>OX376186.1:0-5432146 GCA_947363905.1 Lithophane semibrunnea | reverse complement strand
TTTAAAAAACTGACTAATAAATAAAATGAAGATATTAAAATATATGAATATTTCTAAAAACTATATTTGCGTTTATACATTAATAAAACATAAACCATGTTTGGCGACAGGTACTAAACTCCGACGCTGAAGACGAGTCGGAGATCTACGCGGCGAAACTTCTCGAGGTTATGGTTCTGCAGTGTTCGGGCAAGATCGACAACTGTCTGCCTTCCTTCGTAGAATTGGTGCTGAATAGGCTTACAAGGAAGGTCAAGACTTCCGAGCTTAGGACTATGTTGTTACAGGTGAGAATGATGATCTACTAACCTTTATTAACACTCTTCCGAGGCACCCGTTTCACTACTGTTGTATGAAGTTTTCGAAAGCCGTGAACAAGTTACTCGTACATATAGTTTTATCTTTGCTAAACCGATAACTTGTTAACATGTTTCCAGCAATACAAACTTGTTGCTCAGCATGTTTTACCTGCAGTAGGAGGCCAGACGGTTACAGCCATTCTCCTCTGTTTGAATCACGACCACACAGCGTGTCACTGCCAATTTTTTCTATTTTCCTGTTTCTTCCAGTAATTAACAGAATAAGTTCATAGCCTACTATAGTAGTAGACCTGGATGGAACCTAGTTATTTCGCAGCATTGTTAATAAAATGTATTTATTCTTCAGGTTCTAATAGCAATCCTGTATTGCAATCCCCATCTGCTGTTCACGATCCTGGACAAGCTACAGGAGTCAGTGCCCAACGCGTCCATCACACAGCACTTCATCAAACAGTGGATACACGATACCGACTGTTTTTTGGGGTAAGACATGATTCTTATCAGAAGTACGCCTCCTTTACAATTGTATGGGAAAGTAAAAGTATTTTATAATTTGTAAGTTAATCTTAGACATCCTCACCTAAACCGTCACTTAGTTATGTCAACCAGCACTAACGAAGTGGAACGATTATAATCTTATTTCTGTATGAGAAGAGTTTGCCCAGCAACTACAATTTGACATCATGCTAATATTATTCCAGAAACTAGTCAAACTACAATATCTCCATGAATTCACACATGATACTTCTCCCTTCCAGACTGCACGATAGAAAATTGTGCGTTCTCGGTATTTGCACGCTATTAGAGATGGGCCCACAAAGGCCGAACCTTGAAGAGATCGTGGCAAAGCTGTTGCCATCTTGCCTCGTGCTGTTCGATGGACTGAAGCGAGCCTATGAGGCCAGGGCCGAGGCCGATGAAGAGACGTCTTCCGAAGAGGACGATGACGAAGAAGATGAAGGTTAGTCTTTTGTTTTTAGTTTTCGCGAGTGCTCGTGAAATTATAGACCCGTCTTCAGATAATCCTGATTTACTGTTAAAAGTATCATTGTCGCGATGCTATTTTCCATTTAAGTGTTTTTAAGTTGTTAGGGTTCCGCACCCAAAGGGTAAAACGGGACCCTATTACTTAGACGCCGCTGTCTGTCTGTCCGTCTGTCACCAGGCTGTAATCTCATGAACCGTGATAGTTAGACGGCTGAAATTTTCACAGATGATGTATTGCTGTTTCCGGTATAACAACAAAGACTAAAAAGAACAAAATAAATATTTAAGGGGGCTCCCATACAACGAACGTGACTTTTTTTGCCGTTTTTATAGATAATGGTGCGGAACCCATCATGCGCGAGTCCGACTCGCACTTGGCCGGTTTTTATTGTCTTTTACTACACCATTAAAATTACTAAAAATAAGTCGTAAAACATTTCAGAAGTTCTATCAAGCGACGAAGACGATTTAGAAGAAATGAACACTGAATACCTCGAAAATTTAGCGCGGATGGCTGTCAAGAATAGCGCACAACAAGGCGTCAATCTCACAGCGAAAATCGAGGACTATGAAGAAAGTGACGATGTGAGTCCACTAGTTAGTATAACCTTGCTTTTAGCACAGTATGTGTTTTGGCGTCAAGAGTACTCGGCGTGGCGAGCAGCCGGTCGAACGAAACCCGTCTGGGATGCCTACAGCATGAAGCTGTAAGTAATACTTGTTCACATTAGGCGATAAAATGCTGCTGGTGTGATGTCGGTCACCAAACGTGGTTAGCTGGTGACCAAGGATGGTAATGTGAGTACCATGTGTCTCAGTAATTATTGATCCCTAATTCAAATTGGTTTATAATTTAATTAGTGCAAGTTCTTGATCCAAAGTTCATAGAAAAGTCGCGGTTTTCGACTTATTGTTGTGGTCGATTCTTTATCAGAGTCCATGTACATAGGCTGCTGCAAACCGTGCAAGTGACCGCGAACACATACCTGTTATTTACAATGAAATCGTTTTAAATAAATACTATATTGATCCCTGTTTCATTTTTTTGTACTTGGTAGGTTTTTATAGAATGTTCGTAACATTCAATGCTACGAGCATTATTAAAATAAAAGGTCTTATTTATGAGGAATAAACTGTAACACCAGGGGGCCAAGTCTACTAATTTACAAACGTGTCAGTGGTCTCACATTGACCAGTTTTTGACAGCCATACAAAATCTGTCAAAAACTCATCATTGTGAGACCACTGACACGTTTGTAAATTAGTAGACTTGGCCCCCTGAATTACTGTTTCCCTGAAAACAAAAACTTATCCAAAGATTTTGTTTGAATAATTTTAAATATCACTGCAGCACAATGTTGAAATAATGTTGTTACTTTATTAAATGACGCTGTGTTCCGTGTATAGGTTTTCGCTAAAGTGAAGATCCACAGAAGACTCCTGATTTTCAAAACATATTAGCTTGGTATCAACAGTCACCGTGTCAATGTGTATGCATCTCAAATTTTTTTGATGTGTTGTCCGTAAACTTGCAGTAATGAAATTATGAATGTCTCTAATACGCTTACCGCAAAATAACAAGTAGTAATTAATGTTACACTAAGTAGTGGTGAGGGGTCCGTTGTATTTATAAGTCGTAGTAATCCCATTTAGTTTTTTACCTCCAAAGATTTTAACCTTGATGTAAATATTTGGTGTTGGAACATAACTTGGTGTCAGCCAAGTGTTGAATGGCTAGGTACTCATTTTAACGGTGAATTAGTCGTCATTTATAGATAGTGCCATCCATGAAGACGCGCCCCACTCCGCTCCGCTCCGTACTAAAGTACAGTTTACAGTACAGTAATTGCGGAGTGGGGCGCGTCTTTGTGGATGCCACTATCTGTACTTGTTTTCCTTCTGACCTTTAGATATAAACCTCCGAATTGTTTGTGTCCAAGCAGAATCCGTGGGAGAGTATTGTAAAGTGTGTAATAGACGTGCGTACTTAACGTACGCGGTCTTTAAGTTCGCGACCGTACTCGGCTCGCCGTCGGTGACACATCTGAAGCTTGCTCAAACTTTCATTGTCAAATTGGCTCGCGGCTCGCGGCGATGACAAACGGGCGAGTAAGCTCGCCGAGCCATTAGTATGCGTAATTGCTCGCACGTCTATCACCCCTTTAAGAGTTATATGACTAAATCACTTGTCTGCTTTATTTAGACAAAGTAATAATTATAATGAAATGATTCTCTCAATTATTTCGTTTTCATACTATTATTGTCATCATGCCTGTTATCCACTAGAGGTGAGGCAGTACTATGATACAAACAGATAAATATGATATATTATTATATTATATGATATATTATTCCCATGTAATTATTAATCGAGTATTAGCATTCCAACAAATTTAAGTGAATGCGTGGGGATACTCTTGTTAGTAAACGATTTGTTAAAAAATAAGAACTTTTTGTACTTTAGTTTCAAGATTCAATCAAAGCCTAAAGTTGATTCCAATCTTGTAGCTTAGTAATAGGTTAACGTAAGAAGTGATACATTCTGTTGGCAGGATGACGACGATTATGACGGAGAAGATACGGCCATTGAATGCTACACTACTCCTCTCGATGAGAAAGATTGTATCATTGACGAGTACATCAAATTCAAGAGCACACTGCACGGTATGTATCCACTGGTTTTTCTTTTCCCTTTCTTCTGAAGCCGTGATTTCTTTGCTTTGCCGAAAAAAAATATTGAACTGATGCTTAATCATTGTACCAGGTTCCTTTAAAAGAAGATTTGTGTACAATTGCTTGTTTTAGATTTTGACAACACAAATTACACGAACATGTTTGCTAAGCGTTTTTTTTTAATTCGTACCAAACGAATGCTGCTCGATCTGAACTGCTCTAACACGAATAAAAAAAATGCAGCTTAAATTATTGTAATTATTGGTTTATTGATCTCAATGTGCAATGTATCGATAACTAAACAGCTCTGGCGACGAGCGAGCCGGCGCTGTACCACGCACTGACGAGCGGGCTAAACGAGGCGCAACAGAAACAGTTGAACGCCGTCTTCGTGCTGGCCGACCAGCGCAAGGCGCAACAAGACAGCAAGCGCATCGAACAGAGTGGAGGTATGTAGCACTCAATGCTCTGCGTGCAATACGCTAGTTGACACTAAGAAAAATACCTTATGAATTTTGTATTGTAGAATAGTTGCGAGCTAAAAATATCAAAAAACATCTCAACTTTGTAAATGATTTTAGTTCATTTAATGTTTTTTTTTTTTGAGAAATGGTTTCATACAAATAAAGCCATTGGTCACGTGATATTGAACGCGAATCAGAGCGCGGCACGTCACAACTTCCTGACGACTGTGTCAAATTGTAATATTCAGACAGAAGTAATACATAAAGGCGAAAACTGACTTGCGACGTTTGTTTGTAATGTATCATTTGAGGCGAGCTTGGTTACAAAACGGCGATACACAAAACCCAAGCACGCTCCATTTTTTGTTACAAAAGGGCGATGCACTAAATGTGCTTGCGACGACGCGTCAATCTGCACTGACTTGTTTGTAAAGATGCGCTCGCAATGCTCGCATCGAACGGCTCTGCTCGCTGCACTGACTACTGTAACGCGTTACAAAAACTCGATACATTACAAACAAACGTTGCAAGTCAGTCTCCGCCTTTAAGGTTGTGTGCGAGCAACACTTAAAAAACTCGCTGATTTGACAGAAGGACAGTATTGTAGTAAGTCGAGCTGCCCGGACATAATGACAATTAAAATTAAATTTCGTAAAACAAATTAGTTCAAAATTATATTCATATTTTGAACTAAATATACAAATTATATTCATATTTTGAACTAAATATACCACAAGGAACATTACTAATTGGTTTCTCTAAAACACAACTAGCCTATTGAGGCGAATATATTGAACAAACTAAAGCTGTTTTAAGTCACAAGTTAAGAGCAGTGGTGGCGGGTATTGGCACCGACTTACGAGGTGTAGGTCGTGGGTTCGAACCCAGACACGCGCTTTACTTAGTGTAAATCATTTCATCACCACTGCTCTCAAAACGGTGAAGGAAAACATCGTGAGGAAATCGCAAACTCCTAGAACCAAAAATTCCAAGACATGTGGCATCAACCGACCTGCACTGGGCCTGCGTGGTGGAATACGGCCCAGTCCGTCTCACAGAGAGGAGGCCTGTGTCCCAGCAGTAGGAACATCATAGGCTGATGATTAAGCTGTTTTAAAAGACTACGAATCTTAATTCTAATTTTATTTGCAGGTTACATGTTCACCGTACCAGCGCAAGTGCCAACCAAATTCAAGTTCGGATCGTAAATCTAACGTTTTGCAATTCTCGTTAACATTTATCACACTTGTCGAATATATCCTCCGATTTGACGCTTAGGTACGTTAAATTCAATTCAAATATCGGCTCTAAATTGTTCGTTATACGTTTTAGCATAGCAGTTGTGCATTACAAAACAGCTTAGCACTGAAACGTTATTGTCTAAAATAAACACTAGGTAACGTGCGTAGGCGGCTAGCCACGGCTTAAATTCCCGGTGAGGCTTTAGGCTAATGTAAAAAGGCTCTTATGCCTTTGTGGTATTTCTAGCCGGCGACCAGATCAATAGGAGCATATATATTGCAAGTGTGGCTGTCCCTGTCTTTGAATGCACATGTACTAAATGTGACAGGTTCTAGCAAATGTTTTGAATAGTTACAGAGTGATTCGTAAGTGAAATAGGATTGCAGTCAATTTGGAAGGCCTGATAATTAAAATAGATTATCACATTGTAAATATTCAATATATTTGAATACTGATATTGTACTTCATATATTAATTATTGCAGTTTTTATTTAGTTGATTATTTTTTCTTATTAATTATAGCAGATGTAATCTATGGAAGGTTACCAGTTGTTTCCGCTTCAGGACTCATTTCCGTCTCCTCACTTTAGTACATAAAATGGCAATTATTACAGTTATGATTTAATAAATTATAAATTAATACTGTACATAATCAAGAGTTAACATCGAATAAAAAGTCGAGGTTAAAAAAATGAAATTATAGTTCTATGTGGAAAAGGCTTAATAACTAAGTTCCATTCACTAACTATTTTTAAATTGCCTTAAAGACAGATCAGTGCCTACTATTAATGATCATAAAAAAAGATTTAAAACGTACGTATTTATAAAATACAATACTTCTTCATGAGTGTGTAGGGATGGCTGTGTTAATGTTGAGTATCACCTGTGGTATCACTATTTTTCCTATTGTCATTTTATTTACTCTAATATTGAGAGATAGATATGAGCTATAGCGCGAAATGAAATGGAATTATGAAGTAACAATATCAGTGTTTTCTTAAGGTGGAAGGATCAATCTGAAATGTAGGCGTCTCAGTAGACGATCCACACATTGTTGTTTACACTGCAGTTATTATATGGTAAAATCGGGAACTGGATATATCCCTGAGTTATGTTACATTTAAACACAAATCTGTTTGTAGTTAGTTGGGTTCCGTATTTTAATGCTCGTTAAATGCATGTCATGTTAATTTAGCGAAATATATATGGTAGTTGTATATGAATATACGTACTTCAAAATAATATAGACATTGTTTTTTCTAGAACAGGAATTGATATTGACAGTCAAAAGTATAAGTACATAATCATTACGTCTTGCTTGCTTGTCATTTCATTAGGACAAACACTTACCTCATGAAAACCTTCCTTAGAATATTTAGCTAGAACGTACGGAACCCTCACAGGTTGCATTAGCATTTATCTGAAACCTTTTTGTTATACAAAATAGAATCCATACAGTTTAATAAATTGATACTGTACTGTCAATGTTTTACAATACATAGCCTATCCAAAGTTATGTTCGGCCGTGATTAAGTAAATTAATTACGATTTGAGCCTTAAATAGATGTTAATTTTTATGTTATTTATTGAGAACAAACGTTACAGTGACCGGTAATTTGGGGTGATTAACAACATGTTTCCGATGATCATATTATTATTTCTATCACACTTAAACGGTGCTTACAATGCGTAAATCATAGATTCCTTCTTTATTTTAAAACTCCGAGAGAGATAAGATAAAACTTGAAGTATATCCATCAACGA
Source organism: Lithophane semibrunnea (assembly GCA_947363905.1). Lineage (NCBI taxonomy): Eukaryota > Metazoa > Arthropoda > Insecta > Lepidoptera > Noctuidae > Lithophane > Lithophane semibrunnea. The sequence goes on along the minus strand of OX376186.1, from coordinate 5,424,696 downwards.
AACGTGTTCTTATATCAAGCGACAATACTTTGACAGCGAAATACCCGCATATTAGGTAAACGTAATATAGCCAATAAAAGAATATGATATAAGGACCAATTATTGCCATAAGCATAGTGGAGTTTCTTTATAAACGTTGCTTAAAGTTAAGTAATGATAAGCGACTGTTCAACCATACATTATTGGCGTTTGAACGTCATTTAACTTTAAGGAACGTTTATAAATTAACCCCGTTGTCTTTAATAGTAGGTAGTATTAAATGTAGCTACTATGGTGACTTATTTATCCTCCGAAAATGTTGTTACTCACCCCGGCAGTTCCAATTTATCCCATTATTACGGTGCTTGTTGTAAAATTTTACTAATGATTATTTTAATCATGATAATAAAAATCGTCTGAAATTCTAAAAGGTACTGTTTTGGAGTATAAATAGGTACTCCAACTCCAGACAAATCGAAACAATGTAAGTTATTGATTCGAAAAACTTGGCTGGTAAGAGAACGCTGCAACAATGTCCTTTCATGTAACTATATAAAAAACCACTGTGGATAGATACAACACTCATTCATTCATTAGAACGAAATTCTAAATCTTGGAATACAATCGCTTGAACGTTTCAACGTTTTCTTATCGGCGCCATTTTTAATTGTTTTTTTTTTGCACTTAGTATAAAATACAGATTATTATAATGTTTTATGCATATAGAATATGCATTAACTGAACTGGCAGTTATCGTTCAATCGTAATTGTATTAAGTTTTAAAAATTTATTAAGTAGTTGACAAAACTTTGTCTTTGTTATTTCTGTTTGCAATTAGCTGTAAAGATGAAAGATATGTTGCGTATAGATAAATCTAGTAATTCACGACGGGATGGAATAATAAATATCTGACAAATAAAGCCGTATTTGTGAGAAGCGCACGGCACATTGTAATCTTGTTCGGAACGGGTTATTGCATTCGTCAAGATTCATTCAAAGATGGCTCTAAGACACGGGACATACACCAGAGGCGCGGGCCGTCGGTGATCGGTGTGGTGCGGGGGTTGCGCCGCTCCTTTCATATTTCACACAAAATGTATACGAGGGATGAGTCGCGGGTCATACATAGGAGGCGGGGCGCGGGCGCAGCGCAGGCGGGGTGCGTATCGTAGCACATATAATTTTTTTATGAAATATGAAAGGACCGGCGCAACGCCCGAGCCCCTCGCCTCTTGTGTATGTCCCGCGCAATAGAATGCGGGGCTGTGGCGACGGAACAATTTTGAACTATAGCCACCCCCCTCGCCACTGTTTCATATCCTCTGTGGTGTTGGTACGCACGGCAATATAATCATGTTGTAATAATACCATGAGTTTGGTTTACCTGGATCTTTATAGATTTTATAGTGTTATAACAACATTCACATTCTGGACGCTAATTGTACTCAGAAATTTTGTTGCATTTGATCGTCAACAAATGTTGATAAAATTATATCAATTAATAAAATTGTTATCAATTACCAATTTCAATTTCAATGATGAATGCTTTTAAAAACAATGAAATCACAAAGATTCTTAACTCCGTTTTTACGGGTAGTCAGCCAGAAAGTCAACCAGTCTTACCAAGGGGTATCGAGTTACCCATGACAAAGCTTTTGAACTGAAATAGAAGCATAATAAGGTAAATTGAAATATTTCATCTCCAAAGTTGGAGTATTGGTGAGCGTGTTCACAATTTGTTTTGTTACCTTTTGAATTTGTTATTTATTTGGAAATGCTAACATTTAATTTTGATTTAATGAGGCATAATGGTGAGTAAGGACTAGTAAACGAGATGAAAACGTTTTTTTACTTTTTGTTCTTCTGGGTAGAGGTGCGATAAGACTGTTTCGACGATACTTGTTATTTACATAGCTGATTGTACGTTGCAGAAGTGAAATCAGTGACTGATAGCCGCGTTAAACACCTAGGCGACCTCAGCTTCGTCTGTATCAGGCCTCGAAGTCGTCTATCATAGTGATGTGGTCTAATAATGTGATTGGTTAGAGATTAGCATGTAAGGCAGTGGAAGTTTACAGATGTGGGCCAAGCTCGTATATTTTTTATGAATTAGCCTTAACTTTGAGTCGAAATTGGTAAAGTCTGCAGATCTAACACATCTTTTATTTCTTTCGTTTTGTTTCTGCTCTGTTTCTTCTAAAATGTTCGATCTCATAAGCAACATAATTATACTCATACCTTTTCCCAAGTAATAAACTTAAAATATAGGAAAAAGGTGGGCGAAATGTTCGGAAAATTGACTACCCCTCCCCTAGAAATGAGGAGATTATTACTAGCAAGATCTTTTTAAGCAAATAATATGGTACTTACCTAGTGTCAATCGTTGAGTTTGACACGTTTAAAATGCTTGTTGCTAACGGTATGTCATTCATTACTAGAGAAGGGGCCACTGAATAGGAACCCACACATTGAACACAATGAGCTGCAAGTTGAAATGTGTCTATTGTATGTGTGATGATGTAACGCAACAATGAAAAGAGATCTATTATGTTATATATAGATAGATGCACATACAAATCACGATTGTAACTTTTTTTCTAAACGGTCGGTTAGAGCACCAATCGGTGAAACATATTACGTGAATATTATTTAAGCGTTACCTTGCATGCAAACTGTATGATGTTTAATAAACGTATGGTTAATTTAATTAATAACTCATCACTGAATTGTCTGTGTGATTTGTATTACTATTATTCTATATCGCAGCTTAGATGTATACACGATTATAAATAATCTGTATTTTCTATAAATTCGTCTTTTATTTCTTATACCTGCCAAGTGTATCATAACTTAAGAGTGTTCCGACGGTGACGGCAGACCGCAGACGGCCATTTGCGGCGTATGAATGGTCACCCATCCACGTACCGACGTTGGCAAGCGCTAGCTTAACCTTCGATCCGATTTCTGTTGTCTACACGTTACAGGAACGATTGGACGCTAGTACAGGGGGCCAAGTCTACTAATTTACAAACGTGTCAGTGGTCTCACAGTGATCAGTTTTTGACAGATATGCCATACAAAATCTGTCAAAAACTCATCATTGTGAGACCACTGACTCGTTTGTAAATTAGTAGACTTTGCCCCCTGATGGCGACAAACTCGTAGCCTTAGGGCCGAGTCACACCGGAATGGCAGCGACGCGGCAAGCACTTTCAGTGTGAAATAATTTTAAACTTTATCTACATACTTAAAAGACCAGTATCGCTTGAAAAGCTTGAAAAGGTCGCGAGGCCGCCCGCGGTGACGCGAGCGGGGGCCGTTGCCTTTCCGGTGTGTCTCGGCCCTAACTCAGCCGAATACCCGATCGTTCGAAGTTTTTGTTCGATGACCCTGACCGCGTGGTCGCTCCCGGCTTTTCGAACAAAAATATGTACGCGACCGATCGCGTTTTTTAATGCGATGTGATGCAATGACATAGACTCCAGCGCCGCGTCAAAAGGACTTCAGTGGTGGCATGGACTCTAATCAAACCTAACCTAGCAAGAGATATTCCTTAAACAATCGTTAGTCGATGCTAGCTCATTGCCAGCCACTATGAAGCTTGCTCTATCCATTCCCAACTAATCGAAGGTAACTACACTAGTTACAGTTACATCATTCGCTCACTTGTCATGCTCATCGAGTAAGCACCCTCTGCTCATTCGCATCAAGAGCGCTCGCTGCGCACCACACTCGTCGCGTGGGTAAGCACGCGCCGCTCGCTCGGCTCGTAAGACACCTCGATATAACACCTCGCTCGACACCCCTTTTCTAACCCCTTGTGTGTTTATTATTTAGTAATAGCCATGTCATCGATTCCAAAAATTTGTAATAATAAATTATATTTCTGAATTCAAATATTTGATTGTATCTACTGTAACTATTAAAATTTGTATGCGGCTGGCAAAACATAGAGAGTCAATTGAATTATCTCTCAGCTTAGGTACTTAGGTACATACATTTGGTCTTCAGTAGGTATACTTACATCTCTTTCAACCCCTTTTTTACCCGACTACGGCGAAGAAAAAAGGAGGGTTATGATTTTGACCGGTATGTATGTATGTACGTCTGTTCCCTCTTATCTTCCAAACCACTTATCACAATTTGACAAATGAGGTATTGTTAGAAGCGTCGTGATTGTCCGCTGGTTATAGGCTAAAAATGGCGCCCTCTAGAGAACATAAAGTAAGGAACTTAAAAACAAAAATGGTTTAATCGTACCATGTTGGGTATCAAATGAAAGGGCTTAATGAGCACATTTCAAAAACAGACAAATTAAAAATCCGGAGTCACACGTAATCTGTTCGATTTATGCCCTAACACGTGTGACTCCGGATTTTTAATTTGTCTGTCTGTGGTGTCTTGTTTATACCTTTTAAGTCGTAGTTGGGTTTTAGTTTTTATTACTTACTTGTTTTTTTTCTATTCTAACATAAACAGGCACGTGGTCAATACTAGAACTGTCCTTGTTTAGATTGTCTATAAAGTTATGTAACTAAACATTGGTACCTAGTTACATAATTTTTATTATGACATTGAGTTTGTAAGCCATTTCGTCTGTCTGTATTGCTCTAATCGAACATCTAATTACTGTAATAATTGTGTTAAATCACTGCCGTTCATATTTGACTGGCGCAGCCGGGGTAGGATAAAGTTCGCGAAGTCTCTTCGTTTAAATGCACTAAAATTGGTCTAGCGGAATACCAATCGCCTGACCTTCTTCGGGAACGGGAACCTACATAGGTATCAGCGCGGGGAGCAATAAAAGAGTGGACTGTATTTTAGGCAATGGTTTATTCCCGTGCTTATTACAAACTGTCAAACTGTCCCGGAACACACAATTAAAGGATAAAGAGTAGAATCGGCAGTCGCGGTGGATTTGACGATGACGTGCGGCTGATCACGCGTGCAAACCACGTGAAAACACCGTGTTGGTTCGATTCCCAATATGCTGCCTGGGTTGAAGTGTAGACTTCAACAATCTGGAGGGGGGCAAATATGAGGGCGTGCCTTCTAAATGAAGCCTGTCGTTGGTTTCACCTCAGTGACTCCCGTCATCGTAGTTTAGAAACTCGGCAGCAAAGACTACTCTCGGCAGGACTCTTCCAAATAAGGTTCGTAGCTGCAGGTATTTTACATTATCATCAGAGACCTGTGGATAGGAATAGAATTAAGTCGCCGTTCAATGAAAACAGAAACAGTAGGTAGGTATACAAGTAAGAGTTGAGGGGTTCTGATCCGAAGGAAGAGAAATAAGAGGATGGGAGTAAGGCAGGTAGCCATTTCTCATAACTATAGCAAGCAATGATAAATTATGAATAGGAGAGAAATAGGAAGCTAAACTGTCTCGTCGTCGCTGACTGAGACCTTGAGCTCGATTTCGGGGTCAGGCAAATTGATATTGGGTTTTTCTATCTAAAATTTTTCAGTAGCAGCCCGAAGTCTGGTTTTTGGGCCCGGTTGATGGCAATAGACGCGCCCCCGTATTACATGGGACTCAAACATATAACTGGCGAAATGTGGGTCTACTATTATAGGTAAGTAGGTATATCTCTGCCCAACCCTTCGGAGAATACAGGCGTGATGATATAAGTAAGTATGTTAAATAGGAAGCGTATTGTGAATTCCGACAAACGATTGAAAACCGGATAGGTAAGTAGGTACACACGGCACACATGAAGCTGTACATTTCCAGTTTATGCGGATCTCGCATTGTATAGGATTTCCGTACAATGCGAGGTCAGCTTATACTGGAAATGTATAGCTTGATTTGTAGCCGTGTGTACCCTAGCTTCATAGCGCAGCAACAAGTTCGAAATGGCAGGCTTGTGTCGAGTTGCAGATAAAATTGCCAAAAATGATTGAATGTCTGTCTGCTAGCATCACTGGCTCAGCATAAACCATGCTGTAGTAAAAATAATTAAAGTAATAAAAAGTTTTTATTACTTTAATTTTTTGTACTACAGCATGGTTTACACCACAGGCAGACAAATTAAAAATCCAGAGTCACACGTGTTATGGCATAAATCCAACAGATAACGTGTGACTCCGGATGTTTCAAGTGACGTCACATAGCCTATAACCAGCGGACGATCAAGACGCTTCCAACGATACCTCATTTGTCAAATTGTGATGAGTGGTTTAGAGAAGATAGGAGGGAACAGATGAACATACATACATGCATACATACATACATACATACCGGTCAAAATCATAACCCTTCTTTTTTATTAGCCGTAGTCGGGTAAAAATGATTATATTTTGATTGTGACTTATGAAACGCCAGAAGCTAGGTGCAAGTTGCAACTCGAAAATTACGCGAACGTTTGGTCGCATCTGCATCACACGTTTGGTCCCCGCCCCCACCAATAAACTCAAGTATGTTTTCTAATAAAAGTGGAGTGGAGTTTCTTGCCGCTGCTTCTCGGTAAGTAGGTAATATGTACATAATTATAAGAGCCATGAACCTAAGTCCTTACGTTTGATGTGTTGCCACATAAATCTACACGGATGTAGGTTTGGCAACATGTGACATAGCTAGGTAACGTAAATTGCGGAATCGCTACAAGATTAAACTATAGGGTTTGTTGTAAAACCGCTTATATGGATTTTAGAAATCAGCCAGTTTACTACTCTTCTAGTTGAGAGGGTCTTAGGTTAGTATCTCTGTGTCCAGTGCCCGCCTGCACTTGCGCAGTATCCGACGTGACACAATCAATATTCTCTTGAAAGCGGCTCCGGCTGATCTGGTCTTCGTCTCCACATCTGTCAGCATCATTCCGGTTTTATCAAAATATCTGAAAGAGGAAGGTAAGTAAGTGGGCAACATAGCCCTTTGTTCCAGATACAATGCAGGTCGCAGTATTAGTGAACACGTGTTTTTCAGTCTCTTGTGCGTAACCCCTCAGTGAGCGCTCCCCTAGTTATGTGGTGAATTCGGTCTCGAGGTCATTTCGTTCATAAGTGGGTGACTGGAGCATCTTTTCCTCACGTTCGTGATTGCCCCAGACAGGCAGACATCGCGCCATAATAGAGAGGGTGGGGTGAAGTTTGAATTACATTATTGGCCGAATACTTTGTGGGTTAATAGATTCTTCGTGACCGTGTTTGTTTTTTTATTAGTTCTTAAATGCTTCAGTTCTTAAACGTTAGGTATACCGTGTCAAAATAAAAAATGCAGGGCAACTTTTATTTTAAATAATTTTGATTTGCGTTTGTCAGCTTTGATGAAATAAAAATAAAATTATCGATTCTTTATTCTTCATCAATTTCTAATTAATTAATAATTGTTTAAATTGATGAAGAATAAATAATCGATAATTTTATTGATGAGGTAGCACGTGACACTTGAAAAGTTAAATTCGTCAATGATAAATTAATGTCATATTAGAATTATATTATGGGTTCAGGGTCAGGACGACTTATTACTTAAAACTATAATAGGTACTTATGTAGGTACCTAAAAATTTTGGTAAGTACATGATCCTATCATTTAGGTTTGGGCCAAGACGTGTTTTTTTTAATAAATAACCAGGTTTTTCATAATTATTTCAAATATTTGAAGAAGAAAGAAAAACAATATTTTTAGTGTAGTTGCTCGGTTTTTCCATTTTGACCATTGTAATGATTCATAATTTTTTTTAGAAACCATTTGTTTTATGGTATACCTTTATATATTTTTCCTTTTTAATTAATCAATTGCATCATGCCGCGTCCTATTTAAAAGTGATCGCTGTGCGAATACGCTATCGTCCTCGCATCGTCGATGAATTTGAACGCGTGGTCGCGCTGACAGAGGGTTTCCCGGTTTTCCGAACAAAAGGTGACTTAAGCACGTGACGACCGCGTATTCGCAGGGCGATCACTTTTAAATAAGACGCGGGTCAACCGACTGTTTCCACTTGAATACTAAAGTCAGATCGAACCTCTATGTATCTTGTTTATGAATACCTATTGATTTTGGGTTTTAAACAATGAAGTCATGTCATGTCATTACCTTATTTGGTAGTTACGTATTCGTTCTAAGAGTCCTTTCACTCGCAGGGAGGAGGACAGTGTCCCAGCAGAGGGAAAATTAAAGTTCAAATCAAAGTAATTTATTAGCTTTGGCTTCAGCCCCTCGTACGCCTTACGAAGGTCCGGGACCCCGCAGGGTTCCGAGAAATGTGCCAGACGAAAATACCTGATAATAATAGTCCTCTGCAGGCGTAGCATGAGCACCGTTTTGTCGACGGAAGAGTAGACAAAAATGACGTTTCCTGTAGACAGTAGACAGTACGAGACGGCAGCAAAATAGAAAGAGTCAACTGCACTTTTTACGAAACTCACTCTTTTACATAATTCGACTCAGAATTCTTGGTTTTATCATAGGATTTATCGGTTGTCAGTGTGATTTTGACAGTAAGGATAGAAAACTTTCTTCCGAAATAGTCTACATCTCTAAAGACGTAGACAAAGATTGTTAGAAATGAAAGACAAAATGACAGATTGTAGAAAGATTTCTACGGTGGATGTCAAAAATGAAGAAACAAACTGTCACTTTGTATAGAAAAAGCTATGTCTATTCTTCGTAGAGATAGAAAGCGCCATGCTACGCCTGCTGGACCGTATTTCGGCCATGGTGACCAATTTCAGCGGAGACCAGCCTTCGGCGCAGGAGTATTATAGTGCACAATTGTGAGCGCAGACACAGGTGCACTCTCTCTTCCCACACTCTCATAGTCCGATGGGACGGCAATCCGACATGATCGGAGAGAGATCAGGGCGTAGGGCTAGCGGCTTAACGTGTTTTCCGAGTCACGGGAGTATCACACCGCCAACTTCCAAACTCCGGGCTGTTAGTAAGAAATTCCTAATGAAAAAACTCAATAACATTTTGCCCGACCCGGGAATCGAATCCGGGACACTATGCTTTGATGTCGCGCTTTGCGACCATGAGACCGGGTACGCGGCAGAAATATTATATTATTATTAAGACATTTCAATCAATCAATCTGCCTAGCATTTTCCCAACTATGTTGGGGTTGGCTTCCAGTCTAACCGGATGCAGCTGAATACCAGTATTGTACATCTAAGCAAAGACATTAAAATATTATACTTATAGGCGCAGGATAACATTTACCAGAAGTGATCATCGTTTTAGTGATTCAGCAACTTCAATATCATCAGGATTGAGTTTGAATATAACAATTTGTAGTGGAAGTGGTATGAAAGCAGCTCCCCTTACATCATCCTTTGTCATCAGAAGCATATACTTGATCAAAGGCAAGGAATCTACTAATATACTCACCTACGGCGAGCATAATATTCACCTACGGCACTTTATAAAGTATTGTGCCTACGGTGAGATCAGAAGATAGCCGCCACGCAACCAAAGATGTGACGTTCTTCCAGCAGCCAGTGTCACTCTTAACCGATATTTTCGGTGTATCTTAAAACTGGGCGGCACCATTTGTTGCGCCGTTATGGCCAACCTGACATAGGACCGTCCACAGACGTTTATTCGCTAAAGTTGTGCTGGAAAGAGAAAGTCTCAATCACTAGATTATCCACTTGTCCATCCAGACAATCAGGAAGTCATCACCGTTACATCAGTCACTCTCTACGATAAATAATTCATTTTTTAAAGTATTAACAAATGAATGAATTCATTATCGGTTACGGGTACAGTACAAAGATAATCGGATTATGCTAAGCAATATTCAAACGGACGTCATATTTTTTTTTCTTCAGTCTCATTTCGGCTTTGTTGTAGGTAGACATCTGAGGCCCTAGACAAAGTGACATTCTATCAGCGATAACGATGCTGGAAAAGGCGAAAATGTATAGGACTGACATATGCTATCGAAAAGCATATGTCAATCCTGTTGAAAGTCGTTGTAGAAATACGAAACGCTTTAGAAGCGATTGTTACTTGTCTAGGCCCTCTGACGACCCAACCCGTCACATCACTACCACAACACCATTGAATGTTTATAAACCAGGGTACACAGGGTTAGTGACGGTATAATCGACCTAAACAGTTAACTCAGAGAATTCTGTGACTGTTTGCTCATTCACTCCGTTTATAGTTTCAGAAATGAGCGGTCCTGACCAACATGCTCCAGTTCGCGCGGTGTTGATGACACCACTGGCTACTGATCAGCGTAACATCGAGATAAAGGAGTATAAGCGTGGCTACTTCAGCGTAGTGGTGGCAATGATCCTGGCCAAGGCTCGGCGGGACACTGACGCCACAGACGACATCACAGCGGCCGTCGCCAACTGCCACATCAGCGATCAACCAGCAGGACCAACTAACCAAAACAACCCATTCAAATTCTAACTATCACACTGTTATTATCGTTCCAGTCCTGTGTCCCGTGAACATATTCTTTGTTGTAATCTGTCATCTCTTCACTGCCAGTCATATATTGGTAAATATAGCCTTTTTAATTTGTTACCGAAAAAGCAGGAGGGTGTCCGTTAAATGAGTTTGTATAAAAACAAATATTTTGGAGTTATTATTAGTCTCAAAACATTGTAACATAAGGAATGCTTCTAATAGCAATTTGGCAGGGTGTTACTATCTTGGTGGTTATTGTGATAAAGGCTTATAACGGTAGGGCCTCATAAAGGGTGAAAAAATATAAACTGTGATGCCAAATATTTAATTTAGATAAGTATTTACCTATTATTATGAAAATGATGAAGAAAATAACTGATTTTGGATATATTTTGGTATACTTTTGGAAACATAATGTTTTGTTTTTGTAATAAATCTGGATAGTTAAGGTGATTATCTTGTGAGTGTAACCTGAGATGTTTTCATGATGTCCCGCTGTCTGTGTATTGTGTGAAATAAATGTAATGGCAAAAATAATGCGTTGTGTACCTTATTTTCCATCCTCTTCCATAACGCAACAGAGTAATTTGAACAAACCAAATACCGATTGTGTTCACATAAAGGTGCAAACGAGTGAATGATCATTCTAACCCCACTCCATCAAATTCTTTTGGTGTAAACAGAGACAGAGCATGCTTTCGTTGTTTTATATGATTTGCGGAGATTCTATCGAATGTTCTAAGAATGCTCGCTCGCTTGTTGTATGGCGCCAGCGCACGAGCGTACTGCGGATGAACATTTGCCTAGAGCTTTTTATCGTGTTCGGTCGTGCTTGCTCCTCGAAGCGGTCTCTTCAAAGCGTTCTAGTATTCAGGTCACTAGACCGATATTTTTTTTATTTAATTAAGGATTGGTTTCGAGAAAAATGCCTACTTATGCTGATTCTCAGCTTTATATGAATTACTTTTGTTTTGATTTTGTATGTGATCCGACACACAGTAAGTAACATAACTGGCGAAATGTAGGTGAGAACACCTATATTTCAGTACTCTACAGAACTACACATCTGCGTACCCCTTCAAAGCAAACAGGCGTGATGTATTGTGTCAATAATAAATAGATATTCGATTACAGAAATCGCGGGAGATTTGCTTTCGATGAATGAAGAGTTCCTTCGTCTATTTCCCAAGAACATCATCAGATCTTCACCAGATTAAACGGAACCACCTCGGGAGAATACCTACTCGTCCAACCAAAAAAAGATTCATCAAAATCTTTAAAGAATTGTCGAAGATAGCACTGATCAAATATTGTTTTAAGTTTTCACTTCAGTCAGCATCTGCACAAACTAAGAAAGAAACAGTATGGATAAAACTGGAATTATCGGGTTCATGAAACTCTAAGTTATTGATTGGCCATAAAAAAATCTTTACAAACTCTCAATTCCAAAGAATGAAATCTTCAATCTTCAAGTTATCTACTAAAACACACCAACACTGACATCGCACATAACAGACATTATTAATAAAACATCGAAGTTTCGTCCGTTATTCCATCCGGAATGTTTTTGTTATTTTAAAAATTCTAAGACGACACAACATATTGCAGGGTGTACAATTTGCGGTTGCTAACATTAACAAAACTCTTAGAAAGTTCGACATTTTCGAACGTACTATGATGCACCTCGTGTTAAAACCCCTCATTGGGCAAACGATAAATTGAAAGCCCGTGTTTTTTGGGGGAGAGAAACAACAGCATATGATTCTTAAAGGTTTGAACTACCAAGCAAACTGCACTTGCGCAGTTCAGGACTTCGTCAATCAATATATAATTTTAGTCCGCTGCAGTGATAAAGGGTGCCGGTAACCCATTGCGTTCGCTCGGAGGACGTCTCGGTACAGAAGTTCTTATCGTCACGCGAGTGTACCTGTTGAATTTACGTTTTAAAGAAAATTAGCAGTAAGTTGAGCTGTGTGTTAAGACGTAGGTTATAGCGGCGTGTTATTTATGTAAACCGAGATGGTACAGTATCTAGCCGGTGGAACAAAGACCTTGAGGAACATTATCTGTGACGCCATTTTATGAGGGCAAAAATTTGAATCTTTTTTTTTAACATTGAGGTGAACTGTTCACAGACAATGAACAGCGACGACGTGAACGATCGGAAGCGGAAGCTGAGCAACATTATCAAGAAGATCACTGAGACTCAGCTCTTGAAGATAAGGGAGGCGGACAGCAGAACCTGTAACCGGCAGGATTGCAAGTTTGGCATGAACCCGCAGGAGCGAGACAACGGTCAGTTGAGGGACAGGGAGAGATAGAAATAAGAATAATATTTATTATGCAACACACAAAATTCATGATACACAAAAACAGATGTACAAAATGACATGGTATATATCTACATAAATCTACACAGATCATGTAACCCTGTCTCCTAAACTAGGTAGTCCTGTATCTTGGGAGACAGTGTTCGCCTTACAGGGCGATTCGTCATGTAGGTATAGCAGCAGCCACGGTGTTTAGCGCGAGTGTGATTAAGTTATACAGTGCATTTACATTTGTGTGCCGGTGTGTAAATGTGTTTGAGTTAAGTGTGTGAGAGAGTGAGCACAAGTAAATGTAAGTGTAAGATTTACCTACAGTACATGGTTTACTTTCTGAGTTTCCTAGACATTACTGACATCGATGGAGGATAAACTTCGTGAGGAAACCTGAACTTATATGCCCTATGCCATAGCCCTTGAGCCTAGCTCGAGGGGGATTGGGGATTTCAGAATGTAGTGATGAATGATCATACCTTCTATGTATGAGATGATGCCTTCGTCCTGCAGTGAGACAGTACTAGGCTGTTACTATTATATCATTTTTAGTAACAAAATTATTACACTAATTATTATTTTAATAAACCATCGTGTTCGTTATTCAAAAAGTATTAATAAGCAAGTTTTACTTCATTCATTTGTCCTGACTGAATCAAATCCAACCTCATTGACCACGTATTAGAAGCTATACTCCATAGGTTTAGGTAGTTAAAAAAGGGTAAACAAAAAAAACCACGTGACTCATAGATTCTAAACCTTATATTTCAAATGTTACAATCATAATTATGTAGAGTCACATTAAAAGGCTCTATTCTGAATCTGATGAACTATCTGTCACATTAATAATAAAGCGTTCAGTGGTATCATCAATTATTTTGTCTAATTTAAACATTTTCTGTTCTTCTTTTAGCGCTGTCAACAAAAGCGTCTGGTTAACCGACTAAAGGTTATACCTGCGACTTCAGTTGCCAAACTACGTCACAGTTGTACTCTTCAATTTAGCGAAGTTATCTAATTTGTTGTATTTTCTAAAAGGTTTGGGGAACCTGTCTTTTTGGGTTCTTTACAATAGACAGATTACACAATATTATATCATTTTATTAAATCTAACAAAAAAAATGTGCTCAAGCAGTTACATTTACGAAGAGTAGTTTATGAATAAATGATAAAGTTTAACATACTATAATAAAAAAGGAAACTACTGTTATAACGTATTTTTAAACAAGAAAGTGTCAACTATAAAAAAACCCTTTTTACGATTTGTTTACCTTTTTTTAACTACCTAAACCTTTAGAGTATAGACGAATTTACGAGTAACAAATATAGGCCAGGCTACGAAGCTACGAGGCTACGCCGTAGCACCGTAGACCATCCATCCACCATTGCAAACATCAGCAGTATTTCGCGATTGGGTGGTTATTGACATATTTTTATATAGTAAATAGGCAAAAAGCAACAAAATAAATCTGTTTTCATCATTTTGTGTGTTATACATAGAGAAAGAAGGATTCATCATTCTCCTGCCCTTATCCATTATTAAGTAAAATAAATGTTGCGCCGTCCCCTAATGACAATTCATTAGGGGACGGCGCAACATTTATTTTACTTCCACGCTTTTCTATTATCACATTTTTTTCTATTTTCTATTATCTATCTTTCACACAATCCATCCATCGCTTTTTTGGTCTTCCTTTACTCGCATAGCCAACCATACTCATACTCAAAACTATTTCATTACTATTTACTTTTTGTTGTAGCTTATGACACACACAACACACTCGCATTCACATAAAACGAGATAATTATAGAAAAGTTTTCCTTTATAACTGGTACTGTAGTTTAGTGACGTTTACAAGAACATTATCATGAGCCTTTGAAGGTGACGAAAAAAAGGAGGGGGTTCTCAATTGACTTGAGAACCCCTTTTTTTTTTTCGTCGGTTAAAAATACCCTTTTTTTTGTACTCATAACTTTTTAAAACAAAGAAAACAAGTATGTCGTGAGCTTTTGATAACTATGTACATAAAAATACTACCAGCGGCAAATACATAAAAATAAAACTGATTTTAGAAATAAACAAGGCGATGTCCATCAAGCTTTTGAATGAGAAGGAGTTAAGCCACTACGGGGCCCCGGTGGGGGGCTTCAGCGCTGAGGTGGCGGGTTCCAGCGACGCGCTGCCCGCGGCCCTGCCGGAGCCTGTGGGCCCTGGTGTCACTATGTAGCTCTCGCAGTTGCTGGAGCTCTTCATGCGTCTTGGCCGCTCCAGCTCCACTAAACCAGTGGTGCCAGCGCATATACTTGATACGTAAGTATCAGCGGTGCTTTTACTTTTACAGCGGTGAAATTACATTTTACGGAACGGTTTTGGACCAAACGAGCGAATGCACATGTTATCCTTTCTCTACCTACATATTCTGTCCATAACCAAATTCGTTTTTTATAACCATGGACTAGATGATCCCTTCGTTGGTCTATCCATACTAAAAATTTAAAAACTCAAGAGTGTCAAGAAAATGGTACCCTTGCTCTGATTCTTTGTTTATTTGGTCTAAACCGACCTGTAAACAGGATTTGTTTTTAATCGTATGACCGGTTTTATTGCCGTGTGATCCCTTCATTTTACCGTAAAATATCGACGTGTGCTCGTAGCTTAATCTGTTTTATAAATCTTTGGTCTGCTCTTGTCTTATAACTGTGGGTCATATTATCATTCACTCACTTTTAATTAATGCCAGCTCTGACACAATCTATCCTTTCTTTCTGAGGATTCACCCTCCTCCTCTCCTCCCTCCCTCTCTTTCTAACAACTTTATCGCTTGCGTTTCATCCCTCCCTACAATATGTCCATATTTGATGAACATCATTTCGTATAGTATCCCTCTGCTGTATTTCATAAATCCCTTTGCTGCATATCATATATCCTTCTACTGCATTTCATATATCTCTCTACTGCATTTCATATATCCCTCTGCTGCATATCATAGTCATAATTATGTCCCTTTGCTGCATTTTATATATCCCTTTGCTGCATTTCATATATCCTTCTACTGCATTTCATATAACTCTCTCCTGCATATCATAATCATAATCCCTCTGCTGCATTTTATGTTTAAATTTCTACGTTTTATGTTTGTGTGTACGTCTGTTATGAGCACTGCGCAATAAGCTTCGCGAGGTTTTCCTAATGTATATGTGCTGCTCGTGTACTAACACCTAATACTTTTCTGTTCATAGCTGAAGCGCTTGATTATAATTTTTGTATTGCAAGGCTAAACTCTTCCCTCAAATATTTAGCACAGCAAAGATGATGCCATTGGCACTTAGAGATGTTAGAATTATTACATGACATCAGTTAGTAAAAAGAACGGATTTTCTACGTTGACAAAAAGTTTAAATAAATATGTGTTCATTATCACCCTTGTTTTAGTTTTGTATATAAGCTAGCGCTTTCTGCTCTGTTTTTATCGTTTCTCTTTTATTCTTTTGTAGTTGATTACATAAGTAATAAAAGCCGTACGGGACGATCGCTACGCTTGCCACGGTCGGTCCGTGTATGGGTGGCCATCTTTACATACCGAGATCCTTCCATGCCTCGGAAAGCAAGTTAGGCCTTTTGAACGTCACGTTAAGAAAGTCTGACAGCCAGTCTTCCCGTCAGCCCATCACGGGTTATCATACTATCTGTACTGGAGTTAGGCAGTCGGTCAAATACTGGTATTCAGCTATATCCAGTTAGACTGGAAGCCAACCCCAACGGAGTTGGGAAAAGGCTAGGCATATAATGAGTTGATTACATATTCATTGTATCTGCTATTATGTGTATTGTAAAAAAATATTTTCAATTTTCAGGGTGGATTAAAAGGCTTCGGGCTCATAAGAAGGAACACAGGCTCACGAGATATTTTCCTTGATTAGTATGTCAACACATAAATGTAATACTTCTAGTTAACTTCTTGAATGTTTCTTGTTGGCTGTCAAATTATACATACAACCCGTGCGCATTAATGTGGCACCTGGCTCGGAATTCAATACTCCCCCCGCTACCCGCGCCACTCCCCGCCGTCGCCGTGTGGGGATGCCAGGGGAGGTACAAACGTCATTGAGACAGGTGCCATGTTAATGCGCACGGGTTGTATAGACTGCAGCTCAAACAGAGGGCTTTAAAACAGCCACTTTGGCAGAATCAGAATAGAAAATAATATCGTAAAATGTCACAAACTGACAATTCAATAATCTGCGTGTAATTCATAATACGAAATAATTCATCAGTCTGTTTGACAGTTTTTTATGGAGATTCGTAAAATGGTCCACATATTATGAATTGCTTTTGTGTTAAATTAGAGGAATTGCTAATGACAGCAGGGAATTCAGGAAATCAGCTGCTTTTAGAGGAATTGCTCATGTGGCCGTTTTAGGCCCCAGGTTTCTTGTAATTCAGTTTCACATTTGGAGCGCGAGTATTGTCAAAGAATGTTTTTATGCTATTCTCTGTAAATGAGAAATTCTTTTGAGAGGAAAAATGTATACTGATCTCGATCATCCTAATCGAATTATGTGAAAACTTTGAGACTGCACGTTCAGTTTTGTAGTAACTGTTATATTATGGTAGGTGTTAAATGTCCATAATGTACACTAATAGAGCTTTATAGTAATTGCATTTGTTTGCTTAATCATTATTTAATAGAAGGGTATAGTCTTCATAAGTTACAGTCCTAAATTGTGATTTTTTGACATTATATTAGGATAAATACTACATATTAACGGTATGAAACGTGGATAAGTGTTAATTGTGACATTCTGTGAATGTCATATCGTAAGTTAGTGATGACACGCTTTTCGTGTCCTGTGAGGGTCTTGGTACTAATTTTTAATATGAATAAATTGAGAAATATCAATTAGCTAGCCTAAAAGGTAAATGAATTGTCAGTAGTCGTCACATTGTTATTAACACATTTCCATCAAATTGATCTAAGAAGTAAGTACTTAATTGAAAAAAAAAAAAACTTCATTTTATAAGAGCATAATTTAATAAGTTACCATCAATATAATAGTAATTAAGTGATCATACTATTTGGTTGGTGCCTCGTTACACATAGGCAGAAACATATCTGTAAAGGCCAATAATGATTCAATTTTAAAACAAAACGACAAAATTCGATCACTTCTTATGATATTCTAGTAATACAGGCTTAAAGCTTAAAACTGTAGAGGTTTTGTTACAAAATGAACTGTTAAAATTATAATTAAAAACTAAGTAAAGGTGCCTGTTGCCTGTGTGTGTTGCCCTTTACACAAAATTATAGTGATTTTTTAAATTAAACTGCATAATTAATTCAAATAGTTATCACTTTTTACTTAAAATCTTAGATAAATGTCTATTGCAATAAATAGTGAGATGTGTGTGACGAAGTAACATAATTCGTGCTACAACGACTAATGGAAACATGTTGTAAACATTTATATTCTAGATAATTAAACATTCCCACTGCCATAAGCGATCAATTCTGGCTGCGTCCTAAAGCGATCAGCGCGCGAATTCGCGATCGTCGCGTTCATGTCACTTTTCGGTGAACCAGGGGGCCAAGTCTACTAATTTACAAACGTGTCAGTGGTCTCACAATGATAAGCTTTTGACAGATTTTGTATGGCATATCTGTCAAAAACTGATCATTGTAAGACGTTTGTAAATTAGTAGACTTGCCCCCCTGAACGCGTGGACGCGCTGACAGAGACAAACACAGACACAGTTTCTTTTGTTTTCAACATCCACGCTTTGATAAGTTAATGCGGGCCATAGACGTTCAAGTAGGTAATTTGATCAAATAGAAATACGAAAATTGATATTATTATGTCTTCATGCCATTTGACAACTCATTTTGATCAAATTTTTCCAAACACATTCATGCCAATTTGATGTTTGATCAAATTACTTGAACGTCTATGGCCCGCTTAAGAAACAACAGTCGACAATTCTAAATTCTTCAAAACATAATTATTATAATCTCATCATTTATGTATCGGCACTATTGTGTTTTCATAGGTAGGTACCTAATGTTTGTAAAATTTAGGGAATTTGAGGTCTCTTTCACGGTTTTCGAATAGAAACTTTACACCACAACTAAAAGAAGCAGTATTTGTATGAAATTCCATACCTGCCACTCTTGCCAGATACCTTAACCGTAAGTCAGCCGGAGGTGGTGAAATAGGTCGCATGACTACATAATAATTATGATATTGGAAATAGAAATATAAGACTGTATTATGCACTATTATTTTTTATATACCAGAAAAGAAGCCTCTGTTGTATTGTATTATATTGTATTCCTAGAGAAAATAAGTTGTTTCAAAACAGTAACATCGAACTGGTAAAAGTGTTAGAAACCTTTCAATGATCAAATCAATGATAGTCCACGCGAATTTTCCTATGTTCAATATTACTGTGACGTGTAATCTATTAGCACCTTTTAAGTTGGATGCAATTTTTACGAGTTACTCATACAAAATTAATATACAGTATGTGAATTTACAAAGGGTGTTCCCGTTAACGCGCAATAGTACAGCGTCCATACATGTTAAAAACAAATAAGACAACGAAAAAAAAAATTATAGGTATGTAGGTATTTAAATATTCACAAAACTATTAAATTGATACGTAAAAGAAACACTCTTGTATTTCAACGTAGAAAGCCGTACAGAGTGTTTCTTTTCCGTATCAATTTTAATATTTTTTGTGAATAATTTACTAAATATTTTTTTTTTAATGTTTATATTTTTTTTGCATGTATAGACGCTATACTATTGCAGGTTACGGGAACGCCCTTCGTTAGATAACATACTGCATAGAATTTGTACAAAAAATAATGTTATTCTTCTCTATAATTACTGTCTTGGAGTTTTTAAGTATCTTATTTTCTGGTTATTAAAAAATATTAGTGTAACTGGTAGGATTAAGAACTATTATGAAAAAGAAACCTTTTGAAGGATGCTTGCAATTATAATTTGCTCACTTACACTTTAGGTAAATGTTAACTATGCTAAGCAGTATTCTTGTGCTAATTGAGTGTGTAAATATCGTGTGTTTTAAGATTTTATTTAAAATAATAGGCCAGCGTCCTAAGTAAGGACATAAATGTTCAGTTTTCAAAAACATCTACGAATTTTAAATTTTTTGTTAAGATGTTCTTGTACCTGTCCATTTACTATTTCTATAAGGTTGTCTATGTGTATTTATTGTATAAACAAAACAATGACATATTTTCTGTCGAAAGATTTTTTTTATACAGTATGTCTTTCATTTAATTTTAGACCCTTTCCTGTTTTAAATTTTAATGTCATCTGCCGTCTTTTTAAATAAGTACATAGTTCAGTCTATGTTGTGCGCAAATATACCAGTATCTCCCGGGCCCCCGACTCATGTAAGAAATAGGAGCTGTGGGGTTTTAGTCGGTAGGAGTCCGCCATAACTCTCTATGGTCCCCATTACCAGACAGAAGGTCACGAGGATTTCCCTACAGAAAAGAATAGGCTTTAAGGCACCTTGGTCCCTCAGCCCTGCTAGTAAACTTGTCACTTGACTAATCTATTAGCACGGCAAAGAGCTTTTGTCATAAAGCTCGTACTGGCACAATTAAAGATGAACTTTATGGAATGTTTTTTCTTACTAGTCGAGGAGACTTGGAAGTATCATCATGAGTCTTTTGTCATTAAAGAAGCACATCATGAGAAACAACTAGTGTGATCAACGTGACTTGCAGACTTTAATAAGTAAGTATTAAGGCCAGGGCCACGACATAGGTCATGTCTGTCTTGCGGTGCGTCATGCTTTGCGCAAGGCTCGGATACCGGTTAAATTTTCAAACCGGTATGATGTACTTGACGCAAAAATCTTTACAAACGGTTTCGTTCGAAAAACCGGTATTTAAACGGGTTTTTGGAGTATCATTATATAAAGATTTTTTCGGATTTGCGGGTTTAGAGCAATACAAATCGGTTAATACTCCAGTTTATATTCAGCGCGGCATCTTCACAAGTAGTCACAAGTTGCAACGCTTTTACCGACATGCTCTCGTCGAATAAACCGGTTAATTTAGGTTAAAATAAAGTTCTCTAACGTTCGCGTTCTTTAGAAAAGTTCGGAGGTAAACCAAAATAAACCGGTATTCTTTAAACCGGTTTCCAGGTTTTGCGGCGTGGGGTGGCAGCGCTCGAATGTTCCCGCATTATCATTGTCTTGTTAAGATAAAGACAACCCCGTACTTGTTGAGACATTAATTGCAAATGAATGTCTCAACAAGTAAGGCATGAATAATAAAAATGAATAAGTAACTTAGTCAACTTGATAGCATTATCAAGTTGACTAAGTTACCTATTCATAACTAAATCTCAATTTGAGTCAATGACACAGGTGGTAACTGTAATATGACATAATTTTGAGATAATTATTTCAATTTCGTGCCAACTTTTGGTTCTGAAATTGTTAATATCATAAAAAATTGTCAAGCACTGTTGAAAAAACTATTGTTGTAACTTACAAAAAACTACTTTTAAACAGCTAACTTCCAATTAGTTTTAAGAATGTTGTAAGTGGACCGAGTAATCAATTATTACTGAACTCTATTATATCCCGCATACAATAAAAATGAATAGTGGCAGTGTGGTTCAAAATATTGTTGCCCACATAAACATTCCGGAATAAATTTTCTTCATAATGGTGGTACCGCATCAACATCCACTGTGCAGTTTAGAAGAACTCAGCGGTCTCACTGACAAACACGGAAGGTACGTACCGAAAGGTACGTACCTAAAGGTACACGATAGTTAAGGTAGATACCAACTAACTTGGTAGGACCAACTAAGTAACGTGGTAGGACCAACTAACTTGTTCGACAGAGCTCGTGGAGAAAGTATAGAAGTAAGAAAGAATAAATAAGTATAGAAAGAATTCTTGGCAGTCATCGTCTGCGCAATAAAACATGATGATGTAATTTATTTATATCTACTAGGTACTGAATACAAGACGACGAATGACAAAGAAGTCATTAAGCCATTTGATTTAAAACGAGACGTACCGCGGTGTATTCAAAGCCCAGGCAGCGACTGCTTATTCCCGCGAGTGAAATCTAGGTCCACAGGTAAAACAGGTCACGGGTCACAAAAAAATGATGCACTTGCGCAGGAATGACTAGTACAGCTATCAATCAATACATTGAATTCAAGAGCCGCCCCTTGCCGCAGTCCCTCAGTGAAGCTTGTCCGGTGACGCGGAACTACTCCTTGACCTTCTTTACGCGACCTGTGGAGCCCTAAAAAGGCCTACACCGGCGAGGTAAGTAACATATAATAATATGTGACTATCCTTACTAGACGTTATATTAGTTGGTTCCGTGATCAGAGTTAAGGGACTACGGTAACCTAAAGCTTGATGCTGCGCGTCATCTCTCAGTCTTATGTAATTTTATGAGATCCTTATGGAAGTGAAAGTGTTACAATTAGAAACAGTGATCGATAGCAGTGTTATATAATCGAAAATAACATGAAAAAAATTGTTACGTCTCAACATCCTTTGTCTTGAGTTTGAACTTTGAAAATAATGATTAAAAATACATTTATTACAGACTAAAATTTTTCCATATAATGTTAGTAACAAAAGTCTTAAACACTATGATAGTGTAGCATTCTCGAATTCACTTAAAATTTGCAACTTAATAATGCATGATTCGGAATAAAATCCTGATGCATGTGTGCAACTGAGGGGTTCAACGTCGCTAGATCAAGAATAGATCTTCTCTCGTACCAGCTCGATGGAGTATATTTGATCATCACCTGTGGTGCCGACTGCCGCAAAGGCTCCTATTCTAGTATATTTGTTATAACTTTTTCCTTCCTGTTGCAGTCATGTCCGACGTCGCTAAGAGTGGTGAAGTACTGCTACTGGGGCCGCCAATGCAGCTCCCTGGGGCCATACAGATGGGGACGCCGAGGTTCAGGGCCCCACAAATCCATAACCATGGACCTGGCGAGTACTGCTTCTTCTGCTCATGTCAGGACTGCCGCCTATTCTTCGGAAGAGGTGCACCCATCAGGCGCATCCACCCTCATACTTTGGAGCTCAGTCGCCCCAGATACAGCTACTTGGGCTTCGTGAACTCCATGCGCGCCGCTTCCGCCAAACGTGAAGAAGATCGTCAGGATAAACTCCGTACTGAACGCGAGGGCACGGCCGCCACGGCAGAGGCACCGAAAAAGGACAAGGTTTCAAAAGATCAGACCAAAAAGAAAAATCTGCGTCAGAATATGAAGCGCCGTCGTCAGTAATTTGTTCGACGGAAGATGAAAATGTGACATATCCCTTCTAATCATTATCTTTTCATTTAAAGTTGTTTCCTTATTGGGCTCTGCATTAGATTTCCAGATAAGATGTTCGCTTGTTGGATATGTCACATAAATACAGTAGATGTAGAAGCCACACTTTGAACGTAAAGATAGATCTTATAAATTAGGAAATTAATGTAGTTGATTGTATCCCTTCTCCTTGTTATTTTTGTCTACTTATCTTCATATTTTTTGTTTTAAGAGAGAGACGGTTGTGTGACTGATTATAATACTTAAATAATTATTCAATTGTTCAGTTTTGTTGTAACTGCCGTCAAACGGTTAGTCTATAGTTAGTTTCGATAAAAAGCTTTAATGAAACTTTTTAGGTCCAAATTTTGGAATTCCTTAATTTTAGAAACTAGCAAAAGTGCGTAGCTAGAATGAAACCGTTAGTAAATAATTTTTACTTGAGATCTTGAAGTCCCCGTGACACTTTCTAGCTGCGCTCTTCAGTTAGTAACAGAGCTTATTTTATGTAATAAAAACCATTCATAATTTAATAAGAATCAACAAAATCAAATTTTGAGGCCAAATTTTTCTCTAGTCAATAATAAAAGAACGAAGTGTGTTTTGTAAAGAAAGAAAGGCAATAATTATTTTGAATGTATTGTGTATTTCATTAAAGTTATTACCTATTGATGTTTTAAATTTTACACCATTCTGACACTCAGTGTTGTGCGTATTAAAAGTTCTTGAAAAATAATACCTGGTCTTATTGAATATCCTATTTGCATATTGTGTAGAGTCAAGCAATCAAGGAGCCTTTCGCCTGATGGTAAATAGGTAGAGATCTACAATAGCAGATGCGTTGCAGGTGCGCTGTCATCTTATTAGAGACAGTGCTGAAAAACTTTTTACGCTCCATGGCAGCTGAAGTAGGTATGGTGGAAGTACGTCAGGTCCAAAATTCTTGGGCACTTATGAAACGTCAGAGGCTAGGTGCACAGTTCCAATTGGTCGTTTCATATGGAGAAGAGCCGGCAAGAAACTGCACAGTTACTCATTCAAAAAAGCGCGCTGGTTTTACAATATTTTCGAATTACAGAGGTATTGGACAGTGTTAAAGTGTCCTTCTAAAAGAGCTCTATTAATAGATGGAGAATTATATTTCTGTATTCATAGTAAATATCTAGGAGTTCTGACTATCACTAATAATACAGCAACATTATTCTAATCTACTACTACAAAACAAATAAAAAAAGAGATATCCGAAAATTCGTTTGGTTAGAAGCAACGTTCGAAAATCGTTCGTCCTGTTGCTAGCCCCTATTTATAAAATATTTCCTGTCTGAGGCCAACCCCTTAAAACCCCGCGTTTGTTCGGAGTTTTCTTAGAAGTATAATTTTCAAGAAACTTCTAAGGCACGGAAATAAATGGATTCATTATTCATATGTCAAGCATGATACAGCATTCAGTGATAAATGACATAAACATTTCAACTTATAGCAAGTTCGATGATCTCTCATGATCTCTGATCGATGTTGAGTTCAAGCAGTGATATATAGTAGGCGGCGTACTTGATGGTTAGCAGTTACCATCAGTGGTCACCCTGCAGTCCGACCATCAGTGGTCACCCTGCGGTCCAACCATCAGTGGTCACTCTGTGGTCCGAGCATCAGAGGTCACCCTGCGGTCCGACCATCAGTGGTCACCCTGCGGTCCAACCATCAGTGGTCACTCTGTGGTCCGAGCATCAGAGGTCATCCTGTGGTCCGACCATCACTGGTCAACCCGTGGTTCGACCATCACTGGTCACCCTGTCGTGCGAACATCAGTGGTTACCCTGTGGTCCGACCATCAGTGGTTACCCTGTGGTCCGACCATCAATGGTCACCCTGTGGTCCGACCATCAGTAGCATTAGTCATCCTGCGGTCCGGTTTCATGTCCATAAAGCCTGAACACAGCAATACTGACTTTATAATTCACTCACATCTGTAAAAGTTGTAAGGTTGTCTCCTTTGCCAGATTTCGTAGTGGCTGTTCAAGGTGCCTTCCTGTCAAAAACAAGCCACCATCTGCAAAAAAAAAACCATAGATTGTAAAGCAGGCGTAGTTTTCATACTTTAAAAGCTTAAAATGAACCAGTCTATGCAAATTCCTAGAAAAGTACGACGAATTTAAAAATAATTTAAAAACTCGACAGAAAAAAAAAAAGTATTCAAAATTTATTCAGATTCATAACTGAACTGAGCATCGTGTTTCAGAATTAGGTCTTACAAGAATGTAAAATAAACAAGGTCCTTTAAAATACTAGCAGTGCTTTCTGTGTCTGTTTTTTTTTAAAATCTTATATAGAAATTGATAATCAGATTAGTGATTTCAATTGATTTAGTAAAAGCTCTCTCGAGGTAAAAGCGGACGAACAGATAGATACAGATGTGTTGAGTTTTATGATAAGTAAGGATGTCCAGGGTGTGTTGGCAGATCTCTTCCTGTATCCGAATCAAAAGACTAAGGGCTAGGGGGGGGGCATAATCATTTGCAAACCAGGTGCGACAGTTACAGGTAACAGTCATGACGTACATGGTACACAGTCGCATTTAACACTTCAATTTTGGTCTCTTATTGATGGCATACGAGTGTATTTATTATTTGCCAGTCAGGTTTATCTCATATGCAACGGAGCGAGCGAAGGTATTAGGTACCATCAAAAATCGGGATCATATGGGAAACCCCATAAACACTTTGGTCAAACTGGGAATTTAACTACTAAACGGTTTAAAAAAATATACACAATTTTATACCAGTATACAGTTGTCCCAGTTTGTATCACGAGGTTCGGTAATCGCTCTTGCTACCAGAAGACTTATAAAAGAATTTAAGTGGGTTTAAAAAGGAACTTAAAGAGTTGCTATGTATAAAGTCTTATTATAATCTAAATGACTTCTTGAATGATACTCTGACATCATAATGTAATTGTAATCGCTCTTTGATAGTTTGACATTGAATGATACTTTGACATCTGTTTTTTATTTATTTTCTTTGACATTTACATATTTCCATTTTTGTTTATAATAATTTTACTTATGTGCCCGATATTTGCACGCCCTACGTGGCAGAATATGATGAGACTATTTATTAATCTAAGACCATATTCCTACAAATAAATGAATTTGAATTTGAAAACAGTCTATACCCTAATATTCGATAACGAATTATACTCAAACGTGTACGCAGAAAACTATCGGCCAGGATCCATCCCCGATCTATATCTGTTATATTTTAGTATTTTTAGTTGAGCAAGTACGCGTACATGGCTTGGCGAGCTTACTCGCCCGTGTGTCATCGCCGCGAGCCGCGAGCCAATATGACAATGAAATTTTGAGCAAGCTTCACGTGTGTCACCGACGGCGAGCCGAGTAAGGTCCAAATCTTAAAGACCGCGTACTTTAAGTACGCACGTCTATCATCCACTTTAAGGCTCGTATAGATACTGGAGCGACTTGTCACGCTACGTGACGCCGCCGCATTGTTCGCCGTGAAGTTTTCTCAGAAATTGTTTCGTTAAAAGTCGCGCCGCGCGCCATATCGCGCCAGTATGTAAGAGCCTTTATAATGAATAAGATTTCGCGATCGTCGAAAATATAGTTATATATTATAGCATTTTGATTACATACCTATTTTGTATCTATGTTTTTTTGTAATATTTGGAATTTTATTCGACAAAAAGTGATGGTATTTTCAGAGCATTCATGTTTTTGGCATGTGTGCAACTTCACTATTCTGGCAGTTTAAGCTTTACAGGAATAGGAATAGGGTATGTTTTATATTGTTCAAATAACGAGAATTTGAGCCAATAAATGTATTGCCAGCGTAAAATTGCGCGGTTCAGAGCCGTGAAATAAATCAATAAGCAAAAAGCAAATAGGGAGGCGTTCCTTTTGTGACCGTAGCGTCATAACTGCTACCGCTGATTGCTGAGATTTTGAAGGAAACCACCAAGAAAATGTCTGAAAATCTAGAAGAAACGGCAGGAAAAGCCGAAAGAAAAAAAGGTTCGTCCATTTTTTTCTCTTTATGAGCACTCTCGAATCTTAATTTTAATTTACCAAGCCGACATCTCTTGGCATGGCGATTCAATACATTATTATATTATATTTTTTAGTATTTTATTGTTTTATTAGTAATTTTTTGTGCGGGTTTTTATTTTACAACTTATTGGGCTGCTTGCATCTTGAGCTGGGTTTTGCTATCCGTGATAACGATTCTTTGCCCTAAATACAAAGCAAACAAGACGAAGACCTCATTTGTATGACCGTGTCCAGACGGTGCAAATTTTCCATTTTCATGAAAAGCCTGGCCATAATATTCGCATTTTTTTCTTCTTATTTCTTTGTATTTTACATTACAATGCGCGATACAATCAGTATTAAAACAAAATGGCGCCCACAACACGCACATACCTTTGTTATAAAAAAGTGTCTCAAACACGAGATAGATTTAATTTGCTAGGCCAATAGAGTTTTCGCGAAATCAAATGTATTTTTTTATCCTGTTTTTCTTATTCTTATTTCAGTTTTTTCTTTTCATCTATGTTCCATACACTTAAGTATGTATATTGTACAATTATTTTTTCGAACTTGTTAATATTTTTTTACAGTTTAATTCATATTTGCATAATAGCAAAAAGGAGGTATCAAATGATTAAACACAAATTAAATCTGAACAAAGTAACGTCATTATAAGTAATTTTGTTTGTATCAAAGAAATACGGGTTAACAACTAAAAAATTGTTATAAAGAAAAATATAAAACTTTTAACAGTTTAATATTTTTCTTTATAACAATTTTTTATTTTATTAAAGTTATAAAACTGTTCTCATGTCATTTAGTTTTTCTTGTCATGAATGTGGGACACGTTTAGGTATACACAATATATGACAAGGAAAAATAACGATCCTATCCCTATAATTGTTTTTTTTATAATATTATGTAAGTTACTAGCTGTGCCCCGCGGTTTCACCCGCGTAGGTCTCGATCCCGTGGGAATATAGAGATAAAACTTATCTTATGTCCTATTCCAGGTCATGGTCTACCCGTGTGCCCATCCTCTCCTCTCTTCTCTAGAGTAGGGAACGTCGCGGCGGGGCGGCGCCCGCCGGCAACGGACGGTTCGCGTATTGCATTTTCATACTCGTGATAACTTCGAAATTAAATGGCCGATTCGAATGAATTAAAAAGTATTTTACTGCTACATAAATACCCTTGATGTTAAAACTATTTATTTAAATAAGAATTAATATTATTTTGATAAAACTCCTTCGCAAATAATGCATTAATTTCGAATAAATTTGATTACCATAAAAAAGGTTATAGTGAGTAAATCTTAAAAGATAGACATATGCTGTCGCGGACTTTTTTTTAGAACTTTTAAAGAGAAACAATTCCATGATACATGATATTTACGTAATATAAACCGTTTACGCAGCACATGCAACGGAAGCTCTCAAAAAGGAATATTTTTCCCGTTTTTGCAACATATTTAATTTATGCTCGGCTCCTATTAGTTGTAGCGTAATTTTATATAGCCAGTAGAGTTCCTGAGATTAGCGCGTTCAAACAAACAAACAAACAAACTCTTCAGCTTTATAATATTAGTATAGAATAGTATAGAATTAGTATAGATTTTATAAATATAACCGTTATTTTATAACTCCTAATTTAAAGATTTATGATTTTTTTATGCCCAAACATGATAATTATCTTATACCCAAGGTCCCAGATATATTCAGTAAATAGTTTTTGTTGATGTTCTCATACTTGATTTCCCTAGGTTCTATCAAAATGTGAGTTATAATAACGTTTGTTACTAATAACAAATCTTGTCACTTTTCAGTGGAAATGGAGGTCCATGAGGTGATGATGGAGCAGGACATGGGCGATAGACAGAAGAGCGAGAGGAAGTTAACTGTCGCCGTGGTGACCGGCACTTATAACCCCCAAACGAACACCATTCTTCTCGCTGCGGTATGTAAAGATACTGACTTTACAACATCTAAGTCCGAAAAACGATCGGAGAAGTTGCCAAAGCAGCCAAAAGAGACGAGCAAGCTGAAGAAGCCAAAAGATGGTAAAGATCCGAATGAGCCTCAACGTAATAATGAGTGTCAGAAACCAAAGGATCCCAAGGATCCTCAAGAACCAAATGATCCTCAGGAACCTCGAGATTCTAAGGATCCTCGGGAACCTGGAGATTCTAAGGATCCTAAACATCCGAATGATCCCCGAGATCCTAAGGACCCCAAAGATCCCCAAGATCCTAAGCAGCCCAAGGATCCCCAGGATCCTAAGGACGACAAGGATTCCAAGGATAAAGAATATAAAAAGAAAGAGAAAAAGGGGGCGAAGAAGGCAAAAGAGCATACAGAACATCGAAAAGAAGTAAAAGAACGGCAGGAAGTAAAACAATCGAAAGAAGAAATGGAATTTAGAGACCGAAAAGAGCGAAAAGAGAAGAAGGAAAGGCAGGAAAACTCAAAGGAAGTAAAAGGAGCACAGAAGCGAAACGAAAAAATGGAGAGCAAAGAACTGATGGATTTTAAAGATCGTAAGGAGTATAAGGATAGAAAAGAACAGGAGCGGAAGGAGCATAAAGAACGAAAAGAGCAGGAGAGAAAAGAGCGTCGAGAGCGTAAAGAAGGCAGAGAGCATAAGATAAAAGAAGAACAAAAGAAACTAGACGAAGAAATTGAGAAAAAGGAACTCCGGGAAATTAGAGATCGCAAAGAGCGTAAACAAAAAAAAGAGAGGAAGGAGGCGAAAGAAAAAGAGCTAAGGGAGCCGCAAGAAAAGAAAATAAAAAAAGTCAAGTCTTAAATGTTGTATGTGTGCGTAAATGTCATCTGTGCATGTATTGTATTGTCGGTATTAGCTCCTTTTCATACTTTCGAGACGCTGACAAATACTGCTAAAACAGGTGAAATAAACTTGTAATTCCTTTCTTAAAAATATTTACCGGCCAGAAATCGACTTTTAGGCAGTAAGAGATAATTTGAGCATGTGAAAAGGGGCTTTTAATGTCGTCTTGTATTTTATCCGTGTGATGTGTCTGTGTGCTGTGTCCTTTTCTGCAGGGTTACCGAGATTTTTATGATAGGACAAAATTTATTGTGGCCCAGTACCTGATTTATATTATTATTATTTAATAATCCAGCAATCCAAATTTTGACTTTGTACTTATACCATAAAAAACTCGGAAACTTAATAGCTATCTACATTCTTGATATTTATTACAATAATTCTTACTTTTTAACCTAATTATTGCTTACTTTTTAACCTAAGTCTATGTATCTAAAGATTAATTAATTGTTTGCATATCAAAGTCATGGTGTTTGAACACAAATAGCATTGACCTATTATAAATTAGTCCTAGTTATTTTAGGTTTAGTCATTAACTGAACAGGGTGAAATAAAAAACTTAATTATAATTTAGATAACTTTTGTTATGTTTGAAACAAAAAGTATTTGGTTTCTTTCAAGTATTTGTAATAAGTACTAACTGGTAATAATTATTATATCATAACCTTACACTTGATAAATAATCTTATACTTCTAATAAAATACATGTGGGAAAAATTGGTTTTAATCAGAGTTAATATCTAACAGTTTTGAAGAACAGAACAATACCGTAAGTATAGCTATATACTTACGGTATCGGTACTGATTTATTATTATTATACATCTACTTACTATCTTGTCTTGATACGTCTATCAGATAAAGCAATTGTGCTTTCCAGATTTTTACAAAATTCTAAACATTGGCCTCTTTATGACTAGGTTAGTAGGTCAATTATTTTTCTCTTTTAAAGTTATATTTTAGCTTTATAAGACCACATAACTAAACTTGTCTGTAGAGAGCTTTTTGCTGATTACTAAAGTTTTGTGCAGTTATAGATATCATTTTATTTTCCCCGTAATGTTTACATAAACCTCCATCAACTAGGTTTAAGTATTTCAGATTTGACTTAGTTCGGTTGTAGGGCAATGGGGAATGTTATTTTTGCGGATATTTTTCAACTATGTGGCCTAAATGAAAATGTGTAACTGAAGAAAAAAAAATACCCATTTCGGCTCCAGTTCCGATTAACAATATTCTTTAAATTCTTTCATATTTTGTAATATAATGACGATGGAAATTTCAAGTAGATAGCATTAGCAGTTCCTGAAATAAGCAGCTATGATAGACAGACAGACGCAGTCGCACCTTAAGGGTTGCTTCTTTACCATTTTGGTATGTTACCCTAATGGCTTATTTTCATTTTTCGGTTGATTATAGCCTATGGAGTCTCCCCGCAGGCTGGATACTGACAAGTGAAAGTCATAAATCGATAATGCGGTCGGTACACTGTCTGCGGGGAATCCCCGTAGCGGGCGTAGCGACTTATGAAATTCATTAGTCGGTAAAAAGCGAGCGGAGATTCACACCCAATGAAAATAATCCTTCAAAGCAACTGCCAAACGGCTGCCAAAGGTTCTCCGTATACCGCAATCATTCCTTAACGACTAATGCAAACGGTTACGACTTGAAAACGGGCCCTATGGCATGCTTTACGGAAATCTGCAGCACTCCACATACGACCAATGAAAATGGCTTCTAAAAGGGGGCAATAGCCATTCTTGACAGACGGATTCGTAATCGCAGCTGTTATTAGCAGACAGAAGACTGGTGCTCCTTCACCAAGAAGAAGTTACTATTTTTAAGTCGAGACGCTAAACATCAGTAAAAAGGTAACCAGCAGTCTTCAGCATTCTTGGGATGACTTAGAATCACCTTAATCATCTTTGACGATGCCCAGTAAAGAATGGTAGCCTACATCTAACTGAAACCAAAAATTGGGCATTCATTCGTCAATGGAGAATTTTTTTGCACTATGCGGCCTGTTTTTTGTCAGCATATAATATAGAAAAATATGGAGCTGCTGACATAATGAAATGAGATAAATGTTTCTTTTATAATCAAAAACAAATGACAACTTTGATTAAGCTGTAGATTGTCTGCTACATCTAGCTTCTTGAATGACAAAGTAGTGATTTTTAAATCACTATCCCTCAGTCAGTCATGAACCTAATATTTCTAGTAAGCATGTAGATATATCTAGGAGGTAGGCAGTACTCACAGGTGGGTGTGCCCTGGTCTAGGTAAACAAAGAGTTGAATTGCACTTGCGCACAAACTATTTGCATCAATCAATAAAGAATTTCGGACCATGGTTCGGGAGTTGTTGCGGCCTGCTCGCTAAGTGAGCGTCTTGGTCTAATACCCTGGATTCTGTGAAGTGATTCGTTTTAATTGCCTACTTGTTGAATCCATATTATAGTCGCCGCGCTATGTAAGTACAACTCATTTATATTTATTCTTATGATACCGTCTTTGACTTCTATTATTTTTTAGGATTCTGAATTAGCCGCCATTTTATATTCAGTATGGTGGTTGCAGTATGATGTTATTATCGTAGTTTCATTGATATTTTAAATGGTTTTATTTGTGATTTTGTGATAGGTTATGTTATTCAGTTTGATGGAAACAGCTTATCTTTTGTTGTTGATAAATGACTTCATCATTATGAAGTCATTTATCAACAACAAAAGATAAGCTGCTTCCTACATACATCATTATGTATGAACATGTTTTATGTTAGAATATTTGTAATTAGTAGCCGGTATTATTTTTTCAGTAGTCAGGATCATTATTGTCCATAGTGATTTTTGTGAAAACTATCTGATTCTGTATTTAGATTTCTACGAGTATTTTTACAATTTCCTGTTTTCAGTCGGTTTGTTCTGTCAGTTTTACATTCGTTTTAACTAGTTGATTAACTGTCCAATCTTCTGATTACTTATTGCTAGGTAGAATACTGGTACACCCAGTTTAAGAATTATAATATAATTATGTAACTGTTATTATCAACAGTTTTTAAATTAACAACATCACTTTTATCTCTTTTAAAATAGGTACTTCTTTAAACTATAATTAATGATTAACATGTTTATAATTCCAGAAATGTCTGCTGCTGATCTTCAACATCAGGTCAATGTCACCAGAAGGATTCGCACCGAAGAATACGCTATGAAGTATAATAGGGATGCTCTCAAGGACCCTGGCTTCAGTTACCGCAGTGACATCGTCACCACTTCGCTTTACTGTTACTGTGACGACTGTATAAAGTATTACGGGTACGGGAAGCCTATCAAATGTATTGACCCATATCTAATGGACATGAGGTACACTCACTGGATCTACCACGGTCTTGTGGCTGCTAGCAAGACGGTTACTACGCGTACTCGCGGTGATTCTACTTCTACAATGACTTCTCCTGGTACAAGTGATGAGGAACCGGAGCCAAAACGACGTAAGCATTAAGCATAAGCACTGTAATTCAGAACCGTATTCCGGTTATTATTGTTTCTGTGGTTCTGTTACACAATATATTTTTGCTCAAACAAAGTTGAACTGTTAAGTTTGATTGTATTATGTTGTCTTAATTTTAAGGTAGGCATTTTAGTATTTAGTTTTAATTGATAAGTGTAATAAGACCTAGGAATGTATGAAACATCTTGTAAGACTGACATAGAAAGTTAATGTGGCTATTATTTTGTACGAGAGATGAAGAAGACTTGAAAGTAATATGAAGGAATAATAAGACTCACTGTGGCAATAAGTTAATTCACAAACTACCAACTACTAAAGTAGCGACGTGTGTGACCATGGTTTGTGACGAGGTGGTGATGACGGTTAGTGACGATGAGGATAATGATCATGTGCCGATAGTGTAGTTTAAGATTGTAAACAGCATTATTAATTGTAAAATGCTATTATTCTGTAAATGAATTTTTAAATGAGACTGACTTATATGTACTTATTGAATAATTTAATTTTGACATAGACACCTTATTATCACGATTATTACACGATATTTGAATTAAGTAGATTATTATTGAACGTAAACAAGGCAAAAGGAGTATGTAAGGATCGTCACAGGTGCCGTTCTGTAGTTTCTGCCTACCCTCATGGGTAGTAGGCGTGAATATAATAATATGAATGTATGTATTAAGTAGATAGATAAACTAATGTTTTATACTATGAATGTACCATGCCGACTATTGTCAGTTAACACAATTAATACGTCATTTGTTAATTTCTCATTTTATATTAATTAATTTATTAATTAAATGTTTGCATGCCTAATATAAGGAGATTCTACACACGGCTACACATCAAGCTTTACATTTCCAGTTTATGCTGATCTCGCATTGTATAGGATTTCCGTACAATGCGAGGTCAGCTTATACTGGAAATGTATAGCTTGATGTCTAGCCATGTGTACAAGGATCACCGTTTTTACTGTAAGTACATTTATGTGTTTTAAAATTTACTTTACTTAGGCGAGGTGATATTATGATCTAGGCTAGGGTAATGGGTGCTGTTTTATGGGCATAATCTGTGGCTGTTAAGTACTGAAAGGTAGGATGAGTGTAAGTCTACATAGGCCATTATATTGTACTTATTTTTAAAACTACAACATGTTAACATGTTTATTTTATGATGAGTTGACAAGGCAATTTGAGGGTAAATAATTTGAATCCGGGTATTTTTCAGTAACTCATTATTATAACAATATATTAAAAGATTTATACCTATAATTTATTAATAATTTAGTAGTGTTTGTGGATGTTTGTCTCATATTAAGCTTATAAACGCTTTGTAATCTTTTTTATCTCGATGTAAAACATTGTATGACTTTTCTAGATAAGATATTTTTGTGATGACAATATGTAATAATGTCATTCCTTTAATCGGTAATAAACCTTTTTGCAATTTATATTTTCTTGTTTTGTTATTTTACTGTTGGCCTGTATCATCTCACTGCTGGCCAAAGATCTCTCCCCATGACTTCCAGTGCTTGCGATCCAGTGCTAATGTGGACCACTGGTCGTTGGTTAGTCCAGTCCGTCCCGCCATCTTCTACTGGGTCGTCCGCGATGCCTTCTAGCTGTGTCAGGGCTCCATATGCTGGGTATTTTAGCCCGCAACTCTTGGGCATGGATAGAGTTCTCCATTCGACAGAGTGGACTGTAGGTATCGTGTTACCCAGTAAGTAGAGTTGTGGAGGTCAGATAGGCAGTCACTTCATGTAAAATACCGGTATTCAGCTTCGGTTAGCCTAGGACCCGACTCCAACATAGTCGGGAAAAGGCTTGGCAGATGATGGTGTGGGTGGAGTGAACTGCTACACTGACAAGTACCCAGCCTTTTAGTTTTTGATTGAAGCATTGAAATCATTCCTAATTCATTCTCCGAAGAGTTGTCTTAAACTATTATGAATACTTTCCTTTCGTTTTGATTTTTGCAGAGACATAGCATGAGTAGGCCTTCTTTGTATATCCATACATAATATAAATTGAAGTCGCCTTTCGTGTTTGTCTGTATTTCCGCCTTGTTATTCTAAACCACGCAGCAGATTTTGATGAGGTTTTCACCATCGTTTAGGGAATTTATTCCGAAAGGTTTATGTGTATAATTCGTTAATATTAAAGTTACATATAGCTAAGAAATCTCGATCTTTTGTCAAGTTGTAAAAACCGTGGGAAGAAGGAGCGGGTCGCTAGTTTATGTATCCGCTGTTACGAGGAGCTTATGTTTTCATAACCGAGTCATGATGTGGTGTGTGGTGGTGTGGGTAGTAAGGTATAAATGTTAGATCAAATAAAATAATAATAAAAAAAACAGACCTTCACATCATCATTATTTATTTGGAACAAAGAGACATCAGTTTATATTTTTGTTTAAAATAATCACATCCATCCGAATTGAAACTCAGATCATTACAATGGATTACGTTTTAAACAAATATAAACAAAGGAACACACCGCAGGAATAAAATTAGAAGAATAATAACCAAAATAACCGCATAATACATATAATTGAAGAGCCATAGTTACTTGGAGCAAGTATGGTTGTTAGTTATAAGAATCAATTAATTCTCCCAAATATTCAAGAGCTTTGGAAGTAACTACAGCTCCGATTAGCAAATCGATACCTAAGTATAACAGACATATTCCCGCAAAAATAATAATAGTTTCAAAATCTTGTGGATTTTCGGCAAAATACTCAATACTGTTATCCAAAAGAAACACCATTTTTATATATAAATACAGATTGAATACAAATATGTACGGATATGTAAATAACAATTTATAGGTAGTATCATCAACGATTTATAAAGTACAGTAATAGAATTTCACCTAATAAAGTTGACATAGGTAATATAACAGGGTAATAAATGAGAATATACCACAGTAAAGTCTCCGGAAAAGAATGAAGAAGCACAGTTAGAAGGAACACGGTAACAATTAGACGACACGTTGTCACGAACTCAGAACACTGGTGAGGAAGATTGGTCTCTATTCGGTCTTGCAGAAGAGTCACAACCAGAACCCTGGACTGGAAACTTGTTGATCCTCGTCCTTGGTGAAACCGAAGTCTGACACAGAAAGTGTCGGTCGGACGTACAGAAAATGATTATGCAAGTAGCCAAATTAAAAAAGATGACCAGTAGAACTCATCGAAGGTGTCGTCCATTATATAGGTTTCTTCAGTGCTTACCAGCACTGGCCTTGAAAGTGGACAAGCCACCGCTGGGCTTCCCAATTTATTGGGTTTTCAACTATTCTGCGTTAACACTGCTTTTGTTTTTCAAGGCCCGTCGAACATTGAATATTAGTTATGTTTATATGATGAAAGTAATGATTTTGTATCGTTACTATTTATAGAACGACAAAACACGATCGTCCACGTCTCCATCGTCGATATCGGGCGTCGCTGGATTCTCTGCACTGTGATTGGTGTTCCCGAATCACGTGACTTGATAAATATAAAATTCTGGAAGCATATTCCGGAAGCATAGATACAATAAGTTGAGATTACATCTCTTA
The DNA here is from genome assembly GCA_947363905.1 of Lithophane semibrunnea. Classification (NCBI taxonomy): domain Eukaryota; kingdom Metazoa; phylum Arthropoda; class Insecta; order Lepidoptera; family Noctuidae; genus Lithophane; species Lithophane semibrunnea. Next base: position 5,387,721 of record OX376186.1, on the reverse strand, counting down.
CGTAGATTGTGGTGCCACCACGGAAGGACGGGAGACTGTTGAACGAAATTCGTCTGAACGCCGATCTCTACAATCAATTTCCGAAATATGTCGCACTCATCTCATAGATTAAAGTCACTAATTATGAGCCGGAAAACTGTCATTTGTTTATCCTAATAATCTTAGTAAATAAGTAAGTACCCAGAAAGACGAAAACATTCGTGTCCAATATTTAAAAAAAAAGTTTGGCCCGTATGTGCAGTTCAAGGCAGGGGCGTCGCGGCGCCCCAAACAAAGACTAATACGGAGAGAGGATCCAAATTCAGTACTGTATACGAAGTTTCCTATTACGTCACCTACCGAGATAAATTGGCATAAATACAGAACTTCCAATGTCACATACACTAATTCAAACACCAAAAATTGCGTAAATGTCATCAATTAAAGTAGATTTGCAAATATCTAAAATCTGCGTATCTCAAAATGTCAGACATTAAACGTAAAAAAAATATATTCTAAAAACATCCACATTTTATTATAATAGCTACTAGCTGCGCCCCTGGGTAATAAGCATAAGTCTCGATCCCGTCCAGGTCATAGTCTACCCATGTGAATCTGTTTAACCATTTTAGCGCAAAAGCGTAACTTTCACATTTATTTATTTAGGATTAAACGAGTCATAAATACGAATATTCCCAGATATGAGACATAGCTAGATCGATTTTTCGCCCCCATAAAGCCCTTTATTGCAACTTTCATCTTCTGTACGTGTGTTTGTCACCTAACTCCTCCTAAACGACTGGACCGATTTGGATGAAATTTTATGTGTATATTTGAGTGGGTCCCTGGATGGTTTGAAAATACAATTGATTCCGGTAGGTGGCGCTATTCGGCCAGGACAGCGTCTGCCAGGTCCGCTAGTAGGTATATAAAATTACAAATATTGCTAATTTAATAGTAAAGGATATGTTTTACAAACAAAGGTAGATTCAGTAGGTATTCTTTAAGCTATGACTAGTCCAAGTTTTCAGTTTCGTAATCAGTAGTACCTATTCGCCTGACGCTGCTGATACAGGTAGACTGATCTTTTCCAAAAGGAATTGTTTCAAATTTTGTATGAATAGGATAACTCAATCAAGTAATCTCTATCTCTATAAGATTTTCATTTTCACGGTAAGATTTGATTGCCTGTGGCATATCGTTGGAGAAAAAACAAAAGATGCACCGCACACCAATGACCGTAAGTCATTTGTTGCATAAACTTTATTGTAGGTATGCCACAGGTAAGATCTTTGCAAACGTGTAAATAGGGGTTAAGTGCATACGTGTGAATAGGGGTTCAGTGCATTCGTGTAAATATGGGTTGAGTGCTTTTTATGAGCGAACGTAAGTAATTGTAGAAGCAAAATAACAAATTACAGAAGTTTCTTTAGAGCCTAGTGAGTTATTCAAACAGTTGTTTATAATACTAATATTAGGGATGTGTTGAAACGTTCTGCTACTATATTTTTATACGAGTTTGGCAGATTTTTAATGAGTTGCCACACTGAAGGACCTCTCTGAGCTCTGACTATGGATCGATACATAGCTGTCTACTTTTTTCCGGACGCGGACTGCCCGGTTATTACTTGTTGTGTCGGGAACCAAAATATTCATCTTCGTCAATTAAATCATCAGGTGTCCGGCGGTTGTGGTGTGGTAAGTGAGATTTTGAATTATTAATCAGAAATATAGAAAGACCAGTTCTTGCACGTTACCCATGAGATTTTAGTGTCGAATTTTTGTTGATCATACAGTAAGATAAATACCATAGTGACACTTATTGAAGCATTAGTTTTTGATTTCTTACAAATTTTTTTTTTTACTCTCTTTTGCTGCCCATATTTTTCTCTTCCGTTACTTTAAAATGATCTTTACACGAAACTGTGTGGAAAAAAGTAAAAAAAAATTGTTACGTTTTACACTTTTTTCTGGACAACTCGCAATGGACCAAAATACGAGTTATGCCAAAAAAAATTCCATGAAAAAAGAGCTAATGATACCTAAGCCGGTTTCCCTGTATCGCATATGGTAGGCCAGATCAAGTAAAAAAAAAGCTGTCTAAGGATCCGTGGTAAACATTCACAGTATTTATTGATTTTACTGGCCGCAAATATAAGTTTGTATATTATACAATGTTTCTCGAAGAAACTATTAAAAACGTTATTTCTGCGGTGGGAGAGTATTCTATTGATTTAGATTTTGAAAAGAGAGAGATGGAAGTGGTCATGTTATGCGTGCTGAGCAAACCTTTTGTCACAAATTGTAATTTCATGTAATTTTTAACAATGGATTTGTATCTTATTGCAGGGGGTCAGGGAGAGGCAGTTGGAGGCGGTTATTTGAGATCACAGATGTCAACCGATAATTTCGAATCATTAAAAGCGTTAACAGAGGTGATGAATAAGGATAACTCCAACCTTCGCATGATGGTTGTGAAGATGTCTCAGAGTGATGACGATGATGACGACCCCATGTACGTCGTAGCCGTTTGCAAAAAGGACCCGGCGAAGGTTAAAGGTGACCAGGACATGGGAAAGGACCAAGAGAAGGGTAAAGCCCAGGACAAGGGAAGGGACCAGGAGAAGGATAAAGCCCAGGACAAGGGAAGGGACCAAGAGAAGAGTAAAACCCACGACAAGGTACAGGACCAGGAGAAGGGTAAGGCCCAGGACAAGGGAAAGGACCAGGAGAAAGGTAAGGCCCAGGACAAGGGAAGGGACCAGGAGAAGGGTAAGGCCCAGGAAAAGGGAAGAGACCAAGAGAAGGGTAAAAGCCATGAAAAGGTACAGGATCAGGAGAAGGGTAAAGCCCAGGACAAGGGAAAGGAACAGGAGAAGGGTAAAGCCCAGGACAAGGGAAAGGAACAGGAGAAGGGTAAGGCCCAGGGCAAAGGAAGGGACCTGGAGAAGGGTAAGGCCCAGGACAAGGGAAGGGATCAGGAGAAGGGTAAATCTCAGGACAAGGGCAAGGACCACGACAAGGGTAAAGCCCAGGACATGGGAAAGCAAAAGGAGAAGGGTAAAGCCCTGGACAAGGGAAAGGACCAGGAGAAGGCTAAGAGCCAGGGCAAGGGTAAAGGCCAAGGCAAGGCGAAAGGTCAGGGCAAGGCCGGCGATGTCCAGCAGACCAAAACCAATGACGACTGAGTTTCGTTGGTACCCTTCGAGACCGTTCCTTGGTTCATTTATTTGCCGTATTCTGTCTGCCTGTCTTTATCGTCTGTCTTCTCTTGTCTTCAAGTTGTGTCATGAAGAATGGACAACAATAACAACAGAATGGAAACTATGTCAGTGTCGGCCATTCGTATATTTCAATGTCACGCCTGTATATTCCTTGTTGCTTAACAGATCAAGGTCTTTCCAGGTAATGTTTATGTTACTAAATTGTATTTACATTATTTTAGTGTTGTATTAGTGTAATTTGTTAACAAAAAGTCCTTTTCACGTTTTAAGAAAGTTTTATGGCTAAAGATTGTTTGTATTGACCATTGTATTTAAGATGTGTAACTTATTTGTATTTTGCAGTTTTGAATTTTATAAGGATTATTTTTATTACCAGGATGTCTTTTGATATGATAATGTACACTTTTTTTCACTTTATATGTGTGGTAGTTGTAGGATGGGAATAAAATAACAAAATCCAAATCTTGTTTTAGTTTACCTTTTCCGCTGATAGATCTGCGGTGTAAATGCGTAAAACACGTACAATAGCAATGGCTTTCATTTTGACAGTGCAACAACATTCATTGAGTTATTTACGTTGTTGAGCAGTCAAACTTTTAGAATTCATGAAGCAATGCTTTAGCAATTTCCTTCAAAATCATTCAGATTAAGATTGAAAGTGGGTTACCCGATTAAGGTGCTGTTCAAAGTATGTCAACAGATCACTCAGATACACCCACATGTGATTGGTATGTTGGTGCATTTTGACTGTGGGACCTAACTAAATTCTACGAATTGCATTTTATCATTGTGGTATATTGCGGGAAAGTCCGAAAGGGATACCGGGACCCTTGGCAACAGGCAACTGAAGGAACATGGGTGGGTTTTAGTCAGTAAAAGTCTGACACGCCCTCCCGCTCCGCCCAGAGCGGGAAAAGTCATTTGATGATTTCCAACCCTCAAAAAAAAAGCATTGTATTATTTACTGCGATGTACAGGACTGAAGTCTATTGTCGCGTAAAATGCTGTAAGCTACAAAAAGCTTTTGAAGCAAGAAATGCTACTTGCTTCAAAAGTGCAGTACTTACAAAGCTTACTTAGTAAGCAGTAACTTATGCGTTTTCACCAGGAAATCGTGTTAATGAATCGTGTCGAAAATTTTAGGTAGTAGTCACAAAAAAAAGTTTGGCTAGCTCCAAAGTTTTACCAGCCAGTGCAAAAATCGGTTTGAGGATAAACCTTGTAGATGATTGTAAAAAAAAATTGAATATCACTAAAAACGTACAAAGAGCACTGCCATATTTTGATAACTTTAAGAAGTCACCGAACGTTAGGAAGTTTAAGATATACTACTACTAGCTGACCCGACACACGTTGTCCTGTCCAAATTCCAATAATTCATACAAAAATCTAATAGAAAATGCACTTTTAGTCTTCCCGAATCTTCCAATTTTCCCGGCAACTTTTTAAAACTTTGCTCTAAGTGAGTAAGCTCAAACTTTTTGGTGCATAAATGATGAAAACATGTTAATAAAATGTTCTCTACGACTTTCTTTTTTTTACGATTTTGCCAGATTTCTAAGCGGGTGCAACACTGACTATATTATTAGGTTGGCAACTCAGGTTAAAGCTGCTCTTGGCTGAAGCTCCGCCTCTGGATCAATATCTGTCTATTGTCTACCTTCACGAGCAGCAGCCGGACGACGACGTCCGGTTAATTCTCTACGACGGCGGCCAAGTCGAACGGCCCGTGTTCCTGCGGTTGTGGTGAGGTAAGTGAGATCTAAGCAGATACTTAGCAAGAATTCTGAATCACGAACATACAAAATAATCTCGTCAGTGGACATCTTAGTATGGACTCCTCATCATAGTTACAGTTAGTGAACCTAGTCAGGTGTGATTAGAAGAGTTATGTGTCCACCAATTTTCCTGTAATTTTCTCTAGGTCTAGGTAATGTGTGTGAAGATCCCCTGGACTCGTGAACAAGATGGCGTCAGTCCGTATGTCGACTATATTGTAACCAAAGGCGCTCGTAGCGTATGATAAAACTATAAATTAGCTCGAAAATATTCTTATATGGTTTTGATTCGCTCGAAAATATTCTTTCGTTGATTCTAATATTATGTATTACGATTTAAAATAGGCAAAGAAGTGGCCAAGTGCTTCCAAGTGGCTTGATTTTTTAATAAAATTAACTGAAAATGTCATTCATATGTGAAACTTAACACAGCCTTGTTTATATCCATTTGTCTATTTTCTCTATTCCTGAGAAAAACTTTTACTGTTCTAATTTCTGTAATTTAAACAGTGAATTTATATCTAATTCCAGGAAGAACATTGCTCGAGTGAAGATGAAGAGGATGGATTTCGAGGTCGGGGGAAAAATGCAAATCGCGCTAGCAAAAGAATTGACGGATGAGAAGGGCATGCTTCGCATGGTGGTCGCGAGGTTGTCTCCCAGTGAGGACAACGACGACCCCATGTACATCGCGACCATTTGCAAGAACGCAGACAAGGCCGACGATGTGCAGCGGGCTAAAATCAACGACGACTAAGCTTAGTTGGTGCCCTTCAACGCCGTTCCTTGGTTCATTTATTTGCCGTATTCTGTCTCTCTGTCTTTATCGTCTGTCTTCTCTTGTCTTCAAGTTGTGTCATGAAGAATGGACAACAATAACAACAGAATGAAAACTATGTCAGTGTCGGCCATTCGTAATTTTTTTGTGTTTTTAGAATCTGTATTTTTTTACTGGATCTCAAAATAATCGAAGCTTTTCCTAGTAATTTTTATGTTACTAAATTGAATGTGTGCTATTTGAAATTTTATTGATACGTATATTATGTTAAGAAAAATAATGTTTTTAATTTTTACAATAAGAAAGGTTCGACTATGGGCGAAAAGCTTCGACCATTGAATATAAGATGTAAAACATAATGGGGACCGTATTTTTTACATTTTACTCTATTTTGGATTTTATAAAGATTTATTTTTACTTGTTTTTATTACAAGGATGTCTTTTCAAACGATTGTGCACACTCTTTTACATTGTAGATGTAGCATGGGAATTAAAATTATAAAAAATCAGACCTGTATTTCATTTTACCTTATTCGCTACAAGATCCTGGGACTCATAGTGTGCCAACAGACCCCTCACATGAGGTATAGGTCTAACGACTTACTATATATCTACATTATTCTTGTTTATTTTCAAAATTGGAGGCCGATGTTTAAAAGGAAATCAAGTAGAATGGACTGAAGGACACGAGATTATCAGTTGCCCAGTTACCTATAGATAATCTTGTAAGTTTCGTGGGTCATCGCAAAAGTTACTGGGGACTGGGCCTCATTCTTCAATTCTTTATTTTTCGTGAGTTTAGTAACTAACCGGTGTCAGAGTTTTATGTCACCCATGGGACTTAGCTTCACATGTCGTCGATAAATATTTCTCAGGCAGGTTTCCTCACAATGTTTTTCCTTTGCCGTTTTTGAAACAAGTGATAATTATACGATACGCACATGAGTCCGAAAAGTCAGAGGTGCGTGGCTTGGGTTTGAACTCGACACCTATGACTTGGCAGTTCAACGGTCACACCACTAGACTATTACTGCTGTTACTCAGCATTCGTTAATGACAAAAAATTTGGGTTCATGATATTATTCAAACATAGATTTCATACTCTCAATTAGGTTAGCAAATGTAGAGCAACGACGATGTACTATTTATTTAATCATGCCTTCTCAATCTTGCCAGGACCTTATTAATTTAATACACATACTATTGCACATACTACTGATAAGAGTATTGTTCTATGACAGGATTACATTTAGAGCCATTTTAGTAGGAGGTCTTTTTATTCTTTACCTGGAGAGGGTCTAGTCTCAGTACCTACATTAATAAATCATTACTGCTCCACAGTTCAGCACGTTGAAGCTAAGAATAGTTCCACATGACCTAGACTGTGGGACCAGGAAATAATTTGCACTTGCGCACAAATAGTTAGTGCATTGCCATCAATCAATAAATTATTTTCAGACGTCTTAATTCGGAGCTACGCTATGGTTCCGAGAAAAATTGTGACATTTCTGTAGAAGAAGTAGTGTATCAAGAATCAACCTGTTGAACGTGGATCAACCTCAAGCCGCCGCCCCCGCCACGTAAGTACCTATAGTTTTTTATCGTCAGTTATCCTACCGCTGACATCCATGAATACTTAAGCATCTGTATTTGACAATACTGTCCTTATTCGGACAGAATTCGGGTCTCAAATACTTCAACTTAGGGATGAGGTTATCACTGTGGTTGGGTTGACACTTTCCCCTAATATGATTGTATATAATCTATCCATCTGTCAATGTTATGCAAAATGCTCTGACGGCTTTGTTTACCATATTAAATGTACAGGGCAGGGTGTTCTAATACATGGGATTTCTGAATCTAAGCCCTGAACATAGAATAAGTACTTTTATCTGGTTATTTGAAGAAGTTCTTTTAGACCGCAGGCAACAACTAGGAATTCAATAGAATTGGTTATATAAAAATGGTTATACACAAATCGAATCATAATGCTCCAACTATAGGCCCATCTCGCTAGCTACCACTGTAGCTAGAGTACTGGACAGTATGCTGGATAAACAATTATGTTGTCATCTGAAAATAAGTGATGCACAGTTCGGCTTCCAAGCGGGACTGTCAACAGAAACAGCAATCTTATGTCTAAAGCATACTGTCCGGTATTACACGGACAGGAAGACTCCAGTTTATGGATGCTTCCTTGATCTATCGAAAGCTTTCGATTTGGTGTCCTATAAACATCTTTGGGAGAAACTAAGGGCGACCTCACTCCCCGAGGAGATCATTAATATTCTTGATTACTGGTATAACAATCAAGTTAATGTTGTAAGGTGGACGAACGTTGTGTCCGATGAGTACAGGCTGGAGTGTGGTGTAAGACAGGGTGGTTTAACATCCCCTCGGCTCTTCAACCTGTACATCAATGAGTTGATTGAGGGTCTCAGTAGCACTGCGGTCGGCTGCACTATTGATGGCACCACTATTAACAACTTAAGCTATGCGGATGATATGGTGTTGCTGAGTCCTTCAATTAGCGGTTTAAGGAAACTTGTTAGGAGATGTGAGGAATACGCCGTGGCTCATGGGCTCAGGTACAATGCGAAGAAAAGTGAGTTGCTGGTGTTCCTACCGCGGAATTTTAAAGTTGAATCCGTCCCATCGGTTACACTAAATAGTGTACCGCTCAACAGAGTGACGCAGGTCAAGTACTTGGGTCACTGGGTCACGGAGAACCTTGCGGATGACGTGGACGTTGAGAAGGAACGGAGGGCGTTGGCTGTCCGTGGGAACATGCTGGCTCGCAGGTTTAAACGGTGCCCGAACGCAGTAAAGTGCACAATGTTTAGGGCATACTGCCAATCATTTTATTCCTGCACCCTGTGGGTCAGCTGTACTCAACGGACACTCAACGCCCTTCGTGTACAATACAATAACGCCTTTAGGATGTTGTTGGGGCTGCCGAGATGCTGTAGTGCGTCTGGCATGTTTATGGAGGCTCAGATTGATGGCTTTCATGCCATCATGAGAAAGAGAGCGGCCTCCATATTGCACCGTATTCGAGCAAGCTCCAACAACATCCTGAAAGTGATAGCGGACCGGTTAGACGGTCCTTTTCTAAGACACTGGGTCGCACTCCATGTGTCTGTGTGATTATGTTTGTCTTATTTTTGTGGTTTACTAACATAGTTCCTAAGTACTTACTAACACAAATATGGATGATTCTGTAAAAGATAGTCTGAAATAAAGTTTTATAATAATATATGCATTTTGTAAAATTATGTTAATAATAAAGACTTTTAAAATGAAAACAATTAAATAGTTTCACAAAGCTGTACAGATCTTTTTTAAATTCTATTTGTCTCTTATTGCAGAGATGAGCAAGCGTGAAGAAGCTGGCGGGAAAATGAGGGCAAACACGCGTCATAAGGACACGGTGAAGGAAAAAGGCTTCAGTTACCGAAAACACATCGTCACCACCTCACTCTACTGCGTCTGTCAGGACTGCATCAAATACTGCAACTACAGGAAACCCGTCCAGTGCATAGACCCATTCCTCATGGACATGAAGCACACCTACTGGATCTACCATGGCCTGGTGACAGCTAGCAAGACTGAACGAGCTATCAGCATTGCAACACCTGATACCAACCAAGAGGAAATCGAAGAAAACGCTACAAGAAACTAGCTAAATAATATGTCTATAGATGTTAGTTAGGTATGTGCCAAACACATAATTGTTAGGACTTCACACTAATTAGTCTGCGGGTAATATTCTACACATCACGTCGAATCTTACCTGATTCATGAATGGCTACTTACTAAGACTGAAAAGTCGAATTTTTACCAAAGAGGAATTTTCTTCGGGTTGTTTTTTATGTATTGTATAATGTACCACGTATCTCCGCCTAAATAGATTTACCTACATGTTTATCTTCTATCTTTAGAAGGGTATACCCTCGTTTTGGTCCCACTTTTATTATATGTTGTCATATAGATAGAGAATGGAACTTCCTCAATTATACAATGTATTGCTTAGGCCACTCCAAATGAGTAAATATTACGGACACTGAAAATTGTCTCCTAAATGTTCACAGCTTTAAAATGACACCCACACGATATGTCCTTCATTACACAAAATATATCTCGATGCAAAATGGTTAGTTTTAGTTAGTATTATAAAATAAATTGCTTTTAGAGACAACTTTATTAAAGATGACTCTTTGGAATTTTTAGGAAAAATTAAGAAAGTATGCCCCAATAACACCGCCCATTAGACGATAGATTTTGGCAGTCAGTTATGCCCACAATCATGGAAGGAAACTTATCGTCTAGTGTAATGATCGTGTTATTATGGATGTTTGCATTTAAACAGGGTGAAATTTTATTCGTTTTAATCCTCTTAAGGGGTCATTGTACCCATAATTATGAACAAATTTCACTATGGGAACAACCTTGAAATCCCGAAAAAAAATCAGCTGTTCACTACATTTGCATAGCTCGTCAAAATGTAGGGAACAGTAATTTTTTATGCCGATTTTCGTGTTTGAAAATTTCACCCTTTAAAGGTACATCTACATACAGTTTATCATTCCATCAGTATGCAAATTGCGATTGATACTAGGAAACAGTTTAGTCAGTACTAGTTTTACCAAAGAAAACATGAGTTTTACAGAAAATAATGTTCCAACTTTAAATTAATGAGTAGTTATAATTTTAAGTAAGCAAACGATAACTAAGTTAATTAAAAACGTATTTTTTTTTTAAAGAACCAAGGTTTCTCTTTGTTCCAAATATATGCTGATTTAAAGACTGAGAACATTTCCAAAAATTTCTAGTCACTATTTAACTATTTTTAAAACGTTATTGTACCTTTTTTATCGTTGATGTTTATATTTTTATATGGTAGGTCGTATGTTAACTTAATACTGGTATTGATGTCCTTTGATGTGGTAAATGTTAAGTACTTATGTGTTTTGCTTTTTTTTGCTTTTATCTTTACCCTAATAGTACTTCGTAGATACAATAATAGTAGTAGTAGCTGCTATCCGCCACTTCCCTCACTTCTTTTCTAAAATAAAAGTAAAATACAATAGACTACAATAGAATATCCGCTTGACTATTCTTCAAGAGTCATAAAAACCCTGTAAGAAATCGACAGGTGTTTCACCTCTCAACGAGGCATCTTCAGGATGACGATTGACCAATTGCAAACCAGAACGCGACGTGTTACCACACCGAGCGCTGGACGCAGAGAACACGGTGTGGGTGTCGGTGTGGTAACACGTCGCGTTCTGGTTTGCAATTGGTCAATCGTCATCCTGAAGATGCCTCGTTGAGAGGTGAAACACGTGTCGTTTTCTTACAGGGTTTTTATGACTCTTGAACAATAGTCAAGCGGAATAGGTTACTAAATATATCAGCGTCTATTGTATTTTATAATGGATTTCCGCAAAGTCACGCCTGAATCAATTAACTAAAATAAAAGTAGCCTGAGTTACTCTTTATAGCATCCGCTTGCTACTGAAAGTCCCGTCAAATTAGTCCAGCCGTTTCTGCGATTAGCCAGAACAAATTGACAAACAGACAGGCAACCAAACATTCATATCCATTTAGTAAGGATTATTATGTTATTTTGAATGGATAAACACAATCATAAACAACGTCTTGTACGTGCCGGAATTAAAAACTAATTTATTCTCTGTAAATTGTGCGACAACTAGAGGTTATGTTTTGGTGACAAACGAAAAATTTTGTAAATTAAAAAAAAAAAAAAAAACTGTCTGCGGTGGCTAAACGTAACGGAGAAATGTACTATATGGATTTACGCTACAAATGCGAGGTTGCGAATGTTGCAAAAGGAGTAAAGAGCGACATAAACCAGTGGCATGAAAGACTCGCACAACATCATGGTCATGTGAAGAAAGTGTTGGAGAAAAATAACGTTGAAATAAAGCAAACTAATTCACAAAAGAATGCTGTAGAAATAAAAAAAGGATGGAGTGTCATTGGAAAAAGAAATGAATAAAGAATCAATTGAGATAGTTACTTTAGAAGACCAACCAACACATGAGACTAAAACTGTGGTAAATGAAGAAAAATTAGAAGAACCGGTGACATACAAAGACTCTATGAAAAGGAGGGATGGAAGTAAATGGAAGGAGGCGATTAATAGAGAATTGCAAACCTTAAGAGATAATAACACCTGGGATTTTTGTGAAGAACCTGCTTGTAAAAATACTGTTTTTAGTGAATGGGTGTTTAAAGTAGTAATAAGTGGCTTGGGGTTTTGAACAGGATGTTATGTAAGATTTATGTGCCAAAAAGTTAGTTGTTTGTGTTTTGTGTGTGTGTATTATATTGAGGGGGGTGTCAAAATAGGTTTTCAATGTAATATAGATAATACTTTTTGGTCAGCGTAGCAGCGTTAGGCCATATAATGTTTAAAAGCTTTGTTAACGGAAGCAGTTGTTAACGGAGCCTAGAAATGGCTGAATAATAAAAGTCGTTTTATCTTTAAACACCGTTGTTTTGCTTATTTTGCTTCAACTTCTGTCAATAAATAATATTGATATTTTTTTTCATAAAAAAAAAAGTTATTTTCTTTTTCATACAAAAGTACAATTCGTGCTTCACCCGTGGGCCTGGGCATTATCCAATTTATATATTTCAGGAATCAAAGTAATAATTTTAAGAAAGTAAAACATACTTAGCCTACCTCTTAAGTTAGAAAACAAAATTATTTCATGAAGATCATTTCGAATTATGTTTTGACATGGATAATAGGCAATAGGCATAACTACTGATTTGGTATCGTAATTTAGATACTTTATTAAAAACAGACACTTCAATTTTTATTAATTTGTGTTCATTCTATAAATATCTATAATGTATACAGATATTATATTTATTTAAGATTTGTAGATGATGCCAATATTCTGCACTCAAATAAACTTATTGAGCTGATTCTTATTCATTATCTATGGAAAATAGGTACACCTGTATAAATACTAACCGATAACAGTCAGTAAATTATAGGAACTCGTAAATATTCAAAACTTTGTAGCTCACCCTTACAACATATACGTAGTTATACCTATGTATAAAAGTTATCTGTGAAATGCCTTATATGTACACTAAGCGGGTATTACCTACGCGTATTGTAAGGGCGCACCCCTTTTGGGTTGCCAGCTTTATTAAAAAAAACTTTCGTTCTTTAACTTCATAAAAAAACATTAATTAATAGCTCCTTCTGGGGCAGTTGGATATTAATAAAAACAAAGCTTTTATTGCATAAATTATAATATTGAGATGTTATTTAGGTACTGCTATTAAGTTTATTATTTTGGCGTAGACTGGCGTGAGGTGACCATTAAATAAGTTGAAATGATAAATAGCCTTTGTGATGTCTAAGTTAGGTTACGATTCTTTAGGCTCTATGCTTTAGGCAGACGGTCATCTCTTTTAGATAATGCTGTTACATCCGTTTACGACCCCTGCAACACTATATTTGCGGATACGTTGCCAACCTTAGAGACTTTAATGCCCCACTTTCAGCGGAATCTACGTACCTTTATACCCTTCAAATAAGAACACACAATGGTGCTAAGTGGTAGGAATATGTTTCGTGGCAGGAAACCAAAAGATTTTGTGAAAGCACGTAAAGCACGAAAGTACTATAGACCAAAGTTATAATATTATGATGAACGAAAGAAAAAGGTTGGGCTGAATCCCGCGTAGGTATGTTTTTGCGATATATACGATTCTAAATTATAATGCTTTTGCGTACGTGTGAACTAAAGACTTATTCCTTCTAAGACTTATTAATAAATCGGTTTTAGGATCGTCGAATACTTCTAAATAATCGGTTTTTGGGTCGTAGAATACTTCTAACTAATCGGTTATTGGGTCGTTGTATATGTTTTTAAGTTCTGTCTGTAACCTGTTAGAAAGAGTTTGAGTTTTTTTGGAATAGTAACTATAAATGTTGCAAATCATTGTTTGTTTTTAATTGTTAATAATGTAATAAAAACGGAGTTAAATCGAATGTTAATGAATAATTTTACTACTTTTTCGGTTATTTTTGTGAAATAATCGCAGAATAAATCGTTTCTGAGCGAATCATTTATTGCATAGGGAGCCTTATTAAAAAGTTATGCTAAGGTTGTATTTACAAGTTGAACACTGTTTGTGCGATTTTTGTAGTTAATTTTTTTTGAAAATTTTTGAGCATTTTACTATAATTTTGCAGGTAGACATAATTTTGCATTAATCAATATAAAGACTTAATGACCTCTACATTAAATATTTATTATTAATGTTTTGATTCTGTGTCCACCTAAGTTTCTTTTTTGTTTAGACTCGTGGTCTGATGTCTTGACTTGTGAATTTGAATACTACATAAGTTGTAACCAGGAAGTAGCCTTTACATTTAAGAAGCATTTGCGTTTTGCTTATTAGTGGTCTGCGAGGAAATCTACATAGCAACAAGCTTTTCATCGTGGACTTGCACTTGCGCAATCGAGGCTTGCATGAATCAATAATTTCATTCTATCAGGGCGCTGACACGCTCGGAGCTCGCTGTGTCGCGATATTCATCAGGTCATAAGGGTTTCAGTAAATTGAGATTTATTGCTTGTAAATCAAGTGCAGCGGCACCATCCGACCAAAACGTAAGTCTTATTATATCAGATATGGGCCACTCGATCTAAAGATTCCCTGAACACCGGTAGCGGCATCAGCGCCTATCGATCGGTTTTCATTCTTGCGAAAAATGCTTGTTAATTTTATGATTTATCTTAATTACGCTTTGGCATAAATCATTTTTTCGAAATTTGCATATTATTAGTATATTTTTATGTTTTAAGGCGGCGCGTCCTGCTACTGATTTTTATTCTACTGCGTAGTACGATGCCGTTTACCTATAAACCTGATAAGAGGAAGGCTGAAGGCAAGTGGTAGATCATAAGTGTCGCGACATGCGGTGTTACAACATTATGCTAAAGAAAGCAGCCACAATAGCGACATTAGATTAGTGTTAAACTGAATTTATATTTTATTTATTTAATAAGCTCATCCTCTACTTTGCTCGCTCTGATATAATATCTATGTATTTTAAATTATCTCAATTCACAGTGATGATGATGGTAGTGTGGTGATGGTATCAGTCAAGCAGTCAGGCGGTCATCTCACAAGTAACTTCTTTAATAAAATGTGCAAAGATAAATCTAGGTCATGTATGTTGTTTACATTCAGCTTGTTTCAATTTCAGAAATGAGCTCTTTCAACGCTTCGAGCGTCGCCAAGAGCCAGCAATGGCGCAACGACCTCCTGATGAAACCATCAGATCCGATATCAACACCCACCAATGAAATCTTCAAGGAGCCGCCTCAGCAGAAATACCCGGGCCATCTGGGCCAGTCCGGGCAACCGGGCCAGATAGGACAGCCGGGCCAGCCAGTCCATCCAGGCCACACAGGCCATGTGGGCCATCCGGGTCAGACAGGGCAACTGGGCCAGTCAGGTCACCCAGGCCATGTGGGTCATGCGGTCCATCCCAACCATGCGAGCTACGCGGGACAACCAGGCCAGCGGAGCCATCAGATGCTGACGAATGCCAGCGTATGCTGCGAGCAGCCTAACTGCGATCGCGCCAAAATAGAACAAATGCCGGAACAGTATTTTCAGGAACCAGGTAATAATGCATCCGTATAAATGTTCATAATTGATCAGTGGATTACACATGTTTGTAAAGATTATATCTATGTTTCAGCAACACCATTCACACTGATGAACCCTGCTCAGAGCCGTGAACCGCAGACGGGAAAGAAAGAACCCTCAGCGCCTCCATCTGACCACGACTACATGTACTGTCCGTGCGGCAGGGGGGGGCAGCTGGTAACCATCTGCTGCACTGGGCGCAACTGCGACAATGCTTCGAAGATCGATGAGGGCATCCACATGGGCCCCCCGGAGGTCCACATGTGCCATCCAGAGGTTCACATGTGTCCCCCGGATGTCCAATTGGGCTCCCCGGATGTCCATTTGGGACCCAGAGAGGAGAAGCGCGCCAAAACTTCTTACAACCAATACAAATATTAAAGTACTCTCTCGGTGTTGTGAACATGTAAACCCCATCCCCTTTGTCTAAAATTCACAAAAACTAATCTTGTTGATAGATAGCCAATTTTGCACACCGTTTTTGTACACTTTAAAATTAAAATTGTTACAGTTACTCTTAATGGCCATGTTGGAATTTAGATGAAACCTTTTATTGAGGATTTCACAATCTTTAGAAGTCGGCGCATAACTTTTATGATAAAAATCTATCAAATATTTCAGGGTTCACTTGTTAGAAACAATTGAAAATGCTTCCAAGCAGGTTTTATTTAAATGTCATACATTCTATACATGATTTCAAACTTTGTTTGATCATGGCATGATTACCTTTGATGTTACTGGATGTCGTAAGTGTTGATGTTATCTGACCGTGTACTAAGAGTCAGTAGTAGTCAGTAAGAAGATTGTATTCATTTGGGTTGTTTGTAGTGATAACGTGGCGATTCGTAATCATATCTTGAGATGAGCCATATTTAAATACAACAAACAATGAGAAAGATTAGTCCACCATTACCAAACAATGGAGCACAAAATGGTTTTTTATTATTTAAATCTTTTTCACAATTTACATTGAACCTACGAATCTCTTGTAAGCTATTTTGAATTGTATTTTCAAGTGTTTAATTTAGGGTTGGTTTAATTTATCATATCATTGTTATTTAAGTATATTTAAAAGAAACAAATTTATTTTTACTCTTCTATAAAGGTATTTTTCTTAGAAATTTTACTCAATGTTGGTATTACTAGTATAAGCCACAACATCTACATGTATTTATGTGTACATTTTATGTGGAATAAAGATTTTTTAAATCACGCAATTTTTATTAATACTACTATGTATAATATTATTATAAATGTGAAAGTTTGTGTGTTTGGATGTTTGTTACTCAATCACGCAAAAACGGCTGAATGGATTTGGATTTTTGGCAAATAGATGTCTGTCTGTTTGAATTTGTCCGTCCGTGGTGTCTTGTTTATACCTTTTAAGTCGTAGTTGGGTTTCAGTTTTTATTACTTGATTTTTTTTTTATGAAAGGTTTTCAAACTGCATTTAAAAGGGACAGCCGCGACCAAAAAAATATATCAGTTAAATCACATTTCACATTTTGTGCAGCTGGGGAGCTTGTTGCTCCACTTCTTCTTCCCAGCTAAAGCACTAGGAAACGGTGAAGGGCGAGCGTTTTGGGAACTGTTTTGACATTCGAAAAGTGCTGATTCTCAGCCTAGTTTGACTAAATGACGTTTGATATAGAGATTTTCAAACTAGACGAAATCAGATAAAAGGGGTCATATTAAATCTGGACCATCCAGTTGTACTCGATAATGTTTATTCAAGGTTTCAATACATGTTGAACAAAAATTCTTTTTAAAATATTTATTTCTTTTATATAAAACTCACTGGGGTCGAGTTGTCTCTTGTTCGCCAATTTTTGCAATCTGCGTGAACCAGTTCGGCAGATGTTCCTACCTGTCTGACTTTTTACATGAGAATTAAAGGGGTAAACTTATTATTAAAAAGCTCAGATAAAGTCTAGTGAAAGGTTAGTTGTAGTATTAGCATATCAAAGGGTTACAACATTTAATTGTGAGCAATGAAAGAAGGCCAAAGAATGGCTCAATCCCAAAAAATTTGGCGAAGATTCGTCAGACATAAGACGACGTAGTGCGAATGGAATTTGTATGAATGGTGTTAGTGCGTAAGACGTGTATGTCGTAATTAATATCCTGGTTTAAGACTTCGCATATTCATATTTTTCTCTTCTTGTTCTCACACACTATTGTCTACATCTCTTTTTCATTTCTCCTTACACAGGTCTGCTGGAAGAAATTTCTTAAGAAATAAGCAGTACCTTTGTACTCAAAATCATAATTATGTCGTAGCTCAATGTATAATATTTTACCGTGTAATAATAAAATACTTAAATAAATTATTGGTTTTAAAGAAAATGTCGTTAGAAAGTGTACTTTCGCTTAATCATGATACGGACTAAGTTGATCATAAGTTTGTCAAACACATAGGATTTAGTCACTTTTAATTTATTTTACCTTTAGCCTAACATTGTTCAAATATGTGTGATCTGCTTTTCAAGCAAGCTAGTAATTGTTTAACTGCAAAAGGTTGCTTTCGGTTTTTAGTCTACCTGTTTGTTTAGGCTACTACTTTTAGTAAGTTACATAAGCTCCCAAAAATTACATCTTCGCCTATAAGAACAAAAAATCGTTTGAAAATATTTGAATATTTTCAACATTTTCTTTATTTATTTATTTATTTATTGCATTCATGTCGTTTCCTAGGTCTTGTTACATTTTAAAAGTTTCGTACATGAACCCTGCTAGAGCACCGCAACAATTAGTATGTATTTATAATTACATGCATTCTTATATAAAGTTATTTAAAAGTATAATATTACATTTCCAATTTCTAATGTCTATTGTTATCATTTCATTATTCATTAATTTATTATTGGATGTCTTTATTACATTGCGTCAATTTTCAAAAAATCTACCTCATTAATTTATCAGAATGTCAATTTGTCAAATAATATTTTATAATTATTAGTGAAATGTTAAATAAAGAACTCATTTAGGCTATAATAACACTTCTGCATTAGGTGCATTTTTAGTGCGTTTACAAATTTATTGTCAAATTCTATGTCTTTAATTTCATTTGGTAATTTATTGTAAATTTTTATGCACATTGCAAGAGGTCCTGAGTGATACATAGCCAGTTTTGAACTTGGCAATGCTAATTCATTTTTTACTCTTAAGGAGCGTTGCAGCGGCCTCTGACTTTTAGCTAAAGGGAATAACGACGCATGGTTTCTCACAAACTTGCTTACTTCCAAAATGTAAATGCTTTTTGGTGCGTAAGCAAAACGACCGCTAACCAAGTCTATGAAACAGGAAATTGGGTACTTAACTTAACACACACCAACGCATTCAATTAGTGTGTATGTGTGTAGGCGAATCCTACGTTATTCTCATAACACACACACATACAATCATCGCAAATCGGGATCAACTTCCGGGTTCTAGAAGGTTCTTGTCGCTTCCAGAAACCGGAAGTTTTCGGATATCTGTCCAAAATGTCCTGTTCGCTTTTTTTTTTTAATGTTTTTCTCAGATAATTTTGAGGGTATTTTTTTTTCACTTAAGTACGATATTTGTATCCTTATTTAAACCGCTTATAGAAACGTAAATTTTAGAACTTTTACTTATTTTGTCAACGATAAGTTTTGACATCTACCGCTGTTAAAGCTGACATGAATAAAAAAAGTTTATGATGTACTTCGAAGGCTCTGACTATTACCTATACCTATGCTTAGCCTTTATGAAAAGTATAAAAAGACTAGATGATTTCATACAGAAAATAATTTTCCATGAATAAGCAAAATGACCGCCTATCAAGTCAGTGAAAACGAAAATTGGGCAAACGCGCTTCCACGCCAACACACACATCCATTTGGTGGTATCAGTGAATATGTCTGTAGTCGAACTGAGTTTTATTTAGAAAACTCACATTCATATCAAATCAGAGTGATTGGTAGTACAAAATTGTAACAACCAATCACAACAGACTGAAGAAGCGTCTATAAACCGGAAGTTGATCTCAGATCTGCCCATAATATCCGGATATCATATTTTTTTATATAAAATTTAAAAGTTTCTTGCCCTCACTCATTTAAAGGTATTTTTTGCCACTAATGTTAATAATGTACAAATCTTTATTTTAAAACGCATACTGAAACATCAGCACCAATAATGTACAGTCAACCCCTTTGCCAACCTAACAAAAATGTTGATATACATTGCTGCATATCTATAAGAAACACAAAAGCTGCTGTCAAAATTTAAAACAGAAACTTTAAAGCTTCAATGTACATCGAAAGCTAGTCTATAGGGTCGCTAGTAGTGCCACCGAAAGCTAAGTGTTAGTGCATGCTATAAGGCCTATGTGTGCGTATGCAGGACAGGAGGGGCTCCTTAAATCGATAGCGAACCTCGGCCTTTCGATCCAGACCAGCGGAACCGAGCAGCCGACTTCACAACTCTTTTTTGTGAAAAAGTATTTATTGCGAAATCAGTGTTTTTCACCGGTTGGCGCCTGTGCAGAAAGGAAACAGGCAGGTAAGTGGGAAAGTAGAATATTGTGTGTTTTTCCAAAACGGGAATTTTCAGTTTAGTTTTCCGGCTAGACCAACATCCCGTTATTAATAGGCATAGGCGCGTTTTTCCTCTTTGTTTACCAGTGAAGTGTCAACATTTTTATCCAATGTGAGATTCGTGTAAATCCAGTGTTTTTCAAAATTTCCTCGTTTTCCGAACATTTGGTGTTTTTCATAGATATATTTCCCGGTGTATTTTTGAATGTTCTTCAAACCTACAAGTTTCTTACAAGAACTAGGTTTTCTTTCATTTTACTTAACCGCGGAAAACGAAAACTCCGCAAAATGTAGACAATGAAAAAAAATGGCGTCGATTACGCTACCCCGTTATCCGACACAATGACACGGTCCACCATTACGAATTCAACGATTCTTATTGTTGTATTGTCTCGTTTCAGAGATGGATAAGCCGTCTGAGCTGCCCGCCAAGGACGCAGCGCACGAGTACACCGTAGAGAACATACAGAAGTTAGCTGAGGAGATGCTGAACGACCCGGATTTGGGTTGCCGCAGCCGCGTAGTGTCGGCGGTCAGCGGCGACGGGTGCAGCCCCGGTGGCAGGCAGCCCGACGCCATTGTCGTGCCCGACCAGATGCGCTACGATTTCGATTACATTATAATGTCAATTTAAAGATCTAGATATATTAGTACTTCGGTACTTAGGTGTTTTTGATGTCGTCCTGTGCTTAATGTAGTCGCCTCCCGCGTTTCATAGTAATACTAATAAGTTCGTTCGTTTTGAACATTTTATTTAGTAGTAAGCATATTTCAATAAAAGTCATATGGAATAAGAATTTGGGATAATCTCATTTTAATACTTTAGAGTGTAATCATGTTTATATGAGACAACTTAATCACTGTAATAATGAGCGTAACTTAATATTAATGCTATAGATTTAAGGTATTTCCATTACTTATTTACTTGTACTAGGATGTATTGTTTATCTGGCTATGTAAAAGGTGTACTGTAATTCTAATGTGTACTAGGAACTCAAGCGCCCGAGTTTAGCGTTGGGGTAACCATGGTTGCTGCAACCATATAATTTTGAAGAAGTCTTAGGTAACAACTGCAGCCTGGGCGCCTAAGTGGCTAGGGTGTTTAAGGTTTAATATAATTCCTATTATGTTTCAAGTGATTTGAATAATCTTTTTCATATTGTGCGTGTTTTATAATTGTATCTCCAAGGTCAGCAAAAAAACAGGAAGGGAATGTTGAAAATGTCTTTGATTATATTAATAATATTAATAATGAGTGCCAATTAATTTAACCCTTTGGAAGTGCATATCTCGTTTATTAGTCTGTATTTTAGTGTTGTAATGTTTAGTGTTAGGGTCAGGGGCAAAATTTAATATCTATATTTTTTTGATGTGTTATAATAAAATTAAAAAAAACCACCTTGTCTATTTAATTGAAAATCTATTAGTTTATTTTTTACAATATTGACACAATTTTTTGTGATTTTGAAGAAATAAATGAAGATCATCATTAATTTCTACAACATACAAATTATGGCAATATTGTAAAATTTTCTTTCACTACCCAATCTCAAAAGTGCGTCTTTAGCTCATACATACATGGAGCGAGCAATGAAGCACGTGAGCTAAGCTTTAGGCAAGACACCGACTTGGAAATAGTTATATTTTAGATGCAACTTTTACCTCAATAATATCAGCCTCATTCATATCTATTAGATACCTTTATGCTTCCCTGTCTCAGATAATTCTGCATGTAGTTCCGCCATCGTAGCGTCTTCGTATTGGTCCTACAACAGTGGAGCCAACATTATGGCATAGGAACTATTTGATGAAACGCATTCCACAGACGACCAAGTGAAAGGGTCTAATTCTATCTTATTAGTGACCAAGTAGGTTCGTGATTTTTTTATTAGTTAAGACACGCCAATAAGTAGGAACCATATCAAGCCTGTTTCGGACTACGCAAGTGGAAGTCCAGTACCGAGTAATCCCGGGTTTATGAGATATCGATGCGCAAAATGATACCATTAATTCAGTACAAGAAAAAAATCCACTTTAGTGATACCAAAGTGGATTTTTTTGTCGGTAAAAAACAAAAAAAAAACAGTACCTCGTCTTTAATATTTTTTCTCTTTTTTGTGTGTACATAAATAAATAAAATTTAATGTGGGGGTTCTAGAATCATGTGCTGATTTTACACCGTGGTTACTAAAATACTAGGTATTCGACTAAATTACTGGCCAAGTCCTTACCAGGCTTTAGGGACGAAATAAATCAATAAAACGACTCAAATATTTATCTACAGGGAGAGTCGCGTCTGTACATCAACAGTTGAGAAAAAATCCTGTTCGCTTGTCGAGACTGTGTTTTAAGCTAACGAGGAGACATCAAGTAAGTAGAACCACGGTTATAATTATTAATTTGCGGGCTTAGCCATCAATTTTAGTAGCCATTTCAATGATAACGCAACTGCATAGCTTCCGGCGTTAAGAGATGACCTTCAACAGTTACGTTAAATGGGAGATTGTATTTAAATCTCCAGAGGAGCTCGTAGCTAAGTAATAACAGGCGCACGGGTCGATCCGTCAGGTTAAGCTACGCATGTTTGGCGCCGGGGTTGGTCCGTGGATGGGTGACCATCTTTACATATTGAGACTCCTCCATGCCTCGGAAAGCACGTTAAGCTGTTGGTCCCGGCTGTCATTCGTGGATCTTTGACAATCGTTACGGGTCGTCAGAAGCTCGAAAGTCTGACAACCAGTCTTACCTAGGGGTATCATATTACCCAGTTACTGGGTTGTGGAGGTCAGATAGGCAGTCGCTCCATGTAAAATACTGGTATTCAGCTGCATCCGGTGAGACTGGAAGCTGACCCCAATATACTTGGGAAAAGGCTAGGCAGATTGATTTTGGGGGATTGTATTTAAATCAACGATCAATTGGAGATAAATAGAAAATATTAATTTTAATATCTCATCCATTAAACGTCTACCACTAAATAAACGTCTACCACTAAAATATTAATAATATGTGCTAGTAGATAAAAAAGGGGGGAAATATTGATAGTGTATCAAAAAATTCGCATCCGCATCGCTGTCAACAGGAAAAGTGCCCCAGAGGCTGGCAGCATTGCCAGCCGGCCAGCCAGACACGTGAAAAGTCTACCAACCGCTAGCCGATGTCTTGAAAGACTAAATAGTTGATTGATTAAACTTCCACGTACGATGCCATTACGCTCCCCTTGTGACCTTCACTCAGTATTGGGGTGACTGCTACGTCTGTTTAACATCTTTTATCCGTCCACCCCTCTCGCCGACTGCCCCAGAACTGAATAATCTTGTTTATGACTTGTGATATTAGCAAGGGGGCCAAAATCACGAGCCATAAACAAGGTAATTCGGTTCTTGATCGTTTGACCTTTCAACGAACTTCACCCACTAACAATTTCTAACTTTTTCTATTACAGAAATGGAACCGAACGCCAACCACGCAAGGGAACTGTGGCCGCCGTACCAAAAAATCTACACTATCGACGATCTCAAGGAGCTGATCGCCGAACTTATAAACGGTGACAACGACTTGAAGTTCTGCAACTTTGTAATATCTGCTTCGTTTTGTGACCTGCGTCCTCACGGAGACAACGCTAATGAATTCAGGCTGGAACATTTACATCCGCACTTCGATCCCGACAAGACTATAATGTCAGTCTAACATGTCTTGATATAAAACTCCCGACCTAGCGCAGCTTCAATGACGACGATATGTTAATCCATGTAATAATCTTATAATAGTTTTATTTCTAATTCTTCCGGTCTGAGCTGTTCTTCCGTTGTTGACTATTTTAGTATTTTTTATGAATCTTATCCTTTTTAATTTGGAGATCTTTCATAAAGCACATTGTTTATATATTTTATGGAAGCTCACTTGTGCACAAAGGCCAGATTTTATGGTCTCTCTTTGAAGCTCTAACTATGCTCTTACTATTTAATTATTTTCATGTTCTAAGTGTCTCTAAAATCAATATAATAACCAAATATTTAATTATTCAATAAACTTTTAAAAATGTTGTCTAACTTATAATATTGTGTGTAAAAACCTAATAAATTACATATTTCCTGGTATTCCAATGGATCATCTGACGTATGGGGCTAAGTATCTCGGTCCTTGGACTTGGAGGACCAGGACTGGCTGCACCTGGCTACACTTAGTATATTCATTTTTATGGAAGCCTGGCTTGGTTTAAGCATTGCTGATCTGGGTGAAAAGGGTGAAACAGATATGCTCGATAGCTGGTCTCACTCAAGATTACTGCACTAGATTCATAGTAATAATTAAAGCATGGAGGAGAATGAATGAATGAAAAGCACCGAATGAGCCCCAAGATTTGCACTAGCCCCTGGAGCCTCATGTTGCATGGGGCTACAGAGGCCATTGCATATCAAGGAGTAGACCGGGTGGCGCCTTAATACTTAAAAACCTTGAGAGTCCTAAAAGCCTTCCGATAGTGTCCTGATATATCTCCGTATGTTGCTGTAAGCGAGTTTTTGTAAAGATTTCAGCAATTTTTTCAGGCTCCACACTTTATGTTGTGTGTGTAATGTATATGTATTTTATTATAATATTCAAAGTTTTGTATGATGTACCTAATCAAAAATGTACAACATGCAATTCATAAGAACACGATCATGTCTCGGCGAAATAACAAAAACTACAACATAAAACCATGGATCACGACAGGACTCATTCGCTGCATGAAAAATAGAGATAAACTGCATATGAAAGCTAAATCTAATCCAGATAATTTAGTTTTGCAACTGTCCTATAAACGATATCGTAACTTCTGTAATAATCTTCTAAAAAAAGTAAAAAGTAACTATGATAAGATTGCACTAGAAAAAGCTGGTAAAAATAGTAAAAAAATCTGGAATTTTATTAAAAGTGTAACGTATAACTCGAAACAAAATCAGTCATCATCAGGTTTATTACAAGCACACTCATCACATTTAGCATCTGCTAACTTTGCGAATAATTTCTTTGTTAATGCTGGTAAATGTTTGGCGGAAAAAGTTCAGGGCCAATCACAATATCTAACGAGCACACCATTTACGCGTAGCACTATTTTATCATCCTTAGTATTGCAAGACACTGACGAGACTGAGGTAGAAACGATAATTATGAGTTTGAAGGAGGACTGTGCAGTTGGCTGGGATAACATATCAAATAAAATTATTAAACAGTTCAGGCACATTTTAGTGCCGCCACTAACTTATATTTTTCAAAAATGTTTATCGACAGGTCTTTTCCCCGAGTGCCTAAAAAAAGCTGTTGTTGTCCCCGTTTACAAATCGGGCAGTAAAGATCAAGTGACAAATTATAGACCTATTTCCCTGCTGCCTACTATGTCTAAAATATTAGAAAAAATTATGAATAAAAGACTTTTCAAATACTTGGAGGATAAATCAATTTTATCTAAAGGGCAGTTTGGCTTTAGGCCTAAAATGTCAACAGACGATGCCGTGCACCATCTAACTAACTATCTAGCACAAGAACTTGATAATGGTAACCACACAGTAGGAATCTTCCTGGACCTCGCCAAAGCTTTTGATACGGTTTCGATTCCTATTCTGTTGCACAAGCTTGAAGCCTTAGGTATCAGAGGCACCCAGCTAAAATTATTTAAGAGCTATCTAGAAGATCGTACACAATGTGTAAGGATTGGTAATGTTCTCAGCGATACTGAAAAAAACACGTCCTTCGGAGTTCCCCAAGGAAGTATTTTAGGGCCTACACTATTTTTGATTTACATAAACGATCTATGTAACCTAAATCTAGATCACGGCCAAATTGTTTCTTATGCTGACGACACTGCCCTTCTTTTTTCGGCGGACTCGGAAGAAAAAGTCTACAAGCATGCGCAACATGGATTCAATATTGTTATTAAATGGCTTCAATACAATTCTCTATCACTTAATGAAGACAAGACAAATTACATTAAGTTTTCGATGCGCAAGCAAACATCAACACGCACTCCCTCGACATTATATGCTCATTATTGCACAACTCCTACAGATAACCAATGTGTTTGTCCCAACATAAAAATGGCAAATACAACCAAATACCTTGGTGTTATAATAGATGAAACACTTTCGTTCAAACAACATATTCAAGCTTTAAATAATAGAATTCGCAAGTTGATATTTGTTTTTAAAAAGTTACGCTATATTGCTGACCCAAAAGTCGTTAGACAAGTTTACTTTGCTCTATGTCAATCAATATTAACTTACTGTATTACCACATGGGGTGGAGCGGGTAAAACAATGTTACTAACCCTCGAGAGAGCTCAAAGGGCGATTCTCAAAGTGTCTACTTTCCGCCCTTTCCTTTTCCCTACTAACCTACTATACAAATCGTGTGAAGTATTAACAGTTCGGCAACTATTTATAATGGGTATTGTATTGAAGCAGCACACAGCTCTTCCCTACAGCACTGCAAATACTAATAAAAGACGTAAAGATATAGTTTGTCCACAAAATACAACTAAACATGCTTTTGTATCCAAATTTTACCTGTACCTCGGTCCTCTTCTCTATAATAGACTAAACTCGAAAGCCAACATTTATTCCCTGAACTACATAAATTGTAAGAGAACTCTCAAGGATGCTCTCCAAAGTATGCCTTACGAAGATACAGAGAATTTACTGACTGTGTTAAAGTAAATATTCGAATGTACAAACTTCACTTAAGTTAAGTATTTTTCGAATTTAGAAACTAAGAATTAAGTTATTCAACATAGTTAGTGATCTATTGTCAACTTGTTGATTATTTATTTATTTTATAACTCTATTTTTAGCTCTTCTCGCCTGAAACACAGGATAACCTAGTTCAGGCACGTAAGTCTTAGAAAAATAATTTACATTTAAGCAAAACTGTACTAATTTTTATGCCTTGTTATTTTTGAATAAAATATTATCTATCTATATTATCTATCTAAAGGCATTATTATATTGAGCAAATGTAGCCTCAGTGAAATGCAAACCACAATAAATATTAAACAAAGTCCTCCGCCGCGTCTGTCTGTCGTCCTGATCGCGAGAAACTCAAAAACTACTGCACCGATTTTCATGATGTTTTCACCAATGGATAGAGTGGTTCTCGAGGATGGTTTAAGTATATAATTTGGTGGGCGAAGCCACGGGCATCAGCTTATTTGAAAACAAAAAAATATCTGCCATCTAATCCCTTCACTACTTGTGATTGGTAGAGAATGCCTAAGGCATTAAAGCCGTCATTAGCCAGGCAGAAACCCTTTTTTTTGCAAATGAACTTATTGATCCGTAGATATTGCACTTTTTATTACAGCGAAAGCACCAGCAACCCCCGCGAATTTCTATTTTCCTTACGTGTTTTCCAATTTGCAGGTCAATCGCATGTACTAATTTAAAAGGTGTAATATTATATATACAACGAGGTGCAAAAGTAGATATAAGCTGAGGTTGGAAACTGCACTTGCGCACAAGGGGCCAGCAAACCGGTCGATAATTGCAAATAACCTCCCGTGTCGTATGGCGGACACCTTCGTCGGAAAACGGAATTTTGACTAATATTGGTTCATTGTGTCAAATTGTAAACTCAGTTGTTGCCTAACTCAGGTAAGTGAAATTATGTGTCCATTCTGCAATTGTTTTAGCAACCCAATGCAACTATCGTGGAAAAACATTTAGCAGACGTTAGCAGTGTTTTTTCTTGTCAATGCTTTTGTGCTTGTTTTTCGAAATATTTGAATTCTTTGTTTGATCATGGCCATCAAAACAAAGTTCCCTTACTAGTCAGTGCGTAAGTTAAGGCTTATTATTGTGGAAGTGAAGCTGTGTACATTACTTTAAAAAAATATGAAAGTCAGCCCCATCTCACTTGGCCTGTTCTCTTCCACATTTTTTTTACATTGCGAAGTTGAACGAGTGATTAATAAAAATAATTTAAACTAAAATTTCCCAACCTGCACTGGGCCCGAGTGGTCGATTATGGCCATTATAGAGAGGATGCCTGAGTCCCAGCAGTTAAAACGCTATAGTCTATGATAGGTTAATTTAGTTAACATTTTGTTTATACAATTTACAGGTGAAAGTAGCGGTGGAAATGCTAACGCGTCGTCAACCATCGCATCACCACAGGAACTGCACACCGAGGCGGCAGCTGATCTCTGTGTGTGACGGAGTGGGGGACCATCCGCGGATAGTGGTGAGCCTGGTGGTGCGATCCCCCGGGGCGGTGGTCGCGGCCATGCGGGATGTCGAAGAAGGCCGCCACGACACTGCCTTGCGCTGCCTCCAAGACAGAACACTCAGCGTGGCTGCCGTCGAGGGTACCAATCATTCACTTTAATTTCTAATGTATTACAGTTCCATACGAAACCTGACTTCAACTCTTCCTTATTTTTATAAGTCCTCATTAGGACTTTGAAGGACACTAAACGCCCATAGGCGTTATGCTCTTCTATTGTATCCTGGTACAGTCTACCTATGATAACCTTGACTTTACTTCGATACTTTTCATAGTAATTTAACACAAATTTTAAAAAGTGTAACACAAATTTTAAAGTAATTATAACAGTTAAATGCATTTTTTTTTAATATCATTTATATAAATGTAAATAATTAATTAAATAAAGGATCATGCATCTTTATTCATTACAACATCAGGCACTGGTTAATAAAATGCACAATCTAAAATAGAGAGAGGTGTCTGAGGTAGGAAGGCCCTGACTTACGGATCACCCGGCCCTCTTAGGACATGTTAATTAACAAACGGTTAGTCAAGATCGACACACGAGACATCATTTAGTCTTAAAATTGTAAGTAATTTGGTAAGAGCAGGACCTAGCAAGTTTTTTTTAAGGTAATTTTTTTTTCGTCTGATTCATAATAGGTATTATCAGTTCGAAAGCAGTACTTCCAGGTACTACTAGTTAACCTCCCGCCCAAGTGATGAACAAACCGAAGCTAAATAAACTACCACAAAAACGTATACACTTGTTTAACACGTGTTTAGTGTCAGTTTTATGTCAAACTCCATACAGAAATGTCATGTTTAAAAGGTGTTTAGGCTAAATAAACAACTGAATAACACGGTTTTGTGGTTATAAGGAAAAGTTTAATGTCACAATGTCCAAATAGTAATCAGTTTTCTTAGGCTGAATGTACTATTAATTCCTGATGTGCATGAGCAAGTTTTCCTGTACCTATTATTTCATTTAAAGTTACATAGAATACTAGATGTTATAAAGTACTTTGTCTCTTTTAATCCAATTTTTTTTTTCTAAATTAAGCAAATCTTTAAACATTCCTAAAAACTTATCTGTATTACGTAATTTCATTCACTTACATTATTTTTAATAGAAAAATATTTTTTTATAAGCAAAAAAGAAAAAAGTATTATAAATGTAGGAGAAACCTCCCATGTGATTGGGTATAAGATCTATTTTGGTATAAAAATTCTAAGAAACGAGGTCAAGTCAATGGGAATTTGTGTTTATTATTGTATTAGTATTACTTTTGCTTCTCGTGAAGGAAGTTGTCCGTGGTTTTGGAGGGTAAAATAATAGGTTTTTCTAGGTGACGACCGCAAAGCAATAACATTATACAGCCCTAAGTAATAGACCTAGCCATTGGAGTTATTGCATTTGCATAGGCAAAGATTAGCGCTAAATATAAAGTAGCTTGAGGCCTATTTTGCGAAATAAATTACAATCGCCTTAGATTCATTTTAGTTTATTTCAACATTTATATTACAATATTGAGGTACCGTCGGTCCCAATCTAGGCACAGCCTAGTATCTTATAAAAATCTTATAAAATACCTATTTACTTGCAATATTTTTTTACGTTAGAACGGGGAGCCAAAATGCAGAAGTTACTAAATTTGCACTTACAACAAAATGCAGGAAAGAACTAAAATAAATAAGTGTATTTTTTTTTGTAAACACTTATTTTATTCTATTCAGTACTCTTGAAGTTATACAGTGTACATAAACCTACTTTTTATTAGTCTATTCTTAAGCCTTTCAATATCTAAGTATTACGTTGAATGTACCTTTTATCATTTTAATTAAATGTGAATGATGTCACAAGTTGTTTCATTGTACTCCCACGATCCCACCACACCACATCATAACTGCGCATCCTAGTTGCACCCCATGCTTCTTTTACATTTATATATTGACAAATAAATACCTAAATAAATTAATAAAATACGTATGTACACAAATATACAAATAAGTTATTTTAATATAATACCTTATTTTGTCTTTAACTGTATCGCAAACAGTTAATAAAATTACGCATTTTACCATATCGATGTGCATTGTTCGCAAGTCAAATGAGCAAATAAATAAATAATATAGATTACTTACATAATTTCATAATTGGAGAAGTTACGGAACTTATACCTATAATAATATTTTACGTAGACATTTTTTATATGTAACATAATTATTTTTGTTATAAGACACCAGCACTTTGCCACCACAATTGTGATAATGCACCACCGTGGTCGGAAACTGTTGGGGTTCTTCCGAAAAGCAGCACCCGTTGTGCGCAGTCGTGAGAATTTATTTGGGCCATGTATTGATTAGTGACAAAGTGCCCTAAGCATACCTAAACTTCTGCAACTTATTGAAGCCACAAGAATTCTCCTAGGACCTACCAAAAATATTTTATTTATCTAATAGACTGGCTGCCGCAGGACAGCCCTGCTTGCAGCCGCACTCTCAGGTGCCCTAGTGAACACCTGGGAGTAGGTTATTTGTTTGGAAGTTGGCTCATGATTCAATAGAATCGACCAAATATAATAGACTAGAAAGTGAAATGTCAAAAATCTACAATGTGCATGCAAGGAAAACCCTTTGTAGATCACTAGACCCTACAAGAGAAAAAGAGAAAGCCAGTTGAGAGAGAGGGAGGGAGCAAGATAATGCATAGAGCAAGGGGACAACATAGTTTTGCTGTATTGATTTACTTGTAACTAATCCAACGATCTCTGTTTTTAACCCCCGACGGAAAAAGAGGGGTGTCACGGAGGATGATATTCTCGTTTACCCATTTCTTTTATTTATTTTTATTTTTATACTTATATTTTTTTTATTTTATTTTTTTTATACTATTAGATATTAATATAATATATTTTATTTTTTATTACAGTGCGCTGTACCGGTACAGCGTTCTGATAATGGTTTGCCGCACCGATCGACGTCATTACGTCAGCGCCGGCTGTCGCTGAAAACCAGCGCTGGGGCTCTGTTTTGCATAGGGTCGCAGCATAATGCTGAGCGATAGCCGTTTTGCGTGGATGTGACGCATGTTTCCCCCAACCTTTTTTATTTTTAACCCCCGACGGAAAAAGAGGGGTGTTATAAGTTTAACGTGTGTATCTGTGTATCTGTGTATCTGTGTGTCTGTCTGCGCCATCGTAGCTGCCAAACGGCTGAACCGATTTTGATTTTTTTGGTTTCTATTGAAAGGTGACTTAATCGAGAGTGTTCTTAGCTATGATTCAAGAAAATCGGTTCAGCCGTTTGAAAATTATCAGCTCTTTTCTAGTTGATGAATGGATGTGAGCATCTTCCACAGGTCTAATCGATTGGAAATTTAGAATTCTCTTATTTCAATGATATGAAAAGAATATATGTAGTAACCTTGAGCTGATGCTGCAGCATCACCTGGAATTTGCAGGATACCCAACTCCCTCAAGAACTTACAGCAGAGGTATCGTGTTTGTACTCATTGGAAAGGTCTCAACAAATAGGTTACAGATAGATGGTGATCAAAGTCTGATGATGGAGTAGGAAAGATAAATGAGAGTGAATTAGTAGGTAACAAGCTTCACTGTGGCAAAAAACGTACAGCTACGCAGATTTCGGCGAGCTGCGTCTTGATCGTAGCGTTTCTACTAGTGATATAATATAAAATTTAAAAAGCTGGAAATAAAAATTAAATTAAAAATTTAAAAAACCCCCGACAAAAAAAAAGCGTCTAAAAAGTAAAAAATTAACCCTCGACGGAAAAAAAGGGGTGTTATAAGTTTAACGTGTGTATCTGTGTGTCTGTCTGTGCCATCGTAGCTGCCAAACGGCTGAACCGATTTTGATTTTTTTGGTTTTGTTTGAAAGGTGACTTAATCGAGAGTGTTCTAAGCTATGATTCAAGAAAATCGGTTCAGCCGTTTGAAAATTATCAGCTCTTTTCTAGTTGATGAATGGATGTGATCTTCCACAGGTCTAATCGATTGGAAATTTAGAATTCTCTTATTTCAATGATATGAAAAGAATATATGTTGCCTTGGTGTGTTACACGGACGACACGCTGGTCACGGCCCGGGGAAGCAAGTTAGGTTAGGTTAGGTGTGATATTAATGATATGAAAAATACTTCAGATGCACGTAGCTCGGTTCCTCCGGGACAGATTTTATTGGTGTCATAGTAAAAAATGTTCAGTGTTATCTGCCCTTTTATGTAATTCACACGTGGTGGCTGGCCGTGCTGGGACCACCCTCGCCCACTCAGATAGCACTTAAAAGCTTAATATTTCGTAAACGGATCCCTGAATCCGAAAATGGTTCTGACAGACTCACAATATTTTCAAACGGCCTTTCCAACGACACCCCACTCCATGGGATAGAGAAGAAAAAAAAACACCATCTCCACTTTACTTGTAGGGGAGGTACCCTAAAAAAAGACGATTTTCGTGATTTTATATTGCTGCTTTGTCGGCGTGTATTATCTATCCATGCCAGATAAAAGCTGTCTAGTACTAACAGTGTTTGAGCTTAACCGCGCACAGAGAAAAATACTTTAGATGCACGTAGCTCGGTTCCACCGGGACAGATTATGATGGTGTCGTAATAAAAAATGTTCAGTTTTATCTGCTCTTTTAAGTAATGCACACATACTGGCTGGCCGTGCTGAATAAGTTAGGTTAGGTTAGGTGAGATATTAATGATATGAAAAATACTTCAGATGCACGTAGCTCGGTTCCTCCGGGACAGATTTTGATGGTGTCGTAATAAAAATGTTCAGTTTTATCTGCTCTTTTAAGTAATGCACACGTACTGGCTGGCCGTGCTGAATAAGTTAGGTTAGGTTAGGTGAGATATTAATTATATGAAAAATACTTCAGATGCACGTAGCTCGGTTCCTCCGGGACAGATTTTGTTGGTGTCATAATAAAAAATGATCAGTTTTTTCTGCTCTTTTAAGTAATTTACACGTAGTGGCTGGCCGTGCTGGGACCACTCTCGCCCACCATCCTTTAGAATTCTCTTATTTCAATGATATGAAAAGAATATATGTAGTAACCTTGAGCTGATGCTGCAGCATCACCTGGAATTTGCAGGATACCCAACTTCCTCAAGAACTTACAGCAGAGGTATCGTGTTTGTACTCATTGGAAAGGTCTCAACAAATAGGTTACAGATAGATGGTGATCAAAGTCTGATGATGGAGTAGGAAAGATGAATGAGAGTGAATTAGTAGGTAACAAGCTTCACTGTGGCAAAAAACGTACAGCTACGCAGATTTCGGCGAGCTGCATCTTGATCGTAGCGTTTCTACTAGTGATATAATATAAAATTTAAAAAGCTGGAAATAAAATAAAATTAAAAATTTTAAAAACCCCCGACAAAAACAAAGCGTCTAAAAAGTAAAAAAATAATATCATAAAAGTTGTAGGTAATATTTTGATCCAAGCGTCGTCGTGTCGGGGGACGGCTAATGAAAATAGGAAGTTAAGGGCCGGTAGGAAGCAAAATTGCTTGTCTTCAATTTGATTTTTTATGAAATTGATAAGACTTAGGTGTAAAATAAAAATAGTATGAGTAACTACATGATATTTCCAAACTTTTTGTGGAACAGAAACGCAAAATATTAAAATTTTCTCGATAAAAAAATATCACGAAGTTACCTCTAATTTTCACGTATTTTCGATTTGTACTTAAAATGCTAATGCCTATTATAATAAAAATTAGATGATTATATGTATTAAAACAAGGCAAAAAAAATTGTGTAGGCTTTTTTTTTTATTCCTTTTATTTTTGGTTTTATTACGAATCAAAGCTTGTAGGACTTACGACGTTCTTAGTTCGTGGAAGAAGCCATCTTCCGTCGCACATTACGGGAACTTCAAGCATATTTTTGTTTCACAAATCAGTCGGCGTCGCTCTGTTGAGACGAGAGGACTACGCTCAAATTTTTAGCTGCGCTGAGATATTATTTATTTTCGTAAATAATATTTTCGTAATTTATCACATTCCACAAAAGAAACTGAGACATAGAAAACATGAAAAAAACACTAAAACCACTTCCAAAACGAATATTACAAGTGTTAATGATTGATAAATAAATAAATACCGAGTCTAAATAAACATATAAAATTCAATGTTGATATTTGAAAACTCAAGATGACATACATTTTATTTGACAGATTTTTGACTGGTATAGTAGCACGGAGTATAGAAAGAAGTAGGTACAACTAGCGCCATTGCTCTGTATTGCGGTGAATTTTCTTGCGGAGAAAATTTACAACATAGCCAACGAGCCCATTCCACGTTCATTTGAAAGTTCGCACTGGAGATTAAATCTTATTGCGATATACTCAGGATCCAAATTCGTTTACTCCCACCTTTTTTGACAAACTTCTTGTAAGGTGACCCTTAGACGAACAATTGGAGCGACTGACCGCCCCTAAATAAAACTTGTTTAGAATAATACCTTTATTCTTCGGTTATTGGTATAACGAACGAACTCGAACAGATTCCGTATGACTCCGGATTTTTAATTTGTCTGTCCGTGATGTCTTGTTTATATCACTTTAGTTGACTTTTTTGTCGTAGTTGGGTTTTAGTTTTTACCTGACTACGGCGAAGCAAAAAGGAGGGTTATAATTTTGACCGGTTTCTATGTATTTATCTATCGTCTGTTCCCACATATTATCTTCTAAAAGACTCATCACAATTTGACAAATGAGGTATCGTTGGAAGCTTCTTGATCGTCCGCTGGTCATAGGCTATATGAAGACACATTAAATTGAAAATGGCACCCTCTAGGTGACATATCATGAACAACAAAAAATATTTTTTAATCATACCATGTTGGGTATCAAATGAAAGGTTTTAATTAACACATTTCAAAAATATATATTATAACCCCAAAAAAAACCGCGACAATCAAGACGTATATTGCCATATGTTTATGTTAACGCATGGGATGATAACTGCCGCTTCACGCGCCGCCGCACCGTAAACAGAAAAAACGTCAGACGCGCCGCGTGACGCCACACTGCACGCGACGCGCCACGCCCCGCGTCTCCGTAAATGAGGCCTAAAGTTATAATGCAACTTGGCATGTTTTCAAAGCTACAATTTCAACAGTTACAAAGAGGGACCATACTAAACTTTCTACTAAGGGACTAGTTATAACAAGCGCCCGAGACGCGCATTTTGTACGCTGCGTTTCGGGCGCTCAATAAAATTGTATGAATTCCTATGTAACGAATTATATCAAGTGCTGCAGTCTAAGCGAGCGCCCATGCCGGGCGCCGTTAGGCCTGCACATGTCGCAACTTGCCACTCTCAACTTGCATCTCCGTTGTGCGATTTACAAATAAGACTGGGAGAAAATATGCCGCGGGCATTGCTGCTACGTGCGCCGCCGTGATGAAACGCCGCGTATGACGCGGCTATGCCATTCGCGGGCTCCGCCGCAAAAACGCTCCATTTCAAACAAACGCGTGTAAAATCGCGTCTCCGTAAACGCACTCATACAACGCCATATGTTTGAATTCAGTGCGAGCCGCGCCGCCCAAAGCCACACGCGACTCCTCGCGTCTCCGTAAATGAAGCCTAACCGTGCCCTTAACGCTTGGACGCGAGTTCCTTTTTCACTATTTTTCCTTGTCATTTTCTCCGTATTAGTAATAAACTTAAAAGAAACACGGTTCAAAAGTTACAACAAAATGTGGAAATCTTGTTGCGTTTGACGAGCGTCCAAAACGCGCCGGGCGCGCGCCCAAAACACAGCGCCGGTACTGAGCGCGTACCTCGGGCCTTTGTTATAATTAGTCCCTTTGGTACTTTGGCACCCATTTACATAGATGAATAGATGTCAATTCTTTTAGTGGTGAAGCCGACAATCCTCCATTTATTTCTTTTGTACAGAACTCGGCCTCTTTTTCACATGTTTCAAATGTTTTCGAAGGGGATTGTTCGCGTTTGGCGCAGGAAAGGTTTTCATGACACATGCCATATTCGTTGCACAATACAGTCCAAAATTCATTATACGAATATTATTTTTTACTTGGGTATCACTTTGCACGATCCTCCAAAGAGGGAAATCCACGATATAGCATTATATTTATTACTTGGTAACACAGTTTTCCACAAAGACGTCATTAGGTACAAATTGTACAAGGTCCTAAATAAAATTTGGTAACATTTAAATTTGAACTTTTTCACGTCAACATTGAGTTTCTAGTTCCAAAACATGAACATGATCTATAGTTCTGAATTCAAGCTTAGCGTATCGTATAAGCAAAATAAACTACAGAAGATTGAAATTCGAATTCTATAAACGCCAGACGAAAAGTTTCTGCTGGCGGGAAGGCATTGTGTTATGTTTTCGTCGTGTTTAATGAGAGGGGTAGGTAAGGGTTGCGCGGGTGAAATATGATTTTTTGCTGTCAAACTACTCCCCCTTAACAGCAGCTATCCTTTCTACAACACCATACATTCATTATGCCTAGTGTGTGTTGGCGTTTGCATTAGCCGTCCCCCGACACGACGACGCTTGGATCAAAATATTACCTACAACTTTTATGATATTATTTTTTTACTTTTTAGACGCTTTGTTTTTGTCGGGGGTTTTTAAAATTTTTAATTTTATTTTATTAATTTGTTACATTGTTTTTTTGCGTCATATTTACCGCAAATAAACGTATTTTCTTTCTTTTCTTTCTTTCTTTCATAAGTTTAACGTGTGCCATCGTAGCTGCCAAATGGCTGAACAGATTTTGATTTTTTTGGTTTTGTTTGAAAGGGGACTTGAGAGTATACTTAACTATAAGATTTAAAAAAATCTTTTATTAGAAGCATTGTTTTTGTCGGGGGTTTTTTAAATTTAATTTAACTTATTATTTTCTGCAGCCGTAAGATGGTGGTAAAAGTGCGCCATTTCTTCAGGTCCCTACTGTCAGGATTCCTTTCTGAATTCGCACCCTGAATTACAGGTATTCACTTAAAATGCAAGTGTCTACATAGGATATTAAGTTATAGCTGATTGTCACTGATTTGGGGACCACACCGCACTTCAGACACACTGATGAGACGTGCTCCCCGAATCAGGCAAAATCAGATCACTGTTATATTGAGACAAAGGTTTGGACAGTTAAAAACTGCTCCTTTAAAAGTGCATTTTTTTTCTCGAAGGAAGTTACAAAGTGCAACCGAATTTTTCAGGAATCAAGACGATAGTATACCAACAACTAAAATTTACACCTTCAGGATAAGTAGATTGTTTTGGAAGAAGGGGAAAAATGCGAAAAATGTAAACAACTGAAAAAAGTGTTCAAAAGGGAAAATTGAAGGTTGTGTGAAAATGGTTGATGAGTGGATGTCATTCAAGAACGCACTTGAAGATTATACGGGGGTGAACTGAATTTATGGGCATACAGTTAAGGGTTCATTGTAAAAAAGTCAGCTGTTCGCCACATTTTGACGAGTTATGCGAACATAAAATGTAAGGAACAGTAGTTTTTTTTTCGTCTTTTCAAGCTTGGTTTCGGCTTGGTCCTACAGTGAAAGTTGGGCATAATGATGAGTATAATGACCCCTTAAGTTTAATTCATGGGCATCCCACGAATTTTCCCAATAATTTCCCGGTTAGGGCGGTTTCAAAAATCAGTCGCCAACAAGTAATTCAGTAATCCAGCCAATAAATAATCAAAGTTATCTATAACCTAGCAACATGACGTACGCGTACTTATCGTTAATTTTGTCGAAATGTTAGTTTCTTGTTATCAACCTAATATAAGTCAGCTCACATGTTGATTCAACCTAATCGACTAGAATCTATACCTAAATATTCCTTTAATGTATGAAGCAAACAGGAAATACAGTCAGTAAGCAGAATGTTCTTAATTTTATTAAAGACGCCGAACCCCTCTGATAGGTATGTTTGGAAATAATCAGTCACGTTTTCCATAAAAAGCGGATGCCACGAGGGGTGAAACACGTGGGGGATTAACTCCACGTGTTTCACCCCGCGTAGCATTTTTTCGATTTTCGATCGGTTCCAATGAACCGATCGAAAAATTTGCCACCCTAACCACCTACTGACATAGCAACAGTTGGAAATCGGCAACATATCGTGCCGTGAACGTGACTCTTTTGTTATGACTTAGGGCGAATTTCACCAATGAACCTGAACGCGATCAGGACATCTTAACCGCGTTCAAGAGCTGTCAGTATCAATATTCTACAGAAAATAATGACACTGACAGATGTCCTAGTTTATGTGCTGATCGCGTTCAGTTACTTTGGTGAAATTAGCCCTTAGCTTCATTCTTCTTTCGCTTGTTATTTTCAATTTGAATATTACTTGAATCATTCGTATAGTAATATATCTTAGTTTCTTCTGAAGAAGACGTGAAATTAGAGTATTTTGTACACAAGGCAATGCAAAAACACAAGGCAAGCAAGTATGACAATTAACGATTTATGTTTGTTTTTTCTACAATTAAAACCAGCTGGTAGACACTTACAAATGAACGCAGTGTGTGGAAATAATGTGTTGAACTTGATTTCTTATGTGTTAAGTACTATTAATTAGCAAATTAACTCATAGAAATCTCTCATATTGAAATACGGGAGATGTTTATTGCAGGCATACTTACTTTCTTCACTGAGGACTTTAATAGGCGTTGTATAACTTAATAAAGTGGTGAAAAACAATATTTATACATGTAATCCTCACTTTAGAGGCAGTAAAGCTAGCCCAGTTTGTGGTTACTTAGGGCCAACTTCTTCATCAAATTAACAACCAAAGTAACGTCAAAGAGAAATATAAATTTAACCGTTTCTTTGACTTTTTGACGTTACTTTGGCTGTTAATTTGATGAAGAAACAGCCCGTTATACTCACAACGATGCTTCTGACTTTCTGCCTCAGTCTCATATCATAGTCATTATAAATGTATTTACGAAATCCATCATATATGTAAGCGAGAACCTAATAGAAAAAACCAACTTAGGTGAAATAATTTTATTTTAGGTTGTAATTGTACTAAAATAAAATTCAGTAACTAAATCATACACATTTATTTAAGCACACATAATGCTAATAATTATGACAACGTAGAAATAGGTTTCAGAATACGATATACAAAATATTAGATACTTTTTATAGGATCATATTATATATAGAATATTTTTTGTTAAATTATTTAAAAAAATATTTATATTAAAATATATTTTTTGACAAATATCAGGTACCTAACTCATTTATAACAGTTTAATAGCCTAAATCCATTGTGTTTAATCTACCCTCCAATTTACCAAATTATACAAGAACGAAGAAAATGTTTTAATTTACTGTGTAAACAAACATTTTCACACTTATGTAATAAGAAACTTCAATAACAATAATAATATTCAAAATCAAAATTAATCATTAAATTGTCAAAATAAATATACTTAACCTAATTATTCAATTAAAACAACAACTAAAAATCTACACTTTTAGTTGTTTTAATTGAATAGGTAATACCTAAATGTAGATTTAATGTAATGTAGATTTTTAGTTGTTGTTTTAATTGAATAATTAGGTCATAGGTCTAAAATCTACATTTTTAGTTGTTTTAATTGAATAGGTATTACCTATTCAATTAAAACAACTAAAAAATCTACATTTTGATTTTTAGTTGTTAAGTTGCTAAGGGTAGAAGTTTAATTTACTTAGGGTACAAGCTGTCATAAAACAACGACTTGTTTTATGACAGCTTGTCAAAATCTACATTTTTAGTTGTTAAGTTGCTAAGGGTAGAAGTTTAATTTGCTTAGGGTACAAGCTGTCATAAAACAACGACTTGTTTTATGACAGAAATACAAGATAGACCTATTGTTCATAAATCAAGACATCGTCAAACATAACAGATAAGTATATAAAAAAAACATGAATCACAGTACAAACAGACGAGCAAAATAAAGATCGTATTACAAACTGTCGCTTGTACTACCAAGCCCAATTGGCAATATTACGTATAAAGTTCCGCTGCTCAGCATTGTACGGATTGTAACGATAAAGTGGCTGCAGCGGATGCAGCGGTCGCAGCGGCCGGAAACCACGGCCGACGGCTTCAATATGTGCAAAAGGGTCACGGAAACGTTCCAGAATACTCAACGACTTGGGATCATAACCCATTGTGACGGACTGTAGATTTACTCCTCAATTCTGT
The DNA here is from genome assembly GCA_947363905.1 of Lithophane semibrunnea. Classification (NCBI taxonomy): domain Eukaryota; kingdom Metazoa; phylum Arthropoda; class Insecta; order Lepidoptera; family Noctuidae; genus Lithophane; species Lithophane semibrunnea. The sequence continues at coordinate 5,347,214 of OX376186.1, read as the reverse complement.
TCACCTGTAACAAGTAACAAGACAAATGTGAACAATTTGTTCGCTGATTCTCTTTCGGACGAGACGGATTACTAAACTTGTATTTTCTTTTCATGAGCAACGCAGTAAGAAGCGATATAATTATATTTTGGCAGTAGTCACAAGAATAGATTTATGATTTTCACAAGATAGAGATTTTTTTTTCTTATGACGTGGTGGCATTCAATCCTGATGGTAAGTCTACCGTCTATGGCCACCGTAGAGAAAAGCTGAAATGTCTCAGGTACCTGTAATTATATCGACTACTACGACAATATACAATTTTTACTACATCAAGCCTCATATTCCAAAGGGGATAGCAGGTTACAGCGGCGACCATATTTGCTACGACAACCGCTTCCGCTTATGAGCGCTGAGACCTCAGCACAAGATCACGCCATCTCTACGTCACAAATAAGGTGATGAAGCGATGCCTGCGCAAGCGCCGCCTACTCGAACATGGCTGGCGCTTCGTTTTGTCTAGGGCGCGCATCAAGATGGCCGACTGATATCCGATCGGCGAACATATTGTAGGCACAAAACATTAGCAAAAAGTTTCAAGCGCGAACCTTAATTATTATTTATTCTTGAATGCCCGTTTAGACCCAAATAATGTATTTTGATATAATTATTTTTTTGCTTGTTTTCTGGAGGCTTTATAAGGCACCTTTATAAGGTACAGGATTGCCCGGTTAAGCGGCCGACAATCTCACATACCTTGACATACGCGAAGCCAAAAATAAAAAAATGTTTTGTATAAATCTTGCTCACTCTGCACGCCACATTTCGTTTCTGGCATAACTTAAAAAAATAATTAATAATTATTAGTTTGTGAATAAATAAATTAGTTTGGTGTCCGTAAATAATTATGGGGGTTTGATAGACGATTACAAGCAACAGGATTAAAAATTACAAATAAGAAATAAAACGAAGAGACACATTTTTTCTTAAGAAAGTAGTAAACAAATGAACAAAAATAATAACAAAGTAAGTAATTAATATTAATCTGAACAATGTTTTTTTTTTTATTTGAACTATCTGCCTGAAGTCGAGAGTAAAGTTGGTGCAAGCTATAACTCAAAAAAAATATTTTAATATTTTTAGAGTTTTAGTTATAAATAAATACTGTTTACGTAAACACAAAATAGGTATATGCGGTCTGGGTCCGGACCGCGGTCCGCCATTTGGTGACTCCTGCTTATCTGTTATAAATATTTGCGACCACACTAATTATTTATTTTGCGGGTCGATTATTGAAAAGTTTTTTGCGTACGAAATGAAATTTTATTTAGTAAATGATTTGTTAAAAAGAAAAAAATACTTACCTACTTAGTTTGTATGTTAAAATTTTTATAATAAAATTTTCAGTTCCAAAAATGTTCTCAAGTAAGTGAAATCCTTGCTGTCTTATTGAGAAATAAATTTCTTTACAGATTATTAGTAAACATTACTGAAATTTCACAAGTTATCACAATCTAAGACTTTTAATACTATGATTATAACTTACCAAAAGTTCGTCACGAACAGACACAGTCACTGCAATAGCGTCGACAACAAGAGATTAGGTATCGATAGTCATTAGGATAACTTAGCGATCTGACGACGACCCGATACGACTATAGAATGGCGCCGGCTACGATTATTATTGATTGATGCCCATTGCAGTTTTAACACATGACCACACTGACGGCGTTTGAAAGCTGGGAATATACTTGAACCAATTTTTCTTTACGAAAATCGACTAAGTTCGTGAGTTGAGGTAATATATTTTATTGTTTTAGAATTCAACGAGCACTAAAAGCAGTTTGTGATTACTTAGGGAGCGTTTATCTGACGGGAAAATAATAAATATTCCCGCACCGTCGCGCGGTGGTCACGCCTTCGAGTACTCTCGTGGCGATTCTGAACTTTATCGAGTAAGCAACAACTTTCAAACTCGTCTGACGTAACCGCGCGATGGCCTCACGTTTTGTTGCACAACAGTAGCATTAATGAGTGATTGTGACCAAAGCCTTGTTCTAAAGACATGCAGGAACCTTCTTGTTTATATTTGAGCTACCTAGACTGGTACGTGATACCAACCTATAATGGTTACCAATCTGTGTACTCAACTATAGTAGTCTGTCGGTTTTTATTAGTTAAATAAAAAGTTTTCATAATTTTATTACTTCAAATCGAAAATTAAATCAGCATAAAATTAAAAACTGTGTAATATATTAACATAATTTAAAAGCTTACAGTCTGAAAACAATAATAATAATATGCACACGTATATAAAAGGGAAGGAAAGAATCACAGGTTATAAATATAACATCTCAATAAAAAAAGGAAAAATAATTGTGTCCTCAGCCTTATTTAATATCACGTGCATATGAACCTAATGGCCATAAACAAATCGACTAAAACATTCAAAGATCCGCTAAAATGTTATATTGTTTTGAAATTAATATGGCTCATTTTCATTAGTCGATAACTCGGTCGATATATCGTCTGCGGGAATCCCCGTAGTGGGCGGAGCAACCAATGAAATTAATCGGTCGGTAAAAGCGTCCAGAGGCTTATACATCTCTGTCATGGGTGTTTCTTAGACGCGTATTGACGCTGCGCGGGAGATGGCATGCTTTACAGAAATCTTCAGCACCCAAATGTGGGCCCTATCGACTAAATTCAAATTCAAATTCTTTATTGCGAACTAAGTATACAAAATTTGGAGATGGTAACAATAGGTAGGTTCTTAGAACTTAGTTTCCTGTAAAGGCATTGCAAATTGGTTATAAATATTAAAACAAACTACTAATAAAACAATTCCCTGCATGCGGGCCCTATGGCATGCGTTACAGAAATCTACCGCACCCCGCATACGAGCCCTATCGACCAATGAAAATAAGCTAGCGTATGAGCAGTTACTAAAACATCTATTCGTATTTATTTAAGCGTAGGTTTAGTTTGGAATCGCCGCCGATTGGACCCCAGAATGAAATACACCCTAAATTAAATATAGTATTTATTATGTGTTACAATAAGTAGATAAGGAACTTAGGCGTAACATAATACCGCTCATTTATTTAATTAGGATAACCTACTTCTGCTAAGAATAGATAAAATAAGGCTTTGATACAATCTATTTATTGTTGATATACACCTACTCCTCGTCCTGTATACGGGATGCATATTTATGATTGGAGGCCGGATATCGGCCATTATATCACATACTCATACATAGATAACTTCGTAAAGAAGTTTGTAGTACCTCAGTACCCGTAATTACAGATAATAGTACACATACTATTATCTGTAATTAAGGGCTACGAGTTGCTACGCAGTATGCTACGCCGTATACGACGCCATGTGCTACGCTAACCCTTGCCAACACTATATTGCCTACGACGTAGTACCTGCTACGGCGTAGCTGCTACGCGATTAGAATATTCAAGAGCAGTCTGTCACAGGATTATACTTTATTCATGTTATTGATTGGCTTGTCAAGAATGTGGGCCGAGTCTATTTAACTTGACTTACCTTGAAGGCAAGATAGATGTAAAACTCTAAATGTGAGAGATTGGACAGTATAATATAATTATTATGTGTATACATTTTTTTTATTTTTTATTGTAAAGTTTCTGCTATGTATAATATTAAATAACTAATGTGTATGCATTAATTTATTTACTCGGATGCTGCAGTGTGGCTGTGTGTGTGATTGTCTTGAAGTGATCTCTGAGCGTGTAGGAAGAAGAAAATCAAATACAGTTTTTTTTTAATCTTTTATTTAAGGGTTTACAAAAGCAGTTTGGTGAAGGAGAAAAATATAAGTATTAAGAAAAATCGCTCATCGCGCCTTTAAAAATTTCACTTCAAAAATTACAAAAAAAAAAAATTACAAGTAGCGCAGGCTTACATTTTGAAATAAACAACACATCGTTATCAAAACACAAATGATATTTTATAAAAATTAAAAATACTTTTTTCTATTTTTTTCCAATTTGTTTATTTAAAACACCGTAGAACAAAACAAAATTATAATTTGAAAAACAAAATTATATAAGTACCAAACTTATACAGATATTCGCGGGTCATTGGGTATAGGGTTGGTTTTGCAGAAAACACAGAACCTTACTATCAGATGCACCCTAGAGGTGCATCGATAAGGCACGGGTTTAGTTAGCCCCTTGGTCTTGTTCCACAATGCGGAACTGCCCCTGCAAGGCATTGGGTCCACGAAACCCGAGGCGACGCAGGTATCTATAGTCCTGGTAGTTGAAAACCACCGCGCCCTCTAACTTGGCCAGGAAACGAAGGGACGAGTCGAGATCGGATGACATTTTCACGAGATTTGATTTCGCTGCACACCTGTTAAGAGTAAAAAGCAATATTAACAAATATCTCTACTTTTAATGCACGGATTATTGTGTGAGCAACGCAGAAGGCACACCAATACGCAAGTCGAATGCGGTCAGAGAGCCTCCCTCTCCTAAATCATCGTAATTCGCGATTTGACAGTTGTTTTGGAACTTTCGATGTATTTAAGCCATGTTGCCCCCCTAATCGTGGGCTGACCCCCAAAATCTAGGACCCCGACCCCCTGATGGATGTTCATATAAGTAAGATTTGATTTTTTTATTTAAAAACATCGATGGGACATCTATCTCTATTAATTAACTGGCTGCTACCCGCTACTGCTACCCGCTACTGCTACCCGCTACTGCTACCCGCTACTTCGCTTACATTGATCCTAATTATTTTCCTAAAATAAAAGTAATTTAAGTTATTCTTTATAACATCATCTATCTGTTATTGAAAGTCCCATCAAAATCGGTCCACCCATTTCGGAGATTAGCCGGAACAAACAGACAGAGAGAAAGACGAAAATTTAAAAAATGATTATATTCATTTAGTAAAAAGCTGTTATTTTGACATTACAAACAGATACTTCGATTTGATTTATGTACTTATGTATATTGATAATTGAAGTTATCAACGGTAGGCCATATAGACAAAGAGATATCACCAAGTCGGAATAAAATCGATGAAAATTATCCTATTGCTCTACAAACAAAAACAAGAACTAATAACAAAGTAACAAAGAAGACTAATATTTACCAAAAAAATGTCTCAGTTGAACAGTAGCTGCAATAAATCACTTGCTCGCACGGAGAGTGACGATAGAATGACGCCCCTCAAAGTATCGATCCGATATTGCACCCGTCTCCGCAATGCAGCTTCAGATCAGATACTTAAACTCTAGAACATAAAAGCTTAAAAAAATCGACTAAAGTGGACAAATCCGTACCTAATATTTATTATTGTTTTAGAGATAAACAAGTATTTAATATTTGCAAATTGAGCCTGTTTTTTTTTAATTAATAAAATGAAATTGTGTTTATTTTAGATGTTTTTGTAAAACTAACAATATTTTATTACGTACATGCCGTAAATGCTGTTTTAACTGTTCATTGACCATTAAAATAATTGATGATTTTAGCCAAGATTTTTGATTGTTTTTAGTCGATTTGTTGATGTCTGTTCCCCCTGTTTCGTCATATTATCCGAACGCAAATCAACACTAGCTGGTTATCGCTGGTCTTTACTAATTTAATTTTAAGCTTCGAAATACTGAAATGCGAATAAAGATTACGGGTTAGGTGGTTGTATATTGCTTTAACTTTTTTTAAATAGCCGATTTTATTGGTATTTGCAATGAAGTTATCCCACGCAAACGAATATTATGTATGTACGTGGGGACATTATTTGTGGTTTTATTAGAGTAACCAAAATGATGGTTGATCTTGTCATTAGCATAATTATACAATTAATAAATTATTATATTATTAGCCACATGAAGAAAACAAATGGTCATTCTGATAATAATTTATTATGTTTTTTTGTATGTTTAGCAACAAAAAAATTACAGTCTACCTACGATTCAACGACTAAGTTTAGTCGATACGCCGTAGCTGGCCTACGGCGTAGCAGCCACCCTGACCTAGCCTTGCGCCTTAGGTTGAAACCGGTTAGGTTAAATGGTGATATGCTCCCATAACCAGGAAACCAAACCAGGGAAAGGTTCTCTATTGCCATTGCGCACACGCCTGCATTGCATGCATTGCCACACACGTTTGGTGCCATGCTGTGTGGCTAATGTGACATATGTTCTAGCTACCCTAACCAAGCTAGCTGTGTGGCTTCGGCCTTAATACTTGAAACTTCTTTTGTTTCCTCTCCAATAAATGAAGGCAGAAATCCTCGCCCTTTGCGAGGTGGAAACACCATGCAGTACCCGTGACTCTGGTCCATTTCTGAAACATTATGACGTCGCGGTCGGCTAAATTACGCTATTAAATACAATTTATTTTCTACGTGAATTATTCAACCTTATCTAAGCTTACCGACAAGACTTGTTACCCAATGTATTGCAGATCTTTCACTTGATTTGGACAGCATCCGTGACATATTATTTGTCAGTAAATTATTATTTAAGGAAAAATGGCACACATGTGCTTCAATCAAGAGAACACTCTTGATTGAAGCACGGATATGTAATACTATGTTCTCCTTCGATTGGATTAAATTTTTTATATGAGTTTCAACAGGCTTTGTCTTTTATATTGCAGAAAAAGCAGGACAACAGGTGAGACAAGAAGCACCCATATTCACAGTCACATTGTGGCTCATTGCAGGCACAATTCAGTCAGATGGGGTACTCCCCCATCTGACTGAATTGTGCCTGCAGCGGTACAGTGATTTCAGTAAAATTCGATTTATGATTATTTTATTAAAAACAATATCAAAACATTTGTTTTTTTTTTAGAATACAAATTAAACATTAACTATTTCATTTTAAATCATTTAATAAATAACAGATTAGTTATTTTAAAATATTCATTATAATATTAAAAGTCTCATCAAGATTAATCGTATAAATAAATCATATAATAAATAACAGATTAGTTATTTTTGTATTTCGAAATTCAGTTGTCAATTTGCTTTTTTTTTTTTTTTTTTTTACATTTATTATACTAAATTAACTAAAAAACAATTACATATATAACAAATTAAAAAGAAAAAATAAAAGGGAGGGGCTCATTGAGCATCAAAGAACTCGTCCGCATCGCTGTCAATGGGAAAGGTGCCCAAAAGGCTGGCAGCATTGCCACGTTGAATGGCAATGCTGATTCGTTGGGCTAAAAATAGGCCAGCCCTCTGGTCACGTGAAGAGTCGACCAATCGCTTAGCGATGTCCCGAAATACTCGATGAGCACTCGGACCCCACGGCCCTAGTGTTTCAACCCCAAACGGCTCAAACATATAGCTCCCAATAAGGTTGTTATATTTGCGCCGTTTGAGGTTTTCTGCTCCTGAAGCAGCCGTCCCAGCACAGCCCGCCGTGCTAGGAAGATGGGATGGCGCGAGGGTGTCGACACAGGTTGCGTCCCACACCAAAGGTCTACCCAACTTCCAGGGCATTATGGTCATTCCGTCTGGCCTCTTCCCATCGTCGCGTGCCAAGCCGTTGGGTTCTAACACAGCTGGCACCCCGGCGGTGACAAGAGCCCGACGGATAATGTCATTAATGCTGGCGTGCCGTGCCATCCGACCAGCGCTCTTGCTGCAGGATAGGCCGTGGTGTCCGAGGCAGTCGACTCCTTCACCGCATTGACAACGATGTGGAGCACCGCAAGGAGCGCCCAGTTAGTTATTTTGAATTTATACTCATCTTATTATAATAAAAGTCTCATCAAGATAAATCGTATAAAAACAGTCTGTTTTTGTTTCAATACAAAACAAAATATATTAAGAGAGAACTTAAAAAATGTTCTGGAGTATAAAAACGATAAATATGATTGTAGCGTTGATTACAGAAGCATACAAAAGCGCAGGGAACAAATACTCTGCGACCTGCCACAGGGGGAAGACACGGGCTAGGGCTATTACGTGGCGACGAAGTCCATTCAAATCCTCTTCCTCGTCATCATCTGGTTCCACTTCGCCAAGGTACTGCTCAGCTTCCCGAGTTCTAAAGCGGTCAAGGCGACCGAAAGTATCAGCGTCCGAAGCCATCTTGAGTGCCTGTAATAAGTAACAAACTAAATGTTAATAAACCATTCAATGGTCCACGTGAAAGGCAGGGCGTGTACACACAAAAATAAACCGTATTCAACAGATGTTTAGACTGAACAACTGTTGAACACTATTTATGTTTGGAGTTTGACGTTAGGGTGACGTCAGATAAGATTTCAACAAGTGTTTAAATTTTTGTGGGTGTCCGCAGTAAAGAAACTATTATAGATACTTATTGCTATCTGTATGTTTTATAATTTTACATTCAATTCAAGCAACTTACGAAGAAATATTATTTGGAGGTCACGGAGCTTAATCAATCAGCACGAGTGCTCGTAGAGTGATTATATCAGGACGCCCTGGATAATATCGACCAGTGCATCCTTTTTTTAGAGTTTTAACTTGTGTTAACACTGGTTGACGTTACTCGACTAAAACAGCCAAAGTTTTGGTAAAATATTTGTTTGTTTAAATAATACGTGTGTACTTTGTTGTTTACACAATAAAATACATTTAATGCAAATGTGGCATCTACTCGATATTGCAAGGTCGGTGCAAAAACTAAGAAATCGACTAAAACAATCAAAGTTTTCAGTTAAGTCTACTATTTTGACCACGACCAGACTGGTCGCATGCGACCATGGAAAACTGCTGTACAATACTAGTGGACAAGTTGTATATAGTATTTAATCGTATTTATTGAATACCTCTGCCAATATCAGTAAACGCCAAAATCTATTACTAAGGTATCTGTAGCGACGGCGACGACCTACGAGCAAAAAAACACGAACGAAGTTCCTTACACACATAATATAATAGAAACACATATAATATAAAGAGATAGAGAGAGAGAAAGTTGCATGGAGGGGCATAACGCTTTTTCCTTCCGTGACGACTTCGACCAGTCAACTTCTACCGCGTTAAAGAACTTCGTTCCAAAAATACTTAGTGGCCATAGCTCATTTTGCTAAAGCCATATAATATAAAAAAATGACAAAGCTACGCTAAAAAAATTGATTAAATTACGGCCTACTAGAGCTACGCAGTAGCAGCTACGCCGTAGCAGTTCATAATCATTGTTGTTCCCGCGCATACCAATCTTTTTGGATTCGGCGTAGAATTCTCTTTTATTTGTATCAACAATAATTTAGGGCATAAGGCTTTCGAATTAGGCGTAGCAGCTACGCCATATTCCTTTGGGTATTCTCTTTGTTCGATAAACAGTTTATTACACATTTGATCGGGTTCTGAAGTGTGTTTCTGTATACTCAATCTTAGACAAGGCATGTTTTTGTTGCAATGTATTGAATAGTCAACAAACAAGATGAAATGAAACACATGGGTTCACGACGTTTATTTACTTTAACACCAATAGTACACCCAACAGCAACACGACATGTGCCCATTCTTCTCCATACGAATGCCATAGTTAAATAATTGAATAACCAATGAAATATGTTTATTTTACTAGACATCTGCACACCTGTTTAAGTAGGATATGGTTTAAAGAAATTTTATTGTATGTTCCTAACACCTCATGTACCCATATTCTGGCAAATAAATGATATTTAATTGAAATAAATTATTTGATTTTGACGTTGAAACAGTTATATTCTAATACACGACTACAATTAATTCAATTACAGTGAAATAGAGTAAATTCCGTCCACATATGTTGATAAGCGCATAGCCGTAATAAAAAGTCAAAATGATTTTAATTAAAGCTGAGAAATTAATGTCATCACGTAACGAAATAGATTTAGAAAATAAATATGATTTGTACATTGAATCTTCCATTATGATTTATATAACATGTAGTTAGAAATTGTAAAAAAACTTCAAAGACCATAACGTTTTTGTTTTTTTTAAGATTTTAACTCGATATTTTCTGTTCCTGTCACCCTAGAGTGTTGACTGACCGGTTAAAGGTTTGTAATACTTTAATTAATTTAAACTAACCGCTCCACTCAAAGAAGTGAAAAGCTGCATAATGTACTTTTATTCTTATTGTGAATAATACCAGTCAATTTTTTTTTGTGCATGATAAAGGTGTATTTTTTTTTTTCAATTACTTACATATTTTTTTTTTAGTCTAGTGTATTCTTCATTTAGCTAATAATTAGTAAGTCAACGAAGTTATGACTTGACCGGTTTACTAGTAGCCACTCAAGAGTTCCGCTATCCACCTCCTGGCTCCCTCATCAGACCATCGACACGAAGTCCTATATATTGAACTCATCAAAAACGAATCATATGAGCCCAAACTCGATTGGTTTACTAGAAAGATAGAAAATATTTTATTTGGAACACGCACAGGAGAGCAGTGGTGGCCCAGTGGTAACGGCCGCGACTTACGAGTTGTAGGTCGTAGGTTCGAACCCCGACAGGCGCTTTACTTTGTGTAAATAACTACCATCACCACTGCTCTCAAAACGGTGAAGGAAAACATCGTGAGGAAACCGGCATGTCTTAGAACCAAAAAATTCGAAGACATGTGACATCTACCAACCCGCACTGGGCCGCGTGGTGGATTATGGCCCACTCCCTCTCATAGAGAGGAGGCCTGTGTCCCAGCAGTGGGAACATTATAGGCTGATTATGTACGCACAGGAAATATAACAATAGAAACAAACATTAAATCTATAAAATCAGTAAAACAAGTAATAGAATAAAATAAAACAACGTGAAACAGGAAAAGAAAACCTGTGCGAGGCCAAAAAGGCTCCTATCTCAGCATAATGCTACGATATTTGAGAAATAGTAAACAAAATATACCGCAGCGCTGATATTCTGACAACGAGAAAAACTAGTAGCCACTGAAGAGTTCTGCACCTCCTGACCCCATCATCAGATCACCTCTAAGATAACAAAATTATAGTATTGTCATCCGAACTACATATACACACAAAGTTTCATTTTGATACGTTAAATAGATAATCTTCAATTAGTCAGTACAAATTTTAGTGTGCGTTTCATCAAATAGTTTATATGCCATAATGTTGGCTCCACTGATGTAGGACCAATACGAATATGGCACGCCGCTACGGCGCTACCTATATAATAGGTTTTTGAATTTAACAGTTGAGCCAACATTGCGGCATTTATGAACTATTTGATGAAACGCACTATACTATCTTTGGGATCGAAACGCTCGGGTCATGGGGCCCGAGTGCGCGTCTCCTTTTTAAGGAAATTTCTCACCGACTAGTCGACACTTCACGTGACCAGAGGGCTGGCTTGTTCTTTGACCAAGGAATTACCACTGCCATTCAACGTGGCAATGCTGCCAGTCTTCTGGGCACGTTTCCGGATGACAGTGATGCGGAAGAATACGGTCCTTTTCTTTTATATATATTTATTGGTATAGTTGTTAGTCCTTTAAGTTTTTTAGGTAATGTAGTATAATAAGTTACCCAATGTATATATTTTACCTAATAAAATTTATACTATAGAATTGAATCATGATATATAAAAAATCAAGTAATAAAAACTAAAACCCAACTACGACTTAAAAGGTATAAACAAGACACCACAGACAGACAAATTAAAAATCCGGAGTCACGCGTAATCTGTTCGATTTATGCCCTAACACGTGTGACTCCGGATTTTTAATTTGTCTGTCTGTGGTGTCTTGTTTATACCTTTTAAGTCGTAGTTGGGTTTTAGTTTTTACCCGACTACGGCGAAGAAAAAAGGAGGGTTATGATTTTGACCGGTATGTATGTATGTATGTATGTATGTTCATCTGTTCCCTCCTATCTTCCAAACCACTTATCACAATTTGACAAATGAGGTATCGTTAGAAGCGTCGTGATTGTCCGCTGATTATAGGCTATGTGAAGTCACATTAAATTTAAAAAAAAAAACTGTTTTAATCGTACCATGTTGAGTATCAAATGAAAGGGCTTAATGAGCACATTCTTCCAAATATATAAATATATTATAACCCCAAAAGAATTTAAAAAAAAATCAAGTAATAAAAAAATAAAGTAATAAAAACTAAAACCCAACTACGACTTAAAAGGTATAAACAAGACACCACAGACAGACAAATTAAAAATCCGGAGTCACACGTTTTAGGGCATTAATCGAACAGATTACGTGTGACTCCTTTTTTCCTCCTTTTTTCTTCGCCGTAGTCGGGTAAAAATAATCGATGATTACGATTCAATTTGTTTCAGTTAGTAAGCTGCAACAAATTACTGCATTGACGGCCTACGAGCAGCTACGGCGTAGCTACGCGTCCTGATAATTCTGGCCGCACCCCAATTTATTTCATACTAGTAGCGCCCCGCGGTTTCACCCGCATAAGTCTCGATCCCGTGGGAATATCAAGATAAAGTATCCTATGTGTTAATCCAGGTTATAAACTATCTATGTGCCAAATTTCATCCAAATCGGTTTTGTAGTTTTTGCGTGAAAGAGTAACAAACAACCATCCATCCATTCTCACAAATTTTCGCATTTATAATATTAGTTAGGACTGGCTTGCCTTCTATTGGGATCATTGTTAACTCTGATCAAATAGATTAGGTAGGCACGAAACACTTTGGTAAAACATTGTAGTGCCTCCTACGAGCAGCAATAGCGTAGCTGCTACGGCATAGCACCCTCTTCGGGTCGTCTTTCATTCTTGACTTACTACTATTAAAAAAAAACACTAACTGTCTCTCCATAAAAACAGTCCCTCAAATGCTTAAAACATGATATTTAATAACCAACAGAGTTTGTTTAAATTCACAAAAAACATATCTTGTCCCGCGTGTTTATTATTATATAACAATCTCGTTGTCATAATCCAAAATACACATAATTTATAACACTATCTTTAACTTAATTTAATTCCGTGTATTTATTGTTTGTATTTTATTAAATACCACTATAATGTGAGGCGCGACAGAACCTTCGCATACTCAAGCATTACATAAAACTACTTTGAAACTATTTGATTGGTTGAAACTAGTTTTGGTTCTGTCGGGCTTATATTTCACAATTCAAAATAAGCTATGTCGAATTTTGAAATTCAAAATACACATTATTATTATAATACAATTTAAATACAATCCCGCGTGTTTACATAATTTACGTGTTTACTTATAATATATAATTATACCAACCTCAACGTCTTAATCCTAAAACACATAATTTTATAATTACAATAGACCGTCAAACCCGCGTGTTTAATATAATTACCATCTCATTAATACACACACCGACATTTAATTACTAGCTTAAGGTTAAGTTGGTTAGGTTAGGTTAAAATTTATTCACATTAGATTCAGATTATATCATATAAGTAGGTACCTACATCGTTCCGAGGTGTTATGGCACTTAACATTATTATTAGAAACAGAACTTTGCCGATGTTATGGCTTAATTATCTTAAGTAAACCCGGTCAAGGTGATACGTACGAAATACAAATTAAAAGCCCTAATATTTTATTCAAATATATGTATCTAAAAAGTACATATTATTATATAAAAATAATTTAATTTTTCTCTGGTGTACATTAAGGAATATATAAAAAAAAGTTTTCTCTGGTGTACATTAAGGAATAAATTAAAAAAAAACTGTCAAAAATATTTTTTCGAACCTCAAAACTATACCTAATAGCGGTGGTTCAAGGATCGAAGATTGCCTAGTACTTTGCCTGTTGGAAGGAATGGTCCCTCGTTCAGTAAAAATACTCCATCGCCTAACTTCAATCAGGCTACAAAATAATAATTTTGACAACGTAAAGTACATTCTAAATATAAAAAAAACGCATTGAAAAAAATTAAGTAAATAAAATCCTAATTAAAACCTAACTTAATTAATTAAAATATCGTAAAGTCTTTAATTAATGAACTAATTTTTAATCGTCAAAAAATCTAAGTTATCAAAATATACTTCCAAATTATTGAAAAAAGTTGTTCATTTGATACTGCCCGTTTGCAATTGCATCCATCCATTTGTTTAGACTATATTAACCATACCTACGTAAACCCACTTTTCAAAGGACCATTTTATCAAATTGAATTGACAAGTACCTCCTAGGTACCTCCATAGGAGGTGGAGTTGATTGTTTACATGAGTTAATAAATCTAAATAAATGGAAATTAATGTCATATCTGTGTAGACCCGCCACCACAAAAAGCAGTCATAAATAAAAATGAGTGAAATAAAATCGTGTGGTATTTCAGAAAGTCCGTTAGTCGATTGCCGGGATCGTAGGGAAAGCAGTTTCGGAGGGTCTGTGGTGAAAAAAATTCTAAAGAAATGAGCCTCTGTCAAGGATCCTTCCCTGTGGTAAAGACGTGTCGACGGTAGCACAAGCTGGCCCAGGGATCCTTCAGTAGCATCCCCGTCTGAGTGTTGATGTTCTTCACTGTGCCTTCAGGACGCCGGTAAAGTGCCGTCACCGCCTTCACTTCCATCCCTGTAATTTAAAAAGAGTAGTCTTGAAATCACATCGTCTCAACCCATACTATCAGATATGGATGAATCTCTTTATTATAAAACCGCAAAAAACCGTCTTAAAGTTACGATTACAACACAACACTTGGCATAAAATGTAAGCTTGGGAGGATATCTATTCGTACCCACAACGTCAAAGACGTGCTCATCATTAATCTATGGGTACATTATTATATTCGGAGGCAAGGCGATAGAGAACCTCGATACTTATCGATGTAGCCCGATGTGTACAATTATTGCTTATGTATTAGAAACAGATAAGAGACCGACTGACAGACAAAGCGCAGCGCATCGCAGATAAACAGCACAGCATGTAGCACAGCATTTCATTTTGAATATTTGCTTAGAGGGCAGTTGTACATCTTTGTACAAAAAGATATACAAAACGAAGGATTTTACGAAATCAACTCCTTTCGCCTGCGGCGGCGGCTTATCGGAATTCGCGTGAGCGAATGCGCTAGCTAACCTAACCAATAACGCATCGGTTATAATACGTCAGAAATCAGGCAATCCGCGGCTTCAACAAGATGGCGGCAGCAAGGACCCTCGCCTCCCCCCACCCGCTTCCCCTGCTGCACCCTTGACGTATTACGTAATAACAAAAAAAAAACGATATCCGCAGCCAATACTCTAATCCCTAATTGTTGTTTAAATCTTTCTTGGCCCTCAAAAACAGATAAAAAATGAACGTTCTCAACTAATTAGGTTCTAATTAGAGACACTGAACGACGAACGAGAAATTTAATTTACGTAACATACACCATACTTGAAACGAAACCTACTTGAAAAACGATGAAAACACAAATCTACTTACCCCCAAACATCACTGTCTCAACACCGTGTTCTCCTCCCTCGGAAGTGCTGAGCACGTCTTCGACAACAAAGGGTGAGAGATGGCTGCAACAGCGCCGGACGCGACCGATCGCAGCTGGAGCCGCCGGGAAAAGGGCCCCTCGATTGCTGCATGTCGGACTTCTGCGCAAGTGCACTTTTGAACAAAGTTGTCTATATCTGTATACTTCCATACCCGTTATGGACGTTTCAGACTTTACTGAATATGCTATCAATGCTTAGGAAAATAACTCTAACTGCTAAATAAATCCTAGTGTTTTTTCACCGGCATTATCTTTATTAATTTAAACATTATCAATACTTTTTGAAAATTCAACTGCAAAATCTTGTGCGACAAAAATGTTATGTAATATCTGTCAAAATCTGTTTTTCACTAATATTTTGTAGAGTTCAGGTTTTACGTTAATTTGTGATACGAGTTATTTATTTTCACATACTTTTGCACTTAATGGCTCTTCGAAATATTCGCGTAGGACCAATGGTTCTCGAGATAAATGCTTATGAAAAATTGAAGAAGAAGCAATTTAGGTACACTCAAAAAAAAAACAAGAGGTCACGGATAATACATGCGAGCGCCCGGCCGGCAATATTTGTATGAAAATTCATAAATATCTGTCGAGTTTGGTCTCTTATGGCTTTGATGTGGGTTTTCCAAGTTAGTCGCCTGTCCAAGTGCATACCCAGGTACTGTCACAATATCTTTATGTGCCAAGTCCTTTCCTGAGTGTTAATGTCACTTGCGTGGATTTTAATACGTTGGCAGTTAAGTAGTTCTCCACTTTTCAAGCAAGCCACTCACACACTTCTAGTGTCTCTTGCGCTTTCTCGAGGCTACTATTGGATTTTTGTTGCTGGTTATAAGGGCTCAGTCATCGGCAGTTAGTACCTAGCAATTGTTACATTTGGAATTTGTGGTATATCTGTTGAGAACTGGACCCAGAACAGAGCCTTGCGGAACTCCTGCTCTAATTTAATAAAACTCTGAGTATTTATCCTCTTCTCTTACTTGGAACAGGCGATCTGTGTGGTGGGAGTTTTGACAGACTATCTATTTTGTCGCGAGGGACTTTGCACACAGTACCTATTGCTAATTCCCGGTGAGAAATCGTCACTAGGATGTTTTTCCTCCAAAAATTCTTACTTGCCAAGGCTTACATAGGTATATTTCAGACGCCGAATGCTTGTTGTCGGATGACATGTAATTTTGAAATTATTTTTTCTTTTCAAAAGTACCGTGCGTGAGTCCAACTCGGTCTTTACCGGTTTTTTACTGACTCGTAGCTTTAAGGCTCTTACATACTGGCGCGATACGCCGCGCGACGCGAATTTTAACAAAACAATTTCTGAGAAAACTTCACGGCGAACAATGCGGCGGCGTCGCGTCGCGCGACGAATCGCCCCAGTATGTAAGAGCCTTTATGGTTTAGCTCTCAAACCCTCATGGCCTTGAACTTGACCTATTTTGCTTGTAGGGATTCAAGCGATCGATGCGAACCCCAGCAAACATACCCGATCGATACACTGCCATAGCGGGTCAGAAATCCCTCGAAACGCATTTTTGTATGTAGGTATTCTACTTTTTCGAGTCGATGGCACATGTTTTGTTTGGCCCAACACTTCGCCACGTCCACGCCGTCACCGGTGGCATCCCTGGTCACTTTAATTGCAGGGTTTGAGGCACAGCGAGCAGGATAGGTGAGTCATTTTACGACAAGCCCCACATCACATCGGCTTCCCTTCGGCGATGTAGGGCACTGTGACGACCATAGGCTCGCGTACTTTGACCTCTTTGTTTGGGTGTTTGCTGCCAAACTTTCATTGCCTTGATCTTGACCCTCCGCCAACGTAGGCGAATAACCGATGGATGTGTCGTCGTCAAATTGTACTTATGATCCCTCATCGTACAAACGATGTGGTCTATTTGAAAACGCTCGCCAGTTTGAAGGGGATTTTTTTTTTGTGAATATATCAATGTTCTAAACATAAACAATATTCGTCGTTTTGTTTCGATGATAATTTTATCGTTTACTTCGATTTTTTTGTTATTACTTTTGTTAGTTTGTTTATTTATTTTCTTATTTGTTTACATTTTTAAATATTTCATAAATTCAAATAAAAATATAAAAAAACATTTAAAAATATAAAAAATAGATGGCCGCTGGTGTCGGGAGCAGGGTCTAAGCTACCGGTGGTTAGGGCTGCAGAGACAGGAACCTCCTCACAATGCGAGCCGTATCAAGGAGTACTGCCTTCTGAATCAGGCCCTTGATCCAACCGCCTAACGAGAGCCTCGAGAGATGTTGGTCGAGGCTTTCGGCTATCAGGCCATTGGCCGTTACGACAATCGGCACAATGATAGCCGAGCTCACATTCCACATGTCGACAACCTGGTGTGCTAAGTCGAGATATTTTATTTGTTTCTCTTTCTCAGCTTTCACGAGGTTCACGTCATGTGGGATGGTAACATCGATTGTTAGTTTTATTATTAAAATTTTTCTTTATGCTTATTTTTTTTACTTAATGATGATGCTTCTAGAAACAGTTGTAGTTTTGTTGAAGATACAAGAGCGAATGCAAGCTTGAAGATTGTTGCATTTTTTGACCATTTATAAAGTTTTACTTTGTCGACATGTGCAGAAAATTTTATTATACATAGGGTGTACGAGTTTCTTTCTTTCTTTTCTCGCATAAGTTTTAATTCCGATAAAGAAAAAGATGAAATACTTAGGTAGGTAATAATTAACTAAAAAGTGCAGCATGTCACTGTTTTGTTCATTTTTGCCTTTCATTCGGCGGCAAAAAATTAATCAAAAGTCATAAACGAATAAATTATATTAATTAAGTATTCAGCAAGTTGGCCGCAAAATAGTTGGGAAAAGGCTGAGCAGATGATAATGTGGTAAATTACTACAATAATTAAAAAACTGTCACACCCAAACCACCCTAAAATAAACTAACTACTTACTTATACATTTATGCACCCACTTGTCTTAACGCCTGGAAAAAATACCCCACCATGCTTCTATTACGACGCTATTCTATCGCTGCATAGAATGTGTGAGGCGCTGCTACGCTTATAAGTTGCGTTGGTGGTTGCATGGTTGAGGGTCGAGGGTCCATTTGGCCAGGCTTCGTATGTGTACTTTTCACAACATAGCCCAAACGATGCTTCCTCGGTACACAAATACGCTGACTGTAAAGCTATGCCTGCTAAGCAGCTGCGTGCAGCTTTACTAGGTTTCTAGGTAACATACCGACAAAAAAAAAGTTGCCCCGAAAAACTTATTTTATGTACCCATGCGGTTCTCCGGTGGAACTTACGTGCTGTTGTGTGTTAAGGCTACCTACTAACCTTCATTGACCAATATTTTTACCAAGAAAATTATTTTATTACTTTTTTAAATGTTTCTTTCTTATTGATTGTATTTTCTGTCCATCCACCAAATAAAATAAGCTCGGCGACAAAATATAAACAGTCCTTTACAATGCAGCCCCGACGGCTGTGCGGGCTCCGGGGCGGGTGCCCTTTTGGAAAGCAAGGAGTAGTGTGAGGGATTTATTGATCGGCCGGCCACTATAACACCTACCTATTATTTCACAGCAATTATGACGATGAATACTGTACCTCTACCTTGTTCTAGATTTTACATAACGAAGAATAGGTAATGTAGGTCCTATCTCATTTATGGGTGATCCGTGGGTTTATGTAATGTACTTATGTAACAACAATCTCCTAGAAGGTGAACAACTTCAATTCATCAAAATGATCATCATCATCATCGTCATCATCATTTCAGCCGCAAGACGTCTACTGCTGGACATAGTGGCAGGCCTCCCCCCAGTATCGCCACTTCGACCGGTTCTGTACTCCCCGCATTCAGCGGATTCCTGCGGCCTTCACAAGGTTATCGGTATACCTTGTTGTAGTGGGGTATTTACTGTCGTCAACCTTGCAAATCTTCAACAAAGGAAGCCGCTTAGCACAGGTATACCTAGTGGTCATCTGAGCT
The DNA here is from genome assembly GCA_947363905.1 of Lithophane semibrunnea. NCBI lineage: Eukaryota > Metazoa > Arthropoda > Insecta > Lepidoptera > Noctuidae > Lithophane > Lithophane semibrunnea. The sequence goes on along the minus strand of OX376186.1, from coordinate 5,327,819 downwards.
GATTTAGCCCTGTACCCACGTGGCACCACCCTGCAGGTAGGTGGGGGAGGGGGGGGGAAACCCATCTACCGCGTTGCACTCTGTATCTGCAAAAGTTTCGAAAATAGGTCGTGTATGGTATCGATTTCGTATAATTCAAGGACGAGGAGTTCATTTCTGGAACAACATTTTCACTCGTTCATAGAAAAAAAGAGAGTTCGGCGCAAAAATAGAAAAATAACAATTCTTACAAAATCTTTGTTTACAATTAAATTACGAGATTATGCTTTATAAAAAAAACAGGTGTTAATAGCCCTATTTATCTAAAATATTATAAACATAAAGCTTGGGGTCCTTATCCAACTTCAACGGAGGGATTTAAATATGCTAAAGAAGGAAATGTAGAGCAGGCTATGCCAATATTAGAAAGATTTTTCATTGCTTTGTATGATAACTAAGTGAAGTGGCGGTTGGCTTTTGTGAATTGAAGTGATATCTTTGGTTTTACTTTAGATCGAAAGACGCCCTGCGAACCACATTTTTTCGAGCGATTTATCAGAAAGGAGATCGAGTCAACTTTTAGAACCAGTACCTACAAGACCGGCCACGTCCTACTGACTGCGGTTGGCTAAAAATAATGGCATATGGGAGCCTGTGTGGACCACCCTACTACCAGCAGCCGCTACCTGCATGGATGCAAACAAAAATGCGCAGCAGCGGAAACTGTTAATTTTTTTTTACACATATTTACTGATAAACGATATATCTGACTGATCTATAACTGACAAATGATATATCGTTGGAAGCGTCATGAGCGTCCGCTGGTTATAGGCTATGTGACGTCACATTAAATTAAAAATGGCGCCCTCTAGAGGAAATAAAGTAAGGAACTAAAAAAAAAAACTTTTATTCGTACCATGTTGGGTATCAATTAAAAGGGCTTAATGAGCACATTTAAAAAATATTTATATTATAAGCCCAAATGAATTTAAAAAAAAATAAAGTAATAAATACTAAAACCCAACTACGACTAAAAAGGTATAAACAAGACACCACAGACAGACAAATTAAAAATCCGTAGTCACACGTAATCTGTTCGATTTATGCCCTAACACGTGTGACTCCGGATTTTTAATTTGTCTGTCTGTGGTGTCTTGTTTATACCTTTTTAGTCGTAGTTGGGTTTTAGTTTTTATTAAGTACTTTAATTTTTTTCTATCCCATTTTCACCCAGCTGAGCAGGTGAATCTGTTTTTGATTTACATTTTGTATATTTTTCTTTGAGATAGTTTCTATGAAGGGATAAAAATCAACTAGTTAAAAAAACGACCTTTATTACCACATAATCAAACAGTATAACACCATGCTAATAATATAATCTTGATAATACCACAACCAATACAATTTTTTTTACAGAAATAACATATTAGACAAAAACAGAATTTGTCTCGTTCTAATAACAATATACTTAAGATAAATGCATCAACATAAGTAAATAAAGCGTCGAAATGTCCGCTTGGACTGGTAACTATACTAAAAATACACAGGGTGTTAGGGTAAACACCGTTATCCTTGAAACCGGTTGTTAGGTGTCATTTATAGAACGTAAAATCGATTAACAATTGTTTTTTTTTTTAAATTAGTTTTAGCTTTAGATCATTTCACCCTTTCAGCTTCTTTCGCTAGGGCAACGAACTTGCCTCTCAACCGGGTGGGGGGCGTGTGAGGTGACCTGACCGGCCGTGAGAGCGACCCCTCTCTCAGACAGTCAGCTGTTTCGCTAGCGAACACGGTGTCACATAGAAACTTTTTAAAATCTTTTAATGAAAATAACGTTTTTTTTTGTTGTTACTCTCGTCAATTATTTTTATATTTAGGTCAACTACCCATGATTTGGATGGCAAGACTGTTTACCCTTACATCCTGTATGTATTTGCTGTGTATCAGATATCAGTCTCTTCAATCACCATTAAACACACGAAAAAGCCAATTCTTATATTTTTACCCGACTGCCCCAGAAGGAGGGTAATGTTTTTTGTTATATTTATGTTATGGTATGTCTTGATACAATAATGAATTTTATATGTGGATCTGGCAAAAACAAAGAAAATAGTGCTATCTATGTTACTATATTGGATCTCAACTTACTCAAATATAAAGAGCTAAGGAGAACCAAGGAATTTCTTCAGAAAAACATTTATTTAACAAGAAGTAATAAGTAGTAGTAACAAGTTGTATTGCAATTATCGTTCTTTGTATTCTGCATATCCAAGTGCATATTCTGCATAGGTTTCAATTGTTGTTTTTATAGTTTCAGTAACGTTGTACCTACACCCACCAGTTTTACCACATTGATAAAATAAAATCACATCCTGTATTCCTTAAAGTGTTAGGCAGAGGTATACCATTAATATACTACCATTAATAAAATTGATCTCAGCAGTACAATATGACTTGCCCTTTTTTCAGTTGGTCAATTTATGTGTGTCTATCACCGGAACAACTCTATTTGTGATACTATTTATTCGGAAAGATTACTACAGCAATTTTCTTACATTAACTTTCAAATCTTCAATAAGAAAGAAAGATAGAAAGGATCAATCACTGTGTAATCAGGAAGGCAACAAATGAAACTGAGACGATTAAAATGGAGATGGGCCGACCACACTGTCAAGAGAATCAGAACTGAGATTAAACGTTTTGGTGTTACAAAACATACTGTAACTCTGAAAAGAGGCTATAAGTAAATAAATTAAATAAAATTATTTTCAAATCTAGGAAGTAACCAATGTCTAACAATAACCACTATTGATACAGGACATAGTGCACTTTGTATTTATTACTTCTATCTTATTTGCTACCAATCACCTACTGTGGATCACACATTTCTAACTTTCATAAGTTCAACTGTGATTAAATGCATTTAGCCAAGAATAGCTTAACTGCCAAATGCAATTCCATCACTAAGATTTCTTTGAATACAGATTATTAAATAATTTTTATGTTAAATATTGTCATGTACAACCACAGACACTGGTGGTGAACCACTTTTCACCCTTATGCCCTTAGTAATAAGGTTGAAAAGTGGTTCACTGCCGGTGTCCAACAAATTCTTTGCTAACGCTAAAAAAAACCCACACCCTTTAACTTCTCCCACAATAAATGAATATTAAATTGCTATACTCCTGAAGTAGTCATAGCGGTTACGTCGCTGATCCTGTAGCTGCCCAATTTTAGAAGCAGTGTCACAGTCACGGCACACCCCGCAGAATGTACTTGTAACCACATGGAACGGGCTGCGGTAGTACAAATTGGGGTCTTTTAGCTTTTTATTCTTTTTGTGACAGCGGACATGCAGGAACACCTCCAGTACCATGAGAATAACACAAAAGAGGCCAGGGAACATCATGAGAGATGGTATTAGCAGCAAGCGGTGACTGATTTGGTTGGAGCCGGCAATAATATTAGCTTTTAATGACTGGAACTTCTTTGTCTTGCTCATATAGCCACGCGGGAACTTCATGTACTTAGTCTCGTGTTCCCGCATATCAAGAGGCTTTCTTATATTTATCACGGGTGGTGACATATTTTCAAGTAATGGTTCGCCTGTCTCGTCATTTATATCGTATGTGACAATTTCGCCAGTCTCATCGTCGTAGCAGAATCTCCGCACAGAGTCTCTGTTTGCTGTATTCATTTCTGTAAATAGAGCACGCTGAATTTAATATTCAATTTCACTAAAATATTCATGGAATAGGATTACCTATAGGAAATTAAAAATCAATGGAAACAGAATATACAATAAGTTTTACTTACTTTGCTGTCCTTAACTGTTTTAGACACCGTTATTTAGCGATTTCTGGTCAATTAATAATATTTTAGAAATTAATTGTTAGAGAGTTGATACAATTTAGATTGTATCAATATTCCTTCCTAAAAACAAGTACACAAATTAATGACAATCAGTGTTGCCAACTTTTTTTTGCCGAGTCCACTAGCGGCAGTCAGTTCTTTCATGTATCCAACACTACACACTACACAATACAAATGATACCTAATTATTTTTTCCTATGATGCTGGTTGCTTTTTGTTTGTGGAGATGTTTAGATGTTTGTTAAACACGGCTACTTATCAAACTATACATTTCAAGTTTATGCTGATCTCGAATTATAAAGGATTTCCGTACAATGCGAGGTCAGTTTATACTGGAAATTTATAACTTGATGTTTAGCCGTGTGTACACAATGAATCATCATGCCTTCTTATAATATAGTAATGCATGCTTTTATCGCGGTAAGTATGGTTTGTGGGATTTTTTTTTCGACAAGATGTCATTTTTCAACCTCTACGCGGGCGTAGCCTCTATTTTTTGTAATTCACTTTATTCGTCATACTGAAGTCCTTCCATTCCACAGCATTGTTGGAATACTGGACTCGGCATTTTCAAAAAAATATCTCAAAATGACTTGTTGGAGGACAAACAATAAAGCAGGCCTTTATCGAGTTATTAAAATAATTTCGATTGTATTGTTTTCTAATAACTGAACTACTACATAAAACCTATAAAAGTAAAATTTATCCGCCAGAAGGGGTGTCCAGGTTTAGTGGAAATTCCACTCCGTTGGCAGCATTGATGACAGTTATGACGGGTGGTTGTGTCATTTCGTCAACCACAGATGTGAAAATTTCCCATAGTGATGTAATCTATAATGTAGTCTGTGGGACGCGATTTTGGTTGCATGAATAGTAAAAAACTGTGTGTAAAATAAATATGTTCTTTATGCACAGACTGTCTTTATGTAACAGAGTCAATTTACCTTACTCATTTTGTAAAAGCAATCTTGATTAGGGTACCATTGAAACTTCATTATTTCTATTAATTTTACTTTACTTACATGATGGGTCATGTGGCCCTAATGTAATAGTCGTGTTAGTAACCTAGAGAAAATAGTAATATATTGTTACATTACTTCTGGCATTATAGTACTCGTCCTGTGCCAAATTCACAAACAACGCGCTCAAAAGAAAGAGGTTCTTCGTGGGTTGATGAGATGTAATGTCACGTTTATTATTTTCTGTGAAACCTTTATTATTTTCATAATCCTCTAAGTTGTGTGCTAAGTGTTGTTCAAAGGACTTCCTATATTACTTCACATAATATTTGCTTCCGGCGGCCGATCTCCACGTATAAAAACACAATTTGCGTTTTTGAGGTACTGACCCTGTAAGTTTGGTAAATTTTTCCTAATAAATTGTATAGCATTGTAAATATACAGTAAATATACTTAACCTCAAAAGTCTCCGTTTAGTATGTTTTGTCCTTTTTTTGATAGAATTTGTAATGCTTAATGTAAAATTAGAGTTCATTTTTGGTTGTTGTTAAGTTCATGAAACTACACGATTCTGTATCCTCTGCTAGGTTTATTAGCGTTTTTCATAAAAGTAATTTCCACATAATCATATAATTCCTGTAGCTGCTGTGCTAGGTAAGCTGAAACAATATAATGAAGTTTTTATGTTGTCTATTGATGTATGGCAATGTCTTCACTAAACAGCCATAGCAAAGAGCCTCTGAGGTGTTCCTCAATAGATGAAAAGAACAGAGATGACTTTGACAATATTCCTAACATACTACTAGTCTACCACTTAGTATAATACGGCCGATATTACTTGGCAGATCTGAACATGGGCTCTGCGAACTTTCGCGCTTGTTCTCTCACTCACACTCGCCTCATATCACCATTTGGTTCCTAAAAAATGTTCCTATGCAGCCCTCTGCACGAAGTTCGGCACTGCCAGTTATATCAGCCGTATTGTACATTACATATGTTGTTTTGTAAATGTAACATTTGAAACAAGCACACTAAAACGGGTATATATTGTTTTTTTGAATGATTTATTAGAAAGTAGCAATTATGGTTATGATCTCTGTTCAGTCTGGCAGTTTGAGTACTTTATGTGGCCTACCCAAATGTCCTTTCTTTGGTATTGTTCATCAAGTCATTGAGCTCCTTAAGCTCTGACTTGACCTCCTCGGTTACTGACAAATGCTTGCACTGACTGGACAGGTCCACTCAAATCTGTGTGGTTCTTTCATCAAAAGACCATTTCAGACATTAATCTACATGGTCCTCATATGGCCTGACCAAGATTATGTCTGGACCTTAAAAGAGACTGCAACCTCTGAGTTTGTTTTGGCCTTTCTTCTCAGAGTAGTCAGATAGGAAATGCTGACCTCAACTAGCTTTTTTTTAAAATATGATTTGTAAAAGTGATTCCGATATATTGACAGAATAAACAATTTCATTTCATTTCTGTAAAAAGAAACTGCACTGCATGATCATAGAAATACTGGTATAATTTTATTAAAAATATGTTGCACCTCATTTGGAGTTCTTCTGGTTTATGATAAAATGTTTGGTTTACAGTCAGAAATGCAATGTACACAAACACTATGTCCCAAACCAAGTAGAGTTAATTACATTTGCACTGTACATAATTATATACATGTCTTGTGTTCTATGTGAGAATCAAATTGATTGAGATTGCAAATTACTGGTTTGTGCTATTCATCGTCTTTCAGCCTTGTGAATTTTTTTTTATGACATGATAGATAATACATAACATAATTATATCAAAATTGTTTGATAATATTATTGCAATAGAGCTAGTAGGTGTATTAAAAGGATGAGCAGCATCATCTTTCTACAACTTAGACCAACATGCCTCAATAAGTCTGTCAACCAGAGGAGTAATCAGTACCCTAATTGCGTAACACACTTTCAATCCCATTCCAAGGATTTTTAAGGAAATTCCTAATCCATAGCTTAATAGGTTTGAAAAATTTGTCTGGTCAACAAAGTGAATAATGCAATGAACGTGGCTGAACCATCAAAATGAAAGACATTGTTATCAATTTCATTTTATGTGTGTTTGCAATTTACCCACTCAATGTTACTGTGTTGAAACTTGATGCCGATCACAATCACGGCAATGCCAAGTTAGAGTTTCAGTATTTTACTTAAAGCTTATAATTTCAACAAGCCATTAATGTTGAATAAACCAATATTCCACATAAGCATTTCATGAATCTATAGATTGACTGCACAATAAAGCCTACAACTGTGGGGCTCAGCGGCAAAATCAAATGTTGAAATTATTCAAAGGTTCCAATCCAAAGTATTAAGAATGATAACGGAACGCACCTTGGTACTTCTCAAATAAGAGACTACACCATGACCTCTGCATAAAAACTGTAATAGAAGAAATTTCAGACAGGACAAAAGCATACAAAGAGCGAGTTAAGAACCATCCAAATATCCTAGCAGTGAATCTGATGAATACCCAAACAGTCGCAAGAAGGCTGAAGAGAAAGATTCCCCAAGACATTATTTATTTATTTATTTATTACAGCACACAGCTAAAAATAACAAAAAAAAAGGAAACAATAGTCGACAGACAGCCAATTACAAGTCTTCGCGTTTAGAATTAAAATAGAAAGTAATTATTTAAAAGGTTGTAGGAATAAACGGGGCAGTCACTGGGCAGCTTCCGTGCAAAACCGTTAATATTACCAAACATATTGCTGAATATCTGCAAGAATGATAGATTGCAATAAAAATTAAGAAAAAAAAAATGAATCTATAGAAATCTGCATAATACTGATATTAACACTTTGAGGGACTAAATGAACATAGGAGAAAAAAATAAATAAAAAAACTTCTATTGTTTCTCATTCAGTGTCCATCAACTGATTAATAATATGGAGGTATACTTTAGCACGGAGGCAGATTGGACAGACACAACCAGTTAACAAGATATTGTTCTTGTATGCATAACAACAATATCTAGAATAGTGATTGTCCAGCTTTCAGTTGGAGCAATATGACACAGGGGTTGAGAGCAGTGATTACCTAGTGGTGGGACCGTCAGACTGCCAAGTCATAGGGCTCGAGTTCGAACCCAAGGCGCGCACCTCTGAGTTTTCGGATTCATGTGTGTATTGTATAATTATCACTTGCTTCAAAAACTGAGAGATATTACCGACGGTATGTGAAGCCAAGGGCGGCTTTAAAACTCTAACACCAGGTTAGTCACTAACCGCACGACAAGAAGAAAAGAAGGGGTTAATAAAAAAAAAAGGAAATTGAGCTTCTATTTGTAATCTGGATGCTGTCATTTTATAAAACGGTTGTTTGTGTCGTGTTATTTAGAAAATAAATTTATTTTGTTAAACACTTACTTGGTACACACGGCTACACCAAGCTATACATTTCCAGTATAAGCTGACCTCGCATTATACGGAAATCCTATACAATGCGAGATCAGCATACACTGGAAATGTATAGCTTGATGTGTAGCCGTGTGTACAGTCACGGACTTTAATTGATAAGCCACCTGGCACTGTTCTTATTTTAGCCGTGTAATGCAAATCGGGTTTATTCGGTTCCCGACACGCAAAGTCATATATTATGTCTTCGTATTAGAAGAAGAAAATTATATTTCATATCTTTATCGGTTGGCTAATTCAACTGTCACTGTCTTCAGTTAGGTTTTCCGAATTATCGAGTTGAGCTATGATTCAAAGGAGGTCGGTATCAAATAGATTGGATAAACTTAATGCAACATTGTATTTGTTTTTATTATTGAGAACTTATTAGTCAACCTCTATGGATGAGACTATTTCTGATTAAAAGTAATTTATTTGTCATCTTGTTTACGAGCATGCGATTTGAGTTCGTGTTTAATCGTGTAATCTCGTGAATATATGAAATTGCAAAATACAAAAGTTTGAAGGTGGCTCATCAATTAAAGTCCGTGACTGTACCTACTTGTTCAAAGACTTACACTGTCCCTCCCCCCATACCTAAGATACCTATTAACACTGTAATTTGAGCCAATTATTTTTAAGAAAGCAAAAGAAAGAAAGAAAATACGTATATTTGCGGTAAACCATGCCTAGCTTCTGACGTTTCATAAGTGCCCATGTAGCTTTATGTGACATAATAGTTATTCATGCAACTGTTATATAATAAGGGGTATTAAAACACGAAAAGCCGAGTGTGATAATAGTATCACATGAGTGTTTTAATACCTAATTATTTACAGTTGCATACAAGATTTTATCTACACCCATGATATGAATCTTCTATAAAAGTTTCTTTGCAATACCAATATCAAACAAAAATGGCGCGGTACGACGTGAATTCGATTTTTTCGAATTCGAATGTGTTTGGTTTTTATATTACGGTGCTTTGTTAGTAAAAGGCTCGTGAATGACGGTTCTTTTTTTGAAATGAGTTGCATTATGAAATTCCGTACAACATTATAACACCCGCTTGGATAATATTATGGTTACTATGACACTGGATGTTTTAATGTTGGCAATAAGCTAACTGTTTCAGAAACTTTTATAGAGGATTTATAGCATGGGTGTAGATAAAATATTTTGATTTGCTTGCACCTTCATATAATACCAACATAATTGCTATAGTGACAGTACATACTGAAAAAAGTAAAGCCTAACAATAAGCATTGAATGATACAATATAGAACCACCTTTCTGCCTTAGTTTTTAAGGCCGATATTTGCGCACTGCTAACGCAGAATTACGATTGCGATTGTCACTCATCTGTTATAATTTCCTTTTCCTTATGTATTTTACTGCTGTGCATGATTACTGTCTGCATTTAGTTAAATACTTTAATAGTAATCTGTTACATTCTTCACAAAATAACTGTGGGTAGCTGTGTTGTTACTTACATAGATATTATCTATCTAGCCAGTTATCTCCCACTGCCGAGCAAAAGCCACAGACTCCCTTTTCCACGTCTGTCGTATGCCATTATTTGACCTTTCGTTTCGGTAGAAGTTAAGTTCGTCCCTTCATCTTCATCTTGGTCTTGGTCTGCCGCGACGACGTCGCCCATTTAGCTTGCGATTTTTTTTTTATAATTACGCTATGCCGCGCCACTTCTGTACTTACGCTTATCGACTTTGTAACTGATGTGTTTAAAATATTTGTGTAGATATCTAAAAACTGCATCTAGCGCTTGCGATCTAAGCCAACATAATACCAATTATTAGCGTAAATAAAATTAATGAGGTCATCACTACACGACCACTCATTTAAAGAAAGGGGTTTTCTTATAATCACAGTGTTTCAATCAGTAGTATCAGTATCAATAGTTAACATGTTTCTGTTTTGGAGACGAGTTGCTAGCAACAGTACTTGATTAAATATATGTATGTGGAACAATTTTACGCACATACTGGGTCGTTCTATTGACGCATTTGCTGAGCGATTGACTTCTGCGGCAAGAGTCGCTTGTTCGGTTCCTGTGTTTATAATGTGGAACAATAGTCCGCAAAAGCACCTACGAATACGATACAGGAAAATATAATTGGGAAATTATTATTGACAATCATTTATAAGCCAAACATGTTGACAATGCATCCTTCTAATAATAAAGCAGCTACCTAATAATAAAATATAAGTCACGTTTTCTCGAGCTCCCCGCGTTTCACACTGTTAAGCCTAGCGCGCACTGCCGTGCGTTTTTTACCGCAAAATCTGTGAAGTATGATATGTCATAGAACTGCGCTGTCATAGACCTGTTTAAGACTTACTGTTCTAAACTGTATGGTACAGCTGCTTTTTTTTTCGAGATTCTAAATTTGGCCCTATATTAAAAGTTATTCAGCTCGATGGTCTAAAGAAAGCACCTCTTAAAGTTGCAAGTTAACGAGTAATAATCGACCAACTTACATTTGCAGTAGCAAAAATATCTTCTCCAATACATTCCGTATGGGAGAACATGTTTTTCAACTACAATGTTAAGTTTGTTCTTGGAATAAATTCATCCCAACTACGGAACCCTTCATTGTGCGTGGTCCGACACGTACTTGGCCGGTTTTTTTATACCGTACGGCAGAAATAACGCACCGCACTCCATCGCACTGCAGTGCGCGCTAGCCTTTAGGCTCTATACAGACGGACTGCATTTCAACTGCACTCCGACTGCAAATTTGCAGTTTGACTGCAGTTAGTACGACGTTATGGTTATTGTCGTAGTAACTGCATTCAAACAGCAAGGAGTGCAGTTGAAAGGCAGTTCGTCTGTCTAGCTAGAGCCTTAAACGTTTGCGAACACCGACTGTACCCTGACGTGAATCGAGTGATCGTGACGGGATAAAAGCGTGTTTCCGTATAACATTGACATTAGTAATTAAACTATAATGATTCATATTAAGATTCAAGGGTCGCAAGAATTAATTATATTTTTCTCTGTATTACAGCTAGTGCCTGAAGACTACCAACAACATCAGGGAAAATGGGAAAAGAGTAAGTGAAATATTATGCAAACTTACAGATAGTTTTTAATTTTTTATATTATTGTTTTTAATTTTGATTAAGTGATGTAAGTGAGCTTTTAAAATTTAAAATAATTGATGATTCCAAGATTTTCAGTTTTTCATTTCGGCCCAGTCCATATTATTTAAAAAAAATTGATGCAAAAACTTTTTATTAAAAATCTTCTTTGTGTGTTTGTGGTTTATCTTCTTTTTTTTTTTAAATATGCTTGTCATACATTTGACATTTGAAGCTTTCGATGTAAACAGAATAGAATAGAAATCGTGATATTTTTTTATAAAAAGAAACAACAAAAAATATATATTAAGCATGTCTTAGATTTACACAAATCGCCACCTCGCAACTATGAGCAAATCAGCAATTACCATAGATATTTCTATTGATATATTGAGTAATTCCCATAATGGAGAAAAAGCAAGGTTAAACTTTTTGTCGGTTACGAGCAACGAGCTAAATCAAATATAATCCATATTGATGTTGTATGTATATAACAAAGTCGCTTTTCGTGTATGTGTGGGTGTGTGATCCCTTTCTCCTAAACTAAACAATGGATTTTAAGAAACAGAAATCTTGATGTTTGACAAACATTCATCCTTCATAGAATTGCACCCGTACACCCGAGCGAAGCAGGGGTATCTAATATAAAATATATAAGATAGGAAACTGTTTAGTAATAAATTAGAAGTGACTTGGAAATGTAAATTTGCACTTAAAGCCTCATTTACACGAACACGATGCAAGTTCATTGCCTATTGTATACCATTTTTAGACAATAGTCAGGCATCGTTTTATCAGAATGTAAAATTCTATCTTCTCTACTAGAATATAATTTGCAAACATGTGTGCGGTGAGGAAATACACACACCCTGTGCGTATTTTAGCTACTCTTCTGAGGCAATAAAAACTAAAAAAAGGTTTTTATGGTGGATTACCGTTTGCTAACATCGTAGCTAAAATTCCATGGTATTTTAAAAGCCAGCATTATTATTCATCAACGGCAGACGTGGGTGGAAACGCCTTAGTAGGACATACCTACTATATTAAATTATATATAATTAATTAGGATTAGGATGTATATCATCATTTTTGGTCGTCGTTGCATCGTAACCCACAATTAAAGTTTAATTTTAAACAAATCCGTACCCTGCTGAACCTTAGCTGATGTTTTAATATAACGTTGCAGAGTTGTTCGATATGTTGTGAATGGAAAAGACTTGGAAGCTAAGCGGAATAAAGATATAGTAAGTATATACAAGTTTCTTTTGTTAACAGAAAGAAAGCAGAAGTGGAGAAATCTACGAACGGTGATAGTTTGGACGACGAAACCAAAAAGAAGAAGAAAAGTAAGAAGCACAAGAAACATAAACGAGTAGCCGAGGAAACTGTCGATAAGACTTGTAAAAAAAAGAAAAAAGTCAAAAAAGAAAAACATAAGAGCCCCAAACAAGATAGTGAGACGTCTTTGTCAGATGTAGAGGACTTAATAAAGAAGGCTGGACGGCAGCGACCACCTGTAGAGGTCAGACGACCACCTATAGAGATCAAACGACCGCATGTGGAGGCCAAACGAGCATCTGCGGAGGTCAAACGACCATCTGTGGAGGTCAAACGATTATCTGTGGAGGTCAAACGACCATCTGTGGAGGTCAAACGACTATCTGTGGAGGCCAAACGACCACCCGTCGTAGTCCCCAAAGACAAAAATGGCGACACACCAATCAAGGCTCATACTAAAACTACCTATACAAGGACAGTAGAAAAAGTTGAAAAACAAGAAACTTTAGAGATTATATCTTCAAACTCCGAGACTGAAAACTACCAAGAAGACTGCGCGAGTCCTGAACTGACGCTAATAGAAGATGACTTGAATCTGGAGGACCTTATGAAGCAAAAAGAGCTACTTCAAGCTCGTCTGTACGCCTACAACTCCGAAAAGAGCGATGAAGAAACGAAAGACGGCAAATTAAGTGAAGTAATATGTATTAATGACGATACTAGGTCACCGATTCTGAAGAAACGTAAGAAAGATAAGGATCACGAGCATAAACGGAGCAGTAAACATAAATCGAGTAAAGACCGCTCTGCGGAAAGAGACAAATATAAACCTAAGAGGCAAGAAGAGGATTTGAGGGAGATAATTAATAGGGAAAGTAGAAAAGAAATGGAACGTCGGTTAGAAGAAAGAGAAAGTAGAGATAAAAAGGAAAAGGAGCGTCGAAAGGTTGAAGAAAAGGAGCGAGAAAAGAGACGGGAGCGTGATAGAGAGATCAGAGAACGAGAAAGGGAACGTGACAGAGAAAAAGAACGCCGGTCATTAGAAATGAGGAGAAGAGGTGGGGAGAGAGGAGTCGAGCTCTTGAGAATCACTCGTAGGTCGCGAGAGCGGTCGCCCCAGCAGATGCGCCGCGACCATAGACTCGGGGAACGAGAGCGAAGATCCCGCGACCGTCTAATGGACAGGCGAGACAAATTCTCGCGATCTGATTTCCGAGCAAAGGTAAAGAAAGGAAACCAATCATTGGTAACTGGAAGCTTGGCTTTTAAAAATAATTGAGCAGACATATTAAAAGTTGTTAAAGCAGGCCTTGAATATGAAAATGTTATTGTTTTGTTTTTTCAGAATACAGTAAACGAGGTAGCACAGATAGTGCCTAGCTCGAGCGATGAAGAACTCAACATATCCATTAATACTGATGACGATGAGGAAACTGAGGAGCAGATCATCGAAAGGCGGCGGAAGCAAAGAGAACTGCTTATGAAAGTAAGTTCAGGGGGTACTCCAAGAAGTCGTAAGTAGGCCCACGAAAATTCCCAAACAATTTGAACTCAGAGTTGTATCCTTGATATAATTCTGTAAATACTCATTCGTTACTGTCGCGAATCATATTTTGATGAACATAACATACAACCCGATAGATGTAAATTGAAAAAAAAAGCAACTGATTGTTGAATTTCGTGGGCTACCTTAGTGCGTTCACTTTCTTCAATATTTTAACGCTTACCTTTTGGGGGAATAAACACGCTGCGTCTTAAGGTGACCGATGAGATGACGCAGTAAAGGTTGCAAGAATCCAGAGGGCCTAGACAAGTGACAATCGCTTCGAAAGCGTTACGTATTTCTACAACGACTTTGAACAGGATTGACATAAGCTTTTCGATAGCTTATGTCAGTCCTATACATTTTTTCCTTTTCCATCATCGTTATCGCTGATAGAATTTCACATTGTCTAGGGCCTCAGAATACTGGTTAAGTCGTTGAGGTGATGCTCGGAGGAGACCTATGTTCAGCGGTGGACGTCTTTCTGCTCAATGACGATAATAATTCTGTTTTATCTTAGCGTTTTAACTCTTCTTTTCTTTAATAAATATTGACATCTGTATCGATAATTAATCCGGTCTTAACTAGAAAATGCAGTGCCCGCGTGAAGGCCCTATTGTAAGTATGGTGATTGTATAGACAGCATACAACGTAAGTTTTTGAAAACTACGCATTACCGTTGTTAAAAGACTCGTGTATACCTCATAGTGAAGTATTTAAAAATATAACTTGCTTACTTTGAAATCAAGACATTTTTCTTTATAAACTATGATAAGCGATGTGTTTAATTAATCGTATAATTGGGTATTTAGATAATATATTTTGTAACAAGTTGTGCTATGTACTAGAATTATCGCCGTGATTGCAAGTCGTACAAATGATGGCTCTATGTTGCCTCACCAGTAATGTTATTAGGTTTTTCTCTTACTTTCACCTTTTTGTTTGACCGACTATTTGCGTAACTTATTTTCGTAACCGATTAAGACTAATCCGTTTCATTTTGACAGTTCAACAACTTTTGATTGCGCTATTTACGTTGTTGAGCAGATTTTATTTTCGAAATTATGAAGCAATAGATTGATGTGATTGATCGTGTATTACGCAATTATGGTGTTGTTAGATGTTTTAGAAACATGTTGCATATCACAATCAGAAATTCTTATGAATAGTAATAGTTTTCTCTAGTAGTATGTAGGTACTGTATTCCTTGAAATTAGCTGTATTTTGTTTCATAAAATTATTATCTACTAGCTTTTGGCCAAGACTTCGTCTGGGCAGATGTTAATGTTGCTGTAAACAAACACATTGTATTGAACATAACATTGTATTGAACATAACATTGTATTGAACATACCTACGATATAGTACGCAAATAGCACATGACACACCAGATACCTAACTGTAGCGAGTTCTTTGTGTCTACCAATGCCATAAACAATGCAGGCTTCGGTGGTTGGCGTTTGTTAAAAAAACTTCAAATAAGAGGAAATTCTCAATAGGATATTTGGCAGTTTTTTTATTAGATTTCTCGAAACCTAGAAAAAGATTAACATCAGTAAAAATGGTGAGCAAAAACAAACTAAGCTTGTATCAGGATGACACACATGCTGCGCCAAGTTTATGGTAATTTTCTTTTTTAAATGGTTTTCTTTTCGTTTCAAAGCGACTTGGCTGTGAGAATACTTCTACTATTGATGACACCGAAATAAAGTCACCTCCACCAAAACCAGACGCAAACTTTGAGGCTAAAACGAGTCAAATAAGTTCCAGTTGTTGTACGCCAGAGATACGATCATTAAGTAAAGATGCTATTATGAGTAAAGATATGATTGAAACCAACGACGAGGACATCGTCAATGTAACTAGTTTGGAAGAGCGTTCCAGTGAGCTAATAAGGAATATCCAAAGTGAACTGATCGTATGACTATTATGGATATTTGAAGGAGTTGTGCTAGTAGTAGTTACTTGAAATATTTCATTTAGGGACGTTGGGTGTGCGCATGATCTGTATGCGTCGTCAATACTAGTCGTGCAATTACGAGCAATAAGTACCTTACGAAAAATTTTAAAAAGTTTTTTTCGTGAAAAAAAATTGCAACTTAGAAAAAAGACTCATTTCATAATAGTCTGGTTCCGATTATATTATGATCGTAACGCCATAAAATAATTGCTTTAGGAGAAAATCGCTTGTGAATCTTGAGTAAGTGTGTATTTATGCTCGTGAAAGGCGTGCGCGCACCTTGAAGTCGCCTCACAAAGACACAAGCAGTTTCCTTTACCACTTAGACGATTTAGAATAAAAGTTCGTGTGAAAAGTTGTAATTTTCTCTTGAATTAAGATTTATGCACACACGGCAGTCACGTCAACGACAAATCGCCGATCAGCCACGTCAAAAAATATACTAATTAACGTGTGTTCATGAACCTTGAATTCCTTAATATAACTAACTTATAATTACCTACTATTTATTTTGTTCGACTTAAACTTTACCAACACTGCCTTTGTCTTATTGCACATCTGTGTAAACCGTGGCAGCATTGCAATTTTACATCTTCAATTGTAGATGGTCCATTTTATCTTAATTTTCCTCTTTAATAGCACTCCTTTCTTTTTATAGCGGCTTGGCAGCGATAATGCTCCCACTAAAGTCGAGGACACCCAAATGAAGTCACCCCCACCAAAATCAGAAGTGAAATTTGACCCTAAAACCACCATAATAGGTTCCAATACTCCGGAGGTCAGAACTAGTAAAGAAATGGGTATAGTTGAAAATAATAGTGACAGCAAAGACACGAAGAACGTCAAAGATTCTAAGTTGGAGAAGGGTTCCAGTGACCTTGACCTTGTAAAGAATATACAAAATGAAGCGAAATCTGACCTCAAGTTGGAAAAGTCAATCAAGAGTGGGGAATGGGACATGTTTGCTGATCAGGACTTTGGTAGTATCGACGTGAGTGTTACTTGATTTGTTTATGTCCGTTTTGATAATACGCTCTTATTTGGCAGCGTAGTTTCAAGGTGATTTTTTTTGTATGGAGAATAGGCTCATCCATCTTTGGCGCTACAATTCTGCCGGTAAAGTTTGAGGTTGCTTGTACTACGGTGTGGTTTATTCATTACATTTCTTTGCCACAGACGCCGACAGCTGGAAAACCGAAGAGTAAGAATGCTGTAGACAATCCCTCGTTGACCGACAATTGGGATGATGCAGAAGGATATTATAGGTAAGTCATAATTCACTCATTGATAAGGCATCATCTCTATGAGGACGAAAATCGCAGCGATAGTCACGCCTTGTGAAGATGAGTATCGCGATTCTTTCGTTCATGGTGATGGCACCTAAAAATGTTCATTTAAAAAATTGAAAGTCGTCTTTGCCTTAATTTTCTTGTACGTTAGAATTTGCCACAAATTATGTACTTCACTTCACTTTCCAGTTGCTATGAATAGCGAAATAATATTCCACTGATTATTTTAAAGAAAATCTATCCTTACTTCCTTACTAATACTAATATTATAAACGCGATAGTTTGTAAGTATGGATGGATGGATGGATGGATGGATGTTTGTTAGTCTTTCACGTAAAAACTACTGAATGGATTTGGATGAAATTTGGCAAACAGATTGTTTATAACCTGGATTAACACATAGGATACTTTTTATCCCGATATTCCCACGGGATCGAGATTTACGCGGGTGAAACTGCGGGGCGCAGCTAGTGCATCATAAATGTTATCTTACTTCAAGAATACAATTAATTTCTTTTGCGTCTCTGTTTTCGAATTTTGTATAAGTTTTTCAAGTTTATAAATCTCCTCGAAAATTGTTTTATCAATAGTTGCCGAATATTTGTTGCCCTTACCCTGTTTGACTGATCGTCTTTCAACAATGGTCCAACTATGGGAATATTTTTATCGATCGTGTTCTTTTAATCCATTTTAAAAGGCACTTTTTAAGATACTAAACCTCTTTGCTCAGAGTACGTATCGGTGAGATGTTGGACAACCGATACACAGTGTATGGATACACCGGGCAGGGAGTCTTCTCAAACGTGGTTCGCGCTAGGGACCAGGCTCGCAACGGCACCGACGTTGCTGTCAAGATTATCAGGAACAATGAGATAATGTGAGTATACCTACAATGCTACAAGGATCTTTTGACCCTCGAATGACGTTGATAGGGGGGCGCTGTTGGTAAACATTGTGCAATATTATTTTGTGAAATGTTTTGAAAAAACAAGATGGCGGCGTGGGTTCCGATTCTGGCCACGTGCCAAAAGATCCTTGTACAGTCTTACACTACGCCTAGCCTTACCAAACCAAAAAATTATATCTGCATAGTCATAGATTCTGCATAGAGGTGTGTCAGTGCGATCTACATCGCCTAGTCGATTTTTATCACCTCAAAGCACATTCCACAACCTTGACGAATAATGGTTAATCGATGTTCGACTGACCATTAGTCATTTATATAACAACCGCCTACAATTTCCATACAGGGAACAATAATCATAATTGTCTTTATAAGTTTTTATTTATCTATTCTTCCAAAAGGCTGCAACTGGGCGAAATGCGAATCGATATTGTGAAGTGAAATACTAAATTAAAACACGGCCTATGTGACTCACATGGCTGCAAAGATATGCGAAAACCAGCATACAGCAGCTTAACCAGCAAATAACTAGATTCCCCTTTGTACAGGCACAAAACAGGTCTTCGCGAGTTAGAGATCCTCAAACGGCTAAACGACGCTGACCCAGAAGACAAGTTCCATTGTCTTCGTCTTTTCCGTCATTTCTTCCACAAGAGACACTTGTGTATGGTATTGGAACCTCTTTCCATGAACCTAAGAGAGGTTCTCAAGAAATATGGCAAGAACAGTGGCATTCACATCAAGGCCGTCAGAAGCTACACTCAACAGATGCTTCTAGCTTTGAAGTTGTTGAAGAAGACTGGGATTTTGCATGCAGGTAAGGAAAACATAAAACGGGACCCTATTACTAAGACTGCCTGTCTGTCTGTCTGTCCGTCTATCACCAGGCTGGCTCATGAACCGTTATAGTTAAACAGTTGAAATTTTCACTGATGATGTATTTCTGTTGCCGCTATAACAACAAATACTAAAAAACAGAATAAAATAAATATTTAAAAAAAAACACGTTTGTTGAATGGGAGCCCCCATTCAACAAACGTGATTTTTTTGCTCGTTTTTGCTCGATATTGAGGCAACAGCGAGACGATTATAGATATGGTAGGTTTTTTTGATGTTCAATATTGTACCTATTTGAAATTAATTATTTGGCTTTGACTAGCATTGCAGATACATAGGCTGCGTTGACAACTTTCCATCAGGTGGATCTCAAGATTGTTTTTCATCCAAAAACATAAAAAATGACAGACTATACCGTTTTCGATTAGTTCGGCATTGCTCTTTCACTAATCTTGCACTTATTTCCTTTCTAGACATTAAGCCAGACAACATACTTGTAAATGAAAACAAGCTAATGCTGAAACTCTGCGACTTTGGCGCGGCGGGTCACGTGAGTGATAACGAAATTACTCCGTACCTCGTGTCAAGGTTCTACCGATCTCCAGAAATCATTCTAGGAGTCACTTACGACCACGGAATAGACATGTGGTCCACTGCATGCACCATATTCGAACTGTCCACGGGAAAGATCATGTTCAGTGGAAAATCAAATAATGAAATGTTAAAATATTTCATGGATCTAAAAGGAAAGTTACCCAATAAGATTATCAAGAGAGGTTTTTTTAAGGAGCAGCATTTTGATTCAAATTGTAACTTCATGTATCATGAACTGGATAAGATTACTGAAAGGGTGAGTTTTTAAGTTTTCATCTATACTTATACTAGAAACGCAAAAGTTACTGCCTGTCTGTCCGTCTGTTGCTTTTTCACGCCTAACGGCTGAACAGATTTTGATGAAATTGGCATGCAGTTTCGTGGGATAATTTCCGAAGCCACAGGTAGAACACAGGCCACAGGCTAGTTGGCTATAATTTGAGATATTTTACCCTATGTTGTTAAAGGACGTATTAATTAGTGGAATTGTAAACATAAGCTTGAATAGTAATATCTACAGGATGTAAGGGTAAACACTCTTATCATTTAAACCATGGGTAGTTGACTTAAATTTAAAAATAAATGCCCGAACACAACAAAAAAAAAACGTTATTTTCATTAAAAGATTTTAAAAAGTTTCTATCTGACACCGTGCTTGCTCGCGAAACAGCTGACTGACTAAGGGAGGGGTCGCGCTCGCTGCCGGTCAGGTCACATCCCGTACCCCCCGCCCGTGTTGAGACGCAAGTTCGTTGCCCTACCGCATAGGGCAACGAACTTGCGTCTCTTGTGGTAAAATTTAGGTCTAAAAAAACAAAAATAAAAGTTGTAATTTTCCATTGACTTTACGTTCTATAAATGAAACCAAACCACTGGTTGCAAGGATAACGGTGTTTACCCTAACACTCTGTATATCACACACCAAACTTGTGAATTCATGAATTTTAATATTTCTTCTACCAGACCTTGCCCCTTCCCTTGTCCCAATCGGGGTTGGTGGAAAATGGTGTTCTTCCATCCAGGGAGGATGGAAGGTAGCAACAATTCAAGGAAAAATCATAGATGCAATAAATATGGCCTTAATGCTAATTTTCTTTTTCATATTACAGGAAAAGGTTGTAATAATTTCAAGTATAAAGCCGACGCGGGACCTGCAAGCCGAGCTCGCGCCGCCACACCACCGAATCGCGGCTCCCGAAGCAAAGAAGATCGCACAGCTGAAGGATCTCCTAGAGCGCATGCTCATGCTCGACCCCGCTAAGAGAGCCTCGGTCAACCATTGCCTCGCACACCCTTTCATACAAGACAAAATCTAGCAGTACCCACGACCTACTTCGGGCTACCGGGGCAGGTCCAATAAATACAAGCGCCGCGGGAATAATTAATTCTACGTAATTACAACGCAAACAAATTAGTAAAAAATTGTGAAAAAGAGTGCTAGTAACATGCATGCGTTTTAAGTTCCATGAACGATATAATATGTAATGTAAATTGATCCAATTCAATAAGTGTTTAGCGAAATTTTGTATTATGTTAACCGGAAATGGGTGTTCCACCCAGGAGAATGACATAGATAGATAGCATGCAGATGAATTCATAAATATTGGGGAAAAAGAGTGAGCGAAGCAAGTTGTGTTGTATGAGTTTTAAGTTCCGTGAACCATATCATATTATGAATTATAATTGATCCACTTGTGTAATAGAATAGTGCAATAATTGTTATAGAAAGAACAGGACAAAAAATATTTAGAATTTGCATTTTACCAGTTGCAATTTTATAAGTGTGACAATTATTATGAGATGTCTCAAAAACATGTATGTATTTATGTTGTTATTTTACATGTTGCAACGAAGAATTACAATAAATATTGTAGTACTTAATGTGTTAACTTTAACAAATACGAACATTTAACTTGCTAAAAGAGCGGTATATTACTTAATATTATCTTTTCGAAACTCACTTCCAATTGGTCACTTTATACCTCGTATCAAAAATGTACTATTAGGGGCTAGGTGGTATCACTAAAGATTACGGTTTGGTTTTGATATTAGTCCTAGGCGATAATATACAGTTACATTAAGAGAACTGCTAAAATTATAAAAACGTTAGTCAATTTTACCAAGTAGTGCCACCTAGCGATAGTGTTTGATACATCCCGACTAGCTGTTTTGTAAATAGTTATACCCATAGTTATACCAATTATGATTATACGTTATACCGATCTTATTAAATGGTTATTTATACAGTGCTGAGTAGTTCTATCGTTTCGGGAAATAAAACTGGGACGGGTAAAGTGGCGCGCGCTATTGGTGTTGTACTCTTGCACAAGTAGTGCATGTACTTCTACGGTTCCACTACTTTGCCACAAGTTGGTTGAACTTACATTTCATGTTGTTAGCCTATTGAGAATAAATTATTAAGGTAAGTATTGTTATTTTATTTCTCATTTTATCTTTTACATTGATGAGGCAAATAAATTAAAAAATACTTTGCTAGTGTGACTGACACTGCCATGACCACAATCAGGGATTAATTTAGATAACACAAATGTAATAAGTCGAAATTTGTCGCCAAATATCAGAATATACTCTATGGTGGTTCAGTTCAGTTGAGTTGAGCAGACAGGTCTGTCTGTCTGTCAGATGAGGCTTATTAATAGGGTCGGAAGGGTCCTGTTTTACCCTTTGGGTACGAAACCCTAAAAACAGTGCATTCATGAAAAACAGGGCAACAATAAGATTTCATACAACTTTTCTGCACTGTTTTGGTTCTAAGCAAAAAATACGTCCTTTGTGATCGGTTTTGTAGTAATTAATGATAACAACATTACTATAGTAGTTGAAAGAAGAGTATATTCAATCATCGTACAAAGATAACTGTAAAGTGTAAAGATGGTCACCCATGCATGGTCCAACCACGGCAAGATCCTGATCGATTGATCCGTGCGGCTGTTCTTATTACTAAGCTACAAGCTCCACCGAGTATATAGTACATACTACTTCCATGCAGAATTGCAGATGAATATTTATTATCTGGGCTGTGCCATAGACTTAAAAGTCTATGACATTGTCAAAAACAATGTTCGTCTTGTGTTGATTTATCGAAAAATGTAGTATTAAAATTAATATTATACTAATAACAGCATTATAGTAATTAAATGTAATACTTACGTTTTAGTCCTAGTTTGTTAAGTAAGTAATTCGTTTTGCTTATCAATAAATCTAAATTTATAGGTTATGTATGTAATGATTTGGTTCCAAATCTAAAAAACAATATACAGAGATATTGCTATTCTTTACTATACATTTATTCTTTCTCCTGCTTCAGATTGTCTAAAGGTTGTTCGTTTCATTAACAATTTTTAGAAATACGGTATCAAAATGTATGATCCTCTCATTCATTTCTAAATCAGTAAAAAATCATGAATTGCTACTTTTATACAGAATGGCGTCGTTGGAACACGTTTCTCGAGTCCGTAAGCTCTACAAGCTGATATTCCGAGTGCACCGCGCTCTCCCGCCTGAACTTCGGATCATGGGCGACAACTATGCAAGAGATGAATTCAAAAGACACAAGAA
Organism: Lithophane semibrunnea; assembly: GCA_947363905.1. NCBI lineage: Eukaryota > Metazoa > Arthropoda > Insecta > Lepidoptera > Noctuidae > Lithophane > Lithophane semibrunnea. The sequence goes on along the minus strand of OX376186.1, from coordinate 5,304,485 downwards.
ATGCAACCCTGAGGAAGCTAAGATATTCCTCAATGAATGGACGGTGTGTGGCCATAATAATGAAGTCAAGTACAAGGCATACAATACAATTCAGAAAACTTACCGCCCCTAAGACAGCCCACTGACCAACTTATTCTTTTCAATTTCTAAATATCTCTGAGGGATTAAACAGACAATTTCAACATAACAGGCAGACTAAACCATGATATCAGACAGCTATTCTAAACATCAGTTTATAATGCACACCATTTATTACAGGACTATGCAATAACTCTAGCGAAGCAGATGAAACCGTTACAACAAGTAAAGAGGAAGAAAGTTGGGGAATCCTTAGACCCACAAATGTTAGATCACATGACAGACGAACAGATAGTCCAGCTGTATGAACTACATAAAGCTGCCACAGAAGTCACAGATGAAGATAATATACAAAAGTCAGGAAATAAGAAATGAATGTTGTAATATCTTATTAGAGTATCCGTTGCACTTTTTGCTGTATGGGTTGAACAAGATTTTAAGTAATACTGCTAGGTATAACCATAAGTGGGCACCTTTTATACTGAGAGTAGTGGTAGAATTAGAGTTTGTGCATTTTAGCATACCCATAGCAGACATTGACCACCTAAATTTTTACATCACACCGTTAATGTCTTGAATCTATTGTAACTGTGCATTAGTATTTTCCTTTATTAAAAACGATATTTATTGTAAGGGTTAGGATCCTACAAAGAGATTTAGAGAATTGCTAAAATGCATCAACTATAGGAGACTACTTAAACATGGTCTGCATTGACAACCCTCCAAAATAAATAATAAATGGTTGAGCTGAATGGTGCTGATCCATGCGTCATGTTCGTGAACGGGCGCCGTCAGTTGTGACTGGTCATCTCTTAGCTGCCATGGCTTATTTTAATTTTTGATTTGTTTGTTATAATTGCGGACGCTTTTAACGTGCTTTCTACATTGTTCTCACATGTATAATTTCAACATAAATGATGTAACCAATATTTTGTAACAATATTTTGATTTAAAAGAGTGTCCGTGGAGTTTCTTGCCCGTTCTTCTCCATAGGTACCTACTACGCTTTGGAATGGGCAACTAGCTTCATATTTCTGACTGACCGACTCCTTGACAATTCAAAAGTGCCTGTAAATGGTTTAATTGAAATAAATGCTTTGAGTTTGAGTTTGAGTTCCATTAACAGAGTTGTTATTAACACCTTGATTGCTGGCAAACCCGCATTTCTGTTCAGAGGGTTGAATAAAGGCTAAATGAGTGTTGCCTCACTTACGATTGCTTGTCCCACACTCCTTGTGCATTTCCTTGACTGCAATTTTAACAGGAATACAACCTACTTGACAGGACAGTAAATATTTAAAATTGGTAAAAAATTATAAAAATAATTGAATTAGCTTTAATTATTTGAAATTTTGTTCAACACATTTTTTGTGACTTGAAAGTGAAATCTCTATAATACCTCTTTATAGTTTGTATACAGTTTGCCGTTTTTCCTGCGATTTGTTTATTGTTTGTAAATAGTATTAATTTATTTAGTATAGAATCTGAATTATTTATAATTAGAGAATAGGTAGAAACATGAATTAATAGAACAATTGAAAAAAAAAAATGTCTTTTATTTATCCAATATTTTGAAGTGAAACTAGGTGAGCAGTAGCAACTCACCATCTTTCTTCTCCCTTATCTCATTCTAACTCTCTAACTAATATTATAAATGCGAAAGTGAGTTTGTTTGTTTGTTACGCTTTCACACTAAAACGACTGAACGGATATGGATGAAATTTAGCATAGGCATAGACCATGACCTGGAATAGGACATAGGATACTTTTTATCCCGATATTTCCGCGACATCGAGTCTTACGCGGGTGAAATCGCGGGGCGCAGCTAGTATACTATAGATCTCGCACAATCTATCCATGATTTCTTTTAGGCTTCTATCTACTGTACTATCCACTAGAATTAATTATACCTAAAACTTTCCTAATTCCCTTGCGAAATTATCAGAAAAGTAAATTATGACAACAAAACAATATTGCTGTTGAATGTATTTTCAGATTCCAATGCAATATTGAGCTGTTGTTGCAAAGAACATACAAAAATAATCTCTCCGGCGGGGAATCGAACCCCGGTCTCCCGCGTGACAGGCGGGGATACTTACCACTATACTACCGAAGACTTGCTAATTAATTTTAAATTTTGGTATTGTATAATGGAATTAGAACAGCTCGGTTCGGCTTCAGAAAAACCATTTCTTCGGGACTCGTTGAGCTTCCTTGTCTCGGAGCTATGTTATTTTGGCAAGCGGAACTGTGCGATGGAAAGCCGCCGGTAGGCGTGGGAACGCCAAATCTCAGCGATATGTAGGTTTTATTCACTTTTACAGCGTATGCACTATTGGCACAGTATAATAAATGGACTTATAGGTCATAGAAAATAAACTACAGAATAGGTTTCAAACCAATATTTTTTATTCGACAACCAAATAATTATATTTCACTTAATACAATAATAAACAATGCGATGAATAACGTTTAAATTTTTGTGATTCAAATACAGTAATGTAAGTACCGACTCGGTGGATTTACGATTCTATTATTTACAACTACTTAAACTTAGAGAAGATTATTATAATAATTATTATTATTTTGAGTGAAGCGAGATCGTTGCAGTAATATTTGTGTCCATAAAAGCACGCATTTTTCAGAAAAAGCTATGGACTGGAAATAGTGGAGTAGCTTAGGTACCTACCGGTATAGACCGATACGACACATAATAATAGCCTTATTTATTTAATTGTGTTCTCACAGCTCAATGTTGGGCCAGCTACCAGAGAGCTATTAATCCACCCCTCGGACCCAGCTGGTTATTCGCGTTCAAGTCGTAATATTCACGACGTGCACATATTCGCGAACCTATACGAATCCATCAATGAAGCACATACAAATCGTATCGTCATTGACTAATTTAGTATGGGTTAGGTAGGTACTGGGTATTTTTGTGATACAATTCACACAAATCTGTGCTCGCGAACTGCACGATGTACGCGCGCAGAGTGTGACGCGTCCATAGCCGAGCTGTCCATAGCTGATCTGTAGCTATAGACAAAAACCTTTTTCTGTAAGCGTTAACGCCAACGGAAAGATCAAATTGTATGGAGTTGACATGAGCATTAGAGATGTCACGTAACTGCTGCTGTCAACTCCGTACAATTTGATCTTTCCGTTGGCGTTATCGCTTACAGAAAAGACATTTTGTCTAGGCCCCCTGTTCTGTGAGTATGCACGGTTGGTTCGACCGCGTGCGCAGGTAAGGATCTATCTTTAGTTTTGGAGGGGATGATGGGCGCTAGAGTGAGCGACCAAAGCCCCCTTCATCGCCTTCGTGTGAGGTTCTTTAAACTCCACAGACAGAAATCGGAACCGGGCAGCGGGGCTCCGTCGACTCTGCTTAAGCCGGCGATTATGATATTTAAATTGGTGTCCGACCAACGTTTTTTAGCGCTTGCCCCGATGGGGGGTTAGTTTCCATGGCGGTGAACTCCCCAGACGTAGGTATCCATGAGGATTTCCCTCGGAAAAAAAAGGTCAATGTGTTCTAGGGTTGAGTTGTCACGTACCTACCTACTCGAATTATCTGGGTTGCGATGTCACGGGGTCGAGTTGTCGTAGAATCAAAGTAGGTAGGTACCTATTCGTAATGTGGATTAACATCATTATATTCAAGACCATAACCTTTATCTTTATCTAAAAGTCGGCGTCGAAAATACAATGCACACCTAATTATAAAAACCTTAAAGTATGTGGTCATAGAAAAAAATAGTGGAATCATACAACACAATTGTATTTCTAACCAACCGACTATAAACTTAACACGAACTTATATTTAACTATAACCATTAAATGCACTGAGTATTTATATTGGTGAGACAAACTCACTGTATGACCTATTGTATCCAGCTTATGTCTAGAGGAGAGTAAATTATATTCAAGTCATAGCATGTTTAATATATGAAAACACGTGCATCATGACCTACACAGTTGTGACATTTTAACATTATTTCATTAAATTAAACATCATTTGATCACATTAACAAAATATATAAATCAAACAAATTACTTAACTGCCTAGAACTCACATGTGACACGTCACTGACTAACAAAAATCTTTTTAAACAAAATTTTATCAATACTTATAATTTATCATTTTTCTTAACATACAATATAAACACTTTCTCTCTCCTTAAACATTATCATTATATGTATAGTTCCTTGATCTTGTTTCACGTTTATTATTGTGTGTATATTTTATTTGTATGTATATGCTTTATGTTTGGATGTATATGTAAATAGTACCTTCACCACTGACTACAGTATTATATCTGCTTCTGTCTTTAATCCATCCAATGGTTGTCTGTAAAAGATCGCTTTTAGCGATAAGACCACCCATTGTGTCACCCACCCTATGTAAAATTACAACATTTATATCTGTAATTTTTATGGTGTACATAATAAAGATTATTCGTGCAAACTACTGGTATTCAGTTGCATCTGGTTAGACTGGAAGCCGACCCCAAGATAGTTGGGAAAAAGCTATGCAGATGATGACATAATAAAGTGTATTCGATCTATATCTATACAATTGTCTATCGACTGCTGGTAGTAATACAAACTACGAGGTATTTGGCATACTTGCCAACACTGGTTGATATAATACATCCAAAAGTATTTCTTAGCCACTAATTCGACGAAAAATTCTTTAAAAAACTGTTCATTAATATATTTTACCATTCAGTCCTCGTTTTCTGAGCTAAGACCCTATAGTATAGGGGGTGGGTCTTACTTAGTAGAAATTAACCATTAAAAGAAATTAACCAACCAACACTTCTTTCTAGTCTTGTTGTTAGCACATAAATACATTTTTCAGCCACTGTGAAAAAAAAAAATTGTTTTAGTAATATGCCTATTCATTAGGTACCTTAGGTCTACTAGGGCTAAAACTTGTCAACTTTATTCTTACACAATTTCAAGCAATTTATCGCCAAACTCTGTGGCAGCCATTAGTGACCGAGCTGTTGCATGCCATTACATAGATTTTATGAAATATAACCGATCATTGGTCCTACATACCTCTGTTAGATTCATTTGAACACCTTCCGTTCGAAGACTGTTACTTTTGTGGAAGATTTCTGAAAATAGAAAACAATCGCCTACATTATTACGAATAAAATAAAGGTTAAGGACCTTTATTTTATTCATGGACAGTTTTACATATAACTTTGATATCAGCATTTAGTCCCACTCCCCTGGACATAGGCTACCCTTAATTGCAGCATTTTTTTCAGCCCTTGTCCCAATTTGTTGGGGGTCGGCGTAGCATGTATTTTCTACCATAAATTTAGCCTTTTTAGCCATTGCATCGCTTCTTTGGTCTTTCCCTCCTGATAACTAAAGTCATCCACATGCATCCTACGATTATACGACAACTCGACACCGTGACAACTCAATCATGGCAACTGGAACCGGACAGCTCGTCGAGTTTTCTCGGGGTCCAGCTATCCGTGTTGAGGTGTCTCCGGGTCAAATTGTCGCGATACCATTCCAAGATCACATGCTCATACCATGACAACCGATTTCCATATAAGTTCTCGGTCAGATGCGCCACTTTCTGTATTCCTCTTATTTTTAAAGCACATAATGATTATTTGTTATTAAAAATATGCTTACCAAATGCCCGATGCAGATGCATTACAGCTGAAACAAAGTCACCAAACCTGAGCATGCCGTCTTTCCTCATATACCTCAGGACAAGGAGGTTCATTACTTTCTCGGGGACTATAAAGCCGACGTCACGTAGGGCGTCACGGAACCTCTCGGCTCTGAGGACGCCCATCTTTTCTCTGGCGTGTGTCCTGAATACTAGTTGCCAGTGTTTCAAACTACACATGAGGTCCTTGAAGTCTGATAACGAAATGCGGCCTGTCCCTTTTTTCTGTGTTTTTTTTTGTTAAGGAATATTGAGATACGGTGTCCGAGGCTTTCGAGGTACCTAGTTTTAAAGTTGTTAGTATCGAATTTATTTCAATCGGCTTGTGTAGGAGCATGATGGCACAGAAAGTAGATTAGGGAGGAAATAAGACACCATCTACCGGTCTGCTAAAGCAATGCGTTCACCAATACGCTGATCTGAAAAGCAGCGAAGTAGGTAAATACCCTTCCCGTTTTGTATAGTACCCCAGATATTACAACTGCTTAAGCTAAACATTAACAATTAAAAAGGATACATCTAAAGACAAAACAATTTGTCTACACGTATCTATCGATGCGCAGCTCTTGATGTAGTCATTCGGAAGGCACGCGTCGAGTAACTCTTGCAGTTCAAAAGGGTCTATTGTTTTATGTTCATCGGCTAGCTGCAGGAACACAGCTTCATATTGCGCGAAACTATTTACTTCTACGACTGGAGGTGCCTTTACTAGTGCGGTTTTCGTCATCTTCGGTGGATTGTCTAGAACCTTCATCTTGATTGGTTTGTTCGAGAATATTCTTAGTGTGAAGTTGGCTTCGTCGCGTGGCTCGAAAGTTGTTGGCATTATTATGAAGGCGCTCGCTTCTAGTGGAGATCTGGAAAATGGCGGCAGTGTATTTTAGCGAATGGCTTGATCATTCATTTTATATTTTATGAAGCTGAAAATTTATTGGATGGATATAATAGGGCAGCATTGTTAGAAATTCTCAGTAGCAGGTAACTATTTTCCAAAAACAATATTAAAATAATAAATGAAAAAACTCTAATTAAAGACAAGACGATGGTACCTATGCAGCTACGGTTTGGTGAGTAGATTAGGGTCTAATTTCCAAAACTTCTGCTTCAAGTGTCACTAACAGAAATTATATAATTCAGACAATATTGTACTGTCTGAGAAGACAACGAACGATAGATATGGAACGAGCTATGCTTGGAGTATCTCTGAGAGATAGAATCCGGAATGAGGTAATCCGGCAGAGAACCGAAGTTGTAGACATAGCTCACAGAATAAGCAAGCTGAAATAGCAATGGGCCGGCCATATTAGCCGTAGAACCGATGACCGTTGGGGTAGACGTGTTCTTGAGTGGCAGAGGGGTCTCCTGGTACAAGGTAGGATGCCCTCAGGCTAGGTGGAACGACGATTTTCGCAGGGTGGCTGGTAGCAGCTGGATGAGAGCTGCCGAGAATCGAGCTGAATGGCGTGCAATTGGAGAGGCCTATGTCCAGCAGTGGACTGCTATAGGCTGATGATTATGATGATGATGATGATGAGAATATAATATTCAGGGCCATAATTGGTCCTTCAGAAAATTATCATTTAAGTTACAAATAGCTTACCGTAAAAAACTTTTCCAAAGCACGTACCTGTGAGTAACTTGCCGACTATTCGTGTATTGTGAATTTATGGTACTCTTCACTTTCCTAAAGAACAGAGCTTTGGCGGTCTCGTTCATAGGTGAAGGAATTTTATAAATACTGAAGCCGATGACTTTGGGTTCCATAATGCAGTGCTGGTTCAAAGATATGATGACAGTGTCTGGTTCGGTCAATACTATTTGTATTTGAGGGTTCGTGTGGAAGAAGTCTGTAAAGAAAAATGTAAAACGATATACATAGTTCTAAGAGACATTAGTCAGTATTAGAAATTAATTATGGTAATTATATTTATTAACTCATATAATAAGCAGGTGGTTAGTAATTGCGGTGTGTAGTTATTAGCGCATAGGAGCGTGTTTGCAAATGCTTCTTCATCCCAACATTTGTACGGGGTTGTGCTAAAGAAGCTTTTGGGCAGACAAAAAAATACAAGATTCGTATGCTTCTTTAACGCAACACATGAGCTGTGTTGAGGCAAAGAAGGGAATCCGTTGTATTTTTACGTAAACGTGTTTACAAATGCTGCTTCATGCCAACGCTTGCACGGGTGCTGTTCTGAAGAAGCTTTTGGGCTACATAAATTATGCTTCTTTCAACACATGAGCAGTGTCAAAAGTGAAGAAGGAAATGTATTCTGTTTTTATTTAAGATAGTGGTTTCCGAATGCTTCTATTTTCCAACGCTACACGCACCATCCATCCCCTGCGCTCCCTCGCCCTGTTTGTCTATAACTACCACCCGCCCGGCGCCCGCCGAGCGAAAACACAGAAAATAACTTTATGAGTAATTCATAAAGTAATTCATTAATTAAAAAAATTCAACCAGCGAAAAAAACATGAGCAAAAACTTTAATTAAAAAACCTTTTAGTTTTACTTAGTTCCTAAATGTATTACATTGATACATTTAGGAACTAGGAACTAGGTTGAATTTTTTGTTAAAAAGGATTTTGTCGCTTTTCAGTTTCCTTTTCAAATAGAAACTCCCTCGACAAGCCTTCCGCCTCCATCATCAGATGCTCAATGATAATCATAGCCCAGCTAGTTTTTATGAAGATCAATAAAATAAGCCCAACCACAAATGTACCTAGCTGCTGTAAACTGTTGAGGACCTTTCTTGACTGTCTTTCGTCTCCATCACCAGATGAACGCTAGGTATCTATTTAAATTCTTCATGCATTGTACCCTGTATGGGCAAGTATTGGTATGAAAAAGCTTTTATAAATACGCCGCATTGGACGAAGACTTGTCTGCTATTGTTCTAATATTATCTTCCTACCCATGTTGAAATGTAGTGGGGATTACGGCAGAAACTCCTTATAATGTGGCAAAAGAGTACCCTAGACAAAGCCTATCAGTATTTAAGGCTTTCAATTGGCTGAGTTTTACACAAGATAAATGAGCGCGGAGACATAAGATTATCAAGAATAGTCTAGGATGAGTATTTAAAAGTATCGTCAGTCAAGGAGCCAGTTTTATCGCAAATGCTTAGTACTTACGCACGTAATTCCGGCATCCGCCAGCCGACACACCTCTCTTCCACCCCGCTTGGTGCATTTTCATCTGCCATTTGAGTTTGTCAGCTAAGAAAGGTTCTGCTCTACAGGTCTCCGAGTCCAAGTGTACTACTTCTATGCGAGTGAAAACGCGTTGGAACTCGGCGAACAGCATCCAGATGCCTTTAGGCGTTGAGATGAAGCGATCTCTTTCCTGTTGCGGAATTGTGTGCCAGCTGTTGAGAGTTGTAAGTATTTTTTGTGTATTTTTCGTAGTATTTTTACAAAACACAGACACTGGGACGGGATTTAAATTATTGTCAGTCACTTTTGAGGGTGTCTGTCTTTACAGATTAGGGTTTACAAAATGGCGGTTATACGGTTGCCATTGACTAGTCAAGCATTTTGCATTCAGTAATTAAGCAAATCTTGAAACACTTCTTGGGCTACTGTTTAGATTATTTTTGTTTGATTTCTGATATTTTCTTTTCTCATCAACTGGATGAGAGCTGCCGATAATCGAGCTGAATGGCGTGCAATTGGAGAGGCCTTTGTCCAGCAGTGGACTGCTAATAGGCTGATGATAATGATGATGGCTTTTCTTTCGGGAGACTTCAGACATTTATGCATCTATTAAAATAAATCGAGACAATATTCTAACGATACTTACGATTCTGGATTTAAAACGATGTAGGGTACAGGAACTTCTCCGATGCCAAGTGGTCGACGCAAACGTACGACGTGTACTGGACCTTTTGTGCTTTCTACCTGTAATGTTGAGAAGCAAATATTAACTGTTGAATCAAGTCGGAAAAGAGAATATGTTGGTTAACGTCTAATATGGTGTAGTCTCGAGCAACGAACTACTTTGACTTTTCGAATAAATATATAATTATACCCAAAGTGTTCAAAATTATGTAATCAAAGTCGTATGTAAGACATGTTAATTAGTTATGTATATATTCCAAAGTAAATTAAACAAAAGTTTACTTTTTGTTTACTTTGCTCTGTATAACAGCGTATATTTATTAAGCGGTCTACGGTGCTAAAGCCTTTACGGAATTCGGCTTGTTCGGGTGGGTGCTAGAAGTCGTCAAACCAGCGTACATACGAGGCAGTTTGTGATGACTCTTGAGAACAGCTTGTACACATTGCTCAGAAGTGAGATGCGCCTATAATTCTTTAGCAGGGCATTGTCACCCTTTTTAAAGAAGATTATTGCCTGTGGCGTTTTACCCTCAAGTATGACGGACCACTTTCTGTGCTCACGCTTTCTGAAGAAGGAGTTCATCATGAAGAGGTCTTCCTTCTCCATAAAACTGGCCAGAAGGAAAGTAGTGACCCTGGTGGCACCGACGGCCAACTCCAAATTCATCTCATCATCGTCTCGTTTGCGCAGTTTCGCGTTGAAGTCTCCCATTGACAACGTTGAAGTGAGTTTTAGAGCCAAGTATGGCTTTGAAAATATCCTCATACATAGTCTCTACCTTATCGTCGGAGTGTGACGACATCGGGGCGAAAACCTGTCCGACCTTCAACGAATATCTTGCAGATATTGTGAGTTCGGCACCCTGATCGATACACTCTCGATCTTCACTACGTTACTCACAATGGACTTATGGAATCCGACACCGCCTTGGGACTTCTGATTCCAGAAAAAGAGCAAGCATTGGAGGATTATCGAGTCCTCGCCCCCTCTTCGGACTTCAGATAACCCTACTATACCCCATCGTAACCTGCTCAATCCTTCCTCGACTTTGATGATCTTCTCGTCGGTTCGGAGTGTACACGTGTTGTATGTTGCCAATTCCAGTTTTCGGATTGGTTTGGATCTCCTCAGAGGATATCATCTTAGCGCCCCTTGCCTCACCGTAGTCTTGACCGCTACCGTAGCCAACGGTAGGCACCTCGGTGCTTGTCACTGGGGGAGGGAGGTTGAATTGCCATAGTCCCTTAGTCGCTTTTTACGACACCCACGGGAAAAAATAAGATGGTGCTACTCGTATTCTTTACATCCCGGCACTAGCACCACACGGATGAATAACATCTTGTACTGCAGGTAGATTCCTAAACTTTTGATGAGACCTACCTATTCATAATTTGGAAATATCTATTCCAACAATAAATATTCAATGTTATTTTTTATTACCTGTTCCACATTCAATACGACGTAGTTCATTTCCGTTTGAAGCTCGGGAATTTTGTCTTCAGGTGCCTGAAAAAGTAATTTGATGAGTGAGTTGTGCTCAGCATTTTATATGATAAAATCTACTTTGGTGTGTCCTATTGCATAGACTCACTCAAAAATTATGCTATAATAGTATGAACCTATGTTGTGCCTTTCATTGAGGAAAAAAAACCGTATCAATTATGTACTATTTTGAAAATTAGCTGCCCCAGGGAATTATATTTGTCGCGTTTTTTTTCTTACATACTCAAACAGTCAAACCCTGAACAACCATTGATTGGTCAAACAATGTTCTGCGGGGACATCGTTACCCCAACTCATAGCACAACAGCTTATCGCTCAGCTGCTGTGCCAATCGTGCCATCACATTGCATAACATCAGACGACCCATGGTTCACAATCAATATTTACACTATGTTCATGAATAAATTCAATTCAGCATTCGCATTAGCACACAATACGCCTGCTAAGGAAGTGGTTGATTACCTTGCTGGGGTTACATTGGATGAGATTAGCTACGCTCTTTGGTAGACTAACTTCATGTATTTAACTTCGTTGATGATAAAACTTACAGCAGCCACATGATGTGCGGTAACAAGGCTTGTATTCTTAAGCAAGTTCCTCAGCGTTTCGGCATCAGCCAGTTCGGCCATCTGCAGCGACTCGGTAATGCCCCCTGTGAGGTCTGCAAGCCCATCGAGCAAGCTCCCATACTTTAGAGCTTCGTAAGACCCGTGCAGTCTGAAAAGTGTGTGAAACAGACGGTAAATGACATAGACGGTAAATGAAATAGACGATAAATGAAATACACGGTAAATGAAATAGACGGTAACTGAAATACACGGTAAAACGCAAAGAAAAAATTGAAGGTATACTTTAATCTGAACACTTTAATTTTTATCTCTTAGTATTTGAGACAATTTTTTATGTTCTACAAGTTTACTAAAACTATCTTTATCAGGAGTTTTTTGAAAACCAATGTTGTTTATTAGAGGAACAATAGGTCGCAACTCACACGTTGGTTACAGTTTAACCTTGGCCTAGCCTAGTACGGAACTTTCATAGAATAAGAGACTACTTTAACCGGATTTATATTCCTGTGTTCTGTCGTGTCGTGACCCCTTCTGACGCAGTGTTAGCCAATCAAAACTCGCTTTGATTTGACGTAGTCCTGAACAGATTCGTTTGATTGGTGTATCCCGCTTCACGACACAACATGACACAGCAATGTAACTAGTTTTCTTATCACTGATGTGTGGCGTAACTCTGAGTTCAGTGATGTAACTTCTATTTGCTACTGTAAGTGGAAGGTTTTTACGGTAGCAATTAATTTAATTATAGCAAATCATACATGGGTTTTTAGCAAATTGGTATTCCGTCATTTGATTTCTTTTCTAACAGGTAAAACCGGTTATTGACTAGTGTTAGAATATACGGTTATTTTACCATTCCTAATTTGTGAGAAAGCTTGTTAAATTATGCAATTTAAAAATAAAAACACTAGAACGTAGACTAGTCTGTTCCTATATTGGTAGTAATGGGTGATTGGTACATTCCTGGAAATATGTGAACCCAGAGCTAATTTGCAGCATTTTGACTCCGATAACATGGGGTCCAAAGAGGGTTATTTTGGAGATAACTAACTTTTTAAATAGTTTTCGGGACCCTCCTCTCGACCATAAACTGCTAATAGTGAGAAATCAAGCTTTGGAAGTTAAACTGATACTTGTCTAATAGATCTTGAGCAAATGAATCCTTAAATGAAAAAGTGCAAACTTTTTTCAGTCTGTCGAATAGTCCAACCAAGATAACTGCCAACCAAGTAAGAGTAAACGCTTCCTTTAATTGGCTCTTTCTCAAGCTGGGTTCAGTCAATTTGTTCCATTTTATTTGTTGTCAACGGAACCTTTGTTCTCTTTCTCACGCTAAGTTTGTCCTCTTTAGTAATAACAAGTACACGTTATTATATACTAAAACCTTCCTCGAGTACCACTCTATCCATTGGTGAAACAGCATGAAAATCGGTGCAGTAGTTTTTGAGTATCGCGAACAAGACGACAGACAGTCGCGGCGGACACTATCTTAAGTGCGGAAACCAAACCCCATAACATAAAACAGTTGCGGCGGAGGACTTTGTTTTATAATATGTAAGCATGGCGTCCTAGAGTTCGTTACAGCTTTCTGCTTATGTATATAAATTGGATTGCTATCGTAATGTTTCTTTCCATAACTTAGGAAGAAAGATAAATCCTCACTAACTTTGCATAAGCCTTTTCCAGTAGTGCTGGCCACATCTGTTCTGTGTGGTTGCTCTGGAGGAACGCCAGCTTGCCATTAACAGTTGGCAAGCGGTCGTCCACGAGCACCTCTAGCCATTGTCCACACCACCATAGCCGAAACCTGCAAATACAAAATAATAATGTGTTGGGAAGGACAAGGCAGAGGTTCTATCCCTATGAACCTTATGATATGTTAAACGTGCCAGAGACGGGAGAGGTTTCATATGAATTTTACTGGAGTTGAGCAATTGAACATTACACAGCTTTTTTTTTTTGAGTTTGGGAATTCCTCTAATGACGAACTTTGTGTGTCAAACTTTTACTGACTAAAACCCACCCGTGTTCCTTCAGTTGCCTGCTGCCAAGGTCCCGGTATCCCTTTCGGACTTTCCTGCTGATCATTACACAGCTTACGGCATACCAATATCAATCTGCCTAGCTTTTTCCCAACTATGTTGGGGTCGACTTCCAGTCTAACCGGATGCAGCTGAATACCAGTATTTTATATGGAGCGACTGCCTGTCTAACCTCCACAACCCTGTAACTGGGTAATACTATACCCTTTGGTGAGACTGGTTGTCAGACTTTCGGGCTTTTGACGACCCGTAACGACCGTCAAAGATCCACGAATGATAGCCGGGACCAACGGCTAAGTGCTTTCCGAGGCACGGAGGATACGTAAAGATGGTCACCAATTACGGCATACCAATAGGTACATTAATATAGTGCCATCATCATTTAAAAAAAAAACATCCACTGCTGGAGCCTCCTCTAAAGAAACAATGAGGTTTGAAACTTATAATACGTACCTTTTTTTTTTTTTTTCCGTGGGTAAATCCTCATGGATTTTGTGTCCTCATGTGTCGGACTCCTACCGACTAAAACCCCACTGTTCCTACTTCTACCATGAGTCGGGGGCCCGGGAGATACTTATACATGCGCCGCACCCCCGACTGGTATCAGCCCGCCATGCCTAGCGGGCCTCATCACAAAGTGCGAGGAGGAGTGCGACTCCTTTATAGGAGTCACGTCCTCCTATAAAGGCACGCATGATGTTTTGCGTGCCACCTCTTTGGACCTGACTGTTCGGGCGACGACACAGCCCCCAATTTCGCCGCCCGCAGGCCCCTCCCTATGGTGGCCGGAGATCGTTAAGCGCCTTGCGACGCCCGGCTGCTCTTCTGGTGCGGGTGGAATGAGAGGTATGCTCTCTTTCCCTCTCCGCTGCCTCCTTTGCATGCATCACCTCCTCGCAAAAAGAGGCGACAGCATCCCACGCGTTTTCGCTTCCGACCATGGACTGAATCACAACCGGAAGCGAAAGATCACCCGTACCAAAACTTATAATACCTACTTTATTTGTTTTAAGATCTTAGCGATTTAAAAAATAAAACATTGAAAGATACCTGAACACGCCAGCATAAGCTTCGTCAACCCTTTGGTCTGCAGGCACAACTCTGTAGAAGAGACCTTTTGTGAGGTATAGAACTCCGAGGCAGGAAACCATCCACTTGTCCCCTGCAACCACAAACGTTGGTTAACACGACATACATGGTGAAAAGTAGTTGTAACATCAGCAGAATAATTATTAGTAGACACCGGGAATAGGTTTCTTTTGTTTTTTCTTAGTATTAATTTTATTTTATGGTTATAGTGCTTGTGGCACATTTATTACGGGGCATGCGGTGCTAACCCTAGTTTTTTTAGTATAGCATTATTCTATAATTTTACCAGTGTAAACAATTTTTTGGTTGGCCAATAAAGAAAAATAAAATAAATAAATAAATATACATAAGACAAAAAAAAGTTGCAAAGCAAATAAATAAACAGTGAAAAAGAAACTTCTTTCGCATCGTTGTTCTACTTTTAAAACAATTGCATTGCAGTTAACTTATGACCTAATAAACGAATACTGTTAAGCAAATATCGTTCGAAAGATAACTCACAGCCTAGATCGTATAGCCCAATGGTATAGCCATGCAAAGCATGCGCCCGCGCAAGTAGGCCGTGAGAATGAACAACGGTGTTTGTTATGTAATTATGCACTTCCCGACGCTGTGTAATTCATTTACTTTCTTCCCCCTTACAGGCATGTATTTGAAATGCGATCATTTTGTGTAGTTTTTTCATTTCAATTGTAGGTCGCTTTTATGTTTGAATCAACGTTTCTATTTTAGCAAAAGGAATCCTAGTGGGGAATATATCTAGCCAGAAGAATTAAATAAAAAATGTTTCTAGCATCTAATGACTTCAATACTTTAAACGTGGTGGGTAGGTGTTATGATCTAAGAATTAGCAATTATCTGGCCAACATATCCGAATTATCCGGATATTAAAATTACTATCCGGATAATTCGGATATTTTGGATACCACTGTAAACATGGTAAATAAAACTAATATATACGTTTCCAATCTTTATTACAAAAAATCTCATTTTGAATATAATGGGGGTCATTCTTGGGAAGCAAATAAGAAAATAAAAATAAAAGTTCGTGTCACATATATAAATTATGGAAGTTCGTCATTTCTGCTGATGGGAAATCCCATGGGCACACGGCTCGTAATACCTACATATGATAAGTTTATTTCATAATCCACAGGTTTTAATGAATAATTTGTAGAGGCATGTAGTATGGAAGACCTCCCTCTTCTATAATATCTATGTGTAGGTACAACGGACAAAGCCATCAGTTACTGTAATCCTCATCTTCCAAACATGCCTTAGTGAGTAAGTTGGTAATATGACGTTGATAAGTTGATGTTTTTTATATTACGCTAGCTTTGTCTGCTGCTATGCTAAATAGGTAGTTCATTTGCAGAGCAGTATCAATATAGGGATTAAATGAAAAATAATAATAGGTAGGCCGATAATAAACACGTGATTTTTTATTGAAGTACAAGTGTCGTTCCCTTTTTAATTAAGGAATCGGTAAGAGCCTACGTTTTGCCTGACGTTATCTGTAAAATGAGTGGTAGTGTCACCACTCATTATATAAGTAGCAGAGAAAAAAACTGGCTCACTGCGAGTGCGGTCTCGCATTTGAGGATTGAGGAGTTTATTATATGCCTAAAAAAACGATTACCTTGTTACCTATTAAAAATGACATTTCTGTATGGAGTTTGACATAAAACTGACATTAGAAACAAGTTGAATAATGGGTCTTACCTAACACAAAAATTGTTTACATTTTTGTGGTAGGTAATGCCCATACTTTACCTTCTTCTTGTCTATTATTTGCAGGCAGATTAACTTATTTAGCTTTTTATCTGAATTATATAGATATCTACATTGGTTCCTAAATCTTAATTAATCTAAATCTTACTAATAGATATAAAAACAAAGGAACCCTCAGGAGTCGAAGTATTCGTCCGCATCGCTGTCGAAACGTGCCTAGAAGACTGGCAGCATTGCCACATTTGCCACGTTGAATGGCAATGCAAATTCTTTGTTAATTAAGTTGTTAAGTTAATTAAGTCCTTTTAGTTTTAGTTTATTTTTGTTAATTATTAATTCCATAAAATATTAATGTTATAATGCTTCAAATTAGATCATGAAACTTAGCACAATAACTGATCTAAATCTTATGAATAAATCTTATGAGAGATTGGAAATTATTGAATTCGCATTAGCAAGTACCTATGCAATGCAAAAACATTGCGGATTTACAACTAGCCGAGCAATTTATTAAATAGCTTGAGCATCTAGACGACATAATTATTAAACAAGAAAAAGAATAAAGTAATTACATAAAATAAATAAATAAGTTATAAAAAACATTTTCTAAGCCGAGTGTGATGATTTTTTTAAGTCTCTGAGCATCCGTAGGTACACAAATGATGATCATTATTTTCTCAGCTAAAATCAAATCGCAGAGCACATAAATCAGATTCATTTTGTTAGTCACAATGTCTTCATCTTTGTTGGACGCGTAGCTTTATTTTACTTACCTAATTTGCCAGGTATTACATCAAATACTTCGTTTCTGTCGTGTATGAACGACGGATTCGGGTATATTTCCTGTAAACAAAAATAATTCGTTTTAACATCATACGCCTGCGGTATCAACAATCAATTAATATTCAGTCAGTGATAGACATGCGTCAGATACATCAAAACGAATCTAAAATTCGAATCGTATCGAAAACCACTGTAAAAGTAGATTTGCGTTAGCAAGTATTTGTTTAAGTTGGGATAGTTTTGATCGATGCATCGAAACTGCGACCCAGAGGCGCGAGCCTAAACCGATTTCTAAAAACAGATCTTGAAAACGATTTCAAAATTGAAATCGAATATTTAACCGTTTGCGTAAAAATCAGTGACCCTTCGGTGACGTCTCTAGCTATATTCTATCCCTTAGTAATTTTATTGTGTTGCGTTTTAGTTCTAATTAATTGTAACTGTTTCCTTAAAGTCTGCACAAAATAGGTCGCGGGCCGCTGTCCGCCATATGGTGACTCTCCGCACCATACGTCCAAAGTTAAGCATGATTTCGATTTGTCTCGTCGCTATCGATAGCCGTCCATAGGTAGAATTATTAATTAGCCTAAAATATAACAAATGTGCCTATTTCTTAAACACAGGCCCAAAAACTGGACACGCAAGGTTGGTGGATTTTTGGTTCTAGCTAGTACATACATACCGGTTTCCTCATGATGTTTTCCTTCATAGTTTTGTGTTGTGAAGTGATAAAACAAAATTGTAAAAAAAGTGTCCTGTCTGAGTTCGAACTCACGACTTACAACTCGTAAGTTGCGGTCGTTATCACTGGGCCAATGGACCACTACTTGTACCATCTGCCTAGCCTTTTCCCAACTATATTAAGGTCGGCTGCCAGTCTAATCGGATGCAGCTGAATACCAGTACTTATTTTACAAGGAGCGACAGCCTGACCTCAACAACCCAGTAGCTGGGTAATACGATTATACGATACCCCTAGGTAAGACTGGTTGACAGATTTTCGGGCTTCAGACGACCCGTAACAACTGTCAGAGATCCACGAATGACAGCCGGGACTTTCCGAGATATGGAGGGGTCTTGGTATGTAAATATGGTCACGCATCCACGGACCAACCGTGGCAACCTGATCGATCGACCCGTGGGGCTGTTATGTTTTGATACAAGATATAAAACCATAGTAATGGACTTTCCCCGTCAGTAGGAGTTAATTAGGCTTAGCAAATGCCAAACCTGTTAATATAAAAAATGTGCCACAAAAGGAATGTATGAAAAGTAAGAGGTGTATTGCGATGTGGTGGGTAGCAGTCGACCTTGCCGCCCACCTGCAGACAAGCTACTCATCATGGCAGTTCATTGATACCTCTCACGTATTGGGCGGATTACAAAATTAACAATGTTCCTCATGAGGTTGCAAAACTACACGTCATTTCTTTTTCTTACATAAATCATATTTTTTTTTATTGTGGTTTGTAACCACCTTCCTAGTAGCACTGAGAGGTCAGGCCTATGTCTCTCAGTGGGAATGATATACGTGCTGATTGAAATCAGCACGTCACGCACGCATGCTGATTGAAATCAGCACGTGAGGGTGTAAACGTACCAAAGGATTTTCTATTTCATCCCTTTTTTTTATGAGGATGGGAAATCCTCAAATGGCTTCTTCCGCTCTGGGCGGAGCGGGAGGCCGTGTCAGACTTTTACTGACTAAAACCCCCCCGTGTTCCTTCAGTGGCCTGTTACCAAGGGGCCCGGTATCCCTTTCGGACTTTCCCACAGCCCTGCCAGGCAGGTATTTCAAACCTGAGTTGGTCAAACTGGGAACTTTAATTTAATCATCCGTAAATAAGTAGACTTAAGAACAGTTCACTATTTGGACATTATAATACTAATGCGACGATGGCCCGAGAGTTAAGACGTTGGGTAAGTACGATCACGAAGCTTCGAGTTCAAATCTCACCAGCGAGGAACGAAAACAACGATATTATTCACATAAAATTGTTTAGAAAAGTGCAGAAAAGTTAATAATGTTATAGATTTGATAGATCTTCAAAAACGTTGATACTTAATAAACAAGTGAACAAAAGGAATCTTTCCATTTGTTCATGGGCAAGAGATAACCTTTATTTTTGACAAAGAAAAACTCATTATTTTAATGTTTTTTTTTCCCTAAATACTCATAATGGAGTATACGTTAGCCACTCAGAAATTTAATAGGTAATGTTATTAGAATAGCAACAAATTAAAGTAAAGATGTTATTGAACTTTTCCAAACATAATAATTTATTGTTTTTATCCTCCGATTGTTAATAAAGAACATTAGTGACTGAAGTTTTGATCGAATTATATTACTTACAATAATCTAGGCTTTAAAGCTAGACCACCTGCCATCTATAATTAACTTTTAAACCTATAAAACAGGGTTTGGTGTTCAATTTTTAAACGTGCTTCCAGGCAACAAGGTTAAATTTTCAGTGATCAGGGTCCTACTGCACAATCTAGCGTGGAACGGTGAAACTTGTTGGGGATGTGCCTGAGAATGCGTTTTGTGATGTCCCGAGGTCCCGCTGGGGGCTCTGCATTCGCGAAATAATAGAAAATATTGCATATCAACTAAAAAATTGCAAATTAAATTGAACATTTTATCTACAACATTGCGATAAGCTCCCACCGTGCCTATGTCAGTTACAAATGTTGGAATAAAGGTCGCTAATGCAGGAAAATTCGTCATTTTGTGCTGTAAAAGAAGCAAGTGAAGCCTTATTTCAGCCTTTTGTACACTATCCTCGGTAGTATAGTGGTTAGTATCCCCGCCTGTCACGCGGGAGACCAGGGTTCGATCCCCTGCCGGGGAGTTAAACTTTTTGGGAACAATAAGACAGTTTTTTAGCAATAACAAAGATTTGTAGACCGTCAATCAATCTGCCTAGCCTTTTCCCAACTATATTGGGGTCGGCTTCCAGTCTAACCGGATGCGGCTGAAAGCCAGTGTTTTACATGGAGCGACTGCCTACCTGACCTCCACAACCCAGTAACTGAGTAATACGATACCCCTTGGTAAGACTGGAAGAAGATTCTGAAGATTTGTATTTGTATTTTGTATCGTAACGTATATTTAGAAAACTGCACTTAAACAGATCAATTCAAGCATTAAAAACACCTTTTCAGTTAATTTTGACGACAAAACCAAAATAATTTTAGTACCTTTTCGTTTTTCGCGTTTTTTGCTTTGAGAAATATTTCCTTTTTTCTATTCCGTCGTCAATACACTAATTAACAATTAGAGTTTAATGAAGTATTACTAAATATAGAAAAGCAAGTTTCTTAAAAGCGATTTTAAGTGGTCAGCGGGTTGTTAACTTGATGACTAATAACAAGACGGACTACAAGGACAGGTTCACAAAATGTAGTAGGTATACAGGGCGTCCCACGGATATGGCACATGGAGGGAAAGTACCTTGAATATTGTAGATAGAACATTTTACTGAAAGAAGACATTATTTGAATTTTAAAAACAATTTAAACTGCATTCATAGATATTTAAATAATTACATGGTTGAACCGGGAATCGTTCGAAATAAAAGGATTACCATGAATTTTAACATACAAAATTATTGTATTAAAAATGTTAAAATTCATGGTCTTCCTTTTATTTGTGACACTATGTTATTTAGCAAAAAATAATCCTTATGATGAAGCCTTTCGATCGGTATGAAAAAAATAATGATTATTTTTTTCATGTAACGGGTTCGATTCCCGGCTATGAATGCAGTTTAAATTGTTTTTAAAATTCAAATAATGTCTTCTTTCAGTAAAATGTCTATCTACAATATTCAAGGTACTTTCCCTCCATGTGGCATATCTGTGGGAGGCCCTGTATACCTACTGAAAGCCGTAGGTACCTACTCCCGGATACACACCTAGGGTATAAATCTTTATACTCTAGGACTGGGCTCCTCAAAGCCTCTGTGGGGCACCGCGAAAATATTAAATAATAATTTCGCGGAGCCCCCACAGAGTCTTTGTGGAGCCCAGGGGCTCCGCGGAGCACACTTTGAGTAACACTGCTCTAGGATATAACTCTCGTAAGTCGGTAAGTAGGTCTATAACCCTCCCGACCAATTTCGGTCAAGGTGGCCAATCTCAATGGAGATTAGCTAGGTACGTAGGAGATAATGCAAGCACACACTTGTGCAAACTAAAGTGCACTCTCTGTTTCTTTACTCTCAATGGTCTCATGGGACGGCAATCCGACCCGACGGACAAGAGATCAGGCGCAGGACCAAAGGCTTTATGTGCTTTTAACACTAAACAGTTTTCCTGACGGATTTGAACGAAAAACTCCGCGCTCAGCAGCCTCGCTTGCGACCAAGAGACTTAGGCTGCTTTTCCACCAGAGATGAGCGAGGATGCGTAGCGAGGAATGTCCGTAAATCTAGCCAATAACAACGCTAGCTTAACTCAAGCTATGACAGTGAAGCGATGATATTGGTTAGTTTCACACACATCCCTCGCTACGCATCTTCGCTCATCTCTGGTGGAAACGCAGCCTAACGGGGCGATATGTAGGAGATAGTCGGAAGGATGATAGCACATAATCTTTCTAAAAAAGATTAAGCGTTATTGTAATGTTAAAATATGTCTCTTTTATTTTGAAATAAATAGTTTGAATTTTTTTTTTTTTTTTTTATTGATGCTCCCTAACACTCAACTAATATTATTTTATGGTCTGTCACCGACTTAAATCCAAAACCCTTGAACAACATAACATATTGAGTCTATTGTTACTTATTAATTAAATAACAATACAAAAAAAATGGTAGTAACGGTATCGCTCTAATAAAACTGAAACTTAAAAGATGGTTGTTATTTTACTTTTAAAATGCTGAACAGATTTGGATGATAGTTTTCTTTTTATTAGGAGGCAATAGGTACCTAGTTTTATACGAGTGAAGATGTGACCCTACCTCAAATTGCTTAGCACGATCCTATGCCGAAAATACTGCAGCATTAATTTTGAAATAAATATATTTTAAAGTTGAGGATTAATGCTAGGTCCTATATTAGGCGAAAACACGATAACATAAAATTTTCTCTATAGAAAAAAAAATCCAAAGGTACCTCTAAACAGAATTATAAACCGCTGGTATTAAAAAAATACTTCAAATTAGATCATGAAACTTTGCATAATAACTGAACTAACTTGTTTTTTTTTTAATTACCATTATTTTCACTGCAAAAAGCAATTACCTACACTTTTCGAGCCGGTTTGAGAGCCACTAGGGCCCGACTCCGTCTCGCTTCACTCAGGTCTCGAGTAGTATGGTGCGAGCGAGATAGAATCTGAGGTAGGGTACAGCCTTAACAGCTAGTGTTTTATAATAACATGCATTTCCCGAATGAAGTAAATAATAATATTTTGTAATGGTGCGTATTTTACATAATTATGTTTACTTTTTTAATACTTACACAGAACGTTTTATTTTGGTAATGGCCAGACACAATGCCCATTGTGTTATTTCAAAAATGTTGACATAAAGAAGGTTTTTTTAACAATAAGAAATCACCAGGCTTTGTTTTATATTTTAATACGAATAGTTAAGATTAAAAATAGGTTCTTGCTTCTCTATGTAAATACAATCGCTGATAGTACATAACCCAACAAATTCTAGGGAACATAAGCCAACTATATCAACCAGCACGCTTAGCCTACACGTTAGAAACGGATTTTGTCGACGAAAGAATAGAAAAATATGAACCCTGCACGCTTAGCACCGTAGAAACGGGTTTTGTCGACGGAAGAATAGACAAAGTGACAGATAAACAATCACAATCGGTCATTTTGTCTATTTTTCCGTCGACAAAACCCGTTTCTATGGCGGTCATGCTACGCGTACTGAAAAAATTACACTCCTTTTTGGGCAGTCGTGTAATGACATATAAACAGTCACAATCTGACATTTTGTCTATGATGGATGCAAGAGCGAATGTAGTGAGCTAGTAAGGTCAGGTTTTCTTTTGACCATTCATAAAGGACACTTTTTGGCAAGTGGCTTCCCACGGTTTTTACGACTTGACATAACAACGAGATTTCTTTATAATATACTAACTGATGCCCGCGGCTTTGCCGTGGATGTTGGTTATACTAAAACCTTCCTCGAGAACCACTCTATCCATTGGTGAAAACAGCATGAAAAGGTACGGTAGTTTTTGAGTTTATCGCGAACAGACAGACAGACAGACGCGGCGGAGGACTTTGTTTTATAATATGTAAGGATAATGTAAGTTTAGTATTAATGTATTATAAATAGGTAGGTATAAACCTTCCGAAATAAATCCGCCTGGGGTCTTAAAGTGTTCTGTGAAATAAATTCTCTAAATTATGGTGAAAACCGCATCAAAATTCGTTGCGTAGTTTAGAATTGCAACGCTGTCACACATACAGACACGAAAAGCGACTTTAATTTTTAATTATATAGATGCATGGCATAATCCGCTTCGTCTACGAACGTGCCCATAGCTTGCTGAGCGATAACCCTGCCAAATCAAAAGGTCGGGTAGGCACCACGAACCACTCTTAGTTTCTACGCACATCATTTAGCAGTATTACAAATCCTAACGGGTTCTATACAATCGCGTGCTTTCAATACGAGTTTTTTTATTGGTGACGTCATCGTTATTGTACTCTTTTGTATAACATTTAGGTAATACATGTATTATGATTACTATAGCTTTTGGGTATTGCGGCCTTGAGTGACGCTGACGTCACACGTCACAAGAGATAGTCAATCGAATGGTGATAGCTGATAGGTGAAGGTATAATCCGAATTAGTTCGTCAGACAGTAGCTTGGAGGTTTAGTATAGATTCGATTTTTATCGTACCTATATATACCGTATGTTATCTAACGAAGGGCGTTCCCATTTACCTGCAATAGTATAACGGCAATAAGTACATTAAAATTTTTTTTATCATAAATTAAAAAAAAAAAAAATTGTTTTATAGTAAAGTATTCACAAAAAATATTAATTGATACGGAAAAGAAACGCTCTGTACACGCACACTTCTCACACTTGTCTTTCTACGTTGACAAAATACAAGTGTGCGTGTACAGGGATGTTTTTTGGGTTGTAATACTTTTTTTTACAAAAAAGCTAAAAAAAAATTACAACTCTATAAAAAATGGTATTCTATTGCGGGTTAACGGGAACGCCCTTTGTTAGTTAAAATACTGTATATATGTGAAAAAACTCATGATGGCCCAGTGGTTTAGGCTTCGCCTCTCATGCATGAGGATGTGGGTTGAGATATAGGGGCAAGTACCAACGTGACTTTTCAATTCATATAATTATGTACTTTTTGAGTTTATCTCGCACAGTACTGATATCGGTGAAGGAAAAACATCCCGAGAAAACCTGGACTTTGTAGTATAAAAATCGCCAACCCGTCTTAAGGAAGCGTGGTGATTAAGTGGTGATAAATGCTCGTGCCTTCTCAGTATGAGCAGGCACGAGCATTTATCGTGTTACCAAGTTACTGGGTTGTGGAGGTCAGATAGGCAGTCGCTCCATATAAAATACTGGTATTAAGCTGCATCCGGTTAGACTGGAAACCGACCCCAACATAGTTGGGAAAATCAATCAATCAATCAATATCATTTATTTGCATGAAATATGGTGCTTACAGATCTCATAATACAATACATAGTACTTCATATTCCGCCTACTAAATTCAGCATGCAAATTTAGGTTGTGCCATAATTTTAATTAATTAAATAATAAATTGCAATCATTTAAATATGTCACAAAGGGAAAATGTCATGAAATTAAAATACAAATGTCAAACTATGAATATTACACATGCCTATTAAAAGGCTAGGCAGATTGATTTTGTCCCAAGTATAAATCGTGTTTTAGTAAGTTTGATTTTAAGACCAACGCTTAAACAGTAGCGGAGGGTATTGGTCGACCTTTTCTCTCCGGAATTTAGTCATAGAGGATCTAGGAGAACCTGTCTTGTGTCAGTGCTCCAAGTTTAAAGACCAAATTATGTCATACTAGCTGATGCCCGCGGCTTGGCCTGTGTGGTTGTCGGTTATTATATACTAAAACCTTCCTCCAGAACCACTCTATCCATTGGTGAAAATAGCATGAAAATCGGTGCAGTACTTTTTGAGTTTATCGCGAACAAACAGACAGACAGACGCGGCGGAGGACTTTTTTTTATAATAGAACGAAGAAAGAATGAAAGAAAAATTGTTTATTCTGCACTAACTAACACACATAAATTTAGTGATAGTTATGAGTAGGTATAAAAGTAAACACATACCTTCGAACGCTTCCACTCGAAATGAAAAGGAGGAGTCTGGTAGTAAAACACTGAAGACTGATTAGCGGGGAAGTCAGGGTCTTCCCAGAGCTCAGCCTTTTCCAGACACGTCTGCTTGATGCGCTCGTAATCCGTCATCCTGGAGGGAAGATAACTTCATTCAGTAACGTCATATATAGTTACATAGGTACTCCAGAACTTCGTACTACCTACAGACCGCTACGTGTGAACAAGGAATGAAGAAGACGTGTGTTAGATAGCCATACACTGACCGTATTGGTGATGCCCTTTCAAAAGGTCTGGTGCGTCAAGTGCCTGCTACACGGTCGCCAACCGCGTCCCGACGGACCTCTGTCGGTACACGATTGTAAACCACCAAGGTCATGTGACCTTGGAATAACCTCATACATAGGTACTCTAGAACTTCGTACTATCTACAGAACGCTACGTGTGAACAAAGAATGAATAAGACGTGTGTTAGATAGACGACCTATATGTACATACACTGGCCGTATTGGTGATGCACTTTCAAAAGGTCTGGTGCGTCAAGTGCCTGCTACACGGTCCCCAACTGCCTCCCGACAGAGGTGACCTTGGTGGTTTGCAACCGTGTAGATGATGGTTTACTACCCCCTGCCGGTCGCCAACCAAGGTCACCTCTGTCGGAGAAGTGGTTGGCGACCGTGCAGCAGACACTTTAGTCAGTTATTTTTGCAACTAGTAGAGAGCAAAGGTAGGTTGTAAACGGGTGTAAAAAGACGCTTAACGAAGCCGAGAGTAACTTATACTCCCCGTCATCGTGGCTTTTTTTTGTAATGGACCTGGGAACCTGCCGGTTATGGAGGTATTCAAGGTCAAAGTTCCAACAGCTCCAACAAAGTTTTTTTGTGCGTTACGTTACATTACACACTTGCAAAAACAGTGATTTTCACACCGAAAATAAAAGTTATTTCGCAGTTATTACTTTTGCCCAATTTTACTTAGTTTTATGAACAGAATGCGAATGGATAACGGCAATGTGATGGGTCTTTTTACACCCTGTATATAAGACTCTTTTTAGAATAAATATTTTTCAACCTGTAAGCGGCTTCTTCGATCCATTCATTTGTACTTTGCATTTGGGACTTCCGTGTCGAAAGGGCACAACAGCAAGTGGACATAGGGCATTCTGCAATCACGCTGGGTATTGGGTAACTATGAGTAAAGGATTATGGATGAGAAACCTTACTGCAGGCTTGATGCCTTGGATTAGTAGGTAGATGGTTAACGCTTCGTCTATGTTAATCAATTTTTTATAAACCTCCAACTAAAACGCCGATCGACAATTGACCGGAGGCCGCTTATTTTTGAGTACACCTTCCTGTGCGACTGACTTTTGCCAGATTTCCCAACTTTACGACACATCATTCTGGAGTACACGGTAAAGTAGAAAGGCACTGGTGAGTGTTGTAACTCATGAGGATTTTGAGCAAATTATGGTCACATAGCACTATGGGGTACGATTTTGTAGCGGCCTATAGAAGCAGGTGCGATATTCGTATCACAAATACGGCCGATATAACTTGGTAGTTCCGAACTTCGCGAATAGGGCTGCGTCGTAACATTTTTTAGGAACCAAATGGTAACATGAGGCGAGTGACTGAGAGCCAAGCTCAAATCGGCCAAGCTATATCGGCCGTAATATTGTAGCCCGTAAAGTTTATTGAGCACGGCACTTCCAATGGCCGCTTCAATTATGATTTATTATGCTTGATCAACTTATCGTTGGATCCGTTTTTAGCAGATATGAGATGCCCATCCTTTGGTCCAGACAGACAAAGAACTCATCAGAACATAATCAAAATCAAAAGTCATTTATTCAAACTAGGCTGAATATGAGCACTTTTCGAACGTCAAAATTACATAAGAAACGCCCACCATTTACCACTTCCTAGTGCTTTAGCTTGGAAGAAGAAGTGGCGCAACAAACTCCCCTAGCAGCACAGCTAGATGTTCAGTTAGAAAAAAATAATTCTATACAAAAGTATGCAAAATTATTTACATTACGCAACATAAAACATACAAGGAACATACAACAACATAGGAAGTCTTACAGGTGCTTTTAAACGGCAATACCATGATAAGTTTCCCAAAATATGTAGGGTTGTCGTCACCAACCATAAAAAATGCTACCACCACGTGGTTATCTTAACCGTGAGCGTAACCGCAGGTTTCTCTCATTCCATTGGAAATCGCAGCTTATTGTTTGTGTACAATAGAAAATGAATTTTAAATAACTTTAGAATTCAATGGGATTCCACTTTTTGTAATGCACTTTCGCATTGCGAATATGTTAGATACGTGTTTTTAGTATGAATAAACAAATAAACACGGTGTATCAAAGGGGCAAGGCAAGATCCAACGGGCGAGCGGGGCCCACACCAGGGCAAGGTATGACCAAATGGGCATGTGTTTTGACACGAGTACTATTGTAACTTACTGGGGCTGCCTCAGTTTATGTATGACATAATGTTTGAGAAGTAATAAATATTTTTGTATTTTTTTTAATTTTACGGGGTCTACGTGTAACGAAATGGTCTTGCCGTGTGTCGCCGTGAACCACAAAGGTGCTTCCCTCGAGGCATGTTAGAGAATTTTCTCAGGGCACCGATGCATCCCTCAGATGTAAAATTGCATTGCAAGACTTATACAGAGTCGAAATATAATAACCAGCAAAATTGTCCAGACATGATGAATAATGATATCTAATCATGATAAAATTAAAAAGAAGTTAATTTGGAAAGTTTTTTTTGCGGATTATCAACCGCAGGTTCAAAATATTTGTATTTTTGTGTATACTTCACAGACGTGATCGATATTTTAACACGATAAAACAAAACAATAAAGATTTTTTAAATTCATACTTCCAGTAACAACATTTCCATCTTTACATACCGAGACTGCTCCGTGCCTCAGAAAGCACGTTCAGCCGTTGGTTCCGGCTGTCATTCGTATATCTTTGACAGTCGTTACGGATCGTCAGAAGCCCGAAAGTCTGACAACTAGTCTTACCAGGGGGTATACCATTACCGACCTGAGCCGACCCCAATATAGTTGGGAAAAGGCTAGGCAGATTGATTGACATCCAGTAACAACACTACCAGCGCTCAAACCCCAAAAAAATATAAATATTTTTTGTCTTGTTTATAGGTATGTATATATACCTATCGATACCCATCACGTCTGGAAAGTTTTGCTAGCTAATTTTATTTGACCCTGTAGAGAATTACGATTAATTAAACACCTACCGTAATCTAACAAGATACCTAATAATAACACAAATCAATTACAATTCATATAGAAATGGGAAGGTTCCTAATATACGCAAAATCACACAAGACAAAGAAAGGCCAAAGCCAAGAGTTAGAGAGGTCACTCATAAATATAAAAAATATGTAGGTACTTATCGAAAGAAATAACACAACACAATCGGTACAATAGGTTGTTTTATCATAAAAGAAAGTAACCATGTTTGTACTATTGGCGTCAGTATTACTAATACGATATGAACACGATCTAAAAATATTAAAAAAAAAATATATTGTGTGTAGTGATTTCTCAAATGCGCTCAAATGTATTTTTCAGGTCACTTAATTTTTATACATATTTGCACTATCGACAAACTGACTTGTTTATACAAGGACAACGTCATTGTATTGCATAAATTATTGAGATTGAAGGTTATTTCAACTTAGTATAGTATAAAACCGGTTATATTAAGTTTTTTATTAAACATTTGTCTCGGGAGACGTGACAAAATCAATAACAGTCGTGTAATACGCATTTTTGGTTTTATAAAGTCTAATTAATGCAGTAATTTATACCTTTTTTCTTTCATCTGGGAAAGTTAAATTGTGTAAACAATATTTATTAAAAAAACAATATTTATTTTACAGGCACGCAATGGTAAAAAAAATATTATACATTGCATGTAAAAAAAATATTAATATGATTTTCGTTGGATATTCCATGCATGTCCAATGTATTGAGTATTACTGAAGAATCGTACTTATTACTTTGAGCAGCAGTATCCTGCTATCCTGCTTTATGATAATAATAAAATACTTAATTGGACAATCAGAAGCCAATCATAGAGAAACGTAACATTGTCAATTTCCCTTTGACTTGATTGTCGGTCAGTGGGAGCTCCATATTTAGCATCCGATGATTGTGATGTTTACGTACTAGGGCCACGCCACAAACGCTCATATCGTCCTGAAATCAGCATCGAGCACCAAAATAAAGAATGTGTTCCAAATCAACATAATTGACAAAAGAGTTGTTGATATTATTTTGTTTACGTGGAACTTATACGTGATAATCGTCATCTCGGTAGTCACTCCTTTCTATCCAAATCATCTTTCTCACAGTCCAACCATCGTTATTTTGGTACCAACTGTTTATTTATATTTTTGAGTAAAAAAATACCTACCCAAAACATTATTCTCGTTCGAGTTTATGATTTAGCTTCAGAATCAGAATCAGTTTGATTGTCATTTGTTTCCGAGTCAGACACCGGCCGCTTTTTTTCTGGGGATGACACTTTTTCGAATATAAACGAAAAACAAATGAGGATATGTAAGTACAGTAAGCACATTCCTCTCGTACGTAACATAAGCATTGCGGATCATACCCCATATAATGGTTCGAGTATCAACACCGGCGGTACCGTTGAAGAGTTTAATTGACCGAAAAGTTTTCATGCTCATCTGTAGACATTTCGACCTGAATAGCACGGTAGCGGAGCGACAGACCCACTACGACTTAACACAATACATAGTTTGTTTAGTGAATGGTTCTGCACATTTTTCTCGAACATTTTCGATCTTACTTGATAGTACTCTTTGGGTGTGTGAGGTCGTTGGTCCCAGCTACCATTCGTAGATCTTTGGCAGCCGTTACGTTAGAAGCCCAAAAGTCTGACAGCTAGACTTACCAAGGGTATGACGTTACCCATCAGTAACTAGATTGTGGAGGCCAGATATATACCACTCAGCTGCATCCGGTTAGACTGGAAGGTAACCCAACATATATGGGAAAAGGCTAGGCAGATTGATTGACTTGTTAGTACTCTTTACCCAACAGTGCCATTTAGGTGCCAGTGACATTACGGGCATTTCACTTTGCCTCTAAGATTGGCATTGTATCAGCAAATCCTTTGGTTTTGCAGGTGTCTATAGGCGACAGCATGAAGCTTTCCATCAGGTGAGCTGTTGTCATGTTTGGCCAATTGTATTAGAATAATAAGGTCGCATGTCATCTTCTTATTATGCATTATGAATGTACTATGACACTCTGTGGCGTGTCTAAGTGGTTTTAAACGTTAATAATCCGATAAGTGTTTAATTAAGCATCTGCATGTATCACATAAAATCATTTTGCTTTATTATAAATCATTAGATTTAATCGATCCTGACAGAAAAAGCGTGCAAGGACAATCTAAATTGACTTTCAGTTACCACTAAAAGTTATTTGTGTGTGTGCGAGTTTGAACGTTAAATGCTTTTTTGTCACTCGACAATTTGCTACGTTGTTTTTTACATCCAAACTCAATCTTCATAGATATGATGCATACTTATAGTTAACTTAATAGTTTTTCATTATTGTGCGTGATTACTTCAATATGATAGACCCGAAAATTATTTCTTAGACGTTTTTGTATACTAGCTGTTCCCGCGACTTTTTCCACGATCCAGTAAAAGTAGCCTATGTCCTGCTCCAGATCAAGGTCTACCCATTTGTCAAATTTCTTCCAAATCCGTTGAGCTGTTTTGGCGTGAATGCATAACAAACAAACAAAGTCACTTTCGCATTTATAATATTAGCTAGGATAGTATAATTATGTTGCAAGCAGTGCTTAGTCTTAGTCAATAAATAGAAGTCCACAGTCAGTCTGTTAGACATGGTAGCCTTTGATACTTTATGTAATACTAGCGACTCGCTCCTTCTTCGCAGGGTTTTTACGACTGGACAAAATATCGAGATTTATTAGTTATATGTAACTTTAATAATAACGATAAACCTTCTGGAATAAATTCCTTAAACGATGGTGAAAACCTCATCAAAATCTCAACGCGGACATACAGACAAGACTTTAATTTATAATATGTATCGATTAATAATTTCCTAGCAAGCCATAGCTCTTTATCACGCCCACAAGAAGAATAGATTCACGTAATTTATATATCACTTCACGCAATTAATTAAAAAATTGTTAAGCAATTAACGGCGACACTGACATACGACTGCCTGTGTGACTGCACATTGTTGCAACGCAACGCGAATGTAATAATTAATTAGATAATAGCATTAAAGACAACACTTAAATTAATTATAAAATCACAATGTTGCAAGTACCGGTTGCTATGATTAAGTTCTGGTGGCCATTTCTCGGAGATAGCGACGTCGGCGTCGGTCGGGACAGTTACCATTCACGGGGCGGTTACGCCGACGCTTATGCAGTTACGCAATATGTGTGTCAATAATTATTGCAATATAAATTATCGCTTTTATTGAAAGTGAGTTAACTAATTTGTAACACTTAAGGCACGACTGGTAATCTGGATAACTGGAATTGAAACCAGATCTTGGTACTATCTGAAGTTCTATTACATATTATTCTCTTGGTTCAAGTACAAACTGCATTCAGTTTCATCCAAAGAGAAGGCTATAAAGTCATTGGTTTGATCTAAAGCTTGTATCGACTCCTGCAGGCGTAGCATGGCGCTTTCTATCTCTACGAAGAATAGACATAGCTTTTTCTATACAAAGTGACAGTTCGTTTCTTCATTTTTGACATCCACCGTAGAAATCTTTCTACAATCTGTCATTTTGTCTTTCATTTCTAACGATCTTTGTCTAGGTCTTTTTATATGTAGACTATTTCGGAAGAAAGTTTTCTATTCTTACTGTCAAAATCACACTAACAGCCGATAAATCCTATGATAAAACAAAGAATTCTGAGTCAAATTATGTAAAAGAGTGAATTTCGTAAAAAGTGCAATTGACTCTTTTTATTTTGCTGCCGTCTCGTACTGTCTACTGTCTACAGGAAACGTCATTATTGTCTTCTCTTCCGTCGACAAAACGGTGCTCATGCTACGCCTGCTGGTGATATGAACTTCTAATGTTTTTCTCATTGTCGTAAGCATCTGGCGGTAGACCACTATTTCTTATGCAGTTCCTGGTGAAAATGATGGTAGGGGTGGATCCTCTGCGACTGGTAAAATCACTAACAGCATAACTAATAGGGTTGCTTAACTAATAGCACTAGTTGGTGTAGCTCTTGCTCGTTTCTCCGTTCTGATTCTCAGCAGAAGAAGGAATGGGGGAGAGAATTTTCCCGGGAATGGGATTCTACTATCCAAAATACAGTTTTAAGAAATCATATTGCCTGAAAATAGCCCAGTGTCTGCTTGGATACCTACTCGATTATTCCATCCTTTCTTATGTCAATGTTGCAACTATCATTGTGGGCAGTCCACTAAATGAACGATCGTTTAGTCGAGTACCCATTTGTGCTAAAGCGTGGGTATTTTATATTATCGTCTTCTGCATTAACTATTGCATCAGTGACCTATTTATGATCCCTGTGTTCGTTCCAAAATCCTGCATGATATGCAGTCATCTAATAGTTCTTTCTCCAATCCATTCCATCCAATGCAAAAAAGAACGAACATTTCGTCAAATAAAAGTCACCTGAGGGTAACGGATTGCTCACCGTACTTGATGTCTTGACGACAGGGCACTGACCTTCGCTACTTTACTACTGCGTTCTTCAAACCCAATATTTTATTCCGAACGTGCCTCTTAAGTACCGCGCCGTGATTTGTTGGTACCGCTCGAAGTTCTACTTACCTTATAAGTTATAACCATTACGATTTTGGTTTCAAAACAATGATATTTGATTGAACGTGATTTTTATGCGAAGCACGTAAAGGTACTTTTGTACCGCAATATCTTACGGTCAAAGAATTTTACGAATACATTTTTGTAAAGCTTCTCGCACACATGAAGAGAGGAATCAGATTGATGAGCAATATGATGCTCTAGCTGGAGTTGAATCTTTGCGGTGACTCTCTTTCACTCATTCGTAACTAGCCATTCCAAGAAGATCGACGCTGCTAAGCTGCTACTAGCATGCGAGGCTCCAAAACTTTTTTCGGATTCGCGGTCTCATTGCTACTTTAGCGTTGCTATCTTATGGGTTACTATGTGCATGACTTTGTTATTGATCACTTCGTTCCAGATTTGATCCTTCTTTTTCGTGTGGTTAGTAACTAACCTCGTGTCCGAGTTTTTATGTCGCCCATGGGCCTCTGACTTGGCTTCACATGCCATATCTCTCAGGCACATGCCTTTGCCATGCACTTTCCTCACGATGTTTTCCTTCGCCGTTTTTTAAGCAAGTGATAATTATACAATACTCACATGAATCTGAAAAGTCAGAGGTGCGTGGCTTAAGTTCGAACTCGAGACCTGTGACTTGACAGTCCGAGATGAAAGAAGAGTTGATCCTTTAGAGAAACTCCGACCACAGCCTCTATTACCAGTTTCTCATAAACTCAGACAAGCATGATATATTCCAGCTGTTTAATGAGCAAATTATCATACTTAGCACTGTATTAGACGGGAGTACAGATTTTCTTGGGTGTTTTCCTAAACATAATGAAAGTAAAGAAAACCGCGCGTTATTGCGTCCGGCGGTGCTGCCGACCCAGTTGTTCAACTCTCCACCGCATTAATGTGTGCAACATTTGTGTGGATTAAGTAAAAGCGGTAGCGGGTAGACCCGAAGGCTCGTATTCATAACCTGCTCTTATTATGTCAAATAGAGTATTCCTGTTCTTTTTGTGTGGTTTGTGACTAACCTGGTATCATAGTTTTCATGCCGCCCAATGGGCCTCTGACTTGGCTTCACATGCCGTCGAGAAATAGCTCATAAGTATGCTTAGAGTGTGTGAGCATTCTTGGTTTAAATGGAATGATGCAATCTGCAGGCTAATTTTGAACCATTTTATCTTGGTTTGTAAAGTTAAACCTTTCTATCCCATAGTGTGTACACAAATTCCGCCCCGATGACAAAACAACATTATTTACAGAATTGACATCATAATGCCCCATCCAGGAATCAGCTGCACCCGAGGGCTCTAACGGTTATGAAATTGATAATGTCTTGGAATTTAGTAAATTCTTTTGACATAAGATAGCAAAACGTAATTATCAAGAGAAGAACTATTAAGTAAAGCCGCTACTACACTAATATTATAAAGAGGATAGATTTGTATTTTTGTGTGTATGTTTGTAATGAATAAACTCAAAAACAACTGCGCCGATTTCAAAAATTCCTTCACCATTAGAAAGCTACATTCACCCTGAGTAACATAGGCTATAATTTATAAAGATTACATGCGGGCGAAGCCGCTGGCGGCAGCTAGTAAATTATAAATTCGAAAGTAACTCTGTCTGTCTATGTTACCTTTTCACGCCTAAACCACTAAACAGATTTCGATAAAATTTGGCAAGGAGATAGGCGGCGGTATCCCGAGGAAGGACATAGGCTACTTTTTATTGATACCACGCGGACGAAAGCTAGTACATAATATATCTTTGTATATAATTCTTCTGTACGTGTGTTTGTCACCTAACTCCTCCTAATGGTTTGAAAATACAATTGAACCTGGAACGTGGCCAAGACACCATCTGCCAGGTCCGTATTGTATAATTATCTTTTTGCATATACTTTTCTGTTGAATGTCACCCGCTGTCGTCGATCCCACGCACCGTACTCACAAACTGACTACCGGATGTTAGCTACAACGTGAAACGTCACCATTCATATACGATGTGAACTGTTACACTATTGTTTTTATGTCTTTTCATTGTCAAGGCGCGTTTAAATATATCGCAAACTTTTTGTCTCATCACGAAAGCAAACTCACTGAGCTATATTTCTGTAATAGACGAACGTTTTATGGCTTCGTATTTTGTCTTTGAACTTTCAAGTTCTAGGTCGCTTAGTTCTGTTATTCTGACTGATATGGCTTTTCTGTTATGTTACTAATCGTGTATATTAATAAAACAAATTATTTAAAAAACAAAAAACCCGCCTGCAAAAACGCATAACTTAAAAGAGAAAAACAAGCATTATAATCTGTAGAATTTTGGTATTACAGGCGGGGAACAAACAAAAGTTACACCATATTTCAGGTTATTGGTTTGTTCCCCGCCTGTAATACCAAAATTCTACAGATTATAATGCTTGTTTTTCTCTTTTAAGTTATGCGTTTTTGCAGACGGGATTTTTGTTTTTTAAATAATTTGTTTTATTTCGAGCTTTTTAGTTTTATTAATTTATATATTTGGAATTAACTCACTAATAGCTTTTATTTGATACCAATATTGTAATTTATTTAAAAAAAAAACCTTCCCCTCCCTTTTTTTATTTCCAGATGAAATTTAAAAAAATATATATAGCCTATGACACTTCCACAATTAAGACGAACCTAACGACACCTCGTATGTTAAAATCCATCAAGCCGTTTAGGCTACAGAGCGTGCCAAAGAAATAGACATACATACATACAAACATACATACATACATACATACTCTCGAAAAACATTACCCTCCTTCTGGGGCAGTCGGGTAAAAAATATTGAATCACTCGTAAACATAGCTTGTTAGCAATAACGGTTTATATATCTTTCTTCATGGTTTACTATTTTAATAGCTCTTATGTTGTTGTATGTATGTGGTTACTAGTGCGATAAATTAAGTATCATATCAGACTTATGTCTGGCTTAGCGTTGATAAATATTGAAGTTTATGAATCTGGGAATTCTGGGACTTGAAGTATCATTAGTTATTCCTAGAACGGTTAATTTATAAACGAACGGTAAATCCTGGGGGTCATGACCCCCCACAAAATCATTCAAGCTGTCGAAAGACTGAATTATTTACGTACTTATCAATTAACTATTTCCCTAAAAATATTCCCCGGCACCAACCCTCTAAAATCTTGGGCTGCGACCGCGCCTGATTTAGACAGGCTGTGCTTATGACTTTAGATTTGTGCCTGCTTTATGTTAATTTGTTTGGGGTTAGCGCAGCATGGATTTTTCTTCCCTATGCCTCTTTCAGCTCCCACAGTTTTTACCTTCTTCCTTTCTACCCATCACATCTTTAACACAATCCTTCCAGTGTGGTGTTGTACACACGGCTACATATCAAGCTATATATTTCCAGTGTAAGCTGATCTCGCATGGTATAGGATTTCCGGAAAATAAAAGATCAGGGGTCTAAACCGGCCACATTAACAATTCGTCTAAAAACAGATCATTTCCTGAATCTCACCTATTATTAGCAATTCCTCTAATTTGACATAAAAGGTCATGATTTGTGGACCATTTTACAAATCTCCATAGAAAACTGACAAACAGATGAATTATTTCGTAGTATGAATTACACGCAGATATGAATTGTCAGTTTATGACATTTTACGATGATTCATAATATTTTCATATTATGATTCTGCTAAAGCCCCCAGCTCATACTTTTGCTTGATTGGTAGCCGTTTGTACTTGACTAAAATTGCTACTTTGATCTGAATCAATTGAAAGTGATTTCGTAGAGACGTTTAGATCGAAAACGTCTAAACGTCTCGGTGATAGTCAAGGACTGAGTTAATATTATTCATAAATTCTCTTTCAATATAATTAGCTGTTTTTATTTTGGCGGTGTTCTTGTGATGGATGTTGTTGGTTAATTTTTGTCATTTCAATTCCTTCATTTGTAAATATTTATTTATTATTTTGTATACATTTTATTTTTTGTATACATTGTGAAAGTAATTTGCTTACATCACAGGCCTTTGTTTAAAATGGATGTTTTGAAGTTATTATTATCTACATCGGGTTGGAAAGACTTTGGATTGATGGATATGGAAAACCTAAAGATTGAATGAAATGATTGAAATACGAGTATGTGCCCTTTTTTAGTAAGCAAAAAATCTAACATGGCAGATAGAGTTACCGAAAAAAAAACTCCGAGTTTTTTATTTGTCAGTCTTTGATGTCTTTTTTATAACTTTTTAGTCCTAGTCTTTAGTAATATCAAATAAATTAAATTCAATAAGTAGTTAAATGTAAGATGCAGGGTATTTTATTTATTATGGTGCTCTTTACTTATTCTACAGTTCGTAATTTCTTCAGCCAAGGCGAAAAAATTCAGTATCTTCCTCCAAATTTCCCTTCGGCTGTCAAGTGCACATGCAGAACATGCAACATCCAGTTCTGATTCTTTTGTGATAGATACCCCTCCAAATAGTACTCGATTTCCTATGGTAAAACAGCGGGGCACGTAAAATGGCCCATTGTTAGATGGTTAACTTTTCCCAATCAATATCAATTGTTTTCTGTCCTAACTTCTGAAGTTTACGAGTTTAACCTTTTATTGTGCTTAATAGCACACTAATGTCCAGAACTTGTCCTATGTCTAATTTTCATTTAAACAATCTTCATGGACTTTGTGGTGCGCATCAAAAATGACGGGTGGCTAAGTATCCTCCTCAATGCTTCGACATTGAGCATACATTCGCGGATTATTGGGATACGCTTTTCGTTTTACAACTATCATGCTAGTATCAGTTCTTGGCAAAAGATTTACTATGGATATTATAGAAACCGCGCGCCTTAATTAACTCCAGCATGCGTAGCATGACAACCATAGAAACGGGATTTCTACGGGTTTTGTCGACGGAAGAAGAGACAAAATGACAGATTGTGACTGTTTATCTGTCATTTTGTCTATTCTTCCGTCGAAAAAACCCGTTTCTATTGTGGTCATGCTAAGCGTGCAGGATACCTATCTTCTCTTCGTCTTAGTCAAATTCTCTAAGCTCCTACTCATTTTATCCCATCTACTTGTGTATTTAATTTGTAGATACAATCATCTTTATAACTTAAGCTCGATACATCTTGAAGTGTTGCCAAAGTCGGCATTGGCCTTAACATTTGTAACCAATACATATTAAATGCCTTATAAGTGAAAATAATGCTAATCCACCCACTGTAACGCCTTAGTGAGCCATTGTTATTTTAATTAAATTGTGAATATCACAATTTCTCCAGTTTTTAAGGAAAGACTTCACATTATAAGAATCTGGGAGAGTCCATTTAAGGAGGATGCGCTAAGGTAGCCCACGAAATTTTCTTACGTTTTTTGCAATTTGCAGGTCTTCAGTATAACTTAGTATAGCGGCAATACAACTCTCTAAGTTCATGTAAGCGCATTGAATGACTATTTCATGAAATCATGACATTTGGCACTTATATGAACTTAAGGAGTTGTATTGTTGATTCTAATGATTATAATTCTGTAAATACATATTTGTTACGGCCGCGAATCATATTCAGATCAACATACAACATGATTCTGACCTGCAAATTACAAAAAACGTAAGAAAATTAGAATTTCGCGGGCTACCCTGCAGCTTTCACCTTTACAGGGGCGTTTCATGAACGTAAAGGTTGCTATTTCAGTTAGTTGCTATTAGCAGACTTCCTCTAACCTTACCTTATGCCTATCCCTAATTTCTATCTTTACATCTTAGGCAATCGTTTATAAAATGGCCTCCCGAAAATTTCAAAAGGATCGATTGACAAAAATCTACCGTCATTTTTTATTTGGATTTTGGAGATCGTGTAGGCTGTATATTTTCACACGAACTTTTGAGGAAGGGGCTTACAAAATAATAGTTAGGTACTGATTCATTTCATAACACTTTCTTAAACGTTATTACACCTACTATTCTATTAGGAGGACTAATAAATCAGAAAGCGTGTTTAAATCTTTGTTACACAATCACTCCGAAACGCCTCAACAGATTCCAGTGAAACTTGCAAGATGAATCATAATCTGGAATTAACTCTATTTTGGGATATTAACACAAGCGACTCTCACTCACACTGAGTGTTTTTATCCCGTATCGAATCTGGTTCCAGATAACATCGGTTTTGCGAAGGAAGCTACAGTAACAAGCTTGTTTATTTTAGGTTATTTATATCTGTGTATTTTAATTGTCCTTAGCACTTACGAGCTGGTACATATACATACATATATGTGTAGAATGATCTACTATACCTTAGCAATCAACTCATCCTGGTCCACTAAACCAGTTTCATTCACTAAAAAGATATTGCACTATGACGTCACATGACGTCGAATCTCACCAAATCCTCACATAAGCACCAATTTTAAAAGCATAAAACCATTTTTCACACACAACGGTACCCGATTAAGAAATTGCTCTTACAATGTACATAAGTAAATATAGCGAACTTTAAAATCCAGTAGTTGACTAACTCGGTCGGCCCGTAAAAGTGGTTTATTACTTAACCGGTTTATGTTATAACGCAATTTTAAACAGTTGAACTTAAACTCAAAAAAGTTTAAGTAATTTGTTTCTGTGAAAAAAGTATTAAATAAAGAGTTTGTTACCAACCTGGATGGAACATGAATATAATCACAACACTAAGATCCACTCACGCGCACTCAAGATGGTGTCCGTCGCGGCACTGCCTGTCCCTCCCCGCTCTCGTAAGCCTTCCCCGTACCTGCGCTAAGACTGCGCGTGAGTGGACGAGATAGCGGGTGTTACAACTTTACGAGCGGAAGACTTAACACCGAAGTCGTCAAGACAACATCCTTTATTTTTATGATATCTTGTTTGTTGTTGATACATTAGGTGACTATGGCTTTTCATAACCCCGGAATATAAACAAGGGCAATAGTGCGCAGACACAACATCTATTTTTATAATAGAGCTGTGTTTATTGTTCAGACGGCAATCTGGTATTGAAAAACATATGTCCCATCGAGTCCTATACCTTATTACACATAAGTATGTCCCCATACGGTCCAATATAGAATAAAGAGATTATTTTACCTTAAATCCGCCATTTAGCCGTAGAGCCGATGACCGTTGTGGTAGACGTGTTTGTGAGTGGATACCGCGAATGAGACGTAAGGTCGCCCTCAGGATAGGTGGAACGACGATCTTCGCAGGGTGGCTGGTAGCAGCTGGATTAGAGTTGCAGAGAATCGATCGTGCAATTGGAGAGGCCTATGTCCAGCTTTGGACTGGCTGATGATGATTATTTTTACCCGACTACGGCGAAGAAAAAACGAGGGTTATGATTTTGACCGGTATGTATGTATGTATGTATGTTCATCTGTTCATCTGTTCCCTCCTATCTTCCAAACCATTTATCACAATTTGACAAATGAGGTATCGTTATAAGCGTCGTGATTGTCCGCTAATAAAACCCAACTACGACTTAAAAGGTATAAACAAGACACCACAGACAGACAAATTAAAAATCCGGAGTCACGCGTAATCTGTTCGATTTATGCCCTAACACGTGTGACTCCGGATTTTTAATTTGTCTGTCTGTGGTGTCTTGTTTATACCTTTTAAGTCGTAGTTGGGTTTTAGTTTTTATTACTTGATTTTTTATCTTAAAGACTGCACTCGGTTACTCTCTATTTCCTTTTGTGGCTTAGTAGATTCTTAGACTGAATATTTACCACGTGTTTGTTGGTACCGACATCGAAACCGTAGTCCGAAATCGATAAAAATCCATCAATTTTTTTTTAAACTTAAAGAAGTTTAAACAATATTTTTGATGGATTTTGACATGCTGCCTTCTTTCTGTTTGTGTTCTGTTATCAAAGCTATGATTATTGATGATCGTTTGGGAAGCTCATTTCAGACTACGCTATAATATAACGCATATAGTTCATAGCACAACAATATCGCTCGCCATCGCCATACATTTATTTAGAACACGTTCACACTTTGCTATATATATTATTGGAAATGTTTAGACTGGAAGCCGACCCCAACTTGGTTGGGAAAAGGCTAGGCAGATGATGAATTACTGATGCAATCTGTATGAAAAACTATAGTACATTTAGCGGAAAAAAAATACTTTCAGGTCAATATGAAAACAATTTCATTTACGTCAAATTACAACAACAAAGTCATGTTAGCATGAAATCGACATTCTTCATTCGTGAATAGTTAATTGTTGTTGGGTAGAGGTGTATAGTAAACCTATATTTCACCAGTTTTGTTTAAGTTACATGGGGGCGAGCCTATTGCCATCTTTGCCCGACCTGGGAAGCGAACCCAGCAGGCGTAGCATGGCGCTTTCTATCTCTACGAAGAATAGACATAGCTTTTTCTATACAAAGTGACAATTCGTTTCTTCATTTTTGACATCCACCGTATAAATCTTTCTACAATCTGTCATTTTTTCTTTCATTTCCAGTGATCTTTGTCTAGGTATTTTTGTAGGTAAACTATTTCGGAAGAAAGTTTTCTATCCTTACTGTCAAAATCACACTGACAACCGATAAATCCTATGACAAAACAAAGAATTCTGAGTCGAATTATGCAAAAGAGTGAATTTCGTAAAAAGTGCAGTTGACTCTTTCTACTTTGCTGCCGTCTCGTACTGTCTACTGTCTACAGGAAACGTTATTTTTGTCTACTCTTCCGTCGACAAAACGGTGCTCATGCTACGCCTGCAGGAAGTGTAGTGCTTGCGCATAATAGACCAACGAAATAGTCGTTAATGAAATTGTGACTAAAGAAATTCCATTGATCCATGGTGTATTACTAGTGCTTGCAGATGGTAACGCCCCACGAGTCACCACACGTTTCATAAAAATAAAAGAAAATACATTATCTCTTGAGCTTTTTC
Organism: Lithophane semibrunnea; assembly: GCA_947363905.1. Taxonomy (NCBI): domain Eukaryota; kingdom Metazoa; phylum Arthropoda; class Insecta; order Lepidoptera; family Noctuidae; genus Lithophane; species Lithophane semibrunnea. The sequence continues at coordinate 5,262,015 of OX376186.1, read as the reverse complement.
ATTGTTACTGTACAAGTTGAAACAAGTTATTAATTAATCACGCATGTGATGATGTGACCTTTCTGAAAAACATCCACAATTTGCTCCTGTAGTGTTCAATTGTAGAACAAAAAATGCACATGTTGACAAGAGTAAACAAATGAATTAGACCGCAAAAATGTGGCTGGAAATTATGAGTATAAAATAAACTCACTTTTTATGTTTATGGACAAAAGAAAGTGCATTTAAAGTAGACAAAACTAGATTTAAAGTGCTTGAAAATGACCAGCATAAATAACATTTAAATGATCAGATTATTAATGTGTAACATATTCTTTCCTCTCGCTTTCCTGCAATCTGTGGGAGTGATTTCGTGAAAAGCAACGGAAGTGTGTAACAGGAAGCCGGGCAAGCGCGCGCTATTTGATTTGACCAATGAGCGCGCGCGGTTCTAGAGTTGGCCGTCCGATGGTACCCATTTTCCGAGAGGTTGGTACCTCCCTTAGGAGTGTGTTCTGTAGTTGGTAAGGAGCTCGTCCGGGGTAGGCGGGGAAGTGCTAACACGTTCATGTAGAAGAGATCGGCAGTACCTATGTCAGTAAGTCAGGCGGGGAAGCTACTGGGCCTGAAAATAGACGTAGATTATTCAACTGATTTAAGGGCGCGAAGTCAGGACTGGACTGTGTTGAAACTAGTGTCTACACGAGCTCAGTTGTCAGTGCTGGACTGAATTAGGTACTGTTCCATTACTGGGCTCGTCCAAACCTGCTTTTACGTATTTTTGCCGCCAAGTACGACCTGCGTTCCGATTTGAAGAGTATGCATTCCAGCTGTGTGTGCTGGCAAGCCTCCACCGAAGATTATAGTAGGTATGGCAGAAGTCCAAATGCAGTAGTGACAACCCACCACCAGGACCCATCTGATGGTAAGTTGGGCAAAAGGTTTAGCCGTATTATTACTTGCTGGACAAAGCCAACGCCAACAAAGGTAACGCAAGAAACGTCGATTTTAACCGAATATTATCAAAATTCAATTCACAATCAACGGTTCAGCAACAAAAAAAACACTGGCGACTAATTTGAATGTTCTAAAATATTAATATATCCAAAAAACTTGCGGTATCAATTATATATAGGTAAAAACCGTATATAAATATTGCGAGGATGAGGATACATCGATTCAATATAAAGATGCAAAGGATTTTAAACACTAATGGAGAGCAACATAGTTTCTTTTAGTTATTGGATTATACAGTTTATTATGCTTTCATTATCTCACCTTTGAACTATACAAATAGTTTTATATTGACAAAACCGGACATACATAATGAATGCATCAATATCTATAGAAATAGACGAAGTCTGAAGTTTTTATTCCGAGTAGTTTTCGACATTTCTAGGAAATCTGTACCTACTGTGCTCGCCTACTTATATTTTGTGGTTTTTAGAACGAATTATTGACTGGGATGTTTATACAGGATCTACCCGTATATGGACAATTAATTGAAGATTGAACTTCATACTGTACATAAACCTAAAGAGAATTAACGAACGAAACGACAGATGGATACAACAAATACGTTTTGTTGACCTACTGCAGCGTTTAAGGAGCATGACACACCCCGTTTCGCTTGGTATTTGGTCACTATAATCGTGAGGAAAGTTTTGTGTATGAATGCCTATGGCTATAAGAGTAGAGTAACACCAAAGAAACGATGGATGGACTGTGTGAAAGATGATATGCCTAGACAGGGGGTGACTAACGAGATGAAGGCTCATAGAGAAGTATGGAAGAAAGGGACATGTTGCGCCGACCACAAATAAATTGGGATAAGGGCCTGCCCTTATCCCAATGAGTGATGATTTGGTAACTATCTTTCGGAAGTCACTGTTTCCACTGTCAATCACTGTTTACACATACGGACTTATTAAAGCCATGCCTCGAAGAGCAGATTGAACGGTCAGCCTCGCTTGACATATGAATACTTACGACATACGACAAACGTTGCGGGTAATTAGCAAAGTACACAAATAATCTAAAGTATGGACATCGCCCTGTACCTTAATGAGTTGTTGAGGCACACTCACTCTGTGTCAAATACTGTAACTCTTTAAATTATGCAGCAATTTTATTCAACTTGCTTTAATAAAGAAGTGAAGCTTGTAAAAATGGCATAGCTACATATTTAAGCAGATTGGAGCAAACTAAAGACTGTGCCTTTGTATCAATTGAAGCTACGTAATTGAGTGCCATATACGGAACAAGAATATTTAGTCGCTTTGTTATGTATCCATTAGTTTATGTATTCTGACATGCCTACAAACATAGTGCATTATGTAGTAAACTGGTTTCCAAATAGAGCATTTCCTGTATCCGCCATAAATGAATTGGTGATAAAAATTCTCTAAAGGTACAATGTTTTGATCTTGTATTAAGACTAAGCTCTGGAAGGTTTATAAATAAAAACACAAATACTTTGTGAATATTTTATTACAGCTATAACGATAATGAATCAGAAATTAACTAGTTTATAACGAATACAATACAATAATTACAGTAAAATAAACATAGTCACGCTACAAATAGTTCAGAGAAAGTGGTGTCTAATTATCAATTATTATTTGCAAACACGTTATCTATTACATTCAGATGATAGAATAAAGAACTGAATGCTTGGATATAAAAAGTGTACGATGTATGCGTGACCATTGTTAGAAAACTTGGCTTGCACACTACCGGGCGGCTTTTTATAACAGCAAACGTGATCCGCAAAACTTGAAAGAGAATTAGGTGTTGGTCACATTCTATTAAACATTGAGAAGTTGTGTTACTGTTAAGATCCATAAAATCGCAAAAACCACAAAAGACAGTTATATAGTTAGAGGCTATTTACATCAGTTATTTACATAAATACGCTAACGAAATTGGGACATACAGCAGTCGTTACATTTCACAGAAGATCGCTTTACACACCGATGCCAATGAGCAAACCCTGTATGTGACGGTTACATTCAAATTAGACCACATACAATACAATACATTTGCATAATTAGTTGGAAAATAAATAAAGCCTATGGCCTCAGTGTCTACAGCGTTTAAGTCTTATTTATCTTAAACTACAAGACAGTAACATTGAAAACGTTTTATCGTGAAGATTTTCTTTATTTCTGAAATAGATGATTTATTTGATGAAATTCGCATAAATAATTACAGCACAACATCAGAAAAGACTATTATTATTATTAAAGATACATGGGAGATCATCCAATATTTAAATTCTTAGAGTATTTGATTTAACTTAGTCAATATTGGCTATGCCACAGTAAAACGCGTCAGACAAATGTGGGATACATTTAAAATAAACATAGATATTTTTATTGCATTGATGTGACGCCGTGCTGACCTGGTACAAATCACATGATTGTTTTTAAGTGTAACATCTTTCCTCTCGCTTTCCTGCAATCTGTGGGAGTGATTTCGTGAAGGGACAGAAGTGTGTAACAGGAAGCCGGAGAAGCGCGCGCTATTTGATTTCACCAATGAGCGCGCGTGGTGCTAGAGTTGGTCGTCAGATGGTACTAACCCATTTTCCGAGAGTTTGGTACTGTCAGCCAAGATGTCAGGATGTTACACTTCATAAGCGACTAATGGTCGCTCGTTTTTTAGAAACCCTAACTAAAAGACATCTTTTTAACAGTCATGTTCTCATCTTCACGTATTAATGCGTATTAATGTACAGAAGAGTTATTTCTACTCTTACCAATATTTCTTTGAATAATTTTTATTGAAGCTAATCTAATCATCAACTTACACAGAAAATTGCACCATAGCCAGTAAGGAAATGCAGAAATAGAAATGCAGTGTTTTTCTACTATTAGCGTAGAAAAAACATTTCTAAGCATCAAGAATTACGAAGATTCCAATAGGTACTATAATAAATGTATTAAATGTTTACTTCGTGTCTTTAAATAGTATTTACACGGTGAATTCTAAGAATTAAATGGGATAACAATGATACTTTAATTTATTACTGGAATAAAAGAAAAATCATTATTAATTACTGACTTAATGAATGTTATACACATTATGATTTAAATGTTGATTAAAACAGAACTGCAGATTGAGAGTACCTAAGAATTGTATACACGGCTACACATCAAGCTATACATTTCCAGTATAAGCTGACCTCGCATCGTACGAAAATCCTATACAATGCGGGATCAGCATAAACTGGAAATGTATAGCTTGATGTGTAGCCGTGTGTACCTACTATGATTAGTGCGTGACACAATTAAGGCGACACAAGATCCCTGAGTAGTTTTTAGGCCCATTTATGGTCGTGTTTCAACATCGTAATTTTTTCATAATATGCAATGCACCTTTATTCGCGCACCTTCATATAGCAGTGCTATTGATAATCTAATGAAAGTCTACAAGCAGATTATTATATCACACGAAGATGATTTTTTGTCACAATTCTAGCACTGAGTCTGTTTAATCAACATTTCTAATTCTAAACATTGGGACTATAATGTATGAGATTCAGTTTATGTCAGGTATATCAGAATCTTTAGTACTGCCTTGGATTGCAATTCCCGCTATTTAAGCTGGTTATTCGTCAATCTGTAACAAAATGATTAAGATTACCAACTAAGTACAATTAACCGAGGTAATTTTTGCTTTATATTTTTTTCTAATATGGGTTACATGGCTTCCTTGTACTATACCTAGGAGCATAGATTGCCAAAATAGATGTGAAAATATTCCAGGCGTGTGTAATAGAAACCATCAGTCTTTTAGACATTTATGTTGCTTGACCAGATAAGTAAAGCGCTCGTGATTCATCTGGAGGACTCCTGCAGGCGTAGCATGGCGCTTTCTATCTCTACGAAGAATAGACATAGCTTTTTCTATACAAAGTGACAGTTCGTTTCTTCATTTTTGACATCCACCGTAGAAATCTTTCTACAATTGTCTCATTTTGTCTTTCATTTCTAACGATCTTTGTCTAGGTCTTTTTATATGTAGACTATTTCGGAAGAAAGTTTTCTATCCTTACTGTCAAAATCACACTGACAACCGATAAATCCTATGATAAAACAAAGAATTCTGAGTCGAATTATGTAAAAAAGTGAATTTTGTAAAAAGTGCAGTTGACTCTTTCTATTTTGCTGCCATCTCGTACTGTCTACTGTCTATAGGAAACGTCATTTTTGTCTACTCTTCCGTCGACAAAACGGTGCTTATGCTACGCCTGCTGTACGAGTGACAGCATGTAATTTTTTCCATGATATTACGTACAAAGGAATGTGCCTCGATTTTGAACGCACCAGTAGCCTAATTGCGTAAAACAACTATAAAACCACAATCTGTTGCATTTCACAATATTAATTGCGTTATTTACGGACAAATTTTTCGAACATAAGACGCAAAGAATTAGCAATATCCTTCATTAAGATTAATCGTATGTTACGTAATTAGGGTGCAGGGGGCCTACCACCACCGCTTACAGCAGTATTATTTTGATATTACTTCAGTGTAGGAAAGAGATGAAGCTCTACAGGACGTATAGCTCCATCTCTTTCCCCCACGAAGTAAGATGAAAATAATACTGCTGTAAGCGGTGGTGGTAGGCCCCCTGGTCCACACAATATATAGTTATTCAAACTACGCTAGCATACCATACAACTACGTACCGCGGATAGTCTTTCTCGTCATGACTGGTTTCCATCTAGAGTCCTGTTCACTGTAAATAAAAAATATAAATGAATATACTCAGATTATACTTTTTCTTAGCCAGAGAAGCACAGCTGTGGTTACCATGTCGAATCTCCAAAAAACATATTTGGTATAAAAATCCCATTCAACGACTTTTATCCCCTTTTGAATTATTACAAATGTATATCTATCTTAGTTAGATATAAAACTATCCATACTTACAAACTTTTGCGTTTATAAGATTAGTATTATAAACGCGAAAGTTTGTAAGCATGGATGGATGAATGTTTGTTAGTCTTTCACGTAAAAACTACTGAGTGGATTTGGATGAAATTTGGCAAACAGATAGTTTTTATCCTGGATTAACACATAGGATACTTTTTATCTCGATATTCCCACGGGATCGAGACTTACGCGGGTGAAACCGCGGGGCGCTAAGGTACCCCTTTCCCATTTATCCCAGAAAGATACGGGGCAGGTAACCATTTACCTATATCGCGCTGACGACGTCCATGCATACGTATTCTGAGGAATGTTTCGTATTTAATCATTGTCGTCGCTCTTTTATTACCTTACTAGTAGTAGGTACGACTTACTTTACTAGTAGGTACGACGATAAACTCAACTTCTAACTTCTCTTTTCCAGACAAGAATATTAAAAATCCAAATCGTTTGTTTTGTATAGAGTTTGATAATAAAATCCACAGGGTTTGAAAAGCACGGGAAGTTTTAAGAAACTTACGTTTTCATTTCACCTTTTCAGCAGTATTAGGAAACAATATATAACATCGCACAGCAATGATTAAAGACAGTTACTTTTTAATTCGCATAATTATAATGTTGTATACATTTTGATTCTTTTATAGATAATGCAGTAGTATGCCAGAATGCGGTAGCTAATCCATCGTAGCGTGACGTACGATCAGATTGACTAACACATTGGCCGCAGCTAAGCTTCCTAGACCATATAGGTAAGAAAATAATGTTTTTACCACTTGTGAATATGCCGTAAATGATGGAACATCGCACTTGTAACTGTAGTCATTCATTTGTTTCATGGTTTAGGACATAAAAACAAATGAATAAACAAACAAATGAAACTCAAGTGACCAGAGTATCATCGGGATTATAACTTTTTCGTTACTACCCTTGATTTATTCACAAGTATTTAGTGCATTATTTCTTCTCACATCAGAAGACCAAATTCTCGTACTTAAAAAACGATCACATTCAAATCGCAATCGGTCAAACTTGTCAAAAATTTTGGTAAATTGATTGTAAGTATTTTTGACAGATTGCGAATGAGAGCGTTCTTAAAAATTACGGAAATTGTCCCTATATTTACTTGACGATAGCATTGCGTTGATCTATTTGCTGAGCATGATATTATAACTAATCTAATCAAGTTACTTACAGTTCTTCCTGTCAGAGATTCGGTTCCTCCTGCGTTCCCTTGCGACTGGCTTGCGCTTAGATGTGGCTGATCTCACCAAGCTTTCTAATATCTCATCATCCGCTGATAAGTCTCCACTAAAAACAAAATATCATTTATGATGGTAAGATACTGTTGATGGTTTATTTTCTAGGAAAATAAGGTTCTGATGAACCTTGATTTTCTATAGATAGAAAATCACTTAAAACCAAATCCAGCTATAAACGATCGGTTTAAATAGCACCCTAATTGCGTAATGCATTTTCGGTCAGAATTGGAATCTTCTTCTGAAACAGCTTCAAGTTCGAAAAATAATCTGTAAACAAACGTAACTTACGAACTTATGAAGCAATGTTGTTTCGAACCGATTCCAATTCTGATTGAATGTGTATTTCGCAATTACATAGGGTGTTGGTCTAAAATCATAGCTGAAATATCATAAATAACTAGAAAACCGATAATAAAATGAATTTTACACCTACGGCTTTAGTTTGATTTTGCTAACTATATACGAGAGTCCGGGTTCATAAAGTTACCAAGACTGGTTGAATATATGAATTTATAGTGATATTTCCATGTTGACCTTTAAGTATCGCTCTTTCTATTTCCGCCGAAACACTACTGAGACTAAACAAATTCCTCACTTGACTAGAATTCTCCTGCTGTTTGGCTGGCTCTTCCTCCTGCCATCTGTGAGGCTATCGGTATCAGGATCAGTCTTCAACAGTTCCTTCAGAGCATTGTCCGCGGTGTGGTCACCATTTTTGTGTGAATAGTTGCCCACCTGAAATAATATAGAACCTCGTTTAACTTTAACCTTATTCAAAGGCAAAAATCGTCAATAGGTATTATTCTGTGATAAATGCACGATGATGTTACTACAGTGCTACAAGGATCTTTTCTCGTTCGAATGACGTTGATAGGTGCGTTTTTGGTAAAAAAGTATGCAAATGTTTTGTGAAATGTATTGAAACAACAAGATGGCGGCTTTAGTTCTGATTTTGGCCACGCGTCATATGATCCTAGTACCGCTATATTATCTGGAGTGTGACTTACGTCTATAATCATTTTGCCTCTAGTCTTATTTCTCTCTCTATGATTAGCTTTCTTCTCCAGTTGTTGCAGCACCCTCTCTCTAGTAGTCCTATACTCCAGAGAAAACTCCGCAATGACCTTCAAGAATTCTGCAGGCTTGGTCTTGTGCATGTCGCAGGGAGGGACTCCCAGGAACAGCAAGAACTTGTTGAATCTGTAACAAGCAAGAACCTCGTTGTTCTCTCTATCTCGTGTTTAAGTTATTCGGTATTTGGTTCGCTAGGGGCTAATTCGCATTGCGCTGTACATTTAATTTAATTACAACCGCATAGGCATTTATTGCTATTTATTCATTGTAAGTTGTTAAACAAATCAAAGAATCTAGTGCAAAATAATCTATGATAACATTCATTGCATCTTGACTAAAGATTCTTTACATTTTTCGGAAGTTACTAAGACTAATTTGCTGCATTATATTACCTGCTCATCACTCTCTTTTTAATGAGTGAGAGTAATATGATCCTCTCGGCTGCGTCAGTGAGAAACTCGTTGATTTTTGTCTTGAATATCTGCGAGCCGTCGTGTTTGGCGACGCGTTTCATGTGGTCCCAGGATGCTTTGCAGTCAGACTCTAGCTTCTGGAGATTGGCTGAGAGAATATCAAAGTCTACCTTGGAGGCTCGGATGACGGGACCAACCTGAAAATGAAGAACACTGTTGTTGTTATACTGGTTTGTCGGACTATCTTCGTTAATTATTTCTACTAGTTAACCCTTTCTACTAGTTAAGGGTACTTAGTTAATTATTTCTTTTATTTGCCGCATATAAAAGTTGGTTTCCACAATATCACGACCTCAGAACACATTGGAAGCTTCGGTTATTCAAGGGAATGTTCCGCCCACCACCAGCAAGAAAAATATACACTTTCAACATACAAACTGTGTACTAACTTCACTGAAAAAGTCGGAGCTATCCGGGAACTTTTCAATGATCATTTCGCAGATATGGTACAACAATGGATGCTTGTGCACGGTGTCTTTGACTTCCACGACCTTGGACAAGTACTCCAGCCGGAATCCTTTGGCGTAGTTACCATTCAGGTAGTTTCCAACAGTCCTCAATGTAGAGAGGATCACTTTAAAGGTCTTGTTCACCTTCAACAATTCTATTCCTTGCTTCAGGTCCATCAGTGGTTCGGCGATTTCTTTCTGCAATATTCGAAAAATAACGATTTATATATTGAGGTTCATATACTGAATATTTAAAATTATTATGGAATCGACAGGTCTTACCTCTAAATTGTCAAAATCCAATTTGAATACCCAAAGTTTGAGCCGGGATGAGAGTTCGTTGATAGAAGCCAAGGTGAGTAGGAACTGCTCAGCACTGCCCAAAGGTAAGTCCGGATTGGCGTACTGAAAATAAATAGATTGAATTAAAATCAGAACATGAGTGAGAGTACGTAAATCTGGAATAATTCTTTCCAAAAGAAGATAGGTATACAAAAAAGCCTTGTTTTACTTTGTAAATTATCTTTTCTTTATAGGGTATTAGTACACCACTGACTACCTGCAGTATTATCTCTCCTCCGCGCTTTAATCCATCCAAAGGTTGTCTGTAAAAGATCGCTCTTAGCGATAAGATCGCCCATTGTGTCACCCTATGTTAAATTTCTACATTTGTATCTGTATTTTTTATGGTGTACATAATAAAGAGTATTCTATTCTAGTACTAACCTGTGCCTCTTGAATTTTAACTTTTTCCTCTTCAGTCGGTAACATAGTCAGCAGTTTTTCAATGCCCTCTCTGCCAATGACAGTAGCATCCATCTTCATTATAGCTGCCTTTATAGTCTGAGGTGTAGGTAGCTTTTTCATTGCTATATTGATAGCATTCGATCTTTTAGCATCTAAAATAAGGTTTCTCTTTGGTTCCATTAGTTTCTGTAAATTGAATACAAGAAAGTTATCAACAGGTCATTCACACTCATTCTATAAATTAGAGTCCTCTACTGGATTAATAGTTATTTATTCAACTGTTATATAATAAGGGGTATTAAAACACGAATGTGGGGCATAATAGTATCACATGAGTGTTTTAATACCTAATTATTTGCAGTTGCATACAAGATTTTATCTACACCCATGATATGAATCTTCTATAAAAGTTTCTTTGCAATACCAATAACGAACAAAAATGACGCGGAACGACGTGAATTCGAATTTTTCGAATTCGAATATGTTTATTTGTTGTTTTGTTAGTTTGTTTTTACATTACGGTCTTTGTTAGTGAAATGCTCGTGTATGACAATGTTCTTTTTTTAAATGAGTTGCATTATGAAATTTAGTACAACATTATAACATCCGTTTGGATTATATTATGGTTACTATGACACTAGTTGTTTTAATGTTGGTAATAAGCTAACTGTTTCAGAAACTTTTAGAGAGGATTTATAGCATGGGTGTAGAAGATAAAATATTTTCTTACGAGATCCGCACCATGATATTTATATAATAGTACCAAATAGAGAATTATGGCAAGGCAATGTACCAAAAGCGTGATACTTACTTCCTGAAGATGGCCGAAGGAGTGCATGAAAAAAAAAGAAAGAAAATCTAATTAGTATCGAAATATAATACCTAAACTTTACAATACACAATTTCTTAAACTTAAAAAACCTCAATAATAGTAATATTAGTAAATCAAAATATTTTGAATTTATTCTCAATTATTTTGTATCGAGAGGGGAGGGACTAAAATAATAGACCCAGCATATTGATTAGATTGATTGTTGATACAATGCATCTCGAAGACACAACTTTTATTTCAACATCTTGCCCTATGTAAACAAAAACTTACTTTGATAATCAAGTCATTTGTCCTGGACTCAAACAGGTGCTCTAACATGGCTGTGTCCACGCTGACCTCAGGTAGGTTATCCCATATAAAGCCTCCAACCTTCGGCCTTATTGCCACAGGCGTTGGGTTCTCTTGTATCTCCCGCCAGAACAGCTTCACAGTCTTCTTATTCTTCTTTATAGTTGAGCTATCAGAATCATTTGACATTTCTGAAGAAAGAGCTGGTTTTGGTGGAGTAGGTACGTTGTTTTTATTTAACATTGGGAAACAGCCAGGTAAAGGAGGAGGTATTCCCATTGGTGGGAACATTGTTGGAGGCGGCGGTGGTGGACCGCTAGCAGCATTCACTGCAGGCGATGACATATCATCGTCTGAGTCTTCGCGGAGCTCCGAAAAGTCCAAGTCGCATAGATGAAATTCTCTGTGAAGACATCCTTTTCTTAGTTCTTCCCAGTGCAAATCGTTTTCTGACACTTTTATTTCGTGCACTTTTGGTGATTTCTCTATGGTTGGACTCTTTATAATTTCTGTAATAAAATAAATAAGTATTTAAGATTTCTGAAAACTAAACGTCAGTCTTTTAAGTTGAGTAAAAGTAAGGAAAGTTCATTACCTTTTGATTGAGATTTAGCTAATTCCTCTTTGGCTTTTGACACAATTCCTGCCATATCAGAAACCCTTAACGGTTTATCCTCAGTAGTAGGGCTGACGGGGCTGGTTAGCCTTTGCGCCAGATCTTTGATGCTGTGCTCTCTATTCAGCAGGATACCCCGATCGTCTTTAACCTCAGGGACGGGATCAGTCTGTTTTTGCCGCATCACGGTTATTGCATCAACAGCATTCACACTATGGCCTAGGGTTCCATTTTGGATCCTCTGTTTCAGACCTGATGTATATCTTTGGTTTCCTGTCAATTATTAGTTCAAAATTTAATATTGTATTAATAGATAAAAAAAATAAAAATAAAAACTCAAAAATTATGAGCAAAACAGAAGCAGAATAAAGCGGGTGACAAAAGAATTAGTGGTGTGTTAGTTTAAAGCACAAACCATTCTTTAAAACGTCTGCTAAGTTAAAATTCTTCGTTGTTCTATTAACATATTTGTCATCCTCCTCCTGATGCCCGTTGACTCCATTCAGTAAGCTTGAACCATTGACGTTGCCATTGACACTTGAGTAGCTCTTATTATTGGTATATGTCCCATTAGTGTAGTTCCCATTCGTAGTAGTGAAACTTCCATTGGTATTTGTGTAATTCCCAATAAGGCTCGGAAAACTCACATTAGTACTTGCAAAGCTCCCATTTGTGCTTGTAAAACTTCCGTTGAGACTTGAGAAGCTGCCGTTTGGGCTGGTAAAACTACCATTGGTACTCGACAAACTACCATTGGACGTTGAGAAATTTCCATTAGTACTTGTGAGACTTGTGAAACTTCCATTGGTGCTCGTGAAGCTTCCGTTAGGGTTGGGAAATAGTCCATTGTAGATATCACTGGAGTGGTTCAACATCTCCTGTTGCTGGATGATGTGGTGTGCTTGTCTCGCGTATCTGTCTCGTCGTCTTCTTAAAGCTGAGCTCAGTTCTTTGTTCTCTTTATTATGATCGGTGATTGACGGTAGAAATGGTGCGCGATGGTTATTCGTTATTTTCGTTATGCTTTCTGTTTCAGTATGAGCGATGACTGGTTTTGCTGTTATTAGTGAAAAACGGCACAAAATAAAGAAACCTGGATTAAACGAATGCTGTTTAAAAAGCACTTCATTTGATTCAGCAAAATTCGAAAATATTACTGTCTGTTACTTGCAGAAGATATTAAGTAAAAATGTCAAAAAGTCCGTCAAAATGTGCTTTTTAAACAACAATACGAACCGGAACTTGGCAAACAAAAAACATCAGGCCCAAAAAGAAAACTTTAATAAAATTAATTTGGAATATGATAGAAAATGTCTTAGTATATTTTTAAGGTATGAACTGCCATACCATGCAGAAAACTATGTAATTACATGAGTAATAATAATTAAAGCACACTGAGAAGTCTAAAAACAGAATAAAATCTTTGTAACGTACCTTTCTCTTTGCATTGCTGTTTTTTGGATTTTCTTCTGTCAGTACTTATGTTTATGCTTCGAAGGCGAATTGAACTGATCACCGAGTCGTCTAATTGCCTGAAACCATATTTTTTATCGTTTATAAAATAATCAGGATCCATCAAAGAGAAGGTCCGGTCGTTTTTAAAATGATTTCGGTTTATAGGGCCTAAATGCAGGCTGTACTGGCAATTCAAGGTCTGGCTATAAACATATAAATCATTTTAATGCTCCCGTAGTAATCTGGTTGAAGCATAATAAATGCACAAAATTAATAGTCATATTTTTATTTACTCACTTAAGTGCAGTTCCAGTCTCATCACCGTCCTCATACAGAAGAACTGCTTCGAAGATCTGCAGCTGCCTCAATAGATCTAAATCCGTTCCCTGCTTAGACATATACAGCTGGATAATGTCATCTATCCCCTGATCCTGTAGGGCATCTACTTGGTCATAGTAAGTATCCCTATCGGGAACATTGTTCAGACACCTATTTATCAGAGTAGTTGCATAAATCAGGAGTTCAGTATCTGATGCATCGAAGTCTTGCAGGATCTTCATGATGTTATACCAAGGCTGTCGGCCATTGGAGCCGTCAACAGAGACAATAGCATCGATGAGGAGAAGGCAGTTCTTGTCAGTGTATTCGACGAAGACAAGAAGTAGTTTGAGGGCAGTTTTGACAACGTGACGGAATTTGCTGGCGATGAGAGAGTAGAGCCACTGGACACAGCGTTTGTGGGCCATCACTCCGTGCATGCCGTCGACGTACAGGAGTATCTGAAAGTGGAAGGAGACGGACTTGTTATTGACCATCACTTGTATACAAAATTTATTTAATACTGACATCGGCAAAAACTTCAAGCCTAGTATAAACATTGGTATGCTGTAGTTTACTACAAAGAATCTTGAAGTTACTACAAAGAATGTAATTTCTACAGAAAATGTCTACAATGAGTTTTCGAGTCTGTTCACTGCTGTATTTGTGTAAATTCATTCATAATACTCATCAAAGTCTTAGAAAAACATGACCCCAATCATCGTAGCATTTTATTATACCAGGGTAAAGCGAAAGTATTTTGGGATGTTTGTTATTTAATCGTGCCTAAACGCATATTTGGCATAGATAAGTTAGAGGATGACCAATCTTTGAATTTAGCACGTTACCCTACTTCAGATTTGGCGTACAGAAAGTAATGACTTTAGTTAAGTTAAGATAGACGGTTATCAATACAAAAACAATATCTAAAAGCAAAAACAAAAGAAACATAAATATTTTAATTTTATTTTTCTTTTGTCTTCTATTGAATTATACATAAGTAGGTATTTAAATTTCAATAAAAATATAAGAAGAAAAATATAATAAACAACAAATAGTGGTACTTATTGCAATATATCTGTTTAATAGTAGTTATATTATTGTACATAAAAGTCGGAATCAAATAGCTTTAGAACGTGGCATGTTGGGTGTCTGGGTGTGGGTGTATGGGTGTCTGAAGATTGCACTACATGGGTGACCAGCACAGCATGTGGCTGGTATTAGGTATAGGTAACGCTGGTACTCGCTGGCATACGGACGTCACGTAGACTACACCAGATACACGAATTAGAAAAAATAGTGTTATGTTGCTAAACATACTATGTTTGTTATTTATATGGTGTGAAAAAAATAACTTTTGAAACTTACTTTAAGAAGTGCTTTAGACCATTGAACTGAATAATTTTTAGGTTGGAGACAATTATGAAATCTCGACAAAAATTTCTTGTTCCATACTAAAGTTTAATAACTACTGTTTTAAATTGTATGAGACAGCTGTTTTTTGTTTGTTTTCACCTTTTAAACAATAAAGCTTATTAGTACTAAGTCTTACCTGTCCCAGAGCTCGAAGTATGTAATCCAGATAGTTATGGTCCGCCATATTACCAACTTGCATGAGGCAATCCAAGCCTTTGTTAGCGACGAACTCGTGCACCAGGTCTTTGTCAGATTGTAGGATCTGCTTGAGGGTGAATAGCGCCCTGCGAAGCTCACGTCCTTGAGAGTGGAGTAATCTCTCTGTGGGGATTGAAAAACGAACCTTAAACAATTTTGTGGTACAACAAGGACAATGGATTAATCCTTTACCGGCTCTTTCGCGAATGGTTATAAACATGAGGGGCAGTTTTGTATGCCAACAAAAACATACTTCGATAACTAATTCGGATGTCAAGCGGTGACTATGGTAACACCCCAGAATTGCCTGTTGTTGATACGCTTACTTTTAAGGGGGACAGTCAATTAGAGAGTCTTAAATCAAAATATTGTCTGCGATAGATGTTGAAACGATTCGATTTTAAAAAATTCATAAGCTGCGGTTGTCACGGTTACTCTAATGACAGCACAGCTCATTTTTTACACGATTGCCCAAAAAGGAGTGTAATGTTTTTTATTCACCGAAACAAACACTGAAGCCATCTCATTATACATCTTCAAATAATGTACGCGTATTGTGACACGGGTACTATGTGTGCTAAGTTTGAACACATGTTTTGCACTTTCGCATGCCATTTCGTCTTGCAAAGTCTCCAAACAAGACAATGTTCAAAACTCTGCCACAGCCACTTCTTACATCTATTTAGAAACTTTTGATAATTTTGAAGAAGTTTAATTCGCTTAGGTTTTAACAGCATCAATTTGGTGTCAACGTCAGATAGACTTCGCGCACTACGTACACGGTAATATATTATATAAACGGATGACACGAATGATGTATATATACAATCGCAATCTCATTGTTTTCTTATTTAATTATTTACTGTATTCGTCCACGACGTAAATGGATGTCATTTAATTTTGTTATAATGTCATAAGTGCTGTAAATTTTCGAAAAAACAATTGTACCTACTATATGGACTAAGTTGTCTGAAATGAAAGATATTTTATTTATTATTTAAATAGTTTGTTGTGTAAACTCAATTTTTACTTTTTATGGTTTATTCTAAACCAAAAATTATGTTGTTTTGTACGCCATAAATGGCAAAACATGCAGATCTACCTGTTATTTTAAGACCTCGCACATATTATTTGATGTGTACACTCATGTTTTACAATAAAAATATATTCTATTCTATTTATTAAAAAAAAACTACCTCACGAGCTCAAAACACCATCTCAGACACTAATATGTGTGGTCCTCATATTATGATCTGACTAGGATTATTGCTTGGAATTTGAGTTTGTGACCTCTGGGTTTATTTCATCAGTGTTTCTTCTGAGAGTAGTCGGGAAAAACCGACCTCATCTCTTTTTCAAATTGATCATTTTTTATTCATTTATTTGGTAAATCCAATTTACAGAAATAAATATCATCAATCATTTAGCTTGATGAAAATTGACGCTAAATTGATTGTGTAACTTTAAGGCTCGGAACAAACAGGCGCGATATCACAGGCGTGACAAGGGTTGCGCTGCCTGTCGCGCGGGCCAGCGATATCGCACCAGTTTGCACGAGTCTTTATGTACTGTATACCTATAGTACTTAAATTTACAATTCTACGCAATGGTTTTTGAAAAGTTAGTCGACAAAGGAAACCTAAACAGTTGAAAATACTCTAGACAGATTGATATGATTGGCTAAAAGGATAACTTACCAATGATGGCGTGCACTCGCACAGACAGCTGTGTGCGCAGGACCAGGGCATTCTTGCGACTGGAACAAAAACATTGCAATGTATACATGTCAGCTATTTGTTTATGTAGGACGAATAAATGGTAAAGAAGGTAGGTAATGTAAGACCCGTAGCAGACAAAATTAAAAGAAAATGACAAAATAAATAAAAAACTGTGACGCGCCGCGGGTTTTCGATATTAACCCTATCAAAAACTTAGTTATATTATTACTTTTTTTAAAAGAACGCTGGCCGTTTACCTGCGCACTGACCGATTTATCGATTCCAGCCTATTCCAAAGTACTAAGTAGCTAGTAAAGTACCTATTATGATTCTACAATAAAACAATTTCACTTATATTATAAAACAATAGCCCTTGTACTTAAGGACGCGACTGTATCCGTGCGCAGACACATCCCCTGCACTGTCGCTTAGCTTTCTTTTTACGTGACGACAAAATAGCTTACTAAATAAGGCTAGATAATTTACGAAATTATATGTCAGCTCTTTTCAAAGATTGGTTTATTATAGTTCAATAATTATTTACTAAAAAGTGGTACATATGTCGCCGGGCGACATGCTTGGGGGAGGCCTATGGCCAGCAGTGGACGTCTTTCGGATGAAATGCTGATGATGTCAAGTGGAAATAATTGAAGACAAAGAATCGGGACATTTCAACTTAGCACATATTAAAACCTCTACAGGCAACATAATAAAAAAAAAAAAAAAAAAATATTATCGTAGTCATACATAGCAAAAATCAAAATCAAAAGTCATTTTAGTTTAGGCTGAGAATCAGCACTTTTCGAGTGTCAAAATTACATATTACAGTCCCCCAAAACGTCTGCCCTTCACCACTTGCTAGTGATTTAGCTGGGAAGAAGTGGGGCAACAAACATCCCCTAAATCCAGGAATCGAACCCATGACCTAGAGTTTAACCACTGCACCAATCATACCGACAGACACCGATGATTGGACTTTTCCAAGTTGCGTTTATTTGAAAAGTTAATGAATTAATATCTAATTTCTGTTCCTCCTACCCTAATATAACTCATATGAAACAATAATCCATACTTAATATTATAAATTCGAAAGTAACTCTGTCTGTCTGTATGTTACCTTTTCACGCCTAAACCACTGAACGGATTTCGATAAAATTTGGCAAGGAGATAGATGGCATCCCGGGGAAGGCTACTTTTTATCGACATAACACGCGGGTGAAACCGCGGGCGGAAGCTAGTTAGATTATAATTTAGACTTGTCTTTGCGATTTAATTGGATGCAGTAAAGTGCAAGTAGTCCCTGGAGTTTCCTGCCCGTTCTTCTCCATAGAGATCTACGTTTTGGAATGGGCAACTAGCTTCAACTTTCTGACAAACCGACCGACTCTTTGACAATTCAAATAATCAAATAAATGTTTTGAGTATAAGTTTGAGTAATCGTGTGTCCCACGGCCGAAATATCTAGATAGAAGTGTGAAATGCAATTTATGTAATATGTTTTTTTCAAAATTTAAATCCGTGTTACTTACGAATAAAACACAATAAAAAACGTTAACACTTGTATAAATTTTACTTCTCATTCAATTTCCATACCTTATATGAAAATCGATGGAATAAACTCCAAACCCTATTAACAATTAATAGAATAAATAAAATTGAACTCCACGACAAATATGTCGCGCCTTCTTCAACACAATTTAATTAGTAAGGCCATTGTTATTTTAGGATACCCTATGATGCGGCCCCCCCATTTTTATACAACATAATTATTATCTTGACTGTTAGCTTATAAATTACTGATAAAACATCTAGATTTCTTTAATAAATGTTAGTTTAATAGTAATGTACATATTATACACAGAATTACGGAATACATTTTCTAAATAATGGTGAAAACCACATCAAAATCTGTTGCGTAGTTTTGAAAAACTACGCGGTCTCGGTCACACAGACAAACACGAAAAGTGACTTTAATTTATAATGTATAGACACAGACGTAAAAAACTTGTTTGAAAACAAATGCACCACGTTCTAAGAAAATAACAAAGTTGTTTCCGACTCACAATTCTTCATCAAGGAGGTCTTCATCTTCGTCTTCATCCTCCGACATGTCATAGTCCCAATCCAGGTTAAAATTCACTTTCACAGCACCTTCTTCTTCATCAGCTATGCCAGAATCTAATGATGCTTGCCTGAATTTTCTGTTCGGTACTGATCGCTCGGGATGTGCATTTCCCTCAGCCACGTCGGATCGTGTGAAGTTTCGCATGTCATCTTCCATTTTTCTCCCACAAATTGTATACAGGCTGTTGTAAACTCGTCAACTTTTACAAAGTTTGTAAAAAGTGCGTTATTGCAATTTCATGACACCTCTTGTAAAAGACTCGGCATTTTCCGGATATTGGTTAAAACTTATTTGAAAAAAGTTTCAAAAATTATTGAACCGCGCCTATTGGTCCACTGAATTTGTTTTAATTCGATCGTGACATTATTCGGATCGGAATATTTATTATTAATCACGGTATCAAGTTTTTAGGTCAGCATTATGTGGGACTTGCGTCTCCCATCGCTCCCTGCTCTGGACTGAGGGTACCGCGTTGATAATGTAATTTTCCCAACAGGCGTACCGACATAGGATAGACTTCACGGGACACACGGATACAGTGTCCGGTAATTTTCAATTATTACATGATTCCTCTTCAGGATGCTGTTCCGTCTTCCTGCTTTAAGATTATCAGGTTATTTTAGCTGAATTGTGCCTTCTACACAGCTTGTAGCAGAATATGAAAGTTTTGTTGTTTTTTTGCATCGTTTAAAAACATGATCTTTATTTTCCTCATTGTCGGACAGTGACCTAGTTCTTATAGCGATCGAAAATAGATTCTAAACAAAAGCGAAGATGTATGTCTTCTGTAGCCCTATAAGCTAACAGTGCAGTAACAGTTAGTTTCAGTTTCTCCCTCTGAAGTTACCGCAGCCTGTGTATACGTTTTCGCAGTGTAAGTTCATTGTTACAACGGAGCCTAGGTTTTTGTTAACGTTCGACTTCATCGCGATTGAAGCAGAATCGAAAAAACTGAGCTGAACAAAACATGGTCGGTTTCGCTCGCTGCTAATACCCATACTTTCTACCATGACGATATAAAGTGACATGTTGCGATGACGAGAAATTAATCAATATTAATTTGACTCCATTTAACATAATCCTTACTTCCTTACTAATATTATAAATGCGAAATTAACTGTCTGTCTATCCGTCTGTCGCGCTTTCACGCCAAAACTACTGAACCGATTTAAATGAAATTTGGTACACAGATAGTCTAGAGCCTGAGAAAGGATATAGGCTACTTTTCATCGATATACCACGCGGGTGAAGCCGCGGGCGGAAGCTAGTAAATATTATAACTTAGATAACAAATGAACGTCGGCAAGAGTGTTAGAAAGAGCGAACAAAATATGAGTTTAGAGCAAAGAAAATAAACTCATTAAGTCTAATTAACAAGTAATTCGGAAAATGCACGATCTCGTACTTAAAAAACCGCGAATCGACGCGTTTACCCGGTTACTAGTGTTACAGTAACCCAAATAAATCTACATGTGTCGAATCCGGTACTGATCTATTTTTGATCACATGGAAAACGGTGCGACGACCTTTGGAAGTTGCTGGATGGGCCCTAGCATATTTTAAAAACAATTGAACTAAACAAAAACACAAATTATTCAAATAAAGCTCAACATTCAAAAACAAAAGTTTTTTTTTGTTTTATTCAGTGCAATTATTTGCAACAACAAAATCATCATGATTGTAATCAAACACTACTCTTTCTTCCAAACTGTGTGTATCAGAGTGGACATAATTATGTATTTTGGAGTATCATTGTACCTGATGTACAGTCACGGACTTTAATTAATGAGCCACCTTCAAACTTTTCAATTTTGCAGTTTCAAACATTCAGGAGATTACACGATTAAACACGAACTCAAATTGCACGCTCGTAAATAAGATGACAAATAAATTACTTTTAATCGGAAATAGTCTTATCCATAGATGTTGACTATTAAGTTCTCAATGATAAAAATAAATACAATGTTGCATTAAGTTTATCCAATCTATTTGATACCGACCTCCTTTGAATCATAGGTCATTAATTAACTCGCTAATTCTGAAACATATCTGAAGACGACAGTGACAGTTGAAATATCGATCTCAGAGTCAGAGACGTTACTTTCGAACTTGTCGAAATGACTTTAATGTTTCTCCGTACGCTAACGTTACTATCGCAACAGTAACCTAGCAACGATAAACAATCGTTGCTAGGTTACTGTTGCCAGACCTGCAATTGGTTGTCTTTGGGTAGTCACTCTGCTGTCAAGTTTGTAGTTCTGGTTAGCCAACCGGTAAAGATATGAAATATAATTTTCTTCTTCTAATACGAAGACATATGACTTCGCGTGTCGGGAACCGAATAAACCCGATTTGCATTGCACGGCTAAAATACGAACAGTGCCAGGTGGCTCATCAATTAAAGTCTATGACTGTACGTACTCGAGTAATTAAATTCCTATGAAATACATTCAATCAAATTGTTCCAAACGTGAGTGTAATGTGAATAAATGGTATGTGCTCTTTTAAAATTATTGCTATTTTAGCCTAAAATACTAATTGGAAATGGAGATCGTATTCACTATACATCCGAACAAATTACCTTTGTAGTCAGTGATCAGTGTGATATTCAGTTGCATTGTCTTTTCATTAATTTTACAGTTGAATTTAATTATTTGTTGGACCAACTGAAATAGCGAAAGAAAGTTCCATATATTTAAGGGCGCACCCTGCCTCAAATTGCTTAGCATGATGCTTCGTTATTCCGCAAATACTGCAGCATTAAATTTTAAATCAATATATGTTAAAGTTGAGGATTGCTAGGTCTTATGTTTGGCGAAAACACGATTACATAAAATTTAAGTTACCTCTAAATAGAATTATAAACCGCTGGTATTCCAAAAATACTTCAAATTAGATCATGAAACTTTGCATAGTAACTGAACTATCTATAAAGCAGGTCTTATGTTATTTTTTTTTTTAATTACCATTATTTTCACCGTAAAAAGCAATTACATAAACTTTTCGACGCTTTAGAGCCGCGTAGTATGGTGCGAGCGGGATAAAATCTGAGGTAGGGTGCGCCCTTAATGCTAAAAATGCACTTTTGTTTGTAACAGCCGATATTTCTTGTTTATCCGAGTTGGTCCCCTGAAAGATTCATTTTGAAATCAAAGACATCCAAAGACAAAGACATCCAAAGAGGATGTCTTTGGATGTCTTTGTCTTTGGATGTCTTAAGCCAAACTCAAAGCATTTATTTCAATTAAACCATTTACAGGCTCTTTGGAATTGTCAAGCCTTGCATTTAATGAAATGAATCCTGATACCGCGTTGGCGTATAGTAGTCTTTTACTTCTACAGTATTATGATTAATTAATTAGTATTCTGAGAAGAGCTTAATTGATTTTGTCTGAGCCTTTTACAGGTTGCGAGTAGCTACACTAGGATAGCCAATTACGAGAGCATAATAAAATAAAAATAGAATATTATTTAAATGCTCAATATTTACAATATTCTTCCATTAAGAAATCACTCGTACATCGACGAAAACTTTTCAATTTCTGTGCGGTATGAAGCTTTGTATTCCAGTAACAAAGGGATTTGTCCAATCGATCACTTTGTTGGGCAAAACACCTCAATGTATGCTGCAAATCATTTGTCATCATCCATTTAGTTAAAGCAGACTCCTGAATTTGCAGTTGCTTGTCAATCATCATTAGGATAGATATAGGCTTTTAATTTTATGCCGTTTTATAAGTTTATCCGCCGTTTAACTTTCGATCCGAGTATCATTATTATATGAATGTGTGATAAAAGTTTATTAGTCAGTCGAGTTTAGGAATGCCTTTAGGCTGACGTCACCTTTGCAAAGAGGTGTAATTTAATATGCATATTATATTTGGGGGCCTTTTCACATTTCGTTTAGGAAACGGCTTTTACAGAACGATATATGTAGTATCCTTACTAATATTATAAACGCGAAAGTTTGTAAGTATGGATGGATGGATGGTTGGATGGATGGATGGATGGATGGATGGATGGATGGATGGATAGATGGATGGCTGGATGGATGGATGGATGTTTGTTATTATTTCACGTGAAAACTACTGAATGGATTTGGATAAAATTTGGTAAACAGATAATTTATAACCTGGATTAACACATAGGATACTTTTTATCCCGATATTCCCACGGGATCGAGACTTACGCGGTTGAAACCGCGGGGCGCAGCTAGTATAAGATAAAAGTATGATTAAATACGAAACTTCTTTATTTTTATTTACAGCTATGGACGTTCCACGTTACTATAATTTTATTATGATTGTCTGTTCATTGACATTTGTATACCTAGACAAAACTGTTTTGTCTATCATTGTCAAAACAAGTTTCGCAGTAGATTTCGATGTTATGACTGATTTGTTGCGGTGCGTACCACATAATTATTTTAAAGCGAGCGTGTGTAGCTCGTGTATGAAGCGATATTCTCATAGTTTTGTCTTGTGTGAACAGACGGAGGTGGTAAGAGGTGATAAGAGGTGGGTATTCAACAAAATTCGTCACAGACGTAATATCAAAGCGTACTTCGTATGTGGAGTCAGCATAACGCAATGCATAAAAGTGTATGCATTTATTAAAGACATTAGGATTGTTTCCTAGTGGATGCTAAGCTTGGTCCGTATTAAGTCATATGGGAACTAAAGGGGAGCAGTGCCGGAACGAAGCAATAAGCGCCTGTGAGGGGCCAATGATGCATGCATATGCATTCGGACCCTAAATAATTCATATCGCATAATAATATACTGCTGAGCATCGTCAAGGTAGACCTGGCAGACGCGCACTTTATTTTATTCAATTTGTTTTACGAAACAAAATTAGGTTTTAAAATTAACAACCGAATTTAATTTCGGAAGTCAGTGGAAAAAAAAACGAAAATAGAAAACCAAAGGCACAGACTTCCGAAATTAAAGTTTATAGATATTTTGTGCGTCGAAATTCCGTATTCTACTCAAATTAAAATTATTTTCCCCTTTTTAGTGTTTTTTTTTTGGAAGTGGGTGGTTTTTTTTAACACGTACGATGGAATACGTAATAATTAGCTTACTCAAAAACTAACATAGTTTTTATACTACGCAGGCATCCTCTACCAAATAAAAAAATAATTTTCAAAGACACAATTTATGAAAACGTCGATGAAAATACATACAGACGAAACAGAACCCTCCTCCTTTTTAGAGAAGAAAGTAGGAGGACGTGCGGTCGTGGGATCGGCCGCACTTTGTGGTGAGGCCCGCTTGGCATGGCGGGCTGATACCAGTCGGAGGTGCGGCGCATGTACATTATGTACAAGTATCTCCCGGGCCCCCGACTCATGGTAGAAGTAGGAACAGTGGGGTTTTGTCGGTAGGAGTCCGACATCCATGAGGATATCCCCAGGGAAAACAAAAAAAAGGTACCTGTCTTGAAGACCTTCAAGTTCTTCATCCTGCTCGCCGAGTGTGGAGTCCAGGTCCAGGTATGGCCCGTAGTCGCCATCTTTGAACACCTGGAGCGTCGCGTCATCCAGCTGTAACAATGAGAAACTTAATTAATATCATTAGAGACTTGCTTATGACTTTGATTTTTTTTCGGACTTATGAAGCAATGGATTAGACATTTAGAGATTGACTAAAGTTCGTCTGCTCAAGAACGTACCTAAATAACGCAATGAACGTGATTGAGTTATTAAAATGAAAGGGATTGCAATCAATTGTCATTTTATTTTATGTGTGTGACGCAATTACCCCACAGATTTTGATGACTGATGCCGAGTCAATCTATTTAATTTTATTATGTGACCGTATAATAAATTGTGGTCTGTTTATGTGACTGAGTTTTGATTGTTCTATGTAGAAATTTGCAACTGATAACACTATTCTAGTTTTAAGTAAAAGTTTCACTTTATTTATAAATAAATGATTGTCGAAATGTCGCAGATTTCGACAATCATTTTTATCACTGCTTATTCCGTCTGAAAATGGCGTTATGATTCATATTTGTTTATAAACGCCACCTATGCGGTGTTGTGAACATTCATCAAATTAGAATGTAACTTTCAGTTCATCTAGTTGCTCACAGAGCGCATAGATGGCGTTGGCATACTTGGGTTTTACGAGCAACTAAACTATGTTATCATCCTATTAAAAACTAGATTTACTGGTATCAATAAACAACCAAACCGTCATCTTTGTGATTAAAAATTCCATGGTTATTTGCAAAGTCCACACCTTTTGGTACACATCAATTTTTAAGTGTTTACGTATTTGCCAAATTTCAACTATCAATCAAATTTTAAAATACATAGGAACATTCCACGCTTTAATGGGATTAACAAATTATAATTTATTTTGATAAGAATTGTGTTCCCGCTGCGCTGTCGTTACAGCGTTAATCATTATTAGGAAAAAATCGCTAACTGTTTTTTAGGATTAATAGTTCTGCTGAAATATGAAAACCATAAACTTTCATATAAGTACCTTGTGGTGTGTCTACGACGAACGTTCCTGCCGTGAAAGGCTAATTTTGCAGTGACAAATTAGGGAAACTCCAACTCAAAGCATTTATTTTAATTATTTTTCAATTACATACACTTTTGAATTGTTAAGGAGTCGGTCAGCTAGAAAGATCTTTATAGTATATTTCGGAAAATATTAGCTAAGTGTGTTTTGATCACTCAAGTCATAATTAATAATTAAGTATTATGAATTATGATAAATGCTCGTTTGTTGCTCAAAGATTTACAGAGTCATCATCATCTGCCTAGTATTTTTCCAACTTTGTTGGGGTCGACTACCAGTCGAACCGGATGCAGCTGAATACCAGTATTTTACATGGAGCGACTGCATAGCTGACCAATGATACCGCTTGGTAAGACTGGTTGTCAGACTTTCGGGCTTCTGATGACCCGTAATGACTATGTAGGAGCTCGTGGCTAAGTAATAACAGCCGCTCGGGTCGATCCATCAGGTTAAGCTACCAGCATAGTTACCAGTTACCAGCATAGAAGCGACCCCAGCATAGTTGGGAAAAGGCTAGGCAGATGATGACGACCCGTAATGACTATCAAAGAGCCACAAATGACAGCCGGGACCAAAGGCAACGGCTTAACGTGTTTTCCGAGACACGGAGGGGTCTTGATAATTATGTAAAGATGGTCACCCCTCCATGGACTAACTGTGGCAAGCGCAGCTTAACCTGAACAATCGAACGGCTTTTAGCCACAAGAGAAGATACACAGACTTCTTGGATACATATATATATTATTAGGGGAACTCTGCTTTACAAGTACCTACCCAGTTTTCAGTCATTTCCTCATTATTACCTATTTACTAGCGACCCGCTCGTGGTTCACAGGGTTTTTACGACTTGACATAACATCAAGATTTTAGTTATATGTCACTTTAAACTTTCCGGAATAAATTCTCTAAAGGATGGTAAATACCTCATCAAAATCTGTTGCGTGGTTTGGAAGAACAACGCGGACATACAGAGAAACACGAAAAGCAACCTATAAAATAAAATTAACTTAAAATTCATAATAGGTATGTAAGTATATGAATATGAAGTTTATATGTTCGTACAACTGTTAGTTACACATAATTGCAAACGCCGATTTTCAATGTCGATAGACGAGTCTATATTTACTAATCTAAACTTATCCTGAAATAAACACAAATTGACATATTAATATCGATTCCTAGATATCTTGTTTACAGACATTTGCATTTCCACGCTGTGTTATTTGGCGATCTTCCAAAAGTACCTACCTGTCGGTAGGTGTTAGGAACCCGAATGGGCTGTTGAAATAATCTAAAACGCGATAAAAATGTACTAAACTACTGCTTGCTATGAACAGCTACGCGGTAACGCAACAGGTCTACAGGAAAACGTTTTTAGAGAATAAAGCCGTGTACTGACCGGCGTTACGGGGCGTAATGTACCATCGCTCGTTCCCCAAACACCAACGCATCGTGAACTTCGGGAAGTGTCTTGGTGCTGGACAATAGTAATAGGCAGAATCAAAATAGGAAAATATTATGAATCATCGTAAAATGTCACAAACAAATTCATAGTATGATCTGCGTGCAATACATAGTACAAAATAATTCATCTGTTTGACAGTTTTCTATGGAGATTCGTAAAATGGTACACAAATTATGAATGGCTTTTGTGTCAAATTAGAGGAATTGCTAATGACAGCTGGGAATTCAGGAGATACGCTCGCTCGCTGACAGACAGACAGACGAACGGACAGCGGAGACTTAGTAATAGGGTTCCGTTTAGCACCCTTCTGGTACGGAACCCTAACAATGAGTTTATCATTCTAATATACGTGGTCTATACGATAATATTATGTAGGTAAATATTTACCAATAAAAAACAATTGAGAAACCTCTACTATTATGTAGCTATGTCGAAATCACATATAAAATTAATTTGCATTTAGTTATATTCTAAGCAGACCGGTTGGATGAAATAAAATGATAAGAGAAGAGCTCTATATTATCTCACAGTCCATAACTAGATATAATGCGTAGTATTATAGAATTAATATTTTAAATGCAACTTATACACAAAATGTAGGTACTTACCTATACTTAATGATTACTGAAATCATATTGACGTCAATCCTTAAATATGTACCTACCTACTTAAAAGAGGATTGTTGAAACTGATAACAACCCATGTAACTATAAGGATATTGAAAACACTGAGTTGGACCTGCTACCCAGGGCCGTATTTAAAGGTGTGGAGGCCCTGGGGCAATCAAGAAGTGGAGGCCCCGAAAATTATTGATTTAGTTCGGTTTTCGGTATCTATCAAAGTATTTCCACGAACCATTTTAAGACCATCAACCCAGGGAACGAAAACAAAATTAAAAAGGTTCCATGTGAATGTCAACCCTTTTTTCTAAAATAAATCAAATTGTGGAGGCCCCTATTTTGTGGAGGCCCGGTGCCATGGCCCTTGTTGCCCCACCTTAAATTCGGCCCTGCTGCTAACCAATTCCTACTACACCTACATTCTGGTAATTTGAGATGGGACAAGAAATTGGATCAAATACCATCTTAAAGGGGTCCAAAAGTATGGGACTAACACTGAAATTGCGAAAAGAGAAATCCCCACATTTATGTTCGCATAGTTAGTCAAAATATAGGGAACAGCTGATGATTTTTCGCGATTTCAGTCTTGGTCCCATCGTTTTAAAGAAGATACTCCATATCCCCGTCTGGCATAGAATGATCAAGAAGGAAGGAAACTATAGTTTATTTTGTCAAGCTACTAGATGATAAATTGATAACACTGGTTAGTCCACGATGACATATTGTCTCAACTCCAATTGAGATTGTGACTCAGTTCGTAGTAGCACCATTTTAATTTGGTTTATGAATAAGTGCCTACGCATATTATTATATTCAAAGTGGTATTCCCCAAGAAATTCGGTTGCGGAAAACAGTTATTTCGTCTGAGGAAAACGGAGGAGTATTGTTAGAGTTATGTCTGATTGTCTTTTACCTGGTAATCTTCAGCATTTAAGGTTAGTTTTGGGAACTTCGATGGGGTTGAACCTGATTAGTTAGAAGAACATAGCCAAGTACGCAGCTTCAAACACACGTTGAGACATTATAGACCATATCAAACCCGTAGGAGCTCGTGGCAAGTAATAAGAGCCGCGCGGGTCGATCCATTAGGATAAGCTAGGCTTGCCGGGGTTGGGTGACCATTTTTACATACCGAGACTCCTCCTTGCTTCGGAAAGCACATTAAGCCGTTGGTCCCGGCTGTCATTCGTGGATCTTACGGGTCGTCAGAAGCCCGAAAATCTAACAACCAGTCTTACCAAGGAGTATGGTATTGCCCAGTTACTGGGTTGTAGAGGTCAGATAGGCAGTCGCTCCATGTAAAATACTGATATTCAGCTGCATCCGGTTAGACTGGAAGCCGACCCTAACATAGTTGGGAAAAGACTAGGCAGGTTGAGACCATATCAAACCCAGCAGGAGTGCAGCTATCCAGACCAGAATGTACTCCAGTAGAGAGTTCCATGTGCCCTTTGGTGATCAGGAGGCCTACCACCACCGGTTACAGCAGTATTATTTTAATATTACTTCAGTGTAGGAAAGAGATGAAGCTCTACAGGACGTATAGCTCCATCTCTTTCCCCCACGAAGTAAGATTAAAATAATACTGCTGAAAGCGGTGGTGGTAATCCGCCTGTTCCAATTAGAGCCACTGTTAGGGCCGAGACTACTAAACATTTAGTATTTTCAACATAATTTTGTTTGAAAAAAAAAAGGGTGAAAAAGAGTCCATTGTCCGGAGTGTAAGTGGCTGCTGGATTATGATAGCTTATCTGTCATCAAGGTCACCGAACAGTAGCAAAAGCATTTGCGGTGCCACCCACGAATTTTTTTAGGCCATTTTGTTCGAATGTTATTCGAGAAATTCCTTGACTTTGTGTCTTGTGTTGTGTTTGTGTCCTATCTTGGGATGAGTCAATTTATGACTGGTACTTGGTTTCTTGGTATGGCATTTTACTGGTTAGGTAACAGGTAACACAGTTATGTTTTGTACTAGCTGCGCCCCGTGGTTTCACCCGCGTAAGGCTCCATCCCGTGGGAATATCGGGATAAAAAGTATCCTATGTCCTATTCCAGGTCATGGTCTACCCCTGTGTCAAATTTCATCCAAATCCGTTCAGCCGATCACACGTGATGGCGTGACCAAGGGAAATAGGGATTCATTTTTATAAATATAGATTTACAATATTCTTTCATTTCTAAATACGCGCTAGAGAGCGCTTTTTTATGTAGCGCAATCGCCAATGCATTTTTCATAATTTAATTTCTATAATTCAGTGCCTACCTACTGTAGACATCTTGTGATTATATTATTAATTACTTATTACATTAATAACCTTTCGCCCCAGTTAATTCTAATGATTAACATGATAGCTCGCACTGATATGTACACACGGCTGCACATCAAGCTATACATTACCAGTTTATGCTGATTTCGCAATGTATAGGATTTCCGTACAATTCAAGATCAGCTTATACTGGAAATGTATAGCTTGATGTGTAGCCGTGTGCACATTAACTAATATAGACACCTATAATCCACTTATCACTACATTTCCCCCAGGCCAGGTCATCGTGAAAGAACCGACTTTGATTTATATCAGTTTATTAATACCTACGTTATGAGGTGATAACGTCGCACTTATCTGAATTTGCTATCTATTATGGGTTTATATATATAGATACTATAGCTATATGTCGCTCGTGGCTAAGTAATAACAGCCGCATGGTTCGATCCATCAGCTTAAGCTACGCTTGCCGGGGTTGGTCCGTAGATGGGTGATATCTTCACATACCGAGACTCCTCCGTGCCTCGGAAAGAACGTTAAATCGTTGGACCCGGCTGTCATTCGTGGATCTTCGACAGTCGTTACGGGTCGTCAGAAGCCCGAAAGTCTGACAACCAGTCATACCAAGGGGTATCGTATTATCCAGTTACTGGGTTGTGGAGGTCAGATAGGCAGTCGCTCCATGTAAAATACTGGTATTAAGCTGCATCCGGTTAGACTGGAAGCCGACCCCAACATAGTTGGGAAAAAGCTCGGCAGATTGATTACCTATATCACTTGGAAGTGTGACCACATAAATGTTTTGAACTGTTTAGCGAAAAAGAAAAATGATGGCAAAAACAATTTAAGGGTTTTAATATTTCACAAACTTTCAGCAGGATGACAAAAAATAAAATAAACATTAAACAAAGATGTAGAAATAAACTGGAAATGATCCGAGCCTAGCCTACTCGACCCACATTTGACGCATCGTATGCTCGTAGTGCAACATCACACGCACGCTCTCAGATCGTTTCCTGGAACACGCAGTCCACATTATTTTTGGCAGATCTAGTAATGCGATGACACACATATTATGTCACAGCAGAGGAAGTAAGGTCAGAGGGTTCAGAGGGACAAGACTGAGTAATTTTGGCTTGGACTACTGCGTTACTCTATTATTTTGGGTATTGTGAAAAAGTTCCCCTTTCTATTTCCAGAATTTTATGTATTTTTTATAAACAGTGCAATAAATACTCTTTATAAAATTCATGATTTTATTATTAACTAGCTGATGCCCGCGACTTCGCCCGCGTGGTTGTCGGTTATTATATACTAAAACCTTCCTCAAGAACCACTCTATCCATTGGTGAAAACAGCATGAAAATCGGTGCAGTCGTTTTTGAGTTTATCGCGAACAGCATGGCATCTCTACGAAGAATAGACATAGCTTTTTCTATACAAAGACACGTAGAAATCTTTCTACAATCTGTCAATTTGTCTTTCATATCTAACCATCTTTGTCTAGGTCTTTTTATATGTAGACTATTTCGGAAGAAAGTTTTCTATCCTTACTGTCAAAATCACACTGACAACCGATAAATCCTATGATAAAACAAAGAATTCTGAGTCAAATTATGTAAAAGAGTGAATTTCGTAAAAAGTGCAGTTGACTCTTTCTATTTTGCTGCCTTCTCGTACTGTCTACTGTCTACAGGAAACGTCATTTTTGTCTACTCTTCCATCGACAAAACGGTGCTCATGCTACGCCTGCAGGACGACAGACAGACGCGGCGGAGGACTTTCTTTTTTAATATGTAAGGTGGGAAGTTGTTCTGTTGTTACCTTCTGAATGTATATTTTCTTAAATTAAAATAACCTCTGCATAACCTTTTCCTTTCATAACCCAGTACTTATTAATGCAATATGAAAGTAAAATGTTTCAAGGATGTTTTGGAATCTTTACAATGCTCTTAGCAGAATTTTCTCAGGTATCGTCTGTGTTCATATAAACAAAGATTACATCTGGACATGATTAATAAACTTCCGACGAACGCAACGAGGAAAAGAAAGATTAAACTAGTGAGTAATGTAGTCAAAAAGAGCGATTTAAACTTTTGAACCATTCAAGATCATCTGTAATTCCAAAAAGGCGAACCTTAGAGAGACGTGTAACAATCCATACTAATATTATAAATTCGAAAGTAACTCTGTCTGTCTGTATGTTACCTTTTCACGCCTAAACCACTGAACGGATTTCGATCAAATTTGGCATGGAGATAGATGGCATCCCGGGGAAGGACATAGGCTACTTTTTATCGATATACAACGCGGGCGAAGCCGCGGGCGGAATCTAGTGGTAAATAAAAAAAACTTCCATTTAGCCTGAATTAGAGGATGTGTTAATATGTACAGACACAGATAAGTGGGCGTTATAATTATTACTTTACCGCACACAAAATAATTATAGTAATTTTTATTGATACATTACTGTGCTCCCGTTCTTTCCACTACACATCCTGTGACTTACGACAGTCTTGGTTAGGCTGTAATTTTGCTAATCTGTGTAATTGAGAATGCGCTGTGAACGAGTTCGGACAGATGTTATGACAATGGAAACTGGTTCTGACCGGGACTGGGTCTAAAGGTAATGAATGTTTCACTACAGATTTAAGTGCCAGGTATTACCAGCTAGTTGTGGATAAGTGGATGTTTCCACTCCCGAGATATATAGACACTTTTTCCGACATATTTTGTAAATAGGTAGAACCTTTTTATGCGATCCAAGCACTGGTATTTCAGTATTTCTGAAGGGACGCTGAATATTAGGAGCTATCAGTAATCTTTTCGCTATAAATAATCTTCTTTTGGGAGTCGATGATTATTAAAAGATGGAACAAAATCACCTAGTGCGACTTACTAATCTTAGTAAAAACATTACCCTCATTCTAGGGCAGTCGGGTAAAAAGTTATGCATGACACGACGTAACAGACTGCAACAACATCCCCATTTTTATGTATGGCATACTTCAACGTTTATCAAATCATGCTGTTCCTCCTAGTAGTATAATGACTAAGAGATGACATCACACGTGGATAGAGTGCAGTGTAGCGTCGTCCTGTCTGCTAACACACTAACTAGCTAAGGGTGGTGATTATGACTTTTCCTATTCGACCAACCCGTCATTGGAAGGTCCAAGATGTTTATGGACTTCAATTACATAAAAAATGAGGATGACAGCAGTCTTTGGTCTCAGAAATTACTCCTAGCTTTATAATCGTGTGAAGTATTCAAGTCACATCTGACTCAATTCTCAATTCGCAGGAATATAACACGGGGTAGTCTATTACTATCCACGACCTATAGAATGCAGACGAAACAACTACTGTAATAAGTGACATTATGTCATAGCAACACCTGAGTGAGGTAGCGGGAGAATTTAGAACGTATAATTTTAGCCAAATACCGCGATGAGTAACACCGGTATTAGTAATAGTGCTTACTCCCATCACATTTATAACGCACTGCACTATTATTAGGCTGGCTCTTTAGTGTATTGTGTTATTCTGTGCTTCCTTATCGATATGTTCCTGAGTGTAGCCTTAAATGAATGAATTTTAAAGGATCAATTTCGAACGCTTTAAATATTTCTGTACGGCTCTTGGTGTAATGGTGCACATGCTAGTGTGTCTATTTCTTCTTTCTGTAACATGGTCGACGTTTTTCTTTAATAGTTAAGCAGTCGGTGTCGTCAATGTCGTCCTAGTTTAAGCCCAGTTGCACATGTATTGTATCCAGCCACTAAATTATAAGAAATAAATTAAGGTACAATAATTGTAATAGGCTAAAGTCTTGAACAAATAAATATTGTTTATTGTTTATAATGGTTTGTTATACGATTACGGCATTGGATGTTGGTTTGAGTTGTGCCATTATGAGCACGAAAGGTGCTGCATTTTCCATATACTTTTTCGTGATATATTAGGTGTTCTTGTATCAATATCGTTAGTGTAAGGGTGCATTGGTGATCTTATCTCTTAATTGAACGATCGTTGGTCGTCTCTAACTAATCGGATAGATCTATGAATACAATGATACACAAAAGATAATTGTTTTTGTCTATCAAAACAAAGGCATTCCGTTTAATCTCCATTAGATATATACTAAATAACAGCATTGTATTATTAATTCTTTTTCATTGTCCTTAATGATTGTCACCTATTTTCTTTTAAATCAGTCGTATATATTGATAACATACGATTATCAGTGACTGATTTTATTGTCAATATTTACGTGTCTGTGCGGTGCGTGAGCGTAAGCACGTGAAATAATCGGCGATTGTTTTTTTAATTAACGAAGGAGGTCGTACACGCGTAATTTTGCAAGTAATAAAAACTGTTTACGGTATTTAAAAAGCAATAGAGTTGTTATATAACAGGTAACACTCACCCGGTGTGGGGCCTGAAGCAAGCGGTGTACGGCAGCTATTTGATAGGACAGGGGTATGGTGGTGTTGAACGTGTGGTACAGTGGCCTCGGAGGCTCCCGAACATTGTACTCCATAAAGGGGTCCAGGTCGTCCAGATACTGAACTCTGCACACGAACGAATCCGTGCCGATATCTCTCATAGTTCCGTTTACCCTGTTGTCATTCACTTTTAACAGTTCAATCATGTTTTCATGTACTAACTTAAAAAATCACAGTTTTAATCACATTTTACACTTAAACGAACCTGTGGTAAAAAGAGTAATTGTAAATGTCTGAATTTTAACAAAAAAAATTTTTGGAGCCGGTGTTTGATTTAAATATTTCCGCGGTTTATCTTGTCCAGTGTGTAAGTAATCGCGAGCGCGCGGCGACTGCACTCCGCGTCGTGTTTGGCGCTGCGGAGCTCACGCTCGCGTCTGATGGTAGTGCCACGATAAGCGTGCCAGATGTTATGATTAAGTTTTTTCAACAGCACGAGTAAGGATGTGGTTTGCTCCGTTTGGTGCAAACGCTAACGAAGTTCATTCTCTTTCTGAAAGGCACCGTTATTGCAAAATGATGGTTAAAAAAACTAGTACTGTGAACTAAGTATGTTCCTCCGATGCTAGCGAGTGAATAAACATTTCCACGTCAAGGTTTCTCGAGATTCTAAACAATATACGTAATACGAAACGGATTCTATTTTACATCGTTGCTGTTTGAAGTTGTAATGGAAAACAAAGAAACTACAATTTCATACTTCATTGCAATACATGAAAATGCAAATAGATTTTCTTTAATTTCTACCAATAATCGCTAAGGTACGTACTTTGTGACTGACGATGACGTTTTTCTTTTTACTCATTGTTTGCATTCTAATTATAGCTACCTATCGATTAGGTATACCACGTGTAACGTGTCCGAGTATTTGCCAACACCCCTACGACTGAGAAGTAGAGCAATGGGCGGTATAGCCCTAGGCCAAATCATGCAGGGTGCATATTGCTTTTCCTAATATTGTGTTACCACGGTAATATTTTATTTCAAGCAATGAAATAAAAATAGAACTATTTGGCCACAAGGTAGAGGAGCCAGCGATAGTGCCATCATCACTGTGATAATAATTTCTTATTTATTTCACCAAAACTAATATAGGATTACACATACTTACACGCTAGTACTTGGGAGTATATAACATGGCATCTGTAGCCGAACTAAGACGTGTCCTATCTCGATTCTCGGCATACAGACTCCTCAAAATAGACAATAATACGTAATTATTAGCCAAAAAGACATGCAAAAAGATGCATCAATGAATGATCTAATGAAACAATAATAATTTATTTGATTTCTTTTTTCAACAAATTTAATTTATTTGATTTGTGTTATATTAGGATTTATATTGTAATTGTTTTAATTTTTAATTTCATAATTTAGTGTAAAATTTCGATACTTACAATGTAAAAATTGTTACTGAAATAAATAAATTTTAAAAAATCAAATAAAAAAATGAGTGTATGTGTCTGTGTGTGTGTATGTGCGAGTGATTTTGTGTAAGTGTAGAGTAGTGAAAGATGGTGGGGTGTTGGGTAAAAAAATACGACTTACCGAAAAATTAAAAATTAAATAAATTCTTTATTTGACAAAAGCATTACCTATTTCTGAATAATGAACATGCAATTAAATAGGAACAAAAATATCGATCTCAGCGGGAGATAGAAGTGAACCCAATACTAACATACTAATAATATTATAAATGCGCAACGAAGGTTGTCTGTCTGTTACCGTTTCGCACCTCAGGACATACAATATTTATTGTCTCGGTAGTGGTATAATCTCCGACCTCCACGCGGGCGTAGCCGCGGGCAAACGCTAGTCCGAATATCCATAAAAAACTGACCGCCAGTGAAGCCAAGGCAAGGACAACTTTTCTAATCAATTTTGACAATAATTTTTCAATGTGAAGTCCTTTTAACAACACCAATATTGACACGAGGTCATCTCGACTATGACCAGTGTCGAACATACATAATTAAAATCAATTCAATTCACATTCAACTGATTGCATTGACTATCTGAATGCAGCATCCATCTTTATTTAGAAACGTGGGACCCTAATTGCTGGAATTGAATTGTCAATATTCACTTTTTTGCAAACATGCCTTTTCTCATAACGTAACAGGACCAGGGGGCCAAGTCTACTAATTTACAAACGTGGCAGTGGTCTCACAATGATCAGTTTTTGACAGATATGCCATACAAAATCTGTCAAAATCTCATCGTTGCGAGCCCACTGACACGTTTGTAAATTAGTACACTTGGCCCCCTGGGCGACAGAGCTTGCTCGGGTGAAAATATAAAAAACGAATTTTCCCAGATATGAGACCTAGCTAGATCGATTTTTCGCCCCCGCATACCCCTTTATTGCAACTTGCATTTAAATCGTTAGAGCCGTTTTCGAGAATTTGATTACAAATATATAAATAACTAGCGACCCACTCCTGCTTCGCACGATATTTACGATTTGACAAAACATAGAGATTTCTTAGTTATATGTAACTTTAATATTAACGTAATATACAAATAAATCTTCCGGAATAAATTCTCTAAACGATGATGGTGAAAACCTCATCAAAATATCTGTTGCGTAGTTTAGAAGAACAACGCGGACATACAGACAAACACGAATTTATAGGATTATACAAATATTGCTCAGTTAATAGTAGGTATAGGATCACCTACTGTAAGTACTCATTTTATAGAAGTACGAAGATGATGATGTTGACTTTAAGTAGAAATAATACAATTATTATTAAAAAAAAACTAAAAAGTCTAAAATATAAATAGCCTTTAAAATAAAAATAAAACAATATCTGTTTATTTATTTGGTACATATACCAACAGCAGTAAATACCTACAAAAATTTAATACAGAACATAGTGTTCACCACAAAACAACATCGTAAAATATTAGGTATATTGTCTAAGCGGGTTTTTGTGAACTAGTCCTTTCTTGAGAACTAAAATGATAAATAAAATAATAAAAGATGCCAATGCATCTTTTATTATTTCTACTTTTCTCACCTCGCCTCCCCTTTTGATCTCGTTACTATTGGGTAACGAGGATGGGATGGGTAAGATGAAGGACTTGATAAGCTTTCGCGAAATGTAATGATGCATTAGCTGGTGAACTTCAGAATCTTGTGAATAAGGTTCCGTTGGTCAATCCCGTTTCTACGTTATAACATCACCCATGACTTCCTTCAAGCATAAAGTAAGTACCTATTATTATTGACGTCACTTCTCAAGATAAGGAAGAGGAAAGGGTAAGACTACCAATAGAAAGTCGCGTCATAGATGATGACATCTCTATTATGCTGATGGTGCTAACACTTACAAAGGAGAAAAGGGAAATTCTATTAGCATAGGATTTTCCTCTATGTAACATTTTAATGTTAGACACTTAAACGGAGTTAATGGTTGAGATCATTAGATCTTTAGTTGTAATCACTGATGTCACTAACGCGAAACATCGGTTTTCCATTTTAAAACCTGTTATTCTAATTCGTCGCTATACCTACTGATAGCAATACGTGCGACATCAGTGCGATCAGTGGGGAGAATTATGCGTCGTTTCGAGTGACGTCATAATATTTTGGATCTGATCAAATAAAATGTTGCACCATTTGCAGAAATCGTAGTGTTTAAGATATTTTTTTGGCAACGATTTTCAAATTAAAAACATCTGCAATGAAATGGAATTGTTATTTTTTCAGCAGGGATTTTTTATTATTTAAATAAGCCATTGTCACCAGTAGTGGTAAATATTTCTGATTAGGGGATTAGGGGATTCCACTTGCCCAAAGTTCACTTTTTCTTCAACTATTTCAATTCGACCTTCAAATAAAACGATTGCTCTTTCGTAATTTCTCCCTAAAACATTTGGAGCTCTACGTTAGCCACGATCAGGTGACCATCGTCCAAAATCGGGGCGTAATCATGACAGTGAACGGTCATTGTGCGTACTTCCAGTCTTGTTACGTCACTTGACGGTTCCGAGTAGTTTTATCGGCAGTTTAAAGTCTGGCAAACAGAACCGGCAAATTAGCAGCCGGGGGTAAATTGTAAAATGACTTATGTGCCGATAAAAGTGCCTGCTCCACGGTTGCCAACCGCGTCCCCGACAGAGGTGATCTAGGTTGGCGACCGGCAGAGCTGTTTCAAATTTGGAAGTAAACCATCATCTACATGGCTGTAACCCAACCACCACCTCTGTCGGTACATGGTTGGCGACCGTGTAGCAGGCACTTTTATCGGTAATGTACTCTGCCATTTATTAAAACTCCTAGCATTAAAAGGTGGGTTTAGGAATTTCTCCGTAAAAACTGAGAGTTGCAATTACATAACTCCCTAATAAATGGCGATCACCTTCCTCCCCATACTGTGTAATTTACTAATATTATATCCTGCCATAACATTCACGTAGTCAATACATCATTAGTCGTTTACAGTTATTATACGTCATTGGTCTGTTCTGGATCGTTTTTTTCACTATTAAGATCGAAAATGTCTGACTTAACTCTACTCTGTACTGACCATCAGTGAACTGCTTTACATTATTTCTTAAGAAAAATACTCTAAGTATCTGTTCCCAAACTTTCTGTTCGGGAAATTGTTTCACGTGAGGTCAACGATCCCGGCGCACGCGCCGCTCGCTCTGTTTCTACGATTCATCACGCCTGAGATTGGGGACTCAAATAAAAAAAAACACGACTGATTCCGGATAGAATTGTTTCGTAATAATGTGCTGGAAGGCCGAATCTGTTTAGTATTTTTTTACTGAATTCTGATCATCACTGACATTCTTGCCTATCTTTTTGTATAGTCCTGTGCACTGGCCAAATATATCGGAACTGTATGAGGATCCTTATAGTCCGACTTTCGAGAGGATGGGTTCTCGACACCTGTCAATTTCATACTAATGAATATGGGGTTTATTTACAAACTTTGTTTAAAGTGAACGTCACTTAAACGTTCAAACGTCATAAATGTATGGTTAAACAGTCTCTAATCAGTACTTAACTTTAAGCAAGATTTATAAATATTTTTTCGAATTTGGTCCTTATTTGTACAAGGTACTTAGAAATTGTCCAACTGACAGAAGTCAGGTAAGCATTCTCTCGACGCGAGATGGCCGGACTATAATAATATAATCCTCATTACTAATATGCATGGAAAGTATTAAAGTAGTGGACATTAACTAACAGTGGTAAAGTATTTTTATCTTAGTCTGAACATTGGACATTAAACCAGGTGAACTTATTTGCAAAACAATTCCGTAATTGTTCTTTTTAGTTGGATTACAGCTGCAATCATTCCAATTTGTCAGACAATGTGGAGTAAGCGACTACTGGAGTAGAACATTTGTTATTCTAGGTAACTATTGTAAATGCATTTTTACGCATTCATATTTTTATTAATGTTAATATTTTACTGTTATAGGTAATTCCGGAAAGCAAGGCTATGGAAACCCCTCATTTTTAGGGTTCCGTACCCAAGGGTTAAACGAGACCCTATTACTAAGGTTCCGCTTACCGTCTGTCCGTCCGTCTGTCTATCACAAGGCTGTATCTCTTGAATCGTGATAGTTAGACAGTTGAAATTTTCACAGATGATGTATTTCTTATGCCGCTATAACAACAAATACTACAAAACAGATTAAAATAAATATTTAAGTGGGCTCCCATAAAACAAACAAGATTTTTTTGCCGTTTTTATAGATAATGGTACGGAACCCTTCGTGCGCGAGTCCGACTCGCACTTGGCCGGTTTTTGATAACTTGAGGATGTAGGAGATATCTCTTGGATATATCAAAAGATTTAGATGTGTCAAAAGATCTAGAGATGGTTCACGTTACGTACGTTTTTGAATGAACATTTGTAACCATTGCCATTTAGTCTAGCGTATTGTACTCTTTGTTTTATTTGTATTGTTTTATTTTTATTTGACACAATGTACAATGTGTTAAATACTAAATATTGTCAATCTTGAACTTATAAACAAAGCCTGTATTACTATCTCACGTAGACGTACATGATGTCAATAAACTACGTGTGATTGGGACACGACGTTTACGGTCAGATATCATTTTAGGAAAAAGTACACAAGAAATGATTACTTCTAAAGGACAAAAAAGCGTTCCAAAATTATATTAATAAAATAACAGACATTATTTGAAATCCCTAAAAAGATAATTTTGATATAATCATAAGTTTAATGCTACGAGTTACACAAATATATTTATTTTAATA
The DNA here is from genome assembly GCA_947363905.1 of Lithophane semibrunnea. NCBI lineage: Eukaryota > Metazoa > Arthropoda > Insecta > Lepidoptera > Noctuidae > Lithophane > Lithophane semibrunnea. The sequence continues at coordinate 5,221,481 of OX376186.1, read as the reverse complement.
AAAAATACGAACTCAACCGTCCAAGGCTCGTGAGCCTTGGACGGTTGAGTTCGTATTTTTTATTATTTTTATAGAAAGGGACACGACATGTCGTGTCCCTTTCTCTTTTATTAACCATTTTGTGTTCAATGATATTAATTATAATATTTTGTGCGATGCTCAGTGACTATCGGCGTTGTCGTGATGGTTTGTGACCTGAACTTACCGGCCGGAGTCGTGATTGGGTTACAACTGTTACCAGATATTATTTGCTTACGACTCTGACTTTATTATCATCTTTAATGTTTTTTTGAGACGTGTTCGTGAATATTTATAATTCTATTTTATTTACTTGGTTGATAGAACTAGTAGAAAATGTTCAACTTTCTTATTGATTCACATAGCAAGCTTTAGCCGATTGATTGTAAATGTAAATCTAAAGTAAATTATTATTTGTTCAAATAATTATCATTTTTACCTAGGATTTTATTGAAATTTTATCATCAACGTAGTCCCCACTCACATTCAAGTTTAGTCTATATTCAAGTCACAGTCAAGTCCATTAAAATGTATTTTTTAGCAAGGTTTTAATTAATAATGTTTGGTTACCCCAGTCGTGTTGGACTTGTGATCACGGTAGATAGAGTCTGTTTGCTTTTGCCATAATCTTGACTTTATTACGTTTTTATTTTACGACCCATTTATTGTGTCGTGGGACTGAGAAAAAGGAAAAATGTCTTAGTGGCATAGGAACCTATACCTCAAATGTTTTTAGTACGTATGGAAAAAAAATCACTACAGAAGATTTCATTTTTAACAACCTGTAATTAACAGAAATACTTGGTAGTTGCAGGAATACGTTGTCAGCTTACATTAACCCTGGTTTTCCCAGAAAGATGGATATCGCGGTAAACGGAGACCGTATTTCTATAAAATCGGCATTAAATTGACAGGTTTCGGTTATTTGCATTTGATAAATATCTCAGCCTCAGACCAGACTGGTCAACCGGTTTAAAAAAAGAACAAGGCGGTGTTGATAAACTTTGACGTCAAGTTTACAAACAAACATCGGCCCAACACAATCATAAACGTTAACAAATCAATATAAATCATGTTTAGCACCTATTCTTGCATTTAAAAGCTAGATTTGACAGGTGGCATTACTTTGACAAGCGCTACAAGCCGTCATTAGGTGGTATTCTATTCTAATTTCGAAGCGGTTACGTAACATGCGCGTGGGCAGGGACGAATGTAGGTAACAGTTGAGCAATACGCGAAAATGTGGCCACGGGGCCGTCGCGACTGTTATTGTTCTAATGGCTTTATATCATCGGTATCATCTATCTCATTTATTCTTAGTTTGCATGTAGGCTTAAGTTGTGTTGCCGTCTCGCTTTGTAGAAAAGCGAGGAATAAGGAAGAGCTTTTGTACTTTTATGAAGTGCAATTTTGCCTACGACTGGCCCGAATAGTCGGATGTTCTATGGACGTCTCAGCCTGATTGTTTAGCAGCATTACCATCTATGGCCTTAATGGGATTGAAATCTCATTGTTCCACATAGATTAGCTATCTCTTAATTAATATTGGCTAATTTCACAACCTTTATACTAAAGAATGCAGGTTGGGATTATATTTAAGAAAGTGAAAGGTCAGCTTTGAGTAAGCGTCTGTAATTATAAAATGAGACCACATTTAATAACGAGGTGTGAACTATTAGGAAGAGCTCGAAATATGTGGAGCGAGTTATGATTTTAACGATGAAGATATTGCTGTTTTGTTAGTACAAGAAAGTGGTTTCCGCGAGTTGAAGTCTCATGTCCAATAATTTTCTTTATGTAAAACCTCGTTTGCTTACTGCTCACAATATAGTGGCAGGAATTTGATAGGCTAATCATAAGTAAATGCAGTCATTTTCAAAATACCGATGCACCTCATATAAATAAAAATAAATAAATAAATATAATACATAATTAAATAAAAATTTTATCAATACTTTTCATATGGGTTGGTTCAAACCACAGAAAAGATGACCAAACGAATTTACTTCCGAAAAAGAAATGTAGATAAACAAATAAACTCAATTCAGCATCATTTGAGGAAATCGTGACATTCCTTCTTACGAAATTAACACAACACATCAATCAGTGAGAATCGAAATCACATAAAATTAATATTCAAATCGAAATAACAAAGAAGAGAAACTGCCAACTGGACTTTACTAAATGCGTATAATTAACTAATTCAACAATCATAGAAGCGTGTATCGTTCAACCTATACTGTATAACTTATTCGATCTATTTTGCATTTAAAGAAGCTAGTTTATGTCGTAATCGATATCGATTCCATTCAATCCATCGATGTAGATGTACGGTAACCTCGGATTTCCAAACTATACAAGCTGTGCTTTTGTAAACAACAACTCCTATAATAATGATTGGACGTTTTTTTAAAGACAAACTACCACTTCTAAAGAACAAGATGCGAAATGCGTATGAAAGATACTTCCTTGGTCTTCCTAAAAAAAAACCATTTTTTTTTAAACAAATTAATATAATTATGGTTGCTTTATAATTTACTGAGCATAGTTTAGTCTCTCATCCGATCTCATCATCAGAATCACCTCTTGATAGAAAGTTGTCGACCAAATGAACTCCTTGTATTCTGTATCCATGTGTATATTGCTTACTTTTTCATATTGAGCAAAACAAACTTTTTAGAAGTTTGTTTTGCTTAATATGAAAAAGTAAAAATCGCTAGTCATATAATTAGATCCTACATATCGATATTCGACTATTTGTATGCAATTCGCAGCATCGACATTCCTATGCAATCCATCGAAAAGGAGCTGGCAACCGAACGAATTGTGTGTTATTGAAGTATATAAGCTTGGGCAAAGCTTTCGATAAGGACATGGAACAATAAGTTTTTGAAAACAAAGGATTTATTGGACCGAAATAATTTTACAGCAAGTCTCCATTACTCTCTCTTTATTTTTTGATTTATCGATATCGGAAAAAGATTAGGATAATTTTTACCTGATACAACGCGTTTCTGTAATAACTGGCCGTGTAATGTTTTATAGCTTTAAAAAAAACTATACTGCCTTGTTTCTACCGTGTCTTGTCAAATGTTGCATAACATAACCCATGCAGTGCATTTCTATTGTTTAATCACATTCACGATCGTGTACGCACGTTATTTTAAAACAGATAGTCGATTTTGTACATTATTATTCAACATAGGACTACTACAATCGTGCAGCTATTACAATAAAAACCGGTCAAGTGCGAGTCGGACTCGCGCACGAAGGGTTTCGTACCATGATCTATAAAAACGGCAAAAAAATCACGTTTGTTGTATGGGAGCCCCCTTAAATATTTATTATTCTGTTTTTTTCTAGCGGCAACAGAAATACATCATCTGTATTTCTGAAAGTTTCAACTGTCTAACTATCACGGTTCATAAGATACAGCCTGGTGACAGACGGACAGACAGACAGACAGACAGACGGACGGACAGCGGAGTCTTAGTAATAGGGTCCCATTTTACTCTTTGGGTACGGAACCCTAAAAACAACCAAATTTCTTAACAAGAAATTTGGTTGTTTTTAGGATTAGAATTTGGAGAATGAACTGTGTGACTAAAAATATAATAGGATTGTTATACCTAGTACATAGTATGAAATCATCGGAAGTGTATTGTGCTTGTGATGGAACAAAACAGGTTATTGAAATGATCGTGGATCATCAAACGGAGCCTGGTGTATTCGTTAAACGGACCGGAGACCCAAAAAAGGCATCTGGAACAGGATGGGTCCGGAAGGCTTTTTTATGTTGGGAAATCATCAAAAGACTTCCCCCGCTTTGGGCGGAGCGGAAGGGTGTGTCAAACTTTTACTGACTAAAACCCACCCCTGTTCCTTCAGTTGTCTGTTGCCAAAGGCTCCGGTATCCCTTTCGTACTTTCCCGCAACCCGGGCAGTATGGGTGCGGAAGGCTGGAGTGGCGAACTGGGCAGAACTTGGGAGAAGCCCAGCATTGTAATGCGATTGGCTGATAGATCGTTAGGTTTTTATTGAAATAGTACTACTGGGCAAATATCAAATCATATGAGGGCTTTCCGACTAAAGGATAATTAGATCTATTTCTTTGCCTGCTTTGATCATCACAAAGTTTATATTAAGATTAAGCCACACGTACACGTTTTTCTTACCGTGAAAAACTACGGTTTATTCGCCGTCTGTAGGACGGTTGTCAGTGTTGTTTGGATCACTATGGAAGTTTGTTGACGACACGCCGTATACCATAGAACCGTGTCAAATATAAAGTTACACGATTTTTCTACGGTGCGTTTGACACACCGTAACGAAAAGAAACCGTGCCGTGTACAAAGGTCCTAAAAGAATACAAAAAGTTCTGTTTCAAGACTATCGGATTGTTAATTAGGTTCTATAAAGTCCATAACTTGCATTGGGACGAACGAGTTGTTTATCATTCTCAGTAAGGCTGAGAACACGCACATTATATTTTACGCTCAAGAAACCAGGGGGCTTATAACAGCCACTTTGGCAGAATCCTAATAGGAAAATACTTATGAACCATCGTAAAATGTAATAAACTGAGAATTCATATTATAATCTGCGTGCGATTCATATCGATCTTCGATGAATTATTACGAAATAATTCATCTGTTTGACAGTTTTCTATGAAGATTCGTAAAATGGTTCACAATTATGAATTGCTTTTGTGTCAAATTAGAGGAATTGCTAATTTGATTGCATATTTTATCCTTCTAATCAACTCATTTTAGATACACTAAAACTCACTGAGACTTGATTTAATTTGAAACAGCTGTTGATAAAATGATAGAATTATCTACAAATTAGTACTTAAACGGGGCGTTTCTCACAAATAGTTCTACGAAGTATATTCACACCGTGTATAAGTGTTGCTATTTCGAATATTAACAGTAGATGATCGTGTGTTCGAACCCTCACTAGAAGTAATTAACACAAAACATGTGAGTCGTCTCGTGAGAACATACCACTTGACAGACAGGTGTAAATTGTATGGCAAACTGGCGTTCTTAGCCTGTATGTACCTTGTTAATAAACTCTATGAACGCGAAAATATTTTACCGCACAATAATTATCATGAGTAAACTTTTATTTTCGTTTTGCTTAATTTGTTTACGGGTCCCAAGATAGTTCCCTGGGGAACTCCAAGTTTCGACGTTTGTTTTTTGTTGAACGATAATTTTTACTCTGGAATGCAATTCTATAATAGGCAGTACTAATTATAGTATTTGTGTACAAAGAATCTAGTTTAAAGAATGATGAACCGTATTTTATTTTTAATTTCTTCCGATGAATGTGAACCTGTTTCAGGCTATTGAACGCTTTATTAAAATCCAGCGCTAATACAAATAACTTTCCACTTTGCCAGGTAATACACATCACCTCCTACAATTGGCACTACCAAACGTCAATAGCGCAATGTTCGCGTGATCAGAATATCTACACGACTTTCTGCTTACAACATACGACCATACTTCCGGTATACCGCCTATGACGTCACTGGCTATTTTAGGCAGTGATGCAGTTAGCTCCATCCAATGGTTACATCAGAAACTTTATAGAGATGTCATCATTGCTATTAAGTGTTACTTAATCTATGCAAAAAACATCCAAATATTTTTTTGCATAACTGTGAATGGCGTTTTTAGTTTATATACAAACAATTCGTTTATCAGCTGTATGTCATGCGTTAATGGCTTGTTCTAAGAAAACATCTGTATTCTAACGTCTTCTGCAGCGGCTTGCAAAGGTCCTATAAAAGTCGTGCGGCCATTACCAACTGCATGACCAGTTCGTTCATTTTATATGAACAGTTTTACATCTACCGCCACTATATTCAACCAGCACATTAGACATAATGAACTACAGTACGCAGACTGTTCTAGTTTTTTGCACTGCACTGTAATGTAGGTAATGCAATTTACCACACCGCAGGTGAACGTCGGCTGAAAATACTGAAGCTCAATACAAAAACACAAACAAATCTGGTACACATAACTGACACTTTTATTGAGCCACCAAAATTATGAGACAGATTAATATTGTAACAAAAAATATACCGTTTGATTTCGTACCGTTGAAAAATAAAGTCCAAAAGATCATTAAAATTATCGAACGTCATTAATGCTGGTTGAATCGCTTTTAGTATAAGATACAGGCTATGCGTTCTCACTAATGTATAAGGGCAATGTGTGGCCTGAAAATGACAGACAGTTGGTTACCTATGTTTAAGTCCCTCAAAGTGTTAACATTTCCGGCATTATATATTTTAGAAATGGCCATTTTTGTAAAGAAAAATAAGAGCTACTTTTTAACAGTGTCAGAAACTAGAAAAGGGCCAATGTTAGAAGTCAAAAATGCTAGAAGTCAATATAGGAACCTATTAGAAAATGGTAGTTACAATACAGCTTTACTTAAGAAAAGTGTTTTCGGCATGGGTCCCACCATTTATAACAAAATATACCAGACATTTAAAAAAATAATCCAACACAAATGTTTAAAAGAAACTGACAGCCCTATTAATTGATACGTGTTATTATTCGATTGATGATTTTTTAAATGACACTACTCTTTAGTTTTAATTATTGACATTATATATTTCCATTTTAAATTCTTATTTTTTTTGACATTTTTATTTTACTGACGTGGTTTTTTTATTTTTTTGGAGTTAAATACATTTTATTTCAATGTTTGCATGCCTAATTTAAGGTAGATTTTACAGGGATCTAAAAAAATTGTGAACACCTATAGTTTATGTACCTACTTTCTTAGCAAATAAACGAGTACTTACTTAATTACTTACTTACTAATAAGATTAAATCATTGAATATTGTAGAGGAACGATGTCGGTATTGTTTCGATTTATCAAAGGAATTTTAAGTGCCGAAAGTACTTTGTGGTGCTGAAACTGTTCTCAACTAATTTCCACACTATGACTTTTTACGGATAAGAAATTAATAAGTAAAATCAAACGAGTGGTACCCTTGATCTTTTGAATCCAAATCACTTAAAATACAGTCTGCTGCAGCGTTGGTAATCAAGATGCAAGCAAAGGAGTTGCAGTGTTAATCACTTTAGCACAGAAGTTTCGTTGCGCTTGCGCATATGGATGTTCAAGGTTCATGATAATCCTAACATAGTCAGGGTCATCGCTTCCAGTCAAAATCGGTAAATCTTTGCAGTTTATCGTTTACTAATTGGATGGACGTAAAATCGATTCATTATGCGATTTATGCAGACAATTGGACTTCTGGTTGGATTAAACTGATCGTATCGATTCAAGGACTTGTTTTGTTCAAGCAAGTCTAGGTATAGCTAATTGAACAATATATATATTTGCAAAAGAAATAATAAAATAAAGCATTGAAAATAATATGATTATGGCGAAGAAGGCTAGTACCAAACATGGTAAAATAACTACCGAGAAACTACTTTAAGAAATAAAAACCGTATCGAAATGGGTTCATTATAGACTAGAAATAAAATACAAGGCTAACACTAACTCTTAGATATAAATTGATAAATAAGCAAAGATTTCGTAACCTTCTCGAACTTTTTACAGCACTAGTGATAAATAAAATAACCAAATTATAGTATTTTACGATATGGGAGAGATAGTTCCCGTGGTATACGGTAAAAGTAAACACGACAAAGAGGTTTCTGTTAACGTCACTATTCCACGTGTGCTGTGTTCCTTACTAACGAGATTGGCCGTGACTTCGCGCAGGTCTCTGTTCAAGCGATAGGCGATAACGATTAGTGGTGTTATGGACGAAATGATTAATATATATTATCTATATTGCATAGTCATGTAGGTTCCCGCAGGCAGGCGCGACGCGACACTAGTAGAACAATTTCTAAGAAAACTTCTTGAAATTGATCTACCAAAATCTCGTCGCACCGTCGCGTTGCGCCTGTCTGTGGAAGCCTATGACTCATAGATCTAAGATCCTAGATATTTATGATTGTGTAATATGCTCATCATAATCATAATCAGCCTATAACGTTCCCACTGCTGGGACACAGGCCTCCTCTCTGTGAGAGGGCGTGGGCTGTATCCACCACGCGGGCCCACTGCGGGTTGGTAGATGTCACATGTCTTCGAATTTTTGGTTCTGAGACATGCTGGTTTCCTCACGATGTTTTCCTTCACCCTTTTGAGAGCAGTGGTAATGAAATAAATTACACTAAGTAAAGCGCCTGTCAGGGTTCGAACCTACGACCTACAAGTCGTAAGTCGCGGCCGTTACCACTGGGCCACCACTGCTCTCAAATATGCTCTGTAATATGCTCCCATAGATAATATAAACTGCATGATGAATCACGACATTCACGGCGCGCTCACTGTATATCTTCACCTGTATAGTGACGATCACGGTGATAATTAGAACCTGGCAACATTGCAAAATACTTCGTAAACGCCTGCAGTCTGTACAGTGTCAACTAGAGAAGAAATTACTACACTATAACTAAATGAATCTATCACTCGATGCAGGGTAGCATTTTGGTATATCGCTTAAGTTTTATCATCAAAGACTAGATAAAATTGCATAATGAACCAGATTTGATTACTCTTAAAATTTTATATTTGAATTAAAGTGCAGTAACGTAATCGCTCAAGTTTAATTACTTGTTCCACAAACATTACCTAACCAAGGTCGTAGGTCAATGTGTAAGCCGTGCTTAACGCGAACTATACGAAATGCAAAGCCAGACAAACGGGAATGTTTTGTTGAGAATGCGCGCAATGATTGCTATCGATTTTTGTAATAATATTGATTTTATCTTGATGTGGAGTTTTTTGCCGATGGGTTTTACATGAAACATTTTGAGAAGGCGTTTTAAATAGAACAAAACTAGTGGCCCAAGTTGTTACAGTACAGTGAACCAAATAATATGACCAATTGAATCAGCAAACGCAGACTGGCGTAAGAAATGAAATTAAAATCATAGGAGAGGAAGAAACTACCCATGAAAATCTTCATCATATCGCGAAGGTCACACCGACTAAATTGGTGTTGATCAAACCGTAGATAATATCAACTGAGCCGCCCGTGCAGGCTTGAAGAAAGGCCCGGCGTCTAGCTCAGACTCTAACTTTCCTCGGTCGGATATAGTCAAACTTCTACCAAGAGCCAAAAAGGACGAAATAATAAAGGCATTTAAAACAAGGTCCAATCTGTCACCACAGGATATTGAAATACAGGTTCCAATCAGGAAAATTTTCATCAACGAACACTTAAAGAAAATCGTATATATCGTGTAGCCAGAACTTGAGATCAGTGATAAATCTTGCTGGACGAACAAATCGATAATTATAATTTGTGAGCGAGCCCCAGTGTGAAGCACGCGGCGCCAAAGAGGGTGTACTAATGCTACATGTAAATCTTCCTCTTGCCATGTAATTCTTCATATAAAATTTCAAGAGAATTGAAATTTTGGTCATGGTCTTTAGAAAAAGATGCACGGCCTGTAGTGCGCAGAAGATTGATAACTCGCTGCGCAAACAGCTATAGATAACTACCTAGAAAAAAGAAAAAAAATGCAGTCTTGGTGTTTATTTTCTTTGTATTATCTATCTTCACTGTATTAAGTTCAAAGTGTCTGAATAAATTGTTTGGACAAGAGCTATGCAGTTTCCAATATAGACGCTATATGTACAGCTAGGTCACAAGTCGTAACTTGGCGTTTTCCCGTACATTTATGTACATTTCTAGACATCACAGTCTAAGTCCCGTACAATGACACGTTTTACACGCCGCGACCCCCAGGTTATTCTTCATTTCGCAGAATATGCTAAAAACAACGTCATACCGGTTTAACTTAGAACAACGGATCATGGGAAATATTAACAATAGTGCTAACACTACATTAATTACAATTATGTATGATATCATCGTTGGATTTTATTGATTAAATACTCACTGACAATGTCTTTAGTTTAATCACATTGATGATTGGTATAGAATGATTAACATTGTTGATGTTTTCTAATCGATTGTCTTATGTTGCATTAAAATTATGTTGTATTAAGTAAAACATATTTTTAACTTTTTAGTTGTAGTACTTACCCCACACAAATTCGAATATCACTACCTGCTATGTAAATAACATCATCTACATAATTATACTAAGTGGGAAAAAATACGCATTATTGAAGCTAACTCAAATACTACGCAAGCAAAGTTAGTAAAATTTATATGGGACTACCTCGGGAGTATAACCTTTCGAACTAAAAAAGAATATTTCATCGAAAATATCGATGAAAATACACAAAAATAAATACATACAGATGAACGTAGCACCTCCGGTCGGTTAATGATGATCCTACACAGTCCTAACGTTCCTTACACAGTAATTATTAAACAGAAAGCGTGCGGTAGAACTCACGGAGCTCAATCATGATATTTTAATCTTCGTACCGCTATGAGCTAACAAAAAAGCCTTGATGTGTCAATACTTAACGATTATCTCATTACAAGCCGTAATCTATGGATTATGAATGTATTCAAATTCGAAGCAAAGTGACAGATATAGTCGTCAGGTGTCACTTCCTACGGTTTTTGTAGCATTGTCTATAAGTCCCGTTAAACTTGAGTTTGTTTTGTTTTTTGTTTATGCTATTTGTCTTTTGTTCCTGTTCTTGTTATTTTCAAAACGCTTTGGTTATGACGGATCTCGCTTTTTTTGTTAGATTTTCCAGAAGACAGCTTATTCCAGTAATATACTTCATAATTTTTGGATTTCTATAATCTTCTTATAACGCACTGTTCTAAGAACATCGTTTTGTAATCTGTGTAATTCCAAAAATTTACCTAGGTAAAGAAATTGTTTGCCACTTGCTTTTCGATCTTATAAGTTATAAATTATAACAAACATAATTATTTATCATTTCTAATAACTACGTTTCTTAACGTTACAAAAATATGGAATACTACGGAATGCCGTTATAATATATATAGTAATTTAATAGATACTTTATTTCTATTTCAAAGGATCCCAGAAAGATCATCTCTAAAATATTAATAGGGTCATCAAAATTCAGCCAGTGTTCCAAAGATAGACGCCATGTGAGAATGGTCGCGGATATGTAACGGTAAAATAATAATATAGTGATGTTAATAGCTTACCACAGAGGCCCTAGACACAGTGACATTATATCAGCGATAACGATGATGGAAAAGGCAAAAATGTATTAGGACTGACATATGCTATCGAAAAGCTTATGTCAATCCTGTTGAAAGTCGTTGAAGAAATACGAAACGGTTTCGAAGCGATTGTCACTTGTCTAGGCCCTCTGGCGTGATTCAAGCGTTCAGAGGCATGAACGCTTGACGTAAACGTTAGGTAAGTGAATTCGAATGATTTTTAATTTCATCGAAAATAAAGTACGTATTCTATTACATATTGGTTATTTTTTTGCGTTATGCACAAGTAGAAACCTTGAAAGAAAAGAAAAGAAAAACATTTTATTTAGCACAGACTAAAAGCCACACATTTTTTTAAAACACCAGTTAACAAAAAAAAAAAAAAACAAAAAGATATACATGTGAATAAAGTTTTGATATGTAAATAATAAGTGCGAAACGAGTAGGTATTTACAATTTTAAAATCGTTCTAATTTACGTTACGTTTACTACGCGCATGCGTGTTATGCCCACAGATACTTCTTTGTATACCGTATTCTTTGATATGCTATAGATCGTTATTTGAACGACAGCCTGCAACACTGGACAGGTTCCGGTTGGACGATTGTATGTATGAGTATATTCAATGTGTAGCCGTCTCGAAAATTGCTGAACCGATTTCGGTAAATTGAATTGTCCTTGAGTTCGATTAGTCTTCCGCGTATTTGGGATAATGGTTACAGACCAGACGTTCGTTTTGTTTTATTTTTATTTTGTCAGATAGGTTATTTATGGGGCACGCTTAAATATTTTGTGGGAGACCGTATCGATGGTATTTTAATATTCTTCAATATGATTATTCCAATACACATCGATAATATCGAGTCCATTGCATGGATACTAACCTCATTGTTCGTTCATTTTACTAAGCAGTGTTGCAAATGTAAAATTTTGTAAAAACTTACTGAACCAAGGAGATAGTTATCTGAAGGTAACGTAAATTCTTTAACGCTACGATTGCAGATGTGCATATTAATTAGAATAAAACATTATGTGATGCAACCTGTACCGTTTTTGCTATTACTAAATGTAATTACGGAATTGTGGCACAAATACGAATATAATTACGTTTTGATTTATTACAGGTTACTTAATGAATATTAGCGCCTTCGCCCGCGTGATATCTTTATAAGTTATATATTAGCCTATGTTACTACGTGATAATATTTATCATTATATTGGTGAAAGAATTGTTAAAATCAGTCCTGGACCGATTTTAACTGTTTTTTTATATTTCTATGATTGTTATTAAACAAAAATACTAATATTTTCCCTACTATAATTTTTAGGGTAGATAATATCATATTTACGTTTTATAAAAGCAAAACTTCGTTAAAAAAAATACGGTTTTTCCTCATTTTAATCGTGTGCATGTTTATTTATATTCCGTGGTTTGACTGTGTTTGACACGTCCGTATAAAATACGTTGTCTGTGGTATAATAGATTATATTATATATATATATATTATAGAATTTGTACCCGGTTGATGGCAAGGCTCACCCTAGTACATTGGAATAAAACATAACAGGCGATATGTGCATGCGATATGTGCATGTGATATGTGCATACAGGCATATAGATGAACCTCTACCTAACCCTTTGAAGAGTACAAGCGTGATGTAAGGTTATGTTAGTTTAATCAATTGACTGAACATTTGGGAAAGCGGTTAGTAATAATAATAATCATGAACCCAATACGTTTTGTCGTTCAATTTTTTTTTCCCGTTTAATTAGGAATGTGTTCTTGCTGCGCTGCGCTCGCGCCATTACCGAGGGCATTTCCCGTGACCATTCCAACTTTAAAAACCGACCAAGTGCGTGTAGGACCACGCAAAGTGAAGGGTTCCGTAATTGGGATGAATATTTACGAATGCACATTACTGATTCTATCGACCGCAAAAATAAGTTTATATTTCATAATACCTATTTCTCGAAGTTGTTTCTACGATTGTAACAGAAAACATTGCTTATCTCAAAAACTATTGACTTAAATAGCAAAGGCACTTTGAAACATCATATTTAATGTTTTTAATTATGGGATCCAACAATACCCCGCAGGCTTATGTGTACTCTCCATCTCTCTCGGATTGCCGTCCCATCGGACCGTGAGGGTGAGGGAAGAGAGAGTGCACCTGTGTCTGCGCACACACTTGTGCACTATAAATATTGCTTTTTCTTCCCTCTGTTTCATTATTTCATTACGGTGCTTAACGGTACGACGGTAGGTACACAATTTATTTCTAATTTGCATCGATATTATGCAGATAGTTCCCAGTAAAATGGCTGATAATATTGACATGTGCGTCTGTCCGTTTATGGCCATTTGGCTACCGAACCCTAAAAAGCTTTAGAATGTTGGGACAGTTTCTTGTCAGTAAACCGATTATTATGCATCACAATAGGTAGTAACCCTCTTTCTTTGAACATGGAAATTACTTTATCGTCCTTATCGTAAAGGACTAAAATTGAAACTTGACTGGCAAGTAACTTTAAGAAATTAACAGGAAAAATGTTCCATTCAGGAATCCATTGACAGGTTGTAATCAGAGGACGGCGTAACGCTACTGTATTTTATGAGTCATTATGGGATTATTAACTTTATTGGTGCTGCTTTAAGTTGAAATTGGTTTGACGAGGATAGTTTATTTATTCTGGGCTGTTCTTATGTTGAAAGTGGTCGTTTCGGAGGTAAGAATCTTTTCTAGTCGAGTGATCCAGTTGATGAGATGTTTTGACTTATAACAGTTAGCAAAATAAGTAGGATTTGAACCAAAAATGATGAATTATGCTTTTTATGGTGCGACTATTTATAATTTATTGGAGTTTTTTAGGTACGTACGTACCTACTCCCACATCCACAGTTTTGAAAATTGTATGAGTAATAAACAGTACAAGTCAATCTGCCTAGCCTTTTCCCAACTATGTTGGGGTCGGCTTCCAGTCTAACCGGATGCAGCTGAATACCAGTACTTTACATGGAGCGACTGCCTATCTGATTTCCACAACCCAGTAACAGGGCAATACGATACTGCTTGGTTGTAAGACTGGTTGTAAGACTTTAGGGCTTCTGACGACCCGTAACAACTGTCAAAGATCACGATGAATTGAAACACTTAACACTTCACATACTTCGTCAAATTGGGTCACGGTGTCCCTACAAATTGGTTACAACAACAATTAATAAAAATCCCAGCCGACCCGTCACTTGTTGTCCAAATATAACCCGCCAGTCATCGGGTTAATATACAGGGTGTAAGGGACAGCCCTCCGCAAATTAACAGGGGTATTCAGCTCCTTATTTTGAATCATATTAAACCGGAAATTTTCTCAGGAAAGTTTATTTTTTTTATCGTTTTTTCAGTTACTATTCCTTTATTTCAATGTAAAATTACATTCTCTGTACGCAGCACTCCATTTATGTAAATAAAACAGCTAAAATAAAAAAAAACCAGCAATGGATGTTAAAATACTCGAGCGCGCCCACTCCCGACACGGGGAGTGCGGGTACGCGGGTTTTGCCACGGTAACCATACATTGCCCGTGAGGTAATAATACAAATCAGATTTAATGGATTCCTATAACGTTCCTGAAATAATTCTATGTACCAATCGTCTTAGTATGATATATGCAGAATTCATGCTATCAGTCTGCGGAGGGCTGTCCCTTACACCCTGTATAGGAACTAAAAATCTTGAGTAATTAACACGAGGACGAACTTAGAATGATGAGCGACAGCCCTGACTATTTTAATTGATATAACAACTGCAAAAAACCTGTTGCATTGACTTTGTTATTATGATGGCCATTCATAAAGGGCTTGTTATGTTTTTACTACTGAGCAAGTGTTCGACTGTAAGCGGAAGCGGAGGCGATAGCGGGGTTAAACAATGGTTCTTGTGTCGGATGATCGGATCACAATAGGTAGGTATATAACGTAGTCTACAATATACAGTATGTTAACTAACAAAGGGCGTTCCCGTTAACCCGCAATAGCGTCCATACATGCTTAAAAATTATTCTACTACTTAAAAAAATGTACGACGACAACTGCCTATATAACCTCCACAACCCAGTAACTGGATAACACGATACCCCTTGGTAAGACTGGTTGTCAGAATTTCGAGCTTCTGACGACCCGTAACGACTGTCAAAGATGAATGACAGCTGGGGCCAATGGCTTATCGTGCTTTCCGAGGCACGGAAGAGTCTTAGTATGTAAAAGTGGTCACCCATACCTACGCGGCAACCACCAACCTCTGCAGGCGTAGCATGAGCACCGTTTTGTCGACGGAAGAGTAGACAAAAATGACGTTTCCTGTAGACAGTAGACAGAACGAGACGGCAGCAAAATAGAAAGAGTCAACTGCACTTTTTACGAAATTCACTCTTTTACATAATTCGACTCAGAATTCTTTGTTTTATCATAGGATTTATCGGTTGTCAGTGTGATTTTGACAGTAAGGATAGAAAACTTTCTTCCGAAATAGTCTACATATAAAAAGACCTAGACAAAGATCGTTAGAAATGCAAGACAAAATGACAGATTGTAGAAAGATTTCTACGGTGGATGTCAAAAATGAAGAAACGAACTGTCACTTTGTATAGAAAAAGCTATGTCTATTCTTCGTAGAGATAGAAAGCGCCATGCTACGCCTGCAGCAAGCGTAGCTTAACCTGTAGGATCGACCCGTGCGGCTGTTATTACTTAGCCACGAGCTCCTTTAAAATAAAAACGGACTCAGTAATTTACTAAAAACGAAACTCTAGAAAACATTAAGGAACATCTTGGTGTATAGAAATGGTTACAACCGGCCATACTGCAGCCAGTGTGGATCCAGAAAAAACGAATCAATGAAAAATTTTGCTTTGAACGTGCTTCCAAAATTTGTAAAATTTCAACCAAAAAAACGGTCGTAGTAAAACAGCTTGGTATGAAAACTACTTTAGTTTAAAAGTAATGCTATACACGCAGACTTCCCTAGTTCGTTACTGTCGTGAGCGATATTAGAAACGCAAATGAAACGCACAAAGTTTATGCAGACTGGGAACAAGTATGGCCACCTCAGTGTAAGGGCCTGCGCTTGCGACCACTGTGCACTGGCGGCACACCACGGCAAGGGATTTTTATGCGACGAATATGATTGTAGCTTAATAGTTAGGCAATAAAGTTGAAACTTCAATGATAATCATCGTAGGTACAAAAACAAAGCTGTGGTATACTTAGGCATGCATGTCATTGAAATTTCAATTTTATTGTCATACTGTTAAATTACATTCTTATTCGTCGCATAAAAATCCCTTGCCGCGCTGTGCCGGTTGTGGGCGCAGGCCCTAAGGGTCACGAAAACAGGAGAATATAAAATTCAAATATTCTTCATTCGTGCCTCGGAGTTGTCTCATAAACCTTTTTCATTAGAATCGTGACCAGAACAAGTCAAAATATATTTCACACTTGATTTTGGATGAAACGAATTTAATAACTCAAAAAACTAAACTGTGTACGGAAGTCTTCGAGTTTTTAGGCGTGCTACAAGCGGTAGATGAAAAAGTAGTAAATTGCAATCCGTCGCATATTTTGTGATGCGGTTACGTCATTTCTATAAAACTGTAGTCAGGTGCTAGAGGCATAAAGAGAGGAGCTCGTGGCTAATTAATAACAGCCGCACGGGTCGATCCATGAGGTTAGGCTACGCTTGTCGGAATTGGTCATTGGATGGGTCTTTACATATCAAGACTCCTACGTGGCTCGGAAAGCACGTTAAGCCGTTGGTCCCGGCTGTCATTCGTAGATCTATGACAGTCGTTACGGATCGTCAGAAGCCCGAAAGTCCGACAACTAGTCTTACTAAGGGGTATCGTATTACTGGGTTGTGGAAGTCACTACATGCAAAATACTGGTATTCAGCTGCATCCAGTCAGACTGGAAGCCGACCCCAACATAGTTGGGAAAAGGCTAGGCAGATTTTTGTGCTAGAGGCATAAACTTGACCAAACTTCTCGCTAAAATCTAGCCTTTTGCCAAACAAGTTGGGGTCGGCTTCTAGTCTAACTGGATGCAGATGCAGTATTTTACATGGAGCGACTACCTATCTGACCTCCACAACCCAGTAACTGGGTAATACGATACCCCTTGGCAAGACTGGTTGTCAGACTTTCGGGTTTCTGACGACTCGTAACGACTGTCAAAGATCCACAAATGACAGCCGGGACCAACAGCTTTACGTGCTTTCCGAGGCACTGAGGAGTCTCGATATGTAAAGATGGTCACCCATCCACGGACCAGCCCCAGCAAGCGTAGCTTAACCTGATGGATCGACCCGTACGGCTGTTATTACTTAGCCACGAGCTCCTCACTTAGCCACGAGTTCAACAGTGTAAGACAAATAGTCAGAAGATAGGTCAGTAGGTCCTGACCTATAAGAACATAACGACAAAAATATAATTGCACCTAGTAACAATGCTACTTAGCATTGAATCCTTTATGAATATAGTCTGTCTGTCACAGCCCACTTAACCTAGACCCGGTTGACAGTGTTTTGTGACAACGGCCCACATTCGATCATTGTACGAAGATTGTATGTAATAGACGTAATACGTTTGTGATACCACGCTATTGTATACATAATATTATGTCTGTCTGTCTTCTTGTTCCGCTGTAATAGACTACTGCAATAGATAATGAGAATTTTTCAACCGCTTGCGTGTAGAGTTCGTTTTTTAATCCCAGAGACTAATTTGACATTTCAAATTTGTTGTTTGTTTTTTCAATTTGGAGTTTGACATTCGCACCTGTCAATTAGTCTCTGGGATTAAAAGCTAACTGTAGTTTAAAAGCCCTTTATTGATTGTTCTTTGTTGCTAGTTTAATTAAATGACTGCTGGGGATTTTGTTGCGCCACTTCTTCTTCCCAGCTATAGCAAGGAGTGGTGAAGGGTGGGCGTATTGGGGGACCATCCCATAAAATTTTGACGTTCAAAAAGTGCTGATTCTGAGCCTAATTTGAATAAGTCACATTTGATTTGGTCTGATTTTATTGCAGTTCTGTGACTTTGTTGGTTTACCCTCTTTTCTTTTTTGATCATTTCTTATTGTCTTTGTATTGGTTTTCTGTGGAGGCGTTTTTGATCTTTAATCTTCGTGTTTAAATTTTTCTTGCTTGGCTTTTAAATTTTGTTCTATTTACCCACATTCAGAGATATATTTATACATATTTTCTGCTACAAAAAATCTATTTGTCTGCCTGTCTGTGTGTTCTCGTCGTTCTAATATAGTTAGCACGACGCCCACAGAACTTTGAGTGTTATTTTCCCACGTTTGCCTATTTATGCATAGGAATCCGAGAATGTGTTCCTGTCTTCTTCTGTTGTACGTAATGTGAGTGGGATAGGGACTCTGTGTATATTTGGGACGTGGTCCGCTTTTGTATGCGTGGTCAATCCCATAGGACAAACTCACTGCGCATTTTATGACCTGGCGATACCAGTAATGTGGCCAACATTTTAATATATCAGTTATGTCAAAACATTGTTCATTCATTCATAAGCGATTCGTATGGTACTATATTTAAATGTCCATTTTAAGCTTTATTCAATACCTATGAATATTTAGGTTATTATAAGTGATCGTTATACTAGCAGAAGTGCCAGATAAGTAATCGCTCATCATCTACAAGATTATCATAAGTAGATAGGTATTCTATGGATTTTTGTAAAATACAATGTTTGAATACTCTTGCATACTATTTACATTATTACGTATTCCTACTCATACAAACTGCATAGTCCAGTCAGACACTGCAACTGCAGTTTGATTTTCTACAATTACCACAATCGCTCAAACACCATCTGACGACAACACAAAAAATTCAAATCGATTATCGATTTTCCATCCAGGCAACACAATATCGATAACATTGCAACTAGGTTCACATTAGTTTACAAAGTTCTTAAAAACACGATGGGACTCCATGAATTAGAATATGACATACTTTGCGCTCATGAATAATACCATCAGATACTGAGAACCATTGAAATGCAGCAGGGCAATGCTATTTATCGGCTGCTTATCATATACCGATCCCTACTTACTTGGCAACATTGATCGTGTGAAATTGAACAGGTGCAACTCGATTTTACTCCTGGTAACATTATTCGTAACCTCTTCGCATTCGATATTCAAATAACTCCCATCATCAACATTATTCAAGGCCAATTAGAATACCTATCAATGTTCATTTGTTTCGCTATAGTTTATAATGGAAGGATGCTTTAGTAAATCGCCGCCATTAAATCGATTTTATAGTACGAATGTTAAACCCACATGCTGTACGTACACGTGCCATAGGGCATCATCATATCGAGGATTGACGAAATGACCGATGTTCAATTGAACCTAAAAATATCAGTGTATAGTTTGAACTATATAACCTTATTATTATCTTAATTTAGAAACATATAAAATTAATTTTACGTTTCCAAATTTCCAATTTCTAATGCGCTTACATCTTAACCTCTGCAATTTCACAGTCTGCAATATATCTAAACGCCCTTAGAGTAAGCTATACTACTTTGTCTAATATCTAGTTATGCGGTTGACATTAAAACTTAACATATTAATACGAAATCGAATTTAACTCGTTTTGTACTTTGTATTATTAGTAGTATAAAATTGACGTTATGGCTATTCGTTATTGCAACATTATTGTCACCAATGTCAAAACAAAATGACCCACGAATTCTTCAAATATTATGAGAAGATAATCTCATAGAATTGGCTTGCAATATTTCTAAATATAACCTAATAAGGAAAACCAATAGTTTTCAAATGCTTAAGAAACGGATAAGTAAACAAGATAAGCATTTAAATAAATATAACGGTGACATCATTTGGCAAAACACAACAAAAACATTGGATTGCTGTTCCATTACGAACAGCTAAGGTGCTCGGTGCCCGCAATGTTTGAAGACTAAGGTCTTCAACCAGTGCGTCCTGCCCGTTATGTCATACGATGCCGAAACGTGGACAATGAAAGTCGGGCTGGTCCACAAATTCAAGTTTGCTCAGAGCGTTATGGAGCGAGCTAAGCTCGGAGTTTCTTGGAAGGATAGAATCAAACATCCGGAAAAGAGCCGGAGTTACCGACATAGCTTGCAGAGTAAGCAAGCTGAAGTGGCAATGGGCTGGCCATGTTTGTCAAAGGACCGATGGCCTGTGTAGCCTGGAGTGGAGATCGCGTATCGGCAAGCGAAGTGTGGGATGGCCCCCAGCTAGATGGACCGACAATCTTAAAAGGTAGCTGGGACAGACTGGATGCGGAAGACGGAGGACAGGGTGTCGTGGCGCAGCCTGGGAGAGGCTTGTGTCCACGAGTGGACTGCGATAGGCTGAGTTGATTTAAAGTGATCGGCCAACTTGTGTAAAGTTGCGTAGCCAATCCATGCATTCGCATAGCCGACGCCTCAATGGAACATCGTCTTTCTTCTAATATTTTTCTTTGATGCTTCCTATAAACTTATTTTTTTAAACAATTGGACATAAGTAACTTTTTATAATGGTCGTAAGACGTTATATTCACAGCGCGCAGCGCTTAGATTTTAGTACCTATCCATTTTTATATATCTTTCTTTTTATTACTTATTTATTTACAAAACATATTGTCTTTCTTTATAATTAGTCATTTGAATGTCTAAACAACCGGTACATAAGAAGATAAATAGTTATTGCACAAATATCTCATTGTCTGCCCACAGTTTTAGCCATTATAATCAACAGTTACTTTTCCAATTTGCATAAAATCTAGAACGAATTTCAGATAGACCGAACTGGATTATTTTAGACTACATTAAGTTGATTAATTACATGAGACAAGGTGAATCACCTAATAGATGGCTGCGTAGTTATTATAATGTCACGATTATTTTGAATGATGTTAGCTGAAAAACAAGCGGTTACCAACAAAATAAGCTCGGAACATGAGGCGGGTCGATGCGAAGTAACAATTTCATGTGTCAGGGGGGTGGGGGGTGGAGTACTGCGCAACAAGTAGCTAACTTCCGAGCCGCCATTAAGTTTGAATCGAATTTTTACTTGCATTTATACAAACATTTTACAGGATGATTTTCTTGGCTAACAGTCGTATGTCCTAATCAATGAGAATAGAAAAGATCTTAATATATTATCATAGTCGATCTAAAGATCAATACGGTTATGTTATGTTGACATAACCACGGTTAGCACAATGTCAGCAGATTCTATATCTATCTCTGAAATCATCGACAAACTAACCACTGAACGTCACCAATATTATTTAACAACTTCATCTTTTGATATTTGTTTATTATTTAACATCTTCAATTAGTAGGTACTACTCTTTCCGGGTTATATAATTCTAAACTTGTATGAGAATCGTTAGATTCATCAGTGTGTTTATCTATGACAACACCACCATTGTTAGGGATCAACGGAAGTGGTCCTTCATTGACATTAACATTGACATCTACTTCAAATCAAACAGTATATGAAACAGTGTGGGAATTCGATAATTAATCTTCAACAAGATTAACATGTTTGTCCTAAATATTTGCGGACGACAATCAAGTCTTCCACTTTATTACCAATAAATCGATTTATAATAGTAGTCATCTCGTTAATTTCTTAGCAGAACAAGTTTTCTCAAGCTGGCTTACATTTACTATAATACAGTGTTCTTTGTTAATCGCTTCGGTATTATATCATAGCTCTAATATTTCTTGTCGATTAAGATATGTTACACAATCGACGGATTGATAAGACGTGTCAGTTGTCGATTTTGTTTTAAGTACACTATTTTCATCGTTTAGATTTTTATTATTTACTAGCTATTGCCCGCGACTTTTTCTGTGATCTAGGATGAAAGGTGGCCTACTATGACCATCTCCAGGTCATTGTCTACCCATGTGCCAAACATCTGATCAGCCGTTTTAGCGTAAAAGTGTAACAAACAAACTCACCTTCTCATTTATAATATTAGTTAGGATTTATTTATTTAATACTTTAAGCACAGAAATGTATAGAAGCGGACTTAATGCTATAGACATTTTCTGCCAGTCAACCTTAGGGTGATGCAGAGACAAACCGTGGTAGGTGCAATTACGAAACATTTATGGAATAAAAATTATTTAAATATAAAGATATAATATAATAGATGCCTTATTAGCCTTACATATTATAATACAAAGTCCTCCGCTGCATCTGTCTGTATGTTCGCGATAAACTCAAAAACAACTGCACCGATTTTCATGCTGTATTCACCAATGGATAGAGTGGTTCTCAAGGAAGATTTTAGTATTTAATTAGTCACGCGGGCAAAGTCGCGGGCAGCTAGTATATAAGCAGAAATAATTATACATACATATATACACGGATATACTAAACAAATAAGACAAACAATGGGAAAACATTGTCGTTGTGATGATACTGCCTGCTTCTTACGAATCGAGTGCTTGCGAACTTTAACTATGAAGGATAATCGGTTGGTTGCCATCCTGATTTCCAGGGGGATATTCCACATAATTATTTTTAATAATGACTTCAGCAATAGGGAATATGCTTGTATTTTTTTAATATTTTTATTCGATAGTTTACATCGTCAAATAATAGTAAAAAGAAATTCGACGGCAAAATATAAATTTAAAGTAGTTAAAAAAATGTTTAAAAATCCAACCGATCCGGGCTATTTAAACGCCCTCCATTTGGCGCGCTTGGTGTGGTGACGTCACAGACCGTGAAAACAGACAAGCAACTGTCAAGTCAACGTCAAACACTCCTTTTTCTATGAGCGTTTGACATTGACTTGACACTTGTTGATTGACTTGACATTGACATTTTGATTGTTATCCCAGATTGTTACGTCACATCCGCTCTTAACCTTTTCAAGTATTTGAATTACCAACTGTTTTTTGGGACTTTTTAAAAATTAATTTCTCGCTCAAAAAGAAATTTTATTCAAAAATATTGATGGAGGCATCATTCTGAACTAACATAGTTTATAAAAAAAATATTTGACCCATATTTGAATCACATGCATATTCCCTATTGTCCGTAGCCGTCTTTTGTTTTTGATGACTGACGACGCTAACCATTGAGCCTCTTATCATCATCAGGGTATTTCGTATAGAGAGAGTAAATAAACGATTGAAGATACTCAAAGTATTTGAAAGTCGATATAAATCTTTACGACTCTTCGTTTACATATCTAGCAATGGAATTAAGTGTTAGAGAAAGTATTCTAGCATAATCAGCCTATAATGTTCCCACTGCTGGAACAAAGGCCTCCTCTCTGTGAGAGGGAGTGGGCCGTTATCTACCCGCGTGCTACCTATGCGGGTTGGTAGATGTCACATGTCTTCGAATTTTTTGGATCTAGGACATGCTGGTTTATGTTTTCCTTCACCGTTTTAAGAGCAGTGGTGATGAAATAATTTACACAAAGTAAAGCGCCTGTCACACTCCGAAATATTCAAATCATTAGAAAACCAAGAACTGGAACCGCAATATATAGACCTCTTAAGAAATATATACCACAACAGCACCGCAGACATCAAACTGAATACTACAGGTGCATTTAAGATACAAAAGGGTGTTAAGCAGGGTGACCCGCTCTCTCTAAAATTATTCACAAGCACTCTCGAGGAGATATTTAGAACACTGGCAGCCTCATGGATAACCAAGGGCATTGAAGTCGGTAGCAGGAGGTTGATTAACCTCCGATTTGCCGACGACATAGTCCTTTTTGCCACCACAGCTCTGGAACCCCTCCGGCAAGCCTCAGGGTTGGACTCGCGATGAATCGGTCTAAAACCAAAGCCATGACCAACAGCACTAAGCGTAGGGTCGAGGTAGATGGGCAGGAAATACATTATGTCGATGAGTACATCTACTTGGGCCAGTTAGTTTCTTTCGAGAACAGGCAAGAAAAGGAAATCGATCGCCGTATCGAAAATGCCTGGAAAAGCTACTGGTCCATGAAGACGGTAATGAAGGGCAATCTACCGATCTCCCTGAAGCGAAAACTCATCGATATGTGTATTCTGCCCGTCCTAACCTACGGTGCCCAGACCTGGTCGCTCACCGAGTCGCAAAAGTTCCGCCTTGGGGTTTGCCAAAGAGCAATGGAGCGCAGCATTCTGGGTGTAAACCGAACTGACAGAATACGAAACACCACGTTGCGCTCCAAAACGGGGATCCTAGACGTAGGCAAAAAGGCTGCCAAGCTAAAATGGGATTGGGCGGGTCATGTCAGTCGCATGCATAACGACCGGTGGGCAACAGTCGCCACACGGTGGGTGCCTGAGGATGGACGGCGCCGCCGAGGCCGGTCCAGGAGGAGATGGAGGGACGATCCAGACGCGTACCACAAGGGTTGGATCGAAGTGGCCCTAGAAAAGGATGTTTGGAAGGATTTGGGGGAGGCCTTTACTCAACAGTGGGACAGTATAGGCTAACATAAAAAAGCGCCTGTCAGGGTTCAAACTTACTACCTACAACTCGTAAGTCGCGGCCGTTACCACTAGGCCAACACTGCTCTCTCAGCTCTCTGCTCTCTCAACATTCTAGAATAC
Source organism: Lithophane semibrunnea (assembly GCA_947363905.1). Taxonomy (NCBI): domain Eukaryota; kingdom Metazoa; phylum Arthropoda; class Insecta; order Lepidoptera; family Noctuidae; genus Lithophane; species Lithophane semibrunnea. The sequence goes on along the minus strand of OX376186.1, from coordinate 5,196,638 downwards.
TTAATCTGCAGAACAGAACAGCACCCTTATTTCGTGATACACGATCAATAACAATCCGTTTCATTATGACAGTTCAACAACATTCAGTGCGTTATTTACGTTGTTAACCAGACAACATTTTTGGAAAATATGAAGCAATGGATAAGCCTCCTTCAAAATGATTCGGATTATGATTGATCGTGTGTTACGCAGATGCTCAGTAGGTACTCGTGGGATGAAATCTAATCGGTATAAGTCAATATAAAATTGCTTTGAAAAAAGATAAGTTAACTGTTAGAAAATAGATTCAGAAAACTTGCGGCAAAAAAAATGCGTGGTCCTAACAGGCTTGCAATGTTCACTCGATACCACTACCGGCGCGTCAAGAATCGATATCAAATATTAATTCGCAATACCGCGGGGTCAACGCCTTTTAGTCCGTCAGTCTCGACCGTTCACATCTGAAACTCTATTATTATTATACCTACGTAATAAAATGACAAGCTTGGAATTGAAGCAAAGAAAAACTTACTTACAATGCATCAGCTGCCGATCTCTGTATTAAAAATCGATTATTGTTTCGATGCGAGTGCGATTGTCGTTGCCTTAGCCAGTATGATAACCTTCGTTTTATAAATACAGTATGTTATGTATCTAACGAAGGGCGTTCCCGTTAACCTGCAATAGTATAGTGTGTATACATCCTAAAAATATATAACCATTAAAAAATATAGTTTTTTTATAGTAAAATATTCACAAAAATATTAAATTGATACGGAAAAGAAACACTGTATTCGCACACTTGTCTTTCTACGTTTAAATACAAGTGTGCGTGTTCAGAGTATTTCTTTTACGTATCAATTTAATACTTTTGTAAATATTTCACAACTCATACTTTTTTTATGAGTGGTAATTTTTTTTTTTGCATTTATGGACGGTATAACGGAACGCCCTTCGTTATTTAACATACTGTATACAAAATATCTAGTCTTTCGACTTCCTAACATCGCGTAGCCGTGCGTGCGTAGCCTTTTCCCAAGTATCTTGTCGTCAGCTTCCAGTCTAACCGCATGCAGCTGAATACCAGTATTTTACATGGAGCGACTGCCTATCAGACCTCCACAACCCAGTTACTGGGTAGAACGATACCCCTTGGTTGTCAGACTTTCGGGCTTCTGACTACCCATAACAACTTTCAAAGATGTACAACAATGAGAGCCGGGACCAACGACTTCACATGCTTCACAAGCCACGGAGGGGTCTGGGTATGTAAGGGATGGTCACCCATCCATGGACAGACCTCAGCAAGAGTTGCTTAACCTTGAAGATCGACCCGTGCGGCTGATATTATTCAGCCACAAACGTTTTCGACTTCCTAACATGGTTGTTAAATTAATCTGATTATTTAATTGTTGGTTCCTCCTTAAATCATGAATAAGTCAATCTTTTACTAAGGCAGGAGCTCGCTAAGTCGCTATCGATAGCTTTTTTACCAGCACGTAGCACACGATAAATCATAGTCTTCATCATTTTTCTCAAAAAGTCTGATAAACAATATAAATAGCGCAATGAATGTTGTTGAACTGTCAAAATGAAACATTGTGATTACGCAATTCGGGTTCAGAACTATGCAAGTTGTTGTCTAAAAATTGTAATGAACCCGTTTCTGCGGTGAATGTTGCCAGCCAAACCAAGACTCAGTTAATAATTAAATATCATAAATCGTTTGAAAATCTAAACTTAAATCATGCTTCACGAAAGCAATAAGTGCATTACAACAGCAGAAGTCGCGGGTAAAAGTCTGTTATAAAATAAGATAATGTTCAGTATATAGCCTTTAGCCCCATAAATCTAACAATCGTTCACTTTCTTTTATTCGAGAATAAATTGATATTGATAGAAACTTTACATTGATATTCACTAGTGATGGAATCGTACATTATGCTGGACTCTGCTGTATTATATACAAATTACAAAATATTCTTTCCCACAATGTTTTTTTTTAATATACATCTTATTCTTTCTTTTTTATATATATGGTATGTACTTATGTTTATTTCAACAATATACATCTAACACTTAAATAATAATAATATATAGAAGTATATAAAAGTAGGGTACCAAGGTACCCGGTGCCACGTTGTAAGGCAATGCTGATGATTCTTTGGCCGAAAAATAGGCCAGCACTCTGGTCACGTGAAGAGTCGACCAACCGCTTGGCGATGTCTTGATAGACTAAGTGAGGGTTTCTTTCTTAAGAGAATGATTTTATTTTGTTACACTGCCTGGCTTTTGGTTTGGTTCCCTGGTCTCCAGACCCTGGTGAAACAATTTCTATGAAAACTTCTCATAAATTGTTCTACCGGTAACGCGTCGCGACTGTCTGCGGGCGCCTTTACATCAATATCCTCAGTTATTTCGACCAAAACAACTTTAGTAGTGTAAACTCTATAATTAATTAAGATAGTTTCGGCCTTGTTCCTAAAAACTGCGTTTCAACGGCTTCTTATTAATTACTCGACTATTAAACGAGTCGACTAAAACTGAGTGATAGTACGCCACTGGTAAGACTGGTTGCACCAATATTTAAAACCCAGTTTGAATTAAAAAAAAGAATTAAACTCGCTCGACGATCAGATCATTCGTCCTTTGTACTTTCCACGGCGGCGAGTGAAACCGTCTTAACTAGGCTTTCTAATCTTTTGTTAATTCATTAGGAAAGCTCGTGTCATATTTTAATTGCTAAGCAGATTGTTCCGATGGTCTATGTAGGTACGTACTTTTGTATGGGTATATCAAACCAACATTGTAAACAGGAAAGTTGTAATTTAATTTGTTGATAAACATTGGTTAAGCTGTTCTTTCGGTTTCAGTGGAAAAATGACATCTATTCTTAAAAAATCTTAAATTAATTGAAAACAACAAATCAATAGTCCAGTCGATAGCTGTAACATATAAAACATCGTAAATATCGGTGTAACGTCCTCTGAACATTGTTCCTAGCAACCGGTTGGTGCGAAACCTGTCCGTTTTTGGGCCCGGCTTGGTTCCGGTACAGCGAAAAAAGTAAACCTACATACATTTTCGACCAGAGATGCACTGAGATGTCATTGGTAAACATGTTGTGGTTTCTGACATTAGATTCCATAATTATTATTTTTAAACAATTAATTTGTTCATAATTAAGATCCCATGCACCTAAAAATTACCATAATAATTCGGAGTAAATAGTGCTCACGTAGGAATTTAAAACATTTACCTAGTTGTCCGCGCCCATGGTCGGGTCTTTCTATTTTTGGGCTTGTAAACTGAAACTGGTACATTGGGATTGTTTATCCACTTGAATAAAAAACTAGATATCTATTAAATTAAAACATTCAGAGTTCAAAACTGGTCCACTATAAAGCCTCCCACATGAACTTGACAGCTTAAAAATAGACGAAAAAAAAACTGTGTTTTACTTTAAAAATATTAAGGCTGTCTGTTTTCGACACATCTATAGAATACCCAGAAACATAGTATTAGATAGATAGATAAAACGTTTATTTGGTGCACACAAAAGACAGCACAACATACAAAAACACGGTTAAATAAAAACTAATTACATTAATAAACAGCTACAAGGAGCTAATATACATAAAAAAAAAAATTAAACAATAAAAGAAAACAAGACACAGTGATGACAATATTGTCTATGATAACGAAACATACAAAGTGCGGTGTGCGTCTCAACGTTGCACCAAATGGGAGTCCAACTCAGCATGTGTCAGGCAAATATACCTGACTGATATAACTTTTGACCAGTATCTTACCTGATGGTAAGTAAGTTACCATCAGGTAAGATAATGGTTTGTTATCAGGAACTTACACCTTGCTTTTTTAAATAAAACAGTCCGATGGAATTTCAAATATAATAAGTTATCCTTTGTTCCAAGGTGTAAAGGCAATAAACCTCTTATCGGGCTTAAGGGTCCGGAATTGACCGCACGTTTAAAAAAACTGAATGAATGAAGAATGTTCTTCCTATGTAGGTACAGATAAGGAGTATCTGTTTACCTGGGAATTTGGAAACATGTGAAATAATATATTATTATAGCATATTTTACAAATTGTCATTATCTATGTATTAAATATTAATAGTTCGTTGATAAGCGTATTCCTCGAGAACGGAAGTTATATTTAAGGTCTCATGGCCCTTAAACATAACTGGCGAAATGGTGGTGCCCGTTATAAATGTTATAGGGTGCGTGAGAGCCTATTCCCATCAACCAGGCACAGGTCCAGACTGTTTGTTACTGAGTAATGTCTGATGGAAAAACACAGTAACAAAATTACTGTGTATTAAAAACATAGTCACCTATACTTATATATTAATAAACTAGAGTATGCCAGCGGCTTCGCCCGCGTGGATTTCGGTTATTTATTATATACTAAAACCTTACTCGAGAACCACTCTATCCATTGGTGAAAACAGCATGAAAATCGGTGCAGTAGTTTTTGAATTTATCGCAAACAGGACGACAGACAGAGGCGGCGGAGGACTTTGTTTTATAATATGTAAGGATAATAATAAATGCATGACTGCAACCTAAAGATAACTATTTTCTCAATAAAGGACCAAGCAATGGGTTTTTGCTTAATATTTTTCCTTGTTTGAAAGGCGAAATTAAATGCTAAAACATGTTTGGACTGCAATATTTGATTACCAATATTATTGGATTATTAACAAATACTTTTGTGTTTTAAACTTTATGTGTTTCTGTTTTGGTACGACCAAAGTAAATGAGAAAAAGGATTTTTGGAAAACGGTCAGGGTACGGCCTAGTGTTCAGACAATTTGTTCTAATCAATGACGTATTATTATATAGACACGTCATAAACCAACATCACGGCGCTTAAAAACGGCAAAAATACTAGATAGCTACTACGTTTTTGTCTTTATCTTTTGGAGTATAATTTGTACATCGTCTGAAAACACACGACGGCATGTTTTTTTATATTTTGCACAGGTTTACACACACAATATAAATTAAAAACAAACGTAGTGTCGCGCGACAGGTTGGTGCGTAACTAAGCGCGATGTGGCCAATTGGCTTCATTTCATGTTGTCATTTTAGAGTGCGGACAACGTATCTATAGTTTTATATATCATTGGTTCTAATAAGGTATAAATACACAACACTTATTCCTAAAAACAATATTCGCCCTATACTTTGTGCAACTCCCCTAGAAAGAATCTCAGCTGGGTGATAAACTTATGTATAGTTTTCGTACCTACTTTACGTTCTTCCTATTAATTTTTTGATAAGATTTTATTAGGTACATATTTTTCAGACATTAAATAAAATAGCAACAAAAACACACGATGTTTTCATTACTAAGTAATAATTAAAACCTAACATCAAGCTATCGATCAAAATAGTACTCCAAAAATTTGTTAAGACCTGTTCCACGAATATAATTTTATTGGTCGTTTTAAAAATAATAAAATCATAAGGATAGTACATACAACGTAAAATAACACACCTAAACAATAGCAAAATATATTACCACGATGTACAGTAAGAAAGCTCGAGTATAAAAAGGAAAAAAAAAGTTTAAAAAAACCGGCTCCAAGTTCAAAAGTTTGCGCGCATTTTTAAAGAGAAAATAAATAAGGTCTAAACACTACCTTCGGAGATCAGAAAACCGTATCTGTATCACAATATTCACTGCATTGTTTTGTTTCCAAGTTTTAGGGTGCGAAGGCACTGTCGCACACCCGAGTAGATACCACTACCGAGTCATAAGTATTACTGAAGAGCTTGCGAGACAAGTCGCCTCAGGTACAATTTTCACGTCTTTATTAACCGGTTAGTCTGAACAGGTCGGTTTTGTAGTAGCGCTGTACGGACGCAGCTACCTACTAGATATGGTAAGGTTGTATCGAAAAGAACATTGTATCACATCGTCCGGCGTGGAAGAAAGAGATGAAAAGTGAATGACTGAACCTTCGCATAGAATAACTATGTTTACGCGTAGAGGAGCCAAACTGTCATTATAATTAAAGATGGTTGAACTTTTGTTTTGTTTTTTAAAATGGGAATTTGGTTTCATATGGAGCAATGAGTTGTTTTATATGGTCTTGGTTGAAAAAATATTAATTAAGCTAAAAAACGTTTTGTCTGTTCGATGTATAAACTAATCCGTAATCTAAACAAATCAGTCTTTACTCCTAATCGTACTCAATTGGTCAAGGTCTAACTTCACGCCATTTTGACAGTTGCTGTCTGTCAAAGTATTTTCTAGCTTTGAAACTAGTTCAAACTTCTGTATCAGTCGCATCAATTTTTTTTTTGACAATTCAATATCATTAACAATTTGAGGCTATGAGAACTATAATGGCCTAATTGCAATGGACAAGCCTTTTGAGAACCATAGAAAAACAATATTTTTTAATCAACTAGCACTCTTCAGATTCCACACTTTTATTACTTTAACCTATATTTTAATTAACTTAACTGAAAAAAATCATAGACTCAACTTTAACTGGAAAAATCAAGACCCTATAATGTAAAAAAAAATGTAGGCCAATATGGTTCTCATGGCCTCATTTAGTGTAATTAATTGATTATATATCATCATGCGGTTTATTATGTATTATGCAAACGAATGAAAGCTATGATCTTGAAAATGTAAGCATAATTTATTAGGTATATAGGTACCATTTTTGAAATCGTTTTTTTTTATGTGGCTTTTCAGCATTATGATAGATGGATAAGTAGCTTATTATTATACTCGTAGATAAAAGCATTATTAGTTCACACCCCGTCTACGTAATTTCAACTCTTTGACTCTGACGTCATCATTGTAAAATGTCAGCAACGCGCACCATATTGCGGTCTCTCTCTGCCGCCGAGCTCCCATACGGGACCGTTTCAAGGATACAGTGCACTCCTCAGTTCACTGCTCCCGCTGTTGCGTCGAAGCCTTACTCTGCGCATGAGTGTCCGACCGTTTTTTTTACTTCCCGAACTCGTATAAATATTTTTACTTTGCAATTTTTTTAGCAATGTATTTTTGAATAAGTTAATTAAGTAACGTTCAAGAAAATAGAAATAGAAATAAAATCTAAGTATTGAAAAAAAGCACATTATAATTTGTAATTTTATGTATGCTTAATCATTGCAATAAATTAGATGAAGTAAAAAATCGTAATGCTTTATTGAAATTAGGATAGGTAAATATTAATTACGGCAAGACCTCGCTGTCGAGAAGCAAGTCCGTCTCCATTAGACCGGTAACCGACTTTGCTCGGCTCCCACTTTTTTTTATTAACTTGGACAAGTTTTTGTACTGCCAGCTGATGTTATTAGTGGCGACCGCAATTTATTTTAATGGCCTGTGTAAATATTTGTCCCTATTCATTTAAAAATAGGAGCGCCCTCTATGAATGAAAAGCATGAGTCCACTATACTAAGAAAACGCAAACGTCAAAAATTTAAAAATCTTAATTTATATAATGTAATCATAAACTGAATAGTAAGGTAAAGTAATTATTTTATCTAATCCAATGCGAAAGTGAGTTTGTTTGTTTATCACGCTAAAACGGCTGAACAGATTTGGATGAAATTTGCCACATGGGTAGACCATGACCTGGATTAGGACATAGGATACTGTTTATCTCAATATTCCCACGGGATCGAGAATTATGCCAGTAAAACCGTGGGGCGCAGCTAGTTACCTATACAAATGTATTTAGTTTTGAGTATTTATATGAAAAATCATTCAAGAAAAAGTTGCTGCTAAGGTCCTAGTATAGTCTTTTTATGGTGCAAGTATAACTTAGGCGATTACTAACCGCAAGGTAGCCTTTGATGTTATAAAACACAATTTGTTGTGGTTTGCAACCAACAAATAGCTCTTTCATGTTGGTTTTTATGACGGGCTGAGATGGTAGATGACAAATAGGTTACGAATATAGATGTATTATTTAAATATCTATGTTATATTTGTTGTGTATATTTTGCCTTAATTTTATGATATTTGACTGCCTCGCTAGTCTAGTGGTCACAAGCGCTACTGCTGAGGTCCTGGGTTTGATTCCCGGGTCGGGCCATGGTAATTGTGTTTTTCCATCTGGAAATTCTCAGTAGCAGCCCGGAGTCTAGATATGTGCCCAGTTGATGGCAGCAGTGGTGGCCCAGTGTTAACGGCCACGACTTACGAGTTGTAGGTCGTAGGTTCGAACCCTGACTTTACTTTCTGTAAATTATTTCATCGCCACTGCTCTCAAAACGGTGAAGGAAAACATCGTGAGGAATCATGTCTTAGAACCAAAAAATTGAAGACATGTGACATCTACCAACCCGCACTGGGCCCGCGTGGTAGATTATGGCCCGCTCCCTCTCACAGAGAGGAGGCCTGTGTCCCAGCAATGGGGAACATTATAGGCTGATTATGATGTGGCAATGTACTCGCCTCCTTTTACATGAAACTTAAACATAACTGGCGAGATGGTTTGCATCTCTGTCTAACCCTTTGGGAAATACAGGCGCAATGTTATCTATGTGTTTATAGTTGACAACTTCACAAGATACAACAAATACCACGAGCTTCGAAGGCTCACAGCGTAATTTTTAGTTATGGTGGCCATTCCGTATTGCTTAAACTCTTGTTCCTTACATCTTACAAAAAACCTTTTGCCAGAGGTAGTTTTTATTATTGTTCAGCATAAAGTATTATGAGTGAACATGCCTCTTTTGTTACAAAATGGCAACTTTCTTGTTCTGTCTGCTTATGACTCTGCAACCACTGATTTAATTTACTTTATCGGATTAGATCAGGTTATGTAGGTCGGGTTTCACTGCATACCTACTTCACATGTTCGTTTTGCTGCACACTAATATACGTGTGTAATATACGTATTACAATTGGGTTGCATTCAAATAAATTTCATGATTTAATTTACCGCTAAGATTATTTTATAATTTAGCACTACTGCTGAGAACACAGGATCTCATTCCTGTGTTCGATTCCCAGGTCAGACAAAGTGTTATTGGGGGTTTCTCAGTAGCGGCCCAGAGCCTGGATATGTGGCCGGTTGATGGCAATAGGCTTGCCCCCTATTTATTACATGGGATTCAAACATAATTGGCGTAATGTGTGTGTATGTACTTTCCATCTATAGATACACTCTGCCTATCCCTTCGGGGAAACATGGCGTTATGTTATGTTTATTTTACAATATAATTTAAGTACGACGTCGAGCCTAGACACTAGACACAAAAAGGCAAAAGAAGTATGTTTGATAGTCTAAATTAGGATTTGGGGCAATCCATAATTTTAGTTTTAAGTAACGTGTGTCAGAATAGGTCCCGTTAGGAAGCCCATTAGATAAATAAAGCAGCTATCAACGCAAGAACAATAGCCTTAGGAGTTTATGAGCAAACGATCTAACCTGACTCATCCGTGTCTAGGTTAAATTCCTGGAATTACAAGATTGAAACCTTTGGCATATAAATTGTAATTTGAGGTTTCATAAAAATAATAATGCAATAGGCCTACTCTCTCGTTAGGCGGCTGGATCAAGAGCTTGATCCAGAAAGCGGTACTTCTGGACACGGCGCGCATCGTTAGGAGTTTCCTCTCTCAGGAGCTCTGACCAGTAGCTTGGATCCTGTTTCCGATACCGGTGTGCTACTACTTATATATTATATTTTTAAAATTTAAAATTGTAAACTATTTGGACGCAAATGAAATAAATAAAGGAAATAATGCAATAATAATAATACACTCACTTGATCATCGTCCCGGTAATCAATGATATTGCTTCTGAAATAGAAAAAATAATCTTTTTAGATAAGTACCTATTGTCAGTTTTTTTTTCAGTACTTCGATTCCGATGTTTTCATTACATTATATTCGATGTAGATAGAGGAGAGGGTAGGGATGGACACATGTCAGACTACGTGATTTAATCATTATAATATTTAATTTGAAAGGTTTTCTGGTAGATAGTGCTTGTAGAACTTTTGAAGCGTGCTCTGTATTAGTGCAGCGAATTTAGCAACCCGTGAAAATAATTTTATATGAAAGCTGATAAAATAACCATTAAGTTATTAAATAAAAACAGTTTGTTTTTTTTTTCTCTTTGTTCGTCACAATCAGAGCACCTGCCATCTAATCTCTTCACCACCCTTGGTTGACTGGTAGAGAATGCCTCAGGCATTAAGTCGGCCTTTGTACCTCTTTTTTGAGTGCGAAAAGTTCAAATAAATAAATAAAATAAGATATCGAAAACTTCACTCGATCAAAAAAAAATCGGAAGAGAATGCTAAATCGATGATTTTTTATGTTTTTCTTATTTTTCTTGAAGTTGGTGAAAGCTTTACTTCCAAAAAAAATATAAGAAAAGTTAATAACTTATAGAATAATAATTTATGGACACATTTTGGAAAAAAGTTTAATTCTTATAATAATCAAATATTATATAATAAAGTGGCGTTCGTGTGAAGGGTGAAAACATTAAATGCCTACTTCACTGGATCTACCTGACCTTATGTTCCTATAAAAACGATAAAAATTAAAGACTGATCTCTCCCCGGTCATGTCGGGTTGCCGTCCCATCGGACTATGAGAGTCAGGGGAGAGATATTTACATACTACGTGTGTATGTATAGAGCCAGCTTTTTCATCGTTAAAACAGCTTAAAACATATCGTTTTCTTTTTCAAAGTACATAAATTAGTATCATTTAAATGTATTAAACTTACCTGGAACGAATCTTCTTAATAACAGGCCGCTGCGCCGTACTGTCATGGATTCGGACTTGCGTTGGATCTATTTCTTCACACGCGTCGTCGTCAAATGGTAGCTGTCCGGTTCTCCTAGCCAGTATCGAGTCCATAAACGGACTGTATATTTGGCCAGATGTACCAAGAATATCGTCTATGTCAGTGTAACGAGATATGTATTTGTTTACGCCTTTCTGGTAAGAATTTGTTGAAGGTCTCCTAAATTGACGATTATTTTCGTAAGGTGATGTGCGGCCTCTGTAGTCTTCGTTTTCTTTTGGTGTTTCCAAACCCTCAGGACTTCTTCTAGCTCCTAAAGGTTCATCATCAGGTAAATGTAGAGGGAACGGCGGGATGTGTGTTGGTGGAACGTAAACTTGAACTTCTGAATCAGATGAGTCACTTTCTTCCGGTGGTGGAGGCGTAGGCAACTTTTCAATACCTTCTGGAATGTTCTTGTCGCTTGCCAGCCACCAAGGCCGCTCACCAGATTCTATATGCCGTATTCGCCTCAATGGGAAGCTGCGTTCTGAACCAGATTTACTGAGCATTAGGCTTTGATCCAGTTTATTGCTATTATTTGAGTTTTCATTACTCGTGACCCACCAATCTTTTTGGTCTCCGGATTCAATGTGGCGTACTTTGAAGAAGTTGAATTTATCACTTTTTTCACTGTCACTTGACGACTTTCTGGGCGGACTAAGCCGTTCTATACCTTCTGGGATGTTTGCACAACTGTCAAGCCACCACGGCTTTTCGTCGTCAGCGAATTTACATTTCTTCATAATTTTGTTAGAATCAGAATTTTCTGATGTGTTTCCACGTGACATTTGATTTTCATGTTTACTTTCGCTACTAGATTCAAGCCACCACGCCTTTTCTCCTGATTCAACGTGTCTTATGTTTCGAGGAATATTATTTTCTGAAGGAGATCTTTGATTTTCACTATTTTGTAAGTTACTTTTTTTCTCTGATTCAGAATCTAACCACCACGCTCTTTCTCCAGACTCTATGGGCCTTATTGCTTTGAGTTTTACTAGATTGTCATCGTTAGATGCTATAATATTTGTTGTATCAATTTTACCTTTACTTCTATCACTTTCTGTGGTAATATTAGAAACATCTTTGCCTGTTGACTCTGAAGTAGAATTTTCTAACCAACGACTATTTTCACTGCTTTCTTGATGCCTCATTTTAAATAGATTGGTAACAGGTGCCAGCGCTCGTATCAAGAACGATTTAGCTTCTTCAGTACCAGTTTCATTCTTTTGAAGAGATGCAGGCGAGGGTTGCTTGCCTGACTGGTCAGTTGGAATTGATAATTCATCAGCAGAAGTTCTAGAAACCTCATTTGTTTTCGACTTAGAAACAGTCTCATCCTCGCTAATAGACGACTGTGTCGATAACGTGATACTCGATTCTGGGCTGGCACTCTCTCGCGACTTGGAATGTTTTAATTTAGAAAGTCCATTTTGTAAATTACTACTTGACGAATTCTTTTGTATACTCTTTAGTGAAGATCCTTTTTCACTTACTTCGCTTCCTTGATCTGAATCAGTAGAGCTCACTGATTTACTTCTTCTCTTAACTATCTTTTTTTTGGAACCCGTATCGGAAGATGAGTCTGTACTTGGTTTCTTCACTTTTATTTTTTTAATCTTGGTTGCCCCTTCTGTCTTCGGTGCTTGTGGTGGTAACTGACTATTTGTTATTGTGATCTCAGGTGAAACTAGTTCAGTAGATGTGACTGGACTTTTAGCTCTTTTTAATTTTAAATTGACATTAATTATGATTTCCGATGAATCATCGCCTTTATTTTGTTCGGAAGCATAAACCGATAAGACTTCTTGGTCTGCTTCAGCTACATGGTTCGATAAATTGCTATCTAAATTGTTATATTCAGAGAAGGAGTTGCAACTTGAATTTTCTCTTCTCTCTGGCTCTGAACTTTGACTTCGACCTGTCCTTTCACTAGGGGAATAGGAATTACTACCTGAACCTTCTCTCAAATTTGAATATTGCGTGGAATATCTACCAGCGTATCCTGTATAGCTGCTAGAGTTTGGTGTATAATAAGACCAGTTTGTCACGCTTGTTCTTGCTGTACTACCAAATCTACTAGATCGTGTTGAATCATCTAATCTATCCGATTGAATTTCCTTATCTATCATTTCAGGCCGTTTTTTAGACCTCGTTATCGATTTTTCTATAGTTTTTGCCATGTCCGCCCTTCTACTTCGAACGTATGCAGATGAACCAGGTGGGGTAGGTGAAGTGTGACGCGTTATTATAGTAACTGTTTCAGTCTCATTTTCTTCAGATTGGGTTTCATTTGAATTTAAAATTTCGCTACTTTCATTGACTGCTTCATTTTGTGGTTTTAATTCTTCTACTATAGCAGATTGTGGTACATATTTATCCGATTGACTCTTAACAGGGTCAGTGTGATTTACTGGAGATAAAGATGCTCTTTTCACAGTGGGAGGACTTTTTAAATAATTAGACGACAGTCTATTAGCTATAGCGTATCTATTAACGGTAATTTCTGGTTTAGCTTCTGCTCTAGATGCAGGTCGTGTGTAATTTGAAGTTCGAGGGTATAACTTGTAACTCGACAGGCTGTTGTAGCCTGTAGACTTGTCAGTCTTACTTGGAATGTCTTTGTCGTGATCCCCTGGGCTAGGATCTCGGCTTTTATCTTTGAACGTTTTCGTTGTTCTCCTCTCTGGGCTCAAATGCCGAGAAGGTCGGCTCAGACTGTATTTCGATGTCGAAACGGGACTTACGTCTCTACTTTTGTTCGTGGTAATTGATGGTACGGAGAGTTTTGAATAGTCTTTCTTTTCATATTTAGATGTGGGTTTCTCTGTTTTACTTGTACTATATGTATCATATTTCAAGGCAGGTTTATCAGCTTTAGTCGTACTATATGCATCATATTTAGAAATAGGTTTGTCATTTTTGCTAGTACTATAGGCATCATATTTCATTGCAGGTTTCTCTGTTTTACTAGTGTTGTAGGCATCATATTTAGTTACCGGTTTTTCTGTCTTACTAATGTTGTAGGAATCATATTTTGTTGCAGGTTTTTCTGTTTTATTCGTGTTATAGGCATCGTATTTGGTGGGTGTTTTCTCTGTTTTACTATAGTTCGCATATCTGTTAGCAATGGCTGAGATTGGGGTTTCTTCCTTAGCCGAGCGCTCAGGGCATAAGATGGGAATGCTCGACGACTTGTAAGACGGTGTTGTGTTGAGGTACTTCGCTGTAACTGTTGTCGGCCGTTCCGCGGCTGTACTCGATGAACTCCGACCGGTGGTGTCTCGACTCCGGCCGTACGACGATGTATCATACTGAAAATAAAAACGTTTATGTTACTATCATGCTTATTAAGTAGTGTTAGTTCTTGATTATTATCAAAACAAACTAATGGCAGTTTATTCAAAACAAACAAGCTTGGAGTACTGTGTAAATCTCTGTAACAAAACGTAAGATCGATTTTCTTCGTTCACTACTATCATATAAAGCCGTTCCTTTCACCGTTTTATAAATAGCGAAGGGAATGCGTGTATGTGTATACGTGTTAAGATTATATACGGGGAGGGATTTTATTGAGCCCTTCGTTATTCACTATATTTAAGAGCTTGAAACTGATTAATCGCCGGCTAAAGTGCGGAATCTACCGACAGTTTATTAGTGTGGATTTCGAGAAAATTTCTAAAATAGGTAGGACATTAACCTGTCTAGCTTAGAAATGTGGAATCCATTTTTAAAACCTTTTTTTGGCGTCTGCTGATAATTTGGATTACCTTTCATAAATATATTTTTAAATAATAACTAATTACATGAATATTAATTGGCATTAGTTTGATAATATGTATGAGCGGATCTCATGGTTGTTAATATAAATGTTTTGCAGTTTACTTTTTGTGATGAAATATCAATTACTCTTGTCACACAGACATGGTTCAGGCTTGGATAAGAACTCCTTTACTAGTTTTCCTACTTTTTCTTCTTCATCTAGGATGTCTGCTCGCATGCATTGACCAGAACAAATAATCTTCTTTCCAAGCATGTTTGACAAAAATAACACTTTTCGAACGAAGAGAACGCAGCTTGCTATAAAATACTTACATAGTTTCTGAAAGACATGTTGCCAAGACATCAGCTCTCTTCCATTAGACGGGGCGTAACACGTATCCAACTCGAGTGAATTCTGCAATGAAATTAATCATTGTTTTAATATTACAACACAATTTATCGTGCTAGCATTACACTGTTTGATGTCATACGGTTCAGATATAAAGTGAATCGCGGCTAAAAATAAAACAAATCATTTCTTCTCGTGGGTGGGTAGTGTCGACGAAGGAATTATATAAAGTACGAGTAGATGACCAACAGATGACCTACAGCCGATTGCATTTCCATTTAATACACTTTCATCGCAATTAATTAATATTTTAACAAAGAACTATAATAATTATAGAAACCTACAAAAAAATTAAGAGTTTACCCTGAATTTAGATCCGAATAATTTTTTATTTTCTTTGATAAGTAAAGTAATTGTACTTATTTTTTTTTTTAATTCTCTTTGTACTTTCTCATTATTTTTGTACTTAAGTAGGTACAAGAGTATTCTTTGAACATAGGTATTAAATGTGAACATATTAAGTGACATTTGAGTGTACTGACACTTGTAAATAAATAAATCCGGAACGTCGTTATGTTATAATAATAATAAGGTTAAACAAGTTTTTTAACACAAATTTTTTA
Organism: Lithophane semibrunnea; assembly: GCA_947363905.1. NCBI lineage: Eukaryota > Metazoa > Arthropoda > Insecta > Lepidoptera > Noctuidae > Lithophane > Lithophane semibrunnea. Next base: position 5,181,112 of record OX376186.1, on the reverse strand, counting down.
TCAATATTTTACATCGCGGTGTTTCTGATGCTTCCTTTTCAATGAATCATTAAAAGAAGAACGATATTTTTCAGTTCCTCTAGGAACCAAGGAACAGCATATAAGGTAACCAGTGCTGGGTCTCATGCCCCCCCCGGTCCTATTCCCAGTTTCGGATTATATTAAATCACAACATTCTTAAATAAGCTAATATTTCACTAGTATTTTAGGGTCGAATCTAGTCGGCTACTTTTCTACAACTTCCTTGGCCTTTGTTGTCGTTAAGTTCTAATGACAGTTCATTAATTTAGGGGACTCTTTAGAGACTCTAAGTAAAAATTAATAAAAACATAATGTTGAATTATCATCAATATATAATATATATTTATTGATTTTTACTTAGAATCTCTCATCTCATCTCTCATTAAGAATCCGGCGACCCATGAATTTTCCATACAAACGTAATACCTAAATCATTTGCAATTTGAGCATATTTCCAACTTATTATGATATTTGGATTTAGACAGTATTTATCTTGGTTCCTACATCTTTTTTTCCCAAAAAACTTACTTAAAATGAAAGTTAAGCGAATTAAATTTCGTACATTTTTACAGCGAAAATGACACATGTTTTCATATTGTTTTTTCTGTATTATAAACAAAAATATTTATAATACTGTTTCAGCAGCAACATTATAGCTTATATTATCAAGTTTCTTATTAACGAAAAAAATTTGTAAAAACCTTAAGTTTTCATTCATTTTAGGTATTACGGAACTTATCCTAATTTATCACAAATTTTCAATAGCTAGTAGTGCTATCGCGTCAAGCAAATGTCATGTCAATGCCAATGTGTGCGTGGTGCCATGGCAGCTGTGTGTATCGCGCTCCGACAGGCATACTAGCGCAACATTTGTAGCACTCGATTTGTAGTTGCGACCGATACTCCGCCGGCCCCTTAAGATAAAGTATCAAAAGTGAACATTAGACTAACAGACATTCGTAATTTACTGTTATGTAGTAACGGTTTCAGTAAATGGAATGTACATAGAAGGCGATTCCCTATTTCACTGTAAAGCTATAAGTTTAATTTTACGATTAGTGTTATGTCGAAGTGTTAAGGTATCTTGCATGTTCCAGCGTGTGCGTATGCAAACGAAACCTGCCTTAATACATGCTGAATATGTCAACCGGAGCAAGCTTTTCCTAAACAAGTATTCCTGTACTGGAATAGTGGTAGAAAGACGAAGATTCTTTTCTGCTTTGCTTTCTCATCATAGAAAACTGTCAAACTGAATTATTTCTTAATATGAATTGCACGCCGATCAAAGGTATTACAAATTGTCAGTTTGTGACATTTTACGATGATTCATAATATTTATTTTACTATTTATGTACACATAGTAAAATACATAGAGATACGACATAAAACCTACCTATCTACCTACCTATATTTACCTATTTATGATTCTGCCAAAACGCCCCCTGTTCTTTAAATTCTATTTATGAATTGCTCGTCGATATCTTCATACACGGTTATTCATTAACAGCCCTATCTCCACGCTTCTTATAATAAGCTTGTAGATCCTAATATAAACCGATATTAAGAACCGCGTAAGTCGGTATAAGGCAGGTAGGTGATTGATACAAAGATATATTTTTACTTTCAAGTTTACTATAAATAGTCAACGTCTCCTCTTTAGAGAAGACAGAAAAAAACGTCATTGGTGAGCCCACGCGGCCACGTGTATACGTCGAAGCAATAAGACCGCATTGAGATCCTTTGCGCAAACGCACCGAACAACAGGGTCATTCTATACACGACTGCGTAAGAAATACCAGTTTCTTTTTAGTTTGAAAATAGAAACGTTTTTAGTTTCCGGACTGACCTATATCGATTGAGTCAATGAACAAAAGATGGATGGTCAAGTTCCTAGCATTTTGCTCTACTACGATTCTAAACTTTATCTTTTGAAGTGAAAGTTTAAATTTGTTTGTGAATGTTTCCTTATTATTCCGGTCCATGTTGCCTCAGATATAGATCGCACTGACAGATGCAACGATTAGAGTTGTTTTTATTTACGTTCCGTATTGTCGTGTGTTGCCTTAAAACTGTAAATATAAACACGTAGTAAAACATATTCGGATATTCGTCTTGGACTGGTGTAAAATAGACTAGACGATATATTTCCGGGTTTTCCGGAATAGCGTTTTGTCTTTGTCTTGTTTTGAATTGTGTTCTTCTAATTCCTTGACGTCTTTATGTTATTGATGTGGTGCGGGGTTGTGTATTTAGTACCAAGAGGAGCGTCTATTCAATAGGTCGTATTTCACTTTCCAACTTTTTTTTTCATACCCATGGCATAAAACTCCATCGAATGAGCCTAAAAACTTGTACAAAATTTCCCTTATAATAAAATCCAAAAAAAATTATTCCAATTAAAACGGATGTATATCTACATTAAATTGTAGCATTTTCATAATTAGTTAGTTTTTCTGTTTTTGTACAGTTTGTTTATCATAGAAATACGACCTTTTGAACAGACGCTCCTCAATTAGACCCATTTTTTTTTTATAAGTACGATACTGTCACCGATTATCCAATCCGATTTTTTCTATTATTTTCCCCAAAACATTATCCCTCTTTTCACAAATCATGGTGATCCTATTCAAGCCTTTACAAAAAACTTTTCAATCCATAACAAACTTTTTACTAAAGATGTGAAGTAGTAAAGGCGATGCTGTTCCTCACTTTTCTTTGTATTACCGGTACACACGGCTACACATCAAGCTATACATTTCTATTATAAGCTGACCTCGTATTGTACGGAAATCCTATACAATGGGAGATCAACATAGACTGGAAATGTATAGCTTGATGTGTAGCCTTGTGTACACTTAAAGCTTGTTCGCGGTTCAAATTGTAAACATCATCCATGACTAAGGTCTGTCTACGTAAATATTTTTAGTAGTGTTCAAGTAATTGTTGATTCCATAAGGATATTTCTATCGTTTGTACAAGTTAAGGCGGAATGTTTTACAATAATACTATGCTGGGGTGTGATTCTGTAAGACCCCATTCTAAAATTCAAATCTGAATCCGCTGTGAGTTTCTTGATTGGCATTCTAAAAACTCGGTTGATACACTAGCGCTACCCTTGCGAGCATGTCAGCGAGTTGAACTGAATTGGCCGTGAGATTTTGACAGATAAAGTATGAGATGACGTATGAAGATTCAGTAAGGTAATTCCCCCGTCACTTCGACGTTCACTTCACACTCGAACCCCATTCAAAATTCGAATTAAGACTGAATAGCGATATGCGAGTTGTTGTTTGAATTTTACAGAATCGATGTACAGTTCCCGGATGAAGAAAACTCGTAAAATGTTTGAGATGTTTTATTGTGAATGATTGATTTGTTCCTTTGGGTTAACGATTGGACAAAGTAATAGTCAAAGCACTAAGAAGTGATGGAGGGCGGGCGTTTCGGGGGACTGTCTTATGCAATTTTGTCATTCCAAAAGTGTTTATTGTCAGCCTAATTTGAATAGATGACTTGATTTTCTATTATGTTGACCACGAAATGAAATGAAATAGAAGCTAATTACTTACATCAGTTCTGGCAGTAATTTACACTAACCCACAAAGATTTCGAAGTGCCTATTTAATTGCATCTGATAACTAACCATAAGTCACATTCTTATGATTGCATGTTGCTACTTTCGTCATCCAATCACAATAGCAAAGAATTATATTCGATAGTAGATTACATGAATTACATGACTAAGAGTAGCGGCTCTGAAATGGAGATGGGCAGGACACTTGGCTACACGTGGTGCTATCACCACGTCTAGTCAAGTTAGTGAGAGCTCAATGTAAAATGGGGTGAGCCTATTGCCATCAACAGGAAGGCACAAATTCAGCCTTCAAACTGCTACTGAGATATTCCTGACGGAAAAACCCATTAGCATTTTCCCCGACCGGGAGACCTGGGAATCGAACCCAGGACCTGAATGAAGCCCAGCAGTCCACTAGACCAAAGTCATAACTATAGAATCCAATATAGACCCTTTGGAGTTTATTCATAAACAATGATTAAAATAAAGAGACGTTTAAACGTCAAAAATCTATGGTTAAGGTTGATGCGCTAGGGTAGCCCACGAAATTCAAATTTTCTTACGTTTTATGCAATTTGCAGGTCAGTATCAGGCTAAGTTCATGAAAGTGCCAAATGTCATGATTTCATGAAATAGTCATTCAATACACTTTCATGAGCTTAGAGAGTTGTATTGCTGATTTTAATGTTTATAATTCTGTAAATCCATATTTGTTACGAGCGCTAATAATATTTAGATCAATATACAACCTAATACTGACCTGCAAATTGCAAAAAACCTAAAGAAAATTTGAATTTCGCGGGCCACCCTAGCGCATCCCCCTTAAACAGTCGCTAATCATCTTTTAAGCAACGTTTATGAAGAAAGAGTTACGATGTAGCATCGGCAAAATTCGTAAAACCGATCACCATCCGAACTGAGTGCGCCTTCAAAATCGCCGATCTTTATTACTGCTTTAGGTGAAAATGATCTTTACGCAAACGCAATTACTTGTAAAGTCATATAAACAAATACATTCGTAAATGAAATGAATGAATGCAAATTTTCAAATCTATGCTACATCTAAGTTGTGTGGTACTATATGTTTTAAGAAAAAGCTCTCTACTCCACGTATTTATGTTTTAAGCAAACTTTTCCACCGCTGTAAATCAGTGTTTATGGCAAGTACATGAGGGAACAAATTGCTCAGCAACTTCTTGTATCGAAGATAATACAAATAAAATAGAGTTTGGACAATCGCCATCAGACTTAAAATAAGTACGTAAAATTTTATTTCCGCATGTTTTGAAGCGATTTACAAGTCTGTACGTCTGATTACGATGTAATGGTAGAGTATGAGACAACTATGCCTATTACTTTCAATTTATTATATACTAGCTTCCTCCCGCGGCTTCGCCCGCGTGGTATGTCGATAAAAAGTACCCTATGTCCTTTCTCAGGCTCTAGACTATCTGTGTACCAAATTTCATTTAAATCGGTTTAGTAGTTTTGGCGTGAAAGCGCGACAAACAGATAGACAGAGTTACTTTCGCATTTAGAATACTAAGTAAGGATCAGAGATTTTTTTTATGGGAAAATCCTTCAATTCTCCTTAATTTTTTTTTGCCTTTTCATTTTTCTTCAAACGGCCAAAACATGTAACCATGTTTTTTATTAGGAATATTTTTGGTTCATCTTATTCAACGTTATCGAATGAGTTGCAGATATACATAATTAATTATATTTCCGTAAACAATCCTATCACTTATTCCGCAAAATGCGTGCATAGATTTGTCCAAACACTAATAGATTGATATTATATTATGATGACTATTTTGTGGGAAATATATCGCTTGTACGACCTCCAATAACAGGCAGTAAACTCACGATAATGTCCTAATAAAATAACTATGTATTATTAAGGGCCTACCCTACCTCAAATTACTTCGCATGAACCTCGGTTATGTCGAAAATACTGCAGCATCAATTTTGAAATCATTAAATGTTAAAGTTGAGGATTGATGCTAGGTCTTAAGTTTGACGAAAACACGATAACCTACATAAAATTTTCTCTATAGAAAAAAATCCATAGTTACCTCTAAACCGAACTATTAAAAAAATACTTCAAATTAGATCATGAAACTTTGCATAATAACTGAACTTAATTTAAAGCAGGTTTTATGTTTTTTTTTTAATTACCATTATTTTAAACTATTCGAAGCTTGGAGCCACCAGCACCCCACTCCGTCTCGCTCTCATTCAGGCCGCGAGTAGAATGGTGCGAGCGAGATAAAAAGTGAATTTAAGCTTAGGTAGGGTAGGCCCTTCTACAAAGCACGCTTCGGTTCTACCTATTTGTCTGTCTGTATTTTATTATGTCTTGTTGTATGTTTAGTTTGCTTTTGTTTTCAGCACCTGTGTGATATCGGACACGAACGTAATGATACCTCTGATCGATCCTGAGATGATTTGATGAGATGATCAATGAAACTCTAGTAAATTGTTCTGTGCTTTTTAGTCTGTGCTGAATAAATGTACTTTCTTTTTCTTTCGAAATACCTATCACAATACTCATTTAAAGTATGACAGTGCCAATTGCGTGTCGGACCACGCACAGTGAAGGTTTCCGTAGTTGGGATGAATGTGAAAAAAAAATGCTTGATTAAAACGACCTCAAAAATAAGTTTGTATTATATACTATTTCTTGGTTAAGTGGATCACGCTGTTCTCGTAGAAAGAAAATAAGAGACCACCAAAATGATCTCTACGAGGTGTTTTTTGTCATGAGTCAAAATAATATCTTTTTATAAGGTCTGACCATGACAACAAATGTTTATTATCTGTGGAGCACCTTCCAGTCGCCAAAAGAACAAAAACCCATCATAGGACGCATATATTCGCATGCCATACTAGTACCTAATAAGACCAAGCTGATTAAGTAATGCAGAATATGTCTGGCCGGTAATAAAGCCCTAAGTCCGGACAATGGCCATAGATCTTGAAATAATGCTGGCCAGCGGACCGCGACGGTAATTACATAATATTTTAACAGCAATGTGAGGATAGGGCTATTTGTGTCCTTAGAACTTTACGGCGACCTGTTGCGCCTGATCTATGTTCGTGACATCTCAATTGCTGTTGTACTGAGCGAAACATTATAGGTGTTCAGGTGGTGTAAACAGTAGTGTGGTTAGGGCATTTGTCTGTTTCTTTCAGTGAGTTGGTTGAGGTATTTCGGTCTATTAATTGTCGTGATAACTCGGAGATATATTATTTTAATGAATCTTTATTGCTGGAATTAATTAATTAAATCAATCTGCCTTTTCGCAACTATGTTGGGGTCGGCTTCCAGTCTTATCGCTTGCAGCTGAAAACCAGAATATTACATGGAGCAACTGCCTATCTGACTTCCACAACCCAGTCACTGGGCTATACTTGGTAATACTGCTTGTCAGGCTTTCGGGCTTCTGACGACCCGTAACGACTGTCAAAGATCCACGAATGACAGCCGGGACCAACGAATTAACGTGCTTTCCGAGGCACGGAGGAGTTTCGGTATGTAAAGATCGTCACCCATCTACGGACCAACCCCGCCAAGCGTAGCTTAACCTGATTGATCGACCCGTGCGGCTGTTATTACTTAGCCACAAGCTCCTCCTCGAGCTTGAATTAATTAATTATATTAGGTACTTAGTAAAAATATTACTCAATGCTGTGTGGTTCTTTCCTCAAAAGACCATTTCAGACACAAATCTACATGGTCCTCATATGAGTTGACCATGATTATGTCTGGACTTTTAAAAGGACTGTGACCTCTCAGTTTGTTTCGGCCTTTCTTCTCAGAGTAGTCGTACAGGAAATGCTGGCCTCATCTAGTTTTAAAAAAAATATGATTGACGTATAAAAGTGTGTACAAACCTACTGACAGAAACAAAATCATTACCCGACTACGGCGAAGAAAAAGGAGGGTTATGATTTTGACCGGTATTTTATCATATAAGTTACTTGTCTCAGAAGTAGTGATTGCTGAAATACTTGGCTCTAAATATTCTGAAATACTTGGCTCTAAATATTTTATGGTGAATGTATTGTAAAAAAGCTTCATGATTCCTAAGTCAATACATTTAAGAAGTGTAGACAGTAAATAAATCAACCCTGTACAAATAAAAATAGAAAATCATACTCCGATATAAATTACAGTTTTTGAATTAATTGACTCTCTCGATAAGATTTCGCTCTGCAGAGAACCACATCACAACATGTTCATAAAAACTGGTAGTACGTGGTCACTGCAGCAGTCAATTTGATCTGTCACATTACACACAAAAAACTTGTTGGCAAGCTGTTGAACATGTCTGTAGAACAACGACTAACTTAAATCTTGTCTTATAAAAGAGAAATAAAGAAACATCATGGGAAAATATATCGCTTATGTGATTGTATCGAATAACGTATCATTTTTCAATGAAGGCTGTTTCCTTTATGTACTTAATAAAAATATTTATTAATTTATATTCGGGCTCCTACACTTTTAAGATGTCTTGTTTTTTTTTTGTTGCTACAATCGATTCGTCAAATCTTAAAAAAAAAATTGGAATAGAACTATTCGCCTTTTTTATAGACTAATTAAAAGCTTATCTTTCGTTGAACAGATGTGTAGTGGAAATAAAATCATTGAACTCATGCATCGCTCGCATTCTTTACGTCAACGGAGACAAAAAACACTTTGCTGTACAAAATGGAATATTTACACAATAAATTGAATGTAAAACGCGTAATTTATTTAATAATGGTGGCTAACAAACCGAGTAACTTTACACATAGTGACCTGGGGGCCAAGTCAGTCCAATCAGTTTTTGACAGATATGCCATACAAAATCTGTCAAAAACCCTTCATTGCGAGACAACTGACACGTTTGTAAATTAGTAGACTTGGCCCCCTGTTTAAATGTACCATAAGGTAGTAGAAACAGTTTTGTTTTCCCAGAATAAAAATCGCGTTGCGAACAATACAGTGAAGCATGCAAAAACTACACCTCGCTCTGTGCATACACACTCACACGCACACATTTACAACCAAACTACACCACACCGCACAGTAAAGTCAGTGCACACTTGTTTTTGTTTATGAAACCGGCCTCACGTCACTGTTGACAGCTCTGTCTTAGTTTTTTATTTGGTCTGAGTTCTGACTATGTAACTTCGTGCTTATTAACTGACGCAAACCTACGTACATAAACGTATCGTCTATTTAAATTCGGTTTACAGAACACCAAACGGGAGCTCGAACCAAACAATCGTTATAGGAACTGTTAGATTTATTTCTGTCGAAAGTACATTACGAAAATAAATGGCCTACTCTCAGTAGAAGTGTCAAAGACTTGGGTTCGGTGCGGGTTGTTGCCTCGGCCGAAATGGGGTCGGATCGGCTTCCCGTAGGTATCCGCCAACACCTTGCTGCCAACCAACTTTCTAAGATCGGTTTTTACAGGTGCAAGTTGGTGCCTGGTACCCAAGCCTGTTGGATTTAGACGTGCTAAGAATAAGACATCTTAGTTTCTGTTGTGAAACTGACTGATCTGATGCTCCAGTTGTGTGCTCCTTGTAAATGACACAGTTCCACGAAACACTTCCCGGTTTCTGCATTCAACTTCCACGAGCTTCCCGAAACTTTGGGCACTTTGCTATGTTTCGTGAAGTGGGCTTGATTATAATGGATAGGTAATTGGAAGGCATGACACCTATCTATGATGCGGTTATTGGCTTCCATCTTGTAGACATTTGACAGGTTTATGACATTATGACAGCCTTACACCATGCGGGAATTACATTGTTATCTTTTGCCTGACAATGGGACTAAAGGCAAGAATTTTGGTAGGTTGTAATAAAAAATCAATCAAATGCAAAATTTTTATTATGAAGCAACCAAATACAATAAAGTAAAATAAGATATTAATTAATTGTCACTAATACAGGTAGCCGTTATTTCGGCACCTTTCTTAAAAAGTGAAATAATTCAGTTGAACCGTGTAATATTGCCATTATAATAATGAGTTTATTTATTTTTTCTCACAATGGTTTTGTAGCAACTAACAGTTTTGAACCAGGTAAGAAAAGCTGTGTTACAGGAAACAATGATGAAGCAAACAAAAACACATTTATATTATTATGTGTAGTGTGACGCAAATTGGAAGAGAACCTACCTACTATTTGTCCAGCAATGATCTACGATAGGCTAACTAATGTACAAATGGTGATGGAAAAATCGCTGTCTTCTCCTTTACGACAAAGGATATCAAAGACAACGAAGTAATTGTGTTACTACACACGCGACAATCTAAGAAGTCCGTTTTGACGTTTGGTTCTCGTACATGTAATAAAACGTTATGCCTTGAGAATCAGTTTTAAGCAATGTAGATAAGTCTTCAATAACACACTCTCTAAGTATAGTCAATTGATATGTCTCGAGAATCAGTTTATAAGACACTATTTTTTTTTCATCGCTACCCAAATCATTTCTAAAGCTGTCAAAACGGACTTCTTAGATTGTCGCGAGTCTAAATTAAAAATCTGCAAAAACATCGATTGTCAAGACAGAAACGTATTAGATTACCAAATTACTAACGTACCAAAATACGTCAATCAATTACTTACTAAATTATAACTCAAATGCACGATGACCTAATTTCAGGCCATCGACGGAAAATAAACCGAAACTTGCTAATAAAACTGGCAATGATTAATAAGATTTTCTCCTAGATTTACGACTTGCATACAAGTAAAAAAATGATCTTGTCTTATAATGTGATCCGACTTCCTTTGTAAATAAATATGTTTTTGTAACGTTTCTGCTCATTTTTTTATTAATCTCGTAAAGTCTGATGATTAATTTTCGTTTATTTTTATGGTGACCTAGAACTAGTGCGAAAGTTAAAGTATTTTATTCGTTATTTTCTCATTTTATAAATATATTATGGCCATGTTCTTGACCAGCGCCAGACCAGACACACGACACGTTGCCTACAACAACAAAAAAGTTAAATAACTGCTACATCTATGACTGAGGAACACTTCTCCCAGTCTGCTCCGACTTTCAGTATCTCGGTTCACTCGTTCAAAGCGACGGCGAAGTAGATCGGGCGGTTAAGCACAGAATTAACACTGGATGGATGAAATGGCGGCAGGTCACGGGCACAATCTGCGACTCCCGCATTCCCCTTAAACTTAAGGGGAAGATATATAAAACTTTAGTTAGTCCTGCTGTCTTGTATGGATCAGAATGTTGGGCCACAAAAGGGATGAATGAAAGGCAATTGCATGCAGCTGAGATGAGAATGTTAAGAGGGATGTGTGGTGTTACACGAATGGATAGAATAAGAAATGAGTACATAAGAGGAAGTCTGAAAGTGGCACGGGTGACTGAAAAATTGTGCGGAAATCGGTTGTCATGGTATGGGCACGTGATGCGAAGGAATGAGGAAAATGTTGTGAGGAAAGTTTTGGGTATGAATGTCGATGGCTATGAGAGTAGGAGAAGACCAAATAAACGATGGATGGACTGTGTGAAAGATGATATGGCTAGAAAGGGGGTGACTATCGAGATGACGGCTAATAAAGAAGTATGGAAGAAAGGGACATGTTGCGCCGACCACAAATAAATTGGGATAAGGGCAGGAGAATGCTGATCTATGACTGAGGAACTCGTGGCTAAGTAATGCCCGGGTCGATCCATCAGGTTAGGGTACGCTTGCTGGGGTTGGTCCGTGGATGGGTGACCATCTTTAGATACCGAGTCTCCTCCGTGTTTTGGAAAGCACGTTAAGCCGTTGGTCTTTGCTGACATTCGTAAATCTTTGATAGTCGTTACAGGTCGTCAGAAGCCAGAAAATCTGACAACCAGTGTTATCAAGGGGTATCGTATTACCCAGTTACTGGGTTGTGGAGGACAGATGCCTATTTACATTCAGCTGCATCCGGTTAGACTGGAAGCCCACCCCAACATACATGGTTGGGAAAAGGCTAGGCAGATTGATTACATCTATTATGGTTGTAGGTCAGATTAGACATTTATCAAAATCATCGCACTCAAAGTAGCAGGAGGGGTGCATAGAAATATCCTCGAGGGAGTCGATACATAGAAAATGTAGGTACATCAACCCCGTTATAACCTTGCTGACTGGCTAATATTTGTATATTTAATTCGTCAAGGACTTTCTAATTAACTACAATGTATTTTCGTCTTCTTGTCGTCTGGTAGATTAGCGATTAACTAACGGCATGAGCTCTTCATTCACAAATGTTTGTTCGCCTAATAGAACAAAACTCTTCGGATCCGATCCAAACAAATTAACAACAGTCACAGTCCACTTCAAAATCATATTAAACACTGAAATGACGTATTATCCTTTTAACTTACATGCGGTGAAGCGACCACACACAGATTCTCAGAACTAAATAAAACCAATAAATTTCGAAGCGTAAACTCACAGGATATGCGATCCTTCACGAAAGAGGTTGAAACTTATACGAACTACTTCGTCAGGTTTGGATGACTGTGGATAATACTGTCCCAAAATCAAAGATGGTGGTTTCACACAGGCCTGAGGCAATTCCCTATTTTGAGGAACGTTCGCATTTCAATCTCAGTAATCTGTCGAAAATACTTCTAATTTACCACATTTTTGACATTGAGTGGCGCTAATACCGGGTTCACGTAGTTCGAGATTTTAGTTGAACAACTTTTGTTGCTCAATAAAATCAAAATTCGCCACATAACACGATGCCCCTTGGTAAGACTGGTTCTCAGACTTTCGGGCTTCTCACTCTTAAATACGACCTATGCATACAGCTTGCACAATTAAAATAGTCTATGCAGCTCAGCCCTAGAGACTAAAATAAATGAATGGCAGAGAAAAATGAGTTGGTACGTAAGAATGGGCGATGATTTGGAGTGATGAAACCGTGCGCAGTCACACTTTGGAATCAAGCCACGTGGTGGTATGTTTACAAGGTGACCACTGGCTGTTGAGTCATCTAACTACATGAGATTAGGTAGGTGTTTTGTTGGTACTTCGAATTTTACCGAATGTGTCCTCAGTTTTGTAGGACCTCGTTGTTAGATTTGGTTCTTTTAGTGAATATTTCAATTATTGAAGTGAAAACTTCTTGGCGCGTTGAGTGATTTTTGGGGATAACCTGTCTCTCCTCACCTGGATTCGCGTCACCGACATGCTCGCGCCGTAGTGCTGTACTATAGAATATACATAGCGCTAGTACCAGTTTCAAGTTTTGACTGTCTATTATTTTCAGTAAAAAAAGGCGAAAGGGGGGCTTTTCAAAACTTCCTTTTTGTACTATCTTTTGCTTTTGATGTCATGCAAGTTCTATTAATTATGCAGTGTTTCTCTTACACATTATTTATGTCTTCTGTTTTGCAAATACATTAATAGAACAGTCTCATAAATTGGTGATGTAAAGACAAATAAATAACTTTAAGCCATAAACTAGAAGATAGTAAACATAGACTACTTACTGTAACTAAAATTTGATCGCTAAATGTCTACTGAGTCACTTATTTTGTTGGTCCTTTACCCGTCATTAACAGTTTTAACTTTTTCGTAAATTACGTATTTAATCGTAATGTGGATGAAAGCCAGTAAATTATTCCAGAAATATATTGTTCTAAAGATAGTGGGCATTATCGTAAGCGGTGATATGTTTTGAGTGGACGCCCCAGTACCCGAGTGGCCTATATAAACACTGATGTACAATACAGGAAAACCTTCATTAAGGCAATTCTTTGAAAGCGTTCTACTTTGTCACGGATTATGCCAAAAAAGACAGTCGTAAAAACTCCAATGATTTGTGCTTGGGCTCTAGTCTAGTCAAAGTCAAAGTCAGAACTTTTGACTTTGACTTTGGCTATTCTGACTTTCGTTTTTGGCGTTGTATTCAGGAATAAGCAACATTGAAAAATAAACAAAAATAATAAAGTCGTAGGTAGGATTTAGATTAACATGAAAAAGGTATCAACCGATCTATTCAGTAAAAACCACAGCGTGAATACTAAGGTGAAACTTGAAGTAACCTGTCAATAGTCCGGTGGAGTGACAGCTCACTTCAAGCTCACTTTACCAAAGTTTTCACGGTGAGAATTTACAGAATAGTCCGGCAGGTGCAATAGTGATCAGAAGCGAACCTATTCTGCGTAAAAAAATATATAAACTGGTATTGTTAATTCGCTTTAATCGCTTTCAAGCGCAAAAAGCTATGTTCCCACTTCTTAAGACCTTACATAGGTATATAAGATCACGCTTAAACAGATACAGAAACAGGATAAACGCTGCTACAATTAGTACGAAAGCCAAAGCACTAATTGGAAACACGTTTTGGTTAGATACGGTGTGCTAAGATTTGATAAAAAGTAATTAGTGGTGCCGGTCTACTGCCACGTCTCTGGTATCAAGACAACACCTCTAGCGGTATCTGTTTTAAGACAGGCTGGGATAAATTCAATAACATTATTATTATACAGTATGTTAACTAACAAAGGGCGTTCCCGTTAACCTGCAATAGTATAGCGTGTATACATGCTAAAAAATATATTACAACTAAAAAAAATATTTATTAATATTTGTTTCGTGGAATGTTCACAAAACGATTAAATTTAAACGTAAAAGAAACACTCTTTAGGTACACTCACACTTGTATTTCAACGTAGAAAAACAAGTATGACAAGTGGGCGTGTACAGAGAGTTTATTTTCCGTAACAATTTAATATTTTACTATACAAAAATAAAAAAAACTTTTTTTTTTAACGGTAATATTTTTTTTAGCATGTATACACGCTATACTATTGCAGGTTAACGGGAACGCCCTTTGTTAGTTAACATACTGTATACAGGGTGTTAGGGTGAACACCGTTATCCTTGCAACTAGTGGTTTGGTTTCATTTATAGAACGTAAAATCAATGGAAAATTACAACTTTTTTTTATTTTTTTTATATCTACATTTTACCACAAGAGACGCAAGTTCGTTGCCCTATGCGCTAGGGCAACGAACTTGCGTCTCAACACGGGCGGGGGGTGCGGGATGTGACCTGACCGGCCGCGAGCGCGACCTCTCCCTCAGTCAGTCAGCTGTTTCGCTAGAGAGCACGGTGTCGGATAGATTTTTTTTTAAATCTTTTAATGAAAATAACGTTTTTTTTTTGTTGTGTTCGGTCATTTATTTTTATATTTAAGTCAGCTACCCATGGTTTGAATGACAAGAGTGTTTACCCTTACAGCCTGTATATACACAGCGTGTATCATAAGGGTGTGGTACAGATAACTGAACAACTTTCTCCATGCGGCCAACGACGTAATCGAGAAAAAATAAATCGTTAATCTATATAAACATTCATATCTTTCAAAATCCATGGGATCGCGAAAAAAGAATGGGTCAGTTACAACTGGGCCTGTGTCAACTCAACCCGAATTATAATTCCAGATATTTTACTCCCGATAATGGTGATTTGTACGGTCAGACAGAAAATCGATATTGTAAAATAAGTCATTACGAATTTAATTTTGTTTTCCAAAGATTTACACGCTGTATGCATTTTGTTCTCACTTTTTATTGATAGATTAACGAGTCTCAGTAATCTGTTGTGGGAAAGATTAGGTCTTAATCTTCACAAAGATATTTTAATGTTGCTTGTCTATTTGTTTGTTTCTTGATAAGTCTTTTACCTACTCAAGGAACTTTCATACAATACATGATTGTCATAAACCAACCAGTGCCGCATATCGCTTCTTGTTTTAAACTATGTATATTCTATAACATTATAACGTCCTTTCATCAAAAACTTGCTGCGCCCCGAGGTTTCACCCTCGATGCCGCGGGAATGTCGGGATAAAAAATATCCTGTCGTATTCCAGATCATGGTCTACCCATGTGCCAAATTTCAACCAAATCCGTTCAGCCGTTTTGGCGTGAAAGCGTAACAAACAAACAAACAAACTCACTTAAACATATAATATTACTATATTATATACTAGCTCCCGCCCGCGGCTTCACCCGCGTGGTATGTCGATAAAAAGTAGCCTGTGTCCTTCCCCGGGATGCCATCTATTTCTTTCCCAGTTTTATCAAAATCTGTTCAGTGGTTTAGGTGTGAAAAGGTAACATACAGACAGAGTTACTTTCGAATTTATAATATTACCGCGCTATACAACGTTTATTAATAAGGCGGTAAGTATGGATATAGTTAGGATAGTTAGGATTAAAACGATAAGTAAATGTATTATATCATAAGAATCTTTATAAAATTGTCTATCTACTGAAACTATGCAGCTGAATAACAGTATTTTACATGCAACGTCTGCCTATCTGACCTCGACAACCCGCAGTTAATGTGTTACACGATACCCCTTGGTAAGACTGGTCGTCAGACTTTGTGGGTTCTGACGACCCGTAACGACTGTCAAAGATCGACAAATGAAAGCCGGGACCAACGGCTTAACGTGCTTTCCGAGACACGGAGGGGTCTTGGTATGTAAAGATGGTCACGACACGTTCGGCTGTTGTTACTTAGCCACAAGCCCCTCCATTTTCAAGCCACTACGATTTTAGACAAACATTCAGCGAATGCGAAAAACTATCAATTTTCATCGCCGTCATCTTCAAAAACTATAAAAATCACTCACACTATAGAACGATTCGCAACGCATACATACAAAGACATACATACCCACCAGAGCTTGTCAACATAATTTTATCACTACGTACGACAGTCGCGAGGGTACAGTTCTTGACGGTAGCCCAAAATAACCCAGAGCTAACGTTTCGATGCGACATATCCTGACAAATTATTTTTATATATCCCAGTTTGTCTCTATATCCGTTAGGGAGGTCCCTATTTCTAATTGTTCGTTGTAGGGGACTATTTTTGGTTCGTTATGGTTTTTATGTATTAGTGGTGTGAATTCCGAATTCTGTGGATTAGTATGGATGAATAGTCCTAGATGATAAAGTATTTGATATAGATGTTGATTGATGATTTACGTATTAGGACCTCATTATTATTTTTCTTTACAGGTTCTTGATAATTATGGAATTTGTCTGATATTATTCTGAGGACACTGACGAACGACTTTATATAAAGAATCTATATACGACATTAGTTTTTGTTCATGCTAAACCCGAAAAGCGGTCATTGTACTAATCATTTTGAACAACTTTTTCTATGGGACAAAACTTGAAATCGCGAAAAAAAAATCAGCTGTTCCATACATTTGTGTTCACTTAAATCAACAAAATGTATGGAACAGCAGATTTTTTTTTACCCCTTTTTGGGTTTAGCATAAACAAAATCTAATGTTGTATATGCAGGGCCTGAACATTATGATTTTAGTTATTACTTATGACTTAACCAATGATCGACGTGATTCTAAAAGTGGAGAAAGTTATGGCACAAATGCTGCACAAGTTTCTAGCGCGAAAGGTGGAAGGATTCTGGATCCTGAGATGGTTCACGTTCCTTTTGAGGAAGAGGTTATGGCCCTGCGGGCAAAGCAGCAGAGATATCCCATAGAAAATGATGGTAAAAGGGTTCTGTGGCAAATGAATGTTACAGGTGCTTACAAGGTTTGAAACAAACATGGTGTTAAAGCAATCCAAACATTTTAAATTCACTTTTGGTACAAAATGCGCCATTTTCAAAAGAAGGTAGCCCATAAAAGAAGTACGTTAAAAAATGTGCCTTTTCACAACGGTAGCCGGGTCACACACAGATAAGCAAATGATCACCATGATACCCGCCCACGTTCGATGGTACGTGTCTTGATTGGAACTGGATTGGAACTTGTCGACTATTATATGAACGGTGTTATACTCAATGGTTTCCAGAAACTGCAAAATATCGGATAATATCTACTTAATAATAATAATAATAATTATGTACAAAGGAAAATTATCAAAGGGCATCAAAAAATTTGTCTGCATCGCTGTCAACAAAAAAAGTGCCCAAAAATCTGGCAGCATTGCCACGTTGTATGGCAATGCTGAATTTTTGGCCAAAAAATTGGCCAGCCCTCTGGTCACGTGAAGAGTCGACCAAGCGCTTGGCGATGTCTTGAAAAACCAAGTGGGATAATTGGTCCTATTTTCAAGGAAGAAAAGTTTGCGCAAAAGATCTATGTGACACCCTTCCCTCTTTTTCTTTTCCCTCTTTTCTTTACTCATGGACGAAATACTTGTAATAGGTATCTACCTATTACAAATATTTGGTCCATGAGTCCAGGCATTTTGTTCAATGACTATGTTAAACACATTCAAAGAGAATGTAGTGTTTGTGTGTGCAAGTGTGCAGCGTGCATGTGTGCAAAATATTTTCACGAATTGCAGATGAGTGTAGGTTGGTGTCATTGGTGGAGGCGTAAAAAATTGGAATATTTTGATTCACTCGCACACTTTGTCTGTTGTGACAGCAACATTAGAAAATTGTATTTATTTTTACTATTATGATGTAATTTTTATTTTATTTTCTGAACGACGGCGACGCCAGACATTGCCAACTAGACCTTTTAATCAACTAAATTAAAAACAAGACTCGCTTGGAACAAAAAAAATACTATAGTGCATTTTTGTTGTAGTAATGCTTCTTTCCTGAGTTCAAACATATAATCCCCCCTTTTTTTAAAGTTGGAAATAAAAGTAATTTTAATTTGGTCATAATCAATTTTTTGGCTCCATGTAAAATACTGGAATTCAGCTGCATCCGGTTAGACTGGAAGCCGACTCCAACCTATTTGGGAAAAGGCTAGTCAGATTGATTGAGCAATGAACTCATGTCTTCCTGAAAGTTTGATCAAAACCGAACAAAAGGAGTTTGTATATAATTATGATTCCTAAATCTAAAAAAAAAGCCGTATGGTAGGTAATCGGGCTTCACCTTGACCGAGTAGGTATTTTGGTAGCGATGCTTCTGTTGTTCATTTAGTTTTACGCGGACATTCGCAAAATATTCCGTTATACCCGAAAACAACCGCGAAAGATGCAACGTTTTCTAAGCATGGCCTTACGATTGTAAATGAAAAGCTCTAATAATCATAATTCTGGTTTAAATTTGCAGAAAAAATCTTAGTTTGACAATTAATAATCTCCATAAATAAGTGATAGTCATCAGTGTAGACGACTGCACTCTCAGAAATACAAACAACGTAAAAAAAACGTATAAACGTATTTTCTGTCTTTTCTTCTTTCTTTCTTTATAGGAATACAGGTTTCTAATGGTAATAATAGGTATGTCAACGCAGAACACAACGCAAGGACGCGCGTGTGTTGTCGTTTGTTTCGAGATGTGATACAAAAAACGTAAGAATTTGTTTTTTCATTCATTGAACGTAATCTATGAAAAACACAGAAGGAAAAAACAAAAAATATATGAAAACCCGACAATTGATCAACGAGAACAAGTTTACAACTACAAGACAATGCACCGTATGCACATTTTACATTTCAAAATGTAAACATTATAACTCATTCTGTCTTCGCACGTAGATAAGTTCTATGCTCTTACGCATGCATTATCCTAAATATATTGCGTACTTTCGTTCACTAGACTCAGCTAAAACTATTCCTGTTATTAGCCGCTTTACTCGACGTAATTAAAAGCAAAGATTTCTGTAATAAAACACTGTCAACGGGAACTATTTTGCTTACCCCATTTTGTAATTCTCGATCTTGTATAACTGTGATAGGGTTCAAAATTGTTAATGATTTATAATTTTATTCCGAGACTAGCTGTGCCCGTGATCCCGTCCACGTGGATGCCGAAACAGTGACCAGTGAGAAACAGTGAGTGAAAACAGTGGTCGAAAGCTATAAAGAAGTCTTTGTTGTTCCCGTTGCTCATCAGGGAATCAGCGTTGGTTAGGTTGAGAGAAGACGAATCGCACCAGCTGACCGGACCAGCTTAGGGCTCAGTGGACAACAGGTGAGGTGTCGTCCGCAGCGTGACTCCTTTTATTTTTGAAGAGATTGTACCTGCAGTGGCTCATTTGGTTTCGAAGACGGTTTAATAATTTCCTGATTGGCCAATGTAGTTGCTGAGTTGCTGGTGGGAGCTGCTGCATGTACAATTATACATCGGCGACGTTCAGTTAGCCTGTGCACTTAGCTCCGTTATCATGCATCTTACTACCAGTCTATTATTTGTACCATAGGCATCAGGCATAACCTATATTTAATCTGATACGAGAAAATAAGTACGGCTCTGACAATAATGAGTAGGTAGGAAGACATACACTGAATGTTAGTGATAATGTGTTCTGAGAATGTACAATTGTGATCGCGCAGTAATTCATTAATCCTAGCGGGAATACATCAAAGGCTTGGATGACGCGAAGTTAGACTTTCCCTGCAGGTGCACTTGAAGCTTTAAGCGCGTGTTTTGTTTGTCAATCAAACGGACCGTTTTCTACTAGATACTATTAGTTATGGCTTAATAGCTTGTCTATCGAGGGAGTGTTTGAATGAACAGTAGAAGGCCAATTCTCGTACTTCAAAAACGTTCACATTCAATTTGCAATCTGTCAAAGTTGTAAAAATTTTTGGTAAATTGATTGTATTTTTGACAGTGAAGTTAGATACTGGACTTTTCTACTAGAATTTTTAACCGACTTCTAAAAGGAGGAGGTTATGAATTTTCAGTTAGAAGTACGGAGTCTGGTTTTGTGCCATTGCAATAAACTCGCCCCCTTATTACATGGGATGTGAGCTATAACTGTGGCAGAGCAGTGGTGGCCCAGTGGTAACGGCCGCGACTTAGGAGTTATTGGTCGTAGGTTGGAAACCCTGACAGGCGCTTTGTTGTATCATCGTCTCCATATTGAATAGGTAAACCTACCTCTGCATACTCCGTTATTCGGGGAAAACTGGTGAATATTTTAAATTCACATCATATTGACTGTGTGTTGATGGCGGAAATGTGTTGCTGATAGATTACTGTGTTAATCAGTGAACTGACATGATATGTTATACACATACATTTGGACCGTGTTAACGCCAAATATCTAACCGTGAAATATTCATGAAGATCCGTATGTTCGTTCTTTGGGTAAAGATAATCATAAATCGTGAGGAAACCTGGACGTATACAGTTAATAGGTATATGTTTGAGGAGCTCGTGGGTAAGTAATAACAGCCATACGGGTCGATCCATCAGATTAAGCTACGCTTGCCGGGGTTGGTCTGTAGATGGGTGGCCATCTTTACATACTGAGACTCCTCCGTGCTTCGGCAAACACGTTAAGCCATTGGTCCCGGCTGTCATTCGTGGATCTTTGACAGTCGTTACGGGTTGTCAGAAGCCCGAAAGTCTGACAACCAGTCTTACCAAGGGGTATCGTATTTCCCAGTTACTGGGTTGTGGAGGTCAGATAGGCAGTCGCTCCATGTAAAATACTGGTATTCAGCTGCATCCGGTTTCACTGGAAGCCGACCACAATATAGTTGGGAAAAGGCTAGGCAGATTGAGGTATATGTTTGAAATTGCTAACCAGTCTCCTCACAATGTTTTCCTTCACCGTTTTTGAACTTCACTTGAAGCAAGTGATAATTATACAATACGCACAGGAATCCGAAAAGTCGTGGCTTGGGTTCGGACAATAATAATAATTATGCTTTTTTCTCAGAACTAAACTATACTTTTATTTTTCCCAGCTTGTATTTAGATCATACATTCATAATACATGCCAAAATGAGTGTCCTATTTAGTAAACAAACATGTCTTGGCAACAGGGTTCAGTCGGTCGGTCAATCGCTCCAACAATATTATACTAACAATATTAGGTACAGTACAAGCCCAATTATATTTAGTAACTAGCTGCTCAGTTCAGTTTTACTTGCATCTATCATTCTACTATCATAAAGACCTGAAGGCCAACTTAAAAAAATATACGTATCGACTTGAGAACCTCCTCCTTTTTTTTTCGTCGGATAAAAAACGTTCACATTCAAGTCGCAATCTGTCAAACTTGTCAAAAATGTTGGTACTTAAATTGATTGTATTTTTGACAGATGGCGAATGAGATGCGAATGCGAACGTTTTTAAAAATACGGGAACTGCCCCTCTTTGTAGTTATTAAGTCCAGCCGTTCTATTCTGTAAATATCTCACCGTGAAAACTTAGGTGAAGTGTGCTTGAAGTGAACTGTCATCCTGTCACCTGACGCTAGGGAATCCAGGGGTTTGCAAGCTCACTTCAAACTCCCTCCACCTAAGTTTTCACGGTGAGATTTTTACAGAATAGCACTATAGGTTTAATAAGAAAAGAAATCTCACAAGTAAGTGTTACGAATTAGAATGGTGTTAATTATATTTCAATCTACATTTTATTATTTGGGTAGGGTAACTGTCTCGTACATTTTCCTGTAAACGTCAAATCGATGCAGCTAACAAAGCTGGGATTTATGAATACTGAACTTGATTTGACTAGTTATTGAGATTGGCTAAAATGGTTGCCTAACTAGACTGAAACATCACGCCTTGTTTCCCTAAAGGGTTAGGCAGAGGTGTACCCATATAAGGTACACCGACATTTCGCTAGTTATGTGTTAAGTCCCATGTAATAAGGGGCGAGCCTATTGCCATCAACCGGGCACAAATTCAGACTCCGAGCTGGTACTAAAAAATTTCAAATGCAAAAACCCGATATCACTTTGCCCGACCTGGGATACGAACCCAGGACTTCATGCTCAGCAATAGCGCTTACGACCACAAGACCAACGTGGCAGCCACTGAAAGAACTTTATTAATTGTTTACTTATAGTAATACGAAGCATCTTTCACAAGAAGCTTCATAATAAACATATTATAACATACCACAATTATTGAGTAAACTAATAAGTATAAATAATTCATATCGTCGGAATTAATTGTGTAAGAACAGTAATACGCTCAAGATCCAACGAAAGATACGGCTCGTAAATTCTACGGGTCGTTGCAAAAAACAGGAACCCGTGGGTATGTACCAGTGGTAATATAATAATAAATTAATGTACACGAACTTGACACAGATCAGAGGCAATGTTTTAACGTAACAATGTACGAAAAATATTGTGAGAGGAGCCGGACGATCATGTTTTGTTTATTAACCTTAAAATTGACGGTGTTGAGAAATTAATCAGACTTGTGTTATGATAACATTATTTTGGGGCTAGTTGTTCGTAACTTTTCTCAGTTAAATTATATTATAAAAGCTGGGGATGGGAAAAAGTAGACGAAAAAAATACTGCTGTCTACACCCGACATTTATGTTCGCGTATCTCGACAAAATATAGAGAACAGCTGATTTATTTTTCGCGATTTCAGGTTTGTTCCCATAGTAAAAGTTGTTCATAATTATGAGTAGAGTCACGTGTTTAATAACAAAATCTGGAGGAGTGGCAGGAAGCCTTTGCCCAGGAATGGGAGAGCATAAAAAAACAAATCGGTCGTTATTTAACGGAACAATTAAGGCTCTTACATACTGGGGCGATTGGTCGCGCGACGCGACGCCGCCGCATTGTTCGCCGTGAAGTTTTCTCAGAAATTGTTTTGTTAAAATTCGCGTCGCGCGGCGAATCGCCCCAGTATGTAAGAGCCTTTAATTGTAATTACTGATAACTTCCACTATTTTCTCGCTCAAACTGCGTTATCCTCGCATGAAGAAAGTGAATTTTCACCTCTATGTAGGTACATACAGATACAAAGTAAATCATCACCATTTGTCTACCCTTTTCCCAACTATGTTGGTGCTGGCTTCCGTTTTAACTGGATGCAGCTAAATACCAGTATTTTACATGAACTTATACAAAACATATTTAAAAAAAAAGCTAGGTGAGGTCGACGGCGTTTCTCTATAAAAAACTCAGAGGCCGCAGTCTCTTTTAAAGTCCAGACATAATCTTGGTCAGGCCATAAGAGGACTATGTAGATTAATGTCTGAAATGGTCTTTTGAGGAAAGAACCACACATATTTGAGTGGACCTGACCAGTCAGTGCATGCATTTGTCAGTAACAGTGGATCTCAACGCAGAACTTAAGGAGCTCAACGACGAACAATACCAAAGAAAGAAAGATCATTTGGAATATAAGAATACACAAAGATATGAAGATTGTAAATACAAGTTACATAGTTACGCTGAAACCATATTATGCCTATTACTGTGCCGTAGTGTTGCAACCACGACTATGTTTATTTATATAAAAACCTGCTGGCGTTGTCATAGTTCTTCTACTGGCAAGTAGTTGAGTTCACGATCCATTCCTAAATAGAATCAATCAGACTACCTGGTTATAAATAATGCACATATGCTTTATCTATCTTGTAGCTAGTCAGTATTTAGAGTATAAACACAACGAACTATTTTCTAAAACTATATTGACTAAAAATAGTTCAAAGTTCTTTAGCACTCTGATCTGTGTGATTTTTTCTTGTCTGAAGCATCTACTATCAGTTTTGATATTGCTATCTATTTATCTATCATTTAGGAGTTTATTATATCTCTATCTCTATCTCTATCTCTAAGTCTACAATGATTGCCAAACGACATTCATTACTTAAAGTTAAGAGATGTTTAAACAAAGGTCTCTTAACTTTAAGCAACGTTTACTAATATAAACCATTTAAAGTAAATCTACTTGTTGTTACAAGAAATATCGCAATTAGATTTACTTCTATTTCATTGATACAAGTTTTCATAATAATATTGTTGTGTAAATATTCGTAGTTACTATGTGTTTCATCGTTCCAATCAGTAGGTATTTTAGAATTTCACTGCTACTCATAATATTAGGTACTGATATTGATTTAGTACACAGCACTACCACATAATAATTTGCAATAGGCTAAAATCACTTGCCAAGCTATTGAGAGTTTTCTGCACTAAATATGTAAGTAGCCCATTGCGTTTCTCATAAAGTCACAGTCTCCTAAAACCATTTCAGTTAATAAAACAAATTATTTATAAAACAAAAAACCCGACTGCAAAAATCTATAACCGAAAAGAGAAAAACAAGCATTGAACTTTGTTTTTTGTAAGGAATTGCAGGCGCACATAGAACACAATCAAAAACAACATAATTATTTCAGGTTTCAGGTTATTGGTTATCCCTCGTACGTTAAAATCCATCAAGCCGTTTAGGCTACAGAGCGTGCCAAAGAAATAGACATACATACATACAAAAAAACATACATACACTCGAAAAACATTACCCTCCTTCTGGGGCAGTCGGGTAAAAAGGCCCATCATGCCGGATAAGATACGTATCATCTTAAAAGCACTAATATGCTGTTACATTATCGAAGTGTCAGCCTATTAATCACTACAATGCACTCAAATGACGACATTTGACAGCTCGCATCGCATTATATCGCTTACATATGATCAGAAAGCTTTTAATGCTTCAATAACTGCAACATTATACTAAACACAGTTTGTTCGTTTGTAACGCTTGCACGCTAAAACAGCTGAACGGATTTGGATGAAATATTAACTCTGGAGAAGGCCATAAGATCACAAGATTTTCATATAATACAACGAAAGTGAGAACAAGAAAAGATTTTTGAAAATTCATTCCAGTGTTGCGGACGAGTACTTCGACGACTTTAGTGTCCTTTCGTTTATTTGTATAGTAAGCTAGTAACTGCACCCCGCGGTTTCACCAGCATAAGTCTCAATCCCGTGGGAATATCGTGATAAAAGTTAGGACATTTTCTGGTTATGGTCTACCCATGTGCCAAATTTCATCCAAATCCGTTCAGCCGTCTTAGTGTGAAATCGTATCAAACAAACAAACATACTCACTTTTGCATTTATAATATTTGTTAGGGTTATAAATTATATATAATTTAGGATTTACTGATGGAACTACTTTGATTTTGACATCTTTATGATGCTCAAATGAAAATAATTTTGAATGCAGTTTTTCATTATTTCTTATATAGGTGCTAATGAAAACAGCTTTGGAAAACTGAACAATTTTTTAAAATTTTCTCGTTTTGAAGCGATAATGAATATATCGTATTCTTTTGTACGGAAAAATAAATAATCATAGGTAGGGCATACGTCTATGTACTTGTCTTATGATAGAACATAGATGAATTAGCAATACGTGGCTGTCGTTACCGGCAAGGGCGGGTCCAGGGGGGGGACAAAGGGGTACCTCCCACCCAAATTATTTAAAATAAAATTGATTTATCTGAATCGACTGGCCTGAATGCATGCCTATCAAGACATTGCTTCAATGATGATAAACATAGTCATCGAAAAAAAAAACAGCCTTGTGCAATACAAGTTATGAGAGACACTTCTTATCTGTCTGGCCCATGTATAATCCTGGATCCGCCCTTGGTTACCGGGTTTAATTATTTTTGTAAAATAAATACACATATTTTTTCTTAAACTTAAGCATTAACTTTCAAAATACTAAAAGAAAACTTTATCTCTTAACAGTCATTATAAAGACAAAAGGCTATACACGCTTATTATCTATGTACGGCAACTGTATAAAAAACACAATAAAGAACAGCTAGACATCGAACACCGAAATCCGAGTACCATCCTACCACGTGACAGTTCTCATCTATCAAACAATACCGCATCACTTCATCAGCATTAAATTGTAACGTCAAGTTATTCTTGTGCGACGCGTGTTTATCTAAAAAGTGTTGCAATGCTTATACAAAATGCCGTTTTGGTTAATTACACATTCAGCCCGGACGACATGCAACAAATATACTTCGGTATAAAATAAAATTTATCTTGAATGAACGCGGATAGTCCGACGAATGCTTCGGTGCAGTTTGAGTTGGTTGGATTTATATAAATGGGTGTATTTTAGTTAAAAATGCAGTTGGTTCTGACCTGTAGTGTTGTGGCGTGGAGTTGCGCGTGCGCTGCTGGGCGGGCGGCCGACGACTGGGCGGGCGGCGTCTGGTGACTCGCTGCCGCGACGCGCACTGACTCACACCGTGCGGGACGGGCACGCGGACGATACGATTACGAGATTTTTAAGTTATGCGCACATTTCAGCCGTATCAGAGGCCCTAGTGCGAGTTTCTTTTAACCATCTCGACTTAACGCATCGACCGCGTTCGGTGCTCCGATTGGACCTTCACCAGTTAAGGCAAGTAAAGGGCCAATCGGAGCGCCGAACGCGGTCGATGCGTAAACTCGAGATAGTTTAAAGAAACTCACATTAGGGCCTCGGGTCGCAGCGCAACGCGTTCTAATACAAAAAGTGGTCCTACAATGTACGAAGGTGATGTTGGGAGATTTTCAGATGACATGCCAATAAGACTCTCGCACAGCCCAAACCACTAGAAATAGAAAATTGAATTGTGGAAAGTAGTTATAGTTTAATATAATAACGAAGGTGTATATTAAGAAAGGATTTTGCGTAAATCTACCGTTAAAAGGGTGAAAAGGGGGTAATTCGTTTAAGGTTGATGCGCTAGCGTAGCCCGCGAAATTCAAATTTTCTTACGTTTTTTGCAATTTGCAGGTCAGTATCAGGTTGTATGTTGATCTAAATATTATTAGCGCTCGTAACAAATATGGATTTACAGAATTATAAACATTAGAATCAGCAATATAACTCTCTAAGTTCATGAAAGTGCCAAATGTCATGATTTCATGAAATAGTCATTCAATACACTTTCATGAACTTAGAGAATTATATTACTAATTCTAATGTTTATTGTATCTTAGTTTGACATTATTAGTTTTTAAAACTACCCTCAATAGATTGTATGGAAGAACCCGATGAATATTAATTAAACACATAAACGAATAGGAATTACGTGATTTTGGCTTTTTTCTAAATTGAACCCTTATTTGGAATAAAAAGTAATTAATCAAGGATAGGATTTTACTAGTTGCTTCGATTAACTCGAAAATGAATGTAAATAAACATTTAAATAAATGGAATGGATCCCGATTAAACGTTTTTTTCAAAGATCAATTCAGTATCAAAATTCATAATCCTAGAAACTAGAAAACTCAGCACAAATACTTATCTGTGTAAAAAATAAAGACCGCGATGATAAATTTTCAAAACTGCCCTTTAATTTTATTCTCTTTATAAAATCCGCAAGATGAAGCATTGACGCTTGAAAATCGCAGCGTGTAAATTGTTCCTTAGTATTCTGTTTTTTTTTTTTTTTTTAAGGAATATGTTTTCGTCAACATAGTGTTAGCTACTGGGATGCCAAATGGCTTACAACAATGCCATGGGTTCCGGCTGTTTAGCCAGTAGTACCATTTGCTTTGATGATTAATGTACAGGACTTTCTGTTTTTATTTTGATATTACTTTGTTTTTTTTTTGTTATTTTATCGTTTAGTTTAATTTGTGATTTTTTCTTTCCTTCTTTCTTTAATTTCAAGAGACACTTTTAATTTGTCTCTGGATTGGCAACGCACAGCTGCGGTGCGACTGAAATTGCAGCTGTCCTTAGGTGTCAGTGGTTACTTACCATCTGGTGGCCGTCATCATCTTCAGCCTTACAGGAGTCTACTGCTAAACATAGACCTTTTAGAGGTACGAGAAACAGGGTGTAAAGTTCACTCATCTTCTATTATCTAAAAGGGAGGATACTCCGACCAGACGGCGTATCCTCCCTTTTGTGTCTGGCGGGCAACTGCCCAACGATTGATGTCGGGTTCTTGTATATATTTCCATCGCGTCGGTAAACTCTAATTGCGCGATGCAGGATTTTATGTGACGTCAGGATTTTTGTGTGACATCAGGTCTTTTGATGCGTAGTTCGCATGGGGCGATGTAGATGCCGCCACAACCTCACCAAACGCGCGCCATTTATTCAGATTCTCGACAACTCTCATTCAGATGTAACCAGACCCCCTGCGAAGATCGTCACTCGACCCAGCTTGAGGGCGTCCGACCTAACGTTTGCCGATTCGCAATCTACACTCAAGAACATGTATGCCCCAACGGTTATCGGTTCCACGGCTAATATGGCCGACCTATTGCCACTACAGCTTGTTTATTCTGAGCTACATCGTCAACCGTCTGGCATTTCCATGCAATACCATAATAATTAAAAACACACATATTCCTACAAAGTGAGAGAAATGCCCTATCAGAGTAATTAACGTGGTCAAACATTCCGTTAGCTTGATTCCCCTTATCCAGTGATTAATGTCTACTTTCCAATCAGTGAAAATGTAAATTACATTCACAGCTTTCTACTTTGATAAGTTTTACCCGTTGGTGTTTGTGGCACATTTGGAAACATACTGTAGACTTGGGTTTATTTTGCATAATACCGTTACTAAAATCACGCAACAAGTGACAATCGCTTCGAAAGCGTTTCGTATTGCTACAACGACTTTCAATAGGATCGACATAAGCTTTTCGATAGCTTATGTCAGTCCTATAAATTTTTGCCTTTTCCATCATCGTTATCGCTGATATACCTAATGTCACTTTCTCTAGGGCCTCAGACGTAGCAGGTGTCATTCCCTAGTTACTGCCTTCCGCCATGGGCAGAATTCGTGAGTTTATTTGTTTCATCTGCTTGGGGGATGCGCTAAGGAAGCCCGCGAAATTAAAATTTTCTTTCGTTTTTTTTGCATTTTGCAGGTCAGTGTCAGGTTGTATGTTGATTATAATAGGCTCGCCTTTGACATTTTCCTCATTATTGTTAACAAGACTCCGTAAAGATATCAATTACCTATTGTTAGATTTTAAATACTGTTAATTTGAATGTCTTTGCCTACATACAAAACCCATGTTTACCAAACATACTGATGATTGCATTATACATAGACTGATATTAAAAATATTACTGACTTTTGCAATACCCATGGGGTAACTCTCCAAGACCACTGCAGTGAATGAGCACTTCATATATTTTTTTAAGATAGATAGGTAATTTCCAAGAAGGATGGATACCATAACATAACATGGTGCCTGTATTCCACGAAGGGGTAGGCAGAGGTGCGAGCCTATTGCTATTAACCAGACGGAAACACAATAATACTTTGCCCGACCCGGGAATTGAACTCAGGACCTCATGCTCAGTAGGTAGTAACGCTTTCGACTACTAAATCAAGGAAGTTGGATGCAAACAGAAGGATGGATGGTTATAAAATTCAGACGTGTGCTGATTTATTTATTCAATTTATTAGCTAATGCCTACATTTCTTCACAAATTGTTCACTAGTAGTTGTCTGTAGAGAGATTGATCAGGAGATTTTGTTGTTATTGTCTTTATGGTATTTTTTTTTTTCATTATTTTTTTTGTACCCTTACTCTTTTGCATTTCATTTTGTTTTCTTTGATATATGATTAATGATTTATTTCTGTAAGTAGGTTGGTACAAAAACTTTTACACGACAATCACATTTTTAAAACTAGATGAGGTCGGCGTTTCCTACAGACCTTTCTTCTCAGACTACTGACTACTCTGAGAAGAAAGGCCGAAACAAACTTAGAGGTCACAGTCTCTTTTAAAGTCCAAAAATAATGTTGTTCAGATCAGACATACCATAATATAGATTGATGTCTGAAATGGTCTTTTGTGGAAAGAACCAGACAGATTGAGTGGACCTTAGCATGATTTTTGTGTAATGTATTTTTAATATTTTCGTTCTTGTTAAACCTATTGTGTAGACACGAGCTCAAAACCTCACAGTTACGCAAAATTTAAAAGAGAGTTGTCCCGTGAAATAAAATTTGCAACTTTAAAAAGATTTTTTTTCATAAAGGTATGGATTCGATATTACTATGTTCGTAACACCATAAAATTAATACTTCACGAGAAAATCGGTTTTGAATCTTGCATAAGGGTAAGGTATTTATGCTCGGACTGTACCTAGATTATAAGTGAACTATGTTGTCTCCTATAATTGGAAACGCACACTTATATTTTTCTTCTGATTCTTGTAAACCTGTATGTAATTGTGTAAACTCTGTTGGAGATCCAATAACTAAATAAACTGCTGCAGCTGCCAGGATTAGAAAATGTTGCCAGTATCTACATAATCCAGTGTGTGTCGTTGTTTTAAATGTTTTGTAAATGGACTTAATTTGTGATCAAACTGGCCGAAATAAAAACCCATTTTACTTTTGAAGTTTTATTGCTTTTTTTGTTTCTTTAACATAAATAGCATTTATTTTTAATTAATAAAAGTTACAGTTACAAACGTACAATATGCATTGCACCATTAATAAATAATAATATAAAATAATTCTTTTATTTTAAACTACTGCACCTAAATTACGGTACATAACGACATTGTATTCTATAGCGCCGGTGACCTTATATTAGAAAAATATTGAAAAAAAAAAGCTTAAAGTTTTTGGTTCCTTTATTTGGTTGAATTAGCGTTACATTAAAAACGTCCGTTGGGACGAGCGGTCGGCGTTTGGCCGGAGTAGTGCGGAGACACGGCAACGTTAGGGCGAGCCGTAGCGCCGAGCGCCCGTCCCGACTCGCCGCCAGCTGCGCAGAGGACGCCGGCGAGCATGGACCACGCCGCGCTCGCTGGCGCCCTCTACCGCTTGAACATCACTTAACGAACGACTAGGCTTATTATACCCGACCGGAATTGCGCCCCGATATCGACTGATGGAGAGAAATGCTGTTGTGGTGGGGCTTTGGTTAGGGCGCTCACATACGCTCTGAGCTGATGGCACGGGACTCCTGCACCAGGTAGACCTGGGAGCCGGGCACGGTGGAGGTGGTGACGAAGGTGCGGTGCTTGGCGCGGATCAGGGACAGATTGCTCTCGGCGCAGTCGGCGCGGTCCTCGGCGGCTTCCAGCTCGCGTTGGAATCGTCGCACCCGTGTCACGTTCTGCTGGGACATACCCTCCTGTGGGCAGAAGTAAGATTAAGTTTTTATTTATGGGCTGATCATATATGTAGACACGTTATGTTGGTGTCGATTTTATCATGTTAGGAATGGGGAACCAAAATGATCGTACAGGATTCTTGCAACGCCAGCTTCGTATGGCCGTTCAAGGTATTCAGTTATTAATAATTGCTTCTCTGGACCAACAGCGAAAGTCAGTTGACTTCAGGGGGCCTACGACTTCAGGGGGGCTCCCAGATCGGTTACTGATCGTCAATGCCCTCAATGTTTAAGGGAGTCATAACCAAAAAAAGTATTCATTACTTTGAGAAAAACATTATGATGGAAAGAATCGTACCTGTTCCGTCAGTTGCCTCTTGTAGATGTTGACCTTCTGGGAGGTCTTTTCGAGCGAGTCCTGGAGCAGGACGATGTTCTTCTGGTCCTCCTCGCACTGGATCATGACCTCCTTGAGGGTGCGCTCCTTCTTGCGGAGGATCTTGATGGTCTCAGCGTGCCTCCTCTTCTCTTCATCCATTTCCAGTTCCATGTCCTTGATGCGAGCCTCAAGTTTGCTGATGATGCGCTTTCCACCGACGATGGCGTT
The DNA here is from genome assembly GCA_947363905.1 of Lithophane semibrunnea. Classification (NCBI taxonomy): domain Eukaryota; kingdom Metazoa; phylum Arthropoda; class Insecta; order Lepidoptera; family Noctuidae; genus Lithophane; species Lithophane semibrunnea. Next base: position 5,149,084 of record OX376186.1, on the reverse strand, counting down.
GGCCTCGACCTCTTCCAGGCGGACAGAGATGTTCTAGAAGGAAAAATGAGATTATTTGATTAAATAAGATTATCAGGTTCTGACCACTTTATGCTTCAAGTGAATATTTGGGATATTTGAGCCTTGCCCTCCTAGTTTTCTCCTATTATTTTATTCTTCCAGGTATTGTGTTAAAGTTAAAGCAATGAAGATTTTCGGTTTTGAGGTATTATTGTTCATTGTGAAAAAATAAACACGTAATTGTGGGACACGTACCTTGACTTCGATCTCGAGAGACTTCTTGACAGCTTCGATCTTGACGATCCTTTCCTGCTCTTCGTGCAAGTGCTCAACGGTGTGTTTCAGTTCAGTCTGAAAAGTTGAGCAAGAAATTAAATTATTTTTCCTTAAATTGTTAGTTGAATGAGATAGGTTTCTCATAGCGTTTGTTTTATTTTGATACATATTTTTTATAATTTCATTTTGTTGGTATATCTTAGAAAAAGATACCATGTGGTATTTTACTAGAATCATCATCATCATCATCTGCCTAGCCTTTTTCCAACTATGTTGGGGTCGGCTTCCAGTCTAACCGGATGCAGCTGAATACCAGTATTTTACATGGTATTTTACTAGAATGTTTCAACAAATAAACCTGGTGGTGTATTCAGATCCATTTAGTAAGATACTGTTATAGGGGTAATTGAAATATTTCGAATCCAAGAAAAAAATTTCAAATGAACTCGTAGCCTCAGTCACACCTTACCAGTCACCGAGGAAGGCCAATCCCCGTAATTAAAAACGTTCAATCAATCAAATCTAGACGCAATCTCATCTCAGCGACAAATAATGTCAAAAACTATTTACAATGTAGGTATACAAATTGCCAAAAAAAAAATTTTTTGGCTGATTGGCAATATGATTAGAATGCGAACGTTTTTAGAAATACGGAGTTTGCTACTCAGCTATGTGGGCTAAAATTGTAGCTTCATAATTTCCTTCCTAAATGCTAATCCTCGGAGATCATAAGGAAATTTATCAAAAACCAACCTGGACGCGCTGGTATCTCTCGTCAGCGATGCGCAGCTCCTTAGTGATCTCGTCATAGTCAGCGGCGACGGCTCCGAGCTCCTGCTCAATCTTAGCCTTGCTGCTGGACAGGTTGACGTTGATGACGGTCAGCTCATTGATGCGGGTCACCGCCTCCTCATACGACTGCTCGACGGTGCGCTTGGCGCGAAGGGCCTGAGTGAATCACGAAGTTTTTATAAGAAACTGTTGGCTGTCTGTGAAGTTGTATGGATTGTGCCAATAGATGAATCAATATTGGCATCTGTTCATTTTTGATGACATAATGCGCAGTAACCAAAGTTTACAATGTTGCAAAACTTCATCACGCAGATTCTCGGCAATCTACAGTAACAGGTGCAGCTACTTATCGCTTGACGTCAACAATAACTGTTCCGAAGTTACACTCATGCGTAGAGCAACTGTCTAGCGTGAGTCATTTATTTTGATTTAAAGTTTGGCTTCCAATGTATCGGAATATATTGCTACGTTCACTTTTCAATTTCGAGCAGAACCTATTCAAGTTTAGAATGGAGATCATTGATAGTATTTTGTTTTTCCTGGTGTGTACTGACCTGCTCGTAGTTGCCACGGATCTCCTCGACCTCGCCGGTGAGGGACTGTATCCTGCGCTGAGCGACGCCGTACTGGTCGAGCGTCACCTGGAGCTGCCTCTGGACCTCGTCGTAGTGGGTCTGGATCTCAGTGAGCTGGAAATAAGAACATGTCATGTGATTGACGGAAACATAGAAATTGGGTCAGGCGGTAACTTACGACGTGGTTTCACCAAGAAATAGCGTAGTTACGTAACGTAGTTAAGCTGAGTATCAAGAACTCCACTAGGATTTATATCTCTTTTACTTACAAATTCAAAAAAACCATAGGTTACTAAGTATTGACTCATCATCATCATCTTACTATCCTTATCCCATGTTACTCTTGCTTCTTAGTCTGGACTGGTATGTTACTAAAATATGGAAGGGCTCGTACCTGCAGAGATTGCTTCTTGACAACCTTCTGCAGATCGATGTTGGTCTTGTTGGCGACATCAAGAGAAAGCTCTAGCTCAGTGATATGGATCTGCAACTTCTTCTTGATGCGGGTGACCTCAGACTTCAGCTTGGTCTCAGCCTCCACCACGCGAGCGTTCAACTGCTCGATCTCGATGCTGGTCTGCTTGCTGTTGACAATACAATACAAATTCAAACACTGAATTCACTTTTAAATTTATCACACTAATAACCACTACATATTCAAAAGCCACGTCACCTCGAGTCGATCATTAAGTATGAACTAAGTTCATCAAAATATTTAATCGTTTTTTTGAGTTCGTTCAAAGGTTGCAAATATGAGTCATCTACGCGGAAGACCTCGGTCGGCATTTCCTTAACCCTTACGACACACGTAGATGGCGACGTTTCTCGTATAGCTTTGTGTATAGTTTCAGTCATCTTTTCTGATATGTGATTTGCCGCTGCACCCGAAATGCTTGATGCTGCAACTGCTTTTGATAAAACGTTCTGGGTTATCTGGGACAAGTTTTTGTCAATAACGCTTCTTTTGCCACGATACTCAATCCTAGTAGGTCTGTCTTCGGCAACTATTCTTCTACTTTGATACTGCGTTCTAGTTGGTCTATCTTCGGCAACATTTCGTCTACTCTCTTCTAAAAGAGTCTGAGCGATTGCTTTAGCCGATTTACCTCTATACATTTTGGCTTTTCCTCTAAGTTCGGCACCTACATTCACTTCCTTTTCGTATAAATCCAGCTCCTTATTTATTTCGTTTATTCTCTTTTTTTGCCTTTCGATCTTATACTTGTCCCTCTCCTCTTTCTTCTTCCTTGTTTTGGAAGTTAAACTTTCGGTTCCAACATGTTTTACTATATTTGCTGCATCGGCAGTAGCGATCACTGAGAAAGGGGATCGTCTAGCAATACTGAAAGTGCTGAGATCCCGCTTGGCTTGATCTGCGGCTTCATGCGAAAGTCTCGTCAAGTCCTCTTCAGAGTAGGTTCGTATCGGCTTATCAAACCTGTATTTCTCCAACCCTCGTTCGTTGTTCCATGGTAGGTGCGGAGGCCGGGTGGCAACACCCTGGTCTTTAGCACTGATGTAGTCGATCATCGGCTGGTAAAAATTAATCCCGTAGCCATAATTATCTTCGTATATTGAGGTGGGAGGTCTGTTCCACTTATTGTAGTTAGGCACTTTAACCGGCGGCATGATGAAAGATATACGAGTTGCGAAGATTCGCTACGATTGAGACGCGGTCACCCCGATGTGCGCCGTTCGGGGCCGAGGTTGCGTAATTGGGGGCGCGAGAAAATGAACATCGTCTTTTGTACATTTTCAGTAGTACTTATTGCCAAAACTCGTATGCGATCACCGTTAATAAGCACCAATCAGACGCGTGGTTATATATAAACGAAATTCGTGCCAATTATTCGAAATATATTTACTTAATGCATAACTGCATTTGGTTCGAATGGACGGTGTCGGAAGTCGTTTCATACATTTAGATTGCATTAGTTCTGAATGGTTTCGACCGTAAATTGGAATAATATTTGATAGGATATAATTTCTGTAAATGATTGGTTTTAGAAGCACTCTATCAAACTTCGATTGGCGTCGATCCACGTTATAATTGTGTCATGGTTGTGATTTGTTGATTGCGTGTTTGGATGACAGTGATGAAACCCATCAGTCAGCGCGGGGAAGTGGTGGGGCATAATCGTTGAAAGATATCGTAAGCTTGTAGTTCCGAGTTGGCGATCGTCGAGTGAGGTGTGTGATGATGCCTCAGTCATACGTGAACATCATCGGTGTAAACATTGCAACAAATCCTACTATAGGTAAGTGTCTTAGATGTTGAATAAATTACATTGAGTCTAACATTCAAACCTAAAGTCATGATAAACCATTTTGAAGTGATCCATATTGAAGGCATTCTTTAGATGCTGTACGTTATCTTTTCTAGTAGCGAAAACCAGTGTCTCAATTTATTTTATGTTTTAAATCCAATTTATTGTGAAATCGTGTAGTCCGGCAGGATCCAAATTGAGCCATACAATTTTGTCATTGAAACTGTCTTATTTCGTTGGTCTATAAAACCTTTAGTATTATTTTCTTGTTTGTTTAAGGACTTACCGGATGGATTCGATTTCCTCTTCCTTCTCCTGGAGGCGGCGCTCGGCTTCGTGGCGGAACTGGCCCAGTTCAGAGGCCAGTCTCATGGCACGCTGCTCCTCAGCTTTGCGTCCCTGGTACATCAAACACACCATGATGAAGGGGAAATGTACCACATCAACTGATGGACTAAATAAACAAGTCTAATGACTCCATCAATCATATTAAATATTCCAGGAAGAAGGTAATTATATTCTGGGTACTGCCAGAAGTTAAGGTATTAATACATACACCTACGCATTATGTTGGTTAAAAATAGATTTCGCTGCTACACAAGGTGTATATATATATACATGTGTGATTGGACCGTTATCATCGGATTACTTTTCATCTACGTACCCTAACCAACATTTCATTGTCTTGAAAAATAACGCGAATGTCTTTCTGTATGCGAATGTATGTATTAGCGATTTTACTCATGTTTTTTTATTGCATCGCGAATTATTGACCCCGTTTAAAAGAATCCCTGTCATTCTCAGGCGGTCATTAACACCTCGTAAATCTTGCCAATTTCAGTGAATAACTTTACTTATATCGTGTAAATAGACTATTGTCCCCGCTGCTAAATATATGTGTCCTATTTTTAGCTGTTACGGAACCCTGGCAAGTCTGTTGGTATCGTATTTAATAGCTGATTGCGTGCCAAAGCGTTGCTAACAATCTGTACAAGAATGACCTATTAATTACTACTGTTGTCAAATGAGCCGTTCAGTTGCTTGGTTATGCGGTTATTTTTATATTAGTTTGGTTCGAGGAAATCTGATATATCTGTTGAAAGCTATTGGTCTTTTGGTTCCGTTCTGTAAATGTTTATGTAATTCTACAAAATCTTAGTTAGGTTTCCAAAATTGAATTTTGCAGTTACACTGTTGCTTCAACAGTTTCAGTTTTCTATTAATAATCATACATCCTACTAAGGACAATCTTGCTGGAATCTTGGAGGAGTGAACATTTGAACCTTGTGGACTGAAAAAATATGACTACAGTAATCTTAATAGTGGCAGTTACGATTATGATCATCAACTTTATAAAATTGTTTTTTTTTTAGTCTTTGACATACTACAGTTCTGTCAAGCAAAGGGTTACTATTTCTTATCAAAAATACAGTGTAAAGAACCTATTACCGTCACAAACATTTTCTGTTTAGGATATCCGATGTTACCCACTGACTTGATCAGTTGTTACGGTTCAACTACTTGGTTAAAGAAGTATCTACAATACACTAATAAAATAATAAATATTACAACTTCTAAAAATCTAAAAAAAATAAGCATCAATCGTCTATTCCTAGGTTATGATCACCTTCAACACTATATTTTACATAAACAATTCCTTATTAATATTTGGAGCCTAATTCCTTCTTCGGATCACTCCTTAGTTACGTTTATCCTAACTTTTAATAGACCGAGTAACTTTCACATTTTGTTATGGAGAGTTTACAATTACGACCGAACTAAAAAGTTTGTGCATACAATTTTACACCTAAAAATACAGGTGCATCTGGCCTGACATGTCAACCGCATGTCAGTGGTAACACTGAATCACGAAAACTCATGGAATCAGTATGTACAATTTATTTTTAAAGCTCGTCGCGTAGACGGCAGTGCTACTCACAAGACTACAGCGCTGTCACTGCCTGTAAATAAAATTCTTAGGTACAGTCCTTTTTACAGTAATTATTTTACCTTTGATAGTGCATCACTTTATTTTCGTTGCTATAAAGTTGCTGGTGATCTGCTGCATGGGTATGCTGTCAGAGTTAAAATTACTGTGAAAGGACCGTAACATGGACGTGTGGTGGAATTCACTAAAAAAGTTAAAAGCTACTTACGGCCTCAGCCTCCTTGTAGGCGGCGGTGAGTTCCTCTCGCTCGTTCTCAAGACGGCGCAGCTCGATCTCGAGCTCGTGATAACGGCGGGTCAACTCCGTAAGATTGGCGCGTGCGTCGTGCAGGTCATCTGTTGAGGATACATTGGTTAGATGGTACTTAACTAGTTTCAATAGCAGCAGAAAAAGTTTTAGTAAATTTTATTATTCTAGTATTTTAATATTCTATGTTGAGGAGCTCGTGGCTAAGTAATAACTGCCGCACGGGTCGATCCAACACGTTAAGCTACGCTTGCCGGTGTTGGCCCGTGGTTGGGTGACCATCCGTGCCTCGGAAAGCACGTTAAGCCGTTGCTTCAGGCTGTCATTCGTGGACATTCGTTACAGATCGTCAGAAGCCCGAAAGTCTGACAACTAGTCCTACCAAGGAGGTCAGATAGGCAGTCGCTCCATGTAACATACTGGTATTCAGCTTCATAGACTGAAAGTCGACCCCAACATAGTTGGTAAAAGGCTAGGCAGATTGATAAGCAAAAAGAAACGTGGATCGATTACAAACGTTCCCTTTAATTGTTCCCCAATAATTAAATATTATACGAACGATTTTATTACTTTACTCCTAATTTATAATAGACAAATCATGTACATAATTAATTAAAGTGGATTTGAAGGTGAAGAATTTTAGCTGTGATAGAATAACTAGTAAAAAATAGACTTACCACCCAGCTTCTTGTTCTCGCGGCCAAGGGCATCCTTCTGCTCACGGGTCTTGTCGAGTTCGTGGGAGATGCGCTGGATCTCAGTGATCTTGACGCGCAAGTCACGCTGGGTCTGTTCGTACAGCTGCACGGTCTCCTCCAGGCGTGACTTGATCTCGATGTTGACACGTTCCAGCTGCTCAGTCCTCTTCTGCAGCTCCCGAGCTGTTCCATTGGCCTTCTCCAGGTCGATGATGAGGACCTCAACCTGTGGGGTTTGGTAAATTATAGTAACTATGTTTTGCACTGACTGATTGAGTTCCGAAAACTTAGTTGAACGACTTAGATTTGTGATACTATTTGCTACTGAAATAGAAAAGGGGCAACTACTAGTTTCTCATTTCTAAAATTACGAATATGTACCTCGCTCTGAAGACGAGACTTCTGCTTCTCAATGCTGTTGATCTTAACGATCAGGGTCTCAATCTGTTCCTCCTGTTCCTGGATGCGGATGGAGTACTTGCGGCGGATCTCTTCAATTTCTTCCGACCTCGCAGCAGCCTCGGCCTCGAACTTGGACTTCCAGTGGCAGACCTCGCCGTTGGACTTGACCAGCTGGCGTTCCAGGTCCAAACGGGCCTCGGATTCCTCCTCAAGCTGGACGCGGACGGACTCCAAGTCGATTTCAACCTGTAGGTGTTGGAAAAAGATTTCGATATACATTGATGTTAACCTCATGTAATGCGACGTGAAATCAGAAGCTGTTTCCTTCAATGAAATCTAATATCTATAAACTCTAAATATAAACTATTAGATACTTGGGGTTTTTAACAAATTGCGTTGGTAGAAGACCAAAAATTACTTAACTTTTCTAGTTAAATGGTTCTTACCTGGTGAAGGCTAGCCTCCAGCAGAGAGCGCCTCCTCTCCTCATCCTCGAGCCTGCGGCGAGAGTCCTCGAGCTGGCTACCCAACTGGCTCCTAAGGTATACCACGTTCTCAATGTTCACCTGGAAAGTGTAACCACTTCTATTAGTATCTAGATATATATAAAAGTTTTTGTAGAAAAAGTTTCAATGGCGTAGTTTTCTTGTGATTGGAAAGAAGTTTTGTTAAGTCAGTTACGAGAATTAAGTGGTTTTCAAAAATTTCAGGTATCTCATGGGAGAAATATTAGCTCACCTTAAGGTCCTGAACTTCCTTGATGAGCTCAACATTCTCCTGGGACAGGCGCTGCTTGTGGGAGGTGATGTCCACAATGGTGCGGTTCAGCTCCTCGATCTTGATGTGCAGCTCGCTGATGTTGATCTCGAGCCTCTCGCATGTCTTGGAGATGGTGATCTTCTCTTTGGTCGAGTTTTCCACTTGGGCCAACAACTCGTAAACTTCAGCTTGGAATTTGGACTTTTCCTTCTCAGACCTGGTGACAAAGAAAGATATGATGCAATCGACAATATTTTTAATATGATGTAGGTGGACGTTTTGTAGGTGATGTATTAATATAAAGTGTATAGACGCACAGCCATTTTCGCAATAAGTTTCGCATAGCATTATCTTAACTCTAAACATTGAAACACAGTTTAGTTAGTACAACGATGACTAGATGTATTTAGAGGATAGTCAGTGTGTCCTCACCTGGCTCTGCTTTTGGTAAGCTGGTCGATTTGTTCCTGGAAGTCAACCACGATCTCCTGGTGTTTCCTCTTGAGCAGGTGGGCGGTCTCCTCGGACTCAAGATGGACATCTTCCAGTAGCTTGCGGAGCTTGGTAAGTTCGGTGTCGCGTTTTCTGTTGATCTCGAACTGAAAAATGTATGGTACCATTTCAAAATACGACCCCAAAACATGAAATCTTTGGGGTGGACATTTGAAATATTATTTTTGCACTATGATCTAACGATTTTCTTTGATGGGCTATTTGAACAAAATGAAGGTTTTAACTACTACACTACTGAATTTGTGAAACTAAATATTTAATAATGTAAAAATATTTAACACTTGTTGCAAAAAACCAATTAAATTATAACTTTACAAGGATAATGTTTCTGCAACTTAAAATAAACATTTACCTTCACTTTCAGTATAAAATAATGCTTGTTATCTTTACTAAAAATAATTTCATAATATGTTAAAAATAAAATGATACTTTTTATGTTTAATTCATTTCACTTCTTTCCTGAAATAGATACAGTTAATAGACAAAAAAAATATCGCTAAGCAATAGTTCGCAAAGGTAGCTTATAAATATATTTTCGCAAAGCTTTTAAAATTATTGTTAAGTTTTCACAAAACTGTTTAGGTTTTTATTTTCCTTAGACTTTTGTTTAAGTTTTCTTTGTTCCATTTCTTCTTGAAAGTTGTATTTTGTTTTTAATAGTCATTTTTTATTGTCTTTAGAATTTTTGCGTTGTTTTCATTTCTTCACTTAAGTCGGATTTATTTCTTATCTTTGACTTTTCTGATGTTGGATTTTCAGCGCCAATTTATCTTTCTGATTACTCGTAAATATTTGTTTCTTTCTTCAGTTTTCTCTTGTTTTATTATTTGTGCTTGCTCCATTTAAGTCCTTACCGATACTTAGTATTATAATGGCTACTTTTGTCAAAATTAGTAAATATATGTTTGGAATATCTACCTGACTCTCGGCCCCGCCTTCAGCTTCCTCCAGCCTCTCAGAGAGTTGGATAACTTGCACGCTCAAATCTGCCTTCTCCCTCTCGATCTGGAAATTAACACTAGTTGTACTATGTTGGAAGGTGTACTTTAATAGTATTTTGTTATGGTTTAGTTCTAGTTTCAATGATTGTTAAACTTGATAAGTTATGATATTTTTTTGAAAAGAGTTATTTCATGATTATAGAGTTAAGTTAGATGTCGTTGTGTTGACATGTTTACTACTGTCACAACTCTGATTAACTTAGTTTTTGACTTCGTTAATAGAAGTAACTACAAGTTATTGTGCGTCATCCTCAATCATATGTGTTGACTTTCCTATTAATGTACCTTTTTACATAAAATAACTTTCTTTCAATCATTATGCAATAACAGGTTTCTGGGTAACACGTCCTTCACATATTTCAGCATTGTACCCATCTAAAATAAGAAACAGTTTATGTCTCACGGCAGCTCTGACTAACTCGGATATTTTCGCTACTCATACCGCGGTCTATTATTATATTTCAATATTGTGGCATTCTCAACGGGAACGAGCATCATTTGGCCCAGTTTCAAAAGTGAGACCGGAGAGCGAGGAGTTGAGATTTCAGAGAATGCTTTCGCTACAGAGCTAAATATATCGCAGAGTGAGCGAGCGCCGGCAAGCGCGAGTCGGCGACGCAGCCGCTTGCAGCACGCATGCGCGCTTGCCATTCTCTGACCACGCAACCGCGCAACCAAAATAGAATGCGCGAAGCTTGATCAGATGTCTGTCCTGAACAATCTCTCACGTATTGTGTATGACGTCCCCGTTATCTATGATATTGAACTTTATCACACGGATATGAACCTATTTGGAAATCTAAGGTCACTTTAATCTCGTCAAACAATTTTTTTTTCCAAAATTTTACTGCACTGGACGAAGTATTATTCCGAGAAGGTAGTTCGTCGCGCAAATATTACCATAAAAATTTGATTAATTTTCTCAAATGAGGGAGTTAATAAGCGATGAAAAAATTATATCTTTTGTTGCTGTGTTAGGACATAAGAATTGTATCGTAATTAATTATTAATAATCAATGATGAATTTATTACTAAAATGGGGATACATGTATGCACTGATAGGGGTGAAAATGTATGCACTGATAGGGGTGAAAATGCAATCAAAGGCATAGGGCGGGCGGTATTAATAGAGGTGTTGCGGAAGGCGCGCGCTCCGCCTACACCTGAGCGGCGCGCGCGCCCTGTATGGCCGGCGCACACGCCGTATCACATTTCGCATGCTCGATCAGCTTACCCTCTGACGCAGCTCCCTTTCGGATTCCAGATCATCATGGAGGAGACGGATTTTGTCCTGAAAAATACAACATATTCTATCATGTGTCCGCAAACACTTCACAAGCACTGCACTGTGTCGTCGGGGCCGGTACCTCCAGCCTGGAGAGAGCACTCAGGTCGGCGCTGTACTCGATGTTGACGTCGGTGGTGCCACCGCCGCTGCTGCGGTAGGTGTACTTGGAAGTTTTCGCCACGGCGGACATTGTCGCTGGTTCGTCTCTCGATCGGCAGTCGGCGCTACGTTACCGGTCGGGCACCGTTCGACTAGTGAGAGCGGGTGCGGGCGCCGCGCGCGCACCACGGCGGCCCCGCGCCCCCCGCGCCCCCTCGCGCTCCCTTCCCGGCCCCGCGCGCTCCAGGGCGGCCGGCCGGCTGGAGCTCGCGGATCGTGTTACCACCCCCGCGCACCCCCCTCTCAGCCTTTTATAGACACGCCCGTCTTGAAGCCGTCGCGGTTCTCTTTTATTTGTTTTGCCCAAAAATTTGGCGAAACCCTTCACGTCCATTTGTTTTATCATGCAGCAGTGCAGCTGACGCAGAGCGGCTATATCGGCGCACACAGAGTTGTTGTAAACAGTGGAGTCGTGGGCGGAGAGTCGGGTCCAGGCGTTTCCTGGTGGATTCCTGTCGGTCCCTGGCAGGCGCCCGCGCCCCGCTAAATGCCACCAATCGACTGAACTTAACAATGAACTTCTTGTACTCTTTAAATTAACCCCTAACAACCGATGACTGTGCTCTCTGTTTACAAACATTAATTAAATCTAATTTTATCGGTTGATCTTGAGAATAAGACATGAATAATTTGAATATTAAAACAATTTTAATGGAATCACATATTGATGGTCCAAGATACTTGATGTTTCATTTTATCTTTACCCCCACAAGATTTCGTATAAACCCAAACGTTGTTGTTATATATGTTTGTTTATGTTAGAGAAACATATGCACATGAAGCTACATGACCGCTGCATCGCGTTCACGGAGCGTCGCGTCGTAGCACTTGACGTAGCCCTACAGAGCAATTTTATTCAACGATTCAAAGTACCACAACGTTAGTTGATATTTGGATACCAGTTATAATGGTACAACACAATCTATATGTATAGTTTGTAAGACTCTAGTTAGTTTAAAATGAAAGTAATAAGATTAGCATTATGCGAAAATTAACCCTTATGGGAGTGAAAAGGGGAAATTCGTTTATAATAAAATCGTATCGTAAAAGGGAAAAATCTTATTCCTTGGGTTTATAAACTTGAAACTTGCCACGAATGCATACCTAAGTAAATAAAATGTTTGACTTTATTCGTTTTTCAAAACTACCCTCCCCTAAGGGTATTTAGGGAGCGTTAAAATTTGTACGGAAGAATCTACACACGCGGTTTGATGAATTTGAAATTACCCATTAATAATACTTATAAAATAATGTTTTTTAATTAAACCCATAACTGGGTTAAAAGGGTTAAGTAATCAAGTGTTTAGGGGAAGATTTTACTGATTGCTTACAACTCGAAAATTGGTAAAAATAATCCTAAAGTCAAATAATATAACCAAAATAAACGATTAAAAAAATATCAACCCCAATCGGGGTGAAAAGCGAGAAAATGGTTTGTTTGGATAGGCAGTGTCGTGGGTCGTAGCCATTTCCATGTGTATATTTATGACTTGACTCTAACTGAAACACAGAAAATTACTATTAGGTACTCGTATATCTTTTGCGGATGATACAGTGCTATTCTTTAAGTGAAAAAAGTTGGGAAAAGGTTTTTCAAATTTCCCAACATAGTTTCGACAGTAAATGTGTCAAAAATCAAATAAATTGCATTTGCGCCTAAGAGACATCTTCTGATCCACTCATAACATTACTTATTGGTCACACTTGTACCAACTTGGCCCCCTCTTTGTGCCTTGTACACGTACACCCCTACAAAGAACGGACTTTATCAGATATCTTGGAGTATATCGATCAAACCCCAAAACAACAAAAAACCGGCCAAGTGCGAGTCAGACTCGTGCACGAAGGGTTCCGTACCATTTTCTATAAAAAACAGCAAAAAAATCCCCGTTGTACCGTATGCACCATTGACCTGCACCATCAATGGTGCAGAGGAGACTAATTAGTTTTGTTTGCACCATGAATATTAATACAACTACTTCACCATACTTTCCTAGTCATAGGTAAAATAAAAACCAATAATAGATCGTATTTTATTTGTGTGCGATACCATTTTTTAATAAAGTAAACAACCAAAAAGCAACAATAATATGTTTTACAAATATATTCCACAATACTTCATGTAATAATATAAAAATAATGACACCACACAAGCATTTATATCTTAGTGTTGCCTAAAATTAAAAATGGCAGCCTTATAACAAGAAAAAAAGAACTACCTTAAATTTTCGAAAAATAACGGCACATCAATGTCGCCATTACTTAATTGCGTTTGTACATGCAATACATATTTATTACGTTTCTTAACGTGTTTTGCCCTGTTGTTATATGGGTATGTTGTTAATGCGTTAACAGCATTAAAAACGGCGTCCTGCTTAAGCACAGCTAAGCATTTATTTACAGTCGGAGGTCTTCTTTTGAAGCAGTTATTAATATATTCCATCACTCACAGACGTTGTTCGTGTGCTGCTGCTCACCGAAACAGCACCACAGTGTCTTCTTGGGCATCCAAATTTTTTTTACCTAATTTAGAAATTTTTGCATATTAACATATTCTCCTTCTACAACATTATTTCCCGAAACTATGTAACATCCATCATCAATACTTGATACAGGCAGAAGAGGTAGTACAGTGCATAGAGATACAATTTTACTAATGTTGTTATACTTCTTTAAATTAAGACGTTTTGCTTTCCTCCATAATTGGTTTTGGAAATGGTTATTACCATTTATTTGGTTACATCCATGATGCTTTGATAAAGGAAACATACTTCTTACGGCACCGATAAACGATTGTTCGTAGTCCGATATAAATTTAGAAGGGTTCAATTCTGGAATTTGCGACTTAATCATTTCCATCATTAGAACATATGTTTCCTTTTTTTATTTCCCAAAAGTGTATTATAAGCAACCGGCACTACAAAGTTTTTATCCTCGGTGCTTCCTAGGTCGCAAAAGATCATATAAAATTGTTTGAATGGTCTAGGACACTTTTTCAAGGTACCGTCATGTCACAGAAGAAGATTTTCCCGTTTTTAATCCAATGCGGTTTCGTTTGCACAATTTTCAATGGTACAGATTCATTTGCACCATTCATGGTGGAAAGGAAACTAATTAGTCTCCTCTGCACCATTGATGGTGCTGGTCAATGGTGCATACGGTACAACGGGAAAAAATCACGTTTGTTGTGTGGGAGCCCCCTTAAAAAAATATTTTATTCTTTTTTTTAGTATTTTTTGTTATAGCGGCAACAGAAATACATCAGATACAGCCTGGTGACAGACGGACAGACAGCGGAGTCTTAGTAATAGGGTCCCGTTTTACCCTTTGGGTACGGAACCCTTTAAATTAACACGTTCCAAATTTTATACTAATTTAACAGCCGGTTCGTGTGATACATGAGTAATAATGAGTATATTTCAAAACCAGAGCACCTGCATTCGTTGTGGCGTATCGTCGAGTGAAATGTCAACGATATTTTCTGTCCTAATGCACCGATATTAATCATAGATTTATTTTAGTTAGTACACGTACTGTCGTCGAGAAACTCTCTCGCAAAAACTGATGCAAAAAAAATGATTACAAAGTTTGTTTGGTGGGTTTGTTCATCTCACAGTACCGCTATATTTTTCACAGATATAATATTTGTGATTTAACCATTAACTAACAGTGTGTTATTAAATTCAATCAAAGTATTTAACAGCATAATTTAAACAAATACAGAAACTAAGACAACGATAGAAATAATGAATCAATATCTAGGATAAATACTTCGGATCCAGACCTCCGGCTTCCAAAATTAAGGAAGGAGGTAGGTATGTAATTGTTTCTCTTATTTACTTGTAGTTACACTGTGTTGTGTGCCCTGTCTGTGCTAAATAAATGTATTTTCTTTCTTTATTTTTCTTTACGTGGTGAAATAAGGAAGCTGTACAAGATCAAAGTAATCTTTGTTCTCTAACGGGCACTGCTCTGCCAAAATATAGTTTTCTAATAATACCTATTTATTTTCTTATTTTTTTTCTTTATAATTATAGTCCTTGCGGCATCCTTATTCCACAGATTATCGTTGTTACTATGCATCTCAAGGTGAAGGGGAACGCGTCAGACTACGAAATCATTCAACAAATACTTTAAATGGTATTTCAAGAGAACTTTGACTGACCTAAGAGAACTTTTATTTTAAATGTAGTTGATGAAATGAACATCGCACATTTAACTAAATTGGATATTAAATTTCTCATTGATTCTACGATTAGCAACAAAAGCTAATGAACGTGAGCCAAAAAATATAAAAATCGGCCAAATATTAGCAGATTTAGACGAAAAAACCAAGTCTGCAATCCAGTAGAGTACTCGAATCTCAGTTGGTCCGGTAGAGTTTTTGATCCCGTTATGAAAGAGGATCGATTGGCATCAAAAAACGTTTTTGGTAAAATTGTCAATTTTCTTGCTGACTGTACAATTAAAAAAAAAAAGTATAAAACTAAAACCCAACTACGACAAAAAAGTAAATCAACTAAATGGTATAAACAAGACATCACAGACAGGCAAATTAAAAATCCGGAGTCACACGTGTTAGGGAATCGAACAGATACGTGTGACTCCGGATTTTTTACTTAACATTAATCCTCAACTTTAATATATATTTATTTCAAAATGGATGAAGCAGTATTTTCAATTTGAGGTAGCATAGACCCTTAATTGTTTACATAAGACGACAGATATAATAACGAGAAGTGCTTACAGTCGCGTACCTTTGTCTTACTGATAATAATTACGCCTGACAAGACTTCGAAATGCTACTTAATCGTACAGTGTCACCGACCACTCCACTATTAGCCATTGCGATCAGATGCAAAGCTGCTGTGGGTTTGTCGGAGTACAGTCCGAGCCTGTTAGCAAGGTCTCTGCCTTGCTTGCGTTTACCAGTATTTAAGACGATAATAATATTACCTATAACATTAAAAACGGCTGCTATGCGTAGATTTTAATCGCCTTTACGCCCCGGCGATTGAAATTCACTCTAAGAATAAACCAACAATGAAAACAATAGGATTTTATGCAGTAATTTTGGAAATATATTGATACGGATATTTTGTGTTTAACTACAGCGCCAGAGTTATCAAACTAATAAATTATAGATGAAAATCTGTGCACGACTGTCCTACGGCCCAATTTCCACCACGCAGCGCACGCGCAGGTGGGAAAGTATTCGGTTATATTCGTACCTGCGCGAAGTGGGCCGAGCGCTTTCCGTGTGCCCCCCTCCCCACGCGTCGCATCCCCTTTAGCGAATGACTCAGCCGACTCTGGACACGATGGAAATTATTAATGCCAGCTTTTCCAACCTGTTTATGTGTCGCTACAACGCTTTTTAACTTCGTTGTATAATTATAGTATCAGAATAGTTGTTAGTATTAGTTATTTTGAAACTAATTTATTTGGAATGGAATGACTGCAACTTTTACAGCGGTCCCTCACTTGGCTTAGGAGC
Organism: Lithophane semibrunnea; assembly: GCA_947363905.1. Classification (NCBI taxonomy): domain Eukaryota; kingdom Metazoa; phylum Arthropoda; class Insecta; order Lepidoptera; family Noctuidae; genus Lithophane; species Lithophane semibrunnea. Next base: position 5,132,662 of record OX376186.1, on the reverse strand, counting down.
CATGAATCGGTGTCAATCATCAGTGCGATGTGATTTTTTTTAAATTAGTTATAGGTATTTTGTTTTTTGGAGTTCTCGTTCTAATTTTTAAACTGAATATAATTTGCTTTGTCATAATGAAGCGATTCAGAGCGAGTTGAATACTGAAAAATACTGCAACACGTATTTTACGTATCGGCCAGTACCTACCTATTTGAAATTAATTTATTGGTATATATATCTTTTAGCAGCAACGCTAAGAAATGCTCTTAGCAATAATCGTAAATAAGATGCAAAACACAAGCATAAACAGATCAATGAACGAAATCTCAAAAATTCCGAATGTCTCTTCGTATCTATTTAGAACGAAAGGGCATTCACATGCAGATATAGTTTCTTGCCAAAACACCTCGTCTAGTAGGTAAATGAAGGCACTATGTACTGATACCATTCAGTCTATTAGGTTAATCGGTCCATCGTGTTTCGCCTAAAAACATTACTCCGTTATTTTTAGAGCCTAATTTGTATATAAGTGTCTACAAACTAGACCAGTGGTATGTAAATAGATGGTAGACTTCACATTTGAAAATCAATGTTATTTGTACGGAGATACCTTATTATTAAACTTTCTTTAAAAAGATGTTTTATCTTCGATATTTTGTAATAGCTTTTCGATGTCCGTCTTTTAATACACAGAACCTAATCGTCCGATGTCATAGGTCAAAGAAATTTGGATCGTCAAATGAATACCGTTAGCCAAAAAGTGAAAGTATCAAAACAATCGTCTAATCTTAGAAGAAATGAATCACTTCAATAAATCGACCGCTATCTTAAGTGCATAACGTAGTCGAATCGTCCGGAATATTTTGACGAGGCGAGTCCTAAATACATTCAGAAGTCGTAAGTCAGCGAGTCATGGAAGTCGTCTTCGCACCCGATAAAGTTTATTTTGATCTTTACGTCCCTAACAGTCATAAAGGAGTAAGCGTCGGTGCCAACAATTCAGGTTATTTACGTGGCGTTTCGAATACCTCTTTACCCATGCCATTATGTGATCTGATTGCGGTCGGAATAGAAGTATTAATGTTTTTGGTGCAGTCCTATTGAATTAATTTGGTTTTGTTAGCAACCGAGCGCACATAACTTGCAGTGCAGAAAACTTTAGCTCGGAAAATCTTGGGGGTTTTATATAAAACCAAGCGATTTTTCTATCCGAGCTAAAGTATATACTTCAGAGGCCCTAGACAAAGTGACATTCTATCAGCGATAACGATAATGGAAAAGGCAAAAATGTATAGAACTGACATAAGCTATCGAAAAGCTTATGTGAATCCTGTTGGAAGTCGTTGTAGAAATACGAAACGCTTTCGAAGCGATGGTCACTTGTCTAGGCCCTCTGGTTCACTGTAATAGCGGTGGAAGAACGGTAACTTAGAAATTAAAAAAATGCCTTTACTTGACTATTATTTATTTCCGACGGGTTTTTACCGCATGCGTTTCTATAAAATTGGACATTTATATTTAAACTAATGTCCTTGTGTCAAGAAATAAAATAGGTACAGTAATGGAAATTCAAGTTACAGTACGACGCAACTTAGATGTAGCATCGGCAAAATTCGTAAAACCGATCACACTCCGAACTGAGTGTGCTTTCAAAATCTCCAACCATTATTACTGCTTTAGGTGAAAATTAGAAGAAAATTTTATTAAAGTTTTATAACCCAATAAATTAGTAAAATTGAAATGAATGAATGCAATGTATGCTACATCTAAGTTGTGTCGTACTGTATTCTCATATACCATATTTATATTTGTTTTGTTTATCTGTAAATCTTGAAATGATTGAAGAACCCACTTACGATCCCGGTACAGATCGGAAATTCTCTCAAATTTCTGAGTGACCTATTCTCCAAGAGGTCTGTTATGTATAGGTATCGGATTATCGGATGCATATTAACCCAAAGTTGAGATGTTGGCTATTATGGAATGCTCGGTACCACGAGTTTCGTTAAAACATGTTTAAAGTATATTAATTTTTATGTTAACACTGAACACCGCGAAAGTAACCTTCCTAATAGGGTCGATAAGTCGTTTCCATACCATTTCTATCCGATTATTTGTGCATTCCCGATATTTTTTTGGAATTCCGTATTAAGATTTTTTTTTTATTAAAAAGCTGCTTCCGTAATTTCTTAGCAAAAAATTAACTTTAGGTTAATATGCATCCGATTATCCGATCTCTGGCTTATGTATCTGCAAATAACGGTTTCACTACCAGCAGGTGGAGCTTGACTTGTGATGACTAATACAAGTATTTATAAAGATAGGCATTTAGTTTCATGAATCTATTGAAAACTTGATCAAGAGTAGAAATAAAACGTCCTAAATAAAGTAAGGCTGTATATAGCGACAAAGATCGAAAATAAGGTTTTTTTTCTGTTTTCTGTAGTGTTTTGTTAAACCCAGCAAGAATGGAGTCATCGTCTTTCGCACCCAAATCAAAGCGGACAGCCCACAGTACAATCTTTACTGAAAATTGAGTTTGTCATATTTCTATTTTTGCAAATATAGGTTTCTAGTGCTTCAAACGAATGAGCAATACTTACGCATGGACGTTTGAATCACCGGTTCTAATAACATCGTTATTTGTTGAATCGTTTCTGGCTTCACGCTCATTAAATCTTAGGAGGTAAGCTGAACTGCTGGTAAGTAGGTAATCAAAGCTTTCATCATCATCATCATTTCAGCCGAAAGACGTCCACTGCTGGACAGAGGCCTCCCCCAAGCACCGCCACTTCGATTGTTTATCTAGAGCCACGATTTTTGTAACATGAATGATAGCGACAAGAGAAAGGCAGTGGATCAAGCTTATTCGAGCAATTGGAAAAGCTTCATGTGTAAAACCGAGGTTTGCCACGAGTATGTACATTTCAAACGAAGGTACATTCACTTCGTGTTTTACTCTTCTAGTTTTAGTCTGAAATCGATCGACCCGGTCTAACGCCCTCAATTTTTCTAGTGTTCACCTCAGACAAAATAAATGTAGTGATAGTAATACATTTATGAATGTATTTTTCACGTTTTCGAAAAAGGCTCTAACGATTTCGATGAAAGTTGCATTATGGGGTTTACGGGGACGAAAAATCAATCTAGCAAGGTCTCATATCTGGCAAATTTCGTTTTCTCTATTTTCACCCGAGCAGAGCTCGGTTGCCCAGGTACTAGATTTTAATCTATGAAGATTAACTAATAAATAAATAATATCCGCCTTACTAATAAACGTTGTATAGCGCCTGCATAGTTTACACAACGCTTTGTCTTCTTCTTTCAAAAGTAAATTGAAGAAAACAAAGCGTTGTGTAATAAACGTTGTATAGCGCCTGTATAGTCGCTATACAACGTTTATTAGTAAGGCGGTAAGAGATTAAATAATTGGACAAGTAATTTTAAGACCATTTTTTTTTTTTTCATAATGTGACTTTTGTGTCCCCTTTAGATTTCGCTTATTATGTTTAAGCCCTATTTAAGAGGAAGTGAGTCTATTGCCTTCAACCGGGCACAAATCCAGACATCGGGCTGCTACAGAGAAATTCCTGATGGAAAAACCCAATTACAGTTCGCCCGACTTGGAAATCGAACCCTCATGCTTAGCAGTAGCGCTTGCGAACACATAATCATTGTGCTGATTCATTCTATACAATTATTGTCCCAAACTAATGTGTAATGTCGTATTCCTATATATTTTTTAAAAGCCGATTTTACCTTTGTGAGCGAGGAGTTGAAAACAGTTGGTAGCTTTGTTTAAAATATTTCTGCATTTACCGAATGTTATTGAAACAATGTTCCGAACTTCGGGTCTTGACGTCAGACTTATATATAGCACGTTCCTAACGAAGACAACAGTTTTAATATGTTACGTCACGTAACTAATTTTGAAAACCGATTGTACTGTTCGTGTATTAAGACTTAGGTACTTATTTATACAAAGCCGCCAACTTGTCTCCGCCTGATTTCTGGTATTTATAGATACTTCACAAAATATAAAGTATTTGGGTAATATAATAGACAGCATTCATTAAATTGGTGGTTGCAATTAAAGCCTCCACGAGTATTTCCTCTGTGCATTCAGACCTTCTACCATCTTCTGTCTCTCTCTCTCTCTTAATATTTTTAACACGTCATGATGTATTTTTATTGTAACAAATAACCTAACCCTGCCCCAAAATCCGGCCAGCCTTATAAAAATCTATTCGGAGATGAAGTGAAATTTCATACAACTTTTTGGCGATCAAACATAATTATGCTGTCTTTTTAATGACCAAGCTAATGTCACGAAGCTAAGTCGGCTTTTGTAGATTTCGTACTGACCTATTTTCGTAACACATCCCATCCTTCTAAGAAACCTAGATCACTTAACCTGTACAAATTTAAATTAAACGGGAAAAATTGAGCGAACGATGACGCGCTTCGAAAATAAACACTCGGTTAAAACTTGCAAAATGTATTACGAGGTACAAGAATAGAACGGACGCATGTTTCATTTCACATCACAAAAATACGGTTTGTTGTTGATGTAAATTATTATGGCAGAAATATTTTTGGGTGATTTGTTGAATTATGCCTTCCTCAAATTTTGATTTGCTATGGAAGTATTTTTGCCTTTTGGAACACCCTTAATTCTTTGCATAATTGCCGACGAATGTTTTTCGTTGTTCTGTGTTGATTTTCATTACACAATTTTAACTATATAAAGAAGATGTGTAACTTAACCAATTTTTTTTATAATACCGTAAAAGATGTTGATGAAGCAGTGGTGGCCCAGTGGTAACGACCTACAACTCGGTAAGTCGTGGTTACCGAGTTGTAGGTCGTAGGTTCGAACCCTGACAGGCGCTTTACTTTGTGTAAATTTTTTCATCGCCACTACTATCAAAACGGTGAAGGAAAACATCGTGAGGAAACCAGCATGTCCTAGAACCAAACATTCGAAGACATGTGACATCTACCAACCCGCACTGGGCCCGCGTGGTAGATGACAGCCCACTCCCTCTCACAGAGAGGAAGCCTGTGTCCTGTGTTATAGGCTGATTATGCTTATGCTAAAAAGATGTTTATAAAAACTTTCGTCGTTGTTATCATTTCAGCAGCCAGAGATCACCAACTCCTTTCCTTCCTGCCAAACTTCACGTTTCATTAAATCCCCAATCAATTAATCTGCTTAGCCTTTTCCAACGATGTTGGGGTCGGCTTCCAGTCTAACCGGATACAGCTGAATACCAGTATTTTACATGGAACGACTGCCTATCGTTTCGTTGAATCCCTATGTTAATTTTTTTTTAATGGGTCTCTTACATAAACTATTTTGGAATAAAACTCAAAAAAAAACTCAAAGCATTTATTTCAATTAAACCATTTACAGGCACTTTTGAATTGTCAAGGAGTCGGTCAGTCAGAAATATGAAGCTAGTTGCCCATTCCAAAGCGTAGTAGGTACCTCAAAACTCAAACTCAAACTCAAAGCATTTATTTCAATTAAACCATTTACAGGCACTTTTGAATTGTCACGGAGTCGGTCAGTCAGAAATATGAAGCTAGTTGTCCATTCCAAAGCGTAGTAGGTACCTATGGAGAAGAACGGGCAAGAAACTCCACGGACACTCTTTTAAATCAAAATATTGTTACAATATATGGGTTACATCATTCATGTTGAAATTATAAATGTGAGAACAATGTAAAAGCGCGTTAAAAGCGTCCGCAATTATGACATACAAACAATTCAAAAATTAAAATAAGCCATGGCAGCTAAGAGATGACCAGTCACAACTGACGGCGCCCGTTCACGAACATGACGCATGGATCAGCACCATTCAGCTCAACCATTTTGAAGGGAGCTAAATGATCCAACACACGCGCCACCATCAGCGAGACATTTAAGTGAGCATGACATTCCCAGCCGCCAGGGCACATTCAAGTCAATGAAAGACAGATTACCCGGTAAATGGTAGCTCAATAGTACATAGTACTCACACCTGTGCTATGCAATTATATAATACAAAGGAGATTGAGTTTATACAATGCAAAGATGATGATGATCTTAAAATCTTCAGCAGCTCCAACTGTATGTTCGAATGTTAATTAGTTAGTTATGATTGTGGAGCAGGACCAGCATTAAGCCAAGCATTTTTATCAGAGATGTAATCCTCCAACTTATAATATGCCTGCCTGCATAGTGTGCGTTTTATACAAGTTTTGAATTTCGTCTCATTCAGTTGAAGTATGTGGGGAGGAATTTTATTGTAACATTTTAAACAGTATCCCATGAAAGATGAGTCTACTTTAGCCAGTCTGAAACCTGGTTGAACTAATAGGTCCCTATTTCTAGTACTGTAATTATTATAATTATTATCCTTATTATACCTATGGAGAAGAACGGGCAAGAAACTCCACGGACACTCTTTCAAATCAAAATATTGTTACAAAATATTGGTTAAATCATTTATGTTGAAATTATACATGTGAGAACAATGTAGAAAGCACGTTAAAAGCGTCCGCAATTAAAACAAACAAATCAAAAATTAAAATAAGCCATGGCAGCTAAGAGATGACCAGTCACAACTGACGGCGCCCGTTCACGAACATGAAGCATGGATCAGCACCATTCAGCTTAACCATTTTGAAGGGAGCTAAATGATCCAACATACGCGCCACCATCAGCGAGACATTTGAGTGAGCATGACATTCCCAGCCGCCAGGGCACATTCAAGTCAATTAAAGACAAATTACCCGGTAAATGGCTCTATAGTACATAGTACTCACACCTGTGCTATGCAGTTATATAATACAAAGGAAATTGAGTTTATACAATGCAAAGATGGTCTTACAATCTTCAGCAGCTCCAACATTATTTTCGAAAGTTAATTAGTTAGTTGTGGTTGTGGAGCAGGACCAGCATTAAGCCAAGCATTTTTATCAGAAATGTACTCCTCCAACTTATAATATGCCTGCCTGCATAGTGTGCGTTTTATACAAGTTTTGAATTTCGTCTCGTTCAGTTGAAGTAGGAATGGAAGGAAATTTTATTGAAAGGAATTTTATTGTAACATTTTAAACAGTACCCCATGAAAGATGAGTCTACTTTAGCCAGTCTGAAACCTGGTTGAACTAATAGGTCCCTATTTCTAGTACTATAGTTATGTCTATCACCTCTTTTACTAAAAAGATGTAATTTTTTTCTTACGTGCATGATGTTTTCATAGATATATTGGCAAGCTACCGTCATGATGTTAATATCCTTAAACAGTTCCCGTAAAGAATCGCGCCTGCAGAGATTATAAATGGCTCTAATCGCTCTTTTCTGCAGAATAAAGATAGACTCGATGTCTGTAGCCCGTCCCCATAGTAAAATACCGTAAGACATGATGCTATGAAAGTAACTAAAATAGACTAGCCTCGCGGTATCTACATCAGTAAATTGACGGATTTTTCTGACAGCATATGCTGCTGAACTTAGCCGTCCTGCAAGAGATGTTAAATGAGAACCCCATTGTAGCCTTGAGTCGAGCGTGATCCCCAGGAAAACATTTTTATTGACGAATTCTAGTTTCTCTTGATTCAATATAATCACACAATCCCTACTTTTGACATTTGGTAAAGAAAATTTTATGCTCTTAGTTTTTTTTCCATTGAATACTAAATTATTAGCAGTGAACCAATTTTGGACCTGCAGTAGCTGCTATAGCTATTCCTATTCAAAAACTCACTAAGAATAATTCGATGTGATATACAGTAGCAGCAGTTGACATCAATACTAGTAAGTGTCACATAAACTGTTGTGATCATTTGTTGCTGTTACTGTCCTATTTAATCGTTGTAACATATTGGCCGTGTGACCACTGGGTACATTCTGAACAATGAAATATTAACGACTTACAGAATGCATTCTCGATTATTTATTTATTTGAAAGGTAGGTACTCCAACGACTTCTTCACTAGTAATAAACAGCATACTAAAATGGTATACAAACTATGTGAGTGGCGGGGGACGGTATCGAGGAGGATTTGCAGAGGACTGAGGAGTATCCCGCGGTGTCCCGCGGTTTGTTACGGGGGAAATGCGAAGTGCACCCCCGCTAGCACTGCCTCTCCCATTCATTCAATATTCTGTCGCATAGTGGAAGGAATGTCGCTCGACTTCGATCTTTTGGCTTTCACAAAGGACCAGAAAAGTAGGATATTGTGGATGTTGTTCTTAATTATAAAGGACTAGCTTTTGCACGCGGCTTCACCCGCTGAATGTCGGATATCGTCCCACGGGAACGTACTACCGGGATACTTAAGAAATGCTGGGCTTTTTATACAAACTTTCATCCCCTATATCATCCCATAAAGGATTATTTTTGGTCTGCTTCATCCCACTGCTGGGAAAAGAAGACTAGTAACAATTTGCCCGTGTTACTAGTATACTTGCGCGTTCAATCAAAAACTTTATTCTGTTGTCTGAGATTTCAGAATAAACTGATCGAAAACTGATGTATATAACGTAACTTTATCAAGTTATTATCGAGTGCAAGTTATGTTATACATCCATACTAATATTATAAATTCGAAAGTAACTCTGTCTGTCTGACGGTCTGTCTGTCTGTCAGTCTGTCAGTCTGTCTGTCTGTCTGTCTGCATGTTACCTTTTTACGCCTAAACCACTGAACGGATTTCGATAAAATTTGGCAAGGTGATAGATGGCTTCCCGGGGAAGGACATAGGTATCGCGCCACTTTGTACGAGCCTTAAGGGAAGCTGGTGATTTTGAGTAGGTACCTACGTTTTTTTTCTCTAGCAATGCAAGTGTTTACCTCCGTTTCCTCTACGACTCAATGGAACTGTCAACTATCGATTGGACATTGCACCATTACGTCTGCTTCTACAAACTACTGAACATTACAAACTGGGCCCCACTGACAACTTCAATGATCGGGAATCAAAAATCATTGTTGGTGATTTCAACACCCACAATATTGACTGGGGCTACCAGTGGGACATCACTATCGAGGGGTTATCAAGAGCGATTGCAAAAGAGGGGCTAAGTTCGTCCAGCAGGTGATTTACCTCCATCGATATGACAGTCGTTCTTCACATTTCAAATAAAACGAAGGGCACATAAAACCTTTTTATTTCAAGCAGATCAAACATTAATTCTGACGATCGAATAAACTCGTGCGCTTCACTCAGTTAATTCGGGATTGTTACGAATGCGATTGAATTGATGCGAGATTCCTCTCATAAGTAATTCACGAGAGTTGGCAAATTAGAGGATAGAGTTAGTTGTAACAAATTATTATGAACTTATAGTGTTGGCACTACTTATTGACTTTCGTAGTTTCGTAGTTAGCTAAGAGCTAAGAAGAGCTCGTGGCTAAGTAATAACACGCCTCACGGATCCGTCAGGTTACGCTACGCTTGCCGGGGTTGGTCCGTGGATGGGTGACCATCTTTACATATCGAGACTCCTCCGTGCCTCGGAAAGCATGTTAAGGCGTTGGTCGTGGCTGTCATTAATTTGTGGATCTTTGACAGTCGTTACTGGTCGTCAGAAGCCCGAAAGACTGACAACCAGTCTTACCAAGGGGTACCTATCGAATTACCCAGTTACGGGGTTGTGGAGGTCAGATAGGCAGTCGCTCCAGTACTGGTATTCAGCTGCATCCGGTTAGACTGGAAGCCGACCCCAACATAGTTGGGAAAAGGCTAGGCAGATGATGAGTTTCGAAGCTAGCTAGACATAAGGGAAAAATTAGGTCGATTTTGTTTTAAGAAAATTTCTTATAAGTCCACCGTTTTAGTCTCATTCCATATTACCACAAAACCGTGTTTATCAGTAGTTTAGCCTAAACACCTTTTATACACGACATTTCTGTATGGAGTTTGACATAAAACTGACAGTTATGCTTGCAGAAAAAATATCGATATATCGATATATCGATATTTTTTATTCGAAATATCGATATTTTCAGGCGATATTTATTATTTCGATATATCGATGTATCGATATAAAATATCAAGTATCGAAAATGTATCAAAATCGATATATTTTCAATAGCGACAACGGTGTCGCCGCTGACTAAAAGCGCTGGAATTCAGAGCCGTAAAAATTATTTGTACTTTTTTCCTAGTTTGGTATTTAAATGATTAAAAAACTTGAACTACAAAAAGTAAAATTTTATTTTGAAAATTTCACCGATATATCGATATTTTTTTTTTCGATATATCGAAATAGATATTGATATATTTTTTTAATATCGATACGATATATATCGACACTTTTTTACACTTCTTGCATTCCTACTGACAGTAGACAGACACGCGTTTAGCAAGTGTCTAAGTTTTTGTCGTAAGACGTATAGATAATAGTCAGATAATCTTATATGTAATAACTGTAAGCATTGTGTTGGCGCTACTTGTTGACTTTTGTTTCGTAGTCGTAGAGGAAATATTGTTAGCCCAAAAAAAACCGGAGACTGTTTATTATAAAAAATAATTTACCAATGACTTTTGAATCCTCAGTTAAAAATATTACGACAATCATATATCCTAACTAATATTATAAATGTGACGGTGAGTTTGTTTGTGTATTTATTTGTTACGCTTTCACGCTAAAACGGCTGAACGGATTTGGATGAAATTTGGCACGTGGATAGACCATGACCTAGAAAAGGATATAGGCTACTTTTTAAACTGGATCGCAGACGAAGTCTCGGGCAACAGCCTGTACTAACATATACCACGGTATTTCGTCTCAAAAATCAATTTCAGTACCTATCGTTTGTTTTCATAGAAGTTATTTATTTTACATCCACCGATATCTCTTACTATATATATCTCTTACTAGCTTTTCCCGCGGCATCGCCCGCCTGGAGGTCACAAATTATCCCACGGGAACGTACTACCGAGATAAAAGTATCCTATGTCTGAGGCTGACCTTGGTCAGTCATCTTCAAAGGGCTGACTTTCAATACGACAAGTTGTTAAACGTTGAATGATTCTAGTTCAATTAACTATCAGCCTCGGCATCCAATTGAATGCCGGCGTTTAATGGACGGCCTAGCACAATTGGCGGGGTCCGCTAGGACCGATGCGTGCCAGGGTTGCGGGTTAGTCCGAAAGGGATACCGGGACCTTGGCAACAGGCAACTGAAGGAACATGGGTGGGTTTTAGTCAGTAAAAGTTTTACACGCCCTTCCGCTCCGCCCAGAGCGGGAGAAGTCACTGGATGATGTCCCACCCTCAAAAAAAAAAGGCGTACAATTAGCTAATTTAACAAGATAGCTGCGATATAACCATACTCTTGATGACAAACTGATATTTACCTTCGGAGTACTTATTCAAAAACACAATCAAGTACAATCAAGTTCGGTTGTCGTAGCTAAAGAATAAAAGTCACATTTCGAAACCATACAGTAGGTAGTGTAAACGAACGAACCCAGCTAGTTAGTATCAGTAGAGAGATGAAAGAGTACGCACCTACTATTTTCATACTAATTGTTTTCAGTCCTCGACGAGCATAATTTTAAATGTAAGTCTTATTTATCTTATACAGAACCCACGTAATCGCAGTGTCAATAATATCTCGAAATTATTCACGCAAGCAAAAGCGGCGCTGGCGTAAAGATGATTCATTCAGAAATAAACATTTATATATGAGTCAACGCGGCTGCTTCGTTTCAGAGAAATATGTAGGTAACGTAAGAGCGAAAACTGTGAGATTATCTCGTGGTTTCAAAGTTTTCAGACGACTTTGACATTCTTTTGGTAATTAAGACAGTGTGTTCTTCATCGTAATATGTAAAGATCGTTATTTTGAACGAATGTGTGATATTGTATATTTTGTATTGTTGCAGGTAAATGTTAACAATATTTTTAAGGCTCCGTCGTTTAACTAGAAGCCCTCATAACTTCTCAAAGACACTTTAGTTTTTTACCAAAACTAAAACCTGAAAAATATTTTTAGGGGGCTGTTTATGGTGTGCCAACGCCTTAATACAGAAAAACTGAAGATGAAATTAAACGACAGCTGGCAAGTATGCCTCGTACCTGAGAGATATATGAAATAAGTAATACATCAGTAAAGCGGTTGCTACTAAAGAGTAGCAACCGCTTTACTGATGTATTACTTATTTCATATATCTCTCAGATATAAGGCAAAGGCCTTATATCTTAATTCCTTGTCTCATGCTAAGAAAAAGATTGGTAAACTATTCTTAGTCGGCCATCACAGGGCAATAATAAATATACCTATGTTGAAACACAAAACCAATGTTTTGTTGCTATAAGAATTTCTTGGAAGTCTAACGAAAGAATTCGAGTTTTACGAAACTTTTCCTGTATATTTATAGATTCAAAGTTTAATCAGACTTCTATAAACAGGAACTTATTTTTAGGAGAAAAGTGTACGGTCGCAGATTTCAAAATGTTTCTCGATTTTCAAATTCACTGCGGAATTGTCGAAAACTATTGGAGCAAGACAAAATTGTGGCAGTGTGTACAGAATGTTGTATTGACACTATACAGACTATACATTTTGCAAACTAATATTTATTAGTCATAGCGTTGTAGTGTTATGTGGCCTGAATATTTTTCTGACTATCTAGCTGACAAAATGTATCTAACCATTGTGAAATAAACAAAAATCAATTCCACCAAAACCTTTTCATTAAAATAGCAAAGCAAAAAACAAAACCACAAACAAATCACTCTAGAACTCAAACTAACTGCTCAACACATAGATATGATTATTAACAGAATGATTATTCGTGAGATCGGATTAGATTGCCTCACCTCACAGCCTGTAAGGTGGGAACATTCCGGAGTCAACAGAAATAGTCCCGCGTAGGTGTGCAATCACCTCCAACGTGATATTTAAAAACTAAAAAGTGATCCGAACAATATTCAGGTAATAAAGCGAGTCAAGAAGATTTATTAGAATTTGTTCAAGAATATATTACTGTTTTAAATATTGGTTACCCTTACTATTCTTTGGTATCGGCACGAACTATAATGTTCATGCTGTGGTAAAAAATCTAGCGGAACTCATTGCCCAAGACGAACGTCAACCCCCGGACGTCAATAAGAATGTCGCCTCTAGTACCTAGTTGCTGTTAATGTACATTATTCCCTGCATTACGAGCTAATAATAAAAAAACTAGTCTGTCTGTAACTTAATCAGACAGACCAGCCATTTCATTTTATTCTTGAGTACAATAAGATGTCAAAAAGAAGATTGGTTGCGATAGCAACTTGTACTCGCATTATGCAATTTTAATCTATTTTAAACACTCTATATTTATGCCAAAACTAAATGCGGTTGCTATTAGTGGTTTGGCTATCCGTAACTCTGCTTACACGGTTAGGGACAAGCGTGATATTATGTAATTTCGGCGCCAGATAATCTTGCCAAGAATGTAAACAAGATATAGATGTAGGATAAATGGTAATGCCAGTAAAATATTGTTCTTCGAAAGACAAATCATACTTCGGTGTCATACTTCAAACACAAAAATATTTTACATCGTTTTTAGGTTCAAATATTTTCTAATATATAGACTTTTGGAAAGTGTTAAGGTATTCATACTTCTTGCTAATGTTTCATGGATTTATCAACTGAAGCATAACGTACGCAAACAATTAGACCCGAAACAAGTGTTTGTATAGAACAGCCCAAACAAATTATGTAAGTCAGCAATACAGAACATGCGTCATTCTCTTCCTCCTCTTTGTGACATTTCTTTTAGTTTCAATCGATCCAAATTAATGCGCCACAGACGGAGGACATCCCGGATGTCGATCAGGGCGGCTCTCCAACACCTAAGGAACAACGAGGCGCCTGGTAATGACGCAATAACGACAGAGCTCCTTTAAGCGGACAGGACTGGCAGCTGGTCCGGAACGAAGAGGGTAACAACGTGAATGGCGACCAAATCTCACAACATAGCTTTGCCGATGACATCGTCTTATTGGCAGAGATGCTGGAACAGTAAGACCAGATAGTGCACAGCATGAAGCCTGTCGGCGGGTTGCCATGGGCATGAATTTGGACAAGACAAAAGTCATGTAAAATTCGCATGTCTTTCCGAGTTAGATCCACATCGAAAGGTCGCTTCTCGAAGTTGTGAAGGAGTATGTCTACCTAGGGCAAGTGATCTAGCTCTGTAGACACAACTTTGAGATAGAAGCCGACAGAAGGATCCCTGCTTTGGGCAGCGTTTTGAAAACTTTGTCAAGTCGTCGCGTCGCCTACCCGCAGTGTTTGAAGACTAAGGTGTTAAACCAGTGCATTCTGCCCGTCATGACATACGATGCCGAAACGTGGTCACTGACAGTCGGGCTGCGCTACAAATTCACGGTCGTTCAGCGCGCTATGGAGCGGGCTATGTTCGGAAGAATAATCAGGAATGAAATTATTCCGATGTACGAATGTCTTTTGCGCGAATAGATATTTGTGCGAGAGACACTTGCACTTCATGATTTTCGAGGGCGATGACAACGATAATGGGTCACAATCTAAATTCAATACTTTGAAAGATGGCGCCACCAAAAATTTGCAAATTTTTCGTCATAGGTGGTGGCATTTTGAACCATTATCGTTGTCGGCGCCCTCGAAAACCATGAAAATGTTAGATTTTGATAGTAATAAAATTATAGATTGGAGATTGAAGTTCAGTGAAACATTCATTTTTACCCGACTACGGCGAAGAAAAAGGAGGGTTATGATTTTGACCGGTATGTATGTATGTATGTTCATCTGTTCCCTCCTATCTTCCAAACCACTTATCACAATTTGACAAATGAGGTATCGTTAGAAGCGTCGTGATTGTCCGCTGGTAATAAGCTATGTGAAGTCACATTAAATTAAAAATAGCGCCCTCTAGAGGACATAAAGTGAGGAACTTAAAAAAAAAATGGTTTAATCGTACCATGTTGGGTATCAAATGAAAGGGATTAATGAGCACATTTCAACAATAAACAAGACACCACAGACAGACAAATTAAAAATCCGGAGTCACACGTAATCTGTTCGATTTATGCCCTAACACGTGTGACTCCGGATTTTTAATTTGTCTGTCTGTGGTGTCTTGTTTATTGTTGAGTAGTCGTAGTTGGGTTTCAGTTTTTATTACTAGATTTTTTTATTTTATTAGGTTCACCAATAATTAATTACACTGAAACAACCACAGAATCCATTTTTTAAAGTAAAATTACTATGCATCAGTTACTTATACGTAAACACCACATGCATATAACAATGAATCAGAGAAATAAGGTAACTTTAACTGTTAAACATACTCCGGCTAATTTAAAACCTAAAAGAATCGTCTGTATTTCTCAATCAAACAAAAATATCACATACTACCTACCATCCAAGTGCTTGCTGATTTTTAGTAGATTATCTAAGCATTTAAATTTCCTCTTCTAGGAAAACTTCTAAAGCAATATAGATGTAGGACAATTTGTGTCTCATCCAGAATGAATTATATGCGCAATAGTAGATTGTGCAACCGTCAAAGTGCACATCCTGTACTCGCAAGAACACAATGAACCTATAATTCTTTAAAGTACAAAAGTATCGATACAGAACGACCTATTTATTACTCGTCTTGAATCGAAAGTCATCATTAATTTCGCGTACCTGTTGGTAATTATAACAGATGAATAATATTACGACGACAACAATAAAAAGAACGTTAATTTATAATAATATGTACTTTATATGTACATAATATTATAAATTTAACTTCGTTTTACATTTTTCGTAATGACTATCAAAGATCTTCGAATGACAGCCATTGCCACATTGGAACAACGGCATAACGTGCTTTCTTAGGCACGGAGGGGTCCCATAGCATGGAATGCGGCAGTTACGCTACGATATTGTTTATATGATGAACTTATTCAATCCCTAAATATACAAAACATTCTTCACCGCTACCTAATAGGAAAATAATCATCTGGAAAAGCAGCAAAATTCACTTTTTCCGGATACGCTAGCATTCGACCTCTCGCGATAAGCGCCCTAAGCGCCATGATCTAAGACTGATAGAATTTCCTTTTCAGTTCAAAATCTCAGTGCCTGCCAGATCTTTAACTTTTATGCCAAAAGAAGCACCTGTTATATACAAATCATAATACCGAACGTCCTGGACTCCCCAGAAACATCACACAAAGCACCAATTAGAGGTGATTCTGATCAAGATACGAAGGTAGGAAACTGGCAGGAGAACGACGCGCGCGCACGAGACTCGACTACCTATATTTAGATCGCTCCACATCCCGAACGGAGTTTCGCAACAGCAGTGCCGCAAGCGCCGACATCGGCCTTGCATAGATCAACGGACACCTGGTCGAAGAAAAAGATTTTATTTTCTTGCAATATACCTTCCTATTTTTAATTACTTAAGAGTTCCATTTATCAGGAAACAAAGCAATATTGATCAAGTTTTTCTGTATTACCCATATGCTTATCATAGGTAACATGGAAAAGCTGGCCGGGAGAGTGACGATCCGCGGAAGTTCTCCAACGCCCCGGCCGAAGCTAGTTGAAGAAAACCATGCAGTCAGAGTCTGTAAGGGTCTGACCGACCCTTCCGCCAGTCACAGGGTGGAGGACATACATGAGACACACCACACATTAAATAAAAAAGATCTACCACCGAGTGCAGAGAATGCTCCATAGACAATTATTTTTGTACGTCTAGCGCATTCTGTGCAGTTAACCTCGCCAACCATAAATAACTATTTTTTATTTTACTCAGCTTCAGATAATGTGATGATATTGTCATAACGTGTCCTAGGGAAGAACAAAAATATTTAAAGCCCAACAATATGTTTTTTTAAACATGATTTCTACAAATGTGCAGTAAGACACAGGTAACTATCCAAATCTCAAACTCAAAGCATTTATTTCAATTAAACCATTTACAGGCACTTTTGAATACGTTTTCAGTATGAGGAAGCTAGCCTGTTTTGTCAAAAAGGGCCTCCCCAATTTCGTCCATTTTTCCGATGTACTAATTCTTCTGGCCAATTCCTTATGAAACCGTGTGATAATGTACCAAATTGTCCGTGGACAGCCGTATCCTAATCATTACACCAATACCACAGACCACTAGCAAGTCGGTAATAGACTTTACGTACAGGGCCTACCTACTCCCATTTAAAGAGCATTTGAGGAAAGGATGGTTTCGAAGGTTGGTGAAACACTATCTGATGGCACTAAAGGCTCCATTCTTATTTTTATTTTCCCTGTCTGTAGCAATCTGAGGCCAATCCTTTAAGGAACAAGTCCGTAGCCGAAGTAGGAGGAGACGTGTCGTCGCGACACTACTGTTTTCTATTTCTATAAAATACCGTGTCGCTAGCTACGGAAGGTATTTTATTTTACCTCGTCATAAGTCTAACACGTCCCGCCATCTCCTTCTGAGCCTACCACGTCTTCAGTTTCTGTTATTCAGGATCCACTCTGTGGCTGGTTTTTCTTGAAGTTCACCCAGTAGATACAGCCTGCCCAGATTGATTTTATTTTGGCAGTTCTGTTGTTTTGTTTCTGCAGAATAAACAATTTTTCTTTCTTTTCTTTCTTTCTTTTGTATAAATAATACTTTTATGCCTACTTCCTGTTTAGCACATCTCTTGAACGTAATCTTTGTCTTCGTTTGGTATCTGGCAATAACCAGGAGAATATTTTGTGACGGCTTTGTTATTTGTTTATTACTTTACTGAGATATTTCTATTGAAGGCCGTTCTTATGGAACACGAGTATTTTCGGCGCCTACATTTCCATAGTTTTGTATCCAGACCGGCTCGGTACGTGTTTGGAAGGTTTGAACTTACAACGAACGTTTTTTGTTTATATTGTGGTATGAGAAAATCATGGATCCCTCGAGGGCATTATGTAGGCATTTGGAATCTTTTTTTAGGCAGCTGATTGTGAAACTTTTAGCTAATTGTTTTTCTTGAATCTCAATCAATTATTACAAGCTGAGAGTCGGCCCGGTAAACTTCTTGACTTGATCTTGGAAAGGCATGGTTTTTTCATTTCCAGAGAGCTGATCTGAGCTGAGCTGTGGGATAGTAGTTTAAGGTCCACGCGCGTGTTTTTTGTACGGGAGAAGGGAGAAGAACGAGCAAGAATTTCCATACACTCTTTTATATTACAATTTATTTATTGTTACAAAAATATTAGTTACATCATTAATGTTGAATTTATAATTATATGTGAGAAAGATGTTCAGCTACGATTTAGATTGGAAGCCGACCCCAACATAGTTGGGAAATGGCTAGGCAGATGATATGGGGACGATGTAAAAAAGTAGACGTTAAATAGCGTCCAGAGTACAGTAAATACATAGAAACAAAAAAAAAACATTTAAAAAAATAAAAGAATTCAAATGTGCGATGGCGATGGCAGCAGCTAAGAGATGACCAGTCCCAACTGACGGCGCCCGTTCACGAACATGACGCATGGATCAGCACCATTCAGCTCAACCATTTTAAATCAATTGTCAGAATTAATATTAATAAAGTACAAAAAATTCTTTTACCCGGTACTGGGTCCAGTAGTTCGGTTAATTTGGTTACCTTTTACACGTGTAGCAAGGCACTACATCAATTTGACACCGTATTGCTTAAAATAGAGGCCAATGTGATGGAAAGTGATTACCTACCGGATGCAGGCACGTGTGACGTTAACCTTGGTTATTGATAGGTACACGAAGGGGTTAAGAAACTACTCGTGGTAGCAGGATAACTTAAAGGAAGTCAGTAAATGTCTGACTTAACCCTCAGTTTACCCCAGTCAGAGTACCACTGTTAGGATTACCAAAAGAAGAGTACTTACATAAATGTTTCCAAAATAAAAAAATATCAAAATCAAAATATTTTATTTCACATAAACCTACATGGGCACTTATGAAATGTCAGAAACTAAGTGCATGGTTCCAATTGGTCATTTCCTATGAAGAAGAGCCGGCCAGAAACTCCACGGTTACTCTTTTAAAAGTAATTGGCTTTTACAATATTTTCAAATTACAGCGTTAGTAGCCATGGAAGGACAATGTAGGCCTTTCATATATGTAACATTCTACTTCTACGCAAATATTAGCTATAAATAACAACAAATTGCGCCCAACAATCTGTATACAAAGAGCATTTCACTAGTTATTTTGAAAACCCTATTCCGAAGACGATTGATTTCACGAAGATCTGCAGTAATTCGTCAATGAAAAACACAGTTGCATTTGATTGACAGAGGGAGACCTGCACTATGTACCTGTAATTACTGTCACCTCGGACATCAAACACCTGCACAGGTGTACGTTGAGTGCCAAACATTTTCTTTAATGATTGACGACTGTGCAACGCGCGTGGATATATTGATAGAACGATTAATGAAGACTTCATACAGGTGTTAATGTAATAATCATCAGTTATCGGTAACTGTCATCCGTCAAGATACTCTAAAATTATTTCAGTGTTTGTTTTCAACGTTCTCATCATCATCATCATCATTTCAGCCGACAGACGTCCACTGCTGGACATAGGCCTCCCCCAAGCACCGCCACTTCGACCGGTTCTGTACTGCTCGCATCCAGCGCATTCCCGCGGCCTTCACCGGGTCATCGGTCCACCTTGTGGGGGGCCTTCCAGCGCTACTTTTTCCGGTATGCGGTCGCCACTTCAGAACCTTTCGGCCCCATCGGCCATCTATTCTGCGAGCAATGTGCCCTGCCCACTGCCACTTAAGTTTAGCAATTCTTCGGGCTGTGTCGCTTACCTTGGTTCTCCTACGGAACTCTTCATTTCTGATTCGATCACGCAGGGAAACTCCGAGCATAGCCCTCTCCATTGCCCTTTGAATGACTTTCAGCCTTCAACATTCTAATATTAATAAAAGATTGGCCTAACCCGAGGGCCATGGAAAAACGCTTGTCGCGTTTTTCGCTTTGCGCTTCAAAAGTGCAACATTTCAAAATTCTGCTTCTGCTCGGCGGCCTGTAGCGCATTGTGAGTTTGTCAGTGCACCGTGCACGCATCAATCTAATCGCTAAATAGGTTTTTGCTGAGACGGTTCTTGTTTGACAGAATCTGACTGATTAATAAGTAGGTAATTCACTTAATTATAAAAGAGCGACATCGGGCTGCAGGCAGTCCGAAGAAGCTATGCCATCTTTGGATAACAGGATGACCAGGCGCTTGTTACATCCGGACAGGAACGGCCTGCATCTGTTGGCGGGGACCATCACGGGACATTGCTTGCTAGACAAATATTTCTACACAAAAAGCTTAGCGGACAGTCCTCTGTGCACTGCAGAGCATGCATGGACGCTGAGGAAACTGTCGCGAATGAGCTCTTTGAATCCACATGCGTCACCCAAAGTAGAACAGAAACCCTCGAGTCACTAAGATCTTTTGCAGATGTTCTGAACGACCTAGGAGATCTAGTATTCTTCTGGATCAGGGGACCTACCACCACCGCTTACAGCAGTATTATTTTAATCTTACTCAGTGGGGGAAAGATATGGAGCTATACGTCCTATAGAGCTTCATCTCTTTCCTACACTGAAGTAATAGTGCTGTAAGAGCTGGTGATAAGGGTCCAGGTGGGCTGGTTGGAATGATCAACAACGGCTGACATGGCCCACGCACAATGTTCCAGTTGAAGGACTAAGTGCGGAAACCAATCCCGATACATATAGAACAGGGATCACCAATTTAGTTTCCTTGGGGTTTCGTTTTAAAAAATAATAATGACTGTCGCGGTCCATTTGGTAGACAATTAGTAGCGACGAAGATTTTGTTTATAATTGAATAGAATTCTCTTTATTATGTAAATCATAAAAATTACAGATATAAATGTAGGAATAAAAAAATATAATGTGTGTAAATGTGAAATGTGGGATGTAGATATGTATGTTTTATTTTTATTATGTAATAACGAAATATTAAGTAATTAACAAAATTAACAAAGTAACATGTTGTAACAATAACTTTTGCAGCTTTCAATTTGAATTCTGGAGTACAGTTGGTTCAAGCTATTGTCATTATTGTCATCACCGTGTGTAGTTATCTTTTAATGTTTCAATTTTTTTTTTTTTTGTATATTGGCACCCAGCTGTTTATTAATGTACCTAATTAGTTATAATTTAACCGTGTTTTTGTATGTTGTGCTGTCTTTTGTGTGCACCAAATAAACGTTTTATCTATCTATTATATACGCCATTAATTATTGTCGTGCCGACGGCAGAAAACACAAAGCGCAGGCTAAATTAATAGTTATCAATATTGTTTACTAAGGTCCGCACAAATTATCCGGGATCCAGATCTGGACCGCGGTCCACCATTTGGTGAAACCTGACATTGAACATAGACCTCGATGTAAATAATTATACTCCATCAATATACAGTAACATCGTCTGCGATCAGTGATGACTGTTCCTCATGACGTTGGCGGTGCAAATGCATGCCAAGAAAGTGATGAATCATTGGAAATAAATATAAACTAAAACATTATAATAATGCGGCTCGCCATTTTATGGACGTTATTTATAGAACACGCATGTATTGTTTTACTTTATAAGTCCTAGGAGAGATATTATAATCACTACGTATTATAAAACAAAGTCCTCCGCCGCGTCTGTCTGTCTGTCTGTTCGAGATAAACTCAAAAACTACTGCACCGATTTTCATGCTGTTTTTACCTATTGATAGAGCGGTTCTCGAGGAAGGTTTTAGGATATAATAACCGACATCCATTCGGGCAAAGCCGCGGGCATCAGCTAGTCTATTATAAGTTTAATAGTAAGCCTATGAAGTACTAACTGAGCCCCATAGTCATCTAACTTTATAAAAAAAACGTAAATATCACGTGATTGATTTCACGTGATATTTACGTTACAATAATGGAAACCAAATATTAAATTCAATGTTACATAGAGGCCATTGATTTTGTGTAAGTATCTTCCTACCAATATAATTAAACAAATAGTTTTATTCGTCATAGTTGTTTTTGAAATATTCGAGCAAAAATTTTCTCTTTGAGCCAGACTTAGGGTGATGTATAGACAGATCTGTCTATACATCCTATCTAAGTCCATCCTAAGACCCTAAGTCTATCTACTATCTATAGTATTTTTTATCGATCGTAGACCATAAACTACAAAAATACGACAAAAAAAGAGAACAACAAAAAAGTCTAAAGTCAAGTGAGAATTTCCCTAAAACTGTTAAAAACCTTCTAGTTCCCAAACTATACGAGTACATAATCGCTGAACATTCATGAGGGCTCAGGAAGCCAAGCAGAGAGGCTTCTAAAATTTTAAAATTCTTTTGAACTTCTAGCTAAGGTTATCTTATCTTCATATTGAATGAAACCAATTAAGTAAGTACATAATTAAACAACATATAAATAATTATGTTGTTTATCATCAATTGGATCCCACTACGTTTTTTTACGCGAAATCGCGGAAAAAAAAACAGTAGTTCCATACATTTTGTCGATGAACACAAATGTATGGAACAGCTGATTTTTATTTTCGCGATTTCAAGGTTGGTCTCATAGAAAAAGTTGTTCAAAATGATGAGTACAATGACCCCTTTTCGGGTTTAGCATCAACAAAAAATAATGTTGTAGGTATAGTGTGTTTTTTTTTTTTTACTTACCTTAGGTTTGTTTAGGTTACTAACAACTTATGGATCATGTGATCTGAAATAAATATATATATAAATATATAATGTTTTCATTAAAATAAAAAACTACGTCTAACAGAACATAAAAAGGTAACTAGGTAACTACTTGGTTAACAGGTGCGTATTTCGTCTTACTTTCCGATCAAAAATTTAGTACTTACTGTATCTGCGAGCCAAAAATGCTGCGAACACCCGTAGTCTAGATGACGAAATGTCAAAATGTCTTTGGACTCCTCGCAATGTCTAATTGCTGCTCGCAAAAGGTGACATAAATATCTAACGGTCGAAAGTTTTATGAGGATAAAATTGTATCATACATCGGGCTCCGTCGTCCAAATTAGAAAACCGTATCAACAAAACAAATGAAGACATCCTCCAACGCAGTTTACAAAAAAAAAAAAATTCTTTTTGTTACTGGATTTTTCTAGGCATGTACCAATGTGACTTTTTCAATTCATACGTACTTTGAGTTTGTCTTGGATATTTCTGACATCAGTGAGGGCAGCCCAGGACTTTTCGATAAAAATAAAAATCAAAATGCTGTTTGTTGGTAAGCGCATCACTTGAGAACGCGCGTCCGATACGCCTTTTTTTTTTTTGTTATTTATTTTTTATTTTTTTATTAAAAATATTATAATTTATAATACTTATTACAAATAAAATAAATTAATAAAAAAAAGAAATTAATCAATTAAGTGGTCGTTATATTTAGCTCGAATGAGGTTATTATGGAAATAAAAATTGCAGAAGTATTAACGTCCTTTTTTCAATGGGATTTATACAATAAGTACGTCTGTCGGGTTAGCTAAATATAAGTATCGCCAACCCGTCTTGAGCAAGTGTGATGATCAATGCACGATGCTCGTGCTTTCTCTGTTATTGAAAATGTGATTGGAGTGAGTTATCGAATATGATAGGATTGCCGAACGTGTATTCCCGTCGGTCCCACTGCCTTCGTCCCACTGGTGGGACGAACGGGAAAGGAAGAAAATGAAACTAAACTTAAACAAAAATACATACAATGGTGTATTTATTATACTGCCTCGTAGGTCTAGTGGTCGCAAGTGCAACTACTGAGCAAGAGATACCGGGTTCGATTCCCAGACCGGGCAAAGTGTTATTGGGTTTTCACATCGAGAATTTCTCAGTAACAGACCCGGAGTCTGGATTTGTGTACGGTTGTTGGCAATAGGCTCGCCTCTCTTACATGGGACTTAAACATAACTGGAAATGTGTGAGTGTACTATAGGTACACCTCTGCCTAACCCGTCGGGCATAGGTATACAGGCGTGATGTTATCCTACTAATATTATAAATGTGAAAGTTTGTGTGTTTGTGTGTTTGGATGTTTGTTACTCAATCACGCAAAAACGGCTGAATGGATTTGGATGTAATTTGGCAAGCAGATAGTTTATAACCTGGATTAACACATAGGATACCTACTTTTTATCCCGATATTCCCACGGGATCGAGACTTACGCGGGTGAAACCGCGGGGCACAGCTAGTAGTATATATAAGTATTATGCACCAGTGTTTTCATACTAGGTACTCATAATGTTAAAGAAGCGACATCTATAGGCGACTTTGTTAACTACGTTCACTTGAGAGCACACTGTATGCGTTCATATTAGAATCAATGACCTCATTCAATATTTATTTCCTCATGCGCCCGCCAGATGGAGGTGATGCTCCATAAACCTAGCCTTTCATACAATAATTATTTGGAACGAATAGAGTGATGAACACTGAAAAAAAAAATGTTCACTTAAGTATTTATAGAAATATACAATAAACGAACCGTGAAGATTGTGAACACCAAGTTTATAATCTACCTTTTACCAAACACACTTATGTTATGTACTTACTGTGTTTTATTTCCAGTAAAATCAATAGGTTCGGTTCGGGGCGAAGATAGAGGTTTCGTAAATTATCACCGTTAAGCCCCATATAGGTACACACGATGCAAGTTTCTGATTATTGCCATTCAAGAATGGCATGCAATCGTTTACACGCGTGTCTTTTCCATAAAATGGCATACAATAATTGAATGCAAGTTTTGCCATTCAATAATTGCATGCGACGAAAAATAATGTAATCATGCTTTTTTTGCAATTCACAATAAAATTTATCGACAGTTTATAATCTCTCAAGATAGATTATAAACACACTATGATCATAATTTCTTTATTATTAATTTTAAGTCAAACGTGAACCACAGAGTACATTTTTAACCCAGTCCGAATTTGGTTCGAAATGTTAAATCATTCAAAAATTATTGAAGCGCCTGATCAGGTTTAAAGAGTAAATTTTTTTATACGAGTATCTATTCTTCGAAAACGCTACTTTCAAAAAGGATTAGTATAAAAACAAACCATCCATACAATTTGCCTTACCTATTACTGTAAATTATTCTCAAATCAATCATTCACGACAAGATCTAAACAAAAGATCAGAACAACACAAAGAGCGATGGAGAGAAGCATATTAAATATTAAATGGAAAATACATAAAGTTAAAAGTGAGGACATAAGACAAAAACCAAGATAACGCACTCACCCAAGCCCTAAAACTGAAATGGCATAGGGCGGTCATATAACACGCTATTCAGACAGCAGGTGGACATTCAGAACTACGCGATGGAAGGGACCAACAGGAAAAAGAAGTGACGGCAGGCCGAAAAGAAGGTGGGCTGATGACATAATAGAAATAGCAGGGAAAGACTGGCAGACTATCGGCAAAGACAGAGACACATGGAAGTAGTTGGAGGAGGCTTTCACCCGAGGAGGGGTCCATGCGCGACAAAATAACTAACCTGTACTAGGTACTACTCACATCTAGAAAATAAGTCCAAACTACTAACAATAAAATAATAAAATACTAACAACATTTGCAATGTAACTTAAGGGTATGGAAATAAAAGGCATTTTACATTAATATTTTTATATTTTATATTACGGTTAATCATAACAGCTATAAACCTACCGCAGTCTACTCCTGCAGGCGTAGCATGAGCACCGTTTTGTCGACGGAAGAGTAGACAAAAATGACGTTTCCTGTAGACAGTAAACAGTACGAGACGGCAGCAAAATAGAAAGAATCAAATGCACTTTTTACGAAATTCACTCATTTACATAATTCGACTCAGAATTCTTTGTTTTATCATAGGATTTACCGGTTGTCAGTGTGATTTTGACAGTAAGGATAGAAAACTTTCTTCCGAAATAGACAAAGATCGTTAGAAATGAAAGACAAAATGACAGATTGTAGAAAGATTTCTACGGTAGATGTCAAAAATGAAGAAACGAACTGTCACTTTGTATAGAAAAAGCTATGTCTATTCTTCGTAGAGATAGAAAACGCCATGCTACGCCTGCTGGATAGAGGCCTCTACCAGGCTGCGCCATAACACCGTGTCCTCCATCTTCTTCTCCAAACTTGTACGTGGTGCAAACTGTTATTATAAGTTGGTTTTTTAATAAATAAATAAATAACAATAAAATACCTTCTGTCCCAGCCACCTTCATCGGTCATGGGTCCAAAGAAATCGGTAGAAGGAGAGTCGGTAGAAGAAGAGTCGGTTGACAGCTCTTGGGACCAACTTATTATAATGTTTCATAGGACTCAGTTTCTGCGTAACGCTTAAGGTGCGGGCCACACAGAAGAGACGTGAGACGGGACGCAGACTTCATCTGGCACAAAACGTATAGAAAAGACACGCAGGCGCGTCGCTTTTCCATCTGCATACTATTTGCCGCGTCCGCGTCGCATCGCATTTCGATACGCTGCGTCCCGACTGTAAACTTAGATTTAATAGAGAGCCTCACGACTCCAGCAGGCGTAGCATGGCGCATTCTATCTCTACGAAGAATAGACATAGCTTTTTCTATACAAAGTGACAGTTCGTTTCTTCATTTTTGACATCCACCGTAGAAATCTTTCTACAATCTGTCATTTTGTCTTTCATTTCTAACGATCTTTGTCTAGGTCTTTTTATATGTAGACTATTTCGGAAGAAAGTTTTCTATCCTTACTGTCAAAATCACACTGACAACCGATAAATCCTATGATAAAACAAAGAATTCTGAGTCGAATTATGTAAAAGAGTGAATTTCGTAAAAAGTGCAGTTGACTCTTTCTACTTTGCTGCCGTCTCGTACTGTCTACTGTCTACAAGAAACGTCATTTTTGTCTACTCTTCCGTCGACAAAACGGTGCTCATGCTACGCCTGCAGCAGTGGAAAAGAACAGGTTAGAAAAAATTGTTAACGAATTCGCGTTTTAGACTTGGGTTATTATCGGGACACATTCTACTATTTAATAGACGTAGATATATTTAGTAACCTATTCCGCTTAACTATTCCTTCAAGAGTCATAAAAAAAACCCTGTAAGAAATCAACACGTGTTTCACCTCTCAACGAGGCATCCTCAGGATGACGATTGACCAATTGCAAACCAGAACGCGACGTGTTGCCACACCGAGCGCTGGACGCAGAGTCAGAATACTTAGACAGAGAGTCTCTGCGTCCAGTGCCTGCAGCAGGCGTAGCATGGCGCTTTCTATGTCTACGAAGAATAGACATAGCTTTTTCTATACAAAGTGACAGTTCGTTTCTTCATTTTTGACATACACCGTAGAAATGTTTCTACAATCTGTCATTTCGTCTTTCATTTCTAACGATCTTTGTCTACGTCTTTTTGTAGGTAGACTATTTCGGAAGAAAGTTTTCTATCCTTACTGTCAAAATCACACTGACAACCGATAAATCCTATGACAAAACAAAGAATTCTGAGTCGAATTATGTAAAAGAGGGAATTTCGTAAAAAGTGCAGTTGACTCTTTCTACTTTGCTGCCGTCGTACTGTCTACAGGAAACGTAATTTTTGTCTACTCTTCCGTCGACAAAACGGTGCTCATGCTACGCCTGCTGCTGAGTGAATATTTTGTTTATTTTGATTTCAATTCAGGACGATCAAGCTTTTAAATTGATTAGATTATCTACTATTTCATGGAAAATATGTTTTTTTAACGTGTTGTCTTAATTTAATAATAAAATAAAAACAAAATCAAGATTTATCTCCTGTTTGGTTTTAGTCATAGATGCAGTATCAAACAATTTGACTGCGGAAAATAAGTGTACTCTAGAATGAACAGGTTCTCTCCTAGGCAAAAATTTTAATTTTTGTACGTTTATTATTTAACAAAGTTACTGCGTTCATGCATTGCATGCCCGTATAGCATAAAATTAAAAGTGCTCCGAATAAAAGTATTTTTACTAAAAGTATAAAATACTTTTCATAGAAGACAATGAATTTAATATGATTTTTGTTTTGTTAGCTGCGTTAGAGTTTGCCTTACACATTCGAGTTCCTACTTTAACTTTAATGTCCTAAATTATCTGGAACGAGTGAATTGTCAATGTCAAATCAAAATCGTTTAACAGCATAAAATGAAATGTTACATATAAAATTCAGTGCAAAGACACGTTCCACCATGTAGCAGCAAATATTAAATGGATGTTAGTCATTTACACAGATAGATAGAAACATAGAATGATAGATTACTCTTTATTATGAGGACGTAAAAAATATAGACAAACAGATTAATCATAGACAAATTAATTTAAAAAAAAATAGGTATTACATTCCGTTCTAGCGTTAAGAATTCTATGAACGACTAGTTTCGATTTTCTCCTCGACTCGTAGCTAATCAATGTACCTACTGAGAAGGCAACTTAAGTTTCTCACATACAAATAGACAACTATTCCCAAAATATATAATATAATTATATATATAATATAATATAAATAAGTTTGTTAGTGTGCATGTGAGGAATCTTTGGGCCCGTAATCCGGGCGATCGTTTTGAATGGGACCTTTTGAGTCCTTTGAACACGTGAGGCCTTTGAGCTCATCCCAGCCGGGACGCAAGTGCATTGAGCGCTACAGCCCTTCCCCTCCCCCTGCCCCCTGTGTCCGCGGAAGGCTTACCTGCGCGTACGCCGCTCAGTGATATAGCCTCAGAGAACCGCTACTACGTTAGCACAGATCGTGAATGCGCAGACTGGACAAACCATTGCTTTGAACATGTGCTTTTCTAAAACAAGAGGAAGTTTTAGAAAAGAGTACGTAGATGTCATCTTATTAGTGATGGTGATGTATCAATGTAATAAATTAACACTTATCTGCTACTACCAATATGTATAAGATAAGTACCTACATTTGTTTGTTTATTGTTACAACATCTAATAAATACTTGCCAATGGACAATTATATTTTGCCAAACAGGACAGCAGTATAGCAAACTAACGTTATTAAAAAACTATAATGTAATGACAAACACATCGGAAAATGTTTTGAATTTTTGGGTCATAAAATGCAAACTAAACTTCATTTTAAAGACTAACTTAATATTTATAAAAGGTTACCACACCATCTCTGCAAGCAAATAAAAAAATAACTTCAGCTAAGTTCCAGCTGAGTAAGACGAAATAAAAATTACATAGATCTAAAAAGATAGGTCACTAGTTTTGTGGTAGAAGCGAGTGTCGCATCTGCAGCACAGTGCAGTATTTGTCCGTAGGCCAGCAGCAGCAATGGTTGCCGACAGCGCCGGCACGCGGGCACGTCACATAAGGCTGCGCTTTAGAGCGGAGCGGACGTGGCGTACTCGAAGCGTCCCGCCAGCCTTGACACTTGTGACTGCTAGCATGTTCGGTGCCGTGTTTTTGTGAATGTGACTGTGACACTGTGAAACTGTGACCATGTGGAACCTCAGATTCTTCATACTCATCGCCCTCATCCTGGGATGCCACGCTGAGCTCCAAGAAAGAGGTAAGTTTTAACTTTTAAAAAGTTACACGTTTTTATCCAACTTGTTCTTAAGTTAAGATGCCGAAGCCATGCTGATTCCAAGACCAGTTGCTGTTTTTAATGGTACATGCTAATCGTCTTACGACTTACGGTAACTTAATGAGAGTAAGTTCAAACTGTTATGTACAACGCTGTTATGTTTCCGTAATACTTTTCCTCTTACTAGAGGTGAAAACAATGCTATAGAGAGATCTTTTCTGATTGTTTGACAAGTTTGTAGAGTAAACTTCTACACCTGACTAGACTAGTAACGAAACTTAGTCGAGCGCACCTTTTAAAAGTTGTTCCTTCGAGTTGTTAACCGTTGTTGTTAAGATAACAATGTTAAAGTTTGGGTTAATGAACGTTTTAGTTTTATTGCAGGTTGTAATACCAACTGTAGAGTATGTGCTTATGGTATGCAAAATTTTAAAATGCCTATATATGCCTGCTTTAAATTCAATCCTAATGTGAGTTGTATTATGTCAAAAACTTATGGACTGGCTTTTAGTAATCCGGATACCGATATTTTGGTAAACGTCATAGTTCCATAACCTCCAACATTCGTATATAAAGCCTAAAAAAACCTCTATAAAAAATATACATAATGTCATGGTGATCGGTCAAACTGTGTTGTGAAATCTATTAAATCTGAAACAGATACATCTTATCTAATACAAATTTCTAAAACCGGTTTCCAAAACTTTGCGATTGGTCTTAGAAGAAAGGATTTCCGAGACTTGCAATCGTTATCAACTGTTATCAAAACTATGCAAGAATAAAATATATGCAGTCCCCAATACTTTAAGGTAAATCTGCTAAAGCAAATAAATGTACCGAAAGCTAAGATTATTGTTCATAAGATCTACCAGTACACACGGCTACATTATCAAGCTATACAGTTCCAGTATAAGCTTATCTCACATTGTACGGAAATCCTATACAATGCGAGATCAGCATAAACTGGAAATGTGTAGCTTGATGTGTAGCCGTGTGTAGGTACCATGCCGAAACAAAAATAATGGTGGTATACCATGCTCACAGAAGCGGGTGCCAAGTTCTAATTTATGTAGTTGAAAGTGATGGGTTAAGAAAGTTAGCGAGTTCGTGAATCTTGGGACATTGATTACTAGGGTAACTACCGCATTATATGAGCTGTATGGTAGTAAATAAAACGGCAAAATAGAGATAAAGACAAGCTGTCACACAAATTTTCCCTTCGAAACAAAATATCTCTCATCCCTTCTTCAAATCGTTATAAGACCCACACTTGTTTCCTGTCAAAAATCATATGTGATTGCGATCTTTGATGAATAGCGGGCAGGTACAAAAGGCTACACGCCGTTGGGGTATATTGTGACGTCACCCTCTAATTCCGCCTTGGAACAAGTGTACCACCTGTTGATATTCAACCTTTGCTAAGTCCTACAAGTTTTTCTTTATTATTATATATACGATAAAAAACTTTATTAGGCACTAGATTTGTACGAATTCCCTGACTAGGACTGCTCTCAAAACGGTGAAGGAAAACATCGTGAGGAAACCGGCATGTCCTAGAACCAAAAATTCGAAGACATGTGACATCTACCAACCCGCACTGGGCCCGCGTGGTGGATTACGGCCCGCTCCCTCTCACAGAGAGGAGGCCTATGTCCCAGCATTGGGAACATTGTAGGCTGATTATGCAGACTGGGATTCCCTGTGTCGTGGGGGTTCAGTCTCTTCCATAGAGCGTCTTGGATCTCATCATTCTGTCATCTGATGATCAGTAACATCGCCATCTAATATTGTAAACGATGTTAGGCGATATTCCTGCACCCGAACTGCATAATGCACGGTCGCTCATAATTAGAATCGGATCGAAACCAATGTCTAATCCATTGCTTCATAAGTTCGTAAGTTACGTTGCTGAGCAGATATTTTTTCGAACTTATGCAGCAATGGATTAGACATTTGTTTCGAACCGATTCCAATTCTGGTTGATCGGGAATTACGTAATTAGGGTGCTGGGCTGCCTGGGACTGGGAAGTGGAACTGGCGAATATAATTTTGATGTATAAAAAGTTCCGATTATCACCCTAATTTGGATAATCGGTTTTATTTTGATTTAGAGTTACTTTTTGGAACATCAATCGTGGTTAACCGACCTTCAGAAAATGCCGATATAAATGAAGTCCTAAAACAAACAGCTTGTATTACTAATTGAAAACGACGTAAATGAATGTTAAATAACGCTTTATTTAAAGGACACGGCTGGGAGTTTCACAAGATTCGTGATTAAAAATAATAATATAGATGATGATAAGTTATAAAAGAGGAGATTTAACATTACAAGTTCAAAATAAATAAGTCGAAATAATAATAAAATAAAATAAACATAGAGTCAGCAGTGCGTAGGCGCAGAATTTTACAAAATGCATATAGGCTGTAAAGGTGACAAAAAAAGGGAAGCATCAAGTTGTCCTTAATCCTTTTGTTGATTGAACAGTTGATAGAGTAGCCATGTTGTGTTGACTGTATTTTATGATTATGAATGCAACTAATTGCGCATTTAATATGCATTGTATGAATTACTCGGTTCCAAGTCTA
This sequence comes from Lithophane semibrunnea, assembly GCA_947363905.1. Taxonomy (NCBI): domain Eukaryota; kingdom Metazoa; phylum Arthropoda; class Insecta; order Lepidoptera; family Noctuidae; genus Lithophane; species Lithophane semibrunnea. The sequence continues at coordinate 5,100,511 of OX376186.1, read as the reverse complement.
TTATGATATCAATTACGTGCATATAGTCTGTACAGTAAGGTTGTGGATCTTGAACTCTGAGTGTCAAAGTTCTTTAGCCACTCTTGATTTCTGGGTTTAGCAATACTGATGTGTATAGACATTTGGAGCCGATACGATAGAACAAAAGAGAACAGCTCGTTATAGTTAAATTATTTACCCTCAGTGACTAAATGCTGATTGACAGTCACTTAAAGACGTGATTACATCAATTAATGCGGCGGGGCGACAAGTATTTCATATTCACTTTGTTGAATATAAAAAAAGAGATGTCATTCGACTTTATTTGATACTTTTTCTCTCTAGACCAAGTTCAGCTTTTAAGTTCAAACAATCCGCCCTCATCATGACCATTACCATAAAAGTCATGGTCTGATGACACGCCCGCTAAAAGTCTGATATCAGTTTCTTCAGACTTGCATCCAACTTCAGTTAGCTCATAGTTGGGAAAAGGTTCGGTTGAGAAATAGCATTCAATATGATTCCGATTGTAATAACTCTACAACTTGCAACACTGGCTAATATCGTTCATTTCTTAATTACTTCCTAGCTTGCCAATCTAATGGGTTAATAGTAATTCTTTCATAAGAATTTTTATCTGCCAAGTTTTCCTGTGCCTTTATAATTATTGTTAAGGAAAATCGAGAAAAATCATGAAACATTTACTAATCTTTAACAACTTTTGTCACGCCACAAATTGTGTTCGAAAGTCCTTGTTCATAAAATCCATTGATTAAACATATTTTTTGTCCTCTAGATTACTGACAAATATGTAGTCGATACGGCTATCGAACGGCCACTTTATTAATTAAAGTATAATTATCCCTATTTTATTTAATATTATAATGATAAAATTGTTATTGAAAACAGTACAAGAGTAAAAGATACGGTTCATTCAATGAATATTCTCATTCATAGTATCGATATGACAGTGATGGACTTTAGGTGTATTAGGTTTTGTGAGAAACGGTTATAAAAGCCGTATTGTCCCTTTGTTTGCAAAAGACAACAGCGGTCAGCATCAAAGAGTTTTTAAATAGTGGGGAATACAGGTGAAACTCCAGGATACATACCTCACACAAGCGAAGTATGCGAATAAATTCAGTCGAATAGCTGTGACAACAAAGCTCAAAATTATCCCGAATACCAAAACTAAAAAAAATACAGTCCAGACAAAAGCAGAGGTAAAACCACAGTCCACACGAGAAATAAATTCGAAATGTCAAATAACAAAACAATGCATTTTCATGCAAACTTGGATAATATGATTTGTGTGCAAACGCAGCGTATCATTATGGTTCCTCCCACAGTGCGTTTTAGTTCAAATACTGTAATGAAGCCATTACTGACACCAGCTCTTTACGCATGGTGAACAAAACGGAATAGAAGAACAGAGATGTTGTCATATATTTTGTACGAACATAATCTATATCTATACTAATATTATAAAGCTGAAGAGTTTGTTTGTTTGTTTGTTTGAACGCGCTAATCTCAGGAACTACTGGTTGGAATTGAAAAATTCTTTTGGTGTTGGATAGTCCATTTATCGAGGAAGGTGATAGGCTATATAACATCACGCTACGACCAATAGGAGCGGAGCATAAATGAAAAATGTTGCAAAAACGGGAAAAATTATTCCTTTTTGAAAGCTGCCGTTGCGTGCGCTGCGTAAACGGTTTAAGTTACGCAAATATCATGTATGATGGAATTGTTCCTCTTTAAAAGTTAAAAAAAAAGTCCGCGACAGCATATGTCTATCTTTTAAGATTGACTTACTTTAACCTTTTTTATGGTAATCAAATTTGTTAGAAATTAATGCATTATTTGCGAAGGAGTTTTATCAACATAATATTGATTCTTATTATAGAATAGAATAGAATAGAATATATTTATTTGCATTTAAACATGGTACAATAATGGTCTTAATATTATGGTTATGATCTACATGTCTCGCCATGGACTGGCATACAAATATTTTAAAGAAACCAAGTAACTTGGTTTCTTTATTATAAGGAACTTGGTCCAAGTTCTTTAGAATTATTATTCAAATAAATAGTTTTAACATCAAGGGTATTTATGTAGCAGTAAAAAACTTTTTAATTTATTCGAATCGGACATTTATTTTCGAAGTTATCACGAGTTTAAAAATGTAATACGCGAACCGTTCGACGCCGGGCGCCACGCCGCCGCGACTTTCCCTACTCTAGAGAGGAGAAGATGGGCACAAGGGTAGACCATGACTGGAATAGGATATAGGACACGTTTTATCCCTATATTCCCACGGGATCGAGACCTACGCGGGTGAAACCGCGGGGCACAGCTAGTATATACATATATATCAACTAGCGACCTGCTCCTGCTTCACACGGTATTTTGGAATTGACAAAATATCGAGATTTCCTAGTTATACTTTAATATTAACACATAATAAATCTTTCGGAATAAATTCTCTAAACAATGGTGAAAACTTCATCAAATCAAAATCTGTTGCGTGGTTTAGAAGAACAACGCGGACATACATACAAACACGAAAAGCGACTTTAATTTATATTATTTAGATTAACTTGAGAAATTGTTTGCCGTTTGTTCATTCCTACAAAAAGCTTCCAGTATAGTCCGACATTGTAAAAATAAAAGTGAAGTCTGATATTCTCTAATAGTAATTAATTGACTTCGTTTGCTATTCAACAATACAAAAGAGGCCCTAGACAAAGTGACATTCTATCAGCGATAACGATGATGGAAAAGGCAAAAATGTATAGGACTAAGCTATCGAAAAGCTTATATCAATCCTGTTGAAAGTCGATGTAGAAATACGAAACGCTTTCGAAGCGATTGTCACTTGTCTAGGCCCTCAGATTATAAAACAAAATCGCACGGAGAATACGTATAGAAGTTATTCAAATACTGGTTTTTGCTACCTTTGAAGCAACTGATAAAAAAAACAGAATGCAACTCCATACTCCAACATACGTCGAGCCCTTGATGGCAGCTCAGTAAAGTAACGTAAGCTAATACGGCAATCCGGCCCATCTCTTAGAAAATCTAGTAATAATCTTAAACTAGCTCCATAATGACAGGGTAAAAGCTAGGCGCGGCAAACTTAATCGAACCTCGGCGGAAGAGAAATCTTGAAAAACGTGTGTTTACCAAACAAGTCTTGTCTTTCTAGAAACACTAGTGCAACAAAGCTATGTTTAATTAAATAAACGTGTTGAGCGTTTAGTATATTACGATATATAAGTAATTATATTACCTTCGTGGTGAAGGGCTCTTGTACAATTTTATTATTCCTTTGGGTTTCCGCTTGTAGCTAAGTAATAACTGCCGTACTGGTCGATCCGTCAGGTTAAGCTACGCTTGCCGGGGTTAGTCCGTAGATGGGTCACCATCTTTACATACTGAGTGTCCTCCGTGCCTCGGAAAGCACGTTAAGCCGTAGGTCACGGCTGTCATTCGTGTATCTGACAGCCGTTACGGGTCGTCAGAAGCCCGAAAGTCTGACAACCAGTTTTACCAAGGGGTATCGTATTACCCAGTTACTGGGTTATGGAGGTCAGATAGGCAGTCGCTCTATGTAAAATACCGGTATTCAGCTGCATCCGGTTAGACTGGAAGCCGACCCTAACATAGTTGGGAAAAGGCTATGCAGATTGATTTGTTTCCGTTTCGAAACCAGGCAAATACAGGCAGATTTTTTAAATATCATCAGAAAGCAGTAAATATTTAGTTACCGCTTTCCTCATTTGCCATTGTTTCCAACTGAAAAAGTTGCTTGGAAATTGCTCAAAAAATATTCTATTATGCATCAGTCGGAAGACGATCACTGCTGGACAAGAGCCACTTCTATTGATCCAACAACGATCGGCCCCGAGCTTCGTGTCAGTTATCTTTAACCTATACCACCTACAGCCCCGATCGGCTTTCCATTTAGCCGTGGTTAATTCAGAACCAAGATTCAGAATAAGCTTCGTTAAAACTTCCTTCAATAAAGTTGGTTTTCAATTTCACAGCTCCCCAACTGTTTCTAGCTTTTCATAAAGTGCAACTTTCAGTGTCAGTTGCCAGTATTTTTAGGCCAGACAATGCTCATAACTTTAGCCAGTGAACCCGAAAATAGAGGCTGTATAAATAATTGGTGGAATCATTCTGGTACAGAGTGGCCTAAAACGGTCACATTAGCAATTCCTCTAAAAGCAATTGTTTTCCTGAATTTCCTCTAATTTTACACAAAAGCAATTCATAATATGTGGAACATTTAACGAATCTCCATAGAAAACTGTCAAACAGATGAACTATTTCGTAATTTCATTTCATTTCAATAAGATTCGAACGCAGATCATATTGTGAATTGTCAGTTTGTGACATTTAACGATGATTCATAATATTTTCCTATTATGATTCTGCCAAAGTGGCTGTTTTAAGCCCCCAGGTTTCAGTACCAATCACCTTAGCGTAATAGATTCAACTTACGCAAATCAACATCCACACTGCATCTGACATTCACAAATAAATATACTTTGGCTCTACCAATATTTCAATGAAGCGGAAGTCAACTGGAGTAGTATTTTTTCATCTTGTTGGAAGACATGATGAAAAATTACTTTGAAAATCTACAGCTCGGAAGCATAAAGGCTCCAGCAAACAGGCGCGACGCGACTCCGGTAGATCAATTTCCATGAAGGTTTGATGGATTTTTTCCAACCATTGCCACGTTGTATGGCAATGCTGATTTTTTGGCCAAAAACTAGGCCAGCCTTCTGGTCATGTGCAGAGTCGACCAACCGCTTGGCGATGTCTTGAAAAACTAAGTGGGCACTCGGACTCCAAGGCCTAAGTGTTTCATTCAAAAAGAAAATCTCGTCATTTACCAGACTCGAAAAGTTTCAATAACAAAAAAAAGATTTAAGTCCCGATTTCATTAAAAGATATTTAATAAATATTTCATACGACAAAATAATGATCATAAAATTAAAGAAAAAGATTAAAAACTTACTATTAGGGAAAGATCTATAGACGAAAGCAACAAAGACGGCGTTAAATTGATTAAAAGTGTTTGACGAGTAGATAAAAACCAAAATATTAATCTTTCGCGGTGTTTTCGTGAGGTACAAAATCTTCGATCAAGGTTCTGCCTACCGTATAAGAACAAAAAGCGAATGATTTGCACCCTACCATTAACGATGACAAATAAATGTCATCTAATTATAGAAAGAATAACATAAACAAGATAAATCACAAAAAGCAACACCCTATTATACATCCTGGTGCGTCGCATCGTGCACAAGTGCCCCTTTTTGGTTCGCTGTTCGGTACATTTAAGGGTAGTTGAAAGGCTCATACCTATTTTTTTTTTATATCCTCTTCCGGGTGCTCTTTCGTCTAGTCAATCAATGGATTAGCTTGGCTATAGAAAAGACTATGGCGTGGGTAAAGATTTTAAATGCATAAAAGTAAATATTACCTCCTTAGGCCTGCGATAAGGTAGCCCGCGAAATTCAAATTTTCTTATTTTTTTTTGCAATTTTCAGGTAGTCAGGTTTTATTATGATTAAAATATGATTCGAGACGGAGACCGTAACCAAGTAGGGCTTGAATCAGCAATACAAATCCCTTCCCCTGTTGTTTGACGTGCTACGACAAATGACAAAACGCAGTTGACTGATGCTTTTTGTACCACGGCAGCGGCAGTTCAACTATGGTCCAACTTTTTTGCGATTATCTGTGAAACTAAACGCCCTATCTCTTTCATTCTTGTGGTATAGTGGGCACGAAAGACAGAGCTAACAATAAAACAAGCCATGCTACCAACATTGCGCAGAAGCAAAATAAAAGCATGGCACAAAGAAATTACTGCAAAGAAAATGGCGGCAAAATGGCGGAAAATGGCGGAAATTCGCAAATTTTGCAAATTTATATTCTTATATTTAATCACTTGAATCATACAAATAGATAGCTAATTTAATATTTTTTATTAAAATCAATCAATAATGATGAACCATAGAGTTTTAGTTTTCTTATTAGAATTGTGAGTGACGTCTCTAGAGGTCGACCGCTTTGTGGTTTTGTTAAAAAGGGGTAATATTTAATCTGTTGGAACCATTTTAGCGTTTGTAATACGTCATTAATCAAATATTTTTTTGCAAAATGACTCTCAAACTAGGCAACTTTGACTTTCTTACAATAATTACAGAGCGTTGACTGAGTCTTATTGGCGCCATGATGCAGAAATAGGCCGAAAAGCAGTCAATTTTCTAGATTTTTTTGACAGCCATCAGCTGAAGGGCTCCCAAATGTCATTATTTCATGTCATTCAATACACATATGAACTTAGATAGTTGTATTTCTGATTCAAATGTTTATAATTCTGTAAATCCATATTTTTTACGTATTTTAATCAACATACAACCTGATACTGACCTGCAAATTGCAAAAAACGTAAGAAAATTTGAATTTCTCGGGCTACCCTGATGGTTACAATTATTATTATTATGAGAGGACACTTGTTATCTCGTCATGAATAAAATATTATGCACACAAATAAAAAAATAAATTAAAAAAATCTCCGGCAGCATTAAAACAGCTATCTTCGATAGCATAATCTTATGATCAGTCTAAACACTTAGACGAAGGTGGAACATGGACTAGAGCGAGAATTTAAAAGTGAAAAAGACAAGCTTCGGATAATTAATGTTTTGTTGGCAATAATAAAGGGATAATAATCTGTTATCGAGTTATAGCTCCTATTTAGAAAATAGGGAAGAAATTATTCGTGATTGTTCGATAAGTGCCTTTTAAAAAGGCCCGGAAACATAAAGAAGAGACGTTTAGAATTTGGTTTTTCATGCGCATCGAAGGACCAATTTGGTACATAATTTTTTAACTAATAAAAACGTGTTTAGGAAAAAAAAACTATTTTATATTATTTAGTGTATGTAAACAGCTTATAGAATATATAGAAACCGTGTGAAAAAGTTCAAAGATTTTAATTAAACTGGGTACCACAATATCTACAGTCATACGGTCCTATTTTTGCAATATAATCCATACGCATTATATTATTTCGTTCATACGAACACACATGTAATATTATTCTTTGTTCTACATTCAAAAAATACCTACGTTCAAGATTGTTTTTGCAGTTGGCGTCGCATATTCAGCACTTTACAACAATTAATAGATCAAAACGTCGTTAATGCTTACTCTGTGGTAACGAAAATGGACTTTGTTGTAAATACATAGGCTTTATAGTGGTGTGAAAGCAGATGTTGTTATAGCATTCTGTTGTGATTGAGTGTTGGACTGATGACTTCACTAATCATAAGTAGATGTAGTATTACACGTCATTCTTATCAGGGTACTGTGTGTTATGTCAGTTTAGCTACAGACAAGTATTAACACTAGTGACTTGTAGTGGTTGTTCTTCACAGGTTTTTAATTAATTTTTATCTTAGGGTCATTTTAGTTCTTGGAAAACTTGCTGTGGCAAAAGCATGCAGTGCAAATGCATTTGTATTTATTTTTATTTTAATGACCGTCGTCATATGCTCCTATAACAATGTTATTTTTAATTGTTGAATAACTCACTGGCCAATTATATTTCAACAATAAAACTATGTATCCTGCAATTTTCAGTTTCACGGAATAATAAACGTGACTCCCACACAACATTTCAAATAATTAAAGTTCGATAATCAAAACATTCATTCATTCATTTATTTCAACAACGAAAATAAATTGTATTTCAATAATTTCTCTGTTCTGTTACTGTTGATAGTTTTCACAATGTTCAAAAATGTGTAGGTACTTACTTTTTTATGGATCTTTTTCGACTCTAGGTAGGTAGGTACCTACCTATCGTTTTGCGAGCGATTACGATTTGCGAACGCTGATTGTTTTACCTTATCAATGCTAAGTGGTGTCGATATTGGAGCGCTATGACTTTTTTATTGTTCAGTATGGACCTATTTTTGTGCCATTTGTTCCCAACACAATGGCTGATCGTAGTTTTAATTATGCATTGCATTTATAATAAAAGAATTTTGAATTAAAGAGACTTGTTTTTCTAAGATTTAATTAATTTATTCTCAATCGAATACCTACAGTAGTACATTCCAACTTACCTTTGATAATAATGACCAGTTTGCTAAAGCAATACTTTTAAAACATGATGTATTTTCACGACTCCTTTCTCACTGTATCAGGTGGCTATCTACTTTTGAGTCTTACTTCAAACAATGCCAGTTTAGTCAATGTTTAAAATTGTTGACAAAATATTCACAGTTCACCATTGTTCTCGATGCACACTGCTTCCAAATTACAGACCGACTGAAGTTCATATTTTGGTCTATTTTTTTAAAGATGTGAATGCACTTTGGCTCATTCAAGACACAAACAAGGAGTACCTATTTTATTTTGTTATGTGGTGTAGCGTTTGGACACCAGTATCTAGACGTAGTCTAGGAAAGATATTCGTAACTTCATCCATAATCGAAAAAGCAAAAACCTTCGGTTTTCACAAAGAGGTCACTAAAGCGTAACCTGGATACGAACGATAAGAGGTATGAATCGAACCCCGAACTTCTCACATATAAGTAAAATCCCTCTAAAAGACTTTTCATCAATTGACTACTGATTCATCATCATCATTTCAGCCGAAAGACGCTGACATTGCTGGACATAGGCCTCCCCCAAGCACCGCCACTTCGACCGGTTCTGTGCTTCTCGCATCTAGCGGATTCCTACATAATGAATCTCTCAAATTACCAAAAATTCTTATTCCTATTAGAATTAATATTTATTAAAATCTAACGCAATATAGCAATTTAAAGCATTAATCAGGCTCATGTAAAACAGACTTAGAATCACCAATAAGCCTATATTTTTTGCTCAAACACTAACCAATATCACGTGTCGGGTAACGTGATTCGAAAAAGTGTTACAATTTTGGTGCACTCATAGCCACTACTGCACTAAGTAGTTGATTAAATCCAGCAGGGATAAGATGATGAAGCAGTGACGTAACTGCAGCTTTTCAAGGGTTTCCTCGTTATTAATAAGATTTGTTACACTCCAATACTTACCAATGTTCACTAGGTATATTAACAATTAAAATTAATCATTTGTATATCTTTAAAATTCGTCACTGGCCAATGACATGTTTAACAAATAATATTTTGTCAATGCGTTTAAGCCGATGCGATTGTTTTGAATACTTGGATCCATTACCAATACAAGCTAGCGTGAGTAATATTGTATAAAATATATAAATAATAATATGTAAAGTCAATAAAATTGCTTATTTTAATGTCTTGCATGTCACACGTCATCTTTGATGAAAAATGACGATACTTACAAATTTTTGTTTTTGATGTCCAACCTTTAGACCTATGACCTGTCTAATGATGGTATTACTGTTATTTATTACTCCGATAAGCCACAATGCGACTGTAGAGCCATATCACATCACAAACGATGCCTCACCTCTTGTGCTAGCTGTGCACACCTGCACTATGGAAATCCTTTTGAGAGAGAGTAAACTCGCTCGTGCAAACTGGCGCAATATCGCGGGCGGGACAGGCAGCGCTACCCTTGTCGTGCCCGCGATATCGCGCCTATTTGTGGGATTAAAGCTCGAACTAGCCGAATTCTGGTCGAAGCTAATTTAAAAATATACAAAAGAAATCATCGATCCAACGAAGAAGAAGATATTTATTGCGTGTGGGCTTAGCACGGTTTTTACGACTTGACAAAACAGATAGAGAGAAACAGAGAGAGAGACTTGACGAGATTTCTTAGTTATATGTAACTTTAATATTAACGTACATAAACCTTCCGGGATCAATTCTCTAAACGATGGTGAAAACATCATCAAAACCTGTTGCGTGGTTTAGAAGAACAACGCGGACATACAGACAAAGACGAAAAGCGACTATTTATTCTGTGGGTTACTATTTGTGGATTCACGTGAAACGACCTATCTGTACATCCACTGAGGAAACCTATCTGTTCTCAGTAAGTTAATTACATTTAAAAACCTCTAACAATAGAAAACAGTAACTAAAATAGAACTGTAAAAAACACACTTGAGCAATCCAACCTTAAAAATCCTTGGATTTGTGATCTCAATAAAGTGTTTTATGCCACAAAATACTCATTGTAAAATATACTATTATTATACGTAGTCTAAAGTGTAGATACATATCTATGAATGTTGGCCTTGTAACTCGTTGGTTAGTGAACAATGTACGTATTAAATATTATCTATTAAGTCGTTATTCCGTTGTCGACGTATTTGAATTAAAATAAACATTCAATTCTGTTTACAAAGATATTTTTTTTTTATTGTGCAAGAACTACTTATTTATTTAGGTAAGTACCCTTAAAAAATCTTTAATACAATTTATAATCTAACACCAAAATATATATGTGTTTTATATTCATGTTTAAAAGAAAAATTAAATATAATTAAAATAAAGAGAAGAAGATCTCTCTCTTAAAATAGAGAGAAGTTCAGTGGGCAGTTACCTAGGTATTGAAAATAATAATATATTATTTACATTCATAATGGTTAGACTCCGTTAGACAATCAAACTGTCAGTAAAACGAATTAATAGAAGTCCTGCTAAATTTCTTAATACGCTCGAGGACATGGAGTCAAATTAAATTAAAAAGATATTTCTGCTTTCACCATTGTAAAAGAAATACACTTATTTCAGTTAGCAATTGGCAAAATACTCGTATCTACTCGAAAGCTGGAAAAATAGTAATAGGTATTTGAATGCTGATACACTTGAGTTATCGTATTTATTTGCTAGCTATTGGAATATAATATAGCGCTAATATAGGAGCACTAATATAGTGGCGCACTAATATAGGAGTTCGTGGCTAGGTATTATCAGCCGCATGGGTCGATCCATCAGGTTAAGCTACGTTTACCGGGGTTGCTCCGTGGATGGGTGACTATATTTAGATACCGAGACTCTTCGTGCCTCGGAAAGTACGTTAAGCCGTTGGTCCCGGCTGTTATTCGTGGATCTTTGACAGTCGTTACGGGTCGTCAGAAGCCCGTAAATCTGAAAAACAGTCTTACCAAGTGGTATCGTATTACCCAGTTACTGGGTTGTGGAGGTCAGATAGGCAGTCGCTCCATGTAAAATACTGGTATTCAGCTGCATCCGGTTAGACTGGAAGCCGACCCCAACATAGTTGGGAAAACGCTAGGCAGATGATATTTCAAAATAGTATACCTTCGCTTACGTTCAAAGTATTTCCAGCAGGCGTAGCATGAGCATCGTTTTGTGGACGGAAGACTAGACAAAAATGACGTTTCCTGTAGACAGTAAACAGTACGAGACGGCAGCAAAATAGAAAGAGTCAACTGCACTTTTTACGAATTTCACTCTTTTACATAATTCGTCTCAGAATTCTTTGTTTTATCATAGGATTTATCGGTTGTCAGTGTGATTTTGACAGTTAGGATAGAAAACTTTCTTCCGAAATAGTCTACATATAAAAAGACCTAGCCAAAGATCGTTAGAAATGAAAGACAAAATGACAGATTGTACAAAGATTTCTATGGTGGATGTCAAAAATGAAGAAACGAACTGTCACTTTGTATAGAAAAAGCTATGTCTATTCTTCGTAGAGATAGAAAACGCTATGCTACGCCTGCAGTTATATATATTCGTAGAAGAAGAGGGCCTAAACCAGTGTGTGTTTTGTTTTGTTTGCGCATAGCTTCATGCTCAGTATACACAACGAGCAGTGCAGAATGCTTAGCATCAACACTAATTGAGTACGCGCTACTCCTAGCGTCATTGAGCATTGTATGTTATCGATGGTGGATGGAAGGACCAGCCATCTAAAGACGGCTATTTCTTTTAGCAGTTCAGCTAAATCTTCTCCTGCGTCTAATTTTTTATAAACAAGAAGCTATTCTACAAGCCCATTTGAGTCATTTCACATAATAATAAGACGTCCAGAAATGCTACGCTTAATATCATGTTTTTTTATATGAAAACAAGTCATCATCTTAGGTTTTATAGCCGCGTGTGGGCCTTAGCCTGGTCAACCTGTTTCTGGATTTCTCTCCAACAGTTCTAAAATTTTGATCGACGCCATTCACCCACCTGAGTTTAGGCCTGCCTCGATTTCTCTGACCGGTTTACGGTTTGTGTTCTCTGGTCTCGTCCATTCTTACGACATGTCCTGCCCATCGAAGAAGCCTATTTTTGTGGTCTTAATAACACTAGACTCGATCGCTATCAAAACAAATGCAGTAGATATCTACACAATTGCATCCAAATAGGTGTAAGCTGCTTTCGACAGGTGTTATATTCAACGCTACATTCGAGAATGTTGAAAAATGTAGCATGGCGGCTGGGTTAGTTTTTTCTAAAATAAAGTGGCACCGGTGACTAAAAATTTGTGCGGAAGTCGGTTGTCATGGTATGGGTGCTGCGAAGGAATGAGAAAAATGACGTGAGGAATGTTTTTGGGTATGAATGTCGATGGCTATGAGAGTAGGAGAAGACCAAATAAACGATGGTTGGGCTGTGTGAAAGAAGATATGGCTAGAAAGGGGCTGACAATCGAGATGACGTCTAATAGAGAAGAATGGAAGAAAGGGGCATGTTGCGCCGACCACAAATAAATTTGGGATAAGGGCAGGAGTATGATGGCTTTAATTTGTGTCTACAATCAACTCAAAATTTCTAGTTACTACCAGGAATATAATGTATTTCCGACTATCTGTAGGTATGTCATGTTTTAATACAGTTAGTTTTGTCGGTATCCTTACGTGCCTACATAATATATGTAGTATTTTCCTCCTTCAAAATTGAAATGAGTATTCAAGAGATGTTGATAACTGCTCCAATAAAAATACTTACCAATTAATCATGGATCAGCATCCAATGAATAAACAACGGATGCTCAGTAAGGCACATTATCCCTTATAGTGCATTATTCGTTAATGATAAGAATGCAAAAATAATAACAACAACAGAAAACATTATTAGTATTATCATCAGTCATCGTGTTTAAAATACCTATAATTCTTATAATAAGGGGAGTTCCATGTATCAATATTAATGGCTCCTATCATTTAGCGTAGTATTCTAACTAATATTATAAATGCGAAAGTGCATTTGTTTGTTATGCTTTCACGTTAAAACGGCTGAACGGATTTGGATGAAATTGGCACAGGGGTAGACCATGACCTGGAATAGGATAGGACATAGGATATTTTATATCTCGATATCGAACCCATGGGATCGAGAGTTACGCGGGTGAAACCGCGGGGCGCAGCTGGTACACAGTATATAAGTAAGTGACTGATTGCATTTGTGTAAGTGACAGAGTTTCCAAAGTCACCATATTTTTTAAACCTTGACTTGATAAATGATAAATGATTTTATTTCTGTAAGTAGGTTTGTACAAACACTTTTACACGTCAATCACATTTTTAAAACTAGATGAGGTCGGCGTTTCCTATCTGACTACTCTGAGAAGAAAGGCCGAAACAAACTCAGAGGTTACAGTCTCTTTTAAAGTCCAGACATAATCTTGGTCAGATTATGTGAAGACCATGTAGATTGGTGTCTGAAATGGTCTTTTGAGGAAAGAAACACACAGATTGAGTGGGCCTGTCCAGTCAGTGCACGCATTTGTCAGTAATCGTGCAGCTCAACTCCGAATTTAAGGAGCTCAACGATTTGACGAACAATACCAAAGAAAGGACATTTGGTTAGGCCGCATAAATTACTCAAACTGCCAGACTATGATTAATTAAAATTAAGAAAAAATAAATAATAAAAAAGAAAAGAAAGATCCACATAATCTTCACATTCACAATAATTAAAAATAATATAATACTTTACAAAGTAAATATTCATGTCAAAAATAGTAAATAGTAGTGTGATAAAAATAGTAATGTTTTCTTTTAAGTAAATAAATCAGAATAAGATCATTTGCTATTAAAAAAATATAATTATCATCGTCATGGGCAGCCTTGTTCAACCCACTCCTGACTTTATAGGTCTCCTCCCTTTTTTACCATGCTTCCCTGGTCAATTCAGACTGACCAGTCTCATCCAGGTCTTCCTCGCGATCGTAGGGGAATTTAAAATATGCTATTGATTAATCCAACATTTCCCTCGTCCACCATATCCAACGTCGTCCTCCGACCTCATCATCAACATCATCAGCCTATAGCAGTCCACTGCTGGACATAGGCCTCTCCAATTGGACGGCATTCAACTCTCATCCAGCTGCTACCAGCCACCCTATGAAGATCGTCACTCCACCTTGCCCGAGGGCAACCTTACGTTTGCCGATTCGCGGTCTCCACTCAAGAACACGTGTACCTCACCGGTCATCAGTTCTACGGCTATATGGCCGGCCAATTGCCTCCGACCTCAACTTATGCCAAACAAAATAACGAAGTAACGAAAGACGCCATAAAACAAAACAAACATTATGAATTCAAGGTATCAGCCGTTGGTTTAAACGACTCTTGCGCAGTTTTCCCATAGACGATAACATCGGCCACAGCTGTTATTAATTGTGGCGCACAATGAGATGCTGCAAGGGCAAAAAAAGGACTTGATCAAGTACTATGCAAATATCTTAATAACACCGTTTATATCAAGAGAAACATCATGCAGCTGCATTTTGGGCCAATTATTTTTATTTGAGTTTTATTAAATTACATAACATCACCACATTTCGCCAGTTATGTTAGTCCCATGTAATAGGGGGCGAGCCTATTGCCACCAACCAGCCACAAATCCTGACTCCAGGCTAACACTGAGAAATTCCAGATAGAAAAAGCCAATAAAATTTTGTCCGACCTGGGAATTGAACCCACGACCTCATACTCAGTAGTAGCGCTTGCGACCACTAGACTAACGAGGCTGTCGAGGAGTTATTACATTATTATAAGTATTCAATATTTTATCCACATAAAAATCAATCAATCATGAAATTTTTAAACTGGGTAGATTTCGAAGTCACAATATGTTGTGTCGATTTAACTTGTTTTATAGTAAATGAAGAGAGCTATCTATAAGTTAAGCTGTATATACGTGTATATACGTCCTCATGACAATTTCAAATAGAAGCGTTCGCCTAGCATTTACTCTATGTGTAGTGTGTTCATTGCCATTTCAATTAAATTATTAGTATTACGGGTGTAGTACAGTTTACTCATCTGTATATTGTACAGTTGTGAATGAAAATTTATGAAATTCTGGTCCTTTTATACTCCATCATCCCACATTATAATAACATTAAATAAATAACCTTTCGTTATTTCGATAAGAACGTATAATAAACACCGTTATTTCACGATAAATACCAACCAACGTAATCTATTCACCATTTAAATGTAAAAAATAACTATATAGTGCAGTAATTTCGATAATATGACACAATAACTGTCGTTATTTAGCCGTTATTTGTACTACATATTATAAAACAAAGTCCTCTGTCGCATCTGTGTCTGTTTGCGATAAACTCAAAAACTACTGCACCGATTTTCATGCTGTTTTCACCAATGGATAGAGTGGTTCCCGAGGAAGGTTTTAGTATATAATAACCGACATCCACGTGGGTGAAGCCACAGGCATCAGCTAGTGTTATAGTAAATGGAGTATAGTATCCAATTTCTACGTCTACTAAGCCTGCTCGTATATCTCCTCAGAGATGTTAACATTTTTACGCAGTTATTAACAAAAAAGGTTTTGAGTTTTTTGATCCATTGTCTTTTTATAATGTTTATATAATATAGCACTGTTTATCCTGCAAACTCTGCATCCCTTTTAAGAGATCTACATCTGAGGGAACTGCAGCGAATATTTGAAGTAGCATGTAAAAATTGAAGGCTATTCAACTGTCGTCTTCCTTAGTAGTAACGAATTAAGTTTACATTATAGAACTATTAGACTGAATAATGACAAACGACTGCTAAATTACATAAATACGTATATTTTGTCTCCGGCGCAACTGAAAACTCTGCTTATTTCGTTTTTTTTTTCTATTGTTTTACAGCTTAGTACACACTTTAATAGTGTAATAATTTGTTATTATGTGAAAATTGAGATTTCTTAAGATTTGATGATACAACATTTATGGCGCACGTGAATTATATATTTCATAAACTCGTTACACGATACTTATGGGATTTTATATTTTACAAACAGACAGATTTGACATTAAACACCTCTGTTTCTCTCATTAGCTTAGCCCAATGATTACAATGACACAGTTTCCACGATGTAGGATAATCTAATTAGTGGTACGCGTGTCATCGCATGTTAAACGGAACGGTGCGGGATTCTTTTTTTAAAAGGACATAGGAACCTAATTTCCTTCGTACTTTTAGTGCATGGAGAAGTTTGTATGAAGGAGTTTTGTTGCCGGTGTAACATAACTGCTCCATATAAACTAGAACCTATGCGGAAACCAACAGGCTTGGAGCTGGATGGAGCTAAGTTTTCTTCTTCATCTTCGCTTCGCTCTTGGCAAAGCGGTCGTGATCTCGATTAACTGTGTCCAATCGCAAGTGTAGGTAATAAGCTAAGTACGCTATTAAAACTGGTGTTACCGCAATCTAGATTCTATATTATAGCACGACGGCGGGAGCATGTCGGTGACGCGAATACATAAGTTTATCTTCTACCAAAAATCGCTCAACGCGCCTACAGTTTTCACTTCAAAACTAAAACCACTATGGAATTGCCAAACCGAAATCAATATAGATTTACAGCTTTTACACTCATTTGAATTGTTCAGTGACAGAAAAATGAATTGATAAATCTAAATAAAACCTACAAAAAATATCTACTAAAAAACCTACTTTCTTGGGCACATCACATCATAAAATATTCATGTAAATTGTAGTCGACTTATATTCATTTCATTTCAAAATGAGTGGCAAATTAGCAGATGAATAAATGTTAATTTTGACATTCCAAGTTTTAAAATTAAAAACTGAAAATATTTTCAATATAAAACTATGTTAACGGAAATCTGCGAGTTTTAATGAACGCCTTCCGATATTTCAATATTGAAGTTACATTGGTATTTGGTACGCACATTAGTAAAATATTTGGAAAAAAGGACCAAAATTTGTTTCAGCAGGTATTTGAGAGTATGTTCGTGCGATACTTTGTCCATCCACAAATTAGTGTTCAAGATCATTACAAGCTCAGATGGTATGTTTAATTATGACTAATATTTAATTGGGATCTCGAGGTGAACGCCGCCGGCTCTAAAATATGGCACGTGGAATACGATATTGGCTCTGCGAATTCTCCATGCGAAACAATCCCTCTCTGAAGCAAATGTTCAGAAAACTGAAAACCCTTTTCTAGACATTTGTAGGGTCACATTGCCTACTTGATCACTGTTTCGAAAACGTCAAAGTTATGTATACATTTGAAATAAGATTAGACATTTAAACAAACCTTTTTACAGTCCGTTCAACTGATTTTGATCTTCTATACCGTAGGCATATAGCGTATACACTTGCTATGTGACATACCTACCTCGAAGCGGCACAAGCGTTGCACTATGAACAAAGGTCTCAGAACCACTTCATTTAAATCTTATGTCACGTTTCGACCTCTTAATATTAATGTAAACAAAAGTCATTCCCGTGCATGGAATAGTGCACGCCCACCACATACCACACTACTCGTAAGGGATCACAGGACTCCCATTTTTTAAAACAATGTCAAGCACCAAGTTTTGTTTTTATTACGTCACAGTACAATGATCCACACATTGAAACTTTTGTTACATTATTGCTGTAGAGAACAATGCCCACTAAATAAAAACCTTTAGTAATGTGTTGGACAAATGATTTGAGCCAACTGACAACAGTGTCAGCGTAATATTATGGCCAACATTATATACGACAAACGTTCGTCGCCAACAAGCGACAGCCAAGTAACTTACATAGAAAAAGTTAATAGATTTTTTGTACAAAAAATTGTTTCTTGTACAACGTCGTTCGAAATGAATAATAGCCTTCTTTAAACGCAACCAACTTCTGCAACTAAACATTTGTTTGGACCTATAATTAGATGACTAATCACATGCCGAGCACAGACCAATTACAACAAAATAAAACAATAAAGACCCCGTGATATCATTACACCCATAGATCTCAATAATTAGTTGATTCACCGAGCGTGCGCGCACCTAAGGAATTGGGATCTGGGAGCCGAAGACCGCCGAACCCAGCCGAAGATTTCCGAAGACGGGGAGAAGGGGGAGTTCGGTAGCCCGTGACGCCTAGCCAGCTAAGCGTGACGTCTCCTACTCGCCAGCCTCGATACCACATGATGCCATCCTGTAATCCCGTACCATATCAATCGTTATGCTAACAGAATATTATGTTTGCAGCTCCGCCCGCGTCTCGCTGTTATAACTTCACAAGTTGAATGTGTAAAGGGAGTTGTCATAAATATACTAGTATCGCTATGCTTGGGTGATTTAAGTAAGGGCCCCTGTAGCCGTGATAATAAGCTATTACAGATAAAACAGCGGGCTCTAAAATAAAACGTTTCTGAAATTGATTCAGTCGAACAAAACGAATAAAACACTACAAATAATTCTTGCGGTATCTGTTAACCTTCAAGGACGAGGTTTTAGTAATTGATATGAATTGAAAAAACGTTCGTTGGACATTCGCGTGCTGTCACAAATGCGGCTAATGATTTGAAAGAACAAAAAGTGACGCCTCTGTGCCATGACCAACTTTGACACAATCATGATAACGAATAGAAATAATGACATCTAGTTAGAAGAGTAATTACACAAGTAATTCTTTGATAGATTATAAACAGTCGGCTGTTCTGAACATCAAGCTCGTTGTATTACGTACGTTATTATTCAAAGATGGAATTAATGGGAAATATCTAACTAATATAATAAACGCGAAAGTTTGTAAGTATGGATGGATGGATGGATGGATGGATGGATGTTTGTTACTCTTTCACGTAAAAACGGTTGAATGGATTTGGATGAAATTTGGCAAACAGATAGTTTATAAATTAACATATTAATTCTGGATTAACACATAGGATACTTTGTGTATCGTATTGAGTGTGTCTAAGACAGTGTCCTGAAGAACAGCTTGCTTAAGAGAATCATATTGCCAAGGGATCCGGGAAACATAAGAGCAGTTACCTATTTTTATTTAAATTATTTATTTATTTTATTTACTTAATATTACTGTTAGTATTTCATGTGCGTGTCCAAATAAAATACTTTTCTTTCTTTCTTTATTTACAATTTTTCTGTTTTTATCAGCCACTTAATTACTATCAATGTATGACTATATATGACTTATAAATGAACTAAAGCGATGAGAAGCAGCTGTAATGAATTCATGAGATAATCCTAATGCATTTTTTAGATAAAGGATATCAAAGAATTTCGTCGGGAAAAAGTCAACCTTTTCACCTTTCTCGCATTCTTCTCTATCTACTCCGGAAGAAAACTGTAAAACAGCCATTGTGCGTTTATACGAGTTTGAAAAAATCAGTAAAAAAAGTCGATATTCCGGTGCAAAAACCACAGTTATAATCTTATAATACCAACGATTACCAAAACATCTGATTCTCTCGGCCCACTTTATTTAATTATTCAGTTCTGTTATCTCTTATTAAATGAAATAAAATTCCGATATACAAGTTTATTTTTATAAGTTTCTCACGGAGCTTGATTACCGTCGAAATTATACTGGGATCGTTTAGAGAAATCGTTCAAATCTTATACAAATTGTTATTTTTATTTATAGATTTTATCTCTATTTTTCTTTGAGTTACGGTTAGTGTTGGATTTTGTTTTTTTATCTATCAATTTAATGCCATCCTCCTCTCTCTCCGGAACTCCTTCAACTCTTGCAACTTAGCCATCCTAACTAATATTGTAAATGAGAAAATGAGTTTGTTTATTACGCTTTCACTCTAAAACGGGTGAATGAATTCGGCTGAAAATTGGCAGATGGGTAGACCGTGGCCTGAAGAAGGACATAGGCTAGTTTTCATCCTGGATCGCAGACGAAGTCGCGGGCAACAGCTAGTGAAATGATAAATCTTAAATTAATATACTTACAAAAGATACATATCAACTTAATTTATTGGGCACATCATATAATACTAATGTGAAATTGTAATCTATTGCTTTTACTGTGAGCTGATGTTACACTAATGTCTAATAAACAAAAACATCATTTTAAATTAAAACAAATAACAAAAAAACGATGAGCCCTGTATATGCAAAGTCATCGCCTTCGATCACGATCTAAACATAGTTATGAGTGGAGTCAGATAGCGTTACGTTAGTACCACACCGATAATACTCGTACGGGGACCCATACTGAAGAATCGTCATGTACACACTCCATGATCCTGGTCCTTCGTAGGATATTACCGACTCCGATGGACCAAAATTATACAACCACACAACACAACGCTTATTTACTGAATTTATATTGCGTCAGGTTGATAAATACACCGGAACTTGTTAATAAGACAATGATAAAGTATAAGTTGTCCAATAACTAGACAAGAAAAACAACATTAAGTGAGGTCGCATTCAGTGTAATGCGTTAGCTACTTCATTAAAATTGCGTTTTCCGGTCATAAAGCCTAATGATTTTAATTATATAAGTAATCGGGGTCGGCTTTGTTACTGCAGAAACAAGAAAACTCGAGAAAACTAGCAAACCGGTTAGTTCTTAAACGTAGGTACCTCCTCTCCCTCCCTCGTTCTTTGATTGTAAGTAAGTACATAGGTAGTTTTAAATAATCGTTTATATTGGAATATTATCGATATTATAATAATTTTATTGATTGAAAACCAAAGAAATCAAATACCAAACAGTGTGACAGACGTGGATCAAATTATCATAAAAACAAAAATTTAATACTTAACAATTGTTAAGTTGTAATTTGCACTAAACATAATTAAACCTGTTGAGGTACAGATTAAGATTAAATTAGAAATTATTATTATTTTATTAAGAAATTAGAAAAAAAAAAAATATTTGCAGAAGTCTACACAATTTTCTACGTGCAATGTGGGCTTTGCGTTCATAACTTCTCTAAAAAAATGTACTTAGTAAATTATCAAGGAACTTACTATAGACCAATTAACCGGTTCAGTGGACACAATGCAGAATACATTTTTTTATCGTCAACAGATTTGTTCCGCTACGGGAACGTCTCAGTTTATCTAAAGTTATGTTCACCCTACTCTAGTATTCCTTGAACTAAATGGTACGTAGATTGCGTTTGCGACGAATGCAAATGAGACATTACTAACGACAATTAGGTGAAAATTATTATTCCTAACGTTTCTTAAGCAAACTGTAGCATAATATGGTCCAAGTATACCAACTTCAAGTTTAAAAGAGATGATTTAATTCACTGTTTGACGATCTTACATATTTTTTTTTTTCCTATAAGTTATATTTATTAAAGGAACTGTAAAGAATATATTATACAACTAACTATTATTATTTGTTTATTTATTTAACCATTTATGCACACATATAAATACAGACAAGAAGAAAGGAACAGAAAAATCCGTACAAAGGCAATGCTTATGCTCTTCCAGCATATCTGCGATAGGAAAGTAAATAAAAGAGATGTAGACAACGTGTGTAAGAGTAGAAGAGAAACAGAATACATAAATCAAAAACAATTCACAAATTAAATATAAACATACATTATGAGAATATACTTATTTACATACTTTTAAAATAAATATCACTTAAAAATATATAATTACAATATAATTTAAAATAACTATGCAACTATGACGAAATGGATAGGTAGTGTTCTTTCACTCTTCTTTTAAATACTGTAACAGCTGCTGCTTTTATTACTTAACTAACATAACATAATCAGCCTATAATGTTGCCACTGCTGGGACACAGGCCTCCTCTCTGAGAGGGAGTGGGCTGTAATCCACCACGCGGGGCCAGTGCGGTTTGGTAGATGTCACATGTCTTGGTTCTAAGACATGCTGGTTTCCTCACGATGTTTTCCATCACCGTTTTGAGAGCAGTGGTGATGAAATAATGTACACAAAGTAGGCGCCTGTCAGGGTTAAAACCTACGACCTACAACTCGTAAGTCACGACCGTTAACACTGGGCCACCATTGCTCACTTAACTAATGAAATCCTAACTAATATTAATTGAAACTAACTATACAAAATAAATATTTGATAACTAAAGTTTTCTCTTTACAATTCATTATGTATGTAAGTACGCTATCAAACGCCTCCTCTATTATGTTATAACATTAATAAAAATCGGTTTGTAGAAGCTTCATGATTAGCCTACTACATCATTATCTCAACAAATCTTCCAATTTAAAAATCTTATACGTCTACACAATAGGATTGTTTTTTAGTTCTATTGAGCCTACATAACATAAATATACGATGAAATAATAAACACATGGTAGGTACATGCGTGCGCGACACATGATGAGAAAACAGTGTGCTGTAACTACATGTAAACAATGTTTTATTAAAAACAATTACATCGAACATATTCGTACATTATTTGATGGTTTGAATACGTTCTGATGTCTAGGGTTCTTTTTTTTCAACTCCTTTGTTCGCGGTTTGAGCCAAAGAACTTCTTTAGACTACTTTAGGTCTCGAAGAATCAGTCGTCTCAGTCTGGTCCTGGTGCTTTACGGAAACAATTAACAATGTCCTAGGAAAATGCATACATGTGTTACTAACATAACCAAACGAGACTGAGAATTAGCACTTTTTGAACATCAAAATTACATCAGACAGTCCCCCAAAACGCCCGACCTTCACCAGTGCTTTAGCTGGCAAGAAGAACTGGCGCAATGAACTCCCCAGAAGCACAGCTGTCTGATCTAATTGTGTAAAGAACAACACAAAAAAAATATTCATATTTAAAATTATCCATATTTAAAAGAGTGTCCTTGGAGTTTCTTGCCCGTTCTTCTCCATAGAGATCTACGTTTTGTAATGGGCAACTAACTTCAACTTTCTGACTAACTGACCGACTCTTTGACAATTCAAAAGTGCCTGTAAATGGTTTAATTGAAATAAATGCTTTGAGTTTGAGTTTGAACAGATTAAGCCCATGGATACAAAGTTACAAGCAACCAGTTATTAAACCTAATTTACCAACGGCAACGTTCAAATTGAACTTACAACAACACATTCATGCTGTCTTCGTTTTATTCATATCCGTACCTACTGATAAATAAAAGTTCTATATTAAAACAAATCTAAAGGCACTCATGAAAGCGGAGTCAAGTTCTTTCATTTTGCCCCAGAGATGGCAAAGGGAACAGTGGAAGACAATGCAAAAGATCATCATCTGCCTAGCCTTTTCCCAACTATATTGGGGTCGGCATCCAGTCCAACCGGATGCAGCTGAATACCACTATTTTACATGGAGCGACTGCCTGTCTGACCTCCACAACCCAGTAACTGGGTAATACGATACCTACCCCTTGGTAAGACTGGTTGTCATACTTTCGGGCTTCTGGCGGCCTGTAACGACTGTCAAAGATCCTCGAATGACAGTCGGAACCAACGGCTTAACGTGCTTTCCGAGGTACGGAGGAGTCTCAATATGTAAAGATGGTCACCCATCCACCGACCAACCCCGGCAAGCGTAGCTTAACCGGATGGATCGACCCGTGCGGCTGTTATTACTTGGCCACGAGCTCCTAACAATGCAAAAGATAAGAAGATGAATTCAAGCTCACAGAGGGTCCAAATTGGAGAAGAGTTTGCAAGAGATAGGAATTAGTGGAAATTGTTAGAGAGACACTGAACTGACACGAGTCATTCTGTAAACTTCTACTGAAAATAACACAACGACAAATGTTCATAAAATAGGGCATACATTTATTAAAACAAATCAATAGACCGAAGAAAATATAAAGCAGTGTACTGCTGATGTACTGCAATGATGACTTGAAATACTTTTTGATTGGTCCTCTTAGTCGTAACACCGTCTTCCAATCAGTCGAACTGATTCATCAATGAGACGATGAGGAAATTCTGGAATAACCCACCAACTAGAGTGGCGACGTAACTAGTAGTTGTCTGTCAAATTCAAATTCATATATAGGTGTGATTTTTGGTATATTTTACATGAGATCTTAATAATAAATAATTATTTCCCCAAAAAATCTACCTTAAAAGTGTACACTGTTTCACATAATTAGTAATTTATAAAATAATTATTATAAAAAAGAATAATCAAAATATATAAAATAAAAAAATGTCGTGCAAATATTTGTATTGTGTTTATGGCAGTTTATTTGGTCTATGATCTTCCTTTGCGAGTCCAAATAAATAATTTTTATTTCTTTGTTGAAAGGGGAATGGAAGGAACCCCGAATTTTTTCTTTGTATTTTTAAACAGGCGAATCTTTTTTATTGAAAAAGACCTTACCTTTTTGAACAGTTAGTCCTAAAGTCTATTTAACCAAAGCAAGACCATGAAAACTACTAAAAAGTGAAAACCTGAGAGACCTACTGCAGTGTATAAAAATCATGTGTTCCCACGAACGTAAACCGATTCTAAATACCAGCCATTGTGGTATGATAATTTTATTCGATAGTTATACATCGTCTTCACATAAAATTATACAATAAAAGTAAACAAAATATTGTAAAACAATTTTTTTTGGAAGGGGCAACTAGAATCAATTTTATTTTTTTCTTGTTTTTAACGTTCAAAAGTGCCTTATATTAATAAAATTGTAATTATTATGTTTTTTTTTTCATTTTCTATACACATAAATTATATTTTAAATAATAGAAGTTAAAAAATTATAAATTAATAATTTTGACTTTAAATGTTCTTGGCAATGCCTTCACAACTTAGTACTACAATAACCTTATTACACAAAACCCTGTTTATTAGTTGTTTACCCTAAACATTTCTGTATGGAGTTTGTCATAAAACAGAAATTACTTTCCTATCGCAGGTATGCTGGAAGAGATTTTTTTAGAAATAAGCATTGCCTTTGTACGTAGTTTTCTGTTCCTTTCTTAAGTGTGTGCATAAAAATAAAATAAATAAATAAACACACGTTGAACAAGTGTCTTAAGTTTTTGTGGTAAGGCCCTTTGTGTCAGTCGGGAGCAGTCAAAAAGCACGTTATGTAGTAGAATTTTTGGTATAGCGACCGGTTCGACAGTAATCAGCTAGCGGGCGATTCGCACGCGGCCCCATTGCACGGTCACGCTTGCCTGGCTCCCTACGAGATGGCCTCACGGCTCTTTTTTTACTAATCGACTAACTTGACGTACTTTTTACTACATAACGATTGATTATTTATAGAAAGTGAGTAATTTTTGGGGTTTTCGTAATAGATCATATTGGCGTTCTTGAATCAATGGAGAGTCTAAGGTCTTAGGGTTGAACCACTTATACACTGATGAATTATACCATAAGTAGTAACCCTATCTCGGGTATCTTAGGGTTTCATTATGAACCAGTCTTACCAATGGATATCGTGTTACCCAGTAACTGGGTTGTGGAGGTTATAGGCAGTCACTCCATGTATAATACTGGTATTCAGCTGCATCTAATAAGACTGGAAGCTGACCCCAACATAGTTGGGTAAAGGCTAGGCAACTGATGAGTAGGTAAAATATGAAAAAACAATTCTGAATATATATTTTTAAGTACACTAAAGGCAATGAATAATTTAATTTTTATTCTATAAACACTAAAAGCAAATCTGAATTCTGTTAACTACGCCACTTACTAACTATCCTCTCGTGACGGAAACACGTAAACTATGCACTCGTAACATGTAAACGGATACGCATAATAACATGTTCTTACTAGTTCTAGTCTAGATGTTTAAAGTTTTAAACTGTTAAGGCGGAGACTTATTTGTAACATTCGCGGCGAGCTTGTGATACACACGGGAAGCGCTCGCTTCGAGCACCATGAAATTTACGTTTCTCATATTCTGTTTCAAAGGAATTCATGAAACAGCCGACAGTGGAGGATCCGGCGCTCGCATCGAACGGCTCTGCTCGCTGCACTAACTACTGTAAACGCGTTACAAAAACTGGATAAATTACAAATGTAATATTAAAGTATGTAAAAGTCAGTCTCCGCCTTAACAATCAGCGCACAGTATAAATTACAGAGATGTGAAGTACGCAAACGTGTGAATCTAATATCACGCAATTGGTAGATTCTAACCTCAACTTAATAGTTACTGATTTTCTAAAAAATTGGAAGGCGATTCTCACACATCTATAATTGTCATTCTTTTCGTATTTTTCTTTCGTAAAAATCTACAACTACCTCATAAAAAAAACTATACAGACTGTGCAGAAATTAGTTATTAATATCCGTTTTTTAGTACCCAAAGCGGTTACACATTTATTAGCCACACCTAACCACGATCAAATTACGTAACACGTTCAGTCTTGAACTAGTTGAGACGTTCAGAGAGGAGGCTCTATCTAAAATTCACTGCAAGTTTATACCTATGCCTTTATGTGACCGAACCCCAATTAAGGGTAACTGAGAGACATAATAAAATGCAGATTGATCAACAGGAACCGCTCTGGGGAACGGTTCAACTAGCCAGGATGAATGAAAATAGGGCAGCCTAAATACAATGACTAGATCGAACGCCTTGACAGTAAAGGGCGGCTGCGTGTAGAACAGAGCTAATCTCCTAATCTAGAGGGACACGCCACATTTTTTAATTGCTCATCTGCCTAGCCTTTTCCTAACTACATAATTTGGGTTGGGTTCCAGTCTACCAGATGCAGCTGAATACCAATATTTTACATGGACTGCTTACCGGACCTCTACAACCCAGTTACGGGGTAACACGATACCCCTTGGTAAGACTGGTTGTCAGAATTTTTTTAAATTGCTCAATGATCCCTAAAGATTGACCATGTGAACGCTATAGCGACTGCGCAACACGTCCGCTAGTCTTAAGAATTAATTGGGATAGCGAGCGAGTTGCGTAACTGCAACGATCACGATTCGATCTCGACACCTCCATTTTATTGAAGGTGCTGACAAGAGGCAAACGTTAAAAGAAAGGCTTGTCTTAAACAAAAAAAAAACAAATCTATTACCTATATAGTTTGTGGTAGGTAGCGGAAAAAATATATGTTAATCTTGAACATATTTCTCAGAACTTGGTTATTACCGAAACACGTTTTGAAAAAAATATCTCGATACTAATTAACGGTAAATAAGCGTTTACCTTGAGTTCCAATCCAAACTATTAGTTGCAGTAGGTCCCATGTAACAGGGGCGAACCTATCGCCATCAACCGGGCACAAATCCAGAATCAGGGCTGCTACTGAGAAATTCCAGATGGAAACCCAATAACACTTTGTCCGACCCGGGAATCGAACCCAGGACCTCATGCTGCTCCGAAAGGTATACCGGGACCTTGGCAACACGCAACTGAAGGAACACGGGTGGGTTTTAGTCAGTAAAAGTCTGACACGCCCTTCCGCTCCGCGAGCGGGAGAAGTCATTGGATGATTTACAAACTTGCGACCACTAGACCAAGGAGCCAGTAGGTCATGCCAATACTAAAATAAAACTTAGTAAGCAAGCATCCACTTATTCTAAAAGCCACGTGGCCACATTAGTTACCTGTACCTATCACCGGCAAGTATAAATAAGAGTTTATGTAATAGTAACTGGAACCCAAACCGCAGTGTACAATGTACACACGGCTACACATCAAGCTATACATTTCCAGTATAAGCTGACCTCGCATTGTACGGAAATCCTACACAATGCAAAATCAGCTTAGACTGGAAATGTATAGCTTGATGTGTAGCCGTGTGTACATAGATACCTAACGTTAATAGTATTGTCAATACGAGAGCTGAACACAATAATTTTCCTTAAAAAGTTCCGCCATTTGAATATTTGATAACTAGCCCATGCTTTGAACGGTTTTTACGACTTGTCAAATCATCGAGATTTCTTATATTAACGAATTATACACACCGGAATTAATTCTCTAAACGAAGCTGAAAACCTCATCAAAATCTGGTGCGTGATTTAGAAGAACAACGCGGACATACATATATATGCAGACGAACACGAAAAGCGACTTTAATTTATAATAATGTATTGATAAATGTAATAATACTAATAATGTATTGTACACACGGCTACACATCAGGCTATACATTTCCAGTATAAGCTGACCTCACATTGTACGGAGATCCTATACAATGCGAGATCAGCATTAACTGGAAATGTAAGCTTGATGTGTAGCCGTGCGTACACATGAACCTTACGGAATAAATTCTCTAAATGATTGTGAAAACCGCATCAATTCTAACATAGGAAGAAAGAAAATACAATTTATTTGCGATAAAGTATATCGCGAAGAAAAGACAAACTAAAAAAGAAGTTCGCGTCACATCCGCGTAAAACGGCCATCGCTTAGCATAATGTTGTGACCCTATGCGAGGCAAAGCCACGACGCTTTCAACAATCATAAAGACAGTTGTAACACGAAACACTTTGTGAATCAAACAGGAATCACCCCAATGACAAACATCATTGGTGATGACGTGTCTGCCATCTCTTAAATACAATTAGTACCAAAATGAGTCAATTTAAGCCCAGCTGATTTGTACCACCTGCCACACCACGCAGACGAGAGTAAAATATTTATTAACCATTATTTTCCACTTATTTTGAATGTTCGGCTTGGTTCTTTTGACACGGAAGTCTGTTTGTTGAGCTTGAATACAGCCAAGAGTATTAAAGGATAATATAAGCAAGGATATAAGGCGTAAGTAAAACCCAACTATGACAAAAAAGCCAACTAAAAAGATGTAAGCAAGACATCACAGACAGACAAATTAAAAATCCGGAGACACACGTTGTAGGGCATAAATCGAACACGATTTTTAATTTGTCTGTCTGAGGGCTAACCAGCGGACGAACAAGACGCTTCCAACGATACCTCATCTGTCAAATTATGATGAGTAATTTAGAAGTTTTGAAGGAACACATGAACATACATACATACAAACATACTTAAATACCGGTAAAAAAATTCACCCTCCTTTTTGCAACAATAACTTAAGTGTAATTTCAGTTAATAATTTTAGTCCCTTAGCATAAGCATAGCATAATAATGTTCCCATTCCCACTGCTAGGACACAGGCCTCCTCTCTGTGAGTGGGCCGTAATCTACCACGCGGGCCCACTGCGGGTTGGTAGATGTTACATGTCTTCGAATGTTTGGTTCTAGGACATGCCGGTTTCTT
This sequence comes from Lithophane semibrunnea, assembly GCA_947363905.1. Taxonomy (NCBI): domain Eukaryota; kingdom Metazoa; phylum Arthropoda; class Insecta; order Lepidoptera; family Noctuidae; genus Lithophane; species Lithophane semibrunnea. The sequence continues at coordinate 5,071,162 of OX376186.1, read as the reverse complement.
CACGATGTTTTCCTTCACCGTTTTGAGAGCAGTGGCGATGATATAATTTACACAAAATAAAGCATCTGTCAGGGTTCGAACCTAAGACTAACTTGTAAAGCCGCGACCGTTGTCAGTGGGCCACCACTGCTCTGTAAAAAATACAACGGTACCTACGTACCTACGATATTTTCCCGGTAAAAATCCGGGCAAGAACCTAACTTTATCAATTCATAAATATTTATCGCGGACAATAATGACATCGTTGATGAAGGAAAACATCGTGAAGAAACCTGGACTTACAGTTAATACAAGTCTGAAATCGCCAACCTCTCTTGAGCAAGCGTTTGACTTCACACAGATGTCTTTATAAGTCCTAGGTATCAAGAACTCCGGGCGAAAACAAAGCTCAATTGTAGCATCAATAAAACCCTATCTCAGAGACGTCAGTAGCATAGTTCACTTGAATATACAACAAACGGAAACCTTCCGCTCCATATCAAACAAAGAGGCTAACAATTACTATATTTCATTACCAATATACGACATTATGCCATACGTATAAATAAATAGTCGAATGATGTGTCATGCCTCTCATTGATAGACGCCATCAATTGAGCTGATGATTCAAAAACATTGACACATATTGGTCCTGAATCGGTTCTTACTAGTTCAGCAATCACCAATGAGCTGTGCGTGTGGCTGTTATTAAGTGGCGTAGTAATAAAGACGGCAATGTAAGCTTCCGTTCAGCTTGCAATTATTGTTTTCAGTGTCATTCTGAAGTGTATTATTGACATGTTTCCTCGTTGGTCGGTGTTGGCCTGTTTCTTTCTGGGAGCGTTGTTGACTTGAAGGCCACAGGCCACTTTAGGTAACGTGGTAGGTGCTTGTGACCATTCCTAAGGGATCAGTTAGGCTGCTTTATGAATTAAAGAACTTATTTTATTTGTGCTTTATGCGACCTTTTGATATTATAAATCAGAAAAAGATAGAACCCAATGTTAAAAAAAAAAAAATATATATATAAGTATATACAATGATATTATATTAACAGATATGTTATATACTCACAAAACAACCGAAAAAAGTGTTTCGCGCAGCAGCGGCACTCATACCCACGTTTCATTCATTTTACATTTCACTACAAGTAAAAACGTTAGAATTGGAATGTTTTCGAGTCTTCACGATTGCGCGCTTATAACATATCTGTTAATATAATATCATTGTATATATATATATTTACGCATCGACTTGAGAACCTTCTCCTTTTTTTTTCGTCGGTTCAATAAAAGGTTGTTATCACTTTGTACATACGAAATAACCCATGAACAAATTATAAATCACATCGACTCACATTTTCTTCCCAACTAAAATGTTTAAAAAATCTCACTGTAGGTATTTTTCAGTTTTCAGATAAAATTTTGCTTCAGTTTACCTTGAAGCTTTGTTCTAATGCGTCATAATCATAATTCTTGACATTTTCTTAGATATTATTCATCTCGCATTCTGTTTTAATATCAGTGATAAAGTCAAAGGTTTATAGGGGGAATTATTTCTAACTGTCATTAACACACTCTCATGTGATAATGACAGTTAGAAATAATTCCCCCTTTAGACCTTTGACTTTATCAAACGATGCAACCAATTTCCTTTCCTGCACATAAAATATGAGGATATCATAAAATCTTTCACCGATGATGGCATTTAATTCTATCAATACAAATACATTTGAAATAAAATACAAGTATTTACATCGAGACGCATGAAAACGGACCGTTACCAACGGCAGCTGCATAGGGTCAATTGGTAGTGACCCTAACATTACAATCCGACCAATTTAAGACGCTTCGATAGTTGACACGAACATACCCAATAAAACACCATTACAAATTGGCGCGGTTGCATCTTGAAACATTTTGAATGTCTCTTGCGGGCGAAGGAGCATACGACCGAGTTAGAAAGTCATCAGTTACAATCTTATGAGTTCAATATTTGCTTGTTTTTCATAATTGTCGTGTAATATCAGGCAAGAAACACAGATGCTCGTTATTAAGCTGGTGAGAACATATGCGGGCTAACACGTGTTGCTAGCTAAATGAGCCCCCACTTCAATCGGATCCCTCGAGAAAAAATGTTTTTAACCAAGAAATCCAAGTCGGGGTTGACAGACACTTGAAATTCATATTGTATGCGTTTTTTAAATGCTTTCATTTTAAGTGATTGTGAAAAATATTTTTTCAAATGCCAACGATGCAACGCAGGATGTTCCACACAAAATACTTTGAAACTCAAAGCATTTACTGCAAATAAACCAATTACAGGTTTGAATTCTCAAGGGGTCGGTCAGTCAGGCAGATGATGCTATGTAGTTAGTTGCCCATTCCAAAGCGAAGTAGGTTCCTATGGTGAAGAAAAGGGCGAAAATCTCCTAAGACACTAAACCAAACTAATCTAAATCAAAATATTGATTACAACATTCATAATTGCTTGCTATAATTTGATTGCTGAAATTATACATGTGGGAACAATATAGAAAATGTATGAAAAATATTTTTTTTTGTGTATTGACAATTTCTGTTCACATTTTTTCTCAACAGTGACGGACCAAAGTTACAGTTTTAGTAAGCGTACGAAAAAAGTACTACGTCCTGTTATAGTTTGTACTATATACTCATTACAAACAGAAGATAAATGGCAATTACATTGTAAGATGTCCGCAGGGAACTAATGAGAGAGAACAGGTTGCCATAACGGTGCCGGTTCGATGCCCGGGCTGGCCGGCCTCGAGATACTTCGGATATCACTAGATAGTTTTTGAGATACAACAAACTGGAATGCGGCAATATTTCTTGTATCTTGAAAAATGGAAGTGAAGACCGTTTTTGGTGTATATAATTTGAATTTGGTATAATTTATATAATATATTGGTATACTTAAAATACTAATTCTAAATAAAAATTTGAATTTGCTTTTGAAAATTAATTTATTTTAGTTACCTAGCATGCAAATTTTTCTAGTGATGGTCAGGTCATGGATGGATCACGATGAGCTGAAATGGTATTACGAATATTAATTTGATCAATATGAACAATAGGTAGAAATTGGTACAATTCTATTTATTATAACAAAAATACTGTTTATTTTCTAACATCAAGACTAGTTTGTTTACATAATTCGTTTATAGCGTGAGCTTGACACGAATATGTTTGAAAAAAAAAACACGCACGATGCGAAGGCGGCGAGTTTTCCCGCGTAAACGAGCACATGTGTGCGCGACGCGGGTTCCCATTGCGCATGCGTGGGAAAGAAACGCGCCATCTTGCGCCGTCGCCTTTTTCAGAAGCGCTTGTTTTTGTTCAATAAAAGTATAATTGAAGACCAGTGCCCTGTTTATCAAAACTTACAAGCCTTGTATTACAAGAATTTTTCCTATAAAAAATTTCATTATTATAAAAAAACTACACGTGTAAATTACATGTTACAAGTTTCATTCATTATTTAGTTCACAAGTAGGTACTTATATTTTTATCGAGATTTTGTTTATCAAAAAATTCTTTGTAAGTTGCAACTTGTAGAAAATCATAGCAAATCCTGAGTATCCGGCGACTCTCTATTCCGTCTTACAACTTTACAAGTGTAGTGCTTAGTACCGCAATTACTTAATTTTTAAATTCGTTTTTTTTTATGTAGTCAAAAGAGAGAGATGACCATGCCCGTGTCCCAGCAGTGGCAGATTATGAATATGGAGATGAGCTAAGAATTTAACGAAAAATTAACATTCTAGGGTAACTTGTGAACGTGTAGACTTGTAACTTTTGACAAAGAGGCCACAATTCGGTATTTTTGAAAAAATATTTTAAGTCATGCTTTATTATAATTTTGATTTTCTTACAAACAAGTTTCAGTTTAAAAATTATTTAAGAGTACTTAAACTTGAGTTTGACACCTAAAAGCTACTCGGTTATTTAAATAAATTATAATTTGTTTATTCAGAGCTAATTGCACCAACAATTGACTGTGAAATATAACAACAGAGTCCTCACGGACCATTGTTAGTTAATGCTTATTATTGTTGCTCTAATAACTCGGCTTAGCCGCATAATACATTAACGAACTAATGATATCATCTAAGGTTTTTGGTGCACAAGTGACATTAGCTTGCATTATTTTACTTCATCCAAGAAAATAACAGACTATGGTAGGTATTCAGCGTAATTTGGGTAGGCCAAAATAGATCGAAATATAACTAGCTACCTAAATATAAGTTTATTACATATAAGAAATTTAAATTTAAAAAAGCCCCGACGTAAACCAAGCACGTTATAAAAGATTTTTTTTTAAATCACTATCATAAGAACACTCTCGATCAACTCACCTTTCAAATAAAACCAACTAAATCAAAATCGGTTCAGCCGTTTGGCAGCTACGATGGCGCAGACAGACACAGATGCACACATTAAACTTATAAAACCTCTTTTTCCGTCGGGGGTTAATAAATGACTCCAAATTAGCGCATCTTGCGGTTAGGGTAGCACAAAACTTAAAATTAAGACAGTGTGAGATGCAAACCGAATGCAGCGTACTTGCGAAGTTGCTCATTTTATTTGGAGTAGGTAGCCTAAATGCAATAAGTACAAAAACAGACCAAGACGAAGATGAAAGAACAAACTTGACTCCTAACGAAAGTTCACTATAGCAAAGGATATACAAAAGTACAATCTATGCCCTACACGTTCGCCTATCTCGTCAAAATGTAGCTGTAGGGAACAGCTGATTTTTTTCTGTTTTATCCCCTAGTGAAAGTTGTTCATAATGATGAATACAATGACTCCAAAGAGGATGCCCATGAATTGAATTTCACCCTGTAGAAGAGTGTAGAAAATGGACAGAGACGCTTTCGCCAAGCCGTAAGACAAGGCAAGAAAGATAGGTAACTTCACAGTAAGACAAATAGATCACAGAATGATGCAAAACAAAATCGATGAAGTAATCAATCACAAGATGGTTTCCCCATTAAATATTTTAATTAAGTCACATGTCCAACAAGAATAAAGTTGCAACAATTAAGATAATGATCAAGTTAGTAGCACGGACATCCGCCTAAGGCGACGATGACTTCCGAAGTCCGCAGCCTCAGACGCATTAATGAACGAGAGAAGAACAGTGCACTTTCATTCATGTATCCTCAGTTGAACTAATGCCAATGCACTGTAATCTCGCGAGACGTCGGCCGCTCACGAAGCGCCCCGAACGCAAGTACGACTTTACGACCTTATGACACACTTCGTTTTTTATTGCTAATCACTTTTGTACACGATCTTATTTTTTGTAGTGACATATTTGTGTCGAGCTTATATTAGTTATTTATCGAGATAAGTTCTTAGATTTCTTTTAAGGCTGCGCCTGACATTCTTTTCAAATTAAAAAGGCCGCCGTACGTCTTTCCTTGACGACGAGGAAGATTAGCAGGAGTTCCCGATTCCCATATCCTTAATATTTCGGTAGTTAGGCGTCACAGCTATTTTTCATAATATTTATATATTTTTTATTTTTCATAATACATAATCAACCTATAATATTCTCACTGCTGGGACACAGGCCTCCTCTCGTTGAAAAGGAGTGGGCAGTAATCCACCACGCGGGCCCAGTGCGGGTTGGTAGATGTCACATGTCTTCGAATTTTCAAACAGTGACTATCAATGCAAACTCCATGTAATAGATAAAATACATGCTGTTAATAATTTGCCAACAACAGGGTGCGCTTGTGCAATGCAATCTTAATTCCTCAACTATCAGGCATATAGTGGATTGAAATTCTAGGAAATGTATTCGTGTTGAGCTTGCTCGACATGATTGATTCCCTTGTCACCCGTCTCATGTAACCTGTAACATGATGTGACAATAACACAGTATTAATAATTCGTCATCGTGCTAGCGACCGTTTCCGGGGACCCTTTCTTGAGTGTGCAACTGTGCAAGTCAACCCCTGCCAATATCCGTGTCACTATCACTACATATTATAAAACAAAGTCCTCCGCCGCGCCGCGTCTGTCTCGGGATAAACTCAAAAACTACTGCACCGATTTTCATGCTGTTTTCACCAATGGATAGAGTGGTTCCCGAGGAAGTATAAAATAACTGACATCCACGCGGGCGAAGCCGCGGGCGTCAGCTAGTATAATTATAAAACATTGATCAGTCAGGGGCCAGAGTACTTCTATAGTTCTAGGTAACCGCAGTCCACTTTAGCCACCCAAACCATAGTAATGTTTGTTGGCATTTTCTGCAAAATAGTCCTACACCAACCAAGGGTTATCCTTGGGTAAATGAGTACACTTGCACTGTGCGCACAGAAATAATAGTCGGTTGGCGCCTCGTTTCATTAAAAAAGTCTCTGCGAGTTGGCGTCGGCCCCTTGTACGCCTTCCACAGGCCAGAAATTTCCTATCACCGAAGGTTGCTAATAATCTTAAGTGCACTGCTTGGTATGAAAGCAACCATCGTTTTTTATAGTGCAAGCATAATCTTCCGTAGCAGTACCTAAACCGAAAAAGGGATACGCATTTGCGCGTTTCGTGCCTCTTTCTCAGCCGGTCGTCGTCCGGGGCGAACTGCCTAACCGGATGCCCGGACACTCGGACGCTAACATTGTAGAAGGTCTGCATCCTCACCGATTATCATTCAAATTAACTTTAAGAACGGCTGTTTTCTCTTGATAGGTCTACAACTGGTAACTGTGCTAAGCTTTCCGGCTTTCAGGAATAATCTCTGGGGAAATAGCATCAGTGGATGGAATATACAAGGTAATGACAGCGTGTCAAACACGGTGCCAGACGAGCTTGACATTAAACATATTCTCCTAAACTGGTAGAAAATGTTACAAATTAACACATCAAAATGGAAATCACAAAGTAAAGACAAACACACTTTACTGATGAGCAATATTTTTTTGCTTTATAAGCGAATGTATTTATTCTGCACGCTGACCATAATCTTTAGGTAATTTTTAGATATCTTTTGCTTTTTGTTGCACTTTTGAAATAATACAATTCTAGCGTTTGCAAGTATTTTTGGAAAGGCTTCATAACTTTATTCAACTTTTGATTATCAAAATGACAGTTGCAGTGCTTTTTACGCCAACGCCAAAAATCCAACTATTTTTGGCGATGCATGCAATTTTCAATTAAGTATACATAGACACGTACTAGGTATACGGTTTTATAATTAATGAACATTCAGCAAAACTGCATTTAAATAGATTAATAATGTAGACTTAGTGTCAATAGTACCTGCGTTGGTTTTAATGAGTTGCAACCTACTTTGAATTTTAATGCAGCCCTGCAAGTTGTTTTAATTGTGCAACATGACTATACCTCTAGTAAAGGTCGTTGAACTAAGCATTAGTTCCTCAACTTCCTGATAATTTAGCTGTTTAGTGTTTTTCCAAAGAAGAAAATTCAAAATGATGTGTTCCTAACTAAATATTATTTAATTTAAAACAATTAGTAAGTACATAAATATATTATAATTATGTATTGATTCATACTAACAAGTTTGACATTTTGTGTATCAAGTGGTATTTTCTTTAATTAATTCTTTTCAGACGACAACATGACGCATTAATTTTTCTCACGAGCGATTACAATATTTTGACTGTTACAACAATCTCAAAGACAATATGGTTTTACTGGGTAGTGGATACTCTCGTGTTGTAGGTACACGAATACCATCGTGCTTACAATATGCAAATATCGGTATGCAGTGAACGGAGACCAACCGTCTCAATACCAAATAACTAGAACCCATAAAAACCCTTGTTCACCATTGGTCGATGATGTCGCGTTACTCCTTCACGATTGGCTAATACATCTCCTATTCTTAAACTGATTGGATATTCATCTTCCCGCTATTTCGTTTATTTTGCATTTTTTACAACAAAAGACTTTATTGTTAAGTAAATAAGGTGCAGGTTGTGTGCTGCTGGTTAATTTGTTTGTATTAAAACGTTCACTGAAAATTGGTGTGGTATTCGAGGCACGCGTGCGATCGCTTGTACTGGATGCCCATGGAATACTATATGTCAGGCTAAAACCCTGTACGGTCTGCATTCAGATTGTTTTAGTTATTTTAGGATCGGCTCAAATGGTGCTCATTGAATGCCGTTTGACTAAGATGGTGGTTCCACTAGCTGGTTCTGCGCAATCTAGGTAGGAGCCTGTTTATGGAGAGTGCGTTTGCCATCCGGTGAGATTAATCGCAACGATTTTAAATTGCGTCTTGTGGTCAGGATTCAAAGCTAACATTATGCATACTTCGAGAAAAAGGTATTGTTCTTATGGTAATTGTGGAGTAAGGATATAATAATGGTTATATTATATTCTTTCGAACTCTATACTCTATACCATACATCAAGTCCAAAGATTGAATTTGTTGTATGGAAATTTTAAACAATATTGATATTGGCTACGTATTGATAGGTATCATACAATAATAAATTAACGAAAGATACTTTAATCAAGTTTTAAAGGCATTACAGTTTGTAGAGCCTGTGCCATTCAAGAGGTTACGTAATTTGTTATAGAATAACACTTCATTGTAACGCCAATGGCTTGCAAATTGCAATTGGGGTCAAGAATGACAATTGACTGTCAGTTATTATTTCTTGGGAGTTACGAAGACAGTTTTATAACTTTACGGTGAGGCCCTTCACGACTTACGGCCATTTCTTCATCAAAAGTTACGTCAAAAATTAAAAATTCAAAAAAACGTTTTTTTGACGTTACTTTGGCTGCTACTTTTGATGAAGACTGCCCGTTAGAGATAAATAATTACCCAGTAAAACCATTACCACTATAACCAGTTGTCGTATTTTTTTTCAAACCAATATGGCTGGTTTCGTTATTTAAGCGATAACCTTATAAAATGTGTTACGGCATTAGGCTATCCACATCCATAGTAATATTATAAATTCAAAAGTAACTCTGTCTGTATGTTACCTTTTCACGCCTAAACCAGTGAACGGATTTCGACAAAATTTGGCAATTACTAGCTTCCGCCCGCGGCTTCGCGCGCGTGGTATGTCGATAAAAAGTCTATGTCCTTCCCCTGGATGCCATCTATCTCCTTGCCAAATTTTATCGAAATCCGTTAAGTCATTTAGGCGTGCAAAGGTAACATACAGATAGACAGAGTTACTTTCGAATTTATAATATTAATATGGATTCTGAGCTGAACTTTTCTTACGTACTTAAGGTTGTAAGTTCCAAGTTCTCAGCTCATGTAAACAGATCCTAAGTTAAGGTTTATTTTCGAACATTGCAAACAGTTCATTTTCCGTCCACCACACGTTTCCAAGAACCTATGTCTTACATAATAATAGTTTCTCTGTGTCATATTGTTAGTTATTTATAAACAAGTGCCTTTATTGGCCTATTGTACTGGTTGAAGGATCTTCGGAAATTACTGGCTGTTAGGTGAATTGTTTGGTACATAAGCAATGTGATCGCTTTTGTACTAGTATTGCTTTCGATGAAGAATTTCGCACAATGTACAGCATTTGTGGTTTGTTTATTTTCACATGTGAATGATATACGTTGCTTACTAGAATACAAATGAAATACCTATTTTTTTTTGTTTTTTTTTTTAATGTAGTCCTAGTAGTTAGTAGTCCTCCTTATTTAAGCAGGAGTTTCTTCAGCTTTGAGATTTTTGATTTGTACTTTTTATACTAAATACTTTTAACCCTTTCCTAGGTACTTAATTATACAAGTAATCGAGAAGATTTTAAACGTATTCGGGTACGGTACTGATAAGGACGTTTTTTTGCAGAACTCGATACTTTTCGGTGTATGTTCGGTAATACATTATTAAGTTAATGCTTGCAAAGGAAGCGTGTTATCTTGACATTGACGACGTCATCGGTTGCGGTGGCACTAACCTTTCGTAGTAAACCCATACGGTGCAACTTGGATGCCGTTACACCATGTCATACTTCACATGCTCTCGCTCGCTTTTTGTGACGATTTTCAAATTGATTGTCTATACAGTACCTACACACTATCCCACGCGCTCAGTGCCGTTGAAAATCACATGACACGTCAATCGATTTGATTTATTCGAATAAATCGCTGGACACGTGATGCGTCGCTTGCAGTGGTCATCAACTAATAGGGATGTGAACGCCGAAATACAGATATCCGATTTTTTTCTGATTGCTAAGTAAAAATATTGTTTATTAATATATTTTTGTTATCTAGTTACTTCCTTTAGCGTGTGCCATTAATATAATAATATAAAGTATATTTGAAATATACTTTATAAATTAATGGAAATGCCGATGTGTATGAACCCATCAAAAGTCACGAAATGTGTTGTGTATTCACTGCCATTTCACAAGTCGAGGACTGTGAATTCGGTAACAAAGTCATATCGGAGGTTGCGCAAAGGCCTGTTGTGCCAGTGAAAGTGTCGAAGCCAGCCGCTCAGTTCTAGCTTTTGACAAATCACGCGATAAATTCTTTAAGAGCACGAACTATGACGAATGCAAGAAAGCCTTGACCTCATCAAAAATTACTCGAAACACGAAATAAAATTGAACTTCTCGACATCACAATCAATATTGTCATTTTCTTAGAAAGTACGTTAACAGAAATACCCATACAAATAACTCAACAGACCTATTACATACATACAATCAAGAAAACTACCAATAGAGTCGGCTACTTAGAAACCTAGTTGAACTTTATCTATGTATGAGATAAGAATGATAACCGATACGTACAAGTAGGTAGAGGTACGAGGCGGCCGCTCCCGCCAAAGGAACACAGATGACAGACCGAATAAGGTTGTAGTAGTACCGTTCGGATCACTTCGGATACTTGGACAGGCTCCAGTTTTTTACAGCATAACGGTCCTGGCCGCTAGGCTGTATGTAATTGCAATAAATTGAAGCAGCTAATACCGTGCGTTTATCAACAAAAAGCAGTTTCTTTACTCTCTGTAGGTATAACGGATACCATCGATAATTATTAATTAATTTCATTGCCTTTTAGATAACGTTTTCCTGTTGTGAATGAAAGTGGATTTTTGGCAAGATCCGGTTATTTTAAAATGTAGTTAGCAATAAGTAAATAAATGTTTTTTTTACCATTTCGTTCAAAATATATGGAAATGGATACACAATAATAGTAGACTGCCGCATTTTTAATTTTAATGATAATTTTGTAAGTAAATATAATAATATACATGTACCTATCAAACAGGACCGATTACAAAGAGCTACAGGTACATTAAACTTATAAAAAGGTTGAGTATACCTGCTCCATACCCTTCTCAGATCATCAAATACATAAAACCGTAGACTAGATGAAAATCACCTATAAATAAAATTGTATCGAACACTTAAAAATAACAAATACGACACGAGTGCTAATTATTGCCCGATACGCAGACCGCCACTCACACCATTGCATAATAAATAACCTTTTAATTCAGTGCCGAACCAAAAGTCCATTACATTTTGCTGGAAACCAACATGCGTAACGTTGAAATTGAGATGTTTTATTGGTGTGCCAAATGTGGTAAACGATATTTGAGCACTTGTTGACATCACTTGACAATGACCATTCAAACGTAGGACCATCAAACTGAAAATAATTATTCCCCTGGGTCGGGGGGTGAGACATGGAGACGTAATTTCCCCGAAATTGTTGTGGTTAAGACACTAAACTGAAAAGGACGCGGCATTAACATCAACGGCGAGAACATCTCACACTTGAGATTTGCAAACGACATCGTCATATTGGCTGAATCGCTGCATGACTTACAGCAGATGCTGGAGGGCCTAGTTGATTCTTCTGTATGCATTGGTCTCCGAATGAACATGAACTTGGACAAAATCCAAGTTATGGTCAACGAACACGTCATTCCGGGACCGATTGCTGTAGATGGCGGTGCTTTCGAGGTTGTTGGAGAATTCACGTGTACCTCGGGCAAACTGCAGTTTGGTAAGAAAAGTTTTGAGAGGGGGAGCAGCTGGGCAGCATTTGGGAAGCTTCCTCGAGTTTTTTCGTCGCGTATTCCGCAGAGCCTAAAGTCTTAAATCAGTGCGTCCGGCTAAATAATGTGAACCGATGACCGTTAGGGTATGTTCTTGAGTGGAGACCACGAATCAGCAATTAAAGAAAAAAAGTGCGGGACGAAACAAAAGAACGGCGCGATGCCATGGAATTACCAAATAAGCTACATTTCCAAAAACAAAAAGATAAATAGTAACGTCAGCTTCATTAAAAACGAAATAAGAGGAACCATTCCTTTTGCGAATGTATGCCAAAAATAATTAATGAAACAGAAAAGATGCTAATGGTAAAGGTTAATAGCAACAAAAGTGGCAATTTAAAAGTGATTGAAATATTTTTTTTGTATTTTGTTTTAACTTTAGAGCGTCAAAAACTATATTATGCCATTTACATGCAAAAATGGCGAGACGAAAATCCAACTATGTGGGACGCAACCTGTGTCGACACCCTCGCGCCATCCCATCTTCCTAGCACGGCGGGCTGTGCTGGGGCAGCTGCTACAGGAGCAGAAAACCTCAAACGGCGCAAATATAACAACCTTATTGGGAGCTATTGTTTGAGCCGTTTGGGGTTGAAACACTAGGGCCGTGGGGTCCGAGTGCTCATCGAGTATTTCGGGACATCGCTAAGCGATTAGTCGACTCTTCACGTGAACAGAGGGCTAGCCTATTTTTAGCCCAAAGAATCAGCATTGCCATTCAAAGTGGCAATGCTGCCAGCCTTTTGGGCACCTTTCCCATTGACAGCGATGCGGACGAATTCTTTGATGCTCAATGAGCACCTCGCCTTTATTTTTTCTTTTTAATTTTGTTATATATGTAATTGTTTTTTAGTTAATTTAGTATAATAAGTTACCCAATGTCAAAAATTGTATGGAACGTTGACAGAAAATAAAGATTACTATGTGAGAGAAACCTCAAAAAATACATATTATCAACGTGCATTCGTAACACGACGTTCGAATACCAAACATGTATAAATAAGGTATCGATAGACAGAACGCGAAACGATTTTCAAAACACGAGCTCATTGTTACCAGTATTGTAACAAGGTATAATGTGTGTCAACATTCACAAAGGAACCACTCGCGAACTGAATAACGCACTTTGAATTTGAATAAATATTTTGGTTCTTGATCTAGATAACTATTACACAATTTAACCATTTAGACCAGGCTGAGTAGTAGGAGAGACAACATGATGATCTTATTTTCCGGCTGACATAGGTGCTCTCCGCACAGGGCTGCTTCGGAAAGTGCTTGTGCCCGTACCTACAGGCCGACGCCTGACTATTCAAACGTGCCTGTAAATGGTCAAATTGAAAAAGTCGTTGAGATTGAGTTCCGCGCGCGCCTCTCAAAAGGAACTGCGGCTGTACACGGACGTAGAGGGTGACGGGGTCCACATGGAAGTCATGGGGGCAGATACCTGGTCGAGGGAGCAGATACCTGGTCGTGACGAACTGCGTAAGTCTTCCAGCACCCTGGTCAAAAGTAGATGAAGAACACCGTGTGGAGAAAAGTCTGACAGAAGACATCCAAGAGTATTAACAAAGGCCAAGAAGATGAGGTCACTGAAAGTGCGGGCAACATGCATGATGACCAAAATTGTTCCTAAAATCGCTCGACTCCATTTGCGACAAGAAATAAACCCACTCAACGCATTACTTCACAACATATTCGTCAAACACATTTTATAAAAATAAAAAAACTTGTTTACCCTGTACAGCTAGATTTCCTTATTTTCTTGGTCCCAGTCATCTGGGATCTTTAACAGGGGTACGTGGAGCCCTACGAGACACTTGATTTTCAGAACTCTAAATAGTAAGTGTTACGACGCACAAAAAAGTTAATTTAATGTTACGGTAAATACTTAAAGAATTATGATGGTTTTAGAGTCACTTGGTTAATACCAGCACCTAACGACAATGATGATCACTCTTCTTAGTTTCCAAGAAAAGGATATTACCAGGAAAGCGAACAGGTTCTGTGTGTATGCCTATGTTAATATGCAACACTACTGGGTAATGACTGGTTGCGACTGTTGCGTGCCAACCCTATTTACTACGAGACCACTATTTCCAGTAGCAACTTTTATGACTTAACCGAGATGACGAGCAACTAATGATCCATATGAAGAAATAAAACAAATATTTTAATTCATCTCAGAAGCATCTGCAAAAAATTGCACAGGAATGTTAATAATCTCCGAGGGATTGATGCCAAAATAACTAATAGTAAAATTGGACACAGAAAAATACAGATACTATGCACCACATGACCGTGGCTGATAGCAGTGGAAACTTCGGTAATAAAATAAGAAAACAATCATGTACTAGTACGAATATTTCTTGATATTAAAAAAAAATATATAACGGAATGTATATATATAAAAATGTCGAACTTTTGTTGACAAACGGGCCTACCAGAGCGATTGGAAAAACAACCATAAGGCAGCGTTTCCACCAGAGATGTGCGAGGATGCGTAGCGAGGGATGTTTGTAAAGAACCAATAGAATCGCTTCATTTGCCTCGCCGCAGTCAGCACAGCTCTGGTGGAAACGGCTCAGCGGAGCTAGATTTTTGGGCATACAAAACAAGAGAGTGATGTGTGCGAGGGATGTGTACGAGGGATGTGTGCGAGCGATGTGTGCGAGGGATGTGTTGCGAGGAATGTGTGTTGAGAAGGATGTGTTGCGAGGTTTGCGCATACTGTATGACCAGCCAGTCCATCCATCCTCGCACCACACATTAATGCGCATTTTCACAGCTCCGCTACACATCCTCGTAGGCACATTTTCATCGCACAGCTTTGGTGGAAACCCCCACTCGTTTTCACAGCACAGCTAGACATCCTCCCAAGACACATTTCCATCGCACATCTCTGGTGGAAACGCACCCTTAGACTGAGTTTTGATCAACTCAGGGCAGAAACAAATGAAGAATCTTGTGATTTAAGGTTGATGCGCTAGGGTGGCCCGCGAAATTCAAATTTTCTTACGTTTTTTGTAATTTGCAGGTCAGTATAAGGTTGTATGGTGATCTAAATATTATTAGCGCTTGTAACAAATATGGATTTACAGAATTATAAGCATTAAAATCAGCAATACAACTCTCTAAGTTCATGAAAGTGCCAAATGTCATTCAATGCACTTACTGATTCTTCAACCTTATTTCAATAAACGAACTATGATTTCGATATTCAAAAATTACGCCACCTTAAATCAACCTTAGCTCTGTTGTCGAAGCAATATAAAAGACAGTGTTCCTGAGGTCTCCCTCCGGCCAAAATTCCGCTGTTATTCCACTCAGATTAATTATTGTCCCCAGCCTAGAAGTGTGTAGATAACGACTGAAGTGACATTCGTGTTAATGTTTACATATATGATAAACAGTGGGCTGGGTTACTCAACTCAAGTATACCTATAATCAAATGCTTGAGTCTTGCTTGAGTCATATTACAAACAAAGTCGTACTAACTGAAAGACTATTTATTCCTACCGGCTATCTCAGATAGTAGAAGTATTGTTTATAAAAATATCACGTACGAAACTATAATATATGTGCTACGACAATCATTATTATGGCTTTATTGTGTGAATAAAGGTTCAATGTTTAAAAAAAATGAAACAATATTTTCAGCATTTTTTGTGCAGTCGCATAATTCTTTTTTTGCATACATTTCCTGACCAATTCAAGATCATCATTCTCCTGCCCCTATCCCAATTTATTTGGGATCGGCGCTACATGGTCTTTTTCTTCCATACTTCTCTATTAGCCATCATCTCAGTAATAAGTAATAACCCTTTCCAGCCATATCATCTTTCACACAGTCATATTATCATTTCTTTGGTCTTCCCCTATTCGTATAGCTATCCACATTCATACTCATTTTCAAATTAATATAATACAATGAAAGAAATGTACATAACCTAAGCTGCATTAACTCATTAGGTATACATTCATACTCAAAACTTTCCTCAACCGCCGGCCGAACTTTTTCTAAAACTCGATTAAAATTATATCACAACTTTGGAATATAAAACAAGGTTCATAGTGTACGGAAACTATTCAAAGCACCAAGTTTCAAATTAATTTGAAATATACAAAAGAAAAACACAACCAACATATCAACATACTTTTTCTCCAAACTCAACTGAGTTCAGTTATTTCGCAAAATGGCTTTTTTGCATTCACCGCCAACTGTTGCAGAAAAAAAGTAATCATGTTCAATAGCAACAGATGCCTACATTGCGTTTAATTTTATCGCATATGTACCGAAGTAATTTTATTTGTATTGTTGTGTAGTTAAATTAAACCTAGCTTCTCTTAGCGGGTGGTAAAAAAACAATATATTATTTTATTAATTACATTGTTATAATAAGATATTTGTCGTTGTGGTTTCTGCTATTTATAACTAAGGCATCAGTTTTATTATTAAATCGAACAACATTGTGTAACGAGTCAACTATGCGACCACGTCATTATCGGGTTCAATAATTCAATTCAATTAACATTCTGGTAATCTATCAGGTTTCAGTACCAATCACCTTAGCCTAATAGATTCAAATTCCGCTAATCTACAATAACTTTTCATAGAACATCCAAACTTCATCTGGTGAACCTGCTAAAAAACCAACAGTAAATGCTCCCACAAACAGGCGCGATATCGCGGGCGCGGCAAGGGTTGCACTGCCTGTCGCGCCCGCGATATCGTGACAGTTTGCACGAGCCTTAATGGTTTTGTCTCTTTTCTCCACTCTTTTCTTTCTGTTCGTGCCCGGCGTCGCCCGGGTGTAATTCCGACTTTTCCGGTGGATTAACAAAAAAAAACGTTCATACAAACCTTGTCCAGATACGAATACTTACAACAAAAAAGTCAGCCAAATCAGTCGAGCCATTCTCTAGTGCTGAACTTTCTTTTATACATGCGACAATTGATTTTTATTTATAGTTAGCAGTGATGTAGGTACTTAAACGTAATAACGAATTCATGCAAGCCTAGTACTTTTTGTTACCTAGTTATAACTATTTGAAATCCTATTAGTTAATACTATCGTGAATTCATGCAAGCCTAGTACTTTTTGTTAGGTTACAGCTCGGAAACTGCACAATTTCTTGTGAACAGAATACCGTCAAGCATGCACGTAATACCTGGATAAAAAAATAATCATAAGTGTTAAATCCATATATCTTTTGATTCTGCAGGTCGATTTTGATGAAATAAAGACTAAATATTACTCACAATAAAGCTTCTTATTGTTCAGTAATTCAATTTGGAATCCGATGAGTGGCTTTTACGTGATGCGCTCACAAACGAACAAACAAACAGACAAAAATGTCAAAAAAATGTTTTTTTCTTTCTATTACTTATTTCTCGCGGCTTCCGGTACTTTTTTTGCAAAAATCTTTAATGTACAGACACGGACCGTTTACGATTTTATTATATGTATAGAAGATAGTTAGATTAAAGTCGGCTTTAGAATTTTGTCTGTATGTCCAGTTGTTCACGTTGTTCTTCTAAGGGCTGATTTCATCAAAGTCAGATATCTTTTATCTGTGGAATAAAATTGTCGTCTGACAGTTTTGGTTTGGTCTAACTGTCAAAAAATTCAAAATTTATTCGCAGGATAGGACTTATACTCGGTATAAAAGTTTGGTGAAATTCGTCCTAAACCACGCAATAGACTTTGATGAGGTTTTCACCATCGTTTAGATAATTTATTCTGGAAGGTCTATGTGGTTTATGTATATACCACGGTCATATTAAAGTTACATGTAACTAAGAAATCTCGATGTTTTGTCAAGTCCAGAAATCCCTTGCGAAGCAGGAGCGGGTCGCTAGTGTAGGTATAATAAAAAGCAACACCCTGTGCATCCCGGTGCGTCGCATCGTGCACAAGTGTCCCTTTTTCGGTTCGATTTTCGAGTAGTTGACAGGCTTATGTCTTTTTTTTTAATATCCTCTTCCGGGTGCTCTTTGCTCTAGTCAATCAATGAATTGGCTTGGATATACAAAAGAGGATGGCGTGGGTAAATATTTTAGATGCATAAAGTAAATAGTACCTACATACGTCCTACTTATTTCTTCGCGATAAAGCCGCCCATTGTATATTTTGTAGTGTTTTTTACAAACTTACTTTTCGAGGCACGGAGGAGTCTAGGTTCATACCTAGACTCCTCCGTGCCTCGAAAAGTACGTTCAAATTATCTGTAAAGATGGGCACCCATCCATGACCAACCACGGCAAGCGTAGCTTAACCTGATGGATCGACCCGTACAGCTGTTATTACTTCTCCACGAGGTCGAGAATAGTACCTATATCAAACTATTAATTATTATGAATAGAGCAACAGTAACAAGTAGGTACTACTACACCTCGTCTATCAAGCATTGATATAATTCTATGTAGTACATCAATGAAATTATCAAGTTATAATGTTATGACTACATCACCTCTGCTATCAACTAAACGAGAAATAAAATGGATGCGACTACTACCTCAGCTCAAATTCATTTTTTATCTCGCTCGCACCATATAACGTGGAGTCGCCTGAGTGAGAGCGAGACGGAGTGGGGTGCTGCCGGCTCCAAACCTCGAATAGTTTAGGTAAGTAGTTGGTTTTCACGGTGAAAATAATGGTTATTTAAAAAAATAAAAAAATGCAGAAGACCTTGTAAAAATAGTTCAGTTATTATGCCAGCGGTTTATTGTTCGGTTTAGAGTTAACATAGGATCTTTTTCTATAGAGAAAAATTTTAGGTAATCGAGTTTTTCTCAAACATAGGGACCAGGGGGCCTAGACCAAATCCCTTTCGTGTAAGCGTTAACGCCAACGGAAAGATCAAATTGTATGGAGTTGACAGCAGCAGTCACGTGACATCTCTGAAGCTAATGTCAACTCCATACAATTTGATCTTTCCGTTGGCGTTAACGCTTACAGAAAGGGGATTTTGTCTATAGCCTCTGGAATCAATCCTCAACTTTAACATAAATATTAATTTCAAAATTAATGCTGCAGTATTTTCGGCATAGCGGAGGACTATGCCAAGCAATTTGAGGTAGGGTAGGCCCTTAAGCGTACATTCTGAAAGTGGGCAACGTCGCGAATAGATGTCGAATATTTCGCTGTTTTGATCAATTTGGCAATATTGCTGTATTGAACTATGAAACAGGGGGGGGAGGGACTAACTAGTGAGCTAAAATGTTGATTTATGAAATGCAATAATTTATAACGTTACACCGAATATTTAGTTTTAGATAAAAAAAGTATTTGGAAACTTTCCAATTGCTTTTTTTACACCTGAAACGGTTACAACATCAAATTCAGTGTTATAATTGCAATTCATTATTAATATTCTAACTAGTGAACAGCCATATATCTGTATAGTAATATTCCCAAATTATTCAAAACAGGTAAATATCTGACTGCTATTTGCGACGTTGCCAACTTTTAGAATAAACGTTCTTCCATTTTAAACATCGATTCACCTATTTAACATAGGTACATTTAAAAAACCAAGACTGCTTCTTAGCACACTTCGTTCCCGTACTGTCTTTTGAAAGCTTCAGCAAAAAATACTCACTATCTGCTATCTCTCTCACACTAATCGTCGATTCGCTATCAACCTCTCTGTCACTACCGTTACTAAAGTTAAGAATGCATATAAAAAATGTACGGCTTGTCTATTCGTTTTCCTTTTGAAAATGGAATAGATGATATACCTAATGAGATTTTTTTCTATGGTCACATTGAATTTTGTAATAGCAATCTTGGTAGCACTGACTGACTGATAAGACTTTTTTATATTCGCGTTTTGACTTTTTAAATATTTTTATGTTTTTAATTCACAGAACTGAAACTTAGGGCACAGAATAAATAATAGTGGGTGATATCAGAAGGCCAATTCTAGTGCATATAAAACGTTCACATTCAATTCACAATCTGTCAAACTTGTCAAAAATGTTAGTAATTTTGACAGATTGCGAATGAGATGCGAATGCGAATGTTCTTAAAACTTACGTGAATTGCCCCCTGAAAGAAACAATTCTAATAATATTACAGTTAAAAGTAGGTATAAATTGTGGAATAGTGGCTTTGTTATTATTATTAGTTACAACATTACTTCGTTTATGTTCAAATATGGTATTTGCGGCTTTTTATGACCTAAGTATTCGACATTGAATCATTCTGTAGATTGCATCCAAACAAAAGATTTGATGAATGCCAAGTTCGCCAAGAGTAGGACTTACCTATCCATAGAAAATCAGTAGTCATAACTAATCTCGTGATTTTTTTTATTGATTGTTTTTGTTTTACTATCGAATATTATCATCCTTTTTCTCAGTTAAAAATAAACAAAAAAAACCGTAAGACTTTTCAAAGAAATATATTTCCCATTTTTTTCTCCAACCAAACATACAATCATAATATTAAAGACATATATAATAAATTAATAACATATAATATTCTAATTTCTTCTCGAACTTCTTGAAAGGATACAATAATTTTTAAATTCGCAAAACACTTCAAAGAAAGATATTTTTTCGATGTTTCCAATAACTTCACACGACTACAGACTTCATTTACCTACACACACATATTAATTCGAAGAAACATAAAAACCGACCATCATCGCCTTGACGATATTATCAACACTACCCAGCACTTCTTAGAAACAACATAATGTCTTATCTTCATTGAACTATAGAATCTACGGTAGGATTACGAGGTCTTAAAATACGTAACAATAAATATATTTTACCTAGTGTATTTAATTAATAATAATAATTATTATATTTCTTATCTAGCTAATATTAAGTAGGTTTTATGGCAAACTAGCATCTGCCCGAGACTTGGCCCGCGTGGTATGTCAATAAAAAGTAGCCTATGTCCTTTCTCAGGCTCTAGACTATCTGTGTACCAAACTTCATTTAAAATGGTTCAGTAGCTTTGGCGTAAAAGCGCGACAGACAGACAAAGTTACTTTCGCATTTATAATATTAGTAAGAATAAGAATATTATGACATGTGGAATTATCTATCGCATTATGGTAACCTGTAATTTAAATAAACTCATAAATAATATAAAATACTTAATATTCTTCTACAGCTTTGTAATGTAAATGGCGGCAAATTAATAATAACACATTTGTAAAACCAAAAGGGAAATTGCATTATTTTCAGAAAAAGCTCAGCGTAACTGAAATCTGAACATTGTTAAAATGAAACCGGACAGCTACAATTAGTTCGCTGGCAGTTGGAGTAATGAAATTCCACCAGTACAGTCAGACGAATTAACTGTGATACCGTTAGCGTCGCACAGGGATCGCTTTTCAGCATTGTTTTCATTCATACTTGAAAGACGAGAACACAATCTGTGCAGTGTCAGGTGCGATAATAGGTGCTGTAAACAGAGACTAGTCGTACCTCACATACCAGGAGGTCTACTCCCTAACCACGAATTCTGTAGTTTTGGCCGAAGTTACGGGCGTTTCCTGCTCTGTAAGCACCTACGAATGCTTTTGGCCCGAACTAAGAATGAATTCCAACACGATTTGACAGTTTGTCCTTACTCCCGATGTGATTTTTCTCGTCTGAAAAATTTATATTAATAATTGTGAGAATGGGAAACTCCGAAGCATCTAAATACTTTCGTACGGGCCCGTAACTTTGTGGAGGGACTTCGAGAGTAGGCCACTGAGCTTTCGTTTCTTTACTCTGAACCAGCATAGCGTATACAATGTGGAGACGACAATACAACAATAAATGAAAACACTGGCAATGCTAATGCATAAGAGTATTTTGGAACTATCAAATAAATTCTAACATCGAAATTAAAAAAGTATTTTTTTCAAACAAACTAAATAGTAGTGATGAGCCGACTATGGGGTTTGCCGATCTTTGACTAGCTATCGTAACTAAACTATTGGATATATTTGATTATTTTTTTTGTATGTAGACTGATAACGTCATTAGATATACGGAGTTTCATTTTTTGTCTATCTACTCGTAATATCTGCCCCACCGTTGTTTGCACCTATACGTGCAGTGACTTAATTACTTACGCTACGTTACTACGTTACTTACACTTTATATTCTTCCAGTGCGAACAGCAAACAAAATAGGTTTGTGTTGTTTTTTTGTTATATTTTATACATGTTTAGAATAATTTGTTATTTCAATTCAGCATTGCATCGAACACCGTATCTAGCTCAGCTTTATTGCGAAGTCGTAGGTAATACACATAGACAGGGTAACGGTAATAATTATATAACAGAGTAAACTTATATGTATGAGTTTGGGTAGTAGAAGGCGGTGTAAGATTTCAGGGGGGCGGTTCAGGCGGGGGCGTTGGCAACGGGTAGATAAGGGTAATTTTCAGAGGCGGAGCGGAATTTCCTATAAAACGTAGCAAAGACTCCGGGGGTTAACCCAACCCTCACACGCTAGCTATCTATCTGTATCAAATATGATAATGAGCTTTTAGGTGTAGCTTGAAGGACGAATATCGACAGAAACAAATTTTTTACTGAGATCTATGTAGCTACTGAAAGTATAGCTGTGAAGTCACAATTGATCAATGATAAACCGTTTCGGAGACTGTCGTATTAAAGTCGATTCACACATATCAGTGAAGCCACAGGTCCAACACAGTACTAGCACAGTGCAAAATATTCTTTCATACATTCTCATGCCGGTGTCGGCATTGACACTGAGAGCATTGTGTCATCACTGACACTGACAAGTGGGGATGCGTTCATAGAGAATGTATGAAAGAATATTTTGCACTGTGCCGGTACTGTGTCGGAACTGTAGCTTCACTGGTGTGAATCGACCTTCAAGGGTTTCAAACAGTTAATTTCCACAAAAAGACAAAAGAAATCACAGGAACGAAACGATTTATTTAAAATATCAAAATAATAATAGGTAGCGGCTACTACAATGACCGGGTAATCTAAAACGTTTACGCTGTTATGTCCTTATATGGGAGACGTTTACAAATTTTACTACGATTGTTACGATCTCGTGGGAGTGCGTTAGCCGGCGCCGGCGCAGACCCCGCACCCACGTGGGAGGGGATGCCGCAAATTCTTTATACGAACGTCTCCAAACAATTGATTAGCATAATTGTAGATATGTGGTGTCAAAGCATTTTAAAAGGATTTTAAGGTTTAGCTTTTGGCACTGCCGCTGGGCTAACTTTTAAAGATTTTGGTTTATTAAAGTTTTTGATATGAAACTTGTTGGAAGGTGAAGGAATTATGCTAAGAGTAGATGCAGGGTAAAAAAAAATTTACTTCCGTAAATGGGCACAGGGGCAACTGCCCCTCACCTAACGGAGTAAGTAAAATTAAATCGAATCAACTGAATGGACTAGCCTGAATGCATAGATAGAGATATTGCTACATGATGAACGTTGAAGAAGTAGGCTACTATACTACAAGATATAGGAAACACTTCTTATCTGTCTGGCCCATGTATAAATCCCCCAGAATTATACAAAATGGGTACTCTATGCATAAAGTCCTGCCACCTTTTTTTTCTTCTCCCCCTAGCCTACGCTGTCCCACTCCTGGGCAAAGGCCTCCCTCCACTCCTTCCATCATTCGCAAGCCCGCGCTTCCTCTTTCCAGTTTTGATGGAACCTGTCATCTTACTGTTTGTAAAATCATGTGTCACTATGCTGATTCCAGCTTGAAAGACAGGATAGTTTTGGGACCTTTAGGTGGCGCCGTTGTCGAGATTACTGCGGCAGAAGTCGAAGTGCTAGTTGTTCTATAACTTCCTGTTTTTGTTTTAATTATGTATTTCTGGCATTTTCTTTCTATGAAAGCTTTTTGCGATGGACGATGTCGCTTCAGAGAATCACACAAAAATGATCACTTTGTATACCTATCGCCATCTTGTACTGAAATTTCTACCCTACGACACCCGACCTAAATATGTATAGTCCACGGAGATAATCTTGCGTGCGCAAGGCAGCCTGCCGATATTGTTTTCACAGCCAATAGGGATTGTTGAAAAGAACACGCCCACCGTTTTCATTTTCCGACCGACTGAAATAATTGCCAACTGAAGCTGAAATGTGTTTAACAACTCATTTAGCTTTCAAATAGTATTCCTTGGGTTTATAAACTTGAAATTTGGCTTGTTTATATACCCCAGGAATTCGTTTATTTATCTACACAACGAAATAAATTCGTTTTTTTTTACATAATATTACATTAAAGCGAATTCCCCCCTTTTCCGTAGCAATCTATACTTTGGAACTTGTGAGACTAAACTGACTTAAACTTTTTGAGGAACTGACCTAGGTACTTATACCATTAAAAAGTGAAAAAGTTATAAAACTAAAAAGTACGACAAAAAACTCAACTAAAAAGTTATATAAGTCATAACAGATAGACAAATTCAAAATCCGAAATC
This sequence comes from Lithophane semibrunnea, assembly GCA_947363905.1. NCBI lineage: Eukaryota > Metazoa > Arthropoda > Insecta > Lepidoptera > Noctuidae > Lithophane > Lithophane semibrunnea. The sequence goes on along the minus strand of OX376186.1, from coordinate 5,046,675 downwards.
AGACGTGTTTTTTTTTGGTGTTATATATAAATAATATAATATGTATATATTAATTTACTTGGCTTCGGCGAAGTTAAATGGGTGTAATGATTTTGACCGGTATGTATGTACCGGTACCTATGTGATCATAGTTTGATAAATGAGGTATCGTTGGAAGCCGTCATGATCGTCCGCTGCTTAAAGGCTATGTGACGTCACATTAAATTGAATATGGCTCCCTATAAAGGACATAAAGAAATGAAACTCACTTTTTAGTTTGTGAATGTGATACCCACCCCACGCCAATTCGTATCATTTTTTATGTACCACTATTTGCTATGTAAACAATAGTGACAGGAAATTTTAAAAAATGTCTTAAATAATACGTATTTATTTAAGATAACTTTAAAACTACCTCAGCAAAGCTAATAATATGGGACCACCGCGCAAGCTTCCTTCACCAAATGAAAAAATAATTTCAAAATCGGTTCACATTTATTTTCATGAAAATACCGATGAACATAGTTATACATTAAAAAAAATACATACAGACGAACATGGAACCTCCTCCTTTTTAGAAGTCGGTTAAAAAGTAGTCCGTTTTATACGTTTAAAGTTTAGCAATCAATATGGTAGTTTTCTAAATACTTGATATTAAATATAATTTTATACCTAAATATAATTCTAATTTATAACCAAAGTTGGTCCATGAGTGTGACAGCGCAGGTTAGAAAATCAATAAATAAATAATAATACTTATTTATATAAATAGTTGAGAGTATAAAATAAACCACAGCGGAATGAATAATGTGCATGCAGAATGCAGGTACAAAGTGCTACTCCGATTCTATCTCCGTCAATCAACGACACTAAAACAACACGAACATGACAATCCAACGCAGTTCACACAAATCTATTTCGAATTCCTACGCACTACGGACATTCAATGGGACAGGAACGTATCTAAGATCTCATTCACAAAAACGACAGTTCTAAGACTAGCGAATACTTGCCACTCCCACACATACACCATAATATGAGATACCTGTTGCTACGCACACATTCATAACAACAGGTTCAAAATGCCATGGGGGGGGGCTGTGTGAACCGGAGTTCCATGCAACTTGATATACGGTGACCAAACAGTTTTGATATTAAACGTATGTTGCACACGTGAGTATTTTTTTGTTGGTAAAATAAAATGTTTTACTGTACCTTATATTTTCCTACCTAATTGCTTTTGTTGTGTATGCGTATACAAAAACTAATGATATTTTCTTTTATTTCAGGTAAGAATCAAATTATACACTCACCTGATGGCTGTCGTCGTACAAATTTATGAAACATGTAAGTAAACTTCAAGATAATTAGGAAAAATCGATATCACCTTATATATTATAATATAAAGCTTCACAATAAATACCTAGTTAAAAGGTCGATATGTAAATAGCTATTGATCTCCCGACCGCATTTCGGCTAATCTGGAGACTAGCGATTGACGCGGGAGATATTATACTTAGTGTATTAAACAGACACAGGCAGACACAGGTCTAGTGCAATAGATAACAGATAAGTAGTAGATAATAAACATGCCATCACAAAATACTAAGAAACGAACAATCTAATTTGCTTCCACGAAATATACAGTAAGAACATAAAGTTCTGCGATCTCTTAAGACATTTTGCTATCAAATATCAAGACCATTTAGTCACAGTCCTCATCTCACGTAAGATGCCGCCGGGTCACCCAATATCCCTGACAGATGCTGTACCGGGCGGGACGAAACTTAAGAAAGAAAAAGCTACCTTTTTTTTCTATACACCTCTCTCTCTCTCTTTTCACAAAAATTCGTAACATCGAACACATGTTGTTTAGTCCTTAAGGATATCCGAAGTTTTTAGGGAACACCCACATCCTGAAGTTTGTCAAAACTGAGTAGCATTACCAAATGTTTCAAATTAAGAACTGATATGAAGTGTGGGAATATGCTTCGTTCTCATCATCATAAGCTGCCAAGCCTTTTCCCAACTATGTTGGGGTCGGCTTCCAGTCTAACCGGATGCAGCCTATCTGACCTCCACAATCCAGTTCTGGATATCACGATACCCCTTGGCATGACTGGTTGTCGGACTTTTGGGCTTCTGACTAACCGTAACGACTGTCAAAGATCTACGAATGTCAGCCGGGACCAACGGCTTAACGTGCTTTTGGAGGGGTTTCGATAAGTACCTAATGGATGGTCCCCCATCCACGATCTGACCTTGGCAAGCGTAGCTTAACTGCTGTGATTATTTAGCCACGAGGCCCTCCGTAACTTCATAATGTTGTCACATTATTTTTTAACAGAGCGAGATCAAAAACCGCATTACGTTTTATGCAACGACACTCGAGAAACATGTTCTTAGACTTTCTACGAGTCTTAACAGCATCCGTATCTTCACGTTTCATCTCACCGAGACGTAAACAGAACGTGTATCACTGCTTAGGATCTTGTAACGTTATTAAGATTATTATTCACTAGCTTTTGGACGCGGCTTCGCCCGCGTGGTGGTGAGCAATTATCCCACGGGAACGTACTAGGTGCCGGCATAAATAATAGTGTCCTATGTCCATTCAGCGGTCAGCCGTTTTGAGATTTGGTAACAAACATACAAACTTTCACATTTATATTATTGAAAGAAAGAAAAGAAAGAAAGAATAACGTTTATTTGGACACAGTTCGTGAAACACAAAATACAAATAACAAATTAAAAAAATGTTTTGACAACAATAGTGTGGCTCACGGCTGCGCCAAAAAGATTCATTTCAGCATTAATGCCAGACAGGTACTGTCTGACGCTGGTTTTCTAATGAACCTTTAGTGACAAGGGACGGGAAGTACAAACAGCTTCAACATACCCAATAAATATATAAATATATTGAAGTGAACCTAGGTCAGAAAAATGTTGTCCAGAGGGCTTAAAACGGCCACATTATCAATTCCTCTAAAAGCAATTCATTTCCTGAATTCCCAGCTGTCATTAGCAATTCCTATAATTTGACACAAAAGCAATTCATAATATGTGGACCATTTTACGAATCTCCATAGAAAACTTTCAAACAGATGAATTATTTCGTAATATGAATTGCACGCAGATCTTATTACGAATTGTCAGTTTGTGACATTTTACGATGATTCATAATATTTTCATATTATGATTCTGCCAAAGTGGCCGTTTTATGCCCCCAGATTTTAGACTTGATCTACGTGTTCTAGTCTGCCTAGATACCATAGCTCTACAAGTAGGTACTAGATACGAAAAAAGAAGCGCATACATGAATTCACAAATCAGCGAAAAAAAATCTATTGAAATTCGAACTCGATCAAAACATCAACTTTCCTAGTAAACTCTATTGAAATTCTATACGCGCATTATTTGCATACGTTTTATTCCTAACTTGCGAAATTCCTCAATAAAGTTGTTGTAACAAATATTTTATGCTTCGATATTGTCATTTCTTTCTAGCGCAGAGTCAGTCGCATCGTTGCATCTCTTGCACTCTTCACTGATGTAGGTTTACCATGAGTTTTAGACAAAAGAGATCGATTCAGAAAATTATTTTGTATTAAACTTAACGCGCACGGGCGGTTTTTAAAACGCTGCGTTTTTAACGTGCTACAAACGCAGACGTACTTTTCTAACGGGCACTTTTTTTTTTTTTTTTTTTCTAACGGGCATTGAATAAGACCCCTTTAGGGGGCTTAGGACCCGCCGCCGCCGCTGGAGATGCCCTGGGCGTCGGGAATCCCAGGCGGATTCCCGGCCACCATAGGCGCGGGCTTGCGGACGGCGAGCAATGGGTAGCTCGCCGTCCGATCAGGACCAGGCCCGGGTCGATGGCGCGTCGTGTTCCACGCGCGCCTCAAAGAGATGTCAGCACAATTGGCGGGGTCCGCTAGGACCGATGCCTGCCAGGGTTGCGGGTTAGTCCGAAAGGGATACCGGGACCTTGGCAACAGGCAACTGAAGGAACACGGGTGGGTTTTAGTCAGTAAAAGTCTGACACGTCCTTCCGCTCCACCCAGAGCGGGAGAAGACATTGGATGATTTCCCACCCTCAAAAAAAAAAAAAAAAAAAAGGGGCTTAGGACCCTGCCAGGGCTGCGGGATAGTCCGAAAGAGATACCGGGGCCCTTGGCAACAGGCAACTGAAGGAACACGGGTGGGTTTTAGTCAGTAAAAGCCTGACACGCCCTCCCGCTCCGTCCAGAGCGGGAGAAGTTATTTGATGTTTTCCCAAATTAAAAAAAAAAATGTTCTTAGGACAAAGTGAACAAATCAAGACAATAAAACAGCCTGTCTATTCTGTAAATATAAATATGTCTACGAGATATCTAAAATGAAGTGAGCTGTCACTGGATTGACACTATTGACGGCTCACTTCACGTTTTCACGGTGACATTTTTACAGAATAGATCGGGTGGTAACGTAGGTTTTTTTGGCAAATTCACATTATTATTAAATAGGCATCTTTATGCTTCTTTTTTCGATTGACATAATCGGAATCATACGAAACTAAAGTACCAGCAGAGGAGCTCGTGGCTAAGTAATAACAGCCGCTCGGGTCGATCCATCAGGTTAAGCTACGCTTGCCGGGGTTGGTCCGTGGATGGGTGACCATTTTCACATATCGAGACTCCTCCGTGCCTCGGAAAGCAGGTTAAGCCGTTGGTCCCGGCTGTCATTTGTGGATCTTTGACAGTCGTTACGAGTCGTCAGAAGCACGAAAGTCTGACAACCAGTCTAACCAAGGGGTATCGTATTACCCAGTTACTGGGTTGTGGAGGTCAGATAGGCAGTCGCTCCATGTAAAATACTGGTATTCAGCTGCATCCGGTTAGACTGGAAGCCGACCCCAACATAGTTGGGAAAAGGCTAGGCAGATGATGATGACGAAACTAAAGTACCACCAAAGCACCAACTAAAGTAGTTTTTCAAAACGGGAACCTGTAACTAACAAAGAAATCATTTTAACGAATTCATCGCAAACTAAGGGCCCTCGCAGACAGGCGCGAAGCTAGTCTAGAAGAACAATTTCTATGGAAACTTAGAAATTGTTCTACCTGAATCGCGTCGCACTGTCTCCTCGCGCCTAGCTGCGGGAGCCTGTAGCTACACAACTCAAAACACAACGAAATGTACCAGGAATACATAAACTTAGAAATATTATACCTCATTCGGCCTTTACATTGTTTTTTAATGACTTTTTAATCGGCGCGCCATTGGTCTCGTACCTGCGAATATTTTGTAGCATTACAACCTTAATCCTGTATCGATATGACTTCCAATTTATTGCCACCAGAATCGTTACCTAAAAGCGGCCGATTTCATAAAGCAAGTCGTAAAAACCTTTTTTTTTTGTTTGAAAGAGATTGTGAAAAAAAAGTACAGAATTGACCCTTGTTTTGACATCAAAAAGTATAATTTAAAAAAAAATGGAGCTATACTCGTTATTGAATTTAATTTAAGCATCCCTTAATAGGTACATACGCGTATGTACCTATTAAGGGATGCTTAAATGACTTACTGATACTTATGCAAAAATTAAATTACTAATTTAATGCTAACTTATATCCTAATTCTTAACTAATCCTAATCATAACTAATATTATAAAAAAGTTGCAGACAACAGCTAGTACCTAACGTATAAAATATAGACTATATTTAAATCGTGTATACCTAATCATTATTTTATTATAAGTAACAAATAAACTAAAAAAAATATCTAATATATTCCAATTAACCAAAAAAATTATAATTTTCCCAAAAATTTCTTGTAGTCGGAACATTCTTAATTACTCCCTGCATTCTTTGCCTTTGCATACAAGCCACAAATGTAGGAACATTAAAAAATACGCGATAAAAAGCAGCGAGGACCGCGGGGGCTCAGTGAACAGGTTTTTGCAAATAAAACAAGTGATATGATGTCGTGTCCTCTCGTTCGTATCATAACCAACGCATTCATTCATGCTGGTATTAAAACGGGTAAAACTTGTACCGGATTCGAGTGAACTCACTAATTTTAGCGCCGAGAATGTCATTTTAAATTATCGCCGAATTTTCGTTTCTTTGTTGTAGCTTAATTGAATTATTTAAAGTTAAAAGTAAAGTCCTCATTGCGGATAAAATACCCGTAAGTAAATTTATATACAAAAGAAAGGTGAAAAAGTCCACAACTGCAAGTTCTTTGTTAACAACACCCGTTACCTAAAAGTAGTATTGTGACATGTCGCGTATAAACTTAGTTCCAAATATAATTGCATTAAAGAATGTCGCGTAAAATTATTATTAAAGTGCACACACATTCTATAAAACGCTCAAAGACCAAATATTATTTGATACGGATCTCTAATCCCATTTTTACAAAATCTATTTCTACACGAATGTTGTTTCCAATAACACTTTGACTTTGACTTTGGCGTTCAGCAAAGGGACTGGACAGTTATGTCCACTAGGACATAACTGCCGCATTCCGAAAATACAGGATCGGAGCCCTGAACCAGTGACCAATAACAGCGGTAGACCACCAAGGAGACTGTGAGTCGAGTTGTAGGGTAGGTACTTATGTCTTCCGCGGCGCAGTGTTTGACAGGTAGAGTAAGCCTGTGACCGAGTGGCGTCCAAGGACTGGAACACGAAATGTCGGTCGTCCGGCGGCAAGATGGGTGGACGAGGACGTCATTGTTACATCGCGGATAGAACCTGGATGCGGCTGGCACAGTAACGTGGGGATTGGCACAAGAAAACAGAGGCATATGCTCAGTAGTGGGTGATGATGAACGCAGAATCTTGACCGAAGGAAAAAATTATCGCGCATAGCTACAATTCTGTCGTCATTTACCGTCAGCTTTGCTTATTTACCATCAACGTGAGTTGTTTCGATAAAAACTGTATTAATATTAAACACCAATGATTTTTAGAATACATTTGAGTCGACATTGATTTTCGTGTCCACGTCCGCACGTCGTGATGAATACTAAATGTTTACTAAGCCTTAGGCGCTCGACGTGACAAATGTTGTGCTTATATTTTGTATGTAGGTAGGTACTATTTTTGAGGAAAATTATTCGTAAAATAATTTCTAGGGATACAAATAAAGATAAGGTACCTACATATAATAAAGGTATGTATAATCTAGAATTAGAATTTCTAGAATCTTGTGTAGAGAAATGCTAAGGATGAAACCATAGATATAAGTTTTAAATAACACATCTATGGATGGAACAGACACTCAATTTTTTTTATGAATTTAGGTAATACTAAGAAGGTAAAGGACAAAAGACAAGTTTTGTTTTTGTAGCGCCAAAAACTGAAAGCCACATTGAAAGCTGAACGCTTTTTTTTTGTGCTTTATTCGGTGAGAAATAACATTTAGGGCTGATGTTTCCAACGTCAGATAACTTTTATCCGTGGAATAAAATTGACGTCTGACAGTTTTTGTATGGAAAAACTGTCAGAAATTCAAAATTATTCCTCGTTTATAGATATCTAGCGTTGGAAAAATTGAAAAATCGGCCATCTGTCAGCCTGTCTGACGTTCCCTCGGTATAATATTGCCTGAGAAATTCTCAAACAATCGCTTTACTAAATGTAAACATTAGTAATTGGTTACGTTTGAAGCCCCCCCCCATCCCCCTTTTCTAGTTGACATGAAGGGGCCGATAATTAAATGAGCAACAGCATACGGGCACAAATGGACTGACCGATTAAATGTTCCCAAGTCCCAATGTGTGTCGACACTTACATTGATAAAATTCTTTGATTAATTTAACTTTTATGTCTCAAGTTAAGAATTCGGGTTTCTTCGGGTTATATTGGCTGTTGGATTATGTTTTGAGCACTGCACCCCTTTCAACGAAAACATAAGGAATCGCCTGATAAAAGGTAAAAAGATGTGTTTTTTTTTAATTGCATCCAACTGAGTAGGTTTCTTTGCGACCCATCAGATCACCCCGTGTGATTTCGCCGCGTCTGACAACGTTGTTGGCGCGCGGACATGGGACATGCACGTCACACTGGCACAGCAAACAGCCACAAGGTGATCTGGGCTGCAAAAAAAAGTTTAACAACACCAACGACGTTACAAAAAATCATCATTTCAGCTGAAAGACGTCCACTGCTGGACATAGGACTCCCCCAAGCGTCGCCACAAAAACAATTGCCTACAACAAAATATTTGTGATTGTACACATTCCATTATTAGCTGACGTCGCATTGTACTGAAATCCTATACAATGCGAGATCAGCATACACTGGAAATGTATAGCTTGATGTGTATCCGTGTGTTCTTGTACCTATAGATAAGTTGTTATTACCTCCTGCCAATTGAAACTATAGGTAATTTTTCATATTTTTCCATAAAATGAATAAAAACGTAAATATTTGACAGCTATTTGCGACGTTGCCAACTTTTAGAATGCACGCTTGTGCTTGGTCAGGTTTCTTTGTATCTAAACTAAACCAAAAATATTCATTTTGAGAGGATACAAAATGAATATTTTTACTGCACGGTAATACCAATTAGTTCCTCATCAAGCCCGAGGCTCACGTCGTCGTGGCGGGGCAACGGCCGGGTCTGCGCCTGGCGCACAATTTCATGCATCACTTGACAGATATTGGATTACCTACAGGCTACAGGCCATCTCTGCTGCCCTACCGCGGAGTTTCAGCCGTATCCTATAGAAAATGATATCAACGTTGATAAAAGAATTAGGTACTTACTGGCTTCGCCGCCACTCCATCGTTTATTATCTTACACTTATTTATTTTATAGTATACACACACGCCTTAGTGCATTATAATATAAAACTGTTTTACAAACCTCAGTGGGCCTACCACCACCGCTTACAGCAGTATTATTTTAACCTTTCTTCGTGGGGGAAGGAAATGCAGTTACACGTCCTATAGAGCTTCATCTCTTTCCTACACTAAAGTAATATTAAAATAATACTGCTGTAAGCGGTGGTTGCAAACCAGCGTCAGGCACTTGTTGTCTTGTCTGACATTTTTGCTGAACTGAGCCTATTTGGCGCAGCCGCGAGACACACTTCCTTCTTAATTTCTCAGGTACCTACACTTTTGAATTGTTTTTTTTTCCTAAATAAATGTATTTTCTTTCTTTCTTTCTTTCTTTCCGTCGGTCTGCGCTGGCCCTTATCAAGTAACATGTAGATGGACGCTTTAGCCCCGGGCGATATTTTTTCGCTGCTTAGCGCCGAAAGTTAAAAATCCAACAGTGTGTTTTCTTGACGCGGTGGGATGCGTTCTGTTAGATTCTCAATACCGAAGTAGAAAAAAAATCCAGTGTGCGAATAAAAACGTCGCATAAGTACTTATAAAAAAAAATTTTTTTAAACTAACAAAACCGGACTCCAAAAACAGTCGAAAAGAGATAATCAAGCATTATTATTTACAGAATTTTGGTACCGCAGGCTCGGACAAACAAAAGTTACACCATATTTCAGGTTATGGATTTGTCCCGCCTTTTTTTTTGTTTTTTGTTTTTTTTTTTTTTTGGTTGGGAAATCATTAAATGACTTCTCCCTCTCTGGGCGGAGCGGAAGGGCGTGTCAGACTCTTACTGACTTAAGGCAACAGGCAACTGAAGGAACACGGTGGGTTTTAACCCACCCGTGTTCCTTCAGTTGCCTGGGTCCCGGTATCCCTTTCGGACTATTCCGCAACCCTGGCAGGCATCGGTCCTAACGGACCCCGTCAGGTATGCTGACATCTCTTTGAGGCGCGCGTGGAACACAACGCGCCATCGACCCGGGCCTAGTCCTTATCGGACAGCGGATTTGTCCCGCCTGCGATACCAAAATTCTATATACAAAGTAGGACATTTTTTTTGCGATAAAATCTTGTTTTCACAAATTTTGTTTGGCATTAGCTTAGATTTTGGCATAGAGACTTTTTCTGTAGTGTCCACAGTTTATCAGGTACAAGTGGGCCCTCAATCCTCTATGTGAAAACTGAGGGGCCAACTTTACAGTCCATAACTCGCATATTTGACTTTCCAAAATCTGATTTCAATTTTCACAATTCTTTGGGAATGTTCACTAAATCCTAAGCACATTTTCAAAGAGTTTTAAAACACACTTTGTTAAAAAATTGGTATACAATCGGTGGCCAATTTTTTGTATGAGCTAAATGAAACAGTAGAGTCGAGATCAAAAGTATTATCAACGCACATGAACTACAAACGTAGGTCATACAAAAAAAACTGACCGATTGTAGGTACTTACTTCTTATTTCTTCTTCATCAAAATCATGAAGTAGATGACCAATTGTACTGACTAGGTACTGATTTTATATCACTCATAAATCTTGTAAACCATCTTGTAATTCATAATTTCGCTGTTCGTGTACTTATACCGTTGATTTTAGTGAACTAACAATATAACGTTATGATATTTAAGTTAACCAAGGTCTGAAAGTGACACTGGTGACTGAAAAGTTATGTGGAAATAGGCTGATGCGGACGAATGGGGAAAATATCGTCAGAAAAGTTTTGAGGATGAATTTGGATGGTTAAACGAGTAGGGGAAGACCAAAGAAATGATGGAGGGATGTGAAAGATGATATGGCTAGAAAGGAGTGATTACAAGGATGACTACTAATACAGAAGTATAGAAGAAAAAGAAAAGTTGCGCAGGCGCCGACTCCAAATTAATTGGGATAAAGGGCAGGAGACTGATGATCATGAGGATACTTAGTACACTGACGATTCTTTTCAGCTCGTGATATTCGCACCACTTCATCAGCTGAACTGAACTAACGTAGGTTCTCTATCTAATGATTTCGTAATATTCACTGCCACTACTGAAGTAAGTTTTCACGCACGGCGATACTCAATAATTTATTGCAAATCTCACCGAACAACTAAACTCTGCAAGCAAGGGTTAGATGCCATAGATCATTATAATAATTATGCCAAGCGAATCTTTTGTATATAGGCCGGGAACATTAGGTACTTTGTAGCTCCGCGAGTCGCGGGCGAAATCGCCTCCCTGCTTAGGAGCCCGTTACGATTTTACGAATGAATTGTGTCCAGGAAGTCTATCTTGACTTGACTGAACCTGAACTAGTACCTACAGTAATAATTTAACTTCCATTATTATAAACCAGTCAAAGAACACAACCCGAAATTTCACCTCATCCATCGTCCTCAGACCGATCATGAATTTCGTTTCCTACTTCCGGATACAAAGTAAAAGCTTACTAAAACTTACTCCGGCGCCTGCGATCAAATAGTTATAAAATATTATATTCTATTGTATAATCTATCTTCTAATGGTTTTGGGTATATTGGAAATAAATAAAAATACATAGTATGGACACGAAAGCAAGAGCAATAACAATAATTTTTAATCACCAACCTTTTCCGTCTATACTCCGTGTCACCGACACACTACTGCTAACGCCATCTATACAACGACGTACGCAACAAGAAGCAACACGACACACGTGAAGAGTTCGTAACGTACATACAGCGCCATGACTCTTTGAAGTAGTTTCAAACATACCCGATAGATGGCACGAAATTAAAGTTTCTTTACTGACTTTTAAGCTTTGCTCATAGATGGCAGTTTCGTCGTTTTAGACCTTGTTTTTTTTTTCGTATTTTAATTTTTAATGTGTTTCGAAAAATGATTGAAAAAGAACAAAATAATAATAGTCTTTTAGTGAAAAAAAACAACTGCTACCTATTGCTACAAAGTCCTGTATTTCTTCATAAACCTAAGTCTAGTTTTCGGTGAATCCTATCCATACATAATTTTTTTTTTTTTTTTTTCAAAGATACTTTTTAATTTTTACCAATTTTGAACCACCAACACCAACAATAAAGACAATATTTTCTTTTATGGATAACTAAGCCCATGCCATGCCTTAGCAAGATAAACAGCACGGTGTCACGCGCGCGTGTATTTCGGAACGGGACACAAAACCATCAGGCGCAGACATACGGATAGAAAGAAGAAATCAAAACATAGAGTATTTTTAATTCGTGAGTTAAACTGTACAAAAATGTTATATTAAAAAAAATTGAACTAGAGCAAAGACAATAAATTAGGTACTTAAAAAAAAATGCAATGCATTGGTTTTAATTGTAGGTAACAATAAAATCCATGACCTATCATTCAGAGTGAACGTCTCATTTGTCTAGCTAGACGTAAAATAATCTATAATACCATACATATACCTACTTACAGAAATATTTATACTTAACTTAATAAGAGGGCGTGGGACGATGATCAGTCAGTTTGTTATTTACAAAACATCTTTTATACCTAGGTACTACCTATTAGTCTACCTACGTACGTACCTATAGTAAATAGTGCGGTTTTGGCTCGGTGGCAGCTTATTGCCTTCTAAGGTATTTTGCAGCGAACCATTTGAATTATAAAATATACTTATTTAGATTATCTCCCCCGTAACTGCCCCGTTGGTCTCGTGGTCGCAAGCGCGACTGCAGAGCGTGGGGTCCTGGGTTCGATTCCCGGGTCGGGCAAAGTGTTATTGGATATTCCCATTAGGAATTTCGTAGTAACAGCCCGGAGTTTGGAAGTTGGCGGTGTGATACCCCCGTGTCTCGGAAAGCACGTTAAGCCGTTGGTCCTACGCCTGATCTCTCTCCGGTCGTGTCGGATTACCGTCCCATCGGACTATGAGAGTGAGGGAAGACAGAGTGCACTTGTGTCTGCGCAAACACTTGTGCACTATAATATCTCCCGCGCCGAAGGCTAGTCTCCGTTGAGATTGGCCGCCGTGGCCGAAAATACGGTCTGGAGGACTATTATTTAGATTATTTAGGTATAAATAATACATAGATACTTAAAAAAAAAAATTAAATTAACACAAACAATCCGGTTTATAGTGACCCTAAACCCCAATTACAAATTCTGAGAATAAGCACTTCCTGAAGCTATAACCGTAGTAGTAGGTTTTAGGTAGGAAGCTAAAGTGAATCCGATAGGTATCCTATTTACATAATAAACAATTTCATTTCATTTCATTACATAGATACCCATAGGCTTTTTCAGCCCGCTATTATCAAAGCCATGAAGGGAAAATGGAAAGGGCGGACCTTTTAGAATCCAGAACTGTACCTCTTAAATTTTCGATTTAATCAACAAAATTATAGGATAATTTATGACATGGTGCCAGTTTTATCTAGATTTTCCGTCATATCGCCGACCATCTTCCCAACGCCAACGGTCATCCGACACTGTGAAATAAAAACAATAAACAGTTATTTTGAAATGGACGGAAGGCACTAGATAAATACATGACATACATAGCAAAAACCTAAAGCCAAGTGCCAACACTTCTAAAAGCGGATTTTGATATAATACACGTTTCATACCGGCAAATCTATGACATCACTGCATAGTTGCAGGCTACAAACCATTGGTTGATTGCATATTCGTTCGCAAACCCACCTGCACACATTATTCTACCTTATTGTTTTAGTGATAAAGTATGAATTTAGTTATTTGAGTTGAGATACAGATTCTAACTAAATATGGAATCGATTCAATATTCATTGAAAGGAAACGAGTGGTCGCGTCATGCGAACAATTGTCCTTATTTGGCGATACGTTTGGCCAGCATTTGTATTAACGATTTTATTGATTTATCGGTTACGAACCTGATGCATCGGTTCGTTTGTGAGTTACGTAGGTATTTTATTTGAGGAATCGTTATTTTAATTGAGTAGCTCGTGGCTAAGTAATAACAGCCGCACGGGTCGATCCGTCAGGTTAAGCTACGCTTGCCGGGGTTGGTCCGCGGTGGGTGACTATCTTTACATATCGAGACTCCTCCGTGCCTCGGAAAGCACGTTAAGCCTTTCGTCCCGGCTGTCATTCGTGAATCGACAGTCGTTACGGGTCGTCAGAAACCCGAAAGTCTGACCTAGGGGTATCGTATTACCCAGTAACTGGGTTGTGGAGGTCAGATAGGCAGTCGCTCCACGTAAAATACTGGTATTCAGCTGCATCCAGTGAGACTGGAAGCCGGCCCCTATATAGGTAGTTGGGAAAATGCTAGGCAGATTGAATCGTTATTTTAATTGCCGGACACCTCGTCATTTCTTGGCATTGGATAAGTTTCTATCGCTAACATTGAGTCCTTTGATATGAAGGTGTATCCGGGTTTTTTCGATAAGAAATTGAAGGTCTTTAGTTCGAACTGTGACCGAAACGATCAATTAATCAATATGTATCGAATCACTAATGGGTTCTGCTTTACCTTGTGGCATCATGAGTAGTCATCATGGGAACCTTCTTTCGCACGAGACTGAAATTGATTGAGATTGAGCAACATTATTGGCAATCAGCTAATGTTCCCACTGCTGGGACACAGGCCTCCTCTCTGTGTGAGGGTCCGCGGGCCCAGTGCGGGTTGGTGGATGTCACATGTGTTCGAATTTTTGGTTCTAGGAAGCCGGTTTCCTCACGATGTTCTCCGTCACCGTCTTGGGAGCAGTGGTGGTGACATAATTTACACACAACCTTGGGTTCGAACCCACGACTTACAACTCGTGAGCCACAGAGCCACCACTGCTCTCCAGGAACATGAATGCTTGTATTAAATTCACCGTTCATCCATGCCTCGTAACTAAGCGATAAATAAAATAATGTCTTATTTTTTTATTGGTACCTACTTAATATACAAAGTAGTTACCTAGTTTAACAGAATTTCATAGTTAAAAAAGTACTTACGATAAAAGTAAATATCATTAAAAGGGCTTTTATCAAAACAAGTTTGTTTATTTGTAAAATAATTATAATCGTCGATTCGAACCATTTATAAGGAAAGCCTTGCAACGGCCATCCCGTCGATGCTACTCTCCTGACTTTCCAATTACACAAACAAATAAAGTGAAACACTATACACTTATCTAAATAAATGGTTACAAGATCAAAAAATGGATAAAGTAGGTACCTAATAAACTGTATGTGGTGATGATGATTGCCAACCAGTTCTTAGAATTTCACGTGAATTGACCACAGATGAAATCTCAAATCTACTGGAAGGCGGTACGTCGGATTTAATATCGCAGATAGGTACAAGACTAAAATAATAACTAGAAAGGTAGGGGAAACCGGGGCTGGTTGCCTATAGGGGTAGGTTGAAACTCAGTCAGTTCAGCAGTACGAGTTTTGGGTTATCTAGTCACGCTCGAGGATGGATCTCGGTACCACATTTAAACGAAAAAAAAAAAGAAATTATGAGACAAAAAAAAAATTACCTTTAATTTTTTTTTTCAGTACCTTGTTCTTTTTTTCTACGCATAGTGAATAGAAATATTATATCTCATCCATACATAAATGACTACTTACTTATTTAATTTCTTAGGCAACCTAACTCAGGTTTGTTGTCAAACCTACCCCGGTCCTAGGGTAACTTGACTAAGATTTCTTACTCTGCAAAAACCAGTAAAATAACGATCAAATT
The DNA here is from genome assembly GCA_947363905.1 of Lithophane semibrunnea. Classification (NCBI taxonomy): domain Eukaryota; kingdom Metazoa; phylum Arthropoda; class Insecta; order Lepidoptera; family Noctuidae; genus Lithophane; species Lithophane semibrunnea. Next base: position 5,031,192 of record OX376186.1, on the reverse strand, counting down.
GTATTACTTACGCTAATAGTGTCACTATAAATTTCTACATCCTATCTATAATAATTTTGAAAAGTTTGCTTGTTTGAATGCGCTAACATCTGCAACCCCCAGTCGGATATGAAAAAAAACTTTTAACGTTACCGCAGCGAAAACTGTTGATAAGTTAGTCAACCAACCCCGGTCTCCCCTACCTACACAGATTCAGTCGAAGTCTAGTTTAATTTAGGTCAAAATATCTAAACCAGTGTTAACCTTGCTTTAAGCTTGTAGATTTTGGGATTTAGACAACGATAACACTATCGAAATATCTAGGTTTATTTACGTTTTTGAATAAACGGACTAATTACCTATTCATTGAACTGGTCAGACAATTATATCGGTAAGAGCCATTAGAAGTGATGCTTCTAACTAAATAGTTAAAAAATCATCAATTTATTTTCTAATAAGTACCAGAGGGCGTTCACACCTTGTAAGAAACATTGGATAAAATCACATGTAACTTAGATACTATTACGCGCAGCCCGCCGCACAGCCTCCGAAGTGGTGGTAACATCGGAATGCCATAACTCAGGCATACCACCTTAACGGTACGAGAGAGCGAGACGCACACATACGTTAGAGCAATACGCAACATCGACATGGTTGAACGACCGATCAAATAAGTTTGTACGCCGCTATCGTATACCACGTAGGTTTTATTTCTTCTAAACGTGTCGAGGGCGCATGCGCATTATAGTCCGATTTCCAAGATGGCGCGTGCAATTTTCCCTTCGGCACCGTGGGTTGGCGCGAAACTTTCCTTGGGAGATAACTTTTAAAATCAATCCAATATTCAACGACATTTTGCGAAGAATTTGTGTACTTAATTATTTTATATGATTCAGTAGGAATTTACATGACATTACGCAGAGACTGATTCTATTGTTTATTATTACTCAAAAATGTACGTGACTCGACATAATTCAAAAGGGTCATTAATGTCATTATACATATGAACACGTTTCTAATATTTCATATTCCTGCATTTCGCACACGTAATTTGTGCAGTTAAATTATTATGGCAGAAAAGAATAATAAATTAACTAAGTACTCATGGCAGACCTAGCGATTTACCAGACTATTCCTTACATCAAGTAAATAGGTCTTTTAAAGGTAACAAAGTTTGCGCCATTTCTGTTGAAACATAGTTTTTGAACTGGTCCTGTCAACGACGAGGCAACTTGTGTTCTCGGAGATTTCAAGTACTTAGATAGAACTTTATATCGCTACAATATTCAAAAAAGCAATTACTGAATCTATCAACTGAAAACATTTATACACCATCCATTGAATTCAATCCAATTAGGTACAGTCCATCTTAAAACCTGTAGCACAGGAGTCTTGTGGCTGTAGCTCCCGCCCGTGGCTTCGCCCGCGCGTTATGTCGATAAAAGTAGCCTATGACCTTCCCAGGTTACTATCTATCTCCTTGCCAAATTTTGTCGAAATCCGTTTAGTGGTTTAGTTAGCATACAGACAGACAGTTACTTTTGAATTTATAATATTAGTATGGATAAGTAATCCCCTTTTCTGTCTTGACAACAATTTGATAATAATAGCCAACCCACCTACTTACACATATCACGGTGGTCTTTGCCCTAAAATTCGTAATCACTCTATTTATTTTCCCACAACGAATAATCTAGAAACGTTACTCTAAATCACATTTTCCTGCTCTAAGCCTATAATTTTGTCAAGTCTCTTACTAAATATGTTCCATTATAGCTTGGTCTTCGGGTCCTCAGTAACTGTGAGTCAAAGTAGTCCATGATTTCTGGTCTTTCCGACCACACAAGCATTTGTCGTGACAGGCGATGTGTCGTGTCCACTACTAAATAGTTTATCTTAATAGTTATATATGTTGTTATTTTGATTGTAATAATGCTTTACTTGATATTTACCAAGTCTGTTTATATCACCAACTCTGCTTGAAGTAAGTTTATTTTTCTACAAGTCGTCATCTCTTAACAAGACATGGGCCTTGCCACAAAAACTTAGACAACTTTTCAATTCAACGCGTGTTTAATGTCAGTTTTATGTCAAACTCCGTATAGAAATGTCATGTTTAAAAGGTGTTTAGGCTAAACAACTGTTAGAGACGGTTTTCTGGTAATAAGATTTGTTTTTTAAGCAACTGCGTCATCATTCCAATAACATTACACAAATGTCACTGATCGCTGCGATCCTTGGGTGCGTTCTACAATAGAAGCAGTTCAGCAACCCCTGAATGAAGAAGTAGTTACCTAACATTAATCGTTTTCAACCACATCTCAGTGCAGTTGTGCTGAACACGTCCTTTTGCATCGTTTAACGCACGTTCCACTCTCCATACATAGTTTAGCAATTTAAAATACCTTTCCGTTAATCGTATACGTATTTACTCATGAACTCATGGGCACGCGATATGACCGCGTTAGTGATGGCGGTGCAGCGGTGTTGACTACGTGTCAATCGCCGAAATGCTAAGCAGTGACCGTTGGAAGAATATCAAGGAGAAGAACGCAAACAAGACGTAATGCATGATACATGGGCAGTGCGCATACGCATCATGTAAGCAATTCGTCGAGACAGATAAATAAAATTATTGTAATATCCGTCTAGGATTTCGGAATACATCAATCTTCATTTATTTATTTGAATATTATTATAATGTAAGTAACTGAAGAATACCCGTTTGAAAGTTTTCTAAAGTTAGTTTGCTGATCAGTATAGCCTTTGTTTCCTAATCATAATATATTAAATATATATTCAGGAAAAAAACAGTAAAGCAACAAAGTAAGGAACTCAAATGAGATATTATGTCATGTCAGTTCATCATTGTGTGGTGTTGCGTGCAAGTATAAGATTAAGATGCATAATATGTTACTCTCACAGTATAAACCACATCAATTGTGGTTTCAGAATTGAAGTTTTCTTCTAATTGCGTGAAATCACTGGGCTCAGTAAGCGACCATTGTGCACCCGCGAAATGTACAAAGAGTAATGTAAACCACAAATCAGGAAATGTACAGGAGTCTCTAATTTAAGGCTTTATGCCGATGAGACAGAACTCCAAATTAAGCTCAAGCCACTAACATATTTCAACTAAACTAAACCTAACAACAATATTATATTATACTAGCTGATCCCCGCGGCTTCGCCCGCGTTTATGTCGGTTATTATATACTAAAACGTTCCTCGAGAATCACTCGACCATTGGTGAAAACAGCATGAAATTCGGTGCAGTCGTTTTTGAGTTTATCGCGAACAGCAGGCGTAGCATGGCGCTATCTATCTCTACGAAGAATAGACATAGCTTTTTCTATACAAAGTGACAGTTCGTTTCTTCATTTTTGACATCCACTGTAGAAATCTTTCTACAATCTGTCATTTTGTCTTTCATTTCTAACGATCTTTGTCTACGTCTTTAGAGATGTAGACTATTTCGGAAGAAAGTTTTCTATCCTTACTGTCAAAATCACACTGACAACCGATAAATCCTGTGATAAAACCAAGAATTCTGAGTCGAATTATGTAAAAGAGTGAATTTCGTAACAAGTGCAGTTGACTCTTTCTACTTTGCTGCCGTCTCGTACAGGTATTGTCTACAGGAAACGTCATTTTTGTCTACTCTTCGGTCGACAAAACGGTGCTCATGCTACGCCTGCAGGACGACAGACAGACGCGGCGAAGGACTTTGTTTTATAATATGTAAGGAATAGTAAGGATTATAAATACGAAAGTGAGTTTGTTTGTTTTTTTGTTCCTTGGTTACGCTGTCAAGCGAAAACGGCTGAACGGATTTAGATGAAATTTGGAACAAGAGTAGAACATGACCTGGAGGAGGAAGCTACTTTTTATCCTGGATTACAGACGAAGTCGCGCGCAACAGTTAGCTACGAAATAAATTGGTAATACCCATAAAAAAGATGGAACTTTCATCACTGGAGTAATAAAGTGATTTCTACTCTAAAAGACGTTGGAACGGTTCCCAACAAGACTAACATCCAATCATGGGCCGACCTTCGAGTTACACCGAGGTCGATACAAAACGAGTCATATATTAAAAAAGAAAGAAAAAAAGTGCATCGTGCGTGAACACGGCTCGTGTCGGGCCCTTACAAATTTGTACCGCGTTGCTCGTAAAAATAAAAGCCTTCGACTCAGGAGCGCCCGGGGCTTTGCTTCGAAATCGTGCTAAACATCGTTTTCATTTTATAGAAGTGACTTTTCTTGTATAAAGCATTTTCATTGATCTATTATTGTAAAGAAGTATTTAATATGAATACTGCAAGATATTAGGTTTAGGAGCTGTGGCTAGGTACCACTACACCTTATATAGATTTCGTAAAATCCATTATTGTATCGATTTTATTGGCCGTCTATATTTTCATTTTCATAGTATAAAATACTATCTGCGCCCCACGGTTTCACCCGCATAAGTTTCGATCCCGTAGGAATATTGGGATAAAAGTATCCTATGTACTTCTCGAGGTCCTGGTCTACCGTTGCTCCAAATTTCATTCACATCCGTTCAGCAATTTTCGCGTGAAAGCGTAACACAGAAACAAAAAACTCACTTTCGTATTTATTATAATACTACTAGTTTCCGCCCGCGGCTTCACCCGCGTGGTATGTCGATAAAAAGTAGCCTATGTCCTTCCCCAGGATGCTATCTATCTCCTTGCCAATTTTTGTCGAAATCCGTTCAGTGGTTTAGGCGTGAAAAGGTAACATACAGACAGACAGACAGACCGACAGACAGACAGGGTTACTTTCGAATTTATAATATTAGTATGGATGTCGTTTATTATATACTAAAACCTTCCTCGAGAACCACTCTATCCAGTGATGGAAACAGCATGAAAATCCGTGCAGTAGTTTTTGAGTTTATCGCGAACAGACATACAGACAGGCGCAGCGGAAGACTTTGTTTTATAATATGTAGTGATTATAAAGTTAGGATTTTCTTTTCAGTTTTCACCATTCCTGAAAATTGGGGCGGTTTGGGAAGGACCAAGCTATTGGAACTGAGCCCAATGTAGCCCAGCCTCTTTATCCTTACAATGGTTTTATTTTTTGAACAAAAGGAATGCACGAATTTATTCTTCGTTGTCAATGATACAGCACCAAAATTATACGTCTACGTACTATTTCTCTTCAATCCTCCGATTCTTTTCAAAAGCTTCGATTTGTAATTACAAACGCGGCGCGAACAAAGAATAATACCACATCTAAATACTATTTACGTATCAGAAAACAAGAAGCAATAAATAATAAACCTTAACACTTCGGTATAAGAACTATACCATCTAACGTAAGCGTTAGTGAAGTTTGTAATATCGGACAAAAGAACCGAAATAAACTCCCATGGTGTGTTATTATCAGATGTTTTAGGGACCCTATTATAAAGTTAATAATGGATTCGATTTTTTACAGGAATGTTTGTAAACTTAGCATATCTATCATGTCCTTCGGGCATAACATTACTAAATCTAGAGTTGCCAACCAAACCACCATTATTATTGAGTTGAGAATTTATACAAGTACAACAAGTAATAAAAAAACCGTGCCGTCATTAACCCTATTCCTTTCGGGGTTAATAAAGTATCGTTTTATTACATTATCTTCATGACCTTTAAAGTGTAACATAGTTTACTAGTAACCCACTGTTACTGATGATTAGGTACTTGTAAAGTATTATTTTATTGTGTATGTGAGGACTATGTGGATATTTATTTTTCGTTGTGTTAGTTTTAGCAAAGCTCTGGCAATTTGAGAACTTTATGCGACCTACCCAAATGTCCTTTCTTTGGTATTGTTCGTCGAGTCGTTGAGCTCCACTATTACTGACAAATGCTTGCACTGACTGGACAGGTCCACTCAAATCTGTGTGGTTCTTTCCTCAAAAGACCATTTCAGACTCTAATCTACATGGTCCTCATATGGCCTGACCAAGATTATATCTGGACTTTAAAGGAGACGGTGACCTCTGAGTTTGTTTCGGCCTTTCTTCAGTGTAGTCAGATAGGAAACGCCGACCTCATCTAGCTTATTTTTACAACTTTTTAATATGACGTGTAAAAGTGATTCCAATATCCTATTTACAGAATAAACAATTTCATTTCATTTCACTATAATTTCTAGAAATAATTTTGGTTTAAATTGGAGGTAATATAATTTGTTCAACAAGCTTCTTTAGGTAATTTAATAAAACTCTTCTTACCAACACCATCAAACGTGTGCCAAAGGTTAAAATATCGATTCCCTAACAAAAATTGTATTTCACGGTGTTTGTTAAACTCACTATGAAAACTTCTAACAAACAACCAAGGCCAGCTTTTATTAGACACACAAGAATGTACAGTGTGAGCACTTAAGAGGAATGTAGGAAAATTTCGAAACACAAAGTTGTTTGTGTCGATAGTTGGAATACGAGCAAAAGTAACACTATAATGGCAAGCGGCGCGTGCGTCGACTAACTAACCCAACACGCTCACGTCAAACGACTAAGGAATTTCACTCGTATATGAGAAACAAAGATGAGGCTTTTTAGAGTATGTTACCTAATTGAACAAGTAATGAGCTGGGTGCAGGACGGGTTGAGTGCAGGTGCATCACACAAGGATTTCTTGATGAAATTCGAAATCACTATCGAATATAAAATCATTCCTATGTAGAATACATAGGAATGATTTTATATTCGATCGTAAAACAATTTTTTTTTCAGATTTATAGATATTTTATTACCAAATTGTAACTTGTCGTTAAAATCCACTATCTTCCCTGAGATTCCTCCATGAACAATTAAAATGGCTAATAAACAGCAATATACAGAAACTAAAAAAAAAAATGTTGGGGCCAAAAATAATAATAATAATAGTTGATTCTTTGGCATGGTCTCATTAATACCATACAGTTATGGGGTTAAAAAAAAACACGTTGTATCGCAACAACGGAACCAGAAATACCTGATGGTAACAATAATACAAAGTAACATGTTTCCGTTAACTTCCTACATTGTGGCGGAATACTCCGGAATAACATTAAAGAATGCATCACCTACGCATAGTAGGGTCACCAGTGTGGGGGTTACGACTCGAGTCGACTATGTAGACGAGGTATGGAAAGTTCACTCCATCCACATATTATATGTTACCAAAACTGAGACGGAACAAATCGTTGAGAATTTAGAGCAACAAGAATGTATCTTGGTGTAATAATGTATCTTGGTGTAATAATGTATCTTGGTGTAATAATGTATCTTGGTGTAATAATGTATCTTGGTGTCAAAGTCAAATAATTTATTTCAACTAGGCACATTAAAGGCACTTTTGAACGTCAAATACATAGAAATAGAACTGATTCTAGTTGCCCCTTCCAAAAGGTAGTTTTCGTATGGAGAAGAATGGGCAAGAAACTCCACCGTTACTGTTTTAAAAAAAAAAAAAATGTTTTACAATATTTGGTATAGGTACATCAATTATATAATTACATGTGAAGACGATGCACCGAGAATACAATTACAATAGGTAAAAAGAATTAAAAATTAAAAATGGAGCAATGAAAAATAAATAAATTAAGTATGTGATAGGTACATGGTGCTCACATATTTACAAACATTAAAGTATACGTACGATAACACAATATTTCTACAAACTTGCAAGTAATACTAATAGGACAGTGTGTGAGATTAATTATCATAAAATGTAAAAAAATCGATGATATAAAAATAATAAATTTTACAACTAGATTAGCAACCAGTTTGATTTTGTCCAGCCTCGAATTTGTCCTATGGAGCAAGACCAGCATGTTTCCAAGCATTCTTATCTTGGATATAATCCTCTAATTTGTAATATGCTTGTTTACAAAGTGTACTTTTAATATGAGTTTTAAATTTTCTTTCATTTAATTGCAATATATCACTAGGTATTTTATTATAGCATTTAACGCAGTACCCCATAAAAGATGTTTGTACTTTAGCTAGTCTGAAAAATGGTTGATCTATTTTATCTTTATTTCTAGTGTTAAAATTATGTCTATCACTTATTTTATTAAAAAGATTTAGATTTTTTCTTACATACATAATATTCTCATAAATGAATTGGCAAGGTACCGTCATAATATTAATCCTTTTAAATAGTTCCCTGAGAGATTCGCGGCGACATAGATTATAAATGGCTCTGACAGCTCTCTTTTGCAAAACAAAGATGGATTCAATGTCAGCCGCCGGTGTAATAATGTATCTTGGTGTAATAATGTATCTTGGTGTAATAATGTATCATGGTGCACAAAAAGTTATAAAACTGAGGAACAGTATTAAAACTATTTATTTATTTAAACTTTTCGCACAAAAAAAGGTACAAAGGCGGACTTAATGCCTGAGGCATTCTCAAACCAACATTCAACTATTGAAGATTTTGAATTCAATGTGGTTCAGATGGTAAAGTTCATACTACTAGTAGTCTGTAATTTATTTTATACAGACAGACAGCCCCAAGATACAGACTAAGGGTACGTTTCCACTGAAGCTGTGACGAGCGGAGCTGAGCGGAGACCTGCAGGAATCGACCAATCGCATTGTTTAAAATCCTCACCGTGTCTCTCGACTCGTCTGTGATTGGACGATTCCTGCACGTCTCCGCTCAGCTACGCTCATAACCTGTTAGGGTTAATGGTTGGACACCAAAGTAAAGACCGTTTTAAGGATTTCAATAATACGTTTATTATCCTTTTCTTTATTTATAAAATAAAACACACCTTCCAAGTGTTTTACTACAATACTTAGAGCCGTTTAGAACTTGTGTGGGATCACACGTCTCTCATACATAATACTAGCCTTACCTAACCTTACTTCGGTATCAGTTCATTAACCCATTCACAAGTCTCACAACTTCAAGAGCTGATCAAACCTCTGTCACCGTCAGTCGGCAAGTCAAGCATCGTTTAAAGATTGAGTCGATGTGGTCTCTAATCTCCAGAATGCTCTGTTTAGTTTTGTTTTGAGTCGTGAGCGGCGAGAGAGCGAGATGAGCCGATACGAACCGCACGACGACCCTCGGCCACGACCGAAGATATCGCGTCTATCTGACGTCTTGCTTACTCGTTCTTTTTTTTAATTTTGATACACAGCCTTTATTGTGGTCGATGCGTCGATATTTCGAGCAGATATAGGGTTAGGTTTGGATCGTGAAACTGCCCAAGGAATTTCTTTGGATACCTAGACAATGTTAGTTTCGTCAAGTATTTCGAATATTACCTATTTTAGTAAAAACAAAAGGTTTTATGGAGCCCTTATAACTTGGGAATGCAATATCGAATGTCGCGAAATAATGTCAATTGGTAACTTATAATTTTGTCTGAAAAATATTTACAAAAGAGAGAGGGATTCAAATAGCAACAAAACGACGAAAAGTAGAATACATTAAGAAGTACCTAGTAAAATAGATTCTACATACTTACACTGCTACAAGGATCTTTTGGCACTCGAATGACGCTGATAGGGTAGCGCTGTTGGTAAAAACTTTGTGCAATGGTTTTGTGAAATGTATTGAAAAACAAGATGGCGGCGCTAGTTCTGATTTTGGCAACACGCCACAAGAAGAACCTTGTAGCGACAAACCTATTTGCTGATCATTTCTTTTGATTCAATAGCCTCCAACAGCGAAGGATAGAAAGTGAAACATCCAACAGGTTTTCATAGCAGGGCTTGTACGACCGTGAACTTCCTGTGTGTTATTGTGTATATCCGTCATAAACTCGGCCCGCTGTAGGCTACCACCTTCGTAGACTAAAACTGTAACAGCCAAGGGAAATCAGACTGTATAACTTAACCAATAAGGCGACAATTCGGTATGTAAGGGACCCGAGTATGGGCGATGTAAATGTTAAACGTAAATAACAGCTATTTGTTAGTTTAGTATTTTGTTGACATGAATGTAAGATTTGGATTTAAAAAGCATTCGGATTTCTGATCTTGAAGAGACAAACAAATTCGATTTGAAAACTACTATGACTGAACTTTCTTTTAGGTCGGTCTACCTCATAATATTCGTGTTTCACTAGGTAATAATTAATAGTTAGTTAATACTTAGATAACGAATTTTAAATTAGAGCCTTCTTAATCTGCCTAGCCTTTTCCCGGTCTAACCGGATGCAGCTGAATACCAGTATTTTACATGGAGCGATTGCCTATCTGATCTCCACAACCCAGTAACTGGGTATAAGATATCCTTGGTAAGACTGGGTTGTCAGACTTTCGAGCTTCTGACGTATCAACTGTTAAAGATCCACGAATGACAACTGGGACCAACGGCTTAACGAGCTTTCCGAGGAACGGAGGAGTCAGATGGTGGATCCATCCCCGGACCAACCCTGGCAAGCGTAGCTTAACCTGATGGATCGACCCGTGTCCCCGGCTGTTATTACTTAGCCACGAGCTGCTCAAAATAAAGTCTCCTTTACTATAATAATATTATTATTAATAAGTAAATAATTGTACGACCTATTAAACAAAAACCTACTTACCTAAATCTGAATTAAAAATACAGGAGGTAACCGTTCGAACCAAAGATTTATAAAACTATATTTATGTAAATCAAGTGGTCGCGAAGCGGTGTTCCGCGTACCAACCCGACATTTATACACGAGTATAAATATTCAGGTATCACTTAGCCTATGCAAATATGCAGGACCTCGGCGTTTTATGCCCGGCACGTAGCAAATGATATAATATTTCGCTTGACAACCACAACAAGTGACGCATTCCGTATCGGGTATTTAGAGCTGTTCATTTGTTTCTTGTTACTGGCCGATTTTGAATAGAAACGAGGATTTTTCGTCGTCTTTTGCATGTCAATTGTCTTTCGCGTTTTGGCGCCATGCTGAATGAAGTCCGCCTTTTTTTTTGCACTTTACGTTTTGTTTGAATGTTACGTTGTTGAATTTAGATTATATAATAATTTCTTACTTACTTACTTAAGATTCGTTATAATAAAACATGTTAAAACGCATAAAAATAAAATGAATTAAAAAACATTTGATATTTATTACATTTCAGAAAATATAAATCCCTCCTGTTTATTGCTTCAGAGAATTTATTAATTAGTCAAATAATCGTAAAAGATTTTATTGTTGATTATATCTTTATTTATATGTTCATAAGAAATGAGCTAGAAAGAGGAAAAATAATGTTCATTTTTTGTAACTTAGAACCCGTTATGATTTCGCCTGTAGTGGAATGCGACCTTTTAAGACTGGCGCCTTTATCAAGCGCCTAAATTATTGGAATCTACTTAGAATATGTTATTCACGATAACTCGCGGTGATCGGTCTTATACCGATATGGAATAGATAACCAACGTTTAAGTCCATCTCTTATCAACGAACAAATACTGCTCCCGTCCATGCTTGTATTGCAAACAGAACCGAGAAATAAACATAAACGAAACGTTAGGTACTGTGTATACAAAAAAAAAATCGATGATTTTATCAGTTAAATATTGAAATCGATGTTTATGCCTACCTATGTGCGGTATCTATTCCTGGAACACAGTCGTAAAAGGGAATGATTGGTCGAATCGGGGATTCGATGCATTATTGTGGGTAAAATGTCCGTAATATAAACACGTTTGTATTTTAATTTTGGCTTTAACGACGTGATTAGGCGCATCGAGTAAGTCTTTAAAAAAATCTCGAAATAAATTAACCACTTTTACAAGGTACTAAACCAAAATGTCTTTTGAATTTTCATCTTAGTAAGTAATTTATATACTGTAGATAGAGGAGTCATTTAATTTCAAGATTGTGTTAGCATCATTTTCCAAATACGTATAGGTTTTCATCCTATTATCCTACTACACTGACGAGCAATATAAAAAGCCACTTTCAAAGTGCCAAAAAATATCTATAAAACAGTTTTTGGGTGTTTTTTATGCGCTATTAAATACACTTGAATGTTGCTTTTTACTTCAAGAAACTATCTTGCATGGTTTCGGAAATATTTCATAAGTTAGTGGCGTTTTTATATTGCTCGTCAGTGTATTTTGCCGGGGCTACATTGTCGCGTTATCGCGAACTTTACTTCGTGCGCTCTCTGTTGCTCAGCGAGACGTCGAACGGTGAGCGAGAGAGAGCGCGCGAAGTAAAGTTCGCGATAACGCGAAAATGTAGCCCCGGCATTTAAAACCGGCCTATAATGTTCCCACTGCTGAGACACAGGCCTCCTCTCTGTAACTGGGAGTTTATCCTACTTATAGAAGTTTGTGAAAGTTTGTATGTTTGGATGTTTGTTACTCAATCACGCAAAAACGGCTGAACGTATTTGGATGAAATGGCACCTACATAGTTTATAACCTTGATTAACATACTTTACAGGTGCCGTATTATCAAGTATTAATGCCACCATTTTTTCAGTGTGAGAGAGAGAAGGAGATAGCACCATCCCGTTTTCGCAGTGGAATAATGATGGCGTTAATACTTAATAATACTACCCCTATACTTCTTTTTATCTCGGTAGTACGTTTCCGTGGGATTATTTCTGTCCACCACACAGGCGAAGCCTTGTGCAAAAGCTAGTAGAAAAAATAATACCTTTTATTTAAAAGTGTCGATTCGCCCATCATCAGACGAGTAAATTCGTCACCAATAAGCCAAAATAAAAAATTAACTTCAACGATCCACCTAAAAAGCAACAACCTGTATCACTCCGTACTACAATCACACCATGTATAAGTCATTAGATAGTTACGTAAAACATTCCTCTGTACTCAAACTAATATGATATTAATAGCGCTGATTAGCCTAACTGGTTCGTAACTACCACCCGTCAATTATATTTAGTCATAATCAGTGTCAGATAGTAACTGGCAAAAGAATCTCCTCCATTTCCGGTATTTTATTTTATGGGTTTTGACATTTATGGAGTTTCCCCAACTGCTCCATAAGGGATCCAGGGGTAGTATTATTATCCTGGTAGGGTTGCGGGTTAGTCCGAAAGGGATACCGGGACCTTGGCAACAGGCAACTGAAGGAACACGGATGGGTTTTAGTCAGTAAAAGTCTGACACGCCCTTCCGCTCCGCCCAGAGCGGGAGAAGTCATTAGACGATTACCAAACATCAACAAAAAAAAAAATGGGTAGTAATAAGAAGTATTATCGCCATCATTATGTCACTGCGAAAACGGGATGGTGCTATCGGCCCAGTCTAGCTCTGTCTCTCTCTCACACTGGAAAAATGGTGGCATTAATACTTCATAATACAGCACCAGGAGTGATAACCTTCCTAGCATGTATTACTTCCTCTCCCGAGTTTTGATACTTACTTGCCTTGTTACAAAAGTCTTTTTGCCAATAGATACATAGTCCCAAAAAACTCTGACTACCAAAGAAACCGAAATACATATAACAAGAATCCTGTAATCACTGGGTTAGGCCGAGGTGTACCACACCTATATTTCGCCAGCAATGTTAAAGTCCCATGTAATAGGGAGTGAGCCTATTGTCCACTGAAAACCCGAACCGAAATACTGTCGCAAATATTATACCAAGATGTGGCACTTGTCACATACCTCACCTGTATGTAATGGAAAGTTAATGTTACCTATTATAGTCCCGACGACCCGAAACCTTAAGGCTCTTACATACTGGCGCGATTCGTCGCACGACGCGACGCCGCCGCATTGTTCGCGGTGAAGTTTTCTCAGAAATTGTTTTGTTAAAATTCGCGTCGCGCGACGAATCGCGCTAGTATGTAAGAGCCTTAACCTATTCTAAACGCCTTAGGAAGATGATAAGAATAAATACTGGCTTTACACAAGGGGCTTGTGGCTAAGAAATAACAGCCGATAACAGCCGCAAGGTTCGATCAATCAGGTTAAACTATGCTTGCCGCAGTTAATCAGTGGATGGGTCACCATCTTTAAATACCAAGACACCTCCGTGTCTCGGAAAGAAATTAGCCGTTAATCCCGGCTGTCATTTGTAGATCTTTGACAGTTGTTACGGGTCGTCAGAAGCCCGAAAGTCTGACAGCCAGTCTTACTAAGTTATCGTGTTACCCAGTAAGTGGGTTGTGGAGGTCAGATAGGCAGTCGCTCCATGTGAAATACTGGTATTCATCTGCATCCGGTTAAACTAGAAGCCAAACCCAACATAGTTGGTAAAGGGCTAGGCAGATGATGATGATAATGAAAAACGGGCGGTAGTCCGTACTAGCGCTCTAAAACATGCTGATCAATATAAGACTTAGTACTGCACAACAACTAAACTATACTAATGTGCAATGCTGCATAGAAACAAAATACGTTGTACTTCAAACGTATGATGAAAATATCAGTTTTCAAACGGATTTTGAAAATATTGAGGTTTGTGGAAGTACACTAGAATGTATTAACTGAGCTCATCAAGTCATTAAAGTCTATAGAACCAATCACGATGTATAATAAAGTAAGATCTATATGCTACGAGCTACGACTCTATGAGTTGACTCTATAAGCTGCTGTCGCTTGCAGCACAGAACAGCCTTACTAGATATGCTGCTTCAAAATAATCGTCATCCGATGAGATAGGTCATCAAACTCGAGCCTAGCCGTACCTACTTCGTCGATAGATTGGCAATCAGAGAAGGTACTTCAAATCATAGAATCTGTTTTGCTCTCATTTGCACACGGTTTTGGCCAGACCATAACAAGCGTCATGATGAAACTATGATTATATTCTCATTAAAGTAAAATAAGGAACATCAAACAATTTTCAACGAATGCAGCATCTACCTACGGTTCCAAAGAGGTTGTCATGTTTAATATTCCTCCATAGCGTGTCGCAAGTACATGAATATTGAATAGTTCTAAAACCACCATCAAAACAGTCTCGGAAAACAGACTCGAAACGTCTATTTTACATACGAAAGCTATGAGCAGTGTCATCTGAGCATCGCATGCGCCCGCGCCTGTTGCACGTTTCATAGAAATACCAGCGCCTAATCACTTCGCGGTATCGGAGAAAACTCGACGGCGTCGTGTTAAAACAATTTTACACGTTCCAAGCATCGGACGGTTTAGAACCCGTTTTATACAGACCCTCTATATTAGGACCTGTTACTTCGTTTAGGAACTAGAAAAGACATTTAGTTTTCCGCAAGTAGACACATTTTTTCATTCCGGTTTTGCTACCACATTAATTTAACCACTAAATCATTCGATGTGTTTTAATTAACACGCCGTACAAATGTAAAAATATACTATGGTGCACAGCTTTTTAAAATGTTCATATGAATTGTTTAAAACTTGATTTTTACGCTCGATTTCCTGTAGAGGATGTTTGGGCTATATTTTTAATGAACCCACCTTTTAAACGTGGTATCATACTTTTTTGCTCGTAAATACTTCATTGATGTGACAAAAAATGTGCATTATAGACTAATGGTTTTGTCCACGTAATATCGATGTACTCTAAGACATAAAATGTTCCCAGAAAATGATAAATAGGTATGCAGACAAAATGTTTGGAATTACAAAAATGTAAAGCAGAATACGAAAGAGACGCCTCAAGCTAAGAATCCACATAAACATGAATCCATCGCATGTAGGATCAGTTATAATGCGGATAATGATAGGTGCCCTGAACATTTTGGCACGGGCCTAACACCAACGGGTTTTATTTTAAAAAATCTGCAATTTGCCGCACGTAAAATTTGTGTTGCAAATGGGTTGGCCTGATTGGCCATGTACGGCGACGATGGTGTTACATGGTGCAGTCCTACACAAGTTATGATGAAAGTTCCTCGGTTGTGAGTTCTTCATATTATTTGTACATATGGAAAGAATTGGTGGCCAACTTATTTTTTACATTCAGCTTCATCTTTTTAGATATTTGCTGTTGTTTAAGCAAGTGACGCGGAGTAATGAGGGATATATATAGCAACGATGGATGGATTGTGTGTAATATGGCTGATAGAAACCTTTTCTAATCACACTCTTGTGGTAGAAAAAGATGCTGCACTGAACCCAACATCTACAGCACCGCTGCATCCAACTCTTTGTTAGTCCCACAAGTTACAAACACTTTCCTCGATTCCGTCACTATCTTTAGGAATGTGGTATAATATCACATTACGTAAAACAAAACATTCCTATAAGGGTCTGACTAGAATTCTAGGTGTATTCATTACGTTCAATATTATGTATTACTGAGCTAGTCAGGACAGTCTTTGCCAAGTGTAGAAAAGTTAACCGTATTATTTGTGTAGGATCCAAGGACCAAGCAGAATTCCTATAAGCATTTTTTTAAACTAATGATGCGATCGTCATCATCCTCGCACCCATAGCCCAATTCGTAAGAATTTTGGAGTCGACGCAGTATGTCCTTTTTTCCCATGGCACATCCCTTTCAGTCTTCATCTTTGTGTTCACTTCGTACCTATGCTACATTTTTATCCATCTTTTGCATGCATGCATACATTTTTATCCATCTTATCTCTGGTTCCTTCTCTATCCTTACAGCTGTCCACATTATGCGATTAGGTTCGTTACGAATTTCTAATTTAATTAATACAATACCATATCTTTGTCTTGATAATGGATGTTGAAAAATGACGATCGTTCGCTTTCTCGAAATTCCTGCCGCCTCCTCCAATTTTCCCTATCCGTCGAAGGCATCTCGATTGATATCGCTTAAACAGTTGGCGATTATAATCTAGTCCCAGAAAGGGGCTCGCTTTCCTTAAACGATGTAGGGATTTCTCATAACCGAAATATTATGTAAAATTCTTAGTATGTATGACTCGCGATCCTCCAGTTTATAAGTGAAATATTTATACATATATTAACTATCATAGAATATGGCGCTCAGGGACATTATCCTCAGACCTTCAGCCGTCTGTGAACCCAAGTTGGGAAGCCCTCGAACATTTGAATCCTCTTTAACATCCAAAATGTTCCCAAGTATGTATAACCAGATGTTGCTGAATAATATTTGACTCTTAGTTTCTATGATATAATCGTCCGCCAACGGTCTATAACTAGACAGATTAGCATTGATTATGTAAATGCTAATAGATCGCTCATACCTTGGGTACGTAATGAAGCAAATAAACTATTTATATTTGCTCGATATAACTACTTTTGATTACAATATATACATATATACTTGTACTGTACATGGCCATTTTCCAGAATTAGAAATACATTACATTTAAGCCGAAAGACATATTACCTATGATCTCCCCCAAAGATTGATTGATACAGTTGAGAATATAAAGGATTCCTTAGGGAATATGCATGTATTTTTTTAATATTTTTATTCGATAGTTTACATCGTCAAATAATAGTGAAAAAAAATTCGACGACAAAAAAGCAATTTAAAGTAGTTAAAAAAATGTTTAAAAATATCCAACCGATCCGGGCTATTTAAACGCCCTCCATTTGGCGCGCTTGGTGTGGTGACGTCACAGACCGTGAAAACAGACAAGCAACTGTCAAGTCAACGTCAAACACTCCTTTTTCTATGAGCGTTTGACATTGACTTGACACTTGTTGATTGACTTGACATTGACATTTTGATTGTTATCCCGGATTGTTACGTCACATCCGCTCTTAGCCTTTTCAAGTATTTGAATTACCCACAGTTTTTTGGGACTTTAAAAAAATTAATTTCTCGCTCAAAAAGAAATTTTATTCAAAAATATTGATGGAGGCATAATTCTGAAGTAACATAGTTTATAGAAAAAAATATTTGACCCATATTTGAATCACATGCATATTCCCTATTATAAATTATAGTCCACAATCCTAGGTAGATCTTGTTCAGGGATAAGGTTCGGAAGAGCCAAAATCCTGAATGTAGGTATATTCCTGGAAAGGTAATTCATCATTCTTAACTTACTCGTAATAACTAGAAAAACTTGTAAAGCGCTCTTCCTCTCTCTACCTATTTAAAAATTTGCTGTGACCGACAGGGTCCATAATTGTTTCTATTATTTTTTATTTACCACCTATATGTTGTACATTATGGATTGCAATAAACGATTCGATTTGATTTGAAAGGTTAGTATTCGTACTCACATTATTTAATTTGCGGTTCGCTGTCAGTTTTAGTAGTTACATTCGGTCATAATAAATTGCATTATTAATACCAATGAATGCATTTCAATACATTTGGCGTTAGTGGGATTTCCCGCCACTTTTCTTTACGTCATTAATTTTTATTATCACCGGCGCGTCATGTTTTTGTACAAGTAAACAGTAATGGCCGCTCGCCAAACTACTTGTGTTTTTAAAATTTAACCGTTTATCAGTTTACTTAGTTCGTTATCGGTGTCAACGACACCTTATCTCGGACTGCTATCATTATCTATAGTTATTTATACATTAAATTACTTATATTTTGGGTCATTACGGACTGTTTGCTTTGGAGTACGGTGCATTTGCTATGGACTGGCCGAATCAACTCTCGAGGACCACATAAGACGATAAGACGGTACTGGCTTTTAACGCTGAATAATATTTCTGATTAAAAATATCCTGCACATCTTTTGTACTAAAGGAAAAGAGTAGTGGGAAATAGAGGTCCTTCTTTCCCAGGAGTCAAGATAGGTACCATAGGTAACTATAAAAAGCTTTTATGCTTTAATGGCAGATACTAAATTACAATCGGCAAACCATTGCTTGTTTATTTTTTAACCCAAGTAAGGAAAAACATCATTTTAGAAAATAATTTTCTTTAACACGTACCCATATAACCATAGAAATTAAATATACTTAGTTATAAAGTTGAAATTACATAGAAAACTAACTTACTACACAATCGATAAGCATCTATCTAGAGGGACCGCAGAGACTTCCAAGAAAAGGTCCCGGCGGAGGCTGCGCCGCCGCAAGAAAGCGACAACCACATACATCTCACACACGTGTGAGTGAGACAAAAAGTCAAGTGGATTACCTTCACGACTAGTCTTGTACATTAATGTTATTTAAGCACTGTAAAGTTTTTTGTTTCTGTGTACTATGCACTTTACTAGTGTTTTTGTAATTTGTTAGCTCTTGAATATTCGTATGTTTTCTTTTTAGAGATATCTTTGTTGCTTGCTCGTCTAGACTTGAGTCAATTTTTAATGACAATTAACGAGAAACCTTCTTAGACTAACCTTAATCGTCTTAGGGCTGATTTTACCAAAGTCAGATATCTTTTATCCGTGGAATAAAAATGGCGTCAAAAATTCAAAATTTATTCGCAGGATAAGACTTATACTAGGTATAAGAGTTTGGTGAAATTCGCCCTTAGACTACAAAGCGTAGATTTACTCATCTGATACCTTTTTACAAGACTGTGAGAACTTTACAGTTTTGTTTCCGCTGTTCCATATATGAGTAATCCGGAGTTTATAAATATGGCGGTCAACTTTGGTACAGTAGGTCGCACGTTTTTTTTTTTTTTTTTTGTGGGTGGAAAATCATCCCATGACTTCTGGGGCTCTGAGCGGAAGGGCGTGTCAGACTTTTACTGACTAAAACCCACCCGTGTTCCTTCAGTTGCCTGTTGCCAAGGTCCCGGTATCCCTTTCGGACTAACCCGCAACCCTGGCAGGCATTGGTCCTAGCGGACCCCGCCAATTGTGCTGACATCTCTTTGAGGCGCACGTGGAACACGACGCGCCATCGACCCGGGCCTGGTCCTAATCGGACGGCGAGCTACCCATTGCTCGCCGTCCGCAAGCCCGCGCCTATGGTGGCCGGGAATCTGAACCTGGGATTTCCGACGCCCAGGGAGGTCGCACGTCTGTGGTAACACTTTGACTTTGAGCTGGCCTACCATAGTACGGGGTTTCAATAGAACAAGAGGTAGCTAATACTGGTTTCGTTACGTGCTGCCTACCGTACAGCCTTTTCCTTAAGAACATTAGGAAAATGGTTAAATTTTAGAAGTGGAGACTTTTAATTGGCTGTCAATGTCAGTCTCACATACAGTTTTCTTTTTCTGTTAATTTTAGCTGTAAGTCATCCGTAGTTAATAAATAAATAAAACGTTTTTTTTTATATCACTGCTTTTTGCATTGATATACTTACCTACCTGCTATAAAAACATTTTTTTTAATATTTTTTTTATTGCAGTGGGAACAGGACTACATTAAGTAAACCGTACCTACATTCGTCAATTCCATTTCCAACACATAGGGACCTAATGAGAATCCTACTCTGTTGGCTATAGAACGATGTACCTAATTACCTAAATAACTCCTATTAATTTATTTTATCTCAGGTTCATTAATTATCTCGAGTTTTCTTAATACGAATCTACGCCTTATGGTAAGCTAACTAATTATACAATAAATTACCAAATCATTATTATCAAGCTAAGTCGAAAGGTAGTTTTATGGTGCTCATTTCTTACAATGACGTCAGCGTTCTTCCCACGTGCCAACAAATTTGCCTTTTGCCCCACACTTGCATTCAATCCGCTTGGTGAAGAACAAAAAGCAGTCAAATCTGAACCTTCTTCCTTAAATAATTAGGCATAAAATACAGCCACGTTATTCATCAGTAGTAAGTTCCAAGCAACAAGGCACGCGTCGATTGCGACACCGTGGAGCGACTGACGACGTAATTCCATTATCAAAACGGTACATCAACCTGGATTGATCCATAACAGACCAAAGCAGGTTAAAAATAAAGTCGAAATTACCATGTCAGCTTGAGACGAAAACTAGACGCGATGATCGCCCAGCGACACCGTCGTCAACCTACATGGTATTAGGCAACTGCATCATCAACCTACTGAATACAAGAGGTCTGAATCCAGCAGAATCCGTTCATACTATGTGACTTTTCGACATAGTCTGGTTGCATGACATTGCAACGGCGGACTGTAGGTGTATTTATTCAATATTATAAGGCTTTTTGACCGAGCGGGGGCGATGGTTTGATAATGCAACTGGGTCAAAGGCTGCTTCTACGGGCTATAAAGATACATCCGGTCTTTAGATTGCCAAACGAGACATTAATGAGCGTTATACAATTTTAACAGGTGTGGATCGGAAGGCCCGGGGCTTCATATGTAGGCGGACTGCTTTCTGTCAAGTTTTTACCGAGTTACTCTGCCCTAACTTATTAGGGCTTATTAACCTGAACGGACTGTCTTAGCAATCCGTTCAAGGGTAGTATTAATGCCACCATTTTTTCAGTGAGAGAGAGACGGAGCTAGACAAGGCCGATAGCACCATCCCGTTTTCGCAGTTGAATAATGATGTCATTAATACTTCTTAATACCTACCAACTTCGTATTATTGCACCAGGTTTCTGGAATTAAGATGACGAGGATGTCATTAGCCAGATCCAGCCATTAAATACAACTGTCAGATAATGACAGTTTTGATTTGAATAAACGGACAATTAGTTGGTATAGTCTAATTTCCCTTACTTTACATAAATATACTTGATTACATTATTGACTATATCCATCTAGATTTAAACATAAATAATACTAACATACCACATCAAGTTTACTACAGATGATTAGGCCTATAGAATAACAATAAACAAATAATAGCATCTATCTATGATAATATTTAAATAGCTGAATGGCTATAAATATTCTATTTCTTTGAATCATAAAAGATTAATAACACAAAATTAGGTATTTTAAACGGAAATTGCCAAAACAAAATTTTAAAAGGATAATTTTCTGATTCTCTGAATACAAGACGTGTAAAGTAGATTGTTCATAGAATAAAAATATTGTTTTGTTTCTCTGATGAAACAAAGCCATAGCGATGAAAGAACCATATTTTACAAAAAAAAAAAGGAAGCAACAAATCACTTGCATCGTCTAAACACTTATTAGAGTCTAATCATTAAACGATGCAACTTTTATTCCTGCTTGAACTTGTGGTATACCAGTATACCACAGGCAATTTAATCGTTCCGTGTAAATCAGACTTTATCTACTTCTTAAGCATTTTTCACAATATTAAATAATTTTTTAAATCTTTTTAATATTTTAAAATTTTGTGACACATTGAGGGTCATAATCATAACCAGCAGTGCAGTCCAATCGTTTCACAGCAAGAAAACCCATAAAACAATTCCTTTTATCTTATGGACCTCCGAGTTTCATTCCGTTATCGTTAAAGACCTTTGTAAATCATACCCAAATCCGCCATTTTATTTTGTTCAAAATTCAAACATAATCCAGTAGTATTGAAGTGTCAACGGGTCAGATGTATGGTCCACGATGGGAGGCACACAATGAAGCGTGAATGAGTATAATAACTAAGTATCAAGTTTTGAGTGCAACGTTGCTGGTTGCTGGGCACACTTTCGACCTGCGTAGGCGCAGGGCGAGTTCCCAAGGTATAGGCTGAAGCGGCGAAGAATGATGACTTGTGTTAATAAATATGACTTGTTAGTAGCTGCACTTCACTTTGAACTAGCTTGACTTTGTGCTGTCTTGTTGAACTTGTTCTGTGGAGGCGATGGAACACCACGTCTGTCCGTAGTTCGAGATGCAGGTTTTTTACCTGCAAGAATTGTTAGATAAAAACTTGTTGCGCCACTTGTTCTTCTCAACTAAAGCACTAGGAACTGGTGAAGGGCGGGCGTTTTGGGGGACTGTCTTATATAATTTTGACGTTCGAAAAGTGCTGATTTTAGGATTTGAATAAATGACTTTTGATTTGATTTGTGTTTGCCCTATATAATGAATAAATTCTAAATCGTCCCCATCTCGATGTTTGTACCACTCCAAAACATAATCCCTATCGAGAAGGGTCAGGGGGGTCTGGTTTATAAATTTTCTAAAGAAAGTATCACGTGGGCTGCGGCGCGTGCCACGTTACGAAATGAACAACAAATGAAGTTTTGACTCCAAGATATAAGAAGAAACCAGCTAAGTGTATTGTTGATTTAATGTTTAATATTGTCGATATGTTGTCGAAGAGTTCGTATAAAAATGTATTGAAGTAAAGTTCAGGTACTCTTTATCGAAAATAAAGCTGAACGGTAATTGTAGGTCAATTAGTTTATAATATTCTAATAACTGACCCTACAGGGTCTGTAGGGTCAGTTATTAGAAGTCATCAGTCCTTAGAAGTTATCAGTCCTGTCACAAACAAACTTTGCTTAAAATGCACATTCACTATGCCGAATTTTCCAATTTTCCCGAGAATTTGAAAAACAAATATTTCCGTAAGAATCTGATTCGGACTATTACGAACATTTTAAAACAAAAAGCCTAATTGATCCAGCCGTTCTGAAGTAATGCGGTTACCAACGAACGTTTCATTTTTACCCGACTACGGCGAAAAAAAAAGGAGGGTTATGATTTTGACCGGTATGTATGTATGTATGTGTGTATGTATGGATGTTCATCTGTTCCCTCCTATCTTCTAAATCACTCATCACAATTTGACAAATGAGATATCGTTGCTATGTGACGTCACATTAAATTAAAAATGGCGCCCTCTAGAGGACATAAAGTAAGGAACTAAAAAAAATATCGTTAAATCCGGAGTCACACGTAATCTGTTCGATTTATGCCCTAACACGTGTGACTCCGGATTTTTAATTTGTCCGTCTGTGGTGTCTTTTTTATACCTTTTTAGTCGTAGTTGGGTTTTAGTTTGTATTACTTTAATTTTTAATAAATTAGTTATTGATTTGCATTGGCTGAAATTCAGTATTAAAATAGGTATCTACTATTGAATTTTTGCCGGCTTTATTAGTTAAGTAGCTGAATGAAAAAAAAAAAAGTGATCTAAAAAGTACGAAACAGTATAAATTTCAGACAGAAATCAAGACATTAGGAGTAAAAATGGTCGCAAAAACGCCGGCCGTGGTCGCAAGCCTGTAGGTATACCATATAGGTGCCAGAAACTCCTACAAAATCACAACCCTTCCTTTTGGCTAGTCGGGTAACGACATCAATCTGCTATATACCAGGCTTGGGAATCCCGGTGCGTTTAACTTCAAACCAAATTTAAAACGTCCATTTAGAGCAATGAGGCGAGCTATTGTATTTAACGTACAGGACTTATTCTTTAATGTTTATGTATGTGGTTCGCAGAAGTCAAATAAATACAACATTCATTGTAATTCGATCACGCCAAAACGTAGACTTTGAACGTACTTTGCTCCAACGATAATGTATAAAAAAATATTTTCGTCGTCTAAAATTGCTTTGTGACAGACGGGCAACGCACAGCTTCGACCACTGATGACGATGTTCATGAGATGAAATCTTCTATGAAACCTATCCATGACTCCAAAACCACGCACAGGTAGCATAATCACCCTATAATATTCCCACTGCTGGGACATAGGCCTCTTCTCTGTGAGAGGAAGTGGGCCGTATTCCACCACGCGGGCCCAGTGCGGGTTGGTAGATGTCACATGTCTTCGAATTTTTGGTTCTAGGACATGCCGGTTTCCTCCCGATGTTTTCCTTCAAACCTTACCAAAAACGCCTAGGTACTTACGCTAAATTATTATTAGAACAAGAAAAACCTCTTCTCGTAAATCAATCCTTAAATGAGTAAAACAGAGTGTTGAAGTATCTATGAGAAATTCTGATCCTAGCTCCTAAAATCCACACGGACAAAGTCACGGGCAGTTGATAGTATTATTATAATGTTGTAATCATAATGCAAATAAATTTATGTTTATTCTCCTTGGCCCGATAAACCTTGATGTTTCCTAATGATATCCCGAATATGCTCGATTTATTTACAAAGGCACCCTTGTGTGTATCCTTGGAGATACGCACTGATAGATGACCTTGTGCCGAATATTAATTTGAGGCGAAGCTGACATTTAACCTCCACGTAATAAAAATACGTGTAATAACGTCTAAGTATTAACCGACATAATAAAGACATCCAGTCTTAATTATTATGTCGGTAAGTACTTAGACGTCTGAGGGAGGACACTCTTTGGGCGCCTGAGGGAGGACACTCACTGAAAGCCTGAGGAAGGACACTCACTTGATGCCTGTCGGAGGACATCGCCGTCAACGTAGACCACGGCGAAGGTGGTATGATGATCAAATAACGTTAGCAGCGCCAACATGGCCAGATATCGCACAAAACAGGGAGGTTTGGAAGGAAAAAGGGGAGGCCATTGCCCAGCAGTGGGAAACAAAAAAGGCTAACAAAAAAAAAGTACTCAGATTTGTTGTATGTTCAATGATTGGTCTCTCATTTTGTACCCAAATACCACAGTTTTAGATTTTTTTATTGTTACTTTGTATTATGATTTCTTCGTATATTACGATAGATTAATTCACAAAAATTGTACCCACCTAACACCAAATAGTTCATATGACAGAAATTAAATTAAAAAATCGAATGCTGCGCCTGAATAGACGCGGATGACAGCTAAATGTTTCGGATAAACAAAAAATCAATTACAAGCCTTGAACAGCTACAAAAAGTTTTCTTGTTTACGCTTTTACTTTGACAAAGGGTAAGTCAAATCATGGGTAAAAAACATTATTTGTCAGCGAACATTGCAAGTTACCTAAATACTGTGCTTATTTTCACATTTTCACAAAAGTAAACATCTATAGGTAGTTTTTATTAATAACATTTAAATAGAGAGAATTAAGTCTATGAATGATAATAATAAAACCTAACAAGACTAAAAAACTATTTAAAGGATAAAATTAAAAAACCAATACTTAGATAAAAATTGTGTTCGGCCGGTAATTGGTGCGTCCACCTCACCGCTGTTAAATAGGACACGGGAAACTGTGATGTCACAAACGACTTAAGTAAATAACATATTGACACAGAACTGAGAATTTTTGGAAGTTTGGCTATACAAGTTACCGATATCAAGTCCTTGTAGCTTTAAGCGAACATTACGCAAGGAACACGTTACAAACTTTTAATTAAAGTACGCTGCATTTTTTTAATAATTACGAACTTAATTAACGGCTATTATATTGAAACAAAAGCAAGTCTTTGACATTAACTGCCTACGCATAGAAGTATCTATTGATGGACACTTATTAAGTACATTACATTCATAATTAATTTTAATTATATACGTCTATCAAAGGGTTTCGAAGAATATTATATTACCCTTGTATACATCTTTTCTGTTTTGTATTGCACACCTGTCTAAAGATTTGACCTACCTACACATTAAAAACTTTTTCGAATCGTTCCTATTGCATCTGTGGCACTATTTAAATTTCGAATGTTGCGTCAGGGCCAAATTCGCGCCTAGACTCAGTTGTTGTTATTTTTTAACGTTTCATGTAGGCTGCGCCCACTTGCTGTTGCCTCGTAGTGTTGAAAAGAAACGTGGGCAATTTGTAAATATCACTTAGCAACTCAAATTACGACCAAATAGAGCCTTATATCTTGGTATTAAGGTTTAATTTAACTGTTTATGGTTATAAATAAAATCGACTATAGTTTTAAATATGGCTACCCACACACCCCCTCAGAAACTTTTTATTTCGCAATTAACACGAAGGATAGCTGCTTTCGCTTCGCTATTCGTGGAATATTTTGAACAGTTGGCAAATGCGTTTTGAATTATTTTTTGTGACTTTATTTTAACGAACATTGTCAATAACACCACAAACAATATTCAAAACCAAACATGACATTAAATTCTGTTCTAAAATTAACTTTTTGGTAAGCAACAACATTCACCGCCACAGCCTAAAGCGAATCAGCGTACCAACAAGTAAGTACACGCGGCAAAAGTGTAAAACAACGTGTAGGCACCGCCTCCCGGTTCGAATCTGAGGGAATTTTAACGACCAGTCGAACAAGTTCTGCTTCTTAATGCGTGTGCCCAAAGGCCTAAATGAGCCTCTCAACGGATTCGTATCTTATTAATTGGTACTCGTGACTTTGGACAGAGGAATACTTGCGTAGTTACGTCAATAAAAGTTAAGAACTTTAAAAAAATAAAATTGTTCTTAGTTTAAACATGGAGTGTGATTTCTATTATTTTTATGGAGAGAAACAGCACTTTGGGAATTTTTATACCTGTTTTTTACGAAGTTGTTTGAACTGTTTCGGTGTAAATAGCTCTGTTTTATGTGTTATGTGCTGGTGCTGGATGTTTTCATAAAAGGTTGTGAGCATACATCTATGATGTGTGATAAAAGGACACCAGTATCATGGTTCCCGTCAACTTTGGGCTAGTATCTCGTCGTAACCCACTTCTCTTCTATGATAGATATCCTCACAATATTTTTTTATTCTTTTCTACGTTGACTGTCAAAATGAGAGGAGCTCGTGGCTAAGTAATAACAGCCGCTTGGGTCGATCCATCAGGTTAAGCTACGCTTGCCGGGGTTGGTCCGTGGATGGGTGACCAATTTCACATATCGAGACTCCTCCGTGCCTCGGAAAGCACGTTAAACCGTTGGTCCCGGCTGTCATTTGTATATCTTTGACAGTCGTTACGAGTCGTCAGAAGCACGAAAGTCTGACAACCAGTCTAACCAAGGGGTATCGTATTACCCAGTTTCTGGGTTGTGGAGGTCAGATAGGCAGTTGCTCCATGTAAAATACTGGTATTCAGCTGTATCCGGTTAGACTGGAAGCCGACCCCAACATAGTTGGGAAAAGGCTAGGCAGATTGATTGTTGACTGTCAAAATGGCCAGCAAGATTCAAATAATGTATATGTACAACTAGGTTGTACTGAACGCTACATAAAGATTGCAATATAATTTTGAATAGTACTGGGTGTTCCTTTTTTCAGTACCATAACTAAATCTCTGTGACTGCTAAAATTCAGTGGGCTCGCTTCTAAATAAACCTTATAACTTTATAAGATTTTAATCTTTTGACAAGACATAGGTAACTAATTTATACTTTTCCTTTTACAGGTAAGCCATCGCATCAACCAGAATCGTACGTAGGCAGCTAAGGACGTAGTGAGTGTAATTCATAAGTGTTAGATGTTTCTGCAACAAAACAAACAATAATAGGCAATAACTTTATAATATGTTGGGCAATCGGTCGTGGGCAGAACGATCGGTAACTGGCAACGTCTAATGGACACCCACTGTATAACGATTAGTACTTTGTCTAATGTTATGAGGTCGTATAGAAAACTGACAAATTAAAGTACGGATCGTGAGTTGAAGCGACTTGCAGGTGGCTGTATCTGCCAGTTCACTTCTATTAGATAGATTTGCTGCCTAGCCTTTTCCCAACTTTGTTGGGGTCGGCTTCCAGTCTAACCTGATGCAGATGAATACCAGTATTTTACATGGAGCGCCTGTCTATCTGACCTCCACAACCCAGTAACTGGGTAATACCCCTTGGTAAGACTGGTTGTCAGACTTTTGGGCTTCTGACGATCCGCAACGACTGTTAAAGATCCCACAAATGACAGCCGGGAACGAGGCAGTCTCGGTATGTAAAGATGGTCACCCATCCGCGGACCAACCCCGGCAAGCGTAGCTTAACCTGATGGATCGACCCGTGCGGCTGTTATTACGTAGCCACGAGCTCCTTTCTGTTAGAAAGAAGATTTAACATTTCATAACAGAAACTGAGCTGTGTTAGGTTAACTGCCCTGCGGCCATAAAGTCGCCAACCATACTATAATAGGCTAGAAATCCAACAACTAATGCAAAAGTAGCAGTGGTGGCCCAGTGGTAAAGGCCGCGACTTAAGAGTTGTAGGTCGTATAGGTTCGAACCCTGACAGGCACTTTACAGATAAAATATTTTCATCGTTACTGCTCGCAAAACGGTGAAGGAACATAGTGAGGAAACCGGCATGTTCTAGAACCAAATAATCGAAGACATGTGCCAACATCTACCAACCCACACCAGGCTTGCATGGTGAATTACGGCCTACTGCCTCTCACAGAGAGGAGGCCTATGTCTCAGCAGTGGGAACATTATAGACTGATTATGCTAAATGCAAAACATATCTGGACTCTCCGCTAAACACAAAATATTGTAACTCAAGTTACAAGTTCAAGATACGTTTGTTTTATCTTCACAATCTCGCGTCAAAACCCGGCCGTCGCCTTTTATATAAAAATATCAGGTTTTCCGATGAATATCACTGATATGCTTCGAAGGAAGAAGTGATACCATCTAAACAAAATATTTAAAATACTTGAAAGCTAAAGCTGAAATAGTTGAAACTTTATACTATACCCCATTTGAAATAAGATTAGACATTGAAACAAACCTTTATACAGTCCGTTCAACCGATTTTGACTTCTATACCGTAGGCATAAGGATGGCTTTAAAAGCAAAAAAGGTTACACAATACCAACTGTCTACTGCAGCTGCCATTTGTCATGCGACCAATGCAATAGAAGTCAAAATCGGTTGAACGGACTGTAAAAAAGGTTTATTTAAACGTCTAATCTTATTTCAAATGGAGTATAGGTAACGGTTAGATGTAATCCCATGCCGGTCATGGCATTTTTCTCGAGACTTCTTTACTACCCGCGACTACATCCGCGTGAAATTTCGGCCCCCGACCCACCACCGCAGTACTCACCGTCGTATTCGTATCACATCACTCGCCAGCGCTATTACTTCTTTTTCGCTTAGCGGTCTTTCGAAAATAGCCTCTATGTTATAGGCTCTTTTACATCACGCTACTACAATTAGCAGCCGAGCAAAAAAAAAGTCTGCCAAAAATCTTTTATTATTTATTGTTGAAATAGAAAGTTAGGTTAGGTTATAACCTTCCTTAAGAATTGGGCTATCAAAGGCTAAAAGATTTTTTTCAAGACCGACTGGTAGTTTCTGAGATTACCGCGTCCAACGCGTTTGACGTTCGAAAGTGCCTTTTGACTTTGACTTTCAAACAAACAAACTCTTCAGCTTTATTAAAATATTTATTAAATAGATTATTGATGTGGATTCATGTAAAAGATTACCGTTATATGTATTTGGGAATAACACGATGCTAATATAAAATGAGACGCATAAAACCCGTATCTGTAGCTCATGCGTATTCTCATGCCTGGTAAAGGAAAATAATGCACATAGAAATTAATTTTACAGATTTTAGTTCCGTCGTCCAGTTCTCTGACATTTTGTGGAAAAGGAATTTGAGATTTTATGTCGAAAGTATAAATTGTTGTTTAGATATTTATCATATGAATATATATGAAGGCATCATATTTATTTTTGGACCCGCGTAACATGATATTTTCGTTATGGGAACCGCCGTCAATCATTTTACCACCAAGAGAAATATGCATAATTTTATCATACGTTCACATTAATAAGGCTACTTCATATAAAAATCGTTGAAGAGTCTCTAATGGTAGTCTCTTCGGTATGTATTTACAACATTTTTAGGATTGCATATGCATACCCAAAGTTTACCAGCGGGACCCTAATACTAAGACTCCGCTGTCCGTCTGTCCGTCTGTCACAGGGCTGTATCTTTTGAACTGTAAGAAGTAGGCAGTTAAAATTTTCACAGAGTGTGTAGTACTATGGAAAAAAAACAATAAAATTAAAAATACAAAAATCGTGTATTTTTTTACTAAAGTATCTTTTCCCTTGCGCACTTGTCTTAGACATTTTAAAAGCAAATCACATTCTTTCTTATTTTAGTTAGCATAAGCGTTCGATAAACTAAAAGGGTCTAATGTTTTGTTCCCGACTTTTCAACGAAGATTACAAACAAGAGTGGCCTCGCTTTTAGATAAACGTTAAGAGCTTCGAGACCTTACTAATGTGACCACAGCTTTATCATACCTCAGGATCCTTTTCTTGAGTGATTTGATGCGTCTTTTTTTTAGGGTTCCGTACCCAATGGGTAAAACGGGACCCCGTTACTAAGACTCCGCTGTCTGTCTGTCCGTGATAGTTAGACAGTTGAAATTTTCACAGATAATGTATTTCTGTTGCCGATATAACAACAAATGCAAAAAGAAACAGAATAAAATAAATATTTAAGGGGGCTCTCATATAGCAAACGTGATGATTTTTTTGCCGTTTTGTAGATATTGGTAAGGAACCCTTTGTGCGCAAGTCCGACTCGCACTTGGCTGGTTTTTTTACTTGGTATAAATTACCATAATCTTATTAAGAAAAAAATTACTTGGAGGTAGGTACCTATCATATTTTTTGAGTAGATCATATTTACTGGTAAGAATTTAGATAGACATGTATAATTACAGATACATCAGAAAAAATGTTACTGCATTCATTTAAACTTGTAAATGTCATATTATATTAGGAAATAATATAATTTCATTTACTATATAAAAAATACTATATAATTTATACTACGTATAATATAATTTATTATTATGAATAAAAAAGGAACTCACGACATAATATTGTTTTTCTTATTTAGTTTCCTGTTTTTCGGGAACTACTAAGATTATTTGTAAAATACATAACTGTACAGTCATACGTTCCAAACCTAGTACATTTCTTATACCAAACTAATCTTGGTCATCCTTCACACAGGACAGTAAAAAATGCAGCGACCATCCAGTTGATTTACAACGTTCTTTCGCTCTCCGATTTCACGGTCGGCTCGTAAAGGCATAGTATTCCTACTACGTGCACAGGTAGACATGGTCCACTCGCTCTAGTACTACAAACTGTTACAATTTGACACAGTGTCAAATATGTCCATGACTTTGTGAACGCGAACGTTTCCCTATGAACTCTTCTAATAAATAATTGCTCAACAAAACTTTGGAATGCACAGATTGGCAGAACAGTCGACCATTCAATAATGTTTAATTATAATTTACATATTATTTATTGCAGTTAGAAATCTTGATAAAATACCAGTATTATTTTAATGCAAAGTGATTCAAAATCAAAATCCATATTTTTTTAACCTGTCATCGGATAAGATTTCTTAAATATATTTTCCCTAAGTTCATCGTATGTTATTAATATTAAAAAATAAACTATAGGTATAGCGTTTAGGTATCAAATGATTCACGTTTAGGCTCAGTGTAGGTGTCCATAACAATGAAATACACGTAACATAATGTTAATGTAGGTAGTGTTTTTATTGCATTATAAACAAATAAATTATGTGCTAAGACATTTTAACGTTATTTATCACGCACTGCTAATTATTAAGTATAGGTTATATTTTTGACACTTAATGGGCTTTTTGCGAAAAGTTCGTGAAATTGACGGTCAGCCCTCAGCACCGGACATGCGTCAAAATACCTGTTTCATTTCGCAGTTCGCACACTTAAAGTGTGTGTATAAATTGTATATTTTTAAATCGTCCACATCAAAGCGGTCACGCGTAATTCAAATATGAGACGTTTTAGTGAAACATTTAAGATGTCCTACCATTTTTCGGTTGAACACCGCTTACAAGATCGTTTACAACCTGTTTACAAAATGTTCTCGACTTTTTTTAAATGTTAAAAGCGTTATCTCTTTTTAGAAGTTCCCTCTGACAATTTTAAGAGCCTCGTCGCATGTGAACTCTTGTTTTTTATTTATCCCTCTTTTGGGATGTCGCGGCATGGTCACTCTTAATGGGGCATGTTAAAATTATTAATAATTGCCATTTATTTCCAGTTTTAGGGATTCATGTTTGCAATAATTTTCATGAATTTTTGGATGGTATTCCGAAGGACTGACGCTAAGTAATTTTGCGTAACCAAGTTGATATGAAGTCGGGCCGAGAAATTACCAGCTCCGGCGCCGACACAGGTATCCAACATGTAATTTTATTTTGATGTTTCTTGGTTACATACGATCGTTAAAGTACTCGTACTTTGATATCGTATTATCGTTTGCGGCTTTTACGGTTCGCGTCGTAACACGAGTGTGTTGATAATTATTATTATCATTTTAATTCGATGCGTTGTTAAATCCTTTTGAAATGAAAATAACAACTGCAAAGTTAGGTTTGTTCTTAAATCTGGGATCGGAATTTCATAGGCCGTGTCTTGAAGTAACTTTAAATTTAGTCCTCTCCATTCTATAGTTCTTTTTCAACTAATAAGTTAAGTTTGTCCTT
The DNA here is from genome assembly GCA_947363905.1 of Lithophane semibrunnea. NCBI lineage: Eukaryota > Metazoa > Arthropoda > Insecta > Lepidoptera > Noctuidae > Lithophane > Lithophane semibrunnea. The sequence goes on along the minus strand of OX376186.1, from coordinate 4,998,224 downwards.
CAATCCGGAAATAAGAATTCAGACAGCCGAGCGGGCACTGTTTTCAGACGGAACCCTCAGGGCGCGAGTCTTACTCGCAATTCTCCGGTTTTTTTTTAAATAAATAACACAGGTTTTTATGATTCTAAATCTATCTATATCTATACTTATAATAAATCTGTAGAGAGGTCAATTCTGTACATGAAATATATTTCCAAAATAACTATCAGGGGGTGATTAGGGATCGATACTGATGCCAAAAATGCAATCAGTAAATTTTTTGTCTGTCTGTCTGTCTGTCTATATAACCGTTATAGAAACAAAAACTAATCGACGGATTTTAACGAAACTTGGTACAATTATTTTTCATACTCCTGAGCTGGTTATAGTATACTTTTTATCACGCTACAATCAATAGGAGCAGAGCAGTGAAGGGAAATGTTGGGAAACGGGAGAAGTTACTCCATTTCTTAAGCTTCCGTCGCGTGTACAACCTTAATGGTTAAAGCTACAAAGAAATCATGTATGACGGAAATGTTCTCCTTAAAATTATATAAAAAATATCGCAGGACAGCATATGTCTATCTTTTATGGTTGACTCACAATAACACGTGTAACTCCCGATAGCTTAGCAGTTCGAAGCTTTCTGATTATATTTGTCTACTCTTACGTTTATAACACTCTCAGTCATCCCTAATTAAAAAAGTTAACATAATTAACTATTCAATAAAAAAGAATCAAAGAAATCGGTATAGAAACATCAAAGTTATACATGAACTACGCTAATAATAAGCCATCGCGCGTGAATACTGAATCATACTACAGACTTTTCGTGTTGCTGGAGTAGATCTCGGTGTCAGTTGTTTCTCGCATGGTCAGTTGTACGTCGCTCTTTCCAGGGTTAGCAGTTCTAGAAATCTTTATGTTCACGTGCCGGACGGGTCAACTTTCAACATAGTTTACCCGGAAGCTTTGCGCTGAAGTATTTTCGTTCTATAGGTACTTACTTAAGCCTCATGTGAACGTTATCTAAACAATATTACCAATACATTAACTTAATAACACACAAGGAGTTACACGCTGACGGAGTCGCGGGCACAGCTATTAACAATAATATTGTGCGGTTCCGTATTGCGATATTTTCTACTTTTTTTTACGAAAAACGACGGAAACGCGGACGAAGTCGCTGGCAACAGCTAGTGTCTTACTTAAAATAATAATTATTTAATCTAAAAATGATCACTATTAATTTGTAATACATAATTATTAATTATATACTCTAGCCCCCATTGGCTACTTAATACTTACCTACATGTTAGACTGGATAATGTAATAACTTTTGACCGAGTCAAAACTGAACATCAATTGTTAACTAAATGTTACTTGAAGATACGGACTATGACTATATTTCCAATCCCTTTTTTATTGTAATAAAAGGACTTTTTATTTACAGTAATTCAATAATATTCATTATTAATCATCTAACACTACAATACTAATAATTATGTACAAATATATAAAAAGGAGGGGGGGGGGGGGAAATAATCACTAAAGTGGATCAAAAAATTCGTCCGCATCGCTGTCAGCAGGAAAAGTGCCCAAAAGGCTGGTAGCATTGCCACGTTGTATGAACTTGTATGGCAATGCTGATTCTTTGGCTTTAGAGTCGACCAACCGCTTGGCGCCTAAGTGAGCAATCCCTTAAGGCGCTTAGTCCCGTTTAGTACCGTAACACGGTCACTTTAAAAAGCCTACTCCTCATTAACGGCTTGGTTAAAAGATCTGAAAAAAATATATGTTTGCCATAGATTCATGTACAACAGTACAACATTTTGTATTGAGCAATTTTTTCGTATGACTAATACTTTTGCCTAAAAAAATATTTAACAAAATGCAATTTTTGGCTAATATTTCCCTACTACTTCTAAACGGCTTTGATGTTTGGAAATATTTTTATACTGAAAAATTGATGGTTAGAAGTACTACAGATTGTATTGAGCAGAAATGTAAATTAAACAATTTTTTTTTTTTAATTATTATTTTTTTCATTTTGGTTTACCATTTTGTCGGCGTGATTTATTTGTTTACCCATACCAAATTACAGCTTTCCAGTACTAAGAGTCTCTGAGCTAAGCCGCGGAGAGACAGACGGACCGATATGGCGAAACTATAAGGGTTCCTTGTTGACTACGGAACCCTAAAAACTGAAAAGTAAAAAGCACCATTGCGAAAAGTGGCTCTTTCCGCACAATTTGGCTGCCTGGAAAACGCTCTTTTCGAGCACATGCATTGTAAATATATTTTTAACCGACTTCTTCAAAAAGGAGGAGGTTCTCAATTCGACTGTATGTTTTTTTTTTGGTATGTATGTTACGCGATTACTCCGTCAATTATGAAAATACACCAGCAAAGACACCGACTTCCGAAACTAAAGTTATTTTTCACTTTTTTATTGCTTTTTGTGAAGTCGGTTGTTTTTTTTTTTTGTAAAAAGTTTTCTTCCACATATATGCTAAAAATAATGTCCTGTTCAAAACATAAAATATACGTATACGCACAAACATAAGTATCGATCTATACAAATATCAGCCTTGCATCTACCATTAATGAGGCACAAGAATCGTAGGCAAAAATGGCGACCTACGTGCGCATGTCTGCGCCCCTGCATATTCTTTGATCAAAATTTTAGTGTAGCGCGCCACCTCGAGTGTTTAGAGTAGGGACTTAAGCTCCGCCCACATGCGCAAGGTCAGTCAGGAAACTATGGCCCTTAAATCTCTTGAAAAAAACAAAAATTTGAGTATTATAATTATGTGTAAATTAAATTCATTCGCTATTGGGGGATGATTTTACAAAAACGCTGAAACACGCAATTCTTTATTTCTTAACAAAAGCATAGTGAAAGTTGTTAAAATATTTCGTGTATGTATCAATATAATAAGCATTATAAAAACTGATCAAAACTCAAAATTACTTGAAACGTTACGGCTATTTATACAACGTTAGTTTATTTCGGTTGACACCTAACATTTGGCCTCTATTGTTTTGAGAGAATTTAAATTTTGTTCCATTCATTACCATTTACCAAGTGAGTGTATTAGTAAACTAGCTGCGTCCCGCGGTTTCACTCGCGTAAGTCTCGATCCCGTAGGAATATCGGGATAAAATTCCTATCCTTTGTCCTACTCCAGGTCATGGTCTACCCCTCTGCCAAATTTCATCCAAATCCGTTCACCCGTTTTAGCATGAAAACGTAACAAATAAACCTACTTTCGCATTTATAATACTAGCTTCCGTCCGCGGATTCACCCGCGTGGTATGTCGATAAAAAATACCCTATGTCCTTCCCCAGGATGTCATCTATCTGCTTGACAAATTTTGTCGAAATCCGTTCAGTGGTTTAGGCGTGAAAAAGTACATACAGACAGACAAACAGACAGAAAGACAGACAGACAGATAAAATTACTTTCGAATTTATAATATTAGTATTGATTAGTTAGGATTAGGATATGTTTTGGGCACTTTTGTTTTGAACTACATCAGCTTATTACCCTGCACTGCTAGGCATGAGCGTCCCACCATCATCATCGGCGCCATTTGACATCGATACCCATCACATCTTTAACGTTTGGCTAGGTAATTTAATCTGACCCTGTAGAAGTCCAGTCCACTGTTAGACATAAGTCTCTCAAATTAAGAGCCTACCCTACCTCACATTGCTTAGCATGATCCTCCGTTATGCCGAAAATACTGCAGCATTAATTTTGCAACAAATATATGTTAAACTTGAGGATTGGCTAGGTCCTATGTTTGACAAAAATACGATTACATATTTCTCTATAGAAAAAAAATCCAAAGTTAACGCTAAACCGAACTGTAAACCGCTGGTATTTAAATAAAATACTTCAAATTAGATCATAAAACTTTGCGTGAACTATAAAGCAGGTCTTATGTTTATTTTTATTTTTATTAAGTACCATTATTTTCACCGTAAAAAGCAATTACCTAAACTTTTCGAGGCTTGAGAGCCGCCAGCACCCCACTCCGTCTCGCACGCACTCAGGCCGCGAATAGTATGGTGCGAGCGAGATAAAATCTGGGGTAGGGTACAGCCGTAACTATTAAGGCGAGCGCAGACTGGGACGCACCATACCACGCAATTTGCTAAAATCCTCCTTCATCTCTTTTGTACATTTTCTATCAACCAACGCACACCAGAGGCGGTCCGCCCGCACCACCCTTTTTGAATGAAAATGCGTAGCGGCGCGGCCCATGGCGTGGCGGTACAATTCCAATTCCAAATGCGATGCAATGCAGGCGGCGGCATTGTCGCGATCTACGGAATCAGTTTCAATAGAAATCCATGGAAACCAGAAACCAGTAGTGTCGTTGCGGTCTGTGATTGCTGTGGGGCGATAAAGTCGCTCCCGTCTGCTCTGCAATCTGCCGTCGCCTTCAGAATTTATTCGAGAGGGGGATAGATACATCTATCACAAAATTTAAAAACGCAACTATTTTATTTATATATACATCCTTGATACTACCACTAAAATAAAACGAAGATCAACATGTAATATAGTTCTAAAATTGAGCATCCGTTTAATAAAACAAATCGGTTATAATGGTGCCGATTCTCTTGTCACAAATTCTCTAAACTAAACTAAAAAACACTAAAATTTAGTTTATTCCTGTCAAACAACGATTTCCTATTCTGAAAATAGACTAAAGTGACACAACTTAACTATAATTTAGTTTGACAGCACTAAGATGGCACTGAGTTTTAATTTAGTGAAAATGCTATTCTGAATTTGACGTTTTAACCAAAATTTTTGTTCTATTTCTAAAATCCTCTAACTAACTCTGACTATTTTTAATCACGATTAAAAATGTGTGGAATAAAATTAGATGTCATGAACTAAAATTCAAACCAACACCTCGAATTCAGTTGCAAAACGGTACTGTATCCTTTTTTTATTTTCTTTTGCTTATATCTCGAAAACGGTGTGTCCTATCGCAAAAATAATGAAAATTTGGACCCCCTTTGCAACCCGCAAACCCGTAATACTCAACATGTTGGTAATTTTTTTTTTTTGTTTTCTTCCAAAAAGTTTAAAATTCCATATAAAAATACGTCGAGACGGCCACAATGCGCGCCTCTCCGGCTCAAAAAAAATCACGTGGTAGGCAAACAAGTAGGTACCAAGTGGAGTCGCGATTGTCAAATTCGATTTTAGTTCTGACAAAATAATTTTTAAATTTAGAGATTTTTTTTGCCAGAATAGCTCTAAGATTCTCATAGTAAAAAGTAAGGAATTTTAGTGATGGTTTAGTTAGTTTAGTTCGGTGTACAAGAGAATCGGCACCAATGCCTGTTTATTTGAATCAGATAACCACCTAATAATACGTCATACCGTTTTAAATCAAAGTCGCAGCAAGGTGATTGAGTCTACGTTTATAAAAAGTAGGTATTTAATAAGACCTATTTATCAGGTCCAGTTTATCTTAATATTAGGCAGAAGATATCTTGATCTAATCTTCTTAAAATAATCTTGATAGAATTTTAGGCAGAAGTACACACTACAGGCGCGCTACGTTCGTTCGTTATATTGCTAATTTGGCCTTGGACTCCACACATCGGTATATTTCCTTCCCATATGAATCACAACGACAAGACAAGTTTATTGGTGTTTCCCTGTTACAACTACGCAAAACCTCACACGTGAAACGATTAAAATGAGATCGAGGGCCGAACGCGTGATTTGAACACATTGCTTGCCAATCACCTGTCAGTTTCGCCAACTTTATAAGAACCCTTCTATGTAAACCTACCTTTAAGTTTGCATATTTAAATTCTACTCCGCTTTGCCTTTTAAGCAATTTTCTTAAAGACGGGTATTGAGTTTTAATATGTATAAAGTACAACGAAATCGTCACATTTACATTCAGTGTCGCTAACTATTTGCTACAAATTTCTGAACAGCATGTAGGTATGGCGGAATTATTCAGTTTTATTCGCCTTTGCACGGTTTTAGGAATCCGATGTGATTCGCATTTGATATGCGGCCGTTTCTCGTGTTTTATGGGAACATAAATTTCTGTCCATGTTAATTTGTTATTGCACACGAAGCTTAGTAAGAATCCTTGTTGTACTGCTAGATAGATTAAAAAAAAACACCTTAAACTAGACTAACCCCACTCAGGAGGACGCTAAAATAATTGCCACTTTAGAGCACTTTCTATTTGCGTGTGCATTGTGCATCTGTGACTGTGACGAAGGAACTTGCTTTATCGACCGTATAATTCAAGACTGGATTTCAATCGTTATCACTCGATGTTAATTTATGTCCTTTATTAATTCACGAGGTAGTCATAAGTACTGGCTATAAACAGAACTGAGAAAAGTAAAAAAATCACCAATGTTAATAGGACGGTTAAAAATGTAAGTTGCATGCGAGTCTATTTTATATACACGAGTCTCGCCCGAGCTCCGAACACTTCGACACCGCGCGATAATTAGTTTTCGGCTGTCTAGCGGTCACGAATCCGAACATTCCAATGTATTGCCGACTCATCTAAAGGCTTATCTATATAGATACAGGTGTTTTTGTGTAGAATCTTTACACAAATCAGTTTGCGAGACTGGCGGTTGAGAGATGATTTTAACTCTAACTGTTCCATTAAGTGCGATGTAGCCAAGTCGTGATAGACAAGAAACACTGAGATAATAACGAACTTTTTTATTATTATTTAACATTTGTTGAATTCAGATTAGTCCAACGTCTACAGCAACACGAACAGCGTTCACGAGCCGTATCTTGTGTTCCTCTTGTTTAATTGGAGTCAATGGCCAAAGTTCCTGAAGCGGTATGCGGTCAAAGCCGGAGTACTTCATTTCACAGGACTGCAGGGTGTCGCAACGTTCGTTTGCCAACAGGGGAAACGATGTGACTGATGCTAGTAATCCAAAAGAACCATACTTCTTTAACTCTTCTTTTAATATGTCAAATGAAAAAGCCTTACTTGCATCGAGCCCCATGTCTGTCAGATAATACTCCAAAGACTTGTAGTAAACGTCGACGGCCTCCTGAAATTCTTCTTTATTACGACAAAGGTTGCCACACATTAGTATAAAGTAAGACAAATCTGTGGCGGGTGAAGCACATCTCAATAATTGAAAATCAATAGCGATGGATTTATCCTTGCAGCACAGGAAGTTGGGACACCAAGCATCTCCGTGATTAAACACGGGGTGATCACCTCGACTGTTAACAATGCGTATCAATTGTCCGTAAATATCATCATTAACTACGGCGTTAAATCTCTGGTAATAAACGCTTTCCGGATCTTCAAATTCTGCAAGCACTTTTCTATCAATGTTTATGGCTTCCTGGAGATACTTCGCATACCAGTTTCTATTATTATCATTATAATAAACTTCATTAAGTCCATTCGCAAGTTTCGCAAAGGTATCGGGTTTTTTAATTCGCAGAGCAAAGGACACAGCGTGGAAATGCGCCAAAGATTTGAGAGTCAAATTCCTTTCGTATAAAGTAATACGTTCAGATATAGACGAACATTCCTTCTCAGACAAGTCTTCCATCAATATATAATCGTCTTTGCCATCGAGATGGCATCCGTAGCATTTTGGCAGATAGTTCTGAATCCTCTCTTTTGCACCAGAAGTCTTCTGGATCTCGCACAAAATGGGTAAAAAGGTCGAGAAAAATAAAGCTTCTCTTTTAAAGTATGTATGGCAGTCAAGAGATTTTCGCATTAGAGGGTCGTTTACTAGTCCTTTAGCGACGAATTTGGCTGTATGTGTCTTGCCAGTCACTTGGATCCGGTACACAGCGCTGATGAGCCCTTCCCCTGCTGGCGCCGCTCTTGTAATTTCAACACTTTGGACATTGTCCTCACTTTTCGTCTTTAATTTGAAAACTTTGTCTATAACATCTTCAGTTAGATGTTTGGAAATAGTAGCTAATGTTAACCGAACCATGGTGCTGACGTTACTGATACTTGCCTCTGTTGTTTCAATTATTTAAATATTCTCTTACAAGATATGATTAACATGTCAAGTTTTATCATTTTTGTTAACATTAGCAATCTGTAATTAATGTAAATATTATATAATCTCGTTTGACGCTAAAATAAATGACAATACTATTTAAACATTAAGAACAAAGAGCACTCTCGTGATTTTAGTTGATAAGAAAGTAAATTGATTTGTGGAGTGTTTAACATTCTAATCCCCAGCATCATATCTATTTATACGCTCGAACCCAGTAATAGAAACGTCTGATGAAACTGAAAGAAAAATTCAACGTAACTTTGTTGAGATAATCTGTTTTACACTAATCGGGTCACAAAAGACCTATGAGAAATCATACTTTAGTCACATTGGCAATATTTACCAGTTCTTCTTACTGGTCCAGTCAAAAGTGCTGTAATTACAGTGAGTACAGTGGTGGTCGTTGCTTTAGAGTCCTAATTTGGTGCCTCCCATCAGGATGATGGACGACAAGCTCGTGGCTCGGGGCTCACTCGTGACGAGGCGTGCAAACGTCTTCACGAAGTGCCGCCGGAGACCCTACCTGCTACCATTTCTCATGCAAACCTTTATTATGCCCCTCTCTAGTTTATGGATACCAGTAATGTTGGGTATTTGTACTTGGTAGACGTTCCTACATGTCTGTTTACGTTTTACATTTACCGAGCTTGGTTTAAAACTGAAATAAGTAGGTATAGCTGCGGCACTATGAATACAGATATTAAAAACCAAGAACACTATTAGACTATTACATATTACTTTTCTGCAGTTGTTATGCCATGCTTATATAGTAATTAAAAAATCCACCAGGCGGAAAAAAAACATTTTCCGCATGAAAATGTTCTTTTTTTTACGAAAATTATTTTGAGTTTCGTCTTTTTACTTTTCAAACGAGAAAATAGTTTCACTAAATTTAATTCATGCAACGTTATCATGACTGCTGAGTGCTGCTTGTAAATGAAACAAAATATTTCATAATACACTGTATTTGTCACCTGTAATCACTGTTTCGCGATTTCCATCTAGTCCTTGGAAATATTCTGTGCCATTGTCAACATTTCAAGATAATTAAGTATTTATAGTGGATACGTAATAGGTACGTCATTCGTCAAATACAGGGTGTTAGGCTGAACACCGTTATCCTTGCAACCAGTGATTTGGTTTCATTTATAGAACGTAAAATCAATGGAAAATTACAACTTTTTTTTTCTTTTTTTTTAATCTACATTTTACCACAAGAGACGCAAGTTCTGCCCTATGCGCTAGGACAACGAACTTGCGTCTCAACACGGGCGGGGGGTGCGGGATGTGACCTGACCGACCGCGAGCGCGACCTCTCCCTCAGTCAGTCAGCTGTTTCGCTAGAGAGCACGGTGTCGGATAGAAACTTTTTAAAATCTGTTAATGAAAATAACGTTTTTTTTTTTTGTGTTCGGTCATTTATTTTTATATTTAAGTCAACTACCCATGGTTTGAATGACAAGAGTGTTTACCCTTACATCCTATATATTAGTGATATGAGCATAATTACTTAGATTTTTAATATTTTCGTCTACAGTTTGACTGCATATAATTATGACGGCAACTATCTATAAACCCTTTACCAAATGGACCAATTTTTTCCGGAAAACCGCGACTTTTCGTTAACCATATCATCAACATTAAAGGGTGTTTTAATAATGTGCTCAAGTATTCGACCGGCGCCGCCGCCGCGCCGGCGCCGTGTAGTACTTACATGATAAAACTGCACCAACATCATGCCGACAAAAATCTTTTGATGTATCTCATTTTGCTTGATGTCTAGTGTTTGGCCCTTCCCTTGTTATCAATTTTTGTACCTACTTTCCCCTTTTCTATGACTTGTAATGTTTTTGCAATTATAATAGCCAATACTAACATGTGTATTTTTCTTATTATGCGCAAGCAGCTACAGGACACCGATACTTCCATAAGGGTAAGTGAAATTACTTACTACCTTAGCCTTTTAAGCCTTTATTAAATATAAGATATTATTCAGATCCTTGACAATAATGAATACTTCCAACCTACTAATTGAAGAACGCTTTCCCAAATAAAAACAGTCTAAAAGATAAACTCATACGGTATGTATATCAACCATAATAGCCAATAAGGTTGATATAAATATACTTAAAACTAACAAAACATGGAATCGGTAGTTCTTCAATGCCATTACCATTACGAACTACGATATCGATACCACACTATCGAGTCATGAACACACTAGAACTTGTTAGCTGCATTTACAGTGATTACCTACCCAATAGAACGGAGCGAGCAGTGAAAATAATTTGACATTGTGCACGACTAAGGAATATTACCATATATTCTGCAAGCTTTAAAGCCTTACTAAGGGTGAACTGTATTCCTGACTGCACTATTTGTACTTAGGACCGATTTTAGACTTCTAAAGGTCTAAAAGTAACCAGTGTGGAAGTGACAGCTAGAAATTCTAACATATAAAAATGTGAAATAGTCACTTTGGGGAGGCCAATGTCCAAGCAGCCGTTGATAACTGTCGGAGTGCCTTAATTTTGTTTCTGCGACCAATTTCGACGAAAAGCTCGCCCGCCGCTGCCGCGGCACCGGTCGCTCGCACGGCTCGCGCTTAGTTGGTTATGGTTCTAACGTAACCTATTTGTTCGGAGTAACCTAATAGTTATATTACTAGATTGTGGTCGCATCATAGCTATATTCCTCGTAAGACAGTTATGAACCGCTTTCATATAACTATATTACGGTATATTACTATATCCCTAGGGATATAAGTATATCACAGCTTCGACCATCTTACTGCGACATATATATATTTCTGATACTAACATGTACCTGTTTCTAATTTTGCGCAAGCAGTCCAAAACGGTAAGTGTAACTTTCTTTTTTTCGTCTGCTTGATGTCCCTATTAAATTCTGATGTGCTATTATTCTGTTTCTCTCTTTTCTTCAATTATTACCCTCCATTATACTGTATGTTTAGTTGTTTTTATTTTTAAACAAACTCAGCATCTGAAATAAGATTTTGACTGCAAAATATTTGATTTGCAGATCAAGCTTCAACATATCGAGAGCTGTTCTCTTTTTTTTACTGTTCCGGTCTCCTATTTTCTCAGACTGTGAGCTTTTGTTCACTCATCATCTGCCCAGCCTTTTCCCAACTATGTTGGGGTCGGCTTCCAGTCTCACCGCATAATCAGCCTATAATGTTCCCAATGCTGGGACACAGGCCTCCTCTCTTCGAGAAGGAGTGGGCTGTAATCTACCACGCGGGCCCATTGCGAGTTGTTAGATGTCACGTGAATTCGAATTATTGGGACTGTATGCTAGTTTCCTCACGATGTTTTCCTTTACCCTTTTGAGAGCAGTGGTGATGAAATTATTTACATAAAGTAAAGCGCCTTAGGTTTGAACACACCACCTATAAGTCGGGGCTGTTACCACTGGGCCACCAGTGCTCTCCATCTCACTGAATACAGCTGAATACCAGTATTTTTCTAGTTTTTTCTCGATTCGCTTTTTAGCTTTTTCTCACTAGTGTTGCAAAATTCCAGTTTTGCTCATCAACATCAATTTCTTCTACTGCAACAGTGTGTAAGTTCATGATGATTTTGAATTCAGAATGCAAAATTCTTATTGAAAAGGCAAAGCTTTCTCTAATCGGAATGTTCATGTTTATAACTTTAAAACCAGTCAGGTCAATTAAATGTGGGCATAATTTATTACTAGTCTCAGACCTGATCCTTAAACTGAAAAGACCATAATATCACCACATTCGGCAACCTTCGCATCATTTGGGTTGATGTCCGTTGCCGTGAAGTATCGGTATCTGTTTGAGATATTGGAAACTAGACCATTTCATTTTATAATTTGAAGTCTAGTTCTACGTGGTTCTTGTTCAAAAATGCTCATCTATTTCTGCTTTTATTTCAAGCATCCACGGAACGGCGCCCTCGGATGCAGCAGGGTTTATACGGTAACCATTACCATCACCATCATCTTCATGATCTTTATTCATAGCATTTTAAGGCCATCATTCCTTGTTTAACGTCGAACTTTTCCACGACTTCGTGTCATTCATATTGTGTGTATCTTCATCGTCATCATCATCATTGTCAGTCCTGTTTCATTCAATATCTTCTTCCTTCTGTGTCATGCGTCTTGTATCTATCTTGCTTCTCCCCATCTGTCAAGTTTTAGCTAGAATTTCGTTAACAGGGATTTTTCCCCCACCCTGCATGCAAGAAAAAAATGGGTTTCTTTTCTAAACCTAGTACTATCGTCACTAATCTATCTTCCTAGTTCATCATTAAATTAATAATGTAAAGAATATAAATGTTTCATTGCAAGTGTACATACAAGGAAACGTCGACGTTAATGAAGAATTGCATGTAATCGATTTTATGAACATCTGTACAATGTACATTCAATACAAGCCAACATCCGCATTCATACGGTAATCAATCAGAAAATATTAGCTTAGTCAATCGACGCCATCTTGAATTGAAAGAATTATGATCTTGATTTATAAATTAATTAATAATTTTATTTTAAAATCTTGGCTGTGATTTCAATTATCTCCATAATGTCATTTTATCTGCAATGAAAATAAAAATACTAAAATATTCCTTCATTCACGGAGTAAAAACGCACTAAACATTAAAATCCATATGCATGCATTTACAAATATTGTATTGACAGCCGACTCCTACATACTTCAGGAGAAAGCCGGATTTTGGCCAGGTATGTTAAATTTGGATGTCTGAATTTAATATATCTAAGACATTTTTAATGAGAAATCAGAGTGGGTTAGTACCCGAATGCATCTGACTTTCTTAATAAATTGATTTTTATTTATTAACTGGCTTTCTGCCTTCTATAATATATTTCAAAGAAACACTTCAATTCTATAATGTTTCTAATTAATAAACAGGTACAATAAGTTGGGCAAGGACAAATTATTACATTTTTGAAAAGTGTCTCGTAGAAAATTGGTCATGAAAACTTTGGAAAAGGACAAATCTATTTAAGTAAAACTACTGTAAGTTATGGCGAAACCGCCAGGGTAGCCCGCGAAATCCAAATTCTAACGATGATAATTATGTAACTACATATTTTTTTCGGTCACGAATCATATTTTGATGAACATACACCTGACACTGACTTGCAAATTGCAAGAATTTTGCGGGCTACCTTACCACTTACACTGTACACTTACCTTGTCACAATAAAATAAAACTATAATTAATGAGTTATTCATCAGAGTATAATCGTGTTTAATCGCAGGAAATTGAGAATTACGCGTATAATAAAATAAATGAGATTTTTTACATAAGCGACTTTTAAATTAACATAAAAAATGTCGGTAGGTAAATATTATGTTTCCTGTTTGCTACGAGGATGCATTTTTGGTACCTAATGATTAGCTTAGATTATAATCATTAATGGTATGTTGGACGAAGACCCGTTTATCACGCCACCTCCGAATATATTATTAACGAAGAGCCATATATTAGCTATCTTTTGAACGCGGAGAAAAAATTGAAGGCAATGTGATATAAAGAACTTAGCCTTTGTTTGGTTGTTAGAAATTCTTCTTAGTTCAATTGGTGTCTAAATAATAGCTGCCTAAGGCTGCCTAATTTTGATCTGCGTCTAATCCAATGTCGGGACAATAATTGACGACCAGCACCCTAAATGGGAATCATTTTTAAGGATACTGGTAATCCACTTAGAGGAGCTCGTAGCTACGTAATAACAACCGCACGGGTCGATCCATCAGGATCTACGCTTGCTGGGGTTGGTTCGTGGATGGGTGACCATCTCTACATACCGAGACCCCTCCGTGTTTCGAAAAGCACGTTAAGCCGTTGGTCGCGACTGTCATTTGTGAATCTTTGACAGTCGTTACGGGTCGTCAGAAGCCCGAAAGTCTGACAACCAGTCTTACCAGGGGGTATCGTATTACCTAGTTACTGGGTTGTGGAGGTCAGATAGGCAGTCACTCCATGTAAAATTCTGGTATTCAGCTGCATCCGGTTAGACTGGAAGCCGACCCCAACATAGTTGGGAAAAGGCTAGGCAGATGATGGTAATCCATTGCTTCATATGTTCGAAAAATGTATCTTCTCAACACCGTAATTAACGCTATGAATGTTGTTGAACTGTCAAAATGAAACAGATTGATCGTGTGTCGCTCAGCAGGCGTAGCATGGCGCTTTCTATCTCTACAAAGAATAGACATAGCTTTTTCTATACAAAGTGACAGTTCGTTTCTTCATTTTTGACATCCACCGTAGAAATCTTTCTACAATCTGTCATTTTGTCTTTCATTTCTAACGATCTTTGTCTAGGTCTTTTTATATGTAGACTATTTCGGAAGAAAGTTTTCTATCCTTACTGTCAAAATCACACTGACAACCGATAAATCCTATGATAAAACAAAGAATTCTGAGTCGAATTATGTAAAAGAGTGAATTTCGTAAAAAGTGTAGTTGACTCTTTCTATTTTGCTGCCGTCTCGTCTACAGCAAACGTCATTTTTGTCTACTCTTCCGTCGACAGAACGGTGCTCATGCTACGCCTGCTGGTTCAGGTTTCCAAACAAATTAGTCCTTCTGTCCGATTTTAAAATTAAGCCACTGACTGTGGACCTCTGACCACTACTAGTATTGAAGAATGTATTGACCTTTAACATTTATTCAATGTTTATTTTTAAATGGCCAACGAGAGTAAAAGCCGTTCAGTAGCACCCCGAGGCAGGGAGCCCCAAAAATCGTTCTGATAATGAATATTTCCTGCTACTGGTGTTTCCCGTTACTTAATTAGTAACCTCGAATCGTAACAAACTACCTTACAAGCCATAAAACATGCGGATTATTGAAAAAGAATAACAATAAAAACGTGAAGCAAAATGGCCGAGTTACCTGCGCTGCGCGCGCCATCGCTCCTTCGAACTTTTTTTTTTCAAATATAAGGTACGGGCACCGGCGTCCAACAGATAAAAGCCTGTTGTAGACACGAGTAAGACAAAAGCACGCCGTATTGTAGTTTTATTTTTGATTTTAATCGTCCATTTGGTCGTCGAGTGGTGTGGCATAACGTTCGTTTTTACGTCAACGATTTATGACCGTCTGTCAGTCGAGAGCGAATATTTAGCCTTGGTTATGTCACTCTTTGCACTTTCTTGTCCTGCTCTATATTATGTAGCATTACCTACTTAAAAACTCTGTTTTAGTCGGCCACGTGTCAGAAAGGCCCAGTTTTTTTTTAAATAAATAAATACCCACCTTCTTTACCTCCTATGATTTTCCGGTTCTTAATAAGGTAGGTAGGCAAAATCCGCATGCGAATTTTCATGTTCAATTTCTTTACTCAAAAATCCAAATTGAGTATCTGTTTACCAGAATTAACAAAAATTCTAAGTATAACCCAATTCGCTATCAGTAACAGAACTCAGATGGACGAGATAAGAGGATAAATACTCTGCACACAACTCTAATAGTTACTAGCCATTAAAAATCTCGTTAAGGAGTTTACTCAACTTAAATATGAGCGATAAGAATGACTGTGTAATATAGGTTAGCTGCATTTTTTTGAGCTGATTTGGCAATGCAGTATAAAGTTGTAAACTGATATGAATCGTAGAGATAATTTTCGACTCGTCGTGATTTCTTGAGTTTTCAAAGCCAACACTCGTAGAAAGGCTTGATAAACTTCACTAAAACACTTCCCCATACTTTTAAACAAGCCTACGCAGAGCTACGTAGCTTGTAGCGCTAAGCTTCACTGTTAACTTAAATTTTTACTAATTAGAAAAAAATATGTAAAAAGTATTATTTTATTTCTTAATATAATAACAGTTTAAAAATCTAAACCGCAACACATACCATTTAACGGTAAACTCAATGACTCAAGTCAAGTCTAAACTGTTCTCATTGCAGTCAATTTGTCAAAAAACCTCATTTTAATTTAAACGTTCTCTCAGAAAATTAAGTGTAAGACATTGGCCACATTTCCAAGTAGCCAATAGGAAAAAAACTAAAAATTTAAAATAAGAAGGCAGGATCCCACAATGTGATTCGCGTTTAGATTCCGTTCGGAGGCTTCTACAAAAAACGTGGTTTTGTGGCGAGCGTGCGAACGGGCCCTTTGTCCGCCTGTATGTCAGAAGTGCATCTGTCGATACGTTTATAATTTCAGTAGTGTATTTATCAACGACACGCAATCGTTGTACTTGTTGTGGTGAAGCCATGGGTTCTGATTTTCAAGTCATAAACTTAATGAATGCGCGCGCAGACAACCTGAACGTGACTTCAGTAGTGTTGAAAAAATAAACACATGCGATTCTGTAATATGCAATTTGAT
This sequence comes from Lithophane semibrunnea, assembly GCA_947363905.1. Taxonomy (NCBI): domain Eukaryota; kingdom Metazoa; phylum Arthropoda; class Insecta; order Lepidoptera; family Noctuidae; genus Lithophane; species Lithophane semibrunnea. Next base: position 4,981,816 of record OX376186.1, on the reverse strand, counting down.
CTTATGAACCCTTTTCAACGTTTCTCAAATTCAATAAGTATAATAAAGGATGATTTGTATAGATGTTTTTCAATATATGTTTGCATATGTTAAAGGTTTTCTTCTCCAAAACAGTCTCGCGGACTAAAAGACCATTTAGAGCTAGCAAGAGAGAAAATCATACTGTAATTTAGTCGTATTTTATTTTCTATGAGACCTATGGAGACCTGTGGAGACTTCAGGAACCCAAAACCCGAGGGCGATGATGCCTCGGATGCCACGCATTACCATGAGAATTGCTCAGAGAACACATGCAAGCAACTTGATGCATATCTTCTGTACAAATGCATTCTGAGCGATCCTTGCATAGCTTTGTGCATCGCTCTCTTTTCTTTGTATAACCCCAAGATAACTAATTTTAAACTGCATAATTCTTTTCAACGTTTATCTGCTTATCCATGTTGAGTATGTTATCCAGGCTTGCATCGTATTGACTGCTCGGTTGAGTCGCTTCAAACAATTTCGAAGATTTCTCATTCAGGCGAGTGTGAACCGCCTCAAGCGACCGCCGGATAGATTTATAATTAAGTACCTTAATTTGTGGTTCGCTCATAAATAACAAATCACTGATAAGGATCAACATTTTGTAAAAACACAAAACCCTATCGTTTGTAATTATAAAACACTCGACTTTCAAATCAAAAAGAACGAATCTGATGGTATCGTTAACGCACGACATTATGATCGATTGATATCGATAAAAATTAACTTGCGGCGTAACTTATTGATACGATTACGACGAGCAGTCGGGGGTGGCAGATGCCTCGCCCTTTGATTTCTTTACATTTCGAACAGTCTAACTTATTCTTTATCATGAACACCGTATCGTATTTTGTGCACAGTCAACACATACCTGTTGACTTAGTTCCTATTGCGTAGGGAAGACGGTTCTTTTTTGGTTGTCAGACAAATAAGATCGTACATCATAAACTCGAATCTCCAACCCCGTCGCAGTGGGATACTGGCTGGAATCCAAGAATGCATTTTTTATTACAACATGTATAATAGGCGGCAATTATTAAGTTTCTACGTTTGGTATTAATGATCAGAAACATAATTTTTAATGTCTCTAGGTGGCGGCCGCGCGGCCGCGTCTGTTGCCTTCGTCGCTGGCTCGTTTATTTTCCCCGCCACACAACCTGAGTTTCAAGAATTGTTATTGGGCCTTAAAATTTGATTGCATCAGGCTATAAGTAATTTTTAACGTACTGGAGGCATAAAATATAAAATAATTGTTTATTTAAAATTAATTGATGATTAATGCATCTTTAATTGAAACATTAATTTTCGGCGGTTTGACAGGTGAATGTTACAAAGTTCATTAGGCAACATACAGGTTTCTCTATGGCATTTTTGGCAAGCTTTGACATCAATTTAAATGTAAAAATCTTGTTAGGAATGTTGCTAATATAATTATACTTATAGATGCCTTTTTTCACGAATTTAATACTAATCTTTACGATGTCAGGCCATTAAGGCACTCGTTAAATGTAGGAAAGTTTGGCGCCAAATGATAAAATGTTGCATTAATTCATTAGTTCGTCAGAATTCATTTGCTCGTAGTTCTCCATTGAATAACATCTCGAACATTTGTAATATATCAGGCTAATAGACTCGTAATATTATTTTAAATTACAAGCTATTTTCGCAGCTTTTAACACTGGCTACTACGCCATAAATTAGAATACTAAAAATAAATCATTTTATTATTCTACATTCCGTTTTATTTGAATATACGTGTGGGTTCTTAAAAATATTCACTTTTGCTTAACTTTATAAGAACCCGTTGTCTTTGACCCTCAACAAATTGATGACGGCTTACCTCCAAGCGATCAAAGACTTATTAATAATGTAAGTAAGTAGTATAATGAATAATAAAAATCGTTGCACATTCAAAAAATGGTTAGGTATGTAGAACAACAAGAGCTTTGATCGCCAAAGCATTTAGTAAAAGGACCACCCGTATAATAAGACCAGTCGAACACGAGTACGACCATTTCGGTAGTTCCCCCTTCTACTGTCCGCACTGAATACAAACAACTGATTTTGTTTATAACATACGTGTTAGTGTTAACATAGCAATTTGGGCTTAAGTAATAAAAACAATTAATTAATATGAAGCTTGGGTACTTGAGGCACTTCTAAAGAATTTTAAATGTGAGGGCAGTTTCTTTAATCGATGTAAACTGACGCATTGATTTATTTAGGAATTTTAATTGTGCGTTTGTGTGTATTAACAATTTAGATTTGAATGTATCGAGTGAATTTCCAAATACTAGATTTGACAAGAGAATTGACATATCTACCTACTACTACTACTACCTACATATGATAAGAAATTGAGTTTATACTGCAAACAGCTCAAGTCTCATGAAATTACCTGTTATTGTTATAATATAATAATTATTATGAACTACCCCAACAAAATTACAGGTGTTTAACTGTAGAGGAATCACCAAGTCAGACTAGGAAAACCCAAATGAACTTCTACATACCTACGAGTCACATGACCCAACTAAATTAGTCATTCAGTTTACCATCCCTGTGCCCAGCCTAGCCTGGCCTTTAAATTAAAATAGAAGCTATATTTATCATGTCTATAACCACGATGCTGAATTGGAATTGCTAAGATTGCGGGTTGTCGCTGGTTGTCACCAGACGCGATAAACCCGTAACTAAATCGTGGGAAGCAACCTTAGTGTTTGAGACATCGCCGACAACCTGTAGGAGAGAGATAGTCTAAATATCTGGACATAGAAAGAAAGCACAGTATTTAAATAATACAAATACAAATGGTTTATTGGCAAAAAGAAAAAGGTGATGACGGACATCGCTCTTACTCGTACAAAGTCAAGTTTGGATTGAACATCATAATGTTTTGGTTTGACCGTTGCCCCCAAACTAAGCAGGGGTTGTATCTTGGGGGTCGGACTGCGATTGAGCAGAAAGAAATAAGCATAAGTCCCTTTATAAGACACTGGGTGCGGAGGCACGTGCCAATGTGTGTTGGGCCACGTCAGTTTTAGTTTTTAAAAGTTTATTAACATAGTTTTACTAACATTATATGGATTGTGTGTACTTGTATATGTAGTCTGAAATAAAGCATATATTATATTATTATTATTATTATTATAAGCAGCCTTTAATGTTCCCATTTCTGGAACACAGGCTCTCGGTGCGAGGGTGTAATGTTCTGATGACTCGTAACAACTGTCAAAGATCCTCGAATGACAGCCGGGACCAGCGACTTAACGTGCTTTCCGAGGCACGGAGGAGTCTCGGTATGTAAAGATGGTGGATCGACCCGTGCGTCTGTTATTACTTAACCACGAGGTAAGTATCTATGTTACATTTTTCCTTCATATGATAAGCGTACCATTAAAAATACTGACACCTGTGTTGTATTTGTTAGCATCAACTCTTGAGCATAAAGTAAAACGATGCTACAGCTAAACTGAAAAAAAAAACCTAAAATGCACATCATCCATAGTTTAATCTCCATCTCGAAAAATTTGCAACTAAAAGTACACTATCTAATTCTTTTATGTGCATAGCAACAGTCACTTTTAGAGGACGGTGCCAACAAAGGCACTCGAACCACTTGACTGCATTGTAATGCCACAATGGCGCTTTGATTTCACTATTGTGCTCAGGCGCAGGTAGAACCCCGTGCTTTACTTGTAATCCTTAATAATGTTTTGTTTGCTGAGTTTGGAATAAAATGGCGTAGTATTGAAACTCGTGTTGGAGAGTTTCAGTGTGTTTTATAAGACAGGTTGAGCTTTGTCAGTCGAGTGCTTTGATACTTTGTAAAATGTGGACTTGCGGAGTCGCGAATCGAACACGTGCTGAATTGAGAAGCTCTTCAACTCCATATATAAGCAAAAAAAGAACCTTGTTTTAACTCTTCCACTCCTTCATGAATGATATGTTGCCGTTAGTATGAAATCTAGATATCTTTCAAGATTGAGTATTGTTCTATTCAAGTTGAATCCAACCGACAGTCTAGTACCACCTTGATCACTTGTAACTGAATCAGTTCCAATATAGATCTACTTCTTGTGCAATTTCCACGAATAATAGTTAGCAGAACCTATTTACATCATTTGATCCTATTTTCATTCTCATATAGATAATAATAACACAATTAATATGTATTATTAATACTCTGGACGATACTCGAGTACAGTACAACTATTATCTAATGTCCTTCGACAAACTTCGTCGAATCGACTTAGAAGTCGATTGCGAGCGTCCGGTCTGCACCAAGTGCAAAGGGCAACGGATAGAAATCTGACGACTGACGAAACACGAAGTTTACCTAGGGACATTAAGAAAATATTTGTACTGTACCAATTTAAATAAGACACGCTTCATATTATGTAGTTTAACCGATATTTTATTGGCAGCCTGACGAGACAAACTAACCTGTAGGCGTAGGCCGCCGCGCGCCGTCGCATCAGGGCTACCTACAGAGACATACACACAACACATGCAATAATGAGCTTTCAGCTTTCGCTATAAGTACGAGGCTTCCAGCACAATTACGTTGGTAATATCTCACTGGGAAGTAGGAACTGAAATTGTATGGTGAACACACGTTGTCAGTATACAATGTGGAGACGACAATACAACAATAAATGAAAACACCGGCAATACTAATGCATAATAGTATTTTGGAACTATCAAATAAATCCTAACATCGAAATTAAAAAAGTCATTTTTTCAAACAAACTAAATAGTAGCGATGGGCCGACTATGGGGTTTGCCGATCTTTGACTAGCTATCGTAACTAAACTATTGGATATATTTGATTAATTTTTTGTATTTAGACCGAGAACGTCATTACATATACGGAGTTAAATTTTTTGTCGTATTGTCGTCTCCACCTTGTATGTGTTGGTAATTTTATGAGAACTTATACTAAAAGGGCAATTGCTTCTAGAAATTAAATTTTTATGCGCTGCCTTGCTTTACGCGCAAGCGCGAGTGTCTGTAATATGCTCGCGATTGCAAAAAAAATCCTTTACCTTGCTCGTGAAATTTGACACTTGACCCTGGCGCGGCCGCACTCATTAAAACTTGACAATCATCGGTTATATTCTGCAGATCTAAATAGATTCACACACTTGTGTGTTTGTTAACTAAAGGAAAACAAGTCGAAGTCACGAAATGTGAAATAAGCATTTTAGAACACAGCCAAAATAAAAATACCTCCCCAAAAATCCACTATTACTTACTTAGGTTAATTCTTCATAATTAACAAACTGTGCAATAAATAAAAACCGGAATTTCACGACTAGTTGAAAATTCTTGAACACAATTAGAAACATTAATGGCAAAAAGACATCTTGCATTTAACGATAAATATCGATTAAAATTCTAAATCGATTCGTTACATTACTATTTTCCGATATATCGATACATCGGTACGACATCTAACACATCGGAGAGATTTGTAAGAGCATTCTAGACCGTGAAGGCTCTATAGTTCAGGAATGTGAGGTGAACCCGCTACGACTCAACGACTGACCAAACATTCATTCCGCAAATCCGTTATACGCGACAACTTTCAAGTTTCACATACATTGAGTTCTTTGCACAGATGATGACATGACGCGTTCAACTGCGGCCGTCAATGGATGCAGAGTGAAGCGATGTTGTCGCACAGTGCGTTTAGCAAGATTCTCGTGGTTAGTATCACATCTCGACTTTCGTAAAGAGTTCAACGCGCGCTCGCTATCTGTGTCCACAATATAATCTAACTTGGTAAATAACGTAATTGATACATTACACTATAAATAGTGTAAATTAATGTCCACTGGTCGTTTATAATGTTTGCGAAGATATTAAAGACCAGAGGTTTGTTTTTAAAATTGGCTCTTAAACCGTATTTTCATGGATCCTTACATACGAGTACACGACGTTATGTATTTCCAAGATAAGTAGTTACGAGTAATTTGAAGGTCACAAAATTCATTTACTGATTTCGAGAAGCCAAGTCTTATTTCTTGCCTCTGTTTCACGTAAAAAAACCGTATAGGATACTCTTAAAAGCTTAGAATTCTTTCAGGAAAAGCCGTGATACGTTGATTTGTTTTCAGGAGACTGTCAGGGTGGTAAATCCTAACTAATATTATAAATGCGAATGTGAGTTTGTTTTTACGCTTTCACGCTAAAACGGCTGAGCAGATTTGAATGAAATTTGGCACATGGGTACAGGACATAGGATACTTTTTATCCCGATATTCCCACGCGACCAAGAGCTACGCGGGTGAAACCGTAGGCATAGCTAGTATGTACATAAAGATGAAAAGAGCAATAAATATTATTCCTTTGTATTATTGCTAAAGTTAAGTAATAATATTTCACAGAACCATATACCGTTAGGCAGTAAAACTGTAAATAACCAGCACATTACTATTTGGCCAACGATAATAACTTTACTATTTATGTCCACGGTTAATATTAATTTTAATCACGTACTTAATATAAATTTTATACTGATGAATATGAATAGATTTGAAAATGTTGTGTAAAATGGAGAAAATATTTTACTAGTGGAGGGAGAAAAAACATATTTTACTTATTTTTTATTAGTGGAATAAAAGCGAAAGCCAATAAACAAGAATCTAAAAATTGCTGTCGAAGTAGAAAAATCATTGGAATTTTAATTTAATACCATGTAAAATTATTTTAATTTTTAATAGCTTTTATTTAGTTTCATTTGTTATTAGGTACATAAATTCTAGCAAGTTAATTTTGGACCAGTTCCTAATGGCATCAGAATTTGAAAAACCTCCAAAGTTTTTATGTGGGTATTCTTTTTCCCATCTGCCAGTCTTATTCTTGAACAAAACTCACTATGAAAACTTAGGTGAAGTGAACCGATGACAGTGACAGCTCACTTCACCTAAGTTTTCACGGTGAGATGGTTACAGAATAGCAATGCTGATGACACTCTCTTTATAACCTAACGTTTCACTTGAGGTTGTTACAGAATAGATCGCCAAATGACAAAACATAGTAGTGATAGTGTCAGGAACGACGGCGCACGTAGGAACTTAACTTGGGAGATGATGAATTCTATCTTGCATTGATTCATAATCTTAGAAGTTTAAAACTATTTTTTTTAATTGTTAGCCTACTTTGTCGCACTGCTGAGCAAAGGCCTCCCCCAAATCTTTCCAAACATCCTTTTCCAGGGCCGCCTCGTTCCAACCCTTGCGGTACGCGTCTAGATCGTCCCTCCATCTCTTCCTGGGCCGGCCTCGGCGGCGCCGTCCATCCTCAGGCACCCACCGTGTGGAGACTCTTGCTTAGCGGTCGCTATGCATGCGGCTGACATGATACGCTATAAATTAAATGGGCATTTTACAGACCAATTATAGCCCAAATGTAACCAGGACTCGAGCAATCGATGGCTTTACACCGCTTAGCTATACAGCGTCAAATAATAATAAAAACATTCAACAAATAGGATTGAATTGCAATTAAGGATATTAATAAATATTTTTATAAAAATAACGTCAGTAATAAACCTTGTTTTACATATCGGCTATTATAAAATCGTTATTACTTGCTTAAAGGTATAAAAATATCAAAAGCGAAACAAGGTATCGAGAGAAATAAAGAATTATACTATAAAAAGAAACTGGTTATTAAAATAAAAGATATTTAAGTATACGAGATGTTTGTCGTTTGAAAAATGAGAGTAATCATTTAATCAGGCAAGTTCAACCTTTTTTCTAGGCGGTATACTTGCTACGGTGCTTGTGCTACGCCAACTGAAGATTGAGCACCTCTGTTTTCGATTTTCAAACGCTATGTGGAATTAAGCGGTAGATGTAAAGGATTTGATCATTTAATCAATAAATTATGCTTATTAGTAACGCGTGATTACAAGACGTATACTAATGTGGGTATGACTTTATGGTATTATACCATAAACTTGTTGACAGTTTGATTAGTGTGAGTTTTTAGTCGAAGTACTTAGATTGTACAGAGGCCTTAGTGCGAGTTTCTTTTATCTATCTTCACTTTACGCATCGACCGCGTTCGGCGCTCCGATTGGCCCTTCACCAGTGAAGGCCAGTGAAGGGCCAATCGGAGCGCCGAACGCGGTCGATGCGTAAAGTGAAGATAGTTAAAGGAAACTCGCAATAAGGCCTCAGGTTACAGCTGGGCAAACGAAGTTAAGCAACTATTTAACATGTTCTGCAAACAGTACAGGTACGATTCTGAAGGTACCTATAGTGTTCCTAGATTTAATAAGACCCAGAGAGATGTCTATTTAGATGGTTATTTTAAATCGACTCGGTGTTTGGCTACAGATGTAGCTGCAAAAGCTCGAAGTCAAAAATAGATAGACTCATTTTGCAGTTGACAACGTTTTCAGAAAGGTTCCAAAGACTGTTGATTCAGTGAGGGATGCTTTAAGAGTTCAAAGAAACTTTTTTTTCCTAGCTTACGCTGTCCCACTCCTGGGCAAAGGCCTCCCTCCACTCCTTCCATCTTTCGCGAGCCCGTGCGTCCTCCTTCCAGTTTCGATGGAACCTATCCAGCTCGTCCCGCCATCCCCTACGTGGTCTGCCGCGATCCCGTATCACTGTCTCAGGGCACCGGTTCTGTGCTAGTTGGGCCCACAGTTTGTCCTGCGGCAGACGTGTCCTGTCCAGTCCCATTTAAGTTGGGCATATTTTATTTATTATTTGGATATTTTTACATTAGTAGAATTGAACTTTAAAATGACTTCAGCAACTTAATGTTTAAGGAAATTCAAAGGATCAAGAAAAACATGATAGCTAAAGGCTAAAGCCTGTACAGTCACGAGCAAAAATATGTATACACTCAGCAAAATACAATAACGATTTTCTTCGTGGAATAACGAGTTTCTTTTTCGTGGAATTAAAATTGTAACTTTGAGATGATAATTTTTTCATAATAATAGGGGTTCCAAAATACTATATTCGTAATATCATAAAGTTACAATCAATACAGTAGGAGAAAATCACTTTTAAAAGTTGCTAAGTGTATACATATTAGTGCTCGTGACTGTACCTATAAAGCAGATATAAATAAAGATTGGATAGTAAACGTTGCCTAGTTACGTACGTTGTGCAATGGTAACGATTATAGTGCCACGAGAACCTGTAACATTAGTCACTGGCCGAGTTAAGCTAGCTTCAGGGACGTCACTTAGACCAAGCTTAACGCGAACATCGAGGTGTTGTAAGTACTTGGCAAATTATTTTGAAACTTTGTTTGCTAATTGACAACCCAATTTTTCAGCGAATCGAACAAAGTCACAAAACTTTTTAAATGTAACAGACTTTTTTTGAATATCGTTCTAAAATTAAAAAAACGTATTCGATAGTTTAAGGGGTATATTTCAAAGTACAGTAGTTGAAGCTCTTTTAGCTACAAAAGTTGCACCGAATAATGCTGCGCCTATATTAAAAGAATAAAAAATCGAACACATCACAGACTTTAATTACGAAATCGGACCAAAAAAGGTGCATGATACGTCCAAAAGGTGCATGATACGACCAAAAGCTACATTTTTGTCTGTCCATCAGTACAATTTGTTCGTATCTGTACTAGGTGAGCACAATACGTTATTAAAAACTTTTGTTACGTGGCTTTTTTTTCTACGGCGGCGTGTCGAGTGCGACGCATACCTGCGTCCTTCTCGACGTTTACCTGTGCTCGTGAGAGGGCAGAGGCAGACCGTCACAAGTAGTAGATGTGGCAAACGAGACGGAGCCGAGCTCACGGTCTAGTATAACTTTGTGTTTCATATTTTGTGAGTTTTGTGCGGTTTGACGGGGTTGATTGATACTGCGTTACAGGAATTCAGTTTGTGCGTTGATTCTTTTCTTTATTTTATTGGCGATTATTTTACAAACGTTACTTGAGCGCCAAATTGATTAAAAACAAATAGTTTTAGTGGACTTATAGAAAAGTGAACTTGGAATGGACTTAGGCTTTTACAGCCTTCAAGACAGTGCTTGTTATTATCAGAAGGCGCACCGAAGAATCGAACGCCAAAGATTTCCCGCCCAAAGGCAAGCCTTCTTGTCGGGTCTGAGGAGGCTTGGGTCTGTGGCTGCGCCCGCGCCGCGCGAGGCTCCACAAACCGGGCGGGCCAGTACACGATGGAAGTTAGTGCCGGCCGGTCGTGTGCGTAGCTTCGCGAGTGATGTCGCAGCATGGTCGCTGCGCGTGCCTTGTTGTGGTGCCTTTGCCTTGTCGCAGTCGGGACCCCGGTCGCCTCCCGCGGACACCGACAACACCACGTCCCCGCACGACACAAACATTCGGAATTCGTTAAAGGAAAGAGTAAGTGCTGTGCCGCCCACGGCGCTTTCAAAGTTTCAAACCTTCATGCCAATGTGTTCTGTGATATAGTTGTAAACGTGATATAAACCTGTAACCTAAATGTAAACCACACGCAGTGACCGTAAAATAACTCCATAAAACTGTAGAAATAAAGACGCGGTACCAGCTAATCGCTGGAATAAAATAAACAAAGCTTATCTCGAGCCAACAAATGTAACCTTATATAGCGCGGAAAGCTGCTTGACGGTACACTGAACTGGCCTTAAGAGGCTGCCCGTATGAACAATTAAACTTCATTTTGTGTGACAAAGTTTTCCGAGAGAAGACAATATCCTACGGGATGAAAGGCAAGGTGCACGTATTGTGAAACGCTTTAACATTCAAGTTGGTGGTTGCAGCTTTTGTGCGGCTGTCGCGGACAGACGGACGGATTGACAAAATTATATATTGCTTGCCGAGCGCTCTGAACAAGGACTGTTTTGTTTATATTGTGGGGGCAGAGCGTTAGGATAGTTTTGAGTTTATAAATATGGTTTGTTGGGAACTACCGCTATGGTTTTGTTGGTTCAATGCATAAAGTATGGTGCTAGAATACTACCCATTCTAAGTATTTTGACAAGATTTTAATGTTTTGTGTTTTGTACTCAAAAGTAACTTATATAGTGTACTTGAGTACACCATATAAGTTACTTTTGAGTGAAAAAAATGTTGTTGTTTCAACAACTTTTTTTTTGGTAATATCACTAACATACATAATAAACATTTTTGTAAAAAAATAGTAACATAACTTAAAAAAAAATATTAATTGTAAATGAGTACATACCTAGTCCAACCAAACAGAAGAACTTCTCCTTAACAGTACTAATTCCCTTTCATAATATTATCAAAAGTACAGTCGCGTACAAAAAGATTTGTAGCCTACTTACATTAAACGGTTCGTAATATTAAACTTGTTTTGACCAATTGTTATAGAAATCCGTTGCTTTACCGCGAAGGCTTTCGAAGCTCTATTGTTTTATTTTATTATTATGTACTTTAACTCTGGATAAAAAGCCTTGAAGTTGAGCACACGAGTGGTTTTGGGTTAAACTTAGATTTAGATAACAATTGAGGGATTAGAGACAAAGGATTAAGTTACTCCAAATCGTGGTAATGCACTCACGGATTAGGTATATTTAATGTCAAGATGAATTATTTAAATAATAATCTATATTTAGAAAAAAACCAACTAAATGTGTAACGTTTAAATATAAACCTACGTCACGGGTAAAATTATATTTAAAAAACTGTTAAACTTACGTCATGGGTGGAATTATATTTAAAATAAGTGTTTTGGTGAGTACATGTTAAATTGAATAGTTTTGGTGACACGTTCCGTTCTAATTATTAACACCAGTAACAGACGCGAGACCCGTTAGAAATGACCCAAACCTGTGTACATTGACCAACAATTTCTAAAGAAGGTACATAACAGGTATAATTAATTTTCAATTTAAAATTGTCATGCGTATACAAAAAATTGTCAAATGAATTTCTACTCTATTCTTTCATTTGCTAAATCGACATTCACTTACGTACGACCTTCTGTGACATACGTTGTCATAATCTAGACATTCCAAAATTCGATTTTCAAATTTCTAACGCTGGTAACGTGTGCAAAGTCGCAATTATTAAAAACCCCAATTGGGTAATAACCTATTGCTTACTTTCATTTTGGTATGTCGAAATAATCGGTTTTACTTAAAAAACACGCATTTTAAAATCCGTTGTGACGTATGTAACGGTACATTATTTGTTCTACTTGTCAAATGTTACTACGTCTATGTTTCTATGCAACGTTCAATTTTTTTCGTGTAAAGTTTCAAACGTGTCTTTTTTCTAATTTAAACGTTTGTATTATGTTGAAAATCAACTGGAAAGATGCTAAACGTGGATTTTCCCGAGACTGATCTTTGGTGAAAATGTTTTAAGTATGTTTTTTGTTTGAGCTTGATTCAATAATAGAAAAACCAGTAATGAATGTGGTCTAGTTACGTAAATTCGGCTAAATCTGTATTGAAAATGTATAACCAATTTTTTTTTCTTAACCCTTCAATAATTACTGCCATCCCTGACACTACTTTTACGACCAAGAAAATGACGGGGTGGTCCTCTCGTGGCCTCTGCTTTTGAATTACAAATATCTGTAGCTGATCTACATATGAAAGAATCTCAACGTTTGAGCGGCGACTTTACGCTTTGTCATATTGTGCAGGAAAATAACTGGTGAAATCAACTGCAACAACATATATTGCATTAAAAAGTGGAAATATAGGCAAAGATTTAAATCGTTAGATTCGCCCGACCGCCTCAAAAGATGATCATATTTCTCTTTCGTTGACAATGACATTTGAATAGTATTTATTGTCTCGCTCTTTCATACTGAAAATCGTATCTACCGTTCTGTGTAAACTCGCTCTTCTCATTAAAGACACTTTGTCGCGATACGTAAATACGGTAAGGGCAAATCGAACGATTTAAATCTTTGAATACACTACTACTACTACTTTAATTGTTGTAACTTTGTTAGCTAAAATGCATGAACTTGATGTTGACTCCTAGACTAGGATATTTAATAGGGTTGTACGGACTACGGAACGTGTTGATCTAATCTTATTTTCTTGTAACGTTGTTTGCTCTACAGAAAAGTCAGTTATTATTCTTCTACTAAAGATTATGAATATCCTTACTTTACAAAACAGTAACCTAGGAAGTAACTTAAAATTTTCACCGTGAGCCGGTTTGGTACACACTGCTACATATCAAGCTGTACATGTCCAGTATAAGCTGATCTAAGTTGTATAGGATTTCCGTACAATGAGAGGTCAGCTTATACTGGAAATGTATAGCTTGTTATGTAGCCGTGTGTACTTATCTAGGGGAGACCGAGGGGAGTTGAAACAATTTTGACATTTTAATTCTTATAATAAAATTCTACAAACTCTAATCGTATGAGTTTAGTACCAATCGATAGTTTATTTCTTACACTTTCAAGTACCTGTCACAAAGAACGTGTAAGTGTGAATTTTGTGGTGAAAAATGAATTTGAATGTTAAAAGTCATTTTTTTTCATACCGAGGTATGTTGAAACAAGGGTCGAGGAGAGTTGAAACAGTTGATATTTGAGTAGAATTAAGGGGGGATTTAAAGTAGAAACGACGATTCAATTTGAAGGTATTTATTAAAATAAAACATTCGAATATATTTTTTTTTTCATTACATATATTTCATCATTATATATTTTACTGAACTAATAATTAAATCTTGAAGGTTGTAGCTCGAAGCCGCATCACGGAGACTTTTCTGACGCAATTTAACTTCTTCTACAGCGAGATCGTAAGTTTCGCGACTCGCCATACCTCTATCAGTCTTCCTTTTATAATCAGTAGGCATACTGAAACAAACATAGCAAAAAAAAAACATAAGTAAACCATACCGTATTGGCAATCCCCCATACAAAACTGAAGTGAGGCGAGTTGAAACAGTCTGTTTCAAATCCCCTCTGTGACAGAAATCTTCCCAATCTTTATACAAACAAAAATCCAGAAGAGAAACAACAAGAAATTAATTTTACCAGCGCCATGGTTTCAATCGTTAGCTAATGAGCTTTCGAAACAAATAAAACCCAATCTAAAATACAAACGCATTATCAAAATACAGGTATCTTAAAAAAACGTTTAAAACTTACTTTTCACGATTTTTGCGACGTGGCAGCTACAACGACAAAACCGCGCGTCAGAGGCACGGACACAAACTGCGGGGCCCGGCAGGTGGCGGGGAGCGGCTGATTTGAGTCGGTGTCAGCTCGATAACGGTTTTAAATTCCGCGAAATCAGTGCTGTTTCAAAGCACCTCTGTGTCAAAACCCCTCGGTCTCCCCTACATATGCGGGACTGTCAGTTGTCACTTGTCACAACTAGCGTAACAGAAAACTTGTTATTTTTATAAATGGCGCAGGTCAGCCTTGGAGGATGTCGGCTGCTTAGCCGGATTTTCCTATGGGTGCCTCAATAAAGGCCCTCAAAGTCAGGGTATACAACTTTCAAACTAAGCGACTACACTAGGCCACACCCTGCGAGGTACGAACCTGAGGTAAGGGCGTCCCTGGGGGAGGACAGCAAGGGACAGGCTGGATCGGATTAAAAGAAACAGAAAACGTATACTTAGTCATATAAATACATGAACACAGGCTACTTGATGACAGTTGTAAGTTTGTAACCCAGCGGTTACAAACCTTTTTACCTATAATTTTCATGTCATCACTAGTTGAAACGCAACTCACTTGCGTACCCATCAGACAGACCTTATAATGTCCAGGAAAATAAGGCCATTAAATAAATTAGTGCTTGCCTTCAAAGAAAACCTGAATTATATGTTATGTCAGTTCACATCCTATTGTAACAAAATGAACATTGATTCCAACAGTGATTGGCTCCAATATTTGATGCCTATTGCGTACCTTGAAATTAATCTCTATCTATCTCTGTCTTTCGCACGAATATAGAGAAGGACAGGCAGATGAACCACAAGATATTAAAACGCGTCACATCCTTTGTGTTGCAAAATTGCTAATGTTTTTTATAATAAATGTTAATTAGTTTTATTAGATACTAGTTTTTTTCCATGGCCATATCTTCAGTGATTTCACTGGTTTTCCTAGACATGTGTTTCCAGGGTTTATTATTCATTGCCTGCAACAATCTCTATAAAAGCTGTATCATGTTTTGAAATTAATTCGCTACGGCTTTGGTAGTTATTAATATAATATTTTAAAAAAAATCCAACATGACAAAAACTTCACCAAACAAATTCCATCGGTCCTTCTTTATCTTCGGCTTATTAAAGTTAGTGTATTTACTTTTTCCTTAACTTTACTGCATAAAATCCAAAATGTGCCAATTGCTTAATACGTAATATAAAAAAAACTTTGATAGTGTCAATTCGCCGGTTTCAGACGAGTAGATTCGTGCGAATCAACCAATAAATTCTATCTTCTCTGTATAATAATCTGTTTTCTTTTAGCAATGACGTACCTATAGGTACCTGTAACCACATAACACTCCAATTTATTACTCTGTGGCATCGCGGTCACGCGCAGTGATTATTTGCATTAGGACAGGGCTGGGAGAGCAGAGACACATGCATGTCATTAAGTTGCACACCCCTGCACGCGTGCTTGACAACTTATAAATTGGATTAAAACGTCGCGTCGTAATGTCACGAAGTATAGGTATGAAGGAGGAGAAGTAATTTGTACACTTACCAACATAAAGTAATAAATCGCAAACCGTCAATAATCGTTCGTCGATTTTATCACGTATGGAAAACCAAAATTAACTAGGTACACATAAAACTTTTTTTTTACCCCCTTTTTTAGTACATTATACTTCCTAGGCACACGCACAAAACAAAATCGATAAAAAATATTGATTCCAATAAAATACTTTTAAATATCACCAACAAGGAAAATCCAGTCTTGTGTGTAACCGCCGATTTTATGTCGAGACCTTACAGAAGGAAATAACATGCGCCTACGCACTTCCATGGAATTATGCACGTGTGTGGTAAAAGATAATAATATGACAATCGTACCACCTGGCTGCGTATTTACACACTTTTTTGTGATTTAAGACCCACGTGTTATTTTTATAACTATTTTATTCGCTGCAGGAGGTAAATCTAGGTCATTTAAGTTTTAATTACGTTGTTATTTACTGAAACTGTACAATTAAGTAATATTATGTGTTTTGTCAATGTAAGCGACTTTTCCCAACGAAAGATCTCAACGCAAGCGAAAAAGTTTATTTTTTTTGTTTTTCTAATTTATTAAGTTTCGGGAAATTAGCTAATCGAATACGTGTTACTTAATAAAAACACGTTTAGTTGTGTCACTGTACATAATAACAGATTTTTTTAAATATAGAGGGATATACATGGAGGGCGCGTTCTCGCGCTTGTCATGTTATTTAGTAACTACCTACCTTTATCTTGTAATCCTCAATCTTGCCTTTTGTCAACTAGGATTGAAGTATAAATCTATTCAGATACAAATAACTTCATTAATTTGTTTTATAAAACAGGTCCAAGTCAACATTTTCTGGACAAGATAAAATTCAGACATATTCGTGATTTAGCCGTTTAGGCTCTAAAGACATAAAACAACGACAGGATAATATGTAAAACTATCTAATTAACACCATGAATTAATAATGAACTGATTTGATATTTCAAGTTGACTAGAATAATCGAGTTCTAAATGATATGCACGCGGAGTTTCTTGACCCATCGCTCTGTATCGAATATCCGAATAAGTAAGAAACGAAAAGAACCGGAATTTATGAGTCAGATACACTACTGAACTAGGAAAAAACATCTAATTGGTGTGGCAACGAGTGAAGGTGGAAATATTTATGAATTTAGTTTTGGTATACCTATCATTATGTCTCATTCAGGTCTGCCCTACGAGCCCCATGAAGAGCTTGTGGCTAATTAATAACAGTCTATCAGGTTAAGCTACGCTTCGGGTTGGTCCGTGGATGGGTGACCATCTTTACGTACGGAGACTCCTCCATGTCACGGAAAGCACGCTAAGCCGTTGGTCCCAGCTGTCATTTGCGGATCTCTGAGTCGTTACGGGTCGTCAGAAGTCCGAAAGTCTGTATAATGTAGTTTAATTTTACTCAATTATTAGATTATTCACTAAGGGGATAAAGCAATGTTTTTGTCACGGATCTTATACTGAATAACGAATTCAACGAAGCTGCGCGAAGCGAGGGAGTTAGACTAGAATCCTGAGTGAAGCGAGGGATCCAAGCTCGAGCTCCTATGAAGTGAGAACACTGGCTTTGGTCGAGCGATACTATATTTAAGAGAAAGTTTTTAAAAGTTTTCATACAGATCTTTTAGCTGAGGTTCCAAACAAATTCTTAAATTATTCATCAGCGGGTCATAATGAAATCCAGTACAATATTGAGCCTAGGGCTTTAATGACTGCTTTAGGTTACATTTGCATGATAAACAATTGACATTACCGAGGATGGTGTGAAAAATACATTTAGTTCAACAACACCGCATCATATTCAACACTTGGGTCAAATAAGTTTATTTAGTACTCTGTCAGTTATTTATTATTCACAAAAGGGTCAAGGATATCTACATACATGTGGTAGTTTGTCTCGATCTTCAGCACAATGTATGATTATCTACATAAAACCACGTAATAATGGATTATTAGTTATAAAGATTTTTCGTTCACTATGTCAGGACTTTGTATTATTATGTGCAAACTTCTTCTGTTTCTGTGTTCCTGGTACACACGGCTATACATCAAGCTATAAATTTTCAGTATAAGCTGACCTCTAATTGTACACAAATCCTATATAATGCGAAATCAGCATAAACTGGATATGTATAGCTTGATGTATAGCCGTGTGTACAGCAGGATAAAAGATCCCCCGCTTTATTCGGTGGGCATTTTAAGTGCTCGCAAGATAAACCCTTAATCATAAAAACTTGTCTTCAATAAACTCTCGGTGAGCCTTTAGAGGTACGAGTACCTGTCATTGCCATTTTCTCTTCATTAAAGCGAGACGGTAGTAGTGCATTAGTTGTGTGACGAACAGAAAAGCTGCACCAAGATATTGAAACTAGATGTTCAAAAAATAATCCTTTGATTTATTTAAACGCAAAGGAACTTCTGTATAAAAGTTATTTCACTTTCGTGGAAATTCAAGTTCGGTTTTCGAACACCATTCGATCTACCCATCGGTCATATCGAAACGCACCACGTCCAATGCCTCATTTCTTCATAAACATAAAAGGAAACTGCACTCAGGCGCGGCATGGCACACCATACAGTCATGGATTGTAGTGAAAGGTCGTGTTACAAGAACGAGATGGCGGGACAAAACTGGTTCCAATGCTTCAGAATGCAAGTAACTGGATAAAAACATTGCCTTAAGACAAACCAGTCGAGGCGAGCGCAGCGTTTTGCGTTCCTCTCCAACTTGGTCAGGTTGTGCTTCGCTATACAACCTAACCGTTTTCAGTTGTGTAGCTTCTATTTCACCACGTCGAGTTTGGTAAATATGATTAGGTACAGTTATACGCATCGAATATGTAGAACACTCGTTTCCATACAAAGTTTTGTTTGTTAGGAAACTACGTAAACTGGGCTCTAAAGTCTTATCAGTTTATCGGTACAAAAAACACCGGTACAGGCGAGATCAAAATCTGTCGGGATATCAGGAACTGATAGTAGTGTGTCCAAGTCAAATTAGAATTCCATTACATAATCGCCTTCGCATAGATAAATCCATTTACCTACTTAATATTAAAATGAAAATGTTGACTGTGTATAAACGGCAATCGCATCTGCATACCATAGTTAAAATTAACTCAGTAGATCATTATCAGTGATTACTATGGCACTGTTATCCTGTTGCCATGGTCGTGTCTTCAGTTTAAAGTAAAATGTTTATTAACCATGTCTTGTGCGATATAATGAAGCTTCATAACTTGCTAAAAAGACTGAGATGGTTATTATGATGTATGCACTTCTGTCTCGTCCTCGAGTCATTTGTTTTGTGAACTTCTGCCAATAGTTACTTATTCTCGCCCAAAACTCTTCAAATGTTTTCGATGATATTTATATTTCGCCAAACTTGATTGGCGACATGTTTAAAACCAGTTAAGAGTCTGTTGGCGTCAGTTATTTTCCAGCAGGCTGTAGCCTTTAATAAAGGAAGTATAAGGAAGATTTTTTTAAATATTTCTTAGTCAAATCTCTACATAGACTCAACCACAGCCGGTGAAAACAAACTTTCATTTGACAGTTTCAACAGTCCAGTTCGACCCACGCATTATTGTTTGCTCTCAACATTAAATAATGATGTTTTTATATCTCTGAATCTGTGAGCACATTTCAATAGTATCGCGTATGTCATCAACAGGTTCATCTAGGTCGACCGGACGCTACAACGACGCTCACGTTAAAACATTAAAATGTTGATGTTAAAAACAATATTTAGCATTCCATTGCATTTTACGAATTAAAAAGCTGCTAATGACGCTGCATACGTAGCGCAATAGGAGCGAAAAGTGGTTTGTTGTTTTGTAATCACGGCTCGAGGTAGCAAGTTTAAACAACCAAATATGAAAGTCATAAGTCATGCGCACTCGTCGAACAGTTGGCTACATCTCAAATCAGACACAAACGTGGGTGGCAACTGGCAACCCATCCGAATTGTATAGGTGTGCAACCGCAAGCAACACTGGGGCACGAAGCGATTCATAATTTTGTCGTTTTAACGGATGGCATTTTAGAAAGTACAAATTAAATATAATTTGACTATATTTTGAGTAAGTAAATTGATTTCATAATTATGTCAACCAGTCTTGAAAGGGGTACCCTATCCGCTTGCAACTGCAACATAGCTAAAAAACGATAAAGTCTAATGATTATTCTACCCGAGTCTGAGGTATGTATATTTTATCGTCTAATTGTAATTGAAACCATGGAGAAAGTTATTTCTGTGCCTACCTCGTTAGAGCTAGTGGTGAAGGAATACGCTTACCTTGAGTATGTAGGTAACTTGTGTTAGCACTTAATCTAACCGCACTCACTTCGCTGCCACTCGATAAATAAGCTGACAGACTCCGGCCACAACAAATACGTCGAATCATTAATTTAAATATTATGGTCTAAGATGAAAATAACACACCAACACCCCTCCACCCCTCCGTGGTTCGGATATCACCTAAGCCGTTGTTGATCTTTGACAGTAGTTAATTAAAGACCAAAAGTTTGACAACAAGTCTTACCAAGGGATAGGGGACGTGTTACCCAGTAACTGAGTTGTGCGGGTCCGATAGGCAGTCGCTCCTGTGAAATACTGATATTCAGCTGCATCCGGATAGACTGGAAGCCGACCCCAACATAGTTGGGAAAAGGCTACGCAGATTGGTTTTGGTCTAAGATGAAAATAATAATCCAAAAAACTTTACTCCAACTCTAACTTACAAATGGCAGGTACCACTTCGTATTTGAGTTTGACATCACCATCATCAACTCACACTATTCCTTTCACAACTTTATTTCGTTCTAAATCATTCAATACTCCAATTGGGATTCTAATACAATTTAGGAGGTAACTGGCAAATGTAGGTGTACTAAACTTGGACCCTTTCGAGGAAACATGGTTGATGTTATGTAACAATAATAATACATAGATAGGTATATATTAGCTATAAATAAGGCGTAGATATATACACAAGCTACCTATGTGTAATTATGTAAGTACGTGTTTCATATAGACATAATAAACAAGTAATTGGAAACACATGATGTTATATAAATTCATAACGCCTTCTTAGATTGCAAGAATTAGTTCCAATTGAAATTCACTTAATTTATCTTGGAATAAGTGACTTAGAATAAAATATTATTATATTCTTCTTTATGTTTTTAAATTCTGTGCTAATCAACAAAATTAGACAATAGTGGTCGCTCTTTTTTATTATTTGGAGATGTCGATGAACAAAAAAAAACGTCGAGCGGGTAAGGTTGCATGTGGGCGCAGTCGTTAAAGAATACTCATAAATCATAGTACCTGCCTACCTCTACCTAGCTACCATTCTCTTATATCCAATCAAATAACATCATGTTATATAAATCGTCCATATCTATATTACTAAAGTTAAAACTCACCAAAATCTGACCAAGACGGGATACTTGAACAGGTAATAAAATTACTTGAAAACCTCCGTTCTCTCACAACATTCCGCTCCGAAACGTTCAAATGCCAAAAATATATCGAATGACAGTAACATTATACTCTTGTATACACGGTGGGTAAAAAAAACTGACTATTATACAGACGAGCAGGTAAAATTTACCTTGCCTCTTGAATACCTTCATATGTCTATACAATTCTATGACAATAACTATTCTTTGTTGACAAGCTAGAGCCTCCAAAGAACCGGCAAGCAATTTTGAACTTAGGCTACAAGGGATTGAGGCTCAAAACTAAACAATTGTCTAACTTGCCTCACAGGTTTTGTGGTTTTAGGTAAAGTTATGCAAGCAGTATATCTATGTGGACATTTGATCTCTGGGAAATCATATGCCATACTCCGGGTTGCAAAACAATTTCTTAACGTTAAAGTATAAATACATTTAATACTGCTATACGGTAAAGTGTGACTCCTTTGTTTTTAGCTCAAGCAAGAACAATTTTACTTCTAAGCCAAAGAATTTCAAAATGATAATTTATTTTAAAACTGAATTTTACCTGTACATTTATTCTGTACATAAACAAAAAGTATATAATAAACAACCAGGTATTGTATTTAATGTAAAAAACTCTGTTCAACGGTAAACATGCACGGTGACACTAATTTTACAATATCGCTCAATTCGCTTTACATACGTGGTTTAGTTCCTAACGCTGGTTCCGTTTGCTGAGGCGAAACGGCATTGTAAACTATTTCCATCGATTAATCACAAATAGCGGTTTAACTTGTAGCGTAGTAGAAGAAACTTGCTTTAGAGTCCGCCCACGCGCAACGCCTCTTCGTTAGACGAGCTCAGTTCCTAACTTGTCGAACGTCGACCCAATACAAATACATTGTTTTTATTATTAATACATGAATAGAGAAACGCCCTATTAAGTAACACTGGTGTTTTGATGGCTGGTATATTTAAAACATTATTTTCTTTTCTTACAGTATGCATCGGAACAAATGGACGGATGTCGGTGCCATCGAATCGGGACACCCACTACCGGAATCTTCGCGATCGATTCACAAATTGCACCTACGTCGACGGCAACCTCGAGCTGACATGGCTCCAGAACGAAACTATGGATTTGTCCTTTCTCAAGTACATAAGAGAGGTGACCGGTTACGTGCTGATATCGCAAGTGAATGTACGACATATTGTGTTGCCACAACTGCAAATTATTCGCGGACGGACGCTGTTCAAGCTGAATGTGAGAGAAGAAGAGTTTGCACTTATGGTCACCATGTCATCTGCGTTTACCCTCGAGCTGCCGGCGCTGCGCGACGTGCTCCGCGGCAGCGTCGGTATCTACAACAACTACAACCTTTGCCACATCAAAACTATCAACTGGGACGAGATCATTACTGGGGTCAACGCTACCTATGTCTATGTGTATGACTTTGCTGCCGCGGAGCGCGACTGTCCGCGCTGTGATAGTAGTTGTGAAGCAGGTTGTTGGGGCGAGGGCCCTGAGAATTGCCAGAAATTTTCCAAAACGATATGCAGTCCACAGTGTGCACAAGGACGTTGCTTCGGGCGGAACCCTCGGGACTGCTGCAACGCGTTCTGCGCCGGCGGCTGCACAGGGCCCCTACCCAGTCAATGCCTCGCCTGTAGGAACTTTTATGACGAAGGCACATGCTCTCAAGAATGCCCGCCGATGCAAATTTACAACCCCACCACTTATTCTTGGGAGCCAAATCCGAATGGAAAATACGCTTACGGTGCGACGTGCGTCCGTAACTGCCCTGAGCATCTGTTGAAAGATAATGGAGCATGCGTGAGAAGCTGTCCCCCCAACAAGACTGCCGTCAACGGAGAATGCATCCCGTGCAATGTTACATGCCCGAAGACATGTCATGCGGAAAAGCCCATTCACTCTGGAAATATCGACAGTTTCAAAGATTGCACTATCATCGACGGTTCGATTGAGATTTTAGAAATGACGTTCACTGGATTTCAGCACGTCAATCCTGATTATTCGTTCGGTGAGCGCTATGCGAAGATGGAGCCTCACAAGCTGGAGGTGTTCAGCACGGTGCGCGAGGTGACCGGCTACCTGAATGTGCAGGCGCACCACCCGAACTTCACCAGCCTCTCTTACTTCCGCAACTTGGAAGTGATTGGAGGACGACAGGTCGTCGAGAACCTCTTCGCTTCCCTCTACATAGTCAAGACTTCACTCAAGTCTCTAGGATTGAAATCTTTGAAACGAATCAACTCCGGTGCTATAGCTATCATGGAAAATAAGTTTTTATGTTTCGCGGACAAAATTGCTTGGAATAAACTCGTGAAGTCGAAAGATCACAAGCAAATAATACAAAACAATGGAGATCCCAGAAATTGTGGTGAGTTAGCTTTGCGAGTTAGTTTTTGTCTTGAGGATCCTCATTTTAAAGTTAGGTTTAGTTAAGTATTGTTATTTTGCCTATGCGATTCAGTATTAATTTTATCTTTTTAGCAAGCGAATTTATATTTTCTCTCTGTTGTCCACATACACTCAGACTAACCCATTAACAGCAACTGCCTCAGACAGCTGCGCGATGATGATCACCCCTAGAGCATCATCTCCTTATGGTGTGACTTCCTCTGTTTGTGCCGCTTTGTTCTTAACTAATACATTTTCAACAGAAAGAGCAGATTTGGTGTGTGATCCTCAATGCTCCGCGGATGGCTGTTGGGGCCCCGGACCTGACCAATGTCTCTCCTGTAAAAATTACCAATTTGATGAAATTTGCCTCCAGAATTGCAGTGTTTTGCCTGGGTGGGTATCAACACAATGAGACAATAATATGCCGAAACAATTATGTTTGATTATTTATGCTAATTTCTGCACAGCGATTGTTTTGCCATTTTTTACGATTTCGAAGTATATCTTTTTTTCATTACCGACTGTTCTTTTCACAGTGTCTATTTAATTTTTTTTAAACTCTTACCGCCTTATTCAAAAACGCTGCTTAAAGTTAAGTTATGAATTAGCAACTGTTTAACCA
The DNA here is from genome assembly GCA_947363905.1 of Lithophane semibrunnea. Lineage (NCBI taxonomy): Eukaryota > Metazoa > Arthropoda > Insecta > Lepidoptera > Noctuidae > Lithophane > Lithophane semibrunnea. The sequence continues at coordinate 4,957,624 of OX376186.1, read as the reverse complement.
TACATTTTCGACGTTTATACGACTCTTTAACTTTAAGTAACGTTTATGAATAAGAGGGTACATATTTTGTCTTACACGACCTTATGTAAGTGGGACTGTGTAGATTATGAGCCTACTGATTTCTTTCAAGCATTCATTAAGTGGATCTTTCCCATCGGTTCTGTCGATTCTGTCAGAGAAATGCACCTATCACGTTTCACGGTGGCTTTTGTCAATTTTAGCAGCCTTATTAACATAACAAAGGCAAAATATGTGTGGGTAGCACAGACAGTTTCGACGTCCGAGCAAAGGCCTCATTGTCTCTTAGATATACCGACAATTGCTTTTATATTCATGTAGCAAACGACGAAGTTAAAAAAAACTCTATTGACGTAAAATTTTACGCTCGTTTCAGGTTATATAAAGATGGCCCAAAGAGCTGCAAGGAATGTCACCCGGAGTGTGAGGACGGATGCGGTGGACCCACCCGTGCCAACTGCACAAGTTGTCGACACGTGCGAGACGGCCCATACTGCGTCAGTAAATGTCCTGATTCAAGATATACGTCAGATAATGCTACATGCCAGCCATGCCATAGGAACTGCTTCAACGGCTGCACAGGACCAAATAACACGGTTGGTGATGGCGCCTGCAATTCCTGTAAGAAAGCTATTATCAGCATCGAAGCTACGGTTGAAAGTTGTCTAAGTGAAAATGAACCATGTCCCGATGGATATTATAATGAATGGGTAGGCAACGTCAAACCACTCGAAGGAAAAGTAAAAGTGGTTTGCCGAAAATGTCATCCCAGATGCAAGAAGTGTGTTGGCTTTGGTATACATACACAGGTCTGTCTGATGTGTAACGGCTACAAGAGAGGAGACCAATGCGAGGACGAATGTCCTGCAGATGACTACACCGATGAAATTAACAAGTCATGCACGCCTTGTCATCCTGAATGTAAAGGTTGTGTGGGTGCATCTTCAATAAACTGCGTGAAATGCAAAAATTTAAAAATATTTTTAACTCCTGATGACCCCGAAAACCAATCGCTTTTTAACTGCACAGATACTTGTCCTGCTCATATGCCCCACAAAATTTATTTTGATGAGCAGTTACAAAACCCAATCGACGAACCCTATTGTTCCACGCACACAAATGGTAACCCTAACATGGTAGCTGCAAAAATACCAACCGTACTGGTAATCATACTTGTACTTGCATTCCTATTGTTGGTGATTCTTGGAATAATAGGTTATACGTGTCGACAGAAGGCAAAGGCGAACAAGGAAGCTGTTAAAATGACAATGGTTCTGACTGGCTGTGAAGACAATGAGCCTCTTCGTCCTACCAACGTTAAGCCGAACTTAGCCAAATTAAGAATTGTAAAGGAGGTAGAGTTACGGAGAGGAGGAATGCTTGGTTTTGGCGCATTTGGTAAAGTGTACAAAGGTGTATGGGTACCAGAAGGCGAAAATGTTAAGATACCAGTCGCTATCAAAGTGCTGAAGGACGGAACGGGTGCTAGCACTAGTAAGGAGTTTTTAGAAGAAGCTTACATCATGGCTAGTGTTGAGCACCCTAACTTGCTTCAATTGTTAGCTGTCTGCATGACCAACCAAATGATGCTCATCACACAACTGATGCCCCTAGGATGTCTACTCGATTATGTCAGAACACACAAGGAAAAAATTGGCTCGAAGGCCTTTTTGAATTGGTGTACACAGATAGCTCGTGGTATGTCTTACCTAGAAGAAAAGCGACTCGTACACAGAGACTTGGCTGCCCGAAATGTACTTGTGCAAACGCCAAACTGTGTTAAAATAACTGATTTTGGATTAGCCAAATTATTAGAAGTCAATACTGATGAATATAAAGCTGCTGGTGGAAAGATGCCAATCAAATGGCTAGCCCTGGAGTGCATCCAACACAGAATTTTTACTCATAAGAGCGATGTCTGGGCATTCGGTGTTACAATTTGGGAACTGTTGAGCTACGGCGCGCGGCCCTACGAGTCGATTTCCGCTCGAAATGTTCCCGAGCTAATAGAAAACGGGCTCAAGCTACCACAGCCTAGTATATGCACATTAGATATTTATTGTATAATGGTGTCGTGTTGGATGCTGGACGCCGATAGTAGACCTACTTTCAAGCAGCTTGCCGATACATTTGCTGAAATGGCTAGAGACCCAGGCAGGTACCTGGTGATACCAGGTGACAAGTTCATGCGGCTGCCGTCCTACTCCACGCAGGTAATACATTACATTACATAAACTAATATCTTAATATTAATTTATATTTCACTATATTCGTTTCCGAACGTCAACCAATGTTGGACTGATACAAAAAAAGGCCCCAACGGATTTTTCAACACGAGATCCAAAATCGCGGTTTCCACTTTGGCAACTATTTAACTTGCCAAAATTAGACGTATAACTTGTAACAAGTAAATATGGGTACTTTTCACCTCTGCCTGCTCCATAACGAATATAGGCGTGACGATATGTAGTGTTACTTTTTTTTCTTAAACAGTTAAAACTAACAAATCCTTATTTACATTCCAGGATGAGAAAGAAATGATTCGAAACCTATCATCGGCGATGGAAGGTCCGGAGTCCCTGGTTGAAGCCGATGAATATTTGCAGCCCAAGTTCAGATCTGGGCCGAGCACAAACACCACGATCTCTGTTATTGAGATCCACCAGAACGCAATGAAACAACCTTCGTCCTCGTGGCCATCCGGTGCACCCAACAACGAGTGCGGAACTCCCGATGGGGCAAGTAAGCCTGAGACGTGGGACCACGAGCTCCTTAGATACAATCAAGCCAACCCTTGCGGAGACGCCACCGAGTTACGACACTACTACAACAACGGCGTCTGCGCATCGGATAGTTCAAGCTCACGGTACTGCAGCGATCCGATGAAAGGCCGACCAGATGTCTGCGAAACTAATTTCGATAACATGTCGAAAATCAAAGAAGCGCAGGTTGGAAACCTGAAGTTGAACCTGCCGCTGGACGAGGACGACTACCTGATGCCTTCGCCACAGCATACGCAAAATGCTTCCACCTACATGGACTTGATAGGTGAAGGTGGCGAGAATCAGGAGGGTATGAAGGATTTACGTTTTAGTGGTTTTGTGGGCAAACGGTGCGTAGATAATCCTGAGTACTTGATGTCGGAGGAGAACGTGCTGCCGCAGACTTTGGGCATTCCTACGGAGCCGGTCCCGATGGAGTCGCTGTGCATGAGCGAGGGCAGCGGGAGCGAGTCGACGCCGCGGCCTAGCACCAGCAAGTACCTGCCGCAGCGCTCGGTGGAGGAGGAGTCCATGTCGGACCACGAGTACTACAACGACCTACAGCGCGAGCTGCAGCCACTGCGCCGCAACGAGACCACTGTGTGAACGCACACGCCAACAAACCCACTGATCTCCTCTTGTAATTGTCTATTTTTACTTAATAGTGCCGCGCGCATGCGCACGCGCACGACCCGTGCCATTGATTCGATGGCTAGTGTTAGATCGTTGATACAATTTCTGATATGAATTTTATTGTAGTTATAAAAATACAGTTTGTTAATTTTTTACTTAAAATGTAAAGGTACTGTTATTTTTAATTTGTATAATATTATATGACGTGCACGTCTGATGAACTTAACAAAAATATAAGTTATTTATTAATTTACGATAAGGACGGCTATGTTTTAGGTTTTCGAGCGCTTATGTTAAAAGCGTGTTTATTTTAACGTTATACCTGTGATAATTAGTTATAATTTTTTTTATAATTTGCAACCAGTGGAAGGTAGGTGTAGAGTAAGATTCGCATGCATTTGGACACTGTGAATAAACATTTGCCATTGATGTCTAGTAGTTACTTTACTTTGTCGCAATTCGCTCATTCTTTTTATAGTTTCACTATCGTGAAAGTGATTTTCCTACCAGCATTTATAATTTCTGCCACATTCCCTAATAAGTACCTATGAAGTAAATCATGCAGCAAACATTTAAAGACAGTCATCAAAATACAACAGAACAGTAGTTCAATATTCATATTCTTAAACAAATATTTAGGACATAATTTAAAATACTTATATACCTTCTATGAAAAAAGACATTTTAAAGACATGTTTTAATGCTAGAAAGAATGTATTTTGTGTACAAAGCTATTTCATACCGTAAGTTATTTCATGTCATCTTGCCATTGTAGTGAACGGTAGCTAGGGTTGTCAACAAACTATTTTTACATTCAGGGTGTTTGCCTTCAGTTGACACCCCTGAGACGAATGGCCGCCTTTTGCATTACTTCCCACTCTATGCCTGCAGCTGTTTATAATGTACATAACTATTACATAATGATAAAAAAATATTTAAAAGACAGGGGCACACCCCATTAGCACAAATTAAGCTCAACTTTCAACTAAAATGCAAACTCTTATTACTTTAGATTTATTATTTCAAATAAGACCAAACTCCTTCGTTTGCCATGTAACATGTAAATAATACGCTATTGTATATATAATATATTTTAATTATTTCCAATTTACGTTTGTATGTTGTAGTAGTAACTACTCACATAGGACATACCATGTAATTTTATTTCGTTCTTTTTACCTTTTATGTATCAAAAGTTCTAAATTATTTTGTGCCATTAAAATGAAATAGATTTAAAATTCATATAGTTACTTAGAAGGTGTTAAAGGATTTTTATTGATTATGTGCACACGAAGGTTTTCTATTGCTTAAATAAAGGAACCTAAAATTCGATTATATTTCGGTCTAGTTCTTGTGGACGTAATCAATAGATGTCTATTAGTTGATCAAATGCATATTATCGTAAACAAAAAATATAAATCGTAATCTTACATGGCTAACATATTGTTCAATCAATGTAGATATTGGTATCGTTTAATTGCGATACAACTGTAGGTACTGGTACCTTGATAAATGAAATTAAAAATAAATTGGTTGTTTATTTTTGTGTCGTCCTATCATCCTGTACACAGACATACACCTGAATAAAATCTTAAAGTGATTTATTCAAATTAGCCGGAGAATCAGCTCATTTTGAACGTCAGAATTATTTATGACAGTCCCAAAAAACGCTCTTCACCACTTCCTAGTGATTTATCTGGGAAGAAGAAGTGGCGCAACAAACTCCCCAGCAGCACAGCGTTTTTTTTGGAAGTCGGTTGTATTAATTTTGTAAAAAGTTTTTATTTTTTCAGTTTTTAGTTGTGGTACCTACCCCACACAAATTCGAATACTACTACCTGCAGGCGTAGCATGGCGCTTTCTATCTCTACGAAGAATAGACATAGCTTTTTCGATACAAAGTGACAGTTCGTTTCTTCATTTTTGACATCCACCGTAGAAACCTTTCTACAATCTGTCATTTTGTCTTTCATTTCTAACGATCTTTGTCTAGGTCTTTTTATATGTAGACTATTTCGGAAGAAAGTTTTCTATCCTTACTGTCAAAATCACACTGACAACCGATAAATCCTATGATAAAAAAAGAATTCTGAGTCGAATTATGTAAAAGAGTGAATTTCGTAAAAAGTGCAGTTGACAGTTGAGTTGCAGTTGCTCTTTCTATTTTTCTACCGTCTCGTACCGTCTACTGTCTACAGGAAACGTCATTTTTGTCTACTCTTCCGTCGACAAAACGGTGCTCATGCTACGCCTGCTGCTATGTAAATAACAGTGGCGGAGTCAAATAATTATATTGGACCACCTTGGGAGTTATACCCTTCGAACTAAAAAATAAATTTTTAAATCGGTTTACAATTGGCGAAAATATCGATGAACATAAACAAAAAACCAGAGAACCTCCTCCTTTTTGAAGAAGTCGATTAAAAAATTAGCACTAATTAGCATCTAATAATTAGCTTAATATTTCGCAAACTGATCCCCGAATCGATAAATGGATTTCACACACCCTCAGAATTGGATAAACGAAAAATAAAACATCCCCACTTTATGTGTTGGGAGGTTGCAAATCTCCCAACATAAAAAAAAAAAATTTTTGGTTCTACATTTGAGAGCACCGTTTGAGCAGGGGTGATGAAATCAATTAACCAGAGTAAAGTGCCTACCGGGATGCAAAGTATGCGAACCCACGGGACCATTACCATTGGGCCAACATTGCTTTCTGAGCATCAGAGCAAGCTTGACCAACATTAGGGCCGTATAATCGTTAATCAGTCTCCTGAAATGCACTTGCGCACTGTGACGACCTGCATTGATCGGAAAACCGCAGGCTGTGTCGCAGTACCGCACCCCGGGGTACTGCGGCATTCGGACGGGAGGCTTCTCAGAGGAGTGACGTGATACATCCGAGCAGAGGGCACATCTAGGGAGCTAAGATGGAGGACGAAGCTGGAGAAGAAGGTTAGTACTACCTCCCTATCCAATGACGCCAGTTTCCTTTCAGTTGAATTTCTATCTTTTTAGGGTTCCGTACCCAAAGGATAAAACGGGACGGGGTAGCTAAGGCTCCGCTGTCCGTCCGTCCGTCTGTCACCAGGCTGTATCTCATGAACCGTGATAGTTAGACAGTTCAAATTTTCACATATAATGTGTTTCGGTTGCCGCTATAACAACAAATACTAAAAAATAAATGTTAAGTGGGCTCCCATACAACAAACGTGATTTTTTTGCCGTTTTTATATGTAGATAAAGGTACGGAACCCTTCGTGCGCAAGTCCGACTCGCACTTGGCCGGTTTTTTTTAAATCATATTAGTTTGGACCTCGCTATTTTTCTAGGGTTCCGTATATCCGAAGGAAAAAACGGAACCCGTAACAGATCACTCGTGTGATCGTGTGTCTGTCTGTCACGGCCGATTAGTTCGGAATCTACTGGGTCGATTAAGATAAATTTTGAATAAGGGATCACTTATGGGAGAAAAACTTAAAAAAAAAGGCTTGCAAATTGTACAGTAGATAAGTAGGTACGACTTCAAATAAAAGGGCTCGTTATATGAGGATTCCAAATATATATTTTTTATAATCTTATTATAAACAATTTTACAGTTATTATAGAAAAGAGATGAAACTTGACCATCCCCCCCCCATCCTTTTATCTCCAAAACAGCTGACATTTTGAAAAAAAAATCAATGGTTAAATCCCTGTTCTCATAGGCCCTATCTATATCTGTAACCTCCCCGTACTCTAATCTCCCCATACATACAAGTGAAATTTGGCACATGGGTAGAACTTAACCTGGAATAAGACATAGGATACTTTTTATCCCGATATTCCCACGGGATTGAGACTTACGCGGGTTTAACCGCGGGGCGCAGCTAGTATTGAATAATTCAAAATATTAACATGTTCCCCTTTGCATTCATTTTCAGATGTGGAGGAACCAGATAGACCACTTGCGTTACAAGGCGCCAAAATGCAGATATGAACAAATTTAGTCGATAAACTGTAATGACCTGAGAGTTGCCAGCCTTCCAGCCAGCAAAGAAGCTAGCCGGGGCCGCGTGGCACCCTTCCATACTTCCATGTCGCCACACGCCATGGTCTTCAAGCTGTACTAACAGCAATATTTTCTGTAGTATGTTTCGATACACAATGTATGTGGAGATCGACATAGCGTTTGTTTTTTCTATAACTATTTTCTATTCCTTCTACAATAAAAGGTCATCAGCAATGTGGTTACTGGTTTATTTTACACCAATCCCATTCCATATAAATTGAAAGTAGATACTAAATACATAAACACACCATCACTCAGTTACAATCCACAGCAAGACATCCTACAGAGTTTACAGAAGGATCTCTTTTTCTTTCCTATTTATTATGTAAGTAAGTACTATTTATTATGTAGGTACAATTCATTGAACCTGACTTGATTTCCGTTCGTCTTTTTCGGGTGACCACTGAAAATCAGCGCTGTGCTGTGGGTCCATAGCGCAGCATCATGCTGAGTGGAAGCCTTCTAGTCACAGTCATGACGTGCAGCTGCCAACTGTTATTTTTAATTTAATTTCAATGTACCTACTCCTCATATTATCATATTTTTATGACTTATAATTATGATTAAGTTACTGCTATCTTTTTGTATGCACGTGTTTCTGTGACAAATAAACCTATTTTTCTTTCTTTTTACCCGACTACGGCGAAGAAAAAAGGAGGGTTATGATTTTGACCGGTATGTATGTATGTATGTATGTTCATCTGTTCCCTCCTATCTTCCAAACCACTTATCACAATTTGAAAAATGAGGTATCGTTAGAATCGTCGTGATTGTCCGCTGGTTATAGGCTATGTGAAGTCACATTAAATTAAAAATGGCGCCCTTTAGATGACATAAAGTGAGGAACTTAAAAAAAATATGGTTTAATCGTACCATGTTGGGTATCAAATGAAAGGGCAAAATGAGCACATTTCAAAAAAAAAATTATCATAAACACAAAGGAATTAAAAAAAAAATCAAGTAATAAAAACTAAAACCCAACTACGACTTAAAAGGTATAAACAAGAAACCACAAACAGACAAATTAAAAATCCGGAGTCACACGTAATCTGTTCGATTTATGCCCTAACACGTGTGACTCCGGATTTTCGTCAGTTAAGTCGTAGTTGGGTTTTAGTTTTTATCACTTGATTTTTTATCTCTGTCTCTGACTTAGGGCGAATTTCACCAAACTTTTATACCGAGTATAAGTCTTATCCTGCGAATAAATTTTGAATTTTGGCAGTTTTTCCATACAAAAACTATCAGACGACAATTTTATTCCACGGATAAAAGATATCAGCCCTTAGTTAAACTTATTACACTACTTACACGTTGGTAATTAACCGGTAAAAAAAGTCCCCAATCAACACAACTTATTACTTACCATGTCAGTATGTTTTAACAATAGCATTCTAATAACAGTAGGTAGGTACATAGTTGTGGAAACCGCGTAGCTAGCTTTGTACGAATGGAGGTACAATTATGAAACTCGACCTCCTTTGACCGTCCACCTTCCTGCTAGAGTCCGCGACACCACTGAAGTCCGTCGGAAAATTGTGGAACTACATTTTTTTTAATGCAATTACTTTGACACTAGCGCCGCGTGATTCGGACTTGGATGGCAGGAGAATAATGGGTAGGTAGGTACTGTAAAACATTCCATCTAGCCATCAACCACTAAGCGATGAAAGAAGTCAGAGTCGTGAGTTTTTTTATTGATGTCTTTGATCTGCAGTAGTTTATACCACGTATAGGTACTTACTTACTACCTCTCTGTTCTATCTGTGTAGGTAGGTAGGTAGGTACCAAATTTCATTTAAATCGGTCCAGTAGTTTTGGCGTGAAAGCGCGACAGACAGACAGACAGAGTTACTTTCGCATTATTTTATAATATTAGTAAGGAAGTAAGGATTTACTCTGGCGACAATGACAAGTGACATATTATCTAGTGCTAATAATTATGTACTTTGGCGGTTCATCAGATGCGATTTTTGTTATTTTCTGCCTTACTTCTTTAGATTTACTTTTCCAAAACGGCCCTTTCTTCCTGTAGGTAACCTTAGTGTTTCTTCTGATAATTTGTTTGCTGTTGGGGTCTTGTTTTAGGTGTTTTCTGACAAAGCATTTCATTTCATTTATTTCAGTAACAATTTTTACATTGTATCGAAATTTTACAATAAATTATAAAATTAAACAGTAATCAAATTAATTAATTAAAACGTAAAACATTTGCAATTCTCTGTTATAATATTATGTTAAACTTAAATGTCAAAATAGAAATATCAAACAAATTAATAAAATAAGATTCCACCACTAAGTCAAAAGTAAGTAAGTATACATGTCAAAAGTACAATCAAAATGCCAATAAAAATAGTGATGTTATAAAATGATGTAGGTATGTCAAATAAAGAATGTAAAACAAACTAAATCAGATTCATCCATTTATCCAAGTTTGTAGTCCAAAATAATAATGTCAAATTAAATATATTGCCCCTACAAATGTCCAAAATAAAAATACTACTAATTCATAGACAAATGTCAAATATAATATAAAATTATAATGTCAATAAAAATTAAATAATAATTAATAAATAAAATCTATTTGTATGTGTCACAGAGAAACTCCTCAAGGGTGTAATAGCACTTTTCTATTAAAAATGATTTTAACTGTTGCTTAACTGATTTAAGTTGTATATTGACTTTTAAGTGTACAGGTAGTTTATTAAACAGTTTAATCGACTGATAACCTGCAGCATGACACACTACTTTTAAATGTGGTTGCATCTTATTTTGTAAGTCCCTATACCTAGTAGCTTCCCACTTACTTCTTTCCTCTCGTGTTTCGAAAATCTGCAGCTTTTTCATGAGATCAGTGAGAAGAACTAAAATATACAAGCAAGGAACCGTTAGTATCTGAAGGTCTTTAAAGTACTCCTTACACGATACCCACTGTGGAATTCTCACCATGGTTCTTATTGCCCTTTGTATAGTGAAAGCTGTATTTAAATTGTACGCATAACTACCTCCCCAAAGAGTGATACTATACCTGAGTTTTGACTCTACAAGCGAGTAGTAAACCACTTTTAATTGCTGAATAGCGATCACATCTCGAAGACTTCTTAGGGCATAGCAAGCTGAGCTAATTGACCTTTCTATAGCTGTCAATTCTTTATTCCAGTTTAGGCTTTCGTCAATGTGTATACCTAAGAATTTAACACTGTCCACCATTGTTATTGTATTTTCATTCAATACTATATCTATTTTTTCTTTGTTTCTTGACGTCGTCCTAAATAACATAGCATTCGTTTTACTGACATTCAATTTGAGATTATTGATGGTAAACCAATGATGAAAGAGAGCAAGAGCGTTATTTACTTTACTACTGAGAGTATCTACATCTTTAGCAGCTATGATAGCATTCGTATCATCAGCAAACAGCACTAGTTCAGTATCACTTAGTTTCAGCATATCGTCCGTGAACTTCTGATACCTCCCAACTAACATATTTTCGAAAAACTTTATTTTTAATAAAAACTCCTAATTACGATTAAAATAAAAATCAATTTTACGTTCCTTGTGAACTTCTGATACCTCCTAACTAATATTTTTTTCGAAAAACCTTATTTTACTAAAAACTCCTAATTACGATTGAAATAAAAAACAATTTTACGTTCCTCCTGTAAAATTTGTTTGAAAGTAGATAGAAGATCTCAGAAGTTCACGGACGATATAGCTAATTAAATCGATAACAAATAAAATGAAAAAGATTGGTCCTAATATAGAACCTTGTGGAACTCCTTGTTTTATTTGTGTTGCATGTTTTCCAAGTAGGTAATCTTATTTCCTTTGGAGCTCTAGTTGGTCTTTAGATGTTGTAAAGTTTATAAGTTGTTCTTGTAGTTTTGTTGATGCTGATAGTACCTGCATTTCATAATTAAATTTGTTAATTTTGAAGAAGTCTTCATGTTGTGTCTGAACTTTTTCCTGGATTAAATTTTTTTGCCTCTCCTATGTCATCCCGGAATTTTCAAGGGTGTATTATTTTTTATTGTCTCTGAGGAATTTTTGTTTGGAAGTCACTTGTATTTTTAGTAAAAAAGGTTTTTATTGTTTCACTTTATAGTTGCGCTTGACCAAGGTTTTGAGATGTTTTCCCTTTGACACCCCACCCTTAGCTCGTTTAGATAAGCCAGACCGTCAGTCACACTTACTTACACATATTGCCTAGTCCGTATCTTGAAAATGACTGAACCGATTTTGATGAATCTTGCATTGTTCCCTAAATTGAAGTAAAGCTAAGCCTATAATAAAAAGATCAAATCCGATTAAAGTTTCGAAGAAATGCGTTAACAATCATACACCTATAAAATTTTGTATTTTTGTTGGAAAAATTAATAGATTACCATTATGTCAATAAATTGCAGTTCCAATAATAATATTACATACATAAGTTTCGAAATGATAACCTCCTTTTTTTTGAAGTTTTTTAATAAGAATATAACTGTCTATTGGAATTGAAAGATTGGCAACACCTTCATTCTTCCTTCAGGGTATGTCAGATAGGTGTCATGCATGTCAATGTCAACCACAGACAGAAGTTGACACTGACAGAACAATTACTGCCAAAATGCTGTTTGTGTTGTGAATAAAAAACCTGTATTATTTATCTACGTTAAAAACATAATTCAGTCTTTATTATGAGTACTAAAGATTTATTAAAGTTTTTGAACTTTATAGACAGCATAACTGATATGGATTTCGATATTAGACCAAGCTTACCGTCAGATTTGCCTCCCAATAATACACCAAAATTGGCTCGCCCTAGAACAGAAAATTTTCAAAACTACGATGATGTAGACTTTTTTAAAATATACAGGATGTCAAAGAACACAGTTTTATTCATATTAGATCAAATAAATGAAGAGCTGGAATTTGATAGTGATAGGTAAGGCCTAGATGTTTATAAGTATGTACCAGACAAATTTTTCTGTTGAGGAGGAGTTTCTCTTCTTTACTTTATTATTTATGTAAAACTACATAACTCTCTTATTCTCTCTTCTTGGTCGCTTACTTCATTACTGAAGGTCGTGTCCCTGAAAGGCCTTCGTGGCTTTATGTATGATCTTCTTTCATTAAATCAATATAATAAACTCCTCGCTTTTGTTCATGATACAAGCAATGCATGGATACATGAAGGAAGTAAAAAAACCTACTTAACAATAGAAGGATCCTCTGCAATAGTGATAAATGTCCTTCGTTTATCATTCTGAGTTAATCAGGTTTTATGGTTATTAATGGTGAAAAAAAAACACAGTGTTAGAGATAGTATAACTCAATTATCTCGAGGCTGGAAGCGATATTACTAAGTTTGTAAACCTATAAAATATATGGCCTCCGTATGCGCGATTCTCTAAGGGAACTGTTTAAAGATATTAATATCATGACAGTACCTTGTCAATATATCTACGAAAAAATCACGTACATAAGGAAAAATCTAAGTCTTTTCAATAAAAGAGGTGAAAAACACAATTAAAGGACTAGGAATAGGGACCAATTAGTTCAACCGGGCTTCACACTGGCTAAAGTAGACTCATTCTTAATGGGGTACTGTTTAAAATATTACAATAAAATACCTCCCCACATACTCCTATTGAATGAAACAAAATTTAAATCTTGTATAAAACGCACACTATGCCACCAAGCCACCAAGCATATTATAAATTGGGGGATTACATCACTGACAAAAATGCTTGGCTCAGCGCTGGTCCAGCTCCACAGGGTGCATAAACTAATTGATTTTAGCATTCGAAAATATTGTTGGAGCTGCTGAAGATTGTAAAAACTATCTTTACATTGTATAAATTCAATCTCCTAGTATTGTATAGCTGCATAGCACATGTGTGTGAGCACTATGTATGTACTTACCTAAGTACTTTAAAGCTACCATTTACTAGGTACGTCTTTCATTGACTTGAATGTGCCCTGGTGGCTGAGAGTATGTCATGCTCACTTTAATGTCTCGCTGGTGGTGACTGACCAACCCCTTGACAATTCAAAAGTGCCTGTAATTGGTTTATTTGAAATAAATGCTTTGAGTTTGAGTTTGAACCTGATCATAAACTGCATATATCAAGTAACCGAATGACGGTATTAGTTTGAATTTTAACATTTTTGGACATTTATCACTATTGCAGTGGACCCTTCAATTTCTTATCACTTTTCAGAAATGAAAGTGTGGCTCCAGTGGAACAGTTATTAATAGCACTCAGGTTTTATGCCACCGGAACTCATCTTCAGGCCATAGCTCAAACTCATGGAGTGAGTGTTCCCACTGTTAGTAGAGTGGTGAAAAAGGTGTCAAAGGCTATTGTGAAGCTACAGCCAAGGTACATTAAAATGCCATCATCACAGGAGGAAATAGACTATTGCCAGAGGGAGTTTTTTAACATTGCAAAGTTTCCATTTGTTGTTGGTTGCATAGATTGCACTCACATTAAAATCCAATCTCCAGGTTTGTACTTTATATTTAACAAATTTAAGTATTTGGCTTATTATAATGGGAATAGTTGTTCTGTACAGTCAGTAATATTAGCACTTTGATGATAAAGCAGAATACTTTATTGCCAACTAGCTTCCGCCCGCGGCTTCGCCCGCGTTTTATGTCGATAAAAAGTAGCCTATGTCCTTTCTCCAGCCTTAGACTATATGTGTACCAAACATTTAAATCGGTTCAGTAGTTTTGTCGTGAAAGCGCGACAAACAGACAGAGTTACTTTCGCATTTATAATATTTATAAGGATTTAAAAAAATAAAGGAAATATTTACTAATAATAGTGTACTGTCGTACGGCTTTATCACAATTTTTTCGCATTGTGTGCATTTCAATAGATTAATGTTTAATATGTTAATAGGTGGAGATAATGCAAAGCTTTTCCGAAACAAGAAGGGATACTTTTCTGTCAATGTACAGACAGTGTCTGATGCAAAACTAAAAGTGAGGAATGTGGTGGCTCACATGCCTGGATCCACTTGTGACTCAGCAATTTTTAATAATAGTCAATTATGTCGAGATTTTGAGATGGGAGTTTATGGAAGCTCATGTTTGCTGGGTGATAGTGGATACCCACTTAAGGTACAGTAATAAACTCATCTTAGTGCAGTAATAATGGCAGTAGACTGGTTTGCAGGGTAACAGGAACGCAGATTATGAATGGATGGTGTTTGTGCGTGACAGCATAACAAATAAACAAATTCACTTTCGCATTTATGATATTAGGATGCTAAAGGTTAATTGTTGCAAAAAAGTTTGTGCCCGCAAGGTCTACTGTTCGCAGAACTACTAGTAAATAAATAAAATACAGATTTCAGTCAAAATATTATAATACAGGGTGTTAGGGTAAACACCGTTATACTTGAAACCAAACCAGGTTTCATTTATAGAACGTAAAACAATGGAAAAAAACATTTAAAAAAAAAGAAAATTACGTTTTACCACAACAATATTTCACCCTATACACCATGTATCTCAACTGTATCAATGTTTTTTTTTTGTTCACAGAAGTATTTACTGACACCTTACTTAAACCCAAACACAAAACCAAAGGAGCAATATAATCATAGCCAAACTACGACAAGGAATACAGTAGACAGACAACATGAAGTGTTGAAACTCCGATTCCCTGCCCTAGCTGTCAGCTTGCGAATCAATCTGCAAACAGCAGTCAATGTGATTGTCGCATGTTGTATACTCCACAATATCTGCATAGATCAAGGAGAGGATATCCCACCTAATGAAATGGGCATCAGTAATACAGATACTAACATACAAAATGAACACAATGATCAGAATTATCATGAGCAATATAATGGATACGATGACAGAAGAACTGTAATCACAAACAATTTCTTTTCATAAAATACATAGTATATGTAATATAAATAAGTACCTACTTAACTTGTTTATTCTTTAAAACAGCCTCTACTATTTTCTAAGTCAGGTAAAATAAGAACAGTAGATACCAACACTAAACAACACCTAAATATTTCACCTCACAACCTCTGAAAGATTCTGCTTATCATTCGAAATCTGAGTGCAAATGTGCATTTATCCGCTAGCGAGGACAGAATTTTTTAAATTTTAACCAGCGCGGCGGTAATATAGAAAATTATTGAATCAAATTAAAAGAATAGAATCAATAATTTACTATTTTACCGACGACGGTCCACTGAAAATGGTTATAAAACATCTTTGCAGCCTTGCAATTTGACTGATTTTGATTCCAAGCCGCAACTCCTTGAATCGAAACTTGACTAAAATTCCGTAGTTTAGGCCGTTTGGATGGAGATGGCCGGAGTTGGATGGGCTTGGACCGCGGTTATAGGAACTTTTGAATTGTCAAAGAGTCGTTCAGTTAGTCAGAAAGTCGAAGCTTGTTTGCCTATTCCTTAACGAAATCTCTATGGAGAAGAACGGGCAAGAAACTCCAATGACACTCTTGTAAATCAAGATACTACAAAATCCTCGGATTAGACAAAGCTTAAGGCCGTACCCTACCTCCGATTTTATCTCGCTCGCACCATACTACTCGCGGCCTGAGTGAGACCGAAACGGAGTGGGTTGCTGGCGGCTCTCAAGCCTCGAATAGTTAAGGTAATTGCTTTTTGCGGTGAAAATAATGGTAATTAAAAAAACAAGACCTGCTTTATAGTTGGTTCAGTTATTATGCAAAGTTTCATTATCTAATTTGAAGTATTTTTTTAATACCAGCGGTTTTATTTTCGCCAAACGTAGGACCTAGCATCAGTCCTGAACTTTAACATGTATTTATTTCAAAATTTATGCTGCAGTATTTTCGGCATAACGGAGGATCATGCTAAGAAATTTGGTAGGGTAGGGCCTTAAGCACCTACAAATAATGTGCAAAAGAAAAACTGCCGCCTCACGCCCGCCCAGTGTGCGCTTTGCATAGCTATCGGTAGCTAAAACAATAACTCATTTCGCCTGCATCGAGCCAATAACATTGTATACGTGTAGTAGGTAGTGAAGCAGGTGAGTGCTAGGTACCTATTAACTGCACTTGCGCAGACAAGGGCGGACATCAATCAATAGATCGCAATTTCAGGCGGAGGCTGCAGCGACCTCAGCTGGCCACTGAGTGTCGAGGAGCGGCCATCAGTGGACGGGAATCCTACGTCCCTACTACTGACCTAAGCCACCAGGTGATCTAGTAAGTGGTGAACTGTAAAGTTAATCGTGTTAATTAATTAGTGGAACTGTTCGTACAATACTCAATCATTCTACCTATTGCCGAAAATCTGATCAACCCGTTTCAATTTTCAAACGGGTTTGCATGTGGTTATTTAAAGCTAGTATCGACTTTCCAACGTTTGAACGCCCTGAATCAATGGCTTGGTATAAAATGAAAACATCCAGTTATGCGCTCGTGCTCCTGCAATGCAGTTTGCAAACGGCGCTGCTTTCGTGACTAATGCCTCATTTACATTCAGCCGAAGTGAGCAGGGAAGTGGGCAGGACGAGTGTGTTAACACATACTAATGCTAACATTGTGCGTGTGCTGCTTACAGCCACCATGTGCATGCAGCCGGGATCGCGTCGACTCAGCGTTGGCGACACTCCTGTCAAGGAGGTGGCGTCTATGCAGCAGCCTACCGATCCAGCGGTTTGGTGCGTGTGTGAGGTCTGCGGCCTCCGCATCCACCCAATATCCCGAAATCGCTCCGGCAACGGCGATGGGAAAACGTCCCTCTTTTAAGATGGCGTAAAACGTAGGTAAACACCTGAGGAAACTTCGTAATGCGAATCGTAAAGTTTTATATAATTTTGTCTCCATTCTTCTAAACCTTAGCTTGTCCCAAATGAATGAATTATTGTATCAACCTCCCTTAGAGATCCTAACTTCGATTAAACCCTTTTATGTTAACAACAGTGTTTTATTACTAGCTATCCTGCTTACCTACACTTAGGTAACAAATAGTCACAAACCTATTTAGAGGGGAGAGTCGTTCTGCTAGGCCAGTCTTTTAGTTCACACACAACACATTCGTGAAAATAATATTGTTCGTTTACCGAAAATATGATTAGCGATTAGATGCCTACATACATACACTTTTAAACTATACAACTCCACAAGGGTGATAGATAAAGATACCTAAGTAAGATCATGCAGCCAGTACCTCCCTACTGCGGAGTCTTCAATTGATAAGTTTTCCGATCAGCATCCTGCTACACATCCGTTGGACCCAAGTTGGACCTATGGTGTTTTTTGCTATGTCTAGCCAAATCACTCTAAAACCAGCTCTCAGGTTCGCAGATATTTACCTGGCATTTTTTCCTTTCTAACTAGCCTCGTGGCAATGAGTAGGTAGGTACCCCAACTATATTAAAAAAGTAAATTAAAAAATCAAAAACCTGCCTAAAAAGAAGTGAACTTTAAAAAATGATTGAATTATGACGACACCTATTTCTGTCTGCTGTAAACAATCTCATGCAATCGGAGGTTAGACCTATTGCCTCGGATTGCATGAGATCGTATAAAGTATTAATTGGAGATAGAAATAGGTATCTTTCATGTGTTCAGTTCAGTTCAACCGTTTAGAAGTTACGAGGGAACATAGGGATACAGATCAAACACATAACCCTCCTTTTTTGACTTCACCGCAGTCGGGTAAAAACCACCGTCAGATTTTCTAGCCAAACTTTGTTGTTCGGTAAAAAGCAACTTTCAGAAGAATAGGCAACTATTATTGTCAACATACTCGGTTGCTGGGGGAGTTTGAGTAAAGGCTCAGCTTGGAATGTCTCTGTGCAATCAAGTTCGAAAAGAGGTCGAATCGGAGCTAAAATGGTATCCCTGCTGGTCTGCCCTTCTCGATAACTTCATAGTTATGACCTGGGAAACCTCCCAGACTTGAAGTCATGTTGCGAGCACTATGGTCGTCAGCGCCATCTCACTGTCCATCGGGTGAGATAGTTGGCAAATGCCATGCCTAGAACCTAGGAAATAAAAGTGGACATAGGCTGGCCCAACGTAGGGTCTTCAGACTATGTGGAGCGACAATTTTCGATGGGTGGCTTTTAACAACGTTATGAGATTGGCGAGCTAAGAGTTATGGATGGCGATTCGAGAGGACGGACCATTTAAGTTTGTGGTACAGCATACCTACTGATGATGACGTGATATTGTTTATGTGTAAAGTTAATTAATAAAGAAGACACAATATTGACGAGTAATACATTTATTTCATAATTAGACACCATATTGTTTATAGAATCTAAGAAAAATCAAAAATAATACCCAAGTAATTTTACAATAATAAAAAAAATACTATAGAAAAAGTAAAACAGGTTCTTTTAAGTACACAATATTACAAAGTATAAAATAATAATATTAGTTATTTAAATCATCAATATGCAGTTTCCCTTATAATTAGCTATTCATTAAATCGGAATGTCGTAATAACGTTATAAATTACTTAATTACAAAACCATAAGTTAACAAACAGTCTTCATAGAATAAATACCACTTTAGTCCTATCTATATAGTACAGTCACGAGCAAAAATATGTATACACTCAGCAAAATTCAATAACGTTTTTCTCGTGGAATAACGATTTTAACTTTGAGATGATACCTATTTCATAATAATAGGGGTTCAAAAATACTATGTTGGTTATATCATAAAATTACAATCAATACAGTAGGAGAAAATCACTTTTAAAAGTTGCTAAGTGTATACATATTAGTGCTCGTGACTGTACCTAACACAAAATAAAATGGCTAAGGTAACAAAAAAAAATGACTTTAAAAAGGAAGCATTCAGGATTAGCCATGTTCCGTTGCAGCAGAAATAGATTCATGCTGATATACGAAGCCATAAGTGGGATTTTTTCCATCCGAAAATTATTCTGTAATTGTGCGTTAAGTGTACAGAAGTTTATAAGTCTTTACGGTTTCATGAATTCTAACCTAATTTTCTCCGAAACTGTGTTCCGAAAAAACCTGGACGGCGTCGCGTTACGCTTACCATAATTTTAATTCTTAGGCCATATTATGCTTACAGTACTTTACATTAAGTATATTTAATTTTGGTGTAATAAATGCATACAAAAGCAACAAAATCAGTTCCTAAATTGATAACAAAGGTATTTGTTTAAAATTGTTTTCTCGTTTCGAGATTATTAATTGCTGGGGGAACAATTAAACTTTAACGGGGGGAATCTTTGCAGTTCACAATATTGATATTGACTTATTTTAATATTTGAATTCATCAACTGTACTATTCACTACTTCTTCGTACTATAATGTACCTACAGTAAACACAGTCAAAGAATGATTACATTCAAATATATTCTTACCCAGTATAATATACATAAAAAAATTGTCTTACATTTATAAACCAATAATCAAGAAATTGATTGGTAGAATAGAGATTCAGATATTATAGATTCAATAAATTAATAAGAAAAGAGACTTATATCTAAAAGTAGAGGAAGACACATGGCTCCGTAGGCCGGATATAGTAATTCGAACACCTATCCTATTATGTATCCCAGCAGGCGTAGCATGAGCACCGTTTTGTCGACGGAAGAGTAGACAAAAATGACGTTTCCTGTAGACAGTAAACAGTACGAGACGGCAGCAAAATAGAACGAGTCAACTACACTTTTTTACGAAATTCACTCTTTTACATAATTCGACTCAGAATTCTTTGTTTTATCATAGGATTTATCGGTTGTCAGTGTGATTTTGACAGTAAGGATAGAAAACTTTCTTCCGAAATAAAAAGACGTAGACAAAGATCGTTAGAAATGAAAGACAAAATGACAGGTTGTAGAAAGATTTCTACGGTGGATGTAAAAATGAAGAAACGAACTGTCACTTTGTATAGCTTTTTCTGCAGCAAATAGTAAGCTCTAGTTAATGTAATGGTATCAAATACCAAATAATATGCTCTTCATAGCATTGAACAGGGGCCGACTATGAAGCATTATAATGCCATCATTATTCCACTGCGAAAAAAGGATTGTGCTAGCGGCCTTGTATAGCTACGTCTCTCACTAACACTGGAAAAATGGTGGCATTAATACGTTGTAGTATAGGTTCAGGGGCCGTATTATGACGTATTAATGCGACCATTTTTCCAATGTGAGTGAGAGACGAAGCTATTCAAGGCCGATAGCACCATCCTTTTTTCGCAGTGGAATAATGATGGCATTTATATTTCATAATTCCCCCCCACCCCTAATCAATACAATCGCCTATATCTGTGGCTGTAGGAAGACAATAATGTATGTTGATTATGATTATGGATACTATTTTGAACGAAAATTTGACACCAATTTCAGATATATAAGATGCTATAAAATTAAATGTACATTTATTTTTTAATGGTTAGTAATATTAAACTTAAATACTATGTTAGTGCCAGACTGACATCTACTTCAATTTTTATTTAATTTGGATAGTCACTCTGCCTACCAAATGTATCTGGATGGGACAGTTGAGTTTATAT
The DNA here is from genome assembly GCA_947363905.1 of Lithophane semibrunnea. NCBI lineage: Eukaryota > Metazoa > Arthropoda > Insecta > Lepidoptera > Noctuidae > Lithophane > Lithophane semibrunnea. The sequence continues at coordinate 4,936,643 of OX376186.1, read as the reverse complement.
GCAATTATATCCGAGTTTTATAAATACGTGTATTAATTTCTCGTGAACGAGGGCGTTGTTAATATGGCATGCATATTAAAACTGATCTATTTTGATGATGTTTACAGAATTACAAGTGACAATGAATAAATAATTCGTTAAAAAAAATGCATTGAGATTGTTTTAAAACGCACTTAAACGTTTATGTACTTATATGCGATCGAATTTGACAAGGTTACTGCCGGCGATTATTAACTTTTATTTTCTTGTTCGTTAAGTATAAAAAGTGTACCACAGTTCCGTAGGTTGATATAACTTGGAATCGCCTGAAGGTCGCTAGTAGTCCTCCAAAGAAGTTGTGCCAGAATTCGTTCATGAAGGCGCCCGGGTCGCCTTCGGCCGTATCCTACAAATCGATTTTCACGGCGGCCGGTTCCGAGTTATCCTTCTTGTTGCGTCGGTTCCTGCGGTGTTTGCTGTTGGACAAGATCTCGTAAGCCTGTTGGATCTCCATGAACCGCTCCTGCGCAGCTCGGCGCGCCCTCTCGTCCTTCACTTTGTCGGGGTGATTCTCGCGGGATAGTTTGCGCCAGATCGATGTTATTTCTTGTTGGCTAGCGTCGCGATTCACTCCCAGTACCTGGAATTTTTATTGAGTGTATTTTAGTAAATATATTATAATATTTAAACGTCACGAAGGGATAACAAGTACCCTGATAATTTCACGGTTGGATGCAGAAAAAGTATTGTTTTTTTTAATTTGTAAACTGTGTTGTAGTCAAATTTTACCTGTTACCACCATAAACAATACATAAATAACGTGCAAAAATAAAAATATCTATTGAATCGAATCAATCAATAGTGCACAAAGAACTTACAAGTTAAGGAGCAACTATGATCTAGATAGATAACTATAAGTAGGTATTGTTTATACTGACACAAAGTACATCAAGAATTCACCATAAATAAGTCTGCCTTTTAATTTCAGCGGCAACGATGCAGGGGTATCCTTAGGCATGCCGCGACGTCCTTAGGCATCACCATGAAATTTTCAATTTTATTGTCATACAATTAAGGTACATTTCTATTCGTCGCATAAAAATTCCTTGCCAATGTGCGCCGGGCCTAAGTGGCACTACAAATTGGCATCCACAGGTATGTTTTCAGATTATGTTTTGTTTACATGCTATCAGATACTTTTGGAACAGACTATAAATCATAATGTCTCCAAATAGGGTCAAAATGTCGTTGATTGACCGCGGCCAGCACCCTAATAGCGTAACACACTTTCAATTTGTCTGCCCAACAAGGTAAATAACGCAATAAATGTTGTTGAACGGTCTAAATGAAAGCTATTGCTAGTGTGCGTGCACCCTAAAGCCCTTTGTACACGGCACGCGCCCACGGTTTGTTTACGCTACGGCGTATAAACCGCGCCGTAGAAAAATCGTATCCGTCAACAAGCATCCATAGTGATCCATTATAACACTGACAACCGTGCCTACACACGGCGAATAAACCGTAGTTTTTCACGACAAGAGAAAACGTGTGTTTACAAAGGGTCTAAAAGCTTCCAAAAGTATCAAAGGTCATGAACGTGATGTTACCTTATAAGCGTTCTGTTCTCCGTGAGGGTCCGATAAGTCTATGACTTGTTTCCACACCTCGTACCATCCGTGATGCTGCGCATATTGGTATGTCTCGGCTATGCATTGTTTCACATCCAACCACCTGGAGGGAATTTTTAGATTAATAAATATAAAAACAGTCACAATAATAACGAAAAGTTTGTTTTCATGCATGTCCTACATCTGTTATTTACTTCATATTAGATTTATCGAACAATAAAATCCCAACATCAAATCAATTAGGTATCGTAATAAGAAGATACTAAAAGAAACATTATTTGCAATAAGCCATTTAAGCCGTTGTTCCTGGCTCTCACTCGTAGATCTTTGAAAGTCGTTACGGGCAGTCGGAAGTCCGAAAGTCTGACAACAAGTCTTACCAGGGGGTATCGTGTTATCCAGTAATTAGGTTAGATAGGCAGTCGCTCCATGTAACATACTGGTATTCTGCTTCATCCAGTTTGACTGGAACTCGACCCCAATAGTTAGGAAAACGAATGAACAATTGAACATGTTACATACATCTATATCTTCTATACATATAATAAAATCGTAAACGGTCCGTGTCTGTACATTAAAGATTTTTGCAAAAAAAGTACTGGAAGCCGCGAGAAATAAGTAATAGAAAGTAAAAAAACATTTTTTGAAATTTTTGTCTGTTTGTTTGTTCGTTTGTGAGCGCATCACGTAAAAGCCACTCATTGGATTCCAAATTGAATTACTGAACAATAATAAGCTTTATTGTGAGTAACATTTAGTCTTTTTTTCATCAAAATCGACCTGCAGAATCAAAAGATATATGGATTTAACACTTATGTTTTTTTTTTTATCCAGGTATTACGTGCATGCTTGACGGTATTCTGTTCACAAGAAATTGTGCAGTTTCCCAGCTCTAACCTAACAAAAAGTACTAGGCTTGCATGAATTCACGATAGTATTAACTAAGATTTCAAATAGTTATAACTAACAAAAAGTACTAGGCTTGCATGAATTCACGTTTAGATTATTTTAAGTACATGACTGTTATCTATAAATAATATCAATTGTCGTATGTATGAAAGAAAGTTCATCACTAGAAACTTGCTCGACCGATTTGGCTGACTTTTTTGTTGTATTCGTATCTGGACAAGGTTTGTATGAATTTTTTTTTGTCAATCCACCGGATAAGTCGGAATTACACCCGGGCGACGCCGGGCACGAACAGCTAGTACATAATATATTATTATACATACATATTATTATGAGGTACGTACAGGAGTCCCTTAAGGGGACATGAACTTAGAGAGTTGTATTGCTGATTCTAATGTTTATAATTCTGTAAATTCATATTTGTTACGAGCGCTAATAATTTTTAGATCAACATACAACCTGATACTGACCTGCAAATTGCAAAAAACGTAAGAAAATTTGAATTTCGCGGGCTACCCTAGCGCATCAACCTTAATGCGGCTTTCGGAATAAAAATAATTGTTAGATTAGGTACACACAACAAATTAACTACCTATTGTGACTATGTATCGCAAAATAATCAGCTACAAAAAATCCCCGTATGTTCTATGTTCTATGTTAATCTATAGTTACCTGTAATTATTTAAAAACTTTTAATATTAGGTACTGTAAAAGTTTTACCTTATTACCACAAAACCGTGTTTATCAGTTGTTAAGCTTAAACACGACATTTTTGTATGGAGTTGAACAAGTGTTTATGTTTTTGTGGTAAGAAAGAAAGAAAGAAAAATGCGTTTATTGGCATTGTCACAGAAAAAAACACCTTAAAACTAAAAAAAAACAGAAAACAGTCATTACAATGCCAAAAGGGCCTCAGCTCAGCATATTGTCAGATGGCAACACACAGTGTACCACCTGACGCTGGTTTTCAGCTGCAACCCAAGAGCTGGTAAGACCCTTAATGACCACCACTACTAATCGTAGCAGGGTTCAGCTGGTAAATATACTTACCTATGGTTAAATAATTTTGGCAAACAGCGTCGGTCAAGAAGGTAGCTAAGGCTAAGGCGCCGAACAGCAGTCCCGGTCTAACAATAATAAATTCATCTTTTGAATAACTTACCACGGACTGGTGAAGAAATGATGAATAGCTTCGTAGATAGGCACCTCGTCGCCCTCGCTGTCCGTGATTGTACCGTGGAAGTACAAGTAGCTGCACCACAGCGAGATGTACAGGAAACAACAAGCCGATAGTATGATGACACGCCTAGGACACAAACAAAAATAATTAGAGTAATGATTTGTTTTTTTGTTTTGTTTTAGGGGAATGGCATCTCGCTCGGACGACGTCTCGGACGTGTCGGCTGATTAACCGGACTTTCCTGTGGATTCCTCAAAAAATTAAGACCTCCAGTCAGGGCATAAAAACTTCTAAACTAAGCGCACCGTCCCCTGTGGGGACGGACCACGCCTTAGGTCGTCGCTGGCAGAGTGTAGCAAGGGCCAGGGTGGATCGAATTACGATTATTTGGGGATGAATTTAAAGCTATAAACTCAGCGGTGCAGGTTGGCTCGAGGCAAGGGTCGGGGTGGAGAGTTATGATTTACGCATCATCTTAATAAAATAGCAGGTTGACATGTGTGTCAGGATCAGAGGGGAAATTCCCGTATTTTTATGAACGTTTGCATTCTAATTTTCAAAATCTCAATCGCAAACTGTCAAAAATACAATCAATTTACCGAATTTTTTTTACATGTTTGACAGGTTGTGACTTGAATGTAAACGTTTTTTATGTACGAGAATTGGTCTTCAGGAGTCCAGTAGGTTTTATTGTTTTTAAATATCTAGCAAAAGTTAAAGTTGCATAAATGCTGAGGCTCTGAACATTCATACTATATTAAAAAACAGTAAAAACTTACTTGGCAACGTGTCGCTTCTTCCTAGGAGTCCTTCTCCACTCCTTGCCATACGAGTCAAATATGCAGGCCGAAGTCAGCACCATGACGGTAAACCAGATGCTATCATCAAACACGTAGTAGCGAACGGGGTACGCGATGTATGAGCCTATTAGCGCCCACCTCAGGCTACCTTGCTCGCGTCCAATATTGCCCACAGTCCAAACACCTGGAACAAATCAAATGCAGAAAAGACACGATGAGGACCACAACAGCTAAAAAAGGTGGAGCGTGCATTTCGATCTGAGGGATTGAGCTTCTTTCAAAACAGTTATAAACCTGTGTTGAAAGAAGCTCAGTGTCCGCAAGTCTCGAAAACATAAAACATACAGCCTCGTAGGTGTAGTGGTCACAAGCGCTACGGCTGAGAATGAGTTCCTAGGTACGATTCCCAGGCAAAGTGTTATTGAAATTTCCGTCAGGAATTTCTCAGTAGCTGCCCGCAGTCTGAATTTGTGCCGAGTTGATGACAATAGGCTGGCCCCCTATTACATGGGACAACATACGAAATGTGGGTGTACTGTAGGTATACTTCTATCTAACACTTTCAGAAACAACGGGCGGGGTTATATAATAAAACACCAAAAATTCCTGCCAATTATCAACTTACCAAGCCCAGTTGCCAAAGGTACAAGGAGGTTCAAGTACTTCAGGTTTATGCCCCAGAAGTCCGGTGGTATTGCACACATCGTCATCTGCGCCCAGGAGTACCCCACCATCAGCATACCCGTAAACCGATTCATGGAGAATGGTGGCTAAAAACAATGAACACCCTGTAGCCCGCATTGACCATACATAGAAATAATTTCCGATTGTCAGCACGGATCAGCACCGATCCAAACTAGTGTGTACTGAACTGCATCAAAGTGCATAACTACCAGCACGCTAACTCGATGGGGTGGGTTGCCCCGGCTGAGGTAACACGCTTGCACGCATGCGCGTATGCGCTGCCGATGCTGAAGCGTATATACGGCTAGTATTTGCACGGCCCTTATCCGTGATGACAAAAGATGGGGATTAAAGTTTAGATAGCAGATTGGTCATTAAAGAATTATGTGTTCATTCCAATTATTCTGTACTGTGCTCCACATTGTTCATCTTTTGCAATGCAGTCCGTTTACAATTAACAGTGGAACTGCAGCATTTTGCCCTCGCCGTCTTTTCCTAGCAAGCAAAAGATCTGCAATGTTTGAAATCACTGATAAAATGGTAGCAGATTGTATAGTTGCTTACTACAAATTCGTCACATACCAATGGATGTTAGGCATGCTGTTATATGATTAATAATGATAAGTTTTCAGTTTCCTATTCTGTCTGTACCATTATCTAAATATTTAATGATTTATTAGATAAGTAAGAGCAAGAGGTTCAGATTTCCATCAGAATGGCAAAGACAGTAGTGGAAGTAGTAATAAAATTGTACAGCTAAGCATACTTTATACAGCTCGAGAGTACTCTCTTCAGAACTTAAGCTTTTATAATGATAAATAACATGTGTGTAATAATAATGTATTTATGGAAACTAAGAGGCCTTACGCACTAGCGGTTGACCGCCCACTCAACCGCCGCGTTTGATGGCGGTTAAGTGCGTACAACCATAAGCGGTTGCATATTAAAAAATGAAAAAGCGGCTAGACGCGCGGTTTGCCGCCCCCGCGGTTAACCGCTAGTGCGTATGAGGACTTAGGTTGTTTCTTTGTTTCCCTGTTAGACAATAAAGCATCACAAGACTAGTAAATTAGTAAGTAGGCTGGCTAGCTTTATAAAAAAAGGCTAATGTATTTACTGCTCATAAGAAAAACCAGAAAAGGAGAATTTAAAATTTGCAATGTGTAATAAACTAAGATTTTTACATCTTCATACTGGTCTGGTATAGTACATTACTGTCGCGGCCAGCAATAAAGGGATTGATGAAATCTTTTATAAGTTACCTCCTTGGTTGCCATGTGTTGAAGTAAACAGTTCGTTTCATTTTTAAATAACATTACAGATATGAGTTTTCGTAGTAATTTATTTGGCCACTAAACACGCCAGTTATGGATATTCATAGTATCATTGCTGGCCGCATCGTCACTTGTTTTTGACCAGTACAGCAATTTAGATTTGTCGCGAAGAAGGTTGTCAAAATAATGCTCGAATTTCCAAGCATGTTTGAGAAAAATACATTGCTGAACATGAGTCTCCTCTAGAAGGGACAGTTCAGGTGCTCATCTCCTGTATATGATACCCACTATTCTCTCAGTGTAGCACACACTCCGCTTTATGATACACAGTGAGAAAGCAGCTTTATCTTAGAAAATTTGTCCAAATTCACACTGCTCCATATTGGTTCTAAGTTGGTAGAGTAATGGGTAAATAGATAAAATGCGAAAAACCGTTTTTGAGTGCACATAATTGTTGCCTCAGCTAAAGTGTTATTTTCATGTGCAATAAAATTATGCAATCAAACAAGTGAAACCTTAATAAAATTCAACAAACTAGCAAGTTTTAATTAAACCATACCAAGTAGTTTTATGTTTGAGATTCACAATTTCAAAATTATGCACGCTGAAGTAGTTTTAAATCCATGACATACGTACTCTTAACATCCAGTATCATCGAATTATATTGTAGTGTTTTGTGTCTAACTTGTATCTACTAGGACTAGGAATGCGATTACATGACAATAAGCAATACAATATGTTTTATTCATCTACTGTTAATAATGTTTTTTGTTAAAGTTAAAGGTTACCATTTGGAAGGCAAGAAATAAATATATTTAAACATAGTGCAAATAAAATGTTTTTTTAGGGAATATCCATCATTTTGTTAAGAATTATTATCTTCATGGGAAACTTCAAATTAGCATGTTTCGTGAGTTGATGGCAATCTTTGCAGTATTTGAGCATTAGTATTAGCACAGAAGCGAAGCAAGATTTATTTTAGTGTTAATATAAAAACCCAACACCGTACATATACATACTTACAGTATGAACCAAGGAGTTCGCCCAAAGGTCACCAAGTCAAGTCTTTAAATAGAATACAACCAGAGTAATTAGAAAAATACAACATCCATCCCAATATATGATTATTAATACAATAGAATAAATACATAAATATACTTAAATTTAAACATAGTTTTATATACCTAAAAGATTCTCATTAGACTAAGGCCTGTATTACAAAACCTCATTCAAGACTCGAGCATTAGCTAAAAGTAGTTTCAACCAATCAAAAGGCTATATAATATGAGTTTTAAATAAAGCTTGAGTTTTTAGAGCAGTTCTGTAATACAGCCCTTAGGATAGTGTATTATTAATAAATTATAGAAGAATTTTAAAAAATAGCTCATGTTTCTTCAGCTTCGTAAGAGAATGATGTTGAATGAAATTTAGACAGAGCAAATTGCGGTTATTAAAGATTAGTTAATAGGAATGTAGCATAATAACACCCTGTTTGGATGAAAGTTAGAAAAGGTGTAGCTTGACATACTTTGGTGTTTCTAGTATGTAAATTAAATTTACCCTCTGTAAATTTAAGTTGCCCGGGAGCAATAGAATGCTCATTATTTTGTAAACCAGCAAATACTTAAGTGTATTGCATTGTTCAATATTATGTCGAGTTAGAATAAGAGGCAAGATACCACACCACAATTCAATTATAATGTTAGACTTATTTGAGGTGTGGCAATAACATTTACAGAACTATAAAATACTGCCGCACTTGCAGTATGTTCATATGCGAAACATACTTACTGCACTTATCGCAAGCGCGGCAGAATGATTATGGGGTTATTTTGCTCAAAAGGTTAATTACAAGGAAATTGAAATCTGAATTATGCCCCTTCCTAAACATACATGTGTTAGTAAAATCCCTTTATTAATTAACTCAACAATATTTTAAGACTAGAATAAGCAGCTTTGTTCTTTTTGATAAGCTTTGAAAGGCCATATTTTAGGACATCTTCCATGGTATTAGAACTGTTTGAAATCCACAATTATTATATACAATAACTATTCTACGGAGTCTCAAGTTGATTTATGATAAAAGCATACTATAAGTAAAGGAAACAAAGAAGACCTGAATAATACAAAATCTACACTTTTTCTTCGATAAGACTATTTCTTCCAATAGTAAGCTCGCATAGCCAGAGTCAGATGTACAGAAAACGTAAAAGTTAACTATCATACCTTGTTTGTTTTTCTTATTCTGGCGGCAAGCTCCTCCATGTGCTTCGGATCTTCGTTGGCATCTCTAACGTACCTAGGAATACGAAAGACTTCTCCTAGCCATCCGATGAGAAACCCGCCTAAAGTCGTCCACCAAACAAAGGCGTGGCGATCCCGTCCGAGATAGAAATGATGACCACCGAATATGCCCGCGAACAGCCACAGCAAATAAGCCAAAATTACAGACTTTTTACCCGACATACTGGTCATTTTCACCACCCTTTTAACGAAAAACTAAACTGTGTCAATCTATACGCAGGACGAACATCGAGTGAACAATTAGGCCGATTATTGACTACTAGTCCAAATAGTTATTGTATGAAATTAAAGCTAAAATGCTTTATTTCACGCGCTTAATAATACACGTGGCAGCGTAACTGTACATTTAATAATACTGCACGATATTTTAATTATTTGACTCGGTTTATAATTTTCGACATGACGTGGGATCTTTGGAGTTTGACAGTCAAGCAAACAAGAGGGGGATGTGCGGCAGGGCGGGGCAAGGCAATGCAGAATATTGATTGAAAATATTTGTTGCCACTTAAAAAATAAGGAATCTTCTATTCGATTTTACTATTCGATTTCTTGCTTCAAATAGAATCCGAGGAATAACATCACAATATTATTTTACGACCTACGTTTGGCCTTTTTTATACAATTTTATATACAATTCATTAATACAATAATTTTATTATTGTCCGTTTTTTCGGTATAGCTTGAATCAACACAAATTTTAAAATTATTGCTGATTAGCATTAGGCCCAACTAGTTCAGTTTTCATTTCACTCACCTAAAGGTGAGCACTGAGTGTGTCTGAATTAACCGTTAGTAAGATACCACCAAGGTTCCACCTACCCACATTAAAATGTTGTTATTTTGCAACAAATCCATCAGGGAATACACTTGATAGTCTAGCTAGCTAGCTTTTGGTCCAAAGTGGGAATTTCCTTTGATACTTTAGCACAGGTATGAGAGACTGCAGACGTGGCAGTCCAGGAGGCAGAAAAGAGGGGAGGTGCCCTCCCCTGCATACGTCCTTGCTTTATCGATGAAAACATCTTTTTTTAAGAAGTGTAATTAATTTCGTGATTAGTGCACCAGTCAGTAAAGAATTTTAAAAATATTTCACCACACAGAGCTGTGCCCCTGGCTTACTAGACCTAATCTAGAATTAAATTAGTTGATTTTCGAGCTAAAGGCGAGCTAACGGACAGACAGTCGTTGCGTTTTGAAATGTAATGAAATAAACCAGGTCGTCGAATTGTATCAGCCAACGACCCAAAGCAATTATTACATAGGAAATAACATTATTCAGCAACTGGTATGTACTCGTAGTAATAATTCAGTTCACGAAACAATTTGCTGCTGTCGAGTGTCGGTGTTGTAGTAAGTTGCACAATCAGGACGTAACAAAAATCCATGCAAATAAAAGGTGCGTATTTTCATTCTGTTTTTCCTTTTTTTATGAAATCAGATTTATGTTTAATAAATTATTAATATTATTATCTCTACTACACAATGTTCATTGATAACAAAGAATTACTGAGTTCGTTATGCAATCATTAATCGCCATACAATTTCCCACTTTATTAATTCTTCGACTCTTCAGTACTTTTACTTTGATGTAATCAAAAGTAGTTCGTTACGTGCGTATACGGTTTTACATCTTGACAGCAGATTTTTTTAGTCTGAACATCATGTCCCTTCTAGTCATACCATCCGGAAACGATGTAGGGCTACCAACCAATAATATTGTCATCGACAACGTCCATCGCCAACTTTTTTTTTCTACAGTCAGCAAAAAGAGCTCAATCAGTCAAGACATGGTGTTAACATAAATCTATTTTCATTTCCTACGTATTTACGCAGTCAAAAGACTGTGGAATTTTAGTACCCTTAATTATTTTAAAGAAAAAGAAGTACAATGTGAATACGTGTGAGAAATGTAAAATATTGCCTTATGGAGCAGTTTTTTGAAGTCACTCATCGATCGCGTCATCAAATAACATTATCCACTACATAATCATGTTTGAAGAAAATATTAATTAGGCGCCCTTGCGTAGAGGTAGATAAAGTGATTTTGTATTTCATAACTTGACTACAATTTGTTTCCAAAATGTACGAGGATTCTTCGGAGACTATCTATGGGACCCATGAAGACTCCCACGTTGTGATGTCAGAGAAGGTCCAATCTCTGGCAGGGAGCATATACCAGGAGTTCGAGCGCATGATAGCGCGGTACGACGAGGATGTCGTGAAGACGCTGATGCCGCTGCTGGTGAACGTGCTGGAGTGCCTGGACTCCGCATACCAGACCAACCAGGAGCATGAGGTGGAGCTGGAGCTGCTGCGCGAGGACAATGAGCAGCTCGTCACGCAGTACGAGCGCGAGAAGGCGGCCAGAAAGCACGCAGAGCAGAAGGTGAGCGAACAAAACAATTCGTTAAGAAGGGGCCTTGACTGTCTTCCTTTGTTTTGCATCACAAGGCTGCCTTAGAACGTATTTTAGTAGTTTACCAAACTCAGTATTTAATGCACGCTTATTGTTGTTATTTATTTTTATAAATGTGGTTCAGAGTTGCTCAAGACTTGTGGTTATTTTTCGTGGAATGTGCCATCCATTCTGTTATCTGAATCCCAAGGTAAACAAGATTATTTGGTATCACATTTGCATAATAAAGGAAATAGGCATCTGGCAATTGTATCAAGGTTCAGGATTGTGTTGGTATTTATCATAATTAATAGCTGCTTGACCTGTGTTGATTTATGTTATTGTTTACTAGGATAATGATGTATTGTTCCACTTCTGCTAAGAATAATATTGAAGGTTTTAATTATAAATAATTGTTTTAAGTATGTGTAAAATTACTGTTCTCCAAAAACTGCTTTGCTCTGTTAAATCTCTAAAATACACTCCATATTATTATATTGTTTAGACCACAAAGTGTATTTTCTGTTTGAGTCCAATAAGATTACAAAATATAAGTTGCAATATCTCTATGCTCGTAGACTTGGTCATATCAGATATTTAATAACACTTTTGTAATCAACATGTTGAGTTTATTTTAAATACTTTGCATTTATTTCCCGATGCTAAGTCTGTTTTCGAAATCTTAATATAAAATAGTTAATAATACACTCTACATTTTCCCAGTACACTCTATATTGTATCATATAGGTCGTCATTTCCATTCAACTAATGAGACACATATTTATGATACATTGTTTATTTAAGGTATGAGTGCCCTTTTTCATAGTGCATTTTCAGTAAACCTAGTAAATTGTATATTATGAACAAACACACAACAAAGTTTTGTTCTCTTTCAAATATCTAATTATAATGAAATACAATAAAGTTAAAGCCAACATGTTAGTTCAAGTAAGTAGTAACCTTGAATGATACATGATCATGTATGATAGAATTTAAAAACAGTAATTTAATACAATCTGTGAGAACCATTTTTTCTGATATTGGGTTATAATTAAATTATTCATCTATACAAAGTGACAAATATATTCTTATCCATCCATACTTATATTATAAATCCAAAACTCGTCACTCTATTACCTTTTAACGCCTAAACCATTGAATCAATTGTTATGAAATTTGACATATAGGAAGCTTGGCACAAGCTGAAGGATGTAGGCTGCTTTTCGTCCTGGATCGCAGACAAAGTTGCATGCATTCTATACTACAGAATGCAACTTTGTTGTTATTTAGCAGGTATGGAATCTGTACCTGCTACATTAATTAATTATTACATTGACAGTGCAGTTATTTCATGGGTGCATGTTATTTTTATTGACAAAACATGCACTTGTCTTATTCATTGAACTGCAGTTTTTAGTGTGCACAGCAGGATGTCGTTGAAACTGAACTGATAGTGAAAATTGTTTATCGTGTTCATTAAAGTGTTTATCCTGAGAATGGTTACTTTTACAGTTTGTTAGGACCTAAAGTGGGACTGTTAGCAGTCGACTACTTTGTAGTAGACAACACATATTCCATGTTTTAGTAGCATTCTATCAAGTTAGTTGTTAGGCCAAGCTCTGCATGTATTGTAAAGGAAATAAAGCGCGAATTTGTTTTCAATTCTAATTATAAGGCGCAAGGCCTCGTTTTCCTGTGTGATATATTCTAAAAATAATTATTCGAATTTTTGTGTTTATTGCCTTGTACTAATACAATTCAAACTTATTGCATTTTATGTAATACATAAAACTGCATATTGAGATTTTAGTAAGAAATATTTTATTGAGTAATGAGGTAAGCACTCACTACTTTATTTTTTTTAAATATTTTCCTCGAATCTAAAGACTAAAAATTATAGCAGACAATTAGGTAAGTACCTATGTATTGTGAGTCTTTCATAACTCCTTTGTCATAAAGCTGACTTTTCACTATGAGATTAGTTATTAGTATATCCTGATATAACAAAAACACATTAATAGTTTGAGATGTAATTTACATTTTTACAAAGTAAACGGTTCCATTTAAAAGTACGAGGTGAGCGATATTAATTTATATCTCGAGATGTAAGTACCTAATAAGTATCTCGTAGTGAAAAGTCAGCTTTATAGTGGCGTTGAGCAGACGACGGAGAATTATTTATTCGCGGAAAAATTGGAATCGTATGGAAATCGCGCACGTAGGACAAAATTTCGGGTATTTCCGTCGATTTTTGCCGGGATTTTCATACGATTCCAAATTGTCCGCGGATAAATAATCGTCCTTCCGGTTGGAGTTCAAGAATTAATCTGTGGTAGGAGTGAGGCGTATTTATCGTCACAGATAGAAATCACAGATATTAAAAAATAGCAGATAGCAATTGCTCCTAATGATAAAAAATATCTGTTACTTAAAATCACAGATCATCAAGACTGTTACTGTTAAAACTTCGGATACGATTTTCGACTTTAACGAAAAGAAATAAAGAAGATATTCAATTGAGTTAATACGTATTTATCGTCTGTACAAAAATCACAGGCTGTGATTTTAAAACAGATAGATACGATTTTCGACTTTAAATCAAAAGAAATAAAGATGATATTCGATTGAGATACGTATTTATCGTCCGCACAAAAATCACAGGCTGTGATTTAATAACAGATATTTGGATCTGTTATTTTTTTGTCACAGTCACAGTGATCACAGATATCGTGTTTCACCTGTTACAACCCATCTCTAATCTGTGGTTCAAGTCACATATGTCGAATAATTTTTATTTGATTTCTGAACAAGTAATATGTATTTATTTAATTTTAAGGGGAACCATACTCATCTATATAATTGCGTAACTTATTTTCGTAACCGATTAAGACTTAATCCGTTTCATTTTGACAGTTCAACAAAATTCATTGCGCTATTTACGTTGTTGAGCAGTTTTTTTCTAACTTATTGAGCTATGGATTGGCAATTTGTTTCAAACCGATTCAGATTGTAATTGATCGTGTATTACGCAATTAGGGTGCTAATCGTAGCCCATACTGGACCTAGCCTGGAGCCTATCCAGTGTAGGCTAGGCTTTGCTCAGAGTATTCTTAGAGTAAAGTAGGATCTTATTCTTTCTATGTTCCTATGTGATACGAACTCTATATATAACAGCAGCTGCAAATTATGTTCGTAGTACTTCTAACATTAATTCTGTGGTGCTACTACTAATGAAGACAGCATACGAAATAATACTAATAATGAGCTTTTAAATAACCATTAGCTAGTTCGTGTCCTCTTCCACCTTCCACCAAGTTTAACAACCAACCTGTAGCACTCGAGCTGTATTATTATTTATTTTATGTTTTAATAAACCTACATTAAAAATGTTTCTTATATTGTAAATGCTGTTTCACAAACCGATGGACCCGGAATAATACACCATTATAAGTAGGTTCGTTACTCGATTAGCAAAGCAGCCTATCGGCAAATCACTGCTCAGCCACGGCGCTGCAGCGCCAACCGGTGCTGTGCTGTAATGCTGCAACTTTATTTGGTGTATTTGTCCAAATATTTGCGCTTTTTCGCTTTTACAAAATTAACTTTATTACAATAGAAATAGGGAGTATTATATTTTGGATTGCTCAAACAATAATATTGAACATTGTTGCATGCTGCAAACCGTTTAAGTTTTATACGGAAATCAGTCTTAATTAGCTTTGTTAGTAACGATTTCAGCTCACATCTTTCGAAATGAATCATACTAATAAACTCGGTTCGAACAATATCCATATTTACTTGAGTTATTTCGGTACTAGAAACGAACGACCGTAGAAACTTAGTAAACGTAACAGTAGGTTAAGGGGACGAGTTGGAAGTGAGTGAATGAGCGAGTGGCAACTACTATCAGTGATTTCAGACAGTAATATTTATTTACCCACAAACTTTTCAAGAACGTGCTTTTGAAAAAGTAGTTTAAATTACAAAAGGTAATTAACTCAAGTAGTCTATTAAACTTCTCTGCAAAATGGTGTCCTCTGTGGCTAGCTCAAAAACAAGGTAATATGCCATTCAACCGAAAATGCAACTGGAACTACAAATAATATTTATTTTTATTCAATCCTTAACAAATGCTTAGCTTACTCTAGACTATTCTCAAAAATCTAAAAGTACTTATGACATGATTATGATTATATATAAAATTGAACATCGTTCTTTGGGTTTGATATCAACACAATTCTTAGGTAATTTTATCTTACGACGACCTAAATAATAGGCATGAACCTAGATTTCTATAACAACAAATGTATAACAGAACACATGATAAAAAAAATATAAAGCTTGTAAAAAAAAATTGTAAGACCAAAATTCTCGACACAGGACCGGCAAATCTTTGATGTTCGTTGTTGTAGAAACTTTATCATAACGTACTATTACTATTTATTTATCTAATCTAATACATAAAATTGTTTTAAACAGTTGCTCGAAGCCGAGGACCATTTCGAAGGCGAGAGGAAAGAGCTAACAGGCCGACTGGAAGCCTTGGACAGCATAGTCAGAATGTTGGAGCTCAAGCATAAGAACTCTTTAGATCACGCTAGCAGGCTCGAAGAACGCGAGAATGAATTGAAAAAGGTAAGTCATCAAGAAGTTTGTATATTGCTGACTAGGTTTCTTTCCTGGGGGCCTGTGTCACACTTGCACAAAATCAAAATCCATTTATTCAAACTAGGCTGAGAATCAGTACTTTTCGTACGTCAAATTACAAATTACATAAGACAGTCCCCAAAACGCCCACCCTTCACCGCTTCCTAGTGCTTTAGCTGGGAAGAAGTGTATATTATACATAGTCTATACTTACCAAAGTATGCAAAATCATTTACATTACGCAACACAAAACATACATCCAATAATTAGCCTTAAGTTAGCTAGCACACGCCAAAATACCAAACAAAAAAAAAACAAAAAAAATCGAGAACTATAAGTACTTAAGCAGAAATAAAGAGTCAATGTAAACATAGATTAATATCTAAATAAAAGCCTCCAGGCACAAAGAGCGTGCCCGCTTACATAAAGCTATTTATATCTGAAACTGGAATTTATAAATTATAAACTAGGACCATCGAAGTAAATAAAAATTATCAAAATAAAAATGGGACAGCACTTACACGAAAATATCTGTCAAATAGGTTGACCGGAAATAATAGGAGGTGATGGAACTCGCTCAGACTGCAGACTGATCAGGGTAGTGCAGGTATTACGAAAATCTTCACAGGGATGATAAGAAAGTGTGATGTGATAATCTAATGAATCTGGGCAAATCAGAAGTTTTGGTCGACTAGATGATGATTGAAAAGTAAATTGTAAAATAAAAGTTATAAAACTAAAACCCAACTACGGCAAAAAAATCAACTAAAAAGGTTTTTTAGCAAGACATCACAGACTGACAAAAATCTGGAGTCACACGTGTTAGGGCATAAATCGAACAGGCTGAAAGAAGTACGTATTTAGGTCAATTACTTAGAAGATCCATTGGTCCGCGAGAACCAACTTCTTTTTTTAAATGAACTACTTGACTTCTTACTTCTACATTCCAATGTGAAAATACTTTTGGTTCAATTAAATACATTCTGTACTCAATACATTCTATAAAATAACGAATAAAAAAAGAAACGTCTGACAAACGTTCAATCTAATCCTCTTGTGCTAATCCAATAACGTTTTACGTTTAGTACCATTTTTTTTATATCGTAGGACAAGTACAGTTAAAACCAGGTCACATTTTACAGAGCGAAGTGCTTGTCCCATTTACGAATCATATTTTAATGACGCTCGGATTACCTACATAAGCTTTCAATTAAAATCTGTAGAACTTAGTTCATTAGCATTTAGACCTTGTTCTGTAGAATCTGTAGGATACACGCATTGTCAATAGTAGATGATTTCAATCAATTTGCCTAGCCTTTTCCTACTATGTTGGGGTCGGCTTCCAGTCTAACCGGATGCAACTGAATACCGACTGCCTATCTGACCTCCACAACCCATTTACTGGGTAACGATGCCCCTTAGGTAAGACTGGTTGTCAATCTTTTGGGTTTCTGACTACGAGTAATGACTGTCAAAGATATACTAATGACAGCCGGACCAACGGCTTAACGTGCTCTCCGAGGCACGGAGGTTTCTCCTTATGTAATGGATGGTCCATCCACAAACCGAACGATACTTCGATCGACCCGTGCGGTTGTTATTATTTAGCCACAAGCCCCGAGGATTAATCGTTGCCCTATTTTCTGGTGTACGTTAAGTCCATATATACAATAATACTACTACTAGTAGTCACACATCGTGTAGTATATCGTGAAAAAACCGCAAACATCCGTCTTTGAATCATACATAGTACCAATCTTATTTCGAAACTCCTTTCACTGTCTTGAAATATCGCTCGACGCTCTCGTGGAGGACAAACCTAACTGATATTTTTGAAGTATTATAAGATGGAAGTATAAAGATGTATAATATCACCATGTATGTACGACACAACTTAGATGTAGCATAAATTTGAAAACTTGCATTCATTCTTTTCAATTATACGAATGTTATATGACTTTACAAGTTATTGCGTTTCGTAAAGATAGTTTTCACCTGAAACAGTAATAAAGATTGGAAATGTAGAAGGTAGAAGGTGCACTCAGTTCGGATGGTGATCGGTTTTACGAATTTTTCCGATGCTACATCCAAGTTGTGTCGTACTGTTACTAATTTAATTGGCCGATAACCTGTTTTTTTATATTTCTATGCCGATAACCCTTGTTTGATAAAGGAACATAAACGAAAGGTGCTTGAAAAAAAAGACTGGCTAATCTCCGCTGAGATTGGCCGCTATGACCGAAATTCGGAAAAACGATTATTTTGAATGTACTATTTCGTCTGCAGGAGTACTCGAAGCTTCATGAGCGATACAACGAGCTGTTCAAGACTCATGTGGACTACATGGAGCGAACCAAGTTGCTGATGAGCACAGCCAGCGACCGAAGCGAGGTGCGCGGGCGACTTGGCCTCAACCCCATGAGATCTAGTGGTGAGTAACTTTATCTATGTCATCACTGCCTGGCCTTTTACCAATTATATGTTGGGAACGGCTTCTAGTACCAGTTTTTTATATAGAGTGACTGCCTATCTGACGTGCACAACCCAGTTACTGAGTAACACAATGCTCCATGGAAACACGATGCTCTTTGGCAAGACTAGTTGTCAGACTTTCGAGCTTCTGACAGCCCGTAACGAGCCACGGTCAATTAATGACAGCCGGTACCAACTCCTTAACGTGCTTTTCGAGCCACGAAGGAGTCAGGGTATGTAATGGATGATCACCTATTCACGGATCGACCTCAGCAGGCGTTTCATAATCTTGATTATCGACCCGTGCAGCTGCTACTATAAAGCCCAAGTCCTTCTTCTCGGAGATCTTAGTACCTATTTTATAACAGGCAAAAGGCACCTTTGTGACGACATCACTGTGCAATTATCAGTAAACTCAGTACAGTCACGTATAAGTTAAATTAAAAATAATCTTGTCATCGAATTAGATAACTTAGTGCTGAATGTTTTTTTTTTAGTTTTTCTTTATTTTACCATTCACTCAACTTTAAGCGTAATAAAATGATGGAATTTAACGAAGAAATAAAGTAAGACTCATTTTATCGTACTGTAAACGTCTTCGTCGTTTTCAACAGTCGATGACTCCAAAACTGCCAAACTGATCCATCAACAATAACAATGCAAAAAACAAGCCGCGGTAAAATAACGTACTTTGAATGGCGTGATAGAACATTAGCAGCGTTCTCAATATGAAGGCGTTTGAATGGCGTGATAGAACATTAGCAGCGTTCTCAATATGAAGGCGTTTGAATGGCGTGATAGAACATTAGCAGCGTTCTCAATATGAAGGCATTTGAATGGCGTGATAGAACATTAGCAGCGTTCTCAATATGAAGGCGTTTGAATGGCGTGATAGAACATTAGCAGCGTTCTCAATATGAAGGCGTTTGAATAGCGTGATAGAACATTAGCAGCGTTCTCAATATGAAGGCGTTTGAATGGCGTGATAGAACATTAGCAGCGTTCTCAATATGAAGGCGTTTGAATGGCGTGATAGAACATTAGCAGCGTTCTCAATATGAAGGCGTTTGAATGGCGTGATAGAACATTAGCAGCGTTCTCAATATAAAGGCGTTTGAATGGCGTGATAGAACATTAGCAGCGTTCTCAATATGAAGGCGTTTGAATGGCGTGATAGAACATTAGCAGCGTTCTCAATATGAAGGCCGTTGTAGATAACTACAGATTTTTTTTGTAACACACTGACTATATGACTCATCATACAAATATGGGCTAATCATTGCCGGCGTGTCTTAATCTCGAAAGTTGCAATATTTAAGTTTAACGAAGTCCGTATTGAGAGCTAGTTTCAGCCTTCCAGACTTTTAGCTTGACATAATACACTCCTTTGCAAAAAAAAGGGCGCTTTTGATTTTTCTATATTATTGGTAATCATTTAGTTGTAAAGAGGTTTTAATAGCCAAACTATTTTACTGGCACTTAATCAAGAGTCTGGGTATGAAAAAAAGTTATTTCCAAAATCGAAACGTTTGTTTAAAACAATAATAATCCCTTTTTCATAAAAGCTAGTAAAAATATAGCGCTGCTGGTAGAGGGGTGAACGAAAACCTATATTCTCATTGATAATAAGAAATTACTATCATCATTTATGCTAATGACATTATAGAAATATTAATATTATCCATAGAAAAGGCATTAATGACTGTAAGGTGCCCGTTTTTTTGCAAAATTTAGTTTTCAAATGTTTATCTTAGGCGTTCTCAATACGGCCTAGTCTGGGTTAATTTTCCGGACATGCTACTTCCTTGTATACTAGTTCTCACACCAACTATACATGCTATACAGACCTGCATACTATAGATACGACTAATTCTATCTGCCTAGCCTTTTCCCAATAATGTGGAACCGGATGCAGCTGAATACCAGTATTTTACATGGAGCGACTGCCTATCTGACCTTCACAACCCAGTAACTGGGTAATAAGATACCCCTTGGTTTGTTAAGACTGGTTGTCAGACTTTGACTAATTATACTCCAATAAGTATTCTAAAAACTAGCAGTCTGCGTACAGTACATCCGAAAACGGAGATGTCTAAAGGTGCTCCCACACTGCTGTTAAAAATGTTTACAAACATTTTCTAACACTAATACTTACCTACATCAAATCAAGTCAAGTGATCAAAATAAATGTATGTTTAGAAAATATTTACTATTGTTTGTAAACATATTTAACAGCAGTGTGGGAGCACCATAAGTGTCGGGGGCGATTCTAGATCGCTGCAATATAGGTTTATGTTGAAGATAATCTGTAGTCCGCTGCGAATTATATAAAGGCTTATAATCTCTAGTCCGCTGCGACTATAGAAAAAGGCTATAATCTCTAGTCCGCTGCGACTCTATATAAAGGCTATAAGCTCTAGTCCGCTGCGACCATAGAAAAAGGCTATAATCTCTAGTCCGCCGAGACTATAGAAAAAGTCTATAATCTCTAGGCCGGTTCGACTGTAGAAAAGGGCTCTAAAATGTTGACGTTCGTTGTAGCATACCCGCCATCATGGGATTGTCTCGAGACTTTTGTAACGGAAGTACGTTGAGTACCGAAAATAAATTTGCAGCGGTTTTAAAAATTACAAAGTGTTGCCTTCAACCTCTACTTATAAATTCCTTGGATGAGTTGGTGAGAACTTACGTTCTTTCCCCGCTCGTTGCATTTTGAGCTTTAGATGCAGCATTATTGCCGAGCTGTCCATAATATTATATTTATTTATTCCCGACTTTATGCGGGCGAAGCCGCGGGCTAAAGCTAGTATAAATATTCATAAAAAAGTAAACAATAACTCTACCCATTGTGCTTAGATTACCAAATTTTACCTACCGATTAACCGGAAACGTTCGTAAACGGTTTCAAATTGACAGCTCTTATTGGCGGTAGCAAATAGCAATCCACCAGGGTTATGCAACCTACCTGCGTGTGTAATAAGATAATGGTGATACGCTGTACAAACTAGTGATGCATGTAATAAGGGGGGCAATTCGGATGATTCTCGTGCATTACGGCTCGCGTAGGTACACCTAATCTGTTATTGGATGAACTATGTTCATATTTAACTAGGATATGTATTTAAAAAAATATCGCCGCACGGGTCGATCCATCAGATTAAGCTACGCTTGCCGGGGTTGGTCCGTGGATGGGATCTTTACATATTGAGTCTTCTCCGTGCCTCGGAAAGCACGTTAAGCCATTGGTCCCGGCTGTCATTCGTAGATCTTTGACAATCGTCAGAAGCCTTCGGGCTTCTGACGACCTATAACGATCTAGTCTGACAACCAGTCTTACCAAGGGGTATCGTATTACCCAGTTACTGGGTTGTGGAGGTCAGATAGGCAGTTGCTCCATGTAAAATACTGGTATTCGGCTGCATCCGGTTAGACTGGAAGCCGACCACAACATAGTTGGGAAAAGGCTAGGCAGATTGATGTAGGTACTTAAAAAATAGTTTTAGCTCTGACTGACGCTGAATAGTTCAATAAAAAACAACCACGTTTTCCTGTATCAAATAGTATTCTTGCAATTCAATGGCTTTCTATAAATTAGCCTTCTCCCGTAAAATGCATTGAAGCTATTTTAAACAACGAAAATGCCAGTGTTTAAATTAAAACAATTTTCATCAGTAGTATTTCCGATGAATTCAGATAGAAAAGCAGCCTTAATAAATTTTATGTGTTCCTTTGATACAAAATAATTGAATTGTCCATTATTGCTGCAATTAGTGCGAGTTCTGCCGGTAAATCGTTGCCATGGTTACCATGGCTCATGAATGGCAAGACCGGGGGCGGGATGTAATACAGAATCAATATCGCAACTAAATGAAATGGTCACATTTTTACCTCATATTGTTATTATAGATCAATACTATTATCAAACTAGAAGGGGCTGGCCATTATGTCGAGTCGTTCATGGGTGTTTGACAGTAGTTACGGGTCGTCAAAAGCCCGAAAGTCTTGACAGTCCTACCATGGGTATCGTATTACCCAGTAACTGGGTGGTGGAGGTCAGATAGACGGTCGCTCCATGTAAAATACAGGTATTCAGCTGGATTCGGTTAGACTGGAAACCGACCCCAAACATAGTTGGGAAAAGGCTAGGCAGATGATGATGATGAATTCATGGATATTGTTAAACTACTACATGATGAATTCATGATTGATGATCTTTAGTGATAGTGCTAGAACATACTATTTATGTTTTTGCACTTTAAAGAGAAACAACGCTTGTCCCTATATCATCCGATCAGTTGCACAAACATAATACCCTGTTTTTTAACCAAAACCTAACGGGTTTGCAAAATTAAAACTGAGTCGTATCCAGGGAACTGGATGAAAACATAACATAATTCAGATAGTTACGGGCGGTAGCTGATTAAAATCGTTTAAATACAAAACCCTGTATAATAATTATGTTTCCAAAGGATGTCGTTGATATCTTGGATTCTTGGTAGACTTGCAACTTCTATGAGCGACGCTACAGATGTTGTTAACTAAGCCAATAACCGAGGGCATTGAATAAATCGATATTGCTTTCATTATTACTAGATGCTACAGCCAAGGCCGTAGACAGGAATTCACTTCGAGGAGTCGAGCTCGAGCTTTGGATCAGAGAATATAAGTACTTTATATAATTTGACGTACAATGGCGTAACTTCAGATCAGAAGCCTTGGTGCAAACAGAAAACCTGGCACCGTTCACCCATCTTTACCCGGTGGCGTGATTGATTTCTTTTTCTTCAAATATAATTAAGAACATAAGAACTTAAGATTATTGGGTATTAGAGTTGTTCTTTCTTTGGACAAATTGGCACTATGTGACACTTGTATGAATAATAGCATAATTACCTACCATAACATGGGCCTTCGCTATACGGTATGTGGCCTCCTTCTTGGTCTCTTGCGCGTTTGCCATGTGCTTGTACAGGTATGGCAGCCAGCCACTGAGATAACGTTGGATGCTGTACTGAGCGAAGGGAGCTCGAAAATTTTAGCTCCCTGTCTCGGACAGGTTAGTTTTTTTTTGGACCATTCATAGATAAATAGCCGGTACTTGGTCGACTTTTGCAGAAAATATTCAGAAAATATTTTTTAGAACATTCATAGAGCATAGGTGCTTTGACGACTTAAGCAGAAGACTTTCAGAAGTGAACCTAGGCAGAAAGAGCGAGCGAAGCAAGCTCGAAAATTTAAGCATGTATTATTTAAACTAGCTGTGCCCCGCGGTTTCACCCGCGTATCCTATGTCCTATTCCAGGTCATGGTCTACCCGCGTGCCCATCCTCTGCTCTCTAGAGTAGGGAACGTCGTCGAGGCGCGGCGCCGGCGTCGAACGGTTCGCGTTTTTCATTTTTTAATACTCGTGATAACTTCGAAATTAAATGTCCGATTCGAATGAATTAAAAAGTATTTTACTGCTACATAAATACCCTTGATGTTAAAACTATTTATTTGAATAAGAATTAATATTATGTTAACTAAAACTCCTTCGCAAATAATGCATGAATTTCGAACTAATTTGATTACCATAAAAATGGTTATATAGTGAGTCAATCTTAAAAGATATACATATGCTGTCGCGGACTTTTTTTAGAACTTTTAAAGAGGAACAATTCCATAATACATGATATTTGCGTAACTTAATTCGTTTACGCAGCGCACGCAACGGAAGCTCTCAAAAAGGAATATTTTTTCCCGTTTTTGCAACATTTTTCATTTATGCTCCGCTCCTATTGGTCGTAGCGTGGTGTTATATAGCCTATAACCTTCCTCGATAAATGGACTATCCAACACAAAAAGAATTTTTCAATTCCAACAGTAGTTCCTGAGATTAGCGCGTTCAAACAAACAAACAAACTCTTCAGCTTTATAATATTAGTAGAGATTACGCGCGTGACAACGATCTCATGATTGAGATTATTGTATTCTCCTGAATTCTCTCATTTCGGGGGATTTGAACCCACAAACCTAGACAACTAGCGTTTCGTTAACTTATAACACGCACTATGTACTTTATTTAGGATCCGTTATCAATACACGTAGTAGGTATCACAAAAGTATACTCATTTAAGAATGTATGATTCCTTAGTTTTTTATGTAGTTTAATGTTAAAACAGGTACCAATGTTTTGGGCTCGGGGAATTTTAATGAGCAATTGATTTAGCTGTTTGAATAATTAGGTGGACCAGTTGCCCTTGGCTATCTCTGATGTTATATGGAGTGTTAACACGTCTCTATTTCCTTGACTGAGACGTTAGTAATCGTTATGCTATTAAACATGTATTTGTGCTACTTTTGCTCAAAGAACTGAGCTACAGCAAAGCCTGTTATATTTCTACTCCAGATGAATAAGTAAAATGCCAGAAAAAAATACCTACCTTTTTGCGTCTGTTATGCTACCTGACTTTGTATTATAACACTCTTTCGGAATAAACCACACTTATTAAGTAATTAGTTATTCTTTTTTTTAAATATGAACAATAATTTAAATATTCGGTAATTATTCGGTAAATCAACCGAATATTCGGCCGAATACGTACATGAAAATATATGCCGAATGTACCGAATACGAATATTCGGCCGAACAATCGGCGCATCTCGATTCTATATTAAATTACTAGCTTCTTTCCGCGACTTTGTTCGCGTAGAAGTCGTAAGACACCACAATTTACTAAAATTTTACCACATTTCCAGCCTATGCTGCTATTTCATTTTCGCTTATCGTTCTTTCTGACATTTTTCTTTTGGGCTCCTTAGGGACGTAGCGTGATTTTGAAAAGCCTAAAAACTTCCTCAAAACATGGGCTACCAATTGCAAAATCAATTTTTCAAATCCGACCGGCAGTTTCAGAGCTTTAGCGTTTTCAAACAAACACACAACTCTTCAACTTTATTAGTATTGAAAGGGGACTAAGGGATTACAATATAAGGAAACTCTGTAGACCTGCTGCATACATACAGCTGCATTACGCATCTCTCTATTTTATGTTGCAATCTGAAAATTAAGCTCTCATAATAGGTATATAATCCTATACAAGCCTATCATAACCAGGAGATGTTTCTGTATTCAACTAAACTGGTACATAGCCTGTAATTGACAGCAATTGATAGCTCCAATTTGCGATTCAGCGCCGTTATCTAAACCATATGTTCATTGAACATGACTGTCATGCTTGTTATCCTTCAAAGGTATTGTTTTGAAAAGTATATACATCTTTCATGGTACTTTAGTCAATGATGGATTGATAAAACTCATAATAATAATATGTGATAGTTCGAATGATCGCTTATATTATGTCGTACAAATATGAAATCGTTTACTGACTAACCATCGCAATCTTGTCTCACGAGTTCACGAATCAACAGTCCACATGTATAGGTTTCTACGTAAACAAGCTTACTGGTATATCACACATTGCATTATGTTATTCATAGCCCTGATTGGCTAAATTAGACAGAGGCCAATTGGTTCTAATAGAGAGTATAATAAAATGTTATTTCTGTATCGCGCCGACTTAATCTAATTACAACCACGCCGTATGAAATAACTTGAAATGGTTTATTGAAATAGTTTTTTTTATTCGTAGATTAGGTACCCAGTTGATATGTACACACGGCTACACATCAAGCTATACATTTCCAGTATAAGCTCACCTCGCATTGTACGGAAATCCTATACAATGTGAGATCAGCATAAACTGTAAATTTTAATGTATAGCTTGATGTGTAGCCGTGTGTACATTACTTTAATTTATCGCCTGAGAATATGAAGCAATGCGCTGTGAGCCGAAATATATCAAGAAAGGTGTAAAAATGATACATGTGCACTAATGCCTAAACAAAACTCAGTATTTCTACATGTAAAGGTGACAATTTAATACGTTCATGAAGCGTTCATGTTATAAAATGTTAAAACACAATTTTGTATGCTTACTTGTATAATGTTTTAAAACACAATAACTTGCCGATGCCTGAGGTCCATTATTACTATAAAAATGATATTGTTGTAAGATGCTTAGTATTTCTTACATATAAAAAATTCAACTATTTACAATACCACTAAAGACGGTAAATAAAATTTATGTATAGAAAAAAAAAAATATTAGCGCCGTAGATTTTGTTATTAGAACATAATCTGAATTGCATAGGCTATGATTATTGAAAACACATCTAAAAGAACTTATACTAAATAGTTCTGCTCTTATTTAACATACAATCAATCTGCGTCAGTCTGCCTAGCCTTTTCTCAACTATATTGGGTTCGGTTTCCAGTCTAACCGGATGTAGCTGAATACCAGTATTTTACATGGAGCTACTGCCTATCTGACCTCCATAACCCAGTAACTGGGTGATACGATACCCCTTGGTAAGACTGGTTGTCAGCCTCTGGGGCTTCTGACGACCCGTAACGATTGCCAAAGATCAACGAATGGCAGCCAGGACCAACGGTTTAACGTGCTTTCCGAGGCACGGAGGAGTCTCGATATGTAAGGTCACCCATCCTCGGACCAACCCCGGCAAGCGTAGCTTAACCTGACGGATCGACCCGTGCGGCTATTATTACTTAGCCACGAGCTCCTCTTCTGTAACATATGATCATCTTTAATTCCTACATATTCTTCCCACTTCTCCAGGTCCCATATCGTTTGGCTTCGCATCGCTGGAGAGCTCGATGCACAATGTGGAGCAGACTGAGAGCATGCCCGGTAGTCCTGTTAGTCTGTCCTCGTCTCCACCGTCACCGCCGACCGGCTCCGACTTGGCAGCAGTGAGGACTGTGGAGTGCGCGCATCAGACTGACGCTATCACGCAACAGAGTCAGGTAAGATATCAACAACTAGTTTTTGTTCGTTCTCTGTAGTATCTACTTGCTTCATCTTTCTGACTGACCGATCTCTTGACAATTCAAAAGTGCCTGTAATTGGTTTATTTGAAACTAGCTGATGCCCTTGGCTTTGCCCGCGTAGATTTCTGTTATTATATACTAAAACCTTCCTCGAGAACCACTATCCATTGGTGAAAACAGCATGAAAATCGGTGCAGTAGTTTTTAAGTTTATCGCGAACAGGATGGCAGACAGACGCAGCAGAGGACTTTGTTTTAAAATATGTAAGGATAGGTTTGAGTTTACTTCTTTCGTTGCACAGTCAACTTTCTAAAAAAGTAATATATCTAATGTACGTTTGAGAGCGATGATGTGACCCAGTGGTAACAGCCCTGACTTAAGAGTTGTAGGTCGTGGGTTCGATGTAGGCGGCTTTACTTATGTAAATAATTTCATCACCACTGCTCTCAAAACAGTGAAGGAAAATATCGTGAGGAAACGGGCATGTCCAGCCTTGGGTTTTGTCAAATCTTGAACTACCTGAGGCTCTAGGACGCAACACTACAAATATCACTACCCTCCTTAGAGGCAGTAGAGTTAAAAATATACTTACCTACTTATTTTTTAAAACAAACAGTAGAATTAAGAAAAGTAATAAAAATAGAAAGGGGGTAAAAATAGAATTCTTTTTTGTCTGTTTGTTCGTGCACATCTCTGGAACTACTGAACGGATTCATGTAATTCACAGGTACACAGTAATTAATTTGGAGGAGAATATAGGCTTTGTTTCATTAAAATCGAATCTTGCAAAAGAAAGTTATTGTCATTTGTAGAATTTTCTTTTAGAAGTTAAAAAAAAGGTATAAAAAGTACTAGGCTTGCATGAATTCAAGAGAGAACGGCTCGACCGATTTGGCAGATTTTTTTAGTTGTGTTCGTTATTAACTGGACAAGGTCTGTAATGAAAGAAAATTTTAAAAAATCTACAGGATTAGTCGGAAATACACCTGGGCGACGCCGGCCACGAACAGCTAGCTAATTTTTCACTTTATTTATTAAAGTATATATAGCACATTCACTTTATTTATTAAAGTGAATGTGTGTATGAAATGTTGGTATTGTTCATAGAATTTATTCAATATGATCAATGGCCATTATAATATGACGATATTGAAATATAAGCAATCGCATAGGTCCTAGGGATAAAAGGGATACCGGTAACGGTACTTATAAGCGATTGATTCCGGCTTTTCAAACTTATAAAATACTAGCTTCCACCCGCGGCTTCGCCCGCGTGGTATGTCGATAAAAAGTAGCCTATGTCCTTTCTCAGGCTCTTAGACTATCTGTGTACCAAATTTCATTTAAATCAGTTCAGTAGTTTTGGCGTGAAAGCGCGACAGACAGAGTTACTTTCGCATTTATAATATAATATTAGTAAGGATCATGGGTATTCGGGTAATCGTTTTTCGTAAAAAGCTGCTAGAATGGCCGTGTAAGAATGAGTGCTGTATTTTATTTTGAGATTGAGAAGCACCATGATTTCATACTTAATTCTCATGATTCTCCTGCCCTTAGGGCCTAGACAAAGTGAAATTCTATCAGCGATAACGATGATGGAAAGGCAAAAATGTATTAGGACTGACTTAAGATAGTTTATTGATTCAAGCTTGACTTTGCGGAAATCCATTATAAAATACAATAGACGTAATTTTAAATATATTTAGTATCCGCTTAACTATTCTTCGAGTCATAAAAAACCCTGTAAGAAATCGACACGTGTTTTACCTCTAAACGAGGCATCCTCAGGATGACGATTGACCAATTGCAAACCAGAACACGACGTGTTGCCACACCGAGCGCTGGACGTGAGCTCCAGTGCGTCCAGCGGTCGGTGTGGCAACACGTACAACAACAAATATATTTACGTCTATTGTATTTTAGGGCTGACTTAAGAAAAGCTATCGAAAAGCTTATGTCAATCCTGTTGAAAGTCGTAAGAAACGCTTTGGAAGCGATTGTCACTTGTCTAGGCCCTCTTATCTCAATTTATTTGGAGTTGGAGCAACATCATGGGGTTGTGGATGGGTCTCTTTCTAACGTACTTCTCTATTAGTCGTCATCTCAATGTAAAGATTTTAAATTACTAAAATCATTGTTATTTTAGATTAAATTTATTATAACTTCTTACAATAATACATATTTACAAGGATACATGGTTACTTTATAACCATTGCCAACAGTACAGCACACACGATCATCTTCCAACTGAGCTTCGTATTGATCGTTGAGTTGCAGCCGTCTGTGTTACATTCGCAGACGTAAGAGTAATGTATGTTGCTGAATTTTGAATGGGCACACTTCAGCGGTTCTTCGTATATATAGGCACATTCTCTTACTATATTCACGTCCTGGCTAGGCAAAAAGTAATTTATCTGAGATAGCGACCGACAAATGGGTGCGCCTCTGTCTTCTTTACAGTCTTTTAAATGTGCATTGTGCAAGTTATATTTAAAACAGCCACGGTGGGTTGTAGACGAGCACTGATAACATTTTATACATATCACTTCGCACATCACGGAAAATAGTACTATAAATGTTACTATTTTACCAGATAAAAAACATCGCATTTTACACAGATTCATTTGACAGTTGTCATATCAAACTTTGCGTTGACTTTCCAAATTTGAAATACGTGAATGGCCAATACCTAGTTTCAATGATCATACTTTTTTCACAATGTGAGGTACTTTTGCTTTGGTGGCAAAAGAGGAAGCGTGATTATATCCTAAATACATTTGAGGAATAATATTCATTATAAATGCTTTATCGATAAATGCATTAGCAATTATTGCATCGATTTAGGTACCTGCGTTAGCGATTAATACAGCTTGAACTGACAAGGATTTAATACTTTGTCTAACAATTTTAAAGATCATTAAAAAAAAAGTAGTAGCTTTATACGAAGTTACGAACTGAAAAGTTACAATTATTATTAACTAGTTATTATTTAAATAGCTATTTCGAGATTACAGCAACATTGTAGTTCATGATCTCATAACCTGTGTATTATTCAACGAACTTGATGTATCCAAAACTAATTATATACAATATAATTCGATCCAAAATTACGTATTATACTCATATTAATTTCTGATAATTAATTGATTTCAGGCTACATCTCCAGTGGCGCCACCTAACGCTTCCAACACTGGTAAATCGCAAACCAAGAGCGAGAAACGAAGTGGCAACACTTTATACCAAGAGCTTGCCTTCCAAGACGTGGACCCAGGCATCGCTGAAGGCGAAGATGGCGATATCACAGGTAACTTATGAAAGCCTGACTAGATTTAGGTGTATCGACAATTCAGATCAATCCAGTGTGGTGCAGGGAAGCTGGATTACCCTTTCCATCGATCGACTAAAGATTTAAATCCTTAGATATTATTTTTAGTATGAGTGTGCAGAGACAATACTATTCAAATATGTAATTGAGAACCATGACCATCTTTTGACGCGGTCGGGCGAATCTAACGATTTAAAACTTTGCGTGAGTGAGAGACGGAGCTATACAAGGCCGATAGCACCATCCTTTTTGCGCAGTGGAATAATGATGGCATTAATACTCGAGACTACAGAGTCGAGCGGCAGAATCGAACATAAATGTTGAAATAGGTTCGCCGCTTGGCTTCCCTCGCATTGTACCGAGCCGTCCCGAGGTTCAGCGAGGGTAGATGTGCATCATCACAACCGAATGAAAGCCGAATATGTTTAGTAAAAGATTCGGGTCGGCTTTGTTGTTCAACAAATACTGCCGAATCTAATATGGCGACCCGTGTATCACTCCTGAATCTGTGTACCTACGCATTATTCGTTTGTCTTTAAGTTTATTGAAAGTATATAACGGTGTGCTATCCCTAACAGGCAGTTGGGTCCATCCCGGAGAATACGCATCCTCTGGTAAGTGCTTTGCATATTATGTGTTCACTAATCGTCCATTTAGACAAACTGTTAGGAGTTAGCGTAGCATAGAATAGATAGCAAGCAAAACTACTGTAAACTTTGTGTCGCTGATGTATTATGAAATGTTATTTTGCTGAGATTAACCTCTGCCTAACCATTCGACGATTACAAGCGTGATGTTCTGTTTTGTCAATAGACCTCCAACTGTCATTAACGAGACAATAGAATTTTAATTGTTATCGGCCATTAGAAGGCCAATCGACAGTTGAGCGGTGTACCGCTTTTACATGTATGTGAATTAGTAAGGCATAATCATTAAGCCTGAAAGAATAGTGTCAATATTAGAAAAACGCAAACTTTTCGCCATTTATGTTCCGTAACGGATATTATGATGACAAAATCTAGAATTAAATGGAAACGTTTCTAACAAATAAGTGCCTATTATTGGTTCAATAATATTATACATTGGATATGCCACGTAGGCCTTCGTTGTATAGATCCGCTGCATAAATTATAATTTATAACGGTTTACTTTTTCTGCAAAGTCATATGTTTGATATTTAAGGTTTTCGTAACTAAAACATTTATTAAGCTTCTTAAAATTTTACTACCCCTGGAAAGTATAGGTAGGCTCATTATTATAATAACTAAGGGTCGGTTCACACCGGGACGTGACGCGACGCGCACTTTTTTATTACGCGACGTGACGAGCTAAAAAATGCAGAAATATTTTTTCAAATCCGACCGTTAGCTACAGAGATCCCCTTCACCTTCTTCAGATAAGATTACTACGTATACTTACAACAGTTTGTCTACAATAGACTAGCTTTAAATAATAATAGTAGTTTTTATATACTTGATACTGGCTTTTAAGACATAACTGGCTTTTAGGGTCTAAAAGAAAATGGCTGATAGCACTCTGATTTTGAACCCAGAGTGATAGCAAGCATATCCTGAGTCATATTGAGCCTAACATAATCATAAGTCATGTCAATTACAATATAAAGGGTTTAGTATTTGGTAATATTACTAACTTTCTTAAATTCAGTTGCAAATCCATCGGGTCCTTTTTACTATGTAAAATATATTAGTATTTCTCCAATTGGTTTAAATATTTTGGTTCCCTTGTACATAATGTCACCCCTATAGCTTGTTATATAATTGACATTTATTATTATTATTATAAAATTCTTCTACCGCTAAGTATATGATATTTATTGTACTGCTGTTATGTTTTTATAACAGGAGATAATATTTTTACCATCATGAATAGAAAAATGAGAAACAAAGGAAAAATGTGCCGTAGATGATATAATATTTCCTGTGGTAAAAATATAATGCTTAACTTATCTAAATAAAACAATAATATTATTTTGTACTTTCTTTATGTTCACTTACACACCACGCCATTTTGTTTATGTTTCTTTATTTTATGAAACTACAAGATTTCGCGTCCATTTGTGTTCTTGTGTTGTTCCGAGCAAGCTGAGCACATTATATTATGTTGCCATATTAAATGACTGCAATACTGCTTTTACTGTTAAAAATAATGTAACCCTCAGTTTCTAAATAACTATTCTTATGGTTATATCTCATGAAATTAGTGGTTCTTGATAAACTAATTAAAAACGAGATATGACAAAAGACTTATCGCGTTTGAGCTCCCAAAAACCGAGGGTTAAAGTAAAAGTTGAAAAAAAAAAACAATGATTTTATACGTTTATGCATGTTTTACTGCGTCATTGAACTAAAAAGTTCAACACGTATAA
Source organism: Lithophane semibrunnea (assembly GCA_947363905.1). Taxonomy (NCBI): domain Eukaryota; kingdom Metazoa; phylum Arthropoda; class Insecta; order Lepidoptera; family Noctuidae; genus Lithophane; species Lithophane semibrunnea. The sequence goes on along the minus strand of OX376186.1, from coordinate 4,903,770 downwards.
TGTGTGCATATACCTACGAATAAAATCATCGCAAAATATTTTTTTATAATAGTTGTGCTTGAGAACATAATAAACAGCTGATGTGAGCATAGAACCATACAAAAATATGTAGATTAAAACATGCAATTAATTGTTGTTATTTTTTTATCTACTTAAAGTGGCGTCGTGTGTGAGCATTTTAACTAGTACTCTACATTAATAAATTTTCATAAAATACTAATAACTGTACGTTCTTTCCATGCGTTCTAACAAAATGTTGCATCAACGCATGATTGCAGTTAACGACAATTATTTCGGTAAGTAATTTGTAAAATATTGATTGAATTATCACTAACATTATTCAACGTTTTATTACAATTTCGTAATAAATCTTCCAACTATTTCATTAGAAATATGACCGTCTCACACACTACGTCGCATTACGTTGCAATTATGTAATGCCAACTATAGTCGTATGATTATTCTTAGTAAATAGTCTTACATTTTTCCTGACGCGATAAAATTGTTGTTGCTAACGCATGCGGCGAAGTGTGTGACGGGCCTAACGATCGCTTGCGATTTCCACAAAGCGCAAGATGCAAGTAAGTAAAAGATTCGTATAACTGTCTTTACTTGGACTTCGTTCAGAGAGATTATATCTATCAAAATAAAATATTAGTCAAGATTTTTCAATTTAAGTGCACGGCCCCAAAAATATTTCATAAAATTTTGCCATTTAGACTGGGCCGTTTATTATAATTTAAATGAATGATAACTTTTCATACACCACATTGAACCAATCAAAAGTTTAACGAACAAGACATAAATCCCTCCACGATCTCAACAGGAATGGGCAAGGAGGTGGAGAATCTTATTCTGGAGAACAACGAGTTGTTAGCAACGAAGAACGCGTTGAACGTGGTGAAGGATGATCTGATAGTGAAGGTGGATGAAATGACCGGCGAGCTTGAGATCCTGAGGGAAGAGGTGGCGAACCTCAGTTCTGCGCGGGAGAAGTTACGTGATAGGGTTACCGAGCTGGAAGACGAAGTTAGACATTTGAAGGTAGGCTGGTTTTTAATTGATTGCCTCAATGAATGATTGAAGGGTGACCGAGGCCAACTAAATGCTTTGTTTTTTTATCTGCGGTTGTCAGACGTTATACGTCGAGCCTGAATTGAAGAGTAGCCGAAGATGAATAATTATTAGTGATAAGGCCGCCCATTGTATATTTTGTAGTGTTTGTTTTTTCCTTTTTGTTATATATTTTTGTGGTCTACAATAAAGTATATATAAATAAATAAATATTAGAGCGGTAGCACACGGCGTATTTTAAACGCGCATACGACACGCGTTTCAATGTTTTTCTTTGCCGTCCGAAGTCAAGTTTTTTACGAGCGCACGCTAGCACACGGCGTATTTTAAACGCGCATACGACACGCGTTTCAATGTTTTTCTTTGCCGTCCGAAGTCAAGTTTTTTACGAGCGCACGCGCTTCGTCTGCTCGTTTAAAATACGCCGTGTGTTAGGGGCCTTAGGTCTTCAAATGGCCCATTCGATAATGTCGAACGAGAGTCCATACTGATTCGCTTTAGAGCATTCTAGTTACATTAGAGATTATTTGCTGTAAATATAGCAAATACCTGTATGTAATAATACTACAAAAAACAAACAGGAAATACAATTTTGTGGACACCATAACATGTAAGACCATCATTCAGCACCCACACAAAAGTTAATGCAACATTCCGTTAGAATTTGTTGTAATAATTTCATACTACCAAAGCTCTAAGGCCGATTTTGCTAAATCAATTATTCCGTAGATTTTTTCTGTAGTTTATATTTCGTGTTTCAAATAAGTATGATGTTTAGTTTTTGCGTGGCCATGTGACAGGAGACGGTGAGCACGAACGCGGGCGGCGGCGACAACAACGAGGATGAGGCCGACGTGCCGATGGCGCAGCGCCGGCGCTTCACTCGCGTCGAGATGGCACGAGTACTCATGGAACGGAACCAGTATAAAGTAAGCATATACCTTTCTTTTTACAAGCTTTATATTAGCTTACTGTGTTCGTATGTGTTTCCGGTTACTCCAGTTGTCATCCATTTATCAAGCACTTCCTGGCATCCGATTAAACTGAAACTTGGCATACTTATATAACTACCGAGACATTTTGAAAAATTATACCATGGAGCTGGTCTGATGATAGAGCCGGAAGTTGGCCATAGGAACTCCTCAATCAAACAAGATAGCACGTGTTTGGACTCATTAGCTATGTATTAACAAGTGCTTGGACACTAGGTAGTGTTCAAGGTCTGATGATGGAACCGGAAGGTGGCCCTGGGAAAACCCTTTTTAGTTCATAAAAAGCTTGTTTAAAAAAAGATTTTTACTTATATTTTATTAGTCTGTAAAGTAAAATTGTCATAGACGTTGTTGCATTAATAAATAAAGGTGGGAGCCATTGTGGCAGTAGTCAAGAAACAGAGTACACTGCTGCAAGGATCTTTTGGTGCTCGAATGACGTTGACAGAGAGGCGCTGTTGGTAAACATTTTGTGCAATGGTTTTGTGGAATGTATTGAAAAAACAAGATGGCGCGGTTAGTTCCGGTTTTGGCCACGCGGCGAAAGATTCTTGTACAGCTTTGTCTGTAAAAGAAAATTGTGAGCCATTGTTAAATGAATGGAAGTGAAGGTCATTGTGGCAGTAGGTAGTCACGATACGAAAATAAAGAAATTTGCATTCACTTATGATCTTGTATCATCTTCCTGTCCTTGTGCCCAAAAAAACATGTTGGCGTTACTTGTGGTCGGCGCAACATGTTTTTTTCTTCCGTTCTCCCCTATCACCCGTCAATCTATCATTCAGTCATTCTTTTGTCTTTCTTAACATCCCTAGGCCCAAGAAATTGGCATACACTCACACGACAAAATTAAGATTTGAATGATTTTAGAACTGAACGTACTTTTGCTAAGACAGCTGATAATGGTTCGTATCATTTGTTTGTATCGTGTCAATGCGCGAAGCTTCTGATAGTCGCAAGTGCAGCCCTATCATTACTCTTAAGTCTCGCAAAATACTTCCATCCAAGGTTTGGCACCAAAGTACTGTCTGCTATAAACCTGCAACCATCCATCATGTAATATTGAAGTCACAGGCTTCTCTCTCCCGTGTTAATACTTTAACCATTCTGTTATTACCTGTACCATTATTGACATAAGTGTATATTTTTCAGGAGCGTTTCATGGAGCTTCAAGACGCAGTTCGCTGGACGGAGATGGTCCGCGCAAGCCGCGTCGACTCAACCATGGATAAGAAGAACAAACAGAGCATTTGGAAGTTTTTTAGTAACCTCTTCAGGTAAATACAGTGGAACGGTATAGACGTTGGTGTACTACGTACAAAAACATGGCACAGCTGATAAAGAATTATTTAAAAAGGATTACGTGACATATAACTGCAGCTAATAACGTTACAGGCATTGGGTATAAAAGGCGAAATTTTATTCATCAAAAAAATTAGGTATTCCCTACATTTTGACGAGCTCTGCGAACATAAATGTAGGGAACAGCTGATTTTTTTTTCGCGATTTCAGTGTTTGTCCCATAGTGAAAGTTATTCATAATGATGAGTACAATGACCCCTTAAGAGGATTAAAACTTAAAATGTTACCCTGTATAATTAAACAAATAAAATAATAAAATTGTCATAACATTTGTATAGTTTTTTAAAATACGAGTACGTAGTGCATTGATGTTTTTGTTAACACAAGATCTTTTTATTTGTTAGAAAGTATTTTTTTAAATAGTGGAAAGGAAGGAACCGTGATTATAACAGGGGCAGAATACATAGATGGCCTCAAAAGCACCACAGGACTGGTGGTTCCAGAAAAATACTGATTTCAAGGTGGTGAGGTTTCTTCAAGGTTGCACTGAAAAAAAAAGAAAACAATATCGAATCCTGTACTGAGAACACTTTGTCTATTGATCGTGTTATTATTAGCACGGGCCATAGCAATTACTTGGACCAAAAAGTAGTGATTCAAAGTGCTGAAAGAAGAAATTATAGCTTTTTATCCGAGTGCGGTGAAGCCAAAAAAGGAGAGTTATTTAGGCCTTCGTCTACCTTCGAAAACGGGAGTTCTTTCGGTGCTCACACATGTACTTGGACTTATTTACTTCCCTAATGAAACATTAGACTAAGCATAACCGTTTTTACTCCTATTGGAATCCATTTCGTTAAGCTTATTTATGTATTCACGCAGATTGGCGCTTGTTTTTTTTTAAATTATTATTGCGTATCTTTGGCGCTGTATTTTATACATTTTTCTTTTTGTTTTATTTCTTTACACTATGCTGTGCTCATTTATTTATATCAAACCAGTGACCACCCCCTGCTACCCACTGTTTTTGTGACTTGAAAAACATCAAGATTTCTTTATAAGGTTAAAGCATTAAAAAAAAAAACGAAACGTGGTGAAAACCACATCAAAATACGTTGCGTGGTTTAGAAACACAACACGGTCACACAGACAAACACGAAAAGCGACTTTATTTTATAATAAGTATACCTAGCTAATGTAAAAATATTTTGCACTGCATAGATTCGCGAAAAGGATGCAATGAGTTTAGTATAAAAATTTAGCTGTGCGTCGCGGTTTCATTCGCCGTTTAATTTAGCTCGGCTCCTAAGGCGGTCGTAGCGTGATGTTGAGATTACCGCGTTCAAACAAACACACAATAGCTTTGTTATATTAGCATATAGATGCTTTGTACTGTTCGGTTTGACTCCCGGCAATAAAATACATTATTGTTCTATTTAGTTCCTGTTTAAAGTTGGTTTAAGTTAGGGCTGATTTCACCAATGAAACTGAACGTATTCATCTTAACTGCGTTCAAGAGCTGTCAGTGTCAATATTCCGAAAAAACAATGACACTGACAGCTTTGAACACAGTTTAGATGTGGTGACCGCGTTCAGTTTCATTAGTGAAAATCGCCCTTAATCTAAACTAGCGGAGCTCACGTTTGTAGATCAGAAGTATTGGGAGGAAACCTCGGATCTATGTTATAATAAAACTCCTAGATTTTATTATCATAGCGCTGCGAAATTACGCTAGCAATTTATATTTTATGTTTTGTTTTCATAACCTGCACTTGCCATTGACGATATGTTTGAACAATACGTGTGTTTGTATCAAGTGTTTGTTTTAGCTTGTGATGCTCAGGGGTATCGAGTATATTGCTACGCTTGCTATGACGTAATGCTGTGACAACAGCGAATTATTATCATTTAAATTGTTATTTGTTGCGAATTTTTATTTATTTTCCCTTTTTTTTTGCTGCTGTGCTGTTTGAAGATTTCGGTTTTCGTAACACAATAGAAAGACAAGAAGGAAAGCTTCTTGTATAGCTAACGTGGAACTCGTAAAAGCGGGAAATGATCGTCTGTGCTGGGGCTGTGCACATATGGGTCAGAAGTTTGATAAAGACCCTTGGTTCACTGGTAGAGAATGCCTAAGGCATTAAGTCCGCCTTTGTACCTTTTTTTTGAGTGCGAAAGGTTTAAATAAATAATAAAGGGTTACTCTTATAATCGCCCTGATCGGTCAATAAGGAGCCTTATGTTTAGAAATGGATTTAAAAAAAATATATTAGCACGAGTTAATATTAAAAAACCGACACTTGGATTGATGCACAGTGGCAAGTGCAGTGGTGGCCCAGTAGAGCAGTGGTGGCCCAGGAGAGCAGTGGTGGCCCAGAGAGCAGTGGTGGCCCAGTGGTAACGGCCGCGACTTACAAGTTGTAGGTCGTATGTTCGAACCCCGACAGGCGCTTTACTATGTGTAAATAATTTCATCACCACTGCTCTCAAAACGGTGAAGGAAAACATCGTGAGGAAACCGGCATGTCCTAGAACCAAAAATTCGAAGACATGTGACATCTACAAACCCGCACTGGGCCCGCGTGGTGGATTACGGCCCACTCCCTCTCATAGAGAGGAGGCCTGTGTCCCAGCAGTGGGAACATTATAGGCTGATTATGTTTATGTTTATATTAATTTTATACAATTGTCTAAAATTGATAGCTACTGCGTTTTACTTATTTTTGAAAGTTACTAAAATATTAATGTTTTTTTTTTATGTGATTATACCGTGGCGCTACGCTAAGGCAACAATTTATATTCCTGCGGTTGCGGTGGCGTGAATATAATATATATCCTTGTGAAGGCTATTTCATAATATTGTTATGTCAAATCTGCAACTAAGCAAGTACAAGCATAGCAGCAGCAGACAATTTTTTGCATGCGTTTTATTTTTTGCTCCCATGAGTATATTTTCATTAGCATTCACTGACAATATTGTTCTTTATCCGTATACTCTTATTTGACATTAACGTGACTGAATTTTTTCGATCACAGTATCTAAGCAATCCAACGCTACAACAAAGGCATAGGGTATATTTTTCAACGCCAACTTACACCTCATTGCAGTACCGGCGAGCGTCCACAACGACCGCTATCGACGCCGCATCTCCGCGCAGTTGCCGCTCCGCAGCCCGCATTACGTCACTCGAGAACTCAAGCCGACTTCTTCGAGACCCAACTGACCGACCATCACCATAATAGACGACATGAGAGGAGCGAGCAGTTCCGACAGGTATGTTGAAGTTTTTTGGTGAAAAGCCTCGCAGTAAGGTCGGGTACGCACTAGCGAGCTGTAGCTGTGAAACAGAAGGCCAATTCCAGTAAAAAAAGCGTTCAAAATCTAGTCACAATCTCGTCTCACCGACAATCATTGTCAAAAAGTTGTCAGAAATGTAGCTAAATTAGAGGTATTTTTGACAGATTGAGAGACAGATTATAATGCGGAAAGTTCTTAAAAATACGGAAATTGCCCTTTTGATCATTGTCTTTCATTCGGCATCTTTTACTCGAAGGGTAAAACGTCTGAACACAAAATGAAATTGAACCGAAAATAAAAAATAAATTCATTAGTAAACAGATCCAACGATATTGCATTTCGGTACTCGGCATCTTTCAGTCGCCTACAGAATCACCGACAAATGAAATGAAAGAATCAAATTAATGTTCTTTCGGTGTCATGTGCACGTGGAATGAAACGAAAATGAACATTCACTCGAAGTTAGAAGAAGAAGAAACATTCAGTTGAGTGAATCTTCTGATAGCCAACGTAATGTTTCAGTGCTTGGTTATAGTTATATCTCGCTATTGAGTACCCAGCTTTAGGTATAGCTTCGGCTAGGTGTCAGTACGCGCTCTTTGTCAGGTCTATAATCTTTAGTTTGGTTGGGATATCATCCTATGACTTCTCCCGCTCTGGGCGGAGCGGAAGGGCGTGTCAGACTTTTACTGACTAAAACCCACCCGTGTTCCTTCAGTTGCCTGTTGCCAAGGTCCCGGAATCCCTTTCGGACTTTCCCTGGCAGGAGGATTATAATCCTGACTGTCTCTCTACGTAGTACAGGCAAAGTTAATAATAACTGGCAGCCAGAATCTTGCTTTTATCACTGTCTGATGAAGTTACTAATAATCCCGAGCAAGCCTCATTAGTATCTCCTTGATTATTTCGATGACAACTTTTTGTTAAATTGTAGAACAAATTAATACTCGAGGTATTCATTTGCTTACTTAGCAGGATTGCACTGGTTTATTTGTAACTTGATCAGTTACAGTTTTGAATATTTCTTATGATTTATGGAATTGTTCTTAACCCTATTCGACGCAGCGAAAAATAAAAAAAAGCTATAAATATGAAAATTAAGTTTTTTTTTTAAAGTGTTTTGATTCCATTCTTTAAAACCACCATTGCATTAATTTTTCTGCTTCTTTAAATAGGTTAAGTACGCCTCATATCGATGGCGCGTCTGAAAGGCAAAGGATATTTGGCAGATTTTGATTGCCAAGTGCGTTATGCGCCTAAACCTGCATCGGCCTGTATAAATAAGCAACCAGCACTTTTTGATCTTGAAAGTCATTTTTACAACTCTGATGAAGAATAGAAAATTAATAAATTTTATTATGAACACCATATAGATTCATGACATAAATATAGGAATTCAATTTGATTCAAATCACAGATTAATACAGGTGGTGTACGCCGCAAAATCATTTAAATAAAAAACGACTCTTGCTATGATACCATAAAGTGCAATTCAGGTCGCACAGCGCTAATTACCTATAGTTATATTCACCTAGAAGTTGCCTCTCTTTCTATCGCGTAGCTCTTATATCTTCTGACTACGTTACGCTCACTGAATTGGCGCGACAAGACGAGCCCGCCGCGTACTTGTATCTTAATACCGAAAATGCGGAGTGCGCCTTCTGTACTATTCTGTGTTCAAGGATTATAAAATGGACTACAAAGATTTTACTTGGGACTTATTTATATGGGTCTAATGTATGGAGCCTCCTATCTACCTATCGCTGTATCTTGCGCCAGTTTTGTACTTAAATTCCTATTGGCCTGACAATGTTTATTTCGTATGCTTTTAAGTCATTCCTTGTATATTTCTTCCTTTATCTACACATTTCCTTCGCTTCACATTTTTTGTTTTTATTAATATGTTTAATAAATATAATTATAAACTATTTGCACTATAAATATAACTAGATACGTATTCGCTATACATATGCCACCACGTTTCTTTCATTCTTACGAAAAACCTACACGTTTGTAGTTTTTTATAAGTGCTCGCTTAATTGTTTATTTTTTTAATGTAAATTGAGTAAAATTAAACTATGTTCTGCTTCAACACAGTATAGATAGGTCCGAAATAGGTACTTTTATTTGTTTTGGGTAATGTTATTTTTTTATCCTCCTAAATAAAGACATTTATGTATACAAAATATTGCAAAAATCACTCCACTGCAGCACATTTACACATATATGCATACACTTGTGCAGCTTGGTTTCGGCTGTTTTTGCTACGCATAAGCATGAGCTGAATTCTTATTTAAACAACATGCTTAACTCTATAGCGCGAAATAATTCAAATTACATAGAAGTTAAATAACTACGTTTCATTACATAGTACATAGCTCAATAAAATTATGCCATAAATGCCACTGCTCCGTTCCCTCCACCACAGTAGAACATTCACTCGCGTAGGCTGCAGCTTATCACCAAAGCTTCTGCGACCCGAGATGCTTCTCAGTTCACCCGTGTATATCTTCTACATACATAAAACCATGTGTGCTGTCTCGTTGTGTGTCACCTGTGTCCAGTGTTGTTTGTTTTTATTTTCATTTCTTCCTCTTCCTGTACCTAATTTCCTCTCCTTTCTTTTTGTTTTCAGCAGAATCAATGACGGCACGTATTTCAACTAATTGAACAGTGCTAGTGACATTAAGTGATATTAGTTCTTGGCATGTGTATAGTGTTTTTACGTATTCATAGTTACAGTATTTTTTTTAAATCACTAATTAAATATGTACGTTTATATTTGTGTTTGTTTTTTACGTGCTTTACCTTGCAATATTCGTATCTTTTGGGTGATGTGGTTGGGTTGATATCGTACACATGTGCGTGTGTGCGTGTAGGTGCGGGCGCACGTTCGCAAGGAGGATGGGCGCACGCAGGCGTACGGGTGGAGCCTGCCCAGTAAGACCGGCCAGGGGCCGAAGGGTCCCAGCTCGGTTACGTCCCTGTCTTCGGGAGGAGTCCCTGTTCCCGTACCAGTGTTCTGCAGGTCAGTGGTGATGATCTGTACTGTCCTAGAGTTATTCCGAACCCGTGCATCAATTACCTTAACAGGTTGTTCTATGTAGAGGACATAAATCATTAATTACATCAGTAGACCAGTGGTGGCCCAGTGGAAAAGGCTGCGACATACAAATTATAGGTCGTAATTTTGAATCTAGTCGGGCACTTTACTTTCTGTAAATTATTTCATCACCACTGCTCTCAAAACAGTGAAGGAAATCATCGTGAGGAAACCGGTATGTCCTAGAACACAAAATTCGATGACATGTGACATCCACCAACCCGCACTGGGCCCGCGTGGTGGATTAGGGGTCACTCCTTCTCGTAAAGGGGAGGCCTGTGTCCCAGCACCGCTGCTGGGACACAGGCCTCCCCTTTACGAGAAGGGAGAACATTATAGGTAGATTATTTCATCAGTAATTAAAAGAAACCGCGGGCGCAGCTAGTCAGCAATAAAGCTTGAAGACCGACGATTTTCTGGTCAAAGTTGAAGTGCTGAAAGAATGTTGTTTGGCGGCAGGCTAAGAGGCTAATAAAGTATAATAAATCTTGGTCTATTGTGTGTCTTTGCAGTAAGATGCAGTACTAATTCATAGCCAATAATGGATGGTTACTTGAATGGTACTACCATTCCAAAATATTCGTATACAAAAATGCTGTATTAGTACAGACTGCCGCATCAATTTTTTTACGACCTGGGGGCCTAGACAAAGTCACTTTTCTGCAAGCGTTAACACCAACGGAAAGATCAAATTGTATGGAGTTGACAGCAGCAGTCATGTGACATCTCTAAAGCTAATGTCAACTCCATACAATTTGATCTTTCCGTTGGCGTTAATGCTTACAGAAAAGGGATTTTGTCTATAGCCTCTGGCCTGGTTATAGTTAACACAACATTGTCGGTTCAGACCCATAGCAGAAAACGAGCCCCGTATGACGCTTCTATGCGCTGCCGCCGTCAATCTGAACGGGGGTCGCACCCCAGATGGCGGTTGCATGGTTGGAGAGAGCGTGTTCTACGCAAACCCGGAGGACAAGACCGAGAATACCATGTCTTTGGGTAAATATCTTTTGTAATAGAAATGTTAAGCTAAGGCTTGCTTGCACTACAAATCACTAAACACATTTATCGTTAAACGAATTGAAAACATATTTCTGTTTCTATCAATCGTTTGAACGTGACAGAGACAAAATTATGTATTAAATACGTTTAGCAGTAAATGTATTTAGTTACTACGCCAAGCGGACCTCAAGGTACGGACATTTTCATACGGAAAAATGTACATTGTAATGTGGTTAACACCATAACCATAATTATGGTGATTCGATGCCCTGTGGTTAAATCAGTTTAAAATATGGGTTTTACCTCAACCGCTTCAACACCGTGTGGCAATGTTTCATCGTTTCTTACACAAATGATTTTGCTTAGTATCTTTCCTAGCTAGATACATCTCATCGTGGGTGTTTTTTTTTTATAAATAGCGAACTAATTTGACATAGAAATACATTGTTATGAAAACCCAAGACCCTACTGTACTTTCTTCTGAAGAAAAAAAAGGGGAAGGACATAGGCTACTTACGATATAAATACTTTTTATCGACATACCACTCTGGCGAAGCCGCGGGCGGAAGCTAGTTGTCTATACATTGTCCATTGTCATACTAATATCCACACTATATCCACAGCGTACGAGATGAGCAAGGCCCAGTCGGTGCACTCCCCGGAAGTCGAACAAATAAACCAACAGCTGCAGTCCACTCAAAGCGTCGAGTACACGGAAAAAAACTTATCGTCTCTCGTCTGGATATGTTCCAGCAACCAGAATAAGGGAATTGTTATGGTGAGTATTTGTAATTTTGTTATTGTTGGAATCAATCTCTGGTAAACTTTTTGTAATACATTCGATTTACTTAAGAAATACACTCGTATCCTCTCGTAAAACTCGCGGTTAGTGAAGTTGTGACATTGTGTACGGTAGGTACGACGTCACGCCAGCGCGTGCGTACGAACAGACTGTCGGCCACCCGGGCGCTATGCCGCCCTGCCGCACTGGGGTCACAGTAACAAACAAAATTTTTAAATCTTCCTTACAAAAAATACGATTTTTTTAAATATTTTTGCCGTCGATAAAATTAATCATAGATTCCCTCATTTCGAGTGCACATTATAATGAATCACACTGTATATAATTGTAAACTGAACGCGTCACTGTTACCAAAAATCTTCGTGTTTGCGGGACTCGGCACTAAACATGTGTGCATAAGGATAACAAACTTACAATGGCAATTGTCCTTTATTATGACAGTTTAACAATATTCATTCCGTTATTTACGCTGATGAGCTGACGAATTTAACGTATTGTAATTGAAAGTATGTTACACAGTCTGTTATCATGCTGGTTATAGTATTAAAACTCGGGTCTCCCTTGTTTCATCGAAAATAAATTGCCAAATTATCACTTCCCAAACAATTTTCCGCATAATTTCATTTGCCAAAATATTACTTAGCAAAAAATCTCTTCACAAATTGTAACGCAAACCTAATGTTTGGCAAGTGAACGTTTAAACAATAACTTGTTTACCAAATAGTAATTTTACCAATTTTTATGTAGTCAAATATTTCAGTTGACGCAAAATAAAATTTGCCAAATGTTTAGTATAGTCAGTTTCGGGTAGCCTGTTTTTTTTCTATATAATCTAGTCGTTTCTGACACTCGCCGGCCGCTGCCGCGGCACCGCTCGCTTCGCTCGCTCGGCTCGTGCGTAGTAGGTCACAGTTTTAACCTAACCTAACCTAACAAATCATTTGACCAAACGTTTATTATCTAAAGATTGTTTGCTGTAATAAATCATTTGATTAGAGACCAAATGCCTAAATGACATTATCCTTGATAATATTCTGCCAAGTAAAAACTTGACCAAATGAAAATGTGCGTACTAAAATCATTCCAAACATTGCATTGGTATAAAAAAAAGTTGCTAAAATTTGTTTGGGTAGTGAAATTTGGGCAAAATCTTTTCGGCAAAACGGCAGGATCCCATTAAAACTCTCTAGCAAGTTTCCAGATTCTTATAAGCCTTTCTAAATAATATTGTAACGCCTACGTTATCCTACTAATATTATAACTTCCTTACTACTAAACGTATTATATCAGGTAAATAGTTATTCACCGATTTCTCTCTTTCAGTCGTTAGTAATTTGAGTTTCGAAAGAAAAAGACAAAGCGTTGTGTAACTATACAGACGCTATATAACGTGTATTAGTAAGGAGGTAAATTTGAAAATTTGTTTGTTTGTTACTCAATCACGCTAAAACGGCTGAATGGAATTGGATGAAATTTGGCAAACAGATAGTTTATAACCTGGATTAACACATAGGATACTATATTATCCCGATATACCCACGGGATCGAGACTTACGCGAGTGAAACCGCAGGGCGCAGCTAGTTGCTAATACAGCTAAGCGTGAATAATAAAATACTTAACTTTAAAATACGATATAATTCCAGATTATCGACGCGAACAATCCAGCAGAAGTGATAGAATCGTTTCCAGTGACGGACAAGCACATTCTATGCGTCGCCTCCGTGCCGGGCGCCGTCGCCGAAGACTACCGAGATTATCAAGAAAGAGTCGCCGGATTGACCGAAAAGCGACTCCCTGTATGTACACTATGATGATTTTGTTGTTTTTATGTATACCGTCATGGGTATGCAAGCAAAATTAAAGCAGGACCATGTTATAAAAAAAGTTGCTCTAATTTTGGTGGCCAAATAACTATAAATGTTTTTTTTTTGCAGTCACTCTTCTGCGCTGGCAGAATAGACTCAGTCGACGTTAATCCAAAGAATAATGGCAGTGAAGAGAATGGCGATAAAGACGCTGTCATCGTTGGAACTACGCGCTTAGTAAGTTGGTCTATTCGTTTTTTTTTAAATTAAATTTATAGTGATAATCAATACAATCGAGTTGTGATAGCTACTTCGAAACCATTCGGCAGCCTTGGTAACAATTTGACATTGATAACGCCATTATTTAACACTTGAGTAGTTTTCGAAGTTTAAGTGTTACTACCTACCACCGACCTGCGCTCGACTGTACCATTCAATCACCATACCATTTTTTTTGTAGCAGTGTGGGCAGCTTTCGAAGTTCAAGCTTAGTTGCTACTAAGGTGTGCTTGAGCGTACGATCACCTTACTTATTCTTGTTGCCAAATAGTGTGGCCGTGAACCAGTTTAAATACATACACATTTCATCTTTGGGATGTGTCCATCCACACACCATTATTTGTGCAGATTTTTTTTTCTTTCATTAACTAGGCCCACTTGTTCATACTCCGATTAAAAAAAAAAAACTTACGATTATCTATCTATATGTGCAGTAAATAACACCTATACATACAAATAACACCTACATTTTGAACTCTGTAGGTAAAAGCCGCCATCTTGACACCGCCAAGCACTCCGGTAAACGAACCGGAGACGGCACCGGAGCCTCAAAGCGAAGAGCCGGTGGTGAAGAATGTGGAGGAGGCCGACCCGGTGCATCCCGACAGTCCACCGCTCAGCTCCACGCCTATTAACGGTAAACACAATTTATTTAGTCATTATTACATTACATATTATAATAATGTAATGAGGTACTAACTGGCCACGATGGCCATCGCTCCCCAGGCGTTTTTTTTGGTCAACAGCATGCCCATTTACTACTAAAAAAATAAAAAGTATGTAGAGATTAGCGCTTGCTTGGTTTAGCACTAACTTCTGAGTTGGTTGATATCTGGTGTTTAGACGGATTACGGTTTGGTTGTTAGTTTACGACCAATGGTTTAATGATACGAAAATCGAATGGTTTAAAAGATATATTGAGCACTAGTTATAATTATTAAATGGTAAATCTAAGCTAAATTAGAACTAAGATGGTTTGATCTGGTTTGGTTTGAGTTACGCGATTGGTAGTCGAACACGTACTAAAACGTACTAGCTGCGATACATGCATTTATGGAAATGCAAGCAGGCAAAAATGCTGAGCTGTTCGGTTGCAAATATTGTACCGAACATATTCCCGAGCACAAGATGAGATACTCGTAAGAAAATAATAAAGTAGTCATCAAATCACCTTGCCAGTGCCTATCTAGAATGTTTTAAACAAGCCTTATTTATTTACCAATATATACGAACCATCGTTTCCAATATTATTCTGTTGATACAAATAAATAAGTTGTGATGTGGAAGAAGAATATTGCATCAAATCTGATAATATACTACACATACATACTTAAACTCACTCACTCTCTCGATAGTATACTAATATGCCTGTCTGCCAGTCTGTCTGTCCGTTAGTTAGTTACTTTATCACGCCTTTTACGGATTTTGATGAAATTTGGCACTCAGTTAGACCATGACCTGGGTTAGGACAAGGAAGAAAGCTAGTAATATACAAAAGCCTATCTTTAAAAAATTCCGTTGCTTGTGAGTGCATAGGGCCATTTCCTATCAGTTATCTATTGCTCCATCATAATCAACCTATAATGTTCCCACAGCTGGGTCACATGCCTCTTCTCGGTGAGACGGAGTGGGCTGTAATCCACCACGCGGGCCCAATGCGTGTTGGTGTATGTCACCATGTCTTCGAATTTTTGGTTCTAGGACATGCCGGTTACCTCACGATGTTTTCCTTCACAGTTTTGAGAGCAGTGGTGATGAAATAATTTACACAAAGTAAAGCGCCTGACTGCGTTGGAACCACCCATCACTGCTCTCATTATTACCACCACTGCTCTCATATAATTATGCAGGGGCTACATTTCGCGTTATCGCGAACTTTTCTTCGTGCGCTCTCTGTTGTACAGCGAGACATCGAGGGGTGTGCGAGAGTGCACGAAGAAAAGTGCGCGCGAAATGTAGCCCCAGCATTATAATTATCTATTGTTCCACTAAGGTACAGATAATAAATATAATACTACGTAACCATGACAAATGTGTGTGAAGGTCATTAACGTCGCGAGTAGTTTCTGTGCAATCCTTTGGAAAAAAATCCTTCCATTTTCCTCCTGTTCTGAAAACCCGTTACCTTATCTATGTATGTTCTCAGGTGGACATTTGAACTCTCCCGAGCCTGGCGTCGAAGCGTTCGCTCAGCAGCAGAAGGCGGAACCTCGCCCCGAAACAACCACCAATCAGGAGCGAAAGATGTCAACTGTCATGGCGACCATGTGGCTTGGCACTAAGAGCGGGAACCTTTACATACACTCCGCCGTTGGAAACTATAAGAAGTGCTTAGCCAGGTGAGATAAGAGATGGGTTGTAACAGGTGAAACACGATATCTGTGATCACTGTGACTGTGACAAAAAAATAACAGATCCAAATATCTGTTATTAAATCACAGCCTGTTATCTGTTATTTTTGTACGGACGATAAATACGTATCTCAATCGAATATCTTCTTTATTTCTTTTGGTTTAAAGTCAAAAATCGTATCTATCTGTTATAAAATAATAGCCTGTTATTTTTGTACAGATGATAAATACGTATTTAACTCAATTGAATATCTTCTTTATTTCTTTTCGTTAAAGTCGAAAATCGTATCCGAAGTTTTAACAGTAACAGCCGCGGTAACAGTCTTGAGGATCTGTGATTTTAAGTAACAGATATTTTTTATCGTTAGGAACAATTGCTATCTGCTATTTTTTAATATCTGTGATTTCTATCTGTGACGATAAATACGCCTCACTCCTAGGTGAGAAAAATAATTATATAACATAACAGCATGCCGATCTAGACGCGTATCGCAAGGGTTGGATCGAGGTGGCCCTGGAAAATGATGTTTGGAAGGATTTGGGGGAGGCCTTTGCTCAGTAGTGGGACAGTGTAGGCTAACATAAAAAAACAGCATGCCTGTTTCCCGGTGAGTTAGGCAGACCTTTATCTATAGCAAAATTTCGCCAGTTATGTATAAGTCCCATGTAATAAGGAGCGAGCTTATTGCCATCAATCGGGAACACACACAGATACCGGAAAGAACAAATTATTCATAAAAAAATCTCAGTATTAATTAATAATTAATTATTAATTTGATGGATATATGTACATACATATATCCATCAACATTACATTAATGATACAAAAGCTAAAGTTTAAAACGCCTTCTTTCCAGAGTGAAACTAAACGACGCCATACTGTCGATAGTCGCGTGCGCCTCCCGAAGCATCGTAGCGCTGGCTGACGGCACTGTCGCTATATTCTCGCGACACGCCGACGGACAGTGGGACTTTGGACAGTACTGGTTGCTGACTCTCGGGGATCCTAAGTGTTCCGGTAAGTTTAACAAAGATATCTTAATTATCTATACATATAATAAAATCGTAAACGGTCCGTGTCTGTACATTAAAGATTTTTGCAAAAAAAGTACTCGAAGCCGCGAGAAATAAGTAATAGAAAGTAAAAAAATATTTTTTGAAATTTTTGTCTGTTTGTTTGTTCGTTTGTGAGCGCATCACGTAAAAGCCACTCATTGGATTCCAAATTGAATTACTGAACAATAAGAAGCTTTATTGTGAGTAACATTTAGTCTTTATTTCATCAAAATCGACCTGCAGAATCAAAAGATATATGGATTTAACATTTATGTTTTTTTTTTTTTATCGTGGTATTACGTGCGGCGCTTGACGGTATTCTGTTCACAAGAAATTGTGCAGTTTCCGAGCTGTAACCTAACAGAAAGTACTAGGCTTCTATGAATTCACGATAGTATTAACTAATAGGATATCAAATAATTATAACTGACAAAAAGTACTAGGCTTGCATGAATTCACGTTTAGATTATTTTAAGTACATCATTCACTTTTTTGTTCTATTCGTATCTGCAATACTATATATCGTATATCTGTATTTGTATGAAAAATGTTTTTTGTTAATCCACCGGAAAAGTCGGAATTACACCCGGGCAACGCCGGGCACGAACAGCTAGTCTTAAATAAAAAATATAAAGTTCGGCATGGTGATCTACATACATAAACTTATGCCTCATTCTCATGGGGGTAGGCGATGGTATGTGTTGATCTATTGTGATTGACATTGAGTCGTTTTCCTCGACTTACATATCACAACATACACAGTCAGTCTTAGACAACAACGATACATTTTTTTTTTTTTATCATGTTTACACCACATTCATAACTTATCTATTAATATTTAATCGACTCTTACTCTTTTGAACGTTCATTGTATGATAAAAATACTTAATTATTATCACAGATCAATGTCCTGGGGGCCTATTACGAACTTTAAAAAAACCTGGCAAGTTCCAGGCAATTCATATCCCTGCATGGTTAAATTTCGTATTATGACATTCATAATTCTGACCGACTTCACGCTGGGTAGTTTGTCTATGGCTGGCTTGTAATTCTCTGCCGTTTCATTCGGAAACACAATGACATAATTTATCGGTAAGTTACGATTTTCTTTAAATCACGTATTTTATGAAAAATAATAAATAAAAATAATTCTAGTTACTAAAAGTAAGTGAAAATATGAACGCAATGTATATTGTGCTACTTATTCTTTTAATAATTTTGTGTGTTTGCAAATTGTAACGCGAGATTAAGTTTCCGAACGTGAAATTCAGCTGGGAATTTGACAATTTCATCGACGTTTTTTGTTGTCATTGATGCACAAAAAAAATATTTTTATTTAATTTTAAGTACCTACTTACTAGATTCGAAGTATAAACAAAAATATGGCTAGGGATGGATATGGTGGTGGATGAATATACTTACACCACACAACCATGTGGTGTAAGTCAATCAGTTTTCAAATCAGTTTTCATCATGATAATAGATGATAATATTATTAATAGAGGCAGTTGTTGACATGTGGAATATGAGCTCGGCTATCATTGCATTGTGCCGATTGTCGGAACGGCCAATGGCCTGGCTGATGGCCGAAAGCCTCGGCCAGCAGCACTGGAGGCTCTCGTTAGGCAGTTGGATCAAGGGCATGATTCAGAAGGCAGATAAGGCTCGCATTGTGAGGAGGTTCCTGTCTCTGCAAGTCTGCAACCCTAACCACTGCTTGGACCCTGCTCCCGATAACGGCGGACCTATTTATATATTTTCAAATGATGTTTTTAATGACTTTTACAAAATATTTAAAAATGTTTAAATATGCATGAAAATAATAAACGAGATATTAAAAGGCAGTTGTAATTATTATACATAGTTCAGTGGATGAGAGTTTTCGCCCTCGTCGGCGCCTAACTTATGTTCTGTTGGAAAAGTTGTGGGAGTTTTTTTCGATGTTTTTATCAGTCAGAAGTGCTACTTTCTAGAGTTTCCAGAAACTCAAACGGTACATATTCGTCACACCTGATATTTTGGTTAACGCTCGAATACCTAATTTCAACAAATAAATCTAAAACAATTCACAATCCATTCAATAAAAGCTGCTTCAGAGGAGCTTATATTGAATGGATTGAGAGGTTACTTATTAACAGTTTTAATATGTCAAGAAATGTCAAACGAACGTTCGTAGTACGGTATTGCTAGGCAATATTCGGGCAGAAGGCGGCCAGGGTGTCACGTGACCGCTGATTGGCTGGTTTTAACGATTCATAATACGAAATTGCAAGGCAGTTCTTTTTACGCCGTAAACTGCCTGGAAATAAGAGTTCATAATAGGGCCCCAATACTTGTTCAATCCCAATCCCAAATATATTTATTGACAGCCATTACACTCATTACATTACATTACATCATTGCATCGCCTGCGCCACAGAGCATGTAACTTTAGCCTGCGCTCGCGTCCCCTCGTTTGTCATAGACTAGTTTGTAGCATAGACAAGCGATGCTGGAGCGGGTGTGGGTCGACCGTAATATTTAGTTTATCGGTTTTCATAGTTTTACTTTGTGTTTATTATATTATTATTTTTTATTGTATATTCTATTATCTATTATATTATTCTTATTTTATTATCTTATTCTTATTATTTATTTTATGTCCGTAGATGTGTCCGTGGCATCACAGTGGGCCCTATCAGAATATCAGCGCTGCGGTATTTGTTTACTATTTCTCAAATACCGTAGCATTATGCTGAGATAGGAGCCTTTTTGGCATCGCACAGGTTTTTTTTTCCTGTTTCACGTTGTTTTATTTTATTCTATTACTTGTTTTACTGATTTTATAGATTTAATGTTTGTTTCTATTGTTATATTTCCTGTGCGTGTTCCAAATAAAATATTTTTCTTTCTTTCTTTCTTTCTTTCTTTATTGTGAAAGAATTCTAACTAATATTATAAATGTGAAAGTGAGTTTGTTTGTTACGTTTTCACGCTAAAATGGCTGAACGGATTTAGAAGAAATTTGGCACATGGGTAGACCATGACCTGGGATAGAACATAGGATACTTTTTCATCCCGATATTCCCACGGGATCGAGACTTAGGCGGGTGAAACCACGGGGCGCAGCTAGTAACAACTAATTCGCAGTCGTATTTCGCTAGCGGATAACTCGCGAAATACGTTACTATATCTTTCCGGAGATACGAATACGTGTCACTTAAAGAACTGGAATTGAACAGAATCTGAATGCAGGAGTCGTGTAAACGGGACTTAACGGTGCTTTCGCACCTAGCGCTGCTCCAGTATAAGCGCTCGTCAAGCGTAACGTCGCATCAACATGACGTATTTTGGTTACAATCACGTCTACACGACGCTAGCACAGGGTATGCATTTACAGAGTGTCTAAAGGCCGGTTGTTTCAAACGGTTGGTTAACGTAACATACGTACGTCAAATTACAAAGCGTTGTCTCAAAGTTATTCCATTATTTTGTGAAACAACGCTTGTTTTTTATTTGACGATAGTTAGCGCCATTTTTGACGTTTACCCGCGCGTAAAGTGGACGTGAAACAACCCGCCCTTAGTAACGTCAACGCTGCCGCTGATCAGTCCAAAGACAGTGTTACAATCATGATAGTATACATTTGAATATCATTAAAATACTCCTCATCGTTCCAGTACGTTGTCTAAGCGCGGTGGGCTGTACGGTATGGTGCGGTTACCGCAACAAAGTGCACGTGATAGAGCCTCGTTCACGTCTGCTACTGCACTCGCTTGAAGCGCACCCGCGGCAGGAGAGTCAAGTGCGACAGATGGCTTGTGACGGCGATGGCGTATGGGTAAGCATAAATGTATACTTCCCCTTGTTAAGGCTGGACTCTTCTAGAAAACTGTGATATATGACGTCAGCGTAAATATCATAGTATAGCACTAGAACATTTCAGAGAGATATTCAATCTTGACGCAGCATACAGCATGATGCAACCGATGACGTTTATAGGAGACTTCACTCTTACGTAGTGCTTCATTCAAGCAATCAACTAAAAAGCCACCGCTGGATATAAACCTCTCTCAAGTTACGCACGAGAACTTCACATACAAAAAAAAATAGCTCGTCGATTGCGTACTCGTGCGAAGATAATTTCGGTTAGGACATGGCCTCCGCTTCCTGTCTGCCCCAACCGCCTTTTTACCCATCCTCCATTGTCCGACGACAAATTACTTGGGTATACTGCTGTCGGAAAATGGAGCATGGAATGATCATCGATCCTTCGCCAGACAAGCCCAGCACAAGACTACTTCAGCGTGCCAATGCAGGCCTATCTATGTCGGTGATTCCAGTTCTTTTACGTTATTGTAGTAATAACGTAAAAGTACGCACGGTGAATTGTGTCGGGTTTAGTTGTATATCTAATTATATTTACACTTTTATTGACGTCTTCAAACTTTTCATTCATTCATTTAAATCTGGTTCATTTTTAACATAGTTTGGAATAATAAACCACAAGTGGATGTGGGCAGCTAGGTTATATATCAGTTTCTCAGAGACCACAAGAAGGTCCTTGAAGATAATATCCCATAGGATCCAGAGTGGATAAGTATTAAATCTATAGTGTAAATAGTTCGAAGCTTACATTTTCTTTACATCATTTTTACTTTATGTTGCCTCCATTATTGAAATAAATAATATTACCATACACAATTAATTTCACTAATATATTTTCCAACAACAGGTTTCAATCAAAATGGACTCGACCCTTCGCTTGTACCACGCGCATACATACCAACATCTGAAGGACGTTGACATAGAACCTTATGTCAGCAAAATGTTGGGTACTGGCAAGCTTGGGTTCTCATTGGTCAGGATCACGGCTCTGTTGATCAGTTCGGGACGACTGTGGATCGGTACGAGTAATGGCGTTGTGATATCAGTACCGCTCTCTGAAGGGTCTAGTCGGGATTCTCTCGGACCTCAGCCGTCGACTTCAAGGTCGCCTGCGCAACGTGAGTAAATTGTGTTTTTATAACCAGAGTTTGCTCTGCCTTGGGACAGTAACAGGCTGCTATTATAGTTCTATGATATATGCAATAGTGCTGTTTTTAAGTGAAAGAAGCACTTCTGTCATATTTGAACGAATAAAATTGAAGTTCTATTTTATAGTCACACAGTCACTGCATCTCTCTAGAATAGCGTAGAATTTAAATCCTTTAAAAACTAATTTTCTTTTAGTAGGTACATTTACATTTACCTCTTTCCAGCCGCCATAGCCGCCTATCCTACCGGCAATATCCCGTGGTGCTCGATGGCGCATGCCCAGCTAAGTTTCCACGGCCATCGCGACGCCGTCACATTCTTCGTCGCCGTACCAGGAGTCGCTGGGTCTCCAGCGCGCACGCCCGAATCTCCTCGACGACACTCGCCGACCATGCCACCTATGCTGGTCATTTCGGGCGGTGAAGGATATATTGACTTCAGAATAGGTATGTTCCATTTTTTATTTTGGAGCTTTATTGTTAGAAGCGGTTTTATTCTCGTGGGCTGTTTAGCTGGCGACAGACATAGCTACAAACATTTGAAGTTTGAGACGGGATGGATAATATGCTGGTATATATTCTGTACAAATCTCACCATGAAAACATAACTTAAGTGAACTTGAAGTGTGCTGTCATTCCACCTGATGCTAGGGATCAACAGCTCATTTCACCTAAGTTTACACGGTGAGATAAATAAGAAATAGTCCGGCTGAAAATGTGTATTAAAACTTAAAGGCGGTGAATTCTGAAAGTTGGCAACATCACAAATAGCTGTCATATATTTCGCTGTTTTGATTAATCTATCGATATTACTAAATGAAATTATGAAATATCGCACTATATTGAACTAAAATATTGATTACTAGCGCTCCTGCTTCGCACGATTTTATGGCTTGACAAAACATCGAATTTTCTTAGTTATTTGTAATTTTAATAATAACATATTAGACACATAAACCTTCCGGAATCAATTCACTAAACGATGGTGAAAACCTCATCAAAATCTGTTGCGTGGATTAGAAAAACAACGACACTAAAAGTGACTTTAATTTATAATAAGTATATATAGATGAAGCAATAAATAATATTGTGCATAATCAAAACAGCGAAATAACGACGGCTATATTTTGTGATGTTGCCAACATTCAGAACGCACCCTCCACATAACAGTTTTGCTCAAATACGACGTGTAGGTGTTAAGTATATGAAGCTGTGCCTGGCGCCAGGGTTAGACTAATTTGTGGATTAGGCAATTCAGCCAAATGGTAAAAATTTTACGAGAAAATTCGTCTGATTGGATGACGTAATGAGAGATTCGAGTTATGAGTTGTGGTTTGAGTGGCGACTGGATACTCCTACTCGTCAAATAAAACAGTTTTCTTGGACAATTTATGCATTTGTACAAATTATTAACTAACTCAATTTTGTCGCCAATTTATGTTAATTTATTACTGTGATCATGCAAACCCTAAATTCATTGCAATACGATCATTTTTGCGTCATCAAATTATAATAATATGCTATGTAAAACTAACTTCATCCAGTAATTTAACATTGTCTAATAACACTGTTTAATATTGATGAACACTTGATTTGCGTCCATAGCATCTTTATCAGACAATACATTTACAGGTGCTAGCAGTATTTACCATTAGATGCCTCAATTTACTAGAAAATAAGAGAATAAATCTTTATTTTATTAACGAAACGTAAGCAAATGTTATGAATAAATCATGTATAGCTAGACAAGTATTAGATGTCCTAGGATATTGCTTAACTCATTTATTTTGTGATAGAAGCAGTATGTAAATGTTTTTTCGTCAGAAGTTATAGAATAGTAGTGTGTATTAACTATTTTACATTACATAAAACGAAAAAATACAATAGACATAGATATTTAGTAACCTATTCCGCTTAATTATTCTCCAAAAGTCATAAAAAAACCCTGTAAGAAATCGACACGTGTTTAACCTCTCAACTAGGCATCCTCAGGATGGCGATTGACCAGTCGCAAACCAGAACACGACGTGTTACCACACTGAGCGCTGAACGCAGAGTGCGTCCAGCGCTCGGTCCGCGGTGTCACTCTGCGTCCAGCACTCGGTGTGGTAACACGTCGTGTACAATCGTCTTGGTCGGTTGTTTTTATGATAACATTAAACAGAAGTCCACCAGCCATACATACAAATTAATTCAGGCAGTTTCATGGATACAAGCGCGTGATAGTTTTGTGTTGTTAATCTGTGGCAACCGAAAAGTTCTCTTGTGCGAACAAACACCGTATAATTATGACCATTTTACGATTATAATTTTAAAATAACTTCAAAGTTCGTAACTGCACAAGTAACGAGTAACAATGACATGAAGTAAATATAGTTTGACCGAGACTACTGTCCCGCGCCTTAGGAATGCGCGGCGAGGCGGGGGGCAGCGTTGACGAATGAGCGGCGGGACGCCGTCAACGTTGACGAATGAGCAACCTACACTGCCCCCCGTGAGCCACGCACATACCTAAGGCGCGGAAC
Organism: Lithophane semibrunnea; assembly: GCA_947363905.1. Lineage (NCBI taxonomy): Eukaryota > Metazoa > Arthropoda > Insecta > Lepidoptera > Noctuidae > Lithophane > Lithophane semibrunnea. The sequence continues at coordinate 4,879,168 of OX376186.1, read as the reverse complement.
ACCGGTGTCGGTCAAACTATAGTATGTACTACAGCAAATATTAAAACTGGCCAACTTTTTAATCGCTTTGAATTCTTATAATGCACTTGACATCCATGGAACTCAATCATACTAGCTACTCTAAACGACATTAAAAAAACTCAAAACAAGCAATATGCACGTTAGTGTAGTCTAAAACTCATCCCCATTGCGTTTAGTAAGCTTTGCTTAATAATAGTAGACTCTAGTATGACGCTTATACGCTTCTACGCATAGAATTAAGATTCGTTTTATTTGAAAGTAGAAGAACATTGTGATAAGGATTTGTGCCTATTGTTTGATTTGAATTTCAGGTGTTTTCTACTAAAATGTGTTTCTTTTTTGTGGTATCACAAGTTTTTCTAACACTTGGAGTGGAGGTTTCGTTCATTGTATTTTAACAATAAAGTAAATCTTTTGTTATCTTTATAATTATATAGGCTTTTCGAGACTTGATCAAATGTCTCTTGTCAATGATTCATCTGTTTTCTTTTTGTTGACTACAGCGACGATCTACGATAGAGGAAAAAAATGCTTTGTTTACAAAGTTTCGATTAGCCTTTCAGTTTTTAAATAGCTCCATTTCAAAATTTTCTAATTTGCACTTTGAACGAATTCCGTAAATAACTCATAAAATCCAACTCACAATTTTAGTGGAAAATACGCACTGAATAGGCATAATGCAGTTAATAATTTTAATTTCCCCGGTTTTTTTCTTTTGCCGATATAGAAGAGCATGCTGATGACATACGTGACACGGCCTCCCACGTCATTGTGTGGCAGGTCTTAAGAGAGTCCTGAACGTACCTGAACGTAGCATAATTAATTTATATTTATTACTGGTACGTTGAATTTTAGAATAAAACCAGCATGTGCGCTTGTTGACACATAACACAAGCTAACATGAGCATGTAGATCACGTTAATCAATGGGTCTTAATGAGGTTTTGACAGCTCCCGTGGTTATTATAAGTCCTTGAGTAAATTCCCTACGAAAGATCACATTGTAATGTACCCTTTGTTAAAATTTCTTGGTGCATTTTTGTTGAGTTATTTTGGTTAGGCAATCAATTTGCTCAGTACTAAATAATCTTAGCTCTAAAATTATCCAGACAATTGCTGGCTATTGTCAATTTACCATCAACCAATGTCTGATAACAATCTGTCAAAACCTCAATTGTCATACCATCAGTTCATGCATATTAGACTCATTCTAACAAACCACTAAACTCATTACTAACACATTGGTTTTCGGTGTAACACATCAGACGGCAGGTGAGCATGATGTTACATAATTAACTAATTATGTTCCTAATACATTGCTAACGTGTATATTGCTAATACTTACCAGTATATAGACATGTAAATATTAACAGGCAGTCTGTGTTCAATGTACGACAATGTAGTTGTAAGATAAATAACAATTCTGAATATGTTATATCTCTTCGCTTTTACGTCGCTAAAACAAACAAAACGATTTTGTGCGTTATATTATGCACTATGACTGTTATATTTTTGCAATGTTTTAGCAAACATTTTGGAGAAGCGCCGCAAGATAGCAGCTCTGATTACAAGTATACCGTTAGTTTATTATTTAAAAGTGCAGAATATTAGATGGCTTCTTCACGTGTGTTCTTTAAGTGTGATAGAGCACGCCCTGCAATACGTGTTATAGCAGCTGAGGAGAACTAGCTGTTACGTCTTTTATTGTGAACATTTGTATGATCAGAACAACAGCACCTCATAAATACGTCATCTTTTAAACTCATTCCCCATCGTCTTTTATTATTTTATTTTTCTATGTTCTCTGTCCACTTCTTTTCTGGTCACGTTTATTTTGGACTCTAAGAATTAAAAATATTATTTCAGTGTTTTTAATGGTAAATTTTACAGGTACTGAAAAACAATAGAATGAGAAATTGTTGCGGATGAAGATGTACGTCGACTTATAGTATGAAAAATAATCAATATGACATTTCATTTGCAGCCGACTCGGAAATGGAGGACAGTGTAGTAGTTGCGGAGGATGGGTCGTCAAGCGGACACAGTTCCTTGGCCGACCGGGCTTCCAAGAGCCATTTGATAGTGTGGCAAGTTGCGACCGCCTAACGTAAGGCCAGCCGTGTGCGACTTGACTCCGATTCGGACTATGTGTATGTGTGTACGTCTGCTAAGCCTGCGACGCTCATCAACGCGTAAGTTACCATGTCGATGTGAATAGGACGACGGTTCTGGAGATGCATGGAGTAGACTTCCCCTTTCTGACAGTTGAACAAAGCGCTACGTGCATGAAGTTCTCTATTGTACAGTAGTTTTGTTGTAAACTTAGATTCTGTATTTATATGTATTACTTTTGTCAGTTACCTTTATTATTTAAGTGAATGATTGAGATTATTTTCTTATGATACTGTAAGTTATTAAGACATCAAGCTATTATGTACACGAACTATGTGAGAGGTCACAAAATTGTTACTAAGAATGATTTTGGATAACGATTCGCAAGACGTAGTCAATATCGCAAATGGGTGTATGTAATAGCTTAATGTCAGTCTATTTTGTACAATATTTCCTGTGTATTTAATGTTGTATTCTGTATTATACTTTATCACGTCTCCAAACCGTCGAATCAAACGGATAAGCGAAGTGTTGGTCGATCAGTATTTTCGGTAACGTTTTATATCTTACGAGTTCGGTTGCCACCGCAATTAGGAATTGATTTATGTGTTGGTCCTTCGTATCCATTATTATCCTATTAGCATTACTTATTAATATAGGATATGCGTGTTTGAAAAACTGATGGAAAAATGTTCAGGATTGATCTTATGAAACCTCTCTTATCTGATAGAGTCCAATGAATTACTATATCATTAAATCTAAGACCTTAATGTGTTCGACTCCTGTCCTACGTGTGACTAAATCTTAATATTGGTAAATTACTCACTCTGTAAATGCACTTCATACATATCCTAGATTGATGAGAAATGCGTAACTCAATGTGTTGGTCATGTCTCACTACACACGTCATAAAACGTCTCCAATCGCGATGTCTCACACGGCATTATATAACACTGTTATATACACTACTACATTGTATCATTCATCGTATGGTAACTATGTGTGCTTAATATTTGGCTATGTATTGTTTCTTGGCGCTATAGTCCTTAATATTGCTCATGTCAAGAATCGCTTGGCCGAGGTAGACTCATTTTCTTTTAAGTTATGTTGACCTCGGTCCAAGCTTAATCTCATTAAAATTATGTACAAGATGTAACCACCAAATAATACGTTTTAGTAGTGTTAGTTAGATTAAAAGAATATATTGAACATTTTTATAATTATAGTTACACAATAGTTATTATAAATCTTCTCAAGGAATGTGACCATTTGGGCTGTGGTTGTCATCTGCATCACAATTTTATAACTTTAATTTATTATTAGATTATTATGTAATGAGTTGAAATTAATATTTTAGATGCGTTGCGGTACATTTGCGTTCGATTGATTTATAAATTGTTGGCGAAAATATAAAAAGTTCTTCTTACTTGTATGAAATGTATAATGAATGTACGCAAGAGTACCGCTCCGAGGTAAGTAGTAAAGTTTTATTTTGACTGAATCATCTTAACGTATGTTATGAAATTATTTTTATTATTTTTCGTTTTAGTAGATGCTGGTGTTATTTTTATCAAATTAATAATGGTGCATAAATAGATTAGGCATATATTGTATTCACTATGTCACATGTGAATTGTAGTCTTCACCAATATTTACAAGCGTCATACTACTTATAGTCATACACTTGAGCACTCGTTACACGAATCGACAGCGGACCTAGGACGGCACTGATCCTTGTGAGTGAATGGATTTCTAAAGTAGAAACGTCCATATAATTTGGTCAAGTAACAAAAATGTAACATTACGTGTATATTTCGAAACAACAGCTGCTGGCCCGGTAGCATGAAATGTTTCGTGTAACGTAAGCCTTATATTATTCATTTAATAATCCACATTGTAAAGTGACAATTATTTTTGTATATACTTTAACACAAATTTTCGCTATATGTGTACTCATATTTTATTGGAAATCATGATAGAGTTTTAATTAGTGCTATGCGAAATCATAAAATTAATATATTAAGTTATTAAACAAAAGGATTACAGCGAACGCTGGTTGAGGGTGGAATATTCAGGTGAAAACTGCTTTTAGTATTTGTGTATTTTTTAAAGGGACGTTGGCTATGACTTGTAATTTTGACTGTGTGGTTATACTGGTAGATTTTGTCCCCTTTTAATCCTTGCAACACATTATATAGTTTATCCCCGCTTTCATGTTTGACTATAGTTTAAGTATAACTAACTATATGTAGATCTACTTGTTTAGTCGTGGACGCCTGCTTTCGCACACATTTCTATATTTTATTGTTCTCATACACACACAGTACATTCTTCTTTACAAGATTTTGTATTTATTCATTATTATTTTGAAGTATTGCTAATGGTTTTAATTACGTATTCGTATTCAATCGTATCTAGAGTGCGTTTCACCAAATAGTTCCTATGCCGTAATGTAGTTCCTATGCCGTAACGTTGGCTCGGACGAAAACAAATACGCTACGGCGCTACCTAATAAGGGCTTGTTCTGACTGCTTTTTTAAGAAAATCTTAGGATACCGTTGCTGATTTTTGCGATGCGACGTCGCAATGCACTTATGAGTACAAGCCCTAAGTCCGTTGTTAAAATTGAAGAGTGGAGCCAACATTACGGCAGTGGCACTGTTTGATGAAACGCACTGTACAGTATGATAGTCAGTAGTATACAGTTGTGCTAATACAAGTAGACAAATATCTTTAACCGGGTTTTTACATTAACAATCTTTTAAAGATAAAGTCAGTATAGTATAAAACTGTAGTGCAAGGCTCTTCTGGTGTGCCTAGGATCGAATTTTAAATTAATAGGTATACAATAAAATAGTGACAATCGTCGTATCGTGAAATAGAAATAACCATTAAAAAAATACTACATTTCACAGAAATAAAACTTGTCAAGCAAACCTAGTATATAAGTGTAAATCACGAATTAATCTGTAATCATTAAAGTACTAATTTCATTTCCATTGGCCAGTTTTAATCCTGAACCATCGTTGACTGTAAGTGCTAGTCAAAATATCGACATAGTGATGTAAATTTAGATAGGCTTACATTGTTTTGCTAACGTAGCTGTAATTGAGGTAAACAATCACGCAGTACTTGCTGTTTGCCGCGTAGACGCTCTTGCGGCTTATCAGTCCCGGTAATACGCGGTAAAGTTTGCATCGGTACAATTGTGATAAGATTTTCGTGAAAGAACTTGCTGTTGCTCCTTTCATGGTGTTTGTTTAACGGCTACATTCGCGCGGGAACTCTTCTACGGGCCATCTTGTCGCGTATGTGTGCGTCAAATAGACGCTGCATAGGGCGGGGTTAGAATAGTCCTGAGGCCCTAGTATAAGTTTCTTTTTTAACATCTCGACTTTACGCATCGACCGCGTTCGGCGTTCCGATTGGCCCTTCACTGGCGTTCACTGGTCAAGGGCCAATTAGAGTGCCGAACGCAGTCGATGCGAAAAGTCGAGATGGTTAAAATAAACTTACACTAGGGCCTCTGTTCGACCAGCCCCGTATGGCCCCGCTGTGTGACTTGTGTGATAAAAAAAATTAAAAGAAACTATTCATTCTAGAATAACTTGCAAGCGCAATGTCAAGTAACATAGGCACTTGATGGGCAGGTTTGTGGACACACTGCCTGTGCGTTTGTATTCATCTAAGCGTTTTTCTAGGCTATTGCCAGGTTTCGCTATGCTTGAAACTAAAGCCTGATTTACACGATGCAAGATATTTGCCTTTGGCTTACAATAATAGTGAAGCAACGAATGACTTGTTACTATACTTTAAGTTATGGTACGCCACAGAGAGTTGAATCTTACCATGTAAATCAAGCTTTATGGTGCGCTCACTCGCTAGACAAGTGCAGTTCACATGGCGCGCTTATGATATTATGAGAGACGACTGCCCTTGTAACTCCAGGTAGGATTGGATATCAGTGTGTTTAGAAATGTCCAATAACTATTCCACTGATAACGTTTCTTAGCGACCGTTCCGGTTCTGCGGCAGTCTGTCATAGAGGCAAGAGTTACCGCGTATACATGGAACATAACGTATAATATGACTGAAAAGCATAATACGTGTTAGGTATTTGATATTTATATTGTAAATTGGTTGATATTTATTATTTGTATTTTGTACTTACTTTGTCATTAGTTTCGTTTTATTTCTACACTTTACAGTGTATGTAAACTATGAATTCTGAAGCAAACGTTTTATCTATGTAAAATTGTAAATTATGAAAGCATATTGAGATGAAAGCTGTTTATGTGTAATAATTCGATAAATACGAATAGCAATAGGCAAGCCCCCATCACATAGGACTTTTAAAATTTGACTCTACCTAACTCCTACAGGGAACGCAGTCGTGATGTTTGGGCTGTTAGGTCGAGATTTTTATATTAAGTGAAACTGCTTTCATTTCAATTAATATCTGTAATCTACACGAGTACGATCGATTCTGATAAATACTATTTTAAACAATCTGTAGAAAATGCCTAGAAAATGTACAAACAGGTCACGCCTACAATATTAACATGATATAGTACTTATGTTTATTGAATCAGTAGAAGTGATAGATACGTCTTTTGTGTTTACAATTCAGAGTACTAATAACCAAACTAGAGTTAATGAATTGAATAATGAATAAATTAATGTATTATAAAATTAAATTAATTTCGTACCTACAAGAAAATATTTTTTAATTTATTTTGAAATTTTTATATTGTATTATTTGGGAGGTGAAATGATCAGTTTTTTATATATTTGAGTCATATTAAACGTAAAATGTCATGTAATAATACTATATTGATTACTGATAATTTTGTTTTAATTGCAATTAAAGATGCTGGAAATTATTTTACTGTTTTATTCATAGTAGATACGCTAGAGTTATGTAATAACCATATTTTTCTGACATTTTCTTTATAAAAATACTCGTTTCTGATAATGTAGCAGTAAATCTGCCGACTCCAATACAGCAACATACGCAGAGAGCAAAGTCCGTATATCAAGAACGATGAACAAACATCCTATATTATACAGGTTGTTTAATTCATGGGCATCCTCGTAAAGTGGTCATTGTATGAGTAGTATGAGTTACGAGGATGTTATGAACCACTTTCACTATGCATAGCTATGGGACCAAACGTGAAATCGCAAAAAAAAATCTACATTCCCTACATTTTGACGAGCTATGCGAACATAAATGTAGGGAACCTTGTTTTTTTTTTCGCGATTTCCGGTTTTATAAACCCCAAATACTGTTGAATTTTCCCAAACCAAAGAAGTTCGAGGAAGGAGCGTTGAAAAGTTTCGCCACGTGTTAAGACCGCGTGGCATGGAGGTAAATTCTGCGAGGGGTGGGGAGGCGATAACTGCAAATAGGGGGAGGCAACAGCCCTCGTAAGGGAGGGTTGCCTAGCAACAGCGTTGTTTCTTCTCCCTCTAAACAGCTGCTATGCGACCTTCCTGCCATCTGCGGGCGTTTCGGATCGAGCATGGACGCTAAACAACAGCTGATAATACAAGTGTTTAGTAAACAAATAGTAACCACCTACCGCTTATAAATAAACCGTATTAGTGTTAAATAGATCTGGAACAACATTGGGCATATGTTTATTACCCTGAAAGTAGTTCCAAGACGGTAGCTAACTTTGAAAAATGTCTGATTATACGCAATATCAGTTGGCTGCAACTAGATGTCGCTAGTTGTTCCTACGGATGTAAAGTTGGTATAATTATTCTAAGTATCTGTGTCTGTTGATTTTACAAACGTGACAAGAGTTTATAATAACTATAATAATTGTCCACACACCACTACAGGTGGTCAAAACACTTGTAACTCGTAGTTCGGTTATGTCCTTTTTTAATTAATTCCTAACTTTTTGAGGGAGTTAGCTTGTAAGCTCTCGTAAGATAAATTCCTTGCTTGGAAGAGCTGACAGGGATGTCAATAAGGGAATAATTATCCAAGTTGTTATAACCTAAGTACATACCTACTTATTGCCTAAAGTTGACCGATTATTGCCTCTTGTCGAATATTGTAATTTTTTTGGGTTTAGTTCTGTCCTGGGTCTGCCTCGATGTCGCCGGACGTTTTCTGGGAGACACGTGGTGGTAGATTTGGCCCATGAATTATTTGACATGCGGGAAACGTGTCCGCCGCCTAGACAGATAGGAGTGGAAAGGAGAAAGGGAGGCCTACCCGCAGTATTATTTTGTGCACATTTGCGTCAGATACTTTAGAACGGACCATACACCAAAATTCGGCCTTCGGTAAAGTTCGGCTTTACTCGGGCCCAGTCGCAAGTGCCGTCTGACGCGAGTGAATACTGAAAACAGACCATTTCCTCTTTTCATTTTCTGTCCATGAGGCGAAAGCTGTCCCCTGCTGAAAATAGGCCTCCGCCACTTAGGTTTTTCAGGTTTCCTTGTCTGGCAAACGCATGAAAATATAAAAAATATACAGATTGTAAGGATAGTATTGTAAGTATTAAAATGGAGGAGCTCGTGGCTAAGTAATAACAACCGCTCGGGTCGATCCATCAGGTTAAGCTACGCTTGCAGGGTTGGTCTGTGGATGGGTGACCATCTTTACATACCGAGTCTCCTCCGGAAAGCACATTAAGCTGTTGGTCCCGGCTGTCATTCTTGGATCTTTGACAGTTGTTACGGGTCGTCAGAAGCCCGAAAGTCTGACAACCCAGCCTTACCAAGGACTGAGAGTTACTGGGTTGTGGAGGTATTCAGCTGTAACCGGTTAGACTGGAAGCCGACAATAAAGTTGGGAAAAGGCAAGGCAGATTGAAGTAAGTATTATAATGCAGTGAGATTGGCGGTCAGGGAAGAGGAATCTAGGTTATCAACTGAGAGACTACCTATCGAACTTGATCAACTTGATTGTTTCAGTAAACAGGATTTAGTTTTTTTTTAATTATGTAACTAGGTAGGTACTCTGATAGTCGGTTCACACGAATATACTGTCCTGAGCCAGTATCGTAGACACAGTATTTACGTCAATCATCATTTTAAACAATATTGACATTATAGTAAATACAAAACTTAACTTTCTTAATATTACGTTTTTTCTTTACTTTGATGAATAGTGAACATGGAAGGGTTGCACGGCACGCATAGGGTTCCCTAGAGTTTGTCGGCAGGACATTAAAATAAAATCATCCTTTATGCATTGGAATGTATTTAGAACCTACATGGCGCTGGTGATTTGTTTTTACTGGCTCATGGGTGCTTGGTAGAAGGTACAGTCACGCGCATACATGGCATAATACTTACCATACACTTCCGTAATAAGCAACAGTGATTTTCTCGTGAAATAACGATTGCGACTTTGAGAAAGGATCTGAGGGCCTAGACAAGTGACAATCGCTTCCAAAGCGTTTCGTATTTCTACAACGACTTTTGACAGGATTGACATAAGATTTTCGATAGCTCATGTCAGTCCTATACATTTTTGCCTTTTCCATCATCGTTATCGCTGATAGAATGTCACTTTGTCTATGCCCTCAGTATTATAATACCCAGTAGGTATGGTTTCGAGAAATTTCTATCAATACTTTGGAGAAACTTGCTTTTGAATCTTGCGTGTGTGTATATGCTCGTTCCTATTTCGGATAGACATGGGTATAGAAAGTGGTCGTCACGTAAAAAGAACGCTGAGCGACAGTGCTGAAGTACTAGGCTATTGATTAATAATATAAGTGTAATTGTTTTATTGTAGAATCCTATTAGGTACTTCACTAGCTATTTAGTACTTTGGAATAGGCTGCAATCGATAAATCGCTCAGTGCGCAGGTAAACGGCCAGCGTTCTTTTTACGTGACGGGACCAGTATATTATTTGGCACTCAGAGGTGCACCAAAAGTGATTATATGCAGTCAACGAGTGAGTAGACTTATTAGTTTGCTTACCTAGAAGGTACCTATATAAGATAAGGTGAAATAAAACGACTTCAATACAATTAATTTTTATGTATAGTCAAAATAAATCTGTACACAAAAACACACGATGCAACACAAAAAAATATGTAAAGCGGGTTCACATAATTACAATAACGTAACAATTTTTGCGTTCGTCATGTCTTGTGTAACTACACCATTACATTTGTGCAGAGAGCGACAAACGGACCTACCCATTATTTCAAATAATAAGAAAACAGAATTTAAACACATCAATAATCTAAACTAGAAAAACTTAACCAAAAAACATATTTCCTCTGAAAAAGAAATAACAAAAAAACTATCTTCTAAAGAATACTTCAAACATAATTCAGTTAAGGTTCGGGTTTTTGTATTTTCTTATTCAAGTCAAGTGACGAATGACATTCTTAGGTATCGGAATTTAATATGTTTGTTGGATTTTCAATAGGTACAACAATTATTTATATTGGAAATTGTTTACAATGACGGGAAATTGTGGAGGTAGACGATTCAATACAAATCAATGCTGATAAATGTATTTTTCTTCCAAAGCAAGTCACTATACCTCTATCTTTAATTAGGCAACATCTACATTATGACGTAACGCAGTGGACCCTAGGTACTTAGATTACATTAAATGCGTTATACATAGAACTTAAATAAACTAAGCTGTAAAATCACACAATAATACTCATTTTGGAAAATTAGGAACAATTTTAGGCTAATGTCATAATGTCGGTAAAACGAAGAAGATATTTGTAAAAAACCGAAGTATTGTAAGTTATGACTATACATGATAATATATTTATTTTATTTTATTTACAATATTTGCTTTTTAATTGCTCAGTATCTGTAATTGCATAGTTTAATAAGTGAGGACAGGGGGAAGCTTCACGATAATCCTGAACCTATAAAATTTAAATTTACATGGAAAGGGTAATTTTCACTGTACCCGACATTACAACATTACAAACAATCGAAATATAAATTAAATTCGTCGTTTCTCACCAAATACAACACTTGGGATAATTCTTCATACGCTTACTTATTATTACACTATGCTATTATAATATTTTTCATGCAATGTTATCAACTAACTCTGTAGGTACTTTTTGGTATATATTAATTGCATAATAGGAAGGAATACGTGAATTAAAAAATTGACATACTACACTTACTGTAATTATATTAAATTTTAAGGTCATAAAATAATAACTACATGGCATGGGTATAATGTTGAGTTATCATTTTAATTCTAAAGCAAAATGATAAATGTTTAAGCCTTAATTATGCATAGTTATTGGTCATGTCTAAGTATCACTGCTCACTAGGATGTCTCGATCTCTTTAGAAGGAAAGCTTTATGTTAGGTACAGGACACAGATAGGCAGTAGGTAAACAATGGATCTATTCTGTAAAAAATCTCACCGTGAAAACTTAGGTACGTGACGTGAGCTGTCAAGTGTCAATTCCTAGCATTACGTGGACTGATAGCTCACTTGAAGCTCACTTTACTTTAGATATCACGGTCAGATTTTTACAGAATTGATCGGCAGGCCGCAGGTAGGTAGGTAGGCGACGAATACGCGTGAACAGTGAATCTTAGTGAGAAAACTACGCAGAAATACAAAAGTGACATTCAATATTTTGGTCGTCATTATTAATTATGAAATTGTTGGGATCAATATTCTATGAAATAAAACGTCATTACATAGAAACGTTCAAACTTGGTATATTCGTGATCTTATTTTATATTTATTCAAATTGTTGTATAAGTGAGTATGAAGATAAACTATGGCTCCAATTTCAAATGTGAAAAAAAAAAGTTACATTATTACAACACGGGTATCAAATTGTTATAAGTATTCACAAATTAGTAACATTCGCAAAAATTGTATCAACTTTACTTTTGACGGGAAAATTACTCACAGTAGTTCAATTGTCTTTGCATAGTAATTGACTACTGACAGTACAATTGAACTACTGCGGTTTCGCTACTATGATTTCGCGGCGAAGGTGTGCTACCGGCGTCATAAATATTTTTTACACCTAACAGATTTCAGATTTTTACGCCTTATTATGAATTATTAGTGGTAATTTGTCAAAATATATCAATTACGTTAGACGTCAAGCTCACTTATACAAAAATTCATAAGGCAAACTCAGTAATAATCATCAATCACTTCAGTGATACTTACTATACTTTCTCACTCTATCATACTACTCTTTCACTCGCTACGATGCATCACATTATGTAATCACCTTTCTTTCTACCGCTAAGGTTATTAGGTATATCATTTACATGTATATGACTAGAGTACTATAGCCTACACTAACTATACCGACCTAAATTAGGTTTACTGTTACTTCTTGCTATCAAAAAAGTACTGTTTCCATGTCTCGTTCATAATTTTAAAACAACCTCCATAATTATTTTCAAATCTGACACAATTACACTAAAACGACTTCAAAAGTGACTACTTTTCATCTACAACATATGAATAATTTCGATAATATCCTAATTTGCTAGCGATAGTAAATAATTTTGACTCTAATTTCGTTGTGCAAATAAATTACGAATGAAAACGATTCGTTGTCGACTTTCGATTTTTAATAATTATCGTTGTCTCAATAATTGTTATTCTCTTAAACTTTAATATTGCTGATAATAATCACTTTAAATTTTATATTGCTTTTCGTTCCTAAATCTTATTCACATATGTATAGGGTCTAAATTGTATTTTTGGACCTACAACAGACGCAATAATCATCGTTGTTAATTCCACTTATCATTTTTAATATAATTATTTTGAAGAGTTTTAAATCTTGTAAAAGAAGGACTAAAGATAACAGTTTGTAAGCTGAAACTATACGTCAATATATTGCGATCGACAGATGGAAGTTCCATCTATCAATAGATGGACAAACTTTTAGAAATCATTCAGGCCACCAAAACAAGGACAATGGTAAAAAAACTAAGAAAAACGCATTACATAATTACAAGAAAAAAAATCAGCTAACGAAAATTCACTAAAAATGTTGGTTACTAAGGGTGAGGTGAGGTCATATCTGTTACGTATTTATCGTAACAGATATGAAAAAATAACAAGCGCAAGTGCAAGTACATACCTACCCATAATAGATGTGTTTATTCTAGTGTACCAGCAATTAATTTATTTTAGGTCAAAATAAAATCACTTTAAATCAGTGTTTTTTTTTGCTTTGGTTAGACGTACTGAATGCTGTGTTAAAATTTGTCCATCTATTATGACATTATATAAACAAGTATCGAGATCTAATGAGGCTGTAAGTCTACTATGCCTTGATTCCAAGAGACGTAGATAAAAGTGAAAAGTTAACAGGAAGAAAAGAATCGAATAATTCACAACATTTCTTTGGTAGATTTACACAGTTTCCAAATATTTTAAGAGTTATTTTGTACCACATAATTTCCAAAATGGTGTCTTCAATACTTTAGGGCTAAATCCAAGACTCGTCTACATTTTTCATAAAGTTGGTTAGTCCGTGCGTAGGTACATAATATATTCCTCCGTTTAATAATGCTATAAAGTTACGAGATACTTTCAGTGCGAATCGGACTTAACATTCGTTAACCATCATTTATATTACGTTCTCCGCCAATACTTTAGTACCTACATAACAATAAATTTCGATATTTACGAACCGACGGACTGATTGGAATTTCAGTAAATATTTTTCTGTATTTATGTTCTCATATAAATTTTTAAGCGGTCATATTTTGTACGATACGATACCCGAGTATTAACTTTAGGTATAGATAATTTATAACGAGCTGTGAGTACGCTTCTTTACTAGCTCCGTATTTTTTTTAATAAAGGTATTTAGATTATATTCAGGGTTATTTCAAAAGACGAAAAAGTCTTTCTCATAATTAGCCGAGCTTCGTAATTAGGTGTACTTAGTACATCACTTGCGTCTATCACTTTAATATTGCTTTTTTTGTGATATAGAGATGTTAAAAAAACGCTATATTCATTCTATAAGACTATTGAAGTATTAATAGTCGAATAGTTAAAAGTGTATAAGTCATAGTCCTTGAGAGAATAGTTTGAGTGCAAAAAGGGTGCAAGCGACAGAGTAAATTTTACCAAATGACCTTTTAATCAAGTCACACATCCGACATAGATTCGGTTACGCATTCCTTGTTTTGCTCTCCAATTAAAGGGATTCATAGTGAAAATACTAAGTTAATTTTTTCGTGTACTTTATGTAGCAACACGTTGTTAATAATTCAGTCTTAATCAATATAATCTGCACTGTTTTAATGGAGCTCAAAAATATTATTGCGAGCTGAATATAAAGTTTTTTTTTTTTTTTAATATCGCAACAATGCTGCTTTGCCTTTCCTTTCGTGTACAATAATACTTTCTAGTACATTTCCAACTCGTCAAGGCTCATAAAACTGTCGCTTATTCCTTTTTTTGCAATTAAATCCTCATAAATATATTGACAAAACCGATTTATAGTTCCATGTATTTTTTATGCTGGTATATAAATATTAATTTTCAGTTCGTTCCTGAACAGGTTCTTATCCGTTCAATAAATAGATAAACATTTTTCATAATACTGACTGCAGCATTTTGCTCCGTCACGTCAGCGTAAAATGCATCAAACTATAAAATAGAGCACTCGTAGCGATTTGCTGCGACGTAGCTCGTTCGTAGCTCCGTAGCTCCTAATGTTTTGCTGAGTAGCGAGTGAGTAGCGAGACAACTTTTATACGAGTGTCGTTGATAAAAACTCGCTTCATCCTCCACATCTAATTGAATATTCTTTTGAATCGATTTCATTAAAAACAATGTTATTCTAAAAATAGTAATTATTTTTTTTATAAGTAAATGAAAACTAAATATTTTTCGTAATTTTTTTAACCCTAAGCAATAGAAACAATGTAATTTTATAAAACATCATATCACTTTTGTTTCCAGTCTACTTATTTAGCCGAGTTTAGTTTCCGCATCCCACAACTAAATGTAAGAAAATGATATTGCTTTTCTTAATAGTAGTCACATTATTGCCATGTACTATCATAGAAATTGTCTAAAATATGGTATACTTTCTGTAAACGATGTTAGGACTTATATTGTAAGTGCTCTGTGTTTCATGTATTTTGCGATAAGGAGTTGAAGGTTAAACAAGATTAGTAGCGCTTCGGCAGATCGTAAGCCAGAGTGATGGGAGTAAATCGCGACCTTGTGATTGGCTCTAAGATGGTTACTAATAGGACTACAATCCTTTCCCAAAGCGTACAACACGCAGCCATGTTGTATGCTCTCTATCGTTTTAGTTATTTTACCCCTTTTTGTCTCTATTTTTAATGAGCTAAACCACTATTCCGACGTGAAAGATTCCTGTTTACGCTTAGGTGCACAAATTGATGTTAATTTTATATGTTAGTGTGTCCTAAAAACAGTGCCGCGCTACTGGCGTTGCAAAATAATTATTGAAATTGACGGCAACCGTGTTGCTGTGCCAGCGAAACACTAATGAATTTGAAATGGTTAAACCTTTTTTACGCGAGACATAAATGTACCTATTTACTTTTTTTAATTAACAGACGCGTACGTATCTTTTGCAAATGGTTAAAAAAATATATGACATTTACGTGTTCTGCGTGGCTTAGAAATATTTTGTATTCGTCTCTGAATTATATTTTATGCCTAACTTCGTTTACAGCCTCAAGATTAGCCTAATTAGTATTGCTTATCATATTGCTAATTTGGACATTTTTTTTTTGGTTTTATCACTGAATTTAATTTAGCTATAGAACTTACTGATCAATTCGAAGTTGTCGACTTATATTCTTTGAATTAATATTGGAGACATTTCGTGTGTACCTTGCATTACTTAAAATAGTGTTTACAATATTATCTTATTTGTATAGTTTCCGTCTACTCGGCTAAAAAAAATGGAGCGTTTGGGTAGGTAGCATTTGTTTTACGGAGGTTTTTTTTTAACGAAAAGGAGGTTATGAAGATGCGCAATTTAACAGGTAGTTAACATTATTGGAGTGTAACCTATCAAGTCTAAAGGTGGACTTACTAGCTACGGTTACGAGATTGCCCCGTCACTATACTATAATGTATAATACTTTATTATAAAGTTAATTTATTAATACTACATCTACAAAAATTGTAAAGAAGGGAAATTTGGTACACGGGGACATATTTACATTACAATGTATATTATATATTTTTGTATAATATAAGTTGGTTTCGTTAATATTAATCGTTAGTTACTTATCTGTATAACCGCTACAATTACAATAACGTTAGTATAAATATTTGAATAAAATATCTTCGTTTTTAATTATTTTTATCATCAAAAGCAATTAATTTGCAATTTCTTCTACTTAAGACCAGAAGGGAGAGCTAAGAAGAATAATATGAAAGAATTCCTCGAAGAAGGGAGTATTAGAGGGAATACATAGGTCAACTAGACTAAGTGTAAGGCTAGAGTACTAGAAAGAAGTTGTAAGATAATGAAAATCAGTAGGTTCATAGAAAACAGACATTATCGAATTTGTTCAACATAGTCTTTGAACTGAAGATTTGATCGCACTTATAAATTACACAATATTCGATGTTAATTTCGTTTCAATTTAGTTCAATATAACTCCAAAGCACCAAAATATCTAATAATCTAATTTTTTTATTAATAACCAATAATTTCTACAGTAATATTGCTTATTGATTTACATTAATATTGCTTTTTACGCGTCACCTTTGTCTGGCGTACCCTATCTTTATAAAACTATATAATTTGTAACCGCATGATCGCCGCGTTGGTAAAATGTACCCAAATGTACACCGTCTATACTAAATTAATATATTATCAATAGGTATCAGTATTATTCTTCAATATATTAATGATTAAACGTCTTACAGAGACTAATCAGTCGGCGATCAAAGGGTTAATTTATTACGAAGATAAGAGAACTATCTAAGAAAGTAGATATAATGTGGCACTACAGCTACTAGTAGGAGTATGTACTTGGATAAGGAATATAATGACTAGTGTTCAGTTTAGTGCCTCTATAGGCGGTCCTGTCGTGTATAAGTGGTCGTTAGTCAAAATATTAGTACATAATTTTCAATGAACTTGACAACACTTACTAATAAACTGAAACAGATTTATACTGTAAAACTCCACGTAAAAACGCCACATTTAAAAAACAAATTTTGGGTAGTGTGACGTCAAAATATTTTATACGCATTTGTTAAATTAATTTGTATAGCGTTGTTTAAACGCTACCATTGCCGTTATTACAAGATATACATAATTCGCCACAGAAGATATTACCGATACATTTTTTTCACACAGTTAAAAGTATTCTAAAAAGTTATTAGAAAGTTTTCATAATGGAATTCCCAAAATGGTTTGTTACAGGAACTCTTTGCAAAGATATTATAATTGACTGGGTTCAAAGAAACACCAACGACGAATTGACTCGAGGCACTAACTAATAGACTAGGGAGGGCATCGGACCCGCGGGCGGTACTTGGAACTGCCCAATGAACTCACTACACACTAGCTGCTACATTTCCTAGAACTCGCGGTTTATAGCGCATTACTATCGTACGCACGTCGAGCAGCGCCCGTGGGGCCGACGATAGGGACAGCTAACAACTACAGAGCGCTATAGGGTTAATAGAAGAGTCAGCTGCGTCTATTTGACAGCGGTGCGCGACTTTATGCCTACATTATTATTGCTTTTCGAATACCCATTTCTGACCGAGCACCTCGTGCTCGCCTCGTTAACCTACGTTAATGCTACCTTACGCTAAGTTAGTTTATTGCCAGTTACATTTGACTTGTCACCTAAAGACACACGCTCGACTAAAGGCTTGCAGGCTGTGGCGCGCGGCCCTGCCCTGTCGCCGCCACAGGGCGACCGCCCCCCGCCCGCGCCCTTACGCGCCCCCGACACACCGACTCATGCTACGAGTATATCATATAAATTACACTTTCAATGTATCATTTTATTCATAATTCAGCAGGTACTAAAGTTGACTGGACGAAACGTTGCATTAACATTGTTATGTTTACGTATGCATAAAAAAGAAATGGATTGTTATTTTTTTTAAATCACAGTAATATGACGGTTTTCAACTTTTCAGACTGAGTGTAGGTTTAGTTTTAATATGTTTATAAATGTGTAAATAAATGAGGTTGCGTTGCGTGCGAGCGTGCGTGCGGGGGAGGGATGGCGGCGGGGCGAGAGGTAAGGCACTGTCGCGGGCCCGCGCTGCGCTGCGGCGCTGCGGCGGCGTGTGTGCGGAGCTTCGGACGGAAAGTTTTGGCAAGTTCCTCACCGAGACGGAGGAGGCTACCCTCCACCCACGACCTCGGCGCTCGGCTCTCGCATCTCGACGCTAAACTTACACCCTAATACTCTCTAACCTACTTTGCGGTTGTAAAAATCACCTACAAAAGATATTAGTTTTCATTCATATTTCAATACATCTATGTATATAAGGGTATATTTTATCGACGACTATATACATATTTAATATTAAGTTAACCGCTATCGGGACGTGTGACGCTACGGCCTGCGGCCGCGTTGGCCGCGGCTCTACGGGGTCGTACGTGATTCGTTGTATGCGAAACGTTGCTCGATTGTGTCGCGGCGCGTCCGGCGCGCGTGCAGGCGCGCCCGCCCGACGCGCGCGCTCCTGTTTCATATTGTATATTTATATATTACGTTAACAAGCTAAATTCATATTAATACTTTACGTTTACGTGTAAACCATTCGGCGGTGGTTACGGTCCCTAGTTGCGTCGGCTTGTGTCGACCCTAGCCGGACGCGGAGACGGGCGCGGCCGGCTCGGGCGACGGCGATTCGTCTTCATCGTCGCGCACGCACGCCGACTCTTGGTGTTTGTTGAGGTAGCTCTTGAGCGCAAACGTCTTGTGACATCGAGTGCACTCGAAGTTTTTGTCCGCTGAGTGCGTCTGCATGTGTGCGCGCAAGTTCGATCGATCTGCAAAAGCTTTGCCGCAGTGTGCGCAGCCGTAAGGCTTTTCTCCCGTGTGAGAACGCAGGTGGCCTTGCAACAGCCATGGTCGCGAGAATAACTTCCCGCACACGCCGCAAACGTGTGATAGTTGATGTGTGAGCACGTGCATGGCCAGCGCCGGCATGGACACGTACGCCTTGCCGCACTCGCCGCAGCGCTTGGCCGACACCGAGTCCAGGCTGCGGTGCGTCTGCTTGTGCCGCGACAGGTTCGATGAGGTCGCGTAGCGCTTGCCACATTCACTGCACGTATACTTCGATTTGGGTTCCGGCGGTGGAACAGTCTCAACTGGCGCATTTGCATAGTTTCTACGTTTAGATCGGCCATCGCTTACGAAAAACGCGTCATATGTGTATGCAATAGTTTCTCGCGGTCGTTCAGTTGTGGACTCTTGTGCAGGCTGTTCAGGTGACTGTGGCAGCGGTGGCGGTGGTGGTGGTGACGGTGCAGGGGGTGGTAGGGGCGGCTGCGCCTCGGGCGGTGTGGGCGGCGTGGGTGTCGGTGGCTCCACCACGCGCGGCGACAAGAACACATGCTGACTGAGGTCGAGGATCGCATGCGCCGCATTGAGGTCCTCCTCGGGTCGGTTGAGGTGCGCGGCGCGGTCCACAAGGCAGTATGGGCGGTAGATGTCTTTCTTCTTGGGTGGCAGAGAGAGGATGGCGCCGGTGCTGGTGTAGCACATGGAGATGGACTTGCCGCTCGCCGGTGGCGGGGGAGGGGAGGAGACAGGCGAAGACTGGAGCTGAACCTGGAGGAAGGGCGGGTCTGTCGAGTCGGAGGCGGAGAGTTGCAGAAGGGCATAGGATAGAGGCTGAAGCGCCGGCTGAGGAGCGGGGGCGGGGCCGGCGGGGGCCGGGCTCACCTCACTCGGGAGCTGGGCGGTGAACTGCGTGGAAGGCTGCTCCTCGGTGTAACCTGCGAAAGAACAAAAGCTCGTGTTTATACTGTTCTCTAATAGGAAAATCTTTCGCGACTGATATCTTAGCTTCAAAATTAACAAACGCTCTTCCAGAATTCTATACAGGATTGTAAATTGAACTCGATTGCTTTGTTTGTGCTATGTACGTCACAAAAAATAAATTTAAACCTTACAGCGTGTTTCAGGTGCCAACATTGCGATAAATGCCATTTTAAATGTGACATGGGAAAAAATGTATGGGCCGCATATCGGACCAACGCCGACGTGTCGACGTGTCGGTTGTCGTTGTGGGCTTTGTGGCTAAAATAACCTATAATCCATTGAAAGCATCCTAAGACCAAATAGATCCAACAGTCTATCGCCCCGAAGGGAGAATTCGTGTAAAGAAATTGTACTATCTCGTCTATACTCTGAACTAAATGGCACTATGCAGGCATTTCTAGTGCCAAGAATTCTTTACGGAGCTCCATCGAGTATCGCCCGCTCGCCAAAAAGAGGAATTAAGTTGATAGCACTTTATTGCTTCTGTAGGATAAAATTGAATAACGATATTTTTATTCAACTCTTTTAAAAGCTTTCGATAGACTTAGTAGTATTGATTTTTTTAAATGAGGTTTCAATTTATGGTAAACTAAAGTCCTATGTAGCTACTTATAATTGTTTTTAGAAATAACGAAATTTTAAAAACAAAGACGTGTTAATTCACTTTTTTACACTGTAAATGTACATTGCTGTTCTGTAACCATCTCACCGATACCTACTGATGCTAAGGCGGTAGTGACAGTTCACTTTAAGCTCATTTCACCTAAGTTTTCACGGTTAGATGGTTACAGAATAGCAATGCTGTTGTGCTATTCTGTTAAAATGCATCAGTAGGTAGGTATCGATGACAATGACAGCTCACTACACGCTCACTTCACCTAAGTTTTCAAGGTGAGATCGTTACAGAATCGCAATGCGACGAGTTATGCAAACATAAATGTATTGAAGAGTTGTTTTTTTTCGCTATTTCATAGTTGTTCCCATAGTAAAAGTTGTTCATAATGATGAGTACAATGACTCCTTAAGAGGATGCTGGTGTTTTACCAATAACGCTGTATATGTAGGCGAAACAATGTGAATGACTATGGGTACATATATGGAAATCTATCTGCATTGAAACGTTTTGGATCAACACATCATTTTGTCTATGTGTGATTGATTCCTAAAATTTACTTTGGTCACCATTTTGTAGATACCTGTTCAAGTTCCTATGTTAATTAAGGTAATTGTTGTTGTAACAAATAAAAATAAATTTTTCGTTGGCATGAAGTCTTTGGTTTGGTTTTCTCACAGAGGGATGTTTTCAAAGCCAATAAAAGTGTTTGAAAAAAAACCGAAGGACTTATTTGTAGTTGGTAGGAGGCGAAGTTTTACCGTCACGCTAACTTCACGTTAACATTGGACGCTTTCGTATTTCAAGCTTCTTGGTGCTTTAATCCGTTATAAACCTGTGGGTCATAGGCACTGTTGTTTATTTATTATTTATTTCAAGTATAAAATACAGAAATATTCTGTAGGTTGTATCATTAGATTTGTGTATCCTATTTTATTATTTACTAGTTGATGCCCGCGGGTACGCCCGCGTGGATGTCGGTTATTATATATTATAACCTTCCTCGAGAACCGCTCTATCCTTTGGCGAAATCAGCATTTAAATTGGTGTAGTAGTTTTTGAGTTTATCGCGAACAGGACGACAGACATACGCGGCGGAGGACTTTGTTTTATAAAATATTTAAGGATAAGGTATTCAAGTACAAAACACAGAAATATTCGGTAGCTTGTATCATTATTTGTTCTGTATCCTATTTTATTATTTATTGTAGTAATAAAAAAATTCTCATATCCATGACTACGATGATTTAAAAGCGGAGCGCTGACAGCCCTTTATTAAGAAAAACAAACCGAGAAATGGAGCAGTAACGGTTGGCCTTGCCCAAGATTGGGACAAAAGCGCCCTTTCTACTTAATATTTCCTGCTCGAACAAGAGACGCCATTTGTACTATCCGAAAACCAGTAATTCAAAGTTCCCCCGTAATACGCTGGAGGTCGTACGTCACCCCATTTTGAGGGAGAAGGGGGTTTGCTGAGAGTTATTTTGGGTTCGTTAATAACAGGCAAAAGGCAACCTGTGGCGTGGACAACCTGTGGCGTGGGCAACCTGTGGCACCACTTGCATTCCTGCTATTACTTAGCCAGGGCCTTCGAGGGTACTTAGTTGTCGCGATGAGCTTCTGAATAATAAGCGAAGATGAATTAGTCTGGGAAAGTTTTAACGAACGTGTTGTAAACTCTTGAGCAGACAAGATTTATTGTAGACGGCGTACTTATGTATGTATGAAAGTTGCGTTTAATAAGGTGTGTAGTTTTGAGTTTAGCCTGAATCAAAAATATGATTGGAATGTCATTTCATTAGAAATTACAAGTGCCACAAGTGCGACGTAATAGCTAAGCTGAATTTACAAGAAGAAGCCACATTACGATAGGCTTAGAGTGATTGCGCACTGGGCGTAAACCAATGCAGGCGCTACGTGAACACCGTTAGACCGTACGTAGACATCGCGTTGATGACGCGTAAATGCATAACGAATAAACCGAAAACAAAGTAAATTATAAACATCGATCGCTCTATTTTAATCAATGTTCCGAGTTAAATACTATCCGCTTTTCATCAAATTATATAAAACCAATATGCAGTAATAATTGCGTGTTTAATTTTAAACGAGATGACAACGAAATTTAATTTCCTACCACATTAATGTGACAAAGCAATGTTTATTTACCTCATTGTTAACACGATAAACATTCGATGATCGAATCAACGTGTTCAAATAAAACAGTGGGGTTTATTTTAATAAATGCAAATTGTTGATGTGCCGTTCGCAAATATTTTCGAGAGAACGCTATCGCATCGCCGGAGCCTGTCAAATAAACTGATTTATGTAGGCGTTCATGCAGCGACATTATTCTGGATCGGCGAAGCTATGGCGGCGTTTAGATATGTGAATACGTTTGCGTATATTTGCATAATCACGCCGGTTGGCGCAGTGGCTGATCGTTTGACTGTTGTGCTTAATGTGACATGAGTGTGTCCTAATCCCGCACATTACTAACTTATTATATTACGCGATAATCATGATATTTTTGACATTATACATACACTCTTACACCTATTGTACATTACGACACAACTTAGATACTTAGATGTAGCATTTTGAAAATTACCATTTTTCATTTTAATTTTACGAATGGGTGCGGTTGTATAACTTTACAAGATGCGTTTGCGTCAAGTAAATTTTCACCTAAATGCGTCTCCAAAATCACCCTGTTTTTGCTTAGCAGGAATTTGGCAAATTAAAATGCCTTTTTGTTTCAAGACTGTTTAATTGCTACTAACTGTGCTGGGGGCACACAAACGTTAATAAACATAGACATAACAAGGTGGTTTGTTATGTTTACCTACAGACCTACATGATTATCTAATATATATCAAAACTTTGAGTTTTGAATTATGTTAAATGTACCAGTTGATAAAAACAATTAGTAACTATTTAAATAATAATAACTGCGCTACCATAGCAGTATAAAAGTACAGCCCTACCCGACCACAAGTGAAATTGGATGCGTTTAAAGAAGCCCCGTGAAAACCTTTATCAAATGTCAACGTTTTTGTTTAATTACATTATAATAGATATATTACATACATTATACCCCATTTGAAATAAGATTAGACATTGAAACAAACCTTTATACAGCCCGTTCAACCGATTTTGACTTCTATACCGTAGGCATAAGGATGGCATTAAAAGCAAAAAAGGTTACACAATACCAACTGTCTACTACAGCTGCCATTTGTCATGCTACCAATGCAATAGAAGTCAAAATCGGTTGAACGGACTGTAAAAAAGGTTTATTTAAACGTCTAATCTTATTTCAAATGGAGAATAGTTAACAACAAATGTAAATGTAACATAGGTAAATTTCGGAAAACGGTTATGCATGCTTTTAATTATGCGTAAAACATTGATATTAGATAAAAGTTTGCTTTTTACGTCTCTCGACTCGTTTTTTCTGACAAGAAATATTAAAATCTTAATCGATAAACTTACAAGCTTTACAGAAAATGTCTTGCTTATTAGCACAAGTAACAATAACTGCAGGTACAACGGCAGACTGACGAAAATGCTAAAGGTCTTACGCGTTTTCTAGCAGTTTAGAGTGATGCAAAGAAAAAAAACATAGTAGGTTCGACATGATAGAAAATTAACTTGAAAATAATTATAAATAAAATAAAATAATAAATGCGTTATTCTTACTTGGTTACCACAAGTAAAACGCGTGTCGCTTCGTGAGATAAAAATAGTATAGTGCAAGTTCAATAGTATAGTGTTTTTACAAACTTAGGTGCATGTTTTTTTATTGACCAGATAACAGATATTCCAAAAAAAACACAACCAGTGTTAAGCCGATAGAACATAATCCACACTCTTTATAAGAGTAATTAAAAGTCTAAAAAATAAAAAAAGTCTTGGTTATGACGGTATATCTACTGAAGTAATAAAATACGTGTCTCCTTATATAGCAGGCCCCTTAGCACACATTATAAATACTAGTATATCAACAGGTGTCTTTCCCGAGTCCTTAAAAACAACGATAATAAAACCGCTCTACAAGAAGAACGATAAAGATGAAATGTCAAATTACCGTCCTATCGCGCTAATACCCGTTTTCTCCAAAATAATTGAAAAAATTCTTTATGAATCTATTTACAATTTTTTGACAAAGTTTAATATATTATGCGAAGAGCAAAATGGTTTCAGGAAAAACAAAAATATAAATATGGCTATTTTTGAATTGCTGAAAATGTTAATGGTCAATGTAGATAACAAAATCCCCGTTTGTGTTATATTCACTGATATGTCGAAAGCTTTTGACTATGTGAATCATTCGATTTTATTAGATAAGCTGAATGCCTATGGCATACGCGGTAACGTCTTAGATTTAATTAAATCTTATTTAACTGGACGTAAACAATACACCGAAATAGTTCGAGTATGTTTCAAATCGAAAAGAGGAACTTTACACGCATCGTCTTGCAGATATATTCATTATGTTGTGCCGCAAGGAAGCGTCCTGGGACCATTATTGTTCCTAATATATATAAATGACCTTCCCCGTCAAATCAGCCACCCAATGGTTCTGTTCGCAGATGACAGCACCGCCTTAATAAAATGTACAAATAAAGAAGCATATGCCTATGATATTAACAATTCCTTGAAGGTAATAATAAACTGGCTAAATATAAATAATTTACTAATAAATATCCTTAAGACAAACATAATGCACTTTCACCAAAGAATTCGTACGAACAATTTAAACATAAACTATGATGGCCAAAATATAGAACAAGTATCCATCGCAAAATTTTTAGGAATAACTTTGGATAGTCAATTAACGTGGAAGGCACAAGCTGAGGTTATATGTAAGAAACTTAGTGCATCTGCGTATGCTCTTTATAATTTAGCTAAAAAAGTTAATACTAAGACGGTTCTAGTTGCATACCACGGTTTAGTTGTGTCGAAATTAAGATTCGGAATTATATTCTGGGGCAATTGTAGTCTGAGAGAAAGCATTTTTAAGGCGCAAAAGCGCTGTATAAGGTCCATGTTCAATATTAAAGTCACAGATAGTTGGGTTCCTGCTTTCAAAACACATAAATTATTAACATTTCCTTGTTTGTATATTTTAGAGTTAGCCATGTTCGTAAAAGGTAATCTTCATCTTTTTAAGATGTATTGTAAAATTCGACACCGCATTAGTTCTATGAGACCTCAGGTACCAAAACTTATTATACACAGCAGGCTACAAAACAGCTCTGTTAAAAAAGAGTGTTTTTGGCATGGCACCTCAAATTTATAATAAGATACCTGACTGTATAAAAGCACAGCCAATAAGAATTTTCAAAAAGAAGCTCTTTGCTCTACTTGTGGAAAAGTGTTATTATTCCATCATAGATTTCCTGAATGATCCGTCAATAATAAATAATAGAGTCCTATAAAATTTAACTTGTGTAGCGATAGCTTAATTTATATCTTCTATACCTAGTTTAGCTTAAGTAAATTATGTGATGTTTAATTTTAAAGTCTAGATTAAGTAAATTAAGTTTAAAATTTGCATGCCTAATAGGCAGAATGTACAAGGCCCTGTAAATAATATTCTAACACCAAATTGTAAATACATTTCATTTCATTTCATTTCATTTCATTTCATGCCTACAATGTGTAGGTATTTGACAGAGCTACGTACAAACAGAAAGGGGTTGGCGGCGACGTAGCTTCAAGTTACTTAAGTAACCTACCAACTAACTTAGGAACTTATTTTGTTGTTACTTCTGTTGGAATGATTAAAGTTTTTCGCTTTATACAGGGTGTTAGTATAAACACCGTTATCCTTGAAACCAGTGGTTTGGTTTCATTTATAGAACGTAAACTCAATGGAAAAATACAACTTTTTTTTTAAAAAGAAATTCTACGTTTTTCCACAAGAATATTTCACCCTACACGCAAGCGTCTCAACACGGCGGCCGGCGGTAGGCGGGGGCGGGCGGGGCGCGCGAGACGTTACTTGACCGGCCGTCAGCTGTTTCGCAGCTCTCTCGAACGCTTATGCATGAGTATCGGGACACTGACAGATATTTACTTTTAAAAATCTTTTAATGAAAATAAGGTTTTTTTTTTTTTGTTACTGGGTCATTTATTATTACAAGCTTTATATTAGCTTGCTCTGTTCGTATGTGTTTCCGGTTACTCCTTTTGTCATCAATTTTTCAAGCACTTCCTGGCATCCGATTGAGCTGAAACTTGGCATACTCATACAACTACCGAGACATTTTGAAAAAATGATACCAGCTGGTCTAATGATGGAGCCGGAAGTTAGGCATAGGAACTCCTCAATCAAACAAGATAACACCATCGTGTTTGTACTCATTGGTTATGTAATAACAAGTGCTTTGACACCAGGTGGTGTTCAAGGTCTGATGATGGAGCCGGAAGGTGGCCATATGTGTTTCTAGTAACTCCAAATGTCATCCATTTATCAAGCACTCCCTGTCATCTGATTGTGTTGTAACTTGGCATACTTATACAACTAACAAAACTTTTTGAAAAAATTATACCATTTTGCTGGTTTGATGATGGAACTGGAAGTTAGCCATAAGAACTCCTCAACCAAACAAGATAGCACCATCGTGTTTGGACTCATTAGTCATGTATTAATAAGTATTTTGACACTAGGTGGTATTCAGGGTCTGATTGTGGAGCCGGAAGGTGGCTATGGGAACTTCTCAATCAAACAAGATAGCACCATCGTGTTTGGACTCATTGGTTATGTACTGACAAGTGCTTTGACACTAGGCGGTGTTCAGGGTCTGATGATGGAGCCGGAAGGTGGTATGGGAACTCCTCAATCAAACAATATAGCACCATCGTGTTGAGACTCACTGGACATGTATTAACAAGTGCTTTGACACTAGGTGGTGTTCAGGGTCTGATGATGGAGTCGGAAGGTGCCCATGGGAAAACCTCAATCAAACAAGATAGCACCATCGTGTTTGGACTCATTGGCCATGTATTAACAAGGTGCTTCGACACTAGGTGGTGTTCAGGGCCTATTGATGGAGCCGGAAGGTGGCCATGGGAACTCCTCAATCAAACAAGTTAGCACCATCGTGTTTGGACTCGTTGGTTATGTATTAACAAGTGCTTTGACGATAGATCGTGTTCACGGTCTGATGATGGAGCCGGAAGGTGACCATGGGAACTCTTCAATTAAACAAGACAGCACCATCCTGTTTGGAGTCATTGGTCATGTATTAAGAAGTGCTTTGACAATAGGTGGTTTTCAGGGCGTGATGATGGAGCCGGAAGGAGGTCATGAGAAAACCTAATTCGTTGGATTTGTGAAGGTGAAAGAATAGATATTTAAACAAATCGTAATGCTAAAAAGTACAAAATAAAACTGTCGTAAACATAGAACTTTAATATGTTCTTAAAAGCTTGAGGCGTAAATGTCCTTCTTACACTACACTTGAAGATAAGCCTCAAGGTTTTAAGAAAATATTAAAGTTCTATGTTTACGACAGTTTTATTTAGTACTTTTTAGTTAATTAAAAGCTTGTTTTTAAAAAGATTTTTACTTATATCTTATTTTTATAGTCAACTACCCATGGTTTGAGTGACAACGGTGTTTTACTGTATAGTTTACATTTCAAGCAACTGTTTTATACAATATCGTTACTATTTACAAATACAGTTCATGTAGTTACAACTACAAATATTACTTTCTTAACAAGGAGTTGTATCTATACATAATTATTATAAAGTCGCTTTTCGTGTTTGTCTGTATTTCCGCGTTGTTCTTCTAAACCACGCAACAGATTTTGATGAGGTTTTCAGCATCGTTTAGAGAATTTACTCCGGAAGGTTTATGTGTATAATACGTTAGTATTAATGTTACATAATGAACTAAGAAATCTCAATGTTTTGTCAAGTCGTAAAAACCGTGCGAATTAGAAGCGAGTCAATAAAAAATAAATCCGTATAGCAGATAGACGAAATCAGAAGTAATATCACGGAGTTTGGGTTCGAAAGCGGACGTTCCGGCGTAACTGTGACTGCCGTATATC
Organism: Lithophane semibrunnea; assembly: GCA_947363905.1. Taxonomy (NCBI): domain Eukaryota; kingdom Metazoa; phylum Arthropoda; class Insecta; order Lepidoptera; family Noctuidae; genus Lithophane; species Lithophane semibrunnea. The sequence continues at coordinate 4,850,364 of OX376186.1, read as the reverse complement.
GATCGTTTGCTCGTTTTTATACGTGGGTCATGTGAGTGTTTGCAGGCACCCTGTACAATGATACCTCCTATATTAATATGTTTAAAAAGTAAAACATAATTAATTAGATATAATGGGAAAGGTGCTAATAAAAAACAAATTGTAGCAACTAATATTTTACCAACCTGAGCAGCGAAAAAAGCTTCGGAAATAAAGTGAATTTCCGATCGCGCAAATAAGATTTTTCTGATAGTAAAAACTTAATTATACGGGTTAGGACGGTCCGGTAAATAGCGATTGGCTTACGCCCTATTTAACTCATCCGATGGCGATTTTACACCTAATAAGACGGTATCGATTTATGATAGGTATTACACATAAGCTGGCAAGCTATAATCCACCTCGGATTAAATTAATCTCCACCAGTGGCGATGCTCAAATGTGCATCCGGCACACCCGGTACGCCAGCCTCGCTACCACCCTGGCTCGCTACCACCCCACTACTGGCTGACTAATAAAAATAAATACTCATGGCATGTTTGCCATGAGCAATAGGTATGATGCCTGGGTAAAAAAAAATAAACTCTGTTTAGTCCGTCAGTCACATACTTAATAAAAAAATATTAGAAACGTATTTTTTCTTTGTCTTATTATTAAAAAATATACTTAAATAATACGCATTAAAGTCTGGGATCGGGGGCTCGCTACGTCGCAACTCAGTATAAAATCTGACAAGGCGTGACGTCATGCCATATTTTAACTCAACGTATTACCTTAATCTTTTGAAGAAAAAATACGTGTCCAATATTTTTTAATAATCTGGACACCGGACAATTTTTTTTTATATCATCATACCTATTTTCATAATTATAGTTCATGCCATAAGAGAGAAGAGATTCGGAAAGAAAGTAATATACACGAATAAAATCTCCTAGTATTAATCCCCTCGAAATAATAGATGAACATTTGAGAGAATCCGGTCGTAAGCCGCTCTGCACAGCTTAGGCACTCAACAAAATGAAACTGTACAAGAAAGACGTTGCAGAAGTCCTATTTCCAATGCTAAGTGACTATGGATGCACGTGAGTCTTAGCTAGGTGAACCTCTGAACTACATACAACCTTCTATTAATTCTCTATTATTGTGTTTCATGAACTGTGTCCAAATAAATGTTATTATTTCATTATTTCTTTATTCACTCAGTGCACTGCTACGTAAGAGAGTTCTCTAAGCTAAACAAAATAAATAATAAAGCTCGTTTTTGCTTTGCCGTAGTCGGGTAATGATGGTGATGGCCGCATAAAAATCCGTTGCGAAGTTTAGATGAACAACGCGGTTACCCAGACGACGCGCGACGCGAAAAACGACTTTAATTCATAATTATGTACAAAGGTCGATTCACACATATCAGTGAAGCCACCGTTCCGACACAGTACCGGCACAGTGCAAAATATTCTTTCATACATTCTCTATGAACGCATACCCAATTGTCAGTGTCTCAGTGTCAGTACCGACACCGGAATGCTTGGAAGAATAGTTTGCACTGTGAGGAACGGTGACTTCACTGATATGTGAGAATCAAAGTTCAGATGTATGTGTATAGATGCAGGTAGAATGTGCATGGAGAGGTTTGCCAAAATAGCTGCGCGGTTCATTTGTTTGCCAGTAACTTATACGAGCGTAGCGTGATCATGGTTTGCAGTGGACGATTTGTAAACTATCAGTGGGCTGCTGTGGAGCGCCGCCTTTATTCACGTCCCGAACGGAATATTACATATTACGCGTCGGTCTGAGTTTGTTATTGCGCAGTGAACCTTCTTTTCTCTATTTTCCGTGCTAGTATAGATTAAAAGCAACAGCGCAACGGGGCTTCGAAAATAAGGGCATCTTAGTGATGCTTGAGCCAAACAAGTTGCTCGTAATAACTTTCGTTCTAATATTCAGACTGGTAAACAAAGTGGGTTGTACTTGATATTTTTTTCGTGGTGACTTAAAAAAAAACTGTTATTATTTTATTATCGGTTAGTTATTTCTCAGCAGGAAAATTTGATCAAAGAAGGTGTATTAAGTGAATTCCTTTCAAAAAGTCGAAAATTGCTTGAGATTCCAAATCCACTTTGGTATAGTCTTTTGTGCGGACCTTGCTCACGTATTATGTATGAAAGGTTTATAAGGCAATGAAGAGAATAAACATTTAAACTCAAACAGAGAAACGTAAACAATAAAAGTGTGTTTGTGAATAAAACGAATACGATAGGAGAAATTCAATAGAAACGTATCGACTTTTAAAAATGTTAAACCAATGAAATACAAACGCTAACTCACTGCAACTCAATTTACTCTGTTTCGTTGGTGGACTGACCGACGGCCAACAATGGTACAACCTCTTTGTTTACACTAAATTAGGTTCGTTGGGCGATTCGCGCTGAATTAGCTCACAATTTTCACTGAAATACTATCGTTTTATCGGATCTATGCCCCGGCCTTACAGCGCTGTGGGGGATGCTTTTACATGGGGGCAGGCTTATGAGCGGCGCCGGTATTAGTTACTCGTAGGTCGGTATGTTAGTTCACTTGGGAGTTCGATAGTTAGTGAAATCTTGTTAAGTTTATGTAGAATAGTAGAAGAAACATGATAAACAATTGAACATCGACTGTCACAAATAGAAACAAAAGTTTTTCAGAGCCGAACATAATAAGTGTCGAAGAAAAACAAAAGTTTTGACCAAAAAGATTGGTCTTGTGTACTTTGAAGAGCAGTATGTCGTGATAGCATACAACCAGTTGATTTTATCAAGAAGCCTTTCTAGAAAACTATCCACAGACTTTGAAATCTACAAAGACGCGACAATATTAAACTTTAATGGATAAAACCTTTATAATGAAAACGTCAGTTCCATTCCTTTATTCGTGGTTAATAACTTGATTTATGTACGGCCAGGAAATGGCCACATTAGAGGAAACGTGCAAGATTTAGGTGACGTCAAGCTTAACGAGCTAATCTTATTGGGGCTACGTTTGACCGTGACATTTTGTGGCGTTAGAACGGAAATTAAACCAGTCGATCGTATGATTTTTTCTAACTAACCGTTTGAATTTTCCGATACTGTGCGGAGAATTTTATGCAACATAGTTTTCTTTACTCTGACAAGGAATGCGGTTGTTGTTGACCTTATTGATTTGCCGGTTAATGACCTGTGTATGAATACCATGTCAATTACTGTTACACAGAGAATAATAAACGTTTAGGGCAAATATCTATTAATTACAGTCCAGCCACAAGAACATAATAAAACAAACGCAAAAAACTACAATGGTTACAGAAAGTAATTAAAGACGATGCAGCGAAACAATCGTAACGAAATAAACGCAAGGCGCGCCAAATGCTCCGCGGACAGTGGCAAAAACAACGCAGGGGAGGTAGGGTACACCGCATTGCACCAGTTGAATCTCACCCCTCCTAGAGGGGGCTATCCCGACCCCCGACCCCCACTGTCCCCCGCGAGGGGTTCTATAGGGTACTTGTTGACGTTGGGGATGTGAACTGCGTAACCAATTGATTTTTGGCGAAGTCAGCCTTTCTGAGATGAATCTCTAGTCCCTAGTGTTCACTGTATAGGTAATGTGTTTTTGTCTGATTGGTATTGATTCAAAATGCGGTATGAAAACTATTATTGAAAGTCATTAACAAATTTTTGCCGAATATTTTGGCAATGAAGTAAATACTACTACAATAATGTAATACTTTGTGATTTTGGTAGATCTTAATCAATATCGATTTTCTGGCTCAATTAATTTAAAACAAGACAGCCAAATTAAATAACTGTTAGTTGAAATAAATGTCATAAAACCTTGATTAATCATTATTACCTTAAACCTTTAGGAGGTTTAACGTAATAATTATGCTATTCGAGATATTACTGGTTGCTGAATAACTATTAACTACGATGGAATTAACTTTGAAGTTTTAAGACGTCTGTGAGCACCGACTTTGTCTCGAGACAATAAGCTAAGTTTATTTACTGTTGTAGAAACCAGTTTCAATCACTCCGTTAAACTTTATAGTTGATAGAGTTAGTGCGAAGTTAGCAACAATAGAGTAATCGGTAGTGTGGTCAAGATGGGCCATTGTGTGCATTGCTCAAATTGGGTGTCGGCCACGTCAGTGCAATTCACCCCAAACACAAGCTGCGAGCAATCACGTAACTCACACGCGACTCCTAACACAATCTAAGTGAGTCCATTGTCATCTCCAGACATTGTTTCAGCCGGCCGTCGAGACGAACAGGGCTGTATGGCACTTTGGTTAATGCTGCCGTGTCAACGTTGATCGATTTATCACATTTGGAGCATAATAACACTTTGAAGGCTTGCTTTTAAAATGCCTCTTTCAGCAACAAAATTTTACTTAAGAAAACTTTTAAGACATGTTTTATAACAAACATGATCCTTCATATTTTTGGGCGAAGAAGATTGTTCCCAATCTACATTAATTGTAACGTTACTCGAGTGTAATTTGCACGGTTTCCTTTCGAATCACAGTACTAAAAACTTTTAAAATGTCGGATGAATTCGTATCACGATGCCTACTATTGGTTGCGGACTATAGAGAGTTCGTTCTCGTGTTCCGGGACAAAGCTGACGCAGCTGTTCGGCTTCTATGTTCCCACTAACGGCACGGGATACAAATGTTAAAAGCACGTAGAAAATGCCGGTGGATTTTCCTGATAGCACAATAGCAAAAGGTCCGGAAAATGGCAGATTAAAAAAAAGGAATGTGTTGTCGTTGGTCGGAATTCGTAGTGGTAGAGAAAAATTACAAGTAGAAGAAAAATAAGATGAAAATTCAGTTGCCTTTTTTTTTAATTGTAGAAAACACAATATCTAAAATATTTTACATTCAAGTGCCAGCCAGACAAGGTTATAAAATATCAGATTACATTCCACTTTTATTAGTCGAATATAAATAGCATTAATTCATAACACGACATGTTTTAATGAGTTTGAATAACTTGTTACATTTAATAAAGAAATGTCGAATGTATGGCAATCTATGGGCTTCGCCCGCGTGGATATCGAAAATTATCCCACGGGAAATAAAAGTTATCCTATGTATGAATCCAGGCTATGAACTATCTTTGTGCCAAATTTCATTAAAATCCGTTCAGCTTTTTTGCGTGATTGAGTAACAAACATCCAAACATACAAACTTTTATAATATCATGTTATGATAGTAGGATATGTACATATTTCTGGTATTTTAACCGCACTGGTCAGGTATTATTCGACTGCCATTTTATCTGCTAATGAGACTAATTTGTGCGTATAAGCTATTATAGAATTACGAGGGTCATTTATTCGGTAGTGAACTGTGAGTGGTTAGTCGGAACTCATTTAGTTAAATCCCTAATGAACTTTTGATGATAGCGGAAATTTTTAAATATGTAAAGATAAGCCGAATGGGAATTTAATGTGGAAACTACAACTTTGAGTGGGTTGTTGTCTGTTTGCAAATTGATAAAACCAGCTTATGTTCAACCGTGCAGCCCGTATACCTATAGCCCGTGACGTCCCAGTGCTGGGCAAAAGCCTCCCTCCCTTCCCCGTTTCCATATACATTCTAAAAATGATCACATGGAAACGTACAACCTACCAGGCGAATTCATACCGTACTCATACATACCGCTTATAACCGACAAAAATATAAATCATGTTATGCGGAAAACCGTCTTCATTGAACACTGTCAGTTCCATTTGTCTGTGTGACTCTTCCAAGTAGGGATGTGTGTACATGAGGGTGTAAGCAGGGGTGTGTTTGTGTGTGCCCTACATTGCTGCTATCTGACCTAGAAGGGATAGATTACTGTCCCCGCGATTCTTACTCGTAGGCAAACTTCCGAATTTTTTGCGCGACCTCTTGTTTTACTGCGTTTCTATTTTGAGAAATGCGATGTATTTTCGTCTGCAATTTTCCACCATATTGCTGCGACCGAACTCTTTTTCAAGTTCGCTTGCTCTTGCTTGGTGAACAGAACGACACTACTTAAATGCACAACGTTAAATAGTAGCTTTACATTTTATTAATAATAACGTTCAATTCAGATATTGATTCAAGCTTAAGTTTCGATTATGATGTCTACCCATACTAATATTATAAATTCGAAAGTAACTCTGTCTGTCTGTCTGTATGTTACCTTTTCACGCCTAAACCACTGAACAGATTTCGATAAAATTTGGCAAGGAGATAGATGGCATCCCGGGAAAGGACATAGGCTACTTTTTATCGACATACCACGCGGGCGAAGCCGCGGGCGGAAGCTAGTATTTCATTTAAAAAAATTCGTGAATCTATCCATATGCAGCTACTATTTTAAACCTAGCACAAAAGCCTAATCCTATTCTTATAAAGTGCAAAGCCGCGACTATGAGGCATAACTAAATATTTTAGAGTGACAAGAGCCTAGGTAATAATTTCCCGTTCATACGATGGCCATTTATGTCAGTAACAGCGAGTTCACATTCGATTATGTCAATGTCAATACGTAGCCAATTAGTCGCGGTTCACCACTGAATTATTGCGGAGCGCGAAATCGATTAATAATACCATAATAGGTAGGTATATTCGGAAATCGCTCGCTCTGTTGAGATATCTGTCGGTGAACCGGGTAACCCATATTATCTAGACAGTGGTATAATTATTAAATAGAATATTTTTGCATTCCAGTGGATATATTCTACATGCACCAGCACGCGTAGCATGACCATCGTAAAATCGGGTTTTGTCGACGGAAGAATAGACAAACATGCTACGCGTGCTGGACGAAGTACGTTTACTATGTTGTAATGAAAATTGCCTAAATACGCGGTCTAACTATGCACCTGAATTTATCAAAATCCGTTCACCCGTTCATGCGTGATTGAGTAACAAACATCTTGTCGAGCTTGTTTACGACTTACAAAGAGATTCTATGTAATACTAACATGTAAGTTAAGTAATAACGTATACATTTCGGAATAAATCTTTTAAATTATAATGAAAACCGCGTTAAAATCCGTTGCGTAAGTAGTTTACAAGAACAACGAGGCCTCACAGACAACGCCAAATGCGACTTTCATTTATAATAAGTATAGATTACTTACATTAGTTAGTAGGTATTATACGCTGTAATAATTCTAATATATTCAAAGAATAACTGACGGAATAAGGGCAGGCATGTAATGGGAGCAAATTCTACGGCATTAGCCACTTCATGAGTGATGTCGGTGACTAAGCAGAACCTGGAGTGGGTATACATCGACCCCAATTACGTGAGTAGCACTCCAGCGATGGGTCAGCTTTTCATACGGCTTTTCTACTTAATGGGGTCTAAAATTGAAAATAAAGGAATGAAAATCGCGTGAAGTTAAATAGGCTTTAAAGAAAAAGGTCGTGAAAAAAAAAATTGCGTGGCAGTCTTTGAGGACTGCCGATAAAAGTGAAAACTAAGCAAAAATGCGTAACCACAACGTAATTCAAACGGTAGATGGCGCTAAAAAAACAAATCACTTCAAGCCTGACGATGACGCGAGTTCCATGATTTTTGTGCACCCAAAAAGTGCACAACGCGCCTAAAGAAGTTTTCACTTCAAAAAACTTTTATGTTTAAAAAAAAACATTTGATACAAGCTTTTATTAAAATGCTGTCATCATTAAGATTATATTTTGTAATCAAAACCGAGAATACCAAATTTTAAGACGAAACTAGCAACCGTTAATATTGGCTGCACCGCCGGGTTATCTCCACCAAATACCTCAACCTATATTGTCATTGGTATATAACGAGTTTACCTTCATTTCAACTTGATTGATTCACACAAGAGGAAGCTATTAATTTGCTTTTAAAAATCAACCACAAACGTACTAAAAAGTGGAACTAAATAAAGTTTGTAAAAGTAAAATCGAGTCCGAATATAAAATGAATATTGAATACTAGATTTGGTTTCGGGGCCTGCAGATACCTATGCTGAAATGAAAACAAAACAAGCTTTCAGTTAAATAATTGATCCAATCTGCAATATTACTGTGATCAAATAGTGCCCAGTTTGTTCTGTCAATTAAATGATTTTACATAGCTTTTAGTTATCGCATAAAATGTTTGGTGTTCACAGGATTTTACCTAATTAAGTGCTAACAAACCACCATGTTATTTACTGTTAATACTTTAGCTAGAAAACTCAATATATATTGGCATACTTCATTATCATCCTCCGATCCTTATCCCAATAAATATTAAGAGTGGTCGCAGCATGTCTTGTTCTTCCAATTAGCCGTCACTCTGTTGTGGCTTAGGGGACTTCCTTACCATTTCAGCAGAGTCTTTCACACAATCCACTCATCGTGTTTTTGATCTACATTCATGTTCAAAACTTATTTTTTCACGCCATGTCCCTCATTTCTCCAGATAAAATGAGAAATTCCGCTATAAAGAAAAATAAAAAGCAAATGTGAGAGCCGATTCTTTTTACCATCTTATTACGGTTTCTCAATTGCTTAGTGTGCTTTTAGTTGTCTCTTTGAATTACATAAGTAGATTAACTTTATTCCAATACTTAGACTTCTTCTCAGACTTTTGTCGTAAAACCTCTTTGAAATCACACTGAAACAAACGGTTTCTCCATTCTATTATCAAGCAATTTTGCACTCAGTTCAAAATATTTTTACCTTGTGGAAACCGAAATGAAAAAATGTATGTGTATTAATTTATCGAAACCATCACGCTGCAGTAGAGGTAAACTAACGGTCGTACACGCTTCCCGCAAAGCCTCCCCGCAATTTTTATTAAATTTTAACAAAAACAAACCGTTTAAACTTGCTCCGATACTGAGGAATGAACCTACGAAAAATGAAAAAGTCTCATAAAATTCTTTTTGAACCTTTTCCGAAACGTGTTTTAATTTCAGCGTGTCGAAGTATCTGTCAGTTATTTATACAGGTAAAAATAAAATTGAAAATAGACTGAACTTCCCCGGATCTCGATGTTTTATCGGGATGGACTGCGAGAATTTCTCGTTAAATCTTCATTCGATTTTTATTATTTTTTCAATACCCTTGCTACGTGAGCCTTGTTACGTGTTACAATACGGACAACCGTTTCAAATATTTGGCCCTCTACAACGTACGGGAAAGAAAGTGCATGAGTATTTCAGCCGGATATTTTTATCCGTTATTAGGTTTATTGCGTTCACTGAAAAATGAATAGTTATGAGCTATCTTTAATTCTACTGGACTTCTCAATATGTATTTCTTTTGCTAGAAGATTCGGCAGTATACACAATACTTTAAACAAGTATCTATCTGTAGATATATATTACACTGCTTCTATAACGTAAAGTCATGATTCGTAGATACCCATCTCCCAAAAAGCTCATTCCTCTAATACGTAATTACGAGAAATCTAATTTAATTAATTTCCTCTAGAATGAGATAAGAGTGATGAACAAAATACGTTCGTAAGCCGCGTCTGCGGAACGAGCGCGGAGTCGGATTAAAACGATGGGTGTACGCCATTCGGCAAGGATCCCTGATTTTATTGTCTCTTTCGCTTTATCTGATTATCTTCATTTGCTTTAATGAGAGCGCTTAAACGGAGTCCTCTGGTTTTTGGTAGATATTTATTTTCACTATTTACTGATATTTATGGCCTGCTTCACCTCTTAATTACACTCGCGACAATCTAAGAAGTCCGTTTTGACGTTTCGTTCTAGTACATGTAATAAAACGTTATGCCTTGAGAATCAGTTCTTAAGCAATGTAGATAAGTCGTAGATTATAAAATCTATAAGTATGTTCAAGCGAGACATATGTCTCGAGAATCAGTATATAAGAAACCAATTATTATTTTCATCGCTCCACTACGCATTTTTATAGCTGTCAAAGCGGACTTCTTAGATTGTCGCGAGTCTAGTGAAGGCTTTTTTGGCCGATAATTTAATAAAACTCTGCGTCACTTTTAATTTCACGTGGTAGGTGTACTTAGTTCCTATCCATGTTTAAAGGTATTGTGTGTAGTAGAATAAATAGTCATCGAAATTAAGGTGCTTTCAGCTGTTATAAATAAATGACTTTACTCTATCGTGTAGCCGATGAAAACTTTTAATACCACAAACGAAACGTTTAGGAATGAAATTGATAAGCTGTCAATATTTAACAAGTTTCAAACAGCAGTTTGTACTCATTTCTACAATATGGAGTGAAGTTTCCTCTTTCATAATTTATTAAGTACATATCAATCAAAGTGAAGGCTGCAAAGTTCAGCATTTAGGTTAAAAGTTAAACATTGAAACTCAATGAAAGGTCAGGGTTTCTTTTGAAGCGCACTTTTATTTACTTATATAATACAAATAACGCTGTTTGTTTGTTTGAACTCGCTAATCTCTGGAAGTACCAGTCAGATTTGAAAAAATATTTCGAATTATTTTGCATTTTATAGCCCAATTCTTGAGGCAGGCTATAGGCTATTTAACATCACTGTAGGACCCTTAGGAGCCGAGCAAAAAGAAGAAAGTCAAAAGTCATTTCCAGGGCATGGTCTACCCATGTGCCAATTTTCATCCAAATTCGGTCAGCCGTTTTAGCGTGAAAGCAAATCAAACAAAAAAAATCACTTTCGCATTTATAATAATTATGATATCTATTAAACTCTGTTCGTCTCTGTACTACTTTTTCACGCCTAATTTTTCAATAGTCAAAACTTTTATCTGAGTAATAAATATTGCGGTTTGACAACTTTTGTATAGAAAATGTGTCAAACTGTCAGAACTACGAGTATCATCCTTCAGAAAAAAATAGCTGTAAAAGATATGATATGGAAAATTTCTGTTAAGTTAGTTAATAGAATTCGGTTTTCATCCGATATTTAGGTATTTAATTAGTAAGTTGTAATTATATAGGCTGTAGGTATATATTCTTCCTTCCCTCATCACGTCTTTTATAGTTATACTCAATGCGAAACTATACCAAATTCTCATGCAAAAATGGACATAAAATAATGGATAAACCAGTAACTAGATTGCAGGTAAACTTACTGAATAAATTACGAGACACTTCATTATTTAAGAGAGCTACCCCTAGCTTCAGTTTTAATAGAAGCGACCTAATTTCTGGAACATCTTAGACTTAAACCTTCATTTTTGGGGCGCGAAAGTTGTTGAGACGCTTTTGAACGACTTGAAAACTTTGCCTTCGGAACATGTAGTCCAAGTTAAATTAAGCCTGCAGAGCTAAGTGTTCTAGAGAATAGTTCAAAGCTATGGGAGTAAGTTGCAGACGTTTAGCATACGACGTCACAGTGCATCGTCTCGTCGGCGGATCCATTTGAGATATTATTATTTTTATCTTTATTTCATTTTTTATACATATAAATTATATTTTTAAATATTAGAATAAAAAAATATAAACATTTAAAAATATAAAAAATAGTAGCCCACCGGTATCGGGAACAGGGTCCAAGCTACCGGCGGTCAGGGCTCCAGAGAGAGGAACCTCCTAACAATGCGAGCCGTGTCCAGGAGTACAGCTTTCTGAATCAAGCCCTTAATCCAGCTGCCCAACGAGAGCCTCCTTAGGTGTTGGTCAAGGCTCTTGGCAATTAAGCCATTGGCTGATACGACTATCGGCACAATGATCGCAGAGTCCACATCCCACATGTCGACAACCTCGTGAGCCAAGTCAAGATACTTGATTTGTTTTATTATTATTATTTTATTTATAGAGTATATTTGTCCGAGTTTTAATGAGAATAGGTTTGGAATACGGCATCGCTTTTGCAAACTATAAATTAAAGTATCGGAAAAAGAATTTCAACAATATTTTGCTAATTGTATTTACACTAGCTTGTTTCGTTACTTTGTTTTCGCTTAGATTTCTTTCTGACTTTTTTCTTTTAGCTTGGCTCCTAAGGGTCCGTGTTGTTAACTTTCCTCAAGAATTAGGCTATAAAATGAAACAAGATTTTTTTAAATCCGACTGGTAGTACCAGACATTAGCGCGTGAACACAAACTCTACAGCTTTATTTTTATTATTATTATAGATTATTCTAGATTATTCTATCCAAATCCTCCCATTACTAGAAATATAATAAACTAGCTTCCGCCCGCGGCTTCTCCCGCGTGGTATGTCGATGAAAAGTAGCCTATGTCAGTGTCTCTACTATCTGTGTACTAAATTTCATTTAAATCGGTTCAGTAGTTTTGGCGTGAAAGCGCGACAGACAGACAGACAGATTTACTTTCGCATTTATAATATTAGTAAGGATTACCGAGCCTTTTGTAAGCACTTTGCTGGGTCGAATATAAATTCAATAGGAACTTCGATAGCTTCGATTCCGAGGCAAATTGCAATTGCCTGGCGCTTCGCATCCGCTTTGCAGCCTCTGGTGCTGCAATTGCCTGGCGCTTCGCATCCGCTTTGCAGCCTCTGGTGCAGGTAATAGAGAGTAATGATGGCATTATCTCGCCACCATCTAATTACAGATAAGGTAATTAGAATCCGTTGTGTGGATAATAACGTCGGTAATAGGGTAACTAGATAATAACGGGAGGTGGAGTGTATAATTTATGAATTGATTATGTCACACAGTGTAGGTGCGCTTACCTTGTTAATGCCAAAAATAATTACAAAAGTTTGAAGAAAAATATACCTAAAGATTATTTTGGTCTTCCTAACTTATATCCTACTAATATTATAAATGTGAAAGTTTGTGTGTTTGTGTGTTTGGATGTTTGTTACTCAATCAGGCAAAAACGGCTGAATGGATTTGGATGAAATTTGGCAAACAGATAGTTTATAACCTGGATTAACACATAGGATACTTTTTATCCCGATATTCCCACGGGATCGAGACTTACGCGGGTGAAACCGCGGGGCGCAGCTAGTATATTATAAATTCGAAAGTGAGTTTGTTTGTTACGCTTTCACCCTAAAACGGCTGAACGGGTTTGGATGAAATTTGGCACAGAGGTAGACCATGACCTGGAGAAGGACATAGGCTACGTCCTGGATCGCAGGTGAAGTCGCGAGCAACAGCTAGTAAATTCCTAAAATTTAGAGGGTAGCAATTTATGCTACTGCAATGGCTCATTTTTCAAAATGCCCTTCCGGGCGTGGTTCTGTCATTATGCATGTACTTTAAAAGAGACTATGACTTCTGAGTTCCGTTCGGCATTCTTCTCAGGCAGCGAGGAAATGCCGGCGCCATGTATAAATCGGAAATATTGACCGTCCCAAGCCAATAAAACGAGGGACTCAAAATAGGAATATTAATTGACGTGTAAAAGTATCCTAGAAGATCTACCAACAGAAATAAACATCATTTTATTTCATTTTATTACTCGGAATATAATGCCAATGAACAAAATATCCTACAGTACATGAACCAGATAATCGGATCCCGAAGCCGAAGTTAGAATTGTTGAACCCAGGGAACCGTGACATTGGCGCACTGGCTGAAAGCTGAAATACTGTCGGTCCCGACAGAAATTCGACAAAACTTTTATTACTCTGTGGGTGGTACTAGGTAGGTAGGTATGTAATAACATGGATCGAATCATGTTCTCATTGTAGATGAAATGCTACACTTAATCGGTGAGAATCAAATTTTTCGGTCCAGCCAGTTTCATGAATTTAAGGAATGATTGTTTTTTCTTTAATTCAATTACTACAACTACCCTGTACAACTATCGAGTAGTTAAAAATACACGACAAACGGTTTAAAAAAATAACTGTTTAGATAAGGAGCTCTCGAAACTCATCTCGTCAAATGGAATAGCGATGGATGAAGTCAATAAAACGAGGGCACTCAAAATGGGAATATTTTATCAGTATTAGAATCAATCGGAATATGTAGTTATTTTACGATTCAGATTTTTATAACTAATTAATTTGTGGTTTGTTCCGCCATTTGGAAAAAGATCTTACCTACTTATTTTAATTTTAAATCAAGGTCGATACTTATTTTTGATTACTTTTATCGAAGGGAGATTATTCAGAGAGTGCAGCGAATCGTATTGATTCTCATTATGTCCTGCATGTTTTACTGAACCTATAAGTTTCTCCATATTCCCCTTGCTCTGGGAATACCGAATGTAGCTACTCGTTGCTTCATACTTCTTAAAATAAAAACATAACCGTCTTTCTAGGGCAGTCGGGTAAAAACAGCGGGGTTACATAAGCCCCACTAGACTTCAATAAAAACGCCATGCAAAAAATCCAAAGTAAGAGTCATCGGTGCAATTTTCCAACGAGTTTTCTGCGAAATACGTAAGTTAGATTTGTGTTCTTAGTAATATTTAAGTTGTAACAACACTATTTTAGGAATACGGCAAAGATTTGATTGTATAAGTCCTACAGACAGACTGTAAGTACCTACATGATGGACAAACATTTATATTTAGGGAAAAATACATAATTTTCTCTCCCCCAAATAGAAAAAAAATAATATACTAAATAAATATATTTAACCCAGGTCTTTCCAAAGTTTATCAATGTATCATAAACAGGAAAAAAAACGATATCGCAGGTGCGACAAGCCCTGCCTGTCGCAGCCGCGATATTGCGCCAGTTTTATACGAGCCTTAATGCATCGTAATATTAAATTTACTAGTCTAACAGCGCGCTCAAACGCGATCATTATTAATTGAATAATTATGAGAACAATGCCGTAAAGGGTTGCACCCTTTACCAAAGAGAACCTGCTAATATTTTAATATTTGCTTACAGTCTGGTGGAGGCTCACTTACGGCTGGTTGACCTACGGGATGAATAACGGGTTTAATTCGATAGGATCGGCTAGCGAGTTCAATGTTTCAGATACTCAGTCTAGCTTGGATTTGTCGGGACTTTATTTATAACCGATTTCTTCAAAAAGGAGGAGGTTCTCAATGTACGTTTTTTTTGTGTTTGTTTTGCGATTACTCCGCCAATTATGAATCGATTTTATTACGTTGCAAACTATGGTGCTCTTTTCTGTATTTCACCTAGAGTTTAAAAATTCTGTACCTTTATAGTTTGGTACCAATTGTAAGATTTTTTAATGAGACGAAATAATTATTTTTCCCGCCAAGAGTGGCGGGAAAGCGAGGATAGTGACGTTGACAGAGGTCAACGTTTTATTCAAAAGAAATAACCCAGTTTAACACGAAAGCCAGAAGTATTACTCAACAAGTGGTTTACAAATGAAAAGTCAATTACGCCTTTGAAAACTTTTATAAAAGCTAAAAGTCCGCTTCGTTCCGCTTTACACGATTAAAATTATAGTAACAATATTCGTATATTTTAATATGCAGAAAAATAAACTTAAGTTCAGCGGAAATCTTTATTGAAATCATGGAATGGTATTGAAATGCAAGTGCTATTCGATTTTAATTTAAATCAAGCAAGCCTTTGAAAGTGCTTGAAGCTCTGTATTTGAACCGAGCCTTAAATCAGACCAAGAGTGCTTGGCTACGGTATAGTCAAAACCAGTATTTGGCTCAGTAATTCGAACTGTCCGAGGATTAATACTTATGCAATAAGAGTCCGGGGAGTATGTTAAGTTTATTTATTTATTTATTCAAAAATTTTGCTTGCTATACTAACACCATAAGTAAAAAACGTAAAGCAAACATTTAACATACATTTATTGCTACACATAAATATGTGGATACGTGTGTTTTGTGTTTCTACCAAACTTTTGTGTGCTTATTTTACCACAGCATGAATAGGTATTCTAAATAAATTGTGCCGAAATAAGAGAAAAACTTAAACAAAAAGTGGCGTTTCTAACTTATTTATAAAATAAATGTTCATTGCAAACTGCTTTTATTTTCCGAGTCTCGCAACGAAGCCGCGGTGTGCTTGTCAAACATTTTCCCTAGCAAATTGTAGGTTGCGAGGCATCGGTCAAAGTAGTAATTGCGCCACTTGATCACGCATCGTTTATTCACAACCACTTCTGCTCTTTTCAGTAAAAAAACATTTTACAAACTATTTTAACAAGTTGTAGGGGAATAACGCTTCTTGATTCGAGGTCGACATTATTTAGACATTACACAGTATGTTTTCAATAAATTGCAACAAGTCATCATCTGCCTAGCCTTTTCCCAACTATATTGGGGTCAGCTTCCAGTCCAACCAGATGCAGCTGAATACCTGTATTTTACGTGGAGCGAATGATACAAGCAAAAAAAAACCAGCCAAGTGCGAGTCGGACTCGCGCACAAAGGGTTCCGTACCATTATCTATAAAAACGGCAAAAAACCACGTTTGTTGTATGGGAGCCCCCCTTAAATATTTGTTTTATTTCAATTTAATTATTTATTTTTAAAGTGAATATGTAACTAAATATTCTGTGAATATTTCAAGCGTCTATCTGTTGTCGTTTTCAATATCGAGCAAAAACGAGTAAAAAAATCACATTTGTTGTATCGGAGCCTCTTAAATATTTATTTTATTTTTGTTTTTAGTATTTTTTGTTATAGCGGCAACAGATATACATCATCTGTGAAAATTTCAACTGTCTAGCTATCAGGGTTCATGAGATACAGCCGGACGGACGGACGGACAGACAGACAGACAGACAGCGGAGCCTTAGTAATAGGGTCCCGTTTTACCCTTTGGGTACGGAACCCTAAAAATCAAACAATACAACAATACACAATACTACTAACAACAACAAAACAAATTTTGAAATTAAACAAATTATTTAGAGATCAACTACCCTTCCCATATCTACCTTACCTACTAACCCTTAGAAGAACCAAGCTTGCGCTCAGTAATTTATCCAGAAACCGAATGAAGTACTACTACAATAATTACTCAATTCCGTCATTGTTTAAAATAACTACGTGAATGAAAACAATTACAAAATTAATAACAGCAAAAATTTAACAAGAAGCAGTTTATCACGGTATAAATTGGTTTGAAACGTTGTCGGGAGCCCGAGCGGCTGTGATAAAATTGCATATTTCAGAAGCGTTGATTCAATCGAGTTGGCAGGGCTTGTCGGCAAAACCTTTTAAGATATTAGTTGGCTATTGTTCTTTAGAAATTACCGCCAGTCCTGGCAGCTTTCGTAATTAAATATGACACTCGCAAGATACCAACGTTGATGGAGAATTCAGATTATGAGAATAAAGTAAATGTTTTATGACGTACTAGCTGCGCCCCGCGGTTTCACCAGCATAAGTCTCAATCCCGTGACAATATCGGGATAAAAATATTTTCTTTTCCAAGCCAATCTTTCTTTTCGAGGTCTTGGTCTACCTATGTTCCAAATTTCATCCGTACAGCCATTTTAGCGTAAAAGTGTAAGAAACAAACAAAAAAACCTACAGACCAACTCACATTCGCATTTAAAAACAAAAACAATTAATACATCAGCAATTCAGCATAATCCTACATGCTGAATTGCTGAAGTTTTAGGCAAAATGCGTATACCAGTCGGGGGTGCAGCGAATGTACCCTGTGTAGCGTGTGTACCGTGTGTAGTATCTCCCGGGCCCCCGACTCCTGGTAGCAGTAGGAACAGTGGGGTTCTAGTCCGCAGGAGTCCGACATAACCCTCCGTTCTCCGAAGAGGGTATCCAAGAGGATTTCCATACAGAAATAAAAAGGCTATATGCGTGTTTAAGAACATGGGTTTTGCTGAATATTCTCGTTCAATGTAACTCGAACAAAGCATGTTAATTACCGTACGTCTGAACGAGGGTTGTGTTAATCCGGTGACACGCTCACCGGACGAAAGATAAAAAGAATACAGCTACGCTTGGGCTTCGTTTGTTCTGTAATACATTCTACAGGAGAAGACTTATAGCTCCCACGTGATAAGCCTGTTGGGCACGGGCATTTTAATATGATTACTAAGCAAAGGCAAAGAGCAACCGACTTAAAAAAAATACTGAATAGTGAAAAATAACTTTAATTTCGGAAGTCGGTGTCTTTGGTTTTCAATTTTCATTTTTTGCCACCGACTTCCGAAATTAAAGTAATTTCTCAGTTTTCAGTGTTTTTTTGGAAGTCGATTGTTTTCTTTCGTAAAAAGGTTTTTATTTTTCACTTTTTAGTTGTGTTACCTACCCCACAAAAATTCGAATACCACTACCTACTATGTAAACAGTGACGGAGTAACTTAAAACATCGTACATAGCTAGATTAGCTGGGAAACATACGTAATATTTGAAGCTACATAACTCAAAAACTTCGCTAGCAAAGTTAATAAAATTTATATGAGACCACCTCTGAAGCATGACCTACCAAACAAAAAAAGAATTTCATAATAGGGAATATGCGTGTGATTCAAATATGGGTCAAATATATTTTTTTATAAACTGTATTACTTCCGAATTATGCCTCCATCAATATTTTTGAATAAAATTTCTTTTTGAGCGAGAAATTAATTTTTTTTAAATCCCAAAAAACTGTGGTTAATTGAAAAGCTAAGAGGGGATGTGACGTAACGATCCGGGATAACAATCAAAATGTCAATGTCAAGTCAATCAACAAGTGTCAAGTCAATGTCAAACGCTCCTACAAAAAGGAGTGTTTGACGTTGACTTGACAGTTGGTTTTTTTGTTTTCACGGACCGTGTCGTCACCACACCAAGCGCGCCAAATGGAGGGCCTTTAAATAGCCCGGATCGGGTAGTCATTTTTTTTTTAAATTTAATTACTTTAAATTGCTTTTTTGCCGGCGAATATTTTTTTACTATTATTTGACGATGTAAACTATCGAATAAAAATATTAAAAAAAAACATGCATATTCCCTATTGGCGGAGTAATCGCGTAACAAACACCCAAAAAAAAAACATACATACGAATAGAGAAAACGACGATGACGACGATTTTACGATGTAAAATACTGGTATTCAGCTGCATCCGGTTAGACTGGAAGCCGACCCCAACATAATTGGGAAAAGGCAGGCAGATTGATTGATACGAATAGAAAACCTCCTCTTTTTTGAAGCCGGTTAAGAAGATAAAAATATAAGTGGGAAGGTCTTACTTCCTTGGTCTAATACGTTAAGCTCTCTGCTACAGCCTGTCATATCATGTTTCTAGAATGTGGCGGACGTAAAGCAAAAATAAAATCGCTAACAAGGAAGAGAATTATCCGAGAAAATATTTCAAAGAAAACTTAACTAAGAAATAAAGCGAGGTTCATGTGAAAGGTAAAATAAAATGTTTTTTTACAAAAGAGTAATAAAAACGTGTGTTTAATCATAGACTACATAAAGTCAAGAATGCCAGCTAAATGCTGTGAGGGAGGTGTGTGTGAGGCATTAAAGTATCACGCATACAGGTTAACAACTCGTTTAAAAGTGCTTTTTACCCCACTAGGGTTAAATGGGTAACATTAAAGTAAAGGAGTTTACTACCTACTGGCCGGATGCGCAGCTCCAGCGGCTATTAGCCGTATAGCCGTACTACCGACGTTGTTTTTCATGGTTTAGTTTGAGGAGCTTTTTACTACAAAAGATTTAATGTGCAGTAAGTGTTCATTTAAAAAGATTTTCAGCCAGCAGGTTTTGTATGAAAAGAGCTTTTGTACGTCCGTAAAATGTTTTTCAGAAGAAGCTACCATGTTTTTTTTTTTCTTTAGAATATCACGTTGAACCTTATTTAAATCAGCGCTGCGTTATACTTAATAAGTAATTAAAAAAAAAAGGTAAACATTTACAATTCAACTATTTTTAATAACTCGAGGATAAAAGAGGATTCTACCCACAAAATAAAAAGCGATCGCTTTGTAGTTGGCACGAGTGAGAGAGACAAAGTGAGTACTACAAATAGAAAAAACTCACAGCAATTCAAATTCTATGTCGATGGACAACTCTTTGTGAACTGAATTTGAGTGTGAATGACATTTTATAATCCATTGAAGCGGCGCGGCGGCGGCCTTTTGGCCATATGCAGTCGCAGTTACCGCCACCGGAATCCATTCTGAATGCCCGGGCGGCCGCAGCCTGGACTGTCCAAACTTTTCACCGCACACAAAATACTGAGTTGAAGTTTTGAAAGCGTTGAGCACCTTCATACTTCATAATTGGAATTGTCTGTTGTTTTCGAATTGTTACGTGAGAGTCGCAATTCGTATTACGAAAGTTAGGCTTTTGTTTTCTGTTTTAGAACGGTTTTGAGGTTGTCATTTCGGCTGCGAACTGTGAAAATTCGGATTAATGAGTTTGATCTACGATTTGTTTAAAACAATAAAATAAATGAGAGCCAACACAGAATCAACCCTAGTTGTCATTTGAGTTGTGAACTAAAACAGTTTAACCATCCTGGGAATCTCGTTGGACAAGTTGCATGGTTTCTGTAAACGCTGCCTGTGCACACAATGGTGCCGACGCCGACGCCTCTTATTCACGTTGGTCAATAGTCCCCAGTTTTAATTGCTTTGCCATTTGTTGAATGCATTTGTCAGCGCTAGAAGCTATATTGTATTTGCAGTAGGATTAAAGTACAGAAGGCTGGTGTAATGCGTTTGTGAGCGCGAATAATCCGGAAAGCTGCTTTAGGTACATGGCATTAGAGTCTCGTGGGCGGGGAGTCTAAGTATTACGAGTAATAAATACATGAGTTTCAGTTTTCTTCTCGTTAAAACAAGTGAGGTTTAAAAACTCAGAAATTGTTCTTAGTTTGAAAAACAATATTTTGTTTACTTGAAGGAAAGTGTTTTATTAATTAATGTTTTTATTAATGTTTATAATAAGTGGGTGTTAAGCATAGAATATATTTATATCTTATGTGATGTAGGTTGCTCGTAGTGGCTATTAGCTTAAATGACGTTACATAATTGTATCGCTAAATAGGCTTATAAAAGTTACCCATTCTCACAAAAATGCAATCGTACACCTATATGTGGACACAACAGGAATCATGTGACAATTTACGTCAAAGTGAACGCAAAACGAATTAAGCCTGAAAAGTGGCAAAAACATCGGAAATTCGATTCCCCGTCTATGTTCACAGAATTCCGTTGTAAACAATAAAAATAATTTTGCGAACCAGTCATGTAACCGGTTCACATCGAATCAACAGTTCGCCGAAAAGCAAACTATTCTGACATAACTCCGAAATTGAAAACGGACAGACCGTAAAATTGAATTAAATGTTTCGTCGTCGGCATATTTTGTTGATTATTGTGCCGAAACTAGTAGTAGCGAACGTAGCGTGTTTGCGTCGACGTAGACGTCTACGCTGCTACGCGGCATGTTGCAAGCGCTTACGCGACGTCAAAGCCTACGAGACGACTACGCGGCTACGCGGCATTTTGCAGCCGTCTATGCAACGTCTAAGCCTACGAGACGACTACGCGGCTACGCGGCATGTTGGAGGCGCCTACGCGACGTCAAAGCCTACGAGACGACTACGCGGCTACGCGGCATGTCGCAGCCGTCTACGCGACGTAAAAGCCTACGAGACGACTACGCGGCATGTTGCAGGCGCCTACGCGACGTCAAAGCCTACGAGACGACTACGCGGCTACGCGGCATGTTGCAGGCGTCTACGCGACGTCAAAGCATACGAGACGACTGCGCGGCTACGCGGCATGTTGCAGGCGCCTACGCGATGTTAAAGCCTACGAGACGACTATGCGGCTACGCGGCATGTTGCAGCCGTCTACGCGACGTCAAAGCCTACGAGATGACTACGCGGCTACGCGGGCATGTAGAAGGCGCCTACCCAGTCCAAAGATATTATTTTCACAAAACTATGAAATTCCACCTTCCAAGTTGCATAATAAAGTCTTCAATTAAGTGCAACAAAAATGTTGTCGCGTTTACGACAACAATTCAAGGATTCAGGATGTTTTTTTATCTTCAAACAATTCTATTTGTCGCTTCAAGTAAAACTTTGTTGAAAAGTTTATCGCAGACTTTAAACTTTTAATCTGTTGATAGGTTTAGTATTTAATTGAACGTAGCTGGGCGCATCACAGAGGAGGCGGAGCGTACGCTGGCCGGGGGTGGAGTCTGTCCGAATGTTGTCTTCCATTGTTTTCCATGAAACTGCTTTCAAAAAAAGTTATAAAACTAAAAGCCAGCTACGACAAAAAAGTAAATCAACTAAGAAGGTATAAACAAGACATCACAGACAGAAAAATTAAAAATCCGGAGTCACACTTGTTAGTCACATAAATCGAACCGATTAAGTGTGACTCCGGATTTTTTATTTGTCTGTCTGTGATGTCTTGTTTATACTGGTACTGCTGCTACTGGCCTTAATTGTTTGTTGACATCCTTTTATTAAAAAAAGTCCTTTGTAAAAAATAAGCTTTATAGAAGCTATTTATCAAAATGTCGTACTAGCTCATTTTTTTTTTTTTGCGATATTATGGCATGCACATGTGTCAGACACAGGAGCACTATTTCTTCCCTCACGAAACGAATTACCCTACACTAAATACTATAATTTTTCTCCTCAGTAAAACAAATACCTTGAAAAATAAAAGCTAACTATAAATTAACCTGACATTCTTATGTGGCAATCTATTCGTCAACATTCCTTTAATATGGGCTGCACATGACAATATTACGTGGGAAAACTGACATATGTATACAAGTGCACATGTCACGATGACAGGGGACTATTGTCATATGACACGTATACCGACACGTGCCGCTTCTAATTACAGATTATTGTGTTGAACAATTCATTTGATGTTCAATACAAGTAAGGCCACCAAACACGTGCATCCTTGAACTTTGCTATTAATTAATTTCTTTAATGAATAGTCTTTCATTATGCTGCCAACGATACACGTAATGTTATTTACTTCTGCTTTATTAGAAAGAACATTATTATGAAAGTGAACGAAACTAATCGATAAAGCTGTAAGCACAAATTAATATTCTGAAGTAATGTGTCGTATTGTTACTTAGTTATCATTAGTATATCACAATACCTCTCAAATAAAGAAGTTTTGGAGAAAATGGGTACCGAATTTTACTAAATGAAAGAGGAAAAACAATATTCGCCTTTTTCCACGTTTCTGCACGATACGTGACGTCAAACGATTCGTACAACTGCTCCATTCTTAGCAAATAACGTCAAGCACTTTCCGTTTCACATAGACGACCATTCATGTCGAGTCCCCGTGTAAACAACAGCTGTTTAATGAACGTAGTACGCGACCAATCGTCGCGTACCTCGCTCATACATAACAGAGCAGTATGCAAGGGCATCGCGCTACGGCCTGTAGTTGCCAGAAACCCGTTACAAGTTAGCAAACTTATTGAAACTACCGAACGAAGTGATGGTCAGGCGTGTTAATTGTTTACCTAACTATTGTTAGACCTTTGGCAAACTATTAAACTGTAATAACTCGGTTCGGAGCGAAATGTTGCACAAAGTTTGAATATTTGAACGAGTTATGTGTGGTGCTAATGATCTAATGAAGCGTTTATGTTGCCTCTCCATAATTGACGATATGAAACAAATTTTGGTGAAACTAGTATGAGCAAACATTAAAACTGGTACTGAGGAAACTATTTTTCGTACTTTACTACGTTTTAGAAAACTTCCTCGTATGTAGGGCAGCCAACAAGTAAAATCGTAGAGAACAGAAAGTCGTATGTGTTCAATTTTTTTCGTGTTTCTTTTCACAAATACAGTTCATCATCTGCCTAGCCTTTTCCCAACTATGCTGTGGTCGGCTTCCAGTCTAACCGAATGCAGCTAAACCTTTATTTTACATGAAATGACTGCCTATCTGACCTCCACAACCCAGTTACTGGGTAACACGATACCCCTTGGTAAGACTGGTTGTCAAACTTTCGGGCTTCTGACGACCTTGTAACAACTGGCAAAGATATACAAATGAAAGCCGGGACCAACGGCTTAACGCGCTATCCGAAGCACGGAGGGGTCTTGATACGTAAAGATGGTCACCCATCCACGGACCAACCGCGGCAAGTGTAGCTTAATTTGATTGATCGACCCGTGCGGCTGTTATTTCATAGCCACAAGCCCCTGCATTTGTTTTTCACAAATACAGTTCTTAGTTTCAAAAGTAATATTAGATTATCTCGCCGAAAATCGTTGGAATTTTACGTCAGTTGTGTTTTTCGCCAAACGGGCATGTTTGCCCGAGAAACACTTTGATTCACTTCATTCGACACGGATGCTTGTTTTTGCATTCTCTATTTGCTAACGGGAATTCGAACCAGTTTTGCAATATTGCATTGTAGAAAGCAAGACTCAAAACAAGGCTTAAAACGGTCACTTTAGCGGAATCATAATATGAAAATATTATGAATCATCGTAAAATGTCACAAACTGACAATTCATAATATGATCTGCGTGCGATTCATATTACGAAATAATTCATCTGTTTGACAGTTTTCTATGGAGATTCGTAAAATGGTCCTCAAATTCTGAATTGCTTTTATGTTACAGGAATTGCTAATGACCGCTGGGATCCAGGAAATGAACTGCTTTTAGAGGAATTACTAATGTGGTCGGAACTAGGTGGATATCACTGTTTCATTTTTAGAATTTAATTTTCGTGGCAGCTTGGAAGTATTAAAAGTAATAAAGATTAGGGGCTTAGTTGTATTGTTAAAAATCGCTTTTTTGCATATTTTTTTTAAGCCAAAGATGTATACACTTATTTACTAAGGCGAATTATTGCTTATTTCAGTCTAGCCACATTTCTTAGCAGAATTTCATAATATTATTAGCAACACAACCAATCAGTACAGTCACAAGCACTAATATGTATACACTTAGCAACTTTTAAAAGTGATTTTCTCCTACAGTATTGATTGTAATTTTATGTTATAACGAGCATTGTATTTTGGTACCCATATTATTATAAAATAGGATCATCTCAAAGTTGCAATCGCTATTCCATGTGAAAATCGTTATTGAATTTTGCAGAGTGTATACATATTTTTGATCGTGACTGTACAATAACAGGTTTTATAAGCTATCGATCGTAATTAGGTGTCGAATATATTTTCTACTCCCTATTGTTAGTGAGTGATTGATGACACTACTGAAAAGGCTAAAGTTTACTCTAGACTTAATAAATATCTCGCGACGTAAGATATTGTAGAGTCATCCTAACTTTTAGCGACGTCATAAATGTATGAAATTGTAATGTATACCGAACATAAACTGGGTCTAAAATAATACAGTTTGTCGGGTCATAAGATTCAATTTGCCGTGATGGACGTACAGTCAAACAAATAATTCTGCAAATGACACGGATAGGTAAATATTGCGCCTTTTGCAGTATTCATTAATAACCTCTTGTTTAAAAATCCTTCAATTAGCGACTATAGCTATTTGAAGGTGGCTATTTAACTAACAAGATGGCTATTTGTCACCCCTCAACAATAGCAAAACGCCACCTTGATCAATACGCTATGGGCAGCGGAGAATAATCCCTCCCATGCTGTACTGAACAGCTTTTCCTATGAAAGTTGAAACTCATTCATTTCCTCAAAATAAAAAAAACGAGCGAGCGTTGCAGTGGTCGCTTATGATGACATCTGACATCTTGGCTGACAATACCAACCTCTCAGGAAATGGGTTGGTACCATCTGACGGCCAACACTAACACTGCGCGCGCTCGTTGGTCAAATCAAATAGCGCGCGCTTCCCCGGCTTCCCGTTACACACTTCCGTCCCTTTTCACGAAATCACTCCGACAGATTGCAGAAAAGCGAGAGCAAAGATGTTACACATCGAAAACTGTTTATACGTTATTCATGCAAACTCTCAAACTTCAAAGCATTTATTTCAATTAAACCATTTACAGGCACTTTTGAATTGTCAAAGAGTCGGTCAGTTAGTTAGAAAGTTGAAGCTAGTTGCCCATTACAAAGCGTAGATCTCTATAAAGAAGAACGGGCAAGAAACTCCAAGGACACTCTTTTAAATATGGATATAGACACTAGTAGTTCTACGAACAGTAGACCTCGCGACCACAAACTTTCTTGTTGCTTCTGTAGGTGAGAACAAAGTAAAAACAAAAAATAATCAAAAACAATTGAAAATATAAGATTAAAAATAATTATACAATGTTTTCTATTCTTGCTGTGGGTTTCATTTGGAAACTTGTTAACTTTTAACACCCCCATATTAATTGCAAAGGTGAAAAGCCTGCCTGCAAAATAAATACTCTGGAAGTTAAAATAACTAACTACTCTACACCCACAATGCGACATTTCACTCGGCTATCAAAACAACGAAAAATATGTGAGTGACACGTCATTATTTCGTGAATCGCTGTCTGTTACATGCACATAATTCGTGGGCCAATCGACAGGTTAATAGAGTTCGTGATTGCTTTACTAGGTAGGTAATAGTGACTGCCCCGTTAGTCTCGTGGTCGCAAGCGCGACTGCAGAGCGTGGGGTCCTGGGTTCGATTCCCGGGTCGGGCAAAGTGTTATTGGATTTTTCCATTAGGAATTTCGTAGTAACAGCCCGGAGTTTGGAAGTTGGCGGTGTGATACCCCCGTGCCTCGGAAAGCACGCTAAGCCGTTGGTCCTACGCCTACTCTCTCCGGTCGTGTCGGATTGCCGTCCCATCGCACTATGAGAGTGAGGGAAGAGAGAGTGCACTTGTGTCTGCGCAAACACTTGTGCACTATAATATCTCCCGCGCCGATGGCTAGTCTCCGTTGAGATTGGCCGCCGTGGCCG
Organism: Lithophane semibrunnea; assembly: GCA_947363905.1. Taxonomy (NCBI): domain Eukaryota; kingdom Metazoa; phylum Arthropoda; class Insecta; order Lepidoptera; family Noctuidae; genus Lithophane; species Lithophane semibrunnea. The sequence goes on along the minus strand of OX376186.1, from coordinate 4,823,710 downwards.
AAAATACGGTCTGGAGGACTATTAGGTAATAGTAGTTTAATAAACTTTATAGTGGGTAATATCTCCTGATTAAGTTTAGGGAATAGTTATGCAAACTTGTTTAAAGATTTTTCTTTATAACGAACTAGCTGCGGTCCACGGTTTCACCCGCATAAGTCTCAATCCCGTGAGAATATCGAGATAAAAAGTATCCTATGTCCTATTTCAGGTTATGGTCTACCCATGTGCCAAATTTCATCCAAATCCGTTCAGCCGTTTTAGCGTGAAAGCGTAATTTATTGCATCTTCTAAACAAGAATACCGTAATAGACGACGCAACTTTATTTTTGCTTCAACATATGGCATGACACAGTGAATTAAATTGCACCATTGCTTAAAAGAATGGCTTTATCTATCGTCACGTCACAATATTAACCCTGCCCTAGACTTTCCTATGTCAACATTTTACAAAGGTCACAGTAGCACAGTGGTGAAGTGCCAGGTGCTGTGTGCAGTGTCAAGACTGTGTTCTTCTTCGATCCCTCGGGACAAACACTCGGCTTACTAGAGGCACATGTTTGCTCCGAGACGCAATGTTAGCAAGGGGGTGTGATGTTTACAGTTTAGACTGTAGCGGTAAACTGATGAACCTGGCAAAAGAAAACTTCTTACAGAAGCTGAATTTGTAATACTTTACAGATTTTCTGAAGCTATAAATGAAAAGCGCGAACGTGTTCGTTTGCTACGTTCAACCGTTGGACAGTAAGTATTAGGTATACAATAAACAACTCGAAACACAAAGCTGCGATTCTAAACGTGGTAATTTCTTGTGTGAACGAAGCTGTTTTTATTTTGTAAAGTGGGTGATAGACGTGCGTACTTAAAGTACGCGGTCTTTAAGTCCGCGACCTTACTCTGCTCGTCGTCGGTGACACACGTGAAGCTTGCTGAAAATGTCATTGTCAAGTTGGCTCGCGCCTCGCGGCTTTCGGCTCGCGGCGATGACAGACAGGCGAGTAAGTTCGCCGAGCCATAAGTACGCGTACTTGCTCGCACTCTATCACCCCTTTAACACATACATATTATTATGTATTTACCTCATAATTATTTATTTGTTTTTCTATCCATAAAAAGGCAACCTACCTATGGCATCCGATCTATGTTAATCGGTACAATAAGGCTTATTCTATCGACAAAGATACGATAAGTATAAAATCAACTTCGCCACGCTAAGCGAAACGACGCTATTTAATTGGTTTCATCCGGTTGGGGTTGGGAATCGATACGCGCCTTGACGTGGCCGTGGAAACGTGTGCCGAAACAGAAACTATGACGTAGACATGCCTAGAGGAGAAACACGGTGAAAAAAATATAGAAATCTGTCATATAGGTACTAATAGACGTTTCGTCGAGCTACAAGTCATCATGTTCATTAATGGACATTTTTTTTTAATTTTGTTTACCTCCCTTTGTGCTTACACCCTCTCATTATACAGTAAAGTATTTTTATATCCTTTAGTAAAAAGAACGAAGATTTATAAAACCATAAAACAAACTCTCACAATTACATTTTATTCTAAAACTTGATGCAGATGTGATGCCAACCGTTTTCCCAGAAAACACGAATGGAAAATAAAAGTACTACCTAAGTGTTAACACATTTTCAACCGTATAGAACAGAAATTAAACCACATTACTGTTCGCCCGACTATTCAAATATATTGGACGTGGTAGAAAGCTCGACAAATTGTATTGTTCCTAAGCTTGTAGATTTCAGCCGGTTATAATAGGTCTACGAGTAAAAGCATTTTGGTTGAACAGACCCGTTCGTTAAATTTGAGCGGGTTTCTATGGCTTAAATCCACCCCGAAACGAGGTGTACCAATCAGCCCCAATGTATTTAAAAATTTCTGAATTTAAAAATTTCATTGTCTCATTGTGTTGCAATGGACAAATTCAATTTGTAGCAGGCGCTTTGGCAGCTTATTGGGAACTATTTGACTTGGACATGTAACATCTTTCAACAAATTTGTCACTTACTGTGCACCGGGTTCCATTGCAACCGTGTTAGTAGAAACAAATTGTATCACTCGGCATCAGATTTGATAGGCTTCCAAAGTACTCAGGCTGTAGTGCTGTAGGCCTGCGGATAATATCATCAAGAATAATACCTCACCTCGGTCTAACCCTATGGCACAGATATTATAATCCTATGGGGAGAACAGACGTGAAGTTAAATAAGTTATGTTATTTTTAAGTAATATTCATAAATATTTGGTAGTAACTTGTATTTCGTTTCTTTGTATGAATCGAAAGTAAAAGTTAGAGGTCGAACGAATAAGAAACTGCCAGTATTAAGAATTGATTTCACCTTTGCCGTTAAAAGTTCGCAGTTCTGAATTTAAAACGCGCCTTCGAATGAAATATGAAAGTATTGAACCTTTCAAATATTGAATAATAAAAATAACGGATATTCCCAACGGGGCGCTGTATCAATCAACCGAATGGGAGCTGGGCTTTAAAAGTTTTCAGTGATAAATGGTAGATTCGCGTCTGGCACTTGTCGAACGATAAATTGCTATTCACAGCTTCGACAGCTGTCAAATGGCATTGGCAAATCCACACGATAATATTAAGTAGCATTTTAATACGAATATTTTAAGGCCGTACCCTACCTCAGATTGTATCTCACTCGCACCATACTACTCGCGCCCTGAGTGAGAGCGAGACGGTGTGGGGTGCTGGCGACTCTCAAGCCTTGAATAGTTTAGGTAATGGCTTTTTACGGTGAAAATAAAGCTAATTAAAAAAAAAAACCATAAGACCTGCTTTATAGTTAGTTCAGTTATTATGCAAAGTTTCATGATCTAATTAGAAGTATTTTTTTAATACCAGCGGTTTATAGTTCGGTTAAGAGGTAACTTTAAGATTTTTTTTCTATCGAGAGTCTTTTTGCCAAACATAGGACCTAGCATCAATCCTCAACTTTAACATATATTTATTTCAAAATTAATGCTGCAGTATTTTCGGCATAACGGAGGATCATGCTTAGTAATTTGAGGTAGGGTAGGGCTTTAAGGGGTGCTTAATTAGGTACACCATAACGCTGTGTACAAACAAAATAGATTCAAACCCAATTTGTTGTTTGGTTTGGTTTTGCCTTGAGTCGAGACTGTTAGTGCGTACCTATATTTTTTTAATTTATTTATTTATTCCAAAATCTGTATTCACAATAACATACCTAAAGTCTGCCAAACTGGATAACAGTTTGTCGGCAGTATCATTTAATGAGCAGTAATCTGACTAAAGACTATCGTGATTCCGGTCTGCAAAGCCTTTTATTAGCGAAAATAAGACAAAATTAAAGCAAAAGAAACTATTTCAAATGACATAATTCATAACACACAAAACAAAGTATTGGGAGCTCTGAAACTTTTTCATAAAATGAATAAACAAATCCATGTTAAGTGGTAGTTGATCGAGCTCCGATCTCATCGCGATGTTGTCGTGTCAATTTAATTACTGGTTTACATCGCGGTCGTGTTTCTCAGAATATAATTATTGTGGATTGATCGTCGGCTATCTACTACTATCTACGATTATCGTGCACTTGAGAGACAGACTGACAAAACAGAATTAATGAATTATTTGAAAGTCTAGTGTTTGTTTCGCTCTGTTATTTTATAGATGAAAAAACTGAATTAATTTGTGAGTTGTTAACGAACGTATTGATTTCTGTTTACATTTTATTTCGTATTTTGCTTCCCCACTGTCATCTCAGTATCTCTGTCATCTCTATCTCTCTATGTGTGTCTCTATCTATGTGTTTCTTTTCTAGACAAATCATCTTTCGTGTTTTACGTTTCATACGTTCTTTGGATATCGTCATATGACGATATGTCGGCGATATGACGGTGCTTGGGGGAGGCCAATGTCCACCAGCGGACGTCTTCGGTAGAAATGATGATAGTGATTTTTGTGCATAGTCCCTAAAGGTTCGCATACTTGGTGACATGTTGTAGAAACAGATCGATGAGACGTGTCGTGTACACGTCTTTGCTCGTACATCTGTGACCCACTTTACCTACCTATTACAATTTGCGAGAGGCAAAACTGGATGTCTAATATACCGTTCGTTTCCATTCGATTAGATATACCCGCCCCCTGTTCTGTCCTGTTCAAATGGAAACTACGTACAATATTGTGTAATATTGTTGACCAATGTTTTAATTACACCTTTCACGTCGTACATAGGTACATCGAATTCTGATTGGCTATACTGCTGCAGCCTGATTGGTGAAATCCTTGCACTGCGCAGATAGGATGCGTAGTATCTTCCTTTCAGTTTCATGAACTAGACAATATTTGTGAAGTAGGTTAGGTTAGTATGAATACTTTCTGAACGTCATCTTTTATTTCCTGAAAGTTTTAACCACTTAATAAGTGTAATTGTTTACGACGAATGTAACAAACAAACACTACAAACTTAAACAATAAAAAAATCTTGTATCAAGTAGAATTTCTTTTTAGTTTTTACCCGACTACGGCGAAGAAAAAAGGAGGGTTATGATTTTGACCGGTATGTATGTATGTATGTATGTATGTCAAAGTCAAAATCAAAGTCAATCACAAAAGTATCACAAAGACAAAAGTATCGTTAGAAGCGTCGTGATTGTCCGCTGGTTATAGGCTATGTGAAGTCACACTAAATTAAAAATGGCGCCCTCTAGAAGACATAAAGTGAGGAACTTAAAAAAAAAAATGGTTTAATCGTACCATGTTGGGTATCAAATGAAAGGGCTTAATGAGCACATTTCAAAAATATATATATTATAACCCCAAAAGAATTAAAAAAAAAATCAAGTAATAAAAACTAAAACCCAACTACGACTTAAAAGGTATAAACAAGACACCACAGAAAGACCAATTAAAAATCCGGAGTCACACGTAATCTGTTCGATTTATGCCCTAACACGTGTGACTCCGGATTTTTAATTTGTCTGTCTGTGGTGTCTTGTTTATACCTTTTAAGTCGTAGTTGGGTTTTCGTTTTTATTACTTGATTTTTTTAACTAAGAACTTTTCACTGTTTTCCTTTGATAAAACGGAAGACATTTTCAAGGATGCGTTACAAAGTACCTACTCGCTTACTTACAAAAAACCGCGACCCAAGAGCGCGTTTTATTAAAGCGACGACGTAGACTCTTCAATGTTTGTCCTTTGTCGTCGATTATCGTTATAAAAACCACATACGTACCTATTAGGTTTATGTTTTACAGTATTTTCTTAAGGCTTTCAGTAAATTACCTAAGGTTTGGATTTGCTAATAACAGCACAACCTGTAAACCCCGAAGGCAGATGTGTACTCGTCTAGTATTTGGTACAGTCACGAGCAAAAATGATGTATACACTCAGCAAAATTCAATAACGATTTTCTCGTGGAATAACAATTGCAACTTTGAGATGATACCTATTATGGGTTACAAAGTACTATGTTCGTTATAACATCAATACAGTAGGAGAAAATTACTTTTAAAAGTTGCTCAGTATATACATATTGGTGGTCGTGACTATACCACATTTAGCCAACTATGTTACATCCACGTCCCTATAGGGGTGAGCCTGACTGGGGGGACTTTCCTATGTGCGATAGTTTAGCAAAACTTCAAGCAATTTCATTGGAAACGGCATAGAAAGAGTTTTAAAATATATCTGTCTTGAAAAATTCAAAGAAAAGTAAAATCCAAGGGATGGTTCTCTATTTATATCTTTTTTATTCATTTTGACCCAAGGTTTTGGTTTGGTTCAAGTGCGAGTCATACTCGCATACGAATGGTTCTGTACCACCGTACAATATTTAACACTACGTTTTTTACATGGTTGACACAATGTTTTTTGTATGGGGGACATCCTTTAATTTTATACTTTATTTAATTTAATTTGTTGTTATAGCGGCAATAGAAATACACAATCTGTGATAATTTCTACTGTGAGCCTATTACGGTTCATGAGATACAGCCCGCTGACAGACAGACGGACAGACCGCGGGGGCTTAGTAATAGTATTCCATTTGGCACCCTTCAGGTACGAACCCTAAAAACCTACCCTCTAAGACTTAATTTAAAACCTTTCCCTATCATGGCTGGTCACCTAGCAACATTAATTTCGTCAACAAGTGTATTTGTAACCATGTGCTACTTACATTGTTGTTTTTACGATCGGAGTCGAAGGGGACCGCCAACAGGAAGGCAAGCGTGTGCCGCCGCCACTGGTCAGTGGTCAGGGGCTTAGCAAGTGAGATGCTTCGCCCTGCACCACAAATCATTCCACACATTTTACGCTAAACGTATGGGAAACATCGTTATGTTTCTATCAAGCTTGGGAAGACGATAGAGATAATATCAATCTGCCTAGCCTTTCCCAACTATGTTGGGGTCGGCTTCCACTCTGACCGGATGCAACTGAATACCAGTCTTTTAAATGGAGTGACTGCCTAACTAACCTAAACAACCCAGTTACTGGGTAACACGATACACCTTGGTAAGACTGGTTCTCAAACTTTGGGCTTCTGACTACTCGTAACGACTGTCAAAGATCTACTAATGACAGCCGGGATCAACGGCTTAACGTGCTTTCCGAGGCACGGAGGAGTCTCGAAATGTAATTGACGTTCACCCATCCACGAACCGACCGCGGCAAGCGTAGCTTAACCTTCAATGGACCCGCCGGCTGTTATTCAAACTAATATTATAAATGCGAAAGTGAGTTTATTTCTTTGTTACACTTTCACGCTAAAACGGCTGAACGGATTTGAAAGAGGCACATGAGTAGACCAATGACCTGGAATAGGACATAGAATACTTTTCATCCCGAAATTCCCAATTACGAGGATGAAACCGCGGGGCGCAGCTGGTTAAATAATAAAATAATAAATAATGTTGGAGTAAATAATAATGAAAAGGGGCTCGTGGCTATTTAGCCACGAGCCCTTTCACTCAAACCATACAGCTAATTTGTAACTTCTTTTTATTTTTTATGAGCAAGCCGTTTTCTACGAAAGACAAAACGAGGGCAAGCAACATGTCTACTACATTTGTATTAGGTCTGTCTGATGCTCTTGCGTGAATGAGGTGACCTGCTTTGTACAGACACCTTTATCTAACCAAAAGTAGGTATGTTTATGATGTACCCATATGCAGTTACTGCGTCGGGCGGTAAGGGGGCTCATGGCTCAGTATTAAAAACCGCATGGGTCAATAGATGTTGATTGACTTTTTTGTCGTACTTATTGACTTTTTCATTTAAATAGATCGATTTACAACGTACTAAACATTTGTGTGACCCACGAGTCATACATGAAAAAGTTAACTCTATTCTATTTTGAGAATGTAGTCATATTGGTTAACTACTCAAATGCATAAACTAGGAACAATAAGCACCATAATTCCGTGCTATAAAATATAAATTGGAAAATATAATTAAAATATAAATTAGTGTTATGTTATGACTGTAGTAGGTACTAGTCTACAGAATAAAGCTTGAGTATTTATGACTAATGTCGAAAGTGCCAATCACCTATAAAATAGGATAAAGTTATTAAATATGAGGTCCATGTTACGCGCCATAAAGTCATATTTTATGTTGTTTATGTACAATATGATCCGATGAGTATTTACCTCTTTGTAAATTATGTGGCAATGTACTTATCAATAGGGTTGAGCTATATGATGAGTGATGCATGCCGTGGGTCGGGACAGCTCAATTCAAAGCTGCAATGACTCTTTCTTCAAAAGGCCCTTCCAGAACTGGGGGCCTAAAACAGCCACATTAGCAATTCCTCTTAAAGCAATTCATTTCCTGAATTTCTAGCTGTAATTAGGACAAAATGCAAAATTCATAATGTGTGGGCTATTTTACGAATCTCCATAGAAAACTGTCAAACAGATGAATTATGTCGTATTAAGAATCGCACGCAGATCATATTGTGAATTGTCAGTTGGTGACATTTTACGATGATTCATAATATGTTCCGATTATAATTCTGCCAAAGTCACTGTTTTAAGCCCCTAGCTACTGACTAAAACACACCCGTGTTCCTTCAGTTGCCTGTTGCCAAGGTCCCGGTTTCCCTTTCGGACTAACCCGCAACCCTGGCAGGCATCGGTCCTAGCGCCGCCAAGACCTTGCATTCTTAGACTCACATAAAATCTTAATAATAATGATGTTTGGACTTTAAAAGAGACCATGACCTATGAGTTTGTTTCGGCATTTCTTTTCAGGGATCAGTCAGCTCTGCCAGGGTTGCGGGAAAGTCCGAAAGGGATACCGGGACCCTTGGCAACAGGCAACTGAAGCTACACGGGTGGGTTTTAGTCAGAAAAAGTCTGACACGCCCTCCCGCTCCGCCCAGAGCGGGAGACGACATTTGAGGAATTCCCATCTTAAAAAAAAAAGTGATCATTCAGCTAGGAAATGCCGGAGCCATCTAGTTTTAAAATATTGACCAAAAAATGTACGTGTACAAAGTGTCTTAAAAGAATTTAAAAAAAGCTAGCAATGCCTACTGTTAGCCTCCCCTTGCATAGGGTTGGATGCAAAAAAAGCACGTGTCATCAAGAACAAATTGAGTAGGTAACGGCTCCCGCAGACAGGCGCGGCACGAAGAATTTCAATCAAAAGTTCTCGGAAAAATTTCTATCTGTTGCGTTGCGCCTGTCCCTGTCGCTCATTTTCTTTTCAATGTGTGTAAACACCATTTGTGTCGCAGAAAAGTTTAGTACCTACTTAGTTATAGCGGATTACCTACGTAAAAGAGTTATCTTATCACCTTTAAAAAATAATCCTTGACCAGTGCACAGAACACTAATAAATAATAATAGTGCCACTACCTTATTTATAAACGTTGCTTAAGCTGCTTCGGTTTCTGAATTGAGAATTTGAGAACGTATTGTCTCTTAATTTTAAGTAACGTTTTTAAATAAACCCCAGTCTTTAATTGTGTGTGTACATTATGCAATATAAATAAACATTCATAATTAAGGACCAGCCTACTTATATCCACCTGTATCTCTAAAATAGTTCGACCGAGACTCTCAATCTCAAGACCGCTAGTCCCAATTACTAGATCAATCCATAAAGAGTGCCCTCGCAGACAGGTTCGCCTTAGGCTCGTCTGATCTCCAATATTCGGACACTGATTGGACGCCGTTGGGCGGTGCAAAGAGATCCCTACTGTTGTCACCAGCCAATTTAATGAGACTGCGTTCCTGCCAATTTGTGTGTAGATTGACTTGTAGGTAACTTTGTGGATTGTACCTGCGTACGGTGATGTGAATAATGTGTATTGTTTGAAGACGATTAACGCTTTCCTTTGGCAGAGTGCTTTTATTATTATATATTTTTCATAATTTGGAATACTGTTTTAAGTCACTTTGATGGAAATTATGGTTTTGAAAATCAGAAACACTTGAGAAGATCATCTGCCTAGCCTTTTCCTAACTATGTTGGGATCGGCTTCTAGACACGCTTAGATGATGTTGCATGAAAATTATCTTAAAAGATAAACAAACTAAAAGTACAAAAATAAAAGCATCAACTGACGGTATTTGCCGCTTGGTCGTTCGACCTTTTTATCCTACATGGTTGTTGAAATTGCCAGTAATTAATGAACTGTCAAGAAAATAATGACATGATTAAAAAGATAAAACCATGTATAGAGTGCATAGAAGAAGAAAAAAAATGACTATTAAGTACTTAGTTCTTCAACTTCTTAACAAATTAAATTGTAAAATTAAAAGGGCAGAGAATTTATAAAACATGCCTAGCTGAATATAAGCCTGAACTATTCACAATACCCATTAGGAAATGTTGTCGCAGTTTAGAATAGGTACCCACTTCAGCCATAATTTGTTCCAAAACGGGTTAAAATTCCGCTGGTGTATCGGAATATTGGCCTGACATCGTGTTTAATTAATCGGACGCGCGTTCTGTCATTCAGCATTCGAACGGGGCAAATTGTGGGACAGTTGGCAGGCAGTCGGGCAAGCAGTCGGGCAGGCAGGCGGGCAGGCAGGCGGGCAGTTAGCGCTCTATTGGGTTTAACTGATCGAAACACGATTTAATCGGCGTTTCGTATCGCACTAGCGCTCGCTATTTCTATTGAAACCGTCTCTAGGTATTTTGTTGCTACGAATGCTGTCCCGAAAAGTGTATTTGCTAGTTTCCTTTAATATGCAGGAATTGAATTGTTGTTTTGTTATATACTGTTAATAATACGTAAGTGCTTCACCTTAAGCTTGTTTACCTAGTAGAGAAAATGCTGTATTTACCTATAATTGTTTGTTACATTTAGTTCTTTATTTTCTGTCGCTACCTGTAATTTTTGTAGTTTATACGAACGTAGGTAAATATAAATAATAAAAAAATAATAAAAAATGTATTAAAGTTCTTCCATACATTATATTCACTACTTACCTACCAATCGTTCGGGTTGTTATTAATTTGATTACGATGACAATAAAGTTTAAAATATTTTTTGGCCTTATAAAAGTTGAATGTTAAATAATATCCAATTATTAAAACTGAAGTTTAGTTTATATTAATCTATTTAGGATTAGACGAATTTGTCATAACGAAAGATTTATTCGAAGAGTAGTCTTAAGTCATGTTTTACACACGTTTCACAGAATAAGGTTGTGTTAAGAAAAATATAGAATAACCCCTCTTTTTCCGTCGGGGGTTAAAAAGGAAAAAAATAATAATAATAATTGCTAGAGGTAAGATAGCCAGTTTCTCGGTGATTGAGGATTCCGGGTGAAGCTCGCTTGCACCTTCGGCCTGATCCTCACTTACCATCAGGTGAGATGCAGGCCAAGAGCAACCAAATTTTAGCAAAAAAATTTTTTTTAAATTAATTCATTGATTGATATGCCACAATTTAAATTCTAACTAACATGAAAAAAACCGTCCCTTTGTTACAAATTAATTTCAATTAACTCGCGGGGTTAGGTTAGAACATTAGTCTTTATTAATGACTTAGACCGCGATAACTGGTAAATAATCTTTTTTTCTTGCATTTGTTCTTGTAGCCCAGTTAACATATGGCCTGACGTTTAGATCCTTTAACTTAGTAATTGATTGGAAAATTGTGTGAACTGAAAACTTCAGAACGTAATAGGGCACTGGGTTTATTTATAAACGTTGCATAAAGTTATGCAGGTAATGTTGTAATGTTATGATCATTAACTACTGCTTAACCAATCATTTTTGACGTTTAAACGTGTCTTAATCTACGTTTATAAATAAACCGTTTAGTTAGTTTATAGTTACCCTTAGTTTATTAGTTTAAAATAAGTTAAAGACTGTGTAGGGATTTCTTAGTTTTGCAATTATTTTAAGTTCAGACAGCGAATACTGACAAGTTTAATTATTTTCACTATTGCATTAATTTAACACTGTTATTCATTAGTTTCACTGTTTAAACCAGTTATAGGTAATATAATAGAGAAGCTATTTTTTTTTAAATAGCGTATGAAGTTGTTAATTCAAAAAGTTGATTTTGTCCAATTTCCTTCGATGTTCAATTTTATAAACAGCTATATAAATCGAACTCCCGGCGAAGTATGCGATCAAATAATAAAGGAACGAAAACGAATACGATATTTCTTTCTTCGTGTAATAAAAGGCCAATAGGATTACGTTTCAGTAAATGCGGCTTGCCTCGTGAATGCTCTTGCTCTGTCCTTTTCTCTGCGACTTATAAAATGATTAATGTGTAATGATTAATGTGTATGTGCAAGTTAGTTAGGTATACGTTTTTAAATGTATTTGTTAATTAAAGTTAAATGTTAGAACCTAATGTTACAATGAAACTTTTTGAAAGTTTGTGACAACGCAATAGTTTTAAATTGGCATAAAAGAAACGGAGCGCCACTTTGAAAAAGTTTAAATTTTTTAAAAGATAATTATTTCTGCATTTGATTACAAAAATAATAAAAAACAAGAGAGGTGTAAAAACAAGAAACGCCGAAATGATGGAATCTACCGCAAAAGGGATAAACGAATATGTTTTTGTACGTAACTGAGTGGATATCGTAAATATTGGCGGTTTACCGGTTAGCCGCAAGAATTTAATTGTTTGCAGATCAAATAAAAGCAACCGTTTTATGGATTTTGAAGTTTGAAACTGTTGTACCTGGTAAAAGTTTGGGATATTTTTTTACGTATATTATGAAAGTATGTTACACGTAGACTGGAAAGTAGTTGGTCGCTTTCAGCTAAATATCTGTAACTGTTGGTGATATATGTATACAATATTATACCTACTTGGGAATGGGGTCGAGTTTTGGCAACGTTTGTAATATAAAAAGGCAGTTGGAGTGCGTCGCTCATACTTAGCGTTGTTTGGCGCGCTGAAGGCGCCTCCGATGTGGCGCCGTGCCAAGATCCATGAGCTTCTGTGACATCGCCCCGCAACTGTTGCTCAACTGTAGCTTCTTCTTGTGCCTACATGCTAACACAAGACTGTTGCGTGCTTCCGAACTTTATCCTATGCTTATGCTTTACTGTGACTCACAAAATAAACTAATAAGTACACCAATTAACAATGTTTACATGTTTTGGCTAATAAATATATAAAAGGTAAATTAAAGTCGCTCGCTAGCTTTAGTAGATAATAATGAATTCGCAAATGATTAACAGTCGCAGAAAGCACAAGATAGGAGTAAGTTCGTAAGCGAGTAAGACATAAATCTGTGGTGTCATGTGGAGTTGTTGACCGTCGGCGTTGCGTGCTGGGGACCGCGCGTCGCGAGACCTTGGCACTAGTTGCGGCCGCGCGGGCCTTGACACGCGCGACCAGCGCCGACCTGCGGGTCCTTACCGTTGTAAAGGAGCGTGGGCTCGGGGTCTCGGGGCGAAGGCCCCGGCGCGGTGGCGGCGGGCGCGGGGCTGCGGCCGCGCCCCTCGCCGACCACGTCGATCTCCTCGTCGGACTCCTCGGCCAGCTCCGCCGCCGGGGCCACCTTCCACTTCTTGGCCATGAGGCAGCGCGGCATGGCGGCGCCCGCATCGGCCTCAGCGCGGCCGCATCAGCGAGAGACAGACGAACAGAGAAAAAGAGAGAAAAGAGAAAGAGCGGCGCCCCGGGCGAGCGGCTTAGCGGGCGATCGCGCGCGTCCTCTTGCGGTTGTGGGGAGCTGGTGTGAGGGGAGCGCTTTATATAGAGCGCGGGGTGTTGCGCGCGCCGCTACTTCGATCGCTGCGAGCGGAGGGGTGGTCGTACAACGCCGCACAAACTTTGCTCGCCAACTTGGAGCGACACTTGACGGAGCGAGCACCGAACCCCACACGATCAACCAGTGGACTCCGCTCTCCATGCACACGCGACTTGCCTCGATTACGCGCTACAGATAAGCTTATATCAGAGCGGAAAGAAAATCGTAGCGCTCAACTTAGCCGGCCAATGAATTCTTTTATTTACTTTCCTAAACAGTTTGTTTGAATAAGCGAAACAAAGCGAAACAAAACTACTTTTTACTAAACTATTGAAACATTAACGGTTATTGATTGTACAGTATCATCAAACGATTTTGAAGTTTAGTACATTGAAATATTAATTTATAAAGTACATGAAAGTTTATCGGCGGGGTACGCTAGAGGTAAAACAAAACTTTTACGAACTATGACACCGTCAGTGTATAGACTGGATAGGTAGAGAAACAAGGTCAACTTAATAAAGCTTGACGTGTATTGTGAGATAAAGGCGAGTTAGCTAAGATGAATGGTGAGCCGCCCCGGCTTCCTCCAGCGTCTCTCGGGACTCAGATAAGGAACCCCTATAATACAGTTATTCTTCATCGAGTATACTATTAGATATTTATTGACAACTGCGCCACCAGAACTGAAGCGTTAGGTTTTTTTTATACGTAGGCATCGTATAAAAAAAACTTTTTATTTTAACAATCTGCAAGACAAGTATGTAGATAATATGTGTTTTTAAACAATGAATGTGAGTTTAAATGACTTGTAAACCAAATTAAAAACTTTTTAAAGTTTCAGAAACTTTTTAATTGAAATTAAAAGCTTTTAATGGATATTCTTAATTAGTACAACAAATCCTTAAGCGTAAATAGGCTTGTTTTCTTAAAAAAGCACTTGCAAAAGTGATTAAGGAACTAAAAATGTATTTGTCAAGGTAACCGACATCATTTAATTAGCAGACGGACCTTGGCAAATAGCCAATATAAAAATTAAGACCAGACATCACATATTTAGATAATGCATCTCAATGAAAACGTATCTAATTAAAATTATTACAAGTTACTTGCTAACTTAAATCGCAGGAGCTCGTGGCTAAGTAATAACAGCAAGATGGTCGATCCATCAGGTTAACCTACGCTTGCCGGGGTGGTACGTGGATGGGTGACCATCTTCACATACCGAGACTCCTCCATGCCTCGGAAAGCACGTTAAGCCGTTGGTCCCGGCTGTCATTTGTGGATCTTTGAGAGTCGTTAGGGGTCGTCAGAAGCTCGAAAGTCTGATAACCAGTCTTACCAAAGGGTATCGTATTACCCAGTTACTGGGTTGTGGAGGTCAGATAGGCAGTCGCTCCAAGTAAAATACTGGTATTCAGCTGCATCCGGTTAGACTGGAAGCCGACCCCAACATAGTTGGGAAAAGGCTAGGCAGATGATGATGACTTGCTAACATAAATGTGCAGCATAAAGTGAATGTTAACCTTAAATTGTAAACTGATCAACTTCAGCTGCCCAGTTTGCAACTGTATGTATAATTCCCGCTACGAGGAGTATAATAAAATTAACTTACCCGTACTATCGTGCGTACTATGAACGAGATTCGGTCATGGATCTATTTCAGCGAAAACAATCGGAGTTTCATTCGGTTAAAGCCCTGATTTCTAGTTCAGTGTCAAACTATTCCCAGAGAAGTTCAAATACCTCTGGCTTAACCAAGTTTTAGGTATTTTAGTTTAGTTAAATTTTATAGGAATAGTTCAACTGTTGCTGTTCAACTCTTGACGATGCATTATGAATCTTTTGTATAGGCTGTGTTTTTAACCGACGTCCAAAAGGAGTTCTATGTTTGTCTGTATGTATTTTTTTTTTTTGCATTTTCACTAATTGTGACCCGATTTAAAAAAATCTTTTTTAGTTCGAAGGGCTATATTCCCGAGGTGGTTCCATATAAAATTAACTTTGCCTGCGTAGTTTTTGAGTTAGCTTCAATGATACGTTTTTTTCCTCTTAGATATAGACGATGATGTATGTGACTCCGTCACTGTTATTTACATATCAGGTAGTGATATTCGAATTTGTGTGGGGTAGGTAGGTACCACAATTAAAAAGTGAAAAATATTTTTTTTTGCCGAAAAAACAACAACCGACTTAAAATGTGAAAAATAAAGTTATTTTTCACTTTTTTTGTGCTTTTTTTGGAAGCCGGTTGTTTTTTTTTTGTAAAAAGTTTTTATTCACATAGAACCTCAATAATTTTTTTTTTCATAGGGGTATCAAATTGCATTTTGCATTTAGGTATATTGGCTACAATAAATGCAGGAAAACCATTGAGAATTAGTTTGAACTCTATCGACTATTTTTGATTGTTCAATGAACCACCGGTTTATTCTTGGAGGCTAAAGGCGTCTTTGGCGGCAAAAGGCAGAAGGACATAAAGGCAACAGACAAGGTATGGACGTTCATCACCACACTTGATCAAAACGTAATATCGACTACAGACTTGAAGAAGTCCAAGCTTTCTTCCGTTGTTTCCTAAGTCAGTGATAAATTCATATCTATATATATTATAAATTAAAGTCGCTTTTCATGTTTGTCTGTATGTCCGCGTTGTTCCTCTAAGGGCTGGTTTTATCAAAGTCAGATATCTTATATCCGTGGAATAAAATTGTCGTCTGACAGTTTTTGTATGGAAAAACTGTCAAAAATTCAAAATTTATTCCCAGGATAAGACTTATACTCAGTATGAAAGTTTGGTGAAATTTGCCCTAAACCAAGCAACAGATTTTGATGAGGTTTTCACCATCGTTTAGACGATTTATTCTGGAAGGTGTACGTGTATAATACGTTAGTATTAAAGTTATATATAACTAAGGGCTGATTTTACCAAAGTCAGATATCTTTTATCCGTGGAATAAAAATGGCGTCTGACAGTTTTTGTATGGAAAAACTGTCAAAAATTCAAAATTTATTCGCAGGATAAGACTTACACTTGGTATAAAAGTTTGGTGAAATACGCCCTAAGTAATCTCGATGTTTTGTCTAGTCGTAAAACCTTGCAAGCAAGAGCGGGTCGCTAGCCCAAGATGAATTTAGAAAAGTTCAAACAATCTTCAAAAGTCACAGTACTTGCTAGGTTTGAACCTGCATTCTTGTTCTTGAGAAGCCCTTAACCTCGAGCTATCACGTCTCAGCGACGAACGGTGCAAATAGAAAATTGTCGCGAATTTGTAAACAGGCCAGGGCCACTTCAAATTTGGCGGACCCTGGCGGAAATGAAACGTGAATGAGTCGCAACTAGTGATGTGACCCGGAATATTCTTTAGCGGAAGGAATGGAAATCGACTAGAGATGTTATAAGTAGTATATGTATTATTTGGATAAGTTATATTTATTATTTGGATAAGTATTATATAATTACTAGCGACCCGCCCCTGCTTCGCACGGATTTTACGACTTGACAAAACATCGAGATTTCTAAGTTATATGTAACTTTAATATTACACATAAACCTTCCGGAATAAATTCTCTAAGCGATGGTGAAAATCTCATCAAAATCTGTTGCGTGGTTTAGAAGGAAAAGTTGAAACGGGAGCATTGAAGATGTTTGATTATTATTGCGGCTCGAACTCAAAGCATTTATTTCAATTAAACCATTTACAGGCACTTTTGAATTGTCAAGGAGTCGGTAATATGAAGCTAGTTGCCCTTTCCAAAGCGTAGTATGTACCTATGGAGAAGAACGGGAAAGAAACTCCATGGACACTCTTTTTCAATTATATTGTTACAAAATATTACTTAGGTAGGTACATCATTTATAATTATATGTGAAAACGATAATTATGAAAAAATACTGTCATGCTGCTTGGAATATAGTGCAACACGATAGCGTCAAATTAAAACTGCAAAATGTAAAAGTTTTATTTCGAAAGTACCTTTATACGATTTCAATCGTTTTTCGTTGTAATATTTATATAAATTTTATATGAAGAGGAGGGGCGGCCTTTTAGTGTAGTGCACGGTGGAGGTAAAAGCCTGAAAATTAAAAATGTAGGTAATCCCTCTAACTAAACGTATCTAACATGACGTGTTTATTTTTTGTTTGTATGGTCAGGCAACAACATGCTAACAATGTGATGCTCTTTTGTTCTTCTCGTTCGGCTAGTAATGGCATTAAAATTGCTATCAGAGGGCGAAGGGTACGCAGAAGGCTTTTTAAGAGTCCCTGCTAATTGACACAAAAGCGCGAGTTTATGTATGTACACATAAGTTAGGAGACGTATACCTACGTATACGTATTCAACAAGTTTGGACGTTTAAGTAAGTACGATTGACCGACTTTATTGATAATTGCGACTTGAAATATTAAAATTACTTTATTTGCCAATCTGTATGGTCTGATGGTACTACATCATTCCTAAGATAATAAATTAAATATGGCCAGTAAAGGCTCACTAAATACATATTGGATATACTATTTATTTTGGTAATATAGTCACGATTAAGCTGCTTCTGTAGAATATCGTCGATCGAACAAGAACTTCCTATTACTTTTTAAATAATTCTTTAGAATTTTTGTTGAAAATGAATAAAGTTACTCCTAGCTTTTCCAAGCAACTATGTTTAAAAATATCATGTGCAACCATTACAACTTGGAACCCTCGTGCATTTAGTCTTTACACGATAGCGCCAAATCGTATCGTACTCCGGACGTCGGACTAATGATATTTTCCGGCGAGTTTATTAGGTTTTGGACACGAATGATACAATTTGAAGGCGAGTACGCAGACGTCACCCTTAATTATTGCATGATAGGGGGCAGCTCTTCGATGTACCACAACATAGTTAAAAATGCTACAGTGTATAATCTATTCAAATCCTTTTTGTTTTTTCTATATAAATAAATATCAACTTTATGTTAATGTTATTTTAGGTGGCTTTAGAATGTCTAGTGGCATAACATAATCAGCCTATTATGTCCCCGCTGCTGCGACACAGACCTCGTCTCTCTGAGCGAGAGAGGGCCGTAAGT
The DNA here is from genome assembly GCA_947363905.1 of Lithophane semibrunnea. NCBI lineage: Eukaryota > Metazoa > Arthropoda > Insecta > Lepidoptera > Noctuidae > Lithophane > Lithophane semibrunnea. The sequence continues at coordinate 4,805,443 of OX376186.1, read as the reverse complement.
CCAGTGCGGGTTGTTGGATGTCCCATGTCTTCAAATAAATTTTTGGTTCTAGGACATGCCGGTTTCCTCACGATGTTTTTCTTCACCGTTTTAAGAGCAGTGGTGATGAAATAAATTACATAAAAGAGCCATTTAGATTTTCCAAGTAAAACCTGAAGCTATCCAGGCTAGAATGAGAAATATCGATAGTTCAAGAAGACTATAAAATGCAGCGACCTGTACGACATCTACTGCATTAAAATTCCACTCGCTGTTTATAAGACACTCGCGTTGACTGCGGTAACAACAGCGTTAACTTTCTGTTCCTTTAGTTCTTACCAATTCTTCTCAGTAATAGGCTGCATGGTTTTCCGAAGGATACTCAAATAAAAATATATCAGTTAGTTATTATAGTGTATTTATGTTTATATATTTAAGCTTTATGTATTTATATTTAAGTACTAGCTGCGCCCCGCGGTTTCACCCGCGTAGGTCTCGATCCCGTGGGAATATCGGGATAAAAAGTATCCTATGTGTTAATCCAGGTTATAAGCTATCTGTTTGCCAAATTTTATCCAAATCCATTCAGCCGTTTTTGCCTGATTGAGTAACAAACATCCAAACACACAAACTTTCACATTTATAATATTAGTAGGATTAGTAGGATTTGGTAATTTTCTTGCGAGTTCATCGTAGGTATATTTGATATTTTTAGTTAAGACTTCGCATATTCATGTTTTTCTCTTCTTGTTCTCACACACTATTGTCTACATTTCTTTCTCATTTCTCCTTTCGCAGGTCTGCTGGAAGAAATTTCTTAAGAAATAAGCAGTACCTTTGTACTCATATTTTAATTATGTCGGATCTATTTTGTATTTTACTGTGTGTACATAAATAATAAAATAAAATAAATAAATAAAAATAGTTGTTTTAAATAAATACTGCACTTTAGGTAAAAAATAATTAAATATGTACAAAAGTAAAGAATGATGAGAGAATATTTTAAGCTCTTAGTAAAGCATAAAATCTAGCCATTATAATTTCATAAATAAAACCTGTAAAAAACCCAACTTACCTGCAGCTATCATTAAGAAAAAACATAAGTTATTTTTTTCAAACTTTTGTCCGAGCCAAAATTAATATATTTTCGTCCTCGTTGGTCCAGGTGTCACAAGCGCTACTGCTGAGCATGAGCTCATGGGTTTGACTCCCAAGTCGGGCAAAGTTTTATTTTCTAGGAGAATTTCTTAGTAGCAGCCTCGCAATAGACTTGAAATGTGGATGTACTATGTATGCAACCTTCGGTGAAAAAGGGTGTTATGTTATTTCAGTAATACGGGTCGGGGACACCAGACTGACACCAGTTTAAAATCTAATTAATGTCACCTCGATCGTTTATATGCATGTATTTTTGTGGCTGCAGGCCGGTTGTCCTCGAACCGGAATTAAGAACATCTATAATCTGTTCAATTTAGATGATAGTAGGAGGATAAGTTATTATATAATAACTTTTAACTTAAAAACTTATTTATCGTATATTAACTTTGACCAGAGTACATTTTTACTCTAACTTAGAATGATTCTGAAATAGGTTTGACTACGAAAAAAACCCGCTACTAAATTCCAACCATATTTTTTTTTGTCGAGGTGGGGTCTCCTCTCAGCCAAATTACACAACTAGCGAGAAAATACGTCAGTCGGATGAGTAGTTTTCGATATAGAAAGAAAGAAAGAAAAGAAAGAAATACTTACAGTTTAATCAGCACAAAAAAAAACATACATAGTAGCCAAAAGCCTAGTATTCAAGCAGTAGAAGTTTGACAATTTTATCTATTGCTTGATAGATAAAACTATAGTGCGTTTCATCAAATAGTTCCTATGCCGTAATGTTGGCTATACTGTTGTAGGACCAATACGAATGAGCTGCGCCGCTGCGAAGCTACAAACATAGGTTCCTTTTAAAAATTGTACAGTGGAGCCAACATTACGACAAAGGAGGTATTTGATGAACCGCACCCTATCAAACTTCTACTGCTTGATGAGATAGAGAAAATATAAAGTGCATTAACGAACACACAGACAGAGACGTTTCGGCGTATTGAATGCTCTTAAAAAGTTCATTTATAAAAAAAACTTCGTAACAGTGGCCGATAAACATGTTGAATACAAACACAATCCTTTCATTGTCCATTTCCAGCTCACTGGATAAAATACATGCAGATGAACCATTTCGCCCGAATGCCAAGAAGCGTTATCTTTTCACTTTATATTTTCTCTTACACAGACATTACCGTGTTTTAGCTGGTCTGTAATGAGCTCTTGAGAGCTTACCGGATTAATACTAAGCTAACTCAAGTTAGCTAGCCTTTTAGACACTTGATCTTAAAATTTTACTCACATTTATCCGAACGCCGCCAAACCGCACCATAGCGCCCATCTAATCAAGTAAATAAAATCATAGAAGTATTATTAGTGTTTGTAAATAAACAAAAGACACGAAACCCGGGAAAATTCTTCTGCGGACCAACATATATATTTTTTTAAACATAAGAGCAAGCAAGCGACTTCTATTAAATATTGTCGGGAGGTGTTGTGGGACCCCGAGTTGGAACGAAGTTCCCTTCGTTGTATATTATATAATAAATAGTTATAACACACGTTGATAATTTATTTCAGTATGCCAGTTGGCATACTGAAATAAATTATCAACGTTTGTGAGTAAATAAATGAATTAAAAAAAGTTTGACACTTGAAACTTGAGACCTTGAAACTGACTTTTGCTGGATATAGGCCTCTCCCAGGCTGCGCCACGACACCCTGTCCTCCGCCTTCCGCATTCAGTCTGTCCCAGCCAACCTTTTAAGGTCGTCGGTCCATCTATCTGGGGGCCATCCCACACTTGATACGGTCTCCACTCTAGGACTCGTCTGCTCCACCGGCCATTGGTCCTTCGACAGCGAGGCATGTTCGAGGCATGTTCGAGGCATGTTCGAGGCATGTTCGAGGCATGTTCGAGGCATGTTCGCGGCAGCACCAACAGTATTCTCAGTGTGTCCCAGATCGGTGGGAATCCCCGATGTTGCGGAGGTGGATGCAGCGCCACGCTGAGTTTTAATTGTTTGTGAATTCTTCTGTACCTACCAACACTAGATTTTAAGTTAAAATTGTTACTAACTCTAGCATGGACTCTGAAATAAAAGTTTTCTATTCTGTTGTATCCTTTATCATACAAAATACTTATTCTGTTTCCTATCATTATTTTCGATGTGGCTTTTGGAACTGGCATCCATCTTGAACGTGCTGAGAAGAAGACGAATAAAATCACTATAGCTTGTCCAAATTGAAAAGGGAGGCAAGGAGGAATCCTTATTGCGTACTTGTTTACCCTGTTCCTAAAGGCTGGTGTACACGAGATCACTAGATGACGCTCACAACTTGAGTGCTACAACCGATGGCAAATAACACATAAAAAATGACGATGTGTACTTCAGCAGTGTGAGTTAGTGATCTCGTGTATCTCGTGCCAAAATTTCTCATACAGAATATCAAATTAGAATTGAATTCGTCTATATTCCCATTATTTATTTACAGATTAGCAGCGCCCCGCGGTTTCACCCGCATAAGTCCCGTTTCAGTGGATTTATCGGGATAAAAAGTATTCTATGTGTTAATGCAGGCTATAAACTATCTGTATGCCAGATTTCATCCAAATCTGTTCAGTAGTTTTTTCGTGAAAGAGTAACAAACATCCATCCTTCCATCCTCACTAACTTTCGCGTTTATAATATCATTAGGCAGTAGGATAGTTCCACAGGCTAACCATGTCACACAGTCTGTCGATAGTAATAAAATCATTTTCTAAACTAACCCAATTGATTGAACCTTTGCAATTATCGACAATTTAAACCTGTTAACTCTAGGCCTCTTACAGATCGATAGCGACTGATAACTAGCCTGCTACGTAATTGCCATTTCGATTTTGATTGATCACGTGTCCAATGCAATGTTTTGACTTGTATGGCGGAAATGACTCTGGAATTGACATTGGCGTCGCGGTAAAAAACATATTATCGATGTTAAGTGAGTTGTTATTTTAAAGTAAACAATAGTTTTATATACAAATATATGACACAAAAAAAAACTTAAAATACATAATACTCTATAATAAGTACACCATACAAATTAAAGTTATGAATGTAGAATTCTACATAAGTGATGCAATGGCCGGCCTTATTGCTAAAAGCGATCTTTAAAAGACAACCTTTGGATGCATTTAAAGGGAGAAGGAGATACTGCAGGTACTCTGTAGTGTAACATTTACAATAAATACATTATGGACATATAAAGCACATACCTATCTACAATAATATAATCATGAAAGAAAAGAGAGATGCGTAGCTGGCTGCGTAGTTGGCTACGATGTGACATGCGTAGTTGCCTACGTTGTGAGATGCGTAGCTGGCTACGCTGTGGGATGCGTAGCTGGCTACGATGTGACATGCGTAGCTGCCTACGCTGTGAGATGCGTAGCTGGCTACGCTGTGAGATGCGTAGCTGGCTACAATGTGACATGCGTAGCTGCCTACGCTACAACAGTGTTGGGCTCAATCACAAAGAACTATAAATAATGATGAAGGTTAAGAAAATGAGAAAGAGAGAGTGTTTTTTCAGAATACGCCTTTTTGTCAAAATATTCAAATCAAAGGCATTAATATGTAAACATTAATTTGTAAACATTAATTAATTGTTTTTGTGGGCTTGTGGCTGATCGAAAAATTGTTTGGAATGAAAATGGCCTCCACCTGAGACCTGGCGATGGCTTCCATAAATATGGTGTGATCTCGTTGACTACCTGCAACGGTCTCGCCCTGTAGTCGGCTGCTGCTGCGTTTGGGTTTTGTCGTCCATGTTGACGGATGTGGCGACGGCCTGCGGGTCGTCTCGGCACAAGCGACATGATGCAGGAGCAGCAGTGTCGCACTCTAGCAAAACAATTACACACACACACAGTTCACAGTTCGAACGAAGAACTCATGAAAATGGCTACTGGCATCGTTGATGATGCGTGGCCCCACGTTGGGCGCCAGTTTAAAAGGAGTGTAAAAGAATTATCTTCAAAAATACTGTATCTTCTACAACACGGAAAATATAACAAACACTTTCGTTTGTTTATACAAGAAAATAAAACGTTCCTCAATTAAACGTCGCCGTCATTCTGACAAATCGCCCTCTCTTATACATGCGCGTCGTCTGCGAATGGCATGCAAGCTTTTAAGCGCTAAGGAGGACTGGCGCGTTACAAGCATAGATAGACATATATTTAAAAAAAAAACAAATAATAATCTATGGTTACAAGTAATTAAGTCGACTATACGTAAAAACTGTGCTAAAAACGGAATATCAGTAGTTGAAAACAAAATAACTTTTCCGCGAGCCATTAACTTGTTGCCATTGAAACGGAGCGGAAGTTATTAATACGCGGGCAATAACCCGAACTTGTACCAGCGCCCAATGCAGTATTATCTGTTTTCAATGCAGTAGAAAATCATTATTGGTCTATTTAATAAACACGTGTTTTGATCGTAAATCAAGGTTGCTTTAAGTTACGTATCATTTTATTGCTTATTTTACAAGGTTTTAACTAGTCATAAAGATGGACGGGTTTTTTGTGCTATAAGTGTAATACTGTAAACAATGTTATGAACCTACCTACGTTGCCTACACTGAGAGCTGCGTAGCTGGCTAAGCTTAGAGCTGCGTAGCTGCCTATGATGAGAGTTACGTAGCCGGCTACGATGTGAACTGCGTAGCTGCCTACGCTGTGAGTTGTGTAGCTGCTTACGCTGTAAGCTGCATAGCTGCCTACGCTGGGAGCTGCGTAGCTGGCTACACAGTGAGATGCGTAGCTGGCTACGATGTGAGCTGCGTAGCTGCATACGGTGTGAGTTGTGTTGCTGCTTATGCTGTAAGCTGCGTAGCTGCCTACGCTGTTAGCTGCGTAGCTGCCTAGGCTGTTAGCTGCGTAGCTGCCTACGCTGTTAGCTGCGTAGCTGCCTACGCTACAGTGTTGGGTAAATCACAAAAAAAATCAATCCAATCACTAGTCAAACTAAAAAAATTGTGATTAAATTAATTTTACTAAACCAATCACGATTGAATTTTAGTTTTAGTTGTAACTAAATATTCAGTCTTCAAATTTAAGTTTTTAATTCAAATTAATATTAATTTTCCTTTTTAAATATCTAATTAAAGAACAGAAACTGTATCAATTCAATCGATTATTTAAATTTTTTACACGATTAAAACTAATTTAATCGTTAGTTAAATTAATTACGTTAGTTTTAGTTTTTAATCGTCAATCATACTACGACTAACACTGATATGCTGCAAGCTACGTAGTACGTGTTGAAGTCCCAGTTTGACTTGCGACCAAACCACGTGTTGATCTCCGGGTACCTAGCCCTCTACTCGCAGGGGAACTTGCTGCCTGGAGGAAAATGTTGAAACAAATGAAACTTTTTAATTTGTTTCATATCAACAATGCGTTCATTAAACGCCATATTACGTGCATTTTGTGTTGTGACACGATAATGCGATTGTTAGTACAGTACGACGCAACTTAGATGTAGCATACATTTGATTTACATTCAATCATTTCAATTTTACTAATGTATTTGGTTATAAAACTATTGCGTTTGCGTAAAGATCATTTTCACTTAAAGCAGTAATGAGAGAAGAAAAAGATTAAATATTGGAGTTTTTGAAAGCACACTCAGTTCGGAATGAATCGGTTTTACGAATTTTGCCGATCTAAGTTGTGTTGTACTGTACTGTGCTGTCAGTCGCCATTTTGAAATCTATTAGTATTGAAACTAAGACTGCAATGAACGCACTGTGCTCACACGGCTGCCCATGTGAGTAAAACCTTAGAAATGAATTTGATGAAATATCTTTCTTTTCACCCTTTCCACATAACATTTTTCTCTGATCTGTTTGATTGTCCGTTAGCTTGTTTGTAAAGGCTCGTACAGACTGGCGCGACACCGGTAATTATTGTACCGTGAAGTTTTCTTAGAAATTGTTTTATTAGAGTCGCGTCGCGCCTGTTTGCGGGAGCGTTAACTCGAGGACCACTTTTATTTATTTTAATTCATAGGTATATTTTCTGACTACGTTTTAGTATTTATTAAACGCCAAAGGGATCAGGGGAAGCTAGGAAGGTTAGATAAATTAAAAAAAACAACAGTTTAGTGTACTACAAATATATTTATAGAATTACAGGCTAAGTTGTAAGCTACGGCTATAAGCAGAAGTAATGGTTGCTGCCATTGCAACATGGTACAATTTATCGTAACTTAGGTAAAATTCATTGTAACTTAGGTACAAGTCATTGTAACTTAGGTACAAGTCATTGTAACTTAGGTACAAGTCATTGTAACTTAGGTACAAGTTATTGTAACTTAGATACAGCAGTGCTAAGTGCCTCGTAGTATAGTGTTAGTGAATAAATCAAACGATTGGAGATTGGCTGTACGGGGTACTGATGAGGCATTGGGCCGGTATGGCTATACGACATTTATGTATATGGAGTTTAACGTAAGACTGGCATTAGACACGTTGAACAAGAGTCTACTGTCAGTTTTATGTCAAACTCCATACAGAAATATCGTGTTTATAAGGTGTTTATGATAAACAACTGATAAACCCGGTTTTGTGGTAATAAGGTAGCTTACTAGTAAACAAGACGTGTGCACCATGGGATGTCCATCGACAAAAAATTACAAACTTTCATCTCTCTTTTCAAAATTTCAATCGTCTCTCCTTTTTTTTACCACAAGTGGAAGCCTCAACCATAGAGGAACTGGTTATCTTACCTATGACTGCGAAACATAACAATGCCGTTAATATTGTTGTTATGACGACAGACTTAGATAAGATGGTGGTAGCTAGACCAGGACCAGGGGGTCATCTTCAGTACTACAACACTTGTGCAGTTTTTCATGGTCCCAGAGCCATCAGTTTAGGCTGTTAGTTGTCTGTCAGTGAATGAATGAGTTTAAGATTTTTTTTTAAGTAAATGTGTTTATCTACGAGCTCATTTTGGCGCTGTTAAGATCATCCCAGAGCTAAAGTGCACACGACATTTTTGACAAATGTATGTTATTTAGATTTCGTTTTCACTTTGATAAAGCCTTATGAGACAATTTCTGTAAAAAACACTAGTAATTCATATGAATTTTGTAAGACTTTGATGAATATGATTTCCCAAATCGATTTTCGTCTATTAATAAAATGAGAAACCTTTTAATGCGAAAAAACAGAGTATGTCATAATCTAATCTGACCAGTTTCCTCATATGACATTTAATAGCCGTACTTAACCGTGGAGATGTAAATAAGTAAACATCAAAAAGAAATCAGTATAAAAAATCATCTTTGTCCAACACTGGACCACTGTAGGCTCAATTGGAGAACACTTGAGTATGTACAGTCAGGGCAATTATTTGTTATGATAATTGACATTTTGCGACAATTTACCGTATTACGGCCGTTTCATCAAAGAATTATGGTTGTGATCTGAATATTCGGACAGTTTAAGTTGATAGTGAATTTGCTTTACAATTAATTCCCCTGACTTTACAAGAAAATGAAAGAAAAACAAGTGATTCACAATTTAAAATCGATACAGTACTTATGATCTTAGAAAATGCAAGAAGCTATACAATTTTTTAGTAAAGTACTTTTTTATGAATAAACACGCATTAGTTGCAAATTGCAAACGTAAATCATATCTGATTATTTTTGTATAAAAATTGAAAAATATTAACTTCTTCACTGTTTGAAACTTGCATAAACTGCGTAAAAAGCCTTTTGGCATAATACCTACTTACAATGTTTTAAATAGGCCTCTAATTATAATATGGGCCGTTTACATTTTCATAAATGAAAAAGGTAAAAGATAACTAATTTACAAACATTGTAGCAGTACATTAATTATTTTACCTTGATTGCTTTAACATATCTATTATAATTATTTAATTGCTTCATTTCATTACGCAATGGACATTATAACCAAATGCCTAAATTAAATTACATGACATCATAATGCACATGAATCATTAAATTGACAACGCTTCGGAAATAAGATGTATTAATTATTAATTTGACAATTATATCTTTAGAAATATAAATGGTCTTCTGTTAGTACATATCAAACGTTCTGTTAGTAAATAGATTTTTAATGATTTCCTTTTAAAATTATAATAAATTTTAAAACGACCAAATATGTATTACAGAAAGTTATGTTCTTTTTTTGCTTTTTTGTTATAATTATTTTGTTTCTATAAAGGTTATAATTTTTTATTTATGTGTCATTTTTATTTTATGTTAAACAGTCGTTGTAATCTAAATTCGCCGTAATTACTCGGTGTTAAGTTATAGTTTATTTATGAATACGATATTTTATAATCAAATGTGTCGATATTGTTAATTCGTTGTATTTTTAAAGAAAAAATTGTGGGACACTATAATAATATAATTTTCCGTAATATTTTTTTTATATTGGGGATATTTTTAAATATCTTTTCTATAGTCTTTATTCTTTTAATGTTATTTTTATATTATGTGTTTTTTACCTAATATAAAGATCAGTTTTTGTTTAAAGTTTTAAAATGTTTTGAAGTTAGTAAAGTACTTTTTTGCTTGAATGTTTACAGATTAATTCGTTTTAAATTTGGATTATTAAAATAATTATAATAACGAGAATAGTTGGAACACTTGTTGAACATTGTCATTAGGTAAATATAGACATTCAAAAATTTAATTATAATATATAGGAAGCATGTGCTCATCGAAGTTTTGGAAATGTAAAAGTTTCAAAGAATATTATTTAAGACGCTGAAACGGCTATGAATAAGGAAATCTTTAGAGTTACATAGAAATCAATATAAATAAATACAATTATATAATAATTGGGAGTTTTTAAGTTAGTGTATAATATTTTCTATTTCTTCGTATAATTACTATTCTGTTTGGCTATGTTTGAACTTTAACTTATAAAGTAAATAGATCGTAGAACCTATTTTTATAAATCTGAGTTAGAATGTAGTAAGTATTTGGAAAATGTAAAACTACCTCTCCATCATCACAATTTCTAATCCACTCCTAAAATAACTAAGTAAGTACCGGTTTGTAAAGGAAGCCACGAAATCATTCGAACTGTTGAAACCACAACCAGTTCGCTCAACGCTTTCCCCAAGAAAAGCCGCTTATTATACCGACGCCGAAACAGATCACATTCCCAAACGATTAGGTTCACAGAGAAGGTAGAACTGAGGCCTTCGTGTGAGTTTCTTTTAACCATCTTGACTTTACGCATCGACCGCGTTCGGCGCTCCGATAGGCCTTTCACCAATGAAGGCCAGTGAAGGGCCAATCGGAGCGCTGAACGCGGTCGATGCGTAAACTCGAGATAGTTCAAAAAAACTCACACTAGGCCTCCAGAGCAAAACAAGAAACAAATTAATTAATTATTATCGCTCGTCTCATTCACACAAAGGAAAATCGCTATTGTGGAATATGGAGAATGTAAAAACAAGGAATCTATTCCGATATACCTAATCCGCTTTCCGGGATTCATCCTATGAAATATTTTATTGATAGCTCAGCAAACTCGGGTCCTTGATAAAACATTTTTGTATCCACATGCCACAATACTTACATTGTTCACTGAATTTTGAAATAGTGTTCAATTTTTCTGGTAGGTATTTATCGAACGACACGCCTGAAAACGCAATAGTGGCGTAAAAAATGTTGCAACTCTAGAGAATCGATAATTGTAAAAAGTTTTAAAAAAAGTGTCCAATTAAAGAGTTTTATTGTTAACGTGTCCCTTTTATCTGAGTCATACAAACGGAGGACACCGCTCGCCGAATGCCGGACGCCAAACGTATTGTGTTTGTATTTGATTTGAAAATCCAGCTCGCGACCCTCCGCGGCTGTACAAAACAGATCTGGGTGCCAATACCCCTTCGCCAACTATTTTCCTCCCGACAATTGAATAGCTGCCACTATTTTTCATAAAATATTTTGCAAACTAAGTTTTTGTACTACTCTTTTCGTTTATGCTGACTATTGATAGCAACTTTCGCCAATCATTAAGTTTAATCACCAACTGTTTCATAATTTAATTACTTACTTAATATTTATCCCTTGACGTTGAGTGATGAAAGATTGTATGCGGGCTAGCCATTTTAAGCCCAGGTTAGCAAGGGCGTACTTTTTCGTGAACTAAATTTTCAATGGAGGCTTAGCGCTGAGAGTTAAAATCCAACATTTTGTTTTCTTGACGCGCGATGCTCTCTGTTGCATTCTCAAAGCTCGGTTCAATAACGAGAGTTCAAAATTCAGTGCGAGAAAAAAGATCGCAGCGATTAAAAATCGCCGTGTGAATTTGGGCTTAACACGCGTACGAATTATTAGATATAATCTGCTGCATTTATAATTACAATTACTCAGGTAGCTCAGGTAGTAATAGACTTTTTGGCAATAAATATAGTATGTGAGCACATAGGAAGTATTATTCAAAATCTTAAAAAATGTTGAGATTATTGTCTTACATGATATGCTTGGTGTTCATTTATACGGAATACGAAACTAAACGTCCCACTAACTTAATTTTCAATTTGAGGTCCGTAGCTTCATATTATATTGTAGATAATCAAGAATCCGATGAAAATTTGAAAAAACTATCAATAACCATACAAATTGTATAAATTAGACCGATTGTTTGGTGATAATCCTTATTCAGGTAGCGGCAGACAATTTTAAGCTTTGTTGCTTAAGGTTTATTTTGAATTTCAGTCTAGAATAGCTTGCAGCTCACTGAAAGACTTACAAGATGAAATATTTTGAATAGACTATGATAATATGGGACTTATTCGTAACACGTACTTGCTAAATATTATATCTATTGTTTTGGCGTTTATTCCTGTTTACTTCTAATTAGGTGTGATGTAATGAAATAAATAATGATGAAATGTAATGTAACGTATAATACGAGTATAACGTAACACAGAACTAAAACAAACTACCGAAGTTTCCTAATAGTTACTATTAATAAACTAATAGTCATTCAGATTTAAGGTATATAATTAGACTCATATAGTTTATATTATGGTAAATATGCATTTTTTCATTAAATTCCTAAATTTTTCGCAATAACTGGATAAAAAGTTTATTGTAAAAAATTTGCCTTACAGAGTAATTTAAGAATTGTACGAATCGTATTGCTTTTCCGGTTTTATATTTGTATTTTTTTACTAAGCTATTTGAAAATATGTAATTTATAATTATTACATATGATTACTTATTGCTAGTATTAAACGAGCCTTAAATGTAATAGTAAATCTGCCGCAGCCGATATAAATTGAAAGTGTCTTTAGTAACTCAGAAATAAAGTATTTATTACATGTTTAAAACTTTAATAACTTCAAAAATATTTCGGACTAGCTAATTTTTTCATCTTTTTCTTAGGGACCTTTCCCGTCACGCACACTAATTACTCACCAAAGTTTCATCACAATCGGTGGAGCCATTTTCGAGTTTTTGCGTGACTAACGCACGGTAATTGATTTGTTTAGTTTAGATTATCGTTATCGTCATGTACCTACTTCAAATTAATTGCAAATTACAATAAGGATTAAAAATTACATAAGGCTTAGAACACAATTACACTTTACTTGTTAATATCATATAGCTACATTTGAAGCACAAATGGCAAACTATTATTAATTGTGTTCTAAGCCTATAACGGGTTGTCTCGACTGCGGCGTAGGCCTAACAGTAGTTTTAAATGGCAACGCCATAGAAACGTAGTAAGGGCTCCAATTATAGCTTATCCAGTCTGAAATGACGCGCTCCTCTACAGCATTTTACGTACAAGTCGCGTCGCTGTCTACGTAAAATGCTGTAATGGGGCGCGTCATTTCAGATTGGACAAGCTATATCATAAAACGATCCTACTTGTAGCTTCACTGGCTCAACATTTCACAGTTTTTAGAGCTTTACAATAATTGACCAAATAAATAATTTCTTAATTAATGACTAGAACATGTTGGGTACAAAGCATTTATTTGGTGTAACAGTTACGTTTATTAGTACAGCTTTTCAATATTTATCAAGCGTTTAATCCGATTTATGGTTCAGTGTAGTTTCGAATTTGGAATAACATCTCACGTCATGATTCATTCGATAGATAATGTACCTACGGGGCAGATAGGCTCCCGGGACCTACTGCGTCGGGTTGATGTGCCCTACGCAAAGATATTGGCTTATCAGTCCGGACCGAAGGATTTTTTAAACCGGCAAGACTGGTAACCTAAGTGCGCTTACTATTTTTACATTCTACGGTCATAATACAGTTACCAACGTTAACATTTACAAACATTTCATCGCTTACAATGTTGTTACAGTTAACAGTGAGTTGGTGCTTGTAAAAGCGGTGATGTGTTTAAGTAAAGATGTTTTGGCATTGTATTAGATAGCTATTCAGGGTGCATTAACTCCTAAGCGCTGTGAGAAAAATTTGGAAGACATCACCTGACCTGTTGAGATCATGCTCAATTTTAATATAATTAATTACTTACAACAACTTAACCACACGCTCTTTCTATCAGTCTTATTCTGAACAGTTTCCTTCTGGAACTGGTGACACTTACAGTAATTCAGCCGCTTTACATTGTAAGTAGTATGTTTTTTTTTCCTTCATTTAGTGAACAACAAGCTTTATCGAGGTTTTCATGAATCTAGCCAGACATGGTTTTTTTCGTATGGATTATACTAATTAACATTCATTCTATTTATTTTTTGTTTTTCTGAGATCGGCTGCAAGGTTTTGCAAATTCAAATCAACCAATACTTTCCAGGTTCAGATTAGTACTGAAAGAACGAGTGTAGCTTACCATTTAAATGATATTTTTTTATTACAAAATTGACGAAAATGACCGAAATTGACATAAGTGAGATGAGTTACAATTATGAAAAACTATCTTTATAACGTGCAATCACTACGTTATGTGATATAAAGAAGTGTTTTAAATACTACAGGGTACTGTCACATACACTATTTCTTGTTTTATCTTTTTTCTGCGACAGTACTTAGGCCTAAAATAGAATCAATGAATTCTACATTTATACATATTGAGCAAAGATAATAATTTTGTGTTATAATTTCCATCAAAAATGCTTAACGTGAATATATTTTTGAATTAATCAAGTTTTTCGTTGAATTATCGTACTTTTGTAATATTATTGTAAATTTAAAATTGTTATTTTTGGGATATCTAGCTCATGAAGCAGAAAGATATTTCAAACAGACAAAAATCATTAAATTATTATTAATTATTATTTGTGAATATCAAACTGCCTCATGTCTCTTTGGTGTTATCCATTATTATCTTAATCTTACATTATACACTTAACATAGTATCAGCTTTCACTCAATTGCTTATCAAAAGACACTCAGCGAACAATTAAATAGGGATAATGAGAAAAAAAAATTGTCCCTCTGTGACATTATTAAAAAATATTGGACACGTATTTTTTCTTTTTTTACTTAATCAAAAGATTACGGCAATACATTGAGTTAATATGTGCCATGACGTCACGAGTATGTAGATTCCCCAACTTTAATGCGTTTTATCTAAGTAATTTTGTATTATTATGATAAAGCAAAAAATACATGTCTAATAATTTTTTTATTATCTGACTGACAGACTAAATAGATTTTTCTTTTTTTTTACCCAGGCATCATCCCTATTATAACTTACGACGAACTTACATAAATCTTTATGAAATTGTAACTCTGGTAAAAGTTCAGGTGGTTTCATTAATGAAGGAAACTTATTAAAAAAAAATAAGAAAATCTAAACATATACCAGAGTTAAATCTGTAGAGATTATGTAATTACTTACACATAAATAACCTACACATAATTTACATTTACAGAGAACTTACACAAAGATAGTAATCAACATAATTATGTTAATTCACCAATAGTAGGAAACTTCATAAAAAAAACAACTGAAAATTTACCTGTACAGATTAATGTGTTATAACTTACATATAAATAACCTACACATAAGCTTATCATAGACACTACTATAACGAAAGACGTCGTGAAATATCAAATATTCACAATAAAAATTTAACTCTATAAAAATACATCTCTTTTCTCAAATACACGCATCCATTGCTTTATCATTCAGAGTCTTAACGAACCTATCGATCCTCAAATTAATAACACTTACCTCTAAGAAGATACTTGAAAATTGTGAGAAGAGTTAGTGGGACTTACGTCACTTCGCAGTGGGACTTACGTCACTTCGCAGTGGGACTTTCGTCACTTCGCAGTGGGACTTACGTCACTTCGCAGTCGGACTTACGTCACTTCGCAGTGGGACTTTCGTCACTTCGCAGTCGGACTTACGTCACTTCGCAGTGGGACTTACGTCACTTCGCAGTCGGACTTACGTCACTTCGCAGTGGGACTTACGTCACTTCGCAACTGACTTGTGAAGTTGTGTGACTATGGCCGGCCACATTAGCAATTCCTCCAAAAGTAATTCATTTCCTGAATTTCCAGCTGTCATTAGCAATTCCTTTAATTTGACACAGCAGCAATTCATAATTTGTGGGCCATTTTACGAATCTCCATAGAAAACTGATGAATTATTTCGTAATACGAATTATACGCAGATCATAATTATGAATTGTCCGTTTGTGACATTTTACGATGATTAATATTATTTTCCTATTATGATTCTGCCAAAGTGGCCGTTTTAAGCCCCCTGTTCTCCTGTGCCCTGTTTATCAAAACTTACAAGCCTTGTAGTAATTATATGTTGAGACTATAACTTTTATTTGTGATTTTGTTTATCAAAAAATTATTTGTAAGTTACAAGTTGTAGAAAATCATAACAAATCCTGAGTGTCCGGCGACTCTCTATTCCGTCTTACAAGTTTACAAGTGTCGTGCTTAGTACGGCAATAAAAATTTAAATTCGATTTTCTTTTTTTTTTATTGTGGTCAAAAGAGGAAGATGACCTGATGCCCGTATCCCAGCAGTGGGAACATTATGGCTGATTATGGATATGGAGATGAGCTAACGAAAATTAACATTCTAGGTACCTACCTAACTTTGTGAACGTGTAGATTTGTAACTGTTGATAAACAGGGCCCTGATCTTTTACTTATAGAATATAACAGAATAGAATAATAGTCTCTTATTATTTCCGACTGGTGGCCGTGTCGTGATCGTGAATTACTTCTTTACCAGTTTATTCTCAAACCCTGTTACTGTAGCATGCCTACTAAACACAAAATAATCTGATTTTAAGTATATTTAGAATTGCTTTGATTATAAAGTAGCTGACCCGACAGACATTCCGATTTCCCGAATTTGAAAAATGTCCGATAAAATTTTCTAATTTTTCTTTCCTTCAATACCAAACTATCATGAAGATTTTAAAACAAAAAGTAGCTAAATCTGTCCAGCCGTTCTCAAGCGATGCGCTTACCAACGATCATCATATCATTTTGATTATATAGATAATTGATACTTATTTATGTGGTACGATTTTTATAATTTTGTTCTAGATCACATGGCGAGAGGCATTTTTTTTCTAACACATGTCTGACGATCGCATTCAGAGACCCAACTTACTTTTAACACAAATTAAAAATATTATTAGACTTAGGTATTATAAAATTATTGGAACACGATGGCAGCGGGCACGTGTCGTACAACGGAAAAAACATTGTGTTGAATATAATTGTATTGAAAAGTTATATAAAATAAGTATATACAGGGTGTGGCGTAAATAATGGATAACCCTGAAACTGTAGATTGGCCAAATTATCGTCTATCATTTATACCACTTTTATTCGTGAGTTTTTCCTATGTTTTAATAGTTATTCTGCTATTCTGGGCGGAGACAAATCCAACAAATCAAAGATCATCAAAATCGGTCTAGCAGTTCACGAGTTATAAGTGCTTAAACAAACCCGACTTTGTTTTATAAGATAATCAAAAATGTCAATAATTTAGTAATCCATGGGCATATGGCGATATAAGTATAGTAAATGATAGATGATAATCTGGCCAATCGACAGTTTCAGGGTTATCCAATATTTACGCCACACCCTGTATGTTATTATATAAAATATTTCAATATATATCTTAAATATATGGTGTATCTTTTCATACACGAAATCTTATAAGGGGTCATTTTACTAATCATGGGTCCAATCCCGAAAAACAAATCAGCTGTTCCCTACATTTTGTCGAGCTATGCGAACAT
Organism: Lithophane semibrunnea; assembly: GCA_947363905.1. Lineage (NCBI taxonomy): Eukaryota > Metazoa > Arthropoda > Insecta > Lepidoptera > Noctuidae > Lithophane > Lithophane semibrunnea. The sequence goes on along the minus strand of OX376186.1, from coordinate 4,788,104 downwards.
AAATGTATGGAAAAGATGATATTTTTTCGCGATTTCTGGTTTGGTCCCATAGTGAAAGTTGTTCATAATGATGAGTACAATGACCCCTTAAGAGATTTCGTGTATGAAAAGATATACCTTATATGTATTATTGAAAAATTATTAAGTACCTCATCTTTGTTAACGAGTTTTGCACTCAGAAGCCTCACAGTACTACTGCGAAGTTTCATTCATCAAATAATAATATTCGCACGAAAAAGCGAAATGTTTTGTAAAATCTACAGGTACGTAAAGCTCGAGTGAGGTGGAAGCGCCCGCTCCCATCTGTGACGTGTCCACAACCTACGGTATTTACAATCTAATGAGAACCCTATTTAACTAAACATTAGGTTCATAACAATGACTACCGCGTCCGTAGTTCGTAGTGGTAAAATGTTTTGATTTAATATGCTGTGTTTTTCCTAGATAACTTTTTAGATTCATCTTGAAGCAAGTTACCGCGGACTATTGTGAATAATGAAGAGTAGTGAAAATGTTTTTCAAAATTTGTATGGAACATTGACAGAAAATAGAGATTTCAACATGTTTTGTCTTGAATGTTTCGCCAGTGCAAACGCACGGTTAGTCAAACTAAGGACACCGGACACGCTGTCAGTTCCGGTGGCCGGTCATCTAACGAACAGTACCTAACGAGATAGATCACGCGTCACCTGCAGTGCAGATCATTGTCACCCTCTTATTGGATTCCCTTGAACTTCACTGTTAATTATCGAACGACGGTTGTGATATCTGCCTGGTCAACGTTCTTGAACAATTGTTTATTTGAAAGACGTACCTACCTACGCATGAGCAAAATGAACGAGCTTTTTATATTTTTCACATAACATTATATTACGTATTTAGAGAGATCCTTACAGTCCAATTAGGTATATCACTTGGTCATGAATTAACACTACCTATAACAGTTAGTTCCTTGTAAAAGATCGCAATAGCTATCATACCGGTAGTACGGCCGTACTCACATTCTTCGATCACCGAGGTAAAGGTATACTCTGCGCTGGATACTTTGCAAGGAATGTCAACAAGTAACATATGAAAACTAATACCTGGTAAACATTTTATTTCGAGCGATATAATGCATAATTATATCTTTATTAAACACAGTTTCTTTGAAGAATAACATCAATTCAGTAATATAGAAAATGTTGCTTATTCGATATTCACAGTTAAGTATATCATGAATCCGAACAGATTGACTAGCTGAATAGACTTAGACATTACATAGGAATATAAATAAATAACAACACTTAGTAAATCTTTTGTGGACATCGACGGCGTCAGTTAGAATGATAGCGTTAAGTGGTAGTTTTCATGTGGCACTCGTGTCCATCCTGCAAGGCGGCGCGGAGTGCACCCGTGCCGCGGGTCGCTGGCGGCGCCGGCGCCCGAGCAACAGTTTGGTCCTCCCGGGGCGCGCTATGCTACGCTAGCCGTCACACGCTAGTCGTGCGCCTATGCCACTCTACACTCGTTACTTTATTGCTCTCTTTGTACCACAGCTCGACGGTTTCATTAAGTCTCTACGTATCACCGTAACTACATCTAAAGTCGCACACCACATCCGCGACGCTAACTTACTTAACGTTACTATGTAAACATTACCCTACGCTATAACATTGCAGGCTCTTGCCATAAATTGACACGATTGCTTCCGTCATTGCCGGACTAATAATTGAAAAAATACGTTTTATTTTAATTTCACTTTGCATTAATTTTATCTTCTTCTAGAATTATGGAAAGAGCCATAATGAGATTAGGTACATATTTATTGCTTTAATTCATTCGACGCCGTCGAAACTAGTAGGTATTCTAAAATATCTTCTTTTCAGTAATACAAAGGTGTAAAGAAGTTCATAGAGAAATAGTTCGTTGCATCGTTTGCAGTATGCGCGCGGCCGCACGTCACTCGTCCTCATCGTCCTCCTCGTCGGAGCGCGCGCACGCCGCCTCCTGGTGCTTGTTGAGGTAGCTCTTGAGCGCGAACGACTTGCCGCAGCGCGTGCACTCGTACTTCTTGTCGGCCGAGTGCGTCTGCAGGTGCGCGCGCAGGTTGGAGCGGTCGGCAAACGCCTTGCCGCAGGACGCGCAATTGTATGGCTTCTCGCCCGTGTGAGAGCGCAGGTGGCCGCGCAGCAGCCACGGCCGTGAGAACTGCTTGCCACACACGCCGCACACGTGCCCCATACGGTGCGTGAGCACATGCATGGCCAGCGCCGGCATAGACACGTACGCCTTGCCGCACTCGCCGCAGCGCTTGGCCGACACCGAGTCCAGGCTGCGGTGCGTCTGCTTGTGCCGCGATAGGTTCGATGAGGTTGCGTACCGCTTGCCGCACTGGCCACAGTCATATCTGCCGGGCTTTTCTTTGGTGACAGGCAACGATTCGCTCTCCGGCGGCTCGGCCTCTGCCGGTTCCGGTTCAGGATCGGGGATCACCTCTTTGTATTCTATCCGGTACTCAGTGGGCTGGGACGCGGCCGGCGGGGGCGGCGCGGGCTGGTACTCGACATAGCTGATCTGCGTGTCAACGAACTCCACAGGCTGTAGCGGTGTAACGGTCTGTACGGTGTGGTACACCGGCTCTTGCGGCTCCTCGGCTAGTATGTAGATGTTGGTGGGCTGCAGCGTGTAGGTGTAGACGGGTACCAGCGGCGCGAGGGGCGCTAGGGGCGCTAGGGGCGCGAGAGGAGTGAGAGGCGCGGGCTCGGGCGCCAGCACGGTGACGACGTGCGCGGGTGGCAGCGGCGGCAGGCTGTGCGCCAGCGACAGCAGCTCGTGCGCCGCCTCCGTGTCGGCCGCCGACCGCTCCGACAGCGGCACGCCCAGCTCCGCATATTCGGTGGAACGGGTTTCTGCGAACGAAAATTATGATGCAATTCCAATTTTCATACGCCAAACTAATTCGGGAAACTAAGTGCCAGTGGATGATGTAACAAATCAGATAAGATTTATTTTGAAATATTTAAAAAATTGTTTACAAAATTAAACTGCATGCCAGATAAGTTGACAAAACCACAATTAGGGAACCAAATCACGTGAAAGCAACAAGCTCTACCTCCATCCACCACTAAAAATGTTAAACTACTTCACCAGGCTTGGGAATTGAACCTGGAACCCCACGTAAAAGTCGCTTACTAAACAATAAGAATAATAAATATCAAAACATAATAACTTATAAATAGCAAAGCCATTGCACTGTGAAGTTCGGCTTCTCATCAAAAGTTTGTTTAGATACTAATAAAAGTTAATTCTGATTCAAACACTGATAAACAATGCCACGAATTGATTGGAGATGGACTTGTAACAGATGAACAAGTTTGGTTGAAAAGTAATAAATCACAATATTACTATTGGCACAATGTAACAACAGTTGCACGTGGACTGCGATAGAAAGAGAACTGTGGAATCGTTCCCGCCGGGCCGATCCACGCGCGGCCCCGCCTCCCCTGCGCGCGCCTCTACCGGGTGATTACACAAACATGGAACGACTGCACACTACATTTAATAAAACTCCGCCCCAAATAAAACATAAATAAAACTTGTACTGAAATCTTTCATAACATCCGCTTTTTAACTTTACTTAAGCCTCATAGTTAGCATCTCCTCAGACGTGTAACTACAACAAAAAGGAAAAATTTACAAACTCGTATTGAGTGGTTACTAACCGTACGTTATATAACATAGTGTAATGAGCATAAAGCATTGAAGTGTGCTTTTTTACACAAACGTCTAAAGATAAGAGAGAATAATCTACTCACTACATTGATTACTCACTACACTGACATTTTGATTTTGTTGATTAAGGAGCTCGTGGCTAAGTAATAACAGCCGCACGGGTCGCTTGCCGGGGCTGGTCCGTGGATGGGTGACCATCTTTACATATCGAGACTCCTCCGTGCCTCGGATAGCACGTTAAGCCGTTGGTCCTAGCTGCCATTTATGGATCTTTGACAGTCGTTACGGGTCGTCAGAAGCCCGAAAGTCTGACAACCAGTCTTGCCAAGGGGTATCTTTACCCAGTTCCTGGGTTGTGGAGGTCATGTAAAATCGTGGTATTCAGCTGCATCCGGTAAGACTGGAAGCCGACCCCAACTTGGTTGGGAAAAGGCTAGGCAGATGATGATAAATTTGATGTCACCAACCCGCCTTGAGTAAGCGTTGTGAGCAAATCGCTCATGTCTTCTCTGAATGATAAGAGCCCGTTGCCTGCAGTGGCAGTGGGACAATAACAGGCTGGATTATTATTAGGTCCCCACCTATGAAATCAGCGTTTTGTGTGGGGAATTTTAAAGAAGTTGCATTTTTCATACTAACATTTTCTTAATTTATATAACAACCATGAACACTAATGTTTTAAAACTTTTATGCACTATTTTTTTTAAACTAAGATAACTTTATGCCACTAAGGGCTGATTTTACCAAAGTCAGATAACTTTTGTCCGTGGAATAAAAATGGCGTCTGACAGTTTTTGTATGGAAAAACTGTCAAAAATGCAAAATTAATTCGCAGGATAAGACTTATACTCGGTATAAAAGTTTGGTGAAATTCGCCCTTAGAGCGACAAAAATAAGTTTTGGCTAAGTTAAAAAAAAATATAGTGGTAATTTCTGCTAACAAAATGAAGAGTCATTTTTAAGGTATTTTTTATGTTTAGAAAACTATAAGTAATAAGGTTTTTTTACTATTGGTAGTTGTCTATGATGGTCATTTTTCGATATAATACCAAGCAATTGATGAATATTTTAAATCATAGAAGGGACGAGGTTCTGAAGGCCGAGGATTTGTGAAAAAAGACGAGGATTTGTGAAAAAAGACGCCAATTAAATAGGTGGGGACCCAATATAAGTACGACCACTAATCGTATTTCTTAAGCTATTAATGAACTGCTCTTGAACTGTAACTGTTCAGTGGGTCGAAGAAATGGAAATCGAAGAACTAAGAAAAGACTTCGTAATTAGTGGCTAATCTATCTGTTGCTGAAAGCCATCTACTAGTCTACAGGGTTATAGGTAAAACACCAACAACCTCTTTTTTTTGTCGCGATTTCATTTCCCATAGTAAAAGTTGTTCATAATGATGAGTACAATGACTCCTTAAGAGGTTGTTGGTGTTTTACCCTGTATATTCAAAGTAAACAACCAGTTATAGAAACTAGAAAATTATTGACAAATATTGGAGCTCCAATACATAAGAAATTACTCATTATTAAATAACAGACCATTTCATTGTCTGGGACCTTTGTTCCATATTATCATTGTATTCATCGTACAGGTACAAGACATAGTATGCAATTTAATGAACCAAAACAAAGTAAACATTTTGTCCATAATTATAGATGTTTTGGGACAAAAAATATATAAAAACACTAAACTAGGAAATCTCAAGGTCAAGTCAAGGTCTGCCAACGAGCAATGGAGCGCAGTATACTAGGCGTTAAATTAACGGATCGTGTTCGTAACACAGTACTGCGCTCCAAAACAAAGATAGCCGACGTGGCTCAAAAGGCTGCCCAACTTAAATGGGACTGGGCAGGACATGTCTGCCGCATGCCTGACAAACTGTGGGCCCAAATAGCGCAGAACTGGTGCCCTGAGACAGTGAGACGGGGTCGCGGCAGACCACGTAGGAGATGGCGGGACGAGCTGGATAGGTTCCATCAAAACTGGAAAGAAGACGCGCGGGCTCGTGAAAGATGGAAGGAGTGGAGGGAGGCCGTTGATCAGGAGTGGGACAACATAGGCTAGGAAAAAAAAAAAAAAAAAAAAAAAACTAGGAAATCTACATAAGTCTCACAAATATTTATACAGTAATCATTCAATAATCAGGTAAATAAGTCTAAAAGTTAATTCATTCCAAAAGTTCAACTTGAAGAGTTTATCAAAACTTACAAGTCTACACGTTCACAAGTTACCTAGAATGTTAATTTTCTCCATACTCATAATCAGCCTTAATGTTCCCACTGCTGGGACACGGGCATTATGTCATCTCTTTTGACCACATTCTAAAAAAGAAAATCGAATTTAAATATTTATTGCGGTACTTGTAAACTTGTAAGACGGAACAGAGAGTCGCCGGACACTCTCAGGATTTGTTATGATTTTCTACAAGTTGTAACTTACAAATATTTTTTTGCTAAACAAAATCTCGAATAAAAGTGTCAAAATGTAAGTACTTGTGAACTAAATAATGACATTTGGTAATACAAGGCTTGTAAGTTTTGATAAACAGGGCACAGGTGTTAGAAATAAGTAATTGCTTGTGAGATTTCCCTTCAAACATGCACTTTGAAGCTTCAAAATTAATATTTGAAGGCCAACTCTGTTCCAGAGTTGTTTCTACAATTAATAGTTACGATTGTAATAGTTTCAGAACTGTACCTACATTGAGGGAAGTTAGGTTCACGAATTGCACGGACAAGCCAACCTCTCACTCTGTTTTTATTAATTACCTTGTTTCTAATTAGCATAATCACCCTATAATGTTCCCACTGCTGGGACACAGGCCTCCTCTCTTTGAGAGGGAGTGGGCTGTACTCTACCACGCGGACCCAGTGCTGTTGGTAGATGTCACATGACTTCAAATTTTTGAAATTCGTGATAGCGTTACAAACAAATAAACAAACAAATTCAGAGGATAAAAGTGTTGTGTAACATAATCTAACTCGCAAAGTATTAAGTGAGAGTTATATTGCTTATTAGCCTATTAGGCTAGATTGTAATCCATTACTAAGAAGATTAGTTCTTACTAATATAGAAAAAAAAAGGATAGGGATGGCAGTTTGGAGACGAGCATTGATTTAGAAATAAGAAAATTTTGACGCTTGGCTGACCAGCCATCAGGGAGCCAACCGTCTAAACTTTTCTTATTCTTTATAAATGTGAAACTAAAAGATTCTAAATAATGATTCGAGTATTATCACAAGCAGTGTTTGATTTACGATCCGGTAACAATCCGGTCCGGTAATAACGGACAGTTATTGGCGTGGCAATGGACTATTGCATTGCCACGCTAGCCCTCATGTTTCACTTAACATGTCAGCTATTTGACTGGCATATTCAAATCACGCTCGAAGCTAAACCACTGGGCACACTATACACACTGGATTGCCTTAGTGCACCTCATGCCACGTCACTCGTGTGTCGAGAACAGTCCATATTTATTAGACTTGATGTATGTTACAGTGCCCTGTAGGAATCAATAATATCGATGATGACAAATGAAGACATACAAACATCAACACAAATAACGATTCTAAAAAGTTCCGAATTTAATTCGTAATCAGGCATTTATATACATAACTAGCAATTTTCCCGCCACTTCGCGTGCATTTCTTACTTTCCTCTAAAAACTTCAACACCATTTGACAGATAGTTTTCGAAAAATAGGAGCTCGTGGATACGTAATAACAGCCGCACGGGACGATCCATCAGGTTAAGCTACGCTTGCCGGGGTTGGTCCGTGGATAGGTGACCATCTTTACATACCGAGACTCCTCCGTGCCTCGGAAAGTCTGAGCTCGTGGCTACGTAATAACAGCCGCACGGGACGATCCATCAGGCTAAGCTACGCTTGCCGGGGTTGGTCCGTGGATAGGTGACCATCTTTACATACCGAGACTCGAGCGTTGATAGATCAGTAGTAGCCAGTTACGGTTTTGTTTTACTACAGACATATTATATAACATAATATAGAAGATAGATTATAATAAAATAGTAACGAAGATTTTTTTTTCCGTTTACAAAAACGTTCCGTTTTTTTAAACACAAAAACTACGAAGGATAAACCGTCTATAGCAAAACTAATGAAATTCAAATTGAACAATAACATAAGTTCTAGTTCACTGCACGTCGCAGGTGTAACCCTATATGATGCAAAATAAAAGACAGATATGAGCTGTTTATTTCTCGAAGATGTTATATATATAGTAGTAGACCGTATTTTCGGCCACGGCGGCCAATCTCAACGGAGACTTCGGCGCGCGAGATATTATAGTGCACAACTGTTTGCGCAGACACAAGTGCACTCTCTCTTCCCTCACTCTCATAGTCCGATGGGACGGTAATCCGACACGACCGGAGAGAGATCAGGCGTAGGACCAACGGCTTAACGTGCTTTCCGAGGCACGGGGGTATCACACCGCCAACTTCCAAACTCCGGGCTGTTACTACGAAATTCCTAATGGAAAAATCCAATAACACTTTGCCCGACCCGGGAATCGAACCCACGACCCCACGCTCTGCAGTCGCGCTTGCGACCACGAGACCAACGGGGCAGTTGTTGATATATAGAGAGTTGAAGAACGTCTCGAGTAGATGGTACTTGTAGAAGGGAAACCTTCCAACTACCTGAAACCTATCGTATGGAGAAGACTTCAAAATTGCCTATGGAAAATTCAATTTTTATCCCCCATTATAACAGAACACTATCAATTAGCCCGTCTAGGCAAGCGTCTACCGTCATAGACTTCATTATCGCATAGTAGATGAGATCTTGGTTTAAAAAAAAAGATTCTTAGAACTGAGAACCTCCTCCTTTTTTGAAGTCAGTTAAAAAGAGAGACCAAAGTAAATTGAATGTTTTAGACTGCATTTAAAACAGTAGAGTATGTAAATAAGCCATTTTTAAGGTTCCGTACCCAATGGGTAAAACGGGACCCTATTACTAAGACTCCACTGTCCGTCCGTCTGTCTGTCCGTCTATCACCAGGCTGTATCTCATGAACCGTGATAGTTAGACAGTTGAAATTTTCACAGATGATGTATTTCTGTTGCCGCTATAACAACAACTATTAAAAAACAGAATAAAATAAATATTTAAGGGGGCTCCCATACGCCAAACGTGTTTTTTTTGCCATTTTTATAGATAATGGTACGGAACTCTTCGTGCACTAGTCCGCCTCGCACTTGGCCGGTTTTTTATTTGTAAGCCCAACCGAACTTAATAGCGCTAAATATTTTTTTTATATCATTAAACCACAACGTACTGCTAAATCAATTCCTGTTTTGTAGCTATTTCATTAATTTATTTGTACAACACAAACTACAAATTGCCATTAGTGCATTTAATTGTGTTCTCAGTTTCAATGCAACGTTAGAATACAATAATTTGTGTTGTGGTTGTGTAATTGTTGGATTATGCACGATGCAATGTAGGGCATCCATTTGAGAAGTATTATAACTATTTTATAGGTATTGTTGCCCGCGTTTTCACTTGCATGGTACACTTAAATGGTATTATTTCTTGTAAAGTCGAATAAGCTATTTGGTATACAGGCAGATAACTTGCAACTAGGTACTTTAAACAATTTTCTGAGTGTTTTCAGTAATCAAATAATTTTTTCGCCACTCTCTTAAGCCATAAGCTCAAAAAGTTAAATTACATACACAAAATGCAGTGTAGCGGAAAATGAATATATTTTGCCTGTATACCAAACAGCTTGTTCGACTGTACCATGGCTGACACTGGCCACTTCTCAACCTTGTTACTAAGTGCGTAAGGGTGAAAAGTCGTTCACCGCACCGCGGTTGTACGTTGTTAAGTAAAAGTATCTCGGACATGACTATGACAGATCCGAATATATTTTGCCTGTATACCAAACAGCTTGTTCGACTGTACCATGGCTGACACTGGCCACTTCTCAACCTTGTTACTAAGTGCGTAAGGGTGAAAAGTCATTCACCGCACCGCGGTTGTACGTTGTTAAGTAAAAGTATCTCGGACATGACTATGACAGATTTCATTCAAGGACACAAATAGACTTATTTGTGTCCTTGAATGAAATCTGTTCAACCGATAATACGTGTTTAACTAAACGAAGCTTCCCAAGCTTTCACTTTAATTAATATTTGTTGGAAAAACCTTGCTCTAAAGGGAAAACTTTTATAAAACTGAAGAAAGTAACGTAGAAGCAAAAAAAAAAGTTAACCGTTTTCCCGCCGAAGAAATTCCTGCTTTATAGTTCATAAAAGAATGTTTTAGGTTGAAACTGGATATTATGCCTGGTTTATACGATGCCAGGGATTGGACCCAGTGACTCTGAATTTCGGACCCAGTCAGTGGGTTCATGGAGACGAGATCGGCAGTAAGTCAGTAGTCATGCGAGGGAAGCTGCTTGGCCCGAAAATAGACGGGTAAGTTAGTCAACAGGACTGGCTTGAAGGCACGAAGTCAGCATTGGACTGGGTTGAAACTAGTATCTATACGAGCCCAGTTGCTAGTCAGCGCTGGACTGACTTACTGTACTGTCAGATTACTGGGTTCTTATTAATCTGCCTTTCTGAAAATTAAATATTTGTGAAAGTATTTCATTTTTTTATTTATCGGACATAGACATTTTGGCTTCTATAATAATCTGTCGAAGCTTCGATCCTTTCACAGTTCACCTACACCTCTGATTTTGCATCAAGTGATCTTAATTCTCCTTGCTATAAGTTTGATTATGGATTGCTATCAGACGTAAAATAACTGTGGAAGGACTGTAATACCTGTTGCTAAAAATGGTCTGGCATAAAAAAGCGCCGGCGTCGCGTTCCATTTATTCCTTTGACATAATCCCTATTGTGTTATTTCCGAGCAGAATCGTGTTACTTCCAAACAACCTGTCGCGTCAAATCGTCTATGTAGAATGCTGCCAAAGCCGACAATACAGGTTTGAGCCAACATCAAGCACACAATGTGCTTTTTCTATTGACTTGTTTCATTTTTACATATTATTGTCGAGCTTGAACCTGACCCTGTTCCTTTAAACTCGTCACATTTAGGCCCGGACTCCATCAAAGTGGAGATGAAACGAGAGAAGAGGGGATGTGTTGGAACAACTAATTGATTGATTTGAGAATTTGAGTTTTTACATATTTTTTTTTCAGCTTTTTCGTTATTCAAGATTTCGTTATTTACAAATCTCATCTCCTCTTAGCATCAGTGGACAGTTGACAGTCTCAACAAAACAGAGATGGCAGCTGTGCCTCGCAAACTGGCGACGGCGCGCAGCGGAGACGAGAGATGTGAGCGGCGTGCGGCGAGCAGTATCGCTAGTTCCCCCGGGTCGCACAACCTCCCCGCGGGCTCTAGCCAGTATATATCTCTTCTCCGGTCTAATCAGAAGCATCTCTGCACGGCTTTGGTGGATACACATCTCCTCTCCTCTCCGTTTCGCACATCTCCGCCCATCTCCGCTTGCTGGAGTCCGGGCCCTATTAGTGGTAAGTGTTCCTCATCTAAACCAGAGTAAACAACAGAAGTCAGACAAAATGTTTGATCGAAAATCAAACTTCGTTTTCTTAGTTCAAACGAGAACTGCCACTGTGTCTTTTTATTAAAGAAAAGCGGTGCTCGTGGCTCCTTGCATGGACTAATTCATACTAAAACTCTGAACATTACTAACAACAAACAAATAAACGTTGCGTTTTCCAACATCTACTTTCTACTTTTAATAGATATTCTCCTAATTGAATATAACATGTAACCGGTTTAGAATGCGTCCCCAGCTGGTAAGTCGGCTCACTGTGAGAGGGGCCTAAATCCACCACCCGGGTCCAGTCGAGTTAGTGGATATCACATGTCAGTTGTCACATTGGATAAACGAAAACATATCCCAACAGAACTACATTCCAAATGTCACGTAGGTTTATTAAAATAGCTTTAAACTTTTATCACAAAATAATGTTAATGGCTTTCAAAGAGGGAAGTCAACTACACTAGCTTGCTATCAACTAATTAAATGAATTACCGAGAATATAGATAAGAAAGTACCGGTCACTGCTATATTTTTTGACATGAGCAAAGCGTTTGACTCTGTCAAACATGACATACTGTTAAGAAAATGTGAGAGTTACGGAATAAGAGGTAAAGCGTTAAATTGGCTTAAAGACTACCTAAGTAACAGACAACAACTTGTTGACGTCTTAGCAAAGAAAGAGAAGTGTTAAATTATAAATCTCAGTTTAGGACAAATACATATGGCGTGCCTCAAGGTAGCATTTTGGGGCCATTGCTCTTTCTTCTGTATGTGAACGATTTGCCTAAAGTAACACAGGATAAATGCGTGTTATTTGCAGATGACATCTCATTAGTAATAAGTAACGAAAATAATAATGAACAGCATGAGGACAAAATAAATACTGCCATAGAAAGCATACTAGATTGGTTCGAACAAAATAATTTATGTGTAAATATTTCCAGAACAAAATATATTAATTTCTGTAATTACAAGATGACGAGTAAAACAATGAAAATTATTGGACGTGATAATGACATTGATGAAGTTAACGATACAAAATTCTTAGGCATAGCAATTGATAAGAATTGCAATTGGAAAAAACATATAGATAACATATGCAACAGGCTAAATAGCTTTGCATTTGCACTAAGAAACCTAAGGAAAACTGTTGGAGTAAAAGCCGGTCTACTCGCTTACCACGGTTACGTCTCATCTGTGCTTAGATACGGCATATTATTATGGGGCAATTCTACAGACAGTCATAGGCATTTTATTGTTCAAAAAAAGTGCTTACGAGCTGTGTTTGGTGCAGGTCCATTGGAATCATGCAGACCCATATATTAAAAGAGCATAAATTATTATCACTGGCATGCTTATACATATTGGAAATGGGCGTGTTTGTAAAAAAACACCCTAACCTATTTAGTAAAGCCGATAGTGTAAACATATATAAAATAGGTAAACACTCAAGGGATCCAACCAGATTGGCTATGCCTAGGTGTAGAACAGCTTTTTGCCATAAAAACGCCAGTCGAATGGCAGTGAAGATATATAATAAGATACCTAAGATAATTAGAGAACTGCCATTGAATCGATTTCAAAGAAGACTCCGAACATGGCTTATTGAAAACTGTTTCTATTCTATTAATGAATTTATGAATTTTAATACAAAGAATTATTTATTACAGACATGAATAATGTAATTAAATTAACTTTGCCATTCCTCTAAGCTTATCTTGAACATTGTAATTTTTATAGTTTTAACATTAGTATTTTTATTGTTTGACATTTGTAATTTTCATAGTTTGACATTTGTAATTTTCATAGTGTGACATTTGTAATTTTCATAGTGTGACATTTGTAATTTTCATAGTTTGACATTTGTAATTTTCATAGTTTGACATTTGTAATTTTCATAGTGTGACATTTCATAGTGTGACATTTGTAATTTTCATAGTTTGACATTTGTAATTTTCATAGTGTGACATTTGTAATTTTCATAGTGTGACATTTGTAATTTTCATAGTGTGACATTTGTAATTTTCATAGTGTGACATTTGTAATTTTCATAGTGTGACATTTGTAATTTTCATAGTGTGACATTTGTAATTTTCATAGTTTGACATTTGTAATTTTCATAGTTTGACATTTGTAATTTTCATAGTGTGACATTTGTAATTTTCATAGTGTGACATTTGTAATTTTCATAGTTTGACATTTGTAATTTTCATAGTTTGACATTTGTAATTTTCATAGTGTGACATTTGTAATTTTCATAGTTTGACATTTGTATTTTAATTTCATGACATTTTCCCATTGTGACATATTTAAATGATTGCAATTTATTATTTAATTAATTAAAATTATGGCACAACCTAAATTTGCATGCTGAATTTAGTAGGCGGAATATGAAGTACTATGTATTGTATTATGAGATCTGTAAGCACCATATTTCATGCAAATAAATGATATTGATTGATTGATTGATTACGTATGGTATTTTTGGAAACTGAGCTATACGGCTTCTGCTATGTAACATTATTTTACACACAATTGTATAATTGCATAGTTGAAACATGAGCTGGTTTTCGAAAACTAATTTCATGTGCTAACTATGAAAAAACAAAACGAAATTTCAACTACATCACTGGAACATGATGTATGAAATTAAATGTTCAAATAAAAACCATTTCACCATGTTTAAAACATAGAACACCAAAAAACTGGTTCCAACTTCATTTTAAAATTGATGAAGCTAACTGCCAACACGGTGCGGTCACCAACTACTCGCGTTGCAAGCCTAATGTTTAATTAAAACCTTTGTGCGTGCGTTACGTATAACTCCTACCAAAGAGAGCTTTGTGCAGAATGTTTTAAAAAAGATTCGATTCGAAAATGGAACCACAGTATAGATAAAAAAAACGGTTGCCGAAAAATACGGCGAAATGTTCCTTCTAAAAATCCAGACCTTTCACATTGCAGTTCGGAGTTTAAATATAGTGATTGAATTCTGTTTGCCCATACTACGCTCGAACTGACGTGAGCATTCGCTGGATTTTATCAAAGATATTTGAAAATCATATTGCAAATCATGTTTTGTTGAGATTTCTGTGTGCACATTCGTTTTTAAAATGGTTTTATTCTGTTTCACTACCGTAGAACCTAATACCCAATCTAGTGCTGTTTATTTGTTCGCCACCCGTAATTTGATTGAGTTGAAATGTTGTGCTTCCGAGTTTTTCCGATGTTTTCATCAAGCGTACCAAAACAAATTATTGTTATTTATTTTATGCTATCTGTAGATTTGTATAGTATGTGATTGTAGGTTTAATTTATTGAATGAAAGGAATTCTAAACGACATCGTAAAGTTCGTTGTACTTGATAAAGTAAAACAAAATTTAAGCCATTCGAACCACAGATCTATAAATCAACCTTCTCCGGTGGTCGTCAGGAAACGGAACTGGATAAAACTTTCATGATTAAAACTTTATATTTTTTCGATTGAAATCACTTCTGCAATCTGCAACTCCCGACATCTTTGTATATTAGTTTGGAAACATAGACCCGACTATAACGAGTAAACTGTCAAATTGGTCAAGTAATTTAGGTACCCGACTACGGTGAAACAAAAAGGACCACATACTGGTCAAAATCATATTTGTGTAAGTATGTTCATCTGTTCTCTCATAATTATCTTCTAAACGACTCATCACAATTTGACAAATAAGGTATCGTTGGAAGCTTCTTGATCGTCTGCTGGGTATAGGCTAAGTGACGTCACATTAAATTGCGCCCTCTAGATGACATAAAGTAACGAAACAAAAAAAAAATGGATGGGATATGAAAAGGCTTTTTTGTAAATGTGCTGACACAATAAAAAATTAAATAAAAATATAAAAAAAACTAAAACCCAACTACGACAAAAAAAGGTTTAAACAAGACATCACAGACAGACACAAAAAATCCGGAGTCACAGTGTGACTTCGGATTTTTCCAATATTGAAGATTTATTGAGACCCACATAACACAGAATTGAAATGTCTCAAATGCTTAGTATTTAGCAGTAAGTTTATCTTCAGCAGTAGGTAAAAGTTTAATAAAACCTGCAAAATTAGGAGAATCCCCGAAAACATAGGCTCTAGCGAACCGAATTTTCGTCTGTCATATTTACATTTTGTCGCTCTAGTGCGCTATGTGCGAATTAGTGCTCATCGTATTTTCATTGGCCGCTGTTGCGAGCATAGTCAACACACCGGTGAATGCTGGGCAATCACGAAATGATCGTGCTATCGTGCTATAAATAATGTTTAACATGAACACGATCTATGTTTTCTTCTTGACTGCGTTGTTGATAATGCTAGTGCTGAGTTTGGGGGCCGGTACTCGTTTCCCAGGTCAAATAAACTATTTTTTTATTAACCTATCTTATCCTACTGCTGGGACAAGGTCTTTATGTTGTACTTTCTCCGGCCAATCCGTCAAATACAAGTCCAAATTGTCACGCCAGACGACACCCGTCTTCAAGCACCCACTGAATGACGAAGCAAATTCTTATGCCGTCTAATTACAAACCGAGTTCTTCTTGTCTTGCTTAAATCTTCGAGCCAGTTATTCTATTTTTAACTTTATTCCGAAGAATGCAAAGTTATTAATACAAAAACTGACTTAAGAACCAAGAACTTTACGGTTATCTTGTTAAACTCGCGACATTAGAAGTCCGATTTGATAGCTATAAAAATACTTTGTGCAGTAAAACATCGGTTGCTTTAAAAACCGTTTCTCGAAACATATCGATTGATCATACTAAGAGAGTTTGTAATCGGAGATTTATCTACATTGCTTAAAACTGATTTTCGAGCCATATCATATTACACGTACCTACGAGTACGAAACGTCATATCGGACTTCTTAGATTGTCGCGAGTGTAGTACGGTGAGAATGGAAGAAGAAGACATGTTGCGATGACCTCAAGTAACATGGGACAAGAGTAGAATGATGGTCATGACGGTTGTCTTGACCACGTTTTATAGTGAGACGGATTGTGTTCTCAGATTATTTTTCAGTATCTATCAACCCGGAGTCTGGGTTTGTGTCCGGTTAAAACCTAACTGAATGTGAGTTTATAGATCTATCTCTGTCTACCCTCTTGGATGATAAACTCAAACTCAAAGCATTTATTTCAATTAAACCATTTACAGGCACTTTTGAATTGTCAAAGAGTCGGTCAGTTAGTCAGAAAGTTGAAGCTAGTTGCCCATTACAAAGCGTAGATCTCTATGGAGAAGAACGAGCAAAAAACTCCATGGACACTGGCGAGATATTTTGACATTCAAAGGATCACTAAGCAGTGGTCCAGTGGAAACTGCCACGACTGCGAGTTGTAGGTTCGCCGTTCGAAGACGTTACATCCACCTCCCGGGCTCGCGTGGTGGATTACGGCCCACTTCCTTTCCCAGAGAGGAGGCCTGTGTCCTAGCAGTGGAAATATATATGATAGGCTGATTTTCCTACTTTATTAATGTCATTAGAGGCTGTCAAGAGAGCTCTTGGCTAAGTAATAACAGCCGCATGGGTCGATCCATGGTAGTTAAGCTACGGTTGCCGGGGTTGGTCCGTGGATGGGTGACCATCTTTACATACCGAGACTCCTCCGTCCCTCGGAAAGCACGCTAAGCCGTTGGTCCCGGCTATCATTCGTGGATCTTTGACAGTCGTTACGGGTCGTCAGAATTAAGCCCGAAAGTCTGACAACCAGTCTCACCAAGGGGTATCATATTACCCAGTTACTAGGTTGTGGAGGTCCGATAGGCAGTCGCTCGATATAAAATACTGTATTCAGCTGCATCTGGTTAGACTGGAATCCGACTCCAACATAGTTGGGAAAAGGCTAGGCAGATTTGAAGAGGCTAGTCAGGTTACACTCAGATTATTTATCTAGGTAATAGGAGGTAATACGGGCTGGTATCCGCAACTCCACGTGAAAGCGCGTATTTTGCGTACGGGTGGGAAATCGCTTATTCGATCCATCCCAGCTCCTCCAAGAAGGCCAGCAACGCCTTGGTGTTACTGACCATCGCACGTAGGGTACCTGGCTTACCGAAGTACTTTGCACTGTATGTGGCAACCACTATTATTTATCTATTTCTTTATGTATTTTTCATTATGTTTAACTCCTAATGGTAAGCCCGAAATATTGTTTCAAGTGGGTTACCAGCAAGTGTTAACTTGACCTTCATTTTAGAGCTTCGTTCAGCTTATTGTTGCGCTCTGTATTGTGTCCGTCGGGTAAACTTTACTGTCCATTGTCTATTCTTAATGAAAAGGAGATATTTTATGTACTGTTTATTTATAAAATGTCCCTAGAGTTATTAATGAATGATAAATAATAACAATCGTATATAAAGCGGTTCCCATTAATTTCCAAGTTTAAAACAATTATTATACACTCGAAAACTATCAAGAATTGCAGAACATACATGGGCTATTTTCGGATACCCCTGGAAATGTGGAATCTATTTTTTTTTAGGACATCACATTTTTGACCACCCTTTATAATTAACTAGCTGATACCCGCGGCTTCGCCCGCGTGGATCTCAGTTATTATATACTAAAACCTTCCTCGAGAACCATTCTATCCATTGGTGAAAACAGCATGAAAATCGGTGCAGTGGTTTTTGAGTTTATCGCGAACAGGACGACAGACAGACGCGGTGGAGGACTTTGTTTTATAATATGTATGGATAAGGACATTGCATCCTGAGGTCCACGGCTAAATCTAATCTTAATTAATCCACAATTTTAATTAATCAAATTAGGACGGTCTCGGTTTGATCGACTTCCATGAACAAGATATCACTAATCACACTAGGTTCATAAGATTTAATCAATTCACTGTACGGTCAGCAACGGAAGTTGAAAAACACTGTCACTTTTACATAAATGTCATCAAAATTTTGTATAAACACCAAATTATTCGAAAAAGAAAGGTTTGTGTTAATTTATTTTTTCTTCTATTACTTTTGTTTATTCTTTTGAAGTGTTAATTGACTTTCGTTGCTGACTGTACATTTACTTAACTTATTTTAGATCAGTTAAGGCAAGTTGAGCGTGTTCTCGACTTGTATTAGTTCTCTCGGTGTGATAGTGATAGGATACACACGCTATCAGTAATCTTCGCAAAGTTGCTAGCAAGCTAGTGCAGTCACAAGCATAATACGAATACACTTTAATTCACATAAGTAAGATTAAAAAGCGATTTTATCTACCTCGGGCATTTTACAATAGTGAGCATGTAAAAAGTAAAAGTTAAAAAACTAAAACCCAACTACGACAAAAAAGTCAACTAAACATGTATAAATAAGACATCATAGACTGACAAATTAAAAATCTGCAGTCACACGTCTTGAGGGCATAAGGCTGCGTTTCCACCAGAGATGTGCGAGGATGCGTAGCGAGGGATGTGTTTGTAAAGAACCAATAGAATCGCTTCATTTACCTCGCCTCGATCAGCACAGCTCTGGTGGAAACGGCTCAGCGGAGCTAGATTTTTGCGCATACAAAACAAGCGAGGGATGTGTGCGAGGGATGTGTTGCGAGGAATGTGTGTTGAGAAGGATGGGTTGCGAGGTTTGCGCATACTGTACCAGCCAGTCGATCCATCCTCGCACCACACATTAATGCGCATTTTCACAGCTCCGCTACACATCCTCGTAGGCACATTTTCATCGCACAGCTTTGGTGGAAACCCCCATACATTTTCACAGCACAGCTAGACATCCTCGCACGACACATTTCCATCGCACATCTCTGGTGGAAACGCAGCCTAAATCTAACAGATTACGTTCACCACGGTGAACTGACAGTTGACATTAGTGACAGCGACTTCACTGCTGACGTGCATGAGATAGTGTTTACATATTATCTAATAAATAGATACACTACAAGCTCCAAATTTAATTACTTATAGTCTTTAAATATTATAAATTAAAGTCGCTATTAGTGTTTGTCTGTATGTCCGCGTAGTTCTTCTAAACCACACAACATATTTTGATGAGGTTTTCACCTTCGTTTAGAGAATTTATTCCTGAAAGTTTATGTGTTTAATACGTTCCTATTAAAGTTACATGTAACTAAGAAATCTCGATGTTTTGTCAAGTCAAGGAGCGGGTCGCTAGTAACAGTTAAAACCAAGTAAATATACAGGTTGTAACTTCAACCGCAAACTGTCAAAACAAATAACTATGTGCAGAAATCAACAGTCCCAAATGCGACGCTTGGCGAATTGTTGACTGCATTACCAAGACTTTGACAACGACCAGACGGGAGGGGGGAGCATTCAAAGCTGAATACAAACCAAACTAATCGGTAAATCCACGCAAACTACCCGGTAACGGTACTAGACAAACGGGCAGTACGAATCGGATTTCTATTTGGAGCCGAAGTTCGGTCTCGTGTTTGTTCGGCTTTAAGCTGCTGAACTAAGAGGCCCAACGATAAATTACGGCCCATGTTGAATGGGAGGGACAGGGTAAAAAAATGTGACATTGCGTCACAAAGAGGGGACGAATCATAAGCTTCGTCATGTCACATGTAAGTATTAAAACTCCAACTCTACCAACTCTATCAGTAATATTAGAAGGTTTAATATAAAATTGCAAATTATGTGACGTTACACCAGGAGGAGGAGGTGTCAAACGTCACACAACTGTGTGAAAGACAGGGTTGCCAGGGGCTCCAAAAACCATGAAATTCGTGTGACGTAATTTATCGATGGCCCCATAAGCACGGGACGGTGCAGTGTCGGCTAGCAATTGCTCGGAGATCGGATCCGGCTTAGTGCAACCGGTGCAACGTGTCATAAATGCCGTACAGGTCCTGAAGGATCGAGTATATTCTCTATGGAGCAATTTCCGAGCGGTTATGTGAAAACCGTTAGCAGTAAAATGAATTTTCTGGACATTGAAGCAGCTTATTCGCAGTGAGTTTTTGTCCTTTTATGTTCGACTAACGTAACGTAATTCAGAAAATCCCCCAGACTAAAGCCCCCAAGGCTTGTTGTTATTTTAGTACTCGAGAAAAGCACACAAATGTATAATGTCAGCATAATTCAATCAACATTATGTTACTCTCCGATTTGTCAAGTATTAATTTTATTAATGGTAATCCTTAAATAAAATTATACCTTTTATCGTTCAGTATCTAACCTCAGTCAAACCAAACCACGAACCGCCAAACCGCAGCTATTCAAACCACTTATTAAATTCAAACGATTGAATTCAATTGATAGTTCGAGTGCACATAAATTGAGCCTAACACTAATTAGACTAGAAGTTTCGAAACTGTATCTATTTATTTAGGTTTTGTTGGACATACCATATGCGCAGGCCACGCTGGGAACGAAGTATGATATGGATATGAGGTATGAGATATGATGGATAGAAGTCATGAAGAAGACCTATTAAAATCGCAATATACATGACCAATACAATGACCACTCTATACATACACACCCTTACACACACACACACACCGCCCTACAGACACACACTCCGTGACACACCCCCACACATACGAACACTCCCCACATACACACACTCACACACCCACACACACACACACACACACACGCACTCACCACACCTTTTTCACGCTAGAATTAAACACATCATTGGACCCCTAAAATTCAGTACTACTTAGGTGCCTGTAATCTATATATCTTCTATATAAATAAATCCCTATTTCCCTTGGTCACGCCATCACGCGTGAACGGCTGGACAGATTTGGGTGAAATTTGACACATGGGTAGACCATGACTTGATGCGCTAAAAGAACTTAAATTCGTTCTCAGTGTGGACTGCGCTTTATCAGCGTCCGCTACTGGTTACACCCAGCTTTGGTTGTTAATCCGATTCCGAGAGTATCCGATTTCCACGTTACAACTTTCTGTTCAGACTGACAACAAAGACAAAGACAGAGTGGCAACTGTTGATATCCTGGCACTTGATCTCCACTGCGGTTTTGAAATCAACTGTTTGGGTCTTTTAAAACTCGAGCTAAGTAATAACAGCCACACGGGTCGATCTAAGGTTAAGTAACACATTTCGCGGACGATTCGTGGATAAGGTGATCATATGAAGACCCCTCGGAAAGCACGTTAAGCCGTTGGTCCCGGCTGTCATTCGTAGATCTTTGAAAGTCGTTAAGGGTAGTCAGAAACCCAAAAGTCTGACAACCAGCTTACTAAGAGGTATCGTGTTACCCAGTAACTGTTGTGGAGGTCAGATAGGCAGTCGCTCCATGTAAAGTACTGATATTCATGTGCATCTGGGGGCCTAGACAAAATACCTTTTCTGTAAGCGTTAACGCCAACGGAAACATCAAATTGTATGGAGTTGACAGCAGCAGTCACGTGACATCTCTAAAGCTAATGTCAACTCCATACAATTTGATCTTTCCGTTGGCGTTAACGCTTACAGAAAAGGGATTTTGTCTATAGCCTCTGGTTAGACAGGAAGCTGACCCCAACATAGCTGGGAAAATTCGACTATTCACCTTATCGACGTATTCGACGGTTCACCTTAATAATAATAACGCTAAACAGAGTTATAACATCATTATATTTTTCCTGACCTGTACACCATGAGCTCTAAAGGTCACTTTGTAGGTACGATGGTTCACTAAATGCGATTAGCGCTAAACATAGAGTTAAAACAACATTGTGTATCTGTTAATCGTTTACAAAGACGGAACGATGAGCGTTCACTTAATTAGTTAAGACCAAATTACAGTCGTATCGTATTTTACATCAAATTATATTCTCTTCCATTCTATCAATTTCAAAATCAGACTAGTGAAGGGCGGATACCTGTTACGCAATCGTGCGAAAAGTATACGTTCGAGCTGAAATACATTCATTTCAAAATGAACCTAACATGAATAAATGGCCTAACCAAATGTCCTTTCTTTGGTATTGTTCGTCAAATCGTTGAGCTCCTTAAATTCGGAGTTGAGCTGCACGATTATTGACAATTGCGTGCACTGACTGGACAGGTCCACTCAATCTGTGTGGTTCTTTCCTCAAAAGACCATTTCAGACACCAATCTACATGGTCTTCACATAATCTGACCAAGATTATGTCTGGACTTTAAAAGAGACTGTGACCTCTGAGTTTGTTTCGGCCTTTCTTCTCAGAGTAGTCAGATAGGAAACGCCGACCTCATCTAGTTTTAAAAAATCAAATTGACGTGTAAAAGTGTTTGTACAAACCTACTTACAGAAATAAAATCATTTATCATTTATCATTTGAACTTTGTATAAAGGACTGTGCTTGACGTTCATATATTATTTCGGATTTCTCATGTTGGACTCAGAAACTCGTTTATTTCATAATTACCTCTACAACCCCAGGACAAAATTTATAAAAACGCATTTCATGACCAGCGCAACAGCGTAGATTTTTGCAAAGTGTGTACGCTGTTTTTTATTTGAAATAATAAAAACCAGATTCAAGTAAACATGATTTTCTAGAATATACTGTAAAAATGTTTTTGTAAATCGTACAAAGAAGTATCAGTGCGACGCAGACTGCTCGTTCTTTATTGATGTTCAGACTGTTTTTTCCTAGTTATGTCAACTAAAAACTCATTAGTTTGAACTCATTAAAATTTGGAAAACCAAGTCAAAATACTGAAACATAGGTGTTGGCGCAACTACTAACGCCATCTATCGACGCACGGGGACATCACATTCCTTATCTACGAATGAGGGCTCGCCAACGTCGGCGACCAATCACAACACGCGTTTGTTCTCATTCAATCCTTTTGAAAGGAGCTGTTAAATTTTTTTGAAATATACTTGATACACACTGCTTGTAAAAAGACGAATTAAATATAACGAGTCGAAATCAAATCAATAAATCAATTATTGAAGAGCACCTGCCTCCCGTTCCTGTACATAAAGTGGTCCTTCGAGCCGGATAAGGAGTTCAAGCTCGGAATCTCCGAAGATTCGTCGCATGAAAATAGGGAGAGGAGATTCACGTATCGAGTGAAGAGCTGCAACGTTAAGGCATCGACAGGAGTGGCAGGTCTGAACTTCCTGTCCGTTTTCCCATCTCATCCTTCGATTTGCGTTGATTTCGTGCTGTTTTCCATTTCCAGTGCACAAGTGGCGGTACCTAACCACACGACGGCGCCCACATTGGTTCACGCGCATCTCCAATTGGCAATTGTAAGTACTCTTGATTTCTTTAATTCCCAAAAATGAGTGAGGCATCATTGTCAGATTTAATTAAGAAAAGAGGGGTTTTAAAAGGTAGATTAACACTCTTTGAAAATTACGTTAAAAGGTTCAGTTTACCCTTGAGTGATCAACAATCATTGGAATTAAATTTACGTGTTGAGAGTATTTCGAGGTTGATAGACATGTATAGTGAAATACAGACTAAAGTTGAAGATGAACTAGAAGAAGATCTCGATCTTGCAAAACAGCTGGAGGAGAGAGATCGTTTTGAAGATCAATTCTATCGTGTTTTAGCTTCTGCAAAACTTTTGTTACAAAAGGAGGTAGCTGACAAGTCTAGTATTTCAACATGTAAACCGATAGGCATAAAATTACCCGATATTAAAATACCTTCCTTTGACGGTTCGTACGATTGCTGGCTAGAGTTTAAAAATTCTTACGTTAGTATGATTCATGGTCGCGAAGATTTAGATCCTGTGCAAAAGTTCCATTATTTAAAATCGTCATTGTCCGGTAACGCGGCACACGTTATAAGTGCATTGGAATTTACGGCTAACAACTATACTCACGCATGGGAGCTATTAGAGAATAGATTTAATAATCCGCGGCTATTGGTTCATAATCATGTGAAGGCATTATTTAAAATTCCATCGTTAAATAAAGAATCTGCTTCCCAGATTAGGAATTTAACAGATATTGTTTTGCGGAATCTGCGTGCCCTTAAAACGTTAGGTGAACCAACGGATTCATGGGACACTTTAATCATTTACATGGTCGTTTCCAAATTAGATCAGGCCACTGAACGCGAATGGGAAGATTTTAAAGGTACAGCTAGTTCGTTAATTGAGTCAAGGTCAGCCTTAAAACTAGATGACTTGCTTAAATTTCTCAAAGACAGGGCCGACGTGTTAGAAATGATAAAAGTGAATCATAACAAAACCTACGAGAACAGAGGCAGCGAACAAACACACTCTAAGAAGCAATATTCACATACTCATGTTGCTACGCACGTTAGTAACAATCACAATAAGGGTAATTCGTTCACAAAAACAAAGCAAAGCCGCATGTGTGCGATGTGTAGTGGTAATCACGCGATTTATTCATGTTCAAGGTTTCTTAATTCGTCAGTCCAAGACAGGAATAATATAGTTAAAACGCATAAGCTGTGTATCAATTGTATACGCACAACCCACCCGCTTGATGAATGCAAGTATGGGCCGTGTAGGTTGTGTGACAAAAAGCACAACAGTTTGCTTCACGTTGATAGGCAGGTAGACGGCGCATCACAGGTGAGCGGGTCGAGTGAGTCAGCACAGCCGGTCACCGCGAACGTCTCCACTGTCTCAGCATCGTTACACGTTACGGCTAATCATTCAGATTCGCAAAGCAGTAATCAGGAATATTCGTTATTACCCAACGTTTTGCTGTCCACAGCGTTAGTGGACATAGCAGATTATAATAACGAATATCACACTGTACGCGTACTACTTGATAATGGTAGCCAACATTGTTTCATAAAGAAGTCGTTATGTGAAATATTAAATGCACCGTTATTACAGTCCACTTATCACGTTGCTGGGGTAGGTCAAACAATTTCGCAGTCCACCCACATTTGTAAAATAAAATTACGTTCAAGGTTAAATCCGTATTGTATGAACATTGATTGTTTAGTGTTGCCGTGCATTACAAGTCAGTTACCCACATTTAGTGTCGATGTAAGTAATATGTGTATACCTGACAATATTCAACTCGCGGATCCGAATTTTCACTCACCGTCAGACATCGATATACTGATAGGCGCGGATAAGTTCTGGGAATTATTGTGTGATGGCAAAATTAAATTGAATAAAGGACCTTATTTACAAAACACAAAATTGGGTTGGATAGTGTCGGGACCTTTACATAATAACACGCTTCACGTTAAAAGTGTGCAATGTAATTTCTCCCAAACAATTGACACACAGTTGAAAATGTTTTGGGAACTCGAAGAGATAAACAATAACATTAAAAATATCCTTAGTGCTGACGAACGTGCGTGCGAAGATATATTTGTTAATACGACAAAACGTATGGAAGATGGTAGGTTTTCCGTACGCATTCCTCTCAAGGAATCAGCTGAGGTACTCGGAGACAGTTATACAGCAGCTGAAAAACGTTTGTTGTCGTTAGAACGAAAATTCGCTCGTTTGCCACAATTTAAGGAAAAATACGTAGATTTTGTGGAGGAATATGAAAGGCTCGGTCACATGAGTCGCGTTGAAACTTATGAGTCACCTCACTATTTTTTGCCGCATCACGGCGTTATTAATGAAAATAGCAGTACGACTAAACTGCGTACTGTATTCGATGCAAGCGCAGTGACATCGTCCGGTAAATCGTTGAACGATATTCAACATATTGGTCCACCACTTCAAAATGACATATTTAGCATATTACTACGTTTTAGGCAATATAAATACGTCGGTTGTGCAGATATTGAGAAAATGTTTAGGAATTTTCTTGTACAACCAGACCAACGAAATTTACAGTTGATATTATGGCGTAAACTTCCGTCGGACCCAATATGTGTGTATCGCCTTAACACCGTGACGTATGGCACCGCGTCTGCGCCATACCTTAGTATGAGATGTTTGCGTCAGCTCGCGTTAGAATGTGAGGATGAACAGGTTTCGAGAGTGATCCGGGATGATTTTTTCGTTGATGACGTCATCCTCGGTGACAATGATTTAAATAGGTTACTAGATATCTGTGAAAAGTTAAGAGATACTTTAAACTCAGCTTGTTTACCTTTGCGTAAGTGGTTGTTTAACGTTGATATCAGTGCCCACGAAATATCTAAAGGATTATCATTAGGCGAACATTGCCAAAGTAAGACTTTAGGATTGGGTTGGTATAACAAAGGTGACGAACTTCATTTCACCACACAAGTAGTTAGACCGACTATACTAAGTAAACGTACCATGTTGTCGATAATTGCACAAGTATACGATCCTTTAGGTATTTTAACGCCGGCTGTCGTAGTAGCTAAAATATTGATGCAAAAATTGTGGTTGTGCAAGATAAATTGGGACGATCCCGTTCCCAGTGATGTTGCGTTGTCCTGGGAAAAATTTATTGACACACTTCAATATTTGCATAAATTACGTATACCGCGTCATGTTATGAGTGCATACACACAGTTCATAGAATTACACATGTTCACGGACGCGTCGCAGAGTGCGTATGGTGCATGCGCCTATGTTCGCACCTACTCTGATGACTCACCGGTGACTATTAGATTATTATGTGCAAAAAGTAAAGTTGCACCAATTAAACCCGTAAGTATACCCCGGCTAGAGCTGTGTGGGGCGTTGATAGGCGCACGATTATATAGGAAAATTATCGAGTCATTGCGTGTTCATTTCCATAAAATTTACTTTTGGACAGACTCAACTATTGTTCTGGGTTGGCTACGAATGTCGCCACATTCGTTAAAGACATTCGTCCAAAATCGAATAGTTGAGATTAATGAAATAACAAGTAACGCGTTATGGTTACATGTAGGCACCAAAAACAACCCAGCGGATTTGGTCTCGCGCGGTCTTAGCCTTGATGTACTCATTGACAGTAACCTGTGGTGGAGCGGACCTGAGTTCTTAAAAAACTCTGAGCACTCATGGTCACGGCAATCTGCGACTACTCACTCCGACTTACCAGAACTGAAATCACAAGCGACAACCGTTATGGTTTGTCATGTAACACAGAACAAAGTTATTAAGTTTGAAAGGTTTCGTTGTTATCAGCGTATAGTGCGAGCTAGCGCTTACCTGTTGCGATACATACATAACTTACGCACACCAAAGAAAGATCGTACACGGGGGCCGTTATCAGTAGATGAATTGAATGACTCATTACAGTCGTTAGCGCGCCTCGCTCAACGCGAATCGTTTCCGAAGGAATATGATAATTTAAAACGTAACTTAGCATTAAAACCTTCAGGTTCAATTTCTAGGCTAAATATATTTCTGGACGAAAGGGATATAATTAGAGTAGGTGGTCGTCTTAGTAACTCACCTGATTTTGATTACGAGAAGAAGCACCCGATACTTTTATCTAGTAAACATAACTTCACACAACTGTTGTTTCAACATCAACATAAAGAGCTTCTTCATGCTGGTCCTCAGTTGTTATTGGCTACTGTGCGTGAGAATTGGTGGCCGTTAGGGGGTAGAAACCTAGCCAGAAGGGTTGTCCACCAATGCATCCGCTGCACTCGAATGAAAGGTAAAACCCTAACACCAATCATGGGTGACCTCCCGTCTGAACGAATGGAACCCGGTTTCCCATTCATTCGATGTGGAGTGGATTATGCTGGGCCCATAGCCGTACTAAATCGCAAAGGAAGGGGGGCCAAACTCGAAAAGGGCTATATTTGCATATTCGTTTGTTTTGTTACTCGGGCCATTCATCTAGAACTTGTCAGTACGTTAGCTTCTCAAGATTATATACTAGCGCTTAAAAGGTTTATCTCACGACGAGGTAAACCAGCTCAAATTTTCTCCGACAACGGTAGAACGTTCATTGGAGCCATGAAAGAAATTAATAAAATGTTAGAAGAAAATTCACAGCAAATAATTGATAATTTATCTACTGACAATATTGAATTTAAATTTATTCCCCCTTATACTCCTCATTTTGGGGGATTGTGGGAAGCAGGAGTAAAATCTTGTAAGTTCCACCTTAAGCGTGTCGTGGGTACCGCTAATTTGACGTACGAGGAGTTCAGCACTGTGTTGGCACAGATCGAGGCAGTCCTGAACTCCCGTCCTATGACTCCTATGTCCTCAGATCCACATGATCTTCGTCCACTAAGCCCAGCTCATTTCCTCATCGGCCGGCCACTCACTGCACCAGCCTGCAGAGACCTCACCGAAGCACGGACTCACAGCTTGACACGGTTTCAAAGAGTGGAACAAATAAAACAGCAGTTCTGGAAACGCTGGTCACAAGAATATGTTGCTGAACTTCAGACAAGGACGAAGTGGAAGACGAATAGTCAAGACATAGCTTTAAACACGCTTGTCGTCATTAAGGAGGATAACTTACCCCCTCTAAAATGGCGTATGGGCAGAGTTACCCATATTTTCCCAGGAAAGGATGGCGTGTCGCGTGTCGCCACCATCCAGACTGCTACGGGACCTGTACAAAGGGCGTTCTCCAAAATCTGCCCTCTACCAGTATCATCAGCAGAGGACGACAGCATGAATGCAGCCTACGGCGTCTCCAATCAAGCGGCAACGTAGATACAGAATTTTATTGGAAGCTGGAGCTTCCAAGGCGGCCGGCATGTTGGCGCAACTACTAACGCCATCTATCGACGCACGGGGACATCACATTCCTTATCTACGAATGAGGGCTCGCCAACGTCGGCGACCAATCACAACACGCGTTTGTTCTCATTCAATCCTTTTGAAAGGAGCTGTTAAATTTTTTTGAAATATACTTGATACACACTGCTTGTAAAAAGACGAATTAAATATAACGAGTCGAAATCAAATCAATAAATCAATTATTGAAGAGCACCTGCCTCCCGTTCCTGTACAATAGGCTATAATATATAAATATATCACGTGGGTGAAGTCGCTGGCGGAAACTAGTAATAAATACAGTATGTTAACTAACAAAGGGCGGTCCCGTTAACCTGCAATAGTATAGCGTCTATAGATGATAAAAAAAATATTTCTATTAAAAAAAATATGTTTTTTTTGTTGTTTTTGTATAGTAAAATATTCACAAAAAATATTAAATTGTTACGGAAAATAAACTCTCTGTACACGCCCACTTGTCACACTTGTTTTTCTACGTTGAAATACAAGTGTGCGTGTACAGAGTGTTACATGTATACACGCTATACTCAGGAACGCCCTTTGTTAGTTAACATACTGTATAACCTTTTAAATTTAACAACGACAGTTTTGTTTGTAACTAGTCTTCATAACATTTTATTTATCGATATCATGTTTTATGACGTGCTCGAAACATGAAAGTTCTATCGTATTTTGAAACTGGTGATAGTCCGCAACTCTGTATGCCATGGATATTAGATACGTGATATTTTCCAATCCAGCGAGCTATCGTTATGATGCATTGTTATATTTAAAAAATGAATACTGTTTTTTTAGGGTTGCGCCATTGTTAGTTTTAAGCTTTGATTTGATTTTACAAAAAAAAAACGCCGTACCTAGGTGGTACCTCTATCTGTGTTCCATGTTTAACACGATTGGGAATGAATTTTACGATATTGAGATCAGTGCCAAGGCTTACCAATTTTTTTGTTTACCTTCCAACGTTAGTTTAAGAGTCCAGCGGACCTAATATTATAAATGCGAAAGTGAGTTTGTTTGTTGGTTTGTTTGTTACTCTTTCACGCTAAAACGGCTGAACGGATTTGTATGAAACTTGGCACATGGCACAGCTAGTAATTTTATAAATTTCACGCAGTTGAACGACTTGTATGAAAACGCAGGAGAAGTCGCGGACAAAAACTAGTGAAAAATAAAGATACGTAAATACCTATTTTAACTAACAATGGCTACATAAAACAATGCAGAGAGAACGTCGAAAACACAAAGCAAATGCGCTTCGAAGATAGAAAACAAGTTGCATCCTCTGTCGTGTTTCATTCCTGTATGCGAACTAGCTAACAACTGCGCGGTCATCCACAGATTGTTCAGAATTAAGTTGTCGAATTATTCTGGACTAACTTTGGCCTAATTAAAACCAGTCTGTATTAGTCCAACATCTCTGTATCGCTGATGAGCTTGTTCACTAAACCTCTCGCGGATCTGTTTATTTCGCGGATTCCATGTTATCATACAGGGCGTAAGGGTAAACAGTCTTGTCATTCAAACCATGGGTAGCTGACTTAAATAAATATAAATGAACGAGTAACAACAAAAAAAAACGTTATTTTCATTAAAAGATTTTAAAAAGTTTCTATGCGACACCGTGCTCGCTAGCGAAACAGCTGGCTGACAAAGGGAGGGGTCGTGCTCACGGCTAGTCAGGACACGCTCCGCGCCCCCCACCCATGTTGAGACGCAAGTTCGTTGCCCCAGCGTATAGGTGAAAGAGTGAAAAAAACTAGTGGCAAAAAGTAATTTAAAAAAATACAAAAAAAAGGAATTTTTCGTTGATTTTACGTTCTATAAATGACACCAAACCACTGGTTTCAAAGATAACGGGGTTTACCCTAACACCCTGTATTGCTTTGAGTCTGAAAGCTTATTTATTTAAGTTATTTATTTTAATTTAATTAGATTTTACACAAACTAACAAACTAAGTATACTAACTATTTACATAGTAATCTGTTGTAAAACCTCATGTTTTTATGATGCGAATCGCAGCGGTTTACATGTCATTTGACACCGGATTTAGATAGATTCTCGATCAAAGTCCCCTGTATTTTTAACTACTTAGCAAAATACGTTTAACAATAGGGATTAGTAACGTTGTTACCATCCTAATTCTAACTTAATCCATACATCCAAACGAATTTTATAAATTCTAAAGTAACTCTGTCTGTAAAGTACCTTTTCACGCCTTTATTTTGTTGTTTTTTTGAGGGTGGGAAACACATCAAGTGACTTCTCCCGCTCTGGGGGCCAAGTCTACTAATTTACAAACGTGTCAGTGGTCTCACAATGATCAGTTTTTGACAGATATGCCATACAAAATCTGTCAAAAACTGATCATTGTGAGACCACTGACACGTTTGTAAATTAGTAGACTTGGTCCCCTGGGCGGAGCGGAAGGGCGTGTCAGACTTTTACTGACTAAAAATAACCCGTGTTCCTTCAGTTGCCTGTGGCCTCGAGTATCCCTTTTGGACTTTCCCGCAGCACCTTTTCACGCCTAATCCACTAAACCGATTTCGACAAAATTTGGCAAGGAGATAGATGGCATCCTGGGGAAGGACATAGGCTACTTTTTGTCGACATACCACGCGGGCGAAGCCGCGGGTGGAAGCTAGTACCTTTTATAAATGCGAAAGTGAGTTTGTTTGTAACGCTTTAACGCTAAAACGAACTAATATATCCGAAAATATGGGTTTGGTGACATAGAAATACATGTTGGTGTTGCCATTTATTCCTTTAGTTTAACTCGTTTTTATATTTGGCCTCTTGCCAACTCCCAGTTTATTCATGAGAATGAGGAATGGAAGTCGAGTCTTCATCGTTTGACAAATTGTTCGTTTTTACTATTCTCGTGTCCAATTTCAGATTTTAGATAAATTGAGCGACGCCGCGCAGCGCTAGGTTTATCATAAAACAGGTTTATACTTTATTGAGTTATTTATCATAACTTAACTGAAACTTACAGGAAAATGTTACTTTTATTGCTACACTGAACACGATAATTTGTTTCAAACAAATGACAGGTGGAATTCCTGTATTTTTTTATTTAAACTTTCGCATTGTAGTCTCAGTTTCCATTTGTCAATAAAACCTACATACAAGTTGAAATTTTATTCGTTTTAATCCTCTTAAGGGGTCATTTTACTCATCATT
The DNA here is from genome assembly GCA_947363905.1 of Lithophane semibrunnea. Taxonomy (NCBI): domain Eukaryota; kingdom Metazoa; phylum Arthropoda; class Insecta; order Lepidoptera; family Noctuidae; genus Lithophane; species Lithophane semibrunnea. Next base: position 4,756,054 of record OX376186.1, on the reverse strand, counting down.
TAACAAACGGGACCAAACGTGTTATCACAAAAAAAAAACAGTTTTTCTCTACATTTTGACGAGCTATGTGAACATAAATGTAGGGAACAGCTGATTTTTCGCCTTTTCAGGTGTGGTCTCATAGTGAAAGTTGTTCATAATGATGAGCACAATGACCCCATAATAAAATGTCATCCTGTATAAACGTAATTTACCTACATTTTTGTCAAAGTTTTTAACATTTATTGTCGGTGAGAGGCGATTGCTATTTGAATAAGATCGATTTTTAAGTACGAGAATATTGGCCTTAAAAATGAGCCATTACGTCTGTAGTAGAGATGGGTTGTAACAGGTGAAACACGATATCTGTGATCACTGTGACTGTGACAAAAAAATAACAGATCCAAATATCTGTTATTAAATCACAGCCTGTGATTTTTGTACGGACGATTAATACGTATCTCAATCGAATATCATCTTTATTTCTTTTATTTTAAAGTCGAAAATCGTATCTATCTGTTATAAAATAACAGCCTGTGATTTTTGTACGGATGATAAATACGTATTAACTCAATTGAATATCATCTTTATTTTTTTCGTTAAAATTGAAAATCGTATCCGAAGTTTTAACAGTAACAGTCTTGAGGATCTGTGATTTTAAGTAACAGATATTTTTTATCGTTAGGAGCAATTGCTATCTGCTATTTTTTAATATCTGTGATTTCTATCTGTGTCGATAAATACGCCTCACTCCTAGTCTGTAGTCCTAAAAGAGGTAGGCATGTCCCGGGTGAATAGTTCATCCATATTGCGGCAGTTAGGTTTTAAATCCCATGTTATGGGGGGCCATAACATGGGGACCATACTGCTATAAACCAAGCACAAATAAATAATAACCTTGAGCAAAAGAATAATCCAAACTAGTGCTTATAAATAAAATCATTGTGACTAACATCAAATATTTGAAAAATATTGAAGGCTAATTTGCATCAAGCAATGGCGACTACGTAATTGAAATATTTCAGTCGTAATTGTGTAACCGACTAAAACTTTTAGGTCGAATTCAGTTTTTCGTTCAGAGGAATGAGCAATATTCAGAATGTCTGAAATACGTTAAATTCTTTTCATTTTCTTGTCGGCTGGCCATCCAGACGACAATGTCTCTGTACAGTCAGCAAAAGAGTAACTACAACTCATTATTAAACCTGTGCGTTGTCGGTAGTCAAATCTTTAATATTGTACGTCTGAGTGTATATTTAAACGTCAAACCAATCAATCTTTAAGTTGGGGTCGGCTTCCAGTCTAACCGGATGCAGCTGAATACCAGTATTTTTCATGGAGTGACTGCGTGTCTGACCTCCACAATCCAGTAACTGGGTAATACGATACCCTTTCTTTGGTAAGACAGGTTGTCAGACTTTTGGGCTTCTGATGACCCATATCGACTGTCAAAGATCCACGAATGACAGCCGGGACCAACGGCTTAACGTGTTTTCTGAGGTACGGAGGAGTCTCGGTATGTAAAGATGGTCACCCAGCCACGGACCAACCCCGGCAAGCGTAGCTTAACCTGTTGGATCAACCCGTGCGGCTGTTATAACATAGCCAAGAGCTCCTCTCTCTGTATGTTTATACGTATACTCAATAATATTGAACATATTCGAGTATGACTGTTTTCACTAACGCTAAACGACACCTAAATAAAAGCGCGTTATTGAATTTTAAACTTTTGGCGCAGAGCCGAGCGTTGAAAATCCAGCGTTCTTGAAAACGAGCTTTCGCGGGCTGTTAGGTAATTTCTTCTCTTGTTACGAATCTCTGTGCAATTTAATGATTGGTTCAACGGTCAGAGAGTGAATGTTGAGGGAAGATACAAGTATTTCGTCTATTGCTTTGTGCTTCTGCTCTGATACTATCTATAACGGGCGTAAAAAGATGCTTAACGAAGCCGAATTGTGCCGCCGGTGCCTTGTTGTGCCCCTTCATTGTGATATTTTTTTTTTTTCCTGGGAACATTCTGGTTACGGAGGTATTGAAGGTCAAAGTTCAAATTTTTTCAGACGTTTGTCAAAGAAATCAAGTTTAAATGTTATAGCTTAATTTTAAACACCCCCACGAACCCTGAACCGTTGCATGCACGCATAAACACAATGTTTTGCGTGCGTTACGTTGCGCAGTACCGTAAACATCGATTTTTCACACCAAAAATAAAAGTCTTTTCCCAGTAATTATTTGTATACAGAATGCGTAGTTGACGGCTATGTGATGGGTCTTTTTACACCCTGTATCTGGGGTAAAGTATGTCGAATATCTGGGGAGTTCATAGTTGTGTTCGCTCCAGTTGGCAAGCAATCTAGGTATGCGGGCTTCAGTCACTGGTTTTATTAGCCTATTGTGGATCTTGTTCGCCGTTCAACTGTTTACCCCAACGAAAAATGATGTGGTTTTCAGTCTGATAATTCAAATTCTGCTTCATCTTTGACTTCATTGCAACTTCATTCGGTATTGTGAGACGTAGGTATGTTTTTTTTGCGTGCGAACTTATCAAAGAATTCTCACTGGGTGGAGTGGGAAGGCGTTTCAGACTCTTATTGAATAAACCCCACTCGTGTTCCTTCAGTTGCCAGAGGACACGGTATTCCTTTCGGACTTTCCAGAGATTGTGGCACCTGCTAAGACTATTAAATATAATAATTATTATAGTATGGATTTACCAAATATTGTAAACTTAATAACAATTTATGTTTTAGCATTATACCTTAATCATGTCTCACATAATTCCTACGTCCATAAGTACTCTTCTATATATCTACTCGTATATTGATAGATGAAATGATAACTTGTATGCTCCGAAAAGCAATTTCTGCTCTTTATAAACGTCCTCTCGATAACCTTTTCCCGGTAAAAGTGATATTTGTAGTGCTTCAGACACTGCAATTCCTTGAGGGATCCCTCGCAGAAGCCTCGCAGCTAAGATTGATATACGCGAGACAGAATAAGGCTATGCGTATACCTGAGACTGTTTAGATCATCGTTCAGACTGTCTTTGGAACTTGCAGCAAAATTGTTTTGTTTACAACAAGTGAAATTGTTTTGGCTCTGAGTCTATCACTCGGTGAAAACAAAATATTTCCATACATTTAACTTCCCTGTGCACGATAATATTGCCACGTTAGAAATTATAAAACCGCACAATCTCGTCTCAATAATAAAATACGTGAACTCCAAGGTTGGACAGATTACCGCTGCTATCCTTAATGCAACAAAACTGTTTTGCTTAGAACAGACGAAGTTATTTTGACTCAAGATCGCCTTTACTGACCGTTTACTATAACTTACCCAGCATTGTCTAGCTTAGTTTCAATACTAATAGAGTTCAAAATGACTTGGCAAGCAATGATGCCAACATGACAGGAAGGGACAAGTTATAGTGAACGGTTACTATCCCTCGGTGAAAACAAATGGCGGGCACGTTAGCGTGTTTCATTTTGCCGCTAATGTGCGACCTGTCGTAGTCTTCATGCTCGTCTCAATAATAAAAGACGTGAACATCAAGTTTTGTAAGAAACGTTCCGCCTTTTTGCAGTCACTGAATAGGTATTGAATCTCCATGAACTAGATTGAATTTCATTTTACTGAGAACGTTCAAATATATTATTGAGATGAGATGCAATTCAAACCCGATGGGAAGCAGTTACAATTTGTGGAAAACCTTATTTGTAGCCCTTTCGCTTCGGGTGTCGAGAAGCCGGTAAGAATAGAGTTGTTCGTTAAAATTCGATTTATATCGTTTCCTGATTTGTCGATACATCGAATCGATGCATTATGCAACGAACGCTTCATATATCGAACCCATATCTAACGCATATTAAACTGTATTATTATCAACATTAGATTTCAGTTTCACTACAAAAAAAAAAACACGTTTGCATAAGACCACGTTATTTTATCTTTATTATTTATTGTTAAAACGGTCATTAGTTGTTATTACGGTTCAAAAGATACAGCCCTGTGACACACGGACGGAAAGCGAAGCCTTAGTAATACGGTGCCGTTGGTACCCTTTGAATAAGAACATCACGTTCTTAAAAGATTCAAAACCAAGTTTCTATTTAATCTCAATATTATAAATGTCAAAGTTTATTCAATTTTTCTGTTCCGAACAGAGTGAGTCAAGAGGCTTCAACGCTGTTAGATAAACCTATTACCCACTTACTAGCTAGCTATTTTCAGCCCGAGCTCGGCTTGCTTGACTTGGAAACACAAAGTGATTTTACGTTAGTTACTTGTTGCCGCCTCTCGATTTTTCAAGCGAGTATTAAAAAAGTTACTTGGACTTAGAACTTGAATAGATTACTATGTTAAGCACATGTTGGTAAATATACTTTTTGGCTACCAAGTGGCTCCGTAATAAGGACCTAACTAAAACATAGGCAAGTATGTTGCTTGTGTGTATTTTTTTATTGAATAAACGCCGTAGGTACTTCTCGTTGTATGTATCATTTTTTTATCTCTTTTTACCCGACTACGGCAAAGCAAAAACGAGGGTATGTATATATGTGGGTATGTATGTTCATCTGTTTCCTCATAACTTCTAAACTACTTTATCATAATTTGACAAATGAGGTATCGTTGGAAGCGTCTTGAATATTGGCGTGATTAGAGGACATCAAAGTCATAAACTTTTTTTTAATGATGCCTTGTTGGGTATCAATTGAAAGGGCTTAATTAGCACATTTCGAAACATATGTCCCGAAAATAATTTAAATAAAAATAAAACACCACTACGACAAAAAACGCCAACTTTAAAGGTATAAACAAGACTTAACAGACAGACAAATTAAAAATCCGGAGCCACACGTCATGTTAGGGCAAATCGAACGGTTTACGTGTGACTCCGGATTTTTAATTTGACTCACGCGGTTTTATCAATTCAATTGCACTAAGACGGACACCCACACGAACCAAATTCCTAAGAAAAGTGCAATTTAACGATATCTAAACTAAAAAAGTATTCGCACATCTTTGGGAGCTATACTTAATGGATTCAATTATAAGTGACTTCCGAAGACTATACTTTAAGACGTTTTTAAAAGTATTTCTATCGCTGCAATACACCTTCAAATGACAGGGACAGCATGACACTTAACGGCGACTGAAAACTGAGTTGCTTTAGGCCATGAGTGCCGCACCTCTGCCCTCTGCCTGTGCCTACACCCAAGAATAACATGCGAGACGCTCATCTTATGAATAAATAAGCGGAAATTCTCTTCTGGGAGCATTTCACGTTAGGGTGAAGTGCAGTAAAAAGAAAATTCAACGTTTCTTAGCAGCTGTAAAGTAGGGATAGACATTTTAAAGATGTAGTATCTTGAAAGGTGTATGAATAATGTAGCAAGGCATTATTTTGTTCCTCTTATCGTGTCGAGTTTAGTTATACGATTAGCGTATACTCACGCACTCCACCCGCACGTTAGTAGGTTTAGTTGTTGCAAGTCACGAACACGCACAGTGGGCATAATAAGATTTGGATTTAATAAACATAGATATATTTAGTAACCTATTCCTTAAGAGACATAAAAAAAACATTGGAAGAAAACGACACGTGTTTCACCTCTCCACGAGGCATCTTCAGGATGGCGATTGACCAGTCGCGAACCCGAAAACGACATGTTGCCACGCCTAGCGCTGGACGCAAGACGTCCAAAGCTAGTAGTGTCGATTTCTTACAAGGTTTTTTATGACTCTTGAGGAATAGTTAAGCGGAATAGGTTACTAATAATAAAATTTACGGTATTTTTTTTACGGTAATTTATATATTTCCGCAAAGTGACGCCTGAATCAATGAACTAAGGATCTAATATTCTTAACTGCTATTAGTAACTGAGTTAATCCAGTGGCCCTATGTGGGCCCTATGCTCACAACGTTAAGACGGGGATGCAAAGCCTATTGTTCTGATAACGTCAATCACGTTGTATAATTACGGGGCAGGATCACATCTGTGCCTGAAGCCGTCATTGTCTGCCTCGGGTTGGACACGACAACCTCTCGCGTTTATTTCCTCTGACATTTAGGTAGTACGCACATATTCTGGATCAGGATTGGCAGAAAACGGGACGGCATTGGTTTTAATCCTTACTAATATTATAAATGCGAAAGTAACTCTGTCGGCCTGTCGGTCTATCTGTCTGTCTGTCGCGCTTTCACGCCAAAACTACTGAACCGATTTAAATGATATTTGGTACACAGATATTCTAGAGCCTGAAAAATGACATAGGCTACTTTTTATCGATATAACACGCGGGTGAAGCCGCGGGCGGAAGCTATTAGGTACAAAATTGTAAAAAAACTTACGATTAGCGTACTTTATGTTTTAATTTTGGTCACCCTTGTTCTAAATATTATGAGACTATGTATGTCTATGTGTACGTAAATGAAAGCTACTGTGTATTAACAATTATTAAAAATAATTATTATTCCTTTATTATTAACAAACCAGTGCCGTAGGGGTTAACTAGCTTCCGTCCGCGGCTTCGCCCGCGTGGTATGTCGATAAAAAGTAGCCCTTTCTCAGGCTCTAGACTATCTGTGTACCAAATTTCATTTAAATCGGTTCAGTGGTTTTGGCGTGAAAGCGCGACAAACAAACAGAGTTACTTTCGCCTTTATAATATTTGTAAGGAAGTAAGCATAATAACTATTTAATGTTTTCACTATTAAAACAAATGTCATTTTATACAACGAATCATCATCATCTGCCTAGCCTTTTCTCAACGATATCGGCAGTCCCAACGAATATGAGGCCAAAGCATCGTAGGTAACCGCTTGAAAACATGCCAATAAACTACCTGTAGGTAAACGCAAAATGTGTATCCACTTGTTGCGGAAAGTCAATTCTTTACTGAACACTCATACACTTCCTTTTGAAATTCATTGCAGCACCTAATTGACTTATTTTTCTGTTATGCATCATTTCCCATGTGTTCTTGGGCTAATTCCAGCCCTCTTTAAGGCAGTTCTTCACGCCCGAAGATGTCTCGTTGGTTACGGAGATAGACCGCCCACAGGACCCTTCCGAACCCTTATTAATGTTTTGATCGTATTTGTAATGACTCTCTCTACATATACATAATAGAATAAAGAAATGATTAAATCGCCAGCATTGGTCGCCAGGCAGTAATTTAAAAAGGTATCGGGTAATTTATAGGGATAAATATAAAATAGGTGTTTAAAACCCGCCTGGTACTAAAGTCGTCTAGGTAAATAAGATAAGCACTAACGCTTTGTCATTGCTATTAGAGTTTCTGCTTCTCTCGTATTGGACACGAACAATAATAAATATTAACGTTCATTCAACAAAAATTAACAATACAATGTGACATGTTCAGTGAGCCACAAACTAAGTGTCTTTTGTATCCTATGGCTCAAAACAATATAAGAATAAATGGCGTGGTAAAATACTTATTAGTCAGCAAGGTAGCAGCAGGTCTGACTACCTAAGGTGGGCGCTACTAGTGGGGTCTGTGGCGACATCTATACCGTCACATACGAACTACGCAAGACATCTCACAACTCGCGAATCCTACATCGCGCAAGCAAAGTTCACCGCGAAATCTGCGCGACAGTGACCCAGTAGTATCTATAAATACGACAGTACTACACGACCAACTTGTTGAACCGCAGCTACATTCAATCGCCTGTCCATCGCCGGACCACCGCGAGAACCGTCTAGATTATTATTGTCGCTGAAGCTGCCTACCTCCTACCTATTGGATGTTGGTAGAAAATTTTCAGCTGTGCTGTATTTCGGTGCTGCTACGCTCAGCTCAGGCAATCTGCTCCAGGAGTCATAAAGGTAACTATGATATAATGCGTTGATTTGCATCCTCGCCATATTATTAATTCATAATTGAATAAACTAAATAACATAATATTACGCCTCTATTTTCCGAAAGGGTAATCACTAGAAAGAGGGTGACTACTGAGATGGCGGCTAATACAGATGTATACCTAGAATCAAAATACATGGTATGCCGACCTGGTATTTATGTTTTAGCTGATGAGATGATGGCTAAAGAATAGATTATAGACGTAATGAACTAACGCCGCCATCTTGATTTTTCAATACAATTTTACAAATGTTTACCAACAAAACGTCCCCCTGTCAATATCATTCTAAAGCCAAAAGATCCTTGTAGCATCTACTAGACTGGTTTATATAGTACGGCTAGCTTGCAGATCAACACATATTACTGCTACTATAAAGGTAACCTACCTGTAAGGGCAGAATGCTCGGCCGGGCTGTAGCACGGCGGGGCCACACTCGCCTCTGTGGGACTGCACGGGGGGGGGCCTTCGTGCCGCTGCACACCTTTCTTTACCATGTAGCAGCGCGGCATTGCGGCCAACGCTGGAACAAACAGAAAGGAAATAGAATTTTAGGAAAGTTGTCATAAGGTTTAGATTACAATGATTGACGCGCAGTCGTGTAATGAAAAACCATAGCAAACTCAAAGACTTGTCTCAAATTGGACAAGTTCGTAGTCCATAATGTAAACAAGATGAATCTGGAAAAAGGTCGCTTTATAAAACAAAATAATATTGAAATGCTACTAGGAATTCCTCGCATTTTCTCGCATTTTGAGAGAAGCTCTTGTGTATTTATAATGTTTTTCAAATACAAGTTTTCATAAACATATGTAGATATTACATACAGCTGATTAGTTAGATCGACTTTGAAACACGTTAGGGACGGTGGTACTGAACAAATTAATTAATTCATTTTATTTCAGGCTAAGAAAATGTCCATATAATGTTGGTAATAAAGGTCTTAAACAACTATGTTAGTAATGTAGCATTCTCGAATTACAAAAATAAAAATAAATCCCATAAAAATCCCATAAATGTCATAAAAAACAAAAATAAAAATATTGCGTCATCTTGTCACGTGAAGCCGAATAAGCCTCCCTAGCACTGCACACTCTGGCCTTTCTGATATCATCTTCAGAATTCCGTTGGCGCTCCCCCGCATTCTACACATCAGACATAATGCTTTTTTACGCATTATGGCATAAAAATCTTCGACCCTTGCGTCAGCAAACATGCCTGAAGCGCTACAGAAACGTAGGAGCCCCACCAGAATCCTGAAGGCATTGTCATATTGTATGCGAAGAGCGTTGTAGGCTCGTTGCGTGTAGCTGGTCCATAGAGCGCTGGTGTAAACGCTTTTGCAGTAGGCCCTGAACAGTGTCACTTTTACATCTACTGTACACCTTGCAAACCTATGTACCAACATATTAGCACGAACCGACAACGCCCTTCGCTCCCGCTCAATATCTGTATCATCATTAAGGGTCTCAGTCACTATGTGTCCTAGGTACTTAAACTGAGAGACACGTTCTAGAGTCTATTTAAACGGAGTACCCGTTTAAATAGACTGAGGGTACATGCTCCGCTGACTTATTCTTCCCTCTAATAACCATAAACTCACTTTTCTTCTCGTTGTACTTCAGACCATGAGCTCCCGCATATGACTTACAGATACCCAGCAGCTTTCTCAATCCACTGAGTGACGGACTCAGCAACACCATGTCGTCAGCGTAACTGATGTTGTTAACGCAGACGTCATCTATATGACAACCAACGTGGCTGTTACTGATCTCCTCAATCAGCTGATTAACATGCAAGTTAGAGCTAGTCTAGGAGTGGACAGGCCTCCCTATCTGACACCGCATTCAAAGCATCCGACCGCAAATAAAAATAAGAATCATACCAATGCATAAACAGAAACAAACAATGTTCACACTGGTCACCTGGTCACTGCACATCAAGTCCACGTTATTTACCTTGACACACACACAATCTACCAAAATCATAGAATTTCATTTATATAAACGCAGCCACCATATAAAAATCATGTAGACTCCATGTATTCGTGTCGCGATAAGGTTACAAAATATTTTTGCAAGGAAAACATCTAAGAAATACAGCGGTAAAATGTTTTCGAGGCAAGTTCATATTACCAGAGAAAAGCGACGGATCAAATGGAAAATGCGGTCACGGAATCGTATACTAGACGCTCTTATTATTCAAATATATTTGAGTACGATATATGCTTAAATGTACACTGAAATGTAGGAAGCGAAACCACAAATCACATTAAATGTTATTTAGGTTTTACCAAAATCTTAGAACACATCTTTTAATGAAACTAGCGTAATGATATGGGCCAACAGGGGATCTTAAATGGCCGCTTGGATGAATCCTAATAAATCATATTCATCATCTGCCTAGTCTTTTCCCAACTATGTTGGGGTCGGCTTCCAGTCTAACCGGATGCAGCTGAATACCAGTATTTTACATCCAGTTTCCAGTCCAGTGTCCAGTTTTTTTTCCTAATAAATCATATTAAAAATCGAAAAAAACTCGATAATTCATAATATTATCTGCGTACAGCACACGATTCATTTGTTTTACAGTTTTGTATGGAGATTCGTCAAATGTTCCACAAATTATGAGTTGCAATAATGTCGCAATTAGCAGAATCATGAGAAGTTCAATCAGAACGACAGAATCATAACATAATCTTATGTATGAATATCTGTTGAATGAAGATACCCCTATAAAATAAACATTTAATAAATAAAATAAAAACTTTTAAAAAAATCGAAAAAAAAAAAAACTTAAAACACAAAAAAACAGTCTTTAATCATAATCTTAAATCTCTATTTTTTTAGTCTTTAATTTTGCATAATAATAAAAAATAGTCATCCGTTTCATACCAGCAAAATTATTGACCAATCTTCTAATGTTTACAGATATTATAAGGCTGCAGGTCACCAATTCTAATCCTACTAGACATGCTCTTACATACAAGCCCCCATAACATCCCCCAGTAAATCTCCCTCTTCGAAATTCAAACTAGTAAACCGTCAGTCAATGTAGCACCCGTAGCGATCACATATTTGCTACGAATAGATTCGACCAGGCAGCCTAGTAAACTGTCAAGTTAGGCTATTGAGCCTTGTCGTCGTGATCAGGTTAGTTGACTGAATAACTATTGAGCTTTCCGTCACCTTTGTCCCCCTTTGGCCCCCCTCGGCCTGTCCGTTGTAGCCGAGTACAAAGGGGGACGTGTTAGTGCGTATGCCTCCACTGCTCCATAGGCACAGCGGTACACAAACTAGAACGCTGTTTGAATTTGGTTATGTATGAACAGACTGTTGCATTGCGCAGTAGGTAGGTTATGTAAGGAAGGGTAGAATATAATTTGTATCAGATATTAAATATCAAATTGTTGTGGCTCTGCCTAATTATCTTTTACCAGCTTCTTAAGTCATTGTTTATCTTTTAGGTGAGAGTAATATTATGCATAGTATCAACGTCACTACATACAATAATTGCATATAATACCTTTGACGGAGGTAGCCTATAAATTGAAAAGCTTCCCATACTTAACCGAATACCTACCTACGAGCAAAGGCTCGTAGGTCCTATTCGGTCTTCGCAAAGCGACTGAAATTACCCCAAAGCCTTTGTTCCTGAATTTATATTCCAAGCAAACACAAGCTGAACTTTTTCACTACCCGCTCGTTTAGTTTCTGCATATTAATCGGTGCTTCACGAAAACACGTTCGCACTAATTAAGAGCATTGAACCAAGTTCCAATTTCAATGTAAACTTTAGCTACGTATAGATAATGAAAAACAGAATAAAAATAATATAGTAAAAGTACCTGCTTACGGCCAGTTTCTTCATAAAAAGTAACAGCTAAAGTAACGTCAAAACGTCAAAGAAACGGTTAAATTTGTTTCTTTTTAACGTTACTTTGGCTGTTACTTTTGATGAAGAAACTGGTTAGCCTTTGATATTTTGTGCCTAGCACAAAAATAAGTATAAAAGGGTCATAATAACAGAAATTTTGGAGGTCAAAATTTCTGTTATTATGACCCTTTTATATTTCTAAGTACTAAGTTCTAAAATCTAATATATTGATATGCAAACGTCGGTTAATTAAGTGTTAAGTACTAAAATCTAATATATTGATATGCAAACGTCGGATTTGCAAACCATCAGTAAATTCAAAATAATATTGTCGAAAAACCAAGGCTTGTCGTTGATTCAATTAATGGAAGCTTATCGCTGGATTAATTGATTCAACATTTTTTTCATTCACCGCCCGACTGGCCGACCAGTCATCTGACAAATTATTCGCGAGACAGCAAGGCCATATTTATTCTGTCTCATAATTGGTATCGATTTTGATGCGACAGTTTTTCATAATGACGGTCTTCGTTGCAGTCCGTCGGTCGAGTGGCTCTAAACTTTTTCTTCTTCGCAAATAAAGCTCGGAGCTTCAAAGCCGGAGCTCTTTCCTGCCAGGTTCATAACATGTAATATCTTGGGTGGAAACGAACAGAGCTCGTAGAACGCTAGAAGCGGATTTCCTGTGACAAGACACGTCGGCAAAATGGCATATGATGCACCTTTTTATACGAGCAGTGTGGGTAGGTGACACGTGTGCCACCCGCGCCCCTCCGCGACCTCGCCATGCGCCAGTCTCAAAACACCTTTATTTGCGTCGGTATTTCATTGAAATGAACTACATATATTATCCGTTATTAATAATATACTTTCAAGAACAGGCACCGGGAAAGTTTTCTTCGTGTTTTAATATTTTATTAGAACATGGATGAAAGTCAAGTGCTTTCATTGTGCATATATAAATAAAGTCCACGTGTAATAAAAACGCTGTCTTAAACTAGGGTATTAAAAAAAAAAACCCCGGGATTTAGGGCAGACGCCAATGCGCATGCACATTTCTTACGTTACGATATTTTCATGGATATCCACGTCATGGTATCACTATAAAGGTAGCACACATATAGCTCGGAAAGGGATCGTCACCGTATCGCCTTTTGCCTCGCCGTCAACCTAACGTAAGCACGGACCAGCAGCTCCGATACGTCGGTGTCGACTCCGTTTCCGAGTTGATATGTGTGTTATGACCTTAACACAGCGTAGTAAAATTTATGGAAATATATGAAACTGCTTTTAACCGGTAAACAACTTTGTTAAATAACGAATTAGTTAAAGGGTTGCGCGTGCGCTCCGGCCAGTTGTTTAGAGGCTTAAATGTCCGTCTACAATAACGTTATAGCGTGCACCTATTGCCATACAATTTATGGAAGACTACGACGAAAATATCGTGACGTTGGATGACTTTTGCGATCACTGTCATCAATTATATCTTAGTTATACAAATTCATCTGAATAACGTTCACTTGTATTTGCATACCTATTCGAAGCGCAGTACGTTTTATTTTCTTTTCAGTTCCTCTTTCAATAGAGTCGAGTTTATCAAACAAACACCTCGTGGGTATTTCTTAGTGGCAGGTAGTACTTATTTGGCGTGAACCCAATCCGTCGACTAGTGAGAGGGTTCTGTGTTCGCGCACGGATAGTCAATACAACTCGAGTCTAAAATGTGAATGCGAAATTCCGCAGCTCCTGTTTTATATTTTTGTAGAAACCTCTGAAAAATTGTATTGGTTTTTGGTTTATTGATGTGCTTTCATAAGGAAGTACCGACTACGTGTCATCATAAATTACTTGGGACTTTTAATCGATTGAAGGCTTGGGTTTAGAATCATGTTTTCCAGCTGTGAGACAAAATATGTTTCATATTTAGTTAACCTTTACTATTCATTTTGTTGTTTTTTTTTTGTAAAAAGTTTTTTATAGTTTATACGGGATGAGCTATCTGCTATAGGATACACGAGACGAGTACCGACAACGAATAAGCTATTTATTAATCGAATGTTAAGTTTGATGCAATTAACACCAAAATAAAAATGCCTTCTAAAAACCATAGTTAAATACTTTCAAGACCAAACCCCATCAAAGCTTTACTGTTACTTCCCCTCCATATACCCCAATACCTACACAAGTTCAATAGGCCCATTCAGAAAGCAACGTCCAATTGAAATTCCGAGTAAGTGGCATAGCAAGCACGAAGCACCACAGTTTGTTAAGTAAATAAAAGTAACTTAGAATCATTATGACAAAGTTCGCAATGCCAGGGGAAGGGGGCGCAACAAGTCCGTCTAGCCTCCATTGACCTTAGGCAGGTTGCACACGATCATGTCCGGACGAACTCGAGAAGTGAACGGGCTTAAAAGACTTATGGGACCCGCTCATTACGCTCTATGCAAGAGTCTACTGGATATGTCTTATTGAAATATATTGTAATATCTTTATCCATAATTAAAAGAGTGTCCTTGGAGTTTCTTGCCCGTTCTTCTCCATAGAGATCTACGCTTTGTAATGGGCAACTAGCTTCAACTTTCTGACTAACTGACCGACTCTTTGACAATTCAATAACAAAGTTTGAGTTTGAAAATGAAAACTTGATAATGGACTTAATGTTAACTTAGAAGGCATTGGCGGGATGGTGTTTTTGTGAATTGAATAAAATGTGGATTATTAGTATACCGTACAGTTCAATCATTCGTTCCGATTTCAATTAGGATTTTATTAATGGATGTATATTGAAAACACACCTACTTTGATATTGTGTTAGCTTTCGTTTCACCTGTTTTGTTTCTCTTTTATGTTAGGGCCGATTTTAAAACTTCAGAAGAAATAAATATGACGGTGTGACATAATTGTTTTCTTTACGAAACCTGCCATATTTATTATTCTGCCGATTGTAAAATCGGCCAGCAGTCAATAATATAGGTAATCACGTTATTTTTTTAATGATTTCAAAATATTGAACGAAAACTCACATCGAAATACAATTTTGACAGAGAGCAAACCATTTCCGCGCAAGACAGGCGATACATATTATTTGAATATTGCTCCAGTGAGTACTCAAGTGGCACTTACTCAAGTAACACTCCTCTCAAGAGCTCGATGTGGTCGAGCAGAGCTCTCGCCGTCTCTCTGACAATTTATTTACAAACGTTATTCATTTATTTGAATTGCGATAAACCTGGTAATTTCTGCAATCTGTCAAAAATATTTTTTACAAGTTTTTGGCATTGATTTTCGTCGAGATGAGATTTCGACTGGATTTTGAACGTTTTAGAATCGGCCTACCGACGTTATTCTCACTATATTTTCTGCATAGAACTAGAAATAGAGATTTAAAAAAGTTTTATTTATCATGTCAACCCTAATGGGGCGTAATTAAAATTCACTAACATAACTTTTCACTGCTGTTAAACGTTTCCACGTGACAACAAAACAGTTTTATTAGTGGTACAAATGTATTTCATCACTTTATGTTTTCCAACGAAAGGCTTCAAGTAGTTCCTGAAAAAAAAGTGAAACCTTATTTTCCTTTGCGAGAGTTTCACCTGAATGCCATTGCATTTTTCCGGCGAACACCGCCATTCATCAAGCGCTTTTAAAACGTTAGGCGATCGCTGAAAATTCTGTGAATAGCACAACGCAGTATCTATTTGCCACTCCCAGGGTCGATCTGGCCCCAGGGCATACTGGGACTTTTCCCGGTGAGCCAATCTCTCCGTGGGCCGGTCCCTCCGAGGGCCGGTCCCTCCGTGGGCCGGTCCCTCCGTGGACCGGTCCGGTCCATTTTCCCTTCATTTTATTTAAAGCAAAGCCGTGATTAGTAAGATAATTAATATTTTATTTCGAACCTCAAAAAATCCCGGTAGTTTTTTGGGTCCCAGACCGACGCTGGCCACTCCTAAGATCCCCGGAAACGGTCCGCAGTCCGAGGTCGGATTTTAACAAAGAGAAGAATTTATTAAAACAAGCCGAGGCTAAACAAAAACGGGAACAAAACACACCGTAAACGTTTGAATGTTAAATTACTTTTGAAATTGTACCAAACATAGCATGGTGAGAATGTTAATACATGTGAGCGGAGAGCTTTCCGTTAATGAATTATGCAGAGAGACATTACGTATTCCTGTTTACGGTACATTAGCTCGTAAAAGGTCATCATGTCTGTACATTTGTTGCGAAAATATGTCTTTTTTTATCCTACATTATAAAATAGAATAGAATAGAATAGAAATATTTTATTTCAGACCGGAGTCCATAGGGTTAGTAACAATTTTACTTAATTTCTAGTGTTAGTAGGTTACATACACAATCAAAAATAAAAATATACAATTATAGCTCAGCGTGGAGCCGCATCCACCTCTGCAACATCCGGGAATCCCACCGATCTGCGAATACACTGAGAATACTGTTGGTGCTGCCGCGAACACGAGTCATCAAGGATGCACATCTGTTCCTAATAATGGCGGCAAAACCATCAATATTATTATCTGCAAACATCCCCGACGCACTACTACGCCACGGCAGCCGCAACAGCACTCTCAGTGCATTATTATATTAAACGCGAAGGTCGCTGTATGTCCGCTGGGTGAAGTTGACCCACAGGCTGCACGTGTAGAAGGACTGACAGTAAGCTTTAAAAAGCGTTACTTTAACTGGCCTCGTACAACGTGCAAACCTGCGGGCCAGCATGTTACAACGGACAGCCAGCGACCTACGTTCCCTTTCAATGTCACAATTATCCTTAAGGTCTTCAGTGACCCAGTGGCCTAGATATTTAAACTTATCTACTCTTCGCAGTGGTTCTCCAGAAAGTGACACAGTTGGAATACACGAATATGTCACACTATGGAATATGACATATTATGGGAGCATTATATAAACAAAGCACTATTCAAGTAACGATAAAAACCCAAATAAAAATGATAATTCTATCTCTCACGAAATCGGAAACTAAATTGCTAACTATGTAAACGTTCACACTTCAATTAAAGGGCGATTCTCACAAATTGTGTGATTACAGTCGACTGACATAAACGTCCGAATGAAATTCGAACAGAATGAAATTATTTGTGTAATGGCCTAACAAATGACAGACAATAATACAAACGTGTCGTAATAGGTATTTGTAGGATGTAACATTCATTATTGTTTCGGTAATGATGTACGCAATTACCTACATACCAACCCTGAGGCTACATGTGCACGTATACATAAACATAAACAGATATATATTAATATATTACTATAAATATTATTTATTAAATATTATAAAAAAATTAATTACTTGAAGCACAAAATTAATATCTTATATATCTGTTTATACAGATATATATATTTTTTTTTTATAACATTAAAGCTCCCAGGAATTGAATAATAACGCCGAAGCAATTATAAAATACCTTTGTTTTCCGGTTGAATTTAAACTTTGATCAGATATTGTGGTAAGTAAATATATTGTGGTAAGTAAATATAATTCAGATATTGTGGTAAGTAAACTCTATTAAATAATTGAGTGTATATTTATTTATTATTTTATTACCGATAAATTATTTTAAAATCTGAAGCATCTCTAAAAGACAAAAATTTCCATAATAAAATGAGAAATAATACATGGAATCTTTATAAATTCCAACCCATCAGAAAATTCAGCCGTTAACTTATTATATTGAAAATGCTTTATTAATTAGTAAGTATCAGATGCGTCAGATTAAAAAAAAACACACACACAATTTGTTTTTGATATTGGGCCAACAACATTCTTTATTCGAGTACTATTCAATTATTTTCCTACAATTTAACAATTTCGTTACATACGCCGTTTTCCCATGGGGATAGGTGGAAGCTACAAAATGCTGAACTACAGAATACTCCTTTTGCCTCATTTATGGTCATACATCTGGTCATACGCGCACGCATAAAATTTAATTAAAATATATGTGTAATAAAACTTATGTATTTGTGTTACATGTTGAAAGCACAAGGACTGAGAAAACTACAGCTAGTACAGTCGAACAAGCTATTTACCGCCTTACTAATAAACGTTGTAAAGCGCCTGTATAGTTACACAACGCTTTGTCTTCTTCTTTAAAAAGTAATTTGACTTTTGAAAGAAGAAGACAAAGCGTTGTGTAACTATAACAGTCGCTATACAACGTTTATTAGTAAGGCGGTTAGTATATAGGACAGGCAGATAATTTGCAACTACTTTAAACAATTTAGTGAGTATTTTCAGTGGTCAACAATCCTATTACGTCACTCTCCTAAGCCATAAGCTCAAAAAGTTAAATTACACACTCATTCAAAACGAATTTTGGCAGGGTAGCAGAAAATTAATATATTTTGCCTGTATACCAACTAGCTTGTTCGACTGTACTTAATTAATATTTTCGTCGTCGTTTCTTCGAAACAAATATAGGTAGAAGATCTTTTTATTGCCAATAATTAGCAGAATCGACCACACTGACTTGAATACTGTCCACATTAGGACATCAATAATGGCTCGATCTATCAAGTTAATGACCCGACACTACTACTTGCATGCGTCATGTTGCATGCGACAATCAAAATAATTCGATTTGAATTTCACCAACTAATACAGCATGTATAAAAAAGGTGTGGTCATATTTAGGGTGTGGTACCTACAGACCACTAGAATGAACACCTTTTTCCATGGGACTAACATCGTAATCGCGAAAGTCGCTAAAACTCGCTTCAGTTTGAAGGACTGTACCACACACCCCTAAAAATGTTACCACCCCTCTGATAAAACTATAAATTACATAACTACATACTAATTCCATGGAGTTCACCATAATAGGAAGACGATACCATTTACTATCTACTCATCTATTCCTACATTATCTATATCTATCTTTTCGTCTATCTGTGTGACCACGATGTTCTACCACAATAATAACACATTATAATAAACTTAGGTACTTAAATATAATAAAGGAAACTCGATGTTCTCTGTCGAATATTATCTGGTCGCTAACCAGATTGACAACAAAATTGGAGCTAAAATGGCATAACAAGCAAAGTTCGGAAATACAATTAGCTGTGTTAAAAGATGGCAGTACGGCACAATAAAGCGACAGGTGGCCTCTTGATTCCCCCTTCATAGTGTGTTGTCTGAATCTTACGACTACCTTTATTCTCAAAGTTGAAGCACCTTGAAATAATTAAATTAATCTGAATGCTAATTCAGGACTTTTAATTAAAATCGGTGCCAAATGAAAACCAAACACAACAATATAATACTAAACTAAACAATAATTTGACAAGATTGGCACAAATGAATAGACAGGTTGCGTATGTAACTAACATAAGGCTGCACCTAATTTAAGCAAACGATAAAACGTACGTGTGTAGCATGACCAACAAAAAGAATCATAAAAATCAATTCATAATTGTCGGAGTAATCGCGCTGTTCGACTGTACCAATATTAATTGACACAATAATGGACAGTTGCACTTATACACAGTAAATTCAGAATAACTAAAAACGTCTATTTACGTCAGATTGCTTATAAAATAGGTACAGTCACAGAAATTATAAAAAGATCATTTTATATAGGTAACACCATGTTTTATTTTTTTTCAAAATGTAACTAGGCATTATTTTCGAGACGTCCACATCAAAACATACGTACGTACTATTATATGTATTATGTGATACCTATTACTTTGAATGCATGTAGGTGAACGCCAAAAGTATGAGAACTACGTAGAAAGATTTTCTGACACAACGTTGAAAGAATTATTCTCATTCCCCGTCAAAGAAAGTATGTTATACGCTACAGCAAAAGACTGAAGTTTAACTCAAAATGTTTTGCATAGACAGCGTGACGGCCTCAGGTACAAAGCGACGATATTAAATGCACTCCAGACGCGGCTGTAGTAACAGCACGGTTACGAGAATTTCCAGGAAAAGCAAATTTCCGCGAACACGTTGTCCGGACGAGTCGTCTAGACATCCATTTATAGTACGTTAAATATTTATTTATAATGGCGTGAATCGTGTAGTTTGTGATGATAAATCCGTATCAAATTATTTAGTTTAGTAATTTTTTGATTAAGTTATCTGTTTCAGTAACAACTTCCTCGTGTTCTGCGATGGGAATACTAATAGTACTTTTTGTTTTTTTTTTTGTTCACAAAAGTTGAGCACCCAATTTCAGTAACCTCTTTGGGTTTCTAAGTCATGAGTTTTAACGCCTTAAATACAGTTTTTTACTAAAAGGAGGAGGTTATCAAATCGAATGTTTTTTTTTTTCGGAATTCGGTTCCTTTGGCTTTGTGTTTTTGGTTTTTGCCACCGACTACCGAAGTTTAAATTATTCTTTACTTTGTAGTGTTTTTATTTGAAAACGGTTGTTTTTTTTAAGTTTTTATTTCCCTTTTTTTGTATAGATTATCCAGGTTCTAATAAAACGAGTGCTGAATATTGCAAAGAGATAGTGAGTGGTTTGTTCCACATACGTTTACGTTTATAAAAATCAATTTGTGAGATAAAAAAAGCTTGTTAAAACAAAGGAAGGTTGTCGGCACTACAACTTACATAGTGCTTCAGTGATCCTTATTAAGTACAATGGAACAAATTGTAAGGTAATAAAAAAGAGAAATAATAAAAGCAATAATAATGTAATTGAAGCGTGGACAGACAGGTAAATCCAGTATTTGTGAGCGGCAGGCGGGCGGCAAACGCGTGAGAGCACAGTGGATGTGCCTGCCGAAATCGTATGTGTTCCGGCTGTTGCCGCTGTCTTTATGGACTTTAAATAATGGACTGCTAGTTCTTAATATTGTGTATTCTGATAGTTGATTAATTACAATATTTATTCTGTGATGGTTTTTTTGATAATGGCGTCCGCGACGTTCTCTGCGAGCAGTGTTGCAACTACCTCTGGCGGCGCGAAGAGACAACCAGGGCATGGCCGCAGTAAGTAGCCGCACGGCGGCGGCGCCGTGCGCCATCTTGCGGCGACGGGGCCGTAATAGTATGTTTGTGCGGCCGACGTGGCGCTTGTCTTCACCTACACAAAATATTGTGTTTACAAGAGGCGTAGGATTTAATAATAAAATTTTAATGAATATGTTAGCAAATTATTAAAAGACGTAATATTAATATTATATCCAGCTTCGTATTTCCTGCTTCGTATAAACGCATTTTTCTTTCTTTATTTCCTATAGGGCAGTGACAGAGGTGCAAACTGGTGACATGTGTCTCTAGGCAATATTACCTACACCCACATTTCACCACACAAATCCACCGGGCTACTGAGAAATATCTGGAGGGGAAACTGAAAAATACTTTGTCCAACTTTGAGAATAAAACCCAGTTGCTCTCGCGATCTAAACCAACGCAGTCACATATGATACACACATGAAACTTACAGTAACGTATTTTATACCGTTATAAACCATTACAAGTCAAACGTAACAGAAAGGAATAACACACAGGATATGTTCACAATAGTAAAATATTCCTCTATTTGAAGTTCCAAACGAACAAAATACCAGGCGAAAACGAACATCAATTAAAACGAGTAAATACCTAAAACGCGCTGCTTTTCAAATTTTGAAAGACAAATATAGATTTCGAACATTTTTAATAGTTTCATTGCTCCACGCTTTCACCTACACCAATCACTATCGTGTGTCTATCTCAGGTTTAGAAATATTTACTTACTTTGTATGAAACTGTTTTCGCTATCCGCTTTTCCGAATTCAATCCCGTAAATGTGTCTAGTGTACTCAACTATTTCTACTCACTCATGGCAGGTTTGGAACAGCTAAAATCTGATGCATTCGTGTCAATTAATTGAAATATATTGCACGTAGTAATATGGTCTGAAATGGTTCAGATTATGCCGCAGTGCAATTTTTATTTGATTATTCATATTCGGATCAAGGAAGCTTATTTCGCAACAAGCAAATGAGATCTCTGGTATTTCACATGAATTAATATTACTTACGTTACAGGATTGGATCTCTCACCACTAACCACAGTTCAATAGATTCGATTGCAGTGGCTGCTACGCGGTTACGCCGTAGCCGTCTACGACGCTACGGCGTAACCGCGTAGCAGCAACTGCGATCGAAATGCAAATTAATGTTGTGCAAATTACTACAATTATGACTCGTAGCACCATAATTACTTGTAGTAGTTAAATGATTACAGTCTTTTGGAATACAAATGTGAGTTGACAGTAATAATGCAATGTTATTTCCAATGAAATTGGATAATTGGAAATTGTTTTCCTCTTTTGTGGCAAAATGGAATAAATTCTGTGCGAATGCGTTCCTTTCGAAGCATGTGTGGATTGTATGGTGTTACTATGAATGATAGGCTGAGGAATGTGTACTATGAGTGATAACGGAACGTTACGGTTCAAAAGAAGATTGAATGGTTTCAAATGGTTTGGTGGTTCTGAGAGGATGAGTGAAAGGTGACTAATATAAGGTATTTACAGATTGATATCTGCCTTAGATGTGAGTGGAAATGCTGGGAGGACCCCTTGGAAGGACAAATAATGACCTTATTGGTGATTTTCTTCAGAATGGTCAGGTGAGTAGTACTCGCAACAGGCGTGCATGCACGTAAACGAGGCAAAAGGAGTATGTAAGGATGGTAACATGTGGCGTCCTGTAGCTTCTGCCTACCACCATGGGAAGAGGCGTGAGTGGAGGGTCAATAAACTAAGGGTAATTAATTGTTCATCAAATTGACTACCTAAATTTAACTATCTATACCTATATTCAAATCACAATTGTATTTCTTTGACGTTGCGTCAAATGACTATAACACCTCAAATTGGAAAAGACCACCTCAAAAGTGTGTCAATTTTATAAAATCAAAATCAAAATATTTTATTTCACATAGATCTACATGAGCACTTATGAAACTTCATAAGCTAGGTGCACGGTTCCAACTGGTCGTTTCCTACTGACAAGAGCCGGTAAGACTTCCACGGTTACTCTTTTAAAAATAAACAATTAACATCCCTGACTTCACGATTCTGCAGGGAGAGCAAAATACCTGTATGTACAGTCACGAGCACAAAATTCAATGACCATTTTTTCGTGGAATAACTATTGCAACTTTGAGATGATACCTATTTCATAATAATATGGGTTCCAAAATACTATGTTAGTTATAACATAAAATTACTCTGTATTTATCAATACAGTAGGAGAAAATCACTTTTAAAAGTTGCTAAGTGTATACATATTGGTGCTCGTGACTGTACATAATCTGCTTTGAAAGCAAAGCTGCTTATTAATGCATCGTAACTCAATAAAGCTTGTCAAGGGTGCTCAGAATGTAATCCGGCTGGGATCACCTCCGCGCTCTGAAATTTCTGCTGCATTTTGTTTTCACGCACTTGTTGTGAACGTGGTTCACATTGAAAATGTATTTTCGAGTTCCATTGAAATGTGAGTCGAGTGACAATATTAAATTACACAAAAGGTTTTTGGT
Source organism: Lithophane semibrunnea (assembly GCA_947363905.1). NCBI lineage: Eukaryota > Metazoa > Arthropoda > Insecta > Lepidoptera > Noctuidae > Lithophane > Lithophane semibrunnea. Next base: position 4,732,775 of record OX376186.1, on the reverse strand, counting down.
AGTATTTGTCAGAAGAGCATTTTTGGCGCACTTAAATGTGTGTTTATTTGACAAAGGGAGTTCTATTACTGCATTGTGGTTGGTTTTGATGGCTCATGTCATGGTTTCGCACTTTTGTGATATTATGATAGCAATACACAGATCATAATAGTCGTCTAAATATTTTTAACATAATAGGATGATGGAGCACCTACCTACTGTTAAAATTTAATGGAGCTCTCGTCATGATTGAAGAGATTCTTAAGTTTCAAAAGTAAGTATAAGGAAGGTTTTTTTTAAAGTACGTTTTGACTCGAACTATACAGGCATAGAGCATATTGCTGTAATGAAAATAATCAGTGAGTTTTAATGAGTTTTAATTACAATAAACATGGCGACTGTCTTCTTAGTTTGATAAGGTATCGAGTAGTAGTCGATTAGTTCGACGCAATAAATGATAATAATAAATGATTTTATTTCTATAAGTAGGTTTGTGCAAACACTTTTACACGTCAATCACATTTTTAAAACTAGATGAGGTCGGCGTTTCCTATCTGACTACCAGGGCCGAAGCTACCATATAAGCCGATTCGTATCGGCTTCTCTTCTGGAATTCGAAACAAAACCACTCTATCGTCATTGAAAAATGACACAGTCAGTAGTGTTTAAAATGCCTGTTCAGTAATCACACTATAGGTATTTAATACACCATAAAATTAAAACTATACAAAACGCCTACATTCAATGTTTTGTCTTTGTTGTCTCCCAACAGCAAAAAATCTCTAAAATAACTTGGCGGCGCGGCTGGCTTATCGCTCATTCAAAAATCAAGGCGTCATGACGTCACTTCGGTCACGTGACACCCCGGTTTCATACGCTTCAAGCAAGCCGGTCAAATACGAGTTATGGTACCTAAAGCGATCTAAAATTGCGTACGCGTGAACGAGATGCAGTGATATTTGTTCGGTAGTTTTCGTTGAATTTCGTAATGCGTTCGGCTCGGAGTTCGGGCAGGACGCTATTGTGTGGTTGCTGTTTGACGTAATCGCATTATAATTTGTTTACACTTGCAGTTAATTTGCATTTTGTTCGTATTATTTATTGAATACGTTAGTTTATCAGAACGAGAATCGTAGTAGTAGTTGTTTGTTGGTATAAAACAGTGATTAAAGTGTTTTGACTTTAGTGAAAGTGTACGTTGTAATTATGTATTTGGGGTAAGTAGATAGTTAATAAGTTGAAATTTCTTAATAGATTTGAAAAGTTATCAGTACGATCAGTAGGATTAAGATGGCGGCAATAATTCGTCAAGGTGTTTCTAATTAACTACAATGTCTTTTGGCCCGCGTGCAGCCCGTTTGGTAGCTTAGTTGTAGCCTATAAATTATTGTTTAGGATTATTTTCTTTGTGAGGAAACATGCTTTCCAAGGTTAAGTTTTGAAAGTAAGAAACACATAATTACGTTAGGCCGTGCTCGCTCAGATATAAGTATAAATTACAAACGACGTGATGGTTTTTTCAAACATTCTAATGTTTCCCTTTACGATAAATATGAATGGCTGACTGGCAGTTGTAAATAAAATAAAATGTATTGCTTCCCTTGTTTACTTTTCTCAGATTCTAGTAGTTTATGTAATAAAGGGGTTTTTACATTCATAATCTGAAGATTTTTTGCTAATTCGTTTAAAGCTCTACACCCGCGCGGCCAATTCCCTCTAGTGGCCGTGAGCGAAAACTCTGAATTGTAAAATTCCACTCCCTGAAAATTTCTCGTTAAACGCGCCCTCTGTTTAATTATTTTGTGAATTTTTTTAATGGAGATCTCATTCCTGTACTGACGAAATGCATTGCATTTCTGATATTTTCGTTAGATGGCGTTGCGTTATTAGGAGCGTAGGAGCTTAGTAAAGATAATCTGCGGTAGTGTGGTTGAAATCACTTGTTGAACTGTGTGAGTGTGCGTGGTTTGTGAAAGTGAGCTTTTTGGATGTGACTTTATAAATAAGTTTTAGAGAAGTAGATCGAAATAGGAATTTAAATAAACGGTTTATTGACACCGTTCTTTTGTTAGGTAAACAAACAAGAAGTAGCTTTTCGCGGCCACAAGGAAGGTCCGAAGTGACATTTTTTTTTTTTTGCTCCTGGTTTCCACCCCCGAAAAATCACCCTTCGCCACTGCTGACTACTCTGAGACGAAAGGCCGAAACAAACTCAGAGGGCACAGTCTCTTTTAAAGTCCAGACATAATCTTGGTCAGGTTATGTGAAGACCATGTAGATTAGTGTCTGAAATGGTCTTTTGAGGAAAGATCCACACAGATTGAGTGGATACTTATGAATTGATACTTATGTAAATAACAAATCATACTGACAATAACACAATTTTCTCCATGAAGGAGGAAGAAAATGTCATAAACAGCAATTTTATTCTGCCGAGATTTATTATAAAATAAATAAAAGTACAAACGAAGTCGGTTAAAGACTCCGTTTTCTAAGAATTGAGTTTGTTGTAGCAGGTAATGCCGTGATTGTTCATGTTCCTGTTTACCTGTTACCTATTGTTGTGGTTTGAAGTTTATTCCGAACAGGATATGACGTCTAAGATAACGCTTTTGTGGGTGACGGCAGCCGACGCGGAATGAATTTCTAGGAAAATTTTCAGTAAAAAATATAATATTCCGACATTTTCCCTCATATAGCGGAGGCTTTTGTAAAAGAGAATGATTGTAGGCTGAAATAATTGAAAGATAAAAAAAATCGCTGATATCCCCCGACGGAAAAAGAGTCTTATAAGTTAAATTGTGTATCTGAGTGTCTGTCTGCGCCATCGTAACTGCCAAACGGGTGAACCGATTTTTTGATTTTTACCCGACTACGGCGAAGAAAAAGGGATGGTTATGATTTTGACCTGAGTTTGGCTGAGTTCTAGAGTTCCAAATACTTAGAAAAATAGGCCAGGCTTTTTCCCTGAAAAAAGTTGAATGAAAATATGCTCTGGTGACTTCCGTGAGCAGATCAATTATTCCAAAATTAAAATTTTAAATCTTATTTAGGTTCACAGTGGTCAGCTCTTAGTTCCTGATACTTTTCCGAAAGCTTTGTATATGTAGTATTAATAGCAGATTGATAAATGATTTTATTTCTGTAAGTAGGTTTGTACAATAACTTTTACACGTAAATCACATTTTTAAAACTAGATGATGTCGGCGTTTCCTATCTGACTACTCTGAGAAGAAAGGCCGAAACAAACTCAGAGGTCTCTTTTAGAGAGAGAGTTGAGAGAATCAAACCGTACGTACAGAGACGTACTTCAGACCAGTACAATACACCAACGAGGCAGTCTTAATTTTTTTCATATTAGACCAAAATTAAATATGTTCGTAATTTCATAAAAACTGCTTTGTTATACGTTCTTGACATTTACGCAAAGTTTCGTATAATGTATGTCGAAGTAACCCAGCAAGCGAGGCGCCACTAAGCGTTAAATCCGTCCACAAACTCCGCTCACAACCAATACAACGACAAGCGAGGCGCCACTAAGCGTTAAATCCGTCCACAAACTCCGCTCACAACCAATACAACGACAAGCGAGGCGCCACTAAGCGTTAAATCCGTCCACAAACTCCGCTCACAACCAATACAACGACAAGCGAGGCGCCACTAAGCGTTAAATCCGTCCACAAACTCCGCTCACAACCAATACAACGACAAGCGAGGCGCCACTAAGCGTTAAATCCGTCCACAAACTCCGCTCACAACCAATACAACGACAAGCGAGGCGCCACTAAGCGTTAAATCCGTCCACAAACTCCGCTCGCAACCAATACAACGACAAGCGAGGCGCCACTAAGCGTTAAATCCGTCCACAAACTCCGCTCACAACCAATACAACGACAAGCGAGGCGCCACTAAGCGTTAAATCCGTCCACAAACTCCGCTCACAACCAATACAACGACAACGCTTGTAAGGAAATGTTTGTTATAAAGTGGGCGGTTTGGATGCTTCTGTCATTTTAATCTACGAATGAATGGGTAAGAATCGTATTTCAGCTAGAAATAGATTAAATTCCTTATTTAATTTTCTTAAGGCCACAATTAACATGTTTAAATTAGTTTTGAGATGAAATTGGTCCATTGATTCAATATTGGTCACAAACGTTGAACTTCCACTATCCGGTGATGGATTTAGTTGTTAAGTTGTCCAGTCTTAACTATTTGTCTTCTGTCAAACAGAAATCCACACAGTAAAAAGTATGCATCCGGTTAGACTAGAAGCCGACCCCAACATAGTTGAGAGCTTGAGGCTAGGCAGATGGATGTCAGACTTTCGGGTTTCTGACGACCCGCAACGACTGCCACAGATCTATGAATGACAGCCGGGAACAACGGCTCAACGTGCTTTATAAGTATAATGGATGGTCACCAATCCACGAACCGACCGCGGCAATCATAGCTTAACCTTTGATCGACTCGTGAAGTTCTTAATTAGGCAGACTGTGCTTCATTGATGGTTATAGAACAGTGGTGGCCCATTGCTTGTTAACGGCCTCGACTTATCGAGTTGTAGGTTCGAACTCGGACAGGTGCTTTACTTTGAGCAAATAATTTTATCACCACTTCTCTTAAAACGGTGAAGAAAATCATCGTGAGGAAACCGGCAATACTGGATTAAAAAAATGATGAAATGATAACACGGGCAATTTACTTTATATAACTAATTTATTTAAAGAGGAGGAGCTCGTGGCTAAGTAATAACAGCCGCTCGGGTCGATCCATCAGGTTAAGCTACGCCTGCCGGGGTTGGTCCGTGGATGGGTGACCATTTTCACATATCGAGACTCCTCCGTGCCTCGGAAAGCACGTTAAGCCGTTGGTCCCGGCTGTCATTTGTGGATCTTTGACAGTCGTTACAAGTCGTCAGAAGCGCGAAAGTCTGACAACCAGTCTAACCAAGGGGTATCGTATTACCCAGTTACTGGGTTGTGGAGGTCAGATAGGCAGTCGCTCCATTTAAAATACTGGTATTCAGCTGCATCCGGTTAGACTGGAAGCCGACCCCAACATAGTTGGGAAAAGGCTAGGCAGATTGATTGATTTAACTAATTTATTTAGAAGATTATCGTATCGGATAATGTTAGCACACTTGACAGATTTTACATCTTTCATCATTCATCATTAGACAACTATATCTCACATGGAATTAGTGGAGCGTCTATATTTTCATCTAAGACATGTGTCATCTACGAACCCGCACTGGCTCGCGTGGTTACAGCCCCTTCCTTCTCGAAGAGAGGAGGCCTGTGTCCCAGTAGTGGGAACCTGATTATGTGCTTCATCGTTTCATAGCCAAATGCCAAGTGGATGGAAAATTATGCATCGGCTCACTCTGAATCTCTGTGACACATAAAGCACATATTTTCCCAAATTAAACCGTTTAAGATGACACTACCTATTCAGTCCCTTAGTGACGTTCGCCTCCAGCTGGTGACATCACTAATACCGTGACTATTGACAAAGCGCTCGTGAAACTGAACTCGGGACTAGCGTTGTTTGCGAATTAACTAGGGCTAATATTGTCCTAGCCTGGACGTGGGAATTTTGAATATTCCTGAGAACTAATGTGGGCTGGTGGGCGCCGCATTTAAACTAACTTGTTGACGTATTTACTAATTAATAAACATGAAATTAATTGTAAATTCAACAGTTTGCTCAACGTTATTAGGTTTGCGTTTCACACCGGTACGATAAAGTTTTTTTGTGTTGTACAAAATGTTTGCTTCATTTTAATGGTTTTGTTTAATTTCATATTTAACTTTTACATGAGTTAGACCTAATTTATCACACATTCTCTACAAACATAATAACACAATTTTATTCAGTTTCTCTCTCTACCAACGAACAAATCTTCCTATCAGTTCTACATTTTTTTTAAATCTTTAATTGGATTAAATACTGGTATAGGTTTTATTTAATTTAACTAATTAATAAGGAGTCCGGGGAAATTAGGTTTGAACCCTGCATTAAATCATAACAGTGATTTTTCTTGGATCGTGTTTTGAACTTAGCTCTCTCTCTGACTCTGAATTCAATAAATTGAATCAATCAATCAACTACTACACTATTTTTTCAAAGTATGAGTTGAGAAAGTCTAAAAGAAGATTTTTTGGAGAATCGAACCCAGAAGCCGAGCTCAGCAGTCGTGATCAGGACCTGCTTTTCCTCACTCCATAACCGATTAATATTAATAAAATTACGGCATGAAAACGCTTATTTAACCTTTAAACGACCAACTTATCAATTTCTGTATACCGGAGGTATACTATCCCAAGTTCAGTATTTAATTGCCTCGAGGTATTTGGATAAAATGGTGCGCTAACATAATTATTACTGGCTGCGACCTGAACGCGCGGCGCGGCGGCGCGGCGGCGCCATAGGCCCGCGCGTTGCGCCGCGGTCACCCTATGTGTCTACAAGTGTCAACAATATGACATATTTCTATTGACTTTCGTTTTATTAGTGTTTTTTATCAGTGCAAAGATTTAGTTTTATGAGATAATTTAAGCATAGTGTTTTTTTACCTATGTTGAACGCTAACAGTAGCGTCGCCGGAATTAGTGCCAGTCAACCTGCATGGTCTTACCTTCCCCGACCCCCCGTCCTTCCCGATCCGGATTCAACTCCTTTTAATGTTACTGCCCCTCAGCAAATTGCAACCGTGAGCTTCCTTTCCAAAATATGCTGCAAATTGTATGGCAAAATCCTGACCAACAAGTTCCAGCCCCTACAGCTTGGCTTTGGATCCAAAGGGGGCTGTGAGGCTGCCGTACACGCCCTTTCAAGCTTTTTAAATGCCAGTAAAGGTGAGGTCATCCTCAAGGTTGACGTTAAGAACGCCTTCAACTCCGTTAACAGGGACACTTTGTTGGCCGAAGTAAAAAAGGAGTTACCAGAAATTTACGGTTTTATGTGGCAGTGTTACAGGCACCCTTCAAAATTATTATATAAAGACAACGTTTTGGAATCCGCAGTCGGATCCCAACAAGGTGATCCTCTCGGGCCAGTCATTTTCAGCTTGGCTATTCATCCCATAATACAACAACTTAATTCAAAATTTAATGTGTGGTATTTAGACGATGGTACACTAGGAGGTGATACGGTTCAGCCCGAGAACCCGTCTTCCCAGAGACAGTGGGATGAGCCGCTCTGCAGGTTGGTACGGAATAAACTTATTAATACGTCCACCAATACTGCTGAGCGTGCTCGCCTGGCTGTGGGTGAATGGGGGTCGGACCTCTGGCTTCAGGCGCTACCGTCACCCAACATAGGCACTATGACACCACATTCCGGCTCGCTACATGTTTGCGTCTGGGCGCTCCTTGCGGTGCTCCACATCATTGTCAATGCGGTGAAGGAGTCGACTGCCTCGGACACCACGGCCTATCCCGCAGCAAGAGCGCTGGTCGGATGGCACGCCACGCCAGCATTAACAACATTATCTGTCGGGCTCTTGTCACCGCCGGGGTGCCAGCTGTGTTAGAACCCAACGGCTTGGCACGCGACGATGGGAAAAGACCAGACGGAATGACCATAATGCCCTGGAAGTTGGGTAGACCTTTGGTGTGGGACGCAACCTGTGTCGACACCCTCGCGCCATCCCATCTTCCTAGCACGGCGGGCTGTGCTGGGGCAGCTGCTACAGGAGCAGAAAACCTCAAACGGCGCAAATATAACAACCTTATTGGGAGATATTGTTTGAGCCGTTTGGGGTTGAAACACTAGGGCCGTGGGGTCCGAGTGCTCATCGAGTATTTCGGGACATCGCTAAGCGATTAGTCGACTCTTCACGTGAACAGAGGGCTAGCCTATTTTTAGCCCAAAGAATCAGCATTGCCATTCAACGTGGCAATGCTGCCAGCCTTTTGGGCACCTTTCCCATTGACAGCGATGCAGACCAATTCTTTGATGCTCAATGAGCCCCTCCTCTGTATTTTTCTTTTTAATTTTATTATAAATTAACTAAAAAACAATTACATATGTTTTTTAGTTAATTTAGAATAATAAGTTACCCAATGTATATATTTTACCTATAAAAATAAAAAATAAGTATTTAATTTACAATTTTAAATAAAATATATAATTGTATTATAATTAATTATATATATATTTTTTTTATTAATTTTTATAGGCATACTAGCGGACCTCACAGACTTTGTCTTACGCGGACAGCTCCACCTACCTCCGATTGTAAATCAAAAACATCCACCCACTCAAACAAAACACACAAAAAAAAATCATCAAAATCCGTCCAGCCGTTAAGCAGGAGTTCTCTGACATACACAGGTAGAGAAGAATTAAATTCGAAAGTAACTCTGTCTGCCTGTCTGTCGGTCTATCTGTCTGTCTGTATGTTAGCTTTTCACGCCTAAACCACTGGACGGATGTCGATAAAATTTGGCAAGGAGATAGATGGCATCCCGAGAAAGGACATAGGCTACTTTTTATCGACATACCACGCGGGCGAAGCCGCGGGCGGAAGCCAGTTATGTATATAAAGATAAAGATATAGATATCATATGTGATATGATTGCCAGTGTGAAAGAAATTCCTATCAAAGTCAGAAGCTACGACAAAAGAAAAGTAACTGACATTAAACCCAGACATTAATCAAAAGAGCTGGGACTAAGGGCGTTTAATAAGCGTACGACAAGACGGAGACAAAACAGTTGGCCCCAATAATGAGATGTTAGATATGAATAAAATGTATATTTATTTCTTTAGATACTTTCATATGTTAACTACCTGTCACCCGCGGCATCGCCCGCGTGGATCTTTAATTATTTTTCTAAAATAAAAGTAGCCTAAGTTACTTCTTGTGATTAGGTCATCATCATCTGCCTTGCCTTTTCCTTTTCCCAACTATGTTAGGGTCAGCTTCCAGTCTAACCGGATGCAGCTGAATACCAGTATTTAACATGGAGCGACTGCCTATCTGACCTCCACAACCCAGTAACTGGGTAATACGATACCCCTTGGTAAGACTGGTTGTCAGACATTGGAGCTTCTGACGACCCGTAACGACTGTCAAAGATCCACAAATGACAGCCGGGACCAACGGCTTAACGTGCTTTCCGAGGCATGGAGGAGTCTCGGTATGTAAAGATGGTCACCCATCCACGGACCAACCCCGGTAAGCGTACTTGTATAATAATAATTACAAATCTAAATGTTTGCATGTCACATTATTAAGACTAAGTATTAAGGATCTGCATTATTTATGCCTAAGGACGAATTTGTAACAATAGGTACTTTGTAGCAAATTTGATTTGATTATGTAGTATGCGTATGTTGGAAGAATTTTGCACCCAGAGTAATTTTTAATTTACTTACTACTTAGCAAGAGTAAAAGCATTGTCGTGGTCTATAGAGACTTCCAGAAATGCAAATGCATTGGCAATATCTTTAACCAGTTGGTCGGTTCGACAACAGACCGACTGGGGCTGACTATGAAGTATTAATGCCATCATTATTCCACTACGAAAAAAGGATGGTGCTAGCGGCGCCGTATATACTCGTAGCTTCGTCTCACACTAACACTGGAAAAATGGTGGCATTAATACGTCATGGTATAGGTGTCCAAAAGTTAATCGTTATTAGCGCAGAGATATTCAGATCTTAGATTTAATCAAGGAAATACCAGGAAATCAAAAATGCCACATCATTATTCCTTTAATGAAAAACCATTTGAAAAACATCCTGATAAATCGATGAAACCAAAAATCGATTAACAAGTTCACTAAATAATAAATCAAAACTAGTGCTTTTAGTAACCAACTTAACATAACTGTGACTAACATTCACTTTAATATTGTAATAATTATGATGTAGTGTGTGGTACGACCGCTACGACTGGCTACGACGTAGCACGCGTAGCGGTTATGGTTGCTAATTATTTAGTTAACGAAACTACGTTGTACCAGCGTAAGACCTCTTTAGCAATAATATCATTAAGATTCAAAACACAAGTGCTTTTACTATGGGATTTTATTGAAAAGGACAACATTTGTCGGGTCAGCTAGTATATAATAAAGCCTAAAATTAATTAATCTTCATGTGTGAAAGAGAGGAGGAGCTCGTGGCTAAGTAATAACAGACGCACGGATAGATTCGTCAGGTTAAGCTACGCTTGCCGGGGTTGGTCCTTGGATGGGTGACCATCTTTACATATCGAGACTCCTCCGTGCCTCGGACAGCACGTTAAGCCGTTGGTCCCGGCTGTCATTTGTGGATCTTTGACAGTCGTTACGGGTCGTCAGAAGCCCGAAAGTCTGACAACCAGTCTTACCAAGGGGTATCGTATTACCCAGTTACTGGGTTGTGGAGGTCCGATAGGCAGTCGCTCCATGTAAAATACTGGTATTCAGCTGCATCCAGTTAGACTGGAAGCCGACCCCAACATAGTTGGGAAAAGGCTAGGCAGATGATGATGTGTGAAACGAGTGTTTTCAATTCTAAAATCATTCGTATTTATGTTACGTTGACTCCGCGATTAGAGTCTAACCTCACACCTAACTGTTTGTTTTGCTGTGATGTATTCAGTGAGCAGTTTAATTGAGCACCGGTAAATGGCGCCGACGCGAGACGGTACCCGTTCATACAGACCGACGACGATACGCATCGTTTGCCATTCCGGGATGAAACCCTGATAGGGCTAATTGTTAACCGTCTATGAATATTAAAGAACTTTGGTAATCATTCGAAAAATAGTGGAGAAAGGTTCAATTATTTATGTGCAAGCCTGAAAGTATTTGAGGTTCAATGTAAACTGGAACATAAATGCCGGAAAGTCATTAAAAACTTTAATCAACAACGTCACATGTCAAAAACGTGGCTAGTTACTCAGAGTTATTGGTCCGTTGCAGTTTTTCGCAACTGGTTGAGTCGAGCGCCCGTCATGGACAAAATAAAACCTAAAACACCCTCTAGGTAATGGATTCTTGCTGTACACTCTAAATACAGAAAATGGAGCCAGCCGCAGTGTCAGGCACACCTTCCGAGCTTCTTTAATCCTCCATAACCCTTTATCGAATGTTTTAAGAATCGAACTAAAAAAATCCTTTTCTTATCTTACATATTATACAACAAAGTCCTCCGCCGCGTCAGTCTGTCATCCTGTACGCAATAAACTCAAAAACTACTGCACCGATTTTCATGCTGCTTTCTCCAATGGATAGAGTGGTTCTCGAGGAAGGTTGTTGTACAAAATAACCGACATAAACGCGGACGAAGCCGCGGGCATCAGCTAGTCCTACTAATAATATTATAAATGTTAAAGTTTGTGTGTTTGGATGTTTGTTACTCAATCAGGCAAAAACGGCTGAATGGATTTGGATGTAATTTGGCAAACAAATAGCTTATAACCTGGATTAACACATAGGATACTTTTTATCCCGATATTCCCACGGGATCGAGACTTACGTGGGTGAAACCGCGGGGCGCAGCTAGTAGATAATAAAACTTCAAAGCGCTGTTGGTTTTCAACGTTGTGAAGTACAAAATAAAAGCCTTGGAAAGCTAGTATTAGCAATACTTTCAATTAAAATCAATATTTCTTATTAGCCCTCGTTCGCAACGTCATTTAGAGACAACTTCATTATGGATAATTGAAGGAAGTGGAACAAGGAAGGAAAGCTTACTTCGACATAACTCGATACAGATATTTTCTACGTTTAATAAACGTTAGCATCGCTTGTATACCTAAAACGTTGTATTACTAATAAACGTTGTATAGCGCCTGTATAGTTACACAACGCTTTGTCTATTTACCCGACTACGGCGAAGAAAAAAGGAGGGTTATGATTTTGACCGGTATGTATGTATGTATGTATGTATGTTCATCTGTTCCCTTGTATCTTCTAAACCACTCATCACAATTTGACAAATAATGTATCGTTAGTAGCGTCTTGATTGTCCGCTGGTTATAGGCTATGTGACGTCATATTAAATTAAAAATGGCGCCCTCTAGAGGAAATAAAGTCAGGAACTAAAAAAAAATATTGTTTAATCGTACTATGTTGGGTATCAAATGAAAGGGCTTAATAAGCACATTTCAAATAGATATATATTATAACCCCAAAATAATTAAATAAAAAATAAAGTAATAAAAACTAAAACCCAACCACGACTGAAAAGGTATAAACAAGACACCACAGACAGGCAAATTAAAAACCGCCCTAACACGTGTGACTGCGGATTTTTAATTTGCCTGTCTGTGGTGTCTTGTTTATACCTTTTCAGTCGTAGTTGGGTTTTAGTTTTTATTATTACTTAATTTTGAAAGAAGAAGACAAAGCATTGTGTAACTATACAGGAGCTATACAACGTTTATTAGTAAGGCGGCTAGACTATAGTTAAGCGTTTTCTTACCACTGTTTTAACTTTAGGAACCGCCTATTTTCATGGTACGAGAGGTGAAACTGATGAACGTTTCAGCCAGAAAAAAATGGACTACTATCAACAGAATATCATAGCGGTGCATGTTTTTCAGTCTGACACGTTCCAAGCACGGTCATGGTATGATACGGTGTAGTGGGCAGACTCCGAATAGCATAATAAGGATTTATCTTACTAGTATGTCAATAAACATACCATACACGAACTAAATAAACTAACGAACTTACCAAGGGGTATCGTATTACCCAGTTACTGGGTTGTGGAGGTCAGATACGCAGTCGCTCCATGTAAAATACTGGTATTCCGCTGCATCCGGTTAGACTGGAAATCGACCCCAACATATTTGGGAAAAGGCTACGCAGATGATGACACGAACTAACTAAACTATGTATCAAAGGGAAATAATTCAGAACAAACAATTTGAATTCGGCAATAATCTGTTATCCCAATTTAAGGTTTCAAATGTTATCAACATTCTGTGAATAGTTTTACACGCATCAGTACGTCTGGTTTCCAGTGATCTGTGTGTTATTCAATATGATGATGCAATGCGAATGCCTATGCCTATACCAATCTGAATCCTAATATAATTGACTGAGTGTTATATATTTATTTTTTTGAATCACACGTAATCTGTTCGATTTACACGTGTGACTCCGGATTTTTAATTTGTCTGTCTGTGGGGTCTTGTTTATACCTTTTAAGTCGTAGTTGGGTTTTAGTTTTTACCTGACTACGACGAAGAAAAAAGGAGGGTTATGATTTTGACCGGTATGTATGTATGTATGTTCATCTGTTCCGGTATGTATGTATGTATCTTCCAAACCACTTATCACAATTTGACAAATGAGGTATCGTTAAAAGCGTCGTGATTGTCCGCTGGTTACAGGCTATGTGAAGTCACATAAAATTAAAAAAGCGCCCTCTAGAGGACATAAAGTGAGGAACTTAAAAAAAAATGGTTTAATCGTACCATGTTGGGTATCAAATGAAAGGGCTTAATGAGCACATTTCAAAAATATATATATTATAACACCAAAAAAGTTAAAAAAAAAATCAAGTAATATAAACTAAAACCCAACTACGACTTAAAAGGTATATAAACAAGACACCACAGACAGACAAATTAAAAATCCGGAGTCACACGTAATCTGTTCGATTTATAGATATATATCTATTTATAGATATATCTCTCATTTTCAAGAATAAAGTCAAAGCATCATTTGTTTATATATAGATACGCAATCATTTGTTTATATATACGCGGCTTCGCCCGCTTGATAAATTATATACTAAAACCTTCCTCGAGAACCACTCTATCCATTGGTGAAAACAGCATGAAAATCAGTGCAGACGTTTTTGAATTTATTGTGAGCAGAACGACAGACAAACGCGGCGGAGAACTTTTTTATGATGACGCAAATGAGTCAAAACAGCAATAGGGCAAAGCGCCCTTCAAACTACTCGAATGAATACCAAGCAATTACGATCTGTTTTCTTTTACAACTCATTATAACATTTCTTGTAAGCGCAGGCCAACAAAATATTCATTCAGCAAAAAGTTCCATTCAAACTGAAATGCCAACGAAGGCATAACATTCGTTACCGTAATGATGTGGCTTGTTACGCATTAGATGAGCACATGTGATCGCCCCTGGCAACTGTCAGGGGCTCGCTATCTATTTCACCATCAAAACTGATCCGTAATTTGAAAACAATGCCAATTAGTTGATTACTAGAGGTTCGTTACAATAGCCCGTGGCCAAATACTAATTTTTATATGTGATAGACGGGATTTAAGTAAATAAATCATAAACCAGACAAATGCCGCGTTCTCTTAACGTCAAAATAATAATTATAATAACCCCACCGCCGTATCTCTACGTTGACGTCGTGGTGGGGCTTGCGCGCTCCGAACTCTGGGTCTATGCCGGCAGAGTTTACTTTGCCAGAACAGGTCTAGGATGAGGAGCCAGACCAAGAGAGATACAAAAACCCGCAGGGCAGCATGTGGCAAGCTGTTGGGCAGTAGCGACCCCACGGACCCTACCTCGCGGGAGAAGTCTTGTTCCTCATCTCTGGCTTGCCTTTATTGGCCGGCTTAGAGTGAACACTGGCGAGGAACAGAGCTCCCACCTCATTCTTGCCTTTATTGGCCGGCTTGAGTGGAGATTCGCAAGAGCAAACGTGCTCGGAGGAAGGAAGTATTCCAGTAAGATGCTGGTAGGTATCTTGACCGTACTTCCGGGATTGTCCTGATAGCCGTGGAATACCTCTCCACTCCTCTTAAGCACCTCAGGAAGTGTTGTCCCCTTGTCGCTACGTCAGTATATGCTAGCGACCGTTTCCGGGGGTCCATTATTGAGTGTGCAAGTCACCCCCTGCCATTTTATCCGTGTATACCATAACATTGATCAGGCAGGGGCCATAGTCTTTCCATAGTTCAATATAACTAGTTCACTAAGCCACTCCTACCATAATCCAATATCTTTTTTTTTCCATAACCTGCAATAGTCCTACTCCAACCGGGGATTGTCCTTGGCCGCACATGTATAGTGCGAACAGGGATAATCGTCGGTTGGTGACTCATTCCATTAAAAATGTCTAACGGGCCTCTGCGAGTTGGCTTCGGCCCCTCGTACGCCTTCCAAGAGACCGGGACCCCATGGTCCCGAGATATGTTAACATATAGGTATAAGAAATAATAATAATAATAAAAGTTAATTCTGGTAAATAAATTCAAAACAACAATTTTAATTAAAAGTAAGGCAAACAATTCGAAAACTGTAATAACAATGTGTATACCATGAAGATGGATATTGGAATAATTTTCGATGAAATCATAATAAAAACAGTATGTAGCTGTTTTTTTTAAAGAGTAATTAGCATTGAGTTACGGGCATCAATCATTTCGAGATCCAAGCGCTAACTACTCGATATCGCTCTGCCGCAGCCGCCTTCATTCAACACTGACATGACAGGTTCGCAGTTGTGCTACACATAAATGCACTCAATGTCGACGCCGCCCGCTTATATTGGATGGACGCTACATAAAGCCTAGCTACCCCTTTGCGAACCCTTTTTTTTAAACTTATTTGTCCAGTTTTAATTTTGCTGAGAGGATAAATATTCGAGCTATGTTCCTGAATTCATCGGACTTTAAACTGTAAGGTGGATTATCCATCCGTTTATTAACCTTTTGAATAAAAGGAGAATTTTGTTGAGAAATTTTAATTTTAGTTTCTAGAATTTTTGTATTGCCATCTTCGCTAGCAGAATCCTTTATATCTTTTTCAAACATAACTAAGCTTGCCTTACTGAGCTTTATTCTTTACTGACTTGAACAGTCAATCAACAGTTGTTAAGTGTGGTGTGTCGTCTCTTGCATCACGAAATGCGAATATAAAATGTATGCGGCGCCGCGGCTTGGTGCCTCAATATTAGATGGCGCATCTCTCACGAGCGCCTGCAACACTTACATTATTTATCAGGTTAGCTTTCGAACCATTTACTGTAATTATATTGTACTATAGTGCAACAAATTACTTTGGAAGAATTAGATAAGGGCTTGTACACAAAACTGCGTTGCGACGTCGCATTACAAAAATCAGCGGTACCCTAAGATTTTCTTAAGAAAGCTTCTGCTTTGCAAATTCGCATCGCGCCGATTCGCAGTTTTGTGTACAAGCCCTAAAGCCGAATCAGAATTATTACTTTTTTACTTTTATGGCTGTAATCAAGGTCATATGTTATGCATGTTTCTTGCGATAATCACAAGAAACATTTTTCTATGCATCGTTTTTGAGCTTTGAACAGGTATTCAAAGCTCAAAAACGATGCATAAGAGCAATGTGTAACATGAAAGTAACAGATAGTTGCGTACCTGCATTCAAGTCCCTAAATCTGCTAACTTTCCCATCACTTTACATTTTCGAAATAGCTGTTTTTGTAAAATCAAATATGCATCTTTTTAATAAATTGTCTGACAATAGAACACGACCAGTTAGAAGGCAGTACACAAACATGCTACGTGATAGTAGTCATAACACTGCATTATTATCGAAGAGTGTTATATGCATGTGCCCCGTTATCTATAACAAAATACCGGATGGAATAAAAAATGAGTCCATTCCACTCTTTAAAAAAAAACTGTCAGTCTTGTTAATTGAAAAATGTTATTACTCTATTTGTGAATTTATAAATGATAAAACTTTATAGTTACCTATTTAATCTGACATCTTAAATTTTTATTTTATTTTATTGACCATGTTATCCCACGCCAAATGTAGCCAACGACATTAATTTGATGTTCTATTAAGACATTTTTCTATTTATTGTATTTCAAACGATTTGACATTATTTTGTAAAATGAGATTTTATTGATATTGCTTATGTTATTTTAATTTTTTTTATTAATTGAATATGATTTGCATGCCCTTCTGACGGCAAAACATGGAGAACTTACTTTATGACAACACCTATGTACAAATTTACCCGTGTTTGCAAAGCAATAAATGATTTGATTTGATTTTGATTTGATTTATGAATTCTTTCTTAAACGCATTTTTTTAATCTTGATTTTTCCAACATTTGGCAAAGATTCTATTCCACAACTCTTAAGTGATTAATCCTTACTAATATTAATTAATCCTTAGTAACTCTGTCTGTCCGTCTGTCTGTCGCGCTTTCACGCCAAAACTACTGAATCGATTTAAATAAAATTTGGTACACAGATAGTCTAGAGCCTGAGAAAGAACATAGGCTACTTTTTATCGACATACCATGCGGGCGAAACCGCGGGCAGAAGCTAGTCATTTATATTGCTACAAATATCGACATATCCTGACGATGTTAAAAAATATCAGTTTCAATAATAACGCCGATTTTCTCGTTAGCTGCGGAATAACCTGAATAACTCAAATAACAAAGTTCAAGTATTAGTACCAAACTTATCTACCTAAGAGCATAGCATTAGGTACAGACAATACTAATCATAAGGAATAGTATTTCATTATATTTGATGCTAATGAACGACACCCTAATTGCGTAGGCAGCACACTTTCAATCAAACTAAATGATTTGCTTTTTAAGTTCGAAAAATGTCAAGCTCAACAACGTAAAACTCTAATTGCACCTCAGCTGGCAACGTTGCCAAACGTTCAAAAGTTGCCTTTTGAATAAACAGTAGTAGATCATACTAATTGGACATCAAATTTTTTATCCTGCCACATATGTGTACTCTGTGCCACTAATCACTGCCATTTATGTGTCCGTGTACACAAAATCTACTGGAAACAAGAACGCATCAATGTAATATTAGTACGTTCTCGCTTCAATTAGGCTACGTTTGCACTGACCCATTTATTTCCGCCAACACTGTTACGTGCCACCTGTTCATTCATTCGTAAAACGAAAACCCAGACTTCCAGTTTAATGCCCAATGACAATACTAGCCGCTGACGCAATGACGTCATCGCTAGCAGATTGCTAGCGATGACGTCACGTTTTACATCTGGGTGTGCAAGAGTCTTGTCGTAACAAAAACAGAATTAAATCGCTTCAAAGAGATTTGTGCATTTGAATGTCAGACATTGGGCAAACATACAATCCAATATTGTATTCAGTAGCTTCGAGCGATGTCAACGTTTTGCAGGGGTAGTAAATATACAAGGTTCAATACCACAAAGGTAAACTGAGCAGGCAAGCCTCCGGCGCACTTTAGTCCACGTTTATAATATGCACTGCCTTTGAGTAAATTACAACGGTGTCCATCGTATGCTCTTATGTCGACTCTAATGCTAATGCCAAATTCGTTTCCATTGTTCAATGTTTTACACATAAAACGGAACATTCAGGTACCATGAATTGCGTTTTTGTCAGATTAAAATACGTACAATTTTCATTTTTTTTTTGTTATGTGTTGGAAATTACTCAAACAATAAACTTCATGTACGTATTACAGCGAACAACGGGCTTAAAACAGTTATTTTAGCAGAATAATATTATGAATCATGGTAAAATGTCACAAACTGACAATTCATAAATGATCTGCGTGCGATTAATTACGATATAGGTAATTTCATCTGTTCAGTAAGCAGTAACGTCTACTAACATAGCATAAACATCGCGCCCATAATCCCCGAAGGGTTAGGCAGTGGTACCTATAGTAACACCACATTTCGCCAGTTATTTTTGAGCGAGCCTATTGTCATCAACCGGACACAAATGGTCGGTGGAAAGAAATATTACTCACACCAGCCCCGTGACAGAACATGTTCGTTTTACTAAAGATACGAAATAATTTCATCTGTTTGACAGTTTTCTATGCAGATTCGTAAAATTTTCCATACATTATGAATTGCTTTTGTGTTAAAGTAGAAGAATTGCTAATGACACCTGGAAATTCAGGAAATTAATTGTTTTTAGAGGAATTGCTAACGTGGCCGTTTTAGGCCCCCAGGCCAGTTATGTTATTTGTTTATTTCGGTATTTCTTCTCAGGGATTAATACCCAGAAAATGTCACCCTTCTACTTAGTTTTAAAATATTGCCCAAAAAATATCATATTATTATTAGTATTCCGACTGGTTTTATTTGTTTTTCGGAGATATTTGGCAACATTATGAATTTAGTTTCATAGAAGGTTGTAGTACCTACTACTTATTTTTTAGGTGTATAAGCTTACTTATTATAGCACTGTTTATTTACCTACGTTCCATTCTTTCTATTGCAGATTTAACAGTTTAAATGTAAGCTAAAGAAATAAAACATTTATTCGTAAGTATTTACTTGTCAACCAAAACGAAAAACACGTTCAATAAAACAACGTGAATTCTTAAACAGTGAATTTCCTTCGTTACGCAAACGAAATTATTGGCGACCCCCGCTCCCGACTGAAACTCGTTCGAGAATTTGACAACAGCGTGCAAACGCGAGTTGTTGTGGGAAATTTTAGACGGTCCCCTCTTTTCCATTTTTAATAATTGAGATCGTTAAAACACCTGCAAAATTATGCGTGAACAACGAGGAACGGAAAGTTAGGGAGTTTTAGTTAGTTCGGATGTTGTAATGAAAAACTACGTGAATTTTCAAGGGTGTCTGTGATTGTTTCAGTTAACTATGCGAATACCTGTGTTGGTTGTGCAAATGATTGTTTTGTGTGTCTAGTATCGCAAACCTACATAATTAATAAATCAGGAGCCTCACTTCATGTAATCCTAACTAATATTATAAATGCGAAAGTGAGTTTGAAGGTTTATTTGTTTGTTTCTTACGCTCTCACGCTAAAACGGCAGAACGGATTTGGATGAAATTTGGTACATGAGTAGACCATGACCTGGAGAAGGACGTAAGATACTTTTCATTCTTATTCACAGACGAAGTCGTAGGCAACAGCTAGTTAGGGGATAAATCGAACAGATTACGTGTGACTCCGCATTTTTAATTTGTATGTATTTATCATAAATTTAAGTAGCCTCGACTGCCTCATTGGTCTAAGTGGACACAAGCTACACTGCTGAGCATGAGGTCTTGGGTACAATTCCCAGGTCGGGCTACGTGTTATTGGGATTTTCTATCAGGAATTTCTCGAGGCCTGGCGTCGGGATTCGTGCCCGGTTGATGGCAATAGGCTTAGGCTTGCCCACTATTACATGGAACATAAAAATAACTGGAGAAATGTGGGTGTAGTAAAGGCATACCTCTGCATAACCCTTCGGGGATTACAGGCGTGTTATGTTATGTTATGTTATTTAAGTTGGTAGACAATTTGGTTTTGAATTGATTTAATTTCCCTACACTACACATGAACCTACTATCAACATGAATGCAAGCATCTTCTCATGCGAAATAACTATACCTATACAGGGTTATTGGTAAAACACCAACAACCTCTTAAGGAGTCATTGTACTCATCATTATGAACAACTTTTACTATGGGAACAAATATGAAATCGCGAAAAATAAACGGCTGTTCCGTACATTTATGTTCGCATAACTCGTCAAAATGTACGGAACAGCTGTCTTTCTTTTCGCGATTTCATATTTGTTCCCATAGTAAAAGTTGTTCATAATGATGAGTACAATGACTCCTTAAGAGGTTGTTGGTGTTTTACCAATAACCCTGTATAAATAAAATAGTTTTACGTACCTAACTAAATGTTTTCATTTTTTCTGCTTACCAAACTCCTTTTTTGAATGCACATTGTAGCACTGTCTGCTTTTTTTGTGATTTTCTTACCTGCAAAAGAAGAAAAATATAGTTAGATTTTTTTTTAAATATCCCTATTTTTGATTATTCCACGTCGACAGGCGATCATAAGATAAGAATTTCTTGTTCGTACCGTAAATTTGTATTCGTCGAAGTCCACGCCAGGATTTACCTGTAGCCCCTCTAGGTGGAGGTAATATGACTTCCAACGACATCCTGCAGGCTTGTGCCGCAAATTATGTATTTTTCTCAAACATGCTTGGAAATTCGAGCATTATTCTGACAACTTTCTCTGAGATAAATCGAAAATGCTGTACTGGTCAAATACATGCGAGTATGCGGCCGACAACGTTACTATGAAAATCCATGTTTAGCGGTCGAATAAATTACTATAAAAACTCATATTTGTCGTGTAATTTAAAAATGGAAAGAACTTTTTACTTCGACACATGGCAACCAAGCCGGTAACTTATCAAATGTTTTATTTGGCTTGCAAATTCAGCTGTTTAAAGTAAAGAAGAAATAAATGAACATAAGGGTGAGTGAAAAATTCTCGTTGTTCGTCATTGACTCATTGATTCTGGAATTTATAATTAATTTTGGTACTTAATTCTGAATTTCCGCGCATTATTTAAGAAAATTACTTTACAAGCCTTGGCCCCAACCAGGCTTTGATAGACTCGGTTTTATATTTATGATCGTCCATCATCAGAGCCAACGGAGTAACAAAAACCATTTTTTTTTAAATAAATGGGCTATGTTGTAACATTTTATTTTAAAAGTTTTTGTTTTTCCATGTGAACTGATAAAACATAGGTACCTGTACAATTAAAAAACCTAAATGGTTTACAATACAAACAGCAACAAGCCACCTGCAAAGGCGAATAAAACAGTTCACTGTCTTAAAACATAGTTACAATAAAAATACTTCTTTACTGTGTTGAATCCGATTGGAGCATTAACGAAGTGAAAAAATTGGTACATTTTTTTTTATGTTTTCGCGAGTAAGAAAGTAATTTAATATTTTGTGCTCTTCTCACCCCGCGCAGCCTGTGGAGGCAAGCCCGCGCATATTTTAATAAGTAACTTCGCCACACAATATCCGATGCTGTCTCCGGTTTCAATTTAATCAGTCCACTTGTTGGAAATTGTGTTTTAGGGGTACTACACACGGGTCGGTATGACTCGACAAAGCCAGGTAGCAAAATCGAATAAATATTTTAACGCCCGGTTGCGGCGGCGCCGAATTGTATCGAATCATGCTGACCCGAACAGGTGTAGCACGCCTTAGAATTTATATTCATTAATAGATTGAATAATTTGAGAGAATAACAGAGATTGTATAATTGCCACGACTAGAAATTTAGAGAAATATTGAAAAGTAGGTCCGTTAGGCCGTGTGTCCACCGCACCGTGACCGGGACGTCCACGAGAACGAGATGATGACGCCGAACGCGAAGTAGCGACAGTACATTTACTATGGCCGCTTAATCTCGTTTCTCGTTGATGTCCCGTTCATGGTGCAGTGGACAAACAGTATGAGGTTCAATAGTGTGTTAATAATTATTTTTTGAGCCTCGAAACGTTGAGATAGGTAGACAATAATGCTATCTATGTCTTTCCTTGTGTACTTTATTCAACTTCAATCTTTGGGCAGTCGCCCGCCAGATACGACACCCGTCTGTTCGGAGGATCCTCCCTTTTCTATAGAGTATGTGTAAACTTTACACCCTGTTCCTCATAGCTCTAAACACCTGTGTCGCTAATAAGTTTTAGCATTATCTATAAAATATTACTGCTGATATTATTATAATATACACCCTAACATTAAGCAATTTTCCGAACACATTAATAGCTTCATTTTCATTCCATATTAATTCCCTAATCTAAGGAAAAATTAGAGCACATTTAAAAGTGTTGAATTAATTACGAAAAAAAGGAAAAAGCAGAGAGCAAAAAGAGGTCTCATGAACGAAGCCTACGTTTAGAATTAAAACACAGAACGAACAACAATTCATTACTTTTCCCAGCGAATGGTAAATGTATAAAATGAAAGCGGTATTTTTCTGTGAGACACTTTTCTAGTTAAAAAATTATCGTTACTTAGCGGAAATGTCTACAAGCTAAAATAAAAACGTGCTATTTAAAATAATTCTCTTTTTAATTGTTTAACTCAAGAGCACGCATCGCGCGCCATTTTTAAAAGAAAAAAAAATGTGTACAATCGGTGTGTCCGCGCTTAACTTTCATTAAGTATTATTTTTCCTCGCCGACAGAAAAATGAAGAGGAATTTAACGATGAAATAACAATAGGAAGCCAACAAAGGGGTCTAGCGAACTGAATGAAATGCAATTATGATATTTTGACTTTTGACTTGGTTTGAAGAATTCGATTGTGTGGAGGGTTCTGCTATTCGAATCTTTAAAATATTATTGTTACTTTTAATAAAACTTTATAGGACAAATCTTACATACAATCTAACACTAAATAGACAAATAAATACAAAATACAAGAGACCACCTAGGCGTCGAATATTAAGGTGTAAAAGTTGGGGGTTTAATTTATTTTGCCTATTTAGGGCATGCAAATTAATTTTACATCAATACCTTATACGTTCTTATTTTAATCTATATTATATATATTTATATATACATAAATCCCTATACCCTTGGTCACGCCATCACGCGTGAACGGCTGAACGGATTTGGATGAAATTTGGCACAGGGGTAGACTTGGAATAAGACATAGGATACTTTTTATCCCGATATTCCCACGGGATCGAGACTTGCGCGGGTGAAACCACGGGGCGCAGCTAGTAAAATATACAGAATACTACAGCTAGTAAAATATATTAAACTGGACAGTGGACACGCTCAAATCTGTGTGGTTCATTCCTCAAATTACCATTTCAAACACTAATCGACATGGTCCTCACATGATCTGACCAAGATTATGTCTGGACTTTAAAGGATACTTTGAAGGAAGTCTTGCATCAAAATGTACTATCGTACTTGTGACGTGTTAGGTAATCTTGTACGACTCTCCCCTGAATAAATAAAACTTCATCAACAGGTTGCTTGTAAAATGTTTACGTCACTATATCACACACAGGCATTTACTCTAATATTATTTGTATGCAGGTGGCAGGAAGGGATTAGTAACTAAGCAGCAAAAATAAGACATTCTAGTATTTTTTTTTTATAAACTATATTACTTCAGAATTATGCCTCCATTAATATTTTTGAATAAAATTTATTTGTGAGCGAGAAATTAATTTTTACAAAGTGCCAAGAAACTGTGGGTAATTAAAATACTTGAAAAGCTAAGAGCGGATGTGACGTAACAATCTAGAACACCAATCAAAATGTCAATGTCAAGTCAATCAACAACTGTCAAGTCAATGTCAAACCCTCTTTTTTGTAGGAGTGTTTGACATTGACTTGACAGTTGCTTGTTTGTTTTTACTTTAAATTGCTTTTTTACCGTCGACTTTTTTTGTACTATTATTTGACGATGTAAACTATCGAATAAAAAAAATACATGCATATATTGTGGAAAAACAGACTTTTTAGAAGAGGGAACTGTGTATATAAAAAAACAGTTTAGTACGAAAGATGGCGCAGAAACATAACCTCGAACCAAAAGTTCACAAACAGAGGTAAACACGTTCCTTAGCAAACAAACTAAGGCTGGCTATACACTGGCGACTTGATAGCGGGACTTAGCGAAGTCAAAGCTACTCTCACTACTTGTCCTAGCGATTTGCATACTGAACGCGCGAAACAGTCCCTCTGACGATCCAACCCGAATAACCGTTGCTCAATTCAATATGTGAACACACGCCGTTATCACGATATGTAACAGAGATACGCTGCCCTATCCACGTAATACAGTGAATACAATTACAACGGTATGTCAAAGTGAGCTCCGTTGCGTGGATTGCTCAGTTACACTAGGTACAGCATCGATTGTATCTACTAGTGCTAGTCGAGCATATTATATGTAGTGTAATAGTAATTTATGAAACTGCATAATGAGGGGTATTAAAACCCAAGTGTGTGTTTAAAAACCGAGCCTTATGTAAGGTTTTTAATAGTATCACACGAGTGTTTAACCTTTAACCTAGTTATGTGCAGTTTCATACATTACTTTACCTAATCTCATACATTGGGATTGAAACTACTAAATAAAAGATCAAAGATAATAGAGTAAGACATTTTTCTCCACGAAATTCAGTATTACAGCAAAAGCTATGAATGGCGCCAAAACCCAGCACATCACCGCGCATGCGCTAAAGTCGGCAAGTAAAAATTTGAATCAATTTTTTTTTATAATGCTTTAAAAATGGTGCGCTGCCAATATGCGTTTCATTAGAAAAATAATTGATGAAAACTCTTGCATTTGCCATGTAGGTATCGTATTGGTAAAAAAATTGTTTTAAAACATTATTTTGTTAGAGAAAAACTGTTATATTATGATTATATTTTTAAATTTCGGTATTGTGTGTATAAAGTATGTCATTAAAAACTCGTATTGAAGTTTATATAATTCGAATTTTACGATATCAAAGTAGATAAAATATACTTAATAAGGAATAGAATAGAATAAGTACGTATAAATCACAGATATAAATGTAGTACACACATGAGGTGACACAATAGGCGATCTAATCGCTAAAAGCGATCTGTGATGAGTGGTGAGCGAAGGAATACTTAGTAGGTGAGAGTCCAAGTTTGAAAAAAAAACCGGCCAAGTGCGCGTCGTACAACGCACAGTCAAGGGTTCCGTTAGTTACGATGAATCATTTATCCCAAGAACAAACTTTGTATTCATTAATTTACGTTACACGTCCATGTTTGGGTCACAGAAAGTCATATGTGTACCAAATATCAACAAAATTTGTCCAGTAGATTTGGAGCAAATTGGCTGTGACAGACGGACAGACAGCCAGGCAGATAGACACACGAGTGGTTCCGTTTTTTCATACGGACGTACGGAACCCTAAAAATCGAAAAAATGTCTGTGTCGTTGACTACAACAGACAGTTTTGTAGCCCTCGTGGACAAAACAAAAGGTTTTGAATTAGAGATTCTCGATTTAGAAGAGACGCCTAATTTCATTATCTTTGGAGCAAAAGCCACAATAAATTCTACAATGAAATTACGATGAACTAATTTCAATTCACAAAGGAGAACTGGAATACTCTCTCTAGTTTATTTAATCTTCAAGAAACCTCACAAAAACTTAACGTGTGCGAAGTAATTTCCCTCCGTTTTCCCCTACAGGTTACATTCACTGCTCAGTTGAGAAAATTCTTGAATAAATAAAACTTAATCAACAGGTTGGCTATAAAATGTTCCCTATGTCTGTTGCCGAACTCAAGGTTAACTGTCGACAGGGCGAGTCTTGGCTCTAGCTTTGCCAGATTCGTTTTTCCAAATACAGGGACTTACATTTTTAAAAATCGGGCCAGGTACGAATACATCGGGACGTATAAAAAATTAATAAATATATTCATAGACCATACTTCAATTAGATCAATATCAACCATACTACTATACTATAAACATATTAATAAATAACATGAACTAAAATAAAGGTATTAATAATTGAAAAGGAATTTGCAATGTAAATGTAAAATATTTTTTTTATAGAACACATATTTTGAGCTTGATTTTGCTGCTTTTAACATTTTCTTTTTGTTTAGGACAAATCAATAAAACTTCAAGCCAATGGGTGAAACCCACAAGGTAGACCGATGACCTGGTGAAGGCCGCGGGAATCCGCTGGATGCGGGAGGCACAGAACCGGTCGAAGTGGCGGTGCTTGGGGAGGCCTATGTCCAGCAGTGGACGTGTTTCGGCTCAAATATTGATGATGATGTTGAATGGATAAAAAAGCGGGATTTTGGGGGTCCCGCTCAGGATGTTGACGCGTCCTGAGGGAGCTAAAAAACGGGATGTCCTGACTAACACCCGGGTTTCTGGAACGAAATACATAAACGCGTCAAAACGTTTTTTAACTTCACTTTTATCTTCAAGCGATTGACAGTTTTATAACGATTTTTTTTTAATTCGTTTATCGATTAGTGGTGGAAGCTGGAAAAAAATTGTTACTCAATTCGGTGCAGACCCAAATTCATAAGTTACAAAACCCAGTTAAACCGTTTACCTACTCTATGAAATATCACCTTGTTCAAGGAACCTCCAAAGTTCTACAAACTCGTACGTTCCAATTTAATTCAGAGATTAGAAGGGAAAAGTTGTTGAATAAATGAAGCTCAATCAACAGGTTGCCTGTAAAATGTAACTTATGTCAGCCGCCTCGTGAGGTAACCGGCGAAACTCCTCTCCCTAACAACTTGGTGTTACCAGATACGTTTTGTTACCACATACGTGGTGTTACCAGATACGTCATAGTTCGATGTTATTGAATTAAGGGTAGGCAGAGAATATAACACGTCACGAATTTATTTTTATTTTTATGCTTGTTTTTTTTGTAAATAAAAGTAATAAATGCCATATTATATGTTTTAGTCTCTTAAAAATACGGGGTTCTGAATCACGGCAGCAATACCTATTGAGCTTGATAGGCTAATGTAAGGGTACCAAATATTTGTTTAGATATTTAACAAAGATAAGCTACCTAATTATCGCCTAAGTATGTAATATTTTTTGCAAAACAACTACAAAGAATATGTCAAAAAAAAAACAACAATAGGACCGCAACGAGAACGAGATGACGGCGCCGAAGAAGCGATACATACATTTACTATACCCGCAGGTCCTGCACACATCACCACTCGTTTCTCATTGACGGTGGCCGTGAACAAACAGTGTAACCAAAAAAGATTTTCCGCTTAAAATTCCTTTCATACATTTTCCTCGCTGCCAAGTTACGTAGAACAATCCGAAGCCACACAAATACAAGGTGACTTTCGCAGAACAGTAAAACATTTAAACTCAATGAACTCTCAAAGTCTGAATCGTTGAACTCATTGTGGACTTGAATAACCGAACGACAATGTACCAGAAATAGGAACTGTTCAATAAAGGGTTTATGTTATTTCTGTTCGACGTAGTTGTATGTCTCGTCACAGTCAAGGTTGAGAGGTTGACAGCAATGAATGGAGTGCGTCATTACAGTACCATCACTTACATCCTTATGTAACACCTTGACTTGTACCCGTATTTGCAAAATAAATTATCTTATCTTATCTTATCTGAACGTATGAATCTAAGCTACGTTTTGCTTACGTGTTTTCCGACAGCCCAGTTATCGTCGCCTTTACTATTGAAAATATGAGTTTATAATAATCAGCCATACTAGTATATATTTATGTATTATATTATGCGAAAGTAGCTCGGTTTGTCTGTTATCTACACTTATCTACACTTAATATTATAAAGAGGAAAGATTTGTATTTTTGTGTGTATGTTTGTAATGAATAAACTTAAAAACTACTACGCCGATTTCAAAAATTCTTTCACCATTAGAAAGCTTCATTCACCCTAAGTAACATAGGCTATAATTTATAAAGATTACACGCGGGCGAAGCCGCTGGCGGCAGCTAGTTATATATACACTAAACAAATATTAAAAGCTCTGTTTTCTTTCAACAGAAAGAAGCCCGTCATGAGCGAATAACATAAAAGCCAAATACCTACGAGTACGACAAACGAAATTTTATAAACATTTTTCGAAACGTTCGCGTAAAATGCACTTGTTGTTAAAAAAGCGGACAATGACCGTGTATTTCTATTCGGAGCGTAGTTACAAAGCGGAATGAATAAGCTCAAAGGAGCGGGGCAGTGGAACGTCCATTTTGAACGTATCGGTCTGATAGCTAGTAACATTGTGAGCTCGTTTGCGCACACGTAGCCGAAAATTTCCCCGTCTGATTTCCACTACAGAGGATTAAACAAAGGTACCCCTCCCCCCCTCCCGGCCCCTAGCAAATTTTGTGATGGCGGAACGTACCCGGTCCCTGTACAGTACAATAAGTAATTAGTGCGAACTCTGAACGATACTTCGTTACACAAATTGGAAGCCTGGGTGATTATTTTTGTATTAAACGAAACAGCAGTTTTATGTTCGTTGAAGTATATTTTAATAACGAAAATAAATGCATTCGTTATTTTATGTAAAACTAGCTTTCTCCCGCGGCTTCGCCCGCGTGGTGTTCGGAAACCAAACTGTCCCAGTTGGTCCAGTGGGACAAATAACTCATATTTTTACATGAAAAATCTGACTATGCAAGTCATATTTTTCATTTAAAATGTTATAAAAGGCTCTTTAATAGCTTCTTATTTTTTTCAAATCTGTGATTTCCAAATACGTAATTAGGTAGAAAGATGATACATTAGAATTTCTATTTTATTCTGTTTAATATTGATTCGTTCGCATTCTAGAAAATCTATGTATGGTGTTGACAATTGAAAATTTCATATTTATTCAATAAAAATGTATAATATTTTAATTTAATGTTTTATTTTTAACACCTTAATGAAATGAAATGAGAATGAAATGAAAATGAAATGAAAATGAAATGAAAATGAAATGAAAATGAAATGAAAATGAAATGAAAATGAAATGAAAATGAAATGAAAATGAAATGAAAATGAAATGAAAATGAAATGAAAATGAAATGAAAATGAAATGAAAATGAAATGAAAATGAAATGAAAATGAAATGAAAATGAAATGAAAATGAAATGAAAATGAAATGAAAATGAAATGAAAATGAAATGAAAATGAAATGAAAATGAAATGAAAATGAAATGAAAATGAAATGAAAATGAAATGAAAATGAAATGAAAATGAAATGAAAATGAAATGAAAATGAAATGAAAATGAAATGAAAATGAAATGAAAATGAAATGAAAATGAAATGAAAATGAAATGAAAATGAAATGAAAATGAAATGAAAATGAAATGAAAATGAAATGAAAATGAAATGAAAATGAAATGAAAATGAAATGAAAATGAAATGAAAATGAAATGAAAATGAAATGAAAATGAAATGAAAATGAAATGAAAATGAAATAAATTTATTCAAACAGTGATAGCCCCCTAGTGGGACTCATAGTTCATGCGGGTGTACTTTGCCCCTCCCTTAATTAGTGGGACATAGTGGACGTCAAAATTGTGAACATTCCACTTTATCCCACTGTTGGGACAGATTTGAATAATCCATTTTAAGGTAAAAATATAAATACGATACAACACCTTCGTAGGTATTATTATTATATTTTTTATTGATTTTTAGGAATGGATGCTTTGCGAGGATTATCCTGTGATCAGGCGAACGCACCTACGCGAATGGAAGATTTACGTATACCGGTTTTACTTCTAATCTTTCATAAATCTTCGGAGATCCTGACGTATTTATACGAAAGTATTAAAAAAAATATTGTGCTTAAATTATTTTATTTTATAATCAACTAGCTTCCGCCCGCGGCTTCGCCCGCGTGGTATTTCGATAAAAAGTAGCCTATGTCCTTTCTCACGCTCTAGACTATCTGTGTACCGATTCAGTAGTTTTGGCGTGAAAGCGCGACAGATAGACAGACATATTTACTTTCGCATTTATAATATTAGTAAGGACAGATAGTATACTGCTGACATGTAGCATGACGGTGACGCGGCCCAGATTTTCCCCTTTTTTCCTCTACCAAAATATGCTCAACGTACAGTCACGGACTTTAATTGATGAGCCACCTTCAAACTTTTCAATTTTGCAGTTTCATACAATCACGAAATTACACGATTAAACGCGAACTCAAATCGCACGCTCGTAAACAAGATGACAAATAAATTAAGAAATAGTCTTATCCATAGAGGTTGACTAATAAGTTCTCAATGATAAAAATAAATACAATGTTGCAATAAGTTTATCCAATCTATTCGATACCGACCTCCTTTGAATCATAGCTCATTAACTCGTAATTCTGAAAACCAAACTGAAGACACTGACAGTTGAAATATAGATGTCAGAGACGTTACTTTCGAACTTGTCGAAATGACTATTATTATTTTTCTGTACGCTAACGTTACTATCGCAACAGTAACCTAGCAACGACTGTGTATCGTTGCTAGGTTACAGTTGCTAGACCTGCAATTGGTTGACTTTGGGAGTTACTCTGCTGTCAAGTTTGTAGTTCTGGACTCAGGTTAGCCAACCGGTAAAGTTAAGAAATATAATTTTCTTCTTCTAATACGAAGACATATGACTTTGCGTGTTAGGAACCAAATAAACCCGATTTGCATTACACGGCTAAAATAAGTACAGTGCCAGGTGGCTCATCAATTAAAGTCCGTGACTGTACCTAAAGCAGTTTTCACTTCAAAAATACTAAAGATAAAAAGGAATGAGAGAAAAAACGCCAAATGAAAACGACACATTTTCATACAACAAGTGACCTCAAATCAACAAGTTGTAACTTGTCTTGATCTTTTTATTTTAAACCTCATGATAAACTGAGCGTCTTGTAACGAAGGTGAATTTTGAAGAACACAACAACAATGCTACAAGTAGTTTATTTTGTCTAAGTGCACCTTTAGCTGGCTTCCACAAATTGGCTCACAATGGATCCAAACTAGTTGCATCGTCCTACTTTCAGACGGTGACCACGTAGTGACGTTCGTAGCAATCTACAGAGATTGACTATTAAGTGCATCCGCATACGAACCACGTGGCACGTGCCACTGGTGGTCGGCAACGGCACGTTTTCATATATTAATATGCGTTTTCACTAACTGTAGTACAACCTAAACAAAATCACACTGTCGGAATTTAAACGCTGGGCTTAGCGCAGAGAGTTGAAAATCCAACAGTGCAACAATATTTTGGCTATTATTTTTTTGGGTTATTTTGTTCTAATGTTAGTGAAAACGGGAATAAACGGCGCGGTGGCGAGTGGCTGCCTAACACCGGTGACGGCTGGTCCGAGAGCGGTCAAGCTGAAGGCGTGTGTACAAACACGTGTAATTTGTAATGTAACTTATCATGTAATGTAACGCGAATTCGCCGTGTGGACGCACTAAGAGCATTACTTGTAACGGTCGGGCTTGCGCTCGCGCTGACACACTATTCGCGTGACATTATACGACACATTATCTTACACATTACACAAGCCTGTACACACCATTAGACGTTTCAGTTTCGAGCATGCTCCCGGTCAGAACGCACCTTAAGCAAGCGGTACCAACGCTTGTCATTCGCATATAAATTATTAGTCTAATAGGCAAACCGACACTTCAATCACTCGTCTCAATTGCCTCTGAATAGCCAATCAAACGATATGTGACCCAGCCATATCTGACAGCTTGTATGTGTCCGGAATACGAAATTGCCTTCAGAATCACCCGTTTCAATTCCGTACAGAATAATCCCATTCAATTACGATTGTTAATGCATAATGTTGCAGCATATACCTACATATATATGAAATTAAGTTTAATCCTACTAGTTCCTAATCCTAACTTAATATTATACATGCGAAAGTGAGTTTGTTTGTCTATTGGATTGAAAACTTTCTTAGGCGTTGAGCGATTTTTGGTACCCGGTAAACATGTTGACAAATAAGTTTTTACTACGACGCATTTTATACGCCGCACCGTAAAAAAAACCGTGCTGTGTACAATATGCCTTATGCGAACATAAATGTATGGAGGAGCAGCAATGAGAGGTTTCAGTAATTTCAATTACACCTTGTATAAGAAGAATATCCTTTATCACTTCATAACCTTATGGCTGACGGATATATAATATAGTGCAGCGCGATATTGCCAGATGTCAAAAAGCGGCGTTTGACTTCCATTTTGCCTCAACAAGTAATTTCACATAATTCTGCCATATCTTGCAGTGGCTTGCAACTTAACCATGTTGGTTGTGGACGCTCCGTGCTCCCGACATGTTTACACTGGTGCCAAGTAAATACGAGCTGAGTACCAGCCTGACCGCCTCTGAGTAAAGACACGGCGGACAAGCGGTCTGTGGTCCACGTTGTAAGTGTTGTAACTTACTCAATATGATTGATACATTGATACGCTACTTGAAAAATTTAATTGAAACATTGATACGCTTTATCGTTTTATACTCACTGTACGCATTTAAGGTTTTCAAATAAAACACTGTAGTTAGCTGAATTATATAATGCAAATCATTTTCATCCTTGACATTATGTCATTTAGATGCTTAGTTTAGAAGCTAGCGCAGGTTTATTAATTACGCGCAATACAATAAATACGGCAAGCCAGCGACTATTCTATAAACTGCTCAGTGTTGTTTCGTTCGGAACCCTAATTTTCGAGACCGGCTCGCCTTTGATCTTGTTTTTGGGTTCCAACCATAAAAGGAAAACGGAAGCTTTATAAGATCACTTTATTTTACTAATTGCTATACGTCAAAAATAGGATTTTGCTAGTCATATAAGCATACGAGTTACGAGTACCAGTTACCCAGATAATCCCTAAATTATCATGATTTACTTATTCAGCAATCCACTTCACACTATAATACAGGGTGACCGGGACATCGAATCCAGGGTCCAGAGAATCGTACTGAATCCATGGTAACAGGTTGCGCGTTAATCTGACGTGTACCTACGATTCTGGACCCTAGAAAAAAAAGTTGCTGTTCCATACATTTTGACCGCGTAGGCTACACTTTTGTATAAAACAGCAACTGTTTTTTTTAATAACCGACAACAAATTTCTACCCAGGGGGGTTCTGAATCGTACTGAATCCATGGTTACAGGTTGCGCGTCGATTTCTCTGCCACCCTGTATAGTTTTGCAAGTACTAACAGAAATTGTATTTTTTCCAGAGGAAAAAGGGGTGCACCTCGGGCGTTGACCCCGTGATACGCTGTAGTTTTTCACCTGACTACGGAGCAGCAAAAGAAGAGTAATATCGTGTGTAGTATGGTATAGTTTAGTATAGTAAAGTAAAGGTGCATCCACACCGAAGTTACGTTTTGACCACATTGAGTAAGTTTCTAAAACTTTTAGTAAGGTTACTAAATAACTTGCTGTTTCGTTGTTGCCCACTTCCACTCGCAAACGTTGCTCCGCAAAAATTTACTTCGGTGTAGATGCACCTTAATATGTTTGACTATGGTAAGGTATTGTACGACTATTGTATGATTTGACTTTCAAAAAGTGCTGGCTCTCAGCCTCATTTAAATAAAATAATGTTTATTTTTTGTATTTAAATTATTAATTGTTATGTTAATTAGTAAAATATTTTTTTCCAAGGTTAAGAATATTTCCCTAATTTTCAATTAAACCATAAACAGAAATATCTAAGTATTAAGTGAAATCTTTTAATTCCTGTATTTTTTTAAAAAGAACTCAAAAGATTATCAGATAAAAACTAAAGTTTGATGAAATAACACAACGTGACTTTTAATAAATAAAATGTGTTTAAAAATTAATGAATTAAATTTTTTTTTTTACGAAAACAAATCTTGGTAATTAACTTTGCAAAACTGAAAATAGGTGTTACGTATCCACACATTTAATTCATGTTTTCATTTCGAAATTGAAATGATATTTAACGTGCAACAGATTTCACAATTGAGTTTTAATTCACAATTGAGTGGTCAATAAAAATAAATCGTTAATATTATGTATTTAACGTTACACCTTGACAGTTATCTTCTTTTTATCGTCACGACGCGATGGCACATCTTTATTAGACTGTTTGGACCAGTAGGTGACGTTTATTGCGACGTCAGACGCTCAGAGCCGTTTTTGAGATCGTCATAGGCATAGAGTATAGTAACTAAAAGTCAGAGGTCCAGGACAACGGACGTTTCGGACACTCTAGCAGATGGTCAGCCATAGTCTGATCAGCACCCTAATTGACACACATTTTATTCAAAAATATTGATGGTCAGCCATAGTCTGATCAGCACCCTAATTGACACACATTTTATTCAAAAATATTGATGGTCAGCCATAGTCTGATCAGCACCCTAATTGACACACATTTTATTCAAAAATATTGATGGTCAGCCATAGTCTGATCAGCACCCTAATTGACACACATTTGCAATCACAATCTGAATGATTTTGGAGGATATTGCTAGTCCATTGATTCATATATTCGAAAAATTTGTTTGAATAACGCAATGAATGTTGATGAACTGTCAAAATGACAGCCATTGCTACTGAACTGTTACGCGATTACCCCCATGCAGGAGTACCGCACACGGGGTTGACATTTTGATGTAATTAAGCTTTAGCTGTTTATTTATAGCCATCCGAAAAACACGTCGTTTTTTAATTCAACCATTATTTTATTGAAATAAATAAGAACATGTTTTTGTTAATTAAGTTTAAAATGTACCATATTATTCTAAACATTAGTTTTCAAATGGCATTAGTAGCTTTAAAATGGTAGGTATTACCTATTTAAGTTAATTTACCTTTAACGTGAATGAAGTTCGACATTAAAACGTGTGTTAAGCGTGCAAAAGAGTTAAATGAACTAAAATAAATAATGAGCCGCATTAAGGAACTTCGTTCCAAAAAAAACGACACATATAAAGCGCGAGCTAATAAGTAATAGGATTAGTAATTATAGTATAAACGTCCCATTTTACCTCATTGTTATTCGTAAACATTCAATGTTTTTCAAAGCATTGCATTTTTTTTACCTATGTACTCTAGGTAAAAAAAAGAGTCATTTAAGATTTCTTAAAACTCCTGTATTTTAAAATCACTCTACACACACATGAAGACATTTGAGAAGTTTTATAAGCACAAAATATTATCACAATTGCAATAGAATTATAATTCGCCAAACAATTCGCAAAGTAAATACAGAAACAAGAATAAAATATAAGAAGAAATAAAGGGTGAAGGCAAGAGGTTAAGAAGACTGGGCTGACATCCGACTTAACCGTGTAAATGTACCGGAACGTCATTGATCCTGCTAAATATTGCTGTTGCTTGTTGTTTAAAGCATAAGTAACGAGTAAGTAGCTCGTTATCTAGTCAAAACAACTTGTGAACTTTAAAGCACAAAATTTTATCACTTCAGGCTTCACTGTATTACACTCCATTAATCAAATTTTCCGATTATCGCGTTTAAACCACATTACACCGGCGAGAAACTGGAAAATAAACAATAGAAAATGGTTGGGTCAGTTGCGAAAGCGCGGGACTTTCAAACTTTGGTTTGCGAGTGCAGTTTTATCAAACTTTCTAGAAAAACTCCAAATTTTTCGCTGAGGCCTGAAGCGAAGGAAAGTGTTCTTGATGAACTCACCTGAGTTTCACGGTGCCCCCATGAGTTAACAGGTGGCGTTCGCAACAAGTTCGAGTCCACAGGTCGCGGGCGTGCGACAGCGGCGACGGTCCACAGTCGACACGCGCGCGGCGGGTCGCGGGACGCACGCGCGACTGTAGCCCTCCCCCCAATCGATCGGCGATGTACGCTGCCTAAGGCGCGGTATTTATTAATGCAGACAACTGCCGAGTGGAGCTCCCCTTCATAACACTTTTCCCTAATTCACAGAAACCAATGTCCCATACGCCGGAACGCACCGAGAGCGCAAGCCGGAGGGCGCGGCCCACCGCACGCACTGCGCACACTGGCGAGCCACAGACCTGCGCGACCTGCGCAGACTTTAATAATAAAAAACGAAATGTTCGAAAGTTGTATCATGAAACGCTTGTTTGGTAAAACAATACCGATATATTCCGGCCACTGTGAAAAGGTAAAATAAATTTCAAAGTGGAGTTGTTTGGGCGAGCCAGAGCCGGTAGTACCGCCGGCATCTCTCGAATAGGTATAGGTAGGTACGGTGCGGTAGGTACGCCCCACGTGCGCGCGATCGATAAGGTACGGCGTTTGTACTTCCTCATATATATAAAAAAAAACAATGTTTACTATACAAAATTTTTTTTTTTAATATTTTGTTAAAAAAACAGTCCTGAAATGATACGGAACAGAATCCAACAAGTAGGTGTCAATATCAGGATTCCCCAGGACCCTCTTTAGGAAAGCTACCTGTTTGCGTCACCACAAATATTTCCCTGTTTTTTGTCTTTACACTTTTATTCGTTTAATGTATCACTTATAAAACGCTAATAAATAATAAAATATCATGCAAATTCAATAATAAAACAACACAAAAAAATAAAAATTGATTGGTTTCTCAGTACAAAAGACATGTACGCGACGCGTCCGTTTCCCGCCAACCGCCGACCGAACGTCTCAGTATTGTGTAGGGCGACATCTTACGGAATACTCTATTACCACAGAGGAATAGGTACAACAACTTTACTAGACTCGCCTAGTGACATGATGCACCCCAATATCGTACACTACGTAAATGCGGTGTTGCAGCTTGGACGAGCTCTACGAATCCTACTAATCTGAACGTTTGAATCAATCACGCAAAAACGGCTGAATGAATTTGGATGAAATTTGGCAAACAGATAGTTTATAACCTGGATTAACACATCGGATACTTTTTATGCCGATATTCCCACGGGATCGAGACGTACGCGGGTGAAACCGCGGGGCGCAGCTAGTGTTAAATAATTTTTCACCTGTAGAATATACTACCTTGTTAAAGTAAAGGAAATTATGAACCGAGAAGTTTTTTTTATAAATCAACGCTTATACCAAGATGTGCCTTCAAACCAACCAATGCTACAAGATCAGTGCAACTGGCCTGTGTTAGTTCAAAGTCAGCTGATCCCTTCCGTTTATTTCTCATACAGAATGCACTAATCTAACGCTCTAATTTGAATTCCGAATATGTTTTTTAATGCATAGTTTCATACTATGATTTTGATTTCCAAAAACTGTAATAATCTCATCGAAGCTGTTTTTACAGGCGCTGTCCGATTTGCATAGCAAAAGATTTCAACGGGCGTGCTAAACGTGTGCACTTTTTCATTCCTGATTTTGGTTACATAAATAATAGTTTTATGATAAAGTTGTTGTGAATTATCCTAATAATTAATTATAAATACACAACATATTTTATACGCTTAATAATAAAACACGTTTAGCAAATACACTACGTCGCGTCGTAGCAAAGGCTTACGGCGTAGCAAAGGCCTACGGCGTAGCAAAGGCCTACGACGTAGCAATATTGGGTTAAAGGCAGGTTTAATACTTTCTTGTTTCATGCTTTTGTTTATTTTTTAAGTAGTATTTTTTTAGCTTGATGCGTTCTGCTTACCTTATAATTCAGCTAAATCAGTGTTAGAAACAGAACAGCAAGGAACATTCCAACGTTAGGAATGCTTCCATGTTGCACTCTTATAGCGATTATTCCCGATGTCCACACTTGGCTAGCGACCACTGGTGGACAACGAGAATAATTTGTAAAAGTTGTTTCGCTGTCAACCACTGGGGGACAGCGTCACAACTTTCTAAATTATTTCCCCTCGCCACCACTGGTGGAGTTACCACCATTAGTTATAGTCCAGCCGATATGTTCTATAAAAATCTCATTGTGAAGCTTTTAAGAGAAGTGAGCTGACATGCCGACTGATGCTCGGCATTGATATTAATGACAGCTCATTTCAAGCTCACTGTAAGATTTCATGGTCAGATCTCAGACCATTATTTGGTCTGAGGGTCAGATTATTACAGGATAGAAGGTAGGTATTTAAATCGCTACAGTTTTTTAAGTGCAGGTTGCACCAAGATGCCATTTTATAAAAAATCAAGTAATAAAAACTAAAACCCAACTACGACTTAAAAGGTATAAACAAGACACCACAGACAGACAAATAAAAATCCGGAGTCACACGTAATCTGTTCGATTTATGCCCTACCACGTGTGACTCCGGATTTTTAATTTGTCTGTCTGTGGTTTCTTGTTTATACCTTTTAAGTCGTAGTTGGGTTTTAGTTTTTATTACTTGATTTTTTATAAAATGGCATCTTGGTGCAACCTGCACTTAAAAAACTGTAGCGAAGAGGTCATTTGCTGGGGTCACGGATCAACATCGCATCAATGTAATTAAAACGAATAACGTGCAATGAGCAGGCAAATTGAAGGAAAGAGAGAGCTTTATTATTTAGTTTGTTTGAAAATTGTAATTTTTCAATGTATGAATTACATGTCAGCCGCATGCATAGCGACCGCTGGGCAACAGTCTCCACACGGTGGGTGCCTGAGGACGGACGGCGCCGCCGAGGCCGGCCCAGGGAGAGATGGCGAGACGATCTAGACGCGTATCGCAAGGGTTGGATCGAGGTGGCCCTAGAAAAGGATGTTTGGAAAGATTTGGGGGAGGCCTTTGCTCAGCAGTGGGACAGAGAAGGCGAAAAAAAAAAATTAATTACTTTATCTTACTATTTTTTTGCTAAGCTATTGCTCGGGACTTCGACGAATCGCGATCCAGGTTGAAAAGTAGCCTATGTCCTTCTCCAGGTCAAGTTGTACCCCTGCGCCAAATTTCATCCATATCCGTTCAGCCGTTTTAGCGTGAAAGCCTAACAAAAAAAATCTTCGAATGTCAAAATCCTGATACTCAGCCAGGTTTGTCTCCTCAAGGAACTGTATTGTCTTGTCTGGTAAGTACGTACCTACGCACATTGTGATTGCAAAGCAATATATGCATAGCAACACATGTTGTACAGAACGCCTCCTTCTAACCTACGATCCTTACATACCTATTACCTACTACTATTTAGATAACTATTTTTACTCACATAATTCAATTTGCAGAGCTATGTTATAAAGATGAGATGTAAATAAACCGTTTAAACCAAAATCCGTGGTTTAAAAACCGTTTTATATTACTTTAACATAGTTTTTAAACCACGGATTTTGGTTTAAACAAGGCGAATTGGCGATGATAACTATAATTGTAAAAAAATCAAGTAATAAAAACTAAAACCCAACTACGACTTAAAAGGTATAAACAAGACACCACAGACAGACAAATTAAAAATCCGGAGTCACACGTTTTAGGGCATAAATCGAACAGATTACGTGTGACTCCGGATTTTTAATTTGTCTGTCTGTGGTGTCTTGTTTATACCTTTTAAGTCGTAGTTGGGTTTTAGTTTTTATTACTTGATTTTTTTTTAAGTTCTTTTGGGGTTATAATATATATATTTTTGAAATGTGCTCATTAAGCCCTTTCATTTGATACCCAACATGGTACGATTAAACCATATTTTTTTTTAAGTTCCTCACTTTATGTCCTCTAGAGGGCGCCATTTTTAATTTAATGTGAGTTCATATAGCCTATAACCAGCGGACAATCACGACGCTTCTAACGATACCTCATTTGTCAAATTGTGATAAGTGGTTTGGAAGATAGGAGGGAACAGATGAACATACATACATACATACATACATACATACATACATACATACATACATACATACATACATACATACATACATACATACATACCGGTCAAAATCATAACCCTCCTTTTTTCTTCGCCGTAGTCGGGTAATAAACTGTTTTAAACCAAAATTCGTGGTTTAAAAAAACCGTGTAAAACAAATTTAAAACGGTTTTTAAGACACGGATTTCGGTTTAAATCTGTAAATAAACCGTTTTATATTTCTTTGACATAGTTTTTAAACCACGGATTTTGGTTTAAAACGGTTTATTTACAACTACAGTTATCATCGCCAATTCGCCTTGAACAATCGTGGTGATTAACGCTTATGCCTTCTCTGTATGAGAAGAGACCCTTGTTCTTTTTTTTTTAAGACATTTACAGGTTGGTATTATTTTATGATTTAATAGCACTTAAAAAGTAACTATTGTAAATTCATAAACAAGTTACCTACTTGTATAAATTAATAAATGACTATGACTATTTTGTTTTTTGTACGTAGGACGTAGGTACAGCATTTTTTTTTACATTTAAAAACAATATGCTCTAAATCATTCAGTTGTTCAGGTACTCTCGCCGCAAGTTGAATTGCTTTGAAACAAAACAATAAAAAACAGGACACAATACCTGAATCAAAGCTTGGGTTAGACTGAAGCGATGGACGAAGCCTTCTTCTGTTAAGACCGAAATCACCAAAAAAATTTATAAAGATTTTTACTTCAATGTACAAAGTTATTCGTTTTTATACTTCTCAGCCAGTATTCTTGCTACAGTATTATAACCAAGGTTGCTAAAGAAATAATCAAAAGTGCACAACAAATTCTTTCGTTTTGCTGGTTCCTAACACTGTTACCAGACGCCAAAAAGTTAGTTAGCAACTGGTGTCAGGCGTTCACCAAACACTCTCAAACGGATGGTACGACGACCGAAAAAAGTTTTATGATAGAAGAAAAACGGAGAGGCACGTTGTAGCGTGTCGCAGTTCGGGCGCTAAAGCCTGATCACGTAAACACAGTTTCGAATGTTCCGTAGCCAAAGTTCCGTGACGTGACGGTTGCACATGGCACTGCGATCGTGCTGTAACGCAACTGAGTCCGCAACTCCGTACGGGTTCAGTTGCATCACCTTGACCGAGAAGTCGCGCGCCTGCGCTGCAGAGCCCTCCGACACCACAATACATCTTCAACTCACATATAAACCAGAAGTTTCGAAGTTTTGCCCAAAGTTTTATACCGTTCATCATAACTCGTAGGTTAGATTTTCTGTATGATTTTACTAAAGTAAGAGCTTGAGAGTTTGACCGTTGCTTTAGCTCGATGTCTTAGTAAGCTATAAACAAATAACGTTTTCTTATTTTCGTTATGGAGGCTTTCGATAATATTGTACGAATCAAAAGTTCAAGTAAACGGCGTAAACTCATTGGGGTCTGAAATGGCAATGGGCGTTCCTCAAGGCTCGATATTAGGTCCATTCCTCTTTTTAGTTTATATTAATGATTTACCCCAATTACTTCTAAATCAACCGAAGATGGTGTTATTTGCAGATGACACATCATTGATTTTTAAAATAAATCGACGTTCACAAAATTTTGACGACGTGAATAGCTCTATTCTTCAGGTACAAGATTGGTTTACGGTAAATAATTTGGTACTAAATGAAAAAAAAACCAAATGTATTCGATTTAAATTACCTAATGTTAGAAGTAGCGAATGTGACATCATATTGAATGGAGAAAAACTGGAGTTTATTAATCAAACAGTTTTCTTGGGAATCACGCTAGACGAGAAATTACAATGGGGACCTCATATAAAATCTCTTGCGGGGCGGTTAAGCTCGGCCGCTTATGCTGTTAGAAAGATAAGACAGTTAACAGATGTAGAAACCGCGCGTTTGGTCTATTTCAGTTACTTCCACAGCATTATGACGTATGGCATTTTACTGTGGGGTCGGGCTGCTGATATTGAATCCATTTTTATTTTGCAAAAAAGAGCTGTCAGAGCCATTTATAATCTATGTCACCGCGAATCTCTCAGGGAACTATTTAAAAAGATTAATATCATGACGGTACCTTGCCAATTCATTTATGAGAATATTATGTATGTAAGAAAAAATTTAAATCTTTTTAATAAAATAAGTGATAGACATAATTTTAATACTAGAAATAAAGATAAAATAGATCAACCATTTTTCAGATTAGCTAAAGTACAAACATCTTTTATGGGGTACTGCGTTAAATGCTATAACAAAATACCTTGTGATATATTGCAATTAAATGAAAGAAAATTTAAAACTCATATAAAAAGTACACTTTGTAAACAAGCTTATTACAAATTAGAGGATTATATCCAAGATAAGAATGCTTGGAAACATGCTGGTCTTGCTCCATAGGACGATTTAGTGTCTGGACAAAATCAAACTGATAGCTAATTTTTTTTTTTTTTATTTTTTATTTATTATTTGTATGTACTACTTGTAACAATGTTAGGACTATTGTAATATCGTATACTTTTACAATCTTTGTGAATATGTGAGCACCATGTATCTGGTAATTAATTTATTCATTATTGCTCCATTTATAATTCTTTTTACCTTTTGTGGTACAGTAATCTTATTATAGATGCATCGTCTTCACATATAATTATATAATTAATGTATACAAAATATTGTAAAACATTTTTAAAAGAGTAACGGTGGAGTTTCTTGCCCATTCTTCTCCATACGAAAACTACCTTTTGGAAGGGGCAACTAGAATCAATTCTATTTCTTTGTTTGACGTTCAAAAGTGCCATATTATGTGCCTATTTGAAATAAATTATTTGACTTTGACTTTGACTTTTGAATTTTTGCTTACACACCCGGGGCTTGGTACCGAGCATGAACTTCTAAGTCAGTCCTAGCGATACGAGGGGACAACCTAATAAATTGCATTGCATTTGATTAAATGCTGAAAATTAGGGGATTTACTTTTCCTGGTTCGTCTTCAAACATACGCCCGGGTTACAGGACCACTGGTTTTTTAAGCTAGGAAAAAGTGCTATTTAGGCTAGTAAACTAGTGACGAAGATAGTAAGTTAGTGAGGAAGATAGTAAGCTAGTGAGGAAGATAAAGATAGTAAGCGAATGTGATAGTTAAGTAGCATAGGGTTCTATTTTTAAGATATATAACGTTCCCCTACACTGATTTTACTAACCTGATTTGTGTACTAGTCTCGGTTGGCCAGCGAAGCTAGTATCTAAGTATTCGTATCATTTTACTGCGCGGATCAGTACTCACTAAGACACTGCAGTGCTAGTCATTAACACTAGATAAAAATGATATCGTAGCTGGCACTTTAAGCTTCATAGCTTAATGAAGTGAAAATATTTGTAAAATATTATTCTTAAATCGCTCATCATTTTTATTTTGTTGGATTATGTACTTTTAATTATGTCATTTTTTAATGGTACCCATTCAAGGTTTTTTTTTTAT
Organism: Lithophane semibrunnea; assembly: GCA_947363905.1. Lineage (NCBI taxonomy): Eukaryota > Metazoa > Arthropoda > Insecta > Lepidoptera > Noctuidae > Lithophane > Lithophane semibrunnea. The sequence goes on along the minus strand of OX376186.1, from coordinate 4,689,327 downwards.
TTGCAAAATTTCAAATGGGTAAATATCCACTAAAACCCTAACCCTAACCTAATAAAACCCTTAAAATTCAAATATCTCGAAAACGATTGAATTTTAGCCATAAAGGGGAGTTAAAATTATTGCATATCAGCTCCTGACAGATATTGTACAGTCACGGACTTTAATTGATGAGCCACCTGGTACTGTTCGCATTTTAGCCGTGTAATGCAAATCGGGTTTATTCGGTTCCCGACACGCAAAGTCATATGTCTTCGTATTAGAAGAAGAAAATTATATTTCATATCTTTACCGGTTAGCTAACCTGAGAGCAGAACTACAAACTTGACAGCAGTGACTACTCAATGTCAACCAATTGCAGGTCTAGCAACAGTAACCTAGCAACGATAAACAATTGTTGCTAGGTTACTGCTGCATAGTAACGTTAGCGTACGGAAAAATTCTCTGACATCGATATTTCAACTGTCACTGTCTTCAGTTAAGTTTTCAGAATTATTGAGTTAATGAGCTATGATTCAAAGGAGGTCAGTATCAAATAGATTAGATAAACTTAATGCAACATTGTATTTATTTTTATCATTAAGAACTTATTAGTCAACCTCTATGGATAAGACTATTTCCGATTAAAAGTAATTTATTTGTCATCTTGATATTTCAACTGTCACTGTCTTCAGTTATGTTTTCATAATTATTGAGTTAATTAGCTATGATTCAAAGGAGGTCGGTATCAAATAGATTGGATAAACTTAATGCAACATTGTATTTATTTTTATCATTGAGAACTTATTAGTCAACCTCTATGGATAGTTCCGATTAAAAGTAATTTATTTGTCATCTTGTTTACGAACTTGCGATTTGAGTTCGTGTTTAATCGTGTAATCTCGTGAATGTATGAAACTGCAAAATTGAAAAGTTTGAAGGTGGCTCATCAATTAAAGTCCGTGACTGTACGTCGAATTACAAGTAACCCTGTATAATTGGTTACCAAAGAGTATGAAACAGTAATACCCTACCTGTTGATTTCCAGTCATAAAAAGAAACGTCTTATTCAAGGAACATAGTACTCACCTGTCATCAGTCATATTCAGTCATATTTCTACACTGCACAAGCACCAAGTCACAAGTCTTTTTTCGCTTTTTTTAGTCATTGAAGTCCTATTAGTAGGTACCTATTTCATTAGTCATTAATTATTTCAAACCTTAATTTACCTAATAAATTAAAATAAATTGTATTACAATAACCTCCTTTTTTAAATCGGTTAAAAATGCTTACGAAGAAACAAAATCGTAAACCCTTCAACTCAACGCTTCCGAGGTTCGGTAAATTCACTGCACATCCCAACTTGGATCGTAGCGGACTCTACGTTACAAGACCCGAAGGTTGCAACCCATGCCTCTACAAACCTATATCCATAAGAAGGTTATGTGAATTCACCCATAGGCAGAATATTGAGAAAGATCCATGGAAGTACAAGAGTGATTTAGAGGAATGGTCGAAAAACTTGGGTTACAGGAATCAAAAAATTCTAGATAGTCGAAAATGGCATAAGGCCTTGTTGGGTCCTGCTTGGCATGAGGTTAATGAACCATCCGCATATGAACCGGCTTGCAAGAACGTTGGATTTGGAAGAAGTCCTTTATCAAAACCTGCAAAACAAAGGGCACCCGACCCAGGAAGGTATTACCAAGCTATACCTTTCAAGGCTCCTTACGGACCGCACTCAGCCCGACCAACTTTCGACAGAGAAGAGCCTTGCAGATTCGTGGACCCCTCACCCAAGTGGTCACTGGCCGCAAATCGCTACTCGATTCTTGACAAAGAACAAATCGACCAAAAATCTAAGAAGGTTGTTTCGAGTCGGGGCCCTTACGATTTGTTTACTGGCAATCGAGACGGAACTACCATCAAAAACCATTTTAGCGATTCTATGAAATGCTCGGCGGCCACGTGGCCGATTGCCTTAAGGGGCACTTTGGAGAAATATAAGAAATCCCTATTTGGCAAGATGAATAAGACCAACAGGAGTAAGCCTTGCAGAGGTCGAAGTGCACTCTCTAACTTGTCAATGTGTCCGAAAAAACCGGAAGACCCTGGTCCTGGTCATTATGATGTTTGTAAAACGAGAACGTTCGTACAGAATAAGCAAGGGTTTAATAGTTCTTATGACAAACCGCGAGGCTACCAAAGAGTGATTGTATGGCCAGGCGTGGGCAGATACAAGACAACGACCGGTCGCCCTACAAATTGCCCTGGAATACCGGGAAGTGGTCATAAGCACGTGTTCCTGAGCACACTAGGAAGGACGATTGGCGCCATAATAATACCACCGATGAACTCATTCTAGTCGCTCTGGTACGTTAGAAATTTTAGTTTATACATTATAAAATTTTATAAGTAAGTAGGTGGGTATTGTCCAAAAGTATAAAAACATTGTACCTACCTACATACAGTGTTCCAGTTATTTAATATCATTTACAATTTGCAGACTTAGCTTCTTTCTCGTGTAAACGAGACTATGGTCATAGGCGTGCCTTGCTTTTGGCCTCAAAGGTGGCCAAATCAATACGGAGGGGGAGGTATTCGAATATGTTTCCTGTACAAAAATATGTTGGAAAACCATATTGCGCATTTTTCTCACTTTATTGGGCGTCGCCATTGACGTGCATGACGTTACGTCTACCGCCGCTGAGTCGTCATCCCTGCACTGATGACAACCAAGCCTTGAAGCCTCGACTTATATAGCGATCGCTATACGACCGAATTCGGTCGCAGTCCTAATGGCGTCTCTAGGCGGTCAAAATTACTTGACAACCACGAAAATATCACGTGCTTGTCAAGCACGTCGCGCGCGAGACTGCAGCCCCTGATTAGAAATATGTTTCCGAGCCCACAGATGGCTTAATGTGGTGTGAATTTGATCGATTGTACTTACACACGAGTGTAGAATCGCGACAATCTAAGAAGTCCGTTTTGACAGCTATAAAAATCCTTTGTGTAGCGATGAAAAAAAATTAGATTCTAAACTGATTCTCGAGACTTATCGATTAAACATACTTAGACAATAATATAAATAAAATAAAAAATAAAATAAAATATATAATATAAAATAATATCTATACCAGCTTATAATATACAAATACCAAGAAGATTTATATACAGATACCAAGAAGATTTAGCTATATACGTATTAGAAACAGTAACGAAATGTGCAATAAATATTTTTAGTATTAGAAGTAAACACTCAGTGCTCTTCCTCCTCTCTCCTATTTATTATTCTATGCTGTGCCCGACAGGGTCCAAAATTGTGTCTTCATTACAAACCACCAGCTCATGTAAACATACATATGTACATTTTGGAACGCAATAAAGATATTGAGTATTGAGTATTGAGACTATCTACATTGCTTAAAACTGATTCTCAAGGCTTTTCGTTTTATTACAAGTGCGAGAACGAAACGTCAAATCCGACTTCTTAGATTGTTGCGAGTGTAGGTGAACGTAGGGTAACAATTAGGTATCAATTATCTAAACTATCCCTAAGGGCCGGCGCACACCTGGCGAGGCGCAGCGCGGCGCGGTTGTCACTGTCAACAAAATATCAACGTTGCGTGCCTAAAAATAAAGTTGAAAATAAATAACCTGAAACGCGCGCTTCTTACGCGCTCTCAAGCTAATGGAGGTTTATTTATTTTCAACTTTCACAAGGTCGATACTTGTTTGGCAGTGACGAATGCGCTGCGCTGCTTCTCGCCAGATGTGCGCCGGCCTTTAGTCGACTTATACAACACCCACGGAGAGCAGCGGTGGTCTATTCTAGGCCAGAACCACATACAGCTAAGGGAATTATAATTATTTTACCAAAATCATTTACAGGGTGGATTTTTTTTGGTGGGTGGTGGGGCAGTAAGTTATGGCACTACCATAGCAACGAACCCAAAGACATGACATTGTAATAACATCCTGTCTGAATATTAATCAACGATTAATTCGTGTTTTTGAGTGCATTTTTCTAATATAAAGTGAAACTTGGTGCTTTCGAATGATACTTATTGTTAAAGTGTATGAATAACATAGTAATTAAGTAGGATTATGAATTTGAATTTTCGATCTCTTACGTATACGTTCATACAAAGTTATCGCGGCATGTATAATGAGAAACGTCAAATGCGCCGTGAAATGCGCGCGCCCGCTCGCACTCCGGACAAGTTCAATAATCTCGAACATTTGTTTTATCCGCCGTTGATTCCGCCTGCGCGGTGCGCCGTCACTCAGGACTCAGCCATAGACAAGCGACCTGGCGAAGTAGCCCGAGATGTCACGCGGCGAATCAACTCAGGATGGATGAAATGGCAACAGGTCACAGGAACAACTTGCGATCCAAGGATGCCCCTCAAGTTAAATGGAATGTGGTTATGGTGGATGGAGGAGGAAAAAAAGATAATGAATAATTTTTTAATGGTATATTTCATTGAGGAACAAATCTAAAGGTATTTTAGAAATACCAAATTATTATTTTTTTCAATCAATTATCAACATTATTACATAATATTCAAAACACTATCGAGTATACAGTTAGTTTTGCTCCCCAATCATCCATTAAACATTTATTTTAATGTCCACTGAAAGTGATGGTAATACAGTAGATTATACATTTACAGTTAGAATGATTCGTAGTAGGCATTTGGAAACATCGATTTTTATTTCAGTGCTAAAAAAATAAGTCATAGTCTCTTAGTTCCAAATGCGACTACACGTCATATTGACATAATTACGTTTAACTATTAACAGCGAACAACTAAATCCAAAGCAAAATATCGTAGCTGTCACGCCAGAATTAATTTTTCCATTTAACATTTCATTTCACATTAAAAGTCATCATTTAAAATCGATATCAATTCTCAATCCACGCCTGATACAATTTTTTGCTTAAGTTGCTGTTACTTGAAGACATACATCTAAACTTATATAAACAAATTAAAAACTATTTCAATGATTATACTGCAACGTCATCAAGTAGTAACTATTCTGTTATAATTAGTGTAATGTCATTTATAGACATGAGTGTAACTTTTGTGATTATTTGAATCAAAGTGTTTTTAATTAAAACTATGGACGAGTTAAGTATCGCGTTTTGAGTTAAACCATATTTTAAGTAATTACTACGTACATTAAATATAAAATTATTACTACAACATAGACGAGAATAGAGTCGTTTTAAGAAATTTTGGCTTACGTTTCATATAGACCAGCAAACTTAACACAACTTAAAATTAAGAGCTTTACATTTCGCTTATATAAATATAATGAAGTTGGCACTTAAAAGTACATCCGAATAACAAATAATTTTAATTTATTCCCTAGACATAAAAGTTTGTACATAATCAAATGCGATACTAAACATGTATGTCCGTTTTACGAAATATTATCTTAAGGTTTTAGAAGCTACATGGGTCATCGTAACCATAGAGTCGGTACCTAGACCTATCAGGCCATTATGACTAATACAGGCATTGACACGTTGTGCTAGTCCCTGTGACAGACTTGTATCAAATTCATAACTTACGTGAACCTACATCACTAGCCCTTCGTTCAGCAACCCAAGCTCTATTTAGTACACGCTTTAATATCACACGCATAACACATTGTGTCAGTGCCTTTACATCAAGTAATTCCATTTACAAGCTAATTTATAATAAATTCTACGGTCACCATTGGGAACCGTAAGTACTACACTTATAAATAATATTTTATCAATTTTGGTGGTCAAATTGGTATTAGAAAGTCCAGCTTCCTTTATAGATCTCATTCTATGGTTTCGTCTCAAGGAATGACATGTTTCTAATAATTATTACTATGATGCCTGGAAATATTATACAACAGAGTAGAAATAGTTTATTCCTTTTACTTTAAGACTAAATACATTCTAACTTTGTGAAGCAAGCATAATTACATAGGCTTCCATGTGAAATGTTACATAAATAATATATTCAAGAAGAAATGGTGTATCTGGTTATATTTAGGTCGATTAAGGCTATGCGCTTGCGATGGAATTGAATACCCGAACGTTATTAAATATTCCTCCGAGCTTATAACTATTTACTAGCCTATTATATAAATAAAAAGGTTTATAAATTGTTGATGATTAAAACTTAGACTCATTTACTAACAGTATTGTAAAATGATGTGTGTCATATGTTTAAATTATCTCTAAAATCTTGAATGATGTGACAAATTTTTAATTTGTTACCTAGCCAACATAAAATGTAGCTAGTAATTTTTGTCAAGTCTGATACATATTATAAATTAAAATCGTTTTTCGTATCTGTTTGTGTGACAGCACTGATCTTCAAACTGATTTTGACGCGGTTTTCAACATCATTTAGAGAACTTATTCTGGAAAGTTTATCTGCATTATACATTAATATATAAAACTTACATGTCTATACAACAAAAATGAAATGATGTTCGTTGGTAAGCGCAAGCGCATAACTTGAGAGCGGCTGGACCGATTTGGCTATTTATTGTTTTAAAATGTTCGTAATAGTCTGAATTAGGTTCATACGAGAGTAAAATTTTTGAAAGGTTGCCAGAAAAAATGGTGTTTCCCATGGGAATGTTGTATGGGCAGGAACCACGTCTGTAGGGTCAAGTTTTGTCAAGTCATAAAAACCGTGCGAGCTGCCTCGCAGGTCGCAAGTTTGCAATAGTTGCCGGAGTGTATTAGTAGTATTTCAGTAAAAATTAATTTAAGGATAACACGAGAATTACACTTTCTGCAACAAAACTAACAAAATTGACTAAAAGATCGTACTTGCGCAAAATAATATTTTTTTTCGTAGTAGTCCGTTATAATATCCATCCATACTAATATTATAAATTCGAAAGTAACTCTATCTGTCTGTCTGTCTGTCTGTTTATGTTACCTTTTCATGCCTAAACCACTAACCGATTTCGATAAAATTTGGCAAGGAGATAGATGGCATCCCGGGGAAGGGCATAGACTTTTTATCGACATACCACGCGGGCGAAGCCACGGGCAGAAGCTAGTTATCCATATTAGTAAGGAGACGAACGAGCTTTATACTGATTCCAAAATACCCTTTTTTTTGTCTACAATTTATTTGGCATTTCTAATGTATTTGTTTCACCTGTTGACGAATTACTTAAGTTCCTGTGTCAGTAGGGTTGCTGTTCATCTTGCTAGAAGCAACTAACGAGCTTGACGACGGATGGTCACTTATATTGTGTGCGAGTGCGATCAGACTCCTCATAAAACTGAATACGTTTAACTGCTTTATTTCCATTTATATCAAATGTCAGAAACCCCTATTTTTTTAGTAATGACCTATCTATACACACGGTGCGAGGTCGGTATAGGCGAGGTCTAGTATGTTATTTTTTTTTACACGAATAATCCTTCTTGAAAAAATTCATCTAAATGTTGGTCAAACTCGCTTCAAACTTACTTGTGTAGTTTTGAAGATCCAAGCGGTTACACAGGCAGACACGAAAAGCGACTTTACGTATAACATGATCATAAAGCGTGTTAGTCTCCCTAGCAGTTGCAATGTAGATTATAAAACATTAATTTGTATAGTAAGAAATAAATTGTCGTGATTCCTACAAATTTATATAATTTTGATTTCTCTTTTTAATTAAGTTTATGTATAATAGAACAAGCAGTGCGCCCGATGAGATTCCACCATCGGCAAAAATGACAAACTTCCATAAAAACTTGCATCTCCTTTTAATCCCTGGGATGAACTTTTAAAATACCTTTATTAGTGCTGTGGAGGATCTCTTGTGAAAATTTCATACTTCTAGATGGCACAGTCAGCGGTCACTGACGATGCCTTGTCTGCAGTCAGAGAGTAAATGAATATTTATTTATTTATTATAATTTTATTAAGACGATGCGTTTTACTTCGTTTAAAAAAGTTAGGTATTCATTTAAATAAGTTTAGTAGATCTGTAACGTAGACTATTTTTCATTATGCATAATTAAAATTCATAATTAGCGTATTTATTTTGCGTCAGCCGTTGTATCTAAACCGATGATGTAAACATTAGAGTAAATTTTAGGGCATCATAGTTACATTGATACATATACTTGAATTGAAAATAAATATACTTTATTATTATTATATACTACACATTTGACATTTTTTAAATATATATTTCGTGTTTAAAACAACATGCACCTGTATACATCGATTAACCAGACCTGAATGTGCGATTCTAATAAAAAAGTAATACAATGTTCACGCTCGTTTGTATGACCGTGAATTATTAAATAAAAAACTATGATATTATAAAAATTTACAATAGTAAATGACTTATTAATGTACCTACTTAAAACAAATAAGTTTAAAAAAAGTAAAAAATATTTCTACTGTTTATAAATTTTCACAATCGGAGCTCTGGCGCAAAAGCAATCACAAAGTCTTATGGTATGGCTAACATTGTGCATTATAATAATGATATCAAAGTAAGATACCTCTAGGACCACAGGGTAATTTACTTATAAAAAGATCCAACAATTTGAATTCCTCCATAGAACATAAAATGTAGCGTGTGTGTGTATGTATGTATGTATGTAAAAAATAGTATTAAGAATATTATATACAGTCATGATGTCAACGTCAAAATAAAATTGTCATAAGGTAAAACCGTTACATACATTCTTAGCATTCACACTTACTTTTCACTAAAAAGATATCTTCCGTGATATTTTGTTGAAATAAAGACCCGGCCGACCCGTTTTATTATTGAAGACCCCATATTTCGTCGCTGTAACTGTGCGTTCGCTGGCGAAACATTCACATAAAAATATGTTTTTTATAAGTTTTACTGTCAATGTATTAAATAATACTTACTATAATAGCATACACACTAAACAAAACATGTCTACTAACTAAGGGCGAATTTCACCAATAAAACTGAACGCGATCAGCACGCTTAAGAGCTGTCAGTGTCATTATTTTCTTTGGAATATTAACACTGACAGCTCTTGAACTCGGTTACGATGTGCCGATCGCGTTCAGAGTCATTGGTGAAATTCGCCTTAGGCTGCAAAATTCAATGCTACCAATCGCGGCACGCGTCAAGTTATAATGAGCGCACTGTAGTGCGAACACAAATTCAACAAAAAGTTTCACGTGAAAAGTATCGAAAAATCTACATATTTTTCATGTTTTCTGGTGCAAACGCATAGTAACATAAAAAGTAAAGCGCCATGATCGCGAGCAAGGTGAATATTTATTAGTGAGCCAAAGCAAGAAGATGTATTTACATAACTAATTGAAAGTTATAATAATACACAATGCCACACCAACCAAATCTATTACAATGTTATACATCTAACAAAAAATATTATTAGCTACCTTATAATTTAGGTTCACTATTAAGGATATACCATGACGTCCTCGTGGCTTTCACACGGATAAATTTGATTTGAGGACACTTACTGGATCCAGTCCATATCGTGCTACAGTCGATGCAAGTTTCATCGCTGCGGATTTCTACGGACCGCTTTACGAACGCGTCGGACGGCGGGATTGGCGCCACTGCCCATGCTGAACTGAACTTGTGGTGCGCCGGCGGGAGCCCCACCGAAACTGTAGACGCCGGTCTGCTGCGGACTCGCCTGTTGTTGCTGCAGCTGCTGTTGCTGCTGAAGATGTTGTTGCTGCATCTGTTGCTGCTGATGTTGTTGCTGCAAGTTTATACACAAATAAGTAACGGAGTACAAGACATGGACCAGTCAACTAACGACTAATTGTATGCGGGCAAAGCTGCGCGCTCGAATCAGAGAATTCTACATAAACACTGCGTATGTCACTGATCATTCAACCCGTGTAACCCCCAGCATCACACGTACTGATTGGAGTTTACTTATACGTGCTATGCGCATTACGAGTGTAACCACGCCTATTTGTTGACTACTCCATGGTAGAGTACAATAAATAACACTAACAAGCTGTGAAGTGCTGAATCTTGTCCTAAATTGAATAATGACTTTTGATTTTTAAATATGTAACTATATAAATATACAATAATATATTATATATAAATTGTAGAATGGAAGTACTTAGATAATGCATATAAAATTGTAATATTTATACGATAGCATCAATTTACACATAAGGCGGATTGGGCACGTTAAATGATAAATAAACGCCAAGCAAATTAACGAATTACAGTTTACAGTAAGATTGTACAATCTTCTGCTAAATTCAGCCATAACATTCAGAGGAGTGCCTAAGAGGTTTAACCCAGGAATCCAAATACATTAAATCAATCTTCATAAAATCATATTATTTATTATGTACTTTATTTCTTTGCCTGTATCCTCCGAATGGCTACCTAAGAGGTTTATATAATACACTCACAAAATAAATAAATGTTAGCATTTATAGAACTAAACTTGTAACATTTATTTATTAATAAATAAATGTTACAAGTTTAGTTCAACTAGCTAGGCAATCCTACATAATAGGATCTGCAAGAAAATTTTATATGCACACATTTGCATTGCATATTAAGAAAATTAATTTTCACATTTGGATTCCAAGATTTTTGTATCATAGACACTAACTACATCTACTAATTTTTGAATAAGCGATGCAAGGAGCTACCCGCCGTAGATACAAAATAAATATTATCACTCAATATAGACTATATGGCTAAACAGACATCAGGGATTTACGAGAACGCATAAACAAAAGTAAAGAAATTTAAAATATCAAACATGTGACATGCAAGATTTGACATTTAGATGCAGGTTTTACTTAGCATTAACATTATTACTTTCAGGCGGATACTACAAGATGGAAATTTAAGGGTTGCTACCTCAACCATTGCACTACAGGTAAGTTATTTTACAGATTCTACATATTATAACAAAGTCCTCCGCCGCGTCTGTCTGTCTGTCTGTTCGCGATAAACTCAAAAATTTTCATTTTCATGCAGTTTTCACTAATGGATAGAGTGGTTCTCGAGGAAGGTTTTAGTATATAATAACCCACAAACACGCGGGCGAAGCCGCGGGCATGAGCTAGTTCTGAATAAAATATTGGCAAATAAAAAAAACTTTATTTCGTATGTTTTATTTATATGATGACTATCAATCGTACGATCCACCATCAGGATGGATTTGCATCAAACAAAAAAAACTTGAATATCTTGCCGACCTTATCATTTTATCAAAAACTGTGGATGCAGATTTTTTTTTAAAGTGATATTTATTTCTGCTTTTGACCGCAATTTAGACAGCTTTGTCAAGATGTAGTCGACGCTGGAGCGAGGAAACCTATTAGGTGCCGATTCACTCCAGCTTTAAAGACGTTAAGGTTGTAAGTGCTTGGTACTGATAGTAGGGATTTCTAGCAAATGTGGATGATATCCTGCAGTGCGTCTTGTACACACGGCTACACATCAAGCTATACATTTCCAGCATAAGCTGACCTCGCATTGAAAGGAAATTCTATACAATGCGAGATCAGCATAAACTGGAAATGTATAGCTTGATGTGTAGCCGTGTGTACTCTGATGATAGAAAGGAGATGGCGGGATAAGCTCATGGATCACATGGCAGATGGAAATAACTCCAAATATTAGGAACTAGCTTCAGCCCGCGACTTCGTCCGCGTGAAATTTCGTCTAACGACCCTCCGCGTCGCATCCCAACGCAACGCCCCCCCGCGCTATTATTTCGTTTTCGCTTAGCGTTTTTTCCGACTTTTTTTCTTTTTGCTCAGCTCCTAAGAGTCTTAGCGTGATGTTACATAACCTTCCTCAAGAATTGGGCTAACCAATGTAAAAATATTTTTTCAAATACGAATGGTAGTTCAGGAGATTACTCCATATAAACTTACAATCAAACAAACAAATTCTATCTCTTTATAATATTTGTATAGGTGACGTTATATAATATCCTGTAGCATCAACGGTAAAGGGGGGTTATCTTAATGACCAACCCTGTATTCTAGACCCTATACTAGTCCAATCTATTTCAAAAGAAATGTAAACAAACAAGCCATTCATCCAACAAACACGACAGTGGTGTAATCAATCATTCTATTTGTTTAAATGATTGGGTTGTCTAATTTAGTAACCTCACTTGTTATCCATGTAAGATTTATATAAATTAGAATTTACCAATGATGACATAACGACTTCTTTAGAAAAGAAAGTGTTGCTATTTATGGTGGAAATATTCGAAACATTAATGAGTGTTACAGCCAGTTTCTTCATCAAAACTTACAGCCAAAATGACAGTGAACTGTTTTTTTGCACTGTTGTATTTTCAATCCTCGGCGCTAAGGCGAGGGTTGTAAATCCAACAGCGCGGAAGAAAGTTGACTGTTACTTTTGATGAAGAAACTGACCGTTAGTAATGGCATTTAGTAAGTTAATATATAATTAATGAAGCCAAACTAGCATGCTTTCTCGTCATTACAATCTCTTTCAGTATGTCTATTGAGCAATATGCATTGCTTTGTTCCATTGAGTTGTTGTCAAGCAGACGAATTTTTCAAACATAGTGGTATATTTGATTGTATTGTCAAATAAAAGGATTGTAATTACAAGTGTAGCAATTAAATAGGGTGCTGTTTTGTTTACATTTCTATAAAACTGGATGTAGTAGGGTTTACAATCTGCATCAGTTATAATCATGCTAAAAGACGTCATGTGTTGTTGCTCACCAGTCGCCTTTTCAGCAAACATTATTACGATAATTATATTTTCAGTGCTTTTGACTTAGGCACTTGTCATCAATGACTGATCAAACCGACATGGACTACCATTAACATACATTACGACTTGCTAAATTAATATGCATCTTAATTTTAAAAAAATCACCTTACTTCGTTGCGTTCCCGTAAGCCTCTCCCGTAAATACTCGCCAGTGCAGTTAGTTGAAGAATAAGAAACATATTTACCTGCTGTCCAAACCCGAAAATGCCTGTTGACTGCGGAGCACCGAAGTTGAAGGCTGGTGCTGCCGCCGGCGCCTCAAACGACGGAATAGTTGGGTTCGGCGAGCCAAACGTGGGCGTCGCACCAATGCTCGGCGTGCCGAACATGGCCATCTGAGGCGTGGGGTTACTTGCTGGTTGCGGTGACCCGAACAAGTTTCCTGTGGGCTGAGTTTGAACAGTACTCGCGAACATAGACGATTGTGTATTGTTGGTCTGGTTGTTCATCCCAAATAAGTTTTGAGGAGCCGAGGGCGTCCCGAAAGTTGGCGTGCTGCTAGCAGCGTTGAACGGTGTCGACGAGCCGAACGTGAACGTGGGCTTCTGCAGACTACTCGCTGCGGAGTTGGTCACAAACGGGTTTGGGGTCTGTGCGTTACTGTTAGCCGACCACACGTTCTCCTTCTGCACGGTGTTATTGAATAAGCTCGGTGCAGCCCCTGTTAAGCTGTTTCCAGGTTGCATGCTGCTAGCCCCTGACAGCGGGTTTGCAGATAACCCATTGGTACCTCCTAGAGTACCACCATTCCCAATCGTTAAGGTATTTGATGGTGAGTTTCCAGCCATCGAGCCAAGTGAGTTTACTGCCATAGCATTTCCTGTGAGTCCATTGGCAGCAGTCAATCCATTGCTACCTCCTAAAGTGGTTGGTAAGTTGTTGTTGGTACCTAATGTGCTTCCTGTAGGTAGATTAAAGGTGCTTGTATTAACGTTACTACTTTCGCCCGCCCCGAAAGGAGACTTGAACATAGCAGGCGGGTCCGTTTTCGGGGTTGAATTGTTGCCAAATGTAAACGGGAATTTAGGTTTTTCAGGAGCAGCAGGCAATGTCAATGCTGCTGGTGGAGTAGGGTTACTCGGTCCATTATTTCCAAAACTAAACATCGGCGCTGTGGCGGCATTGTTGGTCGACTCGCTGTTTTGGAACATTGGCGCTGGTTTAGCAGTCAAATCAGGCGGCTGGAATAACGACGTCGTAGGCGTGGTCTCAGGCGGCTTAAAAAGTGAAAAGGTAGGTGCACTAGTCGTCGGTAGAGTGGTAGTTTGTGACTGCTGTGTAAATAGATTCATCGAAGTGCTCGTACTCGCCGGAGTTTCAAACAACTTAGTATTCGGCGAAACACCAAATGAGAAGGTTGGTTTTGGTTTCTCTGGAGATGACGTTCCGGGTAAATCTACCGCGTTGGGCGGCGTGTCCTTCTTCGCGTCAGTTGCAAGTTTAAGTAAAGTTCCAGATGTTAATGTCTTATTTTCATTGTTTATCTGAGTTAGCGGAGACATAATAAGTGGTTTGCTCGGCACAGGTGCATTCAAGTCAACTGATGGAACTTCCTGTAGTTTTTCTTCTTCCAAGTCTTTATTCGACTCTAATTTGTTTGTGACCACTGTACTCGCAGGTTTTGGAATACCAAATGTGAAATTCATTTTTGGAGCCTCCTCTGACTTTCCTTTGGAAATATCAGTTTTGTTTTCTACCGTTTTGTTAGGTAAAGTAAATGTAAAGGTTGGTGTCTCAGCTAATATATTATTATTTGTTTCAGATTGTGTTTTCAATTTAGAGTCAAGTGTTGAAATTATTTCTGGCTTTTTAGTTATGGTAGCCTCTTGTACTTTGGGATCGATGCCGAATTTAAAAGAACTATTTGCAGTTTTCCCGAAGTTGAATTTTAAATCTGGGATTTTCTTTTTGTTTTCGTTATCTGCGCCGCAACATACACATTTATCTTTTTCACTTTCATTTCGGACTAAACAGCTCGAACATTCCCATTTCCCAGATTTTTGAGGTTTTATAATATTTTTAAATTTGTCGTCACTGGATCCGAAGAACGAGTTCGTGTTAGGCGGTGCGTCTGCGGAACTGGTCTGTTTAGCGCCGGGCCGGGCGCCTCCGCATGCCGCACATTTGTCTACGCTACTCTTATTTGAGATCCAACAATCATCACATTTCCAATTAGCGTCCGCCTTCGCCGTATCAGGCACTGGCTTCACAGGGACAGGTTTGAAGATGACGGTGGAAGTCTGCGGAGTGGTCGTGCTCGTGAGCGAAGTGGCTGTGGCAGTGCTGGGCGCACTACTCAAATTCCTGGGCCGACTACCGCTACAGCAGGCGCACTTGGTTGCACTATCTTCATTGTTGACCCAGCAGACCTCACACTTCCACTTTGACGACGAACTGATCCCAGTCGAGTTGGCTGTGAGTGGGCTGTCTACTTGGGATACAAACATTTTCTCACAGTTCGCACATTTATCTTTTTGAGATTGACTATCAGCAAGTTTGCAAACAGAACATTTTGCATTCGGCATTGGCTGTTTGGAGCCACAACAGACACATTTGGTGGCTTCCGACTTGTTTTTAACCCAGCAGTCCGCACACGCCCAGTCTTTCGACTTAGTGGTGGATGTTTCGGATTCTTTTACTATACCTACAACAACAGAACAATCGTCACGTTTGCTTTCAAATTTCTGATCTATGCGGCGCTCAGGACTCTCGAATGTGAATTTCGGAGGTGTTGTAGTATACGCTTGTGTGGCGTCATTTGACACTTTCACAGGATTCGAAAATTTGAAAACACTGTTAGTAACTGTTTCGTGCTTACTTGTAGATATTGCAGTTATTTTTTTATCAGCTGTGGGAAAAGCTATTTTAGGTGTAGAGGTAGCTGGTAGCTTAGAAACCGCTGGAGTACCAAATGAGAAGTGAGGCAGCTTATCCTGATCTAATTGTAGCACGGCTGTGGGTAGTTTCACTGGAGTGGCCGCTTCATATTGACCTACGATTCCTCGGTTGGTCCTTGCTACCCTTGCTTTTACTTTGGTAGTCATTTTGTGAGGCTGTTCCATCTCAGGATCTTTCCTAAAAGTGAACAATATACTGATTAAACTAACATTTTAATAAAAATCTTTCATTTTGTGCATACAATAAAATGGAAAGGCAATTAGGCTGATTTGTACATCTAAATGATCACTTAGTCTTTGAGTGCATTCAGAGATGTCATTTAATGATAATCAATCATAAATAGATATCCAGCAAATAAAGATTGTTAAAAAAAAATCACTTTGTGTTGGTAGTCAGAAAGCCAGAGTAGCCTGTTACTATTATTATGAAAAAGTTCATTCAAATGAAAGATCATGATATGGTTGTATTTGATGCCCTGGGGGTTATAACCTCAGATTCAGATGACTCTAACTTAATTCGTGTAAAACTTTCTGGATTGTGTTTGTAATCGGAAATATCCATAGAGGTTGACTAATAAAGTCAACCTCTATAAATATTTCCGATTAAAAGTTTATTATTGCGATTTGAGTTCGTGTTTAATCGTGTAATCTCGTGAATGTATGAAACTGCAAAATTGAAAAGTTTGAAGGTGGCTCATCAATTAAAGTCCGTGACTGTACATTTTTGCATAATGTTGTGAAATATAGTTATCGATAAACAAACTAATGAAATAAATAAAACTTGCAAATTTTTTAACAAAGGTTTATTTCTTCATAAGAAAACATAAACATAAACCACATATAAATCAGTCTTCAAACATATGATCTGTTTTCTAGTATCCTGCGGACAAAAATGACAGCAAGACATTTCTGTAAAGAATTGATGTTTAATTCGATTATTAAATGAAGTGTTAAAATATTGGGATACAAATAATATTAATTAACAATAAATAAAATAACTAAATTAACTTTAATTTTTCTTTAAAACAAAATAAATAGGTAAATACACATATTATTATTATCTAGCTGTCTTTTTGACTGTAGGATAAATAAACAGACTTGAAAAACAAAAGAGTGATTTACCGATTCATTATCACTATCCGTTGAACTGCCACTACTACAAATATCATCGTTTGATTGCTGCAATATATTTAATAGTTCTTCGTCGTCGTATGAAATCATCGACAACTTCTCGACACTAGCTTAGAACTAATCATAAAGAGAGCACGTATTATCACGGCGATGGCGCTAGAGCAACTGACGTTTATTCAAAATATGACTTTAGTTGACCTTGAGCCGCACGTAAAATTACGGCGACGGCGTTCGCGGATAGCCTGCACTAGTGACGTTCTGGAATAAGTCGATAATTTATATTTCTGTGTTGATTTCTACATATTATTTGAATAAACCTTAGTGGGTTTTGAATAAATAATTAAATTGTTAATAAACTATGAAATTATAATGAATGTTTAGTTGATAGTTTGATAAAAAACAGGATGTTTTTATTAATTTCACATCAGGAGTTTCTTAAGTGGTACAACACTAGTCTGCGTGAAATCACGGGTTCGGCGAAGTAGGTTGATATTTAGACGTATCACGAACTGAGAACTATTAATTATTTCATTCAATTAGCTAAAATATGTATCTAGTACTGTTAAAAATAAAGTAACTAAACGAAATATACTAAGATTTAGTAGCAAATTCAACATTTATTGTACATTTTTTATATGACAGGACTTTTACGTAATATCCGTCGTGGCGTCTGATGTATGATTCTTAGAACACGTAATATTACGGCGTTGGCGGTTAAAGGGTTAATTACGTATAATTTATTAGAATAAGAAATGTTTCTATAATCAGATTTTATGTTTTTTACTGTGTCGTTAAAAGACAGATGTTGCTGTCATTTAAAAAGTTTGAATATATGTACATTTTGATCAGAATTTAAACTACATCCAAATTCACCCACCCTAACATTCTATATATCTCAGGCTGCAAACAAGATTAGGGAGGTCTAGGCAATGATTCCATACCACGCACAGAATAAATGGCGCAAAATTCAGCTGGTTATGACGATATCTTTGGCTAATTTTGATTCAATTCATCCTGAGCTATAAGAATATTCATATAATATTATATACTCAGAGCAATATTAATTATTTATTTATTTATTTATATATACTTTATTGTACACCACAAAAATATATAACGCAAGGAAAAAAAAACAAACACTACAAAATATACAATGGGCGGCCTTATCGCTTTCCGCGATCTCTTCCAGGCAACCTTGGAATGGACAGTGATTTACTATACTTTTATGATTAATTATACTTTTGTGATGTAAGTGGCCGGCAGCCTTTTCTAAACCAAGAATTCGGTTTTAACTAGGGAAACGCGTTTAAATTAAACCGGGATTTCATCACGACAGATTTATTAGGCAATAACTAAGCTGCCAAGTTTAGGTCTAGGATACATTACCCTTTCGCTTCTGTTGGATAAGTCGGAAAACTTGAAGCACTGCTATGTGAAGCAATAAGTTGGCGCGCGGCATTCGTCGTGTCCATGAGACGTGATTTCTTTTTCAACCGTAGTATTGACGCGATGCTTGGCACATGGAGCTCTTGAGTCTTGTATGCTAAAACAGACATATTCAACTTTTAATACGACTCCTTGGGAAAAATTAATCTTTAAAAACAAATGTAAGCCTTCTACGAGGGCTGCACTAAAAGTATCGGGAATGGAATATTTCCACTGTTCCTGTCATATTAAAATCTTTGTAATTGAAAACTCCTTGGTTTTAAAAATCGAATACTATTTATTTATTTAAAAAAAGATTCTCGGTCTTGTCACAAGGTTTTGTCAAACTTGTTTAGTCGTTGAGAAAATGGAATTGACTCGAGAAAATTCAAGAGCGATGATTTATTATGACTTTCGAAGTGGTTTAACACAAAAACAGTGTGTTGACCGGATGATTTCTGCATTTGGTGATGAAGCCCCATCCAAAACCACAATTTATCGCTGGTTTGCTGAATTTCAACGTGGACGTGTCAAGCTCAGTGATGATCCCCGTCAAGGTCGTCCAAAAACTGCAGTCACCCAAGAAAACGTTGATGCTGTGCGTAAGCTGATTGAGGAAGATCGACATGTGACATACCGCGAAATTCAGGCAACTTTAGACATTGGCATGAGTCAAATACAAATAATCTTGCATGAACAATTAGGTGTAAAAAAGTTGTTTTCCCGATGGATACCGCATTCGCTCTGTGAAGAGCAAAAAGCGGCTCGCGTTAGTTGGTGCGTCAGAACTCGCGAAAGATTCCACGCAGAATCCTCAAATGCTGTATACAACATTGTATCAGGTGACGAATCCTGGATATACGCGTACGAACCCGAAACAAAAAACCAGTCACGAGTTTGGGTGTTCGAAAATGAGTTAAAGCCAACAAAAATTGTTCGTTCACGGAATGTTGCAAAAAAAAATGGTGGCCACGTTTGTCTCCAAAACCGGCCATGTTACTACTATTCCTCTTGAGGGACAAAGAACGGTTAATGCAGAATGGTATGCTAGCATTTGTTTGCCACAGGTCGTTTCTGAACTCCGTAAAGAGAACTACAACCGCCGCATCATCCTCCATCACGACAATGCGAGTTCTCACACCATGCACAAAACAAAAGAGTTTTTAGAGCAAGAAAACATAGAATTATTAGACCATCCGCCGTACAGCCCCGACCTAAGCCCCTAATGATTTCTATACTTTACCTAAAATAAAGAATAAATTGCGTGGACAGAGATTTTCATCACCTGAAGAAGCTGTGGACGCCTACAAAACGGCCATTTTGGAGACCCCAACTTCCGAATGGAATGGTTGCTTCAATGATTGGTTCCATCGTATGGAAAAATGTGTCAAATTTCGCGGAGAATACTTCGAAAAGCAATAAATACATTTTTAAATAGTAATGTTGTGTCACTTCCTTGATTCCCGAAATGTTCAGTGCCGCCCTCGTATTCATGCATCACTGCTGTAAAAAAAGGGCATGAAAAGGAGCCATATACTTACATAAACTTCTATTTTTGTAGGGAGTGGATTTGTCGGAAGAAGTTTTGTTAAACCCGTCGTTCTTTGGCTTAGTGTACAGCGGGATTCTTCTAGCTTCCATTAGTGGGGAGGAGTAACTTTCTAATAGATCCATGATCCGTCGTGCAGAACTACTAATGGCAGTGTCATCATTGTTGCTCTTAGACTCATTCACTACCGCCACAGTCTGCTGTTTGATATTAGGCTGGTTTATGTAGGAAGAAGACGCTGCTCCACCATACATTGTTCTGCCTGGATAAAATGGAGAACCAAGCAGACTAGGCTTAAAGCTAGGCTGCTTTGGATCACGCATTGTATTTGTCGCTGACTTTGCTGAAATTATACGTTCATAGTAAGTATCTAGTGTAAGTGGATAAACTAATAGTCATTCGTTTTCAAAATAACAGGACACATTAACAGGTATTTTACAATGATAAATATTTAAAACGATAGTCACATGTTTTAAAAAAATTATTATATTTTATAAAATATAATTGCAGCGTTGTTTATAATTACATGTTAGAGTTAACATGAATATGTTTAAAAGCAATAACAAACTTTATCAACACCTTTTTGTCGAAGAGTGTTATTCTGTAAGTCACTTTTAAATTTGCTTCTGTATCTGCATTGACAGTACATTGCCAACACTGCAGCTACCAGAGTAAATTCAACAACAAAATTTTACAGAATAACATTTCAACCTATAAGACCTTTTCGAAAAATTCCTGAAATAACTAGAACTATGTAACAATAATTTTCAGCAGTAACACAAAACAGCAATAAGGAGCGATGTCAATTACTGTGCACTAACATGTGATTTTGAAATCCAACAATCTACTGCCTGACACTCTTGTAACAGTTACATGCACATATATAGCCCTGCACAACATAATATGCATATTATCATGTGAATATATACACAACACATTCAGACATAAACTAAACAAAGCAACTTAAGATATACTTTACGGTTTCTATATATGAATCTCATAGTAAATATTGTAATGTAAATATATAAAATAAAGACAAATTTCATAAAAGA
Source organism: Lithophane semibrunnea (assembly GCA_947363905.1). Classification (NCBI taxonomy): domain Eukaryota; kingdom Metazoa; phylum Arthropoda; class Insecta; order Lepidoptera; family Noctuidae; genus Lithophane; species Lithophane semibrunnea. Next base: position 4,668,516 of record OX376186.1, on the reverse strand, counting down.
AGTGTATACAGATGACATAATAGCCTTTTCTGTAACACTTTGTATAAATTGATTGCCTTTATCCTTAAATTTAAAATAATCCAGAAATACCTCTTTGCCTTTAAAACCGAACATATTTGATTCCGATTATAAGGAAACACAGGTTTAATTAAAACCGCGAAAACTAAATAATTTGTAATGAATTTCAAAGAATTTTCGTTTTCCCATCAGAATCAGTGTTGACATACGCAGCGTTTCCCAAAATCAAATTTGTATTAGAGCCACAATATGAATATTTTTACTATACAATACAAATCAAAAGCAGTTTGGAATATTTATGGTTATTTTCCTCTTAACATTTATTTCTTTTTTGCCATTTAGAATTAATTAAAACAAAACTTAAAATAAAACAATGTTGATATGAACAATTTAACATGTTTCAAAACTATTGAAAATAATATAATCTGGACTTACCGATTCCTCTAACACACTCCTCTGGGCTGGTTGTGTCGAAAATAGATTTTCTTTTATTGGCAATTGATTGGCCAATGTTTGAAACTGAGTGAGGCATCTTGAACATATGTGGTGTATCTCTTTCCATCGGCTCTGATTCTTCATTCGGAGGCCGCAATGGAGTAGTAAAAGTGTTCCGGCTTGGTTGTGCATACTGTGGGCCACTGAAGGGGCTGGCACTGTAAGGTAGTTCCATGATTTCAACATCAGTGGAGCAGCCTGCCTGCAATACACATGAAATGTTGTTTACTAGCAACCGCATAACACTTTACCTGACTTTGGAACCAAACCCAGGACAAACATGAAACAAACAAATGGATAAAACAAATCCACATAATCTTACTTTTCAGTGTGGGACATTTGCATTACAGTAGTCAACTATTGCTAAATAAATTATGTACGAGATAACTAGACACCTGGCGCTGTGATGTCACACGTAAAATACTGTTCAGTACAATCTGGGCCGCCAGCGAGATTTTACTAGTTAGTCGCACGTGATACATATTTATTTCCACTTTATTGAAAGGCATTAAAAAAGTTGAACTGGCGAGAGGAAAAAAAACTAACTTCATAAACATAACATTAAATTATATAAATAATATCTTACTTCTGCAGGACCATAGTGGCTGTATGTTCCGGGCGAATTGAACCGCATACGTTTTGCTGGCGGCTGGGTTATAACCGGGGTATCTGATGTTTCATCGTCTGACGAATCTGAGGCGTCCGCTATCGATGACGAACCATTTGCGTTTGAAGTGCTTGGACTACTGAACCATTTTGTGAGTGTAGATGGCAGTAAGCCCGACACTCTGGATGTTACATTCTTGACAAATGACTGCAAAGAAAACAAAAACAAAAATTAGTGTTACTGATAAGAGATTTTATTATACCTGAGTAGATTTAAAAATTCATGGCCTCTATGTAAATCGTTATAATATTATTTAAATAAACAAGAGTGGACGGTTTCCTGGCTTTGTATAGATTCCCATGGAATTGCGTTCACTACTTCACTATTCATTTTTTGAGATGATATTGTGACAATTTTTTGCTACCTGCTACCTCAGTTTAGTTATAATATTATCATTAACTGGTATGCTGTATAATATCGAAGCAAAATATTAGCAACGCAGCCAGAAAGAAGTTCTGCTCATTCCATAAGTGTTCTATTGGATTCATCCAATAGAGCAATTATGGAATGAGCTGAAGAGGCATGTTAAAACAAACCAACCACCTCCAGAAACATGAACCTCATGACGACCGTCATAAATGGTCTTGGAGGTAACATAAGGATGTAAACAATTGTTTTCTTCAAATTTTTTTTTTTTTTTATATTCCTATTACAAATTTGGAAGAATGACAAACAGAAATCATTGTGAGTGACTGGATTCAAACCCACATTTATCCTATCTTTGTACTTCCATTATTTCAAAAGATACCGAGTCCTTTAAGCAAAAATATGCAGGGTGATTTAATTCAGTTGTCCAGGAGTGTATTTCTAATTCATTAATTCATTTAAATATGATAAGTACACTAACTCAAATAACAAGAAAATAAATAGACAAAATTAAAGCAATACAATCCCCAGGAATTAATAATTTTAGAGCTCAATAGACCCGAAGGCCAGTTCTCATACTTAAAAAACGTTCACATTCAAGTCGCAATCTGTCAAACATGTCGAAAATGCAGTTAAATTGATTGTATTTTTGACAGATTGCTAGTGAGATGCGAATGCGAACATTCTTAAAAATTACGGGAATTGCTCCCCTGAAATATGTTGTTGAGAAAGTTAATAATTTTACTGAAAAACCTTGTTGCTGTTTAATTGTGTTTTCAAATTATAGCTTTTTAACTGCATGCTTCCTGTTTCATGATACATAAGCAACATCAAGTCAAAATAGGCGAAGCTACTTTTAACATTCATTTAATTTTGGTAACACCTTCATACATGTTTTGGGAAAACACAACTAATAATTAAAAAGCTTAGCACCTTATCTACGGAAGACATATTTCGCAGGAAAACAAACAAGCACGTAACGCTAAGACAACAAAACAATTTACCATGCAAAGGTTTTGTTATAATGTCGCCAGCACCATGTTGTTCGCACACGCAAAGACACTGCATGTAGCTGGGCTTTTATAATGTTACAATCATTCTATACATAGCACAGCTTTCACAAAGTGCAAGAACTAAAGTATTAATAATAAAGTATTTATCCTAACTTATATAAATGTTTGTTTGTTTGTTAGGCTTTCACACTAAAACGGCAAAACGGATTTGTATGAAATTTGACACATGGGTAGACCATGACCTAGGATACTTTTATCCCGATATTCCCACAGGATTGAGACTTACGCGGGTGAAACCGCGGGGCGCAGCTAGTTTAAAATACATGGGACTTTAGCATAACTGGTGAAATGTGGATGTACTATAGACACACCTGTGCCTAACCCTTCGGGATAATAGGTGTGATGTTATGTGGTTATTTAAAATCCAATAATTTCAAATCCAAAATAATTGTGTTATAGCATTTTATAAAGTTGAGCTCGTGGCTAAGTAATAACAGCCGCTCGGGTCGATCCATCAGGTTAAGCTACGCTAGCCTGGGTTGGTCCGTGGATGGGTGACCATTTTCACATATCGAGACTCCTCCATGCCTCGGATAGCACGTTAAGCCGTTGGTCCCGGCTGTCATTTGTGGATCTTTGACAGTCATTATGAGTCGTCAGAAGCACGAAAGTCTGACAACCAGTCTAACCAAGGGGTATCGTATTACCCAGTTACTGGGTTGTAGAGGTCAGATAGGCAGTCGCTCCATGTAAAATACTGGTATTCAGCTGTATCCGGTTATACTGGAAGCCGACCCCAACATAGTTGGGAAAAGGCTAGGCAGATTGATTTTATAAAGTTCTCCCTCTTTGTTTATAGGAGAAGATTCTCTGTGGGCTCCATGAACTGGAAAGTTAAGTCATCCTGCTACAACTGTCTGTTTGGAAGAAATAATCTGACAAAGTATTGAATGGATTTTTTCATCAGATTTGATAGTGATTCTATTCATTGTGACTTTATAATGATAGTAGAATAATGAAATATACATAAATAACAACTTATACCTAATCAATCAATAAAAATAATTATATATCCTAACTTATACTAATAGCAAACTAAATTAAGGTGTCTAAAAATGTATCTGCTTCGCTACCAATTGGTATGTACCCAAGAGACTGGTGCCCAACACACCATCCATACACACTGAGAAAATTCATTCTGTTGGTGCTATTGTATGATGGTATAAATCCTGTGTCAAAGCAATTTCCTTCGGAAAACCTTTTGGTGGTAAAAGTACAAGCCAACACAATTGTATCAGACATCCAATATTTATATTGGCAACTAACAAGCAACAAAATAATATTCAATAAAGCAAGGCTCTTAACTGCAGCCGGTCATAAAATATGCATTCGCATAAGCATCTAACAAACATTTTTAAGTTATTTAGTACAGAATATTGTACAATACTGAGGCTCTATTGTGCAATGTTAAGAAAAAATATCAATGAATCATAGCATTAATTCAATAATTTATTCTTCAATGAATTAGGTTTGTAAGTAGACTGCACAAGCCCTACGATAACAGACTCAAAGTATATCAACTCTTATAAGTGTATATGATTATAATCTTAGATCATTCCTTCAGTAAAGGAATTCTCAGTATAGATTTGTGAAACAAAATCACAAGTGTAGGAATAAAAATTGAGTCACTACCACAGTGGATCCACTTGTTCTGTATTTTCTTTAATTTAGTATAGAGTAACAACCAGGGTAATTATCAAAGCATGGACTTTGACAAGGCAGGGACTTCGCAAAAGCTACAGAGCCGACTACTACCTGTAGATTGATACCGATTTGAGAGTAAAAATAATAGATATTTCATAGTCGCTCGCCATGTAAGATGTATAAATACACAACTACGCGTGAGGCCACACATTTCATGAAAAAACGCAACGACATTGTCGCGAAGAGCGGGAATTTGGTTAATACTTACAGTGTTAGCTTCGTTCGACGGACGCGGGCGCTTTTCCTTGTTCTTCGGGAATACTTGACTCATTGTGGATGTGATTTTTAACACTGTACAATAACTACACGCAGTGACGCTACTGCAAATTCATTTTTTGGCTAAATATATTCACTACTAGCAAAAACGTGACAAACATGGCGTCGTTAAAATGTGTCAAAGAAATGCTTGGTGGGAGGTCAGACCACTATCAATCGTTAAAATTTTTAATCACTTTTCACGGAAAATTATACGAAAGTAAAAATGTAATTACTATCAAAACTGGTGATGATAGAATCACCCACAGAATCACCAGTCAACGATTAAAATAAAAAACTTTATTTCGCGTTAGCGCTCAACACACGCAATTTTTCTTAGTAGTCTGTGCATAAAGTGTTGCTAGCATTAAAAAATACTAATTTAAACTTTGCTTGCTCATATTAGTATAGTACTTACTAGTTCCATTAATATTGCTAAAGTTGATATCCCAATAGCTGAATAAGCAAAGCAAAGCTATGATGAACTTGAATCTAGCATTATAAAGGTAAGCGGGCACGCCCTTTATTCCTGGAGGCGTGTGCCGCAGTGCGAGATGAAAAAGAGCATTCATTACCGTGTGTTTGCACTGGCGAAACATTTGCGGCAAAACATGTTGAAATCTCTATCTTCTGTCAATGTTCCATACAATTTTTGACAGAAACTAGAGATTTTAAAAATGTTTTGTCGTAATGTTTCGCCAGTACAAACCATTGAGATACTTTTTTATATCTATGGTGCAAACGCGTGGTTACACTACAATTTTACAGTGAAGTTATGTGACACTCTCGCCATAAAATATAAGTTCCTTGGTGACACCTCTTCATTTCGGTAGTGATCGTCCGAACCACAGAGTACATTTTTGTCCGAACCGCACCTTCTGAAGAGCGCTAAGGAAATAATAGGTCTTTACCTATGAAATTGCCGTTCTGCAGTACTGGCCATTTCAAATCAAAATAATTTTTGTTTTTATTTTTATTCTAATTTCAAATTAATTTTATTTTAAAAACATGGAATTCTTTTTTCAAAAGAAGTCATTTGTTTAATGATTAGTGTTACATTTTCATCGCATTTCAATCTTTTTCGTCATCATGGATACGTTAAAAATTCGAGTGATTATGGAATATGAGTACCGTCGTGGCAGCAACGTGGCACAAGCGGCACGCAACATCAACGACGTTTACGGAGCTAACACTACAAACCAACGCACCACCTGTTATTGGTTTGCTCGCTTCCGTTCTGGAAATTTCGACCTGAAAAATGAACCTCGCGGTCGTCCGAAGACTTTGGTCGACAATGACGAATTAAAGGCGATTGTGGAAGCTGATGATACACAATCTACGGCTGAATTAGCAGCAGCTTTTGACGTTAGCGTCAAAACAATATTGGTCCATTTGCGTCAAATTGGCAAGGTAAAAAAGCTTGACAAATGGGTGCCCCACGAACTCAATGATCGCCAGCGCGAAGTACGCGTCGAGGCGTGCCTTGCACTGGTCAACAGACACACAAATGAAGGAATTTTGAACCGCATTGTTACCTGCGATGAAAAATGGATTCTGTTTGATAACCGCAAGCGCTCAGCAAGTTGGTTGGATCCTGGTTCAGTACCTAAACAATGCTCTAAACGAAAACTTACCCCTAGAAAAGTGATGGTCACTGTTTGGTGGTCTAGCGCCGGTGTGATTCATCACAGCTTCTTACCAAACGGGGTGAGCATTACTGCAGATGTGTACTGTGAAGAACTGAACACAATGATGGAGAAGCTGGCACATCTCCAACCAACATTGGTCAATCGCTCGTCTCCGCTGCTCCTGCGCGACAGCGCGCGACCTCATACTGCACAGCAGACGGTGTCCAAGTTGCAAGAACTGGGGTTGGAAGCTCTCCGTCATCCGCCCTACTCACCAGACCTTGCGCCTACAGACTACTACTTTTTCCAGAATTTGGATAACTTCTTGGCGGGAAAAAAATTCAATACCCGAGAGGCAGTACAAAATGCCTTTGAAGAATTTGTTGCCTCCCGTCCAGCTGATTTCTTTAAGAAGGGCATCAATAAACTGCCACTGCGTTGGCAAAGATGCATTGATTGCATGAGTGATTACTTCGATTAATACAAATAAAAAATACATGGAAAAAATTATTTTAATTTTTTTTATACAAAACGGCAATTTCATAGGTAAAGACTAATACAATCTTTATAAAGACAAAAATGGCGCCAACAAACAGAAAGTTGATATTGCTTTAGCATTGGTTTCGACTTCACTATATGAATGACGTTAAAAAAAGACTCTTTCTCATGTCTTTGTTTTTTATTGTTTGTTTTTTATCCCATGTACTCATATGGCTTGTCTTTGTAGAGTTATATTATTTAATACTTATCTAGTACTTCTTTTTCCTTAAACTGCGATTGCGGCATTGTGAGTTTACAACAAATACGTCCTCCCAGTACTACTTAGTCTGCGGTTCTCCCCACAGAGTACTATAATATAATACTGTGTCCTCCCGTTCGATCCGAGCGCGCACCGACTGAGTACCACAGAACATACTGAGTACTATTGATATTGACTGACCTTGTCTTGTTCGTTCAGCACGTTAGATCTATTTACACCATCCAATCTGGTGCGCTAGCTAGTGTATTAGTGCACTAGATGGGCAAGCGTGACACAGCCCTGATCACACTAGATTGGATCCCTAACTGCCTATATACACCATCCAATTTTAGCACGCTGGCTCATCTAGCGCTCTGCAAATTGCATAATAATGCTCGCTTTAGGCGTTATGGCTCTGTTTACGTTTTTATTTCGGCTTGAGTAGTTTTGTTGATATATTGGCGTGTGCTAGCCAAGGAACTACTCACCTATTATTAGCTGCCAAATGCCATGATTTCATGAAATAGTCATTCAATGCACTTTTACATGAGCTTAGAGAATTGTATTGCTGATTTTAATGTTTATAATTCTGTAAATCCATATTTTTTACGAACGCTAATAATGTTTAGATCAACATACAACCTGATACTGACCTGCAAATTGCTTTAAACGTAAGTAAATTTGAATTTCGCGGGCCACCCTAGCGCATCCCCGTTACGGTGCCCGTTCTTGAGGTAGCTGCGCGGGGTGCGGGAGGGATGTCAGTTGTCACAAGATGACGAATGAGCACTCGCATCATGACACCACCCCCTCCCGCACCGCGCAGCTTCAGCTTCCTCAGCTTCCTGAGGAAGCTGAAGCTGCGCGCTTCCTGCAGACTGCTTAACTGTCCGTTCCTGTAACTGAGGTCGGCCTGTTACAGAATTTACCTTATCATTTGAATACATTTTATGTTTGTCCGTAAGACTCAAATTCATGTTTTCCTTGATGTATCTGGTGCTCGATCCATTATTCACTTTACAAAATACGTACTTGCATAATACAGCGCTTTAATATGAAGGAAATAAAATAAAACAAAATTAAATATAAAACACTGGTTTTATTTATTATATTAAATTAATTAGTCCACTCCATAACCAATTAATGAAACTTACACAGTGGGATAATTAAATAATTATATTTACATAAAATCATTCATATTTGGAATAAGTCATCCAATTTGTATGCTCATGCTGCATTTTGTCCATGTTAGTTATTGCACTTCAGTAAAACATTACTTGTACTCTCTTGGTATTGCTCATCAAATAATTTCAAACGAATAGTTTGATGCTTGTACATTTCGTTTTATGACAATAATTTGAACTTGACGTCCTAAACCTACAAATACTAAAATATTTTCATATCCCTATAGATACGTATTGCATGAATGACAAATTTTGTAAGGATGACCCCGTGTCCTAACCAAAGCGACTGGTCGCATGAAACGCGATCGTAGCGTTCATTATGAAGGTCACTTGTTTGCTCGATAAACCGGAAGGCGCCCTCTGTCGACGCGACCACGCGTTCGGATTCGCCGAACAAAATGTCGCGTGTTCGCACGACCGTCTCTTTGGCTAGGACACGGCCTGAGATTTTCTGAGGATATAAATAGTACAAAGTTACAAAGTAGTACAGTAAATGGAATGATTATGTTCTTACGCTGTTACCAACACACGGAAACTCACAATCGTACCTACTTAACTTCGAAGCGACCGACATGACGCAGTGCGTCTGTACCGACATGGTATAAAAGAGATTTTACAGTTAGCAACAGCGCATACTGAAATAATCGCAGAACGGAGAATTTTCTGGTGAAATTAAACTTTAATACTTGTGTAGTAAAGTGAAAGCAGTGAAACCATTTGAGGTCTGCGTCAATGTTTGTATGACAGTGTAAATAAAGTGTATAACTGAATGTCATCAGAAGATCCTCTGTTTCATGGCGACTGCGCGTTCAGTATCGCGTTCAAGAGCTGACAGTGTGAATATTCCAATTCCACAACAATAATTTCAGTGACAGCTCCTGGGGGCCTACCATCACCGCTAACAGCAGTATTATTTTAATCTTACTTCGTGGGGTAGAGATGGAGCTATACGTCCTGTAGAGCTTCATCTCTTTCCTACACTGAAGTAATATTAAAATAATACTGCTGTAAGCGGTGGTAGTGTACGCGGTTTAAACGTGCTTACCGCGTTCAGTTTCATTGGTGATGTTCGACCTGACTATGCTATATTCTGGTGCTGTCTATCACATTTTCACTCCTATTACTTACCACTGCGTGACAAGGAGTACATTGCTCTCACTGTTTAATGTTAGCTGCCCGTTACAAGAATCTCATTTGTTTTTACGCGTGACAGTGAGCTTTGCTCTCAGCATTCGTGCACACGGCGCTTTACAGAGGCCTTAGTGCGAGTTTCTTTTAACTATCTTCACTTTACGCATCGACCGCGTTCGGCGCTCCGATTGGCCCTTCACTGGCCTTCACTGGTGAAGGGCCAATCGGAGCGCCCAACGAGGTCGATGCGTAAAGTGAAGATAGTTAAAAGAAACTCGCACTAAGGCCTCTGTAAAGCGCCGTGTGCACGAATGAACGAACTCTGTACGATATTTTACGGTAAAAAGTTGGGATCACACGTCAACATCCCAATATTTATAGGTTTAAAAACAAATTCAATTAGAAACTGCAAGGTGATTCCAAAATTATACAGTAAAATACTGATCATCGCAATGTGAACTGGTCTCACGGTTGAGTGTTAGCTGCCGTTACAAGAGTCTCATTTGATTATTCTAAATTGCAATGCAGTATGCTACAAGGATCTTTTGGCTCCGGAATGACACTGACATAGGGGGCGTTGTTGGTTTATTAAAATGTTTGTGAAACTGTCACAGGCGTTAGTTCTGATTTTGGCCATGCGCCAAATGAATCTTGTAAATAATGGATCTTGTCTATTGCTTTTCCGTTTCCAGCTACTCGTAGAACACACGAAGTGCTTTCGTTACACAACATAACACTTATTTTATTATACCTTCTAACATTAATTTTTCATTAATTATGTACCAAACACAATGGAATATTTTTTGAAAAATTACAAACACATGATAATAGAATCAGAGAGTTGCAAATGCTATTAAAATGTTATTATATGTAAACAAATTGTAAATCCGATGGAAATCTACACGTTTTCGAATGTGGATTTATAGTAATACCTACAATATCGATTCTTTAAACTGCGTTACGTCATTCAAATCACACAATTGTCAATATCACAAAGCTGCGTATCTTGCATGTGATGAAGCTGCGCACAGTTTACATGCAATCAATCTGGAACACTGATATTTGTAAAGTTCCTTCGGATTGTAGCGTTTGTATCTCATTTAAAAAACTTGTTCATTATTACAGTTATTATTGCTTTAAGATTGTAAAAGGCAAAATGTTTCGTTCTTAAAAATAACATACATTCGTGTTCGTGACATTAAACTAGATTGAGGATAATTTTCTCAATTTTACAATAGCTCAGACGACACACTAAACGTCGGAAGTCTACATTACTTCAATAAACACACAATATTTGCTTAAATACGTTGTATAAGGTATATAACACACTATAGTTCATTTGAGTCTGACAAACAGAGTATAAAATTTACATTTTGTTTCAGAAGATTTCCTTGGTAAAGGAATATTCATTTCGTATGCATTTATTAACGTGAATGTTAAATACAGATTCTGGCAAACGGATTTAAGGCAGAAGAAAAAGAAATGTATTGCTAATAGTAGTTACACTATTTATAACAACCACTTTAGCTAGAAAATTTAGTTTATTGGAATATTACATTCTTTGCTGGAGCCTCTAACTAAGTAACGCGATATAAATATACACAAAATGGAATTTACCAACCGACTCGTGAAAAAATCCCTGCGGCAGATTGGGACGAACTATTTAAAGTACATTATTAAGTTTAAAGTCACTGTTGATATAAGTCGTTGCTTCGCAGACACGTATAGTGTAAATAAATGACAAAAACTACACTACTCTACAGCGGCATTAAAATCTAAAATTGTAAAAAAATATATCGATCGAACTTTAAAATGCTATTATTAAGGGCCACTTTACGAGTATGAGTCGAACTTATTTTATATACAAACTTGAAATTGGACGACGCCAAATAATCGTGGTAATAAAAGTTGGACGACATGGAAAAGAAATTCGAAGCATGTTTGTATAAACACCGAACCACCTGATGAGGTCACCAAAAGGCAATGAGGTCTAAAATTTACTGGAGCTAGATTCATTGTGTCAGTCTCTAAGTTTTACTTGTCGACCAATTGTAGTTAACTGTTACTCATCCTTACACGACGAATATATATTATTATATCAAATGTTTAACAACTTAACCATAACATACAGTGCGCACATGAATATTTTCTGAAAGATAATTTTCTTTTTTACTAACAACAAACTTATCTTTGTACATAAAATTAGAAGTACTTTGTCGCGAGCGTTCACTGGCGGTTGACCATCCTAAATAAAACACAATAAATAAAATATTTAGTCTACTATGTAACGTTACACAAAAGTATGAAATCTACGTGCTTACTTATCAAAGTCCTTACGCATAATATTATAGTAGGTCATTATAGTGTGTAAACACCGCTCATTATGTACAGATTCCAAATATCTTAACGTCCAAGGATTCCAATTTCGGAATAAGTAAGAAAATAGGTGCTTTACTGATGTATTAATATAATTTTAAAACTCACTCTAGCATCACTCACTCCAGTCACGCGTCGACCACACTTACACATCACTTAATTGTATCGATAAATCTAACAAAATGTTAATATAAAATGACATTTGATGTGACGATGCGCGCTTTATAATCTGTACATAAACGTGTCACATATATCATTGTCTTAGTTTAACAGTTAAAGTTTACAGAAGTGCTCGTTTTAGGAAGACGTGTGTCCAAGGCCGTAGCCAGAAAAATATCGGCAGCGATGTTGAAGAAGTTCATTTATTTTTAATACTTAAGTACATTTTTTATTATTTTGTTAATGTAATATTCATACAAATAGATTTATAATTCACAACCACATGTAAATCACTGTTTTATGCATTAGTCTTACATTTTTGTTAAGTTTAAGGGTCGATTCAAAGCGACGGGCAGTCAAAGCGCATTGACGCGACAATCAAAGTTTACATAGCCAGCATATTAACCTCTTACTTCACAATGTAAAGAAGGAGAAAGAAATGCTTATGTTTATCAAGGCATCAGACGTCGACGACACGACACAGAAGTTGCACGAAAACGCATGCAGACGCGAGGATTCGTGCGACCTCGCTAGTCAAAAATTTGACGGGTCGCTTCGACTCTGCGTCAGTATGAATCAACCTTTAACGGGAGATGAGTGGCGCGGGCTGGGCGCTAGTGCTGGCCCTCCGACCCTCTTAGCTACGGCCTTGCAAGTTCCATTCTATGATATGGGCTGGTGGCTGGTTAGCACATCTCAGGCTCGTAGACTAACCACGGTTTCGTACAACGAGCTGCGTATCGGATCATATTATAGTTTTGTATAGCGTCTATGTGGAAGAGAGAAGTTACAAAAAACTGCATTTAAATATACATAGTTCCAACGCGGCGGAGGAAGTCGCACTTAAAACTATATGATTACATTAATGAACAAACACAAATAAAACTTATAACAATAGCTGCGATTTAATTTCATATCACAGAAAACATAGTTTACAAAAATAAACGTGCTGCTCTATTTTTTTTAATGCACAATAAAAGAAATGGGAACACTTAACAAAAGTTAAACTTACGTAGTTGGTAACGAAAAAATATCACTACAACTTCAAATCCATATGATAATATTAATTAAATGCTCCTTCAAGATATTATTACACAAATATATTCTAAGAGGTAGGATCAGGAGACATGCTCGAGGCTTGAAAATCTAGTCCGTTCACTAACGACGAAAAGTCCAAGTATCAAACCCTTATTTCATCCAGCTCGTCATCCCTAAACATTATACAATCATAATTATAAACATACAGATACATAATGTGTACAATCGATTGCAAAGACAGACAAACTGAAGGTGGCAATATGACATTCAAACAAATCTAAGTAAATCGCTGAAGCTACCAGCCGATCTATGTGAAATAAGCTTGAAGTGAGCTGACAATCTCTAGCATCGGGTGGAATGACAGCTTGCTTCACCTAAGTATTCACGGTGAGATTGTTACAGACCGGCTGTAGTTTGTCTTTCTTGAAGCGTGAAGTGAAATAGCACGTTATATATTACAAGAATGAGTGTGAACAGCAATCGATTTCACAAGCAATAATCGTTGAATGGTGTTCAAACGGCAACTGAAGGCAAATTGAACATGAAAGAGCTCAATGAAATAAGGCGTGTACTTTGTTGGGTCGCACTTACAACTTGATGTAGTCGGGTGTGCCGATGTTGGCAAGCGTCTTCTTGATGCGGAGGGCGGTGAGACGCGCGGCGGGGTTCTGGTACCAGCACTCTTTCATCACCTTCGATATGGAGGACAGCACCTGTCGACACAACGTTGTGTCATTCAAACATTCTACTTAACGCACACTTATCTACCAACTAAATCAATCTGCCTAGCCTTTTCCTAACTTTGTTGGGGTCGGCTTCCAGTCTAACCGGATGCAGCTGAGTCCCAGTATTTCACATGCAGCGACGGCCTATCTGACCTCCACAACCCAGTAACTGGGTAATACAATACCCTTTGGTAAGACTGGTTGTCAAGACTTTCGGGCGCCTGACGACCCGTAACGACTGTCAAAAAACAGGCACGAGGCACGGAGGAGTCTCGGTATGAAAAGATGGTCACCCATCATGGTAGCTTAACATGATGGATCGACCCGTGCGGCTGTTATTACTTAGCCACGAACCATAACACAATCGCCCTAAAACTTCGTAGAAAGTTGTGAATCAAGTTCCTATAGTTATAAGAACTTCATTCTGTACAACCAAATTATGTACCAGTATGTATCCGCCTTTAGTTTATTATAAATTAATGGCGTACGGCACGTGTTGTATTGATGAGAACTGCATTAGGTATTAGCTCACTGGTTTCCGATAACATATTATTGAATATGTGTACGTAAATATCTTCGTTTTGTAATAATTTGTTTATGTGCGTTATGATAATAAGTCACTGATAACAGTGTTAGATAAAATCAGCTATCGAATCGATATTTTCAGATTCACATATATGTTATGATTCGAACTTGAGCCAGCACATCATTTAGTTGGCATTCATCGACTTCACAGTAAGAAAACTAAGAACAAATCACCATTTTGCATGTCTGGAGCGACCAAACTCGACTTTTAAATGTATATTTATTTATACTGAAAGCAGACAGAAACAAAGGAGGCAAATTTCTCGATATTCTCAGTTCAAAAGAAGTCTTATAAAAGCATCGGGCTCCATAAATGTTATAAATGTTGCGACAATGTCTCAGATTCCAGTTACAACAGACTACTCGCAGCTTGTTTCAAAACCTATATAATTTTCTGTGATGAACCGAAGTACCTTAAAATTCAACAACAAGTTTCTTATCTGATATGTAACAAAAAGGAACAGAATTTGTATGAAAATATCTGCCAGGCCACGAGGCAAACGGTTACTGATCACGAGGTTCAAGGTGAAATAGGTCAGTAATTCAAAATTCAAATCCCGGTGCATGGGCGTACCCAGGGGGGGGGGGGGGGGGCAGGGGGGAAGCTGCCCCCCCCTGGAAATCTCGAACATGTATGAACTCGCCTAATTACTAATCAAAGTGTAAACCTTATGCTCTAACTTTTCCGCGCAGTAGACACTGGCAAAATGAACGGTGTAATTGCCAAAAAACCGCGCGCGATGATGGCACACTACACTACATATACCTAATGTTTCATGTATAATAGGTGTGTTTGTGTAGTGTGTATGACAAAACAGCCGCGGACGATCCAACCTAAAAAATCTGACTTGCCCCCCCTTAGGCCAGAAGCTGGGTAAGCCCATGTCCCGGTGAGTTCCCTCTGGGCTTCTTGCTAGCTCAAGTGGGTACGTTGGGTAGTGTAGGATAGTAAGAACAATGAAAATCGACTGGAGATAACTGTTCACATTCACATTTCAGGCAATTTACAAGATTATAGAATTATGTCTATGTTGCGGACGATAACAAGCCTCAGAAAGCTCCAAAGATGTAGTGACGACCAGACTGGAAATGAGAGTGCAAGGGAGTATGTGGCGTTCTGAATTTGAATTGAAAATAGAATGATGATGTGGCCTGACATTTGGATTTGAGTTGACCTAGGTTTGACCTGAATTTTAATTGAAATTAGAATGATGAAGTGGCCTGACATAAAAGATTGCCAGCAAAAAGTGATCGGATGAGTAAGGAAGGACACACATTGGTTTGAAGAAACCAACTACTACTTGCTATATTCTTTACTTTTTTTTTGTGAAATGCAACATATTATTGAGTATCAAAAGTGTCACTTACATGGTCTGAATGCCATCTATTCGGTACATTAGGCCTCCGCTTCTCAGTGCAGACGACCCGTCGCATGTCTTCGAGAGCGGGGTCGGGCGGTACGCAGTCGTAGTAAGGAGGCTGGTACTCATCGGGCATCACTCCACAGCGCCTGGACATCTCCCAAAGGACCAGCCCGAAGGAATACACGTCTGATCGCTTGTACGGATCAAACTGCCGAGTGTCCATTGTCTCATCGAGTACCTACAATTTATTATTTAGTTACAGTAGGTACTTTCATATGTTAGATCCATAGCTAAAACCAACCCAATTTAGCCTTCTCAAAAACCGCTTTGAAATCGGACCATACCAAGCCGGTTTGGGAGCTAAGATGAGAGAGATACAAATACACAGAACGGCAGAGTCGTTAAACTTATAACACCCCTGTTCATACGTCGGGGGTTAAAAATAGTCATGACTGCATTAAAGGATTTCTAAGAATGACTGAAAAGGCATTGAAATCAACCTATACTGTGAATTGAGCATAAATAACCTGGTCTGGCTTCTTCAAAGAAAACAGAAACCTTAGAAATCTGAGTCGTCTATATTTATTATTAGAAAAACCTTTTACTACAAAGGGGCTTTGAAACAATTGGTACTTTAGAAATCGAGAGCTACGCTTAGATGTTGATGACGTCAAAGTTGTGCTTACTTACCTCAGGGGCCATGTAACGCTTGGTACCAACTCTGTTTGTGGTAGGTACATCGACGGAGTCACTAGCTACGTTGTGACGGACGGCGAGACCCAAGTCACCGATCACGCAGGTCAGGTTACTCTTCACTAGAATGTTCTTCGATTTCAGATCCCTGTGGGCTATAGCTGGCTTGCCTGTTGAAGAAATATTAGCCTTTATAGAAAGAAAGAACAATATTTTATGTAGCACACGCACATGAAATACAAACAATAAAAAAACCACCACCATTATCCTATCTACCTAGGACATTCGGGAGCAGATGTTACATATAATTCCCAAATCCGCAGAATAAATAAATTTAAGCCAACATTTCTCAAAAAAATCGGAATAATATGAATTGCCGGTCTTAAAATGAAGCTTCAAACTGGTTGGATAGGTTTCAAACGAAAGAGGATTATTATAAAAAAAATATATTTATGCAGGTCGCAGGTACTTAAAAATTGAAGGCTCCCACAACTAGGCGCGATATCGCGGGCGCGACAAGGGTTGCGCTGCCTGTCGCGCCCGCGGTATCGCGCCAGTTTGCACGAGGCTTTTTAGGTTAGTCATTTTTGATAATCTATGCATCTAAGGGTTAAGAGGAGTTTCATATGAATACATTATATCATTGATAGAAAGATCAACTCTTGAAAGCAAAAATAATATATTAATAATATCTTTAGTCATCACTAATACTGTCACAATTAAAAACTAAAAGAAATGCATGCGAAGCAAAACAATACACATCTATATTTCAAACCATTTGCCCAATTCAAATTGAGTGGCGTTCAGACAGAAATCGGCCACTCCGGTGAGCATTTGGGTCATTAATCATCATTATCGTGTTAGCTGGTAAACGTTCTCTCGAGTGTGAACCTACATTCTCAGCTGACCAGATGTACTTATGAAGCATTTACGTACTCTTCGCTCTTTAGATACGAGATTGTATCAGCGTTGTAAGATGAATGAGCGTGGACGTAGCAAAAAGGAGTGTAGCGTTCTATAGTTTCTGTCTATCCCCATGGTGTGCGAAAACCCCAGTTTTTTTTAAAACGTGGTATACTGGGTGAAGTTTAATTCATGGGCATCCTCGTAAGGGTTCATTGTACACATCATTATGAACAACTTTCACTATGGAAAAAACACAGAAACCGCGAAAACAAAAATACAGGTGAGCCCTGCCATTCATGTTCGCAAAGTTCGTAAAAAAAAAAAACCAATTTCACCCCGTATAGCTTGTCCACTCTGAAATGACGCGCCTACCACATTTAGGCACACGATAATGCGGTAGTGACGCGTCATTTTAGAGTTGACAAGCTATACCATACTAGCACCCGGATGTATATTTTTAGAGCTTCTTTAAACAAAATATTGTAAAAAAAAATACAAAATATTGTAAAACATTTTTATTAAAAGAGTAACGGTGGAGTTTCTTGCCCATTCTTTTTCCATACGAAAACTACCCTTTGGAAGGGACAACTAGAATCAGTTCTATTTCTTTGTTTTTGAAGTCTAAAGTGCCTTTTATGTGCCTCATTGAAATAAATTATTTGGCTTTGCCTTTGAAAGGCGATTTAACCCTTCGTAAACGGGAAAGTGGATTCACGCGAGACACAATAGCTTTTAATTGTGTCTGTAATTACGGCATTTAACCGGCTAAAGCCATTTGTATTTTACATACATGTTTTTCTTGCCCTGAAAAGCTACGGTTTATTCGCCGTGTGTAGGCACGATCGTCAGTGTTGTATGAAACACTATGGAAACTTTTTGACAAACACGTTTTTTCTACGCAACGGCTTATGTATACGCCTGTTACCATGAAATAATGAAAGAACTCATACAAATAGTCTGTCAATACCTCATTATTATTTGACCTTCGTCATATTAGATCAAAAGAAAATGTGAGAGGCATGTTTTCAATAGCGATATTAATTTTCCATCTTATTTAGGTTGTTGCTATGTAATAGATAGATAAATAGAATACTCTTTATTATGTACAGATGACACCAAAAAAATACAGACATAAATTAGAAATATGTAATATATATTATAATGTATCTAATATGTTACTTAATTTACCCTTTGTTGTTGTGGGATTAAAATCTATTTATTTTTGGCCAACCAATCACAACAGCTGACATAAAATATGAAAAGTTCTATTTAGAGACTAATTTAGAAAGCGCAGGTCTCTATCCAAAGTTCAGCAATGGTCTGCAATATGACAAGCTGATTAATCGATTGACCTTAATACGAATACTAGCTATTGCCAACGACTTAGTCCACCTGAAATGTTGGTGCCGATTCACCGCGTCGCATCGCATCGCATTGTTTGTCCGCACTATTACTTCGTTTTCGCTTAGCATTCCTTCTCACGTTTTTTCTTTTTGTTCGACTCCCGTAGCGATGTGAAATAGCCTAGTATAACCTTCCTACAGCATTAGGCTATCAAATGCAAAAAGAGTTTTTCAAATCCTACTGGTAGTGTCAGAGATTAGCGCGTTCAAACAAACAAACAAATTCTTCAGATTTATTATATTATTATTAATATAGAATAGATGAGAGATATCGTCACACAGTAAACAATCAATCTGCCTAGCCTTTTCCCAACTATATTGGGGTCGGCTTCCAGTCTAACCGGATGCAGCTGAATAACAATATTTTACATAGAGCGACTGCTTATCTGGTTTTCGAAGCACGGAGGAGTCTCGGTATATAAAAGATGGTCACCCACACACGGACCAACCCCGGCAAACACAGCTTAACCTGATGGATCAACCCGCATCGATAGATAGTAAGTAAAAGAAACGTTAATATATTATACTTACGGAAAAATATCTATCCAATCAAAAACATAAATGTGAAATGGGAGCCAAATTCAAAGTGTGGTTATCGACTTCGCCGACAAAAGAATTGAGATCTAAATGGGTGCAAAGTTCTATAGATAATCCTGAAAGGACCATGACCAAGGTCCTATACATGCATACCCTTACTAAAACGATCAGGTTACTAAGCTGCACATGGTGAATTTAAAAGCACTTTTTGACCCACATTTTGAAAGAATTCCTCCTGTTTCAGATAAAGTAGCAGTTTCTTATATATTTGGTAACAAAAAAAAAAATTTTTCTGTCATTTTTGATCCGTTACACTTAAAAAAACTATTGATTGCGAATCATTTTGTGTCAGGCGTTTTTATATATAATTTGTTCAGTAACGAATTTCGATTTAAGTAACAATTGGCTTAACCTAGTAGGGCTTGACTAGATTTAGCAACATAAATAACAACATTATGTGGCATAACTCGCCACTAGGTTCGGCAGCGGCTGGGACCAGCTTAAAATGTACCAAGACTGGGAGACACAGAGTACATTTTTATATAGGGGACTGGGAGAGGCAGAATGAAATCATACTATGTTATGAAAATATCCTATTAGATACACCTCTATCGCTAGGTCCGTCTCTGGTGAAGAGGCTGAATTAGGATAGCTAAAAACATCTGGAGTGGGTCTACCAGATGCTTGTAACTTATCGAATAATTCCACATACTAGTAAGGCGATCAGTGTAAAGGAAAGTAAAACAAATCTCTCACAAACAGCGTAGGTACGCCTTTTTTATTCAGTCTTTAAGCATTTATTTCAAAAACCTAAATAATTATAAGCCATGGCAGTGAAGAGATGGGCAGTCCCACAGACGAAGTAGTATTGGCAGTCCCAACAAAATGCGTGGATCAGCACCATTTAGCCATTTTGAAGGAGACTGAATGATCACGTCATGTTGTTTTCCATCAAGATGCTTTGTAGTTGCGCGGATAATTCACTAAATGCACGTCTCTAAATACGTTGCACGCGTAAAACACATTTGATTCGCGAAACAGTGATGTACGATTTCAATCATCAGACCACCGCAATATCGTATCCAATTACCGATAAACTGACACCTATCGTAAGTCCAGTAAGAAAACCAAAATCGTCAATGAGATATCGGTTTCAAGAATGTGTACATCGACATCGAGCTTAAAGTGCAAAAAATGTGCGGCTAAGTGTTTAATAAACAATAAATAAACAAACAAACAATAACACACCAAAGAGCTCAACGTTTGAACGTAACCGTAAGTTTCTATGGCGACGAGTGACATAAGTGAGGGAATGAGCGAGTGACAACTAATATCAGTGTTTTCAGACAGATAATTATTTTTACCCACAAATCAAGAATCACAACAAGAATCTGCTTCGGAAAAAATACTATACCTACAAAAGAACATATTAATATATACTATAACACTAATAATATGTTGCATGTTGTTCTATAGATTGTAGTGCTGTCAACTGTATGTGATTTTTATTTGTGTATGTTTTAGTGCGTTGGGTGCCATATCAATAAATAAATAAATAATATGGTGGTTCCATGGTTATCCCCTGTACCTCAAAAATAAGGGATACTCCTACCACTAATCTGATCACATTAACCGAATGAACGAAATTAACTGTAATCTGTCACTTATCGTCGCCATTAAATCGAAAATGTAACCGGAACTACAAATAATTATTTATTTTTGTTCCATTTTAAACATAGGCTTTGATTGACTTTAGACTATTACCTTAAATCTAGTTTGAATAAATGAAGGATACTTTAAAATATGAATTGGCTGTAATCGATTAGGGCATAAATGGTCATCGTCATTTATAAAGAACATACAACATTCTAAAATAAATTTAAAACAACATTTCTTGTTTTTTCTGTTATAAAAATGTTTGCTATTTAAAAATATAACTTCATTGAATAGTCGAATTATTTACATAAAGCACTTAGGATGAATTCAAGCTGAAAATTTTACTTGGCTAGTTTTTATCAGCAAGCCAACATTTTAGAGGAGTGAGATATGTTGGCCTAACAATAAAGAAACGGTAAAGATAGAAATATGCCTAAATAGACGGTTATTATAGATTTTGAGTTATTGAGGGGTGAAAAGTAGCTCCAAATGGTTCGTGTAATATAACACACGGCTGCAGCGTCGCCAGTTCTTTTCTTGAACTTGGCTTGACACGCGGCCGCGTGTCTAGATTAACGCTTCGACCAGCGCAGCTTTTGTTCTTTGAGTATGTTGGAATGCAACAAACTAACTGTGAACTAACGTTATTCGAACAATCATAGTAATGTGGTACTTGCCTTTAGTGCCAACGATGTCCATGTGCAGGTGGGCGAGTCCAGTGGCGATGGACAGCGACATCTTCACCAACGTGATCGAGTCTATGGTACGAGCGCTCAGGAAGTCGAACAGCGATCCATTCTCGTGGTAATCCGTGATCAACCACAGCTGGGTCCAAGTGCCGTTATCTACGACAAAGATTATTACAGTTATTTTAATGTTTATGGCGTGTGGCTATCTGATGTTAGAAATAAATATCTTTCTTTGCTTATCCAACTCATATTATAAATGTGAAAGTTTGTGTGTTTGGATGTTTGTTACTTATTAATCACGCAAAAACGGTTGAATGGATTATTACCTGGATTTATAACCTGGATTAACACAGGATACTTTTCATCCCGATATTCCCACGGGATCGAGACTTACGCAGGTGAAACCGCGGGGCGCAGCTAGTATACAATATATTAGATGCAGTATGACGTAAAACGTTGATCTATTTTAGTAATCTATCAATTGATGCATAAAATAGCAATGACATGCAACGCAGTTATTACTGTAATTAATGGATAACAATTCATGAATCACTCTGGAGCATAGTTCAGATTGTGACGCATGAGTGGTGCAGTTTAATCCATATTGCTTTGTTTTCATTCCAGGAAAATATCGAATTATCCGAGCACGGCACGGTCTTCTAGCTGGGCATTAAACCTAATACTATGTATTTAAGTTGTACATACTATGATGTACCTACCAATCAATTTACTATTATGCTTTGGGAGCCTGCTGTACACGAATAGCTTGTCTTTATCATCATCTGCCTAGCCTTTTCTCAACTATGTTAGGGTCGGCTTCCAGTCTAACCAGTATTTTACATGGAGCGACTGTCTATCTGACCTCCACAACCCAGTAACTGGGTAATACGATACCTCTTGGCAAAACTGGTTGTCAGAATTTCGGGCTTCTGACGGACCGTAACGACTGTCAAAGATCCTCAAATGACAGCCGGGACCAACGGCTTATTAACGTGCTTTCCAAGGCACAGAGGAGTCTCGATATATAAAGATGGTCACCTATCCACGGACCAACCCCGGCAAGCGTAGCTTAACCTGATGGATCGACCCGTGCGGCTGTTATTACTTCGCCACGAGCTCCTCTTGCTTGTCTTTATATGACCGTGATAATAACTGCATCTATTCATTCTTAATCAGAGAACAAGCAACCTTATCTCAAATTTAGATATTGACATGACATGTGTTTGTTTATTGTTGATTAATCTGTAGCAACTTTTTAACTACAGAACTATTAACGATTAGATTAAATGGAAGCACAAGCACTTTATATTCAAAATAACTAAGTATATTGAATTGCACAAAAAACGCTTGTATTTCGGCAAAAATGCATGTAAATAATAAAATTCACGAATACGCCATCATGACTACAATAATTGACGATAAGTTTGTTTGTTAAGTTCAGCCTATTTAGTCAATTTTATAAACGTTATCGTCCCGTAAGCACGGTAGCACTGAAGCATGTTATTATGGGTTTTGAATCGCGCCCGCAACGATGACAACCGTTCTCTTCCACTGTGAACGTAAGGCGACATAATTATTTAACAAAAAATTGATAAATGTTTGAATCTAAAGGTAGATAAGTAAAGTAGGGACCTCAATAATTTTCCTATTATTCACAAACACATTGGTATTTGCCCGGATTTGAACCCACCCTTGTGCATGAGAGGCGAGGCCTTCGGGATCTCGTGCACAAGACGGCCACGATCACGACCAGGTAAACTAGAAACCGATACGAATCCCACACTTGGTCGCAACGGCCAACCGGCCAACTAGCCGCAGATCGGGCCACGAACCACGACTGGCTGGAGTCGTGGCCGTCTAGTGCGGGAGATCCCTTAACCACTGTGTCAACACGATCACGATAATAACTGAACGCTATATGGACTCACCCTTGTTGTCAGCTGCAATGAAGCCCAGAATATTTTCGTGTCGTAACATCACGGTCTGGTATATTTCAGCTTCACGGAACCACGAAGACTCTTCGCGGGAAGAGAATATTTTAACGGCGACGTTCTCGCCGCGCCAGCGACCACGCCAGACTTCTCCGAAGCGACCTTTGCCGATGATATCCACCAACTGGATCTGACGAGCGATTGAACGCTGCACCAGAAGAGGCAACCCTACAGGCAAAAACATAATGTAAATTTTATGACCATGACCTAATCAATGAATGAATAAATGCACGCTTGCAGCAAACTCATGTTTATAAAACCGGCGCCAGAGACAGCTTCAAATATTTGAACACTTGTTTGAAGTCTTGCGAAGACAAGATGGTAAATTGCAAAGTATGCGTGTCTTTACAAATTATGGTCATTTGAGCATTTGCAGATTTTAGCGTATTTGAACCTACTTATGTCTACGTTATACGAATATGTTGGCACCTTCGCACAAAAAGTTTTAAAGCTATTTTCGTTCCAAAAAGCATCTAAGTTGCAGACGGGAAAATAAAAAGAGAGATCCCAGTTCATGCAATTATTAATAGATCTTAGTATCGATCGACATTCAAAAAAAGGAAAATTCATTTGAAAACCACGCTATAACTTAAAAGAGTATACCTACCTGCAGTTCTACAAGGCTCTGTACATATAGAAATAATATTTCATACAGAATAGCGTGCAAACAATACTGTCTGTAAAATTATGAAAGTGTGGCAGTTTATGCTCTTGACATCCATACATGAGATGTCATTTTTTTTATTGCCTCATTCAATTCATTTGATGCATCAATGCAGATCGATTCGAGCCAACGATCGCTCACTTTGGCACTTAGGGATGTACGCATTTATGAATTCATTCATGTGTGGCAGAATGTATATGAACACTACAATAGCGTACGTGAACCTCGGGCGACGGCCCAGATTGTCGTTTAGAATATTGAACTGGACTCTTCCTCAATTTACAGTGACGATTAGAATAAGATAGAGATCTAGCCGATATGCATATATTTTCTGATATACAAAAATATTGTAGGAACTAACGCTATTTCAGTAATTCCGAAACTGCTATCTAATTGCGTAACTTAGGTATTTTCGTAACCGATTAAGACTAATCTGTTTCATTTTGACAGTTCAACAACATTCATTGCGTTATTTATGTTTTTGAGCAGCTTTTTTTTCGAAATTTTGAAGCAATCGATTAGCAATTTGTTTCAAACCGATTCAGATTGTGATTGATCGTGTGTTACGCAATTAGGGTGCCGGATTGTATTAATATAGATCAGTCTCACTCAGTACTATGAGCCGGGGACGAACATAAATTGTAGACAAGCTATCCTACAGTTACAGTTTAGCCAGAAGTGGTGCTGCTTTGGATCGTAAATACGAATAAAGAATGAAAAACTTACCGGAACCAGATCCGGAGGTAGTGAGCTCTATCATGTCCCTTATGGTAGTGGTTCTCATCATGGGGTGCCTGGCCTCACAGACGGAATCATCCGCCGGGTATGGCGTTCGAGACGGGACCCTCTTCTTTGGGCCATGCGATCGCTTCGCCCACCAGAAGCTGATGGCAGCGCATACACCAAGAACCATCAACCCCATCACCCATGGCAATACTTTCCATGCCGTCGCTGTGGTGCCCGTATCTTTATTCAGAATTTGTGCATTAGTATTTGTACTCAAAATGGGGGAATTTAGGTAAAGCAATCAAATCTCAAGAAATGCAAGTACTAACTGTTTTATACACAAAGGTATAATTTGTTGTAGGTAGGTATTTATATGTACTGAATAAAAAAATCGAAATTACCTTTTGTACGCTAAAACGTACAACTAGCATTTGAATTTTACACCCAGTATATTGTGAAATGGCATACAACATAGAAAAAGATAATGTTTATGGAATGACAACCCGAACCCAAAGATTTTAACGCATGCATTAATTCTCCACATTTTTAAATCTTAAATAATTTCAAAATTGCTAAATCTATACTAATATTATAAAGCTGAAGAGTTTGTTTGTTTGAACGCGCTAATCTCAGGAACTACTGGTTGGAATTGAAAAATTCTTTTTGTGTTGGATAGTCCATTTATCGAGGAAGGCTATAGGCTATATAACATCACGGTACGACCAATAGGAGCGGAGCAGAAATGAAAAATGTTGCAAAATCGGGAAAAAGTATTCCTTTTTGAGAGCTTCTGTTGCGTGCGCTGCGTAACCGGTTTAAGTTACGCAAATATCATGTATGATGGAATTGTTCCTATTTAAAAGTTCTAAAAAAAAGTCCGCGACAGCATATGTCTATCTTTTAAGATTGACTCACTATAAGCATTTTTATGGTAATCAAATTTGTTCGAAACTAATGCAGTATTTGCGAAGGAGTTTTATCAACATAATATTAATTCTTATTCAAATAAATAGTTTTAACATCAAGGGTATTTATGTAGCAGCAAAATACTTTTTTAATTCATTCGAAACGGACCTTTAATTTCGAAGTAATCATGAATATAAAAATGCATTACGCGAACCGTTCAACGCAGCGCCGCACAGTGGGCTGAAATCGCGAAGTAGGGACTTAAGGCTTTTAATACATCTTATTGGATTTTACGCATAAATTCAAGCATTTTATGTAATTTAATTTTTTTTGATATTCCTCGTAATTTAAGAGATATAGGCTCCTAAACTTTGTATGAAAAATAATGTGTTATATGAAGCAAATATTTTGTTATTCCCAAATATTACCAATATTCCGCATCACTCCTGTGACGTCACTTGTTTACGATAAAAACTCATTAGCACGATGACCTTGATGAACGCGTCTGCCAATCAGAGCGCAGCAAATTATGACGTGTCATTACATGATTGGACACTTAAAAACAGGTAGAAAAACATGACGGTTACATTTGAACAGAACCCTTTTAGTACGTTGTTACACCCCGTAATCAACGCACTACCCCATATATTTTATTTTCGTTCGGTAACAGATATTTAAATTTCGTGACAATGTTTAATGATTTAGGTTCAAATATTGATTTGGTTGTGATATTGAAAGAAAGTGGTAGTTTAAAAAATAATGATGTCCTCTTTAATGCTATAAAATCTAGATTACCAAATACTATGGTATTAAACGATGAAGACGAACAAATTTTAAAAGTTTTCTGTGCTAAGTACTGTTATAATCTTCAAAGAAGGTGGAAAAGTGCTAATCGTAAAGAAGACATTTTAGAAATACTAATATTGAATGGTTGACATCGGAAATAATGTGGCCAGATTTTATTTTAAAAGTTCTAACAAATGACGATTGCTTTGGAGCGAGTACATCAACTGAATTTGTGACTCCTAAAAAAGTGTCAGTCGCTACTTCAACCAATGTTAGTCCAAGAAAACCTTTTTCAGAATTAGGCCCTAAGCAAAAAAAGAGACGCACTGAGAATATTCATAAAACGATGACTTCAGATGAGATATCTCATGCACATATGATTAATTTACGAGAAAGTGGAAATAAGGATATTGCTGATATACTGGATCACTTACTTAAGAATCCACAAGACGTACAAAAAGTAAAAAATAGTCTTGCAGATAAAAATAAAAAGTCAGAATTTACTGCAGATGAAGCTTTGGGGCTTGTGTTGTCCGTTAAGTTGTCCAAGTGGTAATACAATACTTTAAGACAAAGTATTAAAGAAAAGAATATTGATTTGTTGCCTTCTTACTACAAGGTCCAAATGGCAAAGGAAGAATGTTATCCACCTAAAAATGACATGATAGTGACAGATACAGCAGCTAAAATAAAATTACAGTCACTTTTAGATGTAACGACTAAGAGAATACTCAAAACTATTACAATAGATAGCAATAAGTTTAAAGAATTGACCCTCATTAGTAAGTGTGGATTTGATGGTGCTTCGAATCAGGCAAATTACAAACAAAGAATATTTTCAGAAAATGCAGAGGAAATTGATGATTCAAGCATATTTATGGGAAGTTTAGTACCAATCAAAATTGTGTCCGGGGACCAACTCGTCTGGGAGAACGATTCACCAAACTCAGCATTTTGGTGTCGTCCTATGTTTTTCAAGTTTCAAAAGGAAGATAAAACCACTATCAAAAATCAAAAGAATGAGACAGAAGCAGAGATAAAGAATTTAATAGCAACGGAAATAGCAGAAATAAAAATTTCACATTCCGTATTACTAACTATGATAGATGGCAAAGCAACCTCAGTCTTATGTGACACTTCAGCACAACGATGTGATATTTGTAAAGCAACTCCAACCGAAATGAATAACTTGCCTTTAATTCTGGAAAAAGAAGTCGATACTGATTTATACAAATACGGCATATCATCATTACATATGTGGATACGTTTTATGGAATGTGTCCTTCATATTGCCTATAGATTAGAATTAAAAACCTGGGTTGCAAAAGGCGAAAATAAAGCTATGATGGAAAACAAAAAAAGAGTAATACAAGAAGCTTTCAAAAACCAAACTGGTCTTTTAATAGATGTGGTAAAACAAGGACACGGAACAACCAATGACGGTAATACTGCTCGAAGATTTTTCACAAACACAGATATTACTGCTTCAATTACAGGTGTCGATAAAAATTTAATTAAAAGATTTGCAACTATTTTAGAAACTATGTCTTCAGGCCAGAGAATTGACCCTGTTAAGTTCAAGGACTACACAGATGCCACAATGAAGCTGTATATAGATTTGTACAAGTGGTTTTACATGCCCTCCAGCGTACATAAAGTTCTTGCTCACGGAGCAGATATAATTGAGAACTTCGGATTAATTCCTATTGGAAAATTGTCAGAAGAGGCTGCTGAATCTAGAAACAAAGACTTTAGAAGATACCGCGAAAACCATTCACGAAAGTTCAGCAGGACAGCTTGTAATCAGGATATACTAAATAATTTGTTGATTAGTTCTGACCCTTACATTTCAACAAAGAGACACAAAATGATTCGTAAACATAAAGAACTTTCGGAAGAGGCAAAAGGTTTATTAATACATGATGATTTTGACGATGATAATGAGCGAGAA
The DNA here is from genome assembly GCA_947363905.1 of Lithophane semibrunnea. Classification (NCBI taxonomy): domain Eukaryota; kingdom Metazoa; phylum Arthropoda; class Insecta; order Lepidoptera; family Noctuidae; genus Lithophane; species Lithophane semibrunnea. The sequence continues at coordinate 4,640,101 of OX376186.1, read as the reverse complement.
AACATTGAATTTGTAAATGTAGAAAACATAGAAATAGTAGCCGAATGCGAAACGGATGATGATTAATTATTCTAAATATATAACAAACTATATAATATATAACTAGTATGTTTGTGTAAGTGGGTGTCAGTGGATTAGGCCTCTTGGGGAAACCACTTATTAAAAAAAACGCGCTTTGTTCTTTACCTCAGGGGTAGTGTGGAAATGAGAATGAAAAATTAAAATTCTCTGAAATCGCAGAAAATCGCAGCCCGACATATAGCTGAAAATTTAGAAAAAAAATCATGTAATTCATATCTGCAAACCATATTTTGAGATGTCTTGAGAATTGGAAGAAATTCATATAAATATGTTTTCTTTCATACAAAAAAAAATATAATTTGCTTTATCTTCGAAAATAGTTAATTTGAGGAAAAATTTACATTTATAAAAATGTCTTGTATTTGATGCTAGAACCCGAATATCTAATAAAAAATTAAAGAATTGCATGTTGATTTTCATGCATCCCTAAGTCCATCGACGTCCGATTTCAGCCTACCGTGCGCCGGCGCGACGTTCCCTATGTTCGCGAGGAGAGGATGGGCACACGGGTAGACCATGAACTGGAATAGGACATAGGATACGTTTTATCCCTATATTCCCACGGGATCAAGACCTACGCGGGTGAAACCGCGGGGCACAGCTAGTATTGTAATAAATACTAATAACAGATAGGTCGTAGTTTCTTAGAATTGCGGCACACATTTCGACAAGGATATTATCGTTCGTATGCAACATCTAATGGTAGTCAATTGAGAGTATAGTGACACAGTGATAAAAAATATTCATAGTACAGTGACCTACATATCACCAATGAATACAAATGCTAGACTGGTTTCTTTTAACTTAGGTATTTTCCTTCATAAAGCTAAGTAGTTTCTAAAATGTAAATAAAAATAAACTTTGATTTAAATAATCAGCAGTTGCATTTATAGCGTTTGCGTTTCAGTTTCTTTGATTTTTTTGCTAATGATTCCCAAGGGATGTCTTGAGAGGAACTTAAATAATTGAGTAAAAATAATTTAAAATACTTACAGCAAGCAATTATTTCAGAATCTGGAAACATGTAATATTCAGCGAAAGCGTTCATAAAGAGAAAATGAACAAATCACACAAAAACACACATGCAATAACCGTAACAAACACACATAAGTACGTAAATAAAATACTTATAGAATATGTCTACAAATTGGAATTCAACACAAATTACCACAAAATGAGGTGTAATATTTCTGATATAAGTAATCAATAATCATACAAGATAGGTAGTTTGATGATGTTTTGATCAGGTAACTAAATATTCAACAGAATATCGTTTAATAATGTGTGCTTTGTGCTTATTTCGCCATACATAGTCATTTGTTTAAACATAAAAATAAAATCGGTAAATAAAGGAAAACCAACAGTTGTACAAGTATTCTATAGTAATGTGTAAATGAGTACCCTACACTCATCTTATTACGTTATATTTATACCGTGCAGCGGTTAGTTTCATGCCCCATAGCCAATGGTCAGTAAACTAAATAATAAGTGCAAAAATGTTGTTAGCAAAAGTAAATAATAACAAAATTATGGTTACTGACATGCTATTAGTATAAAATCATAAATCATGCTAAAATCAAGTGAAAAAACCGGCTTATGATCACTTACGACTTCATGTATCGCCTGTTGTAAAATGACTACACATTCCTCTTTTAATTTCTGTAATCAAGACATTCAGTGTCGTATAATAATGGCACTACTTCGATGCAACCCTGTCATGCCTTCTGTGCAATGGCACCCCTTGTTTAATATAATATGCAAGGCTATATTATGTAATGATGGCCCATTTAATGTTTGAACGACTGAGCATTTCAGAAACAAGATTGTAAACATATAAAATGTGAAACACGCGGCGACTGAAACAATAAGGACATCTGGAAATGTCCTATTGCCAATTAATTATGTGCATAATTCGATACATTTGCATGCACGACTGTAACCGAACAGCTGATATTATTTCAAGTAATATTAATAACCTCGTATGAACGTTACTGTAACATGGTAAGACTCAACAATACATTTGATGTGGACATCACAATGTAAGCTACCCAGACAGCGCGCCCCGACGACTGCACATTACGAATGTATACTGTACCTGCGAATAGATAACGGTTACAGTAGTCCGTGTCGCAGCAAGATATATCGGGGCTTTCGTCCTTGCGGCACCATATAGGCATGTCCCCGGGAGGGAAACTCTTTTCTCGGTCCCAACATCTACGTTCATAAATTCTTAGATTAGTACAAAAAGAACGTATAAACCCTAAACGGTGATCAATGCCGGTCTACGGAAAAAAACTTGGTTATATTAGAACAAAACGAAGAAAAAATTAAATCTTTAGCCATGCAGTCTCGCACCATACACCAAGGCAGTCGGCGCCCGCTGGAGCATGGGCCCAGGGCGCTTGGCGTGTGGTATGCCGGGCGTCGAGTGTCAGCAGCGGGAAGCTAAAGTGCAATAGTTAGCGGGGCACATCGAGGGCACTACCTCCACGTCGCTCCTACCTGGCGGCTTCGGTTGCAGGTCCAGGCGCAGGCCTTCATTGCACATGTCATGTGACTTACAACATTTTATCACCACCGATTCATTTTTAGTTTTCGTCGTAGAGCAACTGAAGGGATGCTCGATGGGTATCAGTGATTTGAGCTCGATACAGCTGCGCCGCAAGTGGAACCACCATACATTATGTTTAGTAGGTTAAAGCAAACAACGCACACTCGGAAAATAGAGTTGGTTAAGGAGTACGGCACATCATTCAAATCATACTAATTACTTCTGTCGGCACCTGCGGCCGCTCGTTCTCTTTGCTTAGTAGGTACATATTCAAATCACTAATTCAAAAGCGATTGTTAGAGTATTGGCATCTCAACACAAAACTTATAGGAAATGGCAATGCAATTATATGATTCTAATAGTACATCAAACAAACTCAAAATCTGCATCATCAAAATAGATACATGACACGCCCGCAAGTGCGCAGAACAGCTTACCCATATTTGAGGCATGAAGCACTTTGGACAATTTTTCTTGTGTTACATCAGAATTGCAGAAATCGGTTTTACAGCAATACATTGTAGATATTTTGCATTTTACTGGGTTTTCAGGAGGAAATGCAATGTTCAAGTTCATACAGCTTAAGACCACCGCACTACACAGGTCAATCATTTGATAGAAATAGGTTAGAATATACCTGCGAGCCACAGCATAACAACAGGTTTGTGTTGATTTGAGTTTGCCAATTGTTTTATTATTATAATTTTCAGCCAACATTATATTTTAGGACTTGGAGGGAACGAAAATATGTACCTTTTCAGACCAATGATAAGAAAAATAAAATGCCTTTCACAATGATTTTGAATAAATTTGGAAAAATAACTTAAGTAATTATAATTTTGAATATATTATTGAAGTCAATTTCAATTAACATTCATAAATATACTCACTGGTATGTAAACTTCTGCACTTTATGCTCCAGACTCGTAGAGGCGAAACAGTAACCGTCAGTCTCACATGTTGAATTGGGACATCTCTCACTGTTGCAGTAACATTTCAAACCTATGATCAACATAATAAATTAGAATGGGAGTTGAGACATCAAGGATGGTGATAATAGAGAATAAAGTGATGTGTATATGAATTCTATAATGCTGAAACAACAGGGGAATATAAAGTATGTACTTAACAGAAAGAATAGAAAAATCTGAGTAAGACAATGAAAAGATATAATAGGTAGCATTACTTAGATTCTGTTTGTGTAATAAATACTTTGTAACAATCAAATATATTTTATGACCAACTAATCAGAATAATATATATTTTTGTCATTACAATAATAAACCTACGCCTGTTTTTTGTAAAACCATGATTAGTAGAGTATGGGTGAGATAAATCCATCTATTTATTTAAACTGTTTGAACCCAAGACACTAAGTTTTCTGAATCTTTACTTATCAGGACAAACTACATAATAAGCTTCTGGTCACTATTATAATAACTAAATAAACACAAAGCTCCATTCAGTTCAAAAAAATCCAACGAAAAACTTCACATCCTTGTAGCACGTTTTCTAATATTTGTGACTAGATGCTAAGTCCTAAAATAGTATACTAACCCATGTCTGGCGTATTTTGATGATTTTTACAGCAATAAGTTATTCCATCAAAGTGCTGAGCTCAACTAAGCCAGTACATCTCAGTACACCAGAAATACGTAAACAGAATTGTATTTGTGTTTAGGTACCTAATATAAAATCGTATGCAAATGGACAAGTGATGAAAAGCACTCACCATCGACGGTGTCTAACCTCCGGTACACAGTGAAAATCAAAAAAAGAAACCATTTGCGCCATTGAAAACTATTCATTATCACATTCCTTGATAGAAACATATCAATCTACAGTTCCGGAACAGCACAACACTTATTATTGACACTCGGACAGTACGGCCATTGAAGTGTTTCAGAAACATATGACATTTTTATTACACAATTATTGCTTTTATGGGACAGCTATTGTTCTATTAATTATAGCATTAAATGAATAAAAACTAGTTAAAAATGTTGTACTTAGACGAAATAAAAACTAATTCAGTATCAGAAATTACAAAAACCTCATCAATTTGTACGAGAAGATAAGTAAATAGCTTCGCGTGAGTGAACTATGCACTATGCCACAGACTCGACAAACCGAAACAGATAAAAAAATTAACCTATTTCTACGAAATTATTGATCTGTAGGTAATGATATTCTCGCAAACATAACAAATTAAAAAAAAACCTTTAGGCTGAATTCACACTGAAATGTCAGCGGTTAGCAGCGACGCGGCGAGCAGACCGCACGGCAGCTCGTAGGGCCACGCGGCGGCGATCGGCTGGCAAGCCGCTCGAGTCGTGGCAGCGAGTCGGCTTGAACTTGCATCGCTGCGAGACTACACGAGCCGCCGCGAGGCCCAGCGCAGCGCTTTCTATTCTATCAAGCGTATCTATATTCTTTTTATTGCACAATTTTGTAATTTTTTTATTTATTTATTTAATCATTTATTTGCAGACATTGAAGTCCATAGAATTACATCAGTAGGTATACACACACAATACACATAAAAATCACAAATAGGCATAATAATAATAGGAATTAATAAAATAAAATAAAATAAAATGCACGTACAGTTATCAAGAGCAGATCTGTGTGTGCAGTCTCACCCATCGACCAAGCATCGGGCAGTCCCACCGGTCACTCAATGCTCTCAACATGCCGTGGGTGCTGATATCTGTTCTGTGCCGGAGAGAAGCGCATCGTTTTCGAATGATGGCATAAAAATCATCCACTCTCGCATCGGCAAACATACCCGAAGCGCTACAATACCGCGGCAGCCCCACAAGCATCCTGAAGGCATTATTATACTGCACACGCAGGGCGCTGTATGCCTTCTGCGTATACTTGACCCAAAGGCTGCAGGTGTAAAAAGTCTGACAGTAGGCTCGAAAAAGCGCGCGTAATGCCTTGTTAAATCAGGGTGGTGTTCGCTACGTTAAGCGTGCGCACGCGGCGGATGCCCGCCACGCGTGTTTGTATTGAAAAATAATATGAGCAGCCCTCTCTGGCGCGGACGCGTGGGACGGGTTTATACGTTTTGCGGGCTAGGAATGAGGCGTATTTATCGAAATACTGAATGATTTACGTACTTATCAGTAAACCATTTCCCTAAAAATATACCTGGCCACCAATGATGACCCCCCCCAAAATCTTGGGCTGCGAACGCGCCTGGCGTGCGCACGCTTAGGGGCAGCGCACACCAAGGGAAGAGCAGAGCATTTTCTGAGACTAGGTACTGAAAAATGAATCTTATGACAATTGCATACATTCCAAAATTAAAAACACAAACACGATACCCTATTTAAAAATTTATCTACTCTGTGGTTGAACTCTCAATTGTTTGGAATTTTTATAAGATTCATGTTTCAGTAAAATAGTCTCAGAAAAAAAGCTCTGCTCTTGGTGTGTGCTAACGCTAACGTAGCTGCTCGCCGCCACAGAGTACATTTTCGCTGCCGGCCCTTGCCATTTCAGTGTGAATTGAGCCCTAAGGTCAGAGTCAGAGCAGACTGCAGAGGACCGACAATTTAGAATTAGGTGTGCAAATAAAAAAAATCCAAATATTTATAATTTATTTATTTCCACTAAATCTTTGAACATTGCAAAAATACACTAAAGGGAAAGCATAAAGGTGGCCATACACCCGTGTATGGCCACCTTTATGCCTCGAGCAGTTGGTAATCGAATACCGTACACGCAGCGTCTCGACTGATACAATACGGCCGATGTTACTTGGCAGTTCCGAACTTCGCGGATAGGACTGCGTAATAACATTTTTTGGAACCAAAATGGTGACTGTATGAGTGACCAGTGAGCATAGAGTAAAGTAATATATAGGGTACAGTGAGTGAGAGAACATGCTCGAAAGTTCGCAGAGCCTATGTTCAGACCTGCCAAGTAATATCGGCCGTATTTGTACTATACATTATTTTACATGTGCGTGAATCGCATTTTGTCATGGTGCTGACGCTCTGAAACTCTGTGATGTTGTACTGCTGAAGAATGTTTGAAATGGTCTCTTGAACTGTCGTGTTGTCAATTATTAGTATGAAATCGCAGCTTGAAACCGTCAGCTAAGAATTTTTGAAACTGCCCTACATGAGCAGTTTCAATTCATGACCGCACATAATACTAAATATGTGTGTGTTGTTTCTTTGTGTGTGTATTTTTTATGTTACGATCGTAGAACTACCTATCGATACATAGAACATGTCGGCTATTATCATGGATTATACTATGTAGTCGGCATCATAATAAAAAAATATTACATTACAACAGGTCATGATAAAATATGTGTAACAGTAAAATTAAAACAATTTTATTAAAAAAAAATATTTTAACTTCAGGATCCTATGGCATAATGCACGCTTCAGTTACTTTGATTTTACTCTTGTTACATTAGCATAGCAATTTACAAGACGACAACAAGATTTTAAATTAAATGCTTTATTGGAACGAAATTCCGCTGGCGGACCGGTAGGAGTTGACTGGTAGAAATCAACACGTAAAGAAAAAGCGTTATGCCCATCCATGCGACTTTCCCTCTCTTATTATACGAGTGTTTGTGCGTGCGAGTATCGCGTAAGGAACTTCATTCCTGACGGGGGTTCCCCGACTGCACATGTTTCTAGGGTTCCGTAGTCAACAAGGGACCCTTATAGTTTCGCTATGTCCGTCTGTCTATCTGCGGCTTACCTAAGAGACTTTTAGTACTAGAAAGCTGTAAATTGTATATTATATAGTACATATAAATCACGCCGGAAAAATGGTAAAACAGAATTATGAAAAAAAGAACATCCCCAATTTACGAGTAGTACCACCTCCCGTGGTACTGCACGCCAGCTAAATGGTTAGTTTTGGATAAGTGAAAAAATTCACGGCATATAACGAAATTAAAAGGAAAACTAGCACAGCTAAGTAGGCTCTACAAGTTCACGAGTAATAATAGACCAAGTTACATTTGCAGTTGTACAAATATGTTTTCCCATACACTTCCTATGGGAGAACATATTTTTTCAACTACAATGTTAAGTTTGTTCTTGGGATAAATTCATCCCAACTACGGAACCCTTCATTGTGCGTGGTTTGACACGCACTTGGCCGGTTTTTTTATTGATCGATATGTTAAGAAACAACAGACTAATGTAGCACTGAATTATTCAGAATTTTCCATAATTACAATTTATTAAAAAATAAATATACAAATTATATGAGTTTATTAAAACTTTAGATAACTTGTGGCTGTTACGTTTACGGAACATGACATACATAACTGGCGAAATGAGGGTATACCATTCACCCCTGCCTATCCCTTTGGGACGATGGTATGTCATAAAATAGTGTAAATGCATAAAATAAGTAAGTATATACTTAGCAAGCATAAACTTAAATAAAAAGTGAATGTATATAATTATTTTGTAATTTTGATTAATAACTTTATTCTCGATGAGATTATTCTGAATACATAAACTCACGCTATTTCCCATGGGTAGGCAGAAACAACAAAAACGCCACCTGATACGATCCTACTTATACTTAAATTTATAAGTAGTATAATATATATAAATATTAAGTAAGCCTGTAACGTGAGTGTGACTAATCAACGATTCATGAATTATTATTTCGGTAACAATTTATGACTAATCTAAAAGTTAGGCGAAATTCGAATAGAGAATATGCATGTATTTTTTTAATATTTTTATTCGATAGTTTACATGGCCAAACAATAGTTTAAAAAAGTTTTGGAAGGCAAAAAAGCAATTTTTAAAGTACTTAAAAAATTGTTAAAAATAACCAACCGACACAGGCTATTTAAACGCCCTCCATTTGGCGCTTGGTGTGATGACGTCACAGTCTATGACAACAAACAAACAAGTGTCAAATCAATGTCTAACACTCATTGACATTTTGATTGTTGTCATAGATTGTTACGTCACATTCGCTCTGACCAATAGCGTCGCTTTTTAAGTATTTGAATTTCCCACAGATTTTTAGGTACTTTTTAAAAATTAATTTCTCTCTGATAATGAAATTTTTATTCAAAAATATTGATGGGAGGCATAATTCTGAAGTAATATAGTTTATAAAAAAAATACTTGACCCTCATTTGAATCACATGCATATTCCCTGTTGTCTCACGTTTTTATGATTCCGTACCCAAAGGACCCTATTACTAAAGCTGCGCTGTCCGTACGTTTGTCTGTCACAGGGCTGTATCTTTTGAACCGTAATAGATAAACACTTGAAATTTCTGAACAGTGTGTACTACCTGCCGCTATAATAACAAATAATAATAAAAATAATATATAGTACCTAAAAAAGTAAAGGGGGTTATACAACAAACGGTTTTTTTTTTTCAATATTGTATTATTGTACATTAGTACCCGTGTGTGAATCCGACTCGCACATGGCCGTTTTTTTTTTTGCAAACTGCAGCGCTTTGTTACGTTGTATAAGGACGTGGCAATGCTGCCCGCTTTTTGGGCACTTCTCGCAGTACGAATATTTTGAAGCAATATGTGCTCTCCCTCGCTCCCTTATATACACACATAAATTATTATTATTATTTTTAAGTTTACACTTAGATTTTGGCAACCTGAATTAAACGAACCCAACGAATTACCGAGACATTTTGCCCACACTGAAAATCATTGCATTTTTTTAAATTGTTGCTTGTTTCTAGGATGGTCTCTGGAAGTGGAGTTTTTTTTAGTTAGGGCCCTATTCCCGATCAGATTATAAGAATATAAAACATTGTTTGATAGAACTCACTCCCGTTACAAACTGATACAAAATTTCTTATCTTTCGACAATAATACATAATAATATTTACTACAATACAATAAGTATCAATTCTCATAAAATTGTGCGCATTCTGCGATTTCAAATGATTTGATAACTACTTAAACACTTAAATACTATAAAAAAAATTACGTACAGTAACATGTTTTAATGGCAGGTGATTAACCTATACCAGATATTATGCTAATACATCGATAAAAAAGTTATGGTCGGTTATATTATGTGATAAATATAATGTCAAAAATACTAATAAATGTATATTGATCTATAGTAGAAATCGATGCTTACTTGCGAAAAAGATCGATTTTTTCTCATGATATTTTAAAAATATCGTTAACATTCAGCAATAATAACAGTTTTAATTCCAGTCTTGGGAATTTAGTCAACTAAAATCTGTCACTTCATTTAATTACTCTTCTGTTTATGTTGCTGCCTACGCGACTATACGCGCGTTTACCTCATAGTTTGACCGAGACCGCTGTAGGGGCAGCGTTGACGAATGAGCGGCGGGACGCTGTGAGCGTTAACGAGTGAGCGGCCTGCACTGCCTCTCCGTCTCACCGCGCACATACCTAAGGCGCGGAACAGCGGTCTCCATCAAACTATAGTTTATAATATTGTTTCCTGTTTACTTACTAGAATATCAGTCTTAGTAAGCTCATATTATGCATTCTTTAGTTTCCCTGAACACATGCCATGGCATGAACATGACCCTTGGAATCGAAACGCTGCTTGCTGACCAAGCACCAACATTGTGTACAAACTGGGGAACTGATAGTAGGTGAAATATGTTTCGGCTATAAGGCAGAGGTTATTACAGTTTTTATATGACTGATAAACTTAGCATCAGGATCAAATGGATTATAAGGAGGGTCATGTATGTATTCACTCTCATTTCTCTTAGGCATTCACTTTAAAATATTAAACAAATTACGGGCTTGAACTTTCCAACGTAGTACAAGAATTGTATAATTATTGATCATTGGAATTGAACTAAATCATGCAATAGAAAGCATGACTTCTTCCGTTTAACTTCCGTCCCGTTCTTATCTTCAAGCACCGTCATATCACACCAATTTTCTTTTTATTTATCAGGGAGTTTAGTAGCTGCCTATAATTGCTCCCTAATAAGTTGACATTACGAATTTATTAAACATAAATATTCGAGAACTTATGCAAGGTTTTCATAACCATGACTGCTATAAGTATACAGCATAGCTGTAACAGATCGTTCATCATTCGAGCATGTATATTATAATATTAATAATGTTAGATATAATAAGAATTTGTTTTTTTTAATATAAGTAATGTAGAAATAAAAAAATATTTTGCTTCACTAATACGCCTGCTGCCTGCAGTTTTTTGGTTAGCTTAGTAGTTATTTTACTAGTTGATTTATTTACTGTTGATAAAGGATATATGAACCATCAGCGATGACAGCTCCAGTTCCTCAGAGTAGGCGTTAGTCAGTGGCACGCTTCTGTAGCCGGAGCGCAGGCAAGTGAGTGGGAACACGGCTTGACCGATGAAGTTCCTGTCTCCGAACATGTCTTCATCTTGGACCAGGAAGCGAACGAGAGCCAGGTCGGGGCACGCCACCTCGAATTCGCAAATGTCGTTCCAAACCGGGTTTAGTCCGTTGTCAGCTGAAAAATTTAATAGTGTTGTAAAATTAGTTAAGAAATTGTTACATTTGAAAGAAAAAAAAGGAGTAACCGGAAAGACATACGAACAGAGCAAGCTAATATAAAGCTTGTAAAAATAATAAATAACTTTGGAACGCACCAACAGTCTTAGTGACGAGCTTAGTGCCAGTGTCATAATCAGCTCCAATAATCTCGACTTCTACCGATGGGCTGGTGGTCCCGCGGCCCATCTTGATGAGGTGCCGGGCTCCGATCAAACGCAGCATCACTATCATCGGCTTCACTTTCTTCTCAACGCTCTTCTTAACATATGGATTGTATGCCTCGTCGAACATATACTCGGGCTTCAACACGTAACCACAACCCCCATTTTCCTTGAACTTTCCCGTGTTAATCTGCATTGGCTTATCCGGAGTCTGGTAGTTCAGAGCAACCATCTGAGAGCCGGCGTTCCAGAAAGGAACCGGGTTGTAGTTGGACGAATCGATCCTCTGCCCCTTTGGGTAAATGCGACTCAGTTGCTTAGTGTGGTACTTCATGAAGAAGGGAGTCTCTTGTTGACACATCAGCCTCTCGGCTTTAGTTTCGGGGAAGGAGGACATTTCGTTGTATATGAAGCCCTTGTTCCTGATTCGTTCTTGGTTGAAGGTGACGGAGCGGCAGTAGACTATCAAGTCAGACATCTCTTTGGCGATTCTCCAGGTGCGTTCCATTTTTCTGTGTTGCAGGGAGCGGGCGCTGGCGCTGTAGGCTGCTTCTTTGATGGCGGAGAGCCATTCGAGCGCGATCTCGCGCGTGGGCGCGGCCATGTCGAACGACTGGCACATGGTGGGGCTCTGTATGCGCACGAGCCAGCGAGCCGCGCCGCCCTCCTCCCCCACCACGAGTTCCACCACAGCTCCCAACACGTCAATGCAGCCCTTCTGCAATGCGCCCAAAGCTGCGGATTCGTTCTCGAGGCCCTATGACAAGAAACAGTGTGTTATTTTCAATTATTATCCCAAGTATGAACAGAAAACATACAAACATAAAAAATGAAACAATAATGGCAAAAGTAACACAGTTATGATAAAACATTGCAACACAAAAACAAAATAGATATAATAAAAATAATCAACCAAAATTAAACTGATACTTGATGAATGTGAATTTTTGCTGAAGTAACCGGTCCCAGTCTATCCAATAAGGTATGGTTGAATGCTTGAACTTATCTTTAAAGATGCTAACTTAGTCAAGTTCAATGCTTATAAGTACCAATGTCACCAATGAAATTGAACGCGATCAGCACATCTGAACTGCGTTCAACACAACAGCTCTCAGTGCCAATGTTCTACAACAATCGCGACGTGAAATTCGTCCTAAGACAATCCGTCCGTCCCAATTTTATCCGACTTCAACTGTCCCAGTTATACCGGTCATGATAGCCCTAGGCATCCTCTTGAAGGTAAGAGCGTACAGTACTTGACACCAGAAGATCCGCAAGTTAGCTCGTGTATAAAATACTGAGGCCGTATTACGACGTTTGAAAACCGTAATTGTTCCAGTCTGGGAGGGAGATGGAGCTATAAAAGACGGATAGCACTATCGCTTTTTCGCAATGGAACAATGATGGCTTTTTACACTTTATAATACGTCTCCTGTTCTCATCTAAGGGACGGATCAGCCGGACCAGTTCGATGCGCTTGACTCTACTAAGAGCGGGCCAAAAAGTGGCTCATTGCACTGGTCGAGACTAATCGAGATGCAAGGGGGCTCCTGGCTAAATAATAACAGTAGCATGGGTTAATCTATGCTTGCTGAGCAGAGGCGGCTCGTCATAAAGAGCGCTGGTGCAGTGCACTCCCACGAAAATAGCATAATCTATATTTCTTTATTATAATCCTATACATACATTCTTTCTACTATGCCCATGTATACAATAGCAGTTTACTAGAAAACCATTTCCTACGCGTACATTGGGCGTCAAGTTGTAACGTGTGGAGCGCCGGCGATTGCGCTCCTATGAAACAAAGTTCAGTACGATTTCTAGCACTGTATTCAATGAGTGCGAAAGAGAAATATCGACACAGTCCGACGCGTGAAACAAAAGATTTTGTATGAGAAATTAGCCTAATTTGGAGCGCCGCTCACGCGCGACGTTGCCAAACGGCGCAAGACGGCCGCGCGCGGGAATGCGATCCATGCCTTTGCGCTGTTGCCGATCTTATGTAAACAAACGGTCGGCTCAACTCGGCTGTCAGTAGATTCGCAGTGTTTATTCTAAATAATTATTAAAAATAGTTTGTGCGCGACATTTGTGTTAAAAATGGAACAATACAGTGTATCTTGTTGTATGATAAGCATTGAAAAACGCTTAATTAATTCCATAACTGATTTTCACAAGAAAGTGATAGATGTCTTCGCTCGCCAAAAAGATCGCCGAATGGATTTTCTTTACAAATAAAATAAATGGTAAGCTCTAGTTCTACGTTTCTTTTTTAGTGAACCCCCACAAATAAATATCACGAGCCGCCTCTGTTGCTGAGTATAGTCCGTGGATGGGTGACTATCCAAAACATACCGAGACCCTTCTGTGTCTAGTAAACCACTGGGTTTACTAGACACAGAAGGGTCTCATTTGTAGATTTTTGAGTCTTTATGGGCAGTCAAAGCCAGAAAGACGTGCACGAGTGTTGGGGTAACACAGCACCCCTAGGTATTGTATTACCCAGTCAGTCAGTCGCTCCATGTTAAATAATAGGTCTTTACCTATGAAATTGCCGTTCTGCAGTACTGGCCATTTCAAATCAAAATAATTTTTGTTTGGCTAAGAATTCTAATTTCAAATTAATTTTATTTTAAAAACATGGAATTCTTTTTTCAAAAGAAGTCATTTGTTTAATGATTAGTGTTACATTTTCATCGCATTTCAATCTTTTTCGTCATCATGGATACGTTAAAAATTCGAGTAATTATGGAATATGAGTACCGTCGTGGCAGCTACGCGGCACAAGCGGCACGCAACATCAACGACGTTTACGGAGCTAACACTACGACGTTTACGGTTTGCTCGCTTCCGTTCTGGAAATTTCGACCTGAAAAATGAACCTCGCGGTCGTCCGAAGACTTTGGTCGACAATGACGAATTAAAGGCGATTGTGGAAGCTGATGATACACAATCTACGGCTAAATTAGCAGCAGCTTTCGACGTTAGCGTCAAAACAATATTGGTTCATTTGCGTCAAATTGGCAAGGTAAAAAAGCTTGACAAATGGTTGCCCCACGAACTCAATGATCGCCAGCGCGAAGTACGCGTCGAGGCGTGTCTTGCACTGCTTAACAGACACACAAATGAAGGAATTTTGAACCGCATTGTTACCTGCGATGAAAAATGGATTCTGTTTGATAACCGCAAGCGCTCAGCAAGTTAGTTGGATCCTGGTTCAGTACCTAAACAATGCTCTAAACGAAAACTTACCCCTAGAAAAGTGATGGTCACAGTTTGGTGGTCTAGCGCCGGTGTGATTCATCACAGCTTCTTACCAAACGGGGTGAGCATTACTGCAGATGTGTACTGTGAAGAACTGAACACAATGATGGAAAAGCTGGCACATCTCCAACCAGCATTGGTCAATCGCTCGTCTCCGTTGCTCCTGCACGACAACGCGCGACCTCATACTGCACAGCAGACGGTCCCCAAGTTGCAAGAACTGGGGTTGGAAGCTCTCCGTCATCCACCCTACTCACCAGACCTTGCGCCTACAGACTACTACTTTTTCCAGAATTTGGATAACTTCTTGGCGGGAAAAAAATTCAATACCCGAGAGGCAGTACAAAATGCCTTTGAAGAATTTGTTGCCTCCCGTCCAGCTGATTTCTTTAAGGCAATAAACTGCCACTGCGTTGGTAAAGATGCATTGATTGCATGGGTGATTACTTCGATTAATACAAATAAAAAATACATTAAAAAAATTGGTTCAAATTTTTTCATACAAAACGGCAATTTCATAGGTAAAGACCTAATATTAACATTCAAAAGAATCCGGTTAGACTGGAAGCCGATCCCGAAATAGTTGGAAAAAGCCTTGGCAGATGTTTATGCAGTGATCGAGACTAGACTTCAGTCTTGACCGCCGCAGATTTTCTAGTTTATTCTATTGGTGTTTTATCAGAAACATTCCAGAAAGTGAGCAATGGAATTGCAGTTTAATTCCTTCAAGCTCTTTCCATAATCACACGACCAGACGTACGGTATTGCACAAACCGTTTTGAAAACACGTTTATTGAGCGTACATCTAAGGAGTAGAACTCTCTGACAGTCTGTGTCCCAATGGCTACAACCTTGGAAGACTTCTCAAGTCGCCAAGTAAATAGGTTGCAGTGGTACCCAACTGATAAGGTGCGTCGTGAGTCTTCGTTCGCATAGAAAAAGTATGGCCCCGAAGATTAAGGACAGAATGCTTAAAACTTACAATCAACCTCAGGTCACAACTATAAGATACACAATACACTGCAGCTGTTAGTTCCGTCTCACTCGCAAGTATGGATGACTAACATGCCACGCAGCGTGCGCTAACATAGCGGCTCCTGCCGACCAATAGCGGTACAGGAAAAAGAAGCGCAGTGCGAGGAGCATGCCGATTCGTCAATAGCATTTCCCGCGCTTTGAAAATTCATCCTCTGCGCAGGTACATCGGTAAGCCATATCAGTTGGGTACAGTAGTACAGTAGTACTACTACGTAAGTGTGCATCATCGTCTCAAGTTGAGGAAAAAAACAAGCATACTAACAGGGACGTCAGATATGTGCGGAACCTCAATTTCCTGCACGTAGTTAGCTGGGAACCAGTGGTGTTTCTTGCCACCGTAGTCGCCGCGCCACCATCCTTCGTCGGGCTTGTCCACGTTAGTGATGATGGCTTGTTTGCAGAACGACAGCTCGTCCTCCTGCCGCGCGCGGTAGTCATACAGTGCCTTTACAGTCACCTGCCGAAATTATATCATTTGAATTACCAGTATTTTCTTAATAATTAAATACAATAGACGTTTAGTAACCTATTCAGCTTAACCATTCTTCAAGTCTTCAAAAACCTTGTAAGAAATCGAAACGGGTTTCACCTCTCAACGAGGCATCCAGCGCTCGGTGGGGCAACACGTCTTGGTCTGCTTTGCAACTGGTCAATCGTCATCCTGAGGATGTCTCGATGAGTGGTGAAACACGTGTACATTTCTTACAGGGTTATTTAAAACTCTTAAAGAATAGTTAAGCGGAATAGGTTACTAAATATATCTACGTCTATTGTATTTTATAATGGATTTCCGCAAAGTCAGGCCCAAATCAATTAACTATCAGTATTGTCTTTACAAGAGGCATCGATTAAAAAAAAAAAACACTTCAGGATCATGACTCAAGCTAATCAATGCTACCAACCAACCAAAAAATTAGTTTATGAATAGCAAACAGAAAAACAAATGTCTAACTAACAACAACTAGTACATACCTAATATTTTTGTTCAACATTATTTAGTGTGCTTCTAAACTACTACTAGAACGTAGATCATAAATAATATTTAAAAAAGCAAATAATGAAAATATAATAATAGTTCTACAAACCGACTATCGGCCATGGCATCTAATCTCAGTGGAGACTATCTACGCGGGAGATATTAGTGTGCGCAGACACGTGCACTCACTCTCATAATCTAATGGGACGGCAATCCGACACGACCGGAGAGAGATCAGGCGCAGGACCAACGGCTTAACGTGCTTTCCGAGGCACGGGGGTATTACACCGCCAACTTCTAAACTCCGGGCTGTTACTGAGAAATTCCTTATGGAAAACCCCAATAACACTGCCCGACCTGGGAATCGAACCCAGGACCCCACGGTCAACAGTCTCGCTTGCGACCACGAGACTAACGGGGCAGTTAATGTAAATATAACTACATAATATAGTTTGATCGAGACCGCTGATCCGCGCCAGAGGTATGTGCGCGGCGAGACGGGGGGGGGGGGGGATGGGGGTAGTGCAGGCCGCTCATTCGTCAACGCTCACGGCGCGCGGCGTCCCGCCCGCCGCTCGTTGGTTAAAGCTACTCCCTCCTCGTCGCGCATTCCTAACGCGCGGAACAGCGGTACCGGTCAAATAATAACTACACATCCACTAAACACGAACACGCACGGGTTAATAACCTGTTCACCGATCCACAATCCATCCCACCTCCTGAATCTATGTAAGGAAAATTCAAAGCATACAGTAAACATCAAGAAAGAAAAATTAATGGAAAAATACCAATACAGTTTATTGACGGGCAGACTATAGTAGTTTCATAGAAAAAAACAAAAAATATTATAAAAAATCTTAATCAAATCACAAGTGCTAAAGAAGCACTCAAAATGCGTAACACACTTTCTATAACAATCCGAAAAAAATATTAAGTAAACTCATAATTCATTGCTTCATATGTTTGAAAGTGTCTACATCAGCCACTACTCTTTTGGGTATTTGAGCGTGACTCATGCCATTTCATCAAACGAAGTAGGTAATAGTTCAGTACTGTTCTAAATTTTGATGCGATTTCTTTTATTAGAAATGAATTTAGTGGTAAGATCCTCATTAAATTAAGTGTTAAGATTATTATATTATACTTTAACACTAAATAAAATAATTTCCATAATATCACCAAAATAAGCATCACCTTTGTACGTATTTTTCTGTTCCTTTCTTCTTGTGTTTATATGTATGTGCATAATATAAATGGTGAAATAAATGAATAAATACAGTAAAGGATTGAGCAACATTAAATTTTGTAGACCATTTTTGTTGTTGCCCAGTCCATTGATATTCCAGAGATTTGGACGACCGATTGAGTCTCATGTGTCAAAATCGGTTCTGATGAACAGACAATCAATACATAGTTAAATACAAAAAAAAATTATTATGATTATATTATATTAGAATATTAGTTATAGTAGAAGTTACAAGTATCACCTAGTATAGTTTTGTTTAATGTCTAAGTATCGTACCTTGGAAGTGAAGGCCGTTGGGTCCATATAACCAGGAGTCCCGTACACTGAGTTGTCATCCGGCTCCTGCATAACAAAACTTATAAAATAAAGGAATAATAATATTAAATAATACTAAAGTCTATTTTTTAATCTCGTAAGACTAATTTGACAGATGCAAATGTCAAACTCCAAATTGAAAAACAAATAATCACTTGAAAAATGTCAAATAAGTCTAACAGATTAAAAAACAGACTTTAACTGAGCCTCACAGATTCACCCGCACAAGTCTCGATCCCATGGGAATATCCGGAGAAAAGCCTATCCTATCGGCTTAACGAGGTCTTTGGCTTTTCACTTCTTCGACAGAAAATATCAAGGAAACGTAGTTTTAATTCGTTTAAAACCAACCATGAATGTCAAGTTATTATAAGGTGACTTCGATTAATTAAGACCAAGTGGATAACGAATACCTTCAAGAATTAACTTAGGTAAGTCAAACACTATCAATACTAAAGACGTTCCCTAAAGGCTGACGACACACGTATAGGCGGACCGCACCACAACCACAGATTAATACAGATGGTTCACTCCGCAAAATCATTTAAGTAAAAAGCGAACATTGCGACACAATAACTTTAGTGTGTTGTAGCAAGAGCCGCTTTTTATTTCAGCAGCGCAGCGCAGAGCGGTCGCACAGCGCTATTACCTAAACTTATATTCACCTAGAAGTTTCCTCTCTTTCTATCGCTTATCTCTTAATACTTCTGACTTCGTTACGCGCACTGAATTGGCCCGACAAGACAAGTCCGCAGCGTACTTGTAACTGCATACCTAAAATGCGGAGTGCGCCTTCTGTACTATTCTATGCCGTAACCTAAAAATCCACATCACTTTCGTAGGAACCATCACACAATACAGACGGATTTTTTTATTGGAATACGACGCGCTGCGGCTGTAGTATCGGCATGCCTCTGAGCGTGATAGGGAACACTTCTTCTTTTCGTGTCGACTGTACTTTGATTGAATATTATTTGAGTAGGTGGCTCAGTCCTTTCAAAATCGAATGTCATTTATTCTAATTAGACTAAGAATCAGCACTTTTTTAATGTCAAACTTTCGCCGCGATGGAACACTCAAACGGCTCTCTTTAGAGCCATGACCAATCGGCCTCCAAGGCCAAATAACAGTAACAACTTTTCCAATGGAATACTTACAGCAATGATACGCCTCACAATGTCTTCGCTGATGGGGAACCAGAGTTTGACCTTTTTGTACAAGGGATTCTTCTCGTAGTAGCTGACCAGCTCCACTAGGCTTTCGAAACGAACCGTGCCGATCGTGTAAAGTCTACCTTCTAGCTTGATTCTGCAATGCTTGATCTCCCTCTCTGTCCTGTAATATTATTGGATGGAATATAAGACCGTGGCCATCAAAATTGAGAAAGGTTACACATTACTCAAAGAAATTTATGTAAGAAATTTCGCTTGAGAAACATAATAATTACTTATAGAAAAATAACGATATTATTGAACGGAGCTAGAAAAATATTTACATACATATAAAACGATCATTCCGTAAAACGAAACGTAATTATTAGTAATAGTTGCTTTCACTAAATGCTGAATTACATTTGCATTAGTTATTAGCAAGTTCAGTCCCTTGACGTGACACTTCACAACGAAATAATTATCACTTTTGGACCGAACTCTTATGGTAGCCATTCACGTTACGATATATTTGCACAAGTTAAGACTTGCAAAAGGGTGCGTGACACCGAATGGCTCGGATACTTGTGCTAATTCATCCCACACACGTTAATGTATACTTGTACAAGTCCAATTTTGCGCAAGTATATCGTAACGTGCACTTACGTACCCCTTTAAATAATGTACTCTGTGGTAACGTGGGTGGCTACCATTACTACTAGAACTTAATTCGCTAGATACCTAATTAACGAATGAAAATGTAAGTCAGCCATAAATGACAAACACACAAAGTACAAAATATTTAACCACACATCGGTGATAACACCGGCATTACGAAAATCGCCCTTACTGCTACGACATACTGACTGGAACTGTCAATGTCAAATTTGTTAGGTACCACTGATGTGCGGCTAACTGTATAGAACGCGGTCGTAAATGGGCACATCAAGTTTAATAGAAAAAGTTCAGCTTTGTAGTTAGTCATCTCTGTGTATCCCTTTGTACACACACGTTTTTATTGCCGTGAAAAACTATGGTTTATTCGCCGTCTGTAGGCACGGTCGTCAGTGTTCTATGGATCAATAAGGAACCTTGTTGACAGACACGTTTTTTCTACGGCGTGTTTTATACGCCGTACCATAAAGAAATCATGTCGTGTATAAAAAAAAATTCGCATTATTTTCAAACAGGATGGTTTTTACTACATGAAAACAAACCAATATCACTATAATTTGTTGTTGTACATGGATAACAAGTCAGGTCTAGATTCTATAGGAATTTGGACATAGTTTTTTCCACTCCTGGTTCTTACGATACACTTGAAAAACTATATAACACTCCACATTTCATCGGAATGCGATTACAGAATAATATAATTGAGAAACGTAGGCTGCAATAAAATGATTGGAAAAAGCACTCATTACAAATTAATGGAAACCGAATTGGTAACGGCATCGGGAAACATTCTAATTTATTCTAATTAAATTATTGTCAATCTGCCTAGCCTTTTCCCAATTATGTTGGGGTCGGCTTCCAGTCTAACCGGATGCAGCTGAATTCCAGTATTTTACATGGAGCGCCTGCCTATCTGACTTCCACAACCCAGTAACTGGGTAATACGCGATACCCCCTGGTAAGACTGGTTGCCAGACTTTCGGGCTTCTGACGACGGTTGTACTGCCAAAGATCCAAAATGACAGCCGGGACCAACGGCTTAACGTGCTTTCCGAGGCGCGGAGGAGTATGTTAAAATGGTTACCCATCCAGGGATCAACCCTGGCCAGCGTAGCTTAACCTGATGGATCGACCCATGCGGCTGTTATTAATTACAATAATAATTACTAAAAACATTGGAAACTAATTAATACAGTTATTGGAAAAGCAATTAATTAAAATACTATCTGTTGGTAAGTAGTTTGTACTTATATTGAAAATTGTAATACAAAATGAAATTAAGAAATCAGATAACCTGATCGACGTCAAATACGTGCGACTTTATGAAACCGACATTTTTAAACCTTAGGGTGCTAAAATTTTGTTCGCGACTGTACGCGTCAACAGTCAGATCATGTGGCTAATGCACATAATATTATGACAATATAACGATGCAACATTACGGTATAGCATGACCATTAGATCAGTACAACATGCAACGAGAACAGTTATAATGTAGAGAATCATTATATTCCAGTTAAATAATAAATTGGAATAGTGATCGCAAAACTTGACATAGCCAAGATAATCACTATAAACTCTTTTATAAAAACTTCCGACTTTATGTTTTTTTTTAAAATGATTTTGTATATTATATTTATTACAATTTATACAAAATAGTGCTTCTATACATTAAATCACCCAACGGCGTTTTATTGACGCAATGTAGAATTAGATTTGGTTTAGCCGAATGAAATTTTCTACATAGGATTTTGCAATGATTCATTCTAAATCTTCTAATTCATAGTGTTGCCCATTACTTGTGACAAATAATGGGCAAGACTATGAATATTATGTGACTAGGATAGTTCTTAGTCACATAATATTCATAGTCTTGCCCACACCGCGTGTAAGTAGCACGAACACGCGAACCCCCTCGGTAGCAACTGATGCAAGTATGCAGTTACGTCTACGAGGGCCAAGATAATCAAATTAATAACATGACAGATGCACTAGATAACAGCAATTTAAACGCATTTTTCAATTCAATTACATCAATTTTCCTATTTGTTCTAGCTACTTGATAGCCGCCGAGGGGCCGGAACGCAAAATATTTGATTACAGTGATTGTAGAGCGCCTGGTTGATAGTTTGTATTCATGCTATGTACCACCCGGATGACTCGCAACGCTTTTGTATTTCTTAAACCTTATGAATGGCCTATGACGTCCTAAAGCGAGCCTAGAAACCAAGAAAGGATTTTATAGCAAGTTTAGTCGCTTCAAAAATACATGATACAGCTGTAATCGTCGAAAAAGGTTCATTTTGTCATGCAGTCATGCTGAAAATAAGATTTACAAAAAAATACACAGTAAGGTACAATAATAGAGTTTGTGAGTCATATGTGCTGGGCATTGGCCTCCCCTTTTTCCTTTCAAATCTCTCTATCATATGCGATCAGTGGTCACGTTCATGTCCAGGTTCCAGATCGTCATAACACCTTCGCCGCGGTCGACGCGTGCGTGAATCTTGGCCCACCTGTTCCTGTCTGAGATACGCGTGACATAGCCAGCCGCGTCCCACTTCAGCCTGACTGGTTTTCTTCATGATGCACTTAAATATGCAGCAAGGCATAAATACAAAGAAGGATACTTTAGTCAGTTTCATCTCTGTGTCAACCATTATTTTCATTTAATACCTATAAACCGTCGTCGTCCTATAAAAATACCGCTAATAGGTTTTCATAGAAGGTTAATATTACCTGAAACTTATAGCGAATGAAGAGTGATCTTTGTCGCTGGGTCGCACCAGGAAGGCGCCGTCGGTGTTGGCTTTACGCAGCAACTCTTCGGCCTGAACGCGAGTGCAGAAAGGGTGGAACCACTCCTTGTCCTCATGTTTGTTCGGCTGGGGTACCGGTTCTCTCAGTGTTATCAGAAATTCCTAATAAAAAAATGCATTGTTATAACTAGATATAATGTGAAATTTATAAAGATTCAGATGATCTAATAAGAAATGAAAAAATAGTGTGTTCAAAGGTCCCTCACCTGACTCCGCAATGGATGCTGCCTATAATGTGTAATCAGGCTATAAAGACTATCAAAGCATACGGTGTCAATCAGATAATATTTGACGACGCCCCTCTCTTGCTTTAACTTGATGCGGCAGTGGTTTACCTTTCCCTGCCTCCAAAAAGACAAACAGTAATCGCCCACAAAGGTGACGCTTTCTCGTACGAGAAAAGTACCATCACCGAGATGCGCGTGATTCTTTAGAAGCTCTTCAGCTTCCTGCCGGTTCCCCGCGAGCTTGCCGTGGAACCAACACTCACCGAAGTGCAACTCGTCCTGAGGCACCACAGGTGCCTCAGCCTCGGCCTCCCCATCACTCTCCGCGTCAGTCTCCGTCTGCGAGCTGTAGTGCTCTGTGTAATAAAGTTTACTCTCCGTCAGCACAAAGGCGTGGGGATTCCAGTCCTTATCTACAGGATCCTCAAGTAATAGAATCCCGTTTTTGATAGACGTTCTTAAATCAAGATCCTTGCCTTCTTCTTGTAAAACTGCGAATGAACTATCCTCAACTCCATCTGGCAGCTTCTTGTGTTTCAGTATGATTTTTCTGCGCAGATTTTCAGGCGATGGTAGACATGTCTCGCTTTTGTCAAATGGCTGAACCAGCAGCATTTCTCCGAAAACTTCTTGGAAAGCGGTCGCCATGCGGCGTTGCTGCGGTAATGTGCAGTTATCTTCAATAGAGAGTATCAGAGGATAGTCAGAGGTAACGAATGCATGCTCTTTTATTGTGCGCAGAACATCCATGAATTTAATTTTGGTGGTCAGTGTGTGGCCGTGGTAGATAAAAGGAGATCCATCCGGGCCGTCCCAGCAGTCCAGCTCAATGCAACGACAGCCTACGCGCAAGCAGCGAACGTAGGCTTCCAGAGATGACTCGCTCGAGAACTGATCGCCAGTAAGATACCTAAAAGTAATCCCATAGTTGTTGTATTTTGTCAGAATTGAAAACGGTGCAGAGTAAATTTGAAAGGTACTTACGTATTATGCGAAGACGATATCCAGTAATGGGACAATGGTCTAGTCATGTCCTGGGTCACGGTGTCATTTTTACTATCCCAGATTGTATTTTGTTTTGAGAACAACATCTCGACGAACTGCAAGAGAGGTATTGTAGCAGCTTGTTTTCAAATTTTCTCTTATAAGGTAAAGCAAATATCAGACGCGTCACTTTTTGTTAATTTTTGTCTTTTATTCGGAATTTTTCATTCAGAAGTGAAATCTCTGGGCACAAAATTGAAAATGAATCAAATTTTTCATTTCTATGTAATTTTGTCAGCGTTGTGTGTGAATGTGGAATGAAAAAAGATTATCGTCGTCTGAGATCAGGCTCCTCTAAATAACTTATATTTGGTCCACCTATGAAGTTAGCATATTTTTCTCACAAATAGAGAACCTCATCACTTCTATGATTTAAAATATTCATTGATTGCTTGGTATTATATCGAATAATAACCATCATAGACCAACAGTAAAAAAAAACCTTATTACTTATAGTTTTCTAAACATAAAAAATCCTCATGTTGTTAGCAGAAAGGACCACAGTTTTTTTATTACTTAGCCAAAGATTTTTTTGTCGCTTAATCTAAGTGGCATAATACGTTATCTTAGTTTTTAAACATTAGTGCATAAAAGTTTTAAAACATTAGTGTTTATGGTTGTTATAAATTAAGAAAATGTTAGTATGAAAAATGCAACTTCTTTAAAATTCCCCTTACAAAATGCTGATTTCATAGGTAGGGAAATTATGTATATTTCATAGATAGGGGACCTAATATTTGAAGGTAATTAAGTGAAGTATCAGTTAATCTAGTAAGATTACTGCAACTACTCAGCAAGTAAACCATACCAACCTTAAAATCATTGAAGAATTACAAAAGCAAAGTTTATAGAATAAAGTTCATACCTCATGCAAAGTAAAATATGGCTCATAAGTATCCCTCTGTGGATCTCGCAGGTAATCCCTGATGAACTGCGAGGCGACGGCCTCGTCGTCCCCCAGCCTATCATGTTGTTCCACACGCAGGAAGCTTTGGAACTCTCGCAATGTGATAGTTGATCCGTTCTTGCAGTACAGAGAGTACTTGTCGAAGATGTCGTGGACATTCTGCACAAAACATTAAAATGAATCGCCCTGCAATTTGAAAGTATTGACTGAATAAACATAAATTAAAAGAATGACTTACATTTTCATCAAAGATTAGTTTCTGGTACAGACAAGAAAAGTCATCAAAGCCTATTTCCCCTCTCTTGTCTGTGTCCACTTCTTGAAATAAATCTCTCAGCTTGTTCGTTGATATCTTGCAGTTTATCTTCGGTAGGAACCCCTTCACTTCCTTCAAGGTGATACTAGAGCAACAAAACCGTTTTAGTCTGATTATTCTACAGAGATTTGAGAAATAAAATTCATTTACCACAATTTTATTTAACCTGAGTTGTTTAATTACCATAGATACAATCATTGCATAAATCTTATCAAGTTGTGTTAATAAGTTTTATGAATCAAATTGTTATTTATTATGAACAAGCCTTAAGCTAGAGGATTTTTTCTAAACATAGAATTGTAACTTATATCAAATGGCAACAGAAAAAGAATATATTTTATTATTCAATATTCACTGACAATGGAAGTTTCACCTATTGAAGGTTAGGAATATTTTAATAAACATTTTATAAAATAAACAAGACTTCCACTTACTTCTCGTTTGCATTTTCTATGGCGTAGAACTCTTTCCGCAGCCATCTCTCTATTTGTAAAGGATATGACGCATTGAGAGCCTCTTCTATAAGAAACCTGATTCCTTTTACCCAGGCTTCACAGTCCTTATCAGTTTGAGCTACAAAAGGTTAATTTTGCACAATGACTCAAATTCAAGAGCATGTACACATTGCTAAATAGAATTGTGTTCATGCAACAATCATAACAATAACTTGGCATTGGAAGTTCTATGAAATTCTCACAATCAACCAGTGATGTATGTGACAATTTGGTGGGCTCGGTATAATTAGACCTATATGTTTACAAACTGTTACCTGCTAGTGAAGCTGCGCGCAGTTTGAATTCAGTTCCATAGTAGATGGTGAAACATTTGGTGTTGTCCAGCCTCTTCACCTCCTCTGGCCACCGCTCAAAGTGTTTGGACGCCTTTCCGACCCTCACTTCCTTTATGTCCCTTATGTCCAGAGCTCCTTCGTATGCGTTTTTCTGCGAAACGCCTGTCCTACTCCAGATTATTTGGTGGGTTTCTCTTCTTACGGAGAGGGATCGACGCTCAGGTCGTTTTCTTGGATAAAACTTAAGGATAGTGGAGCCACGTTCTATGTAAGAAATAAGCTGGTCAGCCTCATGTATGAGTCTATCGTGGGCCCCCCCATTATAGCAGACCGGATTCATGGCACAGCCGCTGTCACCGCCGGGTATAACGAAACTAGCAGCGCCACCAACTACATGGGATAAAGTACTTATCGGATGCACTTATGTATGAGCCAGTATTCTCAAGTGTTTAAAATAAACCCGTGTGGCCGTGTATTACACACACACAATGCGCTATTTTGTTTATTTCACATAATATCGTCCCATTCGTCCAAATGTGAAAGACAAACTGACTGACTGACTCAGAGTGAATGAAATAAATAAAATATGAATGACTGATCGTTAACTGACGGAAAAACTTTCGATTATGGTTGCGTTCAGATTGAAACGTTTTCGGTCCTTCATTTTTCAAGGCTGGCAATTACAACTTGAATTGATATAACTTGCGCGCTAACCAAAGAGTATAATAATAATATGGCGCTTACTATGAAAGATAATGGCGTTTTTATACTTCTAATGAAATAAACTGTATAATAATTTATTATATATATATTTTTTAACATAAATATTTATATATTATAAATTTCTATAATTTTAGCTTTTTTTATATCCAGCTCTTTTAATTTCAAAAGATTTGATGGTTAGCGTAATAAATATTTACATAATTTTAGAGTATCGTATGTCGTCATTCTAGGGTCCAATGGTACACACTACCAAGCCGGCGGAGGTTCGTGTTTCCGGGTCCAATCGGGGACGCTTCCGAAATATACAGTTATTGCATTTTCAGGGGACCGCGGCGATAAAGAAAATTATTGAATAAAAAGGTTCCAATCAGCTGAACGGTTTCAGATGGTCACATAATGATGTAGACCATGTACTGGATTAGGCCATAGGACTTACTGGACATTCCCACGGGATCGAGACTTACATGGATGAAACCGCAGGGCGCAGCTAGTTATAATATAAGGTGTATTTTTTCATACACGAAATCTCATATGGGGTGATTGTAGTCCTCATTATGAACAACTTTCACTAAGGGACCACAAATGAAATCGCGAAAAAAAAAATCGGGTGTTCCTTATATGTATTATGACGAGATATGCGAACATAAATGTCGGGAACAGCTGATTTTTTTGGGTGAAACCGCGAGCATCCGGGCACAGCTTTGAGACTGAACCCTCAGGCCGCGAATCCTACTCGCACTTGTCTGCAATTCTGTATTCTAATTGTCTGGTATTCAGCAGCATGGGGTTAGATGGGGGTAACATAGTAGGTAAGGAAAAAGCTAGACAGATGATGATCCTCCCAATTTTAAGGGATGCTTGTATGTTGCTTAGATTTATGATTTTATGATGTAGCGTCTCCAAGGAACATATACTCACGTAAGCGTCTCCCAATCCCCTTTCATTTTGACAATTCAACATCATTTCGTTATTTACGTTCTCAAGGCGATTTTCTTCTGATGCACTGGTTCATGAACCCACCAAAATAACGGTATAGGTATTGAATGTTCGTAGTTCGTACCAACGTAGTAGGGCACTGACTACTGTTTCGAGAAAGCTCAATTGATTTAATTTGTAGATTCAAAATTTTGAAGGTATTCCAGGCACTGCTCTTTTGGTGCAAAATTTTTACATAATTATCATAGTGAACTTTATCTACATGCTCATTACAATTATCAAATCGACGTAAGTTTGAGCGCTGCCTGAGGTTACTTCAAATAACGAGGTCTCAAGAGAGGTACATACGAAAGTGAGGATAAGACTCGACTCTTTGCAATTGAGTTTGTGTTACGTACGGACTAGGTCGGCATGCTTTCAATTACTCTGAAATAATAATTAATTAAGTACATTAAGGCACGCGACGATGGGAAGAGACCAGACGGAATTACCATAATGCCTTGGAAGGTAGGTAGGCCTTTGGTGTGGGATGCAACGTGTGTCGACACACTTGCGCCATCCCATCTTCCTAGCACAGCGGGCTGTGCTGGAGCTGCTGCTGCAGGTGCAGAAAACCTCAAACGGCGCAAATACTCCAATCTTATCGGGACGTATATGTTCGAGCCGTTTGGGGTTGAAACCCTAGGGCCATGGGGTCCGAGTGCCCACTTGGTTTTTCAAGACATCGCCAAACGCTTGGTCGACTCTACACGTGACCAGAGGGCTGGCCTATTTTTTGGCTAAAGAATCAGCATTGCCATACAGCGTGGCAATGCTGCCAGCCTTTTGAGCACTTTTCCTGTTGACAGCGATGCAGACGAATTTTTTGATGCCCTTTGATAATTTTCCCTTGTACATAATTATTATTGTAGATAATAGAAGTCTTTAAGTTAAATAAATATAACATTATCCCAGGTAGTCAGGAATAGGAATTGGATAAAAAAACCACAGTAATTTAAACATTTTATTTGTTAGAAAAAAATATACACTTATAGTTATCTCAAAATATTTTTATTCTCAGAGTGTTCATCTCTTGGTACATAGATCGGAATTTGCAAATTCAACCATGGGATTTCTACGGTACACTTTTATTAATAAATATCAGAACATAATACCTAGGCGGCTAGGTTAAGGTAATAACCAATTGCATCCTTTTTTTATATTAATTAAGGTATAAGTTGTTATTTATATGTAGGTACATTTAATTTTAATTCTAAATAAACCCATAATTCGTTTAGAAAAATTAAAACATACCTACAGCCTGATACTGACATGCAAATTGCAAAAGAAACTGCATAATCTATTGCATTAATTCTTCATTCAAAATCAATACAATACTTTAGAAAAAATTGTTCTTTAGAAAACAATCTTCAATAAAGTAGTAAAAAAATGCTTACCCTGAATTAACATGGGAGTTTAAGATTTCCGCAGACAAATAGTACATCGTTCCAAAAAATACGTATTTCTTATACTTTATTAACTATATGGGTGATCACAATAATAGGATGGACGAATTGAGCGTGATATACTTAATTGCACAGTGCTTAGCAACATAATTTTAAACGTTAACCCCGCGTTCTAAAAGTGATCTTCGTGCGAATACGTGATTGTCGCGTTCATATGTCACTTTTTGTTCAAATTCCAAACTGGAAAGCGCCCTCTGTCAGCCCAACCACGCGTGGAATTTACCGAACAAAAAGTAACACGAACGCGACCGCGTACTCGCACGACGATCGCGAACTCGCGCGACTGTCGATTTTGAAAAAGACGAAGCCTAATACTTTGCCAAAGCTCTGTTCATTTACCCTGCTTAACATCTATATAATTAGCGCTGACTAAATTTTAAATAATTTACCAACATTAGACTGATGCAATGTCTGTCTGCGGAGTACAACAACTTACAACAAAATAATCAACGTGCTCTATAATGCCTGTAGAGAAGTGACATTACTCAGCACGGTAAGTAGAAACGGTAGCTGGCAAGAAAATGTTATGTAGAATAAAACTGCAACAACGTTATATGAGGGTAGGGCGGACACTGCGAGTCGTCCGCGACCATACAAAAAGGTATTTATTGCCATAGATTTATTATTGAGATCTTTCCGACCTTGCTAACATTAACAGACCCGCAGTCGCACCGCCCCGCCCTCAACACATACAAATTCAGATCTACGTGACGTAACAGTAACTATACTAACAACGTGTACGCACGTGCTTTCAGATAATTAAACACATCAGGGCGGCATGCTTAAAACATTAACTTGTTCTGTTCTTGAATATAATAGAATACTCACTAAAACAAAAACCACCGAATGAAATCACCTATCTAAAGACAAATCTGTGTTGAATTACTAGAAGCACGCGTGTATTGCTGTTTCTCGATACATTAAAAGGCGACACAGCAGCGAGCCCCGCCGCGCCGCCCCGCACAGTACCAACTGCTCAATTCTGAATTTAATAAAAACAGTCGTTTGATAGCTCTCACCATTGTTGTTGTTAGTTTGGAATGTTTGTGGCGTTTGTTCAGGCGGCTGATCGTAACGGTACATCGATATGGCCCTATATAAAACTATATTCAGACACAAAGTTATAATTGGGCGTGGCTTTGAAAATTACGTTGTAATTTATTTTTTTCAGCTTATCAAAAAATACGCTGCTAAGTGATTTAGATATCCATGTTATGGATAAATTATTTTTTTTGATAAATAATAATCTAAAATGTATAAAAATATCGAATCATTTGTTATGTGGCGCAGTTATTGAGAAGCGTTCTAGGGGTCGAGACCGCTTCCGAAATGAGATCGCGTTACAAACCAGTGTTAGGAATCGTCCTTGAAAAGCAATGTTACTCTGACTGCTCTATCGTGTCATACTAAACCAGACAAGAGAGCTGGTGAAGGATAGGGAAAGGGCGACAGGCGCCTTGTTCACTAAGAGTTTGCTATATTTGGTAATCCCACTGATGTGTTGTGCCCCAATAGGGGAAAAGTAACAATTTGATATCGCCACTAGTTCAATAACTGCCATCAAAATATATAAGTTCTACGGAACCAGCAGAAAAATCGCGATGCACCTACAAACATATTTTATTCGCGGATGACAGAATTGAACACGAAACGGCGGCTTCACATTACAATTGTATTAACATTTTAAGTCCTTTCCCGGACTACTAACATTGCCAAAGAATGCACATGTAACGCATACTAACACATAAGACGGATACTCTTGACATGCGACAGACTAAAGAGTCTATATTGAATACTATTACAACTGTTACCTCAGTTCAAAGTTGACGTTATACGCTTAGTGGAGGCATGTTAAGAACACCGGTACTGACAAAATCGATGAAGGCAGCCCATGGGACATTATTACTTGATTTATTGCAATGTGTAGTCGTTTGGCGTCGCAGTCAGTGGCTAGGGCCCGGCGGCGGCCGCCTGCATGACCTCATCGAACGCCTGCTCGAGGCAATGCTTCAGTTCGGCGTAAGACACAACCAGCACGCTCTGTTCGTCGCGAGACATCAGCTCCACCTGTGGAAGTAACAGTGTTCACAAGAGAGAGATATACAGTAGAATATGATGCAGACGGCCCTTATATGATAAACAATAGTACAGACTCTTTCATTATTAGTAAAGGGTTGATTTTAAAAGGAATCAAATATGAGGCTAAAGGCAAGACTCATTGATTATATACAAGGATTTCAAATCTCTCCTTTTACTGCGGCTGTATGATTTTTAACAGATTGGATGACTCTGTAGTTGCCGAAAATTTACACAATTTCGAGCTTTACAAAGGGAAGGTCACACAGGCATGAGTGCCAGGTACAAACAGAACTTGTTCTAAATCTGAATGGCCCATATTTACAGCCGGTTACTGTGTAATAACCAAACAGAAAGCATAAAGAAGTTTATTGTAAGAAGTCCTTCAAATGAATAAAAATAACATAACAACACAATAGCGGGATCGAAGCTAGTGTTGAAGTGCAATAAATTGCGCCACTGACAATTATCTTATTGAAGCAAAAAGGAAGAAAACTAGCAAGACACACAATTTTGTTAAGTAGTTCCAGTTTATGGAAGGAATGTTGCAAGGCTCATGGCTCTCTACAATCCAAAAGTCCTATCATACAAGAAGGACCTCTTTTACCCGACTATGCGACAGCAAAGATAGGGTTACGTTTTTAGCAGCCTTTTAACTTTCATGCCATCATGCGCAAACGGTGTGCATCGATGTCGCGGCGATTCAGGGGTAGCCCTAACAGCATTTTAGCTTCACTGGCGGACAACGTCGATGGACCATTTATCAGGCTCTGGGCTGGCAGACATGTGCGTGCACATGTTCATGTAACCAACTAATTTATAAGTTTGTATTTTTAAGTTATTGAGTTGTACTAACATAGGCTAAGTTCATACTAACACTTTATGGATCCCATGGTCTGAAATAAAATATTTGAATTTGAATTTACGTCAAGATGTAGAGAATGGGACTCGGGAAATTTCACTTACCAGTCCAAGTCTCTGTGGACTGTTGTCGCTTGATGACAATTTGGGTGTTATGCGTCCTGTGTGAGTATGGTAGTGGGTATGTGGAAGTATACGTATGGCATGACCATATTGAACGTTAAATAAGACCCATCACGAAAGCCGTCACCTACGCATTCTGTTCATCAAAGTAATTAACTTTGTGCAAAAATAATTGCTGGGAAACGACTTTGGACACAAATGTATGGAACAGCTGATTTTGTTTTCGCGATTTCAAGGTTGGTCCTATAGAAAAAGTAGTTCTTATTTAATATTTTAAGCACACAAATGTACAGAGGTGGACTTTTATATTTGGTGTAAAAATTGAATGTAAGCACGTAAAACGTGCTTATGGGTGCTTGCAACGGTACAAGGGTCGCGAGAATATTTTAAAACCAAGTTATAAAATTTAAAACTCGTTTTTAGTAAAAAGAGTAAACTTGGAACTTTGCCCGTCAAAATAACCCTAGTAAGTAACCAGAAGGTTCCCAGGTATGGTCCAGTACAAAAAGTGTGACTCTCGACTTCTTAAATGGTATTTTACACGCGTTATATGTTATGTGATAGGTTTATAAGTACCTATAACTCATCATCATACCTTAGCAGAGGTGCCGCCGTCAAGTTGGTTGAGGCAGTGTGCCAAATGCGCCTGGTCGAGCCAAGGTCTTCCATCGTCAGACACCGAGTGGAACAAGTAGTCCCGGAACAGCTTCAGCATGTACCGATCCCCAGTTTCCGACCAAGACGCGTCTAGATTCAACCTAAAAATAGTCGAAAATGTATTACTTTACTTTATTCATATTTTTTCATTGATTATTGGTCATCATCGTCATACGTAGTCCTTCCGCTCTAAGGGTCAGTTCACATCGACTTTTTTATGATCCGACAATATCGAATTTATTTACTACACAATTATTTGGTACACGCGCTGCGCAGCACCGCGCATCTCAGTGTGCTTTGACACGTGTCAACCCTTGCACTGAAATTACTAGCTTTTCGAGAAGAAAATAAATTCGATAGTTGTTAAAAAGTGCGCGCAGCGTAAGCGACGCGGTTTGAACGCGGGGTGACTACCCACTGCGGGAAAGTCCGAAAGGGATACCGGGGCTCTTAGCAACAGGCAACTGAAGGAACACAGCAGGCGTAGCATGAGCCCCGTTTTGTCGACGAAAGAGTAGACAAAAATTACGTTTCCTGTAGACAGTACGACTGAAGCAAAGTAGAAAGAGTCAACTGCACTTTTTACGAAATTCACTCTCAGAATTCTTTGTTTAGTCGGTTTTGTCATAGGATTTATCGGTTGGCAGTGTGATTTTGACAGTAAGGATAGAAAACTTTCTTCCGAAATAGTCTACTTATAAAAAGACGTAGACAAAGATCGTTAGAAATGAAAGACAAAATGACAGATTGTAGAAACATTTCTACGGTGGATGTCAAAAATGAAGAAACGAACTGTCACTTTGTATAGAAAAAGCTATGTCTATTCTTCGTAGAGATAGAAAGCGCCATGCTACGCCTGCAGGTGGGTGTTGGTCAGTAAAAGTCTGACACGCACTCCCGCTCCGCCTAGAAGTTATTTGATGATTTCCCAAACTAAAAAAAAAAGTCTTCGTTCCTCACGAAGTTTTCCGTCACCGTTTTGAGAGCAGTGTTGATGAAATTATTTATCCAAAAAAAATGAAATTTAGCTGTACGTTGAAGGGTTGTGAAACTATCGAACTGGTTGATAGGGTCCAGGTGGGTCAGAAAACCGCTAAGTCCTAAGTTTGTCTAAAAGGGGATATTTTTGCTGGGTACTATTATGAAAAATCCTGTCGTTTTCTTGAACATATCGTTATAACATAACGTTTATCAGTAGTTTAGCCTAAACACCTTTTAAACACGACATTTCTGTATGGAGTTTGACATAAAACTGACAGTAGACACGCCGACACGCGTTTAACAAGTGTCTAAGTTTTTGTGGTTAGACCCGCAGTTTAGACTAGAGACTGACTGTCACTCACTCGGGCCTCTCGTTGACAACTCCTAATTTGATCAGTATGCGAAGCAGTCTTCCATTGTCAATCTCGCGAGCCAGTTGGTCCTCAAAAACATCCGCGCGTCGCTCCAAAGCCTCCACCTACAATCACAGTAGTATTATTCTACTGCCATTTAATAACTAAATTAATATTCTTGCTCTTTTAACTTGTGTGTACTACAAATGTTTAGTTTTACCTCAAGTTATCCCGCTCGCAATATCTCATCCTTCGATGGTGGAGTTGACAGGAATTTACTACTACAGTCCCCGTCACGAGAAGCTATACATTTTGTAAACACATATTCAGGGGTTCGCAACCTTTAGATCAAATAAAATAAAATAAACAGTTTTGTAATGAT
Organism: Lithophane semibrunnea; assembly: GCA_947363905.1. Taxonomy (NCBI): domain Eukaryota; kingdom Metazoa; phylum Arthropoda; class Insecta; order Lepidoptera; family Noctuidae; genus Lithophane; species Lithophane semibrunnea. The sequence continues at coordinate 4,605,419 of OX376186.1, read as the reverse complement.
TTTGCTTCTCTGTTCATTAGTTTTGTATTACACGTTTGTTTCTTTTACTTGATTGAATTTGGGATTATTTGTTGTTGATTGAATTGTCGCTACGTAATTTAGTAGAAATTCTTTATTTATAAAATGTATAGCTTCTCGTGACGGGGACTTTAATGACACAAATTCGACTAACTACAACCATAAATAACAGAGGTTGCAACATAAAATATGTCACACGATTCATTACTAAATACAACATGAATGAAAGCAGGTACATGCTAATTTCCACTTATACTCCAGTCAGATTGAACTACATGGGAATGAACGACTGCAGTAACAACATAAAAAAATGCATTATCATCAAGAGAAGTAATATTACCTGTGAGTTAAAAATCTACTTTCACAGAGAAAATGTGAAACGTACACTAATATGTAACATATAAATTTACCTGTGTATAAAACCTTGCACCTATCATCGGCATGAGATCAGTGACGGAGCGGCGAGCAGTCGACGACGATAATAAATACCTAAATGGAATTTAACATAATACAGAAAAAACAATCTCAAGTGTTGCAGTCATAATACGCAGTTATGATATCACATAGAGGGCACGCATACGGGTCACATATGAGGTTGAAAGTTGAAACATCGAAAGCTGCTACTGCTTAAAGTACCTATCAAATTCACGAATAAAGTATTCAACACCGAGGACTAGCGGACAAATAATGATTTACATCCATTCAGTATTAGACATATTAAATCTGAAAGGTTACTCCAAGGACATACGTTTAAGGGTCCGTACACACGGACCACAACACAACCGCAACCACACAACGACAACACGTGGTCGGGCGCTAATTTGTATGAAAATGAAAACTTTATTCACACAAACCACGTTTTGCGCTCAAAATCAACCGTGTTGGCGATACTAACCACGTCGCAACTACTAGCGACAAAGTAACCACAACGCAACTACAATAAGTTGCAATGATACTATTCACACGCGATGATGACTGTGTGGTTGTGATACGTGTGAACGGGCCCTTAAGAGTGTTCTGTGGCAGGTGCACTGTTTGATGCTAAAATCTTTGTAATGAAAGTACTAGTTCTTCTTCTTCAGCATGGGCTCGAGTCGCTTTACTAAGCTAGCTACTAGAGCTACGAAACCCGTTCCGGCAGACTTCGGGGCGATTGTAGTCCGACACGGTGATTGATCTGGTTTCTGATATTAACCCTGCCAAGGCCAAATGATAATCTTTCTTTTTGCCTCATACGAAAACACGAAAAGTTATAGGAGGTGGGGGTTATTATCCAGGGATTGTTTCCCAAATTATAAGTAAATGTATTGGAAGTTAAGAAGGTCTTGTTGGGTAGGTTGCTGATAAAGTAAACTAGGGGGCGAAAACCTGGTTGCTGTTAATTTTCCTTTTTAGGTTTCAGTACCCCGCTGACAGAGAGCGTCTGTCTGTCAGCGGGCTGCAACTCACGAACCGTTATACAGGATGTAAGGGTAAACACTCTTGTCAATCAAACCATTGGTAGTTGACTTAAATATAAAAATAAATGACCGAACACAACAAAAAAAAAAACGTTATTTTCATTAAAAGATTTTAAAAAGTTTCTATCTGACACCGTGCTTGCTAGCGAAACAGCTGACTGACGCGCTCGCTGCCGGTCAGGTCACATCCCGTACCCCCCGCCCGTGTTGAGACGCAAGACGAACTTGGGTCTCTTGTGGTAAAATTTAAATCTAAAAAAATTAAAAAAGAAGTTGTAATTTTCCATTGATTTTACGTTCTATAAATGAAACCAAACCACTGGTTGCAAGGATAACGGTGTTTACCCTAACACCCTGTAGATAGACAGTTGAAATAATAACACCCAACAAGACCTTGGTAACTGGTCTATCTGATAGAAGTGAACAGAATAAATTATTTAAAATGAGTTATTAAATTTTTAAACTTCCTTTGCTATGGAATTAATTTTAAAGCTCACTTACGACATTTCACTTACTTCATTCGACTAAAATTGGAAGAAAAGCCACACAAATTATAAAAGTCATGGTGGTGTGGCGGCATCTACATCGCCACATGCGAACTACTCAAATTCCTGCATCGCGCAAGCAGTTAAACGCGCGACTCCTATAAACAAAGTCCCGACATGAATCGTCGGGCATTTGCCCAGCAAAGAGATGCTACTACCTTATAAAGGGTTAACACTAAGGCTCGTATTACACCACTTCATTCAAGACTCAAGAATTACTTTGACTACCCCCTAACGTTCTCGCGAGCGGTCATTGAGTCCTCCAGATATTTTATTGTAAAACGTGCAGATATCATTATAAAAGTCGTATAATTAAATGATCCACATCAATCTCTACAAAACAGTGCATTACAGTACTTTAGCTATTACCAGAGTTATCACCAAAAAAAAAAACTTTCCGGAAACCGTGTGATTGTGCGAAGTGAGTGACCTTCATATACAAAGAACTGAGTCATTAACGGTCATTAGCACATAAAGATACAGGCCTTCTTAGCAAGCAAATACCATTTTTGGCCAGTAACAATAATGTTCATTTGGTTTTGCGGATTGGATTGCGAATAAATGATCTGTGATGCAGTACATGAAGTAACGAATTTCATAGTAGAGAAAATTATCTGTCGCAAAAAGGTTACTAGGTCCTTACTTGATATCGCTAGGGCCTTCGACACCGTTCCCATTTACTCTTTTCCTCAAACTAGAGAAAGCAGACACCAGAGGACTGCAGCTTGATTTTTTCAAAACTTATCTCGCGATAACCCCGAACTTATCCCAATTTGTTACGGTACCGCAGGGCAGTATACTCTGCCCTAAGCTGTTTCTCAATTTTCAAATGACGTCACTGCAATCTCAACGTCACAAAAACCAAAAAAATCGTTTTATATTGTAAGCTCCAAAAGTATAAAACATGATTATAATAATTAATAATGCGTACTTTGTAAGTCCCTAAAGTACTAAAAACCATTTGTGTGCCTAAATAAATTATTACTTAAAACTAGTTTCAAACAATCCAATGGCTCTAAAATAGTTTTAAGTAATGCTTGAGTTTCAGGTGAGGTTCTGTGATACCGGCTTTAGTATTTTCAAACTTTATTGCATTTTAATTATTTGAAGCAGACAAACCTAGAATTATGTTTTCAACATATTATTAATCGCTAAATGATATAAGTATGTGAAATGTCGCGTAAGTGAGCCTCTTCAATGAAAATAATTAAGCATGAAAAAGAAGTAAAGAATTTTTAGATCAAGTTTCAATCAAAACAGTTCGAGATTATTTCGCAAAGTTTCTGACATACAATTTTGTAAGTTGGTATGTTTAGGTGAGAGTTAGTAAAGTTACATATTAGTGGTAATTGTTGGCTGAACAAAAAAGCATTTAGAATACAATCAAATGCGAAATAATCTCATTATATCAATCAGGGAGAGTTTTGCACGTAAGCTTATATGATAATGTAACGATTTGGTCATACAGTATAAGGTTCTTTAGGTCGGCGGAGTATGTTCGCGCGACGAGCTCCATGGAGGCGGCGAGGTTGTCGCAGTGGATGGTGCGGCAAGCTATCGCTAAGGCGAGCCGACCCAACGCCGTCAGGTCTTCTTGTTGAGCCTGTCACATAAATATATACAACATTAGTTTTTGTTTACCCTAAACCCGAAAAGGGGTCATTGAACTCATCATTTTGTTTTTTTTTTTCCATGGGACCAACTTTGAAATCGCGAAAAAAAAATCAGCTGTTCTATACATTTGTGTTCACTTAAATCGACAAAATTTATGGAACAGCTGATTTTTTTTTATTGTGCCAAATTTCATACTCCTCGGTCGGCGTAATGTTTGCAAAAGGGGTACAAAGTTTTTACTTCACGTAGATATTTAAATAGATTGTTCAAAATTCTTACCTGCGCGACGTCGTTAGTGTTGGCATGAAGGGCATCCGTGGCACCAGACCATGAGATACGGACGCGGCAGCCATTTATCACCACCTTCGTAGGTTCAAGACTACGGGAAAAAAGGTCATATTAGGTGTTTCTCAAGATACATACATATACTACCGCCTTTTTAGTCATGGGGGTAGGCAGAAACTACAGAGCGCCACCTGCTACGATTCTTACATAATCCTTTTGTTTTGTTTACGTTCACACTTCAGTAAAACAAGATGTAGTAGTAGGGTAGATATCCATCTCTAGTCTCTAGTCAGATTTCAATGAAGAATATTTTCAATTATCATACAGCCATAAATGAACAAGGTATTCGGTCAAGGGTGCATGTCGAAGTGGTCTGAGAGTTGAGTGGCATAAGAGAGGACGTTATTCCTACGGCAATACGACCACAGCTAGAATTCAGATACCAGTAGTTTTTTTGTCTACAGCTTAATTTTTTTCTCTGTTGCCAGGGTTGCTTATTTCATTCTCGTTTACCAGACTAATTTCATTCAAGCAAATTCTATAATACTCCGGTTAAAAAACTAAGGAGTTTGGTCAGTTCTCAATTTCAAATTTTCAATTAAGAAATCAGGTGCTAAACCTGGTAAAAAAGGTACCTAGTACCACGATCAAAAGTATGAGACTGAACGGATATTTAGGTAGAGAAGAATGCATATGTACTTCAAAAAGTCAGGAGTAAAGCTGGTGTATAACGTCGGGTATTGTACCTGCACGCAAGTCCGGCGGTGTGTACAGCTCTTAGGGCCGAAGTGAGCTGTACTAGATGACTCCATAACACGGCTTCCGGCAGCAAAGCACCGCTCGCCACCGCACGGAGCATAGCGTTTTTCTGTTCGTGTAGAATAATTTTCAGCGAGGTTTAAACTATGGTAACTTCCAAAAGTATCTGATTTAAGTGTAAACCAACCTTTTTCAGGTAAAATTCTAACGCAATCGCTCGTAACAACTTCATCTGTATTAAGAAGTTGTCAACTTTATATCTTACCATTTTTTCCAACAATTATTGTTTGGACAATTTTATTAAAATAAAATAATTGAAAAATCATCAGCGAAAAATGAGGTTATAAAAGCCTCAATTGTCAATTTTTTGATGCGCAATGGTCAGTTCACACCGAGACGCGACGCGACGCACATTTTTTTATGATCCGATACAATATCGAATGTATTTAGTACACAATAAGGTAAACGCGCTGCGCAGCACCGCGCATCGCAGCGTACTTTGACACGTGCCAACACTCGCACTGAAATTATACCTTTTCATGAAGAAAATAAGTTCGATAATTGTTAAAAAGTGCGCGCAGCGTCGCGTCGCTTCACGTCGCGGTCTGAACTGACCGTTAGAGATGATTAAAAATTAGAATGTTGGGTTTAATTTTAAAATAATCTATAGAAAGCACTCAATTTGTAAGTGGCACTACAATTTGCCCTCCTGAGGGACGTTTTGTGATCAATTTGTTTATTGGAACTGACTATGATTGTGACTTGTGACTTACGACTCAGATTGTGTTTATACTATTGTATATGTTTTTCTCGCTGTTTGTAAGCAGCTATCGTATGTTTTATTGAATCCGTCCACTTGTATATGCTGTCAGGTTAGGTGATGGTTTCAGCACATTAAGTAAGTCTCGTACACTCAACTCAAAAACATGATAAAAATGCGCACTTTCTTAAATTTGAGTGCAAAATGCTCATCAACATGTTTGTTAAGCAGCAAAGAAGCTCATTCGTCGCTGGTAATCTTATCGAGGGAAAGATACGTTATTTTGATTTACAATATGTTGACTACACTAGTGTTCTCATACATAGTCGAATCAATTCTCAGGTCGAGATTATTATTGGGTCAAAGCCAACGAATTGGACTTTAATGCGTCATAGGAAACATGTTGGATATTCCCACTTCTTCTACCACTATAGTGAACATATCGAGTCCATAAATAAATCTGTATTCTGTAAAAGTTGCGACAAAAATCGGCTCGTAAATTCCCGAAGTTTTTGCGTCGCACCGCTTTTAAGTGTATCTGCACTAAGCTATGAACGAAAATCTACAAACCTGATGAGTATATGGACGGGGTGCATCCGGGTCGGAAGAGAACGGGTCGTGGAAGGCGCCATTAGCGTCGTTGCTCGAGTTGCCGGCACCACCGGACAAGTATTTGTTCATCAGTGTCGTGCACGCGGGATGGTAAGTATAAACTAACACCATCGCTGTCGTACGAAAAAAAATGATTAAGAAAGAGTTAAAAAAATCATGCACAGAAGAGACACCCATATTTTGACCGTGACAAATGTCATAAACCGGGTACAAACCAAACAATGCCCGGCTGTTTGTTGTTATCATTATCACTGGCAGCCTTGTTCCAGCCACTGCTGAGTATAGGCCTCCTCCCTTGTGTACCATGCTTCCCAGCACCTATACTATGACGTATTAATGCCATCATTTTTCCAGTGTTAGTGAGAGACGGAGCTATACAAGGCCGCTAGCACCATCCTTTTTTCGCAGTGGTCGTCAGCCCCTTGGTCTGTGCGAATCTTATCATTTGTTGTAACGTGACCACGAACGTGACCCATGAAAATAGTTACCTGCCTGCCTGCCTAGCTTTTTCCCAACTATCTTGGGGTCGGCTTCCAGTCTAACCGGATGCAGCTGAATATTAGTATTTTACATCGAGCGACTGCCTATCTGCCCTCCAAAACCCAGTAACTGGGTAATACGATACCCCTGGGTAAACGACTGTCAAAGATCCACGAATGACAGCCGGGACCCACGGATTAATGTGCTTTCCGACGCACGGAGGAATCTTGGTATGTAAAGATGGTCGCCCATCTACGGACCAACCCCGGCAAGCGTAGCTTAACCTGATGGATGGGCCCGTGCGGCTGTTATTACTTAGCCACGAGCTCTTCTAGGAAAAATGTTACCTTTTCTTTTAAAATAATGAATCAATAATTACATGCAATTTTGGTTTCAGTTGATAGGCTTTTAGGGCTTCCAAGAATCGTGGTAGTTGTAGTGTCGTCAATATCCTCTTTTTTGTGAAGAGAATCAGTTCGGTTTTTGTAGGGTTCACTGATAGTTGGTGTTTATTGCAGCAGTCCTAAGCTCTACTATTTTCACGGCTTGGGATATGCTTGAGGTTGCTTAGGTTATATCCGTGGGTGCCATTTGTTATATGACGTAGCCTACGGTGAAGTAATTAAGTATTTTGATGAGGCTGTCTACAACCAGGTTCCATAGAAGCGGCGGGAGGACCTTTTGGGCAGCCCTTCGCCACAAGGGCCTTTAATTAAGACTCTTCTTAATCTTTAATTCAACCGCACACAATGACGAAGAAAAACTGTCAACATTTAATTGATCAAATAAACTTTAGTAACACAGTAAGAACAAATGCCACGTAATGTTAATAATTTGTTTGGTCCTCAATAAGCAACAACCGTTTGCATTATGTATTGCGTGCGTAGCTACACAGCAGCGCAATTAATAAAAACAAACTAGGAATACAATTGACTGAACTATCTCAGAGCAATTATATGTAATTGATATTATGCAGTCTTTGATGATGTTTCTTGATTCCAGAGCTATTTTAGTATTTTTAGTACAGAGAGTCTATTTTTTTTCTGCGGGAAAATTAGTTTTCAATCAACCAAAGTTTTATTGGTTATCATATCTCGGGACATCGTAGGCATACGAGGGGCCGAACCCAACTCGCAGAGGCCTGAATTATTAAACCATCATAAGCTCAAGTGAATCAGGAGCCCACAAATTCCCTTCTTATCTTACAGTCGAATTATTAATTTTCTGAAGTAAACTTACAGGTGTTAATGCCCGGGCACAGATATTATAATACTACGTACAGATACCCAATCCCATACAAAGAAATGACACCACCCTAAGTCTGTCTATTGAGCTGGCTATTTTTCTTCCTCCATTTTTTTAACAGATGGCAGCATCAGCGACTCACTAATTGCCAGAGACTGTAATTTTACTACGCCATCTAGGAGTCTTGCGTAGATACTACGCAAGACTCCTAGATGTGTTTCTTCCTTTTTTACGTATTTTCTTCCTAGGTGTTCAATTTTCATATTTCTATGTAAAGTACTAGATTTAAAAAAAAGTTGTTTGATTTTCCTTAATGAAACGACTCAAGCGCAAGTTTAAAGTGACCCTGTCATCACTTGAGTAAAACGCCATCTATTGCAAAGAGCTCTCGACAAAATGATTAACAGATCGCTTCTATATCATTCTAAGGGTTCGAATTGAAGTAAACGGCTTAATTTAAGTTTTTTGTTGAAAATACGAGATTTATGACTGTAAATACATAAATCAGCATTAAACAAAGATGTTTCGATTTTTACTAATATTAACTCAGCCAAAATTTGCCGTATAACGCTTTGTAGTGATTGTTAATTTCATAAATTGTTACTTATGCTGCCATCTATGATTTTTTTTCAAGACTAATTATAATTTGTTCGAGTTGAGACCCCATGGCCCGGGTGTCACCACTGTGTGGATCGCCCGGAGGACACGGTGGAGCATACGGTGAAGGTATGCCCTGCTTGGGCGGAGCCTCGCCGTGTCATCGTGGAGGCGATCGGCGGCAATGACCTCTCGCGTCCGGCCCTAGTCCAGGCCATGGTACGGAGCGAGAGGGCATGAGTTATGTTTAAGTTTCATGAAATGCCCGATTGAAGGCAATAGGCTCACTCCAGCTCACTCCCTGATCTTAATATCATCGCCGGATACAAATCCAGACTCCGGAATGCTACTGAGAAATGCCTAACGGAAAAACACTGCCTGACCTGAATCGAACCTCATGCTCAGCGGTAGCACTTGGAGGCGGAACGCGTGAGGGAGAGGCAAAGTTTGCGCCCTCACGACCCTAACCGCCGCCGCTGGAGACGCCCTGGGCGTCGGGAATCCCAGAAGGATTCCCGGCCACCATAGGCGCGGGCTTGCGGACGGCGAGCAAAGGGTAGCTCGCCGTCCGATTAGTACCAGGCCCGGGTCGATGGCGCGTCGTGTTCCACGCGCGCCTCAAAGAGATGTCAGTACAATTGGCGGGGTCCGCTAAGACCGATGTCTGCCAGGGTTGCGGGTTAGTCCGAAAGGGATACCGGGACCTTGGCAACAGGCAACTGAACGAACACGGGTGGGTTTTAGTCAGTAAAAGTCTGACACGCCCTTCCGCTCCACCCAGAGCGGGAGAAGTAATTGGATGACTTCACACCGTCAAAAAAGAAAGGTGTTAATGCTGGGTATCGTGTTACACAGGAACTGGGTTGCGCGAGGTGAGACAGGAAGTCGTTCCATGGAAACTACTGGTAATGAGCTATAATAGACAGGAAGCCGATCCCAATAAAGTTGGCAAAAGGCTATAGGTTAGGCAGATGATGGATGATGTTAGGAATCTGGGAATCCGCTTGTAACGTTGTGGCTTCACACCTGAACTTAGTCGAGTAGTTAGTATGTTACTAAGTGGTTGAGCACAACACTAAATTACATGCCCAACACTACTTGACAGACTACTCATTCATTTCATCTGTAACCAGCCATACTAGCGGTTCGTTATGTAGAACCCCTAGATTTACCATGTGCCCCGAGTCTAGGGTGAGTTCACCATTATTATTATACTGTACTGTGTGCTCCTTGTGCCACCTGCAATGGTTATGCTCTTTAAGCCTGGCTTGTCACTACTTAACCTAAAATCACCTGTCATTCTGCCACGCTGTGATTGCACTCTCTCTATCTCTGCCTGTAAGCCGCTGCGATGTATTATGCTTACCTATCCTGCTTATGGGAAGCAGGATAGGTAAGCATAATACATCGCACCGTTCTTGGTCGCTAAGGAGGCTAGCACATCGCACGCGGCTTGCTGCTAACTGCACCGCATCTGACATGCGCTCCCTAACGCGCTTTCAGGGTTCTACGTACCGGCTCTTCTACACGGCGATTCTACATTCCGGGTTCTACGTACCGGCTTCTACACGGCGATTCTACACCTCGGTTCTACGTACCGGCTTCTATGGACCGGCTTCTACACCTCGGCTACTACGTCCCGGCTCTTACGTCCGACTAAGGACAGGACGCGTTGGCATGCTGCCAATGCCCGCTACCGAGTCCTTGCCGAGGCCTGGCCTACCTGCGGCCTACCGCCGCGAGCTACCTGCGGCCTAACGCCGAGTACCACCTGCAGGCTGTGCTGACAGGCCTCCTCGTCGGCCACGTGTCTCCAACCCGTGCCGGCCCTACTGTTCCCGCTGAGCCTGCGCTGGCAGGCCCCTTCCTACTACAACGGATGACCAAGGACGGTACCCTTCTACCTACCTAAGTGTGCGGGTGCTCGGAAAGATCAGTGACCTTACCCGCGACCTAGCTGTGGATCTACTAACTAATATATGTATCAAACTACCCAGCTGGTTTCACTCCTCTCTCTACACTACCTACCTACCTATCTATCCGTTAACGGCCTGCGCAGCCTACCTGCAAAGCCCAAGCCGTTACACGCTAGATGCGAACAGCGTAGACCTGGGCATTGAAACAACCCTTGGTGGAGGCCAGCCTATTTTTAGTAGTGGCTGTCGGTTTGAGGATATTGAATTCTTGCTAAACATTTCATGATTATTGGAAACTAAGAAAGATTTTCGTCTCTCTATTTAGGACGATTAGAAACTTGGTACCTGATTGAATAATCTAAGAGTCAATTTATAACAACGTCCTTTCCAAAAACCCTAGAATTTTCACAAAAATAAAGCGATTTCATGTCAAATTATTCTGCGACATATGCATGCATACTCACAGTGGTCTCCAAACGCCTTGGTAGTGAACCAATCGTGTAGCTTCACAACGTTGGGATGGTCGATCTGTTTCCACATCTCCAGGCGCTTAGTGACGGAGGTGGAGTAGGAGTGCAGGCGCCGCAGAGCGTAATGTTCACCAGTCTGCCTGTGGGTCGCGCGGTATGACGTCGCGATGGCGTGCGGCGCTGCGCTCTCCAGAGGAGTCAGTTCCGAGTACATCTCCACGTTTTCGGGTAAATCTGGACAGAAAAGGACACAATTGCAAAAATATACACGTTATAGTTGTGTCAACGAAACGACTTTTTCATTTCGATGATATACATACGATGCCATAAACTTTATTATATAAAATTCAAGAATAAGGCTCAGACCAAATTAATAAAAAACCAAGACAGAGCACTGCTAACAATACAGTGAAGCATCCCAAAACTATACCTTCCGCTCTCTGCATACACACTCACACCTACACATTTACAACCATTTATAATAAAACTACACCTCACTAAGTGCACACATGTTTACGAAACCGGCCTCACGTCACTGTTAACAGCGTCTGGTTTTTTATTTGGTCTGAGGAATAAGTTAATAAGCTGGAATTGTTGGTCTATCCTGTAAAAATCTCATCGTGAAAACTTAGGTGAAGCGAGCTTGAAGTGAACTGTCATTCAAACTGATAATATTGACACTACTGACAGCTCACTTCACCTAGATATTTACATATTAGATCAGCTGATTTGCGACTAACTTATGTTCTGGACAATCATAAGCAAAAGTCTACATACCTGGATACTGGCGTAGATCGGTCTGCAGGAACACATCGTCATTTCTCTCGTAAATCTCGGAACGGATCGTCTCGGGCATGTAGAACGATGCGGCGAGACCTTCACACAATAGAGAAAACAGTTATAAACACATTGTTTTACTTATATTACTAAAGGGAAAATTCGTCTTGGACTGTTGTTACTTAAAAACATATAAGGCAACGAATAAAAAAAGATGATAATGAAAGATAGGGGAGGGTTTACCACTGAAGCAGAACGTTCAGAAGAACCTAAATACGTAACTTTTAACATACACCAGAACACAGCATGTTTAGCTTAAAGATTCGATTGGGCGGCTTTGCGATCGCTTTAGGCAGAGCACCTTGTGGCACTCCGAAATGGGCCATATTTTCCCGCCTATGTACGGCTGCAAACATTGCAAACAGTGGATCTACAATGCTTAGACTATTGCTGCAATACTAATAATATTTTCACTGAGCCGGAAACCCCAGCAATTATTGAAAGAATTTCTGCAACCCTTTCTAAAAAATTTCGCCCTAAAATTACCGGGCCATACGCAAGAGTTTAATATAATATCAGGAAGCACAACAGTCGCTTTTGGCAATAAAGGCAAGTATTGTCACATATATACTACATACCTACTCTTAATAAATAACAACTGGTTGAGGCATGAAATCAGCTAGAAAAATATGCAAAATAAGAAAAATATGGTGAGAGTGCAGCACAGATATCCAGGGCAGACATATTTTACTATACATACTTCAATAAAAATCTTAAATTAGTTCACTAATAGACAACGCACAGCCTAAATCGCTGGATCTAAAACAGTATAGATACATGAAATATTGGACAAGAGTTTCTTATGTACTTGAAAGAGAGCAACTAAGGAAACATTATACATTAATATTTAACTTGTATTGAGCACAGACATCTCAATGTTTTGACAAGTCGCCACATATACAGGCTGTCAGGGTAAACACCGTTATCCTTGCAACCAGTGGTTTGGTTTCATTTATAGAACGTAAAATCAATGGAAAATTACAACTTTTATTTTTATTTTTTTAGACCTAAATTTTACCACAAGAGACGCAAGTTCGTTGCCCTATGCGCTAGGGCAACGAACTTGCGTCTAAACACGGGCGGGGGGTACGGGATGTCACCTGACCGGCAGCGAGCGCGACCCCTCCCTTAGTCAGTCAGCTGTTTCGCTAGCAAGCACGGTGTCAGATAGAAACTTTTTAAAGTCTTTTAATGAAAATAACGTTTTTTTGTTGTTGTGTTCGGGTATTTATTTTTATAATTAAGTCAACTACCCATGGTTTAAATGACAAGAGTGTTTACCCTTACATCCTGTAGATGGCACCCGTGGTGATCATGGGGTGGGTCGCATGTAAAAATAATTTTAATAAAGTAAAAACTTCAGCTAAGCTCACTCGGCACAATAGCAATAGTATGACAAATCGTATTGCAAGGTGAGCAGGTGTCATTTGATACATCGACACGACCGTCTTACGTTGATTAGTAATTATTACTCAAAATAACTAATATACTAAGCATTTTGCTTTTAGGAGTAGTAAGAGTTTCTATGACCACTTTTATTTTATAATTCTGCTCAGCTGATAAACGTTACTGTCATGTCTAAAGATATCATCATATATCGTCTAAAGATATATCATGAATACGAGCCCCCCCAATATGGGCCGCAATAAGAGATAATTGCGTGTTGAGCTCAAAGAAACATTCTACTCACCTTCTTGACTGAATTCCGTAAAGCAATAATATATTTTAGCCCTCGTTAAAATTCTACACCCACCGCGAAACAATAATGCTGTCAAAGTTTGACAAAACTTAGGGGATTCGTTTTAAAGTCGCTAGCGCATAATACTAGATTCTTAATTTTTATACACAATAGTTTTAAACTTTACGACTGTTATCCTTTACGACTTTTGCTACTACGAAAATGCAATAAACTACTTGAAATCATACGATCGGTAGTAAAATAATAAAAACCATTGATAAAAGTATCGACCTCATAAAGTTCGCAGGGCAGTAAGCAATATAAACCATGGCCTATCACAATTTTATCATGACGTAAGCCTAGACTGGCGTATGATAATGTTAGTCGTTACTATGTGATTACAAATCACGACATTGAATTTCTAAGTTTTGGAAATCGGGGAAACTCGCTTAGCTATACAGAAGCGCATACGTGTTTCTAGAAACCTCAGTCATGTCCAGACAGCTGCCACCTGCTTCGCTCTTTCTAGATTGCTTTCATCTTAGCAAAGTATTGAAACAGCTGATCTGATGGATAAGTTCGTCGCCTCTTACCGCGGAGCATAGAGACTACCTACATTCGTCAGTCATAGTTTGGCAAGCAAATATCATATTCCTCTAATAATAACTGATAACGGCTTCCTGATGCGACGTGTAACGTGCTTTGTAGATTGATTCGAAAAATCTAGAATAAATGCGCTTGTAACATGAGTGTAGCACTCAACTGCTCTCATGGCTCAATTACTAACATAGGCACAACGGCAGGGGACTCCTTCAGATTCTGACACGTTAATGGATACGTGTCACCGGTTCACAAGACCACCACGACAATTTGCATTTGATTCGCAGCCGCCGTAATGGCAGCTATCAAGCAATTTTCCAATTTCCGTCGGTGGAAATAACAAGCTACACTGCGCTTGATTTCCTTTATAGGGTGACAGCTATCAGTTACTAGCGCATCACTTGTTATGTAATCAATCAAGTGTTTGGTGATTTAATCTAAATTACTTGTTTATTTATTTAAAGCCAAGGTGACAATGTATTTTTATACTATCATCGGCAATCGTACCGTCACTGTGTGCGTTTGTAGAAATATAGACAACATTCTCATGCAAATCAATAGAAATTGCATCATTTGCTGCATGTTTAGATCTAATTCATATTGTTTATTTCTAGATCCTAGGTATGTTCAATCGCATCTGTGCGCACAAATTTCTATACAAAAGTTACCCTGGCGTATAACTTACATTTATAAAAGGAAATACCAAGAAAATTAACTTATAAAATATGCAAAGCATTGTCGCAGGTCAAGACATATTTGAGCACGCGAGCCAGACAGACTTATTAATATTCTTTATACTAATTTTAATATAATCTCGCGCAGTATAATGCAAAGTGCATAAAGGACTACAACATATTGTAATAATAGCGTAAAAAGTAGGAACCACAGCTATAAATAATATAATTATGCATTCAAGTTTACAGTGCAAACGACCATTAAATGTTGTGATTAGATTGACGATTGTTCGTTCTGCATCTGTGTTATTGACCTGCCGCACAGCGCTATTTATTTAAATTGAGCCAGTAATATTGAGAAGTCATTGTATAACATTACATCACATTATTGAGCAATGAGACAAGTATATCTAAGGTCAATTTTGCTAGCTTGGACAAACATCTCGCTAATTGACGATGTAGCTACGCTGCTTTTTTGCAACGATATAATAGAAATAATAAATATAATCCTTTTATTTTGGAATTCGCTGTTCGCTGACGCACATCTATCGGTCTTTTACTTCGCTTTTTGGACTAGTTGAATAACTCGAGTCGAGTTTTATTATTACTTATTATATTTTAATTTACAAGTCAGCGTGATTAAAATTTACGCATTTCAAGTAAGTATTTAAAATTTACCCAAGGCGCAGTTTTCACGTGTCAGAAATATACACGAAATTATGTTTTTATTCGCAATAAGATGCTTGTATGGTGCATTGGTGCATAAAGGAGTATTTTGCTAGGAGCTTATGCGTATTGGGCTTAAGAACTCATTAGCTGGTAATGTGATTTTAATGATATATCGACGCGTGAGAGAGTGAAGGATAAGTACGAGAAGGTTCGACAGTTAATCACGTGTAAGTGCAGTTAAAAAAAATATATATTTTTCCGCATACTATCTTTGCGAAAGATTTTGGTGCTGCCCAGTTTGAGACACACAACATAGGGTCAACAATAAACCTACAAGACTTTACTAAATCTCTGAAAATTAAATTGACTGCAGTAACTAAAACATCCATTACCTGATTTCGAAGTCATGGGCCCGATGTGGGTCGGAGTTCCAGAGTAGATCTGTGTGGCGTACGGCGACGCAGCACCGGCGCCCACGGCTCCGCTCATGCATGACTCAGGAGCCCCTGAAACAATAACACCAAATAGCTCCCATTATTAAAAAGAGACAAACAATTATTTACCAGATGATTGATGTCACTAAGCGCCAAAACTCTCGGCAGTACCGGTCACAAAACGTGTAAGGAGGACGTTGAATATTTTTACTGAGCCTCATGCTGTCTCGCTTTGTAGCGCTTAGTGATTCTTTTATTTGGCACCACTACACATGGCTTTATACCCCAATCGACACCTAAAGATTTATTTCAATTTGCAGTAGCAGGGATTTATCGTGGCTTACTTTCTAAAAATTCATAAATTAAGTAATTCTTCCATGTCTTCCTAATCATAACCGACACTTGGTTTTTCGACTTTCAAGCATAAACAGCAATTCCAAAAATTGATATCTAGCAAACTGGGTTAAAAGCAGTACCGTGAAAAAGACAATTTCCTGACGTGGTTATCTGAGGGAAACTTTGTCGGCAGAAACCGTTAGGTCAATATCGGACATGAGACATAGTGGTAAATTGTTTGATAAGTCACGACCTATGCATGGGGCATATCGAAATAACAACCAAGTACTGTTTTACGCATCTCTTTATTGAAATGACAGCGAAGAAACTTAGATTATCCAATTCGATAATAAATTACTGAGGATTTTGAAGGTTGCTTTCTCTTCCTACATCAATTACATGTAAATGCTACTTTCGACTAAACTCATCGGTGTTTCCCGAACTAGTTTATTTAGTTCTAGCTTTTTCCCGCAACTTGGCCCGCATGGAGGTTCCAAGTCGGCACGGGACATACTACCGGAATAAAAAGTATTCTATATTCTAACCAAAAAAAATACAGACGAATTGATAACCTCCTCCTTTTTTTGAAGTCGGTTAAAAATGAGTATTGGATGCCAAATTTCAATAAATCAAGATATCTGTTAAGAAGGAAAAACACATATCGCATTTATAGTATAATTGTTTCTAAGACAACATATTAGGGATGTATTAACTCTTTACCAACCCGCGGCGCAAAAATTATCTTGATTATGAATTAGTTTGAAGCCTTTGTTAAATATTATTTTTGGTGGCGATGCCCTGTTGCTAAATGCCAATTTATCGACATGATCATTGCAGTCACATTACGTGACTCAAAGTCCTGACGCAATAAAAGCAGTAATATCAAGATTTGTGAGCTGATAAGAAGTGTGAGATAAGCAGACAGCATTGCTTGCCCAATACACTGTCGCGACTATCGATATAGATTGCCCTTCATATATACGTGAACTCATACGGTATAATCAACATGATTCAAGCTATTTTACTTTCTATTTGACATGGAAAAAGCGCCGCATGCGCAACCTGTTAGACCTGGGAAATTGTCACAGCTATTGACAAAGTCAGGTAAGGGAATATATCCCTTGCTCCATATTTTATAGCTTGGTGAAGGTTGTTATTTTTCAATAAGAAAAGTAACTTTATAACTGAATCCTTTTCCACCTTTAGATTGGTTTAGTAGTTTAGGTTTATAGATGCTTCATGTAAAAAGACAAACAAACAGATTTTTGCAAAATCATTAGTAGGTGGCATCCCATTTTCACAATTTTTTTTGTTTACCCTATGTGAAAAAATGTATGGCTTTCAAATTAAACGCTGATAAGAACATAGTACTTCAGTACTTTTGCTATGGTAAATATGTACAAATTTTAACCGTATCTGAAACATTGGTTGTTTTAATGATAAGAAACTTGTATTGAAAAATTACTGATAACTGACCATAGTTAATGTAAACTGTAGTAACCATTGCATAGACTGCGGAAATATTTGTCTGGTTTTGTTCTTAAAGCTTTAAGGTAGTTTTTTTCTACTTACCAATTGAAGCAGAGGAATTCAATGCTCCAGATGTGTTCAGGCTGTCGGAGTTTGTAGAGTAAAAATATGTTGTCCCACCTACATTCTCCTGTAACAAAAAAAAATTATTTATTAAGATTGTGTAGAACCTCACGCATTGAGTAATAACGGGCAGAAATGGTGAAAGTAAACTTTATGTAAATGAGGTTAAATAAGGATTATCCTTCTGTTGCATTATTTATATTAAAACAATGTGGCATGGCAGATTTCAGTTGTTTTATTCAAAGAGAACCAGCAAGGCACTTGAATTGAGATTCAGATCAAGTTTTGAAAGTTGGTCATGGACAACTGGTTGTACACATTAAAGCTGACTCCAATGTACCAATGACCTTTACAGTAACGCTGCTGATAAGAACTATATTTCAATAACACAGGTTGCTACTGATGCACTTCCATGTCTAGCTTACTGAATGTCTCATTATCAAGATCATAAATTGCTTCTCTATATAAATACCTAATTTACATAACTTCTATAAACATTTGAATGTCATTGCAACTTTAATTATAATAATTTATCACAATGGTTTCATTAAACTTGCAGATACAAAACAGTTTCTGGTCACTATTTATCACTGAAAGTAATTAGTTAGAAAGTAATTGATTATTAGTTAAGTTTACCTGGTGCACTTGGGATGTGTTGGGAACACCTGCCATTGTAGAGGGTGATGAACTCTCTGGCGAGTCGGGCTGCATGATACTTGGTTGAGTGAAGTAGTTCATTGGAACAAACTCTGTAATCACCACCTAGTACAACAAAGACCACAACAAAATGAGTCCTACAACGCTCTGTGAAAGTAATACTCCCAATTGTTTAAAAACAACATTAAAAAAATATCACCTTCTTGATGGCAGTGGGTGAGGATTCCAGACTGAGTTTCCCAAGTGCCTGGTTCAGGGATCTTGTAGGGGTCGAAGTGGAGCGATTCTGAAACATCCAAACATGAGTCACCACTGACCACAAAGGTATACATCAACAATAAAGTATGAAAGTTATCTCACCATGTAGGTCGCCAATTTCGACTCTTGTGGCAGCCCATTCGGAGGGGAGGGCGAATATTGTAAAAAGATCGAGGGATCCATAGTTTCCAGCTCACGGTGCAGCCAACTCATGATGAATAACGAAAAAGGCTTGTGTAAATAAAGCGAACCGACTGCTAGTATCCGTAGCACGACTTGACGTTTCGGTGAAGCTACGCGATCTGAACTTCGCTCATCTGGTTGATCATCAACAACCCATCTTCCTCATCTGTTACACTTATCTTACTGATCTCAAACATCACAACGGCTGACCGTGATCTCGGACATTTTCGTTTTATTTTCTATTTTTCTATGTTCTTGATACACTATTTAACACCCGTGACAGAAGATCAAGCCATACACAAATACTTGATTGTGATTACTAAGCTCATTGTCACCAGGATTGTGTGTAAAACAGTCGGTAATCAATCGATCAATTCATGCCGGATTAAAGACTTTCCAACAAGTTAATACATTTAAAATTTCTAAATAAAAAAACAGAGCATAGGGACACGAAGACAAATACACATTAAAATTACGCTACACATACATACGTATACAAGTTCGTACGTAAACGTAAAAACTCTGACTGAAGAACGTAGAATATCAGTGATCATAGACTACACATGTTATCCTACTAAATCAAATTGTTTCCACATTTCGCCAAACACAGTGACGGTTTATTGTTGTTCCATTTAGTAAGATAGCAATTGTCTATGAAAATAGTTTGTAGAACAGTTTGAATGGTACTGATAAATTTTAATTTTCAGCGTCCATCCATACTAATCCATACTAATATTCAAAAGTTACTCTGTCTGTCTGTATGTATGTTACCTTTTCACGCCTAAACCACTTAACTGAATTCGATAAAATTTGGCAAGGAGATAGGTGGCATCCCGGGGAAGGACACGCTTCTTTTTATCGACATACCTACCACGCAAGCGAAGCCGCGGGCTGAAGCTAGTTTCCAATAAATGTACCATCACGCAGTGATGGTCGGTCAGTATGTACACACGGCTACACATCAAGCTATACATTTCCAGTATAAGCTGACCTCGCACTGTACGGAAATCCTATACATTGTGAGATCAGCATAAACTGGAAATGTATAGCTTGATGTGTAGCCGTGTGTACCATGCATATAGGATAGTACGGGTAGCCCTTAGGGACGCCAGCTGGATCGAAATCATGCGATAAAACAGACAGAGGTAGCGGACAGTTTGCTAGTGGATCAAATGAACCAGAGGGTATACACAGGCCCGAACCGGTAGAGACCCAGGGCCCCTAAGCATACTTACGAAGATCTGAAATAATGCAATAAATAATGGGGTGATAGACGTGCTAGCAAGTACGCGTACTTATGGCTCGGCGAGCTTACTCGCCCGT
Organism: Lithophane semibrunnea; assembly: GCA_947363905.1. Lineage (NCBI taxonomy): Eukaryota > Metazoa > Arthropoda > Insecta > Lepidoptera > Noctuidae > Lithophane > Lithophane semibrunnea. Next base: position 4,585,416 of record OX376186.1, on the reverse strand, counting down.
GTGAGTGTGGCATGCATGCATGCAGTAATAATTACTAGAAGTAAAGCAGCCTGTAGATCATAAAATTGTGGCTAGTCAGAGTGTATAGGCTGGTGGTTTTATTCCGTTTTATTTTAGTCGATTTGTGCTGAAAATTAATCATGTGCACTTAGCCTAAATGACTAATGAATGACAGGTGCACGTATGAAAAAAAATATGCAGAATTGTCTGGGCTGACTAGACTGCTGTACGTTGAGTTTTATTACGATTTATCGTGAAGTCTCTTCGAAAAAAGATCAAAAGGTCTCGTGTTTTATTATTGTTTGGTATACTTTTCACTCTTGTTTATTTCTTTCAAAGTTCTATGTTTTGTACTATTATAAAAAGCAGAATAATACTTGGACTAGTTGTAGTTGGTGATAGGAAAAACAACGCACGTCACAATTTTATAATTTCTTAGTAGTGTAACTCGATTAGTGGTACGTCTCGACGCAAAATAATCTTTCTGTTGATAATATGTTTAGAGGGTTGAGTTGTCGCGGGTGTTTACTAAAGTGTTAATGTTGTAGGTACCTACCAAAGTCAGGATGGATTCCTCATACCAGGGAGGTGTGACCTACGAAGACAATAGTAGCAACTTCCAGCGGCTGTCGCAAACTATCGCCAGCAATATAAAGAAGATATCACAAAATGGTAAGTAGTTCTATTGTTTTCATTATCAACTTTTTATCACTGATAATATCTTTTGGGCTTACTTTTTATTTGTTTATTCTTAGTCATGCATGTATTTATGTGTTTCTCTATTGTTATCTTGAAGCATATAATTCACAGACTATGTGGAAATTCTAATACATATAATTTCTTTTGCCGTCATTATGTTTTTCAATAATTATATGATTTTACTTGACGATAGAGCATTATGGTTGTTGTTGAGATAAAAAAAATAATCAGTTCATAATTAATCACTTATTAGACAGATTTCCTTTGTACATTATTGTATAGTTTCTTGAATTCTGTACATGTATGAGTCAACTTCAATAATGTCATTTTAGCAATTGGTGGCATTGGCAGATGGCAATAAATATTCAAAACAACTTGTTTTAAAGACATAATAATTTTTCATTGTCTTATATCCTTTGTAAAAAAACTGGAGCCAGAAACAGCATTTTATTATGTGCTGTTTCTCACTCCAGTTTTTTTCTTCTTATGTCACCTCTAGATTCCTGCCCATACCAGGCATTAAGTTAAAGCTATAATTTATTAATGCATAACTTTCTCTCTTGAAATGTCTCTGAATGCTGTTTTATTGTATGATAATGCAAAACATTTTATGGTAACATTCTATTATATTACCAGCTCGCACCAGCTTCCTACTTCCAAGAATAGGCCTATCAATGACAGCCTAGAAAGACACACACTTAATTATTGGGTAGAAGTTTGATCCTGTAATGATCAAAAATTAATTGCATTCAATTTCTTTTATATTTTCATTATAATTCATTGCCACATATTTTAGTCCCACATGCGCTATGTATCACTAAATAAAATGAATGCAAAAAAAAAAAAAATTGTTTTGCTCTCTATGCATTTAGAGTTTCGTGGTGCAAGCGAACCTAAATGCTTATTTAGAGCTGTGGCTCCGTGCCATAACATTAACGAGAGCCTGTTTTTAAAATAAAGATTAAAAACTAATGTTGTAAGGTTTAAGATAAAAATAAAAGTATAAACGGAAACAAAAGGTTGTGCAATAATTTACTATGAATCATTAAAATATAACCAGAGTAGACAGACAATACATACTTCGCACAAATTTTCATCTTCTTTCACAAACTTATTTTGACTTTAATATGTAAGTGATTTGTATCCTTTACTATTTATCATGGTTACGCAATAACTATGGGTTTCCGTTGGTAGTATCTTCCATGACAAAGATGGTCAACCAGCTGCAGACACCGCAAGACTCGCAAGAGCTTCGGAACCAATTGTGAGTGTATTCATGGTCAATTTACAATTAAATATTAAGATTTACATGGCATACATAACACAGCTTTTAGTGTATAACTGTTCACTTAGGGGTTTATTTATATTGCATAAATTAATGATTGGCTACTTTTTAACCATACATTTTGATGTTTGAATGTCACTTAACTTTAAGCAACGTTTATAAATAAACCCGTTAAAGATTAAACAAAGTTATATGTTTAATGGTAAAAAGTTATTTGATATATTCAACCTTTTAAGGGTACCTATGCGCAATTATTCAAACAGAATTGCATACTTAGATATACAAATCAATCAGTATACTAAGAAAACTTTATTTTATAGGCGTCAAATACAAAACTATACGCAGAAACTGGCCAAGGACACGTCGTCACTCATAATGGAGTTGATGAAGCTGCCTACGGACCAACCTGCCAACAAACTGACGAAAGAGCGCCTCAGTGATGAATACATGATCACACTCAACACCTTCCAGGTTTGTCATATTATATTTGTCTTGCTGCTCATCATAACCTTGATGACTGAACGCGGTAGCTCTAAGTCAGTATCAAGCTACCTTTCAGGCCATTTTTAAATTAAATTTAAAATCAATTTAAATTTGGGAACAGCTGGACTGATTTGGCTATTTTTTATTTTAAAATGTTCGTAATAGATAGTCTGAATTAGGTTTTTATGGAAAGAAAATTGGAAAATTGAAAGGAAAATGTTCAAAATAATCAGACTGTCTGTCGCGTCAGCTAGTTAAAAATAAAATTGGAAACAGAAGTACCTAAAACCAGAACTTTTAATAAAAGGCAGTAGCATAGTAATACAAACAAAAAAAAACGCAACAATTCGATTGATGATTTCATTGTCAATGCTAGAAGTTCATTAAATATTGGGTTCTTTTCTGATATACGATAATAAGGTATGATGTTTATTTTCATTCATTGGTGTAGCCTATACTGTACTATAGCTACTATCATTACAACAGTTTCAAAGATGCCTAAACAATGGGCGGTGTATAGTATTTGTTAGTAGATTAATAGCAGTTGATCATACACTAAGCACCGCTCGTGCTGTTGTAGTACTTCCGCTATTATATTTCCAAGTAGAATTACGTACGAATCATGAATATACCCCAACAGTTATATAAAATCTCTTCTCGTTACGCTGGAGGTCAAATGAAGTCAATAGGGATACCTATTTGGGACGCCTCGGCTACCTGGGTGTCCATTTACACGAAATGATTATTGCATCTATTGCATCTAATACTTGTCTTTACAAGAAGATGCAACAGTAAAAAAATATAAAATGGAACTTAATGTATATCATCGTTCTCTTGCCTAATCCCAATTTATAGGCGCAACATGTATTTTTCTTCAATAATAACAATTTATTATAGAAAACGTTGAGTAAAGCAATTATTATCATTTGAACTACTTTCACATAAGTATACCTAACTATACCCTTCAAAGAGGTAAAATAAAAAACTGCAATAAACAGGTATTGGTAAAAAATGGTACAGGTAAAAATACAGGTATGGTAAAAAATGGTACAGGTACAATACAGGTAAAAAATGTAGAAATATAACCTGCTTCCTGCATGAAAGACTGAGCGTGACAAAACAGTATTGATCAGTGAAACTAGGTCAAGTTCAGCAAATATCTAAAATTCACGAGTACAATATAGAAAGAAGCGACCGAAGAGTATATTTTTTTGTAAACCTTTCTTAGCCTTGACACTGCCACACTGACAATACAGATTGCAAAAAAAAAAACTCATTTTACCGGTATTAGTACAAGCAAAACTAATTGAAAGATTAATCAAATATGTCTCATCCTAACTACTATTATAAATGCGAAAGTGAGTTTGTTTGTTACGTTTTCACGCTAAAACGGCTGAACGGATTTGGGTGAAATTTGGCACAGGAGTAGACCATGACCTGGAGAATGAGGACATATGATACGGATATAGTCGGCGGAGGATATAGACGTTTTATCCCGATATTCCCACGGGATCAAGACTTATGCGGGTGAAACCGCGGGGTCATAATTCAACTAGGTAAATAATTACTCTTTAGGTTAGCTACCTGTAATAATTTTATTATATTTTCGATCAACTCATGCAGCTTTTTTTTTTCATTTCTAATATCCTAATTACATTAAAACTAATATTTTTACATAAGTCTGACTAATTATCAATAATTAATAAGTTACTATTTAATTAACTTTTAAGTAAATAAATAAAATATTAAATATTGTAGGTAGTTATGCTTAGACTTATTCATGACGTAGGATTAGTCATCGTTCATTGTTTTGAGAGGTTTATTTGTAAATAACTACAGAAATGCGAACGTTTGCTATTGGATTCACGAGAATAGAGATTTTTTCCAAGAAAGATTGTTGATCGTTATTTTCTATTGGCTTATGCTGAATAGAGCTGAATCAGTGGGAGTAGTCCCTTAGTATGGCCTCACAGCCACTCTAACAACGTCAAGTCTTAATAAATATAGATTTCTCGAGAAACATTAAAGTATTCAGAAAGATACATTACGTGTATAGTGCATAGGTGTCATAATTGAAAACAATAGTTTACCTTGTTTGGCTACAAAGCTAAACTTATGTAATTATCTATACTAATATTATAAAGAGGAAAGATTTTTTAGTTTGTTTGTACCGAATAGGCTCTGAATATATTATAAATAACTAGCTGATGCCCGTGGCTTCACCTGCATGGATGTCCGTTATTATATACTAAAACTTTCCTCGAGAACCACTCTATCCATTGGTGAAAACAGCATGAATATCCGTGCAGTAGTTTTTGAGTTTATCGCAAACAGACAGACAGACAGACGCAGCGGACGAATTTGTTTTATAATATGAGTGTAAGTATGTGTAGTCCGATAAGGACCAGGCCCGGGTCGATGGCGCGTCGTGTTCCACGTGCGCCTCAAAGAGATCAATCAGCACAATTGGCGGGGTCCGCTAGGACCGATGCCTGGTAGGGTTGCGGGAAACTCCGAAAGGAATACCGCGACCTTGGCAACAGGCAACTGAAGGAACAGGGGTGGGTGTTAGTCAGTAAAAGTTTGACACGCCCATCCACTCCACCCAGAGCGGGAGAAGTCATTTAAAGATAACCCAGCTTCAAAAAAAAAAGCGGTAGCACTTCCAACCACTAAACCAAGGAGGTAGTGGGGTCTACTATGTGAGCGATGTTAACTATTATGCTAACCGTCGAGTAATAAACCTGGCTGGATTATTCTCTGAGGGTTAGCAACAATATTGCACATGACAAGACACCCTAGAAAAAAGCCAAAATAACCATTTCAGTTACTTACGATTTGACAGCTTAGAAAAAATATCAAATCGCCATATTTATTCTTCTGGCTGTCAAAAATCGGCCCTCGGTGATTTAAACCTGTATAAAGTTCCAAAGTGCTAAATAGTCTAATCATATAATGAATGTTTGAAATCAGTGGCTGTTTGAAAATATATATAACGAATCAATTTAATTATTCGTCGATAACAGCATTTGATAAAACTTTGTCCAAAGATAAAATATGTTGGGCGTTACTTTTGCTTGTGGAACAAGCATTTAAACAAAAATTGCTACATGGTTTGGTTATTTAGTAGGTGTTCCTATTAACCAGTAACCTAATAGTGTTATGATGCTTGTTATAGAACTGGGATCACGCTGATCCAATCCTTTTTTTTTTGAGGGTTGGAAATCTTCAAATGACTTCTCCCGCTCTGGGCGGAGCGGAGCGGGCGTGTCAGACTTTTTCTGACTAAAACCCACCCGTGTTCCTTCAGTTGCCTGTTGCCAAGGTCCCGGTATTTCTTTCGGACTTTCCCGCAAGGTAGCCAACCCTGGAAGTAACAAATCAATTTTTCTACTGATTTGTATGAAAACTTTGATGGGATATAATAATACAATTTGAGGCCACACATACAGTACTTCATTCTGTATCTGGACTGTAATTGCCACTCTTTTTATAATATTCTTTAATTATACAAAATAATATAACATAACATTAAGCCTGTATTCCCCGAAGGGTTAGGCAGAGTATACCTATACCACACCCACATTTCGCCAGTTAGTTTTAAGTCCCATGTAATAGGGGGCGAACCTATTGCCATCAACCGGACATAAATCCAGATTCCGGGCTGCTACTGAGCAGTTCCAGATGGAAAAATCCAAAAACAGTACCCGACATGGGAATCGAACCCAGGACCTCGCTTGCGGCCACTAGACCAACTTGCCAGGCAAAATAATATAAATAAATACTTAGGGAACCAGTTCAGTCTTAACCCAGAAGGGCTTTTTACCCGATCGAATATTATCGAAGGAGTATGACGTTTATTGAAATGTAATGACGCAAACGCGGGTTCACAGAAAGAAGCGAATGAAATTTACCTACGTACAGTCACGAGCAAAAATATGTATACGCCCAGAAAAATTCAATAACGTTTTTCTCGTGGAATAACGATTGTAATTTTGAGATTATACCTATTTCATAATAATAGGGGTTCAATAATACTATGTTCGTTATATCATAAAGTTACAACCAATACAGTAGGAAAAAATCACTTTTAAAAGTTGCTAAGTGTATACATATTAATGCTCGTGACTGTACATAACGCTGTAACGTACGCATAAACAAATGAATCAATTACTCCCTTATATGGTTGGGCTAAAAACCAAACTCAATTACCTCAGAGGTTTCGTTGAACTGTAAAACCATTTTTTAATGATGTTTTCCTTTTGTGTCATACTATTATAAAGATAGATAGATAGAATACTCTTTATTATGTACACCATAAAAATTACAGACATAAATTAGAAATTTTACATAGGGTGGCACAATGGGCGGTCTTATCGCTAAAAGCGATCTTTAACAGACAACCTTATATACATACATATAAAGTAGGTCTTTCGTTGAAAGTAATTTCCAAGTAGCAAATTTATTACGTAAGGTAACTTTTGTCAAAAAAATGGTTGGAGTTTCTATAAAAATGAAGAATTTTTTGTTTGTAAATTTTGTTAAAACTTGTCTTTAAGCGATGGTGTTTGTAGTATTAAGGTATATCATACGAAATTCATTATTGTCATTGACAAATCATATTTGGTATTCAATCAACCAAATCGCTGGATGCGAGAAGCACAGAACCGGTCGAAGTGGCGGTGCTTGGGAGAGGCTTATGTCCAGCAGTGGACGTCTTTCGGCTGAAATGAATCAAACCGACTGAACTGGACTAGAAAAAAAACCAGACGAATTGGGAACCTCCTCCTTTTTAAAGTTGTTTAAAAGATTCTTCATTTATTGAAATTACCTCCCCAGCTTTCAGACGTACTACAAAATTTTAACAAAAACTTGTAAAATTCCAAATTCAAAACTATCCGAATATTTTGAATTCAAACAAAACGTATATCCTATTAGCTGCACCGCGGTTTCATCCGCATAAGTCTCGATCCCGTCGGAATATCGGGATAAAAAGTATCCTATATCCTAACCCAGATCATGGTCTACCCATGTGCCAAATTTCATCCAAATCTGTTCAGCTGTTTTAGCGTGAAACCGTAACAAACAAACTCATTGTCGCATTTATAATCTAAAGGATTATTTTCAGGATGTATCCTCGTATGGCCTAATGTCATGCCGGCCTAAACATTGTATGTATTATGTATCCCTAAACGTCCAGCGATAAACAGGAAAGTTGTATAAAATGTTAGATTTTAGGCCGGAACTGTTTGAGTCGGCATTATTTTAGTTTGGGGCTTACGGGATTAAATTATAATCTGTAATGTAGTATTGTAATAAAAATAATGTAGTATTGTAAAGGCTTTATTTTGCAACATCTTTGGAGTGTAGGTTTGGCTAGTTCAGTAAAGATGAAGGGTATAATAATAATATTTATTCGTCAGGCGCAACAAAGGCTGGCCGCGCAGAAAACCAAAGAAGATGTGAAGAAGTCGAAAGCGCAGTCCGTGAACATCGGGGATCCCTTCGCTATGGGTAGTAAGTACTTTCATACCTTACTAGTTTGTTTTATTACTAAGCATCAACCATAGCTAAGATCTGAATGAGACCAGCACAGACCAGAAGCCTATTATTAAGAGCGGGATGCTGCTATTCGTTCTGTATAGCACCATCTCGCTCTTGCACTCGAACAATGATGGTTCTAACTAACGTATACGGTCCAGGCGGTCTACTCTCAAAGTCCGTCAACAAAGATATGGACCAATCCGAAAGTACAATTCATCAAAACAAGTGTCAAATAAAAAAAATTGGGACGGGCATAACGCACCAGAAGTAGGAGTAGGACAACTGTCAAATCGTGTTGTCATTAATTCTTAGTTCGGGCCGTGCACTAATGTTATGTCCGTAAGTGATACGAAGTAGGAAACCCCTGTAACTTTGGCCGATACAACGGATTTTTTGCTTATGGAGTAAGGCTCCCAGGAACGAGAAAGAAAGAGGCTATATATATAGTCAGCAGTGGGTAGAACAAGGCTGTGATGATAAAGAAAGCATCGAAATAGAGATTCAAATACACGCATCGAACCTAATCTCATTTTAAGTATAGGTACAACATTTAATGGAAAAGCTGATTTCAGACTACGCTATAGCATAATGATCATATAGTTCATACCACAAAAATATCGCGCGCCATACATTTCCAATAATATGTAGTACTAGCATCCGCCTGCGGCTTCGCCCGCGTGGTACGTCGATAAAAAGAAGCCTATGTCCTTCCCCGGGATGCCATCTATCTCCTTGCCAAATTTTATCGAAATCCGTCCTGTGGTTTAGGCGTGAAAAGGTAACATACAGACAGACAGACAGAAAGGCAGACGGAGTTACTTTCGAATTGATAATATTAGTATGGATAGCAAAGTGTGATCGTTTTCTAAATAAATGTATGGCGAGCGATGTTGTTGGGCTATGAACTATATGCTATTATATTATAGCGTAGTCTGAAATCAGCTAAAGGGTGTCTATACAGCAGTTTGGTTGAATTTTTTCTATCTATCAAACGTGTCATCGCACTATGAGACTCGATATCCTATGATGATATAACGTTAGATTATGTAGTTATGTCCACCAAGTCCAATCAGTGTAGTAATGCAGCCGCGGATGAGGATAGAGACGAAAAAAAGGAATGGTTTAGAAATAAATAAATGTTAGTGTCGTTTGTTGTTAATAATGATACCTATGGTAACTTGGTATTTATGTGCTGATGTCGACAATTCTGCCAATGACAGATGTGAAATTCCTGTGAAAAAAAAACATAAAAAAAAGAATGAATTTTGGAATTAAACTTGATAGACAATGCCGTTACTGTCTATTTGGTATTATGTCTCAATAAGACACTCTTATAGTGACAGACAGCATGACTGATTGTCGGTTTTTTCAGCATCTTTGAGCCAGAACAAAGAGCTGATGGAGATGGGGGAGCCAAACCTGCGCAAACAGGAACAGATCACAATGCAGGACGAGCGCTCGCTAGTCGAGTTGGAGGAGCGAGAGAGGGACATTCGGCAACTCGAGGTACGAACAGATAATCGAGAATCAATTAAATTAGGTTACTTCTAAACGTACACCATCGCCGCGAGATGGTGGTGAAACGCAAGGCTGTCTGTCCATAAAGCTGATATCAGACGCTTAAGTTTTGATCGGAAACTGTTTGTCTAAACATATTCATAAATGAATCCAACGATGTTGGATTTTTCACTCGCCTACAGAATAATCTAAAAATGTAATGGAAGTAGCGAATGAACCGTTTATTCCTATATAATGTTGTCGTGTGAACGTGGGATGAAAAAAATGTAGCGTCTGATATCGACTATAGCATCAGGTTACATTTTTTGCGGCCAAACGCAAGACTGTCTAATAAAAAAGTCAGAAGGTACATCACTAGTAAGTCAGCTTGGTTGGATTCTTGGCAACTTGGTAACACAGAGAAATGAAGCTGGTTATATTATGCGAAACTCACAAGTAATGTCAAGAGTTCCCATCAAGTCTATTACTATGGTTCAGAAACATGCAAATGTTAATGAAAAATTGATTATTCCATCTCAAATAAAATTCCAAATACAATGCTTATCAAAGAACGAATTAGCAACACGAATCGATAAGATCTAACAGTTCAACTAATGGTGTATAGGTACACACGGCTACATATCAAGCTATATATTTCCAGTATAAGCTGACCTCGCATTATACGGAAATCCTATACAATACGAGATCAGCATAAACTGTACATGTATAGCTTGATGTTACGTTGTACTTAGAGTTAAAACGATACACAATATCTGCTACGTAATTATCCTCAAACGCAATTTGTTCATTTTAATTAACATCTGTTTGAGATAAAATCTCTGAATAGGAAAAATACATACTTTCATGTTACTTTTATGCTGAATTATATCAGTTATGAATGACTTACGAGGGATAAAATAACTATTTGTTTAAGCACATTATGTTAACACAAACGGATGATGCTCTAGCACATATAATTTGAATCTCATCTGATTGTATCAAGGAGATTAATTAATGTAGTTTAGAATCATGTTAAAATCATATTATAATTGCGAAGCATTAGTATGCGAAATTAGCACAATTCTCTTTCCACGCGACCTCGGAAACCTATGCAGACAATATAACAAGATTTCTATTAAGTTGAATGGATGTATTCAGCCATGAAAGGTTTCATAACAATACCTAACTAAACATAATATTTTGATTTGAATCGCATCTTTATTTTGGTTTCGCAATACCGGTATCAAAACATTTTTATAAGTATCTTACTAAAACGTACAATAGCGTCGAAAAATGTTTATGTCACCGTATGATTATAAACATCGTTAGTTTATAATCTATCTAGCGTGATTATAAACTATCGAATAATTGTGAACTGCAACCAACCCTTAACAATTTAACGAATTGACAAATTGTGAACTGGTATCAAACTTGCACGCGAAGAATGCACCTTGCGCAAAATAGCCAAGTAACTGCGATCAACTTGCGTTCGCAGGCTTCTGGCGCGGAAAAAATCGCTTCGCTCGCTCAGCTCGCGCGCGATTTGTCACCGTTCTAACCTAACCCATTGGTCGGGGCGACCTGGCTTAGTTACTGCGACCAATTCGGCTACCGCCAACACCAACCAATCAGAGATGGTTCACAATTTTACGGGTGATACAATCGGACAGATTATGAACCCCGACAAATGCAGATTCGTTCAAAATTCGATGATTTGACATTGATAGATCTACCGAAAATGAATACGTTTTATTGTATGAGTTCACAATTTTTCGATAGTTTATAATCTCGCCAGATAGATTATAAACTAACGGTGCTCATAATCTTACGGTGACATACATTGTATCGAATATTATAGGGCATTTGATAGGCATTGACTTCAAGCTAGACTTTGCTTAGTTTCATTATGAAATAAATACTTCTCACTTTAACTACACATATAGAAAGAAACCTCTGAAAGTATATTTCTAGCCATAATTATGTACAGTCAGGCTAAGTGAATTACTTTGACGATAAATCGTTTGAAACCGTCAAAATAACAAAGATGGCAGATGACAAATTCGTTACCAAGTAAATGTAGATTTACGCGAATGTCGACCTAATTGTATTTGAATGTCTGTAAGAAAATAAGCTTATGGTGGGTCAGAATTCAATTTTTTCGACTGTACAAACAGCTGCATTTATTGCCTTCTTCAAATCAAATTAAATTAAGTAGGTATATATATATCTACTACGGTTTTTTACTTGGGTGAGTACCTTACACCCATCCAGTTTTTCCATTCAGTAGTTTCACATCTTCAATTCAGAGCGATAAACTCCTGAACCAAAACGAGTGGATACCACGACATGCTACGCATGTTACATTTACTGCCATTACCCAATATCATCTACCTATCTGTTGGACTTCCTAACTTTACTTCATTATATCTTTTTACGCTTGCTTATTTCCAGAGTGACATATTGGACGTGAACCAAATCTTCAAGGAGCTCGGCACTATGATACACTCGCAAGGCGAAGTAGTGAACTCCATTGAGACCAGCGTGGAATATGCCTCCGTGAATGTAGAGAGTGGCACGCAGGAACTCAGGGAGGCAGCCAATTACAAGGTAATACAACTTAGTAACTGGGTAATACGATACCCCTTGGTAAGACTGGTTGTCAGACTTTCGGCCAAATGACGACCCGTAACGACTGTCAAAGATCTACGAATAGCAGCCGGGCACGAACGGCTTAACCTGCTTTCCGAGACACGGAGGAGTCTGTGTAAAGATGGTCACCCATCCACAGACCAACCCTGTTTATAAACGGTTATTAGTTAGAAACGGGTTTTGTCGAAGGAAGAATAAACAAAATGACAGATTGTGATCGTTTATCTGTCATTTTGTCTATTCTTGCGTCGATAAAACCCGTTTCTATTGCTGTCATGCTAAGCGAGCTGTTGTCAGATCTTGTTAGACGTTGTACCAAAAATACTAATCAAAGGTGAATTTTTTTTTTTTTTTATATTTATGAGATTATTCTTTTTTCAGAATAAGCTGAGGAAGAAGAAGGTGTACCTGTTCCTTGCCCTGATCATCATCATTTCGATCATACTTATCATCGTATTCCACAACTGAGCGCGCACATGTTCACCATAATATCACTTCACGTACATTTTACGAAAAGGTAGAGGAACTTAGTAACTCACAATATATATATATATATTATTGCTTTTTAGTGGATGTTCTAAGTTCCCCTAAAAACCTTAAGGTGACGTCTTCTATCTAGCAATTGTATATAAAATCATATAATATCATGTATAAATAAAAGGCGACTTGGCATCGGTTTGAAGACACATCCTGCAGAAGCAGAAGTGATATTTATGTATTGTATCTTCAATCTGTTGCCAATATATTATGGATAGAGATTATATAATTATATCAGTAAATTGTTTTTTTTTGCGAATTTAAGTACCTAATTTTAGCAGGCGACTGTATTCTCCCAGCGATGTATTTAATAAAAAAACCTCGTGGAATGAAAATATTATGCACTATGTATAAAATTATTATCGACAATAGAATGTGATTCATAATGTGGGAATTGGAAAGTGTGTAGCGTTTTCGTTTCGCGAGTGTTTAACATATATTATTTTTCATTTCAAATTGATACTGTAACTTTATTATTTTTCAATGTAAGTGTTAAAGAAATCGCGCGTCATCATGGTATGTTTATTTTAGCTAGCGTATGCCTATTGGCTATTTTGCTATAGCGAAAGGAAAATTTTATATGAAATAATGAATACTATGATCACAATCGCTCTGAGCCCCCGTCACGGGAAGCCATAAATTTTGTAAACACACACTCAGGGGTTCGCAACCTTTGAATTAAATAAAATAAAAAAACAGTTATGTAATGATTTTTATTTGAAAATTTTATATGAAATAATCAATACTATGATCACAATCGCTCTGAGCCCCCGTCACGGGAAGCCATAAATTTTGTAAACACACATTCAGGGGTTCGCAACCTTTGAATTAAATAAAATAAAAAAACAGTTTTGTAATGATTTTTATTTATGGATATAATTATGCTAACACACACATATAATTACTGTCGTTTGACGTTTCCGAGTATTCTATTTCAGAATCAGTTGCATGGATAACAAAACTGACTACCGTGCTATCTATTCTTTGTTATCTATCTATCCCAAATGTTTACGTCCCATGAGTCAGACGCGTTCCAATACCACAAAACATTAGACGACAGCGGTTTATATCGCTAAAATATTCAAAATCATTTATTTACAAACATGGGTAAACAGTGTACAGTAGTAATTGTATATCACAATTTAGGTAACAACATATTTTACCTTTCGGCGTGCAAATTAACAAAAAATTAAAACGAAATAGAATATAAATTAAAATTAAGAATGAGATCAATCAAACTTGTAAATAAAGTATAAAAATAAATCCTATATTTTATCCTGCAAATATTCAAATACACTGTAATATGCTTTATTTATCACTTGCTTTTAAATAACAGGCGGTGATGCCTCCATTAGGTATTTAGGAAGGTGATTATATACACGGGAAGCCAAGCAAAACATACTGTTATTTAAAAGAGCTGTTTTATAATCCGACCAAGTGAAATTGCTCGTAAGTTACGTATTACACATATATTACTTTGAGTTGATTGAATTTGGGATTATTTGTTATTGAGAGAATTGGCGCCACGTATCTTAGTAGAGGTTCTTCATTTACAAAATGTATAGCTTCTCGTGACGGGGACTTTAGTCGTATCAGTTTGCTGTATGCAAAAGAACTGTAGTAAGGCACAATTTTGTGCGAAAGAAGTAAAATTACATATACCTGCGTGCTTAAGTCTATTTGTACCAATGTAATAAACAACGTTAATATCCGTGTAACCACTAACCTGTAGGGCCCGTAAGGATAAGTTTAGGCGTAAATTGTGTATGTAACTATTGTACCCAGGTAGATATTGAAACACAATAATAAGATTTAAAAAAATAATGCTTCCCCCCTTCCCCCCCTCGATAAATGAAAAAAAAACGCAGTAGATCTTGCCTACCTCCTAACAATAAACTAATATAACACGTTATTTTTACATGCTTATTATTAATGTAGGTAATCATATTGGTAGTGGTAGTAGGGGTGGTCGCCACAATTAGTGAATATAATAGCCCGCAATAAACTTGCAATAGATCATGCTTCTAAATCAGTATATGTAAGATCTTTGTTGATAATTCAGTAATGTATTATGCATCTTGAAGGCCACCTACTGGGCCCGACTCATTTTTACAAAATAGAGCGCCATCCGCGAAGACGCGTTCCACTCTGCGATTACTGCAGTGTAAGCTATACTTTAGCAAGGAGCGGGGAGGAGTCCTACTATGCTGTGCCCGACAGGGTCCATAATTGTACCATTAATTTTAAGCCTACCAACTGTTTTAACAACATTATAGAATGCAATAAAGAATTGATATTTGAGTGGGGCGCGTCTTCGTGGATAGCACTATCTATACCATCGACTCGAAAAGACATGTTACATCGCTTTCTAAAGACATAATTATGTGTATTTATAACCTTTCGGCTTAATTGAATGTATTATTTTGAAAGTTAGGAACAAAAATTGATGATCCACACCATCGATTTTTGCCGGATCTATTTTGCTTAACAAATATTATAGAAAAACCTAATATGGCCCGATAATGGTGCGTTTATATTATAAGGTGGAGATGATTTATTCTCATATTTTATTTAACGTGAACATGTCTGCGTTAACAATAGTAATACCAATGAGTATAAAACTATTGGCACTTTATTCCATGCCATTGTAACTTAACTTGATTATTATTATTAATAAATCCGTCTTTCTGTTATTTGCTTAAGATATTATGCTTAACTATAAGTATTCATGTATAGATAGTTAGTTTAAAATTCGCAATGTATTATATTCTAAATGTAAAGTTGTCCATGTTTTATATTAAACACAATTTGTTGATATCTTTTACTTTAAAATATATAATATAAATAATTTATTGTTATTTTATTTGTTTACTAGCTGTCCCGACAGACGTTGTCCCCTGTCCTCAATAATTCATACAAAATTTCCATAGAACCTGCACTTTCATTTTTCAAATTCTTTATAAAGGTTTGTGTAGTGAATAAAACAACAACATTCTTTATAAAAACACTTTTAATAGACCCATAATAAATTCACACAAATATCATGGTGAACAAAAATGATCTAAATAGAACATCTTCTACACTTGAAACTAAAACAATAGTAGAATGTTGATCTCTATGAACTAAATAATGAATAGATTGTACGTCTACAAAGCGTAGAGGCGAGCTCGAGTGTGACGTATGACGCGTGTCGCTGCTCTGCGTGCCTCTATGTGCGCGCCATACCATGGACGTGGAGTAAACAGATCTACAGAGATTCCGCTACTGATCAAGATTCTAACTATTAAGAGAAATCTTTCAACATCGTAAACACTGATTCGAACAATCTATGCATGCCCGTTCTTTCATTCAATCAACACGGCCGGCTGGTAATTACTTTCGCGAACTCCTAGCTAATCAGACAGTCAATCACCATTATTCAAATAGAAGTAGCCGGCCAAAAGATAAGTAAAATATCTACCGGCGAGTAAGTCATCTATGATTCACGCGTCATGATAAATTCGAAGTGTATGTGATACGCGCTTGGTATATCTTCACATTATATATGATAACTTCGCGCCACAATCGTAATCCCTCCGGTTTAAAACTAAGCACAATTCTTTCCTCTAATATACTCGTTAGTTACAATTATTTAATACTAAAAATAAATACTTAATTTAAAGGAAAATACTCATAAGCTGTTGCACGATTATTAACTTTATTGTTCTCTAACATTATTTAGGTCAACTACTAGAAGCGGTGATAAATACCTACTTATTAATTATTATTATAAAAACAAATGATTGTACAAGTCGTAAAAAAATAATTAAAATAAATACTGATTATTAGACATGGTGAACGATTTAACAAAATAATTATTAATTAGATAATATTAAAAACACGCTGCCTCTTTGGTCGCAACCACGACTGGCAAGACACATTAGGCCTTATTTATAAACAAAAAATAAGATCACATATTTATTCAACATTGCAAAACGAAGCTAAAATTGTTCCAAAACGCCTGTCATATGATCAAGTTCAAAATCTATCTTGGTCTTAGCATAGCACCCAGCGACGTGTTAGCGCGCGCGCGGCGCCGCCACCGGCTCAGCAGCGCGACCACTAGCTGTTACATTAATGTGGACTCTTCTCTCACAATAGCCAAATTACAATCTTTATAGACGGATCTCCCCACAACGTGTGACTTGTATGTAGCACGCATTTTCAAGGACTTAACCCGGAAAACTGACCTTAACGGTCGCTTTGAGTGAGGACTCCATGTCTGCATAATCAGTGGCGCGCTTTGCAAGGCCGACCCGGCGCCGCTCTCACAGCAGCCCCTCGTGTTCAATTTATTACTAAATTACAAAATAACCACGCTAACTAGCTCCCTTACACAGTCGCGTAAATTAATACGTATAGATACGTGTGACGTTAGCCTAACTGAATGATATAACGCTCGATAGTGGTACATTTAATTATGTATAATATCAGTGGGTTCTAATAAAATTCTCCTTAAATGATAAATGATATAACTTCAACAGTGCGACTCACTAGATATGAGGAACTTAGATGTTACTGTTCCCGGCCGGCTCGAGCACGCGGCCCCACGAATCATTGTACAAAATATGACGTTAGCCAAGTGATGGTAAAATTGCGAAGTAACAATCGAATGTGTCAGCATTACTATTACAAACGTACAACGCTAGATCCTAGTGGCCAATTTCTGTGACAATTACACAAATGTTTACGAACAACGCCCCCTGTCAATGTCATTCAGGTGCCAAAATATCCTTCTATTGTAACACATACGAATATTACCTCTAAACTCGCGACAATATAAGGAGTCCGTTTTGACAGCTACAAACATCCGTTGCGCAGCAATGAAAAAAAAAATTGGTTTCTTTTATACTGATTCTCGAGACATACCTATCGATTAAACATACTTAGAGAATTTGTAATCGACGATTTATCTACATTGCTTAAAACTGATTCTCAAGGCATAACGTTTTATTAAAGTACGAGAACGAAACGTCAAAACGGACTAGAGTGTCGCGAGTATAGCTGTTAAAAATAGAATCACTGGCTGCTAGAATTATTACAAGCTTCTTGGTTGTGTTGGTCTGACATTCGTGGGGTCATTTCGGTGCGATCCCAGGCTATGGGTGGTCATTTAGCAGACGACCGCCTCCGAGATAGGGTTCTCGGTGATGCGAATGACGGGCGAGTGGCGGCACGGGCGGCGGCGCCCGGCGTCCGACAGTCGCCGGAAAGCCGTGATCTTGGTCGGCGACAGCGGCGCCACTGGAACATACAAGCAAATTCTGATATGTAACTTGAACAAAAATAGGGTAATATCGATCGCGATCTATGATCTTTTCCAAGCAACTTTTGTCTGGAAAAATTGCAGAAACAGAAAAGGCCGCCTATTGTATGTCTTTTAGTATTTAATTTATTTTTTTCTATGTATTTTTCCGGTGTACAATAAAGTTGAAATAATATATAAATAGTTAAGGTGGCTATGTCCATGATGTTTATTTATGTAGATTTTTGTCACATACATAATAACATCGGACAGTAATTGCCTCACAAACGACTCAGCTTACATACACAAGGATCGAGAATTGTACACTTGCTCACGAGTATTGTTATTTGTATGAAACAAATACAACACACCATTTTGACCAGCCACCATTATGAGTATTTTACATGACAGCAATTATTGTTTTTCTAAAATCTAATTTCCTTTCAGTGGCACAGAGATGGCCATATCTCATACTTTAATCAATTTGATATAAAATGCAATAATAATTATATTATTGCATTTTATTTAATCATTTTAAAAATCAATTTAAATTGATTCTAATTCCAAGGTATTGAACTAATATTTTTGATTAAAATCGGTGCAATCTATACAATAATATACAGAGTGATTCTAAACACATCAATTACAATTATTATTACAATAGAAACGACTATCACACAGAGAATATGATTGAGGTTTAAAATCATGGTAAATAATACAACAATGTAGAGACCTTCAAACAGCCGTGTTTTGTGTGATAGTACTTTCCATAGAAAGATTTATAATAGGAGCGGAAGCTATCGAAATTGATTGATAGCATGAATAGTTACGGGTACGGCCTCGGATTTATATTATACGGGCGAGCCTCGGCTTGTAAATTCTTGCAAGTATTGTGATAAATTACAATTTTATGGTAAAGTCGAGAAATTGTATGACAGTTTAGTTTCTATATGGGAACAATCTGAGAAGGGTCCGACTAAGTGTGCATAAACTAGACTAGGTTTATTAGACCATTTTCTATTTTGCTAAGTACTTAGTACATGTCGGCTGTCCTCTCATACCTATTAACACTGTAATTCGAAACATTGTGAAAGCCATATATTTTTAAAAGGTGTTTTTTCTTGCCGGCTCTTCTCCACATGAAACGACCAATTGGAACCGTGCACCTAGCTGTTGACGTTTTATAAGTACCCATGTAGAAAAATATTTTGATTTTGAAACACTAAAAAAATTGTGCCGAAAAGACTACTGTGACGGCAATATATCAGATACTAGCTAATGTTCGCGGCTTCGCCCGCGTGGTTGTCGGTTATTATATACTAAAACCTTCCTCGAGAACCACTCTATCCATTGGCGAAAACAGCATGAACATCAGTGCAGCAGATTTTGAATTTATCGCGAACAGACAGACAGACAGACAGACGCGGCGGAGGACTTTGTTTTATAATATGTAGTGTTTGTTTGAGAATTTGTTTTATAACGGCACATTTACTTCAATTCAGATAACTTCCGCGTACCATAAATAAAAGCTATAAGAATAAACACTTACTTTGTCTACGAAAGCTGGGTATTATGCAACTGGCAAACTGATGTTTATGCTCGACGTTGATGACGAACTAACATGCCGGATTGTTTTGTTCAGTGCTAACACAGCTACGAGTGTGGAGAAACAAAAATAATTTAAAAAATAAATAGTTAACATACGAACATTGTTTATGGCATCGCTGTATGCTGCGTTTATTTGTTTAAGATACAGAGGATCTTTCATTTGTGTTCATAGATGCAGGCACAATTGATTTTTACTCCATTTGAAATAAGATTAGCCATTAAATAAACCTTTTTTACAGTCCCTTCAACCGATTTCGACTTCTATTGCGTTGGTGGCATGACAAATGGCAGCTGCAGTAGACAGTTGGTATTGTGTAACCTTTTTTCTTTTAATGCCATCCTTATACCTACGGTATAGAAGTCAAAATCGGTCGAAAGGACTGTATAAAGGTTTGTTTAAATGTCTAATCTTATTTCAAATGGAGTAAAAGTAATAAATTATATTACCTACCAATTTTCTCATTTGTACCAAATGGCTCGCCAGACAAGGCAAGGCATTTATCTGTTTAAAAACCCTAAAATGCTGGTTTAAAATATAAATGAGAGTTTAACAGCGGGTACTGACGTACGAGTACTGTAGGTAATTGAATAGCGCAAGATACAGCGAGCTAAATAAACAAGTGGGCATCTACAAAATAAATTACAAATCTAAGACAGTATAAAATAATAAGAGATGTTTTGCAATTCAACCGAATTGAATTCTTGGTAATTTATGACTTTTAAAGTTTTATGGTCTAATTGAAGCAAACGACTTGAATTTGATGATACTTCATCAAATTCAAAGTCTCTCAATCGGTACTGTACATATTGCAAACATCTCATATTTTACAAATAAAAAGATGTTTCGTCATGCACAATCACTAAATGGTTATGATGTAGTACGTAAGATTATTTTTCCAATGACCTATACTATTTTATTTAAAATAAGCAGCTGCCCGCGGCTTCGTCCGCGTTAACCCTAATTCTTATTCTTTTTCTAAAGTAATCTAAGTTATACCATTAGCTATTTGCCAGTGAAAGTCCTGTCAAAATCGGTCCAGCCATTTCGGATATTAGTCGGAACAAACAGACAGACACAAAAATTATAATATTTTGTTTTTTGTTATCAGTACCGTATATATTTTCATATGCATTTAGCAAAAAGCTGTTATTTTGACATTACAAACAGACACTTCAATTTTATTTATTTGCATAGATGTTGGAAGACTACCTATATGAAAAGCTTTCTCAAAAATTTGCCTGGAAACATTTGGAGTGTTTGAATCAGTAAATGTAAATGCTAGCCACACACGTAACGATTTATTTGCGCAAATTTAGGCGCGCAAGTCTATCGTGTGGCGAGTGTTGGATGAAAATTGCGTAATTTCTTGCAACACACGTAACGATAAATATACAGGCCCTACAAAATTACTCGCTTAAGACAGATATATATAAAAACTGCTTACTAGACTAGTTTGAATCTCAGATGATTATCTTGTTTATGACTCATTATACCAGAATCGTATAGTAAAGAAAAATACAAATGTATTAGCTATTAACACCAAAATACTAACACAATCACAATGTATCGAGTTTAATTAAAAGGAATGATAATACAGTCTCACAAACTACGTAAATTATGAAAGTAATTAAGACTATCTACAGACGTTACCACAATAGTACCACAGGACTGAAAGCTCGTCTAGCTCTACAGGAGGAAAGCTCCCTCGGTACATACCAATTGTTAGGGACTGCATAACGCTATCGCAAATCCAGGCTCAAACATAAACAGGACAATAAAAATAAACTTTCAGGCTTCAGACGTACAAAACATAAGTTAGCTTACCATTATCATTAATTAGTAAAGCGTATAATCATATTCATATCATATTTTTACATTATTATACAATTAGAAGGGGCAGCAGTTCGTCAAATAGAAAGTAGGGAAGTATACACTAGAGATCTTGCGAAGTAAACGTTTCTCAATAAAATAAACGTATCTAAAAGTAAAATATGCAATGAACTATCAATATTTAATATTATTTGGTCAATATTTAACGTTTAAAATGAATAACATTAATCATATCAAACATATTTACATAAGCTGCAGAATAGATGCAATATGTCTCGAAATGTTACATAACTTTGCCTTAGAAGCTTTATTCCTAAACGTACTTTATATTTATATATTGTCGAGCATTTATCATTTGTATTTATAAATATATATGGATGAAAAACATCTCACTATAAAGCAAGGGCGTTCGTTGTTAGCAAATCGTGGTATTCATAAATAATATTTGCGATATTGCATCTATTGAGCGTGGCGTGTTGTGTGCAATTGTCAAACATTCGAACTGCAATGCAAAGCTAAGCTTGCATCGGTACGTCTACGGAGTTCGTCGATGGTGTGACGTGGTTCACTTACCGTAGCCTTCGCCTTGCAAGAACAGGCGGAAGGCCTCGGATATCTTAGCTGGTTGCTCCTCCAGCACCATTCCTGAATCCGAGATCTGAAATCATCGTTTTGTAAATATAAACCTGTGCACTGGGGGCTTAAAACAGTCATTTTGGCAGAATCATAATAGGAAAATATTATTACTCATCGTAAAATGTCACAAATTGACAATTCATAATAAGATCTGCGTGCGATTCATATTACGGAATAATTCATTCGTTTTGACAGCTTTCTATGGAGATTCGTAAAATGGTCCACACATTATAAATTGCTTTTGTGACAAATTGGAGGAATTGCTAATGACAGCTGGGATTCAGGAAATGAACTGCTTTTAGAGGAATTGCTAATGTGGCCGTTTTAGGCTCCCTGTACTGGTGTAAAGAAGATTTCTACAATCAATCGTGTTACTACAAAATGTGTTCTAATTTTATTTCAAGCCCAAATTGTAAACTAAATTTTGTTAACTTAGACTCGGGTTTGACGACAGTTTTTGTAATCACAACTTTAATATTCTATCAGTATAATTCGAAATGTAAAAAAAGCTCGATGGTATAAACCAGGTTCCAAAAATAAATCTGTTTTGTAATGAGGCCGAATATGTTTGTGTTCTAAACAGGACGGGAAACGAACAGCGCCCTGGACAGCTGTCTGCCCTCGTTTAAATTCTTAAGGCAGGTTGCAAAGAAGTCGAGTCATACCCTATGATGAGGTTCCGTTTAGGGATTCTCGCGAACTTATTTAAAGATCACACAAAATCTCTCTAACACAAACTATACATTCATAAAATCCAGACTCCATATTTTGTGCATTTCATTAAATCCTCAGATATGAAAGCAGGTCATAATATTCTTCAACAAAAATGCTTTGAAATGTGGGTTATGGTCAATGTCACAAGTTTATTCGCGCACAATTGTATTTAGTATCATATCCCTGAACTTCGCCTCTATTGTGAGCGCTGCGGTGACAAGCAGATTAACTTGTAACAAAGTGTTGCCCCTAAGACTTTAATGCAGCGCAATTCTGCGGTTGAAAACCACACTCTGATGCATATTTAGGACACAAATACATTTTGTGTCGTTTTTAAAAACTGCGGTTCTATTTATCATTTGGTATTGGGCATTTTTAAGCAAACTGGATAAGCAAGCTGAAGTGGCAATGGGCCGGTCATATTAGCCGTAGAACCGGTGACCGTTGGGGTAGACGTGTTCTTGAGTGGAGACCGCGAATCGGAAAACGCAAGGTGGGACGCCTTCAGGCTAGGTGGAGCGAAGATCTTCGCAGGGTGGCTGGTAGCAACTGAATGAGAGCTGCCGAGAATCGAGCTGAATGGCGTGCAATTGGAGAGGGCTATGTCCAGCAGTGGACTGCTATAGGCTGATGATGATGATGATGATTGGATATTTTAAAGATTCTCAAAAAAAATAAAAATCGAAATGATGGTGAAACCGCATCGAAATCCGTTGCGTCTCTGTTCCGTGGTTGCGTCGTTTAGAAGAACAACGCAGTCGCACGTACAGACGATGAAGTGTCTTTAATTTATAATACGCATAGATGGTAAACAAACAAGTGGCTTAGAATTTAACCTCGCACACTTTTTGAATGCAGCGTCCGAGAGCAGTTTCAATGGGTATCCAGTGGCGATGGTTGTGAATATAAATTACTGTATTGTTTCTGATTGCAACCCATAGATGGCGGTAACAACTCCATTCGGTGCAAGCTGCATGGCCTCTGCGTTTCATCGTAAAAGTTTAAAAAAGTTTTCACTTTCCATTTTATAGTTCTTCATCGTCATAGAAGAAATATTTCATTTCGAAATATTGTTTTAGAATCATTACTAGGATTTACGAAAGAGTTTTCTTTGCCTTAATTAGCGTAATTATGAGTTGTTAGTGTCGTACCTAGAGCGACCGAGTTTTCTAATGAGCTTAGTTTTCCGTCGTGATTATTTAGAATTAATCGTAAGTATTTGATAATGTCTGTTTTTTTATTCTAATGATTATAATTCTGTAAGTCCATATTTATTACAGCCGCAAATCATATTTAGATCAACATGATACTGACACAACCTGATAATTAACCTGCAAATTGCAAAAAATGTAAGAAAATTTGAATTTCGCAGGCTACCTTAGTAGCTCGCGAAATTCAAATTTTAACTTAAGGGGGATACGCTAAAGCGATCGCGTATTCGCGCGACCTGGCAGTTTGGTTAGGATTCGGGGGTACCGTGAAGAGTTTGTGAGCTTACCTTCATCCAAGTAGAGTTGTTAGGGTTCAGGCGTCCATTGAAGGTGACGGTATCGTCCACATGCGGCGACAGCGCCCCGGTGATGTTCAGCACAGGCACCTTAATGGTCTCGTTCTCCCGCGTGATGCCCAGGTCTGTGCGACGCACGTACGAGTCGATGAACAGCGACAGATTGGTCGGGTTCACGTTACGAGTGAAGTACATGCGGTACATCTGGGTCAGGTCGTGGTTCCGCTCCTCCGGGAACTGCAGCAAATGACCATTATTCATTTAAACTTCGAACGTAGGTTCGAATTTTAATGCGGTTATGAATGGGAAGAGAACAGACGTTTGGAAAGTACGAGACGGGCGTTGTGAATTATGTGTGGTTCCTTTTCTTTTCAATTTCGCTGTGATTACATTATGTAGAATTATTATATCCTGCAAACGTCATGTTATTTACACTAAGCTAGAGTCGGATCGATAAATCAATACTTAGACGACGACGCAGTTTGAAGAAAAGCAAGAAATTGTATCTCATCCAACGAGGCCACAATAGCTAACATCACACAATTTGCCAAGAAATAAAAGGATACTAATGTGTACTCGGTCCAAACATTTATCGTATTGTAGAGTGCCTACAGTATAAATTCTTCTTTGAAACTGAAGTTGTTGGAGTTTAGTTTCGTATACAAGGTTGATAGTTACATGATAATTGATCCGTTTTGCATTCATTAGGGGTAAGGGCACGAAGCATCGTAAAGGAATCGGTCACGGTCACAGTCATTTCTGAATAAAATATTAATATTAAATGTCGGCATCGCGTTTGCACGCAGCACATAAAGTTCGCCACGCGATCGCAAGCGCATAGCGAGCAACTTATACACTAGATTGATTTGTTATATAAATGTCTGATTTTGATTTTTATGGGGATGGTTGATGAGTGTATGGTCGTATTCCGTATAAATGCATGGATATGTGTCAAAAATTGTTTTGTTAAATTATCTTATTTGACTAAATTTAAAAAATTGTGAGTATTGGTTATTATATTCATGTGTCTCAAGGATAGTCCTGTAAATTTCAAAAGAAGTTAGCTCGTTTTACCATTGCGTAGCCAATTGGTTATTAAATTAATTTCACCCACATCCTGAGACTCAAGAAAATAGTTTTTTTTTAATGATTCGCATTAGCAAGCACTGCAGAATTTAGAAAACACGCAATCCATACGTTATACGTTATTCTCAAGTCACGAATAGAAAACATAACGATGTATTTACAATATTGTTAGTAAATATGAAATCGGATCTGAAAATAAACACCTTTTACGCCGTCTTCCTGAAAACAACCACAAAAGTACATAACTCAAATAACTACGCGGTCGTTAAAATGGCACATTTGAGTTTAAGAACAATTTCGGCTTTGTAGGCGTCGTCACAAAGCTCGATGCGCCATGTTAACGCCCAAGTCTAAGTCTAAAGCATACCCGTCCGAAATGATGCCACATCAGGTAGTCTAACACGCCCTGGGTCATGCCGCGGTTCTTCAGGGAGCGGGAGTTCATCTTCTGGTAAGCCCACTCGATCCAGCCAGCCTGGTTTGAAGTGCAGTTGACGAGGGCTAACGCATCCACCTGGAATTTTTTGGGGAGTAATATTTAATTGATTCTCTAAAACATATTGATGTTCTAATGGTGGTCGCCTTTTTTTAATCCTTTAACCTTTTTGACCAACCACGTTGGTCCCGGTTAATAAGGCTAGAACACATCACACAAAGACTATCAAATATATTACCGTTTCGATTATTAAATTTTAGAAATACAAAATGGGAATTATTTGGGCGTTACAAAAAGACGCTCACATAATGTATTTGAACGACAATGTAGCTCATAGTAAAACAGTTTCACTGATTCTTGAGCTCAAGTAGGTTACTTAAAGTTAATTAGGAGCCAGGAGACCAATTTAACTGTCAATCTTTGTATGTAAAGCACAGTAAGCAACATGTCACTCGATTTTAATGTGGAAGTGAAAACTTCTTTAGGCGCATTGAGAACTTTTTGTATGAACAATAATCATGCAACTTGCGTCATCGTCACCGTTACGCTTGAAGAAATGTTTTTAGCGCCATCTACCGTCTACAGTTTGAATTACGTTGAGGTACGCATTGTTGCTTACTTTGCACTTCTATCGGTAGTCCCCAAAGACTGCTCCGCATGTTATTCTTTGTCGTAATTTTTGTTTATTTATTTTGTCCAACTTTATTAGTGAGTAACTGTGACAACAATAAATAATATTCTATATAAAATCACGTAGGTGAGACACCGTTTTCACCTTTGCTTTAATGTGGATAGGTAGTTCGTAGGAAAAACTGGATTTCATGTAGTGAATAGAAGGTTTTTAATCCCATTTTAAAAGTCGCCAGAAATCTACATTATACCCACGACGGCTATAGTTTATTGTTCAGTCAGACATAATGGTATACTAGCACGCATCTACTAGTTGAGGCGTAATTTCTATATACTTTGAATTTAGGTGTGATTAGGGTTACCAGTTACCATGCAAATACTGGTATTCAGCTGCATCTGGTTAGACTGGAAGCCGAGCCCAACATAGTTGGGAAAAGGCTACGCAGATTAATTAGGGTTACCATGCCGAAATTAGAAGTTCTACAAAAATGCCGAAAATTTGCGAAAAGGTCTGGAAATTTTACTTTTAAATCTTGTTTTCAGTAGGTACCTAATTAATTAATTTTATTTTCAAATATTCCCATTTCTTTGAAAAGTCCGGACAAAAGACCAAAAATCCGGACAAATCCAGACGGACGGTAACCCTAGGTATGATTGAATGGTACCGCCTACGTAAGCCTGTGCCACAGATAATAGAATACTCCTGTGCGTTCTCACGTTGTCGCGTCGCCGTCGTGCCCAATTCGTCCATATTCATCGACAATTAATGATTGAGTAGACAGTACGTCTGGATTTGCATAATCCATGCTGATTTAGGCCACCATACAGGTAATCAGTAATTCACTAATCACTAATGCCTGTGTGTCGCCAGTTCGTCACGTAAGTAGTTAAAGCTAATCCCAATACCTACTGTGAAGGTACCTATTATAATTTTCAAGAACAAATGACACGTAATACTAGATTATTAGTAAATGCAATGTCTATTCAAAGTTCATTAATAATTATAGCTGATCGATGTAATCGATACGAGTTGCCCGTTGTCACCTTGATACCCCGCTCCATACAACCTTGAAATTAGTGGCTTTCATTAATGTATTGTGTATTTCTACTACATAATCATATAAGTTCTTCTTTTTCTGCAAGTTTAGAGACTCGGAACAGCTGTCTCCGTCAGACTATACCTACATGGTCTGACGGGAACCGCTGTTTCGCGCCTTAGAAATGCGCGACGAGGCGGGGGTCAGCGTTGACCAATGAGCAGAGGGTGGACCGCCGCGCGCCGTGAGCTTTGACGAATTAGCGGCCTGCACTGCCCCCGCGCACTTACCTCAGGCGAACAGAAGTCTCGCTCAAACTATAGCTGATGAATTAGAAGTAACATAAATAATGATCATTGCCAACCGGAATAATCACATCAGATCGAATGTTATGATATGTGAAAGTTTTGATGTTTTGTAAGTCAGTATGTTTGTTACTCAACCACGGTTTAACAGCTGAACGAATTTAGATGGAATTTGGCACTTAGGAAGACTATGTGCTGGGTTAACATATAGCATACTAGCTTCCGCCCGCGGCTTAACCCGCGTGGTACGTCGATTAAAAGTAGCCTATATCCTTCCCTGGGATGCCATCTATCTCCTTGCCAAATTTGCCCAAATTCCGTTCAGTGGTTTAAGCGTGAAAAGGTAACACACAGACAGACAGAGTTACTTTCGAATTTATAATATTAGTATAGTATGGATTGTTTATCCGGGTAAGTCTAAGTACATGCATAAGTTTCCCTAGAATGTGAGTAAAACCGCGGATAACAGCAGGATATGATAATTCCAAATCATTTTGCAAAGAAACATAAATTAATAGCTACGGTTAGCGGTACCAGTCGTATATTCATATAAGATCCTAGCTAGATAGAGCTTTTTCTGTGATACCAAGAATATAATATACCCGAAAAAGATTTTATTATACACTAGCGATCCACTCCTGCTTCGCCCGGTTTTTACGACTAGACAAAACATCGAGGTTTCTTAATTATATGTAACGTAGTATACACATAAACCCTCCTAAAGTATCTTAACGATGGTGAAAACCTCGACATTTGTTGCGTGGTTAAGAAGAACAACGCGGACATACAGACAAACTCGAAAACCGACTTTAATTTATAATATGTATAGGTACGGGTTATACGTTAATCTATAATACAATCTGTTTTAATGTCTACAACGGGAGCTATTAGCTGATACATGAGGCGAAATATACCTAGATCGCCTATTATTATCGGAGGTAGGCATGGACTGAGCACATAACTTAATAGATTTGATGTATCACGTTTCAGAGGTCTCGTCGAACTACCGTTATAATTTACTTGTGTCGTAAGATATGTCACATCGAATTCAGAACAATGCCTGCGGTAGGTACTGTCAGGATCAATAACCTCATAATGAGGTCTCAAACAGGCCGCATGTGGAAAATAAATAAGAATTAATGTGTCGTTCGAACTTCTAGTGATAACATCTGTATTTTCTGTGTGTGAAAAACGCCACCTGTTCATTCGGCCACGACATTTGATATTAGTATGATTCAGCCTAAATACTCAATTTTCTTGATTGCGAAGATAACGATAACAATACCAAATCAGATACTTAAAAGTTATATCAAAACTAACATTTTAATTGACGAATCCGATCTGAAATTCCGATTTGAAACACGGAAATTCATTGGAATAATATCTAACAATCAATTAGGGACGCTAAAAAGAAGAAAACTTGCAGTAAAAGTTTGATGAAGGATCGGATAAACCTGTTAGTGTCAGCCTGCAGGCTATCGCCATGATCTCCCTATATTATAAATTCCGTCAGTTATTTCCGTAAATTCTACACAAATTGGACAAATATAAGATAGTTAATTGATTCAGGCGTGACTTTGCTGAAATTTAGTAACCTATTCCGTTTAACTATTCTTTAAGAGTCATAAAAAACCCTGTAAGAAATCGGCACGTGTTTCACTTCTCAACGAGGCATCCTCAGGATGACGATTGACCAGTCGCAAACCAGAACACGACGTGTTGCCACACCGAGAGCTGGTCGCAGTTAATTTATTGTTTTTTGGAACAAATGTTTGTCTCGCCTTATTCCGATAAAGCCAATCGGCTTTAGGATTTAGGATTTACTCGGATAAATAATTCAGTAAGAGGTTATACTAATTTATTTATAAGCATGGCTTGTTTTGTTTACAAAACATCTGCACTCCATTTGTGTAACACCTTACAATCCGAATCCGATGGATTATGAAGGAAAGGAAATTCATAATCCATTGCTTCATTTGTTTGAAGTTTGTCTACGCGTCGACGTGTAATGAATATGATTAAATTGTCAAAATACCAATAAATGCCATTGCCATTGCAGGTGTATTATGGAATCGGGCTGTTATATTGATAGACGACAGCCAAACAATACAAAAATAGAAACTTTATGAAGGTGGAAGGACATGATGGATTACAAGTTAAAATAAAAGTGTTTACAAAGCGGATTGGTTGGATTTCTTAACCGGGAATGCGTCCATATCCTAGTGCACTCTGTGGAACGGTGGAACAGAAATGCACCTTAGAAGTGGAGGGTAAACAAAGGCGGATTTGTGCCTGCAATTCTTTTATACCGGACATGTTCCGTACGCGACCTATTTCTGTATGTGTGATTAGCGATCACTCACCGCCTGTATTCGTCTCAACGAGTATCACCTTGGAGCGCGTATAATCCACAACACTATGAGTAAGGCCACGTTTGTAACCGTGCGGATTTGTTTCTCACCTATTTTATTCTCTTCCACATCATATAATGTCGCAGATGAATTCCCAACAAACATTTTTGTCATATAATCAAACTTTTATATGACCTTAAGTCTTTTTAAAGTTATTTTATAGTCATTATTTTAACTCTTCGTCATGTACTGGTGTATTATATGTCCGAATAGTCATAAACATTTTTTGTCGTATAATAATGTCATATGACGTTATTTCGACATTTATAAAACTTACTTATACAACTTTTCGTCCTCTAAACGTTTTCGTAGTATAAACGTCATAAAACTGTACATTTTGTCATATAATTACCTTTTAAACATCTGCTAAACGGATAATAATTGTATACACGTAGTATTTGTTACCATTATATATAAGTCGAATAAGTATTACGAGTGCGACCTGTATACATCCTAAAGTATCACAAACATGATAATACGACCGCTACTTAATTAATACTCATATTAAAGGTTTATAATTACCTTGTATACGATTTTCGCGTACTTTAATACAAAGTGATAGAGCTCAAGCTGAGAGTGAGCAAAATAAGAAAGGTTCCGTATCACATTTAAATGCAAATTTAACTAATCAATTTAACCAAAATACTACAAGTGTGCCCCGCAGTTCATTTTCCAAAGTTCAGGATGTAGCGTAGTATTACTGTCTAATAAACATTTGTTACGTACATCTACAATTAAATTATAATACGATAAAAAATCTACACCTATTATGGCCCGCGTTACGTCTGCAATAATAAATCGCCAAGCGAAGTCGCGGCGCAAGTTTATGTTGAGAACTAAATGGGCATATCCATAAGTATTTATTACTGACCCATTAGCGGCAAACAGTTGATAGTTCGTTTGGCTTTGTTTACCTTTGGCTAATGATCGAGGGAATACACAAATGTCACTGCCGGTATCTATTAAAAACTGCACTTTTGTCCGCTGATCGGTTATAAACAAGCGACCGGGATTTGGGCAGGCGTCGGTCGCCATGACGGACTGCCCTATTCTTTTCCCTTTGTCTTATAATCACACGGTTTTTTACAGCTACTTGCCTTCTCACCGAACTTTGCGTGGTACCAACACAATGGGTATTTCCGGTAATTGGACTGGGAGCGGCTTGAACGGGAATTGCTGCGATCACGACTTTCAGATCTGAATCTTCGTGACTTCGACCGCGACATCCTGTCCAACTTGGTTGTCAGCTTCTGTACCTGGCGTGTGAGTTCCGCTACTTGACAGCTTAACTCTGGGGCAGGACCCGATGTTGTGGCTGCCGCTACTTGCGGGCTGGGGGCTGCGATGTCGTGGATGCGATCAGCCAGCTCTGCAACCTCGTCCAGAGTAGCTTTTGACTGCGAGGCTACAATGGCCTGGATATTATTCGGCAGGCGGCTGGACCACATGGTGCGTAGAAAGTCCTCCGGGACGTCCGGTCCTGCGAGATGCTGGATATGGCGCAAGAATTGGGAGGGCTTTCGGTCACCCAGCTCCTCACGCGTGACTAGCTGCAGGATCTTCTTCTCCTTGGACGCAGAAAGTCGTCTTATGAGTTCTGACTTCAGTCGCTCGTACTTGTTGGGTGCTGGAGGGCCAGCTATGATGTCCTCCACCTCCGATGCGTAAATGGGATCCAACTGCCCCATAGCATGATGGAATTTGGTGTTATCGGCAGTTATGTTGGCCAGAAAAAATTGGCTTTCCAGCTGGTAAAACCACAAAGCCGGTTTCTCCGGGTAAAAAGGAGGTACACGTATGCCAACTCGCTGGATGTCATGCGATGTGCTAGGTGGCACGTTGGCGGCGCCATCTTGTGCGTCTTTCGGCTCGATCGGCATGTTTCGTGTTCGTCGGGGTCACCAATGAAGCGGTATAGGGTTGCAATAAATAAGCAAACACAGCTTACGGAAAGGAAGAAATATATTGTCCGAGTAGTTTAAGAAGTTCACAGGACACAGATAACACGATAGAAGGTGAAATGAAGAGCACAGAAAGAAAGCGATAGGCACAGTTAATAGTTCCAAACTATATAGCACGTCTAGGTATAAGCCTTAGCAACTAAACACTATATCTCGAATGTGGAATGTTTACCGGGTACGAGTGACAACGACATGCGCTAACGACCAGTGAGGATTCTCGACTGGTGATACCTGCGAGCGCCGCGCGTTAGAAGGGGATAGACAGACAAGGCGCGGGCGCTCGCTCAGGTAACCGGTCCGCATTCCATATGGCTACATAAAAAATATCTAATAAGAAAATTATCTGTTTGTACAGATGTCTTAAATTTTTAATTTATACCTTAACGGAAGTTATATAATAATAAGTTTATACTTAGTTTTTTAGCTGTATATATTAGATTTAAGTGTGTAAAGTATATAGTTATATAATGTTTAACTTTGTGTAAATACTACTATTTGTTTGTTTCTTTATACAATACCGACTAACTCACTAAAAATACCTTTTAATTTAAATACATTATAAATTGAAGAAGTAGCTACGCTACAAGGACTCTTGTTGATTTTTCGAAGTTGAAGTCATCCGAAAATGAAGATAATGTTGATAAAGAAGACACTTCAACCAACATGATGACTTCAGAGACGATTAAAAAAGTGGGCTATTGATTTTAATATTCCACAAGTTGCATTAAAGCCAAATAAATCTATATGAAGGAGGTAATAAAAAAAGGCGGTCAAGTCAGGTCAAGTCAGGTCAAGTCAGGTCAAGTCAGGCCAAATCAGGTCACGTCCGGTCAAGTCAGGTCAAGTCAAGGCATTTTAAACGGGTTTTATCCATTTGTATTAACCAGTCAGGTCAAGTCAGGTCTGTCAGTGATTAATGATAACATTACCACAGATATTATAATACTACACAGATAACATTACTATGTAGTTGAAAGAAAAAATTGTTTCATTTTTTTAATTATCCCAGGAACGTAATTAATATTTCAAGTTTTCCATTTCAAATGTGCGCATATCATTTCAATGAGGTCCATCTTTGATAAAAACTTATCAACATCCGCATAATTAGAGATCACTGTGGGGTTTACCTAAAACAAAAATATTATTTAGACTTAACCGCTTGAGTCCTAATGATGCACGCGATGCATCAATCGGAAATATCCTTCAAGCCTGATGAATAAAATGTATCAGTCGATGCCACGCAACTTAGGTCTCTATTTCTACTGAAATACGGGTTAATAGTGTCTATGGGCAGTAGCACTCTAGAGTTGGATGATATTCACGTCAAATTAATCTACTAAATGTTTAATCTGTGCATGGAACGTTTGACAGTGTCATCTGTCAGAGCGCCTGCGCGGGTGTGCGCGGACGGTCTCCGTGCATATTTTAATAATTATTTCGTGTTTTTACTGCCGTAATCGTCGTGAAGTGATATTAAATCAAATTAATAATAGTTTATACATCGTGTGTGATAATAATATTACCAAAATACATAAGTTGAGTGTGCAAAATTAGCGTATCAAAAAAATGCCGTGAAAGTACTGAGTGTGGTGGTAATTATGTGAATAGTGTTTGTTTTATGATGTTTACAGCTTGGGAAGCTACTATAAAATATTAATTAGTGTAATTGAATAAATTTGTTAGTGATTTTCACTACTATAACGTCATAATAACAACATTTTGTCGTCAAAACACGGTCCTTGAAATCAAGGTCAAGATGACCTCTTGTTACGTAATAATTTTTTTTTTTTTTTTCTGTTATTATCTCAAACTGTTATTTTTTTTAGATTAGTTATCTATTCATAATACTGCCTGTAAAATTTTATAACAATAGAAACAGTATTTTTAACAGAAATCGTCAAAACATAAGAACAAATAAACTACCACGCACTTTACGATAATATTGTAAATCCTATTGTATTCATCCGTTCACCGTATATAGATAAGTATGTGGTCTGTTTATTCAAGAATCCTAATTACTTTACGTTATCGAGCTACGATAAGTATAACTCAAGATATTGAGGTTTTACCCGGAGCCGCTGACACGCGGCGGGCCTCCGGGGCGCGATGTCGGGCGAGCAGCGGGCCCTAAAAGAATTACGCGTTCCAGCAAGGAACCTGAGTTAACTAAGTTATAAGTCACGCAAACAAATATTCTATTTTTTTAATATAAATTCTTTGAACTAAGTTAGCTAAGCGTTTTTAATTTTATCACTGATCCCTAAATCAACTGTAATGGCGTAAACATTTACAATGAACACGCAGTTTATAGGTCGGGAAGTTATGTAGTTGTCATATAACGCAGTCACTTAATAAAATTATTAATAAAATATGTGAAAACGTTAGAGTTTTAAAAGCGCATAAAAAAATTGTTCCAAACCTACCTCACATTAATCAGTAAACTTGATTGCACAATGGTTTACGACTGATGAAATGGTTTTATCACCTCAAATAACAAAGAAAAAATGCAATATTAACTCAGCTGTCAAAAACACCGCCATATTAAATTAACGTGATATAATCTGTTACAATATAATTTCGTTCAATATGAGCATCATCTTTAAATGACAATAACACAACGATTACATTATATAAAAGTCGTATTGTGTACCATAAGTCGACCCGAAGTCGAATACACGCCGCGACAGCTATCATTACATGATATTTAGTCAAATCGCCGACGTGTATATGACTACTATGCGACTAAGTAGGTATTTATATGACTGTTACACGAAACTCTTAGCAACTAAAGTTGAATAAAATGGGCCCTAATGCCGTAGAGTAAACGTCCTTATGACATTTATACGATTATACTGAATAACATTAAGTTGCCACCAAAACGTCTACTCAACGTCGTAAATGTTTGTTGGGTTGTCGAATCCACTGTTTCACATAACCGCTAGCTGTTTTACAAAACAGCTCCGTTATGTAAAACAGCTGAACGAAGTTTAGCGATTTTCTATAATAAATTACTAAACTTTAACACGCAGAATTGCATAAACGTTTTGAATTTACCAATACAGCGGGTCAACGATTAGAGGTTATGTAAAACAGCGTGAAATGAAACGTCGGATTATAGATTTTAGTTCTAAATATTGTCGCTAGTGGCTCTGTGTGCCATAATAACAATAATAGCGTCCGAAACAGAAATAAATAAAACGAGTAATGAGTGAAAATGATTCTAACTCAAGTGAAAAGTGGTTTTAAGGAAAATTTTCAGAGCTTTATGAAAGTCAGTCCTAAAAATACTAAATAGCCAAGTAACTGCGACCAACTTGGAAGAAGTGCTCGCACGGGTCGTACGGTTGGTCTCAGTTCTAACCTAACCTTAACCAATTGATTACTAAAAAAGTAAAAGTTGGTGCTAAAAGTATGCATAGGATGCTACTATTTTAAGTCCTGAAATAATCCCTCTGTAGAATTTAATATACCGAAGGGAACAGATAAAGTACGGCTTTTCTGGGAAAAGCTAGGCTGCGCAATGTTTACAGCGTTTAACAAATTAACATTTTCTGACGTTTGGGCATTTTTCAGCGGCCACGATCTCGGTAAACATTGTTAACGAAAAATTATAACTGGCGATTCAAACCTTTTTAATGCTGGATCAGCAGATTTAACAATTTCCAGAGTTTCAGCCCCATTTGGTTGAAGTAAGAGGCTTAGTGCTAGGCATACAGTCAGCGGATCAACGCAAAATACCTACCCATGGTACAGTGTGCGGATGCATCGTGTACAGCTCGGCAAAATACACACATAAACGTATGTTTCCAATATCAGTCGAGCGCACCATGCATGCAGCATTGACTGCATTCGAATGTGCTTGGAGTATAGGAATTGAAAGCCTTGCTTTTGTATGGCGTCGCGTGACATATTACTTTCTACAACTTTGCATTCAAGGAGCTTAGTAAATCAACTATTTTACCTTTGCGTCTATCAAAAAGAATTTAAAAGAGAAATGCGAAGCTTGGCTTGTATCTAAGGAAGAATAAAATGATTTCAAAAACCGGCCAAGTGCGAGTCCGCGCACGAAGGGTTCCGTACCATCCTTACTAATATTATAAATGCGAAAGTAGCTCTGTCTGTCCGTCTGTCTGTCTGTCGCGCTTTCACGCCAAAACTACTAAACCGATTTAAATGAAATTTAGTACACAGATAGTCTAGAGCCAGAGAAAGGATATAGGCTACTTTTTATCGACATACCACGCGGGTGAAGCCGCGGACGGAAGCGAAAAAATCACGTTTGTTGTATGGGAGCCCCCTAAAATATTTGTTTTATTTTAATTTAATTATTTATTTTTAAAGTGAATATGTAAGTAAATATTCTGTGAATATTTCAAGCGTCTACCTGTTGACGTTTCCAATATCGAGCAAAAACGAGCAAAAAAATCACGTTTGTTGTTTCGGAGCCCCTTAAATATTTATTTTATTCTGGTTTTTAGTATTTGTTGATATAGCGGCAACAGATATACATCCTTTGTGAAAATTTCAACTGTCTAGATATCACGGTTCATGAGATACAGCCTGGTGACAGACCGACAGACAGACAGACAGCGGAGCCTTAGTAATAGGGTCCCGTTTTACCCTTTGGGTACGGAACCCTAAAAACGTTGTAAGTAATGTACACAATAGTAAGTGTTGTGTAAACCACCCGGTTCAAAACCCCGCGCCGCCGCGCCGGCCCGCCGTGTTACCGCTTTCTGTATCAGCTCCTCAATTCAATTACCGAGAGGTTGATTGAAGTTCTTCGCACCGTTTACTGTCGCGTCTATCGAAACATCGTGGAAAACATGTTACGAATAATGGCTGCTTTGTTAATCTTCAACTTTATAATGGAACTAAGTTGTTGAATAAAAAGCTGGCTATGAATGTTCTAGTTTACAGCTGGAAATAATCAAGTGCGACTTCTGACGAAGTAAAAGTGGCAAGTTCCCACTAAAGTTATAAGCGAAGTGGATTGTTTTTCAGATTTCCATCAAGAGATTCTTCTCTGAATGACTTATTCAGTCAAGTAGTGTAAAGGGAAGCACACCATTAAGTTTCCCACTGGAACCTCAATCTTACTACCACCGATGCATTCGTTTTGGGCACTGGGAGTAGCGGTGATAACTTTCCTTATGTCGGTACAACGGCAGCAGCCGTACAAATCCAATTATCAATTTTAAGCAGATTCATGTGCAGCGCGTCCAGCGTCTAACTAATCTACCTAAATGCCAAATTAGTCATCTGTCTATATCTTACCTTCCGAGGGTGCACTAGAGAGAATCTGGCGAGGATGTTAGCGCCGGCGCCGACCCCGAACCCGATGAACGACTTGATCCCGAAGTGGCCGAGCACGTAGTTCAGCTGGTTGGCCAACTCATCCATGGTAGGGTACAGGTAGCTGCAACAAATGACACATCGTTAACATTTATGCCATACTTCAAACCTCCGAACAAATGTCACCAGTGTCAAATATTGCGATTACCATGGAGTCCATGGTAATCGAAAACTTCCAAGCATGGTACGGACGCTAGAACCAATGCGTTGCACAAACATTCACGGCCTTGTTTAATTATCGCTATCAGAATAGATGCAGTCATAAGACATTTTATATTAAAAAAAAAAGAATGTAAGTGTCATATTGCAAGTAGCATTTAAATATTTGTAATACAAATTATGTTCGACGGATCACTTTCCCATACTTTGTCCATATTAATTTTCCGTGTACGAATATAAATCCGAAATTATTGGTCGTTATTGTGTTCAAAATATGAAATTGCGAGGAGTAGGGTGTAATATATGTGAACAGAAACGGTGGAACCAATATTTCATGAAACCTAAAGCCTGAGCCAGCCAGCGAGCACATCTAACTGATCTGCAATGATAATTTGGGACTATTTTCCTTTGATTTTTACTATGACAAAAAGATTATGAAACCGTGTGGTACTGACGGCCGCAGTCAGCATTACATAACAATGCGGCGGCAAATGAATGAATTATGTACAGACTGCAAGTAGGCCCCGGGAGACCAGGCCCCCGTCAACAAACGTATAGATATCATTTTAAAATAAATGCCATGAGGTTCAAAGCGCACCACTGATATCATTGTAAATGTATCTCCTATATTATACCTCCATACATATTTCCAAAATGTCACAGAGACAACCACGGCACTACCAAAGTTATCTCCGAAGTTTAAGATCCACTATGAGACAACCACATTGCTCAAACCACTCCTAAGTTAAGCGCCACTCTGTAGAGTGTTATCAAAACGTAATCTAGGACTTGCAGACTTCAGCTCCGTGAAATAATACCTACTTTACTAAACAGCATAACATTTTCAGAAGTGGAACCGCGTGTTTGGCAGTGATTGATGAGAGCATATTGTGGCGAATGTAGAATACCCACCATATGCGACAGCCGTGCGGTGAATTGCTACCAGTTCACTGCTCTGCAGAATTTGAACTGTCATTCCTAATTTGTTGATCAGCTGCTGACTTTAGCTCTGCTTGATAGCCCGACTCTGGACTTCGATGATTTTATTAGCTAACTAGCTGCCGAATAACTAGCTCCAAATATTTACCATTATGCAAGCCCGTGTAAAAAAATACAATCATAATACAGCCAGTCGGCTGTTCTTTACGAGCATATTCGAAGGAAAAGTTAATGTCAAATAGAATACATTCATGTTTGAAAGAACAAAGAGTGTCGCACAAAAGTGCGCCAAGAAAAGGCAGTTATCATTCTTTGTCATTCGAAACAATATTTAGAGTATTGAGACTCGGGTTCGAAACTTGGAATAAATTATCAATTTATCAATATGAAACAAACATAAATGCTGACAAAATTTCTAACATCAAAAAGTAAGGGGTTGCCTAGCATTTTGGTACTTCTAAAAAACGAGAAATACCGAGGGGCATAATTTAGTATACCTAAATATTGTTGTACGAAGTTTGCGTTCCAAAGTATGGCGTCACTCTGTAAATGATTTTAACTCGATGTAACGACGGATAAAATCGCTGCGCATGCAACACAAGAATTAAACGCTAATGGCTATTAACATTGGAAATTCATGACATCAGCGGAGAGACGTTATTAATGTAACAGAAATATAAAGGACAGGATTAAAGCTTTAATACTTATGTTGTAAATCAGAAATTAGGCGGAATGTAGGGCAGTTTGAGCGAATAATATGGGGCGAGCGGGTCCGCGCATAAAATGCCTAAATGTCGCGGCGATACAATTTTCCAGTGAGTGATTTCTCAAAGTCCCGGACTCCCGGAGGATAACAACCGGCATGACCAGACGTCGTCAGCCGGTAGCCATCGCGCCGCCGTCATGTAGTAGGTACAGTCTATATCGAGCGGTAGTCTGTTACATAACACTGCGGTACGAGACCCACTGCCGATTCTATTCCGCCTTACAAATAACCGAACCTTATTCGAATTATATGATGGGTCTACTCATGTGGAACATTACATACCTACGTATTTTGCTAGCTTTTAAGGCCATTCAGAATTGTATACATACCTACATAGTTTCATTTAACAAGCTGTTTTCAATGAAAAGCGAGAACTTAAGAACAATGGAAATGAATCTTAGTTGAATGGCCAACATTTCAAGATGAACTTGTAAATTAATTAATTAGTAAGTAAGTGTAGTTTTCCTAATATGCCAAACAATGTCACAGTAATGAATAGCTATTGTAACTGTATTCCTTTTATTGTAGAAAATTTAATTGTTCTCGAAAGCGTAAGACAATTAAGATTGACTAGAAACAATAGAACGGAAAGTAATTAGTGCTGTGACTAAAACATGATTTTAGTAGAGTTGAGACCCACGTTGGGCGCCAAGCAAGAACTACTTGGCGCCCAACGTGGTTCAAAGAAATAAATGTTTAATTAATGCGCAACTTATTTTCTTCATACATAACATTTGTTTGGGAGCAGATGTACTATGTATACATTTGTTACGCGCGGAGTTGGCGCCGATGTGTCGCGACGCCCCATTAATGCAGTTTATTCACCTACCCTCCACGGGGAAGACTGTTCATTGTCATTTCATTACTCATTCCTGTCCCTTATACCGGTTGCTGTCACTGTTAATCTAGTTCAGTGATTTACCTCAGGTTATCATGCGAGCTGCGTTAGGCAATTATTACGCAAGATATTTAAAATTAAGTGGGTAAGTAAAGCTTTAAGTTTATTTTTATTTATGTGAGAACTTTCATAACTTCATTATTAAAACTTAACTTTTTAGAGTACATGTTTCCTATTTGGTTAAATATGTGAACTTTTAAGAAAAATATTTAAAGCCATAGGTATCTGAACAAGTTGGTAATAAATAATTTAATTCCAATATAAACAACACGTTACTTTTCGGTTACGTTACGGCGTCTACCAGTCTAGCGCTCCCACTGGGATATTATACGTAATACGTTTAAAGACTGAGAAAGCTCTCGTCGTCAATGAAGACACAAGGAATCTAAGCATCTTAACCTTCATTAAAAAAAAAAAACGGTATGTACATCCGAATTTCTTCTTGCCAGCTAAAACACAAGGAAGTGGTAAAGGGTGGGCGTTTTGGGGGACTGTCTTATGTAATTTAAACGTTCGAAAAGTGCTGATGATTCTCAGCCTAGTTTGAATAAATGACTTGATTGTGAAAAGCATTAACTATTTTTCTTAAGTTGGGCCCAGACTGATTCTTAGTTCTATAAATTAATAAAAACTAAAATTCTAATTCGGGAGGAATCTAGTATAGGATAGATCTCGGAGAAATTCTTTCTGCATTATTTATTTATTATCGGTTCTCTGGATCCTTTTACGAATAAGCACCTAAGTAAGACTTATTACCGTGTGAGCGTTTACATATCGAAAGTTGTTGACGGATCTCCAAGAATTCAGGTCGATACTAAGCTCATACTTTTTTATTAGCTGTCGATACAGCAACGATGTGACATTAATTGTTATTTACGAGTTATAGCTGTCCAAAAATAAGATACGGTAACGTAAAATAGCTAAAGATTAATTTGACGGTTATGTTTGCATTGAATACGATTAGTTGTGGCGAGTTTCAGATCTTGAATCCGAATAGAATTGTAAAAAGAATCAGGGGCCTGAACTTACGTGCCCGCCAGTAGAATTTATACGTAGTTATTTTTATATGTAGTTTAAATCAAATCTTGTCCAAGTCATTCAGGATTAAATACAGCATTGAACAAGACAACGCGTGACGATCTCCAATGCAAGGACGCCCGCCGTTTTGTAAACCTTACAAATGTCGTC
Organism: Lithophane semibrunnea; assembly: GCA_947363905.1. NCBI lineage: Eukaryota > Metazoa > Arthropoda > Insecta > Lepidoptera > Noctuidae > Lithophane > Lithophane semibrunnea. The sequence goes on along the minus strand of OX376186.1, from coordinate 4,543,971 downwards.
CCGACCTTTTAAAAGGTTGAACGCTCTTTTCCGTCAGACATCGACGTACTTGGTTGTCCCTTTATGAAGATGTTTGATCGGTGGCAAACGCCACAACTAAATTGGCTTGAAACTGATTATCTAACCAGAACAAGCAATGGGCCTCCTTTAGATCGATACTTTCTAGAATTTATTCTACCAGGTACTATGCCAGGTTTAGACGCCCTAGTGACCTGCTCCACTAATTTATTAAAAACTTAGTTGGAAGTCGGTACAATGAACGGCAGCCGTATTGCAGCTTGATAAAAATACAATAATGAGTACGCGATACGCTGTCCTTTAGTTTCCTAGCAACGTCGAAGTACACAAACCGCAAATTGTGTACATTCATATAGTTTTCGCGATTTTCCGCTATAGCTTTCTTACACAAACTTCAACAAGCTGTTAACAATATCGTATCTTCAGTAGTTCATGTATTTCATGTAAGCAAAACACAATACGAATAGGTGTCGGAAAAAGAATTGGAAGACATCTTTGTTTTCCGATCAAAGCGACTTTTGTTTATGTATATTTTGCATTTTTATAACGTCCTTTCAATGTGAAAAAACGAACAGAAGGAATCCTGTTGGCTTTGATGTCATGAATTTTAATGCCTGCCTGTAGTGGTTCATAGGTTTACGTTAAAAAATTTGCCCCAGAACGCTTTGATTTTTTAAAGCATAACTTATATTCAAGGTTCGTTCTGAAAGCAAAATTAAATTTAACAAGGCCCGTAGTTTCATGACATTGAGAACGGCTGCAGTAGTTTGAAAAACTTAAACGAACAGTTTCTGAACAGCAGCGGCTGGTACACAAGTATTCGCGTTGACCTCGAAACTTGCTCGAAGACAGCACTCAAATACGTACTAGTACAGTTTGTGAAGGTAGTGTTCTGTGATTGCGTCACGATCCCAAAGGAAATCAAGATCTATCACTAAATTAGTTTTTGCTTTGAGTTATCAAATTAATGGTGCTTTTAAAGTATCTGCTTCATCCTCAATGCAGATTGAAACCGGGCGATAAAATATTTGAAATAGAATGTAAGTGTCGTTTTCAGCAATATTAATATGACAATAAAACTATGTCAAATACCTAAATCGATAAACTAAAATATGCACTGGAAATCGGCGTTATTCAGGAGTGTACCCCATTATAGCGAAGTTCGTTACAGCGAAGTACGTTACAGCGAAAGTACGTTACAGCGAAATACGTTACAACGAAAGTACGTTATTGCGATGTACGTTACAACGAACGTACGTTATTGCGATGTACGCTACAGCGAAACTTCTTACTGCGATGTACGTTAAAGCGAATGTACGTTATTGCGATGTACGTTACAGCGAATGTTTACCAATGCGACGTACGTTGTCGTTGTCTTTACTGCGATGATTCCAGTTTCGATAACACGCTATAATGCGATCTTGTTCATGTATGAGGGTTGCTGATACTATATCGCACACTAGGTAGTACTTAATGTACATAGATAACACATAAAAACGTATACTTTTCTCTCTGCCGGCTATTGTACCTACGTACCTACACTTATTTACTTAGATAAGTATTCGTGCCAAGTTTCAAATTTGTTAACTCAAGGAGTAAGATTATTCATACAAACGAAATCCTCCCTTTTCACCCCTTTAATGGTCGAATTTCCAAAAACCCTTTCTTAGTGGGTGCCTACGTCCTATTATATATCTGTGTGCCAACTTTAAGCCCAAACCGTTCAGTGGCGCTGTGCGTTGATAGATCAGTTAGTCACCCTTGTATTTTATATATGTATATAGATTAAAGATTAAGTACCTAGTGTGCGATCTAGATACGTATTAGAGTTTGTTGGTATTGTTTTTGTCTGCTTAAATAAATTTTATTTATGTTGAGTTTATTATTATTCTTTTGATCCACTTATAATTACCACTACCACCAGCTATCCACTAGCTAGCTAGCTAGCTAGCTATGCACTATCACCAGTATCAGCAAACCCTCCTACATGACCAAGATCGCATTATAGAGTGTTATCGAAACTGCAATCATAGCAGTAAAGACGCGCGATAACGTACGTTGCATTGGTAAAAATTTCGCTATAACGTGCATCGCAATAACGTACATTCACTGTAACGTACATCGCAGTAAAGAACTTTCGCTGTAGCGTACATCGCAATAACGTACTTTCGTTGTAACGTACATCGCAATGACGTACTTTCGTTGTAACGTTTTTCGCTGTAACGTACTTTCGTTGTAACGTACTTCGCTGTAACAAACTTCGCTATAATAGGGTACACCCGTTATTCAGGTATAACAGAGAATGACCCGTTAAATATCCGCAGTTTATGGCTGGGATGTTCAAGCTCTTTTAAAACTTTTACTGTAAGTTCTTATAGAACGGATCAAATGGTATTTGTTCCATGCAATGTTTAATAGTAGATTAATTTTGAGTTTTAGTAGGTACTGCTGGACCTGCAAACTATATACAACATTATTTTTTGTTGATGCTAAACCCGGAAAGGGGTCATTGTACTCATCATTTTGAACAACTTTTTCTATGGGACCAAAATTGGAATCGCGAAAAAAAAATCAGCTGTTCCATACATTTGTGTTCACTTAAATCGACAAAATGTATGGAACAGCTGATTTTTTTTCGCGATTCCAAGGTTGGAACTTATTTCTGCATAACAATGGTGGCTCAAAGAACGTTAAAAGACTACCGGGGATTGCCAGTACCAGGAAAAGTTGGCAAAGGAAAGGAAAAGACTTTAAAAGTAATTTGTTTTGTGGTACGATTTAGTGTAGCGTACGTAAGTCGGTCAAAGTAGGTAGGTAATTGACATACGGAGGGCGAGTTAAAAGGGTATGCAAATGCATGTTTAAATACTGAATTATATGTATATGCGTGACACGCTTATACATTTTTAGGGTTCCGTATTCAAAGGGTAAAACGAGACCCTATTACTAAGACTCCGCTGTCCGTCCGGACGTCTGTCACCAGGTTGTATCTCATGAACCGTGATAGACAGTTGAAATTTTCACAGGTATTTCTGTTGCCGCTATAAAAACAAATACAAAAAAAAAAAACAGAATAAAATATTTAAGGGGGCTCCCATACAACAAACGTGATTTTTTGCCGTTTTTATAGATAATGGAACGGAACCCTTTGTGCGCGAGTCCGACTCCTTCCCGTCAATAGTTTCCTTCTTACATGCTATTCAATTTTATGATAGAAAAAGGCTATTCCAATGTATGGTTGTGCCCGTAGATGGTTGTTCATTTTTTCAAAAGTTCTAGGTCGTAAGGAACTAAATCAGTTAAGTTTTACATTAAGGACCAATTTCATTAATGAAACTAAACGCATACAGCGTATCTAAACCGCGTTCAAGAGCTGTCAGTCTTAATTCTTAGGGAATATTGACACTGACAGCTGTTGCACGCGGTTCAGTTTGCAACGTTCAGTTTTATTGCTGAAATTGGCCCTTAGTACATGTATTTGTATATGAAGAGACTGAAATTACAACTAAAGTTTCATGGTTGTGGAATCTACAAAGAGTTAGCCTGTGCTAGTGTGTTGGTTTAAAGACCACAATAGCTAGTAGCTGCCAGTTTTTATAGAACATTGTGGTGGGTTTAATTGTAATTAAAAAAATGCCAGCGAATTTAAACGAAGCTCTGAATTCACATTTTCTTTCGGGATATATGAAAACTCTAGTTCAGTTTTCAACAAATTTAAATAAAAAATGCGGAGATATGAATCATTGCAGTGAAGAACAGAAACGAGCATCGCAGGTTGGCAACTAGTATCTGTTGAGATTTCATCGAGGCCGGATGTCCCCGGCGGCTGCGACTTAATGACTACTCCGCCAAGCGTTGCAGATAATAAGTCCATTTTAGCGCTCGTGTAAACTCTAATAGGGTCGCGATTTGTGGGTAATCATTTCCTCAATTTATGTGAACGACACGTCATTTTTCTAAGTGGGGTTCATTAGAAACGATGTATATAGTAAAATGCTGCTTGACTTTTACGTAACCACACATGAGAAGTGGTAGTAATACAATGTCTTAAGTCTCATGTTCCTCATAACAGCTAGGGCTGGCTACTAAATACATTCTATCTATTCAATCTACAATAACACTTGATGCGCTAGGTATATTGTGGTCTTTTCTGGACTTGTGATTTGTTCAGCCGTATTGTTTTAATCCTTTATGCCCTATGGGATATAACTTTACAGTCAATTGAATGGCAAAATCGTTATTATACTAATTGCGAGCAATAATGTTGAATATTTTAATTATTCTAAGTACCTACACACGAAATTGGCGAAACGTTAACAAATAGCGCGACCAAAATAGTTCAACAAATTGGAAATTGTAACTGTATGAGTCACATTTTATACTAAATTATGTCTACATTGCGTGCAGCATATCCGTTACAAACGAATGGAATTAAAGAAAAACGTGTCTTGATTAACGAAAGCTTTATTTTACAAAGTTTATAGGGAAAGTCGACGTAATGCAAATTTCGACTCAGAAAACGAGTGTGATATGGTAGGGTATTACATAAAACTATGTATTAATGTGTGCTGAGGTTTCTGAATCAAGCTGATCTTAGATATATCGTGCTAGCGAAACGGGTTTGCTGACGATTGTTTGTTAACTCTTGTAGGTTAGGTAGCTTGTAGTGGACGCCAACAAGGCATTTATGAAGCAAGGGGCCCGGAGGTGAATCGACACCGAAGTAAATGCAATAATTCAGACAAGAGGAAACCGTCGATTAAAACAATGTTTAAACCCGAAAGAACATTTCGCTGTTTGTCTAAAGAAACCAAGCATGCTGTAAAAATTCCGAACTTTGCTCCTTACCTTGGACTGCATCTGAACCAAACTTTAAAAGGACAATTGCTCTTAAGTAGTGCTCGATTGGCAGCTTCACTTACGAACGTTCAAGTGACCCGAATTCGTCAATTAGGCAAGTACTCTAAACATTTGCGCGGGAGGACCACACAATTGATACGCAACGCATTTTTCGACATCCGAACAGACAGATATGCCATACAAAATCTGTCAAAAACTCATCATTGCGAGACCACTGTCACATTTGTAAATTAGTAGACTTGGCCCCCAGTTTAACTAAACGTGGGTTGGGCACTGGAAAAGTAAATAAATGTTATAGTTCCCCCGAAGCAAGGCTTATGTGAATAATGCTCAGGATCCCTCTGTTACTAATAGATGGGTCATTACGAGCTAAAGCATGCCAGGCGTCAAGTTACGTCATACGGTCATAGTGTTACATAAAAATCTAGTCTAAGAAAAGTGGCACAAGTACGCGGTGCGGAGCATATTTTAAAGGAAGGATTTTTTTTACACGTAGCAAGCGTAATGGATGTTTGTTGTACGCCTTTAAACGTCTTATTCCCAGGAGCTCTAAATCTATTGTTCTCCAAATAATTTCTCTCCATACATTGATTCCCAAAGAGATCCATAGTTTTATTAATAGTAGATTTCGTAAAAAGCCGTGATGTTTCACAGTGCAAACATGTTCTATAAATGTCTATTTATAATCTCGCGCCATAGTAACCTCAATCGTCAAAGGGTATTCACTACAAAACAATAATAATGTGAAAATTAGAGTGATACTTACAAAAAAAAACGTGCTTTTACGAGCCAGCATCGATAGCTAAAGCAAACTAAAAGACTCAAAAACATTCGAAACCAATAAAAGGCCACTTTATTCTGAAACTGTTTCAGGTACACACGGCTACACATCATGCTATACATATCCAATATAAGCTGACCTCGCATTGTACGGAAATCCTACACAATCTACACAATGCGAGATCAGCATTAACTGGAAACGAATAGCTGTTGTGTAGCCGTGTGTACACAACATAACGTGATATGTTTTCAGTTACAATTTTCAATGTTTTTCGGTTTTCGATACGGGAGTCCAAATCCGGCTCAAAAATCGAGTACGGGTACCGGTTTTTCGGGTAATCGGTTTTTATGTTAGGTGATACTACAGATTGATTTCAAGATACACAAGACTGCATCCATTCGCTAATTAAAACTGTAGTGTACACACAGCGCCATAAGCCGATTGCACTGCACTATCAGTTGATTGGATAATCAACAATGGTTTTAACTGGAAGTCGAACTGTTATTTTAGAAAAAGGCTTAGATAATTTCTTACCAGTAATTAGCTTAGTAGTTGCATGCAATTTAAACAATTGCTGTATTATGAGCAGTGTGTAGTTCCGTATGAAGTAACGACTCTGATGTTTGATGTCTACACGTATGTATTTTTAATTAAGGTATGTACGTCTTTATATAAAAACTTTTTACAAAAAAAACAACCAACTTTCAAAAAAATCACTAATAAAGTGAAAAATAACTTTAATTTATATGGGACCAAACGGGAAGCAACAGCTTCCAAATAAAAAAGAATCATCAAAATAGGTTCATCCAGTCGAAAGTACTGAGGTAACAAACATAAAAAAAAAATACAGTTGAATTGATAACCTCCTCCTTTTTTGAAGTCGGTTAAAAACAGTTCTCCAGAACAGTGTAGGTGTGAATCATGAGCATTACTTGTGTGGCATTGAGCGGGAGTGTCCGCGAGACGAGTCTGTTTTACTTTTGTCGGTCTAGACATTTTCATGGCGCTCTTTTAACAGCTCACCAGCTACACAGTGAATGCTTACAGCAGTCACAGCATGAGTGTAAGGGAAATATTCTATGCGTATATGCAGGAAATCTATTTGAAAATAGCTCGTAACTTCCTAACGTGTTTTTATTTTTGAGTTACTCCCATATATTAGAACAACTTGACATAATGAGATACCCTGATAAAAAAATAAAACAAAATTTTTAACGATAGTTAACCTACCACAAGCTTAGAGAATTTGTCCTATTTTGCCTGAAAATTTAAGCAGGATGGTAGGTATAATTCCACAGATTTTTAAAATAACTTCATGAACTATCCGGAGCACAGATTTTAAATTCCACTTCTCTTTAGGTACCTAATGTAGGTTAAAGTTATTTGAAATATTTAAAGCCGTTAATTGATACAATTTTCCAACATCTTTATAGTATCTGAGTACTGAGTAGGTAGGTACTTTAGTGTATAAATAGAATCTTTTAGTATACAATCTCAAACTATGTGTGGCTATTTATGATATAATCACTTGGGATTTGGGATATGTTTATACAGGCATCTCCTCCAGCGTCCTGCCAGTATAGGTAAGTGCGTGTTTACTTTAAACGTTGTAAATTATGCGTAGTATGCCGCAGGGTCGCTGCCAAAATGTTTGACTATTGTGGCGCTAATTAGAACAATAAACTTTGCTAACATAAAGCCGACAAGGCGCGGAGCAGCCGCCGCTAACTTGAACCAAGTTGCGAATTGATCATGTCGGGAATGTCCACGCTTCACAAGATTCATAACATACATAGAGCATCCGAGTAGGACATTGTTTGCAAAGTAGAAAGTAGCGTTCCAGCGTCAAGTAAACTCATTATTGTACAAAGCGAGTATTCGGGCCACGTTTAACTAGTTTGCAAAATTTGAGAACGTTGTCGTATTGTATGATACGAGCACATGATCTAATAATGATAGTTTTCAATTTCTTTCAGGTCTTTTTAAGTATCTCTTATTTAACCCATTAAGTCGTACCTACTTTATACTTACTCCTACAAAATAAATAATGAAATAGGAATTACAATAAAATATGGCGTGCTTTAGACATCTTTGTAGAAATGCTAATTTCTACCACCGTGTCGAATACTAATGTAACGCCCCATATCGATTGCGAGGAGTGAACTTATATTAGCGATCCTAAGGCAGGATTTCTTGGAAGATTTTATACTGATCTTGAACAAGCATTTTCCGAAGCGACATTAAAATTGAGGACCATCGCTTTACGACAAATCCAAGCCATTTAACACTTAATTTCTTGCTAGCAAGACGTACGACCTATTGAAGTCGGAAATAATAAAAGTGGAGTTTATGAATTTCACAGTAGTGATTTGGATGCGACATGTAGGTAGTATAGTAGTTATAAATACATACATCCAGGGTAGGGCGAGCTGCGAGGGTCCGTGCCATACAGAAATCAAGTTCAGGGATTACTGATGGGTCACGAAGGTTATAATTCCTACATCTTGTGATATGTGAAAATGAAAAAGACTGATAGCGGGACAAGAAGGCATTATTCAAATAGTATTACTTGGACGTAGTCGGTGGCGCGTGCCGTTCAAAAAAATCAATACAACCCGCACGCCCTGACTCGCTCGCGCTCGCAAGGACACCGAATAAACGGTTAACTAACTAAATGGTACTACAACTTACGTCACTAAATTCATTTTATCGAGATCAGATTTGCACATCCCTGTTAGTAGTCGTTATCAAGCCGGGGCCTTCTCTTTCTGGATCTAAAATTAACGACTGACCGCTCATCGACGTTGAATTTATACGTTACGGGTACGTAATGAAGTCCATAACAGCTCGTGTGCGTCCATTGCTGAATGTTATTGCTCCCCGAAGGTCCGTACAATGAACTTGGGAGTATTTGTGTAATTATTACGTTTGGTAGGTGTGTTTACGATTATAATGTATTATCAAGAGATAGTGGAGCAGCACGGTCCAGGAGGAGACACTTTCGTAAATTCTAGCAACAGCGGCACGCGTAGCATGACCACCGTAGAAACGGGTTTTGTCGATGGAAGAATGGACAAAATGACAGTTTGTGATTGTTTATCTGTCATTTTGTCTATTCTTCCATCGAACTTTCATCAAGAACGTACTATTCTTATGTTATAGCGAATATTGAAATCCAACCAAATCAAATAAGAACTAGTTCACGTTTCGGAGATAAATCTTAATCCGAAGTTTACGACGCCCACGTGGCTGAAAACTGCAGACACCGATTCGTATACATTTTCGTGTTACTATGACGTAACTTTTCCTTTTCGTACCTACGGCAATATGACGGGGAAATATGATTTTCATATTAGGAGAGTCATGATACTCGTTTATCTAGCGTAGCGGACGGAAGGCATATCGGTTAAGGGATGTGGACGCTATCCATTACCAGACGTACTTGGTATCGGTGAAGCTACGAGTTTGTAATGCTCTATATTACAACGCGGTGTAATGTTGTTTGTGTCTCGCGGCGGGTGTCGGTAATACTTTGATCAGAAATGGCTTTCCCGATGCGGACGGTTTTGAAGTATAAAGTCTTCGCGATGATTGATTGAAATAAACTAATATTACATGATGGTGTATCGAAATTACTGTCCGTAATAAAGTTAAATTGCGAAGTAGCGAATATAGGGACCTGACATATTTTTGCAAAAGCGTGTGTATTTATAAACAATATTTTACTGGAAACAAACGCCAAGCCAAATTAATTCCGTACCTATATTAAAATTTTATTACATGGCCAATCGGTCCCATGAAACGAACTCACTGATTCTCAGTACCAAGGTGAATTTTAAGCGGCAAATAGTGACCGACTCACGGTAAGCGACACTTTGCTTTGGGCATTGCAGGTTGGGGATTGATGATTATTTTGTATTATTTTAAAGCTCATCCAAACCCGCAATTGCATGAACGATGGGAAATTGCAGTTCTTCAAAACTAGTTATTAAACTTTTGCACTGGGCATTTCTACATTCAAAAATCAATCGGTATCTTTTTAGATAGGTACACACGGCTACACATCAAGCTATACATTTCCAGTATAAGCTGACCTCGCATTGTACGAAAATCCTACACAATGCGAGATCATCATAAACTGGAAATGTATAGCTATACATTTCCAGTTTATGATGATCTCGCATGTCAAGCTTGATGTGTAGCCGTGTGTACATTGGAAAATAAGAATAAAAATAAAAACAAAATAAAAAACAATCGCAAAAAAAAATCAGCTGTTCTATACATTTCGTCGATTTAAGTGAACACAAATTGTATGGAACAGCAGATTTTTTTTTTCGCGGTTTCAAGGTTGGTCTCATAGAAAAAGTTGTTCAAAATGATGAGTACAATGACCCCTTTTCGGGTTTAGCATAAACAAAAAATAATGTTGTATAAATGATTTTATTGTTCGTAGAATCTTTTGCAGGGTTCGGGAACAGTGCATGCTGTGATTGTCGAAAGCCCTGAAGGGTTTCTTAAACTCTTCAGATTACTTATTCGCAAAAAAATAGGCACTATACAGTTGTTCATAATGATGAGTAAAAAGACCCCTTAAGAGGATGCCCATTAATTCAATATCACCCTGTATATCGTCCTTCCTTATAAATGTGAATCAAATTATGTGAGCACCTAAGTAGGTCAACTGCTCCGTATCGATTCAATATAGAGATCTTCTATTTACAAACATGTTATTCCGAGATGAACCGATAAAACTATAATCGGATTAGGGTTACCTATTCAGGATAATCTTACTAAATTATGTCGACAAGTTTTAAAGTAAAAAATTTAGGTTCGTTTTGGGGTTAGAAGTTTTATTTAATAAGAGTGAAATACAGATGAAAACCGGACAGTGTAAGCTCAATAAGTACAAATAAAGACTGCAAGATTATTATTGAAGAACTGGAAACGAAAAAACTCCTTTTAGAATACAGCTCTATATTGAATAAAAAAATAAAAAAAATATTGCAGATCAGATCATCTCTGGACAGTGAAAATAGGAGTTTAGCATAATCACCACGCTTGGATTCTGGACCACAGTATGTTTCTGTGTCAGTATAAATATAATAGGTAAAATGCTGCCATTCATACTTTTCTATTCACCAACTACTATTTAACGGATTCCTAAATTCAAAACTATGTAGATCCATTATTAATATTATAAATTCGAAAGTAACTCTGTCTGTCTGTCTGTCGGTCTATCTGTCTGTCTGTGTGTCTGTATGTTACCTTTTCATGCCTAAACCACTGAACGGATTTCGATAAAATTTGCCATGGAGATAGATGTCATCCCGGGGAAGGACATAGACTTTATACTTTTTATCAACATACCACGCGGGCGAAGCCGCGGACGGAAGCTAGTCCTACATAGTTTATTGAAATAAAGGCATTCACATATACGTTATGTTTTTTATTTTTTTTCTATGGCATCTCGAAGTTGTTTTCTGAAATCCTGACTTTTTAACCGGACTTTCGTCGGTCCTATGTATTATGTACTAGCTGCGCCCCGCGGTTTCACCCGCGTTAGTCTCGATCCCATGGGAATATCGGCATAAAAAGTATCCTATGTCCTATTCCGGGTCATCAGCCGTTTTAGCGGGAAAGAGTATCAAACAAACTCACTTTCGCATTTATAATATTAGTTAGGATTAGGCTAGTCCAATCTCGAAGTTGGTAAAGACAAAGTAGTGGCCCTACCTAATAGCAAATGTAATTAACAAAATATTATAACAGTGAACACAGTAATGAAATTAAACAACTAACTTCAAACGGCTACGTTTATTTTGGTTAGGATATGAAGAGCAAAAGCAACACAAAGCATTGTTTCGTCAATTTTCCAAATGCATGGTTTGTTTGTCATTTCCCGCTCGTTCTCTTTAGTTTGCTGAACAAAGTTTGCGTGGAAACAAGAGTAGGTACACGCGGTGGGTCCGTGACAGAAGAGGACTGTGTGGCGATGACTTTAGCGAATTAAACCTTGTTTGCTCTTGGCCGGTTAACAACTTGCATGCGGGCTGAGTTGTGGCTTGTCTGGCTAGCTCTGTATCTGCTTAGTTGTCAATAAAAACTTAAGGACTAATTGAAAAGTCTGTAATTGTAATCTGCCTAGCCTTATCCCAACTATGTTGGGGTCGGCTTCTAGTCTCACCGGATGCAAATGAATATCAGTATTTTACACGAAGCGACTGCCTATCTGACCTCCACGGTAATACGATACCCCTTGGTAAGACTGGTTGTCAGACTTTCGGGCTTCTGACGACCCGTAACGACTGTCAAAGATCCACGAATGACAACCGCGACCAACGGCTTAACGTGCTTTCCGAGGCACGGAGGAGTCTCGGTATGTAAAGATGGTCATCCATCCACGGACCAACCATGGCAAGAGTACTTAACCTGACGGATCACCCCGTGCGGCTGTTACTTCGCCACGAGCTCCTCTTGATATTATTGTAAGGTAAATATAAATAAAACAGACAGCTGTAATATTGACGGCCTGCTCCACCAACCGCCACCTTTTGTAATAACCTACAGGTCTACACACCTACATTCAAAAATAACAATCGTGTAAAAAAAACATCACTGATAGATAGTTACTAGTAGTTAGTGATCCGGACTCTGCAACAAGCTTCAACTTCAGATCAATATACAATTTTGCTGCGCACTTTAGCATCGATTTGCATTTTGCTACAGCTGGTTTTTGTATAGAGTACTGTCCGCATCATTCTATCTTTTGGCATCGCACGGCTGTCGTCCCGAAGCCCACGTTCCTACACGTTACCTACGCGTACTATCAGATCTAGGTTACCCCGTGATGCGCTTAACTGTAATCGACGGCTAAACAAGGATTGATGGTATCTTCGGAGGGCACCGTTCCACTACTATTGACAGTAATAGTTCCATCCACACTTCTAACTATGTGAGAAGAAATTCTTTAAGACAAACACAGCTTTACTCTTTCTCGTTAATTAAGATTGATATTTCTAACTTGATTCAGAGGTCGGTGCACTAATTTATTAACTTAAGCTGAAAGAGCTGCGAGTTTTTAGCGTAGCTGAATGACTTAGGTAAGAAATAACTTTTCATTAAATTAAAGTCCTATTTACAAGGAAGAAATGCGCCGAAAGCTGCACAGATTACAGTTGCTTTACAGGTTCAATTCAATATACCATAAACTTACTCAAGTTGTACACACGGCTACACATCAACCTATACATTTCCAGTATAAGCTGACCTCGCATTGTACGGAAATCCTATACAATGTGTAGCCGTGTGTACTGACTCCTTTCAAATCACTTTTCTTGTATCTTATGCTGTATGCTTATGCTTTCTGGTTGACGATTTATAATGTAGATACACTAACTTATTTATCTGCGCATAATTGTTGTCGTCTATAACAAATTGCACACGGGAAGAGGCAAAATGGGATTTAAAAAAAAAACAGAAATAGAACTCGTAAAGCCATAGGGAAAAGGTTGTATGTACTTAATGTACTTCAAAGGTCACGGTTCCCTCCCCGCAGATGAATGGCGTTTGCGTAAACCCAGTAATTAAAAAAGTAACGCAGTTTTATACCGTTGCTCGTGTAAGGATTCCCGAGGCTGTGGTGCAGAAATAGAGTGGATTACATAATATTAATTTTTAGACTATATTTTATACTAGCTTCTCCCTTTTTTTTTGAGGTTGGGAAATCATCAAATGACTTCTTCCGCTTTGGGCGGAGCCGAAGGGCGTGTCAGACTTTTACTGACTAAAACCCACCCGTGTTCCTTCAGTTGCCTGTTGCCAAGGTCCCGACTTTCCCGCAACCCTGGGAGGGTACTAGCTTCTCCCTACGACTTCGTTCGCGTGGAAGTCGTAAGCAGTGATCGGATAATCGGATGCATATTTACCTAAAGTGTAGGTGTTGGCAATTATGGAATGCACTTTTGTATCGAGAAAATCCCGGGAATTCGAAATCGACAAATTTAGTTTTTTTTACTATAGAATCAAATCGGGTGTAGAAATATTTTAGTTTAAGGTGTTGGCTACTATTATGGAATGCAATTTTGTATCGAAAAAATCCCGGGTTTTCGGAATCAACAATGTTCATTTTAAGACATTCGTCTCTGACACTAAACATAGTCATAAATTCCTCTTACACTCAACATAGTCATAAATTGATGAGGAGCTTAAAATTAACTTCAAGTAAATACACATTAATGAAATGAAATGAAATTGTTTATTCTGTAAATAGGATATTGAAATCACTTTTACACGTCATATTAAAAAGGTGTAAAAATAAGCTAGATGAGGTCGGCGTTTCCTATCTGACTACTCTGAGAAGAAAGGCCGAAACAAACTCAGAGGTCACCGTCTCCTTTAAAGTCCAGACATAATCTTGGTCAGGCCATACGAGGACCATGTAGATAAGAGTCTGAAATGGTCTTTTGAGGAAAGAACCACACAGATTTGAGTGGACCTGTCCAGTCAGTGCAAGCATTTGTCAGTAATAGTGGAGCTCAACTCAGTATAATTATATAATACCCCTATTTAAAAAAAAAAAAAATGCTACATGCTAAATATGACGTTTCCTCATCATGTGACAGACTAGTTTCGCATTCCCGAATTTTCTGGAAAGCCGGGATTTAAATAAAAAAAAAAATGTTTTATGAAGCCGCTTCCATAATTTCTTAACCAAAAATGAACTTAAGGTAAATATGCATCCGATTATCCGATCACTGGTCGTAAGACACCACAATATAATAAAAAAAAACTGCCTCATTTTTATAAAACTTCCCTGTATAGGTACTGCGGTCGTAGTGTTGGTTTCAGCAGCCAAAATATACAGTGTCAAGACTGGTGACGTGGGAGCAAGTGACGTACAGTACAACTATTTTTTTAATGTCCCTCGGCAAACTTAAGGATTCTTTTTATTCCGATATTCCCACGGGATCGAAACTTATGCGGGTGAAACCGCAGGGCGCAGCTAGTTAGAAATAAATAAAATGCATTCCACAGCAACCAAAGCAAACTGAGAATCCTCCTATTTCCCGCGAACGAGACAAACGTATATACTGCAACTCTTCATTGAGCATTTTCTATTAGGGCTGCGTAGCCCTCACAATGGGGCGCTATAGCCAGGTGTCAAGAATGCCCTGGATTCCCGACCTGTTTAAAGTTATTGCGTTCCAGCACGTTCATTATGACGACGGTTCGCCAAGCCGCTGCACGGCCCCACTGCCAACGAAAATACAAAAAAAGAAAGCACTCCTAAGATCGCGCCGGGGGCGTAACTTGACCTATTCCCTTTAACACACTTTTTTAAAGTCGCATTTCATTTCTGTCTTTTATTATTTCAATTTAGACGAGTCAAAGTGGATTGAAGAAGGATTATGAATTTAGCGTAATACAATCTAATCCACAGGTAGGTCGAGGTCAATTTTATTCCACTTTGTGACCAACTTCAGAGGTTTTGTTAATTCTGGCGGACATTACAACCAAAAATTACAAAGTACTTGTGTGACCATGCTATCCATAAACCCAAACCTCATCTGCGATTTTGGGGAATGGAACAATGAAAAAATTTATTTAGCCTTAGTTTTGTAAAACTCAGAGGCAGCTTCAACCATTTTCACTGGTCTCCTCCAAACGGACCCGTATCTACGTTGAAGGACTTAAAGAGCAGGTACTACCTACTTTTATACCTTTGATTCACAAATAAACTCTTGAGATCCGCACAGACCCCATGTGAATAACAGTGTGATTATTTTGGCGCGACTAACTAAAGGTTAATCGTTGCAAAAAGTATGTGCCCGCGAGGTCTACTGTTCGCAGAACTACTAGTTTATATTGCTGAAACTCGTGAGTTTTGTTGACAATTGAACTAAAAATTCTGATAATCAACCTTATTTATCTCGTACACAATTTGTCTCAGAAACTGAAGGCAAGGGATTGAGCTTTGTGTTCCAAGAACTAAATTTATATGGCAAGAATTATAATTAGTGAGATAGTTACATTATTTTAGTTACGTTAGTATCGGCAACACACAAATAGTTTGGCAGTCTGTCTACATTCATTAATCATGAAGGTAGTGACTTGTGATGGATACCAACACTAAACTATTGGAAGCGAACTGACCGCGCAAACTCAGAGAGTAATGCTAGTCCGAGATCAGGATTAAACATCATTAGGGTAATCTATCAAAGGCTGAAAGGCTAAACTAGAATGATTTAGCTCTATGTTTTATTTTTGTAATAATATTGTCAGTTTTCTCATTACGAGAAAAGCTTTAGACGGTCGGTGTGGGTTGCCGTTTGTCGTTATCTGGCAACCGAGACGGGAGTCCGGAGCGACTTGTTGTTTAGAAACTTTATCCTGTTTTGAGTTTAAGACAATCCTGTATTAGTGCGACGAATAGACGGATAAGCTTTGAACAATGAGTTGTAATGAATATTGTCTCTTCTGTTATTGTAGACGAGGTTTTCTGTTTTAATGATGGAATTTGGTTAACCACTACTACTAAACCTGCGAAACCAATGATAATCAATCTATTTTACGTCATCTGCTAACTGCTACACCGAAACTTGAACTATGATTGAAAAATGTACGCGATAGTCCTAATTGACGTTAATATCCTATTCTATATAGTAAAAAACAAATTCACTTTCAGTTTTTCGGAATTTTTCATTTCCCTATGGTGATTTTGTATGAATTATAGAAATTTGGACAGGACGTCTGTCGGGTCAGTTAGTATTAAATAAACATGATTACGAAATACGTAATAACAACATCCCATTTATGTTGGGGTCGGCTAGCAGTTTAACCGGATGCAGCTTAATACCAGTTATTTTACACGAAGCGACTTCCTATTTGACCTCCACAACCCAGTTACTGGGTAATACGATACCCCTTGGTACTGCTTGTAAGACATTCGGGCTTTTGACTACATTTCACGACTGTCAAAGATCTACGAATGACAGCCTGAACCGAGGTAAGCTATGTGAGCTTAATTATTTAATGATAAAGCGAGTCAACAGCATTTTTGCGTTGCTAATTGAATCTGCAGGATTTGGAGCCTCTGCCAGGGTTGCGGGAAAGTTGCGAAAGGGATACCGGGACCTTGACAACAGGTAACTTAAGGAACACGGGTGGGTTTTAGTCAGTTAAAGTCTGACATGCTCTTCCGCTCCGCCCAGAGCGGGGCGGAAGGGCATGATTTTGAGGGTGGGTAATCATCCAATGTCTTCTCATTGGATGATTACCCACCCTCAAAAAAATAACAAAAAGGATTTGGAGCCTGAAGCAAAAAGACCACGTGTATGTACGTAATTACTGCCATGGGCGGTGTAGCATGATTCGCGATGAGACAATGAACAAAGGAAGCCCCGACAATGGACCATCGCGTCCCATCGTAATATCGACAGAGAATGAGAGAACGAGATCGAGTTACTTTCTGAGCTCTAACGATGTAATTAAAACAGTAAGTTCCAGTGTTCATTATTCCTTTTTCAGTATAAAATATTTATAGATGATACTTGTCGCTTACATCTCAGATATTTTATATTCATACTGAAATAAGATATTTTGAGAGAGACGAAAGGAAAGGGTACGATACGATACATAGTGATACATATTGGTGGTCGACAGGGTCGTGAGAAATACAGAATGTGTTGCAGGATAAGGAGACAAACTTCAGCGAGAAGCAGAGTGTTGAGAATGTTAGTTGAAAAGCAGAAAAAAAAAGTGATTAAGATGCTCTAAAGAAAAAAGCCAAGACAGCTGTGGCTATAGCAAGAGCAAATGTCCAGGACGAGTAATTCGTCAAGTCTTCTTCTAAATGCATTTTTTTTTTTTTTGATGTTGGGAAATCATCCTTTGACTTCTCCCGCTCTGGGCGGAGCGGAAGGGCGTGCCAGACTTTTACTGACTAAAACCCACCCGTGTTCCTTCAGTTGCCTGTTGCCAAGGTCCCGGTATCCCTTTCGGACTAACCCGCAACCTTCCTACATACCTATCGTACGGAGTAGTAACGTAATTGGTCTTAGGCATGTAGGACGTGTTGACGAATTACTCCCCAGGACATGCTTTATGAAACACAGGATAGTCCAGCATGCCAAAAAATTCTATACCGGCTTGCTAGAGCCGAAGAGAGAAAGACTGCCGAGGGCGAGGTTACCGAGGGCGGCTTACAGGTCCAGAGCAGATTGGAATATGCTAAATACTATTACAGGTACGTTCAAATAATGCATTGATTACTGTAAGTTTACAAATATTTTCAGACTTATTATAATCAAACCGTGATTTTGAAAAGCAGATTATAATAAAATATAAGTAAAAATCTTTTTAAAAACAAGCTTTTAATTAACTAAAAAGTACTAACTAGAACTGTCATTAAAGTTCTATGTTTACGACAGTTTTATTTAGTACTTTTTAGTTAATTAAAAGCTTGTTTTTAAAAAGATTTTTACTTATATTTTATTTTCAAATTTTTAGCATTACGATTTGTTTAAATATTTGTTCTATCACCTTCACAAATCCATCGAATTAGGTTTTCTCATGGCCACCTTCCGGCTCCATCATCAGGCCCTGAACATCACCTAGTGTCAAAGCACTTGTCAATACATAACCAATGAGTCTAAGCACAAAGGTACTATCTTTTTTGTATGAGGTGTTCCCATGGCCACCTTTCGGATCCATCATCAGACCCTGAACAGTACCTAGTGTCAAAGTACTTGTTATTACGTAACCAATGAGTCCAAACACGATGATGCTATCTTGTTGGATTGAGGAGTTCCCATGGCCACCTTCCGGCTCCATCATCAGGCCATAAACACCACCTAGTGTCAAAGCACTTGTCCTTGTCTTCCGGCTCCATCATCAGACCAGCAACAGCCAAGTTACAGCACAATCAGATGCCAGGAAGTCATTGAAAAATGGATGACAAATTGAGTAACTAGAAACCCATATGGCCACCTTCCGGATCCATCATCAGACCTTGAACACCACCTAGTGTCAAAGCACTTGTTAATACGTAACCAATGAGTCTAAACACGATGGTGCTATCTTGTTTGATTGAGGAGTTCCTATGGCCAACTTCCGACTCCATCATCAGACCGGCTCCATGATATCAATTTATCAAAATGTCTCGGTAGTTGTATAAGTATGCCAAGTTTTAGCTCAATCGGATTCCGGGAAGTGCTTGAAAAATGGGGGACAATATTAGTAACCGGAAAGACATACGAACAGAGCAAGCTAATATAAAGCTTGTAATAAAAATAAAGGTATTCTATAAGATGAAAGTACGCGGTTTCTGGAGCCTACACGCGGTTTGCCATTAAATTGCGACACGAATACTTCCGGATAGAGAGCGCATCGCGAAAAATGTTATAGCGCGTGTTATATCTGCAAATAGCCTCGTTTGATGAAGGCACGTCCTTAGTTCCCAACTCCTTACAGGAGCTGATATTACCACTTAAAATGGTTTATGAAACTTTGGTGTTTGCGCCGACGACTGCAACCAGAATAAGTAATCAAATATACCTCTTCGCAAGTTAGGTTAGGTTAGGTAAGTCTTGTATCTCCACGTAGCATAGTTTAAATTGTATTAGTATCTATATCTAGCCAACGTGCTAAATGCGCGCTTACCCGTATGTGTTAAATGTTAAATATAAAACCCACATGTTTTATATTTACGAATTTAAGTAAACGCAACACGAGTCACAAAAAGTTTACGTGGTTCGTTAGAGTAAAAAATGGCAAATGCAAACGCCAAAATATTCGATAAACATCGAAATATCTGCTACAGACAGGCCATTCAATTAAATAGCACAGGCGGTAATAGTAGGGGTGGGGGGAACATTTCGGTTTCAACTTTATTGGTTGTTGCATTATGTTTATTTTTCATTGAAATATCAGTAGGTAATATACATTAAATTATAGAGTTAATATGGTGTGATTGAGACCAAATCACACGTGAACTGAGGTTTTATTGTTCGTATTAAACGGCATTAATTTGTACTATTTCACTGTTCACAATTAATCGTAAATGAGCTTTTTGGGACAAATACCTACGAGAACGCAATGCATTTCACTCAACCACAATTAAATCTGAAGATTTAGGGTTGGAGAAGACTCTGGTACGAAGGAATGGCGATATTATGTGAATTACAAAGCAGTGTGCATTGTGTGGCACATTCCGATGCCGGGTAAACTGAGTAAACGCAATAGAATTAATGCGACGCCCCGCGGCCGTAGGTGTTATGCACACAGTTACTCGTGTCGACTGGTGTTTGTGCATTTCATTTGCTGTAGACCGTCTCTGTCTATGTACTAAGTGGTCAGCTGTGGCCTTTGCGTATAATAGAAATATCGCGATCAAAAACACACCCTGTACCCAATTAGAACGCGTAGTGCCTAGTTAACGTTTTAAAATTAATTCCCTCAACATTTTGTAGCGTAATCTAAAGTACCCAGTAATAGGACCGTATTTTTGTGTGGACGGCGTAATTTACTACGTCATTATCAAAGTGAAATTGTGATATTTCAGGAGAACTGTCATTCAGCTTGTAGATAGGCGTATCGATCCCTGTTGAGGGTTGGGCCACTTAATCGCGCTGAACAGACATCAATAAAGTTAACTACCGGAGGAACTGTTCTCTAGGTCTTCATACTGATGGCTTTCTATTTAAAAGTTACACAAGAGTACAATTGTAAAATTAATGTATTGTACAGTAACATGAAAACACACAAACGTGTACGTTACCCCAGCAAAATAGTGTCGAAAATAGTCATTTAAATCTTACTCCAGTGTAAGTGCAACAAATTTAAAAATGTGAAAGAAGCTGGGCAACTAATCCTTACTTAATATTATAAATTCGAAAGTAACTCTGTCTGTCTGGCTGTCTGTCTGTCGCGCTTTCACGCCAAAACGACTGAACCGATTTAAATGAAATTTGGTACACAGATAGTTTAGAGCCTGAGAAAGGACATAGGCTACTTTTTATCGACATACCACGCGGCTGAAGCCGTGGGCGGAAGCTAGTTTATGTATATAATATTTAAATGACTATTTTCGACATTATAGATAGATAGATAATTCTTTATTATGTACACCATAAAAAATACAGATACAAATGTAGAAATTTAACATTATTTTGCTGGGGTAACACAAACCTTTTCGACCTTATTTTCCTGGGGAAACGCACACCACACAAACATTTTGATTTTGAACCAACTGTAATATTACTGACAAGTAAATATGTCTTCTTGAACTTTTTCCCGGAGAGCCATTTGAGAGGGATTTTTCATTGTATTCTTATGAAACTATGCTGCTGTCCCTACGTAGAGTCTAAGGTAAGCACTTACTCTTCAGGTAGACTCGGGGCCCCATCCTCTTGTCCCGGGGCATTCACGTGGTACACGCAGAAGTTTTCTAAAAGGGCCCTCATGTCCACGAAGTTGAAGAACGGTTGGAAGCAAACATCTGTGGACACACAAAACAAATTAGACTTTAAAACAAATTCATAAGAAATGAAGTTACGTTTATGTACAACAACATTTCATGTACCTATAATTCAAATTAAATTGCATTCGCTCAATGATAATAACTATTTTGATAGTTTAAGCAAAGCTTATCGTTACGAAATCGCAATGCAGTATTCGTGAACTCGCCTTGTATTATAATGGTACGTATGTTCGCGATGCAGGTCGCAAGCATGCTATTAGCGGCATTTTCGAGTGGCATACTTCAATCACAATATGGCACGAATGCTATTGTTTCTGTTGCCATTGCCATACTTTACTTGCAAGTGGAACGAATGATAGACGCTGGAAACGCAAACAACTAAAACCCCTCTAATCCTTTT
This sequence comes from Lithophane semibrunnea, assembly GCA_947363905.1. NCBI lineage: Eukaryota > Metazoa > Arthropoda > Insecta > Lepidoptera > Noctuidae > Lithophane > Lithophane semibrunnea. Next base: position 4,522,434 of record OX376186.1, on the reverse strand, counting down.
GTCTATGTTTCCACTACACAAAAAGAAAAACCTTTATTACCCCGTTAATTTGTAAGAGCCAGTTTTATTACATAAATAGCTAGCTGATGCCCGCGGCTTCGCACGCGTTAATGTGGGTTATTATATACTAAAACCTTCGTCGAGAACCACTCTATCCATTGGTGAAAACAGCATGAAAATCGGTTCAGTACTTTTTGAGTTTATCGCGAACAGGACGACAGACAGACGCGGCGGAGGACTTTGTTTTATAATAATGTAAGGATGAAGGAAGTTTGCGAAATTAGACAAACCAGCGATCAAAATATTACGAAAAGACAACATAATATTGTGGTCAAACCTCTAGTGGGTGACAAAATAAGGTCGAGGGTGCATTATTAACATTAGTTTTAGTTAAATGTAACAGTAACCTAACTGTTCTAAAAATAAAAAGAACAATTCACAAGTCCTAGCATAACCATTAAATATGTAATTAACCATGATAACGATGTCATGGGACATTAAACACGTCGACGTTGTGACAGTTTCTACTTTCATCAATTAGTTTCCTTTATAAAAGAGTTTCAATTGCTTTTGAATCCCTTAATTGTTTAACATGGGATCTGCAAAACTGTGAAAGGTTAAAAACCTTTTTTTCATTAATCAATCTTCCTAGCCTTTTCCCAACTATGTTGGGGTCGGCTTCCAGTCTTATCGGATGCAGCTGAATACCAGTATTTTACATGGAGCGACTGCCTATCTGACCTCCACAACCCAGTAACTGGGTAATACGATACCCCTTGGTAAGACTGGTTGTCAGACTTTCGGGCTTCTGACGCCCCGTAACGACTGTCAAAGATCCACGAATGATAGCTGGGACCAACTACTTAACGTGCTTTCCGAGGCACGGAGGACTCTCTAGGTAAAGATGGTCGCCCACCCACGGATCAACCCCGGCAAGCGTAGCTTAACCTGATGAATCGACCCGTGCGGCTGTTATTACTTAGCAACGAGCTCCTCTCTTTTTGTTCATTAACGTTAAGGGAAAATACCCACAATTATTACAATGTTGATTACTAACTTTTAATTTTACGAGAGTAACAATAGGGTCTATATCTATAGGAATTGGTATCATAGGTAGATGCGTTTTCTTCAAAACCGGTGTTTAGTTCTTGTTGCAACAGTCAAACTCAATTATCTAATATCGAATCATAGAAATAAATAGAACCAGTTAGGTTCATGTTTCATGCTCTGCAGCAATTCCACATGTCTCTTTTCTCTAAGCCGCTTATGTCCAGCATTTGAATTAGTAATTGTAAAATTGTGCATTGAACTTTATTACTATCATTGCGAATCGACATGTACTCGATCAACAATTGAGTTTTCCTATTGTTTGACATCTTATTAATGTGGTATTGGCTCCATAAGCCTCAACAATCAATTTCAACTGGGGAAAGAGTAACAGATATATTTTTGCCGGACAGACTTGCCTGAATAATAAGTGTAAAAGTGGTTAAATGACTTAAAATGCTTTCTTATAATATAAAATTAAAATAAAAGAGTAACACAATCTCGACGCTCATGTCCCGCGGGCATCACACTATCATACTCTTTCAGAGCTTTGTAAATATTTTCCAGCTTGGATTAAAATGCTCAGTTTTTAGTCTATACACGTAATAAATTAAAGTCGCTTTTCATGACTGTCTGTGTGACTGCGTTTTTCTTCTAAACTCCGCAACAGATTTTGATGTGGTTTTCACCATTATTAAATAATTTATTCTGGAATGTTTATGTGTATTACATTCATAACATGAATCTTGAAATCTCGATGTTTTTTCAAATCTTAAAAACCGTGCAAAGCAGGCGTCTGTCGCTAGTTTGATACCTACCAATAAACTTCAGATGGGAGAAAGGTATTTATAGTGAAACTGAAAATTACTTTATTAAATGAAAAAAAAATGCGTAAGTATTGTATTTTATTAACCAACCGAAGGCCGCAGACTGTTTTAAATTCGTTTTGGAGAGTGCCGGATAATTAAAAACAGCCGAAGGCAGTTGCAGGCTGATGTATTCATTAAATAAGAACTTTATTTTTCTAGGAAAACGTTGGTAGCTTGAGCCGTATTCAGGAATCATTTATTTGAACGGTTACACATGCCGAACTCAGACCTCGTTATTTCCCGTCAAAGGAGCTTGTTTCTCCTTATTCGTACGCGTAGCTGCAGTGCTTTAATGATAGGGACCTACTCGAAGCTCTCTCTTTGATTAGCATTCCTTTAGCTACCTATTTGTTTCTTTCAACAGGTAACCTATTCTTCATTCAATAGGTTTCAATAGGTTGCTATTATCCAATTTTCGTTTTTCAAATTGGATAATAGCAACCTATTCTTAGTTTCTAATTAAAGAACCAATTATTACATAACTTCCTCGTTGTTTTGTCGACAATTAGACAGGCACTCGCAAGTCGTAACTGTTTCACGAGTTTGTCAGCTATAACTGAAAGTGACGCTGAAACCGGCGACGTTACGTCTGCGACCTATTTGCGGCGAACACTGCAAAAATGTTATTTATGAAGTATGCACTAACGTAGCCCGCGAAATTCAAATTTTCTTACGCTTTTTGCAATTAGCAGGTCAGTGTCAGGTTTGTATGTTGATTAAAATATGATTCGCGACTGTAACAAAATTATATGAACTAGGAGCGTTGTATTGATGATTTTTATGATTAAAAATTTATAAATAAATCAAACACCATCAGAAACGATCGATAAAAGTTCAGAAAGAGTTCATAAATAAATAAATATATTGAATTCTATCTGATGAAAATTACTTTCGTTTTCACTACGACGAAATATCATGTTTTCTGTGTAAGTACCATGTATATTTATTTTTAGACTGTACCTAATACATATAAAAGCGTGTATCAATTTCTTGATGGCCGACGTGTAATGCGAAATGTATCGAGGCGATGTAAGGTGAAAATGTAAATCACTACAAATCAATATGCATACGGGTGTAATTGAAAACACGACAGAGCTCGCCCATTTTGTAAGACAGTTTACGTGCCAATATTTTTGGTTACGACGACACGTTTTTATTAGGAATGTCGTGATCTCACCATCTTCGATATGTATTCACATCAACATAGATGTACATAGATATAGAACCCATGTTTTGAGGTCTATAAACGTACACGAATTCAAAAGTTAGTAGCCCTGAGGGCCTAGACAAGTGACAATCGCTTCCAAAGCGTTTCGTAATTTTACAGCGATTTTCAACAGGATTGAAATAAGCTTTTCGAAAGTTTATGTCAGTTCTTTAGATTTTTGTGTTTTCCATGATCGTTATCGCTTATACAGGATGTAAGGGTAAACACTCTTGTCATTCCAACCATGGGTAGTTGACTTATATATAAAAATAAATGACCGAACACAACAAAAAGAAAACGTTATTTTCATTAAAAGATTTTAAAAAGTTTCTATCTGACACCGTGCTTGCTAGCGAAACAGCTGACTGATTAAGGGAGGGATCGCGCTCGCTGCCGGTCAGGTCACATCCCGTACCCCCCGCCCGTGTTGAGACGCAAGTTCGTTGCCCTAGCGCATAGGGCAACGAACTTGCGTCTCTTGTGGTAAAATTTAGATCTAAAAAAAAAAAAAAAAAAAGTTGTAATCTTCCATTGATTTTACGTTCTATAACTGAAACCAAACCACTGGTTGCAAGGATAACGGTGTTTACCCTAACACTCTGTAGAATGTCACTTTGTCTAGGACTTCTGGACAACTAACTTATTCCATTGATCATGGTGAAGACAAACGAGTCAAGGAGTGAACCCAAGCTCAAAAACTAAACAGGTCTTCCTACTGTATATCATACTTTTTAATACCTACACTTTGTAAGTATCATAGACTCATATTTCTGTGAATCCGGGAAAAAGATATTACAGAACATTGTTTTTGCCTCAATAGTAAGAAAACCTGTTTGGAAACCGATTTTAATTGTTTCCTTTAAATCAAGGCTGTTCAACCAATTTTGAAGGTGGATGGGTGGTTTAATTTTGATTCCCTGTCAGCCGGCGGGCCATCTAGTAAATAGAACTTGCAGTACAGTAATGTTAGATACCTAGCTATTAACATTTGAATAATCTAAAAAACTTCACTGATACCTTTGAAGAGGTTTTTTTTATGCTATCAATATTTGGCTTCGAATCAGAGGCATAACTAAACCAAGTCTGGAAATATGTTTTATTGTTGGCTATTTGAGAATGGGTTCTTAGGACCCAAAAAATTCTGTAACCATCTCACCGTGAAAACTTAGGTGAAGTGTGCTTGAAGTGAACTGTCACTGCCTTTGCATCAGCTGTGCTATTCTGTAACCAACTCACCGTGAAAACTTAGGTGAAGGGACTTTGAAGTGAACTGTCACTGCCATAGCATCAGTAGGTATCGATGACAGTGACAGCTTACTCCACGCTCACTTCACCTAAGTTTTCACGGTGAGATGGTTACAGAATAGCAATGCTGGTTTGAAGTCCTGAAATCTGTTCTCAAAAGACTATCGCCAGCTGATAGATTTTGGCGGGCTTGAGGAACCGTGCTATAATTAAATCATCAATCCTTACTAATATTATAAATGCGAAAGTAACTATCTGTCTGTCGCGCTTTCGCGCCAAAACTACTGAACGATTTAAATGAAATTTGGTACGCAGATAGTCTAGAGCCTGAGAAAGGACATAGGCTACTTTTTATCGACATACCACTCGGGCGAAGCCGCGGGCGGAGCTAGTTGCCCATAAAAGTGGAACATCAGAAATTGATCCCGAAAACCATGCCGCTTGCTATTTTAACAATAAGTATTGAATTGAACAAAACTGAAAATATCGATTTATCATTAAAATTAAATCGGGAGGCCTTGTACCTGCGGTCCACGCTCCCGATAGCAATGCAATTAAATTACGTAAACGGATACTATGTACACACGGCTACATATGAAGCTATACATTTCCAGTATTACCTGACCTCTCATTGTACGGATATCCTATACAATGCGAGATCAGCTTATACGAGAAATGTACAGCTTGATAATGTAGCCGTGTGTACACAGATTGGGCAGCCGCGGACACAACTACCTAGGTACATAATAAGGGCATTATGGCCAGTTTACGTCAACGCGTTTAATTAACTGTCCGCAGATTGAATAATTGCCTCCACAGTGGACAAAGATAGTTAAAATTAAATAGTATAAACGATTCTACTTTCATTAAAAATCTACGCGGTGTTATTGTTCCTACAATAAAGTATTTTCGTTCAGACCATTCAGATTTTTTACAGTACCTTTGTAATTTGTTCGGGGCTCTCAGTTCCACGTTCTTGTTGCTGCAAATTTTTATTACAAACAGGTAAAGAATCCAGTATTTTTTTTAAATAAATGCGCTTTCGTGCTGCCTACAGAAGTCAAAACTTTAAACTGGTATTAGCGCCATCTATATTCTATAGTACAGCACTACGGCGCAAGCATGTCGGTGATGCGAATTCCTACCAAAAATCGCTCAACGCGCCTAAAGAAGTATTCACTTCAAAAATGCATTTATTTGCAGCTGTCCGTTTTATATTGAAGCTGATGTAATTTATCAAACGGTATCCTTATCTCGTCTTACATTCGCACCTAATCGTAAAGCCGTAAAGTGCCATTTAGCTGTTTTATCCCTCGCTATTATATTATATCAAATGGCCTATTTGGAAGTTCACGAGCATTTGCAAGTGTGACTGGTTCGAATATTGTTATATTCATGTAGGAATTTCGTACTCAAAACATTTATTTCAGTTAAACCAGTTACAGATACTTTTGAATTATCAAGGAGTCGGTCAGTTAGTCAGAAAGTTGAAGCTAGTTGCCCATTACAAAACGTAGATCTCTATTGTGCATGGAACCTTGTTTTTTACAAAATAAATGAGTATTAGGTATTTTAGACAGACTGTACACACGGCTACACATCAAGCGATACATTTACAGTATAAGCTGACCTGGCATTTTACGAAAATTCTATACAATGCGAGATCAGCATAAACCTACCTACCTATGTGTATCGAATAAAATCTTACAATGCTGACAAAAAATGTAATTACGGCAACAACAGCGCGGTATTTAAAAATTCAGGCGAAAGATCAGCTCCCTCATTGCGTAACACACGATGAATCACAATATGATATAATTTGAAAGTTCAACAACATTCATTCCGTTATTTACGTTGCTGTTTTGAAATTACAGACACTTCAATTTTGTTTATTTCAATAGATGTATGGATTTAATTTGAACGAAGTTTTCCCAGTTACGCATGTCCAGTGTGCCATGAAACACGGTGGCAGGAAAATCAAAATACTTTCACTACACTGTAAACAACCACGGTTTGGTACGGAACCACACCAACATCTAGCTGTCCTAACTGTACATTGTATGAATGAATATATTTGAATATTTCACGCAACTTTCGTACGAGTTTTATTACAAAACAACAATAAAGTCATGCTGGAGTTCCAACTTATTTGACGTGCTCCCATGTTAGTTATTCTGTCACAGAACTATACTCATATCAAGGTTCTTTAAACAACAAGTATTCGCTTAAAATAATGCGCTAGTCGTATAAAACTTTGTCATTTCATATAAGCTCCTACGTAAAGACGAGCAAAGTATTTTCATTTTCACAAGAGTGCATGCAAACTTCATATAAGAAAGATCGACGTAGGATGGGTTGCTACCAGTAATATATCGTCCGAGTGTCCCAACAATCTTAAGGCGAAAGCGTCAGGATAGCCCGCGAAATTCAAATTTGATAACGTTTTTTGGAATTTGTCGAGTTGAGAGTGAGAGAGAGTGTGTTTGAGTTGATCGAAATAGGATTCGCGGCCGTATCAAATGTTTATTTATAGAATTATAATCATAAAACTCATTTATACAACTCTCTAAGTTCATGTCATAATTCTATTGAATGACTAAGTATATCATGAAATCATTACATTTGGACATGGACTCATTTCTGAAATAACGAATTTGAATTTGAGGATTCTGCTAACTTAAATGCTGCTTACATTTCTGTAAAGCCATATTTGTTACGGTCGCGAATCATATTTTAATCAACATACAACTGACATTCACCTACAAATTGCAAAAAAACGAAAGAAAATTTTAATTTCGCGGGCCACCTTATTGCATCCCCCTTAAAGCGAAATATTTCTTTGTCGCTGTCTCTCCATCTATGTCGTAGGTATCTTACACAAGTTGTAAGCACCAATATTCTGTAAGTAAATATTCTGTAAGCCTTACCTACTTAGGTATTTTAAGATTTTTAAGCATTGAAGTATTCAACCAATCTAAAAAACGAGCAAACCGATAACCTAGTGAGAATTTGATTAAGGAATGGTAAATTAAGTAATGCTTTTGGTATTATAATTATATGGTACTTATGTGAATGTTGGATTACTTAGCTAATACAGAATTCAGAAAGTCTCAGAGGAGGAAAGCTTTATGAACGGAGAAACGAACATAAAGAAAGGTTATAACTTCATAAACTGCAGCGACACGGAAATTTAGTAAAAAGCTGGAAACAAAAACCCTCCACTCGAATAACGATAAAAACCGTTTTCAGTAACAAACCAATTCGGGGTATTGTACCCATAAACCGAGCGAAGGAGGAGCGTTCAGTATTCTCAACGCGTTTTAAAACTCATATAAACTTGTTACAGAGGTCCTTTTCAACTATTCTTTGAAGCTCTTCAGGAAGAAGTGAATGAGTGAAAAGATCTCATTCACAGCCAGAGGTACGGGTGTCCCAGAAAAGCTCGCCATTTCAATATCACACGCTAATAATAACATGTTATCCCTTATAAATACTCAACAAATCTGTGTAACGTCATGCACGCAATGATATTCAAAACGCGTACACAATTTCCGTAAAGAAAACTACGCGAGTTATTTTTGCTAAAGAAACATTGTTTATCCCAGGATACACAATGTTTCTGGAACAAAAACAACTAACGCCGCGTTCCAAAGACTACTTTAATCTTCCTTGTTATCTCCGGATTTATCTGTACACGGTATGTTTAAATCAGGCTACGTCATCAGGAGTGAAACGGTATGCGTCAGCTCGGAGTTTATTGATTTCTGATACTTATCTTTAACCTAGATTACAGTTGATATCTATCTAGTCAGATAGAACATTGTAATACCTATCAGTTAGTGTTTTACATTACGCACCGAATCTCTAAACAAAAAAAAAACTTAAACATGGTTTGCTGTAGCATTTTATTGTAAGGACATGAACGCTGAACATGTTAAAATAGTGGTTCTCGTTACTTCGCAAACTAGCTAAGCCGCGTCCAATTACTAGTTACTAACTCAGATGCATGAGCCCTCGATTATGAAGGTTTTGCAGATACCAATAGCGAGTAAGATAGGCCATCATTCATTTCGATACTAGAACAAATTAGTGAAGAGGGAAAGGGGTTCCATGGCGATCTGTAGTCAATGGCACAATGCAAGCAATCAACCGGTGTGTCAGTTTGATTACTCCGGCCGATACCAGCCGCTATCTGATTACAAAGGCACGCAAGAGGCGAACTTACATCTATACGCGGACGCTATCGGTAATTACTTGATTCAGTGGAGCGAGCTTTGCAAGTAATAACCTGATCAACATAAAATGTTTCATTACATTATGCGCGTATGATACTTATCCACTTCGAAGCTCCCAATTATGGCTTTCAGCGAGTTTTTTTAACCTTTTCATGTTACGAAGTATATTAACAGAAAGGCCTAAACGTATTACTTTATGGTAATTGGTTATGGATACCCAATTTAATCACAAAACCAAATTGATGTTTACATTTAACACAATTTGTACATCCCGCGATTTTCATGAAACTTTCATTCAAATCGTAAAATAATCATGATTCTAGATTAAATTATTGAATTATTTATAAATGGTGGTATCTCGCAACCTTTACCATTGTGGCACTCGCGAATGAACCACTGAAAGCGACGTTTTGTTCTTTTTGCACTATAGGTAACTGCTTAATAAAAAATATGTGACCAAGTTTTGAGTAGCAGGCTGTAGTAGTGGCGAGACCGAAGTCGCAGTAAAGGAAACTGTTACGTAATTCGACTCCGGGATTCCGAATGAAAATGAAACTCGAATGAAAAATATGGCTTTTACTGATTTTCGTTACTTCCTAAATAGGAGAAAATTGTGTGGTATATGGACACCATGTTAAGTTTTCCAAATCATAGTTATAATTATATACTACTGAAATGAAAGTTTACGCTTCTATTGTTAGGGAATATGTTACGTAACCGAGGTAACCGGTCCGGGAAAAAACGTGCAGAGCTTAATCAGTTGAGCAACACACTTATCTATATTCATTATCATCTATAAGTATAAAATTTTTTAAAGTTGCCGGCAAAATTGGAAAATTCAGGAATCTGCATTTTAGTGCTAGCTAGTATTCTAATATAAATCACGTAATAATCGCGGCTAGGTGACCAATGACGCGCAAATTACATTTATATTATGAGAATGTGACCAAGATGCTTGCTGGCGAGGTATAAAAACGTACCGTAACACGTAGGTTGGACACCTTGCCAGATTGTGAAGAGATTTTCATAAACTTGCTTGAAATGTTTAATCACGTCCATTAACTAGGTACTTATTTAGTTCATTATCACAATGAATCAAGTGTTCACAAAAAATAGAATTTCGAGAATTTGGAGACAGGTTTTTACAAAAAAAGATATTTACAAGCATAATGATAGGTCATTGGATCAAGCTTTCGGAGCTTCGTGTATTCTTAGCTTAGCTTAGCTCCAGACTTACTGAGCTAACTAAGCTCGTCTCTTTAGTTTAATCCTATGTTTAGACCTACTAGGACGGCCGTTTTGCGTGGAAGTGACGCATATTTTACCCCAACTTGTTCGTTTTTGTGTTTGTGTTTTTTCTTTGCGTCATGTTTACCGCAACTAAACGTATTATTTTCTTGTTTCTACAAAATATTTCTCGTCTTTTATCTTTTACTTTCTTTCTTCACCCGTTGCTCATTTCGCGACGTGGTAATAATTTATACATAAGTGAAATTCCTCTTTTAAAAAGTTAAAATTTTTGATCATTCTCGGAGGAGCTAGCAACAACAAGGCCCTACTTTAATGGAGTTTTACTGCAATAACAAGAGAACTCTCTTGTACTTCAGAAACAAGGTTTGCCCGTAGGAATGTCATTGTTGTCGAGAATTTACTTTTTAAAGTGAATTTCATGTTTTAAGTTCTTCTAAATGTCTAAGTGAAGTTAACACAAGTTAAATTAAATTTAAAAAACCCCCGACAAAAACAAAGCATCTAATAAACATTTTTTTTATTGCTAAGAACACTAGATCAAGTCACCTTTAAAAAAAAAACAAAAAAATCAAAATCGGTTCAGCCGTTTGGCAGCTACGATGGCGCAGATAGATACCCACGTTAAACTTATAACACCCCTCTTTTTCCGTCTGGGGTTAAAAATGCAAACCATTGTACAGTCATTTGTTTCCTGGCATTGGATAGAAGTGACGCAGTACATAATGTAATCATTTAAAACAATCATGGGATTAGAACCTTCGTTAGCAAAGTGCTACTGAATGATTAAACGCGAACCTATTAAAAACTTGAGAGGTGATATTAAGGGCGCACCCTACCTCAGATTTTATCCCGTTCGCACCATACTACTCGCGACCTGAGTGAGAACGAGACGGAGTGGGGCGCTAGCGGCTCTAAAGCGTCGAAAAGTTTAGGTAATTAAAAAAAAATACTTTTTACGGTGAAAATAATGGTAATTAAAAAAATATGACACACATAAGACCTGCTTTATAGTTAGTTCAGTTATCATGCAAAGTTTCATGATCTAATTTGAAGTATTTTTTGAATATCAGCGGTTTATAATTCTGTGCAGAGGTAACTTTGGATCTTTTTTCTATAGAGAAAATTTTATGAAATCGTGTTGTCGCCTCATATAAGACCTAGCATCAAAATCATCAACTTTAACATATATTTATTTCAAAATTAATGCTGCAGTATTTTCGGCATAACAGAGGATCATGCTAAGCAATTTGTGATTGGGTGCGCCCTTAATGTTAAGTTTATGATAATTTAACTACACGCTATGTTCTGCTCTCTCCGAAGAAACAAAGGGGAAATAAAACCTCAAGTGTAAAGTATGAGAAAAACGTAGTACTTAAATAAAGTTTTTCGGGTCCGCTGTCTGTCCGTCTGTCACCAGGCTGTATCTCATGAACCGTGATAGTTAGACCGTTGAAATTTTCTCAAATGATGTATTTCTTTTGCCGCTGTAACTAAAACTACTAAAAAACTGAATAAAATAAATATTTAAGGGAACCATCCATACAAAAAAACGTGATTTTTTTGCCGTTTTCATAGATAATGGTACGGAACCCTTCGTGCGCGAGTCCGACTCGTACTTGGCCGGTTTTTTTGTTTACGATCTAACAAACAATGTAGGTACCTATTCTACAAATATTCCATGAAACTGTTCGAAAAGAAAATATAATCTACAATTTTTTTCTGGCGGATTCGCCGTGTGGCGGTCGATAATTCTCCCACGGAAAAGCACTAACTACCGGGATAAAAAGTATCCTATGTTAGAAATAAATACCTTTAAAGTTTGAGATTTCCACGTGTATACAGGGTTATTGGTATAACACCAACAACTTCTTAAGAAGTCATTGTACTCATCATTATAACAACTTTTACAATGGGAATAAATATGAAATCGCGAAAAAAAAACATCTGTTCCGTACATTTTTATTTGACGAGTTATGCGAACATAAATGGACGGAACAGCTGTTTTTTTTTTCGTGATTGAGCCGTGATGAATGGATGAAGAGCCTGTGTGGCTGCTGCAGAGCCTCCATACGAAGTTATAATCACGTCCAATCTATCGGTGGGCCTCGAAGACGGCCATTATAGGATTATTTTTAGCAGCCAATTTTTGTCAGAAGACTCATTTAAAATCCGCAGGCAGAGCAACTTTAGTTGAAGAAAGACATTTTCTTTATGTTATACTAACTTTCCGCCCCGGCTTCGCACGAGTAGAACTAGGTACCAACCCTACCTACATACATACCTACCTTCCCTACCTACCTACCTACCTACCTACCTACCTACTTACCTACCTACCTACCTACCTACCTACCTACAATACCAATACCTACCTTACGTACACACGGCTACATATCAAGCTATACATTTCCAGTATAAGCTGACCTCGCATTGTACGGAAATCCTATACAAAGCGAGATCAGTGCAAACTGGTAATGTGTAGCCGTGTGTACAAACCTTGCTTGCCCTGAGAATAACGAACCCAACAAAAAAAGAATTATCCAAATCGGTCCAGCAGTTCTCGAGTTTTAGCGATACCAACGAACAGCAATTTATATTATAAAGAAAAGAAGAAGATTATTGTATGTGCACAGGTAGTGCAAGTTGCCTGTTGCCGTAATACGGAGATCAGAGTTGCTGCTTAGGCGCTCCACAGACAGAGCATTTTTGCTGGTTTCCTCAATCGGCAATCGCAACGCGTCGAGCGAGCTGCTTCTTCGAGATCCACTGTCACACTGACTGTTGACCATGAATTTGAAAAGTTTATTAAGAACACGGTGACAGATGAATTCTCCATACAAACGTAATACCAAAATCATTTGCAATTTGAGCATATTTCCACCATATTGTGTTGTTATTCGGATTGAGACAGTATTTATCTAGGCTTCTAAATTCTTTTTTTTTCAAAAAACCTACCTAAAGTAAAGTTATAGCGAATTGAATTTCGAACATTTTTACAGCGTAAATGACGTGTTTTCATACTGTTTTTTCTGTATTATAAACAACAATATTTGTAATATTGTTTCAGCAGAAGCACAGCCTATATTATCAAGTTACAAATTATTGAAAAAGAATTGGAAAAAAATTAAGTTTTCATTAATCATTTTTGGTATTACGCATTTGGAACACATCCAAATTTTTCATAAAAATTCAATAGAATTCTATTCGCTTCACGCGTGTCAATGTGTGCGTGGTCGTGGTAGCTGTCTGTATCGCTCCGACAGGCACATTAGCGTAACGTGTCTCTACTACACGCGGGGTTTGTGTGGGATTCTTTCGGGGTGTTTGTTATCTTATCAGTGAAGTTTTGTTGTGTTTACGGACTTGGAATATTTCTTACGATTTTGATTTGGTTGAAGACATGGACTCCAAACGTTGGGATTTGGGATGTACTTACTTATCTCACAGTAAGTATTACCCAATGATATAGGTACCTATTATAACGTTATAGGTACCTCTTTAGCTACTAATTGTTTACTTATAAACTCAGCCTAAGAAAATAAAGACATTTTTGAAGTGAAAACTTCTTTAGGCGCGTTGAGCACTTTTTGTGTGAACAAAAATCATGGAACTCGCGTCATCATCACCGCCAGTGCTCGTACACACGACGCCGCGACCGCGCCGCCGCCGCGCCTCTAAACTGTTCACACGGCACCACAGCCACGCCGCGACGCGATTCCACTTGATCGCCGGCTGCTTGCAAAAGTGCAAGCTACCGGCAGCGGCGCGGCGACGGTGCGGCGGCGGTGCGCCACCGCCGCGCGGCATAATTATAACAAGAACACTACTCAATACTTGACAGTGATGTTTGTCCAGCGTACCCGGGGTAGGGTGATTTGTTTCGACAAGTGCGGCTTTATGGCCTCGGCCTCGCTACGGTTTTTGATCGAACTTTTTTGTGAAATTCCTATTACATAGTATACATACATTACATTGATAAAACTAAAATGAAAAGTTCAAAGTCGTTGAAGTTTATACACTTTTAGTGCCAAGCACCCGGCTCGCAGGTAGAACGATAATTCGTATGTATCAATAGTTATAGGCAGTGCGCCGATGGACTTGACTGACCGGCTGTTATAGATTTGTGAGAGTTGTTGTAAAATAAGTCAGTCTAATTGTTGTAAAACAAGTCATTATTTAACTGTTCGACTATTTTGCATGTTTGTTTACGCATAAAATGATGTCGAAAGTAAGGGAATAGGAGTGCACCTGTGTCTCTACGCACACACGTAGGTATAATAAAACTTCTTGCCGTTTGATTACGGTGGATTATCATTTTAGGTAATAGTACTGCAGATAACATAACGTAACAAGCCAAATCCTATAAATCTGCGTGTTTTGTGTGGATCTTTGAGACTACATTATGTATTCTGATAATTGTATTTTTTGTAAATTATTCGTTCAGTCGATAATTAACCCTACACGACTTCATCACGATTCGACTTATATTTTTTAAATCATGAATTATCTACTCACTATAATATTATAAACTCGAAAGTAACTCTGTTTGTCTGTCTGTCTGTCTGTATGTTACCTTTTCGCGCCCAAACGACTGAACGGATTACGATAAAATTTGGCAAGGAGATAGATGGCCGCCCGGGGAATGACATAGGTTACTTTTTATCGACTTACCACGCGGGCGGAGCCGCGGGCGGAGGTTATACTAATATAAATTCGAAAGCAACTCTGTCTGCCTATCTGTATGTTACCTTTTTACGCCTAAACTACTGAACGGATTTCGTCTAAAGGTAAGGAGATAGATGGCATCCTGGGGAAGGACATAGGCTACTTTTTATCACGCGGGTGACGCCGCGGGCGGATGCTAGTATATACATTTATAATATTAGTAGGATAAGTGATATGCATATATATACATAATATCACTAATCCTACTAATATTATAAATGTGAAAGTTTGTGTGTTTGTTACTCAATCACGCAAAAACGGCTGAATGGATTTGGATGAAAGGCAAACAGATAGTTTATAACCTGGATTAACACATAGGATAGTTTTTATCCCGATATTCCCACGGGATCGAGACTTACGCGGGTGAAACCGCGGGGCGCAGCTAGTAGATATATAAAAACTCGTGTCACAGTGTTAGTTGCCATACTCCTCCGAAACGGCTTGACCGATTGTTATGAAATTTTATATGTATATTCGGTGGGTCTAAGAATCGGTCGTAATCTATTTTTCATACCCCTAAGTGGTAGATAGGCTAGGTAGGTAGGTAGGGTAGGTAGCTAGGGTAGGCAGGTACTTTGTGCTACCCGTGCGAAGCCAGAGCGGGCAGCTAGTAATATTATAAATTCTAAACTATTCGAAAGTGAGTTTGTTTGTTACTCTTTTCGATTTAGATGAAATTTAGCACATGGGTAGACCATTACTTGGAATAGGACATAGGATACTTTTTATCACGATATTCTTACGGAATCGAGACTTACGCGGGTGAAATCGAAGGGCGCAGATAGTAATCTAATATCTTGAGATATTGACATGGTAAAGAAATTTCCAAAAAACGCATTACTAGTCTATACATTCAATAACGATTCCCCAAATTAGTCAACCAAAATATAGCAAATAATGAACATACGTAATTATTAATAATAAATATAAAAGCCGATTGAACGACTCGATAAGAATGAATGGCAAATAATAATATCTACTTATCTCTTATCTCACCACGCACACATACACGGCGGCGCACCGAACGAAGTTTGCACGAACTCCAAATTGTAGTTGAGAGCATCATTCGGTGGCCCCTTAAGAATCGCGGCAACCGTAAACTGGGCCTTTTGTTGCTGCAACTGGCAACCTTTAACCAAAACTTTTTAAAAGTTGATAGTTTCCTCAACTAAAGTTGCTTTTGTCTGCGGAACGCCTTAATAACTTGGTGATATTTTTTTGATAATTTGTGTCCAAGTTTAGCATATTCTGTATAATTCAATTTCCTGTGCGAAATCACTTTTTGCCATCGGAAACGTTGAAATTATTGGACCTTCAAAGTTCGGAGACGAAGATCTCCTTTTTTACGAAATTGAAGATTGGTGGTGCCAAAATGTTTTCGTTCATATTGTTGCCATTCTTTGTGGGTCAGGGTCTGATTGAATCACTTATCTTATTCCCAGAGTTCAGAAAGTTCGCCTATTTTTCATCAGCTTCAAATAACCTCGCTGAGATTATGTTCAGAATTAAATTGTAGATAAATCTCCCAATCTGCCTAGCCTTTTCCCAACTATATTGGGGTCGGCATTTAGTCTAACCGGATGCAGCTGAATAAGCGTATTTTATTTACATGGAGCGACTGGCTATCTGACCTCCACAACCCAGTAACTTGAAAATACCCCTCGGCAAGACTGGTTGTCAGACTTTCGGGCTTCTGACGACCCGTAACGACTGGCAAAGATCTACGAATGACAACCGGGACCAACGGCTTAACGTGCTTTCCGAGGCACGGAGGAGTCTCGATATGTAAAGACGGTCAGCCATCCATGGACCAACCCCGGCGGAGCTTAACCTGTTGGATCGACCCGTGCGGCTGTTATTGCTTAACCACGAGCTCCTCCTCTGTAGGTCTGCTCTCCAATTGTTGATATACACAGCCATATATTATTGTAAATCAATTGGTATTTTCAAGTAGTTCATAATTTGTGTTGAATAACAAAACCCTCGCAAAACATCTCCTATGTGTCTTATGATTGCGTTCAGAACGGTATCCAAACCGCAAGGGATAGCTACTTACAAGGAATAGGTTGAAAGGGATAATACAAGGACACAAGGAATTTTTTTAAGAATTGTCACGTGTCCTTTCATGTTGGTGAACTCGAAGTCGAAGCAAGTTGAGGCGAATAGGCTTCATGTTTGTTGAATTAGTTTGAGTGTGACCTAACCCAATCAATCGAGTTATTTATTCAATTTGTACCTACAACTGACCAATAACTTCCCACAAAACCTATTTCCTGAACGCCACATTGAGTGTTTTAAAAATAAAGAGTGCAAAATATCAATTAATATCGTGGCGGAAGAGGCGGAAGGCGGCAACAGGCTGACAGTGCAGGATAAGCTGCGAAGCTGAAACTTTTACAAGCTTTAGATATATAAATGATACGCTCTAGCAAGCGTTGAAGATTTATCGATATTCTGTAATTTACCGTTTACCAGGAGCGTCACGGTCTGCTGGAAACCGGGCCCTCTAACACTAAAATATCAAGATGAGGGTTAAGCGTGCGCTCCCCGAACCGTTGGTAAATAAATTAGCGTCTGCTGGTGCAATGAAGCGCAGTGATATCAGCGCCGTCTCCGCGGAGGGTGCGCGAACAGCTGTTTACGTAACATTAGGGTACGTTGCCTTCTGACGTCATCCGAATACAGCGGTACGCACGCGATCAAAAATGTTGGGCCGAAAACGTACTGCGATTAATTTCACCGAGAATATGTTTTCAATCAGAACCTTAAAACTCGGGGTGGTTTTTTTTTAACAAAGCGGGGTATTGCTTTGTTCGAAGGACAGGCGGGATGTTGCCTAAGTAGGAACTCGTGTCGAGTCACAAAGTGAAACCGAAAAGGCTGTCGTTCAACAAGACGAATCGGCCGGTTACTGTGAAGTGTGAATACGACATTAGAGAGAGGGATTCATTAGAGTAAGAGGGTGCTTAGTAAGCACGAGTATTCCATCCCCTAATACTTTTACGCGGCTGTAGTGATACCTACTGCACGTCATCCTTACTAATATTATAAATGCCTAAGTAACTCTGTCTATCTGTCTGCCGCGCTTTCACGTCAAAACTACTGAACCGATTTAAATGAAATTTGGTACACGCACAGATAGTCTAGAGCCTGAGAAAGGAACATAGGCTACTTTCTATCGACATACCACGCGGGCGAAGCCGCGGGTGGAAGCTAGTAGTAGATATTTTATTCATCTTAGATAGTAGGTCGAATTACTTGTCGATTGGGTTCGTTAATAATTGTTAATGGGGGGGTGACCACTGAAAATCAGCGCTGTGCTGTGGGTCCCCATAGCGCAGCATCATGCTGAGTGGAAGCCTTCTAGTCACAGTCACGACGTGCAGCTGCTGATTATTTATCTATATACTCGTGATCTCATATGTTTTTTTAATTTTGTTTTATTGTATTTAGATCTATTGTGGTTAATATTGCTGATTACTGTTATCTTTTTGTATGCACGTGTTTCTGTGACAAAAAGAAAAGAAAGAAAAATAGGTTAAAACCTATTTTTACCCGACTACGGCGAAGAAAAAAGGAGTTATGATTTTGACCGGTATGTATGTATGTATGTTCATCTGTTCCCTCCTATCTTCCAAACCACTTATCACAATTTGACAAATGAGGTATCGTTAGAAGCGTCGTCATTGTCCGCTGGTTATAGGCTATGTGAAGTCACATTAAATTAAAAATGGCGCCCTCTAGAGGACATAAAGTGAGGAACTTAAAAAAGAAAATGGTTTAATCGTACCATGTTGGGTATCAAATGAAAGGGCTTAATGAGCACATTTCAAAAATATATATATTATGACCCCAAAAGAATTAAAAAAAAAATCAAGTAATAAAAACTAAAACCCAACTACGACTTAAAAGGTATAAACAAGACACCACAGACAGACAAATTAAAAATCCGGAGTCACACGTAATCTGCTCGATTTATGCCCTAACACGTGTGACTCCGGATTTTTAATTTGTCTGTCTGTGGTGTCTTGTTTATACCTTTTAAGTCTTAGTTGGGTTTTAGTTTTTATTACTTGATTTTTTTTACAAGCTTTATATTAGCTTGCTCTGTTCGTATGTGTTTCCGGTTACTCCTTTTGTTATCCATTTTTCAAGCACTTCCTGGCATCTGACTGTGCTGTATCTTGGCATACTTATACAACTAACGAGACATTTTGAAAAAAATGATACCATGTTGCTGGTCTGATGATGGAGCCGGAAGTTGGCCATAGGAACTCTTCAATCAAACAAGATAGCACCATCGTGTTTGGATTCATTGGTCATGTATTAACAAGTAGTTTAACACTAGATTGTGGTCAGGGTCTGATGATGGAGCCGGAAGGTGGCCATGGGAACTTCTCAATCAAACAAGATAGCACCATCGTGTTTGGACTCGTTGGTTATGTATTGATAAGTGCTTTGACACTAGGTGGTGTTCAGGGCCTGATCATGGAGCCGGAAGGTAGCCATGGGAAAACCTCAATCAAACAAGATAGCACCATCGTGTTTGGACTCATTGGTTATGTATTGACAAGTGTTTTGACACTAGGTGGTGTACAGGGTCTGATGGTGGAGCCGGAAGGTGGCCATGGGAAGTTATCAATCAAACAAGACAGCACCATCGTGTTTGGACTCATTGGTTATGTAGTGTAAAGTGCTTCGACACTAGGTGGTGTACAGGGTCTGATGATGGAGCCGGAAGGTGGCCGTGGGAAAACCTCAATCAAACAAGACAGCACTATCGTGTTTGGACTCATTGGTCATGTTTTAATTAACAAGTGCATTGACACTAGGTGGTGTTCAGGGTCTGATAATGGAGCCGGAAAGTGGCCATGGGAACTCCTCAATCAAACTAGACAGCACCATCTTGTTTGGACTCATTGGTCATGTATTAACAAGTGCTTTGACACTAGGTGGTGTTCAGGGCCTGATGATGGAGCCGGAAGGTGGCCATGGGAAAACCTAATTCGTTGGATTTGTGAAGGTGATAAAGCAGATATTTAAACAAATCCTAATGCTAAAAAGTAGAAAATACAATATAAATAAAAATCTTTTTAAAAACAAGCTTTTTATGAACTAAAAAGTACTAAATAAAACTTACGTAAACATAGAACTTTAATATTTTCTTGAAAGCTTGAGGCGTAAATGTCCTTCTTACACTACACTTGAAGATAGCACCATCGTGTTTGGACTCATTGGTTATGTATTGACAAGTGCTTTGACACTCGGTGGTGTTCAGGGTCTGATGATGGAGCTTGAAGGTTGGTATGGGAACTCCTCAATCAAACAAGACATTACCATCGTGTTTGGACTCGTTGGTTATGTATTGACAAGTGCTATGACACTAGGTGCTGTCCGGGCCAGAGCCTGTTGATGGAGCCGGAAGGTGGCCATGGGAAAACCTTAATCAAACAAGATAGCACCATCGTGTTTGGACTCATTGGTTATGTATTGACAAGTGCTTTGACACTAGGTGGTGATCAAGGTCTGATGATGGAGCTGGAAGGTGGCCATGGGAACTCCTCAATCAAAAAAGACAGCACCATCGTGTTTGGACTCATTGGTCATGTATTAACAAGTGCTTTGACACTAGGTGGTATTCAGGGTCTGATGATGGAGCTTGAAAGTGGCCATGGGAACTCCTCCATCAAACATGACAGCACCATCGTGTTTGTTGACTCGTTGGCGTTGTCTTTACAAGTACTATAGCCCAAGGCAGTATCAAGGGTCGGTTGACAAATTCTAATGCTAAAAAGCACAAAATAAAATATAAGTAAAAATCTTTTTAAGAACAAGCTTTAAATGAACTAAAAAGTTCTAAATAAAACTTACGTAAACATAGAACTTTAATATTTTCTTAAAAGCTTGAGGCGTAAATGTCCTTCTTAATGTATATTAAAAATAAGCCTCAAGCTTTTAAGAAAATATTAAAGTTCTATGTTTACGTAAGTTTTATTTAGAACTTTTTAGTTCATTCAAAGCTTATTCTTAAAAAGATTTTTACTTATATTTTATTCTTTCTTTTCTTTCTAATGCGTAATGGTTAATGCTCTTTCTGTTCAACAGTTTCACATTTCACAGTATCAAGTCAAAAACAAATCTATAATAATATCGAAAATCAACCCGGGCTTTCGTATCAATAGTTAAATGATAATGTAGACTGATGGACAACGGATATTGTGAACCAGGTCTTTGTAGAAGTTGATGGATTATATCGATTTGATGAATTTCCTTTCATAATTTAGTATCATAATCATTTTAATTTTTCGATAGGTATCAGAACGTAATTTCCTCCACCATATTAAAACTTTCACATTGTAATTATTCCTGCACATATTTTTTTAGGGGTAACATTTTAATATTCATGATTTTATCGTATTATATGTACACAATTAGTTATCAGCCTACCTACCTACACAAAACGAAAGAGTAGATTAATATTAAAATTGTTAACAAATATCTATAATAGCCCTCCTCCTAATTTTTATGTTGTTATGCCCGACAGGGCCCACAATGCTCCAAAACGAATGTATGTCTTTATGTACCTACCACCTAAGTTCACATTGTGGAATGTAATAAACGTATTGAGTATTGAGTACCTAAGCCGAAGCTTAAGTAGGTAAACTGCGCGGAAAATTTAACAAAAACATCTTCATTGTTTTCTTTAAAACATTAAGTTTTACCCTGAAGGGTTAATATAATAAAACTTCATTATAATTTGCCGTTATTAGGGCCTTGATACCGGCGGCAGCCTGGGAGCGGAACTAACTCGATAAAGTTATATTAAGTATCATTAAAGGTGGTCACTGCTTGCTAGTCTGATATTTAGTACCGGTAATGTATTGCCGGGAACTCTCGCATCGGGCCTGCACGAAGGGGGCCTACCACCACCGCTTACAGCAGTATTATTTCAATATTACTTCAGTGTAGGAAAGAGATGAAGCTCTACAGGACGTATAGCTCCATTTCTTTCCCCAACGAAGGAGGCCTAACACGGCCACATAAGCAACTCCTCTAAAAGCAATTTCCTGAATTCCCAGCTATAATTAGCAATTCCTCTAATTTGACACAAAAGCAATTCATAATTTGTGGTACATTTTACGAATCTTCGAACAGGATGATTTATTTCGTAATATGAATTGCACGCAGATCATATTATTTATGGTCAGTTTGTGAAATTTTACGATGATTCATAATATTTTCCTATTATGATTCTGCCAAAGTGGCCGTTTTAAGCGCCCTGAATTGCAGGAAATAATTACTACTACCGTTGGCACACGTAGTGAGTAGGTTAGAATTTTGATGATTAAATTATATTAATTGTCTCAAATGGGGAAAACAACATTATGAAAATAACGCTGAAAAAATTAAACAATTACATACAAAATAATTTTAATTTCTATAAAAAAAGAGCAGAAAAAAGTTTGGCATGAAACTTTTGAGCACAGTTTATCTTTACCTATAAAAAAATAATGAACTCCCCACACTAATTGAGAAAGACTGCCATTAAATAAAGAATTCAAAATAAAGTGCCATTTTTAACAATTTTCACCGAAATCCCTTAATGGCGTCGCTTTCAGTTTCAAATATCATTATAACTTTTAAACTACTGAACGGATTTTAACAAAATCGAAATGGCTGTCGTGCCAAATTCGCAAAAAACTTACTGACGCCTACTGAAGTTTTTTAAGATTATACATAGAAAAGTACATATTATTATACATTAAAGTCGCTTTTCGTGTTTGTCTGCATGTCCGCGCTGTTCTTCTAAACCACGCAGATTTATGAGGTTTTCACCATCGTTTAGAGAATCTGTTCCGGAAGGTTTATGTGTATAATACGTTACTATTAAAGTTACAAATAACTAAGAAATCTCGATGATTTGTCAAGTGGTGAACACCGTGTGAGGCAGGAGCAGGTCGCTATTTACTCTATAATTTCGTGAATCGTGTATGGAACCAGAAAGTAGCATACACTGGTTTAGAAAAGTAATGATGACTAATGATAATGGTACCTAAAGGCGGAAACACATTATATTTAAAATAGATTAAAAAAAAAAAATAACATCAAAGTATGTACTACGAATGTATATTGTTTCAACTGTTTGTATGGAACGGAACGGAACGTGGATCTACGCGAGACACAAAGGCTTCCTATTTGTCTCTGTAATTACGGTATACGAAAGGTTAAACAAGATAACAAATCAATCTGCCTTGCCTTTTCCCAACTATGTTGGAATCGACTTCCAGTCTGAATACATGTATTACATGGAGCGACTGCCTATCAGACCTCCATAACCCGGTAACTGGATTATACGATACCTTTTGGTAAGACCACAGAGTACCACTGTCAAAGATCCACTAATGACAGCCGGGAGCAACGGCTTAATGTGCTTTCCGCGACACGGAGGAGTCTCGGTATGTAAAGATGGTCACCCAGCCACAGACGAACCCAGGCAAGCGTAGCTTAACCTGATGGATCGACCCGTGCGGCTGTTATTACTTAGCCACAAGCTCCACATGATGATACTAATTGTTGAAATACTCTCGTTTTAGGACAGTTATATTATTTCTATTGTTCTTAAACGTAGACTAAGGGCTGATTTCATCAAAGTCAGATATCTTTTATCCGTGGAATAAAATTGACGTCTGACAGGTTTTGTATGGAAAAACTGTCAAAAATTCAAAATTTATTGGCAGGATAAAACTTACACTGGGTATAAAAGTTTGGTGAAATTCGCCCTTAGTGTAGTAGGTGCTCTAGAATAAAGCAAGATCAATGTTTCCACAGAAATATACTTATCAATAACTCATGAATTTATGATATTTCTAGTAGAACCCAGTATAATTCCGAATATTGTGGTTCTAGGAATGTTCCGTTGGCAAATCGATCGTTTAGGTAAGTATTTCATATTCATAAACACAGTCATATGGCTTTTGAGTTGTGCAAAGCGTTATGACCTGAAGGCAATGAACGAATGAACCCTTCAAAAAAATAGATACAGTTACATGGGCAATTGTCATGCTGAACTTATCACCTAACTACTCCCGCGGACAGGCGCGACGCGACTGGTCGTTACATCTCTAATATGAAGACAGCACGTTAATTTACGGCTCTCTAAAAGATTTCACCAGTGCGACATTGGCGACTTCGAATGTCTTGGTGCCTAATGGGATCCTTATAATTTAAATGAATCCTACTAATATTATAAACGCGAAAGTTCGTTAGTATGTATGGATGGATGTTTGTTACTCTTTCACGTAAAAACTACTGAATGGATTTGGATGAAATTTGGCAAACAGATAGTTTATAACCTGGATTAACACATAGGATACTTTTTATCCTGATATTCCCACGGGATCGAGACATATGCGGGTGAAACCGCGGGGCGCTACTAGTGATTGTATAAAGATAAAAAATATCAAGTAAGTATTCGACATTGAATCCGACTAGCGTTTAGAGGGGATATAACATATTTTTGCACATAAATTCCTATACCGTGAGTAGTTTAGAAAAATCTAACATACATAGTTTCTTCATGATTCTTTCCCATGAGCGTGTTCAAGAAACATATGCACTCAAGATTTCTTTGCATGTGGATTCATATTATTGCAAACGTTTTGAGTACTTTAAGTAGATAGGTGACTAGGTATGTATATCAAATAGCTAACTATGTATATAGGGAAAGACAATATCACGAAAGTTAATAATCAACTGTAACTTCGTACCTTGTTATTTGTTCTAATTTTCATTGACAGAAGAGTATAGTGATCGATCGATGGACATTTAATTAATGAAAAAATAGTTTGGGTGCTGCATCCGCGACATCTGTGGCAATCTGGCTCTTTGATTATAATGAATACGGTGCCGCCGGCTGCGGTGATTGGAAATAGTTTGAGTGATAACGGGCCAATTAATTGGTTTAACTCAACAACCGCACTAATTAATTGCCCAATTATATTATCGCCCTGAGTGTAGGTTGTTATAATAAGTCACGTAAATCTCAAAGTCTCTGTTGAAGCAATTTATTAGATTGGTACCTACCTACTTAATTTACCTATTTTCCGAAACCAGTAATGGACTCCTCCATAGCAGGCGAACTACAGCTGGGCCAGCACGCGTAGCATGACTACCGTAGAAATGGGTTTTGCTGACGGAAGAATAGACAAAATGACAGATAAATATCACAATCTGTCATTTTGTCTATTCTTCCGTCAGCAATCCCCGTTTCTATGCGTGCAGGGGGTGACCCTGGCTTGAGTCTTTTGTTAATCTGCCTATTTTGCTCGCTCGACAAATGGAGAAGTATTCCACTCAGAGCACTGATTTCAACAGCACTTGACCGAACTGTACATAAGCATTTCCACTAACTGCTCCGAGTCCCGGGAAACGATATTGAAACGAATTTAAGTAAGCAATTACAATCCCTCATTGTACGGGAAATAACAAAACCAGAAGGTTGGAAAATTGATACGAGCTGAAGAAAATGAAAGGGCTAATCAATGAAGTGTTCATTCATTTTCTAACGAACTTTGGAAGTTTAAAAAGCATTAGGAACTTGTAAATTGTTTGCGTCCTAACGTCTATTTTACTTGATGGTTCTTCAGTAGGTAAGTTCTAGTTGATTTCGAAATGTTTTTTGAGGCCAAAATTCGTTATTTTTTGACGTCTTTGGCGGTTATTGCAGAAGTCATAAAGGCTCACTTATTGCAGCGCCTGTTGTACTTGAGCTTTATTGCGGAAGCGAAACAACCAGTAAACGGCCCGGCCAAGATGGCAAGCAGCTTACACAATATTTAGTACAGAGAAATGTTTTGGATATAGTTCCTATCAGAAACATTTCTCTACTGGTTAAATAACAGAAGATAAGTTTTTTTTTATTTGTAAATATGTAGTATTTTATTAAGTAAGGATAAAAATGCATTTCGTCTATTGTAAACATTGTGAACGGTTCCCGGACTACAACTTGTAATCATAGGAGAGTAAAATGATATTGCAGCGCTGCGGTGTTTATTTTTTAAATGTCGTAGCATTATGCTGATTTAGGAGCCTTTTTGGCGTCGCACGTCGTTAGTTAAGTATTTTGTTAGTTTGTAAATTGTCCTTTTTTTTTGTTTGTTTTAACTATGTATGTACTTACTTTTTATTACTGTTTGTTTTTCCTGTGCGTGTCCCAAATAAAATATTATTCTTTCTTTCTATATTCAACTACGGATGCATTCGCCCTTTTCTGCCGCCCAAGATACAGGATATTCCTAGTTTGGGGGGCAGGGTACCTATTCATAATGGACTTTCGAATTGACTACTTACCTTTTGTATAATTTCTATTTAAGTTTGCTAACCATTCTGTATACCTTCCTACTTGTAGTCAAAGTTTACATTTATTTATTTATTCGAGGAACTTATTGTAGCTAATTCGAGTCCAAGTCCGAGTTACTTCTGAAAACGAATCGTTTATAGAGGGAGATGATCATTTAATGCATATTCAAACTTAATATTCGGGAAACGCCTACGCAGCTAGTCCGGCGTTGGCGACTTTGTAAGTACTTAATAGTTATGTGGACAGGAACTCTATGAGGTAATGAATGAACGTAATAGATTTCCATTTTCTAGTAGCAGCTCGTGGCTAACTAATAACAGCCGCACGGGTCGATCCATTAGGTTAAGCTACGCTTGCTTTACGGATGGGTGATGACCAATGACCATCTTTACATACCGAGACTCATCCGTGCCTCTGAAAACACGTTAAGCCGTTGGTCTCGGCTATTATTCGTGGATCTTTGACAGTCGTTACGGGTCGTCAGAAGCCCGAAAGTCTGACAACCAGTCTTACCAAGGCGTGTCGTGTTACCCAGTAGCTGCGTTGTGGAGATCAGATAGGCAGTCACTCCATGTAAACTACCGGTATTCAGCTGTATCCGGTTAGACTGGAAACCTAGCCCATCATAGTTCCGAAAAGTCTAGGCAGATTAAATTGACCAAAAAATGGTTATGGAAGAAATAATAACTCTATTCGAACGTATGTGTATCTCTTTTTTTCTATGACATAATTGGCCTAAAGAATGAAAAGGAAAGAACTTTGTATAAAAGCCCTCCCGAACGTGATCAAAATTGAGTTATTACCGTACACCCTACAATTTTGCTCGTGTGATAGCAGGATTTTACCTGACACCTAAACACTAACTGGTTGAACGTATCATACGCTCCGAACGCGTTCAAAATTACGCTACCAGGCATGGCCTCCGGGCGAACGATGCAGGCTGTTTCGATTATTTAATTTCTATGCTATTTACGTTTATTTTGCAAAGATAGTACTTATACAGCATGTTTTACAAAGCTGTGGTCATATTTAAGACCATCAAACTGAATAACTTTCTCTATGAGAATATTCGGAATTGCGAAAAAAATTGTCTACTGTATGACGGCTGATTATTTTTTAGACTACCAAACGGAACTTCGACAAACGCTACTACGACATGATTTTACTTCGACATTACGGAACTCCGACACATCTTTACTTCGACAATACTTTACTTCGACATGCCTTTAGTCCGACACTACTCTACTCCGACAAGACGTTGCTTCGACATGACTTAACTACGAAATGATGTGACTTCGACGCCATCCTACTTCGACAATAATGCTAGTTCGACATGATTCAATTTCGACATACTCTACTCCGACATGCTGTACTTCGACAATATCTTAAATCGACGTGATGCGTCTCAGGACACGATGCTAATTCAAAATTATTCTGCGTTGAGAAACAACTGACCTTGAGTAATTTTTTTATAGGTAATAATATAGTTTTAATTTTAAGGGCGTTCAAACAAACAAACTCTTCAGCTTTATTATTAGTATTTATTAGTACGTAATAACACTTTGGTGGCTCCATTTCTGCACTATGTTGAAGTAAAATCTTCTTTGATTTATATTTTTCTTAATATGGATCTGTCACAGTTGCACAGCGTTTCGAGTAGAACATGCTAGCTAGACAAAATTATTTATTGGGTATTTTGCTTTGTACGGCTTTTTTATGTTGTTTTAATGCGGTTTCAGCACAAAACACCCAAATAAAAGAAAGCAGGGTCACGCGTACCAAATAAAACAACAAATGACAATAAATATTTCGTATTTGAGACAGGTAGAAAAACAGCCCTTAAATTATCAACAACAGTCATAAGTCATAAAATATAGTCCTCCAGACCGTATTTCGGCCACGGCGACCAATCTCAACGAAGACTAGCCTTCGGCGCGGGAGATATTATAGTGTACAAGTGTGTGCGCAGACACAGGTGCACTCTCTCTTCCCTCATTCTCATAGTCCGATGGGACGGCAAACCGACAAGACCGGAGAGAGATCAGGCGTAGGACCAACGGCTTAACGTGCTTTCCGAGGCACGGGGGTGTCACACCGCCAACTTCCAAACTCCGGGCTGCTACTACGAAATTCCTAATGGAAAAATCCAATAACACTTTACCCCACCCGGGAATCGAACCCAGGCCCCACGCTCTGCAGCCGCGCTTGCAACCACGAGACCAACAGGGCAGTTAGTCATAAAATACTCAACTACTAATAACCTAGCTACTAATTACACAAAGGCACATAATGGGACATCATTACTACTCATTAACAATTTTTTTACATAACATGCAGATCGTAAAACTAACTTAGTATTCAAAAAATCAATATGATTCAACTAATTACAAAATTAGTAGGATACACAGCTTAGAAATTTATTCTACATCACTCAATTCTTCTTCTGAAGAATCTTCTACATTAAAATCTGGCATAGGTACTAATATTTTGTCAAAAATTACTAAGACTTACACTAGAACTTATATATATTAACAGTAGGGGGTATTATTAATTCTAAAACCTCAGAAGGAAGTTTACTTATCGGTTTTTTGTGAACTACTCTATCCTTATCAGTAGTTGAAACGCAAAATAATTCTTGGAATTGAGACAATGGTCCAGCTAGTATGTTCTAATCGAAACGCTGTGCGTTGATCGGTATGTTTATTGACTGACAAAGAACGTAGAAGAATCAACGAAAAAGATTAAATTTGTTAAGTTTTAATTTATTCCAAATCATCCTTCTGCTCCCTTATCCCAATATTTATAAATCAATAATTATTTAATTTTATAAATAATTATTAGACGAAAAAAAAATGCCAAAATCATTATGCCAAAGAATATAAGGAAAAAAAAACATGCAAAAAGAGGGGGTCCCGTCTGAGACGCATCACGTCGATTTAAGATATTGTCAAAGTACAGCATGTCGGAGTAGAGTATGTCGAAATTGAATCATGTCGAACTAGCATTATTGTCGAAGTAGGATGGCGTCGAAGTCACATCATTTCGTAGTTAAGTCATGTCGAAGCAACGTCTTGTCGGAGTAGAGTAGTGTCGGACTAAAGGCATGTCGAAGTAAAGTATTGTCGAAGTAAAGATGTGTCGGAGTTCCGTAATGTCGAAGTAAAATCATGTCGTAGTAGCGTTGTCGAAGTTCCGTTTGGTAGTCTATTTTTTATAATGTAATGGAAAACAAACGCTCCTTATGTTTTGAACTTTTATGTAACAATTACGAGGTTCCATTTGAGTTCATTTTGATCGCTGACCTAAACGCTGAAGTATATAAAGTCCACTGTATTATAATTGGTTTCCACACACAGTCGTATACATATAATAGAAAGATACAGAGAGCTGTATGCCCCCTTCATGCGCTTTTTCCTTACATGACGATTTCTACTAGTTAACTTCCACCTCAACAGCAAAAAAACAGTGGCTATCTTAAATTACAGTTACAAATCTCCATTTATTTTTTATTTTGAACGTCTATTATTTTTATGGAATAGAATATGTCAACGACAGCTGAAAAATTATAATACTGAAGAAGATGTTAAACCGATTGGTCGTATCGTATCCTAGATATTGGAGCACCGAGGCTAAATTATTGTGCAAACAATTATCTCTGTGTTAGATAAATTTAATTCAATGAGAAGCTCTGATATGTCATGAACGATTTGCATTTCGACAGCAAATTAACAGCTTCAATGGAAGATGTTGGCGTGACGTATTGTTCAGCAAGCATATGACTCGGAACGCTCCACTGGTTCCTTACGTCATCCATCAAACTAGACCGCTACCGATATTGAGCTATATTATGGTTTAACATGATTCCTGAACAAGGAATACCTTGTTCTGTACCCAGCAATGTAAATGTACTCCTGAAAGCGTCGCCTTACTTTCAAGCAGCACGCAAGTTACGTAACAAAACGTACGTAATCAATAAAAGCCTTAGTACAATGAGGACCTAGATTCACGTTATGATGATTTAGCACTGCATGTATTCCTACATTTCCTACGTCTCTTTTATGTATTTCAATTACTCATCGATGAACAACACGATAACGTTGTAAAATGGCCATGAAACTCCTACGAATAGAACCCCTTGAATATGATTTTAGATTTATTGCTCGATGTAAGTTAATTTTCACGTCTTTTCCATCGACAATCTTGTTGAAAATATTTATACAATGAATGAGTGAAATATGAATGATGTTATCACAAAATACGTTCTCGCCTTGGCGTAAATCTATTTATAGAACGAATCTGAAAAAGTCGTAGCTGCCGTAAAAATGTATCTCATTTTCCGAACGACCTCTCACCTACCTTTTGTGAAGTAAGCGGCCATAGCCTACGTATAAGTACTAGGCTTGCATGAATTCAAGATAGTATTACAATAATTACTATTATCCCACTAGTAAGATTTGGATGAAAGGCACATAAATAGTTTATAACTAACAAAGAGTACTAGGCTTGCATGACTTCAAGATAGTATTAAAATAGTTAGTATTGTAATTTGGCAGCATTATACTTCACGAAGGGACCACGGGTAAAACAATCCACGTGGTCCCTTCCAGGGACTACGGGTCCCTCCCGTATTCCCACTGGGAATAAACGATAAAATCAAGTATTTACAATTTTCATGCCGAAAGAATGATTTATAACCATAAATTGCTAAGATTATCAATCAAATTAACTATACCTATTATAAGTTAATTTGAAATGAAATGAAATGAAATTGTTTATTCTGTAAATAGGATATTGGAATCACTTTTTCACGTAATATTAAAAGTTGTAAAAATAAGCTAGATGAGGTCGTCGTTTCCTATCTGAATACTCCGAGAAGAAAGGCCGAAACAAACACCGTCTCCTTTAAAGTCTAAATAATCTTGGTCAGGCCATTTGATACTCACAATACTTATAGTTGGTGAATTTCTGACTGTTGGGTGCGAACATTTATTTTAATGAATGACTAAGAAAAACATCTATTTAGATACTATCATCGACATAATTATTTTGGTTAAACGAATGCACTGACGAATTCATAACTGAAAAGTAAATAAGCCTTCACCCCTATGACAAAAGCTTGTGTTTTAAATGAAGAATTCTCCGCTACTAAAATGAGATTGTATCGCGTTCAATGTGAGAAAAGTTCATTTCATCATAATACTAAGTAAACCTAGGAATTTTATCAAAACCTTTGGTTATAGCGAGTTATGTCGTCTCAGTACTACTAGCTGCGCCCCGCGGCTTCGCCCGCGTGGATATCGGTAAGTCGCTTTTCGTGTTTGTCTGTATGTCCGCGTTGTTCTTCTAAACTACGCAACAGATTATGATGAGGTTTTCACCATCGTTTAGAGAATTTATTCCCGAAGGTTTATTTGTATAATACGTTAATATTAAAGTTACATATAACTAAGAAATCTCGATGTTTTGTCAAGTCGTACAAATGGTGCGAAGCAGGAACGGGTCGCTAGTATTCAAATAAAAACGTTTAAGAAAGTTGCTGATGATGAGTCACTTGCACAAAACTACTAGTAGGTAGTAGTTTTACTACACAAAACTCAACGCAAAGAAAAAAGGTAGAAAATTGCCGCCGTAATTGGTAATTTTAAATCAGAACTCGATTTAAAAAAAAGGCAGAAGATGGAAAATGTCAATCTTAAAATTGCATCATTATTCCAGTACCGGTCAATTACCCTCGACTTTTATAAGGGCAATTTTGTCATTTCGTATAACACAAAATGGCTGCCTATCCTGCTCTTTTATTATTGTAGTTTTTGCGGAATACATCGCCATTTCCAGGTGTTAGAGACTGCTTTAATTAACCATTAAAGAGGTGTTAACAAATAAACGTGGAGGTTGAAAAACATCAGAGCGTTTTATTAAGGAGCAATGGGATTCTGTATAAAGCGTTCTTATGTACCTATTTCAAGAGAGCATAGTCCTTAGAAGTTCGTCCTATTAGAAGATTAGTTAATTTGCATGGTTGCACAAGTTTTAAGAAAAAAACCCGACACGTAGTACGACAAGTATCTTGCACGAACATGCATGCATGTCGTGCACGTATCTTCCGGATCCTGCATAAACGGTGCTCAGGAGCAGGGCGCGAGTGGCAAATTTTCTCTCCAAATCAATAAAAACGTATCGCTCATAAGGCTTCTCAATGCACAAACATGTTTATCAGATTGCACTGTTGGCTAAATCGAGGATTTACATAAGCACTGAATTGATTGCGTGGAAGGCCATATCACTACATATTATAAAACAAAGTCCTCCGCCGTGTCTGTCTATCGTTTTTTTTTTTAGTTTATCCCGAACAGACAGCTGTTCGCAATAAACTCAAAAAGCACCGATTTTCATGCTGTTTTCACCAATGGATAGGGTGGTTCTCTAGGAACTTTTTATTATACAGGGTGTTAGGGTAAACACCGTTATCCTTGCAACCAGTGGTTTGGATTCATTTATAGAACGTAAAATCAATGGAAAATTACAACTTTTTTTTTCTTTTTTTTAATTCTACATTTTACCACAAGAGCCGCAAGTTCGTTGTCCTATGCGCTAGGGCAACGAACTTGCATCTCAACACGGACGGGGGGTACGGGATGTGAACTGACCGGCCGCGAGCGCGACCCCTCCCTCAGTCAGTCAGCTGTTTCACTAGAGAGCACGGTGTCGGATAGAAACTTTTTAAAATCTTTTAATAAAAATGACGTTTTTTTTTTGTTGTGTTCGGTCATTTATTTTTATATTTAAGTCAACTAACCATGGTTTGAATGACAAGACTGTTTACCCTTACAGCCTGTATTATAACCAACACCCACGCGGGCGAAGCCGCGGGCATCAGTTAGTTTATTATAATTTGCGCTTCCTTTTGTAATTTTAGTAGAAAAATAATCATGTGTTAAAATTTCTAGACACCAATCTGAAAAATGAGTATGTATTATGGCGCTTACATCCTGACGGGCAAATTAAGTTTGTACTGTCCTGTACAAAGTGAAATGCCAACGTAATTACATCATGTTCTTTCTGTCATATCTTGGACCAAGCGCGCCATTCGCACATGTAGGACCTACAGCTAGAAACCGTATCTTGACTCGAAGCCAACAGCGCAGGAAAGACGGGATAAACTATATAGAAAGGTACGTACAGTTGAGCCCAAGATCGTGGTATGTGATGATAGCAGGCTTGGAGCGGTCGCCCTGCACGGCAACGACGATGTCGCCGCGGTCAGTGCGCACACGCACTTCTGCGCAGCCCGCTTCGCCGCTGAACCGAAGGGCACTCGGGAACTGCAGCTGGATGTTCTTCAGCTCAATGTCGTCCATGCTGTGGAGAAAAATAGCTGTAGTATGTGTACGAGGTTTGCATATAAGTTTAACTAGCGTTTTAGGGTTTAGCTAGCGTTTTAGGGTTTAGCTACTATTCATACACAGATAAATTAATTGTTAAGTGGATCTGCAGTGGTCTTAGCTTTGCGGAGCCACCTCAAGCAAATTGATTACCAATTTAAACTATCCGTATATTCAAATCACAACTGTCATTCTTCGACAGTTGCATGAAATGGCTATATCACGGCCAAATGAGGTAGGGTGTCAATTTTCTTAACAAATTAATTTTCCCCGACTACTACCGTTTTGATTCACGCAGCGAGCGAAAACTTTTAATCTTCCATTTATATAATTTGTTCTATTCTAACATACGTTTTATTTCTTTTATTTAAGGTCGCAGAAAGGTATTTAAAAACAAATGTAAAAATAATAAACTAATTTATATTTTTTAATGCGTTTAATTTTTTTATTTCTAATATTAAAATTTAGGTTGATTACCTATATTTTTAAATATTAGAATTAAATATGTAAATAAAGGAAATAAAATCTTAATTCCAGACTAGAGAAATGCAAGGTATTGTGCAAGACTACTTATTAGATTTAAACCTTTATTAATAACGTGCTCGAACCCACGACCTACAACTCGTAAGTCGGAGGCCGCTACCACTGGGCCACCACTGCTCACCATGTAACGCTAATAAATGTTGGAGAGAACAAGGAAAATTCAATTTTATACTCGCTTTAGAAGAAGATTCTAAGTACTTAAGTCTAATATTAATCTATGTTATGTTCAGTAAATCTCCAATCCGTCTTCTTGAGTAATCTTGCCGCAAAAGTTTCAAGTTAAACTGAAAGAAGTTGACCACAGCGTCTTAAACTTAAGGCGAAAGCGCTAAGTAGAGGGTAGTTCGCGAAATTATATATTATTTTACGTTTTTTGCAATTTTCAGGTCAGAATCAAAAGGCATATACTCGTACTTAAAAAAAGTTCAAATTGCAATCTGTCAAACTTATGGAAAATTCGAATTTCGCGGGCTACCTTAGCGTATCCCCCATAAGGATTTTCCAAAGAACTTTTATAAACCGTCTTCATTTTAATCTTCCCTCACACTTTCCTAGCTAATCCCTTTTCTATTGCTCCTTTGAGTATAAAAAAGACTCCACACAGAATTTATTAATATTGGAGCTCATATTTTACATAAAAAACCGGCCAAGTGCGTGTCGGACCACGCACAATGAAGGGTTCCGTAGTTGGGATGAATTTATCCCAAGAACAAACTTGACTTGAGAAAAAAGTTCCCCCATACTTCCATACTAATATTATAAATTCGAAAGTAACTCTGTTTGTCTGTATGTTACCTTTCCCCGCCTAAACCACTGAACGGATTTCGATAAAATTTGGCAAGGAGATAGATGGCATCCCGGGGCCGGACATAGGCTACTTTTTATCAACATACCAAGCAGGCGAAGCCGCGGGCGGATGCTAGTCGATATATATACCTACGTTTCTCCAACTGCAAATGTAAGTTTGTATTGTAATCGCAAAAAAATCTGCTCAACCCAAGGCCCGCAGGCAACCTATTGGCCCACCAACGCATTTGAATTGGCCCGCCGCCTAAAGCTATCAGCTGGTGATAGTGTTTCGAGAACAGATTTCAGGACTTCAAACCAAGCCTACCACCACCGCTTACAGCAGTATTATTTTAATCTTACTTCGTGGGGGAAAGAGATAGAGCTATATATAGTAGAGCTTCATCTCTTTCCTACATTGAAATAATATTAAAATAATACTGCTGTAAGTGGTGGTGGTCGGCCCCCAGGTCTAAAAGTATTTTGATTTATTATATGATTGAAAATCAAAATAAATGTATGATTGAAACTTCATTTTATTATCAGATTCAGATATGTCGCCAAATATTGATACGTTCTTAGCATAAAAACCTCTTCAAAAGTATCACTAAAGTTTTTTTTAGATTATTCAAACTATGAGTAACTTAAAGTTTTGTATAGTTGTTAGCATAAAAACTTCTTAATTTTAATCGCTAACACTATATCTGTAGGCAAGTTTTATTTACTAGATGACCCGCCGGCGACGGGCTGACACGAAATCAAAATTATGCTTGCTATATACTATCATTGAACGGGCTTGGAAGTAACCCGACCTTCACCGTGCCTTCAAGACATGCGCTGCGACAAATTAACAGTGGTTTGATGGGGTATGGTGTTAAAGCACATCTACACATAAACCTAGCTTAAACACTTATCCCATTGACAGCGATGCGGAAGAATTTTTTGATCACATCAAATGAAATCAAATAAAGTTTATTAATCAAAAACAAACAATACAATTTAGCCAAATTCTGTG
This sequence comes from Lithophane semibrunnea, assembly GCA_947363905.1. Taxonomy (NCBI): domain Eukaryota; kingdom Metazoa; phylum Arthropoda; class Insecta; order Lepidoptera; family Noctuidae; genus Lithophane; species Lithophane semibrunnea. The sequence goes on along the minus strand of OX376186.1, from coordinate 4,486,773 downwards.
AGCCACAAACTAAGCATAGCTTGTATCTTGTTGCTCATGAGTGCGATTAAAAATACTATGGTTACCTTCCAGGGTGAGGGTATTGTAAAGATAAGATTAAAGAGAAATATAACAATAAAACATAATAATTATGTCAAATTCTAGACGTATGATAATGATGCCCAAGGAGATCTTCCCCTTATTTGTTTTGTTATATACGTGTACATACTATACAGGGTAAAATTTAATTCATGGGCATCCTCTAAGGCAGGGGTGGCCAACCGGTCTATCGATCGACTGGACGAATAGTCGCGATCGACCGGTCGATCGCGACTATTAGTCCAGTCGATCGTGGCAAGGCAAAAAAAAATTTAATACGTAGAACAGACTGGGCAACATAATCACCAACTGCTTCACGCATCATCTTGTATCATTTTTCAATCGCCGAAACAAACAAATATTTATGTGAGTCAGCATTTTCCTACATAAAACAAACAAAAATAAACACCGACAGACACTCATACATTGGATTCTTTAAATAAAATAAATAAAATTCATTTAATTCAGATAACTAGATCCATACATTCCGATTTAAAATTAACATATAAACAAAAACAAAAATAGAATACACATACAAAATATTAAAATAAAATAAAATAAAAATTAACATTAAAATTCAAATTAAAAATCCCATCATTAAATTACCCTCTTAATAAAGGATCTCCATAGAGGAGAAGAGATCCTATCTGCTACAGTCTTCAGAATTCCGTTGCAGCTGCCACGCATTCTGCGCATCAGGGATACAGTGTTCTTGCGGATGATGGCATGAAAGCCATCAATGCGATACAGCGCAAACATCCCCGATATATTTTAGTGTTAGCTTGTATATTGTAATTAAGGTCTATAACCGAGTAAATAAAATCGCTTAAGTCTATTGCGGACCAGACATTCAAGTAATTTGATTAAACAGGCTGGTTCAATCCATTTTGGCATGAATGTGTGTTGGAAAATTTGATCAAAATTTGCTGTACGAAAATTCATATTTCTTCATGCCATTTAATGGCATGAAGAAATATGAATTTTCGTATTTATATTTTATTTTTATTTATTTATTTCTATATATTTTTATTTATTTGATCGGACTTTTTGAACCAGCCTGTTTGATCCAATTACTTCAACGTAAACGTATGTAATGCGGGCCATAGAGGCCCGCATTACTTACGTTTACTTGTTATAGCTAACAGGAGTGCAAGTATTATATTGGTTACGATAAAATTACACTTCAACCAACGTTAAAGGCGTACCCTAGCTCAAATTGCTTAGCAAGTCCTCCGTTATGCCGAAAATACTGCAGCATTAATTTTGAAATAAATATATGTGAAAGTTGAGGATTGATGCAAGGTCCTATGTTTGGCGAAAACACGATAACATAAAATTTTCTCGATAGAAAAAAAATACAAAGTTACCTCTAAACAGAACTATAAACTGCGGTATTCAAAACATATGTATTTCAAATTAGATCATGAAACTTTGCATAATAACTGAACTATCTATAAAGCAGGTCTTATGTTTTTAATTTTTGTTAAATTACCATTATTTTCACCGTAAAAACACGATGCGAGCGAGATAAAATCTGAGGTAGGCTATAGCCTTAAAGGTAGAGTTGGAGGTAGGATTATGGTTAAATGGCAAGAAGCTCTTTTGTTTCATGGAGGCAGGCAAGTTTGCAGACAGCGATGCTTCAGATTTAAAGCTAACAAGGAAGGAGCATCGTTTTAACTGAAGGGTGTCGGGTGTTATACCGATCACTGGTTTGGTTAGCTTTAGTAATGGACAGCTTTAATATTCTGGGCAACTGGCGGACGGCAGTCGAATCCGAAGTTTTCAATTCATGTGGTTACTGATATGTGTTACAAGCTTTTGCCATCGGCTTCGAAAATATTCCACGTGAACGTACCTGCTACCGGGATAAAAATTAAGTAAGCTTTGCCGCGTGCCGCGGTAGTCCCGTGGATGGGTGACCATCTTTATAAACCAAGATCCCTCCCTGCCTCAGAAAGCATGTTAAGCCGTTGGTATCGGCTGTCATTTGTAGATCTTTGACATTTGTTACGGGTCGTCAGAAGCCCGAAAGGTAATCTGTGCCGAAAGTCTGACAAATAGTCTTACTAAGGGGTATCGTGTTACCTAGTAACTGGGTTGTGGAGGTCAGATAGGCAGTCGCTCCATGTAAAATACTGGCTGCATTCGAATACACTGGATACCGACCCCAACATAGTTGGGAAAAGGCTAGGTTGAGTAGGATTTATAAGGCATACATGTTTTTTAGGTACCTAGGTAAGTAAAGAAACCATCAAGATTCCACTGATTTATTGCGCTCTTGAGTGTTCAATTCAATAACATCGTTACTGATTTAACGTGAGCAAAGTGCAAACACAATCAGAAACTGCACTTTAGGAAAATCTTTGTGACCGTAAATTTTAATGAGACGCGCTTAAGTAGGTACCTACAAATAAAAATTTCGGTACATACATTTATTCTGTTACAAATACATTGGGAATTTACGACATTGTGTGAACAATGAAATGGTCCGATTGCGTATAAAATGTAGCCTCTTTAGTTAATGTAACGTTTTATTAAGCTAAAAGCGGACCGTGCCGAGGGGCTAGACACACTTCCGTCTGTCAACGTCAGAATCGGCAACTTCGAAAATCGTGGATTGGAAAGCATGGCTGTAAACACACTAGATTTTCTGTCTAGTTGGTTCGGGAGTTCGTACGGACATTCGTGCTGACTTTGCACCAAAAAACAAGCAATAAATAATAGGTCTTTACCTATGAAATTGCCGTTCTGCAGTACTGGCCATTTCAAATCAAAATTATTTTTGTTTGGCTAAGAATTCTAATTTCAAATTAATTTTATTTTAAAAAGATGGAATTCTTTTTTCAAAAGAAGTCATTTGTTTAATGATTAGTGTTACATTTTCATCGCATTTCAATCTTTTTCGTCATCATGGATACGTTAAAAATTCGAGTAATTATGGAATATGAGTACCGTCGTGGCAGCAACGCGGCACAAGCGGCACGCAACATCAACGACGTTTACGGAGCTAACACTACAAACCAACGCACCACCTGTTATTGGTTTGCTCGCTTCCGTTCTGGAAATTTCGACCTGAAAAATGAGCCTCGCGGTCGTCCGAAGACTTTGGTCGACAATGACGAATTAAAGGCGATTGTGGAAGCTGATGATACACAATCTACGGCTGAATTAGCAGCAGCTTTCGACGTTAGCGTCAAAACAATATTGGTCCATTTGCGTCAAATTGGCAAGGTAAAAAAGCTTGACAAATGGGTGCCCCACGAACTCAATGATCGCCAGCGCGAAGTACGCGTCGAGGCGTGCCTTGCACTGCTCAACAGACACACAAATGAAGGAATTTTGAACCGCATTGTTACCTGCGATGAAAAATGGATTCTGTTTGATAACCGCAAGCGCTCAGCAAGTTGGTTGGATCCTGGTTCAGTACCTAAACAATGCTCTAAACGAAAACTTACCCCTAGAAAAGTGATGGTCACTGTTTGGTGGTCTAGCGCCGGTGTGATTCATCACAGCTTCTTACCAAACGGGGTGAGCATTACTGCAGATGTGTACTGTGAAGAACTGAACACAATGATGGAAAAGCTGGCACATCTCCAACCAGCATTGGTCAATCGCTCGTCTCCGCTGCTCCTGCACGACAACGCGCGACCTCATACTGCACAGCAGACGGTCTCCAAGTTGCAAGAACTGGGGTTGGAAGCTCTCCGTCATCCGCCCTACTCACCAGACCTTGCGCCTACAGACTACTACTTTTTCCAGAATTTGGATAACTTCTTGGCGGGAAAAAAATTCAATACCCGAGAGGCAGTACAAAATGCCTTTGAAGAATTTGTTGCCTCCCGTCCAGCTGATTTCTTTTAGAAGGGCATCAATAAACTGCCACTGCGTTGGCAAAGATGCATTGATTGCATGGGTGATTACTTCGATTAAGACAAATAAAAAATACATGAAAAAAATTCGTTTACATTTTTTCATACAAAACGGCAATTTCATAGGTAAACCTAATATAACCTACCGGCCCACCACGATTTTTTTTCAAGTTTTGGTATAATGTTTGAAAACTTTTCGAAGCGAATAGCTTTTTTTTGACAAATGATGTTCGTGACTGTACCTGTACCGAAGGGTGTTCCTAGGAAATAAACTAGAGTCACAAGAACGAGTGAAAAACAAGCTTTAAATAAACGACTAGAACAAAAAAGTTTAATATTTACTAGTGATGCTACGAATACGAATATTCGTATTTGCCGAATACCATCAAATTAGCAAATATTTGTATTAGCCGAATACTTTCATGACATTCGTAATTAGTGGCTTCCTAGAAAACCCAAACAGATTTTGCGTTGCGAACGACCTTCCACTGTGGACAAAGAGAGGCTATTTTCAACAGCAGGAACTATAAAAACATAAAAAGGAATCGTTTGTCGCCAAAAACCCCATTTTGTTTAAAAAATTACCTATAGTTAATTTTTATTTATTAAATTACATTTAAAAATTTATATGGCTTAGCGTTTATTTGCTTTCACCTTCTTTGACATTAGTCAAAGAAGGTGAAAGGAAATAAACGCTAAGCCATATATTCTATTATAGCTGCACGCAATCATTAGATTGCGTGCAGCTATAATAGAATATTCGTATTCGTAAAAGTAGTATTCGTTGCATCACTAATATTTATGACGAACTGAGTTTTATGTTGAGTACCCTTTTAGTTATTGAGAAAATATTCGAGACAAATCGATGGTTCATATTATTTCATAGGTGTTCCGAGGATAGACTCGCAAGTAATCACGAAAATTAGAACAAATAACAAGGTACGAAGTTACAGTTGATTATTAATTTTCGTGATATTGTCTTTCCCTATATACATAGTTAGCTATTTGATATACATACCTAGTCACCTATCTACTTAAAGTACTCAAAACGTTTGCAATAATATGAATCCACATGCAAAGAAATCTTGAGTGCATATGTTTCTTGAACACGCTCATGGGAAAGAATCATGAAGAAACTATGTTAGATTTTTCTAAACTACCCACGGTATAGGAATTTATGTGCAAAAATATGTTATATCCCCTCTAAACGCTAGTCGGATTCAATATCGAATACTTACTTGATATTTTTTATCTTTATACAATCACTAGTAGCGCCCCGCGGTTTCACCCGCATATGTCTCGATCCCGTGGGAATATCAGGATAAAAAGTATCCTGTGTTAATCCAGGTTATAAACTATAATGTGATTGACAATTTACTAAGATAATGTGTGCCAAATTTCATCCAAATCGGTTCAGTAGTTTTTGAGTGAAAGAGTAACAAACATCCTTCCATCCATACTTACAAACAGCGTCAGTCCGGGACCCAAAAAACTACCGGGATTATTTAAGATTCGAAATAAAATAATAATTATCTCACTAATCACAGCTTTGCTCTAAATAAAATGAAGGCAAAATGGACCGGACCGGCCCGCGGAGGGACCGGCCCACCGGGAAAATTCCCGGTATGCCCTGGGGCCAGACCGACCCTGCTTACGAACTTTCGCGTTTATAATATTAGTTAGATTAGATTGGAAGTATAGAAACAGTGACCCTAGTTTCTATTGATAGCATACCTGAACTTCTCAACAAAACCCGGCTAGTGGATGCAGTGCTTTGAAATTGGATTCGTAACTAGATCTGGACAATCACAGAGAATTACGCGCTAAGACGATCGAAGTGGCAAGCAATTATGTTCTGTAACGAGATATTGATGGCGGTAACGCCGGTGAATCCGGCTTAGTGCGAGTGATAATTCCGATCCACAGATGCATCGGACCCTGACGAGCTCAGTTGAGACATTTCAATTTGGAACGTATTATTCTACGATAGCAATCTGACTGATCCATCTTGATAAACCCAACATAAGAGGAAATAGGGCCGGTCCTCTCCATACAAACGCTCTCGCCTGTTTTCTCTCTGGTTTATGACCTTAGAGCAATGATTTTTTACTGTAAAATAAATATCAACTAGTTCTTTGCCCCTATGTTTTCCGTTTTCATGATACATTATCTGTAAAACCCTCAGAAAATGCTCAAAATTACTTGTTTAGACCGCTGTCATCAGGGGCCTACAGTAAATATCCTTCTTAGTCAATTTATAAAATATCTTTCAAATTGGTCCAATATAGGAAATAGACGAAAGCCGAACCTCGAATTATGATTTTTTGTATGGAGAAAAGACCGACCATATTTCCTCTTAAGTTCTAATCTAAACTAATATTATAAACGCGAAAGTTTGTAAGTATGGATGGATGGATGTTTGTTACTCTTTCACGTAACAACGGCTGAATGGATTTGGATGAAATTTGGCAAACAGATTGTTTATAACCTGGATTAACACATAGGATACTTTTCCCCCGATATTTCCACGGGATCGAGACTTAAGCGGATGAAACCGCGGGGCGCAGCTATAATAATAAATAATAACCCCACCGCCGTATCTCTACGTTGACGTCGTGGTGGGGCTTGCGCGCTCGGAACTCTAGGTCTGTTCCGGTAGAGTTTACTTTGCCGGAACAGGTCTAGGGTGAGGAGCCAGACTAAGAGAGATACAGAAACCCGCAGGGCAGCTTGTGGCGAGCTGTTGGGCAGTAGCGACCCCACGGACCCTACCTCCGGGGAGAAGTCTTGTTCCTCATCTCTGGCTTGCCTTTATTGGCCGGCTGGAGTGAACACTGACGAGGAACAGAGCTCCCACCTCATTCTTGCCTTGATTGGCCGGCTTGAGTGGAGATTCGCAAGAGCAAACGTGCTCGGAGGAAGGAAGTATTCCAGTAAGATGCTGGTAGGGATCTTGACCGTACTTCCGGGATTGTCCTGATAGCCGTGGAATACCTCTCCACTCCTCTTAAGCACCTCAGGACATGTTGCCCCCTTGTCGCTACGACACTTTGTGCTAGCGACCGTTTTGGGGGGCCCATTATTGAGTGTGCAAGTCACCCCCTGCCGTTTTATCTATGTATTTTATATTTAAAAACATTGGTCAGGCAGGGGCCATAGTCTTTCCATAGTTCAAGATAACTATTTCACTTAGCCACCCAAACCCATAGCCCAATATCTTTGTTTCCATGTTCTGCAATAGTCCTACACCAACCGGGGGTTGTCCTTGGCTGCACTTGCATAGTGCGAACAGGGATAATCGTCGGTTGGTGCCTTATTCCATTTAAAATTGTCTAAGGGGCCTCTGCGAGTTGGCTTCGGCCCCTCGTACGCCTTCCAAAGGTCCGGGACCCTAGGGTCCCGAGCAATGTCAAAGACAAATAAATAATAATAATAATGTTATTCATAAATTATCCTTTAAATTCCCTTAATATTTGTCTCTGATAGTTTCAAATTGTAGGCCGAAGGCCTTTTTAAAGCAACTTCGAGCCACAAACTGAAAGCCTTCTCAGCATTCTTAGTTATTGAATTAACCAATTTAAATTCGGCAAATTATTAATCTGCCTAGCGAAATCAACTGTTGATAACGGCATTTTAGAACAATTCTCCCAATTTAGTTAAAGGTCACTTTTAATTCGATTCAAGTAAAGGCAGTTGGTAAGGTGTACCCTAAGTACTCATTTACTTGAATAGCAATGCTATAGCAGCAATGTCTTTAGTCTTGTTTAGAACCGAGCAGCCGAAATAAATTGATATACCTTTTATCTCGCATGATGTGGATTTTTCCTTCATCAGAACCTATCACATATACCACAGCTGGAGCTGGACACACGCCGCACATCACTAGTTTCTCCTCAATTCCATATCCTTTCGTATCAATTCCGTTCTGACACCGTAAATGGTCTTGCAGCAGACCATTTACCCGTTTCGCGGACGGGTACATAAGGCAATACATATAGGTATAATTTTCGCTCTATGAGTCGTCTTGCTCAAATTCAAGCCAGAACTCATTTAGGCGGTGCAGCACTTAGTCTCAGCGACCTCACTATTGTGACGTGTCATCTGATTCCCTCGAAATCAGGTTGTTCTTGCAAACAATGGTTTTGTCATCCTTTTTAGGGTACCGTACCTCAAAAGACAAAAATGGAACCCTTACAGAATCACTTCGTTTTCCGTCCGTCTATCAAGATCCTTTTTCTCAGGAACGCGTGGAGGTATCAAGTTGAAATTAATATCAAATAAGGTCTGTGATCCCTTGGACTTCTAAAAAAACAAGCTTCTAAGTCCACGCAATAAAAAAATGCAGCCATAAATATAAAATACTCGCAAATAAATAAAAACCTGGTACTTCCAGTTGACCTAGAATCATGAAAAGGAAAAAGTCCGAAAAATCGAAAACTGTTATTATGCTTATAGTAATTATTCCTAGTAGAGACCGGTTTTTTTTAAATAAGAGCACCATATATAGCATTTTTATAAAAGAGCGCATACTCTTTAAAAAAAATGCTTAACAAATTAAAATTAGTAAATTATGTTTTGGTCGATCGTATGTCGTATTGTAGGTAATAAGAACTTTGTTATTACTGTCGTCTCACAAGTCACAACATTGAACAAGAGCGGCGCAAGATGTCATGGTGTGAAATCTTGTTTGCCGAAGTACCATATTTGAAAACTTTGTTTATTATTGTAAGTATTTTTTTAAATGATCACGTAATCATACTCGAACCGCTGGTGTTACGCACCGCCGGTTGAAATATGTCAACGCGCCACCGCCGACTATGCTGGACGCGGCGCCCACGTCTATCTCACTTCAGAACTTGAAAAATGCGTTATTAAAACTACAAGAACCTACGTACAAGTTATTATGAAGTAGGACAAGGTACGAGGTTCAAAGAACGTGTCAGGGAATGATAAATCTGCAGTAAAATCGCGAGTTTGTTCGCACGAGGGTGGTTACATGTTATAGCTTACAGTGCAGTAGTACCTACATAACTACGTAACTATGTTATGTTCCGAGACCTTCGTCAGGGTTTAAAGCTACATTAAAAGCGAAAGTAAGAAACATCCGTTTGGAAATAAGGTCGAGACATAGGATTCGGTTGGAACCTTACCCAGGCGATGCCCTCGCCCCGCGCGAGGGGGCACCGAATCGACCCGGCTTCTTGGCAAGGGGCCAGGACGAGAGGTCGGGGACAACAGCGCCACTTTCAATTTGAGAACGACTACACCAGCCACGACCAATGCGACTCACCTTATCGCTTTTTCACTAATTATGTAGCAAAGCCGTAAATCAAGACTTACAGCAGCGTCCAGAATAATATGCGTACCCTCAAAATTAACGACGAAGTTTAACGATCTATCTCCTACTGTTATTTTATCTCCTCTTACTGAAGACTCATATAAACCAGTAACTAGAGCAATTACGTTTGAACCCGTAGTGAATTTTTTCTGAAATCAACTGACTGATATAGACTTTGTAGCAGAAAAATGTGGGATTTTTTTGTTTTATATTCAGCTCAGCGTCGTGAAGTTAAAGGTAACTTCCGCGCTATGAAGGTAATACGTAGGCGTTGTTAAGTTTTATTAAGGACGAAGAAGTAGCAGTTGTTATTGCAAAAAAAAAGCAAGCGTGTCCAGACCTCGCGTGACCGCTTCAAATTGGTTCTTGATTAAAGGGCACCGATATATTAAGCAGTGCAGGGCCATTACTTCAAACACATCGTCGATTCGCCGATTTCTTAGAAGCAACATCTGCATTCGAGCATTCAACCTCATAAATGAATGATTATCCAATTTGTGAAAGTTTAACTATGATGGTTATTTGTTAAGGGTTCAAATGATGATGAATGAAGATGATGATGTTCAATTGCAACGGACACTATAAAAAGTGTGAACATCAAACGATTTCTATTTTCAAACTTTGGAGGCACTACTTTTACATGGGATCTAGTAGATCATCATGAACCCTAGTGACCACAGTTAGAGCGGTAGCGCACTGCATCTGATCCGAGTAATGACGGTCGCACGGATGGAATTCGGATCTAGTGCGCAACCCCTCATCATATACAGTGCAGTTTCATTATAAATTGACGCGTGACGCGATTGGTAGCACTGAATATTGCAGTTCAAAATGGTGACTGACAGAACAGTACTACCAACCATGCATGATGACTGCAAAATTCATTGCAGCCAATCGCGTCACGCGTCACGTTATAATGAACGCATTGTAGTTGCATAAGAATCTTTTGGCGCGTGGCAAAAATCGAAAGTAATGCCGCCATCTTGTTTTTTCAACACAATTTCACAAATATTTACCTACAGCAGCGCCCCCCTGTCAATGTCATTCAAGCGTCAAAAGATCCTGTGGTACTGTACAAATAGGACTACAAAACTGTACAAATAGGGTCGTTTCTCGGATTCGGATCGAATGAAAAAGGTAGCCGGAGCAAGCCAAGTTATAAAACTATGGTTGCCTATTGCCCTACTGAATTTCGACCATTGAATAATTTTTGGCAGTTCAACTGATAATCACCGTGGATTCATGATCAAAGTCTGTCAAATTCTTCGCCGATGTTAAAGTTTTACCTGCTTTATGATATGCTGCTATGCAGTGGATTTTAAAGCGGTTTGGAAGGTTTAATTTTATGTATGTACACTAAATTTATAATAATCTTACAAAATAATAAAGATATGTCGATGTTTTGTCAAGTCGTAAAAACTGTTCGAAGCATGATCGGGTCGCTAGCAAATAATAAGTTTGTAATTTAATGATTTAATAAAATTAGATAGTGTAACGAAGTAGTAATGTAATGCAATAATGCAGTCCGTAACAAGTTGTAGTACGCGCGGCCTAAGATAACAAATTCGAGTGCTCTAAGTAACCCGAGAATATCTTGCGGAAACATGCCACGCCGGAAATTGTGGCTCGTGCCCGTCTCACCAAGATGTTTGCCAGCCTATGGTAGTTCCAGGTAAGGCGAGCATGCCCGAATAGTGGTCAAATTGCCAACATTGGCATGTCTGCGGTGTTACGGAACTACTCGGTCCAGCAGGCGTAGCATGAGCAGCGTTTTGTCAACGGAAGAGTAGACAAAAATGACGTTTCGTGTAGACAGTAGACAATACGAGACGGCAGCAAAGTAGAAAAAGTCAACTGCACTTTTTAAGAAATTCACTCTTTTACATAATTCTACTCAGATTTCTTTGTTTTGTCATAGGATTTTTTTTCCAAAATCAAATTGTCTTCACTACCTTAGACATATGTCGGTTGTCAGTGTGATTTTGACAGTAAGGATAGAAAACTTTCTTCCGAAATATTCTACCTACAAAAAGACCTAGACAAAGATCGTTAGAAATGAAAGACAAAATGACAGATTGTAGAAGGATTTCTACGGTGCGATGGCAAAAATGAAGAAACGAACTGTCACTTTGTATAGAAAAAGCTATGTCTATTCTTCGTAGAGATAGAAAGCGCCATGCCTGCAGGAAGTTCAGGATTTTTGAGCGTTGGATGTCGATGCATCAGGGGGGCTTAAAACGGCCACTTTGGAATCATCGTAAAATGTCTCAAACTGAGAATTCATAATGATCTGCGGGTAATTCATACTACGAAATAATTCATCTGTTTGACAGTTTTCTATGGAGATTCGTAAAATTGACCACAAATTATGAATTTCTTTTGTGTCAAATTAGAGGAATTGCTAATGACAGTTGGGAATTCAGGAAATGAATAACTTTTAGAGAAATTGCTAATGTGGCCGTTTTAGAATTCCAGGCCTATTGATCTATAACCTGTAATTTTCTGTATCTTCCCAGATCAGTGCGGATCATGTGGGGTACAAAATTTCATCAAGAGCGTTCTTGCTTTAAAAAAATATAAAACGTATCCAGCTTCGGGTCCCTAGGGACGAGTCCGTGTTGAAAGCAGAATCATTTCGTAGGATATTCATGTGCCTACAATCGTGTAGATACAGCTGTTAGAACTTATAGAAGAAGTCTGACCTTTAGACCTCTACCTAGGTACACACGGCTACACATCAAGCTATACATTTCCAGTATAAGCTGACCTCGCATTGTACGGAAATCCTTTAAAATGCGAGATCAGCATAAACTGGAAATGTATAGCTTGATGTGTAGCCGTGTGTACCTCTGAATAATTAAATAAGTTAACAGTTCGTTAAGATGAGAGATCTGTATGATAATTTCAAGATCCAAATCCTTTTGGACATTTGGGAAGACACCGCAAAATATCTGTACATAATAATGTTTTATTTCCGAGATTTCCAGAAGAAAAAATATTTGTATGATAGATAAGAGAAATGTCGCAAGTAAAATACTCACACGGTAGTATTCCTTTGAGACGCGACCTTCAAGTTTCACTTCACACGTGAGGAAATTCCTTCTATCAGGTTTATCTAAATACTCATACTGAGCTTTATCTATCAGTTTATTGTTGAAACTGTCGAAAACCAACTTTTCCACTAATCTTAATAAGCAGTCGATATAACTACCTACTTGCTATTTTTCTTAACTAAATAAATCGAAACCCTTCCGATGTGTTTATATTATATTTTTACTCGAATACGTTACATGCGCAGACGCCGACTATGACTAACGCACCAACTGTCAAAACCTGTTCATTAAAATTCAGAATAACGTTCGGAATTCAAATAGCTAGACCCGGTTTTTTTTTTAAGAGAGTATTTCTGTGTTCCTCTAAACCTACAAGACTTAAATTAATTATTGAACCTACTTATTTACTTACGGTGGGTTTTTAGTATGTCAATGCTTACGGTGCCTAAAGGCTTTTTATGTACTAGATTAAAAGAAGTATTGTCAAAGTAAAACAGACGATAGACAACTCGAAGCGGGCTTAAATTGTCCATCAAAAGTCAAACGAAGGTAGTGAAACAAATCTGTAAAGCAGATGTATATAATTATTACGAATAAGCCTATGAATTTGTGCGCCACAGACTCGATCGCAATCTCTTCGTTGCCCCTAAAAAGATATTTTCAGCTCAGTGATGGACTACATTTCAGTCAGTCCGACGACCGTTAAATTACGAGGAATAGCCTGAATTATTTTTAGTCCATTGGGAATCTTATCCAATATTTAATCGCGTATTTCATATGTTGTGAAAAGTTATTACTGTAAAATAAACACTTATTAATAGTGACAATAATAGAATACCTGAATTCGTACGTGAGTTATATTAAACGCGTCATCGAGAATTCTCCATTATGGGCGAGGAACAAAGAGCTGCGTGGTTGGATGCTGGGACCATTGTTAGGTTCAGTTTATACCCTTTATTCTCATTAAGACAAAACTTTGTAATATTTTCCGAAATGCTGTTCATTTGTGTAAATAAAAGGAATCTATCTGTCCAGAGGCCCTAGACAAAGTGACATTCTATCTATCAGCGATAACTATGATGGAAAAGGCAAACATGTACAGGGCTGATATATGCTATCGAAAAGCTTATGTCAATCCTGTTGAAAGTCGTTGTAGAAATACGAAACGCTTTCGAAGCGATTGTCACTTGTCTAGGCCCTCTGTACTCATTAATGAACACATTCACCATTTTCAAATAACGTAGTGTTGCACACGAGTAAATATGCATTGGTAAGCGAACTCATAATACGATTAGCGACTTACCTACTATTTAACATGCCACATCGCAAAGTTCATTACAGCAAGTCAATATGTGTATTTAAAGCGTTATTTCAAAAGCGGTCGGGTTTTCGCACAACGCAATTTGCGTTGTAACTAGATCGGAAGTAAACTGTTTCAAATCGAACTGTAATAGCTTAACAACAAAGCTGAAAGTTCAGTAAATGCAACGTGATACGTGGACAGACTAGCATTGTAGGAATCGGCTTTTACGGTAAGTACAAAACGTAATGGACTATTCTACAACGGCGGAAGAATTGCATTAATTTAATTAAGAAGCAATATATCGTGTTCCTTTAAAGGAGTGTTAGACATTTATATGTGTAGGTAAGTATAGATAGATTTGTTCCTTAAGAACAAATCTCATAAGGAAAAGTTCTTAGAGGGAACAAACCTAATTTAAACAGATGTATGAATGATTCTAATGATTATAATTCTGTAAATACATATCTTTTATAATCAACAATCATATCTAGATCAAGATACAACCTGACATTAACCTGCATATTGCAAGAAACGTAAGAAAATTTCAATTTAGCGGACTACAAATGCGGATCCACCTTAGTCACGGAAATATTATATAATGCCTTTCTTTGCTTGCATATTAGAATTATACTAATATACAAGCAAATAATGACATGGGCCAAACTCAGGAGTTAAAAGAACGCCAGACGTTGTAAATCTATTTGAGCCAATATATAACCTAGCGTTTTGGACAGTCTGCTTACTACATACCTATTTTCGGGAATGCAGCGAATCAACCACAATAAATAAAGGCTGGATGTGGCTGGTTTTACATTAAGGTATTAGTGCTAGCTCGAATAAAAACAGGTCCAGTAAAGTTTAGTAAAATGGTCGTGTGATTGTTTTACTGGCTTCTCATAAATAACGGAAGTTACGCCCGCCGGTTGGTCCTCCGTTTTATATCTAGCAAAGTCGATAGAACCTTGCGCATTAGGCCGTGTGTGTGTGTGAGGGAAATATGTTTTACAAAATTATGTCAGTATCTAATCTAAAATTAATTGATTAGAATAAGATCAGTTTTCTGTATTCTGCGAAAGGTCTAAGGACTTAGAAGTACCTGATCTTTACAGGCCTCGCTACGATTTTAGACATCATTATCCTTAGAATGTTTTATGACCAATGGTTTTAATGTATATAATAATTAGGTACCTACACTTCGTATGTGAATCATTGTTAATATAATACCTAAAGATACAATACAAAAATATGTTTCTATACACATGTTTTTTTTTTAATATTAGGAAGTTAAAAACGATTTTTCTACATTTTAATGTTATGAATAATGAGTGATTTTTACTTACCCGAGAAGGGAAGTCTCTTCAGCACTGATAGGCATCTTCATTAGCGGCGTTCCTCGTCCTTCAAAGTTTTCTCTGAAATAGTGCAGGGTATGTAGCATACTGTATATGGTCTATGAAGTGTTGTTATTTGGTACA
Organism: Lithophane semibrunnea; assembly: GCA_947363905.1. Lineage (NCBI taxonomy): Eukaryota > Metazoa > Arthropoda > Insecta > Lepidoptera > Noctuidae > Lithophane > Lithophane semibrunnea. The sequence goes on along the minus strand of OX376186.1, from coordinate 4,471,654 downwards.
GGCACATATCAGGAGAAATAAGTTTAAAAATCACTGTCAAACATAATTTTATTATGAACCTTTTGTCAAGGTGGTTTTCTATTATTTGTTGATTAGCTCACTTCAATTTTATCCTGAAACACGACTTGAATCCCAATTAATTGCAATTGTGGTTAAAATTGTAGGTATTCGGTGATTTTCTAAATTAATAATAACACAAATAGCTTTCATTTGATGCCATTTAAATTAAGTAATTTCGTACAATATGTATTAATGTTTCAATATTAATCAATCAACTCAGCCTATCGCAGTCCACTGCTGGACATAGGACTCTTCCAGGCTGCGCCACAACATCCTGTCCTCCGCCTACCGCATCTAGTCAGTCCCATCCAACTTTTTAAGGTCGTCGGTCCATCTAGCTGGGGGGCGTCAAACTACGCTTGCCGATACGCGGTCTCCACTCTAGGACTCGTCTACTCCACCGGCCATCGGTCCTTCGACAAACATGGCCGGCCGACTGCCAACTCAGCTTGCTTACCCTGCAGGCTATGTCGGTAACTCCGGCTCTTTTCCGGATAACTTCATTTCTGATCTTATCCTTCAAAGAAACTCCGAGCATAGCCCGCACACATAGCGCGCTGAGCGACCTTGAATTTATGTTTCGAAGGTAACTGCCGAATGCAGATTTTAAGCTGGCTGTAGCGTTCGACACAGTCCAATGCGGTACGCGTATTTCCTTACTTCAGTATATAGTTTGGTTTAAGCCAACTTATGAATGCTGCGGGAACCATACACCTTGGCCACTTTGTAGGTAAGCATGCATTGCCACCTTATCTACACCCGGAGTGATCAAGCAGGGAGTGAGACAGGGCAACACCATTTCACCGAAACTTTTCACAGCAATCCTAGAAAACATCGTAAAAAAATTTGATTGGGACTTTGCGGTGTTAACATAGATGGTGTTTTTCGCTGGAAACTTCGATGATCTCCAGAAGAATACATTGTGAAATGCAATAAAGAATTGAATTGAAGATGCATTAAGTTCTTTATGATGCTTCTTTTAAATTAGAAATTAGCATGAATTTTGGATATTCAAAATTTTCTGTCAAAGTCGGAAATGAAAAGTTGAGCATGGTTGACCTTTATATCTTAGCCATAATCTTTCATTTGGCAATGAAATGAGCGTCACCAAACGGAAATATCGAGAAGAATAAAGCTTGGGTGGGCCATATTTATCATATTGGACGACATTCTGAAATCGATCAAATTCCACAATGTCTGAAATTCCGCCTCTATAACCTGTTTGTTCTGCTCACCATGACGTAAGGTGCTGAAACGTGGACGCTCCCGCAAGAGGCTGTGTACAGGCTGAGAGTTGCACAGAGTGCTGCGGAGCGTTCCATGCTTAGCATAAAGCTAGTAGACCGATCCCCTAACGTCGAAATTCGAAGACGTACAAAGGTCTTCGATATTGGAGATCGATTTAAGGAACTCAAATGCAGTTGGGTTGACACGTGGAGAAAAGAGACATACCCAGCAGTGGGTCAGGTTGGGCTGATGATGATGAGTGAAAGCTTTTATTAAAATGAATTAGACGTCGCAGCTTTTCAGTAAAGGTTGCATTCAATGATATTATAAAAAAGTATTCATATTACGCATTCGACCCTAATAAATCGGGCAAAGACCCATCTGATACTTCAGAAACCCATTTGCACGGTTTGGCGTCGTTCAAATTATCAAGTCAAGAAGTCGATTTTAGAGTGGAAAAATCGTAAGTCGAATGTAACAGGAAGGAAGGTCTCAGATAATGGGCGGCGGGGTCCGCGGCCGACCCACTCGCTGGCACCCAAGGTCACCGGTAGACTTGATGACGTAAACGGTAACTGTACACGACAACATGTGGCTTCTAAGGAATGAAGGAATTTAATTTTTGCTGTTTTAAACATTTTTATTTAGAAATTTTATGTTGCGCGCTTTATTTTAAGTATTTTTACCTAACAAACTGGTATTGAATGTAGAATTATGGAAGGGCCAAAAGAAGTATAGAAAATGAACTAGTAAGTAACCTTTTTAGTCTTAAATCCAAAAAAAATATTATTGTGTGTTTTGTAATATATAACAACTACTTAAGTTTTTTTTTTTTTTGATGGTGGGAAATCATCCAATGACTTCTCCCGCTGGGCGGAGCGGAAGGACGTGTCAGACTTTTACTGACTAAAACCCACCCGTGTTCCTTCAGTTGCCTGTTGCCACGGTCCCGGTATCCCTTTCGGACTAACCCGCAACCCTGGCAGGTACCTACTTACTAAGCCTGGACATTAATAGTTGGCTAGAAACAAGAAACAGTGTCAATTTGACATTAATCCAAGTTTGTAGCACAAGTTATTTAATTATTGTTTTCCTCCAAGTAGGTAAGTACCTAATTTTTTTTATTTTTATTGCTGTAATTTGGTGTCATTAAACTTACTAAACCTTTGATTTATTAATAACTTTCTTTATCTAGATATGTGCCTGGGTTTATATGGTTATGATGAATGATTAGTGAATCTAAAAAAAAATATTTAAAAAATTCTAAATTTGTTCCTACTAATATCCTACTAATATTAACATGAACTGTACTACTAACTAGGTATTTGAAAACTTTTTCTACTAGTACACATTATTTCTTGAAGTAAGAAATCATTTATATTTCTTAAGATAAACAATTAGGTACCTTTATAACTAACTAAACATGTAAATGTGCATGTGAGAAACAATAAAACTAAATACTTTCAACATAGAAGCATAAAAAGCACATGCAAAGGGCAGAGTACTCACTCCGGCAACACATTAGTTAATTGAGGTACACACTTATCAAAACATAGAATTAATCTCTTCTTAGATCTCCTTCTATGGTGGATGGTTTTCAAAGAATTTTTCTTTTTTACAGGGGGCCCTTGTGGACACCGGATCACTAGATCCTGGCACATGTAAGAACCACCATTCAGCATGCCCCGTTGTTGATGCATGCCAACTTAACACCAACAAAACATAATTATGAAAGTTTTATTAAGCACAACATAGTACCTATCATGCCTGTAAAAGCTTGCTGCTGCTTGCTGTTGCTTACAAAAGGCAAATAAGAATAATATAAACAGTTGCAATTTCGTAAATTCAAAACTTAATAGTTTGCTACAAACTTTATTGCCTAGTTACGTGAACAGCTGAGTTGCGAAAAGTAAGTAGTGGCTTGACAATAAACTATTAAAATAAATGTTAACCCTCGAATTAACTTACCTTTTTAAAATAGTGCTCGTTTAACTGATAATTTATGGGTTCTCGAGTAGTGGCCGTCAATCAGGTAAGTCGCGCACCGGTCACACTGAGCACCGCTGTAGCAAAATGCCGACAACTGAATAGTTGCTGTCTGGCTGGAACCTCCTCCCACTTAGTAGCGCTACTAGCAGACGTAGCTCACTTCGCGGCGAACTGAGGGCGCATGCGTATGTAAATACGTCAATTATTCAATTTACCGGCCCGGGAAATTACAATACTTTCTGTAGAATGTTCGAAAATTAGTAATTTTACACTTATTTACCTTCCAGGATACTTCCCCTAATGACGGATTTTATGATCGAGCTCCTCTTTTATTCATTGTTAGTATTCAAAGCAAAACAAAGGACGTTAGTTTCACTTAATTCAAACAGAGTTAAACCCCTAAGACGGCCCACTGACCAACATATTATTTTAGAGCGTGAGCTGTTGATTGCTGTTGATTGTTGATTGAAGTGAATTTTAAACAACAAATGAAAAGACTGGACAAATTTGAAGACATGACATTGACATTTGACAAGACAACAATAGTTTTTTTGTGATCTTGATGTCAATTAATACTTCTGGATCATAGTCTTTTGAGACGCAGAAGACATTTTGATAAAAAACAAGATTATTATTCCTTAAAATAAACGAAATAACCGTTAATTTAAACTGCTATTAATTAATCAAAGTTTTTGATGTTTTCCCTAAATAATCTCACACCTGTAGGGCAATAACAATCTGCATTATTATAAAAACCGAATATGAAACTAAAAATTCTTTTGAAAAATCGTTCCAAGATGTTCCAACCACGTTCCACCAACATTTCAACAATAATAATTATTCAATCAATACAGCAAAAAAAAATTTCTTGCCCGATTGGTACTGTCATTTAGCGCCATCTATATTGCCTCAGTGAACCCACGGCACAGCGTTGCGTTGCGTATTGCGTTACCTAGGGTACTGATGGATGCATAGACTACTATACTTCACATTTGCTATGCTTTGAATTTCTATGAAATAATTGAGATACTGGATAGATGTCGAATATTAGTAAGAAAAAAATAATATCTAACCAGTGTTTTGAATGTGAAATCGTTATGTTTATTGATTTACTTACTTACTAACTTTAACATTTTCAAAATCAGTAATGAACAACGAATGTCAACGTAAAAATAGGTAGGTTCTAACAAAAAAAAACATTTCAAAGCTACCAGAGCTAGCAGCTTTGAGAAAATCATTATGTGTTTTTATCTAATTATTACGAGCGTGTACAATTTGCGATCCATTCATTCTGATACCGACCCGGTAATGGCGAATATGGCGATGGCGGTCAGTTAATCATTTTGGAATAAAACTCAAATTATAAATCACAGTTAATAGGAACTTATCATTATCATAGCAATTCTGCATAAAGGACTATTCTTGTCTGACTCTGTCTCTATTGACTATCAGTATAATCATCTTTAGAGGTACCATATAATAGTAACAATAATAATAAAAATTAAAAAATGCTATAACCAACATTAGAGATAGGTATATTATGAAGGCAATGGTCATGGATGGTGACAATGATGGTCAAATATTTACCTCTAACACATGTCACACTGTACAAAACTCTCGAAGCTCCCCTGAACACCAAAAGATTGACAGCCAACTGACCTCCGCAACCAATCAAGCAATTACAGGGCAGTAGCTACATACTGCCCTGTAATGGGGTTGCGGAGGTCAGTTAGAACATGCCGTATCTACATACCTACCGCATGTTCTAAAGTGGGTGACGGTAAACATGCGTACTTCGCGCATCCCCCAAATCAAATTGTCAAATTGGCTCGCGGCGATGTCAGACGGGCGAGGAAGCTTGCCGAGGCATAAGTACGCGTACTTGCTCGCACGTCTATCACCCGTGTTTTTACTGACAGACAGAGAGGTGTTACTGGGGTGTTTGCTAGACCATTTTTTTCCCAGCTTGATAACACTAGGAAGTGGTAAGGACGGACTTTTTTAGGTCTGTCTTTTGAAAGTTTTGAAGTTTTCGTTAACAGCCTAATTAAAATGTTTTTCTTATAGGTATGATTCTGAACAATTCTGCATGCGGCACTGGCGGCAGTGCTGCCCTCTCTTGAGTATTAATGTTCTGTGGTGCTGCCGCAGCAATGTTGCTACCATGCTCGAAATGTAATTCTTATTAATTTATACCTATCACATTTATACCTGTAGTGACGCGGCAGCCCTGCCGCGTGCAGCGGTGTTCGTGATCATACCATAATTCGCGTACCTTTTATCGCGCACTTTATCTATAAGTAGGTACATAGTTAAACCTTTGTCAAACCTTTTTGTTACGGCCGGTTTCTATAAATGAAATAGTATTGAATGAAATCTGTTGTCAAATGATTGTTGTTAGGATATCGAACTGTTGTTTAAAAGCAGCATAAGATTTAACTGCGTGCTATACTTATATTACTTTTCGACAGTCGACTACCTATGTTTATGACTAAATGAGACTCGACGTTCCGAAACTCTCTTGCTTTTACGTCACCGTTGTATCGCTTCGTGAATTAATTTTCTACCTTTACCAGAAACCAGGTGTTAAATTGTCTAAATGTTGCAGCCAACTAGCTTTATTTAGCCGTTTAGTTAACAGGCTAGCCTTTGGAAGTCGCGCTCGACAGCCGCTGCCGCGGTACCGTACCGCTCACCGCTCGATTCGCTCGCCTGCTTGTGCGCGGGTTCACAATTCTTACCTAAGCCGCAGATATTATAATAATACGTATAAGTATGACGTAGCCAATTAACTTAATAAAATTAGCCTTTCAATTACTAATTAAACGGCGCCATTCAACTAGCGGCTTGAATGATATTCAATATGGAACCAACCACGCGCGAGCCGAATTGGTCGCAGTAACTAAGCCAGGGCACTCCGATCAAATGGGTTAGGTTAGGAGTAGTATAATATCTGTGCTTATACATAGCATTGGGTTTACTCACAAACCATAAGCAGGTATGACGGTGCCACAGTACCCGCCGCAGGGACACAGCTGGTCGTCAACCCCACGTCCACTCCTGTACACGGCCGCACAACTGGCCTCATCTTCTGTTCTCGCGTCACTTGTTACCACCAAACTCTCATCCACCACGAAGCCTTTATTGTCCATTTTATAACAGGGTTATGTTAAAACAAAACACTATAAGAAATCTTTTCAGTCTGAACCCCTCAAAAAAGCACTCCGATATGTAGGTAGTCCCGTATTCGTGCACGACAGCGAACGCTTACGCAAGTGACTGAATACAGGGTATTGATAAACACGCGTTTTATAGGCTTGCATTGTTAATCCAGCATTTGGCAGTCATGTGGAAAATACTGGCCGTTCTCGATAATGCCCATTATACGCCTTACAATATATATTGACGTCAAGCTAAATTACGAAATACCTACCAAGTTTTAGCTGACGCTGTCCTTAATAGGCTCGGTATTTTGATGGAACAACATTTTTATCTTTTAATTTTAAAATAGGATTTGCTAGTTTATTATTAGGATAACAATGATAATATTTTTAAATAAAATGAAGTTACTGAAAACGAATCACAAACTCATCTTATTCAATACAATCTGCAATCATTAAAAATGTACAAAGGTAAAAAAACAACAAAAAATACGCGCTGTTCCGAATCCGCGCCGTTTAGTGAAAACGTTTGGTCGCAAACTCACAGCTGTAACCATAGAAATATAAATTCTTATATCTATGGGTGTAACCTAACCTAATTTAGTGAGAGGAGTTCTCTGGCCAATCCTTAGTCGGTGCAACTAACATAATGAGATGGGATTCCCTAACTCAGCCTAGTATAGCGCAAACAGTTTCGACGAGCGAGCGAAGCGAGCCCACAGGGACATTACTGAGCAGAGCAGCAATGAGATCGAGCGAAGCTAGCCCACACAAGACAAGCGAGTGCAACACAAAAGCACATTCTTATAAGGAGCGAGTAAAGTGACCACGAGTCAGCTTTCACACGAGTAAATCGAGCGGAGCAAGCCTTCCCTGTGAAGCCTACAAGACAAGCGAGGGGAACGATCAAAACACGTTTTCCCTTCAATTGGTAACTGTGAAAGAACTGACCTAAATTGAATGCGTACCAACACTAAGCAGTTACTAGTTAGCGCAAATCTAATATCCTAATTCCTAACAAATACTTATTATAAATACGAAAGTGAGTTTGTTCGTTTGTTACGCTTTCATGCCAAAATGGCTGAACGGATTTGGGTGAAATTTAGCACATTGAAATCGACGTACCACGCGGGCGAAGCCGCGGGTGGAAGCTAGTAAATAATATATTATCTCCAACACAATACTGCTAACGCCATCTATACATTGATACAACGACCTACGCAACAAGAAGCAACGGTGTACTGTGCAATGATTCTGTGGAGTAATTTCAGACATACCCGATAGATGGCACTACTGGTTTCGTGGGTACAATTAAGTAGGTCCATTTATTTAAAAAAAAAATAAAAAAAATAGAATTCTATCGCCTTGGATTGCAATTTTAAGGCACCTGCCCCACCACCGATCGACGAAGCGACTAGCTATCGACTATTTTCCCCCTCAAGAAACGTACAATAGATGTAGCTTCCGTAATCCCGTGTCAGTAAAAGAGATACCTACTAGTTGATCGCTGACTGTTCACTCTGTCGATGTCGGCGAGAACCTACTCCCTCAGCGATTGTCGCTTGGCGGGCAGAACACTCGCTGACAGACTCTCGCTTGGTACATCCGCATATCAGCAAGTGAGTTAGCAGTCATTCTTTAATACTCGGCGCACTCGTTCATAGCCCAAGCGACAAAACTATCCGATCTACACATTTGCTTGTTGCTCGCCAAGTCGTTTCTGGTTGCTAGCTCTAACTAGTTTTTCGCTAATCGTCGTTGGTGGGAGGTGCCCAAAGGCGGGCGGTATTTTATGCGCGTCGGCCTGGTTCTCGCGACACAGGAAATAAGATCCTTTGACTGAACGGACTGACGACTAAAACAGAAACGGAAGAAATTTTCTCATCTAGAATTAAATAATCTGACTACAAAGCTTAGGTACTGTTTATTTTGAAATTTAATTTCTTTTTTTTATTCATATTGACGTGAACTATAAGAGTTTGGGTTTCCCTGGAAATAATTGTTTAGTCATTTGTTCTAGTCCACAGAAAATTAGCAGACGTCTTTTAGATGTCGAAAACTGCTTCCCACTTGGAAGTTATGGCAAATATAAAGTAAATCGCTGCCAAGCCGGGAACAAGCAAGGAAACCGACAGCAAAACTTAGGTCTACTTTTTAGTTATTTATTGAATCCATGATGTTACAGAGTTTAACTTTAATATAACTCAGTCAAACTGCAAAGCAATTTGTCGACTTAAAGGATCTCGAGGATTTTCCACGAATCTTTGCTTTATTAAACATTATTAAAATTAAATCTAAGTTTTAAGTCTCTCGCAACGACCCCTAACGTCGAGTCCTTATACAGAGTAGGTAGTTAACGTCACAACCATAGATATGATTGTGTCATTACATTATGATTGTGTCGTACATGGTTCACATGTGGTTGTAGATTCTTCTACAACTACAGCTACTACACTCAGCAGCATCGCCCAACGAATATCATGCGAACATCCCATAGTACCAACTCAGTTTACACTGAGGTAAGCAAACCGCGACCGAGGCCGCCGAGCGACCACAGAAACTATGGACGCATGGACATGTAATGTTATGTGGACACTTTTTAACACGTTTTATTACTTTTGATAGGCTCGATATTAATGTAGGTGTAATCCATCGTGTCGTACACTTATCACAATAATTATATACTTACATGTAGCACAAGTAGTTGCTTTTTCTTTCCACTTATCTCCTTACTTTGTCAACATTACCGGTATTAAAAACGTGTTTGACATTAGTAGTAAGAATCTAAGAATTCATTGGGTCGATCGGGATCCCTGATCACGTGCTGGACTAGCATTTCGTTACACCTCTCCGCCGGGGCAGGCTGCTGGGGCAAAGTGATTGAAGTTGGCCCGCCGACGCCTCCGATAACACTCCTGGGAATTTGATAGAAACTGTAGCGTTTTAAGACTATGAACAAATACATGAGATCTAGGATACAGGTTCCTTTAGTTTACTTTACTTGGTGTGCAAAACTTAGACCAATCAATTTATTTAGTTACCTATCTGTAAGCCTTACCTTATTGTACAAAAGGTCCTTGACAAAACTTCATTAGTATGCAAGTACCTTTATTGTGGTTCATAATTTTTACTTTTTTCAGTCTATGAATAAGTTTTATGTTAACTACCAGGTACCTTACTATTTATTATTAAAAAACAGTGTGAACACAAGAACTTTTACACAATCTACTCGACAGCTGAAAAATACTTTGACTTACACTCAAAACCTATTATTAAAAGCAGACTTATATTCATTGTGTAATTTAGTATGTGCTAGGACAGCTCTAGGTCAACTGACGACCACCTTGCCTAACGCTTGAAAAACTTGAAAACGTAAAGACTAAACCATCTGACATACCTACGAAATGCATACGAGTAATAGCGCCGGAACTAACGGTTGGTTACCACAAATAAAGCGCGCGTCACTTCGTGAGGTAAAAATACTGTATCAAGACTATGTTCAACATACCCGCTATATCTCGTCTCTTGCGCCGCTCACCCACCGCCACTTTATCCGGCCCTTCGAGTCGTTTGATCCATTTCATAAATTCGCTTCATAACTTTCCTCCTTGCCTATTTACTGAATACGTTATACTGAAATATTGTTTGCAACACTAGTTTTGAATGTATCACACATGTTGTTTACATATTTATATGAGCTAGTGTGCACCGTGGTCCCCTGCGGAGTAAACAGATACCTATTAGGTGGACAGCGGCGTAGTAAATGCTGTCCAACGTAGCATAATAAATATCTGGTGTGGGTATAACTATAATTTCTACTTTCTGTGGTTGTTTTTTAGAGGTATGTTGTATGAGAAGTTTTGTTACATTTTGGTAACCTTCTCTTTAGTGAACATGTTGATACGATTATGTCTTTTACTTTTAAAATTTATTGCTGTCTGGTAGGCTACCTTAACATAGTTCCAACCATACAAATCGTTCAAGGTAGCAGTCCAGAATCAGTATGGATAATATGTAGATAATTATTCTTCAGCATTGGCAAAAAGTAAGTTACCGTCATCGAACAATTAAAGACTACCTGTGGCCCCGTTAGGCTATACACTTATTTTTATTGTATAATCGTACGCCTTGCACATAAAAATACAATGTTTTTGATTTTTTAAGATCATGTACCACAAAATTACTACCACCCAAAACATACCTATGTGGATTTGAATACTTACATTATAACAAAAACAATTCCAATTATTCCGCAAGGCGTAAATGTATAAAAATCTGAAAAGCGCCATCTAGTGGCGAGTAGCGTGTTTAACACATTCAACAAAAACGTGCACGTCTACTGTAAAATGCGACCGTTACTGTGTGTTTGCACTGGTGAAACATTCAGAACAAAACATGTTGAAATCTCTATTTTCTGTCAATGTTCCATACAATTTTTGACAGGAACTAGATACATATTTCAACATGTTTTGTTGTAAATGTTTCGTCAGTGCAAACGCACAGTTATACTAGGTATCAGTTTCGGAATTCCTAAACCCTTGCCACATAAGTATAAAATTATGTACTGTCACTTCAGGGTAGTCCGCGAAATTCAAATTTTCTTACGTTTTTTGCAATTTGCCAAATGTCATGATTTCATGGAAGTAGTCATTCAATACACTAATATGAACGAGTGAATGAATGAGTTGTATTGCTGATTCTAATGTTTATAATTCGATATTTGTTACGGTCGCGAATCATATCATATTTTTCAACACACTTGCTCGTAAAGTGGCTCTTATTGAACCGCTTTTAGGTTCATAATGCAGTGTATTATGGAAGCGTGCTTTTTACTTTATTTACTAGTCGGAGTAATGACATGGCAGTATGGAATTAGTAAGAACTATCATGGCAGCATGGAATTTGTATCCAATAGAAATAGGTTTTGGTGAAACTTTTTACCAAAGACAAGCGCTCAAAAGCAAGTTTTTATTTAAAAAAAAAGAACCATAAGCAAACCAGTGGCGTTTAGTTATGGTAAAAAAAAATCCTATAAATACCCATGCTTTTTTTTTACCATAACTAAACGTTGGTGGGATACTTACTATACATTAATTAGTATGAACTATCCTACTAATAAATGAGCATTCTCTATTTACACCCGAGCAGAGACTTGCGCTTTTTTCCGGTAAGACCGCGGGTAGCACGCGCGCAGGCCACTTGACCCGCCTAGACGAATCGCGCTGGCCTGCCCGTGTGCCACCGCGTTCGCGCGGAATAAAACTCTATCTGTCCTATAAATAAGGGTTTATATCGTCTGTGGCAATTTCAGTCTATATTGTTCACTACCCTAACTAATACCCTAATTTCGCGGGCTACCTTATCACGTCCCCCCTTCACTACTTAGCGTTACTACTTATATTGTACTACTATATTGTCATCCTCTATCACTTACACACAAAAACATTTATCAAACTGGGCATAAAGAAGACTTTCGTTAGTTAAAAACATTTATCAAACTGGGCATAAAGAAGACTTTCGTTAGTTAAAAACATTTATCAAACTGGGCATAAAGAAGACTTTCGTTAGTTAAAAACATTTATCAAACTGGACATAAAGAAGACTTTCGTTAGTTAAAAACATTTATCAAACTGGGCATAAAGAAGACTTTCGTTAGTTAAAAACATTTATCAAACTGGACATAAAGAAGACTTTCGTTAGTTAAAAACATTTATCAAACTGGGCATAAAGAAGACTTTCGTTAGTCAAAAAGATTTGAGAATTATGCACGCTGCAATTAAAGGCATAATAAGAGGTTGATCTTAAGGAGTTACTGGACCTTTTTTACGCAAATAAAATGATTTTTAGGGTTCCGTATCCAAAGGGTAAAACGGGACCCTATTACTAAGACTCCGCTGTCCGTCTGTCACCAGGCATCTTATGAACCGTGATTGGTAGACAGTTAAAATTTTCACAGATGATGTATTTCTGTTGCCGCTATAACAACAAATACAAAAACAGAATAAAATAAATATTTAAGGGGGCTCCCATACAACGGACATGATGTTTTTGACCCCTCGCACCAGGCCGGTTTTTTTTTTTTTTTTACTATTAATTAATTACTCGGAGACACTAATCTATCACCGTTTCTCTCTCAAGTTCGATCTTACTATCAACTACTAAAATATTTAAATTATAAGATGAAGGTAAAAAAACGTTCAACGATGCCTTTAAGTGCAGACAAACACCGCTCCGAGCTTTTCTGTCTGAGCTGTAATACGTTATTCATACACCATGTCCACCGATCGCGCCATGTGCATTATGTATCGTAATAAATGCAAAACGACACGTGCCGACCACAGATATTCCGAGTATGGCACAACACTAGCTCGTGTCACTAGTGCTGGGCAAATGGACAATGGATTTACGGATTTACCGACCATATAAGAGTGATAATTTAAAACGAGTTGGTTTTAAATTGGGGAGTGCCACTGATCTGAGCGGCGTCCGCATTTTTTTTAACTAGCTTTTCCCCCTTCTGCTCTCGCGTGGAGTGTTAGCGTTCTGAGCTTGATGCAATAAAGACACGACGCAGAGGTTGTCGTTAATAGATTAAAAAGGAGGGAAAGAAATATACCCCGGTTTTAATTTAAAACTGCATTATATGGAAAATAAGATTAAAAAGAATACATTTTCTCGAAACTTTAAATCAGATATAGCAGCGAACGAGGCTTTTGCTTTCATGGTCTATTTTCATCCCACTGAAGCACGCAATTCAAAATACAAATGATTAATATTGAACCCGACGTCACGAAATCGGATTCAAAACTCCCCTGTGTTGCGTCGTTCGGTTCGGGTATGTTTGAGATTTTCAGTAAGTACCTATTTATGTTCGGAGAATTCATTTTGCAACCAAAAAGCAAAATATTCATCAATAGTTCGTTTATGTAGTGGATTGTGGTGAAGCCGCGTTTCAGCTTTCAGTCGATTAAATTGTAAATACGTACTTTAAAATAAATATCATATTATTTGAGGTTTAATAAGGTTTATACATCTAAAGTTAAATAAAGTTTCAAAAGTTTGCAACGTGATCCCTACCGTCTTTATATTCCATTACGGCGTGTAGGGATGCTACGAAGTGTCGTAGATGCGTAGCACCCCTACGAATCTTCTACGCATGTCGCTACGGTATTTCGTAGACGCCTACGAAAGGGTAGTTCCACTTCCAAGCTACGGGAAAGCTACGTGTGCTACGCATTTTCGGCGCCCCATTATTCCTACACGCTTTAAATACGGGCAGCTACTAAAATATTTGATTGTAAAGGTTATGTAAGGTTACCGAATAAAAAGCCAACCAAATCAATCTCATTATTATGAGACAATAAACGTCTACTATTGATACCCTCCAAATGATAGCTACCAAAAATGTAAATGACATTTAAAAGTTTTCCCGACGCGTGATGGCCACGGCGGAAGGTACTATCGGATCTAAACCGTTCTTTGTCCGGTGTTAATACGGGCTGCTGCATCAAAAGCGCGGGCATGGCGAGCCTTTGAGTGCCGACACCTGCAAAGCAGTCGAAGAGCCGATATCAATGGCGTTTCATAATTTCAGGCATCCTGTCGCCCCGTCGCTCGCTATTCAAACAAAGAGACTTTGTCTGTAGGTTATAGGGGCTAAAGTACTTTTGTTTTTGTCTATTTTTAACCGACTTCTTCAAAAAGGAGGAGGTTCTCAATTCGTCTGTATGTTTTTCTTTTTTTTTTTTTTTTGTGTGTATGTTACCCGATTACTCCGCCAATTATGAATCGATTTTGATGATTCATAATTGATTTTTTTGATTTCGATTTTTTTGTTTGGTAGGTCATGCTTCAGAGGTGGTCCCATATAAATTTTATTAATTTTGCTTGCGTAGTTTTTGAGTTAGCTTCAATAATTACGTAGTTTTCCCACTTTGCGATGTTGATGACATGTTAATTGACTCCGTCACATAGCAGACAACGGTATACGAATTTGTGTGGGGTAGTTACCACAACTAAAAAGTGAAAAATAAAAACTTTTTACAAAAAAAAAAACAACCGACTTCCAAAAAAAAAGTGAAGAATAACTTTAATTTCGGAAGTCGGTGGCAAAAAACGAAAATTGAAAAGCAAAGACACCGACTTCCGATCTCCGTAGGCTAGCTTATATTGGAAATGTATAGCTTGATATGTAGCCGTGTGTGCATTACGCAACAGCCGATTCTAAGCTACGTTCAGAAAAAAAGGATAAAACCTGAATAAGTAATGTTTTTTTTTTTGTCAAAAAACACATTTGGAATTTGACCCACAATACTTGCGGGTCAAATGTGGGTGGATACTGAATAATATGCCGTAAGTGTGAACTATGTGACAGTGTGATACGAAAAAGAACCGACTTCCAAAAAAAAAACAAGTGTGTTTTGTGTTTTTTTTTTAAATTCGGTTGTTTTACCATGGGTGTGCGGTTTGACTGTACATAAAATGTGGATGATTTTGATTTTATTTACACTTTTACCTTGTCTTCTAAAAGACTATCGTGCATGAAACATGTATCGTATTGACGATGTCTTAGACCTGTATTGTTAAGTATTTACTCAGCTTTTTGAAATTTTTGACAATTTTCTACAAATTTTGTACACAACTTGTTTTAGGTGTAAAAGATAAACGAAATTAGTAGATACAGCATGTAGAATTCATGGTTTATACATTAGTGTTATAAAATGATGATGTAATATACTAAAAGTACGATTCGGTATTGGCGAAGATACGAAAGTTCTAATTTACACCGATACTGGTCGGTGAAACTTTATAAAACCGACGTTTTATCAGAAAACTGCTTCTAAATAATAGACTTAACTGAACTAATCCAATTTCATAGTTTCGATTGGTGAACCATTTTTTTTGTTTAAAGAAATGTGCATAAACCTATTTTTTTATGACTACATCAAGGGAAAACGAAATTAGAGAGGCTAAGTTTAATCTAACTTCTAATCTAACTTAATATTATAAACGCGAAAGTTTGTAAGTATGGATGGATGGATGTATGGATGGATGGATGTTTGTTACTCTTTCACGTAAAAACGGGTGAATGGATTTGGATGAAATTTGGTAAACAGATAGTTTATAACCTGGATTAACACATAGGATACCTTTTATCCCGATATTTGCACGGGATCGAGACTTACGCGGGTGGAACCGCGTGGCGCAGCTAGTAAAAAATAAAATAAATAATCTCTTTATTTGCTAGAATACCTATAGGTTATTACATGGTGGTGAGAATTCAAAAAAAGGTTCAGTCTTCCTTACTTCAAGTAGGTGGGTTTACATATTTACACATTTAAATTCTTACGGGTTTACGAAGCTATTCCTATAAACATATTATTTTCTTTTATAATAACTCGCGAGTACCCGTCTGTCTGTCTCAAGACGAATTAGGGTCATCTCTAGCTCCCCAAACATCAGCTGTCACTCATCTCAACTCCGCTTAGTAATATGATTATCACTGAATTTTTTCACCTTCCACATTGTTTCTTTGGTTTTCTTTGCAGAGATCACGAATATTTTTAACCATCTTCTTCAAAAAGGAGGAGGTTCTCAATTCGTCTATAAGTATTTTTTTGTGTGTGACGCGATTACTCCGCCAATTATGAATCGATTTTGATGATTCTTTTTTTGTTTGGTGGGTCATGCTTCAGAGATGGTCCTGGTCCAACTTTGCTTGCGTAGTTTTTGAGTTAGCTTCAATATTACGTATTTTTCCCACTTAGTATACCTATGTAGACGGCGTTCCGTCACTGTTATTTACATAGCAGGTAGTGATGTAGGTAACTGTGTAATTAAGTAATTCTATCAATTTGTCCTGACCTATATTATATTTAAACATGAATTGTGCTAAGCAGCCATCCACAGTGGAAAGTCTCTTCCAAAAAATATTTCATATGTCGTAACGAGCCGGCAGGTTCGTGTAGCCGGCCGCCAGCGGCTCCGGCACCGGCGCTCCGGCACTCGCACATCACACGAACAGTTTCTGCACACTGTCGCCACAATGAAGGAAGTTTCCACAAAATTTAGGTGTCCTAGCGCCCGGAGACGTTCGAGACAGCTAACACAACCCACTTCTAAACAATTTACGATTCCATAAAAGTTCTGTTATAAGTGGGGGAGGCGTTAGTGGCTGTAATTTCATGGACGGGCTTTCAGAATGGGTGCAGGGTGGCTCTCTGTGCAGGAGGCAGCGATTTGTGGGCATTGGCTGGTCTTAAACTGTAAGTTATAATATTGAGGTATCCAGAAATCCATGCATTAAATAGTAATTTATACGTTACACGCCCCATCCATACCTATTTGGATTTGGTAGGTATTCTATTGATTTATAAAACAACAACCGCTGCATCCATGCTATAATTAAATTCTATTCGATATTCAAGCTGACGTTAAGCTCGCAGGTAGGTCGAAGGGCTTGCAATACCACATCAATTCGTTGGCTAATATAATTAGACACGCCGATCCTCGCTGAAGCCCCTGTTACTACAATATCATCGTCGTGTTGATGGATGAAATCGATAGATGTCTGTTACTAAATACTTAGTTCCGCCACAGATAACCTAGACCACTTGTGGTTTATTACGGTGCTTTCATGTAAAAAATAACTGACATCTCTTTAAATAGATTCTAATAACAACCGCTCACCACAACTTCCAACTTTTTGCATCAGTAAACATAGAATCACTTTTTATTCAAAGCATGCAGTGAGTGTTTTCCAGTGTTTCACAATTTTGCCAATTAGGCTTACAATGGGTATATTAATAGGTGTAGTGTGGATAGAGCATTTTTCGGAGCGGGAATGTGCGTAACTCCGTTCGTCTGACACTAAAGTTCCACCCTGAGATGGCGCAAGTGGCGAGCATCTAAGCGGACACGGTGGTTCCTCTATTATTCAAATATTAGTCTTCGGGCATGCCTTCATTTTATATAGCGAACGAGGTCTCCGTCTTCTGGTAAAACAATGGAACTTTTTATGTAATCGCTTCCATATTATGTTTATTTAGCCTGTTCCAGCTAACTGTTATTTGAACCAGTGTTGTTAGCGGAGGTTGTTGTGTAACTATTGGGGTGTTTAGGTAACTGAAGTTCGTTTGAAAGCGTTTCAATGGAAGGTTCGATATTCAAACTAGGAGAAAGGGGTTGCGTTGTACAATATTGGAACGGATTGTGCCTATAGTTTTGTTGTATAATGACCAATTGTTCAATTCATTCTATCTATTCACACGGTGAATTCTATATTGAAAAAACGTAAATTAGGTGATATACTGGCTGATTTGAATATAAAGTGGATCGCCTTTGTCAGGATATCAAGTTGGAACCTCAATCCTAGCAACGTTTGATATTTGGTCCCTCTGGTCGTATTAACTAGTCAAAACGACCTTATTTTTGACAAATTACCCTTGTAATTATTTTGTGTACACTAATCTTAATGCGCTTTCAATGGTTCCTTTGGAAATATATTTTTTTGGCTCTGAACAACAGTAACTGTTCAGTATAATTACAATATAATTCTAATTTGAGATTATATTCAAACAAATAATCAAACTAAAATAATTATTAATTAGTTAGTCCTTTTAGTTTTAGTTTTTTAGTTAATTTAAGTAGTATAATAAGTTACCCAATGTAAATAATTTAAATTTTTATTCTATTGATAAAATGGTTTAAGTTTAGTTTTAGCATACATACCTACTTAGGGTACTAAGGGCGAATTTCATCAAACTTTTATACCGAGTATAAGTCTTATCTTGCGTATAAATTTTGAATTTTTGACAGTTTTTCCATACAAAAACTGTCAGACGACAATTTTATTCCACGGATAAAAGATATCTGACTTTGATGAAATCAGCCCTAAGTGTAGTAATACTTTACTTAATTTTAAGCTACGCTTGATGGCACATTAATTGTTTAAAGTTTAAACCTATCTATGTTTTATCTATATAAGTGAATTGTAATTATTTTGAGAAATAAATATCTAAACCGGAAATGTATATATTTTACCTAATAAAATAAAATAAGTATACCAAATAATTATAATTGAATAAATAGCGCGGCGTTTACTCAGTTGCCTGAGATGAAAAACCTATATTAGGATCACTCCGACGTCCGTCCAATGTCACCGTCGATAATCCCGGCTATTTCCAAAGCCATCCCCATACACACGTTTATTTAAGATTAGAACTTACTCTTGATTAATAACGCAGCACAAACGTAGGTACCTATACAAAAAGGCTTGCAGACATAGAAGTCACAGACTTGGAATAGTAGTTTATCTTTTACCTAAGCAGCGAGCTGACCCAGTTCGCTTAGAGTACTAACAGACTAACTCTAGTTTCGCACAGAAAGTAAAGTTGGAACTGCACTTTAGCTACGTACCTACTTTAACAACGCGTTGAGGGACAACGGCGAAATGGATAGAATCCATACTTCCATACTAATATTTTAAATCCGAAAGTAACTCTTTCTGTCTGTCTGTTACCTTTTCACGCCTAAAGGCTCTTATATTCTGGCGCGATGAGTCGCGCGACGCGACGCCGCACAGTGGGCTGAAAATCGACTTTCATAGACATATAATTTTTTTCCGAAAAGTCCACTTTTATGACTTGAAAATGTTTCAGAAGGCTAAATACATGCCTATTAATATCAACATTATGGAATAGTATTGCAAACAACGCACACAGAATTTTTTCTTTAAAAATTACTATGGAGCTGACATGAAAAACTCTTATATCTCCGATAGCATACAATTGGCCCTAATTTCCTTGCAAGTGTTTAATCCTTTAATTATTTAGACATATTTGATATACTCCCGGAAATAGGGAGAGGTGCGACTTAAAAAATAAATCACTTTAAATTTAATATTTTTTAAGTATTTTTTTCCGTCAAATGGTTAACTTAACATCTACACGGACTACTTAAACGATGAACCTGACCACTATTTTGTATAAAAACGCTAAAATGTCAATAACAAAAAAAAAGTTTCAAAGACGTATCTAGCGACCTTAATTATCGTCATTATTTTATGAGTAGTAATATTGTTATTAATATCTAATCTATTAATTAGCTAGTGAATAAATTAGTTTATTGATAACACTAATTTAATTTTTAAACTTACTATCAAAGTACTCCGTGGGACAGGCTGGAGATAATTATAATGAAATAATTTATATAAAATATAAACGGTTCTAATAAAAAAAATACTGGCAAAAAAACAAAAGTTAATTTTTTCCATAGTTCTTCTATGGAAAAAATTAACTAAGGTCGTTAGGTAATTAGGTCTTTGAAACCTTTTTTTTAATGGCATTATAGCTTATTTATACAAAGTAGTGGTCAGGTTCATCGTTTAAGTAGTCCGTGTAGATGTTAATCTTAAGTTAAGTTAGACATTTGATGGAAAAAAGAATTAAAAAATATTAAATTTAAAGTGATTTTTTTTTTAAGTCGCACCTCTCCCTATTTCCGGGAGTATATCAAAAATTTCTAAATAATTAAAGGATTAAACACTTGCAAGAAAATTAGGGCCAATTGTATGCTATCGGAGATATAAGAGTTTTTCATGTCAGCTCCATAGTAATTTTTAAAGAAAAAATTCTGTGTGCGTTGTTTGCAATACTATTCCATAATGTTGATATTTTTAGGCATGTATTTAGCCTTCTGAAACATTTTCAAGTCATAAAAGTGGACATTTCGGAAAAACTTTTATATGTATATAAAAGTCGATTTTCAGCCCACTGTGCGCCGCCGCATTGTTCGCCGTGAAGTTTTCTCAGAAATTGTTTTGTTAAAATTCGCGTCGCGCGACGAATCGCGCCAGTATGAAAGAGTCCTAAACCACTGAACGCATTTCGAATAATTTTGGCAGGAGATAGATGGCATCCCGGGGAAGGACATAGGCTACTTTTCATCGACATACCTCCCGGGCGAAGCCGTGGGCGGCAGTTAGTGTAGTATAAATACTGGAAGTTATACAATGGGATGCGAGGTACAAAGATTAGGTTCATAATAGGTCTTCGCATTGCGCAGTGTAGCGGAGGCGTTGACTCGGTGCAGAAAATGTGGAGGTGACGCACGCGCACGCTAAGTTGAGGTCCAATAGAATTCAATCTTTCATAAAATGGCTTCCTGCCTTTCCTTTAAAAAACTTTGAAAGGAATTATTATGAAAACGCAAATGAAGAGAAAATAAGAAAATATCGTAATGCTAAAAATTAGAAAATAAAATATAAGTAAAAATCTTTTTAAAAACAAGCTTTTAATTAACTAAAAAGTACTAAATAAAACTGTCGTAAACATAGAACTTTAATATTTTCTTAAAAGCTTGAGGCGTAAATGACCTTCTTACACTAAACTTAAGATAAGCCTCAAGGTTCTAAGAAAATATTAAACGACAGTTCTAGTTAGTACTTTTTAGTTAATTAAAAGCTTGTTTTTAAAAAGATTTTTACTTATATTTTATTAATAATATAGTTCTTATTAAAGATTCTACGTCCCTACGTCGTGAGAAAATCGAGTTACCTAAATTAGGCATTTTATATCTACACCAAAGATGAACCAACTAAAAATGTGAAGCTATCTAATAGCTGTTCAAAGAAAAGCGTGTTTACCACTGCACCGATTTTCATGCTGTTTTCACCAATGGATAGAGTGGTTCTCGAGGAAGGTTTTAGTATATAATAACCGAAACCAACGCGGGCAAAGCCGCGGACATCAGCTAGTTTATATTAAAAATCGATCGCAGTTTAAATTATCGCTGTACTATGGCCGTATAGTCATAAAATCAGAATGAAATATCGATAAGGACAGAGCAAATTAAATTATGATGGACGGCCGCATCAATCTGCTGCCTGCCAAGCATTACTCACTTCAAATTAATTGAATTACCTAAGTCTTCAACGTAAACTATGATGGCTAGTAGGAAATAGCTTAAAACTTGAACAACAAATCCACAGAACTCATGGCCCCATGATCTTCCTTGAAAATGACTTTATGTCATTAAGGGCGAATTTCACCAAACTTTTATACCGACTATAAGTCTGATCCTGCGAATAAATTTTGAATTTTTGACAGTTTTTCCATACAAAAACTGTCAGACGACAATTTTATTCCACGGATAAAAGATATCTGACTTTGATTAAATCAGCCATAAGACACTTAAAAATCAGAGCAGTTAAAGACTTTGATAAAATCAGATAATAAATTAAAGGGTTAAACATCTATCCTTAATAGGGAATATGCATGTGATTTAAATATGGGTCAAATATTTTTTTTTATAAACTATGTTACTTCAGAATTATGCCTCCATCAATATTTTTGAATAAAATGTCTTTTTGAGCGAGAAATTAATTTTTTTAAAGTCCCAAAAAACTGTGGGTAATTCAAATACTTGGAAAGGCTAAGAGCGGATGTGACGTAACAATCCGGGATAACAATCAAAATGTCAGTGTCAAGTCAATGTCAAACGTTCATAGAAAAAGGAGTGTTTGACGTTGACTTGACAGAATTGCTTGACAAATTTTGCATTTTTGTTTTTTCGAAACGGTTTTATTTTTAATAAAAACTTCACTTTTCGATCGTTTCTTTTGAGACCTTTTAAAAGAATTCTCAAAAACGAAAAGAGATATTATAATAGGGAATATGCATGTATTTTTTTTATTCGATAGTTTACATCGTCAAATAATAGTTTTAAAAAATTCGACGGCAAAAAAGCAATTTAAAGTACTTAAAAAAATATCTAACCGATCCGGGCTATTTAAACGCCCTCCATTTGGCGCGCTTGGTGTGGTGACGTCACAGTCCGTGAAAATAGACAAGCAACTGTCAAGTCAACGTCAAACACTCCTTTTTCTATGAGCATTTGACATTGACTTGACACTTGTTGATTGACTTGACATTGACATTTTGATTGTTATCCCGGATTGTTACGTCACATCCGCTCTTAGCCTTTTCAAGTATTTGAATTACCCACAGTTATTTGGGACTTTAAAAAAATTAATTTCTCGCTCGAAAAGAAATTTTATTCAAAAATATTGATGGAGGCATAATATATTACTGTCAGACTTTTTACACCTGCAGCCTTTGGGTCAAGTATACGCAGAAGGCATACAGCGCACTGCGTGTGCAGTATAATAATGCCTTCAGGATGCTTGTGGGGCTGCCGCGGTATTGTAGCGCTTCGGGTATGTTTGCCGATGCGAGAGTGGATGATTTTTATGCCATCATTCGAAAACGATGCGCCTCTCTCCGGCACAGAACAGATATCAGCACCCACGGCATGTTGAGAGCATTGAGTGACCGGTGGGACTGCCCGATGCTTGGTCGATGGGTGAGACTGCACACACAGGTCTGCTCTTGATAACTGTACGTGCATTTTATTTTATTAATTCCTACTATGTTATTATTATTATGCCTATTTGTGATTTTTATGTGTATTGTGTGTTGTGTGTGTATACCTACTGATGTAATTCTATGGACTTCAATGTCTGCAAATAAATGATTAAATAAAATAAAATAATTCTGAAGTAGGTAAGTAATATAGTTTATAAAAAAAAATATTATGACCCATATTTGAATCACATGCATATTCCCTATTGAGGACGCTAGACGGGAGGATTCGCACTTTTCTTGAAAACGGGCGATTGTCATGGTGACCTTGAAATACTACGCACCAGACCTTTTTGAAGTGATGATCATCAGAAAGGTCTGGTGCGTAGTACTCGCAACCGGCATACGCGCATCATCAGGGGGCTGCCTAAGAAATGCCATATTATTCCACTGTGAAAAAAAGATGGTGGCTATTAGCGGCCTTGTATAGCTCCGTCTCTCACTAACACTGGAAAAATGCTGGCATTAATACGTCGTAGTACTCGTATAGGTACATGTATGAACGGCAACGAAGGAAAAAGAGTATGTAAGGATCGTACCGCGTGGCGTTCTGTGTGTTTCTGCCTACCCCCATGGGAAAAAGCCCTGTGTATGTTATGTAATTATTGTGTCGCCGAACATAACACTAACATATAAAACTTTTAGTTTAATGTTTCGTGTTAATATTCGATAAAGAATGTTAATTACGATCCTAATTACTTTAGTTAGTAGGCTATCTATATGATATGTACAGTCACGGACTTTAATTGATGAGCCACCTTCAAACTTTTCAATTTTGCAGTTTCATACATTCACGAGATTACACGATTAAACACGAACTCAAATCGCAAGCTCGTAAACAAGATGACAAATAAATTACTTTTAATCGAAAATATCCATAGAGGTTGACTAATAAGTTCTCAATGATAAAAATAATACAATGTTGCATTAAGTTTATCCAATCTATTTGATACCGACCTCCTTTGAATCATAGCTCATTAACTCGATAATTATGAAAACATCACTGAAGACAGTGACAGTTGAAATATTAAGATGACAAATAAATTACTTTTAATCGGAAATATCCATAGAGGTTGACTAATAAGTTCTCAATGATAAAAATAAATACAATGTTACATTAAGTTTATCCAATCTATTTGATACCGACCTCCTTTGAATCATAGCTCATTAACTCGATAATTGTGAAAACATAACTGAAGACAGTGACAGTTGAAATATCAAGATGACAAATAAATTACTTTTAATCGGAAATAGTCTTATCCATAGAGGTTGACTAATAAGTTCTTAATGATAAAAATAAATACAATGTTGCATTAAGTTTATCCAATCTATTTGATACTGACCTCCTTTGAATCATAGCTCATTAACTCAATAATTCTGAAAACTTAACTGAAGACAGTGACAGTTGAAATATCGATGTCAGAGAATTTCTCCGTACGGTAACGTTACTATGCAGCAGTAACCTAGCAACAATTGTTTATCGTTGCTAGACCTGCAATTGGTTGACTTTGAGTAGTCACTGCTGTCAAGTTTGTAGTTCTGCTCTCAGGTTAGCCAACCGGTAAAGATATGAAATATAAGTTTCTTCATCTAATACGAAGACATATGACTTTGCGTGTCGGGAACCGAATAAACCCGATTTGCATTACACGGCTAAAATGCGAACAGTACCAGGTGGCTCATCAATTAAAGTCCGTGACTGTACTACTAGCGAGCCGCTCCTGCTTCGCACGGTTCTTACGAGTTGACAAAACATCGAGATTTGATTATTCGTAACTTTATTTCTAACGTATATTACACATAAAGGCTCTTACATACTACTACTACTCTTACATAATGCGACGCCGCCGCATTGTTCGCCGTGAAGTTTTCTCAGAAATTGTTTTGTTAAAATTCGCGTCGCGCGGCGAATCGCCTCTGTATGTAAGAGCCTTTAACCTTCCGGAACAAATTCTCTAAACGATGGCGAAAACCTCATCAAAAGAACAACGCGGAAATACAGACAAACATGAAAAGCGAATTTAATTTATAATATGTATAAATATAGATACTAATAAACTCTCACTTATAGGTACTTATACTACTTATCATTACCATCTAGTTTTAGAATATTGACCAAAATATTCACGTGTATTGTATCTTAGTAGATACTTACAGAAATAAACTTAGAACTTACAGAAATAAACGGTTCAGGTCGGCTTCCAACCGGATGCAGCTGAATACTTATCAGTATTTTCCTCGGAGGGACTCCCTCTTTTCCTGCACAACGACCCCAACCCAGTTACTGGGTAACACGATACACCTTGGAGTTAGAGTTTGGGCTTCTAACTAACGGCTGTCAAAGATCTACAAAACAGCCGGGACCAAAAACGGCTTAACGGTTTCTGAGGCGTGGAGGGGTCTCGATATGTAATGGATGGTCACCCATCCACGGACCGACCTCGGCCACCGTAGCTTACCCTTTGATCGACTCATCCAGGCCACGAGCCCTACTATAGGTACATATTACTACTCCTTATCCAGGTTATAAACTATGTGTTTGCCAAATTTCATCCAAATCCATCATCCATTCATCTAAATAATATTTCTAAAGTAAAAACTAAAAAGCTTTCGATAGCCTCTCGACTCGAAAGACAGCTCAATTCGGCCGTGATATAAAACTGTTAGGTATTTCGTTAAGTAGTTGACAAGCCCGACTGCACTTGCCATTGACACTGACTCCTCTGACCCCAAAATTTTCCTATTATCACGACTGACATTCAAATTCTGCCCAATTCTTTATAATGCACTAACTACCACACTTGACTTGCTGATAAAATTATACCTATCACGACTTTGTAACTGTTCATTATGCAATTTCTTGTGTATATTGTACTGTCCTCTGTTAATTTTAACTAGGTACCTATTCAGAGACGGATAAATAAATAATTTACTGGTTATTTATTATTAGCTTCCGCCCGCGGCTTCGCCCGCGTGGTATGTACCCTATGTCCTTCCCTAGGATGTCATCTATCTCCTTGCCAAATTTTGTCGAAATCCGTTCAGTGGTTTAGGCGTGAAAAGACAGCATACAGACAGAGTTACTTTTGAATTTATAATATTAGTATGGATTATAATTATAAAATATTATAAAATTATAAATATCATAAAGTTATAAATATTACAAATATAAATTATTATTATTTTATTTATGTTTGCATATCTCGGGACCATGGGGTCCCGGTCTTTTAGAAGGCGTACGAGGGGCCGAAGCCAACTCGCAGAGGCCCGTTAGACATTTTTAATGGAATGAGGCACCAACCGAAGATTATCCCTGTTCGCACTATACAAGTGCAGCCAAGGATAATCCCCGGTTGGAGTAAGACTATTGTAGGATAAGGAAACAAACATATTGGATTATGAGTTTTAGTGGCTAAAGTGGACTGGTAACCTGGAACTATGGAAGGACTATGGCCCCTGCCTGATCAATGTTTTATATATACACGAATAAAATGGCAAGGGGTGACTTGCACACTCAATAATGGGCCCCCGAAAACAGTCGCTAGCACATAGTGACGTAGCGACAAGGGGGCAACACTAAAAAAATATTATTATTATTATTGAATTATTGATGATTTAGATAAATACTTACTTTAGGTATAACATTTACTGTTTCCCCGAAGGGTTGCGCAATGGTGTGCCCATTAATTCACCCACATTTCACCAGTTATGTTTAAGTCCCATGGAATAGGGGGCGGCCTGTTACCATCAACTGGGAAAATATCCAGACTCCGGGCTACTATTAAGAAATTCCAGTTAGGAATTTCTTAATAGTAGCAATACCAAACCTAATAAAACTTTGCTCGACCAGGGAATCAAACCCAGATCCTCATGCTCAGTAGTAACGCCCTCAATCTATAATATTTACATACATCTTATCTTTTGTTCTTCTTTTGCGAAGGGTTACGCAGAGGCATAAAGCCTCTGCGTAACCCTTCGCGGATATTACAGGCTTGATGTTAAGTTATGTTGTGTCTAAATAATTGAAAAACTTACTTGTTTGTTAGTCTTTTTCAACATGCTACAAAGTTATTTAGGTACCTACCTAACCTATAATGTATAGGCATGGAAAACATCAATTGTACTTTCCCGGAAACACTAAGGCCGTTTGTGCCCCGCCACGTCAGCGGGACGTCAACGAGAACCAGATAACGGCGCCGAAGTACTGATACAATTACTATGGCTGCGTGTGCACCACACGCCGTCACCGGGACGTCAGGTGTATCCCCGTTTGGGCACCTATTTTTCGAGCACCTATGCATTGGGTATTCCCATTTGAAATACCTTTTGTACTCAATACACAGGTGTTCAAAAGATAGGTGCTCAAACGGGAATACTTCGATTATTACTCGTTACTCGTAGCGGGTGGACAAACGGTGTAACAGGCCAGAAAAATCTTCAAGTCATGCCTAAAGTTCTATCATAATAGTGTTGTTAAATTTAATAAAATGCTTGCAACAATTTTGGTGATGCTGATGTTTCCTTAGGTATCCGGCCTGACATTCTCATCAATCAACAGTACCTACTTGTTTCCGTGTAATATAAAAAAAATCGTTTAACAAATATTCGATAAAGTAGCTGACTACACAATAATAAATACAGTTTAGGAAGTATGTCGAAATTATTAATTTATTAATGTGGTAACATTTCAGAAAAATAAATCAACGGTAACTATCTAAAACCTGTTGGTATTTAGGGACCAAAGAAACAACAACTTAAATCTGTTTAAAAAATCATCCCGTTTGCGTCATTTTAATATAATAATTTATTAAAAATGTTTTCACAAGTTGGCAAGTTTTGGGTAAAAGTGGTACACGGCGCGAATGACGATCACGTCATCGCTAGCGTGGCAAGCACGATGAGGCGCCGCGTCACCTAGCCCCAGGCCTGATAAAACAACATCTATCTCGTTTTATTGCTCCGGGTGTTCTACGATAAAACGAGACGGCGAACGACTCACTCCGATGTAGCGGTAAACAGCAAACTTTATCAAAATTCCAAGTTGCCGGAACCCGCTCAGTTGTACTCCGGCCGCAGACGATAACGCACGCGTTTTCTCTTTAGAAACTGATATAACTTTTCGTAAGTTCGCCATGACGTTGCCATGCGTATTCGCGGTACTGGCTCTGGTCGGGGCTACCTTCGCGGGCCCTGAGGTCACCGAACTCAAAGTCGACGTGGTCAGCGTTCCTGAAGGATGCGCCGTGAAGTCCAAACACGGCGATATGCTCACCATGCACTACACCGGCACCTTAGACGACGGTCACAAGTTCGACTCCAGGTATGTGAATATTTGAATATGTGACCGCGAGCATTTTAGCCTGAATAGAAAACCAACCTACTAACATTAGCAGTAAGTAAGACGCAGTTCCGTGACCCTGACATTAGTACTTAAGTAGCGGGTAAGTTTGAGTTCGTCGCTTTATCCTTAACTTTGACTGGCTGCTTCCAATATAATTTAGGCAGCAAAATTATGTTTAAATAAGAAAACGTTTAATAATGTGTTAGATATAGTAAGTATGAACCGATTAGTATTATCGCGCGTCGGTTCCGGTTAGTTTCTGCTATGAACGGCTGTCGAACGTCATCGGAGCGATGACCCGATTAAAGTGTAAAAACTATGAGGTAAATAGCGCATCACTAGTCCGATAATGTTAATTTTAGCGCCATAACGCTGCTATTCGCTATTATCATGAAAATTTTACGGTTATTTGTTACTAAGTTTTGAAAAAATCTACATAAAATAATATGGAGATAACGACTATTGTGAACAAAGAGTATTAAACGCACTGTTAATAAAAATCACATCTTATATTGTCACTACAGTTGTTAAACTTGTACATAAACACCTGCTAAAAATTAAAATTACCTACTTATGGGAAAGTATGCCTTAATTTAACTTAAATGTCTGCTTAGGTGATTTGTAACTTATTATAAATTTTAATAAAAAACTAATTAGGTACTTATCTACGACGTTTATTTCTTAACAATAATTGAAGTTCTTCATAGGACGAAATTGATTACCTTGTTTTCTTTTATACAAGACTTTAAGCCAATTTTTATATTATTTTTATGCTGCACTTTACTAGGTTCCCATCGTAAAAGTTTTCTGCTATTTTACTCTCCCGTCGGCACCACTTCAGCTACTCAAATAGACGGTTGCCATTACACAAAAAAAAGAAGAATATAACTATTTTTACATAAAAATAATACGTTTCTGATGCTGCTATATAGCTTATTTAGCTAAATTAAGCCATTGGCGAGTTAGAAGTCCAAAATGTTGATTGACAAACTAATCCTACTTTCATTGAACAGACGAGACGTTCTATTACTACTGCTGGATTGTAAGTTATATCAATATTTGCGAAGCATACATTCTATTCAAACACTTTCCATTATATTTAAATTATTGCACATGTTGCACTAGTGTATCGAATTGATTCATAGTGTTTGTGTTTTATCTTGATTTAAGCCTGCTGCACCATAAAAAGTAATATAAATACAATCTACGGATATCCCGTAGCAAGTAATATGTCACCCGGAACACTTGATTACTAGATCTCACAGAATTATATCAAAAAGTGATCGATCAACATCATCTTCCGAATTTACCCACCGCTGCGTTTGATCAGGGGGCCAAATGAGTTTTTGACAGATTTTGTATGGCAAATCTGTCAAAAACTCATCATTGCGAGACCATTGACACGTTTGTAAATAGACTTGGCCCCCAAGCCTACCAGTTTAACACATAGACTGTCATGTATAATAAATATCGGGTTGCTTTCACTTCACCTGTCATTAACTTTGCTGCACTATGCAAGTGTGTTCCCGATTTTCATGTAAGACCCACTTTCGGAACTCCATCACCTATATACGAACCTTTGGTCGCCTTTGTAGTTAGAAGTTTCGATATGGATACGGTCTTGTTAATTAATTTTGAAGAGTGAAATTCTTCGTTCATACGTAGGTAATCGTCTAGTTAATAATGCAATCGCCTGGAAATTGTTTGTATGAAGACGATGCACTGTAGGTTAGGTGAATGATTAAAAATTCTGATCTTTTAAGAATTAGTCAGTAGGTAGGTTTGAAATTGATAACGATACATGAATACTGATCGCAGGGAAATGAAGATATGAGACCAGACCAGCACGCGTAGCATGACCACCGTAGAAACGGGTTTTGTCGACGGAAGAATAGACAAAATGACGGATTGTGATTGTTTATCTGTCATTTTGTCTATTCTTCAGTCGACAAATCCGTTTCCAGTGGTCATGCTACCCGTGCAGAGAGTCAGCAGGATTCCGGGCAAAAACAAATTCTGCCTTGTTTATTAAAATAAAGTTGGATTCGAATCAGTAGCAAAAGAAACACATAACATTTCATAAAATAAATAAAGCCCTATAAGAAGAAAAAAAAAAAAAAACAAAAAAATATTACAGTTACGTCAATATTGGTCTAAAAACATTTTTGAAAATTGAATAACTGTTTAATTTTCCAAGTAACTCTGAAAAATATACCGAAATTTGATGGAGATGCATCCAATACGTTTGCATAGGTACGTGTTTACTTTTACTCTGTATTTATCCTACTATTGACCGATGGAACACTACTGTTAGTTTTCATTGGCAATATTGCGATACTGTTTGTTTTAAAATTTTATTAAAAGCATTCTAGGCTGCTATACATTTTATTTACTGTAGCTTCATACACATGACTGATCTTTTTAAATACGCTAGAATTATTTCAACATAATATGCTTGTCATTCATGTTTCCTTAAGTAGATTGTAGCGAGTAATTCGTGGCTGCACTGAGAAACCTTAATAAACATAATAGAGTTAATAGAAATATGGTAATCAGCTCGTCCAACTTTCTTAAATCTGGGTCTCTTGCGCTTCTTGTGTGCTCTTACAACGTTATACAAATTAGAAATCTTGTTACTGACATGACTTGAGGATGTTTAGCAAAAATATGACTTGTCTCCTGTCTCGCTGCAGACATCTCACAGTAGCCATTAAATCTTCAATGCTTCCCAGATACTAATTTTCTGCAGGGATCAAGAGCATTAATTCTCCGACGCATAGTACCTATTCCGTAGTCTTTCCAAGTGTGCGGTGGCTGCGAAGAAGCTGGATATTGTTCGCGCTCACAGAACATCCTTAGATACTTCGTACGAATGCGAATTTCAGGCGTGCGATGTGATTAACTAACAAAACTTGGGCTTGTTTCATAAACCGGGTGAAACTTTTGTTATTACCGTTTATGGGTGTGCGTGTAAAATTTACCGTTTAATTATATACAATCTTAACTTATTCGCGTTTCATGTAAAGATTTTACGTATTTCAATTATACACAGTGGAAAGCAACGCTCCTTCCTACGGAAAGGCCTGCGGTTTTCCGTTGCCTCTACCAGTTTCTAGCATTCATGTTCAAATCGATATTTTAGTTTCACTTCTAAGCATTATAAAAAATAAATTCCACTCGTACAAATTACCTTGTATGTCGGTGTACGAGGTTTTCGTAAGAGGCACATCACCCTGGCTGTATCAGGCGGCGTTACTCGCTTGAAGCGTAATGAAGGAATCTTGTATGCGATTAGGAGTGTGTTAACTATTCATGTATTTGTAGTGTTTTCTCCTGTTACGACCAATTTTGTGAGACTTTCCAGATGCATTTATACTTGTAGCCTTTCGGTAACAAATTATAAAATCCTCGAAGCGATCTTAGATATATTTCAATTTGCCGACTTTCGGTTGTTAAAGAAATTCTAGTGAGCGACTCCGTAATTTATTTCAGTACGGGTATTGTAGAAGCAAAGTTTAGTAAAAAGTTGGACTATCTCTCAGATTATCATACAATATGGAGGAGCGTGTTCTGGTGAGTCCGAGAGTGTCGGCCGCTAACTTTTTTAATTGTCTCCGTGGAACACACAACGGGAGAGGGCTAACTAACGCTAATCTGTACTGTTTTACCGCAACAGGACCGCACCTGGTTTCCCAGATTTACAAAATCTTACGGCTCCTACGTGCGGAAACATGCAAATATAAAATGATTGTAAGTCTCCGAAGCTTCTAGCTGACACCGATGCAAGAGAAAGCGCATCTGATTATCTAAAACAATGGTGTAATAGCGCACATACAGCATTAATCTCGATCTTGTAGTAGTCAGTACATGAACAAAAAACGGATATTGTGTTGTGTTTAAAAACTCTCTTAACCTAAGTAACCTCATTTGATTCCGTACGATATGTTATTCGGAAATGTTTAAACATGTGAACTGTGAAATAGATGAAATATGGATTGTGAATATGGATTCTCTTATAATGTGACAAAGTCTATATAAGTGTTAATTAAATAGGAAACTGCCGTGTTATACAACGAGATGTATGATGCAGTTCATGTCCATATCCGCCACATTGTCTGAAAGACACTCTTAAGAACTGTATTTGACCGGTAACCGCTTGTTTCATAATATTATACACAGTTTCATTGTCTCACTTCAGCCCCTGTTATCGCAGATTAACTAAGCCTCGCTGTGTGCTAAGTCAATCCGTGGTAAGAGCGTGAAAGCCATCTCTATTATCGCGTCATATCATTGCCTCAGTGCGTAACTATGTGGCGCTACAATTTAAGTTGGCCTCTGACGGAGTTCATCCATCGCGTGTAACGAGGCGCCATTCCAAGTGTCCCCCAACTACGTTACAGTTAATAATAGGTATAATGACGAGCCTCCCGCCCTGAACTTTGAAGTTCATAAGGATATGCAAAGGCATACTCATCTTCACCCAGAATAATTTAGAGGATATTTTAATAAAGGTTTTTATGCTAAAACTGATGCATCTGTCAGATCGATGGATTTAACCAAGAGTTCAGCAACTAATCCTTATGAAGTTGATCTCATGAACACATTGGAATGGTTTTTCTTTTCTGGTTATTAGTTATGGCTTTCAAAGATCCGGCTGTTATGAAACAGAATGTTGAACTGAAAACATACAATATATCAATATACGAAGGCTTGAACCAGGAAAAAACGTTCTTGAAGTTTTAAACCCTAACAAAACATCACGCCTGTACTGTATTTCTGAGTGGGCAGATGTCTTCGCCAGCTTCAAGTCCCATTTAATTAAGCCACTAATAGAACTCTTTTATAAGAGTACCAGCCCGCGGCTTCGCCCGCGTGGATGTCGGAAAATATTCCACGGGAACTGTGATCCGAACCGGGATTAAAAGTAACCAAGGTTATAAACTACCTGTGTGCCAAATAACAGCCAACTCCGCTCAGCCGTTTTTGGGCCAATCTGGAATATACATCCAAACTCTTTGTCTTCCACGCTTCGCTCTTGTCAGACTGATCGTGGTCACGATGAATTTTGTCTAATCGCAGGAGAAGTCGTAGCTCGCCTCACGATCTCCCTCCATCTGGTTCTGTCAGATGACAGTCTGGCTCATTCATTATTTGATCGGACCACCACATCGGTGACCCCCGCAAACCAGACAGCCGGACAAAAATTATTCGTTACTATTTTATTTTATTATATGTATAGATTGTGGAGGTAGTTAATTGATTGAGCTTGAGAAGGTGAAGGCAAGTTAAGGTATTCCTGTTATGAAATTGCAGCATGAAAATACAGCTGAATAGTAGACAAGATTACTATAACAGAAAAGCTACATTCTTTTGTCATTCGGATTATATTACTCCTCGTCCGTAGAGCAACTAAGTAGGTAACTACTCAGATAATAAATTAAAATAAAAGCAACATAAATTGCATGACAATATCTGCGTTAGATTATGGGTAACCTTCACAGAGGTGGTGAATCAGGCCCTAACTCTTAAATAGGTGAAAACGTTGTTGATTGCCTTATGGGTTCATATCAGAGAACAAATTAATCAGCTTAATTAAATTACTAGGTGACCTAAGACCTAAACAATAGTCGCAAATGCTGCGCAGCCGCGTCCCAACCGTTTTGTTCTCAAGCGATTTCATTAACAATTTGATTACTTTGTATTTGTGTTGACCGATCGCCGGCGCATCGATAGAAATTTAAATGGAAACTTCCAATCGCCTAAAAGAAAATTAAGTTCCCGAATGTGGAGGGATTGTCGGAAACCGTCCAAGTAATTAATTGGGTAAACACGAATAGACATCCCGACTAAATCCCTCTTACGAGAAATGGAAATTTTGCATTCATTTAAACGTCACGGAATTCGTTGGTAACTGAAACAGTGTTCGTTCGTGAAATATAGGATTTGGAATTTTATTGACACTGGAACTACTTGCTCGACGTTGTAAGACGTACGTTCAACATTTTTTGACTCTACTTATTCGGCCTGCTTTTGATCTGGAGCCTTTGGGACTAGTTGTTGGTTCTCACTGGCGTTAACAACACCCATCAGACAGATCTGACTCTAGTTTGCATTTATTGTTAGTATCACCGACTACTGTCGTGTCACATCGTTTCAGGCAAGCTTGTATTCTCAAATCATATCCATTCCTATCTCGCTACACAAGGACCGCAGCATCTTTATTCTCGCGATCACTGTTGCTTTCGTGTGTGTTCGTGCAATCCCGCCGATTTGCGAGTTAAAGCTAATTGCGGTGGTTGCATGCGACGCCGCGACGCCGCACCGCCTGCACTGGTCTGCAACGATATCGCATTAAGTGCGGTCCAGGCAGTGTTCGCTTCCAGCATATTTCAGTCACAATTGCCGCAACTTGCCGCACAAAGCCTGCCCGTCAGTTTTGATTGTGATAACGCAAAATATCGAGGGTTATTTCATACGACCGGTAGAGTGTACACTAAAAATTAAGTTCATAGAAATTGATGATGGCTTGCAGTTTAACGAGCTTTTTCTATTCAATTTTAACTTTTTTAAATCAAGTACTTAATCTACATACGTTCCTAATAGATAACAAAGCGGGATGCTGAAACTGAACGGAGACAATAAAAAAGTTGTACATTTTATTAAGTTGTCCTTTTATTGCCGGTATCGTAAAAACGTGTAGGTACATAACACCTATCAACTTGAACGTCAAGTTATATGTAAGAATTAATGATGCGGTTTGTTTCGTTGAATACACTCATTATGTTTACGTGTGAAGCACATTTCGGCCTTTATTTAAAATGTATTCGGGTGCATTGTGCGGTGGATATATTGCGTCCATACCATTGTTGGCAAGTGAAACAAAAGCCAGTGTTCTCTCAAGGTTTTTGATAAGTGCAATTATGATTCTGCAAATTCATATTTATCTGATCCGAAACACCGTTCACCGCATTGTTGTAACAACGCTGTAACGAGTTGACTATCTTATAATATTACTGATTGTCATCTGTTTGTTTTGAACCTCTGCGGTCTTTCCGAAATCTCTAAGTATAAGCTCTCATCTCAAATACTTCGAATGGAATTGTACTGCAAGTTATTTGAAAGGTTGTATTCAGGTCAGATCCTATAATATTTGCGTAGAGAAGCCTTATGGATACGTTGCTTTCCTAACGGTATTTTGTAGTGTATGTTTCAGAAAGTGTGACCTAGCGACCGACTATTTATGACCAAATATAAACTCACAGGTAGACAGAAAGTAGGTAGATATCAAGAAAAAGTCGTCTAGTAAATAATTAATTTACCAAACAAGCTGTATACTAACGGATATTCCATATGCATTCGAGTTTTCTTATTTGGCACTGGCATAATATCTCGTATAATCATAATGCACAAACGTGGGCACAGGTAAGATTTTTATAAGGAAGTCCAATTGGTCGTGATCTCATGCGTCGAGACTCGAGTCATTAAACTCTATACGTTGAGTATACGCCAGTCACAAATGCACAAAAACAAAAGACTCTTTATGTAAGAGTATACAAATAAGTATAACTGGTAAAACGAGCCCTGCAACGGAAAATACTCGAGATTAGCAATAAATAACGAAACAAGTAATACTGTTCTCAACGTATTGTCAAAACCAGTCGCTGAGACATAGGCACGTAGAAAATAATGCTTTATATATCGACCACAGACTACGTTTACGACTTTGAGAAAAATAACATTGAAGGCATAGATAGTTTAAAAACAACTTTGCAGGATTTAAAGGTATTTTCGTATTGCATATATGTGTTTAATCCTCTTTAATTTTAAACATGTTATTGTGTATTTCTGTAACCAGTTGCTCTCATGCCGACAGCTAAATTAAATTCCGCAATGTTACCAGATGAAGCTGCGTTGCGTTGGATGACATGTGTTGACAGACAGATCACAGAACCATGTGTCCAATATTAGTCGGTGGGATGTTTTAATAGAGAAGGACACATTGCTTTTTCAGCTGCTGGGACTCACAGTACTCGACAATGTCTATTTTTAAAATGCATACGTTAACACCGAGGACTATTTAATAAAAATATTAATTTTGCTTACTATAACATACTTCGAGGTAATAATACTTACCTTAGTTTCTTCTACTGGCTTGAAAATAGTTATGGAGAACAGAAACGTGTTTCTAAATAAAACCATAGTTATTGTTAATACAGAACTCTCGAGCGTGTAAATTATCTAGTCCATCTTCTCACCTTGTTACGTGCAACCATTTCACTACATAAACGAGTGTGTCCCTTATACTCGTAACTTTCACAATTCACAATCGTAAACGCGCTGGATCCGTACATCATGACCTCAAGAGAAAGTACCATTATATATTGTTATAAAGAGTTTATACGAACAAGTAAACCTTCAACAAGATGTCTCGATTGCCTGATTCAATTGATTTTAGTCTGTGGTTGGTGACGGGCTGACGGGTTGCTATACCTAAGTATATGTAGAAGCGCAGTAAAACTGTTCTTGTTACCAAGTGTTTATTCCTAGCATACGAAGGAATAAAGCGGCCGTTTAGTGGTTCGTGACTAAATTGAGAAAACGGTCTACTTGTGGAATCCGTCTTTTGAAGTGTTTTGTAGAAAGCATCAACGGAAAGTGCGCATGAAAAATAACAGACAATTTCCGCATCATTAAATTGTAAAGAATTATAAATATGAATTTGTTTTGAGAGTTGATTTAATCAAGAAGGGCATTTTAATGTCAGCAAAAGCTGGACTTTGTTTCCATAAAAGTAAGTAAATATCAACTTAATAAAATTGCACGAAGGACGCGCACTCTTTGTCTAGCCTTCTTCTTAAAGTTGTCGTATATAAGACAGTTTTCTTTTATGCTATGTCTTCTGTTCTCAGAATCAGATCTCTTGACAAGAACAGTTACTAGGAAGGTGGAGAAATAAACGACAGCTGCCGCTATCCAAGATGTCAGGGCAAAAAAAAATGTTTTATATTTACTGTATCCGAGTGAACCTATTCTGAAATAGTTATAAATAAATGAAACGGATCACGGAATGCAATCGTACCTAAGGATTCTAAGTAACATGTTATGGTAGTTACCAGGTAATAAATCTAGTTTATATAACATACGCTATAATTAAAGGAATAGTGTAGCAGTGCCGTAACATTGATTCGCCGCGGGCGCATACGTTACGCGTACGGTACACCGTAACGGAAGTATTAATTTAAAAAACTGATGTCGTCGTGGCCACTGTCGTAAAATACTACACGTCACAAGACATGTTAGGAAACCCCAGTAGGTATATAGATGTAATGTTAATTAGTGTACAATAAAGTGATTCGTAACATTGATTTGTCGCGGAAACCCTGCATAACCCCGACCCCTCTTCCATTCTTCTACTTTGTAAGGAGGTCAGGTAATGCAGAGTACTGACCGTACTTTACCGTAGAAATGATTTTCAAATATTGTAATACATACGCCTTCTATTGTGCAACAGCATTAGTCCTGTTGCCTACGTGTGCTGCAGCGCATAATTTAGTTGTCAGGTGTTTTGATTTGCGTCCAGCTAACTTCGTAACGTATGCCAGGGACAATTTCCCAGACATTCGACACGCCTACTTCGCAATAAAAGTGCTGTCGTGGGGGGCTGAGAAAGCTAGTTACATTGCAGGTGTCTGATTACGAAGATATGAATACTTTGCAACAAAGTTTTATTTTTTCTTTTAGGTACTGCAAGTTTGCTTCCTTCTTTTGTTTCTGTTCATTACTTTATAGCCAGTACTCTAGCCAGTTGTCGAGTTTGTTTCGCTATCAAATAAAAATGTTAATTATTATCTTTGCCTACCGAACATTAAGTAACTTGTGTGGTTTTATCAGTTGATAATGAATAATGAGTAACATTTTCCCCGAGTCCACGTCTGTTGTTAACGAACGCTGACGTGGTCGCAAACGATGATGTTAAACAGTTGAATGTTTTTTTTTACCAAGTAGGATGTCAAAGCATTTTATGCATAATGCAAAAGACATTTTTAGACCTTGGCTAATCAAGATTTTATATATGAATAAAATATTTTAATTGCCTATTGTATTTATTTCCAACATATAAGTACCAAGATTCTAAAAAACGTAATAGTTTAAGGAAAATATTCAGTTTTGCATTAGTGTTGAATTCTTGTTGAGTCGATGGAAATCAAGAAAGAGCCACATTGCATATTTATAAACATAACCAGTCCTTAAATCAAACTTCCTCATATTCCAATGAGCTGAATAACAAAAGCAGGTAAAACTCGCATAAACTGAAACGAATCGATTTTGCAATTCGCTGTGTGATTCACAAAAAGTCTCGCTTTCACGGTTGAACCGATTTGGTTGTGGACACAGGTAGACTATGACCAGGATGCAGGTCCGCAAGAAACCACTAGTTGTTTTATAAACCAATAAACTGTCAGTCCATTTCTAATTGAGCACATGTTTAATTGAGTATAAAGAACTTTATCCTATTACCGAGTTCTCTAACGATATAACCGGGCGATAATAATGGAGCTCTCTGCAGTGCATGGCGGTGACGGGCTCCTCCGGTACTATTATCTAGAAAGGCGGTCTAATTAATATTGTGTAAATTATTATTATAATAATTACACAATTAATTGAATCAGTCTGTTTAAATGCAATGCGTACACATCCCACTTAGCAACTAATTGATGAAACAGAAGAATCAAAATTGGTTCTTAGATACAATGGTTTATTTTAACGGTTTACCAAAGAGAATTACCTAATCTGGTTTAGAAGTCTCACACGCAAATTTTTGGCATATTTGGAATAATTTGTTAATAGCGCTCTGATGAGCATTTAGTCACGATCCCGAAATTGTCCAGTAGTATAAAATAAGTAGAACAGTTATCACTTAGGTGTTTATTTGTATACTTATTGTTACATTTTCTTATCAGTAGTATCTTGTAACAGAACACCTTTGTGATGACCTAAAAACTTATGTACGTCGCCATTGTTCATCTTTATACATCTCCTGTAGCATGGCGTCTGAAGGAATTAACCCATTTCAATTCACAAACATGTTACATCGTCAATGGAATGAAATGAGTACATAAATTGTATAAAATATACTTTAAAACTATTATACTGTTTATCGCAGCGAGTGTCACCGAGTCGTTTCCGCTATTGACCATGTCAACTGGAGAAGTAGAGAAACAAATGGCGGTTGCACGCTACTAGTGCATTTGTGTTGTTTGGACATCGGCTCAACACGACACAGTGCGACCTCTCAAGCTCATGCAAGAGGACATCTAATTTGATTAAATGCAGACAAGGTGCTAAAGTCCACATCTAAATAGGTCCACATAACTAACGTAGGATAAAATTGAATAAGCGACGAGACACGAGAGTAACTGTGCACAATATTCTTAAAGAATATTCTCGCCGCTTATCCAACGGATGCATATTTTTTAATCTCACTCTAATTGGCCGTATCGAAATAACATTTTTGTTTATATAAACTTTCGTTGCGATGACGATAGTGCACCCTTATCGCGAATTGGTGCGGTGAGAATGAGAGCACTTACGTGGCTTTATACGAATGGGTGTAGTAATAACTTTTTCTAAATATACGCGTCTTATTAGACTCTTCTGACAAAATGCGGGTACTTACTATAGATACACCTCTGCCGAACCCTTCGGGGAATACTTACAGGCATGATGTAGCTGTTTTTGAATCACAACACTTCGATAACTGGTGGATGCTCCAATGGCACGAATGTGTCTGACCCAAGTTCTAACAAAGGCGAGAGAGTTTATCGCGTTTGACATAAATTCTGACAAAAATAGTTAGGCGTGTGTGAGCCTCCTAAAAACGGAATGTCCGATCCTCTGACGAGCTTATAAGGCTTTGAACCTTATAAGCTCGCCAGAGGATCGGACATTAACATACTTTTACTTATATCCGAAACGATTAATCACTGCTTGGCTGTAACGTTCATGGGTATTGAAATAAAACTTCTAATTTGTAAAGAATCATTATTAGACATGTTAGATTTGTTATACAGGGGTTTTTCAAACAACTTGGCAGTATATACCTAACCAGCATTTGGTAGAATATTGGTGTCGCTCTTCGACAGCGCAGCGTACGAATATAATATCGGTGTCCAAAACGAGTCCACACACGCGAGATAAGAGTCGGTATGTACTTAGGTACAATACGTATGTTTATCGGTTGCCAGCGTAGTAGTTGTTATTCAACTTTGGGTCTCTGACGTGTCTCAAAACGACAGGCTATTTTTTAATCATGCTAGGTCGATTTGGAAGGAGTACAGAAGCATTATTATCTATACAACTATAAATTATCCATCTAAGCATAATTGACACAGTTGAGTTATCTTTTTAATGATAATAAAATAACTTTGCCTTGGCAATAGGTACTTTCTGGAGACATTATACAACTAATATGGGGGACACTGAGGTAGAGGACAAAACAATAAAAATATCGACTGCAGAAAATCGAATCTTCAATATACATATACATACTTCAATAAAAAATAGGTTTTATATTATTTATCTCAATCACAAGACGTTAATTCGATAAATTCGCCAAGAAGCGATAAGAATTTTTTTAAATATGTTTATTGATAACATGGAGGTTGAATACTGATAAACTATTGGTCTTGAAAATAAAGATGCAGAATTAAGATTAAGAGTAGGTAATGGAGTAATGTAGCAACACAAGTTCAATAACAAAAGGACGTTGAATAATGAGTTCTAATTAGACGAGGCTGCGTATTTAATTAAGAACTTTTTATATTTATATGCAAAGGTAAACGTAGGGGATATCGGCCGGCTATTCTGAGCTATATTTAAAATTAGCTTCGATAAAAATATTGAAACCTGTTGTTATAAATAAACTTCGAAGGCATTGTAATCGCGAAGGATTGACGCAACCTAGTTTGAAAGTGACGTAGGTAATCCTCGTCCGCATCGAAGTCAAGCAGTTTCGACAGTAAGTATAGATTAAAAAATAGACTTATTATTGAGCAATTTTTTCTTTTTGGGTTAGCATTTGACTTTTGTTTTGTTTTATTTTTAAGCTTTGCGATTTCATTTTTTATTTAATTAGTATTAATCCGCGTTATTCGTCGAATGCACCGTAGTCTGTTCTCAATGATTTCTATTTTAATTAATTCCGTGCCATTCTACCAAAAAGCATACACGAACGCTGCCTGTGCGAAAAGCTGCTATTGCGATTTGAATGGCTGTGCGTTTTGATGTTAAATAAAAATTCAGATGTATGTATGCTTTTTGTTAGATGGCGTCTGGCTGGTGCCGGCGGGCCGAGGGCACGTTAAGCCCAGGTACGTGGTTATTAAAGACTTGATAATATTCGCTAGCGTTAATTATTTTATCTAAGACCTAGCGTGGCTTGCATAGCGCGTTTCTCTATTCTGTTAGTGGAATACCTCACCAAGACAAAGTGTAGACAGATCAAACTCGCATACGGACAAACTCAAAGTCAAATAAGTTATTTCAATTAGGCACATAAAAGGCACATTTGAACATCAAAAACAAAGAAATAGAACTGATTTTAGTGGTTCCCTATCCATTTGCATAAAATTTTAAGACCTAATATAACTTAGCATAATTTTGTTTGGCATAATTATATTTTCGCATAATATAATTACGCATAACAGCTTACACATAATTTTTTTAAGCATAATTTCTCTAACCATAATAATGATTAAGCATAATTTCTCTAACTATAATAATGATTAAGCATAATATTCTAAAGCATAAATTTATTAAGCATAAAGTTCTAAAGCATAACTTTTTTAAGCATAATAGCCTACAGCATAAATTTATTTAAGCATAATGATATTAAAACGGATCTCTGCCTTTTCGACGAAAATTGTTTGCCAGATTTTCACTTGGCAACTAACGTTTCGCAGAATTTTATTTTGCCGAATAATCATTTGCCAACTTATCATATAATTTTGTTTTATTTCCCAACCTCACAGTTACCAACTGTACGTTTGGTCTGCTTTTCATAATGACACTTTTAAATACCAACTTTCAAGTAGAGTTCAATTAAAATGAGTGAGTGTATTGAAGAGTGCTCAGTGAGTGAGTGTTTTACACTTTATCTTTAATGTGGCCTAACCTAACCTAACTGTTTCCTTTTACAAAAGCGATTCGATTCTGGCACTTCGCCGGCCGCTGCCGCCGCACGCTCGCTTCGCTCGCTCGGCTCGTGCGTTGTTTGTCATACTCTAACCTAACCTAACCTATCGTAACCTAAGATTGAAATGTTTGACAAATGATAAATGTCCCAAACGTTTTGTGTCATTATAATAATCAGCTTAACAATAATTCTACCAAATGAAACGTTGTCATACAAAAATTTGCTAATCGTTAGTTGTCAAAGTGAAACATCGGCGAAACGTTGGTTGGCAAGTGATAATCTGCCAAACAATTTTCGGCGAAAAGGCAGGATACCATATTAATTGTATACCTAAATATTATTATGCTAATAGTCATTAGGCCTACTAACGTTATGCTAATAGTCATTAGGCCTACTAACGTTATGCGAATCAAATTTATGCCAAAACAAATTAGTCTTTAAGATGATTATGCCAACATAAAATGTATGCCTAAAAAAATTATGCCGAAGTATTATTATGCCAAAACAAATTGTGCCAAAATCGTTATGCCGAAGTATATTAGGACAAAGAACATTATGCGAAAAGAAGGGATCCCGATTTTAGTTGCCCCTTCCAAAGGTAGTTTTCGTATGGAAAAGAATGGGCAAGAA
The DNA here is from genome assembly GCA_947363905.1 of Lithophane semibrunnea. Lineage (NCBI taxonomy): Eukaryota > Metazoa > Arthropoda > Insecta > Lepidoptera > Noctuidae > Lithophane > Lithophane semibrunnea. The sequence continues at coordinate 4,428,631 of OX376186.1, read as the reverse complement.
ACTGCACCGTTACTCTTTTAAAAATGTTTTACAATATTTTGTATGCATCAAAACACAACAGACAAACAATGATATTGAAATCAAAGCAGTTATTAAACAAAGATACAAATCATTGGACGCTTTTTTGACGAGGTTCACTGTCATGCGACACATCGATACACCCATCGATTTATACATCTCTGCATGCATATACAAATATACCAAAATAAAATTGAAATGTCTGTTTGTAATGTCAAAATACCTAACAGCTTTTTACTAAATGCATAGTGCACATAACAAACAAACAAAACAACTCATTTTCGCAATAAATTATTATATGTATTAGGTACTTAGGATAATATATGCATAACCAGGAGCCAATTATTGACCTCTTTCTATGAGTTCTTTTAATAAATGTAATACTATTGTCTTGTGTTGTCGTTGAGAGTCACGAACTCGCATGACAGGTTGTTGATTGAGTCTGACTGGCCTCTCGGCTGTACGAAACACAACAGATTGGCCCGATTTACGTTGGTTGTTCGCGGATATGAGGTGAATCTATGACGGTGTAGGCTGTGCAACTAGGTAACGTTTGCCCGCGTAGATACGAGTCTTTCTGTGAATTGCACACATTCAAGTATGTAGGAAATGGGCGCCGAAATGTATTGCCTGTTCGCCGCGCTAGGGATGTTACTACATTGTTTGCTTCCACGCTGATTCTTAATATTTTTCCTGATTTAATTTCCATATTCATAAAGCTGTTAACTTTAATTAAATACTTTGCATCGCGCCAAGTTGCCATTTTATTTCTCTCTGTTATCAGCTAATTATTACCAATGTGTTTGAGGCATAACGTTTATCGATTATAGCCAGTTGCCTCATTACGAATATTTTTTATAGCGCGTGGCCAACACTGTGATTAGCCGATGTGAATGTTATTCCAGTTTGGACAACTTCGTATCGATATATTATTGACTCCTTGAGCCCAGCACTAGCCAATAAAATAAGATTGTCGGTTGCGGGTAGATGCGAAGGCCCAGGTGATACATAGGGGCCAAACTTTATAGCTCGGGCGAGGTTTGCCGCCCTTTAATATTTAATATTGAAAAAAAAACATACAAGCTATCCATCGCGGTTTCGAATCGAAACTTGTTTATTGCTGTACATAGCCGCGTCCGAAGTAACGGGCCGAAATAAAGACGCCGTACCTACACAAACGAGTTGCGAGGAGTACGCGCTCCAGAAGTCGAGACAGGAAAAATATGTTGTAACTTCACCTAGGTCTATTCTCGCCGGAGTTGATAAACGGTATTATTATCATTTTATATAAAAGAGTTTGTGCAATTTGCATGGTGTTCAGAACTCACAGGTGGAGATACCATAGATACTAAAATCGGTATCGAATGAAAAATTATCCAGTCTGCCTTTTTTCCCAACTGTACTGTAATCGGCTTCCAGTCTAACCGGATGCAGCTGAATATCTAACCTCCACAACCCAGTAACTGGGTAATACGATACTCCTTGGTAAGACTGACTGTTGTCAGACTTTCGGGCATTTGACGACCCGTAACGACCTTATATCGAATGAAAAATGCACCCGTGAAAACAGAAAACAGGGAAAAACTTCCGAAATGGTTTTCATTACAGAAAATGTTGAGCTTCAATTTCCACAGAAATGAAACTGTATCTCTACCTGTAACAAAGGATAAACTAGTTTATTACTATATTCGCATATTTCACGCTAACCTTTTTGAGAGAGAGTTTTATTGAAAACAGCGCAGGGCGACTTTCAACTCCGAGCGCCACATAGTTCAAAAATGCTGCGCTGTTTATTGCATACCTACAACTTTTAAAAATCATTATTTTTGGAAAGAAGAGACTTTTATAACTTTGCATAAGAAGAGAGGCAAGCATAGAAATGTGTCTGTCAGTCATTTTATTGAACTGTACCATAAATGGAACTACCGAAGTTGTACCAGTTGTCCCATCAAGTAAAAGCAGTTGCAACTATGGCACAGTGACAGTGTTTAAAAAACCGGCCAAGTGCGAGTCGGACTCGCGCAAGAAGGGTTCCGTATCCATTACCATAAGGGTCCATAATCTTTAAAACGGCAAAAAAAATACGTTTGTTGTATGGGAGCCCCCTTAAATATTTATTTTATTCTGTTTTTTAGTATTTGTTGTTATAGCGGCAACAGAAATACATTATTTGTGAAAATTTCAACTGTCTAACTATCACGGTTCATGAGATACAGCCTGGTGACAGACGGACGGACGGACAGCGGAGTCTTATTATAGGTTTCCGTTACACCCTTTGGGTACGGAACCCTAAAAACCGTCCTAACTCCATTCTACCTTCAGCATCCATCAGCTTACGAGACCCCAACAAGCGTATCAAATGGCCCATCCTAGCGTCCTAGGTACAGGAGCCACTACATCTAAATTTAGCTCAGCAAAGTGGATACACAGAGTAAAACGATCCCTGTTTACCGAGTGAACAGAAAACGCGTTAGGTAATCGACGTGTGTTCACGTGCGATCCGGTGTCTGTAGTGCAGAAGTTCCGAGCAACAGTCGTAAACCGTGCCGTATACACCCGGCGACCGCACCACTACCGCACCAAACTAGAAGAGACAGGTTAAAGTGCCATTTGACTTCGGACTCAGGAATGATCTTTGGGCTTCACTAAGCCTTCCTATAAGTACAAAAACGGCTACATTAGCAATTCATTTCCTGAATTTCCAGCTGTCATTAGCAATTTCCTCTAATTTGACACAAAAGCAATTCATAATTTGTGGACCATTTTACGAATCTCCAGAGAAAACTGTCAAACAGATGAATTATTTCGTAATATGAATCGCACGCAGATTATAATATTATTATGAATTATCAATTTGTGACATTTTACGATGATTCATAATATTTTCCCACTATGATTCTGGCAAAGTGACTGTTTTAAGCCCCTTGTAGGTACGTCCCTTTTAGCTAAAGTATCGATCCAAGTTTATTGAATTTCCATTAACTCGATGACGCTGTTTGTAAGCAATATGCATCCATCAAAAGCGCATTAGGTACTTCCAATTTTAAAATTAGCCCTATTGTCGTCACGTTTTATAACACAATAAAATACTAATTCACGATAGGCCCATCGTTTAGGTATGAACTTAGCTCTTTGTAGTTTTACGTATTCGATAGAAATCGAATAAAACTAGCTCGTAAATGCAGTGGCTAGGTGTGATTTAGATAACAGTATGAGCCTGTGCCAAGAGTACATACGCTATTAAAAAAAAACAAACCTAAAACCGAAAGAATGAAAAACAAAGCTATTAAAATTAACAGGGATGCACACTTGCATTCTTGTTAAATGATCGTCAAAGTAAATACTGCGAAATGTGTGAGATGATGTATCCAGCCAGCGCTCCTACATCTGCGGGTACTGTATCCTCCTGGCGTACCAGTAACGATGCGGTCTCCCCCACCACTCCCTGAATTATTAACACGTGCCATCCAAGAAGTTGAATTGACAGAATTAAAACTTACCAACCTCTTTCATATTTCACCTACTGACGTTGTTTTCCAGCTTTTCCAGTATTCGCAACCTACCGTAGTCGGGTCCACATTCGTAACGGCATTTAACGACACACTATCGACACTGTGACAAGATACTGCGTACTAAATGTCAACGTTACTTGGCTAACCTTGGCTCCGCATTAATTATGACCGCCTGGTACCATTTGGTTAATAATGAATTCGTTAGATGGTTATGGACACTTCAAAAAAGTTGCTGTTGCGTCCTTAGGGACAGAAAATGTATATAGAAGAAGGACAACTGAATGAGATATTTGGTTTTGAGTTGGGTATACATGTAGTCACAATTGCAAAGGAATCGAACAAACTTAAATAGTTGCTTCTTACTATTTTACGATATAAAACTCGTCCCACTGGAGCCATAAAGAAAAAAATCTGCATATCTATAGACCCACAGCCTTCTTTCTGCATGCGTAAGGCGTAATATTTTACACTTCGATATCTTAAATGCAGGATGTTTTACGTGCTTCACATTACTCACCTATGTTCGCTTCCAAGATCGCATTTACCTAAATCGGCGAAATACTTGGGTAATATCGCAGCTCCATGTCCGTACACCCGAGTATTTTATAAAGAAATAAACATGGTGTTTTACATATTGCTACACTAATGCAAAGGCGAAAAACATAGTTCCGCGGTCGGTGGATAGTCAGTGGACACATGTGGCCGCCTCCACCCTCGCTGAATAATACACGAACGTTGTTTGAGGCTGCGATCTTCGCTTGTTTTATTGCGGACGATTGACTACAGAATTTCGGGTCCTTTTGGCACCCGCGTCCCAGTAGACCTTGATTTTAAAAAATAACGGTCTGTAAAAATAAAAGTTAGGGTAAAAGTGAAAATGCTTGAGGAGGCGTCGTTTACTGCTGGCTTGCGACGTTATCCGGTTTGGTGAGTTGCGGCGCGTTTACTAAGTGCGGTGGCTGCGTAAATAATTAAGAACACTTTGCCACGCCGGTGCGGGCTCGGTAAACGTCGCGGTACTCCGCACCGGGTTCCTTGCACCACAAACACAACCGCGGACGAGCAGACGACGCGACCAGACTTTTTAACAGGAGTGAACATAAATAGTTACATGACAACGACATTTATACGCAATAATTAGGGCCTACTTGGAAATTACGTCAAAATTACGAAATAGTAAAGCAACACTAACATAATTTAAAGTCAAGCCACGCACGCCTTTGTCTGTACTTTGAATCTCATTAGATACTTAGATCAATCCAGCGGATTGCCTAATTAAAAGAAGACAACAATCGGACCGAGCATGAAGTTTATCGCTGTCATCCTCCAGTAATCAGCAATCAGCGTTGGTAGAGCCCCGATTTTGGCGGGACGTTCCGATTATTAGTCCAAAATTAAATGTCCCGCGCGGGGCAGGCTCAGCCCCGCTTTCGAGGATTAGTCGACGGTGCGGCTTCGAAAGAAGTTGAATCTTCAGAGAAAAATAAATAAGTAATTCGTAAGTAATGCATTACTTATTTATATTATATTTCTCTGAAGACTTAACTGCCTTACAGGGTAAGCTAGACATTTAGGCCTTTTGTACACACACGTTTTTCTTGCCGGTATAAACTATGGTGTATTCGCCGTGTGTAGGCACTAGGCACGTTCGTCCGTGTTGTATGAAAGATATCGTCTATGGAAGATTGTTGACAGACAAGAAACCGTGCCACACGACACGGCTTCTTTTGGACCTCATTCTATATAGTAAAGTAACGTATTTTCATTCAAATAAACTAGCTATGGCTATCTCATCATTTTAAACTTCATTTGAAATTCAAATAAAAGAATTAGTAGTCGAAAATTAAAATACTGCAGATTATTAACTTCATTTTTATTATGTCCTGCTTTCGACGAAGGTATCCCGCTTTTTGTACTCAAAAGGTTTCAAAATCCTTATAATAAATCTGGCAACGCCGAGTACAATACTACAGTAGGATAGCAAAGATTGCCGATCGCTGGAAGGTTTGACGCTCGGTGGATTTTCCACTGTAACAAATATAAACGTCTCGTGTTTTCTCGAGCCGCAATAAAAAGTATGCATATTCTTAAACAGGTAAATATCTCAACGTACACGTAAGGTCGACATTTTTTCAACGTAACGCGTTTCCCTAGCCCTACTAAGTTAACATAAGCCTCTCTTGACAAATGTTTAAGATGAACGGTTATTTTGCACACTGTTTATGTTGTGCATATTTTTTTTAAGAAAAGGAATGTTCTCTGTTATACGTTGGGCTTCAAGAAAGATATATAGCGTTAGCGTAGAGACAGAAGCTGTTTCTGTAATGAGAACCGATTTGTCATCCGTTACCTGGTTTTATTACCATGTTTGTTTGTACCAATGCTTAGTATACGGTGTCATAGCGCCGTGCCGCCGAAGCCGTCAGTCTCATTCATTGATGAAGTTGAATTTAAAACACTCATTGTCATCGTTATTAATTGAATTCTTGTCTACACAGTGTGTACCATTCTAAATTAATAACATCAATATGTTATTTATTTCAATTTATAATGAATTGTATGCATTAAACACTCTTATAAATAACAAACATCAGATATATTGTCACTCCATAGCGATTTTTGGGCAAAACCGATAATGTAGCTAAGGAGTTTACATTTTTAGCGTAGTTAATAGTCTAACGACAGGGGGCGGTGGGTATCGATGCGTAAAACCAAGCTCAGCCAAGCCAATACACGACCCGACACTTGTAGACTACAAATTATTTGCTTACGTACACCTATAATGTTGGGTGAGACTTTAGTAAACCATGGACCATGACCAAAATAAAAATAAAAACCCACATAAGTGTAGCTGTGTACGTGTACTGTAATACTGTGGGTTACTCAAAATCAAAATCAAAATATTTTATTTCACATAAACCTACATGGGCACTTATGAAACGTCAGAAGCTAGGTGCACGGTTCCAATTGGTCGTTTCCTATGGAGAAGAGCCGGCAAGAAACTCCATGGTTACTCTTTTAAAAATAATTGGCTTTAACAATACTTTCAAATTACAGTGTTGGTAGGCATGGGAGGACAATGTAGGCCTTTCAACAAGTAAGTACCAGGTACTTAACAAAAATAGAAGATGTTCAATAAATCTACAGTCCAATAAGCCTACAACGTTCTCACACAAAATAGAAAATAATCTATCTAAAAGACTAATGATAATAAAATTAGAATTCAAATAAAAATAAAAACCTACCTATTTAAACCAATTGACGTGATTGCTACAACTGTAACAAATTGAATAATTATAATCCTGTCCACAAAAGCCACTAAGAGTTGAAATTAATTGGAGGTATATAATGTCAAATACAATGATTACTTTCTTACGATAACACTTAAACAAAAATAACTTAAACAAAACCACGCCAGAACATTTAAGTTATTTTTGTTTAAGTTTTAATTATGACAGCGACAGATTCAGTCCTACGAACCACTGTCACCGTCGTATTTATGCAACCACCAAAATCTAAAAACACCTTTTCCTGAAAATGATGCCTTAAAAATCGTTGAAAACGTTCAGCCATGCTCCGAACAACAGCACCATTTCGTAACACCGCGTCAGTGTTGTCTGCTGCTATTTTAACTACCTACTAATAGTTTAAATACATTCAGCATCCGACCCATAAAGTTCTCATTTATATTTCACGAGCGCAGACCACATCGTGAACTTTAAAAATTAATATTTGAAAACTAGAATGTATCTAGACAAGTTTGCGCCTTTCAGTTCTTCGGTTGATTGATCGGGCACCCTTCTGTCCAATAAATATTAAATAAAGTAGTGAGCAATTTGTCTGTCTTACTTAGTTACGACGAAATGATATATTAACACCGGAGGAAGATGCATCGCTCCTCAAGTTATAGCCGGGTCGTACGTGTTGATGTCGCGCGGGAGATAGCCACACCGACCGAGTCTAGACTTTTCATGATCCTCTCTTCAACGCCCATGTTAAAGTTGAATCACGTATAAATATGCAGTGAACGATGAAAGTATTCACTCGTTTTTTAACAATGACTGACCTTACCTAATAAGTATCAAGCCAAACATACGATCCTCCTACAAAGTAAAACTCTCCCACAGTAAGAGATGGCCCCAACTCACAAACTTATAACGACTTCACTGCGTTCAATACAACAATTTTGGAATTCTCAATTCTGTTTTGTTCGGCAACTTTTATAATATCAACGGAGATATTTTCTAGATGTCGTGCAAATGCATCTATTGGAACCGGCTGCTACTGTCCCGGATGTCCTTTGCATAATACCTTGCATCTCCTGATACTTCTGCCAGTTTGCAAAATGTATTTGCTAATAAAATTTATAGAGATACTCCCGAGTGTGATATATTTTTATTTGTGTAACAAGACAAGTCAAAGTTTAAATTGGCAAAAGTGATTTTATTCTGTACTGAACAGTACAGAGTAATGAAAGTTATTATTTGTAGTCAGTGAAATGAGTTAGTAACATGCCATTATTTACTTTTCACCTTCTGTCATGTTTACAGCTTCAGTTATGTTATTTCTCCATTTAGATCCCCGAACGGAGTTAACTCTTCCTTTGTGCAAGTGAGGTCAACAAAATATAATATTCCTACAACTTGCCCCGGACAGCAACCTTCGAATCTAGTGGCAGATAAACCAATCTCCGCCGTGTAGTGGCCGTAGAGGGTTAACAATCTTTTCAAAACTAATTCCTGTAAAAGCAAAAAGATGCCTTTATTAGGTTCTCCTCAATGTTAATAAACTTCATCAAAACGTGGACAAGTTACGAATTTCCATAAAATATTAATATCATGCACATATTAAGCCGTTGTCACAAAATATTTTATAAGCCGTTGTCACAAAATATTTTATAAGCGCAAACTGGAACTTGTTTTATTTCTGCGGGGCCGGTAGACCGTCGATTGACTGTCTTGTGAAGTCTTTTGACGTCGCCGTAATACAGTTAGTGGCTAAAGGCGGACACACACGGACGATGAGATATCGCCGGGAAGCTCGGCCGCCGCGCCACATTGTTTTAAGTTATGAGCTCTCGCGACACTTGGTGGCGTCGCATCGTGTGCATTCATTAGCTCTTACGGACCAGCCATTCGGCTCTGAAAATATTTTGTACCACTATGAATTCTAGCAACACTTAAAATGTGTGGGACCCCTTTTGTTCTTTAATTTTTAATCGGTTTTGTTTTACCGTAAGTTTATTGTGGAACTTGCGGATCATGTCACGTGGATTTTTATTTTAGAATCTAACTTATTTATAAGAAGTTGTGAACATTATAGATCGGATATTAAAGTTAAATTTGCTTAGCCGTTAAAGAAAGATTTACTTACCTGCAATTCAAAAATAATTTGGCAACGTCTCATTAGTTCCAATTTTTTTTGTTATAGGTACGGTTCATGTTCCAAAGTCTTCATGAAACGAGTTATTCTTCTAAATTAGCATAAACATAAGACAATAACGTGGCAAGCTAGTCGCCGGCCGTCTACCACTTCCTCGTTGTTCCTAAAATTATTATAGGGAACTGACTTCAATTTTCCAACGATGTTTTCATTTCACGGTTATTTGCTGTCTCTTCGAAATATTGCACACACTCTGGGGTGATGACTCAATTCCTACGTCCGCTTTAGCCTCAGCTCCTCGGCAAGTATTAACAACAATAGAGTTTTGACGATGACAGTAGGTACTCCACTAATAAAGGTAGTTTTAATTAGATTGAAGAAGGTCAAAAGTCAAAACCGTGTGAAAATTAAAACAATGAAATGAACACGGAAAACGGTTGGCGGTTAAAATATGGTTTGAGAGGCAACGAGCGCTGAATAGCTCCATATGTTAAAGAATTCAATTACAAGTGGCGTAGCGGTCGGCGTAGCTGTCAAACGGAGACGTCGCCAGGAAAATTGTTGCCCAATGCCGCAATGTCTCATAACGTGGCAAAAACAAGGTGTGTTGCCGACTATAAATATTAAATTTTCCGTATTCTGCGAGTTTGTCGGATACCACATCTGGTTCACTAACCGTGCTTTTAAAAATTCAGCGCTACGTTATCGTCGTCTCAGGCTTTGTCTTGAAACCGATCGGCGCAAGTTCTTGATAATTCTAATGTCGTGCTTTCTTGTTCGAGATATCACTAAAGAATGTCTCAACATTGTCATTGTTTAAAACAATTGAGCTCGTTTCAACTAGCACCAATTTATCGTGAAACGATAGTCCACTTCTCTTTGTTACACTCAAATCCAGAACGTGTGAAATGCATTCAGTCAGCTCAAACTCCTTGTGTACATTCCAGTCCATTAAAAACTTGTTGTATGGATAAATGCTAGATACAAGTTAAATTGGAATTTTAGTCGACAGAATTTTGTCTTTTCTAGCAGAACGTTCCGAGTTTCATTAACATATGAATACGGAGTTATTTAAGCGAAAATTGTTTAATAGCGACGTATGATCTAGATTTAACGTATGAAAAGTAGTGTACTTGTGCCTACGTACATAATGACGTAGACACATAATGTACACTAATAATGGTGGGCACATTATCGCCTTTTCATTAACTCTATTGTTGTCCGTTATATTATTATTGTGAGGGTAATTTAATAGTACGAGTACAAGGTTCATACATCGTGTTTGCTGTAACAATGTAAAACTTTCAGCCTCCGTGTTATCTCGGTGGTGATAGGAAACTAACCAGTTACGTAAAGTAAAGATACAATTTTCACAGACACATGACGTGTAGACTCATTCGGCTTGGCTTTATAATCATTTACAGCTCGATATCACCGTTTAAGGATTTTTGGAAGTATTCGATTTTTGATGTGTAACATCTTTCCTCTCGCTTTCCTACAATCTGTGAGAATGATTTCGTGAACAGCGACGGAAGTGTGTAACAGGAAGTCGGAGAAGCGCGCGGTGCTAGAGTTGGCCGTCAGATGGTAACAACCCATTTTCCGAGAAGTTGGTACTGGCTGCCAAGACGTTAGATGTTTCTCTTTATTGAATCAGGACTTTATAGAACTTATCACTGCCACCTTATTCGAAAAAAATATCTAAGTACCTTCATCGCAAACTGCATTATTTCAAACTGTGTATATACCTAACATTATAATACACAACAGAAATTCGAATCAGTATATAGTTATATAGTGAAGTTAGAATACCGAATACCGTTGGCTACATCAAGGAGCACTTGGCATTATATTATATTAAACTAGGCAGTGTTACGGACGACTTTCGATACTATCCGTGTTTAGTCGTGAACTTTCTACCAATAGTAACCTAGATTATTCATATTGGATACTCAGTGGCCTGGTTGTGTGCGAATTAAACGGTTAAACGTGAAACTATTCAAGACAAACAAACACTTTCGTTGTTAGATGGTTATGTTGTTTCAATTAAGCTATTGTACAGGATGGCCCATTTATAGTGGTTCAAATATTTTTGTGGGACAATGATTCTTTACGAAAATTAGGTTCAGCGAAAATCAGTAGTTTTGTAAGTTGTGATTCTTTAAATTTATTTTCTTAAAACTCTACTTTAGTCATGTGAATCTCGACTGAAAGTTATTGCACTAAATCGAATCTTTGGTGATTGAGATTATCCATGATAATAATTACGTTAATTTTCAAATTATGTTTGTGTTAAAACCTAGTGCATAAAATGTTAATTTCTGAAGATGTTCCGTTGGTCTTTGTAGATAGTTTGTTTAATTTACAGTTGCACTTAGATTCTTGTTTGTATAATATATGGAATAGTTTAACAAAACATGTCCGCATTTCCACTTTTTGTGTTTGGAACTCGGCAAACTCGTGTTTCGTCAGACGTCGGATTTCTATCAGTTCCCTTTGCACTTGTTGCAGACCGGACGCTCTCAATCGACTTGGAAGTATAATGAGATCGTCCGATCTGCACCAAATGCAAACGGCAACTGATAGAAATCCGACGTCTGACGAAACACGAAGTTTGCCGAGGTACACACGGCTACACATGAAGCTATACATTTCCAGTATAAGCTGATCTCGCATTGTACGGAAGTCATATACAATGCGGGCTCAGTATAAACTGGAAATGTATAGCTTGATGTGTAGCCGTGCGTACATAAAGCAAATAGTTGAACAAAATGAATTAATTTCCTCAATCAGAGCCACTCAAGTATCTAGTATCTACACATTGTTGGTTATCAGATTAATATACCTAAATCAAATTTCTCGTTATATCAGCCCATTAATATCCAGTGCGTAACAATATCCTCCTATGGAGTCTATGCAATGTACACGATAACCAATCCCATGGGAAATGCTTATGCCTCGTAGCTAGATAGGTTTCTATTATGTATACATAATTAAAATGATTGAATGGCATGTATTTTAACGAACCTAATAGCTCACATTTTGCGCTCCCATAAATATTATTGAACACTTTATCATAAATATCACTATAATTATAAAAATCCAAGATCTGCTTTATTTTAACCAATTTTGATTATTATAAATTGTCTCTTGCTTCCAAAAATATAATCGGTCGTGTACAGTATTTAAGTAGTAAAAAAAAACAGCTGTTCCGTACATTTTGACGAGTTATGCGAACATAAATGTACGGAACAGCCGTTTTGTTTTCGCGATTTCATATTTGTTCCCATAGTAAAAGTTGTTCATAATGATGAGTACAATGACTCCTTAAAAGGTTGTTGATGTTTTACCAATAACCCTGTATATTGGAAAAACATTTCCCGTTTCAGTACATAATATTAGCGTATTTGATAAGTTCTTAGGCCTGCATAAATTGGTACCTTTGCTATTGCATTTGAAGGATACCGCAGTGAATACAATGTGTCTGTCTATATTTACAAGTGAAAGTTATAATAAATAAACTTTACGTCCATGAAGGTTCCGCCCGCTTGACATTTGAAATTACCTACATGGAAATTGTTGCATTTCACAGCTGTTTTGATTATACAGAATATTTAATGTGCACTAATTATAATTTAATTCATCACAGTTAAGTCAAATCATAGCCGGAGATATTAATATCAGTGTCACACAATTCTTTTACGATAACATCATAAAACAAGGGCATAAAATACATTGACACAATATTTATGATTTTGTCGTGAAGTGCATATATGAGCAATAATTTTACAGCACTACACAATTATAAGCAAATATGAAACACGATATTGCATTTATTTACAAGTACCCTTACCTCATACAACAACTGAAACGAGAGATATTGATACTTTGAAAGGGTTTGCATTAATGTTTAAGAACTCAATCTAACTCTTTCGCTCAAGTTTTTTGCAAGTACAACATTTTACGAGGTTGTCGGGCACAATCCGCCCGATTCTAGTCAGTTCGCAGCCCGACAAACAAATGATTTACGCGAATAATCACGGTAAATCCGTGTCCCACTATCGGTTGCAGTTAACTTTGTGTGCGAATCAAGTGATCCGCGCCACAAAGCGGCAGGCAGTCCGCTGTAGAATACTGTAGATAGCATATTAACCTCGATTTTGAAGAGAGAAGTTCAGGTGCAGCATCGATATCGGTAAACTAAAACAGATACTTCGTTAACCTGAATAGGCAATTGAAGTGGTTAATCGGAATCGGACAAGCTTTATGATGGCCAGTCAAATGCAATCGAGAGAGAGGAACCGAAATAAACGTTATGCAGATATCATTAGAATCCTAACTAATATTACAAATGCGAAAGTGTGTTTGTTTGTTACGCGCCTTTCACGCTAAAAGTTTGTATGAAAGGCGCAGGGGTTTTTATCCCAATATTCCCACGAGACCGAGACTTAGGTGAAACCGCGGGGCGCAGCTAGTCATTAATACATCTCTCTAAGTTAGATTTGTACCCTAAGTACTTTTCCATAAGACATTTGTTCCTATCATAGATATTATATAAGATTATATTTCTATGGTTCATATAGAACAGATCTATCTTAGTGAGACGTAATGATTCTAATGATTATAAAATAATTAAAGTCGCGAATCATATTTTTTTAACAAGATAGAACCTGACATTGTTCTGCAAATTCCAAAAAAACGTACGAAAATTCGAATTTTGCGGGGAACAACTGTGTATCCACATTTTAGTGTCAATATTTTGTTTGTAGTAAACCTTTTTAACTATTTCAGCGTCATTTTAATGAAGACTCGAGTGTTTTCATCAGCTTCGCCTATCAAAGAGTTCGGCCAAAGGTTAGCTAAAACTCTTTTTTTTAACACGCTACTTTTTCATTAAAGCCCAAGAGAACAGGCGGCAAACAAAAGAAACTTCGGATAATATCAATTTAGTTCTCGTCTGCCGTTATCGCCCGTGCCGATATTATTTTTCTTGTAGCTAAATATAAGGCTGGCAGATGTCCTTTTATTTTTAGCACCATCCTTAGTTGCAATGTTGACAACTAAAATGCATGCAAGCATATTTAAACTTGTAATTATTCCTATAATCATCTGGTAAAATAAAAGTTTTGCAAGTATGTTCCGGGCTGCTCGATTATGCACTTGTCGCATCAGGCTGCATTGAGAAAATATCATTTTCCTTTCCTCCACATCTTCTGTCAAAATTGATCGACGTCTCTTTTTCCTTGAACGTGCAGACATATTAAATATTAATTACCACTTCACATTTCTAGATTACCAAATAATAAAATATCTCTTATATTTCTCAAAAAATTGTGAAAATTTTTTCGAAAGGGAACGGCTTCATTGGCATGCATTCCAAAAATCATATTAAAATGTCAAACGCTAATAATTCTCTAATAAATAACACTGTGTTTGTGCAAAACTGGTTTATGAGCTAAGATCTACAGATACATATGAACCGTGTGCCAAAACTTTCGATTCACAAAACACGTTATTTTCTTTAAAAAAAGAACTACATAACCATTAATGTCTGCCAAAATGCATGATTCATTCCAAATTACAGCTATGTAACCATTTACGAAACAGTTAACTTATTAGTATAAACATTTAGTGTTGATGGAAAGATTTAGTGTCGATTTCTATTTGATTACTGAGTCTTAATAAAGATTGGATTAACAACAATTTGTCAAGTATTAGATTGCAAAAAGGAGTAAAGTTTACATTTTTGAGATGTGACGAAGTCTACCCTGATAATATTTTATTAAGTGCGGGGTGACGCTACGTTGGGGTGGCGAGGGGGTGTGAAAAATTCAACATCGCCAGCCGCGTTTCGGATGGTCTCGTGTAGGACGTGGTATAGGCTTTTTAATATGTATTTTTATGCCTCGACCTACTCAATATATTTAGGGATTCGTTACATTCCGTCAACTTGCCTGAGTGTTTGTAATAAGAGCATTGAATAAAAGAAAAAAACCCCAACAATCGCTTACTGTGAACCAGATATAGGGAACTGGTTTTTCTCGTGGAAGCACAAAATAGACTACTTTACGAATTCGTATATTTAATTGACATGGCGACATCGTGTCCGCTTTGGTTAGCACGAGGCGACAGGCATGGCTGTGGCTCAATAGAACGGAACCATCATGTCCATGTGGGCTTGCGAAAACAAATGAAGTATGGATCCACTAGCCTGTTTCTGATAAAGTGAAATAGGTTTGATTTATAGTTTAGGGGCTGATAATATTTTTTCTGTAAAATTACAGTACATATCAATGTACCTAAGGTGCGACATTTATGTAGATACATATCACCTTTTTGTACATATCAATGTGTAACGTGCAGGTATAATTAGCCGTTACATTTCTTTATGTCAAAAAAATACCATACATAAATGTTACCTTACTCAGATTCTGCAGAAATTTTAGCGACCGATTGCATTTAAGCCATTTTTTGTGGCGATAGGAATTCCTATGAATAAAATCGCGTCTGGCTATCTTTAGGGAATACAAAATGGTGCGTAACAGAAACTGGTATAATTGGCAATTTGAAAAAGGAATGCATCGATTAAAACTGACTTGGGAAATGTTGCCAGTTCTTTCTCTTAGTTTAATTTATCGCAATATCGAAAGGAGGATATGCTTCGGAAGGTAGTAATGACATTAAAGTGATAGTGGAGGCACAGGTTACGGTTTGTGGCGTCATCAGGTACCCGTTAGTCTAGACGGGACACTTTCACCAGAGGAACGTGTAGTTACGGAACTGTGCGATTTAACGCACAGCGCGTATGAAGGGTTAATAAACGCAGACCTCGGCCTCGGCGTAACTACGCTTTTCTTTGCTCTTCGTATCTAATAAAGATTTTAATTTCATCAACGCTTAAAGCTACTTACTATACTTAACGTTATTTCAATAAAATTTTATCCAAATAACAATAATAATATTTGTCACAAAAATAAGACCCTTGAATGCGATTTCATGAATCGGCAGAACTATCGGATAGCTGCAAACTATATAACACTAACTATATGACTTAACAAACGCGCGTCACGCCATTAGTATTTGTCAATAAAGTATTATTGACAAATACTAATGGCGTGACGCGCGTTTGTTAAGTCATAAGACTGGGCTTAAAGTTCTTGAAGCTTGTGTTAACCCCAATATCTACGCCAATAATTATCAATTTCAAAATACCTAATCAAATCCACAACATTCGTAATAAAAACAACGCTTAACTTAATTGCTTAAAAAGTTTAAACTTTGCACTCTGGCGGGTTTCGTAACAGTACATACAACGATGACACATAATATTTCTCTGTATACAACCGCAGTCCAAGAATGTATGTTCATTATTTATTTACGTTACATAATCTAACTGCACGAGTTGCATAACATTGACTGTTCACGTCAAGTAGTGTAAGTGTATGGAATCCATAGTCGCAGGTTCGCGTGCCCGTCTCGCACAGACAGCATCAATTTTGTTCACGCGAATTATGCTCATGTAAACGCGTACGCTACAGGTGTGGAGTATTCAACATTTTCATGTAAATTGATAGACAGGGTGAAGTTTAATGAAGTTCGACACGAGTGCGATAATTTTTTATTCAAATTAATGACGTAGTCTAGACATGTACCGTGTATCGTGATCTAATGCAACTTACCGTAGTAAGCGACAGCGCAACCCTTTGTCGTCAACATTTTGAGTGTCACACGGTTTAAAAGCTTCATAATAAAATATTACTTGAGCAAGAAACTTCATGTTACAAAGTTAAAAGTGCCAAACTTTGCGGCAGCCGTGTATTTCCACAAATTAGGTGGGATCAAGAGGATCAAGACTATTTTTATCGATCAGGCGGTTTACGAGTCGAGTGCAGCCTGAAATTAATTAATGATGAAGGTGCCCTTAGCATTCGTTCTTTCTTCAGTAAATGGATTACAAAAACGTTAATTCCATGAACTTGTTTTGTTCAAAGGCTTGTTACCATGTTACTGCGTTTCTTTATTTCTGCAATTGTTTGTTACGGATTTCAGTGTATTTCAGTTTCTTAGAAAAAACAAATGGGTTGTCCCGCGGGACAACCACGGAGCATTCCGCGGGTTTATTGCAGTAGTCATAATCTGAGTAATTTTTAAGGATATTGATATATGAAGTTGGGCGCGTCTTCGTGGATGGCACTATCTATACTCCATTTGAAATAAGATTAGACATTTAAAATAAACCTTTTTTACAGTCCGTTCAACCGATTTTGTCTTCTATTGCGTTGGTGGCATGACAAATGGCAGCTGCAGTAGACAGTTGGTATTGTGTAACCTTTTTTGCTTTTAATGCCAACCTTATGCCTACGGTATAGAAGTCAAAATCGGTTGAACGGACTGTATAAAGGTTTATTTAAATGTCTAATCTTATTTCAAACTAGCTGCTGCCAGCGGCTTCGCCCGCGTGTAATCTTTATAAATTATAGCCTATGTTACTCAGGGTGAATGTAGCTTTCTAATGGTGAAAGAATTTTTCAAATCTGTTTAGTAGTTTCGGAGCCTATTCAATGCAAAAAAACAAACAATCAATTCTTTCCTCTTTATAATATTAGTATAGATGGAGTGTATATTATTATGTTTTTGAAGATTTTAAAACAAAAGACTGGCGGTAATAATGCGAATAGGTGCAGTACTCTGAATGAATATCATAATGTGTTCCAGACTAAACGCTCTTACATACTGGCGCGATTAGCCGCGGGACGCGACGCCGCTGCATTGTTAGCCGTGAAGTTTTCTCAGAAATTGTTTTGTTAAAATTCGCGTCGCACGACGGATCGCGCCAGTATGTAAGCCTTTACGCACAACGACATAATATAATCAAGCTATAGTATAGAGCTGAGCTGTTATTTTATAGAAAGCCTACGCAATGCAGCTTGATATGTGTAGGTACCATAACACTTAGAAAATTGTAAAGAAAATTTTGCCACAGGTGACTTTGCACAGTATTGTTAGCTAGACTAACGTTTTTATCTACCGCGAAGTCTTCGCCATAGAGTACACTTGTTACTGTTGCACTTTCACAAGAGATTGATGTAGCTAGCGTTCTTCTTCGATGGCTTAGATTAGCATAAAGCCTTAGATATTTAATTAAATGAATTACACGATGATCTTTCACGAATAAAATGCATCAAATTGCAACAGAATTTGTTAGGTGATGTGATGATACTAAAATGTAAAGACTTTAAAATCCTACAAAGGAGTTGTGACTCAACGATTAACGGCGATTGACTTCTGTGCTGGACGAGCTTAGAATTTGATTTCTACTTGCACCTTATTTAAAACAACCTGTGTCCGGTTGTCGCATCATATTCATTTAATAATAAATTAAGCGACACTGCCATCGATTGGCAACTCAAACATATGCCTCAGTAAACCTGCGCATAACATAATTAAGCTAGCAGTTAAGTTAAGCAGTCTAAAGCGCAGGTCACACTGGGAACGAAGCTAAGTGCGTTCAGCTTCGCTCATGCAGCTACCGCGAGTTTGCATACATCGGTTCACACCGCGAAATATGAACCGAAGAATGAACAGGGGGCCTAAAATGGCCACATTAGCAATTCCTCTAAAAGCAGTTCATTAGCAATTCCTGTAAGCAATTCATAATGTATGGACCACTTTACGAATCTCCATAGAAAACTGTCAAATAGATGAGTTATTCCGTAATATGAATCGCACGCAGATCATAATATGAATTGTCAGTTTGTGACATTTTACGATGATTCATAATATTTTCCTATTCAGATCCGGCCAAAATTTAAGCCCCCAGACGTGGTAGCAACATGAGCGAAGCTAAACGAACTTAGCATCGTTCCCAGTGTAGCCTGCGCTTTATAACCTATGCATGTTACCGAATCGATACATTTGACGTTGAAAAGTACTGAAATTCGCTATTAGGTATTCACAGACCGCTGCATTTCTAATTTATTCCACGAAAAGGTTACTCCATCATACAGATTGGATTACGCATACGATCGATCGGTGACATCGATGTAATGTGCGGCACATTCATGGATCGAAAGAATAACGTTTATTTGAACACAGTTCGTGAAACACAAAACAGAAAAAAAAAAAAAAAAAACCAGCCTAGTGCGAGTCGCGGAGTCGGACTGGCGCACGAAGGGTTCCGTACCATTATCTATAAAAACGGAAAAAAACACGTTGTATGGGAGCCCCCTTAAATATTTATTTTATTCTGTTTTTTAGTATTTGTTGTTATAGCGGGAACAGAAAAATGATCTGTGAAAATTTCTACTGTCAAATTATCACGGTTCACGAGATAAAGCCTGGTGACAGGCGGACAGACAGACAGCGGAGTCTTATAATAGGGTCCCGTTTTACCCTTTGGGTACGGAACCGTAAAAAGTGAAAATAATGTTTTAACAACAATGCGTACCTCACGGCTGTTCCAATAAAGTTCATTTCAGCATGAATGCGAAAAAAATGCTGTCTGGCGCTGGTTTTCTTTTGGATCGACATGGTCGTGTTCGCGTCAAAGTTTTGGGGCACCTTACATCGCCCTAGCCTTTTCCCAACTATGTTGAAGTCGGCTTCCAGTCTAACCGGAGCTGAACACCAGTATTTTACATGGAGTGACTGCCTATCTGACTTCCAAAACCCAGTTACTGGGTAACACGATTCCCCTTAGCAAGACTCATAGTTGTCAGAACTCGGGCTTCTGACTACCCGTAACGACTATCATAGGTCTAAGAATGACAGCAGGGACCGACTTCATGAAAAACGTTCACATTCAAGTCGCAATCTGTCAAACTTGTCAAAAATTTTGGTAAATGATTGTTTTTTGACAGATTGTGAATGTGAACGTTTTAGGGGCGGCACCGACGTTTCAATATTTTACTAATTGAGCTAATTTTGTAGTGTTCCACGCTTAAATTGGCAAAATGGAACATTATGGAACCACTTTGGCATCTGTCGGTCCGTCTGTCGGTCACAGCACTCACAGAAGTCACAACTGAATCTTTGACCTCTTTAGTCATTAGAAATGTAAGAGCTGAAAAAGTGTAGTAGCCCAATAATGTTGATGTTAAACCTATTTTAAAGTTATATGGTACCTAAGGGATAAATACAGATAGGTACAGTAAAAATAAACCATTAGTTAGTTTTAAGTTAGTGGCTGTACTTTGTAAGTGTATATATTCTTAAGTTAATACCATACGTTATGGAACTGACAAATCGGTGTTTTTAGGGTTCCGTACCCAAAGGGTAAAACGGGACCCTATTACTAAGACTCCGCTGTCTGTCCGTCTGTCACCAGCCTGTATCTTATGAACAGTTGAAATTGTCACAGATGATGTATTTCTGTTGCAGCTATAACAATAAATACTAAAAAACAGAAGAAAATAAATATTTAAGGGGTGCCCATACAACAAACGTGATTTTTTGCCGTTTTTATATAGATAATGGTACGGAACCCTTCGTGCGCGAGTCCGACTCGCACTTGGCCGGTTTTTTTATATACGATATTTAAGACAGCCTCCTTTTCCTATGCATGTTAAATGTGTGAGTGACGTCATTGAAATGTCTCAAATCTTTCCCGGTTGACGTGACGTCCCCTCGCCCCACTTCCCTCCACTTTTATAAATACATTCACCAGTTTACGTGATATGGGTGCAAACAGACAATACGCAAACAGGCGATGGATTTCTTTCGTACAACCATTTGCATAGAATAGCTATCATTATAATGTTTAATGGTTTGATATAATCTTCCTCGTGACTTTCGAAGTAATTTCATAATGACTTTTTAAACTTTCTTGACCGCTACGTTTGGTAGTGTTCCTATTTACGACTTTCTAAACTAATGTGTATGGAAAATTATGAATTTATCTAACACTGGCTTCCGCCCGCGGCTTCGCTGCGTGGTATGTCAATAAAAAGTAACCTCTGTCCTTCCCCGGGATACAATCTATTTCCTTAACAAATTTTATCGAAATCCGTTCAGTGGTTTAGGCGTGAAAAGGTAACACAGACAGACAGACAGACAGAATTACTTTCGAATTTATAATATTAGTATGGTTATGGAATATGGATATTAGTATGGGTTATTAAATCGATAGCCCGCTGTGGCCGATAGAAACAATCGCCGCTTTTTCACATGAATAAATCCAAAAAGTGTAATTAAGAAAATTATACGGTATGCAAGGGTAAACACCGTTGTCACTCAAACCATGAGTGGTTGACTTAAATATAAAAATAAATGACCCAGTAATTCAAGGATAACGGTGTTTACACTAACACCCTGTATAATCCAGTTATTTATTTAATCAGTTCTGAATAAAAATGAGAGGACTTACTTGCTTTTATTTCGGAACACATGCAATCATCATGCAACTGAAATACAGGCTTGTATTAAAGCTTTTATTTGCGAATATCTGCAATTAACCGGTCAAAGGCATGTGCTTAATCAATTCCCATATTTGTCATCAGGCAAAATAGAAGCCCGGGATGCTTCATGCCTGTACAGTTCCACAATGAACGAAACAAGCTACTTTAAACCGGACCCTTGACGATCATGCGGCATGACATGCATTACGTTCGTGCTGCCGTGCATGCATGACCGTTTAATTGTATTGATTGATATTTTTATTTGATTGCGAATGACATACAACCTACGTGCTGTCAGTTTTGTATTGTCTGTATGTTACCTTTTCATGCCTAAACCACTGAACGGATTCCGATGAAATTTGGCGAGGAAATGGATACCATCGCCCGCATGGTATGTCGATAAAAAGTAGCCTATGTCCTTCCCCAGGGTACCATCTATCTCCTTGCCAAAAATGTCGAAATCCGTTCAGTGGTTTAGGCGTAAAAAGGTAACATACAGACAAACAGACAGAGTTACTTTCGAATTTATAATATTAGTAATTTGGTATGGATTAGAAACGTTTGTTACGCTTGCACGCTAAAACGGATGCACTGATTTGGATGAAACCGGGCACTTTTTATCCCGATATTCCTACGGAATCGACTCGATCGATTCCTACGGAATGACGTATGGGGGTGAAACCGCGGGGCGCTGCTAGTTATAAAATAAAGTCGCTTTTCGTATACCTATGTCTATGATTATATATAAAAGTGCTCGTTTTATATTTCCAATAGCGTTTCCAAAGTCGCCATGGGGGCTTGGGGCATAGTTCTTGTCTAGATCTCATTATAAATCCAATGAGATCAGTTAACACTTCAAGTTCTTAGAAGATGTACGGTTCACTGTAGGTACTACCTACTCCAAGAAATCTAGACAAATGCTAGTCTTGAAAAATAAAACTGACTGTTTTTCAAGACAGCTACTTAGTTCTTTTTAGGGTTCCGTACGTCTGAATGAAAACACGGAACCCTTGTAGGATCACTCGTGTGTCTGTGTGTCTACCTGGCTGGCTGTCTGTCCATCTGTCACAGCCAATTTGCTCTGAATCTACTGGAATTTAGTTGTTTGGTACACATATGAATTTCTATGACACAAACAACGATGTGTAACGTAAATAAATGTTTTTTTCTGGGTTGTTTGGGGAGTACCTACTTTTAAAATAATTGCAACAGTGTTGCTAGTTAATGAAAACTAAAAATCAGTTTCCAAGTTGTGTCATGCTGGGGCCCTGGATATTAATCCACGCACACACGATTCCCACCGTGTATGCGCCAGCGAGTGTTTCCATTATCGCTAAATGCACCGGTACCCCATTCGTTAAAATCGGCTTAGCTGTTTAGGATTTGGGTAGTTAGTGATGTGGGCTCATAAACTGGCTGTACCTATGTTGTTATGATTTTATAGATATTGAAGCAGAAATCGAAATTGTGTCTTATGTGCGCGCCTTTATAGTGTGAGATACGTTTATGTTTACGCTTAGGAAATATAAAAAAGTTTTGTAGAATACCTACGAATACTGGCCTAAAGAACTAATAAGGGATCGTTAAAAAAAACTGCAGGTAACAAGTTGACAACGCCTTTACGTTACCCTTCTTTTGACTTGCCTGCTGCCTGTACCTTTTTTATTTTGAGTGTTTGATTTCATCAAATGACTTTTCCCACTCTGGGCGGAGCGGGACGGTGTGTCAGACTTTTACTGACTAAAACCCACCCGTGTTCCTTCAGTTGCCTGTTGCCAAGGGTACCGGTATCCCTTTCGGACTTTCCCGCAACCCTGTCAGGTATCGGTCCTAGCGGACCCCGCCAATTGTGCTGACATCTCTTCGAGGCGCGCATGGAACACAACGCGCCGTCGACCCGGGCCTGGTCCTTATCGGACGGTGAACTACCCTGCTGTCTGTACCTACGATTTCTATTTTACTTCTGCATGCCCTCGTCCGTTATCAAACGCATGGCATGAAACTGCATTCTCAACGCCGACAGGCTTTTGTTTTCAACGTACATCAGACGCCAGTTATACTTAATCAGAAAAGAAACGGCACTCGCAAAAGAGTTGCTTAAAAAAAAATTTGGTTGATCCTGCAAGGAAGAGTGTTTATTAGATAAACTTGCAAAAATAAATCCTTTATAAACTCAGGCTTATGATCCCTGTTGGGTTACATAAATATGCTGGAAACTACGGCGAGGTGGATTAAAAGTTATAAAAGTTCCACTGAATAGTGACAGTACAGACAGTTTGCCACGCTTACCCGTCGGCTATCCGTGTACACAGAGCGGTGGAAAAACTTAAAATAAAGCTATTTTTACTGGCATGTAACTATGTTAACTATACTCGATCGCACATAATTGATTTTGTAGCGCCCAAGGTGGAAAAGCATCTAAAAATAACAGTAATAAGTAGAATAAATCCATGTAAGTTAATCTAAGTATGTTATAAAAATACTGTTCCGCTATCAACAATTTCCTGGTGTTTAACGAAAGCTATCGAGGGCGGAAATAGGTACAGTACGACACAACTTAAATGTAGCATCGGCAAAATTCGTAAAATGTACGCTACATCTAAGTTGTGTCGTACTGTACTGTAATTGTCATGTCATGTGCAGCCTATATACTTTCACAAATCATTGTGATTCATATAAAATAACGTGGGAATGCGTAAATACCTGTACTTAATGTTACCAGTTAAGTTGGATGCGACGCAAACGATTTCACTAACAAGTCAATGACGCAACGTACGTAATTTGTGTACAGTAAGTACGATACTTACATAAGTACATAGGTATACATAGAACCAAGAGGCTCTTCTCGTGACTGGTAAAAATTTAAATATAGGTACATAACTTTTATTAATTGTGAGGTCAGGATCGGTACCTACCTAGTAAACTACAGTAACTTAGATTGCAGAATTTGGAAACATAGCCCCAAGGAACGATCCATACAGAATTTGCTTTTAATTTTTATGTAACGATGGTATCGATGAACACATATTTATTTTCGATAGGAAGTTTTTATGTATCTACAATCTACGCCATCCGCTTGGCAAAAATCCCCTCCCCAGAATACATCAAGTTTCATATTTCATTGCATTATTACCGAACGAAGTCTAAGATAAGTTTGTCTGCAGGAAATGTTTGATTAGTAGTTGCAAGTAGGCGAAGGGTCAGCTCTGAGGTCAAGTGTCTACGTAATAGCTGTTAGCTCATCACATCACAATGACATATCATATCTCATAGCTGCCTACGTAGTATGACTTAATTCAACAATAATTACTAATAAAAACTACCCTTTAGTTGGTGAAACTTCACAAATGAGTTGTTTTATCATCTTTGAGTTCAAATCCCATCACATTTGGCCTTGTATTTGTGAGGCTCTAAGTGGATAATTATAGAGAATTTCTTGTAGGTATACCTATGTCTGTTGAAAACCTAACACTCCCAATTCATTCAAACAAACATGGATGAAACCTTTATTATAATAAAAATATCCGAGTGGTTGAATAGATTCCACTATCACAAAGTAAATTCTTTGGCTATGACTATGGCTACATTTTAATTTTAATTCGTGGTATCTACACTGCATATTAAGTAGTTAATTATTGAACTCATCATTGGTTGTTGCGCAAGACAGGGGGCCAAGTCTACTAATCAGTTTTTGACAGATTTTGTAAGGCATATCTGTCAAAAACTGATCATTGTGAGACCACTGACGCGTTTGTAAATTAGTAGACTTGGCCCCCAGGACATGAATGTGTTGTTGAGTGAAAGTGCAACTGGACAGGTTGCCACTTGAGACGTGACTTCGGTAACGTAGACACTTATTTGCAGGTACTTAGATATGAACTTATATTAAGTCTGTTCAAACGATTCTATGACCTGATAAAAATGCAAAACAATTTTTTATACAGCTACATTTCTCTTTGCTCTGTCACCCAAAGACATAAATAATTAAACGGAAAAGTCATTGTAGCTGCTTTTTCCCTGGATTCCAGACAGTAATATAACATTCCAGTTAAAAATATCCGCCGCAGTTGCAACATTTGCAATATGAACGGCTAAATCATATTAACTTGCTGTGTCTCAGATAATTCTTATTGTTTGTCCGTCAGCACTTAGCATTCGCTTCTCATTTGCAATCTGTCAAAAATACAATCAATTTGACTACATTTTTGACAAGTTTGACAGATTGCGATTTGAATGTGAACGTTTTTTATTGAAGTATGAGAATTGACTTTCTGGAGTACCTACATTCTTACGTACAGCTTTATTTAAAACACGAGCGTATCTTGTCAGATGCGTAGTTATACGAAAACCTGTAAGAAATATTAGATATCTATAGTATGTGTCTTGTCTTTATTGCATCAGTTCACACTGTCCTATTCCTGGGCAAATGCCTCTCTCAATTATTCTATTTTGCGTCTTTTTATCCGACTACGGTAAAAACTGAATTAACAACAAATTCTACGCAGCAGCGCTTAAGAAAAACCGATGCGTCCATTAACGCAATCATTAATGTTTAATAACATTGAAGAAACAAGCACCTTGGGAACCAAAACATTCATGCGAGTATTGTCCGATACATTTTCTATCCATAAACATATTATACTTACTCAGTACATAAACACTAAACAACAAGCTAGAATACATTATAAAGGGTACTCTTAAATTGGCTCAAATGCAGTCACTCAACCGTTACTTAAAATACAGTCATAATGTATGTACTTACGTTGAAACTAACCATACATTTTCGACGTTATCGTTACTTTAAGAAACGTTTATGAATAAGAGGGTTAGTTTATATTCATACTTGGTGCATTACCTGCGATACGAACTGATCACTTTGTTCACTTTACTTAAATATCAGAAATGCAAGTACCGTACTTGCTACTAAATCCTTTAATGAATTTCTAATCTCTATTTAAAGCGAATTAAATAATGCGGTAATGGAGTGTCACAGAGGGGCTTAACTTCAGGGTCAGGGTTCATGATTAAAATGACGCTCACAGGCCACAGCCTTCTTGGTAAAGAGCCTTTGTGAAACATGCATGCATCATTTTAATTACCTGATAAAGGAAAATATCATAACTAAGTTGAAAATAGAAAGTTTGTTGAGTAAGAATGAAACTTTGGTAATATGCAGTTGCGAAATAAATGCATACCAAATAAGCGAAGAGTCATTCGTGAAATATGTAGTATTGAACTATCACTTGAAGGCGGAAGAGGGTCAAGCTATGTATTAGTCATTGACCGCAAATATATTTATGTAAAAGGTAAATGGCGTGGCGGTATTATGACTTAGAAGAGTATGTTAGAATATGACTTTTGCAAAATCATTCGTTTAAGTTTTGTTCATACGTAGAGAATTTTCTAATATCATGAAATCTTCGTTTTGATTTATATTTTGTTTAAACACAGATAATTTTCTGTTGGACTCGGGACTTTAAAGATGCTAACAGAGTGGAAATTGCCACCGCACCGACAACATTGCGGATGTCGCATTATACTATAGACCCGTTAGACAATCCAACCAGCAGGGATAAAAAATCGGTTTAGCCGTTTAGCCTTTGCGATGGCACATTCACGTGCAACTGCAACGAACCCCCTTTTAGTGTATAATAGGAGAACGAATTCTCATATGGCATTTTGTTAGAGCAGGCTGAATGTGGAATGACGATAACACAAACGGATTGCCTTCCCGTCGTCACCGGACGACATATTACACGCAGCCTCGTTCTGAACTCAAAGCCGGAAATGCAATGAATTACAACTAATCGAGGTCCTAACACTACCTACTACAAACATACGTAATCTAATTCATGCAAGCATAATAAATTTTGGATTGAAATTTGTAGGAATGCTTTTACGAAACTCATCGCGAAATTATGAATAATTAAATAATATAATTATGCTTTTACTTTCGAAGATTTTACTAAGAAAGTAGCAGGAAGTAAAAATGAATAAACAAATTACTATGCTTAAGCTCATTAATAATAATAATAAAAACGTTATTATACCAATTAATTGAAAACTATAAAGTCGAATGAAACATTCAAACTAATTGAAACTGACGTATAATAAAAAGAGAATGGATGTAACATTTTCAATATCGATTAATGTTCTATTAACAATCTATTCTAATAAGTTATGTCTGATTGTCTGACATAAATTCTACTTAAGATTTCCTAACAAACTGTTAACAATGTAAAATGAGGGGTTTAGTGCAATGAATTGGCATCGGTTATTCATTTGTTTCACTGAAATTTTACCTATCTTTCTTTGCCAAGAGGTGTATAAAATCATTATTAATTCATGTTAGTACAAGACTATAACACCAAGTAAATGGCACCTATAAAAGTAATATTCCAACGAAATTCATGGAATACACACGACCTGAACCTATACATGTCTGAAATTAAATATTTCGAGAAGTGGTTGTAGCAATAAATCCCTGTTAAGCCGATAATACGCTCGGATTCATTCGCAAAATTTCAATTTTACTAGTTTGTAAAAAATATTCAAATTTTCACTGCAAAAGATTTTATATTGAAATATTTTTAATTGGTCATACATACGTTCAAAAAATAGGTTAGTTAGTTCGAATGTAAGTAAGGTACTTGTAAAGGCTGCTTGTTGGATTTACCTAGTAATTGGAAATTGATTTGTTGTGCGATCTAGCGTCGATACACATACATGTCGATACCTAGATGAGTTTTAAAAATAAAAATCAACAAAGGTTTTCTCGAGTATAGAACATATTATTATGTTTTTATCTTATTATAGACCGTCTGTTGGTTTCAGCTCATAATCATACTCATACGCCTAGAATCGTTTCACCACTCTAAAAACTTCACTATCCAGCCTTTTAGGTGATGCAAATAAAATCTCCTTAGATGGATATTGAGAATAAACGAGTTTTATATCGTGTTTGCCGCAACCTGTTCATTAAACTGAAAAATCTGTCAATATTTATCTACTTACTAGCTGACCCGACAGACGTTGTCCTGTCCTCAATAATTCATACAAAAAAGGAAATTCAGATTTCCGAATTTCAAAAAATTCTGGAATTTTTTCCGGAATCTAATTCGAACTATATTACGAACATTCTAAAACCAAAATTGATATTGGGTCGAGCCAAATCGGTCAAGCCGTTCTCAAGTGATGCACTTAGCGACGAACAGCATTCCATTTTTGAAAAGATTTATAGATATACCTACGTAGATTGGTTTCATATGTGTTGAAGAGTGAATGAAAAATAAAATGTTTGGTAAAAACAGTATTTACTCGATAGATACTGGCCATATTCATGGTGGATACAGGTTTAGGCCTTGTATTTTCAAATAGAAACCCGTCTATTTTTTTAGCGCAAAACGGACCTGTCAAAGGGATACGAAAAATCCCAATCTAAAAAAACTCCGCGAAAAATTCTGATTAAGTTCACAGACAGGCAAAGAGTCGAAGTATGAGACCTATTCGTTTTCAAACATAACTTCGCTATATGCACTAATTTAAATTATGTTTGTAATGCCGATGGTGCATGATTTTGCTTTGCTTTGTTTGTAGGTATACCATGATAAACCGTAATGGATACACCAAACTGGACTTGCGAACAAAGGCCTATAGAATAGTGTCGTTCTACCTACGGGCCGATTTATCTGATACCCCCGGTCACATTGGCCAAATATATGGACAATTCGCCTCGACAACGTTAAATATAATACGTGTAGTGTACTCTTTCTCTAGATGGACTCTTGTTTTGTACATGTGTACAAATTGCTGGACTGCTCATCATAAAAGGTAGCACCAAAAAGCTGCTGAACGTGGTGTCGGAAAGAGTGGACAGCCAAATTATGAGGCACTCACTACGCCCCGCGGTTTCACCCGCGTAAGTCTCGATCCCGTGGGAATATCGGGGTATCCTATGTGTTAATCCAGGTTATAAACTATCTGTTTGCCAAACATCCAAATCCATTCAGTAGTTTTTACGTGAAAGAGTAACAAACATCCATCCAACCATCCATCCATCCATACTTACAAACTTTCGCTTTTATAATATTAGTTAAAAACAGGCGTGATTTTGTTTTTTTTTTAATGTACAATGTCGTTTTAATTCAGTTTACCTGATGGATGATGAACCCCTGTTTAGCCGCTAGATGATTGTCTTTAGTGGTTTCGAGCACCTGCTGATTGATGAAATTAGGTCAACTATGCGATTGCAGGTATCACGAGAAGAGGATCACCGGAGGCAATCAGATTAGGATTAAATTAGCAATCGTCACAAACCCTTATAACACGAGAAGACACCGGGTAATGGTTCCTGACGGCAACTAAAGTGCTGCTTTGTGACTGTTTGTGACATACTGCTTTAGAGCCTATATGATCATCATAATAAAAGACAATTCTATGGTAGCTTTCTAATTATCAAAATCAAAATATTTTATTTCACATACACCTACATGATACGTCAGAAGCTAGGTGCACGGTTCCAATTGGTCGTTTCCTATGGAGAAGAGCCGGCAAGAAACTCCAAGGTGCTCTTTTAAAAATAATTGGCTTTTACAATATTTTCAAATTAGTGTTAGTAGGCATGGGCGGACAATGTAGGCCTTTCAACAAGTACCAGGTACTTAATAAAATAGAAGATGTTCAACAAATCTACAGCCCACTATCCGCGTCGTACGATATACTCATACCTACTTACCAAAGTACCTACTATACCTACTGCTAATGAAACAACACGTCTTATTGAACTTTCGATTCCATATATTCAACTTTTAATTAGTATTACAAGTTTTGATAAAATTGTGTCAATATTGCAATCGAACACGTTGCAATGACAAACGAAACCCTTTCGCGAATTTTACTTGGTCGCACAAACAGCGCCACCTAGCGTTGGATAGCGGAACTTGTATGTTCACACCAAGTACCGCTACGCAACGTCAGAGGGAACCGTCGACGTTTTACATTAGTTATTGGACAATTTATAAGACAAGCGCAACACCTTTACAATTAGTTAACGCTGAAAGTGGATAATAGTCATTTTGCGATTCTTGTCATTAAGCTAAGCTACGCGGTAAACTTCATTTAAACTTATTTTTTCATTGACTACAGTAAATATACAACTTACTAGCTGCGCCCCGCGGTTTCACCCGCGTAAGTCTCGATCCCGTGGGAATATCGGGATAAAAAGTATCCTATGTGCTAATCCAGGTTATAAACTATCTGTTTGCCAAATTTCATCCAAATCCATTCAGTAGTTTTGACGTGAAAGAGTAACAAACATCCATCCATCCGGCTATCCATCCATCCATCTATCTATCCATACTTACAAACTTTCGCGTTTATAATATTAGTTAGATTAGAAGTTTGAAAAATCCTTTTGCGGTCATTTACGTGTGGCACTGGTTTTGTATCCACATTTCTACGAGTAGATTGTAGTGTGCTACGAAACGCTACGAACCGCTACGAATCCCTACGCAGCGTAGTCGAATGCAGTCTAATGGTTTTATCAGGCTGGTCCGCTTCAGTGCGTTGATCCTGACCAGTACATAGGGACTGATGGCCGACACTTACGTTCCATATTATAGAGAATTTAAGCTACAAAGCACTCAGGAGCTTAGAGCTCACACTACATTCTATGCTGCAACAGATTACGTACCTACGTTACATTCTAACATGAACAGTTTTATTTGACTAGATTGTTTTTATTTTGTGTGACAAGGTCTGGTTATCAACCCTGTTAGTTATCATGTGCTACATCTATACGCATAGTAACTAAATCCACCAACCGCGAAATTATAAATTCCAAACCAACAAACCTTATAATGAAATGCATGAAAAATTAATAGAAAGTTTTTGTTTGTTCCAGCTATGATCGCGATCAGCCCTTCACTTTCCAGATCGGTGTCGGCCAGGTGATCAAGGGATGGGACCAGGGCCTCCTCGACATGTGTGTTGGTGAGTACCTAACACTAGATACCATAGGTACAATGTTTTTAGTCTATCGCTATCAAAATAAAAATGCCACAGTGCAGGAGTCGAACCTTTGTAAGTAAGTATATGAGATAGATACTAAGTAGTCTACGACTCTAACTCTACTCGCAAAAACATCGTAAATACGTCAACAACGTACGCTGCCCGTCTCTACAGCACGCCTAGCATATCTCAGGAGAACAAGACTGAAGGCGGCACCGCTTGCTTGGCATTTAGTAAGTACTACACAATTTTCCCGCCCACCAATTTCATGCTAGGCCCACCGAATTTTGGGTGTGGAAGACGCAAGCTTGCGCAGTTGTCAAATTGTAGGTGTGCGAGGGGTTAAGGGCGCAGGGGCGCGGGGCGGGAGTACGCGTGCGCGGGTCGACAACCCCGCGCAATCCCGAGCGCGGTCCGCGAAGCAGTCTCACTGGGATCGCTCACCTTCGATGCATGCGTAATAAACATTACCTACAGCTAAATTCTAGTAAAATCTGGACTGCTAATTAAGTTCACATTTATTATAGTCCATGAAACATTCAAAACTTGTGTATCATTATTAGGGTTGAGCCGTGAAGTGCATTTGTGCTGTGAATAATAATGTAGAACTTGTGAACAGTGTTGTTGTTTATTTATGTTTCCTACCCTATCATTACCCGGCTAGACACGCTGTCGTTTACATAAAATGGCGGCATCCAAAATAAACAGTATAGACTATTTCGGAGATAAAGATATCAACGATGCTATTTTATCAGACATGAAAATAGCTTATTATACGATACTTCCAAAAACATATAAATCAGAGCATTGCCAAGGATTCATGTGCAACATGGCGAGTCAGGATTTTATAAATATTGTGATGCAAAGGTTAAAAAAAGAAGGCGCTGAATTTAAGGCACATCAGGCCGACCGGATGGCATTGAAAATCGATCTTGAAGATTTTAAAATAGTCGTTATAAATGGCAAAGAACAGTTAATAAAGACAATTTGTGGAAAAGATAAAATAATTGTACCTTGGGAGGATTCATTTGAGATTGTTTGGGAAGGTCATACAGAGCACTGCCATCCTGAAGCACCGAGGCTAATGGAAATACTGCAAAAAAAGTACTTAGTAAACCGAAATACAATAGAATGCTTGAGCGAAATTTGTCCTGTTTGTATAGGAGAAAACCGGCCAAATATTAAATTTAGTCTAGATTTTGTACCCATGAGTCAAGACCCAGATTTCACTTTCAATAACATATTGGCTTACGAGGACACATTCACTAAGTTTCTCCATTTAAAACCAATCAACAAGGATCTAACAATAAAAGAGCTTTCGAAGGAGCTAATCAAAGTTTTTATGGACTTTGGGCCACCAAGAAAAATACTCATTAGTCATCCCGTGCTTATAATGACATTCAATGATTTCAAAGAATTCAAGCACGTTTTCGATTTCGACGTAATTGTTAAAATAGTCGAAGTAGACTCGTATAAAATTAATCTCATAAGATCAGCCATTAATAAATGGATGAAGGATAACGAGAGCTCAGATTGGGGATACAATATTCATAATATTGAGTGGGGTTTAAATAACAACGTCTGCATCAAAGACAAGAAGTCTGCAAACGTAAGAGTATTCACAGCTAATGAAAAAGCTGTTGCGTTACAAAATCAGATAAATTTAACATTACCTAATCTCTGTAGCACAAATGATCCAGTTCTTTCCGCTATTACTAATGACCCTGATGAAAAAATATTAACCTCTTCCATAGAACAAGATTTGACAGGTTTATCTCAGGGTTCCATATTAGATGACAAGGACCCACTTGAATTTGATGAAAACATGTTTGAGAATGTTTTGGAAGGAAATGAGTTTTTAGACTACGACAAATTTAAGAATACTGAATTCGAAGAGGGGCCGTCCCAACAGATATTGGATGCACAGAGTTTGCAATCACAATACCCAGAAGTAGTACACAGAGAAGATACACCAACTGTTACTAATGCAGAACCATCAAACCAAGGGTTGGAAGCATATACGATTACTACGAGTCCCATGGAGGCAGACAATCAACGATCAATATTATTTTTAAGCGAATCAACATTCCCCAAAAATTTCCCAGAGGGATCTGAGCATTTTTGATTAAATAACAATGATGACTGTATAGCCATCAATGAAGAAGCGGCCAATATTTCAGAAGTTGATCACATATCAATGATCAATGTTTTCAATTGTGAAAACAGCGAGGGGTGTAGCAATTTTATTCCATTGAAGTGGAATGATAATTTAGTTGTCGAACAAATGACAGTTGACTGTAAGCATATTCAGTAAATTACTGAAAATCTGAAAAATAACGTAGTGATTAAGTCTAATTTAATAGATACCTACGTTATTCTTCAAATTTTCGTAGACTACGCATTATGCATTCACTTGGAAAATTTATCGTAAACAATCGCCAGCTTTGCGGTACCTAACGATTCTTGGACACTATAGGTATATGATTATTAGGCAGACCTTTGCACTCTCCTCGAAATGTGTCCGTGTCGGTCTAACGTGTTTAAATCAATTTCTAGTTGTAGTTGGTAGTGGGTCAAGGGAATCATGACATTACCGTTATCGGAAACATTTGTTTTTAGCAAAATCTAAATAAATAGTTACTTATTTATCGCTATTTTCGAAAATTTCAAATTGTGAATGCTACACAGCAAGTATAATTTGTATCTAATGTCACAGATGTTATAAAAACGTTAAAAATAAACTGTTTACTACCTAAGTAAGTACATAATTTAAACAAAGAAGTGGTAGCAATAAAAAAATATTATCTTCGTAAATAATGGCAAGTCTATACTTGAGGTACGCTATGAGGAAACATTTTATGCGGATGAGCTCAGTATATACCTAGATGTTACAAGTAGGAACCTAAGCATTTGTATGGAGACATACCTACAAATGCTTGCTCGTAATAACTATAGGCGTGCCTGTGCGCCTGTGCTGTTAATGCGCCCTGACAATTACTTGTTAATTCTCAAAATATAACTTTTATTTTGAACTAACGTTAGATTACCCATCCCAAAAAAAAAACTGGGAAATGAAACGGAACCACTACCATAACTTCCTAATCGTTCCAAATCTTATTCATGATCAACTTGTACATTTCCAGGTGAGAAACGTAAACTGACAATCCCATCCTCTCTGGGCTACGGCGAGCGAGGGGCCGGCAACGTGATCCCACCCCACGCTACCCTTCACTTTGATGTAGAGCTCATCAACATCGGCGACTCGCCCCCGACCACCAACGTCTTCAAAGAAATCGATGCTGATGCCGACAACATGCTCTCCCGCGAAGAAGTGAGTATAGAGTTAGCGTTCCAGGCGATGGATACCGACGGGGACAAAGAACTGTCGCGCGAGGAGGTCAGTGCCGTGGCTTCAGGTGACGGTGGGATGGAGGAGGTCCTAACACTGTCCCGTTAACTTATCGATGCCGTATCCGTTGCACATTAACCAAATATCTGTGTAGAAGTGGTAGTTACCTATATCCTATAATTGTATATCTCAATCTTTTAGTATCTTACTTTGTAAATACCGAGCTACCAGCACTTGCTTCTCTAACTATTCATTAAAATTCACGTATCAGCATTTCATAGGAACCTACATATGGTAGGTAGCTCTGTATAATATGCTTTTTCCTATATTTTATTTATCATAATAAGTACTTAAGTAATTATTAAACATATCTCTAGAGAACGTGTCGTTTGTCGTTTTGCATCCTCGACAAATTCATTGAGGTCATTGTACTCATCATTTTAAACAACTTTTACTAGAACACCCAACATCAAATCGGTAAAAAAAATATCAGTTGTTCCCTACATTTTGACGAGTTACGCTAACTCGTAAATGTAGGGAACAGCTCATTTTTTTTTTTGCGATTTCTGGTTGTTATAATGATGAGTGACCTCAATGAATTTGCAGCAAACAAACGAGGATGCAAAATGACACGATCTATAAGCATGAATATTATATTACCGACCCGGATTGCATTTGCATCATATGTTACGCTAGGCTTTTTAACAGCTTAACGAAATGTACGTAGGTACATAGCTTCAAAAATCCATTATCTCAATTAGGTACCTACCTATCTATTTATGAAGTTATAGGTAGATATAGATTTAAACACCAAATGTAAACTCACAGTAAAATTTTGCGAGTACAGTAGTAGCAAAATATGCTATCTTAATACCTAATAATTTTCGGTCGATATAACAAATTTTCTAAGATTATAAAAAATAACTTTCCATCGAAGCATCAACTTATCAATTACTAACGTAGAAAATATTAACAGCATGTTCTGTAGGAATCTAATATGGTAATAATATGTTCAGATATGGTTTCATATCTGTGTTAATCTTAACAATGCATGCAACCTTCATCGAACCTACATATTTGTGGAGAATATTAATGACATTTTCCAAGTTTTCCTTACAGCAGACTGTAACGACTGTAACGTAGTAAATTATAAACCTAGTGAGTAGAAATTCTAGATAGAAGTCTAGGTGCAAACCAACAAGTAAATCAAAGTTGTATAGGTATGTTTTACAAAATCAATTATTACCGTAAACATTGGTTGCTTATAAAAGTCTTAATAAAACCATAATAATGAACAGTGCAGTATGGAAAACAGAAATTACCTATCCCAGAGACGCAAACTGAGATAACTTCGTAGCCCATAAGTAATAGGTACCACTTGTAAATACTTAATTTCTTATTTATGTGCAGGTCAGCGAGTACTTGAAAAAGCAGATGGTGCCCTCAGACGGCGCCGAGATGAGCGAAGACATCAAACAAATGCTTGAAAGCCATGATAAACTCGTGGAGGAAATCTTCCAACATGAGGATAAGGACAAGAACGGATTTATTAGCCATGAAGAATTCTCAGGCCCCAAACACGATGAACTTTAAACGATTATTGTGTAGAGAACTCGCTCCCGACTCATTAATGATTTCTTATTTAGCACAAAATTTGGGAGACGAGTCGTAACTTCGTAAGACTTATGTGCGTCTGTACTAGTTGGTATGTCAGTATACAAAAACCTAAAGCTAACCATATTACACTAAACTTGTGTAGTGTACTATGACCTAACAAATACCCGCATTGTAATGAAGTCGATCTACATGTTTAGATTTAGTAAGAGTTTAGGTACAGTCATTTAAATTTTTGTTGAATCTTTTGTACTTAGTTTATTTACTTATGTTGTTGGTGTAATGGAGTTTTGTTATTTAGAATATGATATTTTTTAGCATAATATTTGATGTCTATGTCTGTTTTGCATGTAACGTATCAATTAATGGTCAACATAATATACATAATAAATGTCGTAGAATCAACTTAATATCAATGTTTAAATGTTTGACAGAGTAGCTATTTCCGATTAAATGTCTAAGTACCTAATTTATAAGAAATATAGGTACTACTACAGTCGAGGCATCTCCTGTATTTAATTAGTAATTCAGATAGAGCATGTTTGATCCACTACAACAAGCACATCTCCCAATATTTATGTTGACTATCCGATCTTCACCCAATCAAATATCTATCCACTTGATCTTTTGATAATATCTACCTACCTACTTACATACTTATGTATATAGCAAATGTATTTTATTACACATCCGAGTACGTATCAAAAGTTGTGTGAGAATATTCTGCAGTACATGTTATAGTCTAACTTACTTAATGCATTGTGTTTAATTTATACTTCTCTTCTATATAACTTGTATGAGTTAATTATATACCTACCTACTTTAAGTTACATGTAAATAATACGTCGTATAAGACAACGATTACCTGTTTTCGACAACCATTCCGCTGCTGAGGTTTAAAATAAAATGTATTTATACCATTAATATTGTTTTATTTAGTTACCCTATTGCGTCAAGAATACGGTCTAGCGTGTGGGTCCAAACATTGAGCAGCAAGAGCACGGCAGCAACACGCGGCGTTTGCAGGACACATTTCTGCCGCGCTCTAGTTAGGACTAAACCGACGAATGTTTGCGCGGCAATACTGCGTGGCACATCCGAGACACGCCGCGCACTTCAGTTGGCATCAGAATTCAGAACTAAAAAATATAAGCGGTTGCGTTTATTAATCGAAAATTGCGAAGAAGGACTAAGAAAAAACATTTAAATAAGAAAAAGCTGGGTGAAACCACTTAATCAGCGGAGGTTAGAGAAAAATGTGAAAGTGTATGTACGAATCGGGAATAAACTAATTAGAAAAGGAGTTCCACAAGGTTCAATTTTAAGACCCATTTTTTACATCTTTTTTGTTAATAATCTAAATAACTACTTAGGTGTATGCTAAAACAAATTGATACATAACTTGTTATTTTTGCTGATGATACGAATGCCGCAGAAGGAAGTTATAGAAACTCTAAGAGGTAAGGTAAATAAAGCTCTGGCTCTCCTTGGTTTACCATCAAAAACCCTTATTAGAAATAAACCAAATGCCATGATAATTAGAACAACGTCGAGAAACAAAGATAGGTACCTACAATTGACTTAGCTTTGATTAATAATACAATAATATTATTAGACAGCGTGAAATTTTTACGTAAATAAAACTTAGACTGGAAAAAGGAACTCACAGCCATAGAGAGTTCAATATTAGTTCCAGTGGCGGATTTACCAGCAGGCTGAGTAGGCTCGAGCCTAGGGCGGCAGATTTTGGGGGCGGCAAATTTGGGGAACGATTTTTTTTTTTTTTTTTTACCTCATAGATATCAAAAATATTTTTCTATGACGGTTTTCTGATGTCTTACAGATAGATGAGATAGAAGTCCGCAACAAATTTTGTCGATGACTTTTCTCTCTCACTTGTCATTGCACATTCCGAGAGTAGCAAACTTCCATATTCTAGAGTAAAACAGCTAGTTCGCCGCCCCTCAAGCAGTAATCGGCCTCTCGCCTCTGCGCCCTTTGCCCACACTTCTCATGAGTGAAAAGAGCGCAATTGTAAAAAATATGCGAATATGCCCCTCTTCCCACTAACAACCCATACATGCCAGTCTTACTACTGGTTGGAGGCTACGAACTGGATGGTTTGTATATAATTTTCCGATTTTTATTCGAATATAATGAATAATTTAGTGAATAATTTTACCGATTTCAATCTTATGTATCGACTATTATGTGTTTCACATGCACTAGTAGCTTCAGAAAATTCGATTGGAATTCAAAAATAAACTTGAACAGTAATAGCGAGATAGTCTTAAGTCAAAAAAATATTTTTTCCCCGAACGCGGTATTTTTTTAATGCTACAATGTTATCAATGACGTCAATGTTGCACGTGCACGTGGCGAGCTTCATTCTCTATTCCAATAACCGTGTGGGTTACCCCGGTTACCCGAACAAATCGAGGCGAAAAACGAAAACAAAATCGGATCAAAGGAAAATAAAGCACGAAACTACGGAACCACGAGTTTTACCCTTACAAAAAATACTGTGTCGTGATTCAAGCGACTTATTTGGGTGTGTGCTGTTATTTTTCGAAGTGTTTCTTGAATTTTATGAATATTTTCACAGCACCGGTAAGTAAAAACTTTTTATAATCATAATAAATTATAATAAATCATTTGTAACGAATCAATTTATTGAAAGAGCCCTGCAAAAATATTTTTCATTCCGAAACTTCCGGAACATGGTCACGTTAAATTTTTGAACATTTTCATATTAACTATAAATAGTATTTTAAAAGATTGCTCAGTGTATGCATTCTTGACAAGAATGCATACACTTTCGAGGCCACATATCTTCGCAAAACATTTTCGTAAAGCCAGATTCTACATCATTAGAGAGCCTATCTTCGTTTCTGCGAAAGCAGAGTTTGCAGAACGTTTATCCGAACTTGGACATAGCCCTTCGTATGGCCTTGCGTACACCAGCAACGAATTGTTCTGGTGAGAGAAGCTTTTCTTGTCTCAAAAGGGTAAAAAATTATCTGAGATCGACCTTGAGCCAAGAAAAATTGAACGCTTTAGCTCTTTTGTGCATAGAGTCGGAATTAATGAACAAGATTACTTACGACGACATCATCGATGATTTTGCCAACAAAAAATCGCGCAAAAAGGCATTGTAACGAACTTCTATTTCGTTGTAAGTAATCTTGGTCATTGATTCCGACTTGACGGAGTCGATTATTGTTAACTGTTTGAAAGCGCAATAAAGATTATTTATTAACGTTTACCAAATGTTCATTATTGTGTAAATAGCATACATTACCCCGCCCATACATGATTGAGCTTCGATTAGCTCAAAAATATACCCAAAAATAATTTTACGTGCAATTTCAACGAAATTGTTGCATTGTAAAAATAATGTATGACAATTGTTGAGGCAAGGGCGGCAAAAACTATTCAGCCTGTACCTTAAAAATTTGTAAATCCGCCACTGATTAGTTCAGCTTGCTATGTCCTTCGAAGCCTTCGAGGTGAGATTTCTATTAATTCGTCAAGGACTTTCTAATTACCTAACTATAATGTCTTTTGGCCCGACCGTTAAAAATAGTATAGGTACATAATAGGTAAGTACTCGCTTGTTGAGTCAAAGCACTCAAAGCTTAGGTACTGTATCGCTCTATCTATGGGGAGGTAGTTACGCGCAGGTAGAAGTGAATACTGCTTGTGTCATACAAAAAAGGCCCATAAGAACCATGGTGAAAATTCCACTGTGGGTATCGATAGGGAGTATAGGTACTATATTAAAGGTGCCTTGCTGGTATGTTTTAGTTCTACACACAGACCTCATGAAAAAACTACTTACCTACACAATTTCGCGAAACCTAAAGAAATATCCGGGAAGCAAAGACACATTTTATAAAAAAATGTAAAACAGTTTTGTCTTACAATTTTGTGTTACTTGGTCATAAAATGCTTGTGATTGATCTCTTCCGTGATTGGAACTTTTACAAACAATATCCGCATTCCAAATTCAAAACACTTTCAGAAGGTCTATCTTGTTTACGAAGAATAAACTAGCTCTCTAGCTCTTTTTGAATAGATGTGGTGTTAACACATCTTCATCACTTGAAAACATTTTCAATCGATTTATTATTAAGTAACCCTAAACTTTTTGTTCGTACAACTTACAATATTTAAAATAGCGCCCATTTACTAATGACAGCAAAGAACACAAAACAGTCTTTATTCTAATGCTAAACTCCTGTTCGAAAATCAAATCAAATAGGAGTTTGTATATCATTGAGATGGAGTTCGAACAAATTGGTGTTCTAAATTCAAACACCAAAACAGTGATTAAAAGTGAAAAAATAAGCTTTTTAGAGGGGGCATGGTATAAAAAACATTGTCCTTTTGTTTTTACAATGTTGTTTGTTTTTAAATTCGTATTCTAGAAGTCCGTGCCTTCGCTTCTCGTTCACATCGACATCCTTGCCATATGGAAAAATTATCTAATTGGTATCTGTCAAGTAGTATCTGTACTATCTGTCACGACTGTCACTACTCAGTCCGATGACAGAGACAGACGTCAGAGAGTGTGTTGTTTGCACAGAGCACTATATGTTGTTTGTGCTGTGTGTTTAGTTTAGTAAGCTGAAAGTGTTGAAACCAGCTGAAACTATTGGACCGATTCTACAAGCCGTGTGAGTGATTCTCTGAAATTTTCATGTCAATAATGTTTATGTGATATTCCCAAAATGCTGTCCAACAAAAGTCTGGTGGCTGCCTGTGCCATAGCGTTCAGCTGCAACGTGGCCCTAATGGTATTATTTGTTAAGTACAATTCTGGCGAGAAATGCTACATTACAATTGATGAGCATCAAGTAGTCACTACCATGATACCAGATGATTTCCTAAGTATGGGTATTGACACTTCTGAAATTGAGCACTATAATAGGATAGAGTTTGGCAAGCCGAAACTGCGACAACTTGCTGCAGCGTTAGCGCCGGCGCGGCTGCGGCTGGGCGGCACCATGTCTGACCGACTCATATTCAGCGAGAGCGACATCGTCGCGTCGTGCGAGCACTGCCCCAAAGAGCAGTCCAACCACTCCAAGTCAATCTGCCCTGCTGTTAGAAAGCTATGCAAACACAAATTCTTGCCTTTCTTTATAATGACTGGTAAGAAATGGACAGAAATTAATGAATTTTGCAAAGCTACAAAAAACAAACTGTTATTTGCTTTTAATGTGATGCTCCGTGATGATCATGGTTGGAGTGAACTAAATGCCAGAGATCTGTTGGAATACAGTAAAAGTAAACATTTTGATGTGGACTGGCAACTTGGTAATGAACCCAACTCTTTTGAACATGTATTCAATATGAGTGTTACCCCAGAAATGTTGGCTCATGATTACCAGAAACTTCGTAAACTTCTCAATCATTCTGGTTACAAACATTCCTTATTAGTTGGTCCAGACACCACTAGACCACAGTCAAAGAGACCTTATTGCCTGGAGTACATGAGGGAGTTCTTGGGAAATAGTTCGAAGACAGTCAGTGTAGTGTCCTGGCATCAATATTATTTAAACAGCAGAACTGCCACACTAGAAGATTTCTGGGACCCTAACACATTTGATTTGTTGAAAGAGCAAATAGAAACTATGAGAAATCACACCAAGAAATACAGGCATATGCCTATGTGGTTGACGGAGACAAGCAGCTCATACGGCGGAGGTGCACCTGGACTATCTAATTCTTTTGCTGGAAGTCCTCTATGGCTAGACAAGCTCGGCCTTGCAGCAAAATACAACATCACCACGGTGGTGAGACAAAGTTTTGTTGGTGGAAATTATAGTATGGTTGATAAAAACGTAGAACCTTTGCCAGATTGGTGGCTAAGTGTTCTTTACAAAAAGCTTGTAGGAAACAAAGTATTACATGTTGACTGTAAATGCTCTCGCTTGCAAAGAATGTATGTGCACTGTGCAAATAGAAAATATACTAATGATACGTCAGCTATCACTGTTTATGCTATCAATTTAGAGATGGCCAAAGCTAGGTTTTTGTTAAATGGCACTGCATTGCATGGAGATAATTTGATTATTGATGAGTACATGCTGAGTGCTCCGTCTAATAACAGGAGATCTAAGACTTTGCTGTTGAATGGTTGGCCACTATATTATGAATCTTCATTACCAGATCTGGAACCAGTACGTTTAAAATATGGCAATCATATTTCTATGCCTCCATACTCTATGGCATTCTGGGTAATAAAAAATACCTCCATAAAAGCTTGCATTTAAATGTTTTCTTTTGACGAATTATAAATCAATTTTGTACTTAACATTCCAGTGATATAAATATTGCTAACCACCAACACAGATCTATATAATTAAACCATAGGTGTATGTTTCAAGTAACCTTGCAAACCAAATCAAACACTGCAGCAATATTTATTGTACATGTTTATATGTAAAAAGATCTGTCCTAAACTCAATTTGTATTTATTGTGTTGCAATGCATAGGCAAACAATAAACAATGCAAAAAACAATTTTCGTCTAGTCCCCTTATCGGTGGGTAGCAATAGAATGTTTTGTAACACCTGCCTAACAGTGATCAATTCACCCATTACTGTAAAGATCCAAGTGTAATGTTTTAAATAAGCCAGTGATCTTATATTTTTCTGATTTGTTTGTAGCCTGTAAAATAAAATACTTTAGCTCGAATAGTTTCTTACATTTTATGTAATAATTTATAACTCTGTCTTTCAAAAACAGGTTAGGTTATAGGTACCTATAAGAAACAATTTAGTAATAAGACGAAGAACAAAAAACCTGTTACAATAAAACTTAATAACAAAGTATTACAATTACTTTGTTATTAAGTTACAATATCTTTGCTTGCCTTGAAAAATATGTCCAAGCTATTAACTTATTTTAATATCTCAATTTCCATTTTGCATCGCCTTTACAATAATTATCTTAAGTGTTGACAATACCCAGCCTTGTCCACGAGTCAAGGAGAATTGTTCTTCATTTGACATTGAACTACTGTCACCATTTGATAAGACTCTGTCTCAATGCATAAGTTATGCCTAAATAGTTTTATATAATTGTAGCCAACAAAGATACATCTCTGTACCTATCTGTTTTCATCTATCAATTAGTGGAGGCAATTTGCTTTAGTCATGTGACTTAGAATGTAGTATTTTTTTAGATCTCTTCATATGTTAGCCTAATAAGCTTGAACATCATATAAAAATGATGTCATCTTCTACAATCTACAACTGTTATAATAACTACAAATAATGTATCTTTATCAAAATATATGTATGAACCCTTGTTTTGTACAATATAATAGTACAGTTCGATTCAAACTTAATGGCGGCTCGGAACATGAGGCGAGACGCTGCGTAGTAATCATTTCTGTGTCAGCGTGGGTGAGGGGTTGGGTACTGCAGAGCGAGTAGCTAACTTCCCAGCCGCCATTAAATTTGAATCGAACCCTACCGACCTATTTCAATGTGTGTGTACCTGTAGTAGATATACATGTATTTTTTAATATTTCCTTTTCATTGTTGCGACTTGTAATAACGGTGTATAATCCTAGTGCCATGCCAAGTGCTATTACTACTATAAAGGTGCTTAATTATATACCTATATACATAAAATAGTTCATAATAAATAATCCTTATGAAGTTGACTGCCTTTACAGCACATTTTCAATATAATATTATAATGTAAAATGCTTTGCATAGAATATTATTTAAAACTTTGCGTGACTTGTGTCCAAAATAAAATATAATGTCAAATTAAGGCTGTACCCTACCTCAGATTTTATCTCGCTCCCACCATACTACTCGCGACTTGAGTGAGAGCGAGACGGAGTGGGGCGCTAGCGGCTCTCAAGCCCCGAAAAGTTAAGGTAATTGCTTTTTACGGTGAAAATAATGGTAATTAA
This sequence comes from Lithophane semibrunnea, assembly GCA_947363905.1. Lineage (NCBI taxonomy): Eukaryota > Metazoa > Arthropoda > Insecta > Lepidoptera > Noctuidae > Lithophane > Lithophane semibrunnea. The sequence continues at coordinate 4,384,414 of OX376186.1, read as the reverse complement.
AAAAAAAAAACGTAAGACCTGCTTTATAGATAGTTCAAGTTATTATGCAAAGTTTCATGATCTAAATTGAAGTATTTTTTTAATACCAGCGGTTGATAGTTCTATTCAGAGGTACCTAACTTTGGATTTTTTTCTATTGAGAATTTTATGTAATCGTGCTTTCGCCAAACATAGGACCTAGCATCAATCCTCAACTTTAACATATATTTATTTCAAAATTAATGCTATAGTATTTTCAGCATAACGGAGGATCACGCTAAGCAATTTGAGGTATGGTACGCCCTTAGTAAATGAAGCGGGACCTATCCAATAATGTCCATTACGAGTTTTTAACCGACTTCTTCAAAAAGGAGGAGGTTCTCAATTCGTCTGTTTTTTTTTTGTTTGTATTTTACCCGATTACTCCGCCAATTATGAATAGATTTTGATGCTTCTTTTTTGTTTGGTAGGTCATGCTTCAGAGGTGGTCCCATATAAATTTTATTAATTTTGCTTGCGTAGTTTTTGAGTTAGCTTCAATAATTACGTATTTTTCCCACTTTGCGTATGTTGATGACATGTTAATTGACTCCTTCACATAGCAGATAACGGTATACGAATTTGTGTGAGGTAGTTACCACAACTAAAAAGTGAACTAAAAAGTTTTTATATCCAGTGCAATTATAATCATAATCATTCATTTTTATTTTTGATTATATTTTTTCTTTATTTCTTTTTAACTATGTACATAATACTTACTTATATTTTTATAAAAAAACATTTAAAAATATAAAAGCTAGTAGCCCATCGATTATATTAATTATTTACAATTATAAAAATAAAATATTATTATGGACACACCATGACAATCTCGTATTTCGATTTACGACAACTAACATCGAGGAGGTCGTATTATTATCTAATTAATAACAATATGATGAGTAGGTAATTAGCTTTCTTCGGTTTCATTTGAAAGAAGCCAAAAATAGCTACTCCAATCCAATCCAAGTCTAATTGAAACTGGAGTCTCTGTTGTTGGACATGATATCAATCAAATAAAGACCATGCTGCCACCCTAATTCTACTGACTTTCCTCGAAACAATATGAAAATATCAAAAAGATTTCCTTCCTCCATAACTTTATTAAAGTATTTTTCAATTTTATATACATGATATCATAAACATACACCCAGACAGGGTACACACGGCTACATCGCATTGTACGGAAATCATATACAATGTGCGATCAGCATAAACTGGAAATGTATAGCTTGATGTGTAGCCGTGTGTACCAACACTGTATAAAATATTAAAATATTATCTTTTGCCCGAATGGATATGGGAAAATATCTCACGGAGACGTACTACCGGGATCAAAAATGTGTCAGTGTTAATCAAGGTTATAAACTATGCGTGTGCCAAATTTCATTCAAAGTTCAGCCATTTTAGCGCCAATCCGGAACATACATTATTTCTAAAAACTATTTTTTCTGCGTCAGACCTCGTAGCAATTACTTTAATTTTTATTCAATTTACAGTTTTCACTTTGTTACTATTTTACTAAATGTATAGATGTATAGTCGTTCGCGCATCACGGAGTTCTTTTTTAAGTGGCCCACATCACATCACAATAGTGTCTTTAAAAAGTATTATGTTAGTGGATTATAGGTAATCTCTTAGTTAACTTTGGTTCTGTATCCATGATTGTATAGGTAAGCGGTATTTTTCCACGTCCATACTACACAAGGATATGTTCTCATTTCAAGTTTTGTTTGAGCAAGTGTTCGTTATATGGGTTCTCTCAATGTAGACATTTGGACATTTAGGTATCGGTTTATACATATTTTTAAATGGGTACCTACATTTTAAATTATACCTTTAGATTGGACATTTTTATAATTGGACTAAAGTCGTGTAATTTTATTTACTTAAATAATGATAATAAGATATGATTATACGGTAAACTTACAATATTTATTTAATTATCTATTTTATATTTATTTTGGTGATAATACTAAGATGTCATGATTAAAAAATCATTACTTAAGAGTAAGTGAGTGAATGAGTGTGTTATATTATATGTTAGGTATCTACCTAAAGTGAGTTGTTTAAATTAACTTATATATTTATCCCTAGACTTAACCGTCTATGGATGAATTTTGAAGACTCCATCACTCAGCCAAAAGAAATATTATGTCCCTGTGTCTCCCTTTTAGTGCCACAAAATCCGTGTAATCGTAGTTTCAAGATCTCCGGTAACGTAACCTAGACTTATTTGCATTCAATTTTGCCAAAAACTTAAAAAAAAGCAGCAGATTTACCGAGACCGCTGTACCGCCCCTTAGCAGTGCAGGCTGCTCATTTGTCAACGCTCACGGAATCCCGCCGCTCATTTGTCAACGCAGCCCATCGCGTCGCCGTGAGTTTCACACACAAATAATCTGTACAAAAATAGTACCTCATCGTTAAGATTAGTTCATTGATTTTACTGTTCAATAAGAACATTATGAAAATATTATTATATTAAACATGCTGCTTGTTGAACAAAGTTTTTGGCAAAGCTTAATGCAGATAAAGATACCTACTTATTCCTTATTTACAATGGTAGCTTCTATTTATCTGACGCAAATTATTTTTCTATGTAGTTGTGAATATGCGGTGCCTAAGTGTAAGACTGATTAGTATTACAATAGTACTTATTTATTTTCCAATTGTGCCTGTTTGTTATTGCAAATCACAATGAGCAATTCCTTGGGCATGACAATGTTTTGTTTGTGCTACCAATCGCAAATAGTAGCACTGGTAGGCTAGATAGACGCTAGTCCATATTGAACGCGCAAGAAAATGTATTGCGCCTTCAATTTGGATGCGCTACTTCCGATGAGATGTGTGGAACATGCAGCAAGCACAAGACAAGCACGTTTATTTTCTGTAAGCAAACTCTGTCTCATATAAAATCAGTTCCAATTTATATTTTCGTATGAGCTTGCATTCTGAAAGCGGGCACCGTCGCAAATAGCTGTCAAATATTTCGCTGTTTTGATTAACTTGGTAACATTACCTACTCCATTTAAGGAACTATGAAATATCGTTAACTAGTAAACTAAAATATTCATTATGAAAATGCAATACCTAATCAATATCCTAACACCGAATATTTAGTTTTTGATGTAAAAAAGTATTTGGAAAGTTTCCAAAAGCCCATTGTACACCTAAAATGGTTACAAAAACAAATTCAGTGTTTTATTAGCAATTCATTATTAATATTTTAGGTCACTGTAGTCAGTGATAGGTATTTCACATTTCCATAAACTATTATTGCCAAATTATTCAAATCAGGTAAATATTTGACAGCTATTTGCGAAGTTGCCAACTTTTAGAATGAACGCTCTCCTAACATCACATTGTATGTTATGTGCAACATGACGCAAAACTTTATTTCTTTGACGGCCTGTGCAAATGTGACTTGACCATTGAGGGATGCGTCCCGTAGGTACAGTCGAACAAGCTATTTGGTGTACAGGCAGCTAACTTGCAACTACATACATCATTTTATGCAATGCTGTGAGTGTGCTGAGTAACTGAGTAGATAGTCAATTCTTTTACATCGCGCGAGAGTTATTAGTGATTATTAGTGTTATTATCTACCTAGGTACTCACACAAATAAAAATGAATAGATATTGGCAATATAGGTAGTGGAAGTATAAAATTTTGTTGCATGCAAATCAAATAGTTTTTTCGACGCAGTGTGCATGCATCGCCGACAGCGTGCATCTCATATAGGTTAGTATCTAATAATGCATCTGAGTTTGTCTCAATGCAAGTGTAAAGCGTATCACTGTAATGAAATCTAAGTCTTTTAACAATTCCATAGCTTACTATATAGTTGGTAACTTTGATTATTTATAATTATGTCTAGGTAGAGTGTCGCGCTGCAAAAGAACTAAAACAATGAAGCCAACTTTTTTATGCTGGTGTGCGTGACAGCTACGTCTTACACTCGTACCACGTCATTGTGCCTTTCTACTGTGCGTGCATTTAGCGGGTAACGGTTGGACGCTATTTTTTTCAACGAGTTCACAGCTTTGACTGTCTATCGAGACATACAATTTTATTGATAAATTAAAATTTTCTAAACTTATACTTACAGCTTGGCAAAAAAGAGTATGATGCGGTGACAGATGAAACTAAATATTTTACTTAGGTAATGCAGACCTATGATGTTGACACTACTTTGCCGACAAGTGCTAGTAGGTTTTTAAGTCAGTACAAGCAGCGTTTTTAACTATTTGTTTAAATTCTTTTACTTATTTCCCATTTGAAGTGACCCATATGCGGTAGTGGCGCCCTCTTTTTTCCAAACTCTTTTTTGCCAAGCTGTACTTTATAAAAAGTCAAATATTTTACCTACATAACGACACCGAGCTGTTTATGTGTCCACAACATTGTCGCATCGTAATTCATAATGAATTTACAATCCGATAGAGTTAATGTTCGTTCAAGTTTCGATTTCATTATTGGTATTAATTACCTTTAATTATGTTTCAGTATTTATCGGTCTAATAAATAGATTGTATAATAAGTAGATGTATCGTTAATTATTTACAACCGAATCCGTTTGTATTTGATAACATTGCGATACCGATACGTATTAAATTAATTAATATTATATTAAATATTGCTTAATTTTTTATACTATTTTAGGTATGATACGTTAGTACCTACGCTTATCTACATAAATAACTCCCTTCAAAAGCATTCGTGTTTTGTGCCTTGTTAGTAACGAAGTACGTTCAATTTGCAATGATTGCTGTGCTGTGCCTAAGTAGGTATTTGTTGTGACGTAATTAGGTATATGGGTAGGTAATGCGCGTGATTTAGACATAAAAGTATTTTGAGAAATACAGACATACGGCGGGTGGTGATGTCATCAGAATCTTTGTGCAAACAATTCCTTTAGTCGCATCATAACTGTATGAGACTCCTGAACATCCAATTCTTTGTTATTCGCTTCCATTTTGTAGTTACTTAGGTACTTGCCTCAACTGTTGTTGTTTTTTAAATTAAGTAGGTTTTTAAATTTAGTAGGTAGGTATTCATGTTTCTGCACTGCGTATGCTTCATTGAAACTTTACCTCAATGACCTCTGTTTCCTTAAATCTTGTTTATAGGTTAACAAACCGGTCGTACCCAGAGTCTCGCAAACTCGCCAGTAAAGTTAGTTAAGTGGGATGCGCTAATGTAGTCCGCGGAATTCAAATTTTCTTACGTTTTTGAATGACTATTTCATGAAATCATGACATTTGGCAGTTATTCTAACTTAAGAGTTGTTTTGCTGATTTTAATGATTATAATTCTGTAAATACATACTTGTTACGGTCGAGAATCATCAACATACAACCTGACACTGACCTGCAAATTGCAGAAAACGTAAGAAAATTTGAATTTCGCGGACTACATTAGCGCATCCCACTTAACTAACTTTACTGGCGAGTTTGCGAGTAAACAAGGAAGGATAAAGAATATCAGTCTCAGGCCTGAGGATCAGAGTTCTGATACAAGGTCTCGTACTAACTTTATTGGCGTGTGTCAATTTTATGCAATGAGAAAATATTCACCTTGTAATGAAAGGCCGCAAAACGTCTATTTTTAGTTAACAAACAATCTTGGGATCTGATTGGCATCAATTGATGTGGGTTGTTGCGTTTTTGCGATTGAAAGTACATAGGTAATGGGTGCCAATCAATTATTTGATTGCTTCCACGAAACCCCGTGGTGGATACACAAACAACAAAATATATCTATAAGATAAATAAATCAATATTTTTATGGGAAACCGCAACTTCTTGAAATTAGTACTTATGTTTTTAACAAAAATCTTTTATTAACAAAATCTTAGATACCTAATGGCAAGCTAGCGCCGCCGCCGCGCCACCGAATTTGAACGTGTCGCGGAATTTTTAAAGATATTGATTTTTGATCTCAGAATTGTCTTCCGAATTAGGATTATATTACTATGTACCTACCTACCTACTTTCTCGTTACTTGCATGATGATGCGGCTCATGCAGCAATCTAATTTACATTCTGAATAATGGGAGAGTCACGCCTGTTGTCTGTTGCTGTTGTCATGCTAAAGCTCGCTTATATATTTCTGTATTTTGATCAAACCACTTTTGGAACAATAACAAATTACCTACCTTAAGAAACAAGTTAATTAATTAATTGAGTAAGTAAATATGTCTAGCGATATGGTGCTTATGTTTATGTATCTTCTACGTACAAAAAATTGCATAAAATTACGTAATTTATACTTAAAATAAATTCTGTATGTTACTGACACTTGAGAATTGTTTTCATTTGCCTTTCCTGTATTCCTAGGTACCGTTTAGTTACTATTAATTAATATTCGTAAGCCAACCAAGAAATTAAACTGCGTTACCGATTTAGTTTCCAAAAATGTACAAGAGCGTTTACGCTGAAAGTGGGCAACGTCGCAAATAGATGTCAAATATTTCGCTGTTTTGGCAATATTAATATACGGAAATATGAAATATGGCTAGACAACTGTCTAAAATATTGATTATGAAATGCAATTTTTAGAAAAAACACTCACCAACCTCATAACCAACTCAAAGTTCAGTTTGCGCAACAACTTTAGGTACCTATGCATTTTTATGAGTTTTTCAATAGTACTACTAAATCTGAAAGCACTTAATTTAAACCAGCCTAAACTTGATATATTTGTTAAAACGTTAATTGTAAAATAGACTTTAGATTATTGTGTGTAATCTCCCTACCCTCATATACCGTATCTCGAAACGGACATACCGTACATGTCCGTTTCGAGATACGGCTAGAAAGAAAACGTATCACGATAATGATCAAGATCCCACTCAACCAGCTAGCCCAACCGTACCGAAAGTGGATGCTGTTGGCAGCCAGTAGGCTAGGCAGAGACACGAGAAACGATTAGCCTTGACATTCAATTGATGCTCTTGAGAGACCTAAGTGAGTTTGAATAAAATGCTAGCAAAGCTGATTTTTTAAACCACAGCGATTAAACTGTTTTACAAACAAAGCTTTGGGACTTTAATCTGCTAATGTAGGTACCTGTAACGAATCATAAATGCTTCAGTAATTGTGGGAGGCTTTGGAGGCTTTTGCCAAGGTGTGGGACGATTCAGGATTAAAATGTAAGTAGGTAACTATAATAAGGTACCTACTAATCTCGAGCTATGTGCCATCACAGAACATTATATTATTTATGTAGGTTTTACTCTAAGAGAGCGCCATCCATGTCAGTCCATCATGATCCATTAGTACTTCGTCCGGGATTCGGGAAGTCGGGAATTCGTCGTTTTCGTCGTTGGTTGTTTCTTAGTCCTGTGTTGCCAACCCTACCGGTTTCTTTTTATTTCTCTCGATGGAGTAGTCGTTTTTTACTCAAAACTCTGAGACTTTCTTGCTTCATTTGAAAATAATTAGTTGTGTAAGTATTAGGTAAGTACATAAATAATATACTTAAGGCAAAAATAACTACATAATTAAATATTTTTTTAAATAATGTAAGTGGATAAAGGCAAGTACCTACCTAGTTACTTACTTAATTTGTCCTGTTCTCTACCCATAGGAGTGAGCGGGCCTTCCTTCTGGAAATACAAAACCCGGGAAAGATAATAGGAAAGATAGTAGGTACGTAGACGTAGGTAATTATCTAGGATAGAAGTAAAGTAGGTATGTCATTCTGTCTTCAACAATAGGCCACGGAGACTCATAGGTACTTAATTTAAATTACCTGGGTACGTAAAGCTAAGCTACATCAAAAGTTTACCTACTACTTTTGTTTTGTTTATAATTCCTATCTACCGGTGCCGGTTTTAGTTGCAGTCAACTTCCCGATTTACGTTGCAGCAACAACCAGCATTATGTTTGTCTTGGGTGGTTATTTGGTTAATTGGATTTGACATTTCCATTATTTCCAAATTAGAAGTAAGTATTGCAACACTTGCTAGTGCTATAACTAACGTTTGGCTGGCGCGTTCAGCAGCGGTTTTATTTATCCAGTTTCATAGAGGTAGAACAAAATACGAGTTAAAACCCAGATTACAGAAGAATCAGATATCTTATTGCGAGACGTTATGATAAGTACTGTAAAACGATTCTGATAGGTACAATGTTTTTGCCTCTATTGATAATATTGTTTACCCCGTGGGGCATTTGTGAAGATGACGAAAACGTGACATATCCGCAAGGTAGGTAATAATAAATAAAAGATTGTATTGTTGTTGATTAGCCGTTTGTATTTAGAATGCTATTCTATTTCACGTAACTTTCTTTTTTTCTTTATGTATATAACAGATTATCTAGGACGAGGTTTTTAATGATAATGATTTTCAGATGATTTCAAGTGTTCGCTGCCAGATGTACAGAGTTTGGATGCCAATCTGGATATCACAAGATTTAGATCAGACTTTTCTAAAATATCTGAGGTATGTCTTAATAGGATAGCTAAAAGTAAATAGAAGAGAAAAACATTATTTTCTCAAAATTGATATAAAAAACCAACATGCAAGGCTCTTTATAAGTCCAAATAACCAGCAATTAACATTAAGCTTTTTTTTATGTAATCAAAAAAGCTGTTTGTTTTTAGGTGAAATTTCCAGGCCTGATAGGACCTTTAAATGAGAGGCTTATATGCAAGATTAAATGTATTGATGGCAACTGGGTGGGCCCCCTTTGCTCCAGCACTCCAGGTATGAAAACCTCTATCCACACAGTCTAGGTCAAGGTTTTTTGGGTCCAGGGCTACTCCAGTTCAGTGTCTCCATACATTAAAGCATTTTAGAACTGAGGATATGGAAACAAGCTATTGTTTTCCTCAGTGAAGAAGCACTGAGCCGGCCTGGCCCGGAGCCTATGAGATATGTGTGAACATATTTTTACAGATGTCCAATAAATAAGTCACATTTTTCACATGATAGTTATAGTCATAATATCATTAACTATCATGTGAAAAATGTGACTTAAATAATTATGATAGGAAATAAAATTGATCTTATCTAATCATATCATAATTCATTCAAAAACAATAACAACATCCGGTTATAATGAAGTGGCTGATGTACTATTAATCTTAGTCAACAAGCATTAAGTATTTTAATTTCTAGATTCATTTCAAGTTAAGGATTTTTACTATTGATCTGTAAATTTCAGATGGGAGATTCCAACCAATACTAAGGGAATGTCTATATCGGAATGAACATCCACTCCTGGCCATATCATTTAAGAATTCATCTATAAATGTGAGTTTAAATAAATATTAAGGAACTACCGGGAATTATGGACGTATTTCTAAAAAAAGACTATTTTATTGTAATAAGGAAAACTATTTGCGAAGTTACAACTCAATAACATGCATTGCATCAAATGATTAATGAGTGACCAATATTGAACTGAGGATTACTGTGAGTTTTCCTCATACAGGATGAAATTTAATTCATGGGCATCCTCAAGAGCGTTTACTCTGAAAGTTGGCAACGTCGCAAATAGATGTCAAATATTTCGCTGTTTTGATTAATTTGGCAATATTACTGTATTGAAATATGGGTTGCTAACTGTTTAAAATATTGATTATCAATAAATAATATCGTAACACCGAATATTTAGTTTTAGTTGTAAAAAAAGGATTTGGAAGCATGGCTTTTTAAATGTAAATATTTGACATCTATTTGCGACGTTGCCCACTTTCAGCGTAAACGCTCTTAAGGGGTCATTGTATTCATCATTTTGAACAACTTTCACTATGGGATGGGTTATACCGGGATAGGTTGTTACATAAAAGGACACAGTTTTACCTTGCAGTTGAGAGATTCCTTTTATCGCGTTTCCAATACTCTTAAGCTGATCTCTAAACTTTCCTGAGAACCACAAATAAGTATATTCCTCTCATACAATATCTATGTTGAAGTGTAAAACCCTTTGAAGCAATTCCTGCCTAACAGAGTTGTAACAGCATGGAAGAGGCTCCCAAAACAGCTCCTTCACTACTAAACTGCTTCGAGAACCGATTGGACAGATTAAATATCTCCAACTTATTTGAAACACACGCAACAGCTAATTAGCTGCTAGTGTGTCATACCAAATAATAATAATAAGTACTTTCAATAATATTTTTGCAGAAAGACACACATTTCCCCCACGGTTCTGTATTGCTGTCTCGTTGCAAGCACTTTGGATTATACAAGTTGAAGGGAGACAACATGCTACACTGTGAGAACGGAGAATGGACGCCCAAGCTGCCTGAGTGCGTACCCACCAGTGTTGTAACCAACTTTACGGGTAATGTTTGTCAAATATTACACATTTTATTCATGACCATGCCACATTTTTACACTAAGATTTATAATAAAATAAGGTTTTATTAAATTAATCTGATGTCTCATAGCCAGTTGTCCCTCTGCTGCCCGTAGGCGAATGTATCACGCTATTATGTATGCAAATGGTATGCAACAACAGTATTTGACGTTGGGGCCAAAAAAGAAGGTACTTTTTGACTTACCTGATAAGGACCTCTTTGAACCTTGGTAGCTTTTTCGTCTAGTCTTCTATCACAAACCATAATGGCATCAATGATAGGAGCTCGTGGCTAAGTATTAACAGCTGCACGGTTCGATCCATCTTTACATATCGAGACTCCTCCGTGCCTCGGAAAGCACTTTAAGCCGTTGGTCCCGGCTGTCATTTCTGGAACTTTGATAGTCGTTGCGGGTCTTCAGAAGCCCGAAAGTCTGACAACCATTCTTGCCAAGGGGTATCGTATTACCCAGTTACTGTGTTGTGGAGGTCAGATAGGCAGTCGCTCCATGTGAAATACTGGTATTCAGCTGTATCCGGTTAGACTGGAAGCCGACCCCAAATTGGTTGGGAAAAGGCTAGGCAGATTAATGGCCATAATTATTTCCTCTTCGCACAACAAAGCCTTACGTATCCGTTACATTGTACCGTTACAGGTGACGCGCCGCCCACGATTCAGTACACGATCGTGAGCGGCTCGGCGGTGGTGGAGCACTCAGGCGAGCTGTTCGTGTTCCCGGACAGCACCGTGCGGTTGGACTGCGTGTCGCGCCGCGCGCTCGGCGACCCCGAGTGGAGCTGGACACAGGCCGTCGGACAGCATAGCTCTGGTAATACTTTAAAATAGTCAAACTCAAAGCATTTGTTTGTCAAGGAGTCAGAAACTGAAGCTATTTGCCCATTCCAAAGCTTAGTAGGTTCCTATAGAAGAACGATCAAGAATTTCCATGGAGACTCTTTTAAATAAAATAAAATGTTGGTTACGTCATCCGCATCCGTGTTGAAATAATAGGTAGATACCAAATAATATACTATTCTCTACCGATGGATAGCTCGTTAAAAGCGTCCAGAGAAAAAAGTAGAATCGATTTATTTATTGTTTGTTACATGTTTTTTATTTAAAATATAAAAGTAAAAAGTATCACTGTGTGACATACCTACGGATCACAGAGAACTTTTGGGTACCATTATGCTAGTTGACAGTAAGATAAATAGTATTTATCTTATTTATTAAATACCTCATTATTTATGTATTGTAGAGAGGCAGTGGCTCTGAGCGATAAATATAAAAAGTCATCTTAATTGTGTAAATGATTTTAAATGTTATGTAATATTTTTGAGAAATAGTTGCGTATAATTAAATGTGCGAGCGAATTCTATGCTGAGCCTTGTGTCGCTATTTCAGTCATACAACTGCTGTCTAGAAATAAAAAAGGTGTCTTCTAATGATTTTAAGTGAGTACAAAGGCTGGCGAGAGTGCGTGCTCGATACTAATATTAAATAATGTACTACCTATTCGAACCAAACTTGTCTATACGAAATAACCTCTGGCTAGCATGCGATCATCCATGGGAAGTTTCTACTCTACAGCAAATAAAAAAAAAATATCATTCGAATTGTATATATTTGCGAAAGTTAGCACTTATTTGCCGTGTTCAACAACCCTGTTGAGTTCAGCCAATAAGGTAGCGCTTAGTAATCAGTCCTTATTAAGTACAAATCTCTATTATTTTGTATACGTTCAATGTGCTTGCTTGCCGACAATGTGCTTCAGAGGCCACACACTGTGCTACAAGGAACTTTTGGCGCCTGAATGACTTTGACAGGAGGGCGTTCGTAAACATTTGTCCAGGGATGCGGGAAAGTCCTAACGGGATACCGGGACCCTTGGCAACAGGCAAATGAAGGAACACGGGTGGGTCTTAATCAGTATAAGTCAGACACGCCCTCCCGTTGCGCCCAAAGAGGGAGAAGTCATTCGACGATTTCCCACCCTCAAAAAACAATAAAAAAAGTTTTTTTTTTTAAATTTTCACAGAAATCACAAAAAGTATCCTTGTATCGTTTTTTTATTCAAAAGTTATGCTGCCATTGTATTTCGTTTAGTATACGTCGACGCTATGGCTTTTGACATTGAAGTTAAAATTAAACACAGGATGTGACAAAAATGTGTTTTTTTATCTCAATAATAAGTTGTAAATCAGGCTGAATCAGAGATTTCTTTATCAACTTCCTGTAGTTCATTGTATTCATTTATAAACCAACCAACCGTTTTTAACCAACATAATATTAATTACACTTGCAGTTTTTATTGTACGAGTAATATACGTAAAGCTGACTTCATACTATGAAATATATTGTAATTATATAATTGATGTACCTATACCAAATATTGTAAAACATTTTTTTTTTTAAAAGAGTAACGGTGGAGTTTCTTGCCCATTCTTCTCCATACGAAAACTACCTTTTGGAAGGGGCAACTAGAATCAGTTCTATTTCTATGTATTTGACGTTCAAAAGTGCCTTTAATGTGCCTAGTTGAAATAAATTATTTGACTTTGACTTTGATTGCATCTCGAGATATAAATTAATATCGCTCACCATACTTTTAAATGGAACCGTTTACACTTTTTTGTTATCTCGGGATATAGATTATACCATAGATATCCGTGGGTTATACCTATTTATATCTAATAAACTGAAGTCAGCTTTACGTAGATTTGCAACCTGGTTTAGTGCGATTTTCTTATATTTTTTAAGCGAACATTTGCCTGCCTTTTGTGTTGTTTGAATTTTCTTTTTGCTCGTAATCTACCAATTCCATTCATTAAAAAAATGAGACAAAACTGGTTTGGCTTAGCCGTGCGATTTCTCTTATTCCATGAGGTATTAATAGCGACGATAAATTCCTCGTATAGACTGGCGTGATGCGGGCGCGACAATGGTTGCGTTGCCTGTCGCGCCCGCGATATCGCGCCTGTTTGTACGAGCCTTTAAGCTTAGGCGTGCGACTTTCCTTATTCGAGACTATGGCAGCTCAGCGTTTATTCAATCGGCTTGACAATGCGAGGTGTTGATATTGTGTGCCTCCTTGCCGCTTGCGAACCGCTCAAGATCCCATTGTGATGATTTTATCGTGTCTTTTCTCGTCTACACAAGGAGAGCTGCTCGACAGTCGAGTACGTGTGCGTAATGTTCACGAACAACTGCATGAGATGAATAACTCCTCGTGTAACTGTCGAATAATATTTTTTCAAACTTACTAACCTTTTTTCGGTGAGGTGCGCTACGCTATGGCTACTGTATTTGTTTGCCCTTTGGTACACGAATATTTTTTATTCTTATAAACTACAACTACTTCTAGCGAGTCGCCGCGGCTGCGCACGGGTGCATTCCAGATATGAATGTATTAGTCACGTAAGCCTTCCGGAATAAATTCTCTAAATTATGGTTACTACCGCATCTAAATCCATTGGTTAGTTTAGAAGAACTAAGGGGACAAACACGAAAAGCGACTTTATTTATAGATTTCTGTTTTCACTTTCTCATTAGGATTTTATGGTGAAAGCGGTTTTATGTGCTAAAGCTATTTATAAGGAATACTTTTTTCATGCTTCTAAACCCACCGGTTTGGCTGTGCGTTGTCTCTCAGTGAATGAATGAATTTAATAATGTTATTAATAGATAATTTGATTATGAGCGTGTTGTTTACAGCGTGGTCGAGTGAAGAGGGCGAGAAGGAGTCGCACTACCGGCTGACGCTGAGCAAGATGTCGGCGCGGCACAGCGACCAGTACACTTGCACGTCGCCCGGCGGACACACCAACACAGTGCTCATTAAAGTTGTTAGTGAGTCCTGTTTCTGATCACGTAAACAGATATAGGACGAATATCACTATATATTATAAAACGAAGTCCTCCGCGTCTGTCTGTCGTCCTGTTCACGATAAACTCAAAAACGACTGCACCGATTTTCATGCTTTTTAGCACTAATGAATAGAGTGGACTAACTTCAAAGACTTAAAAAGGCGGGGCTGAAACCGGGAGTGGCGAGTCACAGTTAATTGAAACTGAGGCGAAACTTAAGAGAAGCCTTTTTCCAGCAGGGGACTGAGATAGTCACAGTTAATTGAAACTGAGGCGAAACTTGAGAGAAGTCTATTTCCAGCAGTAGACTGGCATAGTCACAGTTAATTGAAACTGAGGCGAAACTTGTGAGAAGCCTATTTCCAACAGGAGACTGAGATAGTCACAGTTAATTGAAACTCACAAGTTTCCTCTTACCTTAGCCCTCTATTAGTTTCACACTGGAATTGTCTCTGGGCGACTTCGCCTTAGGAATTTTTCAATAATATTTGGTATGGTTTTTCACAGACGTAGTGTGTCCGCCGGTAGTTGTGTCGTCGCACCGCATCCGCCAGTTCACACAGGGCACGAAGCTCGGCAACTCGGCGCACTTTAGCTGCCAGCCCGGGTTCCACCTCAACGGATCTTCAATACTCACCTGCATGGGCAACGGTAAACATCATGCGTCTCTCAGGCAGAGACGGTGGCGGTGGCCGACAGTATTAGTACTATCTGAATAGGATACTTGACTACATACATACAATCACGCCTTCTTCCAATGGCATGAGGGTAGTCAGAAACTACAGGGGGCTTCAAACAGCCACTTTGGCAGAATCATAATAGGCAAATATTATGAATCATCGTAAAATCTCACAAACTGACAATTCATAATATGATCTGCGTGCGATTCATATTACGAAATATCATCATCTGTTTGACAGTTTTCTATGAAGATTTGTAAAATGGTCCACAAATTATGAATTGCTTTTATGTCAAATTAGAGGAATTCCTAATGACAGCAGATGCAGGAAATGAACTGCTTTAGTGGAATTCCACTAAAGCAGTTCATTTCCTGCATCTGCTGTCACTGGCCACATTAGCAATTGCTAATGTGGCCAGTTTAGGCCCACAGAACACCACCTGCTACGATCCTCACTTAAAACTTTTGCTTTTTGACCACTATTAAAAATATTTTTTACAAAAATACCAAGCTTATGTGTCGAGAATTCTAAGTTTAAAAAATCCAGTCAAATACCCTATTGTACCTCTGCCACTGCCACTGTGTCTGTCGGAGCAACGTATCATTCTTGGGCATGCCATAACCATGTCACATGGAAATTAACCTGGTAACGAAGACGACCCGCGCACAGATCGCCAAAGACCAAACATTTTTTAAATATTTTGGTGAAGGGCCAATCGGAGCGCCGAACGCGTTCGATACGTAAAGTCGAGATAGTTAAAAGAAACTCACACTTGGGCCTCAGTTGTCCCAGAATGACTTCGAGTGCTACAATCAGGGTAGTCCTCATGCAGCCCGTAATCCAGCATGTAGGCAACCCTTTGCATATGTTGTAGTTTGGGCTTAGTTCGGGGCCACCAGACCACCCCCGTCAGGGATCTGAGAGCGGATCACTGCTCAGTATAGCCATATTATAATTCATTGGGCTAGGCCACCCCTATAATTTCCTTGTACTGCCAGAAGTTGATGCTGCACTAAATATACTTAATTTTAAATTAAATTTTTAAAGGATATTGACCAAGCGACTAAGGAACCTCGTATCGGTATGAATCATGCAGTGACCGAAAGATTTATGGTTTAAATTAAAGCATGATTTTGGGGCTTTCAAATGTAGTTTACCACTTTATCAAAATTCTCCGCATTACAGGGTAATTAGGTCGCAAAATCTTGGTTCAGAATCGAATCTCTTAGTGACTTTTTGTCACAATGGATGGTGGTAAATTGAAAATACGAATTAAGTAGTCAAAATGACGTTTGAGCATTGTCAATGCTCGTCAATTCCGACAGCTTTATAGAGGTACCTAGTGTACCCAGGTATAAGAAGGTTTTATTGCGTACATACTCTTTGAACTTGCGTGAAAAAAAAACTATGTATGGCTAAAATGGGAAATAAAAACTAATACTTTTATGATGTTTTTTATGCAGAGAATTTAAAGATTTGCATTACTAGATAAAATCATTATATTTTAAAACAAGAACTATCAACATTAGAAACCTAAGTCACAGCCTAACAAATAGCGATACGGGGTCCGGTCATTCTCCTTTATCATTAAATCATTTAAAAATATTATCATTATTACTAAGGTCGTTGGTCATCGTTGCCGCCGACGTGTGAGGAGACGTTCTGTCCTGTGCTGAAGACGTTGGGCCCGCAGCTCAGCCTGGTGGAGTACAACTCGTCGTTCGGTGGGCGCGCCGTGTTCACGTGCAGCTGGGCGTACCGGCTCGTGGGCGCGCCTGGCCTCGAGTGCGAGATGGACGGCACGTGGTCCGGGGAGGTGCCGCATTGCATCCGTGAGTGCTTACCGATACGAATCCGTCAAAATTGTGAATATTCCACTTTGTCTCACTGGTGGGGCAAACTTGTAAGACGGAATAGAGAGTTGCTGGACACTCAGGATTTGTTATGATTTTCTACAAGTTGTAACTTACAAATAATAATGATGTCCAAACAAAAATGTATAACTAAGTTTTTTCTTTCCAGCAATTTATTGCCCCGACCCTTTGGTGCCAGCGAATGGTCGCCTGCTAACGGAGCCGTCAGTGAAGCACGGCAAGTACCCAGTGGGAGACCTGATGATATACTCTTGCGACGACGGCTATGAAATCGTCGGCGAGTCCTCTATAGTGTGCACAGAAAACGGCTTCTGGTCCCACCCCCCTCCATTTTGTCTACCACCCTCTGAGATTCGCAAAACCGACACTATTTATGTAGAAAACACCACAATGATTCATATAGAAGACTAATTGTATGTTTTATGTTAAACTAGCTTCCGCCCGCGGCTTCGCCCGCGTGGTATGTAGATAAACAGTAGCCTATGTCCTTTCTCAGCGTCTAGACTATCTGTGTACCAAATTTCATTTAACTGTGTGCCAAAGTTCAGTAGTTTTGGCGTGAAAGCGCGACAGACAGATAGACAGAGTTACTTTCGCATTTATAATATTAAGTAAGGATAGTAAGGATTATGTTTGTATTCACAGGTTATTTTTCAAGGATGTTAACCCTTTAACCGCCAACGCCGTAATATTACGTGTTCTAAGAATCATACATCAGACGCCACGACGGAATATTACGTAAAAGTCCTGTCATTTAAAAAATGTACAATAAATGTTGAATTTGCTTACTAAATCTTAGTATATTTCGTTTAGTTACTTTATTTTTAACAGTACTAGATACATATTTTAGCTAATTGAATGAAATAATTAATGGTTCTCAGTTCGTGATACGTCTAAATATCAACCTACTTCGCCGAACCCGTGATTTCACGCAGACTAGTGTTGTACCACTTAAGAAACTCCTGATGCGAAATTAATAAAAAACATCCTGTTTTTTATCAAACTATCAACTAAACATTCATTATAATTTCATAGTTTATTAACAATTTAATTATTTATTCAAGACCCACTAAGCTTTATTCAAATAATATGTAAAAATCAACACAGAAATATAAATTATCGACTTATTCCAGAACGTCACTAGTGCAGGCTATCCGCGAACGCCGTCGCCGTAATTTTACGTGCGGCTTGAGCCGCACGTAAAATTACGGCGACGGCGTCAACTAAAGTCATATTTTGAATAAACGTCAGTTGCTCTAGCGCCATCGCCGTGATAATTCGTGCTCTCTTTATGATTAGTTCTAAGCTAGTGTCGAGAAGTTGTCGATGATGTCATACGACGCCGAAGAACTATTAAATATATTGCAGCAATCAAACAATGATATTTGTAGTAGTGGCAGTTCAACGGATAGTGATAATGAATCGGTAAATCACTCTTTTGTTTTTCAAGTCTGTTTATTTATCCTACAGTCAAAAAGACAGCTAGATAATAATAATATGTGTATTTACCTATTTATTTTGTTTTAAAGAAAAATTAAAGTTAATTTAGTTATTTTATTTATTGTTAATTAATATTATTTGTATCCCAATATTTTAACACTTAATTTATTAATCGAATTAAATATCAATTATTTATTTCGATTTTGTCTGATTTATGTGTGGTACTTCTTATGAAGAAATAAACCTTTGATAAAAAAATTGTAAGTTTTATTTATTTCATTAGTTTGTTTATCGATAACTATATTTCACAACATTATGCAAAAATGTACCTAAACGTTGCTGGCGCTAGATGCACTCCACGCGAATTATGACATGGCGGTTAAAGGGTTAAACAAGGCTTACGTTTGTGTGTGTTGGTGACGCAAGCAGCAGTAGAACTGCGTTTGAAATATTATCTTTAAGCATGCGCGAGTATTATAGCCGTAAGCTCAAGAGGGTGGTAGATTACATAAGAATACATTTTGCAATGTATATTTTGAATCTCAACATTTTGTTACTAGATTATTCACTATAAGCGGTCGTGGCCAGACGACGCGATTGTTGCGTTCCCTATGTCACTTTTTGTCGCCTACCGGTTTTCCAATCAAAAACCGATGATCGCGTTTTGTTAAAAGTTACTAATATATTAATACTAGTTACAAAAGTTACTAATATAAGACCCCGCGTCCTAGGCGGTCATATATTAGTAACTTTTAAGAGCCTATACTATCAGCTCAGCTCAAATTCACTTTTTCTCTTGCTCGTACCATACTACTCGCGGACTGAATGAGAGCGAGACGGAGCGGGGTGCTCGCGGCTTCAAGGCATCGTGTTTTCGTCAAACATAGTAAGTACCTAGCATCATTCCTCAACTTAATGCTGCAGTATTTTCGACATAACGGAGGATCGTGCTACGCAATTTGAGGTTGTATAGGCTCTAATAAATTCCAAGTCCATCAGTACCTACCTATTTTAATATTGTTGACACAGTTTTTATGTTTTATTTAATAAAGTTATGTTATTTCATAAAATTTGTTTATTTTAATCCTGGCGTGACGTTTGCAAAATCTCCCCAGCAGAACAAGTGCTTCGTGAATATATCTAAAACCACTAGTGGTATAAATTCGGCTACTATTTCCTATTTCGGAAGTTGGTGGCAAAAACGAAAATTGAAAACCAAAGAAACCGACTTGAAAGTCACTTCCACTTTCTAGATGTAGTTGTGGTACCTACCAGTAACAGAGTAACTTATTTATTTATTTATTAATTATTAATATGATATATATATATATAAAAATAATAGATATATATATTATTTTTTTACAATGCACCGGTTTCTCCTCTAGCAGTGTTTATAAAGAATTAACAAAAAAAACAATATACCTATCAAATATCTTCCTTACAGACTAAGTGGAAAAAATACGTAATATTGAAGCTAACTCAAAAACTACGCAAATAAGTTAATAAAATTTATATGGGAAGGGAAGACAAAAAAGAATCATCAGTCTGTTCTTTGGCGGAGCAGGCTAGTAACAAAAAAAAAACACGAATGAGAACCTCCTCCTTTTTGTAGTCCGCGTTAAAGAATAAAAAGTTTGAAAATCCGTAAATCCTTAATTTCAGCTTCAGACCAAAAAATACTTTAGCACTTACTTTTTAACCGACTTCTTCAAAAAGGAGGAGATACTCAATTCGTCTGTATGTTTTTTTTTTTTTATGTATGTATGTTACGCGATTTTTGATGATTCTTTTTTTGTTTGTTAGGTCATGCTTCAGAGGTGGTCCCATATAAACTTTATTAATTTTGCCTGCGT
The DNA here is from genome assembly GCA_947363905.1 of Lithophane semibrunnea. Lineage (NCBI taxonomy): Eukaryota > Metazoa > Arthropoda > Insecta > Lepidoptera > Noctuidae > Lithophane > Lithophane semibrunnea. Next base: position 4,364,364 of record OX376186.1, on the reverse strand, counting down.
AGTTTTTGAGTTAGCTGCAGTAATTACGTATTGTTCCCACTTTGCGGATGTAGACGATATCTTAATCTTCATTTACATAGCAGATAACGGAATACAAATTTGTGAGGGGTAGGTCCCACAAAAAAGGGAAAAATTTAAACATTTTACAAAAAAAAAAACAACCAACTTCATAAAAAATACTAAAAAAGTGAAAAATAACTTTAATTTCGGAAGTCGGTGGCAAAAAACGAAAATTGAAAAGCAAAGACACCGACTTCCGAAATTAAAGTTATTTTTCACTTTTTTTGTATTTTTTATGAAGTCGGTTGTTTTTTTTTTGTAAAAAGTTTTTTTGCTATATAGCTATAATGAATGTTGTAGGAAGAGTCTACGTATAAAGTAAGTACTATAAGTAGTTAGAGATAATTTTTTAACTTTTGGGTAAAACACCATTAGACGAAACGCAAAAAACATGTGAAACACGTGGCGCATATAGTACAAAAAAACAAGAAAATAAGGACGGTGATGCCATTGAAAAAACAGTAGTAGGGTTGACTTGGCAGCACTGATAATGACGAGTTGGCTGGCAGCACTGGTAGTGACAGCGACAGCACTGTCATGTCATGTCAAATGTCAAATTGTCTAGTCAAATCACGTCAGTCGGTCGTTAAGTCAAATGTGTTGTTCTGCCCTACAACAGATTTTAATTTATTTGATTCGGAATGACTTGAATTGATTTTGCACGTATCATAAGATTGCAAGCAGCTCGTTGTATTGTAGATGAAAATTTTAATATTTATATGTGAGTTAAAAGGTAGTTATGGGATTGTTTATGTTAGCACTGCTAGTGAACCTCTATTGCGGTAGTTTGTATTCGTGTTATGGTGAGGATATCAAAAATGCTACTTACAAAATGCCGACCGTTGGAATATCGGTGCTCGTACGAAATAAAGCCCATACTTTACCTTATTTTTTAACTTGCATTCGGAACTTAGATTATCCCAAGAAACGTTTGTACCTATGGTAAGTATTTTTCTTATGTTTTTGTTACTTCTTATTTTTATTTAATACTTTAAGCACACAAATGTACAGACGCGGACTTAATGCCATAGGCATCTTCTACCAGTCAACCTTTGGGTGCTGCAGAGAGAGCCTTAGCTCTAAGGCCGGTTACAGTGCTTCACCGACTGTCGGTACTGTGCGTACGTCGGTCGCGTACATCAGATAAACGTAAATTCATTAAACGTCAGTCCGTTAGGTTACAATGCTTAACCGACTGTCGGTGAGCAGTGTCGGTCCTGACTCCTGACATTACGCATAGACCGACCGTCAGTCTGCAGCATTCAGTGCTCTTCTGACTGACCAATGCGAACTGTATGACGCCAGACCGCAAAGTTGTGTATACAAATGAATATCGAACACGCGCCGCACCGGAACCGCGTGTACACTAGTATTCATGCCGAGTTAAATAGGAAAGCAACGATCATAATTCAGTAAAGCATTGCCAACGAAACATACGGTCCAGCGCCAGTGCGGCTCCGGCGTCATGTACAGGAAGGTAAGGCTTCCTATACATGACGCTAAACATGACGACTTATTGCAACATCATCATCATCATCATCCTCATCATCATCATCAGCCTATAGCAGTCCACTGCTGGACATAGGCCTCTCCAATTGCACGCCATTCAGCTCGATTCTCGGCAGCTCTCATCCAGCTGCTACCAGCCACCCTGCGAAGATCGTCGCTCCACCTAGCCTGAGGGCGTCCTACCTTACGTTTGCCGATTCGCGGTCTCCACTCAAGAACACGTCTACCCCAACGGTTATCGGTTCTACGGCTAATATGGCCGGCCCATTGCCACTTCAGCTTGCTTATTCTGTGAGCTATGTCAACAACTTTGGTTCTCTGCCGGATTACCTCATTCCGGATTTTATCTCTCAGAGATACTTCAAGCATAGCTCGTTCCATAGCTCGCTGAGCGACCTTGAATTTATGGACCAGCCGTACCGTGAGTGTCCACGTTTCGGCTCCATAAGTCATGACAGGCAGGATGCACTGATTCAAGACTTTAGTCTTTAGGCTCTGCGGAATACGCGACGAGAAGACTCGACGGAGCTTCCCAAAAGCTGCCCAGCCCAGCAGAATTCTTCTGTTAACCTCCTTCTCAAAGTTGTTTTTACCAAACTGCAGAGTTTGCCCGAGGTAAACGTATTCACGAACAACTTCGAGAGCACCGCCATTGACAGCAATTGGTCCCGGACTAACGTGGTTGTTGAACATAACTTGGGTTTTGTCCAAGTTCGTCCGGAGACCAATGCGTTACTACACCAACCGTAAGTATTTAAGGTTGGTGTAGTGTGCTACACAGAACGCGCGCACACGTTCACAGCTAGTTGTAGCTACACTTTGTATAACTACCACATTTTGGAAGTAGCTTAAACTATGGCTAAGATTACGGCCAATACTAAACTAAATCATAGTAAATTGTATTGATTCTAACATAAGTAAACCCTACTACTCAGACTTATAGCTAAAGGAATAAACAATATCATGGTCAGGTTATTAAAAAAATATGAAAATAAAATACCTCATTCGGATTTATGACTGTTATTGCATCTTGTTTTTATGTTTAAGGATTCATAGTGATTTCAATGAAGATAAAAGCATAGAAATAATCGAGAAATGGGCTGACAAGTATGCATCACTATACAACGGAGTGTATATCACCACAAATAGTTCCAGTGGACGTCTACATAGAGATGAAAAGAGTTCGATACATTGGAGTCCTGAACACTTCAAACATGTTATACGGTTGCGGGAAAATGCTCTGGAGTTTGCTAGAAAAATGTGGGCAGATTATCTCTATGTGAGTTTTATGTTATTTCAAAAGAATAGTTTGATTTCTCTGTGAGACGGTAACTTATATGCATATAATACTACTTATCTTTGTGTTTGTAACTATGTCAGTGAAATCTGGAACTATGTCAAGAATCACTTATCACATACAAAATGAGTAGCTAAGCTTTTAATAATATGAAATAACCTCATTTTATTTAAGAAGTAAGATATTTTGTTGATAAGTGATATTCAATTAATTAAAAACTAGCTTCGCCCCGCGGTTTCACCCGCGTAAGTCTCAATCTCGTGGGTATATCGGGATAAAAAGTATCCTATGTCCTATTCAAGGTCAATGTCTACCCCGGTGCCAAATTTCATCGAAATCCATTCAGCCGTTTTAGTGTGAAATCATAATCATCACAAACAAACAAACAAACTGATTTTCGCATTTATAATATTAGTTAGGATGTTTTTATAATGTAATTAAGTACAGTCACGAGCAAAAATATGTATACACTCAGCAAAATTCAATAACGATTTTCTCGTGGAATTAAAATTGTAACTTTGAGATGATAATTTTTTCATAATAATAGGGGTTCCAAAATACTATATTCGTAATATCATAAAGTTACAATCAATACAGTAGGAGAAAATCACTTTTAAAAGTTGCTAAGTGTATACATGTTATTGCTCGTGACTGTACACATAATCATAAAATTTCTTGCAGTTTGTGTGAATTAATAAAAGTTCTATTAAATGTAGTAATAAGTTATGTTAATTTATAGGTCAAGATTTTTTAGGATGATACATACTATTTAATTAAATGTTTAAGTAGTAGTTCATAATGTACATATTTCGTTATATGTAGAGACCTTATTAGTGATGTCCTTCAGATAGGTCAGGTGCGTAGTACTCGCAATCGGCGTGCGTCTATGATCAGATGTATGAACAAAGCAAAAGGAGTAAGGATCGTAGCAGGTGGAGTTCCGTACTTTATATTATGTATGTATGTGTATTTCGCTATAAATTATATTAGGGAATAATAGTTGATAGCAACACTATCGAATTAGGTCTATGATCTGTAAAGACAAAATAAATAAATAAATCAGTATAGCATAATTTGCCTATAATGTTCCCATTGCTGCGACACAGGCCTCCCCTCGGTGAGAGGGAGTACAATGAAATGAAATTGTTTATTCTGTAAATAGGATATTGGAATCACTTTTACACGTCATATTAAAAAGTTGTAAAAATAAGCTAGATGAGGTCGGCATTTCCTATCTGACTACTCTGAGAAGAAAGGCCGAAACAAACTCAGAGGTCACAATGGAAATGGATATTTAAAAAAATGCTACATAGCAGCTAAGTGTTGGAGAGTAGCTTTTACTCTCGACACAAACTTTTCCCTACAAAACATATACATTGTAAAACCTTTTGAAGAATAAAAAAAAATACCTTAAACATTGTGTAATTGATCACATGACTCATGAGACCATCCTGGAAATTGATTAAGTCATAATGCTGTTAAAGCGATTACATAATGTGCACTGGAATTTGAACAGTTAGTTCTTGTATATTAAGTATTATATATTTTATCAGTAGTGATAGCCACTAATTTTAATAGACATGCATACCTAAAAACTACCAACCATGTCTTTGCGTCCAGCGCTCGGTGTGGTAACACGTCGCGTTCTGGTTTGCAATTGGTCAATCGTCATCCTGAGGATGCCTCTTTGAGAGGTGAAACACGTGTCGATTTCTTACAGGGTTTTTATGACTCTTGAAGAATAGTCAAGCGGAATAGGTTACTAAAGTTTGTTTTTTACTTCACAGATGATAGATGCTGATGTGTTTCTTACAAATCCTTCTACTCTAAAAGAACTTGTGGCTAAAAGTCTTCCTATAGCCGCTCCGATGCTCGTATCAGATGGATTGTATTCAAACTTCTGGTTAGCTATGGTTTGTCAAGCTAATGCATGAAGAAGCATGTGCAGTGTTCTACAAGGTGCTTTTCTAATGCTTTATTTTTTGCAAATTTTTGTTAACTAGAACGAGAATAGTTTATAGATATCAGTCTATAAAAAAAAATATCATGACCGCTTTTAACTAAGCTCTCCATTTTTCGCGATTTTACCATCGACAATGCTTATCATAATTAGCTATCATTCATTTCCTCATTCCCAATGTCATGTCTGAGAGGCTTTGTCAGTATTGAAACAATAGCGCACACACTATTTGCCTTGATGTTGAGTTCCTTAATTAAGTAAACTTGTGGCCCAACCACTATGCTAGAATAAAATACAAAATCCAGAGCATTATCAAAATAATAATGGAATGGATACAAACGCATACCTACAATGATACGTAAACACTTCTGAAACCTAGACACATACACACCCTCACACTCATGTACTCCCAGTCCCACCTACAGGCTACATTTTCACTCACATATACTCACACACACACACCCACTCATACACATGTTTGATTTAATTTATTTAAAGTAGTTTTGACTTATATAGTTTTAGTATAAAATGATACCTTTTGCTTTTTATATAACACGTCTTGCTACGGAAGAACGGAATCTCCTTATACAGGCAATATGTGCCGATATTAGGAGATTATTAAGAGATTCCTATTAAAAGGAGGATCCAATAAAAAAAGTTGTTATTCTAATCTATACAAGTTTTACCAATAAACTATTTTTAATATTTTATTTTTATATTATCAAAGCAGCACAATACTCAGTGTTCACTCAGCAGTATCTGTGCATGCATGCGTGCGCTTTATTGTGTTAATACAAGCAATTATCGAATACTCTTGATTTATTGTGTGACCCAGAGAAAAGGAGGTCATGGCGTGTAACAGTAGACAGGAAATAATAAAAACTCGCTATGAATTATGAACATTTAATGCTACCATCTGCTATCATATCTATTTTCATAAACTTTTTTGTTATTGCACACATACAAATATAATTTAATTTGCGTTATGTATGAATCGAAACCATTCCGTTGCTGCATTATAAAAATACCTGAAAATAATGTTCTTAGAAAATCTGAAAATAACTAATGATATCTTCAAGGTGTGGTATGACGGACAACTACTACTACAAGAGAACAGATGATTATAAGCCTATACAGAGGATGGAAAAGCAGGGCTGCTTTGAGGTTCCAATGGTGCATACAGCTGTTTTAGTGTACCTAAGGACCCGCGTCTCTAATCAGCTGACGTATAATCCAGAAAACATCCGTTACTATGATGGCCCTCAAGATGACATCATAGCGTTTGCAGTAAATGCTAAGAAACATGGTAAATTTAGTTGACACTAGCTTCCGTTGGTCGATAAAAAGTAGCCTATGTCCATCCTCGGGATGCCACCTATCTCCTTGCCAAATTTTATCGAAATCTGTTCAGTGGTTTAGGCGTGAAAAGGTAACATACAGACAGACAGACAGAGTAACTTTCGAATTTATAATATTAGTATGGATTATGAATGAAATCTTGTAAAATATTGAAAGCCTACTCTAAACAGTAATTTTATTGTAACAGATATAACTCTCCATATATGCAACGATGATCTCTAAACATTAATTTTATTTTAACAGATATAACTCTGCACATATGCAATGATGATCTGTATGGGTTTGCTCCAGTTCCATTAGAAGACAATCACGATCCAAAGAGTGATCTCGAACAGCTATTGAACATAAAAACTGAGGCAATCGGTCGCGGCAGTCCCTTGCCTCTCGATGAATACTTGCAGGACTATGTGACATACCCTGAGCTCTGGAAGTTTGGCTGTAATGAAATCTACATGATAAACCTAGAGAGACGGAACGAGAGGAGGGAGCTAATGGAGCTGAGCTTCAAAGAATTGGGCATGGACGTTAAGCATTTCAAAGCTGTTGATGGAAGGTCAATTATCTATTTCTAGATGTCTATGTCTTGATTTTTTGAAGATACTTTTGGCCTGTATAAGTTCAGTCCTATTCTAATGAACAGGTTTGAAAGAAAATTTAAAAAATCTGTTCCTGTTTCTGAAAACAGTTAGGAGATATTTCCGATTGGTTCCAACATTACAAATTCATACCTTTTCTCACGAAGCTTGGTAAAGCTAAAAAAAGTTTCATCTAACATTTATACGAATGCTGGGCGTTTTGTGTTTATGTACTTAGTATCTTTTCTGTAATGTAACACTAATAAGTCGTCCTAATTAATGTAAGCACAGTAACTAGATAAATATCTTTCAACGTTACATTTCACCAATCTGGCCACGGAATTAGAGCCGACCCGAACCGAGGATGAATCAGTTAGGGTAAATGCCGATCGGTGTATACCGATGGGCACGAGCCGAATGAAAGCCAAATATGAGTTGTAATTGTTTCAGATCGGCATTTTCGATCAACAAATACTGCCGAATCGAATGTGCCGACCCGAACACGTGTGTAGCACCCTAAAAGTTTAAATCAATTATAATTTCTTTTCAGAAACTTGGATATGGACAACTTGAAAGATTTAGCCATTACATTAATGCCAAACTACGAAGATCCGTATCATAAAAGGTAGACTTTATTTACTTCTCATTATTTAATGTACCTATAATGTCGGCCCAGCACATGGGAACATTTTTAACAAACTTGAAAAAGCTAGGAATTCTCATTTCGAACCTTGTTAAAATAATACGTGATATCCACGTCATTTCTTTATTTCCAGACCTATGAAGGCAGGCGAAGTGGGGTGCTTTTTGAGTCATTATTACATATGGCAAGAGGTGGGTTATTGTTGTATTGTAATTCTCTTAATAATCTGTCAACAATTTTTTTGTTAAAAAACTTTTTGACGACATGATGTTGTGCCTCTTGTTTTTTTTAAGACAAAAGAGACTCGTCTTATAAACCCAAGAAATCGTAAGGCTGCCATCAGACGGACTGCATCGCAACAACCGCGCGCAGTCGATATATTCAACTTCATGCAGTTGTACGTTCGACTTCGTTCAGTCATAATATAAACTTCACGCGGTCGGCTGCAGTCGTGAGTCGTGTGAATTCAATATTAACTGCACACAGTCGTTATATCGACTGCGCGCGGTTGCTGCGATGCAGTCCGTCTGATGGCAGACTAAGTGTGGAGGCTAGCAACTCTTTGTGTCAATTCTGTCTAGAACTCGCACCCAAAATATGTTCGTCACCTTAAAGGTACAATCCCGTAGCCGATTGCAAGCAGTAGCATCGCCGCGACACGACTGGTTTCTATGTATTTATGAAGGTATTTCATAGAAATACATAGTGTCGCGGCGATGCTGCTGCTTGCAGTCGGATACGGAGTTGTACCTTAAGGGCTAATTTTGTCTGCTCATCGGGGCTATTTCGAGTGTGGTAATTTTAACTACTGAGAAAAATTCAAATACTTTTTTATCAATACAGTAGAAATTTATCCTCATTAGTTAGAATTACCCGACAGTCGAGCCCATTAAAACGTCATAATACGGCACCCGTACGGTGTAACATGTACCAAGCATACTGTCGCTGTGGCAGGTCGTGGACAAGCACCTCGCGATCACACTGGTGCTGGAGGACGACATCCACTTCGTGCCCTACTTTCGCAACCGGTTCCTGCGCCTGATGCGCGAGATTGAAAAACTGGACTGGGACTTAGTGTAAGTTATAGAGTATTTATTTACAACCTTTTTAAAGGGCGTTTTACTAAGATTTTTATATGCATACTAATATTATAAATTCGAAAGTAACTCTGTCTGTCTGTATGTTACCTTTTCACGCGTGAAAGCGTAAGAATCAAACTCATTTTTGCATTTATAATATTACTAGCTTCCGCCCGCGGCTTCGCCCGCGTGGTATGTCGATAATAGTAACCTATGTCCTTTCTCAGGCCCTAGACTATCTGTGTACCAAATTTGATTTAAATCGGTTCAGAAGTTTTGGCGTGAAACCGCGACAGACAGACAGACAGACCGGCACACAGACAGAGTTACTTTCGCATTTATAATATTAGTAAGGATTTGTGTAGTTTCTTCTTAAATTGTGACTTGTGTAGCTTTTTATATCATCTGGCAATTTGTTTTGAATCTGATGTCATACAAAGAATACTTTTATTTATCATCTCTCTGACCCCTCGGCCCGGATGATATTAAGTCGCCCCGATGCCGGAAATGCGGCAACAAGCTTTAATAGCTTACTTTTGTTGTGATAGGGGGTAACGCTCACGTGAATTGTATCAACTGTGTTTCTGATGGTAACGGCGAGATACCAATCCTATTTGATAAAAAAATATGAAATACTTAACCGAAAATGTTAAATTTGACCTTGCAATGAAATTCAGGTTGGTTCTTTCGCTACGTGCCATATAGCTAGAATGCAAAAAAATAATAAAAGAAGAATAACATGCGCGATATATAAAATGAGCGACCCCTTGGCACATGGGTAGACCAGGGCCTGGAGAAGGACATAGAGGATACCTTTTATCCCGATATTCCCACGGGATCGAGACTTACGCGGGTGAAACCGCGGGGAGCGGTTAGTAAGTTACTAGTTCTATTTAATTTGGGGCCAGCATTTACCATCAAAAAGGTAGAAATCTAGACTCCGGGTTGCTATTAAATATTCAATCATGGAAAACCCATTAACACTTTGCACGCCCTGTGGGAATCGAACTCCGGGCTCACTAGGCGCATTTGCGGCCACCTGACCAATGGGGCAGTCAGGATAAAGTTAATTAATCAAAAATCTTTATAAACCTCACCATTATAATACAGGTGCAGGTTAATTAAATGGCTTGCGCACATTAGAAAGAACATGCTAATTTACAAAACGGTCAAGACACCTTTTAAATACCTAACACAAGTCTGAAATCGCAATTTACAGAAAAATTTACATCAGGTTTATCATGAAATTGGAGAAAATTTCAAATTATATTGACTGATACATAAATTATAATGATGTTAATTGTTGCAGCTACATCGGTCGTAAGATCCTGCTGGACGACGAGGAACAGTACGCGACGCAGCACACGACGCGGCCGCTGTACTCGTACTGGACGCTCGGCTACCTGCTGAGCGAGGCCGGCGCGCGTAAACTGCTCAGTGCGCGCCCACTCGAGCGCATGCTGCCCGTCGACGAGTTCCTGCCTATCATGTTCAATCAACACCCCAAGTTTGTACTATTCATTACAATTTTCTCACTAACCCGACACACACACAAAGACTCACCCACAGTTTAGGCTGCCATCAGACGGACTGACACATATCGACTGCGCGCGGTTGCTGGCGATGCAGTCCGTCTGATGGCAGCCTCAGTGTGAAGTTCTTGAGTTTAGCCTTAAGTTCTGAGTTGAGCTCTTCGGTTACTGATAAATGCTTGCACTTACTGGACAGGTCCACTCAAATCTGTGTTGTTCTTTCCTCAAAAGATCATTTCAGACGCTAATCTACATGGTCCTTATATGGCCTGACCAAGATTATGTCTGGACTTTAAAAGAGACTGCGACCTCTGAGTTTGATTCGGCCTTTCTTCTCAGAGTTGTCAGATAGGAAACGCCGACCTCACATAGTTTTTTTTTTTGTTGACCTGTAAAATTGGTTCCGATATATCCTATTTACGGAATAAAACATTTAATTTAATTTCCCGGTTCCCGGGTGTGGTCATATCGTCCCCTTACAGGTAAAACCGATTATCTGACATGAATCTATCATGTCAGATAATCGGTTTTCCCTGTAAGGGGACGATATTATATTTATGACAACAATCGTAACGGTTTTCACGTAAAGTAAACTAGTCTTTTAGCAAATTTCTATCCTAAAATGTCCACAGTTCTGCAAGTTTTAAATGTAATTTAAGACATACATACACGGTCTGTATTCCCCGAATGGCTGGGCAAGAGGTGTACCCATAGTACACCCACATAACCCCAGTTATGTTTGAGTCCCATGTAACAGGGAGCGAGCCTATTGCCACACAGATCTAAACTCCGACCTCAAAACGAATAATTAATCTAATTCAAGACAAAATTTCAGAAATTAGAGATTCTTTTTATTTAATTTAAGACGTTAACTATTATTTTTCTATTGACAGTGAGACATGGAAGGCGCATTTCCAGACACGGAACATCAACGCGTATTCCGCCGCGCCCCTGCTGGTGCACCCGACGCACTACACCGGCCAGGAGGGCTACATCAGCGACACTGAGGACTCAGACCTCGTCACCGGAGCGCCCTTCCACTATAAGAACGAATTGTAGACGTAAACACGCCATCTTGTGAGTTACTACTCTAATATAATAGTCAAATTGTTTGCCAAAGCTATGTATGTGTGTTTCGTGTTTGAGCTGGAATTCTTGTTTAGGCGACGTCTTTTTTAATATAACTTAACATCACGTGAATTTCCCCCGAAGGGTTAGGGCCTAACCCTTCGGTACTATAGGCAGGTACACTCACATTTCGCTATGTTTAACTCCCATGTAAAAGGCGGCGAGCCTATTGCCATCAACCGGGCACAAATCACAACCGCAAGCTGCGAATTCAGAAATTCCTGTTGGAAAAACCCAATATCACTGGTCTACCTGGGAATCGAACCCAAAATCTCATGCTCTGCAGTAGTTTTTGCGGCTACTAGACTATATAGGCAGATGGTTTTTTTTTTAATTCGAAGGTCCTTACCACATAAACTTAGACATTTGTTCAACGCGTGTTTATTTGCAAATTTATGTCAAACTCCATACAGAAATGACATTTTTAAAAGGTGTTTATGCTAAACAACTGTTTTATTTGGTTTTGTGGTATTAAGGAAAGTTTTTATAGTGAATGTCAAAGTCAAAGTTTTATTAATGCGATTTTTGGTGATACAACAGGGTCTTAAAAATATTTTATAGTAGCTCAAAAATCTACCCTATAGGGCATGCATTGTTATGTGACAATATTAGAAATTAAGTTAAACATTACATGAAACACAATGAAGTAATCAATATCTATAGAAGTTAAAATACAAGATATAATATATTGTAATTAATTTAATAGACAATGTATAATTATGAATATTGCATCAAAACATAAAATAGTCAGTCACATGAAATTTTGTCAACTAGGAATTCGTCAATGGTAAAATAGCATTTGTCTATTAAAAATTTATTTAGTTTACGTTTAAATTGAGTCAAGTTTAAATTTTTAATATCGTTGGGTAGCTTATTAAATTTTTTTTGAGCCATGCAAAGTATGCTCTTATGCATAAGGGCAGTTTTCGAACTTCTTAGGCATAATTCATGTCGATATGTTGGTCTTATGGATCGATAGCTTTAATCTGAAGCTTTTTTAAACAAAGTGGCAATATTCTTTAAAAAAAATATTGGCCAACACCACTTTTTATTACGGCTTGTTTTGGATTGGAACTTAACGCATTCATTTGTTTCTTTATAAATTTCATTGACTATACGGTAGTAGTTTTCCTGCTCTCATAAAGAGGTCTTGTGATCATCCATGAACGGTGCCATACTGCCATGTTGAGTTCCCGCGTCATCATGAAATGAAATAACTATATTTATACGTACCGTATGAACCTCAACATAGCGGGGATTCCAGTCTCAAACGAAGCTCTACACAATAGAAAATAATATAATATTTCTCGTGTCATAGTTAAAGGCTATATTAGTGTTTAAGTTGACTCCCGTGATCTAGTTGCTATAATAATGTGTTTTAGATTCTCCGGTATGCCAGTGTGTTTTCAATTTATCATAAAGATGCCATAGGGGATGAATTTGTGAGAAATAAAAACGCTCAGTTTAAAGACCTTTTTGCCAATTTAAAGATCGTATTAACACCAACAATAAATGTCTAAAAGGTTCCATTGCATACATTCCAAAGAGTTACCTACATTTCCTTGCAGAGCAGAGGCCTTAGACAAAGTGACATTCTATCAGTGATAACGATGATGGAAAAGGCAAAAATATAGCTTATGTCAATCCTGTTGTAAGTCGTTGTAGAAATACGAAATGTTTTCGAAGCGATTGTCACTTGTCTAGGGCCTGTGGTGATATCTAAAAGCGACGGTTCGTCCACTTTCACATTATAATCGCGTATGAATGTTAAGTTTTTGCCCGGCATACGTCAGATGGTATCGTACGGTGGGAGTGCCGGTGGACATTCATTAGCGTGGAAAGTGCGTCCTTCACGGCTCGGTATCGCGGCGATCGCGGCTATTAGTCCATCTATAACATAGCTGGCAGCTGTCGCACGCGCCGCGCTATCACGCACCCATCACCGCGTTGTGTATCATCCGTCTGATTGCCAGATTTCTAGCACATTTCGCTTTAATGGCATTTGGTAATTGACAATGATGTGTGTCAATCTACTAGTAAATAATTATACTTGGCTATGAGTTTCGACTGAAAGTATTTTATGACGAGACATTTTTGCTACTGTTTCAACACTTGGAATTCGTATGATGTGGGGACATCCATTTGTGCCAGAGAGCGGTTTTTTTCCGACAAGAACAAGAAGTTCTCTTTAACTTTTTTAATAAGCGGACGATGCCATTGGTCGTAATTAATAAAAAAAACAAATATTTATACACAGTTTTTTTGCGACACATGAAAAGTAACAATATTATGTTAACTTTTTTTGAAAGTATTCTAGAAAAATGCTCTGGCATGCGTCTTGATTACTCGATTTGAGTATCGATTAGCAGGAAATCTGAAATTGTCATTCCTTATTTGAATCGAGACTCACGCTTCATAACCGTACAGTACTAACACTTTTTAAACAGAAATAAATATAGCTAACCTATAATGTACTAATACACTGGTATTAATAATATATGAACTATCTAATGTAACTGGTTACCACTGAACGATTTACGAGTTAGCCTTTTATTTTTGGCTCGCATCAGCCTGTGATTTGAAGCGGTCGTCGCCATATATCATGTAGTAAACTGCATACCTCAGTCTGTATTATGCTGCAGTACAGTACAACTATTTTCATAATGAAACTCGGCAAACTTAAACTGTTAACATAATAAACGGAACGGCTGAACGGATTTCGATGAAATTTAGCACACGGGTAGACCACGAACTTGGATTACGATAACAACATAGCGGATACTTTTCAACCTGGTAGCACGTTTGTTATGTTTATAGTTTAAGTTTGCTGAGGAAAATAGTTGTACTGTACCGTTTTATTTAAGGTACGTCACAATGTTTTTTAGTTGTGTTGTGGCATGATCTTAGCAAGTTGTCAAATAGAACTGTACAATTTTGTGAACAACTTGAACTCTGTATCTGCGTTATAATATTTTGATGTAACCTACGTATGAATTTTCATAAAAAATATTCATGTCGGACATTTTGGCAGGATTATTGTATCAAGCTGCTAAGACCAAAGATAAATACTAGCAAGTTTAGACGAACTAATAAAATAGGAACAATTAATTATACTTTTAAGACTCAAACGCATTTATTAGTTAGATGTGAATTCTTTACTGCTTTCCTCAAAACAAAACACAATTTTGGATAATATCCTGATAGTATTCAAAATTGTTTAAGAAAATATTTGGTCAACAATTAATAATTATTAGTGATAATAAATTACATATCGTGCAGCCAGCATAGTTAGGTTTTAATAAATTGCATAGTTAACTCATTTAGCTACTAAAAGCATATTTAAACATAAAAGTTTTAATACAAATAATAATGTTTTTTTTTTAGTTTAAGTAGGTATAGATTTTTTAATCCAATAATATTTTTACTATGTGCCATAAAATGTTCCTAAATATTTTTTTATTAATAATTTAAGTAATAAACGAGTATAACCAACAAACACGTTTTATTTCCACAGCCTCATGCAACCATAGTGATTTGTTAACAATATTATGAATCCGTCATCAGGATATTTATTTTCATTATTTTGTCGCCAAATTAGCAATTTTCAACTGTTATTTAATTGTTGGTGTCATGAAGCGGATAATACAGTTCATATTTCCGCGAAAGTACGTCGGCGAGCATTTGGTTCGGGTGCTGATGAGGATCTCATGCGGGAGACTGTTGAGACAGTGAGAGAGAATTATAAGGAGATGGGCGAGTGCTGCGCGGCGCTGCAGCGGATGATAGACGCGCTGAGCTGTGAGCTCGGCCGGACGGCGGCGCCGTGCGGAGAGCTGCGGCGCGCGGTCGAGGACTGTTACACATCACACGTGCACCAGCCGCTCAAGTGCGACCACCTCGTGACGGCATTCATGCAATGCGCCCGCGACTACGCGCTAACTGCGCGTTCATAATGGACCTTCATACCTACACATCACCGCATAACAAATGTAATAATTACGACCAGATAACCAAACTTACGTGTTCGTCTACACACTAGTGACCAATTTCTGTAACTTGATAACAGTTTTGTTTGTACAGAATAAAACCATCAAATGTTAAAGGGTTTATTATTTGCCAAATATGATAAAAAAATCAAAATTTTACGCACGACTGACTACACAAAATGTTATCTAAAAGCGTATAATACTTGTATTATAATTTAGACACGGCTATCATTTGGTGTAAGAGCTCTATGACTGTCCTGGTGGGCCTGCCGGTCATGCCGCGCGCTAGGTACGGGAAGTCGCATCCCTTGGAGTAACCCACGCCGTAGGTGTCGAGGTGCACCCACTGACTGTCGTGCACGAACTGCTTCAGGAAGGCCGCACAGTTTGCCGAGTCGCCGTAGCGCTCGAGTCCCGTGTTCGCGACGTCTGCAGCTCCACAATTCTTCACCCGATTTTCGTAGAACTTCCAAAGAGGCATCCTCCATACTCGGTCACCTGTTTGACAGCTGGCCAGCTCAAGGTAATGGTATAGCTCGTCAGAATTGGTGTAACAAGCACACGCTGCTCCGCCGAGGAAGTGTATCAATTCTTTTGACATAGTGCCTATGTCGATTATAAACTTGGGCCAATAGTTACGTGCATAAATTAAACTATCTGCGATGAGCAGTCGCCCCTCGCGTGATGGCATCCTTATTTGAATAGATTTATTGTTTGCACAAGAAATAACATCCCCGAATTTAGGACTACTTCCGTTGGGCATCAATTCGCATAGCGGCAGAATGCCTCTGATATTGATGGGGAGTTTAAGTCTCGCCGCAGCTCTGGTAATAGCTACTACACATGCTGCCCCAGCCATGTCGCCTTTCATATATTTTAAGTCATCGCGTGATTTCAAGTCTAAGCTTCCACTATCAAAAGTGACTCCTTTACCGATCATGACTATAGGGCGGGTGTATTCGTCTGCTCCGTAATAACTTATTTCTACGTACAGTGGTGGCTGTATAGAGGACTTTCCAACCGACACAAATCCACCCATTTCATGATTAGCTGCCCAACCCTTCGTTTTCACCTCTACATTTATATCTAACTCGCATAAAAGATCCACAGCTACTTTGGCGAATTTAGTGGGATTTAATATATTTGCTGGCATTTCTTGTAAGTACCTTGCTAAATTTTGAGCTTCTGCTTTTAAAGTTCCTATTTTCCAACCTTGCTCGTCACAATCATCGTATAGTTGGAGATTTGGTTTGGGAATTACTGGTTTGTTTGTTCTACATCTATATTCCTTAAATTCCCAGCATGCGAGATTTGCTCCTTCGGCAGCTGCTTCAGCGTTTCCGAATGACTCCACATCAATTAGTTTAGGATTTAACGGACGAAGTGCTTTTGCACCAGCACCTGCTGCTATTCTAATTGCTTCCTTAGTTTCGTCTAATTTCTCGATTCCATTGTACGTAAAACATTCGGTGCCAAGTCCAGCGACTGCGACATAAGCATACTTTGGATCCAAGTCATAAAACACCCTAGTTTCACCAAGTTTTGGTATAGGAGCTAGATTTAAAAGTGACCATAATCTTCCACAAATTTGCTCATCATATTTCCGACCGCTGGCGGTGAGGATCGCCGGATCAGTTACTATGTTTTCATTAAAGTATACGCCTAGAACAAGTCCTGTGTTTTTGCGAGCGCATGTGTTGGTGTCCTGCACTTTACGAGGCGGTATGCAAGGAACACAGTCTGAGATCGGCAGCCTGAACTGAGATATGAGACGCACACTTTTGGGAAGTGATATAATACTGTGGCGTATATACAACATTTTAATTTTGTAAGCAATTTTTTGAATTTTTTTTGTAAATGTGAAGTCTTTGCCAACTAGTTTTAGTTATCTTACTCTTTAGTATGAGTTTGTATTAAAATTTAATTATATATTAGACATAATGTGTAAGTTTAATTATTAATAAAACAAATATGTTCACAAAATCACACATCATACATTGCTCACAATTCAATCAGATTAACGCACAACATGTCTTTTGGGAGAGGTCAAGAAGTTTTCTTCTTTAGCCAACTGGGAGTATAAAGTTCATACCACTCGGGAATATGCAGCAGCAGAGTTTCTTGTAACTGTCGATATATGATCAGTATGAGAAAGGGAATGGCGAGCCTCTCGTCTTTAAAGAAATATACCCAAAAAGCTAAAAGAAGGAGGCAAACGTCTACTGTATAGTCGATGGCTGACCTTACATTAATCTTGGCTTTCTCTTCAAGTTCTTGATAGTTGATAGGTATGACGATAGTAGCTCGCTCTGCTTTCCTCAGCACTACTTGTTGATTACACCTCTTTGGCGTGTTATTTTGGGTTTCTGGAGGGCCCGATGCTTTACCTTTCTTTTCCAATTGATGTTTATCGGTACTGATTTGTTGCTTTGGCTTAACTGATTTATTAATAGAATTGACAGTTTTTCCTTTCGCAGATGTCGCCTTACTTTTATTTGTTTTAGTTATTGTCTTCTTTGGTTTTGTTGTTTTGTTTTCATCGACATTTTCGGGCTTCATCTCGAGCTGCTGCTTTTCAGCAACAGCTTTTAAGTCTTCTGTTTTAAGGTACATAGGTGCAGTCGATTTCTTCTGGCTGCCATATTCTTTTACTATACTACCGTAATAATCAATCACTGTTCTCCCTTCTTCACTGACCTTATCTTGTAATTTGTCAGTTTTGTTATGTGTTTTAAGATTATCGTTGGGTAAATCTTCTTCTTTGGGTTTTTCAGGTTCCTTTTTGTGCAGCAATTTCGGAAACTTAGTGTTGGTGATTTTCTTAAATATAGTAATCTTTTCCTCTTTCTTTGGTTTTTCTGGCGCTTTAGGTTTTTCTGTCGCTTTGGGTTTTTCTATACTTTTAGGTTTACTTACAGTCTTCAGTTTTTCTGTGATTTTCGGTTTATCTATGGCTTTAGGTTTTTCTTCTATTTTTTGAAGTTCAGATTCAGCGACTGGTTTTGTTTCTATCATATCTGATTCTCTTCTCTTCAATATGGGTTTTGGAACAAAATTTGGATCGGGTAGAGGCAAAGGCTTGAGAGGTTCGTTTTCCGACAGCTCTTCTTCTTCTTCCTCAATAAAATCTTTGAGAGGAGGACAAGCCATTTTGTCTCTTGGGTTATATGTCTCCTCTTCGTTTGAATACTGACTTCGTCTATCAATATCTCCATCAAGACTTCCATCATCTGTATATTCCCCATCAGAGGAAACAGTGCTAGCAGTGTAGTCTTCATCAAAAGACATATGTTGCCATTTGTGATCAGATCCAGTTTCAGAATCCAGTGATACTTGGCGCGGACCGAACTTGTGCTGTGTGCTGTCAACAGAGTCTGGTTTAGTAAATATTTCTGGGTACTTGGGCTTTACTTCAGAGAAGTCTTCGTGCAGTTTAGGCATATCTCGATCATTATTGACGCTGTCGTGATCAAAGCTAGTATTATACGGAATGTCAGTTTTGTGAGTAGGGGGTCTATCGTCTTTGTTTCTGGTTTGTTCTTCTTTCATAGCCACAGCTTTGTGAACGCGTGCCATTGCTAGTTCATGCAGGAGCTGCGATGAACTGACGGCGTTGCGCAGCGCTTTGAACGGCATCATACAACGCGAGCTCAGCTCCGGCGCAGAGAACGAGAGGGGAGGTGGTGTCAGAGAGTCCAGGTCCAGCTGAATGGATTGTCTCTTTTCTGAAATTAAAATAATTTTTGTAGTCGTATGATTGTATTTAAAACTCAAACACTCAAACATAAAGCTTTCCTGTCTAACTTACAAACTAGAAATATAAATTCGCTGTTGCATTGAAAGCCGTCGGTATTGGTCGATTGGTGAAACTGAGTTTGCCTTGTAACATTTGAATACACGCATAACTTTACCGTTCAGATTCTGTAATAATAGTTGCAAACTTCGTTTACGCTGGAAATAGATTTGATTTCGCAAATGTTCTGTTGTATGTTAATTTCGCAGAAGCTGTGATGCGGTCAGCATCTCGCGTTTATGTTTGTTTGGAGTTATGTTAGCGCACATCTAAGTAGGTACCGTTATGTTAAACTTGTAGCTGACTTTGGCCAACGCCTATTTATAGACGCATCAGGCGTCGAAGCAATGCCCAAGTCTTTATTTGAAATGCATGCATCTTAGTCTTAATGAAGTTACGAATACTTAAAAGATGTGTGCTGAAAGATAAGGCCCGAAGGTACCTACTTATTTAATTACCATGTTTCGGCTTTAAATTAATAAAACAGTCGCAATATTAAAATAAACATGAATTGTGTATGTGATTAAGGCTAAGATCAACGAGCGTTTCTTTCTCCCTGTGTAAATGAACAATTGGCATTACATAACAGGAAAAAGCAGAAAAATCCTCCTTTACAGATAGGTACCTATAGCTACAGATAACAGTAGTGATGATTACCTACCAATAATTCCTGTCGATATGCAAAATCATGTCATGGCTGGGGTCGTTTTCTGGGCTAAGGACGAGGACAGTATTTTAAGACGTAATTTTTTTTTTGTATATATTTTCCTCATTTTGGCATTTTTACTACACTCCTTAGCGAAAATCGCCAGGGATGATAAAATTGATGGAGAAGCATTACTCTAACGAAACATTTTATAAGATTAGGTAAACATGACGTGTTGTTAAAACCAATTCGCAAATAGCACAATGTTTTTTAACATTCCTAATAGGTATGAAAAAATAGATATCCACTGATCTAAATAATTGTAGAACTAACTATAGGTCATGCCTATTTGGAATGAAAGGTACCTAAATCTTGTGTTAGACACCTTAGGAGCTCTTCTCAGTCAATTACATATAATTTGTTCATTTCTGCTATTGAATTTGATAGCTCAAGCTATCAAATTCTGTAGCTTTGTAACACTGTTATGCTAAATAGCTAAGTATAGGGATGTTAAAGTTTATCGTGATGCAATGTATGTTTTCTGGGATTCATCCATCCAATTGAGAATACTCTGGATACTATCTACTAGGCACATTTTTGTAAATACTTAGTACCTAGTTTTTGCATCACTACTAGGTATGACGATAGATAGAGTCAATGTTTAGTTTACCATCACCAATACGTAAACAAAGCCTCAACACATCTTAAATTAAACATCTAAGTAACAACAATGCTTACCGGATTTTTCCATTTGTTTCTGCGTATCTGGGTAGAGCACCAGCATGAACTCGCTGCTGCCGGACTGGTCCCGCACCGGCGAGCGCCGGCGAGCCTGGCGCGGCGGCGGCGGCGCCTCGGCCGGCGCGGTCTGCGCACGTTTGCGGCGCGGTGCCGGTGACACGCGCGCCTCGCTGCCGTCCTCCCGAGTGAGCACCTCGTTTATTATCTTCGACTCCACGGCCAAAAATTCCATATCGACCGGTCGGCCCGGTATCCTCACCGGCGCTGACTCCACACTCGGCGCGCTCATTCCATACGGACTCTCCGCTTTTACACGGAAGCGATACTCGCTCCCTTCGATGAGATCGAACAGAGTAACATTCGTCTTGCGGCTGGTAGTCGCCTTGAGCCACACGTTCCAACCGTTCCGGTAGTACTCCACCACGTAGTTGCCGATGCGACAGCCGCCGTCGTCGTCCGGCGGCTCCCAGTCCAGCGTGACGGACTTGTCCACCTGGCGCGCCACACACACGCGCTGCGGCGGGTCCGGCGGCGCCGTGATCGTTACCAGGAAGGCGGCCGTGTCCTCCCCGATCCTGTTTTTGGCGAGAATCTGATATTCCCCACGGTCACTTCTTCGTGCTGAGTGTATTTTGAGCATCGAGAATTTTGAAGTATTCGAGATCTCCACTCGATCGTCTACCACTATTGGTTGACCGTCGTGTCGCCATTCTACTGTCGGTGTCGGTTTCCCGACTATTGTCGTTTTCAGGAAAACGGTTTCGTTAATTTCGTATAACAAGCCGTCCTCGTATTGTCGCGGGTAGCGTAACTTCGGTGCAGCTTCGAGTGACAATCGAGCTTTGGTGACCGCGTGTCCACTACGATTAGTTGCCGTACATTTTATTTCTCCTTCGTCACTTGGTAAAGTTTGGTGAAAGACCAGAACACTAGTGGACTCGCTCGTAGTGATTGCCGTTCTTCGGCTGCTGAAAATTTCATAATCATCCTTGAACCACGCTATTGTAGGTGGCGGGATACCAGAGAAAGCGACACGGAATTCTGTTTTATCGTTTTCAAGAGCCGTCAGATCATCTAAATGTTGAAGAAATAGGGGCGGTTCATGGGGGAGGCGGTCTGAGCTGACCGTGAGCACGTCGGACAGGTCGCTGTAATCTGAGCGACCCACAGCGTTGAGCGCGGCGACCCGGAACTGGTAGCGATAGGGCGGCTCCAGCCCCGTGAGCACGAGCTCCGGCCGCAGCACCACCGGCGGCGACGTGCGGATCCAGTCCGGCGCACCGAGCCGGTTGCACTCCACCTGGTAGCCCATCAGCGGCGCGCCTCCGTCGTGTGCCGCCGGCGCCCATCGCAGCGTGATCGAGTTCGGCTCCTCGTCCGATAGTATCGGTATGATATCCGGCTTTCCTGGCGTTGCAGGCCGACCTGGAAATCGAAACGAGTCTGGGTGTTACTCAATGCATTTCGATGATTTAAGTTAAAATTAAATATGTCTAGTCGGGCGTTAACCTTTGTTCGGTAACGACGGTGCTGCCGGTATAAGCCATTTGGCATAAAACTCCTTTCAAAATTAGACGCGTGATAATCGTTACATGAACGCGGACGGTCTTACGATTTGTTTTGTTGTGCCACGCTTTAGGAATCGCAGCGCGCAGTCTTTTTAAAAATAGAAATACAGGCAGGGGGCTCAGACGAGCTGCACACGTGTGGGGGGCTGGTTGTGGTGGTACCGGCGCGAAGGGTGCGGGGGTTGGGATTACCTGCGGTTTTCCAGCGCACGTTCTTGCTGGGCTTGTGGACGTAGTGTGAGGCGGAGTGCTGGTTGCCCATGGCGGCGGCGGCGCGCGCCGACACACTGAGCGCGGCGCCCGCTCGCCCCGCGCCCCCCGCCCCGCACCCCGACCGCGCCCGCGCCGCGCTCTGGGAATAACTCTGCGCAAAGCCGCGCCCGTGCGCCCGCGCGCCCGGATGCGATCTTGATCTGTTTGATCGATAGCTTTTCATTAACGATCTACAGGCCACGACCTTTGGCGCAAGTATTGATGATGTTCATCCATGTCAATCATCTGACGGCATTGCCAATTAGTAGGTACACATATGTGGGGAATCAACATGAGCCTGCTGTTTGAGTGCCTTTGTAAACACTAAACAGTAGGTACCAACTAGCCATACACCACTTTACACGCTTTGAATCCAAAAGACATTATTATTAATTGGTTGTAATAAATTGCTCTGTTGTTCCTGAAACAATTTGTCATTGTGAGGACATCTTGTGCCGCAAGCCGGTATTACGTAGGGAGTGTCACCGAAAGCTACTTGTTATTCTAGTAAGTCACCATTCACCAGAATGTGGTCCCCACACTCCACCTGTTGGACAGTCTTCGAACAAATTAGTGGGCAAGCTCACTAAAAAGCGAACGAGGGTGAGACAAAAATAAAATTTGTCAGACAGTGTCTGAACGTTATTTCAGGTCGACAGTACAGATGGCAGTGTTGTTCCAAAATTTTCATGAAAAGTGCGAAAATCTCAATTAGACGCTTGGCTTCTTACTTATGCCTCGTTTTACTGACTTCTAGTAAGTTTCAGTTTTCTGGGATATAATTTCATAAAATTCTGTTCCAGATTTGATTTTATCTGGTCCCATTACGCATAATTATCATGTATTTTTAGTTATATTTCCACGTTAGTACTTGAACAGTCCTAAGTGAAAATTATCCAACTCGGCAATGTAGATACAATAAAACAGATATTTTTAAATTCAGTGTGATGGTATTTGTTTTGTTTGTTTCCGTAGCCGTTGGTAGGTAGATCTCGGAGTCTGTGTCTCAGCGAGCGCCTACGCGTATCCCCGTTACGTACTTTTCAGCACTTGAACATAAGAATATATTTTAGGAAACTGTTTCAACAAAACTGTAATCTTATCTGCATCTGGAGCTGAAATAATTAAACGATTTCTTTTTTTAGCCTCAACTGCTCGGTGTGAAATAATTAGGGTACATGAATCAGCCCAGAATAAATTCGTCAGAATACCAGGGTGTCATAAAAGAGAGAAACTACTAAAAGACAATAGTTAGACTCTAATAAATGGCTGTCCAAAGACCAAAATTATGAAAGAATCTGCATCGAGCGTCGATGCAGATTCTATCATTATTTTGGCTTGACGAAAAACTTTGAAAGATGTTCCACGGATGTCTATTTATTCTAAAGATATGCACCACATAGGTAGGTATATACCATAATAGTTGTCTCGTGGATTACCTCGTTGGTCTAGTGGTCGCAAGCGCTCCTGCTGAGCATGAGGTCCCGGGTTCGATTCCCAGGTCGGGCGAAGTGTTATTAGGTTTTTCCATTAGGAAGCGGAGTCTGGATTTGTGCCCGGTTGACAGCAATAGGATCGCCCCCTATTATTTGGGACTAAAACATACCGAAATGTAGGTGTACCTCGGCCTAACCTTCGGGGATTACAGGCGTGATGCATGTAGTTGTCTCTATTGGTTTACAAACCATCTTCCACACATATTTTGGCAGTATTATTTGTATATTAGTAGTGGCGATTAAATGTCCAGAGCGGCACCTAGGCAACAAACTCACCGACGCCACGAAGCGGCCATAAATAAAAAAAAAATGTTTTGGTTTCTTTCTCTCTACCTACAAACATACCAAGTTTCATCACAATGGATTCAGTAGTTTATTGCATGAAGAAGTAAGATATACGTATACACATACACACACACACACACACACTTCTGCGGTTATAATATAGTAAGCATAATTAGGTAGGAATTCTTGACTTTCATCACATATTCCCTAATAAGTGATGAAATTCAAGAAAGCAAGAGGACCAAACGAACATGTAAATCCATTATGCCTCTCTGGGAAACAGATCTGTGTGTGTTGAGTGTTTATTTGTTTATTGTTTATTTAATTTAATGCACAATGTACACAACCAATTTTAAACTTAAACTAGTGAGTACATGACCCTGTTAGGGCGCAGCAAGATAACTTAAAACTAATATTGCAGAAGAGGTATCTAGATTTATCCAATATCACATAAATATCATTAGTAATTAACATTTCACTTCATTTACTTAATAACAATTGTCTGAGTGTGTTAAAGTTTAAATTAATTACTGAAAATTAGCTAAATTAATTAAATACTGTGTTGACAGATGATCGTTTGTTATCATTAATTTAGTATCTCACCCACTTATTTTATAAAATCAGGCGATGTAGGAATAATCAAGAAGGCGGAGTACTCTTCGGAAGCTCTACATCTCTACACAATTAAATAATCTTTTATATAGTGTAAGTAGGTGCATACTTACCTACTTACACAATTACTTTTATATTCACTTTCATTCTTTTTTGTTCAAAATCTTCCGCGGGCGCCCCTTTGTATCCTCACTCCCCTAGGCACGTGCCTAGTTTGCCTTAGGGTTAATACGCCACTGATATTAGGCTAATGGTGATGATGTACCTACGACTAATTACTTAGGTCGTATCAGTCTATTGACGCCTGACTTCTCGGTAATAAACGCAGTGCTATAAAGTGATTGACCACTTTCACCCCCGCTGACACTTGAATTAGTTACTGCGCAGCGACTCGCCTCATGTTCCGAGCCGCCATTGAATCGGGGTGTATGCACAGGTACAGGCTGGGTAGGTACTGTACCTATATTAAAAACAGTCATAACTCATCAACATCAATAATAATCCATCCTTTGTTAGAAAGCAAATCATCCTGTAAAATCTTTGATAATAAACATTAGCTGAAAGAAAATTTACTTTAGATCTACCTACTTGAGGAAAAGTTTAAGTTTTGTTTGTTGGACCAAAACAAGGTTTCAGAGATCATAAAGCATTGAAGAGTTCTGTAATACCAAAAAAAATCAATGATTGATGATAAATGGCTCAGAGAGGAACGGAGAAAAAGAAATGCAATTATAAATAAAGCGTTACGAATATTTATTGTATTTTCACGACTCGACCGATGACAAGTTTTACATAATGTATGCGGTAACTTAGATGATTTAATACAATTAATTGTATGTAGGTACACCTAGAGGTAGACGTCGCGTCGAATCGAAATGACATTAGCTGTCTCGAAGAAACCGGAAACTGTACATCATCCAGTCATCATTGGCGGGTAAAAGTTAAGACTGATTGTTGCAACTACTGTTTTGTTTGTCGACTGTTGACAACCTTCTTGCCAATGCGAGTTCTCAATATAGTCACCCAGCAAATAATTGAAATGAACTTACACCCCTTAAATAACGAGACCTTCCGCTGCGCAAAACAGAGAACATAATAAGTTGACGTAAAGTAGAATTACATCGTGTGACAGCAAACTCATTGAGTTTCCGTCGGCTTGCCGGTTTGCATGGAATAGTGTCCTAGATGCGTCTGTTCGCCATAACACATCCCGTGCATTGTGCCCTGTTCCGTCGGAACTGCGAGCGGAACTAACGAGAGATAGGATGCCACAAACGCGCCATTGTTTGTGAGAACATGCACTAATCAATTTCTGTGTTCGCCTTAATTAACTGTGTAGGCACGTAGCGGACTGACTGTGATGACATTGATACCGGCGGCGGATTAGCTGTATTGTCAACAGGGCGTTTGTGTTCGGGCATCCCTTTGTGTGGTATGCAGCGCTTGAATAGTTGGAGCTATTGCATAATCACAGCTCTGTTCTTCTGTTGTTTCAGTGTCTAAACCAGTCACTGAATGTCCGTTTCAGCGTCATCAGAGTTGATTCCAAGAAGTTGTCTGTAACCGAATAATATTTTTATATAGTATTATATGGTATTAAATGCTTAGTTAACAACATAGTTGGGAAAAAGGCTATGTAGGTGTTGGATATAGCTACAGTATCTTTGATTTTAAATTCAGGTAAAAACCATTCGAGAATGCATGAGATTTTAATTGCCACGTAAGTAATGAAAGCGCAATTATCGAACACATATTCAAATATACGAATATGGCGGCTACAGACCAAATAGTCATTATTGCCAAATTGCCAATATTAACGTGCATCTGGAGTAATGGTAGTACCTACTTAGGTACTTATATTCGTGTTAATAAATTGGCTCATAATGTTGATCTCGGTTGAAAATAACATTGTGAAGCTTTATTTTCAGAATACTTTAGCGGACAGCTTTTTACAACATTTTCTTGTTGTACGAATTGAAAGCAGAGACGGTCGGGTTCATGTTACTGCATAATTTGCTGAGGGGGGCAGCTGGGGTGGACTTGCGAAGTATAGGTAGTGCAACTTAATGGGATTTAGGCTATGGTGCAGTTGGCACGTTAACTGTAAAATGCCCTGTAAATGTAAGTAGGTATCTTATTTATCCGAGTCAACTGATTTATCTGAGTACCTACTTAGTTAAAATCTTGCGAAGCGCAATTAAAATCAAATCACCACGGTCAAGTCTACGGAAGTCTATAAATTAAAGATGTAAGTCTACGGTAGTCTGTATGTTAAAGATGTAAGTCTACGGTAGTCTGTAACTTAAAGATGTAAGTCTACAGTAGTCTGTAACTTAAAGATGTACGTCTACAGTAGTCTGTAACTTAAAGATGTACGTCTACAGTAGTCTGTAACTTAAAGATGTAAGTCTACAGTAGTCTGTAACGTAAAGATGTAAGTCTACGGTAGTCTGTAACTTAAAGATGTAAGTCTACAGTAGTCTGTAACTTAAAGATGTACGTCTACAGTAGTCTGTAACTTAAAGATGTAAGTCTACAGTAGTCTGTAACTTAAAGATGTAAGTCTACGGTAGTCTGTAACTTAAAGATGTAAGTCTACGGTAGTCTGTATGTTAAAGTTGTAAGTCTACGGTAGTCTGTAACTTAAAGATGTAAGTCTACGGTAGTCTGTATGTTAAAGATGTAAGTCTACGGTAGTCTGTAACTTAAAGATGTAAGTCTACGGTAGTCTGTAACTTAAAGATGTAAGTCTACGGTAGTCTGTAACTTAAAGATGTAAGTCTACGGTAGTCTGTAACTTAAAGATGTAAGTCTACGGTAGTCTTTATGTTAAAAATGTAAGTCTACGGTAGTCTGTAACTTAAAGATATAAGTCTACGGTAGTCTGTAACTTAAAGATGTAAGTCTACGGTAGTCTGTAACTTAAAGATGTAAGTCTACGGTAGTCTGTAACTTAAAGATGTAAGTCTACGGTAGTCTGTATGTTAAAGATGTAAGTCTACGGTAGTCTGTAACTTAAAGATGTAAGTCTACGGTAGTCTGTAACTTAAAGATGTAAGTCTACGGTAGTCTGTAACTTAAAGATGTAAGTCTACGGTAGTCTGTAACTTAAAGATGTAAGTCTACGGTAGTCTGTATGTTAAAGATGTAAGTCTACGGTAGTCTGTAACTTAAAGATGTAAGTCTACGGTAGTCTGTAACTTAAAGATGTAAGTCTACGGTAGTCTGTATGTTAAAGTTGTAAGTCTACGGTAGTCTGTAACTTAAAGATGTAAGTCTACGGTAGTCTGTATGTTAAAGATGTAAGTCTACGGTAGTCTGTTTGTTAAAGATGTAAGTCTACGGTATGTATTAGTCTTAGTACAAGGAAACAAGATCTTGCGAATGGCAACAATAAAAATTGATTGATACTAATAAACATAAGTAAGCAGTGTACGACGACGAAAGTCTGAAGTCATGTTATTCGCGGATGTAGCCCCGAAAATCTGAAATATCTAGTTATACCCAGCTATTTTGGTTATTGGGGCATTCGCTGCAAATGGGTCAATTTTTTTAGATGCCAGATTTGTCTTCAAAAATTGTCGCAGAAATAAAATATTGGCAAATAAAACACTTAGGTTCATAAATCGTAAGTAGATACGTACTCAGCTGACTGTCGACTGAAAAATTGAAAATATCTAGTATCATTTTTTTACACGCTGTATGTTAATACAGCGTGTAAAAAAAACCCTGTCCGATCCGTGAGGGTGTTGTTAAAGAATCTATTTATGTGGTTTTATGCAGGAAAAAAGAAAAAAAAATACGCAGAATTTTTTTTCAATGGGGAAATTTACCGATTTATTACATGGGGCGCGGACAAGGCGCGGACAGCCGTCGTCTAGCGGGTATCTACAAGTCATAATCTTGACGTATGACCTCTGTAGAAAAGCTAATTTATAATGATATTGGGGTAATTTAGGTACTAAAAACGAGAATCTTAAATTGCAATAATGTAATAGTTTTGTCAATATGAAATATTCACAAAACATTCTGTACACGCACACTTGTATTACAACGTAGAAAGACAAGTAAGTGTGACAAGTGTGCGTGTTCACAGTCATTCTTTTCCGTATCAAATTCATATTTTATGTGAATATTTTACTATACAAAATAAAAAATACTTTTTTTTTGCATGTGTAGACGCTATACTATTTGACGTTAACGGGAACGCCCTTCGTTAGATAACATACTGTCTGATTTGATTCTATTCAATTGACGACTTGAACACTGAAACACTTCAAGTGGACAAAATGCACGTTTGACAATTTTTTGAAACGCTCGTCATTTATAACGAGCTTTTTATATAATCCTATAAAAAGCTCGTTATAAATGACGAGCGTTTCAAAAAATTGTCAAACGTGCATTTTGTTTGTGCCCTTAATTAATCATGTCACGGGTCAGTGAACTTTATTGTGACGAAAAAAGACAGCATATTTACTGGCCAAAATCACTTTAATTATGTTTTTTTAATAAAAGTTACTTATGACTTTTAATTATTGTACCGACCACAATCTAAGCTCAGGTGGATGCGCAAAGGTAGCCCGCGAAATTCAAATTTACTTACGTTTTTTTGCAATTTGCAGGTCAGTATCAGGTTGTATGTTGATCTAAATAGGTTTTGCGGCCGTAACAAATATGGATTTACATTTATATAAGGAAATATAAACATTAGAGTCAGCGATACAACTCTTTAAGTTCATGTAAGTGCATTGAATGAAAATTTCATAAAAAACAGAGTAGCTTCGATCCATTTACTTCGTAAACGTAATTTGATTTGGTCCCGTCACGTAAACAACATTGTGAGTCAGCAGTCTAAAAGGAACCTACATATTCCTGTTTAACATTATTACCTGAACAAGCACTTAAAAGGCTACCTGGAATTCTCCGCATGTTACATATACGTTTATTTTCATCCCAAGCTTATTTTTATTCTTCAGTAGTAATTGCCCGTGAATCTACCGGTGTTAAAAGATTCCACAAACAATGACGTACTTTGCTGGCCAGCAATAGATATGTACATTGGTTTTTCTAATGCTCTGAATTCATCAAAAGATTAACAACGGATATAGAAGCTATTTCAATACAAATCCAATCAAAAGAAGATATCTGATATATATAAGTACCTAATAGAAGAAAAATAAAGATTTTCCCAGCTACAAACATTTACTAGAAATATTTGAGGAGGTCAGGATTATAAGGGGTCATTTACACATTGTCCCTTTTCAGAAATCGTGGGAAACAAAATGCCATGTGTTAAATATTGGACTTGTTTTATTTAAATGATTGAAATTATCAGGCGATTATATTTTAATGGATGTCTTTCTTTCTAAAAAACAAGAAGATAAGACTATTAGTTTTCTTAGTCGACTGTAAAGCCGGCTATATGTCGAAGAGAAACAAAGGTCAGCTATTCCTGGATATCATGAGGTAACAATCATAATGTAGCATATTGTTGACTACAAAATTCAACCAATTCCAAAATTAACATTAGAAAATGCAGGTGTTGGGTACCGAATACATAGCGAATGAGTAAGTATTCTCTATGAATCAGACTGTTTTCAACTAAATCAAGACGAGTTAGTCGTAAGTCTGCCATCAAACCCATTTTGAAATTACAATTCTATTCCATAGATCATATTGTTTAAAATGTTTGCTCGCGATATGAATATATCATTGTGAGCAGTGCGCGCGCGCAAGCGACCTACATCTCCTGGATCGGCGCCAGAGCATAAATACCTAGTGAGACCACCACTCGTCGTCAAGGTGACATTGTACATACGCCAAAAGATCTGCAGAACTTGTCGAAATGTTTATAGCGTTGTATACATTATTGTTATTGGCATAAGAGCTTTATTTGCATGCCTATTTTGGATTTATGGTACATCCTATGGAGCGGCTGCACATTAAAATCAAGAAAGAATAGCATTTTTGTATAGTAATCAATACCGATCGTAATTATGTTCGTAGTAATTTGATCGTCATCGAGGTGATGGCATGTACTGGCAGGTTATTGAACATCAATCAGAGTTCAACAGACTGGGACTAAAAAAGAATCAGAATCAATAATGCTGCAAGATGGTCATTATCTGCACATATTCTCCGTCAGTTGCGCTAATTCGCCCAATCCACTAGTTTAGCCATTGCAAAAAGCTTATGTAATTTAAATTTATATTTTTTATAATTGGAAAAGTTTCTTGTAAATTATATTTAAACCCCGTCACAGTCATTAACCTCTGCAGACAATTAGTCTGTTAAAAAAATGGTTCAGACTTAGCTAAATATTTTTAGCTTTCAGACTGATTTAAAGAATTATTTATCTTAGCTCTTGGTCGATGTCACTTTAAATATCTCTAATGAGTAAATAGTGAAGATAGGTACCTCTGCACATATTCCTTAGCTAACCAACAGCCCAACACCAAATATCTTGTTTTGTAGGTAAATAATTACAGCTTTTCTAATAAGTAGTATAAGACTTTCAAAGTAAAAAAAAACAGTAAAAATACTTTTCAATCATATTATAATACTAGCTGCCGCCAGCGGTTTCGCCCGCGTGTAATCTTTATAAATTATAGCCTATGTTACTCAGGGTGAATGTAGCTTTCTAATGGTGAAAGAATTTTTGAAATCGGCGCAGTAGTTTTTGAGTGTATTCATTACAAACATACACACAAAAATACAAATCTTTCCTCTTTATAATATTACTAGCTGCGCCCCGCGGTTTCACCCGCGTAAGTCTCGATCCCGTGGGAATATCGGGATAAAAAGTATCCTATGTGTTAATCCAGGTTATAAGCTATCTGTTTGCCAAATTTCATCCAAATCTATTCAGCCGTTTTTGCCTGATTGAGTAACAAACATCCAAACACACAAACTTTCACATTTATAATATTAGTAGGATAATGTAGATGAGTAAATAGTGAAGATAGGTACCTCTACACATATTCCTTAGCTACCCAACAGCCCAACACTAAATATCTTATTTTGTAGTACCTACTTAGAGCTTTTCTAATAGTCTAACCGCCTTACTAATAACCGTTGTATAGCGCCTGTATAGTTACACAACGCTTTGTCTTCTTCTTTCAAAAGTCAAATTACTTTTGAAAGAAGAAGACAAAACGTTGTGTAACCATACAGGCGCTATACAACGTTTATTAGTAAGGCGGTAAGACTTCCAAAGTAAAAAAAAACAGTAAAAATGCTTTTCAATCATATTATAATATTGGCTATTTCTTCTACTTTTGTTTGGCACAAGCTATTTTACCTCAGCAAGTTCTATGCTGATTTGCATGCCAGCCTGTAAAGATGGTAGTGGGATCGTCAATCCAGTCAGCTACCTACAATCAATAATAGTAGGTACCTAAGCATAATCAGCTGGCGGCGGGAGGTGGAACATTCTGTGTTTTCTTAAATAAAAGTTACTTACGGCTTTTAATTATTGTACCCACCACAATCTAAGCTCTCTTTTAAGTAAACAAATTAGGAAGCAGAGTAGCTTCGATCAGGCTCCATTTAGCCTCCACAGGCTCCCTTCTAGAAGGAGTGGGCTGTAATTTACCACGCGGGCCCAGAGCGGGTTGGTAGATGTCACATGTCTTCGAATTTACAGTCTAGGACATGCCGGTTTCCTCGTGATGTTTTCCTTCACTTTTGAGAGCAGTGCTGATGAAATAATGTACACAAAGTACAGCGCCAGACTGAGTTCGAACCTACGAATTACAACTCGTAAGTTACGTCCACCCTGGACCACCACTGCTCTCTTAATACCAACAATTAATGAGATAGATTGACAATATTTAAAGACTATCAAAGCCTTCCTAATCGTAAATGAATGAAATTATACTTTAGTTAAAAGTTATATTCAGTCAGTAGTATGCAGTTCCAATAAAGCGTGTATATTTTGTTAAGCTATATCTAGGAATGTTAGGAGCTGGCATTGTGCCATATTTGATCTTCTCAATTATAGATAACTGAAGTGTCTAAAATTATAAATACATGTTATGAAATGAAATTTCTGAGATCAAAATGCTGTCTTTAAATCGTGTCCTGTCGCAGTTAATGTACAGTTTTAAAATAGTGTGGATAAAAATTATTTGTGGAATATATTTTTATGAAAATAGCATCACAAATCAAGGTGAATGACATCAGAAATATATGGGTTATTCGTAATGATCTCTTTTATTTTTACTTATGAAGTATTAACAGAAAAATATATCTGGAGTCTTTCCAGAAATGTACTTTACTAAGCCAATCGTTAAAATATGAAAGAATTAAATACTACATAGTCAATGTATGTATATAGGTACTCGATAAGACAACAAAGTTGAACTGCTCATGAAAAGTAATAGGTACTTTAAGATATTTTATACATTAATGGGTAGGTGCCTAATTCTAAGGGCCACCATATCACAAGGTGGAAACCTAACATAAACCATTTATATTATTTTTGTAAAGGGGCTTGTGGCTATCAGGGCGATCAGCTTGCCGCGGTAGGTCCATTGATGGGTGACCATCTTTACATACAAAGACCCCTCCGTGCCTCGGAAAGTACTTATTGGTCCTGGTTGTCATTCGTGGATGTTTGACAGCTGTTGAGGATCGTCAGAAGCCTGGAAGTCTGACGACCAGTCTTACCAGTTACTGGGTAATACGATACCTCTTACTTTTTTAAAGTAACATAGTAACTACAAATTATAAGAACACTAGTTGATGCCCGCGGCTTTGCCCGCGTGGATGTCGGTTATTATATACTAAAACTTTCCTCGAAAATCACTCTATCCATTGGTGAAAACAGCATGAAAATCGGTGCAGTAGTTTTTGAGTTTATCGCGAACAGGACGACATACAGACGCGGCGGAGGACTTTGTTTTATAATATGTATGTAAGGGTTAGTAAGTGCTTCGTATCTATTCCTCTTCAACATAACGGTTTTAGAATGCATTCCGACGTTTCAAATTAAACCATTACCTAGCTAGATTCCCTAAGTCAAGCACAAATGATAAATATAATCATAAATTAACATAATCCATAAATGTCTCGGGCATTAATTTATATACCAAATCTCCAGTCTTAAAAATAGACATGATTATTAAAATGCTTGTTGTAGGAGAATTAATGAAGGTAGTCTTAAAAGTGAAGAGAATATATGTATCTGTCCACTTTTTGTTCTGTATATAGAAACTATGTCTATGGTGTACTTCGGTATGGTGATTTATGTAAGCAAGACAGATTAGATGTGTTCTCTTACTGCCAATTATCAAGCCAAAAGCTCGTTAGCCGTCCTGACAAACAGCAGCTGCGACATGCAGACAAACAAACATGCATGCATTGAATCACACATACCGGTACCACACTTCATCCATCCACAACATCCATCCATCCATACTTACAAACTTTCGCGTTTTTTACTAAAAAATTAACAAAGGTAAGTTTCATCGTATTGTACTCAAACTCGCTTTGATGAAGAACAGGTAAAATAAGGGTTTTTAAAGGTTCCAATTTAGGTTCCTGTTTCCGGTTAAGGTTCTTGGTATCGGAACCACTAAATACCAGTTATTGACCGGTATTTTAGGAACCTTTTCAATCCCTGTTACACAGTACACTACTGTATTCAATTTCGTTATTGTAACATAGGTACACTTAGATGTTTGCTGCAGTTTGCTTTCTTACGGCGTCCGCGGAAAATACTAACCCAGATTGTATTAGCTTCCTTTGGCCGGGCACTAGAGACTTGCTCTTTGTATTAAAGGTAAAATTGAGCACTTATTTGCCCTTTGTGATGAAATGGTCAACAGTGACGTGAGGCCGGTTTAGTAAACATGATGTGTGCACTTAGTAAGGTGTAGTTTGATTGTTGATTCATTGTAAATGCTTGTAAATGTCTGCGTGTGAGCGTGTATGCACAGAGAGAGGTGTAGTTTTGGCATGTATACGATTATAATAATCTTTGTTAACCTACTTACCAAATTGTATTTCTATTTGAAAACTGTTCCATTATTAAGGGCGGGTAGTAAGCAAAATTGCCTGTCTTCAATTTGATTTTTCATGAAATTGATAAGACTTAGGTATAAAATAAAAATAGTATGAGTAACTACATGATATTTCCAAACTTTTTGTGGAACAGAAACACAAAATATTAAAATTTTCTCGATAAAAAAATATCACGAAGTTACCTCTAATTTTCACGTATTTTCGATTTGTACTTAAAATGCTAATGCCTATTATGATAAAAATTTGATGATTATATGTATTAAAACAAGGCAAAAAAAATTGTGTAGGCTTTTTTTTTATTCCTTTTATTTTTGGTTTTATTACGAATCAAAGCTTGTAGGACTTACGACGTTCTTAGTTCATGGAAGAAGCCATCTTCCGTCGCACATTACGGGAACTTCAAGCATATTTTTGTTTCACAAATCAGTCGGCGTCGCTCTGTTGAGACGAGAGGACTACGCTCAAATTTTTAGCTGCGCTGAGATATTATTTATTTTCGTAAATAATATTTTCGTAATTTATCACATTCCACAAAAGAAACTGAGACATAGAAAACATGAAAAAAACACTAAAACCACTTCCAAAACGAATATTACAAGTGTTATTGATTGATAAATAAATAAATACCGAGTCTAAATAAACATATAAAATTCAATGTTGATGTTTGAAAACTCAAGATGACATACATTTTATTTGACAGATTTTTGACTGGTATAGTAGCACGGAGTATAGAAAGAAGTAGGTAAAACTAGCGCCATTGCTCTGTATTGCGGTGAATTTTCTTGCGGAGAAAATTTACAACATAGCCAACGAGCCCATTTCACGTTCATTTGAAAGTTCGCACTGGAGATTAAATCTTATTGCGATATACTCAGGATCCAAATTCGTTTACTCCCATTTTTTTTGACAAACTTCTTGTAAGGTGACCCTTAGACGAACAATTGGAGCGACTGACCGCCCCTAAATAAAACTTGTTTAGAATAATACCTTTATTCTTCGGTTATTGGTATAACGAACGAACTCGAACAGATTCCGTATGACTCCGGATTTTTAATTTGTCTGTCCGTGATGTCTTGTTTATATCTCTTTAGTTGACTTTTTTGTCGTAGTTGGGTTTTAGTTTTTACCTGACTATGGCGAAGCAAAAAGGAGGGTTATAATTTTGACCGGTTTCTATGTATTTATCTATGTCTGTTCCCACATATTATCTTCTAAAAGACTCATCACAATTTGACAAATGAGGTATCGTTGGAAGCTTCTTGATCGTCCGCTGGTCAAAGGCTATATGAAGACACATTAAATTGAAAATTGCGCCCTCTAGGTGACATATCATGAACAACAAAAAATATTTTTTAATCATACCATGTTGGGTATCAAATGAAAGGTTTTAATTAGCACATTTCAAAAATATATATTATAACCCCAAAAAAAAGCAGCGACTATCAAGACGTATATTGCCATATGTTTATGTTAACGCGTGGGATGATAACTGCCGCTACACGCGCCGCCGCACCGTAAACAGAAAAAACGTCAGACGCGCCGCGTGACGCCACACTGCACGCGACGTGCCACGCCCCGCGTCTCCGTAAATGAGGCCTAAAGCAACTTGGCATGTTTTCAAAGCTACAATTTCAACAGTTCTTTACAAAGAGGGACCATACTAAACTTTCTACTAAGGGACTAGTTATAACAAGCGCCCGAGACGCGTATTTTGTACGCTGCGTTTCGGGCGCTCAATAAAATTGTATGAATTCCTATGTAACGAATTATATCAAGCGCTGCAGTCTAAGCGATGCCGGGCGCCGTTAGGCCTGCACATGTCGCAACTTGCCACTCTCAACTTGCATCTCCTTTGTGCGATTTACAAATAAGACTGGGAGAAGGTATGCCGCGGGCATTGCTGCTGCGTGCGCCGCCGTGATGAAACGCCGCGTGTGACGCGGCTATGCCATTCGCGGGCTCCGCCGCAAAAAACGCTCCATTTCAAACAAACGCGTGTAAAATCGCGTCTCCGTAAACGCACTCATACAACGCCATATGTTTGAATTCAGTGCGAGCCGCGCCGCCCAAAGCCACGCGCGACTCCTCGCGTCTCCGTAAATGCCTAACCGTGCCCTTGACGCTTGGACGCGAGTTCCTTTTTCACTATTTTTCCTTGTCATTTTCTCCGCATTAGTAATAAACTTAAAAGAAACACGGTTCAAAAGTTACAACAAAATGTGGAAATCTTGTTGCGTTTGACGAGCGCCTCCCTTCCCCCAAGTCCCTTTGGTACTTTGGCTCCCATTTACATAGATGAATAGATGTCAATTCTTTTAGTGGTGAATCCGACAATCCTACATTTATTTCTTTTGTACAGAACTCGGCCTCTTTTTCACATGTTTCAAATATTTTCGAAGGGGATTGTTCGCGTTTGGCGCAGGAAAGGTTTTCATGACACATGCCATATTCGTTGCACAATACAGTGCAAAATTCATTATACGAATATTATTTTTTACTTGGGTATCACTTTGCACGATCCTCCAAAGAGAGAAATCCACGATATAGCATTATATTTATTACTTGGTAACACAGTTTTCCACAAAGACGTCATTAGGTACAATTTGTACAAGGTCCTAAATA
The DNA here is from genome assembly GCA_947363905.1 of Lithophane semibrunnea. Classification (NCBI taxonomy): domain Eukaryota; kingdom Metazoa; phylum Arthropoda; class Insecta; order Lepidoptera; family Noctuidae; genus Lithophane; species Lithophane semibrunnea. The sequence goes on along the minus strand of OX376186.1, from coordinate 4,327,195 downwards.
AAATTTGGTAACATTTAAATTTGAACTTTTTCACGTCAACATTGAGTTTCTAGTTCCAAAACATGAACATGATCTATAGTTCTGAATTCAAGCTTAGCGTATCGTATATGCAAAATAAACTACAGAAGATTGAAATTCGAATTCTATAAACGCCAGACGAAAAGTTTCTGCTGGCGGGAAGGCATTGTGTTTTGTTTTCGTCGTGTTTAATGAGAGGGGTAGGTAAGGGTTGCGCGGGTGAAATATGATTTTTTGCTGTCAAACTACTCCCCCTTAAATTATTTGTACAGCAGCCTCAATCACAATCGAATCCTACGACAAACAATCTGCCGCAGCAACAACTCGCCCCGTAACAATAACAGCAATAGTATTCTGGTATTCTGTAAAAATCTCACCGTGGAAACTTAGGTGAAGTGAGCTTAAAGTGAGACGCTAGGGATTGACAGTTCACTTCACCTAAGTTTTCACGGTGAGGTGTTTACAGAATAGACCGGCAGATAGCGGCTATCTGCCGGTGTCTGGCTATCTGATAGCCAGTCTGCTAGGTGGCAGCGGGGCTGACTGCCTCGGAACCGTTTGACATGCTCCAATCATCATCACCAATTCGACTGCCAAGCTTGACTACCGCGATTCCTTATACTGTGACCTTTTCTTTTAAGATGTTTTCTATGTGGCCAGTATAACACCTAATCAAAGAAGAACATCGTTAGTCGTACGATAATGTTCAATCCCTAACAAAAAACTCTGACTATTTTAGGAACACTAAATGTCATCAATATTAGGCGCTGGAGCGTGTGATTATACTGACGGCGAGCCATGGAATGTGGAATTTGATGACGTTACAGTAACCGCGCCGAGATGGTGTATTAAATCGACGAGATTAAGGCCTGCTACGAAATAGATTGATGTAACTAGATGGAGCACATCTTTAGTTATTGATATCTCTGTATTGTAGTATCAATATCATCAATTCAGCCGAAAGACGGCCACTGGTGAACATAGGGGTACCCAAGCACCGCCACCATAGTGTAGTACAAAAAGTTAAAAACCAATTCTCCTTGTAGGTAGGTACTTACCGAATTTCTCCGTGTACCGAATCTAAATGTACCGAAATCGGTACCTTTACCGAAATCGGTTAGGACTGCCTATACAATAATTTGTTGTTTTGGTTATCCGAGCGGGGTCAGTTTTTGATAAACCTTTCTAATTTTATTATTGGCTTAAAACAGCCACTTTTGCAGAATTATAATAGGAAAATAATAATTATAAATCATCGTTAAATGTCACAAACAGACTATTCATATTATGATCTGCTTGCGATTCGTATTACGAAATAATTCCCCTGTTTGACAGTTTTCTATGGAGATTCGTAAAATGGTCCACACATTATGAATTGCTTTTATGTCAAATTAGAGGAATTGCTAATGACATCTGGAAATTCAGGAAATGAATTGCTTTTAGAGGAATTACTAATGAGGCTGGTTTAGGCCCCATATCTTAGCAGAAAACAACATACAGCGGCCATCCACAGCCAAAATTCATCCAATAAACTAAACGTGTAGTAATTATGCTGTAAACATCTCCCCCCATTTTTAATTAACGTCGCATAATGCATGCAGGGTAGGTAGGGAGGGGGGTTTATTATTGCCGTGTGTCTACCCAAGGGTGCTCATTTAATATAATTAATTGGCGTTTCGTTGGCTATATGTTGTGAAGCATTATACATTTTACCAGCTAATGAGGATGTTAGATGCGACTGGAAAAAAACTTGGTAGGAAGGATTCTGGATTCAGGTATATACTTACCGCAGGTTTGGAAAATTCAGCCAGGGTGAAATTCAGAAGAAAATCTGACATTGAACCTTGTATTTAAGGGATTGGTTGAATTGTTTTTGTAAAATCCTAAGTAAAATCCTCTATGGCACGATACTTTCTGAACGTAAGTTCTGAGTTCCGAGTTAAGTTCTGAGTTGAGCTCCACTATTACTGACAAATGCTTGCACTGACTGGACAGGTCCACTCAAATCTGTGTGGTTCTTTCCTCAAAAGAATTTCAGACTCTTATCTACATGGTCCTCATATGGCCTGACCAAGATTATGTCTGGACTTTAAAGGAGACGGTGACCTCTGAGTTTGTTTCGGCCTTTCTTCTCAGAGTAGTCAGATAGGAAACGCCGACCTCATCTAGCTTATTTTTACAACTTTTTTTTACAGAATAAACAATTTCATTTCATTTCGTATTTGGTTTTCATGTTTTGAATAATTTTGCATAAAAACAACATTCAAATAATGACTTGTTAGTATATTAATTAACGTGAATGAGGCGATACCATTGTTAGTTTTATTCTACAGAATGTCGCATATACGAAACAAGTTCTGACAAATTGGTCACTTCAAATTAGATCTTTGCAAATCTACGCAAAACAATAGTTATTCAAAATCTACAATACATTGCGTTTTTCTCAAGAAACGTTATTTATAATTTGATCTAATTCATGTCAATGGAACTACTGCATTTAACCACTAAGAAGTGTTCGCGACAAACATTAAAATAATTTTAGAGGAACGTCTCATCGGCACAACGCAAAATAGTTTGAACGAATGCCAAGGAAACGGGCAATTTTCCAATGTGCTGTGATTTTAATATAGGGTGGAAGGCTCGTATTGCAGGAAACGGATGCTCAGCTAGTCAAGTTTCTAGTCAATTAGCCTATTGTTCGTTCGACAGATTGGGAAGGACATTATTCCCATGAATAACCGAAAATAGCTGGACTAAAATATAGGTTAGGTACTCTTACAAAATATTTCATCATCGTTACATATCAACCCATACATTCCGTTGCGTGTATTTTCAGCTTGTTCTGAAAAATAACGCTCGTATTATGTGTGGTATCAACAAAGTCCTGTACCTAACTGTTGTTTTCTGAAATCGGATATAGGTTTTTCATGTTCGAGTTGGTTAAAAAAAAAAAAAAAAAGTTTGGAATGCTTTGATTTGTTCATAGAATCTGTGGGATTTGGAACTTTATTTATGAAGCTTTTATAGCCTGTAAATGTTCAATGCTAGCTGCTGGAATTTGGCCTTTTGCCGCCTCCACATTTCACCAATTACGACTTATAACTCAGATGGGATGCAATAAACAGCACGATTAAAGGTGATCGTAATGATTATAATATCTGCATAATTTACACTATTATTATTGTAAATTACACTATTAATGGTGTAAATTAAGCAAATTCAATTATATTACTTAAATAAATTAAAAGCACCCTACTAGTAATACTTATATAATTTTTATTTGAAGGTTTGATTACTTGAGGCTTCACGATATTCCTCATGATTACAATGTAATAATTGTTGAATCTCCGGAATTTTTGTTCATCTACGAGTACACAATAGAGCTTAGAAGACTAAACGTAGGTACTAGAATCTAAACTTGAAAGTGTCTGTAATGTTCCATTGCATCATAACGCACCACAACTTGGACGCAGCTCAGATTTCTAGGCAACGTGAAGGATATTCTTATCCTATCGCCATAAACAACTTCACACGAATGCATTATTATTTCAGTGGTAGTGAATAAAATGGCCGAGGCCATGCCGCGGCGTCCGCCCCCGGACTTCTGCTCTATACCTACAGCTTACTAGTATATGTACCATTTTTTATATGACATGTCATATTGTAGATTGGTCTACTCAAGCACGGACACAGTTTTCATCAATTTTCAAAAACGAGACGCAGATTTTAGAATGCTTGGAAATTGTATACTGTATTATAATTACTACACTAGTGTTGTAAAAACATTATTTTTAATTTTGTTATTTGTATTTTGTGTTTCACGAACTGTGTCCCAAATAAATGTTATTCTTCCTTTTTTATTTTGTAATGTTGTATTAATGTCTCGTTATCACGTACGCCCCCGATAGCCCCCGATTATATATTGCTATTTTCACCTGGCCTTAAATAGGTATATTATTGATCGATGGGTTCACCTCGAACACTAGAAACTGCACAGGATCTGCAACAAAATCAGATGAATGAATTCTGCTGCTCTTGCGGCATGTCTTGATAATAATTTTGTGTGTTGTTCGAGCTGAAAAACATCGTAAACCTTGGCCTAATAATTATGGAGTACGTGACTAAAGGGGAGTAAACACAGGGAACGACCGTCACCTTCAGTAAGGACTCGCACAATGCACCTCTTTACAAACGAACCTGATTGAATAATACCATAATCACTACCTTCTATACAAGATCCTCATTTGGAGCATTCGTGTCCATTTCGAGATTGGCTTCCCTGATCTGCGAGATGACTTCCGTGGTTGTATTGACACGCACTTCTCGCGTAACGGAACATTCGATGCAGTTACGTGGTCTCTATTAGACAATCGACTCGATTCTAGGTCTCAGCGATCGAGAGTGACGATAAGTAGATTGATATGGAATATTATGCTTTATTGTTCACTGAAACGGTGATATTTATTGAAAGTATTATATCTACGATGTAAGTACGTATTCCTTATTATGTCCTACTTAAAAAGAGATTTTATTTAAGGTGTGAAAAGCATCAGCTTTGAGAATGCAAATGATTTCCATCAAAGCCATAAAGGCTCGTGCAAACAGGCGCGATATCCCAGGCGTGACAGGCAGCGGTAATTATTGTCGGTCCCATTGTCTGGCATGACTAAAAAGTTTGATTTCGTAGGTCTGGTTGTCGGTTTTAATTTTCCATAGTAAGCGATGTACCTAACTATTTACATTCCTGCGTTGAGCGAAAACAATGTTTCCATGGAGTATTTCCTTGCAAATACGTGAGATTAGTATAACAACATCGGCTCCCGTAGTCAACAACCAGCTAAAGAAAGACCTTGGTCCAGTAGGTATGGGATTTCAGAAGAAAATTTACCAATATTTAATTCAAGAGTCGCCAGTGGAAAAGTCCTGATCGTGGCTCTCCATCAAGACAGACCGTAACAAATGGATCTCATTTTTTTACAAAATATAAGTTGGGGACTGAATAAGGAGAATATGGGTCTGATATTCTTATATACATATGTTAGGTATGTATATATATGTGTGTGTTATATGAATAGATTATGAACTTCTGTATGATTCCTATGAATGTAAAGGAATAAAACAACTTGTTGATAAATACAATTTTTATTTATTTCTACCCTTTTGTCGGTGACCTTATTATTGGTAATAACTTTACTCAGAGTTGTAGAAGCACAGAGTTGATTTTCTTTTACAGTTACTTAAAAAAAATCTCGATTAAAGTTAAAAAAACCATAGCTAGTCTCAACAACTACTCACTGTGTAAAACTCTTTGTTTATGAACCAGACCAAAGTCATAACAGTTCATGTCCATAAAACTGGCCGGCCAAAATAGTGGTGTAATGTAACCATTATTATAATTTACGTGGTAAAATCACGTTCGGCTTAGACGTCTCTGTCGTATTAATTAATAAGAACTGTTGTTTACTCATCAGTGAGTCTTGCTTGTCCCAACGCCCGGGCATGTCACACGTCATCCCAATAATTATCTGTGACAGTCATTGCGGTCAGGATCGAAAGAATTTCTAGCTAGTGACGTGTTTCATCGATGATTTGGATCAATACGTTTCTCTGTGCTCGTGTTTATAGTTTCACTGTTTGGTTAGTCGTTAATCTCTACTTATAGTAGGACATTCTATTAGCGATAACGATGAGGGAGGAAAAAATGTATAGGACTGACATAAGCTATCGAAAAGCTTATGTCAATCCTGTTGAAAGTTGATGTAGAAACACGAAACGCTTTCGAAGCGATTGTCACTTGACGACGAGTTATTCCATTCTCATACCAAAAACTAACACCGCTGGTATTTGTTGGAACTCACATTTATTTTGAATTCCGAACCGATACCACTTTTTAAATAATTAAATTTGATGTGCAAACGAAATCCAACAACTATAAATTGGTACAGTCAGCTCCGTCAAACTTAATCAAATTTAATTTGTTTTCTAATAATTTTCTGTGATTTTAATAAAATACTATCCAAATATACATCATTCCAATATTTTTACAAAGGTGAATCATTTTGCTACTTTATTTTGGCGTATTCCTCGAAGCGCAACTACTTTGAAACGCAACCGATGAAGCGCCACTAAATTGTTCCTCGAAACGCACCCACGATGTAACATAGAGAAGAGCATGACGGATTCGTAAAAAATGATATCAATAGACGTTTTCAAATTCAAAAGTCTTAATTGTTTAGTTATTCAAACTACCAGGAAAGCAGAAAGGAACTGGAACTAGGTGCATAAACGACTTACTACTTAACTCTATAATGGTAAAAATACAGGTTTTGAAATTGAATCATTTTTTGTTTTGAAAAGTACCAGGGTAAAAGAAATGAAAAGAAAATAGGCGCCTAAACGATCTCACTAAGTTGCACATCAACGCACGATTAATCACAAAGAGGAATATAAAGTATTCGTTATTATTCACTATGTAAAACTGTCCTATATCTTACCTATAACTGTAATGTCCTATACCTATTATAACTATCAGGAAAACAGAAATTAACTGGAAGTAGTTGCTTATGAAAAACACCTGTTATTCTGGTAGGCGTCTTTCAGAAAAGCCCCTGAAGTCTATAAACGCCCCAAACTTATCAAGAATTTGACTTTATTCATTATCACTTAATATCTTGTTCGTAGTTTACCAACTCATATGTAGATAGATCTTTCACATTTTCACATTTTCAAAAATGAAATTACATACAAAGCATTTTCACTGACTGTACTTTATAACATCTTCGAACTTGTTTTGGTATTGGTTTAAACAATGGTATCCGTTCGGAATAGGAAATAAATATGAATTGAAACAAATACCAGTGGTATTCGGTTTTTTGGTATTATATGACTCCACTAGACAACGTGACATTCTATTAGCGATAACGATGATGGAAAAGGAAAAAATGTATAGGACTGACATAAGCTATCGAAAAGCTTATGTCAATTGATGTAGAAACACGAAACGCTTTCGAAGCGATTGTCACTTGTCTAGGCCCTCTGTAGTGTCCAAATAAACTCTCTTTCTTGTTACTGGCAGCATATACCTTAAGCTTCATCATCATATACCTATAGCAGTCCACATTGAAAGCCTATGATGAAAAATTCATCACAACTATGAAGGTACCTTTGATTGCTACTCAAGGCCATAATAACAAGAGGTTGAGTAGGTACTTGGGTCATTTTGTGTACATTTTCAGACCGTTTTTTTTACATCTACAAAAATGTCATTATTCTGTCTTCAGGTGACACAATATTAGCAAAAATTGTTTCAGTGGTTTACGAAAACAAATACAATAATAAATCAGTTGATTTTGGCAAACGCGCAGGAGTTTTACATAAATACAAGTGATGAAGCTTCATAAAATTGAAAGAAAAGGCGTCACATTGAATAGTTAGACGAGATCGAGCAATTCATCTTTACAGTATAAAATTAAAGGTGTGTGTGATAATTGGAAATACGTGTGAGGTGTTTGGCAGCTTTCGTTAGTAGGTGGTCGATATTCTGGTCGAAAAACAAAAAAACAGCGTCGAGTCGCCCACGAGCGCGCTCTGGCTGCTGACTACAGCCTGATGGCATTCAATGAGTAACCCTTTGCGCAATACAGGTGACCTTATTTTAAACATTTGGAATGTGTATTCCAGAACATCTGGTACATTTGAAATTGTATCGGTATTCCAAAGCGATGTCTGTTAAGGGAGACATTGCGGACAACATATGCCAACGATTTGCCGAATTAACAAGAAAACGAAGACAGATTTGTAAATATCAACTGTAATATTGTGCAGTACTCTCACTTAACCTGATGCAAAACAGCGATACTGCACGGAAGGAAGTATGGTCACCGTTCATTGGTTTCTCTTGATGAATGCACGGATTCAGATTGATAAAGCTATCTGTCTACAAAAGACACGCATAAAAAAAAGGAAAAATAAAAAGAACATTTGCATGAAAAACGCGAGTGAAATACGATGCGATCTCGTGAATCCGAAGTGGGTTTAATATAGCCGTGCTCTTATTAATACACGGCTCACCTAGAAACAAGCGGCATCGCATAATTCCCGTCTACCTGTGCAACCCGAGAGCACTCTCCGAAATAGCGCGCTCACACGAAAAACATTTCCAGTGACCCGCTATTGTGATTTGATCACTCATTTTTTGCATATGTTGGCAGCTCTCATCTCAGCCAAGTCAATGATTGTAGTTTTATGACAATATGAATCTAAACATAGAACAATGATCATCGTTACACGCTGAAACATAAGGCACTGGGATCTAGCCAAGTGTCTCGTCATAAATTAGCGAATAGCTAATCGAGTTGTATTCGAATCGATTACGGTTAGTCTGTCTACGTGGCAATGACGATACGATTCACGATGATTCGATCAAGCGGCTTGTAAACAAACCCGAACATGAGTCGCATCAAGTCGCATGTGCATTCGTCTCTTACTTATTTTAGACATGCGTGTGTCATGCAAGTGACAATGTGTACACGAGGGTTTGAAACCATGTATCCATCCATACCATGTATGTACCTTTACTTATAGGTACGTAAATCTAGTTATGAAAGTAAGATATAAATACAATATTTAGATATATCCATTACAATCTCGGCATACAACATCATTTTCTTGCTTTTATCCCAATGTAATTCTTCTTCTTCCATATTTCTCTATTAGTCGACATATAATAGTTGTATGTCAACTACAATTATATATCAAAAATCTAGTATAATTAATATATTGGTTAGATATGACAAGATATTTATTTTTTATAGAACACTAGCTGCGCCCCGCGGTTTCACCCGCGTAAGTCTCGATCCTGTGGGAATATCGGCATAAAATGTATCCTAGTCTACAGGTCATGGTCAACTCCTGTGCCAAATTTCATCCAAATCTGTTCAGCCGTTTTAGCGTGAATGCGTAACAAACAAACAAACAAATTCACTTTCGCATTTATAATAATTATAATATTTATTATAATATATATATAAGTTAGGATGAGTAAGTGCTTAATATATAATAGATTTGCATGTTCCTAAAATAACATTCGGGTACAGGATCTACATGTTTTGCCATTTATGGTGTACAAACTGACTTTGGCCAAGAGATTTTGGAAACTGTTTTTGGTCAAGTTAACCATTTGTGGGTAGGCCCTCTCCTCGGTGTTGAATTCTTACGGAATTTACAGAACATAAGCTTATGGGTTAATTTACTCGTAATCCTCTCATTTTGCCAAAGATTCCTACATTCGTTCTTATTGCATATATCTCTATTTGTACGCATAAATCCTCTCTTTTTTTGTAGGTTAAAAAGACTGTTACCATAGCGCGCAAAAATGTTTGAAGTTTAACATAAACGACAAGCTTATGCGTATGCGTATTGAAGTAACAGGTCCGCATAAATTTGCAGTGTTCGTTTGAGCCAGTAATAACTGCGCACCCCCTTTCCCTGCACTGCGCATGTCCTCCACACCCCGCAGTCGCCCGACAGCTGACTCCTGCATTTCAGCCCAAAATAAACCCGTAAATATGCGTCAGAGCATGACTGATCTCGCGATTACTTATGAGAATAACTCGGTGCACTTTCAGCGACATTCTGCCAGATGAATCAATTTAAGTAGATTTCAACGCACATTTCTTTTTGCAATGACACATTATGTTATTTATATTGGTGACAATTGTGAGCGTTTGCATGATTTGCACTAACATAAATAGAATTATTATGTACATACATTAGATGTGAATAAGCTCACCGAAATTGGATTGTGTGGTATGTATGTACTTGGGCTTTAGGAGTGCAACCCACTAATTAATAAAGCTAATTTAGGAAAACGTTTACAAAACATTATCTGAACCTTCATACCTTCTATTTGGCTCCTGCCTGCAACAAGCTTCACATTTCGGTTCGCATTGACTATCTGCTCATCATGAAAATATATTGAACTAGCTTCCGGCCGCGGCTTCGCCCGCTTGGTATGTCGATAAAAAGCAGCCTATGTCCTTCCCCGGGATGCCATCTATCTCCTTGTCAAATTTTATCGAAATCCGTTCAGTGGTTTAGGCGTCAAAATGTAACATACCGACAGACGGACAGACAGACAGATTACTTTCGAATTTATAATATTAGTATGGATTAAATACTAGCTACCACCCGCGGCTTCGCCCGCTTGGTATGTCGATAAAAAGTATCCTATGTCCTACCCCGGGATGCCATCTATCTCCTTGTCAAATATCGAAATTCGTTCAGTGGTTTAGGCGTGAAAAGGTAACATACCGACAGACAGAGTTACTTTCGAATTTAGAATTATTAGTATGGATTAAGTACTAGCTACCACCCGCGGCTTCGCCGGCGTGGTATGTCGATAAAAAGTAGCCTGTCCTTCCCCGGGATGCCATGTATCTCCTTGCCAAATTTTATCGAAATCCGTTCAGTGGTTTAGGCGTGAAAAGGTAACATACAGACAGTCAGACAGACAGAGCTACTTCCAAATTTATCATATTAGGTATGTATTAAACCTGCTTTCAGCCCGAAAGCTACAGATATCGGCCTGGCCACGGGAAATTCGCGGTAGCGAAAATTCGCGCGGCGCGAATTGCGGTGCGTCTTGCGGCAGAAACAAATGTATAGAAATGTACTAAGCATGCCACGGGCAGCGGCGGCAAGCGGGGCGATTCGCGAATTTTGCCGAGCGAATCGCTCTGGCGGCAAAAACAAATGCGAATCAGTACGTCGCATGTAGGGCTGCCAACTTTTTTTACAAGAAATAAAGTACGAAAGAGAAGGAAAATAAACAGTATTTTGAAAGAATAAAAAGTATTAAATTTTTGGTAAATATTTATTACTTTAAGCATACAAATTCGTAAGCCTCATCACATTTCCATGTATTTTTTTTTTTAAACTTTATTGTAGCTCTAACTGTTTTCCTGCCTTTTTGTTTAAGTATATTTTTGTTTCACCATAAAGTTCGTTTTTTAATCTCGTAGACTATTTTGACATTTCAAATGATTGTTGTTTGTTTTTTCAATTTGTAGTTTGATTTGCAGCTGTCAAATTAGTCTACGGGATTAAAAATGAACTTTGAGCTTCGACAATTTGTCTTTCTAGGCGTTTTTGTAAGAGAAGATGAAGGTGAATGTGAATCGTTTTCATTTTCTATTTTTTGTGAACTAATCTAACTAAAAAGTAATCACAATTATGATAATAGGTTGAGTTGGAAAACTTGGAAACTAACAAGACGAAAGCAAAGGCCCGAAAAATGGTTATGTTATCCGCGCGTATTCGAGTCAGTAGGCGTCACCGTCCGGCAGACTGTCAGACTGACGCATGACGGTGACGTCTTTACAATTTGTCATTCGACAGAGTCCTTCTGAAATCCACCGCACGCATTAATTTTTTAAATAGGTTTTATTAATGGCTCTGGATACACGTGAAAAAAAGTATTTTTGGATAGTTACTTTATTTTTATTGAACAGTAAAAAGTATTTTAGTTGAATTAAGTATAATAGGTACTGTTTTTAACAGTGTGGTTGGCAACCCTAGGCGCATGGCACGCCCATGGATAGCACAGAAGCCAGGGACTTGAAAATGTACCCAAAATAGGGGTATGAGGTATCAAAACGTTACGCAATACGTTATGTATAGTTCCAGTAACCATTTACGAACTAATTTCTTGGCAATATTACGAAAATCTATCGAAACGACATCAACTATTAATTTAGTTACGATCCGGGTGGAACAATAGTAATTATCGCTACTTGAACGGATCGTAACGTTATTTTATAACGTTTCAAGTCCCTGATAGAAGCCCAACAAGTTCTTGTGAAATTCCCCGTCTATACCCCGATTTTTATTTATATAATGAACTCCACAATCTCTTCCAAATATTAGGTACAGTCACGGACTTGAATTGCTGAGCCATCTGGCACTGTTCGTATTTTAGCCGTGTAATGCAAATCGGGTTTAATCGGTTCCCGACACGCAAAGTCATATGTCTTCGTATTAGAAGAAGAAAATTATATTTCATATCTTTACCGGTTGGCTAACCGGCCAACCGGTAAAGATATGCCAGAACTACAAACTTGTCAGCAGAGTCAACAGGTCTAGCAACAGTAACTTAGCAACGATAAACAATTGTTGCTAGGTTACTGTTGCGATAGTAACGTTAGCGTACGGAGAAGTTCTCTGACATCGATATTTCAACTGTCACTGTCTTTAGTTAAGTTTTCAGAATTATTGAGTTAATGAGCTATGATTCAAAGGAGGTCAGTATCAAATAGATTGGATAAACTTAATGCAACATTGTATTTATTTTTATCACTAAGAACTTGTTAGTCAACCTCTATGGATAAGACTATTTCCGATTAAAAGTAATTTATTTGTCATCTTGATATTTCAACTGTCACTGTCTTCAGTTATGTTTTCATAATTATCGAGTTATTGAGCTATGATTCAAAGGAGGTCGGTATCAAATAGATTGGATAAACTTAATGCAACAAACAAATAAGTTCCCAATGATAAAAATAAATACAATATTTTTATCGTTGAGAACTTATTTGTCAACCTCTATGGATATTTCCGATTAAAAGTAATTTATTTGTCATCTTGTTTACGAGCTTGCGATTTGAGTTCGTGTTTAATCGTGTAATCACGGGAATGTATGAAACTGTAAAATTGAAAAGTTTGAAGGTGGCTCACCAAAAAGTTACTACATAATCTCCAAGCAATATCGAGATAACTTAGATAAAGGTATTTTGCTCTCGGTCTATAATATTCGCGGCGGAAAACGCTCTGCCCGTGGCTTGCATTTTGTGCCGCTTGTTTTGCCGCCCCGCTTGCCGCACCGCAATTCGCGTCGCAGTTTGCGCCGCCTGTCCCGTGACCAGGCGGTTAGAGTTGCATTTATTTTCAGAGATGCGTTCAATTGTTGTTCGAGTACCAATCGCTTGAGATTATTGCGTTTAGATAGTAATTTAACTCACTCTAGACCTGAGAGTGGAGAATATTGGATGGTTAAGGTTGATGGCCACCCTAGCGCATCCCCCTTAACTGAGTAGGTAAATATAATAGACTAGTATCTTACATGTCTACCTAGTAAAAAGTTAGTTGTAAAATTAATAAAACTGGAAACTTCAGCAACTATTAAACATTTCTAAGCAATAATACGTTATTACAGGCTAATTAAGTAGATTACTTCACAAATCGCTACAGTAAGCAGTCGTCACAATATAACCAACTAGATGTTGCCCTCGACTTTGCCTGCGGTCCAGGATGAAATCTAGCCTATGTCCTTCTCAGGGTCATGGTCTACTCATGTGCCAAATTTCATCCAAATTCGTTCAGCTGTTTTAGCGTGAAAGCGTAGCAAACTTATAAACAAACCAACTCAGTTTCGCATAACAGTGCTAGTGATTGGTCCCGAAATCGATAGACCTGACATTTTCAAACATCTGATGTGCATGACACATCAGATGTTTGAAAATGTCATAAAAACTGATTTTTGTTAGTATCTTTACTTGTTTTTTTTATAAAGCATCAACCAAGTTCAAATTCCTATCACCGGACAATTTAATTGTTTATCAGTAAAGCTTACAGATTTTTTTTTTCGGGAACTTTGGCTTTAGATTGTAAAAATAAAAATAGTTCGTCTATTCTGCGGTAGGAGGTTTCTTCGTGGTAATCGCACATCGCTCTAGATGGGGTTGATACTTACAATTAATTATTTTAACTGCCCCCGCACAGAACTTTTAAATATCTCAATGCTGGCACACGTTTTCGCCTGCAATGCAATACTTAATAAAAATAAACAATAATACATGTGTCATCTGTTTCAGAAATAAACGCTAGGCTACACTTTGTTGCACATTTGTCGTTGTCACTACAAACCATTTCATCCGTTGAATTGACCACAAGAGAGAAGTGCAGACAGCTGACAGTTTTGTGGTTACTTTTGTGCTCCGAGGCCTAGCACAACGGCTAAACTATCTTATAGCATTTTGGTCAAAAATACTACTATTGAAAATAAAAATAATATTGCAATTTGAAATTCACCTTTTTAGTTCCAAAATTACCCCAATTTCATTGTAAATTAGCAAATTTTCTACAGAGGTCATAAGTTATGACTTGAAGACACCAATTAAACGACAGCAGACAGCATTTTTTTTTTCCTTAAAAAAAATCCGCATATTATACTCTTTATTATGTACACCATAAAAGTATGATTCTTAACAGCACCCTCATGGATCGGACAGGGTTTTTGTAACACGCTATAGTTTGTGGAAAACGTGTAATTCTGTCAAACCGCCCAATTGTAGAAAATAGGAAAATTCAAGTGGAAAATTGTCGATGACCGACAATGGCAGTGTAAGGTCCTTATTGCATTATTAACCTGTCTATAATCTGATTAAATTATCATCATCTTACACACCATCAAACCTGGCCCGGAAGTTGTCGTTGAGATCTTTTGTACGAGAGGTCAAATTCTCGTATTTAAAAAACGTTCTCATTCTAGTCGCAAACTGTCAAACTTGTCAAAAATTTTGGTAAACAGATTGTATTTTTTACTCGATTACGGCTGCTCCGGATTTTTAATTTGTCTGTTTGTGATGTCTTGTTTATGCTTAATTAGTTGACTTTTTGTCGTAGTTGGGTTTTAGTTTTATGACAGGTTGCGAATGAGATGCGAATGCGAACGTTCATTGCCCTCAGGTTACCGCAACATCACCAAAACAAACATGACCTGTCATTATTCAAAGCCGATCTAACACGTATACAGGGTGAAACGTGATTAGAGACAGGAGGGGCTATTGTAACCTCATCCAAGTGCGCCATCCTGTATATAAACGACCTAGTTATGTCGTCTGAGAAGCACAGACGTCGGATAGATAGATACTATGACAATTGTTGTTGCTTGTAGACATGCAGTTACCTAATGTTAGATAAGCAGCCGACGGAATTGTCTTTGTTGAGACATTGTGTGACTAGAGGCACTATAAGGTACCTAGTTTTAAACCTCTAATAGTTACTAACTTGTTGTTTGTTTCGCGTCACGTTAGGTATGGGAGAAGTGCCAAGTGTAAAAGTGTAAAAAAAAATATCAATAGGTATAGATTTCGATAAATCGAAAAAAAATACGAACGAAAATTTTCTAAAAAAATGTATATACATTTCGAAATTCAAGTTTTTTTTTATTTATGTACACACGGCTACACATCAAGCAATACATTTCCAGTTAATGCAGATCTCGTATCATATAGGATTTCCGTACAATGCGAGGTCAGCTTAGGTATACTGGAAATGTATAGCTTGATGTATGTTTGTGTGTGTACCAAATTAGAAAAAAAAGTCTTATTTCTTCTTCTCTGAATTCCCTCGGTTTTATTCAGTGGCGACAACGGTGTTGCTATTGGAAATATCATATTTGACACATTCTCGTTCTCCTTTCACTATTATTTACATAGCAGGTAATGGTATCCACACTTAAAAAGTGAAAAATAAAAAAAAAATTACTAAAAAAAACCGACTTCCAAAAAAAAACCACTAAAAAAGTGGAAGCGGATGTGGGTGGCAAAAAACGAAAATTGAAAAGCAAAGATTACACAACTACTTCCGAAATTAAAGTGATTTTTCACTTTTTAGTGTTTGTTTAGGAAGTTGGTTTTTTTACCGAATAAACCGGATGCCTACTCATAGAAAGATAGAAACCTATAGGTAAAATCCAGTTTACTACCCCAAATACAACAAAATATAGACACCTGCACGATGTCACTACTGAAACTTCCAATATTTAGTTTACTAGATAACTTGTTTACCTAAAGCTGCGCAGTTGAGTGGATTCTATCAAAATTATATTTCATCTATATTGGTGCAGCGGCGGCGGTCGGCAGGTGCTCACACCACCGGTCTATTACGGCTTAACTGTACCGATTAGATTACCTGGAGCAACTACACCGATAATTGAGCACTAGACCGTAGAATCCTGCCTCGTCAATAAGATTAGCGACGAGCATCATCCCGTTCACCAGCATGTATACATGGAAGGAAAATCAATTTTTTAAAGCAGATTATAATTCAAATTCTAAACGATCGGCTGTAGGCTCCATAGGTTTTACACAATGTTGGTATCATTATTAATGCTAGGGACCTGTATGGATATATCATGCTTGAATCTTTTTGAATTTGTTTGTTTGAATTTCTATTATATATTTTTTAAAATCTTATTTTTTCTTTTAACTTCTTTTTCTTAAGTTAGCCCTGCTACAGTTAACGTTTTCTAACAGCTTGGATTTATTATAATATACCTAAGTAGTAATCTGTGCAAAATGTTGTGGTTGGTATATTTATTAAGTTTAATTTGAAGACAACACTGTTTATGCTTGATATACTTACTACTGTTTGTTTCCCCAAATGTAATTAAAAAAAAAACATACCATCGCGTAACGTCAAAGAGGAAATTGAAAATTGAGAATGATTTATTAGTACTTATTTATATAGGTAAGTACTGAAAATTACTGTGTCACCGAGTCCCAAATATTGTAAGAGTGATTATACAGGGTTATTGGTAAAACACCAACAACCTCTTAAGCAGTCATTGTACTCATAATTATGAACAACTTTTACTGTGGGAACAAATATGAAATCGCGAAAAAAAACCAGCGGTTCCGTACATTTATGTTCATAATGATGAGTACAATGACTCCTTAAGAGGTTGTTGGTGTTTTACCAATAACCCTGTATACATAGGTATAGTAGAAAACATAGCACAACGCATGGAAACTGTTCACATAGAATTTTTCAACATCTCATTCGCAGGAAGTCAAAAAAATATAGGAGGTTTATCTTACAGCGCGGAATTCAATGTTTTCAAAGTTTTAATAAAACAATATATATTGTGGGGATATAAAAATAACGGCTTTACCGAACAGTTTCGCCAGACAAAGCATAACACATGCTGTTTTCAAGAATTGTGTTTGTTGACTTTTATCTAAAATTAGTTTTGTAGAAAAAGATCGCAAACACTACTGAATTAAAACGCGCATTTTTAATCTTTCCACATACACTCACGACACTAATACATGAGTTAAACTCCCA
The DNA here is from genome assembly GCA_947363905.1 of Lithophane semibrunnea. Taxonomy (NCBI): domain Eukaryota; kingdom Metazoa; phylum Arthropoda; class Insecta; order Lepidoptera; family Noctuidae; genus Lithophane; species Lithophane semibrunnea. The sequence continues at coordinate 4,310,053 of OX376186.1, read as the reverse complement.
CTTGACCCATTTTAGAACGGGTGATCAAAATGAATGCTCCGTTTTCAACATAAGAATGTTGCGAAAGCCTACACCAACCCAATCATCTATTTAAGGATATTATTATATTTTTTAAAGACGACCTTTCGTGTACTTTAAGATTAGGATAGATTTCAAACAGTGCGTGCGAAATTTTGACAGAATTTCGGGCGAAAATGTATCGTATCTTTGATAAATTAAGCAAAGACGCATGGTCTCTATCATGATTCATGTAGGAGTCGAGTTGGTGAAAACTCAGAAAAGCTAAGAACATGCGGACTAAGACACAAAGAGGAAGACGAAGAAACGGGTAAAACTAGACCAACAGATATTTTCTTTCAATCGTAAAAGTGAAAAAATTGACAATCTTGAAGAAAAGATCTTTAATTCTTATATCGGCTTTCAAGACTATTGCGAATTTCTTCTTGCTATGTCGCTGATTCGCAGTCACTTAAAGATGGACTAATTTTTCTTGATAGTTTCTTGATATTTAACTCAATTATGAACTTCTTTAATAAATCTACTTAAAAATATAATCCATACTCCATATTATATAATATTATAAATTCGAAAGTAACTCTGTCTATCTTTCTGTCTGTCTCTCTGTCTGTACGTTACCTTTTCAAGCCTAAACCAATGAACGGATTTCTATAAAATTTGGCAAGGAGATAGATGGTATCCCGGGGAAGAACATAAGCTACTATACCTATAATGCCTAGATATTGTATGTATCCCTCAACAGTCTTGTAATATTCTTTTTTTTTATAGGACTAGTAAGTGACCTAGTTCGTGTTTATCCGACATTGTGTGTTTATACGTTATCAACTAATGCCTGAATGTTGGTATCGATTTGAGCGAGCATGGCGTTGATACCGTTCACAATGTAGTTCTTGAGACTTGTTCTTGGGTCGGGCAGAGCGTTATTGTGTTTTTCCATTAGGAATTTCTTAGTAACAGCCCGACGTTTGGACGTTAAGCCATTGGTCCTGCGCCTGATCTCTCTCCGGTCTTGTCGGGTCATTCTTTCATCAAATGACTTCTCCCGCTCTGGGCGGAACGGGAGGACGTGTCAGACTTTTACTGACTAAATTCCACCCGTATTCCTTCAGTTGCCTGTTGCCAAGGGTCCCAGTATCTCTTTCGGACTTTCCCGCAACCCTGGGCCGAAATATCGGTCTATCTTGTTTTACTATTTATATAGTTCTTGAGAATAATTATCTCAAGTGAGGTGACGTTACGCTGATTTCGCTAACAAATCTTTGATGTTTTTTAAACTTTTAAAAGGATCCTTATCCCAATTTATTTGGGGTCATGCAGCACGTTTTTGTTTCTTCCATAAAATATATCCATTCCGAATGTGATCTTTGTGGACCCTGTCGGGCACAGCAAAATAGTACGAAAGGGAAAGCTTTTAACACTTATAAGTAACATATCAGTCTTCTGAACGAAATCTAATGTACAATTATATATATATTTTTATATACTTATGTAGTTTACTGAATTAATACTTATATTTTGTCATAGCATTTTCTTATTTTTTTTTTTTTAATGAATTTAAATTGTTTCTTCTAGTTGTTATATATTTTTATGGGCAGAGGGTAGATGGTATTTTTAACCCCCGACGGAAAAAGAGGGGTGTTATAAGTTTTACGTGTGTATCTGTGTTTCTATGTATCTGTGTGTCTGTCTGCGCCATCGTAGCTGCCAAACGGCTGAACCGATTTTGATTTTTTTGGTTTTGTTTGAAAGGCGACTTAATCGAGAGTGTTCTTAGCTATGACTTAAGAAGATCGGTTCAGCCGTTTGGAAATTATCAGCTCTTTTCTAGTTGATGAATGGATGTTTGCATCTTCCACAGGTCTAATCGATTGGAAATTTAGAATTCGCTTATTGCAATGATATGAAAAGAATATAGTAACCTTGAGCTGATGCTGCAGCATCACCTGGAATTTGCAGGATACCCAACTCCCTCACCAACTTACAGCAGACGTATCGTGTTTAGATTCATTGGAAAGGTCTCAACAATTAGGTTACAGATAGATGGTGGGTAAATAGGTTACAGATACAGGGTCTGATGATGGAGTAGGAAAGATAAATAAGAGTAAATTAGTAGGTAACAAGCTTCACTGTGGCAAAAAAATACAGCTACGCAGATTTCGGCGAGCTGCGTGTTGATCGTAGCGTTTCTACTAGTAATATAATATAAAATTTAAAAAGCTGGAAATAAAAATTAAATTTAAAATTAATTTTAATTACCCGACAGGTTAGAAAGTTTAATCTTGATTTATGTCGGAGTGTGTAACGTGAGTATGTGTTTTCGCGATTTTTATAAAATTCTTGATGCTTACGAACAAATGGGTTTAAATATTATAATTTTGGAAGTGAGGTTTGCAGCTGTCAGTTTGATCGATGTTTACTAGGATCTTAGCTAATTTCTTTTAAAGGTGAAGAGTGTTTGTACATCTGTGCTATTTCCCCAAAGAGTAACGTCGTAATTCAGCCATCCATTAGCATACGTATATGATAGTAGGTGGTGAGCGCTGTTTGAATATTGGTAGTTTTTTGGGTTAATTTAATTTTAGGGTGAAATTAATATCAAGTAGGTATGTACAGCTCTATGGTTCCTTGGATCTCTAAAAAATCAAGTTTCTAAGTCAACGCAATAAAAAAAATACGGCCATTTATGCGACATATTTTGATACTTGCAAATAAATCAAAACCATACTTAGTACTTCCCGTTGACCTAGCATCATGATTATGAATTGCCAAAGTTGTTGAGCGGTTATTGCGGAAACCGTTTTAGCTTTCGCCAAATATATTTTCCGCAATATATGTAAAACCACATGGCTTTTTTAAAGAGTTTTGAGACTGAAGGGAAGAAAGATATTGGCGGTATTTGTTCGGATCTGTTATTGGTTTTCCCTTGTGGATCGGTTTAGTGACTTTTTTAATAGATCAGGGAAAGCACCTTCTTAAAATTATTAAAGTATTTACTTCTTAGCCATAATATCATCTTCCACATTGCCCATCTCTTCTTTCATGGCCTGAACTGAAACCTGAAACAAATACCTATCTTTTGACTAATATTTTTCATGGGAGAATCGAACCTGCGAAACGCGTAAAAGTTTATCGCTAAGACATTGTACTAGTAAAATGTAAAATTAAATGTCTGGCAGCAAATCGAGCTACTGTCTGAGGCCCAAGGTAAAGGGTGGCTAAATTGTGCAACAGTATGACATCTAGCAACTTACATTAACTGCTGGGGCTTCCTACTATAGTTGTTGGGTTCAAATAAGTTAAGTTGCAGACTTGGTAATGTAGATGAGGAGCAAGAGCATCAATTCATCGTGGTCATCGACCTCAAAATGAAAAGAAAAGGAAGAGCCAACGAACCTTGGGTTACACCTGTGCTAGTATGATATGGAAATGACTCTGGATGAATAATCAACAAGAAGCTGTAGAAGCCCTGGACCAAAGCTATCGTAGTGAACTTTGACATCAGGACGGCTTTGCCATGTCGCAACTAGATATACTGGGCTTTAACTTTCTTAGTTATTGTTATGTTGTGTGTTGTTGGGAGAGTGCATTGTTTTGTAAGGTTGTTTAGCTATGCAAAATGTGCGGGAGTGAGGGGGGCTCGGCGGCGGCGGCGGCGGCGGCGGCGTGCGCGGGAGTGGGGCGCGTAGAGGAGGCATGCGGGAGTGCGCTCGGCTCGAAATAACCCGTCGTATTTCGGTCGCACGCCCCCCGCGCCGCCCTCGCAGCGCCGCCGGCGCAACGCGCGCTTCTCGCACTCCGCACTATCCGCTAACTATTCGCAATCGACCGACGTCTTGGTTGTTGGACTTGGGTTATAATGACTTGACTTCTGCTAAATGAACCCGTGTACTAGTATAAGTTTTTCGCAGTGGCGTATTTATTTCATAATACACGAGCGCCGAAACGAGGATTGTTTTACTATAAGGACTAGAAGCGTCGAGTGAGAGTTTTTTGTGCGTTGTGCTGCAGTGGCGGCAAAATGGAGAAGCAGTCGAGGTGGTCGGAGCAGCGCTCCGAGCAGCGCTCCGAACAGCGCTCCGAGCGGCGCGAGCAGGTGGTGCAGCAGCGCACCGAGCAGCACCACTACACGCGCCAGATGCTCTCGCAGCAAGGTAGGTCCACTGTGCTACCCATGTCACTCAATATCTGCGTACCCACAATACCATACTCATAGCACTGTACTTAGCTTAAATAAATCTAACCAATTTATAATAATAATAATCACTGCTAATGCGAATATTATTTTGATGTATCATGATCCTGAAATTCATCACATAATTGCTTGTACCGCGGAGTGGCGGCGGGCGCGAGGCAGCGCGCGCGGCGCCCACGCGCGCGCCCCAGAATAGCCGCACTATCTCGCTCGCGGTGGAAAAGCGCTATGCACAAATAAAGTTACGCACCAGGAAGAAACTAAAGACACTCGCAAGCGGGTCGCCTCGCGCGACGCCTTGCCGGTCGGAAGCCTCGGCGCCCCGACATGACCCATATATGCTACATTTGTATGTCCAAAAAAACTACCATCTGTAAAATGATTTTCCTATCTCAGCCCTATGTGCAATAAAAATGCAGCGAATTGCCTATAATATAAACATGAAGGATGACAAGTGAACTCACAGCTGTTAAATCGTAATTTGGTCGCTGCTACGACCCCGAAGCAATTCTTATATGGAACATTTAAATCTTAAATGGGCACCAGATCATTTTAATCGCGACGTGAGTTCGCTCGTCCCTCCATTAAGGTTGCACCGCGAACTTGTTTTAGCATTAAGAACTTGTTTACTTATAAGGCTCAGAGACTTATCCTTATATGAAATCTGAACAAATATGTTTCCATTCAAGGATTATTTTTTACCCAACATGAATGCTTCAACGGCAACGTCTGACTTAAGTTAAACAAAATGTATTTACACGAATTAACCACTCGCTCACATACTGTACTAAACCTCAGCAATGAAAAAATATTGATTGACTCTAACATTATATTTTTATAATGAAGTTTGCATGATAGAACATAAGTTAATCTCGATCTATTTGATTAAAAAAAATTTTTAGTTAGATTGAGATGAACATAGGTACTGATGACGTGACGCAAATGCTGCGGGATGTTAAAGTTGCACAATATTTCGAGACTTCCAGAAATAAAATGAAAACAGCTCATCTTGAAATTTGATTACCGCCATACAGCTTAAGATTTTTTATCGCGCGTTATATAGGCAGTTCTTTGTATCTTTGCCTCGAGATTTGGCATCCTTACAAGAATTCTCATTTTTTCTAGTTCGGGGAATTTCAGCAGATTTTAATAATCAGATACAAAGTCGAAAACATGTTGTTTTATGAAAAATATTGCTGTAATTAATGCGAGTTAATCGTAATTGAAGTAGTAATGCGGAGACATACACCATCGGCAGTTGTTCAAACTGAACGCCGCGTTTAGCATTAAATTATGTTAAACTGTAACAGTGGGTAGGTATACACACGCTATCACCGAGACACGTGCGTGACTCACAGCCTCGCAGGTGAAATACTTCATGAATACCACGTTGTATAATATCACTACAATGAATCAATCAACACGCACCGCTGGTACTAATTGGTCGCACCATGAAAAATATGTCAAAAGCTATCCAAACGTAAATAATTATAAATCAACCTAATGATAGAGTGGTTTAATCACTATTAGTAGACACGTAATTTAAATTCTACAGTATTCTACTATTAAATACATTTTCAGACCCACATTATGTATGTAAACAACACATTCACTTGAAAAGAAATCTGTAAAATAATATGAGGTTTGATACAACTTTATTCTCATAAGAATAAGTACATTCATTCACTTACAATATCGATAAAATATATATATTGTTAATATGAACATGAGCAATATAATTTAAGCTCGAGGTAACATAATTATCAATAAAAAGTGAAGTAGGTAATCGAGTCTCCTCGACCCATAAATATGTCCATGCTATAATATGAGTGCAGCAGACGTAACAGGGCGTGGCATTGCAAGTTTTTGCTCCAATCGTTTTAATTATCGGTTTTCTATTTCGACGAACGACTGAGAACTGTGGAATAATAGCGTCATTAGAGTATGACGTGAAAAACGCCGGTAAAATGCCATCAAGCAACGTTTTCACTCTTTCTTCGCGATCGACGTTCAATAGAAACGGCATAAAATACCTATCTGTTCGTGAATCACATTCACTTTTTACAATTGAACAAGCACCAGTATGAATGCAATGGTTGAATGGATGCAATCGATTATTTCATTAAAAATGATGTTAACATGATGTATCAATGTGACGTTGGTAGCTTTAAAGAGAATTTAATGTAACGGCTATACGTTCTAGACGTAGTTCGGTACATCTAGTGAACTACATGGAATTATAAAAGAGCGCGTCTCAGCTAGATGATCATCTCGATGTGTTGGTGTGCTGGCGTGTTCCGTCTAGCGCGTAGCTAGAACGTGCCCACCACCCATTATATCGTAACGTGTTAACTGTAGCGCGTCGCGGTATCTGGTGCTGCCGGCTGCTCACTGCTCACCACACCAATGCTACCATTTTGTTGATTATGTGTTGAGAAATTATGTATAAAAACAAATAAGTATATTATTTATAAAAACAAAAACAAAACAAAAGATGAGAAATAAATTACACCATACTTTCTTCCAATCTAGGAATGACGGTAAATGCAACCATATTTACATATAAGAAATTATTTAGATAACATACTTGCATACATCACGAGAAAAATTTCCAACGCTAATGAGAAAATAATATTCGTATGGATCGATGTCTTCAATTTCCATCCCGCGAGCGGTAAGTATAGTGATTTAAATTTCACAACGAAAGCGCAAGTTTCGACCACGCTGACTCTCACAGCTGGGAACAAAAGTCGATAAGAAATTATTCACGACGAACACTTCTTTGAACAGCTGATTCACTAACAAAGCATTAGAAAACACTTCTTGCTCAAATGGTCATTGTTTAATACAATGCTATCACTTCATAGTATGATATGCCGTGAATTTTCTTACTAACGATTTATAGGCACGGATGTTATGTGACACGCAGATAAGTCACGATTCGTAAACATTCGAAAGCTCGGGAGTCACACACAACTCGCATTGGGGATAATGAAATCATGGTCTGTGTCGAGTTCAGCGTTCGCAAATAACGTGTAACATTAAAACGGGCGAGACAACACTTACTGCTCGTAGCGCACTTACTTTTACCGCTCTTATCTCCAAATTTATTATCTGAGTGAACAGTTAAAAACTTAGTAGTCGAGGCTACTTTCGCTCCGAGCCATAACGATTTGCTTATAGAATAACTCGGTGCGTTAAGTTTCTTACATTATAATTATAAAAGTCTGTTGTCGGCGGTTCATATAACCAACCATGGCATGCTGACATGGTTACAGTTTTTGAATTTCCCTCTTTACTTAACACGTAACTAAAATACAAGTCACAATTGGTCGTATTGCTACTTAGCTTTCAAATGCATGCACCTACTGATTTAAATTAGTAGGTACACATGTTTACAATGTTATTATTACTTATTAATCACTCTGGAATCGTCTTTCATTTTCTATTTCATTCATTATTATGTTATGGACGATCACTCGATCATATTTTATGATATCATAATGTTACTCTAATAGACTACAGCGACAGCGATTTCATCAGATTTTCTGTGAAAGTTTAATTATTTTATTGAAGCAATATTTATTTAGCTTCCAGAGCGTGTGCTGTATATTAATAATTGTCATTATATTACTCGTAATATAATGACAATTATTTACAATTATGAACAAAAAGACATCTATTTCAGTCTCTTGGTACCTCATAGCTGTTACGTTACCTGAAACTGAAAGAATAAAGTTGGAAGGAGTGTCATAATGAAACTTAGATCATCAATCATGATCTAACGATCAAAAGGTACCGCGAAAGGCTTTTAATAACTACACTACCTATGACGATAAGTCAATTTCTTCACTGATTTATAAATAGATCAACTTTGCGGCATTTTCTCTCGATTCTATAGCGTTAATTGCGACAGTCAATCAATTAATCACGGTTCTTTTGAACGTACAAGCAGTAGAAAATCTTTAAATTTTTATATTTTTAGTTGTAGAAGTAGAGGTATAATTAAGCAAGTATAAAAAGATCCCAATAGTTCTAACAGGAGGAGAGATATTAGTCTCCTAAATAAATGGTAATTTCATATGGGGATATATGAAATTGCTGTATAGTTGAGTATTTGATATGTAATAAATAATAAAGTATTTTATTATCAGGCATCAAGGGCCATAGGGTGTTAGTATTACATCTTACTTAAAAACTATATTAGCATAATGCAGGAACATTGAAAAGAAAAAGAAAAATCACAATTACAGGAAGATTTATCAAGCCTTGTTGCCAACATGTAGCTTGGTAAACCTCCCCATTGTAGGGCCATCCAGCCTCTGCAAATACCTTCAGAATGCTGATGCTGCTTCCCCTCACTCGGGTAATGATAGAGTCGCTTTCTCCATTTAAAGATGAATTGTGATTGTACCACTAAGACTCTTTAAACATACTTGAATATTGCATTAGCCATAGTTCAGCATAAAGCAAATATTTGTATTCTTAAAGCCATGTAACATTGCATAAATTCTTTAAGAAGAAGCTCAGAGCTTTCAACGTTTAAGAATATAAATTGCATAGAAAAATGAAGACAGAGAACATCTTTAATAACGTTAAGAAAATAAGTTTGCAAGTAACAAAGTAATACAGTTTATGCACAGTTCTAAGGGATAATCCGTGGATGCCCAGACCACAAATTAATTTTGATACTTTGAAAGGAAATGTAGTTTGTATACCTTTAAACACAAAGCTTGCTACATTTTAATCAACGGCATTATTCTACTAAAACTTCTCAGTATTAATTGAACAGAATACAGTGTGTTGTGTAGTGGCCTACGCCAACAGTATTTGAAACATTAGGTACTAGCTGCACCCCGCTGTTTCACCCGCGTAAGTCTCGATCCTGTGGGAATATCGGTATAAAAATCTTATGTCCTATCCCAGGTCATGGGATATCCCAGGTCTACCCATGTGCCAAATTTCATCTACATCCGTTCAGCCGTTTTAGCGTGAAAGCGCAACAAACAAACAAACTCAGTTTCGCATTTATAATATTAAGTTAAGATTTGTTCGAGAAAGCAAGCGTATTCCAAGTTCCAATACATTTTTTGTTATATACACGTCATGTAAGTTTAAGCGTGTCTTGGCCTGCCGACTGGGGTCACCACCAACCAAGTTATTCCGTCTCGTTAAGCACATAGAATTAGGGAACCAACCGCAGCGCCGGCGCTGGCCGCTGTGTTGGTACACTTAGCGATCATAACGCTAGGAATGATAACAATGAACTTACACCATTCTTGACAAAGGGAGATTTCATTTTCTATGACTTTCTATCTAATGGTGCCTCTTTTTAGGCACGCCACTTTTCAAAGGCACTTGTTGTCCAAGCCATCATCATCAAAATTATTGATTTAAAAGAGGATTGATTTAAAAGTGGGTTGAGTTGGGTGGAGTTTCGAGCTCGTTCTTCTCCATAGAGGTATACTTTTTGGAATAGGCAATAAGCTTCAACTTTCTGACTTACTGATCGATCTTTTTGACAATTAGAAAGTGCCTGGTTTAATTGAAATCAATGCTTTGATTTTTAGTTTGATTTTCTTGGAAGAAATAACTTATGGCTGCAAATATTACGACAAATTTTAATAATAACTGTATTCATTATCTGTATCCAATACATTAATTTTAAATTAAATTCCCAGCTATAGTTAAATTAACCTTTTATGATTGTTAATGAATTGAAATGTCGCGGTTCGCAAGTTCAAACAATATAATAAATTAATTGCCCTATGAAGCAGCCCAATATATTTCCGTAATTTTATTATGTGATTGTTAATGCTTTTGATTGCTTACATATTGGATGGTGGCGTTTATTATGTAAAATTATTTAATTCTTTAATTTATAGTAATGACGTTTTCCATTACTTATCTACATAATATATTGTTGTTTATTGTTAAATTTTCCGCAATTATATTGCTCAGCTTAATGTTTCACAAACGGATCCTTGAATCCAAAAGTGGTTTTCACACACTCACAATATTTTTGAACGAACTTTCCCAAGCATCCCACTTTAAGTGTAACCAAAATAAAAACACTTTGTTGGCGTGATTAATATGTATTCTCAAGCCAAATTACAGTTTCTGGTACTAAGAATTGACCACGTAACACTAAAAATGTGATCGCTTTTATATGTGAACGACGTTCATATAAAAGCGATCACATTTTTAGTGTTACGTGGTCAATTCTTAGTACCAGAAACTGTAATTGGTTACACTTAAAGTGGGATGCTTGGGAAAGTTCGTTCAAAAATATTGTGAGTGTGTGAAAACCACTTTTGGATTCAAGGATCCGTTTGTGAAACATTAAGCTGAGCAATATAATTGCGGAAAATTTATATAATATATATAGTCTTGAATACGTACTTTTAGATAGTTACCTACCCCTACAGAATAATCAGGAACAGACATATTTACAATTAATGACAACATTTTCCTTATTGATGTAAGTAGTGGTCGTGAGCGGGTCAGCAAAAGTTGTCTTCTCCTCAATAGTGTACATATTGTTCATTTTGGTAAGGAATTATTTCTGCGAATAAACGCTTTTTCATTACCCGACTGCCCCAGAAGGAGGGTAATGTTTTTCGAGAGTGTGTATGTATGTCTACTTCTTTGGCACGCTCTGTAGCCTAAACGGATTAATGGTTTTTTTTTTCTCACCAAAATCATGAAAATGGTATTAGTTGGTATCTTTTAATATTGAATTTATAAAAAACAAAGTTAGGTACTTACTACTTCTTATGGTAGCCATACGTTACGATATACTTATGCAAGTATAGACTTGCACAAGTCTGCGTGACACCGAATGACTCGGATACTTGTGCTAATTCATCCAACACATGCAAGTCCAATCTTGCGCAAGTTTAATAAGGTAACGTGTGTGGCATTACGACGGTTTGATGATGACAAGAATCGGACAATCCACGTAAAAATCTGCTAACAGTCTGTCAAAATCATGCTGTTGTGATTGGCTGACTGAAATATCAACAACCAATCAAATCACTTGACATGAGATTAATTGTGACATCTGGTTGATTAGGTTAGTTGATTGGCACTTTATTGATGATTGGGTACTAAACAGGCTTACCAAGGAACAAATTTTATACCTACATTATATGAACTTTAAATATAAAATGATTATTTTAATCAATATGGTTCACCGTTAAAACAGGGCGTTTAAAAAGGCCACATACAAGGCAAGCAAGAAGTATAAATAAAAATGATTAAATTAATTGGTATTAAGAAGCGGTCCGCAATTTCTTTTACGCGCGGCAAGTAGCGGGGCTGGCAATTATATCGACCATAATAACTTTGATCGTTGCCCGAGATAGCAATAAGAAAAACATGAAATTTAAAAAAGGTTGAATTATTAATACACGCAAAAAATGGAAGCGGAGATGGTCTAGTCTTAATAGACAAGATAATAGGAGGAGAAATGGTTTGTTCGCAAGTAAAGCTTGTACATGGCATGCAAAGTTGTTTGTGATGATATATATATATATTTATTTAAACAGACAACAAATAACCACTTAGAGAAAAAAAATCATACAATTCTAGATGTTAGTAAACAATAAGTGATAAGTGATAGTGACAAGTAATAGTAGTTATTTAAAATTGAAAGTGATATTCTTGCAGATAAACTGTCAAGCAAAATTTTGAAATATTGAAGTATCGTCATAATTTTATATGTGTAAATCTTATTAATTTTATAACATACAAATAGGAGACTCTTCATCTATCTAGGAGAAAAATATATTTAAGCCGAATGTATAAATCTTTTTTTTTACAGTTGTGGTCTACTTTTTAATACCTACTACGATATAATTGCGTAACTTACACTTACAGTAGCAATGGTTTTCATTTTGACAGTTCAACAACATTAATTGCGTTATTAGCGTTGTTGGGCGGACAAATTTTTCGAACATAATTATGAAGCAATGGATTAGTCTTCAAAATCATTCAGATTGTAATTGGTTGTCGTTTAAAAATCTCTGAGAGGCAATTCCCGTATTTTTTTAAGAACGTTTCCCATCTCATTCGTAATCTGTCAAAATTACTATCAATTTACCAACATTTTTGACAACAGTTTGACACTTTGCGACTTGAATGTGAACGTTTTTTAAGCACGAGAATTTTATTGGCTTTCTGGTTTCAGCTCCATTCATTATTAGTTTATTAAACTATCGAAGAAATGTCGATTCGAAATAAATAAACGTTATCAAAAATATCGATATCTCCAGAAATCGATTCGCCTACAAATCAATTACAATCGTGCAAATCGCTCAAGAAAAAATAATATTATTAAAAAGTGTCGGTTCGCGTTCTGGGCGGGTTAAATTCGGGCGAATCACCAATAATAGCAGTCGGCCCGTCACTACTATTTATTAATTTATTTATTATGGAAAAAAAAAATTGTTTATTAAAAAAAAAAGGTTTTAATTTCACGTCATGTTAGGAGTTAATTGATAGTTCCTAAATACTCCTATAAGTATATTAGTAGTGTTTTCATGTTATGTCTTATTGTCATCTCCACATTTTATAACAATAATAACAAACATACGTAGGTAACTATGTTATTGTTATACATAATTATAACCCATAGTTTAGTAGAAAGGCGAGTGTAAGTTTATAAACCAAACCAAATTAAAATTACGTTTCGTATAGCTCGAGTGTATGATTCATAATGAGGGCCAGTGACCATATGGCGCGGACTGGGTCAGGTTTGGCTGTGGTCCGACTGCGGGCGGGCTTGAGACGGCGACGGCGCCGGCGCCGCTTTCGGTCGCGTAAATGTAACAATACGAAATTACCTTGAAACGCTCATTCAGATGACACAGTCAGTGAAATTAGTTGTTAAGCAAATTGACACCCTACTTCAATTTACTGTGTTATAGCCATTTAGAAAGAAAGAAAGAAAGAAAGAAAAGAAAGAAAAATATTTTATTTGGGACATTTTATAATACAACCGTCAATAAATGGCAGTCGTGATTTGATTAAACTATGCTACATGGCATACGACATCTTTTAGCCTCCTGTCATTGTAAAAGGAGGATTTTTGAAATTGTTTTGTGAAATTGTATTGAAAAAGCGCCAGTAAGCGTAGAGAGTGGATGTGCTTAGTGGTGCGCGCAGTGCACAGAAGCGATTAGCGGAGCAATTGTTGTTGTCACTTTATTTTTCAACTAAACAAATTTTGTTGCTATCAATAACATAAATACCTTGCGTTCTCCTACTGCTCTTACATAATAAGAGATCCACTATACATTTTCGGGAGAAATAAGCAGTTCCCAACCTGATTTACCCTTGCATACCTACCCTGAAAATGTTTCTATTTTACTCAAGTGCTCAATTAGCTCAATTATAGAACAAGCCCAACATAATCTAAACCTCTTGCACAATTGGCTTAAATCAAACATAAATATACATAGATAAATAAAACAAATTATATTATATTAACAAAAAGATTAGTCAGCGTAATTAACTTACATATCGATGACCAATTACTGAATAGAGTGCACCAAGAAAAATATCTTGGTCTTATACTACTTGATGATCATTTAACTTGCAAACCACATAAAGAATATATTAATTATAAGTTCACATCACTAAGAGGTGCAATACGTGGTATAGTGTGATGTCTGCCTAGCCTGGTACGTTACAGTATAAATTATTAAATTATTAACCCATAGAGTCTTATATAAGACCTTATATAATTCTCACATAGAACCAAAGTTGTCGACATAGCTCCCAGAATAAGCAAGCTGAAGTTGCAATGGGCCGGCCATATTAGCCGTAGAAGCGATGACCGTTGGGGTAGACGTGTTCTTAAGTGCAAACGTAAGGTAGGACGCCCTCAGGCTAGGTGCGATCTTCGCAGGGTGGCTGGTAGCAACTGGACGAGATTTGCCGAGAATCGAGCTAAATGGCGTGCAATTGGAGAGGCCTATGTCCAGTAGGCTGATGATGATGATGTTGATGATAGACTATTTGATTGAGGTTTGGGGAACTGTTGCCAAAACAAACTTAAAAATACTACAAGTTGCCCAAAATAAAATAATTAAAATATTATATAGATAGAGAGCTACTTAACACGTATTGAAAATGAAGAAACAAAACCTATGAACCTCTTTCAATTATGTAAATAGAGACATACACTCGCGGATAATATTTTCAATAAAAACTTTTTACAGAAAAAAAAAACAAACGACTTCCAAAAAAGAAACACTAAAAAAGGGAAAAATAACTTTAATTCCGGAAGTCGGTGTCTTTGCTTTTCAATTGTCGTTTTTTGCCACCGACTTCCGAAATTAAAGTTAAAAATCAAAAAAAAACATACCGACGAATTGAGAACCTCCTCCTTTTTGAAGAAGTCGGTTAAAAAGGGTACAATCCAAAAATACTTATGTTTTACAAGACATGCTAACGATATCTGCTTAGCCCAACCTAGGACAGAGGAACATAATGTAGGTATGCAGGATCCAATTTTTATAATAAACTGCGTAAGGACATAAAAGTAATCAAATCGTTTAACATTTACAAGAAAACTTTAAGAAACTATGTTAGTAAGTACTAAAAGATCTTTCCTGGCCTACCGAATAGGTACATAAATATCGAAAAAAACAACGTAAGAAAATTTTGATTTCGCGGGCTATCGTGACGCTTATCAATTAATATTCCTGCCTTTAAATGTACCTATTTTTGGGATGCTTCAAGATTGAATTTTTTTTGGAGTACAGTTGACTACACCAATCAAATTCAATCTTGAATCTTCTTCTGTTAATTATTGAGTAGACATGCAACAGCCTGTGCGAGGGGGTGAGCGTGGAGTGAACTGTCATTGTCTTCGCTATCTACTGTAGTGGTATTCTGTAAAATCTCAGAGTGAAAACTTTGGTGAAGTGAGCGTAGAGTGAGCTGTCATCGCC
Source organism: Lithophane semibrunnea (assembly GCA_947363905.1). Lineage (NCBI taxonomy): Eukaryota > Metazoa > Arthropoda > Insecta > Lepidoptera > Noctuidae > Lithophane > Lithophane semibrunnea. The sequence continues at coordinate 4,294,882 of OX376186.1, read as the reverse complement.
ATCGATACCTACTGTAGTGGTATTCTGTAAAATCCCAGAGTGAAAAAACTTAGGTGAAGTGAGCGTGGAGTGAGCTGTCATTGTCATCGATACCTACTGATGCTAAGGCAGTGACAGTTCACTCCAAGTTCACAGCACATAAGATTACGCGGTGAGATTTTTACAGAATACGTCGGTTCTCAGTCTGAGAGCAAAACTTAGCTCGCTGTATTGTAAAGCTGTGTATGTAGGCGCATTTTATTAATAATAAATAATTTATGTTATGCAAATGAGCATCATTCTGTCCTATAAGTACTTTAATAATTATGTTTTTATATAAGTAAGTAACATAATATTATCATAAATATTTTCTACTAGCTATCGCCCGCGGCTTCGCCCGTGTGGTATGTCGACAAAAAGTAGCTTATGTCCTTCCCCGGGATGCCATCTATCTCCTTGCCAAATTTTATTGAAATCCGTTCAGTAGTTTAGGCGTGAAAAGGCAACATACAGACAGACAGACAGTTACTTTCGAATCGAAATCTAAATTATAATATTAGTATGGATGTAATGTCAGACAAAAAATAGAGAGACAGAAAGAGAAGCGATTTAAATAAAATAATTAAGCAAATTGACGGAGGATGTCAATATGCTTAATAGTTAATTCTCCTAACTGCACTACAATATTCTGTTTCCGCAATGTGTTCTTAGCGTGTCCGTGGATACAGTCATTGTACCGCACGTGAGAGCCATCGAATGCAACTAATATGTTCAGTTGGTGGTCCGGTACGCTCTGCGGTTTTACACCTATGCGCTCAATTTCGTAGGGTTGAACAGAAACCGCTTTATTTTGGAATAACGTTGCGGCTATTTATTTAAAATAAAATATGCAAGGTATCTGTAATGTGGTCAAAGTAATTTAAATTATGGGTTTATGTAGCTGACAGTCGATTAATGCGAAATACACGCTTTGACGTGGAGTTGCGGACACCAGTCTGTATTAATAAATTAATGTAAGGATAGAATTTATTGCTTAATATGTATACCTGCTTAAATAAATGAAAATAACATAAGGTTTTAAAGATTGCACAGCTGCGAACATTGAATGCGAGCGATTTATAACTTTATTTTATAACTGTTATGCTTTGGCATAATACTGTCGTATAGTTTGGTGGGTTGCCAATTCGGGGCCTGAACACGATAATTACTGTCCAGATACGAAAACATCTTTAGTTACACCTACATAATAATGTTGATGGAAAGTTCTGGGAAAACTGAAAATGAAAAATATTTTTCTTCTCATTCCCTAATAAGAGGCGATTTATAACCACACAAGTATCACAATGTATTGTTTAATTCTTCAAGCGAATTTATATGTTATGGTACCATATGACCTTGACCTAAAAATCAAACCTTGAATGTTTGCCTTGTGTAAACGATGTCATTATAAACATATGGAAGCCACCTTTTAACTATGGGTTCCTTTTATTACAACCTAGGTAGGTTCTCGTATGTAATATGTCTGTAAAAGTACTTTTATTTGCACTTGGGCAAGTCACTTAAACCATAGATGGTTGGTACATTCCTAGGTTTCAATATTAGTATAATAGGTCTCTCGCGTTTAAAGTAGGTACACATATTTTATGTGCCTACATAAAGTGCGAACAAGTTTTGAGACCGATGCATGCTTGACATAAGCAGAACCGGTCCTTGATCCCGTGACTCCATCGGACCACTCTCATTCCTAACTGTTCTTTTGTGAGCACTCGACGTCTGTAAAGAAATATGCAGTTAGTGTAGTGCATTTCTAAATAACACATATTACATTTCAAATGCATACAGGCGTAAGATTTATTTTTGATTTACAAGCTTTGGAATATGTAGAAAAGCGAAAGAGTCCACCAAAATGGCGATCGTAACAAGATCCGAGTGGTGGATACTAAAATAGACGCGCGAAAAGAGCTCGCCCGCCTCGTCACTCCCGTGACTCATGCGCATCCAATCCGAACAGAGCTGGAATACCGGCGCACGCACGTTCCAGGAACTTTTGATATTTATCACACGACTATTTACGAACATGGAGAAATTTTAAAGTCAAAAATAGCGCACCATAAACGATTAAGGCAACTAATATAGGCCGTATTTACACATTACATAATTATCAGCAATATTCTTTCAAAAATCTCTAGGTGACATCTGAATTCCATGCTTTCTAGAAGGTTAGGTTAGGTGTACGTAATTAATTCAGAAATTAGAAGTTAAAATAGGGTGTTGTAGGAGGTATGGTTTGCTATTTAATGATAATTTATGATCAGTAGACTCTCTTATATACTTTAGTATTAGTAAGCTTACATAGGACATCAGCATAAAGTACCACAAAATAATATATTCTTTATAAAACTACCTTTAGAAAACTATATGTTGGAGAAACCGCCCTGTACTGCCCTTTGCAGCTTTGGTGAAAATCAGTTTTCTGCAATATCGTACCTACTTAATAAATAAATTAATGGATAACCGATTTATATCGGTTATTCAACATACTACAGAGATCAGCTGTTTATAAATAGGTACCCAATATTATTATATTTTATTTTGAATTTTGAATAAATAATAAAGTTGCTTCTGCTCTTTGCGTCACGTACTAGTAAGCTCTGCTGCGGAACTATGCGGAAAATAAGTCCAGGGTACGATTCCCAACTGACACATGGATAAAGAAATTTTCACTAGCTGAGCGAATTTCGATGTGGTCCAATCGCGTTCCAAATGACATAACGTCAAATCATCGAACAACATCGGTCTTTGGCGAATAAGGTTATGGGCAATATTGCGCCTCTGCTAACACAAGCCTAGCGTGTACTTATTGCATAATCTAATTTTACATTTTGTTCCTTCAATAACAAAAATACTCGTACTGCTTGTCCATATCTAGTCGAACATTAAATCCCCAGCTACATAGTAACATTTCATTTCATAACTCGAGGAAAATGGTGTTTATTGTATATTTTTATTTTGTTACAGTTGAATCTGCTGGCGACCGCTTGCCTGTCACTTCAGGCAGGCCTGGCGAACCTTCACCCCCAATCTTTGAGCAAATCTTTAAAAATGCGAGATTTGCGCAAGGTGGAAATGCAAAATTCGAAGGAAAACTTAGAGGCAATCCTACCCCCGTTGTATCGTGGACAAGAAAGAAAGCCCCACTAGTAGAGTGCAACAAGTACAGTATGAGCTACAATGAACAAACTGGTGACGTGTCCTTATTAATTAAGCAGATCGGCCCGGGAGATGAGGGCGAATACACATGCACGGCCCGCAATCAATATGGCGAGGCCATTTGCTCCGTGTATATCCAGCCGGAAGGCGTCCCGGTGCCTGCGCAGCAGTCCTCGCAGCAACAAAGCTACCGACACGTCAGCGAGAGCGTGGAGCACAAATCCTACGGTACACAGGGGTACTCCACAGAACAGTCCAGACAAACACAAAAAGTCGCATACACCAACGGCAACGACTATTCATCCTTAGAGGATTTCAAAGTAGACACCTTTGAGTACAGACTTTTGCGAGAAGTTTCATTCAGGGAAACGATTACTAAGAGATATGTCAATGAAAGTGACATTCATATCAGTACTGAGATTGACAAAACGCTTGGTCCTGTAACACCACCCAAAATTGCACAAAAGCCAAGGAATTCCAAGCTACAGGAAGGCACTGATGCTCAGTTTCAGGTACAGCTATCTGGTAACCCGCGGCCGAGGGTGACTTGGTTTAAGAACGGTCAGCGGCTAGTAAATACCAGCAAAAATGAAATTGTTACTACGCATAATCAAACTACTCTTAGGGTAAGAAACACACAAAAGTCTGACTCTGGCCACTACACTTTATTGGCTGAAAATCCCAATGGATGCATTGTAACATCTGCATACCTCGCCGTTGAATCTCCTCAAGAGACTTTTGTGCAAGATCAACGATCACAATATATCATGGACACTCAACAAACAGGAATTGAAGAAAGAGTAGAAATAAGTGAGAAAGCTCTCGCTCCGCAATTTGTAAGAGTCTGCCAAGACCGCGATGTCACGGAGGGCAAAATGACGCGATTCGATTGCCGCGTCACGGGCAGACCTTACCCAGAAGTCACGTGGTTCATTAACGATAGACAAATTCGAGACGATTATAATCATAAGATATTAGTAAACGAATCAGGTAATCATGCACTTATGATTACAAACGTCGAACTTAGTGACAGTGGTGTAGTCACATGTGTTGCTCGCAACAAGACTGGTGAAACATCTTTCCAGTGCAGACTTAACGTCATCGAAAAGGAACAAGTAGTTGCTCCAAAGTTTGTTGAACGGTTCAGTACTCTAAGCGTGCGCGAAGGGGAACCTGTTATTTTAAATGCACGAGCAGTTGGCACACCTACACCACGGATCACATGGCAGAAGGACGGCGTTCCGATAATACCCAATCCAGAGTTACGAATTAATACCGATGGTGGGGCCTCGACGCTGGACATTCCGCGAGCCAAGGCGTCGGATGCGGCATGGTATCAGTGCACAGCCCAGAACGTCGCAGGCTCCACCGCTACTCGGGCAAGGCTCTACGTCGAAGTACCAAAAGAGCCTCCGCCTGAGCAAAAGCGTCTGCACTTGCCCCGGCCTACAAAGATTATCGAGCCAGAGTAAGTAATATCACGAAACTTCTTACATTCTTTTTACGTGTGCGTGAAGTATGTATGTATTTACGTATTTTATTTTATAGGCCTGCTCCTGGACCAGAAATCATATACTTAAGGCACGTGGAAAGGGCAAGACCTTACATTCCTCCAGGTGAGGAAGATCGAGTTTATCCTCCACCGCAGTTTATTGTGCCACTCAAGAGTATTTCGCAGATGGAGGGTGGCAAAATACACTTTGAAACGAGGATAGAACCAGTTGGTGACCCAACGATGAAAATTGAGTGGTTGAAAAACGGTCAAAGTATCGAAGCCAGTAAGTAACAATAAAATTAAATGTCTGTGGTTTTATTTTCTTGTTAGTATGATAAATTAATTTAAATGTTCATTTTGCAGGTTCTAGGTTTACATCTATATTCCGCTTTGGATATATTTCTCTTGATATGCTCAGTCTTAATATTCAAGACAGCGGAGAATACACGTGCCGAGCTATAAGTGCGACAGGTGTTGCAGAAACTAAGGCTATTTTGCAAGTAACTCCAAGAGCTACAATCGAAAGAACGAGCCAACATCCAGAGAGTTTGCAGTATATTCAACAGTTGGAGGATTATTCTAGATATCAACACCAAGAGTCAATAGAAGAACAGATTTCACAGAGGCCTCAATTCATAAGGCCGCTGCAAGAGCTTGGTGAGCTGCAAGAAGGCAGGAATGCTCATTTCGAAGCTCAACTTACCCCGGTCAGTGATCCTACGATGAGAGTGGAGTGGTACAAAGATGGAAGAGCGATTACAGCTAGCTCGCGAATCACGTCAATCTTCAACTTCGGTTACGTCTCCCTTAACATCATGCACCTACGGGCTGAAGATGCAGGTTCGTACACAGTGAGAGCTGTAAATAAATTAGGCGAAGCCATTAGTACCGCTTCGATCAGAGTAGCTGCCCGGAGTACAGTTACTGCAGATCTTGGCATACCAGAACAACGACGATACATTGAAAAGACTGAGCAATTGGAAGCATATCAGCAACAGCAACATCAAAAGTATTATCAGGAAGCCCCTGAAAGTACACAGAGACCGGAGTTCAAAACACCAATTAAAGATCAAATAAATATTAAGGAAGGTGGGTTCGCCCATTTCGAAGCTCGCCTCGAACCAGTAGGCGATTCAACTTTAAGAGTTGAATGGTTGAAAGACGGACGTCCTGTTGAAGCTAGTTCAAGAATTACTACATTCTTTAATTTTGGATACGTCGCGTTAACAATAAAATCCGTAACTGTACACGATGCTGGTCACTATACTTGTCGAGCTTATAATGCTCTGGGTCAGGCAGCTACTAGTGCTAACCTAAGCATTGTGACAAAGAAAGATATAATCGCGGAATCTCAACATCCAGGTGGATATGAGAAAATTCAGCATCTCGAAGATTCCAGTAGATATTCAAGACGAGCAGAAGAGGAAGTGAAGGTTACACAAAAGCCTCGCTTTTTGGGACCATTAAAGGGTACAAATAAAATAGTAGAAGGGCAAGGCGCTCACTTTGAAGCAAGAGTAGAGCCGCAAAGTGATTTGACTATGTCAGTAGAATGGTATTTCAATGGAAAGCAAATTAAGAGTGCTAATCGCATTCAGACATACCATGATTTTGGCTATGTAGCGTTAGATATTGCCAGTGTCCGCGCAGATGATACCGGAGTATATACAGTTGTAGCGCGCAATGCAGCTGGAGAAGCCCAATTGAGTGCTTCTATGACAGTCGAAAGTAAGTACTCATCAAAAAGCGTTTGTTTGCTATTTCGCAACTAGGCAGTGTGAATGCAGAAGGGACTTAGATGGATTATTAATGTTTAGAAATTAGCCCAATATTGAAGATTCAGTAATGAATCTGAATAATACAATATCAGTAATTTATTTATGAAATAATGCATTTTGACTGAGTATACTTTGACAAATATTACTAAGGCAAAATCAAATCAAACTTTACAGAAATAGAATTGAAAAGGCAAAGATTTGTATTATGTTTATTAATCTGTTTTTTTATTATTCTAGCGCGATCCAGCATTGATACTTCAAGCATCCACCGTGGTTTATATGAAAAAACAAGGCACATTGAAGAATCAAAGTTTGTGGAACCTATGTATGAAATTGAAGAAATATCCAAGTCTAAACCAGTATTTGTTCAGCCATTATCTGATCCTCCTCCAGTATCAGAAGGTAAAAATATTCACTTAGAATGCAGGTTGGAACCCATGGGTGACCCGACCATGCGTGTCGAGTGGTTCCATAATGGTAGAGCTGTGACAGTTGGCTCAAGATTTAGGACTTATTATGACTTTGGATTTGTTGCACTTGATATAATTCACGCAACATCTGCTGATTCTGGAGAATATACCGTGAGAGCCGTAAACCACCTGGGCTCCGCTCACACTTCTGCAATGGTTCGTGTTATTGAACGATCAGATATTGTAACTGATACACAGAATGAGCAAGCTGTAGAGCAAATTCAAATGCTAGAAGATGCTGCGCGTAGATCCAAACAAGTACACGAAGATATAACTGTGAGGCAGGCACCTCAGTTCTCAAGAGCTCTACATAATGTTGAGACTGTAGAAGGGACCAATGTGCATTTGGAATGTAGATTACAACCTGTCGGTGATCCAACCATGAGAGTAGACTGGTTCTGTAATGGAAGACCGATAAAAACAGGTCACAGATTCCGACCCGCTTACGAATTTGATTACGTTGCACTCGATCTTTTGAGTGTATATCCAGAAGATTCGGGTGTTTACACATGCCAAGCCACAAACCAACTTGGTGAAGCAGTAACATCGTGTGCTTTGCGAGTTATTGCTAAAAAAGATCTTATATTTGAGTCGCAGCATCCATCAGGACTGGAGAAAATTCAATATTTAGAAGATGCGTCACGTTACAAGAAGAGCGAAGTGGTCGATGAATCTATTAATATTAAACCACGCTTTATTACAAAACCAAAGTCTATTGACAATGTCGTGGAAGGTCACCATGTTCATTTTGAGTGCAAACTTGAACCAGTTACAGATTCCAATCTTAAAGTTGAATGGTTCAAGAATGGGCACCCTGTTACTATTGGACACAGATTCCGACCCATTCATGATTTTGGATATGTCGCACTTGACATTATTGATTTGATTGCTGAAGATACTGGTGTTTATACATGCAGAGCTGTCAACCATGTTGGCACCGATGAAGTCAGCTGTAGGTTGACTTGCCGCAGCACAACAGACATAATTAGAGCCACACAGAATGAGGCTGGACTAAACCAAATTCAAGTATTGGAAGACAGATCTAAACATCATAGGACCGATTTCGTTGATGAAGTTACAACACAAGCCCCAATATTTACGACTTCATTGAAAAATATTGAAATCAAAGAAGGCCAAAGAGCTCATTTCGAATGCAGGCTGATACCTGTTTCTGATTCTACCATGAAAGTGGAATGGTATCATAACAACAAGCCGTTGAAGAGTGGTTCAAGATTCACGGAAACCAACAACTTTGGTTTCGTTGCTCTAGATATTATGTCTTGTTTGCCAGAGGATTCCGGAACATACACCTGCCGAGCTATCAACGCTCTTGGCGAAGCAGTCACCTCTGGAATTGCCATTGTACATTCTCGAAAATCCATATACTTGGAATCGCAGCACGAAGGAGCTCTTCCAAGACTTAATCAATTAGAAGACACTTCTAGATATCAGAGACACAGTGCACAAGATGAATCTATAACACAAGCACCAGTATTTACCATGCCTATGAAAGATATACGAGTTGCTGAAAACCAAGCAGCTCACTTTGAAGCCAGGCTTATTCCTGTTGGAGATCCCAAACTTCGTGTGGAATGGTTACGTAATGGCGTACCTATTGAAGCTTGTAAGTATCCTAAACTTCAGTAGATAAAGATAGGTACAATTTGTTTAGAAACTTGTGTCGATGATTAAACAAATTTTATTTTTAGCAAACCGCTTGACGACAATGCATGACTTCGGTTATGTCGCCTTAAATATGAAGTATGTCAATCCTGAGGATTCGGGCACATATACATGCCGTGCCATAAATGAACTGGGAGAAGCTGTAACATCATCTACTCTGTTTGTTCAATGTAAGTTTAGCAAACATAATAAGGTGGAATCAATGTGTAGCAAAGAGTAAGGATTTTTTGCTAATAATTTATTATTTTTATAGCTAAGGCGTCGCTTCAGCTAGAGTCACAGCACGAGAGTGCGTTAGAGAAAATACAACAGTTGGAAGACTCTTCGCGCTACCAACGTAGAGAAGACGTAGAGGTGGCGGTCACCCAAGCTCCAAGATTCATTACACAACTGAATGGTCCTTCGAAACTTGTAGAGGGCCAGAGCGCTCATTATGAATGCCGAATTGAACCCTACCCCGATCCAAATATGCGGGTGGAATGGTACTTCAATGGAAAGGTCCTACAAAGTGGCCACCGCTATCGTACAGCGTACGATTTCGGTTTTGCTGCCCTAGACATACTAACGGTGTACGGGGAAGACTCCGGAGAATACACTTGCAAGGTTATCAATAACCTAGGACAAGCAACATCTTCAATAAAACTGAACGTTCAATGTGAGTATAAAATTATTGTATATATTATCACTAAGCGTTTAGGTACTTATTCTTCGCAGACAAAATATGTACTTACAACTTTTTATTATATTGCAGCCAAGGAGTCTATCATACGAGACACACAACATGAAAGTGCCCTAGAAAAGATACAGTATCTCGAGGATGATAGTAGATATAAACGTGTAGTCCGTGACGAAAGTTTTGTAGCTGAGAAACCTCAATTCGGAAAACCGTTGAAAAACGCTGAAGTATCTGAAGGCAAGCCAGTACACCTGGAAGCTACCCTCACGCCAGTTAACGATCCTACTATGCGTGTTGAATGGTACTGCAATGGTAGACCTGTCCAACAAGGACATCGGTTCAAGACTACGTACGATTTCGGTTATGTAGCGTTAGATATCCTTTATGCTTACTCTGAAGACAGCGGCACTTACATGTGCAAAGCTACTAATGCTGTTGGTGAAGCAGTCACCACAAGCTCTGTAAAAGTAGACGGTAAGTAATTTTGTTTTTTTTCTTTTTCTACAAATATCAGGAAAGAAAAAACAGTATTACAAAATTAATTATTATTTTAGCCAAAGCGGGACTTTACTTGGACACGTTAGACGAACAACGTCTAAGGAAGATTCAAGAATTAGAGAATTATGAGAGACCTAAACCAGTTCAAGAGGAGCAGCCAGGTCAGAGACCTGTCTTCTTGACAGCTCTAACAAGCCTAGAGAATTTGAAAGAAGGAGACCACGCTCACTTTGAGTGTAGAGTAGAGCCAATCAACGACCCAGATCTAAAGATTGAATGGTTCCTCAACGGGCAAAAGATAAGAGCAGGTCACAGGTACAGAACCACACATGACTTCGGTTATGTTGCAATGGATATTCTGTACACTTACTCTGAAGATTCTGGAACGTACATGTGTAAGGCCACTAACAAACTTGGTGAAGCAGTTAATACATGCACGATGAAGGTTGCAGGTAAATATACACTTATTTTTATAATGCTAACTCTCCAGAACACAATAAAATATAAATTAATTAAATACTATTTTAATATTACAGGGCACAGAAGCATTATCTTAGACACTCAACATCCGAATGGCTTAGAAAAAATCAGACAACTTGAAGCACAGGGTCATAGTACTAGGATGGAAGTTGAAGAACCCAAGATCAGTCCACCTAGGATTGTCACAGAATTGCGTGGCACAACTCACGTCTTCGAGGGTCAGACAGCACACTTTGAATGCCAGGTGGAGCCTGTACATGATCCAAACTTAAGAATCGAATTCTATCATAACGGCAAGGCCCTGCAATCTGCTGCAAGGTTCCATATCACTTTTGATTTTGGTTACGTGTCATTAGATATTCAGCATTGTGTTCCTGAAGACGCTGGTGAATACTCAGTGAAGGCAATCAATGCTCTAGGACAATGTATATCTGCAATATCCATGACAGTAACCGCAAAAGGAAGCATTATATCGGAATCTCAACGTCCTGAAGGCTTAGAAAAGATCCGAGAGCTAGAATCTGCAGAACCTTTCAAACGTCCAGAAATACCGGAACCAGTAACACGCCAAAGACCTGTATTCACACAACCACTTCAAAACATCGATAACATTCAAGAGGGTCAAACAGCACACTTTGACTGTAGGCTTATTCCAGTCGGTGACCCTACTCTAAAAGTGGAATGGTTCAGAAACGAGAAACTTATTGAGGACAGTTCCAGAATCACAAAAACTCACGACTTTGGTTATGTCTCGATGACAATCACCCATGTTCGTGATGAAGATGAAGGCGTCTACATGTGTAGAGCTTCGAATCTTTTGGGAGAAGCTGTAACGACCGCAGCCATGAAAATAAAAAGTAACTATTTTGTTAAATTATAACTACGTTCAGTACTTATTAATTTTACAATATTATGATGCACCTAATCGTCAATATTACTTAATAAACACTAACTCTATTAATGTCTTGTTTTATAGCTAAAGCGGCCATCCAAATGGACACACAACATCCAGAAGGCATGAAGAAAATTCAGAAACTTGAACAACCACAGCAAAGTAGGCCAGATGAGCCTGAACGCGAGTTTGAAAAGCCTATCTTTACCCAGGTGCTTACTGGACCCACAGAGCTATGGGAGGGTCAACATGCTCATTATGAAGCACGCGTGGTACCAGTTGGTGACCCGAGCTTACGATTTGAATGGTACATTAATGGAGTAGAGCTAAAAATGGGTAAGCAAATCATAAATATTGTTACGGTATAGGGGTATGTAGCCAATGGTCATATTCGGTAACAAGTTAATGAAAATATATCATTTGTTTTCACAGGTTCAAGATTCCGCACAACTCATGATTTCGGATTTGTCACGTTAGACATCAATTCGGTGGTGGCAAATGACGCGGGTCTTTACATGTGCAAAGCGATAAACAGAGCTGGAAGCACGGTATCCTCGGCCGCTCTGAAAGTCAAGACTAAGTCTACCATTGTGGATCAAACAATGAGACCTGAAGCATGGGAACAAATTCAACTGAAGGAAGCTGCCATGAACAAAGTGCCAGAAATGTTTGTGGATTCAGGAGTTCAACAAGCACCCATTTTCACTACGCATCTGAAGAGCTACGACAAACTCGTTGAAGGACAACATGTGTTCTTGGAAGCTCAAGTAGAACCGCGAACTGACTCTAACTTAAGAATTGAATGGTTCAAAAATGGCATGTCGCTTACTACTGGATCAAGATTAAAAAGTACTTTTGATTTTGGTTTGGTGACTCTTTCTATTAACAGTATAAGGATTGATGATTCTGGAATTTATACATGCAAAGCAACTAATCTTATCGGAGAAGCTGTTTCAACCGCTTCCATAAAAATTGAGGATCGTCACTGGTTACTCGGTGAAACACTTCATCCTGAATCATTAGATAGAATTGGCGCTCTGGAACAGCCGAAAGCAGGAAAACCTGAAGCACCTGAACCTGTCTACGAAATACCTGTATTTATTTCGCACTTGAACAATATCTTGTGCAAAGAAGGTGAAAACATACATTTCGAATGCAACGTGGAGCCATCTAGAGATCCTACACTTAAGATTGAATGGTTCTTCAACAATAAACCGTTGCCATCTGGTTCAAGATACAAGAGTACACACGATTTCAGCTATGTATCTCTTGACATTACTCACACGTACGAAGAAGATTCTGGTATTTATACATGCAAGGCCACCAACAGCAAGGGATCAGCAACAACATCAGGTTCACTTAGATGTACTGGAGATAAAAACATTTATTTCGACACTCAGCACCCGCAAGGAAAAGCTGGATTAGAAGCTGTGGAACAGGCTGAGGAGGCAAGACTGTCTAAATCCCGAAGAACGTCTGTACCGGATGTGGATTATCCTAAGCCGGAATGGGTGGTACCAGTATCAGCAGAAAATCAATTGATTGAAGGCCAAGCCCTTCACCTGGAAGGGCAGGTTGAACCTAAAAACGATCCGAACCTCAGGATTGAATGGTACTTCAATGGAAAAGTTCTGGAGCAAGGTTCAAGATTTAAGCTTACTAGTGATTTTGGCTTTGTGACATTAGATTTGACAGATGTGTACGAAAGAGATAGTGGAATATACACTTGCAAGGCTTATAATAAGAAAGGTGAAGCCTTTACTTCATCAACGGTCTTTTGTACTAGTAAAGAAAATCTTATTGAAAGAACGCAACATCCTAAAGGCACCGAGGGATTGGAAAAGATTCAAAATCTTGAGGAATCTCTTCGTAGAGAGCCAGGCCAGAAGCCTGATGACGACACCGGAAGGGCTCCGGAATTCACTACCGTCTTCCAGGATATCGTTGACATTAGCGAGGGACAGATAGCTCATTATGAAGCATCTCTTATACCTACTGGCGACCAAAGTATGGTTATTGAGTGGTTCTACAACGGAAAATCCATCGAAGCCAGTCATCGCATTCGTACGGTTTACGCATTCGGCATGGTTGTACTTGAAATACTTGGAACTAAAACCACCGATTCAGGCGTCTATTCTTGTCGGGCTACTAACAGATGGGGTCAGGCTGAAATTAGTGTGAAATTAGAATGTGTAGACAAAAGCAAAGGACAGAAACCAAGATTTACAACGCATATTCAAAAAATTGAGGGCTTGAAAGACGGACAGTCTGCTCACTTTGAATGCACTGTTGTGCCTGTCGATGACCCTGATTTGAAAATCGAATGGTACCACAATGGCAAGCCACTTCGTCACTCTACCAGAATCAAAACAGTTTCTGACTTTGGTTTTGTTGTCCTAGATATAGCCTATACTCAGAACCATGATACTGGAGAATACGTGTGCCGCGCGTATAATAAGTACGGCGAAGACTTTACTAAGGCAACTATCACTTGCTTCGGAAAAGGTGGAGTTTATCTAGACAGTTTGCAACCCGATTCGCTGGCCAAGATCAGGGAATTAGAAAGCTTACAAGGAATTCAACAGCAAGCGCCTGCTCCTGCTTCAGCTGTACCACCTAAGTTCGTTACTCAAATACAAGATGTAACCAAATTAGTTGAAGGCCAAAGTGCACACTTTGAGGCCAGACTTGTACCGGTTGACGACCCAGATCTTAAAGTCGAGTGGTTCTACAATGGAAAGAAGTTGCCGCATGGCCACAGGTACAGGACTTTCCACGACTTTGGCATTGTTATCTTGGATATTCTATACTGTTATGAAGAAAATTCCGGTGAATATGAATGTGTGGCTACTAATAAGTTGGGCCGGGATTCTACTAAAGCTACGTTAAAATGTACTTCAAAGGAGAATTTAATCTTGGACTCGCAACTACCGCGGGTAAGTACCTATACAATTAAGAGTAGTATATATGCAAGATGTTTCTTTACTTTCAATAAATATTACTTTTAGTTCGATATTAATACGAATTTTAATTTTAGGGCATGGAAGGTGGGTTGGAAAAACTTCAAACTCTTGAGGACTCAATGGTACGCAGAAAGGATGTCAAGGAAGAGGAAGAGAGGGGTAAAGCTCCAGTTTTCACTGTACCACTATCAAACATTGATAACCTTCGGGAAGGAGAGAATTCACACTTTGAAGCTAGGTTGACACCGACGGATGATCCTAACTTAAAGGCAAGTATTATTTAGGAATGTAATTGTGTGTGATATTAAACGGTGATTGGTTTAATCATTGAGAAATAAAATAAAGAATGTTACGATACTCCGCACCGCCACATGGATCGTAAAGTTAATAAGCAATTAAAGAAAACTGTCTGTCTAATATTGTATAATAATTAAAATATCAATAGCTACTATAATAATAGTATAATAATTAAAATATAATAATTTCAGGTGGAGTGGTACTGGAACGGTAAATCTCTAAAAGCTGGCTCTAGATTCAGAACATTCTGTGACTTTGGTTTTGTTATTCTTGAGATATCTCCAACATACCCTGAAGATTCCGGTGAATATCTATGCAGAGCATACAATAACTATGGAGAGGCTGTTACAACAGCAACAATGAAAGTTCAAGGAAAACGAAATATTATCCTGGAGTCACAACTACCTAAAGGCATGGAGGGAACTATTGATAAGATAGCAGCCCTTGAAGGCTACACTGGTACTGTAGATTCCATGACTCCGGAAGCCGAGTCTGGTAATCCACCAGAATTCACTACTACACCCTCAGATCTTATTTTGTCCGAAAATTCGTCGGCTCACTTCGAATGTCGTCTCATTCCTGTTAATGACTCAAGTATGAGAGTTGAATGGTTCCATAATGGAAAGCCTCTTTTGACTGGGTCTAGAGTAAAGACCATAAACGACTTTGGATTTGTTATTTTGGAAATTGGTGGAGTTTACCAACGCGATGCAGGTCTTTATACTTGCAAAGCCACCAACCGACATGGAGAAGCGACAGTTTCATGCAAACTGCAAGTCAAAGGAAGGCAAGGTATTATTTTGGAACCACAGTTACCATCTCACTTCAAGTCTGGCACTGAAAGCATCCAAAAACTGGAAGAGACGTTGCATAAGCGTGAAGAAATTGCAATTGAAGATGAAAAGCCCAACCCACCGAAGTTCACAGTGGAAATCAAAGACAACCTTGATGTCCCTGAAGGCGGACCCACTCACTTCGACTGCCGGGTAGAACCAGTCGGTGATCCTACGATGAGAATTGATTGGTTCTACAATGGCAGACCGTTTGCTACCGGATCCCGAGTTCATATGCTCAATGATTTCGGATTTATTGCGTTAGACATTGACTACATATATGCTCGTGACGCTGGAGAGTATACTTGCCGCGCAACGAACAGGTGGGGTTCCGCAACAACTACTGCAAAGATCACATGCAGTGCTAAACGTGATATTGTATTGGAATCTCAGCTGCCACAGGGAATGAGTGGAGAGAAGATCAAAGAGCTTGAAAGGGGACGTGTTAGTGAAGCGCCAAAGGAAGAGCCGGTTATAAGCAGCCCACCTAAGTTTATTACTCAGATTCAGTCACACACTGTTGAAGAATCCGAAAGCATTCGGTTTGAATGTCGTGTGCTCCCTAAAGAAGACCCAAAACTACGCATCGAGTGGTACCGTAATGGAAAACTTCTGCCCTCTGGTCACAGATATCGAACTGTTTACGATATGGGTTTCGTTTCACTTGACATTTTGTACGTTTACGCTGAAGATTCAGGTGAATACGTCTGCCGTGCAGTCAACGACATTGGCGAAGATTTTACAAGGGCGACAGTATCTTGCAAACGTAAGTATACACAGATATAATAAACAAAATTGTAAATGTTGTGTTTATGGACTTAACATTATCTTAGATTTACTTACATATAAACTTTGAAATAACAAAACATTTTTTATAGAACTGCCGGATATTATTCTGCAAAATCAAGTACCAAGAGGTATGAAGAAATCCGAAGCATTGACTCAGATGGAAGCTACTATCAAGAAGTATACTTCAGAAATATTTTTGACTGAAGACGACTTATACGACGTTGATAAGAAACAACCACCACGCTTCGTAACACAAATTGAAAGTCAAACCACCTTAGTAGAAATGGAGTCTACGAAGTTTGAGTGTCAGCTGGCACCTGTCGGTGATCCTAACATGAAAGTAGAATGGTTCTTTAATGGCAAACCTTTATTGCACAGTAAGTTGAATAGTTTAGCACATCATGAAGACATACTGAACAATTGATTGTTTTGATTTGGTACTAAATATTTATTTTTACAGAGAACCGGTTCACGCCCATCTATGACTTTGGTTACGTGGCGATGAACTTTGGCTGGGTGTACCCTGAAGACAGTGGTGAATACGTTTGCCGCGCTACTAACCTGTACGGTATGGATGAAACTCGAGCGGTTATCAAGACAGCCGGCAAACCTGGTATTGTTTACGATTCTCAATTACCAAAACATATGAAGAGTATTGAGAAGATAAGAGAGATGGAAGCTGCCTGGCAAACGTAAGTGTTTTTCAAGTTATTAAGGAAAGTTTACTAACATGGACCTTTTCACCGCCTAACATTCAGGACGCGATAAGTGTGAAATGAGATGGCGTATAGTGTGTATTCGTTTTTGGAAAACAAGGCAGCCAACATTGAGTGAGACACTCAGTAGAGATAAGTTATAGGTGCTCAGGTAATCCCATATCATAGATTGTTGGATCAGTCAATAAAAACGTTATAGTGTAGTTAAAATATATCAAAGTAGAATTTTAAATCATTGTGACATAACAGCTGAGTTGGTAAAACTTCAAATAACTTATGGAGGGTAGGAATATTAATTTACTGCGCAGCAATATGCGGATTCACGAACTTAAAATAAAACTAGCATCATCATCTGTCTAGCCTTACCCAACTATACTGAGGTCGACTTCCAGTTTACCCTGGATGCAGCTGAATACTACACTAAATCAATCTAACCAAAACATTTTTCACTGTGTAGGGCACCAGAACAAGCGATAGAGGAGGCGAAGGCACGATCACCACCAGTGTTCGTGAGTCGTCCAGACCCGGTGACGGTCGAAGAAGGCGAGTGGGCTCGGTTCTGCTGCCGCGTCACTGGACATCCCAAACCTCGAGTGATGTGGCTCATCAACGGCAACACAATCGTAAATGTAACTATCGAACGATACAACTTTGTTCTAACATTATCATTTTGTAAAACGCACTGCTACTGAAAAATGCGTATTGATTTCAGGGTTCCAGATACAAGCTGACCTACGATGGAATGTATCACTTCGATATACCTAAGACCAGGCAATACGACACTGGCAAAATTGAAGTGATTGCCAGAAGCTCAGCAGGTGAAGCGGTAGCTTCGACCGAACTTAAAGTGATACCGAGACACGACGACTACAGAGGAGTTTTGAAGAATGCTCCACGACGTAAGTTTAACATACATCTGGGTGAAAACATGACGCTTATTTTGCACTTAACAATATCCATAAATATAAAATGATCTAAGAATTATACATACCTATAAAAAACAGCTGCTGTACTGCTCTAACATACATTACCAAACCACGCACACTACAACATACCGCTTACGCACAAAAGGTACCCCCCAGCTTCCCGTTACCTTCCCTCTCTTTGTCCAAAAGGAGTGCAGCTAAATCAATTGCTTCTGCCAGCTTTGCCAACGGATTCTGGGAGAGGTATGTCTTGAAAATGTTTTAATTGTTTTTTTGTAGAAATTATATTAATATATTATTTGATTAATACACAGCATGGTATGATGAAACAACGCAGTATCAGCGCTCTGAAACTGAATTAGAAAAAACATTTGAGGAAAGGCAAGTCCTACAACGACAGGGGGTTATTGATCACAGGCCTGAACTTAAACCCAAACTTATTAGGGAGCCTGAAACAGAATGGCAACAAACAGTAAAGAAGAAGAAGAGCGAAGAGTATTACAATAAACTTCAGGAACTAGAAAATGAACAAGTTATTAAGGAAAGTCGGTTCAGGGAAACCACTCACCAATATGCTATTCCTGGAGACAAAATCGCGAGTAGTTCTCTTGCCAAAGGCATGGCTCAGAGATATGAGGACACCTTGTAAGTCACCGTTTTGTTATAAGTTTTACTTATGTATTTTAAGAACAAAATAGTTTACCTACTAATATATATTTTTTATTACAGAGAACAAACGGAAGTTACCACTGAACAAGTGCAGAAGAAGTCTGTCCCAAAACCTAGAATTCCAGGCCCCTCTGAATCTACCGTCCACGGAAAAGAAGTACATGTTGCCAAACAAAAACAAATCCAGAAAGAAGTTGTTGGAGATACTGAAATAACTCGTAAAATAACTTCCACTGAAACCACCGAAATGGAACATAAGGCACAAACTCAAGAGAGAGTTGTGGAAGGACCTGTAAAGCCTAGCAAACCTCCAGTCTTTACTAAAAAAATGCAACCCTGCCGAGTGTTCGAACATGAACAAGCCAGATTTGAAGTTGAGTTTGATGGAGACCCACTACCAAAAATCAAGTGGTACAGGGAGAACTTCCCCATTAAAAATTCTGCAGACTTCCAGATCCACACATTTAGCACCAAGTCTATTCTGATTATCAGGCAAGTTTTTGTTGAAGACTCTGCAGTATTTGCTGCTGTGGCTGAAAACCGTGGTGGAACTGCTAAATGTAGCGCTAACCTGGTGGTAGAGGAGCGCCGGCGACAGGGAAGAGGAGGAGTTGCTCCGCCAAGTTTCACATTAACTGCCCAAAATGTTAATGTGACAGCTGGTCAACTGGTTAGGTTTGACACAAAGGTGACCGGAACAAAGCCTATTGATGTTTATTGGCTGAAAAATGGCAAGAAAGTTCAACCAGACATCAGAAATAAAATCCTAGAAGAAGATGGTACATACACTCTTCTTATTCTTGAAGCTTATCCCCAAGATTCGGGTAAATATGAGTGTGTTGCTATAAATACCGCTGGGGAAGCACGATGTGACGCCGAGTGTTCAGTCAATGCTCCTGCAACCAAAGAAAAACCAAAACCTCAAACTAAAGCCGCTAACGCGCCACCTGAAATTATTGAGCCTTTGAAAGACAAGGCTGTTGCGGAAGGTCAAGCAATTGAATTCAGTTGCAAGATTGTTGGTAAGCCGGCACCTACGGTCCAATGGTACAAGGGCGAAAAATTAATCAAGCCTTCCAAGTATTTCCAAATGTCTCGTACGGCGGATGAGTACACCCTGCGCATATCTGAAGCTTTCCCTGAAGACGAGGGTGACTACAAGTGTGTTGCTTACAATTCGGCTGGCCGAGTCACTGTTGCCGCAAAACTTAAAGTAACCCAGCCAGATCAGGCCGACAATTTGCCAACCTTAACACCCCTCCGAGATCTTGTTGTCTACGAAGGACAGCCAGCGCAGTTCAAAACACAAATAACCAGCAAAGTCAAGCCGACGATTCAGTGGCTTCGAGAAGGGGCCCTTATTCCTGAAACACCAGACTTCCAGGTAAATAATACTTAACGCTCGGTTTTCTAGTTCGCCAACTTTAAATTACTGCCAAGTATGTGTACCCTAAGTATCACTTGCAAGCATTAAAACGGTGACAAACTGACACCAAACAGTACCCTATTCTATCTATCCAGTCCTAGGTAAAGGACATCCCAGCCCTAAAGGGGTAGTAACCTCTTTTTTTTTTATTTGAAGTTATATGATCCTGTTCTGTCGAATTCCAGATGATTCACGAAGGCAACAACGCCGTGTTGCTGATCGGTAACACCTACGAGGAGGACACTGGAACCTTCACGTGCCGGGCCACCACCGCTGCCGGCCAAGTCGAGACTTCGGCAAAGCTAGTCGTCAAAAGTAAGACATAGATACAGGCAGCGAGCTCGCGTCGCGCACTTTTAATCCATTAATGTAGTGTTTCTTTGTTTCATCTTTATATCACTTTGAGATCGGGTGAAAACTACTACATAGAGTTAAACTCTGAAAGTTGACATGCGAGTATAGTATTAAATTAAATGGCTTTAAAATCGTAGCGGTTACCGCAATAACGACTTACGTCCGCTTATAAGACACACCCCATGATCACCATCTTGACAATATGACACAAACTACTGCGAATGCAGATTTCTACTACGATCTAGTGTTGAACGACCTAGCCCCTTCGGAACGTAGGCAATTGGATAGTCCGCGGGATATTACTGTCAGTAGGCGCACATAACGTGCGTTGCTGTGGCGCAGTACCACATTGGTGAACAGATTAAAGTATGGTATTAAAGAAATGTACACACTTGTACGCAAAAACACCTTGATTTGACAGAAAGACAAATTGGTGTGGCAAAGAAGCACGGTAGATGAGGAGCCACTTAAAAAAAACTGTCAATTAAAAATATTGAGCAATAATCCGCTAAGAAAAACTTGTTTATTCTTACTTACTACTCTACTCTTACTTGAACTTTACTTATACTAGCGTTTTAGTCCATAGAATGAACAATTCTTGAACATTGTATGAAACAAAAACAGTGCTCACAAGTTGCACTATTATTGCTAGAAAAGAGTGAGACACTGCTACAACTAGTTAAGAATGAAACCATAAAATACTTCAAATGTTTTTGCGTACGGCCATGTACATAATATTATGTACGTTTCTTTCATACCAGAAACATGTTCACCGCTGTGCTATCCACCGAGCAACACACCGCAAACCCTAACATTATTTGCAAATCGACTCGATTGTAAATTTAACTTGTAGTACTATTTGGGCGAATTTCCGCATCTAACATCGCTGTATATTTAAGCTTTTTGTGTAAATAGTCCTAGTCTTACCACGAGGCGACGACAAGTGAAGAGCAGCGAGCGGCGAGAGGAGCTTCCCTATAGTTGGACACACGTAACTGTGATTAACATGAACACGAGACATTTTACGACTGTTTTGTTTTGCTTTACCGCTACGATGTTTACTAAATGTAAATGTATTCTTTGAACGATTATACTGTATATTAGAACAAATTGCGTTACAAAACAAAGACGCGTCCTTCGACAAAACATCAAATGTATTTTTCACCCAATACTCATTTATAATAATTATAAGCCTGCTAAAGTTAATGAATTATTTATTTGGCCTTATTAACCATAATTATTAGTATTAAAAAGGTTTTGCGCTTTTTGTGTTGAGATCTGTTCAGCTATTCTGCATAAACTCAGTATCGAGGTCACTTCTGCATCCGCAGTAAAAGCGAAACTGGACACTGACCCTGACAACTATCGCTGCGGAGTCCTAAGTCATACCATAGTGAGTTTTTACAAAATAGCCTGGCTGACCTGTGAATCTAATGGAAATGATCTCAGTGATGTCCAACGTTTACAAAGATCATTTCATTTGAAGTGCAGTTAATCAGATAGTCATTGAAACTGGGACTTGTGGCAGCTTCTGTGATCGAGGGGAAAGTCGAATTCGTATAAGAGCACAAAAGACTGCAGAGATAAGAAAAGTCCCCGTTTCAACTTTAACCTTGTCTAAGCATGAATCAATGTTTGTATTGTCCGATTTAGATTTGGCACTATGTTTAAGATCAGTCACACCTAACAATGCTGCACGAGGGTGCGGAGCCCGCGCCCCTGATGTTATCTAACAGCTACGACTAACTTTGTCAATGTCACGTATGTACCGTCATGTCGATGTCAAGGTTTGCGATATTGGGTTTAGCGGGCGCTGGGAGGGTCGTTCTCGCGGAGCACAAAGTTATTCGTGGTTGTATCTCGCCATGCCTCTAGTTCCGCTGTCAACTCTTCTATGACAAAGAAACATCAGATTAGTGTACTAAGTCGCTCACCCTTGCGACTCACCACTCAAACGACTTAAAGTACGCACGCATTACTTGCCTTGCCAGTTTCTATGTTTTGACAACACTGCCGATGTTGATGACCTAATGTTTTTTTGCAAGTACAAATCCAAATTGAATGAGATTTTATAGTTTAACGTTACAGTGATCTTTAACTTAGTTTGTTTTAAGTGCACGATATTGTTAAAATTAAAATGTGTTGTATGTTTCACCTAATTGTATTAAGTTATTAGGCGTGGCAGTATTTTATGACTAAATGAATTCTTAGAATATTTAATAATAATATATTTATGAATTAAAATTTTTGTATGTTACCTTTATGTGAAATCTGTTTAATAAATGCTATAAATTAATAATAATTTCGCATTATTCTATACACAACAAAACAATCTTCAAAACTTTCAAGTGTGAAATGCTCGTTAAAGCCGTAGGTAGAGTAAGTAGAGTTACAATCATCTTACATCAGACACGACGCACTCACACTCAGTGCCTGCTATCCATCAGACATGTTGAAACTTTAAATTATATAAAACAAAGAGCGTGTATGCTGTCATGAAGAGCATATTCCCTTGATGGATAGCGAGGTCGCTTTGGTTGCTTTCTTCCATCCAACTGGCACAACTCTCTCTAAACTTCTATTTTCTTTCTTCATGTCCATCCAAATCTCAGTTGTAATTTAATTAGGCACATGGTGTTTTTTGTTACTGTTGTAACTAAACAGTTGATTAACTATAACTCCTAGAGATTCTATTTTTAATAACGCCAGTTAATTGATGCCAGCAATATTTTTTAGCTTTTTATTTGATAAAATTAAAGTGTTGGAGTAAGTTTTGCATTTATGCCTCGATGTATTTTCTGAGAGCTATTTTAACGATACCTATAATTTTTGTACAACTACATAAAAAAAACATTTACACACCACAAAACACATAATATGGTTTAGACTTATATAAAATCTAATAGATTTGACAAAGAACGAGAACAGTCAATTTCGTAACAATTCGTTACGTTGTTGTTCTGATACAAAAAACACATAATATGAAGGATTTCTGAAGAAAAGCACACTGGATATGAGGTGAGTGGAACGGTAAGTAACGTATCGTAGCGGCGTGCATAGTAAAAGAAAACAAAAAAAAAACAGAAAAGTTATACAGCAAAAAATTCAAAAAAAAAACGCACTTACTAGATTGTACCTCAGCCTAAGCATCGTGAAGAGGGATCCTGAAAACAAACAAATTAGGATATACCGACTTAGACATAGCCTTGAAACTATAAATGTATTTTTAGGATCCGAAGAATTTTCTAGAAAAAGACCAGCCCGCGGAGTCTGTACTTGTGCCCGGTTGATGGCAATAGGCTCGCCCCTATTACATGGGATTTAAACATATTTGGCGAAATATAGGCACACCTCTGCTTAACCCTTCAGTGATTACGTAAGACCCGTTGCTTATTAGAATGAGAAAAATCCAATAGCGGCTCCGTTAGTCATCAATGCAGAATGGTATTAAAAAAACGAATTTGATGAAGTTCTATGTAAACTGCGCTAGTTGACATATAACTTTGAGGGAATTTATTCCACATTCATCTGTGACATCACACAAAGAAAGGTTTAGTTTGGTTTCGATGATTCAGAGGTCTAAAAAAGTTGCGAAACTATTTAAAGATTAATTAATATATATTCTGCAGTTTCTGACATAATTACTAGGTACCTAATAACTATTTATATTATATAATAAATTAAATAAATTACTGATTAAAACTAACTATACAAATAAACAATTGACTAAAATATGATTATAAAAAAAAAACAAATACTGTTTTCAATTTTTCTGAGCAAGTGGCTGTAACTTGTTTTGTAGTTCCTGTTAAACTGGGATGATCTACCATTACAGACAATACTTTTCACATCACTAATATGCATTTAATAAATCCTTTGAAAAATAATACAGATTGAATTCAAGTAAATAATAAGAACGCAAATAAACGAAAAAGTTATTTCTTAAAAAATATGTCATCTAACGCTCCACCATCTGGTCGTCATTCCACAAATCTAGCGTGTACCTTGACGTACTTAGGTGTGGAGTTTGATGTTGTATTTCTTGACGACTGTGCTTCATAAGTTGGAGTATTGTTGTTGATTTATTTACTTAATCGTTAGTTTTCCCTGCCTCAAAACCTGCTGTATGTTTGTATGCTCGTTCAGGTAATAAATTGTCTGCGTTGTCGTAGGTAAATGTTGTTAATGTTGGAAACGGTTTGAACATTTTATCGATACCTTACGTTAGTTGTATTTCTTACCGCTGCAGCTTGTAATCCAATTGCATTATTGAACGCTATGGTGGCTTTGCCAAACTCTTATCGTCTCGTGCAGACGCGCGAACTTCACGACGATCTTTTCACTGCTGCGAAAAGCATTTTTTAAATTAAACCTATTACAGGCGCTTTTGGAATGTCAAGGAGTCAGTCAGAAAGACGAAGCTAAACATTCCGAAGCGCAGTAGGTTCCTATGGAGAAGATGGACAAGAAACTCTATAGACAGTTTTAAATCAGAATATTGGTTTCATAACTATTATTGAGATTATAAATATATGTGAAACCGACGTAAAAAAGACGTACTCATTAAAAGCGTCCAAGATACAGAATAAAACGTCTTCCGTGGTTTTTGGTGGACTGCCACTTAAATGATTTGACCCTTTTTTTATCCCACTGTTTGGCTCCTCTTTTTCCTTCCAAATCCCTCTATTGTGTGTGATTTCTGGCCATATTGGCCCCGCAAACATGATTAGATCGTCACACTACCTTCGCCGTGGTCTACCTCGACGGCGATGTTCTCCTTCAGGCGTCCAGTGAGTGATGATCCTTGCCCATCTCTCCGGGTGCATTCGTGTGACGTGGCCGGTCCACTCCCACTTCAGCCTGGCTTTTGAGCAATGATTTAATTAAATTAACACTCGGGAACTAATTAATTCTACCAAACAGGCCAGTACGCGTAGTTTTCGTAGCGATCAATAGCAACTAAATAACCAAGGACCAAAATGGCAGTCGTTACGAGTCGTCAGAAGCACGAAAGTCTGACAACCAGTCTAACCAAAGGGTATCGTATTACCCAGTTACTGGGTTGTGGAGGTCAGATAGGCAGTCGCTCCATGTAAAATACTGGTATTCAGCTGCATCCGGTTAGACTGGAAGCCGACCCCAACATAGTTGGGAAAAGGCTAGGCAGAAGGAGAACCAAGGACCAAAATACCGCGTGTTTGGGGTCCGGGCCCCATTTCCACTTCAGCGATTTTAAAAGTACTGAAACTGTCGACCTTTGACGTGACTCGTTCCACGAATTTTTAACGAGGTGTCTTCGCTACAATCCCCAATGACCGATGGGATTTTTCGTAAGGAAATGTTTTGTAGCATTCTGGATTAGTGTCTGGCTATGTTAGTAAATAGCCTCGCCCTAATTACATGGGACATTATGACTTAAAAAAGTCTAGATTTACTATGTTACAAG
Organism: Lithophane semibrunnea; assembly: GCA_947363905.1. Lineage (NCBI taxonomy): Eukaryota > Metazoa > Arthropoda > Insecta > Lepidoptera > Noctuidae > Lithophane > Lithophane semibrunnea. The sequence goes on along the minus strand of OX376186.1, from coordinate 4,269,302 downwards.
TCTACCTATCTGCACGCAACCCGGTTATTATAACAAGGTTCAAAAGTCCTGTAAAACAAGTAGGCACATCGCCTGCTTAAATGATTTGAATAAAGGGGGGAATGAGTATTTTTTTAAATTAATACGACTCAGTAGCCAAACCCATGTTTTATAATGCTTGGGTCCCCCCACCTATGAAATTAGCGTTTTTTTCTCACAAACAGAGAACCTCGTCACTTCGATGATTTAAAATGTTCATCAATTGCTTGGTATTATATCGAATAATGACCATCATAGACAACTGCTACCAATAGTAAAAAAACTTTATTACTTAAAGTTTTCTAAACATAAAAAATACCATAAAAATGACTCCTCATTTTGTTAGCAGAAATGACCACTATTTTTTTTTAACTTAGCCACAGCTTACTTTTGTTTCACAGCTTATCTTAGTTTTAAAACATTAGTGTTCATGGTTGTTATATAAATTAAGAAAATGTTAGTATGAAAAATGCAACTTCTTTACAATTCCCCATACAAAACGCTGATTTCATAGGTGGGGATCTAATATTATGGATCCACTGTAGTAAAGCAAATCTGATATTCTATATGATATTCTTCAGCCTATATGCTAGCTAGATAGTGTGTTGTTAACATAATACAACATATTTGATACGATGGAAAGAAATCACGTTGTTACTTCTAAAAATTTCATACCGTTATAAGAAATAAAATAAAAAACATATTAATGACGCATGCAATCATGTTGATTTGTTTTGTTTTGTCAGATTATTCTACAAGCAACATAGTAATGTAATAGTGTTTTAATGTTTTAGTCCAATCAATAGATTTTTTGTAATTAAATAGATAATTGCTTCATATTTTGCAATAATTTACCAGTGTTCTCTTATCGCACTTCTCTTTCTTTTCTATGCAGTCCGACAGTGACCGCGCTTTTGCTGTTATCAGCCTCTTGAAGTTTTCAACAGAACAAAAACAAAAGTGTTTCTAAATTCAAAATGCATAAAACAAATAGAGATTTATGTGGAGACCCATTTAATTACTTATTTGCTGTTTGACCCAAGAGATTCTTAAATTCGGTTTCCGATGCATCCAACCACTCGTGTCGGACCACTTCACCTCCTTCCCATCTAAAAAGAAAACCTATGTTAAAAACGGTGCTAACATGCAGCCTACTCTTTTTGACAACAATTTGAATAAATTAAGGCCGAGGTAAGTTATATCCCCTAGTGCTGCTATGACAACCGAATAAATAGGGCATGTATTTAATCGAACGTCTAATAATTCCCATTTTGCTATCCTAAAAATATGGTTGAATCCTTTAATATTATAATTGCGCCTCTTTTTTTATGAAATTCAATTAATTACTATTTTGGCGTCCTAAAAATACCAAATGGCCAAAGAACAGGGGGCTTAAACCAGTCACTGGCAGAATCGAAAATAATAAGAATCATGGTCAAATGTCACAAACTGACAATTCTTATTATGATCCCGTGCGATTCTTATACGAAATAATTCATCTATTTGACAGTTTTCTATGGAGATTCATAAAATGGCCCACACATTATGAATTGCTTTTGTGTCAAATTAGAGAAATTGCTAATGACAGCGGGAAATTCAGGAAATTAATGTTTTTTAGAGGAATTGCTAATATGGCCGTTTAAGGCCCCCTGCAAGCAACTTGATGTAGCGCTCACCGGCCGCTGCCATGGCACTGCTCGCTACGCTCGCTCGGCTCGCGAGCGGTTGGTCACACTTCTACCCTCACCAACCCCATTTGGTCGAGGTGCCCTAGCTTAGTTAATGCGACCAATTCGGCTCGCGCGTGGTTGGTCACAGTTCCAACCGAATCTAGCCCGTTTGATCGGCGTGGACCCAGCTTAGTTACTGTGACCAGAAGTGAGAAAGGCCGGAAAGTTAAAAAAAGGGCTCAAGTATTAAAAAAGTGGCCATCACAAGAAGCGCTAAAAGTTTTTATAGGTTCATTAATTTCAAAAAGTGACCATCATTAGAACGTATTTAGAGGATCATTTAAATATCTCCCAATAAATAATATGTTGCAACAATTTATCAGACCTGTGTCCTCCTATGATTAGCAAAGCAACGAAGAAGTATCAAATTGTTCACGGGTCCTAGGAACAGTCGCGTGAACGTGGGTCGGTGGCCCGTTGTGTTTCCTTAGTTTTGTTTTTTTGCTGTCAGTGTTACTTACCAATAAGGCAAACCGATGTACTTGACGCAAAAATCTTTACATTCTCGTTTTTTAAACCGGTATTTGGAAGAGTATTACTAGGTTTTTTCGGATTTACCGGTTTCGAGCAATAAAAACCGGGTGGAGCCCGCGCTGAATAGAAACTGAAGTATTTCAGTTTCTATTCAGCGCGGGCTCCTCATAAGTAGTCGAAAGTTGCAACGATTTACCAAAATGCCGCTCGTCGAATAAACCGGTTGATTATGTTAAAATAAAGTTCTCAACACGTTCGCGTTCTTCAGAAAATTTCGTCGAAAACCGCAATAAACCTGTATTAACCGGTATTTGTTGAACCGGTTCCGAGGCTTGCTTACCAACGTACCTATTATTATGTCATTCAGATAGTTCACTGATAGTGGAGCGCGGATTGACCGAGCAGATTGTCTTTGTTGCTTAGCGAACCCCAACAAATAATCGCGACGATGGCGATGGCTTTTTAGTAGACAGCGTCTAAAACAGTCATAAAACATAAAAATGTATATTGGTACATAATATCGCTAAAGATTAATAAAAAACGGGAAAGCAGAGAATCATCTGAGGCTTTGAAAAGACAAAGTGAAATTCTGTCAGCGATAACGATGGTGGAAAAGGCAAAAATGTATAGGACTGACATATGCTATCGAAAAGCTTATGTCAATCCTGTTGAAAGTCGTTGTAGAAATACGAAACGCTTTGGAAGCGATTGTCACTTGTCTAGGCCCTCTAATGCCTAGATAATGACTGAGGGGGAAGAGGTTTTCTCTTGAAAATACCCTCATACTATTGTTCAGTGAGGATCAGGTTGGATTGATGTGAACTAGATGCAATTGCGCCACACAAGTAAAAAATAAGACGCAAGCCTAAAGCGCAAGCCATACTGAGAACGAAGCGAAGCAAAAAGCGGACTTATGATGACCATAAGCTAGTTTTACCGAAGATTATTTTATTTTGACACTGGAGGGTTATGTCGGACTCCTACCAACTAAAACTGCACGACTCTTATCACTACCCTGAGTCGGGGACCCGGGAGATACTCGTAGGTGCATACGCAACCCACGACTGGTATACGCCCGCCATGTATAGTGGGAACCTTCACCACGTGCGGCTCATGCAAACTGGGGCGGCCGATATCTTGATAAAAAGTATTCAGGTAAGATTGAAGTTAGGTATATCTTAGCCGAATACTGTCTCTATATAAAGATACAGGTTGCTCTAATTTGAGAGGCTGCAGGATTTTTGAAATCTACGTTTCAAAATGAGCTATGTATTTTAGAGGTATGAGTAACAAGGTGTAAAGTTCACTCATCCTATACAGGCTGTAAGGGTAAACACTCTTGTCATTCAAACCATGGGTAGTTGACTTAAATATAAAAATAAATGACCGAACACAACAAAAAAAAAACGTTATTTTCATTAAAAGATTTTTAAAAGTTTCTATCCGACACCGTGCTCTCTAGCGAAACAGCTGACTGACTGAGGGAGAGGTCGCGCTCGCGGCCGGTCAGGTCACATCCCGCACCGGGCCCGTGTTGAGACGCAAGTTCATTGCCCTAGCGCATAGGGCAATGAACTTTCGTCTCTTGTGGTAAAATGTAGATTTAAAAAAATGAAAAAAAATGTTGTAATCTTCCATTGATTTTACGTTCTATAAATGAAACTAAACCACTGGTTGCAAGGATAACGGTGTTCACCCTAACACCCTGTATAGAAAAGGGAGGATCGTCCGACCAGACACTCGTATCTGGCGGGCAACTGCCCGACGGTTGATGTCGGGAAGTTATTCTCGATCGCGCGATAAACTCTGTTTGCGCGATGTAGGATTTGTGTGATGGTCTTTGATGCGTAGTTCGCATGGTGGCGATGTAGCTGCCGACACAGTATTAACCAACCTTGTAAACGATCCCTTTTACAACAAAACTAATACTTGAACTTGTCTGTCTGTAATATTTTTGGTCAATAAATATAATTATTATTTATATTTTATCCCATGACCGCACATCCTTCCGGTAAGGGTACGCGTGGAATACTACGTGTCTCGAGCGAGGACTGCCCCAAGGTCACCGCCCGCAGGCTCCACCTTATGGAGGCCGGAATTTGTTAAGCGCTCTTTGACGCCCGACTGCTCTGTGGTGCGGGTGGAATGTATCTCCCTCTCCGTCGCCTGCTTTGCATGCATTACCTTGTCGCAAAAAGAGGCGATGGTATTCACGGCTGAAAGCGAGAGATGTCCCGCCCGAAGTGCCGAGTACAGCGCTGCTGGGCCCAAGCTGGGCACTCCTCCAGCGTATGTCCTCGGGGCAGTCCAAAAAGTGGTGATAAGCGAGTGTCCGCTCCCAACCAATGTGACGCGGGTACTTCCCGAAACATCCGTATCGAGTAAGCACCTGCGTCAGCCGGAAACTGTGGGCACCGAGCTGGCTCTCCGGCTACTGTTCCATAACAGGCCTTACCGTTACTATTGTGGTATGCTCTCATCTGGGCTATGTAAGTCGTCCTTCCATTCACTGGAATCTGTCGGAGGTCGGACCTTCCCGACTCGACCTTCCGAGGTACTGGCCGCTGACCACGCGCAAAGTCCGCCCACCCCGCTGCAAATCACACTTTGACTCAATTTGCATTTTCGTGAAACGGAATGGAACGGAAGCGTCAATTTTGCGAGAATGCTTGAAATCCTAACGACTACAGCAGGTGTTCTGTAGTTTAGTAGACATTTAAGATGCAGCCGACGGTAGCTGCGGGAATTCCCGTGAATGCGCAAGAATTCTATGGAAGACGTGTGACCTGTTTGGCTCTTATCTAGTTAGTAAGTTAGACAATTAAAATAAAGTTCAGTATGCTATGTATAATTTCATTAGAAAAATTCGCTTCCATTTCGTTCGTAAGTTATTGCAACCCGCCCCGGCTTCGCATGGGTATAAAGCACAGCGTATACTATACCTACTTCTTTTTTCCGTCGTAGTGTCTTATCAGCCTCTTGCGTCGGGAATATGGGTTAGATTACAGTGTAATCTGATGTTAACTTTTACACGAAGGCACGAAAACAGGGATATAGCAAGCAACCTAAGCAAACAATGGGTCTACTTGCTTTCACCCCGAGTTAGCGTTCGACGCACAACTTAAAATGTTTACACTACAACTACCTATTTTCTTAATGTATCTCAGGAATCATCGCATTTCCGAGTACAAACGAATGCTAAATTAGATTTATTAGATTTATCGTGTATTTGAATTCAGAACTAAGTACTTTATTGTTGTTTTGTTTTGATTTCCGTGTGAACTATATAGAGCTTTAAAACTATATTCCTTAAACTATTTTCTCCTATTTTTAAAATAAATAAAATTATTTTAAAAGAGTATTAACAATTCTATATATTTCCAAGTCGATTTAGAGCGTCCGGTCTGCACCAAGTGCAAAGGGCAACTGATAGAAATCCGACGACTGACGAAACACGAAGTTTGGCGAGGGATATTAAGAAAAAAGTTGTACTATAGGTAGGCCATCTCATCATCCTTGGTTAATTGAACATGTTCATAATATTACGGATCACACTAGTGGCATAAAATACAGGGTATTTTTCCTCATTTATGGCAGTCGACGCGGACGAAGCAATCGACTTTTCAACAGTCTCAGAAACCTGTTATACTTATTTAATATACAAGCTGTTTTATATCCTGAAAACCGGAAAAAGGGGTCACTGTACAAATCATTATAGAGAGACTTTGACAGCAGATTTTATTTCGGGATTTCATAAATCGCGAAATAAATCACACATACACATAATTATGTATTTCTCTGACCCAAATATAACGCAAATAAATTAATTTTGAATAATGGGGGCCACATTTTGGGGCCAAATAAAAAAATAAAAATAAGAAGTTTTGCAAACTGTACCGTGTGACATAACAAATGAAAAAAAATACATCTTTTTTGTAATTTTAAAATATATACTTTCAAGATATTTAAGAAAATAGATGAACATTTACCATTCCCCATCCTTATATCCGAAACTAATGAGCATAAATATTTTGAAAAAATACAGGAAATAGTTCTATACTTATAGATTACAGGCAAACCTATAAGAAGTCTATGGTCTAAAAATAACATTTTAAATCTCCCAATATTGTGCGTACAAACTTAATTTTTTGCAGTTGGAACGTATGAGAGAACATGTTTTTCAACTACAATTTTAACTTTGTTCTTGGGATAAATTCATCCCAATTACGGAACCCTTAATTGTGCGCGGTCCGACACGCACTTGGCTTTTCGTAACGTTGAGTATAATGACCTCTTTTCCGGTTTCAATTACACTCTATTTAAGACGTGACAAACCCATAGTGAGAAAATCAATCAGCCTAGCCTTTTCCCAACTATGTTGGGGTCGACGGATGCAACTAAATACCAGTATTTTACATGGAGCGACTACCTATCTGACCTCCACAACCCAGTTATTGGATAACACGATACTCCTTTTACTAAGGGGTATCGTGTCAATCTATAAGACTGATAGTCAGATTTTAGAGTTTCTGACTAGCCATAACGACTGTCAAAATCTACAAATGACAGCCAGGACCAACGGTTTAACAAACCCCCCCTACAAACCCACAGTGACATAACCTCTAAAAATGTTTTATTTGGCTTGTAATTCTACTTTTTCTCCACTGATGAGTAATTGATAACAATAAATTTTCTTCTGTAAGGACACACACTTTTCAGGGAATTGAATACAACTGCTTGAGCAACTGTCTACAAACTTAGGATGGGTCTGGGTACAAAAGCTGAGTGGTCTAATAATAATTCTAATAAAATAAAATAACAATAAACATACACTGCTTGTTTCTATAATTATAATCACTGAATGATGCTTTCTAAATAAATATTCATGTTACAATGGTCCAACAATTTTATTAGAGATGATCTTACCTCCGCATTCAAAAACATCTTTTAACACTTGATGGTTACGCTTCTTGCCATCTCAATTATATTCATGGAATTGAAGGATGTTTGAGAGTGCGGGACTATGGTATTTATGATGTAATTGAGGCAATTTGTATTTTTTTTAATCTATTTTTTTTTTTCAGAATCTCGTAAAACCGTTCGGAAGACGTTTCAAGACAAGACCGATGTTACAATTTCGAGTTCTGACGATATTGATATAACACAAGTGAGTAAGTCATCATATCAATCTACAGAAGAAAGTAATTTACTGAAAATTCAAAATTTGCAAGATGTAGAGACAAAAAAACTAGTTTCAAACATACCTTGGCGTAAACAATCACAGATAGATATCATGAAGGAAACAAAAGAAGAAAGTCTTGAAGTTAAGCATTGGAGAAAACAAAAACCCGCAACGAAACCTTCATTTTCGGAGAAAGTGTCAGAAACTGAAGATACTTCCCTTTTGAGAGTACAAGATGACACTGAAATTAGCACAACTACCGAAGTCCAAAACTTGGAAACCAAATCTTGGAGAAAACCCCGGCGTGAGGAGAAAACGGTAGAAACTTTGTCCACTACGGAGGATGTAACAATACTTGAAACTGACCGAGATGAAGAAGAAGACCAAAGAAAAGGACCTCAATGGAGAAAGCCTCGTGTCGAAGAAAAGAAACCCACTATTAGAGAGGAAAGAAAAGATTCGATTCCTTGGACGCAAGAAAGTATCAAACTGCGTCCTACAAAGGTTGAAAAGACAACAGTGGTAAAAGAAAAAATAGAAGATGTGACTTTAAAGCAAGTGAGAAAAGGATCAATTAAAAAAATTGACACTCAAGAATCTGAAGAAATATTGACATACGAAGAAGACACTGCTATATTGAAAATAAAAGAAGAAGAAGAACATAAACTTAAAACAAAAGACGATGAGTTACCAGTATGGAGAGGTAAATCAACAGAAAAACCCGTGGAACAGGCTAAACCAGAGGAGGCCAAATGGCCCTCAGGCAGAAGGCGCCCGAAGGAAGAGGAACCTAAAGAAGAAGTTGTCCTCAAGCCAATTCCAAAGCAAAAAGCACCCGAAGAAGAAAAACCAGAAGAAGTACAACTGAAACCTATCAAAAAAGAAAAAGTTGTGGAAGAAGCTAAGCCCGAGGAGCCCAAGTGGCCAACTGGCAGAAGGCGCCCGAAGGAAGAGGAACCAAAAGAAGAAGTTGTCCTCGAGCCGATTCCAAGGCAAAAAGCTCCCGAAGAGGAAAAACTAGAGGAAGTACAACTTAAGCCAATCAAAAAGGAAAAAGTAGTAGAAGAAGCTAAGCCCGAGGAGCCCAAGTGGCCAACCGGCAGAAGGCGCCCAAAGGAAGAGGAACCTAAAGAAGAAGTTGTCCTCAAGCCAATTCCAAAGCAAAAGCCAATCGAAGAAGAAAAACCCGAAGAAGTTCAACTAAAGCCCATCAAAAAGGAAAGGGTAGTAGAAGAACCTAAGCCTGAGGAGCCCAAGTGGCCAACTGGCAGAAGGCGCCCGAAGGAAGAGGAACCTAAAGAAGAAGTTGCTCTTAAGCCAATCCCAAAACAAAAAGCACCTGAAGTGGAAAAAACAGAAGAAGTACAACTAAAGCCCATCAAAAAGGAAAAGGTAGTAGAAGAAGCTAAGCCCGAGGAGCCCAAATGGCCAACTGGCAGAAGGCGCCCGAAGGAAGAGGAACCCAAAGAAGAAGTTGTCCTCAAGCCAATTCCAAAGCAAAAAGCACACGAAGAAGAAAAACCAGAAGAAGTACAACTGAAACCTATCAAAAAAGAAAAAATTGTGGAAGAAGCTAAGCCCGAGGAGCCCAAGTGGCCAACTGGCAGAAGGCGCCCGAAGGAAGAGGAACCTAAAGAAGAAGTTGTCCTAAAGCCAATTCCAAAGCAAAAAGCACCCGAAGATGATAAACCAGAAGAAGTTCAACTGAAGCCAATCAAAAAAGAAAAGGAAGTGGAAGAAGCTAAGCCTGAGGAGGCCAAGTGGCCAACCGGCAGAAGGCGCCCAAAGGAAGAGGAACCTAAAGAAGAAGTTGTCCTCAAGCCCATTTCAAAGCCAAAAGCACCTGAAGAAGAAAAACCAGAAGAAGTTCAACTGAAGCCAATCAAAAAAGAAAAGGTAGTGGAAGAAGCTAAGCCTGAGGAGGCCAAGTGGCCAACCGGCAGAAGGCGCCCAAAGGAAGAGGAACCTAAAGAAGAAGTTGTCCTCAAGCCCATTCCAAAGCCAAAAGCACCTGAAGAAGAAAAACCAGAAGAAGTGCAACTGAAGCCTATCAAAAAAGAAAAGGTAGTAGAAGAAGCTAAGCCCGAGGAGCCCAAGTGGCCAACTGGCAGAAGGCGCCCGAAGGAAGAGGAACCTAAAGAAGAAGTTGTCCTCAAGCCCATACCAAAGCCAAAAGCACCTGAAGAAGAAAAACCAGAAGAAGTGCAACTGAAGCCTCTCAAAAAGGAAAAGGTAGTAGAAGAAGCTAAGCCCGAAGAGCCCAAGTGGCCAACCGGCAGAAGGCGCCCAAAGGAAGAGGAACCTAAAGAAGAAGTTGTCCTAAAGCCAATTCCAAAACAAAAAGCACCCGAAGAGGAAAAACCAGAAGAAGTACAACTAAAGCCTATCAAAAAAGAAAAGGTAGTGGAAGAAGCACAGCCCGAGGAGCCCAAGTGGCCAACTGGCAGAAGGCGCCCGAAGGAAGAGGAACCTAAAGAAGAAGTTGTCCTCAAGCCAATTCCAAAACAAAAAGCACCCGAAGAGGAAAAACCAGAAGAAGTACAACTAAAGCCTATCAAAAAAGAAAAGGTTGTAGTGGAAGAAGCTAAGCCCGAAGAGCCCAAGTGGCCAACCGGCAGAAGGCGCCCGAAGGAAGAGGAACCTAAAGAAGAAGTTGTCCTCAAGCCAATTCCAAAACAAAAAGCACCCGAAGAGGAAAAACCAGAAGAAGTACAACTGAAACCTATCAAAAAAGAAAAGGTAGTGGAAGAAACTAAGCCTGAGGAGCCTAAGTGGCCAACCGGCAGAAGGCGCCCGAAGGAAGAGGAACCTAAAGAAGAAGTTGTCCTCAAGCCCATACCAAAGCCAAAAGCACCTGAAGAAGAAAAACCAGAAGAAGTGCAATTGAAGCCTCTCAAAAAGGAAAAGGTAATAGAAGAAGCTAAGCCCGAAGAGCCCAAGTGGCCAACCGGCAGAAGGCGCCCGAAGGAAGAGGAACCTAAAGAAGAAGTTGTCCTCAAGCCAATTCCAAAGCAAAAAGCACCCGAAGATGAAAAACCAGAAGAAGTTCAACTGAAGCCAATCAAAAAAGAAAAGGTAGTGGAAGAAGCTAAGCCTGAGGAGGCCAAGTGGCCAACCGGCAGAAGGCGCCCAAAGGAAGAGGAACCTAAAGAAGAAGTTGTCCTCAAGCCCATTTCAAAGCCAAAAGCACCTGAAGAAGAAAAACCAGAAGAAGTTCAACTGAAGCCAATCAAAAAAGAAAAGGTAGTAGAAGAAGCTAAACCCGAGGAGCCCAAGTGGCCAACCGGCAGAAGGCGCCCGAAGGAAGAGGAACCTAAAGAAGAAGTTGTCCTCAAGCCAATACCAAAGCAAAAAGCACCCGAAGAGGAAAAACCAGAAGAAGTACAACTAAAGCCTATCAAAAAAGAAAAAGTTGTAGTGGAAGAAGCTAAGCCCGAGGAGCCAAAATGGCCAACCGGTAGAAGGCGCCTGAAGGAGGAGGAACCTAAAGAAGAAGTTGTCCTGAAACCAATTTCAAAGCAAAAAGCACCTGAAGAGGAAAAACCAGAAGAAGTACAACTAAAGCCCCTCAAAAAGGAAAAGGTAATAGTGGAAGAAGCTAAACCCGAGGAGCCCAAGTGGCCAACTGGCAAAAGGCGCCCGAAGGAAGACGAACCTAAAGAAGAAGTTGTCCTCAAGCCAATTCCGAAGCAAAAAGCACCCGAAGAGGAAAAACCAGAAGAAGTACAACTAAAGCCTATCAAAAAGGAAAAGGTAATAGTGGAAGAAGCTAAACCCGAAGAGCCCAAGTGGCCAACTGGCAAAAGGCGCCCGAAGGAAGAGGAACCTAAAGAAGAAGTTGTCCTTAAGCCAATTCCGAAGCAAAAAGCACCCGAAGAGGAAAAACCAGAAGAAGTACAACTGAAGCCTATCAAAAAAGAGAAACCAGTGGAGGAAGCTAAGGAAACGGTTCTCAAACCAATTCTAAAGCAAAAAGCTCCTGAAAAATCTGAAGAACTTGAGCACGAAACCGTCATAACTGAACAAGTAACTGTTGACGTAAAGACAGAAGAAAAGAAAAAGAAAAAGATTAAAAAAGAGAAGTCCGTTGAAGAGACTATCGTTCAAGAAACGACGGTAGTTAAAGTAGATGAGCCAGTTGAAGAAATTGAGGAAGAAACAACAACAGTTGTTAAACGGAAGCAAATCAAGAAACAGATCCAGAAGGATAAAAAGAAAGGTACGAGTTTATTAACTATGTAGTTATAATGAATTAAATAAGACGATACGTTAGGTCATTGTAGGGTATTCAAAGAAAATGTGTCCTTTAAATTGTCTATTACAAACAGATGCATGGTTACGTTCATAATTTGTATCTAACAAACGCGATGTAAATATATCAATATTGGTTGAATTCTGAGAACAGTACACCAAACGTTTTCTTAAAAGACATTAGAAATTATTTTGTTTATAAATTCGAAAATGTAATAATCAGCAGAACCTAACAATTTGTCAAAAAAAGTTCAATTAAAACTTAAAGAAATAGTTCTAATGCCTTCTGTCACTTCTAGATTAACTCGTGACATACATCGGAATACCACTCTATTAACAATACTTATTATTCATTCCCCTAAACAACAGCAAAAAAAAAAGTTATTAGTAAATCAGTATTTTTTCGCATTGCTTTAGGGGATCAGAATGATAAGGAAGTATTTACTTATTTTTAATAAAGTCATGTTATAACAAACTTACTTACTTAATTGTAAAACGTCACAATAGTTGGTGGCCTTTATTTTGTCAGGTTGCATGTGACCTCATGGTGTTTAAAATACTTAGATTAACTAGTACACTATTTTACAGAGGTGGAACCATTGATAATTAAGCCAATTACGGCTTTGAACATATTGGAAAATAGCACATTAGAATTGACTGTTGTGTATGAGCCTGCGGATGATAACATTGTGAAGTGGTACCGCAACAGTCAACTCCTAGAACAAAGTGATGACTGTGTTATTCATACTGAAAATGGGATATCAACAATAAAAGTACAAAAAATTGACAAAAAGAAAGTAGGAAAATATGAAGTGACTGTCGAAAAAAATAACGTGGTTGCAAAATCAGGAAGTTCCATTAAACTACATAAATCATTCGATGAAGACCAAATTTTGCCACCTGTTTTCATAAAACCTTTACGACCAAAAACGGTTATTTTAGCGGATATTGTATTACTAGAGGTTGAAGTTACATCAAGTCCAACTGCTTCTTTCCAATGGTTCATAGACACAAGAGAAGTAACCACATATGCTAAACAAAATAAATTAACTAACATATATGTAACAGACAGGGAAAACGTGTCGTGTCTATGTATTGAAAATATAAGCAAAGATTTCTTAGGAGTCATTACTTGTAGAGCAGAAAACTTTGCAGGATCTGTTTCATGTTCTGCTTCACTGCTAGAACAACAAGATAAAGAATTTATTGGGCAAGCGCCAATAATTATTACTCCCTTAGACTCTGTTTTAATCATGGATGGGGAACCAATAAAAGTATCTTGTAAAATCGAGGGTCAACCCTGGCCACGAATAGATTGGTATCATGATGGTACACCTGTTCAAAGAGCTAGAGATATAACAGTGGCCCGACAAGAATCAGGTCTATGTGAATTATGCATAAAAGAAGCTTTCCCCGAAATGTCAGGAGTATACCGTTGTGTAGCTACAAACGAGTTTGGCAGTTGTAGCTGCGAATGTACTGTTGAGATTGAAGGTAGCGACGTAAATTCTACTCTCATAATTGCATGAAAAAAATAGTTTGCATGTTTATTTAAATATACGGAGTGTATGATTTTTTTTCATATTAATTCACCTCAGGCACCTAATAACACTGACCACATTTGCCATGCATCTGTAGAACAATTTGAAGTTTGGATTTTAATCGACACTGCAGTGTTGAGAATGATTATTTTCAAAGCTTAAATAAAACAAAATGTAACAATGAGTTCAAATCTTAAAAATAAGAAGCGTAGTGATACATAAATATAATTATAGTTACAAGTTACCGATCTTTCGTTTATTAGAACAGTAAAACCACTATGATGGATTTACCTACTGCATTAAGATAGAGAGTTAAGTTTTAAAATATGGAATCAAAATGCTTGTGGTATGAGAGCTTCATGAATGTTAACTGCGACGCATCCTGTTGTTGTGGGTGTATAATTACCTTTATTGGGTTGTGTAAAGCGACTTAAGACGGATATTTTTAACACATTAACGGCCAAAGTATGACACTTGAATATTGCACAGGAATTAAGCACTGGTGAATAATGTTATTTATAGGACCAAGTCTCAGTTCTTACTATGTTTTTGTTTTATTTTCTAGCATACGAATATGTGCCTAGTGCCTCAGAGGAAGATATACTAAGTGATGAGGTAAGACAATACATTATTGTTCTACAATTTTGTAGGCGCTAGGTGTCCTTAATTGTGTTTTGTTTTATCCATTGTTCTCATTAACTGTCACAGTTGAGAATACAGAAAATAGTCTGTAGTTCTCTCCGAATTTTTTATTTGGATTTTGGTAGGAAAAAAGAAATCATAACCTCGATTCGATATATTGTATTTAAAGTTTTCTCTATAATTATGCATCTAAAATACTTTTAAATTACATGTTCATGGTTTCAGTGTAATAATTTGAAGCATAATGTACCTTCAAAAAATGACATTCATTAAATTATCGACTCTATATGAAGCTAGCATAAATTATAACTTTGGTAAATTAGCACTCCAGAGCCACAAGATACAAGCGCCGCTTAGTTTGTGCCTCACCGATTATGTTACATTGTATTGTTACTTTTGATGAATAAACTTTATTATTATATAAATAAATGAAAATATTTTATAAGTAATTTTTACCCCAACACCTCGCCTGAAATGTAGCATTATTTGCACGTCAAAACCATGACCTAAGCGCCTTACATGAAGAATAGTCTAATACCGTGACCACTTTATTTTACAGAAAACGAGTGACATAGAGGAATTTGCTCCGCGCATTGTAAAAGCATTACCAACTGTAGTTGCTACTACAGAAGGAAAACTAACCAGGTCTGGCATGAATTTCTTATACGCTAATACCAATTATTACAACCATTAGACTAGATGCTTAGTTTATCCCATAGTTGACCCCAACCTATTTTTTAAGTTAAACGGCACTGAATTTGTTCCTAACACTTTTCCAGTCGTTAAATGGAAGTCGGGATTGGCATATGAAACTTCTTTTTTAAATCAATGGTACTTGTTATATAATTGGGCTGAGCTTGTAGCCACGTCAATTGCTGTATCAGTTTATTATTTTAGATCTTTAAAATGCACGGTGGCAGTTGACTTCAGCAAGTGGTTCTGGACAAGCGTGGAGCAGTCACATTGGGTGTTGGTCGGATCTGGCATCCTCACATTTTGCCCTTTTTTTGCAGTGGTCTCGGTTATTCATTCAATTAAGTGCTGTCCATATACCTAGGCCACTGCATTTCGCGTAGGGGTGGTGGCATGTTTTTAAGGTATCACGCACCTAGTCAAAATCAGTCAACTTGCTTGTCAAAATGATTGGTTTTTGGATGCCCGGTGTACAGCAGCGAAAGCTCTTCCGACCTGATGTGTACCCCAAGTTATTGAAGAAAAAAGCGGGAATGAGACTTAGTTTTGTTCATAAGAAATTACAAATATTTTTGTAGGTTCGAAGCGAAGGCTATAGGTATTCCCAAACCTGAAGTAAGATGGCTCAAACAAGGCGAGGAAATAATTCAGTCGCAAGAATATCAAATTGAGGAAATGGAAGATGGCACTTCCATATTAATTATACCTGAAGTGTATCAAGACGACACTGGAGAAATAGTATTTGAAGCATTTAATCCTTTGGGAGTAACGTCGACAATTGCAGCACTGTCTGTTGAAAGTAAGTAATATGATCTTATTCCTTCCAAGAATATACATTTCAAAGTTGTATATTAATTCGAATTTTATGCTTACAGTTGCAGCAGTTTTCAGTAGCTTGATTGTTACATTATATGATGTAATAATAGCGTTATGTACCTACCCGTGGTTCCTTTTCCTTCGAGCCCATACTGACATACGTCTACTGTTTACACTAAACACTTATAGTACGGTATAAAACCGAACAGAGCACTCACTCTCAACTTTGTAAAATGATATTTTGATAGGTTGGTTAAGCTGCAGCGACCAACGTTGTTAGTACAGCAACAGATGTGTTCAGTGCGAGTTGAAGCAGGCTTTTGAAACCGTCATTCGCAATTTGTATTTAAAATGTGTTGTTCATGGGTCGAATCAGTTTTATTATTTCCTTGTGCTTCATTTTATATACTCTCAGTTACACAACCGTTTTTACAATACGGATTCAACAACTATATTAATCTGTAGGTACATAATAAAATATTTAAACATGTTCTCGTATTATCTTATAGGTATAATTGGAACCAAGGAGTACCGAAAGCCAGAATGGGTTACTCACATGGAGGAATTGCAAGCGGCGTTAAAAGGTAACACATATTCATTTTAACATCCGTACTTAAATACGGGTCAGTTACTCGAAGCAGAATATAACTATTCTATTCTTCTTTTTTAAAGAGTAACGGTGGAGTTTCTTGCCCATTCTTCTCCATACGAAAACTACCTTTTGGAAGGGGCAACTAAAATCAGTTCTATTTCTATGTATTTGACGTTCAAAAGTGCCTTCAATGTGCCTACTTGAAATAAATTATTTGACTTTGACTTTAAATTCTTTCTTAAAAACTTATTTGCGTTAGCAAAAAAAGGTACTGAATGCTTAATTAATAAAAAATGCTTTAAATATCAGCATAAATTAAATCGTTGTAGGTATCTAATTACAACGTTATACATACCAACTTAAATCTTAAAAGTATGTTTATACCTAGTTAATTGTGGTTACAGCAACTCAGGCAGTACCTACGTTTGTGAAAGACATACTAGGAGAACGTGTTGACGAAGAAGAAACCGTGACTTTCGAAGCTGTATACAGTGGAAATCCTACCCCAGGTATATTATGATGGCTATACACTTAGTTAATTGATTCAGGCGTGACTTTGCGGAAATCCATTATAAAATACAATAGACGCTGATATATTTAGTAACCTATTCCGCTTGAAAATTCTTCAAGAGTCATAAAAACCCTGTAAGAAATCGACACGTGTTTCACCTCTCAACGAGGCATCTTCAGGATGACGATTGACCAATTGCAAACCAGAACGCGACGTGTTACCACACCGAACGCTGGACGCAGAGTGAATCAAATCGCCCGACACCCCCAATACACTTCATGATTCACAAGTCTTGAAAATTGTTCGTTATGGGTTTTTTACTTGATAATTATTTTAGTTACTAAAGAGAATACCAAAACTCCAACTTTTTAAGGTCGTGTCTTTTATTGGTTTAAAAAAATCTAAAAATAATCTAAAAATTTACAAACTGAAAATACTTAATAATAATAATATGTACATATAAACAAAGGGGGGAAAATAATCAATAATCATTTTTAAGATAGTAAAACATAAAAGTCAGCGTGTTTTCTTGAATAGAAAGAAGGTAGTAAGGTCGGGCGGGGCTTTTTCAACTGTGGAGTAATTTTAACTACTGAGAATAATTCAAATACTTATGTATCAATTCAGTAGAATTATTCTCATTCGTTGGAATTACCCCACAGTCAAAATAGTCCCGCACGACGTTATATGTAAGTAGGTAGGTAATTTACCTAGTGTTAGGCTGCTAGCTCACATTTATAAAAGATTGTTATTTGTTGATTAATTTAATATTGTGTCAAGTCTCTCTTCAGGTGCATACAGCAGGTTCTTAAATAAAAACATTATTCTGTATTAATAACTACACAACTCAGCTGTAATCAGTACAGCTTCGTCAACTACTTTATGAGACAAAATTTGAATTAGTACCTATGAGGCGCTATTATGGAAGAAAAATAAATGCAATTTTTTATTTTATTATTATTTCAGAAATTATTTGGTACAAAGATGACAAAGTCATAAGAACAGATGAACGTTATACAATCGAAAATAAAGATAATCGTACCACATGCACGGTTAAAAAGTGTGTGAAAGCTTCAGAAGGAACATACAAGTGTAAAGCCGTAAGTGACATAGGTATGGCTATTACTAAAGCTAAACTGACAGTATACGATAGTGCAGACAAGATACGAAAAGCAAAACACCTTAAACAGAAGGATAAAAAAGAAAAAGTAATTAAGCGTGAAGAAGAAATAGTTAAGGAAGAAACTGCTACTAAGGTCACAGAAGATGTTATAGATTCTGCAGTTGTTACTGAGGAAGTCCAGGTTATGGAAAAACCCAAATCAGTGAAAAAGATTGATAAACACAAAGCCAAAACAGTCGTTACAGAAGCTGACTATGTTGAAACCGTGGATGTTGCAACTTATAAAAAATCTGATAAAAAAGAGACATCACAACCAAGGGAAGAGAAAGCAGAACCGATCGTTACTCCACAAGAATATTTAATATCGTCGCAACCAGAAAAGGAAGAAATGGTACAGCCGTTTGAAGATTCATATGAAACCCAAAAAGGCATTATCAGAATGGTAGAGGGTGATTCACGAATTGTTGCAGAGATTAATGAACTATTAGAAGTAATTAACGCTAAAGAATTTGGTCCCGGTGAATCGCCATTAAGAGAATTAGCCAAAATAGGTTTCATGATGAAAAACGGCCTCACGACAGAACAAATAGAAAGTCTGTATGATTCTCAATATTTCCCAGCATTAAGAGTTCCACAATCTCAGTCAGCTTTAGTTCGTTTAGTAGAACGACAAGGACATGGCGCACTTATTACCGAAGTACTTACGGAAGAAACCACTCAGGATGAAGATGTAATCGCAGCCAAAGTTGGGTTCCGTGCTTTCTTGAAAATGGTGGAGTTAAAACATTCGTCAGTCGAAGAAGTGATTGCGCATTTCTATCCAGAAGATTTTAAACCACGTTCCTGGGAACAAAAAGAGGCGCAAGAGGTACAAACTATAGAAACTATATATTTATTTCAATTTTTAACCATTAACAGATAGTTAATAAAAATATATGCGCTGAATTATTTAAAAATCAGTTCACTATAATCATTTTGACTGCATAAGGTATACACATTATAATGGCTTGAATACCAAATTTAAATGTTTTATTTTGCAATTTTACAGGTTATAGTGGAATCGTCAGCTGAACAAACGGCAGAGATACATACAGCTACAGTTATAAAAGGTAACATTGCTATACACGCAACCAAAAATGGTATTTATACTTATACAACGTGTAACAGAATAAGCGCAAGACCTGAAAGTAGTTTGCTCAGAATCGGCTTCTGAATCGATTTCCATCATTATTTATATGTGTTAATTTTTCATGAAAAAATCTTTTCTTTAACTGATATTAGAACCACCGCGTCTTAACAAGGTAATAAGATATTTTATTTAAGGAAATTTAAGCCTTATCTCAAAGGAATAAAGCCTATTCAAATGCATAACCAAATTTGTAATACGCTCATAGCTATCCTATGTGTAGTGCGCGGTAAATAAAATAGTTAATTCAAGGAAGCTTAATCCTTATTGCAAAGCAATATGTCTGATTTAAATGCAAAACCTAATTTGTTGATCGGTCATAGCTTTCTTTACACACACATAAACATTGCTTTTTATTACGTTTGAGCTAGTTGTGTTAAAAAAAATGTTAATTTAACGAAATTTAGACCTAATCTCAAAGTGATAAAGCTTTTTTAAGTGCACGACCGAATGTGGTCTTTCACATTCTAAGAAATGACAAAATATTAGGAATTTTGTGGTTCGTTTTTTGCAAATGGAAGATTAATGTGAAAGAGGGAGATGCATTAATTTTCCGACTTACCCCTTTGACGTTTGATATGCCGCCGCAAGCGCCGTCACCGTCCGCGGTGCGCCCGCTCACAAGGGTAGTTATTCGCCGGCAGCGAGCGACAAGTGTTCCCGAATGTCATTTGTTTACGTGCGCGATGGCATTCCAGTACACCAATATTCAGTACACGGAGATGGTGAGGACACTGGCTCGTTGTTACGATAATGTCGAGTTAGCGTGTTGAGAGTTCAACGCTAGATATGGTACCAGAGCAGTGAGCGCCAGGACGTAGTATTATAATATCTGTGGCCAGGACAATGTGAAGTGCAACTCAGCGTCTGAGGGACTCCGGTACCTTTCGTCCTAACACGGCCATAGATAGAGGGGCGAATGTGCGCACTAATTTCTTCTTTCTTTCTTTCTAAATAAACTAAATTTGCATCGAGCAAGGCGGTGGACATTTCGAAAGTGTATTAAAAAGGAGACGAAGAAAAATAGTGAGATAGTGTAGTGTAAATACATAGTTCAGTTCTGTAAGTACCTTCATGTTTACCAATTTTAATTACTGTAAATATTATGATTCAAATCTTTTAAACACGCAGACTTTGAATATGATATCGCGACAGTTGGGTAGGTACGCATCAGAGATAATAAGTGAGTCGGGCGGCCGCCAAAAAGACCACCCTATCACGTTTACTGATAGATCGTAGACGGCCGAAAAGTTGCTTGATTTTTCTTTTTTCATCTTAGAATTAAGTAAACAAAATTATTCAAAGCCTACAGTCCAAAGCCTGTGAAAAAATGATGGAAATATGGAATCATAATTTTATTAGTAATGTGCGGTCATTGAACTAACGTACATACCTAATGCATACGCTTGCTTGTAGTACCTACCAACCTAGCCAGCTGGCAGGCACACGCATGCGTGCGGCGCGCTATTAGTGTGCGTGGAGATCGAGTAGTGTGCTCAAACGTTTCATGTTTAGTCAGGAAGTCTATTTTGTAAAAAAATACTAGGTATGGTTTAATTAAATTAAATTACAGATATTATTTTATTTTAGTCTTATAATTTAATATTCTAATTGGGGTGTATGAACTATTGCGTTTATTCCGTTACACGTTGTATATTAGAGTGACATCTAAAAACCCGCACTGGGTTCGCGTGGTGGATTACGCCTCTGTAGCGATAGGTACTGGGTCAAAGTTGTTCGCTTATATCTGAGTTGGCCTAGGAATGATGTCTGATGAAAGAAAAACAAGGAACATTTTGTTATTGATTAAATATTATTTGTTTTAGATACGACTAAAGTTTCGGAAGTTGTTCAAGGTGAGTTTATAGAAATACTAATATGTAATAATTATATTACGGCAATTTTTTTAAACTCACGCTTTGAATGTTTTTACGCGATGGAATGTAGTGTACTTTTCTGTTTTAATTTAATATACAAGAATTGAACAAACTATGAATTAAAACAATGTATTAGGGTAAGGGTGAAGTCAGGGAAATTAATTGTTAAGCATTGTTAAAGCCATTTAAAACAACTGTCACAGAATGACAGTTGTATTTAGAATACACGTTCAATTTTAGTTAATAATCAATTAGCTTAACTATTAATTGCTCTGACATTACATTTATAAGTATTTCCAAAAATAAAAACAGAGTGTGCTAATTTTATTTTTGTAGCGTCGCTTGTTCGCTTTAAAACTTGAGGATATATTTTCAAAGATTTCTAGCCAATTTAAAGGAAATGAAATTTTTGGACATAAAAAGATCTTACTCGTAATAAGTTCCGTCCATGAAAAAGACTAGGAGCGCAACGTCTGCCAGCAAAGTTGATCGATATAATATAAATATGATTTAGCATTAAACTGAACAAGCAAACGCACGTTAGATGTTTTTGAATCAGCGCAAAATAATTTTATAAAACACAAAAATAATAAAAGCTTTTATCTTTAAAGGCGCTTATACTAATTCATGGCAAATAAGAATTAAACATAATATGTCTCGTAGTAGCATGTGATGATAGATGTGAAAACACTACTTAGCATTAAAAATATCTGCAGACGGCTTTTCAAACTACGGATTTTACACGTTCATTTTTCGCTTATACAGGGTGGAAGAAGTAAACGCTTATAAAAAAAAAATGTGTCCACGCATAGACAATGAACACATTAATTGTTTACTCTCCAAATTACGTACTTTAAGTACCTACAATTTTCCACTCTGCATAAGATTTCAGTGTAGGGTAGGACGATGTCATACTCAAATCGATACACGCGTACAACATATTTTTTATTGAATTCCTTTTGTCTTCGTTTAATGTAAAACTTTTGAAATTCGTTCTAAACAGACGTAAAAGCCAAAATGTATGAGACTGTATGTTTGACGTAAGTCATTCCAATGACATTATTAATACTACGACAGAGATATCCTCGCACTATTTAATTTGGAATTGCATCTCCTAATGGGGGCTCCCTTAGAAGAATCCATTGCAGTGGATGAAAATGAAATCTGAAAAAGTTTTTATCTCTTCATATTAATAACGGCAACAAGTGATGTTGGGTTGTTCTATAAGGTACAGTCAACCGCACATTAATGGTAACACTTGCTCTACAAAACACGCCAATGATCAACGATAGACATCGTCCTACATAACACCATGTATCATCTAACAGTTTTCTCTTTCTATTAAAATGTAATTACTAGATACTTCAGTGAAATGTAAAGCGTTCAATTTGTTTTCGCATATAAAACCAGCTTAATCGTGTGTCATTTTATTCTATACAGCATTTAAATACTTCGTTTGGCTTCAAGAATGTGCTTCATTTTCAATAATAATTACTTTATTTTAATGACGTGTGACTCAAGCAAAAGTTAAAGTAAGTATTAACATTAATTATGTTGATGTATATAATTTAACATAACTTTAACATATAATACAATATACCTACTATACGTCAGCTTAAATAAAGACACATGCAAATTTGTTAACATTATGATTAACTTATTATGTTCTATTTAAAATTCACCTCAAACACTATACTATAATTTCACAGATACCAAAGAAAGAGAACAAGTCAAACGCAAAAAACACACTAAACAGAAAATATCTATTGAAGAACAGCAATTAGAAGATACATCAACAAAAGAACAAATAGTTACCTTAAAAACCATGCAATCAAAGGAAAAACAAGAACATTACATTGAGGACGAAACTGTTGAACTTGAAAAAGATGAAATACCGTACCTTACTACAATTGCCACGGATATATCTGAAAACAAGGTTGAGATAGTACCTGCTAGCCAGGTGACCCATATTCTTGCTGATAAGACAATTACTGATGTAACAGCGAACCTGAAATTTGATACAAATTATTCTTTAATCGCCGATGTACAAGAAGTCCATGAAAAGGAATCACAGCTACAAATTAAAGAAAATGCTAAATTAACAATAAAACCATCAGTAAATGAAATTGAGCCTTTAGTAGTAACAGAAGTCGAAATAAGTAGTTCTGTAGATGACTACCAAATAAATAAAACCACTACTGAAAATATTGCAAACAAAGGCATTGTACCAGCTGAATCATTTGTGACAACGGAAATCCATGCCAACATGTCTACGTCAGACTTGAAAAAAGAGGAAAAGCATACAGAAAATGCGAAAAGCACTATGATTTTAAAAGACGCACTTAACATATCAGAGGAAATAATATCTATGAAAGAGTCACCACTTCATGAGTCACCAACAAAACAATCGAATGCTACTGTTGCATTTTCACCTTTGGTGGGTCTAAATGTTCTTGAGATTAATGAAGAAATGAAAGAAAGTGATGTAGAAACTGTAAACGTTGAAAAAGCAGCAACGTCTAAACTCAATTTCAATTTATTAGAATCGATACAAATTGGTGAAGTGTTTGTTGAAGATAAGTCTGGAAAATATTATCCTGAGTTGATTGTGCCTACCGAAATGGCACGCAAAGATGTTCTCGTTTCAAATCAAGTTGTAACAGAAGTTCACAATGTTCAAGAACGGGAAGGCATTCTATCAGCACTTAAATTGCCACCGGCACAGGAAGCAAATATAGACATTGCATCCAAAGATAGTTTATTTATATCTATCGAAGAACTACACGAAAAAGAAGGAGAATTTTCAGCAAAAGAAATGCCTGCCCAAGTTTCAGTTAGTAACGATATAATGTTGCATACTGGCCTGCATAACACAGTTACAACATCGCACATAAAGGAATCAGAATTTCTAGCAGATACCGCAGTTCTTAAAAATGCCAGTGTCGGTATCAATGAACTTCAACATACATTTAATTTAGAAACTAGTGTTCACGATTCGGAGACTACGTTGGAAGAAACAAGATCCACTCTTGGTTCTCATGCTGACATTGCAATATCAGCTTTAGATAAAAATGTTGTACATGAAGTCAATGTTCATGAAAGTGAAAAAGATCTCGTATTAAAAGATGACAAAGTAACAGCTAAGGCTGATTTCGATTTTAAGGCATTTGAGCCACTTATAACTTCCGAGACATTAGGAATGACTTCTACTGATGAGATCAAAACATCAGAAAAGCCTGTAGAGGACTCTGCAACAGAAACCGTTATAACTTCTAGTGCTAAAATTGTCACATATCCTCTTATACATGACAAAGAATCTACCGAAGAATATAAATCAAGAAAACCTGAGGTTGTACTTTCATCGCTAATTCCGAATTTATCAATAAATGTTTCTGAAACTGAATCTTCGGAATGTGAAAATAAGTTAACATTAAATAAAATCCCTGAAACTGTGCATGCTCAGTCAGCATCTAGCCATCCTTTGAAGACTCCGTTATCTGAAGAAGTAAATACAGCTGATCAAATTGATTTTATGGCCGAACAACCAAATTTGTCTGAAAATGCGTCAGAAACAAGAGATTTACAAAAAGAAATAACAGTTCTACAAACAAATGTAGAGGACCAGCTGCAACAGCTACAAGAAAATAAATTTTTGCAGAGTGCAGCTGAAGCTGTTTTTATTGGCAAAGAAAGTTTAAATATAACTGAAGTTGTTACAAGCTTAAGTGAACAAAATCTCGATGCCGATAAACCAAAGCCAACTACATTTGCAAAGATGGACATAGACTCGGATCGTAAAATTGCAGTAGTTTCGGAAGTAACCTCACGTGATACTCTTTCAAATCTTGATACGCTCACTCCAAATTATGAAGAAGCACAAATCGTTTCTAATAATTTGATTCCTTTGCAAATATCTCAAAATGAATCTTTAGACAGTCAATCCGTTTTGCAAAATAATGTACAACCTGATTTAAAGTATCTAAATCTCGAAATAGTTCCAACTGAAGAAAGTCTTAAGGTTACGGAAATATTGCAGCATGAAAAAGAAAGTGATTATAATATTACAACACAACCACAAACATTTACAGCATCTACAGACATTACTGGGCGGCCGGTTGCTGTACTATCGGAAGTCACAGTAGATTCCAGTGTCGGTTATACGGATGATATTGTTAAAGACGCACCAAAAAAAGCCAGTATTCAAAACATTGCTCACAACGAATTAATTGTTAGCACGACCAATTACAACGAAAAAGAAAATGAACTTAATACTAATCTCAAAACAAATACAGTTTTGGCTTCGTTTAACATTGACTCTAATCAGGCAATTTTAATTGAAGAAAATAGAACTGAAATTGCGCCGGAAGTTATAGAAAGTATGGATAATTTATCATGGGCTAATGCTAAACAAGGAGCTACAGTAACAGAAGCTATATGTCAAGAGGAAATTATGGTTCATTCTTCGGAAGAAAAATTACTTAAGAGAGAAACGGATAATTTGACAAAACCCGTAATATCTCTTTCAACATTACAAGCACCTCAGTATGACGAAAAACTAGCTATAGAACAGGAAAATATATTAACAGCAAAAAGAGTACCTGATAACCAACAAGCAGAGGTCTCTATAATTTGCCAACAAAGCTTACAAACTTCAGAAGTTATTTCTCATTCTGATAATACTGAAGATACCGATAGGTTAAAAATGGATTATAAAAAGGCATTGCCCAAAATTGATGAAATATATGGAAAAACTGCTCATACTGAAGAAGTTATAACAAGTGAAATACCCGAAGAGTTTAAGGATGAGAAAATCATATCACAAACCTCAAACATAACTCCTATATTCAAAAATACATTCGAACAAATGGAAATAATACTAGGTGAAAGTGAATCTTTGATACATGAACAGCCGCTGACTACATCTACTATTAGTGGAGACATTACTGAAACTGAAGCTGTCATAACAAGTTATACTGAAACTATTGACAAAGAGAAGGAATTTGATGCGCAAGTATTACAGCCAAAACACGACGCTTCAATTGGTTATGTTCCATATAGTAGTTCCATTGATACTGAAGTAATAGTCTCTAGTAATGTTGAGGACTTTACGGATACTACTGTCAAAACATCAAAGGCTTCATTGACTCGTGATGACTTACAGAAACATATACATAGGACAGAAATATTAGTCGGTGAAAAAGAGACGAGTTTAATAGATACTAAAACAGATTCACACAAAGCGACCGAAAATATCATTGAAACAACAGCTAAAGAAATCACAGAAATACAAACAGTTGAAAAAGAGAATACGCTGAGTGAACTACCAGAACCTTTCTCTACAACCGCTCATTCTTCAATTAGTGAAAAACAGTCTATACTAAGTACAGAAGTGCTAACCAGTCAAGATGTTGAAGATTTCCATATACCTAAAAATACAGTTACAAGTGCGACAACAACACATGGAGTGCAAGAAGCTATTGAAGAAATACAACCATTTGTTTGTGAAGTTGAGGATGCTTATGAAAAAGATGTGGTTACTGAAAGAAAATCCACAGGTGTTATTGAAGAACAAAAATCTGTTGATATTACGGAAACAGTTGTTACAGAATCAGAAAAATCACTAGAATCAATGGCTCCGATTAAAGGTGAGACGGTCAATTTAAGTTTTCAAGCTAAAAATTACGTTAATATAACTCAAATTACATCTTCTGATAAAGAAGAAGCTTTCCAAACAAAAGGGTTAATACCGGAGACTAAAACAATAAAACCTACGGTTGATATGCCATTACATGCCAGCATTGGTGTTAATGAAACGGTTTCCAGTGAAAAAGAGGTCATATTAGAGTCTCTTAGTGAAATGAAATCAGTTCAAATAGGTGTAAGTGTAGAGCCGAGGGATTGCTTAAAAATATCAGAAAATATATTAGCAGAAAAAGAAGAGGCGTTACAGGAAAACAAAATACCAAAGGCCGTAACAAACGATGTAAGCTTAACCACACATAAACATATAAATATTGAATTATTGGAAGTATCAGAAATTGAAGAAAACATGGATTTGGTTAACGATAAAAAAACAGAAATCGGTGATATTACTATCGCAGCTGTGAAACCACTTCATGTACAAGAGACAAACTACGAAGAAAGACCAACAGAATTAAAGGCTTTTGAAAAAGTAAAAGAGCTTGTTCCTTCAGTTAACTTAGAAGTAGGTCAACATCTTACAATTACAGAAGTTGAAATAACGGAGACAGAAAACCTGATGGACACTAAAGAAATAACTTCACTCAAGCAAGTTGAAGAAACTTATATCACTAATTTACCTATTCAAATAGAGGAAATATCTTTAAAAGAATCGGAAGTTACTTTATCCCAAGAGAAAGCACCACAGCAAGAAGTACCAGGAATTGTAATCGAGCCTAAACAACATATTACTATAACAGATACCATGGAAGAAGAGAAAGAACAAGACATGGCACATGAAATCACTCCAATAAGCGGAAAACAAAAAGTTGATATAAAACCTATCAATCACATCACCACAACAGAAACTGTAGCTATAGAAGAATTTGAAATTTTAAAAGATAAAATTACTAAAGATGAGAAAGCTTCGCAGAAGCAAGATACTCTTACAGAACTTATTAATATTCAACCTCATCCAATCGAGAGCTTAAAAAGTATTGATGTCAACTTTGAACCCACAGAAAGTGAAAGTCGATACGAACTCGAACTACACAAAAGCTATACTACTTCTGAAAATGTGGTGCAAGAAATTTCTGATGAAATATTGAGCCGTGAAGAAAACTATAAAACCGCTGAAAAGGCGTTAACGGAAATGAAATCAATTCAGCAATTTGAAGTTGTAACAGGAGAAAAACCAGAGTCTTTTGATAAGCCAAATGAGCAAAAAGTGGAAAAGGCAGATGAAAGTCATATTACCCATCAAGAAATATATAACATTAAACCAGACGTTGTCGAAAAAATTGAAGATTTACCTAGTTTCCTAAAACCAGATATTAATACAGCGTCTTTAGACGTTGAAGCTCACAAGTCCTACATTGTAACTGAAAATGTATCGGAGGAAACACCATGGGACATGACTGTCACTAACGAACCAACCAAAGAAGTAACGGAACAACTGTTAGAAATGAAACCGATTGAACAAACTGAAATTGTCGTCGGTGAGAATATTTCATCGATAAAATCTTTAGATCGTGAAGAAATCAACGTTAGCGGAAAACACATTGAAATGCGACCTATTAGCCAAAGTTCTGTAGTTGTACATGAAAGTGAAATAAGTTCAAACTTTGAACAAGTAGCACCTCTGGAAAAAGCATCAATAACTTTGAATACCACAGAAAGTATAACTGTTGACGAAATTACACAAGAAGATTCACAAGACACTTTCAGAACAGACCAAATTAAATCTGCTAAGGCTGAAAAGTCCATAACATTATTAACACACGTACAATGCACTGAAAACGTAGCAGAAACTCAAGTTAAAGATTTAATAACACCAAAAACACAGACTGAAACCACAAAAATTACAACAACTAGTGTAACGCCACTAATAATTACAGACAGTGGAAGTCTTCAACATGAAACTGAATTACATTTACCAGAAATGAAATCACAAAAAATAAGAAAAAGTTTTACAGTTGCCAATGAAGTTGAGGTTTCTACAGAATTTGTCGATGAGCAAGCAGTGCCGTACTCCGAAAAGAAGCCAAAGTTACTGGAGAGTAAAATTACCACTACTGATGAGGACCATCATGGAATTTTGATTACAGAACAAGAATCTCAAATTCATGGTAAGTTCAACAAAAATATTTTTTTTATCGATTTTTTGGTGGTTTTATGCACATGAGTGCCTACGGAGACAGTTTGACCTGTTTTATACTGGTAACGCTTGTAAAAAAAACTCGAAAACAAAACTGTTATTCTCAACTAAATCTTGGTGAAAACGAATAGTGGACCATTGATATCAAAATGCCTCAAGTGTCTTATGTTTTATAACTATGACATTATAAGTAAACCCTAACCACGGTCAGGTTTGAAACGCGAGTCTGTCCGTCAACAAACCCTAAAGTTTCTGTGGCACATACTTTGAATCCAAAAACGGCGTTGTTAAAACAGTCTACGTAGTGTTTAAGGAACTGGCATAAGTAAATTTTTAGTCATTTGAAACATTATTAATAAATAATATACCTGTAGGCCATTGATAAGATAGAGTAAGACCATTTAAAACTCGTGTCAGCATGTATTCATCAGACCTATTCATTTTGACTGCCCAGTTAGTTTTTCTATTATTAGTTTAACTTTAACGTTACGTTTAACTCTTTAATGCAGAGGAAGTTTTCGACGCCACATTTTAGTTATTAATAGTTTAAGTTAGGTTAGGTTATAATTTTAACAGTTTGTTAGATAAGTAATTTATAATAATATAAATATTAATATAGTACGTATTACATAATACGTCGTATCTTCAGAAATAATAAGTTATATTAATACTTTAATTTTGGATGGTAAATCTTTAATTAAACAATATCAGATGTCTTGCTTGCCTTAGCTCGTAGTGCATATAATGCCTAAAAGGTAAAAGGAAGACAAACAAGAACTTTTTGTTCACTGCGTATTCTATCAAATACAATAACATAATATAGCTGATCAATTATTCCTAAATGAATTATTAAGGATCAATGGGCTATATTTTTGCAAAAAAACCAAACCTTCAATCTATTACACAGTAAAACTACATGGGGACAGGACATAAATGTTACCTTTCATTGTAATTTAGCAATACGAGGTAACGAAGTCAAAAGCACCCAAAATCTTTTTCAAAATGTTGGTTTTCGGATGGGATTAAATGGGTTTTGGTAGTTTTGACCTTGATAATATCCTACATATTATCAAGGTCAAAAGTACCAAAACCCATTTTAACAGAATTTACTGATACGTACCATACTGGATGCACCTATTACCCATGGCGCGTGTTACCTGTAACGGATCCAAGTAATATTTCACAAATTTAAATAAATTTAATCTAATCAATGGGATATGTTCAACTATTGTTACATCATCATCATCTGCCTAGCCTTTTCCCAGCTATGTTGGGGTCGGCTTCCAGTCTAACCGGATGCAGCTGAATACCAGTATTTTACATGGAGCGACTGTCTATGTGACCTCCACAACCCAGTATTGTTCAACTATTGTTACATAAAAAGTAAAATTTATCAGTTGCGATTTTAGTAAAATCCTTTACATTTACCTGTAACACACTTAGATTCGACGAAATGTGAGCCAGCACGCCACTGACTACAAACAAAATATAGGAAGCCATTATGAACACCACTAAAGCTACCCTTAAACACTAAATATAAAAATCATTAAACAGATATTGTTAGACATTCTTAAAAACAAGTTTATTTTAGAATCTATTCTGTCAATCATACATGCAAATCTACACTTTTTGAAATACTTATCCAATTGAAATTGTATTTTCACATCAAAACTAAACACAAAAACGACTATTTTCAGAGGTAACACACACTTCACCAAAATCATCTGATATAGAAGAAAGTGAAGAAATTATAACAAAGTTCGTACAAGCACCTGGAAATTCAGAACCGATCCAAATTAAAACCAAAAGAACAATAATAAGAAAGAAAAAGAGAACAAGACATGCTGATTCCGAACAGGGAGATATAGTAATCGAAGAAACGTTAGAAGATGAAGATACTAAGAAACCAACGACGGACATCAGTAATGATTTAAATATTGTAGAATATGAGGGAGATGAAGCATCCGAAACTGACGTCACCGAGAAAAGTACTATCGAAATGCCAGATGAGTTTTTACATATACCAAAAATGCAACCACAGGTTCAAATTGAAGAGTTACTTGACGAAGAAAAGTCGACTGTTATATTCGAACTTTTAGACGACTCCGGAGATGATACACTAGACTCAAAACCAAAACAACATAAAAAGGAAATAAAGAAAACTAAAGTAAAAGACATTTCCTTGAACAAACACATTGTAATAAACGAAAAAGATGACAAAGCTCCGATCACAACTGTAACCGTCACCGAAGAAAAGTCACCTGAAGAAATAGAGGACATCAAGCCAGTTGAAATAATTGAACTACCCGAGGAGACAACTGTCGAAGAGTATACGGCACCTGATGGTAAGACTAAACACAAAAAAATAACAAAGAGAATTATCAAAAGGAAGGTAGGTCCAAAGGTCGAAACTACAGAAATTACAACTGAACAAACAGACGATACACAACCCATTGTCACAGTACACAAAACAGAGGAAATCGTTGACGACACCACCACACCTCTCGAAGACTTACACAAACCAGATAAAGCTAAACCTATCGAAGAAACACCCGAGACGGTACAAGTAACAGAAGTACGCACTGAAACCGGTGATATTAAGAGCATCAAGACTACAAAACGTATCATCAAAAAGAAGAGAGGACCAAAACAAGAAGTAACGGAGATAACAACAATTGAAAAAGATGACGAAGCCCCGATAACAACTGTAACCGTCACCGAAGAAAAGACGCCCGAAGAACTAGAGGACATCAAGCCAGTTGAAATCGTTGAACTACCCGAGGAGACCACGGTCGAAGAGACTACGGCACCTGATGGTAAGACTAAACACAAGAAAATCACAAAGAGAATCATTAAAAAGAAAGTAGGTCCGAAGGTCGAGACAACAGAAATCACAACTGAACAAACAGACGATACACAACCCATTGTCACAGTACATAAAACCGAGGAAATCGTTGAAGACACCACCACACCTCTCGAAGACTTACATAAACTAGAAAAAGCTAAACCCGTCGAGGAAGTACCCGAAACGGTGCAAGTAACACAAGTGCGCACCGAAACCGGGGACATCAAGTCCGTCAAGACAACAAGACGTGTCATCAAAAAGAAGAGGGGACCGAAACAAGAAGTAACGGAGATCACAACCATCGAAAAAGATGATGAAGCTCCGATCACAACTGTGACCGTCACCGAAGAAAAGTCACCTGAAGAAATAGAGGACATCAAGCCAGTTGAAATCGTTGAACTACCCGAGGAGACCACACTCGAGGAATCTATGGCACCAGATGGTAAGACAAAACACAAGAAAATCACAAAAAGAATCATCAAAAAGAAGGTAGGTCCAAAGGTCGGGACGACAGAAATAACCACTGAACAAACAGACGATACACAACCCATAGTCACAGTACACAAAACCGAGGAAATCGTAGACGACACCACCACAACACTCGAAGACTTACACAAACCAGAAAAAGCTAGACCTATCGAGGAAGCACCAGAAACGGTACAAGTTACACAAGTGCGCACCGAAACCGGGGACGTTAAGTCCGTCAAGACGACAAGACGTGTCATAAAAAAGAAGAGAGGACGAAAACAAGAAGTTACGGAGATCACAACCATCGAAAAAGATGATGAAGCTCCGATCACAACTGTGACCGTCACCGAAGAAAAGTCACCTGAAGAAATAGAGGACATCAAGCCAGTTGAAATCGTTGAACTACCCGAAGAGACCACACTCGAGGAATCTGTGGCACCAGATGGTAAGACAAAACACAACAAAATCACAAAGAGAGTCATCAAAAAGAAAGTAGGTCCAAAGGTCGAGACTACAGAAATTACCACTGAACAAAAAGACGATACACAACCCATCGTCTCAGTACACAAAACAGAGGAAATCGTTGAAGACACCACCACACCTCTCGAAGAATTACACAAACCAGATAAAGCTAAGCCTGTCGAGGAAGCACCCGAGTCGGTGCAACTAACAAAAGAACGCACTGAAACCGGTGACATTAAGACTATCAAGACAACAAAACGTGTCATCAAGAAGAAGAGAGGACCAAAACAAGAAGTAACGGAGATCACAACCATCGAAAAAGATGACGAAGCTCCGGTCACAACTGTTACTGTCACCGAAGAAAAGTCGCCCGAAGAAATAGAGGACATCAAGCCAGTTGAAATCGTTGAACTACCCGAGGAGATCACGGTCGAACAGTCTACGGCACCTGATGGTAAGACTAAACACAAGAAAATCACAAAGAGAGTCATCAAAAAGAAGGTAGGTCCAAAGGTCGAGACTACAGAAATTACCACTGAACAAACGGACGATACACAACCCATAGTCACAGTACACAAAACCGAGGAAATCGTTGATGACACCACCACACCTCTGGAAGACTTACACAAACCAGACAAAGCTAAACCTGTCGAGGAAGCACCCGAGACGGTACAAGTTACACAAGTACGCACTGAAACTGGTGACATTAAGTCCATCAAAATGACAAAACGTGTCATCAAGAGGAAGCAAGGTTCAAAACAAGAAATTACAGAGATTACAACTATCGAAAAAGATGATGAAACTCCTATCACAACTGTCACCGTCACTGAAGAAAAGTCTCCTGAAGAACAAGAGAACATTGAGCCAGTTGAAATCGTCGAACTCCCTGAGGAGACCACTTACGAGGAAACAGCAGCGCCAGACGGTAAGATATCACATAAGAAGGTTAAAAAACGCATTATTAAAAAGAAGGTAGGTCCCAAGGTAGAGACTACAGAAATTACCACTGAACAAACAGACGATACACAACCCATAGTCACAGTACACAAAACAGAAGAAATCGTTGACGACACCACCACACCTCTCGAAAAAATACACAAACCAGATAAAGCTAAACCTGTCGAGGAATCACCGGAGACGGTACAAATTACACAAGTACGCACTGAAACCGGTGACATTATGTCCGTCAAAACGACAAAACGTGTCATTAAGAAGAAGAGAGGACCGAAACAAGAAGTTACGGAGATCACAACCATAGAAAAAGATGACGAAGCTCCGATCACAACCGTTACTGTCATCGAAGAAAAGTCACCTGAAAAAGTAGAGGAAATCAAGCCAGTTGCAATCATTGAACTACCCGAGGAGACCAGGGTCGAAGAGTCTACGGCACCTGATGGTAAGACTAAACACAAGAAAATTACAAAGAGAGTCATCAAAAAGAAGGTAGGTCCAAAGGTCGAGACTACAGAAATTACCACTGAACAAACAGACGATACACAACCCATAGTCACAGTACACAAAACAGAAGAAATCACTGATGACACCACTACACCTCTCGAAGACTTATACAAACCAGACGAAGCTAAACCTGTCGAGGAAGCACCCGAGACGGTACAAGTTACACAAGTGCGCACTGAAACCGGGGATATTAAATCTGTCAAGACAACAAAACGTGTAATCAAAAGGAAGAGAGGACCGAAACAAGAAGTTACGGAGATCACAACCATCGAAAAAGATGACGAAGCTCCAATCACAACTGTTACTGTCACCGAAGAAAAGGCACCGGAAGAAAAAGAGGACATCAAGCCAGTTGAAATTGTTGAACTACCCGAGGAGACCACAGTCGAGGAATCTACGGCGCCAGATGGTAAACTTAAACAAAAGAGAATTACAAAGAGAATCATCAAACGGAAGGTAGGTCCAAAGGTTGAGACAACAGAAATCACAACTGAACAAACTGACGATACACAACCCATTGTCACAGTACATAAAACAGAAGAAATCGTTGACGCTACCACCGCACCTCTTGAAGACTTACACAAACCAGAAAAAGCTAGAGCTATCGAGGAAGCACCCGAGACGGTACAAGTTACACAAGTGCGCACTGAAACTGGGGACATTAAGTCCGTCAAAACTACAAAACGTGTCATCAAGAAGAAGAAAGGATCGAAACAAGAAGTTACGGAGATCACAACCATCGAAAAAGATGACGAAGCTCCAATCACAACTGTTACTGTCACCGAAGAAAAGGCACCGGAAGAAAAAGTGGACATCAAGCCAGTTGAAATTGTTGAACTACCCGAGGAGACCACAGTCGAGGAATCTACGGTGCCAGATGGTAAGCTTAAACAAAAGAGAATTACAAAGAGAATCATCAAACGGAAGGTAGGTCCAAAGGTTGAGACAACAGAAATCACAACTGAACAAACTGACGATACACAACCCATTGTCACAGTACATAAAACAGAAGAAATCGTTGACGACACCACCACACCTCTTGAAGACTTACACAAACCAGAAAAAGCTAGACCTATCGAGGAAGCACCCGAGACGGTACAAGTTACACAAATGCGCACTGAAACTGGGGACATTAAGTCCGTCAAAACTACAAAACGTGTCATCAAGAAGAAGAAAGGATCGAAACAAGAAGTTACGGAGATCACAACCATCGAAAAAGATGATGAAGCTCCTTTCACAACCGTTACTGTCACTGAAGAAAAGTCTCCTGAAGAACTAGAGGACATCAAGCCGGTTGAAATCGTTGAACTACCCGAGGAGACCACGGTCGAAGCGTCTACGGCACCTGATGGTAAGACTAAACACAAGAAAATCACAAAGAGAATCATTAAAAAGAAGGTAGGTCCGAAAGTCGAGACAACGGAAATCACAACTGAACAAACAGACGATACACAACCCATTGTCACAGTACACAAAACAGAGGAAATCGTTGATGACACCACCACACCTCTCGAAGACTTACACAAACCAGACAACGCTAAACCTGTCGAGGAAACACCCGAGACGGTACAAGTTACACAAGTGCGCACTGAAACTGGGGACATTAAGTCCGTTAAAACTACAAAACGTGTCATC
Organism: Lithophane semibrunnea; assembly: GCA_947363905.1. Taxonomy (NCBI): domain Eukaryota; kingdom Metazoa; phylum Arthropoda; class Insecta; order Lepidoptera; family Noctuidae; genus Lithophane; species Lithophane semibrunnea. The sequence continues at coordinate 4,233,961 of OX376186.1, read as the reverse complement.
AAAAAGAAGAGAGGACCGAAACAAGAAGTTACAGAGATCACAACTATCGAAAAAGATGATGAAGCTCCGATCACAACTGTTACCGTCACCGAAGAAAAGTCGCCCGAACAAATAGAGGACATCAAGCCAGTTGAAATCGTTGAATTACCCGAGGAGACCACTTACGAGGAAACAACAGCGCCAGACGGTAAGATAACAAATAAGAAGGTTAAAAAACGCATTATTAAAAAGAAGTTAGGTCCCAAGGTCGAGATTACAGAAATTACCACTGAACAAACAGACGATACACAACCCATAGTCACAGTATACAAAACAGAGGAAATCGTTGATGACACCACCACACCTCTCAAAGACTTACACAAACCAGACAGAGCCAAACCTGTCGAGGAAACTCCCGAGACAGTACAAGTTACACAAGTACGCACTGAAACTGGGGACATTAAGTCCATCAAAACGACAAAACGAGTCATCAAAAAGAAAAGTGGACCGAAACAAGAAGTAACGGAGATCACAACCATCGAAAAAGATGACGAAGCTCCAATCACTACTGTTACCGTCACCGAAGAAAAGTCACCTGAAGAAATAGAGGACATCAAGCCAGTTGAAATCGTTGAACTACCCGAGGAGACTACGGTCGAAGAGTCTACGGCACCTGATGGTAAGACTAAACACAAGAAAATCACAAAGAGAATCATTAAAAAGAAGGTAGGTCCGAAGGTCGAGACAACAGAAATCACAACTGAACAAACAGACGATACGCAACCCATTGTCACAGTACACAAAACAGAGGAAATCGTTGACGACACCACCACACCTCTTGAAGACTTACACAAACCAGAAAAAGCTAGACCTATCGAGGAAGCACCCGAGACGGTACAAGTTACACAAATGCGCACTGAAACTGGGGACATTAAGTCCGTCAAAACTACAAAACGTGTCATCAAGAAGAAGAAAGGATCGAAACAAGAAGTTACGGAGATCACAACCATCGAAAAAGATGATGAAGCTCCTTTCACAACCGTTACTGTCACTGAAGAAAAGTCTCCTGAAGAACTAGAGGACATCAAGCCAGTTGAAATCGTTGAACTACCCGAGGAGATCACGGTCGAAGCGTCTACGGCACCTGATGGTAAGACTGAACACAAGAAAATCACAAAGAGAATCATTAAAAAGAAGGTAGGTCCGAAAGTCGAGACAACAGAAATCACAACTGAACAAACAGACGATACACAACCCATTGTCACAGTACACAAAACAGAGGAAATCGTTGATGACACCACCACACCTCTCGAAGACTTACACAAACCAGAACACGCTAAACCTGTCGAGGAAACATCCGAGACGGTACAAGTTACACAAGTGCGCACTGAAACTGGGGACATTAAGTCCGTCAAAACTACAAAACGTGTCATCAAAAAGAAGAGAGGACCGAAACAAGAAGTTACAGAGATCACAACTATCGAAAAAGATGACGAAGCTCCGATCACAACTGTTACCGTCACCGAAGAAAAGTCGCCCGAAGAAATAGAGGACATCAAGCCAGTTGAAATCGTTGAATTACCCGAGGAGACCACTTACGAGGAAACAACAGCGCCAGACGGTAAGATAACAAATAAGAAGGTTAAAAAACGCATTATTAAAAAGAAGTCAGGTCCCAAGGTCGAGATTACAGAAATTACCACTGAACAAACAGACGATACACAACCCATAGTCACAGTATACAAAACAGAGGAAATCGTTGATGACACCACCACACCTCTCAAAGACTTACACAAACCAGACAGAGCCAAACCTGTCGAGGAAACTCCCGAGACAGTACAAGTTACACAAGTACGCACTGAAACTGGGGACATTAAGTCCATCAAAACGACAAAACGAGTCATCAAAAAGAAAAGTGGACCGAAACAAGAAGTAACGGAGATCACAACCATCGAAAAAGATGACGAAGCTCCAATCACTACTGTTACCGTCACCGAAGAAAAGTCACCTGAAGAAATAGAGGACATCAAGCCAGTTGAAATCGTTGAACTACCCGAAGAGACCACACTCGAGGAATCTGTGGCACCAGATGGTAAGACAAAACACAAGAAAATCACAAAGAGAGTCATCAAAAAGAAAGTAGGTCCAAAGGTCGAGACAACAGAAATCACAACTGAACAAACAGACGATACACAACCCATTATCACAGTACACAAAACAGAGGAAATCGTTGATGACACCACCACACCTCTCGAAGACTTACACAAACCAGACAACGCTAAACCTGTTGAGGAAGCACCCGAGACGGTACAAGTTACACAAGTACGCACTGAAACTGGGGACATTAAGTCAATCAAAACGACAAAACGAGTCATCAAAAAGATGAGAGGACCGAAACAAGAAGTTACGGTGATCACAACCATCGAAAAAGATGATGGAGCTCCTTTCACAACCGTTTCTGTCACTGAAGAAAAGTCTCCTGAAGAACTAGAGGACATCAAGCCAGTTGAAATCGTCGAACTCCCTGAGGAGACCACTTTCGAGGAAACAACTGCGCCAGACGGTAAGATATTACATAAGAAGGTTACAAAACGCATTATTAAAAAGAAGGTAGGTCCCAAGGTTGAAACAACACAAATTACTACTGAAAGCACAGACAACACACAACCCATTGTCACAGTACACAAAACAGAAGAAATCGTTGACAACACTACCACACCTTTGGAAGACTTACACAAACCAGACAGAGCCAAACCTGTCGAAGAAACACCTGAGACGGTACAAGTAACAGAAGTACGCACTGAAACCGGTGATATTAAGGGCATCAAGACTACAAAACGTATCATCAAAAAGAAGAGAGGACCAAAACAAGAAGTAACGGAGATAACAACAATTGAAAAAGATGACGAAGCTCCGATAACAACTGTAACCGTCACCGAAGAAAAGACGCCCGAAGAAATAGTGGATATCAAGCCAGTTGAAATCGTAGAACTACCCGAGGAGACCACGGTCGAAGAGTCTACGGCACCTGATGGTAAGACTAAACATAAGAAAATCACAAAGAGAATCATTAAAAAGAAGGTAGGTCCGAAGGTCGAGACAACAGAAATCACAACTGAACAAACAGACGATACACAACCCATTGTCACAGTACACAAAACAGAGGAAATCGTTGATGACACCACCACACCTCTCGAAGACTTACACAAACCAGACAAAGCTAAACCTGTCGAGGAAACACCCGAGACAGTACAAGTAACACAAGTACGCACTGCAAATGGGGACATTAAATCCATCAAAACGACAAAACGAGTCATTAAAAAGAAGAAAGGACCGAAACAAGAAGTAACGGAGATCACAACCATCGAAAAAGATGATGAAGCTCCTTTCACAACCGTTACCGTCACTGAAGAAATAGAGGACATCAAGCCAGTTGAAATCGTCGAACTCCCTGAAGAGACCACTTTCGAGGAAACAACAGCGCCAAACGGTAAGATATTACAAAAGAAGGTTACAAAACGCATTATAAAAAAAAAGGTAGGTCCCAAGGTTGAAACAACACAAATAACAACTGAAAGCACAGACGACACACAACCCATTGTCACAGTACACAAAACAGAAGAAATCGTTGACGACACTACCACACCTTTGGAAGACTTACACAAACCAGACCGAGCCAAACCTGTCGAAGAAACACCTGAAACGGTACAAGTAACACAAGTACGCACTGAAACCGGTGACACTAAGAGCATCAAGACTACAAAACGTATCATCAAAAAGAAGACAGGACCAAAACAAGAAGTAACAGAGATAACAACAATTGAAAAAGATGACGAAGCCCCGATCACAACTGTTACCGTCACCGAAGAAAAGACGCCCGAAGAAATAGAGGACATCAAGCCAGTTGAAATCGTAGAACTACCCGAGGAGACCACGGTCGAAGAGTCTACGGCACCTGATGGTAAGACTAAACACAAGAAAATCACAAAGAGAATCATTAAAAAGAAGGTAGGTCCGAAGGTCGAGACAACAGAAATCACAACTGAACAAACAGACGATACACAACCCATTGTCACAGTACACAAAACAGAGGAAATCGTTGATGACACCACCACACCTTTCGAAGACTTTCACAAACCAGACAAAGCCAAACTCGTCGAGGAAACACCCGAGACAGTACAAGTTACACAAGTACGCACTGCAAATGGGGACATTAAGTCCATCAAAACGACAAACAGAGTCATCAAAAAGAAGAAAGGACCGAAACAAGAAGTTACGGAGATCACAACCATTGAAAAAGATGATGAAGCTCCAATCACTACTGTTACCGTCACCGAAGAAAAGTCGCCTGAAGAAATAGAGGACATCAAGCCAGTTGAAATCGTTGAACTACCTGAGGAGACCACAGTCGAAGAGTCTACGGCACCTGATGGTAAGGCTAAACATAAGAAAATCACTAAGAGAGTCATCAAAAAGAAGGTTGGTCCAAAGGTCGAGACTACAGAAATCACAATTGAACAAACCGACGATACACAACCCATTGTCACAGTACACAAAACAGAGGAAATCATCGAAGATACCACTACACCTTTCGAATACTTACACACACCAGACACAGTAAAATTAGTTGAGGAACAACCGGAGACGGTACAAGTTGCACAAGTTCGCACCAAAACAGGTGATGTCAAGACCGTAAGGACCACCAAACGGGTGATCAAGAAGAAAAAGGGACCCAAACAAGAAGTCACGGAAATAACCACCATCGAAAAAGATGACGAAGCTCCTATTACAACTGTTACCGTCACCGAAGAAAAGTCGCCTGAAAAGATAGAGGACATCAAGCCAATTGAAATAATCGAACTCCCTGAGGAGACAACTGTCGAGAAATCTACATCGCCAGATGGTAAGATAACACACAAGAAAGTTACAAAACGAATTATCAAAAAGAAGTTAGGTCCTAAGGTTGAAACAACACACATCACAATTGAACACACAGATGACACACAGCCCATTGTCACAGTACACAAAACAGAGGAAATCTTTGACGACACCACTACACCTCTTGCAGACTTACACAAACCAGACAACGCTAAAACTGTCGAGGAAGCACCCGAGACGGTTCAAATAACACAAGTGCGTACCGCCACCGGAGATATCAAGACAGTCAAAACTACAAAACGTCTCATCAAGAAAAAGAAAGGACCGAAGCAGGAAGTTACGGAAATCGTAACCATCGAAAACGATGATGAAGCTCCGATCTCAACAGTTACCGTCACCGAAGAAAAGACGCCTGAAGAACTAGAGGACATCAAGCCAGTTGAAATCGTTGAACTACCCGAGGAGACCACGTTCGAAGAGTCTACGGCACCTGATGGTAAGACCAAACAAAGGAAAATCACAAAGAGAGTCATCAAAAAGAAGGTAGGTCCAAAGGTCGAGACTACAGAAATCACAACTGAACAAACAGACGATACACAACCCATTGTCACAGTACACAAAACAGAGGAAATCATAGAAGAAACCACTACACCTTTCGAACTCACACACACACCAGACACAGCAAAAATTGTTGAGGAAGCACCGGAGACGGTACAAGTTACACAAGTTCGCACAGAGACAGGTGATATCAAGACTGTTAAGACCACCAAACGGCTGATCAAGAAGAAAAAGGGACCCAAACAAGAAGTCACGGAAATAACCACCATCGAAAAAGATGACGAAGCTCCAATCACAACTGTAACTGTCAGCGAAGAAAAGTCACCTGAAGAAAAAGAGGACACCAAGCCCGTGGAAATCGTTGAACTCCCCGAGGAGACTACTGTTGAGGAAACTGAGGCGCCAGATGGTAAGATAACTCAAAAGAAAGTTACTAAACGCATTATTAAAAAGAAGGTAGGTCCTAAGGTTGAATTTACACAAATTACAACTGAACAAACAGACGATACACAACCCATTGTTACAGTACACAAAACAGAGGAAATCATAGAAGACACCACTACACCTTTTGAATTCACACACACACCAGACTCAGCAAAACTTGTTGAGGAAGCACCGGAGACGGTACATGTTACACAAGTACGCACAGAAACAGGTGATGTCAAGACTGTTAAGACCACCAAACGTGTTATCAAGAAGAAAAAGGGACCCAAACAAGAAGTCACGGAAATAACAACCATCGAAAAAGATGACGAAGCTCCAATCACAACCGTAACTGTCAGCGACGAAAAGTCTCCTGAAGAAAAAGAGGACATCAAGTCAGTGGAAATTGTAGAACTCCCTGAGGAAACTACTTTCGAGGAATCTACGGCACCAGATGGTAAGACAAAATATAAGAAAACCACAAAGAGAATCATCAAAAAGAAGGTAGGTCCAAAGGTCGAGACTACAGAAATCACAACTGAACAAACAGACGATACACAACCCATTGTCACAGTACACAAAACAGAGGAAATCATAGAAGAAACCACTACACCTTTTGAACTCACACACACACCAGACTCAGCAAAACTTGTTGAGGAAGCACCGGAGACGGTACATGTTACACAAGTACGCACAGAAACAGGTGATGTCAAGACTGTTAAGACCACCAAACGTGTTATCAAGAAGAAAAAGGGACCCAAACAAGAAGTCACGGAAATAACAACCATCGAAAAAGATGACGAAGCTCCAATCACAACCGTAACTGTCAGCGAAGAAAAGTCTCCTGAAGAAAAAGAGGACATCAAGCCAGTGGAAATTGTAGAACTCCCTGAGGAAACTACTTTCGAGGAATCTACGGCACCAGATGGTAAGACGAAATATAAGAAAACCACAAAGAGAATCATCAAAAAGAAGGTAGGTCCAAAGGTCGAGACTACAGAAATCACAACTGAACAAACAGACGATACACAACCCATTGTCACAGTACACAAAACAGAGGAAATCATAGAAGAAACCACTACACCTTTTGAACTCACACACACACCAGACACAGCTAAAATTGTTGAGGAAGCACCGGAGACGGTACAAGTTACACAAGTACGCACAGAAACAGGTGATGTCAAGACTGTTAAGACCACCAAACGGGTTATCAAGAAGAAAAAGGGACCCAAACAAGAAGTCACGGAAATAACAACCATCGAAAAAGATGACGAAGCTCCAATCACAACCGTAACTGTCAGCGAAGAAAAGTCTCCTGAAGAAAAAGGGGACATCAAGCCAGTGGAAATTGTAGAACTCCCTGAGGAAACTACTTTCGAGGAATCTACGGCACCAGATGGTAAGACAAAATATAAGAAAACCACAAAGAGAATCATCAAAAAGAAGGTAGGTCCAAAGGTCGAGACTACAGAAATCACAACTGAACAAACAGACGATACACAACCCATTGTCACAGTACACAAAACAGAGGAAATCATAGAAGAAACCACTACACCTTTTGAACTCACACACACACCAGACTCAGCAAAACTTGTTGAGGAAGCACCGGAGACGGTACATGTTACACAAGTACGCACAGAAACAGGTGATGTCAAGACTGTTAAGACCACCAAACGTGTTATCAAGAAGAAAAAGGGACCCAAACAAGAAGTCACGGAAATAACAACCATCGAAAAAGATGACGAAGCTCCAATCACAACCGTAACTGTCAGCGAAGAAAAGTCTCCTGAAGAAAAAGAGGACATCAAGCCAGTGGAAATTGTAGAACTCCCTGAGGAAACTACTTTCGAGGAATCTACGGCACCAGATGGTAAGAAAAAATATAAGAAAACCACAAAGAGAATCATCAAAAAGAAGGTAGGTCCAAAGGTCGAGACTACAGAAATCACAACTGAACAAACAGACGATACACAACCCATTGTCACAGTACACAAAACAGAGGAAATCATAGAAGAAACCACTACACCTTTTGAACTCACACACACACCAGACACAGCTAAAATTGTTGAGGAAGCACCAGAGACGGTACAAGTTACACAAGTACGCACAGAAACAGGTGATGTCAAGACTGTTAAGACCACCAAACGGGTTATCAAGAAGAAAAAGGGACCCAAACAAGAAGTCACGGAAATAACAACCATCGAAAAAGATGACGAAGCTCCAATCACAACTGTAACTGTGAGCGAAGAAAAGTCACCTGAAGAAAAAGAGGACACCAAGCCCGTGGAAATCATTGAACTCCCTGAGGAGGCTACTGTTGAGGAAATTAAGGCGCCAGATGGTAAGATAACTCAAAAGAAAGTTACTAAACGCATTATCAAAAAGAAGGTAGGTCCTAAGGTTGAAACTACACAAATCACAACTGAACACACAGATGACACACAACCCATTGTCACAGTACACAAAACAGAGGAAATCATAGAAGACACGACTACACCTTTTGAATTCACACACACACCAGACACAGCAAAAATTGTTGAGGAAGCACCGGAGACTGTACAAGTTACACAAGTACGCACAGAAACAGGTGATGTCAAGACTGTTAAGACCACCAAACGTGTTATCAAGAAGAAAAAGGGACCCAAACAAGAAGTCACGGAAATAACAACCATCGAAAAAGATGACGAAGCTCCAATCACAACCGTAACTGTCAGCGAAGAAAAGTCTCCTGAAGAAAAAGAGGACATCAAGCCAGTGGAAATTGTAGAACTCCCTGAGGAAACTACTTTCGAGGAATCTACGGCACCAGATGGTAAGACAAAATATAAGAAAACCACAAAGAGAATCATCAAAAAGAAGGTAGGTCCAAAGGTGGAGACTACAGAAATCACAACTGAACAAACAGACGATACACAACCCATTGTCACAGTACACAAAACAGAGGAAATCATAGAAGAAACCACTACACCTTTTGAACTCACACACACACCAGACACAGCTAAAATTGTTGAGGAAGCACCGGAGACGGTACAAGTTACACAAGTACGCACAGAAACAGGTGATGTCAAGACTGTTAAGACTACCAAACGGGTTATCAGAAAGAAAAAGGGACCCAAACAAGAAGTCACGGAAATAACAACAATCGAAAAAGATGACGAAGCTCCAATCACAACTGTTACTGTCAGCGAAGAAAAGTCACCTAAAGAAAAAGAGGACACCAAGCCCGTGGAAATCATTGAACTCCCTGAGGAGGCTACTGTTGAAGAAATTAAGGCGCCAGATGGTAAGATAACTCAAAAGAAAGTTACTAAACGCATTATCAAAAAGAAGGTAGGTCCTAAGGTTGAAACTACACACATTACAACTGAACACACAGATGACACACAACCCATTGTCACAGTACACAAAACAGAGGAAATCATAGAAGACACGACTACACCTTTTGAATTCACACACACACCAGACACAGCAAAAATTGTTGAGGAAGCACCGGAGACTGTACAAGTTACACAAGTACGCACAGAAACAGGTGATGTCAAGACTGTTAAGACCACCAAACGGGTTATCAAGAAGAAAAAGGGACCCAAACAAGAAGTCACGGAAATAACAACCATCGAAAAAGATGACGAAGCTCCAATCACAACTGTAACTGTCAGCGAAGAAAAGTCACCAAAAGAAAAAGAAGACACCAAGCCCGTGGAAATCGTTGAACTCCCCGAGGAGACTACTGTTGAGGAAACTGAGGCGCCAGATGGTAAGATAACTCAAAAGAAAGTTACTAAAAGCATTATTAAAAAGAAGGTAGGTCCTAAGGTTGAAACTACACAAATTACAACTGAACACACAGATGACACACAACCCATTGTCACAGTACACAAAACAGAGGAAATCATAGAAGACACGACTACACCTTTTGAATTTACACACACACTAGACACAGCAACGGAGACTGTACAAGTTACACAAGTACGCACAGAAACAGGTGATGTCAAGACTGTTAAGACCACCAAACGGGTTATCAAGAAGAAAAAGGGACCCAAACAAGAAGTCACGGAAATAACAACCATTGAAAAAGATGACGAAGCTCCAATCACAACTGTAACTGTCAGCGAAGAAAAGTCCCCTGAAGAAAAAGAGGACACCAAGCCCTTGGAAATCGTTGAACTCCCCGAGGAGACTACTGTTGAGGAAACTGAGGCGCCAGATGGTAAGATAACTCAAAAGAAAGTTACTAAACGCATTATTAAAAAGAAGGTAGGTCCTAAGGTTGAAACTACACAAATTACAACTGAACAAACAGACGATACACAACCCATTGTTACAGTACACAAAACAGAGGAAATCATTGAAGACACCACTACACCTTTTGAATTCACACACACACCAGACTCAGCAAAACTTGTTGAGGAAGCACCGGAGACGGTACAAGTTACACAAGTACGCACAGAAACAGGTGATGTCAAGACTGTTAAGACCACCAAACGGGTTATCAAGAAGAAAAAGGGACCCAAACAAGAAGTCACGGAAATAACAACCATCGAAAAAGATGACGAAGCTCCAATCACAACTGTAACTGTCAGCGAAGAAAAGTCACCTGAAGAAAAAGAAGACACCAAGCCCGTGGAAATCGTTGAACTCCCCGAGGAGACTACTGTTGAGGAAACTGAGGCGCCAGATGGTAAGATAACTCAAAAGAAAGTTACTAAACGCATTATCAAAAAGAAGGTTGGTCCTAAGGTTGAAACTACACAAATTACAACTGAACACACAGACGATACACAACCCATTGTCACAGTACACAAAACAGAGGAAATCATAGAAGACACCACTACACCTTTTGAACTCACACACACACCAGACACAGCAAAAATTATTGAGGAAGCACCGGAGACGGTACATGTTACACAAGTACGCACAGAAACAGGTGATGTCAAGACTGTTAAGACCACCAAACGGGTTATCAAGAAGAAAAAGGGACCCAAACAAGAAGTCACGGAAATAACAACCATCGAAAAAGATGACGAAGCTCCAATCACAACTGTAACTGTCAGCGAAGGAAAGTCACCTGAAGAAAAAGAGGACACCAAGCCCTTGGAAATCGTTGAACTCCCCGAGGAGACTACTGTTGAGGAAACTGAGGCGCCAGATGGTAAGATAACTCAAAAGAAAGTTACTAAACGCATTATTAAAAAGAAGGTAGGTCCTAAGGTTGAAACTACACAAATTACAACTGAACAAACAGACGATACACAACCCATTGTTACAGTACACAAAACAGAGGAAATCATAGAAGACACCACTACACCTTCTGAATTCACACCCACATCAGACTCAGCAAAACTTGTTGAGGAAGCACCGGAGACGGTACAAGTTACACAAGTACGCACAGAAACAGGTGATGTCAAGACCGTTAAGACCACCAAACGGGTTATCAAGAAGAAAAAGGGACCCAAACAAGAAGTCACGGAAATAACAACCATCGAAAAAGATGACGAAGCTCCAATCACAACTGTAACTGTCAGCGAAGAAAAGTCACCTGAAGAAAAAGAAGACACCAAGCCCGTGGAAATCGTTGAACTCCCCGAGGAGACTACTGTTGAGGAAACTGAGGCGCCAGATGGTAAGATAACTCAAAAGAAAGTTACTCAACGCGTTATCAAAAAGAAGGTGGGTCCTAAGGTTGAAACTACACAAATTACAACTGAACACACAGATGACACACAACCCATTGTCACAGTACATAAAACAGAGGAAATCATAGAAGACACGACTACACCTTTTGAACTCACACACACATCAGACACTGCAGAAATTGTTGAGGAAGCACCGGATACGTTACAAATTACACAAGTACGCACAGAAACAGGTGATGTTAAGACTGTCAAGACTACCAAACGGGTTATCAGGAAGAAAAAGGGACCCAAACAAGAAGTCACGGAAATTACAACCATCGAAAAAGATGACGAAGCTCCAATCACAACTGTAACTGTCAGCGAAGAAAAGTCACCTGAAGAAAAAGAGGACACCAAGCCCGTTGAAATCGTTGAACTCCCCGAGGAGACTACTGTTGAGGAAACTGAGGCGCCAGATGGTAAGATAACTCAAAAGAAAGTTACTAAACGCATTATCAAAAAGAAGGTTGGTCCTAAGGTTGAAACTACACAAATTACAACTGAACACACAGACGATACACAACCCATTGTCACAGTACACAAAACAGAGGAAATCATAGAAGACACCACTACACCTTTTGAACTCACACACACACCAGACACAGCAAAAATTATTGAGGAAGCACCGGAGACGGTACATGTTACACAAGTACGCACAGAAACAGGTGATGTCAAGACTGTTAAGACCACCAAACGTGTTATCAAGAAGAAAAAGGGACCCAAACAAGAAGTCACGGAAATAACAACCATCGAAAAAGATGACGAAGCTCCAATCACAACCGTAACTGTCAGCGAAGAAAAGTCTCCTGAAGAAAAAGAGGACATCAAGCCAGTGGAAATTGTAGAACTCCCTGAGGAAACTACTTTCAAGGAATCTACGGCACCAGATGGTAAGACAAAATATAAGAAAACTACAAAGAGAATCATCAAAAAGAAGGTAGGTCCAAAGGTCGAGACTACAGAAATCACAACTGAACAAACAGACGATACACAACCCATTGTCACAGTACACAAAACAGAGGAAATCATAGAAGAAACCACTACACCTTTTGAACTCACACACACACCAGACACAGCTAAAATTGTTGAGGAAGCACCGGAGACGGTACAAGTTACACAAGTACGCACAGAAACAGGTGATGTCAAGACTGTTAAGACCACCAAACGGGTTATCAAGAAGAAAAAGGGACCCAAACAAGAAGTCACGGAAATAACAACCATCGAAAAAGATGACGAAGCTCCAATCACAACTGTAACTGTCAGCGAAGAAAAGTCACCTGAAGAAAAAGAGGACACCAAGCACGTGGAAATCGTTGAACTCCCCGAGGAGACTACTGTTGAAGAAACTGAGGCGCCAGATGGTAAGATAACTCGAAAGAAAGTTACTAAACGCATTATCAAAAAGAAGGTAGGTCCTAAGGTTGAAACTACACAAATTACAACTGAACACACAGATGACACACAACCCATTGTCACAGTACACAAAACAGAGGAAATCATTGAAGACACCACTACACTTTTCGAACACACACACACACCTCACACAGCAAATATTGTTGAGGAAGCACCGGAGACGGTACAAGTTACAAAAGTACGCGCAGAAACAGGTGATGTCAAGACTGTCAAGACTACCAAACGGGTTATCAAGAAGAAAAAGGGACCCAAACAAGAAGTCACGGAAATAACAACCATCGAAAAAGATGACGAAGCTCCAATCACAACTGTAACTGTCAGCGAAGAAATGTCTCCTGAAGAAAAAGAGGACACCAAGCCCGTTGAAATCGTTGAACTCCCCGAGGAGACTACTGTTGAGGAAACCGAGGCGCCAGATGGTAAGATAACTCGAAAGAAAGTTACTAAACGCATTATCAAAAAGAAGGTAGGTCCTAAGGTTGAAACTACACAAATTACAACTGAACACACAGATGACACACAACCCATTGTCACAGTACACAAAACAGAGGAAATCATTGAAGACACCACTACACCTTTTGAATTCACACACACACCACACACAGCTAAAATTGTTGAGGAAGCACCGGAGACTGTGCAAGTTACACAAGTACACACAGATGACACACAACCCATTGTCACAGTACACAAAACAGAGGAAATCATTGAAGACACCACTACACCTTTTGAATTCACACACACACCACACACAGCTAAAATTGTTGAGGAAGCACCGGAGACTGTGCAAGTTACACAAGTACGCACAGAAACAGGTGATGTCAAGACTGTTAAGACCACCAAACGGGTTATCAAGGAGAAAAAGGGACCCAAACAAGAAATCACGGAAATAACAACCATTGAAAAAGATGACGAAGCTCCAGTCACAACTGTAACTGTGAGCGAAGAAAAGTCACCTGAAGAAAAAGAGGACACCAGGCTAGTGGAAATCTTTGAACTTCCCGAGGAGACTTCTGTTGACGAAACTAAGACGCCAGATGGTAAGATAACTCAAAAGAAAGTTTCTAAACGCATTATCAAAAAGAAGGTAGGTCCTAAGGTTGAAACTACACAAATTACAACTGAACACACAGATGACACACAACCCATTGTCACAGTACACAAAACAGAGGAAATTATAGAAGACACCACTACACTTTTCGAACAAACACACACACCACACACAGCAAATGTTGTTGAGGAAGCACCGGAGACGGTACAAGTTACAAAAGTACGCGCAGAAACAGGTGATGTCAAGACTGTCAAGACTACCAAACGGGTTATCAAGAAGAAAAAGGGACCCAAACAAGAAGTCACGGAAATAACAACCATCGAAAAAGATGACGAAGCTCCAATCACAACTGTAACTGTCAGCGAAGAAAAGTCTCCTGAAGAAAAAGAGGACATCAAGCCAGTGGAAATTGTAGAACTGCCTGAGGAGACTACTGTTGAGGAAACTGAGGCGCCAGATGGTAAGATAACTCAAAAGAAAGTTACTAAACGCATTATCAAAAAGAAGGTAGGTCCTAAGGTTGAAATTACACAAATTACAACTGAACACACAGATGACACACAACCCATTGTCTCAGTACACAAAACAGAGGAAAGTATAGAAGACACCACTACACCTTTTGAACTCACACACACACCAGACACAGCAAAAATTGTTGAGGAAACACCGGAGACTGTACAAGTTACACAAGTACGCACAGAAACAGGTGATGTCAAGACTTTTAAGACCACCAAACGGGTTATCAAGAAGAAAAAGGGACCCAAACAAGAAGTCACGGAAATAACAACCATCGAAAAAGATGACGAAGCTCCAATCACAACTGTAACTGTCAGCGAAGAAAAGTCACCTGAAGAAAAAGAGGACACCAAGCCCGTGGAAATCGTTGAACTCCCCGAGGAGACTACTGTTGAGGAAACTGAGGCGCCAGATGGTAAGATAACTCAAAAGAAAGTTACTAAACGCATTATCAAAAAGAAGGTAGGTCCTAAGGTTGAAATTACACAAATTACAACTGAACACACAGATGACAGACAACCCATTGTCTCAGTACACAAAACAGAGGAAAGTATAGAAGACACCACTACACCTTTCGAACACACACATACACCACACACAGCAAATATTGTTGAAGAAGCACCGGAGACGGTACAAGTTACACAAGTACGCGCAGAAACAGGTGATGTCAAGACTGTCAAGACTACCAAACGGGTTATCAAGAAGAAAAAGGGACCCAAACAAGAAGTCACGGAAATAACCACTATCGAAAAAGATGACGAAGCTCCGATTACAACTGTTACCGTCACCGAAGAAAAGTCGCCTGAAGAAATAGAGGATATCAAGCCTGTGGAAATTGTAGAACTCCCTGAGGAGTCTTCTGTCGAGGAATCTACGGCGCCAGACGGTAAGATAACACAAAAGAAAGTTACTAAACGCATTATCAAAAAGAAGGTGGGTCCTAAGGTTGAAACTATACAAATAACAACTGAACACACAGATGACATACAACCCATTATCACAGTACACAAAACGGAGGAAATTATTGAAGATACGGCTACACCTCTCAAAGACTTACACAAATCAGACAAAGCTCAACCTGTTGAGGAAACACCCGAGACAGTACAAATAACACAAGTTCGCACCAAAACTGGGGACATTAAAACCGTCAAAATAACAAAGCGTGTCATCAAAAAGAAGAGAGGACCAAATCAAGAAATTATGGAGATCTCAACAATCGAAAAGGATGATGAAGCTCCGATCACAACTGTTATCATCACCGACGAAAAGTCACCTGAAGAAATAGAAGACATCAAGCCCGTTGAAATTGTTGAATTACCCGAGGAGATTACTGTTGAGGAATTCGTAGCGCCAGACGGTAAGAAAACTCAAAAGAAAGTCACTAAGCGTACTATCAAAAAGAAGGTAGGTCCTAGGGTTGAAACTACACACATCACAACTGAACACACAGATGACACAATACCTATTATCACTGTTCACAAAACAGACGAACTCACACATGACACTACCACACCACTCACATCCTTGCCCACACCAGTAATTGCTAAAGTAGTCGAGGAAGAACCGGAATCTGTTCAAGTTAATCAAGTGCGTACCGCAACAGGTGAAGTGAACACCATTAAGACAACAAAACGGTTCATAAAGAAGAATAAGGGACCTAAACAAGAAGTAACAGAAATAACAACTATCGAAAGAGACGATGAAGCTCCCATAACAACTGTGACCGTTACTGAGGAAAAACCTGAAGACTTTGAAGAACCCGAGCCCATTGAAGTTGTTGAATTACCTGAGGAGACTACCGTCGTGGAGGCTGTAGCGCCAGACGGTCAGATAACTCAAAAGAAAGTCACTAAACGCACAATCAAAAGGAAGGTAGGGCCTAAACTTGAAACTACACACATCACCTCTGAGCACACAGATGACACAGAACCCGTTTTTTCAGTACACATAACAGAGGAAATCGTTGAAGACAGCACCACATCTCTCGAAGACTTACACAAACCAGACAAAGCTAAACCTGTTGAGGAAGCACCCGAGACAGTACAAATAACACAAGTGCGCACCAAAACCGGGGATGTAAAGACGGTCAAAACAACAAAACGGGTCATCAAAAAGAAGAGTGGACCAAAACAAGAAGTTATGGAGATCACAACTATCGAAAAGGATGATGAAGCTCCGATCACAACTGTGACCATCACCGACGAAAAGTCACATGAAGAAATAGTCATCAAGCCCGTTGAAATCATTGAATTACCCGAGGAAACTACTTTCGAGGAATTCGTTGCTCCAGATGGTAAGAAAACTCAAAAGAGAATCACTAAGCGCATAATCAAAAAGAAGGTAGGTCCTAGGGTTGAAACTACACACATCACAACTGAACACACAGCTGACACAATACCTATCATCACTGTTCACAAAACAGACGAACTCACACATGACACTACCACACCACTCACATCCTTACCCACACCAGTTAACGCTAAAGTAGTCGATGAAGAACCTGAATCGGTTCAAATCAATCAAATTCGTACCGCAACAGGTGAACTCAACACCATCAAGACAACAAGACGGGTTATCAAGAAGAAAAAGGGACCTAAACAAGAAGTAACAGAAATAACAACTATCGAAAGAGACGATGAAGCTCCCATAACAACTGTGACCGTAACTGAGGAGAAATCTGAAGAATTTGAAGAAACTGAGCCCATTGAAGTTGTTGAATTACCTGAGGAGGCTACTGTCGAAGAGACTGTAGCGCCAGACGGTAAGATAACTCAAAAGAAAGTCTCTAAACGCACAATCAAAAGGAAGGTAGGGCCTAAGCTTGAAACTATACACATCACCACTGAGCACACAGACGACACAGAACCCACAGTCACGGTACACAAAACAGAAGATATCATAGACACCACCACACCACTCGAAGACCTATACAAATCAGACAACGCTCAAGTAGTCGAGGAAACTCCAGAGACGGTACAAGTTACACAAGTGCGCACTGAAACAGGTGAAGACAAGACTATCAAGACCACTAAGCGGCTCATTAAAAAGAAGAAGAGACCCAGACAAGAAGTAACGGAAATAACAACTATCGAAAAAGACGATGAAGCTCCCATTACAACTGTGTCCGTAACTGAGGACAAATCTGAAGACTTTGAAGAAACTGAGCCCATTGAAGTTGTTGAATTACCTGAGGAGACTGCTGTCGAAGAGACTGTAGCGCCAGACGGTAAGATAACCCAAAAGAAAGTCACTAAGCGTACTATCAAAAAGAAGGTAGGTCCTAGGGTTGAAACTACACACATCACAACTGAACACACAGATGACACAATACCTATCATCACTGTTCACAAAACAGACGAACTCACACATGACACTACCACACCACTCACATCCTTACCCATACCAGAAAACGCTAAAGTAGTCGATGAAGAACCTGAATCGGTTCAAATCAATCAAATTCGTACCGCAACAGGTGAACTCAACACCATCAACACAACAAGACGGGTTATCAAGAAGAAAAAGGGACCTCAAAAAGAAGTCACTAAAATAACAACTATCGAAAAAGGCGATGAAGCTCCCATTACAACTGTGACCGTAACTGAGGAGAAACCTGAAGACTTTAAAGAAACTGAGCCCATTGAAGTTGTTGAATTACCTGAGGAGACTACTGTCGAAGAGACTGTAGCGCCAGACGGTAAGATAACTCAAAAGACAGTCTCTAAACGCACAATCAAAAGGAAGGTAGGGCCTAAGCTTGAAACTACACACATCACCACTGAGCACACAGACGACACAGAGCCCACAGTCACGGTACACAAAACAGAAGATATCATAGACACCACCACACCACTCGAAGACCTATACAAATCAGACAACGCTCAAGTAGTCGAGGAAACTCCAGAGACGGTACAAGTTACACAAGTGCGTACTGAAACAGGTGAAGACGAGACTATCAAGACCACTAAGCGGCTCATTAAAAAGAAGAAGGGACCCAGACAAGAAGTCACGGAAATAACAACTATCGAAAAGAATGACGAAGTTCCCATAACTGTGACCCAAATTGAGGAGAAATCCGAAGACGTTGATGAAACCGAGCTCCTTGAAATCGTTGAATTTCCCGAGGAGACTTCTGTCAAGGAGGTCATAGCGCTAGACGGTAAGAAAACTCAAAAGAAACTCTCTAGGGTTGAAACTACACACACCACAACAACACATACAGATGACACAATACCTTTTATCAGCGTACACAAAACAGACGAACTCATACATGACACTACCACACCTCTCACATTCTTAACTACACCCGTTAGTGCTGAAATAGGAGCCAAGGAGGAGCCCACAACGGTTTTAAATTTAATGCGTTTCAGGTAAAGACAATTCTTTCAAGTCGATAAAGGTAAATAAAAATAGACTACAAGTGTAAAGAACATTTTATTAATTTTTACTTTTTTCCAATCTTACAGGAATCTTACTTTCAAAACTTAATGCTTAACGAAATTCAAAAACTTTATTTTTATTTTTTAGGGTCTGGATTTTTAATGTTACAATGACTTAATAGAATGGATTGTATAGTGGTAAAAAACAGAACACATTGACCCTACTGACACTTCTTAAAAAAATACATTTAGATATCAAAAGTGCCTCGTTATAAATAGTGGTCGCAAACGCTAGTGCTTAACGTGAGGCCCTGCATATAATTCCCATGTCGGGCAAATTGTTATAGGGTTTTCCATTAGGACATTGCACCGAGTCTGAATTTGTGCCCTATTGATGGCAATAGATTCGCTCCCTACGTGCGACTATTACATAACATTATGAAATCTGGATATACTATGGGTACACTTAACCTAACCAGGGGTCGGGGAAGACAGACATTACGTAAATCTTACTAGTATTTGTTGGACAGAGCATTTATTAATGATTTCAATTATTAGTTCATACTCTCGTCAGAATCTTAAAAACCGAAGAATTTTCGACTGTTTTAAAATGAAATAATGAATTAAAAATACTGTTTTTGTAAATAACGGCAGCTTTAAGGTAACATAAAGTGTTGTTTTTTATTCTACCTTAATGATGTATTTTTTTTGCAAGTAAACCACGATCGGTTGATAATGTTTGACCACAGAAATTGATCTTACATGATTATCAGACGTAATATAAACAGCATTTATATTTTGCTCATGTAAGCCTACTACATTAAGTTAAGGTAAAAAAATATATGCAAAAATGCAAACTAAGATGTTCCAAAATATCAACATTCAAATAAATATGACGTAATTTCCACAACCAGATTTTTGAAGGGAAAACACTTTAGGGGCGTTGAGCGATTTTAGTAGGGGATTAACTTATGGATTCGCGTCACCGATATGCTCGCGCCTTAGTGTTGCCTTTAAAAGTTAGATGGCGCTAATAACCAGTTTTAAGTTTCCACTTCTGTCGGAAGTCCCCATGACTGCTTTTTTTGTTTTATACTTTGATAGTTTTTCTTTTTTGCTTCTCCTTTTCTGTTTAGGTTTAGACTAGCAATAACATTTTTCCATTTGTTTGTTCTCGACTCAATGCTTTTATATCATTTAAACGTTGAAAAACTATGACTCTATGAGAAGTTCTTTCATTTAACTAATTATATTAATGTTTAAATTTTTTTCATAAACATCTATGTTAGGGAATAAAAATTAGCAGAAAAACGAATATTACATGGTATTACATTACCATAATTTAAAAAATTGTAAAGCCAAGGTACAGCATTTTTAAAGAAAATAATTTTAAAATTTATATATTTGCAGATACCGACAAAAAACCTGATAGTAAGAAATCACCGAAAATCAAACCTGTAACCAAAAAAGAAACAGAAGATAAACCTCAAGATGCCCGTGTCCAAGAAACCGAAAAACAAAAACCTACCAAAAAATTGAAACCGGTGCCCATGCAAATTGAAGAAGTTAAAGTGACTGAAGCACAACATGCTCAAGAAATGCAGGGTCCGCAATTTACGAAACTAAAACTAAAAAAACCTGCTCAGAAACCCAAACAAGAATTAACAACAGTTTCTTTACCTAAATTCCAACTCAAAAGTCGAATCAGGTATAATACAGAATGGCCTCCTGCAGAATTGAAACCTGCTATAACATTTTTGGGTAGTGTGAGACAAAACGGTCAACTATCGAGAAATATTAAGGAAGCGGCTAAGTTGAAAAAGAAACCTGCTAAAATTATCGATATTCCAGATTTGGATAAAGTAGAACTAGAAAAGCCCGAAGAATTTGATTTCACTGTAGAAAAAACAGCAGCGCCCGAAAGAGAAAAACTTAGCGAAGATGAAGAAACCAAAGTCGACTACCCTACGACTGATTTTGTGGAAGAAGAATCAAATAAAAAGTTGCAACAATTACCAGAAAAAGTTAAAGAAAAGGAAGTTAAACCGAAACAAGTTCTTAAAGAAAGTGTAGTAGATAAGCCTGAGAATCTTGAAACCAAGAAACCCGAAACTATACCACAAAAGTATACTGATGAGCACGAAAATGAGGCAACAAGACCAGATGAAGTTGAAATACCCAAGAAAGATATAATTAAGACAGAGCCTAAAACCCAAATAATCGAACAAAAACAACCGAGTGATGAACAAAAAGATAAGCAACCTTCTGAGGAAAAACCAAAAAAGAAAAAGAAAAAAGAAACTGTTAAAGTTGAAGAACCTCAAGGTTTTGACGTACATATTGAACAGACAACTCCTGATGAACAAGATGTAAAACAACCGGATGATATTATTGTTCCCGAAACTAATGATAAACTTGCCATTGAAAAGAAAACAAAAAAGAAACAAAAACCAATTACACCACTGGTTCAACATGAGTTTCCAAAAGAACAGCCTGAACCTGTACAACCAACAGAAATATCTGAAATTCCGGAGGAGATAGAAACACAACCAATCATTCCCACCGACATCGAAGTTTCATTAACGGACAAAAAGGCTAAGAAGACAAAGAAACCGAAACCAAAAGATAGCCCACAAGAATCTTTTGAAGAAATACCAGTAAAGGAAAATTTGGTAGAAGTTGTAGACAAAATTGTCGAAAAACCAACCAAAATAAAGCTAACTCCTATTAAGATAGAAAGAAAAGAAGTTGAAGTAAGTAAACCACAGCATGCAGAAAATATAGAAGGCCCTCAATTTACCAAGCTTAAATTAAAGAAAGCAACAGCAAAAACAAAACAAGATACACCATTAGTGACTCTTCCGAAATTCCAGCTGAAAAGCCGAATAAAATATGTAAAAGATTGGCCATCAGCAGTAATAAAGCCTGCTGTAACATTTTTAGGTAGCGTCCGTCAAAATGGAATTTTATCAAGAAATGTTAAAGAGGCAGAAAAGATAAAGAAGAAAGTATATAAGCAGCCCAAATTACCTGAAATAGAAAAAACCGAGTTAGAAAAACCAATGTTTGGCTATGAAGATATAGTTGTAGCTAAAAATCAAAGCGAAATTTCAGAAAAAGATGTACCACATGATGTTGAAATATCAGAAGTCAAAGAAGATGAACCTGAACAATTCACTATTAAACCTAAACGGCCAAGTATTAAGAAGACTGAAGAAATTGAAGATGAAGTTACAATTAAAAAGAAGTTGAAGGCTGTAAGAAAGCCTTCAGTTACACTGCCTGAGATCACTGAACCAGAAAATGTAACTTTCAGGCCAAAATCCACAAAAACAAAAGAAGACGTTGAGCAAGAATTTAACATACAATTAGATTCTTATGCTGAGGAAGAAATATCAATGTCAAGTAAAGTAAAACTAAAACCACTTAGACGACCCACTTTTAGTGAAGAAGCTAATGAAACTTCTATCAAGTTTTATGAAGAGAATGAAGAAGCACCAGATGTGATTGAAATTTTCGAAAGTGATGAAGAGAAATCAGAGGAAACAGCTAATGTGATGATGCCTCTGAAAAAAAATAAAGATTTAAAACAGGAGTCACTCGAAGAAATTTCTTCGTCCATTACAGTATCTAAACCAAAAGAAAAGGAGAAGGAGTCTGAAGTTTCGCAAGATATAAGCATTAAGTTAGACAGAAAGCCAAAATATACTGTCGATGAACAAGAAGAAGTATCTTTTGACGTAAAGCCACAAGTCGAACAATATACCCAAGAAGAACTATCACTTTCAAGTAAAATTAAATTGAAACCAAAAAAGAAAATTACTATATCAGAAGCAGCAGATGAAACTTCAATCCAACTAAAACAAGAAATAGAGGATGATAGTCAGGCAGAAGAAGTTATATTAAGCGAAAGTGAAACTGATGAAAATATTGAAATGATTATCAAACGTAAGCCTAAAAAACCAGTATATGAAGTCAGCGAAGTAGAAGAATTAAGTGTTGAGTTTAAACCTAAAAGAGTTAATGAAGATGCGTATGAAGAGGAACAAATTACCATTTCAACTAAGAGAAAACCTAGAAAACCCTCAACACTGCAAGGTATTGAATTTGATGTGACAAAATTTACCGATATGGACCGCTTCAAAGGCTTAGCAGTGCGATAAGCAGCTTTATGATATAATTTGCAATAATGCAGGAATGCTTCTTGCGCATGGTTATTATTAATACTTATACTTAGAATAAATAAAAAATAGTCTGTAGTTTCTTTTTTATCTCAATGGAATAAATCTATGTGTTTGTGACATTATGCTTAACTTAGTGCATTTACCTATTTTGATTGAGCTACATCAGATAATGTGAGACTGTGGTGAGACTTTTAATCACTATGGTCCGTAATATTAACTAAAAATAATTTTAACAAACTTACGATCTCACAGGCGCGTTACTCGGAGCTAGATTACATATTAGTACGGGTCTTACTGACTCATAGCTCGGCTCAGAAAAGGTAATATTATGATTAGCTCAAATAATTCAAAATGCAAAATCGAATTGCATTCTATGAAATAATAAAAGAGTGCTAGTTCAGTTTAAAAAAATATGCTTTTTTTATTTTTTACTGAGTACGAAAAGCAACGCATGATTTTAAGAAACGCTTTAAAAACAAAACTACTTACTGACTTTAAATGCTACCAATAACTTTCGAAATCATTCAATTGCAGAAGCGGATGCATCGATGAGCATTGCCAGGGAGCAAGAATTTCCTGGTAAGTAATATTACCGTGTCAAATAGCTTTCGCTAGAATTTTTCATTTTCAGTGTAAAAAGATAAGATGTTAAAATATTTAGTGCGAATTTCACCAAACTTTTATACCGAGTATAAGTCTTATCCAGGGAATAAATTTTGAATTTTTGACAGTTTTTCCATACAAAAACTGTCAGACGACATTTTTATTCCACGGATAAAAGATATCTGACTTTGATGAAATCAGCCCTAAATAATTATACAATTATATTATAATATGGCTCGCGTGGTGGATGGTTACCTGAAGGCCTATATCCCAGCAGTGGGAATATAGGCTGATTATGCTTATGGTACGGCACTATTGGGTGTATTTCGACTGTTAATCCATATTACAATACAACTATTTTCTTAATGTCCCTCGGCAAACTGAAACTATAAACATAATAAACGTGCTACCAGGATGAAAGTTCCTATCCTATGTCGTAATCGTAATCCAAGTTCGTGGTCTACCCGTATACTAAATTTCATCAAAATCTGTTCAGCCGTTCCAAAAACTAGTTGTAATATTCTATTCAAACAAAGTTGTTCATGGTTGTACATGCAAACACAAAACAAATTGGCTGAAAAACATTGTCTTTCCTCAAAAGTAACTACTCAATGGAAACTGAAGAAAATCTGCCCTATTTTGAGACCATAGACTCACGCCGGCCATGTTCATGTCGACTGTTAATGTATGAGACAAGCGCTAATATGATTTTCTTTTTTTCAGAAACTCCTGTTGATGTACGCAGTGGTGACACAGTATTTGCTGTGTATTCTTACGTTGCCGAGACAGACGAGGCTATCAATTTGGTGGAAGGCGAACGGTTATACATTTTAGGTAATAATTCATTCAATCAATGGTATTATAATTAAAAAGAGATAATGAAATTTCTCTTTAGCCGGCGCCAGACATAGCTTTACAGGTTTTAACACTTGTTGGAAGACGGGATGCAAAGTGCAACATCAACATTCGTATTGCTATTAAAAGCTATGTCTGGCTGAGCTTAATGAGTATGAAATAAATGGTATTTTATGTTTCTTTTCGTTTTAGAAACGACAAACCAGGATTGGTGGTTTGTGCGTAAACACCTCACAGAAGAAAAAGGATGGGTACCTGCACAATATTTAATGGATGAAGCAAATTACACACTGTATTTGCAAAAGAAACTGAATGAGAAGATTGATAAGCTTCCAGTATTCGAAAGTGAGTGTGTAGTTATTATTAAATTCAGTTTACCATAGCTATTTATTACAATATGTAAACATTGTTTTTACACTTATTACACCAGCTATTAAAAAAAATGAATTATATTAAAATGGGTGATTTTAATATAATTCATTTTTTTTAGATACCAAAAAAATCACGAACACCCTACGTACAAACCTACAACATAAATTGTTCTGAAATTTTATAACTGAGAGTGCGTGGTTGTTCCCTGCCTGTTCCTCCTAGCTCTTAGCACCTATGATTTTTCG
This sequence comes from Lithophane semibrunnea, assembly GCA_947363905.1. Classification (NCBI taxonomy): domain Eukaryota; kingdom Metazoa; phylum Arthropoda; class Insecta; order Lepidoptera; family Noctuidae; genus Lithophane; species Lithophane semibrunnea. Next base: position 4,208,839 of record OX376186.1, on the reverse strand, counting down.
TTTTGTAATATAATTATCACGTCATGTTTGTTGTATATACATTTGTTGCATGTTTGACGAATCATCACATTATACATTACAGAACCAACACCAGAAGAGCAAGCAATTGCACCAATATTCATTGAAAAGTTACGTCCTAAACACACACCTGATGGATCTACGGTACAATTTGAATGTCAAGTTGAAGGATATCCTAGACCACAGATTACTTGGTTTAGACAAACTGCCATCATAAAGCCATCACAAGACTTCCAAATGTACTACGATGATGATAATGTAGCTACTTTGGTCATCAGAGAAGTGTTCCCAGAAGATGCGGGTACATTTACTTGTGTAGCTAAAAACGCAGCTGGATTTGCATCAAGCACAACGGAGCTTACAGTTGAAGCTCCACTTTCTGATCACGGCTCGGAAATGACCATTCTTTCCAGAAAGAGTCTTTCTCGAGAATCTTCATTAGCAGATATTCTGGAAGGCATCCCACCAACATTTTCAAAGAGACCAAAGGCTCAATATGTTGACGAAGGATCCCAAATATTCTTGGAATGTAGATTGGTAGCAATTCCAGAACCAGACATAGCTTGGTTATTTAAGGGCGAAGAAATAATTCCTAGTGAAAACATTTCTATAGCTACTGAGTCGGACATGCATATGTATTGCAGTGTATTAAAAATTTCTGATGTAAAGAAATTCCAAGAGGGCACCTATACAGTACTTGCAGTGAACAGAGAAGGTGAAGCCAGCTTACCCATTGTATTGAAGATAAAAACAGGCCAAAAGGAAAAACCACAAGTTATTGAACCACTTAAGAGTATGACTATAAGAGAAGGAGAAAGTGTGGTCTTATCAACACAAGTTGTCGGTAATCCACAACCAACTGTAACCTGGTACAAAAATAATAAACCTGTTAAATCACTCACAACAAAATCTGATGGAGATACTCATACCGTCACAATTATCAAACCGAAAAAAGGTAAAGATGACGGAGTGTACACATTGAAAGCAATTAATTCAGAAGGTTCTACAGAAACTACTGCAGTCATAACCATAGAAGGTAAGACCGAATACTTTTTTCTGTATACCTAGTTAAAATATTACTTTACAGTAGTTAGCGAAACTTAACATGATGGGTTTATACATAGATAGTAAGTAGTAACAAGTAAATTAACTTCAGCACTATGACTTTAATAATCGCTGTGTAAAGTTATGACGGACAACAAGACGTTATTCATGACTTAACATTACACAACTAAAGTTTGTTGAGTTACTTATCTTTCGAAATTTTGAAAAAAGCTATGAATTACATTATGATTATAATAGAACTCCGAAGAGAACCCATCACGTTTGTTAATTTTGGCGAATTTATCAAAGAAGTGTTAGTTAATACTTGTAAGGGTTTTCTGTCTATTTTCCAAACCATTCTCGTTTTTAATTATACTAAATATTTACTACATTTGTTTTAGAACCAACCGAAGAAAATGCTGAACCACCGCTATTTATCAATAGATTCCAGGAAATAACAGTAAAAGAAAATGGAACCATCAAATTAGTAGCCAAAGTAACCGGCAATCCTGTGCCTTCCATAACTTGGTACAGAAATAATCACATAATCACTCCATCTGAGACCGTCACACAAAATTTCGATGGAGAAAATATTGAATTAATAATATCAAATGTTGATTCCGAGATTGATTCTGGTGATTATAAATGTGTTGCATCAAACAGTGCAGGAAAAGCTTCTCATGGCGCACGAGTAACAATTGATGTCGATAAAGTGACATTCGTAAAGAATTTGAGGAGTACTTATGAAATAGAAGAAGGCAAGACTGTAATTCTCGAATGTCAGACATCTCACACTGTTTCCACAAAATGGTATCATAATAACAAAGAAGTTAGTGGCATGGATCATAGAGAAATAATACAAGAAGGTCGTGTACATAAACTTAGAATTAAGAAGACTAAACTAACCGATATTGGTATAATTAAATGTGTAGTGAAAGATCAAGAGACCAGTACCAAATTAACGGTTCACGAAACCATACCTGAATTTATTAGACGCCTGCAAGACTTTGAAGTAAAAGAAAGAGATATCGCTATTTTAGAAGTCGAAATTAATTCTGAGACTGCTGACGTGTTTTGGGAGAAGGATGGCGAAAGAATCAAGGCTAAGAAAAACAAATATGAACTCGAAAAACGAGGAAACGTCCGAAAGTTATTTATTAGAAACACTTCAGTTCACGACGAAGGCGAGTACACATGTACACTACGTGATGATTCTTGCACGGCAGAAGTGACAGTAGTGGAACTGCCACCTGAGATTATATCACGTCTACAAGACCAGAAAGTGAATAAGGGAAATAAAGCAACTTTCGATATCGAACTAACAAAGGGTGACGCTTTAGTTCAATGGTTCAAAGATGGATCAGAAATTCAATTTTCGAATCATATTCAACTAACCATTGACGGTAAAAAGCAGAAACTTAAAGTCTATGACAGTGAATTTTCCGACGCTGGAATTTACACTTGTGAAGTTGGAAATGACAAATGTTCAGCAAGATTGACCGTGGAACAGCCTTCCATTGACTTTGTTCTACGACTACCTGAAATTGTTGTAGTGCCAGCTAACACCGATGCCTATTTGACAGTTGAAATACCAGATGAAACTATGGATGTTACCTGGTACAAAAAGAAGACTATAGTTGAAGATACTGAAAAATTCACTCTGATATCGGATGTTACGAAACGCACTTTAATTATAAGAAAATGTACAGAAGAAGATCAGTGTGAATATTCTTGTGTATTGTTTGATGCCAAATGTTCAACGAAATTGATAGTAGAAGGTATGAATTTAATTTATTACATGACATATTCATCTGGAAAAGGATTCTTTAAATAAAAGGAGATTTCTGAGCACATGACACTCTATAATAATATTTAGTAGCAATCAACACAATATGTAAATACGAGTTAATTTAAATAATAACTAAATGTCCGGTGTTTTACCCTTTTATTGTTAATTATCCTGTTACTTATTTCATTTGACAGCAATCTGTACGATACTAACAATAATATCTTCCAATTAAGTAAGTTTTTCTAAATAAAGATGGTATGTAAAATCATTAATTCTCAGTTGTAGAATTCCCGCCGAAGATTCTCGAGTATGACAGCGAATACAGGATAAGGCGAGGTGGTGATATTACCCTGCATGTCCAATATGAAGCTGTTCCTCAACCCAATGATGAATGGGTGGTAAACTCTAAAATTATTAAGAAATCCAAACATACCAAACCTTCAATAGACGCAAAGTCCGCAAGTCTGACTATTAAAAAAGTGGAAAATACTGATGCTGGAATTTATAAACTCCGTCTAGAAAATAACTGTGGAGAAGCTAACATAGAAATCAACTTAGTTGTCATGGGTGAGCAATTGACTTAATGAGACTGGAATTGTAAAACAAAATGTCTCAAATACTTTTATTTATGGATTAGTTTCAAAAATTTAAATCTAATAAATGCTTTTGGAATTTACAGATATATCTTCACCGCCTGGTAAACCAACTATTCTAGAAATAACAAACGATTCAGTTAACTTATGCTGGGATGAACCTGACAATAAGGGCAACTCGGAAATAGATTGTTATATTCTTGAATATCAAGAAATTAATACTACAGAGTAAGTACTTAGATGATTATTATATTAATGCACCTTAATTGCGTAACACAGTTTCAATAACATTCCAAAGGATTATGAAGGAAACTGCTATAACACTTGAAAAATTCGTCTCAACAACGTATATGACGCAATGAATGTGGTGGAATTTACAAAATTAAGGGCATTGCCGTTGTAAGAGCGTTACGCAATTAACCCGCTGGAATTTTTTCAGTCCGATGGTATAAATAATTGGTTCTTAAATTACAGTACACCTATGTCATCAATCTAAATAAATAAACTGATTTCCAAAAGGACACAAGGCGACCATTCCAGTTTATCTATATATGTATATGTATAAATTAGTTTTTAATGTACTAATTTATGAATACTTTCAGATGGATATCGATCGAGAACATCAAAAAGACACAGTTCTCCGTAGAAAACTTAAAAACCAAGTCATCGTATAGGTTCAGAGTATTTGCTGTCAATGAAGTAGGTGTAAGTGAATCATCTGAAATAACTGAATATATTCTTGTACAAAAGATCGTTAAGGGCCAAGCTCCAACTGTAGAAAAACCACTTAAGGATTTAGTTAGTGAACCAAATGAAGATTTAGAACTAACGTGCATATTCGGAGGTGTTCCGGAACCGAAAGTTACATGGCTCAAAGACAACAAGAAATTAAAGACCGCCAGAGCAACTTACATCAATAGAGTAGCCACACTGGTCGTAACGGCTACAGAAAGTTCAGAAGGAAAATATAGTTGCATTGCTACTAACGAACATGGTGAAATAGAGACATCGTGTACAGTTGAAGTTCAACAGAAACCAATAATCAAAGTATCTGACGATAAAGTCAATCAGAAGCACAGAGTTGGAGAACAGTGGTCTGTTGAGGCTTTAGTTAATGGTATTCCTAAACCTACAACTAATTGGTACAGCAATGGTACTAAGATTGAAGAATCGGAGGATATTCAAATAATAACTACAGATAATGATAGTACTATCACGATAACCCAATTGACTCGTTCACACTCTGGTAAATACACAATCGAAGCCCAAAACAAAGCTGGAAGTACTTCCTTCGACCTTTCACTTAAAGTTTACGGTAAGTTACGATACAGTTTATATTAATTTTATGAATTCCGGAGCTGAATAATATAACGGAACTTTTATGAAATCACCACTAATATTAAATTACGAAACTTACTATTCAATTTTTGTCACTAACTAATTTTTTATTTTTGTTTTAATTTTTGTCACCATATAGGTTATTTATGAATCTATTCGACATTATTGTAATTTATTTCAATAACATTTCAGACAAGCCTAGCAAGCCTGAAGGTCCAGTTGTGATGCGAGAAATAAGCAGAGAGTCGGTAACAATCGAGTGGAAGCCGCCACTCGATGATGGTGGTTTAGAATTGACTAAATACGCCATAGAAAAACATGAGCCCGACACTAATAAATGGGTCAAGGTTGCGGATGTTGATAAAGATGTAGATACCTATTGCATACAAAGACTGAATGAGAATTGTGAATATATGTTCCGTGTTATGGCCCAAAATCCCATAGGATTCTCCGAAGCCTTAGAAAGTGAACCTATAGTCATTAAGACAGCACTCGGTAATAATCATTATTATTCTGTATAATAAAACAAGAACTTTTTAATTAGCGACAAGCATTAGTACAATTGTTACTGTTTTTCTAATTTATACATGATTTTTTCAGATGTGCCATCTCCACCGCTAGGCCCACTCGGCTTATTTGGTATCAACAGTGACTCTCTCACCATAACATGGTATCCATCTGAGAAAAATGGAGGGTCACCAATCATCGATTACAGCGTTGAAATTAAACAAGAAGGGAAAAAATGGAAGCATGTTACGACAGTTACCAAAACTAGCGCTAAAATAGAGAAGTTGACTATAAACACTACTTACCAATTTAGGATATGTGCAAGAAATGAAATTGGAACAAGTCTGCCTTACATATCAGACGAAAAAATTACGATAGGAAAAACACTGTGTAAGTTCTGTTTCATTTTCATAAGGATGTTTATTACAATTAAGTGACATTTGAAATTTTATTAAAATTATCATGATTTATTTTAGCACCACCATCGCAGCCGCAAAACTTCGCTGTAAGAGAAACTACTTCAAGATCTGTTACTTTACAATGGGCTGCGCCAGAGAGTGACGGAGGAAGTGTTGTGACAAGTACGTTTATTTGATGGCTTTGTTATTATTCGTTTTACTTAAATTATTGTCAGACTAAAAAAATACCCTAATGTACCTAGTTTTGGTTGTCTTAGAAACGTGACATATTTTATCTCAGGGGGCCTACCACCACCGCTTACTGCAGTATTATTTTAATATTACTTCAGTGTAGGAAAGAGATGAAGCTCTACAGGGCGTATAGCTCCATATCTTTCCCCCACTGAAATAATGCCTGCTTCTTGGTTGAGGATAGTGGCCCCGCAGAAGCGACATCCCTATTTGAGATATCTAAAGCATCGCGAAATGGTCTATGTTACTAAAAATTCAGACGAGACACTAAAGCTGAAAATTTTATTTTAGATTACATCATTGAATACAAGACTGCTAAAGCAAAATCATGGACCAAAGTAATTACTGTTAATGGAACAGTTTACGAACACTGTATTGAAAATATTAAGGAAAAAGAAGAAATAGTCTTCAGGATATCCGCCGAGAACGCTATAGGCGTCAGTTTGCCAGCAGAGTCACAAGGAGTAAGACTTGAGAAACATGCGAGTAAGTAGTCATTGCTACCGAAGATATTTCATAAAACATTAGCTCATTCTTAAACTTTTCCAACCCAATTTGAGGAAAATAGTTATTATTGTTGCGATTACTGTCCTCGAATTCTAATTACAGAATAAAATTCTCCGTAAAGTACAGCCTTAAGAAAAACATGGCCATTGATTTCATGTTGAAATAGAATTAACCTGTTCTTATTTTCAATTTGTAGCTGTACCGTCGCCGCCAACAGCTCCACTTGAAATACGAACAGTGGGTAGCAACATCGTGATGACCTCATGGGGAACTCCTGAATGGGACGGTGGGGCACCACTGTTGGGTTACAACATTGCCATTCGCGACGTCACTAAAACAATGTGGATGGAAGTTGGAAAAGTCGATGCAAATACACTTAAATTCAATATCAAGGATTTAAGTGACAACCATACTTACATGATAAGAATATACGCTCGCAACGAAATAGGAATCAGTGAGCCTTTGGAGTCGGATGAACCTTTCAAGGTTATTCCCGGAGAAGGTAAGCCTTATTTCAAACGTACATTTAATAATTATAAACATTTAACAAAAGATTTCAGAAAAATTGTAGTAAGACGTACAGCTTGTGACGAATCGAGAATAAAATAATTTAATGGTATTAAAATTCGTCTCAATCATATTCGCTTTGAGGATCTTTTGGCAAAAGATTACACAGCAAATGAAATCAAAACTTTTAATTGCCTTAATAACATATTACAAGACGTCTAAGACCATCGTCTGACCGATCACAATATTGCTAAGCAAACAGGAACATAACTAGCTACAATGATTTCAGACTCGCACGCTGACGAGGAGATTGGTGAGCAGACCGAGATGACGGAGCCGACGTCGTTCAGCACGCAAACGACCACATCCTGGATGCGTGAACACAACATGGACGCCGACATCCGATCGTACGCGCGAGGGTCGCTCCTGAGGCGCGACGAGTACTTCTTCAGAATATGGCACTACGCTAAGCAACTCTTCAAGTGATGCGACAACACGTCCGCGCATTCATAAACCTGTGATAATTAACGACAAAAATATTTAAAGTTCATAGTTGGCGGATAGTAATGTATAGATGCACTTACTACAACTAGACAGTGAATCCACTCACGAACTCTGTCATTTTTTAATTTTATATTAATATGTTTTTTTTTTGTATCAGCATGTAATATTTTGTTATTTATTTTAGTTAAGGATCAACTATTTATTTATCTAATTTTTCATAATGAAAAAAATTGACTGGTGTCACCATTTGAGTCTCATTCAATACTTTTTAAGGGAGACGTTTTAAATATAGGTGCAAAATATTTATTCGATAAATTGAGTGAGGCTCAAATTCATCATCAGGCAATTTTATTAAAAGATTTAATATAGCAATTGTAAAAATTATGCTGTGTTTTTATCGCCTTTCCAAATCCAATAAACATACCTAGTTTTACTTCACACACAAACATGTAAATAGGTAATACTCATATTACGTAGAAATTTGCTCATAAAAGTTGATAAGTTTTAAAAAAACTCTTGAGTACCTATTAGTAGGATTGATTGTTAATTTGCAAATATCATTAATACGTCAAGGGATTATTTTTAGGGTCAGATTGATTTTATCTGAATAATAAATCGGTTTGTTTTGACGTAGGTAGGTATTTTCTACAAAAGCAGCCAAACTACGTACTACATTTACGCCTCAGAAGTTATTTATAGTCAAAATAAGTATAACCTAAACTGTGTAAAATCCTAAATCTTTGTCTAGATTGGGTATCGGCTGTGACAACATCATTCTGACATAGTGCTGGTTATCATGTAACCCTGTATTACCTAATCTCCACGGATATAATCAATTCTCTTCCAACTATCAAAATGACAGACTTAGGTAGGTACAGTTTTTCATAATATAAGTCTCCATGCTATTTGCGAGGAGCCGCCATGCCAAGACTATAATTGTCTCGTCCTTAAAATCAGCACTGAAACTGCAATTAGAAATAATTATTAAGTTTCAGTGCTCGCAAATAGCATGGAGACTTATATGGCAATTTATAGATCTCCCTTTAATGGGAACACTGATGGTTCTCTTTTATTGTTTATTCTGTAAATAGGATATTAGAACCACTTTATCTCTCAACTAGCTGATGGGCCGCATGCCCCCGGCTTCGTCCGCGTAAATGTCGGTTATTATATTTCGTTTGCTGTTCCTCTCAATAAAAATTAAAATTATATACTAAAACCTTCCTCGAGAACTACTGTATTCATTGGCTGAAAAAATAATAGGCTTGGCTTATTACTTCGTGAAAAATGTCAGCTGAGAGCAGCACAGAAATGAATACTCTAAGGCTAAGTATTTTTGCAACGACTTTCAACAGGATTGACATAAGCTTTTCGAAAGCTTTTGTCAGTCCTATACATTTTTGCCTTTTCCATCATCTAGTCGTTATCGCTGATAGAATGTCACTATTTCTAGGGCCTAAGAAGACTGCTCACAGTAAGAAGTGGCAGATGGATGCTGAGAACTCTGCTGAGCTCACTTAATAATGTTAGATAAGATATAGAATAGGTAGAACTAAATTTTATTACATACATAATACCGTCTGTATCGCCATCTGTTGATCAAAAGGCAAGTAATACCAAGCCAGTTGAAATTTTCACAGAATATGTGTTGTTAATAGTATTGCTGGCACGGAACCCTGAACGCGCGAGTCCAACTCGCACTTAGCAGATTTTCTTTACGATTTCATGAATGACAATTAAATTAAAGCCAGTTCTTCACGAGAGGTGACCAATTAAAATTATTTTTTAATTAGCCATTATTCCATTCAACTACTGTCCAGAGCTGCCAAGGACCACATGATACAAAAGCTCAAAAAGCGCCTGAATGGAGTACATTATATAATTTAAGGTTAAGAACTCACGGAGCGGGTTTCACCCGCGCCCGAAAACCCGTCCGTAAGTTCTTGTACTCCATTCAGGCGCTTTTTGAGCTTTTACGGATTCGATCAAGGAGTCTTAATATCAACGTCAACAGAGGACCAGGGATTTATTCACCACATTAATATTAAGTTTTCGACTTAGCTATATTTTAATACTAGCTGATGCACGCGGCTTCGCCCGCATTTATGTCGGTTATTATATACTAAAACCTTCCTCGAGAACCACTCTATCCATTGGTGAAAACAGCATGAAAATCGGTGCTATAGTTTTTGAGTTAATCGCGAACAGACAGACAGACGCGGCGGAGGACTATGTTGTAATATGTAGTGATAACATCTTAACTAGTTTCATATTCATATCTTTGCATTGCAACTTCTATTTACAGGCATTATGGCAATTTTATCCACATCCGTTACAACTCCGATGCTAGCAGCCTCTGCAATCGGCCTCCCCATCCGCACCAGGGCTCATCGGTTCAATCAACGAATAGGCTGTAAATGGAAGCCTAGAGTAGATTATATCCGGGGTGGAGCAATTCTTGTTTTATGGTACATAAGTATCGATAGTTTGATATAGCATCGGAATATTTTAATATGTCTATGGTCTATGTAGGATCGATTATTTAATTGACAAATTAATTTTCTTAGGTATTTATAAATTCTCAATAAAAGGATCGCTTATTTAGCTAATGGCTCATTTACATGAGAGAGTTCTTTTTTCTTTTTATTATTATTTGATTCGCTTGTTTTTCTTTATATTTTATTTATTTTCAAACTGTTTTTTAGTTTTGCAGAATCCATGATTTGATACGGATACTTATTTTTTTAATTTCTTATTCGCTTTGTTGTTTTAGTATATGTATATTTGTGATAAATATTAACTATTATAGATTTAAAATATATAGAATAATAAATATATTATTTTCACGTGCCGTTGAAGCTTTTCAGGGTGCTCAGGATTTTGGTCACGTATGTTATGTACGCGTCAAAGACATCTTCTTTTCTCGTAAGCATCCCGATGTCATATGCCGTAATGCCAAACCTCTCAGAGATTGCCTCATATTGCATGCGATCCATGGCAAATCTGGGGCAATCTCTGAGGAGGTGGTCGAGGCTTTATACTGTGTCGTCGTGGCAGGGACAATAGGGAATATGCATGTATTTTTTAAATATTTTTATTCGATAGTTTACATCGTCAAATAATAGTTTAAAAAAATTCGATGGTAAAAAAGCAATTTAAAGTACTTAAATTTTTTTGTAAAATTTCCAACGGATCCGGACTATTTAAACGCCCTCCATTTGGCGCGCTTGGTGTGGTGACGTCACAGTCCGTGAAAACAAACAAGCAACTGTCAAGTCAACGTCAAACACTCCTTTTTGTAGGAGCGTTTGACATTGACTTGACACTTGTTGATTGACTTGACATTGACATTTTGATTGTTATCCCTGATGTTTACGTCACATCCGCTCTTAGCTTTTCAAGTATTTGAATTACCGACAGTTTTTTGGGACTTTAAAAAAAAATCTTGCTCAAAAAGAAATTTTATTCAAAAATATTGATGGAGGCATAATTCTGAAGTAAAATAGTTTATAAAAAAAAATATTTGACCCATATTTGAATCACATGCATATTCCCTATTGTTGTCTGCAGTTATTTTAAATCGATTGAGGTTTATGAAAGCCATGTCCTGTCAGAATTTGAGTGAAATAAAAGTTTTGATCTATCTTTTTGCGGTATTTAGTAATTTGTTGTAATATTGGGAATATGGCTTTGGTGTGTTGTCCCTGCTCACTTGATGCGTACCTGGCTTGCCACTTAGCCAGGTTGGCTAGTCTAAGTTTGACCGTTTTGTGTTCTTTGCCCGTTTTGTGGCGACGTGCGCCTGATTAGAAGCTCTTGTGCACATGCATAGGATAGGAGCTACTTGTCATCGTCAGGCGATTATAGAAAGGTTTCATTTTTGAGCAGACTACTACGTGTGCAACTGTGCACTGTGGTCACAGGGATTGTATTTGTAAATAATCAGCTTATAATGATCCCACTGCTGGGGACACAGGCCTCCTCTCTGTGATGCTGGGGCTACAGTTCGCGTTATCGCGAACTTTTCTTCGTGCGCTCTCTCTCGCACACCCCTCGATGTCTCGCTGAGCAACAGAGAGCGCACGAAGAAAAGTTCGCTATAACGCGAAGTGTAGCCCCAGCATTAGAGGGAGTGGGCCGTACCTGTACCTAATCCACCTCGCGGGCCCAGTGCGGGTTGGTAGATATCACATGTCTTCGAATTTTTGGTACTAGGACATGCCGGTTTCTTCACGAAATTATTTCCACAAAGTAAAGCGACTGTCAGGGTTCGAACCTCGTAAGTCGCGACCGTTACCACAAGGCGACCACTACCTACTCTGTTGTTTGTATTTGTAGTTATAGGAAATTGTATAGATTTTGAAAACAAAAGATGCCACTCGAGTGCTGATAAATTATCGAGTAGGTAACATATTAGCAACCTTTCGATATTGTCACTTGTAATTGTAACTAAAAATGAAGGGTTCGCTTTGAGGCATGTCTGTTTATATTTTATTTCCCGTTACTTATCCACATCGCTCCCACAAAAATGCGCGTTATCGCGGGCGCGACCAGAGTTGCGCGCCCGCGATATCGCGCCAGTTTGCATGAGGTTTTTATTGTAGATACTTACTTGTAGTATTTCTCGATGAACTCGGTCGTGGTGTATCTATGTGCCTATGTCATTTTATTTATAAATTACCTTTAAAAGGTTGAGGTCTTGGGTTGAATTACTAGCACCCTAATTGTGTTTCACACGATCAATAATAATCAGATTTATTTTGAAGGATATTACTTATCCATTGCTTCATAAATATGGCCGAAAAAAGTTGTCTGCTCAACAACGTAAATAACGCAATGAATGTTGTTGAACTGTCAAAATGAAACCGATTGTGATTGATCGTGTGTTACGTTATTAGTGTGCTGTAAATTAAAAAAAAACTTAAGACCTGCTTTATAGTTAGTTCAGTTATTATGCAAAGTTTTATGGTCTAATTTGAAGTATTTTTTTAATACCAGCGGTTTATAGTTCTGGTTTTTTATGCCATCGTGTTTTCGCCAAACATAGGACCTAGCATCAATCCTCAACTTTAACATATATTTTTTATAAAAATAAAAAATACTGCAGCATTTATTTCAAAATTAATGCTGCAGTATTTTTGGCATAACGGAGGATCGTGCTAAGCAATTTGAGGTAGGGTAGGGCCATAAAGCCATAATACACAACATAAAATGGAAAGGTTTTACGTTACATTTCCATTTTATTTTGTGTATTATTCAGCGTTTCAGCAATCTCAAAAATACTTAGGTACATGTACCAGATAAACAACCACCTTATTTAAGTACTTATTTATTTATTTATCTTAACATTAAAGAATTATTTTGATTTACCAGCATTAATAAAAGGAATATGTACTACTTAACATTAACTAGTGTTCATACAATTCAATATTAAGAGATAAATTGTACTCATGTACTGTGTATGTTGTAGCTAATTATAGTAGGTAATGAATGTTTGTAAGAAACGATTTAAAAGTGTTCACTATTTTGGCACTATTACATAAACAGATGCACCAAGATCAATGCAATAAGAAAGTTCAATCATAATTCAATGGACATTAAATCTTATTGACGATTTCGGCGACCTGTAAAAAGAAAAATATATTAAAACATTGTCTGGATAGCTTCAACTGCGTCCCCCTTAAAGGTAAGATTTCCCATTCTTCAACAAAGTAGTAATAAAAAGAATAAACAATCGCTTCACGTCAATGATGCTATACCCAATACATTACCACAGGTATAATAGGAAATACCGAGTACTATCGCAGTTAGCACTTTAGCAGTAAATACATTAGGCACTGGAATATTGTCACAGTTGGACGCATGCCAAAACAAAGACAATATTGGTAGGTAGGTAACCGAAAAGCTTACGATGACAAACAGTTCATTAAATATCGGTTAGAATACGAACTGGTATTTAGCTGAAATACCAGTGCCCTGTAATATTTATCAAAAATTACAAGCATTTTTCCTTTAAAAAATGTCATTATTATAAAAAACTCCACGTGAAAATTACATGTTACAAGTCATTATTTAGTTCACAAGTACTTATATTTTTAAACATTTATTCGTGATTTTGTTTATCAAAAAATTCTTTGTAAGATACAATTTGCAGAAAAACATAGCAAATCCTGATTCAAAATCAAAAGTCATTTATTCAAACTAGGCTGAGAATCAGCACTTTTGGAACGTCAAGTGTCCGGCGACTTTATATTCCGTCTTACAAGTTTACAAGTGTCGTGCTTAGTACCGTAACATTCGATTTTCTTTTTTTATTTAAATGTGGTCAAAAGAGAGATGACCTTATGCCCGTGTCCCAGCAGTGGGAACATTAAGGCTGATTATGAATATGGAGATGAGCTATGAATTTAACGAAAAATTAACATTCTTGGTAACTTTGCGAAAGTTTAGACTTGTAACTTTTGATAAACAAGGCACTGGTATATTACAGGATTCGTAGAATGATATGACGAATAGGGCACGTATAAAGAAGGCTATCACAATTTTTCTTGAATTTGAGTGTTTTACTCGACGTGTGATTATGGTTTAGTAATAGGGACAAAATTAAAAAAAAAATAATGCCCGAGTTAGTTTGATTATTCCTCTTGGGAGTGTTTTAAATAAATACTTCAATTTGTCAACACAAATCAGTATAAACCTTGTTTTTGCAAAGAATGTTTCATACAACTTAACTTTTGGGCGTCTTTTGATGATTTGTTACATCGAAAATTAGTGTTAGTCAATAATAATGAGGGTAACAAACCTTTCTTACCCTTGTCTTTGGAGGTCTTGACCTGCTTGTTCTTGTTGCATTTCTTAGTAATGCGCCTACTTTGGTCGCAACTAGAGTCGCTATTAGCCTTCAGCATATCAGTCCGGGACATCTCGCCGTTGGGGCTGCATTCACTCCAAGAAGATTTCTCATAGCGGCAAGCTATCAAATACATGGAGTTTAGTGGCTGTAGGCTTTTGTTCGCCACTCATCACGCTGAGTCTTGCAGAAAAGCGGCGAAAAGTGGGCTGTGGATAGTTGATTCTGACAATATGCAGTCTCTGCCTACTTCTATGGGATTATGGGCGTGAGTATATGTATATTTATCGTCGGGTATACCAAAACCGAAAATATCTTTAAAAAAAACCACCCCTGACAAAAAACAAATAGCGATACTTATCACACATTAAGTCATCAAGTCATAAAGTGAAATATTTACAAAGTGAATTCACTAAATATCACTAAAATTCTAAGCTACATCCTTTATCTGTTCGCTCTGGGTATTTTTTGAGCATTCTCCTTTCCTGAAAGTACCGCAGTCTGAAAGTGCGAACGCCTGGAATTTCACCCTTCTTTTCCCTTTTATACTCGCTGCTTTGGAAAAACTTGAACATGGCGACAGTTTTCAGTTTAATTTTTAAACTGCTCTTAAAAATATTTCATTTTTAAGTATATATATTATATGTATATATATTATAGTTAGGATTCATATGTGGCTATAGCAGATATCGAAAAATTCGACAATCTATCATATCATTGTTTCTTCTTGGTGTTATATTCAATGATTAAATAAGGGAGGAAATTACGAGTTACAATCCAACCTAGAGGATTGGCCAGAACGAGAAAACCGAAGAGATGCCTGTGCGCTTCAGTAGGACTTATCGGGCTCTTAAAAACATCAAATGGGAAGAGGGAGCTTTAGGTATTAATTAATATACGTAGATAAGGAAAACAGGTAGTCTCCTGGACTCTGCAGCCTGTAATGATTCACGTACCTTTCTTGCATTTCTTCTGGATAGTCTTGATACTCTCGCAGCTGGCTGGGTCTCCTTTCTTCAGGGTTAGCTTCCTGGAGCGCATGTTGGTTTTGGCGTCACACTCGCTCCAAGCGCCACGAATATAGCGGCAAGTCTCTGTGTTCATGAAATTAGATACGTAATATTTAAGGCATGCAGAGCTAATTGGAAGTTTCCATATTTATTTTTTGTAATAAAATTATTGGCACTTTGTAAATTTTATAATAAGTACCTACATGGGTATGTAATTATAAGTTACTAAGATAGGGGTTAAGTAGGACCCATAAATGGCGAAAAAAAATGTTTGGAACATTTTCTAATATAACATTATAACGAAACGGCCTGAAGTTACTAGAACTGTGCAGTTTGTACGCAAATGTGTCTATTTGTAAGTTATATAATATATATAATAGGGTCCCCCACTTAAGAAATTGGCGTTTTTTTCTCTCAAATAGAGTAAAAAACGCCAATCACTACCGCCTCGCCTCGCCTCGCCAAGCCTCGTCACTACTATGATTTAAAATATTCATCAATTATTTGGTATTATATCGAATAATGACGATCATAGACAACTACCAATAAAAAACCTTATAGTTTTCAAAACATAAAAAATACCTTAAAAATGACTCCTCATTTTGTTAGCAGAAATAACCACTATTTTTTTTTAACTTAGCATATACCTTTTTTTGTCGCTTAATCCAAGTGGCATATGTTATCTTAGTTTTTAAACATTAGTGCATAAAAGTTTTAAAACATTAGTGTTCATGGTTGTTATATAAATTAAGAAAATGTTAGTATGAAAAATACAACTTCTTTAAAATTCCCCATACAAAACGCTGATTTCTTAGGTGGGACCTAATAAATCCACACGACGACTGAATAGGTAAACTAATTATCTATTCAGTACGTCTGAAGTCTGAACACATTAATTAATGCTAAACATAAGTAAATGCTCGGTCATGACCTTTTAACCGTACGCGATTTGGGTGCTCACTTTGATCCACAGCTTAAATTTAACCAGCATATACTATTGACCTGCAAAAAGTCCCGAAAAAACCTAGGTTTTGTTTTGCGTCAGGCCAAAATTTTTACTAATCGTCAAGCCCTAACCATACTGTACAACTCTTTCATTCGCAGTTTGCTAGAGACCAACTGTGCAATCTGGAACCCCCATGAGAAAGTATATACACTGATTATCGAAAAGATTCAGAAGTGTTTTGTCCGCTATCTCTACTTAAAACTGTATGGTTATTACCCGTACATGTACCCTACACCATTTGTGCTGGGTATGGTGGGCTACCAAAGTTTAGAGGTTAGAAGAAATCTTAGTCTCGTCAAATATTTCATCCGCCTAATTCGTGGTACCCATTTCAATTCCTTTTTGCTTCATTTCATCTCTTTTAACATCCCACTACCCGTTAGGCACACACTTCGTCCTCGCCAACGTCCTCTATTCGCATTACCTCAAACTAGTACCATAACCCTCAAAACTAGTCCGTTGTACCTAGCCCTCACCCATATTAACAACATTTTGCTGTATGACAAATCCTTAGATATCTTTGCGAGTACTGAACTGAGATTCCTGAACACTTCAACTCGTTACCTGGAGTCCATTGCCACTCCCAGTAAAATCTCTTTGGAGTGACTAAATTAAATTAGTGTATCTTGCTACTTATTAATAATTTATTGCCAATTCTATCTAATTTTATCGAATCTTAACTAAGTTTGTCTAATTTTGTCTAATTTCACCTAATCTTGATTAATTTCAATAATTGTATTTCATCGAATTTTGTCTAGTTTATAAGTTATGTTAATCTAATTTTATATGTAATTCCTAACAGATACTGACCGTTAACTTATATGTGTGGTGCAACTGTAAATATAAGTTGGTTGTTTAATAAATAAATAAAATAAATAAATAAATAAATTTATTCAACTTACGATCCACTAATATTTGCAAGAACCTAAACGTACGGATTTAGGTACTTACTTCCGTAATCTCTCTTATCTTTACAAAGACAATTTAACCCTCTTCTCATAATCCTTATTAATAACAATCCATTTAAAACGGATTGTACATAACTCACGGACTCTTTTATCTCAATGACCAAACTCTCTGTTTTTATTGTCAAAAAAGGCAGAGTTTTGAATGTATCCCAACATGTGCAGATGCGCCACAGACAGCGACCCGAGGGATTTATTTTGAGCTGTCTGCAAGTAGGGTAGCAACACAAATAAGAAAACAAAAGGACCTCGATGAATATACGCCATCTTCGCGTCGTTAACTTGTACCTAACTAGTTTAGATACACAATAAACAGCTATAAACATTTACCATCATGTAGCTACTGAGAATTTTGTAAGATACTTGAAAAGACAAGAACTTCTTGGCGGCTATTCTTCAAAGGAACGAGAATTTAGATGCGCAGAACTAAACATTCCTTTCAAAAGTTCCTGTTAAATCCTTTTTACAAATAAACACAATTGAATTGAGTGCAAATTCTGAAAACCCGGCCATGCAGCGAGAATGCAGTGATGTTGAAAAATACCACGAGTTTAAACGTTTTTGTTTAACAAACGAATATTTGTACCTACTTAACTAAGTAATTAAATAGAGGAAAGCATTTCAATGAACTGAAGAGGATAATTATTGAATTTCTATGTAGGTATTACTTGAAACCTCATTAATTTGTAGCATTAAGTGTCCGTACCGAATGGTTTCCTAGTTAAATAGTTTAACAAGAATAACTAAAATATAATGCATCGGCATCGGAAGCGTGGTTAGTTTCGTGCGCTCTAAATACTAACCTCTATTTTTAGCGCCCCTCTCGCTCCGGATGAGGACCTCGTGCTCACTCTCCTCCCATACCTCACCTTCTGCGGAGACCACAACTGCCGACAGCAGGATCAGCCCTGCCACCAGGCGCCATACGTACTTGGCCTAAAAATCAATACAACGATCACTATCTACGTCAGGAGAAAAATCCTGACGGATCTGAATGTCGCTGCGGCTTTCACCAAAATATACTAAACCATCGCGCGCGCAGCATTTTGTAAGTAATAGAAAACAAGAACAAATATACAAACATGCAATGCAACCGATGTCCGGAAGTCAGAGTTCACGCGTAAAGAATTTATAAGAACAAAGACTCATAACAATAGATAGGTATATAACAGCGATAACTGGCAGTGCTCAGTCAATGACTTTAATTGTAACTCAGGCATGGCGCCCGCTAAATTTAACTGGATGTCTCAGAGGTCACTACCCAGTGCCATTGCGATAGTCCAGCCGTTATACAGTTTGAATCATTTGTTATGCCTAACTGTTGACAATCATTCCGTATGTTATTGGCCTCTATTCATCGCGTCTATAAATAGCAGGCCAAACAATCAGTAAACAGGAATAACAGCTGTGGCTTACTGTTATCAACCATCACCACCGCCATTAGTGTTGTATTCATTAAGTTATGGCAGTGTTTGTTAATAATTAGAAAAGGAATGGTAGAAGTAGGTCCGTTTGTGAATAATAAAATGTAATATGGTACGAACAGAGGACACGATATCACTGTCGACTTCCCGGAGTTAACGCACACAAACAAATCTATACCCACCCCCACCGTCCCTGTCTGATTGTAGCGGGATGCTGCGCACTCATTTATATTATGTAACGAATTTAAATATTCCCTCACAGCTTTTGGAACAGAAATAATGCTTCCAAGAATTTTAGTCCCGATTTGATCAAATTAAATACCTATGATCACTTAAAAAAAACACAAAATAATTTTAAAATAATCATTTTAAAATATAATTAGTTACAAAACCAGCAAACAACGTACACAACTCAATGTATCCGCATAGCTTTGCACTTCTGTATTATTTTCTGTTGCACAAAGAAATGCCTATTTCTGGAGAAATATTTTTTTCACTTTCGCTCATTAAAATTATAGTCGATAATTAATTACGTTCTAGGATAGCGGAGCGCGGGATGCACAACAAGTGAAATAGATTTTATAAAAGTTAAGTTAATTGCTGGAGTTGGGCAAGCTTACCTCCATGTCTGGTAGTCTGGTATCGCGGGTTGGAGCGCGGCTGTCGCGGACGTGGCTCGGGGGCGACTGGCGAGCAGAGAGTGGCGCGGCGCGGGCGGGACCGGGGACACGCAGGACGCCTGCCTATTGATCTGCCTCTTGGGCTCTTGCACCCGGGAGCACCTATACACTCGCTAGTCAGTCCTGTACGCATATTCACACCCCCTCCCCTCGAGCCGATCTCTCTATCTGTGGCTAGGCAAGATTTATTGCTTTTTCCGGGAATAGCCGGATTTCCTCCGGTATGATACGGCGTCAGACTTTTTGCGTCGGGATGCAGATTAGCTAGCTTTAAAGTTTCGGTAAATAGTTATAAGATTCGTGGAATCACAGAAATACATACACACAAGTTAGCTGTTTATTTTTATTTCGACCAAGATCAACACTAAGTACGCGACTACGTTTTCAGAACTTGCTAGGTAGGTATAGGTACTTTCGATAAGTTTGGTCCCATTCATTAATTTGTAGCTTTTGAGAAAGTGAAAAGCTATTCATGCTTTTCCCTTACAATTTTGATGGTCTTTAACCTTCATACACACATGCAGGCCATGGCAACCATCACTTTAACGACTTCGCTATCTATCATCATATTCATCATAGAGATGAATGTAATGTCTTCTGTCTAATTGATATAATTTAGTCACACACTTTTGTCTAATTGATACAGTTTTTTTGAACGCGATCAGAACTTAAGAGTTGGATCTTACTTTATATACCTACTAGCTGCTGCCAGCGGCTTCGCCCGCGTGTAATCTTTATAAATTATAGCCTATGTTACTTAGGGTGAATGTAGCTTTGTAATGGTGAAAGAATTTTTGAAATCGGCGCTGTAGTTTTTGATTTTATTCATTACAAACGTATACACACAAAAATACAAATCTTTCCTCTTTATAATATTAGTGTAGATGTAACAGCTGTTGTACACATGAATGTAACAAAGAATTTGAGTTTGAGTTTGTTTGTCATTATTTTCTTTGTAATGACACTGACAGCCCTTAAACGTAGTTTATGTGCTGATCGCGTTCAGTTTCATTGGTGAAATTCGCACTAAATCACATTAAACTAAGGGCGGATTTCACCAATTAAACTGAACGGATCAGCTCATTTAATCCGTGTTCAAGAGCTTGTGACTGTACCTTTACTGATCTCATTTCCTACCTTAGCCATCTTATAAGATGTAAAGGTTAACGTTGATATTCCGTTATCGGAAACCTTTAGCCACATGCACATACTTCTCGCTGCAAGAAACTAGCCCAAGGCCTCCTGAGACGCACAGACCCTCGATACTACAACATAGGTACCTAATTTACTTGCGACTTCATCAATATGTTTATACTTAAAGACAGTGTAATCTACCTGAGTGTACCTCAGGGCAAAATTACAACTACTAGGTACAGTCTCAGCCAAAATATATTCGTGACTTTAAGAGTTTTTGAACTAAAATCTATGACGTTTCATTTCACACTGTTTTACTTATCATCTATTCGTTGACCTACTGTATTGATAAATGCAAAACGTTTAAACAATAGTTCAGTATACCGCTATTTGTTCAATTGTTTTACAAAACGGAGCTGCAAACTAGCGCTTTTGTAAAACAGCGAACTCTACAATCCATTTGCGGCTTTTAATTTTCTTCGTAAGCATATTACAATCTATATACTAAAAATGAATTGCTGTTGGTTTGTCTCGCTAAAACTCAAGAACGGCTGGACCTATTTGGATAATTCTTTTTTTTTGTGTTCGTTATTCTCAAGGCTAGGTTTGTACGTAACGTATGTAGGTGTAGGTAGGGTAGGTAGGTAGGTTAGGTAGGGTAGGTAGGGTAGGGTAGGTAAGTAGGGAAGGTACTTAGTGCTATCCGTGCGAAGCCGGGGCGGGCAGCTAGTCATAAATAAAATATAGCAAAGTCAATACTGCCACTGTCGCCCCTACAAAACTTAATTAATGTGGTGAATAAATCCGTGGTCCTCTTTTGAGGATGTTATTAAGACTCCTTCGTTGAATCCGTAAAAGCACAAAAAGCGCTTGAATGGAGCAAAGAGTATTCATTTCTGTGCTGTTCTCAGCTGACAAATTTCACGAAGAAATAAGTCAACAAGCCTATAATTTTTCTCTAACGCCACTGGCAAGCGTAATCACGCTTCCCATCGACAGCGTTAGACAGATTTATCTATTACAAAGAGGTAAAAGTTTGTTTGTTTGTCAGTTAGTATGTAGGGGGTAATCACTGGAAATACCAGTCGAATTTAAAAAAATGTTTTTGTTTTTGGTAGCCCAAATTACGCTACGACTCTTCGAAGCCGATCAAAAAGAAAAAAGCCGGAATTAACGCTAAGGCTGATTTGAGAGTCACGCTGAGCGTCGCTGAGCGTCGGCGCTGACGGCCCAATATGTATGATTATCGCACGGCACGGCCGTCAGCGCTGAGCAGGATGATGATACATATTGGGCCGTCAGCGCCGACGCTCAGCGACGCTCAGCGTGACTCTAAAATCAGCCTAAGCGAAAACGAAGTAATAGCGCAGGCGGGTGATGGGTTGCGGCGTGGTTGGCCCCTGTCTGCCGGGGCCAACCGCATCGCAACTCATCACCCGATTTCGTCGAAATTTCACGCGGACAAAAGTCGCAGACAGAAGCTAGTGGTACTCTAAAGTAATAAGCATTAAATTCAGCGTTAGTTTGTGATGAATTTGTAGCACGCCATTATCTTTATTTTGATGGCAAATTTAACAACCGTTTCATCATTTTAATTAAAGCCTGGTTGATGTTTATTTCAGTTTCATGTTCAAGTCTTCTGTAGCATGAATAAATTAAAAATACTGTTCTTGATTGGTAGTTTGTTACCTTTTATTATTCTAAATCGAATATATTACTATATTTCCTGGTTTAATTGTGTTATTGCTTTTTGTAGGTGCTTGTTTTTTGCAATGCAAAGGAAGAGAGCCATTTAAGCCGGCCCACGGATCTGCTAATTTTATAGTAAGTTATTTTTCGCCTGTTTTAAGGAGACATCTCTCTTACATCGTCTCCAGATTCATTAAGTAGGTATTAGAGTCAATAAATTACGTCTTCATAAATAATTTGAGAAATTAGTCTTCTTGCATTATCAACAATTATTAAGGTGATAGATAGACACTACCAGTCTCCAAGTCTATAAAAAGTATACTTAATATTTAGATAGTAGGTAATACAGTTTACTTAATCAAGAGTCCCCATATCACTGGTCAGTTGGTCAGTTTCCCTGACTCGTCATCAGTTTATTTAATTCGCCAGTTTCCTTTATTAACGTACCATTCCGTATAGCCGACTGCAGGCAGCAGCAGCAGGCGACATGTACGTGTCGCTGCGACACGCTGGTTTCTATGTACATATATCTATGATGATCTATGAAATCGAATCTAATTTCTATGAAGTCACCTACTGCTGCAGACTGCAGCCGGCAACGAAATTGTACCTTTAGTCAATTTCGCTCATTGGTTACTTTTGCGGAATATACAGTTGCGTCAACTCGACAGTTTCCAGAGTTCGCCAGTTGATTGTCTAATCCACAAAACTGACCAACCAGGGGGCTTAAAACAGTCACTTTGGCAGAATCACATTACGAAAATATTGAATCATCGTAAAATGTCACAAACTGACAATGCATAATATGTTTGCGTGCGATTCATATTACGAAATAATTTATCTGTTTCACAGTTTTCTATGGAGATTCGTACAATGGTCCACATAGTATAAATTGCTTTTGTGTCAAATTAAAGGAATTGCTAATGACAGCTGGAAATTCAGAAAATGAAATACTTTTAGAGGAATTGCTAATGGACATATTCCAGAGTTCGCCAGTTGATTGTCTAATCCACAAAACTGACCAATCAGCGAAACGGACTAAACAACGTCACTGGCGGGAAACTGACCATGCAGTGGACATACGCGGACTCACTAACATCGCTTAAGTACTACAGGTATATTTCCCGTCCCGGTACCGAGGACTGTGCGTCGGTACCCTAGTGTCCCGGGTGGCTGTGATAACGGCAGCCGTGTGCGTCACAAACCCTAGGACGGCCCCGACAGACACGCGATCTATCAACGTCGTGGTTGGCACCTCGTATAGGCACCCACGCCGTGGCATTAGAGTGCAGGTGTCCAAGCTACTCATACCTAACAGTAAGTACCTATTGAATTTATGGGAGCACTGAATCGGACTCTGACTAAAGGCTCTTACATACTGGCGCGATTCGCAGCGCAACGCGACACCGCCGCATCGTTCGCCGTGAAGTTTTCTCAGAAATTGTTTTGTTAAATATCGCGTCGCGCGGCGAATCGCGCCAGTATGTAAGAGCCTTTACACTGTACTTATTAGTTATATTCCTTATCTGTAGGCTGCACCTAATGTAATTTCTGGTATCAATAAAAGATATCTACATATATTACTTAAGCTTGTATCAAATAAAAAACCGGCCAAGTGCGAGTCGGACTCGCGCACGAAGGGTTTCGTACCATTATTTATAAAAACGGCAAAAAAATCACGTTTGTTGTATAGGAGCCCCCCAATAATTAGAAAACCAATGTCTGGTACTGGCTCCTCAGATCTGATGAATGAGATAAACCGTACGACGTTATCAGGACATTCGACATCAATAAATACTCAATTTTTTTGTTTTTTTGTGTGTCTATTTTTTAGTATTTGTTGTTATAGCGGCAACAGAAATACATCATCTGTAAGAATTTCAACTGTCTAACTATAACGGTTCATGAGATACAGCCTGGTGACAGACGGCCAGACAGACAGCAGAGTCTTAGTAATAGGGTCCCGTTTTACCCTTTGGGTACGGAACCCTAAAAACCTGTCCGATCCGTGAGCGTGTTGTTAAGAATCATACTGAAAGTATAGTTATGTGGAAATTACCTGGGAAAGAAGGAAAAAGTGGGGTTAAATGGGGTATTTTATTTTTACCGGGTTATTACATGGGGCGTGGGCGGCAGGTCGTTTAGGGGGTGTCTTCAAGTCATAACTTATGACCTCTGTAGCAATTGTAATTTTTGGTACAAAAAAATTTAAATAGCAACAACTACCTGTAAGTACACACGGCTACACATCAAGCTATACATTTCCAGTATAAGCTGAACTCGCATTGCACGGAAATCCTATACAATGCGAGATCAGCATAAACTGGAAATGTATAGCTTGATGTGTAGCCGTGTGTACAATCTTATGAAAAAAAAAAAACTTTTCGGTAATATTATTGCGGTTTCGGATTGGACAGGGTTTTTCTTACATGCGTCGCTGTAATTCGTAGAATCGTAATCTTTGATAGTCGCTACGGGTAGTCAGACGCCCAAAAGTCTGACAATCAGTCTTACCGAGGGGTATCACTTATCTTATCCAGTAACTGGTTGGTGGAGATCAGATAGCCAGTCGCTCCATGTAAAATACTGGTATTCAGCTACATCCGGTTAGACTGGAAGCCGACTGGAAGCCGACTCCAGTCCAACATAGTTGGAAAAAGGCTCGGTAGATTTATTGATTGAGTACACATTTTCACAATAAATAAAACTTAAATATCCATCCATTAAAATCATGATATTGAGTCTCTATTCTACGTTGAAAGCTTTTCATTAAAAGCTTTCAACGAAGCCAGACTTAATTAATTTAATAACATTTTGGACCACTTTTGGACTGGCCGACCACCGCCACCAAATGCAATATGGCGGATAATGCATTTATGTGTATTTATGTATATTTTATTTATGTATATTTATGGATATTTATGTAATTGATTAATTTACTGTGTAAATTATCTTTTATACGCCATTGTACTTAAATAGGGTTCCGTAATCAACAAGGAACCCATAGTATAGTTCCGCCATGTCCGTCTGCCTGTCTGTCCGTCATTTTGTCCACCATTATTTTCACCGTAAAAAGCAATTACCTAAACTTTTCGAGGCTTCGCAGCCGCTAGCACCCCACTCCGTCTCGCTCTCACTCAGGTCGCGAGTAGTATGGTGCGAGCGAGATGCTCAAGATTCGAGATAATTTACAACGTTATTCCTGTTTGCAGTGGCCAAGCTCACCTCGGGTAACCGAGGTTATTTGATGTCCAAATCCGTAGCAATTATGCTGCTTAAGCGAAAAGTTCCTGATGTCTTAACAGAAATTCCTTTGAGAGCCATCGATTTAGATTGGAAGGGCGAAGAAATAGTGGCTCTGCAAGAGGAATGCCTAATGCTCGGCTGGCATTTCTTCTATAAAGGGGTAAAGTAACAATGGATGTAATTTTTTTTTCTTAATGTCTCTCGGCAAGCTTCGTTTTTCGTCTGTCGTCGGATTTCTAACAGCAAGGAACATATAAGTACACACGGTTACACATCAAGCTATACATTTCTAGTATAACCTGACCTCGTATAGTACGCAAATCCTATACAATGCGAGATCAGCATAAACTGGAAATTATAGCTTGATGTGTAGCCGTGTGTACTCAAATTGCCCTTTGCACTTGGTTCAGACCGGACGCTCTCTCTCAATCAACTTGGAAGTATATAGAGTTGTTAATACTCTTTTAGCTTAATGTAAGTACCTTATTCATTTAAAAAATGGATGGAAATAGTTTAAGTAAATAGTTTTACAGCTCTATAAAGTTCACACGGAAATCAAAACAAAACAACAATAATGTACTTAGTTCTGAATTCAAATTATTATACACTAGCTGTGCCCGCGACTTCGTTCGCATGGATGTCGGAAAACAATAATATGTCGCTTAGAAAAGTTGTACCTTCATTTAAAAAGGGGGAATCTTTCGACCAGGCCTGGTGATTTTTCCTAGTAAGAAACTGCCAAAAAACTTGTGTTTTTATTTAAGAAAATGCTTCTCTTTATAAAATATTAGCGGTGGAACCACCTGGAGCGTACAAAAAAAAGTTGCTAGGGTTGCTCACACGCGAAAGAGCTACATAAAGTTGACCGTGGGAAAAGCAACCAATACTAAGATCCACCCCCGCAACGGATAATGTCTGGCCCTGAGCTTTGTTAATGGTCATGGCGTAACACAGGCTGACGGGGAATTGCACACGCTTAAAACTAAACGGGAAATTATTGGGAATGAGAGGAATTCTTGGAATAAAAACAACATCACCGGCGCCGCAACCTGTTAAGATTTCGGCTTCGATGACGTTTGACGATGTATTACCAAAAAGGATATAGTGGATGGTGTGGACATCTTATTAAAATTAAATATAGGAAAAATAATGTTGTGTGCTTTACCTTACTCTGATACTTTATCAGATTATGACAATAATTATATTTATAAGTTGAATAGGACATGGGAAGAAACGTCCCCACCCACCAACACGCTTGAGACTAGTGTCATTCGAAGCGTCTGGTGGGTTCGATACTTTTTTACTATGGCGACATTTTTCAAAAATGTGGGGTTTTCCTGGAATATTACTTTTTTTATTCAATATTAGCATTATTTTACATTTATATATTTTCTTAGTTTGCACTTAAGAGGCATAGAATATAGCGACCTAAATATGGTTCTCATTCATGACAACCTTTCTTTTTATCAGGGACCATTTTTTTTCTCTGATACCTTTTTTTAAAGTTAGGTTCGGTTAGGTTATGTTTGGTAAGGATAGGTCATTATAGCTTAGGTTAGGTTAGCTAACCGAAAAGTTTAGGTTAGGTTAGCTAACCGAATAGTTTAGGTTAGGTTAGGTTAGCTTCTGTGCGCTGTCAACGCGGCTCTACGTGGGAATCGTGCGATCGATGGCCCTTTACGGGGCCCCGATCTGGGCGGCTGACCTGACGGCCGGTAGTATCGCAGTCCTGCGCAAGCCGCAGAGAGCGATGGCCGTCAGAGTCATCAGGGGGTATCGCACGATCTCCTACGAGGCGGCTTGTGCACTGGCCGGATCCCCGCCCTGGGACCTCGAGGCGAAAGTACTCGCGTCATCGTATCGGTAGCGCGAGGAAGCGAGAGTGCGGGGTGAGCAACCGATGCAGCGACACATAGAGCTGCATCGGTCTCAGCTTCGCGAGGTCTTGGTGGCGGAATGGCGGGACAGGCTTTCACGCCCTACCGCCGGCCTCGACATCATCGAGGCGGTCCGGCCGGTGCTCGAGCGCTGGCTCGGGAGGAGGCACGGCTCCCTGTCGTTTCGGGTGACGCAGGTGCTCTCGGGGCATGGTTGCTTCGGGAAGTACCTGTGTCGCATAAACAGGGAGCCGGACGCTCGGTGTCACCACTGCGTCGACTGCCGGGAGGACACGGCGTGGCATACGCTGGCAGAGTGTGCCGCTTGGGAGGAGCCGCGCCATGCCCTCATCTCCGAAGTAGGCAGTGACCTCTCGCTGCCGGCCGTCGTTGAGTCGATGGTCGACAGCGAGGAGTCCTGGGACGCGGTGGTTTCCTACTGCGAGACAGTCGTCTCGCAGAAGGAGGCTGCGGAAAGGGAGAGGGAGATCTCGTCCACTCACCCGGCCCGCAGCAGGCGCACTGGGCATCGGCCTAGGGCGGATAACGCCCTCTTCCAGCCCCCCTAAATGGGTCCAGGAGCGACAGACTCGGGGACGTCCGTCGCTCCCCACACATCAGGACCCGAGGTGGCGGCGCGTAGTGTTCCACGCGCGCCCCTCTTAGACGTCACGGGGGGAGTCAAACACCTCACTCCTCGGGTCACGGGGGGGCCCCTGACCCGAGGAGTCCCGCAATGGCGGGCCAGTCTGGGGTTGCGGAAGATTTTTACGTTCCCGTGACCCCCGGCGAAGGTGTGAGCTGGAACACTGGGGTGGTTTTTAGTCAGTAAGAGTCTGACAGACCCCTCCGCCCGCCCCAGGGCAGAGGTCATCCATGAGGATTTAAAAAAAAATAGTTAGTTAGGTTAGCCGTTTTTTTTTAAGTTTTTTGTACAATTATCCAATCACAAGAATACACAAATGCTGTTCATCATTGAGGAGTTCCATTTGACCTTCAAAATCCAAGATCAAATTATCACTGTTAGGTTAGGTGAGGTTAGGTTATGTTTGGCAAGGATAGGCAATTATAGCTTAGGTTAGGTTAGCTAACAGAAAAGTTTTTTGCTATTACAAAAAAACCCCATTGATTTTGCAATGGAGCAAGACAGTAAGTCTTTCTCGGGATCCCTAAAAACATATTGACACGTATCCTATGACTGTTGGAGGGTGGGGACGGAGTCCATACAAAATCCCCCATGGTCCTTATTGTATTTTGACACTAACAAGTTTGTTAGTGGTTTTAAGTTAACTCAGAGAACTTTATCTCTGTCTTGGGAATGTAGACATCTGATTGCTATGTTGATAGCATATAATATTAATGGGGTTATAGCTAATATAACAAATGATAGTATTAGTGACGAGTCTGTGTTGTCTAGTTATACTAACAGCATAGTGAGCAATAATTATAAATCATCATGTTGTACAAAGGAGGATCCACCTATAATACCAACATCTTTGGAGGCCACTACCAGTCAGATAAGGTATTCTCTTCCTGCTGGAACTGCGACGGGCATTCTGGACGCTTCAGTTGTAGTTGTGGAGGTCACTCCGGATAATGTTTTAAACTAGTAAGTAAGACAACAGAAGTTACCCCTTCAAATAAACAATTATTATTATTAGAGAATAATAAAAAGGTATCTTCTGGCAATATTATACACAAAAATAAGAAACCAAAGGGGGGGCAACATATGTTAAAATTATTCAATCAAAATATCCAAGGTTGCTCTTCCAAATTACTGGAAATAGAATTGTTTTTAGAAAATACCAAGTTTGATGTCATTTGTTTAACAGAACATTGGTTAAAAGACCATCAAGTAAAGTCAATTAATTATGAAAATTATTGTGTAGTTAGCCATTTCAGTCGAAAATGTATGATACATGGCGGTTCATTAATATTAGTAAAAAATTCTATTAAATCAAAAGAACGGAAAGACATCATTGGACTGTCTGTTGAACACACCATTGAATTGTCCTGTGTTGAGCTTGATAAGCATGTTATAGTATGCGTATATAGACCTCCAAGCTACCAGAATCTACCTATATTTGATTCTGTAATGGAAGAGGTGCTAAAGAAACTTAGTACTAATAGTAAGTCAATAATCATATGTGGTGATTTTAACATTAATTTATTAGAAAATAACTCGAATACTGTCCGATTATTAAGTCTTTTTAGGTCATTTGATTTGTCAAATGTTTTTATTGAACCAACCCGAGTGACAGCTTCTTCTGCCACTTGTATAGATAATATTTTTTGTAATTGTGATTACTTACATAAAGAAATTGTAAATAAGTTGCCATCTGATCACAGTGGACAAACAATAACTTTTTGCGCCTACATACCTTTACAAAAAATTCAAATAAGGTTTAGGCCAATTACATGTAAAAACTTAGAAAAATTAAATAATTCGTTGGCCAGTAAATTATGTGTTCAGAGTTTTAATAATGTATGTGACCCAAATGAGTTCTACGCCGATTTCTTTTCACTAATAAACAAACACTTTAATGAAACTTTTCCACTAAAGACTAAAACTATTTACACAAAGTTCTTATTTAGTGATTGGGCTACTCCAGGTATTCGTAAAAGCAGGGAAAATCTTTTTGAACTTTATGGCCTAAAGCAACATATGAATAATTCAACCTTTCATCAGTATGTTGCAAAATATTCTAAAACTTTTAAAAATGTGTGCAAAATAGCTAAAGCTCTTTACATTAGCAATAAAATAAAATCAGCTGATGACAAAATAAAAACTACCTGGCAAATAATAAATAATGAAACAGGTAGGAAAAAACAGCGTAGTACTGAATTTAATTTAGAGACTGCACATGGCCCAATCAACTCAAATGTAGAAATAGCTCAGGAATTTGAAAACTTTTTTGGAAATATTCCAGTTAAAACTACTGAAGCTCTAAATTCCTCACCCGCGCTTTCTGCTGCCTTACTTAGAAAGAATGTAAAGGCATGCCCTTTGGAGTTTAGGTTTCAGCATACAAACCCCCAAGCGGTTATAAAAGCTTTTAAAGATCTTAAAATTAAATCAACAGAAGATCTATGGGGAATGTCTGTAAAAGTCTGTAGATCTATTATAGAAACCATTGCGCCCTATTTAGCTTTCATATTTAACACCAGTGTAGACCAAGGAGTCTTTCCGGATCTCATGAAACACAGTAAAGTAGTTCCTTTGTTTAAATCCGGTGATAGTAAGGAACCCAACAATTATAGGCCTGTGTCAATTCTGCCAGTTCTCAGTAAGGTGTTTGAAAAGTTGATGCTCAATCAAATGTTACGTCACTTTAATAAAAATTCCATCTTTCATGAACATCAGTACGGTTTCACCAAAGGGCGTTGTACCACTGACGCCGGTGTCACCCTAATAAAGAACATTTTTAACGCCTGGGAGGAAGCACAAGATGCCATTGGAATCTTTTGCGACCTCTCGAAGGCGTTCGATTGCGTCGACCATGATACACTTCTGTTGAAACTAGAGCACTATGGGGTTAGGAATACAGCTCTTGATTTACTAAGATCATATCTGAAAGAAAGAAAAGTTCAAGTTCAAGTAAACGGCGTAAACTCATTGGGGTCTGAAATGGCAATGGGCGTTCCTCAAGGCTCGATATTAGGTCCATTCCTCTTTTTAGTTTATATTAATGATTTACCCCAATTACTTCTAAATCAACCGAAGATGGTGTTATTTGCAGATGACACATCATTGATTTTTAAAATAAATCGACGTTCACAAAATCTTGACGACGTGAATAGCTCTATTCTTCAGGTACAAGATTGGTTTACGGTAAATAATTTGGTACTAAATGAAAAAAAAACCAAATGCATTCGATTTAAATTACCTAATGTTAGAAGTAGCGAATGTGACATCATATTGAATGGAGAAAAACTGGAGTTTATTAATCAAACAGTTTTCTTGGGAATCACGCTAGACGAGAAATTACAATGGGGACCTCATATAAAATCTCTTGCGGGGCGGTTAAGCTCGGCCGCTTATGCTGTTAGAAAGATAAGACAGTTAACAGATGTAGAAACCGCGCGTTTGGTCTATTTCAGTTACTTCCACAGCATAATGTCGTATGGCATTTTACTGTGGGGTCGGGCTGCTGATATTGAATCCATTTTTATTTTGCAAAAAAGAGCTGTCAGAGCCATTTATAATCTTTGTCACCGCGAATCTCTCAGGGAACTATTTAAAAAGATTAATATCATGACGGTACCTTGCCAATTCATTTATGAGAATATTATGTATGTAAGAAAAAACTTAAATCTTTTTAATAAAATAAGTGATAGGCATAATTTTAATACTAGAAATAAAGATAAAATAGATCAACCATTTTTCAGATTAGCTAAAGTACAAACATCTTTTATGGGGTACTGCGTTAAATGCTATAACAAAATACCTTGTGATATATTGCAATTAAATGAAAGAAAATTTAAAACTCATATAAAAAGTACACTTTGTAAACAAGCTTATTACAAATTAGAGGATTATATCCAAGATAAGAATGCTTGGAAACATGCTGGTCTTGCTCCATAGGACGATTTAGTGTCTGGACAAAATCAAACTGATAGCTAATTTAGTTTTTTTTTTTTTATTTATTATTTGTATGTCATAGACTTTTACACTCTGTCATTACTTAAACTCACGCACTGACTTATTAGTACTACTTGTAACAATGTTAGGACTATTGTAATATCGTATACTTTTACAATCTTTGTAAATATGTGAGCACCATGTATCTGGTAATTAATTTATTCATTATTGCTCCATTTATAATTCTTTTTACCTTTCGTAGTACAGTAATCTTATTGTAGGTGCATCGTCTTCACATATAATTATATAATTAATGTATACAAAATATTGTAAAACATTTTTAAAAGAGTAACGATGGAGTTTCTTGCCCATTCTTCTCCATACGAAAACTACCTTTTGGAAGGGGCAACTAGAATCAATTCTATTTCTTTGTTTGACGTTCAAAAGTGCCATATATGTGCCTATTTGAAATAAATTATTTGACTTTGACTTTGACTTTGTTTTGTTGGTGATTGGTGACTATGAGCCGAGTGCCATTGCAAAGTTTGGGAGGACTTAAATTTCTGAGAAGAATTATTGGCACTCCGACTTTTAAACAAATTTTGTGTGCTGAAAGACCGGGTGTGTTAAGGGATTCTAAGAACTCTACTGGATAGTGTGTGGCATCTTCTTCTTCAGGAACCGTTTTTATCGATGTATATTGTTGACTTTCCCCAGAAACATGTGCCAATATTTGTGTATTTATTGCTGTCCGATAGTCGAACAAATCAAATCAACCATAAGGCCTTTGCCTCGAATCTTGCGGGCAGCGGGGCGGCTGCGGCGGCGGCGGCGGCGCGGGAGCAGGGCGGGCATCAAAGACCCGTTCTCGAAACTAGCGGGCAGATCGCGCGTCACTATAGCCGCGTAGTGTTGTGTTCACGATTTTGTCGTCGAGATATTTGTTTTTATTCGCGAAAGAAATGTCTGAACAATGGCGGCAACATCTTTTTGAGCCGAGGCCTTACATACACCAACAACGATCGAATCGAATGAGCGGCGGTCACGAATCATACGAACAAATTACGAAGTATAGTACAGTTCGATTCAAACTTAATGGCGGCTCGGAACATGAGGCGAGTCGCTGCGCAGTAACAATTTCATGTGACAGCGGGGGTGAGGGGTGGGGTACTGCGCAGCTAAAAGCTAACTTCCGAGCCGCCATTAAGTTTGAATCGATCTGTAACGACTCGTTTCTTGACTTCTTAATTTGAACCTAATGAACGAAACCAACCAAAATACCAAATCAAAACCAATCAGATCAATTAGGAGTGAGGCGTATTTATCGTCACAGATAGAAATCACAGATATTATAAAATAGCAGATAGCAATTGCTCCTAACGATAAAAAATATCTGTTACTTAAAATCACAGATCCTCAAGACTGTTACTGTTAAAACTTCGGATACGATTTTCGACTTTAACGAAAAGAAATAAAGAAGATATTAAATTGAGTCAATACGTATTTATCGTCTGTACAAAAATCACAGGCTGTGATTTTATAACAGATAGATACGATTTTCGACTTTAAATCAAAAGAAATAAAGATGATATTCGATTGAGATACATATTTATCAAAAATCACAGACTGTGATTTAATAACAGATATTTGGAACTGTTATTTTTGTCACAGTCACAGTGATCACGTTTATATCGTGTCGTGATATCGTGTTTCACCTGTTACAACCCATCTCTAAGATCAATACTTTCAAGTAATGACAACCCAACCAACTATTTATTATTATTTATTTATTATTATTATTATATTATCGACACTAAAGAAGTCAAAAACAAAGATACCTACACTAAAAATTATTTGGAATATCTGGGCGAAAGTCATTCTTCGACGCAGACTCTTAACACCGCGATTCAGAAAATTACATTAAACGAACAACGCCATCTATCGAGCACGAAATGATACTGACAAAATATATGGGAAAACGTTCGAACACTCTGTAAGCTAAATAAACTATGTAGATAAGTGAAAAATTAAAGAATAAATACCTATATTTTTTAAGAAATTAACATTTGTCACTATTCTTTCATGATTATCAAGATTTGAAAGATAGGTAGCGCCACCTATCGCACTAATACTAAACTAATAAATAAACAACGCATCTGGAAAATTTTAATTAATCTAACTTTAGAGTTATATTCTATACACCATGTATCGCGTTAAGTTTCCGCGCAAAGAAAATGACGGTCATATAACAACACACGATCTCACAGACCTAGTAATTAAGAAGTAAGTATCATTTCGCGTCAATAGATGTCGTTACGTGTATGTACATTACGTAATGAAAATTCCTTCTTGAACACTTTAAATTCATATATCTTTTGATATTTTGAAGCGATTGCGATGAAACAAAAACTAATTGAAACATCGATCGTTACACACAATATTTGAGTATAAAAGTTAACCATATTGATTTCGTACTTTTTACGTGATAGTGGAACAATCAAACTAAAGAACATACAAACAGACAGACAGACAAACAGACAAAAATTCCAAAAATGGTAGAAATGGAATCTGTTGGTTATTCTTGGACAACCCACCAATTTTTTTTTTTTTTTTTTCATTGTACAGAAACGCCTCCTCTACAGATTTATTATATGTATAGAATAGATGATAAATCTAATAATTGATGGTCATTAGCATTCAGAAATGCGATGATTACCGAGATAAATTATGAATCAAAACAAAACATCAATTAAGTACTTAGTTCTGAATTCAAATTATTATACACGATAAATCTAATAATTGATGGATTCATTTATATTCAGAAATGCGATGATTACCGAGAGACATTATGAAAATAGTTTAGTATATTAGTAGACCTTCCTACTGGATAATTTATTTTCACCTCAGCTCCTCAAATAAGCAGGTTTTTTTTTTTAATTTAACCTGCAATGTAAGTGCAAGCGATACATAATGCCGAATTGAATTTTCTTCCGGAATATTCACGCGTTATGTGGTAAATTAGTTCTTATCTCAATCGGAGTTTATTTTGTATTATTTTATCATACGTACTTTCTCTAATATCGATCTCCAGAGTGAATCATGAGCGTCAAGTAAATAGAAAGAAAGAAATAAAAATAAGTTAATTTGTCACAAAAACACGTGCATACAAAAAGATAATTAACTCGAGTAACAGAACAATAAAACACAATAGATCTAATATCATCACAAATAATCGGCAGCTGCTGGCACGTCATGACTGTGACAAGAAGGTTCCCACTCAGCATGATGCTGTGCTATGGGGATCCACAGCACAGCGTCGACTATCAGTGGTCACCCGAAAAAAAAATAACACCAAAATTAAAACTTTACAAAAGGTTTTGGACACCCCTGTCTCGGGATCTTAGCGGAAACAGCATGGCGTATGGGCTCTACAAAAGGGGTGGAGTCGAAAATTTTATTTTATTATTACAGAAAACTAGACATAATCGGTTTTAAAGTACCCTGTCCTTGTTTCCCGATAATCTATTTAGAAAAGCTATTCATTCCGAATTTCTAACACTATTTATATCCTAACTAATATTAATAATGCGAAAGTGAGTTAGTTTGTTTGTTTTTTTGTATGTTAAGTACGCTTTAACGCTAAAACGGCTGAACGTCCCTTCCATGGCAATCGGGTAAAAAAAACATTGGCGAAGCTTATAATAAACGGTATATATCAACCAGCTACTTCCCCATACCAACTGGATGCATATGTTTTAATTTAACATTTGCTGCACACATGTTTGTCGTTTCTTTTTATTTTCTCCGTAAAGAGAAGGACAACATTATGTGGGGAGTCCATGTGTGATCTGTTGTGCCCTATTAACGGTGTTATGTTCACAACAGTCGCTGTTGTATTGAGTTCGGTCGAAACTCGAATCATGTCAAGTTTATTTATTTATTTAATACTCTATGCACACAAATGTGCAGAGGCGGACTTAATGTCAAGTTTCTCCTTTGAACTCGCCGTGCACTAAAGCTGCGACAACTTTTAGCTGCAAACTTTGCAGCTTCCTGTCTTCCAAGTTTATGCATATTTGAATGGAAATAAAGAATTTGTAAATGTCACATAATATCCACAATGTTTCACAACCGAACTTTTCTGTTCATTCAGTAGGTTTACAAGACTTTTTTTACTGGCTACAATAATAAAATAATAACTACCAAAATTATTTGTTAACATAAACTAGCTGCAACCCGCGGTTTCACCCGCGTTAGTCTCGATCCCGTAGGAATACCGCGATGAAAGGTATATGTCCGTCTCCAGGTCATGATCTACCCATGTGCCAAATTTCATCCAAATCCGTTCAGCGTTTCAGAAAATGTAACAAACAAACAAACTCACTTTCGCATTTATAATCCACACTAGCTTCTGCCCACGGCTTTGCCCGCGTGGTATATCGATAAAAAGTAGCCTATGTCCTTCCCCGGGATGCCATCTATCTCCTTGCCTTTGATCGAAATCCGTTCAGTGGTTCAGGCGTGAAAAGGCAACATACAGACAGACAGAGTTACTTAAGTTTAATATTAGTAGGTATGGATATGGATTTAAAGTAATAAACTTAATATTATTAAATATATTATAGTTAGGATAACAAAAAATAACATGATTTATGCTAGTAAATGATAAGGTGATTATAATAATTACAAACAAAGATGGTGGCGGTAGAGGTATTATAGTTTGAGGTGTTAGGGTGATTGCCAATTGCCAGTGATTGCAATGGT
The DNA here is from genome assembly GCA_947363905.1 of Lithophane semibrunnea. NCBI lineage: Eukaryota > Metazoa > Arthropoda > Insecta > Lepidoptera > Noctuidae > Lithophane > Lithophane semibrunnea. Next base: position 4,172,155 of record OX376186.1, on the reverse strand, counting down.
GCTGGTGGCCTAATAAAATGTATGTCATTTCAGGACAGAATTTACCCTGTTAACAAATTCCTTCTCCAACGGAACGTAAGAGCTCAGTTCCTGGATGTGGCGAAGAAGAACCTGTGGTGTGAAGCTTTGACCATTAAGTTTCGAAAAGCTCTGACAAACCTGGGATTCCATGGACTGATCGAGAAAGAAGCCTGCTTGTGTGTCAGAGACGTGAGAATCTAATTCTTGTTAAAACTAACGGACAATTGGACGTAGGTAGTTCTACCATCATAATGTACATATCACCATGTTTACGAGAAAACAACGATAATTGCGATTGTTTTGTTTCCAATAACGAAGTGTTATAAATATAATACTTATAGATGTGAATGAGAAACACGTCATTCTTATTTTTTATCGCGCGATCAAATTATTCGATACAATTTTTTAACACCCCTATTGGGGTCGCGTAGTATAAGGTACGTATTCCTACCAAGTTTCATGTTTTAATTAAACCAAGGAATAAGATTTTTCATTAATTCGTCAACTTTCTAATTAGTTTAGGGAAGTTTTGGCACGCGCGCGGCCCGTCTGGTAGCTTCTTTTTGGGATATTATAAATTGCATATCAAATAAATAATCGCCTATAAATACATACTCATCATTTATATTCTTATTTACATCTAATAACTTACTTCACTACAAATAAACTAAATGTTTAACAAAACTCAAACTGCAGATAATTCGAAATTATTATAACAAAAAAATCCTTTTACATTGCATTATTTCTAAAAGCAGAACAAATTAACTGAATAAAAGGTTGGCGGCTTCGCGCGCTTTTTCGTCACTGGAGTGCAGAGTGGCGCGAGCGAGTAAGATAAAGATAGCGCTAGGTCGTGTCGTCGGGAGTTAGCCGTATATCTCGCGCGTAAGAGCGAAATAGAAATATTTCGTTAGTGTAGGTGTCGTTTTACACAATCCACGTGTATTTGTTTGTTTATATTCATTCGGTGTTACGTTGCGCCGGCGGCCCGGAAAGATAATCATATAAAAACAATAATTGCAATATTTGTGTGTAATTAGTGTGCATTTGACTTTTGAGTTTATCTAATGTTAATTTAAACTGATGATATACCATGGAATTTCCGACATCAAGTAATGTACAACAACAAAGTGATGTTCCTGTGTATTGTTCGGACAGTGAAACCGAGTCACAAGTGGAGCCATGTACCAAACGAACGAGAAAAGGTGGCCTAGACTGGATATGTGTCAAAAAGTTCGTAAATTTTGACGAAGCACAACAATTTCTACGAGATGAAAAGATTTGGACTACTAAATTTACTCACACGACAGAAGAAGGTAAAAAACAGTATTACCGTTGCAACAAAGTTAAATACCGAGGCCCTCGATGTGCAGCACGAATTTATTTGCTTTTTGAATCAAACTCCGATGCTGTCTTACTGTACCGCACAAGCAGCGATCATGATCATGAGATTATTGGGACCAAAAATGATTATGGCATAACCCAAGAGACAAAGGACGAAATTAATAAGCTATACGCATTGCATTTAAAGCCAAAAGCTATTTTAGCACGTCTGAGTGAAATAAATGGTATTAAAGTTCCCTCAAAAAAGCAACTAAATAATTATCTTTCTGACCGTCGCAGAGTTGCTTATGGCCCTTCTACAATCAGTCTGGGAGAGTTAGAGCAATGGTTAATAAATAAATCCGTAATGCCTGAGGACGATAATGAACCATATGTAATTTATTACTACGTGTACGAGGAGGATGAAAATACAACCTTTCGTTTTGCGATCGGAACAAAATCTTTGTTAAAATTAGCAACTTTAGCTACCAACTTGCATGCAGACGCCACGTACAAACTTACATGGCAGGGGTTTCCAGTATTAGTGGTTGGCACAACTGATAAAGCAAAGCGATTCCATCCTCTTTGTATGGCGATTTCAAGTTCGGAGCGTAAAGAAGATTTTGTAGTGCTGTTCGATGCACTCAAAAGGGACGCTTTAACTCTTTATGCTTTTAATATAGAACCAAAAGCACTTATTTGCGACGCAGCAAAAAGCATTCAAAATGCTTTTCAAGAAGTGTTTGGCACAGCGGCTACTATTAAAATGTGTTGGGCACACGCAAAAAAAAATATACAAAAAAAAGTAGAAAAATTGGTTGAGAAGGAAAAACAGAAAGAATTGTTGGATGATATAGATTTGTTGCATTCAGCTACCTCTCCTACATTATTTCAACGAGCGTTAACTGCGTTTTTACATAAACACGCAAAAGAAGAGCAATTCATATCATATTTCAAACAGGAGTGGGTTTCGCTCAATCCAAATTGGTATCTTGGATCAGCCGAAGGCTCTCCAGTGACAAACAATGCACTAGAGTATAAAAGACAGCCACACATTACGAGAACGACTTCCTTTGTCTAGATTCATCTCAGTCGCAACAAATATGGTCAAGGAATGGTCGAAAGATCACAAACCAGAGACATTTAAAACTTTACCTCCGATAGAACTGAAAGACTGGACTCTTGCGTATCAATGGGCGAAACTTGATAAGAATGTAAAATTTTTAGAATCTGTTTCCGGACTAAATACTTATATAGTTGGAAGCTCAACAGCAAGTGACATGACATTTACTCAAGATTGGGACACTTTTGATGGTTACGAAAAAACGCTTTCGCATATTGGAGAGTTGCTTTGCCCACCCAACAAACCGCCTGGGTCAACGGAAAATGCACCTGCCCCATTTTTTTTAAGAACTATATTTGCAAGCATATCATCGGACTTGCGATCCGACTCAAGTACGTGGCGCCACCTGCAGAAGCTAAAAATGTGCCTATTGGGCAAAAAAGGAAGCGTGAACGCCCCGCGAAAGCAAGACCCGCTTTAATAATTCAATAAATTACAATTTTGTATCTAATTTTATATTTTTTTTGCTGATCTCATTATGTGGTAATTAATAAATAATAAGACGACTGTGACTAATAAAATGCTGTTTTATTTAGAAAAACTGCTGTACATAATATAAAAATAGAAGCTATATTTAAAAGAAAAAGAGTTAACATGTATAATGTGCATTAAGATTATTAACTGTGCATTGATGAAAAAGCTTTTGCTTTAGGAAAAATCGCTGTACGCTGCGAAAATAAATTGTAGTGTGTTTAGTGATATTTTGAATTGAATATTTTGCTGTGCAATCAGCAATTTTGATGGGAATTCGGAATCTTATTGCATAGAAAAAGGATATTTTTTGATTTGCGTTTAAATACTACCCCTTCTTTTTTCCCCACGTCGATTTTCGCAAAATCCTTTCTTAGTCCATATTATACACACCTTCTACTACTACGAGTAGTACTTATAACCTACTACTTATGTAAAATTCGAGTTTCTATCTTTAGCAGTTTTTTAACAGAAACGATATCTAAAGAAAAAAAAATTGAAGCCTCTCTCTAAGGTCTTCCCGAAACACCCCGTATATTCAGTCCACGATTATTATTATAGTTAGGAATTTAATATTTATTGGGAAATTCTCACTTTACTTTTGTTTTTCTCTTTCAGTGTCACATCTTTTTATTTATTTTTTAAATTATACATCCTTAATGTAGCCATGTGAACGTTCATCGAGAATCTCATCTAAAACATAATTAATTTATCTTACAGCCTGACAGAACAGCTCAGCCCTGTCACGTAAGTTACCTGTGTCTGTGCAAAGTTCAAACCGCGACGTGAAGCTACGCGACGCTCTGCACGCACTTTTTAACAACTATCGAACTTATTTTCTTCACGAAAAAGTATAATTTCAGTGCAAACATGGACACGTGTGACAGTACACTGTGAGATGCGCAGCGCGTGTTCCATAATGTGTAGTAAATAAATTCGATATTGTATCGGATCATAAAAAAGTGCGCGTCGCATCGCGTCTCGATATGAACTGACCCCAAATAGTAAGTAGGTACCTAAAATTCGTTTTTTAATCCCAGGGACTAATATGACTTTCCAAGTGATTGCTTTGTTTTTTCAATTTTGTAGTTTGACATTATAATCATTTCGTTAACTTAACCAATACGTTTCGCCCTATACAATGGGTTTTCGGAAAAGCTGCCGACTACCTTCTCGCGTTCCTCCTGGAGACGATTTTGTCCTAGTAACTTGTACCAGCAGCCTTTGCGTAACACATGATCAATAACAATCTGTTTAATTTACCTACGTTTTTGAGCAGACTTTTTCGTACTTACATAATTATGAAGAAAAAAGAAATGGATTAGGAATAGGACCTATCCTTCAAAATGATTCAGATTGTGTATGTTTGTGTGTTAAGGCTCTTACATACTGATGCTACTTGTCGCGCGACGTGACGCCGCCGGTATTGTTCTGCCATGAAGTTTCTCAGATTTTTTAAAATTAAAATTCGCGTCGCTTGCTTATTCGCGCCAATATGAAAGAGCCTTTACTCTGTTACGCATGAGTGCTAGTTATGTCTTGGCTCAATATTCTTTGCCGGTTTTTTGTATCCAGGGCATGTATGGCGCGCCGCTAATATGCCGTGGCAAAGCTATAGGACTGATGATGGCTCCAGATGGTCAATGGTCCAACTGTACAGGCTTTAGTAACCTGATTCACCGTTTTGGAAGTCAATTCCTCAAATCCTTCATGACATGCGTCAGCGGGTAAGTCTTTTGGTTCCTAAGAAAGCATAAGGCGCTAAGGCCCAGATCCAGATCTATAGATGTTACTTAGCGTTATTCCTGTCACGGGCAGGCGCGGTCCGAGGGGAGGGGGTCCTGGGGGTCATTCATGATCCCCCAAAATCATTCAAGCTGTCGAGACTGAATGATTTACGTGCTCTACTAACTAAAAACTGGTCTTTGAGCCAGTTGAGCCACAGCGACCCCGATGGGCATTATAAAAAATAGTTTTTTGAGTACCTACTTATCAATTAGGTAACCATTTCACTAAAAATATTCCTCGGCACCAATGGTGACCCCCCAAAATCTTGTGCTGCGACCGCGCCTGGAACAGGGTGATCAGGATGTAAAGTTAAAGAATAGGAAGGATCCTCCCAGGACCAGGCGGGTGTCGTGCCTGGCGCTTTAAATTAGTTTAGGAGCTTAGTTACTCTTAAAGGTATTTTTTTATTTTCGCTTTTCAGTTTTTTGTCGTCTGTTTATTTTTTGTACACTATTATGTTTTTATTTTTCGCTTTTGAGTTAGGTACCATTTATTTTTGTGTAAAGCTCAAACACGATGTAGCTGCTGTTAACTGCTGAGGAGCTCTCGCGACTGACTTCTGTCTCCTACATCAGATCAACTCCAGGTTAAAGACCTGAAGTTGATGATGAGTGGTTGTGTCATCAGAACTACATTATGCGAAATTTCATCAGAATCGGTGGTAATCAACAGAGTTGTATGGCTGATCCTAATGTTTATAATTCTGTAAATCCATATTTGTTACGGTCGCAAATCATATTTTAATCAACATCTCATCATACCTACTGACCTGCAAATTGCAAAAAACGTAAGAAAATAATTTCGCGGTCTATCCTGAAGCTTTCACCATAAGCCACCAGGAGTCAGTTGATTTTTCAAGTTTTAAATAAATACTTAAGTAATTACTAATCTAAGGCCTAGCGTGCACTGCGAATTTTATTCGCGCGAAATTATTATCACCGATTTTTACCGCGCGAATTGTAGTGCGTGTAGCTACATTATAATATCGTGCGTTATATTGGCGATAACAATTTCAAGAAAATGATTGAAAACTGGATTTCTGGACCTATGTCTCTCTGGTAAGGTGAAAGCACACCCGATATAGATTAATATATTTTTACCATTTAAGCCTATTTGAAACGGAAGAGCAGAAACCTTGGGCGATGATGAAAAAGTCAATGTATGAAGATGTCAAACCGGACACTTACGACTACATTCCTGAGTTTTACGACAAGGTTACTAGTTCCAGTGCATCTACAGATGAAAATTGATTCTAAATCATTTTAATCCGTCGCGACTGCAAGGAACACAAGATCTACCTACTTACTAAAGTAGAGGATTGTGTCAATACTTATTGTTAATTTATATCAAAATAAAGTACTAGATACCTATTCCAGGATATTTTCAAAACGGGTAAATACGTAATAATATGATTATTAGAGCATGGTAATGTCTGTACAAACAAAATTGACTTTTACTAGCCGTATAAGCCTTGTGCAAAGTGGCGTGTTTTTTCGCGCCATTCTGTACGAGCCTTTAATTTTCGAATTGATCACAATTTTCATTTGGTGAAGGTGCTTCTAAAATGCTACCTCGATAAAAACTTCCATCAATGTTTTTTTAAGTTTTTTTTTTGTAATGTACTTAGGTACTGTAGATACCTACGACCGATATAACTTCGCAGTTTCGAACTTCGCGCAGAGGGCTTCGTAGTAGGTAACATTTTTTAAGAACCAAATGGTGATATTATGAGGAGGCAAGTTTGAGTGAGAGAACAGTCGCGAAAGTTATCAGCAGAGCCTATGTTCAGAACTTCAGACCTGCCAAGTTATATCGGCCTTATTTGTAGTTACCAAAGTAGGTAAGTACCTATGCCTTATTTTTACCAATATCGGATGCGTGAAACCTTTTCGTATTTTGCGAATGAGGTCATCCACGCTGTTAGCATCCTTTATGTAGGATAGGTTAGGTAGGTATAGCGCAATAACGCGTGACCAATATAATATAACGTGATACAATATAAACAAGGGTGACAGACAACTGTACTTACCATTTTTCAGGAGACTCTTCTGAAAAATGGTAAGTAGTGGTCTCAATATTGGATTAGTAACCTATTTCTAATTCGTGCAAAAACATGATATATAAAAATGTTTATTTTCTGTAACTACCTAATCTCAGGTTTTAGGACACCCACAGGATACGAGAACCCTTTCCGCCTACGCTAGACAGGCAATAGCTCAGACCCCTCAGACCAAATAAAAAACCACTAGGTACAGATGTTTGTCCTAAATCAAGAAGGAATCTGTTTAAAGCCAAAAACCGTTTTTTTCATTTGACAGGTGCAAATGTCCAAATTGAAAAAATCAAACAACAATCATTTGAATTGTCAAATTAGTGCACGGGAATATGAAACAAATTTTAGAAGCAGTTTGTTGGTATTGTTGATTGTAAGCTAGTACCATCTATTGACGATTTTTGGAAATACCGTACCGCGCGTAGTGCCAGATGCGAGTAAAGGTAGGTAATATCCGCGACTTGTTTGTAGTTCCAGTTTCATTGCACAGATGGAGCTAAGCTACATACGGCACACAATAATTCGGTAGTTAGATAAAAAATAGCACGAAATGTACTCTGTGATAGTGATAGCACTGTCACGTCTGTCACGCCATCAAGATGTGGTCAGAAGTGTGTCTGAAGGCTAATTTTCGTGCACATTCAAGTCGCAATCTGTCAAAATTGTCAAAAATGTTAGCAAATTGATTGTAATTTTGACAGATTGCGAATGAGAGATGCGAATGCGAACTTTCTTAAAAAATACGGGAATTGCCGCTCTCGTCACTCCATGCAAGGCAGATGGGTAAGTAAACAAATAAAACCACCAGGATACTTACAAATGTCGTTTTTTTATGCTATTAAAAAACATAACAATATTTAGATTAAGGTAGGTACATGGGAAGCAACTGTAAACAATAGAAATGTGATTCATTATTTACTTCGTGTTCATACTTTAACTAAAACTCTTGAGACAGAGGACACTGTGAACGTCAGAAGTAAGTATTTTGCTAAATATATATCTTTTATATAATTAAATAGGTGCGTCAGCAGCAATAGCACACATCAAATTTTCTACAATTTGCAAACCTTAACGGCTCGTGCAAACTGGCGCGATATCGCGGACGCGACGGGCACCGCTACCCTTGTCGCGCCTGTTTATGGGAGCCTTAAGGTATCGTCAATATGAAAGCAGTAAGACCTTATTATAGATACCTATACTTAATAGCTACTGGAATACCGAAAACCATAACGCCTGTGAAGTATTAAATAAAAATTATACCTATAAAATAAAAAGGCCATGTAAAAATAAATAAGTAAGTACTTAGGTATCTATAGGTCTAGAGAACTTAATTTTATAAATTAAATATCGAATGTACGGTGTAGGTAGGTCACCTTTTCGACCAGGTAATAATAATTTACCACTTATGACAAAAACTCCCGCCTCAATGAAACTTCACTAAGGGTCAGTACACACCGAAACGCGACACGGCGCGCGCTTTTTTATGATCGATACAATATCGAATTTATTTACTACACATTAAGGTACACGGTTTCGGATTATTAAATAAGTGAAAAAACGTCAGAACTTCACGATGAAAAACTGTCACATGACTTGGTACTTGAACTGAACTCACTATTTAAAGACCCTACAGTGCGTTCAATATAATTTGACGCGTGACGCGATGGGTAGCACTGAATTTTGTAGTCTTAGTTTCAATACCAATAGAGTTCAGACCCACACAGACGGCACTGGGCCCGCGTGGTGGATTACGGCCCACTGCCTCTCACCGAGAAGAGGCCAGTGTCCCAGCAGTTTACAGGCTGATTATGTTATGTAAGTCATATTTAACCTAAGGGTGGTAAAGAAATTACGACGTTGACTATACAATACTATATCATTTGTTTTATCAAACCACACCAGTGTTATAACATTTTCTCGTAAATACATCGCGAGATATGGAAGTATGGAAGCCTGTTAAAACTTATTTTTATTCTAAATCCTTACATAATATAAAACAAAGTCCTCCGCCGCGTCTGTCTGTCGTTCTGATCGCGATAAACTCTACTGCACCGATTTTCATGCTGTTTTCACCAATGGATAGAGTGTTTCTCGAGGAAGATTTTAGTATATAAATCAGGAATTTCGCGATATCACGAAAGATGTCGAATATTCCATTTTCATTCCGAAATAAGTTTAACAGAGTAGTACTATACAGGGTGTAAGAGACAGCCCTGCGCAAATTAACAGGGGGCATTAAGCTCCTTATTATGAAAATTATATTCCACCGGAAATTTTCTCAGGAAAATTTTCATTTTTTAATCGATATTTCAATGTAAAATTACATTCTCTGTACGCAACAGTCTATTTATGTAAATAACACAGGTAAAGTAAAAAGTATGTAAGTAATCAAATAAATAAATCTTCCTCGATTTCGTGATTTGCCCGGTGACGTCACCAAAATGTTTAATAGACTCATCGTCATCACCGTAACCATACGACATTTAAAGTTACACAGGAGTATAGGTTCTTACGGATTTGATAAAATCTTAATAATTTATTACAGTTTACAGTTAGGAAACTTATAAAACTACGTTCTTGTCAGTCTACAAGAGAAAACGATCAATATTTTATCATCGCGATCCATACAAAACTTATACAGCTCAAATTAACAACTAACAAAATATAGGCTTCAACCATATTATTATAATGTTACATCCATCCTACATAATAATATTTAGTGTAATAAAATATAATTTTACAAATGATCTTTATTCTTTATGACATGTGATGGTCGCTATCGAACACTATTATGGAAATGGTTGGTTTTGTTTTATTAGAATTGTAACAAAATTGTCGTGTGAATAACTTATTATCAAATCGGCCCCAAGTACCGGTAACGAATTTACGGAACGGTATATGAAGAAGGATCATCATACCCATATCTATAGTTGTAAGTAAACCGTTTTAAACCAAAATCCATGGTATAAGAACTGTTTTAAATTTATAAAACGGTTTTTAATCCACGGATTTTGGCTAAAAACGGTTTATTTACAACTATAACCATACACTTCGACACGGGGCATCCTAATAGTGTAAAAGACTCCATTACCACAGATTAATACAGATGGTCCACTCCGCAAAATCATTTAAATAAAAAGCTACTCTTCCTTTGTCACAATAAAGTGCAATTTAGGTCGCACAGCGCTAATTAACAACAGTTTTATATTCACCTAGAAGTTGCCTCTCTTTCTATCAAGTAACTCTTATATCTTCCGACTACGTAACGCTCACTGAATTGGCCCGACACGACCCGACGAGCTCGCCGCGTCCTTGTAACTTCTTACCTAAAATGCAGAGTGCGCCTTCTGTACTATTCTGTACACTATGATATTGGTATATTCGTCAGCGCAATATAATAAGGATACATAGTTAAAATGAAACCGATTCTGTCTAATAAAATACTGCTTCGTTGGTCTTGTGGTCACAGTTACTGCTAAGCATGAGGTCCTGGGTCCGAATCCCAGATAGGGCAGTGTTATTGGGTCTTTCTATGAGGAATTTCTCGGTAGCAAGCGAGTCTGAATTTTTGCCCCCTATTACATGGGACTTAAACATAACTGGCAAAATGTGCCTCTGCCTAACCCTTCGTGGATTAAATGCGACAAGCGTGATGTTATATTATGTGAAAGGGATTCTTATTATGAGTGAGTTAGCTAATTAGGCTGCTGGAAGGTACTGGAACCGACTATTTACCTACCCAGCCTGGCAGCTGTAGCGTGGAAAAAGGCTCTCACTTTAATGCAAACTGGTATATGAATGACACAGTCATATAAATAAGTATTTAGAAAGTTTATTCAGTAATTTCAACGTGAAACCTTGTCAACGTACATGAAGATGAAGGAAGATAGGCCAACAGAAAATAATAAAAATTTACATTGACAAGTCAGTTACAATCCTAATCGATAATATCTACATTAGTGACAGTGATAGGAGATTGTAAAGTATTTACTATGACCTTATCATACAAGAATATATCACTTAGCTACGAACATGATTTAACATTTACACAAACAAAACAATCTGGTACATTCTTCAAATTATAACAAATAGTATTAATATTATCATAAGAAGCCCTACCAGGATGCCTATTGCCAGCCATTGACGTCGATCTGAAACAATACAGTAATAAATTATTAATTACGCCTGAATTAAAGTGTTTTAAACTGGGAAAACTTATATTATAACCCCAAACCGCGTGGATGTGGTAGAATTTTATTACATCGCTAGAATGTTCATAAATGTAAACATACCTACCTACTACAAACTTAGGTCTATCATCATCTCTGCCCAGCCCTTACCTAACTATGGTGGGGTCGGCTTCCAGTCTAACCGGATGCAGCTGAATACCAGTTTTTATTTTTTTATTTTTTGCTATACAGGCTGTAAGGGTAAACACTCCTGTCCTTCAAACTATGGGTAGTTGACCTAAATATAAAAATAAATGACCGAACACAACAAAAAACAAACGTCATTTTCATTAAAAGATTTTAAAAAGTTTCTATCCGACACCGTGCTCTCTAGCGAAACAGCTGACTGACTGAGGGAGGGGTCGCGCTCGCGGCCGGTCAGGTCACATCCCGCACCCCCCGCCCGTGTTGATACGCAAGTTCATTGCCCTAGCGCATAGGGCAACGAACTTGCGTCGTTTGTGGTAAAATGTTGATTTAAAAAAAAGAAAAAAAAAGTTGTAATTTTCCATTGATTTTACGTTCTATAAATGAAACCAAACCACTGGTTGCAAGGATAACGGTGTTTACCCTAACATCCTGTATAAAAACTATTGTCCAAGAGAGCAGTACATACTTACAGCTTTATAACATACACAGTAGGTACTATAATAGACAATAATCGTAATTCCAATATAATAAAGCCCAAAACACACACAGAGCGGGTGCGGGGCGGGAGCGGGTCGGGCGCGGGAGTACGGCGGGTATAATAATTTGTAATTCAAGGAATTATATGGATGTCAACACACAGAACGCGGGCGCGGGTCGGGCGCGGAGCGGGGCCCGCGCGGGAGCCGCGCCCGCCACCCGCCGACACAACAGCGCGGGGCGGGAGCGGGTCGGGCGCGGGAGTACGGCGGGTGTCATAAATTGTAATTCAAGGAATTATATGGATGTCAACACACAGAACGCGGGCGCGGGTCGGGCGCGGAGCGGGACCCGCGCCCGCTGACACAACAGGGCGGGTCGGGAGCGGTTGTGCTATTCTGTAAAAATATCTCCGTGAAAACTAAGTGTAGTAAAATATCAAAGTGAACTTGGAGTGAACTGTCACTGCCTTAGCATCAGTAGGTATCGATGACAATGACTCACTCCACTCTCACTTCACCTAAGTTTTGAAGGTAAGATGGTTACAGAATAGCAATGTGGGTGTAGCGGCGTTACATTCGTTGCAATACACGTATCGATGATATTCTCCATATTCATGTTTTTTTTACCCGACTACGGCGAAGAAAAAAGGAGGGTTATGATTTTGACCGGTATGTATGTATGTATGTATGTTCATCTGTTCCCTCCTATCTTCCAAACCACTTATCACAATTTGACAAATGAGATATCGTTAGAAGCGTCGTGATTGTCCGCTGGTTATAGGCTATGTGAAGTCACATTAAATTAAAAATGGCGCCCTCTAGAGGACAAAAAGTGAGGAACTTAAAAAAAAAATGGTTTAATCGTACCATGTTGGGTATCAAATGAAAGGGCTTAATGAGCACATTTCAAAAATATATATATTATAACCCCAAAAGAATTAAAAAAAAACAAGTAATAAAAACTAAAACCCAACTACGACTTAAAAGGTATAAACAAGACACCACAGACAGACAAATTAAAAATCCGGAGTCACACGTAATCTGTTCGATTTATGCCCTAACACGTGTGACTCCGGATTTTTAATTTGTCTGTCTGTGGTGTCTTGTTTATACCTTTTAAGTCGTAGTAGGGTTTTAGTTTTTATTACTTGTTTTTTTTTATAATGTCAAGAACGTACAACTTTTTCCATTTTCGCGTTCTTCTCTTTAAAATAAGTAAAAAATAATAATTCTTCGTCCGTGTCAGAATCACCCAACATTTTCACACTGCAACCGCTGCCGTCTGTCAAAGTACAACCGCGCCCGACCCGCTGCCGCCCCGCGCCCGCGCTCTGTGTGAACACGATGAACCGCGCGACTCACGCGATGAAAACGACCCGACCCGCTCCCGCCCCGCACCCGCTTTGTGTGTGTTTTGGGCTTAAGCTAAACATATTGCAATAAACTTAGGTGCAGTCATTTTACATGGAGCCACTGCCTATCGGATCTCCACAACCCAGTTGCTGGATAAAACGATACCTCTTGGTAAAACTGGTTGTCAGACTTTTGGGCTTCTGACGCGGACTGTCAAAGATCTACAAATGACAGCCGGGACCTACGGCTTAACGTGCTTTCCGAGTCTTGGTCATGTAAAGATGGTCACCCATCCACTGACCGCAGCAAACGAAGCTTAGGTAACCTGCATCCTAATTGCGTAACACACGATCAATCATAATCTGAATCATTTTGAAGGATATTGGTAATCAATTGCTTCAGATGTTCGAAAATTTTGTCTGCTCAACAACGTAAATAACTTAATGAATGTTGTTGAACTGTCAAAATGAAACTGATAGTGATTGATACTGTGTTAGCAATTAGGGTGCTAACACAATATCACTTAGCCACAAGCCCCTCCTTTTTTTTTTGTCTTTTTTGAGGGTGGGAACTCATCCAATGACTTCTCCCGCTCTGGGCGGAGCGACTTTTACTGACTAAAGCCCAACCGTGTTCCTTCAGTTGCCTGTTGCCAAGGCCCCGGTATCCCTTTCGGACTAACCCGCAACCCTGGCAGGCATCGGTCCTAGCGGACCCCGCCAATTGTGCTGACATCTCTTTGAGGCGCGCGTGGAAAACGACGCGCCAAACCACAAGCCGCCCATACGGTGCTAGGTATTTATGCATTATTACTTTGTAAACTATAGATACCTAAGTTTAGGAGGTAAACTTAGGTATCTATAGTTTACAAAGTAATAATGCATAAATACCTAGCACCGTATGGGCAGCGGACCCTAATGCTGGGGCTACATTGTCGCGTTATCGCGAACTATACTTCGTGCGTTTGAGACGTTGAGTGATGTGCGAGAGAGCGCTAAGTTTAGTTCGCGATAGCACGAAAATGTAGCCCCAGAATAATAAAACACCACCACACTCACCGTTATTCATATGGAGCACCTTAGCCACTTTCTTTAATGTGGAGTCTAACTTAGAATCGGCATTCTCAAGTTCTGTATTCAGGTCATCTAACATCCTAGAACAAAGAAAAAGCACGTCTTTTATTTATACAGGACGACTTTGAAAACAATCGACAAAATTTAAGGGGTGTTCTACAATCTACATGTCAAATATAAACAACTTTTAAGATGGGATCAATCGCATAAATTAATTTTAATTTAAAAAAATATATAATTATTATTATTGATAGGGTTGCAAGCGTAGTATGGGACGCCCCCCAGCTGGATGGACCGACGACCTTAAAAAGTTGGCTGGGACTGACTGGATGCGGAAGGCGGAGGACAGGGTGTTGTGGCGCAGCCTGGGAGAGGCGTATGTCCAGCAGTGGACTGCGATAGACTGAGTTGATTTTGACTGATTGACTTTTCTCGGATTTATATTAGTCTTTTACAGATTTAGTGAAAAAGATTACATGGTTATTCGCTATTGTAAAATGTAATTATCATGAAACATTCATCGTAGATTTCCAAGCAATGATTTTGTATATTAGTGTGAACTGACTAGTTGGCATGATGTCGGTGCGGTGTCCTGCCGAAAAATGATCGTGAGTGTCAAATCATCAAGTAAAATTTTGCCTCATACCATCATTTATTACTATGGCATAAGAGTCACATTGCAAGGACTTCACTATTTGGAGTTACCGTTTAGAATGAAGCAGTCAGTGGCCTACAGTTTTGGCGTCCATCCATTTGTCTTTAGCCGATTGGAGTCACGTCAAAACCGATCAGGGCGCGTATTACGACGTATTAATGCCACCATTTTTCCAGTGTTAGTGAGAGACGGAGCTATACAAGACCGAAAGCACCATCCTTTTTCCGCAGTGGAATAATGATGGCATTAATACTGCATAGTACATCCCTGTGATTAAGCCAACTGACCGTGAATGTGGTACCTACTTAAACGAATAAAGAGCTACTTACACTGCCTGCTCGTCCAGTTCTATTCCAATTTGTTTGGAAACCGTCTTCAATGAGCCGACCGAGTGGCTGATCACCTGCAGCTGGTCATTCTGGCTGGTCAACATCTTCTCTTGCATGGACATTATGTCGCTGTCGTAACCGAATCCGTCGAATCTATTGGGGCTGTCGGTCTGGTTGGCAAGTTTCGAGTACTTGGTATATTTCGGCGTGGCAGTCCAGACGTTGCTCAGGTGCACGGGGCTTTCTTCGCCCAAAAGAGGCTCCCGCGCCGTTCCATCGTTGTCGCGGTTCCTGTTGAGGCTCATTTTGCTCTTCATCACCTTAAACAGAAACATTTGTAAGTCTTTATCAACTACTTTTAGACTCGAACCTCAGACCAACAAAAAAAGGAAGACAGATCACGCCGTACATCAAAAGTGAAGCCACAAAACCATGCTCCTGCAAGTAAACACACAGGCTCACGCACACACCTACACTAAAACCATGCTCATCGCTCCTAGTACATCACGAGTCGTCGTCTAGTTAACATCAATTAAAAAAAATAGAATTATGCCTTCCTGTGTAGTAAAAACTTGTAAAAACAATAGCAAATCACATAAAAGTCTCACGGAATCACTTTTCACTTGTACTCACTTAAAATAACATCGTTTTTTAATTTAATGAACTATGAATTTTAGGTTACTTGGAACAAAAAACCTCAACGAATGAAAGCAGTGACATAACGTGTTAGGGTTGCTATAATGTGATTTCAAATTTTCCCATTTGATTAAACCGATTTAAATTATGATTTCTTATTTCGAGTAATTATATTCCTGTTTCTTTTTTTATATTTTAGATTTCCAAGTAATACTGAATCTAAAAGTAAATTGATACCAGCTATACGAAATAGTGAAGTATTTTTTTTGTTTTTGTTTCGGTACATAAGTCCTTCTTGACAATCGAGTTATAATACCATACTCAACAATATCTTACTCATACAATATTATCCTATCCACACAATATTATTCCCTAAATTATTGGGAAAAACTTTAAAAAATGACAACCCTTTTTACACACACATAGATAAAAAGGTGGCTTCACTTTTGATGTACGGCGCGCTCCGTCTTTCCTTTTTTGTTGGTCTGAGACTCGGAACATAATCAAAATGTGTTTTTTTATGAAACGTGTCGACAAACTGGCTCAGCACGATAAAGGCGCGGCAGCGGCGCGTGTAGGATGGAGCAAAAAAAGTTCCCACAAAAAAGTCTAAATATTTTACCTTCACTTCTTGCTTTGTGGCTTCAATAAAACTTCGTCGATCAGATATTTCTTTATTGTCAATTTTAAATTTCGAAGAATTCTTCTCCACGATACGTGAAAAAATGTTCAGGAAATCATATAACTAATCTAAAGATCTAATGGCTGAAACACATTGTTAATAACTAAGTTATAAAATGATTTAACGTAAGACTTTTACACACACGCCTGCGGCACGGCCGCGAGGTTTTAGGTTAAAATGCGAGGTCCCACGCCTCTCACGTCTTGTACAGAATTTGCCGGTGGCAGCTGTGTGGGCTTTAAAACGACATCTAAAATCTACGAAATATTTAAAAGGATATTAATAGTATCTTCTAAATCCTCCAAGTCCCATTCGATGCTACGGAGTGCGTTCCTCAGCTCTGTAGAAGTCCATTCCACTTCAGGACTGTTGGGTACAGAGGGCGCCTTGGAGATCTCCTGCCACCGCAGGTACAGCCCGCGAGTCTTGTTCAATGCTTTGAACACCTCACTGCGCGTTATAAAAAAAATAGTTAACAAAAAACAAAAGTACTTATTTTTTTTTAAAATACACCTCCATCATTTTTGTCGCTGGCACGCAAGCATTTTTAGCGTTAAAATTACCCAGGTCTGTAAAATTCACCTCGTGCATTTTGCGAGCATGACGCAGATCAATCTGTTCGTACTACACACGTTACACAAGCCCACTGGTTATGTCAATAAAAATATATAATAAGTTACCCGAATCAAGAATAAATTAAAAAAATAAAAATTATAATATGTAAATGCCATTATAGTGTAAACGAATATTTAGATGATAAATCCCTAAAAGTAATGTACAATAAACAAATTTTTTTTTTTGAATAATTTAGAATATAAGATGAACAATTTACAATAGTTTTCGTTTGCTGTGCCCGAAACGATTGTTCATACGCAAATGTTTACCACCTAAGCACATACATTGTGGAATTCAATAAAGTATTGAGTACTTATTTAATAAAGGAAGTAGCTAATTAAAGTGTTTATCTATATTATCGACGTCCAGCTCGTACCCTGTGGTATAATTCTAAAGTTCCAATGAATGTTTAATAACCTCATCCCACAAGTATTGATTGCTCCACATTCACTTTGTGGTGATAGGCTAACCCAAACACAAATAGATATTTCTGTACAGAGCCTATATAGGTCAAATCTACCTAGATTTGCTGCACTATTTAGGTCAATCAAGCACATTTGAAACAGCCTGCACGAGAGATAACTTCTTAAAACAACATTGGTATTGATTTATTACTAGCTGTACCCGCGGTATCGCTCACGTTATCACGTGGTTATGAGTTATTCTGGCATTAATCATTAAGGGTCAATTAACACCCCGATTCATTAAAATATCGAATTTATTTACTACACATTATGGTACACGCGCTGCGCTGCACCGCGCATGTCAGCGCACTTTGACATGAGTCAACGGTCGCACTAAAATTATACCTTTTGGTGAAGAAAATAATTTCGATAAATTGTTAAAAAGTGCGCGCAGCGTCGCGTCGGGCACGTCGCGATCTGAACTGACCCTTATAGGAACTTGAATAAATACATAGTAATTATCATGATAGTACATTCAACAATAGAGTTAGGATTACAAACAATAATATTCATGTTTCTACTATACAGGGTGTTAGGGTAAACACCGTTATCCTTGAAACCAGTAGTTTGGCGTCATTTAAAGAACGAAAAATCAATGGAAAATTACATTTTTTTTCTTTTTTAACCGACTTCTTCAAAAAAAGAGGAGGTTCTCAATTCGCCTGTATATTTATTTGTTTTTTTTGTGTGTATGTTACGCGATTACTCCGCCAATTATGAACAGATTTTGATGATTCTTTTTTTGTTTGATAGGTCATGCTTCAGAGGTGGTCCCATATAAATTTTATTAATTTTGCTTGCATAGTTTTTGAGTTAGCTTCAATAATTACGTATTTTTCCCACTTTGCGTATGTAGACGATATCTTAATTTTCCTTCACTGTTATTTACATAGCAGGTAATGGTATTCGAATTTGTGTGGGGTAGGAACCACAACTAAAAAGTGAAAAATCAAAACATTTTACAAAAAAAAACCGTTTGTCTTTGCTTTTCAATTTTCGTTTTTTACCACCGACTTCCGAAATAAAAGTTATTTTTCACGTTTTTTTAGTGTTTTTGTTGGAAGTCAGTTTTTTTGTTGTAAAAAGTTTTTTTTTTAAACTACATTTTACCACAAAAGACGTTGCCCTATGCGCTAGGGCACCGAACTTGCGTCTCAACACGGGCGGGGGGTGCGGGACGTGACCTGACCGGCCGCGAGCGAACACGGTGTCGGATAGAAACTTTTTAAAATCTTTTAATGATAATAATAACTTTTTTTTTTTGTTGTTACTCGGTCATATGTTTTTATATCTAAGTCAAACCATGGGTTTGAGTGACAACGGTGTTTACCCTGACAACCTGTATAACATCACGCCTGTTGTCACCGAGGGGTTTGGCAGAAGTGAATGGTACACACGGCTACACATTTCCAGTATAAGCTGACCTCGCATCGTACGAAAATCCTATACAATGCGGGATCAGCATAAACAGGAACTGCCGTGTGTACACGCCAAACGCACATTTTCTAGTATACTTAATAGGAGAATTTCTATACTAATACTGATTTTTATTGTGAGCATCTTCGATTCTGTTTACAGTGTTGTAAATGACTTAATTACTCAGCACACTCACAACACTGTTTAAAAGAAGTTGCCAGACAGTATGTTCATTATAACTAGACCCGTGACGCGATTGGTAGCAGCAGGTTGCAGTCTTAGTTTCAATACTAATAGAGTTCAAAATGGTGACTGACAGGATAGTACTACCAATCCCATGACTGCAAAATTCATTGCTGCCAATCGACAATTGCATCACGGATAAAGTTATAATGAACTTACTGTAGCTACCTGTATGCTCTTGGTTTGACTGCTAACCTTTAGGGCTTTTCAGCCGTTGGATAAAAAAGGTTGATTGAAGCGCAAAGTAAATAAAATATATCTAAATAATTTATTTAGCCATTGCGTGTTTTGTGCACAAGTCAATTTACAGTTAGCTTATGACTTGTCACATGACCTACCATATTAATGTAAAAAGTCTAGGTAAAGGTAGCATCTACAGCAATACTGATCAAGATCAAGAACAGACTGATCAATCAGAATACAATTACCGGCTCCCTATGTGTTAAGGTAAATTTTCTTTTTGCAAGAAATTTCTCACTGACTGGTTGACGCTTCATATACCCTCGTTATTTGGCCAAAGAATTAACATTTCCACTCAGTAAGCCAATGTTGCCTGTCTTCTGGGCATGTTTCTGGATGTCAGCGATGCAGATGAGTACTTCAATGCCTAAGTGTACTTTTGTTTTGTATTTATTAGCATAGTTGGTTAGATAAAATTGACAAAAGAG
Source organism: Lithophane semibrunnea (assembly GCA_947363905.1). Taxonomy (NCBI): domain Eukaryota; kingdom Metazoa; phylum Arthropoda; class Insecta; order Lepidoptera; family Noctuidae; genus Lithophane; species Lithophane semibrunnea. The sequence goes on along the minus strand of OX376186.1, from coordinate 4,152,384 downwards.
GAAGTTATAGATATAACATGGCCATATTACCTCTATAACTCACATATAATTACAGAGCAATACATATCAGTCACTAATAATATACTAATCAGTTGACAGAGTATTGGACTTGATGATAACATTTACTAAATGATAACATTTTATTAACACTTTTTTAATTGTTTGTTCCTTTGATCAACTAATGTTAACAGTCGACTTAATAAACAGTAGTCTCACTAATCGGCATTTCAGTACTTCGGCACGTCCAATAGACCATCTACCACCAGCGTGTGTGTAGTACATAAATACATGTTCCATTACTAAACTATAATTTAAAAAAAATATTTATTTTGAATTAGTCTATACAATCCAGTAATCCGAACATTCTAATAACCCGGCTCCACTTGGTTTTTAACAGTGCCAGTTTAGTGAGACTACTGTACTGAGATTTGAGAACAATAAGCCAGTACTTGAGTTCCCTGATGGAGTTTCCTGAATGAATTGGATAAAATTAACTTGGTTAAATAACTTTTCAAAGATTAGACAACACTATTAGTTATGTATGGAAAGCGACAAGTATAGTATGTTATAATATAAATAAATGTAACAAAATTCAATATGTTGGAGGATTTATTATTCATTCATGATTCTTTATTTTGTTTCCTGTCTTTAGGGATTAGATTACATTGTATATAAGATTGATCCAACATGTATGATGTTTTGGACTGGGCCCTGTTGCCATAATATGAAGTATTAATGCCACCATGTTTCCAGTGTGAGAGAGAGATGGTGCTATACAAGGCCGCTAGCACCAACCCTTTTTCGCAGTGGAATAATGATGGCATTAATACTTCATAATATTACCCCTGTTCTGCTTACAAGTGGTCAAATGCCACTTCTAATGAATTCAAGAATGCTGATGAAGCTACTGTACCACAGATTATGTGGCGACCTACTATAAGCTGTATGTATTAAAATGAAGTGCTTGCATACAACCTAATTATAAGACTCTATCTTGTACTATTTGGTTTTTGTGTACAAATAAACTATTTTATTATTTATTTATTTATTTATTATTATTTATACTATGCACTGTTTCTTGTAAGATAACCAAAAAAAATTGATGTGCAATTAAAAACATTTATAATGTGTATGTTACAGAAAGTTGTTTTATGTTTATTATCTATTATGATATTGATTCTATACTTATTAGAAGCACAACCACAATAATTATAAAAGCAGTTGTTGCAGCTAGATAGCTAAATATGTCTGAGATTTATAAAGGCCTGTCTCTGATTATTATTTGTAATAATAGTACGATTTCCAAATTCAAGGTTCAAATTATTAAGGCAAAGAAAAAAAAACACGAGTCTGGTAAAGATTTGTTGGAAAACCTCAAATAATAATTGGCCATGGGCCATTCTTGTATGAAAAGACCGTCAGAATGTGTTATAAGCAAGATAAAAAGTGAAGCTATTAGGAAAATTTTATAAAGTGACCGAGAGAAGGGGTATATTCGCCAGGCTGCGAAAACGTATTTAATTACTGTAATATACTATGTACTTACTCTTTGACGACGTAAAATGGATCTTCTAAAGTCATGTCAAACAAGAATAACAACGTTCAAGCACAAGCTGATTCATGTGACGGACAAACTAGGCACGAAAACTTGCAAATAAAATTCACGCAAACAGATAAACACACAGGTGTATCCAGAGGATCCTTCGCCTATCCCACAAAATATCGACAACATGATACGTACCTACTCTGTATATAAGTCGCTCGATGAGAACAGTATTCTCCGTCCCTTGCTAACTTATGTAAAACAGGGAGAGCCCGAGCTGCGTAACAAGTCAATGTTGCAATGCGCAATCGCACCACGGTTGCCGCGAGCAATGGAGACGACTAGATGCGACATCACCCCTCACTCTCTCAATATTATCACAGTACGTACGCACTATCCTCCTCTTTTTCCACCCAAAACTCTCCCTAAAAACCCCAACCCTCGATACCTCCCTCTTATTTATTTACGTCAAATGTCTAGTGTCATTCTCGAGTTCTCGACATTGAAAACATGCAAAATGTATTTACAAGGCTAGCTATGAAAAATTAGTTTTTGTTCAGGGACCGATTGGATAAATTTCGAAAAACGAATTCACAAACGTTCGTTCCGAAGGTTCGATCAATGGGAAAGATATAAAATGGTAGTTCAACCATAAACTACCATTTTTTGTTATGTAAGAGGTAAATCAAGAATTTCACAACATAACCAATTAAATGTCCATATTGTATATTACACAGTGACACTTATCACTGTGTTATATACAATATGGACAATAAGATCCATTTTAGCAGGAAACCAATAATAACGTTTTTTTATAACAACAATTATTATGATTTACGTATTTCAAACTAAATTTAAATTAACACTAATTAAAACTTTCTTCGTAAACGTCAGAAAAGTAAACCATGGTATTAGTATGTATTATTTTAAGTCAGTCAGTCAAGAAAGTCTGAAAGGGGTGATAGACGTCCGAGCAAGTCACAGACTAAGTAGTACAGTACACGTATGTACATAAGGCTAGGCGAGCTTACTCGCCTATCTGATGCCTATCTGTCATCGCCGCGAGCCGCGAGCCAATTTGACAATGAAATTCTGAAAAAGCTTCACGTGTGTCACCGACGGCGAGCCGAGTAAGGTCGCGAACTTAAAGACCGCGTACTAGTACGCACGTTTATCACCCACTTTAGAATTTGACTGTTAGCTGTCACTATTCATACTTTTTTATTCTTTGAATTTTGAGTAGATACAAATCCAAAAATGTCATGTATTTTTGAAGTGAAAACTTCTGAGCGCGTTGAGCAATTTTTGGTAGGGGCAAAACGTATGGGTTCACGTCACCGAGATGCCCGCGCCGACATACCAGTAGTAGGTTCAAATTTAACCACGTGAAAAGTTGAATTTGTATACACCTGTGCATTGTTTTTATTGTGTTATAATGTTTTCACTTCTGACTGGCAGTCCCCAGTACACACGGCTACACGTCAAGCTATACATTTCCAGTTTATGCTGATCTCGTATTGTATAAGATTTTCGTATGTACAATGCGAGGTCAGTTTATACTGGAAATGTATAGCTTGATGTGTAGCCGTGCGTACATACATTCGATGCCGCCCGCCAGTGTCTTGGGCACAGAATAAATAAGAGCAGAATGAAAGCTTCCTAACAGAGATCAAAATTCTTACCTACTTTCATAGGGGTGTCACTCGGTTATTGAAAATAAAATAAAACCGGGCAAGTGGGACTCGGGATTCGGCAATGAGCACAGATGGACGAACGCACGGACAGCCGGAAGGAAAGATGAACAGACGGATGGACGAAATGACGGACAAGCACTGATAAGTTTTCCGTTTTCCTATAGTGTAGCTTTGAAAGGCGATATTAAGGTTGTATGTGCTTGCAATGTGCGACCTCTTTCTAACCAAGTAATATTTGGATGAAAAACAAGTTGATGTCATGAGTGTCAAGGTGTGTCATTATGTGGAAAAAACAGCTAATCTTGTTAATTATAAAATAAACTAATGCTATCAGTAAAATAGTCGTTTCGCAAGTAAAATGGTCGTACAATAATAGGTTATGGGCTTATTGATCCAAAATGGAATTGTCAAAGGTTCAGATTGCTAAACTTGAGGGTACAAATTGGATACAATGGAAGTACCGGATGTCTGCATTGTTAAGAGGCATGGATGGCCTCATGGACATTGTAGAGGGCAAGATAAAGAGACCGGTTAAACCTGCATGTGGGGCTGGCGTTACAGCTGCAACAGATTTGGCTCTTTATAATGACAATATGAAAAATACAACAGACTGGATAGTACGGCATTGTTACTTATAACAAACAATATTTCTGATGACTCATTAGACAAAGTTTTACGATTCTCGACGTCCAGAGAAGTATAGGATGAACTGCATAGATTGTATGAAGGCGTGAGCGAAGATCGTCTATATGATTTATGTTTACAGTTCTTCAGTTACAAAAAAGATACTGTTGATGATATTGCAACGCATATCTCGAAGCTGAAAAATGTCTGGTGCAGATTAAGGCAAGAATTAATTAAAGAAGAAGACTGTAAGGAACTTCCAGATATCTTATTAATTTGCAAAATCTTGGACACATTACCAGAAAGTTTTTTTTCCTTCAAATCGAGCTGGTTGCTGATGTCTAAAAAGGATCGGACCATTGAGAATATTACAAGTCAGTTGTGTACACACGGCTACACATCAAGCTATACAAAACCAGTTTAAGCTGAACTCGCATTGTATAGGATTTCCGTACACTGAGGGATCAGCGTAAACTGGTTTTGTATAGCTTGATGTGTAGCCGTGCGTACATATGAAAAGGCACTTTGCAACAACGGTAAAGACGGTGAGTCTAGTTGTGATGCCCTTGCGGTGAAAACATGGAAGAAATGTGTTAAAAAGGGTGAAGACGTAACTCCAGGGACAAGTAAGAAGAAGATTAGATGCTACAACTGCAAAGAAGTTGGTCACCTTAAGAAAGACTGCCCTAAGAGGAGTGTATCTCGTCAAGTTGTGAAGGACAACAAAGGAGTTAACATGATATTACTATCTGTGAACTCAGCTGAATCTGACGCTAATTGTGACAAATGGTATGTGGATAACGGTGCTACAAATCATGTTACGATGCGGTTAGATTTTTATCAAGACTTTAAATATTTTGAAGTTGATCACATTGTAACAACAGCTGATGGAAATGTGATTAAGGCTGTAGGGCAAGGATCGCTAAGCATTGAAGCTGTGGTTAACAAGAAGGTTGTCAAGTCAACATTGAGAGATGTTTGGTACCTTCCCCAGATAAGCAGAAATTTGTTTTCGGTGCTGTCGACACAAGATAGAAATCCAGGGAGCTTGTTTGAGTCAAGCGTCACTTCTTGTTCAATGAAGATTGATGGACAAATTACAGTTACAGGACAAAGAGAAAGGTATGGAGGTCTGTACAGGCTTAACTGTAGGATTGTACCGCCATCTAAAGTAATTGTCAATTTGGTACAGAAAGTGGATATGCTGCAACTCTACCATGAACGGATGGCTCATCAGAATAAAAGACATGTAAGAAGTCTTATCGAGAGGGAACTCGGTATCAAAACCAAGGAAACTGGAGAATTATGCGAAGGCTGCATATTTGGAAAGTCCCACAGACAGAAGTTTGGTGTACGGGAAAAAGCCACTCAGCCTGGAGAACGCATACACACTGATGTGTGTGGTCCATTCCCTCTGTCCACATCCAAGTATCGTTACTTTGTACTATTCAAAGATGAATTTACGCGTTACAGGTTTGTGTACTTTCTTCGAGAGAAGTCAGAGGTACATGAAAAGCTGAAAGAGATGTTGGCATCTGCCAATGTGTCTGGTCATACTGTTAAAGAAGTATTGAGTGACAATGGCGGAGAATTTAACAATCAGAAGGTACGGAAAGTATTGACGGATAAAGGCATAAAGCAACGGCTTGTTATGCCATATACGCCGGAACAAAACGGCTGTAGTGAACGGGACAATCGTACGATTGTTGAAGCAGCGAGATCTATGATGCACGCTCACCAGGAATTGCCTCAGATGTTGTGGGCTGAGTTGGTGAATACTGCCGTTTATATTTTAAACAGGACAGGTCCAACTGCAGTAGAAAACAAATCCCCATTTGAGCTTTGGGTTGGTAAGAAGCCACAAATAAAGCACTTAAGGATTATCGGGTCGTCTTGTTATGCGCATATACCAAAGAAGACTAGGAAGAAGCTGCATAAGAAAGCAGTGAAATGTATCTTAGTGGGATATGATAATGACGATGGATACAGGCTCTGGAACGAACAAAATAATTCGTTGGTGAGGTCAAGGGATGTCTCCTTCGATGAAAAGCCCTTGGGTGCGGAAGCTGCAGTAAAAGCTTCTACAGAAGCTGAATTTGAAATACCTTTAGAATTGCATGGTAATGAGAATGATGCATTGAATCCACTGAGTCTACCACAAGTTACTCAGAATGCAGAAAATTCAGGCAATGATAGAACTCTTAACATTGATGAAAATGACAATGAAGGTGTTGGTACTGAAATTGGGGACACTGAGTTCATTGGTAGAGAAGACGTTCTAGTTGAAAATTTGGATGATTTTGATGACGCTAGGAGTTATGCTTCTGAACAAATTTTTGAGTTAGGGGGAGAGATAAGGGAAGTAAATGAAGATGAGACCGAAACTCATACCAGGGATGTAATGCCTGAACAGGTAATTATGGAACATGGTGGAAGGATTCTCAGAGATAGATCATTACTTCGTCCACCTAATAAACTCAAAGACTATGTTTTAAACATGGCTAGTTGTCACCAAGAACCTAGTTGTTACAGAGAAGCTATTACAAGCTCTGAACGGAATCTTTGGGAAAAAGCAATGGACTGTGAGATGAATTCCTTGATGGAGAATAAAACATGGGTCCTTGTGCCTCGTCCTAATAACAGGAAGGTTATACCATGCAAATGGCTATATAAAGAGAAATTGAATGCTGATGGCACAGTAGATAAATATAAAGCCAGACTTGTTGTAAAGGGGTTTAGTCAGAAGAAAGGGGTTGATTATGACCAAACTTTCAGTCCCGTGGCTAGAATGGCAACAGTCAGGAGTGTATTGGCTGTGGCAGCCAATGAGAACATGTCAATGATACAATTCGATGTTTCAACAGCTTTTCTATATGGGTCACTCGATGAAGAAATTTTTATGATACAGCCCGAAGGCTATGATGATGGTTCAGGTCGCATCTGTTTGTTAAAGAAAAGTCTTTATGGTTTAAAACAGGCTCCAAGATGTTGGAATAAGCGGATTTTGGACTATTTCAAAGATATTGAATTCGAAGTTAGTGACTCAGATCCTTGTTTATTCATAAGGAAGACGCTATCAGGAGGTAAACTGTTAGTTGCCCTATATGTTGATGATGGTTTGGTGGCTGCAACGAGCCAGGACCTCATAAAAAAGTTCATAGGACAAATGGAAACAAAGTTTAAAATAACAACTAAGGCAGCGTCATATTTCCTTGGAATTGAAATAGAGAAGACTGATGACGGAATTAAAATATCTCAGGGATCTTACGCAAAGAAAGTGCTCAAAAAATTTGGCATGGAACATTGCAGACCGGTAATGACACCAATTGTAAAAGAGGATCAATGTCAGGGTCAAGACTCATGCGATGTAAGTCATTTTTTGAAAAACTACAGACAAGTGGTTGGTGCATTGGCATACCTTATGATTGGAACTAGAGCAGATATTGCATATGCGGTCAGCTTCGTTTCTAGGACCCTCGAAAATCCTAAAGAACCTGATTGTGTCAAACTGAAGAGAATACTACGGTATTTGCAGTATGCTCCAGAAAAGGGGATACTGTACAAAAGAGATTTCAAGACAGGTATTCTTGAGAGCTACAGTGATGCAGATCATGGCGGTGACTTGAACACAGGACGTTCAACCACTTGTGTATTGTGCATGTATGCTGGAGGTGCCGTGTCATGGATAAGCCAACGTCAGACAAGCTTGGCTATATCTACCACCGAAGCAGAGATCGTAGCTGCTAGTGAAGGCGCTCGGGAATCAATTTGGCTGTCCAGAGTCATTGGAGATATGACAGAACTGAAGGGTGTGCCTATCCTGAGAGTTGATAATGAAGCAGCGATCAAGCTAGCCGAAAATCCGGAGTACCACAAACGTACCAAACATATCCGGATTAGACACTTTTTCGTCAGGGAAATGGTAACTAGTGGAGAGCTCAAAGTAAGCAAAATCACAACTGAAAATCAGCTTGCAGATACTTTTACGAAAGCATTAGCTAGACCAAGGCTCCTGAAACTTTTGAAATTAATAGGTCTTCATTGAGAGAAGATATATAGGTTGTATGTGCTTGCAATGTGCGACCTCTTTCTAACCAAGTAATATCTGGATGAAAAACAAGTTGATGTCATGAGTGTCAAGGTGTGTCATTATGTGGAAAAAACAGCTAATCTTGTTAATTATAAAATAAACTAATGCTATCAGTAAAATAGTCGTTTCGCAAGTAAAATGGTCGTACAATAATAGGCGAAATGGCTAATATTATTTTTACCTAGGCTGATTAAGGTTAGCTAATAAAAAACGATAGTAAAATGTACACACGGCTACATATCAAGCTATACATTTCCAGTATAAGCTGACCTCGCATTGTACGGAATTCCTATACAATGCGAGATCAGCATTAACTGGAAATTAACTTGATGTGTAGCCGTGTGTACATAACTACTTTCTTACCAAAATTACTGTGACTTCCGGACGGACGGACAGAACATGGCGAAACTATAAGCTTTCCTTGCTTGTTTTACTATTTCATGAACGTAAGTTTAAGTACCTATCTAATACAAAAGTTCAAACGGCAGCTTGCTAAGACCACGTGAACAAACACTTGGTTATACAACGTGCCGCTATCACGACGACATTAATTTAACACACGTATCCGATTTCGCGTATTCGTTTTAGGAAAATATTTTAATTTCATTAAATGTTATTATTTATTGATTTATTTAAGGTCAGGTGGGGTAAGAGGAACATACTTTATTTTCAGTAAAATATTTTGACTGCTAGGACGAACAGTTGAAGTCTTTTAAGATATTTGGAAAACACAAAACTTGCCTTTATGTATTAGCTTCCCGTGGGCTAAATGTCATTACGCTAATAACACTTCTTACGACGATATTGACGTAAATGTCAAGATTAAATAAACGTTCCTCTTCCCCCTCACATGGGGTAAGAGGGACAGTCATTGTATTTCCTAAGATTGGAGTTTGAATTAAAATATTCGTTGCTAAATGTTCGTTAATTTGTAGGCAAAACTGCTTCGATCAATATTAGATCTTAATTTCGATGAAATAAGGTATCATTTGGAATGAAAAAGAAGAATAAATCAATTCGGGGTAAGAGGGGCATACAGGTTCGATCAGGGGTGGCAAACTAAAAAGAAGTCGATCAGTTATATTTTTATTTAATCATACAAACAGTAGTAATAAACAGTCTCACCCTAACTAGTTTTAAATAACAATGGTACTATGTAACGAGATCAACATTGCGAATCAGTCTTTTAATTCTTCTAAAAAAATATAATTTTTAAATTTTTTCAAAAATTAAAAAAACACGCTTTAATAGCAAATCGAACTAAAAATCAGAAAATAACTTAATAAAGAAAATTAATTTCATTGTAAAAAAGCGTGGGGTGCTCGATATTGATTGTTATAAATATTAGTTATTCGTAAACTTAGAGTTAGTATAGAAATATGATAAAAAGCACCCCACGCTTTTTTACAATGAAATTAATTTTCTTTATTAAGTTATTTTCTGATTTTTAGTTCGATTTGCTATAAAACCGTCTTTATTAAGTTCAGATGTGCTTAGTTTTTCTTATATATTTTCGCGGCATGTTTTATCATTCCTGCAACAGTCAAACAACAACAAAATATTACAATTAAAGAGAGAGGGACACAACGCATGAAACTTTATTTATCTAAACTATTATAATATACTAAAAAGAAAAGATTTGATTTTTTATTTGTTTGTGAGATATATATATATATATATATTTAAATCGGTCTTTTAGTTTTTCTTTTGACTTCTCTTTTTTGTTTATATAAATAGATAGATAGAAGATAGATAAATTATTCACAATGTTGGTCACCGCTGACATGGGGGAAGAGAAACATATGTTCCTCTTTCACCGTGAATAGTGAGCCTCTTACCCCAGCTATTGTTTTTGGAGGTTAGGATTTTCAAGCGTAAGAAACTCATATTATTAGTTGTTTTTAAACTAAAATGGTTAATAAAAATAAATACTTACAGTTTTCTCCATGTATCATTACATTTAAAATATTTCCAGCACTCTTTTTTCAGCAAAATATTGGTTAGCAAGAAAACATGCTTACTTTGTGCTAGTCGAGTTCACAACTGTCAAACGTGTTTTCATTTTTTGTGGCGTCTGAGTTACGTAGCGACATCTATTGAAAACCGTTCAAACTATTTCGCCTTCACTGTTTTATCGACGGAACGTTCATAGTCGTAAACGCTTCGGTTTACTAGTTATGGTCCTTAGTCCCTCTTCCCCCGGTATCTCTCTTACCCCACCTGACCTTACAATTTTCTAAATTACCATCCTGGAGCAACCTGTACTTAAAGAACTGTAGCGAAGAGTTCATTTGCCGGGGTCACGGATCATATGTAGGCGAATAAAAGGAAAGCCGCGCAATTTCCTAGAAATTATGCCGACAAAGGATCTTGACCGATGGAACGTAAGCCAGCTGGTAGGTACCTACATGAATGAATCTTTTACAAAGAGTGATCTCAATTTTGGTTATGTTTTTATTATTTAGTTTGTTTGAAAATTATTTTTTTTCAATTTACGAATTATTTTATTTTATTATAATTTTTATGGTTACTGGCCACTAGCCCTACCCGTGTGTTAAATTAATGTCGCCATTGTAGCGGCACGTTGTATATATTCTACATGTGCTAACACGGCCTATAAACATACTTTGATACCTACATACCCACTAAAACAAAAATACAAAACAAATAGGAGACGGACAATAATACACCAATACAGGCGGTACCTACTTAAACGGTACCTACTTAAAAATAAGAATAACAAATAATAATTCTTATGGAAAAACCTTATCGCCATCCTAGTTGGATACATAACTCGTAAGTAATAAGCATTAAAAATGTGTATGGTTTATTTATGTGTAGTATAGGTAGATATAGATGGATCGTTTGTATACCTATAAAAAAAAAAACTTCTTTGGTTTTCCTACTATTATTAAAACACACACTACACCAATTTGGCATTTTAAAATAAAAAACTAAACTTCCGCGTCGTACGTATCGCTGCTGCTGGCACACGGCATACCCCTGCACTTTATCTTCTCACAGAGCTGGTTCAAACAGGTTTTTCTTTTTCCTCTAGCGGGCGCCGGTGCACCCCCCGCGCGCCTTGTCCATGGCAGATGACAGGCTACGCACACATCGCTTTGCGTGTAGTAGTGTTCCCGTGCGAGATTGATGAATGAAGCTTACAGTCTGCTCCTTATTTAGTCTTGTGTCTTGTACCAGTCGACAGCGATCGATTTTCTTGATCCATAAAACCGATTCTTCGATACATAGTACATTCGATGCCGCCAGTGTCTTGGGACTCTTGGGTACATTATCAGTCGACAGCGATAAGGAGGAGTTTTATGACGCCTTATTTTAGTTTGTTACTTAGTTTGTATAGTTAGTTATTCAGTTATTTAATTTAGTACCTAGTGTAAACATTTACTTGTGTTATATATTGTCTATATAAATAACTGTATATGAAATAAATAACTTTAATCCGATTAATCGATTTCAAATCAGCAACCCTCTATTTAGTCTGTGGCAGTAGGTCTGGCTGGGGCATCCCTAGTCGAAATAACCTGAGTCGGTCATACTCAAGACTAATTAGTCTGTGGTCATACTCATTTCTAATTTATCTATGTTGCTCCCCTTGTCTTCACAGCTCATGGTAGCTTACACGAAATATTATTTTATTACTTTTAACAAAAATAATTTAGTTTATATTCAGTAAAATGAATTCTGTTCTAAATCCTGAGGCTCCAGAATTTTACCCGCACTTGACGTCTTTTACACAGGTACGTGATTCAGCGAGTTCCTGGACTAAGTGACAACAAGCATGCTTTTTTTATTATTTGCGACAATATAATAAGCGTAGTTTTTATTATTTATGTTATGAGATGTTTAAGAATTATAAATTTTACGGAGTTATAGTTGAAAGAATGATCACAACCTGGCAGTATTGCCATCAGTATTGTAATACTGTACGAAGTACGTTTTGTGTAAGTGTTAACTTTAAATTTTGTGCAACTTGTCTTGAACCGACTGCAGATGATCCTTAGCCCTCTTAATTCATCACAAATATGCTACTTAATATTTAACAAACGTGATAGTCTTAATAAATTGTAAGTGATGGAACTATTGCATGGTTATAATAAGTACAAGAATAAGTCACTATGAAATCCAACTACAAAGTTCAAATTGTTTATTGTGAGACCTTAATTTGTCTTATGTCCAATGACTTTAAAACTAAATTTAATCATAAGTTTCACAATCCTGTTGGTTGCCTATTACAAAATTACTTGTAAAACCTTTATTGTGCAACTGGTTTTTTCGTAATTCCAAAGCCTATTTGTGTAATATAGAGTACAATTTTTAAAACCACAATCCAGATCAATATATACAATTGGTGCAGCCTCCTATATAAATTGGAATCCCATGTGAAAAACAAACAGGTTAATCAAAATCAATATGAAGAGTTTGTGGCTAATTAATAACAGCCTTACGTATTCGATCCATCAGGTTGGTCCGTAGATGGGTGACCATCATATAAACTGAGACTCGTCCATGTCTCGGAAAGCTTGTTAAGCTGTTGGTCCTGGAAGACATTTGTAGATTTTTGACAGTCCTTACGGGTCGTCAGAAGCCCGAAAGTCTGGCAACCAGTCTGTATTACCCAGTTACTGGGTTGTGGTGTTACAGATAGGCAGTTGCTTCATGTAAAATACTGGTATTTAAGTTCATCTGGTTAGACTGGAAGCCAACCCCAAAAGAGTTGGGAAAAGGCTAGGCAGATTGAAACAGATTAATAATATCAAGATATAAAAATGCTGATAAATATGTTCATATACAAATTTCGTTTTATTCAATTGCTGTTGTTTTGCAACACAACTCACAATTAATAAGATATACTTTTACATGTAATTCACTATAATATATACAAACTTTTTAGATTTGACTTTATGTTAAGTACTGAAAAATTTGTCTAAAATGTTTATAAGTAATAACAAACAATGTTACAAATAACAAACATTTTAGACTTATTCAAAGATTTTTATGTAATATTTACCATATTATATGTATAGTTTTCCCAATTAGGTACATAATTTTATTTTATTCTGCTTCAATAAATATTTTTTTCTTTTTTAAAGACGTTGCCTGATGATAGGATATCCCCTGTATCATGGGTGGGTTCACAGACACTAATCGCACATACACAAAATCCTAGGACACAAACAATTATTTGTGTGCCTAAATAATTGTATTTTCTGATGATTGAAACCAAGCAAGCCAATCGGGTCGTATATTGCTGTTGTATGCATGCATCAGTCACATCTCATACTATTTACTGTCAGATCTTAAATTCTTACCTAAATCTATTGACCTAATGCTTGACCCAAAAATAATAGTAACAATTTTTCGTTTTCTTTGAAAGAATGCAGTCATAAAACCATGTTGAGAATATTGCAGAATGTAACAGATAAATACAATATGTTAAATGCTTTCAGGGTGGTTATGTTAAAGTAAACAAATCAATCAAATCTTCCAACACCTTGCCTGCTGGAACATCATATGGCCTCTTTAAAACTTTTACTGATTTCAACATTATATCAAGCCAGTTAAGCGAAAATGTAGTTCTACAATCGAACCAAATCATTTCTACCGAGCTACCAGCTGTGAAGTTAAAATGGTAAGTCAAATAGAACTAACAATTGATACCTAATCTAAAAATACTTTGTTAATGTTATGTTGCATTACAAAAGAGTAAATTTGTGTTTGTGTACAGACAAATAAGATCTGTCAGATTGTTCATTAAATGCTTTTAGGCAAGTCTTTTATTTGCCAGGCAATAAATACCCATGGTCTGTCTCATTTGCAACATTGCGCGACTATGCAGTTTGTCAGATGACGATGAGCAATGCAGCTGGCAACATGGCTGACCGAAAAGAGTTTCACAAATCTTTTCCTGGTCGCGCGATGTTGCAGGAGATGTGTCGAGACGTTTTCCGCCTTGTGAATGTGGGTTAACATTTTGTCAATGCAGCCTCATTAAAAACACAACTTAGGATATATTTTTCACCTTTACACGTTAATAAATCTCCTACATGCACCGCAATTTAATAAGCTTTTATCAGTGACTAATATTTTTACTGATAGTGTAATCTTTATTTGTTTAATCGTTTTCTTTGTTTGCATCACTTCATCACTATCCTGATTCTTTAGACGCTATAAATTTTTGCGAATGCTTTACAACAGTAACAACACATACATGCTACATATCAAGCTATACATTTCCAGTAGGTATAAGCTGACCTCGCATTGTACTTGAAATCCTATACAATGCGAGATCCTCATAAACTAGAAATGTATAGCTTGATGTGTAGCTTTGTGAATACCTTACCACCACCTTTATTGTACACACGGCTACACATCAAGCTATACATATCCAGTTTATGCTGATCTCGCATTGTATAGGATTTCCGTACAATGCGAGGTCAGCTTATACTGGAAATTATAGCTTGATGTGTAGCCGTGTGTACCTTTATTTATTTATTTATATAAGGTAGCTTCATAGCGGACACTTGTGTTTTTGCATTTGCATTTACTTTTGCATGTTCAGTAAATATTTTCAATATTTTTTATCGGATGTTAAAAGACGCTTATCGAGGCCGAGAATCACTTATTCTCGACTTTTTGATCGTTTTTTGGACTGTACCCGAACCTTCTGGTTTTCAGAGGTTGAAGTTCCAACTTTTCTTTCCTATTTTTGAAGAAAACAAGTTTTAAATGTTATCACTTAACTTTAAACACCCCAGACACAATGTATTGCACTATAAATCTTGATCAATTTCATCTAGAAGTAAGTCCCGTGCCTACACAAAAAGCAAATTATTAAGTTTTCAATGGTTTTCACTTATGCTGCTGTTTGCACCTACAACTGCGAATTTCATAAACATTTGAACATGCGATACTCGCTCGCCCTGGCACAAGAACATTAACTAACAACAACCCCATACAACATTGTTGCTTAAATCTATTTGCAATCCTGCATTTCAGTGTTTTTAAGTACTAAGATAATCACACATCTATGTGATACCTACATGCTTAAAGAATAATGTTTATTGTATCAGAATGGAATACACAGAAACAGCTATCTCTGCCTTTGCTTTATTTGTTTTACACTTTCATCAAGCTGCCGCCGCTGAGTACTTACTATTTGTTTTAAAGTGTATTTGGTAAATTGTTTTTCCCTGTTGAGTGTCGTGTAAACATTTTTGCTGGCATTTTGTAAACCGCGCTCGCAATCTTGTTTTTATAAATATAATAATGATTTTATCAATTAATTTCTACATTTCACAATACGCATTTGCGAAGCTAAAATAAAATAATACATAATGATTGCTGCTATCTGTAACAGTGAATAAAATGTTGTAATCAAATGTTACATTTTAGCGAGGAACACGAATCGAACACTGAGAAAATTGCCGACGTTAACGACAGTATCCTCGACAGGATCAACATAAATATCGACACCGCAAGTGGCATAAACAAATCCAGTGACACGTTTATAAGTGGAGAGCAGACAAGGCCCAATGTGACTCAGTGGAATTCCTCTCCTGTCATTGCAAAAATACAGGTATGATTTGGTTTTAGTTTTCAGGCTTTCATTTTTGTACTAACTAAACAGAGAAGAATCTGGGGATTCCAACCTACATAAAAAAACGTAGTAATAATAATAATTATAATATCGTCTACTTTGTGCATCTCTAAGTCAGCGTTGAGTCTAAAACTTTTGTTCAGATTGAGCTGCTGCATTTTTAATCGACTTTAAAGGAGGTAATGCATTCAACGAGTATCTTTTTTAGGGTCGAACGTCCGAATGAAAAAACGGAGCCCTTATATGATCACTGGTGTGCCTGTCTGTCTGTATGTCCAGCTGTCACAGCCAATTTGCTCCGAATCTACTGGACCAATTTAATTGAAATTTTGGTACACATATGAAATTCTGTGACCCAAATACAAACGTGTAAAGTAAAAAAATGGATTTTGAATATAGGGGACAAAAAAAAGGTTTGCAAACTGTACCGTGTGACACATCAAATAAAAGGGCTCGTTGCGAGGATCTCATTTTTTTAAATTGTGTTTTATAATATAGGGAATGGTTCTTTACTCATAGATTATAGGGAAAGTATAAGGTCTAAAAATAACATTTCTACGGAATCCTTCATTTTGCGTGGTCCGACACGCACTTGGCCGGTATTTTTTTTTCTTTTATTTACATTACATACACCCAGTCTCCCTGATTACTGGCCGGTTTACGTAACATTTTTTTCTTTGGTAGAAAAACCTGGCGGGATGGTCCCATATAAATTATTAACAGCGCACAACAGTATAACCGTTGCGATACCAACCAAACCACCGCGTCAACACCTCGCGGCCGTCTGTCCGACCTTCCTGGAAAATCGCCCGCAAGATAGCCATGCGTACAAATGACGTACAGATTACCCATATCGTATTCGCGTATCAATCATAGTAATCATAAATCGCATTAAATTACAGCAATCTGCTGTACGCTTGTGAATTAGTATACTCCCACGCTTGCGTGCGCTAAGTAATTCATACTTCCATATCCATACTAATATTATAAATTCGAAAGTAACTCTGTCTGTCCTGACCTTTTCACGCCTAAACCACTGAACAGATTTCGACAAAATTTGGCAAAGAGATAGGGCACCCTGGGGAAGGACATAGGCTACTTTTTATCGACTTACCGCGCGAACTACCTACGCTCATCGGCCAGCAAGCTTGGAGATGTAGATAGGTGTAACCAGTAGCGAAAACACTCCGCATTTAAGAAGAAACAACCTTATCTTACTTATAAAACGTTGTCCGAGTTGGTTCAGCTAATTGTTCGCGCAATCAAAATGTAGGTATAGAATAAACATAAAAGAAAGAGCATAAAGACGCGACACCGGCGATTGTTCTACCGTGTTCTCAGAAATTATTTTGTTAAAGTCGACAAGTCGCGCCAGTCTGCACGAGCCTTAATGCCGCGTCGTCACGTCACCTTGCTTGACGCTTATTTTGAACACGTGCTATAGATAGTTAGTGCATTAAAGTCGCAAATGAGGTCGAGACCTTGGGCGCCAGGACGCGCGGATGCGGCCTCGGCCGCGGCGTTGATAAAGACATTGATAGTACAGACACACGTCATTTCACCGCCTTTGATACCATCCTTATCCTCTAATTTGTTGCGTTGATGGGCAGTTTAGTATGTATGTAATTCACGTTTTAACTTTTCCTGTTCGACGGCTAGGCTCTCTTGTTGTGGAAGTTGAAAAGATCAAATAACTTTTTTCAATTCCTCCAAAACAAAACTGAAGGTAACAAAATAATAAAGTATTTGTTCTTAAAAGCAATTCCTTTAGTTTTGATAGGTGAAATAAATAAATTACAAAATTGCGATAAAAATTTTGGAGGAATCTAAAAAAGTACCGAATGATATTCGTAATTGCGGATAAGATAGATTACTTTCTTAGTTTCAAAAGGAAAAAAAAAATCGCTATTCACTTCTCTCTAAGATGGTTTTCATGGCACAAGTAAAATAATAAGTACCTAAAAATCGAATATAATTGGTTGATTCATTGATTGATACGTTGTCTCGAGGTGTTTCCCCAATCCTCGATCTCTACTGCAACTGCATCACCTTTCTCCATGACGTTGATCAAAGCAGCACTATATTGTGGGTGTAGAAGGTTATATAATAATAATAAATTAATAACACCCCAAGCTCGAGAGGAGAGGAGTTCGTGGCTACGTAATAACAGCCGCACGGGTCGATCCATCAGGTTAAGCTACGATTGCCGGGGTTGGCCCGTGGATGGGTGACCATCTTTACATACCGAGACTCCTCCGTGCTTCGGAAAGCACGTTAAGCCGTCGGTCCCGGCTGTTATTTGTGGATCTTTGACAGTCGTTTCGGGTCGTCAGAAGCCCGAAAGTCTGACAACCAGTCTTGCCAAGGGGTATCGTATTACCCAATTACTGGGTTGTGGAGGTCAGATAGGAAGCCACTCCATGCAAAATACTGGTATTCGCTGCATCTGGTTAGACTGGAAGCCGAACCCAATGTAGTTGGGAAAAGGCTAGGCAGATGATGATGGAGTAAGTATTACTAACAACCCAACTGTGTTTTGTGGAAAGTCGATTGCGCTAACTATGATCAGTTCCGTTACTGATTCAAATAATAAAATCTTAATAACTAACCAATAATAAATAAATAACTAAGTTTTCTTTGTCTTATCGTAAATCTAGAGTAGATATCGCGTACTATGTACAGTCACGAGCAAAAATATGTATACACAGTAAAACTCAATAGCGATTTTCTCGGTGAATAACGATTAAAACTTTGAGATGGGACCTATATCATATTAACCGGGGTTCCAAAACACTATGTTCCCTATAACATAAAATTACAATCAATACAGTAGGAGAAAATTACTTTTAAAAGTTACTAAGTGTAAACATATTAGTGCTTGTGACTACGCACGACGGTTTATAATATTTTTGACAGCATCATTACTTTTAACTAGTATATGTGTCAGTAGCTTGTTCTTAGAGTTGTTTAATATTTCAGGTGGGCTCAGCAACATTTATAGGCGCTAAGAATATTACTCGACCTCAAATCAACTTCAAAGATACGATCGACAACTCAGACAGCTTGTGGGTGCCAAAAATATCGGACAAACCAAACAATATCAAACCTCTGGCTTTGAATATTTTGTACAGCGACGAGGGCGAGGCAGTTGGGTGAGTTCTCTTACACGTGTATCTGTCGTAATGGGTGGTAAATTGGCAATAAAATCGATTAAATTGAATAATACCTCGGCGAGCATGCTTGTTGCCGCATGCCGGAAGAGACTGCATCCAGCCACAGCATCGCAATTCATCTCTAACGCTGTAACAACGTAATCTTCTCGTTACTACTGCCATATATAGCACCTGTATAGAATTGCATACAAGTTAAACGGTCAATTCTATAGGCAATCAAACACAGTGTTGTGTAAGAAATGTTCCTCTATTCAATCATAGTTCCTGGACACGTTTACTGCTTGAACTTTGGACATAAATCACGTTCTGACTACACTCTGTGTCGTAACATACCTACTTGACAAAATAAGAAATGTATGTGCATGGACAGACATTTTAAACAAAGGCTTTCTGGACAATCAGTACTTTGTAACCCTCATTGTTTATGTTCATCGACAACATGGAAATACACTTCATCTATACATATTATAAATTAAAGTCGCTTTTCGTATTTGTCTGTATGACCGCGTTGTTCTTCTAAACCTCGCAACAGATTTTGATGACGTTTTCACCATCGTTTAGAGAATTCATTCCGGAAGGTTTTTGTGCATACACACATTATTAAAATTACGTTTAACTAAGAAATCTCGATGTTTTGTCAAGTCGTAAAAACCGTGCGACGCAGGAGTGGGTCGCTAGTATTCTATAAAACTTGTCACTTCTGCTGTAGTAGCGTTGCTTTTTTCTTGTTGACCCATTGACCGCTCCACTAAGCGCAATAAATTGCCACCGTGACGCCTTGCTATAAATTGACTCGCTCAATTTTAGTCATTTACGTCTATTAGATACATAATATGATGGTGGAAAGGATAACAAATCATTCCGCTGCTTATATAAGCTTGCTTTACATACACGAAATCTCTTAAGGGGTCATTGTACTCATCATTATGAACAACTTTCACTATGGGACCAACTCGGAAATCGCGGAAAAAAATCTGCTGTTCCCTACATTTTGACAAGCCATGTGTAGGGAAGAGAAGATTAAAAAAAACAGCTGTTTCCTACATTTATGAACACATAGCTCGTCAAAAATTAAAAATCCGGCGTCACACGTAGTATGTTAGATTTATGCAATACTAGCTTCCGCCCGTGGCTTCACCCGCGTGGTATGTTGATAAAAAGTAACCTATGTCCTTCCCCGGGATGCCATCTATCTCCTTGCCAAATTTTATCGAAATCCGTTCAGTGGTTTAGGCGTGTAAAGGTAACATACAGACAGACAGATAGACAGACAGAGTTACTTTCGAATTTATAATATTAGTATGGATGAAGTTAAGAGCATAGTGGTGCAAATGGCACTAATACAACTTATGTATTGTATAGTTTTGTGGATTAAAGTCAATTAAATTCTGTTTACGGAATGGTAATATAAGATCGTAAGACAATCACGAGAAGTAAACAACGTTACTAAAACTCTACCAAAATTATGGTAAATCAAATATTAAAATCCGTAACAATACTTTCAGATATGAACACCCATATCAAATTGAGTTGGATCAATACCATCCGCCGTCACAGTTCATCGACCCCATGGAACCGCTGCCGTTTCCTGCACCTCTAGAAGAAACCATGTTCACGTTTGTGGACACTGAAGCGAAGCTGGACGCACTTGTGGAACACTTGAACTCCGTGACTGAACTGGCTATTGACTTGGAACATCATTCCTATAGGACTTATCAAGGTTATATTACTTTTTAATATTGAACTTGATAATAACCTAAACTCGCGACAATGTAAGAAGTCCGTTTTGACAGCTATAAAAATACTTTGTGTAGAGATGAAAAAATAATTGGTTTCATATACAGTATGTTAACTAACAAAGGGCGTTCCCGTTAACCTGCAATAGTATAACGTCTATACATACTAAAAAAAATGTAAGAGTTAAAAAAAAAAGTTTTTTTTTATAGTAAAATATTCACAAAACATATTAAATTGTTACGGAAATTAAACTCTCTGTACCCGCCCACTTGTCACACTTGTTTTTCTACGTTAAAATACAAGTGTGCGTGTACAGTGTTTCTTTTCCGTTTAAATTTAATCTTTTTGTGAACATTTCGATGCAAAAATTAATTTTTTTTTTTTTTTTTGAATCGTTTTTTTTTTAGCATGTATACACGCTATACTATTGCAGGTTAACGGGAACACCCTCTGTTAGTTAACATACTGTATATACTGATTCTCAAGGCATATCGATTAAACATACTTAGAGAGTTTGTAATCGACGACTTATCTGCATTGCTTAAAACTGATTCTCAAGGCATAACGTTTTATTACAAGTACGAGAATGACATGTCAAAACGGACTTCTTAGATTGTCGCGAGTGCGCTGAACAAGTATTGTTGTAGATCTTTTCCTTCGCTCCGTAAATTGATGTGTTTTAAATGGATTTAGAAAGTAAATTATTATCAACCTACTTATGGGAATTTACTTCTTCGTCTTATCGATGATTCCAAATAGTATAAGTGATGGAATCCACTGCTGGATATATGGCTCACCACCGGCACGCTATTGTAGGCCCTCGGATCTACAATGGCGGATAGACAGATCCTCGGCAACTCCAGTCTAGTTAGGTAATAGGGGCTGGTGATCGTAACTCCTTGTCCAAGCGCGTATTTTGCGTACGGGTGAGAAAATCGCTTATTCCATACACCCCAGCTTCTCAAAGGCCAGCAACGCCGGCGTTGGTGTTACTGACAATCTCACGTAGGGTACCTGGGTTACCGATGTACTCTGCCCTCTATGTGGTGACCACCGGGCAGTGAGTGCACAGGAGCTGCTGTCTCGTCGTCCTCCATGCAGGCCCTGCACAGTCGACTGTCTGTGACTCCTATTACAAAGAGGTTTATTAAAGGACCCATGGCCAGTTATAGCTCCTGTAACTCTCTAGCCCAGTTATTTTCGTCCATGTTACAAACAAAATTACATAATATTAGCATTACTGCCCTTGTGTTGTGTCCAGGAGTATGACGACTGGCACAGTCGGAGAGGCCTATCAGTAGGAAGTGAGATGAAGTTGACCTGTGGATGATGACATATACAGGGTGTTAGTGTAAACACCGTTATCCTTGAAACCAGTGGTTTGGTTTCATTTATAAAACGTAAAATCAATGGAAAAATACAACTTTTTTTTTAAAGAGTATCTACATTTTTCCACAAGAATATTTCACCCTACACGCAAGGGCAACGACCGGCCGCGGCCGGCGGTTGGCGGAGGCGGGCGGGGCGCGCAGGACGTTACATGACCGGCCGTCAGCTGTTTCGCAGTCTCTCGAACGCGTATCCATGAGTATCGGGACAGCGACGGATATTTACTTATTCAAATCTTTTAATGAAAATAAGGTTTTTTTTTTGGTGTTACTGGGTCATTTATTTTTATATTTAAGTCAACTACCCATGGTTTGAGTGACAACGGTGTTTAACCTTGCATATTGTATAGTACTTGCGAGGTAAGACGGTCATGCAAGTACCAGGTCCTCTTGCGGTACGTAATACTAACTTGTCAATTTGTTTTGTAGGTATAACGTGTCTGATCCAGGTGACGACTACTGAGGGCGGCGATTTTATCATCGACGCGTTGGCCATTCGGGAGCATATACACAAACTGAACCTGGCCTTCACTGACCCTAAGAAGATCAAAGTAAGTGTTTTTTAAAACTCTTTTACATAGAAAGTTCTGGGGGGCTTAAAACGGCCACTTTGGCAGAATTATAATAAGAAAATATTATGAATCATCGTAAAATGTCACAAATTGTCAATTTACTACTATGATCTGCGTGCTATTCATATTACGAAATAATTCATCTGTTTGACAGTTTTCTATGGAGATTCGTAAAATGGTCCACAAATTATGAATTTCTTTTGTGTCAAATTAGAGGAATTGCTAATGATAGCTGGGAATTCAGGAAATGAATTTCTTATGACAGCTGGGAATTCGGGAAATGAATTGATTTTTTATAGCTTCTCGTGACGGGGACTTAGGCGTTAAGTTAATATTCATATTTTGTTTCGTAGGTTTTCCACGGTGCGGAACACGACGTCATATGGCTACAACGTGACTTTGGCGTGTACCTAGTGGGAATGTTCGACACGCATCAGGCAGCTATGGTGCTGAACCTGTCCGGCCTCTCACTCAAATACCTCCTCCTGAGGTATTGCCAAGTGAGCGCCGATAAAAAGTGAGAAAACTATCTAATAGTAGCTTGAACATAACATTATGAAATTAGAATATAAATGTTTAAATTGCAAATTGGTACTAGAAAGAATGAAAGAATAACATTTATTTGGACACAGTTCGTAACACAAAATACAAATAACAACAAATATAAAGTGAAAATAATGTTTTAACAACAATTGTGTGCGTCACGGCTGTGCCAACATGGTTCACAGAGGGTACTATTTCGTCGATTTTACGGATGCGAAAGTCGAAGTCCAGCGACTAGAAACCGGTTTTATTACTACGATGATGACCGACCCACTGGTCTAGTGGGTCGAAGTGCTTCTCCTGAGCATGAGGTCCTGGGTTCGATTCCCAGGTCGGGCAAAGTGTTATTGGGTTTTCCATTAAGAATTTCTCAGTACCAGCCCGGAGACTGGGTTTGCGCGCGGTCTATAGTAATAGGCTCCCCTTTTAAATGGGACTTTAACATAACTGGCGAAATGTGGGTGTAGTATAGTACACCTCTACTTACCCTTCGGGGATAACAGGCGACAGGCGTGATGATAATTATGTTATTGTGTAGGTACCAGCTAGCGGACTGGCGCATGCGTCCCCTGCCTGCAGAACTGATAGAGTACGCGCGCATGGACACGCACTACTTGCTGTACATCTGGCGCCAGATGAAGGCCGAACTCTCGAAAGACGAGCAGACGCACCGTCTGCTCAACGTGTTCGAGACCAGTCGACAGATCTGTGGCACTGTAAGTTATAATTTTAGCCGAAATACGTAGAGGAAAACGTCGTGAGGCAAGTTTGGATTATGAATGTGGATGGATATAAGAGTAGAGGAAAACCAGAGAAACGATGGATGGACTGTGTGAAAGACAGGGATTGAAAACTGGTACCGGATTTGGGGGTTCTTCAGTTTGGTTCTTAAAAAGGTTCTTCTTTTCTGTACGGTTCCGGTTTCGTTCTGGTTCCAAAATACCGGTTCCAAAGTACCGGTTCCATACTTCCAGTTCCATAAAGGTTCTTGATAGAAGGGATATGTAAGACGCGTGCCTGGCGTATCATTTCGTTCAGTTCGCCCTCGTACCTCGCCGCTATCTTAGGAAGCTATTGTCCTTTGTCATGCGCTGAGCGGCATCGTTTCAACTGGTTCGAACTCGCTTTGAAGAAGAACCGGAAATAAAGGTTCCAATTTAGGTTCCTGGTTCCGTTCATGGTTCTTGGTACTCGGAACCACTAAATACCGGTTCTTTACCGATATTTTAGGAACCTTTTCAATCCCTGGTGAAAGATCATATAGCTAGAAAGGGGATGACGACTAATAGAGAAGTATGGAAGTATAATACATGTTGCGCCGACCACAAATAAATTGGGATATGGGCAAGATAATGATGAGGATGTCCACTGCTGGACATAGGCCTCCCAGCGTCGCTACATCGGCCAATGCTGGCTTCTCTGTAAGATAGTCTAATGAAGAACTTAAATCGGGAAAAGCATTGTTTGATTTTGTAACAGGAAGATTGGGCCATTTTATATCCATTTGACATAATATTTCCTTTGCTTTCAACGTGGATTGCATTAATCCATTCACAAACATCTGGACAAACAACGTCGTAAACCGTACATGTGACGTTTGTTTTGGCTTGGTCGCGGCTACTTGCGGCCGACGTCAACATACATAATTCTGTATGTAGCCGTCCGAATGGCGCCGATGACGACTGACGATGGACAGAACGACCCGTATCCCTCTCGTCACCGCCGACAATAAGTAATAATAAAGTTCAATAAGTATAATCCCGTATCCCTCTTGTCACCGCCGACAATAAGTAATAATAAAGTTCAATAAGTATAATAATACAGGGTGTGAAAAGACACATCACATGGACGTCGACTACACATTCTGTATGACAAACTAAGTAACATTGTACAAAAATAATTGCTGGGAAACGACTATTATTTTTATTGTGATAAATCGGGAAGTACTGGGGTCGTAGGGGTATTTAAAGTTAAATTAAAACATTTAAAACTTGTTTTCTTAAGAAACGTAGGAACTATGGCCGTCAATATCCGCGTAAGCCGAAGGTTCCATTTAATAGTCACAATAATGGGAAGAACAAGTGACGCTCGGCTTTCTTTATACTAATTATTGGAAATCTTTCAGACGTACAACAAGGAGGTGGTGACGGAGACGAGTCACATCCCGCTGTACGTGCGCTCCAAGAAGTCGTTCAACTCACAGCAGATGGCGGCGCTGAAAATGCTGTACAAGTGGCGAGACGCGCAGGCGCGCGCGCTCGATGAAAGTACCACGTAAGTTACTAGCACGGAAGTGACTTGGCGCGCAATTGAAACGGTTGCCCGAGCTACATCTTAGCATCAGATAATGGAAACATACCAAACGATTTTGCCAAAAAACAACTCGAGTTTGTATGAAAAATTCCTTCAATTTCACTACATATTATAAAACCAAAGTCCTCCGCCGCGTATGTCTGTCTGTCTCTTCGCGATAAACTCAATAACTGCTGCACCGATTTCGATTAATGGTATGATACTATCATATTCAAAACAGCATAATCAAGCTTATAATGTTCCCACTGCGGGGGGCACACAGAACCCCTCAGCGAAAAAGAGCGGGCCAAAATACACCACGAGGGCCCGGTGCCGTAAAATCATTTAATGACCATCGGATAGGTTAACCCATTGAATGCCTACTACGTAATATTACGTAGCCGGTAATAATGGCAGAGGCCGAGTACGTATTATTACGTAGGTCTTCCCTATAGAATAAATGGAAATCTGTATTATTTGGCCTCCTTGAATAGACATTTTTAAACTCTTTGGCATCTCAAATAAACCACGATATACAAAAGTAGTAACTTTATTATTTCTAAATTATCGAAAATCACAAAATTTTGAGAGTACTTTTCGGTTAAAAGTTAAAGTATACTAATGAGATCAAAAACGAAAACGGTAATACTTAATACTTCTTACTAATTTAACAATAAACAAAAAAAAACAAAACATGTAATTCTAATAAAGGTTTTAAAAAATTATACAAAACGGGGATCAGTGTGGTAAATTTTAAAATAACTGACTACACATAAGGCGGGCTTTTCAGGACAAGTAGCACAGATAAAAGATGACTCCTTCCGCTTTTTATTTTTGGTGCAATCTCGACAAGGTTTGGCTGGAACGGCTTTCTTAGCAGTCGGTGGAAGTCTTTCTAAACAGTGAAAATTATGTATTGGTACACGAATATTTGCGCGCTTCAAGCGTTGGTAACATCCACAGGGAGGTTCTTGCGGTTCTTGCGAAGTGTACCACATATGTATGTGTTCCTTTGACTAAAGTCAGGTGAATTATAAAAATTATCTGCGTAGATTACTTGACCTTTTAATCGCGGTGCCAATGGTACGTAATTTTGCGTATACGCAATATTGCGTAGCTAAGCATCCTATATAAAATAAATGTTATTGGTGCCTACCTACGCAATATTACGTATACGCAATATTACGTTTCTCGGCATCCTTCTATAAATTGGTATCCCTGATGCCAACTACGAAGTATTACGTAGCAGGCCATTTGTATGGTGGCCACTGATTGTGACTTGACGGTTAACTTAAATTATTTAAAAAATATAAAAAATTGTCTATGAACTAATATATCTGAATAAAATACTTTCAGCTATGCGTACGTATGGATAATTATTATCGTAAGACACTACAGCTGACCACAAGTCAATACCCAGAATTCGTTTTTCAGGAAGCGCAGTTGAATTGAAATTGTTTAATACTAGATTTGTATAAATATTTACAACTAGTAGCGCCCCGCGGTTTCACCCGCATATGTCTCGATCCCGTGGGAATATCAGGATAAAAAATCCTATGTGTTAATCCCGGTTATAAACTATCTGTGTGCCAAATTTCATCCAAATCGGGTCACTAGTTTTTGCGTGAAAGAGTAACAAACAAACATCCATCCATCCATCCATACTTACAAACTTTCGCGTTTATAATATTAGTTAGATAATAAGGCCTAAAACTTGAGTTACAAATTGGAAAACGGCCATCGACGATAACTATGAAATGTTTGTCTGCAACAGATATCTTCTCCCCAACCACATGCTGCTAGCGCTCGCCGAGTCGTTGCCGCGTGAGGTGCAGGGCGTGACCGCGGTGTGCCAGCCGATGCCGCCCTTCGTGAAGCAGAACCTCATTACCATACACAGAATGCTCCTATCGGTACGTCGCAAGGATCATGCTTTTAACATTGTCCCAGTGAATTATCCGTCAAATTACGCTCAAAAAACAAACACAACAACAACTGGCGAAATGTGGGTGTACTGTAGGTATACCTCTGCATATAGCATAAGGGCGTGATGATATGTGCACCTGTCAAAATGACAGTTTAGTTCTGTGTTGCCATTTTAACTAATACGTATCCTTTTCAGGAATAGGCCCTGTACTTAAATAGCTAGAAAAAAATAGGATTGTATGTGTGCATGAAAATACGAATGTTCAGGTCATGACAGCACAAAATTCGGTGATGGCGATACTGTCATGGAGTCAAATCACAAAACGCGGTTATTTGTAAATAATAATGTACTAAAATATCAAATTGAAAAACGTCTTATTTTAACTGTGAGTTTCTTTTGGCATACCTTCTCTTCTTGCTCGCGCACTTCATTACTGAAGGTCGTGTCCCTGAATGACCTTCGTGTTCTTACACTTCGTTCGGTTCTTGGCTTCTCTCAGGACGGTCGTAACAGAGAGCGTCCAGGGAGGGCGGTGACTAGCAAGCAGTGAGGTGACCGGCCGCGTGGTGTTTTCCCTTGCCCACCATCAACTTTTCAAGGTTATCTGGTTGCTGACGGGGAAATGTGTAGTACCTTCCGCATATCTCAGGTTGCTAATCTTTATTCCCCTGACAGAGACGCCTCCCTCCCATTCTTCTAAGGCTTTCCTCATTATTTATTAAGGACCATGAGACCTGGACTCAACAAGGCGCGCTGGTTCGCATTCTATCACTCTCTGTACTTGGTCCACTTTCATAGATTTTCTTCGGAAAATAGTGCAGTGGTTTGTCCTTGCCTTCTACACCGCAGTGATGTTATATGAGTTGTCAGTACGTCCTGCTGGCAACGACTAGCATCCGGTTGATGAACAGATATTACCGGCTCCCTGTGCATACCTTAGGGCAATAGATATAGTTAGATTATAGATTTAGTGATACGATTGCATGTCAAACTGCATTTAGCACCGAAACTTGCATTATTATAGGCTGGGAATAGGCACAGCTTGATAGTTTCATCAGCGAACAATACACAATGCGCTCAAGCACTTGAGCATTTGGCTTTATTGGAGACTAATAAAGATAAAGTTGACTGACGAGGGTGCTGACGCTCAGTGTACTGTTACGTCTCTGCTTGCCTTTATGCAAACCATGAAACCAACACCTACACGTCTTGTAAAGACAATCTTAACATCTACTAATTATAATAGTAGTATTTTCTTTACTTTATTAGTTTTAGCGTCAAAATAGTTATTTATGCAACTGTTATATAATAAAGGGTATTAAAAAACGAATGTGGGTTTAGTAGTTTAGTATCACATGAGTGTTTTAATACCTAATTATATACAGTTGCATACAAGATTTTATCTACACCCATGATATGAATCTTCTATAAAAGTTTCTTTGCAATACCAATATCGAACAAAAATGGCGCGGTACGACGTGAATTCGAATTCGAATGTGTTTTGTTTTTAAATTACGGTGCTTTGTTAGTGAAACGCCCGTGAATGACAATGTTCTTTTTTTTAAATGAGTTGCATAATGAAATTCAGTACAACATTATAACACCCGTTTGGATGATATCATGGTTACTATGACACTGGATGTTTTAATGTTGGCTATAAGCAACTGTTTCAGATACTTTTATAGAGGATTTATAGCATAGATAAATGATATTAACACTTTCGACTCCACCCACTTTTCATAGAGCTCACACGCCATGCCGCCGCCATACATATTGGAACTGAACTCTCCGGGATGGTCACCGGCATTACGTTTGCGCTAAAGTTAACCATCGCGGACGGTCAACGGCATTAGGTTTGGAACTGTGTTATAAAACACTGTAAAACGAAGTAAAATAGTGTTTTCACGGGTTCTTGTCGCTATACGTTACTACGTATAGCGACAAGAGATACTTCTCTGGGGGTATTTTCACGTCGCAACCCATTAAGGACGTGAAACAGTAAAAATTAAAAAAAAATAGTAAGTGTCCAGCCTTTTACATTTCTAGTGAAGTTTCTCATGAAATATTGGCTTCCTGACACATAAAAATGATTATAATAATGCTTGGTACGTATTTTTTATTAGCCTATGTGTGTCCCACTGCTGGGCAAAATCTCTCTATTTTGTGCGATTTCTGGCCATGTTAGCCCTTGTTAAAATATACTACAGATTTTATTTTCACAATTTATAAGGCTGTATTCGCTTAGAAAAACCTAAATATAAAATGAGCCCTCCACGAGGGCTCCCGGCATCCCACATGCGACTAGGTGAGTCCTCCAGGAGGACTCCCGGCACTGCACGTGTTAAAGGATAGTTTATTCATCATTGATACCAATACCACATACTTGATCTTCTTGTACCTTGAACAAGCGTGCTTGTGCTATGCGGCATGTAGTAAAGACATGTGCTCAGATAAAAATACTAAATCTGAGTATTATTGCATCAAAGTTCTGCAGATTATGATAATTTCTGTAAGCTGTGTATGCGTGATGTGTAATTTTGGCATTCAGTAAAAAAATCCATCAAGCATTCATGCGGATACTAGTAATTACTACTCAGTGTCGTCTCCCCACTGCTTGCTAAACAGAACTATGCTTCTTCAAAATCAAAGAACCGAGTTATTTAAATTCTGTTCTGCTATCCTGTCAGCCTATTCCCAGCCTTAAAGCGCTTGAAAGTTTCAGTTGACTAGAACAAATGCATGTAGTCGTCTGTAGCCGAACTAAACAGCCACACACGACAAATAGGTGCAGTTCGCTGTATTCAAATGCTGTGTATGCTCGCTGTTGTTTGCAGTCAGTCTTTCGACAGTCTGCTACCGCTACCTCTGATGACGTATTTAGCATAGGAGCACAACTTTCCTTTTACGTTGTCATTGGATTAACGGAGACGAGAACCGATAAGGATACGAATGATTGTGAGTAATTTTATCTAACTGAGACGTTACTTCCTGTTTCTGTAAAATGTCAACCGCTGTCCCTCTGCTCACATTACGTTTTTTCCGTGATAACGGCGTGGACCCTTCTTGTGGGTTCTAAAGCTGCGTTTCCATGATAAACCTGACCCGCATTTAAAAAACGCCTGTTTATTTATCCTTCTACTTAGCCATCCATGGAACGTGCATCAACACGCGCTCATTTGGAACGAGTCACAGAGTTTTCCGTGTCATGTTAATAGGGTGCAGAATTACTGCGTAAGTCGTCATATAAGTTTTGCTTATACTTAAGTTGTGTTCCGTAAAATTATTTCAGACGATATCTATTATACATTGTAACAGCGAATCAACTTTCACGCCTCTCCCTTAAGACCTGGGCCAAATATTTGTTGATATTAAGATAGCTCATGATGACCTAAAGATGTGCCGTAAAGAATATGAATTAAAAACCTCGACTAACTAAAAAGTTATGCAACCGCAAAATTTCGCTGGTATTCTGGTACAATACACTACAACTACAAAGCTTTTTCTTTTAGTACTCTCTTTAATCACACGTAAATTTTTAACTGTACATACGGTTTAAAAATAAATGCAGTATGAAACTGCCGTGTGATCCAAAATTTTTACCATAAGTAATAGGCAGAGAAATAATGTGAAGATGCTGCTGAATGTATGCAAAACCAGCACTACACACATTTACCTGGACTTACAGTCGAAAACCGAGCCTATCAACTTTCTCATACACCATAATACTTTGCTTAAGTACTATTTCAAACTCTGTTTTACTCATACCAAATGTTATTTATGAGCATGAATTAATTATACCTCTAATGAGGATTGTTAGGCACTGCTAGATGGCGCCACACGCCTCAACGCTAACGGTATGTAATGAGAAATTTCACTACAAATCACAGACTGAGAAAAAGGAATTGAAAATGATTGGCTTCTACGGCGTTTTCTATTTATAACTAATATTTTAATACACACTATAATCACAAAAATGCTTTGACGTTTGTTTAAATAATGTTTTAGTCTCGATTTATCAATCAATATCGACAATCGCTGGTGGCGCCAACTAGTGACTAACAATAGTAGCTCTGTCTAACGTGATCTTGTCCTGTCCAGTGTCGGGAGTTGCCGAATGAGCCGCAACTGTACCAGATGCCAACAAGTATCAGGAACATTATGAATGCGACGCTGCAACCGCTGACCGCGTACAGCATGCATGACTTTGCGCATTACTCGGACTTCAGGTAAACTTGATTTGCAGAACAATCTACCTCATGTTCTTATTACTAAGCAACTTTCTCATATCTAGTGATTTGATTGGATTTTTATTCCGCCCACCATTCTACAAAGAAACTTCATCAGGCTTTTTGAAACAGGATATTTTATTTTAACTCCTGAACTCAGTATGTTTATTACAAAACTCTTGGGTTTTTCAAGCCTTTATACGAAGGTCAAAATGAATCACGGAATTCGCTTCCTCCTAGATCAGAAAAAAAAAAACAAATATGAAACATTTCCGTTCTGTAAACTTCTCCAAATGTTTCCACTGCAAAAACTTACGTATGAGGAAACATTAGAATCAACAAACAGGCTCTTTTGCATACATAACGGAAAGTCACATTGCAAAATATTCTAGACATGCGTAGGCGTTTACAGTCAACCGCACGTCTACAGTATCATTTGAACTGCGATAACCGCCCTTACTGAAACGATATAAAGTCGCTGTCAACGCTGCACGTAAGCTTGTCTGTACCACGGTACGACTACACAGTAGTCCACACGTAGCCTGCTACACAACGTATTTATTCATTTTTAAATACGTTGTAACGCGTACGTGTGTTCACCTGGCCGATTACATAACCGCGTTACGATTGTAAACGAATAACCGCTACCCTAGGTTGACTTACCTTGCGGTGTAGCCTGCGCTTAAGAACATAAACTGCGTACATGTGCTTTCTGCATAAAGGTATGGTTCCGAAAAACGACTAACAACACTACCATTCTGGCTGATCCCCATACATTTTCTATAGGTCTATATTGAGATTAATTTCCGGGCACTCAGAAATGTGACACAGCAATGCCGCGCAGCATTGCTGCCGTGCTCGGAATGTAATCCATATCCATACTAATATTATAAATTCGAAAGTAACTCTGTCTGTCTGTATGTTACCTTTTCACGCCTAAACCACTGAACCGATTTCGATAAAATTTGGCAAGGAGATAGATGCATCCCGGAGAAGGACATAGGCTAATTTTTATCGACATACCACGCGGGCGAAGCCGCGGGCGGAAGCTAGTCTCATATAAACCTATAGAAAATGTATGGGGACCAGTTATAGTGACGCGGCAGTACTGCCGCTTGCAGCGTTGTTCGGAAACATACCGTTAAAAGTATGAGATTCTTAAGGGTCTACCCAACCTCAAATTTTATCTCGCTCGCACCATACTACTCGCCGCCGGAGCGAGAGCGAGACGAAGTGGGGTGCTGGCGGCTCAATAGTTCAAGCCTCGAATAGTTCAGGTGATTGCCATTTACGGTGTAAATAATGGTAATTTATTTCAAAATTAATGCTGCAGTATTTTCGGCATAACGGAAGATCATGCTAAGTAATTTGAGGTAGGGTAGGCCCTTAATATAAACAAAGAAACAATACAATTTCAATACGCACACAACATACTTTTGAATAGGTTATATACAATTTGAGTTAAGTACTAGTTTATTCACAGTGAAACGAACATGATCAATCTGGAGACTGCCGCTGATTTACTAGAGGAGGACTATGACACGTACGACCTCGAGCCTGAGATTGACGCATTCTTGCCGTCAAACATGACATCGAATGGAACAGTTGTGAGTTACTTTGATTTTCGACATGATGCAACATGATGCATGATGCAAAAAGTGCCTTATATGTGCCTATTTGAAATAAATTATTTGACTTTGATGTAAGCTTACCGGTTACATATACAGTATGCAAGGCTAAACACCGTTGTCACTCAAACCATGGGTAGTTGACTTAAATATAAAAATAAATGACCCAGTAACAACAAAAAAAACATTATTTTCATTAAAAAAAATGTTACCGGTGATTGCCATCATAACAAAGAGAAAAAGATTTTCTAAATTCGTATATTATGTAATTTGTTTCAGATTTCGGATTTGAACGCCGAAGCAAAACTATTTTTTCCACCTTACTTCAGATACAGAAAGTATCGTTCCATGGCCCAGGTACAGTTATTTCTGATATTTTGAGTGTATGTTACAGCCAACTGATTTATTTTACGGTTTCTTTAGATCAATCAAGGAATATTAGCTTATTTTACTTATCTGGCACCTAGCTGTTTAAAACATGCCAATTGAGGGACATTTGACCGATGATTGGACGGCAACAATACTTGTAACACTACTACTATCCTGTACTGTATAACTAATAATATCCTAAACATAAATTGGATAGTTTAAGGACAAGCCGGCTAAGACATAATCTCTGCTGTAACATGTTTACTCTCGCCAATATTGAATTTCAACTTTTATCGGGTTCGATACCTGACTAAAACCATGAGCTTTCTGAAATACTACAACCGCAAGCTTATAGCTCCATTGACTACTTATCTTTAATACCCTGGTAGTCTCAGTTTCCGTCCAGGAGCCATAATGTATGATGTTGATCAGAAAAAAAAAACAATTGTTACAGCAACACGAAATTGAGGAATTCAAAGAGAAGGCAGCAAAAATAACGGCTATCAGTAAAGGCAATGAATTGATCAAAACAGAAGTCCTTGTTAAACTACAGCAAGCACAAACACAGATCGAAAACGAAGAAAAGAAACATAACGTTGAAGGAAATGACGACACACAAAAGAAAACGCAACAACGCAAAAGGAAAATATCTGCTGAAAAAGTGGATCATAAAGCGTCCACCGATATAGTTACTGATAATATTATAATTAAAGAAGAATTAACAGAAAATAGCACTAAAACAGTAGACCTTAACGTGAAACCCTTCGCATATAAATCTGCAGATTACAAAAAGTTTTTCAACCATTCTAACAAAGATCACAAACAGAAAAAGCCCAAAATGAAATTTAAAAAATATAAAAAATAATGTCATATTTAGTAAGCGAAACTATACATTAATATATATATAGTTCGTTATATTTAACTTGTAGTTTTATTTATAGCCCGAGCCGAAATATCTGAATAAATGAAACACAGGACAATTTTTGTAAAGACATACTTTAATTTTTATCAAATTGCAGCGTTAAATATTGTAGAAAAAATTGCCTGTAGTTCTTGGCACTAGTCGATTGGTTTGGCCTCGACGTGAGTGTCAAGAACCGTGCGAGCCAGACGAGCAACCCTACTCAGAACCCTATTCAGAAATATC
Source organism: Lithophane semibrunnea (assembly GCA_947363905.1). Lineage (NCBI taxonomy): Eukaryota > Metazoa > Arthropoda > Insecta > Lepidoptera > Noctuidae > Lithophane > Lithophane semibrunnea. The sequence continues at coordinate 4,117,810 of OX376186.1, read as the reverse complement.
TTCAGAGATGTCTTCTCTCACCTTTATTTTGTTTTTACCCACTCTCCGATTTGTGTAAGCACCGGAGTCGTTCCTTTCCTTGATGATCCCTTTACCCTCGGCCCTTCTATTTTTGATGCGGAACTTCTTACTTGATCTGGGATGATCGTCCTCGTGATTTGCCTTCTTGTTACTTCTGTGTGCGACGCGTGGTTGAGAAGCCTCCGTGACCACCGTGGTAGTCTTTTCTTCTTCTGCTTGCACCTCACGTTTCAACACGCTCTTAAATGTCTGACCGCGAGTCGGTTCGTGAAGGGAGAAGGTGATGCGATCATGGTGTACCTGTTGGGGTGGGATAACGAGTCAGTGTTGAAATAACCAGCGACTTGGTTTTCAGAGTGAAGTGGAAGGCCATTTACAGATAGTAACAATTTAGTGCTTACCCTATATTCTATAGTTATATAGCATTCTTCCTCGTCTTCACATATTAGTGAATTGACGTCAGCCGGCTTGGCTGCGTTGGCAGGCCGGCGCCCCACACGAACGAAGCGCCACAGGGAGCGAATGCGAGGACCGCATGCACGAGTCATGTCAACCACCTGTCAGTCAATATTGCGATTAAATTATAGTTAAACATATTTTCTTGACTTTAATTCAGAATCTTAGATAATTGAGATTCATCGCCACATTCTGAAAAACGTTTTAATTTTTTGCCATGGAATTTAAAATTGAAGTTACTAATTTTTTTTATAATTATCTAAGATTTTGAATGAAGTTTAGCTGTCGATGAAATACGACGGATACAAAGCGGAGTACATACTTTCATCTGTTCAGCGCCATCACAAATGCTGCCTATATGGGGTTCCATGCCGAAGTTGTTAATGCAGGCGCGGTCATCTGGTAGTAGGGAGTCGATCTGGAACGCGCACTTTGGCGGGCCGTCCGTTCGTTCCTGTGCAGAAATGTTTTGATAAATTATGCATAGGTATAATAAAGCTGAAGAGTTTGTTTCAATACGCTTATGTCTGGAACTACGAGTAGGATTTGAAAAATTCGTTTGATAGCCCAGTCAAGAACTGGGCTATCAAATGCAACGATGTTTTTAGGAAGGTTATAGGATCACGTTACGACCCTAAGGAGCCGAGGAACAAAAACAAGTCGCAGGCTGACACTAGTACGATATAGAGGCCTTTATGGCTGTTATATACCGCATAAACGACATAGTGAAGAGATTTAAAAAAAAGAGTAGCTGAGCTGTTTCATACCGGTTCTTCTCAATAGGAAAAGACAAATTGGTATCTTCAGATTTAGGTGCACGAATATCTTATACAATTTTTAGCAATATTTAGGTATATACTAATTTGTAATCTTCTTGAAAACGGCTCTAACGATATCGATGAAATTTATAGGGGTTTACGGGGGCAAAAAATCGATCTAGCTAGGTCTCAAATCTGGGAAAATTATTTAAAAAAAACCTGACCTGACTAATTTGTTAAAATAGATACAAGTAATAAAAAAATGGTTATTACTGAAGATTGTCTTACCCAGCCTACTTCGTCACAACGTTTGGGTTCATCGTAGCATATGTAGTAGTTGATTGCTTTCGAACCATCAGTTCTTTTCTCAGTCGACCAAGTATACCAATTCTCACCGAATTTAAACATACTGTTGACGTGGCTCTGGCGGTAAATTAACGGGAAAATCAATTCGTTTGGGTGTTGTTGTTTCGGTTTTTCAGTAGTTGTGCTCTTTTCTTCTTCAAAGTCGATTTGTTTCTCATCTGGGTGTTTCTGCGACTTGATGAATGGCATCATTGTCGAGTCCGGCCGCCTCTTTTGCTCGGCCCAGGAGGCATCGGTGTGTGCGGTATCCTCGTCCTCCATCTTGGAGTCCTCCTGGTCGGAGTGCATCACCACCTTGACTTTGACCGCGAGCGCGGCGTGCAGCAGACACACACTATACACCAGGTAACTTACCCGCCTCATCTTGAAATGAACTATTACTTCGATCTCGGATTTAGTATTGCTCGGCTTCAGTTGTTTTATCCTGCATAAAGGAAGTTTGTTTTTGGCGGCTGACCGATAAGGAGAGTGTTTGTAAACATTCTCATAGACCAGCCATTCAGGAAGCAAAAGAAGAAATAGAATCTCTTTGTGTTTTAGATTCTGAGGCTGCTCACAGTGTGCGATGTGATAAGTAGGACCGAATCAAAAACAGACGCATTAGATTATTGCTTTTATTTGGGTACAAAGATGTAGAGTATAAAATAAAAATACTGCATTTGGTATCAACCTTTTTCATAAAACTTTGATTATGAAAATTAAGCATTTCGACAAATACATGATAAACATCTATAAAATAAAATTAAAGCATAAGTTGTATTTCTAGACTAATTTTTATCATTATTTCTTTATCTATATAGAAATTGTATAATCGTATAGTACAAATAAAAAAGCGAGTGAAGTTTGGACCATTGTTAGGAATTTAAGTTTTCCATAGTGCTCGATATAATACATCAGCCATAAGAATTCGTATTTACAAGATACATTATAATTTCGTTCTAACTTGATATTTCGTTCATAGCATTAGGGTAAGAGTAGCATCACTAAGGCAGAGAGGGTGTTTTATTGTACATTATTATTATTAGTGCCTAACATTACTAACTATCGATACATTAGCTTGAGGGAATGAGACTTCGTTACAAAACTACTATCTCTCATCTATATACTATCAGCTAGACAATAATAATTAACGAACAAATTAAGGCCAGATCGAAAGTAACGTATCCTTCGTGTAAAGAGTTGCCCTACTTAGAAATAATTAGACCTTTGTGTTCGATTAGCCTAGTTAACATTGGTTCCGTGTATGTCACACACAGCGTAGAGGACACTCGGTACACATCACTCACATACAGTTAGTGAACAGCTAAGTAACAAGGCGAGTTGTTGACACTGTGCGCGTTCAGAATTTTCCCTATCAACACCTGTGTATACCATCCTAAAACTTATTCTCACTTATTCTTAGCAAATTTTTATAATATAAAAAAATATCACGTCTTAAATTTAATTTGTTTTTATGTTTGCTTGTATTTAGATAACTCAACAAGTAGTTTTATTTCGATCGTCTCGTTACATTTTAAAAGTATCCTGCCAAGTACAATAGCCTTAATAAATATGATATACAGCCTCACAGCAGTTCTCACCAACAATTTCATAGAGTATAAATCAAATGTTTCTGGCAATAAATCATTTAGTTTTGAATCAAGATATAAGAAGATTATCTTAATAACAATAATATTATCTGCTATCGTAATTAAAACTGTAAGTACATACATTTGAATATTGCTTTTCATAAGTTACGCGAAATAAATAATAAATTCATAGAAGAATATTCTTAAAATATTTATAATTTTGTTATTTCTGCATAATATAGTACTCCAAAAAATATAACATTAGGTGTCCTCTACGCTGCGATTAATTGTGATTCAAACTTTACTAAGTTGCAACCTAAATATCGCTCGCTTACATCTAACAAGTGCTTATTCTAATAGGCTCATAACATTAAGCCGTTTCGGTCCACGAGAGGGGAACGTAAGAGCTAGTGATAACACTATGAAGCTTACGTTCGGATACACGCATCGACAACAACTCTACAAAAATAGGCTCTTACAAATCAAATATATAGAGTCATTCTTCACCTAAGATAAACTTGTATAACAATACGATGTACTAGAAGTTATTCTAATAAATAAAGTAAAGATGTAAATATAAAGAGTAAAATGAGAATAAATAAAGTTTATAATATAAAACAAATCTCATAGTTTCGGTGGAGTCATCGCATGTATCTAAACGCAACAGAGGTGGGCCGGGGGCCTCGCCCTGATATATTGTCAGAACAACTGCTCAATCTAACCTCAACCCAGCAAACTACGGAAAATAGACAAATCTCAACAGCTATATATTTAATTATTTCTAATAGAATTTATTTTATTCGATTCAGATGCAACTATAACTAACAACTTACTATTACAATATTTATGCCCTATTTTACTGTTTATAATGAATTGTGTTGTATGAAAATAAATGACTATTAAATTTGGTAACTTTACCTTTCAGGATAACACTAATTACATACCATGTCGTGTTCTATGCGGAAGAATGTGAAATGTTCTTGAACATTATTATCTTTATAGTATAAAAAGCATACGGTGCCTTGTAAAAAAAGTATCTAGACAACGATACTGCATGGTCAGTAGTAGGAGGCGGCATCTCGCAAAACGTACAAGAGGAGGTGAGAAGGAAGATCGGTTGCTTATGTCTATTATACGTAGCTCACTCGTCAAGTTATGCAGTACAGATAAAATCTATAATCTATTCACCGGTATGACTAAGATCGGCGTAAGTCCATGAGTTGCCAAATGAATCACATCACGATGAACTGATTATACTACGGCCTGTGATCGCTCGCACTCGGTCGTGTTTCTGTCTGGCGCGGCCCATCTACTGTTACAAACCAGAGCGTTCGACAAAGCCGTGCACAAAGCCGATCGGACGTGTGAAGCCACCTAACAAGAATTTCTATTAAGTACAAAAACCACGCGCGCCAGATAGAAACATTCTTCTGCAATCACAAGGGTACGAACATTCGGAGCAAATGTTGAGTACGAATCTTCGCCGAACAGAGATCTCTTCATTGCACTGTATTGTCGACAAGTTATTATTACTCGTTCCTACTTTGATTGAATAAGACTAATAAATACATAATAGAGATAGATTTAGAGAGAATACATATGAAGAGATCTCTGTTGGAGGGGTTGCGTAGCACATCCATTCAAAACCTAGTGGTCATTTCGGCACTGTCGCGTGTGTTGAAGCACACACAACCGTGTCCCAGTTCCACTCAACTTTTGCTCCGTGTCGTCCGTTAGTAGCTCATGCCCGTTATGTTGGGGCATGGTACGTGCCAGGATCACGTGGTCGCGTAGCTGAGGGCCTTGCGCTGGAGGAAGAGATGGATGTCTGCGAAGGCGGGCCGGTCGCGGTGGTCGCGCCGCCAGCACTCGCACATAAGCTCGTACACGTCGCGCGGACAGCCAGCCGCGCGTGGCACGCACTCGAACACGCCGTCGTCGGCTTCCAGGTGCGACAGGTTTGACAGCACCTGTGGTTTAACAAGCTGTTAATATACGATCATAGTAAACTTATACATTTTTATGCTCAGTTGGTCTAGTGGTAGCAATCGCTATCATGAGGTCCTGGGTTCGATTCCTAGGTCGAGCAAATTGTTATTGGGTTTTTTCCAATAAGAATTTCTAAGTAGCAGTCCGGAGTCTAGATTTGTGCTGATTGATGGCAGTAGGCGTCGTCCTATTTGGCGAAGATCTCACGATCAAACGCATCGTACGATCGTTATTAAGCATTTCATGTGCTCGTACGATTACTTGCGAGGTTCAAATAGGACACTCTAATGAAATCTGTATGTTTGAACTCATCGCACGACGAGAACGCATCGTGTCATCGAACGCAAGTAATCGTGCGAGCACATGAAATGCTTAATAACGATCGTACGATGCGTTTGATCGTGCGATCTTCGCCAAATAGGACGACGCCTTAGGCTCGCCCCCTACTACATGGGACTTACATAGCTGGCGCAAGCACTGCCTAACTATTTCAAACAACCCAAACACTAACCTAACCATTCAGAGATAATACGTTTTACTCATTTACTGAGTATAAAGCGGCTAAGTAATAACAGCCGCACGGGTCGATCCAACAGGTTAAGCTACGCTTGCCGGGGCTGGTCCGTGGATGGGTGCCCATCTTTACACACCGAGCCTCCTCCGTACCTCGGAAAACACGTTAAGCCGTTGGTACTATAGTAATTAAATAATTGAATTTTTATTCACTTGATTCGATTTTGTTTTGTTTTACCAAGTGTTATTTTTTAACTTTTTCTCGTGTTTGCATAAATAATGTTTTATTGTATTTGAAAATAGTATGTTATATTTTATGATAAGTACTTTTTATTTTGTAAATTGCACAACGCCTTGGGTTTCTGTAATGTAAAATGTACATTTAAATAAATTACGAAACATACCTCATTATCAGTCAAATGTTCGTAAGGCCTGCGCCTGCACAGGGTGAAGATCTCGTGTAGGGTCACAGCGAAGGCCCACACATCGCTCTTAGTTGTATACTTCGCCCTGAGCACCGACTCCCACGCAGCCCACCGCAACGGCAAGGGAATGCGTCCGTCAACCTTGTAGTAATCACACGCATACGCCTCGTTGTCCGTACCAAAGTCACTTATCTTCACTTGGTAATTCTTCCCTATTAGGCAGTTCCTGGAATTTAAGTTTTAAAGTTAGGGGAATAAAGTTGATTATTGATGTTGTGTGATCAGTTTATGTCAGGATGTATTGTTTTTCAATATGGTGTGGAGGATTGCAGTATTTTTTTGTTACTGAAGTTATGATTATTCATATTTACTCTATATATCGACGCGTAAACTTACTCAACCATGAATTTACATGATTCGAGTATTTTAGAGACCCTAGAGTAGAAAAATTACTGTCGGTTATAAAAAAAAATCTTTGTTTCATAGAAATCTGACCTACGCGGTCAAAATATATGGAATAGCAATTTTTTTTATAAATAACCGACGAAAAATTTCAACATAGTGGTTTCAGAATCACGTACTGAATCCATGGTAACAGGTTGCGCGCCGATGTCCTAGTATTATGTATCATGGAGAAATGCCTCTAATTTGTTTAGAAATAAGGATGCAGTATGAAGTAACTAGTATTATCTCCACCCAAATCGACGAACTAATCACCCCTTCACGCGTAGCGACAAAACCCGTTTCTACAGTGTTCATCACCGTAGAAACGGGTTTTGTCGACAGAAGAATAGACAAAACAACAGATTGTGATTGTTAATCTGTCATTTTGTCTATTCTTCCGTCGACAAAACCCGTTTCTTTGGTGCTTGCTGATTGTTCGCTATTTTAGACAAATTGCACACCATTTTTCAAACTAAAATTGATAGCTTAACAAACCTGGCAGCCAAATCTCTATGCACGAAATTAAGCGATTCCAAATACTGCATTCCGGCCGCTATTTGCGTGGCGAGATGCAGCAGCAGATGCGCGGCGGGGGGCACTGCCGTTCTTAGGAAGGCGCAGAGGTCGCCTAGTTCAAGGTATTCCAGTACTACGGCCAAAGGGGGCGACCGACAAGCACCCAGTACTCTGGCCAAGTATGGGGAAGATAATGCTGCTAAAATGCGTACGTCGCGCTCAAACTCGTCCCTGCGAAATGTTATAGCATAATCAGCCTAAAATGTTCCCAGTGAAATTCATCCCCTCAGAATTTAATCAAACACTCAAAATGAATTTCAATTCGGCTAATTATTTAAGTTTTGTTTATAGTCTTTCAAGATATTGATCATTTTTGAGCTAATTTAGTTTAAAAAAAAACATTTTATGTTTATGCAAAAGGCATAACGCAAAAGAGTTACAAGGATATTTTGGCGCGTGAATGATATTGTTATGGGGCGCCGGTGGTAAACATTTGTGAAATTGTTACAGAAATTGTATTGACAAAACAAGATGGCGATATTTGTCCACGCGCTAAAAGAACTTTGTAGCATTGTATTGTCTTGTCACAACAAAGTTAGAAGATTTAATCTAAAAGTAAGTAAAGAAAGACAAACACAGAAGACAATGACGTCACAGAAGTAAGACAAGGAACAAGTGACATGTAACAAACATGTAGAATCTAACGCTCATACATGATATACCTCTCCTTAACGGTGGCGTCGTGGCACAGGAACTTCACGGCGACCAGGCGCTTCTCCGAGGTTATTGTGCCATTGTACTCTGGCACACCGTCCGCCTCAGCTACGTATACCTTCAAAAGAAAAAGATGATTATTTAACGACTAGAGATCAATCAATCTATCTAGCCTTTTTCCAACTATGTTGGGGTCGGCTTCCAGTCTAACCGGATGCAGCTGAATACCAGTATTTTACATGGAGTGGCTGCCTATTTGACCTCCACAACCCAGAAACTGGGTAATACGGCCAGAGATGTACTGTGTTTGAAGAGTATGGATAACGATTAGAGGCTCTTGAGATATTTCAATATTGTTTCTGGAGTGGATGGTAAATATTTGTGATGTTTTTGGTATTGCGAATGTTCAATTCAATTGTCAAGGGGTTGTTGGGCTTGTTTGCCATAAATCTTATATAATGTCATAGATTAGTTGAGCGATAATTGTCTCAGTTGATTATTCTAGTACTAAGGTGAAGGTAAACGCCGTGACGCGCTCGCTAGGGTGGGGCGGTACGTGGCCAGAGTTGTGTTAAGTGAGGTGGCGGAGCGACGCGTCAGTCTTGTGAGGGCAATAAACGGATATGCTGGTCGTCCTTTGCTGGGCCTTGCTCAGGTAACTGGGAGTCTGACTTGGCAGAGATAGATCGCCGAGATGTCGTGAAGATAGCGACGCCAGTATAAGCGTCGCGGCGCGCCTACGGAAAATTACATTGCATTCTCACACACGAGTGCGACCTAAACGTGCTCACTACCACCGCCGTTTAGGCATCAAGAGGAGGGGCCCGTAGTTACGGGCCACAGTATAGCCTCCGCGGGCGAGGGGCGAAGCTCCGACCCCGCTAGCCGCACCCCCCTGACGGGGGTGTAGCGATCTTCCACACTGTCGGATGCAGACCTCCACTTCTCCTATGCGAAACTGTTGGTTTGCCCGAACGTGTAAAGTAGTGCGTGAACATTATTAGTAATGTACCTACTGTGATGATTGTTCTGAAAGTGAAATACTAACTGAGTTGCTGCATCATCGTGTTTTATTGTAAACCCGCACTATGGAGTCATACCACCGAATCGAGATGATGACGGCAGTATCGCTCAGCCATCGCTGACGCCGTCATATAAATAAAAAATCATAACCCTCCTCTTTGCTTCGTCTAAATCGAGTAAAATAAAATTATGTATTATAAAAGAAAAATTGAAAAAAAATTCACGGAAAATTTTCAAATTTCAAAAAAACTGGAACCTCCTTTTCACCCAACTACAGCAAAACAAAAAGAGGGTTATGATTTTAACCGGTATTTATGTATGTATGTTCATCTGTTCCCTCATAACTTCTAAACATTCTATGAAATGTTTGTATTGAAATGTTAACAGGACAACATCTATCGAGTAAACTAATAACTTAATAAAATTAAGTACCGTGCCAAATGCACCCTCTGCTAACTTAGAGATCATTCTCAGTCTGTGCCTCGGAAACTCAATCACGTTGGTCGTCTCCAAACGTCTCTTTAAATCTATGAACACTTCCTGCTGACTCGGCGACTGAAATTAATAAAAAAAACTTATATTATGTTTCTTAAAACGTGACTAAAATCATTCCAGTTACAGGTCGCTTATAAACAAAACGCATTTTTAAAACAAAATTCCTTATCACACGTTATACTTTGCACATAATGATGATAAGAAACTAGCATATCCTAGGACATGTGATGTGTGTATGTGAGCAACCCGCACTGAGCCGGCTTGCTGGTTAAAGCTAAGCACACACTGCAGCCGCAACGAGCCGCAACGCACGCGCATTTTGATACCAAAAAAGTGCGGTGCCCGTAGTGTGTGTTGGCTCATAAAAAATGTACGAAAGTGATGAAGGGAGATTTTTGCAATGCGTTACGTTGGGTTGTGGCGAAGTCCGCCTGCCGTTCTTCAAAAGGAAAAAACCGGCCAAGTGCGAGTCGGACTCGCGCACGAAGGGTTCCGTACCATCTTTAAAAACGGGAAAAAAAATCACGTTTATTGAGCCCCCTTAAATATTTATTTTATTCTGTTTTTTTGTATTAGTTGGTATTGCGGCAACAGAAATACATTATCTGTGAAAATGTCAAATGTCTAACTATCACGGTTCATGAAATACAGCCTGGTGACAGACGGACATACAGACAGCGGAGTCTTAGTAATAGGGTCCCGATTTACCCTTTGGGTACGGAACCCTAAAAATGGAATCCTTCTAGCAAGCTTATAAGGGTGTCGTTAAGACGGAAAAACGGACAACAAAGTGGCATTATTTTGTTGTCCGTCTACCCTTTTTTCTTTTAACTTCGTCATTGTATAGTTACCCGTGTGCTATGCTTGGAGCGTATGGACCCCGCACCGGACCTCCTTGTGTCCATGTCCATCTTGTCTTCCACGATGTCCGTGGTTCGTTCAGACAACGAGTCCAGTCGCCGCTTGGTCAGTAGCGGTGCCGAACTCAACTCGGGAACCGCATAGTCGTAGTTTGAACTGTCTGTTGGCGACAATATGTTGGGTTAGTTATCGATACATGATGTAGGGAAAAAGGAATTAATATTTTGTTGGGTTATCCCCGCCAATGGGGAATTGTGAACTCTCTGGTCTATAAATCCCCATCAATGGTTGTAGCTTTAGAATTTGAGACGATCATTGGGCCAGATAGTAAGAAAATTTTTGAAGATTTTATAAAATGTAGTTTAAATATTCATAAACTAGCGAACCGCTCCTGCTGTTTTTACGACTTGATAAACAATCGAGATTTCTTAGTTATAATGTAACTTTAATAGTAACATAAACACATAAACCTTCCGAAATAAATTCTCTAAACGATGGTGACAACCACATCAAAATCTGTTGAGTGGTTTAGAAGAACAACGCTTACTTACAGATAAACACGAAAAACGACTTTAATCTATATACTAACTAGCTGCGCCCCGCGGTTTCACCCGCGTAAGTCTCGATCCCGTGGGAATATCGGGATAAAAAGTATCCTATGTGTTAATCCAGGTTATAAGCTATCTGTTTGCCAAATTTCATCCAAATCCATTCAGCCGTTTTTGCCTGATTGAGTAACAAACATCCAAACACACAAACTTTCACATTTATAATATTAGTAGGATAATAAAGCTGAAGAGTTTGTTTGTTCGTTTGAACGCGCTAATCTCTACCTAAAGAACTACCAGTCGGATTTTTTTTTTTTTTTTGCATTTTATAGCTCGATACCATCACGCTAGGACAATTAGGAGCCGAGAAAAAGAAAAAAAGTCAGAAATAACACTAAGAGAAGAAGAAGTAATAGCTCGGACTATGCGATGCGACGGGGTGGGACGGGGGAACAAGTAATTTAAAGCAGACGAAGTCGCGCGCAGAAGCTAGTTTATAATATTGCTCTCATTTACTATTTAACAACACAAAAAGGGAAAAATAAAGACACGATATCATCCTTACCTGAAAGTGCAGTGTTCGAGTCCTTGACGAAGTCTTTCATTTCCAACAATACAGTACTATAGCTAAAATACGGAGCACACTTGAGCGCTTGATAAGGCTCTTGGTACTCATCCGACTTAACATCTAAGGCGCAGTCTATGATCATCTTGTTCTCCGGAAGCATGGAGGTTCCACACCCGCTGTAGTTGTCTATGGTCCGCTTCTGGGACACTGTTGACTTGGCCAGCGGCGATGCGAAGCATTTCCTATGCCTATGTCTATGAACTATCAGGAAGATGGCCACCGCGAGTAGAATCACAAGGGCGGTTAAAACGCCCACTACTATGGCAACGTATAGGGGATCTTCTTGGTGCGCGGTTGATATGGGCACCTCTTTGGTGAGGGTTGTCAACTTTTTGTCTTTGCCCACGGCCGGTTTCTGACTTTCTGGTGTGTAGTTCCCTTGTGCTACGTCTGAAATTAAAAGGTGTTATGTTAATGCCATTTTTTTCGAGCTAACTAAGCTGTAGGCTACAATATACCTTTTGGGCCCTATCAGAATACCAGCGCTGCGGTATTTGTTTATTTTTTCTCAAATAACGCAGCATTATGCTGAGATCGGAGCCTTTTTGGCCTCGCACAGGTATTTATTATTACTTGTTTTATTAATTTTGTTAGTTTTAATGTTCGTTTTTTTTTTGTTATATTTCCCGTGCGTGTCCCAAATAAAATATTTTTCTTTCTTTCAATACATGACCAGTTCTACCTTCAGATCCACGTGATCTGTTCAAATACGCAGTTTTGACGGTCCCCTGCTAGCCTGCTACGGTAGAAACGATTGCTTTTAGAATTAAATCGGAAACTAAACAGTCATTTCGTTTCGAGCAAGCATGCGGTCAGGCCACCGCTTACAGCAGTATTATTTTAATCTTACTCAGTGAGGGAAAGAGATGGAGCTTTATGTCATATGTCCTACACTGAAGTAATATTAAAATAATACTGCTGTAAGAGCTGGTGGTAGGGGCCCAGATCAGCACCTATACTACGACGTATTAATGCCAGCATTTTTCCAGTGTTAGTGAGAGACGGAGCTATACGGCCGCTAGCACCATCCTTTTTTCGCAATGGAATAATGATGGCATTAATACTTCATAGTCAGCCCCCAGATTGGTCTGTTCAGTCTTATCTCCGTGTACAGTTAATGTAAGTACTAACCAGAGTCGAAAACAACTTCGCTGATGAGTATCCAGCGCGCGGAGAAGCGCAGTTCGATGCGCACCCACTTGCCGATGCGATGGTGCAGTTTGATGCTCACGTTGCGCGAGTTCTCGAAGATGTTGTCTTCCACGTACGTGTAGCGTATCGGCTCGTCTTGGAAGTGACGCCCGCCGATCGAAAATGATATTATTGCTTCGGAGAACACCTGGCGCAAGAAAATATTTATTTTTAACTACCTACCTAGACCCAACCGACGACTGTTTTTTTTTTAATATTCGTAATAGTGCGAGTGTGAGGAGCTCGTGGCTAAGTAATAACAGCCGCTCGGGTCGATCCATCAGGTTAAGCTACGTTTGCCGGGGTTGGTCCGTGGATGGGTGACCATTTTCACATATCGAGATTCCTCCGTGCCTCGGAAAGCACGGTAAGCCGTTGGTCCCGGCTGTCATTTGTGGATCTTTGACAGTCGTTACGAGTCGTCAGAAGCACGAAAGTCTGACAACCAGTCTAACCAAGGGGTATCGTATTACCCAGTTACTGGGTTGTGGAGGTCAGATAGGCAGTCGCTCCATGTAAAATACTGGTATTCAGCTGCATCCGGTTAGACTGGAAGCCGACCCCAACATAGTTGGGAAAAGGCTAGGCAGATGATGATGATTCGTAATAGTGCGAATTTGGTTTTTATTTTTGGATTTTATATTTTTCGGAATCTTTTCAAATTGTACTTTCCATAAAAACCAAATTCGCTCAATTACTAACATTAAAAAAAAAATAGTCGAATTGATCCAACCGTTTTCAAGTGAAGCGCTTATCAACGAACATCATTTCATTTAAAGATTAGATATCAATCTGCCTAGCCTTTTCCAAACTATGTTGGGGTCGGCTTCCAGTCTAACCGGATTCACCTGAATACCAGTATTTTACATGGAGCCACTGCCTATGCCTATCTGACCTCCATAACCCAGTAACTGAGTAATACGATACCCCTTGGTAAGACTGGTTGTCAGATTTTCGGGCTTCTGACGACCCGTAACGACTGTCAAAGATCCACGAATGACAGCCGGGACCAACGGCTTAACGTGCTTTCCGAGGCACGGATGGGTTTCGGTATGTAAAGATGGTCACCCATCCACCGACCAACCCCGGCAATCGTAGCTTAATCAGTAATCTGATAGATCGACCCGTGCGGCTGTAATAACTGTTATTACCTCTTTAAAGATTAGATATTTTATGCTGCATATAAAAAAGATGAAATACAAAAGTGAAAATTCTAATAGGTAAGCTTTATTTAAACCAGAACTGTTTTCCTAATGCATTATATTTATATTCGCTGGTATGGATGTCAATATCTGCCAATTAAAATCCTCGTAACACAATAGTCAGACACTCAACTTTTTACAAACATTATTTATTTAGCCATTCATAGCGGATTTCAAATTATGCGATTGTTTTCCATGCAAGTGAATATTTTAACAGTTTCTGTCGACTATTCCAAGTTTTAATAGTCCGTTAGTTACTAACAAAAGTTTAGCAAGCGCTACGAATAGTTCTAATTAGGCTGATCCGTTATTAATTCAGAGTCGCTACCCTAATCAGTCTGCTGAAATACTAAAATTAACCTGAAACTAGTGGTTTGAAATATCGCGACAGTTCGTTAAAATATTCAGGAGCTTTGAAAGTTTGTAAAGCGGGTACTATTGTACAAGTGCAAAATGGTTTGTGTACCTGAACATCGCGCATGAATTTATTATTGCAGTACAAGTGGACAGCGCTGAACTCTCGCACTTTGTCGAACTCAAAGGTGATGACGGGTGTGTTAGGGCGGGAGTCGTTGCGCCAGCCGACCCAAGCGGAGTTTTTCGCGGCTTCTCGGATCTCGTCGCCGCCGAACTTGCCGTCGACGAGCTGCCCCAGGCCGCCTCTCAGCTCTTCGCCCCATTGGCCATCGTACACCATGTCCGTGAGCTCCACACCGTTGCTACGCTTGTCGCCTTTTGGCATCGTGTACGCGACAATTCCCACTGTAATAGAGAATATTGTTTGTGAGTAGATAAGTTATTTTTATTACTGTCTCGCAGTGAAGCAAGGAAAATACTCTCTACCATAAAGTGTAGTTATTTCGCCATACTTAGCAGACGCCGCTTTAGCAAATAAAGCAAGGAGGTTGATAATAAGTGACACACAGACTTTTTTTTTTTGTGAGGGTGCGAAATCATCCAATGACTTCTCCCGATCTGGGCGGAGCGGAAGGGCGTGTCAGACTTTTACTGACTTAAACCCACCCGTGTTCCTTCAGTTGCCTGTTGCCAAGGTCCCGGTGTCCCTTTCGGACTTTCCCGCAACGTGACACACAGCCTAACGACGTCTTTCTTGATATCACTATAATTCTAAGCTAACTCAATGATCGTTTCGCAATTAATTAACATAATATAATTGCTATCATGACCACGCTTAACACATCGATTGGCAAACTCAGTATGATATTACATCCTCTTGACATAGTCCTTTCGTCGCTCTTACGAAACGAGTAAGAAAAGTTGTATATGTAGAGAAACATATTTGGTAAAAACCATGGACACAGTGTTTCCTAAAATATCCCTTTAGAGTAAGATTATTATTTTTATTAGGTAAGTAAATGACTCTGTGTCCAAGATCATTTTAATAAATATTTATAAAACTATATCCTGTTTTCAATCCGAAATTACTTTCTCTAGGCTAGTTTTAACCAAAGCTCGGAGTGACACCTAGTTTTAACTGAAAATCAAATATATCAGTGGTAAATTCTAGTTTTGACTAGGTATTTCCAGTTTTAACAAAGGTATTTAGTAAAAACTAGTTTTAACTAGGGAAAACGCGTTCTTCCTAAAAACTGGTTTTTAACTGTAACATATATGTAGATAGAAGCCAAAAAACCAAGGAGGCAATATAAAAAAGCCAAAAAGCTTTCTATATAGGTGCTGCAGACATGTTGGAAGTCCGCAATAATGCAAAGGCCTTAACCAGTGACAGGTTGTTAACCCGCCGCCTGTAGCGCCGGATCGTTTCCTTCATTTGACTCATACAACGTGCGCCGCATAATAAGCACTTGCGACAATTGTTTCTAGATCATTCTAAGATCTAAAACCCTACCAATGTCGAGCGTTAACATGGATCGAAAGCGACAGAATAACATAATTCACAAATCAATAACACTATTTCTGAAACTCCGAGTTCTAGACTTGACTAACTACGTGACTTCACTAATTATGCCCGTTTTCACTAACACTAAGCGATATTTTAATACAATGAATGCTGCATATAAAGCGCGAAAAAACATTTCACCAACCACAGCCACTGATTGGGTGAAACAGGAGTGGTAGCTTAGGGATCTCCTTACGTTCGGTCTTAATACCAAAGTGACGCTAAACTTGAAAACGGGCAAAAAGGAAACAAACTTACTTATAGCGTGTTCAAAGTTTCAAACATAGCAAATGTCAGCGGGATTAGGCCCTACCCTACCTCAAATTTTATCTCGCTCGCACCATACTACTCGCGGCCTGAGTGAGAGCGAGACGGAGTGGGGTGCTGGAGGCTCCCAAACCTCGAATAGTTTAGGTAATTACTTTTTACGGTGAAAACGGAGGTAATTAAAAAAAAACAAAACATAAGACCTGCTTTATAGTTAGTTCAGTTATTATACAAAGTTTCATGATCTAATTTGAAGTATTTTTTTAATACCAGCGGTTTATAGTTCGGTTTAGAGGATTTTTTTTTTATCGAGATTTTTTTATGTACTTAATCGTGTTTTCGCCAAACCTAGGACCTAGCACCAATCCTCAACTTTAACAAATATTTATTTAAAAATTAATGCTGCAGTATTTTCGGCATACCGGAGGATCATGCTTAGCAATTTGAGGTAGGGTAGGCCTTAATCCGAACTAGTATCCCGTTACCCGTAGCCAGAAATAATAACGCTAAATTCCCGTTTCACGTGACGAACCTATTTGATAGAAGCCCTTTGAAGCAGCTCCTAGTTCAAAGCAAAAGTATAAATAAAGGCGTTCAGTCATACAGTGAGTGTACACACGGCTACACATCAAGCTATACAAAACCAGTTTAAGCTGATCTCGCATTGTACAGGATTTCCCTACAATGAGAGATCAGCGTAAACTGGTTTTGTATAGCTTGATGTGTAGCCGTGCGTACTTAGGACATTATTGCACTTACATGGCATTGCAATTAACGTCGCAAATGCGCCATGAGACGACCAGTGTCATTCGCATTGGATATCGTATGTGTACACAAATTTCAATGATTATTACACTTTGCGAGCATGGGAAATTCTATTAGACGATCGCCATATTGTAATAGTAAACCCACGAATTCCAATTCCAATCAAGAGAGATGAAACGAAAATTCATTGAAAAGCTGATACGATAAAAACTTTCACATATTTAATTATTAATTTTATCGCAAGCCTGTCTCAAAAAAGACAACACTGAAACCGTTTCAGTGTTCAAAATATTTTTCAGAGAACATGGAAAACCTTATATAAGATAAAACCATGGCTCGGAACCGGTTTGAAAGATACGGGTTAATACCGGTTTATTTCGGTTTTCCCTCGCACTTTTATAAAGAACGCGAACGTTTAGAGAACTTAATTTTAACCTAAATTAACTGGTGTATTGGACGAGCGACATGTTTGTAAAAGCGTTGCAACTTGTGACTACTTGTGAGGATGCCGCGCTGAAAACTTAAGTATTAACCGGTTTTTATTGCTCTATACCGGTAAATCCGAAAAAACCTTTAGGTATATAATACTCTACCAAATACCGGTTTAAAAAAACCAGTTTATATGCGTACGTAACCGAATGTAAAGGGTATCCGGGCCTTGGTTATAAGCACTAAATATCTCATGCCATTTCAATTAGATAAGCTTTGATGGAAAGCTCTTAAACAAATGCCACTTATTGCCGATCGATCATTTACACGAGCGATTTATCCGAATGTAAGATACATCATAATATTGTTTTCAAGAAATTATCGAGTGAGCCCAAGGAATTGTGTAGGGGCAGAAAAATTGAGATAAAATAATAAGGGTGTGACATTGTGAATATTTTCCATTTAAGGGCGCACCCTACCTCAGATTTTATCCCGCTCGCACCATACGACTCGCGACCTGAGTGAAAACGAGACGGAGTGGGGCGCTAGCGGCTCTAAAGCGTCGAAAAGTTTAGATAATTGCTTTTTACGGTGAAGATAATGGTAATTTTAAAAAAATTACAGGCATAAGACCTGCTTTATAGTTAGTTCAGTTATCATGCAAAGTTTCATGATCTAATTCGAAGCATTTTTTGAATACCAGCGGTTTATAATTCTGTGCAGAGGTAACTTTGGATTTTTTTTCTATCGTAAAATTTGATGTAATCGTGTTTTCGCCTCACATAAGACCTAGCATCAATCGTCAACTTTAACATATATTTATTTCAAAATTGATGCTGCAGTATTTTCGGCATAACAGAGGATCATGCTAAGCAATTTGTGATTGGGTGCGCCCTTAAGATGATGTTCAATCAATCTGCCTAGCCTTTTCCCAACTATGTTGGGGTCGGCTTCCAGTCTAACCGGATGCAGCTGAATACCAGTATTTTACATGGAGCGACTGCCTATCTGACCTCCACAATCCAGTAACTGGGTAATACGATTCCCCTGGTAAGACTGGTTGTCAGACTTTCAGGCTTCTGTCGACTCGTAACGACCGTCAAAAATCCACGAATGACAGCCGGGACCAACAGCTTAACGTGCTTTCCGAGTCACGGAGGAGTCTCGCTATTTAAAGAGATCACCCATCCACGGACCAACCCCGGCAAACGTAGCTTAACCTGATGGATCAACCCGTGCGGCTGTTATTACTTAGCTACGAGCTCTTCCCATTTAAGATGATTTTGTGTATCTTAAAATTACATCATGTTCATGTCCTCCGTCTGTTCATCGGTCTGTTCATGTATTGGATGAGTGAGGATGATTACAGCAGTCAGTTAGACGCAATTTAATGACCCAAAAACCAAAAAAAAAGCCTACGCATAATAAAACACGCTTTAAATAACTAGTCCGGTCAAGTTACCCCAAAAAATAGGGGTAGGTTAACAAAAATTTGCATTGAGCTGAAAAATTGGTACGAATGTTCGGAACACCATTATAAATGAAATGTAGAAAGTCCCCATCGATCCCTCTCATTTTTAAATAGTAGGTATTGAATTAAACATGATCGGTTTCCCCGATAGGCCTATTCCACAATCTATTTGTGGAATAGGCCAATCGGGGAAACCATGTTAAAAAAACGCTCCAAGTACACCACATCTCCCGGGTGGCGTGGAAAGAATACAACTTTTTCAACCATTATATCTCAGAAACGGTTACGTTTAGGACAAAAATTGTAGACAATTTTTGTAAGATCTAATAATCTTAATCATATCAATCTTTTGATTGCATAATCTCCAATTTTTGTCTGACCTACTTTTATCATAAAACTTACCGTTTGGCTAAAAAACCCTTATTTGCGAACTTTGACCTTGAATTTTTTTTTTTGCATTTGTCGGATCGTTGGAGTCTTTACATTTCATTTATAATGATGTTCCGAATATTCGTACCAATTTTCAGCTTTATGTGAATTTTTGCACTTTGCAATATAGACTTTGGCCGGACTAAACCGAACAGACTTCCATCAACGGTAAATACCATAAATTCGAAGAACCACTGTGCTTTTAAAGACAGGATCTAACCAAGTCGTTTCCCAAGAAAAAGGTCTGTAAATCAGCACGACGCGGTGGCTACGTATGTGACGAGGCTCCTAATGTAGCTCTATGTATCACTGATTTATTTGTCGGCGAATTTCACAAAAACATGCACTTACTTGAAAATGCAGCGTTCGTGTGCCGCCGCGACAAAAAAAAACCGTCCGAGGAATAACAACTGCATTTATTTATTATTATAAGGTGTGAATCAAATACAATGTGTTTTATTTATATTCTCGTCCACGCATTAAGTGAGCGACACCTGGCTTGTTCTTGCACAAGAGGGCAAGTATTATGGTTTATGGAAGCTTGTTTATATAACCTTCATCTAGTAGTTACTAATTTTCTTTGTTAAAGGAAATTGCGTAATTGTGTAGCGAGCGACTCGGCGACACGTCACCGCACTAAGCCTGTAACGAGTAACAAAGCTCTGCAATAATCTGCGATTGAGCGCACGTACGTTGAATATCCTGTTTGAAAGCTAATCACTTCCCTTGTATATAAACAGTTCTGATATTCACACGAATATTGAAATTAAACTGGTTTTACAAATTAGCTCGCGGTTTGAGGCCGAGCGCTGCGAAGTGCTTGCCACTCAGGCACTCCGGCACAAGCACCACAAACATTGGTAAAATTATTTTCATTTACGATTAAAAGCAAAATGTGTCTGTTATTTTTAGCGTCCAGCCGTTCAAACCTACGCGAACGTCAACAATCAACAAACAAGCACAATTACTAAACCCCTTGAAGGGGCTTAAAATTAAGCCTGTATATAAAATATGTATGGTCCTTTTGAAGTATTACGGGGACCTTACGGCGAGCTTAGTGTATACAAACATTCCTTGAACGGGAATGTGTACATAGCCGCAGTCGCAGGTAATGATAGCGAGGTATCAGTGGCGTGACAGCCCAACGGCAAATGAAAGCAGTTTAAAAATGCAGACGTATGATTAACCCCAGTAATTTGCCACTTTTTACTTAATGACGCTTTGCATGCGGTCCCCAGTGCACGTTCGATAACAAAATTCCTAGAATTCACTAAGGCCTTCAACGATATCGTTGTAGTAACCATATTAAAACTGTGAACACGGCGCATTATAATTTCTGTGATACGCTCCATAATTAACGTTATTTTAATGAACTTTGTACACGGCTCGCACATTATTTTGATTATTTTATGACTTATGGGAATGTAGACGCGTGTAATTACTTTTAGAAACCCTATGAATAAGAACACAGAATGACAAAATAATTAAGGTTTTGTCTCCAGTGTACTCTGTAGCAATTACGGAAATTAGCTGTTAGAATACAACAATAATACTACCTATATTTTTCCACTTCTGCCAAGTAATCTGGTTTTAATTAACAGTTAAAAGAAATTGCTGTGTTAGTATTATTCAGTGTAATAGCGGGGCGCTTTGTATAGTGGCGCCCGTCAGGTTAAAGACTCGACACTTGTATTAGATCCCTATGAAATCAGCGTTTTGTATAGGGAATTTTAAAGAAGTTGCATTTTTCATACTATAAAACCATGAACACTAATGTTTTAAAACTTTTATGCACTAATGTTTAAAAACTAAGATAACGTATGCCACTTAGATTAAGCGACCAAAATAAGTTTTGGCTAAGTTAAAAAAAAAAATTGTGGTCATTTCTGCTAATAAAATGAGGAGTAATTTTTAAGGTATTATTTATGTTTAGAAAACTATAAATAATAAGGTTTTTTTACTATTGGTAGTTGTCTATGATGGTCATTATTCGATATAATACCAAGCAATTGATGAATATTTTAAATCATAGAAGTGACGAGGTTCTTTCTCTATTTGTGAGAAAAAAACGCCAATTTCATTGGACCCAATATTAAGTGGGTGTACATACACGGATATGCATTAAAGAGCTTTCACAAAAGACGAGGATATTGTGAAAAGACAATAATAGATTCAATAAACCTGTGTATTAAACGCGGTGAGATTGCGCGAAGGATATCACCTGACGGTGCATTATGAATCGGACTGTCAAACGTTCACCACAGCTGACATTCGATTAAGCGCTCAGCTTACCTCCCAAGGAGCCGAAGCGCAGGTAAAACGTGGATTTGCTTCTGAACTATTGTGATTTAGGAAATAAGCTCACGGCTTATTGCTTATGCTGGCGACGTTCGCTTCCTATTGCCGTGATGTTTGTTCTGTGATATTGACTTATAATGTCTTAATGTTCTTTATTCTTAATAAGAAAAAAAAAAAACAACTGACTTCCAAAAAAAACACTAAAAAAGTGAAAATAACTTTAATTTAGGAAGTCGGTGTCTTTGCTTTTAAATTTTCGTTTTTTGCCACCGACTACCGAAATTAAAATTATTTTTCGGTATTTTTTTGGAAGCCGGTTGTTTTTTTTTTTTGTAAAACGTTTTTATTTTTCACTTTTTAGTTGTGGTACCTACCCCACACAAATTCGTATACCACTACCTGCTATGTAAATAACAGTGACTGTAGATTTGTAAAAATTCTTATAAGTGGGTCTTTATCTTAGCTAAGAAGAGGACCATATATTATACCACAAAAGAGAACATTACGTTTTATTAGTAATAGACGTTACTCACCGCTCCAATAGCAGCCGTAGAGCTCGACCCTCATGCAGACTGTGCGGCGATGCGAACTGTATGGAATGAAGCGGATCTTGGATGCCCAGATCGGCGGCTCCAGGTGGTTTTTCTTCTCCAAATAAGTGTTCGTGTTACCCTGCAGAATCTGAAAAACAAAATTATTTCATTACTGTCTGTTTTATCACTGTGGAGACGAGTGGTGCCCTCTCTATTGTATTACGGTACTCAGTGAGGATGCCATATCTATATCGCTTGAAGGTTCCTTAGGCGAGTGGCAAAAATCGGAACTAACGCCGCCATCTTGGTTTTCGATAGGTATTCTAAATCATTTTTTTTTCCTAGCCTACGCTGTCCCACTCCTGGGCAAAGGCCTCCCTCCACTCCTTCCATGTTTCGCGAGCCCGCGCGTCCTCTTTCCAGTTTTGATGTAACCTATCCAGCTCGTCCCGCCATCTCCTACATGGTCTGCCGCGACCCCGTCTCACTGTCTCAGGGCACCAGTTCTGCGCTATTTGGGCCCACAGTTTGTCAGACATGTCGGCAGACATGTCCTGCCCAGTCCCATTTAAGTTGGGCAGCTTTTTCATTTATTACTTAGGTAAAATTTTAAATACGAATCGCCAGAGATATTATGTGGTCATCAGAGAACAGTTCAAAATGAGAACCTCCTCCGGGGCGTTAACATTTCCGTCTAGGGAATACGTAGCTTGATAGGATAAAGTTGCGAGTTGACTGGAGATCAAATTGTCGCAGCATCTCACTGAAAGCCGTGTGGACTAGGGGGCTGTCTGAGGTCGAACAAATTTCAACAGACCGTGTTTTACTCAAACATATAAAATCCCGCGTCGATACCACTTAGGTAAGTTTTTATTTTCGCGATTTCAGGATTTGTCCCTTAGTGAAAGTTGTTCATAATGATAAGTACAAAGTCTCCTTTAGAGGATGCCTATGAATTCAATTTCACCGTTTATAATTGGTAAATAAGGCTGTTTTCTACAAACGAGGAACTCGATGATAGGCCTATCCTACACTGTAGCCCAATGCCTTTTGAACCTAAACAACAGCTGTTTATAGACCGTCGCATTATGTACTTGGTTCTATTCTGGGCTTTATTTTGAAGTCGTCTCAAATTTAATTCGCATCACGGTTCCTAGTAAGTGTTCGGAAGCTTCAGAAACACCAGGCTCGTAAACCCAAATTAGGACACATAACATAACATCGCCTGTATTTCCCGAAAGGTTAGGCAGATGTGTACATAGGTACAACCAAATTAGGACTAAGTACAGAAAAAACAACCGACTTCCAAAAAAAACAAAAATATGAAAAATAACTTTAATTTCGGAAGTCGGTGTCTTTGATTATTTTTTGTTTTTTCCACCGACTTCCGAAATTAAAGTTATTTTTCACTTTTTAGTGTTTTTTGTTTCTTTTTGTAAAATGTTTTTATTTTTCACTTTTTCGTTTTGGTACCTACCCCACACAAATTCGAATGTGTGAGAGGAACGTTTTCGTGTTACATTCACCGTTAAAAAGTTTAAGATTTTAACATAGCTTATCCATGTTGCCGCTGTAATCCCCAGTTTCCCCGGCGCTGTATTAGCAGCTTATAATATCACGAAGCTTTATGTTGCAAAAATAATCTAGAACGCAATTGAAATGCGCCTCGGAGATCTGTCCCGCCTCATCGATGGGTATTATTTTAAATCCGAGACCGGCGTACAATAGCCCTTACGTGAATGCACAAACTGAATCGATGTTTAGAATATTAAATCGAATACTCTAAGCGTAATTAGGGATCGACACCGTGATACTTATACTTTAAGCCGAATGTCGGCGAATGCTAACGAGTAGGGTATTTAGACACTATGAGAGTAAACGTACTATCGAATGAGAACAGCTCGGTTCAGGCGAACGCGCTCAAAGCTAAGTGGGTAGATGATCGGTATCTTTCGAGGATTTAATTAGCGGGTTTCACATTGAAAGTTCTTTTAACTTGTGTGTATGCGCCAGACATTGTGAATATATAGCAAACGCTTTCATCCCGTCACTGGCTGGACTGAGTTTTAATTGGTGAAGTAATACCGCCGATCTAACATTACGCGGCGGACTAAGGATAGCGCATTAAAATGTTTGTGAGAGTCAAACAGTTCATTTTGCCACACAAATTATTTACTTTTCTAGATTCTAGACTTCCGTACATTAAGTACGGTATGCATAAAATTATGAAGTCTTAGGCATACTATGATTGATGTTCAGAGAATAACAGTCTAAGATAGAGCCATTAATGGATGTTCAAAACATCAGTACAACTACGATTGCCAGCCACGCTGAGAACATAAGTCGCCGTTGTCGTATGATATCTATGAATTTGTAACTAAAAGCCCTTTTGTGAGCAAATTGATGGTATTGGACCTAATAGCTACTTGTTACTGAAAAACCGTGTAGCATCAAGTGATCGTCCAACCCACCTTGTTGCGAAGGGAGTTTAAAAAGTACGACGTAATTGCAAGTTAGCACAAGCCCCGTGCAAATGTCGTGCATTTGTAAGTAGGACGATAGTGAACAGCGACAGGTGACTAAGCGACGTCTTTTAACCCCTTGTCAGCCCCTCTATTTCACATTTAATAATTGAGTGCGAAATTAAGCAATAAATGCACAGCCATTACAAAGAAAAACAAATGGTTTTCTTTCTGATATTGAAAACTAGCACGTTCTGTAATGCGAACAGACAACAGAAGAACTTAAGTTCAGAATAATTATTTAATTAAATTTATTGCAAAAGCATGTTCGTTCCTAAAACGTGGATAATAATCACCGACCGCTCGATTGATATACTGAGTCTTACGACGCCGGCCAAAACTAATTTTCAAAATTGAAAACTGCTACTCAAGTTGTTTGCGAACACTCAATTCACGTCCGTTCTGTGGTGGGCATGCTGACTATGCGGGCATTCCGGTATTTATATCATAGTCAATAATCAGAAACAGAGTTGTGTAAATGCAATTATTATAAAGAATACAAGTAATTCAAATACTTTAACTTTTATTGTATAAATCTTTTTCATTATATTTAAATTAAAATAAAATATACAATCTAACACTAACATTATAAATAGAAGTTAAAGCATGAAATTGAAAATACCAGAAGAAAAAAAAAGTTATTCTAATTGATATTGTTTGTTTAAGTGGGTAATTCGCACAACGCTCAATTAACTACAATAAAAACTTTAAGTATAAAAAAATAACCAACTTCCAAAAATAATTATTACAAATTGAATAATAGCTTTAATTTCGGAAGTCGATGTCTTTGGTTTAGAATTTTCGTTTTTTGCCACCTTCTTCCGAAATAAAATTCTATTTCACTTTGTCGTGTTTTTTTTTGTTTTTCACTTTCTTCGTTGTGGTACCTAACCGACACAAATTATTCGTATATCGAATACCTCTACCCGCTATGTAAATAACAGTGACAGGATATTATTACAACATCACCCAATTCACCCACAACCACATAGAGTAAATGGGAAAAATACGTATTATTGAAGCTAACTCAAAAACTACCCAAGCAAAGTACTAAAATAAAATGTATATGGGACCACCGCGCTAGTATGTTCTTTAAGTGTATACGTTTGTGAGATTGGAGCGTTTTCAGGTCAAAAAAAAATGATCTTGATTTGATAAACAACTAGCTTGAACCTCAGAAAACGGCGCGGAAAAATAGGGTTGTGCATTTTATCAATTAACAGTTATGAAATCCTTTAATTTCAAATCGCGAGAATTAAATACCGATAAGTACAAATTTAGAGATGGGCTGTAACAGGTGAAACACGATATCTGTGATCATGATCACTGTGACTGTGACAAAAAAATAACAGATCCAAATATCTGTTATTAAATCACAGCCTGTTATTTTTGTACGCACGATAAATACGTATCTCAATCGAATATCTTCTTTATTTCTTTTTGGTTTAAAGTTGAAGATCGTATCGATCTGTTATAAAATAACAGCCTGTTATTTTTGTACGGATGATAAATACTAAATACGTATTTAACTCAATTGAATATCTTCTTTATTTCTTTTCGTTAAAGTCGTATCCGAAGTTTTAACAGTCACAGCCGCGGTAACAGTCTTGGGGACCTGTGATTTTAAGTAACAGATATTTTTTATCGTCAGGAGCAATTGCTATCTGCTATTCTTTAATATCTGTGATTTCTATCTGTGACGATAAATACGCCTCACTCCTATACAAATTGACATACTTAGTAGTTAATTGAACGTTTGAACAAGAACACAAGTAGTTCTAAATGTCGCCGCAACGATTATTCATATGTTTAATTAACTGTTAGAACAAACATTGAATTAAGTGGGAGCAAATACAGAATGACACTTTGCTAATGGGAGAAATCCTTTGTCACATTATAGAACAAAGCTCCTTCCTGCATACTGCATGTGTTTGTGAACTTGATTTAACTTTACACAATAATAATAGAGACATTATTCTACAACTAGCTGTGCCCCGCGGTTTCACCCGCGTAGGTCTCCATCCCGTGGGAATATAGGGATAAAACGTATCCTATGTCCTATTCCAGGTCATGGTCTACCCGTGTGCCCATGCTCTCATCTCTAGAGTAGGGAACGTCGCGGGGGCGCGGCGCCGGCGTCGAACGGTTCGCGTATTGCATTTTTATACTCGTGATAACTTCGAAATTAAATGTCCGATTCGAATGAATTAAAAAGTATTTTACTGCTACATAAATACCCTTGATGTTAAAACTATTTATTTGAATAAGAATTAATATTATGTTGATAAAACTCCTTCGCAAATAAAGCATTCATTTCGAACAAATTTGATTACCATAAAAAAGGTTATAGTGAGTCAATCTTAAAAGATAGACATATTTTATGCTGTCGCGGACTTTTTTTTAGAACTTTTAAAGAGGAACAATTCCGTCGTACATGATACTTGCGTAACTTTAACCGTTTACGCAACACACGCAACAAAAGCTCTCAAAAAGGAATAATATTTCCCGTTTTTGTAACATTTTTCATTTATGCTCCGCTCCAATTGGTTGGAGCGTGATGTTATATAGCCTATAACCTTCCTCGATAAATGGACTATCCAACACAAAAAGAATTTTTCAATTCCAACCAGTTGTTCCTGAGATTAGCGCGTTCAAACAAACAACTTAATCCCGTGGGAATGTCGGGATAGAAAGTATCCTATTTCCTAATCTAGCTCATAGTCTACCCATGTGCCAAACATGCAAATCTGTTCAGCCGTTTTAGCGTGAAAGCGAATCAAACTCACTTTCGCATTTATAATATTAGTTAGGATTATAAAAATTGGTGCTTATTGTAACAATTGCCCTAGAGAGGTCAAAGTAAAACATTGCTCATTTCGTAAAAGGCAAAAAGAGCAAACAATTCTTGGAGCTAACACAATAGGCTATTCCCGTTAGTGGTAATAATGACTTATAAATACACAGGTGAATGGAGCTACCTATGTTCCTGGAAATAATTCGCAGTCCATTCCAGCCTCGAGATTTCTTAAATCGGTAATATTCAAAGCTGACACCAGACGGCAAATATGAGGCTTAGAATTAATGAGCTTATGGCGCTAAAGTCTCACGTTTTTTGCGTGACGAGAAGTTAGTCCGGACTAATATTATTGGCATTGATAGCTCATTATTTATTTATTTTTTAGCATCATAAGCTATATGGAAATCGGTTGCTATGTGTTGCGGAGGAATGACGAAAATGTTATGAGGAAAGTTTTGAGTATAAATGGATGGCTACAAGAGTAGGGGAAGACCAAAGAAACGATGGATGGAATGTGTGAAAGATGGTATGGCTAGAAAGGCTACTGAGATGATGACTAAATAGAAACATGGAAGAAAAGACATGTTGCGCCGACCACAAATAAATAAGGATGGGCAACAGAATCGTGATGATATTATAGCTCATTACTTTTCGAAAGCTTGAAATACACACAATACTAAGTGAATCCTTACCTCTTGTCCTTCCCCGGATCGATATCGCACCCACTTGCCCAGCTTCGGCCGCCAGTACTCGATAACGTAGGCTTCCGCGTACTCCTGCCCCTGGCCATTTCCGAACCGGCCTTGCGTGCCGGTCCCGGTGATCACATGCACCGAATGCAGGTCGATCTCCAGCCATTCTGTCGACTCAGTCACGATCTGCGACCGCGGACACCAGGCACCACCCTTTATGTCCTGGTTAAGCCTGTTGGAGCACCGAAACTATCATTATTAAGACCCCAAGTAACACACTATAGCTTCTTAATTTCATGAATAAATAAAAACTTGCTTGAATCAGAAGTTTGAACGCCTGGAGCAGCTCTGCACAAGCTAATTTAATTTTGAAAAATGTTTACACGAAATCTTTTGGCCTTTGTGAAATTGGGGATGACGAACAATGGTGATCCGGAGACGGAACATAACAAAGGACTTATTGCGCTATTAGAATAGATCTAAAGATATAGTACTGCTCATATTTCTTTAAATTCTTCGTTATACGAAGCTAACTATGAATATAACATTTATGAGTTCTCCCTCGCTTATTACGGCTTTGTATTAAATGCGGGACCCGTGGAAATGTAGGATGTTGAGTGTCTGTTTAGTATGTAATCTGTGCTAGAGCCTTGTTTAACTAATAACTGCACAGCACTCGCCCACGCGTTCCGGCATGCCCCTAGTCTTATCTTTCTAGTACCAGGGATCGTGCATGGCCGCCCTTGGGTGACAGCAGTCCACTGCTCCACCCATTAAGTTAAGTAACGTCATGTTTTTGCAGTAAGGGCTTTACACAGTAATGTTGTTATTAAGCTATCACTTGCAAAGAGCCGTGTGGCCGCATATTCATCAACATCACAAACGCGACGGGCCGCACTCCGCTCTGCGGCTCGATATAACGAGTCTCTCGTCAAAGGAAATTGACAGCCTTATGTTATATGTATCCTTGTACATCTGTTCAAACAGATCGTCAAAGCAATTTTAACATTATAAAAGCAAAATGCAATTAGTTTCCGAAATGAGATTTTTAGAAAAGTTCGTCTTTGAAGAGATTCTCCTAATAAAAGTTGATATAAACTTGGTTGTACGTGTATCATTATATCTAGGGTACTTCCAGATTTATTTATTTCGGACGGATGATCTTATTGCGATGAGCACATGACTGTCCATATTACAAATGTATATATTATATGTGGATATATTATGTATTCACAATAGCTTTAAATTGTTATAAATGATACTGGTAGCCATTAGGACAAAGGCAATGACAAAAACAAAAATATTGAATTAATATCCAAATAATTATAGCGTTCCCAAAAAAATAAAGTAGATAATGGATACAGTAGGTACGTTGCAACAAACACGATATTGTCTTGGGGAAACAAAGAAAATACTTACTAACTAAAACTACTGGTGACGGGTACACCGCCTTGATATAGAATTTCATCGATAAAGTAATTTTTAAAAGTCCTGACTGAGTCACATCATACCACTTATAACTTCGCCCGCTACGAAGTGTATAAGCATAAGCCGTGAATGTTCAAAGCTATTCGCTTCAATACGCTCCGGACGTACAAAAACTAAGACGCATTGTTATTTCACAACGATCCAAGATTCCTCCTATAATATATCAATCAAAGCTAATAATAGTGGTGTTGTTATTAGCGCATTCACTTATCATGTGTCACTGAGGCAGTGTAATCGTTCGCACCAATCAAATTCCGAGATGGCCAGTCATTAAGCTCATTGACGCGCCACCGAGCGCTCTCTAGATATCAATGAGGCGTGAACCAACTTTCGTAATTTATCACTTAGCATATGCGCCGGCGATAAGTTTTGATACTATTCCAACACTGACACCAGAAATGTTGAACACTTCCTTTTGTCTAGCACTAGTGTGGTAATACAAATAGTACTGCATAAATCATTGATGATATAACATAAACAACGCGCTGGGTGTTCGATAATAAAGAAAATAAACATGTCGCATATGAACTTTTATAATTAATGGCTTGTAATAAACAGGCAGTAACCATTGGTTCACGACCAGCGTTTGCGCTGTAAACAAATTAACATTTCCATGGATCCCACTCACGACTTCGACTGTCAATACAATTTGGGGTTTTATTACTAATCAGCATTTTCAAGCCAAGGTTGATTATAAGTTTGAAGGAAAAATACAATACAGGACCCTGTTAGGGCCCGAAATTGATACAAGTTCCCCTTATTTGTCTGTTGCAAAGCCAGTTAGGTACTCAATTCTATGCAGTAAACATAAGCTTTATCAGATAAAGCTCCAGACGTTTCCAATCGGTACCGACAAGTTGTTAGTAAATAATGGTAATAAATAAAGAGATACGAACCTTCCATTCTGCGGGGCCACGTTGCCGTCATTGTAACAGGAGCTAGCGCTGATATCCCTGTCGGGAATCAAACCGCTCTCCATTCCGAGCGGCGCGATACATTGAGCTGTAAACAGACACAGTATATAGCGGCATATATAGTGTTGTATCAATATACACCCCCGATTTATGCACCACACCGACCCGCCGACTACGGCCAACTTAGATGACATTTAGATGCTTGTCTTGCCTCTAGTCAAGATGCGCGTAAATCATTCAAGAGTCACAGAGGTGACGTAAGTACATTGTACACCATTAGAAAGCTTTTCGCTGTTAGCATTGCCAAGCAGTATTAAATTAATCGCTATAGGTAAAAGTACTGAACGCAGCCCACAAAACAAATCAGAACACAAAAATAGGAGAACATAATAAAGGAAAAAATTAAAGATAATTGAGCCACACACAATAAAAAAGTAATAATCGCACTAATGACGGCAAAGTCAATTTAAAAGTTTGTGTAGACGTGTCAAAAGTTTTGATGAACTGAAATCGATGGAGACTTCTAAGAACAGGCTGATATGCGGCGGCAGGTCATCGCGTGTGTTAATTTTTTTTTAACACAATGAAACCTTCAGTCTGCCGTCGCCATTACCCTGGCCAGCATAAGTAACGAGTAAATTAATTATTTTCGAAACATCCGCACAGCATGTTTCCACTTAACATTAGCAAGCTTACATAGATGGTGGTATCTATTAATTAATAAAATGTAAAAGAGCACTAAATTAAATAAACATGAGACAAGTTGTCAGGCGAATTTCTCATTGGGTTTGTACAGTATAATTCTCAACGGGGTCGCTTATTAGTCAATCTATCAAAGGGTTCTCGCGTGCGGTAGGTATTAGACGCAACAAACTAATATAGGGTACATAGAGGTAGGTATGTGATATATGTTAAATCATTTAATTAGCTGCCAACGACTGATAACTTGTGTCGCATGTGGAGGTTACGCATCACTGAGGAGCGGACGCGGGGGCGCGGGCGAGAGGCGCGCTATTGTAATGTCCAAATTATCTTATTTCATTGTTCAGCTCCTTAACGATTTATAAATGATTTATTGTTGGCATACTTTTTGATATAGAGTACGACGTAGTCATTGGAATGTTACAATTACAAATGTAATACTGATTTCGAGTTTTAATTCGCCAAATCGCTCGCGCTTGTTGTTTTCACCACCTTTAGATGTACAATGCCATCAATCATTCCATTCAAGTAGCACTCGTTACGTGGCTCTTATTAGAGGAAAATTTAATTTTGTACTGTTTCACAATCAGACATCTCTCGTAATGAGAGCACACGGCGTGAAATATGTAAGTGTAACGACGATACGGCTATCGCTAGGTAAACATTGCCACTGGGGGCCCCACATGTACAAAGTTAACATAAAAATATGTATTCATTTAATTAAGTCTATTTTTATTTTATGGTGAAGTCATTAACCCAAATGTGAATAATAATGGTTGATAGTGAATTCAATCAACTACGAGAGATGGCTATACAAATGAAGTAGCTGCGTCCCGCTCTCAGAGCGGAACAGGAATGGATTTAATCAGCCATACAGTAGGTTCTTGACGTCTGCTCAATAGCCTTAATTTATATTCACACAGCAACGGCGCTTACACGCATTATGGAACCGAACATTAATATCGATGACAGGTCGCACAGCCAATGAACGTTGTATAACCTGGTGTCAGTCTAGACCGACCACGTGTTTCTCATATTGTATTATAGCACCATACAAACTTAGATGTCCCTATCTGCAAAATTGGACCGTGTAGTGAGTCCGCGGTAAGTTTTCCCCTCCACCAAACAAAAGACAAACGCTTATAGGTCAAATGCAAATAGAATTCGCTTGTTGCGTGTCTCGTTATTTAAGCAGGCCTCTTGTTGCTCAGCGCTTGAGAACAAATTGCAAACGTCATAAAGCCAGTTTTGAATATTAATAAACACGAATAAATGATCACGGTTTAAGCAAAAGCATTTACTTGGCCCAGCGGTTCACAAAGTGAGCGTGCTTCTGACGTCCGGCAAATTGGATATACTTTTTTCACATCGTCCAGTTTAGCTGCCCCCTAACAATTCCATAGAGTATAGTTTTTTTTTAAATTCCATTGTAACAAAACACTTTCAGCGCACGGGTGAGTGAAAGGCGAATGGTAAAATTTAAAGTGGGGAAAGTTTCAGAAGCACTGAGCTTGTGCGTGCTTATGCTATTGCGTGACATGTAGTCGTCTAATGAATAATAAACAGCGCAGTGGCGACTCGCTACTCATTCATATCCATCCACGAAAGGCAATATTCTTTTTACATAAAACGATCGAATGTCAGCTTAAACCACCTACTATATTGGCTTCAGCTCGTATAAATTTGTGAGCAACAGCGGCTACTCCACGGAACGTCTCCGTTACCTAGATACGTGTGCGTTCCCAGCCTTTATACACGCCAACTTACAAAGTCACTTGCTTTTCTTTTACGACTTGAACCACTTTGCGTGATATCGTTGGACTATTATTTTAATTACTTTCATTGTACGAGGGGGTCGTTAGCATTTTGTTTTTTTTTCATGTTCAGTAGTTTTCACGACGAATGTGTACGGAACGTATAGCTGACAGCGATAACGGTCCGGCGAGGTAATGACTTTCCAAACTATCAACATGCCGCGACGACGACGACGACGTACGTATAAATGTACAAGCAAGTAATAATTACACAGCCATTGATGGTAGATCGATAGAAGCGGGCCAACGCCACATTAAATAATAAAATATACCTTCAAAATGTGCTCCGGGCTGTTTTAGACCAGGAACATTTTAAAGGTCGGCAGATTGCGTTTCTTGTAATCGATACCAGACGAATTAAACAAGACAACGGCATGGGCGAAGTGTAGATAATACATGTTTTAGTCAAGGGTTACTTGGATAAAATAAAGGGTGCCGCCGCAGGGTGAATACGTGTGGATACTGTGTGGGCACTAAGTACTCTTTGGTGTTTTTAATTAAAATAAGCATAATGTATTCACGTATATTTTTTATGTATCCTCCACGTACATTTCTCTTGTTTTTATTTGTTATAAAGTAACTTTTATATTACATTTTATTACTCAAAAAATATATCACACCGTATCCATCCACCACCCTTCAATTAATAAAATATTTATAGTTAATTTTTACGGAGCCGCTATGTGGTAAAACCAACTGAGTGCCTTTCGCCGTGTAATCGGATACATTAAGCTGGTTTATTAAAACCAACTAATAATTCCGTAAGCTTAAAGCTCCTTCGAACGGAAATAAATGGTACTTTCACAAAACGCTTTACAAACTTTTCCTATTACGTATGCTCCTAATTTCATATTCGAAGGAAGTGAAATAAACTCTGTTACTTAAAGGGATTTACTTTAATAAAATATTTGATCTCTTTCTTACAGATTTAACTTAAAATCTGTTGTGTAAGCAGTGTAATAAAATGGAGGCTTATTTGGTATGAGATCACAGTATTCCCTGTTGGTATAGTTACGTCCTGAGATGCGTCTGCGGCTTCCGTTTTGATTCTTTAAAATCACAGGGCATGACGTTATTCGCCATTGTCGCAGACACCGGTCGTATCTACGTGGACTGATTACCAACGCGTCAGCGCGGCAACGTGAGCATTCGCCACAAATAGTGAATGTCGCAGGACTTGTATGTATGCTTAGCAACAAGCTGTTTATAGTCTCTAGCTAGCTGCACATATATTTAAACTAGCAGCGCCCCGCGGTTTCACCCGCGTAAGTCCTGATCCCATGGGAATATCGGGATAAAAAGTGGTTATAAACTATCTGTGTGCCAAATTTATCCAAATCCGTTCTCTAGTTTTTGCGTGAAAGAGTAACAAACTTCCATCCACCCATCCATACTCACAAACTTTCGCGTTTATAATATTAGTAGGATAGTAGGAAGTAGGATGCTTTCGAACACTGATTTCTACCTCAAATAGCTAGATGAAGCTATACAGTATGCAAGGGTAAACACCGTTGTCACTCAAACCATGGGTAGTTGACTTATATATAAAAATAAATGACCCAGTAACAACAAAAAAAAAAACCTTATTTTCATTAAAAGATTTTAAAAAGTAAATATCCGTCACTGTCCATATACTCATGGATCCGCGTTCGAGAGAGCTGCGAAACAGCTGACGGCCGGTCATGTAACGTCCCGCGCGCCCCGCCCGCCCCCGGCAACCGCCGGCCGCCGTGTTGAGACGCAAGTTCGTTGCCCTTGCGTGTAGGGTGAAATATTCTTGTGGAAAAATGTAGATTTTCTTTAAAAAAAAAAAGTTGTATTTTTCCATCAAACCACTGGTTTCAAGGATAACGGTGTTTACACTAACATCCTGTATTTTGTAAACTAATACATTGTAGCTTCTTGTCAGCAAACGGGAATTGTCTATTAAGAATTCAGGATATCGCGTGAACAGGATTCGATATGCGATCGGTGTAATTTAGTAATTACCTTAACTACCCACATGTATAATTTTGTATGTGCATAGTGTAATTCCATAACATTTATTATACCTTAATTATTTAATTAAGTCCGTAATAGGATATAATTCCATAATTGCCGTGTATCGACATCCAATACGTGGAAAATGTAGAAATATTTAAACGCACCCAAGTTGACTGAAGTTTATATTAGTGGAAGTAATTATTGTTAAGTGCAATAGTGCAAGCGGCATTGCTGAATAAAAAACGAACGTAAAAGTACACCCACAAAGTAAGATTAATAGGACTGTTTAAAAGCAGGCCAACAATGCCTATGTAAACATTTTTATGTCGTTACTTGTAAAAACATCACATTTAATTATGAAATCGGCCAATTGCAGTGTCTTTCGTGTTCTCATATCATCATCATCATTCTCCTGCCCTTATCCCAATTTATTTGGGGTCGGCGCAACATGTCCCTTTCTTCCATACTCTCTATTAGTCGTCATGTCGGTAGTTACTCCCTTTCTAGCCATATCATCTTTCACACAGTCCATCCATCGTTTCTTTGGTCTTCCCCTTCTCTTATAGCCATCGACATTCATACCCAAAACTTTCCTCACAACATTTTCCTCATTCCTTCGCATCACGTGCCCATACCATGTTCTCATATACCAATGGTAAAAATATCTATACATAGAGCGTTCTTTTATAATTGTTTGAGCAATATGTATATGGTGCCTAGGAATCAAGTCAATAAATCTTAAACAATGTTTAGATAAGCATTTTGTAGAAATCTTTGGACTGCTTTCTGCAATATGGGTCGTCACACGTCACACTATCACAATTCGGGATACGTAGCATTTCAAGAAACCCTGTTTATTGTCGGGCAGCGCCCCAGAGCAATTATAGTCTTAAAACAAAATTCTTTCTTTAACTACGGAATCCTAAAAACCCGACAAAAAAGGTAAAATATCAAAAGGACTAGTGAAACGTCTGCTTCGCTTCCGTTTTATTGAAAGGAATTCTTGCAATGACGAAAGTTCAGTAGTTCTACGCCGTTTACTAACTGGATGCAGGAGACCTCTCTCAAATATTAGTGTTTTGAATAAAGTCCTTAATAAAATTAGTGTTTTCATTAACTATCCCACATAGAAGTTTTAGTTCAATTGAAATTTTGAAATATAACAACGCTAAAAGCGACTGGTGGAATTTATAATTCTTCGTACAAGTTCACCGAGGCACGGCGTCCCCGTTGCTCCGGGAGCAGAGAACTTTCTAATTAAATATTAAGGCGGTCCATGCACAGACATCGACGGGGGACTTGCCACTATAACTTTTTATAGTTGTGTGATATGGTCATAATGTCCCTTGGACTAAATGGGCTGATAGTAAACCCTCGTTGCTTTGTAAACTGTTTTGTTTGCACAGATAAAGAAGCAAAGAGAAGTGGGTTTATTTATCTGTTAATTCAAGCACGCATTTTTTGTCAGCATGTTGTCAACTTTATTTCGTATTCTGTATTAAACCTTGACCAAAAAAACGCACGAAGTCTCTTTATAGTGCCCATCTTCAGCAGTGAATTTCAATCTTTCTTCCGATCACATTTTGAAAAGGATATAAAAGAATAAAGGCAGCGTTGTCAATGGGTTCAGAGATGAGTGGGCGGATAAGCACTGTTCCATTCAATCAACAGTAAAGATGCAGCCGTTTTGAAAAAAAAAAAATCGATGCAGATAATAAAAGCACAGCGAAATCCCAATTATATTTGCTTTTTAACCTTCAGACTTTTTTCATGGCCGTAATTGCGCAAACGTGACTACAAGAAGCATTATAAAGCAGCAGAAATTTCCCGTTGGGTGGTGACTAAGTGAAAACTTTTGTTCCCAAACAGTTAGCTAGTATTATGCCTACCTCAGTACCTACTAGGGATTACTTCAATGGTAATTACCAGGACTTAGCCGCGTCGATTTAAATTTTTCATGATGAACAAAGAAAAGTAAGCGCTGCGGATTTTCTTATAATAAATTGGAACCATTTTTCCGTCGTTTGGTTTCCAATTTGAGTTTTTATTTATTTTGTTTGCTGAATAAATATCGCGCTATCGTAAGAAATTCACTTAGCTGCTAATACTGTCAGTTAGCCGATATTTATTTTAGATTCTGAATAATATTACTTACTTAAATGGTTAAAACAGAGCAGTGGTGGCCCAGTGGTAACGGCCGCGACTTACGACTTGTAGGTCGTAGGCTCGAACCCTGACAGGCGCTTTACTTTGTTTAAGTTATTTCATCACCACTGTTCTCAAAGCGGTGAAGGAAAACAACATGTGGAACATGCTGGTTTCCTCACGGACACATGTCTTCGAACCAAAAGTTCGAAGACATGTGACATCTATGATCTACCAACCCGCAGTGGGCCCGCGTGGTAGATTACGGCCTACACCCTCTCACAGAGAGGAGGCCTGTGTCCCAGCAGTGGGAACGTTATAGGCTGATCATGATCATGATGAAATGGTTAAAACATGTTTAGTACCATTTGTGTTATATCATAGAATAAATAAAGTCCGCGTATATCTGTGTGTCTGAACGCGATAACTCAAAAACTGCCGAACGGATTTTTATACGGTTTTCACCAATGGACGGAGTGATTTATGAGGAAGTTCTACGTGTTTAATTCATTAAAGTTTTATGTACATTGGCAAAAAGTCGTGGCTAAGTAATAACAGCCGCACGGGTTGATCAATCAGGTTAAGCTACGATTGCCGGGGTTGGTCCGTGGATGGGTGACTTACACACCGAGACTCCTCCGTGCCTCGGAAAACACGTTAAGCCGTTGGTCCCGGCTGTCATTCGTGGAATTTTGATAGTCGTTACGGGTCGTCAGAAGCCCGAAAGTCTGACAACCAGTCTTACCAAGGGGTATCGTATTACCCAGTTACTGGATTGTGGAGGTCAGATCTGCATCCAGCTAGACTGGATGCAGATCTGACCGGATGCAGCTGCATCCGGTTAGACTGGAAGCCGACCCCAACATAGTTGGGAAAAGGCTAGGCAGATTGATTGTACATTGGCAGAAATATTATGATGATTGTTGAAGATGCCGATGTCGGAAGAAATCAAGCCGGCTCGGCTGGGAGAGTGGAACTGGCGTGCGTTAACCAAAAGAGTTATGAAAACAATGTGTTTTCTGTTTACCTAAGGTACTTTTAATCCCGGTAGTACGTTCTCGTGGGATTTTTTCCAACATAAACGCGGGCGAAGCCGCGATTAAAAGCTAATACTAAATATTCTATATTTAATATATGACGTGTAACACAAATTTATCATAACATCACGGCTATAATCCTCGCAAAGGTTTACAGAGAGCTACATTTTTTTTTTTACAAGATAATTAATGTTCTTTTTATAAAGTCTACTGGAGTAATTATCAAAAATACCATGTTTTTTTTTCTGTACAACATGTGGTTTGCACATTATGTGATAATGTCTGCCACAACTATTTTTAACTGTCGATATCTTCATTGTTTCAACGATAATCGATATATTTCGTACTCCGGTACACACACAGTTAATTCGAAGCACTCCATGTTTCCTAAA
This sequence comes from Lithophane semibrunnea, assembly GCA_947363905.1. Classification (NCBI taxonomy): domain Eukaryota; kingdom Metazoa; phylum Arthropoda; class Insecta; order Lepidoptera; family Noctuidae; genus Lithophane; species Lithophane semibrunnea. The sequence continues at coordinate 4,079,493 of OX376186.1, read as the reverse complement.
AGTTTCAGCGAAGACTGCCTCTTGTATTTCGAAAAGAAGTTACGTACCTACTGGATAAAAATTTCCACGAAAGTATTTATAATAATGTTTCCAGTTTAAAACTGAGACTAAAACCTGGGTTTATTAAACATGAAAGGGAGAGACAACGTTTGAATATTAATTTAATTAATGTAATGCAGGGCAGGACGCTATCCCGGATTTATTTAGCTAACAAACAAACTAAATCCTTGAATGAGATAAGAGTAATTAGTAATATACTTGTTTTTTTTATCCCATAACTCTAGGGTAGGGCAAATAAATTACTTTTTTTTATGATGTCGTAACATTTTACTCTCGCGATGTGTGTAAGTATCTAAGTTTCATTGATAAGTACGAGCAAATCATTTTCATTCAAACCAATTATTCTAATGGACATGTTTTACATAAACAATACTGACTATGTCGAATTATTCCTGAAAGAAAAATGCAAAAAAAAAAAAACTTTCCAATTTATTCTTTGACATAGTCTCATTAACCTGGAGTTATGTTATATTAAATAAAACACGTTTTATTATTACTTACAGGTAACGTTGAATGCACTGTGAACTATCTCGGAAATTTCCTGTCTTTTACACTGCCTTTGTATCTCGCCCATCCAATCTATCGACGTGACTTCTCAATAAACGGAGGCATGTTGACTACATGCTTCATAAACACTGCTCTCGTCGTCAAAGTGAAATATTCAGTCAATGCTTTTATAGGAACCTTCGCTACAAGTGCTTATCTCAGCAGGCTACATACTTGTACAAAATAGTGTCGCTATATGGACTGTTCGACAGGCAACTTTAAAGAGAAAACACATCATACATCTCGACCTGAGACGCATTAGGTCTGATAAGAATTTACAATACTATACAAATCCGACCTTATGCGAGGCGTTTTAGGTCTGATATGGAATTTTCAATACAATACAAATCCGTCCTTATGCGTCTCAGGTCGAGACATAAACTCACTCCTTCTTCCCATGGGGGTAGACAGAAACTACAGAACCACCTGGTATGGACTACGATCCTTACATACCCCTTTTGTTATAAAGAGAAGACGTGGGACGTATTTTTCAATTTAAGTATCTTATCCATAAGCTTTGCTGTAAGAATTTTAAGCTTATATTGCAATCCATCGTATTGCAATATAAGCTTAAAATTCTTCAGCAGTACCGTAAAATATCTGCAATATCATATTTAATCAGGTGCAACGTGGCCGAGCATTCCCCCCCTTAAAATACCGATATTCTTAGCATAACTTTAACATGGTAGATGGTGCATACTTATAGCCGTGTTCGCTACCCATATCAAACAAAGCACATACCTATTTCTCGGCGTCAGGCGCCACGGACTATTCTGTACAAAGCTCGCCGTGAAAGATTAGGTGAAATGAGCTGTCAATCCCTATGACAGTTCACTTCAAGCTCACTTCACCAAAATTTTCACGGTGAACTTTAGACAGAATAGGTCGACTGATGCGATGCTAGGGATTGACAGTAAGGCCAGCTCACTTCACGTAAGTTTTCAAGGTGAGAATTTTACAGAATTAACCGGCGGTTTTTGTAGTTTATTAGTACTTATAAGCTATGTGCTTTAAGTACAATGCCATTTTGTATAATCACACGCGCGACACGAATGTTTTTTGTCTAGCTCTGCACGTCATTCTCGGTCAAGGCGAGTGAAAAGGTCGACATTACCCGTTTATTCTGTGTACTTACGTACATACACATACCTACATTAATGTTATATAGCATTAACATGTTATGTCATCCACTAATTTTGCGATCAGGAAGGTGTGGTGTGTTTATAGTTTTTGGGTTAGTTTAGTAACAGGGGTGAAATTCTTTTATACGGTTTATTAGTATTGAATGGCTGATTAAAGAGTAAACGATTTTAAAAACGAAAAACAAAAAAACAATAGAATACATTAAAAAAAACGAGCAAGCCTTAAGTAGTCGCATAGGATGTGTAACGTCTGACATCTCACTTTGGTACTAAGCAAAATTAAAAGGTCTCGTCGAGGTCGTTTCAGAGGGCAAACTCTAGCACCGCGCGCGCTCATTGATCAAATCAAATAGTGCGCGCTTCCTCGGCTTCCTGTATTACACTTCCGTCCCTTTTCACAAAATCACAGATTGCAGGAAAGCGAGAGGAAAGATGTTACACATCAAAAGTATAATCGCAGCGCTGTGCTGAAGATGATGTAAAGAGGTACTCACATATGTCGAGAGCGTGCAGCGGTGCGGCCCCGCCGAGCATCAGCAGAGCTACCACACACAGCACCATCGCGCCGCACTCACTTCACCATTCTACCGACACCACAAATCTGCAACAAAACATTCATTACATAAATACTCCATAATACCGCGTGTTGTGCTCCTGAAATCAAATGAAACAAATCAAGACCGTCTGCGGCGATAGCAGTCGTAAAATGCAAATAAGAGCACATCATTCGATATTACGAGACTCAATTTCATCGAGACCTCATAGTGGGAAGTCCCGATTTAACACTCAATTAGGATGGAAATAGAACTATTTTCTTCATCATCATCTCTTGTCTAGCATTTTCTGAACTATGTTTGGGTCGGTAATCTGATCTCCACAACCCAGTTACTGGGTAACACGATAGATACACCTTGTTAAGACTGTTGGCGTACTTTCGGGTTTCTGACGATACGCAACAACTGTCAAAGATCTACATTTATGACAGCCGGGACCAACGGCCTAACGTGCTTTTCGAGGCACGGAGGGGTCTGGGGATGTTAAGATGTTCTCCCATCCACGGACCAACCGCGTCAAGCGTAGCTTAACTTGATCGATCGACCCGTGCGGCTGTTATTACTTAGCCACAAGCCCTATCATTGCTAAGTTAAGCTTTCAGTGGAAGTAGCGGCCGGAAGGTTCTATTTTAAGTTAAAGATAACGAGAAAAATACTAGGCTTTCTATCTTTAGGTAGATTTTCCTTTCAGACAAAGCTTCAATTCTTACATGTTAGACACTTGTCTGTGAGGCCCCTTCAGCTTTGAAACAAAAGAATGTCTGGGCCTGTCTAACAATAGCGAATGTCATTTAGATGTAGCGTCGTGTGTCAAGGTCTGTAGTGTCGCTAAGGGCAATGCACATTCTGAAGTAGCCATCAAAACGTGATAGTCGCATCTGCATGTATAAAATATGTTTATGGTTATAATAATAAATATCGATAAATACTTAGGTGGAGCGGCGTCGGAAACTCGGAACGTAGGGACCGAGTGCGGGAGAGTCGGCGGGACGCGGCGAGCGGCGCCGGTAGCGACGAAGGAAATGATTCTAAAATGTAGGGAGATAAACGACACAGAGCACCGCAAGTACGTGGTCTGGTGCCTTCTTCGACGTCTGATGGATTTCTCGACTTCAGTATTGAAAAGGAAATTTATTTACTACTCCACGGATTTTTATTTAAGTGAATAACGAACGTCTCGTTTGCAGAATATTTTTCTTGGATTTTAGTGATCTGTTTTCGTTGTGTGTATTTGAATAGAAACTATTATACTAATGTATTCATCAACAAGACAAGTAAATAACTACTGAAACGACGGACTTCTTTAAAATACAGGGTGTAGGATTTAGGAAAGCCTATAATCAAGCTAAAAAAAAAATCAACGCATTCTGTTCATCGACCTATGTAGGTACCATCAAAAATAATTGCTGAGAAATACACGAACCAAAAAAAAAAAAAAACATTTTGAAGTACTATAAACAACCTTTGGATCTAGTTCTTTGTCCTAAAATAACTAAAAAAAAATCCATTACAAAGTGAAAAATAACTTACATATCGGAAGTCGGTGTCTTTAGTAGGTATTGTATTTTAATTTTTTTTTAGGTCACCAATTCCGAAATTTTTCACATTGCAGTGTTTTTTTGGAAGTCCGATGTTTTTTTTGTATTTTTTTTTTTTAATTCTCACTTTTTCGTGGGTCAGTTTGTCAATTCAGACAGTTTGGTCAGTTTGTTTGGCAACCATATAGTAATCGAAATGCAACCCGTGAAATACTTATTATTGAGTATTCATCATCAGTTCCACTTTACCAAATGGCGCTTTCCGAGAGCAACTGCACGAGTTACTATAAAAAATACCCAAGTCGCTATAGGTATGCCTAAAATATTTGAAGAGTTCCCTCGATTTCTCCAGGATCCCATAATCAGATCCTGAGCTGATGACAATGGAACCATCTCGGAAGTATTACCCTTTCAAGCAAAACAAATATTTTGCAATTCCGTCTATCTATATGACGGAGTTATGCCCAACATACATTAAAAAAAAAACATCCAAATGATAACCTTCTTTTAGAAGTCGGTTAAAAACTGTAGCGCGCGAGATGTACTGCATGCAAAAGACTATGCATAAGTCATAATAATATTTACAATGATTGTGTTTATACATAGAATATAGAATAATTAGTCTGTGCATAGAATGGGGCAGACCGGGAGGCGGAGTGGGGGTATTCAAAATTCTTATAACACAAAACGTGATTTCGAAAAGAAACCAAAAATATTGACAATTCTCGGTTCCCAGTTGTTTTAACTTCACTAATATTATAAAACAAAGTCGCTTTCTCTGTCCCTATATCCCTATGTATGCTTAAATCTTTAAAACGACGCAACGGATTTTGATGCGGTTTTCACCAATGGATAGAGTGGTTCTTGAGGAAGGTTTTGGTATATAATAACGAAGCCGCGGGCATCAGCTAGTATATTATAAAAGAAAGAACAAAAAATAAAGCTTTAAGTAGGCACGTAATTGTTATTACATGCAAAGAGAGAAATAAAAACAATAAGATTTATGTCAACTTTCAGACCTTATGTAAATTCAGTTTATTACCGACCATGAAGTAAACACGCAGGTTATGCTGCTTAATACTTTTGCATGAATTTTAATAAATACAGTTTATACGTAAAAATAATATACAGCTTACAATAGTGTCCTCTCTACATTCAAGTAACATAATATATAATAACCTAAAAACATGTCTTATTAGGTATGTTTTTTTTTTTTAAACAAATAATTTCTGGTAACCGTGCAAACAAACATGCAAACATACTAAAGGGCTGAAAGTCACGCTGAATTCGTGGAACCACCAGGCTATTGCTATCCAAACAAGCGCGATTAGGGAAATAAAATATTAATGGAGTTTGTTGCTAATATAATATCTAAACCATGTGGTGTGTGTAGGTCACTTATGTACATAATAATAATAATAAACAACACGGTTAACTAAAGAAACTAACTTCAAGCTTTTCCACAGGCTTTTTAACCAAACCAACAACAGCGACAAGCAAAAAGCACCGACGTACCATTTATTTTATAGCAGCACAATGTGCAGCTGGGCGCAGTAGCCAATCCAACGGCCGAGACCCGACTGCCTAGCCAATCAGACTTACAGGACAGCGCGGGACGTTAGATAGCCTATACTTCGTACTGCCTAGTGCATTTTCTACCTTAAAGCTCAACTCTGGTAATGCCAAGTGACACGCAGTCGCTGCGTAAAGCAAAACAACAAGTGACCGATAGGTTCCGACCGAGCGCGAGCTCACTTACGAAGTAGATGTTACTTATTTTAAGGGTCCATGCGTTGCCATAAATCGTAATCGAAATGATTACGATTTATGGCAACGCATGGACCCTGATGTGTTTATTGATTATACGTCACGAAAGTTTATCTAAAATTCTTAATCTATCATTTTCGGAATTCTTTATACTGATCTCAATGAAACACCCTGTATGTATATAGGTATATTTGATATTAAAATAAGGCAGGGAGGGGCTTGTGGCTAAAAACTAACAGCCGCACGGGTCGATCAATCGGGTTAAGCTACGCTTGCCGCGGTTGGTCCTTGGATGGGTGACCATCTTTACATACCAAGACGACTACGTTCCTCGGAAGGCACATTAAACGATGGTCTGACAGATGTTACGGGACTTCAGAAGTCCGAAAGTCTGAGAACCAGTCTTACCAAGGGGTATCGTGTAATCGTGTTACCCAGTAAATAGTTTGTAGAGGTCAGATAGGCAGTCGCTCCATGTAAAATACGGGTATTCAGTACATCTGGTTAGACTGGAAACCGACCCCAACATAGTTGGAAAAAAGCTAGGCAGATGATTTGATATTAAAATAAAATTGATGTTTATTTGAATACTAACCCCTTTATTCATACACGTTGCTTAAAGTTTTACCGACATTTAAACGTCAAAAATGTTTGGTTAAACAGTCGATAATCATTACTTAACTTTAAGCAACATATATGAAACTAGCTTCCGCCCGCGCTTCGTCCGCGTGGTATGTCGATGAAAAGTAGCATATGTCCTTCTCCAGGATGCCATCTATCTCCTTGCCAAATTTTATCGAAATTTGGTTCAGTGGTTTAGGCGTGAAAAGGTCACATACAGACAGAGAGAGTTACTATCGAATTTATAATATTACTAGCTTCCGCTTGCGGCTTCGCCCGCGTGGTATGTCGATAAAAAGTAGCCTATGTCCTTCCCCAGGATGCCATCTGTCTCCTTGCCAAAATCGAAATCCGTTCAGTGGTTTAGGCGTGAAAAGGTAACATACAGACATACAGAGTTACTTTCGAATTTATAATATTAGTATGGATAAACCCCTGAGCCTTTCAGCGGACTTAATAACTATTGTCTCTGGCATTTCATAACCCAGCCTATTTTTCGATTTGAAACTCTCAGAACAGCTACTCCGAAGATTTCTTCTCTTACATCAACAAATTAACTGAAAGTGTTAATAAGGTCAACAAATCGCAAAATTCGTTTGCTCAGTGAACGAGGTAATGGCCGACTATTACCTCATTTGCCGGGCAAACTAATTTCGTTTAAGAAGCGTTCGGCGAGCGTTTCGCGAAAAAAGTTTGCGCAGGATAGTTACACCGTTTACTTTGATATCGCGCAGTTCAAAATCGTGCTACATTTTACTTGTGTAACTCCACAACGCTTTTGAACAGGGACGAAGGCTATTGCATTTTTTTAATGGCTAATAACCGTCGCTAATACAATTTTATTTGCATTTAAAAAGAGACCGAAATAAGACTATATGAAGCATTTGATATGTGGTGCTGGCGATGAATGGAAAAAGGGTCTTGGTCAACTTTTACTTTGACCAAGACACCTTTTTCCCAAGAGAACTAAATGTTCCCCTAGTGCAAAGGAGACGATCAGTTTATTACCACCATTATTATTCTTCCACCAGTCATACCAAGGGGTCGTTTTTATTTTTCACTTTTTCGTTGTGGTACCTACCCCACGCAAATTCGTATACCGTTATCTGATACGTAAATAAAAGTGACGGAGTGAAATAATTATATCGTCTACATACGCAGTGAGAAAAATACGTAATTATTGAAGCTAACTCAAAAACTACGGAAGTAAAATTAGTAAAATTTATATGGGACCACCTCTGAAGCATGACATACCAAACAAAAAAAAGAATCATCAAAATCGATTCATAATTGGCGGAGTAATCAAGTAACAAACATAAAAAAAACATTACACAGACGAATTGAGAACCACCTCCTTTTTGAAGAAGTCGGTTAATAAATATTGTATTCATCATTACGAACAATTTTTGCCATGGGACCAAACAAGAAATCGAGAAAAAAAATTACCGCTTTTCAGTTTTCATTACACCCTGTATAATGGAGAATAGAGGCAAAGAAGAAAATCAAGGAAAAAGTACATAATATACCAACTGAAGGCAAGGCACAGGTAATACCAATAAGAGTTGCGTGCAGGTTGCAACATAAAGAAATTTTCTTTCAACTACATGTAATGTTATCATTAATCACTACAAAACCGATCCCAAAGGACGTATTTTTTGCTTAGAACCAAAACAGTGCAGTAATGTTGTATGAAATTCCATTTTTGCACTGTATTGCAGTGCAACAATTAAATTTAATACAACTTTACTGCACTGTTTTTAGGGTTCCATACGAAAAGGGTAAAACGGGACCCTGTTACTAAGGCTCGTCTCTCCGGCTCTGTCTGAGTTGAGTTGACTTGAGTTGACCTGACTGGTTAATACAAATGGATAAATACCGTTTAAAATGACCTGACTTGACCGGACTTGACCTGACTGGTTCATATAAATGGATAAATACCGTTTAAAATGACCTGACTTGACCTGACTAGACCTGACTTGACCTGACTGATTAATACAAATGGATAAATACCGTTTGAAATGACCTGACTTGACCGGACTTGACCTGACTGGTTAATACAAATGGATAAATACCCTTTTAAAATGACCTGACTTGACCTGACTGGTTAATACAAATGGATATATACCGTTTAAAATGACCTGACTTGACCTGACTGGTTAGTACAAATGGATAAATACCGTTTAAAATGACCTGACTTGACCTGTTAGTACAAATGGATAAATACCGTTTAAAATGACCTGACTTGAGTTGAGTACATTGGTAGTTGAAAGAAAAGTAGATTACGCACCTTGATAAAGTAATTGATATAATAACTCACTTGGCGCTCGATGCAGCAATCTACTATTATCACCTAAGTTTTGGATAGGTGATAGTTCATTTGATCTTCTGGCATAGATTACTTAATAAGCCTGCTTCTTGTCATTTCAATTGATTGTCAATTTTCATTCTTTGGGCCTTATCACAAAAACTTACGACACTTGTTCAACGCGTGTTTAATGTCAGTTTCATGTCAAACTCCATACAGAAATGATATGTTTAAAAGTTTGTGGTAATAAGGTTTATGTTTTTTCTTGTCTTGTATAGACCCTGTCGAGCACAGCAAATCTTTTATTCAGGTTTGTTTTACCCTATACTACTAGGAAAAATATATACCAGCTTAGTGCTGCCGAGTGAGGTCCAATAGAGTAACTACCAATCATAAATAGAAATTGAATTTAGAAACCATTATTTTTAAAGTTCCTCTGTTGGGCTATTATTGATATTAAACTTGTCTCAAGTAGTCGAGTGGACGTACCTGCAACGTCCCTAAGGTCCCTCTTGAGAAACAAGTATGCTATTTAAATAATAAGATATTTATTGTAGTTACGGTTGAGAATTGTTTTCAATTTATATTTGCAGACTTTAAAAATAAATAACAAGCAGCATCTTAAAACGTGTGCGGGTGATAGACGTGCGAGCAAGTACGCGTACTTATGGCTCAGCGAGTTTACTCGCCCGTCTGTCATCGCTGCGAGCTGCGAGCCACGAGCCAATTAGACAAATGAAATGAAGTTCTGTTCACGTATCACCGACAGACAGAGACGGCGAGCCGAGCAAGGTCGTGGACTTAAAGACCGTGTACTTAAAGACGCACGTTTATCACCTACTTTAAATAACCTTTTTGTATGTGCGATTACTGTGCACCATGTTACGGAGCTTCTGTTCCGACTCCAAAAGGTCATTAATTTTACACCACCTACTCCGACTTCGGTTCCGATAGTTTTGAATCGGAATTGATTTAAATTAAGGTTGATGAGCTAGGGTGGCCCGCGAAATTCAAATTTTCTTACGTTTTTTGCAATTTGCAGGTCAGTATCAGGTTGTATGTTGATCTAAACATTATTAGCGCTCGTAACAAATATGGATTTACAGAATTATAAACATTAGAATCAACATAAATATAAACATTAGAATCTCTAAGCTCATGTAAGTGAATTGAATGACTTTTTCGAGCCGCAACCGAGCGATTCCTGTCAACCTCGTGTCGATGTCAATCTAGTTCAACGAATTGGAAATCTATCTAAATCTGCTTAGGTATTATCGGGTTCATTGGCTTTGTACTGTTTCGTCAAACGACAGTATTAATTCTCAATCGAGCTAATTAGTTATTAATGAAAGACGCGAGTTTAGTGCACGTCGTGTGTTTATGCTAACCTTTATAAGCCAGTATGCAGACGATACCAACAGTTTGAGAGCGCGCTAAAGTCGAAGCATGCAGCTGTATCGTTCAAAGACTTCTATTGTGCATACAGCGACAGAATCACAGAACTTCGTCTAAAAGTACTCCAGTAATCTTTTATCACATGTGACATGACTCATGCGGTTTCTGTAACTTGTGTATGTAAGTGCCTGCTACACGGTTGCCAATCGCGTCCCTTACAGAACTGACCAAGGTTAGCGACCAGCAGAGGTTTTCAAAGTTGGTAGTACACCATCATATACAGGGTTGTACTCCCGAGTAATTCGTCAACTCGTCCTGTATCCATTTAGGAAGACTTGCAGAAAGTCAAAAGAACGTCCTAAATGGGCCGTCGGCATTTAGGACGAGTTGACGAATTACTCGGGACGCGGTTGGCGATCGTGTAGCAGGCACTTTAATTATTATTGTTGCATTATTTACAAGGCTTTTTTGTGGTTATTTTCCTGTTTCTATACTGACTTTAATTAGTAAACGGAGTTTTCAACAAAGGCGTAAAATAAAAATCCTACGATTTTATTAATATAGACGCTCAAAGGGAACAGTCGTACGGATTTAATAAACAGGACAAGCCAAAAGAGAGCTCACCCCTTTTGTTTTCCTTTTGGTTTGCTTTGACTTTGACGTCTCAGTAAGGGATAATTTGTAGCAAAAAATTGCCACCGAAATTCGAGTTTCTGATTGCGAGCTTTTCCAATAAGCTTTGACAACGAAATATAGCAAGAAAACTGAGACTTTCCCAAAGAATTATTAAATAACGACGAGGTCGTCATTTCGTCATCACGATCGCTTGGCAAGGTTATTGTGCCTAGTTTAAAACTCCGATTTTTGGAGTTATCCAAAAAATATTCAGAATTATACTTTAAATAATGCAGCTGGCTGGATCTTATCAATTAAAACCTATCGCAAATAATAAAAAAAGTTAAGAACATTAAGCAAAAAGAAAATTAACTGTTCTTCTTCTTCTTGCCTGCTGACTGGCTTAATTCCGGCTTTCCCAATCACCGATATCGGACATTTAAAATAACTCAATTGGCTGTCTAGCTGAGTAACGTACTGTTTAAATATTCTTAAACCCTTTTAAAAATTCTTAGCTTCCATTTGAAAGTTCCAGTCTCTACTTTGTAACTCTCTCTAGATACCATTTACTGGGTACGTCTTTCATTGACTTGAATGTGCCCTGAAGGCTGAGGGTATGTCATGCTCACTCAAATGTCTCGCTGGTGGTGGCGTGTGTGTTGGATCATTAAGTTCCCTTCAAAATGGATGAGCTAAATTGTGCTGATCCATGCGTCATGTTCGTGAATGGGCGCCGTCAGTAGGGACTGGTCATCTCTTAGCTGCCACGACTTATTTTTAACTAATTATAATTTTTGAATTGCTTTTGTTTTTATCTTTTTATTACGGACACTTTTAACGTGCACGTCTTTCTACATTTTTCTCACATACATAATATTATTATAATTTCAACGTGAATTATGTTACTAATATTTTGTAACCATAATTATTTTGATTTAAAAGAGTGTCGGTGGAGTTTAGTGCCCGTTCTTCTCCAGAGGTACGCATCGGAATGGGCAACTAGCTTCATCTTTCTGACTGACCGACTGCGACCCCTTGACAATTCAACAGTGCAAGTTTAATTGGAATGGTTTGAGTTTGAAAATAAGACATCAAAAATGTCAAATCGTCTTACGTTTTTCGCGGACAATATGGGTGGCAAACTATTTACTTGATCAACTATCATTTTTAGCTCAGCAAACCCGGCAGGTTTTTATCCTGGGGGGCAAGTCTACTAATTTACAAACGTGTCAGTGGTCTCACAATGATCAGTTTTTGACAGATTTTGTATGGCGTATCTGTCAAAAACCGATCATTGTGAGACCACTGACACGTTTCTAAATTAGTAGACTTCGCCCCCTGGTCAGAAGAGTACTTGTTTGCTTGTTAGCATTGAGAACAGCAGCATATTGAATGAAAATCTAAATGATCGGGAAATAAGTGGGGTTGCTCGACTTTTTCAATGTAAAAGCCATCGCTGCGGGACGCTTTATGAGGATATTCCAGGACTAAGATCGGGCTTGTGAAAAACGCTTTTGAATATTTATAATGCGAACATCAATACGTTTAATAGTTGCCCGTAACGTAATCTATAAAAATAAATAAAATGGTAGTGTCTGTTTGTAATGTCAAAATAACAGCTTTTTACTAAATGCTTATGAAAGTGTAAACGGTACTGATACCGCGGGGCGCAGCTAGTATAATATTATAAACGCGAAATTCAGTTTGTTATTAGTTTGTTACACTTTCACGCTAAAACGGCTGAACGGATTTGGGTGGGTAGACCATGGCCTGGAATAGGAAATTGGATACTTTTTATCCCGTGTAGTACTCCCGTGGGATAATTTCCGACCTTCACGCGGGCCAAGCCGCGGGAATAAATAGAAGTTGAGAATAAAATAGCGACTCCCGGGGTCGAGGGAGAATTGACATAGCGAACCAAGCGAATTCAAAAACGGGAAAATACAAAAAATAATATTATCTACTCATCTACTTTGAATTAGCATAGTGTAGATAGACAGTTTCATATTAAGGCTCATTTTTACGAAAGAAAAATCTTTGTTCTACAATCAATGGAAGCAACCATTGTGTCTAGATTTTAAAATCTACATAACATGATACTCAGTATTACCCAGTAACTGGGTTGTGGAGGTCAGATAGGCAGTCGCTCCATGTAATGTACTTATTGACCTGCATTGGGTAAGACTGGAAGACCGAGGGTCGATGGATTGAATAAGTTTAACCGATTGTTACTAACATGTTAAACTAAATTAAGTAAAGAACCTTCTCCAAAGTATCTGTGTAATGTTTTCACAACACCAATGCACAGTTTGTCTACTATGAACTACAAATTACTGTAAAGGAGCCTGTACCAAGAAAATCAATCCATACTAATATTATAAATTCGAAAGTAACTCTGTCTGCCTGTCTGTCTGTCTATATGGTTACCTTTTCATGCCTTAACCACTGAACAGATTTCAACAAAATTTGGCAAGGAGATTGATGGCATACTGGGGAAGGACATACGCTACTTTTTATCGACACACCACGCGGGCGAAGCCGCGGGCGGAAGCTAGTTATTCATAAAGAAGGGTGTGGGGCCCTGATATTGTCTATGATAAGTTGTAAAGTTTTATGTTCCAGTTTAAGATTGAATCTAAATAAGCAACAAGCTTTGCTACTAGTCAAGGATTTTCATTTAAAAAAAAATATCTTTCAAGCATGTCCTGTATCATAAAAAAGCCAGATATACCTGCAGTCCCCTGCACAATCTACAGAAGAAATGAACTCTTCCGTAGATTGTGCTGAGTTTAGTGAAAATCTCAGTATATTTTGAATTTGGTTAAAAAAGAGCAATAATGAGCATTTTCTTTTCATATTATACAGCTTAACAACCGTTTTATTTTAACAAAAGCCATTTGAAGGAAACAGTGTCAGTGTATAAACAATGTGATTGCTGAGCCTGCCACCCCTGATAGCCATCAGTCAGCCATTGTCCTGCGAGCATTGTTGCAAGTGATGGCTTTCAGCCTTAAACATCTGACTTTATATTGTTCCTTAATGATATTGATTTAATATTTTGTGTGAATTACACCAAATTATTTCAATTATTTTGTTTTTGTATTTTTTAGATTGAATATTTGAGTATTGTGCCAGCTAGTGTACTACTGCATTTTTTTAGTTTGTTTTTTAATTATTATGGATATATTTTAGTATAATATTTTAATTAGTAATGAAATAATTTTGCCACTGTTTTAGAAGAGAACTTAAATGATCACTTTTATCTAAAAATATCTAATAAGTTAGATTTTAGGCTGTTACTTAGTATGTTTAAAAACCGAATTTATAAAAATTACTGGATAATAAGTTAGGATAGCCAGTATAATAAGTTTATAAATAAATCGAAAAATAAACAAAATCCACCACTGGGGTATTTATTAGAATTACTAATTTACCGAATATTTGAAATAATTTATGATGCAGTCAGTAAAATAACTACATTATATTACAATATATTAAATTAATGTTACTCATAATAAAATATTGCTGGTTCATTCAATAAGTACCTACCATACGGATAATGACCCCAATAGTTAGTATAAACATAAGAATACGTATGCCCTATTTATGTAAAACAAAATTAATGTCAGCACTTCTAAAAATCAAGTTTCAGGATTCTATATTTACAGATCGTTTAATTAAAGCTACATACAGGACAGCATATCAATCAACGAAGAGAATGTATTCGTGTACAAGGAGGGCCCTTCATAGCCCTAAACGCAAGTTATTTATGTTAGCGAGAGTGTTGAATGAAACAAAGGCCTTAAGTATTCGCATTCTAACAGAAATACTTCAAGATTTAAATTCCAATATAAACTAAATTTATCAAATATTGTATAAACATCATGCAACGCACCTTCAAGTGCCAGGTACATAGGTGGAACCCGGTGACATGGGGAGTAAATTAACATAACTTCTTCGTCCTTACACTGTTTAGAACACTGGCCATAACTTGTTAAAGTTAACACAGAAAGCTCATTCACGACTGAAAACGTTCGACAGACACCATTCTACATTCACGTTTAGTTATAATACTACGGATAGCAATTTCACTCAACGAAATAAAATAATATAACACCTCCAATTAATCGACCATAGCATAAAGCCCTTTGAAGTGCGTTTGTAAAGACCGATGAAAGCATAGTCTATGACAAATTTTCAGGCGAATGAACATCGAACCAAAATAAAACAACCATAGATTGAGACTGAGTGAGAAACAATGAATGAATGGTTCTCCTCAAAGCGGAAGTAAATAAGAAGATGTAATAGTCAAATTAACTCCTAGAAATTACATTAAAAAATCAAATCACCTGTTTGTTAACTAAACATTTAATAATTAAAAAGGGATTTAATTACTTACATAAAAATAATAAAATATAACAATATAAACTATGGCACTTCACTGAGCAGAAAAATATCTGAGAGAGAATGCCAAACTAATGTGAATTGTGCATCAACGTATAATTAGTTACAGAATGTGAATGAATGCATCAACGTTTATTTAGGTATAATTACATTTAATTTTGTATTTAAAAAAAAAACTACAAAATACTACAATAATAGACATACTACTTTTCTACCAAAGATTGGCAAGCCGAGAATGTGGTACAATAATTTTATCATACCTGGCAACACCAAATAGATATCTGCCAATCTGCCATTCTGCCTGCCTGCCTGCTTTCATTATTGGTTCTTGGTTCTCCGTCTAATCGAATAAAATTACCTTATTTAAATTTGTAATAATGGCAAATATAGCAGCCAAACGCATAAAAAGGGAATTCAAGGAGGTCATGAAAAGTGAAGAGGTGAGTAAACAACAATGTCTTTATCGTGTTTGGTTAAAAACAGAGCAACGGTAGCAGTTACTTGCACTTTTGTTAGATGTCATATTTTTAAGAGAACATCGATCTGTGCGAGTACAAAGTGCGCTTGAAAGTAATACTATTCCGCTCAATTATAATTTGCAATATTGTTGTGATTGGCTGTGTTCGTTTAATGTTGTGATGTGAATGATTCAGCATGTTACATGGATAGTAGTGATGTGTTTATCTCTCCATCACCAAACCAACGTTGGCATATTTTTTATTTTATTTCGTAGGTAAATAACATGTTGATACGAAAAATAGAGACCTATATTAAGTAAGAATACCTAGTAAATATGCTTTGCTGTATTCTGAATACCCACTTAAGATATATTATGACCTACTTATACATACTGTGTGATGCAATTGCGATTTAGAGATTATAAGCAAAACAGTATGATACTGAACTTAGTGTAAAACAGATAGTTTTGAATGATACATATTAATAAAACCTGATTCTATTTTAATCTAATTAGCACTGCTTATCTTTCAGACCTATTTGTTTTTTAATGTTTGTTTTTAATAGTATTTTGATAACATGATAATTGAGTGGCCTTCAAAAAGACAGGGGTCCACCTTGTGAGAGTTCTTCCAAGACTATGCGGTCACAACTCTAGGAACTTCAGCCATCTCTTCTGCCTCTTTAGCAGAAACCTGCTACATGCGAGCAGCACAGAACCGGTTAATGTGGCAACACTTGTGGGAAGCCTATGTGCAGCAGTGGATATCTTCGTCGGCTGAAATGATGATGATGAACATAATAATTATTATGTTATCATGAATGTACAGAGTTTATTCAATTTATCTTTTCAAATCAAGAGATACATTGGTGTCTGGTGAATTAACTGGTCTGTAATTTTAACAGTGGCTGTCTAATTTCATAACAAAAATAATTATTATGATACTGAGAGTGGTATTTGAATGCCTACTAGAAAAATTGAAAGTTTAGTATTTAGCATATTGTTGTTTGATAGGTTTATTAATGGCAAATGGCACGCAGTAATCTTCTCTGGCAATGATTCAATCTGCTGGTAGCACATACTTAAAATTATGGTTATCAACTTATCACTCTTTTTTTATTTCAATAGTAACATAATAAATTCCATTATTTCACAATAAATATTTATAGCAATGTAATCTATTTACCATTTACATTAAAAAAAAATAACACTGAAGTGCTATAAATATTACTCCATAACTTTCCTTATTTGGCCGTTTCTTTTCTAATGTTATAATAAATCAAGTTTGAGGTAACTAACTTTGTAACAGCTGACATCTTGGCTGACAGAGTGCTGAGTGACAGTACCCACCTACCAACCTCTCGGAAAATGGATTGGTATTGGTACCATCTGACGGCCAAGTCTAGCACCGCGCGCGCTCCCCGCGGTTTCCCCTGCTTCCTGTTAGACACTTCCATCCCTTTTCACGAAATCAATCCCACAGATTGCAGAAAAGCGAGAGGAAAGATGTTACTAAAAATTTAACCAGATTTCATATCAATCTAAGATCGGGTCTAAACTTTCATTGTATTATATCAACTCAATCGTCGAAAATCTCTTAAAATATGTTTTCTCAGAACAGTAAATACATTTGAAGTCATCATGACTATGTTTATTCATTAAAATACGCCGAGTCAGGTTTTTTGGCACACAACATACGACTTCTACTTTCCTTCTTTGTTTTTAAAGATTCAGTAGTAGGTGTGTGATTCACAGTTTAGTTTTTCAAATAAATACACTTATAAGAAAAAGAAATGTATATTTAAAAAGATTTTATCATCCTAACTAATATTATAAATGCGACAGTGAGTTTGTTTGGTACGCTTTCACGCTAAAACGGCTGAAAAGATTTGGATGAGATTTGGCACATGGGTAGACCATGACCTGGAGAAGAGCACACGATACTTTTCGTCTCAAGAGATCGAGACTTATGCGGGGGAAACCGCGGGGCGCAGCTAGTTGAGCTATAAATTTACCATTATTAGTAACCTTGACCGTGAGTGAGTGAGCTAATGAATACAATAACCTTAACAATAACTCTTTATTGGCTGTGCATCTCCATTTGAATTTGTGTTTATATTATGCAAGTCCTGTCCTATTCATGGCTTCTTCATCGTTATCGTTGCATTTGCATGCTTTTGACAAATCAAATACATTGTTGTTATTTCGCTTGACGCAATTGAACAATCCCAACTTCTTATAAGAGCTTAAGTGGCACCAAATTCAGGTGCTCGGGAACAAAAAAAAACATGCAGGGCAGTCTTTGGGGAATGCCGATAGAAGTGAAAACGAAGTAACATTCATTCATTTCTTCAAGCGTGACGATGACGCGAGTTCCATGATTTTTGTTCACCCTAAAAGTGTGCGTGTTGACGCGCCTAAAGAAGTTTTCACTTAAAAAAAAACATTTTAATTAAACACGAAGCTGTTAAATTTGACTTTGTATAGTTTAGGTTTTGTCAATATTAGGCATACTGCTAGCTGAGGAGGCCTGTGTCTCAAGGACAAGCTACAATGAGAACTGGGAACAAACTACATTAGTGCATTATTTAGATTCTATTGTTTTTTACTTTTAGTTAATTGAAGTTTAAGCATAAAGTAAAATTTTTAGCAGAGTTTAGTCATTTGTTAAGAATACACACGAAAGAACATATCCAAACTGCGACCGACTTGTGTTGCGTACAGGAGCCATTGCAAATGACAATTTATTATTATGTTTGATTTTCTAATTAATTGTTCCAAGTGCATTTTCATTTCATTTGCTATGTGCATAGTTGTGCGATGTATCAGTGTTCATATTTTCTTGTAAGTAAAAAACTCGCGAAATGTTTTCTATCTAGAATTTCTCGGTAGCAACCCGGAGACTGGATTTATTCCCGGTTGATGGCAATAGGCTCGCCCCCTATTACATGGTACTTAAACATAACTGGCGAAATGTGGGTGTGCTACAGGTACACCTCTGCCCAACCCTTCGGGGACAAGACGTGAAATGTTATGTAAAAAAATCGCCGAGGTTACTCCGTTAATCGGTACAGCCAGCGCCAATTTAAATAGGAACTTACGACACAAAATAGAGTACAAAGACAGCATTTGTCTTTTAATTAATTTATTGTAATTGAAAATAGACCTTATTATTTCATTGCGTACAAACGAATTTCAATCTTCCAATGTCAGAGTAATAGACAAATTTTTGGGCGACCTGCGTGTTGTACAGACCATTTCCCACTTTACACCCAATTTGAAAGCACTTCGTTGTTACAGGTCGCAGGTGGTAGCATTAAATTAGAGTTGGTCAACGACAGCTGGACAGAACTTCAGGGCGAGATAGCCGGCCCACCAGACACACCGTACGAAGGTGGAACATTCCTTCTAGAGATAAAAGTACCAGAGACTTACCCATTCAATCCGCCGAAGGTAATATTATTGACTTGACAGTAGACTAAGTGTCAGTTCACACCGAGACGCGAAGAGACGCGCACTTTTTTATAATCCGATACAATATCGAACTTATTTACTACACAATAAGGTACACACGTTGCGCAGCACCGCGCATCTCAGCTTAACTTTAACACGTGTCAACCTTCGCACTGAAATCATACCTTTTCGTGAACGAAATAAGTTTGATAATTGTTAAAAAGTGCGCGCAGCGTCGCGTTGCTTCACGTCGCGGTGTAAGCTGACCCTTAGTATAACTCTAAAAACTCAAATTGCGCACCCCTCCACAAAATTTCACTTTACTTTCACCACATTTCTCAATTTAACACGTTGCTCCCTGGAGACTGAAAGATCAATGATGGGAAACTGATTTGAGATCATTATGTTTTCAGATTCGCTTTATGACAAAGATTTGGCATCCTAATGTATCATCGGTAACCGGTGCCATATGTCTAGACATACTCAAAGATCAATGGGCGGCTGCCCTTACCCTCCGCACAGTCCTGCTGTCCATACAAGCACTGCTGTCAGCGGCTGAGCCGAACGACCCACAGGACGCCGTGGTAGCAAAACAGTACAGGGAAGATATACAACTATTCAATTTGACTGCCAGACACTGGACCAACTCATATGCTGGAGGTCCAACCGTCATTTGGGAGTTTAATCAGAAAGTTCAAGTCTTACTAGATATGGGCGTTGACGAAGATCAAGCAAGAGTTGCGCTGTCAACGTTTGACTGGGAACTGGAGAGGGCAACAGAACATCTCTTTAGTTAGGATTATTTTAGGTAACTTTAAACAGCTAGCATTAATGCCAACAATGCTACTGTAATGTAACTAAAATATGAACTTGCGATGAATGTTTCTCCGATAAGTCGCCTGCACTTACTCACATATTGTATTAAGGTGGTAATTTGAGATGGAGCACCAAGCGTAACCAGTTGGAGCATTGTAGTGAAACAAAAGCTGTATGAGAAGTCTTCGGAGAACATTACACAAACAAATATAACACTAATTAATTTAATACAGGGGATACAGTATTTGTTACTGGGATGCGACCTCCTTTTCCCTGAGGGTCTCTGGGTGGGGCAAGGAAAAAACACCGGGAGAAGATCCGAGTAGAAAAACATTAAATTATTTATTATGAAATCAGTCTTAGCTTACTTTTGAATTCATTGAAAAGTAAGTAATGATCTCTTAAAAAATTTGTTCTGTAGAAGCGATGGTTAAGGGGATACGTCAGCTATCTAATTGCGTAACTTATTTTCGTAACCGATTAAGACTAGTCTGTTTCATTTTGACAGTTCAACATCATTCACTGCGTAATTTACGTCGTTGAGCAGATTTTGTTGTCGAACATGTGAAGCAATGGATTAGCAATTTGTTTCAAACCGATTCAGACTGTGATTGATAGTGTATTACGCGATTAGAGTGAACGGGTGTAGACGGCGAATTTCCAAAATTCATTACTGTTTTATGCAATTTGCAGGTCCTTTTTGATCAGCGTACAACCTTATACTGACCTGAACTTGCAAAACAAGTAAGAAATTTTTAATTTCCCTGGCTTCTCTGGCTCATAGTTTAGCTGCCCCATCTCAAATTACGACCCTGTATGATAAGTAAAAATATCTGGACACATTGCAGGTTTTACATAACCATTTTTCATAATTGTTTTGATGAAATATTTCTTAAATTACTTAAGCATTACACAGAAGTTTATTTTTCCTTTTCTTGTTTTATGTCGCATAGATGCCAGGAAACAACGTATATATTTAGGTTAATTTACCGAATTTGTACTTCAAGTTAGTTTAGGTACGACATGCGTCGTAGATTGACAAGATGCGAGGGTTCCAAAGACTGATAAAAGTCGGACTTGAATGAGAACTTTGAGGACAACCTCGCATACTGGCAATCTTAAAAGCGTTTACTTCCAGAGCTTATCGTACGAGAGTTTGATACATATTTTTATACATAAATTGTTATTTATGCTTCCTTTCACTAAAGCCAAAATTACTCACATGTATAACAGAACACGTTATATTTTCTCCAATATTAATCATTTTCATTTAGAAGTAACTTTTTTCTTGATTTCTATTATTGTCTTCTGAAAATATTAAATTTGTAATAGTTTAGGTTTTAGATAATATAATGATTCAATTTGTCATTAAAGTGATGTAATTATATTGCCTCCAGTAAAATTAAACGGACGAACGGTAATATTTCAGAGTGAACGTTAACACCTTAGGAAGGAAGACGGATAAACGCTGTCTGATCATCAGTGATCTGAAATAGGTTAGCTAAAATGCCTAAAGTTAGAAAAAGAGTAGAGAAAGTGGAGACGCCTTACGACAAAATATTTATAAAACCTAAACCTGGGACTAATGTCCCGGGTTTCGGAACATTACTTAAGTACAACCAAAATTAATAAAGTTAAGCAACTATTGAATGCATTACTTACCTGTTATCGTTAAAAAAAAATTTTAAAAAAAAAATTGGAAACAATAAATATCGTGCATACTTTGCACGATATTTATTGTTTTAAAAAATTTGTTGATTAATTTTGTTTGAATTTTTTTTTTTTTTTTTTAATTTTTCATTAATCTATTCTTGGTTATTTTTCCAAAATTAACCAAGAATAGATTAATGTTTATAATGTCTTAAAAGTCATGTAAAATTCATAAACTTACCAAGCATAAGTTCCGAAAAAATATTTTAGTTAGTAATTCTCCACTTCTTTTGTCTCTGTTCTTTGAACTTTAGGTAGCACACCCTTTTCCGATCACTGCTGATCATCTGATGGCGCCTGACTGTTGCAATAAAGCAATTGATAAAACTATCCATCATCATTTTTGTTGTATACTGAAAACTTCTTTCCTGTGGTTGTACATTCTGTCTAGTGTTAAAACTCGTGATGAAGCGATAATTGTGATATCAATTTCTTTACGAATAACACCAAGATAAATTGCATACAGTTTGTCATGTCTTATGGCTAGGTTACACGCTTGCACGCTATGGTGTGGACATCACAGTCATATTGTTTGCGCATGAAACTGCTGCGTGCAGCCGGGCCCTTAGTGTTGCCGATCTCACACATGAGTCTAGAACAAACTATTTTTACACGTCTTGCCGAACGTATAGAATCCTATATTAATAAATAAAGGGTCGCCGTTATGTTGAAAACGAGATATACGTCGACAAGGGTTGCCAACATAGTATTGTACCCTATTTCGCGTGGGTGACTTTATTATCTACAAAAGCAATAGAATTCCTACTCCGAGCAAGTGCCCTGGGCCCCAGGGCCATGGGGCCCCCTAGTTCCTGTCAGCGTCGTAGTTTGAGGCTGTCAAAAGAAAACCTAGCTTATCCCAGAGAGGTTGTTAAAATTTTCGAGCTCGCTTCACTCTGTCATATATATATCCTACGTTTTCTTAGTTCTCTAACTTTTCTGCATAAGTTGACAAAGTGTATTTCTGAACTAAAAACTAAACCAACCCATCCGAGGCAGCGTGCTAAAATTTTCCAGCTCCCATCACTCACTATTGCGTCCTACATTCTTCTAGTTCTCTAGCTTTTCTGCATAAGTCGTTAAAGTTGCTTTTTATTTCCATATCAACGGTCATAAGAAATCTAAACCTATTCGAGGCGGGGTACTATAAAATTCGAGCTTACTTTGCTCGTTCTTGCATCCTGTATTCTCCATAAGAGTCTCTATATCCTTAAGTACTCGAACGCTTGATTTAGTTGCTATTAGTCTATTGGTCAAAGATAGCCCTATTTACGGACATAAACATGCTGTTTTATAAATTATGTTCAAGTAATACTCTGCCTGTACTCTTTATTTACCCTCATCAAATCAGAAATACTTTATTTTTTACCCGCCGCATAGATCATCGATTTTTCAAAAAAAAATGTTGGCAACCCTAATATCGACTTTGAGTAGGGGCGATCCCTTCCAATTGTTTGATGGTTGGTTGATTTTTATTTTGTATGGGAATGGAGTCTAGCAATTTTGCGTACTAGGTACCATACAACGGCACAGATCAACAATGCAACTTAACTGTCGCATTGTTTAGTTGTAGGTAGATATGCATGCGCGGGCCTATAACGTATGCATAAATAGTTGTACACGCATAGTACATGGTTAATTCTTGCGCTACATAAGGAATTCGAAACTCGCTACTGTATGCCGTTATTGCATATTAATTTTGTGTAATATTGAGAAGTCTTCAGGGAAGAAAATAAATATACTCGACTAATGCTAAATAATGCAACAAAAATGTGATCAAAATTAAGCCCCGATCTTCCTATCATTCACTTTGGCGAAACATAAAATATTCCTAGTTTTTACATCTCGTTAGTTATGTATAGGCAGCTAGGTGGAGTGGAACCCGTGGTTAAGGATTTAATGTTGTAACAACAATACATGTAAGAAATTCTATGTGACTCTTGTCTTTTATTGTTTATTTCCCATCGATGTTAGTTTTTTGGTTAAACGGACTTCTGTATGACAGCACATCATCGCAATGAAGTTCGTTAAAGTACCGAACACAGCCGACCGCCGACCGCGAATCTGTAAAAGTAAGTTAAGGACGTCCTTAGGCTGGTGGAGCGACGATCGCAGTGTGGCTGCCGAAACTGGTAGCAGCTGGATAAGAGATGCCGACGATCGCTTGCGATTGGACAGGTCTATGTCCAGCAGTACATGCAAACAAAACAGCAATACTATTATCGCACTTATGAACTGTAATGGCTATTCAGAAGTGGAAATGAAAAAATGCACACTCACCCACTCACAAATTAGCAAGTTAACAAATTATTCAAAAATTAGCAAGTCCAAACACTAGGTACATCGCTCCCCTCCGGAGCAACTGGACAGATTCTCAGCTGGACAGTTTCGCAGCTGGACAACTGCAACGTTAGACTAATCAGTCTAACGTTGAAGACTAATCAGTATAACGTTGAAGACTAATCAGTATAACGTTGAAGACTAATCAGTCTAACGTTGAAGACTAATCAGTCTAACGTTGAAGACTTATCAGTCTAACGTTGAAGACTAATCAGTCTAACGTTGAAGACTAATCAGTCTAACGTTGCACCCGCGGATATATGGATTTTTGAATACAAAATATATGTGAGAGTGCATTGTTTCATTTCCACTTCTGACCCATTACAATACATGTTGTTATAAAAGCGTAGATCGTTATCATTTGTGGGAGTTGGAATGTATAGGAGTAGGTAGGTACATGTTTTTCAACTACAATGTTTAGTTTGTTCTTGGTATAAATTCATCCCAACTACGGAACCCGTCATAGTGCGTGGTCTGACACGCAATTGGCCAGGAATGCTAGGAAGATGAAAATCACGGTAATTACTAGCGACACTAGCAGACCACACGTTATTGCAGCGGACCATTTTCTACACCCGATGTTTTTTTTAGAAATGTTACAGGAATTCCATAATATTATTACGTTTTTAGGAGAGGTGTAAAGTTCACTCATCCTCTATAGAAAAGGGAAGATCCTCCGACCAGACACATGGGTGACGTGTGTGACGCACAACTGCCTAACGATTGATGTTGGAATCTTGTACATGTTGATCGCGAGGTAAACTAATTGCGCGATGCAAGTTTTAGTGTGGCGTCAGGCCTTTGATGCGTAGTTCGCATGTGGCGATGTAGATGCCGCCACACGTTTTGGTTAGTACTTACATAATGTGTACAATTCATTAGTATTATACCTAATACTAGGTCCGGAGTCCGTGTGCGCCTCATAACACATGGTGGCGCGGCCAGGGAGTACCTATAGCGTCATGTGCCTATAGGTATCTACTCCCCAGTTGCGCCATCGCCACCAAAACTTCACTATATTTCATTACCTAGTATTTAATTTACATAAATGGTACTTACAATTTATTTATCTAGAAACATGTTTTTTTGAAAATGTTACTGTGGCGCGGCCAGGTTGTATCAAAAATCGACCGATCCGTCCAGTTTGAAGACGGTTCAGTTTACGTACGAAGGCATAACACTCAAACATGGTCGCTAAATGATGTCAAAGTATGCAGTTTTTTTCTTAGGACCTTAGGATTAGAGAATGCCTTCTGGTTTATAATCCGGATTCTCCGGATTTTATGAACTTTTTATTAAAATAATCACAAAATAAACAAATCTTTCCATTTATTATTTTGTTCATATTATGTTACTTATTTTTGTTACTTTTATTTATATTTACTTTTCATGTTACTTATATTTGTGTAAAGAAAGTTAAAACAACTACGACAAAAACTCAACAAAGTAATTGTAATTACACAAACCATCGATATCGATTTTTTTTCGCTTTTCTTATAGTCGGAGTCACACGTTATTTCTAAGTCATGTAAATCATCGTGCTTGCCGACATAAAAGACAGAAAGATAGAAAATACATTTATTTTGAACACAATTGACATTGTCGAAAGTCACACATGGACATGACCGAAAAGATGTACCATAGGGCGCTAAAGGTGGGCTTGAAGACTGCATCGAATTTGAGGGCCAGCGTATCAACAAAGTTGAAAAGTACGTTTACCTTGGACAAACCATCAGCCTGGACAAAAACAGCCAGGAACGCAAATTGATCCACCGAATACTGGCTGGTGGGGCTTTTGGCAAGTTGTCCGATGTACTCGTCAACATACCACTGAATCTGAAGCGACGCACTTTTGACCAATGTCCCTATGATGTATGGGATTGAGAAATGATCTCTCACTTAGTAGGAAAACATCAAACTTAACGAAAGAGCAATTTTGGGGATTTCTCTTCATCATATCAGAAATACAGAGATCCTAAGAAGAAGGAAGCTAACCGACACAGCCCAGCTGGCGGTAGCGCGGAAGAAGTGGCACTGGGCAGGCCACATTTATACTGCAGACCGGGTGGTAAACGGGGTAAAGTATTGGAGCGGAGACCCAGAACTGGCCATAGGAGCGTAGGCAGGCCACCAGCCAGGTGGATCGAAGACCCGGTCAAAGAGGCGTGGCGTGCTATGGATGTGTCCTCGACCCGCGTCTCACGCCCCACTTGCTGCCCCCAGACGAGAGACTCGGCATTGTGAATGGGATCAACCCGAGAAACTAGCTCGTTTCGATTTTTTGTTACAATTTCTTATTGTTCGAAAAATCCGAATATGGACGTCTAGTAAAAATGTGCGGATATCCGGATTTTTTGGATTACGGATAATCCGGATTGGATTCCCTAGTTAGATGCGCCTGATCTCATTATACATATTGATTCCGATTTGTAACTCAGTCATATCACAAATCAGAATCAATATTTGATTTTTTCAATAAATGATGAATCTCATAGAAGCCTAAAGATCCTTTTGATTATTATGAATAAGTCATAAAAATTCTCATTATATTATTTTTCCGAAACACTGTATCATTGGATACAGTGTTTTGCATTGTTATTGTTGTACTTAAACTCGGCAACTTTGTCTTGCCAATACAAGTTAGTGGCTATATCTTTTTTTTAAACTAAAATAAAAAAAAACTACTTGGATATGTAGGTACTGGTACCTATACACCTACTATTGAATAATGTAATATTGAGCAGTAATAATTAAAAAAAGCAATTAATTATCAAAAACATAAATCGTCAATTATTTATTTATTTTATTTATTTAACTATTTATGTACACACATAATAAACAGAAAAGAAGAAAAGAACAGAAAAAAACGTACAAAGGTGATGCTTATTTCTAAAGAAATCTCTTCCAGCACACCTGCGATAGAAAAGTATCATCAAATGTAATTATCTCAAATGTGGTTTTCAAAAGTTACAGCCTTTTGGATTGGCACGGCAGTCGGTACAGCTATACTGCTGTACAGCCGGTAAAGCTATACTGCTGTAGCGACTCTTGTAAAACAGAAAATTTCATGGAAATTGTTCTACCCGAATCGCATTGCACCGTCTCGTGTTGCGCCTGTCTGTGGGGAGCCCTAAGTACTTATTTAGTAAAGGCCAACGAACATCATCGTCTACATCTTCCATCCCTACTTCCTATGGGTTGGCGCAGTACCTATGCTGGGTCATAAATTAAGTACTTATTTAATAAAGGCCAACGAACATCATCGTCTACATCTTCCATCCCTACTTCCTATGGGTTGGCGCAGTACCTATGCTGGGTCATAAATTAAGTACTTATTTAATAAAGGCCAACGAACATCATCGTCTACATCTTCCATCCCTACTTCCTATGGGTTGGCGCAGTACCTATGCTGGGTCATAAATTAAGTACTTATTTAATAAAGGCCAACGAACATCATCGTCTACATCTTCCATCCCTACTTCCTATGGGTTGGCGCAGTACCTATGCTGGGTCATAAATTAAGTACTTATTTAATAAAGGCCAACGAACATCATCGTCTACATCTTCCATCCCTACTTCCTATGGGTTGGCGCAGTACCTATGCTGGGTCATAAATTAGGACTAATAAAATCCATACTTAATATTATAAATTCGAAAGTAACTCTATCTGTCTGTTACCTTTTCACGCCTAAACCTCAGAACAGATTTCGATAAAATTTGGCAAGGAGATAGATGGCATCCCGGGGAAGGACATATGGCTACTTTTTATCGACATACCCCGCGGGCGGAAGCTGGTACCAGATTCTAATAAGTATATAAAATGGTCGTGTCACAGCGTTAGTTGCCATGCTCCTCCGAAACGGCTTGACCGATTTTTATGAAATTTTATAACATGTTTTGATATAGGTACCTACTTAGGTAACTTCGTGCCATGCGCCATTTAAATAAGAAGGTAGGTAAGTAAAACAAATACCTGTTTTCGGCCATATTAAATAGGTACTGAGCCTGTCGCAGCGGCTGTTGCCAACAATAAGTTATCATTTATCAGTGTTAGTTTTTTGGATTGTCGCCATTCCGTCGGACAAAAGACTAAAGTGCTATGTCGTTAATGTACTTACCAACTTGATTGCTACGTAATGGGAATCCAGTGAAAACAAAACAAACTCTATTATAAAGGGATATCATCAGAAATAATCTAACTGTGCCTTGTGTGTGAGATGCAAAAGTTGCCTTCAATCTCGTTGAGCAGCTCAAAGGCTGTATTAAATTACTTGTAACGCCATCTAGCGGCGCATGCGATGACGTGATGCAAGGCTGGTGTAGAACCTGCGAGAGGGGCTGCGCCCGCGCAGCACAGCCGCGCCGCGTTTATCACGCATGAGCAAACAGCGAGCAGCGAGCGAGTAACTTGAACAACATGCCAAGCAAGGTATCATTCATCAGTCACAGTTGACGCTACTCTGTGGACGGTGCTCTCGCGCGCCCCTCCTTTATGCTTTGCAACAGTTCGGGGAAGGCAGAGTGCATAACACATCACCAGAATGTGACATTTTAAGTGCACTATTTAGTTAAAACTCCCCTTCGCCTTCCCTAGTTACTAACGCCAACAAACTTTTTATTACTTTCTAAAACGTATTTAATTTTCCGCGTGTGTCTCGTTCCAAGCTCGCGCCAACAAACGTGTGTGTGTATAAATAAATATTAATTTTATAGTGTGTTAAGTTGTACCAAACATGACTATATCATACGCCGGTGAAGTACCTAATGGCAGCAGTTTCGGATGTTTCTGGAGGATCCTTTGCAAGTAAGTTGGAATCTTATTAGTGGAGTGTGAGGCTTTGACCGCGGAACCGTTCTCGGTGGCCCCGGAGACCGCAGGCACACAGCTCGAGTGAAACAGCTGTTCGGAACGGAGCGCCTCGGTCCTACATGACGAAATCACACACCGATGGTCCGTAACTACACAATACACATTAACAATAGCAAGTCTCTTGCCGTCCGTCTATTGTGACGCGCCACTTGTATATGTTTAATTTAGAAAATAACTTTGTTCTCACCGGGGCATGTTTACGTCGAAAAGTAATGAAAGTTTGTTAATAAGTGCCATAGCTAATGAGAGAGTGAGGAAGCGAGGATCTCAACGACGCCGTCGCCGACGCTAGTCGACCTCGACAGGCGCGGTGATGAATGCTACTTGTAGAACGCGAAGTCGCGAACTAGAATCGATTCAATGTCTGATCGCAGCTCTCTTGGCCCTGACAACGAAAGGCGGCGAAAGTAACCATGACGCTTGCACCAATCGATTAAAACTTTATTCAATCATGCTTATGATCACTTGATTTCCGTAAGTATAATTCGAATTGAATTCCACTAACTACAAATTACAATGCACAAGCACTATTTTTAACACCTATTTTTGTACACCTATGTTTACAAATAAAAACTTTGACTTTGCACTTTAATGGTTACAATTAGCGGCAACTTTTTCATTTTAATCCATTAGGTAAGGAGACTTATTAATAAATAAGCTAACAATTAGGTAGTAGGTTCCTTAATCAGCCGATTTTACCATTCATTAGTTAGGTACTTACTAACAGAGATTTAATTACGCGTTATTACGGAACTCGGCAGGATTTTTTTTTTGGTATTTTATTCAGGTCCATGTCGTGCCATGGTCGAGTGCATATTCCTAGCCGTACAGGTTGGAATGTAGGGTGAGGTAGGGTTCCCTAAACTCTTCAAACTGTACTTCAATCAATGCGCTGATAGAGGAGCTCAGCAGCACCCATGTCGTCTACCATACAATATTGATGATTTAGACTCCATATTAACAGTTATGCGGACGACATGTTGCTACTTCTGTATGTAGCCTTTCAAAACTGTTGGGCATCTGAGATAACTACGCTCTTAATGATGGAATGATTAATAATATCAAGAAATGTGAATGCATTGTATTTCAGGCCAAAGGAATATGTCCGACAACGACACCTACCATAAAATTATGTGGAACCACTGAAGACTTGAAGAAGGTGGAACATTTAAAATATCTTGGACATCATTATGATGTCTTCTGATCTGAAAGATGATGCAGACATAGACTGTAATCGCAGGGCGTTGTCTGTAAGGGCGAATATAATGGCCCGAAGGTTTGCTCGTACCACTGAAATGAAACCAACATTGTTCAGAGCATAGGTATTGTACATCTTTCGAGCAGCCTGTGGGTCTCATACATACGCAGACAGTACCTACACCAATCGATACGTGCCATCCTTACGTGTGCTTGTGCAATATAATAATGCATTCAGGGTGCTGATGAAGATGCCCCGATTCTGCAGCGCATCAAGGATTTTCGCCGAGTCGCAAATAGACTGTTTCTGTTCTACAAATTATGCGAAAAAAAGAAAGAGTAATTGTGGAGTTTCTTGCCGGCTCTTGTTCCATAGGAAACGACCAATTGGAACCGTGCACCTAGATTCTGACGTTTCATAAGTGCCCATAATTATGTGAAATAAAATATTTTTATTTTGAAAAACAATGTCACATCTCTGGTGCGCGGTGTTCGGGCTAGCTCCAGCGGCATCCTGAGGGCATTCGCGCAGAGGTTCGATTGTCAGTACCTGAACCATCGCTGTACAACCAAACAATGACCTGCAAATTTCAAAAATCGTAAGAAAATTTGAATTTCACGGTCTATCTAATGTAACATGTTTAAGATAGTGTTATATGATAGCTAATGTTATATGTACATAAATGTGCTGTTGACGTAGTTAACGTACCTACTTACTTATTGAATAAATAAATCAATCAATCTGCCTAGCCTTTTCCCAACTGTTTTAGGGTCTGCTTCCAGTCTAACCGGATGCAGCTGAATACCAGTATTGGAGCGACTGCCTATCTGACCTCCACAACCCAGTAGCTGGGCAATATGATACTCCTATGGGTGTCAGACTTTCGAGCATCTGACGACCCGTAACTACTGTCAAAGATCCACGAATGACAGCCGGGACCAACGGCTTAACATGCTTTCCGAGACACGGAGGAGTCTCGGTATGTAAAGATGGTCACCAATGCACAGACCAACCCCGGCAAGCGTAGCTTAACCTGATGGATCGACCTGTGCGGCTGTTATTATTACTTAGATAAATAATCACACAATAAATCACCAGCCAAAACTTAATAAAGGTAGGAAACCTATTAAGTTGTACAGTTATTACAACTTAATAGGTTCAAAATAACAATAATCACATGTAACTATAAATTATTAGTCTGATGGCTAGAAACCCAATTGGTTGTAACATATATGTAGATAAATAAAATACCGCTACGACTGAACTATGTCTATTTATTTTATTTTTCAAATGGATAACTGAACGGTAAACGCAATAAGTCACAATGAAAATAAGTTTGCTGTTATATGCGTACTACATAACGAAACCCGTCTGAGTCAGGTTACGGTAAACCTATTTACACGAAAGTACTAACTATCACATTCGTAGACGTGTTTGTGACATTAGAACAATCTTCGTATTGTTAAGTCATTGCACCATTTTCACTTAATGCATTGGTATAAGGTAGAGAAATTAGTTATTAATATGTATTTTTGCTTTGTCAACTTCTTTCATAGAATTCATTTTCAAGCAGGAAGATATTAGTCGAGGAACGTACCTACCTTAGTCGATATTTTTCAGTAGGCAATTATGATCATGACATAAAAGTACGAAAAAGTAAAACAAATCGACACAACAAAAAGTACAGTATCCTGGATGGTTTGAATCGTTTCGTGCATGAAATAAAATCAAATCACGGAAGACATCCAATCCAAAAGAATTAGATACAAGTGCATTAAAAATAACATTTTTACAAAACAAAAGCAATCGACTTCCAAATAAACACTACAAAGTGAAAAATAACTTAGGCATGCAAATTAACTGAGGTACGATGGTAAAGATGGTCAGCCATCCACGGACCTGCCCCGGCAAGCGTAGATTAACCTGATGGATCGAACCGTGCAGCTGTTATTACTTAGCCACGAGCTCCTCACAACAAATAAATTCATAAAAACTTTTTACAAAAAAAAAACAACCGACTTCCAAAAAAAACACTAAAACAGTGAAAAATAACTTTCATTTCGGAAGTCGGTGTCTTTGCTTTTCAATTTTCGTTTTTTGCCTTCACTTTTTTAGTGTTTTTTTTAGAAGTCCGTTGTTTTTTTTTTTTTGTAAAAAGTTTTTATTTTTCACTTTTTGGTTGTGGTAGCTACCCCACACAAATTCGTATACCGTTATCTGCTATGTAAATAACAGTGACGGAGTCAACGAAGATAATAATATCGTCTACATACGCAAAGTGGGTAAAATACGTAATTATTGAAGCTAACTCAAAAACTACGTAAGCAAAATTAATATGGGACCACCTCTGAAGCATGACCTACCAAATAAAAAAAGAATCATCAAAATCGATTAATAATTGGCGGAGTAATCGCGTAAGAAACACAAATTAAAAAGACGTACAGACGAGTTGACAACCTCCTCCTTTTTGAAGAAGTCGGTTAAAAATGAAGAATATGTACTGTACGCACGTAACACGGCGTATTTAAATACAGCACGTAACTTAACACACGAATCTGCAATGGTAGGTTGAAGTTGCAGTTCCGATGTTTAAGCACCCTGAGACGTACGTAACTATGTACAAGGTTAAGACAATTATTCAACCTGTATGTAACCACTTATTGTATGTATAGCGATTATAACACCTCATAAGAATCCAGTTGCAATCCAGTGTGTAAATAAATTTTTAAGTAGGTAACTACAACATCGATTCACCCAATGGTCCATGGACTCCTCTGTAGAGTCATTATTTATGGATATTCGTTTGGTACCTATAGTAACTTTTTGGGTAGGAAAGTAAATATCTATATTTATAAAAATGAATCCCTATTTCCTTTGGTCACGCCATCATGCGTGAACGGTTGAACGGATTTGGATGAAATTTAGCACAGGGGTAGACCATGAACTGGAGAAGGACATAGGATACCTTTTATCCCGATATTCCCACGGGATCGAGACATAGGGCGTTTGTGCACTACAAGGAATTTTACTGTCCGGCAGTAAAAATGTGAACGCAGCTGAATTACTTGAAGTTCGAAAACCGACCTTACTACTTCGAAATAAAGGTGCTATCAACATCGGACCGTAAAAAATCGGACTGCCGGACAGTAAAATTCCTTGTAGTGCACAAACGCCCTTATGCGAGTGAAACCGTGGGGTGCAGCTAGTTTATTATAATTAATGACGAACGTAGGTAGGTATAGGATTAATTTACATAGCTTGTAGGTACGTACGCTAAATAAGCTACCGTATCCTATATATATGGTGCCTAGTTTATTTTTACTGAGGTATAGGTACAGCCTTTATATTTAAGTCTATACAGCGTATAAGAAAAACCCTGTCCGATCCGTGAGAGTGTTGCTAAGAGTACTTACTGAGAGTCAATTTATGCGGGTTTTTATAGATAAGGAAAAAAAAAAAACGCCTCCTTTTTTTTCAATGGACAATTTTACCGGTTTACTACATGGGGCGCGGACAGCCGTCGTTTAGTGGGTGTCTACGAGTCATAACTTACGACTTTATAATGAAATTGGGGCAATTTAATTTTGGTGCTAAAAATGTGAATTTCAAATTGAAATAACTTTTTTTTTTTTCCTGGTCATGTTATTGCAGTAGGTACCTACTTAAGTGCCCCTTTCGGATTTTGTTACACGCTTTATAGGCCTCTAGCTATCTGGAAACGAGAAATTCAGTCTTCATAATTTCGGATAATCTTACTTAACTAATATTATAAATGCGAAAGTGAGTTTGTTTGTTACGCTTTCACGCTGAAACGGCTGAACGGATTTGGATGAAATTTGGCACATGGGTATACCCAGAAAAGGACATAGGATACTTTTCATCCAGGATTGCAGACGAAGTCGCGGACAGCGCTAGAAAGCTTTATGTAGAGACTAGTGCAGGACCCAGGAGTTACCAAATGGCGGACCGCGGTCAGCGTCCGGACCTACACGCCGACCTTTTTTGCGGACCCTAAAATTGTATGACTAAAACTTAATCTAAAAATAATAAAATAAAAATGCTGAGTTTTAGCTTGCATCTCAAAGTTAAAGTACTTAAACCATGTCATTTTTAACCGACTTCAAAAAAGGAGGAGGTTATTCACATTTATATTAATTGGGTACCAACCTACATACCTATTTAGTTAAGTCATTTTTTTATTGATGATTGACCCCCTATGGAAGTAATTGGTGACCCCTGGACTAGGGTACTTAGGAAGACAATAACACAGTAGGTAGATAATGATGCTGTAAACACACCAAACGTAGAATTATGTTCCATACAGACGTAGTATAATTATTTGACTCTCAACCCAGTATTATTAAAGATTCATAATCCGAGATCGATTAAGCAATAGATTTTTTGCTCTTAAGTACAGATTCCGAAGGTCGGTCGACACTGATTAATTAGTAAGCGGTGTTCACTAGCAGTTCGACCGTGGCAACTTCTGACAAGGTCAAAGAATTTTGACGATATCTGACTTAGTATTCCGCATGTACAGGTGCTGTGTAACTTGGCAGTTTCTCAGATCATTCAAAAACTCATGTCATGGCCACGGAAAAGGGAAAATTCCGCAATTTTCACTATTAGTATTCGGATCGTAAAATGCATCATACTCTTTTCGAAAGATACAGTTCTGTCAGCCAAAAGTTTCGCTAAAGACTTTCCTGTTGTTTTCTTTTAAAAAGTTTGTTCACACGCCCTGTGAAGGCCACAGAATATAGTTGATGGAATCTTAATCAAACTGTAAACTGTAGCTGTGAATCTGTGATCAAATGACAAAGTTAAGCTTGATGAGTTTGCGCGTTATTGTTTTACTGATACCGGTTTCCCCTCAAAATATTATAAACTTATAGGGGTTTTTATAGGTATATTAACGCTTAAAGTTATGTAATGATTAGCGACTATCTAACCATACATTTTTGACGTTTGAACGCCACTTAACTTTAAGCAACGTTTATAAATTAACCCCTAGGATTGGTAGGTAGTATTTTTTGATTCATCATCATTAGCAGACCTTATTTTTAAATCCAGAAAAAAATGTTGGCATCTAGAAAATGCACGACATTTTCATCCTTAGATGTCTGTCTATTTGTTTGATTCCGAACCGGTCGGTGTCGGCTATTGGCTATTGCAATGGAATAATTTGTCGGCAATAGTGTTTCGGGCCTTTGATAAACAGCTTTTCGTACCGTAAACTTAAATTAGCTATTAGTACACACGGCTACACATCAAGCTATACATTTCCAGTATAAGCTAACCTCGCATGGTACGGAAATCCTATACAATGCGAGATCAGCATAAACTGGAAATGTATAGCTTGATGTGTAGCCGTGTGTACATACATATGCATCCCAAATCAAAACTGTCAAACATCATAGCAACGTGTACCTAACCAGGACCCCTTTTTTATGGTGGGAAATCATCCAATGACTTCTCCCGCTCTGGGCGGAGCGGAAGGGCATGTCAGACTTTTACTGACTAAAACCCACCCGTGTTCCTTCAGTTGCCTGTTGCCAAGGTCCCGGTATCCCTTTCGGACTTTCTCGCAACCCTGACCCAGGACCCCTAAATGCATATTCAAAGAATTTTGCCTTGATTCGAAAGTGGAAATAACATAGCCTATGACATTCCTTAGGTTATTATGAGAATATCTACTAACAGAGAAAGTTTCGAAACCCATTGAATAGAATATCGAAACAGTTTCAAACAGTGTCATTCTGTGTTGTGTCCATATTGGGCATATAAGCAATGTTAGCGTGGAAATTAGTAGAAATATTAAGGTTGATGCGCTAGGGTAGCCCGCGAACTTCAAATTTTCTTACGTTTTTTGCAATTTGCAGGTCAGTATCAGGTTGTATGTTGATCTAAATATTATTAGCGCTCGTAACAAATATGTAATTTATAGTAAAATAGTAATTCAATATACTTTCATGAGCTTAGAGAGTTGTATTGCTGATTTTAATGTTTATAATTCTGTAAATCCATATTTTTTACGAGCGCTAATAATATTTAGGTCAACATACAACCTGATACTGACCTGCAAATTGCAAAAACCTAAGAAAATTTGAATTTCGCGGGCTACCCTAGCGCATCAACCTTAAGTACTACTATTGAACGTTCTATATGACGATGATGATGGATAGGTAGACTATATTAGTCAAAGATTTACCTTCATCGGACTTCCTTCTTAATTTAACTTTATGAATTTATTAGCAAAAGTAGCTAATTATAGCTATATATACTAATAGCCGTACACAATGTACTCCTTCACATTACTTTATGAGGTGATGCTGATGTCCGCGGCTTTGCCCGCGTTGATGTGGGTTATTATATACTAAAACCTTCCTCGAGAACCACTCTATCCATTGGTGAAAACAGCATGAAAATGCAGGAGTTTTTGAGTTTATCGCAAACAGAACGACAGACAGACGCGGCGGATGTTTTAATTATGTAAGGATATGTATGCCTTTCTCTATAAACTTCTCTTCTAACAACTTGCTAGAAGAACCTGCTCCTGAAAGTCTGACTTGACTGAAGTAATAGCTTGGGTCAGTCCCTCTTTGGTCAGTATCAGTACCCACCACTCATAACAAGTCAGTGAAAAATTTGATGGAAGGTAGAGAATGTTTGATATTTTAGATAATTTTGTTTATCTCGAAAACTTTTCGCGGAACACATGGTGTGGGCCCCGCTCGCCCCTTGGATTAAAATGTCCCACTCGACCCATTTTTTATTATTTTGGTGTACAGATTCGCCTCTTACGAAGAGGCCACATTAAACTGTGCTCTATTGGTGGGTTGACTGGGCTGCGCCAATTTAAGTCAGCACACCTCGCAGTATGTCGCAGCTTCATCCGCGTGAATGAAATATTTTTTGGAAATAAATATGTACCAAATCAGTATTACTGAAGATTACCTTTTACATACATGCATTATTATTATTTTATTTATCTACATTCACATATTGGTAAGTACCTACTAATAAACTAAGCCCCAAAAAACCGTAATAATGGTTTGACTGTGGGGTTGGGCTCTCTATACACTCAATAAACTTTGTACTTAAAACTAATTCTTATTAAACTTTAACATATTTCTAAATAATATTATTTAATTTTTAAAAACATTTTTGTTCAATTCACTCCGTATGTCAAAAATAAAATAATCAGTCTATAATGTTCCCACTACTGGGACACATAAGCCTCTCCTATTGCACGCCATTCAATTATATCGATAATGAATCTCTGCTACGTGCCTAATTAACCCTAGATAATTGTACATCACCAATAGAATACCTTGACCAAGAATTATAATTATTCTTACAGCTCGAGCGTTATTATAGTGACTCCGTTATGATTAATTAAACAATACATTTTCCTACGTACAGAAAACGAGATGATAGATAACGTAGCTGAAGTTCTTTTAAAATAAAAAAAACGCATCTTAACGTATAAACTAATGTTGTAATGTTGTAAAACCTTGAAGCTTGCTCTCAAGATTTCAGCACAGTGTTATTTATAAAATCTAGTTGTAAAGGGACAACGCGTCTAAATCTTGAGGGTAGTCTTGTGGTTTCTACAAATCGCAATAACAACTTCGTTCAGCAATTGAACTGCCCAACGTAGCTACATCTCCTGTTACATCTTCAACATGTTCCAATAACGAAAAACCATACCTACATACAGTATGTTAACTAACAAAGGGCGTTCCCGTTAACCTGCAATAGTATAGCGTGTATACATGCTAAAAAAATATTACCAATGAAAAAAAAAAAATTTTTTTTTTGTGTCGAGAAATTTTCACAAAACGATTAAATATAAACGTAAAAGAAACACTCTGTACACGCACACTTGTATTTCAACGTAGAAAAACAAGTGTGACAAGTGGGCGTGTACAGAGAGTTTATTTTCCGTAACAATTTAATATTTTTTGTGAATATTTTACTATACAAAAACAAAAAAAAAACTTTTTTTTTTAAATGGTGATATTTTTTTTAGCATGTATAGTCGCTATACTATTGCAGGTTAACGGGAACGCCCTTTGTTAGTTAAAATACTGTATACATAGTTTATAGTTTGGGTTCCTACGGAGAGATATTAGCGGGCGCGGTCGCAGGCAAAGAGTTTAGGGGGGTCACCATTGGTGCCGAGGAATATTTTTAGGGATTTTGATAAGTACTCTCAAAACCTTTTTTGTATATGCCCATCGGACTTACTGTGGCCTGTGGCTCAAGAAGGTACCTAGTTTTTAGTTAGTAAGGCACGTAAATCATTGAGTCTCTCGACAGCTTGAATGATTTTGGGGGGGTCATTGGGGACCCCCTCGCCTCGGACCTCGCCTGGATATTAGGGGAAGGGCAATGACCGCTATTGCCACGCTAAAGCGATTGGGGTATAACATAATAATTATTAGATGGTTATTTATCACTTATCACAGTGTCACATGTATTCGTTAGTACCATTTGGCGTCAATAGATATCGTTACGTGTTTCTACATTAAGAAATGAAAAGTTCTTCTTGAACACTTACGAATATTGATATATCCTTTGTACTTTTTACGTGATACCTGTTGTTTAACTTAATCTCTCACATCCCAATAGACAAACCGACTAACAGACAAAAACAAAAAAACTCCATAAAATGGCAAATGGCATCTGTCGGCAACATCCAAACTTTAATTTTTCATTTTCAATGAACAGAAACGCCTCGTCTACAGGTTTATAATAGAATAGAATAATATCGAAGATAAAGATTTATAAATGGTTAATTTACAAGCAAACGCCTGTTACAAAGTGCCAGGTCATACTTGGCGCACTGTATTGACTTAAAAAGTCGCAACTTAAAACTTACGTATTCATGTCCCGTCCATGTAGCAGACCATAAAAGAAGTAGACGTTGATACAGTATGAGTTATGAATGTTATGATACACTAATTCGACAACCTTTACTTCCGACAAAAACAGGTGTCATGTGTTAATTTACTTTCCTAATTCGTAGTCGCTTACGCTTACGGCAAGTCGACTGCGTCCAAATAAGGATTCAGATTCTATTTTTATATGTATTGGCCCCAACATCTGAGGCAAGGGCACTTTTAATTAACGAATAGAGTGGGCGTGTTCAATCAAACTTTCCTGCACCTAAGTGCAATTAATTCGAGCAAAATAATTAAGAATTTTAATTGGGTCGTCAAAACAAAGGCTTGGGTTGTCACGCTTCTACTTCTGTCTGCTCCCATGTTATGTAGGCGTAATATTTTTTGTCTACTGGAGAATAGTACCATACACTCCATTATCATGTTTCCGTAGTCCAATGGCAGAAACGGAACCCTTGTAATTTCGTCCTGTCTTCATCCGTATGTCACACAGCCACTTTGAGACTATTATTAGCATTGTATCGATGAAAAGTCAATGACCAAAATTGGTGCCTTTTTTTTCGGCGGCCATTATCGAAAATATATGAAATGACAAGAAACGAAATTATATGAAGCAGCTAGTTTCACCCGCGTAAGTCTCGATCCCGTGGAAATATTGGGATAAAAAGTATTTTGCCAAATTAGTAGTTTGCCAAATTTCATCCAAATCCATTCTGCCGTTTTTACGTGAAAGAGTAACAAACATCCATCCATCCATACTTACAAACTTTCGCGTTTATAATAATAGGTCTTTACCTATGAAATTGCCGTTCTACAGTACTGGCCATTTCAAATCAAATTAATTTTTGTTTGCCTCAGAATTCTAATTTCAAATTAATTTTATTTTAAAAACATGGAATTTTTTTTTCAAAAGAAGTCATTTGTTTAATGATTAGTGTTACATTTTCATCGCATTTCAATCTTTTTCGTCATCATGGATACGTTAAAAATTCGAGTAATTATGGAATATGAGTACCGTCGTGACAGCAACGCGGCACAAGCGGCACGCAACATCAACGACGTTTACGGAGCTAACACTACAAACCAACGCACCACCTGTTATTGGTTTGCTCGCTTCCATTCTGGAAATTTCGACCTGAAAAATGAACCTCGCGGTCGTCCGAAGACTTTGGTCGACAATGACGAATTAAAGGCGATTGTGGAAGCTGATGATACACAATCTACGGCTGAATTAGCAGAAGCTTTCGACGTTAGCGTCAAAACAATATTGGTCCATTTGCGTCAAATTGGCCAGGTAAAAAAGCTTGACAAATGGGTGCCCCACGAACTCAATGATCGCCAGCGCGAAGTACGCGTCGAGGCGTGGCTTGCACTGCTCAACAGACACACAAATAAAGGAATTTTGAACCGCATTGTTACCTGCGATGAAAAATGGATTCTGTTGGATAACCGCGAGCGCTCAGCAAGTTGGTTGGATCCTGGTTCAGTACCTAAACAATGCTCTGAACGAAAACTTACCCCTAGAAAAGTGATGGTCACTGTTTGGTGGTCTAGCGCCGGTTTGATTCATCACAGCTTCTTACCAAACGGGGTGAGCATTACTGCAGATGTGTACTGTGAAGAACTGAACACAATGATGGAGAAGCTGGCACATCTCCAACCAGCATTGGTGAATCGCTCGTCTCCGCTGCTCCTGCACGACAACGCGCGACCTCATACTACACAGCAGACGGTCTCCAAGTTGCAAGAACTGGGGTTGGAAGCTCTCCGTCATCCGCCCTACTCACCAGACCTTGCGCCTACAGACTACTACTTTTTCCAGAATTTGGATAACTTCTTGGCGGGAAAAAAATTCAATACCCGAGAGGCAGTACAAAATGCCTTTGAAGAATTTGTTGCCTCCCGTCCAGCTGATTTCTTTAAGAAGGGCATCAATAAACTGCCGCTGCGTTGGCAAAGATGCATTGATTGCATGGGTGATTAATACAAATAAAAAATACAAAAAAATAATCGTTTAATTTTTTTCATACAAAACGGCAATTTCATAGGTAAAGACCATATTAGTTTAAGCGAAATTATATGAAATAAATTGTAACACATAGACATAAGACAAGATATACGTAATTTGATTGGTGTTGTGTCATGGTAGTTGCGTGTAAAATGGAAACTTATCACGAGATCAGGAGGCTGAAGCACTCAACAGAGGAATGTAGACCGATGATCCGACAATTGGCCAACAATTCAATTGAACTCATCCTACGTTTGATTGTTATTTGTAACCCATCGATCCATTGTCTTAGCTGAGTTAATAGGCAGTGAGTACGCGAGAATAAAAACAATATTTTTTGTACACAGCAGTGAGCATGTAACAAAAGCCCTGTCCGATCCAAAAGGGGGCGCCTAGGTAACACGTTTTTTGTACCAAAATTACACTAATTTCATTATAAATTAGCAAATTTTCTAGTTTTCTACAGAGGTTATAAATTAGCAAATTTTCTACAGAGTTATGATTATGACTTGTAGATACCCGCTAAACACCGGCCGCGACGGCGCCCCGTGAAGTAACCCATTGAAAAAAAAAAATCTTATGCAAAAACTTTTTGATATCTCGACGAGGACATTTTTGCTTTGGATGTTCAGGAATGATTCTGAATTTCCGTCAAGTGACAGCAAAATAAGACTTAGAATTGGAATTTCCTGCACCTGTGCCGTCTAACAAAAATAGTGTCATATACGTAATTTTAAGTGTTGTATAGATGTGGTGGATAGATAGTACCGGTGATTATGAACAACAACTTCAACTAGAGAGACTACAATATTGAAGCAAATAAGTACCTACCTAGGTAAAGCCTAGGTAGGTACTTATTTGCTTCAATATTGTAGTCTCTCTAGTTGTCACGTTCCTAGAATCATCCGGCTCACGGTTAGCGATTAGACATGCAATTATACTCAATTTTTTGTCTGACACCCTGACGCTAAACAAGTTTTTAGAAGCCCACATCGCTTGTATCACGTCACGGCCAACCAAATCCGTTTTATATCTGATGCTAAAATGTTAAGATTCAAATAACAAATCGCGCTTAACTGCTGTAATTTTGTTCTTCGCTTTATTTATAGGAGAGTTCTTCTTTTTTAACTTAATAACTTATCTGTAGGTACCATAATTTTTTTCTGGGTATTGTAATATTACACTCTTCACTCTCTGCACGCGTAGCATGACCACCATAGAAACGGATTTTGTCGACGGAAGAATAGACAAAATTACAGATTATGATTGTTTATTTGTAATTTTGTCTATTCTTCCGTCGACAGTCCTCCCGTCGTTCGTCTTCTGATGAAGGCTTAAGTTCAAAGCCATGTTCTATATTAACGGATAACTCTTCTGATAAAACTGAAACTACTCGCGTGTCGTCACGTTGACGTATGCAATATGCATGCGTCGGCAAGGTCGGCTGATGGCAGTCCGTGTCGGTGCTCGGTCGCCGTTCAACAAGAGCTCCGTAACGCAAACCTGACAGCTTTCTTCCTTGTTTTGTTATAAGTTTATGAGCTATAGCTTTACTTTCGCTTGCAGATGGAGAGGCAGCGTGTACAAGCTGGTGTGGCGGGAGTTACTAGCATATCTCACACTCTACTACACCATCAATTTATTGTATCGATTTGCGCTTACAGAGCAGCAACAGAGGTGAGTTAAAACTACTATAATGGGTAACATTCTGCAGATAACCTGGGGGCCAAGTCTACTAATTTACAAACGTGTCAGTGGTCTTGCAATGATGAGTTTTTGACAGATATGCCATACAACATCTGTCAAAAATTCATCATTGCGAGACCACTGACACATTTGTAAATTAGTAGACTTGGCCCTCAGGTAACATAGAATACATAATTAATTATTAATTATCAATTATTCATATTATACCTTACGATGGCGTATTGACAGTCAAAACACTTGTTCTGAGGCAGCCGACCCCTAAAATAT
Organism: Lithophane semibrunnea; assembly: GCA_947363905.1. Taxonomy (NCBI): domain Eukaryota; kingdom Metazoa; phylum Arthropoda; class Insecta; order Lepidoptera; family Noctuidae; genus Lithophane; species Lithophane semibrunnea. Next base: position 4,036,811 of record OX376186.1, on the reverse strand, counting down.
TCATCACCAATAAAATAAATTATGTAACTGGCACACATATTACTTTTCGTTCAAAACAATAAACTTGGACGTATTTAACCTATCTACGAGCAAGGTCAAAACTGCATTATTTTAATGATGTTTTAATTTGCAAGCAATTATAAAAAACACATGACATTTAGGTGCCTTAGTAATTTAATATATACATATCCTGTACCCATTTGGTACGAACACTTCATTGTTATGTAGGTACTTTATCATCAGTGATAAATAATATTTTATTTATAACGTGATGTGCAAAAACTGTAATTGTTAGCTTCACCTAATGAGCAAAGCTCAGGCGTTGTGAACTTTGTTTTTTTGCTTACTCAAGCGATCTCAACGAAAAAAGCAGGATCACGGTCAAAATAAGTATTTAATCTTGTGGGAGATTTCTTCTCAGGGATGTGTATATTGGGTCTTAAATGATTTAGAACGTACGTTTACAGTGAAAAGAGATATATTGAAGTATATTAAGATGGCACAAACAGGTAAAACAATCGTTTCCTAAAACTATAACGAGCGTTTCGCGAGCGTAAACATACACAACAACAACGAGTAGGTACAATACATTAAACTTTTCATCTTCATCGTTTCAAATTGTACAGATAATTTCCGTAAATTGCTGCTCTGACAAAAAAACTAAATTGTGAAAAACAATATTTTTGGACCGAATCATATTCAAATGCTGAGGTTAGAAGTTCAGAACGCCAATGATATAGCCATTCACCGTGTAAGAAATTGTGTGGTGTGAAAATATCCACTTTAAAATGGGCCAGGGGGAAAGGAGGCTTGGGAATAAAGGATGTTATGATCATATTTATCCAAACAAGCGGCAGTGGGGACTTGTTTGAACAAATAACAATGTGTGAATCGTGGTGATCAGAATATCGATTTATTGTGCACATGTTCATGTGCACAATAAATCGTTCATTATGTATTGAAAGGTCAAACAAGACGGGTGTTTATTACGTAATCTCAACTGGAATGGTCAATAAATGATTTACTGAATTTTGCTGTCTTCGATTAGAATAGAACCGAAAAATCTAATACCGAGGAGTTACAGATAGTAACTATTGGCTACAATATTATACAATATACAATAACTCTTCGCCCGCGACTTCGTCAGCGTGACTGTCGTACGTAACCCTTGGGACTTCAACGCCTCCATTTAAGTGGTAGTTTTGGACATTAATCATTAAGATCTTTATTACTTAGGTACCTATATTAGTATAAATGTGCCAAATTTCAAGTTTCGAAACCGAAGGAATGAGACTTTCCATACAAACTGTATTTCCCCATTTTACCCCAACAGGGGTTGATTTTTGAAAAATAGTACCGCTCCGACCGACTGGAATTGACCCACGGATCCACGAATGACAGCCGGGACCAACAGCATAACGTGCTTTTTGAGGCACGATGTGGTCTTGATAAGTAAAGAAGGTCAGAGTTCAGACATCCACGGACCAACCCCGGCAAGTAGCTTAACCTGATCAATCGACCCGTGCGGCTGATAATACTTAGTTTAAAAGCCCCTGAGTGAGAATGCTGCTACCTATGGCATACTTGACTCACCCAATTTGTGAAAGATAAGATTGATTGACAGTTAATAGAAGCACCTAATCCTTACTAATATTATAAATACGAAAGTAACTCTGTCTGTCAGTCTGTCGGTCTGTCTGTCTGTCTGTCGCGCTTTCACGCCAAAACTACTGAACCGATTTAAATGAAATTTGGTACACAGATAGTCTAGAGTCTGAGAAAGGACATAGTGTAACGAAATAAATAAACACACTTCGTTGAACACGTATAATTTTTGTAATATAAATATAGAAAGACACTTTTTACAAAAAATATAAAAAAGGTGAATATGAAATATAATTTAGTCGCGGCTATGGAGACAGTGGTGCCGAATCAAGCGTAATTAGGTTAAGGAAAACTTTCGGAATAGAACTCTTAGGTAAATTTAGTTACGCGTGGGAGTTCGGTGTGTATCAGCGATTGCAAAAGCTTATAAAAACCATAACTTACTAGCGCAAACGCAACGCATCGAATAAGGAACCGCAACCGAAGGTTGACCTAATGCCAGCTTAGTCTAATTTGCATACGAGATTATTTACACGTAAAAAATAAACTTGAACGTATTTGAACTTGAAGGGAAAACTTGAAGGGTTTACAGCAGCTGCAGTTTGCAATGCAACGTGGAAGAATCCGAGAAAACGGCGCTTCGCAGTGGATACATAAATAGTTAATAAGTCACGAGGTGGTTAGTTCCTGGACCGTGCGGTACGTCAAGAGGCGGTATTCCTTGTACGTGGCACGGCGCTCAGTCAACCGCCGCCGCCGCCGCCGGGGCGCCTGATCCAGGATTATGGCGAAACGGGGAAACGAGGTGGGTTCCCAATACCCCACCGATAAAGGCCAAAATAGGCCTTTTCACTGGTTTTTAACCGTAAAACAAGGAAACGTGGACACAACAATAAAGACTATAATTAAATAATTATTTTGCAAATCTTTCAGCATAGTACGCCGGGAATTACTTGAAGAATTAGAGCTCTTGCGTTCATGAGAAAAAACCGCGACTCACGGCTGCCAATAAAAAATTCTTCATCTTTCTTCACGTCAGATTCAAATTCAAAAAATTGAAATTATCTTACGATTAAAAACGACAACATCGATGGCCAGCGAAGTAAAAAAGTTTTAGGCTCGAAGATTTTATGCAGGGTAATACTGCAGTACCCCCTTTCCAACAAAAAAAATATCGATAATGGCGATAAAAATAACTAAAGGAATAACATCCCTAGAAACGAACGACATAAGGATGACGTCACTAGAGGAAGGTAGAGGGGGGTAGCAGCATCAGGAGAGAAGGGAGCAGCTCACTTGAGAGAACTAGAAGAGAAATAAAACTATTAACACCTAAATAACCTATAGGTAACCTAGCCTAAACTAATGACTAACCTATTCTATCTTAACAGACCATCGAAGTGCAAAAGGCCTCCAGATGTGCCTGCTAAACCTACGCAGGACCTATCGGGAAAGGTATACAATAACTAAGGATAGAACAAGAGGATTAAGAATTCAAAATAAACAAAAGGACAACACTAGTTGAAAGAAATATAATATATACATCGAGGTCAAAAGGGGTTGACATCAGGTTATAAACAAGAACCTAAGTCCAAAAGGAAGAACATCAAGCTATAAAGAGGAGCCTGAGTCCCAAAAAAAAAAAAACCCCAGTCTAACAAATAAGGGACTTCAACCTTATATTTAATGACCCTAAGTCTACATCATAGTCCGACTTTCAACTAAGTCAGGGCTTAGAGTCTGACTAGTGTGATGAGTAGGATTAGAAGGTGCGTTTTGCCTCCGGGACATGCCCAGAGGTCAAACACAACCCTCTTGATCGTATCAGTCGGATAAATTATAATTAAGTATGTTATGGAATAGAGGAACAGAACTGGTCTTCACCGCGGTCGGGTAGAGAGGAAATAAACGACTGCTGGCGATAAAACACTATCCAAGCACTATCCAAGCTCTAGTGATAGAGAATAAAAGCGAAATGTTTACAAGGTGCCCCGCAAGCTTCCTTGCAAAAAAATAGCGTTTCGAGAATGTTCTAAGTTAGTTATTACATTTTAAAGGGATCTGCTTACCATTTTCAGAATAAACGTATTAATTATTTGTAGTAATTTTATAAATTGACAACGGCAACTAGAATGACATGACATAATGTAAGAAAAAATGTCAGTTATACGAAATGAAGGTCGCATGGCATGGCCGATTAAAATGAGTCCCTACCTAAAAAGTTCTGAAATAATTTTTGAAATTTATGTAACAAAAAATATAGAACGACTAGTGTATTTCAGTTGATGAATAAAGAGGAAAGGCAATCATTTCAGGATATCTTTTATGTGGTACTGTCCTGAATGGACGGAATCACAGTCCTTGAGAACATACGTGGTTCTAGAGATGACTCTGGTTACACGGCTCTTAATAAAACGGGGCGCTAATTTTCCAGAAAAATAGTCTGACCCCGAAGACCTAGAGAAATTTCGTCTCCATACAACGTCACCGAGGTTGAGGGTGATAGCCGAACGGTTGGTGTTATAAGATCGGGAATTTCGGAGGAAAGCTATGGATAGATTATCGGCGACCTTAGCATAAACCTCGGCGAGGGAAGATAGATTAGACGCGTGCTGGGACCGACTCTCGGCTAAATTGGTGCTTCGAGTCTGACTATGCGCACGAGCGGGATCTATAAGGACTTCCCTACCGAACATGAGGAAGTTAGGCGTAAAATCAGTAGCCAAGTTAATGCAGGAGTTGAGATATAATTTGACTTTGGGTAATAATTTCGCCCAATTTCTCTGGTTTTCACCAACCAATATGCTCAGACACGTGACGACGCTTTGGTTATAGCGTTCTACGGTATTGGCCTGTGGCGTATAGTAGGGTGTATACATTGGTGAGTCGATGTGAAAGGACCTAAGAAAATTTAAAAAACGGTTGCTACGAAAAACGGTAGCGTTGTCGCAAAGAATCGCCCGTGGCACTCCGAAGTTAAAAAATATCTCGGATTCCAGGGCTTTAATTAGGGAACTTGCGTCTACCTTTTTTAGAGGAATCAACCAGACATATTTTGAAAACACATCGACCATTGATAGAATATATCGATAGCCATAGTAGGCGATAGGCAACGGACCAATTACGTCTATGGAAATAAGCTGCAGGGGTAAAGAAACTTCCTTTGGATATCTCATCTGTCCACGCGGTTGGGTATTGGCGATTTTGTAGGCTTTGCAAACGTCGCATTGTCTCAGTGTTTCGGTGACGTCGCGAAACATATTCGGCCAATAGTATAGTTCCTTGATCTTAAGGTAAGACTTGGTAACGCCGGGATGTATGGAAGGGAAATTGTTGTGCACTTCCCAAATGGCGTTGGGAACTTTCTCAGCCGGCAATACGACGCGCCAGGGATCAGATAATAAAGGGCTGGAGATGGGCATCCGTCTCAAGAGCACCCCGTCCTGAATGGCGTAAGCAGGAAACATTTGTGGCGTGTCGCGTGCGCCTACATATATCCTTTTGTACCACCTATCGGTAGTATGTTCAGGACCTTGGTCGAACGTAATAGGGCTAGTATAGATCCTGGATAGAGCATCCGGGACGACATGTTGTGTTCCCTTGCGGTGGATGATATCGAAGGTATATTGTGAAATGACGGTGGCCCATCGAGCTAAACGCCCCGATGGGTTGTTTAAAGTGAGCAGCCATTTCAGAGCCATGTGGTCGGTTATAACCGAAAATTTCATTCCATCTAAATAGCAGCGGAAGTGCTTTATGGAATCCAGAACAGATAGGAGTTCGCGTTCAGTGGTGCTATAATTGCGCTCCGCTCTGGAAAATAGGCGGGAGTAATACGCAATGGGATGTTCTACACCGTCAACGTTTTGAGATAGGACCGAACCGAGACCGACAGCCGAAGCATCGCACTGCAATATGAATGGCTTGGCAAAATCAGGGCAAGCCATCACTGGAGTGTTGACTAATGCTTCTTTCAGCTTAAAAAATGCCTGCTCGGCAGCCTCGTCCCAATTTATAGGATCGCGACCCTTCCTCTTTCCAATAAGAGCTGTAAGAGGAGCAATTATGGACGAGAAACCATCTACAAAACGCCTATAGTAAGAGCACATTCCTATAAAGCCGCGCAAAGATTTAGCGGTAGTAGGAGTGGGGTAATCGCGAATAGCTTCCAGTTTACTGGGATCAGTCTGGAGCCCTTTTTCGTTGACGATGTATCCCAAGTATTTTAGCTCACTCTTACAGAATTCACATTTTTTTAAGTTTATAGACAAACCGGCTTCTTTGAGGCGGTTTAGCACCTTCCTAAGGAGTGCAAGATGACTGTGGAAATCCTTAGATATCAAAATCAAATCGTCGACGTATCCGAAAACACAGTCGTCGCTGGTAGAAGTGTATTCGAAGTTAACGATAATATCAGTTAGGCGTTGCATTTCTGAAGCAGCGTTTGTGAGCCCGAATGGCATTCTGACGAACTCGAATAAACCGCGTTGGGGAATTATGAAAGCGGTTTTCTCACAGCTCTCGTTATCCGCGAGAGGAATCTGCCAGAAAGCACTCCTGAAATCGAGAGAACTTATATATCTCGCACCACGAAGATTGTCAAGGATATCTTGAATACGAGGTAGAGGATACGAATCCCTGATGGTTACACTATTTAATTTACGGCTGTCGACACAGAAGCGAACAGACCCGTCCTTTTTTGTAACCATTACAACAGGACTGGCCCAAGGAGAACGAGAGGGACGGATAACACCTAATTCTAACATCTTATCAATTTCGTCGTTAAGAATTTTTAATTTGACCGGTGAAAGAGGGTAAAATCTTTGTCTAATTGGCATTCCTGTTGTATTAATTTTGTGGGAAAGCCAAGTAGTTTTACCGAGCCCAATCTTATCAGACGAAATAGCCTCAAATTCGTCAATGACGCGTTGTAGACCTCGCTCTTGGTCGGGTAATAGGACATTGCGGGGATGTACATATCGAGCTTTATTTACACAAGAAACCAGAGGCGGAGAATGGTTAAAAGCGGGAAGGTACATATTGCCTTTAATATTTTTATTAAAAGCCTTACTAAAAACTGAAGTTAAACCGAATTTATTCCAGAATTCTATACCTAAGATAATTGAAGACGTAGTAGAACGTGCAACTAAAAATTCATGCGTGAAAGTTGTACGGTTAAATTGGACCGGGAGACAAACACTCCCTAAAATATCGATGGGTGAATTGTTGGCGGAAATAACCCGCGGACACGAAACATTGGAAATCCGAGATATACCTAGTTCCTGAATGAGGATATCACTAATAAGAGACATCTGTGCGCCTGAGTCCAACAAAGCCCTAATGGGGCGATTACATAGTAATATTTCAACGAATGGTCGGTTGTCTGATGAATCGTTGGCTATCACCGGTGACACTGTACGGGATGAGGCGTGTCGCCGATGGTCTACACGTTTTTTGGATTACAGTTTGGACAATCCCGGGTAATTACACCAGGAGTGCGACATCTAAAACAGAGCCTACCAGGGAAATCTGGACAGTTACGATACGAATGTCCGTCCTTTCTACATTTAGGACATAACTGTATCTCAGAAGAGACGTTGGACACCGACTTCGACGCTCCTGGCAAGAAGCTCTCAAAATGTGACGCCATATCAACAAGCGACTCTAAATCATGGAATTTGTGGATTGACAAGCAAGGGAAAAACCTAGGGTGCATATTGTGCATAATAATATCAAGTAAATTAGAGTCATGGATGGGACTGGCTAAGCGATCGTTAAGATATGAGACCTGGATGACGAAATCCCTGACCGATTGGTCTGATTTCTGTCTCATGTTTCGAACCTGTTGTTCAGTTTTGAACTCAAAATCTATGACTCCGAATGTCTTCACGAAAGACTCCTTAAGTTTTGTATATGACAGGAGTGGGTGGCGAATGGACCTAAAATATTTCAGTGCAGCTCCTGACAAAACTTCATGGAAGCGCTTCAACAGATAATGATCAGATATATCATCCGCTTCCTTACATTCATCTATCGAGAGAAAGAATTCACGGACGCAGGTGTTCCCAGAAAAGTCAATTTCCCACTTCGTGAGAGATATTTGTTTACGGGGATAAGATGGACATTCGTCGGATTTGATCGGGGATGGTAAGCCTGATGACTCAGCAATCCTAGGTCTCCTAGGTGGGATTGGGGGGGGCCTAGAAATGATAAGGCTCTCTCCATGGGCGGTTTCACCAATGGACGAATCCTCGTCGGCCATGCTGGATCACGGAAATCACACAAAAAAACGGAACGAAGATAGCTGGACTAAGGAAAAAACAAGCTAGACATCTAGCAGAAAAATCAGACACACAAACGCTTACCTTGAACACGAAGCCTATTACGTTCACACCACAGACGCACACTACAGGGAACTAAATACAACTACTACAAGAGATAAATAAAATTCAGGATTGATATATATTTGATGGGACGAAATGAAAGATTGGTCATTCAATATGGTTACAAAATAATTATTTTAAATAACATTGCACACACATCACATTAAGAATATACATAAACTTCATTTGACCAGCTTGCCGTTCAAATATTCATAAGTCGTTCAGCAAAAGCAGGCATCCGTGGTGAGAAAAGAAACTAATGATTTCTCTGAAAAATAAATAGAGATTAAAATTGCCCTGAAAGAGCACCACACACAAACTGACAAAAAAATATTTAAGTATGCATAGGGATATCATAATTTACTTACTTTTAATTCGGGCGCCATTTGTAACGAAATAAATAAACACACTTCGTTGAACACGTATAATTTTTGTAATATAAATATAGAAAGACACTTTTTACAAAAAATATAAAAAAGGTGAATATGAAATATAATTTAGTCGCGGCTATGGAGACAGTGGTGCCGAATCAAGCGTAATTAGGTTAAGGAAAACTTTCGGAATAGAACTCTTAGGTAAATTTAGTTACGCGTGGGAGTTCGGTGTGTATCAGCGATTGCAAAAGCTTATAAAAACCATAACTTACTAGCGCAAACGCAACGCATCGAATAAGGAACCGCAACCGAAGGTTGACCTAATGCCAGCTTAGTCTAATTTGCATACGAGATTATTTACACGTAAAAAATAAACTTGAACGTATTTGAACTTGAAGGGAAAACTTGAAGGGTTTACAGCAGCTGCAGTTTGCAATGCAACGTGGAAGAATCCGAGAAAACGGCGCTTCGCAGTGGATACATAAATAGTTAATAAGTCACGAGGTGGTTAGTTCCTGGACCGTGCGGTACGTCAAGAGGCGGTATTCCTTGTACGTGGCACGGCGCTCAGTCAACCGCCGCCGCCGCCGCCGGGGCGCCTGATCCAGGATTATGGCGAAACGGGGAAACGAGGTGGGTTCCCAATACCCCACCGATAAAGGCCAAAATAGGCCTTTTCACTGGTTTTTAACCGTAAAACAAGGAAACGTGGACACAACAATAAAGACTATAATTAAATAATTATTTTGCAAATCTTTCAGCATAGTACGCCGGGAATTACTTGAAGAATTAGAGCTCTTGCGTTCATGAGAAAAAACCGCGACTCACGGCTGCCAATAAAAAATTCTTCATCTTTCTTCACGTCAGATTCAAATTCAAAAAATTGAAATTATCTTACGATTAAAAACGACAACATCGATGGCCAGCGAAGTAAAAAAGTTTTAGGCTCGAAGATTTTATGCAGGGTAATACTGCAATAGGCTACTTACTTTTTATCGACATACCACGCGGGCGAAGCCGCGGTCGGAAGCTAGTAAAAATATATCACATGACGAAACCCACGGAGAGACGTTTTACCAAAAAGCTATTTTTATAAACGAATTTAAAGCTAAGTTTACGCTTGATAAAAAGTGCGGAAGTAGACAGCGGTCAGTATAATATCTCGGTGAGTGGCTGCGAACATTTTGTGACTAACGAGTTTTACGCAATATTATATTTTCGGAAGAAATAACAAGGTTGTGACGTGTGCAGGTAAAGTGTCAATTCGGACGCTGTGATTCCCCGAAGCACGCTTTCTACGTCACAAAATAAAATAAGTAACATTTTTTGCGGATCTTCCTAGCCATATCGTAGGTTTTGTTAGGAGAACCATTTCCAGTGTTAGTGAGAGACGGTGCTATACAAGGCCGCTAGCACCATCCTTTTTTCGCAGTGCAATAATGATGGCATTAATACTTCATAGTCAGCCCCCTGGTGGCGTAATATGAAATATTAATGCCACCATTTTTCCAGTGTGAGAGAGAGACGGAGCTAGACAAGGCCGCTAACACCATCCCGTTTTCGCAGTGGAATAATGATGGCATTAATACTTCATAATACTACCCCTGTAAGGATATTATAAAACCTAGACACAGTTCTTTATGTGGAGGGAACTCATCTTCACTTAGTACATCCTACCTACTCTTCAATTAAGTTTGTTGTGGTGGAGAATTCAAAATAATCGTGATGTAGATTGCCATGGATATCATCATTTTATGTAAGTAATTAGAGCTCTTTATACTATTTTTAAATTCAATAAAAAAAAAATCATAAGTCTTGTACACACGACTACACATCAAGTTATAATTTCCAGTTTATGCTGATCTCGCATTGTATAATATTTCCGTACTATGCGAGGTCAGCTTATAGTGGAAATATATAGCTTGATGTGTAGCCGTGTATACTTATATTCTTTGACTCGTGCTTCACTAGCTCTCATTGATAGCCGTGTTGATTGGCTAATTTGTTCAAAATGATATCCCTCCGGTCACTCATTGGCGACTAGGTATTTGGTTTTTATACCACAATCTTGGACGTCTGGCGACGAAACTTGCTAGGTTATATTTTTATAATCAAACGTACCTAAAACTTACCACTCTAAAAAAAAACTCAATAATTCTCAAAGTCAATGCGCGCAATGCGTTGGTAGGTTAGGTAGCACACGTCATAAAGCAAGTTTTAAGAAACCTTTGGGCTATTTTATGTGAATACCTTTTCAGGGTTCCGTAGTCAACAAGGAATCCTTATAGTATCGTCATGTCCGTCTGTCTGTCCGCGGCAATGACTATATAGCCTCTTGGTCCGCGGCATAGTTCAGAGACTATTAGTACTAGAAAGCTGTAATTTGGCATGGGTATACGTATAGATATTAATCACGCCGACAAACTGGTAAAATAAAAACATATTTCTTTTTTCTATTCTTCTTTTCACGAAATTGATGGGAGAACACGTTTTTCAACTACAATGTTCAGTTTGTTCTTGAGATATATTCATCCCAACTACGGAACCCTTCATACGAATCCCTACTAGGAGTAGCTTATCCGATAGATACGGAACCTTTACCAGCCAGCCTTTTTCACCGCTCGTTCATAACGTCTTCATAACCAAACCTTATCTGACAGGTAGTTTTCAAATGACATTTTATCAGTTACCCGTGACGGAGACGATGGCCTGAGTGCGAGTCCAGGTGCCGTATTATGAAGTATTAATGCCACCATTTTTCCAGTGTGAGAGAGAGACGGAGCTAGACAAGGCCGCTAGCACTATCCCGTTTTCGCAGTGGAATAATGATGGCATTAATGCTTCATAATACTACCCCAGAGCATACAAACTGAATTGTAAGGCAAAATAAGGCCGGATATACGGAATTCCGTTTCGAAATAAGTATCGAATCTCGATGGCAAATCCATACATAAGGCTGGCCATACACGGACGGAATTCCGTTTAGGAATTTTGAATCAGAGAAAATTTCGAACGGAGATCTACGGGTAGGTACTGTAGGTGTGTGATAGATCCTTGATTTTATATGGATTTGATGCCTTCGAAATTTCGAATCTTATTTATTTTATTTAAATTGTTGTGATTATCTAGTGTTTATCCAAAATATGCTAACATTACCATACGCTACTTTAAGAACAGATTAATACAGGTATTTCAATTTCCTTTCGAAACAATAGGTTGTATCAAAATAAGAAGTCAAACATTGTATTCTCCAATTTAATGGAATGAGTCCTGTGAATGAACCGACTACATGTAGGTACAATATGTGCATACTTACATTATAATATAACAGCCGGCGAGTCATCACCATTGTCGAATACATTTACAAAGGACAATGGGCTTAGTTCGGCTCGTTCTTACCTTACAGCTGCAGCCATAAACAGGTACTTATACGAGTTGTAAATACATTCCAGCTTACTCAGTCTACGACGAACAAAATGTCAAATGAATTTGTACTCAATTCCTCATCGCTTTCCTTTCGAAGACTACCAAAATCATCATCAGCACGCGTAGCATGACAACCATAGAAACGGGTTTTGTCGACGGAAGAATAGATAAAATGACAGATTGTGATTATTTATCTGTCATTTTGTCTATTCTTCCGTCGACAAGACCCGTTTCTATTGTGGTCTTACTAGGTGTGCTAGTCCCAACTACGTTGGTACCGGCTTCCCGACTAACCTGAGGTAGCTGAATACCAGAATTTTACATGGAGTGACTTGACTTCCTATCGGATCTCCACACATCAACTATCAAAATGAAATCAAATAAAACGATGCGATTCTTGAAATAATTCAAATAAGTCTATACAGGGTGTTAGGGTAAACACCGTTATCCTTGCAACCAGTGGTTTGGTTTCATTTATAGAACGTAAAATCAATGGAAAATTACAACTTTTTAAAAAAAAATTTTACGTCTAAATTTTACCACAAGAGACGCAAGTTCGTTACCCTATGCGCTAGGGCAACGAACTTGCGTCTCAACACGGGCGGGGGGTACGGGATGTGACCTGACCGGCAGCGAGCGCGACCCCTCCCTTAGTCAGTCAGCTGTTTCGCTAGCAAGCCCGGTGTCAGATATAAACTTTTTAAAATCTTTTAATGAAAATAACGTTTTTTTTTTGTTGTGTTCGGTCATTTATTTTTATAATTAAGTCAACTACCCATGGTTTGAATGACAAGAGTGTTTACCCTTACATCCTGTAGAACCACAACAGTTTCGTAATACCAATACTTACTTACTTACTTACATGAATATTTTCTGTCAAGTCTTTGTTCATAAATACTTAATTGTAAGTTTGTAAGAATTCCTTTACTTCAATCTTTCCTGCCTGACTCACTTTCAGGGTCTTCGTTGGCCGAAGACAACTCGTGCACTCGTGCAAACTCACGACTAGAACAAAAAATATAAAACAGATACATTTGTATAAAAATAAGTTCTACGAATTGGTCAGCCGTTTTTGAAGTTATTTATATCTAGCTTTTGGTCGCGGTTTCGCCCGAGTGGAGGTTGGAAATTATCCCACGAGATCGTACTACCGAGATAAAAAATATCCTATGTCCTAACCCAGGTCACTGTTTATGGCTATGTGCAATTTCATCCAAATTCGTTCAGCTGTTTTAGCGTGACAGTAAGTATTCCACCTACGGGACGAAAATTCAGCAGAAATTAATGAGAAAATTAAATGTTCCCGTTGTTATTACAAAAAAAAAGGAAAGAAACTCAACTTGATGATTTTCACTCTAAGAAAATCTGGCTGTTATGCAAGTATCTAAAACTAAATAGTACTTATGAAACTACGAACCCAAGTCGCTCTCATCTATTGTATTGTCACAACAATAAAACGGAGAACCTCATCTAAAATGTGGTTTGCCTTATTGCCGAAAACATAGTTGACAATCACATGCACTTTAAATTATACAGTAGATATATTGTTGTCCGATTTTATAGTTCAAAATGAGAAAACGTATAATAATAACATAGCTATACTATACAGCGTGTAAAAAAAAACCCTATTCGATCCGTGAGGGTGTGATCATAGTGAGAGGATAATATAAGTGGTTTTTTTTTTAAAATAAAAACGTTTTTTAGGATTTAGTTTTTTTTAGTTGTGGTACCTACCCCCTCAGACCAAATTAAAAACCAAGACAGAGCGCTGAGAACAATACAGTGAAGCATGCTAAAACTACACCAACGCTCTGTGCGTACACGCTCAAACGCACACATTTATAACCATTTACAATCAAACTACACCAAAATATGAGCACACATGTTTACGAAACCGGCTTCACGTCACTGTTGACAGCGCTCTGTCTTAGTTTTTTATTTAGTCTGAGCCTACCGCACACAAATTCGAATACCACTGCCTGCTATGTAAATAACAGTGACGGAGTCACATAGAACATCGTCTACATAAACTATGTGGGAAAAATACGTACCTAATATTGAAGCTAACTCAAAAACTTCGCAAGCAAAGTTAATAAAATTTATATGGGACAACCTCTGTAAGCATGACCTACCAAACAAAAAAAGAATCATTAAAATCGATTCATATTTGGCGGAGTAATCGCGCAACAAACACACAAAAAAAAGATACAGACAGACGAATTGAGAACCCCTCCATTTTGAAGAAGTCGGTTAAAAGAAAAAAAATATATCCGAATTTTTTTTCAATGGGTTTTTTTTTCTGTGTTAATACATGCATTGCATACCAAAATTACCCCAATCTCATTATAAATTAGCAAATTTTCTACAGAGGTCATCAGTTATGACTGGTAAACCCACTAAACTACGGCCTCCCGCGCCTCATGTAATAAACTGGTAAAATTCCCCATTGAAAATGTTTGGGGCGATTTTTTTTTTTCTTTTTCCAAATAAAATCCACATAAATAGACTTTCAGTATGATTCTGAACAACACCTTCACTGATCGGACAGGGTTTTTGCTACACAGTTTATATAACTACATACCTACTCGTACATATTTATAAATTACTTCCTATAATTATAATATACGTATATATATAATATAGCACTCATCTTACCTATTATAACGTGTTCGACTGTATTCTACGATGTCGATATATTACGACATTTTCATCAAATTGTGGCAAAGAAAACCTGTTACCATGGCCAATGTATGCACACAACAAGATCTGATGTTTTTCTACAAATCTTAATAGATATCATAATTGAAACGAGTTTTTCATTCGAATATTAAACCATTTATGTTTATGAATGAGTAAAAAATAACATCATTGAGGAAAACGATATGATAAAATGAATTTAACATAAGGATCTTGATTTACTGCTCTGACTCTGAAGTACATAGATATTTTCATTATCTTTAAAACATTAACAGTATGTTTTTAACCGACTTCTTCAAAAAGAAGGAGGTTCTCAATTCGGCTTTTTTTTGTGGGTTTTTTAGCGTATAGGTACTCCGCCAATGATGAAACTATTTTGATGATTCTTTTTTTGTTTGGTAGGTCATGCTTCTAGAGGTGGTCCCTTATAAATTGTCCCTTATTAACTTTGCTTGCGTAGTTTTTGAGTTAGCTTCAATATTAAGTATTTTCGCTGCGGTCTACCTTGATGGCGATGTCTTTTTTCAGGCGTCCATTGAGTGAGTGACGATCTTTGCCCCCTATCTCTTCGGGTGCATTCGTAGGACGTGGCCAGCCCACTCCCACTTCAGCTTTGGGAAATAATGTCTAAAAACAATACAAACTTCTACCCTCTATAGGGCACTCAATTTCGATATCCTCTTCACTTGTTTTTCATGGGCCACCATAGCTTCTGTGGCAGACTTTCGTAAATCTGTTGGGAAATATTTCCAAAATTAGTAGGTATAGATCGATTCAAACTTAAGGCGGGTCGGAAGTTAGCTTTTAGCTGCGCAGGACCCCAGCCCTCACCCCCGCTATCACATGAAATTGTTACTGCGCAGCGAGTGCAGCGACTCGCCTCATGTTCCGAGCCGCCATTAAGTTTGAATCGAACTGTACGAAAGAAACTTCCATCCTCTCTATAGGGGGAGGCGCCTCTTTCCTTTCCGAATCCATTTTAAAGAGCAGTCCAGTTACGTAGATACTGAACAAGTTTAGAGCGGAGCGAAGAGTGGAAGTGCCTGCATTTGTAGTAATTTGGATAGAATCGATTCCCCCAATAAAGGAGATCATTCACCGTCCATATATTTTTGGGCTAAAGAGGTGAAAGTCAAGCCAAATAAAAATAAAGCTATATTCGGAAAGAGTACGTTTTCCCTAAATTTTTTATTACTACAAGCTATTAATTGAATTAGATTACTTTTTATTATTTTAACTACCAAATATACTGAAAACGGTATTTTTCAAAATCGTATAACAGCGCAGGGAATTGCCGTACAGGTTTGGCCCAAAAGTGAAAAGTGAAGAAAATAACATGTTCTAACGGAATACAAGTATATCATTTTTTTTATTTGGGGCACTTTCATAATTTAGCCTAAAATGAATTATCTCCTTCATTGTAGTCTGTTAGTATACGAAAAACAAGTGAATCAGTCGAAACTAATGTTACATGTGTTGGGAAACCTCACTTTTTCATAGATCTTTACTACAATAGGCACTTATAATTTCCGCTATGCATCCTAAACCAAGGTTGTTTTGATGAATTCTTGTGTTAATAATTTAACATGTATACTTCAAGAAGCCTATGAATTATTATCATTTTATAGTCTTCATCTCTTCATAATTGTCTTTGCCGGCTCCTTTTTATAGATATCAGGTTTTTAGAATAAAGAATTCAATCATTCTTCATTTTGATTGAGTTGATTTCACAGTTGAAAGAAAAACCAGCCAAGTGCGTGTCGGACCACCATCACCACCGGTCAAACAAATAAATACATTCTTACAAATAAATAAATTCTGATTCTGATTCTGCAAATGTAAGTTTTTAATTGCATTTTTTTTAAATAAAGGCTTACTGAGACTAAGACTTACTGGGGCGATTCATCGCGCGACGCGACGCCGCCGCATTGTTCGCCGTGAAGTTTTCTCAGAAATTGTTTTTGTTAAAATTCGCGTCGCGCAGCGAATCGCGCCAGTATGCAAGAGCCTTAAATCTAGGAATTACGTATTTTTAATTTAATTTTACGGACTTTTTCCTTTACTTGCGTTGTGAGACCTTGCTTCTTCATGTTACCATTGGACAATATCGCTTTGGTAATGAATCATTGTGTTTATTGCTCCTGCATTGTTGTAATGTTCCTTAGATCTCGCCATTGGATAAAACTTTACTTCAAAGTCACGAATTAGTGCATGAAATAATTTACTAAAGGTCACTTAAGGCTCCCGCAGACAAGCGCGACGTGGCAGTGCGAATCGACTCTAGTAGAACAATTAGGTACGACTTAGCACTTGTCCTCTAATATGGCAGGAACAAACAATTTTGTAAGATTAATCTGCACTTTATGATGTGCACCCGTGTGTGCACCTGCACGAGAATGCAACGAATATAACATTTTATTTTGCTTCAAATTCAGACCACGTTCGCAATCTGTCTAGCCTTTTCCCAACTATGTTAGGGTCAACTTCCAGTCTAACCGGATGCATCTGAATATCAGTATTTTACATGGAGCGACTGCCTATCTGATCTCCACAACCCAGTAACTGTGCAATTCGATACCCCTTGGTAAGACTGGTTGTCAGACTTTCGGGCTTCTGACGACCCGTAACGACTGTCAAAGATCCACGAATGACAGCAGGGACCAACGGCTTAACGAACTTTCCGAGGTACGGAGGAGTCTCGGTATGAAAAGATGGTCATCCATCCACAGACCAACCGCGGCAAGTGTAGCTTAACCTGATGGATCGACCCGTGCGGCTGTTATTACTTAGCCACGTGCTCCTCTCGGCATTGAGCCGAGCGTTGAGAATCGAACAGGGCGTATCCCTAGAGCGTTAAAAAAGCGTACTGTTGGAATTTCACGCCGCGCTAAGCCGAGCGTTAAAAAAAGCACTCGTGCAATGTGGGCTTAGTGTGCTAATTTGTAAGTTAGTTCTGCACTAGAATAGCATACCTACTTCATATGCTGTGTCTCATTTTCTCAGTTCGTCGACTGTCGATGGAAATCGGTAGGACTTAAATTGTATCAGCCCAGAACTAAGCTACGTCGTAGCTAAGTTCAGGGATGATATACTGGCATGTATCTTGTAGCTACTACGAGCTCATTCGGTCATAATAACTTGCAGATTAACTTGAAGCAAACTTCGCGCTCTAAAAGCAACTTGTACACATGATTATGCCATTCCTCGGTATTTGATCTTTGATAAACTTGATCGGGAGTTAGAGAGAGGTCTGGAATTACAAGGGCTATACACAGTACCTACGCTGACGGTTAAAGTCTGTAGAGAAACATTTAAAAATCGAAATACAAAATGGTAAATCATGCAAGTTCTTTTCCCACCGTATAATAGCTAGAGGTGTAAGGCCCACTAATTACCTCCTTCTCACTCGCCCTTCAACATACTGGCGCAACGCGACACCGATATTTGGTATACCGTGAGGATTTCTTAGAAATTGCTTTGTTAGAATCGCGTCGCGCTAGTGTGCACGAGGCTTTACCCTTTAAAGTGTACTTATTTGAGCAAAATTAATTAGGTAGGTACCTGTAAGTAAGTACAAACGTACTACTGCCAGTCCGGTCAAACAAGTCAAAAATACAATCGAGACTTAACATTCAATATTAAATCTTAAAAGACTTATAATATCTATAATAATTATTATGTACAAGGGAAATATCAAAGGGCATAAAAAAAAAATCATAAAAGTTATTCAATTAAAAACATATATTGAAGTGATTACATAATTTTATATTAATTTTACGTCCATTTTACAATCTAGAATACCGTAATTCGACAGATTTTTTTCCGATGAAGCTGTCATATTATTTCTCAAAGCTAAATTTACTTTCATACACGTTATATTATTGAAATATTAATGTCAAAGCGGTCTGACTGGTTCTCAAGGATTATCAATAATGTTAATATATCGTGTGATTATGTGATACGTTGGGGGCTATACGCTTATAACTATAAGGCTCTATACGACTTCTCGATTAGTAGATAGAGATAGGTACTGTATTTTTTTTTCTTTTTCCTATTCTACGCTGTCCCACTCCTGCACGCGTAGCATGACCCCTGTAGAAACGGGTTTTGTCGACAGAAGAATAGACAAAATGACTGATTTTGATTGTTTATCTGTTATTTTGCCTATTCTGTCGACTGGGCAAAGGCCTCCCTCCACTCCTTCCATCTTACGCGAGCCCGCGCGTCCTCTTTCCAGTTTTGATGGAACCTATCCATCTCGTCCCGCCATCTCTTACATCTGTCTGCCGTATTATGTCCTCAATATTGAGACTGTCTTTATTTAAATGACAAGACGTGTCATCTTGTAATGCATTCGTAATTTGTTGGTTTACTTGAGTTATGTAAATGGTGCGTGTATTTAGTTAGGTACTATTAAGCCAACTTGCCGGATAAGATGTTAATTAAATAGCAAATAATGAATACACTTATGTTAGTCATCTGATTTTCCTGCAATCCTATTTGTCTGGGTACCTATTTGTTAAGATCATAAGGAAATAACAAGAACAATTTTTTTTTTTTTAATATAAAGTTCATAAATCATCAGGAACGCTTTTAAATTAGCAGAAACAATATACAATCAGTTGAATACATTATTTAAGAAAATTGTCAAGAAGGTACAATTATAAAGGCATCATCCAAATCATAATAATGTAGGTACGAGACTACGAGTGCTTACCTGGCAGTACTTGGTCTGTCTCCTTAGTTTTTTTATTGTTTTACTATTCTTGTTTTGTTGTTTTACTATTCTTGTTTTGTTGTTTTACTATTCTTGTTTTGTTTTGTATTCTTGTTTTACTTGCGTTGTCATTAAGAATGCTTAACTAATAAAACTTTATCTATACTATTTTACGAATATCTATACTATATTAAGTACATATTTACTTAATATAATAATAATACAAAAAAAATATTGTTTGTTTGTAAGTTTGTATGTAGGAGGTAATCTCCGGAACTACGAGTCGAATTTGAAAAAAATCTTTTTGCATTGCATAGCCTAGTTCTTAAGGAAGGTTACAGGGTAACATCACGTTACGAAGGTTAGGAGCAGCGAGGGCGGGCGGGTGACGGGATGCGACGCGATGGGTTGGGGGCCGAAATTTCATTAGGGCGAAATCGCGGGCTGAAGCTGGCATATATATGTTTACAATACAGGGTGAAATTTAATTCATGGGCATCCTCTGCGGTCATTGTACTGTAAAAAATTATACTACTTCTCTGCATATGATACGTGTGAACGCTATGGACCTTTATTTGTTCAACAATGGATACCTATACGTTATTTAATATTTTTAATTCCAATAGTAATTAAGTACTGAGTGAAATTCAATTCATGGGCATCTTCTATAATGGGTCATTCATTACGCAATGGGAGGTGCGAAATTGCTGAGCTGAAATAGCTGTTCTCTACATTTTGACGAGCTATGCAAACATAATTTTATGGAATAGCTGTTTTTTTTTGCGATTTTAGGTTTATTCCTATAGTAAAAATTCGTAAAAGTTGTCCAATCAAGTGACAATGTCGAGAATTGGAGAGTGGGGGCCACAGGGCCACTACGTCACACTTCACGTCACAAGTATAAAATCTACATATTCGTGACGTCGAGGCACATTTTAACTTATCGCCGTCATCTTTTGATTTCGTAAAAAAATAAAAAATACGTGTCCAATATTTTTTAATAAACTATATGACGTACAAAAAAAAAAGTCTTCTGAACTTTGATCTAAAATAATTGCGAAACAATCTATTTCTATCTTTGCTTACTGGTTTATGATTCATAAATAAATATCATAATCATAATAGTCGATCTCTAAATTAAAATGCTACACGTACCTACCCATCACGATTGTTCTTGTTTAGAAACGTGCTATCGCTTATTGCTGCAAGGAAAACCATTTTCCTTAAGTTCTACCGGGTTTGCAGTGCGCAATTCTAAATAGATACCTACTCTGTTGCACAAAAATATTATGATTGACGTGTGCTTTTAGAAAAGGGAAAACGTGGACTAAAAAGACGGACACGACGGGCACTTAGTACATTAAGGTTTATAATTTGCTGATTTTATCTGCGAAAAATACCTCGGTTTCTGAAAAATATTACACTTTCTTCATTACATTTTTTGTAACTCACTCCTTCACTTCACCACTCCTTCACTTCTACAATCCTTCATTTCACCACTCCTTCACTTCACCACACCTTCACCTCACCACTCCACCCTTCCTTTATTGTTTACAAAACAGTGAATCGGATACTTACCGATGTTTTTTGCAAACGGATAAAATCTTTCATGAAGTGTTCATTTCCGTCTATTATTTGTTTGTCAACCTTCACTCAATCCGCATGCTATCATCAAAGTCTCGAAGGCTTTTCGCCAAACGTGACGGGGTCACTGCGCCGTTTAAACTCGACAATTAGTAACTATTATAATTATTGTTTCCATCAAGATTTAGATGAATTTCATAAAAGTTATTTAATATATTATATTTGAATCGGTACGTCACTATACACATTATGATAATTTTGCCAAGAGTGTAGGGGTCGGCTGCGAGTTTCACTACATTAGTAATATTCTCAGTTCCCACTGCTAGGGCACAGGCCTCCTCTCAGTGAGAGGAACTTGGCATGTTCACCACATTGCCAGGCGCTAAATATAAATATCGTAACTTTAAGTATTAGGATATTCGGAAAATTTGAAAAAAGGTTGCCACACTGCATTGTAATGTGGCTGGCTGATCATGAAACGGTGCTGGCGTAGGGACATTCTTGGCCAGCCGTGCACAGCTGCTAATGTATGGTCTACTGTGACGCGGAGACACACGGTCAGTCACATCAGTTGTCTAATCAATTTGTGTTTCGCCAACAGGGTATTCGAGAAAGTCCGTCAGTATTTCGGTGCGCAAAGCGAGTCGATCCCCATGTCGTTCGTGCTGGGCTTCTACGTGAGTCTCGTGGTGAAGAGGTGGTGGGAACAATACAAACTCCTGCCCTGGCCGGACACGCTGGCCCTCTTCATATCGGCGGGGATACCTGGAGCGGTTAGTAAAGTAAAGACAAGTATTGAATTTATTTAACTATCTACTCTTTTCACTCTTCGAAACTTCTTTCGTCATTATCACTATTTTTGCCTCAGCGAAATCAACATTTCCTACCTACATTATGCGATTGAGAGTTGCAATAAAAGCGAATTTCTGTATACGTGTTTGTGTTTACGTAACTACAATTTGATAACGTGCATGGATTGGTTTCGTTTCTGTTGGGAGAACGAATGGTAGATTTTCTGCAGTAAATAATGTCTGTACCACTCTTCTAATGACCGCAAGCACATCTTGTCATCATATTAGATTTTTTGGCAACAACGATTTTGACATTGTGCGCTTTTTTATTTGTGCAGGCTTTAATGCAAATGTATAACATTTTTAGATATATTTAACTGCGATAATATAGGTAAGTAACGAAAGTATACTCCATTGTTACTGGCCGTAATCGTACCATTTATTTAGTTGTAGGTAGGTACTAATGTCTCATTAAATGTAATTTTTAAGTATTTTAAGTATAAGAACAATCGTTTTGTATTCATTGTTTTACTAGGTACTTAATACCACGTAACTTAATCGAACAAACAAGCGTGGGCTTTCATTATAATTATTCCATTAACTTAACTGGCGAAATGTGGGTGTAGGTAATATAGGTAGAGACACCTCTGCCTAACCCTTCGGGGAATTCAGGCGTGATTTATGTTACGTTATTCCATGAACTCCATCGGCATGTTTTTAGTACAATAATTGTGCACCCGCACCACGAACCTCACCAATCTGAGTCAGTCATTTCCTCATACACTTTGCTATGTTGAAACATTGATTAAGTACAGTTTCGCGAGCTCCGTAACCACCGACTATGACTAGCATGATAACAGTTTTGTTTCTTCGCTAACAATAAAACCTTTTACTTACTATTCAATTTTATGCGACTTTACTGCCTTTTTCTATGGTTAACAATGTTTTGTTGTGCTCATTATAAAGCCTTGCGAATTCCACTATTAGAACTGTTTAAAGTCTTATAGTTGATATTTTAGGTGTCTCAACATTGAGCAGATTTTCCCAGCAATTGAAAACAATCGGGAAGCAACTACAAGGTAATGTATGTTAATGATGGAGTTAATTAAATGTTTTTATTGTGTATAGCAATTAATGAAGTTTGTTTAGCGTCTGTTGTGTCTGACGCACGCTCGTGCGCAACTAGTGTCGCTTTATGTGTAGCCAATAGTTGTATCCAACAATAAATAACCAATTAATGCTGTGCTAGCTACTCCATTTTTTACTTTTTAGAAATCTTGTAGCTCCATGTTGCTGTGATATTCTCGCATCTCACGATTCATAGAAAATCATAACAACACTGAATACTCATAACAAAACTTTAGATTGTGATGTTTCTCTTTGATATGGAAAACGTATCCTTCTATAGAGGTCAAACCCATATAACCTCAATTGATTGCAGTCTAGCACTGGCTAGATTAATCAAAATATCAACAGCTCAGCTATAAATCAATCTAAATAGTTGTGGTTTCATTTTGTGCGCGTTTGACAATCATCACGTTGTAGTCAATAGTCATCCTCGTTACCTACATATTAATTTGCGATTGTTCCTATTTATCGACGAAGCATTTTAATTGGATACTTAGCGCCGAAGGTTCGTGTCTATATTTTTATTCGCTAATGTTTTAACCTTGACCACAATGCTACTTTGCACTGTTAGGCTTCGTACACATGTTTGTAAGTACAGTATTTTTATCTCACGAAGCAACTCGCGCTTTATTTGTGGTGACCAAGTGTACACACACGCTGTGAATGTGTGTGTAAGCGCACGAGCTCTCGGTCGGTATCGTCCCGTCCGTCCCAGACAACGGCAAAGTCGGAAGTGTACTTATATGTGTGTGTGATGTGATGACGCTACTCGTCTTAACGCACACATTCACAGCGTGTTTGGTTACCACAAATAAAGCGTGCGTCACTTCGTGAAATAAAAATACTATAGCTGATTGTTTTTCTTATTTATATTTGTTCAGTGTGGATGCGTTCTTTGCTTCTTCTCAAAAAGACATCACTGTTTTTTTTTTGTTCTTGGAAGCCTCCCGCAGTAATATGAGCAGTCTTTATAGCCATCTTTGTTATATTCTTATATTATGAAAACAAAAAACCGTATAACTAATGTGTATTGTGTTTAAAACAAAAAGGTACTTGTCAGGCGAGGACGTTTCTTACAAAACGTGCCATTTTGCTTCACGGCATATTTTTACTGTTAGTTAATTTACCAGAAACAATTCATCGAAACAATGTGTTTTTATTGTAAAGTCAGCATTTGTTTTCCGTGGGTACAACATCAGTGAGATTTGGGATGAACCATGTATTGTCAAGGAGCGTTTAATATTGATATTTATTGCTGATTAGCTGACCCGACAGACGTTGTCCTGTCTTAAATTTTCTAATTTTTCGCGCAATATTCTTTTTTTTTTTTTTCATAAGAACCTTCTCCTGACAATAAAGGCTGTTACATACAGGGGCGATTCGTCGCGCGACGCGAATTTTAACAAAACAATTTCTGAGAAAACTTCACGGCGAACAATGCGGTGGCGTCGCGTCGCGCGACGAATCGCGCCAGTATGTAAGAGCTTTAACAAACATAACAGAAAAAGAATTAGCAAAATCGGTCTAGCCGTTCACGCGTGATGGCGTGACCAAGGGAAATAGGGATTCATTTTTATATAATTATGTATATAGATTTAATAACATTTTATTTGTTAACATTTTCTAAAAATAAAACATTTAAAAAATACCACCATACCTAGGGCGATCCTTCAAGCTATCCAGTCAGGTGTCAGGTTGTTTTCTGGGGGGCTACCACCACCACTACGGGGAAAGAGATGGAGCTATACGTCCTGTAGAGCTTCATCCCTTTCCTACACTGAAGTATTATTAAAGTAATACTGCTGTAAGCGGTGGTGGTAGGCCCTGGGCTAGTGCTACTAGGAGCTAGTGTTACGTAGCCATTTATACCAATATATTTTTGTCCGAGGAAGTGAGGTCCTCCTTCGTCTACTGTAAGAGTAGGGTCCGATTTTGTCGATAGTTATAAATAACCGAAGGGCTATAGAAAAAATCGTTTCTCTATCTCCATTTCAATTTATAATAATAGGGTTAATGGTAGCATCTTTGTCTAGGGTACACCTCGGTCAATCTCAAAGTGAGTTTGTTTGTTTGTTACGCTTTCACGCTAAAACGGCTGAACGGATTTGGATGAAATTTGGCACATGGGTAGACCATGACCTGGAATAGGATATAGGATAACTTTTATCCCGATATTCCGCCGGGATCAAGACCAACGCGGGTGAAACCGCGAGGCGCAGCTAGTCTTTGATAATTATATTCCATCCTAGTCTGCGTTGATTTACATGATTATCGCATCATATTTTTTTCCATTTCATTTACTATGGCTTCCTTTTCCTTATTAAGTTTCACCTGTTTCATACATATTCATGAAATTCCTATACATTTATGTTATTGTAACAACTAATAATCGTAAAGTTTTTGCGTCACAAGCTCGATGGACTTTCGTTTTGAGAGCTAACACGTCCCATGTGCAGCCTTATTTATCACTAATTAAAATGCAGGCGAAGCCTGTTTGCGTTTAATGTAATTCATAAAATAATCTAGTTTATTCTCTGCCACGTGTGAGAAAATCAATGCACGTATAAATGTAGTTGTGGAGTAAAATACAAAGGAATTTTAGTTAAATTAAAAGAAGATGCGTTTACAGATGTCATTTTCGTTTTTTTTCGGGACATAGTCCTTGGATGTCTTGTCTACCTACGAGTTGGCAAGAAGTATCTAGCATAGCATTGCGACCTGAAAGAGTGGAGGTCTTTGCGCCGTGGAACAGTTATTATGGGCTTGTAACAAAGTTACATTTAATTATGTTCAATTCTTGTTGGTTGCTTAAGTCTTCTGCAAGTCCATTCAAGGATAATAGTGCGAAAATACATAGGTAAAATAATATTTACAAAAAACAACCGACTTCTTAGTTGTGGTCTTTCACTTTTTAGTTCACACTTTAAGTTTAACACTACCGGCTATGTAAATAACAGTGACGGAATAACTTAAAACATTGTCCATATGTAATAAGTGGGAAAAATACGTAATATTGAAGCTAACTCAAAAACTACATGGGACCACCTTCGAAGCATGACCTACCAAGAAAAAAAAGGAATCATCAAAATCAATTCATAATTGACGGAGTAATCGCGTAACAAAGACCCAAAAAACAAAATAAACAAATATAAGTAGACGAATTGAGAATATTTGAGAACCTCTTCCTTTTTGAAGAAGTCGATTAAAAATCGTGCTAATCCGTAAGACATGCTGAGTCTGTTCTGTACCTACCTGGTGTCATTATTTGATCACAATCTTTTGCTATTGTTTCTATAATAAACATCTTAATAAGGCCGAGCGACCACAGTTATTTGTGTCATTAGGATTTTCCGTGATGCTTTGGAATTAAGTTTTTGTTTCGTAACGTACTTTACTTTGTCTTATTTCTGTACATTAGGTATAAACAGTTTCTCGCAGCTTCGTACCTACCGCTTTAATTAAGTTTTGTAGTACTTTAGTGCGATGGCTAAAATATTGACCTTTCGTGGCTAACTAGTCTACTTACAAACACACTGATGGGGCGATCATGGAAGTTCGAATTAGAGAGGAGTTTTCTAACAGGAGATCCTTCCAACAGCTCGGGACTCGGGATTGAGGCTAATTAGTCAACTCGTCCTATATGCGTACGACCCATCTAAGGCGACTGCCAGAAAATACAAAGAACTTCCTAAATGGGCCGTAGGCATGTAGGACGAGTTGATTGAATTGAATGTATTGATTGAATATATTGCTGCTTTCTCATGTTCCCCTTGCTGATTGCAAGATAGAGTTTCATCTGCTAGCACAGCTAGGTTGTTGTCAAATACAATCGATATTTTCAATACAAAATTTAGTACTTATGCATAAGGAAAATAATACATAATGACTGAGTAGATAGCTAAATATATAGGTACGACTATTGACGTGATCTTATATACAGGTGCAAGTGCCTCTTAGAGGTGCAAGTTATGTAATATTTGTTACTAACTCGTCAATCGGTACGTTATTTTATTAATTGATGTTAGCCGAGGAAGTGGCACGAAGGTTATGTCATTGTGCCACAAAGTTGATAAATATCTGCGGTATTTTCACGGCACGAAAAATAACAATGAATCTCGGGTATCAAACATCCGTATACGACGACGCCGAGTGACTAACTTTGGAACCAATCGCGTAGCTACGACACGCGTAGCATGACCACCGTAGGAACGGGTTTTGTCGACGGAAGAATAGACAAACTGACAGATTGCGATCTGTCATTTTGTCTACTCTTCTGTCGACAAAACCTGTTTCCACAGTAGTCATGCTACGCGTGCTGCCGTGTTGCGCCTACCTCATCGTTGTATTTCCGACGACACAGCGAATTTATAACACAGTAATTTTTGCACCCAGTAGCAATTTTGATGTGTGTAATCCGCAGTGGTTTATTTACGTGTCATTTCCGGGATTAGACGTCGAAAATCAATGTTCTAACACCGATAATTTAACAAACGCGTTTCATTGTATTGTTACATCGCGTCGCGTGCCATAATATGTGGGCTGCGTTATGAAATATGCGATACGTAAATTTGCTGTCGTATGTACCAGTAGGTTTTAGGTTTACATTATAATACATTTTCATGTTATTTACTTTCTTATTTTTGGTTCTTATTAAGTTATTTTGAGCTTTAAAACGTTAGTGGTGGCGCTTGTAGAGAACTTTAATAATTGCTGCGGTTTTATTTAATTTCTTAGCGAAATACTTTAATTTTTTATTTATATTTTAATCTGTCTACGTGGGGCTAGGTTCTTTTTGGTGAAAGCAATATTAATTAACTTTTATCTAACTAATTTATAAATACGAAAGTGAGTTTGTTTGTTTGTTATGGTTGAACGGCAACAGCTAGTTAACTATAAAGGTACACCTTTTTCATCATATTCCATAGTCAATTTCCTTAGCTGCAAGCCTGTTTAAACACAATAGCTATACTTAAACGGCGCAAACGCATAAAAGAAACAAAATCGGTCAAGTGCGTGTCGGATAGCGCGTAACACATTTATTTCCATGCTTCCTATAATGGCTTGTATAATCGGAAACGGTTCGACGGATGAAACTTTGTTCTGTTCAACGGTTCCTTTTCGAAAAAGCTAGTTAATTGATTCAGGCGTGACTAAAGTTAAGATACAAAAGTAAATAGGAACAAGTAATAGGAATAAGTTACTAAATATATCAGCGTCTATTGTATTTTTTCTAAAAAGCTGTCATCGTCTGCCTAGTCTTTTCCAAACTATATTACGGTCGGCTTATAGTCTAACCGGCTCCAACCGTAAGAACCAGTATTTTACAAAGCGCGAATGCTTATCTGACCTCCAGAACCCAATCTCTACCCCTTGTAAGAATGGTTGTCAGTCTCTCGGGCTTCTGACCTTCTGACTACCAGTAACGCCTGTCAAAGATCCACGAATGACAGCCGGGACCAATGGCTTAACGTGCTTTCCAATCTTTTTTTGTTAGGTACTGTGAATTTTCTTTGAAAAAAATATTTGTTTGTATTGATTTGACGAAACTGAATTTATTTATTTCTCTCACTGCCGAAAGTATATATTTTTTCGTTCGGCAACGAAAACTGGCGAAAATGGAACCGAAAAGGAAATTAGGTCAGACTACAAAATGGTAATGACTCAAATAATGCAGTTGATTGGCAGACTAAATTAATGTCAGCAGAATGTTTAGTTCAATTATATGTACCTAATTAGTTATTTACGAATTGTTACAATAATGTTGCTTTTATCGATAAATGTCGCCTGCTGGCATGGATCGATAGGCTGCGTGCGCGCATGCCACGCGATGCCGCAACGAATGTAGTATGATGGACGATAAAGCATTATAGAAAGGATTTGTTATGCCTTCGTTACACACATACAAAGAAAATTATTGATTGTAGCGCTTGTGTTTTTGCCATTTGCGCTCAATTTAATATTCATTGTAAGAAACGAACGAGTAGTTTTTATGTACTGAACGTGATTTTATGGATCGTGTACTGCTTATGGTACTTCGTTCATAAATACAGTACACTAGGTACCTTCATAATGAATCTGGAGAAGTATGGTGATTTTTAATTGTACCAATTAAGGCCGTACCCTACCTCAGATTTTATCTCGCTCGCACTATACTACTCGCGGCCAGAGTGATAGCGCGACGGAGTAGGGTGCTGGCGTTTAGGTACTTAATTGCTTTTTACGGTGAAAATAATGGAAAAAAAAATAAGACCTACTTTATAGTTAGTTCAGTTATTATGCAAAGTTTCATGATCTAATTTGAAGTATTTTTTTAATACCAGCGGTTTATAGTTCGGTTTAGAGGAAACTTTGGATTTTTTTCTATCCAGAAAATGTTATGTACTTAATCGTGTTTTCCGCAAACAGGAACTCAATCCTCAAAGTTAACATTATTTATTTCAAAATTAATGTTGCAGTATTTTCGGCATAACGGAGGATCATGCTAAGCAATTTAAGGTAGGGTGCGCCCTTAAACCTCTTTTACTTTCTTATACTTACGCAAAAACTACCCAACCGATTTTCAAACGGCACCAATGGATTGAGTGATCCATGAGGAAGGTTTAGGTGTATAATTCGTTAGGGTTTTGTGTAAATTGGCGGAAATATGATGATGATTGTTGAAGATGTCGGAAAAAATCATGCCGACTCAGGAAGTTGCACCGCGAAAACTGCAAGAGATACATAAAATTTTATATCTTAAAAAGTTCAAAAAAAACGTCCCGGATAGCGTAACTACTTGATGCCCTTTTTTTTTCTTTTTTTTTGTTGGATATCATCGAATGACTTATCTCGCTCTGGGCGGAGCGGCAGGGCGTGTCAGACTTTCACTGTCTAAAACCCACCCATGTTCCTTCAGTTGCCTGTTGCCAAAGGTCGGGTATCCTTTTCGGACTTTCCCGCAACCCATGGCAGGCATCGGCCCCTAAATGGAATGGATTCATTACCTCGGGTTATTCATCTAGTTACCTAGTACTGTTACTAGGTAACTAGAAAATTACCTAAATACTTACAATTTCGTTTTATTTTTCAAGGTTACTGCCTAAAAAATAAAATGGGAACTTAACATTCATCTTTTTTTCCCGTCTGTCACAGAGGTTTATCTCGAGATCTATGCGAGTAGGAATTTGAATTTTGCACGAATGGGTGTTTGTCATTTATTTCACTGTACAGTCGAACGAGCTATTTGGTATAGGTACAGGCAGATAACTTGCAACTTCTTTATACGATTTTGTGAGTGTTTTCAGCAGTCTACAATCCTTTAACGTCACTCTCCTAAGCCATAAGCTCAAAAAAGTTAAATTACACACACAATCAAAACGAATTTTGGCAGTGTAGTAGAAAATGAATATATTTTGCCTATATAACAAATAGCTCGTTCGACTGTACCTACTCAAATAGCCTACCTCTATATACTTAGGTATGTCAAAGTCAGTGTTCTTTGATGCTATACTTCCGAACGAAAAATGTCACGTAGTTATCGACACATGGCGACTTCAGAATGATATATTATTACTAATTAGTGATCTATGTGTAACTTGTCCTTGGGTCACATTGTTTCAGCTGAGCATGCTTTGCGTGGGCACATACCTATAAGCGTCGCTATGCGTTGTAGCACTTTTTAATGCAATCTCACAAAAAAAACAGGCTTTTGTTTATGTATGGTAAAAAATACGTATTAGATGATTTTATTAAAAGAATTTTCACTTCCATTCTACACACACCGGCAGATTTAGCAGAGCATAAGATCGTCAACAAAATCGTACATCGCGCAATTAGAGTTTACCGTGCGATGGAATTAAACAAGAACCCGACATCAATCATTGGGCAGTTGCCCGCCAGACACAACTCCCGTCTGGTCGGAGGATCCTCCCTTTTCAATAGAGGATGAGTGAACTTTACACCCTGTTCCTCATACCTCTAAACCTTCATCGATTACCATCAAGTCCGTACGAATTCTTTTTACCTTCCGCCATCTTGGTTTAATAGAATTCTGCAATAATCACTAAACAATACTGTACTCCATTGATTCGAGGTCTAAAATCGTTGTTCCCGACCAAAAAATAGTCTGTTCCTTCCTACGATGATGTACCTCAAGTTTTGGAGCTTTATTTAATTAACGCAATGAATGTTGTTGAACTGTCAAAAGGAAACAGATTAGTCATAATAGGTTACGAAAAGATAGCAGATGCTTTAAAAGCATAGCTGATATCTTTTCGTAACCTATTGTTTAGTGATTATTGCCGAAAAGATAGCACATGCTTTTTAATAAAAAACAATAACTGAATTTTAGTGTTTCCCCGTGGACCCGGTACAAACATAATGTGAGGAAATTGACATTGTGAGGCACTTGGAATAAGTAGAGAATGATTTACATCTAAAGTTCAGTCGTAATGATTTAAGTTCGAATAAAATTAAAATAATCGATTAAAAGGTGACGTTCAATTGTTTTTACAATCTGGACCCTATAAATGTTGCAAAAAAGACAATCGGTTTTTTGTTATGTTCTGCTAAAACCGGTGTGTGTATAAACCTATCATCAAGTTCTCTGATCTGAGTTGAGCTGCTGCAACCTTTACTGAAACTGTACGATATACGCAGATGTCACAATGCCCCCCGCTCTTTGTTATAGGACGAGACCGGTCGTTTAATGAGAAGAAATATTGTGAGATATGCCATCTTAGCTTACGTGATCACGCTCCAGAGGGTTTCCCTAAGAGTAAAGCGACGGTTTCCTACATGGCAACATGTCGTGGACTCCGGTAAGTGCAAAGGAGACTTTGAGATCCAAGTCATCTTTTAAAAATTCCGTAATTAATGTTTTTTTTTTTCCTTTCAGGTCTTATGTTGGAGAGCGAGAGGAAAGTTTTCGAAAAGATGGATGGAAAAAGCCCTATGTCAAAATATTGGATGCCACTCGTTTGGGCAACCAATATCATAAATAGAGCGAGAAAAGAGGGCTTGATAACCAGCGACCATATTGTCCAGACGCTCCTGGTCGAGTTGTCGGACATCAGGCGGAGGCTGGGAGCGCTCATAGGTTACGATACCGTGTGTGTTCCTCTTGTGTACACTCAGGTTAGTATAATACCCTGTCCCACGGGAATCTTAACAATGTGATGTTTACAGACAGACTTTTGTTTCGGATGCTATTGTTACCGCAAACGTGAAAATATTTTTTTGAATACCAAACAAATGTGGCGCAAGCGTAACTATTAATAATTTATTCTGAAAAGTATTACGGTTTATCCCATATACCGACAGATTCTACTGATTTCAATACCATATAACGTGGAAAAACCGGCCAAGTGCGTGTCGGAGCAACCACAATACAGGGTTCCGTAGTTGGGATGAATTTGTCCCATGGACAAACTTAACAGTGTAGGTGAAAAACACCCATACATTCCAACGGTAAATGTAAGTTTGTACGCACAATATTGAGAGATTTTAAAACCATAGACTTAATATAGGTTTTCCTGTGATCTATAACTATAGAACTATTTGAGTATTTTTTCAAAATTGTAGTATCTTTCGTTTCGGAGATACATAAGGCTCAATTCAATGCAATGGTCAATTTTCATACATTTTCGGAAATAAACTTTAAAACTATTTAAGTATTTTAAAATTCTAAACAAAATATGTTTGAGACCCAGTAAGCCCTTTCATTTGATATGTCACACGGTAGGTTTTTTTTTTTATTATTTACTTAAATGCCTCCCAAAAGTGAGTACCAAACAACTAAATCGTCCCATTAGATTCGGAGCAAATTGGCTGTGACACTGTGTGTGACAGACCTTTAGGGTTTCCATTTTTACATTTGGATGTACGGAACCCAAAAAATATAGGCGCTGGTAATGATGATACATTATAAAATTAAATTTAATAACTCATGTATTCTAGTTAGGTAGGTAATCACAAGCGCATTTATCATCATCTAAGAGGACAGGTCGTCTTAAAACATTATAAGTGAGATGCAAGCGTCACTTGACAGAGAATAAATGTATAAATACTTGTAGATAAACAAGACGTGACGATGGATATGATCTACTACCATGTGTGATGTGTCCAAGCTAATTCGTTCCGATGATAAGATATAGCATAATAATTATCTGTGCATGCGGGCGAGGTCTCACGCTTCGACATCGTTATACGTGAGGTTTTGTATTACTCGTTGATGATAGACATGTTTTTACTGAGGGACCGTTCACTCAGTGCAGGTTCATTTTTGTTAGGTTTCTGTACCAGCAGGCGTAGCATGGCGCTTTCTATCTCTACGAAGAATAGACATAGCTTTTTCTATACAAAGTGACAGTTCGTTTCTTCATTTTTGACATTCACCGTAGAAATGTTTCTACAATCTGTCATTTTGTCTTTCATTTCTAACGATCTTTGTCTACGTCTTTTTGTAGGTAGACTATTTCGGAAGAAAGTTTTCTATCCTTACTGTCAAAATCACACTGACAACCGATAAATCCTATGACAAAACAAAGAATTCTGAGTCGAATTATGTAAAAGAGTGAATTTCGTAAAAAGTGCAGTTCACTCTTTCTACTTTGCTTCAGTCGTACTGTCTACAGGAAACGTAATTTTTGTCTACTCTTCCGTCGACAAAACGGTGCTCATGCTACGCGGGTGCCTAACGAAACCCTATTACTAAGCCTGTCTGTCAGCGGGTGTATCTCATGAACCGTAATAGGTAGGCAGTTGAAATTTTCACAGATTTCACTCAAAAAATTATTAAAATTTAATAAATTTAAAAATTTAAGTGTAAAAATAAAGTTAATAAAATTCAAAACCAAAAGTATGGGGACCTACAATAAACGTTTGGTTTAGATTTTTTTTTCTTACCCTTGCTTGTGGTCGGTCATTGTCTAGAACTCATCGAGTAGAGTACCTACCTACAAATATATATATATATATCTTTATATACAGGGTGTTAGGGTAAACACCGTTATCCTGGCAACCAGTGGTTTGTTTTCATTTATAGAACGTAAAATCAATGGAAAATTACACTTCTTTTTTCTTTCTTTTTTAACTTCATTTTTCCACAAAAGACGCAAGTTCGTTGCCCTATGTGCTAGGGCAACGAACTTGCGTCTCAACACGGGTGGGGGGTGCAGGACGCGAACTGACCGGCCGCGAGCGCGACCACTCCCTCAGTTAGTCAGCTGTTTCGCTAGAGAACACGGTGTCGGATAGAAACTTTTTAAATCTTTTAATGAAAATAACGTTTTTTTTATTGTTTTCGGTCATTTATTTTTATATTTAAGTCAACTACCCATGGTTTGAATGACAAGACTGTTTACCCTTACAGCCTGTATATTATATAAGTCTTCTGTACAGCGTATTGGTATCTGTTTGTCACCTAACTCCTCCTAAACGGCCGGACCGATTTGGATGAAATTTTGTGTGTATATTTGAGTGGGTCCCTGGATGGTTTGAAAATACAATTAAATCCGGTAGGTGGCGCTGTTCAGGCAGGACGTCTGCCGGGTCCGCTATATAGTAATATATATTTTTTTGTTTTATGTTGCACCAAAATCAAAACATAATTTAAAACATTATTCTGGCTACGTCATGAACTTTAAAATAGACAAATAGACAGTAATAGCACGATGTTTTAAATTATTGTGGTGCAAGTGGCCCTGAATCTTTATTTCCATAGAAACTATCGACATAGAAACTATTAATTTTCAAAAAAGTCATTCTGTTGTTATGTTCTAAGTTTATGGCTTAGAAGTCATAGGAAGTCTTCTTTATAACTGGGGTAGTAATAAAATAGAAAATGTCGAAGCCACGTAGCTTTATTTAATAAAAAACATGCAATAGTTAATTTGGTACCTTTCCTACAAACCTATCCTTTTTTACAGATTAATAATTTTATTTCAGCTACACGCGCATTTTTCTCAATAATTTCATAAACCACGGCGATGCGCATTTTGAAACGTCCGCGTTTGTGTATAAATAGGTAGTTATAGTTCGACAAGGTATAGTTCGACAAGCGAAGCGAAATTCATGTCGCGAATTTACAGGTCATATAAAAAAACGCGATCAAGGTCGCAGGTGCACGTAACTTGGTGAAAATATTGTTAAGCAATTAACACATGTGTTATCTTATAGTTTCTAGGCGTTCTTTAATTGTTTAAATCGATACGAGTGAAATAGAAAAATATTGTAAGTCGAAATTGATCAGTGGTCATACCCGAATGATGTTTTTTCCCTATTCTTGTACATAAAAGTGATCCAGTATTGGATGTTAGTATTTTTTTTTCGTGGGGAAAGCTTCTTCTGCTTTATCCATCTGGGGAGAATCAAAGTTTTTGTCGTTACCCAACCAACTAAATCATCATGGTGTGTACCATGTGGTCATACCATGAGACGGAAGTCGAGTGCAAGATTCGACCGCGCCCATGATAATTTATCGGCTTGCCATACTTCAGCGGGCCACATCGTTGCGTGCTTCCAATCCACAGGATTGGCGAGCGCACCGCAAAAGGAACGTATGTCATACTCCTTGAGCCGGTGAGCGGAGCGCTCGTGCTGCGCGCCTTCTCGAACGCGATTCTAATCAAGCGAAAAACTGTCCCAATGTAACATCCGCATTCTAAGATTCTACCATTGCGAGGATCGTAAAGTTGCCTTTGGCGCAGGGCCCTTTTGAGGTTTGATTTTTCTTCCTCTCACCCGCCCCCAATGTTTACCATGTCCGTGTAAAAAGAGGTTGCCGTTGGCGTGGGGCATCACAAGCGTCCTCACTCCCTCACGACCATGAAACCACGGCAAGAAGCAAAAACAGTTGACATCTTGACTTAGGTACATTATAGTAACTGTAAGTCTGTGCCTACTTTCACGCTGATAAATCATGCCTTAACGATGACGTAGAGTAATTAACCTTCGCCCGAACGTTTACTTGAATGCCTGACTGTTAAATGATTCAAGAAAAAACATTAGAGAAAAATAATAGGTATTATCAATTGTTAATTTTCCTTATTAGAAGCAATAGCTAAGCAGTTCGAGTGAAGGACGTGAATAAGATAGATAGATCGTTTATTTGGTGCACACAAGATGAATGACAGCACAACATACAAAAAAGCACGATAAACGAATTAGAAACGAACGATTTAGGTGCGCATAATGCATAACAGTTGACACCTTGTATTAATGCACGTAATAAACTTTTCTTTTCTCGCCGGAAATTCACAAGTTTAGATACGGTCAACCGCACATCCGTTAATCGAAAAAAAACAAAAACCGCTGCGCTTTACGAAATCAAATCGCTGTCAAATTGAAACTGTAATTATGGCCTTGCGTTGCACCGTGGATGCACCTTCAAAACTTCAAACCACATAAAAATGATTTATTTTCCAGGTTGTAACGCTGGCCCTCTACACATACTTCGTGGCGGCCTTGATGGGTCGTCAGTTGGTGCCACCTGCCCCCGGGAGCACCTCCAAATACGAGCCAGACGTATACTTCCCTCTGTTTACTGCATTACAGGTACGAATGTGTATGATAGTGTATACGGTGTTTTGTAACTACCAGGCCAGTTCAATCAGACGATTCGATTAAACCATTTGGGGGGGGACACACACGTACCCCTGTGTCCCCTGGATCCGACCTTGTTTATGAGGATCAGCCACTCTTAAGATCTGAGACTTCTTAATTACATCTGTCTCTTTGCATAACACTTTTATCACTAAATGAACTAGTACAGTATGAAGAGTGACCTATTGTTGCTCGGGCACAGTTCAATGGCTCCGTAACTTAAATGGTTATATTATTATGTTCCAGTTCTGCTTCTACGTCGGCTGGTTGAAAGTTGCCGAGGTGCTAATAAATCCTTTCGGCGAAGATGATGACGACATCGAGTTGAATTGGCTCATAGACAGACACATAAAGGTATGTCGAACACATTGTAGGATCATTCAAATTGTTCAGAAATTGCCAAATCGTGAAAAAAGAGCAAGGTTAGACAAGTCGGCGCTAAGGATAGGTGAAGCATTACCTGGAGGACGGTGTACAAGGTGGTCTTAGCGACCGCAACTGCAAACGGCTACGCCGCGTCGTCACCCAATTGCAATCACAGATTACGCGCGAAATAATAAATGCGGCGTCACAACTTCGACGGCAGACGGCAGCGGTATTTGTCTTCTTCAGATTCACAATAGTCATTTACCTTACAAAAAATGGTTACCTACGTCTTGTCGTTCTGTTTGTGATAGCCAGTGACAGCACTACTGGTTTGCGGTCTGTGGTCGACGCTCCACCCGCAGCGTCCGACGGAAAAGTTGCCATTTGCGGAAGCGTTTTTATAGCAGAGGTCTGTCATTGCGATTGGGTGACGCGACGTTGCCACAGAGCACCTTTAGTGACGTTACTTTTTGCCGAGGAATTAAGTACATTACCTACATCAACGCAGTCCACTGCTGGACATAGGCCTCTCCCAGACTGCGCCACACCACCCTGTCCTCCGTCTTCTGCATTCAGCATTACCTACATCGTAGAATACTCTATTTTATTACATTCCACAATGTGGACTTAGCTGAGGCCATTTATGCGATATTATTTTGACACTCGTAAAACTTAAAGGATACTTACTTCCCATTGACCTAGAATCATGTTTGGCAAGAAACCTATGGTCTCAAAGTACAAGTAAAGGAAAAAGTGCAAAAATCTTGTAATGAAAATTTGTAAAACCTTCCAGGCTGCCTACATGATAGTCGACGAGATGCATGAGGAGCATCCGGAACTTTTGAAAGACCAGTACTGGGAGGAGGTGGTTCCGAAGGACTTGCCGTATACTGTGGCATCAGAGCATTATCGCAGACATGAACCACCCTGTTCTGCCGACCACTACAAAGTGAAGGCTGAAGATGCGGTCTACGCGAACGTGCAGGCCCCAAGAAAGAGTCACGACGAGACTTACGCTGATTATGTGAGTCTATAATTAACACGATTTTTTATAGGATACGTATACGATCTAAAACTTTTATATAGATTAATCCAGTCATAGAGAAAGTAAGTACTGACTACTGACGGCAAAATTGCAATAACAACCTCAGTTTACTTTTATAAAGTCGTGTTGTAGTTCTTGTATGATCTATGAGTATAGCGCAGTATAAATAAGGAACTTTTAAGCAGCTTTTACTTGACGTTATGCGTGTTTATTTGACTTCGGAACCCTAAGGCTGCCATCAGACGGACTGCATTCTTGCAGTTTGAATGCAGTTTAGTCCGACTGCAATACTCGTAATGTACTGGTAACAGCATTCAAACTGCTGCAGTTGAAACAGTTGAAATGCAGTCCGTCTGATGGCAGCCTAAAATGGAATAAAAAGCGATCAAGATGTTTTAATAGTGTTGTCTATTTCCAGGAAAGCGTTGATACGCCATTAGTGGAAAGAAGGAAAAATTGGTTCCAAAGACAAATATCAAGAATGGGGTCGGTAAGGTCTGCTTCGACCGCATACTCCTCAGGTGGATTGTTTGGCCGAAATAGGCATAACTCGGTGGTGTACTCAAGTCCCGAGGCCGGGCAACCGGTGATGCCGCCGCCACCTCATCATAAGATGTCACTGTATGAACGCCTGGTGGGCCGCAAATCCGGACGTGGACAACACAGACCGAGCTCTAGACACGGTAAATCCTTGTTTCTGGATAGATGCACGTAATACATATTCCTGTGAGTCGCACAAAAGTATGAGAGAAGGTTGCCATTGTGACATTCTGGCAATCAGAAGCTATTTTGGCATGATAGCTACTTGTATACTTCCGTGCCAGTTACAGGCATGTGTATCCGCGACTTTAGTTACCTACGTTGATGTGTCAGTGGGTAAGCGGCTAGGCTTTCCTTTAATTACATAAAACTGGGTAGGTGGAATTATTGCAGTTGGTAGACTGCAAAGTAATTAGTTGGGCAGTTTTTTAAACGAGTACCCCGATTTTTGTCCATTTTTGTCCCGCTAGTGGAACCCCACGAACGGACGTAATGGAGACTGGAACTTATACTTACCGAGAATATTTTACAGTTTATAGTTACAGGATGAAGTAGGTATTGCGTATCTACTGGATTTAAATTCTTTATACAAATTGTGTTCTCGTGAGGATAGCTAAGTCTTTTAATAACACATGTTTGTATTAATACACGAAAACCTTTGGTAACTGGGGAAAGATATGGTAACGAATCAGAACTTCATACACGAATTTCGACTCGAACGAACTGAATTAATAACAGTTTTGGGCTTGCGAAACCCAGAATCAGACATCCATGTTTTTGGTTAAAGTAAACAATTTGCTAACTGCATTCACAGATTTTGGAAGACTGTTTTAGTTAGCAAGATAAAAAGTCAATTCAGGGTAGTGATGAGTCTTGTTACACCCTGTATAAAAATGCACATAACATGAGTTTACATCTTTATATTTTCATTTTCAGGACAAAAAAGCAATGGGTCCGCAGTTCCAATAACATTACGAAACAGGCCTCGCATACCAACACCGGACGTCACAAAAGAGGTAATGGACCGCGAGAACAGAATTGCCATGGGAATGCAAAACATGGGCGTTATCATGGCACATCAGGGTTACCAGAACGAGGTACCCGTTCTTGGAGCTCTCGTCCTGTCACCCATCCAGGAACTAGATAGTGGATCAGTTAACAACACATTACACGCGGGTCAGCCCGGAACGACGGCGTTGGCACAAGCGGTGTTGTCGCCTGCGTTGGGTGGGGGCATGCAACCGATGATAACTGCGGCGCCCGTGACTCTTGGCGTGTCGCAGCTCACCAGCCTAGTGAGCTCGGCGCCGTCCACCCCGAGGGCCGAGCGGGGCGCCGCCGACGGCTCAGGGGGCTCGCCGCACGCCCCGCGAGCCACCGTGACGGAGCTGCCTCCGTCGGACCGCGACAGCGAGCACAGCAACGCTAGCACCGGCACACCACCAGAGTTTGCTCGAAAACGCAGCAGCTCCAAAAGAGGAGAAGTCTACGTATAAATTATATCCGCCCGTAACTCGTGGTGCTTATAACATTGTGATTGATAAAGTTTTATTAGTCGAGTTTTTCGTCTGATAATGATACTAAGTACATGTACTTAGATACTCATCATGGTTAAAATGAGAGAACTCATTTATATAATGTAAGTCGATTTCCATTGCAAAAATGGAAAGAATTGAGTTTTACGCACAGACAGGGATTGAATTGTATTTTTATTATAGTTTTTCATTTAATAACTTTGTTTTTTTTCCATTGGTCTTTTTATTATCCAAATGATCCAACGAAATGCAGGTTTCGACAATTATAATAGATGCACGCGTAGCATGACCACCATAAAAACGGGTTTTATCGACGGAAGAATAGACAAAATGACGGATTGTGATTGTGCATGTCATTTTGTCTATTCTTCCGTCGATAAAACCCGTTTTTATGGTGGTCATGCTACGCGTCACCTACTGCAAAGCCAAAAGGAGCGCTTATGATTTTAGTATTTAATTAAGTATGTCTTAGTGCCTAAACAAACTTCTGAATCGCTTTTGATGAATGAGGTAGATCAATAGATTTGTAATAATGCTTCGGGAGAAATAAAGGCTACCGATATAAATTCTCCCTTTTAATAAAGTGGACTTTACACGTACCTACATTTCTGAACTCGAAAAGAATAGGTACCATAGTCTACCATACGTACCACCTGCCTGCACAAAGCTATAGAGAAAACTAGCTTCCGCCCGCGGCTTCGCCCGCGTGGTATGTCGATAAAAAGTAGCCTATGTCCTTCCCCAGGATGCCATCTATCTCCTTGCCAAATTTTGTCGAAATCCGTTCTGTGGTTTAGGCGTGAAAAGGTAACATACAGACAGACAGGCAGACAGACAGAGTTACCTTTGAACTCAGAACAATAAAAAAGTGGTCTGAGCTTTCGAATTTATAATACTAGTATGGATGGCCGAATCGGACCGAAACAAATGAACATAATGGCGCGTGAAAAATTATCACGTCATTGATTCTGGACTAACTAAATGTACAGTCAGGCTAAGTGAATCCTGACCCACTTTGACGATAAATCGTTTGAAACTGTCAAAATAACAATGATGGCAGATGACAAATTCGTTACCAAGAAACTGTATATATTTACGCCTAATGTCGACCTAATTGTATTTGAATGTCTGTAAGAAAATAAGCTTATGGTGGGTCAGAATTCAATTTTTTCGACTGAACCTACTTAGTTTGAATTTTCGCGCATTACTTGATTTGTGATTTTGAGAAAAGTAGGTTCTTAGAAGTGGCCGCTTAAGCACAGAATTTAGTCTTGTGGTTTTTTTTTGTGGCTTGCACGGTTTGTGCATTTAGCCAATGTCACGTTGAGTTATAGTAGAAACAAAGGTAGGGAAACGAGAATATTATTAAAAACGGAATTTAGGTTAGGAAGGTTTATAGGATCAGTATATTTATAAAGGATACCATAATGAATAATGATCAAATTACAATGACGAAAAATTACAACTTAATATTATTTACAATGATGAATGAGACTATACATTTATATACAGGAAAGCTATTTGTGCAGAGTAAAGAAAGTATAGAGGTAGGAAAAGGAATACGGAGAGACAATAGGTTACTGAGAAAGGAAGAACGATCGTGTAAAGGACAGGAGAAAAAAATGTGATCTAAGTCGCCTACATCAGTGCCACACAAGCAAATGGGGTCGTCGATGATATGAAGTTTCGCAAGATGGGCTGGAGAGCAAACATGTCCCAATCTCATTCGTATTAGAATGGAGGTCTCCATCTTGCCAAACTTTGCCCTGCCAAACCACGGTTTTTCCGGAACGTCTGGTTGAATAAGTGAAAAATAACGACCCTTCGATTTGCTTCCAATATCCCAAGCAACCTTCCAAGTTTCCCGAAGAAAAGTCTTTGGTAACGACACGAGGTCATAGCTAAAATTTGTATATGGAACTAAGTCTCCACACTGCACCGCATCACCGGCAAGTGTATCAGCCACTTCATTTCCATGGATTCCAGCATGGGCCGGAATCCACACAAATTGCAGTGTATTACCCTCAGAGATGGTTCTGAACGCAAATTCTCTTATTAAATAAACGATAGGGAACTGAGATTTGTGTTCGAAAGGGGATTTATTAATGGCTAGAAGAGCACTTTGAGAATCGGTAAAAATTATAGTTTTTTTTTAGCTTTAAAACTCGAGTATATTCAATGGCTTTTAAAATACCGAAACATTCCCCCGTCTCAGGAGGCAGTTTTATTTTTTGTACGATGTTGTATTGAGAATGGTATGTACCTATCCCAACACAACCCGTCGGAGAAAGTTTGGAAGCATCCGTAAATATATGGTGGTACTCTATGTGTTCAGCCAGAAAATGATTAAAACTTAAAAGGCAATCGGGATCTGATTTCCTTACAATATATTTTATAATGGGACTGAATTGTAAACTCTCATAACTACTGCTAAAGAGGGGAAGTTTATTGGAACGGTGAATAGGAGAAGAAAGTGAAAGGAATTTTTTATAGCTTACAACTAAACAGGGGGCACGTTTATGGGACCAATAATCTGAAGATTCAATCTGAAACACTAAAGAGTCCAGTATAGGTATGAGAGGGTGAGTTGAGAACTGAAGAATTCGGAACAAATATTTGTCAGATAGGAATTGTCTTCTAAGATATAAAGGAGCTTCCCCGCACTCAACTTGAAGTGCATTAATGGGACTAGATTTCATGGCACCCGAAATAATTCGTAATGCTTTAGATTGGATGCGATCTAACTTTTTAAAAGCCATAACACTACCAGGTTCTAGCACAAACAATCCATAATCCAGAGTACTTCTGATGATTGCATTGTAAATAAGTTTCAGAGCAAAGGGATGTGCATCCCACCATACGCCAGATAGACATCTAAGCATGTTTAGGTGATTTTCACATTTATTAACAATGTAATCACAATGAGGAACACTACTTAATTTACAGTCAAGTATTACACCTAGATATCTGAATTTATCTTTAACTGGAATAGGTATCTCTTTATAAAAGAGATTTAATTTGGGAATATTTCTCTTCCGGGTGAATAAAACAGCCGCGCTTTTAGACGTGGATAAATCTAAACCATTTAGATGTAACCATGACTCCAAACAAGATAAAGCAGAATTGATAGCATAGCTAGCTTGTTCAACAGATTGACTTGAATAATATAATAATAAATCGTCGGCATATTGCAGAACCTTAACATGATTAATTAGGGACAAGTCTAAATCAAAAGTGTAGATATTGTATAGAAGAGGACTGAGGACAGAACCCTGTGGAAGACCTCTCCATACAAGTCTTGTGGTTTGAGTGTGTCTCGGCTGCGCCTAGGGTTGCCGAGAAAAATGACGGTGGTTTTTGAGAAAAATAACGTTTACGTATCGTTCTTTGAATAGGAAAAACATAAAGTAGGTAGGT
Organism: Lithophane semibrunnea; assembly: GCA_947363905.1. NCBI lineage: Eukaryota > Metazoa > Arthropoda > Insecta > Lepidoptera > Noctuidae > Lithophane > Lithophane semibrunnea. Next base: position 3,993,622 of record OX376186.1, on the reverse strand, counting down.
ATCTAGAAGATAAAAAAAAAATATTTTAAATTTTATGTTCTTACCCCCAAAAACATATTTTTGGCTGCTTTTGAAAAGTTTTTGTTGTGTTAATAAGCATTTTTTTTTTAAATAGACTCTTTTTTTATTAAACTTTTGGATGATCTGTTTCTCTGTTCCCGGCAATTCAGATTCATTATCGAAAAATCGGTGAAAATCGGTTCAGTAGTTTCGATCGGTTATTCGGTACAAACAAACAAAAAAAAAAAAAAAATGTTTCCTCTTAAATTAGTACTTAGGTACTTATAGAAGTATAGACAGGTTACTAGCTGTGCCCCGCTGTTTCACCCGCATATGTCACGGGATAAAAAGTATCCTTTGTCTGTGGCCTAATGTCATGGTCTACCCATGTGCCAAATTTCTTCCAAATCCGTTCACCCGTTTTAGCGTGAAATTGTAATAAACAAACTCCCTTTCAAAATAATATTAGCTAGGATCAGGATCTTATGTTTGATAGGGAACTCTTTTTTTGTTAAAGACTAGAGGCGTACGACACTGATGGGAGAGTAACCTGAAGAGTTAAAAAACAACTCGAAAATGATCTTCCTGACTGAAAAATGTCTGAGATGTTAGTCTAGCATTGACTTATAATTTTGATGATAATAACACACACACACACACACACATTCAGAGGCGTATTTTAAGATTCAGCGCCCTGAGCCTGAAAGGTTTGCCGCCCCAAAAAATGTAAGAAAATTTAAATTTCGCGGGCTACCCTAGCGGAAAAGTTGGAGCATTAAACGAATACATGATGCTAGAGCATCGACATACAGCTCGAAAATTTTTGCACTCTGGATAGGGTTCACTTTGAATTGAACATTTATATTAGGTCTTTACCTATGAAATTGCCGTTTTGTATGAAAAAATTTAAACGAATTTTTTTCATGTATTTTTTATTTGTATTAATCGAAGTAATCACCCATACAATCAATGCATTTTTGCCAACGCAGTGGCAGTTTATTGATGCCCTTCTTAAAGAAATCAGCTGGACGGGAGGCAACAAATTCTGCAAAGGCATTTTGTACTGCCTCTCGGGTATTGAATTTTTTTCCCGCCAAGAAGTTATCCAAATTCTGGAAAAAGTAGTAGTCTGTAGGCGCAAGGTCTGGTGAGTAGGGCGGATGACGGAGAGCTTCCAACCCCAGTTCTTGCAACTTGGAGACCGTCTGCTGTGCAGTATGAGGTCGCGCGTTGTCGTGCAGGAGCAGCGGAGACGAGCGATTGACCAATGCTGGTTGGAGATGTGCGAGCTTCTCCATCATTGTGTTCAGTTCTTCACAGTACGCATCTGCAGTAATGCTCACCCCGTTTGGTAAGAAGCTGAGATGAATCACACCGGCGCTAGACCACCATACAGTGACCATCACTTTTCTAGGGATAAGTTTTCGTTTACAGCATTGTTTAGGTACTGAACCAGGATCCAACCAACTTGCTGAGCGCTTGCGGTTATCAAACAGAATCCATTTTTCATCGCAGGTAACAATGCGGTTCAAAATTCCTTCATTTGTGTGTCTGTTGAGCAGTGCAAGGCACGCCTCGACGCGTACTTCGCGCTGGCGATCATTGAGTTCGTGGGGCACCCATTTGTCAAGCTTTTTTACCTTGCCAATTTGACGCAAATGGACCAATATTGTTTTGACGCTAACGTCGAAAGCTGCTGCTAATTCAGCCGTAGATTCTGTATCATCAGCTTCCACAATCGCCTTTAATTCGTCATTGTCGACCAAAGTCTTCGGACGACCGCGAGGTTCATTTTTCAGGTCGAAATTTCCAGAACGGAAGCGAGCAAACCAATAACAGGTGGTGCGTTGGTTTGTAGTGTTAGCTCCGTAAACGTCTTTGATGTTGCGTGCCGCTTGTGCCGCGTTGCTGCCACGACGGTACTCATATTCCATAATTACTCGATTTTTTAACGTATCCATGATGACGAAAAAGATTGAAATGCGATGAAAATGTAACACTAATCATTAAACAAATGACTTCTTTTGAAAAAAGAATTCCATGTTTTTAAAATAAAATGAATTTGAAATTAGAATTCTTAGCCAAACAAAAATTATTTTGATTTGAAATGGCCAGTACTGCAGAACGGCAATTTCATAGGTAAAGACCTATTATAAAAATAGGATTACTTTGTCGATCCATACAAAATAGTTTGGGAACGTAGGATGTAAGAGCGAGCGCAGCTAGCTCGAAAATTTTTGGACCCCGCCCCTGATAGGTAAGGTTTTCTTTGACAATACGTTCATACATAAATAGAAGTTACTTTGTCGGCTTTTACAGAAAAGTCAGAGAAAAAGACAAAGTAGGATGCAAGAGCGAGCGAAGCGAGCTCGAAATTTTTTGCACTCTACTTTTATATTTAGGGGGTCCCCAACAAATACTGCCTTTTACTTACACATACTTTGGCCTTTTTTGGGATTTGATTAAAAAGTATTTCTAAAGATTTGGGGGCCCCCAGAATCAGGGGCCCTGGTTGGACTGCACCGGATACTTTGATTGACTTCCTAGCCGTTGAAAGCAACGTAAACAAACATTTTCCGGGGATTTCCCATTCGGAAATCCCTAGCTCTGGCCGGCGGGGACTCCCCACAATAGCAACGCAACGCTAGCAAATGTTACTAAACTAAATAAAAGCATGTCAATATATTTATCGTTTTATGAAAAGTACAATTTTTTCGTCGCGTCCACGGTTTTTAAGTAATGCATAAACCGTCGCGGTGCGAGGCCCCTCGGTCCGTGAGGCCGTAGACAGTCGCCCACACCGCCCACGCCTTCCGCCGCCTCTGTCCAGACCCCACGCGCCTAGTCTCCTCTTGACTAGTTTAGTTTCTACCTTTTCAAGCGATACTGGTCTTTTAAGTATGTAGATAAAGTTTAAAATTATTTCACACTGAAAGTGCTCGCCGCGTCGCTGCCGGCAGCGGCCAGCAGCGGTCCCCGCTCTCCGCTGGCGGACTCGCGCGACCTCCAGACCCCACGCGCCTAGTCTCCTCTTGACTAGTTTAGTTTCTACCTTTTCAAGCTTTTCAAGCGATACTGGTCTTTTATGTATGTAAATAAAGTTTAAAATTATTTCACACTGAAAGTGCTCGCCGCGTCGCTGCCGGCCGCTACCATTCCGGTGTGACTCGGCCTATATACGATAGTCCCGCGTCTTGATGTCTATCAAATTTACAACCAAATGAGTTTTAATTTTTGATAAGTAGGCTTATTTTAAATTTCTTCAAAAACAAAGGCTAACAAAGCTGAGCGCGGAATATGCGCCGCCCCTCGCAGCCTGCCGCCCCGGGCCATGGCCCTTTTGGCCCTAGGGTAAATACACATGCACACATTATAATTTACATAACATACGTCACACCATAAGTGTCGTGTAATGAAAATAGACTAAGTCGGAGCATCACCTGCATACGAATTTCTCCCAAAAAATTCCTCAGGTCTGCCTCATTGATCTAGTGGTCGAAAAGCACTGAGCAGTGAGTATGAGGTCCTGGGTTCGAATCCCGGGTCGGGCTAAGTGATATGAGGTTTTTGTATCTGGTATTTCTCAGAAGTAGCCCGTATTACATGGCACTTACAAACATAAGTGGCGAAATGTGAGTGTACTATAGCTGCACCTCTGCTCAACCCTTCGGGGAAACAAGGCGTGATGTTATGTATGTATGTAAGTCTTCAGGTTAAAAAGTATGATGACTCGAGAGTCATCATACTTTTTAACCTGGATCATGATACTTTTAAAAAAAAAAATGGAAAACTGTTATTTCGTCGAGACGAAATAACAGTTTTCCATTTTTTTTTTTCGTAGAGCTTTCTCCCACACTTTTCGTCTGCAATATCTTTGGCAAATATATGGGCCTCATATTTTTGCATTCAACAGCTGCGCAACGCGACAATCCGATAACTATGCGCACAGTTAATATACCTAATTATACAAATGGGTAAAAGAAGTCGCTTGTTTAAAAAAAAAAAGTGGTAAACAATTATTGACAGCTAGCAGCTAGCTATCAAATTTCAAGACGAACGCTACACAGTAGCGACATCTGAAGTGAGCAAGTGGCAGTTTTTATCCGCAGTAACTTCTTGCCATGTTGCTATAAGGCTCCCACAGACGGGCGGGACGTGACGGCGGGAACGCGACTCTGGTGGAACAATTTCTATGAAAACTTCGATTTTTATTCTTCTACCGGTATCGCGAAGCCCCGTCGCGTTCCTCACTGTGTCGTAAAGCGACGAGAGATAGTTGTCATGGCATGTACTGTTGACATATATAGGTGCCGCGGTACTTCAGTGCGATATTTTTAATTTCATGTTTGTTTTCTTCACGAAATAGTAGGAAAAGCTAGAAACGCTAGTTTGTCAAACATAACAAAATCGTCACTACTCAAAACTATGGAAAAACATGACACAACCATGTTTTTCCCGGCAGTCAAATTGACTGACGGTTTGTGCTGCTAGCGGTGCGGCAATTGTATTGACTGTACTTAATTTAAATAATGATTCGTTGTTATAAACCCGTAGCAGCGGGTCAAACAAAATTATTAGATAGACCATCAGAATCGTTTTTTGGATTATTTCCGATTGTAGATTATGAGAGTTGGCAACACCGACTGATCAGCCATGAGCCAGCCATCTTGTTCTTGTTCATCCAACACAACACAGTTCATTTTTATTGATTTGTTGACTCGGTCAAGTCGTTGTTCGATATTCGGTTTCGCGGAGATAATTAATTAGCACCATAACACGCCCTAAAAATAACATTAGTTCAACTTGTGGGCTTTTAATGTGTGTGTGTGTTTATTCAACAAATAAAATATACCCACGTATGATTTAAAAGGAAAGGAAATGCAGGGTGTTACTGTAGACGAAGGTAAGGTCTTTACATTGTAAAACCCTCTTTTGTTTTTGTTATATATCATAATGTAAGTTTACATTGTTTTTATTTTGAGAATTTACCAAGTAAATTCAAGTAGTTTAAATCCCAGGACTAGGATAATTCGGTACTTACCCACATTATAATTTATTGTTGTTTTTCTCTTTTCACTAATAGCAAAACAAGCTGTAGGTAGGCACAGGTACACGTACGACTTCTTATTGAACTAGAAAGTAAAAAAATCTAAAAATAATATAATAACATAACTTCGGTTGTTAAACAATAAAGTGTCATTCAATCATTTTCAGAAAATCTACCCAAATCTCGCCATGATGAAGAATTCATGAATTTGAGGCCCTCACCTAACTTCAAGCATAAGAAGTACTTAAGATCAAAATTTGAAGAAGCTATGATGATTGAAGCCAATTCTTCTTCGTTGGGACACAACAAACGAGAGAAAGTTAATATCACACAGGTGGCCACTGCAGCGGCCCAGCCCCCTCTACCACCTAATCCACCACCGCCGGATACGCCACCCATGATAATGAATTTAAAACAAGAGATTGAAGATGATGAATATACATCTAGTACCGTTGAAACTTCTGATTTCAACCAGCCAGATGAAGTAAAGGCTGCAACCGCAACAATTAAAACTGACCAATCAGAGAATATAACGATGTGCAGGAACTTTGCACGTGGTACTTGCCGAAAGGGCGCGGCATGTATATTTGCGCATGAATTAATACTGTCACAACTGCCAGGGGTTTACACATTTTGTCGGAACTTTCAGAATTCAGTGTGTTCTTTCCCTAAGTGCAAATTTGTACATGCAACTGTATTTGAAAAGGAACATTTCTTTAGAACAGGGTTTTTACCGCCTCATACAATAGCTCATCTCAAAGAAGCTACTGTACTGCAACCGCCTCCTCCACCACCACAGTCTGCAGGTAAGAAAAAAAAAAACAAGCATATGTAAGCTTGTCGATACAATCAGCATATACAGCAAAATAAGTAGATTTTTATGTAGGCCACAAATATATAAAAGCCTTGTATTTTAAATATGGGTTTTTCCTTTCAGAAGTATCAGTAGAACAGCCTCCAGGTAAGAAACTTTCTAGCATTCAATGTGGCTGTTTACAAATCATATGTATTTATTCAACAAGCTGTATAACTTGTTGGTACAGTTAGCAATTACAGCTACATTATGTAGTTTATATGCAGACCTCAAATAATATGTTAAAGTCATTCATGTATTTTAAATATGTGTTTTTTTTTTTTCAGAAGTAGCAGTAGAACAGCCTCCAGTTTATTCTAATGCCCCACCTCCTTCCTCAATATCATGGTAAGGATTTCTTCTTATAACCTTAAAGGCTACAATGAATTTATTTTATATATTACTAACCAATGATATTTGTTATAAAAAGAGTTTAAACACGCTGCGCAAGTTGCATTGACATATTTTCTTCGTCTTGTCTCTCGTTCCCAATAATTACGACATGCCGTCCTACTTCCACGTGTCATCTAATAGTGTGACATAGTGCCGGTTTTGAAGATCGAATGTTGAGAAGGTAAATAGATTACCTACTCAACATTCGATCTACGTTTTTAATAAAAAAAATTTGTGTGTCTTGGCACAAACTAGTTTAAACTTAGCACAAATTATTATTTGTGTGCTTTGAATATTTATTAAAAACGTTTTTAATTAAGAGTATTTAATATTATAATATTCTGACAGAAGTATAAATAAACTTGTGTGCGAACAACTCTGTTAATAAAATTCGCAGATTTGGTAAAAAGAAAAAAGGTATTCAGAAAGCAAAATTTTGAAAAAAAAAAACCCTTATAAAAATGAAAAATTAGCCTGTTATGGTTATTATTTCGCTGAAATATTCATAATTTGAGGTTAATAAATCATAAGGAATATTACTAATTGGTTTCTCAAAAATTGTTATCTAGCGTATTGTTTCAACCAATCACAACAGTTTACGCGCGCTGACAATTTGTTAGCTATTTTTTTTGGTTGATTTTCGTTCCAGAAACTAAAATGAGCTAACACACGCTATGAAATAATAAACTACTTAATATAATTAGAGTTGTTAGGCCAACTTTGTTTATTTCAGTACTTTTAAAACGTCTAAATGTCTACCCTTTTGGGCTGGGCGATGATGTGTCAGACATTTGACATAGGTAGAGATAGATATAACTATATCACGGCTTGAACATTTTAGACTTTAATATATTAGATTGGACGACTCTTTGCTCCTCGTTATTTTCAAATGGCTTACCGAATTTTATCATGCAAGTGGTATAATATTCCCATTTCAGTATGGATACCGGGGTACGATACAACACGGAAACAGGCGGCGTCGAACGAAGTGATCCAAACATCTTCAGCAGCGTAACATCAGTCACAAGCAGTGTATCTCCGAAACGCGACTGGAGCGAGGTTGACGATGACGGTACATACAACGCAATATTTTTCTTTGCTACTGAAGCGATTGTGGTTTTTACTATCTCGCTCGTTTTTAATCTTACTAAGCGATCCAGTCAGCGGCTTTATTGATATGTCAATAATAGTAAACAGTCATTACTTTTTCGGTATCTAAAATCATGTATTGTCAGAAACAAATATTATTCGAACAATCTATTTATATATATACCGAACATATAACATTTCCTTTTATTGAATTTGTAGGATGCCTACGCCGAGCAGTGGGTGGTACCAGTTAATTTTAAGAAGACCATGTCCAGTATTATCTTTTGCTAACTGCTTGTTTTAGTTAGTTACTTTTCTTCGATTTCAAATCTTTCTATGGCGAAGCGAACAGAGTTAGTTTTGTCTCAATTTTTACATAATCAATGTTTTTGCTGGTCGAAATATCAGCAACCCATAATATATTTCTTTTTTACTTATGCATCCTGTATTATAAACTGAATGTGAACACTGCATGCTCTGCGATTGTAATTATTCGTTGGTTTTGTCTCCAGCCAGCAGCTCTTCGCGCGATTTCGACTCCGGTGAACCGCTGGCAAGGAAATGCAAAAATTGTCCTCGTACTGAGATCAGGTATCAGTTTGCATCTCTTAGCTGCAGCTGTTCAGAACGCGGGGTCAAGTATTTCCTTACTGATCACCCTAAATATACACCAGTGTTTATTATATCTAATAATATTAACGCATGCGTAGATGATGTGCTCAAATCTGCTAGTACGCATTGTTTTATTTTTATAATTAATATTGAAATGCGAGAAACTTTATATTTATTATGTGTGTTTACAAAATGATTTGACTTTACCGCGGGTTTCAAACAGCTGGCTAGTGAGACTTCTTTGTCTACTAGAATATGGCATGAACATGCTATTATTCCTACCGCAGAACTGCTTTTAGTATGTGATTTTTTGGTCTTCGTGATGTTGCGTTTTGTTATTTCGTAAATCGAGTATTTAATAATAAATTCTATAATTTATACTACATTATTAATTAACACAATATGATGAGAAAATGCGAAATAAAATATATCTAACAATGGCAGCAGAATTCACAGCAATTTCTTTTATTATGCGTAATGCTATTTTCCGACATATAACATGTTGATTATTTATTTCGCTCAATATTTTCTAACATGCTTGTATTTCACAGGGAGCAATTATTGAAAAATAAAGTTGAAAAGCGTGCTCGCGCTAACAAGAAGATGAGCCAGAAGATAGCGCGCCTCGACAAGAGCAATGCCATAGTTGCAGCAGTGCTGGGAGCTGTTTTTAAGTCGGTACGTAACAATACTCAACTTCTAAAATTTAAATTAAATAAAACAGGTTTGAAAATTGGAAGATTTTGTCTTTCAATTTTCAAACCTGTGTAATATATCAATAAAAAAATTCAATATAAAAAAAATATAAAAAAAGTAACTTTAAAAAGAAATACTAAAAAGTACAAAATACCTTTATAATATATAAGGAATTTGGTGGTTTAGGCTGTTGGTTTTATTTTGCCACTCGTTTCGTAACTAAAGTCATTATGCATTCTGCTGTACGTAGCGCTTTGATTTTAGTTAAAATATTTTTATTTTATTTTTTAGTTGTGGTAAGTATCCTACACAAACTCTTGCTATGTATTTATCTTTACATTGCAAATAGGGGTATTATAACGTCAACATACACGAAGTAGATCAAACACGTATTATTGAAAGTTGCCTACTCTAAAAACGCTCAGCAGAACAGAGGCCCGAGTGTAAGTTTCTTGTAACCATCTCGACTTCACGCATCGACCGCGTTCGACGCTGCGATTGGCCCTTCACCAGTGAAGGCCAGTTAAGGGCCAATCGGAGCGCCGAACGCGGTCGATGAATTTCGAGATAGTTAAAAGAAACTCACCCTACTGCCGTTACTGTTATTGACAGGTAGTGGTATTTGAATATGTGTGGGGTAGGACCACGGAGTATAGAAAGGGTAGTAGGACGCAACATGTCGTGTTCTGGTTTGCAATTGGTCAACCGTCGTCCTGAGGATGCCTCATTGAGAGGTGAAACACAGGGTCGCTTTCTTACAGGGTTTTTTATGACTCTTGAAGAATAGTTAAGCGGAATAGGTTACTAAATATATCTACGTCTATTATATTTTTTTGGGGTAGGTGCCACAACTAATATGTGAAAAATAAAAATAAAAAGTCGAGTCTTTGATTTTGTATTTTCGTTTTTTGCCATCGATTTCCAAAATTAAAGTTATTTTTCACTTAGATTTTTTGGAAGTCGGTTATTTTTTTTGTTAAAAGCTTTTAGAAGTCTGTTAAAATTTTAAATCGGTAACCTACGTTTTAATAAACATTTTAGTTACTTCTACACTAATATTATGAAGAGGAAAGATTTGTATTTTTGTGTGTATGTTTGTAATGAATAAACTCAAAAACTACTGCACCGATTTCAAAAATTCTTTCACCATTAGAAAGCTACATTCACCCTGAGTAACATAGGCTAATTTATAAAGACTACACGCGGGCGAAGCCGCTGTCGGCAGCTAGTGTTTTATAAACGGTTACATTACGTTTTTTTATTTGTTTGTTATAGAACCAGTTAAGTAGTACTACGGCATTCAACATGTCCCCAGAAAAAGATCTAATGGTAAGATAATTAAATTTGACAGTTGCTAAGCGAAATAAAAGGAGATAAAAACCAGTATACATTAATCCACGAAGACGTGCCTCTCTCTTCTTCCTAACCGCGATTACTGTACTGTAAGAGTGGGGTGTGTAAGAAAGGGGCGCGTCTTCGTGGTTGGTACTATCTACAAGGTGAAATTGAATTCATTGGCATCCTCACTGCTCAACTGTCGATTGGCCTTCTAATGGCCGATAACAATTAAAATTCTATTGTGTCTCGTTAATGACAGTTGGAGGTCTAGGGGGTCATAGTACTCATAATTATGATAAACTTTCACTATGGGACCAACCCAGAAACAGCGAAAAGTACGTAGTCTTTAAGTTCGCGACCTTACTCGGCTCTCTGTCGGTGACACATTTGAAGCTTGCCCAAAATTTCACTGTCAAATTGGCTCGCGGCGATGACAGACAGGCGAGTAAGCTCGCCGAACCATAAGTATGCGTACTTGCTCGCAAGTCTATCACCCCTTTAAGAAATGATTCTCGCAAAATCCTTAGTACACAGTTTCGTTTTAAACTACAACTACTGTACAAAATACTTTCTATCTTTAGTGGTTTTGGCTGTGCGAGAGTTTTACGAACATACCCTGTTCTTTTATATACAGGGTGATTTTTAATGGTGTGCATTCCTTGAGTGGGTGATAATAGAGCAAAGCACCATTTTAGAGCCTGATAACTTGGAGTACATAGTTTAATCCTTGTTAATATAAATGTAGATTAAAATAATGCCAAATTGTTAAAAACATACACATTAGTATTTTAAACAGATTTCTTTATGTGGATATTGAGCTGGGTACTTTACAATACCTATAATTTTAAAAGTATCTAAGAATGTTGTGTTTTTTTAACTGTTTCGAACGATTTATTCGTTCGAGATCTATCAGAAAAGGATCAGTTTAAACTGAAAAGCAGAGAAGATTTCTCACAATTAGCATTTTATGATCGAGCGTTGGGAAATTTAAAAAAAATCTTGAAAAGCTTGATATCACCAAAACAATGTGGATCTCAGGATAACAGGTGAAAAATATTGTAAATAAGCTCTACCCCTAGAGGCACCCAATTACCAATCATTCTGCATTTGGAAAGTTAAATGAGCTGACGCATGATGTTAAATGAGCTGACGTATGATGTTAAATGAGCTGACGTATGATGTTAAATGAGCTGACGTATGATGTTAAATGAGCTGACGTATGATGTTAAATGAGCTGACGTATGATGTTAAATGAGCTGACGTATGATGTTAAATGACCTGAAGTATGATGTTAAATGAGCTGACGTATAATGTTAAATTTCAGAGTTTGTTGCCCAACAACAAGTTGACAACAGTTCTAGCGAAGTTGCTGCTGCCGCGTCCTGACGCTTCGTGATATAGAGAGGAACGCGGCTGAACAAACGCAAAATAATTGCGCCAAATACAACGGTACAAGGATCTTTTCGTGTGTGGCCAGAATCGGAACTATCGCCGCCATCTTTGTTCCCAATATTTCTGTGACAGTTTGGCTGCCATCAGACGGACTGCATCGCAGCAACTGCGTGCATTCGATATATTCAACTGCATGCAGTTAGTGTGCAGAGCTTAACTGCACATGTGTGCGTTTAGCGATGGACAGCCTGAAGTTGAAGTCACGACTGTATGCAGTTAATATTGACTTCACACGACTGCAGCCGACCGCGTGAAGTTGATATCATGACTGAACGATGTCGATCGTACAACTGCATGCAGTTGAATATATCTGCACGCGGTTGCTGCGATGCAGTCCTTCTGATGGCAGCCTTTCACAAATGTTGACCAACAACGCACCCCTGTCAATGTCATTCAGGCGCCAAAAGATCCTTGTATCAGCACATGTCATAGTTGTAGAATGATTGTAACAAAAACTATTCAGAGCTGACAAATGTTGAAATCCTATTCATTCTCACAATAATCATTTTAATCTGACCATGAGCTCTGTTACTGATTATAAGTTTTTGTTTTCATGAAACGATTTCCTATAAAACTGATGTGTACGAACCACATATCTATTGGTTCATAGACCACTTATCATAAACCATTGCTTTGTGTCCTATCGTTATGACTTCGCTAAGTTCAATAACATGCTTTAATTAAATACGTGTTTTAAATTGAAATTTTAGTACTTTATTTAAGCATTGCAACCAAAAACACGCCACATAACGGTTCATTATTTTACTAATATTTATTAATATCTGTGTGCGACTATATGGTCAATGCTCTGCATTAGCTGACGTCTCTTACAAAGAACTAGACTGGAAGAGGGGTCAGGTTATGCAGAGCATCAATATATTTGTATGTACTTTGTTCTTTTATATTGGTACTCTGCAAAATTCACGCGAAATATTTACAATTTTGCACTCAATAGTATAAAATTAAGCCGCTTTTGTGTCTGTGAGTCTCTTAAATTATACAATGGATTTTGATGCAGTGTGCGAATTTATGAAGGGAATGTTCGTGGAAAGCTTGGTTTATACATTTTGAATGTGGGTGCAGTGCGTTTGCGATGCGGGATCTCAAACATAAACGTTGGAATGCACTAGCACTTAGGATTTACACCTAGAGCCTCGGAAGTGCAGCGACACAAAAAAAATATGTTCATGACTCTTTCATTCGTTGTATTTTTGTTTTTACCCGTCTACCCCAGAAGGATGGTAATGTTTTTTTAACTTTTGTCACCTCTGAATACAACAATTTATTCCATCATCTAAGTAATAACATTAAGAAAAAACAAATGTAAAGATTCTAGGATTATTCAAGTATTTTGTTATATGATCAATTTATTCATTATAATTTTAATATTAACAATACAATAACAACATTTTGATATAAAATCCGCATCCCAAGATGTTTTTCGATATTGATAATACAAAAAACATCAAGCGTTCAATTTAGATACGGATATTTATTTGTTTGTTCGATTCCTTATTATACAGGGTCAAATCATATTAGCTAGAAAAACTCCGCACACGTGGGTATATCCAAATACGATAAAGTAACAAGAAATTAATTATTTGTATTATAGATTGTTTTTTTTTAGTGTAGTTGTTGTAGTGTTTAGTGTACTTGTAATATCAGTTTATTTTTGTGTAAACTTCACAGACGAGATTGATGTCGATATCTAAATATGATATAACTAAAGAAAATAGATTTTCAACTCATAAGTACTGCAACTAACACTACCAGGAGACGTTACCATAAAAAAAAAAATTTACTCGACTACAGCGAAACAAAAAGGAGGGTTATGATTTTTGACTGGTATGTATGTATGTTCATGTATTCCCTCATATCTTCTAAACTCCTCATCAAAATTTGACAAATGAGGTATCGTTGGAAGCGTCTTGATCGTCTGCTGGCTTATAAAGTCTATGTGATGTTACATTAAATTGAATATGGCGCCCTACAGAGGACATAAAGTCATGAACTAAAAAAGCCGGAGTCGCACGTAATCTGTCTGTCTGTGATGTCTTGTTTATATCTTTTTAGTTGAGTTTTTTTTCGTAGTTGGGTTTTAGTTTTTTATTTTTTTTGGTTTTTATTTTTTTTGGTTTTTATTTTATCGTGTTTAGATATACCTATCAGGGATGCAGAGTTTCGCTAGCTAATTTAATTTGAACCTGTATAAACAATATTTTTAGGTATTTTAAAATATTTCAACAATACATTAAGTAGAAAAGTTGTGCATGTTCAATTAGGTATGTATAATGTAGCCGTTATAGGTTATTTTTTTTTACATAAGTATTTTTGTATCATAATGAATGTTATCACAATTAATTTTGTGAAGATTGTTTGTAAACTTAAATTAGTACACACACTAATGTACTTGCAATGTATTATAGCTGACATAAGACATGTGCACTTGTGCAATGCCTAAGTGCACATGTCTGAAATACTAATGTGACCAGAAAGAGCAATAAAAACAGTACTAAAATAAAAATATACCGTGCGAAGTTTCGTAGGACTAGTTTTTTTTTGTATTTAACAAGCGTTAAATCTTGAATCGATACGAAGCTTGGCATCGATAGAGACTAGATTAGTTATTTGATAAAACCATTAAGAAATGCAAAGTACAGAGTAATCATATTCAATGGGGCCTTAAATTACTTAATCTTTTTGTCGTAAGCAAGTCATTGATCGTTTTAAATCGATGGAGGTCATCGATTCTAGTTACGCACATGTAGCGTAATACAAACGTCGCGTACGCGAGTGATATACGTTGCGCAAACGCGGTGACCTCGTCACGCACGAGTTCTCGGATCTTGTCTGGTCGCCTCACTGCACGCGTAGCATGACCACCGTAGAAACGGGTTTTGTCGACGGAAGAATAGACAAAATGACGGATTGTGATTGTTTATCTGTCATTTTGTCTACACTTCCGTACAGTGGCCTATTAACCCAAAGGCAAACTAGGCACGTGCCTAGGGGCGCGAGGAAGACTTAACAAAAAAAAAAAGGAAAAATGATATAAAATTAATTGGGTAAGTCCATGCACCTACTTACACAATATAAAGAATTATTTAATTCTATAGAGATGTAGAGCTTCCGAAGCGTGCTCCGCCTTCTTGATTATTTCTACATCGCCTGATTTTAATAAATGGATGAGATGAGATGAGAAACTTGGTATGTAGGTAGACTAGGTAGATAGATAGATACGAATAATTATAAAAATATGTAATTATGGCCGCTAGGGGGCGTCAATGAGGTGCTTGCTTAGGGCGCTCTCGACATTCAATCTGCCACTGCTTCCGTAGAAAAAAAACAGTTTCTATGGCGGTCATGTTACGCGTGATGGAACCGCTCCAAAATCACCGGTGTGATTTTTTGTCCAGTGGGCCCCGAAGAATGTGCGATATATTTAAAACGTCAATGTATGGTATCATAGTTGAACTTTGCCGTAGTTAACATAAGAACCTTATGTGATCAGGTAGATAACTGCTGCTTACAGCTTTTCCTAGTTTCACTTTGTTATTGATTCAGCAACAAATAGGTAAATTCTAGTGGACCATCGTTTTAATTTTAATAAGTAACGGAAGTTTCAAGAACGGTGTCCTTTCAAGAACTATAATAACAACGATTTGTACTTATACAAATCATTTTAGAATAAGGGAAGATAATCAATCATCTTTTGCGACAATCAATTGTTTATATTTAGTACGTAAAGAATATTTTAATAGAAGTACTTTTTCAGCACAATTATTCGAAAAGTGGCTCTTATTGCACTAGTTTTAGTTTAGGTGCAGAACTATACACGGTGACATTGAATTCATGGGCATCCTCTTAAGGGGGCATTACAGTCATCATTACGAACAGCTTTCACTATGGGACGAACCCAGAAATCGCGAAAAAAACAGTTGTTCCCTACATTTATGTTCGCATAGCTTGTCAAAATGTAGGTAAGAGCTGATTTTTGTGTCGCGATTTCAGGGTTGGTCGGTTTGGTCCCATAATATGATGGATGCCCATGAATTCAATTTCACCCTGTATACGTTTATATAATGTACTATATGATGCCCGCGGCTTCGCCCGCGTGGATGTCGGTTATTATATACTAAAACCTTCCTCGAGAACCGTAGTGCAGTAGTTATTGAGTTTATCGCGAACAGGACGACAGACACGCGGCGGAGGACTTTGTTTTATAATATGTAAGGATTAATGTCTGTTCCAAAAGGTTTGTTACGCAATCGCTCTCTAAAGGTTTTAGTAACACATTCATCTGTGTGTAGAAAGGGCCGATATCAGTAACGATATCGATGCAGAGGTTCGTAGGTACAGTCAGGCTAAGTGAATCATGACCCAGTTTGACGATAAATAGTTTGAAACCGTCAAAATAACAAAGATGGCAGATGACAAGGTCGTTACCAAGGAAATGTATGTTTACGCGAATGTCGACCTAATTGTATTTGAATGTCTGTAAGAAAATAAGCTTATGGTGGGTCAGAATTCAATTTTTTCGACTGTACAATAAAAGTTAGAATAGTTCTACTCCTTAACTTAACCCCAAAATTTTTTAATAAATCGCCAGAAGACTTCAAACAATAGTTGAATAACATTATTGAATTTGTAGTTGAAAAGTCATCGACGAATATTGAGGTTATAAAAGTAACCTCAAAAATCATCAAATGGAGTTTATGATGATTTAAAATTAGAATTTCGGTTTTGTAAGTGGCAGTATAAATTGGCATCAATAGGTGCATCCATTTGTTTACAATTTCGTCAGATACTTTTTGAATAGATCATAGCCTGAAATACAGTGCATTTTTTTAAATCACAGCAAAGAGCCTTCATCCCTTTTAGTTTTTATGCTTAAATTGTGTGTTTATGAACTGTGTAAATAAATAAACATTGTAAGTACTTTCTGAGTTTATCTTTGACATTATTGACATCGGTGGAAATCATTAACAACGTATATATAGTACCTTTACTGAGGATCTGGTGGCTAAGTAATAACAGCCGCACGGGTCGATCCGTCAGGTTAAGCTACGCTTGCCGCGGGGTTGGTCCGTGGAGTGACCATCTTTACATATCGAGAGTCCTCCGTGTGTCGGAAAGCACGTTAAGCCGTTGGTCCCGGCTGTCATTTGTGGATCTTTGACAGTCGTTACGGGTCGTCAGAATCCCGAAAGTCTGACAACCAGTCTTACCAAGGGGTATCGTATTACCCAATTACTGGGTTGTGGAGGTCAGATAGGCAGTCGCTCCATGTCAAATACTGGTATTCTGCTGCATCCGATTAGACTGGAAGCTGACCCCAATATAGTTGGGAAAAGGCTAGGCAGGTTTTCCATATGGTACCTTTTTTAATATGTAGATTAGATAAAAACATACACTGCAATCGGCAACATTCGGCTCTTCACCTAACACAAATAGCTTTATAGCTACTACTATACTGCATTTGAAATAAGATTAGACATTTAAACAAACGTTTATACAGTCCGTTTAACCAATTTTGACTTCTATACTGTAGGCATAAGGATGGCATTAAAACCAAAAAAGGTTACACAATACCAACTTTATACTGCAGATGCCATTTGTCATGCCACCAATGTAATAGAAGTCAAAATCGGTTGAACGGACTGTAAAAAAGGTTTATTGTCTAATCTTATTTCAAGTGGAGTTTAGATAATGCCACTGACTGTCATTATGCGTGTTACGCAGTCAGGACGCGTCCTATTTAAAAGCGATCATTGCGCGGCTAAGCAATCGCTCCCGTATATTTATGACACTTTTTGTTTGGAGAATTGGAAAGCGCCCTCTGTCGGCGCGACCACGCGTTCAGGTTCACAAAAAAAAAGTTCGAACGATCATGTATTCGCGCGACGATCGCTTTTAAATAAGGCTGCCAGGTACACATGGCTGCACATGAACCTATACAGTTCCAGTATAAGCTGACCTCTCAGTACGGAAATCATTGATATTATATTAACAGATATGTTATACACTCACAAAACAACCGAAAAAAGTGTTCCGCGCAGCAGCGGCACACATACCCACGTTTCATACATTTTTACATTTCACTACTAGTAAAAACGTTACAATTGGAATGTTTTCGAGTCTTCACTATTGCGCGCTTATAACATATCTGTTAATTTAATATCATTGACGGAAATCGTATATAATGCGAGATCAGCATAAACTGTAAATGTATAGCTTGATGTGTAGCCGAGTGTACCTACGTCAACATCGGCGATTAATTTTGCTCGTATCTCTAAATAAATATGACGCGGTTATGCAAAACTAGCTGGCCACGACTTTCACGACACTAAAATATGCCGCCTTCAACCTATAAGTCAAAAAAATCTAAATTTACTAGAGGAGAAAAATGTTTGTTTGTTCACCTAATCATAACATTCTGTATCATCATGGTTATGATAATTATATACTTTGTGCACTTATGTGTTGTGAATCACACACAGAATGACGTATTCAAAATATACAGGCGATCATATCAACAGAGTAAGTAGCTGTACTTTCTATTTCGACTGAAGGTAATAGTGAATTATAGGTTGAAGCATAAGTATGCAGCAGACGTACCTATTCTAGTTCCGCAGTTCTGTTATTCATAACAGTTCAGTAAAGAACTGAATCTATTACGAGGTTTTTTGTAAATTTTATTGTCTTTAAAAGCGATCATTGTTATCCACACAAAAATCTATTTCGAATTAACATCCATAAATCAACGAACTAACATGAGAGATAGACAATAGATGAATTAGTCGAAAATAAATCCATTCTCATAATAAATTCGGATTACCGCAACGCTACGCACGGTGCTACGCCGTAGCAATGTGCTACGTTTTCGTACTATCTTTACATTCGAATCAATTCTGTGTGAAAACTAAAGCCCTGCAAATTTGTGAGTTCAAGAACCATCGTTGTCCTAAATGGTTTTTTTTAAGGAGCAATCGTAAAGGGGTCATCATGAAAAAGGCAATGATATAATAAGTTTAAGTGGTAGGTAGATAGGTTATACGCGCTCCGCAAGTGGTAGGTACGTCAAAACTTGGCCAGTTAGCCTAGTTTTTTCGTCTTGTCTCTTTTTCGGTTCGGTTAATTACGACATGGCATCCTACTTCCACCGTGTCATCTAATAGTGAGACATTGCGTCGTATTAGAAGATGGAATGTTTGGAAGGCAACCTTTCTACCTCGTTTTACTTACCTATAACATTGGAAAAGGGTGTTGTTATTATGCCGGACGTCACGTTTTACAATGATCACGAGTGTAGTTTTGTTCGAATAGGTAAGCATTTTGTAATTCATAAATAGGTACTGAAAAAACATAGGAAATTACATAAAGTATTAATTTAGTTGCATCTTTCATGACCGTAATCAGCCAATAATGTTCCCACTGCTGGGGCCAGGCCTCTCTGTGAGAGGGAGTGACTTGGTTGTCTGTCAAGACCCTTTATCTCAGGAACGCGTGGAGCTATCAATTTGAAAGAGATATCAAAAACTTAGATCTACGGTTCCTTGGCGCTGTAAAGAAAATCAAACTTCCAAGTCGATGCAATAAAATAACCCTCCTTTTTGGCTTCGCCGTAGTTGGGTAAATAATGCATCCATATATGTTGACACTCGCAACTGGGTCGTCAGAAGCTCGAAAGTCTGACAACCAGTCTTACCAAGGGGTATCGTATTACCCAGTTACTGGGTTGTGGAGGTTAGACAGGCAGTCGCTCCATGTAAAATACTGATATTCAGCTGCATCCGGTTAGACTGGAAGCCGACCCCAACATAGTTCGGAAAAGGCTAGGCAGATGATGATATGTTGACACTCGCAAATAAGCCATAGCCAAAGTATGGTACTTCACGTTAACCTAGCTACATGAAGTTTGGCCAAAAGCAAGGTTTTACAGTTCAAGTAAAGTGAAAAATCTCAAAATTACACAATATACTAGTATATACTTCCATTGTAACCTAAACGCAACGCAACTCCGGTGAAAAATACGGTCCGGTATCCGGTACAGCTAAAGATTCTTCGTTTGTGCAGGTCTGTCCGGTGTATCACACTCGGATTACCAATCTGTCGGCGTAATATTCCTGAATATAACGCCGCCGACAATAGTATGTGTCACGTTATTGCTAGGACAAAGGTGGTCCTTAGCTCCCGCACAGTGCACATCAATGAGAGACGATCCCGACATGTCCGAGTATCTTCTCCAGTGGAAAATTAAGTATAAACTTGGTGGTGAACATATACGTAAGCACATCTTTTCATGGTACTTTGCTATTAAACTGACACTTGTTGTAGGTATTATTAGCCCCCAACACTTGCTCGTTGAAGTGCCAGCCCGCGCCGAGCTGAGCATGTAGCTTAAATTCCCATGACATAATAATTATCCTGAAAGTGTTGCCCCCTTTTCACTACGTCACTATGTGTTAGCGACGGTTTTTGGGGGCCCATTATTGAGTGTGCAAGTCACCCCCTCCTATTTTATCCGTGTATATATAAAACATTGATCAGGCAGGGGCCCTAATCCTTCAATAGTTTCAGGTTACCCGTCCACTTTAGCCACGCAAACCCATAATCCAATATCTTTGTTTCTCTATCCTGCAATAGTCCTACTCCAACCGGGGATTGTCCTTGGGTGCACTTGTATAGTGCGAACAGGGATAATCGTTGGTTGGTGCCTTATTCCATTAAAAATGTCTAACGGGCCTCTGCGAATTGGCTTCGGCCCCTCGTACGCCTTCCAAAAGACCGGGACCCCATGGTCCCGAGATATGTCAACATTATCCTGACTTGAACCAGCTTGTCCCATCTTTTTATCCTCCCGCCAGTGACGCCCTAAACCGAGGTTCGTACCCCACAGGGGGTGCCCTTAGCGAGCAGTCGCTTAGTTTTAATTATAGTTTTATGCACCTGACTGGAGGCCCTGAGTGTAGTAGCTTAAGGCAGCCAAACCTTCGGGGAAACAAGGCTTGATGTTATGTTATGACAAGGATTGGGCCATCAAAATGAAATTGTTTATTGAAATAATTGATTTACATAAAAAAATACAAAATAAGGCCTAAATCTATAGGTACTAGAGAGAGAACCGCCTTGAACTACATCGAATGCAAGTATTTTTCGAATCCAACTGGTAGTTCCAGAGACTAGCTCGTTCAAATGAACAAACTCTTCATAGTATAAATTAAAAAAACAATAATAATTATGGTATTTCTCCGTACAGATTCCGACATCAAACGGACTTTAACGCATTCTCATTTCAACAGAGGCGATTACCGCAATAACATTGGACTGTTCGAGCATGCGGAGCCGATATTAAAAAAAAAGTACTACGTTGGTAAGTAGCTATCCGCATAACAACTGTCAATCAGTATCTAATTATTAAATAGGAATGAATTTATTGAAGTTCCCATAAAGACATAGGTATACCACTGTATTTTGAATTATTGAACATCCAAAGGCATTCTCAGATCCTCT
This sequence comes from Lithophane semibrunnea, assembly GCA_947363905.1. NCBI lineage: Eukaryota > Metazoa > Arthropoda > Insecta > Lepidoptera > Noctuidae > Lithophane > Lithophane semibrunnea. Next base: position 3,972,629 of record OX376186.1, on the reverse strand, counting down.
CATAGCGATGTGAATTCAATTCAGATCCAAATTGCAAATTATTCACTCGCAAAATATGGCAATATTGGCACAGTGAATGTAAATACTTAGCTTAATTAAATGCTAGTATCCGGTTATTGAAAACCGCTGGTACCACTAGACGACACCTAAATTTAATGCGTTAACATTAGGCATTTGCTTAGCGCTATGTAGGTACAATGGTTTGTTGCCCTACTACTACAACTAACGTGCTATCGCTATAAGTCGTGTACCGTGCACGGCCGGACAGGCTCTGAAGGATAAAGCTTCCCGCGACACGTGTCCATAGATCGCGGGTGCGTCGTACGATATGTCTGGCAACATCTAAAACGTTGAACTTTTTCAACGTTTTAGATGTTGCCAGACATGAGTTTTAGATGTTGCCAGACGTGAGGCAAGATATTTGGCGTAGTTGGTCGACATCGCCCAACGTTGCCCAACTACAATCGACATCTCTAGAGACACATGCCACGGGACTAGTGAGTACAAGAGTTTACTTGCCTCTTAATAGCGGTAACAAAGGAATTCATCAATTTCTTCGGGTTACCAACCAGTACAGCTTTCATGGGCGCAATGCTAAGACTGCACCCATGCATGATGGTTCCTTTGACTGCGCTGCTTATTACAAACTTACAATTAATTTATAATGAGGACGTGAGCCTTGTGTCGACTCTCGAGTAGGTACTTACCTACCTAAGTCATCGGTACCTGGTTGTACAACGGTTGAAGACGAGATCGTAATACCCTCAATATTCTGAACAGCAACTTCTGACAGCGAGATTTTAAGTTAGAGGCTGTTTGAAGTGCTGTTTTGCGTTGCTTTCGTTGACATCTTTCCTAATGATTTGAAACTTTAAATGATGATGATGAGCGAAATACCGTTTATTAATAATATTGTAATAAATAAAACAGTGATTAGCTTTTTAAATAAAGCTGTTTTTTAAATGGTAAAAATATAAAAAAATTCTAAGCGCCTGTACACATGGCTACACATCAAGCTATACATTTCGTTTATGCTGATCTGGCATTGTATAGAATTTCCGTACAATGCGAGGTCAGCTTTTACTGGAAAATATAGCTTGATGTGTAGCCGTGTGTACGTCTGTAGTTTTCGCCGTCCAGCGGAAGGTCGTGGGTTCGGACCCTACCGTGTCGCATATGAAGACTATGCAAAAAGGTAGAGTCCGATACTAAATAAACTACTTTGATTTAGCTCAGGTGAACGGTGTTTAAAAGGAATACCAAATAACCCACTCAGCTAAAAATATTAAAAAAAACTCAATTAGGTATACTGTCGTTTAACTGTTCTTAAACCTCTTATAGCCTTCGTAATTTCTTTCTTATAAGCTGATTAAATTAAGTCATCCTCGTTTAAAAATAAATCACCAATTAAAAACACCTACATGAACTGATAGGATTCTATGATGCCCTGAGTACCGGTTATCTGCATAATACTTTCAGTAGAATGCAACAGTTCATTTCCTCCCTGGTAGGGAACGGACGTGCGGACTGTCAATAATTTGCATCCGCGATATTAATCAACTCACATCTCGGTGACACAAGTGACGGAAGCGTTATTAAAGCTACCTCTTGCTCTTGCTGGCCAGGGAATCATCAGCCATGTGGTTTCTAGGGCGGGCCCACTACCTCCCGTTTAATGATGTAAGTTTTTTTTTTCGTCATTACCAGTTTCTCTATTATTATTATGTCATTTTGTTTCAGCGCCTAAAAACTTTTTGGTTAGTGATGAAAGTTTAGAAAAATACGAAAAACAAATGGCTATCATTGATTGGGAACTAAATTTTTCCCAGAAAGGTCTGTATTTTATGACGTAAAGATTTAATAAGGGCAGTTTAGAGTGATGTTAATTTCCTACGACTTTTTCTTTTTTGTTTCTTTGATTGTGTTTGATTCAAGCAGTGGACCAAACTTTTTGCTGAATTATTGAGTTCATTAGATGAATAATAAAATTAACAATAATATACAACATTGATTGTTTTTATACGCTTACGCTATCACTTCATTGGATTTCATTTTACATTTTAATTATTTATAAACAATTTCCATGTTGTTGAATCATGCAATTTACATACAAACAAAAAACAAAATACAAATATGAATTACTAGTTAACATTCAAATAAAGTGTCAAATAGTTTCAAATATAGTGTTAAAAAGTTTTATGTATAATGTCAAATAGTTTTAAATATACCTAATGCAAAATATATGTAATAAAGGATGTCCCATAATGAGTGCACTTTTTAAATTTTGTGCCTTTTTTTTTTCGTGCAAGTGGCAACTCTGAAATTTCACAGCAGTAACCTATGTCTATTCCGATTATTAAAAATGAAGCGCTTTGTGAAAACTTATTTAAAAAAATTGGAAAGTTATGCTGAGACCGTTCGGCTGTAAATGGCAATAGTTACAGGAACATGATAACAGAGTTCTTGTGGTCTCAACTGAACGGCATGGATCCCACCATGGCCACCAAGATCATGCGATTTAACGCTATGCAATTTTTTTCTTTGGGGTTTTGTGAAATCTCGGGTTTATGCAAATAAACCAGGAACAAATTCCTGAGCTCAAATCCGAGATCCAAAGCGTCATCGGTGAGATACAGCCACATCTCTCAAAAGTCATGGAAAATTTCATGAAAAAGTAATCAGAGCCAGTTGCCGGATATTTTATTCCATACTTAATCGGAACATGTCTTCTTTACAATCCAATAAAAATATGACAACTCTCTAAAAAAATACGTGTGTTTATTATTAAATGAAAAAGTGCACTCATAATGAGACACCCTTTATTATAAGGCAATATTACAGATACCTATATTTCTAACTAAACGCTGCACCTGTTGATTGCTAAAAAGCTGAGAGCAAACTTTCTTTGTTTGTTTAAGGTGACGTTTCAGATTCCGTCGCCAATACAGTTCGGCCGATTTTTTCTGACAAATGTTCGATTTATGCTAATCCCATAGTGGATCAGTTACGACCATACGAGTTTTGTGTGACTTTTGAACAAGACGGACCTAATGCGGGTTAGTGAAATTAAAGTTTAATTGTTTAAAAATCTTGCAAGTTTATACTCACTGGGCAAATAGATTTTGGTAACGGTTGTAATACCCTTAAGTTAGTTTCCTCCACGATACTTATTTTTGCGAAAAAAGTTTTACGAAAACTTCAAAATCGGTTTTTCTACGAAATAGTACTTTCAGCTGGCTGTTATTTTAGTATATTGTGGTGTCGTGTCTTACGACTTCCACGCGAACAAAGTCGCGGTCGGAAGCTATATATACCCCTAAATATTACGCTTCCGTTCCACGTAATGTGATTCTAGCTCCACCCAAGCCAGACTAATAAGGTTAATTGCTTGGTTAAAATAACTGATTTAAAATAAACATACCTAGCCAATAAATTTCGTGACGGCAATATTAGTTACACAGTAGAAGCAGTAGAGCAGTGGTGGCCCAGTGTAAACGGCGGCGACTTACGAGTTGTAGGTCGTAGGTTCGAACCCTGACAGCCTTTGTGCAAATGATTTCATCACTACTGCTCTCAAAACGGTTACGGAAAAAATCGTGAGGAAATCGGCATGTCCTAGAACCAATAATTCGAAGACACGTGACATCTACCAACCTGCACTGGATCCACGTGGTGGATTACGGCCCACTCCACAGAGAGGAGGCCTGAATCCCAGCCCTGGGAACATTATATAGGCTGATTAGATGGAAGCAGAACCTTGGTAATCCGTGAAGCTTAAAGAATGAAACTACACTTTACCATACAATAGATAAAGTATCTCTAACCGCAATGGAATTAAATCTCTAGGCATGGAGCTTACACGCATGGAAATAATCCGTAGCACGCGCTACGCCCCGTAGGCCCGTAGCGCAGCGCGTAGCAAACACAAAGGCGTCACGATTCAATATTGTAATTGAATAAAGTTAATAAACTAACTTAGCTCGCAGTGCGACACGCTCTTGAAAAAGGAGGGGGGCCGTCGGTACTTGGGTGTCGTGGACTTCTTTTTCTTTTTTTTTACGTAGCGACGAAATATGTTAAACTCAAATAAAATAAACCAATAAAACATTTTGATTGATGTGATTGTGATGTGGTGATTCAGCAAAGTAAATTGTTTCAGCTAATAACTTTTGCATTATTCGCGTAGCACAATGTGAGCTACGCCGTAGGCCCGTAGCTCACCACGTCGAAAAACGCGCTACGAATGTTACGATTCAATTTTGTAGAAAGATATAATGAATAAAAAGTTAAATTAAGTTTTACTTAGCTCGCAGTGTTTTTGTGTGCTTTCACACTTTTTGAAACTAATTTTATTACGTATTTTTTATTTTTTTTATCTCTTGCCTGTGAACTTGTTATTTACGTAATGCAGCCAAAAATTGCTAGACAGTTGCGTTGTTCAATTCAATGCAAAATACAGTCTGACTAGCAAAATTAATCTCTAAAGTGCGCAGTAGCTTTAGTGGTTTAGATACCATATGGATACGGAAAGATCTTATTCTTTTTTCCAATATTTTAGATCACGGCGCCATGCTTGTGTTGAACTCGAAAATCATTGGATTCTTCTCCTGGGGCGACATTAGAGGAAGAGGCGTGCCTTTAATTATTTTAAACATTTTACATTTTAGAGAGTGGTTTGAAAGTATAGTTTACTTATGAAGTATTTCCGCTGTTTTAGTTCATATTTTCTACAGCACCTCCAGTTTCATGTTAGTTCATATTTTCTACTCCAGTTTCATGTTAGATAAATCGTATTGGTCATTGCTCAGGAAGATTTTTTTTTTAAATTTTACATGTATTTCATTTCATTTTGTTGATAAATTCTGTTGTGAGTTACTTTTCAGCTTTAAAAAGTTACCAAGTCGAACTAGAATCCCGTACTTTTATGATAAGTTTATCATTACTACCATTATGTTTAAATTTAAATTTATATATGGTATAAAATATTAAAAAAGCAAGTAAGTACTTATACCTAACGTTTCCAGGAAAGTTAATCTATACAGTTTGTTTGTTTGAACGCGCTAATCTCAGGAACTACCGGTTGGAATTGAAAAATTGGATTTGTTTGGATGGATGGAATGTTGGATAGTCCATTTATCGAGGAAGGTTATAGGCAATATAACATCACGCTACGACCAATAGGAGCGGAGCATAAATGAAAAATATTGCCAAAACGGGAAAAAATATTCCTTTTTGAAAGCTTTCGTTGCGTGCGCTGCGTAACCGGTTTAAGTTACGCAAATAACATGTGTAACGGTATTGTTCCTCTTTAAAATTTCTTCCACGACAGCATATGTCTATCTTTTAAGATTGACTCACTATAACCTATTTTTATGGTAATCAAATTCTTTCGAAATTAATGCATTATTTGCGTAACAGTTTTATCAACATAATTTAGGTTTTTACTCAAATAAATAAACATCAAGGGTATTTATGTTGCAGTAAAATACTTTTTAATTCATTCGAATCGGACATTTAATTTCCAAGTTATCACGAGTATAAAAATGCAATACGCGAACCGTTCGACGCCGGCGACGCGCCGCCGCGACTTTCCCTACTCTAGAGAGGAGAGGATGGGCACACGGGTAGACCATGACCTGGAATAGGACCTAGGATACGTTTTATCCCTATATTCCCACGGGATCGAGACCTACGCGGGTGAAACCGCGGGGCACAGCTAGTCTTACTACAAATGAGGAAAGATTAATAGGTCAACTGGTTTTGTTATTGTTATTAGTCATTAACTTTTTATTTATAACTTCCAGTTATTGCTATATCCTAACAAAAACATAAATGTGAAATTGGGAGCCAAGTTCAATATTAGGAATAGGTGGTTGATGACTTCGCCGACAAAAGAATTGAGATCTAAATGGGTGCCAAGTTCTGTAGATAATCCTGAAATTGATTCATAAGAACAAACAACATTCTTAAATAATTTGAAAACAAAATTTCTTGTTTTTTCTACTATAACAGTGTTTGCTCTATAAAAATATAACTCCTTTAATCTAAACAGTCGAATTATTTACACAAAGCACGATAAATTGAAGCTCAAGATTTGACTTGGCTAGTTTTAACGGGACCCTTGTCAGGAATGAAGTTCCTTCTCACGTATGATTTATTAATTTATTTTTAGAGCACCCATCTTTAGTTTACATTTTGACCTCACTATCAGCTTTAGCACCCTCGAAAACCATGAAAACGATACCCATGATATAATTGTCCAATAAAATAAAATAATTTTGAACAGCGAGCGCATTCTGAATTTAAAATTCAAATATAGAAACATTTCGGCGCGAAATTCAATAATACCTAAAGGTTTCAATAATAATGTCTGAAAAACGATTAAAACTAGATTAAAAAAGTATAAATCATTATTACAAACAGTGCCTATTGTATTTAATTAATGCTTAAAACAATTTTATTAAAATTTCCAAGTATCGATTTCCGACATTCGATATATCGAGAAGAACGAAATTAAAAAAAAAATTCTATTGGCATATTCGCTTTCGGACATTATTACAATAAAAAAAACAATAATGGTCGGCGATTTTGAACACAAATTGAGTAGTGGTAATGACTATTACGTGTTACTGGACCTGTGTTTGTATTATGTTAAGATCTGGGCATTGTCTAGTTGTTTATAATATTTTCAATAATATTTGTCACATTTTAAATCGTATACATGTATATGAGTGATATTCGTGAAAAGTAAAAATGATAACACGCATGATTGGCGCGAAACTTCGATTTTGGATAACACAAAACTTCATTACCACTATATAATTAACTTGAACAATGGATGAATTCGTCATATAATTAAATTATGTATTATTCACAGCCCCAGTGGTGGAGTTTGGATGTTTGAAATCACCAATTTATGTTTTTTAGCCTCGACCACCACTGTCATCAAAATGGTGATTATCGTATTTACAGTCTTGAATTTTATAGGTAAAGATAAATTAATTAACTTGCGTGCTAAATAAGAAAGATTTAATGGCGTAAAATAATGAGTTTTTTATCGAAATCTCTTAATTAGCGAACATTCTACGATTGGATGGGTAGTAGCATATTAAATACATATTATACTTAATCAAGTTAGGGTGTCATATGTCGTCATTCTGGGCGCACCACCGCCACTGCCGCACCATGTGATTTGGCATTTTCATTCTGAGATGTTCTGATTTTTTTTCATCTTACGGTCCCGTGCCGCTGCGGCTCCGGCGGAGTCATGAACTGGAAGCCTAAATGTCACCTTAAGATACGGACTATGACTATATTTCCAAATTTCCAATCCCTTACCCTTAAATACCCGCGCGCGCCGCATTCCTGTTGCCCGCCCCGCGCACCTCGCACCGTGAAAAGGCTCTTACATACAGGCGCGATACGTCGCGCGACGCGAATTTGTTCAAAACAATTTCTGAGAAAACTTCACGGCGAACAATGCGGCGGCGTCGCGTCACGCGACGAATCGCGCCAGTATGTAAGAGCCTTAACTCTAAGAAGATGTTGTGAATCGGTATTTCTCCTGGCACCTGCTTACTTACACAAACCATCACCCTTTCATTTAGGTAGGTAAGTACAATAAGTTAAGCAAATACGGTAGGTAAATAAGGTGTACCTACGAATGTGCCGGAAAACTAAGTGTTTCCAACAATCTGCATTGCTTGCGTTCATATAAAATTATTAGGTATGCTGATGAATCCTTTCCTTTTTTGTAGTAATTATGTACATTTTCAAAATGTTACATATTAAACGTTTATAAATAGACAACAGGAATCGAATCTGGGCTCTTATAAAAATCACAGACTTTTAAGTAACTAGCACGATTGTGTAAGAATTAATAGTAAGAATGTAGGTATATTTTGTTCGTAACACAATTGTTACAATCTCAATGATGTCAAAACGTTGAGCCGGCGCGGCGTTGCCAGTTGCAGTTTGTATTATTATTGGTTGTCTAAGTTTTTAATAATCTGGAACCTAAACAAAACGATGAAAGCAACCTTTCATCATGGAACCAATTCTCCTGCGAAAGAAAAAGTTTTTGCTATGATAATTTTGAAAGGCGCTAGGTATGAATAAAAATCGATTACTCGGAAAATATTTCAGATCGTAAAAATTTGCTGTTTTCGGATTTTTTCCTTTGTATACACACAATTACCAGGCTGAATACCAAATTTCAACTTTCTAGGTCAGGTCAGTCAGTGATAAAAATGCCGATTTTTAAACGTTAATATCTAAATAACCGTTTGAGCTGTATTTATGAATTTTGGGGCTTGGGTTAGTCTAAGGGGTTATAATAAATTAACCAAATTTCATGTGTATAAGTAAAATAGATTTTGAGATATTGAGGGGTCAAAAGTGGCTGCAAATGGTTCGTGTAATATAACACACGGCTGCTGTCTTTTTTTAACTTGGCTTGACACGCTGCCGCGTGTCTAGAAATAGCTGTAGCGGGCACGCCCTTTTGTGCCTGGAGGCTTTTATTTAGATATTTTATGTTTACATTTACTTTTTATTTCTGCCATTATAGTTCTCGATTTTTCATGTTTTTTGGTTGATATATTGGCGAGTCTATTGCCAAGTCATTGAAGTCATATTAAAGAAATAAAGATGAAGGTTGGTACCTACTGAATAAATTAACAGACATTAAATCTCCCACCTTTTGCGGTAGAACTGCGTTGCGAGATTTGTTGATTTAATTTTATCTAACTATATTTATTTAGGTAGTGTTAAGTGACAAAAATTGCATGATTTGCAAAATTAACTTTGTAATTGCATATTATTTATATAGAATTACAAAGTTACTTATGCAGTTCGTTTAGAAAAAGGAACTGAAATTGGGGTATATTTTATTTTTTCCTTGCTTTTAGACTAAATAATTTAAAGCTTGGGAGACAACTAGAGTTTTGATGATCGGTACGTGAGTCAGTCAGTCAGTCAGTGACAAAATTAAGGAACTTTGACCTGCAGGGTTCTAATTGAATGTAATTTGGGAATATAACTAGTTATACTAAGTTCTCATTCTAAGTTAGGCTAAGTAAGTTCTAGTAAGGCTTCTAGCTTTATCCACAATGAAGTTACAGGGGGTCGTAAATGTCCTGAATGACTTCGAGAAAATATGGTACAGCTGTGCCTTTGTTTGTTTGTTTTGCTCGACTTGGCGGGAGCACTGTCGTGCCCCGCGAATTAACGGACTTCTGTTGCTGAATGTTTTGGAGCGGAGGCCGACTGAAGAATGCTGCTTTTTCACAAAGGCTCAAGTCTATCTTGATGAAAAAACTGAAATCATCCATACTAATATTATAAATTCTATAGTAACTCTGTCTGGCTGTCCTCTGTCTGCCTGTATGTTACCTTTTCACGCCTAAACCACAACGGATTTTGATAAAACTTGGCAAGGAGATAGATAGATGGCATCCCGGGGAAGGAAATAGGCTACTTTTTATCGACATACCACGCGGGCGGAAGCTAGCATGGGCGTACCCAGGGGGGGGCAGCTGCCCCCCCTGGAAATCTCGCAGAACATAAATGAACTCGCCTAATTACTTATCAAAGTGTAAACGGGGCCTTATGCTCTAACTTTTAAATACGCGCAGTAGACATGGTGCAATTACCAAAAAACCGCGCGCGACGATGGCGGACGAAGATCACCGAATCTAGCCGAGCGTTCGAACGCTCGGCTGTATTCGGTAATCTTCGGTAGGGAGTCTTCGGTAGGCTGTTTGCCACACACACACTACATATACCTAATGTTTCATGTAGTTTGTTAGTGTAGTGTGACATATACCTAATGTTTCATGTAGTAGTGTGTTTGTGTAGTGTGTATGACAAAACAGCCGCGGACGATCCGACCTAAAAAGTCTGACTTGCCCCCCCGTAGGCCAGAAGCTGGGTACGCCCATGGAAGCTAGTATATACTATATTTTTATTTTAAACTTCATGTACATTGTATGTGTAGATTTTCAGATCCTAGCCAGCGGACGTTGCACAATAACAATAAAAGTGAAATGATTGATCGCCAAACTCTGGAATCAAACTACATGTCTCTAAAGCTCATGATTCTTACTAGCTTAGCTTCTGGTTATGTACCAATAGGCTCCAGAGTAATAAATTAAATCTGCCTAGCCTTTTCCCAACTATGTTGGGGTCAGTTCGGTTCGGTTCCAAACCTAACCGCATACACGTAAAATACTGGTATTCAACCAGTATTTTACGTGGAGCGACTTCCTATCTGTACGTGTCTAATATTTTTTATTATCTGATTGATGAACTAAATAGGTAGTTTTTTTTACCCAAGCATCATCCTTAATACTTACACAGTAATTAAAAGAGTAACCAGACCTAATGTTATATCAAATCACATTCTTATGCCGAGATCCGACGATCCGCGATTTTGCGGACAGACACGCACGGGAGACGACCACAGACCGCCACGTACCGCGCACCCGAGGAACTTCCGATGTCTGCGATACACGTACACCTTCCCACGGTGCGTCGTGCGGGCAAGTCTGTGTCCGTCCGCAATATGGCGTGGCGCGCATCACGGCATAAGACAGCCGGGTGATCTGTAACTCAGGACGCTCTTAAGAGGAAATAGGTCTTTTCTCCATACAAAAAGTTATTCGGCTCTCGTCTATTTCCTCCTCCAAAGCCTCCAATATTGGACCAATTTGAAAGATAGGATATTTACTGTGCTTCTATGTTTTTCTTTTTTCATAACTAGTTGTCAAATTTGTACAAGGCCTCTGATGACAACGGTCTAAACAGGCAATTTGAGCATTTTCAGAGGGTTCTCGTGCTTCTACAGATAATGTATCATCAAAACGGAAAACAGGGGCATAGAACTAGTTGATATTTATTTTACTGTAAAAAATCATTGCTTTAAGGTCATAAACCAGAGAGAAAACAGACGAGAAACGTTTGTATGGAGAGAGGACCTATTTCCAGCTCCTACTCCTACTAGAAAGTGTCTGTGACTGTCTTTCTCAATTTAAGACTAATAATAATAGTCCTCCAGACCGTATTTTCGGCCACGGCGCCCAATCTCAACGGAGACTAGCCATCGGCGCGGGAGATATTATAGTGCACAAGTGTTTGCGCAGACACAAGTGCACTCTCTCTTCCCTCACTCTTATAGTCCGATGGGACGGCAATCCGACACGACCGGAGAGAGATCAGGCGTTAGACCAACGGCTTAACGTGCTTTCCGAGGCACGGGGGTATCACACCGCCAACTTCCAAACTCCGGGCTGTTACTAAGAAATTCCTAATGGAAAAATCCAATAACACTTTGCCCGACCCAGGAATCGAACCCAGGACCCCACGCTCTGCAGTCGCGCTTGCGACCACGAGACCAACGGGGCAGTCAACGACCGCCACGTACCGCGCACCCGAGGAACTTCCGATGTCTGCGATACACGTACACCTTCCCACGGTGCGTCGTGCGGGCAAGTCTGTGTCCGTCCGCAATATGGCGTGGCGCGCATCACGGCATAAGACAGCCGGGTGATCTGTAACTCAGGACGCTCTTAAGAGGAAATAGGTCTTTTCTCCATACAAAAAGTTATTCGGCTCTCGTCTATTTCCTCCTCCAAAGCCTCCAATATTGGACCAATTTGAAAGATAGGATATTTACTGTGCTTCTATGTTTTTCTTTTTTCATAACTAGTTGTCAAATTTGTACAAGGCCTCTGATGACAACGGTCTAAACAGGCAATTTGAGCATTTTCAGAGGGTTCTCGTGCTTCTACAGATAATGTATCATCAAAACGGAAAACAGGGGCATAGAACTAGTTGATATTTATTTTACTGTAAAAAATCATTGCTTTAAGGTCATAAACCAGAGAGAAAACAGACGAGAAACGTTTGTATGGAGAGAGGACCTATTTCCAGCTCCTACTCCTACTAGAAAGTGTCTGTGACTGTCTTTCTCAATTTAAGACTAATAATAATAGTCCTCCAGACCGTATTTTCGGCCACGGCGCCCAATCTCAACGGAGACTAGCCATCGGCGCGGGAGATATTATAGTGCACAAGTGTTTGCGCAGACACAAGTGCACTCTCTCTTCCCTCACTCTTATAGTCCGATGGGACGGCAATCCGACACGACCGGAGAGAGATCAGGCGTTAGACCAACGGCTTAACGTGCTTTCCGAGGCACGGGGGTATCACACCGCCAACTTCCAAACTCCGGGCTGTTACTAAGAAATTCCTAATGGAAAAATCCAATAACACTTTGCCCGACCCAGGAATCGAACCCAGGACCCCACGCTCTGCAGTCGCGCTTGCGACCACGAGACCAACGGGGCAGTCAAATATTAAAGACTACGCATCTTATTAACCAGTGCTTGTAATAAGTATTAATGATGTTGAGATAAATAATGATAAGATTATGGGTATAAAACCACTAATGTTTGCTAAGAGAATAATGACTAACTTCTAATTAGTGTCGTTACACATATTAGGTAGCTATAAGAAAAACTCGCTTTTCGTGCGTCCGAGTTTAGCGTTGGGGCAATCATGGTTGCAAAATTATTATATTTCTGTAAGGCCATAATTGTTACGGTCGCAAATGATATTTTAATCTACATGTAGGTACAACCTGACATAGACCTGCAAATTGCAACGAACGTACGAAAATTTGAATTTCGCGGGCATTTCATCCCCATTAATTTCAACAAACATAAAATAAAATGTATAAAATGAATAATAAAATGTTCGACACAAAATAGTCTGTGACACAACACAAAACTAAAGTGGCTTGAAGACGATGGACAGTGCTGCCACATAAGGCGAAAGCTTCAACGTAGCCCGCGAAAATCAAATTTTCTTACGTTTATTGCAATTTGCAGGTCAGTATCAGGTTTTACGTTGATTAAAATATGATCCGCGACCATAACAAATATGGATTTACAGAATTATGAATATTAGAATCGGCAATACAACTCTCCAAGTTCATATAATGTATATTTCATGAAATCATGACAATTGGCACTTATGTAGAACAGGTTATTTCTGATTTTAATTCTGTAAAGCCACATTTGTTACGGTCACGAATCATATTTTAATCAACATACAACCTGACACTGACCTGCAAATTGCAAAAAACGTAAGAAAATTTGAATTTCGCGGGCTACCTTAGCGCATCCCAACGAGCTTTCAGCTTATAACACAGACTAAGTAGTAGTTTTTATTCCTATTGCGCACAAACCCGTATAACAGTTGGCAAATTCATTATGTGTAATTGTGCAGTTATTACTCGTATCTTTTATACCTAGTCGATAGCAACCATAATATCAATGGGATTATTGCGTATTTTTTATTATTTAAAATTTATAATTTTCATTTCGGATCCTCTGCGCGTTTTTTCAATGCGATAGTGTACACCACACTTTTGAAACGTATTGCTGGTCTGTGCGTATCGCGATCTAAAATGACGTTTGAAAAGCAATGTTGCAAATTAATATTGTCACTACTAGTGTGGTAATAAAAAGTAACAAAATGAATAAAACAAAAAATGTTACGGAAACACAGTCAATCTAGTTTTTTACTAACATGAATTTAGCTTTGTTTATAAAATTATTACTTCATTAAAGTACTAGGCTAAAAAGTAAATGTTAAAGTAATTTCCTTGAAATGCAAAGTTAAAAAAAATATCGTTTCTTGAATTAAATTGTAAAGTTATTTGATTTAGTAAATGCATCTGTTTTCGAAGAATTTAATAGATCCATTTATTAGTTTTCAAATTTTGTAACAGCTGTAACTACGGCCATCAAACCCATCAAACTGATCAAACTTTTCTGTGGCCGTGGCCATAAAATAGAGAAAAATCAAATCCATATGATAGCTTTTCGCCTTTAGTCAAAAAAATAAACACAAAATTTCAAAAAATCGTAATTTATAATATATTTATTCTGTTAGCATTATCAAATATTTATAGGGTTATTTATTTCTAACAAAAAATCTAGTTTGTAGGGCTGGATCAAAGTCGTGATACTGATAAATGTTGACATTCAATATGGCGGTATGTCGTCAGTGCTATGCTGTGTCGTGGTGAGATTTGATTATTTTATGGTTTTGTATTTATTTGCTTTCAAATACAGTCGATTATCTTCGGTTACACTGTTAACAATCGCGTTGTCAGTATGTGATATACGATTTACCCCAACGGAAGTAGTTATTTGAGCCAAGTCTTGTCTCACGGCGTTGTAATTTTTACCCATCGTTCTATCGGACGGCCGATGCCTACCTACAATAGATAGTAATATTAAAATATAGCGATGTTTCGACGTTTCAACGCAACGCTTTGTTGTAATACGGCGACATTGTAACCATTTTGATTTGTTTTTTTTTGTATGATAACTTATAATACAGAGGCTAACGAAAGTGTCTATTGCAGCTAGTGAACATCGGGTTAAACACGTATAGATAGCAACAGAGTTATATGAATCTACCTACATCCAAGCTAATGCACCACGAGCTCCGACTCAGCAAGCATTGAAGACATCTGAGGATTTTGCATAACATAATCATATGTAGTTTTATTTTGCAACATTAGTGGTTTTGGTGTATAAATTGTGACTTTTGCGTTGAAGACTCCATAGTGTTCTTATGAACACAAAAGACTAAAGAAAATGTGATTTGATGTAAAAATTTGTAACTGCTACTGAAAACTTAACACCACACAATATTCTGTGATATTAATAAATACAGTACCCTAGGTACTGCAATTTTCGACGTTTATACTACACCACCAGCCAACTATGTCCAGTAATCCTCAGTGGAAGATGTTCCAGCCGCCAGATTCCCACTCATCACCCTTACAAGATATATTAGATCTCCAGCATTCGAATATGCAGCCCAAAGCATCATACCGTAATGGTGAGTGCGTATCATATTCATCTTTTGCTTGTTATGTTGACATTGGCATTTGTATCAATTGATGCCACAGGAACTGCTGGTATTTTTATGTCTTTATTCACTGCTATGCTTTGAATTAAATTGTTAAAGTAACTGGGGAACATGATGAGTGCAAGAATTTTTATTGCGATTTGGAATTTAGTTTTGTTCTAATCTTTTTAAGTGTCAATTAAAATTTCACTACATTATTATAAAATTATGTACATTTACATTCTGAAGGTTTTACGGTCAATCAAAAGTTTGTAGATTTTGTTCCTGCTGTATCTATCTTTTTTAGCTCATTTGTCAGCTATTTTCCACAGTATACTTTTATTCTATTGGTTGCTTCCATAGTAATCCAATTTGCGTTTTCAACAAAAATATTTTCCTATGCTAAAAAGAGTAATGAAGTACTAAGGATCTGATCTGAAAGTATATCCTCAATCAGTGGGTATTCTTAGGGGGTGGTGGTACATAAATGTAATTACAACAGCCACTTTGCTGGCTGGCTAATATTTAAACAATGCAGGAACTCTACTCTTATAATTAGTGTATGAGACAAAAATAATGATTTTATGAATTGAATTTATAAAAAATATAATATAATGTATAATATTTATATTTAATGAATGGTGTATATGTATAATTGTGGAAGTCCTTGGTGCTTGCTGATCACCCATAGATCGGCTGATTCAATTATGAAATTCAGCTCGCAAGTCAATAGAGTCCAATCAATGAGGGCTGGTCAGTTAAGTTTCCCACCAGATGGCTAAGCAGGAATGAGGCACAGAACATATTAGTGGGAACCAGTTCATATTCTGTATGATCACCTGGACGGGCTACAGTAGAAGAAGCGGGAGTATGCTTTCTCTTTGCCTTAAACTGTGTTATGCACTCTTTCCAGACATAAAAGAAATATTTCTCTGTTTTTTTATATTATTTCAAATATTTTTATGTATTTTTACTTTATTTAAAAACAATACCTATTTATTTAAAGGCAGTTCTTACATCTGTAGATTGAATAAAAAATAGACATGTTAAAATTACTATGATTACAAGTACTTGAAACAAAACAAAACAAACACTTGTACACAAATACTTGTACTTTTACTAAAGTTCACTTTTCCTGTTAACATAATTAAATTAATATTTTTATAAATATGTCATTGCGGCTATTAAAGCAAAAGTTTTCACCCTTCATACAAGAAATTGGTTGGCGTTGTTATTTTTTATTTATACTGGCTGATTTTTATATGCTTCTGTTTTATGTTAATTGTTGTTCTGCACTGTAGTGCGTCAAACAGATATTTTAAACATAATATAGACCTTATGTTTACACCTGCACTTTGATTAACTACAACTTTAACTATGCTACTCTTGTTCCCATTTACTGATTAAAGTCGGTGTGTAATTTAAATTAAACTGTAATTACTTTGTTCATAATAACAGAAGGTTATATAAAGTAATTTTATTTTATTTTGGCCCTTATAAGATCTGGAGATGGACCTAGGCTACCCTGAATCTTTATAAAAAAGTATTTAAAAAAAACTACGCCATGGATTTTTTTTACATATTTTGAACAGCTAGTGTTACATAAATTTATTCACTGTGATTTTGTTTTTTCTGAAGGTGAGTACCCTAGTTCACCGAGGGATAGTTACAACAGTCAGTCTAAGTCTGGTGGTGGTGGCGGAAACCGCTTCTCTCTTGGTTACAATATAGACGGCTGCCCAATGGGGGACTCAGTTTATTCTTCTTCTGGCTCTACGAATAATACGTCATCTCAGAATTACGATTCAATGAATCACCCACCTATTAGAGAGACAGGCATTATTGAGAAACTTCTTCACTCCTATGGATTTATTCAATGCTGTGAGAGGCAGGCTCGCCTGTTTTTTCACTTCAGCCAGTTTAGTGGCAATACTGAACATCTCAAGATAGGAGACCCTGTAGAATTTGAGATGACATACGACCGTCGCACTGGAAAGCCGATTGCATCGACGGTTACCAAGATTGCACCGGAAGTGGTAATATACGTTATCCTATTTGAATTCTGTCATAATTTAAAGGAAGGTTTTGATTGTTATCTTAATATTTATTTAAGGTGCTGAGTGAAGCACGTGTAACTGGAACTGTGACAACTGAAGTCAAGGGGGAAGGCTCTGGGGATAATACTGGAAGAATTTCTTATGAGAATCGTGGTGAATGTTTCTTTTTACCTTATACTAAAGACGATGTTGAGGGTAACGTCACCTTGCGTACGGGCGATGCAGTGAGCTTCCAGATAGCAACAAATCAGCGGTGAGTGCCTATCAATTTTGTTATTTCATTTTAATTAAGATGTATCTAATAATAATAATATTTTAGAGGTACTTTGGGAGCATGCCATGTCCGCTTTGAAAACCCCGTGCATCCCGTCAAATATCACGGCGTGGTATGTTCGATGAAGGAAAACTTTGGATTCATCGAGCGCGCAGATGTGGTGAAAGAGATATTCTTTCACTATTCGGAAGCTAAAACTGAAGAAGAGTTGGTTTTGGGAGATGATGTCGAGTTCATCATTCAAACTAGAAACGTAAGCTTGCATTTTGTGAAAAATAAAATAAGGTTTGTTGAATGTTTCTGTAATGTTTATAATTATTGTGTAGGGGAAGGAAGTAGCTTGTCACATTACGAAGTTGCCAAGCGGTTCTGTGGTGTTCGAGGATGTGAGTCCGGAGATAATGCGCGGACAAGTGTTGAAGCCCCTGGAGCGCGGCACTTTGGTCCGCGTGGCGCAGAACGACCCGCTGCCGGGCCGTATCCGATACCGTGCAGCTGACCATTCTGAAGTTGAGGTAATATACAATATTATATACGCTACAGCGCGTTTTCAACAAACATAAGCTGCAAGCCGTGCTCGTATCAACAATATACCTACACTGAAAATATTACATCTGTGATGAAACCTTTTAATTTGATAGAGAGCAGTGGTGCCCCAGTGGTAATGGCCGCGACTTATGAGTTTTTTTACGAGCTTTTTGAATAATTTCCTCACCATCACAGCTCTTAAAACGGTGAAGGGAAACATCGTGAGAAAATCGGCATGTCCTAGAACCAAAAACTAACTAGCAACGCGCACTTTGCCCGCTTGGTGTATTACGACCTCTTACCGAGAGGAGGCCGACTATGCAAATGCTAATTCTATAGAAATAACAGAATCGGTTATTAATAATTTCATTGCAAATTGAATAAAAATCCAACGTTTTTGGGGAAAACTTTTCTCGCAAACATTTCCCGTAATACTATTTTTAAATGGTTTTGTGTTAAATATTCAGGAGCTGCATTTAATTGAATATGAATTCCTTAAATATTTAAAGCTATATTCAGTCTTTAAGTAATTTACAATAAAATAATTATAGTTACGATGCCTTGCTTGCTGAAGCTTATTAATGTTAATGGCGAATTAGCTAGAAAGGACACTTCTGGAAACGGTTTCTGAATAGAAAATGGTGACCTATATTGAGTTACAAACTCAATTTAGGTCACCATTTCATTGGGAATAATATAAAGATCGGGCAAATATTAACAACATTTTTTTTTGCACACATGAAGAACTTCTTCAAGTTACAGAATGCCAATTTCGAAAGCGTCGAATGCATTTAATTATTCCGAATTCTCAAACCCATTAAGATCGCTCACATTAGGTCGGTCGCCGAATGAGTCGACAAGAATGGCAACCGAATGCATTTTCACAAGTCACCAATAACTAATTGCGAACGCATTTTTCTTAGTTACCTGGAAAAGCTCCGACCAAACCAGTGCGTTAGCGAAATGGGAGCGTCTAAAACCTAAAGTACCTACATAATATAATATCATTCTATCTGTGACTTATTAACGCCTACGTCCCGCTCTTTCGCAGCGTAGGTGTGTGGCTATATTTAAAAACAAGGTTGGCGTCTGCCACGTGTCTGGCGCTCCCACTTTGCTTTAGCTATGATCGCCTACTTACTGAAGCTTAATGCTAGCTTTCTGGTAGAGCTACCTACGAAACCTTATTAAATTACTGTAATGTAATAATATTTACGGTTTTAAGGCAGTCGCTATCGGTGACATCGTTCGTCACCGTGTTCACAAATTATTTAGCGTTTTAAAAATGCCACGTCTGTCTATTCCCATCGTAATCTTCACGCGGCGTACCGCAAGGCGCTCGCGCTGCTATATTATGCGGCCGATGCCTTTTATAATAGACGACTTAGCTCAGTTACAGCATTTTAAAGAAACCTTTCTGTCCACCTAGGTGCCTTTCGGTGACAAGGACCAGTGTGGTGAGTTCACCTTGCGCCATGGGGACTGGGTTCAGTTCCAAGTAGCAACGGACCGTCGGGACCAGCTGAAACGGGCCACGAACATCTCATTGTTGGACGAGTCATTCAATGTGTCTGGCGAACGGTAAGATAATGGCTACTGTATCTAAACATAGCTATATTTGAGTATATAATAGATTGTTATTAATATTTCATCCTGAGCTACCTAATAACACTTTCTAATCCTAAATACAAGTAGATATTCACCCATACATTAGTTTTCAATCTGAGAGCATGTTCTTATGAACGTTCGCTCAGCATAATATCAGTATAGTCTTACGAACAAATTCCCGTGTCCGCACATTTATCGGAAATGTTAGTTACCGAAGCGCGTTTCGTCTGCAGGTACTTATTAATTGGCTTTGATTGCATGTTTGATTTGAATCGCTATTCAATGCCTTTATTTATAAACCCTGAAGTAATAGTAATAACAGAACTTATTTTGTAGCTGTTACAGCTTTTACAGATGACGTTGCACGAGTGTTACAATACTTTACATCGACATTGTTTGAAATTTGTAGAATGCGAAGAAAATATTGTGTAGAGATTGCCATTGTCGTAGTTTATTAAGACTAAATTTTGTAAAATGAGATATTTAATTTATCTAAATGATGTATGTATGTGGAAACAGACGGGAGCAAGGAATCGTATGCTCTCTGAGGGACGGATTCGGATTTATCCGCTGTGTTGAGAGGGAACAAACAATGTTCTTCCATTTCGCCGAAGTACTTCGTCTAGGACAAGAACTCAGCGTAGGCGATGAGGTTAGTGCGATCAAACCGTCGGTTATATTTACCGTCGATTATTTAGTTAATGTCAATAACAATGATAACTATTAAATCCTGCAATTCATATTTACTTTCATTTTGACGTTTATAGTTTCCGACCAACATACAATATTTATTTATTTACTAATTATGTAGGTAGGTGAGGGGTTCGTGGCTAAGTAATAACAGTCGCACGGATTGGTCGATCAGGTTAAGCTTCGCTTGCCGCGGTCAGTCCCCGGATGGATGACCATCTTAACATACCGAGACACTTCCGTGCCTTGGAAAGCACGTTAAGCCCGGCTGTCATTCTAGGATTTTTGACAGTCGTTACAGGTTGTCAGAAGCCCGAAAATCTGACAACTAGTCTTATCAAGGGGTATCGCGTTTCCCAGTAACTGGGTTGTGGAGGACAGATAGGCAGTCGCTTCATGTAAAATACTGGAATTCAACTGCATCCAGTTAGACTGGAAGCCAACCCCAACATAATTGAGAAAAGGCTAGGCAGATTCATTTATGTAGTAGTATGTAACACACAGCAAACAAAGGAAAGAACAACATGAATACAGGAAATAAAATGTTTTTGCCAGGTGGAATTTACTGTGGACCCAGTGAGCACTTTCTCAAACATGAACAACCGTCAGTCTGGGATCCGTATCAAGCACCTAGTGCCCGGTACTGTTAAGTTCGAGACTCTGATCGAACAAGGAGCTCGAGGTATAGTCACCAAGGAGGCTCAGATGTACCCGTCTTCCAGTTCCAGCCCGACAAGACCCCCGCAGTCGGTAAGTGCACAGCACAATTCATAACAGTATCACATTATAAATATTAGTATCAAACATATTATATTTAATTACCTAACATATCAGTAGGCCTCCACTCTCACTTTCATAAATTGGCCGTATTTCTCCATTCCCTGTTGAAGGCGTTCCATGAGAGCTCACTCCATCGCTTTTTACCACATACTTTTCATCTCTAGCTAAATTCCTCTTTAGTTTAGCGGTCACATTTCACCTGATGCGCAGAGTAGTATATAACATTATTAGTTAGTTTAAAAAACGTAGAATACTGCGGTTCATGCTTTGACAAAATTTTTGTATAGATTTGTATGAGTAATTGTAAGGACCAATTTTGTCTCACTAAAGAAACCTCTACGAGTCTGCATTGAATTGTGGTCAACTATCTAACTGTATCTTAGATGGTTTGTTACTTGATGGGATAAATATGGAGAGATATCAGATATCAAGATTCTGTTTAGCACTAAAGCATATAGCATCCTGTTTTAACCCTTTATTTTTAAACTGGGTTTCGTAGACTCTTGCTTTATAGTGAAGGTGCTAGCAGCTTAATAGATATTTAGAGTTAATTAGATTCTAGAATATTTTTTTTGAGGGTGAGTTATTTTTTGTTTATGGGAAAGTTTAAGAATCCTGCAAGTGCCAAGACTGGCTCTGAAAATTCTTTTGCTGTTAGGAACCCATAAAGCATGAATTCTCACAATATTATTGCAGAATTAAAATCGCTATAAGTTACGGTCTTAAAAAAATCTCCAGAAATGTCTACGATATTTTAACTATATATTTTTATGGATAAACTATAGTATAATATTTATCGATTTATTATTTATTAATTGTCATATTTCTAAATAAATAAATAATCAACTAAGTAATATTTTAAACTAAATGCATAAAGAAATTTGAAGAGTTGTCGATAATTTGTAATTCCGCAAAGGGAGCAGAAACGCCCTAATGGCGCTTTAAAATATAGTGTAATAAAATTATAAGATAAATTATTTATTTTCTCCCGTATTAAGTCGGGAAGAGTAGTTAGTTAACATTATACTTGGTTCTATTCGTTGTCTGAATGTTCCAAAGCTGCGACAATGGTCCAAGAAGCCGCAGGTGCAAACGCCTTTGCAAATGCTACGCAGGCTTTGCAAACTGGTAAGTTCCAATATAATCTTGGTATACTTATTGTTTAGAAAAGCTACGTTATAAGGGCGACTGGAGTTATTTCTTTGATGCTGATGACCGCGATGTGTTAGAGCCTTATTGGTCTGTAGGGATTGATGTTTGTGGTGATCAGGCGCGGTCGCAGCCCAAGATTTTGGGGGGAGGGGTCACCATTGGTACCGAGGAATATTTTTACGGAAATGGTCACCTAATTGATAAGTAGGTACTCTAAAAACTTTTTTTTGTGTATGCCCATCGGGGTCTCTGTGTCTGAGTACCGCCTACCTACAGTTTTTAGTTAGTAAATCACGTAAATCATTCCGTCTCTCGACAGCTTGAATGGTTTTGTCCCGGTCATGACCCCCAGGACCCTCGGACCGCGCCTGGTGGTGATTGTCTTCCTCATGAGAGACTCGAGACGAGAACTCTCGACGTAAATGTTAGAATGGCAAAGTGGACTTATACTTTTTATTTTTATTTGGATATAAAAGTAGATCTAAAGGTTAGCTTACACGAAGAGGTAAAACTTTAAAACTTGACAGACCGTGACAGTGCGGTGGTAGAGGATCCGTGCCAGAAAAGACCGCGTTCGTTTAGTTTCATAGATTTTGCTTGTAAATCGTTCTGGCTGGTCTTAGGCTGTAACTGAACCAAAAACAATCAGAACCAAAAACCTCTAATTTTGGTTCTGATCAGACGGGTAAGAAGGTAGAACTGACCGTGTATGTTCCTTTAGATTTAGAAAGACTTCTTTAAATATTATTCTAATTGTTTTACAAGCTGTTTTTGCCATCATAATTTAAACAATTTTGTTTTCTCTAAACAGGGATATAATGGCGTGATAGGTTGGCAAGTGAACCAACAAACAAAGAAATCGGTCCCATTCTCTTCCAAATCATGTGAATCTAAGATGCTGCCCCGTACTGGTGACATTGTTACTTTCGACGTGTTCCAGGTTTGTAGCTTTTGTTTTGTAAGGCCGAAGACACACCGCAAGTGTCACGCTTAGCGGCAAGAGGGTAGTTGATCGCTTAGATGACTCATCCTAGTGAACCAACACAGTGCATGTTATGTGCGCGGGCCCACCGCTCGCTTAGTGGGACGCTTGGCGCCTCGATAGTAGCCTAGCGGTTAGCTACGCGAACGGACGTGTTGGTTATCTGCTTGGATCACTTGGATGCAATGGAGCAATTTTCTAGAAAACTTTTAGAGAGACATTTTACGACAACAAAATATACAGATAGTTAATTGATTCAGGCGTGACTTTGCGGAAATCCATTATAAAATACAATAGAAACTCTCTCTGACTCTGCGTCCAGCGCTCGGTGTGGTAACACGTCGCGTTCTGGTTTGCAATTGGTCAATCGTCATCCTGAAGATGCCTCGTTGAGAGGTGAAACACGTGTCGATTTCTTACAGGGTTTTTATGACTCTTGAAGAATAGTCAAGCGGAATAGGTTACTAAATATATCAGCGTCTATTGTATTTTAACAAAATATGCGTCTACAATCACACTTTAGATAACCAGGCATGAGCTATCAGTGTGGCCAACATGAATGGAAGCATTTCGATCATTCATCTTGGCACCTAGCTAACCTCTAAGCGTGCCACTTGCGGTGTGACTTTAGCCTAATGTTATTTCCACGTTTCAATAAAAAGCATTAGGTTTGATATGGAATTTACAATACAATACAAATCTGACCTTATGCGTCTCAGGTCCATAAGTCTTGATAACCTTTCCGGTATTTCCACAGGTGAAACGGACAAAAGAGTTGGTAGCTAAGTCAGTTCAAGTACAACATAGTCTTACTAATGGGAACAGCAGTAATGGCGCCGGCAGCCGGCCCATCATGCAGGGATTTATCGCTGCTCTCAAGGACGGATTCGGCTTTATAGAAACTTCAGATCACTCTAAAGAAGTGTTCTTCCATTTTAGGTAAGGGTATTTCGAGCTTTTAGTGTACTCGTACTAATTGATCGCTTTATGAAGTTAGCAAATTACTATCTGGAAGGATGTTAGAAATATGTTTAAAATAATCTCTTACGAAAGCGATTTTTTAGTACGGCCTTGTTTGTTAGGTACAGGTTCCCAAGTTTATTCTTTTATCTTATTACAATAGTAAACTTGAAGTGTTCGTGAATACTGTGTTGACAGTCGAAAAAATTGAATGAAAATGAATGTAAGAAACGACTGTTGGCCTCCTCCTAGGCTTCTAAAATTTAGATTTTATTAGAGTTATTAGACAATGATCATTTAACAGGAAAATTACAGTGGTTTACGGCATTTTTATAATTGCTGAAAAATATACCAAAAATAGGCGTAGTATTAATCTTTATCAAATAAAAAATGTTATTTAGCTAAATCATGTAGTGCAGACAATTTTTTTCATTGACACTCGTATATTTATGTATAGTTTAGGAGCTAGCGCAGCTTTGTTCATTACGCACAGCACAGTAATTACGGCAGACCAGCGATCCTTGGGGTCTAGGACCGATGCCTGTCAAGGTTGCGGGAAAGTCCGAAAGGGATACCGGGACCTTGGCAACAGGCAACTGAAGGAACACGCTCTTCCGCTCCGACCAGAGCAGGAGAAGTCATTTGATGATTACCCAGCCTCAAAAAAACAAGGCCAGCAGGACCAGCGATCCTTCCACAGATTATTTAGTTTAGTTTTGTTCGGAACCTTAACTGTGTGACTGTGCTTCGCTCTTGGGCAGTTTTTTTATTTTGTTTTGTAGTATCTATATACGGGCCCCAGCGATATCCTTTGAAATTATGAGTTTTTTTTATTGTGCTACTTGCTATGCGACTCCGTTGAACTTGCTATTTTGACGTATAACTTGCCAGTGGAGCTTGCTGCGTCGTGTTAGCTACATCGGAAATGTCTTGTTGAAAACTTACTGTACGTGACACTTCTGTCTATTCAATTGTATGGAATGAGCTACTAGACTCGCGACAATCTAGGAAGTCCGTTTTAACAGCTATAAAAATCCTTTGTATAGCGATGAAAAAAGAAATTGGTTTCTTATAATATACTGATTATCGAGACATATCGATTAAACATACTAAGGGCGAATTTCACCAAACTTTTATACCGAGTATAAATTTTGAATTTTTGACAGTTTTTTCATACAAAAACTGACAGACGCCATTTTTATTCCACGGATAAAAGATATCTGACTTTGATGAAATCAGCCCTAAGGGCTAAAGTTATCTTTATCCATAGAATAAAATTGACGTCTGACAGTTTTTGTATGGAAAGACTGTCAAAAATTCAAAATTTATTCGCAGGATAAGACTTATACTCGGTATAAAAGTTTGGTGAAATTCGCCCTTAGAGAGTTTGTAATCGACGACTTATCTACATTGCTTAAAACTGATTCTCAAGGCATAACGTTTTATTACAAGTACGAGAACGAAACGTCAAAACGGACTTCTTACATTGTCGCGAGTATAGTCGCGCAGAATTGAAGCAAACTACTGCAAGTTCTATAAACATGCTATAACTAAGCCCAGTAATAATAAAAATTCACTAGTACAATATAAATTCTACTTGTAAATAAATTTTTGAGCTAAAAATTAATGATCCTCTTTCTTATCTTCAGCTTCAAATAGCCATATTTTTACCCGACTACGGAGAAGCAAAAGAGAGGGTTATGATTTTTATTCTTTGATTATTTGCTTTAGTTCTTAGCTTACTTTGTTTGGTTGCTGTAAAAAGCGATTGTAAATTTTTTGCTTCTATTTGCGACTGTGATATAACATTATTAATATTATCCTAACTATATAATATTATAAATGCGAAAGAGAGTTTGTTTGTTACGTTTTAACGCTAAAACGGCTGAACGGGTTAGGATGAAATTTGGCACATAGGTAGACCATGACCTGGAATAGGACATAGGATACTTTTCATCCCGATATTCCCACGGGATCGAGACTTACGCGGGTGAAACCGCGGGGCGCAGCTAGTATTTTTTAATTGCATTCGGCATTAGTAGGATTATTTTGATAATGATTGCATTTGTGTACGGCGTTGTGAAATAGTAGCAGGTATATCCACTCTAGTCTCTCATGCACAATTTAAAAGCTATGCGAAGGCGTGAAGAAGGAATGTATTTTATATTATAGTTATTTTCGATACAATATTGTAAAGAAAGAAAGCAAGGAAAATACATTCAGTTAGCACAGACTAAAAGACACAGTATAATATATAGCAGATAACGAAATTAAATAAAAAGTGTAAACTGCGATGTAGGAAATTATCAGGGGAGTGTGCCTCATGGCTGCGCCAAAAAGGCTCAATTCAGCAAAAATGCCAGACTTTTCAACTGAACCTGCTTTTAGTCTCGACTATTCTGCCTTGTGGTAAAGAAAAAATAATGACGGCATCTCGACATCTTAGTGTAGGGCTAAACCCGCTTTTCCGTTTACCCTTTTAAATAAACGTACATTTAAAACCAAACGTCAAGTCAATAAGTACCATTTCAAAGTCAAAGATCATAATGCATAAGTGCATCTTTGCAATGCGAAGATTTTTATAATTGAGAAAAGCCGTTTTTTCTCAAGTGGCATTCAAATGCACTGCATTTATCAAATTCGTGGTAGTTGTTCCGCTTTGCGCTTAACGAGAAATTCTTTGAAACTTGATTTCTCGACATTATAAGCATCACTTATTTAATTTATGTTGAGAATGCCAAGGGCGACGCTTAATACTTTATTTTTGCTGTTCAGATGAATATAAATTTGTGGCGAAAGTATAGCTCATGTCAAGTTTGCCGCTTTGATTGAGCCCAATCTTGTTACAATTGCGTGCATTATTATATTATCTATCTATACGCTATTTTTTACTATTACTATTTTTTTATATTATTTTCGCATCGTGCGTGCTAAGGCTAATCTGGCCCACGAACGACGAACGAACCTAAAGAAGAAATCATGTTAACAGTGTATCATGTTAATTCCAGTAATTTGGAAGGCAATCCAGATGGCTTGGAGCTGGGCGGCGAGGTGGAATATACATTGGGACGTGTGAACGGGTCAGGGGGAGGTCGTGTGAATGGGTCGGGAGGCGGGTGCGCGAGTGCGGAGTACGTGCGAGTGCTGCCCCGCGGTTCCGTCTCTGTCGCCAAGCCGCTAGATGCCACTATCAATGGAACGGTCACCAGGACCCTGCGGGCTCTCAATCCCGACCAGGCCCAATATTGCGGTATGTACAATACGGTCCAAACAACTAAACTATAAATATTGTAAGGTCTATTCATATTTTCATTGCATCTGAGTGGTTGGCGCGCCATACCTTTAATGTATTTCATCAGTTACATTGTACGGTATTCCATATTGGCTTACACGATGTTTTTAGTAAGAAAACTCATTATTTAGAGATTAGGCACATCTTAATCCCTTAATAGCTTACGTCATTGACAGGGTTGTGTACAGTTTTCTGGGAAGATCGAACACGGCTAAAATATGTGCCCACGGCTTAAAGTATCACTTGTCTGATCAAATTCCCCCTCAACAATTGACATACAGAATTGGATAATTGGACTAGCTCTCTGGGCCATTTTCTAAGCGTCTAAGTGGATGCCTACACTGTCGCCCAGTGCAGGCATCCGCTTAGACTCAGACAAAGCTAGCTTATAGGTTTATTTTGAGAATACTGGTTGTAAGAATTTTTTGTATAAGGACGCCTGAGATTACTGCTAACTAGTTAGTAGTGCTGAGTGTGTATATGATATTACATGACGTGTTTATTACCAATTATTATATAAGTTGGGAAAAGGCTACGCACATGATGATATTATATAAGTAGGGAAAATATCAGACATCCAGCTAGGAAGACTATTGTCATAGCATCATCACGTCTGTATTCCCCACAGCTGTAGGCAGAGATTACTGAGTTTAAAGGACCACGGGGTCGCATGTGTTGAGTCTGGACCAAATGACCAAATGCTCAACAGTGATCTAACTTATGACATATGAAACACCATGTTCGCACTCGCTTTCGACTTAGCTGCCATAGTATGAGTTTAATAATACCCCAAAAGCTTTCACATGGCATAAGTTACATCACTGTTGAGCGTTTGGCCCAAAATGACGCATGCTCCTTTCACAGGTCATTTAGAAGTCCTATGGAACAGCGGGCGAGCCTTTTGCCTTTAACCTGCTACATATCCAGCCTACGGGCCGCTACTAAGAAAAATTTCAGAATGGAAAGTCGCAATAACACTCCTATCCCGTGGATAGAGCTCTAGGACCACCCTCGCATATTATTATGTTAGTTCCATATTGTTTTACAGGTCTAATTCAA
The DNA here is from genome assembly GCA_947363905.1 of Lithophane semibrunnea. Lineage (NCBI taxonomy): Eukaryota > Metazoa > Arthropoda > Insecta > Lepidoptera > Noctuidae > Lithophane > Lithophane semibrunnea. The sequence continues at coordinate 3,944,319 of OX376186.1, read as the reverse complement.
GTGGAAGGCGGCACGTCATACGAGTTTGGTATAATGGGCCTAGCGTGCAAGCGTGAAATACTACAAGTCGGCGACCCCGTCACTTTCCAGGCCGACGTGGAGGGCCGTGCCACTAACATTGTGCCAATCAGGAAGAAAAGGCGTGCCGCAGTCGATGCTATTAAAGGTAAACTTATTTTAATCCTTTTCCTTCTTGGTCGCCAGTCCTCATTAATAGAGTTATCAGTGGATCCTGAGATCTTCTCTAAACACACAGGAACATTCAAGTATCTGACACATGGTATGGTAAGATAAGTCTATCTGAAACACCATACTTGCATTAGGTGTGGGATGAGTCTTTGATGCGGGATGCCTCATTTTACCAAATTATGTTTGCGGCGGTAAGATAACGTCATATCTAGAAAAAGGAAAGAAAGTCCAGAAGGCCTTTGACCAAAATACCTAAAAATAAACTTGGGAATGCTGAACATTGCTCAGTACTGGCTTGTTTTTTTTTTTTTTTTCTATAGTTTCACTGGCCTATAACATTAGTTGGGTCAAAATAGCTCTGACTAACAGCTAATGTTATTAAATAAATGCGGTTAAACTCAGCTCTATTGTCATGGCTACAAATTCATGTGCATCTTGTATGACTAAAACCTAAAAACCCGCTTTGTGCAACTAAAACTACTGTGATTTAAAATAAGTACAAACACCAGTATAAGGGGCTACTTTCAGTATTAATGTGTTATACATGCACCATTTTGAGGGAAATAGGTACATAAACAGCTTATAGTATTCCCACTGCTGGGTCTAGGCCTTCTCACTATGGGCTGGTGTGGGCGGTAGATCACCATGCCATAGCGCAGGTTGATGGGAGAAATAAAACACTATTATTTTGTCGTAAAAATGACTTGTACTTTCAGGTGGTTTTGGTTTTCTTTCATCTCTGGAGGCTGAGGACAACCGCCGTCTATTTTTCCACATGTCTGAGGTGCGTGGCAACCACGCGGAGCTACAGCCCGGCGATGTGGTCGAGTTCGTCATACTGACCAACCCTAGGAATGGCAAGTCTTCTGCTTGCAACATTGTCAAAATTGGGTAAGTGGGCTTCTAGGCTCTAATAATTTATACCATTTTTCATCATGTGTAAGTCAACATGTGACTTATTTTTATGTTTTATGGATGGCAAACAAACTGCTGGGCCCAGCAGGTGTTAGTAGTCACAGTCGCGTATGGAAATCTCATTCATCTCACACGGAACGTATGTGCTCTATGTTCGAGGCGGTCTGCACCATCCTCATTAATGATAATACGATACCCCTTGGTAAGACTGGTTGTCAGACTTTTGAGCTTCTGATGACCCCTAACGACTGTCAAAGATCCACAAATGACAGCCGGGACCAACGGGTTAACGTGCTTTCCGAGGCACGGAGGACTCTCGGCATGTAAAGATGGTCACCAATCCACGGACCAACCGCGGCAAGCGTAGCTTAACCTGATGGATAGACCCGTGGGGCTGTTATTACTTAGCCACGAGCTCCTCTCTCATTATTATTCTATACTAGCATTAGTCAGATCCAATTCAAAATCTGTCAAATGTGTGGGTGGGTGTTGAGCCACTGATATTAGTAATTAAAATATATAATAATTCGTTCCGTTAGAGGCCTACTTTTACAGGTGATCTTGAAGAGGAGTTACTAGTTATAAAATTCGTAACACAATCATATTCATGAGATAAGTTTCACCACCATAATTATGTGGCACCATAATTATGTGGGTATCGTGTTTACCTGGGTTGTGGAGGTAAGATAGGCAGTCGCTCCGTGTAAAATATACTGTATTCAGCTGCATCTGGCTGGACTGGAAGCCGACCCCAACATAGTTGCGAAAAGGATAGGCAGACGGAGGCACGGCACGGGAGGAGCTCGTGGCTAAGTAATAACAGCCGCACGGGTCGAACAGTCAGGTTAAGCCACGCTGGCCGGGGTTGGTCCGTGGATGGGTTACCATCTTTACATATCGAGACTCCTCCGTGCCTCGGAAAGCACGTTAAGCCTTTAGTCCCGGCTGTCATTCGTTGATCTTTGACAGTCGTTACGGGTCGTCAGAAGCCCGAAAGTCTGACAACCAGTCTTACCAAGGGGCATGGGCGTACCCAGCTTCTAGCCTAGGGGGGGCAAGTCAATTTTTTTAGGTCGGGTCGTCCGCGGCTGTTTTGTCATACACACTACACAAACACCTACATGAAACCCCCTTTTCCCCTGCCCCCACTTCCCCCCGCTGCCCCCCCCCCCCTGTGGGTACGCCCATGCCAAGGGGTATCGTATTACCCAGTTACTGGGTTGTGGAGGTCAGATAGGCAGTCGCTCCATGTAAAATACTGGTATTCAGCTGCATCCGGTTGGACTGGAAGTCAACCCCAACATAGTTGGGAAAAGGCTAGGAAGATTTTTATGCTAGAGGCATAAACTTGACCAAACTTCTCGCTAAAATCTGCCGACCCTAATATAGTTGGGAAAAGGATTGATTGATTTTTTTTAGAGCGGTAGCACACGGCGTATTTTAAACGCGCAGACGACGCGCGTTTCATAGTTTTTTTCGCCTGCCGAAGTCAAGTTTCAAGTCAAAATCTTGTCGAGCAGAGTGGTTAATGACATATGTTTGTAACTTGCAGTGGTAAAGGTTCCGGGGCCAAGGCCCGGAGCGAGCGGCCGGAGCGCTTGCTGGCGCGGCTCCGTACGGCGTCTCTGGAAGAGTCCAGCGGACCGCGGGTGGTCGTAGCCCGCGCGCCTCGCGGACCGGACGGCACGCGCGGATTCCGCCCGCGTCGCACCGTCGCCGGTAATCATTAAATAACTTTAAATCCTTTTGCATTTCCATCATCTGAGGCAATAAACCTGCTGGAGAGTTTTTTGTACCACTTCTTTTTCACAACTAAAGCAGTTGAGTGTGATGTCTTATGTAATTTTGATGATCAAGAGGTGCTGTTTTTAAGCCTACTTTGAATGAACAATTTTATATTTTGTACCAATTGACAATAAACGCAGCCTATCCCAAAGAAAATCCCAAAGAAAACGTACTTTCAGTTTTTCCAGAATGTTCAAATATTACGGGAAGCTTTTTTTCAAATTTTTCTTACCTTAAAAACCTTTATTGGATATATTACGAACATTTTAAACTATAAAATCGGTCGAGCCGTTACCAACGAACAGCATTTCATTTTTGTTTATATAGTTAACTAGCTGTTGCTCGCGACTTCGTCTGCGATCCACGATAAAACTTCCTTCTCTAGGTCATGGTCTACGCATGAGCCAAATTTTATCCAAATCTGTTCAGCCGTTTTAGCGTGCTGGGTAACAAACAAACAAAATCACTTTCGTATTTACAATATTATTTAGGACTAGCACTGAAGAATTCCACTATCCACCTCCTGGCTCCATCACCAGCCCCTCGTTACCAAGCCCAATCTATTGGACTCATTAAAACGAATCATATGAGCCCAAACTCGAGGAGTTGACTAGTAGCCACTGAAGAGTTCCACTATCCACCTCCTGGCTCTATCACCAGCCCCTCGTTACCAAGCCCAATCTATTGGACTCATTAAAACGAATCATATGAGCCCAAACTCGAGGAGTTGACTAGTAGCCACTGAAGAGTTCCACTATCCACCTCCTGGCTCCATCATAGCCCAGCTCCAAGATTCCAAAATAGTATGCAAATTACTTATAAATGCAAAGTTTCATTTCGATATGACAGTAAGAAGTTGATGAAAAAGATTCCGTTACGTAAATGTGAATGAACCCCTAGAACTCCGAGATCTGTCACATGGGGATCGTTTTAGCGAAAAAACAAAGCTTATAGGTGACGTACTTTGATTCCCCTACCTCGTGCATGAATTATTTTAATCGACTCTGGGTTTTTGGTCTATACATTCCGTAGCATTTTTTCAATCATCCTTTGATCAAAATCCGTTCATCCCTTCAGTGAAAGCGTAACTAACAAACACACTCACTTTCGCTTTTATAATATTACTAGCTGATGCCTGTGGCTTTGCCCGCGTGGATGTTGGTTATTATATACATAACTAATAACAAAACCTTCCTCGAGAACCACTCTTATCCATTGATGAAATCAGCTTGAAAATCGGTGCAGTAGTTTTTGAGTTAATTGCGAACAGGACGACAGACAGACGTGGCGGAGGACTTTTACGATAAGGATAGTAGGATACTGTATCCATTGCTCCAGTTTCAGCTCCTACATCAGAAAATGACTCTAATCAGGATTTTCTTTTACACGTTTTATAAAATGCTCAGGTTTGTTGACGGAAGAATAGACAAAATGACACATGCACAAACACAATCCGTCATTTTGTCTATTCTTCAGTCGACAAAACCCGTTACTATGGTGGTCATGCTACGCGTGCTGATGGAATTAATTAATGTATTATTATTATTTAATTGACCTATAAGCTATCAAAATCTATAGTAACATTGTAGATTTTTTGTTTTCAGAACAATTAGCTGAGTAAGAGATCAAGACATCAGCACCGAGGCCTCAACCATGTAAAACACCATAATGGTTTGATTTTCCATTTCAAATTATTTCATTGTATTCATGAGAGACTGACTTATCCTCTTTTCTTTAGCAGCATTTAGGAAATTGTTTTGTTATTTTTACTAATTCTAGGTGAAAACAATAAATTATTGTCAGCTGTCATTAATACAGATCAAATACACGTTAACATATGTATAACATCAATAAGCAAGGTACATATCAATTAATCAAACCAATTTGCGTTGCTTATTTACAGTTTATTTATATAAGAGGTTCTTTTTCGCATAGAGACGTTGTTCAAAATTCCGTTTGCATCATTCCTTGGCCAACGTAAATGTTATGGTTTGCCAAGTTCAATATGTATTTGTCTGCGTTGTTGCGACACATGACACATGAACGCGACGTGATCACACCGAACAGCTAAACATCAGAGGCCTTAGTGCGAGTTTCTTTTAACTATCTTCACTTAACGCATCGACCGCGTTCGGCGCTCCGATTGGTCCTTCACCAGTGAAGGCCAGTGACAGGCCAATCGGAGCGCCGAACGCGCTCGATGCGTAAAGTGAAGATAGTTAAAAGAAACTCGCACTAAGGCCTCTGTTTCCAATATGTTCGCTGTTTCGGGATTGGCATTCGAAAACAATGTAAATATTTTATAGAAGCTAGGTATAATGTGTATAAAATGCTCATAATCAAACAACCCGGCTAGTGTGTGAATCTGTTGTCAATGAATTTCAGCTGGTATGGTTATTATGTTGCATTCGCTGTCAGTTGGAAATAGATTTTTCTGTTTAAGTAAGGTGCGTGATGAAGTAATGTCATAAATTGATGGACATTTGATACACGTTGTTGCGGTTGTTGTTACGTTTAGTAGATCTCTTTATGCGAAACATACTGTGATCAATGAAAATTTGTTGTGCAATAAAAAGATAAGATGTTGTCCTCATAGGGCAGTGCTAGTCTCTTAGTATTATGCGATCCCGCTCGTCACGCGCGCTTCATCTGATATGTGTCGTCGAACAGTGTCCTATTGTGATGATGGCTAACCTTTATTAACGAACAAAATATTCATTGTTAGTCGGAAAAGCATTTATGCAATGAACTGGAATGGAACCAAAGACTGACTTAAAATATTTATAACAGTAATACTTATTGGTATTAGATTATTTTGATCGGCTAAATGATGTGAACCTTCATGGTGTTCACTGTGGCCATAGATTTGTAACAAATTAATTATTTCAGGAGAAATGTATTTGATTTAAAATTTAGTTATACTTTAAATTATGAAATCAAAGATATCTCAGTCTGCATTCTATTTTCAATATATAATGTAACATCGTATTAGCATAAGTAAGTCCTAAACAGCTTACACATATTGGTTATTATTTAACATAAAGCGGCAATAACTTTTTCAAATCTTTTGTACTACTACTACCTCCTAAATCTAAAGAAAGGAGGAGAATGATATACTAATGCAGCAATGTATAAAGATAATCAGCATCCTAATGGCGTTACTCTCGCGTACTGAAATAACTTTTCTTGACAATATCTCCCCTCTGCCTGCTCTTGTCCCATATTACTTGCAGTGAGCAGTGTATTATCGCATAGTCTTAAAAGTTATAGCGATAGTGTGGTACGCTATTGGGGTGCACAACTTCGAAAGGTTTCAAGTTACAAATATACAAAAACTTAACTATTAGCTATTTATTTATTAGAATTCTATAGAACAAGAACTGGTAGCTCTCCAGCATGTGAGTAAGGATCACTCACTCCGTCACCGAAAAATAAACTTAATCAAGGAATTAATAAACGAATATTAAAATATGATTGTATTATTTGTTGTGATTATGAGGAAAATAATGAATCTATAATATTTTACACAACATTATATATTGAACTTGTTTGCAGCTTAACATTAACATCTAAATATGCCGACTTATTTTGTAGATAATACTCATTGTGAAAAATCAATTTCAAGTTAATATAATATTTTGAATTACTCAACAAAACGCGGGTAAAACTGTGATGAATGATAGGGATCTCATTGGATCGATCTATTAATTTTATTTATGTTGCCATTACCGTATTTAAGACTTTAAAAGAAAAATGAAACTGCCATTGATTCTGTTTATAACCGACTTCTTCAAAAAGGAGGAGGTTCTCAATTCGTCTGCATGTTTTTTTTGTTGCCTGCCTTGTTGGCGAAATTATTAACCCATAGGTAATCTAAATAATACAAACAATTGTTGCATAGTTATTCATTTCACACAAGAAAAGGTTCTCTTTCTGACGTTCTTTCGGAAAGCTGTAATAGTTTTCCTGGTATGTCGCGTTTTCACTACCCTGCCGAGCGACCATTTTGTTTTGAGCAAATGTTTGCTGTTCTGCCGATGTTCGCTCGAAACGGAAAATATCTGTTTATACTACAAAGAGAATACGAACACCAGTTCTAAATAAAATACAACCGAGTACGTCACTGCTCGTTCGCCGGTGACGTAGTTTTCACTGCATGAATGCTCGAGTGAGCAATCGTTCGCAGAGTCTAACCGATCATCACTGAACAAACGCTTGCTCGCTCAGAACGCTAAGTGAAAATGAGCAGTGTGCGCGGTTTGTAAATGTTGAATGTTGCAAGAAACTTTAATGCTTGTTTATTATGCACCTCCTTCATTACGAAAACATGTATTCAAGTAACAGACGAGACTTACGACCTGCTGTAACGAGCCATTGATTATACTAGTATTTAATTATTTACCTTTTATTGTTTATAAGAATTTTTACGAAATTCTTTGTTCAATGCGGAATACCAGTTCCGCATTGAACTTGTATTGTGCCTGTATTGTCATTACTTTTGTTTGAGTGCCGGTTATATTGTTAGTCTTATTAGTTACTTTTTGTTACTATTGTACCACTTTCATTTTATGTCCCATAGCTTTATATATTCTTTACATTTATGTAGAACGCGTATCCATTGCCATCCCTATCATTGTTAGTTTCGTCGGCGATGTATAATTTAATCTGTAGTTAGTTTGAGCGCATACGGGACTTGCAACCATCGATTGGGCGATGTAAGTTGTGTTTTATTTTATATAAAATAAAATCTTGTTTGGTGTTCTAGCGGGTACTAAACATATTATAGAATTTAATGCAACTTGAGTAAACATGAGCGCGTCGTGTTGTAAGTCTTGTCATGCACTTATTATGATTTTCTTCTCTCTTTATGTGCCTACGCACGCACCCTGTTATGCTGTTTCCATCTTATTATGTTTGATACGTTTGGGAAACAAACTATTAACAATTTCGCCTGACTTAACGCACATAACCATTAAAACTATAGTACATAGTTTTACCTCGTGATTATTGTTAGATATGTCTCCCTTAAGGACTTATGACCCTGTGATAGCTGTAACAATCAACTGATATATTAAATAAAATAAAGATGATTACATTTTTAAGATGCCTTAAACAATTGAGATATTCGAGCATTCCTCTTTATTCAATTTCTATAATTATTTTGTTTTAACAGGTTCAGAAAAAATTGTTCGTTACATTATTAAGTTTGAATTTACACTCATTATCTAAATGCACAAAAAGCGATACTGAACCTGGGCCCGGCGCGGACGGCTGTATCAGCTGCGTGATCCGCGTCTATGATCGCGAATTCGCGCGACGATTGCTTCTAAATGAAAAGGACGTGGCATGATGCCCGCTAGGTTTTCTGTAATGCCTGCCAAACTTTTTCTTTATCGTTAGAACTTTGGTAAGTTAGTTTAGTGTGCGAGGCCTCTTATTTATTTATTTATCTTCTAAAAGATCATCGTGTCGCCTGTGGCCCTTTAAATGTAGCAATCGGCGGTCTAAGACCCGTATTACAGAACCTCGCCAAACACTCGAACATTACTTAGACTAGTTTCACCCAATCAAAAGGCTTTAAACGAGTTTTAGGTAATACTTGAGTTTTGAGTGAGGTTCTGTAATACGGGACTAAGAAACAGGTTCAGTATCGCCATGATAGTGAAGATACCTTGTGGTACTGCAAATACTAAGTACCAAAATTAAATTCGCGAGAACGTAAATTATTGTTTCAATCCATAAAAAATAACTAGTAAAAATAAAAGTACAATTTTCAAAATTCCTTTCTTTTACTGTTAAGTTTGGATGATCGGCATCGTTCTTAGATTTGATATTGGTAGATATTAAACTGGTCGACGGGTCAGTGAGAAGGCAGTTCAAATAAAATAGTTTGAGGTTTAGAGAACATATATGGGCTTTCCTTTCAAAGTGATGACTTCGGCTGTGAGGTTGAATGCGAGTTTTGTTACGTGTGTATATAAAAATTATTCTCAACGCAATAACTTACGGTTGTTTGCGACTTTTACGGTCGGCTCTTTGTACTCCGTTACGGCGTCTCTGCCGTTAGTATGGTGACTGCGCCTAGTTTAGACACCAAAGTCAATTAAACAATTTCTAATGTATTTCACAGGTTTTTGTCGTAATCCCAGTGTTTAATTTTATAATATTTGTATTGTAAGGAAGCATCAGTCATGATCTCCGCGTGTCTTCCAACATGCCTACCATGTTATGTGTAAAATCAATCCGTCACTACCTTTTAAATTTGTACCTGTCGTATGAAATCTTCCAACAAGTGTGTTGTCCAAGGTTATATTTATCGATATTTATCTACCGTCAAATCTATGAACGACTTAGATTTATCGTACCAAATGTGAGCATTTCTCATTTCTCGTAATAGAAAGCACTTTTGTGGACTGACATTCGATTAAGCAATAAAAAAATGTGTTCACATGTGTTTATACGAAGCACAAATCAGCTTTCGTGGACATAGTTCACATTAGTTACATTACACGTTACGGTTTGATGTTCTCAGCAGAATAGTTATCACTCGCGAGGTGTAAAACTACTGCTATCGATCATTATTATAATTAGTTAAATACCTTGTTTCTATTATCATTGTTATTATTTCGTTTAAAAAATTAATTGGGTACATTCTTATAAAATGTCAACCTATGTATACACCGAAATTTAATTTTTACCATTTGAAAGTACCAAGTGAAAGTTTAAGTTCATCACATGACAAGCTTAAGTATGACCTTGTCTTAAGTACCGGTAAAGTATTTTGAATACTACTTTTCTATCATCACTGTCTTTAAAACCAATAAAAACGAACTCAAGTATTTCATTCTTCCGGGTGCCTTCAAGTTCGTCGTGTGTAAAATTTGCATAATAGCGAGACGTCTCGTGTGGTCAACCTTTGATATGTATACATAGGGCTTGATCGTCAATATTTGTTTTTTTTTTTGTAATATAAAGGTGTTCCCTATAAATATGAAAAGTAACGTTTCAAGAAATTCTTTTGTAATCAATAAAGTCATACAATGCAATACGGGAATCGATATTAGTCTAAGAGTAAATTGTAAGATGAAATACATCATTAACTTCAGTTACAGCACAGGAGAGCAGTGTTTTACACCTTGTTTAAATTTACGTCATATTGTTCCCACTATTTTCTACGATTGTACTGTCTGTAATCTTGGGTGTTTAGTGTAATCTTTGTAATACCTAATATGATAGACATAATATTGTCAATGACAATTTGACATCACAAAGTTCTGGCGCGTGTACCACTAAGATCATAGTTATATTTAACGTATAAGGTATAGTGAAGTAATTATTTAGAACCATCATCTGTTCAGAGAGCAATAATTACTCGGGTATCTTACAACTATACGTTGCTATTTATACGGTATCATCAGTAAGCTAAGCGGTATGTAGTGATACCAAGTCCATGGCGGATCTCTGTTCTGTAAGAGTGTACATAGTAGAAGTGCGCCGGGCACTGGCCGTGCGGCTCGGCGGTGTCAAATTGTCGCTCCCGGAACTATTTATGAGTACTGTAGTGCTTAGGCTTTTCTTAATATGTAATCCCAAAGAAAAATAGGAATTTTGAACAAACGTTATATGCTTTACGCTTAAAAACTACAGTCTTTATTATGCTGTATCAAATATAATATGTATGCCCATGTAACCAATATAATAGTCATAGTGAAAATGATGTAATAAATAATCGAAATACTTGATGTTGTAGTGTATGCGAACTTAAGCCCCGGATCATTTCGGGTATAGGTATTATTATAAACTAGTCTTAAACATTTACGCCCGGGCGCCTGTCACGAGCCGATGTATTTTTAAGCTAAACTGCTAAAAAATGAACTAAATGCATAATGCATGAGATCTGATACGGGAACCTTCGTATTTCTCCTTTATAATCGAAAGTTTCAGTGTAGCTACGAATTTGGCTAACCAGTAAAAATATATTCAGTGCCTAAAAGAACCTCTGGGAGATGAAAAAAAAACCAAACAAAATGTGAAATTATTTAAGCATTTCAGAAATTACAAACTTTGATTAATCATAAGAGTTTATTTTTATTTTTCTTCGATTGTATTCTTTAGACAACTATCTATGCCAAATGTTTATACAGCCCTGTACATTTTTTTAAATTGTGATTAAACCAATGTACACCACCTTATTAGCGTTGTATGGTCTCTTAATTATTATAATGTAGCGTAGCGTGACGCCTGGGAGACGTCGCCGGTAGAGGGGTTCCAGCATGCCTTGCATACTTTGATCCTTATCGCAACACATGCACAATGGTTGGTACAATAATTCAGGTATTATTTTTGTACAAATAAGGTTCGATGGTAAAAACCAAGTAAATCGGAAAACTGCAGTTCCGGAGATATCCTGATTTTCATACCATCTCTATACTTTTTTTTCGTTAAAAAAGTCCTGTTTTCAAGCCAAATCGTAACTTAGTAACAGCTTAGCTTGGAAGCTTGATTTTTTTAGAGCCCCCCGGGGTCGTAGACCGACATATTTGAAATTTCATTTTGATACCTCCACGCATTCCTGAGAAAAAGGGTCTTGATAAACAGACAGATGGACGGACGGACAACGAAGTGATCCTACGGGTTCCTTTTTAGGTACGAACGCAAAAAAAGATAATTAATGAAAAAAATAAACTTAAGTAATGGTATTAAAATTTTTGAAGGGGCAAACTATATTTCACATAAACAGTTTTACCGGTTGTTCACCTTTCTTAGGTGATTTTTTTGTGGTTTATAAGCAACTAGCGACCCGCTTTTGTTTCGCACGGTTTTTACGACATGACAAAACAGTGAGATTTCTTAGGTTATAGGTAACTTATTAACGTATTTTACCAATAAACCTTCTGGAATACTAAGATTCTCTCAACGATGGTGAAAACCTCATAATCTGTTGCGGAGTTTTATAAAAAGCGACTTTGCTCTCCTAGTACTGAATCTGGTGGTGTCGGTCACCGGGGAGTAAAAACTTGAAAGTACCTATCACCACTACATTTACGGATCTTCTTAAAGCCCCGTTACAACCCTAATCTATACCTATGAAATTATGTTCTATCAATGCATGTTACTACGGAAAAAATGAGTGCAGTTTAATAAGCATAAGAAAAACACGAAATTTGATTGTATATTTTATTTAAAACTGTAAAAATATAATATAATATCTATCACTATCATATTTGGGAAAACCCACATGACTGGCTGAGGTTATCCGGGATCACCAGTTCTGTGTCGCAGATATTATGCAACAATAATTAATCGAAGTATTCAAAATTATCTGTAATTTTAAAATACACGTTTATGTTGTTGAAAATGCCCCAGCTTATTTAATTTTGAATTTAATACTTTTATTATAGATTTTTGAGCATGCCAAACAACTCGGTAAACGTCTTCTAACAAGTAAATTATTATTATTTATGAAAAATAATACACTTGCACTGGCACGTAAAATATGTAGGTAACTATACTTAAATACTTTTAAAGCAAACATGGTTATGAGGTAACTTTAGTGTTCAAATAATATAAGTTTTATTCCGTTTATCCACCTTAAAAAAAATCCACCCTAAGGTGGATATTCGGAAGCGTATGTCCGAGAATCCACCCTAAGCCTTAAATTCCGTTTATCCAACTAGGCCTATAGTGGATCCTCCGAAATTTTACTGAGTATCCACTTTAGGGTAGATTTTTTGGGATGGAAAAACGGAAGAACCCTAATATAGATAGGTACCTACTTACCTACATTTAAAAACATGGTCTCATAATTCTACTTAAGATAGACTTAAAAAATAGATTATAAAGCGGCACCAGTAACAGTGTCCGTGTTGTCAGCACTTCAGCGACAGAAACCTGCCGTGTCGAGGAGCAAATTTTACATCAGATCGCCAAACGAGAGCCTCTTGGCATGTCGAGGGCTTTTGGTTGAGCCATATGTCCTAATTAAGTCCTTATCCAAATAATTTTCGTACAGTTAAAGTACAAAATTAGAATAGACGTCGTCGTAAAACAATACTAACTTTATCGTAAAATACTACCTATATCTACAATAATACCTTTTATATCCCAACATATCACCTTTTTTTAACAATATTTTACAAGTACCTAGGTACCTAAATGGGTAACATAACCTACATACTTAATAATTATTATTACTAACGACCAATTTCAGCCAAACTACCGTCAAAAAGTCAGAAACGATTTTTTTTTTCATTTTGACGTTACTTTGGCTGTTACTTTTGATGAAGAAACTGGCCGTTAGTAATTCAATGTTTTTATTAAAAATAAATTTTGTTCGTTACTACCCACTTATATCTCGATTCACATCCAAATAATGTAGATAAATCCGTTTTTAGACACTTCGATCATTCCGTATAATATTTATGCAGAATGCCAAAATCCAACATGGTTGAATCGGTTCACTAATGAATTCATTTTGTGCTCAGACGTCGACGACTTAGGCGTCGTCCTATTTGGCGTAGATGACACGATGCATTCTCGTCGTGCGATGAGTTCAAATATACAGATTTCATCAGAGTGTCCTATTTGAACCTCGCAAGTCATCGTGCGAGCACATGAAATGCTTAATAACGATCGTACGATGCGTTTGATCGTGCGATCATGTAATCAAAGCAACAGATCTCTTTTGAGTGTCCTAATCGGTTACCTACGCGATGCGTCGACGCGTGAGGGCATCACACGATGGACATCGCGCGATCTATTAGGAGACCTGTTAGGTCATCGCACGACCACTTTGATCGTGCGATGAAAAACGCATGGCGCCAGCGTACGATCGCTCCCAATTAGGACGCCGCCTTAAGAGTGAAATTGGGCATTGCTAGTGTCGGGCTGTCGTCGCAACCGTACCAGCTCTGTGTCCGTGTACTTTGGTTGGAAAATAAGGCTCTTAGGGCCCGAGCGGCCTGGATATTGTGGTGGTAGTGTGAATTAGTTCATACAAAAAGGATCACTTTTCATCATTTCCATTTAGGAACTGCTGATTACAATTAATCTTTCCGAAGTGTTACACAATCTGCATTAGTTCGATACAAAATTGTTTTCAAGCACTGCCTGCAGAATTGATAAACAAACATTTTGTTTAAGTATTACGACTGGTTACCTGTTGGGTTTCTTAAAGCTGGTAACATTGTAGCCGTTTGGACGGCAATGCTTGTTTGATTTTCGGATCTGTTATATATTTGTTCGCAAGTTTTCCCCCTGTAATAGTTTTCATGATTATAGCTGGACCACTGTTGTATTTCCCTGTACAGATTGGTGCCTGGACTAAGCGAGTTCTGGACGTCCTTCGCTCCGAGGACGTGGTAATCTTTTTGAAGGTAGCCGAGCTTGACTCCTTCATCGAGCAACATTTTGGCCCTCAACAGCTGCAACGCTGTCACTTTTGAATAAGATGGTAGTCCTTCGCGGTAATCACCTGCAAGATGTGCAATATACATGAATATCATATCACAGTTAGTTCAGTTGGTCACGTGGTTGCCGGTGCTATTGCTGATCATGAGGTGCTGGGTTCGATTTCCAGGTCGGGCAAAGTTTTAGAAGTTTTTTTCTCAGTAGCAGCCCCGAGTCTGGATCTGTGCCCGTTGATGGCAATGGAGAAATGTGGATGTAGGTCTGCCTAACCATTCGAGGATTACCGGCGTAATGTTTTTTTTATGTTTATTGTATCTTACGATAGATAAGTTATAATCATGTAAAAATCTACTTAAACCAACCTACCTCCTAGGTACACATTGGTAGTTACATAGACAAAATCAAAAACTATAAATGAAAAAAATCAAGTTATAAAAACTAAAACCCAACTACGACTTAAAAGGTATAAACAAGACACCACAGACAGACAAATTAAAAATCCGGAGTCACACGTAATCTGTTCGATTTATGCCCTTACACGTGTGACTCCGGATTTTTAATTTGTCTGTCGGTGGTGTCTTGTTTATACCTTTTAAGTCGTAGTTGGGTTTTAGTTTTTATTACTAGATTTTTTTTTTGTTACTTGATTTTTTTTTGCATTCATTTTCTTTTGTTGTATATACTTATTTTTTTAAGTAAGTAGGTACATCCTTATGGTAAAAAATTGTGCCGCTGGAAGAGCGTTCTCTCAGCTAAAAGCGTGACAATTATCTCAAAAACGGTTGAATACACAAATAATTACCTACTAAATTATCATACATAAATTACACGACTTCATGCTCTAGGTACCTAATTATCTATTAAACTCAAATCAATAAATTAGACAATGCTAGTACGAAAGTTAGGTACTCAACAAAAGGAAGCTTACCTATAAACGCCAAGCCAAGGGTGCAGCGATTGTATCCAAACGTGTGAGCACCAACCCTGTTCCAGCCTCGTCCTTCATAGACTCTTCCTTCGTTTCCGATCAAGAAGTTATAGCTAGAAAGTGATGAGAAGTCAAGTTACTACATTATTCAATAAATATGCTGCTACATGTATACCTACTTAGCAAATAATTAAAAAAAAATGTATTTGCCGCCGATAAGTTTGAATCGAACTGTACCTATATGCTTTCAAACGGGATTTTTCGGTTCCTATGCAACTAGTGAACGAGTAGGTCAGGTGAAGTCAAATTCTTGAAACGCGCGTCGTATGCGCATTTAAAATACGCCGTGTGCTAGGGGCCTTAGCAAGCGTAAAGAGAGCTGTAGGGCAGTGCAGGGTGTCGTAAAATTTGAAGAGGGTATAGACCCTCTTCAAAGGGGAGATATTTAGACTAATCTAGGAGTTTGTGTCCCTTTGCCGCGGGCGTCCTTTGAGGATCATTGTTTCATGAAGTTACAAGTATTAGCATAAATTCCATAATTTGTAGGAGTTTACTTACGGAAGATCGTATCCATTATGGTCGACGAAGTAATTTTGGAGATTTCTTAGCGCAGCGGCGCAATTCATAAATAGATTGCACTCCGCACTGACCGTGTGGGCGACGATGACTAGCTTCAGGGGTGCGAACTCTGTCACTGCATTTTGGTTGATGAAGTCTGGAGCTAGCCACATGTTCCGAGTAATGTACCACTCGTGGGGAGCTGTGGGGGAAATATTACTAGTTTTAGCACATACTCAAGAATCTATAGGTAGGAACATATTATACGAACAAATCATCACTTTTTCCTTCTTTTTCAGAGGTGAGACGTTAGAAAGCTCTAGGTATACCTACGAAGAGATGCTGAATGCTGTTTCACGAACGTGTGTGTTCCGCCACCAAGAGACAGACGAGACGGTCTATTAAGTGGTCTGAAGAAGCGTTATTAAAACCCATAAGGGTCGTGTCTGTTAAACTGACTCGTACCTACCTATACCTGCATTATCTGTAAAGATATCTTCGGGCTAGGCTGGGCTGTCCTTGCGCGCGTTATCTATTTACTTTTGCTTTCTAAGAATCCACATCGCCGCCTTCCAGTCTTTTAGGTACTCGGTAGATATGACAATTTTATTGTTAGGTAGATACCCATCTATATATAAGTACCTAAGCTTAAACGATCGGGCTTTGACTTTTGCGTTTGAAGAATGACTGAGTTAGTAGGTCAATAGTTTTATGAATCTGCAGTTATGTTCCCAGAGGAATCCATACCGTCCGCGTCGTGGTGGTGTTTTTTTTTTATAAGCTTTATATTATCCTGCTTTGTTTATTTATTTACTACCTTTTGCCCGCGTGCATGTCGGAAAATATTAATATAATTAAGTATACTTACCTACTTATGAGTATGTTATGATGAGTAAGTATGTTAGATAAAATACACTGGACAGAAGCTGCTTATAAACTAGAAGTATTTTATTTTTTGAATTCTCCTCTGGTATTGATAATAGAGCAGTGGTGGCCAAGTTGTAGGGTTCGAACTCAGACAGGCGCTTTTATTTGTGTAAGTACCTAATTTATTCCATCACCTCTCAAAACGGTGAAGGAAAACATCGTGACGAAACCGGTATGTCGTAGAACCAAAAAATTCGAAGACGTGTGACATATACCGAACCGCACTGGGTCCGTGTGGTGAGATTACGGAATGACAGACAGACGGACCTGTCGCAGCAGTGGGAACGTTATAGGCTGTTTATAGATACTGGTAGCAACAAAAGTTTCCTTACCTACGTCCACGACTGATTCGGCAGTCTTCTTGGCTATGACGGTGAAGTAAACAATTAAAACGATGCACACTAAGAGGACCACTATTGCAGCCGCACACGACAGCCTCTCCGCCCTCGTGGTACTTTTCGCTATATCCCACAAGTATCGAGGAAGAGGTAAGTCTGAAATAGAAAGGTAAGTTGCTACAGATATTTTTGGTTTTGAATACCATTTGGAATGTTGTCCAATTTCATCGCAAGTTACAGGCAAGGCAAATAAAGAGTTTAAAAAAAAAAACAAAATTACCTTTTGTATCTGGGTTATTCTGTAAAATGAGATAAGACAAGTGTGTAATAGGGATGTACCTACCTACCTAGATTTATCTAAATGATTTTGATTTTTATTAATGTGCGATTGTAATCAGCCCGCTGACAGACAGACGGACGTACGGAAAGCGGAGGCTTAGTAATAGGGTTTCGTTTGGCACCCTTCGGGACTTCGGGTACGGGAACCCTGGGAACACTAAAAAGCGAAATTGATCGGGCACAGAATTAACAAAAAGTGGATGGAATGGCGGACTACGGATACAATCTGCGGCTGAACATCTATAAAATAACGGTCTTAGGTACATCAGAAACTTGTTGGGCAACAAGAGGCATTAATGAAAAGCTTAATTGCAAGCATTACAGGGGGCCTATTATGATAATATTCTGAATCATCGTAAAATGTCACAAACTGACAATTCATAATTCTTATTACACACAATTCATCTGTTTTACAGTTTTGTATGGAGATACTAACATGGTCTACAAATTATGAATCGCTTTATTGAAGTCTAATGTTTTATTATAATTACGGTCATTTTATTAATTATTTACTGACCTACGTCATTTACATTTACACCAAATAGGTACCTACTTATGATTCATATAATAGGTGTCACCAGTTTGTGTCAAATTAGAGGAATTGCTAATTTAGGAAACTAATTGCTTTTAGAGGACTTGCTTGCTTAATATGGCCGTATTAGGCCCCCTGATCCTATAGGTACCAAAGATGGTTAAAAAACTAGCCGTGATCGAAAAGTTGTGTGACAAACGATTGTCATGGGAACATGCCGCGAGAAAGTTTATCTACATTTACTCAAAAGAGTATGAATGTACCTACAGGTTATAAGAGAAGGTATCCACCTAGCTAGAAGATAGCCAAACAAACTATGGATGGATTGTGCAAGAAGACATGATGTGTGGACTCCAATTACTTATGGGCGCACCCTACCCGACCAATGGCAGGTGGACATTGTCTGAAGTTAGGTACCGGGATAATCATGATTAGGTATAGTAAAATGTACCTACGTAGGTAGGTACCTACTTCTATAAAACTCGTTAAAAGGAAGTTCACTAAAAACATGGTTTCAGTAATATCAATAATTGCGAAGTCGTTGACAACAACACATTCAAATAATAAACTCAGAACTTTAAATTGTATTTATTTTTGCATAAGTACCTTCTTATAGTCGATTTCATAACACTAAAAAATATGAACATCATCTGCTAAAAAGTTAAAGTGAGATGATTTCACTAGTCTTAGGGCTCCGGCACACCGCATACGGACCACTCGCGTTTGCCACTACTGCCACCATACCTACTATAGTGGTACTGGTGGTTGTGACATTGGCTGTCCGAAGCCACCACTCGCTAATACCTACCTTTACTGCGTTTGCAACTTAGTTTCCAAACATGTAAACAAGTCTACAGTAACTACGACACAATTTAGATGAAGCATCGGTAAAATTCGTAAGTCCGATCACAATCCGCACTGAATGCGCCTTCAATATCATCAATCTTTATTACTGCTTTAGGTAGGTGAAAATGATCTTTACTCAAACGCAATAACTTGCAAAGTTATATATAACCAAATAGGTAGGTAACATTCGTAAAGTTGAAATGAATGGATGCAAATTTTCAAATGTATGCTATATCTAAGTTGTGTCGTACTGTAGGTACTTAAGTATTTTTGGAAAAATAACTTAAAGTGGCTAGTATACGCGAGTGGTCCGTGTTCGGCTACAATACATTACATTACACTGTTCGAACAATATTTTGCACCATTTGTAATGCCTATTAGTAAATTAAGAGCCTTGTCAAGAGCTCCGTAGCTGTGGGATTGTCGGTAGGATGTGAAGTGTGTTAGATACGGAACGGTCCTGCATAATTTATTTGGCTTGCCAAAGAATATTTACCTATTTATTACCTATCTAGTAGCCGAGACGCGGGAATAAGGGCATAACACGTAGGAGACACTACCGTGTACGTAGTAGTAAATTATAAAACTTTGCCCCACCCAGCCGCCCCATTATTGGTGGGGCGAAGTGGAATGCTTAGTGTCACAGACGGTCCCATAGGCAGACTTGTTCTAAAGCTCCATGTGCCAATATAATTAAAGCCGCGCACTATAGGTTTATGCTATAGATTTCGCGTTTTGGCATGGCAATAAGTATATGTCATTAACCCACTTACATTTTCTAGCATTCTTTATTTCAAAACCTGAAACAACGTCCTGAAAAATATCTATCGTGATCTTCACCATGTTCCAATGAATATGTTGAAACAAAGCTTTAAGTACATAGTTTATTGTTTGGGTTCCTACGGAGAAATATAAGGGAAAGGGCAATGGCCACTATTGCCGTGCTAAAATGCGACAACTATAGCGCATAACATCGCAGGGCCTCCTAGCTAATGGGGCATCACAATTGCAAAACAAGTGTGTGATGGTACCAGGTGGTACCTACCATACCTACACGCAAAATGTACGGAAGCGATGTACGAGGATTTGTGCAATGTGTTGCGTTGCGCAGTTTCCCGGACAAAAGTGCGCTAGCCTTTGTTACACTTTCGGTATTATTTCAAATACCTATTTGATTTAATTTGTCATAATTAGGCAAAAAAAAAGTCTGACAAAACCAGTTTTACCAAGGGGTATTAACCAGTTACTGGGTTGTGGAGGTCAGATAGGCAGTCGCTCCATGTAAAATACTGGTATTCAGCCGCATCCGGTTAGACTGGAAGCCGACCCCGACATAGTTGGGAAAAGGTTTTGTCATAATTTGGGTCAAGTGGTGCAAACTTCTTTATTTAGTGATTCTAGATCTACTAATATCTAATGACGGGAGATCATTTCTAGGCACAATAAATAAGGTTTTACGCATTTCAATTACCTATCAGTCCGTTGCAATAATTGTGACGGCTTCAGCATTCTGTTATCAATAATTGTAGTCTATAATCACAAAGGCCAATAAATAAGTAAGTAGGTGTATGTACTGTTATACATAGGTACTATGTAGTACCATACCTACGTCTTTCTAGAAAATGCTAGGTCGGGTTTCGTATCGGCGTGAATGGCTTCGCTAAGGCATTATTAATGTTTAAAAGTACGCGCCTACAATTATGTTTAGTTACTGACCTATCTGCACTAATATTATAAAGAGGAAAGATTTGTATTTTGTGTGTATGTTTGTAATTAATAAACTCAAAAACTGCGCCGATTTCAGAAATTCTTTCACCATTAGAAAGCTACATTCACCCTGAGTAACGTAGGCTAATAAATTATAGGGATTACACGCACGCGGGCGAAGCCTCTGGCGGCAGCTAGGATTGAATATTTTGATATAATTTATTTTAAAGAAAATTATTTGTAGGAATTAAACTACCTACTTACCTTTATATAATAATCTAGCTATCATACATTGTAATGTAACAGCGAATCAATTTTCTCGCCTCCCAAATATTTGTTGATATTCTGATTCGGATTGCTCAGGATGGCCTAGACAGGATGCTATATAGAATTATTATTAAAAAAAAGATGCAACAACTCGAAATTTCGCGGGTGTATTCTGCTGTAGGGATGCAAGAAGTGTAAAAAAGTATCGATATATATCGTATCAATATTTAAAAAAAAAAATCGAAAAAAATATATCGATTTATCGATATATCGGTGAAATTTTCAAAAAAAAAAATTACTTTTTGTTGTTCAAGTTTTTTCATCATTTATATAATAATAAATAATAAATAAATAAATTCTTTATTCAGAGTAACAATGAGACTCATAGACATAAAAAAAGACAATAAGACAATACCATATACCAAACTAGGAAAAAAAGTACAAATAATTTTTACGGCTCTGAATTCCAGCGGTTTTAGTCAGCGGCGACAACGGTGTTGCTATTGAAAATATATCGTTTTTGATAAATTTTCGATACTTGATATTTTATATCGATATATCGAAATAATAAATATCGCCTGAAAATATCGATATATCGAACAAAAAATATCGATATTTCGATATATCGATATTTTTTCTGCAAGCCTATTCTGCTGGTGCAGATGAGTACAATGTTCTAAGTTGTTAAAAGGGTTTTTTCAAGTTTAGCGTCAACAAATCTTGTTTAGGTACGAGTTCCTTTCCTAGTTAGTAGTTCAATCTTGAAAAATCTTGAACAAATACCTACCTATGACTGCGGTGTAATTGCGTAACATACATAAAATTACAATTGATCGCAATGGGTTTCATTTTGGCAGTACACCCACGTTCACTGCGTTATTTACGTTATTACGCAAACGAATTTTCCAAACCAATGACGCAATGGATTGGCAACATCCTTCAAAACTCTCGGATTGTGATTGAAAGTGTGTTACGCAATAGGGAATATGCATGTATTTTTTAAATATTTTTATTCGATAGTTTACATCGTCAAATAATAGTGAAAAAAAATTCGACGGCAAAAAAGCAATTTAAAGCAGTTAAAAAAATGTTTAAAAATATCCAACCGATCCGGGCTATTTAAACGCCCTCCATTTGGCGCGCTTGGTGTGGTGACGTCACAGACCGTGAAAACAGACAAGCAACTGTCAAGTCAACGTCAAACACTCCTTTTTCTATGAGCGTTTGACATTGACTTGACACTTGTTGATTGACTTGACATTGACATTTTGATTGTTATCCTGGATTGTTACGTAACATCAGCTCTTAGCCTTTTCAAGTATTTGAATTACCCACAGCTTTTTGGGACTTTAAAAAAAATAATTTCTCGCTCAAAAAGAAATTTTATTCAAAAATATTGATGGAGGCATAATTCTGAAGTAGCATAGTTTATAGAAAAAAATATTTGACCCATATTTGAATCACATGCATATTCCCTATTAATAGCTACTTACAGCAGTATTATGTTAATCTCACTTCAGCGGGGAAAGAGATGGAGCTATAAGTCCTGTAGAGCTTCATCTCTTTCCTACACTGAAGTAATATTAAAATACCTAATACTGTTGTAACCAGTGGTGGCAGGCCCCCTGGTCTAAGTAGGTATCTACCTAAATACATAAATTGAAAAATCCCAGTACTTAAGTAGGATAGCTAATGTAGGTACCTACCTTGCTATCGGTCAGATCTGATATATAAAAAAGTGAGCATATCGGATTTACCTAATCTAAAAGCCCTAAAAAGCTGGGATTTCGTACGTCGAGCGTACGAAATCCCAGCGTTTTAGGTATTTTACAGTACCACGTCAAAGTATTTGATACCTAGGCACATTTAGCAGAATTGGACAGAATTTCCCCGCAATGTAATTGTCTAACAATAAAATAGAATGATCCCCATAATGCAAAGTGTGTTTACCTACAATCATACAACATCAATGATATTATATTAACAGATATGTTATAAGCGCGCAATCGTGAAGACTCGAAAACATTCCAATTGTAACGTTTTTACTTGTAGTGAAATGTAAAAATGAATGAAACGTGGGTATGTGTGCCGCTGCTGCGCGGAACGGTTGTTTTGTGAGTGTATAACATATCTGTTAATATAATATCATTGTACAACATGTTATTGTTCAGCACAAGATAATTTTGAAAGGGTTGGCAATCATGTTTCATTGCGGAAAACAATTAAGCTGTATAAAAAATATATTTTAAATTGACAGTTTACTATCACCACTGTCTTTGAGCTAAAATATAAGCTTTTTAATCATTTAGTGAAATGCGGGTAAATAGATAGGTAGGTAGTAGGGATGATGATTTTTTTAAATTCATGAACTATTTCTTTTCAAAATTATAAAAACTGTAAAAGATTTAAAAAAATTCAAAGCTACGAGTATAAACATTTTAAAATAACTGCTATACAAAGATGGCAATAACACAGAAGCGCCGCGCAGTTATTTTATTTTTTAAACAAATATTTTCTCCACATTTCCATTGATTTTCAAATTTTTTCGTTATCTCAATTTACTATGCCTTCTTTGAAATTACATTATTTTTTCAAACATTTCTAATACCTATTAGTCATCATTCCTAGCATATGATAGGTACTTTAGGAATAAACGGCGGATTCTTTTCTCCGGAGCCGTTTTCAGTTTTATAAGAAAAATATTGTAACACGATGTCTATTGGCTCGCACTTTTCTAAACTGGTAAATTGAGTGAAAACGTACCTACTTAGCCGAAAGCCTGTCACAGACCCACTACTGGACCTTTATGGCTCCCTGAAAAAGGACCTGAATTACGTTGGGCAAATGGCAACAGCGCGGCACTTATTAGGTACACAAAGGTGCACAAATATTAGGTAGTTAAATAGGTACCTAAATAAAAAGTGCCGCGCTGTTGCCATTTGCCCTACGTTGGGCAAATGGCAACAGCGCGGCACTTTTTATTTAAATAGGTACCTAATATTTTAATAAATATTCATCAGTACGTAGTAAGTATAGCAATAAATATAAATTATTTGTTTTTCTGATAAACTATTCCATACATTGAACTTTATAACTTTATTTGTGCACAATTCCAGAAAAAGCAGTCACTGTACTAAGTTAGACCAGGGGGCCTAGTCTACTAATTTACAAACGTGTCAGTGGTCTCGCAATGATGAGTTTTTGACAGATTTTGTATGGCATATCTGTTTCACGTTCACGTTAGTAAATTAGTAGACCCTGTCTTGTTGCACACATATTTTTTTGCCGTGGAAACCTTCGGTTTTGCCGTCGTGTCGGTCGTCCGTGTTGTATGGATCACTATGGAAGTGAAGCAGACGGTGGCACTATCGGCACGGCGGCAATTCATATTTCTTTGTATGTATTTCTTAGGTTTTAACGTTTTAATACAATGACATAACTTTTAATTATGCCAATTAACATTCAATTACCTATATAATTAAATAGCGGTTTTTATATATTATATAAATATATAAGTTCTTTCTAAATTATAATCAGGTGTTTTGCTCTTGATTGCTTTTTGATGATAGACTTGCAGACCGCAAAAAAAACGATCGAGGCGTATACTTGACGCCTCCTTACTACAAATTGGATTAGACCACAGTAAAAAAACAATCTAACTTAAACAATATGTTGAAAAACGAGTATATTGTTGGTTTACTAACATCTAAAGTTGAAAACTGTTGAATCATTAACATACGAAGTCATTTAATGCACCACTCACTTTATTACCTACTTATCTAAGTTTCAAATACCTACTAAATTCTTAAGTATAATATTTATATAGTAAAGTCTATTTTTCACATCTATGTAGTCCGTCTCACTAAACACCGTAACCTTCACGATTACATAATCAGTCTTCTCAAACGATTTAAAGCAAACTTTCTGTAGAACCGTCACTTAGGTGTTCCATCCGACGCATGTATCTGCGTTTGTCGAATTCCAGTGTTCGAAGTTGTCCAATTGTCTCAACAGGTTTATACCTGGAGGTTTTACTGCTCCTTGTACCTGGCAGTGACCGTACAATGTATAGTCTGGCTTCAGTACCTCTTTTGCCACCAGCTCTTCCAAGAGGACCTTCACATTGTCGAACTGAACTTTTACCGGTTCTGCGGTCATGTAGTCTCCTAGAAACATGATGCTTATACCCTTCAGGTTCCATGACTTCACCATCACACCTACAACATTCGCTCCTCTGCCTTCGAATATAAGTCCGTTGCCACCGACGAGGAAATTAGGGCCGATGTCAACCCAACCAACCCGTTGGTGATCACTTTGTATTTTCAACACGTTCTTGATACAAGCGTATCTTTCAATGCAGTGCTCCAAGGCCGAATGGCCGATGAGTGCATAAGATAACGGCAGATCTAGATTGACTATTTCATATTCAGGCATTGCTTGCCAGTCACCGCGTCGCAGGTACCAGTCCGCCTTTAGATCTAACCAAATCAAAATAATTATTGAGATTTTTCCGGAATATCATGTTCATAATAATAGGTATAAATTGATTGTTTTATTAGTAGCGTTAAGGTATGTTAGATAACTCATTACAAAAAGGAAAGATGGTGAATTGGAGCAGGGACATTATGGGGTTGTGTATTGGTCAAAAGCCGATCAGTGGCAGAAAAGAGATTTTTACCTAGATCTAGTCGATGTGCTTTTTTTGCCAAGGCAAAGTGGAAGATGATGAATGTAAGTCCTGAAGCGACTACGAAGGCCCAGCACACGAACACCGCGATGCTACAGCGGAGCCGCTTGGAGTTCTGGGGCGACACCAGCTCTAGGCCCAGTATGCGGCCTGAAACATCAGCAATATCGCGGGGTTTAAAAAACAGTGCGAGGAATAACTTAGTATGAGGGATGAAGCGATTGCCGGTGCGGCTGACGAGCGATTCTAGCATAGGTGTATGGATATTCTGAGGTTTTTGGAACCATGACAACTCTCGTTCGTAAGTTTTAAAAATGGTTTTCTGCCGTTCGTCTGTGCTTTTTCAATAAAATGAAAGGGGACTCAAGGGTGAAAGGGAACCAAGTATCACATTATGTAAATCGTGTAACACACAAAACATCGTCTGGAACGAATTGAAGGACAAACATACCTCTACATTTTTAGTAGTTCATGTTTAAAGGAAACTAGTACCGCAAAATTACCCATAAGTAGGTACCTACTAACTAAAGGTTCTTACATACCGGGGCGATTCGCCGCACGACGCGAATTTTAACAAAACAATTTCTGAGAAAACTTCACGGCGAACAATGCGGCGGCGCCGCGGCGTCGCGTCGCGCTATGAATCGCGCCAGTATGTAAGAGCCTTAATGCGTAACTTTCTCCGCTATTCTGATGACCTTTATGTAGGTTCACAATACCTACGTTTATGGTAAAAAATTACAAAAAAAATACGCATTTCGCTTACATATTTTCCTTTATTGTTTGTTAAAAAATCTGTCGGGCTCATGCTAGATTTTCGAGCCGGCTAGTGTCAAGTAAACCAGCAATATTTGTTTTTAGCCTCAAACCTGCCGTCAGATTAGTTGGCAAATAATATTGCGGTATATGTCAGCTTACCTAAGCTAATTACCAAGGCTTTTTACGATTTGCGTGAGCTAAAAATCCACATTGAAATTGAGTTAGCGCGCTACCTACATTTCGGTATGCGACCCCTCGTAGGAGTCGTAGTTACGTTTAGTAAGTGTTATCGATTGATGCTCCTTTCCTCACCATCAAAGTCATTACTAGGCATGCATAGGTTATGCCATTGTATTTATTCATCTATCTATATCTTCTATACATATAATAAAATCGTAAACGGTCCGTATCTGTACATTAAAGATTTTTGCAAAAAAAGTACTGGAAGCCGCGAGAAATAAGTAATAGAAAGTAAAAAAATATTTTTTGAAATTTTTGTCTGTTTGTTTGTTCGTTTGTGAGCGCATCACGTAAAAGCCACTCATTGGATTCCAAATTGAATTACTGAACAATAAGAAGCTTTATTGTGAGTAACATTTAGTCTTTATTTCATCAAAATCGACCAACAGAATCAAAAGATATATATGGATTTAACACTTATGATTTTTTGTTTTTATCGTGGTATTACGTGCAGCGCTTGACGGTATTCTGTTCACAAGAAATTGTGCAGTTTCCGAGCTGTAACCATACAGAAAGTACTAGGCTTGCATGAATTCACGATAGTAGGTAATAGGTAATACGGATAGTATTAACTAATAGGATTTTTCTTTTTAATTTGTTATATATGTAATTGTTTTTTAGTTAATTTAGATGTAATGTAATTTAAATGTTGAAATAAAAACTTATATAGTCATAGGATATCAAATAATTATAACTGACAAAAAGTACTAGGCTTGCATGAATTCACGTTTAGATTATTTTAAGTACATCACTCACTTTTTTGTTCTATTCGTATCTGCAATACTATATATCGTATATTTGTATGAAAAATGTTTTTTGTTAATCCACCGGAAAAGTCGGAATTACACCCGGGCAACGCCGGGCACGAACAGCTAGTATTTAATATGCATTTATATTTGTACTTACAATAATTCAGCTTTATTACCTACTTGTATTGGACATGTAGCCTAGATAAGTATAGTTGTTTCAACCTTAATTATTTTATGATGTCCTGTTTGCGGTAAAATAGCTATAAATAATAGTATGGACAATAAGTAGTAGATAAATTAGAAGACGTACTATATCTTTGTGTTTTAGATGGTAATCAGGTATATTGACAATCTGAATCATTTTGAAGGATATTACTAATCCATTGTTTCATAAGTTCGAAAAATTTGGCTGCTCAACAACATAAATAACGCAATGAATGTTGTTGAACTGTCAAAATGAAGCAGATTGTTATTGATATTGTGTTACGCAATAAGGGTGCTGCTTCATTCCACTACCAAAGCTATAATAAGCGAATATTAGTTGATTATCCACTTAAATCCGACTGTAACGGCCGCGACTTATGACTTGTAGGTCGTAGGAACCCTGACAGGCTCTTTACTTTGTGTAAATTATTTCATCAGCACTGCTCTCAAAATGGTGGAGGAAAACATCGTGAGGAAACCGGCATGTCCTAGAACCCAAACTTCAAAGACATGTGACATTTACCAACCCGCACTGGGCCCGTGTGGTGGATTACGGCCCATACCCTCTCACAGAGAGGATGCCTGTGTCCCAGGCGTGGGAACCTTATAGGCTGATTATGATGATCCACTTAGCTTTTTCCTAACTAAGGTAAGATATTCTGCTGTAGGATTGACTGAAAAGCGACCTATACAGGGTGTAAGGGACAGCCCTCCGCAAATTAACAGGGCATTTAGCTCCTTACTTTGAATCATATTCCATCGAAAATTTTCTCAGGAAAGGTTTCGAAGAAGGATACGGAATGCACATTGTAGTTTTATAAAAGTTGTTCCCAAAGCTTTTAGAAATCGTCCGTGGAAAAAACAGTATCCCCCACAATTCAAGGAAAGAAAAAGATGCATTGCACTCGATTTCAAACAAAGTTTGAATGTCTCCGTAACCAGGTACGTAACGGAGGTTACCAAAAAAAATCATAATAACTGGTAGAACAAGTGAATCTAGTAGTCCTATAGGGTATTTTTACACCCGTTATGCTGAAACCGTTTTCGAGGTGGCGCGGGAAAAGAATTCATGGAAAAACTTGGCCTTTGCCCAGTTGTGGGACAGAATAGTATATTAATCTGCCTAGCCTTTTCCCAACTATGTTAGGGTCGGCTTCCAGTCTAACCGGATGCAGCTGAATACCAGTATTTTACATGGAGCGACTGCCTATCTGACCTCCACAACCCAGTAACTGGGTAATACGATACCCCTTGGTTAGACTGGTTGTCAGACTTTCGTGCTTCTGACGACTGGTAACGACTGTCAAAGATCCACAAATGACAGCCGGGTCCAACGGCTTAACGTGCTTTCCGAGGCACGGAGGAGTCTCTATATGTGAAAATGGTCACCCATTCACGGACCAACCCCGGAAAACGTAGCTTAACCTGATGGATCGACCCGAGCGGCTGTTATTACTTAGCCACTAGCTCCTCAGGGACAGAATAGTATAAATAAACAAAAAGAAAAGGCTGGAACCATGTTCTTCACAAAGTCAACAGAAATTAGTATTGGTACTGCTGAGTGTATTTAGCAGTGCCCTGACCGGGTTCATGTACAAAAACCGAAGATTAATCTATTGTAAAGTATGTAATGTGCATCAGTAAGTATTTATATAAATATTTTTGGTATGGTCAAATGCTACCTATTTATTATTTTTATTCAAATCAGGTCGGAAAAACCACTACAATTAATTTAATAGTTCAGCCTTGAAATGTCAGCAAATAAAGCTATTATTAGTAATATTTCAGATAGTTAATATTTCTACTAAAATATAGCGATAAAAAACCACGAAAACCGGCAAAGTACGTTTTTGAGAAGTAACCGGTTCTCGCATGTCGATTGAAAAGTGCACTACGTGATAAGCGATTTTACTTACCCTATATAGATGAATGATAAAGTGGAATTTGAATGCTGTTTTTTCTTATTAATAACTTAAGATATTTAATATCATGCCTATATTCCCCAAAGGGCAAAGGTGATAGTAGGTAGGAGTACCCGGGCAAGTATACCCGAATGTCGCTAGACAAAAAAGACAAAATATTCAAACCCATTTGGAATAGTCTGGTTATTTGTTGGAAACGCCGCTCGGCGACCGATGACACGATCCTTGGCCCACGTGGCCGTTGCACCAGCAGTCTTACATCGTCTCCTGTGCTTTGCTCGAATTGCTCGTCATCACTCGTATTGTCGACTACACAAGACCGTAATCAAGAAAGGAGAAAATCAATAAGGTTGTAAGGTAAGGTAACCAAACTGCAGTCGAATGTAATCGCCTGAGATTATGAAGGCAAGTATGTTACCCCATATTGTAGTATGTCTCAAAATATACGTGACAATAATGTCACGATGTCATCGAAAAGCAGTCTAGTTACACCCTTGTCACGATGTCATCAATCGACTGCAGTCTGGTTGTACCCCTACCTATTATAGATCAATTCAACAAAGCCCATTACTGTTAAAAAGTTTACCTACCCTACTGATTTTAAAATTTGTGTAAACTTGTTATTCCGAGCTATTTATGTAAAATCGACGATGATAAAACGATCCGTCCGGGCAATGTTGCCTACTGCGGCTCCTGCTTTTGTCTGGGTCAAAAATTATAGTACCATCACATAACCTCGAAGGATAACTCAGAGCTAATTTGAGACTAGCATGGAACAATAAAGTACTTAAGGTTGATGCGCTAGGGTAGCCCGCGAAATTCAAATTTAAGTTTAAAAATTAAAACTAAGTTCATGAAAGTGCCAAATGTCATGATTTCATGAAATAGTCATTCAATACACTTTCATGAGCTTAGAGAGTTGTATTGCTGATTTTAATGTTTATAATTCAGTAAATCCATATTTGCTACGAGCGCTAATAATATTTAGATCAACATACAACCTGATACTGACCTGCAAATTGCAAAAAACGTAAGAAAATTTGAATTTCACGGGCCACCCTAGCGCATCCCCCTTAACTAGCGATCCGCTCCGGCTTCGCACGGTTTTAACGACTTGACTGACATATCACAAAAACTTAGACACTTGTTCAACGCGTGTTTAATGTCAGTTTTATGTCAAACTCCATACAGAAATGTCATGTTTAAAAGGTGTTTATGCTCTAAACAACTGATAAACAAGGTTTTTGCGGTAACAAGGCTAGATTTCATAGTTACGTATATTTAACTTTAATATAATATTAACGTATTTATACATTGGAGTTAAATATTAAAGTCGCTTTTCGCGTTTGTCTGTATGTACGCGTTGTTCATCTAAACTACGCAACAGATTTTGATGGTACAATACGTTAATATTAAAGTTACATATAATATAAAAATCTCGATGTTTTGTCAAGTCGTAAAAACCGTGCAAAGCAGGGGCGGATCCCAGGTATATATAATAATAATATATTACATAGTTAGTACTATTTGATATTTATTAAGTTCGATTGCAAAACATCTAAGATTGACAAGTGTCGTGATTTAATTGTTCGACCTTAATTTTATAATTTTTCTGTTTTTGTCTACTTTAGAGAATCAGTCTGATACAGATTGCTAACAATGACAAGCATATTCATTGAAAATGATTCTCTGTAGATTCCTTCGGGCATGCGTTCAAGTTAATTATCTTTTAAAATTAAGGTTATTGAGTTATTTTTTTATTTATATTTTATACAACAATTAGACCCAGTTGAAAGCAGGGCTGACTTTTTAATTTTTAATATAAATTTTCTATAACAAATCTATTTATTTCTACATTACAATTGATATGTAATTAATAGCGTACGCACCGTTACTGCACCAGACCATTATTCGAAATTCAAAATGACGAGGGAAAAGTTTCGGGTGCGTTCAGGAAAACGGCACTATTCACTGATAGTAAATTAATTTGAACGCGACTCTTTATTAGGAACGTTGACGGCACGTTATCACAAACATAGATAATTTAAGTAATTTACTTAATAATATGATAAAATACGGCTATAGTAAAAAAATAGAAAGTAAAACTGACCCAGTCAGTGATAACAAATAGATAACACACACAGTTTAGCTTATCAGCAATCGTAGGGCAACATAACAATTACGATGTTCGCCTAATTTGATAACGTAATCATTTATAAGTGTGGTATAAATAGACTATTAGTAATGTATGCAAACTTAATGCATTTTTAAGGTACCTACCTGTTTTTTTCTTTTAATAAAAAGCGGGCCTCAAGCATAATCATTAATTAATTATTCTTTTTAACTTAGGTAACATCATAATAGAGGCACTGGTTAATAAAATTGCACAATCTTAAATAGATAAAGTGTCTGAGGTAGGAGGGTCCTGAGTTACAGATCACCCGGCACTCATATGCGTATTACAGAATCACACTCAAAACTCAAGCATTGCTTAAAACTCATTTTAAGGCTTTTTGATTGGTTGAAATACTAGTTTAAAGTAATGCTTGAGTTTTGAGTTTTGGGTGATACGGGCCTTAGATAGAACATGTTAATTAACGGTTAGAGTCAAGATATTATTAGTCTAGATATTATAAAAGTCTGAAATTCCAGTTAAGTATAAGCCCGAGCCTATAAAATTAAAATATAAGTAAGTACAGTTAAAAATGTATATTGTTTTTGATAATTATTAAAATTGGGTAAAATTATTTTGACTGTTATCTAATTTGACTCATCATCAGCCTATAATGTGGAGTAATTCGTCAACTCGTCCAACATGC
The DNA here is from genome assembly GCA_947363905.1 of Lithophane semibrunnea. Lineage (NCBI taxonomy): Eukaryota > Metazoa > Arthropoda > Insecta > Lepidoptera > Noctuidae > Lithophane > Lithophane semibrunnea. Next base: position 3,912,199 of record OX376186.1, on the reverse strand, counting down.
CTACGGCCCATTTTGGAAGTTCTTTTGATTTTCTGCAAGTCGTCTTAGATGGGCCGTAGGCATGTAGGACGAGTTGACGAATTACCCATAATGTGCCACTGCTGGGACACAGGCCTCCTCTCTGTGAGTCTTCGAATTTTTTTGTTCTACGATATGGTTTCCTCACGATGTACCTTTACCATTTTGAGAGCAGTGGTGATGAAAGGAAATAGATACCTAAACTGACTGTCTGGGTTTGAACTCGTATGTCGGGGCCGATACCACTGTACAATTCGTTCTCATTTGTCATGCATGGTACATAATAATTATTATCAGTTTATGACACATCGAGCTGTAAGTACGTAGAAGGAGACTGCCGCAGGAGACGACGACTTTCGAAGCCGAACTTTTTCTTACTTACTTTACCTAGGATACCTATATACCTTATGTCCTATTCCTAATACTATCTTAATCTTCTATCTATCTACTATCTAATTTTGCAGGTAAAGATTTACTTATAGAATCCTATACAATATACCTACTAGATATGAATTTAAAGTAATCTAAGCTACGAAAATGCAGGGCAGATCTTCATCAATGTTATGCACTTATTAATCATTAATCGCACTTAACCGTATTTGATTAATTATTGTAGGTACGTTTTAAGTACCACCTACCGAGTAGGTACTTAATGCAGCTAATAATTTAATTAATATTATTCCGTAATGTATAGTAGGTACCTATTGTTTCGCACCACTTTTCCTTAACTTTAGCGATGTTTTGTTATGCATATGTACTACAATTTTCAAAATCAAAAGTATTTACCGTATATCAACTAAATACTATGTACAAAGTATATAAAGGAAAAATACGGGAATAGGGCATTAAAAAATTCGTCCGCGTCGGTGTCAGTGGGAAAAGTTCCCAAAAGTCTGGCATGTTGCCACGTTGGATGGCATTACCATTCAATGTGGCAACACTCTGGGACTACAGGAGGTATACGCAAGTTTTATAATGCCTTAAATTACTCCACTGCATTATGTAAACAAAATCAGAAAAAAATTATCATACTATTCAGTATATACTGAATAGTATGATAATTTTTTTCTAGGTAGCTAGCTAGGTATATACCTAGCTAGTTGGATAGTGTGTTGAAAACAAAATACAACTAATTTGATATTATAGAAAAAAATTACGCAGATACCTCTAACAAATTATTTGAACGATTAACCTAACCGGATATAAATATGCAATCGTTATTTTTTGTCAGATTATCGTACAACCAACGTATTAACGTAATTTTTTAATAACGTGTTTTAATTTTTTAGCTCAATCAATAGATTTTTTGTAAATAAATACCTAATTGCTCCTTATTTTGCAATACATTACCGGTGTTGTGTCATCGCGCTTCTCTTTCTTTTCCATGCAGTCCGACAGTGACCGCGGTTTTGCTGTTATCAGCCTCCTACTACTTAAACGATTAGATTTAGGCGCAAATTTCGTTAGGTACCTAACTAAAAAATAATTAATACACGTGCATTAATTAATGCAAAAAAATATGTTTGCAACGCGCAGGAAAATTGATTTACCTACTAACATCATATTACCTATGTGAATGGTAGTTAGTAGTTAGTTAATTATAGGAACTCAAATCATGCTTTAACAACTTTACCGGTTAACACAATAATTATAGGGCATCAATTTGTATATTTTTTCCTTTGGTTTGGAAGAAGTTCCCATAGGAAGCGAGTGAAACCGCGGACAACAGCAAGTTCAAGACTTAGTAGCTTAGTAATTCAGTAAAACACTTTTATGTCCATACTTCCATACTAATATTATAAATTCGAAAGAAACTCTGTCTGTCTGTTCTGTCTGACTGTATGTTACCTTTTCACGCCTAAACCACTGAACGGGTTACGACAAAATTTGGCAAGGAGATAGATGGCACCACATAGGTTACTTTTTGTCAACATACCGAGCGCGCGGGCGAAGCCGCAGGCGGAAGCTAGCTAGAAGCAGCTTAACTACTATCAAATGCATTAAAGCTTCTAAGACCACCTAGGCATAGGCGTCAAAACAAAAAGGAACGGCCTTGACTGGGGTCGTACTTATAACTAATGAGGCAACATTGCACTAAGCCGCTGGATCTAGAAACATGAAATTTTGGCTCATTGGTGACTCGCACGAGTTTACTCGCCCGAAACGGGCGAATCGACACTTTTAATCATTATAATTTTTATTTTTTCTTGATTCTATTCGCAAGAAATTGATTTATTTGTAGGCAAATAGATTTCTGGATTTGACGATTTGCCTATAAATGAACGAATATCTTTTTAAATAAACCAATTGCTATTCCTTGATCTATTTGTCAAACTTCAATGTTCTAGAGAGCTAAGGACGACATCAACGCCAAATGAAGTTGTTTAAATTTACATAGGATTAAAAAGCATAATTATCTTCTCAGTCAATAAGTCGCGCATATTTTTGCAATCAACATACTTCTACACATTTCACAGGTCGTTCGCCATTTTTCCAAAATGGCCGGTCTCATCGCTGTCAAACACAATAGTCCCTACTAGTGTCTAACTGTCTAATAATGACCTTTTTTTAAAGGTATCTCGCAAGTCAGCCTAGTAGGTAAGTTGTCGGCTGCTTGACCGGGCTATCCTGTGGATACCTTAATAAATTAAGGCTTCCATCCAAGGCATAACACTTATTAACTAGGCGACTACATGCTGAGGGCTCCTCTTTATAATATTAGTATAGATAATTAGGTAGTTACAATACAATACAGTTACAATGCACTTAGTATGAAGTGCGGTTTTAAGTTGAACTTCATTAGGGGATCATTGATGGCACTCAGTAAGAAATCGATTACCTATTTTTATGGTAGGTTAATCCGAAATGAAACTATCCGGAAAATAACCGGAGTTACCGACGCAAACTGAAGTGGCAGTGGGCTGGCCATGTTTGTCGAAGGACCTAGGGCCGGTGGAGCAGACAAGTTCTAGAGTGGAGACCGCGTATCGGTAAGCGTAGTATGGGTGGAACGCTCTCCAGCTAGATAGACAGAAGACCTTAAGAAAGTAGTTGGGCCTATGTCCAGCAGTGGACTACGATAGACCGAGTTGATTGATGGTAGGTACTAAGTAACATAGCTTAAAAATCTACGTAGGTATTTCTTGTTGCTTTAAGCTTCACAACCAACAGCAAAGACAGGTTTATACTTAGAGTAGACAGACACCTATTTGAGAGGCAATCTAAGCAGCTACTATTTATTTTCTCTAGTGACAAACGTTATTTAAATAAAATGATACTTTAGACAGGTTCACCACCCGATTTCTCGAAAGCTAATACAAAAATATGTCAACGGCTTGTTAACATCAATTTAACTGCAGTTTTATCTGACCATTAGAAACTTTAAAAGTAAAACATTAAGCAGATTCAGTTTCTTTTTCAGAATTGTACATCTGACTTTAGTTATAATAATAAACACGAACCTTAATAAAAACCAAACGTTTGACATAAGTTTGCCATTAAAATTGATTAGTTTATTGATTAGTTTTTAAGAATACGGGTGTTATACATATTGATTGGATTAGAACAAGTGTGGAGAACTGGAGACGTCGATTTGTCTAGGTCAAGATTGTTTTATGATGTAACAGAAAATTCAACATGGCGGCAGAGCGAAAATTGAATGAAAATTAAATCTTCAGTAGGTTCTAGGTAGGTTCTACAGGGCCGAGTCACACCGGAATGTCAGATGCATTCGATTAAATTAGTCAGAATTATGTGAAGTTGATCTAAGATTTCAATTCGTGTTAAAGATATGGATTTTAAAGCATAATGTCCGTGGTACAACGAATGGCAAAGAAGAAAATTCGCTTAGCAATAAGAAAAAGAGGGATTCTCATCGATAAAAATTAGACTTTCATATAAGGTACTACAGTTAGTTATTGTGAAATGGTAATTGTTCAAGATACTGCAGTAGGTGAGATTCTATGCGTTTGCTTATAGAGAAGTGCGTTCAAAATTCCCCATCAATCCTTTTTCAGGAGCCCCATAAAAGTAAGCGGGTAATCGTTATATATGTGAGACGATGTGCATTTGACCATTGTATCTTAGCATTGTATTCATCTGGCCTTTTGTTTTTCCCTGTGTGACGCGAGAAGGCGGCCATCTTTAATTCTGTCTTTGTTTATTTTCAATAAAATTTAAAGGTGCGTTCACAAGTAGTGAACACGCAAAATACGCGTGGTTTGTGCACTTGCTCGTAAAGTGCGTGCTGATGATTGGCTATTTGTTTGCACCCTTTTATATAATTAACCCTACATCTTACAACATTTAATGTTGTATGTTCTTTAGGTGTGAAGCATCAACAAAATACACCAATAATAATTGTCCTTTAAGAGTATTCACTAATCATGTAGGTAAAAAAAAATATGTAAAATAAGATGGCGCATCTGTTTCTAGGTATCAGATGTTATTGTCAAGGTCATAAATGCAGCTGAGGTCATTAGTTTAGCCTGAAATAATGTATGGTCATCGGTAAATACATAGGTATCTACCTAATTAGGTGTATGTACAAAATTACATACAACTTCTTGTGCGTTATGAATGTATGATCAATGATGCTCTGCACTGATGTATATACCAAGTCCACATAACTTGTTTGAAATACTAATAGTACGAAATATACCAAATCACGTCAGCACAAAAAATAACCTGATTCAAGTATATTATTAATCAAAACTGTTCTCAACGAATCATCTTTGTTCTATCAACAAATATTATTAAGTGTACAGCGGAACTCTTAAAAGCAGGAAAATACGAACAAAATATTTCGCAAAACATGACGGCATAGCTTTCAAAGAATAAAGGATAAAATGTGCATACGAGAAACATTAATAATAATAACATAGAGGCAGGACGAACGCATTTGTGGTTATCATAACAAGGTAGTGCCAATATAAATAATATGAATGTGCGCAAGCTCCGATATGAGTAAATATCGCAATATGTGGATGAACACAGCGGCTCGGCAAACAGCGCGCGGAGGAGATCGTATTGTTTACATACAGTGATTAGAGTCTCACCTTTGACCACCTCTGTGTTGTCGACGTTCTGCGTGACCGACACGAACTTGGGTCCGATGTGGAGGCGCGAAGACTTGGTGACGTTGATGTTGGTGACGCCGGGCTGCGCACGCGACGCCGCCTCGACCACCCGGTCGTCCATCACCACCACCTCGGAGCCGGGCCTGCCCAAGGCCACCTCGTGCCCCCGAAGTTCACGCCGCGGGTCCCCCTCGTTCCACATTGTCACTGACTATCTTGTCTGTTTACCGACTTGTGTGACGGACGTGGAAAATCCGGCCACAATGGCGTGACGTAATCTGATGATTAACGACTTGGACGTCGACTCGCTTCGTTGTCTGCAACGCGACTAACTTCGCGACTCTGCATGTGGCGGCCATTGATAAGTTTTGCAAATTTTGTAATCCAACCCATTCGCTTATCTGCACTCTCTTTAGTGAGGAACTCTGAGTTAGTACCTAATCAGTAATCACTAATGTTTTATTTTATATCTCATTGTTTAAACGAAACAAAATGACTGCTTATTTTTTTTTCCATAACAAAAACAAAGAGTCATTAGGTATGTTTCTTTTTCAATTACTAAACCAATGTAGTGAGAAAGTTCAGATAACCATTTAGATACTATATTCTATTTTATACGTACGGTCAGTTTAATCACTTTTATTATCAACCTGTCTGGCGATAAAAAGCTCGATCTAGTTGTCTGACATTTGCGAACAAACTTCTGTATTATTCTAAAGATTTTCTTCGTAAAAGCTCGAGAATGTCCTATACTGCTGAAAATTAATGTAATCGTACTTATTACTTTCGCACACTTTCGTACGCTTCAGTAACTTCCATTATTTAGATTTTTCTATGATATTGAGTGGAATGGAAAGCAAGCAGGTAACCAGTTAACCACCACCTTCTATGCACATTTCCGCTACAAGGGGCATCGCAGGTGGGTTTTCCACTCTAGACACAGATAAATATGATTCGTCTGGTTCATAGACATAAGAGTGAAAATGTTTCAACCTTGTCTAGTCTTTGTCTTGCAGAAGGTCGGTATTGAGGCGGTGCTTCCCCGGACGAGCTCATAGGCAAAGAGGTTACTGCTACAAGGATCTTTTGCCGCTCAAATGACGTTGACAAGGGAGGCGCTGTTGGTCGACGTTTGTGCAATTGTTTTGTGGGGGAAAAAAACAAGATGGCGGCGTTGGTTCCGATTTTGGTCACGTGCCAAAAGATCCCGGTTATACTTACTTACTTTTGACATTTATGGCATGGTGATGTTAGCTGACGAGACGTTACGAGTATAATCACTGCTCATCCTCTCTCTTCCTACACGATCGATTTGTTTGCTTTGGCTTCCGCTCATAGGTAGCCACCGACTAGTAAGGATAGGTTGTTGAATTGAATAGCTTGTGCCTACAATAGGGCGCACATCAGTGGTGCACTGGAGCCTAACAAAATCAGTAGGTATGTAAATGTACAAGCTGGCCTCTTATTCAATTTAAAATCCGAACTACGGCCAGCTGAAGGCCAAAGTATTACCAGTGACGTGCGGCCTATTGTACCAATCACGTTTATGTTAAAATATAATGTTTTTTTTTAAGAATGTGGTCTATCAAGCTCTTGATTGAAGCCGGTTTTTTCATTTAGATAATGACTTGTTGTTTATTTTACTGAGAATTTCAATGATAGAAGTTATTTTTTTTGGGCATGTTATCTCTATTAGCAAAGTCATATTTTTATCTTAAATAATACTATTAATTAAACAGGGAAACCAACGGAATGGGCCAAAGATGGGAATCCCCTCGCAATGCGGGTCGTGTCGTTAGATAGGTACGTGAAGAAAAACAAACCAACAGATTTTTCCACATTTAGAAAAAAACTTTAACAAAAATCTTTAACTTTAACATTTAGTAGGATTAGCAAATATTAGGAATGATGCACCAATTAATATTAATTGGTGCATGCATCTATTGCACTTGTAGCTAATATGCACTTCATGAAGGGATAAGAAGCAAGCTTTAATTAGTTAATGACCGTGACCGGACGGAATGTTTGATTAATAGCCGGGTAGTCAGTACCTACTGCAAGAATTCAGAAGGAGAGGAAGTCAATTCAAAGTAGAATCATATAATTCCATTAAACCATTAAAAAATAAAATCTGGCTTTCAAAAACTACATAATCTGCCTGTAATGTTCCCACTGCCAGATTTTATTTTTAGCTTAGTGAGCTTGGTAAGCAATTGTCAATTAAATACATTTCCCAGAAAGCGGGCGCATGTCACTTTTTCAAACTGCCAAATTCATAAAAATGTTCGCAATCAAAAGTTAATGCCAGTTGTTGAAGTGGGAAAAATCTTGACGAGTAGGTACATACTACATAATTATGTCCCAGTAAACTTCAAACAAATTACAGTAACGCGATGGGGTCAGCGCACACCGAACCGAAAAATGCTCGTGTATGGTTTGGACGTGTATTTCATTTTGCAACGTATGGAATTGTCATAAGATTAATTTTTCAGTAGTCTCAGAAAATGCTCTGCTCTTGGTGTGCGTTGACCGCTGACGCATGGTGGTATACAGGTATACCACCATGCATCAGGGCACACCAAGAGCCCACTTATACAACTGGCATTAACTTAACCTACATCTAAAGATCATAGTAGGTACAGTCAGCCTAAAAAAGATGTATACCTATATAAGATTGTTTTGAAGCTGACTGTTGTTAATTATTTAATTCACTCAGCCTATTATTTTCAAAGTACCTATTAAAGATTCAAGTAACTATGAATCAAATCGGAACAACTTATACCCGTGGTCGCCGTGGATACCATCGTAGCCTATTTGCATATTCGGTACAGACACGCACACTTCTAACGGGACGACACGGGAAAACCAAGCCAAAGATAAGTTGGAATTTATACATTAGGTATGATTCAGCACTGCATAGCAATCTGTTTAGTAGACGCTACGTCATAACAGATTCCAAAAGTAGGTATTGATATGTAACTAAACTTTTCGTTGACTTCTGAAGCCGTGACTACTTCGCCGCGCGACGCGAATTTTAACAAAACAATTTCTAAGAGAAAACTTCACGGCGATCAAAGCGGCGGCGCGGGGTCGCGCGGTGTCGCGTCGTGCGGCGAATCGCGCCAGTATGTAAGAGCCTTTAAGATACTACACTCAGGGCCTCCAGGCCTTAATTCTAAGTGACTGCTCGCTAAGGGCACCCCCTGTGGGGTACGAACCTCGGCTTAGGGCGTCACTGGCGGGAAGATAGCAAGTTGGGACAGGCTGGTTCAAGTCAGGATAATTATTATTAACTGGGGAATTTAAAGCTACATGCCCATCTGTGGCGCGAGCGGACACTTCAACGAGCAAGGGACGGGGGGGTGGTATTTAATTGGGGTCGTACTACAGGGCGGCAGGGTGTAGAGACGGAGAATTATGTGGAACGGAGAAGCTCTGCGAAGGGAAACTTTACCTGTGAAGTGTACGTCAATCTGCCTAGCCTTTTCCTAACCATGTTGGGGTCGGCTTCCAGTCTAACCGTATGCAGCTGAATACCAGTATTTTACATGGAACGACTGCCTATCTGACCTCCACGTGGATGTCAGATAGGCAGTCGTTCCTTGTATGTCGTTCTATGTACACATATCGTAATTACCCAGTTACTGGGACAACCCAGTAACTGGGTAATTACGATACCCTTTGGTAAGACTGGTTGTCAGACTGAAGGGCTTCTGACGACCCGTAACAAATGTCAAAGATCCACGCATGACAGCCGGGACCACCGGCTTTGACCACCAGCTCATGCTTTCCGAGGCACGGAGGAGTCTCAGTATGTAAAGATGGTCACCCATCCACGGTGAAACCTGATGGATCAACCCGTGCGGCTGTTATTATTTAGCCACGAGTTAGCTACAGGCTAAGCGACAGAATATTTTAATATGTTTCACAGAGCGACCGTTATCAGGACTGCACATCTCTGATACGTTAACGACATTTTAGGGGTATACCAAATCCTGCCAGGGTTGCGTTAAAGTCCGAAAGGGATACCGGGACCTTGGCAATAGGCAACTGAAGGAACACGGGTGGGTTTTAGTCAGTATAAGTCTGATACGCCCGTCCGCTCCGCCCAGAGAGGGAGCTAAAAAAAAAAAGTGGTATACCAAATGTTAGGATTTGTTCGGAAATCTTATCCACATAAAAAGAAAGAAAATACATTTGTTTAGCACAGACTAAACCTTAAGCATAGCTGAAGTGGCAGTAGCCCGGCCATGTCTATTGAAGGACGACTCGTTGATTGGAGACAGTGAGTCAGATAAACTAATGTAAAGCATCCCTCAGCTATAGAAGGATAAGACTGGAAAGGTGGGATAGACCTGGTGCAGAAGCCTAAGAACTGGTTGACTTGGTGCACATTAGAAGAGGCCAACAGTAGACTGCGATAGGTCATTTCAAACAGGATATAACCAGTTCTTTGAATAGCAGTTCCGTTGAATAAAAGTGTTAGGAAAGTGGGACAGGACATCAATAAAAAATAAAAAACCTCCATTATCATCATCACCTACTTATAAAATATTGCAAAAAACAGATTAATACCCAAAACATTGTCTGTTTTGATACGATATGTGATAGCAAGAAGATAAATAGTTGGACTGTATAAAATTAAATTCCGATAATTCTCCTTGTTTTGTTATGTAGCAATGTGAGAAAACCAGCAAATACTGGGTTTACTTTGATCTTTTTCTTCCCAAGAATAGCCAAAAAACTGGGTGGAGAAAGAGTAAAACCGGGGTGGAGTGGCCTTTGGCCAAGTAGCGGCTTCCGATAAGGTGAGTTACTGAAAGAAGTCGCTTCAAAATACACGGTTCCTCGCAATGCGGTTGCCGCATTTAAAAGCCTTAGAGCTATTTAGTAGGAACTCTTATCCCCTGGATACACGACGCTAGTTAATTTTCCAAGTTAGGATAGCATGCAAGTAATATACAATGAATTCCATTCCGCGCTTAGCACAAGCTAGAGCTTTTTACACGATTCTGGTTGATTTTAGAGTAAAATCCATAGTCTGTAACCAAACAATGAGGATAGTTCTATAAACACGAGGCAAGAGTGACTATCTTGATAGTTTACTAGAACTATGCTAGCTTCAAAAACTAGCGCCATGGCGGCCAATCTCAACTGACATGTTATAGTGCACAAGTGTGTGCACAGACACAGGTGCATTCTCTCTTTCCTCACTTTCATAGTCCGATGGGACAGCAATCTGACACGACAAAGGCTTAACGAATTTCAAATAAATAAATAAGTTTATATTCGAGGCACCGGAGTATCACACCGCCAACTTTCAAACTCCGAGGTGTTACTTAAAAAATCCTAATGGGATTTTTGCATATGGAACTTCAAATAGAACTTTAAAAACAGCTTTTCATTGTTATTCAAAATTCTTCCTAAACCCAGTGTTCAGAGTACATTTGCGTGCAAAATAAAGCTTCAATAACTTCATTAGCTAGATAAACACCGGTTATTAAGTAGGTAAATAGGTACGTCAGAAACCGGTCATTGACCAATCAATTTAACCTCTGGAAGGTCAGCGAAGCCCCCTCGCAACAAAAGCAAAGTCCGCTTAAGTACCTACCACTACTATACATGGAGTTCAAATAAATAAGTAAATAAAGTCGAGGTACCGGGTATCACACCGCCAACTTCCAAACTCCGGGCTGTTACTAAGAAATTCCTAATGGAAAAACCCAATCCTTATTAGGTTTTTCAGAGTTTTTCCGTGGGGGATCTAAGAAACCGGATATGTTGGCATTTAGTTCAAGTCCATAGGCAAAGCTTAATTAATGGTTTCTGTTAGTAATAACATCGCGTATCTTCCACACATCTCGAACATCGCTTTTATAGTTGGATTTGTTGGATATACATACGATGATGATGAATGATTCAGTGTTCCAGTAAATGACTGGAAAGTGTAAATGACTGTAATGTTAGTTGTGGTAGATATTATAAAAGGTAAGTAATTTACAAATAAATAAAACAGGAAAGGGAAATTGTGGGAAAACATCATCTGCCGAGCCTTTTCTTAATTATGCTGGGGTCGGCTTTCAGTCTACAGTGACCGGAGTCTACAGTAACCGGATACAGTTTGTATCAGCAGACAATAAAATACAGACAGTTTGGAAAATTATCAATAATGAAACGAATAGGAACAAAAATCATAATACCGATTACACACTGGAGACGTCAGGTTTTGGTCTCATTTGCGATAACAAAGAAGTAGCTCAAGAATTTGTACATTTCTTTACCAGTATCCCACTTAAAACTACTGAAACCTTAAACTCCTCGCCATAGCTTTCTTTTGATTTTGTAAGGGCGAACGTTTCAGCCTGCCCGATTGAATTAATTTTAAGTATATTAACCCCGTAACAGTAATAAAAGCTTTTAAGCAAATCAAGATCAAATTGACCGAGGATCTTTGGGGAATGTCCATTAAAGTCTGTACCTCCATAATTGAGACCATAGCGCCTTACTTAACCTTAATATTTAATTTGTGTGTGGATCAAGGAGTCTTCCCGGATTTAATGAAATACAGCAAGGTAATACCACTTTTCAAATCCGGGGACAGTAAAGACACCAAAAAAGACCCGTATCCGCGGTGCCAGTTTTTAGCAAGGTGTTTGAAAAGGTAATGCTGAATCAAATTATCAATCATTTTAACTCAAATAAAATCCTTCATGGCCAACAGTATGGTTTCACCAAAGGACGTTGTACGACCGACGCCGATGTAACCTTATTAAGACACATTTTTACCGCGTGGGAAGAGGCCCAAGATGCCATAGGAATCTTTTGTGACCTTTCTAAGGCATTTGATTGCTATCACGAAACATTACTCTTGAAACTTGAGTATTACGGACTTGGAAAACTTGCGCTCAATTTAGTAAAATCTTATTTAAATGATAGACAACAGCAAGTTCAAATAAACGGTATCAACTCACTAGGTTTAAAAGTAAAAATGGGTGTTCCACAAGGCTCAATTTTGGGTCCTTTCCTCTTTTTAGTATACATTAATGATCTACTCCATTTATTAAAAAGCTGCCACACATGTTGTTATTTGCTGACGATACTTCCTTAATTTTTAAGGTAGATAGACGTGCTACAAGTTTTGACGAAGTAAATAACACCCTACTGCAGGTCCAAAATTGGTTCACTGCTAATAATTTAGTATTAAATGGTAAAAAAACGAAGTGCATAAAATTTTCTTTACCAAATGTCAAAAGCAGGGATTGTGAGATTATATTGAATCAAGAGAAACTAGAATTCGTCGATAAAACTGTTTTCCTGGGGATCACGCTCGACTCAAGGCTACAATATGGGGTCCTCATTTAACATCTCTTGCAGGACGGCTAAGTTCAGCAGCATAATGCTGTCAGAAAAATCCGTTAATTTATTGATGTAGATACCGCGAGGCTAGTCTATTTTACTTACTTTCATAGCATCATGTCTTACGGTATTTGACTATGGGGACGGGCTGCAGACATCGAATCTATCTTTATTCTGCAGAAAAGAGCGATCAGAGCCATTTATAATCTCCGCAGGCGCGATTCTTTAAGGGAACTGTTTAAGGATATTAACATCATGACGGTAGCTTGTCAATATATCTATGAAAACATCATGCACGTAAGAAAAAAATTACATCTTTTTAGTAAAAGAGGTGATAGACACAATTACAGTACTAGAAATAGGGACCTATTAGTTCAACCAGGTTTCAGACTGGCTAAAGTAGATTCATCTTTCATGGGGTACTGTTTAAAATGTTATAATAAAATTCCTCCCCACATACTTTAACTGAATGAGACGAAATTCAAAACTTGTTTAAAACGCACACTATGCAGGCAGGCATATTATAAGTTAGAGGATTACATCGCTGATAAAAATGCTTGGCTTAATGCTGGTCCTGCTTCTCAACCACAACTAACTAATTAACATTTGAAAATACTGTTGAAGCTGCTGAAGATTGTAAGACAATCTTTGCCTTGTATAAACTCAACCTCCTTTGTATTATATAATTGCATAGCAACGGTGTGAGTACGATGTACTATAGAGCTACCATTTACCGGGTAATATGTCTTTGATTGACTTGAATGTGCTCTGGCGGCTGGGAATATGTCATGCTCACTCAGATGTCTCGCTGATGGTGGCGCGTGTGTTGGATCATTTAGCTCCCTTCAAAATGGTTGAGCTGAACGGTGCTGATCCATGCGTCATGTTCGTGAACGGGCGCCGTCAGTTGTGACTAGTCATGTCTTAGTTGCCATGGCTTATTTTAATTTTGGAATTGTTTTTTGTTTTTATTTTATAATTGCTGACGCTTTTAACGTGCTTTCTACATTGTTCTCACATGTATAATTTTAACAAATACGATGTAACCAATTTGTTTATAACAATTTTTTTATTTAAAAGATTGATCGTGGAGTTTCTTGCCCGTTCTTCTCCATACTACTGCGCTTTGGAATGGGCAACTAGCTTCATATTTTTGACTCCTTGCCAATTCAAAAGTGCCTGTAAATGGTTTAATTGAAATAAATGCTTTGAGTTTGAGTTTGAGTTTATCCGGTTAGACTGCGGTGCAGTTACATGGAGCAACTGCTTGCCTGACCTCCATAACCGGGTAACTGGATAAGTAACACTTTTGGACTGTCAGACTTTCGGGCTTCTGAATACTCTTAACGATAGTCGACTGTCAAAGATCTACGAATGACAGTTGGGGGCAACGACTGAACGTGCTTTTTGACAGGTACAGTCTCAGTATGTAATAGATGGTCAGCCATCCATGGACTGACCGCAGCAAGCTTACCTTAACCTTGTACCTATAATCCTATGCCCCGTTTGATCATGATCGTTAAATGGGTTTGAGGCTAAACGGCCTAAGCATCCTGGGCAATTTGGGAAGACTTGATTACCTACTGTTTGTGGTTTCTCCTAACCATACCTGAAATCTTTCTGTATGACCAAACCAAAATTACATATCAGTTAAATAACCCTACCTTACTTATGAAATCTTTTTGGAAGTTCCTATAATCTTGTTGACATTATGGTTTATAAATCATTACCGGTTTTGGCCGGTTTTCATCGATATTTACTTATCACTTAGGCACAGAAAAATCCTAGATAAATCGTCGAGTATGACGCGAAAGGGTGCTGTTTGTATAGTGTAATTTGTATTAAATCGATGAGTACCTTACACCTACTAAAGCAAGTAGGCATTGTATTATATTGATATCTTTTTGGAAGATCGACCTGTTCAGTCAGGATAAGACCTGATATTATGAGGATTATTAACCGGTTTTCGTGATGGACACAAGATATAATGCTAGGTAAATTGTCGAGCTGTTTTGTACCGTTTATTTTGTATTTTACCGTTGACTACCGTCATTACAAAAACACATCGCACCTTCTTCGGTGCAACAAAGTCACAACAGCTCATTTTTTAATTTTACTATTTGTGACTTTGTTGCACCGAAACAAAAGTCAAAACAGCTCATTTTTTAATTAACTATTTGTGACTTTGTTGCACCGAAGCAGGTTTTACGTCTGGTAGGCCAATACCTAGGGAGGTAGGGGGGATGTGAACCCCGGCTGGGGATTGGATGTTTTGATCACCGTGTGGTTTTCGGAATTCCACAGGATAAAAGAGAGCGTAAAATTCTAAAGCAGAGATAACGGATATCCGGCCTTATTTTACATTCCGGCCGAATACGGGAAATTAAAAAAATAATTAATAAGTATATAATTAGTTAAAAAATAATAATAGTAGCAATATTTACCTAGTTAAGTTTTCCTCCTAATTTTTCCTCAAAGGACGTGAACAAAGAATTGAATATACACTCCTTTGCAAAAAAAACCCTTACTTTTTTTTAGTAATTGGCTTTTCTATGGATAATATTAATATTTTTATTATGTCATTAGCATAAATTATAGTAATTTCTTATTATCAATGAGAATAATAGTTTTAACACTTGAATCCTGGAATCGGTGTTTTAGTCAATGTAAACAGACAGCCGTGTTGAAATGGAATTTTTAATCGGTATAATGAAATTAAGACTTCGAGTACTTTTATGGTATTTTAATAAAAAAAAGACATTAAAAAATAAAAAATAATAACGAGTATGACCTCCCCTTGCAGTGATTACGGCATGTAATCGTCCTGGCATGTTTTCCACCAGGCTTTTGATGGTGTCCTGTGGAATGTGTTCCCACTCAGCCGAGATGACACGTTTAAGCTCCCTGATATTTTGTGGAAGTGGTTGGACAGATCGTACTCGCCTTTTTAGGAGGTCCCAGACGTGCTCGATGGGGTTAAGGTCGGGGCTCCGCGCTGGCCAATCCAAACGACGAATACCGACCTCTTGCGTATAAGCATCTACGTCGCCAGAACGGTGGGCCCGAGCATTGTCGTCCATGTAAATGGCTTCTTCGCCAATCGCAGCCAGTGCGGGTTGTGCATGTTGACAAAGGATTTCTGTTAAGTACCTTTACGCATTTAGTGAGCCATTTTCAATTAATACTATCTCGGTACGATAGCTGGAAGTTACGCCCGCCCAATACATAACGGACCCTCCACCATAAGGGGTGATTTCTTAAAGTAAGTAAGTAGTCGTAAGTAAAACTGAAAAAGGGATTTTTCTTTAATTTTTTTAAAGTTTCGAATTTGGAATTCACTTTTTTTTATACCCAGACTGTTTATTAAGTGCCAGTAACATAGTTTGGCAATTAAAATATCTTTACAACTAAATGATTACCAATAATGTAGAAAAATCAAAACCGCCCGTTTTTTTTGCAAAGGAGTGTATTATTCAATCAATAAATTATTTCATTCGTTCTTTATCTACAGAACAATATACCTCCGTATCTACCTGATCGGTCGAGCAAGGCCTGCTTCTGTGGGCTTGTTCCGATTAGGTTATGATTAGCTCAATAACTTGCTATCCTGTTTATAGGACAGCCGGATATCTGGTAGGTATCCAGTATCCGGCCAGAGAATATAAGGTTAACCTTTAACAATACTCTTGGCTTAATGCGTGAAACATTTTTTTATCAATGTATCGAAGAAGTAGAAGCGCTAGGTTCCTAGCTGTCGGTAAAATTGACATTTTTATCTTTCACTATTAGGATAAGTGATGGGCCCCGTTGATATCACTTCATATAAAACAAAGTCCTCTGTCGTCTGTCTGTCTGTCTGTTCGCGATAAACTCAAAAACTACTGCACCGATTTTCATGCTGTTTTCACCAATGGATAGAGTGGTTCTCGAGGAAGGTTTTAGTATATAATAACTGAGATTCACGCGGGCGAAGCCGCGAGCATCAGCTAGTTATACATAAGTATAAATAAAGTACCATATGTTAGTAATGTAGATTAGATACATGTTGCAGATATTAAGATTATTGGAGGAAGTACCTACTAATAAATAGCTAAAGTTGATTAAAAAAATTGTGTTATCGTCCACGACCTACATTTTAAAGATTTGCAGACATACCTTCAAAAATAGATAAAATAATATTTAGTGCATGAATCATTTGTAAATTAAAAAAAACAACTGCAAAGTAAAGCGCAAAAAATACGTTATTTTACGTTTCAGATCTATAACCATTTAAATTAATTACACAGCCTTGTCTTGTTTGAATCCCACCTCATTACGTCACATAGGTCACACAAACGAATAGTTCACTTGTCTTTAGAAAACCAATTTACATATTATCTAATTACTTATTCCAAAATGTAGCATAGACGGCTAAGTTGAGAACACGTTGATTGTGCGTACAGCTAAGCAGTGGAAATCTCTGCCGAGGTCTGTTTTTCCCGATAGCTTTGACGTTTAACTTTGGGGTTTTCAAATTTCGAGTGCAAATAAGTTACTTCTAAAACAAACGTGCTTTATCGTCGACCGATCGCATCTTCACTTAATTACCTAACCTAACATCAGACGCAATAATGCGTTAATATTTATTATTTATGTTTTAATATATAATATATATTTTATTTTTATTTATTTTTTATTATATATTTTTTATCATATATATATTTTATTACGTTTTTAATTTGTACCTACTCATTCATTTATTTTAATTGTATTAACGTACGTTACGTATTCTTACAAGTCATATACCAGTTTTTGCTTTTTCTCTTCGTATTTCCTCACAAATGAAGAGATCCGCAGGAGAACCAAAGCAACCGAAAAAGCCCGAAAAAATGCCAAACTTTAGTGGTAGTGGGCTGGGCACATTGCTCGCAGAACGGATGGGGCCGAAAGGATCTGGAGTGACGACCGCGTACCGGAAGACGCGACGTAGCGTTAAAAGGCCTCCTAGTAATTTGTCCGATGACCTTGTGAAGGCTGCAGGAATCCGCTAGATGCAGGAACCACAGAACCGGTAGAAGTGGCGGTGCTTAGGAGAGGCCTATGTCCAAACAGTGGGCGTCTTTCGACTGAAATGATGATGACGATGATATATCACATGGTGTGAATTTAACGTGCCGATACGTATCAAAATATTCAATTAGATTTACGAACCAAAGAAGGTGGGTATTTTCTTAAAATTATTTTTTACAGTATATAGTATTTTCTGCTAGTTATAATTGTTAAGAAACTAACTGATGGCTTAAAAACATAACCGCAGTGACACCATGCTCGTTCATAGTGAAAACTTATGTATGACGCAAAAATAATTTGGGGTCCAAATATTTATTCTGCAGAACACATAATACTGTACAAATATTACGGATTATATTGTTCGTATAAATAATGTGTAGTGTTGCGTCAGCACCTGCACCTGTTATGGTGAATATTTACATGCCTTTCTTTTTTAACCGATTTTAAAGCGGAGGATGTACTTAGTAATACCTTCTCAGGCAAAAATCAAAACTATAAAACTTCGAACGAAGAATGGCTTATCCGATCTTCAAAAAAATATTTTGTTATCTGTTTTGAGTATTAAATTGTTTGTTTTACAAAGTTATCAACTACATGCTGACGTCAAAGTGGACAAACGTCATCTAATTCCACAGACCACACCTCTCTTGAGTAGATAGGTACCTAAAAACATAATATCTACCCACGACAAAAGCAGATTATCCTTCTGAAAGTATATTTAGGTATTATTCAGGTTCAAGTACTGAGATGACGACTAATACAGAAGTATGGAAGAAGAAGACATGGTGCAACGGCAAAAGAATGATGACTGACTCCCATAAGTTCATATACTAAAGTGCCAAATGTCATAATTTCATGAAAGAGTCATTCAATGCACTTACATGAACTTAGATAATTGTATTGCTGATTCTAATGTTTATAATTCTGTAAATCCATATTTGTTACGGCTGCGAATCATATTTAGATCAACATACAACCTGATACTGACCTGCCAATTGCAAAAAACGTAAGAAAATTTTAATTTCGCGGGCTACCTTGAAGCTTTCGCCTTAAATATAACTAGTGAAATGAAATGTATTATAAAACACCTTTGCATAACCCTTAAGGGAAAACAGGCGAGATAATATGAGTAGAAATCTTGCAAATCATCGTTACATAATGTGTTAACTTTGTGACCTCCATCAGTATCATAAAGCGATAAAATTGTTTACTTCAAGTATTCTCCTACCTACTAAACGATTTAAGTAAGGATTAGATTATTAAAAACCTTCTTATCTCGGTGTTAATAAATAAGTTAAGTAAGTCGATTTTGTTTGTAAGGCATCCATCAGATAACGCTTGATATTGATTAGTTGGTAATTGTATATTTTTGGCTATATGATAAAAAAAAATATTTATTAGGGAAATTTTATAGAAAAATACTCCCGTGGAACATTACCAGCCATACCACCATACCATAAAGTCATGAGGGTTTTTTTTTTTTCCTCTAGGCAATTAAGCCGGTGTCGACTCTTCTGCCAGTGTCACGTAAAGACGGCAGCGCAATGTGGCAGGCCGTCGAATTTGTACTTTGTGGTAGTTATTGTTAGCTGCAAGGACGAAAACAAGGGTTAGTAGAAACATTAATTCTAATTTACAAAATTATATAAAATAGTAAACAACAACGTTAAAACTATACAAAATATAATACATAAATATTTTACGCACCATCACCAGTCAGTAGTGGGATGTTGTAGACTGACAGTAACCGGCAAACATAAGATACGAAAGTGCCGCTCCGAAGACTGAAACTGCGATTTAACTAAAGAACAAAAACTTGTCGTGCCGTAAGATAATGGAAATGGGGACGGAATCACCTGCAAGGCTCTGAAGTCCTAGTACCTATTAAGAACCGGCGAGTTTTGTAAGAGCGTTCCATAATTTCTACCAGGCGCACCATATGGATAACCGCCTTCACGCGAAAAATCAATACGGGCCTGCGCACATTGATCGAGATAGTAGTTGCGTCCTCAATTTGCGCATGAACATTGTTTGATACGGCACGATATTTCTTTAGTTTGATGGATAGGAGTCGGCCAGAATTCTGATATTATGAACTGATGTTATCGTTGATTTTGTTTTAGTATTGCCGCTCATTACTTACTAAGATAAGAAACGGGCAGTGTTTTGTATATTGCTAAGAAAGAAGTGCTTTTACGTTGCATAGAGGACTAGATCCTCTTTATTCATTTACTTACAGTTCAATTCTTTCATCAGCAGACACGTAGTGATATGGTGTGATGTGATGTGGTTGTCCATCCTAATGTTGGGGAAGAAGTCGCTTATGTTCTTTCATCTCTAATGTTATATTATAGAACATAATGAAAAAAATATCGATATTCTATTTATCTCTCACTAGACGACAGGTGAAGCCCGAACCACGTTAGAAAAAATAACGATTTTTTCGATTTTTTAGCTGTTCCGTTGGGCTTTTCTTTTTTTCTAAACCACGCCAGTACTGAGGTGAACAAATAAAAAAAAACAACTTAGCCGAGACTAACGCACGGCAATCCATTTTTATATAATAATAATAATATAAGATAGATTTCTGTTCAGTTTCAAACGCCGATCATCATAAATGCTACCAGCGCAAGTTAGTTTGCGTTTATTTAAATATAGGCGCTAGGTTACACTTGATTGATGCTCAGACAAAATCAAGTTATTTGATATTAGTTAAGTTACAGGGGTTTTCAGGTCTCAGTGGTTCTTATATACACTAGTTACAGGAAACATCATCTTCCTGCCCTTGTCCCATGTCACTTGGGGTCGACGCAACCCGTTCCATCTTCCATTCTCAATAGAAAATAATAAAAATATATTGATGAATGAAGATTATGAATTATATTGATTGTAATAAAAGAGGTATTGCATTTCTGTACTATTGCAGGAATCCTGTTTTTATTGAATCTAAAAATAGGTAGGTACTACCTCTTTTATTACAATGAATGTAGGAATATTAGAATCCTTCAATATTTTTTCCCATGAAAAAAAATATTTCGATACGAAGAATGTTGTTTGTTCTTCTTAAAATATACCTACATAATAATGTATTGGGGTATGTTTGTTTAGGTTGTGTGCCTGATATTTTTAATTTGTTAAGTTTTAGTTACGTATGTTGTAAACAATGGGATACCTATTTTACCAAAACTAATGTTTAGGGGAAGTCCAAAATTTTGAGTAAATAAATCAGAATGACCAAACAATTTTATGTTTATTTCATCACAAACTCATATGACATCATTAATAAAGTAGGTAACATAATATCTTATTTAAACAAAAAAAATGTGTTATCTCAAAAATAGAGCAATAGATTTATTTATTATAATAGCCTTAAACAACTAGTACTAATTAAAATTTAATTTACATTAATATAGGCTTACATAATATTAATAATTACATTTTACTGTTAATTTATCACGTGGTTTTGTTACCCTACCTATTGTATAAAACCTTGTCTACGTGTCAGGACAAACGGGTAAAGACAGGGTAATCTTAGAAATTGTACCTTATCATGGATTTTCCTAAAGCCGATGTAACTCTGATAATAAATAGTACACTATGAATTAGTACCTCGACAGACAATATGCTGCAGCGTCTTCTTGCTCACTCGCTTTGCCCAAAGAATTGCCAAGCATTTGAACTAAAGAATATTGCAAATTTTGAGCCACGCTTTGAAAATATTATAGGAAATTAATCTCTGACAAATGTGAAATAGTTCTTATAATAGTTCAACCGTAGCTCGTTGTGATTTAGTTGCAATGTACGTTCGGCCTGTTGGGGTCCTAATAGCATATTAAATGTATAAATACTTTTTAGGATCTAACATAAATATTGAAGCATGCAGACATACTTGTAGGCAGCCATGCTAATATAATATACCTATACATAAAACTTAACGTTATCATTACGTTTAAAATTGTGAACATTGTGAAAAAAATAAAATTTCCTCCACCCACAACACACTGTGCCTGTGCGCATACAATTTTAAACGTAAATGTGATAGGTATACACAAAGCTTAATTTATCTACGTATGTATAATATTACTATAATTAAAAATAATATTAATCATTTGATCTAGTTACCTCACGATCAGATTTTTCAACCGCATTCTAAATCCATCGCAAAAGGTGTTTTATAAAAATTTCAAGGAAACAAATTGTCTATACACGACATGTAGCCGTCTGATTGTGTACACAATAACAATAATATTAATAATTGTATACTTGATATAATCCGCATTTAATCAATTAGTTAAATGATCATTTTAATCTATATGTCAACTGATAAGTAGGTATATAAATAAATAAGATGTCTATCCTAAATGGCGCTATATTGATTAAGCTTTAATACTGTTCATCTTAAAAGCGCATATCGATTACTGTTCCAATTTTTTTTTTTTTTAATAATTATACTTGACCATTGACAGTTTACTCAGCAGTTTTATTCCCAATGTAAGAATATTGAGAGTAACTTGAAATACCGTAATATCGCGCCATCTATTGACATCTCAGCAAAATAAATACTTGAATTCATTATATTTTATTCAAAAATTGTGCAGCGGTGTGCGTGATAAAATCATCGAATTTGACGTAGCAGACAACATCTAATATTGGGTACTGTATTAATATATGTGAACAGTTTGTAGTGTTTGAAGATTCTTGTTCAAATTAACAATAAATTGTTCACTACCGTGTACTATGTTAGGTAAAAAACAAGATATTTGATGCGGTGGGCAACGTACGAAGAGAATCATCGTAACCCCGCACGCAAGAATAAACCAGTAGAAAACAAATGCAATGCTAGAATTCCCTTTAAGTACCTACATTAAAATGCACATCACGACATAGTGCTAGGTACATTCTGTTTGTATTTTACCATTGCCAAGAATGATAACTTATAACAAGCTCTAGCATTGCCATTCGTTCACAGAGCTGCAGCCATTTTCTATCGATGTGCACAGAAACCAAATATAGAACAAAAAGACCTAAGGACTACGGAGTCAAATATTAAGACAATGCTGTTTATAACTAACGAAAGAAAAATAAACGCAGATGGTTTCATTATTACCTACTCCATTGGAACCCATAATGACTCCGTCATCAGACAACCATCGAGTGACGCTACACAAGGACAAATAGATTATGGTGCGTACAATCAGTTGCAAACATGAAAAATTTACCTGACAAGTAAATAGACGTAGGAATACTTTTCCATACCACAACGATCATTTATTGACAAGCTTACCTAAGTTTGACAATCAATGATCGTTCTATAACGAAAACATCATTTGTATTTCTAGATTTGAAACTGATTGTAAATTGGAGTTCACTATAGTTTGATGTTCTCTTTTTCGAATTGATTGGTCCTAAAGATTTTCCTCAGATATGCTGCAAAGCATTTATTCAAAAGATGATAATTGAAGATTCTTTCTCTTATGACACATAAAAGGCCCATATGGTGTACTTAAAAACGTGAAATACTTCAGCATACCTATAAACGAACATAAACATTATGAGATTATTTTTGTCCTCCCATATATGGATTTGTACCTTCAAAGTGCTACGCTGAATGAGATTCATAGTTATTTTAATGGTTAAAATATGGGCCTCGCCACGCGTTACAGTATAGCAAATAACTGTTTTCCGGTTTCACTTCATGTTTGTACTTGTAAAGTCTTTTAGATTTTTCGCTCCTCTTCCGTCTTATAATAACTTAACTATTGGATACATAAATAGTACTAATTACATTCGAGATTATATATGGATGTCATTGTGATTTTGTACATACCTAAACGTATGGCAAAATTTTGTATGTGCGTGTGGGGTAGCCTAGGGATGTGGGTGAGGCTTGTTCGAATTTGGACATCGGTTTGGAGCAGAGTAGGGGCCGAGGGTAGGGTTAATACCCGGCTGTTGTTCGGCTATGGCTTACAGGTGCGTGATGATGATTTCGTCATCGATTTCGTCCTTCTCGTCGTCCTCTTCTGGCGGCTGCTTAGCGGCCTCGGCGGCGATAGCGGGGTCCTCTGCGATGGCTTTCAGACGGCGAGCCTGTGGAAGACAAGGTATAGGTGTTATTACATGTTCCGTTCAGAGGTGATAGAATTCGTTAAATGCGACGCAATACATTTTGGGATACATGAATTTCAGCCGAAAGACTCACGTCTCTATAGAGCGTTCCAAAAAGCGATAATGCCCAATAATATAGATAAAGATACTTCATATTTTAACGAGTAGATCTCCAGACAAGTGCGACATATCCAACAACAATTTGTGAAGATACGCACGAGTTCCTTATGGCCAAGTTATTTATGGCCAAAAATATTATTCAAATCAGCTCTTTTATTTTACGTTATATAAATACTTCGCCGACAAAAGACTATTCTTATGTTAATGCAATTTGGGCCCAACACAATATGTTTTGAAGATTAGCACACAAACAAGACACAAAAGCAGAACAGTGAAAAAATAGATGAAAATTAAATTATCTCTTCTGCGGAGGAAGGACGAGATCCTAAAGATGCAAGGAGGAAAATAAAAAGCAAATGATCTTCTTTTGTAACGACATTCGTCATCCTCATCATTAGCCGCTAATCTGGTTAAACTTTCCCTAATTCCATTGCCCTTTTTTCATATCTAGGAGAAATGGCGAATGTGGTGACGGTCTACAGGAACTCGCAATAGTTATCGTAGACACAAAAATCGCGTTAGGTCCCAAAAAGGTAAAGTCCCTACTATCCTAAAACCCAATAACACTTTGACCGACCTTGGAATCGAACCCAGGACCTCATGCTCAGCAGTAGACAAACAAATGAGGCAGCGCAGCAACGAGGCTGCTTTCAGAAATCGGGAGAAATTATATCCAGGGAAGCAGTAGCCATCAATTGGTGTAAAGCAGATGGACAGTTAGTTCCCTATTTACCCATTTTGGTACGAACCCCAACAAGTTTGATACTAACCTTTCTCTTGTGAAGTATTTCAACGACGATGTAGCCAGCGACTCCAATGAGCAGCATGACCATCATGACGTAGAGCTTCATCCGGGCACACAAGTGGGTGGAGTAGGCATATGCGATCACGAAGCCGGCAGACTCCCATAGACGGTAGTTGGAGAAGGCGGCCTCTTTGTTACGTCTGAACAGTACTCCGTACAAGCCTGGAATGTAAGGAGTGGGAGAATTAGAAGTGTTCAAATAATTGCGTATACAGGGTGTAAGGGACAGCCCTCCTCAAATGAACAGGGGCCATTCAGCTCCTTATTTTGAATCATATTTCACCGGAAATTTGCTCAGGAAAGTTTTCATTTTTTTAACGGTTTGTACTATTCCTTTATTTCAATGTAGAATGACATTCTCTGTACGCAGTACTCCATTTATATAAATAAAACAGCTAAAATAAAAAAACCAGCAATGGATGTTAAAATGCTCGAGCGTGCCCCCACCGCACGGGGAGTGCGGCTACGCGGGTTTTGCCACGGTAATGATACATTGCGCGTGAGGTAATAATACAAATCAGGTTTATTGGTTTCCCATAACGTTCCTGAAATAATTTCATGTACCAATCGTCTTAGTATGATATGCTGAATTCACCCCATCAGTCTGCGGAGGGCTGTCCCTTACACCTTGTATTTTCGAGATGCAGTAAGAAAAAAAAGTTAGGAGATAGTCATTGAACACTCGGTTGGGACTGAAATTATTTCGCTATACATTATGTATTAATACAAAGCCATCTAGTATTTCGAAGGTGAAAACTAACACTAGATTGCTCTGATATTAAAATACAAAAACAAAAACTTTTGCACTAGAAAGTTTGACACTACCAGTCAACTACCGCAAGCCGAGTTAAAGATAATCGTTCCAAAAAAAAAAAGTGACAATCACTAGCGGCTGGGCCCTCGTGGTGGATTCCGGCCCACTCCCTCTCACAGAGAGCAAGCCAGTTTCCCAGCGGTGGGAAAATAACAGGATGAGAAAATTGCGGACTGTCTGACACTAAAGTTTTTAGGTGTTATGTAAAAAAACATTTCTGACCACGATTGAATATAGGTCTTCAGCCCGCCATGAATCGGAACTCAATTACTCAACCAAATAAATGTCAGCATAATTAGCTACATTAGTATCCGACTGATAAAATTGACTTGAAATTGACTGACGATTGATGCAGATGATGCGCGTAATTATTAATTACATTATTAGCTGAATAGCGGAATGCATAGAAGCAATTACTTTAATACTAATAGGGTTGCCAGCACTGATAAAAACGTGTTCCGTTCACGTGTTCTATTTAGACAAGTGAAGCGATCAAATCGTATTTATACATTAACATGGCGCACTATATTTCCATGGTACTTTGTGAATGAAACAAAATGACATCTTTTAAACGATTATCCTTATGCAAAAAGTCGCGGCAAATGAGGAAAATCGGCCCGCGCAGGCGCAGCGACCTGCGATTGGATTTTGAATCGCCGTTTTATAGTCGCGATAAAATTCTATTTTTAAACCCAGTGCTAAACTTTTATGGCATTCGGGATAAACTCTAAGTCTTGGTTCAATGGGGTTAATGGTGAGACCGCTTATTTTACTTAGGATATGATACCATACGGGTCCTAAACCAGCCACATTAGCAATTCCTCTAAAAGCAGTTCATTTCCTGAATCCCAGCTGTCATTAGCAATTCCTCTAATTTGACATAGAAGCAATTCATAATTTGAGGACCATTTTACGATACTCCATAGAAAACTGTCAAACAGGTGAATTATTTCTTAATATGAATTACACGCAGATCATATTATGAATTGTCAGTTTGTGAAATTTTACGATGATTCATAATATTTTCATATTATGATTCTGCTAAAGTGACCGTTTTAAGCCCCTTATGTTATAGTGAGATATATTTATTAAGTTTATGACACCACTTTTATATTGTATGCAATGGAAATTACATCATTACTTAGTTATTATTGCTTTTTTTTCGTTTATTTATTTATTTTCTTATTTGTTTACATTTTTAAATATTTCATAAATTCAAATAAAAAAACATTTAAAAATATAAAAAATAGATGGCCTTCTGAATCAGGCCCTTGATCCAACCGCCTAACGAGAGCCTCGAGAGATGTTGGTCGAGGCTTTCGGCTATCAGGCCATTGGCCGTTACGACAATCGGCACAATGATAGCCGAGCTCACATTCCACATGTCGACAACCTCGTGTGCTAAGTCTAGTGCTATTGCTTTTGTCATTAAATAAAACAACAAAAAGCTTGACCAAGCTGTACCACGCCGTAGGTCCGTTGCGTACGGAAACAAAAGATTTCAACGAGTTTAACGTCACTTCATTTTTTAAAATAAAAAATTTACTCAAATAAACCCATATAAAAGTATATACATATAAAAATTGCTGATGATTATTTTCTTCTTTACAATAAAAGCGACGTTCAATTTATTAATCCATTTTCAATAAATATGCCTTTAGAAATTTTTAAATGGCTATTCATTCGAAACTCCAATACGTTTGCAGCATAAAATGGTGAGATTACCAGATATAATACGATTAAATAAAATATGCGTTTCTATTCTTAGTTTGCAGTTAATAGCCCAATAACAATCGCGGATCGTGGGCTAAGTTATAGGAATTGCTTTCCACCCGGGGCTAGCGCGCACGTGCGAATCTAAACATAAGTATAATAAATATAATAATGCAGGCAGGATGGTTTATGTTTATGAAAGGCATATCTTTTGTGAGACAAAAATAAATTATAATATGGCCCTTTGTACACGGCTTGGTTTCTTATGGTACGGCGTATAAACCGCGCCGTAAAACGTGTCTGTCAACAAGCTTCATTAGAGATCCATACAACACTGACGACCGTGCCTACACACGGCCAATGCACCGTAGTTTTTCACGGCAAGAAAAACGGCAAGAAAAGGGCCAAACCACAGCCTTAAATATTCATTGCACATCACTGTTCCGAATAAGAGTTTGATCTTTAAAATTAACAAATATTTTCATAAGGAATTACTTATGATTGAAACCCGCATAAGTTTCGATGCCGTGAGAATATCGGGATAAAAAGTGTCCAGGTCATGATCCAGTTCATGGTCTACCCATGTGCCAAATTTCATCCAAATCCGTTCAGCCGTTTTAGCGTGAAATCGTAACAAACAAACTCACTTTCGCATTTATAATATTACTAGGTCATGCCCGCGGCTTCGCCTGCGTATATGTCGGTTGTTATATACTAAAACCTTCCCCGAGAATCACTCTATCCATTGGTGAAAACAGCATGAAAATCGGTGCAGTAGTTTTTGAGTTTATCGCGAACAAAAAGACATACAGACGCAGTGGAGGACTTTGTTTTATAATTAGGATTAAGTAGGATTAGTGGGATCATTCATGATAATAAATCAATAGCACAAGTTTGCATCGCGTGGTTACAATAGATTTATCTTATATCCCAAAATGGTTACTAATTCCACGATCAAGCACGCTAGTGCTAATAATTCGCGCATAATGATAAGAATCAAGCGATCTTTTTGCTTCTTTAGTTCCCACAATGGCGAGTAAAAAACTAATTCTTATAGTAACAAATTGTATTCACAGTATGGTCATACATATTCATATCAAAAACATAAGGTTAGTTAGCATAGCATAAGTCTAACTCGTCTGTATTCAGCTTAGGGCGTTCACAGACTAACAGTATTAATTTAGTGATCGGTATCAGGTCAGCGTTCGTTTGCTAATGTGTTTCTTTATCAATGACTGAAAGACGTTGAAATGTCATTCATCGCATGATAGTAAATTCAATAATGCCCTCCAAACGTCTTATGGCTACTTATTAATTGCATTCAAATCTCATTTTTTCTCAGGCTTGTATTGTTTCTACTTGACTTTATTGTTGATGATTATTGATGAAAGACTGATCATCGTGTCAGAAACCGGAGTTAAGTGATATTAAACACTGGTTCGTCGATGTTCGAATTAACAGTCTGACGAACAGGTTCATTCGAAAGTTTCGGAGTTACTGACGTTTATTCTGACCGTCAGTAACTTAACCGTCTTTAGTCATCCTTAGGAGTATCATTATAAAAGTAAACAGCAAACAAATGAATATGTATTTGAGATTCATGATTGTCGCGTTCTGTAATATTATACTTGATCTTATGACCTTTTATGTATGCTTTATGAATACACGTAGGACTTATGTTCGTGGTTTCATTATTGATTATGTCCAGTTAGCTTGACCTGTGATATGTACGAAGATGCACCGTCTTAGGGATCAAGAAATAATAGATTTGATCTTCAGATAGGTATGCAGCATAAATAGAAAGAATTCGCTTTACGAAGGATACAAATTTTAATTGAATTAATATAAAGAACATAATAATGGAAACTGAAACTTCATAGCTACATTTTAATATCATTTCATGAAGACTATTAAAACCAACCAGTTTCTAATGTAATTATTACATAAGAAATAATAGGTGTCATAAAAAAATAACTAGGAGTTTGCTAAGTGGCTTCATGGTACTATAATAGTCTTGCTGTCTTCACTCGTAAGGAAACGTTTTCACAGTAATATGATCAAGTTATTAATTTAGTTCCATAATGATGATCTCGTGGCTAAGTAATAACAGCCGCACGGGTCGATCCATCAGGTTAAACTTCGCTTGCCGGGTTTATCCGTGTCTGGGTGACCATCTTTACATACCGAGACTCCTCCGTTCCTCGGAAAGCACGTAATGCCGTTGGTCCCGGCTGTCATTCGGGGATTTTTGACAGTTGTTACGGGTCGTCAGAATGCCGAAAGTCTGACAACCAGCCTTATTAAGGGGTATCGTATTATACCCGGTTACAGGGTTGTGGAGGTCAGATAGGCAGTCGCTCCATGTAAAATACTGGTATTCAGCTGCATCCGGTTAGACTGGAAGCCGACCCCAACATTATTGGGAAAAGGCTAGGCAGATTGAATGCCAATAATGATGGGTACGAGGACGAACTCGTATTCATTAAAAAAGGAACGATTATTAAGCTTACCATGCCTATCCAATGAGTGTTTGTGATTTCAGTACATGTGCCAGAATTTCCATGTAAAGCTTAAAACTAAAACAAGTAACCAATAAAATAAATGGCCACATCTTTAAAAGAAAATCAAATAAACTTACCGTTAATTTGCGTCTGCCATACAGCATCACCAACTCCCCAAAGACCGGAGATGATGAAGAAAGTCGTCGGCGACTCTGGGTTTGGCTTCCAAATGAGGAGCCAGACGATAAGCCCCAAGTGAAGGGCGGCTCCCATCACGAGGATCGGGAATCTTCCGATGTACTTCATAGCTGAACCGAAGACTAGGGAGCATATCGCGTTGACCACACCGAAGCAGATCATCACATACCCAATGGAACGGATACCAAGCGCGCAGGATACGTAGGCCTGGAGAAGAACTTTGAGTTACAGACTAGAATTTAAACCTCCCAAAGCTGGTGTCACTATGAAATGGACACATCGTGAAAATGAGGAGTGTATGTCATTAGTTCGACAAACATGGGGCTTTAAATAGTCACTTTGGCAGAATCATATTAGGAAAATATTATGAATCATCGTAAAATGTCACAAACTGACAATTTATAATATGATCTGCGTGCGAATCATATTACGAAATAATTCATCTGTTTGACAATTTTCTATGGAGATTCATAAAATGGTCCACACATTATGAATTGCTTATGTGTCAAATTAGAGGAATTGCTAGGAAAATGGAAATGAATTGCTTTTAGAGGAATTTCTAATGTGGCCGTTTTAGGCCCCCTGGTGTGCGACATGTCATTGGTTCGACAACTCGTAAGGTCGACAGGTCGTGAGCCGCCCTGATGAATTTCCAGTATATAATACTGCTACCATCATTATTCTGGCTAAACACAGTAGTCGCGGTTAATATTACCAGCAACATGGTTTTTAAATAGATTCATGGGCTGATCATGTTATAAAAAAAAGATCAAGTTAAAATTTTTTTAGTTCTGGGAAATTACGTAATAATAATTTAAATATTGTGGTTCTAATAATATAAATGTTAGGTAGCAATAAAAATTCTAATTCACCGCACTTTTTACATAACATTGGTAAACATTACCTACACTTCTTTGCGTGCACAGTCGAATAAAAAACTTTTGTAGCCGTTACGGAATAGAATTCATTTAACTAACATCCTATCTATAACGGTACTCGTAAGTAACATTGGAGGTCATTTTATGAGCAAAAAATTTTCAGCATTCGTTTAGACACGCCGTTTTGGTTGCTTAGAAGCGAGTTTCAAAGTAAAGCAACCATCGGCGAGGTTTGTAATTTGATGAGTGGCCATTAATGGACGCAGTCCAGCTGCTATTCAAACATCATGCATTTAAGGCTCCCACAAACAGGCGCGATATCGCGCCAGTTTGCACGAGAACTGGCGCGATATCGCGCCTGTTTGTGGGAGCCTTAAATGCATGATGTTTTAATAGCAGCTGGACTGCTGTATGAAATATTATAAATACTTAACTATTATTTTGAGGCTTACTCGATTGTAATTAAAAAAAACTATTGTAGAGTGAGTTCTTATGTATTTGCCATTTATTTTATGATTTACTTCTGTGTATAAAATTTAACAATAGTGATGACATATAAGGTGTATCTTTTCATACACGAAATATTTTAAGGGGTCATTGTACTCATCATTATGAACAACTTTTACTATGGGACCAACCCTGAAATCGCGAAAAAAAAATCAGCTGTTCCCTACTTTATGTTCGCATAGCTCGTCAAAATGTAGGGAACAGCTGATTTTTCTTTCGCGATTTCAGGGTTGGTCCCATAGTAAAAGTTGTTCATAATGATGAGTACAATGACCCCTTAAAATATTTCGTGTATGAAAAGATACACCTTATATAGACATTTAATTCAAGGAAATAAAAATCAGTGACATGAATAAAGATGGAATCCTGTCACCTCATCATAGGAAAATATCATTCTGATTTCCAAAATCACTTTTACGAAAATCAATCGGTCTGCAAACGTCCACTAACGTACATTGAGGAGGGTATTTCGACAGAGCAGTCAAATTGGAAATTGTTTTCGCAAATACGAGGAGTTCAATTTCAATTTTTCAATCATCATCCAACATGTACGTAATCATTTGCAATTTAATTGACTAGCACTATTTAAGCCTGGGATTATACGAACGTCAGGTTTGCGTCGAGTCTTTAAAACTGGCCTCATAATGCCAATCAGAAAAATTTCCAGTTTCGTATAGACCAGGGGGCCTATACCAGCCACATTAGCAATTCCTCTAAAAGCAGTTCATTTCCTGAATCCCAGCTGTCATTAGCAATTCCTCTAATTTGACATAAAAGCAATTCATAATTTGTGGACCATTTTACGAATCTCCATAGAAAACTGTCAAACAGATGAATTATTTCGTATGAATTACACGCAGATCATATTATGAATTGTTAGTTTGTGATATTTTACGATGATTCGTAATATTTTCATATTATGGTTCTGCTAAAGTGACCGTTTTAAGCTCCCTGACCAGCACCTATACTACGACGTAGTAATGCCACAATTTTTCCAGTGTTACTGAGAGACGGCCTTTTTTCACAGTGGAATAATGATGATGGCATTCATACCTGACCCTGACCTTTTAAAAACAAAAGAAGGAACCGGAAATAGGCAAACTCAAACTCAAACTCAGAGCATTTATTTCAATTAAACCATTTACAGGCACTTTTGAATTGTCAAGGAGTCGGTCAGTCAGAAATATGAAGCTAGTTGCCCATTCCAAAGCGTAGTAGGTACCTATGGAGAAGAACGGGCAAGAAACTCCACGGACACTCTTTTAAATCAAAATATTGTTACAATATATGGGTTACCCTCTATTAGGCTTGCCCCCTATGACAAAATGTGGGTGTACTATTATGTACACCTAAACTATGGGTAATCGTTCTGGGAGTACAGGCGCGACCAACATACCTGGGTGAAATCTGCTCCAATGAAGGCTTGTTCCATGCCGATCCATAGTGTGATAGGGATCAGTAACTGTTGGTTGGGTTTCTTTAATTGGTAAGCGGTCGCTGACAGCAGCTGGATTCCAGTAAGCTCCTTCGACGGGTCGGACTGTCTTTGCTTCTCACCATACCTGGGCAAGATAATGAAATTGTTAATTCAAGACAAATGGAGAAGTTACAAAGAATATCGAGGTTGACACTTGACATTTTAAACTATGAGTCTATGACGCAAACCAGGCCTAGACAAAATCCAAGAGATTTCACATTTCGCATTTTACCTCGGCTCAAATTCACTTTTTATCTCGCTCGCACCATACTACTCGTGGAGTGAGTGAGAGCGAGACGGAGTCGGTTGTGCCGGCTCCAAGCCTCGAATAGTTTACGTAATTGCTTTTTACGGTGAAAGTAATGGTAAATAAAAATAAAAAACAAGACTTCAGCTATGCAAAGTTTAATTAACAATTTAGCAGCAGTCACGTGACATCTTTAAAGCTAATGTCAACTCCCCATAATTTGATCTTTTCGTTGGCGTCAACGCTTACAGTAAAGGGATTTTGTCTAGGCCAACGGGATTTTAGTATAAACCTTACGTTTCCGATGAAGTAGACAAAGCTAATGACTAACATTTTTTAAATAGTGAACTCCAGAAAAACACGGAGGCAATGAAAATCAGTAAACCGTACCATTAACAGTCGAACAAAAAACCAAGGAAATAACATGCAATTAATAACATGAGATGTATTCGAAAATACTCGAGTATATTGTGGGAAGTTGCTCAGAATTTTAAGTAAGCTACAAGTAAGTAAGTTACACAAAGGCATTGACATGACTGCTGTGGCTGTTTCGCAAAAAAAAAAAACCGGCTCGGCCAACGTCGAGCCGACAAATATCAATCTAAGTAACAAATGGAATTCTTAATGCAAAAACTAGACGACGAGACTTTGTGTACAAATTGGATTTAGGAAGCGGTGTGTGACAGTTATATATCTACGAGTATATATAATGTGTATATGTAGTATATAATATGTTCGGTACGAATCAAAAAACATTTATTTAGGTGTTGAATGTTTAGATATTACTCATGTATGTCTATCACCGTTATGTTACAACAATGAAACGACGCAATAGGAAAAAGATTAAATTAATGATTGGCGAATTTTGGGTTGCTTATACGAGTATTCTAAAGTTGCTTGATGTACCACAACCAGTTAACAAAGTGGGCCTAATAACTGCTTACTATCATTGCGTAGGAGTTGAGAGTATTTCCTATTATTGGCTGAATAATCATTGAACAGATGGGATAAATACTGAAACTATTGAAACTACATGACATGCTGCATAACTGCACACATGCTGCCTTTCCAAAGATTCCATCCTTACTAATATTATAAATACGGAAGTAGCTCTGTCTGTATGTCGGTCTGTCTGTCTGTCGCACTTTCACGCCAAAACTATTGAACCGATTTAAATGAAATTTGGTACACAGATAGTCTAGAGCCTGAGAAAGGACATAGATATACTTTTTATCGACAAACGACGCGGGCGAAGCCGCGGGCGGAAGCTAGTTTACTATAATTATGAATATGTAAGTAGCAAAATGTTACTCCTAAAACATAAGTTGGACTTTATTTAAGGATATGTAAGACAAGTTATTATAAAAAAATATTAAGTTACCTTGACAGTGGGTCAACAAGGAGAGCCACCATAAGCACGGCTACGACGACACAAGCAAGATATATGGCACTGATCTCATATATCTCGCTGTCGGGCGGCCGGTGCAGATTCTGGTTGTCATGATGACCACCGCCGATCATGCAGAAGTTCGCGCCGCAAGTCAGTATTGTCTCGCTCGAGTTCGCAGTTGCCACTGTAGCGTTGTGGACTCCCGAAGAAAACACTGCCGAAGAAAGTTGTTGCATTCGTAAGCATATAGATCTGAGCCCCAGTATATGGTGGTTAAAATATTTCCGACGTGGTCAGGATTATTCCTGAATTTAATTTCAAACCAGTCATCAATATTGTACATAAATAAGACAACCAGAATCATTGGACTCACCTAAACTTGAGATCAAATTTCCCCAAAGCTCAGCCGTCTGCCAAGCCAGGAAGAAGAAGCCGAAGAACCGTACGATAATACCGTCAACGGCTTGGTCGGTCAGCTTCGCGTAGACGCTGCCCGCCTGCGTCAGGTACGTGGCCTTGGAGGTCCACATAGGAGCTGCTCCTAGCCCGACCACCACACCCGCTGGTACGAGGGTGTAGAACGCCGGGTAAAACTGCGCCCCGATGTAAGGGGCGTAGCACATCATAGATATACAGAGGGTCCATTTGACCGTTAGCCTCTTTATTAGGAATGTAGGTACAAATATACAGGAGACGACGAGTGCCGCGTAGATTGAGCTCAGAGAAACTGTCCCCAGGCCGTCTGCGGCGTTTATCGAGGACTGCAAGTTAGCAGTTCCCTGGAAGGCGGTAAATTGGATCATGAACGCCGCGCTGACTGCGGCAATGTTCTTTAGTATTCTCCATTTCTCGTTCACGTTTAGTTTAACTTTTCCAGACATATAGTTGTCGTCTTCAGTAGGTAGCGGTGGGGGTTTGACGATGTCATCGTTCGAGTCGCGGTCGTAGGCGTCATTTTTGAATCCTGTCTTGATCGTGTAGACGGAGTCTTTGTCCGGACGATCATCTTCACGTCCGCCGCCGTGCGTAGCCGTCATGCCGTGTTTCTCGTGTTGCCCTGGGAACAAAATAATTAAATTTATAACTTATGAATTATGTAATACACACAAACTTGCACCTAAATTCTTAGTTAGGTAATTTTGCAAATATAAAGAAACATTATTTTTGCAGTGACATGACATTCAATCTTATTCGAATGTATATAGTAAACAGGATTTTATCGCGAAACAAAGTTTTTGGTATGCAGACAGCGGTTGGGATTAAAAAAAACATGTTGTATTTTTTTTTTAAAGCATATCTGATTTGTATTCTTGAATTTCGAGCTTCATATTAGCATGAGATTGAGGAAAATATTTTTTAAAAGGACAGAGAGGAGGAGGAGGGTATTGTTTAGATACAATAATGTTTTATTACAGCAGACATAGAAAAATGAAACCGTACAGGAAAGAATTGGGTCTTATCTATTAGGTAGCTGTCTACTCGACTTTGACAAGTGTGCTTTAAATTCCTTCTTTCAGCAAGTGAACGCTCCCAAATAACACTTATTAATCTCGCCTAATCAGCACTGTACAAAGCGTGTCTACTACGCAGTTTGGTAAAGTTTTTGTGACAATTACGATTTGATCCGCATACAGCATTACAATGGGCAACTTCGGCTGAGTACATATCGCCCTATTGTTTGTTGGGTTTCACAAAATGTTTCGTCATGACATAATCACCACGTTTACACCGAGTGCGCCTCCCATCTGAAAAACTACAGCTTCAAAATTTTAACTCTTTTTGTACGTTTGACGTCGGGTACAAGTGAATTACGGGTTGATCAATACTTTTAGTTTTAACCTCAGCAGGCAATTCATGCCATCACTTGTCAATAGATGTCGTTACTTGTTTTTGGAGTGATTCAGAGGCCTTTCAAGGTGTTCAATCATGGGTTTTATATATCAATGTGTTCAACGATACGGACGTGGTAACTCAAACACCTGTTTTTCTCAGTATCCCCCCTTGTATAATTGTCAGTTCCTTCTAAAAGTTCACGTAGTAGTCATCCGTCAATACAATTGTCAGCACAGTCACTATCGGTCACCGACACCAGGACGCTACAGCATGAATTATGAAAACAAAGTATGGAGTTTACAAACAGTCTCGCCTATACTAACGTTCTATAGCCAGCACAGATATCATGCAGCATATTAGGATCATAGACGGCGCTACGTGGCGTTACCGAACCCTTACAAAACATTTACTTTAAATTATTATCTAAAATATCCTTTGTTGTGTCGTTAGCATTGAGTGTACCTTATCGGCCAGTTGTCTTATAAAGGTAAATACTTAAACTACTTTTATAGTTATTTGAATGCCATATTTTAGTATGCAGCCGTAACTGCATGGAAGTGTTTAAGTGTGTGACATGAGGGGCGGCAAAAGCAACTCTTTAGAGTAGCCATATTAGTAAAAAATCAACAAATATATAAAAACCGAGCTGAAGTCATTAAACTGTATCATATCTTCAGAATCGCTTTGAAATCAACATATTATTTATTTACTTAAGTCGAGTTAATGAATTGATGACGACAATTCACGCTGTTAATGTCTGACAGTGTCGCGTTACGACACTTTTTAAATATCATACATATCTTGTTTTCGACTTCATTTCCATATTTCATGATTTTAAGCGCATCAGTGAGTCAGTGGGCGTCCTTCTCTATAGGAATACGAATTATAAATTAATAAAAATACAGGTTTGTGCCATCTTGATAGTCACTCGATAGCTGAATGTTGTGAGCGAAATGTATCTAGATAATGAATCGACGTTGCTGTCCTTTATCGGGCTGCAAATTGTTTTATCAATTCCATAATGGCTGCCGATTTATATCTACCACCATGTCCACTATGTAATGTCAAACACCGTTTTACTGATCATCACCGTATTAACATTTGCATGTCGAAGAATGATGAATATTTATTAATGTTGTATAAAGGAGTGAGAAAGGTTTAAATATCATTAAAACGAGACTGTTGTGTGCCTGCGCACCGTTCATGTCGAAATGAGTGCGCATGTATTCAGACCATGCCGTAGACACCCAAATCGAATAGCTATCGAATGCCCCATTGTGCAATTTAATGACTGCGTACGAAGACTGTTTGTTGTTAAATTTGTAACACGAGTTATTGTTGCCCGTACGCATTGTCAGGTGGTTGTGGTATACTGTAAACACTGCATAGGTAACGGATAACAGAACACTAACACAGACTAACACCTACACTTTGCTGCATAACTTAGCCTGTGGCCTATTTACTTAGATTTAAGTTCAAAGATGGAAAATAGCGAAGATTTACCCTTTTGAACCCCTAGTCACAGACCCTTTCAAAAGATAGGTCTGAGTTATGATAATTTGATATCTGGAAGAACAAACGAACAAGGATAAAAACCCAAGTCAATAAAGACCTTATAAATATAACGTTACCAGTAATTTTCCATAATCAAAACTATGAAGTAATTTTTAATAATGTCTTATAGACCGATACATTTATGGAACTTTTTATAATCTGTTTATGAATAAGGGGTGGTACACAATCGCACAATTTATTCCTAATAGTTTTTCTGCCGGTGTGATTGGGTGGATATAACCGGATTATCGTTCTAATGAGTGTGTCGGCCCATTGTTCTACTCTATTCTTCCCATCGTACATTTGTTAGTGTACGTACTACGTCATCACATGTGATCGACACGTGATTTTTTAATACGGTCCTTTTAATCATTGTTCCGGATTTGTCCATGTGCCATTTTGGTTTATTTTGATAAAGAGATTTAAGTATCGATTGTAAGTGGTCGTAAGATATCTAGAAACGCCAAAAACTGAACTGTCCACTTTCATATCGAGTTATGAGTAATCTGACACATTGATACCTGCTTGTTTGACGGGTAGATTGAAATACGAATGTTAATTAAATATAATGGCTTTTACACTTTCTGATGTAGTACTTGTTCCCTATAATTACTGTCAAAATAATTTTTGATTAAAAAGCATTTTAATTTTTTTTTTTTGTCAAATGTCGAGTAGGTTTGTGCACAAAAACGTGTTTATTATTAACTAGCTGATGCCCGCAGCTTTGCTCGCGTGGATGTCGGTTATTATATACTAAAACCTTCCGAACCACTCTATACATTGGTGAAAACAGCATGAAAATCGGTGCAGTAGTTTTTGAGTTTATTCCGAACGAACAGACAGACAGACAGTCGCGGCGGAGGACTTTGTTTTATAATATGTAGTGATGTCTAATTTACCTCTTTTAAAAACAAGTTGCCAACTAATAATAAGCCTTTATGCTGTACAAGACAATTTTAACCAAGTAGGTAAGTAAAATAGAACAGGGGCTTCTAAGAAAAAATACACCAGGTAACGATCGTATGTGGTAAATAAATTCGTTACATTCGTCGTGTTAGTGTAGATTTGTAGAAGAATAAATAGTTCTATCTGAAGATAGAGTCCGTATTAACTAAACAGTTAGGTAATAGGTAATACGGGCTGGTATCCGCAACTCCACGACAAAGCGCGTATTTTGCGTTCGGGTGGGAAATCACTTATTCGATCCACCCCAGCTCCTCCAAGAAGGCCAGCAACGCCTTGGTGTTACTGACCATCTCCCTTAGGGTACCTGGGTTACCGAAGTACTTTGCCCTGTAAGTGGCAACTAAACAGTTACATAAATAGTTTTAATGCATGCACGAAGCGTGGCCAGCCGTCACGATAATCGCTTTATGTAGAATCGACTGAAGTGTCCTATTTGTAACGTAAATGTAGAGGGAGGTACTCAATAGCTTGTTCGTATTGCAGCCATCTATTAAATTATTTATAGCAAGAACAAAATGCGACCAGTTTCAGTAAATCTTTCTACAATCTGTCATTTTGTCTTTGATTTCTAACGATCTTTGTCTAGGACTTTTTATATGTAGACTATTCCGGACGAAAGTTTTCTATCCTTACTGTCAAAATCACACTGACAACCGATAAATCCTATGATAAAACAA
This sequence comes from Lithophane semibrunnea, assembly GCA_947363905.1. NCBI lineage: Eukaryota > Metazoa > Arthropoda > Insecta > Lepidoptera > Noctuidae > Lithophane > Lithophane semibrunnea. Next base: position 3,872,910 of record OX376186.1, on the reverse strand, counting down.
AGAATTCTGAGTCGAATTATGTAAAAGAGTGAATTTCGTAAAAAGTGCAGTTGACTCTTTCTATTTTGCTGCCGTCTCGTTCAGTCTACTGTCTACAGGAAACGTCATTTTTGTCTCCTCTTCCGTCGACAAAACGGTGCTCATGCTACGCCTGCAGGAAAGCAGAAATGAACTGGAACTAGGTGCTTAAGTGCGACTTAATGTTAGTAAAGTTTTGAAATTGAATCATTTGTTGTTTTGAAAACTACCAGGGTGATAGAAATGAAAAGAAAATAGGCACCTAAATGATCTCACTAAGTTGCACAATAACCAACAATTAAGCACAAAGAGGAATATAAAGTATTCGTTATTATTCACTATATCGATAGAAGTCTTAAAACTGTCCTATACCTTACCTATAACTATCAGGAAAACAGAAATTAACTGGAAGTAGCTTATGAAAAACACCAGTTATTCTTGTAGGCGTCTTTCGGACAAGCCCCTGAAGTCTATAAAGGCCCCATACTTATCAAGAATTTGACTTTTTTCATTATCACTTAATATCTTGTTCGTAAAGTTTCCCAACTCAGTAGATTGATCGTTCACATTTTTGAAAAATGAAATTACAAACAAAACATTTTCACTGACTGTACTTTATATCCTCGAACTTGTTTTGGCATTAGTTTAAACAATGGTATCCGTTCGGAATAGAACATAAATATGAATTGAAACAAATACCAGTGGTATTAGTTTTTGGTATTAGAATGGAATGACTCAAAACAATGCTTTATGTATTCTAAAAACCGAAAATGCACCCCAAACGTATTCAGTAGCACAACTTACAAACAAAAACTCGAAAGAGAAAACTCCTGAAAAACATTAAAGGCAATAACTTTTTAAACCTGGGACCGTTTTTTTTAAGTTTTTTTGTGTATAAATTGATGCAAGGAACCATTTGGAAGCACCTCCATGTCTAGGCAGCATTTGGTCCAAACCGGTCAATATACTTTGTTTATGTTTAGGAAAATTCTGAGCACAACAGTGTGGCCTAAGCACTAGAGTATAGAGCCTCCTAAAATGATAATGCGAAGTAACGTCGACACTGCATACCGAACCTATGCTGTCAGCACTAAGACGTGAGATAAAAATGTCCTATGTCTAGATCGAACAGTGTTTTGATATTTTCAGGATGTTTTAAAGCACGTACTAAGAGTATTCTGACCAAACAATAACAAATAAACGTATCTTTGTAAGGAAAAGTTAAAACAACACTGAAATTGTTTGTTTTGGAATACTTGACGACAGTATGATTTTCCTTATATTTATTGTTCTTAGTATTACTGTGTTGGTACTTAGAAATATTTGCATAGGGAAAACTAGACTGTATAGGTACCTACATTTTGCAGTTTTCGTTTATCCTCAATATTTATCAATCTTTTTCGGGATGTCTTTTTCTGAACAATGTGCAATGTGTATCTGCATGGAACAATGCGAATACTTCACAATGCTACTTTGGAATGTAAGCACCGAAAACGGATGAGGATTACCTACAACATAATCAGGCAGTATCGTTTCATTGCTAGTTATACTACTTCAAAGTTCCCACAGTGGATCACTGAACTTGTCAAAACAATGGTTATTCTATAAATAAACGTATCAACAAAAGGGGCTATTTCCCGAATTACACTCGCAAAAACAGTATGACTTTGCGTGGCAATTCCCACGAGCACAAAGCATAAGCATCATTCAGATGCTTCCGTCGCTTCCACCCCGTCATCGTCCCATAATGAGTTCAGTCAAGGCTAAACGCTAAATTACTCCCTGTCATGTACAATACAGCTTATAAAGTGCTATTGTCAAACGTTATTGTTAGGCGCGTGATTTTGGCGTGATGCTCTCGCTACTGTCCCTTGGTGACGACCTTGACTTGACAACCTGTTGGTTTTGTTAGCACTTGGAGAGGATGTTGTGTAGGCCTATCATATAACCAGTTATTATTCGAAACAACTTATTTTACACTAATTGCAACAACTTTCGAAAGATATATTAAATTATCATAATTATATTCTTAGAACAATGTTCTCAGTTTCTGTTTGATATTCTCTATCAAGAATCTATAAATTAAATTGTAAACTGCATCGCAGTTTAATCGATTGTTACGGCGTTTATCGATATTTGATCAAGTTCAAGTTAAAGTAATCACGTTGATGCGAATGTCGTCGGTTCCAATCGATTATCGCCAGATTCGTGACCGCGCTCATTGTCGTTTATAATTAATTAAATTAATACCTGATGGTATATCATCTGTGGCTAATACACATAATCAGTAACGCCATAGCATCCAGCCTTCATCAGAGACTTTTGCCTACTCGACGCGACCTCCGTTACCTCATCAAGGAGTGCATTTGCATAATTATTAAATTGAAAGTGATTAAGTTTTTGTTTTTCCGTCGTGTATTACAATGGAGACGACGTTGTTGAATGAGGTCGGCGTTTAAATTTGCATTTCATGGTGTTTCGGGAAAATTACAACGAGATTGTTCCACGAGTGAAACTAAATCAAGCGCAGCCGTGACCACAACACCTACAGACGAAAAAGAAAAGGATCATTACAATAATTATTTCAAGTTGCTTTTACAATTTCTAGTAAATTTACTCGAATTCTACGTTGACCTTGTGGCTGTAGATAAACGTGGTCGTGACATCGATTTTGCACTGTAAACTCTATCATATCCAACAGGACGTTGGATATGATAGAGTTTACAGTGCAAAATCAATGTCAGCACGTAACTCGAAATTTGCAATGACAAGGCCGAAGGTACGTACTTACTTAATCAAGTATAGTTTAAGCGGAAGTTAAATTAACGCGGTGCATCCTTCTACTATTTAATGATCAAGTAATTTTTATTCTGTTGTAATTGTGGCAGTCATGATTGTCCTGTCACAAGCCTTTAGGATTCTAACATTTACACAAAAAATGATATTTTCCTTCTACAAGTGTTTGTTTTAATTAATTACATAAGTCAATTCGATTTCAGTTTGAATTTCACGTGGCTAAACTCAGTTCACGCACCTGCAATGCATGCATGCATTCTGTACCTACGCGTTGAGTAAAAGATATTTAAACTCAACTGAATTTTCAAGTTTTAGTCACTTTTAGTTACTCGTAGGAAGCCGTAAACAAGGAAGCAGGAATTGATTCTGGTTTAAAAAAAAACATTTAATTTTATATAAATGATCTTTACTCAATTTATTTAAAGATAACCTACCTACGGAAGACGTTGTTGGCTTTTCAGTCTACCTATTCTAAAGGATGAGTAGATTAGATACCTAGAACAAAATCCATTTAATGTCCCGGAAATAGTGGCTTATTATCGTGCATTAGGTACGCGATGCTGTATTAATTGGTGGCCAAGGTCGAAACACAATGGGCATGGCCGGCGCGGGCGCAACAATTGTATACGCAACACCACTGCCTTCGGCTTGGAAAAAAACAATCGTAGTGTATCGTTGACGTATAGCACACACGTGACATTTCAAACGCAGTGGTTATGCACGATTCACCCGGTGTACCCTGAACTTTTAACCCCATCGTACAGCTTTAAACATTTGGCAATATCTCTAATGCCTGTCTATTAGCGTCAGGTGTTCGTTTTCCAACTATAGCACTGTAGCTACACTGTACTAAAGACGCCAGTGATGTCTTTACACGGGTGCTGACCATGTCTAGGCACTGAGAGTTTCCGTGTGAAAATATACGGTTGTTTTCAAAAGATTCACTGTACCTACTTTGTTATTCGTCGAGTTTATTTTAGTATGATTAGGGTAATAGGATGGAAGGATAAACACAAATTTTGATGTCACTGAGTGGATGGACGCAATTTGCACTTTATAAAAATGTTTGTGTTATTTTGGTGAATATGAATATTGAGGTTTTAAAATTGTGTTCTTCTGGATTTAATTAATATTATAAATGAAACCAATACCAACAGTTGTAGATATCATAACATCGATCTAGGCCAGGCCCCAGGTTATCGTAAACACGAGATCCACAGCTTGGTTTTAATAAGGGAAATCGTTACGAGTCCACAATTACTTCTATCACGCGACAATAATCTCTCATGATTTTAAGATGTTTCGTATAAAAAGTTGCCGTTCACTGGCCAATCATGGAAATTCATCTTTGTTGTCTCAATTTACGTTTTGTTTTTTGATTTTCTTTAAATGGTAGTATTATTTTTATGTGTTTGTGTAGGTAATAGGCAGTAGGTCACTTTAAGTACCTATATTATTCTTTAATACAATATTTCTAGAACTTTATTGGATTATGTGTACCGTCGCTTTCAAAACCAACGCTGGACAGAGGTGAACTAAAGCTGGTGCAATATTCTTCAATAGATGGATCATTGGACTCTCAAAATTATAGTTTTAGGTAACGTCTTCTCTATCTTGTCGACTCTAGATTTTTGTTTCATCTTTTCCTTATACCTATGGCATGGCCCTCCCACCATATGCATAAATTATTTTTGTTAAAAACACAGGTGACGTTAGTTCACAGAATTTTGTTTTTTTTATATTTATGCACTGTTAGTAAAATAAAACAAAGATTTGAGATATCGCCGCCGACACCTAAAGTTTTAAATGTTAACTTGTCGCCGACAGAGTTAACAACTAATCATTTTAATGTATATTCAAGAAACGAATAATAGTAATTACGTACCTACCTAAATACAACAATATGAGAATAATCTCATAGGGTTTCCATTAGGAACCCTTAATCGAAACTCACTGGTTGCGCTTGCGACAGCTAGACCAACGAGCCGATCGAACAAAGGCTTATCTTTACAAATGGCATCTATAAAACGGAATGTACAATGTATAGTGGCAAATAGTTTTTATGTTATATTTCCGTGATAAGTAAAGCAAGGACTGGGCATTCCTGTTCTAGTTAATATATTATTTATCGAATGCGATCGCCTGCTACATTTAGATTGCAAATCTTTACTGTTATTTACGACTAGATTTCGCTCGAGGCTTCGTTCGTAAAGACATTTATCGTCAGGGGGAGGCTCGATTATTCGTCGGTTTCATGTGAGCATGACATATTATTTATGTTCAGAAAATGTAGTTTCAAATTTAAGTTATGCGAAAATATAGATTGGCTTTACCTACAATATCACTGGAGTTTTTAAAGGTTATTTTTTCATTTTCTTATCATTAACGTTAAGATGTTTTCCGTAACAGATACCTGGTACAATTTCTGATCTAGAACCATGTTAGAATACGAAGTAGGAACCTACATATAAAAAAACCTGCCAAGTATAAAAATTGCAATGATTTGGTTAAAATTATTACACATGCATATCACAGAAAACCTGTAATAGAATTAGTTTAATTAAACTCCTATTAGTCTACACAGATTGGTATGATTTTGTTTCAGCCTCTCTCGTCAGTCCATGTCTGATAACTTGTTCGTAACTTGTTAATTACTGAGGCTATAGGTATCAGCTACATTATGAAGAATTAATGCTATCATTTCCAGTGTCAGAGAGAGACGGAGCTAAATATGACGTATAATAGCCCCATCCCTTTTTCGCAAAGGAATCATGATGATTATTAATAGTTCATAAGCCTTAGCATGCGTAGCATGACCACCGTAAAAATGGGTATTGTCGACGGAAGAATAGAGAAAATGACAGGTTAACAATCGCAACAAGTCATTTTGTCTATTCTTCCGTCGACAAAACCCGTTGGAAAGAGAATGAAACTAGTATATAGTGGAGACTTCTAGAAAGAACAGGACAATCACCTAGACACTACACTAGAATGCCTTTGTTCTCAATTAAATAAATGCAGCAACATTTAAATTATCATATCGTCGTTCAAAATATATATTTAACAATATTTTTTCCTTAAAAAGACAAAACAAGAAAGATTTCCTTTTAGTTTTGGATTCTTAGAGGCGTGACTGAATTTTGAATTGGCTTTATTTAGTGGAGGTACAGTAAAACTATAAAATATTTATTAACAAGCCATAGAATATAATAATACTAGCTTCTGAATGAATAATACTAGCTTCCCGAAACGTAATACGGTACTACCCCCGATACCGGGGGTGTTAATCCAAGATAAAATATAAACTATCTGTGTGCCAAATTCTATTAGTAGCAAAATACTACCTAATGATTGAAATACTGTCGTGAATTCATGCAAGCCTAGTATATCTTGCTGCTCAGAAATTGTGCAGGTCGTGAAAAGAATACCGTCTTGGATGGATGCAGCGTAGTACCGAGATGAAAAGTGTCCTATATTCTAACTCTGGCCATAGTCTACCCATGTGCCAACGTTAATCCAAATCTGTTCAGCCGTTTTAGCGTAAAAGCGGAACAAACTCACTTTCGCATTTATAATCGAAAAATACCAAGCCGATAACTATAATTAATAATTTCACATTACTAGGCTAGGTAATATCTCTATTAAAATAGCCACAGCCGTAATTAAATAAATAAGAAAGCTACAGACGGACACGCGTCGCCGGCACTTAAATAGCAATGATCTAAATCAAGTGCAATATCTAAAGATTCAAGATGCGTATGCTATTGGCAATTTGAAGACATCCTTAGTATGCAGCGGTGGGCACAAGTAGCGGGCGGGGCGGTAAGTAATCGTTGCAAACGGAATCTAAAATAAGTTTATCAGCGACATCACGCTATGTTATCGTTAATACTTCGTCGTGACAATTAATCCGGCGGCTCGGGCCGGTTGCCACCGGATAGAACTAATGCGATACGGTTGATCGGGACAAAGTCGGTTTCAAGATCGAGTCGTTGATCCCTACATGTGTACAAACAACTGAACATTTGGGCGGCAAAACCAATCTATATTAGATATGCAAAAGAATATTGTTCAAGAACCTTCCATTAAAATTAAGGTTGCTGACATAAATATATGGTTTGTGCAGAACGCCAAAGTACTTCTTTGGGTATCGTTTCAAGTGTTACCGCAAAAAAATAATGATAGATGTTGGCGTGGTCATCGTGATCACCTAAGACGACCACTATGTAACCTATATTTTGCTAAATTGTAACAATGGAGCACCCATTGTGAAACAAAATGTTGTTGTATTACTTTTATAGACTTGATTTTTTGTTACCTTAATAAGTACTACATAAGTGACTTGAATAAAATAAAACTACATGCTTGTACAGAGCAGTGGTGGCCCAGTGGTAACGGCCCCGACTTACGAGTTGTTGGTCGTAGGTTCGAACCCAGACAGGCGCTTTACGCGCGTCATGTATCCGAATATCAAAACATATTTGGCATAAAGTCTGTTTTTTAATCTTTTAGACTAATTTGACATTTCAAGTTGTTGTTCAATTGTTTTTTACAAGCTTTATAGCTTGCTCTGTTCGTATGTCTTTCCAGTTACTAATATTGTACTCCATTTTGCAAGCATTTCCTGGAATCCGATTTAGTTGAAACTTGGCATACTTATACAACTACCGAGACATTTTTAAAATTTGATATCATGGAGCTGGTCTGATGATGGAGCCGGAAGTTGGCCATAGGAACTCCTCAATCAAACAAGATATCATCATCGTGTTTGGACTCATTGGTTACATATTAACAAGTACTTTGACACTGGGTGGTGCTGAAGGTCTGATGATGGAGCCGGAAGGTGGCCATATGTGTTTCTAGTTACTCCAATTGTCATCCATTTTTCAAGCCCTTTCTAGCATCTGATTGTGCTGTAACTTTGCTTACATATACAACAACCGAGACATTTTGAAAAAATAATACCGTGTGGCTGGCCTGATGATGGAGCCTGAAGTTGTCCATAGGAACTCCTCAATCAAACAAGATAGCACCATCGTGTTTGGACTCATTGGTCATGTAACAATTGCTTTGACACTAGGTCAAAGTAATGTTGAGGGTCTAATGATGGAGCCGGAAGATGGCCATGGGAACTCCTCAATCAAACAAGACAGCACCATCGTGTTTGGACTCATTGGTCATGTATTAACAAGTGCTTTGTCACTAGGTGGTGTTCAGGGCGTCATGATGGAGCCGGAAAGTGACCATGGGAAAACCTCAATCAAACAAGATAGCACCATCGTGTTTGGTTGGACTCATTGGTTATGTATTGAAAAGTGCTTAGCACCATCGTGATTGGACTCGTTGGTTATGTATTGACAAGTGCTATGACACTAGGTGGTGTTCAGAGCCTGATGATGGAGCCGGAACGTGGACATGGGAAAACGTAATTCGTTGGATTTGTGAAGGTGATAGAACAGATATTTAAACAAATACTAATGCTAAAAAGTAGAAAATAAAAACATAAGTAAAAATATTTTTAAAAACAAACTTTTAATGAACTAAAAAGTACTAAATAAAACTTACGTAAACATAGAACTTTAATATTTTCTTAAAAGCTTGAGTCGTAAATGCCCTGCTTACACTAAACTTGAAGATAAGCCTCAACTGTCAAATGAGTTTACGAGATTAAAATACAGACTTTAGGTGGCGCAAGAGGCGTGAAAATTGATTCGCTGTTACAATATATAATAGATAAATACACTTATACCTATAAATGTTGATTAAATAAATCTACATGCATGACAAATTAGTAGCTAATTAAGAATCGTTCGCGTAATTGGCAAGTTAGGTACACTCCGTGGAGGTATAAATTCAGTAATGGCCAACTTTTACATAGTAAATATATAAATACTCTCCCAAATACAGATTCTATAAGTTGCTAATTAAAATTAACATTGTTCAGAAAGCAAAGACTTCAGTAACATTTTTATTTACCACTAGCTGACCCGAAAGACGAGGTCCTGTCCAAATTAAAATCTGTTTTTCCAGAATTTTCTAATAAACCCGGCGAATTTACAAGAACCTGATTCGAACTAACAAACATTTTAAAACTAAAATTTGCCAAATCGGTCCAGCCGTTCTAAAGGGATGCGCAGCATTTAATTTGTAACCGACTTTTTCAAAAAAGGAGGAGGTTCACAATTCTTATTATAAAGATTGGCAAGAAAACAAATCATTTTTAATACAAGAACCAGCCACAGTCGCAATCAACTCCTTTACTTCTAGATCTATCCGCTTCCCGCTAGTTTCTCAATTGGCGCAAGATTCGAAGGGTGCCACTGAGACAAACATTAGTTGCAATCCGACCACGTCAGCATGTTCTAGGAAATTCATTCAAGCGTACTGTTCATCTATTTTGTCTGCGACAAACATGATTACCCTCCGTGTTTTGGCTTGTATACAAGCCTAGAACACGTCAATCAATCAATCTGCCTAGCCTTTTCCCAACTATGTTGGGGTCGGCTTCGAGTCTAACCGGATGCAGCTTAATACCAGTATTTCACATAGAGCGACTGCCTGCCTACCTGATCTCCACAACCCAGTAACTGGGTAATATTATACCCCTTGGTAAGACTAATTGTCAGAATTTCGGGCTTCTGATGACCCGTAACGACTATCAGTGATCCACGAATGACAGCCGGGACCAACGGCTTACCGTGTTTTCCAAGACACATAGGAGTCTCGGTATGTAAAGATGGTCACCTCTCCACGGACCAAGCCCGGCAAGCGTACCTTTAAACTCATGGATCGACCCGTGCGGTTGTTATTATTTAGCCACGAGCTCCTCCTTAGAACACGTAAGGTAGGTACGTTTCTTCGTTTGCCAACCTTAAAGCTATCACATACGATACATGCATGTTGAATGAAGCAACTAAATTCCTAAAGTGAATCATTCGATGTCTTGCATTTCTGCGCCTTTCGGTCAAAGTGAATCAATTTGTTTAAACTGTGTGCTATTTATTGCCTTTACCTACATGTCAGTTTGTTTAAGGAGCGGCCACTCGACCACGCAAAGATTCGCTTCTGTCATATTTTAAGACCACTTCGTCTATGACTTTCGTGTGTCGAAACCTCTTAGCGATATTAAATTAGCGAGGTGACGAGGTTATTCTTTTTATTTGAAGACGTCTGTCTCTAGCCATTAGATTTTGGTAAATATTTGGATCGATCAAATCTACACTGATTGATTTTGTAGCATTGTGTTTATTGACTTATTTGACTAGGAGAGATAACGTCTAGATTAGGTACTTAAGAAGATTCATAAATATAATTTATTGAAAGTGGTTTAAACGACATAAATCTATTAAATAGTACTACTGCGTATTTTTAAAATAACTGCACGCTTACGAACATTTGATTCATTTAAAAAGCAATCCGTTTGATTGATAATAAAATCATACAAGGAACCGTTTTTTTTCTTCAATATTTTTTAGGTAAACAGTTTATCGTCTGTCTGGTAGTAAATTGGGGTTTTATTATAATTAATCTATACAGGTTAGTAACTTAGAATAATTCTTTGAATAAATGGTATGGAAGGTATACCCATGCCGCGATGGCAGTATGTAACACGGATTCTATGAGTTCTCACATCGGTAACATTGATTTATTGTTTATGGAGAGGAATACTATATCAAATTACATTATAATGTGTAGGTAGGTACATTATGAATAAGTAGGTGTAATAAATAGTACTACTATACCTATTATATAATATTTCTAATGCATTACACATAAATGCTCAAGAATTAAAAACTTTAAATATTTCCTACGTTACTACTACATTTCCTTCCTTTTGTTATTTTTATCCGACTGCGGCGAAGCCAAAAAAGGAGGGTTGTATGGAATCGAAATAAGTAGTATGTAGGTACCAACTATTTATACTACTCATTGTTATCATCGCGGATAAAACCTTCCTGGCTTGTATACAGCATGTAACAAAAAACCTGTCCGATCCGAAACAATAGGTACAATAGGTACATTACTATTTTTTTTGTTATTAAATGAAATTAAGAATGTTATTAGGTACTATTTAAAATTCACGTTTTTAGTACCTAAATTACCCCAATTTCATTGGCGGCGTCACGTCGCGCGGCGAATCGCGCCAGTATGTAAGAGCCTTTATAAATTAGCAAACTTTCGACAGAGCTCATAAGTTATGACTTGTACACCGCTAGACGATAATTTATCTATTATAGACCCTCTCATACCAGGCCGCCCGCGCCCCATGTAATAAACAGGTAAAATTTGCCATTGAAAAAAAAATGCTGCGAAGTTTTTTTTTCTTGTTTCCAAAAATAATTCTTTAGAACACCCTCACGGATCGGACAGGGTTTTTTTACACGCTTTATAAGCGTGGCGATTGGCCCAATGCTCAGCAGTGGGTGAAGTCGTGCTGCGGATGACGATGATGAGGTTAATACCTACCAACCTACTTATAGTTGAAAAAACCAGAACAGTAGAAAAAAATGTTCATAGACATAGTTATCTTCGGTATTCTATCATACGTTCGTAGAATAATGTCTTCGGAAAACCAGTGCAGGTGTCACAGCACAGGTTAACATTTCCTCATACATTAGTATCGACCGCAACTTTATTATGAGCAATTACTTATGTACGTATTGTGTCTTTTCCTGTTATCTTAAATAGGCACTCCCTTTCGGAGAATGCGTGTATAAAAAGGTAATATCCTGCAAGGTATTACTGCGGGGAAATGAGGTTTTCAGATATTCATGTCACACACTACACTGAAAACAATGTGACCGTGACTTAAGTGAAGTGAGCTGTCATTCCACGTGCATTGCGATTCTGTAACCATCTCACCTTGAAAACATAGGTGAAGTTAACGTGTAGTGAGCTGTCATTGTCATCGATACCTATTAATGCTAAGGCAGTTCAATCCAAGCTCACTTCATCTAAGTTTTCACGTTGACATTTTTACAGAAAAGCACAACTGATACTGGGATTGACACTAATGATGTTCTTATAAACATCTTTATCCTATTGAATTTTCTCACTGAGTATGGTAATATAAAATTTATTGCTTCCAGCGATTCTTTGTTTGTTTTCCTGTTATTTTTTGAGTTAGGTATTAAAAATTACGATGTTTTGTAATAACTATAAGTATCTATCCTAAATATTTTAGTAAGCATTGATATCCTAAATCCTACCCTATTTAGGATATCAATACTTACTAAAATATTTAAGGAACAAATTGCGGGAAAAATAAAGATTTATGTTTTGCCATTTGAATGACTTTGGAACTTAAAGGGTTCCAAAGTATTCTGTCGCCAAAATTAGTACCTACCTACCTACTTCCTTAAGTACCTACTTAGGTAGGCCTATCTATTTTATTAAAAATCGCATAAATATTTAATAGAAACATTGTATTGTTGCGGAAAGGTTGTGCCGCTTCCCCGATGGGTATTACCGATGGCAGCGCGCCACAAAGGCAGTTAGCTCACATAACTTTCGGTAAACACCGCAGAGCAATGTCGCAAGCACACCATACTGTGCCACCGTGTTTTCCCGACTATCTAACTAATGTACTGCCACATTTTGCTTCGCTAAACATTTTGCAATAGTGTGGCTGTAGCATGATGATTTGATTATATCATTCGGATTCTTGTAGAATCACAGAGGGCCACTTCTAGAGTTTATAATTAATATAATAATGGCCCGGCTCTTGCTTTGCACGTTTTTCACGACTTGACAAAACATCAAGATTCTTTATTACTGGTAAGCTTAAATATTCATGTATTGTACACATAAACCGTCCGGATTTTTTTTTTTTAATTATGTTGAAAGCCGCATAAAAATCCGTTGCGAAGTTTAGAAGAACAACGCGGTCACACAGAGACACGCGAAAAACGACTTTAATTTATAATAATTATCACTGCTTAATATAAAACAAAGTCCTCCGCCGCGACTCTGTCTGTCTGTTCGCGATAAACTTAAAAAATACCGCACCGATTTTCATGCTGTTTTTACCAATGTATAGAGTGGTTCTCGAGGAAGGTTTTATTTAGTATATAATAACCGACTACCACGCGGGCGAAGCCGCGGGCATCATCTAGTGTATGATAATAATAAATATTGAAAAGTTGAAATGAACAACAATTCTTCGCTGGTATAATACAGTTATCAAAAGTAGTTTTAGCTGTAGTTAAAAATCTTTTATTTACGACACGTAATTAATTATGGCTAGAATAAACTTAAATTATTAATTTTTTAAATCACGAAAGCCACGCGATTATTTCAAGACGGTATTATTATTGGCACCAGAAATAAATAGGTAATGGAATCTAACTAGGACTTGTACTAGAGAATACTTCTAGATGGTGTAATCACCCTGTATTTCTCTGTATACCCACAGGTGACTTAAAATTTATTGAAAATCTTCAAAGTGCTGAACACAATCATGAATATGAATCATTATTGCTTTGGGGAAGTCTATTGCATTTTTATAATAATGCATTGTTGGTATTTCTGAATGGGTGATGTTGTATGTATAAGTCCTCTACATTCATGAGTAGGTAGGTACATCACCCTCTGAAAGATTGAATGCCAATGAATTATACATATGTAAGCTGCAACCATGCAAAGATCGGTCGCACTTTGTCAACTTTCCAACGAATTGGTGTTGCATATAGAACTAATAATTGGCATTGCATATAGAACTAATAATTGGCATTGCATATGTAATAATAATTGGCGTTGCATATAGAACTAATAATTGGCGTTGCATATAGTAATAATAATTGGCGTTGCATATTATAGAACTAATAATTCGGTGATTCAACTAGACCTTGAGGCACTATCTATAGTTCAATGCAGTTAAGGTTGATGCGCTAGGGTAGCATGTTAAGGTTGATGCGCCCGCGAACTTCAAATTTTCTTACGTTTTTTGCAATTTGCAGGTCAGTATCAGGTTGTATGTTGATCTAAATATTATAAGCGCTCGTAACAAATATGAATTTACAGAATTATAAACATTAGAATCAGTAATTTAACTCTTTAAGTTCATGAAAGTGCCAAATGTCATGATTTCATGAAATAGTCATTCAATACACTTTCATGAGCTTAGAGAGTTGTATTGCTACGTGTTTTTTAATTTCCTCACTTTATGTCCTCTAGAGGGCGTCATTTTTAATTTAACGTGACTTCACATAGCCTATAACCAGCGGACAATTACGACGCTTCTAACGATACCTCATTTGTCAAATTGTGATAAGTGGTTTGGAAGATAGGAGGGAACAGATGAACATACATACATACATATACATACCTACACACATACATACCGGTCAAAATCATAACCCTCCTTTTTTCTTCGCCGTAGTCGGGTAAAAAGACAGTCGTATGCTTTTCAAATGCAGCCTTTTCATTCAAAGAATTATTTTAGGATTAACGGTTCCTTAATTTTTTTATGGTTTTTTTTTGGCTGAATTTTTTTTTGTGGCTTTTTTACAAATAAACTGAATTGTTATTAAGGTAGCTAAGGTAGGTAGGTACTGTTTGTTAATGGTGTCTGCGCTAGATCAGTTCGTGACTTGAAATAACTCTGCAATTTCATAGGAATGTCTTTAGACGATAATTTACGATTTGAAACAGTTGATGACCTGTACATAACTTTATGTTAAAGGTACTAGCGACACGCTCTTGCCTCGCAGTTTTTTTGGACTTGACAAACCACCGATATTTCTTAGTTATATAGTAACTTTAATATCTTCTTCTTTTTACTTTACGTGTAGTTTGTGACTAACTTAGTGTCAGAGTTTTTAAAGCCGCCCACCCTTGGGCGGCTTGGCTTGGCTCTGACTTGGCTTCACATGCCGTCGAGAAATATCTCTCTGGCATACCGGGATAAATTCTCTAAACGATGGTGAAAACCTCATCAAAATCTGTTGACTGGTTTAGAAGAACAAGTGGGGGCATACAGACAAACACGAAAAGCGACTTTAATTTATAATATGTCAGATATAGATAATGTACGTACTGGTACATAGACAAAAAGGAATACCTATAAGTGGAATATTTAGTCATTTTCTGCTACAAGATTTTCCAGTGTTTTATTACTTAAATATGCAATTAAAATTACCGAGGAAGCTGTTAAAAGAATTTAAATAATATCGCACTTATGTGGGAAAACACTTAAATGTTAACATAATGCAGTTAATTTCTGTGCTAATTACTTATCACAATAGCATTGCGCTTATTAAAACATAGGTACATTAAACATCATAAATGCAGCACGTTGCTGGGTAGAGTGAGTAAATAAATAATAAATCAAGTTATCAATCTGTCATCGTATGTCAATCATAAGCATGTGTTCATTTATTTTTCCTTAAAACTCATGAATGGATCACGTCATTGCTTGTACAGTAATAATGAAAGAGCCTAGGTAGGTATATTTACGAGTAGGTACGTCCCTATATCTACTAGATAAACTACTGTTAGGCTCTATGTACATAGTGGAGTTTGCAAGTGTGCGTTCGGGCAGTGTGCATGTATTCTATTTTCAAACGACGAAAAAAAGAAGGAGGTTCTCAAGTTGACGCGTATTTTTTTTTACGCAACACTTTCTTGCGCCTAATTTTTAGTTAGCATTGTTTCCTAAAAGTTGAAGCACTGAGGTGCCCCAGACACCTGTGGAACTTGGTGGTTTTGCGCCTCGCCAATGTGAGAATTTAACTAGGTATCAATGTGTGCACAACACTCGACGACCGCAAGAGGATTCGCAAAGAAAAGCGACACAGAAAAACTGTCTGTTACGCCAACAGCGATTTAGTGAAAGTGACCGCCGCAAGCCGACGACCGATTTAGTTTACGAAAGCCTTAACCGTTCAATAATATGTTTACTTTACTGAGCGTGTTAAGGAAACTTGTGTGGTTAATCATTGGGCGACTTTCGGTCAAGAATGAGATGATTAATCTCGCCCGGTGCGGACTAATTAGTCGCTGTAATCGGCGGTCGGAACTGGTGTGCGTCATGGGCCCTTTAATAAAGCTTAAGAACAGTCAGTCAGTTGCAACTCTTACCACTAAGTGATTGTAATTAGTCTGTGACACAAGGTCAGTGTTCGTCGAACCACTACACTGCACTGTATTCTCCGTCAATCATTAACTATTGAATTGGTATTTGTTTTCTAAAAAAACTTGTAATTTGTGTGCGAACAGTTTGTCTGTCTAAAAATCTCGTTTTGTTAATATTACAACCAGTCACGCTCTTGTATAGAATCACAGCTCTATAACGTAAATCAAAATAATTAATAATAAATATTAATATAAAATATTTAAAAATGTAAATAAATAAGAAAGTAAATAAATAAACGAAAAATATTAATATAAGTTATCGGTTTCGAAATTGGCCCGTTTCTGAGTTTCTGACATCTTTTTCATGACCTTTCGCTACTTTGCAATAACGCGCCAACTCTCGTTTAAAAACTCGTTTGCAATTTGTAAACGTCATAGGTAGGTTTTATTGATATTAACGCGTGTTCATGATTCTGTGATGACGTCTGTAGCTCATAACTAAGAACTTTAATTCCGAATAATTAAGCAATCTAGGATTTCTATTTAATTCAGCTTACGGTAAATACCCAGTTCTCTGCTACAATTTTGGTGTTAAGTTAGGGCAATTCATTGTTTACTGGTCGACTCTTCACGTGAGCAGGGCTGGCCTATTGTTTGGCCAAAGAATCAGCATTGCCATACAAGTGGCAATGCTGCCAGCTTATCGGGCACTTTTCCTGTTGACAGAAATGTGGACGAATTTTTTGATGCACTATGATCAATTCCCCCCTTTTTATATACCTACTTGTGCATATTATAATTATTACTTTGGTGTTGTTATTATTTATGATGAATAAGTAGTCAAAAACTGTGAAAAATAAAATAAATAAGATAAAAATACTTCTATTATATTGATGACTAAATTGACTATCAACTTAAATTGCCCATAGGTATACTCTATACTCAAATCACAACTGTAATTTTTAGCTTAAGTACGGTAAATTACCAGAGGGGTAAATAAATGGCTTTCATCTTGACAGTTCAACAACATTCATTGTGTTATTCACGTTGGTGAGCAGTTTTTTTTCCGAACATATGAAGCAATGGATTACTAAGTATATCCTTCAAAATCATTTAGCTTGTGATTGATTGGGTATATTCTATCCGCCTTACTAATAAACGTTGTATAGCGCCTGTATAGTTACACAATGTTTTGTCTTATTTGTCTTAATTTCACTTTTGAAAGAAGAAGACAAAGCGTTAACTATACAGGCGCGTACAACGTTTATTAGTAAGGCGGCATCTGTTTTATTTTTTTAATTGTTCATTATGTTTAATGTCAATAAAAATAATAACTTGGTATTATAAAGATACTAGGTTTACCTCGTTTAGCAGACCTCAACAAGCTCGTTACCAAATCAAATAGCTGTAGGTACATTACGAAACGTTATTTTCGGGTTTCACGGTCGTTGTAGTTTTATTTCCGAAATGTCATCAATTTGCAAAGTCTGTGTCAATAAAATAATAGGATACTATTGATAAAACTGGCTATATTTATTGGCTGTAGTAACACTACAGCCTGACCTGAATTACAGATTTTTGTTCTAACTGGCTAAATCTGAGTGTACTAAAGGTTATTAATTCCTTCAGGTAAACAGGCGTAATGTTTGTAATGCAATGAATTCATAATTATATTAATCAAAATATCGCCAAGAAATTGCTTTTGCTCTATCTTAGTGTCTTCACTGCAGTTACTTTATTTCTAGACCCATAGAAAAAATTGACGATATCAAAAGGAAATACTTCAGTACCTGAAAACTTAATGGAAATTGCGTCGCACCGTCGCGTCGTGCCTGTCTGCGGGAGCCTTTATGCGATCAGAATGCATCTGTAGGTACCCTGGACGTAATCAATTCGCTTGACGATACGGCAATCAAGGACGTAGGCACCTATGACCTATGTTCGGGCGAATGGACTTTTTTTTTGCAAATAACATGAGCAAAACTATTGCTTTCTTCTTCGTTTCGTTGTCAGAATGCAAATCACGCTTTATTGGCTGTATAACAGTTTTTACGTCACGCTGACGTATCGAGATACACAATGCCCATAAATATTCATAGAAGCCTGTAATTATTGAACATTTAACTTTAAGTTGAAGGATATAAGGTGGAAGTTTGAATGTGAAGGTTCTGCGTTGAAATCAGTATCCGAAACACGTCTATGGCAGTCAATGTCGATCAATTGATTCGCATGTGTTTCTCTAATATTAATGTCAGACTTGATATTATAATTTTGCCGACAGTAGTATGATTTGATTTTGAATTATAAAAAATCACCCTGTTTGTCCCATTGAAAAGCTTTGCCAAAAAAGCCATCCTCCGTATAAAAAAAGTTAGTATCAATAATTGACCGTCACCGAATGGAGTTTGGCCAAATATTTAAATCGTATTTGGCATTAGACAGATACTTAAACATAACTGTCTCATATTGCCAAACAATATTATGTTTGACCTACAGATCAAAGGAGTTACTAAAGTTAGTTTCAACTTGATAACCATAGGAATTTGAGCATTAAAAAAAACGTTTTCAACAGGAAGGTGATTCTGCATACTTTATTCTGAAATCTGATTCGTTATTGCACAAATGATGTTGTACATCTGTTACTGTATCGTTTAAATCTTATTACATCGCCATAAATGTGTTTTTTATGTAAATTAATACATTCGTCTTGCAACATTACAGTCTTAGTGAGATGTAGTGGCAATTATGAAATATTACGATACGTCTAAGTACTGAGACCTTACGTCACTTGTATGTTTAATAAAATATTAAGGCGCGGTACACAGACGAAATAAAAAACCAAGACAGAGCGTTGCGAACAATACAGTGAAGCATGCCAAAACTACACCAACGCTCTGTGACTACACAAACTACACCAAAGTATGTGCACACATGTTTACGAAACCAGCCTCACGTCACTGTTGACAGGGCTCTGTCCTGGTTTTTTAACGCTAATCTCTGGAACTATCAGTCTAATAAAAAAAAATGTGTTTGCATTGGATAGCCTATTAACATCATGGTAGGACCCTGAGGAGCTACCCAACCAGAAAAAAAGTCAGACAGAACGCGGGCAGGCGATGCGATGCAACGGGGTGAGTCGGGGGAACAAGACATTTCACGCGGCTGAATTCGCGGGCAGAAACCAGTTATGTATTTGTAAAACATGATCAACAAAGGTATTCGTAACAAACGGCACATAAAAATTTGCATTATATTCAAATCATTTTCATAAAAAAACAGTTGACGTGAGAGGGTTATCCAAAAATGGAAAAATTCAACAATAATACAATTTTAGTTGGTACCTAGGAACGTAATTACATCACATAACAATGGTATATGTCGCCACATCAAGCCTATGTACAGAGAATGGATTTTTCATAATCAAAAGTTTCACCACAGCCTCTATTGTATCAGTACACCTACCTTGTTATACCGGGTATTTGATACGCTTATTTCTTTTTGTCTGTGGCCTGGACCTGTGTGAATGATTGTGTCTATTTAATTGATTAGATACAAAGGCTAAACGATTAAGTTGTGTGATTAAGGTAACTTAAACTCCAACAACAAGTAGCAGCTCGCAAGAAATCATTGTTTTTTTCAATAGTTAAAAAAATCTGCTATTCCCTACTATGTTCGTAGCTCGAGAGAGAGCTCGAGAGCAGTGGTGGCCCAGGCCGCGACTTACGAGTTGTAAGGTCGTAGGTTCGAACCCTGACAGGCGCTTTACATTGTGTAAATTATTTCATCACCACTGCTCTCAAAACGGTGAAGGAAAACATCGTGAGGAAACCGGCATGTCCAAGAACCAAAAATTCGAAGACATATGACCTCTACCATCCCGCACTGGGCCCGTGTGGTAGATTACGGCCCACTCCCTCTCACAGAGAGGCCTGTGTCCCAGCAGTGGGAACATTATAGGCTGATTATGATGTTCGTAGCTCGTCAAAATGTAGGGAACGCGAACGCGATTTCTTGGTTAGTCCCATAGTGATAGTAGTTCATAATGAGGTGTACAATGACCCCTTAAGAGGATTTAAACCATTAAAATTTCACCCTATATACATTATGATGACGATACAATGACGTCAGCTCGGTATTAACTTCGACCACGAAAAAAAAACAACTAAAGCAAAGCCGAAAGAAGCACATCTTCAAGGCAATTAGTCTTTGGAAACCGAAAATTATTGCTGACGTTAAAAGCTTATGAGCTCTTGGTAACCCAGGGGTCAATCACCAGCTCAAATGAAAATAAAAATGACGTAACGGTCATCATTCAATAATTCCGTGAACTAAGAATTATGAGAAAAGGAGCCGCTTATCACTTTGATGTTGGAAATAAGGCGATGGAAGAGGCTCACATACGTTCTCTAAAGTGATCTTTGTTTTCTTTTTCGTAAGTATGGTTGCTGATAAACCAGGGGGCCAAGTCTACTAATTTACAAACGTGTCAGTGGTCTCACAATGATCAGTTTTTGACAGATATGCCATACAAAATCTGTCAAAAACTCATCATGGCGAGACCACTGACACGTTTGTAAATTAGTAGACTTGGCCCCCTGGTGTCAGAGATTTTATGGTGCCCATGGGCCTCTGACACATGCCATCGAGAAATATCTGTGTTTGAAGCAAGTGATAATTATACAATAAGCACATGAAACCGAAAATTCAGAGGTACATGGCAGTTTGTGAAAAAATCCAAAAACGACCATGTCTTGACGGCCATATTGATTACCTAACAGATCAACAACATACCAAGAGTATGTATTCGGGGTGACCGGTATCGAAAACATATTCAAAAGTAATAAGTACAGAAACTCTGAAAAGCAAGTCAAGTGTGTTCTCCAATCCTCTCAATAATATACACGTAGATACTATATGTCCCTCTATGATATGCTCGCCATGTGTTATGCCATCAATGGGGTGGTCCTCGTACTCGATAAGTAAATGATAACCACAATCCATTGTAATGTCATGCTGTCATGATTTGTAAGTTGTTGTGGTTTTTAAGCCCAATGACTTTGTGACCACAAACGGTACACCGGTTGAAGTTCCATTTAATTCAGAAAGGAAAAAGATGTGAGTAACCGATTGACTAAACTATTGCGGTCAATTGTCAAACGAAAATGTGTTTGTTTTCAAAGAATATCGTTAAGTTTCGATAAAAAAAAACGTCGAACAACCAAAAAACGAGTTTGCGGTCGCCTCCAATTTATACACGTACACACGGCTACACATCAAGCTATACATTTCCAGTTTATGCTGATCTCGCATTGTATAGAATTTCTGTACTATGCGAGGTCAGCTTATACTGGAAATGTATAGCTTGATGTGTAGCCGTGTGTACCACTACAATGCAAAACCACAAAACACACATTACTATCATTTTAATATTTTCAACCTACCTCAATAGATATTTACATACATCAATGTTTCCCTTTATTCTATTAGCAATTCAAATAAGTTTCCTCTTTAGGTATAAAAACATATTTCCGTATTGATGACCGCGGCGATTGCAGTCATAATAACAGACAATCAATAATTGTAAAACATAGTAAGTAGCACTTGTACGCTCGCTTTACAATGTAAACAAGAATGGAATAGAAATATATTTTCTTTAACTCATCATTTTTCATGTAAATAGTCTCGTGATTTAATACTTCCTTCGATAGCTTTATGACTGAGGAAACAGTAGTTTTAAAAGACAGTGACTAGTTTTTCTTGCAACATTATGTATGCATACATTTATATGTATGTCTGTCCTTAGGGATAAAAGTGCAGCAGTTCCATTAAGTTTACGCATCAAGTGACTTCTTTCACAGTGTCAATAACAAAATGCGGGACCAACAAATGAAATTGACCACCAAGACCCAGTTCTCGGCGATGATCGGTACGATATTTTATTGTATATTTTTGGAATTGGCATGGCAGTTTCATACTGAATTTGTTTTAACCGTATGAATAGTGGAATGTTGATGTGTGATCCTTTTACTGACAGCACTGTGGTCAAGCGTGAACCAGATAAAAAGTTGTTTAAAAAGGTTAATAAACAAACGAACCCTTTTTTTTTGAGGTTGGGACATCATCCAATTACTTCTCCCGCTCTGGGTGGAGCGGAAGGGTGTGTCAGACTTTTACTGACTAAAACCCACCCGTGTTCCTTCAGTTGCCTGTCGCCAAGGTCCCGGTGCCCTTTCGGACTTTCCCGCAACCCTGGCAGGCATCGGTCCTAGCGGACCCCGCCAATTGTGCTGACATCTCTAAACAAACGAACCCTGAGGAGTAATTTGTGGGACTGGCTGACCCCGCTCCAGAGACTATTGTTGTTTTTTCTTTAATTGCAGTAATTGTCACAGAGACTCTTGACTCTCGTCAGACACGTAACGCCTATATGTAAACTCCTTGTTAATGCTTAGATTGCGTTTCAATCTGGAGGCCAAGAACGTCTAGAAAATTACATTATTAATTTGGTATATAATTTAGAAAAACAGAAAAATACCATTAGTACAAATACTACACATCAAAATCATTAGGATTACTTCGAAAATGGAAGTAAATTTTATGTGGGTTGGATCGTTTTCGCTTATTTAAGATCAAAATAAGAGAACTCTAGAGAATACATTTAGTGATTCGTGTTGCAACCGAGCATATAGGTACTGCCTCAGCTCAAATTCATTTTTATCTTGCTCCCACCATACTGCTCTTGGACTGAGTGAGAGCGAGACTGAGTAAGGAGCTGGCGGCTCCAAATCGCCAATAGTTTAGGTAATAAGTTTCTGCAAGTATGATCTAATTTAAAGTAGTAAGATCTAATTGAATACTAGCGGTTTATTGTTTGGTTTGGAGGTAACTACATACTATGTTACTTTTTTATATCTAGAAAATTTTACGGAATCTTGTTTTCGTCAAACATATTATTATAGTACACACGGCTACCCATCAAGCTATACATTTCCAGTTTATGCTGATCCCGCATTGTATAGGATTTCCGTACAATGCGAGGTCAGCTTATACTGGAAATGTATAGCTTGATGTGTAGCCGTGTGTACCTATTTATCATTAATCCTCAACTTTTAATATATATTAATTTAAAAATGAATTTTGCAGTATTTGTGACATAACGGAGGATCATGCTAAACAATTTGAGGTATTAGACTCTTGAACTTCTTTTAATAAAGCCTCGGTCTTCACTAAACACAAATAATTTTATATTGACGTTGAGTCTACGTAAAACATTGTATTCACATGTTTCTCTATGTTACAAACGTGTGAGATAAAATGAATATGTTTTTATTTAGTTTTTTTCTTATGTATTGTTTTTATTCCGAGAACGCTGGCCAGTCGTGTTGTTAGCTGTCATTATAACGCGAAAAGGTTGGCAGTTCAATCAACAGAGCCTTCCCTCGCATTGTACTTAGAATATGTTAGCAAAAACAATGGTACAAATTGCTCTTTTTAAGTATGTGCAATCTCAACGTAGAATTGGACGAGTCATGTTTGTCCGTAGATCGCGTCGGTACATCGCACATGGCATATTTGATTTGTGTACGTGTGGAGGTTTTTCAAATCGAAAACGAACACCATACGAACACAGTTCCATTTGTGTTTGTACACAACCGCCCCGCTCTCTTTAGTAGCCATGGATTCGAAATTGGATCGCCACGAACATTTTTGACGAACACAGTGTTTGATGTTCGTTAGTGGTACGCACATGCGAACAAAGTGTTCGATGTTTGTGTTCACCATGTTCTTGTTCGTTCGTGCGCGTACACGCCTCAATGATTTGAAAATCCTGCTCTCATAAAAGAAAAAAAGTTAATATCAGCCAGTACTATCGTGTAGGAGATTGTTATTAACTAAATATAGGTAACTACGTAAAGTACAAGGTTAATTCAAAATCAATATGATTGCCTTAAGTCGTTTACCCAAGTTCAAAGTCGTCATGGAATAAAATGTATTTTGAATTACTTTATTGCGATCCTGAATTACCTTCTCATTGAAACATGAAATATTATTATTGTCAATAAAAATCAGTTGGAACTAAATTGAAGATGCTCTGGCGTCGTACGGTTACAGATAATAATATCTTTTAAAAGTATCTTTTTATTTATAATTAGAAAAAAGTGGTTTTGTGGCGACTTGTCGAAAAGTTTCGGGAATCGAAGCTATAAAATAATTAATTATCCACTTGAATGGAAATTTTAATGTATAATGACATACAAAAAATTCTAGGTTGATAAAATATTTGGCATTCCAAAGAATGTTTTAAAACCTAATGCTTTAAACTTTATAACAGTAAAGATAGTGACTGAAATATTGAAGGCTCAGACAGGCGCGACGCGACGCGACTCTAGTACAAACAATTTCTATGAAAACTTTATGGAAATTGTTCTTCCAGAATTGCGTTACGCTGTCGCGTCGCGCCTGCCTGCGGGAGCCTTAAACCTGCTAAATATGCAGCTCGTTTAAATAACCAAGTTTGGCAGGATTATAAAAATCACTTTGTCTGGCTAGTTTGTCATCATTTCAGTACATAATAGTGAATGGATGAAAATATCTGTATATTTGTAAATTATCATTGCTGTCTCATAATTTATAAATTGTATCGGCCTCCAGCCAGGGCATAAAACTTATAAACTACACGCTAAGGCCCTAAAAAGTTGGCTGGAACAGACTGATGTGGAAGGCATGCCATCTTCCCCGGGATGCCATCTATCTCCTTGCCAAATTTTATCGAAATCCGTTCAGTAGCTTAGGCGTGAAAAGGTAACATACATACAGCAGACAGACAGACAGACAGAGTTACTTTCGAATGTATAATATTATTATGGATTATATATATAATATTATAAATACGAAAGTGAGTTTGTTTGTTAGTTACGCTTTCAGGCTAAAACGGCTAAACGGATTTCGCACATGGGTAGACTATGACGTGGAGAAGGCCACAGGATACCTTATATCCCGATATTCCTACGGGATCGAGACTTATGCGGCTGAAACCGGGAGCTAATAAATTTATAAATCGTAGCACTTATTTCTGAATTTACCTACCTACTTGAGGATTTATACAAAGATGTAGGCAACTTACAGTTTATTAAGGTCAATAGGATTATCACAGTATCTATAGCGTCTAAGTCTAGGCATCATAGGAGTTATATCATTTATAAGCTAGTATGAATAGGATTTAGATTGACTAGGATCTAGATTGACTTACATTAGATCGAGGCCGCATCTCGCTTGATAGAACAATGACTGATCATTTTTGTCTTGCTTGTAGATTTGTATTTTTTTTAATTTTTTTTTTAGTTAATCTATTATGTCTTTATTTATATACAGTATTTACATAATTATAATATATACTCTAATAGACGTAAAAAGAAACATGTATAGTATGTACAATTATATAACAAAATTAAAAAGAAAAAATAAAGGGGAGGAGCTCATTGGGCATAAAAAAATTCGTCCGCGTCGCTGTTAATTTCAGTTAATTCTCTAAATGATGGTGAAAACTGCGTGTAAGTCCGTTGCGAAATTTAGAAGAACAACGCGGTCACTTTTAGACTATAAAAGCGACTCTCGTATAGATATATTATGTAGATAAACATTTTTCTTTATTTGTACATGTTCATTTAGTTATAGATCTTATTAAGTATTTTGTTTTAATATTTTGTCTTGGGTCAGAATTCATTATGATCCTAGATGCTCCAAGCTTCTGCCAGGGGTGCGGAAAAGTCCGAAAGGGAAACCGGGACCCCTGGCAACAGGCAGCTGAAGGAACACGGGTGGGGTTTAAAAAGTCTGACACGACCTCCCGCTCCACCCAGAGCGTCAGAGTCATGTGACGATGACCCCCCGCAAAAAAAACATGCTGCAATCAGTCACTTTTAATTTGTGATTTTTTGATAAGCAGGTTTTTCTAAAAAAATATCATTTTCAAGAAAAAATAATTAACGAAGTTCTACATTACTAGAATTAGACATAAAACGTGATGCAAATACATAATTAAGCAGAAACACGTATTCCTATTAATAGCTGGGTAGTCAGAAATAAATATGTACAGTCACGGACTTTAATTGATGAGCCACCTTCAAACTTTTCAATTTTGCAGTTTCATACATTCACGAGATTACACGATTATACACGAACTCAAATCGCAAGCTCGTAAATTACTTTTAAAAAATATCCATAGAGGTTGACTAATAAAGTCAACCTTTATGGATATTTCCGATTGAAAGTAATTTATTTGTCATCTTGTTTACTTTCATACATTCACGAGATTACACGATTAAACACGAACTCAAATCGCAAGCTCGTAAACAAGATGACAAATAAATTACTTTTAATCGGAAATATCCATAGAGGTTGACTAATAAGTTCTTAATGATAAAAATAAATACAATGTTGCATTCAGTTTATCCAATCTATTTGATACTGACCTCCTTTGAATCATAGCTCATTAACTCAATAATTCTGAAAATTTAACTGAAGACAGTGACAGTTGAAATATCGATGTCAGAGAATTTCTCCGTACGCTAACGTTACTATCGCAACAGTAACCTAGCAACAATTGTTTATCGTTGCTAGGTTACTGTTGCTAGACCTGCAATTGGTTGCCTTTGAGTAGTCACTGCTGTCAAGTTTGTAGTTCTGCTCTCAGGTTAGCCAACCGGTAAAGATATGAAATATAATATTCTTCTTCTAATACGAAGACATATGACTTTGCGTGTCGGGAACCGAATAAACCCGATTTGTATTACACGGCTAAAATTCGAACAGTGCCAGGTGGCTCATCAATTAAAGTCCGTGACTGTACGTGAATAAGTGAGGCAAATATAAATAAATTCAACGTTTACTATGTATATTCGTACAAAAAACGTCTATCTACATCATTATATACTATTGTTTCCTGGTAATGGATGAGCAGAACTATGTATAAAGATATATGTATGGAGAATCAGAAAACAACGTTTATTAATGACTGGCTTCTGCCCCCGACTTCGCCTGCGTCTTAGTTAACTATACTTATAGGTACTATAAAACATGGCACTCGATAATATTGCAAACTAAAAGCAGGAAGGAAAGTTTATTTTGAAAAAAATGAGTATATTAAAGAAAGTCCGAAATCGTGGAGTTTCTAGCCCATTATTCTCCATACGTAAACTACCTTTTGGATGGGCGACTAGAATCAATTCTATTTTTTTTTGTAAATTTCGACGTTCAAAAGTGCCTTTTATGTGCCTAAGTTAACTTAAAATTGTTTGACTTTGACTTTGTGACACCGGTCACTGAAACGATGTGTGGAAAGAAATAGGCTGAGGTTTTCATGGTAAGGGCATTGTGAAATTTCGTCAATTTGGATGTCAATACGAGTAGGGGAAGGCTAGAAACGATGGATGGACTGGACTGTTTGGAATATGATATGGCAAAAAAAGGAGTAACAACTGAGATGAGGACTATATTAGAGAAGTATGGAAGAAAAAGACATGTTGCGCCGACCCCAAATAAATTAGGATAAGGCACCAAGTTTACTAAGTGCTCAATATTTTTGCCGGTGACTGTACATGGTTAAATAGTGCGCCTGTATTATCACTAATTTAACATAAAAATACTCAGTTTTTTTCATGACATTTTTGTCTATTAGAACTCTTCCTATATACTTCTGTGACGCCGTACTCTACTTCTGTGACGTCATTAATGTGATACAAAGAAAATCATATTTAAAAGGTCACTGGTCTTAGATCTAAAAGAAACTCAGTTCTTCTCATAAGTTTATAATACACGTATGTTATTTGACGAATGGCGTTCCAGTTAACCTGCAATAGTAAAGCGTCAAAACATGCTAAAAAAAATATTGTCATTCAAAAACAAAATGTTTAAACACGTACTTGTCGCACTTGTGTTTTCACGTTGAAAGACAAAGTGTACCTACGGAGTGTTTATTTTACGTATCAATTTAATAATTTTTGTAAATGTTTTATTATAAAAAAAAAACAAAACATTTTGATTTTGAATGGTAGCATTTTTTTGCATGGACGCTATTCTATTGAGGGTTATCGGGAACGTCATTTGTTAATTAACATAGTTTGATGTAGTTGGAGTAAGGACGTGGTGTACAGAATACTATTGAGAAATTCCAGATGGAAATACCCAATAACACATTTTGCCTGACCCAGGAAACGAACCCTCAAGCTCAGCAGTAGGTAGCACTAGCTACCACCAAATCAATTAGGTAAGGATTAAATATAAACAATGACTATAATAATAGATGTTTTTCCATATCCCAATACAAACATGCTTATTTGAAAATAGCTCGTGTAAGAAGAATTTAAATAAAAAATATGCAAGTTGAAAGATCAGTAGCCATAAAATGCGACGCCTGTTTCTCTCACAATGAAAATAAACAAAAACTGACAACAGACCATTAAGTACAATCCTTTACAAAATGTCGTTCTGATTCATTAACACTCAATAAAACTAGATTTTTATGCATTTCCCTGAATGGCTATTCGATAAAAATGCATTAAAAAATCTGTCCATTCTGTAGCGTTTTCCTGTTTCAGTTCCGGGATCGTGCACGATTAAAGGCTCCCGCAGACAGGCGTGACGCGACGATGCAACGCGATTCTAGGAGAACAATTTCCATGAAGTTTTCAAAGAAATCGTTCTACTGAGTCTCATCGCGTAGCGCCAGTCTACGGAAGCCTTAAAATGCGAAATAGTTACCTATACCTAAAATCCTTTTTGATATCTTTCCAGAGATAAGTAGGTGATAACGAAAAAAAATAAAGCAAAAAAAGCTACCTACATGATAAGCGAGGTGATAAAATCGTTCTATTTGTTGTTTTTTTCTGAAACCTTACAATAGAGTCTTCACAAACAGACGTAGTATGTATTATTAAATGAATCACTATCTAAACATTTTGAAAGTAAAGTAAAACAGCTGCACGCCACAGGTTTATAGATAAATAAAATACTTATACATTTTCATAAAGACACTTCGTGAATCACATAGGTTAAATGTAAAACTTTTATGTACTAGACGTAGGTACTTTTGTCATTCATGGGATATATAATATTTTTTAATAGCCATTATCCTGCGACATGACATGTTAAATATAGCCCTGACGGGAAGCAACGACAGCATCATCAGTAGGAAAAAACAGGTTATTCATTATAATTATAAACTTCAGTGATCTTTTAGCTAACATAACTCTCTCTCCCTCTAAAATCAGCCGAAATTAGAAGATAATTGTCTGTGACTCCAAAAAGGTTCGAACATAACGAAGGCATATACTACAGTCTGGATAACTCTGTGCAAACACATCGGTTATGCAGGCTCGATTTGACCCTGAACTAACTTTCCCTGCAATCATTATACAACAGCACGTATCACACAGAAATAACTAGCTGGCTTGCCAGTCTGAACTGACAGTCACAGAATAAACATAATATTTAAACAGCTCGAAGTCAAAACACAAAATTCAATGACACGTCAAGGCATTTTTCACATCAAAACTATACGGAGATTTCGCTCTGTACGCCGTTCAAAGCATAATTTACATTTAGCCATAAACCAAGACTGCTGTATAAAAACGCAACGTTAACCACAAGCCGTTTCGTGTGAATGGACCCTGTGAATTAGAAAATCTTATTGCACGGACACGTAGGTATTTTAATATTTGTCGTTCAGACACCGTTCTGTTTTAATGAACCATGAAACTGAAAACTCGCAAGGTCGCTGTCACCAGTGGCAGACAGACAATACGAGTACCTACGTATGTGAAATCGTTATGTTGATAAAATCAGTCAACAAAGAATCGGGTGACCAATGATAACTGATATTGACATGCTTCTGACAGATAGTTAGTGTACATTGATTGAAGTTCATGTCAACACTGATTAATTTGAGTACATAATTGATTTGAAATACGGGAAAGGAGAGCTACCACATAATTATATGTTTGTATAATTTGACGTGTTTGTTATGTTTTAATTAAATTTAAAAATCGACGTTGATGCTTTACGTTTTTACCTTTACACATATACAAATTGTGAGAGGTAAAGTCACTAAATTCAATAGCAAAGTCAATAGCCTCTTCAACAATTTGCCACGAGGACGACTCCTTAATAATTGTTTATTAGAATGACAGCTGAAGATGTTGAAATAGCAAACTATTTGCAGACTAATTTATGTTACATGTTATTTTTAAACGAGCACAAAGGCACCGATTCTCAAATAATTAAGCTCATAAAGCAGGCAATGCCACAAAGCTAAAATAATGTTGAGTATTTTCTATTTGCTAAAAAGTCAAAGTATACATACTACGTGTTGGTTGTTATGGCGACGTCGATGAGTCCCCGCGGGCCTGTGGCGGGGTCCGGGCGAGTGGCAGGCCAGTCCTCGGCGACTATAACCAGACCGCACCGGTTAAACTAGGTTCAAACTCGATCGCATAGCCATCATTCGCAAGAGGAAACCTACGCCAGCAATTGAAAGACTCCCACATCCATCTTACTCAGAATCGTTAGGTGTTGCCACCTCTTTACGCAGGATCTGGTTTGGTATTGCCCTCAAAAACCTTTTTTTCTTGAAATTAGTCTTCCAGTTTCAAATTTTTTCTCAGAAATTACGTCAATATAAAATAATCTAGCTTCGTCGTTTTGTTATTCAAATGATTTTAAAAGTAAGGATCATCATTGTTGAATTGGTTGATTCAATCGACGGCTCGTAAATGTCAAATAAACAACTTGTTTTGGGGTTATCGTCAAAACTAGCTTCAAGCGGTGCTCTGCGGTTTCTGCTTTGGCTTATGCTGCAGTGAATTTACCCAATATTTCACAACTGCAGGGTTTGAAAACAAAACCTTTAATTAAAGCTATGTTTCAGCAGCCACTTTGCGACCACAAATCGATGTTTGCTAAAATTACAGCCCACTTACAAACACTTACTTACTTTATACCCTTTTAACAGATTCAATCAATCCTTACAACACAAATTTGTCAATTCCACAAGCTTTAGTAAATATAAATTCAAAACATAGAGGTACCACGCGACGCACAGCCAAAAAGTTTATACATTATTAAATAATTGGGCACGCTTTTGTATACGAAAATCGCTCGCGTGACGCAGTGATCGAGTTTTTTTATTCGATAAACACAACTCGTTTCTTCAGAAAAAATGTATCGAGGAAGTGTTTTTTTCTTATGCCATTCTAATATGTATATGAAGGGTCGTTGATAAATGCCATTCTCGGTATCTAAACCGTTGTGACGTTCTTACTGATTACATTATTTTTAACGTAACATAACTGGTATTCTACTGGTGCTCTTGCGCACACATGACGACTTATGTGATACAACATTTCGCCAGATACGTATAAATCCCATGTCCAAAAAAAAAATGTAATAGATTGAGGATTGCCTCTTTGTTTTAGAGGTCGTAAGCGCTACTGCTAATGAGGTCCTGGGTCCGATTCCCAGGCCGGGCAAAGTGTTATTTGGTTTTTCCATTAGGGAATTCTCAGTAGCAGCCCGAAGTCTGGATTTGTGCGGTTGATGGCAATAGGCTCGCTGGTATTCTTTTCTTGGTTCAAAACATCAAGTGAAACTTAAAAACCTCGAGGATGTAATTTTTTTAGGTCAGTTTCATATACAACAACAAAAAGCTGTTTGCTCAACAAACATATCTCATTTTTATACCACGTTGAATAACCAATAGTACACAGAGCATAATATTTACTAATCGTGATAATTAAATATTGTCCTAATGGTCTCGAGACGACTAAGAGTTTTGTACCATTTCGAGATGTCATCGATAAGGAAAAAAGTTAGGAATTACGTTAAAAGTTACGTAGATTTTAAGCTGAATTTCCAAGTAAATTGTATGAAATCTAATCTGTTGGTAGTTTTATGAGTAGTTACGTAACAGGCAGTGATAGGGCAATAAAGAAAATTGTATCTAATAACTTGGTAACCGCAGAAAACGTAGGCTCTGATCCCAGAAATGAAAATTGCCTGCTTGATTCCCAAGAAAATTCAACGCATCAACCTTGCAGCTTTCACTTCAATTCTGTAAGTTTTGTTTTTTGTAATTGAAAGAAAGAAGAAAGAATAACATTTATTTGGACACAGTTCGTGAAACACATTAAACAGAAAAATAAAAAAAGAGAAAATAATGTTTTAAAAAAAATCAAGTAATAAAAACTAAAACCCAACGGAGTCACACGTGTTAGGGCATAAATCGAACAGATTACGTGTGACTCCGGATTTTTAATTTGTCTGTCTGTGGTGTCTTGTTTATACCTTTTAAGTCGTAGTTGGGTTTTAGTTTTTATTACTTGATTTTTTTTTAAATTCTTTTGGGGTTATAATATATATATTTTTAAGCCCTTTCATTTGATACCCAACATGGTACGAATAAACCATTTTTTTTTTTTGAGTTCCTCACTTTATTTCCTCTAGAGGGCGCCATTTTTAATTTAATGTGACTTCACATAGCCTATAACCAGCGGACAATCACGACGCTTCTAACGATACCTCATTTGTCAAATTGTGATAAGTGGTTTGGAAGATAGGAGGGAACAGATGAACATACATACATACATACATACCTACATACATGCGTATCAAATGAAAGGGCTTAATGAGCACATTTCAAAAATATATATATTATAACCCCAAAAGAATTTAAAAAAAAATCAAGTAATAAAAACTAAAACCCAACTACGACTTAAAAGGTATAAACAAGACACCACAGACAGACAAATTAAAAAACCGGAGTCACACGTAATCTGTTCGATTTATGCCCTAACACGTGTGACTCCGGATTTTTAATTTGTCTGTCTGTGGTGTCTTGTTTATACCTTTTAAGTCGTAGTTGGGTTTTAGTTTTTATTACTTGATTTTTTTTTTATCGACCTGCCACGCGGGCGGAAGCTGGTGTTTTATAAAAATATTCGTTACCACAAAGGGTACTTATACTTTGATTGTTATTATTTTAAAACTAGACAAATAAAGGATATAAGATAGTAACCGTGAATTCTTTGATACCACGTTATATTTAATACTAGCTGCGCCCCGCAGTTTCACCCGCATAAGTCTCGATCCCGTGGGAATATCGGGATTAAAGGTATCCTGTGTCCTTCTCCGGGTCATGGTCTACCTATGTGCGAAATTTCATCCAAATCTGTTCAGGCGTTTTAGCGTGATAACGTAACAAACAAATAAACAAACTCACATTCGCATTTATAATATCAGTTAGGATTCTGAATGGGTACAAAAGATTCAAAATGTTGAATAAATCGTATTATCCGTTGATTAATAAAAATCTATCCGGTTTTATGAGTCTTTAGAGCTTTGCAACGTAACGCGTAGAACCTGAGACTTGTTTGATCGCATTTTTTTTCATATGGACAAGTTATGTACTTACCTGCATTTAAATATGTTAATGTGTATTTTAACATAATCATCAGACGACAAAAAACACGAGTGTTTTGTTCCACAATATCCTTTTTGTAACGTTTTGTTAGATTACGGTAGGGTCTTGGAATGTTTAGTGACACATCAGAAGGCACTATAGATAGATAATTATAATATTATTTATATGGTGTTCAAAAAAATACTTTACAAATTTTAAGAGGTGCTTTAGACGAACTGAATACCTAACTTTTAATATGGGACAAACTTAGTAATCGCGAAAAAAAACACCTGTCCCATACAGTTTTGAACAGTAGGTAGGTATTAAACTTTAGTATGTTAAAGCAGATTTTTTTGTCCAATAATAAAAGTTATTCAGTTTGATGGTCCAAAGCCCCTGTTAAAGTTTGTAAAGTTTTTAAACACCATAAATAATAATTAACAGTTTAGGTAGGTATTTCTGTTAAGAAAAAAACTAATCTTGTTCCAATTTATGTAACTACTAGCTGCGCCCCGCGTAAGTCCCGATCCCGTGGTAATATCGTGATAAAAAGTGTCTTTGTCCTATTCCAGGTCATGGTTTACCCCTGTGCCAAATTTCATCAAAATCCGTTCAGCCG
Source organism: Lithophane semibrunnea (assembly GCA_947363905.1). Taxonomy (NCBI): domain Eukaryota; kingdom Metazoa; phylum Arthropoda; class Insecta; order Lepidoptera; family Noctuidae; genus Lithophane; species Lithophane semibrunnea. Next base: position 3,838,951 of record OX376186.1, on the reverse strand, counting down.
TTTTAGCGTGTGTGTAACAAACAAACAAAGTTACTTTCGCATTTATAATATTATTAAGGATACAACACTATAGATAAACGTCATAGTTCATTAAAAGTACCGATCTCTAGGCGGCAGGTGGTACTGGTTAGTGTCGTCGCGGTATGCAGGTTACGACCGCGGAAACTGGCTCTCAACTATGTACACACGGCTACACATCAAGCTATACATTTCCAGTATAAGCTGACCTCGCATCGTACGGAAATCCTATACAATGCGAGATCTGCATAAACTGGAAATGTATAGCTTGATGTGTAGCCGTGTGTATAATGTACGAGTGCCTACGACTGATAGAATCGCTCACCACGCAGTACCATCTGAGGGCCTAGACAAGTGACAATCGCTTCCAAAGCGATTCGTAGTTCTACAACAACTTTCAACAGGATTGACATAAGCTTTTCGATAGCTTATGTCAGTCATTTTCATTTTTTATTTTTGCTTTTTCCATCATCGTTATCGCTGATAGAATGTCACTTTGTCTAGGCTCTCTGGACTGATACCCAACCAGCGGCAGTGGGGTAATTTCGTAACACACAAAATGACAATTGATCACACACATCCATTACGATTTACGTTGTTGAGCAGATTAATTTTCCAAACCTATAAAGCAATGGATTAAAACCAAAATTAATTATCATTAACCAGGATTAATCCTTCAAAACTCTCGGATTGTGATTGAAAGTGTGTGACGCAAGGTGCTGCTGGCTCATAATATCTACTTAATAATAATAATTATGTACAAGGGAAAATGATGGTGCTTTATTTACTGAACGCTGCATTTGCTTTGTGACACTTCAAAGTCACGCGTGTTATGATCAGTGAACCACATAAAGCCGCACAAGTATTATTCCTCGTTCGATTAATTAAAATCAAGAAGCTAGCAATGACTAAAGTTCTACCGGATGGCACAAGATGCAATTTGAGATGAAGCTCGTTTACCTAGAAGATGCCTATTTCTAGATCAGCGAGGAAATAATTAATAGTTATAATTTATTAATTGAGACTGGCTTCCGCCACGCATCTTACACATGGTGGGAATCTTTGAAGCGATAATGGTAAAGGGCCTGCTACACGGTCGCCAACCGCGTCCTGACAGAGATGACCTTGGTTTACAACCGTGTAGATGGTGGTTTACTACCGAAATAACTCGCCAACCAAGGTCACCTCTGTTAGGGACAACCGTGGTGGCCGTTGGCAACCGTGTAGCAGGCGCTTTATTTGACGGCGTTTTGATTTATTAGACAATTAGGTATGTGGGGTTTCCCTGCACGCTCGAAGAGGCACCAGCTAAATGCTAATACAGTAAGCTTCTGAGGTGAGCAAAATTCTAAGCAGTGTTAAGCTCAGTAGATTGCCATCTAAATGGCGACAATGTAACTTGTTGCTTGCGTTACCAGTTGATTTATTTATAGAACCACTGGCGAACCGCCAGGGGCTTTGCCTGTATAAAGTATTCAAAAACGTTTCACGAAAATCCAAGTGCAGGTGGATGGAATTGGATGATTATCAAGTGAAATAAATGCATTGCGGTATAAAACTTGAAAATGTCGCATGTGCAATGCACATAATGATTAAAATTTATTTTTCATACGTCTGTGACTTGCATGACATCATTTAAGTTAAAATGGAGGGTAAGTTGTAGAACATAATTTGTTTAATAAGCGAATAGTAGGTAGGTAATGGTGTAAGGTGCTCGGCTCGCGACATCATGCGATCTCTCACGACGACCTGCAGAAGCATGCTCCGCTAAACAAATAGGTTTTATCGCAAATTCTATCTTTTCCTGTTAAGCTAATTGATGGTAAAGGTTCTCTATATTGCTGCAAGTGCAAAGGTTCTCGCGTACTCTCTGTGCGAGGACTGTAGGTAACTTAGAATCATACTGAAGTTCATCATGTATCAAATATGATACCTACATTATAAAATTCACAAAAATTAAGGCAGTGCCTTAAATATGTGACGCCGCACGGTGGATCGAAAATCAGCTGTAGAAGACATAGGATCTCGATTTCTTAAATGTTATTTTTTTTGCTGGAAATGACTTCTGCTGATCTTTACTATGTAAAAAAATGATACCCGAGTTAATTCTGCCCAAAAACGAAGGAAATATAATTTTTTTACGAAAAATTTGTATGAAGCTAGTATGAAAAATCGAATTATCTCCTAAACGGCATGTTTAACCGTAATATCCTTGGAGGTGGTCATAGTGCTAATTATTTATGATTTTTTGGTTGCCAATTTGACGAAAAATTTAATGCCGTTTTTTTAAAAAAATCGTCTAAATATTTTTATTTATTTTTACATGTAAAACGATCCCTTTTAGTGTCCAAGTTAAAAAGTTCGATATGTTATTAACCCAAATATTAAGAACACACAAAACAAGAAAAATTAAATAAAAAAATTGCTGTTTTTTGACACATTTTTATTAATTTAAATAAAAAAAGATTATCAAACTCTTATTTAAGTAACATATAAAGTTATATTATATACAAAATAATTTAATTTAAGGAATTAATACTAAGCATTTGTAAAATAAAGTAAAATAAATAAAAAAAAAGACAAAATATCATTAAATATTACAAAAAAAAAACCAAACAGACTCAAATACAAATTTACAAATATATATAATTTAAAATAATTATAATTTTTTTACAAATTTTCCTTGTCACTCTCGTTGTCAGACTCCAATTCTGAGTCAGCATCTAGATTGGATATATCCAAAAACTCGAACTCAGTTTCCTGAAATTGAATTAAGTCGAGAGTTTCAGCAAAAAAGCTCTGCTTTTTCTTGGCATCTAACTTAGGCCTTTGTGCACTTAGCAAAGGATCCGAAGAAACAACAAGCATATTTAAAATGTCTTGATTGGAATCCTGCCTCCTTCTTTTCCGCGAATGATGTTCTCGAAACCTCCTAAAATCTTTGTTTCGAGACTCTGAGGCTTCTTCCGAGAGTCCCAATCGGCACAATATTATTTTTCTCGATTATGTCAGCCCCATGGATTAATAATTTATGAACGGTTGACGACATGTAGTACCAGTCGTATAATAATACGTACTTTTCTGCTGTTTTGCGGGCATAATCTCTAAATTTTATTATATCGACCTGCTCTCCAGATGTAATTGCTTGTAAAATTACAGCAAATCTTTTGATGAGGTCTTCATCCAAACCGGTTATAGCTGCGGTTTAATTAGGAAACTCAAAGAATTTTCTTGCAGTATTCCCGTCATTGGTGGTTCCCGAGCCTTGTTTTACTATATCAATCAACAGATTGAGCTCATCGTTGAATTTATTTTGAATTACTTCGTCCTTGTCTGTAGCATTTCTTTGTGCTCATCACTTCTCGCTGCCCACCGTTTGAAGTCGAGCCTGTATGCAATGTGTAACAGACATTCCATACAATTTATACGGGCGTGTAGGGATGACAAGCCAAATTCATACAGGTCAGAACACACAATTTTTGATGTTACAGCATCTAAGCGGTTCATTTCTGTAGGCTTTGCTAAGCACAGGTAGCACGATGCATTTGATCTAGCTTCAGAAAGGTAAGTGCAAACTTTAGCGTCGATCATCGTCATCATTAGTTCATGAGTCACCCTATTATTATTATTGCACTCTGTGGGGATAAGGGCCTCAATTTCTTCATCCATTTGTTTTTTCAGCTCAAGGACAACTGCTTCACTCTCCTTTACAAAAGTAAACTGAACTGGACGACAATACAAAACTGAGTATGGTTTAGGGTTCGTCCATAAGATGTTGTCTCCATCTGTCAGTTTAAGTGGCACCAAGGAGGTCATGAAAATGCTCGAGTCATCTTCCTCACCCTCCATTTTCTGCTTGTATCGGCTTTGGTTAGAAGCAACATCAAATCCCCACTTGGATATCAGCTTCAACTGCTTGTTATGCTCTTCCTTAGAAAGGCTTTGAAGGATTCTTGTAACTGTGATATCAAGTAAAGCTTGAAGTGTAATCCTAGCCGATGAATCAGTAACTGTCACTGATTGCTTCGGAGGGTAGCAATCAAGCTTAGTTTGTTGCACTTTATAGTAAGATGGATAAATATCCTTAGCACCTTCCCGAATGGCAGCCTCTTGCAACGTAAATATTGCCACTTTGAGAGTTTTAGCGAAAGAAGCAATCCAAGCGCCTTTTCTGACGTAAATATGATTGTTTTCGCTGGTTTCTTAAGCGTTTCATTTAATTTAGCGGCTGCTTCAGGATTTTTCATCATGTATTCGATGACAGAGGCGATATCTCCATGCCCTTCTTCTTTTAAACGTGCTGCAGCTGCATATGCCAATTCACTGGAATCTTCGCTTGTGTGTTCATCAGATCTTCTCTTTTTTTGTTTACTTCCCAGATCTTCGAATGGTTTACGGGATGTTTTCGTCATTGTTCCAATGGACGTTGATGTCAACGGTTCTGGAGAGACTGAGGGCGCTCTTGGTATCTCATCAACACTTGGTTCTTGATTAACTAAACTTTGCACAAAACTCGGCCAATCAATATTTGCTCCCAACCAATTCTCGTACTTTCTCCTGAAATTATCAAGGAATCGGTTGGATTTCTGCCACCTTTGTAAAACGGCTCGCGTAAATCTCCGACAAAATTCTTTGAGAACAACACGATCTTCGTCAGACAGGCAATCGCCTATGCGGGATACAACTGCACTGAACAATACTCCATGATCAAATGAAGTATTCTCACTTCGTAGAAGAACAAACAAGTCTAAATTCGTGATTAAACTTTCCATTCTAAGATTTTATAGTCGCAGATTTAGTGTTAGCAGTTACACAGTTGTGAACAAACTAAATTATAAAACAAAACTTTAGCCCTTTTATTGCAAAACGCCAATAATGAGGTAACTACCCTCATTAGTTATCTTCTCATTAGCTAATGAAAATTTATAATTGTCACTAACTATTCTTAGAACTCATAGCACTGCTAATTAACAAATTAGTTTACTTATCAGGAAAAGTTGAATGTAATCCATAGTTGGCATCAGTGGCGAAGGGTGATTTTTCGGGGGTGGGAACCTGGAGCAAAAAAAAAAGAAAAAAAAAAAAAAAAAAAAAACTATACTGACGAATTGAGAACCTCCTCCTTTTTGAAGGAGTCGGTTAATAATACTTGTTATGATGTCACTTCGGACCTTCCTTGTGGCCGCGAAAACCTACTTCTTGTTTGTTTACCTAACAAAAGAACGGTGTCAATAAACCGTTTCATTAAATTCCTATTTTGATTTACTTTTCTCAAACTTATTTATAAACTCACATTCAAAAAGCCCGCTTTCACAAACCACGCACACTCACACAGTTCAACAAGTGATTACGCTCCTAATAGCGCAACGCCATCTAACGAAAATATCAGAAAAGCAATGCATTTTGTCAGTACAAGAACGAGATATCTCCATTCAAAAAATTCACAAATAATTAAACAGAGGGCGCGTTTAACGAGAAATTTTTAGGGAGTGGCATTTTACAATTCAGAGTTTTCGCTCACGACCACTAGAGGGAATTGGCCGCGCGGGTGTAGAGCTTCAAACGAATTAGCGAAAAATCGTCGGATTATGAATGTAAAAACCCCTTTATTACATAAACTACTAGAATCTGAGAAAAGTAAACAAGGGAAACAATACATTTTATTTTATTTACAACTGCCAGTCAGCTATTCATATTTATCGTAAAGGGAAACATTAGAATGTTTGAAAAAACTATCACGTCGTTTGTAATTTATACTTATATCTGAGCGAGCACGGCCTAACGTAATTGTGTTTCTTAATTTCAAAACTTAACCTTGGAAAGCATGTTTCCTCACAAAGAAAATAATCCTAAACAACAATGTATAGGCTACCACTAAGCTACCAGACGGGCCGCACGCGGGCCAAAAGACATTGTAGTTAATTAGAAAGTCCTTGACGAATTATTGCCGCCATCCTAATCCTACTGATAGTACTAATAACTTTTCAAATCTATTAAGAAATTTCAACTTATTAACTATCTACCTACTTACCCCAAATACATAATTACAACGTGCACTTTCACTAAAGTCAAAACACTTTAATCACTGTTTTATACCAACAAACTAATACTACTACTACGATTCTCGAACTGATAAACTAATGTATTCAATAAATAATACGAACAAAATGCAAATTAACTGCAAGTGTAAACAAATTATAATGCGATTACGTCAAACAGCAACCACACAATAGCGTCCTCATCCGAACTCCGAGCCGAACGCATTACGAAATTCAACGAAAACTACCGAACCGATATCGCGGCATCTCGTTCACGCGAACGCAAGTTTAGATCGCTTTAGGTACAATAACTCGTATTTGACCGGCTTGCTCGAAGCGTATAAAACCGGGGTGTCACGTGACCGAAGTGACGTCATGACGCCTTGATTTTTGAAGGAGCGATAAGCCAGCCGCGCCGCCGAGTTATTTTAGAGAATTTTTTTTTGCTGTTGGGAGACAACAAAGACAAAACATTGAATGTAGGCGTTTTGTATAGTTTTAATTATATGGTGTATTAAATACCTATAGTGTGATTACTTAAAAGGCATTTTAAACACTACTGACTGTGTCATTTTTCAATGACGATAGAGTGGTTTTGTTTCGAATTCCAGAAGGGAAGCCGATAGGAATCGAGTTGTACGGTAGCTGCGGCCCTGGTTGGCATTGTCGTGAGATATTGAAAATCATTAAATCACCTATAAAGACTCATTAGAAGACCTAATCAGTGTAGTTACTTAATCACTTCTTTTCGGACTGATTAGAAGAGTAAACAATTGGTAATTTGGTTGTATGAAAAGTTTTAAAACTCATGATGTGTTGATAAATATCTAGCTCAAACATAGTTGTCTACGTGTGGGTGTACTATAAACCTCTGCCAACTCCTTCGGAAATATAGGAGTGATGCTATTTTATGTTACGTGTAGTTAAAAGTCCGTTTTCTTCAACATAAACACTAAAAGGAATCGTTTCATATGAAAAAACAAATAAAAATATTTTGACGATTTAAAAAAAAAAAACGGCATGAAATTTTTCGTCAAATCCGCAACCAAAAAATTCTAAATAATTAGCACTATGACCACCTCCAAGGATATTACGGTTAAACATGCCGTTTAGGAGATAATTCGATTTTTCATACTAGCTCCATACATTTTTTTCTTATAAAAATTATAACTCTTCCATTTGTGCACACATTTACTTCATATGACATTTTATAGAACAGTAATGATCAGCAGAAGTCATTTCCAGCAAAAAAAATAACATTTAAGAAATCGAGATCCTATGTCTTCTACAGCTGATTTTCGATCCACCGTGCGCCGGTGACAAATACTGGAATGTATTTTAAATAAGTATGGAAAGTTAAGTCGGCTGATGATACATTTCATGCTCCGTATTTCACTTATCTGTAGATAAGTGAAATACGTAGCATGAAATGTATCACAAATGAGCAGTCCAAAGCAATTATACAATGCAACATGAAATATAACTACGAGAATTTGTTTCAATATGTGTTACACTTCATGTTGCGATTCACCAATCTGTACTTTTTTTGGTTATACCTAAACAAAACAGTTCATGACTTCCGTCCAAGTTTCCAGAAAGAAATCCGACGCATGAGCACGTATTTTTCATCCGTTCCTAATTTTCCAAGATTCAAAGATAGCGATTTGGTCATAAGTTTTTGTTCTTTCAGTAGTTTTTGCTTTATTTACACCGAGTTACTCGATGTTACGATCACAAATGATTAATGGTTGATTAATTACTGCTAAACTAACCTTTTGGTAAACAATAACACCTCACCTTAAGATTGGTGTACTTATGCTACGTTTTGGTAAAATAATATATTAGCAGCATCTCTTAAATGTTCCATAACAATATGTTAGACGACGGCTTGGTAAGCCGTGGCCACAATTAGCAATATATAAACGTAGTCGTAGCCAATAGAAAATGAAAGTAGCAATAAATCTAATAAACTTGCAGTTTCTATTGCTGGACGGCTCACCCGCATACTCAAGAATAAAACTCGAATAATGCTGCAAATGTGTAAACTCCCTTAATCTTTGCAAGTTTTTGCTGCACACGAAACGTGTCGAGGTAAATTACATTATAACAACATAATGGCAATACAAGTTAATAGTGTCGGCATTCATCATTCATTATTTTCTGATGCCTGGAAATCACGCCTGTATACCCATTAGAACCTTTAAGTTCAACGTCTATTGCGTACTCTGCTGAAAAACATATACAGAAGCAGCAGTGGACGTTATGCTTCGCGTGTCGACCAGCACAGAAGCGAGATATCAATAACATAATTACTGTAATTCATTTGCAAGTGAAGTCAGTAATGGTCACGAATGTTGTGCAATCTTGTCAACCTCGTACTCTGCCTACCACTCGCGGGAGAACGTGATGAAGCGTGCTGATATTTTCGCACACGTATTTCGTTTCAGATTGCGATATGTCTCAGCACTTAGGTTGGATTCATTACAGTCAGCAAGTCAAGATGTTGATGCAGATCTGATCGTAGTTGGGAACCGTTGATTCTACGAGCATAAAACCAATTTGTGACAAACAAATTACCTTTCTTCAAACAGACTAACTTTGTCCAACAGGGGGCCTACCACCACCGCTTACAGCAGTATTATTTTAATCTTACTTCGTTGGGGAAATAGATGGACCTATACATCCTGTAGAACTTCATGTCTTTCCTACACTGAAGTAATATTAAAATAATACTGCTGTAAGCGGTGGTGGTAGGTCCCCAGGTACGTGTATCTCTCAAGTTCTATTTCTAGACCGAGCCTTTGGTGTTTCCACCTTCCTAATCTTCTTAAACTCGAAGTCCTAAAAGGCTAATTCGTGCTAACAGCCTCCAAAAATGTAATAATTCCGACTATGATCACCAAAGCATTGAAAATCCTACTATATGTATATTAGAATATAATATAATTATAACTTATATTTTTATAATCCTTGTATATAATACATATTATAAACGCGAAAGTTTGTGAGGATGAATGGATATTTGTTACTCTTTCACGCAAAAACTACAAATCAAATCAAATCAAAATATTTTATTTCACATAAGCCTACATGGGCACTTATGAAACGTCTGAAGCTAGGTGCACGGTTCCAATTGGTCGTTTCCTATGGAGAAGCGCTGGCAAGAAACTCCATGGTTACTCTTTTAAAATATAATTGGCTTTTACAATATTTTTGAATTACAGTGTTAATAGTTTTGATTTGGATGAAATTTGGAATTGATTTGGATGAAATTTGGCACATAGATAGTTTATAACCTGGATTAACACATAGGATACTTTTATCCCGATATTCCCACGGGATCGAGACTTATGTGGGAGAAACCGTGAGGCGCTACTAGCATAAAAATAAATTTGAATTACGACACATTGACGACTAGACTGGGATGCATTATGTTTATTCAGTCTTTTGTGGTGTGCGCAAAACTGCTCATTTAACTTTATTTGTGCCAAATACTAAGCTGTGCAAACATACCGATCAGTTTCATTGTGTTCGTCTATATAATACTATTGTTGTTGGTTACTTGGCGAAGGTGGACACACTGACTTATTGTTTGTACGACTGCACTGCATGGGGACGAGTATTCTACGTCATAATTATCCAAACAAAAATGTAACATTTTTTATCTAGTTGGTGCAGAATTTTCTGTGACAGTGGTAGGTATCTTTAGATTGACTGAAAGGTTATTAGATAGTGGTACTAATTTGATTGAACCGTGGTCAAAAATAATAATAACATTAACTACTTATTGAAAAAAAAACTTGTTTGTATATATATACAGGGAAGTAGTGTCAAAAGCACATGCCTATTAATATGTCTAATTACGTGACTGACTTTTGAGAGTTTATTTAAATAGCGTTAATAGCATAATAGATAATAAACATTAAGCTATTGAATTAAAAAAATATACCACGAAATAGACAAGACGTCAAGAGCTTTGCATATATGACTTCACCAAGCGTAAATCTCCATCCTATATATTGAAAAAAATCTTAAATATTCTTTAAAGTTTACATAACAAGCCCTTGAAAACCATACGGCACCGTGTATCGAGTATTTTGTGAACACTTTAGGAGAGAACGACAACAGGCTGTTTTTTAGTCTAACGAAAGTTGGTAAGGAAAAATAAGAGCGATTTCTACATCAAAAATTAAAAAAATTACAGTAATTAGAAAAAAATGTAATGAAAATGGAGGTAATTAATATTAATAGCTGGACTATAGCACAGTATAAATAAGTAACAGTATATGTCTTCATAGAAAGCGTCCGAAACGACGCGCTTCGAAATCTCAGTGTGTACCAGTACGCAGCAGTCTCGAGTCGTGCAGAGGTTTATCTACCGAGCGGCCGTAGGTAATTATTTCAAGATCACTGCCGAGACATAGTGCTGTTACTTTATTATACTGTGACTATAGTAACGAAGCTAAGCAACACTGAATCAAAACCGGTTTTTGTCTCTCTGACTTCCACAACCCAGTAACTGGTACGATAACGATACCCCTTTTTAAGAATGGGTGTCAGACATTCGGGCTTCTGACGACTCGTAACGACTGTCAAAGATCCACGAGTGACAGCCGGGACCAACGGCTTAACGTGCTTTCCGTGGCACGGAGTCTCGTATGTAAAGATGGTCACCTATTCACGGACCAACCCCGGCAAGCGTAGCCTAACCTGATGAATCGAGCCGTGCGACTGTTATTACTTAGCCACGATCTTCTCAGTAGGATTTATTATTACTCCTTAAATAAGTAATCACTGGGTCATCAACACTATCTAAAATCACAGGTTTCCTTCAGTAATTTGTGTACGTTCTGAAAATAAGCTGTTATTATTTTCATTTTGTTATTCTTAGATCGCCGCAGCAATCATTTACCTACCTACCTCTCCCATTGTCTGCATATCTCTGATAACTGTAGCTAGGTTTTCTCACATAATCACATAGATGTTGCACGTGGGTACTTTGTGTTTTTAATAAACTTCAATAATAGCGAGGCGTAGGTATGTCCGCATCTCAGGTATCCTTGTGACTCAATGTTGTAATAACTTATATACTCTGATTGATGTCTGATAGATTGTGAGATCCGTATTAAGAAAAAAAATAAAACAACAAGGTTTTTTTTTCACCTGATGGTCTGAGGCTTTTGCCTTATGAGATATAAAAGAAAGAAAGAAAGAAAGAAAAATGCGTTTATTGGCATTGTCACACAAAAATACACCTTAAAACTAAAAAAAAAAAACAGAAAACAGTCATTACAATGCCAAAAGGGCCTCAAGCTCAGCATATTGTCAGATGGGAACACACAGTGTACCACCTGACGCTGATTTTCAGCTGCAACCCACGAGTGTCATACGCTAGAAACATAATATACTTAATAAATTAAAAAAAACTGATTGAAAAGAAAAAAAGAAATACAATAAATAAAATACCTAATAATTGTGAAAATAAAAAAAATAAAAAAATATATATAAAGTATTTTTTTTTTTTTTTTTTTAAATGCAACATTCCGTTTTTTCGGCATAATATATAAAAAGATTAGATATAAAGTACTTATAAGCACAAATTGTACCTATAATTTACGTTTCATTATTTCTCCACTGCTGGACATTGGCTTCCCACCACTTCGGCCGGTTTTGTGTTTTTTGGAATCCAGCAACAGTAGTAGCGGGTATTTATGCTTAACGGATCCTAAATCGAAACATTCCAATCGAAGATAGATGTAATTTAATAGGTATTATGTTGAGATAATTATTAATTATTATGTTATTTATGTGATTAATATTATGTGGTTTTTACCTAACCAACGGCAATATAATTTAATAATGAAAAACAACACTAGGTGTGCTCTTTTTCGGTGTGTTTATTGTTAAAAAAACACAAAAAACAAAAAACATTGGTCGTTATCGTTATTGGCTATTAAATATAAACAAAAACATTGGACGAGGAATAACATAATCAGCCTATAATGTTCCCACTGCCTCCCCTCTTCGAGAGGGAGTGGCGGGTCCAGTGCGGGTTGGTAGATGTCACATATCTTCGAATTTTTGGCTCTAGGACATGCCGGTTTCCTCAATATGTTTTCCTTCACCGTTTTGAGAGCAGTGGTGATGAAATTATTAACACAAAGTAACGCGTCTGTCTGAGTTCGAACCCATGACCTCAACTCGTAAGTCGGGGGCCGTTGCCACTGGGCCTCCTCAGGCCTCCACTGCTCTCACTGACAAGCAATAAAAAGTAATTTTTCCATGAAATCAACGGTTATAAAGATACTATAGATTCAATTAAACGTAATCCAATTAAGGTATGTTTAATAAAACCAATCAAATAAATTAAAAATCCTCGTAAAAGATAACTAAACTAAAGTAATTACATTCAATAGTGCCGATTCTCTTGTCACAAATTCTCTAAACTAAACTAAAAATCACTTTTTTTTTTTTAATTTTTAGGTGGATATCTATACAATAAAATAAATAAGAAGCTTGCAATTTACCCACTTACAAGAGTCAATTGTAAAAGGGCTTTAACCACTTGGTTAAAGTCCCTCAGTTACGATGAAACAGAAAATTTGCTTAAAGTCCCATCCTAGACTTACTTCGTATGACTTGACAACACCCACACACTCATCCACATCCACACACACTCATACACCCACACCCACACATACCCACCCCCACACACACACATATACACCCACACAACACACACATATACACCCACACAACACACACATATACACCCACACAACACACACACCCCCACCCCCCCACACACACCCTCATATACACATTCACACACCCGATTCTCACTCCCTCATATACTTAATCCTCACAACAGTCACACTTCACCCAGTTTTACCTATTTAAATATCACTAAACTGGAATGATGTACACCTAGTACCTGTTACCCACTTCCGGAGTCTGGAGAGGCTGGTAATCTGTCATACAGGTCTCCTAGTACAGAAACCAGTCTCTTACATAGATTACAATCCACCAATGTACACCTGAATTATGTATATTATTCCTTGTATATTTCTATGTGAGAGAGAAAATAAACTTTTTGTATTGTATTGTATTGTACTAACATTTAGTTTATTCCTGTCAAACGACGATTTCCCATTCTGAAAATAGACTAAAGTGACACAACTTAACTATAATTTAGTTTGACAGCAGCAACCCGCAAACCCGTAATACTCAACATGTTGGTATATTTTTTTGTTTTCTTTCAAAAAGTGAAAAATTCCATATAAAAATACGTCAAGACGGCAACATTGCGCGCCTCTCCGGCTCAAAAAAATCACGTGCTAGGCAAACAAGTAGGTACCAAGTGGAGTCGCGATTGTCAAATTCGATTTTAGTTGTGTCAAAATAATTTTTAAATTTAGAGATTTTTTTTGGCAGAATAGCTCTAAGATTCTCCTAGTAAAAAGTAAGGAATTTTAGTGATAGTTTAGTTAGTTTAGTTCGGTGTACAAGAGAATCGGCACCAATAACGGATTTATAAAAAGATTAATGTATTTTAAGTAGGATATTATGTCGTGTTCCTACAATTAACCAGAATTTATTTCGTCACACGTTTAAAGCAATGATTAACATAGTTTATTAACATTAACTTACGCCATGTTTCATTCAAGGTATCCTTTCGCCATAGAAGTTTGATGGTTTTTGTCTTAAAAAACGTTGTAATTATTTTTTACGTATAACATCCTAACATCACGCCTATATACCCCGAAGGGTTAGGTAGGCAGAGGTGTACATAAAGTACCTTTACCCACATTTCTCCAGTTATGTTTAAGTCCCATGTAAAAGAGGGCAAACCTATTGTCATCAACCGGGCACATATCCAAACTCCGAGATGGTACTGAGGAAATCCAGATGGAAATCCCAATAAAACTTTGCTTGACCCGTTGAATCGAACCCAGGACCTCATGCTCAGCCGTAGCACTTGCGACCACTATACCCACGATACTAGTTACATACTTTGACATCAAAATGTCATGTTCCTCGAGTAACCCTACAAATGCAACGACCACGTATTTTTCGTGTAAATATTTTGTTTTTATTTAGTTTTAGTTCGCAAAACTTGTTTAAAAACTGGTTGATATAAAGATAATACACAACTACATCGACATTTTTGTCATGTTATTGATTTATGTTAGTTGCCTTACATTGTCATAATAGTAATAGCCTAAGGAGTTTAAATACCATCAGTAAAAGACTGTTTTTACTTCTTCATGCTTGCATTGGCGCGACAGGAAACAAAATCTACCTCATATTTAGCTGTTTTAAAAATACGATGATTCTTGGGACTGCCATGGTTATTAATATTTATAATTATTTCGATTTAAGGCGAATTAAATGAATCTGTCATATAGAAATAACACGTGCTTTTTGTATATTAAATAAATACTACAGAATTAGATGGCGCAGCAATTTACTTTTTCTGCAGTGTCATGTCAGCTGAGAATTACGTATTATGGTTATTAAGTGTAATTGTAAATAAAATGTACTAATATAATAACATAATGGACACTAGTTTTGTAACATTCCTCAAGTTGGCAGCTCATTCGGAAATTCTTGAGGCGCACCTGTGCAATAGTGGCTTTGGGTTACCGGTTCGGCTAAAGACGACAATTCATAATAAATCGTTTAAATAAAACTTAAAAGTAATTACTCTAATTTCCGTATTAATTATGATTATGTACTATGAGAGCGGTGCACGATGTAACAACGTGAAACGTAAAACGCACTATTTTAGAAAATATTAAGTATGACTTTAATATTCGTTTGGCAACTATACCAAATATCAAACAAAAGATCGTTTAAAAAAAAAAATGAAAAATATGAATCGTACCTACATTTTTTGCTATCTTTCGCGAGTCACTGACACGAGAAAAAAGATCAACGAAGTATGAAAAATGAAGTTGGAACTCGTTTAGCACGACGAAAGAACATCATGTGTTTTAACCGCACATTTACGAGATCCTATAAGTTAATGCGAAGCACGTTTAGGGTTTAATAACGGTATCGACATAAATGTTCTTCAAAATATGGCATTAAAAAAGGAAAATAAAGCATAATTTTGAAAAATGAGCTGCACAACTTTTACATTTGATTGAATTAAAATGTGGCAATAGCAAGGGTTGGCAGGCAGACTGGGAGATAGCATCTAGATGGGATTATAATTACCACGCCAAGGATAACTTGATTATTATAATGGCCGTAACTCAATATGTTACTTACCTGGGTGACTAAGGTTTTACATTAAATAATTACTTACAAGTTAGCCCAAGTTAATTAACCGTGAACAAAATGCCCCCAAATGTAATTACATCCTCACGTTTGTTTACATGAGTCTAAGTATTTTATTGCGTTCCGAAATTATTTTATCGCTCTTAAATGCTACGGATTTTAAAGCACTGTAATAATATAGTTATGTAGAATTCTACCAAAAACTCGCAATAAAATCATCCGTCTGTAAAATATGAATAATTCAAGCACTGTCCTTGATAGGTTTTTATTTTTCTGAACACACCTTTGTTTAATTAAATTCAACTAGTTTAATATGTCATTTTAAATATACAAAGATGACTCATACGAGTGCTCTGTTATTTATTTTGTGTGAGTTATGACATGTATGAATGGTAAATAAAACACTATTTATGTGGCTACAATGCGTCACATGTACCTATTTTACCATAAATGCTTATCGCAAAATTATGGCTTAATGTTTTTGTCCTGTTGTGTATTAGAACTCAATGAATTACATGTCAGTGCTCAGATTTGATTGTAACCATTATTTTGTGATTTATGACCACAAAAAGATTTAGGTATTTTTATTTTTTATATAACATGCGTTTTTATCCTCTGACGAAACATTACAATTTTGAAGTGTTGTGAATAAAATAATTTGTACCTACGTAACTTAGTGGTTACAAACACTTCCATTCCTTATTGTTTTTCCATTGATAATAACGATGTTGTATTTTTCTCGTAACGATGTTACGTCGTTTCATATCTTTGGCATTAATCATTGACATACGACACGTGTATTTCTCTAATTTCCATTTAATGTTTTCTTTACCTTTTATATGTCGGTACTTGATACTTCGCGTGGTGCTCAGTTATTAGACGCCTGACATTTTATGCCATAAAATACAAGACGCAATAAAATAGCTTGTGATTAGATGCGATGTTATAATGGAAGTTGGACGTTCTTGGGCAATTTATGTGGATTTTTTCATACAGTCTGACCATATGGAGCAATGGACAATTAATGTCAGTCACTTGACTGACATTAATTTAAGGTATATCCCTGAGGACCGACACGTACCGCTAGAAGGTTGCAGGGTCAATGTTAATTTGAAACGAATCATAAACGATGAACCTCTTAGCGATGAGGTGCGGAATATTAATGACTATATTTTATTGACCGTACCAACAGTTAAAATTGTTTTATGACTAAAACAGACGCAAGGTCGCCGCGAAGATTCAACCTTCTACGGTTTTTCTAAATATTTATACGTTGGCCCCTCAACTATGACATTAGGATACAGACTTCCGCGAGTTTGCAAATAAAAAATTGTCGGAGAAAGTTAAAATGTGAAATCAGATGTACTCTTATGCAAAAATATATTTGCCTTAGCGGTAAAGGACCTCACTTATTGAAGAGGTGTGTGCTAAATTACTGCGAGCTCGGACGAACGCTCGTTGATTTTTTGTTATAATCCGAGATCTTTAGCGTTGTTCATTTTAATTAATGTTATTAAAATAATTACTTACTGCCATTTTCGGCTATTTTTTGTGGCTCCAAAATGTTAGAGACTTTTTTAAGAGTCAATATCTATATTGTTTTGAGTACCTAATCGCGTTTCTGCTTGATTTTTCTCTAATAAGCTGATACTGCTCAGTCGCTCCATGTAAAATAGACTGTAAACCGACCCCAACATAGTTGGAAAAAGGCTAGTCAGATGATGATGAAGCTAATCTACCCCAGACCCAATGGAAGATTTGGTCAATGGCTGTCGGTTCAACGTAGATATGTCGAAAACCAAAATCAAGGTAGTCTAGTAAACATTTTCAAGACCAGAGACGCTCTAAGATACATGATGCACGAATGTTAGTCGCACATACATGAAATGTTGAAAATAAGTAAAATGAGATTTATTTGTATGTAAAATAAGAAAATCCGGTGAATCCTAACTAATATTATAAAAACTAATATTATAAAAACTAATATTATAAAAACTAATATTATAACTGCGAAAGTGAGTTTTTTTGTTTGTTACGCTTTCACGCTAAAACGGCTGAACGGATTTGGATGAAATTCGGCACATGGGTAGACCATGAGTCATTCCATTCTAATACCAAAAACGAATACCACTGGTATTTGTTTCAATTCATATTTATTTTCTATTCCGAACGGATACCATTGTTTAAACTAATACCAAAACAAGTTCGAAGATATACCTAAGGTACAGTCAGTGAAAATGCTTTGTATGTAATTTCATTTTTGAAAATGTGAAAATGTGAAAATGCGAAAATGTGAAAGATCTATCTACATATGAGTTGGTAAACTACGAACAAGATATTAAGTGATAATGAAAAAAGTCAAATTCTTGATAAGTATGGGGCCTTTATAGACTTCAGGGGCTTTTCTGAAAGACGCCTACCAGAATAACAGGTGTTTTTCATAAGCAACTACTTCCAGTTAATTTTTGTTGTCCTGATAGTTATAATAGGTATAGGACATTACAGTTATATGTAAGGTATAGGACAGTTTTAAGACTTCTATCGATATAGTGAATAATAACGAATACTTTATATTCCTCCTTGTCATTAATCGTTGGTTGATGTGCAACTTAGTGCGATCGTTTAGGCGCCTATTTTCTTTTCATTTTTGTTACCCTACCCACCCTAAGTACCTTTTCAAAACAACAAATGATTCAATTTCAAAACCTGTATTTTTACCATTATTGAGTTAAGTAGTAAGTCGCTTATGCACCTATTTCCAGTTCATTTCTGCTTTCCTGGTAGTTTGAATAACTAAACAATTAGGACTTTTTAATTTTAAAACGTCTATCCATATCATTTGTTACGAATCCGTCATGCTCTTCTCTATGTTTCATCGTGGGTGCGTTTCGAGGAACACTTTACTGGCGCTTCATTAGTTGCGTTTCAAAGTAGTTCCGCTTCGAGGAATACCCCAAAATAAAGTAGCAAGATGATTCAACTTTGTAAAAATATTCGAATGAAGTATATTTGGATACTATTTTATTACAATCACATAAAATTATTAGAAAACAAATTAAATTTGATTAGGTTTGACGGAGCTGACTGTACCAAATTATAGTTGTTGGTATTCGCATGCACATAAAATTTAATTACTAAAAAAGTGGTATCGGTTCGGAATACAAAATAAATGTGAGTTCCAACAAATACCACTGGTATTAGTTTTTGGTATTAGAATGGAATAACTCGACCATGACCTGGAATAGGACATAGGACACTTTTTATCGCGATATTCCCACGGGATCGAGACTTACGCGGGTGAAACCGCGGGGCGCAGCTAGTCATCTATAAGTACTACACTTATATTATTTTTATTTTACCTAAGTGTTATTCAATTTCATGAAAAATCAAATTAAAAATGGTACAAAAGTAAAAAGTTTGTTGACACCTAAACTCATGTCACGCATCGCGAACACGCATGTCATCAATGAACCATGTAAACTACTGTGGGTCTTCAACATATACCAAGGCACTGATAATGACACGTCAAGGGAACAACCATTCATGAATACTAAATTACCTGTTAGTATTACTACCTATCCACTGGCACTCAAATATTGTGAAATGTCACAGCAGTAGAACTTCTGCGAGAAGCGTGCACCATCGTCAATGAGGTATCACGATAACATAACATTACGCCTGTATGCCTCACAAAGGTTAGGCAGAAGTGCAACTATAGTACACCCACATTTAGCTAGTAAAGTGTTTCCCATAAGGGGTGAGCCTATTGCCTCCTACGTGCACAAATTCAGTCTCCGGGCGGCTACTGAGAAATTCATGATGAAAAAAAAAATCCATTCACACTTTGCCCGACACGGGAATCGTACCCCAGGACCTCATGGTCATCGGTAGCGCTTGCGCACTAGACTATCGAGGCAGTCATCATACATCATGATAGTTACATGTTATCTTACTGGATGCAACATGCAACATTCATACCTTCTATGTATGAAACTCTTCTCATACTTAGAAGATCGGCCTTTGCCCTGCAGTAGTACAATAATCAGCATAATCAGCCTATAATGTTCCCACTGCTGGGACACAGGCCTCCACCTTCTGTGAGAGGGAGTGGGCCCGAATCCACCACATGGACCCAGTGCGGATTGGTGGAGGTCCATGACACATGTCTTCATTGGCAATGACAATAATAGGCTGGTATTACATAATGAAAGATTTCCTAACTTAATATTATAAATGCGAAAGTGAGTTTGTTTGCTTGTTAAGCTTTCACGTTAAAACGGCTGAACGGATTCGGATGAAATTTGGCTCATCGATAGCCCATGACCTAGAGAAAGACATAGGCTCCTTCTCATCCTAGATCGCAGACGAAATCGCGGGCAACAGCTAGTTAAAATATAATTACTGTTTCAGATCTGTTATTTTACACTATTAGTTGGTGATTTCAGGCCAATAAGTCGATAATGGTTCCGTTTACTGAAACATCTTCTTCAATATTATCTTGAAACAAAAAATTCAAAGGTATCGCATTGGATTTTCCCGTTATCGCCAAAGACCATTAACGATTCTTACACGCACGCGCCTTGCAGGCACATAACCGATTATTACGCTGTAAAATTGAAGAACTGATAATTTAACCCCGCTCCACTACCAATGTGCAATATATTTAAATAAATGCTCTTTTTGAAAATCAGTGTCAAGTTATTGTTCAGCATTTAAGTGTTTCATTTGCATATAGACAAGGCTAAAGGCCTATTTGTACTTGCCTAAGGGCTGTCAGAAATCTTTATGAAAGGAAAGTAGGCAAATGAAAATAATGCTGAAAACGCACAAATAGCCATTGTAATCTTTACTAATTCATTGTTTTCAAGTTCGCTTTAGTGATCCAAAAAAACAAATTATTTAAAAAACAGTAATCCCGACTGCAAAAACCTATAACCGAAAAGAGAAAAACAAGCATTGAACTTTGTTTTTTTGTAAGGTATTGCAGGCGGGGGACAAACAAAAGTTACACTATATTTCAGGTTATTGGTTTTTCCCCGCCTGCAATACTTTACAACACAAAAAAACAAAGTTCAATGCTTGTTTTTCTCTTTTCGGTTATAGGTTTTTGCAGTCGGGTTTTTTGTTTTTTAAATCATTTGTTTTATTTCAAGGTTTTTTGTTATATATTTGGAATTAACTCATTATTAGCTTTTATTTGATACCTACCTATAGATAATTGCTTAATTTTAATCCGTTTAGACTATAGAGCGTGCCAAAAAAAAGACATACATAAAAACATACTCTCGAAAAACATTACCCTCCTTCTGGGGCAGTCGGGTAATAAAAAGTAGCTATCCACCATTTTATGCCGCAGAGATTGATCTCAATCATTCGAAACTTAAGTAGTTATGTAACGTTTATCATGAATCTCTTTGATAGTTCGTATCCAATAAGATCCAACTGAGCGATGTCAGTCAATTAGATTCTAATCGGAACTGTAAATGAATGAAAAAAGCATCGCGCAGTATCTTCGCTCTAGCTTCGGCATATCAATAAATAAAACCAGATTCAAATCACCGTAGACTTATAATTAATACCTACAATACCTGTTCGGAATTGTGCAAAATTTAGGCTGTTAGTCCGAAACAGGTGAATTAAATGATTTGACATTGTTTGCTTGTGATTGAGCGAAAGTGGCAGGAATGTTATTATAAATTTTAGGTCTGAATTTCGAAAACCACTTCAAGATTCAAGTTCCAAACAGCTGCCGGACGAAAGCGTCACAGCAGCCATGGCTATTATAAAAACTTTATAATTTTTAATCACGTGGTAATTTTAAATACACGTGACTGTACACACGAATAAAATTAGACAGATATTTGAATGAGCAATAAAAGTTTCCTCAGCGTAAGTAGAATTTGATATAAATATTCCCACATGAACTGCGTTTTACTACAACGACTATCAAATAGAAAAGCAGTTTGCGGATTCACTATCACGAATGATATCTTCTCACGAGCGAAACATTCATCAACCCAGCAGGAAATGAATTTGATAAAAAGTTTTACACTTCTAAAGCGTTTTTGGTTATAATGTCGGCGATCCGTTAAGGGGATGTAAGAGAGGTCTTCTATTTACAATCAAATGACCCCTTTTGACTCCTATGCAAATGTAAAAAAAAGTCGAGTCATACAACATTTTTTTATTTTTTTTTTCATAAATATTAAACATAAAAAAAGAACAACAAAAAAACAGTCAAATTACGCGAAAATGGTAATAATAGTCAATTACCCTGTATTAATATCGACATCTTTCCGTCAACAGGGTGTGATGCACCATTTGGTAATTATCCTCAAAAAGCTGCATAACGGCTGAATATTTTTGTTCTTAGTCATAAAGAATGTGGTCAGTCGTTGAACTGAGCAGGTAAATCATTAAAAAACAAGCTTATGTTAGCACGTGTTTGACAAAATGTTATTGCTCACTGTTAATGATACATAGCCTATTTATTGTTAATTATTTTTCCGATGTGTCACCTAAGACACCGCAGGTAGTACCTATACCTACTACCGCAATAAAGGTAAAGTGTTAGGTATGCGCATTGACAGCAGTGTTATTTGTCATTCAATTTGATATTAATGTAGGTTATTTTTTGCATACTTAAATGCCAAAATGCTCGGAGGAAAAATCCGAAAAAATGTGGTTGCCTCAATGGATGTTTGCGTATTTCACTTAATTTACAATGGGCGTAACAGGTTTATTTATATCATAAGTATTACACAATCTATGTGCAAGTGTTGTTAGTGAGAGACACTTTCTTTATTAGACACTGTTGAGCAATAAACGGTCAGCTGCTACTTACCTATATTCTTACTGTAATATCTAAGTATAGGTAGGTATGTATTTACAGTCAACCACACATTAGTGATAACAATTTGAAATTGACAGCGCGGCAGCACCCCGTAAGGGTAATTTGAAATTGACAGCTCGGCAGTGCTCAGTAAGGGTAATTCGAAATTGACAGCGCGGCAGCACCCCGTAAGGGTAATTTGAAATTGACAGCGCGGCAGCGCCCAATAAGGGTAGTTTTTTGTAAGTGTTACCAATCATTTGCGGTTGACTGTACATATTTACTGTGTAGATAGATAGTTCTCAGATTCTGGTCATCTGATGCTTACTTAAAAACTAATCTCAAGACTAATTCGTATTCAAATAATTAAAAGCTTGCAGGAAGAGCTAATTGACAATTTGATGCTAATCACAGTAATCATTAACCATCACTTATCAGGGACAGCTCACTCTTTGTTAAAAATTTACAATAAGGACGGTTCTAGTTCGTAAATTACAAAATAAAATACAAATAATTATTTTCAAGTAAAAACCGAGTAAGTACAGAGTAAAGAGCATTCTATTTTATAGTTACTCTTTCGCTCTAATCATAATCAGTTTCTTAATGATGTTCTTATACATATTTTAATGAAGATAATCTAAGTACCAGTACATAACCTAATATCCGTTTATACCATCTTTTTCCCGGTAACGACTGTTTTTTTATAAATATCACGCTCGCTCTACAAGCAAAATTCGGCATTACGCAGCTATCTAACTCTGTATCACATTTTCGTAAATATATATCACATTTATCACATTTTCGTTTCATTTTGACAGTTCAACAACATTCATTGCGTTATTTAGGTTGTTGAGCTGTTTTTTTTTCGAACTTACGAATCGATGGATTAATTAGCAGTCTGTTTCAAAACGATTCAGATTGTGACTGATCGTGTATTACGCAATTAGGGTGCAGGGGGCCTACCACCACCGCTTACAGTAGTATTATTTTAATCTTACTCAGTGGGGGAAAGATGGAGCTATACGTCCTGTAGAGCTGTTGGTTGCTATAAGAGCTGTTGGTAGGGGCCCAGGTCCCAAAATTATAATCTATAATTCAAAATTTAACGGCATCTCCGCCATAAAAGTAGGTACATAAATTTTCCATAAATCTTGACCGCTCCCCGCCATCGTATAAACTTGGCACACTCAGCGGACTACTCGCGACTCATCCATCAGGATATTTGAATACAAGCCATTCAACACTATTGCCTATTGTTTCACAGATCAGTGTCGTAACGAAGAATCGCTTATCGATCAGACATGGGTGGCTTCGACGAACGATTGTTATATAAATTAACCTTAGAACATTATTATATGGTGGGTCATTCGCACGGATTTGGCATGGGTCTACCGTTATGGGTGGCGAATAAAAATGATTGCATACTATTTAAATCTAAGAGGACCGATGCCCTGAGACATTAGCACGGGGTCGAGGTAGTTTATCTAGAATGTATCTGACAGATGGAAAAGGAAAGATTTTCCCCAGGAATTGTACAGCATACTGGTCAATTCATAATAATTATGAAGGACTAGATTGCCAAATTGCAATTAAATGGATGAAGGCAACTAAATAAAGTGCAGCGAAATAATTATGATTCTGTCTGTACACAATTATACAACATTATTTTTTGGTTATGTTAAACCCGAAAAGGTGTCATTGTACTCATCATTTTGAACAACTTTTTCTATGGGATCATCATATATTGAAATCGCGAAATAAAATCAGCTGTTCCATACATTTGTGTTCACTTAAATCGACAAAATATATGGAACACCTGATTTTTTTTTCGCGATTTCAGGGACCCCTTTTCGGGATTAGCATAAACAAAAAATTATGTTGTACAACTCATTAACCCTGAATTCTACTTACAGTTCTCCAGTTACAAAAACCTAAGTGCAATGACTAGTTTTATTTGTAGCATGTTGCGATGAGGCGCAACTATGTATCCATCGCAGCAAACTTGTTTGTGGTACCGTTCTTGGCTAGGGTGAGAGTGAGAGCAATCACAGTTGCAGCAGCCGCGCTGCGCGGGCGCCGCCCGTCTGACTGAAAGTGGCGCCGGCGATACCAGCCGGTTTACTTATCTGTAGTCTGTGCATGTGTCTATTTCCACATAATATTGCCTTTGAGGCTATTTTCTTCAAGTCAATGTAGATGCACAAGTTTAACACAATCCTTATCTACCTATATATATTATAAAGTCAGTATGTGTGTCGCGTATACACACGTAGATAGTGAATGCAATAAACCTGATATATTTCCTAAGCTCCTTGTCATAAGATGAATGGCTAATTAAAAAGATGAATAGATGTCGTGAGTATCTTTTGTAAATTGCCTATTGCAACATCTGAAACTCGAGATATGGTAGGTCATAAGGTTACATGTTTAAAGAAGATGGTTTTCATAAATTATGTGTAATTGAAAACTGGTTAGGTAATTAAAAAAACTTGTAGGTAATTTATATCAATGTGCAGCTATTGCTGTTTAGTGTTAACGTCACGTATTTTGACCCAGCACAGATTGCATCTTCAATCAGCTATTGTAAGAGGATATTCAATTAATTTTTCCCCTTCGTTAATACGTCATCCAAACTGAATTAATCCGACCTCAATATAAAATTATTCAAATCCATTTTCAAGTAAATCACAGATACATTGATTATTCCTTATTCGCGACCTTTCGGCAGATTTTTAGTTCACAACGACGAATTTCCGCTTGAATGTTTGCCGGAACACCATTTGTATGCATAACAGGTATTCTTTCGGGTCGAATCGATCTTCCTAGTTGAGGGTCGTCCATCTTAAGGTTACCAGTGAGGTTGCCATGGTTATGTTTATCGAATACGAATAAACTGGGTTGTTTTCGATCGAGTTCTGATAGACTTTTTGGGTGATTCTATAGAATAATAAGATTGAGAAAATTCGCAGTTGTGAAGATACTGACCGAATTGTAATTGGTAGTTACTTAGCATTATGTTGTCAAGCTTAGGACATTACTAAGAATTAGTTTTGCTAGCGGGAACTGAAAAAAAGAGCTAAACAAAATAATGATATCCGAAGCTAGGGCCACGGCGAAAGATAGCTCCGAAGGACAAAGCTCTATCCCCATATGTACATGTACAAGATAAGTAAAAGTACCGTGGTACATAAACAGAGTGCACCGTACATACAACGTCCTAAATTATATATCGCAGTTATGTGTAAATAGTTACAAGCCGTGGTTACACGTCTCGCACGTTTACTTTGTTTGACTGATTTGTTTAGAAATTAACGGCTGTTGGAGACCAGGAACTGATGTCCTAGTTAGTGTGTTTACTATGTGCAGAAGATAATTATTGTTAAGGAGTTTTTAGTTAATAAATATATACCTACGGAGTGTGCGAGTTGAAGAGGTAAAACGTTATCGTGGGCTTAGTAAAACCAGAGAGCTTCAATGAAAGAGGTTCAATTAAATTAAATGTAACAAACATCGGAACATATGACTACGATTGTTAACCGCAAAACCATTTTAATAACCGCAAAGTCAAACCTATTATTATTTTAAAATATTTTCTTGATTTTTCTAATGCAAAATCAATCGCTTCAATGACGGCCAAATTATATCCATTTTGCCATTTTTAAAACCCATTACAGTTTTAGGTATAATTAAATATTGTTGTCTGGGAAAACCCGTTGTTGGAAACAGAAATCTAGACTTTCAACAGTCAGTGCCTAGCACGGATTGAGGAAGATTTCGTGTCTAGAATTAATTAAAGTCACAGCGAGAGACCACTTACATTTAACTAACCACGAGAAAAAGGAAGTCATTTTATTCGGGTCTTCTGATTACGGTCATTATGTACAACAAATCTGCGTATTAGTGGCTTAATACAACTGTTTTTACGAAGCTAAGAATGTAAATGTGTGCAAAGACGCGCCGCGCCTTCGCCCTCTCCAACCGGTTAGCAGCCAATTTGACTGGTAAAATAAAGCATTCTGTATTTCATTACCGATAGGCATACATGAAGAAATATTTTATTATTGTCCTCAAAGTTATCTAAAGAAAAAAGACGCTAAAAGTGGAACGGACAATGTTGCATGTCCGGCTCCATTGGTCTTGTCTCGATCACTTCGTCAATCACTGAAAATATCGATTGGTTGTGATTGGTTGATTGCATAAAGACATTCTACATAAAAATGAAAATTTTCTAAAGTTATGTGTGAATCAAGAGTCAAGACATAATATTTCAAAGATGTATTTGAAGAGTTTTTTTTCCGCTATTGATTCTTTCAGATTTTCGTTTTATTTGAGCCGTGTTTGTCACCATCTAAGGAGGTAAGGACAAGCAAGACGAGTTTTCTAAAGTTACAACGCTGCGCCGCAACGGGGCAACTATATCAAGCTAAGTAATAAATCCTTACTAATATTATAAACGCGAAAGTTTGTAAGTATGGATGGATGGATGTTTGTTACTCTTTCACGTAAAAACTACTGAATAGATTTGGATGAAATTTGGCAAATAGATAGTTTATAACCTGGATTAACACATAGGATACTTTTTATCCCGATATTCCCACGGGATCGAGACTTACGCGGGTGAAACCGCGGGGCGCAGTTAGTACATCATAAAAATGGAAACGTGATTTATTCGCAGAACTCCTGTATAATTTAATTAAATTAACATGATCACGTTTGGTCTATACGAGCTGTACCTATTCTTCACGCACTAATGACATTCGTGTCATTAATCTAAGACTACACGATCGAACTTGGAAAAACATTGTTGAACTTTGACAAACATTGTCTTATTTGTAATCTGCAATTAATGTCATTTTAGGCATATTTTTTATGGGTAACATCTTTCTTCTCGCTTTCCTGCAATCTGTGTAAGAGATTTCGTGAAAAGGGACGGAAGTGTGGGACAGGAAGCTGGGGAAGCGCCTACTATTTGATTGGACTATTCATTTTTGGGACACTATGCATTTAAGGGTTAAGAGCGCGCGCGATGCTAGAGTTTGCCGTCAGATGGTACCAACCCATTTTCCAAGAGGTTGGTTCTGTTGGTGGTATGGTACCAACCCATTTTCCGAGAGGTTGGTACATCATATGCGACTACTGTTATGTAAGCCTCACTCGTTTTTTTTGTATGTGTAGCTTAAGCTTTGCTTTAGTTCTGCCAAAACGAAGCAATTGTCATCAAAATTTCTTCCATTTTTTCATGTACCTACCTAATTGTAATGATTTTGAACACTTATTGTTGATATATATTAATAATTCTATGACTGATTAATGATTAGATACTAATATACATCATTTGAAATATTGAATAAGTTGGAAGTAGGCAATTTTATTGAGAGAAAAGCCAATGTGCCCGAATTGATTTTCCTTCGGCAAAAAATGTATGAACCTTTTTACAAAATTTCATTTAAAACATGTATTATGTCGTATTTATCCGACTGGGCGGTCAATAGGCTAAGTAAAGCATGCATTACTTCAAAAATAAATCAATGCAGGAAATAACATGGCAACTCATCAAAATATTTCTGTTAACTGCAGTGCAAAAGAGGACATCGTTAGATAAGTTAATTGCCACAAGTTTATGCTATGACTAATCGCCCATTTAGGCATCTTGTGTCAGAGATGAGGTTAAAATATGAGATTAGAATATTGATTTTGTTTTAAGATTTATTTACCTACATTGATATTGAGTTGCTTTATTAAGATTAAACCATCTGTATATTACTTACTAAATAAAAACCTTCTACACAACATGTAAATATAGCTATCCGATCCGTTACGGTGTTGTTCAGTATCGTACCGTCTACTACTACAGTCTATTTAGGAGGTAATTTTAAGAAGAAACGAAAAAAAAATCTCCCCTTTTTATACACATGGGTCACGAACAGCCGTCGTTTAGCGGGTGTCTACCAGTCATAAGTAATTGACCCCTGTTGAAAATTTGCAAATTTTTAATGGATTTGGGGTAATTTTGGTACTAAAAATGCATAGCAATAATTTTTAATTGAATAAATAATAATATATTTTATTACTTTTTGGAAATGTTATTGCAGTACCTAGTGTGCCCTCTTTCGGGTCGGACAGGGTTTTTTTTCATATTGTATACATATGTAGGCAAGTACATGATGTCAAATCAGCGTTGTTACCGTAGCGAATGCCAACGACGCGGATCGATAGCAAACAGTAGATAAAAGCAACTGTTCTTACATATTTGCGAACAAAATTCCGACAAATTGAAACGCGATTAATGTCGTACTTCATTAAACCTGCGCTCAAAATAAAACCGGTACGCTATTTTTGGTTCCCATCGGATCTCGACAAGGAAAATGACGGTGCACGAAAAGGAATTCATTTCGGGAAGCCTGCAATCAAACTGCCCATATTTTATTTCACTCCATAAAGCTTGGTAATACGTATTCACATGAATTACTTTTTGGCCCGACAAAAAAATACGTTCGTTTAAACGTTTACAATTATACACCGTTATTACACATAATAGGCGCTGGTCAGTCTGCATACAGACATCTTCTTCAAACATTTTGTTTCAAAGCATATATGAATCAATAAATGGGTTTTAGAAACTTGTTTCTGTCTCATGCTGGCGCTTGGAAGAGACAGAGAGGCACGCAGTCTGTGTTGTATATATTCTGCAAGGCTATTACGGATTCCAAACACGCGGCATCGCGCCGAAACAACCTTGTTGCAAGGCTTTTTCGTTGTAAACCGACAACTTTATGTCGTGTGACTCGAGTCTTGCATGAACGACGGACGGGACAGAAATTCTTAATAACTGAGGCATAAGTACATAGATTTATGTGAATATAATTATAATGAATGAATCTGTAGTTTGTATGCGTTTGCCACTGAGTCTAATAATTTTAAGTAGTGTCAGAGAAGATTTCTTGTAGGTACCTCTACCCTACTGTTTGCCAATTCAAAATGGTTACTGTCTTGACCGCTACGTAAATATTTTATTATTGATCCGTATCTAAGTTTTATTAGCGGTATCTTAATAAGAAATTGCAAATGTGCTAAATACGTACCTACTTACGTCCTAATAAATATTATTTACATTTCAACGCGTGAAATTGGCGATCTTTTCTTTATACCTACATGAAACAGGTTATAAATTATTTGTTTTAACAGTTTAATAGATACCTAAGTATATAAAGCTGTGTGTCTGAAGTTTCTTAGGTTAAATTTAAACCAAGCTTATTGTGTAATACTTTTATCACAACTTTTCTTTCTTATTATTTAAAATAGTCTATTAAATGATGGATATTATCAGGACATAAAAATACCTACCCGTTTTTCTTATTAAGAAAGAGAGATTTTCTTTCTCCAGAGAAAAATATCAAGAAAATATTGTGTAAGTAACTCGAAAAGTAATCCACTATTGAAAATTCGCAGGCGCCGAGTTTGATGTAGTCTGAGTATAGTCGGGCGCAGCCTTATAAAAACATTTGACACACGGCCCATCGAGACATAAAATAGTGTATAGATCTACTCGCACGCATGTCAATATTTATTCGTTAATGTTTATAGTGCACACATAACATATATTTGCATTTACTAAAACATTATTTATTTGCGTCTCTAAGGTTATCTTTATTGTCAGTTTGTAGGATCATTGTTCAAGTGCAATTGATTGACTAAGATTTGCAAACTTGCCTTAATAATTTGAAGACTAAAATGCGAAGTTCAAAAAGGTAATTGAATAATGAGAGTTTATTTAATAAATGACTGGTATTATTTATGTCATGTATATACTATTCTAATAATGATTTGTCCCAGGTGATCAAAACGTGTAACACATTTTTATATTCTTTAAAAATATAATATAGCTCTTGTGTTGGGCCTTATGCATATTAGCGTTGTTGGTAGGTATTATAGATTGTTACTTCCTCAACGATAATTAATTTAATTATATTTTTTGCATTACTTAAAGTATCCTGGATTTCCCATGAAGAAGCCATAGAACCATCGACATTGATATTATTTAGTAGTTAGTAAACAGTTATTAGACAGAATAAAAAAATAATGTTTATAAGAAGTTATTTACTTACGTGTGAACAGTTCTTAACATAATAAATAAGTTTATTTGTTATTTTATTTCCTTATTATTGTTATTTCCTACTTTGTAATGTTAGATTGTGGCGTAAATTGATATAGGCTAAAAAAAGACTAAGAAAGAGGCTATACCTGCAAACAGAGCGCTAACACACTGGCGAAGTCGCCAGACCGTAGTCAAATGAGTTTACTGTCATACAGGTTCAATTGGAATTGTTTAGGATACGTAGCCGGCGACGTCGCCATGTCATCCCAGTGTGTAAGCGCTCTAACAGTGCAAAGGGGAGTGTTACGAGCATAAATCTACGGATATTGCGTCGGTCAGCAATTAACGTACAACTATAATATGGAAGTCTGCCGAAGATTTAAAAGCTATTCAATAAGAAAACAGGAAAAAACGCACAGTATACTCACTTTTTTAATGACTTTAAACTGTATCACCAAGCACAATGGGAAGCCAATCACCAAGTGTCAATACACCAAGGTACGTTGGGACAATGACTCCAATTGTTGGTTACTTAAATTGTGGCAAAAATTAAACAAATATTTCGAATCTTTTGAAAAGTTACATTAATTAATGTCCACTCCATAAATTATATAGGTACTTGACATATTTTAAGGAAAAAAATGAATGAAATTGTTGAAAATAAATAATTGACAATCATAAAAATAACACCTTACCTTTGACATCCATAGTGAAAAGGTATTTATTTAAACATCGTAACAATTCATTATTATTATTAAACAATCAAGTAAACCCTTCACGTTTTCAATTTAAATAAGTTCCTACATCAATTAAAAAATGACACCGCGTTGACATGCCTTCCTGTTAATGTTTCATACATTCAAAGCCTTCTTCTTCGTAATTGGCGAAGTAATATTCACATGTACAGGTGAATACTAAACGTGTAAAATCAAACTATGTAATGGAATATTTATGTAAATACATACAAGCGAACCGCAGTTTTAATTTGTTTCGAATCCGTGGGAGCACCAGGATGTCATGACTCGACGCAGGTATCACGAAAATCGACTCAATCAAATGTCCGTAACTGATTTATGGTACAGGCAAGTAAGCGTAGCTGATTTAAGTTTTTGCACCCAACTTGTCTGAATGAGTTTCACGCCTATTGTTTGGCGAGTGATGATATTGTAAAAAAAATCTGATAAAGTACCTATACATACACATTACCAGCAATTTATGTTGAAACTCGTTTCTAGAAAAAGTTCCTCAAGGTTTAACTGCATATTCTTATAATAATCGGAGTTGTCGTCATATGAACGCTTGTCTGAGCCAGCTCAGCGACTGAATGCATTTATACATCTTAATAACACTAGAAAAATACTTATATCCAACGTGATACAATGTACGTGAACGCGATGATGTTAGTTGTACACTTGACCGGTTTGCGTGATCCTGGGTTTATACTAAAGCATGGTATCCTTGCACATTTTCTAGATACACTTTAGTGATAAAAACACTTCAAGGAAATATTATAATAATCCTTACATATTATAAAACAAAGTCCTCCGCCGCGTCTGCCTGTCGTCCTGTTCGCGATAAACTCAAAAACCGATTTTCATGCTGTTTTCACCAATGGATAGAGTGGTTCTCGAGGAATGTTTTCGTATATAATAGGTTAATAACCGACATCCACGCGAGTGAAGCCGCGGGCATCAGCTAGTCAAAGCCTGTTTCATTTGAATCCATCATTATTGTTTTTGACTCATTGGTCCATGTTCACATAAACGACGTATAACCGGACGTTTCACCTCACCACCGGCCAATTTAGAATACATTACGCGACCTCTAAAACTTGTAATCTCCGTAGCTGTTATACCTCGCTTTTATCTAAAATAACTGTAAATGAGTCAAGGCCTCCATTTAAATAGTAACAGATTATGTATCGTCAGGTAAATGACAATGATAGTGCCTTAAACTCCGGCCGGAAACTAATCGTTTGGGTTATAGCTTGCCCTGCTGTAATTGTTGTTATCAATGAACAGCGTAATGTACAGTTTTCGTAAATATTTTCGTTGTTAGGTAAGTACGAACACGCTATGTGTGTGTAACATTTTCTGTAGTTTCCATGATGATTGCACTGTTTTAGATTGAGAGAGGAAAATCAAGATTTCTGCTCCATACAGAACAAATTGTAGTGCTTTTTAGCTTACCTTGCTTGTAAACTTTATAAGGGATTCAAATTTGATGTCGATAATAAAAAATGCAAAAAAATGATAAACAATTAATACGTCATCCCCGTTGAATGAATGTCATGGGAAATACTCGAGCTTCTACGAGTTGCGCCCGCGCCGTCTACAGTCGCGGATTTTAAATCAAATTGATTGAGCTTGATAAAAAGGCTACAATAAACCTCGCTTATCATTAGTTTTATGGTTTTAAAACAACACAGTGGTTAAAAAATAATTGTACAAGTGGGTCAAGCGATGTGGCGAACTGGCGAATGAGCAGCTCTGCGACACCAATACACGACCAATAGACGACACTTCAACGAATTTACTAATTAGTTTACACATCGGAACCGGTTTTGAAAATAGTCGTTTATACGTCTTATATGATATCTAGAGCCACTGTAATGAGCACATCCATCTTTATGAATGTGCTAATATTATTTTAAAATAGAAACGCAGTAGGTACCTATCAATGTATAGCGTATGAAGCAGCTGCAGTAGCGAACACAAAACACAATAGCGTAATAAACATTATTGTACAATTAAACGAACCGTTTCGTTGTTCTTAGTTACCCTAACGTGTGTGATAAGTGCCTGTATGTAAATTGCAAAATCGTCAGACTATGATTTCATATCACGTTCGAATAGTCAACCCGCATGTCCGTCTGTAACAACGTTCTCGTTGTGGTATCCTCTGTTATCTTACGGACCCACTTAACTTATAATTTATATGGGGATATTCTCATGAAATATTTACTAACCTACGTCAATAGTTTCGCACTTGGCAGATAAGATGTAAGTAGACGTACTGAGTAAGCAGAAGGTACCAAGTAAGATCGTGGTCAAGTAATTTATAGCCTATACAATATTTGGTGATTCGAATCGGTCAAGTTTACATGCGCAAATACCCTATAAGTTTCTTTACTGATTCATCGAATTTATAGTTAAGTAGTTCAAGTCTTGAGTTGATAACGGCACGTGTGACAGTCTCCATTCATACCCACCGATTATATTTGTATACCATAATCGTCACGTCTTTTGTAAACTTTATTTTCCACCACACAATAAACGAGACAAAAGGAAAATGATAAATAACTGCAAATATTTAAGCACCATTATTCTCTGGCAAAATAACAGTCGGTCGACGGAGTGACGGGGCGTTTAAGTAAATAGTATTATGTTTTCAGTAACAAATGTTTCGTTTTTAAAATATAATGGAGACGTTCGGAGAAAATGCATGACACTCTTCGTACATGACAACTTTGCAAAGAAATGCATTTGTTCAAACAAAGGAAACGACGGGAAATGTTTATATAATTTCTTGGAGGGAGGAGAAAAAAGCAATTTGGAAAAGTAAACGCTTATTTTACGTTTTATGTGCATTATTATCGGCCATTCTCAACGTAATGGCGAAATTATGTGGAATTTGATAATAATTCGGTATTCAATCACAATTACGATTCGTCATTATAATGCATGAAACAGGTTCAAAAGATTACTCATCTCAGATGGAATGTAAAATTCCATCTCGAGATTTTTGTCTTGAGAAGGATTGGGATATTTTCGTAGCTGCGTAGCCATTTTCGTAGCACTTTTAAAACACTTATTTTGCTCTTTCGCGTAAAGTTCTAAGGATGCCAGACGATTTAGCTAATGAAAATAAAACATTACAGTTTTGTTTAGTAAATAAAGAACGCAAACGCTTACGTCCAGGCAAGACACGAGTAACTAAGAAAATAGGTGTCGTAGCGTTTTCGTAGATCTATCCTAACCAGCAAAAGTAAGCTTTCATTACTGGCTACACATCAAGCTATACATTTCCAGTTTATGCTGAGCTCGCATTGTATAGGATTTCCGTACAATGCGAGGTCAGCTTATACTGGAAATTTATAGCTTGATGTGTAGCTGTGTGTACACTCCACATAAATATTTATTTGGGTTGATATTTTTAAACTTTTCTATATCGGTATGATAAACTTTTTGTAGATACCACTCATGTCTATTAAGTAAGAGGGACAATTCCCGAAATTTTTAAGAACGTTCATTCGCAATCTGTCAAAAATACAATCAATTTACCAAAATTTTTGTCAATTTTTTCAGTTTGCGACTTGAACGAGAGCACGAGAATTGGCCTTCTGACCGCTACATATACCACTACTAAAAGATTCTTGACCCCAAAACCAAATGTATCGTCCAAAATGTTTATTAAAATTAATAAAAATACATAAGGTTTTATCACAGTTTCTCATTGTATCAGTGTGTAACAGCGGTGATTAGAAGGATCTCTCTAATTGACGATCATATTTGCTTTCAGTTATCGCATCGATTTGAAATCATTCGCTAAAAGGTCGCTTTATTTTCGATGTTGGCTTGACGCAAATAGACACAACTGTTTAAATGGGACACAAATAATTTGGTGGGTTATGAAGAAAACGTGGGAATTTGACTCATTATTTTATAAATAAAGGGGAATTTCTTCATTTCCGCTGTTAAGTACCAAGAAACTATAACTTACTCTTAACTTATACATATAATTTATGGCTTTTAGATAGTGTGATAAGTTTGTGAAGATAAGGAAACGAAATTAGAGATATAGGTAGCAGTTAGATCGGTAACATTTATTGTAGACTTTATACGACTTTTTTTCCACGATACAATATTTTTAACATATACGACGAAAAAGCGTATTATTAAAAAATGCTTTACTCAAACTCGATACAATATTGGGTCAAAAATTCATTGTTGTGACACGGTCACCTGAAAACCTGTCATTGACTAAACTCAGACAAGGTAAGCAAGAACAACAGTAAAACAGTTATATTTAGGGTTCCGTACAGAGCAAGCAGCACTGAGACTTCTTATTAACGTATGCCTCTCACTCAATGAGACGTGCTCGAAATTTACCCGAAGTGAAAACTAGTATTAGGTATGAATTCTTAAAAGACAATTCCGGAGCAGAATCGTCGTTGTGCATACGACAAGGTACTTATGGGTAACTGACTGATCAGATAACACTATTGTGTAGTCTAGTTGATATGTTAATTCTTTAGTATTTGTTTAGTTCAAAAGCTAGAATACTATTTCATACAAGTGTTTTCCCCACAGGCGCAGTTCACATGTTTAACAAAAATACAAAGCAATCTGCCTTTTCGCAACTATGTTGGGGTCGGCTTCCAGTGTAACCGGATACAGCTGAATACCAGTATTTTAAATGGAGCGACTGGTTGTCAGACTTTCAGGGTTCTGACGACCCATAACGACTATCAAAGACCTACGAATAACAGCCGGGACCAACGGCTTAACGTGCTTTCCGAGGAGCCTTTCCATGGAGGAGTCTCGATAGGTAAAGATAGTCACCCATCCACGGAGTAACCCTGGCAAGCATAGTTTAACCTCATGTATCGACCCGTGCGGCTGTTACTCGTATTACTTAGCCACGAGCTCCGATTTCAACAAAAATGCAATTTGTTTTAAATGCTTATTTAAACCGTCTTCCAAAGAGTTCTGATCATGCAGAACCCTTTTTCTGCTACAAAGTCCACACTATTGGTCCGTTACCAATATATTAACGAGTTAAGCAAATAGAGTTACATGTTCAAGTGCCGCTCTCGATTTAAAATCGAGCCTTTAAATAGTTGTGTGAAAAATAAAACTTTCTAAGTTTAGTACTTACCTACTCACTTCAATTAGTACCTATTTACCTACTTATACATTTAAATAGTCGGAAACTTGGCAATGTTCTTCGGATCATTGAAATCGTGAAATATGAAAACTGTTTTTATTTCACAATGTACCTAAGTACATAAGGTACTGCGCACTGCGGTGAAGGTATGGCTTGACTCTTCTTCTATTTCCATTTTCTTCATATTTACGTTTTATGTCACTCTAGTCTGAGGCAAAAAATAAAACTGTTACTAGGTAAGTAAGTACATGAAACGTCTGTCATTTCGACAAATATATATTTATATTCAGGTAAAAACGTCGCCAATGTCGAATGGATCAAGGGAAATTTGGTATCGTACCTAAATTATTTGACGTACTTACTTGCAGTTGTGCATACTGAATGCAAGTTATACATATTTTATTTGCATTTTTTGTGCAGGTACTTACTTTTGCAAACTAGGTACGTATGTATGATCCTCAAATTTTCAACGCCTGACACAATTTTCTGGTTATTAAAATTAAATGCTGTTCTCGCGAAATTTTCGAAATTAATTAGGTATATTTTATTACAAAATAGGGTTGTTGATTGGGTTAAAAAAAAAAACAAAAACTATTTAGTCCGTCATTCAGATAATAAAAAAATATTAGACACGTATTTTTTGCTTTATTATATTAATTAAAAAAATATTTAGATAAAACGCTATGTCAGAAACTCACTAGTCAGTATAAAATGTGTACGAGCAGTGCCGCCATGCCACATTTTAACTCAGTGTATTGCCGTAATTTTTTGATTACTACTATTAATCAATCTGACGGACAAAAAAAAAATATTAAGTCGACACTTCATTTTGCAGTTTAATTATTCATAGGAACCATTCCAAAACAGTTTATCATTTAGCTAGTCATTGTCCTATAAACACAAAATGAAAGTTGACAAAACAAAACATTCTTTATTACTCGGCGCTGAAATGTTCGATAGAAATTATTTTATAAACGATAAAAGAGTCGGAACTAATGCACTTCGTACATTAACAGTCTCGCAACATGTAAGACGGTGCTGCACGTGACCGAGACGGAAACTCCACGTTATGATAATAATCGTAGCCAGTTCACTTGCTTTATACTTCTTGTTACCGCATCACCCAAACCGTATCACATGAAACATAACGATCACTTTCCTAAGGCAAACAACAACTGGCAAACGTCAATTAATCTTACAATAATCGCTTCGTGTGCAGAAGGCTTTACTCTTGCCTACTATATATAAGCTCCATCAGGGACATTTATCTATAGCCGATCTGCGCCGGAGCCGCTCAAAACGATGTCAGTTTATCTGTGCCTAACGGTCACCCCTTCCTTGTATTTGCTTTGCACATTTAAAATATCTTTGCATAGAATGTATGTGTATAAAAAATAATAATCTTTTCATGTTGGACGGCTCCAAAGTGTGCGGTTTGTTCGAGTAAATATTAGAATGCGTCATTCATTTATTCATTTCGACGTCTTGATTAGATCTTAGCACTTTGAGCGTAACCAATATATGAATGCAGGGAAATGTCAGATTGAAATTGAATTGCTAGGAAAATACTGATAAAATTCAGTTTTGATGTTTGATGAAAGTCGCACCAACAAGTAATAACGTGATTTTTTCCCAGATGTAAGTATCTAGTTACATTTTCAAAACAACAAGTCGATCTTACTATCTTTCTGACATCAAAACAGTGTCCGTATTATTTAAATTCTTTGTCTATTTTGACGGATGACTGCACAAAAACTACATCAGATTTTAACGGGACTTAAATTCATATTAGGTGCAGTCAAAAGCTCAGAAAGATTGAATTACAAACTTCATCATAATCAGGCGGTATCTATTATTAGTTTGAAATATAATTTGTTCAAAATTAATAGAACAGCCAAATGATGTATTCATTACAAATATTAATTTATAAATGGTACATGCAACCATTAAATCTCTCCAAGTCTAGTACTAACAATACAGTACAACTATGTTTGCCCAGCAGGAAACTCGGAATTATAATTGAATTAGAGTCTTATTATCTGAGCAGCGCACGTTGGCCTTATCGGGAAGATTCTAAGGATATCTACAGGCAAAATCGTGTATTTATTGTCATTTTTATGGTATGTTGAGTTCACGACTTTGAATGTCAAGAATAACTCTCAAACTCACATAATAAACGAATATTTCACGAAAAACGTTTATTTAAAATAAGTGCATATTATTTTCATTGTTTCATGATAATTATATCAAATAGTATTTCATTTCGTGTATAAAAAAATTAACAAGATCAATGTTTTATTTCGCAAAATAACGAACATGTTTCTCGTGGCTTTAAGAAATTCTGCGTTATCGAAACGTAAAGGTTTATTTTATAGGTGTTATGTATAAAAATCATATTGAAATTTCGTTACGTTAGAAGGTAAGTAATTTGAGATAAGGGGTAGCAGAAGTCGCGATTATGAAAGCGTATTACAAAATATTTCCTCGTAAAACTTCAAGTTACGTAGTAACACTTTACCAATGAACTGATTATAAACTATGTCAGACAAAAGTTCAATTATAGTGTGAGCAGTCATTCCTAGAAAGTTAGCTTAGCAGTATATTTTTTTAAATCGACGTTCATCCTTCTTGGACTTGCGTTCAGTTTGCACTGTAAATTCCGCGAAAAATTATCGTTGAAACATTTCCATACGTATTCGGATATTTATATTTGAATACTCGATATTTTTTATGGTCGATAATTATAGCGAAAATGCGATGATGCCACGATGTGCGGCGGCGCGATCTTTATTACCTGTTATTACTGCTATAAATTGCAGGAATTTAGATGCAATCAATTAACTTCTGACAAAAAAAAACAACAAACAGTATTATAATAATATGTATTATACTAATATGTTATCTCTGCAAGGAATGTGAATAACTCGCACCTACGTTAGTCTCGAAAGATTTAATACAATGTTGGACTAGAGTGCAGACTATTTTAACGGGCAAGATCATTAGCGTACAAAATGTCAATTAAAATGACGTTAATTTTGATAAATCTAATTTTAGTTTGTGTATTGTGGCAGAAACTTTGATATTGTATTAGTATGTTTGACTTGCATATCAATTTACGATCTGGAATCTCGTTTGCCTCGACGCTGCAATCGACAATCATGCCTTGATGAGTTTAGGAACAATCAACAATCACTGTATTTATTAAACTGTATAGAATTATTAGCAACACGCATTATTGTTTACCTATTATTATTATTGTCATAAGTAAGTATAATAGTTTTAAATAACCTGAAAAGGAAGAAGAAATTACCTACTCATGTTGGAAACAATAGGGGTGCTTGTGGGACAATCCATCCACTGAATCAGATTTTAATTTTATTTGTTGTTTTTTATTTTCTAGTTCAATATTCACATACCTTTATAATTATATAATACATTCACTGCTTCGTTAGCTGATAATAAATTGCACGATAGGTAATTATACGCTGGGTTATTCATATACCTAGGTTGAAAACAATGTAAAATACTTTGACGGCTTTCAGAAATATAGGAAAAAACGAAATATACCCACCCGTGGTCACATGAAGGAGGAAAACGAATTCTATCCATCTTGACAGCGATGCGGACGAATTCTTTGATGCCCAATGAGCCCCTCCCCTTTATTTTTTCTTTTTAATTTTGTTCTATAATTGTACATGCATAACGTGTTTGCATAGTTAATTTTATTTAGGATTTAATTAGATTTAATTTTATGTTATTTTAATAATTATTTAATTAGATTAATAATAATGCAAATATTTGCACACCATAATAGGTAATGATACAGAGTACTTTAAATTTATTTGTAACATCTGTTTATACCTACCTGTATTAAGCAAATAAAGAATTTGATTTGATTTGATTTAGTTAAATAATATTTAGTTGTATAATAATTTCATTGTTTTTAAAGTGAAGTGAAAATTAATATTCATATCCTTAATAATGTTACGAAAATACTCCATAGTCCCATAAATAAAATAAAAAACATAATTTTCTAAACATAACAAAAAACATATTAAAGACAATATTTTCAATAAAGAGTCTGCTACGCTAAGACGCTCCTAATAATACTTCCTCATTGAATCATCCAAGGAAGTAGAACGGAATGATTGTAAAAAAAACCACAATTAATAGCTACGAGCAGATAAGCGGCCAATTAACAAACCAGACAGAAGCAGTTTGTAACATGGAAGATACGCATCCTTCTTAGTATAAAACATATATATTAAGGGCATGTGCTCATGAATTATTTTAGCGCGTCGTTGTTCGTCGGGACACGATTCACATGAAAACAATGTCTAAAATCCTCTCATAAGCTACCGACAATGTTTGAGCATGAACTTCGCTCCGCTAGTCTCCTTTGCGTGCTGATTTAATCGATTTTCATGACAAAGCAGATGCTTGGAGCACATTTGTTGAAGTTAGTCGATAGCCAGCTTTACAACCATAGACATTTTACAACGCCGGAGTCAAGTCAAAATAAAATCCGAGATATTCTAAGTCGCTCGTATGAAAGACTTAACATCGATCCGGGATATTGACAATGTAAACGCGCGGCGTCCTTGTGGTATTAATGAACTAGGAATGAACAACTATTTATGACAATGTATAAGCCGTGGGAATGCCTCGTGTCCATACTACTTGGCTTATCGTTAATCAGTGAATTGGATTACAAGTAAGAAGCGATTTAGTATCAAGTTATAAACACTAGAAACTTGTGATAACAACTAGCCCAATAAATTATCGGTTCATCTACTTTACTACATTAAGACATATTTTATTACCTACTAGCTGATGCCCTCGGCTTCGCCTGCCAAATTATATACTAAAACAGCATGAAATCGGTGCAGTAGTTTTTGAGTTTATCACGAACAGATAGACAGACGCGGCGGAGGACTTTGTTTTATAATATGTAAGGTTATGGATATACTGTAAATCAAGATAGACTTAGTAAACAACTTGTTATTAAAACTACGCAGGGAAAGTACATAATAAATTGACAAATTAACGTTTCTACATAAAATAAACCCCGAAAGTTTAAACTTCAGCGCCATAAAATCCTGAAACCTTGTCAATTGTAATTATTTGCTGTCTGGGTGTCCTTAAAATTTGTCAAGTGACTTAAATGAGCATAATATTGAGAACTAGTTGTCACAGACTCAGAGATACCGAGGTAGCGTGAAGATTTCAGCAAACGGACAATATAATTACGCGTAGCTGTGTTATTGAAAAATACAACGCGCAATCAGTGACGCTTGTACACTGAAATTACTTTTTCATGACCATAAAGGTAGCCATGTTGAAGTCACAATGAGTTTGGGACGTCGAAGACGTGTTGGACGCTAGGAATATATTTATGAGTGTATTGTAGCTGTTTTCAGCTCATTTTTCAGCGTGGATCAACCGCCAGTGATATTTTTTAGAGAGTCGTAAGACGTGCTATCTAATTGCGTATCTTATTTTGGTAACCGATTAAGGGCGAATTCAACCAAACTTTTATCCCTAAGATAAGTCTAATCCAGCGAATAAATATTACATTTTTGACAGATTTTCTATACAAATTTTATTCCCTGAATAAAAGATCGGATATTTAATTTCGAAGTTATCACGAGTTTAAAAATATAATACGCGAACCGTTCGACGCTGGCGCCGCGCCGCCTCGACTTTCCCTACTCTAGAGAGGAGAGGATGGGTACACGGGTAGACCATGACCTGGGATAGGACATAGGACACGTTTTATCCCTATATTCCCACGGAATCGAGACCTACGCGGGTGAAACCGCGGGGCACAGCTAGTTGTTATATATAGGTAAAGTATTCCACGCCCAATGTTCATGCGTTTCGCATGGCCCTCCAAACATGACTGTTCAAAGAAAAGCCTTCTGAGTAAAACCACAAAAAACAGTACGAGGTACAAGAATTTTTTAGACATCACACTGATTATACCATCTGATTAGCTGGTTTTGGGTTGTAATTTTTCAAATAATCAAATAAAACAGCGGGGATTTTCTTACGATAGGTACCTTCTAAAATTTCGGATCATCGGATTTAATACTCGATAAATCCTAATTTATTGTGTCAGGTAAAGTAAACAAAACAAGGAAAATGCTTTGTTGAGATTAATGCCAGATGTGTCATAAGGCATGCAAATATGTATTGGGCCATTCATGCATGTAATAAAAGTAGACGTGTAGTCGTTTCAATAAAAAGTAGGTACTATAAAGGTACAGTGCTGTTTTATTCATGATTTTTCCGAGAGGTTAGAGCTCTCTGTATAAGTGAACAAGCAAAGTGACATAAATGTCAGTCATTTTTTAAATATGGAAACCGTTTCTACGAATTAAATGAGCATTTTATCACCCATTTTCAGATTCAGTTATCGGTGAATTCGGTAAAGCTACGGTTTTCTAGAAGACCGGTGGCCGCCATATTCCTACTCGTAGGCTGAAACTTGAACCGCCGCATTCACAGCTGTCATAAAAATGATACCAGCGGGGTTTGACTTTACGGTATTAAAATGCTCTCTAGGAAAACACAACCAACTTACTTACTTAAATAATGTTTCAGTGACGTCCTTCGCCAGTAAATTGCGGACGCTATGTGGCAGCCACCGCTTTTCTAAGAAACCGTAACTTTAGACTCTTTGCAATTTATTTTTATTTATTTATTTAATTCAGACACAGTTATCCATTAAGTACTTAAGAATTATGTTAGTAACCAAATATTCAAATACGCACCACACCACACTCACCACAATCATTAAATATTTAAAATAATTAAAATATTATTTTAAAACACCAAGAAATTCATCATTTTAATCTACAAGAATCTTAAGGATTGTCGATGTTGTGGTCATATTAAATGTAGGAATTACGAATTCGTATAAATAGTCAATTCAGTTCAAAAACATGACATGTTTATCCAGTCCGAGACTTTAAGGAAACTATTAAGAGGAAAAGTTGAAGTCTTTGATTTGTATTAGTCATCGGAAGGTACCTACCCTTATTGTAGTATTTTATTACTAAACAATAATAGCGGAAAATGCATAATTCAAAGTTAACAATGCGATGGAGAGGTCTAGTACGCTTTTTTTTTTTTGTAATCTACCAATTCTTTACTGCCTACAATTTATTTGCGCATTGATGTCTTTGTGATTATGTAAATTAGATCTATTGTTCGTACGAAACATGGCAGTCCTTCGTTAACGTGCTAACATCATTAAAACAACAATTAAATATTTTTTATGTAAATGTTCTTATATTATCAATATTAATAATAACCCTTCAAAAACACCTCAGGTAGCGAACAAAATAATTAATAGCTTCAAAATGTTCGTAGTCGAAAAAACTGTTTTGAATCGGCTAACCTCATTGGCCCAACTGAACAAATCCGCTGTGTAAATAAATGTACAGCGGAACGTATTTCATATTATAATGTACAGCGGAACGTAGTTCTTATAATGTACAGTGGACTAATACATATAATTTCATCGTCAAAAACTTGCAATAACTATCACTCTAAGAATA
Organism: Lithophane semibrunnea; assembly: GCA_947363905.1. Lineage (NCBI taxonomy): Eukaryota > Metazoa > Arthropoda > Insecta > Lepidoptera > Noctuidae > Lithophane > Lithophane semibrunnea. Next base: position 3,795,229 of record OX376186.1, on the reverse strand, counting down.
CTGCTCGTATTTACATAATATCTTACTGCTCGGTTCAGAAAACCTAGGAACAGTTATTAGTTAAAGCAACGAGTAGCAGACATCCTTTAACGTTTATTTTAAAAAAAACCGATGTATTATTTTATTCTTAGCTGAGCTAGCATAGACATTGACCCTTTCGGGCTCTTTTCAATTTAAGTTTATTTAATGAAATCTCGAAACGGCTATTTGACACTTCCCGTGACCCAAGGGCTGGCTTTTACCTTGGTCAGAGGCTAAGCATTGCCATTCAACGTGGCAATGCCGCCAGTCTCTTGGGTACACTACCAGCCGACAGCGATGCGGAGGAATTTTTCGACGCCATATTTTAGATATTAGTTGTTTATTTGTACAGTTAGTTTTATTTAATATTAGTTAGAAAATTGTTTAGTGTTAGATTGTATATTTTATTGAAATAATTAATTAAATTACCTAAATTGTGAAAATAAATGTAATACAAATAAAAAATTTATTCCAGTTACCTTCGATAATGTATATTTATACCGTATAGACAAAAGCGTCGCATAAACATCGAGGGAGTAATTTAATGGTTGTTCTAGGACAATGGTGACAGGCGAATCGATTTCTGGAGTTGTCGATTCGCCTACAAATAAATTAATTCCATGCGAATCGCCTCAAGTAAAAATAATATTATTTAAAAGTGTCTATCCGCCCGTTTCGGCCGAGTAAATTCGTGCGAATCAATAAGCCACTTTTTGATGCCGTGTTATTCTTTCCCCTTCTTTTTTTAAACATGTACATATTATCATTTTAAGACTAGCTTTAGCTTACATGTATTAATTAATTATGTAAAAATAATCTAGTTTAAAATTAAATCGAATAATTTTGTGAAATCCTGTTTATGTAGTTAATGTCACTATCGCCGCCCGTTACAAAACCCCTTATTTTGACAATCTCAACATCTGTCCACAAATATTCATTTTACTAATAAACCTAAGATAAGGGCTCCCATCTTAATGGCAACCGTCGGAGTCAAACCTGTTCCTATCGGCCACTATTCATTAACATAACTGTCTCAGCACTGAGCTCTTATCGCATAATTAGTATTAGGAGCGTAAAACATTTCAAAGGGTTCCGTATTAAGAATTTAGTTCGATATTATTTGTCTCCGTTCGTATGCTAAGGAGGAAAGCGAACAGGTCATACGTGTTTGACAAGTTTAGACAAATCTGGGACGCTGCATCTTCTTGTATACTAAAAGTGCCTATTTGTTTGGAAGACTAAAAGGCACAAGTGTGTTTACATTTCACAGCCAGACAGCGCGACGGCTCTGTGTTCGAAAATTTCGCTATTTATTTCGTATGTGCTAAATATTGTACCTTGACCCAGTGGAGGTAGCCATGAGCCCCCCGGGAGGTCCAAGAAATGCAGGTGTAAAGATGAGTCTTGAAGGTTGCAATAAAAAAACGACTTGATGTCGCACATACGTATACAATGTCCAATATTTGTAGCAGGCAGGTCCTTTTCAAGGAAAAGATAAAAATACCTAGGTCCAGTGCTTACAGCCGGTGTATGTCGCTAACGAGATATGGGGAGCGCCTAAAGATTTATGAAAGAAGGTTAACTCTGCGAGTGAATGAAAACAAAACCAGGATGTAGGCACAAATCTAGCGCTTTTGCGTGAATGTTAAATTACAAGATTCGTGAATAAATTGGGCCGCACGGGCAGAAGTTTTGCCGACAAGTTTTTCGTGTCTAACGTAAGGTAACCTAGAAACGCCGATCACGATGTTTGCTAACAGGATACTGTCGTAAGATACCTACACTAACGGTTTTTCGCGGCGCTACTCTCTGATACGCGACGAAAAAAGCACACCTCATGAGTTTCTTGTTCTTACACTCATCAATATTCTCAAAACCCAAAAACACATTTTTGATTTTATTTAAAACCAAGAATTTGGTTTTCTTTTATTTAGTTCGGAACCGGTTTCTGACGCAATCACCGGAAAATATCATTATTTTGCTCGTTTTATTCACACGAGTAGAATATGACCTTTTACAATCATTTTTCTACATTATTATTTTGAATCAGTAGGTACTCATTCACAAGTATCACACATTATCTACTCGAACAAGAAAAAAGAGAGAGATTACTCCCCAACACCTAAGTAATTCGTTAACTCGTCCTACATGCGTACGGCCCATTTAGGACGTTCTTTTGATTCTTCAAGTCGTCGTAAATGGGCCGTAGGCATGTAGGACAAGTTGACGAATTACTCTAAAACACATAAGTAAATCGCGTCACCAAGAGGGCACGTTTTCTACAACATGTTTAATTTATTTTTATTTTTTCACGGTAAGAAAAAACGCGTACGGTCACTTAGTTACGGTTAAATGGGTCAGTTAATGCATTGCTTGTTTATTTTCAATAACTGAAGCCTTGACTGAGTGTCCGAGTGCATTTGCCTACATTGCCAAATCGACATACGGCCGACGCACTCAAAGAACCAGTTCCCTCGCTTATCTCGGCATCCACATACGAGACCGGTTCCAGTCAGCAATAGGCGTGTTTTTTAAATCAAAATAACCTGGAAATAATTGACTTTTGCTGAACTAAAAAGAATACATGCGCAGTCGCAGACATGCAACGCTATCTCCGGTCGCATTGTAACCTGTCTGTTACTACTAGTTCTGAACAGTCATCGGACGAATGTATGTCATGTCCGTTCATAAAAACTATTTTACTCTATTGAAATGTATTGAAAGTAAATTGAAGCTATCATGTTTGGTTCTGACACGAAGACAAACGCGTCTGTTATGGTTTGGTTGGATCAATCTGGTTCACACCAACCAAGATGATATTACATCGATACATGAACGAGAAACATCAAAATAAATACTATTTTATTTCTTTGGTTTGAAAAATAAAATTGTACAAGAACTTAACGCTAGTTGGTAGTAGGTATAGTCACCAATACTACTTCCAATCGGCCAATTCAATCACCAATACGTGATGTTTTCATTTCTGTCAATTTAAATTAGGTAAGTACGTAATAAAACACGTTTTACGCAGATTATTATTTAAATATTTTTTTTACTATTATCAGCAGACATGTAAAAATTACAAAAGTAAATGTTGAAAAAAACCTGTCAATTGATAGCATAAGTATTGAACGTTAAATTTAATAATAAATTATACCTTTTGTATTAAATTAACGGTATTAATGTTACGGTGCATCATAATAATATAACAGAACTATTGTAATATTTGCACATAAATAATTTAATTATGTGATTTTTTTTTCATAATGTAAGTGGGTACCTATTTGAAGGATGGATTGATGATGGATTGATGCATTGCAGGATGCATCGTACTTACAGAAAAAAAAGCTAAGCAGCGATTATATGTATTTATGTATTTAATTAACTTAAGTAGATTTTAAATCAATCAAACACACTTCCTATATTATTCCAAAAAATATAGAGGTTAAAAAACAAAATTTAATTTAGTAACGGTCATAGACGAATACCTACATTTTTAATGATTTCCTAAACCAACTGTAGGTACAGTTGGCGAAAGAATACCATCACTCTTAAACATTTAAGGAAAACCCCGTGGAAGTTATATTTACATGTAAAAAATAATCAATTTTATTTCTTTTTACGTGTGTTAGTAGCACACAAAGGTTAAAATAGTTTGTTTAACTTTATAGAGTTCGTCATGAACTATGGAACGTGAAGTATGCACCGTAAAATCAAATCGAAGCTAAATAACATTATGGCGTATTAATAAATCATGAAAAGTATTCAAGTGCGAACTATTTCATAATAAACAATAGGTATTTACTCCAAAAAAAAGATACAATTCTAGTTTCGTGTTTCTAAAATGCTTGTCATATTCGGTGAGTACGAGGTTATTTTTAATCTGTGCGAGTGGATGGAGGCAAGTATTCGTCCTCTCCCATTAGCACTAGTGACCTAGCGTCGCACTGTCACGTTCTGCTAACCCAGGGTTCCGATAAAACGCGGCGCCTTTACAAAACACATCATGTAGCTTCCTCTTAATGGTATTACCTACTTTACTGTTAAAACATTTAAATTATCGCCTCTTTGTTTATCTTAAGCCTCTGCATCTGCACATATTTGAATTCCAAGTTCGCTTTTCTGAAACTTCAGATTTGTAAAATATTCTCCTCGTAACAATGTCCGCAGTATCCGTCATTATCTACTCGTAGTCCGAACTAAACAATCTATCTACCTAATCTTTATTATTTCTTTAGATTTTCATGAATTGGTGAAATAGGTGATTAGTAAAATTCTCACATAAGTTAAGACAGCACGCGAGGCGGTCGTTAAAGCATTATGTAAACTTTAGAACGGGAAGAGTTTTCCTATTATATTTCCATGCGTTAGCCCCTATCTTACCAGTAATAAAGTATAAGTTATGAAATGTGTCCAGCAGATGACTGCCTGCAATTGTTGCTCTTTTTTGAACCACCGATTTATCTGTTCTTTATATTACTTATATTTCTACATTTTCATTGGAAATAAAGGTAGAATACCTACCTACAACTACAAGGACTTCTCAAATATATTCTTATTTTCTTCAAAGAATGAAAAAGTTCGCATTGTTGAACGAACAGTTCAAAAACGCGAACGCTTTCTATCAGCGCGGCGTCTCCCTAAAAGTAGAAAACCAAAAACTTCTAGAATTCAAAAAATGAGACGACCTAGAAGCTTTCCTTCTTCGGTGCATACCAAATTAAGTTTAGTGTTATTTAAATATGGGTAACTTAAACTCTAACAGATTATGTAACATTGCGACCACCTCCATGTTTCTTCACGACATCAGTGACCAACGCGCGGCTAGATGGAACTAGTTATATCCAGTTAATTTGAAATAACGACGCATTATTTTAAACGTTTTTCGTCCGCACTAAAACCGCGGCCGGTATGATGTTTTTATAAAACGTTTAATTGGCTCGATATTAATCGCTGTAACTTTAATGTCTCGTATCCGAGGATTTGTTACGATAGATTAATGTCATCGTTAAAAATAGTTCTCATTTACGTACTTACTTGATTATGAAGTAGGGAATTTTAGTCACATACAAGCAACTGGATGTAAGCCTCCGATACTATATTTTGAACTATTTGGAAAGGGAACGCTCACCAAAAGTGGAAAACGCAAAAAAGAGATTCAGAACCATTTTTCAGGTGGATTACGGCTAATTAGATACCTAAAAGAACTTTCCCGTTTGCAACATGTTAGGATACAAATTCTGGGCCGCCTTGCAGTCTTGCATGTATTCATACGCATCCAATAACAATTTTATTACATTATTAATAGAATTTTCAGAAGACTTGATAAAATTGGAGAAAAGCCTTCGAAGATATTATACACGTTAATTCTTAGCCGTTTCGAAATCGCAGTCAGAACGTAAACACGTCCTCGGGCGTCGTCACCCCACTTACGACACCTGCCGTTTATTAACATAGACCTGTATTCAAACTATGTTACACAAAGGACACAGGAACAGGGATTGTTACACCATACTGTTCAAAAAATGATAAAACATCTTTGACTTGGACTCAACTAAAAATCGAAACGGTAACATTAACGTTAATGTCAGTTGGTCTTAAATACATTTTCTACTTATCTACCTGTTAAGTAGAAAATGTATTTAAGACCAACTAAACTAAACTAAATAAGGTTGTTCAATTTATACACTTCCAAACAAGTTTTATATACGTATATTATTTTTAATACACGCTGTTATTTATTTCTAAAAACGATTTCTTGGTCCATCGGCCATTTGATGTTGATGGCTGTAATTAATTCGTAAGCAGTGCCCAAACTGCCCAATGTCAAATGTCTCGAAGATTTGTTCTTTATTTATTACCAGAATTTGGGACCGCGCTGTTGTCATATTTTTGTATGTAGCTAATTGATTATGAGATGTTGACTAATTTGGTGATGCTTCAAATTTTTCCCGTTATTGCCTGTACTTGCAATAAATTGTACAGACAATGAAATAATCAAATGGTACCCGCAAACAACATTTTGTAATGGATGTTTGCATAGTTATGTAGGTACCTAATCTATAATATTAGCGAGTTAACAAAAGATCTGCGAGTCTCTTAACAATAACGAGGTAAAATAATATTTTTCCCCGTGAGGTCAATCTGTTATTAAGTCGCAAGATTATTTTTTATCGTCATTGTATTGTAGTTATGAAACATAAGTGGGGGAGAAATGCTTCTACTGTAGGGTGACCAGTTTTTCTTATTGGCTACGGACAGGTCCTGAAAAACGCGCCCCTAGCGCCATCTGTCTGGATATTTTGAAAGTTTTGGAGACTTGTCAGATGGTGGATTTTACTCTCCAGAAAGCGTCCCTCCGCTCAACCGTCGATTGGCCTTCTAATGGCCGATACCAATTAAAATTCTTTTGTGTCTCGTTAATTACAGTTGGAGGTCTATATTGTAATTTTTTTATGGCTTTTCTACGGGTATTTAAACCAAAATGAACGTTTATTTAGTAAATTAAGAATATATTTTCTAAAACGATGTAGGTTACTCATATTCGCTTGCGACATTTCAAAGTCCTAAATTGATTTATAATATTGTACGGCTACTTTTTATTTTGGACAATATGTTGGTATTTTCGCATCTGGTGCCTATTTTATTGAATGCTTAGTTTTGGATAATACTATTAAGAATTATTTACTCTTAGCTATCTCTCGGCAGAGTAAAAATGATAAAATTTGCATGTTAAATGTAAAATATAAGTATTATGTAGTTACATACCTACCTATGAATTTAGAGTAATGAGGGTATCATTAATTTATTTATTTACGAAATTTTATAGATTACGAAGTTTCCAAATATCCATTAGAAATACTTAATTAAAATCAACAACTTTAGATATCCACGTACTTGTTTATGCAAGAAAGACATTGTTGGTACATGCTCAAACCTATCATTGACTAATTAAAATAAAAATTCCATTGATTACTCAATCGCTTCAGGCGATTCGACATATTTTTATTATTAATCCACAATCTAACGACTCAGTCTGGTATCGCGCTGTGAAAATAGGTTTTGTGTATACCAGCCGCCAGTGGATTATGCGCGAACAAAAGAAACAAACATACACGTCGAATCGCAACACTTTTCACTGAGATATCGATGCAAGATATTCGAAAAAAAACATTTAAATCTATAAAAGCAGATGTAACCATAATCATCGCACCGTGAATAGTTTAAAATCACACGACGGATACTGCATATTTACAAATACCGTCAAAGCTGTTAACCTTAACAGTACAACGTGCACGAACTGTAGGTAATCGGTAATCCAACTTGTACAGCCGAGTCTCCGCAGAACGCCAACGCATAATCTGCGAGTAGGTTTCACAGATCGCGCAAAGTGGTGAAGGCGCCTGCGCACGGGGCGCCGCCGCGACCGCACTCCTTTCAAGGAGGTGCGGGTATTTTGGAAAGTAAGATTGAAACAACATTATCCACTTCGGACGTAAACTCGCAAGAGCAGACAGTCGCTGTGCCTGATAATAAAAACGAAATAAAACTAACTTACCTATTGAAAAATTTCAGAGGTCCAAGCCGATGCGGATTCCTTGTAGCTGTCTCGTGCCAAGAGAGTAGTCCGGTTTTGCATTCACGTACCGAAGCACGATCACACTGCGTGAGAGAAAGGGCGCGCAACTCGTTCACAAGTGAACACTATCGCGTGTTGTTCCTCGGCGGTGCGATGCGAGAGTGGGCGTCGCGAAAGCGTGTTGGCGTTCGCGGGTCTCAGCTTGAACTGAAGGCCGCGAGGTGCGGGGGCCACTTTATGGTAGCGCGCGGGCGCACCCCGCCTGCGTGCGCCCGCGCCCCCGAGCAGCCTGCACCCGCGCTCCTGAAAATTTGATTAATCAAAGTCATCATAATTTCATCCTCATCCTATAATGTATGTACGAAATTACGCTTTATGAATGCTTTAATGCAAGTTTTACACGTGTCGCCTGAAAATATACCTATTTGTCAAACTCAACCTTAAACTATAATTTTCCTCATACAAAATGGTGCCAATAAGCAGTAATAAGCACTTACGCTTTAACAATGCGTTACTTCAAGATTTACACGTGTCGCCTGAAAATACATTTATCAAACTCAAACCTAAACTATTTCTACTATTAAATACTTATGTGTATTCTGTGCCTAAACTATAATTTTCTTCATTAGTCTACCAATTTATAATCTACATTAGTGGCACTTAGTTTCTAGATTTTTACAATAAAATAATGTGATGCCTGTAATTTGCCTCATCTAATTTAAATTTTACTCCATCCAAGGAAGAATAATTCATCATAATTATTTTATTTTTACCACGACCATTCAACCAAAATGCTATTAGATTACAAATTAAAAGCTGGTTGACAAAATCCTTTTGCAATTCCAAAATGTGGTCACCTGCATAATTTACCTAAACTATAAAAAATCTGGCACTATTATCTTATTACGGCAGTATTTTTTTTAATAATTATTATTTTATGTAGCATTATTATTTACTTAAAATAATAAAAAGGTACCATAAAATACTCTGCCGGTAACGTTGATTCTAAATAAAGTTTGCTAAATATTTTTAAACCAATGAGTCATATGCACGTCTATCCAAGTTCTGGATAACAGAAATAATTCCATGGAAAATAAGTACCTAATGAGTAGGTGCATGTACGTGGTGAATTTAATTGCAAAATTTTGTGCAATACCTACATGAACATTGGTACATAAGGAGTAAGAACAACTAATAATAAATTGAAATATTTATTAATTCGGTCAATTGAATAAACATTTTATTGAATGAACTGTAGGTACATAAGGAAGGTATTTTTGCGTTTGTTCCTTTGTCCTTGTTCCTTTCATAACTAAATTAAACCAATAAATCCTAAGTCCATCTTATTGTCGTTATTTTACTCAATTAAAACGAGTAAAAAGGAGAGCACCAATAAAAAAATAATATATATAAAATTCATTTAATTCAGGTCCATATTAAATGCAAAAACAACGTTAAGCCGTTGGTCCCGGCTGCCATTCGTTACGGTTCATCAGAAGCCCGAAAGTCTAACAACCAGTCTTGCCAAGGGGTATCGTATTACCCGGTTACTGGGTTGTGGAGGTCAGATAGGCAGTCGCTCCACGTAAAATACTGGTATTCAGCTGCATCCGGTACGGCTGGAAGCCGACCCCAACTTGGTTGGGAAAAGGATGATGATTAAATACAAAAACAATACACAATTTTGTATTTTTTTTAATTGTCAGTATTTGTGCAATTCATTGTACTGGATTAACTCGTTTCTTCGGTGTCGGACTATATTTTCAGGGATCGCACTTTTATGCACAACTGTAAATGAATCCCTGCTGTCTCGGAAAATTCACAGAACACCTTCTGTGCATTTTGTACCTGTACGTCATCATCATTTTCCTAGCCTTATCCCCATTTATTTGTGGTTGGCGTAACATGTCAATTTCTTCCATACTCTATTAGTCGTCATCTCGGTCACCCCCTTTCAAGCCATATCATCATTCACACAGTACATCCATCGTTTCTTCGGTTTTCCCATACTCACCTGTAAGTATATGGATCAATAAAGGACCAATGCACCTCCCATAGTACAATATTCTCTGATCTGGGCCGTAAATGTGAATCATGAAGGTAATTTACACTGTAAGTATAGGGATCAATAAAGGACCAATGCACCTTCCATAGCACAATATTCCCTGATCTGGGCCGTAAATATAAATCATGAAGGTAATTTACACTGTAAGTATAGGGATCAATAAAGGACCAATGCACCTTCCATAGCACAATATTCCCTGATCTGGGCCGTAAATATAAATCATGAAGGTAATTTACTGTATCGAGTACTTACCTGCCTACATACGCTACTAAAATAATAATATCCAGACTCCCCAACAACAATACAGCCTAAAACGGCCCCATCAGCAATTCCTCTAAAAGCATTTCATTTTCTGAATTTCCAGCTGTCATTAGCAATTCCTCTAATTTGACACAAAAGCAATTCATAATATTGTGGACCATTTTACGAATCTCCATAGAAAACTGTCAAACAGATGAATTATTTCGTAATATGAATCGCTCGCAGATCATATTATGAATTGTCAGTTTGTGACATTATACGATGATTCATGATATTTTCCTATTATGATTCTGCCAAAGTGACAGTTTTAAGCTCCCAGGGTGCCAAGTCTACTAATTTACAAACGTGTCAGTGGTCTCACAATGATCAGTTGTTGACAGATATGCCATACAAAATCTGTCAAAAACTCATCATTGCGAGACCACTGACACGTTTGTAAATTAGTAGACTTGGCCCCCTGGTCTTTAGCCAAATGTTAATATTTTCAGATCCAATGATAATTTGAAAGATAAGGAAGTTATTAGAAATCATGATCGTCGTCATCATCATGCATAGGTAGGTAACTATTTGTCACCCAAGGATTACCACAACGTGCTAACAGATTTAGCTAACAGTTTTGAGCTGTTTGGGGTTGAAACGCACTGAGCCCGAGTGCGCGTTTTAAAGGAAATTTCTCGCCGAATGTTTGACACTTCATGTGACCAGAGGGCTAGCTCGTTCTTTGGCCAAAGAATAAGCACTGCCATTCAACGTGGCAATGCTGCCAGTCTGGGCACGTTTCCAGATGACAGCGATGCGGACGAGTACTCGATGCCTAAGTGTCCTTTTATTTTTATTTGTCATCTAGTTAGTCATTTAATTTAGTACCTAGTGTAAATAGTTAGTTGTTTTAAATATTGTGACAATCAGGTTTTTAATCCTTAATAGATTATTCCTATATTTTAATCTATTAGACACATAAACCCACCGCAATTAATTCTCTGAAAACCGCCGTGAAGAATAATTTATTAACGCGCTCACAAAGATACGAAAAGCGACTTTAATTTATAATTACACAGAAGATGAAGTCGCGTGGCTAACTAATACTGTTAAAGAGTGAGAGACAGATATGATTCTGTTTAATCGATATAAAAAATCTAAAGCAGATGTAAACATGTACATCAGTTCAGACACGTTGTCGTTTAGCCTCACATGACGCTTCAAATCGCTCGACAAAAGCCTCTTAATATGCCTCACATGTTGCAAATTACATACATCGCTCCATTAGTACCTACTTCAATTAAGCTCCAACATACACGAACAACGGTGGATGTAATTCCCTAATCAGCAGCTGACGTATGAAGTCGTTTGTACACTTGTACGTAAAAGCTGCACGGAAATAGATGTCTTACGTCCCTTTAAAGCATGTTATTATAAAAAATGACCTGGTCACTGTTCCTAATAGGATAATCGTTTTCTTGATTATGAGCAGCAGAATAGGTCATAATAGGTGTCCCTTATTACCGTCCCTTGTCATATTCAACGATATTGTAATGAGTATATTGTTACTGAAGTCATAATGTGGAGACAATTTGTAAGATTTCATTACTGGTTTTACCTCAAGTTGGTCATTAGGCGCACCTCGAAAGGATATTCTCTTTTAATAAGATCACGTTTCCTCAGGGTCTGATTGTGCATGAGCTAATAGGCATTAGGCACGTTTTCTTGCGTACATTTTTCACTGTAATTGTTTGCTGATAAGTGCTACTATGGAGTGTTCCTGTCCACCTGTAATAAGGTAAGCTCATGTGATTATTGCTGCTTGTCGCAGTTGCTGCAGGTTTTAAAAACCCCCGATAGAAGATCAACCTACCACCATGGTTCTCTCAGTCAATAATATACAGCCAGCAGTCTTCTTCTTTAAAACCTTAAACGCCGCATACAAAATAATCTTTTAGCTATTTTTTGAGCCCTTTGCGGTTGAAACACTAGGGCCATGGGCCATGGGGTCTGAATTTTTTAATTCGGGTCGAGCGGTTCGTCGACTCTTCACGTGACCAGAGGGCTGGCCTTAAAAAAAGAGGATGTTCTCAGTTCAACAGTATGTTTTTTTTGTGTGTTCGTTACGCGATTACTCCGCCAATTATGAATGAAGATGATTATTTTTTTGTTTGGTAGGTCATGCTTCAGAGGTGCCATATAAATTTTATTAACTTTGCTCGTTGTTGAGTTAGCTTCAATATTACGTTTTTACCCACTTAGCCTATATGGATGATGTTTTAAGTTCCCGTCACTGTTATTTACATAGCAGGTAGTGGTAAAAATATTTCACAAAAAAAAAACAAACGACTTCCAAAAAAACACTAAAATGTGAAATATAACTTTAATTTCGAAAGTCGGTGGCAAAAAAATTATTTTAATTAGTTTTTTTATTATAAATCCTTAAATTATCGTCTATAATCGATAAAAATACTATCTGTCATTACAGACAAGACACGTCCTATTTCAAAAAAGAATAAAAGAGTTAAGGCGTTCTCGGTGAACGTCCCGCTGACAGTTGAGGTGGACAAACGCACTGATGGCATTATTATGTCTAATAAGGTCCTAACGCGACCGCGTGGAAACCGATACCTATTATTAACTGCCACTAGGGGTCTAAGTATTTGAACGTAAAAAAATCATACAATACACTGTAGCTATACGCTTAGATGCTTAAATGCTTAAATGCACCAGCATTTAAGCATCTAAGTATCAATACAACGATGTAAAATTGTACGCATAGGAGTTTATCGACAACAAGCATCGCAATTCACAGTAAGATAGTATCGAGGCAACGTGTACAAAGTAATGAAATCCGAACAAACAAGTTTCGTACTAGAATAGGACACTTGCGAGATGAAACCACGGATCTGAAGGTAAAACTGCCCATGTTAAAGATAAAACAATATAAAATTTGATGATGGAAAGATGGATGGATTGTGTGAGAAATGATATGAAAGAGAAGGGAGTGAATGATAGCGTGACGGTTGACAAGGGAGAGTGGAAGAAGAAAATGTATTGTGTTGACTCGAAGTAACATGGGACAAGAGTAGAAAGAAGATGATCTTAAGATCTCATGTCTTAATGAATTATTGTTGAACTAGATATCGATTACAGCAGCAAGGAGCAGAACTATTACAAAAAACAAACTTTCAGGAAGTCTATTCCCGGTGCTATTGTGAACATAGTCAACTCAAATACGTCATTGTTCCATGTAAAAGGTGCATATGCGAGCAATTGATACAAATTGAAATGGATAAAAATTGTCATACAACACTTTATGATAATTATTAAAATGTAACTTCGCAAACTGTAGCACATTAAAGCATCGAGAAATATTGCTCTTGTGATTTTCATATCATTGAGAGGGTTAGTGAGGACTTAGGTGTTTCATATTGAAAAAAAATTACGACAGAATAAAGCGCCGTAAATCTACTTAATGTATTCCTTCAGACCGAATTTCGGCCACGGCGGCCAATTTTGAAGAAAACTTTAAAAGAAAAAAAAAAAAAATTAGGTAGAGGATTTATAGTGTGCAAACGCAGGTGCACTCCCTCTTCCCTTATACTCCAATGGGACGGAAATCCGACAGGACCAGCCGCAGTCGCAGCCCAAGATTTTGGGGGAGGTCACTATTGGTGCCAAGTTATACTTTTAGGGAAATGGTTAATTGATAAGTATGTAAATTATTCAGTCTCTCGACCGCTTGAATGATTTTCGAACCCTCGGACCGCGCCTGGACAGGACCCAGAGTTCAAACGCTCTCCGAGGCATGGGGCTATCTCAGCTCACTCCGCCAGCTTCCTAACTCCGGCCTGCTACTGAGAAATTCTTGACGTAAAAACCATATTACTTTTTCCCGAGCTGGCAATCAAACCTCATGCTCAGCAATCACGCTTGCAACCTACGAGGCGGTCAATATACCAATCTAACGTATAAAATCTCAAGTTCATCTTGTTTTGATGACATAATGCACCGACATTGTGCTAAATTAAATAACATGACCAATAAGTGACGGCAGTCGTGGAGAGGTCATCTGTGGTGTGGTAGAAGTACAATTTATTACTATAGGATCTTGGAACCCATCTACTAATGTTCTTTTTTGCACGCTCGCACCAGCTTTATATTGGTACACCGAATCACTGTTACAGGTTAAATGATGCACCTGAATACAATAAAATTGTGTCCTTCAATTTTACCCGTTCTGTATTAGTACATTTGATTCATCATGATAGGAACATCAACCTTCGTGATCCGCCCAGTGACCTTAGCATACAACGGTCATTATGGATAATAATAATAGTGCTGTAACCAGGGATCTGAAACTGTGAAAAATTGCACAAGTACCAAAAAAGCCGGCCAAGTGCGTGTTGAAACCACGCACAAATTTGAAATCAATTTATCCCAAAAATAAACTTAACTTTGTAGTTGAAAAACATGGTCTCCTATACATCTGTACACGTCACTGTCAATTCTCCAACTGCAAATGTAAGTTTGTAATCGCAAAAAATATTTAATGTTATCGCTACAAAACCGATCCCAAAGGACGTATTTTTTGCTTAGAACCAAAACAGTGCAGTAAAGTTGTATAAAATTTCATTGTTGCACTGTTTTGCAGTGCAACAATGAAATTTCATACAACTTTACTGAACTGTTTTGAGGGTTCCATACCAAAAGGGTAAAACGGGACCCTGTTACTAAGGCTCGTCTCTCCGGCTCTGTTTGAGTTGAGTTGACTTGAGTTGACCTGACTTGACCTGACTTGACCTGACTTGACCTGACTTGACCTGACTTGACCTGACTTGACCTGACTTGACCTGACTTGACCTGACTTGACCTGACTTGACCTGACTTGACCTGACTTGACCTGACTTGACCTGACTTGACCTGACTTGACCTGACTTGACCTGACTTGACCTGACTTGACCTGACTTGACCTGACTTGACCTGACTTGACCTGACTTGACCTGACTTGACCTGACTTGACCTGACTTGACCTGACTTGACCTGACTTGACCTGACTTGACCTGACTTGACCTGACTTGACCTGACTTGACCTGACTTGACCTGACTTGACCTGACTTGACCTGACTTGACCTGACTTGACCTGACTTGACCTGACTTGACCTGACTTGACCTGACTGGTTAATACAAATGGATAAATACCATTTAAAATGACCTGACTTGACCGGACCCGACCGGACTTGACCTGACTTGACCTGACTGGTTAAAACAAATGGATAAATACCGTTTAAAATGACCTGACTTGACCGGACTTGACCTGACTTGACTTGATTGGTAGTTGAAAGAAATATTTTTTTATATGATAAATATACTTAATAACGACTTTCGGACTTTTTCCTTTACATGTGCGTGTTTTTTTATTGCGTTGATTTAGAAGCTTGAATTTTTAGAGATCCAAAGGACGATAGATCTACATATTTTTCAACTTGAAACTTCTACGTGCTTCTGAGAAAAAGGGACAGACAGACAACGAAGTGATCCTACTAGGGTTCCGTTTTTTTTTTGTGATACGGAACCCTAAATGCAAGTAATACACCTCACATCAAAAAGGTGAAACGTGCCGTTTCTGAGTAGAAAAAAGCAAAGACCCAATGTTCCTAGGCTTTTTAAGACAAAACCAACTTGAAATTCAAATTATTTAACAGAGCGTCTTCCATCTTTGAACCGTCTCCGTTCACACGAACGTCTAAGAAACACTCCAAAAAATCTCTCAAGTTTAGGTTTAAAATTAGATGATCTTGAGATGACAACCACTAGTCCAGGAAAAATATCCTAGTCTAACGGGCAGCAGTGCCACTACTGCCACTGGTACGTTGGGACTGGTTCTGCGGTCATTAACCTTTTCTGTTCAATGTGGTATTAGTATGATTTCTACCCTTTTCGGTTCAGGTTGGTGTGGTACCGCGGCGGGAGTTTTGCGAACACATTTACCTAAGCTTCCAATGATTTTAAATACTCTTTTAGGATTATAAGGACTTTTAAGGTAATTTAGTCTAAGCTACGAGTACAAGAACATGAAGAATATGAAGATCCTTCTCTGCAATTCACAAAAACTACTATGTTTTATGTATTCGCCAAACTATGCCAAATTATAAATTCAGTGTCGTAAACATTTTGAAGAACAGATTGACGAGATTAAAATGTTAAGTACGAACACATCACGTTTTCACGTTTAGTGCTTTTTAAAGAGCTGTATCTACAAGTTTATCATTTTTGTTCTTTACCTCGAAAAGTATTTTTCCGTCATCCGCAAATTAAAACAAGTATTTGAACTAATGTCAAGGTCTATCGCCACTTCGCCAGTTTAGGAAATAAAACTTAATTAAATAGGTTCGCTAAAAACTACGTCTGGCAAATCATTGCTATGTAAAGCGTAAAGCCGAGCTCAAAAATATCCAAGTAGATTATGTGCAGGGTTGGCATAAAACAAACAAGTTGTTTTAAAACACGTATTTGAAACATTTTTAAATAAAACAATGTTTTTTATTAAGTGTTTAAAATCACAGTATAAAACAAGTTTTAAACAATGTTTTAAACACTAAGAAAAAAACATGGTTTTAAATCAAATTTGAATAGCGAATATTGGAAATTAATGAAAAGTTATAAATGTTTTGGACTTGCAATGGCTCGAAAAGAAATTAAAAAGGTTAAATAGTAGATAAGATTATTAGATTTGGCATATTTTTTATGAAGTAAGTAATTCCTTGCAACTATTTTGGGGATTCCCCTTATTTGAACACAGTTCTTTTTACTTATGTAGGTATATTTCTATACTTGGTCGCCGGTAAAGACCCGCAATTGTTTAGGGGACTTCTTCTTTCTTATTTAATTTTATATAAGGTAATTCGCAATTCGCAACGTACAGGGTGTAAGTATATAATTGGTTCAGTATCTGTTACATACTTAGATTAATTAGAAAAAAAAAGTAAGTATGTTCACAGATCAGATTGTATAATAGTTAGTAATAACTAATAACTAGTATGTTATTCTGATCGTTTTTTTTAAATAGTCTAGACATTAGTTCTGATCGATTTGTGTTGATAATAAATTTGATAAATCGCTCCAAGTAAAAAAACAAAAAAAAACAGTTTAAAACATTTTGAACTGTTTGTTTTATAAAATTTGAAAAAAACTGTTTTTTTTCCAACCCTGATTATGTGAAATCAAAAGTCATTTATTGAAACTAGGCTGAGAATCAGCACTTTTCGAACGTCAAAATTACATAAGACAAACCCCCCAAAACGCCCACCCTTCACCACTCCCTAGTGCTTTAGCTGGGAAGAAGAAGTGGCGCAACAAACTCCCCAACAGTACAGCTGTTTGTTCAGTTAGAAAAAAATGATTCTATACAAAAGTATTATGCAATACTACATTGTGATACAAGTGTGCTCTTTTGGATATTACAGTCGAGGCGGTATTAGTCGCGTGAGCCGAAGGCGAACGCGATAAGGTAGCCGAGAGTGTAATGACCAATGCACACGCGTTTCATACGACGTTTTTCAACACACTTGCGAGGAAAAACACAGACTTGTTGTAAGAACTTATGCTACAATAACGTTATTATAAAGATGTCACATTTAGATTTATAAAGTTCAACTGACCTTTGTTGCCAGGTAGGTACTGACTTTAGGGAGCATCGATTAAAAACGTCAGTTGGTGACGACAATACTTTAAATTTTGTATTTTTGATAATACTTATTTAACCACACAACGAAAACAATAACAACTTTATAGAAAATGGCGCGCTGGTTTAGTTTTTCCATATGTGTAAATAAAGGCACTGGCAAAACCGCTAGACAGCCTGTAGTAAAATAAACAAAAAATAATGTTTCGAATAAGAAAACAAAAATTACTAAACGTATGGCGGGGTCAAATCTATTTATTATTATTTACGCATTGATATTCTTCCCTACGTGAAATCGATATTTTAAATACAGGGTGTTAGTGTAAACACCGTTATCCTTGAAACCAGTAGTTTGGTTTCCTTTATAGAACGTAAAATAAATGGAAAAATACAACTTTTTTTTTTCCACAAGAATATTTCACCCTACACGCAAGGGCAACAAACTTGCGTCTCAATACGGCGGCCAGCGGTTGGCGGGGGCGGGCGGGGCGCGCGGGACTTTACATGACCGGCCGTCAGCTGTTTCGCAACTCTCTCGAACGCGTATCCATGAGTATCGGGACAGAGACGGATATTTACTCTTTAAAATCTTTTAATGAAAATAAAGTTTTATTTTTGTTGTTACCGGGTCATTTATTTTTATATTTAAGTCAACTACCCATGGTTTGAGTGACAACGGTGTTTACCCTTGCATACTGTATGTAATAATTAACCACACAACGAAAACAATTAAGGTATTTTTCTTCCTCCATTTTTTTGAACAGATGGCAGCGGCTTACTAATTGCCAGAGACTGTAGTTTTACAACGCCATCTAGGAGCCTTGTCTAGATATAAAGAAAGTTTTTTAGAAACCGGGTTCAGTAAAATAAAATAAAAAAAGATAATTATGTACCAAAAACATGTTAATAGACTTTTTTTTAATTCTTATATTTCTACGTAAGGTTAAAAAAATTGTTTTTGTCTGATGCCAATGAAAATTAATTAAAACGCCATCTATTGCAAAGAGGTCGCAACAAAATGATTAACAGATGGCTACTTCATTGTAAGGGTTTGAATTGAAGTAAAAGCCTTGATTTATGTTTTTTGTTGAAAATACGAAATTTATTTGTAGTTTAAATACATAAATTTTTAAATTCATTGTAAATACATAAATCAGCATTTAAACAAAGATGTTTTGATTTTTACTAATATTACTTCTGCCAAAATTTGCCATATAACGCTTTTTAGTAATTGATAATTTCATAATTGTTACTTATGCTACCATCTATGATATTTTTTCAAGACTAATTATAATTTGTTCGAGTTGAGATCCCATGCCCCTGGTCAAAACGCTCCTGGTTTGCCTATAGCACAGATATTATAATATTACGTAGGCACAGATATTAAAATAACCAAAGCGAGCTGGGCTTGTATTTATTTGCCAGTTCATTGAAGTAAGCCAAAAATACGTTTTCCGGTAATGACTGCCATTTTTGGTATTTTTCCACTGTATGAAAGTTTCGTAGGTCGCTAGGTATTTCTCTCTAGATTTTGGTAGCAACGGGCTATCACTCGCGTTTGGTGCCTCGATTAGTATTTCCGGCGGGGTCAAATCTACGTATTGTTCTTCTTCCAGTGAAGTCGACATTTTTGAAAATAACCAGACAACGCAAAATGTTAACAAATATTCGTATCTATGGAAAATGGCTCTCTGGTTTTGTTTTTCGCGCACCGCGCTAGCAATGCGCGCGCAGGTGTAAATAAACGCACTGGAAAATCCGCTAAACAGCCTATGTAATAAACACAACTTAATGTTCTGAATACTTACGTATTCAAAACATTAAGGTAAATATCCCAACAAACATTTACGACGTTGAGTAGACGTTTTGGTGGCAACTTAATGTTATTCAGTATAATCGTATAAATGTCATAAGGACGTTTACTCTACGGCATTAGGGCCCATTTTATTCAACTTAAGTTGCTAAGAGTTTCGTGTAACAGTCATATAAATACCTACTTAGTCGCATAGTAGTCATATACACGTCGGCGATTTGACTAAATATCATGTAATGATAGCTGTCGCGGCGTGTATTCGACTTCGGGTCGAGTTATGGTACACAATACGACTTTTATATAATGTAATCGTTGTGTTATTGTCATTTAAAGATGATGCTCATATTGAACGAAATTATATTGTAACAGATTATATCACGTTAATTTAATATGGCGGTGTTTTTGACAGCTGAGTTAATATTGCATTTTTTCTTTGTTATTTGAGGTGATAAAACCATTTCATCAGTCGTAAACCATTGTGCAATCAAGTTTACTGATTAATGTGAGGTAGGTTTGGAACAATTTTTTTATGCGCTTTTAAAACTCTAACGTTTTCACATATTTTATTAATAATTTTATTAAGTGATTGCGTTATATGACAACTACATAACTTCCCGACCTATAAACTGCGTGTTCATTGTAAATGTTTACGCCATTACAGTTGATTTAGGGATCAGTGATAAAATTAAAAACGCTTAGCTAACTTAGTTCAAAGAATTTATATTAAAAAAATAGAATATTTGTTTGCGTGACTTATAACTTAGTTAACTCAGGTTCCTTGCTGGAACGCGTAATTCTTTTAGGGCCCGCTGCTCGCCCGACATCGCGCCCCGGAGGCCCGCCGCGTGTCAGCGGCTCCGGGTAAAACCTCAATATCTTGAGTTATACTTATCGTAGCTCGATAACGTAAAGTAATTTGGATTCTTGAATAAACAGACCACATACTTATCTATATACGGTGAACGGATGAATACAATAGGATTTACAATATTATCGTAAAGTGCGTGGTAGTTTATTTGTTCTTATGTTTTGACGATTTCTGTTAAAAATACTGCTTCTATTGTTATAAAATTTTACAGGTAGTATTATGAATAGATAACGAATCTAAAAAAAATAACAGTTTGAGATAATAACAGAAAATAAAAAACAAAATTATTACGTAACTAGAGGTCATCTTGACCTAGATTTCAAGGACGTGTTTTGACGACAAAATGTTGTTATTATGACGTTATAGTAGTGAAAATCACTTACAAATTGATTCAATTACACTTATTAATATTTTATAGTAGCTTCCCACGCTGTAAACATCATAAAACAAACACTATTCACATAATCACCACCACACTCAGTACTTTCACGGCATTTTTTTGATACGCTAATTTTGCACACTCAACTTATGTATTTTAGTAATATTATTATCACACACGATGTATAAACTATTATTAATTTGATTTAATATCACTTCACGACGATTACGGCAGTAAAAACACGAAATAATTATTAAAATATGCACGGAGACCGTCCGCGCACAACCGCGCAGGCGCTCTGACAGATGACACTGTCAAACGTTCCATGCACAGATTAAGCATTTAGTAGATTAATTTGACGTGAATATCATCCAACTCTAGAGTGCTACTGCCCATAGACACTATTAACCCGTATTTCAGTAGAAATAGAGACCTAAGTTGCGTGGCATCGACTGATGCATTTTATTCATCAGTGGGGCTTGAAGGATATTTCCGATTGATGCATCGCGTGCATCATTAGGACTCAAGCGGTTAAGTCTAAATAATATTTTTGTTTTAGGTAAACCCCACAGTGATCTCTAATTATGCGGATGTTGATAAGTTTTTATCACAGATGGACCTCATTGAAATGATATGCGCACATTTGAAATGGAAAACTTGAAATGTTAATTACGTTCCTGGGATAATTAAAAAAATGAAACAATTTTTTCTTTCAACTACATAGTAATGTTATCTGTGTAGTATTATAATATCTGTGGTAATGTTATCATTAATCACTGACAGACCTGACTTGACCTGACTGGTTAATACAAATGGATAAAACCGTTTAAAATGCCTTGACTTGACCTGACTTGACCTGACGTGACCTGACTTGACCTGACTAGGATCTGACTTGACCTGACTTGACCTGACTTGACCTGACTTGACCTGACTTGACCTGACTTGACCTGACTTGACCTGACTTGACCTGACTTGACCTGACTTGACCTGACTTGACCTGGCTTGACCTGACTTGACCTGACTTGACCTGACTTGACCTGACTTGACCTGACTTGACCTGACTTGACCTGACTTGACCTGACTTGACCTGACTTGACCTGACTTGACCTGACTTGACCTGACTTGACCTGACTTGACCTGACTTGACCTGACTTGACCTGACTTGACCTGACTTGACCTGACTTGACCTGACTTGACCTGACTTGACCTGACTTGACCTGACTTGACCTGACTTGACCTGACTTGACCTGACTTGACCTGACTTGACCTGACTTGACCTGACTTGACCTGACTTGACCTGACTTGACCTGACTTGACCTGACTTGACCTGACTTGACCGCCTTTTTTTATTACCTCCTTCATATAGATTTATTTGGCTTTAATGCAACTTGTGGAATATTAAAATCAATAGCCCACTTTTTTAATCGTCTCTGAAGTCATCACTGTTGGTTGAAGTGTCTTCTTTATCAACATTATCTTCATTTTCGGATGACTTCAACTTCGAAAAATCAACAAGTGTCCTGAACTTTGGAAAATGAACTGCGGGGCACACTTGTAGTATTTTGGTTAAATTGATTAGTTAAATTTGCATTTAAATGTGATACGGAACCTTTCTTATTTTGCTCACTCTCAGCTTGAGCTCTATTACTTTGTATTAAAGTACGCGAAAATTGTATACAAGGTAATTATAAACCTTTAATAGGAGTATTAATTAAGTAGCGGTCGTATTATCATGTTTGTGATACTTTAGGATGTATACAGGTCGCACTCGTAATACTTATTCGACTTATATATAATGGTAACAAATACTACGTGTATACAATTATTATCCGTTTAGCAGATGTTTAAAAGGTAATTATATGACAAAATGTACAGTTTTATGACGTTTATACTACGAAAACGTTTAGAGGACGAAAAGTTGTATAAGTAAGTTTTATAAATGTCGAAATAACGTCATATGACATTATTATACGACAAAAAATGTTTATGACTATTCGGACATATAATACACCAGTACATGACGAAGAGTTAAAATAATGACTATAAAATAACTTTAAAAAGACTTAAGGTCATATAAAAGATTGATTATATGACAAAAATGTTTGTTGGGATGTAGTGAAAATATAAAAATACTTATGTAATTTAATTGAATATTATGTATCATTTTTATCATTTTATTTATTTACACAGTAGGCATAAAAAAAGGCATGAAGTCTCTTTGATGAGATTTAATTTACGAAGCGCAAATCTCTGCTCTTATGAAAATAGAGAATGCTTTTAAACTATAGGATAGTCCATACTAATTCCATGTAATTATAATATCCAGTAGAGCAGTGGTGGCCCAGTGGTAACGGCCACGACTTACGAATTGTAGGTCGTAGGTTCGAACCCTGAGAAGCGCTTTACTTTGTGTAAATTATTTTCATCGCCACTGCTCTCAAAACGGTGAAGGAAAACATCGTGAGGAAACCGGCATGTCCTAGAACCAAAAATTCGAAGACATGTGACATCTACCAACCCGCACTGGGCCCGCGTGGTGGATTACGGCCCACTCCCTCTCACAGAGAGGAGGCCTGTGTCCCAGCAGTGGGAACATTATAGGCTGATTATGTGTGTATGTATGTATAATATCCAACTGACCTGCCCGTGGGATAATTTTTTCATAACTAAACGCCCATGATTTGCCTAAGTTATTAAAAAAATTCACCAAAGTCAATTTCTATATAGGTATGTATAGTAGGTATGGAATTAGTAAATACTATAATGGTAACATGGTATGTGATGTAACCATGATAGTACTTATTAATTCCATACCTACTGCCATGTCATTACTCCGACTAGTAAATAGTTATCTGTGGCGCACATTACCACACTAGTGCGGTAATGTAAAGTAAAAAGCACGCATCCATAATACACTGCATTATGAACCTAAAACCGGGTCAATAAGAACCACTTTACGAGCAAGTGTGTTGAAAAATCATTTACATTACGCAACATAAAACATAAATCTAATTATTAGCCACATGTCAGCTAGCACACGCCAATATACCAACCAAAAAAAGAATAATAAAAAAACGAGAACTATATGTACACACGGCTACACATCAAGCTATACATTTCCAGCATAAGCTGACCTCGCATTGTAAGGAAATTCTATACAATGCGAGATCAGCATTAACTGGAAATGTATATCTGATGTAGCCGTGTGTACTCAAGCAGAAATAAAAAGTAAATGTAAACATAAATTATAACTAAATAAAAGCCTCCAGGCACAAAGGGCGTGCCCGCTTACATATATATAGCTATTTGTAGCTGTGACTGGAAGCTACAGGAGAAGCTCGTGGCTAAGTAATAACAGCCGCACGGGTCGATTCGTCAGGTTAAGCTACGCTTGCCGGGGTTGGTCCATGGATGGGTGACCATCTTTACATATCGAGACTCCTCCGTGCCTCGGACAGCACGTTAAGCCGTTGGTCCCGGCTGTCATTTGTGGATCTTTGACAGTCGTTACGGGTCGTCAGAAGCCCGAAAGTCTGACAACCAGTCTTACCAAGGGGTATCGTATTACCCAGTTACTGGGTTGTGGAGGTCCGATAGGCAGTCGCTCCATGTAAAATACTGGTATTCAGCTGCATCCGGTTAGACTGGAAGCTGACCCCAACATAGTTGGGAAAAGGCTAGGCTGATGATGATTAACAAAACCGAGATTAGCAAGATGACCAGTCACCAAGCAGCACCCGTTCACGAGCATAAGGTAACGATCAGCCATTACCCGCCTTGCCATATTTGAGGGAAGGAGATTGACATCTAAGGGAGCAAGACGAATCTGCTGCCGGTTGCTCAGGAAAAAATAAAATTTATTAATTGTCGAGGTCGCTAACTAACCACATATTGCAGTACAACTCATTATAGTAAACATTGTAATGAGTAGATTATGTCAACAATAAATTAAATTAGAAATAATATTAAAATAAACAGATTATAGTACAGTCAAATAAAAAAACTATATGAACTCATATCATATGTCACCTTGGCATGCAGGTAGATACTGAATCGAAAAACGAAATTCGGCCGGATTAATATTTTCGGCCGAAAATCGAAAAAGAAAACATAAAGTTTATTTGTTTGTCAATTGTTTGACGGCCAATGAACTCAACGAAATCAAGGAGCTATGTTAGGTTAGGTTAGGTTACGTAAAAAAAAAAAAAGGTTAGGTTAAGTAGTTATTGGTAATATACTAATAAACTATACTATACTGTAAGCCTCTTTATTCTGACTTAGTTTCTCTGTAGCATGTTGTAGTATGCCTCAATTCAGCATTCCTCTTGGCAAAGGCCTTCTTCATCGTCACGAGCAGCCGCGCTGCAGCCGTCAACATTTGTCGAAAACTGCCTTCGACGAGTGCAGTTCCCTCTGCCGTTGGCGCGTGCCCCTCGTGTTTATGAGCACTAACTGGAAGAGAGTGGCTCGGGAAAGAATGGAAACAGCTGGAGGAGGCCAAGCCCGCTGTAAGTTTTATCTCGTCCTCCCATCTCCTTTGTTATTTCCCCTTTTCCGTTTACTATTTCTGGGATTACCTCGTTGGTCTAGTGGTTGCAAGCACTACTGCTGAGTATGAGGTCCAAGGTTCGATTCCAGGTCGGGCAAAGTTTAGGTTTTATCCATCAGGAATTTAACTGTAGCTGCCCGGAGTCTTTTTTGTTTGTTTGATCGCGCTAATATCTTGAACTAACATTCGGATTAAAAAAAAATCTTTTTGCATTTTATAGCTCAAGCCTTGAGGAAGGCCATAGGTTATTTTACATCACGCTAGAACCCTTAGGAGCCGAGCAAGAAGAAAAAAGGGCAGAAAGAATGCTAAGCGAAAACGAAGTTGCACAGGCGAAGCGAATATTGCGATGCGAAGTGGTGCGTGGGGAGTAAAAGGGGGGGGGGGGGGGGGTCACGCAGATGAATTCGCGGGCAGAAGCTAGCTTGTATGTTCTGTGCAAACTGTAAATGAGGTGTTCTTTTTTAAATAAATGAAATAAAAAGATAGTAGCAACACTGAAATTGCGAAAAAAATCTTTTAGTCTGTTCCCTACATTTATGTTCGCATAAATCATAATCATAAATCTTTATTTATCTCAACATCATATTACAGGCACAGGTTAATGAGATGCACAATCTTAATTAGAGAAAGGTGTCTGTTGTAGGAGGATCCTGAGTTACTCGTCTAAATGTAGGGAAAAACTGTTTTTTTTTCGCGATTTCAGATTTGTTTCCATAGTAAGAGTTGTTCATAATTATGATAAATGATAAATGATTTTATTTCTGTAAGTAGGTTTGTACAAACACTTTTACACGTCAATCACATTTTTAAAACTAGATGAGGTCGGCGTTTCCTATCTGACTACTCTGAGAAGAAAGGCCGAAACAAACTCAGAGGTCACAGTCTCTTTTAAAGTCCAGACATAATCTTGGTCACATTATGTGAAGACCATGTAGATTGGTGTCTGAAATGGTCTTTTGAGGAAAGAACCACACAGATTGAGTGGACCTGTCCAGTCAGTGCACGCATTTGTCAGTAATCGTGCAGCTCAACTCCGAATTTAAGGAGCTCAACGATTTGACGAAGAATACCAAAGAAAGGACATTTGGTTAGGCCGCATAAATTACTCAAACTGCCAAACTATGATTAATTAAAATTAAGAAAAAATAAATAATAAAAAAGAAAAGAAAGATCCACATAATCTTCACATTCACAGTAATTAAAAATAATATAATACTTTACAAAGTAAATATTCATGTCAATGTTTGAATAAAATGTCAATGTAAATATAAATATAAAAATCCGGGAAAAAATCTTGGTCAGATCATTTGAGGACCATGTAGATTTGTGTCTGAAATGGTCTTTTGAGGAAAGAACCATACAGATTTGAGTGGACCTGTCCAGTCAGTGCACGCATTTGTCAGTAATCGTTTAGCTCAACTCAGAACTTAAGGAGCACAACGATATGAGTACAATGACGATATGAGTTCATGTTTGAATTAAATATGACATTACATAATTGGACATTCAATAATAATCTGTTCCATCTGGTTGATACTAACAATTATGTTGGTAATAATTTACATTTGACAAGAGATAGATATAATATTCTTATGTACTATCTTTCTACCTACTATAAAAGACAGATAGCTGTGTCGCTATCATATTTTTTTTCTATTTCAGCCAAAAATTTGGCTAAACAACTTGCTTCTTTTGAGCAATGCAATGTAATTTTAAATAATTCAGCCAATAATTTGGCAACAATGAATGACATTGATTATAATTTAAATTAAAAATTAGGACAATAGAGGAAAACTCTTGCCTAATAAACGCAGAAATTATAAATACTGGTTTAAATCATCAAAATGTTACAAAACGTTCTTCTTTACTATCCTCTCACCCATCACATTGTAGTAATTTAAATAATAATAATAATAGTCTAAAAATAGTCCATCAGAATATACAGGGTGTGATAGGTAAGGAATTAGAATTGGAGCTGTTCATGAACTGTAGTTTTATTGATATCTTATGTGTAACTGAACATTGGTTAAAAGTCCACCAGTTCATGTTCAGCTTTAACAACCACCAGGTTGCCAGCTCATTCAGCAGAGTTAATATGATACGCGGTGGGTCTCTAATAATTGTTCGTAACAATATGAAATTTAAAGAACGTAAGGATATTGTGAGCCTCTCTGTTGAGCGAGTTATTGAAATAGCTTGCATTGAGCTTGAGCAGTTCATTGTAATAAGCGTGTACAGGCCCCCATGTGCTTCATATGATATTTTTGAGAAATCTATGGAAGAAGTATTATTAAAGACTTGTAGCAGTAATAAAACGGTTGTTGTCTGTGGAGACTTCAACATCAATATATTAGAAAAATCTGCTACAGTAAATAAATTTATAACTCTATTAAAGTCGTATAACTTGTACAATACATTCTCTGAGCCGACTAGAATAACTGCCACTAGTGCTACCTGTATTGACAATATTTTTACAAACTTAAGACCTTCTAGCCATTTAATTATAAATGAGTTGGACTCTGATCACTGTGGCCAGTTAGTCACTTTCCCTCTGAAAATAGTCAGAGCACAAAGAAAACTTGTGAGTTTTGTTCCTGTAAATAAAAGTCGCTTAGAACAATTTAAAAATAATTTAATGGAAAAACTACCCGGTTTGCCTTATCACAATGACCCGAATCAAGATTATACCGCACTATTTAACCTCATCAATTATGAGTTTGGGAAGGTTTTCACTTCAAAAACATTGCCTGTTTGTGACCGCGTTATATTTAGTGATTGGGCAACACCAGGAATTTACAAAAGTAGGCAAAGGTTATTTGAATTATATCATGAAAAAACATATAACCATGATGAAACTTTTAAAGAATTTGTTAAGAAATATTCTAAAACTTTTAAAAGAGCCTGTTCCTCAGCAAAAGCCATACACATTAAAAATAAAATAAAATCTTCTGGAAATAAAATTAAAACAACCTGGAATATTATTAATTCTGAAACGGGAAGAACGACAGTACGGAATCGTGACTTCCATCTAAAAATCAATGATGTAGATATTAAGGCAGACGTGGAGGTGGCAACTGAGTTTGAAAATTTCTTCACTAATATTCCAATTTTAACAACCAAAACTCTGTCATCGTCGTCCTCGACTTCTGCTTATTCAATAATAAAAGAATGTTTACCAGAATGTGACAAACTTTTTGAATTCACAATTGCTACTGCTAAAGACATTATAGAATCTTTTAAAGAACTCGATGTAAAAAAAACTGCTGACCTTTGGGGATTATCAGTACATACCATGTCCTCAATAATTGATGTTATTTCACCCTTTTTGGCAATTGTTTTTAACTCTTGTATTGCATCTGGTGTATTTCCTGATCTGATGAAACTTAGCAAAGTGATTCCACTGTTCAAGTCTGGCAGCACAACTGATCCCACGAATTTTCGGCCTATTTCGATTTTACCTACGTTGAGCAAAATCTTTGAAAAATTAATTTTTAAACAGATGTTAGGACATTTCAATGCATATAATTTACTCCATTTAAAACAGTTTGGTTTTACAAAGGGTCGTTCAACTACAGATGCGGGCGTGGAATTACTGAAGAGCATTTTCGAGGCCTGGGAGGAGTCGCAGGATGCTCTTGGCATTTTCTGCGACTTGTCCAAGGCTTTCGATTGCGTCCATCATGATACTCTCATCAGGAAACTGTACCACTATGGTATGAGGGACAAGGCTCTCGACCTTCTGACTTCTTATCTGAACAACAGAATTCAGAGGGTCGATGTTAATGGCAAGAGATCTGCAGGATCTTCGGTCACCATGGGCGTTCCGCAGGGTTCAATTCTAGGTCCTTTCTTATTTCTCATTTATATTAATGACTTGCCTTACCACATAAGGGATAATCATAAGATCGTATTATTCGCAGATGACACATCCCTCATTTTTAAAATCAAACGCCAGTTAGTCAATTTTGAACAAGTTAACGATGCACTCTCTAAAGTTGTGCATTGGTTTAATGTAAATAATCTCCTCTTGAATGAAAAAAAGACTAAACTCATTAAATTTTCAACGCCAAATGTCAGGCAGCTATCTACCAATGTTAAAGTTAATGGAATAGAGTTGGACCCCGTTGAATCGACAGTTTTTCTTGGAATAACCATTGACGGTAAATTACAATGGGGCCCACACATAGAAAAATTGTCAGGTAGGCTTAGTTCGGCCGCCTATGCCGTTAAAAAAATTAGACAGATAACTGACGTAGATACAGCCAGAATTGTTTATTTTAGTTATTTTCATAGTCTTCTGTCTTATGGGATTCTTCTCTGGGGAGCCTGTGCGGACATTAATGCTATCTTTGTTTTACAGAAAAGGGCTGTTCGAGCCATTTACAACCTAGGTCCAAGAGATTCCCTTCGAGAAAAATTCAAAGAAATAGATATTTTGACTGTAGCCTCACAATATATATTTGAAAACCTATTGTATGTACACAAAAACATATCAAAGTTTAAGAAAATGTCCGATATTCATAGTTTAAATACCAGGAATAAACACAATCTTGCTGTACATCGCACTCGTCTCCACAGAGTAGGCAACTCGTTCATGGGTCAATGTATACGCTTTTATAACAAACTTCCCATTGACATTCGAAACTTACCCATTAAACGATTTAAAAGCTGTATTAAAACCAAACTTTGTAAAAAAGGGTACTATAAAATCACAGATTATTTAGAAGACAAAAATGCATGGGATTGAGCTGCTCGCTCTGCTAAGCATTGTGACATTTTGAATATTATGGAAAACCATAAAAATATACCTACCAGTTTTATATACAAATTGACATTATTGAATATTATATATAAAATGACATGATGATTACTTATAAGTATTGTTTTATTGTGAATGTGAGGACTATGTGGATATTTATTTTTCGTTCTGTTAGTTTTAGCGAAGGTCTGGCAATTTGAGAACTTTATGCGACCTACCCAAACGTCCTTTCTTTGGTATTGTTCGTCGAGTCGTTGAGCTCCTTTAGTTCTGAGTTGAGCTCCACTATTACTGACAAATGCTTGCACTGACTGGACAGGTCCACTCAAATCTGTGTGGTTCTTTCCTCAAAAGACCATTTCAGACTCTTATCTACATGGTCCTCATATGGCCTGACCAAGATTATGTCTGGACTTTAAAGGAGACGGTGACCTCTGAGTTTGTTTCGGCCTTTCTTCTCAGAGTAGTCAGATAGGAAACGCCGACCTCATCTAGCTTATTTTTACAACTTTTTAATATGACGTGTAAAAGTGATTCCAATATCCTATTTACAGAATAAACAATTTCATTTCATTTCATTTCATTTCATTTCATGGGAATCCTCATAAGGGGATTCCCATGAATTCAATTTCACCCTGTATTTATTCTTGCGACTGTATGTCACTTTAGGTACAGATGTAGGGATGACCCTTTTTTCATTAGTGCAGGTTCCTACCAGGCGCGGTCCGAGAGGGGTTTCTAGGGGTCATGACCCCCCCCAGAATCATTCAAGCTGTCGAGAGACTGAATATTTACGTGCGTTACTAACTAAACAGTGTAGGTTAGACATAGAGACCCTGATGGGCATATACAAAAAAAGTTTTTAGATTACCTACTTATCAATTAGGTAACTATTTCACTAAAAATATTCCTCGGCACCAATGGTGACCCCCCCCAAATCTTGGGCTGCGACCGCGCCTGGTTCCTACAGCAAAAGCAGATTCTGTAAAAAACTCACTGTGAAAACGTAGGTGAAGTGAGCTCGGAGTGAACTGTCACTGCCTTAGCATCAGTAGGTATCGATGACAATGACAGCTCACTCCGTGCTCACTTCACCTAGGATTTTACGATGAGATGGTTACAGAATAGGAGGAGCTCGTGGCTAAGTAAAAACAGCCACTCGAGTTGATCCATCAGGTTAAGCTACGCTTGCCGGGGTTGGTCTGTGGATAGGTGACCATCTTTACATACCGAGACTCCTCCGTGCCTCGAAAAGCACGTTAAGCCGGTGGTCCCGGCTGTCATTCGTGGATCTTCGACAGTTGTTACGGGTCGTCAGAAGCCCGAAAGTCTGACAACCCAGTCTTACCAAGGAGTATCGTATTGCCCATTTACTGGGTTGTGGAGGTCAGATAGGCAGTACTCCATGTAAAATACTGGTATTCAGCTGCATCCGGTTATACTGGAAGCCGACCCCAATATAGTTGGGAAAAGGCTAGGCAGATTGATGGTTACAGAATAGCAATGCTGGTACCTAAAGTACCTACGTATGGTGATTTCATCAGCAAGCTATGTTGTTTTGTTTCTCTCCGTGTTTGTCTATTTAATATTTTTGCAATATTTTCCTTATGAATTCATTATTTTTCCAAACTGAAGTGTAACCAATTCAGGTTTTGTATTCCTTTCATTTAAATAATTAAAAAATGAAATTAGAAAATGAAGCTTTATTATGCTGGTACCTATCTCAGCAGAAATATAGATAATAGCTACATAGGTATGTACCTATAAGTACTATGCGCAAAAAATTGACAAATTTTCCTGATAGAATGTGTTTGGTGCGCCGCTAGTTATCTAATTTCACTGATTGTACATAGGGAGGAACTATGTATGTACATAAACAGTACCATCACCAATTCATGACGTATAACACTTTATAGATATAGGTACCTATTTATTAAGGGGATGCGCTAGTAGGTAACCCGCGTATTCAAATCTTACGTTTTTTTGCAATTTGCAGTCAGTATTTTGATCTAAATATGATTCGTAACTTTTTCTGTGAAATTATGTTAATGATGAAATGTTATTTTATAAATATTGAATATTACTGTTAATTGGACGTACCTATACTTAATTATTCTGTTTTGTAATGTGTTTTGACTTAATTTATGTTAATGTCCACAAACTCAACAGCAAACCAACATTTATGTTTACAGCGCCCTGACAGAGTTCATGACCAACAGTAAATTATTGTAGAATGTGTGATATACAGAGCAAATAAAATGCTTAGTTTGAGGTTTTTCTCTGGCTGAACCTCAAACCAAATAAAAACCAAGACAGAGCGCTGCGAAAAATACAGTGAAGCATGCCAAAACTACACCTCCGCTGTGTGCATACACGCTCACACGCACACATTTACAATCAAACTACATCTTACTAAATGCACACATGTTTATGAAACCGGCCTCACGTCACTGTTGATAGCGCTCTGTCTTATTTGGTCTGAAGGCTGGACAGACACAAAGCGTTACCTACTAAAACAGTTTAATAATTATTATTATTTTCCGTTATTATTTTAATATTTTCCGTTATATAATGGTAAGCGCAAATATATCTTGTGCAGGGGCAAACCAGCTACAAGACGTAATCTTCATAAAATAAACAAGGCAATCTGACTAAAAATAATGGCGTTGTTCTTATTCCTTTTCCATAACGGTAGCACTCATATAAAGCAACATAGAACACAATAGACTATCAAATATAAATAGTCCGTTTATGTGGTTGTGTACTGAGAAACAATATTGTTGTACAGAGTAGAAAAGCGCCTTTAATATTTATACGGGCAATCGAAACATAGTCGCCATTCACAGCTTATAACTCGTTTTTTTTCTAAAGAGCAATATTTTTTTCGTCTTATTTGCATATTTATATGATCAGGTATCACGGCTTCGACGTGAGTTTCCAACTTACTTTAGCCCAATGCATTTATTTCCCTTTATATTTTAAATGTTATTTTTTTGTATAGGTAGGTATATAGGATTTCTTGAGATTCTCGTCACAAAGCTCCACAAAGGACATTCAGGGACAAAACTTGTTGGTTAACAAATATTATAGGTATTGTACACACGGCTACACATCAAGCTATACATTTCCAGTATAAGCTGACCTCGCATCGTACGGAAATCCTATACAATGCGAGATCAGCATAAACTGGAAATGTATAGCTTGATGAGTAGCCGTGTGTACAAGGTACAAGCATTACGGCTTGAAGGAAGTTAAGAGGAAATAGGGTCGGTCCCCTCTCTATACAAACGCTCTCGCCTGTTTTCTCTCTGGTTTATTTTCTTAGAGCAATGATTTTTTACAGTAAAATAAATATCAACAAGTTCTATGCCCCTATGTTTTCCGTTTTGAAGATACATTATCTGTAGAAGCACTAGAACCCTCCGA
The DNA here is from genome assembly GCA_947363905.1 of Lithophane semibrunnea. NCBI lineage: Eukaryota > Metazoa > Arthropoda > Insecta > Lepidoptera > Noctuidae > Lithophane > Lithophane semibrunnea. Next base: position 3,761,840 of record OX376186.1, on the reverse strand, counting down.
AAATGCTCAAAATTGCCTTTTAGACCGCTGTCAACAGAGGCCTATTGTACAAATTTCACAACTAGGTATTAATGAATAAAGAAAAACATAGGGGCACAGTAAATATCCGTCATATTCAATTTATACAATATCTTTCAAATTGGTCCAATATTGGAGAAGGAAATAGACGAGAGCCAAACCTCGAATTATGACTTTTTGTATGGAGAAAAGACCGACCCCATTTCCTCTTAAGAAGTTAAAAAGGGAATATCACTAGGGCATGAATGACACCTTCAGCGCATTGGCAGCGATGCGGAGCCACGTAAGGCGCGTCCAGACGCAGACAAGTACAGAGCTGGAAGATGGTGTCACCCAGCATAGTGCCTATGTTGGGTGACAGTAGCGCCTGAAGCCAGAACCGTATTACCCATAGACAGCAGGCGGGCACCCTCAGCAGCAGCAGTAGATTATTCCATACCAACCTGAAGAGCGCCTCATCCAACTGTCTCTGGAAACATGGGGTCACGGGCCGAACTGCTGTATCCGGGCAAGTCACTTCCTAGCCATTCACCGAAGAAGTCGAGTCTTGGTGCTAGACGATTCGTGACGACCCTTGAAAACAATTACAATACTTAATACGTGTCTTAGGAGCGAAATGGGTCTGTAATTCTTTAGGGTTAAGTCTTAGGCAGCTAAGGGTCTTATCACCCTTTTAAAAGAAGAGAACGACCAGGGTTATTCGCACCGCTGGTGGAGTTCTCCCAGAGAACAGGACATAGTTGAAGAGCTCCCAAACCTCTTTCAGAACAGAACTCCTCCCACTTTCAGGAGCTCAGTCGTAATCCCGACCTCATCAGGGGCTTTTCAATTTAAAAAGCTGTTGTAAGTGTACCTACCTGAGGTATTCATGCTCGTGATTATACCTGTGCCTACGGTCACTCGTGAAGTCAAAGTAGTCATGATGTCGCACATAAAATGGCAATCGATAGCAGTGCATTTTGACAGTTTAGACTCGTACATTGCTGAGCAGACAAATTTTTCAAACCTATGAAACAATGGGTGTCAAAATGAAAGTCATTGCGATCTATTGTCTCGTATGTGTGTTACGCAGATCATCATCATTCTCCCGCTTTTATCCCAATTTACATGTCGTTTTCTTCCATACTTCTCTATTAGTTTAAACTCAGTAGTCGCCCCCTTTCAAACCACATCTTTCACACAGTCCATCCATCACTTCTTTGGCCTTTCCCTACTATTATAATCCAGGTAATCTGCCCAAAATGCGTCTAGGTAAGACGACTGAGACGTAGTTACCTACAGTAGAGAACTCGACAGTCAATGAACGGATGTTTTCAAATAGGTTTTCCTATCTTCCTTGTTTCTATTTTACCACTTCTATTCACATATAAAGTCATGAATACATTATATTATAGATTCCATTTAATATTCTCAAGATCCACGAGGAAATATAATTTCCTTACGGTTAGAACCTAATTTGTCATTTGTGTTTCCTCAATAAATTATATATTTTATGATTTTATGAGAAAACATATGCTAAGCAGCTGTGATTGCATTGCAATAATCAAAAGCGTCATTAATGTTTCCCTTTGAGCTAAATTTTAGTCACTTTAGGTGATGTTTAGGCAGGTAGTATTTTTTACCGATATTATACAATAATTTAAGGATTTATAATAATAAAAAAATATTTACGAAAAATGCGATACAGAAAAAGAAAAATAAAAAATTCCTAAATTGGACCTTTCACGGGCCCCTGTACAAGCTCGCTTGTTATAACATGTTTACATGTGGTATGCTTGAACCTTTTGCGAAATACCTTACGTAGCTCGACACGTCGATGTCATAGAAATAGATAGAAACCAGTAGTGTCGCGACGACACGTCACCTGCTGCTGCTGCCTGCAGTCGGCTACAGAATTGTACCTCTTGGTGATTCATTTGATTAGCCATGACATCAAGATGGTAACACTATGAGATGACTGCTGGAAGCGTTGCACTTAGTCTAGGCCTGTAAGTATCAGAGTCCGTATAGGTAGGCATTATTTAAGTATATACCAGCTAAAAACATGCGGGGCAGTCTTTAGAGACTGCCGTTAGAAGTGAAAACGAAGTAAAATTCAGTCATTTCTTCAAGCTTTCAGTGACGATGACGCGAGTTCCATGATTTTTGTTCACCCAAAAAGTGCTCAAGGAGTATAAGCTATCACTTAAAAAAAAATGCCACTGAATCTAACTACTCTTCTTAGGTAACTTTTCTAACTACCCGGAGTTGGTGAAATACGCTATAGATAATAATGTTTCCAAATGACTATAAATATAACACCTACAATATTTAGTAGATTGTCAACCATGCGCCATCCAGCTCGACCAAACAGAGAGTTCCTTGGAAGGGAAAATGGAATAATGTTATAGCTAAAGGCACTCACAGACAGACGCGACGCGACGGTGCGACGCGACTCTGATTGAACAATTTCTATGAGAACTTGTGAATGGAAATTGTTCTACCGGTGTCGCGTCGCGCCTGTCTGCGGTAGACTTAACAGCTTCGGCATTCGGGGTCGTAAGTCAAAACAACACTTTATTATAAAATAAAACACAAATAACCCGAAGGATCGAAATGCCAGCAGGTATTTAGAAGTTTCCCTTGACCGTTCTGCGTTTATAAAGGCTGTTACATACTGGGGCGATACGTCGCGCGACGCGAATTTTAACAAAACAATTTCTGAGAAAACTACACGGCGAACAATGCGGCGGCGTCGCGTCGCTCGACGAATCGCCCCAGTATGTAAGAGCCTTAACTCTTTTCACACATTCACATTTTTGGTAGGTATCATAATAGCGACTGTACGTGATAGCCAAACATGTTAGCAAGGTATCCTAACTAATGCGAAATTGAGTTTGTTTGTTTGTTACGCGTTCATGTCTTAACTATTTAACCGATTATCATGAAATTTTGATACAAGTTGTCAGGTGTACAGAATGGAACATATACCTTAAAAAAACAAAGACATTTAATTGATTCTGCGTATAAATTAGATGGTCACTACATAAATAAACTGCACAGTGTTAGAGATCTTGGCGTGATACACGACAGTAAATGATTTTTGGCGAGCATATAGAGTACATCATAAAGAAAGCCTCCAAAGCTATGGGATTCATAATGCGAACTTGTTCCGATTTTCATTCCCTAAAACCAGTAAAGGTACTTTATTGTTCTTACAAGCGCAGTACCCTTGAGTATGCTTCCCAAGTATGGAACCCCCAGTATGAGACGTATAAATCTCGTATTGAGTTAATTCAGAGGAAATTTATGAGATACCTAGATTTCAAGGCGCAGAAGTTTTCAGATGACTATAGGTACACACCGGTGTAAGCGTTATCACTTTTTACCATTAGAATTAAGGCGTAATATTAATGATATTTGTTTTCTTGTTAATATTGCAAATGGAACAATCGATTGTCCCGATTTAATAAGTAAAATCTATCTTCGCACCAATCAAAATAACCTAAGATTACGACCATTATTACAAGTACCGTTTACAAAGACAAAGTATGGGCGTAACGCTTTTTGTATACGCAGTGCAATATTATTTAACAACCTTCCATCGTATTTAGAAATTGATTTATTTTGCACGAGTGCGTTAAGGATCAGGACAATTTTGAGCAAGGAATATTTCAATGGGTGAATGTTTTGTGGTTCATCACGGCATACAGCTGATACCATACCATACTCCTACCATATATACACTACCATATATACTTCCTACCATATTCCTACCATATCCTTTTCTTAATCCAACATTGTAACATATATGTGGAAGCTTGTAATTAGCAATTGTCAGCTGTTTACTAATTCGTTACCATTTAAGTGTATTAGTCTGTATGCTTTCTTAAAATTGTAAACATAAAATATAAAATAATAAATCAAGAAAAAAAGCACTGTTACGAGGGATAAAAAAATAACTTTACAAAATCTACACTAACTCGATCGAAGCCGCGGGCCAAAGCTAGTTATATTATACGAAAGGATTTGCAACAAGTGTGAGTAATTTAAATGGCATTTTAATGCGTATTTCGTAGGTTGTTATTTCTGAAGCCTCTTCAAATATTTAGCGTATATAAAGTCCTTGCTTTTATCCCTTTAATTCTTATTCACAATAAAGGCTCCCACAGACAGGCGCGTCGAGACTGGGGCCCAACAAAAAAAAATAGCCCTACATAAAAAAATCGAATTAATAAACGGCGGCCACTACAAATTAATTTGAAAAATTTTAGGAAAATCATCTGCTTTTTCATACCTATACATAATTTTATAATTAACTAGCTGATGCCCGCGGCTTTGCCCGCGTGGATATCAGTTATTATATACTAAAACCTTCCTCGAGAACCACTCTATCCATTGGTAAAAACAGCATGAAAATCGGTACAGTCGTTTTTGAGTTTATCGCGAACAGCAGGCGTAACATGGCGCTTTCTATCTCTACGAAGAATAGACATAGCTGTTTCTGTACAAAGTGACAGTTCGTTTCTTCATTTTTGACATCCACCGTAGAAATCTTTCTACAATCTGTCATTGTGTCTTTCATTTCTAACGATCTTTGTCTAGGTCTTTTTATATGTAGACTATTTCGGAAGAAAGTTTTCTATCCTTACTGTCAAAATCACACTGACAACCGATAAATCCTATGATAAAACAAAGAATTCTGAGTCGAATTATGTAAAAGAGTGAATTTCGTAAAAAGTGCAGTTGATTCTTCCTATTTTGCTGCCGTCTCGTACTATCTACTGTCTACAGGAAACGTCATTTTTGTCTACTCTTCCGTCGACAAAACTGTGCTCATGCTACGCCTGCAGGACGACAGACAGACGCGGCGGAAGACTTTGTTTTATAATTATTATGTAAGGATAAGGATTTATTTGCCATTGGTTCATTTTTAATTCTTTTTACCTACTGTGTTGTACTAATTTTATTCTAAGTGCATCTTCAGTCTTTACATAATTATGCTTTTATGTAATTAATGTAGGTATACAAAATGTTGTTAAACATTTTTAATTAAAAGAGTAACGCTTGAGTTTCTTGCCCATTAAGGCTCTTACATACTGGGGCGATTCGTCGCCCGACGCGACGCCGCCGCATTGTGTTTTATAACAATTTGCGTCGCACGACGAATCACCCCAGTATGTAAGAGCCTTTATTCTTCCATGCGAAACTACCTTTTGGAAGAAGCAACTAGAATCAATTATATATTTTTTGGAGCCTGATCGAATGGCACCCCGCAACCAAGTTTTCACGGCAACATGAACAGCAAGAGAATTTTGCCCAAAAAAATTAGCAATATGGGCAATGGGTTTAGTCGTCAATGTTAAGGGAACTAGCTGGAATATGCTGTCTGTACGCTATTCGGCTCATTACTACTTGAAGTACAAATCACAGTGCAGTCTACCCCGAACCACATAATATGAACTTGACAATCAACTACAACACACAAATGTGCCTGTCACGTGTCCCATTCACCATACAAACAACGTAAGTGAAGCTAATTCAACGGATATTTATTATGTTCTAGCTACGTCAAAAACGTGCGAATTATAGACCTATGCCATAATGTGGGAAAGCTACGCTTAGTTGAACATAGCTTCACAAATAATCATCATCGCTCACTGCCATATAGGTACTCCAGGATTCTAGACTTTTAAACTTAACGTTAAGGGCTTGAGTACCTTATACAGGATGTAAAAAGACCCATCAAACAGCCTTCTGTAGATCAAATTAAGTAACACAAAAATAATTGCTGGGAAACGTTTTATTTTTGGTGTGAAAAATCGCTGTTTACGGTAGTGCGCAACGTAACGCACGCAAAACATTGTGGATAAGGGTGCATGCAACGATTCAGGGTTTGTTTGGGTATTTAAAATTACATAACATTTAAAACTTGTTTTCTTAAAACGTCGAACTTTGACCTTCAATATCTCTGTAATCAGAAGGTTCCCAGATATGGTCCAATACAAATAAAATATCATAATGACGGGAATAACAAGTGACTCTCGGCGTCGCGTCTTTTTACACCCGTTACAATGTAAATGGACGACCTTTATTTGATTACACCATAAAACGCATATACATTTTTATTAGCCGCGTCTAACAATGATACACTGATGAGGCTCATTAGTATACTTACAGTTCCGAAGTTGCGTTTCCTGCTCAGAATAATGCTTCTAATTGTGTTGCGATTCTACCATACCATTGCTGAGGAAAAATTAATCTAAACTACAATGTCATTCAATTATAATTCCATGGTTGCATTTTGATGTGACAGTCTGAGTACAGACTAGCGCATCATAGGAAGACCTAATGAGGTTAATGTGTAAGCCTGACACAAGATGAGTCCTTGTTCATGTGATGATGGATGATGATTGGTATCTACGAGGTACACCGGTAGCCTAAGCGTACCTTTCGTAATTGGGCATTATAAAACGAATTGTAGTTAATACCTACTGGTAGCCATGAGGGACTCATGGCTAATTAATGTCAGATGCACGGGTCGACCGAAAGTTAAAATATCCTTGCCGAAGTCAGTCCGTGGATAACCCATCCATGGACTGACTTCGGCAAGCATATTTCCATTACATATCCAGACCCCTCAGTGCCTCGGAAAGCACGTTAAGCCGTTGGTCCCGGGTGTCATTTGTAGATATTTGACAGTCGTTACGGGTAGTCGGAAGCCCGAAAGTCTGATATCCAGTCTTGCCATGGGGTATCGTATTACCTATTACATGGGTTGTGAAGGTGAGATAGGCAATCGCTCCATGTAAAATACTGTTATTCAGCTGCATCCGATTAGACTGGAAGCCGACCCGAACATGGTTGATGATGATGCTGGCCTACTGCTGGCCATGAAACCACACATGGCCAAGTCAAAGATGAAACGTCATGTCATAACCGTAGGTTAAAAACACAAACAATATTTTAGACTATTGAGGTCTAAGCATATATTGCTCGCTAGTTCTTCGTCTTCTTCGTCGTATCGATGAGGTTTAAAGAAAAAGAAAGAAAGAAAATACATTTATTCAGCACAGACTATAAGGCGCACAACACAACGTAACTACAAGTAGAAAACAAACAAATATAAAAAGGAAACAAATAAAAAGTGTACTTAAAGCAGGAAAATATGCCTCGCGGCTGCGCCAAATAGGCCCAGTTCAGCAAAAATGCCAGACAACTAGTACCTGACACAGGTTTTCAACTGGACCTGAAGTGTGAGGTGACGGTTTTAAATCAGTTTTATACTACTTACAATGTGGCGTGATAAAATAAATTAGTGTGAGATAATAACTCTGAACTTTGGACTTAGTTTCATAAAAGCTTCGACCAGAAGAAGTATGATTTGACCACGTGAAAATCGTTAGTATTCTTAGCGTTAATTCTTAGTAGTACAGACCCTTTTTTTTGTGTGGGACATCATCCAATTACTTCTCCCGCTCTGGGCGGAGCGAAAGGGCGTGTCAGACTTTTACTGACTAAAACCCACCCTTCAGTTGCCTGCTGTTGCCAAGGTCCCGGTATCCCTTTCGGACTTTCCCGCAACCCTGGTGCAACAGACCCTTCCAATACTTTAATAATAAAGTTATTTGAACATTTACAATTATTACCTTAAAATTATTTGAACATAATTGTTAATTCTATCTGTAACTGTTGGTGAAATTCATTTTACTGCGGTGTAATGTGGTGTCCCCAAACTAGGCAGTGCCTGTATCTTAGGGACCTGAGTTGTGATAGGTACATAATTAAATTTTTACTAGTGTTGATATTATGGGAATCGAATAGGTAATTAATTGCAAACAATTAGGTATAAAAAATCTTAAATTTGAAATGAGATCAAAGATAAAATATACAACTTAAGTTGTTTTAAACACAATACAATCCTACATTCTTTATTTTCTTACTATTCTAACGCAGTCAGAATAGCTAATACGTAGGTAGTTTGGTATCTGGAAAACCACACGGGGAAATCAATCAAATCATTTCATCGCGGAAAATGTTCTGGTTCTTCCTTGTTCTTATTTCGTCGACTAATAAATAGATTAATAGTTTTATTTCACACTAACCTACACAGGAAGGTACTTACGGTGATATACTTCAAAAAGTCATTTTTCGCGGTCACATGGTCGTGGACTCGTGGGCGCTCATTCCATATTTTTACGTTATAATATACATAAAACACTGCCATGTCTGCCATTTTTGGCGTAATTTTATTAATGTTAGAAGAAAAAATTACGCCATTACCACGACCACGGGACCGTATTGAGAAACAAACAATAATGATTTAAGTATTCTAATATCGCTAATTTCTCTGCAATTTAACAATACGAGTCGTTGACGATTGTAATTTATCCATTTAGCATTTATACTATTCTTTGTATAATAGAACAATGAGCAATAAAGCCTATTATGGCGTGAACTGACAGTAAGTATGCGATTCGGACACCCGTAGTTATAGTTGCCAAACTGTATAGAGGAGTCAATTGCTGATATAAAAATTGAAATTAGCAGATTGGCACGACAACGAATTGTATGAAAATGAATTGATAACAGGAAAATTTTAAGTGTTACTGCTTCTTAGGAGCCGCTCTGTTTAGTCAATATTTGTTACTACTACTTTGTAGTAGGTAAAAGTAGGCGATGTATCAAGAAGGTAAGTACCTCGCAAAGAACATTCATTGAATAAAAACTGTGAAGTCACGTACAGCAATATCTTAATCTGCAGTGCCTCTAGACTGCTACCGGAAAACATCCACATTCCTTATTGTGTGCAAATCCAGCACACGCGCATCTGCCGCTAATCTCGTTTCAGTAAAGGCAAAATAATTGTTCGTAATTAGTCATGTCATGCAAACAAAACGACACAAACGCCAATGCGATTCATCCTTCATATTACATCTTGTAACAATGTCATAGAGTTAGTTATGATTCACAGCATGACGCACCCAGGCGTAACATTTCCACTGTTATTATCAATTCCTGAAAGCCCTATTTGGGTTCGTGAATTTCCACTTACATAAATTGCGTAATATTTTTTGAGATCTGACTAATGACCGGTAGGTTTTTTAAATAAACAAACAACATGTCTAGTGATTTTAATGGCTGTACTGCATTTATGAGGTGTTTATACGTGTTCGTCTAGCTAGGCTATGTGATTGAACCCTATACGTATTTTATCTAACTGAAACAATACCTAAATACGGATAAAACATTAGGAAATGTTTCCTGATGTTTTATCCATATTTTCCGCTGGTTCAATTAACAATCTGAGTTCTGCTTAGTTATTTAAACTCGAACTATTTATCTGGCTTGCACTTTGGGCTTATTTTCACCATCTACATCGAACTGCATTTTTTGTGATGGGAATATTGTGACACATACCTATTGGGACATCGGGAGACTGCAGGAAATTCCAGTAGTTGTTACATCTGGTAATTAGTGACCGATACCTTTACTCGTCATTATGAAACTGTCACTGTTTTCCTGAAAACAGTGGTGGAGAGCCCTTACTCCCCTTTTCTGAGGCACTATGTGGGGAGAATGGTCAGGTAGCATATTCCTTGCTTTATCGTTCTCTGCACATTTTGCCGCAATCATCAGTTTTTCTTGTCCATGTTTTTGTGTAGGTACTACTAACACCACTATAAGATATTTTACTAACAAATTGGACCATATTGTCTGAACTTGATAAATAAATAAATAAAATAAATTATGTTTTTTTTAATTATGGGACCTAGATGAAATCGCGAAACAAATCAGCTGTTTCATACATTTTTATGTTTGCCTATCTCGTCAAAATGTAGGGAACACCTGATTGTTTTTTCGCGATTTCTCTTCTTTTAACTTCGTACCTACAAAGATACTATGTAAGCCACTCCTATGCGTGTCTAAAATCGGCTAGCCACGTTATCGGACCTTATAGAATATTGCAGGAAACCAGTCGTTGCGGGTATGTTTGGTGGAGAGGCTTATGTTCAACGGTGGATGGCTTATGTGGGTGAACTTGGCAGATCATTTCCCAGCAGAGCATAAAAAAATGTGAGTTCTATTGGCATGCGGCTGAGTTCTAGAGTTCCTTATACTTAAAAAAAATAGTTCTGGCTTTTTTGCCCGAGAAAAGTCGAATGAAAATATGCTCTGCTAACTTCCGTCAGCAGATCAATTTTGCCAAAATAAAAATTTTAAAACTGATTTAGGTGCACAGTGGTGACCTCTATAGTTCCTAATACTTTTCCGAAAGAGTTCTGCCTTCCTAAATTTATAAAAAAATAAAACAAAAATATTGACCAGTTACCAGAAAAAGACAATCATTTTGGTAAAACAGTCGTGAATGACGCAGTTTGTGGATTTTCGTAGATTTTTTTGGGCTATAATTAGTAAACAAGACCCCAGTAACAGAAAAAAAAACTAAATGAATGCAGAAGTCTCACAAAAGTATCAGCAGAGCCTTGTGAAAAAGAAAGGTTAGGAGAAATCGAAAATTCATTCAGTGTTTAAGTTAGTAGGATCAAAAAGGAACTTGAGTAGAACTGAGGAGAAGGAAATCCTCATTTTCTGATGCACTTATAAAAGAAGTATTCGACAAAATGCAATAATAACCCAGAACTCTGACTCAGGGGTAAGCAGAGCATGGTTGAAAAATAAGATTAGTAGAAATCGAGTTTGAAATTAGTGTTTAATACGAAGGATCATAAAAAATAATCAGAACATCTGAGGTGCTGGAACTCCTCTACTCCCTAAAAATATATAAGAGCTATCCGAAAACATGAAACATAAACTCAGAACTCTCACTCAGATATCAGCAGAGCATGGATGAAAACTTAGATTACTAGAAATCGAGATAAAAAACAAAGTTTCAATAAGATGGATAAAAAACTCCTCACTTTCGGATTCACCTATAAAAGAGCAATATGAAAATTTGAAGAAAGAACCCTAATAGCTCACTAAGGTATCAGCAGAGCATGGGTAAAAGTTTAAGTATGTAAAAAACCGAGATTGAATTTAGTGTTTAATACAAATGATCATTAAAAAAAATCAGAACGTCTGAGGTGCTGGAACTCCACGATTTCTGATCAATCTATAAAAGAACCATACGAAACCATGAAACTGAAACTGAGAACTCTCACTCAGATATCAGCAGAGCATGGGTAAAGTTTTGAGTAGGGTAGAAATCGAGATTGAAATTAGTGTTTAATACGAAGGAACATATAAAAAATTCTGAACATCTGAGGTGCTGGAACTCTTCGATTCCTGATGAATCTATAAAAGAACTATACGAAAACAAGAAACAGAAACTTAGAACTCTGATTCAGATATCAGCAGAGCATGGTTGAAAACTTGGATTACTAGAAATAGATATATAAACCAGTGTTCCAGTAAGAAGAAATAATACGAAAATAAATACGAAAATTTATTAAAAAAAACTAGAGCATCTGAGGTGCTAGAACTCCTCGATTCCGGATGCATCTACAAAAGAACTATCCAAAAACATAAAACAGAAACTGAGAACTCCCACTCAGATATCAGCAGAGCATGGTTGAAAAGCTAGATTAGAAAAAATCGAGATATAATTGAGTGTTCCAGAAAAAAGGATAAAAAAAATATTGACTAGCTCTTAGGAACTGGAAGTCCTCGTTTCCTGAGATATCTATAAATGAGCTATCGGGAAACATGAAAAAGAAACTCAGAACTTTAACTCAGATATCAGCAGAGCATGGGTAAAGGTTTGCGATAGTAGAAATCGAGATTTAAAATTGGTGTTTAATACAAAAATTCATTAAAAAAAACCAGAGGATCTGAGGTGTTAGAACTCCTTGATTCCTGATGCATCTATAAAAGAGCCATCCAAAAACATAAAACAGAAACTCAGAACTCTCACTCAGATATCAGCAGAGCATGGGTAAACGTTTGCGAAAGTGGCAATTGAGATTAAAATTAGTGTTAAAAACAAAGGATCACAAAAAAAATAAGATCCTCTGAAGACCTGGAACTTCTCGATTCCTGATGAACCTATAAAACATTTAAACAAAAACATGAAACAAAAACTTAGAACTCTGACTCAGATATCAGCAGAGCATGGGTAAACGTTTGTGAAAGTGGAAATTGAGATAAAAATTAGTGTTTAATACGAAAATTCATTAAAAAAAACTAGAGCATCTGAGGTGCTAGAACTCCTCGATTTCGGATGCATCTATAAAAGAACTATCCAAAAACATAAGACAGAAACTGAGAACTTCCACTCAGATATCAGCAGAGCATGGTTGAAAAGCTAGATTAGAAAAAATCGAGATATAATGCTCTGCTGATATCTGAATCATAGTTCTTAGTTTTTGTTTTTTGTTTTCGTACAGTTCTTTTATAGGATCATCAGGAATCGAAGAGTTCCAGCACCTCAGATGTTCAGAATTTTTTATATGTTCCTTCGTATTAAACACTAATTTCAATCTCGATTTCTACCCTACTCAAAACTTTACCCATGCTCTGCTGATATCTGAATGAGAGTTCTCAGTTTCAGTTGCATGGTTTCATATGGTTCTTTGTTAGATTGATCAGAAATCCGAGTTCCAGCACCTCAGACGTTCTGATTTTTTTAAATGATCCTTTGTATTAAACACTAAATTCAATCTCGGTTTTTTACATACTTAAACTTTTACCCATGCTCTGCTGATACCTTAGTGAGCTATTAGGGTTCTTTCTTCAAATTTTCATATTGCTCTTTTATAGGTGAATCCGAAAGTGAGGAGTTTTTTATCTATCTTATTGAAACACTGATTTGTATCTCGATTTCTAGTAATCTATGATTTCAACCATGCTCTTCTGATATCTGAGTCAGAGTTCTAAGTTTCTGTTTCATGTTTTTGTATAGCTTTTTTATAGGTTCATCAGGAATCGAGAAGTACCAGGTCCTCACATGAACTTATTTTTTTTTATGATCCTTTGTTTTTAACACTAATTTTTATCTCAATTTCTACTTTCGCAAACCTTTAACCATGCTCTGCTGATATCTGGTCGAGAGTTCTGAGTTTATCTTTCTTGTTTTCGGATAGCTCTTTTGTAGATATATCAGGAATCGAGGAGTTCTAGCACCCTAGATGCTCTGGTTTTGTTTAATGAATTTTCATATTAAACACTAATTTTTATCTCAATTTCCACTTTCGCAAACGTTTACCCATGCTCTGCTGATATCTGAGTGGGAGTTTTCAGTTTCTGTTTTATGTTTTTGGGTAGCTCTTTTATAGATGCATCCGGAATCTAGGAGTTCTAGCACCTCAGATGCTCTGGTTTTTTTTAAATGAATTTTTGTATTAAACACTAGTTTTTATCTCAATTTCCACTTTCGCAAACGTTTACCCATGCTCTGCTGATATCTGAGTGAGAGTTCTGAGTTTTTGTTTTATTTTTTTGGGTAGCTCTTTTATAGATGCATCCGGAATCTAGGAGTTCTAGCACCTCAGATGCTCTGATTTTTTTTAATGAATTTTCGTATTAAACACTCATTTTTATCTCAATTTCCACTTTCGCAAACGTTTACCCATGCTCTGCTGATATCTGAGAGGGAGTTCTCAGTTTCTGTTTTATGTTTTTGGATAGCTCTTTTATAAATGCATCAGGAATCGAGGAGTTCTAGCACCTCAGATGTTCTAGTTTTTTTTAATGAATTTTCGTATTAAGCACTAATTTTCAATCTCGATTTCTACTTTCGCAAACCATTACCCATGCTCTGCTGATATCTGAGTAAAAGTTCTGAGTTTCTTTTTCATGTTTTCCGATAGCTCATTTATAGATGTCTCAAGAAACGAGGAGTTCCAGTTCCTAAGAGCTACTCAATATTTTTTTTATCCTTTTTTCTGGAACACTTAATTATATCTCGATTTTTCTAATCTAGCTTTTCAACCATGCTCTGCTGATATCTGAGTGGGAGTTCTCAGTTTCTGTTTTATGTTTTCGGATAGCTCTTTTATAGATGCATCCGGAATCGAGGAGTTCTAGCACCTCAGATGCTCTGGTTTTCCGTAATGAATATTCGTATTAAACTCTAATTTTTATCTCAATTTCCACTTTCGCAAACGTTGACCCATGCTCTGCTGACATCTGAGTCAGAGTTCTAACTTTCTGTTTCATGTTTTTGTATAGTTTTTTTATAGGTTCATCAGGAATCGAGAAGAATCAGGTCCTCAGATGATCTTTTTTTTTTTATGATCCTTTGTTTTTAACACTAATTTTTATCTCAATTTCTATTTTCGCAAACCTTTAACCATGCTCTGCTGATATCTGAGTGAGAGTTCTGAGTTTATCTTTCATGTTTTCGGATAGCTCTTTTGTAGATATATCAGGAATCGAGGAGTTCTAGCACCTTAGATGCTCTGGTTTTTTTTATGAATTTTCGTATGTTACACTAATTTTTATCTCAATTTCCACTTTCGCAAACGTTTACCCATGCTCTGCTGATATCTGAGTGAGAGTTCTGAGTTTCTGTTTTATGTTTTTGGGTAGTTCTTTTACAAATGCATCCGGAGTCGAGAAGTTCTAGCACCTCAGATCCTCTGGTTTTTTTTAATGAATTTTTGTATTAAACACTAATTTTCAATCTCGATTTCTACTTTCGCAAACCATTACCCATGCTCTGCTGATATCTGAGTAAAAGTTCTGAGTTTCTTTTTCATGTTTTCCGATAGCTCATTTATAGATGTCTCAAGAAACGAGGAGTTCCAGTTCCTAAGAGCTACTCAATATTTTTTTTATCCTTTTTTCTGGAACACTTAATTATATCTCGATTTTTCTAATCTAGCTTTTCAACCATGCTCTGCTGATATCTGAGTGGGAGTTCTCAGTTTCTGTTTTAGGTTTTCGGATAGCTCTTTTATAGATTCATCCGGAATCGAGGAGTTCTAGCACCTCAGATGCTCTGGTTTTCCGTAATGAATTTTCGTATTAAACTCTAATTTTCATCTCAATTTCCACTTTCGCAAACGTTGACCCATGCTCTGCTGATATCTGAGTCAGAGTTCTAACTTTCTGTTTCATGTTTTTGTATAGTTTTTTTATAGGTTCATCAGGAATCGAGAAGAATCAGGTCCTCAGATGATCTTTTTTTTTTATGATCCTTTGTTTTTAACACTAATTTTTATCTCAATTTCTATTTTCGCAAACCTTTAACCATGCTCTGCTGATATCTGAGTGAGAGTTCTGAGTTTATCTTTCATGTTTTCGGATAGCTCTTTTGTAGATATATCAGGAATCGAGGAGTTCTAGCACCTTAGATGCTCTGGTTTTTTTTATGAATTTTCGTATGTTACACTAAATTTTATCTCAATTTCCACTTTCGCAAACGTTTACCCATGCTCTGCTGATATCTGAGTGAGAGTTCTGAGTTTCTGTTTTATGTTTTTGGGTAGCTCTTTTACAAATGCATCCGGAGTCGAGAAGTTCTAGCACCTCAGATGCTCTGGTTTTTTTTAATGAATTTTTGTATTAAACATTAATTTTAAATCTCGATTTCTACTATCACAAACCTTTACCCATGGTCTGCTGATATCTGAGTGAAAGTTCTGAGTTTCTTTTTCATGTTTTCCGATAGCTTATTTATAGATGTCTCAGGAAACGAGAAGTTCCAGTTCCTAAGAGCTAGTCAATATTTTTTTTATCCATTTTTCTGGAACACTTAATTATATCTCGATTTTTTCTAATCTAGCTTTTCAACCATGCTTTGCTGATATCTGAGTGGGAGTTCTCAGTTTCTGTTTTATGTTTTCGAATAGCTCTTTTGTAGATGCATCCGGAATCGAGAAGTTCTAGCACCTCAGATGCTCTGGTTTTCCGTAATGAATTTTCGTATTTAACTCTAATTTTTATCTCAATTTCCACTTTCGCAAACGTTGACCCATGCTCTGCTGATATCTGAGTCAGAGTTCTAAGTTTCTGTTTCATGTTTTTGTATATCTTTTTTATAGGTTCATCAGGAATCGAGAAGTTCCAGGTCCTCAGACGATCTTATTTTTTTATCATCCTTTGTTTTTAACACTAATTTTAATCTCAATTTCCACTTTCGCAAACGTTTAACCATGCTCTGCTGATATCTGAGTGGGAGTTCTCAGTTTCTGTCTTATGTTTTTGGATAGTTCTTTTATAGATACATCCGAAATCGAGGAGTTCTAGCACCTCAGATGCTCTAGTTTTTTTTAATGAATTTTCGTATTAAACACTAATTTTTATCTCAATTTCCACTTTCACAAACGTTTACATGGGTAAACGTTTGTGAAAGTTCAAGTTCAACAGAAACTTAGAATCAGAGTTCTAAGTTTCTGTTTCTTGTTTTCGTATAGTTCTTTTATAGATTCATCAGGAATCGAAGAGTTCCAGCACCTCAGATGTTCTGATTATTTTTTATGATCCTTCGTATTAAACACTAATTTCAAACTCGATTTCTACTAATCTTATTTTTCAACCATGCTCTGCTTACCCCTGAGTCAGAGTTCTGGGTTATTATTGCATTTTGTCGGATACTTCTTTTATAAGTGCATCAGAAAATGAGGATTTCCTTCTCCTCAGTTCTACTCAAGTTCCTTTTTGATCCTACTAACTTAAACACTGAATGAATTTTCGATTTTCTCCTAACCTTTCTTTTTCACAAGGCTCTGCTGATACTTTTGTGAGACTTCTGCATTCATTTAGTTTTTTTTTCTGTTACTGGGGTCTTGTTTACTAATTATAGCCCAAAAAAATCTACGAAAATCCACAAACTGCGTCATTCACGACTGTTTTACCAAAATGATTGTCTTTTTCTAGTAACGTTAGTATTTTTGTTTTATTTTTTTATAAATTTAGGAACTCTTTCGGAAAAGTATTAGCAACTATAGAGGTCACCACTGTGCACCTAAATCAGTTTTAAAATTTTAATTTTGGCAAAATTGATCTGCTGACGGAAGTTAGCAGAGCATATTTTCATTCGACTTTTCTCGGGCAAAAAAGCCAGAACTATTTTTTTTAAGTATAAGTAACTCTAGAACTCAGCCGCATGCCAATAGAACTCACATTTTTTTATGCTCTGCTGGGAAATGATCTGCCAAGTTCACGCACATGGATGGCTTTCGACTGACATGATGGTGATGATCAGGAATCGAAAATATTTAATGTTCCTGTTCTATTACAGTCCAGTCAGATACGTTTGTTAAAATTGAATAAAAAATAAAAAATAAAATATTTCAGGTAATTTGACCCATAACAGAAAATGTCTTAGAACCAAAAAATCATCACTAAATTAATACAAAATAATCAAATTCAAGTTTTTGCTAAGCATTTTTTGTTTTTGTGCGGGCCCATAACACAGATATTTGATGACAATCAGCTTCATACAAAAATGTTAATTGGATATTTGCGATGCTAAGTATGTTATAAATCATTTTGGGTTTTGGTATTTGCTTCTGAACAATTTTTATAGCTACTGTGCTATGTGTTATTTTTATTAATAGATAGATATAAAATTCACACTAGTTTATCTTCCGCAGAACAATTAAATTACCTACTTAAGTAAACCCTACAGCTGAACTTCCGCAAAAGTCGTCAGTAACCAGAGAATTTCCTGGAAAACAGAACTTTTCGGATTATTTTTTTCTAAAATAATCACAAATCATTCCAACAGAATTAAAAAAAAAAATATTAACCGCCAACGTATAAAGAGGGATGTTATAAGTTCGACAGCTATGTAATTCTGATTCTGTGTTCTGTGCGTCTGTCTGTGGCATCGTAGCACACAAACTGGTGGTCCGATCTCGATGCAGTTTTTTATTTGAAGGCTGGTTTAATCGCGGTGATTCTTAGCTAGGTCTCATAAAGATCTGTTCAGCCATTTTTAAGATAATCAGGTCTAATTCATTTCTCTGTTTTGACTATCACTAATCAGAAGATGTTATGGCACACACACACACCCACAAACAAAGTAGGTATGCAAGTAGTGCTACTTGAGTAAACTAGGGACAACCAGTTTATCCACGGGGAATCGTATTACCCAGTTACTGGGTTGTGGAGGTCAGATAGACAGTCGCTCCGTCTAAAATACTGGTATTCTGCTGCATCCGGTTAGAATGGAAGCCGACCCCTAAATAGTTGGGAAAACGCTGTTAAACGCTGTTGTGTTAGTGGCGACACTGGTGGCATAAAGTTGATATTATTACCCGTGATGTTTCGACTCATCAAAGGCCTACCTACTTTCTAATGACCTAGAATAGCTAGTACCTACTTATGAAATATAGGTACAAAGGTAAGTCCCACAATACAAGTAGGTATCTAAAGGAAAAACCCGCATTTCAGGAATGGAATCAGTCATACATTTACAATGCAGTCAATAAATTGAAAGACAACCATATACGAACCTAAACAAATTATCGTGAAATAACGAGAGGAACTCGCATTCCAACACTATTTTCTTATGTGGAATCCCAATGCATGCTCATGCTCCCGGTATCGACAGCCGCAGTGACAGTGTGAATGCGGAGGTAGAGAACTACATATGTGAGTCAATGACACAATCAACTCAGCTTAGATAGGTATCCTTGTTAACTACTTGGACATCTTCTACAGCTCTGCCACAAACCCTGGTTCCCCGCCTTCCGGATGCAGTCTGTCTCAGATTTCTTTTTAAGGTCGTTGGTGTATCTTGCTGGCTGGCGTTTATCCAAGACTATCTACGCTTGCCGATTCGCGGTCTCCATGAGTCTCCAGGAGTGTAGTGGCACTACTAGGGAGAAGCTTGTGGACTTCGAAAGTCTAGGCATAACACGTGTTTGTTGAGTTGTTGACGCATTTGCGAAGGCTATATGCATCGTGTAGGTACCGTGTAAAAAAGAGCGCGACTCCAGTGGCTTACGCAGTACATTATGTAATTCGCACAGCTCGCGCTAGCGCATGTAGGTACCTATCTCCCACACCTTTATAGGCACAAGTAACATGTGCCGTGTAGGTAGACAGTACACACTGGATCAATTAAATCCAGCTATGATCCAACTTTATCTGGATCAGATATATTTGTCATGTGGGATATATTGCTATATTTGTCATGTGGGATATATTGTTAGACCCTGTCACAGATCATCTTAGTCATCATCACGCAAATCATAATTATAAGGCTCACGTTACGTACCTAGCATCCGATCAGTCGATGATACCCTATTCGATTCGATATTGATTTGTTTTTGTCGAGCGAACGGCTGGAAGATGATGACGATATTTTTTTTAAATAGGTCAAAATACATCACAAATACAATTTTATATTTATAATATTTTGTTAGCGGCCATAGTACCGATCAAATGTCCACCTATTAGAGTTAAAATTACAGTCCTGTAACAGACGGACGTTTGTCACAGGACTGTATTTTTTTTTACCTCTTAACTTTTTAGCCTTAGTAATAATGCCCCGATGCTACCTAAGCGCATCCCCCTCGTAGGCATCAAAATATCGGTCGACAATCCCTATCTTTCCGTGTACCTTAAATAACTGATGAGAACAGACAGAGCTGTCAAATTCTAGCATCAGATGAAATGACAGCCCACTTGAAGCTAAATAATAGATAATAGAATAGATCGACAGGAAATGATTTCTATGCGAACGCGTCATCTTTATAAATGCCTATTATTTCTTATCGATGTCTAAGAGCCGTTTCCTGCTTAATCTTCTACGATGTTGGCAATAATAAGGTACCTAATACCTACTACTTACACATTTGCTGCTTGAATTAAATAAAGTAGGAACTTCCCTATGTAATGGGGATGTAGCAATAAAAGTCATATCCTTATATACAAGTGACAATAGGTACATCAGCGTACATAGTCATAAATAATGTAGGTATACGTAGACTACAGCCTGGTTCCTATAAACAATAACGAATCGTTTTGCTTACCAGTGGTAACATTTTTCAATGCCAAACTGGATACCATATGGAAGTCCATAATGGTCTACTATACAAAGCTATGAGGCCTTTGCTTCATTATTGGTAACTCCCGTGGGAATATCGGGATAAAAAGTATCCTATGTGATTAACTATCTAAGTTATAAACTATCTGTTTGCCAAATTTCATCCAAATCCATTCAGTAATTTTAGTAACTTCGCGTTTAGGTATAGTATTAGTAGGATGATACAAGTCTTAAATTTAACCAATAACGGTCCGTAAATTATAGGAATCGGCCATTTGTAAGTTAGTAGTGTAACCTGGATAAGTTATTGGGATCTAACGGGACCTAGGATTACCTATTTATCCCATAGAGGCTTTTGATTTACCCGGTTTCCCAAATAGGTTCAAAATGACAATTTTTTTAATTTTACAGAAGCCCCCACAGTATTTTTCTTTATATGCGAGTGGTTTTAATACCTAATGTTGGTTATTTTCCCATTCTAACGACTACGGATTGTTAAATAAGTTGGGTCCCATCAAGAATTAAACACAGTTCAGAAAAGGTGGTAATGTAATCAAATAATACGGACATCCGCACCGCTAGCTCGCACTCTGCGGTCACGTGAGCACTTTAGTTTTCATAATACTTCGCCGATCGTGTTTTCGAAACGTGACGAGTGGCGCAATCTAGTGTCCAAACCCAGAACACGTTTTTTTTTTTTAAATAATTATTATCAACATTTCCACACGTTGCGTGGGCTTGACTTCGTTTTCTGTGTGTTCATTCAAAATGTTACACACTCCGAAGACCCATTTTCTTATAAATATCTAAATATGTAAGTATTCGCTATATCGTATGTGTTCCGTCAGCATAGAAAATAGAATCAACTTTTTTTAATCATAAATAGTTAAGAATACTTAGATACATATTTAAATAAATGTCGAAGCTGATGTAAAATTAATATAATACAAACTCTTATTTATTACTTAAGGCTGTAACCTACCTCAGATTTAATCTCGCTCGCACCATACTACTCGCGACCTGAGTGAGAACAAACGGAGTGAGGTGCTAGCGGCTCTCAAGCCTCAAAAAGTTTATGTAATTGCTTTTTACGGTGAAAATAATGATAATTAATATTGTTTTTTTTATATATAAGACCTGCTTTATAGTTAGTTCAGTTATTATGCAAAGTTTCATGATCTAATTTGAAGTATTTTTTTGAATACCAGCGGTTTATAGTTCTGTTTAGAGGTAACTTTAGTTTTTTTTTATATCGAGAAAATTTCAAATGAGGTCGTGGGTTCCATGACCACAATGAACGTATCCTAGATCTGCCATATTTATCCTAGTTCCGAGTGAATAGGAGTACTACAGGTAACATTCGACACTAATGTAAATAGTATCTCCTAATAAACAGAAAATAAAACACAAAATCTAACAACTTCATACTTTATTTCGCAGTAAGTATATATTCCTTAAGGCTTTTTAACATAAGAAACAATAATATTTATAATCAACAATCTAAACAGGATTCGCTCAATACATTAAAAGCGACATTGCTTTTGGAAGTTTTCGTAAGAAAAGTCAAGGTGAAATTATTTTACAAAAATTGACCATAGACAACAAAACAATACTAGAAGGTAATTCGACTAAAACAGGCGATTTATTGTTGCTCTTCACATTACATTAACCAAGCACAATCAAACAAACTGTTCAACAATTAACTTTAACATCTAAGTAACACGACAAAATCCAGAAAATTAAATATACAAGCTTTTTGTGCAGGCGAAGTTTAGACGGAGAAATTCAGTATTTGATTCAGTATCGGCTAGTTTTGTGCGAAACAATTAAATTAATTAATTAAACAATTAACAAGGTATCTCCTGTTATAACAATCAATGATAACTCACACACAATATAGGCATGCCAAATTAACGTCTTTTAAATTATAATTTTATACTAAACTGCCATGTGATTTAACTCACAGATCATAATAATATGCAAAATCAACAAATTTCTAAATTTAATTATAAACTGCAATGTAATCTGCATCTCTAAACGACCGCGATATTTTTTTATTTCCTCTTGTCATAGCATAGCCCACCGTAAAACATTTAAATTTGCCAACAAACATTATTCAAAAAATATTCTATTATTTTCTTTATGTTTATGAATCTGGCTTCTACTTGTAATAAAAGGCAAGCTTGGTAAACAAACCAAAGTAGTATTATTGATATACATAAATATATAAACTAGGTAAAAGGTCCATTAAATATTATCTATAGGACAGCTGCTACAACTTTAACAAAAAATCAGGCACTATTTGAGTAATTAGTATAATTATATTTGATTAATTGAATAGTCGAGGTTCAGCGAACATTTTGTCGAGACCAAGTGTCAAAAATATTGTATTGTATGTACAAAAAAAATACTTTTTAGGGTTCCGTACCCGGGGTACGGGTAAGGGTGAAACGGGACCCTATTACTAAGACTCTGCTGTCCGTCCGTCCGTCTGTCACCAGGCTGTATCTCATGAACCTTGATAGTTAGTTTAAATTTTCACAGATGATGTATTTCTGTTGCCGTTATAACAACAAATGCAAAAAAAACAGAATAAAATAAATATTTAAGGGGGCTCCCATACAACAAACGTGATTTTTTTGCCGTTTTTATAGGTAATGGTACGGAACCCATCGTGCGCGAGTCCGACTCGCACTTGGCTGGTTTATTTTTTTTATTAGATGTCGAACAGACTTACTGATGAGTAGCGCGTTTTAATATCATATCCCATGTGCGTGCAAGATCTTATCAGTTTGGTTACGTTCTGCGAACAACGTGCGATTATATTGTTTTTTTTTTCCACTCGTACATTTAATTATTATAGTTCTGAGTGAGTGAACTCTTCACCGTCTTCACGACAAGTGGCGCATTTATATTGAACACGTCCATGATTGTTGATTGTTATATTTTATTCAAGCTTATTTCTTCCTCTCGTACACAAAACTACTTAGGCCGCTTGTACACGCTCAAGAATTTTCACCGTATCTGCTGCAAGAATTTTGTCGGAAATAGACATGAAAACCCCCTGCCCCCTACCCTACCCCCCTTCTACACCGCAGCAACTACGCGTGTCGGGTCTAGTGCATACAAGATTTTTTCCTTGGTCAGCACCGAGCAACTACACAGTTCGTGTGTAGAAACGACACCAATTGTTTGTATAGGACCGGCGACTTTTCTTAACGTGTACAAGCGGCCTTACTGTCACAGTGATGAAATGGCATTCTTGTATGGAAGCGTACGATTGTTGTAAACAAACGCTATAATTAAATTAACATACCTCACGTATGTTATTTCCCGACAGTGTAGGCAGAGGTATAATTCAGCCCTATAATGGTACCAGTTATGTAATAAGTCTAATATATCAAGGGACGAGCCTATTGCTATTTTTTTATAAATATTTTTTTGTGTCCCAATGCTGGGCAAACGCCTCCCCTTTTAGCTACAAAGTCTCTCTTTTTTTAAATCTGTGTTCAATTATGAAAATTGTTACTAAATATGTTACTAAAAAGGAAGACATGACACATGTTTGGAGTCCTCGACAGTACATGCGGAACCCTAATAGGAACTAAAACGATCGTCACCACAATAATATACCTGCCCCTCCTCTGACGTAGACATAATAAATATTATGGTTATCAATTATTAAATCATAATTATCTTCGTAAATTAAACTATACAGCATGCCGCTTTAATGGCGACATAAATTTAACACACATACGGTTTATTTTAATTTTATTAAACGTTATTATTTATTGATTTATTTTCAATTTTCTAAAATAGCATCTTGGAGCAACCTGTACTTAACCTTAGCTTCTGACTTCTCCTGCGCTTTTCAACCTCTATGTGAACGCCCTGATCGTTGGGCTCAGCAGCCAGCATGTTGGTTGCCATGTGGATGGAGTTTGCGTCAATAACTTCAGCTACGCTGACGACATGGTGCTGCTGAGCGCATCGGTCTGTGGTCTTAGGAAATTGATGGGGACCTGTGAAGAGTATGCCTTGACCCATGGGTTGAAATATAATGCAGGGAAGAGCAAATTTATGTTATTCGGGGCTAGTATAACAAATGTAAATAGTGTACCCCCTGTGTGTATAAATAATGCTCCGCTTGAGAAAGTGGAGCAGTTCAAATACTTGGGTCACGTTGTTACAGCTGACCTAAAAGACGTTGCGGACATTGAGCGGGAGCGGAGGGCGTTGTCAGTTAGAGGTAATATGATAGCGCGTAGGTTTGTGCGTTGTTCGAGGGAGGTAAAATTAACGCTCTTTAGAGCCTATTGTACATCTCTCTATACCTGCAGCCTGTGGGCAAATTATACTCGTGCGGCATACAGCGCCCTCCGCGTCCAGTTCAATAACGCGTTCAGGGCGGTGGTGGGGCTGCCCCGCCACTGCAGCGCCTCGGGCATGTTTGCGGAGGCGCGCACCGACTGCTTTTATGCGACGATGCGCAAGCGTTGCGCGTCTCTGGTGCGCAGAGTGCGGGGCAGCGCCAACACCGTCCTGGCGATGATCGCTAATAGACTGGATTGCCCTTATATCCGACAATGCTGCAGCAGGCATACTGTTACTTTGTGAGTGTTTGTTTTTGTATATGTTTGTTATCCTGTCTGTATCCTTTTTTGAAGCTGTATGTTTATGAGTTTGGTTACTTGAAATAAACTAATTTTATTTATTATTTATTTTTTTAAGAACTGTAGCGCAGAGATGATTTGCTGGGATCACGAATCATAACAATGAAATTAAAACGAATAACGCGCAAAGAGTAGGCAAATCGAAGCAAAGAGAGCTTTATTATTTTAATTTCTGTTATTTTATGTTATATTTTTTTTATGATTACTGGCCACTAGCCCTACCAGTGTTAAATTACTGTCGCCATTGTAGCGGCACATGGTATACCGATAATTGACAGATTGAGTTCTCAACTCAACATCAACGTAGTACCTTTTCCTCGAAGAGGTAAGGAGAGCTGCATAATTCAACCATTACCCCATGTATATATGGGGCGACGCTAATCTATACATATTATAAATGAAAGTCGCTTTTCTTGGCCGCATTGTTCTTCTAAACGATACAACAGATTTTGATGCGGTTCTCACCATCGTTTAGAGAATTTATTCCGGAAGGTTTTTGTGTATAATACGTTAGTATCAAAGTTACATATAACTAAGAAATCGATGTTTTGTCAAATCGTAAAAACCGGGGGAGGGAAGCAAAAGCGGATCGCTAATGTCATATAAACCACAACTGTCGGTGAGCTACAGCAAGTAAGCAGAAGATTTTACCGAGTTACAAAATTGGGCGTTATAAAATGTACATTTGACTGGTACATATTTAGTACATTTTATATGTGACAAAGTAGTATGGAAGTCCTTTGAATAAATATCAGCCGTGGGCTTATTCGGTATATAAAATAGGTAATTATTTACCTTTTTAGGTAGAAAAAATTTCAGCAACGACAACTCGCGCAATTGTTCAATCAATCCGCCTTCGATCAATAAAACAAATATTACTAAGATTTCTTTGTACATCATGTTTTATAGTGATTTTACACCTATTTATTTAATTATTGTAATTCACAAACATTGCGTCTCTCGAAATAGAATAAACAGAGGGCCTGAGGCCCTAGACAAAGTGACATTCTATCAGCGATAACGATGATGGAAATGGCAAAAATGTATAGAACATTGTATTGACATCAGCTATCGAAAACCTTATGTCAATTCTGTTGAGTCGTAGAAATACGAAACGCTTTCGAAGCGATTGTCACTTGTCTAGGCCCTCTGAGGGCCTAGACAAGCGTTCGATAGCTTATGTCAGTCCTATACATTTTTGGCTTTTCCATCATCGTTATTGCTGATAGAATGTCACTTTGTCTAGGGCATCAGGACTATTTAGTCGTTTAACGCTAATGCTACACCACTGTGACAACTATGGTTCTAAGAGGTGATCAAAGTCATACTAATCAGTATATAAATGTCTATTAAATTGTTTCTCTGTACAGAACATGCATTAAAAGACAGCTATTAAAAATATTAGCTAAATGTAAATATATTTGTGTTTAATATTGGTGCCATACGACGTCGTATTATCGAGGCACTTTCACAGTTATCAACGAATTAACATTTATCAACACTATTGCGGGGCAACTCAACAATAAGATGGGATACTGTTTGTGTAATAAAATAATGGAATGTCATTAGCTGCCTATGTCCCTTCAAAGCTTCGTAATGATAATTTTCTGGATTTGTGAGTAACATTCATGTCGACATATTCACAAGGAGTCTACTCTTTAAGTTTAGGGAAGAGGGCGAGCGCGCGCCGTCAAATTTGTACCTGCGCTTCACTTTTGAATTTCAGGATCTATTTTTTATCCTATGATCTGTAAAAAAAAAGATTGATTCAACAATTGTCTGGAATATTATCACTATGGATATGCAGCTGGTGACTTCTGTAAGAATCTCACGTGAAGCGACGCGACGCTGCACGCACAAAGTTTCGGGTATTTTTTAAATATATTTTTAATTTGTTCTTTATGGCACCTCTTACGGATCAGTTCAGAACGTGACGTGAAGCAACGCGACGCTGCACGCTATTTTTTAACAATTATTGAACTTATTTCCTTTACGAAAAGGTATAATTTCAGTGCGAGGGATGACACTTGTCAAAGTACGCTGAGATGCGCGGTGCTGCGCAGCGCGTGTACCTTATTGTGTCGTAAATAAATTCGATATTGTAACGGATCATATAAAAGTGCGCGTCGCTTAGCGTCTCGGTCTGAACTGACCCTTAGGTGAAGTGATTTTAAAGTGAGCTGTCAATCCCTAGCACCCGCCGGTCTATTCTGTAACAAAGTCACCGTGAAAACTTAGGTGAAGTGAACTTGATGTGAGCTTCATTCACCAAGGGATTACAGCTCATTTCACCTAAGTTTCACGATGAGATGTTTACAGAATAGGTCGGCAGGTGGAATTACATCTCACTTCAAGCTCATTTCACCTAAGGCGGGCCGTAGACACTCAAGTAATTTGATCAAACAGGCTGGTTCAAATAGTTTTAACAAATTGGCATGAATGTACGGGGGAAAATTTGTTCAAAATGAGTTGTCGAATGGCAATATGAATTTTCGTATTTCTATTTGATCAAACTGTTTGATCAAAATACTTGAACGTCTATGGCCCGCATAAGTTTCCATAATGAGATTTTTACAGAATAGACGCAGGTTTGTAAGAAAATGTTGATTCCTCAGTTTGTCCTGGCACTTCTTTCGGCGCCGCTACATCTGCTTATCACTGTCAGTGTGCTCTAAGGCAGGCTTTTGTAAACACTGCGCAAGAGTCGCGTAGACAAGATTGTATAGAAACTACCGTCGTGTTTGAACAGCTTATACGTTCTACGAACGCCTACGCTATATGCAAGGAGAACGAGGGACTTGAAACGTTACTCAAAATAGAGGTAACGAATACGTTACGTAATAGCGTTATGTATAGTTCCAGTAACCATTTATGAACTAATTTCTTGGCAATATAACGAAAAT
The DNA here is from genome assembly GCA_947363905.1 of Lithophane semibrunnea. Classification (NCBI taxonomy): domain Eukaryota; kingdom Metazoa; phylum Arthropoda; class Insecta; order Lepidoptera; family Noctuidae; genus Lithophane; species Lithophane semibrunnea. Next base: position 3,734,322 of record OX376186.1, on the reverse strand, counting down.
CTATGGGAACGAAATCTTCAACTATTAATTTAGTTATGATCCGGGTGGAAACGTAGAAATTATCGTTACTGGAACGATACGTAACGCTATTTTAACGTTATTTCATAACGTTTCAAGTCCCCGAGGAGTACCGAGTGCAGAAGAGGTGTACTTACTATTGCGTGGAAGAACGAGCGCATGGCTGTCGGGGACGGTACAGCAATGCAGGTTGTTATGGAACATGTACTGGATCGTAAGGTGCTTGTCATCGCCCACACACGGGTCGTAGAAACCGGGCAGCTCAGACTGGGAACAAACAAAAAATGATAAATGGCCTATTCCTATAATAAACGGACCGTTATTGTTAAAAATACTCTTGTATCTTGACCAATAATGAAACAAAGATCTCAAAGCTTTGCATAGTAGACCCTCCCATATGGAAGTACCTATCAAAGGTAAAATTAGCTTACGAATCTATATTTATAAAAATGAATCCCTATTTCCCTTGGTCACGCCATCACGGGTGAACAGCTGAACGGATTTGGATGAAATTTGGCATATAGGTAGACCATGAACTGGAGAAGGACATAGGATACCTTTTATCCCGATATTCCCACGGGATCGAGACTTTTGCGAGTGAAACCGCGGGGCGCAGCTAGTCTATTTATACAACGTGCCGCTACCATGACGACATTAATTTAACACACGTATCCGATTTCGCGTATTCGTTTTATGAAAATATTTTAATTTCATTAAATGTTATTATTTATTGATTTATTCACAATTTTCTAAATTACCATCCTGGAGCAACCTGTACTTAAAGAATTGTAGCGAAGAGTTCATTTGCCGGGGTCACGGATCATATGTAGGCAAATAAAAGGAAAGCCGCGCAATTTCCTAGAAATTATGCCGACAAAGGATCTTGACCGATGGAACGTAAGCCAGCTGGTAGGTACCTACATGAATGAATCTTTTACAAAGAGTGATCTCAATTTTGGTTATGTTTTTATTATTTAGTTTGTTTGAAAAAAATTTTTTTTCAATTTACGAGTTATTTTATTTTATTATAATTTTTATGGTTACTGGCCACTAGCCCTACCCGTGTGTTAAATTAATGTCGCCATTGTAGCGGCACGTTGTATAAGGTGTATCTTTTCATACACGAAATGTCTTAAAGGGTCATTGTACTCATCTTTATGAACAACTTTCAATATGGGACAAACCCTGAAATCGCGAAAAAAAAAACAACTTTTCCCTACATTTCGACAAGAGAAGCGAACATAAATGTAGGGAGCAGCTGATTCTTTTTTCTAATAAAAAACTGAAAAACCATGTTTGGTGGCTACAAATTGATACAATAATATTCTGGAACAAAGATTGTAGACAAATAATAAATTCTTATGGATTTATACATGTTTTTGAGGCGGACAGTAGCTGGCGCCAATATCCGCCATTAGAAGCGTGTGAAAAGTGGCTAAGGCCACATTTTTTATACCTAAGGTATTATCAGCATTTTTCTAAGAACATCCAAGACATATGGCCCTTATTTATAAACCACATTTATTCAAGAGTTCCTCGAAAGTGATGTATAATGTATTATATTTTACAATTTTTTACACAACTATTTACACTAGGTAATGTATAATGTATCCTAAAGAAAGAAAAATGTGTTGGGAATTATGGAACTAGCGAGCCGCTCCCCTGCTTCAAAAGATTTATTGTGATTTGCAAATATGTCCATTAAGAATTAGTAGGTATTGTTATACAGGCTGTAAGCGTAAACAGTCTTGTCATTCAAACTATGGGTAGTTGACTTAAATATAAAAATAAATGACCGAACATAACAAAAAAAAACGTCATTTTCATTAAAAGATTTTTAAAAGTTTCTATCCGACACCGTGCTCTCTAGTGAAACAGCTGACTGACTGAGGGAGGGGTCGCGCTCGCGGCCGGTCAGTTCACATCCCGTACCCCCCGCCCGTGTTGGACGCAAGTTCGTTGCCCTAGCGCATAGGATAACGAACTTGCGTCTCTTGTGGTAAAATTTAGAATTTAAAAAATGAAAAAAAAAAGTTGTAATTTTCCATTGATTTTACGTTCTATAAATGAAACCAAACCACTGGTTGCAAGGATAACGGTGTTTACCCTAACACCCTGTATAATTGAATTAGGTAATCGTTACTTTAAAATGTCAAAATTAAGTCCATGTCATCTTGGATTTTTACAATATTCTATGTATTCGCGAATTTCATAAAAGCAGTTATCCAATACCAAACAGTTGTTATGGGGGAGGCGTGAAAATGGTTACTGTATATGTACTGTTACTGTTTATGTATAATAGATGGAATCAAACTTTCCATAAATAGCTATTTCAATAATTGCTACTATTAATAGTTAAAGGGAGTAATTTCATGCATGTTTGCAGTCATGCGGGTTATTACCGAACCGCCATGATATGGGGGCGACGAAACTATTTATATAATAGCCTTCATTATCCGAATAACTTCCGACGATATTTGTGTTTACATCGCAATGCTAATTTGTTTTACTTTGTGTAAAACTTTCATAGATTAGATTATTAATTATTTTTATTGTATGTGTGTATGTAGAGCGGTGGTGGCCCTGTGGTAATGGACCCGAATTACGAGTTGTAGGTCGTGCGTTCGAAGCCAGACAGGCGCTTTACTTTGTGTAATTTATTTAATCACCACAGCTCTCAAAACCAAGAATTCGAAACCTTATGACAACCCGCACTCCCTGTGCGGGTTGTCATAAGTCTTCGAATTCTCACTGAGATGAGGCTTGTTTCCCAGCAGTGGGCACATTATAAGTAAACTGATTATGTATTAAATGTGTGATCAAATTAATAGCCATACGTTTTCAAAGCCAGGAAAGTCGGTATATAATATTTATCGAGCTTAGCTAGCTAGTGCTTCTTGTCTAGTATCGGCTTAAGACTACGTGAGGAAAGCTCTTTCTAAGGCAGGATGTCACTTTGACGAAATAGTTTGAGCAACTTGATGCTATGACCATTTTGGTGTCCAATGAGTGAATGCTTCGAAAGTACGTTAAGCCGTTGGTCCCGGCTGTAATTCGTGGATTTTTGACAGTCGTTACGGATCGTCAGAAGTCTGAAAGACGACCAGACTTACCAAGGGGTATCGTATTACCCAGTTACTGAGTTGTGGAGATCCGATAGGCAGTCACTCCATGTAAAATACTGTGGTATTCAGCTGCATCCGGTTAGCTGCAACCTCAGCTCTCAGCTATCGTTTGTCCATAAGACGTTATCAATTAAAGTATTTTGATACACCATGTCCGAAGATAAATATTGAAGATAAAATGAAATTATGCGGTCAATTATAAACTACCATTTACAGATTTTTAAAGATTGGTGGGCCCTAAACGTGGCATTTTTATTTAATCCGTTAAAACCAATATCTCAATTGCTCCTTATTAACTCCGCAAGGTCCAATATTTTATTGATAAATTATACACTGCAATGTTGAATCGCGTGTTCAACGAAATATAGGTAGGTACTTTTTGAATCACATGGATTAATGCATGTTGCATATCTAGTTTTAACTAGCTTCAATTCCTATATATCAGGCTTGCGTTTTACTACAGACACGCTAAATTATACGAAGGCATTTATTTAATAAAGAATTCCCCGTTTGCCTCATCATCGACATCTGTATCTTTGTCTTTACATAGTATAAAATAAAGTCGCTTTTCGTGTGTCTGTGTGCGCATAGTTCTTCTAAAATACACAATGCATTTTTATGCGGATTTTACCATCATTTACCCCTTGGCTACGACATCACCCTCTCTGCATGACCTGCGTCTGCACCCGCGACGAGAACCAATGTTAGAAGTTATTTAGAGCGTGTCATGGCGTGGGAACATACGAGCGCCGCCCCGCGCTGCAAGACGCACCGTCTTATTTCGTGGCCCTTGCCCTGGAGGAGCTCGTGGCTAAGTAATAGCAGCCGCACGGGTCGATCCATCAGGTTAAGCTACGCTTGCCGGGGCTGGTCCGTGGATGGGTGACCATCTTTACATATCGAGACTCCTCCATGCCTCGGAAAGCACGTTAAGCCGTTGGTCCCGACTGTCAAAGATCCACAAATGAAAGACGACCAGTCTTGCCAAGGGGTATCGTATTACCCAGTTACTGGGTTGTGGAGGTCAGATAGGCATTCGCTCCATGTAAAATACTGGTATTCAGCTGCATCCGGTTAGACTGGAAGCCGACCCTAACTAGGTTGGGAAAATGCTAGGCAGATAACGGCCTTATATAATTTATTCCGGAAGGTATATAAGCACAATACATTAATATTGAACTTAGTTATAGTAAACAGATAAAGAAATTTCGATGTTTTGACATGTCGCCAATTGCATCCATGCGGCGCAGTCGCGGATTGCTAGTTTCAAATTGTTAAGAATGCTTCATAACAAATACGGTACAGTTAGCTTTTATATTATGGTCGTTTTATGTGACAGCGCTTCCGTCATTCTTGACGTGTGTGAACCCATCATTCTCACAACAAGTAGCATAATAAAATCATATTATGAAATATGATTTCATACGCCATCACTGCTGCTTGTGTTGACGGTAACCTTGGCAACTACTGTGACCGACACTGTTGATAATTACAATCCATGTGGATGGTACGTTAATATACAATCCATACTATTATTATACATTCGAAAGTAACTGTCTGTCTGTCTGTATGTTACCTTTTCACGCCTGAACCCCTGAACAGATTTCGATATAATTTGGCAAGGAGATAGATGGCATCCCGGGGAAGGATATAAGCTACTTTTTATCGACATAACACGCGGGCGAAGCCGCAGGCAGAAGCTAGTGCTCTATAAATGTATCCGCTTTTTGCTCGGGGTTTTAGGGTTAAAGTTGGCTATGCTACATCCAACGTCGAAGCTCTCAACCATCATGACCTGAAGCCATAGAATGAATATGTAGCATTCTAAAAGTATAAAGCAAGTTGTAACTTAACATATTTATATTACCTACTGGAAAAAGTGTCTGTTTCAATACCAGTAATAGAACATTTATACATATTACAAATTATAGAAGCTTTTCGTGTTTGTATGTCCGCATTGTTCTTCTAAACTACGCAACAGATTTTGATGAGGTTTTCACCATCATTTGGAGAATTTGAAGGTTTATATATATACGTTAATATTACAGTTACATAATATAACTAAGAAATCTCGATGTTTCGTCAAGTCGTAAAAACCGTGCGAGGCAGGAGCGGGTCGGTAGTATATAATGCGTTTAGTGCTAAATGTATTGAGTTGCTTGTGGGTGCAAGCAGGCTTGAAATTGAGTGGTTTATGGTTCAAACAGGTTTTAAACTGAGTGGCTTGTGGTGCAAGCAGGCTTTAAACTGAGTGGCTTGTGGTACAAGCAGGCTTTAAATTGAGTGGCTTGTGGTGCAAGCAGGCTTTAAATTGAGTGGCTTGTGGTACAAGCAGGCTTTAAATTGAGTGGCTTGTGGTGCAAGCAGGCTTTAAATTGAGTGGCTTGTGGTGCAAGCAGGCTTTAAACTGAGTGGCTTGTGGTACAAGCAGGCTTTAAATTGAGTGGCTTGTGGTGCAAGCAGGCTTTAAATTGAGTGGCTTGTGGTACAAGCAGGCTTTAAATTGAGTGGCTTGTGGTGCAAGCAGGTTTTAAACTGAGTAGCTTGTGGTGCAAGCAGTCTTTAAATTGAGTGGCTTGTGGTGCAAGCAGGTTTTAAACTGAGTAGCTTGTGGTGCAAGCAGTCTTTAAATTGAGTGGCTTGTGGTGCAAGCAGGTTTTAAACTGAGTAGCTTGTGGTGCAAGCAGTCTTTAAATTGAGTGGCTTGTGGTGCAAGCAGGTTTTAAACTGAGTAGCTTGTGGTGCAAGCAGTCTTTAAATTGAGTGGCTTGTGGTGCAAGCAGGTTTTAAACTGAGTAGCTTGTGGTGCAAGCAGTCTTTAAATTGAGTGGCTTGTGGTGCAAGCAGGCTTTAAATTGAGTGGCTTGTGGTGCAAGCAGGTTTTAAATTGAGTGGCTTGTGGTGCAAGCAGGTTTTAAACTGAGTAGCTTGTGGTGCAAGCAGTCTTTAAATTGAGTGGCTTGTGGTGCAAGCAGGCTTTAAATTGAGTGGCTTGTGGTGCAAGCAGGTTTTAAATTGAGTGGCTTGTGGTGCAAGCAGGCTTTAAATTGAGTGGCTTGTGGTGCAAGCAGGTTTTAAACTGAGTGGCTTGTGGTGCAAGCAGGCTTTAACCGACTTATTGCCACCATCATTTTCATGCATACTTTAGCCAGGCCCCGAACATTGGACGATATCGCGCCAGGCGCGTCATGGGCCTACATCAAGGATGACGCACCTAGAGCGTCATTGGCCCCCTGTGATGTTTTATGCGTATTTCGCCGTTATCTTGCGTCGATCTGCTAAGAGAAAAAGTTATTTGTGTGTTTCGATTCGAATTCGTTGGTATTCAAAGGAAATATGGCCTCACAAGGTAGGATTTATTTATTTTAGTAAAATGTTACAGTGGTCGCCAACATTTTTGTAAATTGACTTGTATTAGGTTATTTGTTTGTGATAGCCACCCATTAATAAAAAATCAGCTTTTTCACCACAATTATTAAACATTTTGTATGAGTTTTCACAGTTCAGTCGGTTAAAACACTCATACATAGTTTAATAATTGTGGTGAATTCTAAAACAATTTTCCAGGCATAATCCACCTTATTACGCCAATATAGTGGAAACCGTTTTCGCGTGGGTGTCCCTTCCACCCCGTATAAGTTTGTAAACTGTTACCAAAGGTTTGCTATCCCTGACTTACACTATAAAATATGTATTCTAAATTAATGGCCAAGGGTGTTGTTAACTTCAATGTTTAATTTAGGATAAAAAATGATAGTTCTCTTTATCTCAATTTAAAAAAATCTGTTTTTAAGTAAGTTCGATATGACGCGCCAGGTGGCCTCCCGTGATATTTGCTTATGACGCGCCTGGGGCGTCATTGGCAATGGATCGGTTAAACGACTGCTACTTGAACGACTACTGTTATTACTGTTTTTTTTTTTCACCTACCTTTTGCTTCGCCCGTGTGGATGTAGAAAAATATCCCACGGGAGGAATTATTTCCATAATACATTGTTTTTCATATAACTCTATAGGTTTACGCGGCCCACACCAGTAAAGCTTCTAGTCGTCATGATTTGTTCCGACATCTTCAACAATCATCGTCATATTTCAGCCGATTTACATAAAAACCATAATGAACTATACACCTAAACCTACCTTATGAATCACTCCGTCCATTGCTGAAAACCGTATATAAATCCGTTCGGTAGTTTTTGACTTTATCGCGTTTGGACAGACAGACGCGGCGATGGAACTTTGTTTTATAATATGTAGTGATAGCTGCCATTTCCATTGCATGCTACCGATTCGTTTGAACATAGTTGTGATGTCACCAAGCCCTTTTATATTTCCTAGCCACCACGGAAGCACGTAGACGTGAAAGAAATCTAATAAGTAACATACAACATGCTGAAAATTATTGCCTATCAACCATTGTGTTCGGTACGCTTTGCACAAATAATGGTAAAGTAAGGTGATGATAAATCCATAACATTATGTGAGGAGCAATTTCAGAAATTACTACCCGTTATTATACTGGTAGTCATGGAAAACGTGCTCCATTGTCAAGCAGCCGGGGCCGCCTACAGTTGTAATGATGGAATAATCTAACATCTGTCATTCACTGAGTGATTAGTACGACTTTGACGGCAAAAAATATTTCGGTATTGAATTATACAGCTTCCGGGTGAGAAGAAATACATCAAGTAACCAATATTTTATGTTGTTTCATCGTTAAGCCTTATAACTTACTACCTTCCGCCCGCGGCTTCGCCCGCGTGGTATGTCGATAAAAAGTAGTCCTTTCTATGCCCTTTCCTATGTCCTTTCTCAGGCTCTAGACTATCTGCGTACCAAATTTCATTTAAATCGGTTCAGTAGTTTTGGCGTGAAAGCGCGACAGACAGACAGAAAGAGTTACTTTCGCATTTATAAAATTAGTAAGGATTTTTAGAACGCTACACTATCTCGGTGACAAGTCACTGCCGGTAGCCTGGTAATAAATGTCTCAAGCATTACATCCACCTTTGTACACATTTTTTTAAATTGTGCATAAAGTTTTAATACTTAAATAAATGAGCCAAATGGGAAGGGGATCGTACCACCCGCGGTTCGCCGAGATTTCCCCACATCGCCAAAAGAACTTGACAAACCGGTTGCGGATCTACTCTAAAATCCAGGATAAGATAAAAACTTATCCTAAGCATAATCGGCCATAATTTTCCCACTCCAGGGACACAAGGTTCTCTGTGAAAGGGAGTGGGCCATCATAACGTGGGCCTATGGTTGGTGGATGTCTCATGTCTTTCTACTTTCAGTTCTAGAACATGCCTGTTTCCTCACGATTTTTTCTTCCCCGTTTTGAGAGCAGTGGCGATGAAATTAATCATAAAAAGTAAAGCCTGGGAACGACCCAACGCATACGACAGGCCGTCACCACTAGGCCACCACTGCTCCCCGTTTATAGAGGGGCCTGGAGCAATAGTATTCCAGGTCCATCCAAACAGTGTAGCGTAGTATGCGCACACGCATTTTCTTTGCAACAAAAAAGAAGTGGATTCACGTCAACAGCGCAAATGGTTTTTAGAAGCTGAATAGAAAATAGTATACACACCTTGCTTGCTTCAAGCAGTTCTAACCGAGAGTCCCTGACGAGGCATTGTATCGGTATTGTGACGTCAATCACTTCGGTGAACGTGTTGGGCGTCTCCGGCGAATTTCCGTCGCCCGTCGGCTCTGCGGGTATTTCATGGCTAGAAGAATCTGTCAATAAATACATCGGTCAGTAATTATGTAACGCAACAGTGCATTAATAAGGGTTCCTCAAGTTCCTCAATTTTCGTTATCAAAATCAAAATATTTTATTCCACTTTTATTAATTCACATAAATCTGGGCACTTATGAAACGTCAGAAGCTAAGTGCACGGTTCCAATCGGTCGTTTCCTATGGAGAAGAGCCGGCGAGAAAGTCCACGGTTACTCTTTTAAAAATAATTGGCTTTTACAATATTTTCAAATTACAGTGTTAGTAGGCATGGGAGGACAATGTAGGCCTGGTTATTACACCCAACACTATTTATCTCTGCGTCACCCAAAGATTGACAGTTAGAAAATGCATATGACATTACATCCGCCATTGTTTGTGATAATTAAAATGTACAAAGCCTTTGTGTGCTTGAAGTAATAAATAAATTAATGAGGCGGTTCTTACTTGGAGGTAGCTTTCCATACAGTGCGCGCAGGATGACGAGGCCTTTCTTCTTCTCCTCGTCGGACCTGCTCCTCGAGTACGTCTCCCTCATCAGTTCAATAGTAGCACGGGCCTGCCGCTGCATCTCCTGTAATCTGTTAACGAATATTCCAAGTATAACCCGTTGTTTGAGTCTATGCGCGGGACCTTGTTTTATAATATGTAAGGATATCATAACGCGTTCCGGACTACGGGTCAGTACGAGAAAAAGATGGTTTGCATACACTTTGTACAAAGTTTACGCCTTGTCTGTGCTTCTGAGGCCTTAGTGCGAGTTTCTTTTAACTATCTTCACTTTACGCATCGATCGCGTTCGACGCTCCGATTGGCCCTTCACCAGTGAAGGCCAGTGAAGGGCCAATCGGAGCGCCGAACCGCACTAAGGCCTCAGGTCTTCAGTGTTCCGAGGGGTGTTCTACAAATACTAAGCACGGGTGGATTGTAACTTACTGCTGCATGAGCTACTACGAAATTAGGCAAAACACTTGGTTCTCTCCTGTCCTTTAACATTATAACGGGTGTAAGAAGGGGATAAACGAAGCCGAGACTCACTTGCTCTTGTGTTTTTTTTTTTTACTAGATCATACCTGGGATCCTTCTCGTTAAGGAGATATGGATCCAATATTTTTACGAAAACAAGTTTTAAATGACTTCCACGGTCCAACAATGTTTTATTTGTGTGCGTTACATTGCGCACTACCGTAAACAGCTTCTCTCACACCAAAAATATAAGTTTAAAATGTCTTATTACTTAAACGACGCCCTCATCTACGCATTCTGTGTGACTGAGTGTGGAATGAGGGCTTTGTGAGGGGTTTTTTTACACCCTGTATAAATCAAGTCAATACCTTTCATAGTTAGCCTCCATAGACCGCTGCCGGTCGCGATCCTGTCGCTCCCTTGCGATTGGGTCCAGTATGAGCTTCTTGAGTACCAACCACGAGATCAGAGGTACGACCGTCGCGTAGAACACCGGCGAAGGCATCACCTCCTCGCATAGGTGGATGGGCACAACGATCGTTTGTGATGAACACGTCCATCTAGAAGTGAATGGTTATTGTGAGAAGAGCACTGGCGCACTGTACTGATGCTAGGATCATAGTTCGTTCAAAAAAACTATCTGATGAAAGTATAAACAAACCTTGTTCAAGGGAAATTCTTACGCAATTATTACTCACAAAACTAACTAACACTCACAAATTTATTTTTATTCAGAAGTTTCAAATTTATATCTCACCACTTCTTCCAAATATGTTTTTTTTTTACTATCGTTGGGCTGCCCGAATATGATACACACTTACTTAAGTTTGAGCATGACACCACTGGGCACACCCAGCATCACGGCCGCGGAAACACTGCTATTCTGCGACACCTTTTTCTCAGCGCCATACTCGGCTATCGCTCCAAAGGTGCCTAGCCTGAAAAAGATATAAAATTCAGTATAAAAGTACAACATTTTTAATGTCAGACTTTTTAAATCGTAATGAATGGTCATAATAAGATTGAACATCGCAATCACACTATTGCTATCTATATTTCTTTTATGTCGTAAACTAGCTTTAACACGCGAAATTTCGGGTATTTTTTAAATATATATTTAATTTATTTATGGCACCTCTTACGGGTCAGTTCAGAACGTGACGTGAAGCAACGCGACGTGAAGCAACGCGACGCTGCGTGAACTTTCTAACAATTATAGAACTTATTTTCTTCACGAAAAGGTATAATTTCAATGCGAGGGTTGACACTTGTCAAAGCACGCTGAGATGCGCGGTACTGCGCAGCGCGTGTACCTTATTGTGTAGTAAATAAATTCGATATTGTATCGGATCATAAAAAAGTGCGCGTCTCGGTGTGCACACTTAGGTTATGCTATCCGAATATCAAAAAATATTTGGCCCAGGTCTTAAGGGGGAGGCGTGAAACAATTGATTCGCTGTTACAATGTATGGTAGAATAAAATCGAAAGCTCCAGCCAGTCTTATAAAGTTCGCGTAGGTAAAGGCACATTATACTAATAAATATAATAATGGTTTCCGTGCAAGCTTTCGTCATATACGCGCGAGCTTATGAAATATGAGCTATCGTATCAAGTATGCATATATAGGTTTTATAAATACATCGATAAGACTGCGTAGAAAGAAGAAAAAAAGAAAATACGTCATTTATTTGCGTTAAACATGACGCGTAGCATATTTTTTTTAATATAGCAATATATCTAGAATTCCTTTACCTCAGTTAATATGAATATTTATTCCAACAGTGGCAATGTATAAACTGGCAATTGTAATTAATGGCAATTTAGATTGTTCTATTTGCTACAAGCACAGCCAAGCAAGCCAGGCATATAATGAGTAAAATTGACATGAGGGCAAAGAATATGAGAGCTGACCCGCAGCCTACGCGGGAATAATACAGATTGAGAGATTCACTAACAATCGCAATGCTCAAATCATTCTATTATGGATCGATAACGCTGCCTGTTCACCACAGACGTGCTAAGCTGCGTATCAATCAATGAATGTATAGGATATCAACCAACAGGATCTTCATATTCATAGCATAGCTTGGCTTAGTTCTAGTGGAAAGGGGTTCAACGAAGCTAAGTTTTTACATATGCGCAAAGTTCATCCTCATATCTCCGCTACAACACTTTGCTCTGGTGGAAATAGACAATTGTTTCGCAGCTTAGCTTCACCTCTTAGGTACCTCGTACATCTCTGAGCGAAAGGTATCTTTTGAGTACAAAATGGACGAAAAAAAAGAGAAACCCTTCTTTGTTTAAAACATCTACACGAGCACAGCTAGACTCTGAATTGCGAGCGCATCCTCTTGTAACTAAAACAACATAACCATCACGTCTGTACTCCCCGAGGGGTTAGGCAAGCGAACATCTATAGTACACCCAAATTTCGCCAGTTATGTTTAAGTTCCATGTAATAGGGGGGGGAAATATTAGTGTATTTAATCCATAGAAGGGACTATTTGAACACAAGTATAAGCAAGCCCGCAATACTTTGTTGACCGATTAATGTATTTCACAGCTAGCAGCATAGCATAACACAGTGCATTCAATCGCTAGCTGAACATATATTAATCATCGTGTACCTACGATGTTTAATAAATGTGTACGATGTTTAATATTTGCATTTGTTTAAAAAACTTGCTGAGATCCTGGGGTAGGTGCGCGGTGCGGGAGGAATGACAGAGTATGTGACACTTATGTTAAGATAATGAGATAGCGTCAACAAGATTTTTCTGACAATACCTATAATAGTAGGTATTGACCAAGATCATCAGGTATTCCATAATATATTTTCTCCTCAATTGAACAATATTGTGGCGGTCTATAATGTTTTTCTCAAAACGGAACCCCAATTTATGCATCATACAGATGCAGATGTCAGAACTTCACCTTCTCTCAAAGCTATCTTAGTTTAATGATTGTCGAGATTGTAGTAAAACATCTTTTGCATTTTTACACAAGACTCAGTAGTGAGCATTCTCTGTAAGATTGGTTATTTAAAAAATATACCGCACACCGAGATCTAAACTGAGACAACTCAAAAAAGGTAATTTTTCAAGAGACAGTAAAATCGTATATCTGCCTTTTTTGTTAGGGAAGTTATACAATTTAATTTGATTCTAGATAATAAATAGCTTGTAAAATGTCACTGTATATAAACTGGGGCTAAAATTAAAACCTTTCTATGATCACCGAGCATTCGAATACAAACATAACTCGAAATTTATTAGATCTAGGTGTACGATTACGTTTTTATAGACAATTAATTATGTACACTTATTCGCAGAAGCAAGATCTTATCAGTAAATAATAGTACTTAGGCCAATTTCACAATCTTTAGATAACTTTTATCTGAGGAATAAAAATTGCGGTTTGACAGGTTTTGTACAGAAAGTATGTCAAACCGCCATTTATTTATTCAAAATTGCTGCTCTAAATTAATTAGTTTGCGAGTTGCGACTCCATAAAAGCGCATCTATCGCGGATATCTAGTTTTTAATAAGCTCGAATGAGCGACAATGGTTTAATGAGCGTGGAAACGCTAGAACAGCTGGTCAGGATGAGGCTATGATTAGCATACTGTTAGTAACATCACGCTGTCCCAGACCCGAAGGCACAGGGGTGACCTTATAGTATACCCACATTTTGCCAGTAATGATTGTAAGTCCCTTGTAAAATGGGGCAAGCAGATTGCCAACCGGGTACAAAGCCAGACCCCGGGATGTTACTGGACAATGGTTTGTTATAAACATTGCATTAAAATAGCCTCCAGAGTATCGACTCTGGACGCTATTTTTTTTATCCTACTTAATAAAAATCTTCAATTCATTTTTTAAATCACTGATAGAACGCGTATCCTAAACCGCTGGGAGAGTTGACACTACAGTTCCTTATACAGGATGTAAGGCTAAACACTCTTGTCATTCAAACCATGGGTAGTTGACTTAAATATAAAAATAAATGACCGAACACAACAAAAAAAAAACGTTATGTTCATTAAAAGATTTTAAAAAGTTTCTATCTGACACCGTGCTTGCTAGCGAAACAGCTGACTGACTAAGGGAGGGGTCGCGCTCGCTGCCGGTCAGGTCACATCCCCGCCCGTGTTGAGACGTAAGTTCGCTGCCCTAGAGCATAGGGCAACGAACTTGTGTCTCTTGTGGTAAAATTTAGGTCTAAATTTTTTTTTTATAGTTGTAATTTTCCATTGATTTTACGTTCTATAAATGAAACCAAACCACTGGTTGCAAGGATAACGGTGTTTACCCTAACACCCTGTATAACAAAGATGAGCTATATAAATAAGGATTTTCAAAAATGTATCCTCTAAACCGGTAAAACAGGGGATGAAAGTTTGTATGATAGTCATTTTTGCCAAAGGAAATTTCATCAGCCACACCACTTGTCATGTATAACTTACTTCAAAGCCAGCCTGAGCTTCATATCATGTTGTGGCAGTTTCCTCATGATATTGAATGATATGAAGGAGTGAGGAGTTCCGATCTGCAGTGCGGTATTTGTGTGGTATTTCTCGGAGTCACGAACGTAGATTGAGGTCATTGATGAGCCGCCTTGACCGCCCGCGCGGTATGTTAGGTACCCCACAGAGTGAGCATCCAGTTGGACAGCCATTGCTGAAGGATAAAGAAAATGGTAATCAATATTTTTTGGTTCGATATGCAGAAAGTTTTTCGTGTTTGCCATATTTCTCATGATAGCGCCAACAATCACAGTCCAGTTCGACCAACTTCGGGTCTTGATTCGATATTTTTTAACACACAAATTAACTTTGTAACAACAGAAACTCTTCCTTATCTTGATATATAAAACAAAGACCAATGAGCCCGCGCAGTGCTAGAGTTGGCCATCAGATGGTACCAACCCATTTTCCGAGGGATTTTGGTACTGCCCAGATTTCAGATGTTACACATCGTAGGCGAAATGCGACTACTGTAAGACTCGCTCGTTTTTTTGTATAATATAAACGCGATGAACAAAACTTACTTGATATAAGACTTGGTGAAATCCCTCTAGGTGTGAACTGCAACACGGTTCCGCAGTTCAAGAACATCAGTCGCGAAAGAGTCCTAAATATCTTGAAGCCGAGAAGAGGTCCATTTCCTATACCAAACTCCACCTCTGTCCAACCCTTCTCAGAACTGAGGTTTCTGTTACATACATTCACAGAGCCGGTACCTGAAAATATTATTAAAGTGTCTTATTATACATGCTTAAGATACAGGACTATCATCAGCAACGTAAGAGAGTTGCTAAGTTGGTATTTTTTGAACAACTTGGAACAGATCAAGTACGATCTTAATCACCACGAAAAATATTTGTAGCGATGTGCCTTCAATTAGCAGAAAGCAGTTTGCTACATCATTTACCAGTTTTATGTAAACTTGAATTATCTGCACATCATAATCTGTAAGTTACTGCTACAATGAACAATCATCATCATCATCATTAAGCCGAAAGCCTTCCCAAGCATCGCAGCAACGACCGATATTGTGCTTCCCGCATCCTGCACCAGGTCTCTTAGAAACTCATCCTTATCCGTCAGCCCAGATATCATAACTAACTAACTCATACATCACCACCATATCATCACTTCACCGTGAGATAGTTTCGTAACCACATGGACAATATTGGTATCCACAAATATGAAACGGGTTATATGGAAACTAACACGAATGTTATTCAAATACTTGTTGTTACCTTATTTTATTCAATACATGGCATTACCTATTCCATTCTGTGTCGATATGTTTCCTGATAGAGTCATGGTGTTTCTCAGAGTGACTGGTGCATCGATTGACTGCTGTATAGTCATGCCGGATACTTCAATACTTGGTATAATAGTCGGTTCCTCCCTATAATTTTAGAAATAAACAGAAATTAAACATAAATAAATGCGAACTATCAATCATTTTGAATGCAACCAAGAATATAAAATACAAAAATCTAACTTAAATAAGTATGCAAAGAAATATATCCTCAGAAGCAAATGAGGTAGCTCAAAAAAACATAATCTAAATTGAATTTAGATATTTTGCTTACCAGCTGCTGATGGGGTAGTATTTTGACCACGACATAAGCTGTTCTTATAAGTTAGTGAAGATACAAGTAGAGAGGAATTACCATTAATAGAATTTGTAGTTATTGAGATTCATCTAAGTACTTAAATATTGTCTAGTTCACTGTTCATTATAGGCATCCGGAATCCTGATCTACTAACAGAAATCTCAAAATCTCAATAGTTCAACATGATGTACACTTAAAAAATAAAGGTATAACAAAAGAAAAAAATAAGCATTACTCACAAAATTTCATACTCATCGTAATATTTCATGAACATGTCCGTCGCGTTGACAGACAGTGTAATGGTCCCGCGAGGGTTGGCACTCTGCTGCAGTCTTCGCTCTTCCCTCTCGCGCTTCAACCTGAAGTATAGTTACATTACATAAAGAAAAGAAAGAAAAAAAAAATTGTTTATTCTGCACAAACTAAAACAACAACATAATATTACATAAAATCATCATCAGGAGGGTCTATAATCTTTACTTAATATTATAAATGCGAAAGTAACTCTGTCTGTCTGTCGCGCTTTCACGCCAAAACGACTGAAACGATTTAAATGAAATTTTGTACACAGATAGTCTAGAGCCTGAAAAAGGACATAGGCTAGTTACTTTTTATCGACATACCACGCGGGGGTCGCTGTGGGCGAAAGCTAGTTCTGTATAAATATGCTTTCGCGGTTGCACGGCATGCTTTGCTTTGCTTAGTAGTATAGAGGCTGAGCGGAGCGGAGCTGGGTGGTGGGATACTATAGTCGTGTAGATCCTCAAGGCAAGTCTGGTGGATGCACCTTCTCCAGGATGCCAAGCCGTTTTTGGTCTAATTCCATAAGAAATAGACGAACGCAACAGGACAGTCCTAGAATGGGCTGGCACAAACCCCGGGGGACTAACAATACCTTAATAGAGTGTACCACATCCCATCCCCCATTTCTTACCTGTCTCATACCCTCCTGTCCCAAAGGAGATCATTCATTTTGGGCTAAATTATGACAGTGCCAAATAAAAAAAATGATATATTCCTTTACGATTGTTATTCTCTTTACTTTTCACTATCGGGCCAAACCTGTAGGGCAATTCCCTGCGCTGCTATACGATTTTTTATAATACTGTTTTCAGTATACTTTCTACTTCTAATCAATGAATAGTAATAGCTTGTAGTAATAAAAAATAAAGAGAAAAACGTTCTCTTTCGGAATATAGCATCTTTTATTTGGCTGGCAATTTCACCTTTAGCCCAAAAATGTATGGACGATGAATGATCTCTTTTCATAATCCCTCCCCAACCTATCCTGCTTACATCCCCAGTCTCTCCACCTCCTCTTTTCACCTTACACTCTGAACTGTGACCATTTTGTGAATGGTCTGCGTTGCGAAATGGGTGCGGACTCGGCACTCGGCACTAAAATCAGCTGATGGCGGGTAGGAGTAAAGAAGCCATGCTGGGACTACCACCGCTCCACACAGGAAGCGAGGATGGCGGCGGTACGCCTACAAACTTACCTTTCATATTCTTCTCTGATTTCTCTGGGAGTGCGAGTGCGGAATATAACTTCCCATCCTTCTACCTCCAAACCGCGCTTCCCTGATAAACCAATTAGTTCAGTGTTAATTATTAATGTTATTTGTTTTATGAATGAAATGGCACCCTCTGGTAAGATTCCCAAATAATGAACCAATTTATTTGTTTCAAAAGCCTGTGCGTATGGATCTGTCCAAACTACGTTTTTGAAGGAATTTTGTTATTCTTTGTGGATTGAAACCAGAAACTTATGAGTACTTAAGTACTTCTTATTTTACTGCTGTACCATTAATCCAAACACACAAAATTTCAAGAAGTTAATGTAAGGGACATTGTCACAACTTACCTAGGGTATCATAGATGGCTCTCTTATGTGAATCAGACAGCACCTCATAAGCCTCTTTGACTTTGTTGAAGATTTGTTCTGCCCATTTTTGTTTATTTGGATCAGTGCTGTGTTTGTCAGGGTGGAACATACGCGAGAAGCGACGATATGCACTGTTTATTTCTTCCGGTGGTGCCTGTAAAATGATGGAGTTCATTGAGTGTGATTCCTATTTTAGCATCTTCAACAAAAAAGGGTTTAAGACCTAACTACTAGTGTCAAACTTATCAAAGGCCTTGATAATAAATATTATTATTTATTTTTATGGTGATTTACCCCGTCTTCAAGATGCTCAGACATTTTCTTAACCAGACACCCAGTGATTTGACTCTCATTCTCTCATGGTCCATAAGTACCATCCAGTACCATCTCTAAGCAAAAGTAAGTAGTACCCATTGTTTTTCTAATTTATTTGAACTATTATGTAAATTTGCAGAGGACTTTGTATATCAATCATACTTTGCATACCACGCTTTGCATAATATCATGCTTTGCTTATAATTATCATGCATAAAAAAATGTGATGAACAAATCATCATTATGAAACTGATTTTTTTACAGATTTTGTGAGCTATGTGAAGAACATAGCTACTTCAGCTTGATAGAGGAGGAATGGTGTGGTGGTATGGTCAAGAATGAAGACACATTATTATTATATCTGGATTTTTAAGGCAAATCATACCAATCATATCAGATAGTGTAAATTGACTGCAATCATAGCCTTTGCCATTTTACATACATTTAAAAGGTCAAGACTATATTTAAAGGGTTAAATTGTGAAGCTTTGACTATGAATGAAAAAATGCTTTTCTAGCATCACAAAAAATGCGTACCAACCAAAAAGTTGCGTTTGATAATTTAACTGCGTCAGACTTACTATTTGTACATTATGGACATTTCTTTTTTTAATTAATTTCCCTGGTCATTAGATTATTTATTAAGTACCTATCTTAAAGAATTTAAAATCACATAAAGAAAACAAATAACTTCAAGCTTCACTGTTTTACACACTGCAAGTTTAAAGATAAATATTGCATCATCCTCCACAGTAACTGAGCTACAAACTAAAATTCTGATTCGCAGTCGGTAACATGCAACAGTACTTGACTATTTATAAGATTACCTATCCAATTATCTGGAATACGGAATTTTATAGGGGCTGTAACGAGTGCAGGATGCACCGCTCCTAACCTCAAATATAAATTTAAAATAAATGATCCAAAATTATATAGTGTTTAATAATATAAATAACTCTGCTGTTTATAAGAAATATCTGCATTCCACGATATAAAGTGGATTTGTGTCGTTATATAATATTGATAGTGTAAAATGCTGAAAGCAATTCTAAAAATGCACGTGATTTATATTTACCGTCTTTGAAACATTAAGTAACTGATAGTAATTATCTTCGAGCAAAAGATTATCGCCTTCTTCATCCATTTTCTATAGTACAACTATAATTTTATAAATTAAAAACCCAACAATCAGTCCCTCCAGTGATAGATGTTACTTGACTTTTGTTGCCGCTGCAATGACAGCACGGGGGCGCCACTTGTGGGACGGGGGGCACAGATAACTTAGAAACAATAAGAGCAAGTTATTTTAATTTTTACAGCCAGCCAGGGTAATTGGCTTTTAAGGTCTGTACACACGCGTGTAGACCGAACGTCAATGATGTAGATGATAAAAACCACCAAGCACTACACTGACTAGCTAAAAGTCAATGTGCTACCAGTTTTCTACCGACTCACAACGAGCGGTCTACTGTATAGGCTTGTGCAACCCTTGTCGCGCCCGCGATATCGCGCCTGTTTGTGGGGAGCCTTAAAACGGGTGGATCGACCTATCATCATTAACGATGATGGAAAAGGAAAAAATCTAGAGGACTGACTTATGCTATCGAAAAGCTTATGTCAATTCTTGTAGAAATACGAAACGCTTTCCCAAGTGATTGTCACTTGTCTAGTACTCAGGGTTAGGACTGATTTAGGGCTGCTCTACGGGATCGAATCCGTTTTCCATGCCGGTGGAAGATTGGAAAGCTGGTCCTGCTGAAGGAAGGGCGCCTAGCGTACACCCCTCCCCCTTCATAGTCCTACCACCACGTCGGTCGTGTTGTTGGATGTGGTGGGCAAACTCTTTGAGAGCATTATGGCAGACCGCCTCGTCCAGCACACGACAAAGTATTGGCCGGATCTGGTAAACAACGAGTTTGATTTCCGCCGGGGCCACAGGCGCGTAATCATGTGAGTGGAGTTATTTGAAGCTCCGCCTCACTGCCACTCAGATTTATATTATCTAAAGGTCTATCTATGCTGTGCTTATAATCATATCATATCCTTCCTTTTGTTCGTCGATCGTGCTCTCCGTATTAACATCGCCTAGTATAATCAAACATCTCTTTATAATTATTTCGATGGATCGAGATGAAAGTATCCTCGACAAGTCGAAAGTATCATCGACATGTCTCGTCTCGACTCCTCCGTTCATGAACGTGAAAAGTAGTGTCCGACCGAAGGTTCGGTTTCGGGCAGTTTGCGCCAAAAAATCAGGTAGGTATCGTCCTCAGTTTCGATGACGATACCTGATTTAAAAAATGGCTGAATCTTCAGCCCGACCGAAATTGACGTTCGTGGGCTGTTGGTTTTGACGGCGGCGCAGTGCGCTGCTTAGCGCGAAACCACTGACTTTTTCCAGCATCGTCGCGTCTCGGTGTGAACTGACCCTTATTCTATGGTCCTGTTTTCACCCTTTTTGTACAAAACAACTTTCTTTGTTACCCGACTACGACTACGAAGCAAAAAGGAAGGTTATGATTTTGACCGGTATCATCTGTTCCCTCATATTATTTATACAACTCATCACAATTTGACAAATGATTTGATAACAAATGGTATCGTTGGAAGCTTCTTGATCGTCCGCTAGTTAAAGGGTAGGTACCTACGTGAAATATGGTCATGAACTAAACTTTTTAATCATAGCATGTTGGGTATCTAATGAAAGGGCTTAAAAACGAATCACAGCATCACAACTAGTATCATCGTCATCGCTCAGTTAAAAATTTGGCTAAGAATTTCTACAACGACTGGTCCTGAGCTTCCCGCATCCAAGCGATTCCTGCTACCTCCAGTTCCACTCTGCGCCTTTCGGTATGCAGTCACCACTCAAAAGAATTCGGTACCATCAACACACGGCACACCAATTGCGTAACACTCTTTCACAATCCGAAGGATTTTGAAATTTAATAAATCCATTGCAAGGATCGACATAGTAAAAAAACCGGCCAAGTGCGAGTCGAATCTGTAAAAACAGCAAAAACATCACGTTTGTTGTAAGTATGGAAGCCGCCTTAAATATTTATTTTATTGTTATAGCGGCAACAGATACATCATCTGTGAAAATTTCGACTGTCTAACTACCACGGTTCATGAAATACAGCCTGGTGACAGACGGACAGACGGACGGACGGACGGACGGACGGACAGCGGAGCCTTAGTACCCTTTGGGTACGGAACCCTAAAAACTCAATGACTGTTGTCATTGTCAAAATTAAGGGCGCACCCCACCTCAGATTTTATCCCGCTCGCACCATACTACTCGCGACCTGAGTGAGAACGAGACGGAGTGGGGCGCTAGCGGCTCTAAAGCGTCGAAAAGTTTAGGTAGGTAATTGCTTTTTACGGTGAAAATAATGGTAATTTAAAAAAAATGACACACATAAGACCTGCTTTATAGTGCAGATATCATGCAAAGTTTCATGATCTAATTTGAAGTAGTTTTTGAATACCAACGGTTTATAATTCTGTGCAGTGGTAACTTTTGATTTTTTTTCTATAGAGAAATTTTTATGTAATCGTGTTTTCGCCTCACATAAGACCTAGCATCAATCCTCAACTTTAACATATATTTATTTCAAAATTAATGCTGCAGTATTTTCGGCATAACATAGGATCATGCTAAGCAATTTGTGATTGGGTGCGCCCTTAAAGGCGTTGAGGAAACCCTACTGTGAGTCTGCGAGCAATCTGCCCAATGCAGAATTCCAGACTTGTAATTCAATTCAATTTCAATTTATTTCAAATAACCATGGCTCATTTGTTAGTAAACTTATCCTATGTTAGTAATTAAGATAATTATAACAACATACACAATTTTCTGTACAATATACACAGCGGCAGTACTGTCGGACGCTTCACCGCGGTAATAAAACAAGATAAATATTTAACAAACCCAAATATTTCTAAGGAACATTTACATTAGACTATAAGTATATAAAACAACACCGACTACTTACAGATACAAAACAATATATTTTTTTACAAACATGTTGGAATCCAATTATCACATAACAAGTACAGTATGCAAGGGTAAACACCGTCGTCACTCAAACCATGGGTAGTTGACTTAAATATAAAAATAAATGACCCAGCAACAACAAAAAAAAAATTCATTAAAAGATTTTAAAAAGTAAATATCCGTCACTGTCCCGATACTCATGGATACGCGCTCGAGAGAGCTGCGAAACAGCTGACTGAAGAGGCGCGGCCGGTCATGTAACGTCCCGCGCGCCTTGTTGAGACGCAAGTTCGTTGCCCTTACGTATAGGGTGAAATATTCTTGTGAAAAAGATAGATTTTCTTTAAAAAAAAAAGTTTTTTTCCATTAATTTTACGTTCGTATAAATGAAACCAAACCACTGGTTTCAAGGATAACGGCGTTTACACTAACACCCTGTATAAATTGTTTTTAGTTTAGGTACCTATACAATACAACACGTATAATCGCTCCCACGTTATATTTAGTAGGATAAGATCCAAAGTAAGATCGACCTTCATCCATTTTACACGATGTTGGTACGAATATTAAATTATTTACAGGAACCTAGTGGGCCTACGAATAAATTGCAAATGCGTTGCCTAATTAAGCATGTTCATGGCTAAAATTAGTTCAAAATACTGTAAGTACTTAATTAGATTCCAATTGAAAGTAAGTATACTAGCTGCCGCCAGCGGCTTCGCCCGCGTGTAATCTTTATAAATTATAGCCTATGTTACTCAGGGTGAATGTAGCTTTCTAATGGTGAAAGAATTTTTCAAATCGGTTCAGTAGTTTCGGAGCCTATTCAAACAAACAAACAATCAAATCTTTCCTCTTTATAATATTAGTATAGAAGTATAGATAGTATAGACTAAGCTTTTGACCGCCGCGGCTTCGCCCGCGGGGATGTCGGAGACGCGAGCGCGCCTCAAATAAATCAGGTTTATTGGATTCCCATAACGTTCCTGAAATAATTTCATGTATCAGTCGTCTTAGTATGATATACTGAATTCATCGCATCAGTCTGCGGAGGGCTGTCACACTGTATATTTTTCTTGTTCAACGCGTGTTTGTGTTTATGTCAGTGTTATGTCAAACTCCATACAGAAATGTCATTTTAAAAAAGGTGTTTGTATAAGCTACGGTTTTGTGGTAATATAAGGTATACTGATAACTGATACTATTATTTGATCAAATATAATTTTCACCCGGTAAACAGATGGGTAATGGTCTTTTTGCAAAAATCAAAAATCTCACTTCGGATCTTTTGACTAATTGGAATATAATATTAAAACATGTCAAAACAAAGATAATAGAAAAACTTGTCAAATTGATAATAATTATAATAAACTTAGCTTTATCAAACATCGGGAGATTTCTGTGCTATATCTTAGTTAAATATGAAGTAATGTATTATTCATTATAGGTAACCCTGTGATGAATTCTCTTTAAATAATAGTGAAAACCGCATCCAAATCTATTGTGTAGGTACATAAGCAGAACTAAGAACACACAGAAAGACACGAAATGTTACGTTGTATTATACATTTTCATTTATTTATTGGGTACTTATACTAACAACTATTGATTGGCCTTTAGAAGGCTGATAACAATTAAAATTCTATTCTGTCTCATAAGTGACAGTTGGAGGCTAATTAGTACTAATGGTACTAATTAGCTGTACTAATTATACAATAATAATAATATTATAAGCATAATAATATATATTTAGTTTTTTTTAAATAAGTATTTTATATATTTAGATGATTATCCCATAGTTAAGCGAAAAGCTTAGAAATAATATTACATTATTATGTTATGTGTGTGTAATATAGAAGAACTAACTAACAATTAAAATTCTATTGTCTCATACATAAGTGACAGTTGGAGGTCATACTAATGGTACTAGTTAGCTGTACTAAATATACAATAATAATAATATTATAAGCATAATAATATAAATTTAGAAATATATACTTATATTTTTTTAATAAGTAAATTTAATTTTTATGATTATCCCATAGATAAGCGAAAAGCTTAAAAATAATATAATATTATTATTTGTGTATGTAATTTAGAAGAATTAATAATAACTAAGCACACAAAAAGACATACGAAAAGGGACTTTGTTTTATATTATTCATAGATTTGATAATTATAGATTGAAATAATTTTATACATTAAGGAGATATTCATATCAGTACTTACAACTATAATAAACTTCCAACTTGCGGGTCGAAAAAGCAATGCCAAAACACTTGCTTACTATTGAATTATTAGTATACCCAAATCATGACCCGCCGCAGCTTCGCACCGCGCGATCATTGGATGTGGTGATATGTCTAATCATCGAGATTTACACAAAAATTCTTCCAGAACAACTACTTACAAGGTAGTGAAAAATGCTTCAAAATCAATTTTGTAGTTTAGATTGTAAATTTATAAACTACACAATGGGCTTTGACATGCTGTTTGTTATTTTAAACTTTAGAAGAACTATAAGCACACACACACCGATAGACACGAAAACCGACCTTGTATCTATAAATAATACTATAAATATTTATATTACTACTTATATTTTTTTTTTTGCTACAAGATTTCAGCCAGCTTATTTATCATACCATCATATACTGATAAGTTCAAAGTAATTCTTAGCAGATTTTATTTTTTGGAATATTTTTTCAAAGCATTTTCCTTAGCACTCCCTCTAATAGCCTTACCAGTGCAGTTAGAAACTACACACAAATATCACAGTTTCCGCTAAATATTTTTATATTTGCACATAATCAGGTACCGTTGACATACAATGCTTTGCTTAAGTATCATTAAATGACAGTAAGGTGAGTGTTTAATAGATTACGGTGAATTGGTGCTCTCTGCACCGTCCTGGAAATTGTTTGTATTATTATTAAATGGTGCTCCAAGCCCATACAGATGACCACTGGTACTTTCAATATTGCCATCAAAGAATATCTGTAAAAAAAGGTTATTTTATATTTTCTTGCAAAAATCTTGGGTTCAAATGAACCAGGCATAAAACATATACAACGTGCCGCTACATTTTAACACACGCTATCGGGATGATCCAGATACACGACGAATCCTTTCACCGAGCCACAGATATTATAATAGACCGAGCGCAGCCTTGAGCACGCCGTGTCCCAGGACTGACCATTACCGACACACGTTAATGTCCTATCGATTACGATTTCGTGTATTCGTTTTATGAAAATATTTGAATTTGATTAAACGTTATTATTTATTGATTTATTTAAAATTTTCTAAATTACCATCCTGGAGCAACCTGTACTTTAAAGAACTGTAGCGAAGAGGTAATTTGCCGGGGTCACGGATCATATTATTATGTAGGCGAATAGAAGGAAAGCCGCGCAATTTCTTAGAAATTATGCCGACTAAGGATCTTACCAATAGAACGTAAGCCAGCTGGTAGGTGTAGCTTCATAAATGAATATTTTACACAGAGTGCTCTTAATTTTGGTTATGTTTTTATTATTTAATTTGTATGTTTTTTTTTTTTTTTTCAATTTACGAATTATTTTATTTTATTGTAATTTTTATGTTTAGTGGCCACTAGCCCTACCCGTTCGTAAATTAATGTCGCCATTGTAGCGGCACGTTGTATAATACATCCAGTAAATGAACAGAGACATACTTCTTTGATTTTGAAAAATGCCATTCCTGTGAGGTGTGAGTCAGACCCAGCTTGGTGTTGGGGCCCTACTCGACGCAGTTCTAACTGGTCAGCTACTTCTTGCAAACCACCTTTTAAGTTCTTGCATAACTTCATCAAGTACTGTGAATAAGTAACAACATAAATAAGTAAAGGATCATTACAACCCGTGCGCATTAACATAGCACCTGGCTCGGAACTCAATACTCCCCCCGCTACCCACGCAGCGGGGAAGCGAGGGCAGGCACAAACGTCATTGAGCCAGGTGCCATGTTAATGCGCACGGGTTCGGGGTTGTACAATGTATTTCAGATTATAAAATACAAGACTTACTTTCACATCGTAAACAGTAGGAAAATACAATCTGAGAGTTTCAAAGAAGTCAGTTTCTTCCTGAGGCAGATTTTGATCAGTTAGGATTTTAAGCAAATATCCAAAATCATAACCAGAATGAAAACTCAACCACTTGATATTGTCCATTAGCACAATACCTAAAATGAGAAAGTGTAAAATAATTAGTGAATTGAATAATGAAGTAGAAGGGCCAGCGCACATCTGGCGAGGTGTAGCGCAGCGCATTCGTCACTACCAATCAAATATCGACCCTGCATCATTTGAAATAAAGTTGAAAATAAATAATCTTCCATTAGCTCGAGAGCGCTCAAGAGGCGCGCGACTAAGGTTTTTACTCTCAACTATATTTTTAGGCACGGAAAGTTGATATTTGTTAGACAGTGAAAAATGCTCTGCGCTGCGCGCCGCCCTATGTGCTCCAGCCCTAATAGTGTTTTACTTGGAAGAGAGAATTTTAAATGACCTGAAGTCATCAGAAGTTCAGCAAATTCTAAAGGCTCAATGCCATGCTCTTCGTGTTCTCTGAATTGTAGACCAGAATTTTGTAGCAGATCAATGGAGTCTTGCGCATACATATCTTCTCTGTAAACAAAAATTAATATGATGACTGCTGTACATTCAACGGAAGTAAACACAAAACAATTAATCATTATCATCATCATACTTACTGCAAGTTGAACTTAAAATTAAATTGCCAAGTAGTGCAGCCTTGTGGGGTTTTGCCATTTTCATCCATAAATGTAAGACCTAACTGTATTATCCTTAAAAGGTCCACATTACATCTGGAAACATGATAGATAGCAGTGACTAGATAGCAAATACCTTACTATACAAGTGCGAGTCAGACTCACCGTTTCGTACCCTTATCTATAAAAACGGCAAAAAAATCACGTTTGTTGTATGGGAGCCCCTTTAAATATTTATTTTATTCTGTTTTTTAGTATTCGTTGTTATAGCGGCAACAGAAATACATCATCTTTGAAAATGTCAACTGTCGAGCTATCACGGTTCATGAGATACAACCTAGTGACAGACGGTCAGACAGCGGAGCCTTAGTAATAGGGTCCCGTTTTACCTTTTGGGTATGGAACCCTAAAAAAGCTCATTTAGAAAACCATTAATAGTCACGATCATACAACAAGAGTGTCTTATCACTAATAGCGATGTTTTCCAGACACTTTTGGATATTTAGGGAACAATATATTAACTAAGAGGGTGGTGCGTTTGGTTGCGGGTGCTGTAGTGAACTGAAATTAACATATCTTAGGTACATGTTACAAAATGAAGTCGCTTTTCGTGTTTGTCTGTATGTCTGCATTGTTCTTCTAAACCACCCAACAGATTTTGAGGAGGTTTTCACCATTGTATAAAGAAGTTATTCCGAAAGGTATAAAATACATTAATATTAAAGTTACATATAAAAAAGAAATCTCGATGTTTTGTCAAGTCCAAAAAACCGTGCGAAGCTGGAGTGGGTCGCTAGTTATTAATGTTCACTAAATATATTTCAAGACTTCTTCAGATTTTTTAATTTATATTGTGAACTAGCTTCCGCTTGCGGCTTCGCCCGCGTGTTATGTCAATAAAAAGTAGCATAGGTCCTTCCCTGGGATGCCATCTATCACCTTGCCAAATTTTATCGAAATCCATTCAGTGGTTTAGGCGTGAAAAGGTAACATATAGACTGGAAGACAGACAGAGAGTTTCTCTCGAATTTATAATATATGGATAGTATGGATGAATACCTCAACAGCTGATATTGATAGTCAGCAGTAGACCTGAATTCACCAATTGGTCTTGCCACTACTCCAGGGAATTCTGTATCCATGGCCACCCAGTGATACTTCTGCACGATCTAGGGATAAAGGTGAGTTAGTTTCACTTTAAAAAATTACGTACTAAAAGCTAAGATACACTATCTAAATCACCGAAGCAAATACAGATGAACAGAAGCACCTGTCTAATCACATGAAACTCTTCATGCAGATTATGATTCCAAACATTTTTGATGGAAATGGGGCAATCATCTTTAATGGCACCAGATAAAATGTATCCATAATTAGCTGCAGGCATTTGTAAATTGATTAATTACTCCAGAAAGAAATGAAGGAATGAAATTGAAATTATATTTGTAATTACTATTGTTGCAAAAGTTTTTAGTATTTTATACCACTTGTAAACTGACTGATGTATACAGATATTATGAATTTATGATACTAGCATTAGTCTGTGGATAGGATACTAGCACCATAGACTACAGCACAGAGCACAGACGTCAAGGAACGGCGATGCAGATGATGTGCATGAATGGGGCACAAAATAAATGGGGTTATAAAGATGTAAAGCTCATCATAGGCGGCAGCACCATTCGTCCGTCCTCCGGCATTGTTGTTATTATGCGTTTGCAACAGAAAACATTCAGTAGATGTTTAAAACTTGTCACATGAAACAAAACTTATTATTTGTTTTGTTTGGACTTGCGTTAGCACTATAAAAAAAAAATATGAGTTAGTTTAACTGTGCGTTTGCACTGGCGTAACTTTCACAACAAAACATGTTGAAGTCCTAGTTCCTGTCAAAAATTGTATGGAATATTGACAGAAAATAGAGATTTTTACCCGACTGCTACGAAGCCATAAAAGAGGGTTAAATCCGTAGGCCAACCCTGAAATGTACGTAGAAATCCAGAGGCACCCTCTGGAAAACTCTGTAAAAGATAAACGGACTTTTTTTTATCTCACCACTTGGGGTCTTCTTCTTTTCTAGTTGAAGAAACCAAATCAATCTTGAAGATATAGTCCTAAGACAAAGTTGTGGTACACACGGGCGATTTTTAACACGCACTGGAAAAAGCCGCAGTGCGTCCTCGAAGTTTAACATTTTTAATCTATGCCAGTTGATTTTGACAAGAATTTTGAGCAAGACGTCACTCTGTGACGTCACTGATGCAAATCCAATCATAGACAAATCTTATAACAATTCTAATCTGTGAACTACTCTCTCTCCCGTTAAAAAATGTGGATTTTATTGAATAAATTTCACATTAATGTTCCGTTAATTGTTGATACAAATGTAGGATATTAAATTTGTGAAATATTTGTTGAAAGTGATAATAGTCACCAGTTTATTATTAAAGAGGTAAAGCTGTTTTGTCTACGTTGTTATTTATTATAGTTGTAATAATTATCGTTTAGTTCTTGTAACTGTAAAAAAATATCGTGTTTTGATGTGATGAGCAGTTAGAAAGTGATTAATAATTTTGTTTATGATCTACTGCCACTATCCGGTGAAGGCATATAAGGTAAGCTTAAAAGGTGTAGGTGGTTTAGTTGTTTTGGGATTGTTCATTCTAAAATGGCTGTTTCGAATTTTGAATCATTGCGGCAAATACTGTGAAGTGAGGTAAAGTATACATTAAATTGGGGCTATCAAAGTTTTCACTTAGTGGTATGTGCTATGTCAGAGATGCACCAATAATTTTCACTAAGCAGCACATCAGGCTTTCCCCTTGCAGGAGCATAAATTACGCACACAAGCATACCGTGTGTGAAAGTATCGTATATTAAATAAATCTTTCTAATAAAATAGAAGCAGGCTTTATTGCTATTGTAGCAAACATTCTAATCTCACAACTTAATTCAAATTTATTTATTTAAATGGCATAACTATACCATTCATATAAACAATTTGATGCCTGTTTTAATGATAATAAACCTGCCTGCCTGTTTTATTATCATTAAAACAGGTCAGACATAGTCATCATAATTTTCCTCTTTTTATAAGATACCTGCCTCTATCAATGAACTAAAATAATGATAAGTACTACCCTTGGGTAAAGTAGTCTTTGTAAGAGTTTTCAGAGAGGTTTAGAAAACAGAGTATAAAACAATTAATACTAGCAGTACCTAAGTAACGTTTTTTTTTCTGAAAAACATAACATGGCTTAGTAACATGTAAATAAATGAGTCACTCGGAATTAAAAAAAAATACTATGTTCATCTTTAAAATTCTCATACTACTAGGATTTAGAAGGATTCACTCATGTTTGATGTTATTTATACATCCAAAAACACTACTCCAAATCAAACTTCCAAGCAATCATCATCTCGATCCTCTAGCGATAATTCAATCTATTTGGGATCAGCACAGAATGTTTTCTGCCACATATTTCCTGCAGCTGTAATCTCAGTATTCACTCTCATAAACATCTAGTCATATCTTCTTTTACACAACTGATCCATTGTATGTTTTGCTGTCCCATACTCTGATGGCCATCCACATATCAACGCACCTGCCAGCAGTCTTAATTTTTTTAAATTATAAAGTATTTCATTCTACTTAAAACATTATTTAACTTGGCTTGGCACCATTTTTACGACTCAACAAAACATAGAGATTTATTTTTTAAACATAAGCAATTTATTAGTTACACATACCTTCAAGAATAAATTCTATAAATAATGGTGAAAACTGCATCAAAATCTGTTGCAGAATTTAGAAGAAAAATGAGGTCATATAGACAGACACGAAAGGCGACTTTCATTTATAATATTTGTAGATATCCACGAATATGACCAGCATTGAAGCAAATCCTTATCATTCACTGAAAACTGTCACACAATTCATCTTTCTGGAGTTAAGATAAGATTGCTGTGATCTTATTTGAATCAAATAACACTCAATCGCTTTGTTTTAATATAAATAAATTTCCTTTTAGAACAAGTTTATTAGTGAAAAGTTGATTATCAAGAAACAGTCACAATCTGGTTTTAATAAAGATACAATTCTTGATACTTTCATACAATTATTATTTATAAGCAATCATGTACAGGAAGTACAGTAAAGCAGGTCTGTGCCTATTTGGTCCACTTACTCCAATAAATTTATTGTATCTGTGTCACAATTAGTGATTTGCTTTGCATACAAATGAAGAGTTCCTTAAAAACAGGTCCGGTGATTTTTTTTTTTTTGTGCTGTTTGTTTTTTGTATAGAGGTATTTCAAAATAGATTAAAAGTTTTTTTTTTTTACTTTGTGGCTTTTATAAACTAAACAGCTTATGTTTGTTCTTATGTGTTATTGAACCAGCCCATCACAGACCCATGACTGTGTTCAGTAGTCTAATCTTTATACTTTGCAATTTTTGTATACCTACTATTGTTTTATTTGATGCAGAGCTTCTAGTTTCATTTTTATGTTCGGTGCAAACTACTTCTTTTTGAAGGACATAGTGTGTTTAAAATTATTTAAAATATTTATGACTTTAAGACCATCCCCTCGTGGGTTGGTGTAAAAGTTGTGAAAGTGGTAAAAGACGTTTTGTGTACTGAGGCGTCTGAAGCAGTTTTAGAATATCGGTTTAGCTTTCGTATGTACCAGTTTCAATACCACAGACTTGGATTAATTATCAGCCGTTTGTCGTTAAAAGTGCAGCATCCTTACACACACACGCACGCACTCACACACACACATACCTACACACTAAATCTACCTATTTACAATGGCTTTCATTTACCTTTATTTTTGCATGCATGTTATTGTTACCAGGATAATTATACCTAATTATAATATGTACTACGTCATGAGACCCCTATATGTATATTGTTTAAACGGGATCAGTCCTGTCTCTCCTAAACACAGGCTACTCAGTAGCCTATATAGGAGTACAGCGCTTCACCCGCTTACCAGACTGTCTATTATTCTCATGTCCCAATGTATCTGTACTATAATCTGGTCCTTGTAAACAATAAATAAATTTTATCTTTTTATCTTTTATCTTTTTATATATTTTAAAACAAAGTCCTCCGCCGCGTCTGTCTGTCGTCCTGTTCTCGATAAACTCAAAAACTACTGCACCGATTTTCATTCTGTTTTCACCAATGGATAGAGTGGTTCTCGAGGAAGGTTTTAGTATATCATAACCGAAATTCACGCGAGCGAAGCCGCGGGCATCAGTTAGTATAATATAAATTAAATTAACACAGCATGAGGTCCTAGGTTCGATTCCCGGGTCGGACAAAGTGTTAATGGTTTTTTCATCAGGAATTTCTCAGTAGCAGCCCCGAGTCTAGATTTGTGCCTGGTTGATGGCAATAGGCTCGCCCCCTATAACATGGGACTTAAACATAACTGGCGAAATGTGGGTGTACTGTTAGGCCACCTCCGACCCCAACAGATGATTCGTGTTCACAGATAGGTGGTATTTCAAGAGGCTCGAAATTGTGACTAGGCCTGGGTGTTATTTCTATAACCGCTCCAATTAATTATCAGTTTTGAATCGCGATAAGAATGTTGTCATTTTACAGGGTGACTAGATCTCTTTATACATTGACTTTTATAAGGCTTTTTTATGCGACAAATAAAAATTTCCAGGGGCCGTATTATGAAGTATTAATGACATCATTATTCCACTGCGAAAAAAGGATGGTGCTATCGGCCTTGTATAGCTCCGTCTCTCACTCACACTGGAAAAATGGTGGCATTAACACGTCATAATTCGGGGGCAGCTAAACAAGTCTAGCAATGTTACTTCGTAAAATTAAACCAGTAATATTTGCAATACTAAAATCGAAACAAGAATAATGAAATGTGATACTATGTATGTTTCGTCGATACATCGTAACTATATAATTATGTGATTAGCATCTATACTTTTACCGTGGTGTAGAGCAGTCGCTTTGGAATGTCAATAAATTAATTTCAAATTCAGTGTCTCGATTATACGATCATGGCATAACAGATTTTGTTGACTGTTGCCTGTATAAACTTAGTTATTTAAACTATCTGTTTGTTCCAGATATAAGGCACTTGGTTATCAGAATGCCGTCAACCCACCTAAACCTACGCGAGGATGACGTAGTCCGGCTGGCCCTAGAGTTTCTCCACAACCGCGACCTGCACATTACTCAACTCTCGCTGGAGCGTGAAACCGGTGTCATTAATGGCAATTTCGCTGATGACGTGTTGTTTCTACGTCAACTCATCCTCGACGGACAGTGGGACGACGTACTAGAATTTATTCAACCACTAAGCGCTCTCAAATCCTTTGAAGCTGACAAATTTAATTACGCTATTCTAAGGCATAAGTATATCGAATTGTTATGTATAAGATCTGAAATTAAAGCTTATAATAATGTTGAAAATATAGTAGATGAAGTTGTGAAAGTCCTTAGCGATCTAGAGAAGCTAGCACCCTCGAAAGAAGAATACTCAAATCTATGTTTATTGTTGACTTTACCAAGTATTACTGATCATGCGCAGTTTAAGAAATGGAACCCTAGTAATGCTCGCGTTCAGTGCTTCAGAGAAGTGTATCCTCTCGTAGAACAATTTTTGCCTTGTGACAAAAAGTCTAGCGGGTCAGTGTCTAAATGTGCAAAAAATGATCGATTAATGCAACTACTAATTAAAGGAATATTATATGAGTCATGTGTTAACTACTGCCAGGCGAAAGCCACAGGGTCCAAGGAAGCACAATCGAATGAAGTTAATTTTTCGAGGTTACTCGACGGTTCTGGTTTTGATGAATCGGATCTAAGCTTGCTGTCGTGGCTGCAATCTATTCCAGCTGAGACATTTAGTGTTCCATTTGAGCAGCGAATGTTGAATGTAGACGTCGAGAAGTTGGAGCGTCCATCTTTGCACACCTCGTGGACGGAGCACATGCTTGTCACGCCGATAAAGCCGCGCACGTTCCCACATTTGGCAATGCCCTTTAGGAGACCGCGCTCGGCCGCCGACGCTATGACGAGATCATTGCGTCCCCTTCCTGACGGAGCCCCACGACATCCCGCTGTTATGGCTCTCTCAGCAATCGATTATGGCCCTTCGTCTTCTTGTTTTGCCGGATTTCATCTTACTGGAATTAAAGGAAGCAGACTGATGAACACGTCTGTGGATCGATTATTTGATAGTAAAAATGCCGAGAGTATTTTCAACGGACTGAACGAGTCCCTGAAGACAATTGATGAGGCGACGTTGAAACCCATCGGTGAGTTTACCGCTTCTACGAAAACGAATGATAGTAGCATCGGCGCGTCGAACGCCACTACTCCCGAGCACAGGGGACAAGATTACTCAGCCTCTACGTCGATATCAAACACGGCAGCGTCGACTGAACGCTCATCACTCGCGGAGCGCACGCCGCAGCAGGCTGAAGCGGCAATGTTGCCGGGCGCCGATGGAGATTTTAGAAGGGAACTACTTAAAGAATATCAAATTCAAAAACAACGCGAGTGCGATGATTATCTTCGCAATCTCTGCTCTTCAGACTTGAGGCAACAGAAAATGTAAATATATTTAAACTCAATTGGATAATAACAGTTATTTTAAAGAACCTTTCAAATTATTTATGCGTTTACTTTCATTTACTTTCAGGATGGAGCAAATAGGAGATGTTGCATCAGCTTTTCCGTCAGCTGTCAAGAATCCACAACAGATAACTCCCGATAAAGGTCGCGAGCAGGCACCATTTATCAGGTAATTTCCCACCTACTTAGACTATTAGCTTCTTATTTTATTCTTAATTGTATAATCAAATGTATAATAGATATACTTATATAAAAAATGCAAAAAATCGCTTATAAATATCTTTATAAAAGATATTATGTTTGTAATTGATAGTAGATGATTACTAGTATGCAATGCTTGCACGACACAGCAAACAGTAATCATTTTTCTTACGGAGTGGTGTACTTTCATCGGTAGAGCGAGCAAGCAATTTGTTCTGAATGTTTGGTCGCCAACTGCTCTTGAGCTGTTTTCTCTAACGAGCCGATAAATTACAATGTAATATGTAAAGTAGTCTAGTGTTATCCGTTTGAATTGAATACAGTGTATGAAACCGAAATCAAGTGAGTGCATCGTCGTGTAACATAAATTTCTCATGTTTCAGGAAAAACGAAATCATCGAACCGCCGGAGATGGGAGACCCGAAAAACGTAAGAATATTTTTTATGTATTTTTTGGAACTTTGACCGCGTTTTCGTGCTTAGCCTTGGCCATTGGTTTTAAATGATGCTATTGCTGTGTATAAACGTCAAAACACGTCTTGCCTTATATGCGAAATGACTGTTACAAAACGTTAAGCTTCACGTAACATGAAATATCATGCTTCTTATAAAAGCCATAGCTACACCATTTGATAGAGGAATGTCCATAAAACGAATAATTAAATTTTGGAATTACAATAATTATGAAAGCGAAGCGTTTAATGTCATTCGTCAAGAATTAAAATAAATATAAGTCTTAATATTACAATGCAGTAAATTTTTCCATTTTACGAGATTTCTCGTTGAAAGGCAGCGTTCACGGTCCAAATAGAAATATTTTTTAAAGAATTTCTAGGTCGGAACATGTATGACTTGACGCTGTCCGTCTCAAACATCTGAGATACTACATTATTTAGGCGATACATGTAACGTAGTTGGAAAATTACTTTTTACTGATTTTTCAGATTTTGTATTGTAATTTCTTTGCAATTTGGATCTAATAATAAAACAATATCAGATAGGTATCTGCTGTATTCCATATTTTTACGATTTCATTTTATTTGAAAGCTTCGCTTAAAGTTATTACGCCTTGGAGAACTTAAACATTTAAAAACGCTACTAATACCGAATCGCTACTAATATCAATATTCTGTCGGGCGATCAGGTTAAGCTAAGCTTGCCGGGGTTGGTCAGTGGATGGGTGGCCATCTTTATATATCGAGACTCCTCCGTGCCTCGGAAAGCACGTTACGCTGTTCCCGGCTGTCATCGATCTTGTGACAGTCGTTACGGGACGTCAGAAGCCCGAAAGTCTGACAACCAGTCTTACCAAGGGGTATCGTATTACCCAGTTACTGGGTTGTGGAGGTCAGATAGGCAGTGGCTCCATGTAAGGTACTGGTATTCAGCTGCATCCGATTAGACTGGATGCCGACCCCAACATGGTTGGAAAAAGGCTAGGCAGATTGATTGATTGATTTTCTATTAATATTTTGTCGATATTTATCCAGATAATTGTTGCTAAGAAATATCTTTGATTATAAAAATAATATTGCCGTGCAAAAAAAACCCTGTCCGATCCGTGAGGGTGTTGTTAATAATCATACTGAGAGTCTTTTTAATACAAAAGAAAAACAAAATTGACCGCATTTTTTTTCAATGGGGAATTTTAGCGGTTTATTACAGGGGGCGCGGGCGGCTGTTGTCTAGCGGGTGTCTACAAGTTATAACATATGACTTCTGTAGAAAATTTGCTAATTTATAATGAAATTGGGGTAATTTAGGTACTAAAAACGTGAATTTTCATTCGATTCGTTTTCAATCTTCGTAAGTACGATCATGTGTATGCGCACCGCTTGCTTTTAAAATGGTTACCCATACGTCAGCGCAGATAGCTGATGGCGCTGTCTATGTTGTATTCTATACTTGACAAACCCACTTCTCCTTCTTATCTGACTTGCCATGTTCAATACCTATGCTCTGCCCATAGTAAAAATCTTCGCTCCACCAACAATCGTCTTCTAAGATGTCCTTCTCACCGCCCTGGTTTTATTCACTCTTCTTTCTTTGTCCAGGCGGTATTTCTTTGGAATGCGCTCTCTCTGTACATCAGGATGGCAGCCAGTCGGTTATCTTTCAAAGTAGCGGCTCGTGAACATATTCGTGAGAAGTTGGCAGAATCGTTGCGGCGCTGATTTGCTGGGTTTTTTTTTTCTCCTCCACCTGTCGTTATTTCTCCCGACAAAGTTTATTATATTTATTATGTATGTATGTAAGTATATATGTATTGCTATTTATCCTTTTTCGTGTTATCTATCCCGTATGTTGCACCTGCCATGTTTT
Source organism: Lithophane semibrunnea (assembly GCA_947363905.1). NCBI lineage: Eukaryota > Metazoa > Arthropoda > Insecta > Lepidoptera > Noctuidae > Lithophane > Lithophane semibrunnea. The sequence continues at coordinate 3,697,238 of OX376186.1, read as the reverse complement.
TCTCTGCATCACCCTAAGGTTGACTGGTAGAAAATGCCTCAGGCATTAAGTCCGCCTTTGTACAGTAGTTTTTTACTTGTGCATAAAGTTTTAATAAATAAATAAATAAATTTTAAATAGTAATAAATTTCGTATTTTCACCAAAAAAAAATGTAATTACTTTCTAGTAAGATGTTATTGCGGTACCTGGGCGCCCCTTTCGGATTGGACCGGGTCTTTGTTACTTGCTGTATATACTTACTGCTGATCCAACCACGCCGTCTCAGTACATTAATCAAAGCGTGATTAGAATTTCACAGTGTTTTTGTATTAGCAATTACTGTCCTGAGCTATTTACTTACTACTTTTGTCATTAATTGGTCGGTATACTGTCAGAACTTGCTCGTAAAAGGAATGTTCGTTAGTCGAGTCTCGTTATTTTCTTTCTATCGCTTGAAAACATCACTCATTTAACTGTTATCCAAATTGTTATCGACGAAGACTGCTGGCCACGTTAAATCGTTACTTGTTGGAAGTGAGTGGATTTAGACTGTTAGTGAAGTTGCGTTCGATTGTTTTATGCCAATGAGTAAAGTGTAGGAGCATTAAGCTGGGCAAAAAAGGGCACAACTGAAGGGCAGTTGTGCCCTCGTTTACGTATAATGTTGAATATATGTTTTTACAAAAGTCTATTTGTTGCACGCTTAATGTTCATCCACATTAGGCATTTGTCGATGAGCATTATACACGCGAGCACAATGTTTCTTTGGTAAGAATGTTCCCACAAATACCGCTCTTTCGAATGACCAGAATTAGTTCGCAATCAAATTATTGGTTTCCAATGTATTGGATTTTTTACAGTTTCGTGAACACCAGTGTAGGCAACGCAGCAAAACGCATTGCGTTGTCGGTAATTGCTAGTGATTTATTTACCGGATGGAATATCCCTAAGCTACTAGCGACTAATATTGTGAATTTGCTTGAGCATAAAACTCCCTCCGCCCTTTTAATCTATTAATTAAATTTATTAATTTAGGTAATTAATTCGTCAAGCACTTTCCAATTAGTTTAGGTAAGTTTTGGCACGCGCGCGGCCCGTCTGATAGCTTAACTTTTCAAGTCCCTGTATGTAAGTGCAATTTTAGTGGTAGACGCATACTCAGTCTTACGTGATCAGACGGAATTTTGGACAACTTTATTCAATTGATCGAAAAATGCTGTGGATGGAATGGTCATGTATCGATCACGACGTTTGCTGAAGGCGCATATGGCGATTTCAGACCTATTCTAGTACCTATGTGAAACAAAGTAAACACCTATGTTGGTCCATATTCGACTCGGTTTAAATCCGGCACGTGCTCATTTTGTAAATAATTATAAATATTATAAAACAAAGTCACTTTTCGTGGCTAAGTAATAACAGCCGCTCGGTTCGATCCATCAGGTTAAGTTACGCTTGCCGGGGTTGGTCCGTGGATGGGTGACCATTTTCACATATCGAGACTCCTCCGTGCCTCGGAAAGCACGTTAAGCCGTAGGTCCCGGCTGTCATTTGTGGATCTTTGACAGTCGTTACGAGTCGTCAGAAGCACGAAAGTCTGACAACCAGTCTAACCAAGGGGTATCGTATTACCCAGTTACTGGTTTGTGGAGGTCAGATAGGCAGTCGCTCCATGTAAAATACTGGTATTCAGCTGCATCCGGTTAGACTGGAAGCCGACCCCCAACATAGTTGGGAAAAGGCTAGGCATATTGATTGACTTTTCGTGTCTGTGTGACCACTTAGATCATTTAAACTACAACCATGGAGTTTGAATGAATAATGAATATTCATCACAATGAACCTTTGTTTTTGCTGTGGTTTTTATGTATGTTTACGAAGTGCTTCAACTATTAATCATTTATGAGCAACACATTGCTCTGACTCCGGTAACAGGAAACATTCAAAACATTGTAGTTAGATAAGAGATGCTATGAAAACAGAAATTATATAATAGATCCGTGTTTAGTAATATGTGATCCGCGTGAGCGTAAATTAGACGACAAAAGGCACGGGTGTGATGCGTATTGAACAATTTCCTATACAATTATAAATATTAAATAATCACTTTAGTATTTACAATACCTCAACACTACTCAACAGTCTTGAAGTTGATGTACTTTGAAATGATGTATTGATTGACTAGCTTTTGCCGGCTTCGTCTGCGTGCGCGCACTTTATTTTGGAAGGTGCACACATTACAATCAAGCCGTCACCTAAGTACTCGTAAATCATCATTAAAAACCAGCTAATCACATAGAAACGCATTGTTGTAAAACACTCTAAAGAGCTATGTTCGGAAGTTCTAATCCTAACTAATACTATAAATGCGAAAGTGAGTTTGTTTGTTACGCTTTCACGCAAAAACGGCTGAACCGATTTGGATGAAATTTAGCTAATGAGTAGACCATGACCTGGAAAAGGACTCAGGGTACATTTCACCATTATTTTTTTTTGAGGATCGGAAATCGTCCAATGATTTCTCCCGCTCTGGGCGGAGCGGAACGGCGTGTCAGACTTTTACTGACTAAAACCCTCCTGTGTTCCTTCAGTTGCCTGTTGCCAAGGTCCTGGTATCTCTTTCGGACTAACCCGCAACTCTGGCACGCATCGGTCCTAGCGGACCCCGCCAATTGCGCTGACATCTCTTTGAGGCGCGCGTGGAACACGACGCACCATCGACCCGGGCCTGGTCCTAATCGGACGGCGAGCTACCTATTGCTCGCCGTCCGCAAGCCCGAGCCTATGGTGGCCGGGAATCCGCCTGGGATTCCCGACGCCCAGGGCGTCTCCAACGGCGGCGGTTAGGGGCGTGAGGGCGCAAACTTTGCCTCTCCCTCACGCGTTCCGCCTCCTCCTTCGCGAGCATTACTGCTTCGCAGAAGGAGGTGACTGCTTCCCATGCCCTCTCGCTCCGTACCATGGCCAGCAGGCGTAGCATGAGCACCGTTTTGTCGACGGAAGAGTAGACAAAAATGACGTTTCCTGTAGACAGTAGACAGTACGAGACGGCAGCAAAGTACAAAGAGTCAACTGCACTTTTTACGAAATTTACTCTTTTACATAATTCGACTCAGAATTCTTTGTTTTCTGCCTAGGATGTATTGGTTGTCAGTGTGATTTTGACAGTAAGGATAGAAAACTTTCTTCCGAAATAGTCTACCTACAAAAATACCTAGACAAAGATCTTTAGAAATGAAAGACAAAATGACAGATTGTAGAAATATTTCTACGGTGGATGTCAAAAATGAAGAAACGAACTGTCACTTTGTATAGAAAAAGCTATGTCTATTCTTCGTAGAGATAGAAAGCGCCATGCTACGCCTGCTGGACGAGGGCCGGACGCGAGAGGTCACCGCCGCCAATCGCCTCCAAGGCTACATTTCACCCTGGATCGCAGACGAGGTCGCGAGCAACAGCTAGTACTTAATAAAGAAATCTCAATGTTTTGTCGAGTCGTGAAAACCGTGCGAAGCAGGGACGGGTTTGATGTTACAGCGCTAATGAGCAATAAGTACTGAAAAATTAAAAATTACTTGGTACTAATAAATCTTCCATTCTTTAAAACCTTTAGCCGCCTACCAGTCTGTATAATGTAGTTAGTATATAATTTATTTACTAGTTCAATCATAAAACGTTCCGACTGTTCTTATTTATTGCTACACTGTAATTATGACCTTCATACGTACTGAATTGGATTATTTTGCGCCCACTCGAAATACTTAAAACGCGCAATCACATAAATAATGAGTCAGGATATAAATCTTGAGTTATTGTCAGATGGGTAGGATGAAAGTTATAGTATTAAGAGCGTTCATTCTAAAAGTTGTCATCGTCGCCAATAGCTGTCCACTTTTCACATAACCAATTATTCACATAATTATTATCTCCTCAGACTAACAAAAAAAGGTAGACGGCATAATTCTATTTTTTTTATTGATGTTAACTGGACGACGACTCGTGATGTACTAAGAGCGATGAGCATGGTTTTAGTGTAGGTGTGTGTGTGAGCCTGTGTTTACTTGCAGGAGCATGGTTTTGTGGCTTCACTTTTGATGTTCGGAGCGCTCCGTCTACCTTTTTTGTTAGTCTGAGATTATCTCATATATCTGCTCGACGTCCGTAAGTCACTGCAGCGAGCCAGCAGAATATCAGCGTCAGGTATATTTGCCTGACACATGCTGAGTTGGACTCCCATTTGGTGCAAGAGGCACACCGCACTTTGTACGTTAAATTTTTTTTAAGTGTTTCATTGACAATATCTTGTTCATCATATCACAGTGTCTTGTTTTCTTCTGTTATTGTTTTTTTTTTTGTATATTGGCACCTTGTTGCTATTTATGTAATTAGTTATTATTTAACCGTACTTTTGTATGATATGCTGTCTTTTGAGTGCACCAAATAAACGTTTTATCTATCTATCTGTCAAATATTTACGGCATTATTACTGTATGGAAATATGGAGTATAGCTAACTAGTGACCTAAATATTAATAACTACCTGCCAGTCCCGGCTTCTCACAGGTACTAAGTACTTATACGTACTTGTGCAATCATATTTTAATCAACATACAACCTGACACTGCAAGAAACGTAAGAAAATTTGAATTTCGCGGGCTACCTTGGCGCATCCTCCTTAATGGTACACCTCGATAACCTAGATCGGTTAGGATATCTAATATCTAGTACTAGCTAGCGGACTGCACCCGCTTCGCATGTACACACATAAACCTTAGGAATAAATTCTCGTTAACTGGTGAAAACCTCATTAAAATCTGTTACGTGTTTTAGAAGAACAACGCGGACATACATACAAAACACGAAAAGCGACTTTAATTTATAGTATGTATAGATTTAGTTAAAGATAAATTAGCGATGATACAAGTAAATATTTTTAATTTATTTACTTTGTTTGACTCCTAAAGCCAAAAAAGCTGTTGCTGTTTAATAGCTATTTGCTTAATGCTTATACCATTTGGCGCATTAAACTAAACTGGAACAAAATATACATGTAGGTTCAAAGGACCGACTGTTTATCCATCATTTCTAAAATTAATGAACTCTGAGTCATGCGTATGAACTGCAGTATATTGTCAAGAGCAGTCTTGTCTTCAGTACTGGAACAATACGTCTATTGTGACACATATATATTAAGGACAACAGGCTGACATCATAAACTTTATTCTTTTTATAAGTTGAGCTGAGAACAGACAGACATGCGCATTGTGCATCAACTTATACTTTTCTTATTGTAGTACGCAAGTATTTATTTATTAACGCACGCTGTCTATTTTATATAAATCATAGATATAAATAAATGATGGGGAAGCTACAAAGCGATTGAGAAGATCTAAGTAGGTATTCCTATGACGAGTAGACAATGAAAATTGGTAGAATAAGGCGGAAAAAAGCGCATTATTGTGTACAAATCTACGTCTGCACCTGATAGTTTTGCATTTTTCTGTCCCTAGTTCACATTATGATACTTGTATGGTACTTGAGCTCAAACAAGTTCAAAAGGACATTTACGAACTTTCTTTTGTCTCTTTTTTACTTCTTACCTAAACAATTTTCAAATGAAAGGTACAATTCCGTAGCCGAACGCAGGCGGCAGCAGCGTATCGCCGCGACACCTCTAGTTTCTATGTATTTCTACGTGTTGCTAGCTTCGGAAGGTATTTTCATAGACATTCATAGAAATCAGTGAGGAGCTCGTGGCTAAGTGTGAGGAGCTCGTGGCTAAGTAATAACAGCCGCTCGGGTCGATCCATCAGGTTAAGCTACGCTTGCCGGGGTTGGTCCGTGGATGGGTGACCATTTTCACATATCGAGACTCCTCCGTGCCTCGGAAAGCACGTTAAGCCGTTGGTCCCGGCTGTCATTTGTGGGTCTTTGACAGTCGTTACGAGTCGTCAGAAGCACGAAAGTCTGACAACCAGTCTAACCAAGGGGTATCGTATTACCCAGTTACTGGGTTGTGGAGGTCAGATAGGCAGTCGCTCCATGTAAAATACTGGTATTCAGCTGCATCCGGTTAGACTGGAAGCCGACCCCAACATAGTTGGGAAAAGGCTAGGCAGATGATGATTCATAGAAATCAGTCGTGTCGCAGCGACACGTCGCCTGCTGAAATCGCCTGCGGTCGGCTTCGGAATTGTACCTTTAAGATGATGAACATCTTTATTATTGTTTCAACATCATCTTGTCATCATTGAATAATTATATCTTATCTCTAATATATAAAATTCTCGTGTCTCTGTGTTAGTTGCCATACTCCTCCGACACGGCTTGACCGATTTTTATTAAATTTTATATGCATATTCGGTAAGTCTGAGAATCAGTCGTAATCTATTTTCATACCCCTATGTAGGGTAGGTAGGGTAGGATAGGTACCTACCTAATATTACCAGTGCGAAGCCGGAGCGGGCAGCAGTGTACTTATATGAATTCAGTCACCCTCTGTTAGGTACGTACAGTAGGTTACTTCAATAGTGCCTCACGAAATCAAGATGGTGGAATCGCTATAGCACAGTATACTAGTATTATTTGGTAAAACTATAAAATATTTAATGGGTTTATGACCGTTTAAATATTCTGGGCATGTACCGTTAGGCCATCGTTCCGTCTATATTCCATTTATATTGTTAATAGCTTTTCGTGTTATAAATATTATTATGTTATCCGCAAGATATATGAACTATAGAATGTGGCCTTTTAGAACTGTTATTGAACGACTTCATAATCTTGTTTACCTTTTTGGACGTTTTCTACTGTCTGCTGGCCCACGCGTTAGGCCGTTTCTGTAGTCCCATATGAAAAGTGACTACGTTAATATCTATTATTTCTAGGTATAAATTAACAAAAGCCTTTTCCAAAATTATTTCATTACCACCTGGCTAGCACCTTAGCTGATTTATTAGGCTTTAAACAGCCTCAATGTTGTAAAACATCTGTTCAACGGCCATTCTTAACCGTCCTTAACGAAATCCATATTTTCTTATGTTTTTTTGCAATTTGCAGGTCAGTGTCAGGTTGTATTTTGATTAAAACTGGCCGGGTCAGGGTAGCCCGCGAAAAGCAAATTTAAGAAAATTTGCTTTTCGCGGGCTACCCTGAAGCTTTAGCCTTAAGCTGAATAACATCGTATTTGAAAGTTATGCAGCTGGCTGGTACATATTACAGTAGAATCCTCAAGCAAATAAAAAGGTTTGATGTGGATTTATTGTACGGGAATTAATTTATAGCAGTGGCATAAAATTAATACGTTTTGTCGGGAATTATTTAGAGCTGCAAAATCCAGTCTTCGACTTAGGTTATTTTTTCGTTTTCATTTTTTGTTTACATTTTCCGTTTCTAGTTACAACAAAATTTGATTATTTGTACATTGCAAATTGTACAAAATTAACTTAAATTGTTATATTATATTATGTTGTGTTGCCTTTATTTGAGAAGGCAAGGATTATAAAGCGCAGCGCACATTTTGGCGGGCAACGCCGCATTGCAAAAAATCTCTTCACGTATCTTTTTCGTACATTTTGTATGTTGACTGCTCGTCAGGCGTATTTTGCGTCGGTATTCTGCGATGTGTCTGTTCAAATGTGCGCGAGACTCATCGCACTGGACTGGATATACAGGTCCAATTCAAATTCTAAATTTCAATCTGGTAGAGACAAACTCTGCATTGCGGCGTAGTCCGACGCGACTAATGTGCTTTGGCGCATTTTGCAATGCGGTGCGTTGTGGCTGCTCTGTGCGCTTAGCTTAAATAACCGGTTACGTTAAGTTGCTCTATTATTTAGGCGCGGTGTGGTTTTCTAGCTCAAGTTGCCCATTATGTTGTTTTAAACTTTGTTTATGTTGACGCCGCTACTTACCGTTATCTTTGTTGTTAAATTAGAATTTTTCTAAGTATTAGCATCAAACATTTTTAAAGGTTGCGGTTTGATTTCTTGCATAGAGAATGTCTTACGGCATCGAAAACCTTTTGTGACCTACTATAGTGAACCGTGGTGTTTTAACTAAAGGAAACAACCGACTGGGCCTCTTCCTTCAAGGATGTTTCCATTTTGAATCGTTCGCTTGTTATTCCTAATTATATCTAACCGGATCTAAACTGCCAGTACAATTAACCGGGGAATCGGTACCATTTATGGAACCAAGTAATCGGCGAGTTAACTTTATTTGCCACATCAGTTAATTCAGTTAATTACATGCGAAGATACAACCGTTAAAAAACCGCCTATAGTTTATATTTTAACTAATTGGATAAACACTGAGCGTTCAAAATGAGCGTGGGCTTATCTCATTAACAAATTAACAATTTTAATCACGATTTATAATTTTATTGATGCCCAGTTTCGTCGCAAATTATAATAAAAGCTGCTGCGTGTGTCTTATTGCATGTACTTTGGTGACCTTCGTGTGAACTTGAAGCAACGCCTACAATCCTACATGCCATTAGGTCCTTGTTTATTATTGATGGCTCTCAGAGTACCTACTGGACCATTATTTACCTCATTGTCACCTATATTTATACCTACCATATAATTGTAGGACACGGCGATAATCGTAGTCTCGTTGCTCGCGCGCATGCCTCTTATGAGTCATCGGTAAGCGTTCTGCGCACAATGCCGTCCGAACAGTCCAGTCGCGACGCGGCATACCTAGAGGACATACATGTCACTTAATGTACTCATACGCTCGCGTTACGCACGATCGAACTTCGGAAACATTGTTGTCTTAAATTGTGAATTAAAAATATATCGTACGGAAGAGTGTTGACGTTCTGTGAAGATGACTGCTGTGAAGAAAGTCATGGCGATGCGTCAGTTGGACTCTATGTTCGGAAATATGAATCTGGAGGGGGAGGGTCGGCATTCTCCGGTTGTCAGCTCCATCGTCGAGCACGACCCTCGTTGTGAAGTGCATGGCCGTTGCAGCACGCCGTATAGGTCGTCACTTTACCTTCACAGTAGAGAGTCTACGCCTGGTTATTACAGGGATTCAGCGTCACCTACAAATGGGGGGCTTATCATCAGGTATTTTTAATATTTTATTTAAAATATTAAGTATTGACTTTTTAAATACTTATCGTATGATGTGTAACGATAACTATGATGAAACAGGCGACGGGATTCACTGGGGCTGTCTCCGGCGCGCGAGCTGGAGCACCCGTCTACGTTCCCGAGTATCCTGCGGCGCGACAGGCACAGCCCCTCCGTGACGCCACCGCGGCGTGACACTCCAAGCCCTACTCACAGACTTCACAACAAACGCCACTCTATGGGCTCCTTCCCCAACCTGAGCAGAAGCAACATAGTCAATTACAACAGACGCGATTCCATATCCAGCAATGGTGTAAGAGATATGAAGCGAGACTATGTCGGATCCACAAATTCGCTGTCCAGAAAAAGTTCTATCGACACAAAGAAATCTTCAACGGACTCCTTGGATGTGTGGCACGGCAGTACCGTGGCTTGGGAATCTGAAAAAACGAATTCTGTATCGTCGCTAGTGCATGACGACCGAATCTCGTATGGACATAATAATAAGGTAATTTATCAGAGGCAGTAACATACTATTCGGGATTCAAACAATAAGCTTTCATGGTCTAACTTTAGTAATGTATGTCAAGGTACAATTCCGGAGCCGACTGCAGGCAGCAGCAGCAGGCGACTTGTCGCCGCGACACTACTGCTTATTGTTCGTATAAAATACCGTGTCGCTAGCTACGGAAGGTTTTTCATGGAAATATATAGAAATCAGTAGTGTCTCGATGACTCGTTGCTTGCGCTGCGGGCATTCGGCTCCGGAATTGTACCTTCATGATCTCGTCAATTTATCATTTGTACAGATAAAAGCACGCCGTACTTACATGTTTTGAATTTAAAAATAAGTAATAAAATAATGTTTGTTTTCATTTGTCTCTTAATATTAACGGCATGATAACGAAATTAATAACTTTAGATAGGTTACTATAAGTTTCCCTTTGTTGAAAGGAAACTTGGTACCAATATATTTCTAATCTAAAATCCTTTTATTCGTATGTAATCGTCGTTGCAGTGGGTGGCGAAATAGGAATTAGTAAGAATAATAAATACATATATGATTCTATTTTTACTCTTTTCCGTTATATCCGCATAAAGCGTGAAGCAAGCATTATCCGCGTTTAAATGAACCTGTTAATTAATACAAATCATTATTTGTGTTGCACTCTGTTAAAGATTTATACAATACTATCACGTCATTCACGCTTGTATTACTTATTGCTGAACGAATTTTTTCACAAAAGAAATAATTACCCGTAATTAAATTACAGTTATTGTTGTGTATGACGTTAATAATCACGAAAGGGATTGTGATCGATTATATGGGCCGGAACCATTTAAAATACTCAATTATATTAAATTGTTGCGCAGCCGCAGGTGCTAGAGACTTATAAGGGACTCGTATTAGTTAGAAGCTGTTTCTAAAGGTGTGATATTAAAGTCAAATAGCTGTTTGAAATTCGATACTTCGGTGGTACATCCCCAGGTCTCTGTACATGGTCGCTGATAGGGCGTCCGTCCCGCGCGCCTCGCGCTGACCTATACGGCCATAAATGGGCATGACGCCGCCGACTGCCACCCGCCACGACTAAATCATGGCAATATTTACATTTTATCTCGCATGCCACTGCAATATTTGCTCAGTCTGTTCAACAAGATACGAAAAATTGTCATTAATGCGTCGTATTCGTTTGAACAACAGTTATATGAGTAGCTTAAGCATTCCAGATACTTCTGACAAACGGTTAATTTTGTTTAAACTTGGAAAAACTGGAATTTAAAGGTTACCAACGTTACGGTGCTAGCGGATCATGGGTGACGTCAACTGAATGACTCTAGTGACCACATGAAATCGATGAACGAGTTAGGTAATCAGTCATAATAACACTTTGTTTGGATTAACCGCGACATCTTATAACGTAACTCAGAACCTCTCCGTTTAATACCTATTTATTGCTTTTACTTTAAAATTACGCAAAATTTACTTCCTAATCGGATTAAAACAATTAGTTGGTAACGTTGCCTAATTGATAAGCACATATATGCAATCAGTAGAACAATATTGCGCTATGCTATGATAAATGATGAACGAGGACACATTTAGTGTGTACAAACGAAACCTCGTCCAAACTTAATGAATTTCAATTGAACTGTAACTGGATCTCCTCGTAAATACACAATTTGACCCGAGACAAGTTTCCAGTTAATCAGTCAATAAATTTCAATTGATCGCGAGGCAAAGACGACTGTAGCTATGGATGATTCAGTTTAAACGTATGTTTGTATTAAATTGTGTCAATGTTACCTTCCAGATAGGTACTCCGCCTAAGGATTTTCGGCGTACACTATGTGAGTCACTATGAAATCATGGCTCCCAAGTCGGCTTGTGTAACATAAATATTATTAAGTTTACGTAACCCATTATACGATTTGCTTTATCGCTTGTTATTGTTTCGATCATCGTGGTTTTGTTAACTTGTTGAACTACAAAAAAGTGTTACAGTTAGTGTGAGATCTCGCTCTACTTCTTTGTGAGCGATAGAGTTTTTATTGTCGTTGATATATTGTGAATTTGAATCAAGTTATTACTACAATGGTATTTTGATTGACTAGTGTACATATGTATTTTTTTGTTGCGTGCTGACTTCAAAGGTATGATTTATCGTAGCAATATATCGTTCTCATACGAGTCGAATAGCTTCCTTTTGATAGATAGAGGGGAAATCTATAGGATCAGACATATTCTTTTCATATAAGGCACGGTTCATCGCACACATACTGAAGTTTTTTTTAAATACATTATTATGAATATTGTAATTAATTATGTTCATTGATTGTAAACATCTTCCATAGCGTCCCTAAATGTGGTGTTAATTATTGTTCGTTTTTCACGCGTAGGTCGAAATTAAGATTACGATGAGTTTATTTGACATTCAGTTGTTTATTATTATGTTCTTTATATGGTACAGCCTTGAGTTCCTTCGTTACAAATAAGGTGACTAATTAAATGTATGAATTTTCCTGCGTTATTTCTAGAGTGGCGTGGGTCGACGTGAGCAATATCTGTATGATTTATTATATCGTGCCGCGTGCGCGTATCGTCTTCATCAATAGATAACGCATCATAGTTAATCAAACATTACGAAATGACTTCTTTTCTGTTATGCCATGTTTTTTATAACTAGTCAGGCGTAACAAAAAAGCGAAAGTTTCATGCGCGCATGAAGAATTATACGCTCTTTCTAAAACTTACGTTTGGAAACAGTTCATAGAGGTGATAGTGTCGTAATTAATTGTTTACATGCTCTACATGTTATTTCGTGATCGTTATTCTTTACTTTTAATAAATTCGTACATGCAAGCATGCGAGTTTTCACATTCATAATTCTACGGGCAAAACTATAAATTATCTCGGCTCAGTGAGACGTCACAGACATATTACTAGTTACTATTACTAAGTATGTTCCAGTAAAACAAGAAACGTATATTTTAAAACATAGAAAGTTAACGTCGAATAATGTACGGCTGACAACAAAACGAGCACGGGTGACAATAGTGCTACGTATTTGTAATAAAGTTAGCAATCTACGACGGTGTGCACGAAGAGATATCTGCAAGCACTCTGCTCGCGAGCAATATCTGAGCGCGTACGATGCGCGTTGACCGCGCACGGGCTACCCCTTTCACTTGTATTCGCATTCAACGGATCGAGCGGAACGTTAGCGCGCCTTTCTCTCTGTCCCCGTCTCTGTCTAACGTGCGTCGACTGTGGTGCAACACTGGTGGTGGGCCGGCGCACGCCGCTCGCCGCCCGTGACAACAGTAGCGCAGTTTCGTCGACTACATCCGCACGGAACCGACACCGCCGCGCTCGGATGATCTATCGCGATCTGACATGAAGTCCAAACCGGCACATTACATAGACGCTCCGTTTAGACCGTGGCCGCCGCTTTCGCGCCAGACGCAGCCGCAGCCCAACTTTTATTTCCGACCGCCGGACCCGATGGACTTAAGGAATTTTAAAACATCCTCGTCAAAAGGATCCACATACTCGGATTTCTCCGGAATGAGTGCGTACAGTAACAAATCGCGGGATTACTACTTCTTGTCGCCGAGCTATCGTTCAGCAGGCGCTCCGACGCCAAGCGGCCATGCCGACCTATACGGTATGCGAGAACGACCTCGTCAGCTCAGAAACCCAAACCCTTCGCCGCCAGCAGCCTGCCCGTGCAGTCGCTCGCGATCTTTAGAGGATGTCCGCACCGAGGTGGTGACTGAGTGGGAGGATGACGACGAGAATGGCAACCGCATCGTCGCACCAGCCACCAAATTTAACCGCACCGCATACAAAGCCAACCCCGCCTTCCAAAAGCAAGGATTCCTCACCCGCCATTCTATGGAAAATCTAGTCGATAGACCACCGCAGTTATTGCCTCCCAAACGGATCTCTGCCTTTCAGGTAATTGAACTAACTTTCTATCCAGACAGTTGTCTCTTTGTGAAATGACTGCATTGGAACAGTTGTCTGTTAGAATGCCATCAACGACATAGAATTAATTTAACCATAGTGTTTAACTGTAACTGCTCTTTGATATGTATTTATGCGTACTTTCTAAGCTCTTAAATCTACATGATTATCTTGTTGATGCTAAGCGAAGTGAGTAATTTGTGAATTTGTGGTGCTTTAGCGAACGTGCTAGGATTTATAATGGTACAGGTATGGTGGCACAGTGCTATGGGAATGAAGCATCGACGCCTCGTCAGAGCGCGTTCAGCTCCGTTGAACCGCAACGCGCCGTCCTGCGTGTGTAACGGATGTTCAATACTTGTTTTTATGTGATCGCACACACATGTATCGTACTTATAAGTACTCTAATGTCAAATTCTGTATGTATTAATGCGAATTTGGGTTATCTGGTTACTGGAACCTGTTTCTATTACTTAGGCCGTCTTTTGCAATGCGAATGTGAATTCTACTGTCGGAAAATTATTGTTTCATTATGTCTGTTTCGACATGATGTCTAATTATGTAAGACGCTTCAAACCGTGTTTTATCGTGCAGTTTTAATGATGGCCCAGTTCTTGCGTACCATGTACCTCGTGGTACTTCTTCATATACTGTGATATTGTTGTATTGAGAGTTATGAGTTTATTTACACATGCATCTTTCGGGATTAGAAGCTCTTATATTAATTAATCATTTTAGTACTGGGGCATTTTCATGATTATTCACTAGCAATATACTACTTGATGTAGTATGTTCATAAGTATACATAGAATGTTGACCACGCTCACAATTCGATAGGCCGTCGTTTTTAATTTCAGAGCATTAAGCGCGACTCTATCTTTTTAATTGTCTTTGGTCTTACTTTGGGGATTATCTTTGTTAATCAATAAAATACTCATGAAGAAAATTTATCTGATGTGCATTGATCTTGCATTTATCATTTACATAATAGTAATTGTTTAGTAAATTTCTTTAGTTTATTATCCTCATCTTTAGTGAGCGCCACTGATATTTGTTAGAATTTATGATTATTATCGCCCTTTTTATGAATTGGAAACTAGGTTTTCTCATCAACGTTTTTTACTACATAATAAATGTTATACTTACCTATAATATACATTCATACAAAAATGCATTAAATTTATGCTTTGTTTGCGCTTTCTAGTTCTTATGCACTGGGGAAAATTCAAGAAAAATATCGTGGGCTAAACTTTTCTTGACATACAGCTAAAAATATTGGAAAAAAAAATATGTTCAAGAATCCGTTAATTATATAAATTAGGTATCTATTATTTATGCATATTACATAATCTTGATATTACATATTAATAACGATGAATACGTTAGTAAAAATACTAAAACTTATGTCATAACAATACTTATTCATGATATTTTCTAAATGTTAATTGCAAATGACGTCTATTGGTTTTGATGATAATGCGGAAACCGTAAAACTTATTTATTGCGTATCAAGCTCATATTATATTGATTTAATCTTATGCATTATTCCAAATATCTGACATTACCGACTATATATAAAATAGCATTGTAGGAGTACGTAATCATGACGAAAATGTAGTTATTAAACTCAGCTTTATAAAAATATGGAATCAGTAGGTATTTATTGGTTTATGTCTTAGAGTTTTTACGGTTTCTATAATAAAAGGAAAGTTTTTCTTAAAAATATTATGTTACACTTTGATTAAGTTTACATTTATAGGACTTTGAAATTGAAAATAATTCTGCATGTTTATTGAATCCATTGATCTAATAATATTTAACATCATCATTATCTTGCCCTTGTCACAGATATTATAATACTACGTACAGATACCGAATCCCATACAAAGAAATGACACCACCCTAAGTCTGGCAATTGAGCTTGCTATTTTTCTACCTCCATTTTTTTAACAGATGGCAGCATCAGCGACTCACTAATTGCCAGAGACTATAGTTTTACAACACCACCTAGGAGTCTTGCCTAGATACTACGCAAGACTCCTAGATGTTTTTCTTCCTTTTTTACGTTTTTTCTTCCTAGGTGTTCAATTCTTATATTTCTACGTAAGGTACTAGATAAAAAAAAATGTTGTTTGATTTTCCTTCATGAAACGACTTAAACGCAAGTTTAAAGTGACCCTGTCATCACTTGAGTAAAACGCCATCTATTGCAAAGAGCTCTCAAAAAAATGATTAACAGATGGCTACTTTATCATTCTAAGGGTTCGAATTGAAGTAAACGGCTTAATTTCAGTTTTTTTGTTGAAAATACGAGATTTATGAGTGTAAAACTCAGCATTAAACAAACATGTTTTGATTTTTACTAATATTACCTCAGCCAAAATTTGCCGTATAACGCTCTTTTGTGATTGTAATTTCATAATTGGTCCTTATGCTGCCATCTATGATTTTTTTTTCAAGACTAATTATAATTTGTTCCAGTTGAGACCCCATTGCCCTTGTCAACCAATGTATTGAGGGTCGAAGCAGATTATCATTTTCCACACTTCTCTATTACTCGGCTTCTCACTAGTCACCCCTTTTCTAGCCATATCATCACCATAAAAATATTTGTAATCATATCTACTAATAACTCAGGCGATGACGCGAACTAAACTAAAAACTGTTACGCGCTAAAACTAGCGACAATTTGTGATTAAGAAGGCTTGTTTCAGCTTTATTTCACCGAATAGCATAATAAACGAACTCGTACGTAAAAAATGCGGTAAAGTACACTTTCTACAACGCGTTTATGCCCGGGCTGTGCAACAATGAAACGAAAAGCTACACCAATTACTTGATTCGAACCGTTTCAAACAACATTCAAATGCGTGTCTTGTCGCGCCGTGACTCCGAATTAAAACAGCGATATCACTTTTGTATTGGTCATTTTTGGATTTTATATATAGACAGTACAAATATAGTCCTGAGCCGCTATTCGTTATATTTTTATATCTGGCCATTTTTTGTGCCTAATTTGCATTAGGTAGGTGTGACACGAGTCTGAAATATTTGGACCGTAACATCACGCACCGAGTAATGGGTGCATCGCAATTTTGTTATCGGTCAGGCCCGGCAGGTGGTCTAGTCGTACGTGTGTCAATAAACGGGTTCCTACTAGGCCGTCTTGCAACTCACGGCCCCTTATCCATCTATGCAATACAACCTGTTATAGTTACCACACTGTTATGCCCAACATTCCGGGTTACAACAATGAACCTTGTTCGTTTTGAATGCAAGCAGTTGACAGTTTAATTATTATATAATCGACAGTTCTCGCACGCTTTCGAGAATCTTCAACATGATTAGTTTATTTTTTAATGGATCATTTTTTTACGCGATCGTTGTTCAACATGTTGTAGCGAATAGAAAAGGCTTTACTTAAGTGCGTCTATTTTTGAAAGGTTTTTCGAGTTCGTTTCGAGAAAGGTTATTCTGGGGTTATCCCATCGGTTCATTTTCAGAGTAAACGGTCATGACTCATTCAAAATGTAAAATTAGCGCTGTTTTGGTTCGTTGTATATCTGCTTATGGTACGAACTACATTCTACGTGTTTCTGAGTAGTAGAGGTGTACAGAACACTGAGAATGTCTGCGTCATGGTCTTAGGCCGGCGTGATCGGTGCGTCACCGTCGCTCCGACGCTATCACCGATCTGAGAATGCAGTGAACAAGGTTACCGAGGTTTCACCACGGTGACGCCGCCTCAGCGAAACATGTACCGTTCCCGTTCTGAATGACGAGCAATTTTCACTTTTAAACGCGAACAAGAGGCCGCGAGTCTTGTATTAGGAACGCTTGTTGCCCGTACACGAACTACCCTAAAATCGTACCATGAAGTTTGTCTATAGGGCCTATTTATTTATTTTAGCACCGAAAGGAAACTAGTAGAGAATTATAGAGAATACATAAATAATAATATAGCATATACTCTATATGCTATTTTCTTATTGTACATACATTTTAGGAACCTAGCACCCCTAATGCATCACACGCAATGTTACACCTTAAAAAAAATACAATTCACGTAGATATATTTAGTAACCTATTCCGCATTACTATTCCTTAAGAGACATATACATAATCAGCCTATAATGTTCCCACTGCTGGGACACAGGCCTCCTCTCTATGAGAAGGAGTGGGCCGTAATCCACCACGCAGGCCCAGTGCGGGTTGGTAGATGTCACATGTCTTCGAATTTTTGGTTCTAAGACATGCCGGTTTCTTCACGATGTTTTCCTTCACCGTTTTGAGAGCAGTGGTGATGAAATTATTTACACAAAGTAAAGCGCCTGTCGGGGTTCGAACCTACGACCTACAACTCGTAAGTCGCGGCCGTTACCACTGGGCCACCACTGCTCTCAAAAGAGAAGAGACATATAAAAACCCTATACGTGTTTCACCTCTTAACGAGGCATCCTCAGGATGACGATTGACCAGTCAGAGCGCTCGGCGTGGGAACACGTCGTTTTCGGGTTCGCGAGTGATCAATCGTCATCCTGATTACACTTTTCATGTTGACAGTTCAACAAAATACTGTATAGTTTTATATGTTTGAAAATATTTGTCTGTTCATAACAAACATAATGCATTGAATGTTGTTGTATTATCACAATGAAAGGGTTTGTCATTCCGAGTGTGTTAGATTCGTTATTACGCTGCAGGTAACAAAAACAAAAACATTTAATTGATGAGGGGTAAAACATCAATGTATTGTTCACCAGCCAGCGGGGTTATTGCATGACACATATACATGACAATTGATCGCAATGGGTTCCATTTTGCCAGTCAACCCACGTCCGTCCATTGAGTTATTTACGTTGAGCATACGAATTTTTCAAACCTATGAAGCAGTGGTTTGGCAATATCCTTCAAATCTCTCGGATTGTGATTGAAACTGTGTTACGCAATTAGGGTGCAGTTGCGTCTCTTTATGTTCGATATGTTTCGATACTCTTAAGACTGGCAATACCGAAGTAATACGCTGTATTATCCATGAAATAATCTTATTACTTAAAAGTCGATCGTAGTCATAATTACCTACATCTCATAAGACTTATTTTTATTTTCATACTATTGATATTGGTCCACTTACCTATATATTTATTTTAACAATATGATTAGATTAGGTACTAGAAATATACTTGGCGTTACTACGTAAATACCTTGTAGAAAAACTGTTTTATTTATTACTTTCCTTTGACAGACAATTGAGCGATAAAACAAAACTTACGACATATAGTTAGATTAAATCCAAAATTCCCCACATTCAGTTCTGATGCTCATAATTTTATGTGAAAACTATTCTTCAAACATGTCACCCAAAATTATATAATTTACGTTCCGCCATGTCATGTATTAATTTTAGGGAGTCTTTCTCCCTAATAAGGAAAGTTGTGACATTACATGTTTCATGGTTGTTGCAGGCACAGATCAGAAATGGCGGTCACCCTGGTGTACCTCTATCGACTCCAAGCAGCGTGGGCGTTGGACCTGAGGTCAACGGATCCAGGCCTACATTTAAACCTGTAACAGTCCTCGAAGATCTTCAAGCTGTCCGGTGTGCCGAGTTCCATCCTAATGGCAAGTTGTACGCCGTCGGCTCCAACACAAAGACCCTCAGGATATGCACTTACCCCAAGATTGAGGATGTCAAGTAAGTGTCATAGTTAATATTTGGTCCCCACCTATGAAAGCAGCGTTTTGTATGGGGAATTTTAAAGAAGTTGCATTTTTCATACTAACATTTTCTTAATTTATTTAAAAACCATGAACACTAGTGTTTTATAGACTAATGTTTAAAAACTTATATAACTTCATATGCCACAATTAAGCGACAAAAATAAGTTTAGGCTAAGTTAAAAAAAAAATAGTGGTAATTTCTGCTAACAAAATCAAAAAGATCAAAACAAAAATCTGCTAAAAAAAGTCATTTTTAAGGTATTTTTTATGGTTAGAAAACTCTAAAAAATAAGGATTTTTTACTATTGCTAGTTGTCTATGATGGTCATTATTCGATATAATCTTGGTATTATATCGAATAATGACCATCATAGACAATTGATGAATATTTTATTTAAATCATAGAAGTGACGAGGTTCAAGGTATTTGTGAGAAAAATACGCCAATTTCATAGGGACCCAATACATTATGCTTTGTATATTATTGGTACGCCGTAGTCCTTAATTGATAACAATGGTCCCTTGCACTGGGAGATACTAGTTGGCTTGCAGCCACGTAACCATGACTTCCAGTCTTGAAACTCTTGTAATGATTGTTAGCAAAACGGCATACATTGTGTTGATACATTTTCCTTAACTAAAGCTCAGTAGGCAGGTAATTCATAATAACCGAGGTACAACATATTGTTCTCTAAGATTAATATTGAAATGCAATGTGTCACATCGTGTTTTTTTTTTTTCGCGTTATGAATGCACCTAATTGGACATGATATTTTTAATTAAAGAGGAAGATTTATAGTATGATAGTTGATTTGAACGTTTTATTTTAATTAATATTCATTATTTGAGGGAGTATTGGAGTAACTATATGAAACATGGAAGTTTAAACGTCAAGGATAGGTATTAATCTTTTTTCCATCAATAGTACTAATATGTCCGGTTAATCAATATCTCTCTCGTTTTGACAGGATGTTTATAATAGATAACTGCCGCGGCCTGCAAAAGGGGCATTGATAGACAATGGCAACGTGAAAATGTGGGCCGAGGCGAATCCGAGGCACACATGCGTGAGTCCATTAATGCCTGGTTGCGGCCAAGGCATGTAGTATGTATAGTACTTTTCTCAAATAATGCGCGGAAAGTCAAACTAAGTAAGAGAGGTAGAGAAGAAAAGATAATTTTTCAAGCGCCAATATGTTCATTTGTTTCTTTTTTACTTTATACAGCACTATTTACAAGCCAAGTCGAATCGAAGTTATTTTGAATTTAAGTGATATAGTATTTTATTCGGCCGCTAAACACTACTGATATGGAGTTTCATTACTACTAAGCCGCTTGCTCGCATGTATCTGAACAGTACAGCATTTTCGATTTATCTCGAAGAAGGTCGTCAAAATAATGCTCGAATTTCTAAGAATGTTTGAGAAAATTATATTCGCTTGGCATTACTCAACTTTCCCGAGCCACGGGTTTGTTTAAGTCTTCATTTGCATGTTTGTCAGATTTGGTGACAGATATAAATACGTTGCTGCGTAATCGAATATTTTATATGACCATAAATGGTAGCTATGATTTTGAGGTGTGTGCGATGCGATATCCGTAAAACACGAATATATTATTCTGTGTCAGTATTATGTCATTTCGAATGTTGATATCCCAGTATTAAAAATCAGATAGTGACAAATTTGACTCGAGACAGAGGCTCTAAATTAAAAAAAAAGCCACGGATTTCACTTCCGCACCGTAATAAAATATCTCCTAACTGTAGATTTCATTAAAATGTGACGTTTAATTAATTATAAATCGAAAAACATGCGTTTATCGTAATTCCGTAGTCTATGCTCAGATTTCCGGTACGGCGTCATGCGAGGGGACGACCGTGGACTTTCTTCATACTGGCCGTGGTCGACCTTTCCCAATTACTTGAAATGGCTTCTCCTCAAGTTATCTCGTCGCCTTTATTGTTTTATTCGTTTAAAAACCGCTTCGGAATATTACGTTAGTAGATACTACGTTAAATGTTTTATAGCCAAAGCTATCGTGGTTTACGATGTTAATATACTGCGAACAGTATGTTTTTTTAATAACCATACGTAAATATTTAAATTATTTTATCTATACATATTATAAATTAAATTCGCTTGGTTTGTCCGTATGTCCGCGTTGTTCTTCTAACAGATTTTGATGAGGGTTTCGCCATCGCTTAGGGAATTCCGGAAGGTGGCGGTGATGTATAATTTGTTACAAAATGTATAACTAAGTAATCTAGATGTTTTATTAAATCGTAAAAACCGTGCGAAACAGGAACGGGTCGCTAGTTAGATTATAAAAGTTAGAATTTAACTAGTAAATTCTTCTGCATTACTGGTTTTTTTTTGTTGAAAGTATAACAATTAGAATGGCTGTATAGAAAAATGTAATAAACAAACTTGTTGTGCCTCTCTTTATGATATGTGTGAGCAAAGAAATGTAAATGTATTTTTTGTAGTAATGTGTCAGTTCAGATAGTCTAATATAACACGCAATAATATTACGGAAGAGAGTCTCTCGCTAACTCTCGAGTTATTCCGTGTAGTGTAGCCGAGCACACTCCTTTGGGAGACTCCGTATGATTAATCCGTCATAGGGTATCGATATGTACGTTATTATTTATAGCTTCATGGTTTATTAGCTATAAATATTATCTGATAACAAGTACTTGAGTTGTACTTTTTGGTTTCGCGTGGTGTTAAGTATATAACGATTTAACACTTAAACTAAATATAGTGACATACTTTGCATTTTAGGGCACCTCAATTATTTTAAGTAATATGCGTCAGTCTGTCCATTGATAAAACCCTTTGTAAGGTCCTAGGATGTCCATAACATCCCATGAACCTTTAATAATCGCAATAGTAACACATAAGTGGGTGCTTAAAGCCCTTAAATTACACATGAGAATATAAACATTATTCAACAGTTTCTATAGAGTTACGGAAATCATTTGCTTCTGAAATTATTTCCGCACGAAAGAAAATATTACGCATCGAACGTACCATTACATAATGTTATCGAATTTATGTTTTATATAATAAATAACGCATATTGGTCGATGCTTTAGCCTATAAAGGTATCTATTATATACTGCGACAAAATCCATAACAATAACGTTATTAAATGTCAAGGCTTTTAGCGTTATCTACGTGAAAATGTCGTTATATCACTTCACTTTGGTCTTGAGGTTATCATGTTGTGGTGACTTGACTGAGGCTACGGGTCTGAATGAATAAGTGAGCAGTGAAAACAAGGATAGCATACCTCGATATTGACCGCGTCGCAACATTTGTTCCCCCTTTGTGATGTCATCGGACCCTCAATTAGATCGAGTTTGCAGTTTTCTTCTCGTGACCACACATACTAATAATTAGTTCTAGTAAATAAGATAATTAAATGGCCACAATGGACCAGATTACATACGACCTATTTTCTCCGTAATTATCAATTACGTAATTTTAGCTAATGTAGCGTCTGATGTTAGCTGTCCATACAGGCTTTGTTATTAAATGTAGGTACCGTAACATGATATAGAATGTTGAATAATTTATTGCAAAAACAGGCTTCATAGATTCCCCTCGAGACCGGTAGGCGGCCTTCATTAATACTATTGATAATGTGATACAATAGTGTACACATTTAATCGTGTTCTGTCCACTCAAACTAGTTGCGATTCTTGTCGCGATCATGACAGGCGATATAAGGCCGTCATCGCACTTACGAGCGACGCGAAAGCGGTGACTAAGCGTTCACGGTTCGATGACCCGAACGTTAAGTTTGTACACAAAGTGTCACTATGTAATGTAATGTTACGATCGCTTTGTATTTTATAAGTATGCCGTAACATTCATCTTTGGAAAATTGAGAAAATATTCGTACGTAACATTTCTTATAAGTCATATCGGCATAAAGAAAAAGTCGGTACTTAGCGCCAATAGTCTGCGATATTCTGATCCATTCTAATTTATTCAATTTTTCTCGAGTTTACGTACAGTAGAGCAATACGTAACTGTTCCCCTCATTATGTTAAATCATCAATAAATATAAATTCTGAACTCCATATTTTATTGAACAGTATTACATCAGAGGTCTCGTAATAAAACGCATAATTTTCTAATTAGTATTACTTCATGTTGAGCTAGTTTCTATCAGCAAAAAAATAATTTATTATATCAAAGATAGCGCAAACAAAGCCACAGGCGATTGCTAGTTCCTAATGAATATCTTTCGAAGTATTACGTATACGATAATGTTGTATTATCTGTGAAATTTGGAAGTTTGTTCAGAAGTATGAAGCATAGAAGTATGTTTCGTGAAAGTCAAGCAAGCGGGCGAGTGTATTGCTCTCGTAGATATGGACTCTTACGAAATACTTCACGTAAGTAAGTACTACGTTTCACTCACTATAACGCTACTGTCATGAGTATTGAGTACTTACTCGACCGACTGTTGCAAATTTGGAAATGTCCATTAAATACCGTGACACAGCAGATGTAGGCCAATATATTATTACAAAAATACACGATTGCCATCTTTCGCCCGTGGCTGTGCCTGCTATGAACTACCCACTCACAGGCGACCTTCAAAACAGAGGCAAACAGAACTCCAGTTAAACGTTCTCTTAACTTGATTTATACTTCATATTTCAAGTTGGCTCTAGTAGAAGAAGCAATAGGTGAAAGTGGTGCCATTAACATAAGTCCAACAACTTTTGCGGGATTTCTAAAACGAATACTTTGATCGTACCTATTCGTGAGGCCCTGGCCTAACCATGGCCCTTTTGGACTGTGGTTCTGAAAACAGCGGGCATATAAAATAGATTTGATACCAAGCGAAAATAAAATTGTTTGATAAAAAGCGCTCCAAAAATACGCAGGAAAACAAGAGTTAACCTTGCATTATTCGAAATTTTGTTGAAAATAAAGTAAATCATACCTAGTACATGATGTATCGTAAATTCGTAACATAATATGACCTTCCGAGGTGTGACAAAAAGTGCCAAAGTGATCGTTTTAACCATGATACAATGGCTGTTAATAACCGCTTTTGTTCCTCGCCCGACACATTATTATAACAATGATGTTATATTATACTTTATGAAATAAGGTCCGGCTTGTGTGTGGAAACTGCGACGGTATTTAGTTCACACTCGCAGACTAACACTCATCGTTCTAATGAGCTCACGTGTTACCAACATCTAATGTTCTCATAAAGATACAAAAGCAATAGAATGTGTAAAATATTGAGATATTTATCTCAGCACGCATTGAATACAGCTATAAACCACGAGCTATTGTACTTAATAATCAGTTGTTATAGTTTAATTATGTCCATAGACAATAAAAGCCGTCATTTACTTTATGATGCTGCGCGGAAATTACCCGTCATTCCAAGAGCCGATTTTATTTCTTAATTTTGAAAACATTCTGTTGAAAAAAAGAATAAAAAAATTTGAAAGGTTTACCGTGTATTTACAAAGGTTTTCGATAGCCTAACAATTTGCTAAGTTAAGTACATCCGGCAATTCTTACAAATTGCCTCAGGCGACATGGCGCAGTATTACCAACTTGCGATTTACAGTTAAATGTATTTGCACATACTTCGGTCGCTGAATGACTTAGAACAGCTCACTTATTGCAGCACACCCTCGGCATTTAGAAAGGGATTATAATAAGAACCATTTGTCTCAATAAAGACAGTTTTGAAGACCTCTAGAACTTTATACCAACTTCATTCGAATATACTCGTAGTAGGTAAGTACATCAAAGATTGGGTATTACCGAGATTGATGTAAGATGAATTGCATATTAGAGATTGCGTATTATAGAAAACGTTATGTGAGCTTTTTGTCTTACCTAAGTAAACTATGATAGTGACTACGTTAAATTTCTCTATTTTTAAATAGATGCGATTAATAATTCAATCGCAAAACCGCTTTCATAAATATACGTGATTAATTTGTATAAATTGCTGATTTGGAAAAGTTAATAAGTTTTAGTACTGCTTGATTTATTCTAAAGCCTTGCAGTAGAAAAATCTATTATACAGATGTAAATGATCACACCTAATGAACACAAACACTTAATATGATATTCAAGATCTATTGACGCTACATAAAGTCTAACCTTTGTAACACACCAATCATCATCATAATGTATGCAAACATAAATAAATCTATTTAAAACTGTGATCACAGAACATCACTTCTATAGAGAATATCTATTAGCTACTTATGTGAAAACCAAACTCTCACTTTAGATATCCGGTTATGGCGATAAAAACGTCTTCGGAAAAACGTTTCTTCACGCTCATAACAAAATTACTAAATTAAAAGCGTTATGGATAGCTTTTAAATAAATAATTAAAATAAATAAAATAAATAATTTCTTTATTTGTATAGAATGCAGGTGTTACAATAAGGGTGTTCGTTTAAGATATATTCCCAGTACATTCTGCCTGTTGGCATACAAAAATATAGTGGATAACTTACAGATAATTTAGAAACTAGGTAGGTACTTAAATTGAAAATTTTCTCTGTTCTTCAATGGTAGAAGCAATATATAACTAGCGCAGACAAATTGATTTAATTCTCAATCCGTTTTGATTGTAAAAAGTTGTTGAAGATAACAAAAGGAATGTGTAACGAACGACTTGACATTCTTCCTTAACTTAACAAATTACAAAGGCCTTATTTCTATAGGTATCTGTCTGTCCCCTTCCTTGAGACCACTCGAGCTTTAGCGAGATCTTCTAATCAAAAGGGTGTTTTAATTTGACACACACAAACATAAACTTGCGCTTTCTTCTCATGGGGGCAGGCAGAAACTGCAGCACGCCACCTGCTACGAATCCTTACATATTCCGTAATAATTAAATTATTATTTAATTTGAATTTATATAATTTTTCTCTGGCTGTACAGTGTACAGACGATTTTTTGTAAAGGTGTTAAGGCGGCTATAGGTCCTAATAGTTTCGTAAAGGGCGATGTAATACTAGAAAACCTACATAAAAGCTATAGTTTTTCCTGCTTACCTAATCAGCAATAAATAAAAAATATAAATTAATAGTAAATATAAATATTTAAATTAAAATAATATTATGTCCCGATTTTTTGAAAGTTATGAAAGTTGGTGAAAAACAACATTGCAAAATTCAATAGCGCACCAGCTAGTCAGTAGCTTGAACGTGTAAAAAAAAAACATAAAGCGGTTGACATAGTTGGGTTCGATTCCCATTTCAGGCAAAGTGATATTGGGTTTTTCCATTAGGAATTTCTCAGTAGTAGTCCGGAGTTTGGAAGTTGGTGGTATGACATATCTCCCTCAGGAGAGAGAATTTCGGGCACGGTGGCAAATTTCATCGGAGATTAGCGAAGTACGCATACTTCGCTAAACTCCGATGAGATTGGCCGCTGTGCCCAAATTTCGATCGGGAGGATATTAGTATTTTAGATATAAAGACCTCCTTCCTAGCTAGAAATTAAACATAATGCTTTCAACAGGGACACAAGCGCTCCAACGGCACCGACAGTCTTATTGAAGCGAACTAAGCACCACAAGGGTAGCATCTACTGCCTCGCATGGAGCCCAGCAGGTGACCTCCTAGCCACAGGATCCAACGATAAGACAGTCAAGCTAATGAGGTTCAACAGCCATGCGTGCAACTTGGAAGGACAGGA
This sequence comes from Lithophane semibrunnea, assembly GCA_947363905.1. Taxonomy (NCBI): domain Eukaryota; kingdom Metazoa; phylum Arthropoda; class Insecta; order Lepidoptera; family Noctuidae; genus Lithophane; species Lithophane semibrunnea. The sequence goes on along the minus strand of OX376186.1, from coordinate 3,670,273 downwards.
GGTATGGAAAATATACCCAAATTTCTTGATAATATTTTTTTTATCTTTATCTTTTTAGTTAAAAAGGACACGATTTTTTTACCGCATTCTATACTTCATTTAAAATAAGATTAGACATTTAAATGAACCTTTTTTACAGTCCGTTCAACCGATTTTGACTTCTATTGCGTTGATGGCATGACAAAGGCAGCTGCATTAAACATTGGTATGCCATCCATCCATTGGTATCCAATGTCATCCTTATGTCTACGGTATAGAAGTCAAAATCGGTTGAATGGACTGTATAAAGGTTTGTTTAAATGTCTAATCTTATTTCAAATGGATAATAGATAAAATTCGCGATCCATTTTGGAAATCGGAGCGATTTGATTCTTGCCTCAAAGTATGTAGCTGTGCCATATAGCAGCCAATATATATCTACCTAAGCCTTCAAAATCATCTTAGAAAGTAGAAACTAAAGTCGAATTATGTTATCGCTCAATTTCGACCAAATGAGCACATGAGAGATAAATTTATGTGTTTGAAATATTTTAGCTCGTCATACGAAAGTAGGACTTCAAACGTTTACTTAAAAAAAAAACTAATAATAGGCTAATATTGGGTCATTACCTATGAAATCAGCGTTTTGTATGGGAATTTTAAAGAAGTTTCATTTTTCATACTAACATTTTCTTAATTTATACAGGCCGTAAGGGTAAACACTCTTGTCATTCAAACCATGGGTAGTTGACTTAAATATAAAAAATAATAACCGAATACAACAAAAAAAAAACGTTATTTTCATTAAACGATTTTAAAAAGTTTCTATCCGACACCGTGCTCGCTAGCGAAACAGCTGACTGACTGAGGGAGGTGTCGCGCTCGCGGCCGGTCATGTCACATCCAGCACCCCCAGCCCGTGTTGAGACGCAAGTTCGTTGCCTTAGCGCATAGGGCAACGAACTTGCGTCTCTTGTGGATAATGTAGATGTAAAAAAATTAAAAGAAAAGTTGTAATTTTCACTATAAATGAAACCAAACCACAGGTTGCAAGGATAACGGTGTTTACCCTAACACCCTGTATAACAACCATGAACACTAATGTTTTAAAACTTTTATGCACTAATATTTAAAAACTAAGATAACGTATGCCACTAAGATTAAGCAATAAAAATAAGTTATGGTTAAGTTAAAAAAAACAATAGTGGTCTATTCTGCTAACAAAATCATTCAGGAGTCATTTATTTTTAAGGTATTTTTTAATGTTTAGAAAACTATAAGTAATAAGGTTTTTTTTACTATTGGTAGTTGTCTATGATGTTCATTATTCGATATAATACCAAGCAATTGATGAATATTTTAAATCATAGAAGTGACGAGGTTCTATATTTGCGAGAAAAAAACGCCAATTACATAGGTAATGACCCTATATATTTATTTGAAAATGTAGGTAGGTAGAATAAGAAGATCCGTTTTAGTTACAAATCAAAGCTAGCCGGCAATTCCATGGGTGTCAATAATTCTTTCGTATACGAAAAGGTGAAGCATTCATGTTCTTAGAATGTTCTGAGTTCTCGTCGACAATCGTACAGTCACATCTCAGTGAGTTATTGGAATTTTTCCTTTCCACGTGAAGTGGTACAGTGGAGCGATAATATGCTCCTTACTCTGGAAAGCATCAACTACCCTTTGAAGCTATCATTTAGTCGTCTTTCAAAAGAGATACGAATGAATGAATGACTGCAATGCACAGACCCCAATTGAATTAGCTAGGAATCGATATCCTATATTTATTCTATTTTATCTATCTATATTTATTATGTATCTGGCATATATATGTATATTTTCAATATCATCTGCCTATCCTTTTCCCAACTATGTTTGGCTTCCAGTCTAATCGGATACAGCTGAATTTCAATACTCTACTTGGAGCGACTGCCTATCTGGCCTCCACAACCCAGTTACTGGTAAGACTGGTTGTCAGACTTGCGGGCTACTGACGACCGTAACAACTGTCAAAGATCTACAAATGACAGCGAGGACCAACGGCTTAACGTGCTTTCCGAGACACGGAGGGGTCTTGGTATGTAAAGATGATCATGCGGCTGTTATAACTTAGCCACAAGCCCCTCATATATAAAAAAAATAGTAATAAAGTTGCTTCTGAAACGGCCTGAATATTAATTGTATGCTTCAAATAAACTACTCACATAAAGGATAACGCCACAAGAATTTACTGTCCAGTCATTAATTAATTCACTAACTCGACCTTTCAAACGAGATGTCTCGGTCTCGGTTCAAATGTTATCGAGTTTTACTAACTCGAATGCGGCGTCGAATTGAAAGATGATCCAATTGTTTTTAAGTTTCATTTAGTAGTTAACCTTGTACATACATATGTATTATATGCACAACTAACGAGGTGAATCACGTCTCAAGAAATCGAGCCCAGCTAGATTGTTCTATGTAAATAATTACGTCTGTTGTGGTAAATGAGTAAATACATGACAGATATCGTATTTATAGTCATATTCTGTTTTGTTTACCAGAGGAAATTTTCTACAATTTTCCGCTTCCACAGATATTTTGTCCCACTCCGTTAAGAGTTGCCTTTAGCTCATTAACACTTCTATGACGCGCAGGACAAGACCTTAATTTATAATTTTATTTAATTCCAGTATAAAATTCATAAAATAATTCGTAAAACCTGTTGTCAACGTTATTTTAGGCCACCCTGTATGACTAAACTGTGATAAAATGTGTGACCCGAGGCATGTCACAAGGCCGTGCTCGCCCCGCTGTATTGCCTAATTACTAAATATTCCTTTCAAGTCTCATTATGGCAAACTATCAATAGTTTCCATTAGATTCTGTTTATAAATGGATTCCTGAGAGACTAATACTGATCGCATAGCGTTGCCAGCTTGGTAGAAGTGGTCCTTGTTTATTCTGAGGTGCTCAGTTTCTGGTGGCTAAAATGGAGTCATCAAATAGGCAGGTGCACTTAGTCTGTCTACTTCTGTCTACTATAAATGTCTCCGTCAAGTTTGTTTGTGGCAATAAGATACTTAATATTCCGGTCGAAAATAGGCCTGAAACAAAATAACTGAGTCTTGCAAATATAATATTTGAAAACTTATTATGAATGGTATACAGGCTTTCTGACGCATGTTACGTCATCAAACGAAACAAATGATATATTATCTAATTTTTCATAACAATCTACCAATATTTTTCTTATGTGATCTTTATATTAATGTCAGTAAATACTGCGTCGTGCGGCAGGCAGTATTTAAAGAACAAGACTTGTGTAAATTAGCTCTGTGAGATTCTATATTAGTTCATTTGTCAGAGGCTTATGAATAATAATTTTCAGATATTTACGTCAGTCTTACTCTGCAAACGTATTTATTCTATGTATCTTATGCCTTTTACGATATTTCTTTGTTCTTGTTTCCTGCTATACGAAGATAAATGATAGAAAAACTAGCGATTGTAACAACTTATGACTCTCGAATCGAATAGAAAGAGCTTCTAGTCACTGTCAGTCAATGTCGTATGAATCGGAGCGTTAATGGCGCAAATGCAATTTATTCGAAACGTTACCGTCACTCTGCAACATCAGCGTCCTCTTAACGATTGTCAATCTCGATTAAACGCATATGTGGCACGAGCTCGTAAACAGTTCCGTGCATGATGCTGCTACACCGGCTAAGTATAACGCACTGTTATAAGTATTATATGAAGAAATGCAGCGACATTTTTTTGCCTAGGCTTTTGTTCTTAATACAGTTTTTATACCTAACATCGGCGCATGTGCTCCTGTCTTTCTTCAAGGAAATGTAATTAGATCAGTACTTACGCCACATGAAATAGGCCCCCCAATTAAGCATGTCAGCACCTATACCACGACGTATTAATGCCACCATTTTTCCAGTGTTAATGAGAGACGGAGCTATACAAGGCCGCTAGCACCATCCTTTTTTCGCAGTGGAATAATGATGGCATTAATACTTCATAGTCAGCCCCCCTGTTCTCAAAAGATTGAATAACAATATGTTGATAGTGAAATGTTCCTGCTAAATTCAAACTTTTTGCTTTACTATTAAATAAGCAATATTTGTAATCCCGTTCGCGTAAACGGCTCTAACGTGTTCGATGAAAGTTGGATTACGGGGGCGAATCGATCTAGCTAAGTCTCTAGATCGATCTTCGCCCCCGTAATCCAACTTTCATCGAAAGGGAAAATTCGTTTTCTCCATTTTTACCCGATCGGAGCTCGGTCGCCCAGGTACTAACAATTTTATATCGCTTTGATATCAGTATTTACTAGAAATAGAAAAACTCTTGAAAGAATTTCGTGAATAGTTTTTGTCGTGTTATTACTAATCAGCCTAACTATCTCAGTAACGGGTTATCTTTTCCGTAATGATTGGTTATCTGATTGATATTTTTTATAAAGGTAGTAATTGTGAAGTAAATCTAATCAAACGCTCGCCTGAGTCTATGACAAGACTCGCTACAATGAAGATGACGCTACACACGTATTAGATAGTCAGAATAGACGGAAGAAACGTACCTATTTATTAAACTTAAGAGGCCATACACGAAATTTTGCCGATTTAGATAATTTATAATGATTTTAAAGACGTGATTTTACAATTAAATTACTGTATTTCTATAAGTTTTAATGCACAACATGAAAGATCATTTCAATTATAATCTAATAAATGAACGACGTTTTTTAAATTATTATTTACTTTTTATTGATTGGAAATACAGTATTTTAACTGTAAAATCACGTTAATCAGCGAAATTGGCAACATTTCGTATACTACTTGTTATATATATTATTTACCTAAACTAGTATGAACATAGGATGAAGAAGGATCCAATAGCACATTCACAGCTGCACACACAGCATATGAAATATCGCATCATTTTTATTATTGAATTCCGCGCTCAACCGATTGGAATAGTTTTATAAGAATGCATGTGTCGGGTTCCGTATTCCGCACATCCGCGTTCTCATACCAGTCACCAACTAAAAGGCGATAAATTCGGAAACTAAAATCATTAGCAATGTTCGCCTTGTGAAGGACAAAGTTTTACGATACCAACTTTAACTCTCTTGATTGAGAAAAATGGATCTAGCTAATTAAATTCACCGTAGGTTACTTGTGATTATTGGTAAAAAAGTCTGAAAATTTGCTACTTGGCTTACTAAACTACTCTCAGCCTAATTTCGAGGTACAATGGCCATTACATTACTATTCTTTACGTCCACACACGGATAATACTCAGTTGAATATTGTCGTTACGGTAAAATTACTTATGTCCCAGGAGAAAAGATGATGTATCGTAATGAAAGAAATTGATAATCAATCAAACTTTGGCAAATAGGGGTGACTGATCCATCTTCGAACTCTCTAACTTCTCGGGAAAGAAGTGCTTTCATTTTCGCAAATATATTGTGTCTTTAATCTAGTATATAAAATATACAGCATGTAACGAAAACCTGGTCCGAATCGAAAGGGGGTGCCTAGGTACCGCAATATATAAAGACACGACTTCTTCCCATGGGAGTAGGTAAAAACTACAGAACGTCACCGGCAAGTTTACTTCTCTAAAATCACCATAGATAACATAGTTGTGCCAAGTTTTGTCGTAGAAACTTTCCCATGAAATAATGTTTCCTTATGTGACTTGTGCCATTAACGCCTTCAATTGTTGCCAGGTTGAGCTGACGATGCACGACGGGACAGTCCGAGACGTTTGCTTTATCGAAGACACGTCGAACAAGACCAGCCTGTTGGTCAGCGGCGGCGCCGGCGACTGCAAGATTTACGTCACCGACTGCGCTACAGGCAAAACTTTCCAGGTAATATAATTTATATTGACCAAGTATGGACATTAGATGAAAGTTTCATTCTAAAACAGTTTATTACTTCTTTGATTTTATGTGATCGTCGCGTCGTCTTGATTATGTTTTCTGTGCCAGTTTCATTTGTGTTACCAAGCCGGACTTTTGGATAAACTGGTTTGTCTAGGAAATAATTTAACCCAGCTCTGGACAGAGAGAGGTGGAAAGAGAGTACTAAAAAAAAATAAAAAATCGGTACTGGCCAATAACATAATTTTACAGGTAGCCTTAGTTAGGTACCTAAAAACAAAAATTAAACTGTCGGTAACAAAATCGGAGGTAAAATCAGCGCGAAAACGTGACATGTACACATTGCAACCGCTAATTTGATACGTCTATGCAGCCCGCACGTGTTTGTGTTTACGTTCGTGATTAGAGCACCCCGTGTATAGGCGACGATTCAGACGAACACAAACTTATCCGCTACGAATATCATTACGCACGCGATCTGTGGTTTTACCCCGTACGGCTCGATCGCTGTCGGCTTGTGGCGACAAGCCGACAACGATCGAGGTGGGATACATTTACCAGCCACCTCCCGCTTAATTTATCAGCCCTGTTTAATCCCACACTCGGGTAAGGACCACTATTAATACCTTCATATTTCTTCTAGAACTGTTGTGAAACTGACACCCTTTCTTCGTCGTCAATAGGGAATATGCGTGTGATTGAAATAAGGGTCCAGTATTTTTTTTTATAAACGATATTCCTTCAGAATTATACCTCCATCAATATTTTTGAATAATATTTCTGTTTGCGAGAGAAATTAATTTTTAAAAAGTGCCATAAAACTGTGGGAAATTCAAATACTTGAAAAGTGACGCTATTGGTCAGAGCGGATGTGACGAAACAGTCTATGACAACAATCAAAATGTCAATGTGTTTTGTAGGAGTGTTTGACATTGACTTGACCCTTGTTTGTTTGTTGTCATAGACTGTCACGTCACCACACCAAGCGCGCGAAATGGAGGGCGCTTAAATAGCCCGGGTTGATTTTTTTTAACTACCAATTTGGCGATGTAAACTATCGAATAAAAATATTAAAGAAATACATGCATATTCCCTATTATTACGCTCCCGTTTTTTTCAATCTTATTGATATGCCACGTGTCACTTTACCAATCTTTTACACTTATTTTTCCCTCGGGAACAGACTAGATATTTCAATTTAAATAAAACAACTTTTTATAGCACTATAAACATCAACTGAGGAACGATTCAAGAGAAATCGCCCGCCTACCTCGGGTTCTAAATATATTAAATCAATTTCGATTTGAAGGGTGCGTTTGATTTGTTCTGAGATAGGTGCAGAGTGATTGGTAGTTGTATGGTTGCGTTGTGTTGTGTGCAGGCATTAAGCGGTCATTCAGGGCACATTCTGTCACTGTACAACTGGGGCGGCGCCATGTTCGTCTCGGGAAGTCAAGACAAGACCGTTCGTTTCTGGGACCTGCGTACTGGCGGCTGCGTCAACATTATTTCCCCGCCAGCAGGACAACCCAACAAGGTACGTGTTTCATCTTAAGACCTGTTTGTTAGTTTCATCGAAAGTAAGTAAAACATCGTGAGGTAACCGGCATGTCCTAGAACCAACAGTTCGAAGATATGTGTGATGTCACATGTCTTCGAATTTCACCAACCCGCACTTGGCCCGCGCGGGGCTCTTTCTATCCCGTACCTAACTCTTATATCTTCTGACTGTTGGTCTCATTAATACCACAAAGTTATGGGATTAAAAAAAAACACGTTGTATACGATATCATAATATCGGTTACTGTAACCGATGCCGTTGCGCCTTCTCTGCGATTAGCGAGATGTGCTGTTTTTGCCACAAACCAGTATAACTTTAATATAGCGTATACTATATTAATATAAATAGGGGTTATTACGGATAAATACAGTGTCCTTGTCATGGCGTCTCGTCAGTACTATGGGCATAGTATCTTAAACGTTTTTGTTCTATTTCGAATGCTTTACTTACTTACATACTTGCAGTTTGTGTAAGTAAAACCATCGCAACAAACTGCAAGTATATGCGTTGGCTTTACGTACACAAACTGCAAGTATATGCGTTGTGTCGACGTTTATGCAATCTTGTCATTATTTATTCAAGACAATGGAACGTTCCGTGTCATCGGCGTTATTTGAATAAAATATTGCGCCTATTACCATTAATAAAGATGTGCAAAATAGTACTACATTCTAATTTCTTACTAATACATAGCATTTCAACATAATTTAATGCTAATTCGGATTGCTTAACACAGTCCGCGTAATCAAAGTTATGTGGATAGAAAAACAATGTTTCATAAAAGTGGTTTATTGCACGCCCAGCATATTAATGTCTATTGTTCGAAGAAGTTATCGCTCATTAATTTTACCAACAGTGTGGAATAGTTTTCTCTCGTGTATTTTATTTACCGTGGTTCATCGGTGTTTCTTCTTATGTTGCCATATAAGGTGGCGTCATTCGTTTTTGTTGCGTCGTCAATAGCTGTCATTAGACGCTTACGTCTCAAAATAACAATGAGCTCTTTGTGGTACAACGTAACAGATGTTTGATACCGAAATTAACTCGTGGAATTGTAAGCAAGTATGAAGTACCCCTCGTTTTTAACATCTAGCTGGGGGCCTACCACCACCGCTTACAGCAGTATTAATTTTTAATCTTACTTCAGTGGGGGAAAGCGATGGAGCTATACGTCCTGTACAGCTTCATCTCTTTCCTACACTGAAGTAATATTAAAATAATACAGCTGTAAGCGGTGGTGGTAGGCCCCCAGAACTGAAATCTCAAAAGCGAGCGCGACTGACAAAATGCCCGGTATCTATTGAGATACCGGGCATTTTCAACGGATAGGGGATTAATTTTGCCCTTCCAAGAAAATGCAGGATTATTAAGTAAAGCCTAGTTCTGTTGCGAATAGTTAAGTCTTCCTGTAATTTTCATTTAATATTACACACCCACGGTTTCTGGAAACTATCGCTCTTGATTGGTAAAATAATTGTTGATGTTTAACTATGTTAATGAATTGTTAGTATAAAAATTTATCGTTGCAAATGATCCGGAGGACTCGAAGGTTGGGAAAGCATCTGTCACGATCACGACTTTGGAATGCAGACTTGGAATCGATACCAGGGGGCCAAGTCTACTAATTAACAAACGTGTCAGTGGCCTCGCAATGATGTGTTTTTGACAGATTTTGTATGGCATATCTGTCAAAAACTGATCATTGTGAGACCACTGACACGTTTGTAAATATAGTAGACTTGGCCCCCTGTTACGTGTTCTGTTTACATACCTTTCGTATCCTAACAAAAACACTCATAGAAGTGCCTTTTGAGGTATTCCTTGAGAAATGTTAGGATTGACTAGCAAAAATAGTCGGAGTTCAGGACAAAAGTTAGAAGCTTCGTCTCTGTGGGGGGTTACTCTGTGGCGCGAAATTTGTGCTAACTCGGAAACACGAAGATTACCGAAGTGCATACCTTTTCTGGTTTAACTGTAGAGTTTCTTACCATTTCTTTATCACCAGGGCTCAGCAGTAGCATCTCTGGCCGTGGACCCGAGCGGCCGCCTGCTGGTCTGTGGGCACGACGACGGCTCGTGCGCGTTGCACGACGTACGCGGCTCCCGCGCGCTTCAGCGCTTTACGCCGCATTCTGGCGACCTGCGCAGTGTTCGCTTCTCGCCCGGCGCCTACTACCTACTGACTGCTGGATATGATGGACGGGTTGTGCTTACTGATCTTCAGGGTAAGACGATTAAGGGCCTTTTATAGCCTTACTCATATTTTTTCTTTTAAATTGAGAGTTTTCCATTATTTATTTATTAAAAAATTCTTGCTGGACTTACAGTTTATATCAAGGCATACATAAAGCCAGTAACATTATATTTTACTAGAAAAAAAAAACATGCAAACATTGCCCACTAATTAGGTACCCTTTACAAAAATAAGCGATTATTCCTGATGTCCACCAATTCTTGGCCACCACTGGGGGACAGCGAAACAACTTTTAAATTTTTTCTCGTTGGCCACCACTGCGGGGCCAGCGAAACGACTTTTAAAATTTATTCTCGTTGTCCACCACTGGGGGACAGCGTCACAACTTTAAAAATTATTTCCGTTCGCCACCACTGGTGGAGAGCGACATGGATTTTTAAACATTCCCCCCTATGGCCACCGCTACAACTTTTGATCCAATTCTCACTGGCCATAACTTTAAATTATTTTATTTTCTAGAATTCTGAAATAATGCGCGGACATTCCTTGCCAAGTTGCCTTGCAAAGTGTTGAAATAAAAAGTTCGTTCCATTTTTAAATAACACGACAGTTATGTGTTTTTAAAGTAATTTATTTGGCCGCTAAACACGCCAGATATGGATTTTCATAGTCACTTGTTTTTGACAATTTCTATTTATCTTGAATAAGGTTGTCAAAAATGCTCGAATTTCCAAGCATATTTAAGAAAATATATTATATATAAGGACTAGATTTTTTTGCAGGTTAAGGTTGAGACTAATATAAATATTCCTAAATTATATGGTAGGTAATTTAATAAAGTCATAAATGCTTTAATCAACTTTTATAAATGTTTTACTTAAATATTAAAACATCATCCTACTATATAATAAAAGCTTTGATTGCTTATTTTTTATTGAAGTGGTTATTAGTTACAATACACTATACTAAATTAACAACACAATACAATACATATACACAATTCGCACAAAAAACGTACTTAACATACTTTTCTTCAAATTAACGCAACACCGTAAGGCCGACCTATACGGACCGTAAGACAATAGACTTAAAAAAAAAATCTGCATTATCCGCTAAAACCAAATCTGTAAGTTTATTGGGCTATCCTTTAGTTAAAATAATTTAAAGTTATAGGCAGTGGGAATTGGGTCAAAAGTTGTGCCATTATCCCCTAGCGGGGGCTAAAGGGAATGTTTAAAAATCCGTATCGCTCTCCACCAGTGGTGGCGAATGGAAATAATTTAGAAAGTTGTGACGCTGTCCCCCAGTGGTGCACAACGAGAATAAATTTATAATTTTAAAAGTTGTTTCGCTGGCCCCGCAGTGGTGGCCAACGAGAAAATAATTAAAAGTTGTTTCGCTGTCCCCCAGTGGTGGCCAAGAATTGGTGGACATCTGGAATAATCGACAATAACTTATGATCCGGTTCCTGTGCAAGCAGAGTGTAGCTAATACATTTTTGGGAGGATATCGATCAGTCATTTATATGCCATTTATGACAGTTTTCGTAGTTGGGTTAGGTTAGGTTATTATTTTTAGAATTTATGTCATTTTACTGGTGTATTAAAGCTAAAGTTTGAACCCAGGTGACCTGACGTGCGCCCTGCCGAGCGTGCCCGTGGCCCGCCACCCTGACAAAGTGATCTCCGCCCGATGGCACCCTGACGACTTCTCCTTCTTATCCACGTCTGCCGACAAGACCGCCGTGCTGTGGACGATACCGCCCGTCTAGCGAACACTCCAACACGTCCCCACCGGCTAGCACAAAGAGCAAACGCTCCGACTACAACTTATCCATTGGCGATATCATTCTATTCGAAATATCTCCACGATTCCACCTCACTCACCGTGCCTCACTCAGCAGCTTTGCCTTACGTACATTTTAATAATAGAACAATAATAGATAGCTAGTTATTTAGGAATTAAGCCAAGCAAAAACAAAACGCGGTGAGTCTGGTTGAATGAAACCAAGATTTATGCCAAGCAAAAGTACGTAAATCAATCGTGGAAATTAAACGTCGAACTTCGAACGACTGGACGGTATAACGACACAAAATACAGGTACTAATTAACGACAGTTACTTAATATCGCCTACGCATTGCACCGTGACTGATCGCCTGTATCTTGCAAGCTAAATTCGCTTTTATCGCGACTGTATAGCGACCATTTTGCTTATTTAACTCTGGTTATATTTACAATCACAGATTAATATGAAGATTGACCCCTCGTGGTCGTATTTAGCATGAATAATAGAGTTGGTTACCTCTCACGAGGTAAAATTAACTGTATTTTTGTAAAATAAAAAGATTTAATTGTAGGCCTAACTTTGAAGTGCATATTATGCTGAAAGGTAGGAAAGAGTGATGAGGAATAATTAAAATTGAAATTGACATTTAGATCCGCCTTGCAGTGCATACTATGATGATGTGTATGTGAACCGCCACTGACTTTTTTGCGTTAAATTTTGCTATAAACTTTTCTCCTTTAAGCATTATAAATTTGCGATTAATTCGTATTTATTAGGATCGAGTTTCCATGTTTAGTGAAAATAGCAATCTTAGGCTAATGACGCACTTGGAACTTTTGTTTTGGAAAACTGACCGGTTATTTTAAAAGCATACTATGCTATGCCTCATTTTAAAAGTACACCCTTTATGCTTGTTAAACAATGGACTTTCTGAAACTTAAGTTTCATAGTGTTGCAGCGCTTACTGTTGTGATCAATCGTGCTGTGCTGTAAGAATGCTTTTAATCTTATTATTTAACTATCGATCCAAATAAGAGCTTTAAACTAAATGACTTGTCCAAACACACATCGTGTTTCGCTACTTGCAAGAATTTTGAGACAGCAAGTCCTTCTCTAATGAATACTTTGAGTAAATAAGCGACAGTTTTTCGACCATGATTTGGTATGCGAGGAACGCATGTGTTCGTGGACGAGGCACCATCTCACTTCAACATACGTAGAGTGATTTATTTTGTCACAACAACCATAAGCTTAGGAAAGTAGCTACATATAGACTCACTAATGTACTGATCTTTTAAGTATATCATAGTATCACACAATTCTAGTTCACAGCTATACAGAATGTAAGGGTAAACACTCTTGTCATTCAAACCATGGGTAGTTGACTTAAATATAAAAATAAATGACCGAACACAACAAAAAAAAAAAAGTTATTTTCATTAAAAGATTTTTAAAAGTTGCTATCTGACACCGTGCATGCTAGCGAAACAGCTGACTGACTAAGGGAGGGATCGTGCTCGCTGCCGGTCAGGTCGCATCCCGTACCCCCCGCCCGTGTTGAGACGCAAGTTCGTTGCCCTAGCGCATAGGGCAACGAACTTGCGTCTCTTGTGGTAAAATTTAGATCTAAAAAAAATAAAAAAAAGTTGTAATTTTCCTTTGATTTTACGTTCTATAAATGAAACCTAACCACTGGTTGCAAGGATAACGGTGTTTACCCTAACACCCTGTAGAATTACTTATTTATGTACGGTGACGCGGTCTCGGTACGGATTAGTTAAAGAATAAATAGAGTATTGACATCAGCCGTCTGTAATTTAAATGTATCTTGTAGGACAAGACCGTTCACTGTAGCACTGATGAATAAATATTATAATTTGACTGCGAATTTATCAAAATTACAATTGGATTTTATGAATATGGACGTAAATATATAATTATTATTATTTAAATACTTTGGTATTCTCCCAGTATAGTACGAACACCAATGGTGTTAGTAAATAATTATTAATTGTATTAATATTTTAAAGAATCTTAAAGATTATAATGTTACTTAATATAAAGTTAATTTAAAAAAAATAATGCAATTTAATCGTGTAAGACATTGCACAAATTTTTTATATCATTGGTATGTAAAGCTCATATTAAGGGCTCGCGCACTGGTCGGCCACGACCACGACTTTTGGTCGCACCGACCAGAGGGCCTAGACAAGTGACAATCGCTTCGAAAGCGTTTCGTATTTCTACAACGACTTTCAACAGGATTGACATAAGCTAATCGATAGCTTATGTCAGTCCTATACATTGTTGCGTTTTCCGCCATCGATATCGCTCGAGGAGCTCGTGGCTAAGTAATAACAGCCGCACGGGTCAATCCAACAGTTTCAGCTACGCTTGCCGGGGTTGGTCCATGGATGAGTGACCGTTTTTAAATACCACGACTCCTCCGTGCCTCGGAAAGCACGTTACGCCGTTGGTTTCGGCTGTCATTTGTGGATCTTTGACAGTCGTTACGAGTCGCCAGAAGCCCGAAATTCTGACATCCAGTCTTGCCAAAGGGTATCGTGTTACCCAGTTACTGGGTTGTGGAGGTCAGATAGGCAGTTGCTCAGCTGCATTCGGTTAGAATGGAAGCCGACCCCCAGTATACTTGGAAAAAGGCTAGGCAGATTGCATCATCGTTATCGCTGATATAATGTCACTTTGTCTAGGGCCTCAGGTAAGGTATAGAAAACGATACGAATCGCGTACTTGGTTGCAACGGCCAGCTAGCCGGTTTCTATAGTTTACCTGGTCGGTGCGACCAAGTTGTGGTCGTGGCCGTCTAGTGCGCGAGTACCCTAAAACTATTTGCATAGCTTATTAAAACCTTGTCAAACAAGTACTTACATTAAGTAGTGTTTGATATTTATAATTTTTTTATAATCGGATGTGTTTATAAATATTTGTGTATTAACTGCGCGCAAGAGTTTGGGGAAACATTATAATTGTTATTATTAATCACGGTTGTGATAAAATTATTTAAAAGTTTAAATACGTCGTATATTTTACGCAAGAAAGTTTGCTTCTTACTTTGTCATTAATTGGTTATTTAAGTTTCCTTTTATTTATATCCTTAAATGTTGCATAAATCTGGCAATTTTATTTCGCGCGTGGTTTTAGTGTTTAAATTCAGTGTTCGCACTTGTAAGAATTTTATTAAAAATATTATACCTACTTATTTATATTCTATGTATTGACAAAATTATTATTGTAATCTAATGAGTCCTTAACTGGCATGTCTCTAAACTAAACCATCGAAATGTTAAAACTGTAATAATATGGTCTTTGTTAAAACCGAATTTCTTTAACATGTGTATCCATTTATTATTTAAGAATATAATCACATTATTTACAATTTGTGCGTTTAATTTTCCATCGAGTGCAATCAAAACTCCTTACCTCTTAATAGTTCCTGTTAAGGCTTAAACTGAAGCTCAAATAGAGTTAAAGCACGAGAAGGGGAGAATGTAATGGAATTAAGTCCTCCCATTTAGAATCTCACTTATTGAGGTACGATCAGAAGGCCAATTCCTCGTACTTAAAAAACGTTCACATTCAATTCGCAATCTGTCAAACTTGTCAAAAATGTTGGTATACTGATTGTATTTTTGACAGATTGCGTATCAGTAGATGTGAACGTTCTCTTAAATATACATAACAAACAAGGACAACGCACAATGCAACGGTAACATACATACTTACCTAAATATTTACACGTCTCCGTAAGGAATTTCGTAATCATCAACAATTTGAAAAAAAATTGACGTCATAACTTAAAAATTAAAAATCATAAGTATTGTGCTGAGTTATCAAGGGACGTTTTTTTAGTTATTGTACGTCTTTAACTTTCATCAGAGGGCCTAGACAAGTGACAATCGCTTCGGAAGCGTTTCGTATTTCTACAACGAGTTTCAACAGGATTGACATAAGTTTTTCGATAGCTTATGTCAGTCCTATATATTTTTGCCATTTCCATCATCGTTATCGCTGATAGAATGTCACTTTGTCTAGGGCCTCTGGTTACGTACACACGGCTACACATCAAGCTATACATTTCCAGTTTATGCTGATCCCGCATTGTATAGGATTTTCGTACGATGCGAGCTCAGCTTATACTGGAAATGTATAGCTTGATGTGTAGCCGTGTGTACCTGATGGCAGGTACGGTAAAGTATGTTTTTTTATGATACAGGGTATTTCATCTAAGGACAAAAATAAGAAACGCAACTTTTGGAGACAATTACATTTAATTCAGCGAAAATATTGAACATAGATTCGAAATTCTAATAATGTGCTACTATCCAGCATAAACATGTCCATCTTTCTGAAAACTGGCCGAAAAGCCTGTCCTTAAAATGCTTTAGCTTTTACATTCTTTGGCTAATAATGTGCTAAGTATTCTTTTTTTTTGCTTTTTTCATTCTGCTCGTAATAACTTTTATAATCTGAATGTAATTAGCCTATGGGAATACATGGATATATATTGAGTAACTTTCAGCTTACAAACATCGAGTCAAACTGTTACTGGTATTCAAGAGTGCTAAAAGAGTATTCATCAAGATTTTTGGCTATAAGTCGATTGATGCAGAACTCATAAAAGATTCAAATATTTTGAAAACCGAAACGTGTAGATTTCAAGAATATCTAGTAACCATTAAAATTTTAAATTAAATTTTGAAGCTCTTACATGTTACAGTGGGATGTCCCCAAATTTTGTAAAAAAGATCGCACTCGAGGCTGTCGCAGCCAAGTTTACGAAAATTTATAAATTCAATAAATATGAGTCAAGTCTCGAATATTTCTCTTACGATCACTCCTAAATATAATACAGTTACAACTAATCAGTTTATTTCATAGTTCACTAATTTAATAATTATTTTCTTACATCAAAAGGTTTAATATATAATATATATAAACTTAATTAGGTACCTAACTATGCGTAAAGACTAGATTCGCGGTAACAGATAATACATAATTCAAAATTCAACAATTAAGTATGAATAGAAACAAATAACTTAAATAATATTATAACGAGTTTAAACTCTAAGAACTGTCTGAGCCTAAGGACTTACTAGGCCCTTTACTGGAGACAGTTCCCGAAATAAAAACTTAACGTCTTCGCATTTACGAAATCCAACAACTTAACAAACATCTAAATTACTTAATATATTAATAAATATAACATAAGATACGTAGGTATTTAAATTAATTCATGACTTAAGAGAGATTTATAGATAAGTACTTAAGTACCTAAACAATATTAAAAATGTAAGTATTATTATTTTATTGATCCAATTACTGAGTAATGTAATATGTATTATTGATTAAAATACAATGGTAAACCAGCTAATCACTTAACAGTGCAACAATATACTTGAATATGAATGATCTAATTAGGAACATACAAGATTAAATGGTCAAATATGTGGGGGAACACAATGCACACCCTATTCTGTGACAAACTTGCAATTACAATTGCTTTCATTTTGAGAATTCTAGAACATAGGATAGGTAGACACATTACGATGATCTAGACATCGATGAAATGAATTTAAGGAATTTGTGAAGTACCAATGAGCCATACAAGGATGTACAAAAGGGCAGGTTTACCTAAGTTATGCTATCTATTATGGCATCATCCGCATCATTCTGATTTGCAATGAGTTTCGTATTAGAGTCACAATGAAAGCGATTGTAATTGCGAGAGATCAAAGCTGACAGTACATATTTATAGTTTTACGCAATTATGAAACGGAATATTTTCGTGAAAAAGGAATGCTGAAGGATTTTTTTTTTTGTACAAATGCGTTACGTGTGGACTTTTAAAGTTTGGTACCCACATTTAATAATATAATATTATCAGTTCAGCGCTCAGAAAACCATCGTGTTGGCAACAGTCATCTACAATATTTTAGAATACGTCTTCAGATTATATTTTTGTTTTTTAAACAACTCTGTTTAGCTTCGCAAATACCCTGTGTTCAGCGTTCAGCTAAATTTGATACTCTTGTGGTCGTAAATCTGTAAAAGATGGAGAAATATAGGTAATTAGTACCTATTAGATATAAGTAAAATAATATCTAGGTACTTTAGGTATGATTTGCTCATTGTCGTGTGTGTGTCACACTGCATTGATATTCTGTAAAAATCTATTTTTTGGTCCCGGCTGTCAAACGCCTGTCAAAGATCCACAAAATCTTCGACAGTCGTTACGGGTCGTCAGAAGCCCGAAAGTCTGACAATCAGTCTTACCAAGGGGTATCGTATTACCCAGTTACTGGGTTGTGGAGGTCAGATAGGCAGTCGCTCCATGTAAAATACCTACTGGTATTCAGCTGCATCCGGTTAGACTGGAAGCCGACCCCAACATAGTTGGGAAAAGGCTAGGCAGATGATGAGTATTTCCGGGCTTCTGACGATCCGTAAGGACTGTCAAAGATCCACAAATGACAGCCGGAGCCAACGGGTTAACGTGCTTTCCGAGGCACAGAGGAGTCTCGATATGTAAAGATGGTCACCCATCCACGGACCAATGGATGGATCGACCCGTGCGGCTGTTATTACTTAGCCACGAGCTCCTCGGACGTATTCGTAGATACTCCTACATTATTGCAGTTGCAATATTTTATTTCCACTATACATAAGTTCTAAAGTCGAGGCGCGTAGTATCGAAATAATATCTTGAACTAGCTGTGCCCCGCGGTTTCACCCGCGTAGGTCTCGATCCCGTGGGAATATAGGGATAAAACTTATCTTATGTCCTATTCCAGGTTATGATCTACCCGTGTGCCCATCCTCTCCTCTCTACTCTAGAGTAGGGAACGTCGCGGCGGGGCGACGCGGCGCCCGGCGTCGAACGGTTCGCGTACCTATTGCATTTTCATACTCGTGATAACTTCGAAATTAAACGTCCGATTCGAATGAATTAAAAAGTATTTTACTGCTACATAAATACCCTTGATGTTAAAACTATTTGAATAAGAATTAATATTATTTTGATAAAACTCCTTCGCAAACAATGCATTAATTTCGAACAAATTTGATTACCATAAAAAAGGTTATAGTGAGTCAATCTTAAAAGATAGACATGCATATGTCTGGACGGTCGCGGACGTGTCGCGGACTTTTTTTTAGAACTTTTAAAGAGGAACAATTCCATCATACATGATATTTACGTAACATAAGCCGTTTATGCAGCGCACGCAACGGAAATTCTCTAAAAAGAATATTTTTTCCCGTTTTTGCAACATATTTCATTTATGCTCCGCTCCTATCGGTCGTAGCGTGATGTTATATAGCCTATAGCCTTCCTCGATAAATGGGCTATCCAAATCAAAAAGATTTTTTCAATTCGAACCAGTAGTTCCTGAGAATTAGCAATGCATAGAAAATGCAGTAAATAAAAATGAACAACAAGGCACCTATAGCTCAGAGTATTGCCCTATTTGTGATTACTTGAGATTCATATGCAGTCCTATAAGTACTTTTCTCATGAATAAAGTAGTAATACATTGTGAAAGAAAACGAATAAAAATGTTATGCTAAATGAATACCTACTTGTCTGCAACAGATAGTGTTTAAGAAATTCATGGTAATGGTAGCAAAACAGCTCTTTTAAATATTGCAGTTTCTTTTTAAAATATTATGCAGAACTGCAGACATCATAAAGTTCGTTCAATGTAGTCAAGAGGTATTTCACTAGAAACACAGACGGCAATATTAACATTTAGGCATTTGAAGCGAAATTGTTTTTCACTGAATTATTTCAGCTGGTCCCTAAAAAGCGGTATAATATAATTTTGCGGCGGGGCCATAAATTAATGTGATTGCGGTCAAACTTTACATTCAGCCAACTGAGGGACCAAATTTGGAGTCGTTTGTAGGTGTAAAATAAAATTCGAATTCTTTTTTTTGTACTAAATGGCAGCTAGCAGTCCAGACGGTCGGTGGCCTGAAAAAAGCAGTTCAAGGACACAAAATGACCTGCGGACAGTCCTCTCAGTCTAGGTTCCCGGGAATTAGGGACTACCAAACGAAATGAAACCTTTAAACTTTTGCTTACAATATATTCTTAGTAGGTACTTGTTTTCTGTAGTAACTTTGGAGCACGTGTTAGCGTGATCAAAGCTTATCTCCGCTATTGCGACGGCATCCGATATTGCATCCGCCAATTGACGTTCTTCATTATGCTCTATATTCTATAATGATCAAACTTTATGAGACTTTGATCATTACTGCTACAGGCCCGATAAGTGTCAAACGGTCAACAGACGATGTAATTGAGAACCTATATAGGTAGGTATGTACCTACAACTATCCGAAGCTGCCTAACTTCTAATTACAGTTAAGAGTTTGTTGCCCCCTGTTATATGAGACTTAAAAAACTAGTGGCGAAATGTGGTTGTACCTACTATAGGTACGCCTCTGTCTAACCATTCAGGCATTACAGGTGTTATGTTGTTGCTCAAACTAGCATAAACGAATGAACGGACCTGGATGTAAGGCATAGATACAAATCCATACTAATACTTATTATAAATTCGAAAGTAACTCTGTCTGTCTGTTCGTGTGTCCGTCTGTCTGTCTGTATGTTATCTTTTCACGCCTAAACCACTGAACGGATTTCGATAAAATTTGGCAAGGAGTTGATGGCATCCCGGGGAAGGACATAGGCTACTTTATATCACCATACCACGCGGGCGAGAGCTAGTAGGTATACCATAATATCTTGGAATAACAGCTAGTATACTTTTATCCGGTTAAATTCTAAGATGCGAGTGAAACTTCGGGCGAGTACTTAGTTCATACTAATATTATAAATTCGAAAGCACCTCTGTCTGTTTGTATGTTACCTTTTCCCGCCTAAACCACTGAACGGATTTCGATCAAAGGCAAGGGGATAGATGGCATCCCGGGAAGGACATAGGCTACTTTTTACATCGTACAACTGAATTATCGACACACCGTGTTCGATATAATAAAAATCGAATCATCAACTTTCGAAATCAAATGGGGACCCACTTTTTATCGACATACCACGTGAGCTAAGTCGCGGGCGGAAGCTAGTCTATACTAATATTATAAAGAGGAAAGATTTTTATTTTTGTGTGTATGTTTGTAGGTAATGAATAAACTCAAAAACTACTGCGCCGATTTAAAAAATTATTTCACCATTAGAAAGCTACATTCACCCTGAGTAACATAGGCTATAATTTATAAAGATTACACGCGGGCGAAGCCGCTGGCTAAATAAATTCGTTTTGTCAATAGGGAACCTATTTGTAAAAACTCTTACCTTCCAGTAGTTGCGGTCGGTCAATTTAGAGGGAGTCCTTCTGAGTTTCGTCGGCGGGCGGTACTCCGGCGGCGGACATTTTCCGTCGTTCGTTCCGAGCTCGGGAAACGGGCCGGTAGTACTGCTCGCTCCGCCGCCGTCAGCGCTCTGGCGCCGGGGCCTCCGACTCCAATTCCATCCACAATGAAGAGATGACGCGAGCGTCTGCAGATTTAAGTTAATGAAATAAGTTTCTGTACGTCCGAATGAAAAAACGGAACCCTTAAAGGATCACTCGTGACTCTATGTTCATCTGTCACAGCCAATTTGCTCTGAATCTACTTGACCGATTAAGTTGAATATCTGTGACCCTGAATTTTGACTATAGGGGTCACTTTTGGGGGACAAATCTATATACATACCTATACCGGATGACATTTTTTACCGTCTCGAGCATAATCAGGTGTGTTGTGTAAGTGAAACAGAATCCATACCCAAGAATATTTGCTTAGTACCATTGAGATTGTACAGGTTCGGAATTTCCTTCAAAAATCATGAAAACTATCCATCCTACGGCCCGTGCGTAAAAACTAATAATAGCCAAAATAGGAGATAGTAAACGGCGTAGGCTGCGATCGCGCATGAATGAAAGTTGTACGTGTGTGCGAGCGAAACGCACGCACATTTCTTTTGCGTAGAAACCTAGTAAGCGGCCGCCCCTCGCATGGTACAGTCGTGCTGAAAACGTTTCCAAAATCAACGCAATAACATTTATACTCCACTTACTAATAAACTAAGACAAACCTGAGCTACAAATAAAATGAACACAATACCCAAAAATTCTCAAACATACAATACAAATACCCAATTGACTAAATAAGCCTCACACCAAAAGAATAAGTAGTAAATAGGTAATAACTTAACACAAGTAAGAAAACTTAACCTACCTAAAATAATAAAACACAACAAATACTTAAGTACAAATAAAAACCCCACCAATTTACCAATTAAAAAGATAAAATAATAAGAAAACCTATCCTTACAAATAAAACGAAAACAGCAACAAAGACTCGGAACGAACTTTTAAAACAATCTAAGTAATCTTTTTTAAATAATTCGAAACAATAAATACTTGAATAAGCAAGAATACTCGACTGTACTTCATTCAAAATGAAAAGGACGTGCATACATGCGGGAGGAGCGAGAACATTGACAGAAGGTTGTTTGGTCGACCCGTTGCTAAGTAACGTCGGCGCGCCTACGCACACACACATACATAGAAACTTGATGTGTGTAGTTCACTTACCGGGGTTCACGTACGATAGCCGAGCAGCTGAGCGGTACTCGCGCGCGGGCGACACGAACGACCGACGCGCACGCGCATTGCGCGCATTTTACAAAAAATGCACTTAGGTCTGTACCTACCTTTTTAGCGATATCGCAGTAGGTAATTATTGACTATTGTTCCAAATGTTTTGTTCTAAACATAAACTAGCACGTCTTTGCATATTGTTTGGTAAACTTCGAGGCGTGTCTCTATCACTTTTTAAAACATTAAAAGCGTTTTAAATTATTCGCTGTTTTAAATCACTAACGCTTTGAGCTTCTTCGGTATACACTAAACGTCAGACTAAACGTTTTAGGTCGGCCCACAAATAAAAGTCAAGGGGTGTTGTGTAGGTCTGGTGACCTCGGCCGCCAGTTCACAGGTGCACCGCGACCTATCCACTTATCACCAAATTGACCATCGAGATACGCGCGCACAGATCGGTTGTAGTGAGCTGGACATCCGTCATGCTGGAAGTACATGTCTTGCAGATAGGGATCAGGAACGTCTTGCAACATGGTGTCAATAACAGAACGGTTCTGCACCCAGTGACAAAACTCCATGCGGGGTCCGGGGGGGAATTTGAGGAGAAAGGATACCGTTCCTTCGCAGCGACTGAAGATTTTCTTCTTCTGCGTACATTCGCCTTGCACTGGCTGTTTTCACCAAACAAGATACTCTACGTTAGAATATTCGTACATGTTTAGATGCGACAAATATGACCGGGTGCACGATGCATACGCGGAAACAAACAGCGCAACGTCACACCGCCGTGACTAATCGGTGACTGAAGCTCGGGACGCGGGCGGGCGGGGGGATGCGCGAGCGAGCAGCTCCGGCGCGGCGGCGGCTCAAGCGCCTGATGATATCAAAGAAGCCGACAGCAAGTGCGGCGAGTACCTATCGGCTGCAAAGGAACGTATCTAATTCATTGATAAATTCCGTGCATTTAGTAGGGTGCGTATGATTTGAATTTCGATATTTTTTCATCGATTTATTCAATTTTTTTTAAATTTCTGTTTTTATTGTTTTTGTATTAAAAGTTTACTTCAAATGGGTAGTATTTTTAGATAGATCAATTTGTTTAAAGGGTATAAAAAAAAAAAAAAAAAAAAAATATCTATGCCATTGGCTTCTACTCCGTTCACCTACTACACCCTATGTTTGTCGAGACGGTAAAAAAAGTCATCCGGTATAAAACAAAGTCGGGTTTGTTCAAGCACTTATAATTCGAGAACTGCTGGACCGATTTTGATGATCTTATACTCATACATTCGTACTCATATGTATAGAATGGGTCTTTTGATAATATCTCGGTAGATAGGTAGGTATGTAGAGTAGGTAGGTAGGGTAGGTAGGTAGGGTAGGTAGGTAGGGTAGGTAGGTAGGTAGGGTAGGTAGGTAGGGTAGGTAGGTAGGGTAGGTAGGTAGGGTAGGTAGGTAGGGTAGGTAGGTAGGGTAGGTAGGTAGGGTAGGTAGGTAGGGTAGGTAGGTAGGGTAGGTAGGTAGGGTAGGTAGGTAGGGTAGGTAGGTAGGGTAGGTAGGTAGGGTAGGTAGGTAGGGTAGGTAGGTAGGGTAGGTAGGTAGGGTAGGTAGGTAGGGTAGGTAGGTAGGGTAGGTAGGTAGGGTAGGTAGGTAGGGTAGGTAGGTAGGGTAGGTAGGTAGGGTAGGTAGGTAGGGTAGGTAGGTAGGGTAGGTAGGTAGGGTAGGTAGGTAGGGTAGGTAGGTAGGGTAGGTAGGGTAGGTAGGTAGGGTAGGTAGGTAGGGTAGGTAGGTAGGGTAGGTAGGTAGGGTAGGTAGGTAGGGTAGGTAGGTAGGTAGGTAGGGTAGGTAGGTAGTTAGTAGGTTGCGTAGGTGCGCCGTAGATAGCTACATCCCGTGCGCATTAACATGGCACCTGGCTCAATGAAGTTTGTACCTCCCCTCGCTTCCCCGCACGGCGGCGGCGGGGGGGGGCGCGGGTACCGGGGGGAGTATTGAGTTCCGAGCCAGGAGGCTGCGTTTCCGGGCATATTTTCATCGCACAGCTTTGGTGGAAACCCCCACACATTTTCACAGCACAGCTAGACATCCTCGCACGACACATTTCCATCGCACATCTCTGGTGGAAACGCAGCCTTATGCGCTCGGAATGTACTTGCTACCCGTGCGAAGCCGGGGCGAGCAGCTAGTTATATATAAAATAAAAAACTGGACCGTGTGACAAGCCAAAGGAAACGGCTTGTTATAATGAGAATCTCATTTGTTTTTAAAATTTTAAAATATAATGTTTCTTTTTAAACCAAATAGATGATAATTTACCGTTCTCCTCCCACCAAATTACCATTAGGTAGGTATATCCGAGCCTGCTAAGCCTAAAATTTTGAAAAAAAATCAGAAAATAGCTCTATACAGATTACAGGAAAACCTATAAGAAGTCTATGGTCTTAAAATAACATAGTAAATCACTCAATATTCTGCGTAAATTAAATAGTAATTTTGTCTGTGGCCAGAATTGCGTGTAACGTATGTGTAAAAATAATCAAGACTCAAGACTAACACAAGGGGACGAGATCACAGCCCAAACACTACGTTTCTATACTTTCTATGTGAAAACTAGTGTATTTTTTTGTATTAGTACTTCTAGTACTACAAAGTTTCGATGTTTGTTATAAATCGATTAATTATGTTAAAGACTGTAGCGATAATACGAATATTCAGCATCATCGTAAAGTCTGAACTGCCTGTTTGTCCCATATTCCTAATTACAATTATAAATATAGTCCGCTTAAATTCCTAAATTATCATTCGGAACAAAAAAATCAACTGCAGTTCTGACTGAGTATAATTTTGTTGTTGTAAGTGATGTTGCAGTAAAAATTTCCTCATACTCAATAGTACCATTTAATTCCAGGATAAAATAACTTGAGATGAGACAATTCTTTATAGGAAATGAGATAGGGAATTTGTCAGCTTACACTTGATCATAAAACTGAAGTAATATCGATATTATAAAAGCACACAAGACTTGCACTGGGTATTTGATTTGTTGCTCACGTTTCTTTCTGACACTTTATCAAGCAATCAAGCCAATCAACAAAAAAAGCAATCTGGCTGGAATGATTCCGTGGTTCATAATGCCCCATCAAAATTTTATGGTCCCTAGGCTTATTGTCTTTCCCAATCAAAAGTCTGCTGATTAAATACCGCTGATTAAATGCATGATCCTTTAACAAGTACAGGCACACATAATATCTAAGACTGACTAAAGAGCCGTGCTGTGAATACGCTAGCGTTACAAAAATTCTTGCAATATTCGGACAACTCTAGTGTTTGAATATCAGTATTAATCTGGGAAAACGAGGAATTACAGGCGGTGATAGCTTTTTATATTTACAGCGGTATTTTCAGTCGCAATTCCTGTAAAATTCTTCAGAGTGATTGAACCGGATAACGCGTTTATCGCTTACACAGGAATACCTCGTGAATACTTTTTCCATCTATTTTGTGTATAGGTACCAAATAAATAAAATGTTTATTGAAATTATTAAAATCACGTTGGATTTTTGACAAATCACCTGATCCGCACGTAGCAACAAAGAACTGGCCACAACTGTCTCCAAATATTCTTTCAACCCAAAAATAGGTATGATTGTGACACAAAGTTATTCTAACTCTATACAATCGAATGGTACCTTATTTACTGGAGCGTTACTTCAGTCAACATGTAGCCGACCGGCTCATATGATCCACAGCCGCGACTCGAGTGTTTGTCAGAATGAATACGTATTGATGGCAAATATTGTGTTACACATGGCTCGTAAGAACGACGTAGAGAAAAGACTCGCATAAAGCGATGGAAATCAAGACCGTATCGATAGTATTCATAAGGATGCGAAGGATAAGTTTCGTATGAACAAAATTGTTTCATAAGACAGTTCTTTGGTAAGATAATGTGACTCTTTTTGTCCTCAGGTATTTAGGAGTCCAAATATTAGTATTGAATGAATAGGCTATCTTTCGGGCATATAGGTAGGTTATAATTAGAATGGCAGCCTGTTGTCTCGCTCCAGAGTAAAGGCATTCTCTTGTACAGAGTATGGAATGAGCATTAATCACTACGCTTGCTGATTGTGTGTTGGCAATTTCAGACAATTGCTAGTCAAGGAGGAGACTAAGCACGAAATCCGTAGGGTCGTCCAATTTTACGAGACTTTCTTACTCTGTGTCACCTATGTATATGAGATTAGTTGGGCGCCCGTACTTACAAGTAACGACAAGATTTGACAGTTGTCCCTAACATAGACAAGTTTTTACCTATCCGAAAAATAGAATTTGTCTCTTGTTTAGACCATTACTTTCGGACGGGCTCGCATCTTCGTTGACAGACTTAGACCCCCAGGTTAGCTCACGATGTTTATTCTTCACCGTAAGTATGTCCAAGATTAACTTATAGAGTACATGCAGTATATGATTTTCTTATATCTAGTCCTATTGGTACTTTCCAGGATAGAACGGCGCTCCGGCCGCGTTATTGGCTATAAACTATTCTAACGGAAGCCACGTACAAATCGCAAATCACGCCATTTGGACGTATGAGATAGTGATTAATGTTCAAGCAATTTCGATTCTCTTAGTTTGGTCCCTCAACACACTTCTTCCCATTGCTCGCGATATAATGTTGGGTTCAGCGGTCGCTAAAACTTTCATGACATTAAAGCGCTAATATTCCTAGTTTCTTGCATATTGTTTTATAGTCCATTACAAGGATATATTGATTTAACTAGTTCGGTTACAGCTTCTACTTTTGTGTGGACAGAACCGTTAAATCACTATCGAAACATTTTGTCAACATGTCTCGGTTCTCCGCTAGTTTTGTAGTTTGCAAATTTAGTAGTAGTCTATTTAAACGGGTATTTGTACAAAGTTTTGAAATATTCTCTGTTTTTTTGGGTTTCGAATTCACGTGTATGGCCTCGTTATTAAATGACAGGAGACATTTGGAATAAGAAGCCTATGTACCTATTCACATTATTCACTCGAGAATTCTGTGTTAATATAACCGTATTTCGTGTGTCACAATCCGACTGGAGTGACAAGATAAACACACAATACATATTGGCTCAAAAGACATGAAGGTCAACATGAACTACAAAAGTTATAGGGTAGATATTGTCAGATATCCATACGGATCCAATATTATATTGCATGGAAAATGTTTCCACATGAACGTTGATATCTACTTTAATGTTATAAATAAAGTATTTCATAAAACTAAGTGGCTCCCAAAGGAAACATTGAGCGCCTCCTATGTGATCATTTGCAAGAGATAATTTTTAATGGCTGGCCATATTTGGCCTACCGCTTAAGTCATACTGAAGTTTAAAGTTATTTCACAGTTTAATATCACACATTACTGTCACGTTTGGCCGCTGCTTAACGTCTTTAAATAAAAATTGTCTGGGTAGGTACAGTCAGGCTAAGTGAATCATGACCCACTTTGACGATAAATCGTTTGAAACCGTCAAACTAGCAAAGATTTCCCTCCATTACAGTGCCGCACTTAGGACGTTTTATATATTAAGCAATCTATGTCAATACGGGTAGGAGATCTATGCAATTTTAACCTTTGTCATCAGTGCAAAAGATAATATTTTAGATAAAGCATTAATAATCATATTTTGAATCCAAACTCTTTGAAATTAACTATAACTCAGAACAAATGTCACTCAGAAATTGGTGTCAAATAATATATTTTTTAAAGCTCTTATCAAAAATAGAAACTGCAACAGATAATTCTCTGTGTAATTAAATGACAGGTGACAAGGTCGTTACCAATGAAATGTATGTTTATGCGAATGTCGACCTTATCTGTAAGAAAATAAGCTTATGGTGGATCATAATTATAATTAATGTTACGTTTGTGCTTTTAGTTGACAGAGTATTCTCCTTATGAAGCATTTCTATTTTGTGAATTGATTCTTCCAATTTCTTCATATTCAATTGTGGCATCTACCATATTTTCTTGTACCAAAACCTTCCGATTTTATGCACTCCACATTTATATCAATTATTATTTATTTATCATTTATCTTTTAAATCTGTGTGTACACATACTACATAGTTACCTTACAACACTTACATATGTATGTGCAGTCATGAAAGACAATCATTTTAGCGAATACAGAAAATACTAATCTATAAAATGGTCGATACACACACAATGATATATTAAAAAAAAATACATTTTTTTTTTGCCAACGAATATGTAAGTTGATATTAGAGTAGCGAGGACGTGAGATGATGAGTCGTATTTAATTCTACCGTGACCACGCAGTGCATTGGTTTAGTAATAAAGACCCGAATACCTTGGCGACTGATGGCATGTGCATGGGCACAGGGGTTTAATGTTCTCACCCGGTTTCTCAGCAGGGCCTTGTTGTGATGGAGCTTCCGCAGCCTCTTCAATGCAGCTTTGTTCGTCGGGGAACTGCACGTGCTTCTTGATAGCTGAGCGGCTTGGTCTTGATAACACCGAAGCTGTTAACAGATATTAAGTAGAATTATTAATATACAGTACCTGGCCGTAGATAAATCATTTAGAAGAAATTCGGTTTTTTAGAGCGTCATCTCTATTAGATATTGTATACCAGTGTGCCTGGCCTATGTGTTCCGAATGGTCTATGTGACACTGTGGGTTCTGAATTATGTTTTATATCAAAACTTTCGTTTTTGAATGAATGAATAAATAAGTATTTATTTGTTAATCACAGGTAACACACAAATACATTTGGTCTTCATTAAAAATTCAGTTGAATCTCTATGTTTTGCCAGCGCGGCGTAATTACAAATTGTATAGTTACGGTATGTATAATAACATTGAAATTAAATTCAGAAACATTATAAATTAATCAAAATTTACAAATTCAGTAAGGTTGTTTCGATTAATTAATATTAAATTCTATAAACAAATTACAAACAAAACAGTTACAACAAAAACACACATTCATTACTTAGTCAATTTATATTAATAATATTGTCATTAAGAAATTAATCTACAGTGTAATAATTATAAATTATTACAAATTAATAGTTTATGCATTAGAAAAAGTGATAATTTCTTCTTAAAGCTCGTAATCTTTAGTTGTGTCAAGGAGTCAGGTAACTTATTATATATTCTGGGTGCCATTCTCAGTAGATAAGCTCTTGCGCATTAGAACTGTTTTACATTTCCTGGCGCATAAAATGGTTTTGTATTGAGCACGTATAGAACTACTATGTACGTATTTGAGACATATTTGTAAATAGCATTGCATTTTTTTTTACATATATTGCAACTTCTTTTAATAAACATACAATCATCATTTGCCTAGCCTTTTCCCAACTATGTTGGGGTCGACTTCCAGTCTAACCGGATGCAGCTGAATACCAGGACTATTAATATTTTCAGAGGTGCTCTAAAGTTGAGTTTCCCCAGAATATGATTCCATGCAGATGGTACGAGTCCATGTTATGCAGTATTTAATAAATTTTCAACAAAAAATAGCATAATGCTGGTTTGCTTTATCTTTTTACATGATGTGTTATCTGTATGATCTTGCTACGTGACTTTTTTAGTCTACATTTTTTGTATCGTTAACTTCTTCTAAGTATAGACATTGCCCTATAGTTGATATTCAACCATTCAACAAGCAGCACGCTTGCTCATTGCGATTTGGCGATTCCAGGTCATTTTAAAATAAAGGATGTCTCACTATGTGCACCTTCACTGTAAGTCTGTGATGCCAACATAATTTAGAAAGTACCTACATGTGAATCGGTACTTGTGGTACTTGCAAAGCAGTATCCCGGTCACGCGTGCAACCTCCGGGCTACGAAAACCTTTAAGCACTAAATAAAAGTTGCATCATTACCAAAGCAAACAGGTTTAGGTATAAATAAGTTTTGAGGACTCAAAAATAAAAACAGAAAAGTGTAATAAATACGAAATAGTGCTTCTAAAGTGCCGTAATTCTGCGCTGGATTATTATCTAAAGTTTCCGGTCCATAAAACCCTTTATAGTATTTTCTATTGTCATGGTTCTTAAGAAGATTGACAAGCCTGCTCAGATTTAAAATATACACCCTTGAGGGTATAAATCCGATCAATATAAATATGTGATGAGGCTGTTAAGAGCATGGTGGCTCGCACTCAGTCAAAGTCAAAGTTAAATAATTTATTTCAATTAGGCACATACAAGGCACATGAACGTCAAAAACAAAGAACTAGAACTGATTCTAGTCGTCCCATCCTCAAGGTAGTTTTCGTATGGAGAAGAATGGGCAAGAAACTCCACCGTTACTGTTTTAAAAATGTTTTGCAATATTTTGTTCCGTTATCATAAAGATGAGAATAGTATTAGTATTCAGTATTTCAGTATTATAATAAAATATCATAGTGCACGTTTAGGTTTATTGAGAAACCTAATGAGAGTAAATATATTATCTCAAAATAGGTGATAAGCAACTAAGACAAATTAATGCTTCGACTAACACCCAGTTACCAATTTGAGAATTTCAAGGTGAAAGCCCGCGAAATTAAATATTTCTTTCGCAAAAACGTAAGTAATTTCGAATTTTACGGGCTACCCTAAGTAATGTAAAGGAGAGTCTGACTATTTCACATCTTCAGATTCTCAATTCAAAAACCGGGTAAAATTATGTAAAAAGTGCTAACATTTTATGATCAGTGTAGCTAAGTACCTAAATTAAATGAACTAAGTACTTACATGTAAAATCGGATCAATAATTTACTTAACGGTCCAAGTATTTATGTATATTGCATGGATGTTGCACTGTATGTGAAATAAATACGATACATTCCGTACATTGGTTTCGTTTCGAAACTCCGAAATATCAATTGCCGTCTTTTTTACATTTGTTTTATTGATATTAAAAAAAAAAAAAAAAAAAAAAAAAAACAAATCTTTATTGTACACGGAAGAAACACATAAATTATACACTAAGGATGATTGTACAAGTGGTATTAAAGTAAGTAAACATGCTAAAGTTCTGTGAAACGTTTCTTATGAGAAAAAATAACCCTGAATCGTTCTGGGTAGGTACTTTATAGTAATAAAATAAAATCAAATAATATGCTAATGTTGAAGATTCGATAAAACGGATTTAATTTACAATAGGAATACGGAGTTTGCCATTATAATGTACTTCTGAAATACCT
Source organism: Lithophane semibrunnea (assembly GCA_947363905.1). Lineage (NCBI taxonomy): Eukaryota > Metazoa > Arthropoda > Insecta > Lepidoptera > Noctuidae > Lithophane > Lithophane semibrunnea. The sequence continues at coordinate 3,639,017 of OX376186.1, read as the reverse complement.
TCAGTTCTGCGTAAAGGGAATCTCGAGCAATAGCGGCCTTAAGTTTCAATGACTAGTCATCATCTGCCTAGCTTTTTCCCAACTATTTTGGGGTCGGCTTCCAGTCTAACCGGATGCAGCTGAATACCAGTATTTTACATGGAGCGATTGCCTATCTGACCTCCACAACCCAGTAACTGGGTAATACGGTACCCCTTGTTAAGACTGGTTGCCAGACTTTCGGGCTTCTGACGACCCGTAACGACTGTCAAAGATTCACAAATGATGGCCGGGACCAACGACTTAACGTGCTTTCCGAGGCACGGGGGAGTCTCGATATGTAAAGATGGTCACCCATCCACGGACCAACCCCGGCAAGTGTAGCTTAACCTGATGGATGGACCCGTGCGGCTGGTATTATGTAGCCACGAGCTCGTCCTAAGTTTCAAGTTAAGCTAAGTTTCAATGACAAATATTAAAGCCCAAAACTGTAGTAGCTGACTGTAGTACCCAAGTACCTATAGTTAGGTACATTTATAAGTCTCGTAGTTATTATAAAGGAGCGTGCCTACCGCGTGTATTCGATTGCGAGCATTCATTGGCAAGCGTTCGTTTGCCCTCAGGACGGACGTTCCTAAGAACACCGATCATTTGCTCGAGTAAAGCCGTGTACTGACCGGTGATACGGGGTTTTTATTTTGAGAGAAGTCCTTTGAAATCATCAAATGACTTCTAGCGCTCTGGGCATAGCGGGAGGGCGTGTCAGACTTTTACTGACTAAAACCCACCCGTGTTCCTTCAGTTGCCTATTGCCAAGGTCCCGGTAACCCTTTCGCACTTTCCCGCAACCCTGCCAAGATACCTCCGTATCCTTATGTACCATTCGCAGCGAGCATGTTACGTTACGCCGTGTTCTAAAATCCGTTTAACATGCGCTCGTTGCTCGCATGTTCGTGCTAGTTTCCACGTACTGACTACACGAATGCTTGCTTTCTAACGTCTTACATTACACCGGTCACACCGGTAACTGTAACACCGGTCAGTCATGGTCATGGCTTTATGTTTTTGTTTGCTCGATTTAACCAGATAAAAATAAATAAATCTATACTTAATATTATAAAGCTGAAGAGTTTGTTTGTTTGAACGCGCTAATCTCAGGAACTACTGGTTGGAATTGAAAAATTATTTTTGTGTTGGATAGTCCCTTTATCGAGGAAGGCTAAAAGCTATATAACATCACGCTACGACCAATAGGAGCGGAGTATAAATGAAATATGTTGCAAAAACGGGAAAAATATTCCTTTTTGAGAGCTTCCGTTGCGTGCGCTGGGTAAACGGTTTATGTTACGTAATCATGTATAATGGAATTGTTCCTCTTTAACAGACTTAAAAAAGTCCGTGATAGGATATGTCTATCTTTTAAGATTGACTCACTATAACCTTTTTTATGGTAATCAAATTTGTTCGAAATTAATGCATTATTTGCGAAGGAGTTTTATCAAAATTATATTAATTCTTATTCAAATAAATAGTTTTAACATCAAGGGTATTTATGTAGCAGTAAAATACTTTTTAATTCATTCGAATCGGACGTTTAATTTCGAAGTTATCACGAGTATGAAAATGCAATACGCGAACCGTTCGACGCCGGGCGCGACGTTCCCTACTCTAGAGAAGAGAGGAGAGGATGGGCACACGGGTAGATCATGACCTGGAATAGGACATAAGATAAGTTTTATCCCTATATTCCCACTGGATCGAGACCTACGCGAGTGAAACCGCGGGGCACAGCTATATACCTATAAAGGACTAGCGATAACAATTAAACCATTAACACGTTACAGTGGCTGCTAGAAGGGTGTTAATATGTAGAAAACAATATGTTCTAAAGACATTATGACGTGTAAACAAGCCTTCGAGGTCGTTGTTACATAACTCATTACAATTAACGACTTGTACGACACGTCTTTATGCCAGTCATTCCTTAATCACCCAAGTTATATCCATCTTACAGATATCAGCTGAATAGTTTTCCATTATGAGTACAGGTACCGTAGCATGATTTAACCTCCATTGATCACTGTCTCCATTATTAAATATCCCGCTGCCATTACTAAGGGGAGCTCGGAACTCCAAATTATCTGTGGACTTTTGAGTAGAGTTCTCCATTTTCACGACAACAGCCCATCTATCAGGTGGCTTGCGAAGGCTTTATGGAAAAGAAGGGTAGGAAAGTGATTGGCTAAAGTTTCCTCCCTTATGAATAAATTCAGAAAAAAGTTATGTCAAGTTCAAAACTAGTGTTTCTTTTGGCGTGACGTAGGTAATTCTATGTTTTATTGTTAAGTGAGTTTATATAAAAAGGATAAGAATTCTCTTTAGAATATACCGTTCGTAAGAATATTTAAGAATGAACACGATTTCGCCATGAATTAAAAAGTTTTACGATCGCCTCCGTCTGAATTCTTCAAGTATTTTGTTTCAAAATATTTATTGTAACAACTAGGTACATTCAGCAATTTTGATAATAAATAACTAATTTATTCTAAAAACCTGCCCGTCAGGGCTCAACTTTACTACATAAAGTTGCGGGCAGGTTATCAAAGTACATGTTTTTGATAAATTGTTTTAACTACGTCATGACGAAGCGATTGGTAGCAAAATCCCAAACCACTAAACTTTGTTAATGAACAATTAACTTACTATTGGAGTGCCAATATGCTCAAATAAACGAGTAAACCACAGATTTGATAAGCTAGAGCGGGATACGACCGTACAGTTATTTTATGGAGGATATTAAAATTAATGCTTTTGGAATGGTAAATACCTCTACGGAATAACAATTATTGCAGGCGCGGTCCGAGGGAGGGGGTCCTGGGGATCATGACCCCCCCAAAATCATTCAAGCTGTCGAGAGACTGAATGATTTACGTGCTTTACTAACTAAAAACTGTAGGTACTTGAGCCAGTTTAGCCAGTGCCCCCGATGGGCATATACAAAAAAATGATTTTAGAGTACTTATCAAATAAGTAACTATTTCCCTAAAAATATTTCTTCGGCCCAATGGTGACCCCTGGTGAATGGTGATCTTGAGCTGCGACCGCGCCTGAGTTACTGTTACAGTTGGCTGGTAGAAAATGCCTTGTGTCAAATTCGATGTACAATAGTATGTTTAGATAATTAAATAACAGACCGTATGAACCGATCATCTGAAAATAAGCTATATAAGTAATCGATCATTTAAAGGTTCTTAAGTAAAAAGTTTCCGGTAAGTACAGTTATTGTCTACGTATAAAATTCAAACAATGTTAAAGAAAACTTATGATTTATGACTTTCACGTTGTTGCTTTTTACAATGTAACTTGGATGAACGAGCTTCGTAATGGAATATGGTATATAATACGATAATATGTTATTTAATAGTTAATAATGTGCCAGTCTTCTGGGCACGTTTCCGGATTGCAGCGATGCGGACGAATACTTCGATACCTAAGTATCCTTTTGTTACCACAATTTTTTGTATTATTTTTTTATAGTAAGCACAGTAAAATCACCAAATGTACTTTGGGAATATTTTCAGAAAAACTGCTTAGGGTACGTATTACGTAATGAATCAGTCAATACGGTGAAGCTGTTTGTGTGTCTTACTGTCTGTATCTCAACAGTTAATGGCATAAGGGTTTTCAATGCCTATTGTGTACCTGCTAGCCTTGATTGGATGTACATGTTCAGTTATTCTCAATTCATGAAGAGGATCTTATGCCGTTGGCCTTTCTATGACACTACAGTCTCATACAAACCGGATTCAAGATGGACTAGTTACGGCCAAATGATGTTGCTTTCAGAAATATACCTATAATTGGTTTATTGATTGGCTTGTAACATAGTGACTGTTGATAGAAGCGAAGTGGTTATTAGTGATACGTAATATGAGATATAGATGGTGATTCATTGCGATGATGAAGAATGCGGATGGCGATGACAACTAACGATGATTGACGAAATACGGTGGTTTTTGTTAGTGGTTATTGGTGATAAGTAATGACAGATATAGATGGTGATTCATTGCGATGATGAAAGATTCAAGATGGCGGTGAGTACTAACGGTGATTGGCGTAGTACGGTGTTTTTGGTTGTGTTACGACTTTCACGTAGACGACACAGCTAGTTTTCTATTTATGATAGACAATCACCAATGTTAGGTACAAAAACAGCTTAATGTACTCACATATTGGACTATTCCTGTCAGAAGGTCGTGGCTCAGACCTTACCTCGGTAAGCCGTCTAGGAACTAAAATGCCTGATTGATATAAAGGGCTTGCTGGATTTAAAATTATAGCTGGTAAAAGTAAACTTATCGATTTTATATTAGTAAGTAGATTTATTGTTTTTTTATAATATTAATTGTTACTTTTGAGAGGAAATTAATTAACTTGGTAGTAGATATTAAAAACGGAGTGTTTTAACCTCGTCATTGAAAACAGCCGTGAAAAATGCTTCAGCCTTATTGTTGCCCAATGAAATCAAAATAGGTATTTGTTATTTTAGTCACTTAAACGTTGTACTTATCAAAGAATAGATTTTTTGTTCTCACCTACGTGGATGTCTGAAAATGATTAAAAACTCAAATTACCTTTCGAAATCTCCTTCCTAGATAAAATGCTTAATAATTAGAACTTTCTACTTACTAATAACCCTTGAGGGAGCTTCGGACAACTCTTCAGGGTCGCAGCGGCTGGGCATGGGCCTCCCTGCAGAGCGGCGGCGGCCACTAGGGGCAGAGCTGGTGGTCGTCGTTTGTTGAGCTGTGGCCGTATATTGCACCGTGTTCTGGGGCAAATAGAAAAGGTATTAATTATGCAAGTCATAGAATTTGGGAAAGTACTTTTGAATAAGTATTTCTTCTGTCGTTTTTATATCTATTCTTTCTGTCGTTTTTATCAAAAGAGCACCTTCTCATTTCGACAGGAGATTTAAACCCTTGTAACTCCTATTACCCGTCAAAAAATATCTGCCTAGCCTTTTCCCAACTACGTTGGGGTCGGCTTCCAGTCTAACCAAATGCAGCTGAATACCAGTATTTGATATGGAGCAACTGCCTATCTGACCTCCACAACCCAGTAACTGGGTAATACTGGTTGTCAGACTTCGGGCTTTTAACGACCCGTAACGACTGTCAAAGATCCACGAATGACAGCCGGGACCAAAATGTGCTTTCCAAGTCACGGAGAAGTCTCAGTATGTAAAGATGGTCATCCATCGACGGACCAACCCCGGCAAGAGTAGCTTAACCTGTTGGATCGACCCGTGCGGCTGTTATAATTTAGCCACGAGCTCCTCATCTCCGTATTTCCGTCAAATATTAATATTTTATTTTAAATACAAGCCTAGACTTTTAATACCTACTTAGTTGGCTCTGAATACCTAATATCATCCTCTCCTGGATGAAACTCTTTAGAGAAAGAGGATATTAGTGAGATGGAAGTCTATTAAACCTTGATAAAATTTTAAAGTTTAAGTATCTCAAGTTTGTTCAAAGTTTAAAATGGCTGAAAAAGTTTTAGTTAATGTTGAGTGAAAAGTTTTGGTATTTATTAAGAGTACGAGTATGAGTTTCTAGCCTTGACCAAGGGCAAATCTAACTTGGCCGGAGAAAGGCGAAAGTTGTCTTAGTTCTCCTGTAAAATAAATCTAGATTAATGTCTAGTTCGAAAAGCAGCATCTGGCTTTTAATTGATTTTATTGAAACCTTTCATCTTTAGCTTGGATGGTGTTAAAGTTATGATATATTGATTCTTTAGTTAGTTTTTGAGTATGAGAACCACTCACAGCAAAATACAAAACAAATTCTGAGAAGTTAAATTAATATTGATAAATATGAACAACATGATACCTATAAAGGGCTAATTTTTTAGTCGCGACTGTCTAATACCGAAATCCCAAGATCCGGGATTTTGCGGACGGACACCGACGAGCACGGACGACGGACCGTGGGAAGGTGTACGTGCGGGGTATCGCAGACATCAGAAGTTCCTCGATGCACGGTGCGTGGCGGTCCGTCTGCAATATTGCCGATCGTCGGATTCCACCATTAGAAGTCCTTTTTTTTTTTTTTTTTTTGAAATGGCATCTCATAGTTTTACCACTAAGGTATTAACTACTTAACCGGACAGTCCTGCGGAGATGCTCTAAGCTAACTTAAAGCCTCCAGCCAGGGGCATAAAAACTAAAACTAACTAAAAACTAAGCGACTACTCGCTAAGGGCACCCCCTGCGGGGTACGGACCTCGGCTTAGGGCGTCGCTGGTGGGAGGGCAGCAAGTCGGGACAGGCTGGATCGGGGAGTTTAAGACTACTGACGGCACTACGTCAGCCCGGGCTGGCGTCGGGTCGTCGAGCAAGGGACGGGGAGGAGAAGTCTGATCGGATTGGGGTCGCGGACGCGAACGCGGAGGACCTCGACGGCGAGGTCGGAATGTCGGGCGACGTTTGGTTTTAAGAACCGTACTGGTAGCCCTATTACTCTCCTGGAGGAGAGTTATGGGGTCGTCGGGGTCGGTCAGTGCGTGCCTCGGACGGCGAGTACGACTAATGCGAGAGGGGGTATAGTTGGCCGCCTCCACAACCAGGGGGTTGCGGTGCTTGGCGGCAGAGTCAAAGAAACGCTTGGAAAGGCGTTTCATGAATTGGGCTATGGTGGGGATTTTAAGGTCGAGGTGGAGGGCTACGTTTCGGACGTAATATGGGGCACCCGTAGCTTTACGGAGGAATCGGTTTTGGAGGGATTGTAACCTATGGATGTGATGGGGCCCAGCATGGGCAAATACGACACATGCATATGTCATGATCGGACGGATGCACGCCGTGTAAATGCGCAATTTGCACCTAAGTGACAATTTGCTTTTTGCATTTAGGATGGAGTGGAGCCTACCTAGAGCGAAAGCGGCTCGCGAGCGGACCTGCTTTATGTGCTCTTTGAAGTTAAGGTGGTTATCGAGGATGACGCCTAAGTATTTGGCTTGCTTCTCCCAAGGGATCTGCTTGCCGAACATGGTGAGGGGCTCGGGGAGGGGGGGGAGCCTACGCGGCTTGGAGAATAGTACCGCCTGACTTTTGTCGGGATTGACTTCGATTCGCCATTTCCTGAACCAATCGCCGAGCTTGTCGACAGAGGCCTGGAGGGTGTGGCGAATCGCATCGGGGGAAAGACCCTTGGAGTAGATGGCCGTATCGTCTGCGAACAGAGCCAACTGCGCCTTCTTACTCTTCGGGATATCGCTGGTGAACAGCGTGAAGATGAGCGGGGAGATGACAGAACCCTGAGGGACACCTGCACGAATGGGACGGGGGGAGGACAGGGCGCCCTCTATGCGGTAGCGGAAGGTGCGATTCGACAGAAAGTCTCGTAAGATGAGCACGAGACGATCGGGCACACCGATTTGATACAGCTTGTATATTAAGCCGTTGTGCCAGACTTTGTCGAAGGCCTTCGCTATATCGAAGAAGACCGCACCGACTAATAAGCCTCGCATGAAGCTTTCGCTTATATGCTCGACTATGCGGTGGGCCTGGTGAATACTGCAGTGTTGGGTGCGGAACCCGAACTGCTCATTCGGTATGAGGCCCTTAGTCTCGGCAAAGTCTCTGAGACGCTTATAAATAAGCCTCTCGTAGATCTTTCCGAGTACCTTGAGCAGACTGATGGGGCGGTAGCTAGAGGGCTCGCTCTTGGGCTTGCCGGGTTTAGGGATACCTATGACCGTGGCTTCCTTCCACGTTTGGGGGAAAATGTTGTTGTTGAGAGCACCATTGAAGATGATGGTCAACAGCATTATCAAGTGGGCGGGGAATAGTTGGACCACTCTATTAGTGAGACCATCTGAACCGGGGGCTTTGCGAGTTTTAAGACCCTTGATGATCTCGTGCACCTCGTCAGGGGTGACGGGGGGCAGTGGATCGTCAGGGTCCTCTACGGGGGGTTGAGCGAGTCTGCGCTCGACTTCAGCGTCTATCTCAGTGAGATGCGCCTGGTCTACTGGCAAAAGGCTGGGTGAGCATTGGGCCTCGAGACTGTCGGCTAGGCATTCGGCCTTGTCGGCGTCATCGAAAGCTATGGTCGTATCAGGGCGGACTAGTGGGGGCATGGCGGCGCTCTGTTGGGACCGGAGTTTCCTCTGGAGCTGCCAGAAAGCTAGGTGAGTCGGTTCTAGATCACTGAGCATCTTATCCCAGCCCGCTTCACGCAGCTCAGCGATGCGAGAACTTACTTTACGTTGTAAGTAACGCATGTGAGATTTGTTAGCGGGGCAGGGAAAGTTGCTGTAGGCACGGGTGGCCGCGTTCTTCTCGGTCATCAGATCACGTACATCGGCCGGCAATTTGAAGCGGAAGTTATCCTCCGCTGGAACTTGCCTTGAACAATCGTTCAAAACCGTTTGTACGTGGTCCGTGAGCGAGTCGATCGCGGCCACCGTGTCCTCGACAGAGTCGAACTGCTCGGGGATTGAGTCTAGCTGGGGGGACGTGTTGGATTTCAGCAATTCGCCTACTTTCCTCCAGTCCGTAACCTTCCTGGTGGCCGGGGGCTGTGTGGGGTCGGGGAGACCTATGCGGGGGGCCAGTTTCATGACAACTGGACGGTGGTCAGAGGTAAGCTCTTGCACCGTTTCTATTGAGTTTAACCTAAGGTTGACGTTCTTAAGGAGCGCCGTGTCTAGGACATCTGGGGAATGGTTGGGGTCATGGGGAAAGTGGGTATGAGTCATCGGGGCGATGACGTCAAAGTTCATGGTATTGGAGAGGTCGAGTAAGAGTCGACCTCTGAAGGAAGATTTGGTACTATTCCAAGCCGGATGTTTGGCATTGAGATCGCCCGCTATAATAACGGAGTCACTCATGCCTAGTAAGGAAGAGAGATCGTTGGAGATCTCTTGGGGGTTCTCTGTTGCTGGGGTGCGGGGAGGGATGTAGGCAGAGACTAGGGTGATCGGCTGATGGCCGGTCATGCCTAGGCGGCAAACAGAGACTTCTATTTGAGAGAGGGCAGGAGGATCCATCGGGATGCAATAGAGCTCCTTTTTGTAATAAATGAGGGTGCCGCCTCTGTGACAGCGAGTCCTATCATTGCGAACTATGCGATAGTTCGCTATGGATGGGTTACGCCTATGGGGTTTGAGGAATGTTTCCTGAACTAGCAGGATATCTATCTGATGGTCGCGGAGGAATTCCGCGATCTCATCTCTTTGACCATTAATGCCGTTGGCATTGAAGAAGCCTAAGTTAAGGGATCGGGGTTTGAACCTAGCTACGGGTGTATTATCCATAATGGGGGGTAGATGGGTTAGCGAGGGAGGACATGGCTTGCGTAATCTCCGGGTACGCTTTGAATATAAGGGGGATCCTCATCACGTCATTGGCTTTCCTGGCTGCGACGATCTCGTCGGCCATTTGCCTAGCGCGAGGGGTGAAGAACGTCATATAAGACGTGGTGATCACCGAGAAGGGGTCGAGTGAAGCCGCGGGGGGAGGGGGAGGGGGGGGACGAGCTACTGCCGGAGCAGGGAGCGGCTGAATGAGGGGCGCTGGAGCGCGAATGCGGGGGTCCATGAGTGGGGGGATGAGGGAGGGGGGGGGTTGGGGTTTGGGAGTACCCATGGAGGGGAAAGCTCGCTGATGTTGCAGCTGATTCCAGGGGCTAGGCCTCTGGGGGCTAAGCCTTGCTGGAATTTGGGCGGAGGGGGCCTTGTAGGCCGAGGGAGCTTCCCTCTGCTGGCGAGCGTCAGAGCGCTTAGTCAGCTTGGAGGAGGGAGCCTTGGGGGCTTTGGGGCAGCCTCTGTAGTTCGCGGGATGCCCTGTCTGTCCGCAGAGCACGCAACTGGGAGGCTCCGTGCAGAGCGAGCGGTCTTTCGGGCGCGTGCAGTCCGCAGTGCCATGCTCACCCAGGCACTTGACGCACCTGGGCTTAGCATAGCAATGCTTTTGCGAGTGCCCGTAGAGTTGACATCGGTGGCATTGCCCGATTGTCGAGTTCTTATGTGGCTTTTCAATGTCAAAGCCAGTCAGGTTGCAGATGGCTTTGACATTGAATATCGGGTGGATACGGGCCTCGGTGGGGGGACATACCACGAGGACCATGTCGAATGCCTCGCCGCTGCGGGCGCGGTGCATGCGGTGGACTTCGTCGACAGGGATACCCTGTAACATTAAGTCATCCTTAATGTCGGCGGAAGGGATTTCACGTGGGATCCTTTTGATCACCACGCGAGTCTGTTTCTCCTCGGGGAGGGAGAAGGTGTGGAACGCCACACCTCTGGAACGGAGGAGTCGAGTGATGTCCCGATAGTCTTTCGACGTCGGGATGGTCACCTTGATACCCTGTTGGGTATTGCGGGCGCTGGTGTATGCGATCTTTTGATCGCAGCACCATCTGGAAATGTCGGTCCACTTCGCCTTATCCTGAATATAGATAGGGGGAGGGGGGGGGATCTTCTTCTTCTGGGTGCCAGAAGTAGAAGGAACGGGGGACATGGGGGCATCCTGGCTCGAGGATGGAGCGGGGGTAAGAGGGGTCAGAGAGAGGGCGGTGGGGGTGAGGACCGCGGGGGGGGAGGGGGGAATGGGGGAGCTAGGGCCTGAGGCGAGTTCCTCGAAAGCGACCACCTTGGTGGCCTGGGAGGAACTCTGCTTCTTCTTCTTCCTCTTGCTTCCCTTCCCGGTGACGGGCACGAAGCCTTCGTCGTCAGAATGGGAGGAAGAGGAGGAGGAGTGAATGGCCTCAGGATCGGACTGAGACAGCTGTGGGATGGTGGGGAAGGGGGTGGCCGCCCGCTTTGAAGAAGCAGGCATTGGGGTATCGGGCCGCCTCTGAGAAGTGGGCACGTCGACGTCCATGTCCCTGGAGGGAATAGACGGACTGAGCGGGCTCTCAGGGGCGGGAGGGGCAAGAGGGGCTATTAAGACATCGCTGAAGTCGGCGATGGCCATGTCGGGGAAGATAGCGCGGTGGAGCTTAGTGAGCTCCTCGGCATATTTTTCCTCAAGACTTTCCTTTTTAAGGATAGTCGTGAAGACCTCGAGGATTAGGAGCACCGACCTTGCGGTGGGGTCCGAACTCGGCTCTATCGTGAGCGACATAGTTAAATGTCGGGGGAGCCTAACATTCCCTAAAACCTATCTCCCCGGATGGACTTGTCCGGGGATGTGTGACCCTCCCTGCCGGGTATAGGTGAGTACCTACTGGTGAGCCCTAAGCTTGCTTTGGCCCGTTGCCTATCTTATTTGTGCAATTAGAAGTCCGATTTGACGTTTCTTCTTATACATGTGCCGCGATAACTTTGTATGAACGTCTACGTAAGAAATCGAAAAATCAAACCTAATTTTTTTTATTTTAACCTCAATTTTTTTTTTCTCCACGTCATTGATGCTCCGTTTATACTCTCGCTATCTTAGAAGACTTTGTGTTATTGATTGTTGTTATATTTTCTGAATCGGCTATTGGTCTATTTTCGTTGACCTTGGCTTGCTAATTTCGGAGTTAAGACGCATTAAGTACGTGATTTTGGTGTTATCGTGTGAACTCGTCAACATGTCTAAAAGAAGCCTACTCTTACCAGCCAGTCGCGTGACTTGGTTTTGAAGTTGCACGAGTACTTTGAATGAGAGTCGGGAAATAGAGGGTCTCCTTGAGAAGTTACCCAAGTTCAAGAACGAGTCGTACAAGCGCTTGTAATTGGCACAAAAACATTTGGAAAAATTAAAAAGGTTATTCTGGCTGTGAAGACAATGTACTGCAAACACCGTTACAAAAGTAAATTTATTTTGACCCAACCACACTTCTGTATTGTTAATTTTATTCTTGACGAGCAACCCGCCTCGGCTTCACACGGGTGCATATCAGTGGTGTTCCTATGGCTTGCCTCTGGGTACGCCACTGGTGCATAATATACAATTTATTAAACCTTCCGGAACAAATCAATAAGTCGGTTTTTAGTTCATGTCTTAGTTTGGCTTTGAAAACCGTCTACACTTAAACTTAGTTGAGATTTATGTAATAACTTTTAAATATTATAAACTCGTACGTGTAATTAAACGATATCTCTCGAGAATCAGTTTTAAGAAATGTAGGTAAATTGACGATTTTTTTGTTCGACTACAAACTCTTAAGTATGATAAATCGATATGTCTCCAGAATCGGTTTTTAAAGCATCCGATTTTTTTCCCCATCACCACACTAAGTATTTGTAAAGCTATCAAATCGGCCTTCTTAAATTGTCGCGAGCGGTTAGTCCCCCTATGCTCTAGTCCCGCTATGCTCGACTCTTAAATACCTACTAAAAAGTTTCGCTATGCACGAAATCACATTTGCGGGCAGTGATGAAGAAAACTGTTACAGTGTAATATTTTATTACCATTTAAGCACCACAGAACAACTAACTTGGCTGAATCTAGGAATGGCAGATTTAACATATCTAATGACAGATACCGTAGCTTTTTTTTTTAAATAGTTGATTATTTGTATTTAATTTGTGTAATTAATAAGACTGAAATTTTATGAATACAGGTGATTTGACTTTGAGAACTGACTTTTTATTTACGCTGTATTATATCAACTTCGCTGTCCAATGACTTATATATGACTCATAGGAACGTACTGGAATAAGTTCATGAGTCACAGGACTCATTTCTCTATACAATTTAAGTCAAATTTTTCAGTATGAACGTGACGTGATATTATATATTATAAAGGGATATAAAGGGATGTATTATAAAGGGAAACAATAAGAAAAACCTGTGGACTTACGGCATTATCAAAGTGAGTTGTATGGGGACAGGGAAGTTGATATTTTACAAGTTTTCTGCTCATATTTATATTTGAAATAATTAGTAAGATAGGATTTGTAACGAAGTCTACAGATTTCGTTAAATCTTGTGGGTCCAGTATTGACTTACAGCTCTATGCATAAACATTTCTTAATTTCGAATTGCTCTGAAACTCGGTTGTCCATATTCGTTATTTTGACTTTTTTAATTGTCAGAACGAGACAAACCAATTTTAACTTACAGACGCTTACGCTTAGACGAATGGCGCTATAAAAAAATAAATAATTCAAACAATTTTCTTTCTAACTGTACCTTTCATTGTTTACGAAGAATCGAAGAATTTCGTGCATAGCGAAACTTTTTAATAGGCATTTTTCGAGTCGAGCATAGCGAGACTAGAGCATAGGGGGACTAACCGCCATAATTATTCATTAAAATAACAGTATAGAATAGGTAGTTTTAATATAAATTTAGATTTGCTCCAAAACTAAAAGTTATTTATAAAAGTGGGTGTTTTCACCCCGATGTAGGTAGGTACTACTATCCCACCCTTCTGTTACTTACAACATCTTTTAATTTAACTAAGTACCTAATACATGAACGTATTGCGCAGACGATGCAACAAAACGTCTTGTAAGAAAGAAATTGTAACCCTACCCTACAACGTAGGGATTGGAGTAAATAAAAGCAAACAAACTTATTTAACTTCTTATATTTTTAAATGGAATATTTTATAGAAAAAACAAAATCTTGCAAAACAAAAAATCTGTGTTCATATTACATGGCTTCAACAAGAATGAAAGATAGTGTTTAACTTTGCGCTTTCATCGATAGAAAACTTTATAAGGCTTTATGATACCGGAGGAAATACACTTAAAATCCATTAGCCTCTTTCGGAACAAATTCCAAGTGATTTGCATACCAAAGTGCAAATATTCAAGATTTATGTTCATTGTACATTATTTAAAACTCATTAAATACAAATAGAAATGTAGGTAAGTGATTTTAAAATGAAGTATTAATTACAGATAAATTAGCTTCAGTAAAGCTACCGTACCGCGCCAATAAATGTTCCTAAAAACTCATTAAAAGTAAGTAATTACTTTTCTAGCTACTTTACACTAAAAAGTTTTACGCTTTATAAAATAACTGTCGTTAAGACCAGCACATAATCCTTATATTAATTCAGATTTATCTATAAATTAAAGCTCATAATATCTGCATAAAGCATTCATAGACAACACTCATAAACAAAACGCATTTCACTGACTGAATTTCATCTAGTCAAAATTATTCCTGTGGCTGAATTTAGGTTGAAAATAATAAACAGTATTCTGTCTAAAGCTATTTCAACAAAAAGCAAAATTATTTCTTCATTGATTATTATTTTCGCCGAGCACGATTGCCCTCACAAATTTACGTACTTAATTTAAGTTAAATTCAATTAATTATTCCTATCATTGAAGCTGGTTAATTTACTGAACCACAGATAAACTGTTGTGTTTTTGTTATCAAATAAAACAAAATTCGAAATGAATCCAGAAAAGTCGGAGATATAAAGTCAAAAAGGAAAATCAATATTAAAAAAAAAAAAAAAAAACCGTCCGTATGGCATAACGTGCGTTATTCGCAATGCTAGTCGTATGAAATCGTTATTTGAATTAATAATTGAAATATTTTCCATTAACATTTACAGCAGGCGTAGCATGATCATCGTTTTGTCGACGGAAGAGTAGCAAAAATGGCGTTTCCTGTAGACAGTAGACAGTACGAGACGGCAGAAAAGTAGAAAGAGTCAACTGCACTTTTTACAAAATTCACTCTTATTATAATTCGACTCAGAATTCTTTGTTTTGTCATAGGATTTATCGGTAGTCAGTGTGATTTTGACAGTAAGGATAGAAAACTTTCTTCCGAAATAGTCTACCTTCAAAAAGACCTAGACAAAGATCGTTAGAAATGAAAGACAAAATGACAGATTGTAGAAACATTTCTACGGTGGATGTGAAAAATTAAGAAACGAACTGTCACTTTGTATAGAAAAAGTTATGTCTATTCTTCGTAGAGTAAGAAAGCGCCATGCTACACCTGCAGATCATTTTCGCGTAGAGATTTTGGTTGAACAAAATGGATACACAATAATACATTTCGTATCCAAGTTTTACTTAGTATATACAAAAACATGTTTCTCAAGATAGCGACACCGTCACCCATTTACTTTTCGTGATATTCTCAATGTAATATCGTGAGTGCTTGTCACCCAGACTTTTCATAGTAAGAACGATTTTATCATCGATCTCATACACAACACATGCCGTAACGTTGGTACGTAAAGGTTGATTGATTAACATGCCAACTGCTATCAAAAGGACTAATGGCCAACAGTGAACCAAACAGTGCCTGTCTTATTGTTGGTGGATTACGAGCCGCGAGCCTCGTCCACGGCATTGTGGCCGCGTGACTCCGCCAAACGTGTCCGCGCTAGCGGCGACCAACAATTACGAGCACTCATCTCTAAATGTGAATGGCTCGAAAATTCTCACCAACGTTTTCATGCCTTTGTTCCCACTGATGCCATTAATCTGTGAAAACGCACAGGTTTACTGGGCGAGTGTGTTAGTAACCGCAGTATGTTCATATTACCACAAAAAGGAGACAACATCGTCCATCCTCCTGAAGGAATCCGTTTAGTCGCCTTTTACGTCACCCAAGGGTAGACTAGTACAGTCTAACTATATCTTTAACGGGAATAAGACGACCATTTCTCGGAGTCTCAACTTTCGGCCGCTGAAAGTCCGGTCGATATCAATTAGGTAACTATTTTAGAACCAAAAGTGCGTTAAGGAATATCGTTCCCCAATCGTATCCATAAAAGTTTGTCGGTTGAACAGGCGATAAACAGCTTTATTGATAGAAAGCCTCGATAAATCCCTTGGCATCGTAGAACTCGTAAACACGTTCGTTCCAGCTCCTTTGTTGGGTTGCTATCTTCTTTTGTATTAATAAATCAAAATGTTTTTTCGATATGGCAGTCTATCGAAAAAGGAGCTCGAGGCTAAGTAATAACACCCGCACGGGTCGATCCATCAGATTAAGCTATGCTTGCCGGGGTTATCAAGACTCCTCCGTGGTTTGGAAAGCACGTTAAGCCGTTGGTCCCGGCTGTCATTCGAGGATCTTTGACAGTCGTTACGGGTCGTCAGAAGCCCGAAAGTCTAACAACCAGTCTTACCAAGGGGTATCGTATTACCCAGTTACTGTGTTGTGGAGGTCACATAGGCAGTCGCTCCATGTAAAATACTGGTTTTCAGCTGCATCCGGTTAGACTGGAAACCGACCCCAACATAGTTGGGAAAAGGCTAGGCAGATTTATCAGTTTATCGAAAATTAGGGTTGCAAACACGCGTTAACATTCTACTGGGATTATATCTTGTATGACACTATTTTATAATTACTGTTTAATACACAAACTAACCGCTACTGCTTCGCACGGTTATTACGATTTGACAAAACAGTGAGATTTCTTAGTTATATGTAACTTTAGACTAACGTATTATACACATAAACTTTCGGGAATAAATTCTATAAACGATGGTGAAAACCTCATCCAAATCTGTTGCGTGGTTTAGAAGAACAACGCGGACATAATAGACAAACACGAGAAGCGACTTTAATTCATAATACATATGTTTAAATAAGAATAGAGATTTGAATCTGATTACGGAAACTTTTAGCTTTCAGACACAGGGTGAGTGCCCCGTTTCATGTTGCCCTGTCCACTTTAAAGACAGCCAGAATTATTGGCCGAATGCAGATACGTTAATTGGAACACTTACTCGATCAACATTTTCAAAGGCTGCGGTACCGCGGCCCACGAGGTACTCTTGGAACTGCGAGATCACGCAGACCATAGCGTAGATCTGGGAACAAAAACAGGCTGTCAGTATTTTTAAAGAGGCGGTAAGTTGACATAGGTATTGTGAAGTGCCGTTGGATTGCATATATCAAGTTTGCCAATGAAATGTGCAGTGATTTCTTCAAGACCGTATGAATTAACCACGCCAGAAATAGTTTAAAGTTCCTTAATCAAGTGGTTTATTTATAAACTTTGCTTAAAGTTGAGTGACGTTCAAATGTCAAAAACTTATACTACTTAGCGACGATATAAAGTCGCTAATCTATATTTATAAAAATGAATCCCTATTTCCCATGGTCCATCACGCGTGAACGGCTGAATGGATTTGGATGAAAATTGGCACAGGGGTAGACCATGACCTGGAATAGGACATAGGATACTTTTCATCCCGATATTAAAGAGAAGAAACCACGGGGCGCAGCTAGTCATTACTAAATTTTAAGCAACGTTTATAAATAAATCCCCAATTCCGTAAGTCTATTAAATCATGGATCACCATTTTTAGGGTTCCGTAGTCAAGAAGAAACCCTTATAGTTTCGCCATGTCTGTCTGTCCGCGGCTTAGCTCAGAGAATGTTAGTACTAGATACGCACTTCGCCGGTTTTTAATCATACTGACTTCCAATAAACCCCTTTATTGGGAAGCCACCGAACCGCAGCAAATATCAGCAATAAAAATGTATTCTACGATACAAAATAAAAGGTAGGGAACAATAATAACCAACGACATGTGATTGCTTATTGGAGCGTAACATTCGTAACCCACACGAGAATTAATTCGATGTTTCCAACTTTCGCTAAGATGAATCGATAAGAGAGAAAAACTAAAAGATAAATGGATGTTCCTTCGTCATCGTCCAGAGCGCCGAGAAGATCCCGAATAATAGATACCTAGTTATAATTAAAAGGAACCTCGATCCAGATTTATTAACCAGTTTTATGTAACGCGAAAATAGCGAAATATGAACATGAAATATCTTACTTAGTTGTGTACAGTCTTCTTTCTAAAATTATGATGTCAATTTTTGTGACTGACAATCGTGTTGTTGTTCTAATTGATTCGGATTGTAAAACCGTAGTCTGTACACCCAGCTTTTAAGCATTTTGCTTTCTGAAGAAAAGCTATTTTCACGATTTCCGCAGCTAGCCGTTTGGCGGGTTTGATTTGGTCTGTTTCCCCACGGGTCTAAGACGGCCACATTAACAATTCCTCTAAAAGCAATTAATTTCCTGAATTCCCAGCTGTCATTAGCAATTTATTCCTCTAATTTGACACAAAAGCAATTCATAATTTGTGGACCATTTTCTGAATCTCCATAGAAAACTGTCAAACAGATGAATTATTTTGCAATATGTATTGCACGCAGATCATATTATGAATTGTCAGTTTGTAACATTTTACGATGATTCATAATATTTTACAAAGATTAGATTCTGCCAAAGTGGCTGTTTTAAGCCCCCATTTTTGCTGCAATTTAACTTTGTAGTTAAAGACTGATACGTATTAGAATGCAGCAGCCCGTTTTCAGCCATATTAGCCCGTTTTCAGCACTCTTTTTAACGCTCACATTATTATTATCAACCTTTACTTAAAACCAAAAATAAAAAAAACCGGCCAGGTGCGAGTCGGACGTCGCACACGAAGGGTCCCGTGGCATCGTACAATATTAAGAAAAAAACGCCGAAAAAAACACGTTTCTTGTATGGGGACACCCTTTAATTTTTACTTTATTTAATCTTTACTATTGGTTCTAATAGCGGTAATAGAAATACACCATCTGTGAAATTTTCAAATCTTCTTTTCGGAGTTTTAAAGCCGCCCTAGGGCCTCTGACTTGGCTTTACATGCCGTCGAGAAATATCTCTTAGGCGTGCCGGTTTCCTTACGATTTTTTCCTTCACCCTTTTTAATTTTAAACTAAGTGATAACTATACAATACGCACATGAATCTGAAAAATCAGAGGTGCGTGGTTTGGGTTCGAACTCGAGACCTATGACTTGGCAGTCCGACAGTCACACCACTGCTTAAATGAATAAAATTTCAAATGTCTACCTATTACTGTTCATGAGATACAGCCCGCTGACATACAGACGGACAGCGGACGCTTATTAATAGGGTTCCGTTTGGCAACCGGGTACGGAACCCAAAAAAGTATTACAGATATTAAGGAGACTGAAACGAATACTAACATTAAAGTTAATGGATCCACTCGAAACTGATCAAATTATCAATCCGAGAAATCAAGGTCGTGTAAGCTTCGGCTAAAGAAATGTAATCAGTACCAACCCACGAAGAAATCAAATGTTATTTGGTACACTTTTGAGATTTTTCACTGTATCTTTTCAATAAAATTTTCGCGAATAAGTTATTGAAATCATACAAAAAATTAAGGTGAATTCATTGTTACGTTTAAAAGTAATATATCCATACTTATTATACTTGTTAATATTATACATTATTTACTTATCCATACTATAATATTATAAATTCGAAAGTAACTCTATCTGTCTATTCTATATGTTATCTTTTCACGCCTAAACCACTGAACGGATTTCGAAAAAATAATCTTTATGGGGGTGATATAGAAGATGAAAGTTTGTAAAGCAAACCCAGTATCCCGCGGTAGTACGTTCCCGTAAGACGATATCCGACGAAGCCGCGGGCAAAACCTAGTGCAATATAAATTTTACATGTAAAATTTTTGTAATTTTTACCTATTTAAATAGAGGCTTCCTAAAATTCTAACAATATACGATGCTAGAATAACTATGCTGACTTTCATTCCATGTTTATGCAATCTTCGTAATTCTAAATATATTGAAATATAGAGTGTATTTGAATATATTTGGAAATAGTATACCTAATTAAAAATAACAATATTTCTCTAAACTACGCGCAAGATGAAAGCGAAGTTTAAAACAATATTGAAACTTAGATCCAATTAAATCTTACAGTCCACATTTAATAAACGTTCCGTTCAAATAACAGACAATGAATTTATAATAATTAAACAAGGATATTTATGTCTAGGGAAGATAGCAAAGAAGGTATAAGATTTCAAAAGAGAAAAGTTATCAAGTTCTTTTTTTATTTTCTATAGACAAAGAAAAGTGGCGGTAAATTAATAGCCCACTAATAGCTTGGCGTAGTGGGAACAGCGACGTACCTGAAGCTTTTAGTGAAGCGATACATTACGTAGAGGAGTCTTATCTATATAAACGTTACTAAGTACATATTTATATATTTCAAATAACTTTAATTAATATAAATAAAATAAAATTTGTTAGAGATTAAGGGCGGGTTGTTTCACATCCACTTCACGCACGGGTAAACGTAAAAAATGGCGCTAACTATCGTCAAATCAAAAACAAGCGTTGTTTCACGAAATAATGGAATAACTTTGACAAAACGCTTTGTATTTAACGAACGTTAAATTTGACGTACGTATGTTACGTTAACCAACTGTTTGAAACAACCGGCCCTAAATATAAGTAGCAATAATAATGAATGTTGTGATATTGATATCTATTAGTTACCGAATCGAACCCTGACAGGCGCTTTACTTTGTGTAAATAATTTCATCACCACCGCTCTCAAAACGGTGAAGGAAAACATCGTGAGGAAACCGGCATGTCTTAGAACCAAAAATTCTAAGACATGATACATCTACCAACCCGCACTGGGCCCGCGTGGTGGATTAGGGACCACTCCCTCTCATAGAGAGGAGGCCTGTGTCCCAGCAGTGGGAACATTATAGGCTGATTATGTTCATACGTTCTTTGGTTACTCTCGTTCCAGTACTACCACGATATCTATGAGTACTACCCACCTGAAGGTTATCACCACTAAGGTCAGTGTATATCCTTTAATGCTCGGTTCCTATAAACAAAAACGAATCGTTTTGCTTACCAATGGAAGCTTTTTTATTGCCAAACTGAGCAAATATATAAATTCGTAAGCTAATTTTACCTGTGATATCTACTTCCATATGGAAGGGTCTACTATGCAAAACTATAAGGTTTTTGCTTCATTATTGGTAAAGATACAAGAGTCTTAATTTTAACCGGTTCGTTAATTATAGGAATCGGCCATAAGGGCGTCTCTCCAGTGTTTCTAACAAGGTACCAAGTTAATGAGATAACGCACCACTCATAATTCCTCATATTATCCGCACTACCTCTCAGCCTTCCCCGAAACTCCCTGGAGCGTAATAAACCATGATTACGTGGGCACTTGTGTACCGTCGCGTCGTCTCTCGTACACATTGCCAATCTTTTATTTCATAATATTATCACATTTCGTACTGAGGACAAACATTCAGATCTTAAAACTCTGTTCAAAAGGAGAAGTAGGGATTCTAGTAGCGAGCGAGAGCATCATTCAGGTAAGGACTGTTGTGTTATTCGAGATATAAAGGCTTCGAATCTTCGAACTTGAAGTTTTACTACGGTATTGCTCGGAATGACTCGAGTGGGAGTTATGTAGGTTAAATTGACTTTCGTGACTATTCTAATACGACTGCCAAACTTGGTCATATTTCAAAAGTGGAATTAAATAGAAAAGTTTAAAATTTTCTTTTTGAAGCTTTTTTGGGGTATCTTTTTTACCCGACTACGGCCAGAAAAAAGGAGGGTTATGATTTTGACCGGTATGTATGTATGGATGTTCATCTGTTCCCTCCTATCTTCTAAACCACTCATCACAATTTCACAAATGAGGTATCGTTGTAAGCGTCTTGATTGTCCGCTGGTTATAGGCTATGTGACGTCACATAGAAATGGCGCCCTCTAGGGAAATAAAGTCAGGAACAAAAAAAAAATTGGTTTATCGCACCATGTTGGGTATCAAATGAAAGGGCTTAATGAGCACATATCAAAAATATATATGTTAAAAAAACATTAAAAAACCCCAAAAACATAAAAAAAAAAAAGTAATAAAAACTAATTATAAACTCATATACAGGGTGTTAGGGTGAACACCGTTATCCTTGCAACCAGTGGTTTGGTTTCATTTATAGAACGTAAAATCAATGGAAAATTACAACACGGGCGGGGGGTACGAGATGTGACCTGACCGCCAGCGAGCGCGATTCCTCCCTTAGTCAGTCAGCTGTTTCGCTAGAGAGCACGGTGTCGGATAGAAACTTTTCAAAATCTTTTAATGAAAATAAGGTTTTTTTTTTGTTGTGTTCGGTCATTTATTTTATATTTAAGTCAACTACCCATGGTTTGAATGACAAGAGTGTTTACCCTTACATCCTGTATAATATAAATGTAATCTGTTCGAACACGTGTGACTCCGGATTTTTAATTTGTCTGTCTGTGGTGTCTTGTTTATACCTTTTTAATCGTAGTTGGGTTTTAGTTTTTATTAGGTACTTTATTTTTTTTTTACCATGATTTCAATCCGTTACATTTCAGTAATATAATTAATATCAATTATTTATTCAAGCAGAATTGTACCTATTTCTTTGTAACAGGTGTACCTACCGCTAACCTTTTCGACATAAAAGGTTCGTGCAAACTGGCGCGATATCGCGAGCGCGACAGGCAGCGCAACTATCGTCGCGCCCGCGATATCACGCCAGTCTGTATGAGGCTAAACACAACTAAACATTATACCATTTTTAAAACAAGCAGAACCAACGTTAAACTATCACCAGCGTTTGAATAAATAAGAAACAAACATTCTTCCTTGAAAAAATTCAGTATCCAATCTCTGTTTCAATTCCCTTTGCAAGAGAAATAAAACATTTTATTACAGTTGTTAGTTGGGCCGTAATAAAGTTCGTATTATTTAGAACCTACGTGTTTTCCATTCGACCACACAAACTAAATTATAGATAAGTGTCGTTTATTTGACAACCGACGTTCAGGGATTATTGGCAAACTAGTGAACAAACTCGCTCATCACGTACGAGTACTTATATCCGAACTTATTGAAGATTTAATTTCGTTCATATCATGTTGAAATTATTCACTGGCCGCGTAGATTGTATTGAAATTTTGCGAAATGTGGGCCGCAGTCCCCGGCGTTCGCGTAATGAATTAAAAATATCATACATACACGGCCCTTTTGCTCGTCGACATATACCTGTTTTGGGTCCTGGATTATGTAGTATATACAGGGTGTTAGGGTAAAACACCGTTATCCTTGCAACCAGTGGTTTGATTACATTTATAGAACGTAAAATCAATGGAAAATTACAATTTTTTTTCGAATTTTTTTAGGTCTAAATTTTAGCGGGGGGTACGGGATGTGACCTGACCGGCAGCAAGCGCGATCACTCCCTTAGTCAGTCAGCTGCTTCGCTAGCAAGCACGGTGTCAGATAGAAACTTTTTTAAATATTTTAATGAAAATAACGTTTTTTTTTTGTTGTGTTCGGTCATTTATTTATATATTTAAGTCAACTACCCATGGTTTGAATGACAAGAGTGTTTACCCTTACATCCTGTATACATATACACGTAGCTACTTACACCATTCCCTTACGTTAACAAGTTTTTAGACTGTAAAATGTAATCCCTGTTTAAATTTAATCCCTGTTTTCGTTATTTATGAGAATTTGGTATCATGTAACTAAGGATAATGTCTCCATATTGTTACTACCTATTTCTTTATCATTCATGGACCATCTTGTGACTTAACAAGATAGTTTGATTTGTGACTTTACAAAGATAAAAACATGCAAGGAAGACATACGAAAGAAAGACGACGATCGACAGAAAGTTGTACAGTAACGGCCAATTTCTTCATCAAAAATAACAGCCGAAGTAACAGTGAACTGTTCTTCCACGCTATTGGATTAACAACCCTCGCCTCAGCGCCGAGGATTGAAAATAAAACAGTGCAAAAGAACTGTTAAGGCTCTTACATACTGGCGCGATTCGTCGCGCGACGCGATTCCGCCGCATTGTTCGCCGTGCAGTTTTCTCAGAAATTGTTTTGTTAAAATTCGCGTCGCGCGACGAATCGCGCCAGTATGTATGAGCCTTTACTTTGGCTAATACTTTTGATGAATAAACTGGCCGTAAGTATTAGTAGGTAGGTACGTTCGAAGACAAATAAAGGTTTAGCTAGATAAGTGAGACTAGTATGTACACACGGCTACACATCAAGCTACACATTTCCAGTATAAGCTGACCTCGCGTTGTACGGAAAGTCTATACAATGCGAGATCAGCATAAACTGGAAATATATAGCTTGATGTGTAGCCGTGTGTACCTCTACTCCTTTTCAAAAATCTGATTCTTTTATACAATAAGTAACTGATTTTCACGATTTTTCAGATATTCAACTTTTCAAAGAAGAAAAGGAAAAATTTTAGTAGAACAATGTCAGATTTCTTTGCAACTTGAATTGCGGATCCAAAGTGAAACTTCAGAAGTATAGAAAAGCTTGCGAATGCATTGGAGTTAAAGAGCTTTTTTTACCGAAGTAAATTGCTCATTATCGCCTTTTACGTAAGTCCGTTTTGCAATAACTTTCTCTAGACATTTTGTTTTTTTTTTTTTTAAATTAATTTATGAACAAAACAAAATTTAAACAGAAACATCACAAAAACCTCAATAGGTTTGTCCGGATGTTGAAACACTTAAGCTATCTTAATACTAACGAAATATTATAATAAAATAAAAATAAGAAACATTGTGAGGTAGTTTGTAAACATACTAACCAAAACAAGTACAGTCACGAGCAAAAATATGTATACACTCAGCAAAATTCAATAACGATTTTCTCGTGGAATTAAAATTGTAACTTTGAGATGATAATTTTTTCATAATAATAGGGGTTCCAAAATACTATATTCGTAATATAATAAAGTTACAATCAATACAGTAGGAGAAAATCACTTTTAAAAGTTGCTAAGTGTATACATATTAGTGCTCGTGACTGTACAAAAACGATGACGGCGTAGGTCACACAGCCCGTCGATGTTAATTACTATTAGAATGAAATTTAAACAGGATGATGCAATTTCAAAGAGATTCAAAGAACTTTTTGTATTTATTACATTGCGCATTATGAATCCTATAAGCAACACAAAACTGATAAATTGAAAGAAAACAAGGAAAATATGGATTAAACCACGCAATACATTTATGAGAAGATCGATTTCGTAATATTCCCCGCTGGGTTATGGATGTGTATCAATATAATTTATTTTCACGCAAGTGGATGTTAACGAAAAGAGAAGATTGTCTATGAGGGCAGCCAAGTGAGAGATATCAAAGTGTGTCATGTTAAATGTATCGTCTATAGGTAGGAATTATGTATCTATAATCAATAGTATGAAAAAATCTTTCACCCCCCTTAATAAGTATCTACTATATTTATTATTAGAAATAGTTATATAGCTGTAATTATTGTCTTATTGATTGCCACTTTGTAACTTCTTCGTTTCGTCAGAGTTTTAAAGCCGCCCGAGGGCTTCTAACTTGGTTTCACATGCCATCGAGAAATATCTCTAATGCCTTGATCCGACGGTGCGCCATATTGCGGACGGACACAGACGAGCCCGCACGACGCACCGTGGGAAGGTGTACGTGCGGGGTATCGCAGACATCGGAAGTTCCTCGGTGCGCGGTGCGTGGCGGTCTGTGGTCGTCTGTCATGCGTGTCCGTCCGCAAAATCGTGGATCGTCGGATCTCGGCATCAGGCATACCGGTTTCCTTACGATGTTTCCCTTCACCGTTTTTATAAGCAAGTGATAATTATACAATACGCACATGAATCCGAAAAGTCAGAGGTGCGCGTCTTGGGTTCGGACTCGAGACCTATGACTTGGTAGTCTGACGGTCACACCACTCGGATATCACTGCTCTATTCGTTACACTTTGCTCTACTTTGTAACTTTGATACAGGTATTCATTAAAGTTACGGCTATCCGTCCCTATGTGGATGCGTCGTTCTTGCGTATATCATTATATTTGAGCAATTACAATTATTACCCGTGGCTACGTAATAACAGCCGCACGGGACGATCCATTAGGATAAGCTACGCTTGCCGGGGTTAGTCCGTGGATGGGTGACCATCTTTACAAACCGAGACTCCTCCGTGCCTCGGAAAGCACGTTAAGCAGTTGATCCCGGCTGTCATTTGTAGACCTTTGACAGTCGTTACGGGTCGTCAGAAGCCCGAAAGTCTGACAACCAGTCTTACCAAGGGTATCGTAATATCCAGTTACTGGGGTTGTGGAGGTCAGATAGGCAGTCGCTCTATGTAAAATACTGGTATTCAGCTGCATCCGGTTAGATTGGAAGCCGACCCCAACATAGTTGGGAAGGCTGGGCAGATGGTGACTCACGTGCAGGCGTCACCAATCACGCAATGTGTCTGAGCTCCCGTTTATCGGTAGATAAATATGGATTTTTAAAACCGGTAGAAACTTCAAACAATAGCGCATTGCGCTCAATTTAAAATAGAAAAAGTGTCGGACGCGGCGCCCAGGGCTAGCGCAAAAAGTTTTGTATGCGGAACCTTTGTCCTATACATATTCAACGTTACATGAAATGATAACCCTGCTGACAATGTTGATACCTAATTATGAAGTCTAATCTGAAAGGGTCCATGAAAATGTCTGTGGAAAAACTTTAGCAGCATCTGTTTAATATACACATTTGTTTATTTTATTGCTTTTGTTGTCACTATTATTCGGGTTATTCTTAAACTCTGTCTGTCTGTATGTTACCTTTTCACGCCTAAACCACTGAACGGATTTCGACAACATTTGGCAAGGAGATAGATGGCATTTTGAGAAAGGACATAGGCTACTTTGTATTAACATACCACGCGGGCGAAGCCGCGGGCGGACGCTAGTAATATTATAAATGCGAAAGTGAGTTTGCTTGTTTTTTACGCTTTCATGCTAAAACGGCTGAACGGATTTGAATGAAATTTGGCACACGGGTAGAATATGACCTGGAGATGGACATAGGCTACTTTCATCCTGGTACGCAGACGAAGTCGTGGGCAACAACTAGTTTATTTATAATTATTACTAGCTACGCCCCGCGGTTTCACCCGCATAAGTCTCGATCCCGTAGGAATATCGGGTTAGGAAGTATGTCCTAACACAGGTCATGATCTACCCATAGGTATGCCAAATTTCATCCAAATCCGTTTAGCCGTTTTTGCGTGAAAGCGTAACAGACTAATACCTAAAAAAAACTATCTCACTTTCGCATTAATTTATAATACTAGTTAGGATACTAGTAACCGGTGCCTAAGGGCGAATTTCACTAATGAAACTCAGCATATAAACTACGTTTAAGGGCTGTCAGTGGCTGATCGCGTTCAGCTTCATTGGTCAAATTCGCACTTAGCTCCGCACGGGTGCGCCCTACTAATGTGGCGTAGCGACATGTCATGTCAATACATCGAGATAACTGTGATTTATCGAAATTCTAAGTTAAACATATATACATAAACCTTCCGGAATAGATTCTATAAACTATATAGTCAGGTCAAGTCAGGTCATTTTAAACGGTATTTATCCGTTTGTATTAACCAGTCAGGTCAAGTCAGGTCAAGTCCGGTCAAGTCAGGTCAAGTCAGGTCAAGTCAGGTCAAGTCAGGTCAAGTCAGGTCAAGTCAGGTCAAGTCAGGTCAAGTCAGGTCAAGTCAGGTCAAGTCTTTTTTTTTTTTTTTTTTTTTTTTTTTTTTTTTTTTTTTTTTTTTTTTTGTTTTGGCAGGAGTGGGAAATCCTCATGGACGCCCAGACTGACTCACTTATGACCCAGTCTGGGCAGTGCCGGACTCCTACCGGCTAAAACCACACTCCTGCCCTTGCTCAGTGTCCCTCTGACATAATCAGAGCCCTTATTTGTCAATAATATTTTATTTTTCTTTTTTTCTTTAAGTTTTTCCATATGCAATATCTTTAAATCTATCATCTTACATACCAATTTTCTTCTTTCCATGTTTTACTATTTATGTGTTTTCTTGTTTTCCATTTATGAATCTACTTAAGCTAATACCTATTATATTTAATGTCTTTCTTTACTTTACTATATTATTTTATGGCTATTCTAATATATATATATAATATATCAAATAGACATAATTTCTTATTCTAATTTTATATTTATTTCCTTTCCTATAATTGTATATGCCCAGCTTAATGTGATTTTCATGAAAATAACTATGATTTATTTTCAATACCTGCAGACTCATAGTTGCTTCTCTAAATCCAGTAATTTTAGTCTCAAGATTATTTTGTTCCGGCAGGCATTTAAAGCTGTTATCCTGTGCTTCTGCCGCTTCGGACTCATATTTGAGATACTGGACGGTTTTCTGTAAAATCCGGATTGGTACAGCGATACAAATACTGCTTTTTCTAGAGCTGACCTCCTGTTTCGCTTCAACGTGCTCGTTTGGCCACAACGGTAACTTAATTGTGTTCCTTATTTTTATTATTTTATCTGTACTATTTTTATTGTGTAAACTAATTCCTAAGATTATTCTTTGTTTGATATTTTCTGTGAGTAATGAATTTAATTGTGAGACTGCTTTTAATTGGGCCAATTTCTCATGAAGTTGGCTCCAATTCGCATGTTTTGTGTTGCAATTTACAGTTTTTATAATTAATGATATTTTAACTTTATGACATCTAACTTTGAAAAATGTACCGTTGTGGTCCAATCGGGTGTTACTTCCGGAAAAAACTGGCTGCACCTTAGCAATACGCCACCGATAGGCGCGCTAACGCGTCCCATTTTTGGCGCATCGGGCACTCGTTGTCGAAGGCGTTGTGGCCAGTTTTTTCCAATTTGGCCAGCAAACAGTTGTGGCACTTTGGAACCTCCTCTGCCAGCCGTGACGGACAATCAGCTCTCATGTGAGGTTCCCCACAGTGGGTGCAGAGGTCGGCGGGTTGCGTGCACAGTTTACGGCTGTGGCCAAAGCGCAAACAGCGAGTGCACTGCACCAGTGGTGACTGGTCCTGCACTCGCACTCGCTGTAGGTCGATGTGCACGCGACCCGCCGTCGTCAGCCTGTGCCACACAGACGGGGACACCTGAAGGATGACGTGACACATATGGGGGTTCCTCGTCCTGCGACGGTACTTCACCCCCATCCGTCGATCCTCTGCAGGTATGTCAAGTCAGGTCAAGTCAGGTCAAGTCAGGTCAAGTCAGGTCAAGCCAGGTCAAGTCAGGTCAAGTCAGGTCAAGTCAGGTCAAGTCAGGTCAAGTCAGGTCAAGTCAGGTCAAGTCAGGTCAAGTCAGGTCAAGTCAGGTCAAGTCAGGTCAAGTCAGGTCAAGTCAGGTCAAGTCAGGTCAAGTCAGGTCAAGTCAGGTCAAGTCTTTTTTTTTTTTTTTTTTGTTTTTGGCAGGAGTGGGAAATCCTCATGGACGCCCAGACTGCTTCACACACGAACCAGTCTGGGCAGTGCCGGACTCTTACCGGCTAAAACCACACTCCTGCCTTACATGTTCTTCTCCGATATTGTGGTCGGAGGCTTATTTATCTTATGGTATTATGAAGCTATACATGTTTATTTTCTTTATTAGGTGGTAATTATTTTACATTTATACTAAATATCAGTAAAGGGACTACGGAGCTATTACTTATTTATGACTAGCTGTGCCCGCGACTTCGTTCGCATGGATGTCGGAAAACAATAATATGTCGCTTAGAAAAGTTGTACCTTCATTTAAAAAGGGCGAATCTTTCGACCAGGCCTGGTGATTTTTCCTAGTAAGAAACTGCCAAAAAACTTGTGTTTTTATTTAAGAAAATGCTTCTCTTTATAAAATATTAGCGGTGGAACCACCTGGAGCGTACACAAAAAAGTTGCTAGGGTTGCTCACACGCGAAAGAGCTACATAAAGTTGGCCGTGGGAAAAGCAACCAATACTAAGATCCACCCCCGCAACGGATAATGTCTGGCCCTGAGCTTTGTTAATGGTCATGGCGTAACACAGGCTGACGGGGAATTGCACACGCTTAAAACTAAACGGGAAATTATTGGGAATGAGAGGAATTCTTGGAATAAAAACAACATCACCGGCGCCGCAACCTGTTAAGATTTCGGCTTCGATGACGTTTTGTTGGTGATTGGTGACTATGAGCCGAGTGCCGTTGCAAAGTTTGGGAGGACTTAAATTTCTGAGAAGAATTATTGGCACTCCGACTTTTAAACAAATTTTGTGTGCTGAGAGACCGGGTGTGTTAAGGGATTCTAAGAACTCTACTGGATAGTGTGTGGCATCTTCTTCTTCGGGAACCGTATTTATCGATGTATATTGTTGACTTTCCCCAGAAACATGTGCCAATATTTGTGTATTTATTGCTGTCCGATAGTCGAACAAATCGAATCAACCATAAGGCCTCTGCCTCGAACCTTGCGGGCAGCGGGGCGGCGGCGGCGGCAGCGGTGGCGGCGCGGGCGCAGCAGGATCTTATGCGTAAAATCAAATGGACCGGTTCTCGAAAACAGCGGCGCGGCAGCGGCGAGGCGGCGGGCAGCGAGCGGTGCACTCCATTCAAGCGGTGACCGCCCGCGCGTCTGCATTGCAGTGTTGTTGCCCACAATAAATTGAGCGTTAGGAATAAATTTGAATCAAAAAGATGTTGCCGCCATTGTTCAGCCATTTCTTTCGCGAATAAAAACAAATATCTTGACGACAAAATCGTGAACACAACACTACGCGGCTATAGTGACGCGCGATCTGCCCGCTAGTTTCGAGAACGGGTCTTTGATGCCCGCCCCGCTCCCGCGCCGCCGCCGCCGCCGCCCCGCTGCCCCCAAGATTCGAGGCCGAGGCCTTACACATGCCAACAACGATCGAATAGAATGAGCGATGGTCACGAATCATACGAACAAATTACGAAGTATAATACAGTTCGATTCAAACTTAATGGCGGCTCGGAACATGAGGCGAGTCGCTGCGCAGTAACAATTTCATGTGACAGCGGGGGTGAGGGGTGGGGTACTGCGCAGCTAAAAGTTAACTTCCGAGCCGCCATCCGCCCCGCTGCCCGCAAGATTCAAGGCCGAGGCCTTACACACGCCAACAACGATCGAATCGAATGAGCGGCGGTCACGAATCATACGAACAAATTACGAAGTATAGTACAGTTCGATTCAAACCAGGGCTTGAAATACCGTTAAAAATATGGTATCGTTACAGCCTTTTAATGCAGATATCGTTATCTAATAAATAACGTTATAATTTTTACCGGTATATCTGGCACATTTTATCGTTAAAATATGTAACGATAAAATCTACGGTACCGATAATTTTACCGTTATGATTTGGTTTTGTTACCGTAGCTCTCGTCCAATCGCAATCAACGGGGCGTATGTAACCCGAAAAATTCTCCCGTCTATGAAATTTGGTATATGATGAAGTTAGGTAATACAAAGTATAGACGTACAATAATCCAACAAATTTTGTTAGGTACGAGAAGTTATTTTTTTAACCTAAATATGAAAATCGCTTATAGCTCTGTGAATACATCAGACTAAAATACTACTTTCTGTATACGTACGCATGTACTAGTTGGAATAAGTATTAAAAAAAATCCAATATTTTTTCGATTTCAGAGATAAGTACTCCAAATTTAATTTTTAACATTTTGCACTATAATTTCTACTGATAAATTGCTCGGCGAATTGTTATTTTATAATATGGTTTTATGTCCTTAAATACACAGCATTGTTTAGTTATTCAAAATATTTTCCTTTTTATTTTTTTTTTTTCGATTTTTGCTTAACTACGTAATGTGGAAAATCACTTCGTCAATTTTTAGACCTTTATTAGGCTTATGGTTATAAATTAAAAAAGATTTATCAATTTTCGAACGTTCATATATATTTTAGGGTTCGCTGATTTATGCTAGACCGAAAGGGTTGACCTTCACTTGACCGCTCGGAGCTGCGATGCCACACACTTTTCGTGAAGGCGAGTTTGGTGGCCACCGTTATTACAATTTCATTTTTTTATCTTAAGGTTACACTAGTCGGTCATTCTTCCATACAAACGTAGTATGTTGATTACTCGTCTGTTTGACGGTGTACGTTCCAAAATAAAAATTATATCGGGGGGCACGGCAGTGCCTCCGCCAAGCCGAGCAAAACAAACACAAAGGCACAACCGTACCATCTTCTCTAGAAGCCATTCAGAACATTTTCGACTTCCTGTAACTTGGTTGTGGATAAAGCTAAGAGCCAGTTCAGTTACCAAGAGGGCTTAGTTTAACTAGGTATATTGCCAAATTACATTCAATTTGAACCTGTAGTTAAAGAACTATTGCAGGTCAAAGTTCCTTAATTTTGTCACTGACATTCTCTCACCGATTAGGTATCAAAAGTTCACCGTTATAAATGTGTGTAGAGTCCGCGCCACCACTGAAGTCCTATTGACCCGGCGTTAGTGTTTTTGGATTTGGAATCTGGAAGCTGATCTAAATGATGCAACCAGGAGGTGGATAGTGCAACTCTTCAGTGGCTACTAGTAAACCCCTCGAGTTTGGGCTCATATGATTCATTTTCACAAGTCCAATAGATTGACCTTGGTAACGAGTATCTGGTTATGGAGCCAAGAGATCGATACTGGTATTCTTTAGTGGCTACTAGTAAACTTCCTAATAAACTTCCTTAAAATATTGGATTCCTTTACATACTTATTCTAAATAGTACATATTTACGTACACAGAAAGTATTTCAGTCTGAGGAAATATTCACAGAGAGTTATAAGCGATTTATATATTTGAATTATTCGGAAGTCTCCAAACAATCATTTCCTCGTTGAGTGGACTATGCATCGACGCTCAGACTGTGCCGTACGACTATTACGTGTTTAATATTCTCTTTGCTATTCTGTGTTTATGTTCATTTATTTCAAAATATCTATAGACGACATTTCTTTTCGTAATCGTGACTAAAACAAGAACTAATAATTCGCGAATACCTAATAATTCGCGAGCGTGTTCTGTAAGCGCGAGCGACTGCCGTGAGATTATAGAAGACGACAAACGAAATGGCAACAGCGCCGACAGCGTATAAGAGGGGCGCGCGCCGGCCTCCTTTGAGAAAACGGGCAGGCAACGTCGCATAAAATAACAAAAATAATACCGGTAATTTGTTACCGCTATTTTTACAATAACGTTAAAAATACCGGTAATTTTTACCAAGATTTATAACGTTATTATTTTGTTATGCTACTAAGTAACGCTACCAAATCGTACCGATATCGAAGTATCTCTACGGAAATACCGTTACTTAACGTTACTTTTTATGTGAATTGGTAACGTTTTCAAGCCCTGATTCAAACTTAATGGCGGCTCGGAACATGAGGCGAGTCGCTGCGCAGTAACAATTTCATGTGACAGCGGGGGTGAGGGGTGGGGTACTGCGCAGCTAAAAGCTAACTTCCGAGCCGCCATTAAGTTTGAATCGATCTGTAACGACTCGTTTCTTGACTTCTTAATTTGAATGAACGAAACCAACCAAAATACCAAATCAAAACCAATCAGATCACTGATCAATACTTTCAACGAATTTCAACCCAACCCAACCAACAATTTATTATTTATTTATTTATTATATTATATTATTATATTATCGAGACTAAAGAAGTCAAAAACAAAGATACCTATACTAAAAATTATTTGGAATATCTGGGCGAAAGTCATTCTAAGACGGAGAGTCTTAACACCGCGATTCAGAAAATGACATTAAACGAACAACGCCATCTATCGAGCACGAAATGATACTGTCAAAATATATGGGAAAACGTTCGAACACTCTGTAAGCTAAATAAACTATGTAGAAAAGTGAAAAATTTAAGAATAAATACCTATATTTTTTAAGAAATTAACATTTGTCACTATTCTTTCATGATTATCAAGATTTGAAAGATAGGTAGCGCCACCTATCGCACTAATACTAAACTAATAAATAAACAACGCATCTGGAAATTTTTAATTAATCTAACTTTAGAGTTATATTCTATACACAAATACACAATGTATCGCGTTAAGTTTCCGCGCAAAGAAAATGACGGTCATATAACAACACACGATCTCACAAACCTAGTAATTAAGAAGTAAGTATCATTTCGCGTCAATAGATGTCGTTACGTGGATGTACATTACGTAATGAAAATTCCTTCTTGAACACTTTAAATTCATATATCTTTTGATATTTTGAAGCGATTGCGATGAAACAAAAACTAATTGAAACATCGAGTTACACACAATATTTGAGTATAAAAGTTAACCATATTGATTTCGTACTTTTTACGTTAAAGTGGAACAATCAAACTAAAGAACATACAAACAGACAAACAGACAAAAATTCCAAAAATGATAGAAATGGAATCTGTTGGTTATTCTTGGACACCCCACCAATTTTTTTTTTTTTTTTTTTCGTTGTACAGAAACGCCTCGTCTACAGATTTATTATATGTATAGATATAGATATAGATATAGATAGAAGATATAGATATAGATGTAGATATAGATTCTTAATCTCATATTTTGTATTCTTAATCTGTATAACTTATCATAGTGTTCTGTATTTCTTTTTTTTTTTTATTATTATTATTATTTTTTTTTTTTTTTTTTTTTTTGTTTGTTCCTTTTTTTCCTATTTTATTTAACACACAATACAATATAGCTCACTATATTTACGGTGTTAATTTCTTAATCTACGTTTTATTTCTATCTATAACTATTTTTATTACTTAGTCAGGTCAAGTCAGGTCAAGTCAGGTCAAGTCAGGTCAAGTCAGGTCAAGGTAGGTCAAGTCAGGTCAAGTCAGGTCAAGTCAGGTCAAGTCAGGTCAAGTCAGGTCAAGTCAGGTCAAGTCAGGTCAAGTCCGGTCAAGTCAGGTCAAGTCCGGTCAGGTCCGGTCAAGTCAGGTCCAGTCAGGTCAAGTCAGGTCAATTCAGGTCAAGTCAGGTCAAGTCAGGTCAAGTCAGGTCAAGTCAGGTCCAGTCAGGTCAAGTCAGGTCAATTCAGGTCAAGTCAGGTCAAGTCAGGTCAAGTCAGGTCAAGTCAGGTCAAGGCAGGTCAAGTCAGGTCAAGTCAGGTCAAGTCAGGTCAAGTCAGGTCAAGTCAGGTCCAGTCAGGTCAAGTCAGGTCAATTCAGGTCAAGTCAGGTCAAGTCAGGTCAAGTCAGGTCAAGTCAGGTCAAGTCAGGTCAAGGCAGGTCAAGTCAGGTCAAGTCAGGTCAAGTCAGGTCAATTCAGGTCAAGTCATGATAACATTACTATGTAGTTGAAAGAAAAAGAAGTTTTTCACATTTTTCATACTAACATTTTCTTAATATTATATATTAACCATGAACACTAATGTTTTAAAACTTTTATGCACTTATGTTTAAAAACTAAGAAAACGTATGCCACTTAGATTAAGCTACAAAAATAAGTTGCTAACAAAATCAGGAGCCATTTTTAAGGTATTTTTTATGTTTAGAAAACTATAAGTAATAGGGTTTTTTTACTATTGGTAATTGTCTATGATGGTCATTATTCGATATAATACCAAGCAATTGATGAATATTTTAAATCATAGAAGTGACGAGGTTGTCTATTTGTGAGAAAAAAAACGTCAGTTTCATAGGGTACGTAATATATTTCATACAATTTATAGATAGATTGAAATAAAACATAATATAATATATTTCAGCAAGGTAATGAAGAAAAACCTTTACTTTAATTTCAGTAGTAAGATGTACACGAGGACACTCATAACTAGGTCAAATCCAATCAAGAGAGAAAAAATCAAAGGTTGTGAGCTTAACAATCAGAGCTTCAGGAAATTCTATGTAAAGCAGATCTGCTTTTACCTAAGTAATATTATACATATAACCGTAGGTACTAGCGCTCCTGCTACGCACTGTTTTTACGACTTCATCGAGATTTCATAGTTATTATGTAACTTTAATATTAACGTAATATACACAATGCCTTCAAAAATAAATTCTCTAAACGATGGTGAAAACCTCATCAAAATATGTTGCGTGGTTTAGAAGAACAACGCGGACATACAGACAAACAGCAACTTTAATTTTTAATATGTATAGAAGTAGGTATGGATGATAAAATTACTGATTTTGGTGAATGCCTATTCGAAATAGGTAGAATAGAATAGAATACTCTTTATGATGTACAGTCACGGACTTTAATTGATGAGCCACCTGGTGCTGTTCGTATTTTAGCCGTGTAATGCAAATCGGGTTTATTCGGTTCCCGACACGCAAAGTCAATGTCTTCGTATTAGAAGAAGAACATTATATTTCTTATCTTTACCGGTTGGCTAACCTGAGAGCCAGAACTACAAACTTGACAGCAGAGTGACTCCCAAAGTCAACCAATTGCAGGTCTAGCAACAGTAACCTAGCAACGATAAACTATCGTTGCTAGGTTACTGTTGCGATAGTAACGTTAGCGTACGGAGAAAAAATAATAGTCATTTTGACAAGTTCGAAAGTCTCTGACATCTATATTTCAACTGTCACTGTCTTCAGTTTTGTTTTCAGAATTACGAGTTAATGAGCTATGATTCAAAGGAGGTCGGTATCAAATGGATAAACTTAATGCAACATTGTATTTATTTTTATCATTGAGAACTTATTAGTCAACCTCTATGGATAAGACTATTTCCGATTAAAAGTAATTTATTTGTCATCTTGTTTACGAGCGTGCGATTGGAGTTCGTGTTTAATCGTGTAATCTCGTGAAGGTTTTTTTAAATTATATTATTGATTTTTAGTGTTACCGGTAATAGGCTCGCTTCTTATGGGATGGGATGGGACTTCAACGTAACAAAAGAAAAATGAGGGTGGTAGTTAGGTTGGAAGTATGTATATTTGTCACCGCACCGTATTTATGTTAGTTTATAATCTATCGGTATTATTTCCGACAGACTATAAACTGTCGATAAATTGTGAACTGCAACAAACCATTTACAATTTAACGCATTATTTTGCGATAGTTTATATTCTATCCTTGGGAAACCGACAAATTATGAACTGGTATCAAACTTGCTTGCGACGTACGCCAATACAAAATAGCCTGGCTATCTTCCAGCAACTTGGAAGTAGAGCTAGCCTGCCGCTGCCGCGGCCCCGCTCGCTTTGCTCGCCCGGCTCACGCGCTGTTGGTCACAGCTATAACCTAACCTAACCCATTTCACTCAGTTCACAGTTTATAATCTAAAAACGGAAATAATACCGATAGATTATAAACTAACGGTTCTCACAATAATACGGTGACACCTAACCCGGAGAATACAGACGTGTATCATATGTTATGTGTTCTATATAAATTTATATTACCTACCTATAGTCAAGAGATTTAGATTAAACATCTCGGATCATTTACTGAAGATCAACAGTAGATTTATGTGTCAGTCATCATGACAAATGCTTGTTAGTTAATCAATGGGAATCAGTATACCTACGTGTCTAATGTTGCGGTACTAAATGCCCCATCCCATTCAAAACATCGTACAAACGTACAGTCACGAGCAAAAATATGTATACACTCAGCAAAATTCAATAACGATTTTCTCGTGGAATTAAAATTGTAACTTTGAGATGATAATTTTTTCATAATAATAGGGGTTCCAAAATACTATATTCGTAATATCATAAAGTTACAATCAATACAGTAGGAGAAAATCACTTTTAAAAGTTGCTAAGTGTATACATATTATTGCTCGTGACTGTACGTAGATATATTTGGTTTCAATAGACATTTTCAGTACCGTACCTACTTTTTTTTTTTTGGAGTTTGTGAAATCTTCCAATGACTTCTCCCGCTCTGGGCGGAGCGGAAGGGCGTGTCAGACTTTTACTGACCAAAACCCGCCCGTGTTCCTTCAGTTGCCTGTTGCCAAGGTCCCAGTATCCCTTTCGGACTTTCCCGCGATTCGGTACCTACTTGTAATTACATAAATAGAACACTTTCTATTTATGTACTTACAAGTAGGTACTGAATCGCGGGAGAGTGTAGTGTAGTGTGTAGTGTGTAGTGACATGAAACCATCAAAGAGATATTTTTTAAGTAAATAATTTCATGTCTTTGCATGAAATGTTGTCTATGCATGGCTTTCCTAGCCACCTAAGTATAGCGCTACAAACTTATTTTGGTGCTTGGTCAAAATTGGAACTAACGCCGCCATCTTGTTTTTCACACGACATTTCACAAATAAATGTTTACCAACAGCGCGGCGTAACCAGCGACCCTTGTAGCAGTGTATTAAGCGCTTGGTTAAAACTTGTTTTTTTTAAGTAATCATTGAGTTTCTGTAATAGTAATTAATTAAATCCATACTAATATTATAAATTCGAAAATAACTCTGACTGTCTGTCTGTATGTTACCTTTTCACGCCTAAACCACTGAACGGATTGCGATCAAATTTGGCAAGGAGATAGATGGCATCTCGGGGAAGGACATAGGCTACTTTTTATCGACAGGCAAAAGCTAGTATCAACTATAAGAACTGTTTTAATCAGAATTGTATGGATTTAAGATAAATGATTTAAGAAAAGTATAAGCAGAATACTCTACATTTAAAAACGTTATCCAATTATCGTAAGAAGTAAAGTAGGCTACGAAAGTTTCCACTAAATGATTTTCAGGACTATCATCAGTGGTACATAACCACCGTGTTCCCAGAGGGGGCGGAGGGGGCAGAGGGTACCAGTGGTATAACTTACAAATTAGAAACAGTTATAAACTCAGCAGCAGTGATAATGTTTAATAATAAGTAAACACAGGGTACCTTTTATCAGATTAAACGATGGTGAGTTTGCATAAAATAGAAATTATACAAGTTTTAATCTAGAAAAGTGTTCGTGTAAATCGGCGTGGAAATGAGACTAGACTCTTTCTTAAAAAAACTGCATTATAAAAGCTTTTACTCAAGATGTTTTCAAGACCAACCTTAAAGTAAACGATATTAAATGACATTAAAATTGGGGTAAACCGGTACAGAATTGCCCAATGGGTAAAATACTGACTAAAAAGTTTCAATTTACCACCATCCTTTTGCAACTTGTGGAACATGTTTGGTGTCATAATGTTTAAATAAATAATTAAATAATTAATTAATTAAGAATCTCACTCAATTCCCTTTTGTAAATTCACATATTTTATAAACGTTTTGCCTGTAGGTTTTTTCCTTTATATTTGTCATTATTAAAAATAACCAAAACAGTTTAATAATGAAAATGCTTTTGTTGTTCGCCTTGATTTAAAACACGATTTTTAACCTTCTGGAAACAATAATAAAACGATCAATCTTCAATAAAAGCCCCCAAAAAACGGATTGTCTAATAACCATGAAGCTGTGATGGCAAAATAGCAAGTGGTCTGTGATCCGCTACTCGTCATTGTCAGGTTTGTTTACCGATCGACGAAAGTTTGCATTCCGTTAGGGATGATCGATTAATCATTGGAACAGGTCTCTGTTTTTGGAAGTTCCATATTTCATGTTGTATCATATTTTATTTGAGCCAAACATGCCTTGTACCCACAAGGCATGTTTGGCTCAAATAAAATAAAACTCTAAATAAGGTAATTAGTTGAAGGTAGGTACCTGAAAACCCAAAGGACATAATAAAAAATAAAGAATACTTCGGTGCGCAGGTATTTACAAAAGCTCTCACCTACTAGAACTCAGCTAGATGCATCATAATAGGCGTAATTACATTCACTACAACTAAATGAGTTCAGCGCAAACTGAGAGTTTCTGAAACTTCTCTATGTGGAACAAGTAGGCGTCGTAAATGGTGGGATTATAGACCGTAATGCAGCGAATGAAAAGCTTAAAATACTGCTCACATTTTTGTGACTAACTTTTTGATGTGTCGTAACCACGTTTCACATGCCATTGGAAAAGTTTCATAGAAAATTTGAACAAACGTATTTTTTATGCACTTTGGTAAATTGCCTTACTAAAAGAAAGTCACTCGGATTCGTATTATTTATGTAAGTATCTATATAATTGTTGTATATTATGTAACTATGGGTGTAGCGATGCGCGTCAACAAGGCCTGCCTGCGCAGACGACGCCGCGCAGCGCCCCGCACCCCGCACCCCCGCCGCGGGCCCGCGCACGCGTTTCTTTGAAATAAAGCGTCAGTGCGTTCACAGCTCGCCCGAGTTTTACTTGTGTCCTGTTCCCGTACTTCCCGTATCTAACAGTGGCGACGAGAGCGACCCACGCTTTAACACAATGGCTCAGTTTAGCTTCGGTTTATTAAATAATTTCGACCATACAGTGCATCAATGGCAGGTGTACAAAAGTCGCCTGCGGCAATGGTTCGTGGCAAACGATATTTCCGAGAAAAACGACGTAACGGGTTCAAGACGGCGAGCAATCCTACTGAGCGCACTCGCGGATGGTACCTACCAGCTCGCAGCCGACTTGGCTTTGCCAAAACAGCTGGAGGAGGTGCCAGTAGAAGACATCTATGAGCTTCTTGACACTCATTTTTCCCCGACAAAGTGTGGATTCGGGGAGCGGTACGCATTTTACGCGGCTACGCAGCAAACGGGTGAGACACATGCACAGTGGGCGGCAAGACTGCGTGGTCTCACGAAACATTGCAAGTTCGCTAACGTAGAGGAGGCATTGCGAGACCGTTTCGTGATGGGCATGTTGGCGGGTCCCGAGAGGGACAAACTGTTCACAAAGGACACAGATACCTTAACCCTGGCTAAGGCAGTGGAGTTGGCGCAGAGCGTCCGGTGCGCGCGAGCAGGTGCCGCCGCCGGCGCTTCCACGACGGCGTCGATCACACAGCAAGAACATTCAGTGTTCAAGGTGCAGGGCAAGAGTGCGGTTTCTGATAAGGAACCGGTATTGGAGAAGTGTTCCGTGTGCGGTCGAAAGAACCATGCATCGTCTCAGTGTCGATTCGCGAACTTTACGT
Organism: Lithophane semibrunnea; assembly: GCA_947363905.1. Classification (NCBI taxonomy): domain Eukaryota; kingdom Metazoa; phylum Arthropoda; class Insecta; order Lepidoptera; family Noctuidae; genus Lithophane; species Lithophane semibrunnea. Next base: position 3,598,395 of record OX376186.1, on the reverse strand, counting down.
GTAGGAAGTGTAATACAAAGGGTCACTTACGTAGAATGTGCAAAGTAAAGTGTGTGGTGACCGGTGACGTGAGTGAGGAGGAGGACGACGACGATGGTGAGTTTTTATGTGGTAACATCACTTCAGAGCGGGGAGAACCCATGACAGAAATCGTGTCCATAAATGGCTCACAAATAAAATTTGAGATTGATAGTGGATCTGCAGTAACGGTCATTTCCGAGAATTTATACAACAAATGTTTTAGCAGTTTGCCCTTGTTACCACCTAAGAAAAAGCTATTTACCTACACGGGCAGTAGCATTGTGTGTCGCGGTTTTATTCGCCTACCGGTCACATATAGGCTGAGCACACACACACTAGATGCTTACGTGGTACACAGCGAAGGCCCGCCATTGCTCGGAAGAGATTTTTTATCTCTATTTAAGTTACAACTAGCACCCTGTAATTTCATAAACAATGAAGCAAAAACAATCGATGACTTGCAGAATAGATTCAGAGACGTATTTTCAGATAAATTAGGTAAATTCAATAAATTCGAGGTCAAATTACGTTTAAAAGATGATGCCGTCCCAATATTTTTCAAAGCGCGTCCCATCGCTTTTGCATTGCGAGACAAGGTAGATAAAGAGATAGTTCGCCTTGTAAACCTAGGGATACTTAAACAGGTTGATCACTCGGAGTATGCATCACCCATAGTGCCAGTATTAAAACGCAATGGTAGTGTTAGGTTGTGTGCAGACTATTCTGTAACCATAAATAAACAATTGGTTGTAGAACAATACCCGTTGCCTACAGTCCACGAGCTGTTTTCAAAATTACACGGAGGTCAACAGTTCTCAAAGTTAGACCTTTCCATGGCCTATAATCAATTTGTTTTAGACGAAGACTCGCAAAAGATTACATGCATAAATACTCATCGCGGGTTGTTTCAGTACACACGTATGGTTTTTGGGTTAACCAGCGCACCGTCTATTTTTCAGCGCGCAATGGAAAACTTATTGTCTGGTATGGACGGTGTGTTATGTCTGTTAGACGACGTCCTTATCACAGCTGATGGACCGGGGTTACATTTACAACGCCTAACGGCAGTGTTACAGAGGCTGCAAGATGCAGGTCTAACCTTGCAAAAAGAAAAGTGCGAATTTTTTAAGAATGAAATCAATTACTTAGGTTATGTTATTAACAAAGACGGGTTAAAAAAATCATCGGATAAAGTAATAGCAATTGAGAAATCCCCAGTGCCCACAGATATAGGCAAACTTCAATCATTTTTAGGATTAGTAAATTATTACCGTAATTTCGTACCTAAGGCATCCGAAATCTTAAGTCCCTTGTACGATCTTTTAAGGAAAGATGTTAAATGGCATTGGGCCGGCGAACATCAAAGAGCGTTCGTGGAAATAAAAAAACATTTAATGTCGGATCAGGTGTTAACGCATTTCGACCCAAATGCAACGTTAATCCTCACGGTGGACGCTTCAACTAACGGGTTAGGTGCAATATTATCTCAAAGCGATAAGGATGGATGCGAGCGTCCTATTTCGTTTGCGTCCCGCACTCTAAACACAGCTGAAAAGCGTTATTCTCAAATTCAGAAAGAGGCAACGGCTATTATTTTTGGCGTTCGAAGATTCCATCAGTACTTGTATGGTAAGTCGGACCCATTCATTCTTCGCACCGATCACAAGCCTTTAATATCAATTTTTGGGCCGCATAAGGGTATTCCGGAGGTTTCAGCAAACCGATTACAAAGATACGCGTTATTCCTCAGCGCATATAATTATAAAATCGAATACGTTCGTAGCGAGAATAACAGCGCGGATTATTTGTCCCGCGCAAGTCTTCCTGACGACGATAAGCGATCGCAGTCAATGACTGCGGACAGTGAACGCGGGGATAGCGCTCAGCACGCTGCCGCCGCGGCCGCCCCGATTGACCGCGCGTCGTATGTTCACTTCGTAATAGACGGAAACATGCCAGTGACGCGGGACGAATTACGCAAGGAAACTAGCCGAGATGTTAATTTAACGAAGGTGATTGATTTTATTTTTAAAGGGTGGCCTAGAAGCGTGGGTGATGTGAATTTAAAACCGTTCCACGCATGCAGGAATCAATTATCTTATGAAGACGGCTGTGTTATGAGAGGGCATAAATTGATTTTACCAGAAAGTTTAAAAATTAAAATACTTAACGAACTTCATTCTTCCCACCTGGGAATTGTAAAAACCAAGGCCGAAGCTCGTTCCCGTTTCTGGTTTCCGGGTATTGATAACGAAATAGAAACAATGATAAACTCGTGTAGTGTTTGCATACATTTAAGACCAACCCCTCCGCGCGCCCCGCTTGCCCCCTGGAAATACCCACCCCAACCATTTTACAGGTTACACATAGATTTCTTGGGTCCGTTAGATAATAGATATTATTTAATTGTAGTAGATGCATATACAAAATGGGTGGAACTGTACGAGATGTGTGGTTCAACGACCTCATCTGCTACAATAGAAAAATTATACGAGTTTGTTTCAAGGTTCGGGTTACCAAAAACAATTGTAAGCGATAACGGCACGGCTTTCACGTCACAGGATTTTAAACGGTTTTGTTTGATAAACGGGATTGAACACGTGACGTCACCGGCTTACAATCCTGCGAGCAATGGCCAGGCCGAAAGTTACGTAAAGATCGCAAAAAAGGGTATAAAATCGTGTATTTTATCTAGCAACAGCCAAAAAGATACTAGGGTCAAACTGTTAAAATATCTTTTTGATTATCGGAATTCGGTACATTCAGTGACAGGGTTCTCTCCGGCTCAATTAGTTTTTGGACACAAGCTAAGATCAAGGTTGGATCTATTGTCGCCAAAACCGCCGTCGTCACCCTCAAACGCGTCGCTGGACAGCACAGTAAAATCAAAACAGTGTTTGCAGTGTAAATTCTATGGCGGCAAAAATATACGAATTTTTAAAAACGGGGACGATGTTTTCTACAAAAAATTTCACAATAAAGACAAGTTTACATGGTGCAGAGGGACGATATTGAATAGGATTGGTAAAGTTGTGTATTTAATCAACGATCATTTAACAGGAAATGTTATAAAAAAACATAAAAACCAGATTATATTATATAAAGGCAATGTACAACAAAGTTGGGCTGGCGAAATTGATGATGATGGTGACGAGGATACATCCTCAGCGATACCACCAAGCCCCCAACCCGCGTCTCAAGCTGACGCCGCGGGGGAGGGGGGGGAAGGTGCAAGCACACCGCCTGCGTCTGTGCCGCCCGCCCGTTCCAGTAGGGTGTTGCGCCAGCTCCCAAGGGTTGATTATAGAAGCCTTGCGCTAGGCACTACGTTTAAGTAATTTCGTATTATTATGTACCTTTTTGTTATTATGCTACTTTCGTATTATTATGTTATTGTATCTTTCGAAATAAGGTGGGGAGATGTTGTATATTATGTAACTATGGGTGTAGCGATGCGCGTCAACAAGGCCTGCCTGCGCAGACGACGCCGCGCAGCGCCCCGCACCCCGCACCCCCGCCGCGGGCCCGCGCACGCGTTTCTTTGAAATAAAGCGTCAGTGCGTTCACAGCTCGCCCGAGTTTTACTTGTGTCCTGTTCCCGTACTTCCCGTATCTAACAATAATGTCCGTGTGGTGCCGGATGTAAAGAATCGCACCAACCCATTTCTTCCCCTGGGTGTCGTAAAACGCGAAGGGAAGTAGAGAACAGCAGCAGCGGCAGCGGTGTTCTCTATGCATTTTAACATCATACTGCGATCGCCAATCGCCTGCCAAGCGTGGCGATTATGGCAACACAAGAAGCCCCAATAAAAAACGGCCTCTATTGCCCCTATTTTTTATTTTATTTTTCGGCCCTGACTGCTACCGTAGCCAATGGTAAGCTCCTTGGCTACGGTAGCAGTCAAGGCTATGGTGAGGGGTGCGAAGAAGCACAGAACTGGTCGAAGTGGCGGTGCTTGGGGGGAGGCCTATGTCCAGCAGTGGACGTCTGTCGGCTGAAATGATGATGATGAAGTATATAATAAGGGAAGGGAGGAATAAATACTTTTATGTCTTTGATAGTTTCCAGGAGCTCGTGGCTAAGTAATAACAGCCGCACGAATCGATCCATCAGATTAAGCTACGCTTTCCGGGGTTGGTCCTTGGATAACCATCTTTACATATCGAGACTCCTCCGTGCCTCGGAAAGCACGTCAAATCGTTGATCCCGGCTGTCATTCGTGGATCTTTGACAGTCGCTACGGGTCGTCAGAAGCCCAAAAGTCTGATAACCAGTCTTACCAAGGGGTATTACCCAGTAACTGGGTTGTGGAGGTCAGTTAGGCAGTCGCTCCATGTAAAATTAGACGTATGTAAAAGAAGCCGACCCCAATATAGTTGGAAAAAGGTTAGACAGATTGTTTGTCTCTGATAGTTTGACCAGTGTACAACATTCAAGTGTGGTGAGCAGATCGTTATTACAATATAATCAAACGTGATTGGAACAAACTCAATATTTGGTCACACTGTTTCGATAGTGACCGCATAATCATTGAATTACGACATTCGACGGATTTTAGCAGTCAATTATATGTATTTCGAGAACTACCAATTTTACAAATACCAATTTTAAACTAACTCCAATAGTTGATCCCGTCTAAATTAACCACTAACTCTGGTACTTATTTCAGAGCAAATTTATCTGATGAGCCAAATATTATTGAACCATATTAGTATTCCACAAATTGACAGTGGCCCTTTTTAATATTTCTTACTGAATCTATATTCCGCTACGTTAATAACGGCACCCACCATTGTTGACTTTATTGAGTCGTAAAATATTTAACTGCAGGACCTTTTTATACTATTTTTATTTCACATTAAATATTGAGTTATTACGTATTATTTAACGTGTAAAAGTCGTTGCGTACCTATGCCACGTTGGTAGATATATTTTCGCCTTTGTAACGAAGTCTTTTACATTTTTCTTATTAATAAAAAATTGCGTCAGACGCGCTCTTCGGAGTATTTTTTTCGGCTGCTGATTGAACATGCCTGGATGTTATCGATTAACTGCTTACATATTTTAATGATAAACTTGAATGTTTAACCAATAAAAATACTTTTGTATTATCAGTCCCAAAGACCTCCGTTAGTGATTATTTAACAGTTTTGTACCTCACTATTTTATTTGGCAAAAGGTGGCTGACGTATGTTCCGGTAGAGCAAGAATGCTTTGAAAGACTACAGTTTTGTACAATAATATTCTTATTCTTCATTATAATCAGTTTTTAATAAATTCTAACTCCGTTCAAGAGTTCCTCTTCATTGCAGCTTTTATCAGCCTATAAAAGTTCGCATAAATTAAAATTTGCTAGTCAGCTTTCTTAACTATGCATGACATGGCGAGTCCTAGTTTTATAGTCATTTTATGACCTGCATCCAAGCAGGCACGTCAACAAGTTTATTGCAGTATATACACTCCCGGGCTCCTAAATCGAGGCACAGTGCATTTTTATGTTTATATTGACCTAAACATTTCGGTATCACCATTGTTCCAAATTGAATGCACGAATTTGAAAATAGCAACAAGCTGTTATTATAGCATCTAGAAGTCAATATTAGAGAATCTATAAGTCAATATTAAAGAATCTATAACTCAATATTTATTTAGTTGTTTATTTGTTTGCATTAAAAAAAAAATAGAGATTGCTTTCCTTATTTTTGAATCCATTCGGACGTTCAAATGATGGATACAGAGGTGTTCTGTAAGACATCATTCTAAACTTCGAATCTGAATCCGCTGTGAGTTTCTTGATTGGCATTCTAAAAACTCGGTTGATACACTAGCGCTACCCTTGCGAGCGTGTCAGCGAGTTGAACTAAATTGACCGTGAGATTTTGACAGATAAAGTATGAGATGACGTAAGAAGTGGCATTCAGTAAGGTAATTCCCCCGTCACTTCGACGCTCACTTCGCACTCGAACCCGATTCAAAATTCGAAGTGAGAGTGAATAGCGATGTGAAATGCGAGTTGTTGTTTGAATTTTACAGAATCTACGTACTGCACCGGAAGCTGTGGATTTTCTTCAGTCTGGGCTTAGTCAGCGAAACTAAAGTGCACAACTTCATGTAAGCTGTTCTGCCGTTCAAAGAATTTACCATCGATACCTGGAGACTGGCGGCTTCGTGAGCCGTCCAGAAGGACCACGCAGCCGGGTCACTACAGCACGATTAGATCGGTTTATCTTTACCACTAGCCTGCATAATCGCCACCTGACCTTAGAACAGGTCCAAGAACAGCTTTGAGACTTTCATGGACTAACTGTTTGCGCTCGAACTGTTAGAAGGAGACTCGAAGAAGGTAGCCTGAAACCTCATAAGCCAGCCAATGGTCCCTGAACTAGGACGCACTCACAGAATGGTGCGTTTACAGTTTGCACGCGAAGATTTGCATTACTCTGGAGCCAGGTTCTTTTTACGGATGAAACCAAGAATATGCTGTATGGTAATTGATGGTCGTAGGAAAGTCTACCGAAGTCAGGGAGAACGTTTTTAGCAATGTTGCATTGAAGACAAGGTGAGTTATATTTGTGGGTTATCAACAGTCTGGGGCAGAATTTCCACCGAAGGAAAAACTGGCCTTGAGGTTGTGACGGGACCACGGTTCAATCTGCCTAGCCTTTTCCCAACTATGTTGGGGTCGGCTTTCAGTCTAACCGGATGCAGCTGAATACCAGTATTTTACATGGAGCGACTGCCTATCTGACCTCCACAACCCAGTAACTGGGTAATACGATACCCCTTAGTAAGACTGGTTGTCAGACTTTCGAGCTTCTGACGACCCGTAACGACTGTCAATGATCCACAAATGACAGCCGGGACCAACGGCTTAACGTGTTTTCTGAGGCACGGAGGAGTCTCGGTATGTAAAGATGGTCACCCATCCATGGACCAACCCCGGCAAGCGCAGCTTAACCTGACGAATCGATCCGTGCGTCTGTTATTACTTAGCCACGAGCTCCTCACGACGGCACCACGGTTGCTACCACTAAAAAGTGACCGATACATTCATCAATGCCTAGAGGCTCATGTGATACCATATGCTAAGTTTCTGGGCCAAGATTTCATTTTCATGCATGATAATGCAAGGGCGCACACTGCGAGAAATGTTTGAGGATACCCGCATGACGTTGGTATCGCAGTAATGTAATGGCCAGCAAGAAGCCCTGATATGAATAACACCGGCCAAGTGTGAGTCAGACTCGCGCACGATGGGTTCCGTATTATCTCTAAAAGCGGCCAAAAAAAAACACGTTTGGTGTATGGGAGCGCCCGTGAATAATTATTTTATTCTGTTTTTTTGTATTTTTTGTTATAACGGCAACAGAAACACATCATTTGTGAAAATTTTAACTGTCTAACTATCACGGTTCATGAGATACAGCCTGGTGACAGACAGACAGACAGACAGCGGAGTCTTAGTAATAGTACGTAGTATTATAATATCTGTGGTAATAGGGTCCCGTTTTACCCTTTGGGTACGGAACCCTAAAAAAGAGCACTTATAAGATGAGCTGAAGAGGCGTGTTTGAGCTAACCAACCAGCTCCAGAATCTTTGCAGAAGTTCAAAACTGCCATCTTGGAAGCATGGGAGAAATTCCACAGCAAAATTAGACTCGATTTTAATGGTTCTTTGGCGAAATTAATTAAATCATTAGTGACTTATTACGTAATGGGGCAATAATGTTTGTCTTTGTGCAACTGGGTGAGAGCCCTTTAAATAAAATATTACGCAGGTTGGCTCGATTCAGGTATCTGGGAGTGTATTATGGATGTTTAATCAACATGAGGATTTTCGTAAATACTTAATTTAACATGTCTTGCATGTATTACAATAATTTCATAAATACGGTGCCCATTCAAATAAAAAGCGCTCCTTTAAGTACACGCTTGGTTCTGGCAGGCGAGCAATCAGTCACTTGCACGGTGGGACATTAATCTAACGCAAGTCAAACAAGTTCGCTAAGGAACTGTGTGCCCATTTAAAACGTTTTGGTGGATTTTCATATTCTCTCTAGAGAAACACATTTTATTAAATGTTTTCTAGTACCTATTGAATAAAATAAAGTGAAGTGTTGTCAAGTTCCGACTATGGTTAAAATTGTTTTTGCTTTACATAAAAAATTTTTTGTTGGATGCAAAACTGATGGTATGTTTCAGGGAAGTGTCGTCACCGACACCTTTGGATATCTACAATGACAGGTATCCCAGGTGCGTTTGCTATGCCAGACACGAGGCTGTAATGCCTTTGCATGTCTTTAAAACACGTCTGAAAAAGTTGGAACTTTGACCTTCAATATCTCCGTAACCAGAAGGTTCCCAGGTATGGTCCAGAGCAAAAAAACGATTTAATATCAATAACAAGTGACTTTCAGCTTGGTTAAGTGTCTTTTTACTATATTTTTTACAGCTGCCTTGTAAATACCTTTACGTTTAAATTACAACGACTAATTATAAAATATTTAATGTGCAGCATTATTTATTCATATTTAATTAAGGTTTGCAATAGCACAGCTACAAAGGTAACCTTTGTGAACTAGGCGTCATAAGCATTTGTGTTTGCCTTTACATTAGGTAATTGTGTTTATTCTCACTCGAAAATTAATGAATAACATCATGGCGTCGACTGCTCTTATACCGAAATCCCACGATCCGCGATTTTGCGGACGGACACCTATGAGCCCGGACGACGGACCGTGGGAAGATGTACGTGCGGGGTATCGCAGACATCGGAAGTTCCTCGGTGCTCGGTGCAGACGGAGACGCACGGCAGACGACCACAGACCGCCACGTCTATGGTCGTCTGCCGTGCGTGTCCGTCTGCAATATTGCCGATCGTCGAATTCCACCATTTGGTACAAATTCTACTAAGTTTCATTTTACCTACTAGTAGACAAATATATTCGTAAGCGTTAAAGAGTTCGATTGTGTCGCAAATAATGAACATACTTTACTTACCTACTGTGTTAAAACGCAAACGAGTACATAAAACAATTTTTCCAGTTAGCAAACAAAAATCTCAAATATTATCGCAAAAGCAAGTAAAACTAAGTAAAAGTTTGGAAATATTCTAAAAGCCGAGCGTAAATTAAGTAATTTATATACAGATTTTCCCTAATTAAATGCCTTCAATAAAGGCCAATAATTTTAGACTGTTATTAAAATAGACTTTGATGAAGATAGTCCAAAGAAGCGTTACCCTGACATTTCATTATTTTATTTATAAATATAGTATCACAACCTTTCCGCTACACTGCATTTCAAAAGAGCGATGTTCATAGTAGTACATTGCCTACAGGCTCCCCTTGGTTACAGCATCAATTTTTCGTCTGCCTCCAAAGACGCGATAGTGTTTATTTTTGAAAAAAAATCTTTTAAAAGGTTTGAAATTACAAACAGGAAAGTTCGACGTTTTAAACGATTTGAATATGCAGCCATCGTTGGGCTAAAGGTTCTAAATCAGCAGGTAATATCGGAAAGTAACCGAAGATTATTAAAGTGAAACTACTTTTTGTTGTGGCTGTCATGAGTCAGATCTTTGGCCCACTAAGTCCGCGTAATAAAGCCAAGATCATCATTCAGAGGTTGTGGATCCATCAATAGGGAATATGCATGTGATTCAAATCAGGGTTCAGTATATATGTATTTATAAACTATATTACTTCAGAATTATGCCTCCATCCATATTTCTGATTAAAATTTATTTTTGAGCGAGAAATTAATTTTTTAAAAGTGCCAAAATACTGTGGGTACTTCAAACACTTGAAAAGCTAAGAGCGGATGTGACATAACAATCTAGGACAACAATCAAAACGTCAATGTCAAGTCATTCAACAAAGTGTCTAGTCAATGTCAAAAACTCCTACAAAAAGGAGAGTTTGATATTGACTTGACAGTTGCTTGTTTGTTTTCATAGTTATTGTTTTCATTTCATGTGACGTCACCACACCAAGCGCGCCAAATGGAGGGCGTTTGAATAGCCCGGATCGGTTGGATATTTTTAACATTTTTTTAAGTACTTTAAATTGCTTTTTTGCCGTCGAATTTTTTTATGACGATAAACTATCGAATAAAAATATAAAAAAATACATGCATATTCCCTATTACAAGAGTTTCTGAGGCACTCGCAAAGTCAAACAAAGAGGGTCATATATCGAGTGCTTTTACATTTTGTGCTCTATTCCAAATAGGTACTAATTTGTAGGTACGTTTCTCTTGAACCTGGGACAGGCCTAAGTCATTCACACATGTGACCATGGGTAGTTGGGTACCTACATTTAGGTACATACGCGAGTCATTATAAGTTCCATCTGCCTAAAGGCATCTTACATACTGGGGCGATTCGTCGCGCGACGCTAATTTTAACAAAGCCATTTCTGAGAAAACTACACGGCGAACAACGCGGCGGCGTCGCTTCGCGCGACGTATTGCCCCAGTATGTAAGAGCCTTAATACTATTGAATGTGACTGATAGACAAAAATCAGTTTTACGTCCGCAAACTAAGGATCATAATAAATTTAACTCCGTATTTTATACGCGCACTTTCATCGGTGGAACCTCCGATGTACCTACCTACTACAAATTCTTTTCCATCAATTATGTATGCATCAATGCATCCTTTGTTGGCAAAAGCGTGGAAACAAAATGATTATATCGGGAAAATTTCCAAGAATTTGATTACTAATTCAGTGGTAATTTTCCTCTTACTCCCACAGTTTGGTAAATACAATAAGAATGAATTTATTATGTTACTAGCTGCACCCCGTGGTTTCACCCGCGAAGTCTCGATCCGGTGAGAATATCGGGATAAAAAGTATCCTATGTCCTATTCCAGGTCATGGTAGGTCATGGTAGGTAGGTAGGTCATGGTCTACCCCTGTGCCAAATTTCATCCAATTCAGTTCAGCCGTTCACGCGTCATGGCGTGACCAAGGGAAATAGGGATTCATTTTTATAAATACAGGGTGTTAGTGTAAACACCGTTATCCTTGAAACCAGTGGTTTGGTTTCATTTATAGAACGTAAAATCAATGGAAAAATACAACTTTATTTTTTTAAAGAAAATCTACATTTTTCCACAAGAATATTTCACCCTACACGCAAGGGCAACGACCGGCCGCGGCCGGCGGATGGCGGGGGCGGGCGGGGCGCGCGGGACGTTACATGACCGGCCGTCAGCTGTTTCGCAGCTCTTTCGAACGCGTATCCATAAGAATCGGGACAGGGACGGATATTTACTTTTTAAAATCTTTTAATGAAAATAAGGTTTTTTTTTTGTTGTTACTGGATCATTTATTTTTATATTTAAGTCAACTACCCATGGTTTGAGTGACAACGGTGTTTACCCTTGCGTACTGTATAGATTTTGCAAATATTATGGTTTTTCTTAGATTTTGGGTCTGTATGCAAGAGACATTTGGACATTCAAACTTGTAACATTTTTGCCTCTACTTTCAACACTTGAGTTTTTCCTATGCACCGTACCTGGGTGATTTAATAAGCAGGTTTTACCGGGGCCCGTATAGGCGCGCGGCATCTCAATGACCCGGATCGGCTATTATTGTATATTTCACGGAAGGCTTGCTATAAAAGCAACGGAACGATTAAGACACCCGAACTTCCCCCCCAAATACTTCAACCCCTGCCCCCTCGTCCCCCTTCGTTATCACCCTAGCCCGTTTCACGCAAGCAATTTGAAAGATTGGTTTCGCAAACAGTTTTTGTGCCCTTTGTTTGGAATGCGTGACGAATATGTATTTTATCTCAAACAAGGGTAGGTACTTATACAATCATACAGATAAATGAATAAGAAAGCAAGAGGAATAATGGTCATGGTGACACTGACATTGGAGTTACCAGGAGACAATGAAGCGGGAATGCGGGAAGGCGGGAGTGAAATGCGAGCCAGCGGAAAGTGAAAAGCGAACGAAACTGACAGTAATGCCCTAAAAACACATTTGTTCAAGATCACTAGCGATCTCGACCCGCTCGGCTTACCTCCGAGCCAAGGAAGAAACAGGTTTTTAGGGTTCCGTAGTCATCAAGGAACCCTTATAGTTTCGCCATGTCCGTTTGTCTGACTGTCTGTCCCTTTGTCCGCGGCTTAGCTCAGAGACTGTTAGTAATGTACAGAAAGCTGTAATTTGGCATGGGTATCACGCCGACAAAGCTGCATAGTGGTAAAAGAAAATCAATAAAACATTTTTTTTTGTTTACCTCCCCTAAGCGTAAAGATGGGATATTTTTTTTCCTATATCCCATGGTGTGGGGTGTCATTGGAAAGATCGTTGGTCAAAAATATTGTGAGTTTCTGGAAACTATTTTTAGATTCAGAGATCCGTTTGCGAAATATTAACTTTAAGTGCTAATTTTTACCCGACTACGGCGAAGAAAAAAGGAGGGTTATGATTTTGACCGGTATGTATGTATGTTCATTTGTTCCCTCCTATCTTCCAAACCACTAATCACAATTTGACAAATGAGGTATCGTTAGAAGCGTCGTGATTGTCCGCTGGTTATAGGCTATGTGAAGTGTCACATTAAATTAAAAATGGCGCCCTCTAGAGGACATAAAGTGAGGAACTTAAAAAAAAATATGGTTTGTGGCTTAATGAGCACATTTCAAAAATATATATATTATAACCCCAAAAGAATTTAAAAAAAAATCAAGTAATAAAAACTATAACCCAACTACGACTTAAAAGGTATAAACAAGACACCACAGACAGACAAATTAAAAATCCGGAGTCACACGTAATCTGTTCGATTTATGCCCTAACACGTGTGACTCCGGATTTTTAATTTGTCTGTCTGTATCTTTTTTAATTGTTTAATTTTGTAATTGTTTTGTATCTTTTTTATCTTTTATTTACGGACGCTTTTAACCTGCACATTTTTCTACATTGTACTCACATGTATAATTCCAACATGGATGATGTAAACAATATATTGTAACATTTAATATCGACTATGATTGTCTTTTGAAGTAAAGTATTAACATCACACCGAAACATACGGGTACTAGGACAGAAATGGGAATCGTAACGAAAGGGTCTATATCATCTTGTCTTAATAATTCCCAAACTATACGTATTTTCATAATGTGGTATAAATTGAAATTCCGTACCACATGCACGGCAAAATAGGGTAAAAATACATACTTAGATTATGGTTGTTGGAAAATGATGACCGTCCGGAACCCTTTCTAAATATGTGAGACTCATCTCCGTTAGGAAATGTTGCTATTATGTGTGAATAAATATGCTAGAGGGTGTAAGTACCGTAAATTACATTTCATAATAACGTAAGGCTAAGCAGATTGATAGAGTATAATATAACAATAAACTTGATTACATCTTTGCTTAAGAAAAGATTTAAAATGGTATAGCTGCACAATAAATCATCACACGTTTTCGATTTAGTTTATTTTGATAAGAAATTATATTATCAGAAGAAACAGCTTCCTTTACACCTTGTTCCTTCGCCTTTTCATACGTAAAAACGTTCGTCAAATCTCATTAACCATTTTCTTTTCAGAACTCACTGAAGAGACAGAATTTTCTTTCGTCAATTCAAAAGAACTGAGATGTACCGTGAAATATGTTTGTATTTTTCAAACACTGAGAGCCGTGTGTGGTAGATATAGAAATAGATCTTAAGTCTCAAATTTTATTAAAAATTGACATATTATTATCTACCTCTCAGTCATTCGACTCATCTACCTTTGAAACCAGTAACCAGTCTTGCCAAGGGGTATCATATTACCCAGTTACTGGGTTGTGGAGGTCAGATAGGCAGTCGCTCCATGTAAAATACTGGTATTAAGCTGGATCCGGTTAGACTGGGAGCCGACCCCAACTTGGTTGGGAAAAGGCTAGGCAGATGATGATGCACGTTGTACGACGCAAGTCGAAATAACCCTTTTCAGAGCATACTGCCAGGCTTTTTGCTCGTGCAGTCTGTGGGTCAGGTATACGGTCAGGGCATAAAACGCCCTGCGTGTCCAGTATAACAATGTATTCAGGATACTGTTGGGTCTACCACGCTTTTGTAGCGCCTCCGGGAAGTTCGCCGTTTTCATGCCATTATACGGAAACGGTGCGCTTCTATTCTCGGTAGAATACGTGCTAGCTCCCACAGCATCCTGAGTGTATTTTGTGATAGGTGGGACCGCCCCATGCTGGCTCACTGGATGCGGTTGTACACGTAGGTGTCAGTCGTTACAATTTTGTATATAGCCCAGTTTTTACTAACATTACGTTCTAACAACTTCTGGATCTTGTAATGTGATCTATATAAAAATAGATTACACCTTTCAACCACTTTGAAAGTTGGGTCACAGTAATAGGGAAGATACCTGAGTAAAAAAAAGAAATTCTATTCAGTCCGTCAGGCAGATAATAAAAAAATATTAGACTTTTTTTTTTTTGCTTTATCATATTAATTAAAAATGACTTAGATAAAAAGCATTAAAGTTGGGGATACAATAATTTTTAATAATCTATAATAATATTTCATCTCTATTTTAAGGGAGGCATCTAGTTCCTCCTTAAATATTCTAGTATTAATTTTGCCCGCCAGCGGAGCCGCTGGCACAACTAGTAATTAATAAAGCCTCAATGTAATGGTTGCTATACAGGGATTCAGGGATATATGGCAATTGGACAATTAGTACTGCATGAGCTCCCGACACCACAAATCAATCATTGCGGTTATGGTCAACATTATGCTCGAATACTCCTGAAATATGGCTATCGACAGACATGACTTACGAGCAGATATTAATTAGTGACCAGAGAATGTTGTGTTGTGTGATGAGAATTTGTATCACCTATAGAAATATCTAAAAGAGAATAATTTGTATGCGGATACAGCCGTTACTGCTGAGCGTATGTGACTGAATGTATCTGCTACGTCGCAGATATCACCGTCTCACTATATTAACTACTGCCAGGTCACCGAACAGGGGACCGTTTCCGCAGAGCTCTCGTGCGATATAGATTTAATAAATTTTTCTGTCAAATTAACGGGCGTTAAACTACTATAAATAGTTGGTATATACACTGTCATAGTAGCAGCAATGACGTACCTTCAGTGCCTTCATTAGAGCTTGTTCCGTGACGCGATTGCTAGCACTGAATGTTGCAGTCTGACCCCTTGGCCACGACATCCCTTCGCGCGACCTGCGTCTTTCGATTGCTAGCACTGAATGTTGCAGTCTGACCCCTTGGCCACGACATCCCTTCGCGCGACCTGCGTCTTTCGATTGCTAGCACTGAATGTTGCAGTCTGACCCCTTGGCCACGACATCCCTTCGCGCGACCTGCGTCTTTCGATTGCTAGCACTGAATGTTGCAGTCTGACCCCTTGGCCACGACATCCCTTCGCGCGACCTGCGTCTTTCGATTGCTAGCACTGAATGTTGCAGTCTGACCCCTTGGCCACGACATCCCTTCGCGCGACCTGCGTCTTTCGATTGCTAGCACTGAATGTTGCAGTCTGACCCCTTGGCCACGACATCCCTTCGCGCGACCTGCGTCTTTCGATTGCTAGCACTGAATGTTGCAGTCTGACCCCTTGGCCACGACATCCCTTCGCGTGACCTGCGTCTTTCGATTGCTAGCACTGAATGTTGCAGTCTAACCCCTTGGCCACGACATCCCTTCGCGCGACCTGCGTCTTTCGATTGCTAGCACTGAATGTTGCAGTCTGACCCCTTGGCCACGACATCTCTTCGCGCGACCTGCGTCTTTCGTCTGCGATCGCGGCGAGAACAAATGTTAGGATTTATTTAGAGCATGGCATGAGACGCTGCAGTGTGACTTGCGGAGAAGATAGAGCGAGTGGCGCGGGAGCATTCAAGCGCCGGCCGCCCCGCACCGCCTTATGTCGTAGCCTGGTCTAATGGTATGATTCCGATCCCCGCAGTACGCGGCAGGAGAGTTCAAAATGGGGACTGACGGAACAATACTACCAATCATATCGATTGACAAAATTTAGTTCTACCAATAGCATCACGGGACGGACGAACTAACGAACTTTATAATGAACGCACTGTAACAGACACATACACACGTTTCTCTTCTATCATCAACAACAAAAAGCTACTTATGATATTGTGAACGATCGTTCATTTTTCGCTACGATTGAAATCTCGACCCTTCCTCTAGTTAGCAGCTAAATTAAGGGTCTCGGCCATTTGGGTGACCTTTTCGTTATAATATCCCGTTGTGTGACATTCATGGCAAGTGGAAGGGTCAGCCTATTGAGGACCCGGACCTCAAAGTGATATTCGATTTTTAATACGTTCGCATCACAGAATCCATAAAATTACTTGCGAATTTACCATAAAAGGGTTTTTGAATTTCTTTTATTATAAGTACTAGCAACTATTTTTAAAAATACATTATACTCGCGGGTAGTTTGGCAGCAACTATTATTTTTAGACGAAAAAAAAACTAGATAGTATTACCTGATACAATATAGATTCCACCGTATCTTCCTAAAATATTGAATTTAACTTTTGGATCTATATAAAAAAGCTTATTCTGCGGAATAGCATTGATTCACCTTGGATTGACAAGGTTGAAGCTTCAGGCATTTTTAACGAAATTCCCAATAGCGACAACGATGTTACTGACAGGCGTCCTTTATGAAAAATATGTACAAGAACAAAGAAATTCTCTTGTACCTACTCTTTACGGTAGATATTAGGAATTAAAGCTATTATCCATTGTGGAAAATGAAACTTTGTATCTTGCGATTGCGAGAAAAAACATATCTAAAGGCGGAGAGATCGTTTTCAATAGCTCTCACTTGTGAGCTACTGGGCCTAGAAAAGTGACAATCGCTTTCAAAGGTTTCGTATTTCTACAACGACTTCAACAGGATTACCCTGTCCGATCCGAAAGGGGCACACAGGTACTGCAATAACATACAAAAAGTAATAAAAAAGTCTTGTTATATTGAAGATAAAAAAGTGATTGTGCATGTAAAATCCCGGTAAAATTCACCATTTAAAAAAAAGTGGCCATTTTTTTTCTTCTTTTTTCCTGACAATAACCACGTATTCACTCTCAGTACGATACTTCGCAACACGCTCACGGAAAGGGTTCTTTTGACATGTTGTATAAGCTTTTCGGTAGCTTATGTCAATCCCGCAGTCACATTCTTGACGAACATCGTCGTTATCGCAGATAGGATGTCACTTTGTCTGCCCTCGGGATTCAAAAGGACTCCAACAGTTGACATTATTTAGAACAAAGGCATGAGATTATCCTCAAAAGAGCTACTGCTGTTCTTGTATTCATTTTCTATTTAAAAAATGCAATGAGTATCAAAACTCCGATATAGAAATAGATAAGTGCGAATAACTAAAAGGGGTAATGAGTTAACCTGTGAAGTGCAAACATTTGTTTAGTAGTGCACCGGGCAGGAAGAACAACATAGCGATATCCGTACACTACGCACGGCATAACCACAAAATATATGGGTACAGAAGGTCGGGTCCGTGCAATAAGCGCAAACGTGCACAAACACAAGACACGCGATTACTTACAGCGAGTGCAATAAGCGCACTGGCCACTGGCATTAGAGATCGCCGTATATATGCATCTATGTGTGCGTGCGTAATTAATTTTTGTTGTTTTAGCGTTCTGTACTAACCCATCTATTTTCTGCTATACTGTTCATTGTTCGTTGGAGTCCCGAGTCGCTGCCGCTGCACATGTGCATAGTAACCTGTTGCTTCAGTGCTCTACAATACATATTCAGGCAATTACTCCATAGCATACAGTTTTCAATCGAGACTGAAATTCTTGTTAGGTTCAATTTAGTTTAGTAAACTGATTTGTTTTAATGTAAATATCAGGATCGGGCTGATGACTAAGCTTGAGGTGGCTACAATACTAATTATATTACTTAAATTTCAAGTAAAGTAAAGTAAACATTTATTTGCATAGATTGCAGGTACAGTAAATAAGATCTGAACAATTATGGGTGATTCTTGTACAATCTAGTTAGTTAATTAGTTCAGACTAGGACGTCCCAGTTTATCCTAACTAGGAAAAACCGATTCGACCTAGGCTAAACTGGTTTAACTTATCGGTAACAGGATGAACGTGTTTGGCCTAGGCTATACTGGTTTGTCCTATCGCGTGTAGGGAGAACTGATCTGGATTAGGCACAACTAGTTCATCCTAAAATCAGGTTTGGTCGGTAACATTTTATACGGAAAACCCTATGGAGGAAAAGCAATCATACCGCATCATTCATTCTTGTGTCTAGCGAAATTATAATAGAGAAAATGAAATATTTATGGCGGTAACGAACAGCATGTTGCAACCTAATCTACCTCGTAGGTAGATTTGTTGCTATTAGGTAGAAAAAGGAAAATGTATTGCTAAGCGATATGATTAAGACTTCTTTAGTGATTTTCAGATTTGTACTACATTGGTATATCATATCAATTATCTCAAAACCCTGTATAAAAATACATAAATATCAGCGGTCAACAGTGTTGGAACTAACACTAATGGTGTCGATCACAAAAGGGATTATTATTGAATCTCGGTGGTGGTGGAATATTGATATCCTCGTAGGCACTATAATATTCTATATCCCATCACTACCACATAGTTTGTGAAGGTGTTTTTAAATCATACATAGAAGTCTCAACGAATTTCAATGAAGTCGCGCACACAGATACGCTGTCATGAATGAAAAAAAAAATCAAGTAATAAAAACTAAAACCCAACTACGACTTAAAAGGTATAAACAAGACACCACAGACAGACAAATTAATAATCCGGAATCACACGTGTTAGGCCATAAATCGAACAGATTACGTGTGACTCCGGATTTTTAATTTAATGTAAAACATTTTTAATTTAATGTGACTTAACATAGCCTATAACCAGCGGACAATCACGACGCTTCTAACGATACCTCATTTGTCAAATTGTGATAAGTGGTTTGGAAGATAGGAGGGAACAGATGAACATACATACATACATACATACCGGTCAAAATCATAACCCTCCTTTTTTCTTCGCCGTAGTCGGGTAAAAATAGGATACATTTTATGAATTATGCAACACGGCAACAGGCCAACGGCAAGTTTGTTTTATTTGATTGCAGCGCTACAGTACAACGGCCAGTATGTGATTGGCCTTGGTTGTATAAAACTGAGTTCGAACGCTAACAAGGATCCATGTCCATGTAGTCATGACCGTACATTGTAGAGCAGTGTGAACCCAGTGTGTACTGCAGATAGCGATGAATCTGTTTGGTAAAGCTGCATGTTGCCTTGTATATTGGACACTATGTGTCCGCCATTAGGTACTGTGTGGCTAGTCGCTGCATGAGCAAGGACATATTCTTCTTTCTTCAAGACTAAATACCATCTTTCGAATTTCAAAGCTGAAATCCTCAGGCTTTGATCTCGACTTTGTCTTTAAACTTTTATTGTTAATTGCTACACGAATGATCATGTAACGTCAAATGGCCGCGAGCCACGTCTGCCACATTATCCCGTTCAATAGATCTGACCACTGAGCTCTGTCAGAAGCCTATGAGCCCACCATAGAGACCAGCGAAGCGTAGCGAGGTGCCCAAAAATGGTAGTTCGGCGAGGGAGGAAAGAGGGAGCAATTTTCTACATCCGAATAAGTCTAATACCATTGAACTTGAACTACCTACCGTAAAATTACTGCTTTTAAATCTTTGGCGAATGTTTCAATATCTTCAAGCCGAAAAGGTAACTAGTCACTATGGATAATTTAATTTTCAATTGTCCAGAATAAACTACGAGAGAAATGTGGTCAAATTGTGGCTGTCCAATTTAGGATCCACTTTAATTATAATTAGCTGAGCTCGATAGAGCTCGGTACGCCACAAAAGGGAAAGTTAATTAATAAATTATTTCCCCGAAACTCTGAAACAATTAAACGCGTGCAAACCTTGTGCAAACATAAGAATGAAATGAAGTTCAGTGAAATCTTTAGTGTTTTTTTTTTTTGCTTTATTCTTTGTTTCAGTATTTGAGTACGGTAAATACAGTTATTGTTCTTCCAGACTATATTATAATATATTATGACTATTAAATCAAGTCGTCAGTAAAATTTAATTTAAAAATGGCTCAATCTCTGTATAGCTATCGAAAAAGACGATATCATTAAATCTAATTCTAGCATCGAATGTAATGAAAATGCGTTTAAAACGTTCTAGAAACGACTGAAACTTGTCTTTTTGAACTAAGTACAGAATTAAGCTAGTAGTTCAGTACGAAATCATCGTATGTAGGCCTCCGTTGTTCTAAAGTTTTCCTTTCAACGCGACGGTGGGGTTTACACATTTTCGCGGTCTCCCTCTTAGGTATAGTACCCTAGTCGTGCGTACCTTCTCTGAAGAGCCCTTGAACTAGTTTCACCCCTTCTGCTCGAGTGAGCACCTTAACGCTACACGCTCGTCTCGCTGTTAAGTAACAGCTGACGAATTGATGTAAGAGACTAGACAAGATAATAAATAATGAACAATGGCTTTTTAGAAGATTTTATGAATAGACAAGCCGTGTGGCCCGATGGGACTTCCCGTCAGAAAACGGAACTCCTGTAAGGCCACATTTTGACTGATTTATAGTATGATTTTTAATTTTTTTACTTAAGGGCTTGTGGCTAGTAATAACAGCTGCACGGGTCGATCGCTTGGTCCGTGGATGGGTAAACGTTAAGCCGTTAGTCCCAGCTGTCATTTGAGATCTTTGACATCAGTTGTTACGGGTCGTCAGAAACCCGAAATCTGACAACCAGTCTTATCAAGGGGTATCGTGTTACCCAGTAACTGGGTTGTGGACGTCAGATAGGCAGTCGCTCCATGTAAAATACTGTATTCAAATGCATCCATTTAGACTGGAAGCCGAACCCAACATAGTTGGGAAAAGGCTAGGCATACTGATGACTTG
This sequence comes from Lithophane semibrunnea, assembly GCA_947363905.1. Lineage (NCBI taxonomy): Eukaryota > Metazoa > Arthropoda > Insecta > Lepidoptera > Noctuidae > Lithophane > Lithophane semibrunnea. The sequence continues at coordinate 3,577,370 of OX376186.1, read as the reverse complement.
ATTTGTTTATTAATAAATATTACAGAAATCTCTGGACTTGACACGTCCACAATACTGTACTGTTACTTATAATGCTTACTCAGTATACTAGAAATATTAAACGTACCTAAAGCTGTAGGCACTACTCAAGAGTCGTCTTCTTATTTGCTACTACGAGCGGTCCGACTATTTACATAGGTCTTGCAAACTTTCATTAAATCTGTTTGAAACTTCATTATGGACCGGAAATAATTGAGCGCGAAGAAAGCGTAATTCTAACCCTTTGCAAATTGTGAACAAAGATTGCAGTAGTAGATCAGCCGGGTAATTGCGTAACACACATAAAATGGCAATCGATCGCAATGCCGTTCATTTTGCCAGTTTTGTCACGTTCATTGAGTTATTTACCTTATTGGGCAGACAAATTTTTCAAACTTATGAATCAATGGTTTAGGAAACCCTCGGATTATGAGCGAAAATATGATTTAATCATGTCCATTTTCTTGTTAACTTAGTTCTTAAAACTTTTTCGCATCTGTTAGTTGTAGGTGCGTTGCCGAAACACGAGGTATTTCGTGTGTGACCTCTAACCATGAGAAGTGAAGGGTTCCGTAGTTGGGAACCAAAATAAGTTTGGTTTTCATAATAAGTATTTCTAGTTTTAGTAGTTTTAGTTTTCTATTTTCTACGTGGGACTTCTTATATTTAAGACCATTTATGTGCCATATTTTATGCAAAATAAAGTTATTCTATTCTAGAAAAATCTAAGTTATTTCTGTGGTTCTAACCATAAAAACTCCATATCTCACCAGCTATTAACTAAACTATAAAAATCGAATTCAACGAAGTAAATAGTTAGATAAGTCAATATTTTCCTTTAATGGTAATTTCTCTTAAAAAAGAAAACTGTAAAAACGTTCCGTGTGAAGATTTTTATACTTACCTACGCACTTCAAAAGTACGAATGAAAACCTTCTGTCGCAGTAAGCGCAGTAGCGGCCATTGGCATCCTGTCATTCAATAAATCAGTTTTCTACTATTTTTTTTACTCAGGAACGTTCAACACGGACTGCAATCCTGCTGACTGGCCATTCTTTTCACTTCGTTATTTGGACGTTAGCATCGACGCGGCACATTACAGTTAGCATCGACGCGGGAGATAGAAAGTTCTTTTTTACACAGCGTTTATATGTATTCCAGATGTAATTAATGGAAATCGTGTAGTTTTAAAGCATTTTATTTTTATTTTTTATGTGTTTCACGCGGCGTAACGAATTACACGGCCGAAATACGAGTATTATAAAATAAATAAATGAAAAATAAGTTTTGGCGGATACCTGTACGCACTCAGCAATGTTTACTTTTCGAACCTGGAAAAGGGTAAATAGTTGATGCTTGTTGCGTGTCATTTTAGCCTACAGAAACTGTGAAGCTCATCGTTTCTAATAACGTTTTGTTTGTTCGACTGTTCTATTGTTTGCTGAAAATTCGGCAGTCGTTTTGAACAGCCACTCGAAACGACTCTATAAAAATCTTTCGACCAACTAGCCGAACGATTGGAGGTCGCATACCTATCCATACCTGACATAATTGGTCGCGTGTGAGTGAAGTGATCAGCCAATGGACAAGAGGATGCGGTTTCGATTTCCGCATTGGAGCACACAGTTGGAATAAACAGAATTGTTTGATCGATTGATTCAAACCGAGTTACAAGTGTAAACAGTTCCTAACCTATAGGTATGAGGATCCAAAATATTGTTCAGACTAATACTTGTTTACCTACTATGTTTAATTTCCTGTGCCGAGCGATCATAAAAGGGCCAAGGTAGCCAATGTATCATTTTATTATTAAACGACAACCCATTTCCTTTAGGCGACCGTCAATAAGTCAATAAGTTAAAGATTCCCTATAATATATCTTGCACCACAATATTACCAACTGTTGGTAAAAAACTGGAGAAGAGGAGTATCAAACCAACATGACCACCGTAGAAACGGGTTTTGTCGACGAAAAAGTAGACAAAATGGCAGCTAAACAATCACAATCTGTCATTTTGTCTATTCTTATGTCGACAAAATACATTTCTACGATGGTCATGCTACGCGTGCTGATAATCCGCCCGAAATAATTCGTACTTAGTATACTTCAAAAAAAAAACACAAGTACCAAATATTTTTTCAATACATTATGAAACCACTGACCACAAACAACAACCACCTACCTACCTACTCCTTTAAATGATTCGCGTTTTATCTTGCTTCTGTAGAAAACACTGTCATTTATGTTTAAGCTGCAGAAACCTCGCGAAACATAAAGCCCTAGCTGGCTTCCGAAAATAGTTTCTAGCTTAAATTCCGTCCATTTCCACTAAATAGCGGAAGCGGCCGTTCACACGTCACTGTGATGTACGATATTTTACAGTAAAAAAAGTTTTCTAAAACATGCTTGGAAATTCGAGCATTATTTTTACATCCTTCTTCGAGATAAATCGAAATTGCTGAACTGATCAAAAACAAGTGACGATGCGGCCAGCAAAGTTACTATGAAAATCCATATCTTGCGTGTTTAGCGGCCAAATAAATTACTATGAAAACTCATATCTGTCGTATTATTTAAAAATGAAACGAACTTTTTACTTCAACTTATTGCAACCAAGGAGGTAACTTATCAAAGATTTTATTTAAATTTCGATTTGGCTAGCAAATAGAACTGTTTATAGTAAAGAAGAAACAAATGAACATATTGGCGCATGAAAAATTATAGTTGTTCGACATTGATTCTGGAGTCTTTATTTTTACTCTCTTTGAATTTCCGCGCATTATTTGAGAAAAGTACTATACAAGCCTTGGCTGCAATCAGGAATTGATGGACGTATGTGTGCGTCGGCATTCCCGTCGTCGTCCATTCATTATTGCTGGCCGCCACAGTAATATACTATAGGATAACTCGACAACATCCCACTATCCATTCGGTTAAAATCAAATGTCATATTTATAGAACTGCCAGGTGGTTCCAAAATTAACGCCGTATGAACGGCGCCTAATAGACATCGCATCCAATAGGGCGTGTAAGTTGAATAGTGCGGTATCAATAAACTATGTATAATTAGGATACAGGTACTTCCCCACCTCGAACCCGCTGACCTCATTCGAGACACCATGTGGGTTCGGGTGTTACACAGAAGGGAAAATAGGTAACTATATACATGTCCCTCGACGTTCTCCAGTTATATCTCACAACGACAAAGGTTTAGATTGGCTGGCACAAGTTTATAACAAAATAAGTCAACTTTTTTACAAGAAATGCTTTTGATTAAAGATCTTAGTTTGAAGAAGAAGAACACATAAAAGTCTAAGTAAATGATAATATCAAGATACGCACAGCATACTTTTTCAATTATATAAAGTAAGGTAGGTACAGTCACGGACTTTAATTGATGAGCCACCTGGCACTGTTCATATTTTAGCCGTTTAATGCAAATCGGGTTTATTCGGGTCCCAACACGCAAAGTCATATGTCTTCGTATTAGAAGAAGAAAATTATATTTCATATCTTTACCGGTTGGCTAACCTGAGAGCCAGAACTACAAACTTGACAGCAGAGTGACTACCCAAAGTCAACCAATTGCAGGTCTAGCAACAGTAACCTAGCAACGATAAACAATCGTTGCTAGGTTACTGTTGCGATAGTAACGTTAGGATAAATATTAAAAGTCATTTTGACGAGTTCAAAAGTAACGTCTCTGACAACTATCACTGTCTTCAGTTAAGTTTTCAGAATTATCGAGTTAATGAGCTATGATTCAAAGGAGGTCGGTATCAAATAGATTGGATAAACTTAATGCAACATTGTATTTATTTTTATCATTGAGAACTTATTAGTCAACCTCTATGGGTAAGACTATTTCCGATTAAAAGTAATTTATTTGTCATCTTGTTTACGAGCGTGCGATTTCAGTTCGTGTTTAATCGTGTAATCTCATGAATGTATGACACTGCAAAATTGAAAAGTTTGAAGGTGGCTCATCAATTAAAGTCCGTGACTGTACCTAGGCACTTACTGCAGGGGAGTAAAATAAAAATCAAACGTAACTGGACGGTAAAAGATGAACCCAAACGACTTCAGTGCTCTGTCTTTATTTGCAGACTTTTATATAGATAGATAGATAGATTCATTTATTTGCCTGAAATACGGTATTTTATAGATTTTATAGCACATACACAAATAGTTCTTCATATTCCGCCTAATAAATTCGGCATGCAAATTTTTTGACAATATTATTGATTCTAATTAGACAAAATTATAATTAAATTACATGTCATAAAAAAGAGTACCCACTAAATCAAGAATTGTCTACATAACAAATACAAATGTCAAAGAAACATTAACAAATTACAAAAATATCAATAGCTTAATATAAAAAATGTCAACTTTAATTTTTCATGTCATGCAACTTTCCCATTTGTACTATATTCATGAATTCCTTAACAGTATAGAAACAATTTTCGATAAGCCATGCTCTAAGATGCTTTTGAAATAAGCTGGTTCGCAGTTCTCTAATAACCTTCGGTATATTATTGAATATCTTTACTGTCATTCGACTAGTGTTTTTATGGCAATACGCTGTTCTACATCTTGGCATTGCCAATTTCGTTGGATCTCTTGAGATTTTGCCGACCTTATAAGCATTGACGCTATCGGCTGTATTGAATAGGTGAGGATGTTATTTTACAAATACTCTCATTTCCAGTATGAATAAGCATGCTAAAGTTAACAGTTTGTGATTTTTTTAAATAGGTCTACACGATTCTAATGGGTCTGCACCAAACACTGCTCGTACACTTTTTTTTTGCACAATAAATGCCTTATTGCTGTGAGTGGAATTACCCCATATGATTAAGCCGTATCTTAGCACAGATGAGACATATCCATGATAAGCCAAAGCTGTTTAGCCTATTACATAAGTTTTCAACATGTTTTTTCCAATTAATTTTTTTATCAATTACTATGCCTAAGAATTTCGTATGGTCAACTTCTTCAATTTCATCATTACATCCAATTATTTTCATTTCTTGATAAATATTTACTTTATGCTGAGTAGTTATAAATAATTATACTTATACATATAGTTACTTACTAAATGAAAGATGGAACTTTACGATTCAGATACCTAGCTTAAGTCAATTTACGGTTTCTCTAACATTTATGTAGTTAGGTCAAATAGATTCCAAATAATTTCTAAAAACCTTTTCGCAAACATGCTTGGAAATTTGAGCATTATTTTGACAACCCTCTTCGACATTAATCGAAAATGCTGTGCTGGACAAATACATGCGAGCAGGCGGCCGGCAATGTTAGTTTGAAAATCCATATCTGTCGTGTTTAGGGGCCGAATAAATTACTATGAAAGTCATATCTGTCGTGTAATTTAAAAATGGACGAACGAACTTTTGTACACAAATGACAACCAAGGAGGTAACTTATCAAAGATTTTATTTAAATTTCGATTTGGCTTGCAAATAGAGCTGTTTGGAGTAAAAAAGAAACAAATGGACATATTGGCGCGTGAAAAATGAACGTTGTTCGTTATTGATTCTGGAATTTATAATTAATTTACTAAGGGCTGATTTATCCATGGAATAAACTTGACTTGGAAAACTGTCAGCAATTCAAAATTATTCCTCAGATAAAGATAGCTAGCGTTGGAAAAACTGGCCCTCATTTTCAAATCATTGTCAAATTCATGGTCTTTCTTTTATTTGTGACACTATGTTACTTAGCAAAAAATAATCCTTATGATGAAGCTTTTCGATCGGTATGATAAAGCGACAGGGTAATTATTTTTATCATGTAACGGATTTGATTCCCGGTTGAACCATGTAATTATTTAAATATCTATGAATGCGTTAATTTTTTTTTTTTAATTCAATTAATGTCTTCATTCAGCAAAATGTTCCATCTACATTATTCAAGGTACTTTCCTTTCATATGGCATATCCGTGTGACGCCCTGTATAGTAGTAAAAAGTAGTAGTCATTCAAGCCTTGGCCGCAACCACGCATTGATGGACTCGCGTATGAGTGCCTTCGCCTCGGCACACATTTTCACGTTCGTCCATCAATTCCCCATTTGCAAGCCGCGACAGTAATGTACTATTTTGTCCAATGAGACTTTTTTCTAATTTCGAGAAAGGTGCGCTCGTTATTAACAACATATAATTTAATAATAAATTAAACGATACATGATATTTTGACTTTCTGGAATACTCTTGACCAATTACATAATAAGCGCAGCACTTATTTTTAATGGAGGGTGGCATCACCCTCATTATATCCACAATTCCCGTCATCCCTAAAAAATATCGACTGCCTTCTTTCCTTATTTAAGCAAAATTTTTAAATTTTGCAAAGAGAATTCTTTTTGGAGCCCGTTTAGTCATTTGGTTTAATTAGTCATTTTACTTTAGTCATTAATTTAATTAAAGTGTTTGTAAACGTGCCCCGGTTGACAATAAATTAATTTAAAGTTAAATTATTTTACGGCATTATGACTGGGGTGTCCCTGACGAGTCGTATGTAAATGGCCCTTTCAACGAGATCTGCTGTGCTCTAGGGCTCAAGAGGAAAGGGTTCTCTAGTTAGAAATGGTAAGTGACTTGCGTCTGGCGAGTTAATCAAGGCTTCACTATAATGATTGTCAATCTACCTTGCCTTTTCCCATCTATGTTGGGGACGAATTCCCGTCTAACCGGATGCAGCTGAATACCAGTATTACATGGAGCGACTGCCTATCTGACTTCTACAACCCAGTTACTGGGTAATACGATAGACCTTGGTAAGACTGGTTGTCAGACTTTAGGGCTTATGACGACCGAACTGTTTAACATGCTTTCCGAGGCACGGAGGACATCTCGGTATGTAAAGATGGTCATCCATCTATGGACCAACCCCGGAAAGCTTAGCGTATCCTGAAGGGTCGACCCGTGCGGGTGTTATTACTTAGCCACGAGCTCCTCCTCACTATGATGATTGTATTATAAATAAAAATATAACTGAACATCTTTCATCCTGTTGTGGAAACCCATTCGTTCGACAACAGACAATGGACAAACATTTTCATTTTGTACACAAAAGTTAAAAAAATTCATACAATTTTATTTTATTTCGACTGATAGCAATGATTTTCATTCTCAATTTATAACTCAGATTCAAGTACCTACGTAATCTGTATACCAATCTATCTGTTTCATAATACTTTAATCAAAGCGAAGTTGTTCTTAGCTTATTGAAGTATCTCGGGAGGTATTCAGTAATAAATCCTAATCATCGATTCATTTCAATGCTTACGCAGCTGAAACGAGACTTTGTTAGAGATGACCTCACCTGGCAGAGATATTAATATTCTCCTCGCTTAAAATATGCTACGAACGGCTCTGCCCACGTTTTCAATATTAAATCTCGTTTTTTATTTGTGTTAGATGTTTTTTGTATTGTTTGCAAAAAAACGAAAATCTATTTCTAAAACGTAGAAACGCGAATGGCCATCTAAACGGTGTTTTAAACTGTAGGTAGGTAGATATTTCTGTCATAAGCGTGATGTTACAAATGTAGGGAAGGATAAGTACATGATATTGATTCAACACCTCTGACCGAACACGTTGCACGCATTAGGAACACAAGGGACTGACTCGGGAAAATGAGTGCTATGGGCTATGGAATACGAAAAAAAATTGCAGCGTTGTTGTATTCATAGAACACAATGTTACTAATAAAAAAGTTTTAACTGTTTGTTTCAAGCAGAGAAGCATCAAATAATTATCTTTATCTTTATCACACAGAACTTAAAAAAAAAAACATTCGCGTGTACAAATGGTGACTGTTAGAGAATGCCTAAGGCATTAAGTCCGCCTTTGTATCATTTTTGAGTGCGAAAAGTTTAAATAAATAAAGAAATGGTGAACGGATCCGAAAAAATTACACTACTTTTCCGTGATTGAAGCGAACAACAAAGAGGTATAACCACAAGAAAAACGTGCGTAGATATTTCATCAAATTGGAGACAAAACCCGTTGGAGCACATCAATAAAATACGTCAATTTAGTTTCCATTGTCCCACTCCGTTACGACCTGGGGTTCGTCCATAAGCGATGCCTCAATGCCAACATATAGTTGGCGAGGCAGTTTACAAGCCGCCTCACGCCGGCTCACGGCGCCCGCGCCCGAACGACTTGGGGACATTTAACCCGGCGCCGCTGTTACAACTCTCATTCAATTACAACCTCCGAATAGTTCTGTATAATTTGACAGCTGAAGTGAATGTTGCTTTGAATTGAACATTTCTCAGTTACAGTCACAATACAATATTCAAGAGTTAATTTGTAGCAGACTTGAGCGTACCATGTTTATCTTATTTGTTACGTTTGCTGAACTTCAGCTACAAACTGACTTAAAATGTAGTTAGAAGTTACCGTGTAAATAGAGGCACTGGTAGGTATACCATTAATGATCGCTTATTAGCTGCCCGAGTTCGCAGAGTGTGGAAAATTGAGAGTATTACGTAAAATACCGTGTCTATAACTTTCAAAAATGTTACCTGTATTGTTTCCTTATAAAAGGTGTGCCAGGTAAAGTTAACGGTACAATATATATTTAAAAATATTATCTACCAAGGTACATAAAACGATCGCTTGTATGCGCACTTGCGCAGTATAGACTTCCGCGCATCATGCTGTTTATTAATGACAATAAAACAGAAATTAAATCTGTAATAACTAAACTATGAACCTCGCGGTACCGCAATACAAGCACGATCCCTCGTGCTTAGTGGAATTAGAACTATTGGCATAGTGTCCGAGGAAGTTAACTGTAAGTGATAGGTTACTACTGATTCTACAAACACCTATAAACATTATGTCAGAACAATGTGTCACTTTAACTGTCAACTTTAGAGTAGTCGGTCGTTAAAGTGTTGGACTTGAGAGTTCGTGTGCGCTGTTTACATTTGTTTGAGGACAAGATGATGGTAGGAAAAAGAAAAGACACAACATGCAAGTAGAATATAAATAAAGAATCTATATATCGATGCCTTAGAGTGAAAACCTCGTAAGTGTAAATGAAGTAACTTGTCACGAGGAAGAAAAAACTGTGCTGTAAAATTTTTGTACAGCTTCTTTTATGTTTTTTTATTAATTAATATTAATAAGGTATAGTAGATATTAATAAAAAATTAAAAAAATGTACAGCATATTTTATGTTTTTTAAATTAATATCTACTATACATATTAATATTATTATAAAAAAAAATTAAAAGACGCCGTACAAAAATTTTACAGCACGCAGTTTTTTCTTCCTCGTGACAAGTTATTTCTTTTACACTTACGAGGTTTTCACTCTAAGCCGTCGATATAAAGAATCTATCAAGGACGGGCCCTCAGTTCCAGTCCTTTTATGTTCGATGAAGCTGCAAGAAGTGAGGAAGTAAAATATTTGTAATGGATAATAGCTGGACTTACGAGTGCCGCGGTAAGGCCCTCCATCCAAATACTTAGCTGTTTACTGTTGGAACTTCCAGCCCGATTGTTTGTTCTTTATTGCGCAACTCCTAGCTAAATATTACTTCAGTAACTGTTTTGAGGATTTTATGTTCGCTTTTCCTATTTTGAAACTTATGTAAGCGTATTTATCCTATGATAGTTTATTTTAGTTTTTGTTCAACAAAAATAAATTTATACCAGTATCCTACTATATTTTGTGCCAATCTTCAGCATCGTGACATTTTTTGTTATTACTCCGAAACGGGTAAAAAGGTTCGGGGTTAGTAAGGATAAACTAATTAGAGTATATCGCGGTACCTACATTACGAGCCGGGCTTAGGGGCGTAATGCTCCCCTTTAGTTACCGTTTTTATTGCCTTTTAAACCCAAAAAACAGCGGGCGCATCTGACTGGCTTGTTTTGGTTAAGATAAACATTATAGATGTAGGCACCTAGTTCAATTAATATCCATGATATTATTAAAATTTAGACAAAGCTCAGAGAATAATTAGGAACAAAAGCATTTAAATATAATACAGCAATTACCTAAACATTTCAAGCCCGGTTCTTCCACATTTGTGCAGGTCCTGAGACTCGGCTCTTGATACCTAGAATAGCATAAGCTCATATAGGATTTTAAGTGAGCTGTTATTCTGGTGTATCGTTGCACGCGAACCGACCCTGTCTCGCATCGCACAACATTTATGACTTGACAATACATCCAGATCTCTTTATAACTTTTAAGTTTAATATTAATATTGTACTAATAAATTAACCTTTCGAAGGAGCTCGTGACTAAGTAATAACAGCCGTACGGGTCGGTCCATTAGGTTAAGCTACGCTTACCGGGGTTTATCTGTGGATGGGTGACCATATTTAAAAACCGAGACTCCTCCGTGCCTCGGAAAGCACGATAAGCCGTTGGTCCCGGCTGTCATTCGTTGATCTTTGACAGTCGTTACGGGTCGTCAGAAGCCCGAAAGCCTCACAACCAGTCTTACCAAGGGGTATCGTATTGCCCAGTTACTGGGTTGTGGAGGTCAGACAGGCAGTTGATTCATGTAAAATACTGGTATTCAGCTGCATCCGGTTAGACAGGAAGCCGACCGAAAAGGCTTGGCAGATTTTTTAATACAGAAACCTTTCGGAATAAATTATCAAAATGATGGTGAAAACCACATCAAAATCCATTGCGTAGTTTAAAAGAACAAAGAGGTCACTCTGAGAGACACGAAAGTGACTTTGTTTTATACCATTTAAATATTATAAGTAGTTATAGATTACCTACGAATGAGGAAAATGTCGTGAGGAAAGTTTTGAGTATGAATGTCGATGGCTATAAGAATAGGGGAAGACCAAATAAACGATGGATGGACTGTGTGAAAAATGATATGGCTAGAAAGGGCTCTCTATTAGCCGTCATCTCTATAGTCCCCCTATAGAGATGACGGCTAATAGAGAAGTATGGAAGATGAAGAATTGGGATAAGGGCAGGAAAATAATAAGTTATAGATTACCTACTTGGGGGCAGGGGTACACAGAGATAACAGCCGGGACTAGTGAGATGTAGGTCATATGTTCAGAACTAGGCACATTACTTTGTGTAAATTATTTCATCACCACTGCTCAAAGGATAACATCGTAAGGAAACCGGCATGTCCTAGAACTAAACTTTCAAAGACATGTTACATTGACCAACCCACACTAGGCTCGCGTGGTGGATAACGCCCACTCCCTCTCATAGAGACAGACCAGTGTGTCCCAGGTCCCAGCAGTAAGAACATATAATTATGCTCACTTTTTACCTACTCAGAAAATATCTATAATATTCAAGATATACCACGAACTGAAGAAAATACAGTTGTCAGAACACTTCGAGGAAGTATTTGCAGAATTTACATATTTAACGTTTGTTTCACGGTTGAGCAGATATAAGAAACAAGAAGCTGACACATACAGGATCTTTTCGTCACTTTTCCGACATCGTTTGTGCTCGGTGAGGGAAAAACATTCGAGTTTCCGAAACAGTTGGCAGAGAAAGGAATAAAGGACAAACAAACTATTGATTTTTGACTGGTATTGTTATTTAAAATCAGGCCTCAATGGCTATATTCTACTGCATACAAACTCAAATTCGGAATTTTGATTTGCATACAAATGAAGGGTTACGTTATATTGCTAGCTTGCAGGTTTGCACAGGACATATTCCTACAAAATTAAAAGAGGAAAACAAATTGTTTACAATTTCAAAGTACTCAAAAGCTTTTCAAACATGTTATGAACTTCTGCTTTACAGGTTCTTTATTACTAAAGCTTGAAGCGTTCACACCCACACTTTGCAGGCATTCCGAATATGAATTCACAGAAATCTTAAACCGTTACTTAACCGTTTTAGGCTCAGCTGATCTGCCACAGATTCAATAGTAGATTATTCACCGAGGGGATAAAGTAGTGTCTTTTATCATGGGCGCTATATTGGTTCAAGCTCGTCCAAGACAAAGACTCCTTTAACCCCGAGGAATATTCTAGTTTTTGCACTTACTGACCTACTGCGAGGTAATAAAAACCAATTCGATTTTCGAATTAGTAGTGAAAGAGAAACGGGTGAGCGAGTAGGAGGTGTGAATAAAGTAAATCTTGAGTACAAAGCTTTTTATCCATGTAGTATTGTAGTAGGCACCTACATATTATTTTATTAATAGAATTAATAAACGATTCTATTAATAAAATAATTTGAATGAACCAGCAAAAGTTTATGTCAAAATTTTATTTGTTATATGCTACGTGGCTTGATATCTAAAAATACCGTTTTATATTTATTTAAGCATACGAATATCATATTTGCGAATGTTTGTGGAAAGCTGTGGTTATAGAATTTTACGTTATCTCTTCATGGTGTCGAATAACAAAGGTATAAATGTGGCAAGAACGAGAAACGTTATGGAAAATATTATAATAAAAAGTAGAATGATAAGACACTGCAGTACCTACACCCATAGTAGGTATTTGTAGCACCTAGAGACGAAGAAAACAAAAATTTTACAAAGAATATTGCCTAGTAATATTTACCAATCTTATTTATATAAATAATTTTTATTTACTAATATGTTTAGTTTAACTTAGCTTCTTTTCATTACCATGGCCTCTACTTATAGTTTAGAACAATGACCTTCTCAGATATGAGAAATAGTTTTAGACCAATTAGCTGAATTATTTCATGCGCCAGAATTAAATTAAATTCAATCGACGGAAATGTTTATGCCAATTTCGAGTTGTTAACAACTTCGATACCCGCAGACACCTTGCGTGGTGTTGCGAGCAAAAACGATGTGTTGCTCCCAACATTGGGCATGAAGGCGCGCCAACCGAATACATTGCTGATTGATACCAAATTGAGTATTATCATGGCCAGACAGCCGTAAATACGCTCACTTATTTCCAATGATGTGGGTCTCGCATATAAACAAGCATTTTATATTATCATCGTGTTGTGTTCTCAATTCACATGCGTTTTATATTCAGTATGGATACAACCTTTAGGTCTCACCCTGCGACCGTCGAGAGGTTATGCAGTCCTTCAGCGGAGTCTGCCCATGTTTATTTTTAATTTATAACATGATATCTATGTTTATTTCAGTAGTAGGGTTAAAATATACCGAGTTACATACCTAAATCTTCAAACATATTCCGCTTCAACATTTGAATATTATTAAATTTTCTCTTTATGTTGTTGTCATGCCCTAAGCCTTTGGTGTTCGTGATGTTATGTCAGAAACATGTTTGGACGTGTTATGGTTAATAACTTCGAGTACCTACTTACGTTCAGGGGGACGTGTTTAGTGTATTTCATACTAAAATCTGTGAGAGTATATAATATCTTTTCGCTTTAATTTTTGTCACGAAGTTCAAAATTTTCCAAATACCTATAACTTTATTGTATAATGTAATTAAAACCACGGCATACAATCGTACATCGTACTTGTCCCTAAAGGTTCATTAGAAAACCAGCGTCAGACAGTATCTGTCTGGCATTCATACTGAAATGAACCTTTTGGGCGCAGCCGTGAGGCGAACACTATTATTGTTAAAACAATATTTGTCACTTTTTATTTTGTTACTAGCTGATGCCCGCGGCTTTGCCCAAATGTTTGTCGGTTATTATATACTAAAACCTTCCTCGAGAACCACTCTATCCATTGATGAAAACTGCATGAAAATCGGTGGAGTGGTTTTTGAGTTTTTGGAACTGGACAACAGACTGACGCGGTGGAGGACTTTGTATAATAATGTAAGGATTTGTATTTTATGTCAAAATAAACGTTATTCTTTCTTTCTTTTCTTTCTTACATGGCCAATTTAATCTTGGCCGTGGTTTTATAGCAATGGATGTTTCATATAAACGTCTGGCTTGGTGTCACGGATAAAACCATTCTTGGTATCTACTGATATTCATTTGTTCCTTTTTTATTTCACTCTATACTCTGTATTAACTTTCCAATGTTCCCCTTTTCAGCGAGGCCTCTCGTTTCGTCTAAAAACCAATTTCGTTTGATCGATCTCTTGGCTCCGACAGTAACCCTTTATCATTTTAATACTTGTTTTAATTAACATTTTGTTTATGTTCATTTCAATTGAAATAAATATTTATAACACTTTCCCTACGAAGTTAATTTAAGGTACCAATTTAAACATGGCATTTTAACAATTAATTATTACGTACGTACGCTTAGCGTAACTAATTCGCAAAGGTGACTTACTTATTCACAAAATATACCTGTATATACATGTATATAATTATTTCGGTAAATCTTTGCTACAGTTCTTCTGTGACCTGATTTCCTAAAGTTGGTAAACTAGCGTGAAATAGTAGAGTATAAGTCTAGTCAAAACCCTATACAATTATCTGAGAGAATAGTTAATTATCCAGTTCTGTCGGTATACTTATTCTAAAAATCCGACAAGGAGAATACCTTTAATATAGGGCGCGTTTATGGAAATGGTGGATGGTACGACGTGTTAGTGGGAAATAGTGATACAAAGGTACTTTTTTGATGGTGTCAAAACCCGGAAGTTTTTTCATAACAAAGACGTGAATCTGATTTTTAAAATAACAGTAATTTTATGGGTGAGGCCTATGTCCAGCAGTGGACGTCTTTCGGCTGAAATGATGATGGTGATTTGGTTATGACACGCTCCCCCGTAAGTTGGTACGGTCGAGAGGTATTTTCGTTTTCGATATTTTATAATTTAAAAGCTGCAGCTCCGTTAATTTCTCGAGTGAATAATGCCTCCTTTAGGGCTTGGGTAATTCCTTACGAAATAACGAGATGTATTAGAAACACCGAGAAAATATTCTTGGTTCTCTCAACGCTCAACTTATTTGTATAATTGTTTTAGGAAATGTAAACAATAGCTACTTGGGTGTCTTTAATATAGGTACCTACTTTAAAAAATACATACAGTCGTCGTTAGCTCCAATAATCTTAACGGCCAGTTCGTTCATCAAAAGTAATAGCCAAAGTAGCGTAAAAAGTCAAAGAAATGGTTAAATTTTGATGAAGAAACTGGCCGTTAGTCGTCATTTATTTTCGTTGCTCATAAAGTTAGTATGTCTAACTATGTATGTATGTATGTATGTATTATAGTATATTGTACTTTTAAACTTTTTATTTATACCATAGATCCAATTTTATATCCAGGAAATCACTGATCATTCCAAGTTTACCTGGAAGAGATCGCAGTAAGCGATAAGGCCGCCCATTGTATATTTTGTAGTGAATAAATTTTTCTTTTTGTCATGTATAATCTGGTGTACAATAAAGTATATTATATATAAATAAATACAGGATAAAGTAGGTATTGTACTTAGTGCACACTTTCATGATATGAAACGTTTTATTGCGAGTGTGCGCGCCATCATCATTGAGAGCGATGGTCATGTCTTATATAAATAGTCTTGACTCAGTCTACGCCCAACCCCTTTTCGTGGATTATACACCAAATATAATGGTGACATTCGCTTATTCTGCTGATAGTTATAATTATACCTAGAGTACTTACATTAAGCACGATGATGAAGAAATCCAGAGTAAACAGGAACGAAGTGATAGGATTGAAGTTCAGCTGAAACAAACAAATGGATTAAAAGTACCTTTATAGTACCAAAACTAACAAGGAGTGATAATAACCCCTTTACCATCAGAAATATGTGCAATAATAATATTTCTATTAAATGATTAAGTTTGATATCTGTACGCCAATTTCGAAGAGTTATTTTCATTTGACAAATTGGACCTTTTATCCTGTAGCAGCGTAAACATTCCAGAGTCTTTTCAAGAAACCAATTAGACAAAACAAGTTAGGTTTGAGACCGAGGGAATCAAACATCAATAATATTTTTGAAATGACGCTACGCATGGTGCGATGTCTACGAAAACCGTAGCAGCTCTACGGATTTCGTAGCTCGTAGCTTTTATCATAATTGAATTGATTCAAAACGCTACCGAAATTACTGAGACTACGCGCATTGTGTCTTTTTTATTATTGTGAAAGCATTTTCAATGGTAGACAACAATACAGCTGTAGATCCGATTGCAATTATGTCGAACAAAATAAAATTAATAACGGGGAACGAGACAATTAAACGTGCAGCTCTGTAATATATAATAATTATAATATGCAATAATTTTATAAACGATGGTTTCCTGAGTACAAATTGCTCTATCATTAATTATTTAATTGGCGAGAATGTGCAAAAGTCTGTGAATTTTCTAGTCTAAAAGTACTGCGTAGTAAGTTAGACCACGATGGAGTACCTCGTTGGGTACCTTTATAATCAAACAAGAACAGAAGGCCAATTCTCGTACTTAAAAAACATTCACATTCAAGTCGCAATCTGTCAAACTTGTCAAAATTGTTGGTAAATTGATTGTATTTTTGTCAGATTGCGAATGAGATGCGAATGCGAACGTTCCTAAGAATAGGGAATATGCATGTATTTTTTTTATATTTTTATTCGATAGTTTACATCGTCAAATAAAAGTAAAAAAAAATTCGACGGCAAAAAAGCAATTTAAAGTAGTTAAAAAAATGTTTAAAAATATCCAACCGATCCGGGCTATTTAAACGCCCTCCATTTGGCGCGCTTGGTGTGGTGACGTCACAGTTCGTGAAAACAGACAAGCAACTGTCAAGTCAACGTCAAACACTCCTTTTTCTATGAGCGTTTGACATTGACTTGAAACTTGTTGATTGACTTGACATTGACATTTTGATTGTTAGCCCGGATTGTTACGTCACATCCGCTCTTAGCCTTTTCAAGTATTTGAATTACCCACAGTTTTTTGGGACTTTTTAAAAATTAATTTCTCGCTCAAAAAGAAATTTTATTCAAAAATATTGATGGAGGCTTAATTCTGAAGTAGCATAGTTTATAGAAAAAAATATTTGACCCATATTTGAATCACATGCATATTCCCTATTACGGGAATAGTCCCATAGGCCTTTGAACAAATACATATAATTTTTAACCGACTTCTTCAAAAAGGAGGAGGTTCTCAATTCGTATGTAGGTTTTTTTTTGTGTGTATGTTACGCTATTACTCCGCCAATGATGAATCTTCAGAGGTTTATTAACTTTGCTTGCGTAGTTTTTGAGTTAGCTTCAATAATTACGTAGACGATATTTTATTTGACTACGTTGCTGTTATTAATTTCTTCTTATACCGTCACTGTTATTAACTTCATACTAATATTTATGTACTTACATCTGAACCTTTGCATCAATATTTAAATATAATATAGGCCTCCATCGTACAAAAAAATGTGCTACATTATACTAATGTATTCTGAATACAGGGGTATGAATACACCGGTCATGAAACTTGATTTATTAGCTTGTCTTCAATAGAGTCGCCGAATCATGAAAATTTTACTTACATTGCAATTGTAAGACCTACTATTATTGGCACTCGTGGCTAAGTACTGACAGCCGCACGGGTCAATCCATGTTCAGGTTAAGCTACGCTTGCCAGGGTTGGTTCGTAGATGGGTGACCATCTTTACATATCGAGACTCCTCCGTGCCTCGGAAAGCACGTGTCGTTGGTCCCGGCTGTCATTCATAGATCTTTAACAATCGTTACTGGTCGTCAGACGCCCGAAAGTCTGACAACCAGTCTTACCAAGGGGTATCGTGTTACCCAGTTACTGGGTTGTGGAGGTCAGATAGGCAGTCGCTCCATGTAAAATACTGGTATTCAGCTGCATCCGGTTAGACTGGAAGCCGACCCCAACGTAGTTGGGAACAGGCTAAACAGATTGATCTATTGCGACTACGGATGGTTATGTATTGTTGATGTTGTTGAGATTGTTGTTGTTGAGTTATTGTATATGTTACCTTCCCAGTTACAAGGAAACTTCACTAAGGTTGAAACTATGCGGAGTATTGAATGAATGAATGAATGAATGTTATTTATTTCCGAGTATATGGTACATTGAGCTGTTTCACACATACTACCATTGCTGGTGTAGAAATATTAAATAATAAGCTAATAATTATTAAGTAGGTACATGCAAGTCAGAACTAGGTACATTATAAGAATATTATATAAAATGATGAAATCCTGTATTAATTTTTATGAGTTTCATCAAAAATACATTATATATAATGTCAAAATATCAATAGCTAAATCAAAAATATAAATCATAATGTCGAAAATATAAATCTTAATGTCAAAGAATTACACTATCATTATCTATGATCATAGATCTATGATCAAAGATATAATGATATTTTAAAATAATCATTAAGTTATATGTTTATTTTACAATTTCATTATGTCTTTTTTTATATTTCAATTATTTTGTGAACTTCGTAGCTAAGTAAATGATATAATAAAATAGTGTTATATCCCCTTTATGGGGGATATAGCCTTAATTTGTCTATTTTACAATTACATTCATTATATCTGTTCAATGTTAACCTTTGAACATCGAATCAGCACTTGGCCCGGCGACGACTACACGAGCGGCCTAGTTAAAATAATGACTGAGTTGCATCTTACACGCATGAAACACATACAACTTTGTATAATAGTGTGTATTAAGTCAAATTAGTATATAAGCTGTACATTTTGTAAAATAAACCAGATTTGAATTTTATATTCTTGTCTCATTACCCCTCACTGTGGCCAAGACACCTTTAGCCATCTCTGATCAGTCTCGTGAGTCTGCGGGCTGGCAGTGAGTTTATCCTTCCCGAACCTGGACATCCTGTCTACTATCCGTCTGTAACCTTAGGTCGCATGGTGCAGACATCCTGAACTTATTTATATATTTATATATCACTACTAGGTATATGGTAGGTTAGGGCTGTAGGGCTTATAGGGATTATAGTCGTAGGGACTGTTAGGCTTATAGGTTCAGTAGGCGCGTGACGTATCATATCCCTACATGTACTAACGCACCCTCAACAGTATTGCGACCTCACGTGACATCTGTTTGGAGTGGTTGTACAATATCTATGACTCATAGATTTATGATCATAGATTATGATAGTGTAATACCCACTTAAGTAACTGTCTCATAGACAAAAATATAGACTTTGTCGATTGTTGACATGCAAGTCACATTTAGGTAAAGCAATTACGAAATTGGCAATACAACAAATTGTTATTCTTTAGCTGTGTAGATTGGTACACTGAGGGCATTTTTTTTTTGTTGTAAATATTGTATCTTGTATTAACCTCGTGGTGATCTCCTTATTAAAGAAGGACAGTACCCGGGCATTAATATGAAATATGGGTCTTTGAAATAGATTGCTTTACCTACTGGTACAATTAACGGAGAAGACGGTCTACAAAGCCTTTTTCTAATCCATACTAATAATATAAATTCGAAAGTATCTCTGTCTGTCTGTCTGTCTGTATGTTACCTTTTCACGCCTAAACCACTGAACGGATTTCTATACAATTTGGCATGGAGATAGATGGCATCCCGGGGAAGGACATAGGCTAATTTTATCGACATACCACGCGGGCGAAGCCGCGGGCGGAAGCTAGTCCTCTATATTTACGGCTTGGTAAAGCTTATCACATCATATCTAACTATACGTTGAAAACACAATGAAATTTTCCGATAAAAATATTCCATAAGATACCAGCGGAACTGCCGCAAATAAAAAAGCCGTACAACATCTGAAAAAGAAATAGAAGCAATAAAACATACTCGTAGGCAGTGAACAATTTATTATATATATATACCGAAAACGGCGCGGTGTCAGTGAGAAAGTAAATTTGTTGGCACGGCGTATCTTATCGCACATCGGGGTCATCCGGACCTGAAGCCCAACTACGCCGCGTACTGTGATACCAAACACTACGTCAATTGGATATCGTCTTTGTTAATTTTAACTGTAATAAATAATATTAGACGCAGCGGCAGTAAATGTGGCGCAAGCCGTAAACGCGATTTTCATATTTTCAGATACTGGTATTCATAGGGCCAAGTAATTCACTTTCACATAATCTTTGGTATAATGACGTAAGAAACGGAAATAACGAACAAAACAAATGGTATAGTGGTGTATGGTTTACCGTACCTACCGCATCGCACAGTGTTCAGTTAATCAAACCAAATGACTAATTTAGGTAATCTTGATCGTTAGCCAGTATTCAGTTAACCAAAACAAATGACTACACACTCAACGAGTTGGGTGACCGCAGTATAAATACTGTGTTGAGTGACGAAATTGGAGTAAAACTAGATTTGAGTATCTATCTATACGACAGTTAGTTTTAGTTCGACTAAATTACGTCCTTGCCGGTGGTACTTACTTGGGTACCCTCTCAACTTTGTTCCTTTACCCACGCTATACGAAATGGGCTAACGAGCAAGACTATTGCGCCATTAATAACATAGTAACGAGTTTATCCAAAGCCAAAGATATTTTGAATATTAACATGATAGCCTTACTATTTTAAAATCATCTTTTATTATTCTTATAAATATCTCGCCGTTCGATATTTAGTTGAAAGCCCCAACGATGTCGCATGGCGAATAAACGGACTTTGAATTTGATTTGACTGATATTATTTACATGAAAATGCGCGAGTAGTAAATTTGGGAACAACTAAAATCCATCATCCCAATTATCTATTCCAATACAATATTATTCACTGCTACTACCAGCTTTATCTTTCAATCTAACTCTAACTCGCATTATTTAGTACCTGCTAGTAACTATTTGATAACTACGAGATACGCGAGAAGCTCGTGGCTAAGTAATAACAGCCGCACGGATCGATCCATCAGGTTAAGCTACGCTTGCCGGGGTTGGTCCGTGGATGGGTGACCATCTTTACATACCGAGACTCCTCCGTACATCGGAAAGCACGTTAAGCCGTTGGTCCTGGCAGTCATTCGTGGATCTTTGACAGTAGTAAAGAGTCTTCAGAAACTCGAAAGTCTTGCTAAGGAGTATCGTATTACCAGTTAGTTATCTCTGTAGATAGTAAAATACTGGTATTCAGCTGCATCCGGTTAGACTGGAGGAGACCCCAACATAGTTGGGAAAAGGCTAGGTAGACACAGTAACTAGTTGGTAACTATTGAGCAATCCATTTAAATAAATAAATATCTTAAATGTTATAAGTATCTGCAACAAAATGACGGAAACAATAAACTCAATAATGTTTTCATTCTTGTAAGTTAGCAGTGAGCTTACGAGAGGAAATAGATGCCTATTGTAACTGGTGACAATAACAATGACAGCATTTTCTTTGTTAGGAAAACTTCACTGCGTCAAGACGTATTGTGTAAGAGAATTTAATTACGGACAACATTTTAAATGATAGGAAATTGTCCTCAGTAAATTGTCCAATGAATTTATCAGGGACTTGCCAATCACTAAAATGCTCGTCAGTAGAGCTTAAGACCACTTGGCCAACAGGCGGCGGCGTCGGTAAATCATGTTATACGATTGAATTTACTTCTGCTTTAGTGTCGTCAGAGAAGAACCCGTGTGTGAAGAACCCGTTTTGAATTTCTCGGAACGGTATCCTATGCGTTTTCGTAGTTCTATCGGCACTTCCTATAGCGTAAAAAGTTTTCACGAAATCTAGCGATTTACCCCAACTCGGTTTATATAATATCATTAGGGATTCTATCCAACACTCTCATAAGGCATGTTCCTACCGTCATATGCTGTACCTTATGTATGTTAATGAGAAAACGTTTTTCGGGATCGCCGTCCCAATTTTTTTTTGTAATTCTATCCAGGTTTTTTGGCATTGCTTATTTTAACAAATTCAAAATGTTAATACAGTTACATTTGTTAGTATAGTATGTTGTTATATTTATGAAGTAGGTATGTATGTATATTTGTATGTAAGCGTATGATCATAAATGTATTTTACTTTCTCTTGAATTTTACACACGGTGTCTACATCTCATATCTAGTTTCATATCGCAGGTGTGCTGGAAGAGATTTCTTTAGAAATAAGCATCACCTTTGTACGTTTTTTTCTGTTATTTTCTTCTTGTCTGTTTATTATGTGTGTACATAAATAGTTAAATAAATACAGTCCAAACTGTGATTTAACAATGATGCGAAAGAAAAGTTTATTTTGTACCGTGCAATGTAATAAGGACGTGTTTAGTGTGCCAGCCTCATTGTTATCTATTTTGGTCGGAAAAATGATCGCAACAATTTTTTCGGTCCGTAAATTGAGATAAGACAGCTTCCATGTCTGCTTAGCCTCCTTTCCAAACCACGAGGCCTCGTTCGCTTCCATTAGCAATGTGTACACACCTCAAAGCTTTTACGTACCTCAGCAATTAAATTATGACGATAATAAAATTGGCGTAGAAGACTGCGTAGCTATGTAGGTACTGCGTTATCAGATTCCTGGGTCGTAGGTCATGTAAATGTCCTTTGATTGGTCCTATTCGATTGTCCTATGGTGGGGCTTACTCTTCTCATGCAGACTTTCATCGCTTGTTCATGATGTTTTGGTTGCCGTACGATGTTTTCTTTCGCTTGTGTGTAGGTATAATACCTGTACCTAAATAAGCCTTTCATTGAACAGCCCCGTACTGTTACGGGGCTGTTCAATGCTATACCTAAATATAGAAAAGTCCTACAGATTTCTCGGAAAACCGCCAACGTGAGGACCAATTCTTATAACTACGAGTATACAAGTTTGTACATACATACTTACTACAGGAGGTAAATTTTGAAACTAGACTTTGAACGTTTTTGAGTACTTGAAATGGCTAATTAGTATTTTTTCACCGACCAAGATTATAATCTCCAGGTAGGTACGTATCCTACATTACGAAATCATAAAAAAAATTATAACTTGATGTTGTAAGCGGATTTTGAACAACTTTTACAAGACAAGTGAAATAAATTATCATAAAATTGGTTTGAACCTTTGTGCGAAGGCTTTTCGAATAAAACCTGATTTGATGAACAAGGAGAGCTCACAGCAGCGTGGCTAGAGAACAATTTAATCCCAAGCTCTCGCACGTGTTTCGCGTTTTTAATATAAATGTGCATAATATATTAAATCTGTGAGCAGTAAGTTGAGGAGAAACGAAATATCTCACAAAGTTTAGTAGAGAAAACTGTACTTAAGGGCCGTCTTACATGTAGCTACTTCAAAGAAACTAAACTGATTACCTACTAACTGAAATGCGTAACTTCGCACACAATGTAACGATTTTCTCGAGCCCTGTTGCCATGAAGTCTCCTGATTCATGTGGTGAGGATAATATCTATGTATATAACTTGATTTCGTCACTAAATAAGTAAGGAAAATAGTGTGGTTACCTCCTCTCCGCGAAGCTTGAATATAATTAGTAATTATCGCTCGTTATTAACATGGTAAGTAATTAGGTACTAAACAATAGTCAGTATGCAGACTTCTATTGAAATACAATTGAATTGAATTTGTACTAAACTAGCGACCCGCCCCTGCCTCGCGGTTTTTACGACTTGACAAAACATCGAGATTCTCTATTATGTAAGTTTATTAAAATTTATTCCGGAAGGTTTATGTGGAAGGTTTTTTCGGAAGGTATAAAGGCTCCCACAAACAGGCGCGATATCGCGGGCGCGACAAGAGTCCCGCTGCCTGTCGCATTAAACCTTTCGGAATAAATTCTCTATATCATCGTGAAAACCGCAGCAAAACCCGTTGCGTAGTTCAGAAGAACAACGCGGTCACACAGACAGACACGAAAGGCGACTGTAATTGTATAATATCTATGGATATGGATATCCTATACTATTAAATTAGCCGTTTTTTACATATACACATATATATATCTATGTAAAGTAATCACGTTCTCGAAAACAGCTGTAACGATTTCAATATAGGATGAAAGTTGCAATATATGGGTTTACGGGGGTGAAAAATCGATCTAGCTAGGTCTCATGTCTGGGAAATTTATTTTCACAATTTTCAAAGCCTCGGGAATGAGTTACAACGTTTGTATAATGTTTATCTCACCCGAGTAGAGCTCGGTCGACCAGGTATTAGATACTTAATAAATAGTAACTGATTAGTAATTTTAGCATCACTATGTAAAATGGGATTTTCTGAAAGTAAAAGTTTTCTTCTCTGCCAATTTACTGGGTTATCGTACAAGCTGCTAGGGCCTGAATTTCTATACTAACACCGCTTCATCTTGCGCAAATTAATCTAGTACACCAAAATAACCGTCTTCAGTGTATAAGGGAGGCTATTAAAGCCCACAATGAGAAACAATCCCATGGGATAATGCAACAGATTCCTCCGTGGACACAGAAGTGACGCTTTAGCGATAGATAGAACATTGTTTATTATAGATACGAGTATAGATATAATAGATCGATACATAAATGATTTATTCAATGCAACAAAAAACACAACTCACAACAGTTTGTTGGTATATGACATGATCACATGACACATCGAGCTTCAGAAAGTGGCACTGGTATGTGTGACAAAGATGATGCTCTATAATTAAATTCTCAAATTAAATTCTAGAAAGCCAAAGTTTTCAGCATGCAATGTCGGCCATAATCTTTCATTCCTGCACTTTTTCAAATCATATTTGTGCCCGGTTGAAGGTAATATAGTCTCGCCCCTTATTACATGGGGCGAAATGTGGGTGTATTATAGGAACACACGGCTACACATCAAGCTACACCATTCCAGTTAATGCTGATCTCGCATTGTATAGGATTTCCGTACAATGCGAAGTCAGCATATACTGGAAATGTACAGCCGTGTGTACACCTCTGGCTGACCCTTCGGAGAATACAGGCGTGATGTTATGTTATGTTAATAATTATGCTGTCAATGCTCGGAGTTTTTCAGCCAAAGTCGAATAATTGCTAGTGCAGCTAGCCACATGAAAGAACAGTACATTAATTAGTTGCATCGATCGACTAGTGACGATGCGTACATAGTTTTTGTACAAAACGTCAACGAAAATCAGGTTGAAGAATTTATCGATGAGGTCGAAACTAAATGTACAACACTATGATGCTCAAAACTAGCAGTTGCAGCGCGGCTCTTTGCGGCAAATTGGAAGGCGCCCTTAAGGTCTTAACCAGCCTGAAAGTCATCGAATGCATCATTATCGTCATGCTCACGAAGCAAGAAAAATGTCTTTCAACAATCATTCATCTCTATCGCAGTCCACAGCTGTACATGGGCCTCTCCCAGGCAACGCGCCTCGACTAAAACGTCTTTACGACGTCTGAATATGTTATTATTACTGCAAAAGTTGTTACCTTGGTTGCGATATTAGTTTGTGTCAAAAACTATACACCTACATATATTAATAGCAATCAATATATTATAGTGTTTACAATCTAATCAGCGTTATAATTTTTTATCTAATCGCTCTCATTCCGTGAGTGCTTTTCAGCTGCTCGCGGTATAATGTTGTTACATTAATTGTTTGTTAGGCCGACGTTGTACAAGCAATTTGAACTTGTAACTGATTTTATGAGGTGTTTGAAGCCTGGGCCTGGGGTGTTTTGAGTGTTTTACATACCTAGGCATAATTATGATATTTTATACTAGGTAATGTTTTCTTAGGAATAATATAGCTGTTTATGGGGTTTCCCCAATCTTGCCAAAAGATAATCGTCTTTCCCAGTTAACTGAGTTGTAGAGGTCAGGGGGCCTAAACCGGCCACATTAGCAATTCCTCTAATTTCACCTAAAAGCAATTCATAATTTGTGGCCCATTTTACGAATCTCCATAGAAAACTGTCAAACAGATGAATTATTTCGTAATATGAATTACACGCAGATCATATGTATTATTGTCATTTTGTGACATTTTACGATGATTCATAATATTTTCATATTATGATTCTGCGAAAGTGACCGTTTTAAGCCTCCAGATAGGCAGTCGCTCTATGTGAAATGAAATGTGTATCCAGTTGCGTCCGGTTAGACTGGAAGCCGACTCCAACATAGTTGGAAAAGGCTAGGTAGTTCTATTAAATCATCATCAGCCTATAGCAGTCCACTGCTGGACATAGGCCTCTCCAATTGCACGCCATTCAGCTCGATTCTCGGCAGCTCTCATCCAGTTGCTACCAGCCACCCTGCGAAGATCGTCGCTCCTGAGCCTGAGGGCGTCCTACCTTACGTTTTCCGATTCGCGGTCTCCACTCAAGAACACGTCTACCCCAGCGGTCATCGGTTCTACAGCTAATATGGCCGGCCCATTGCCACTTAAGCTTGCTTATTCTGTGAGCTATGTCGACAACTTTGGTTCTCTGCCGGATTACCTCATTCCGGATTCGATCTCTCAGAGATACTCCAAGCATAGCACGTTCCATAGCTCGCTGAGCGACCTTGAATTTATGGACCAGGCTCCATAGGTCATCACAGGCAGGACGCACGCGACGAGAAGACTCGACGGAGCTTCCCAAAAGCTGCCCAGCCCAGCTGAATTCTTCTGTTAGCCTCCTTCTCAAAGTTGTTCTTACCAAACTGCAGAGTTTGACCGAGGTAAACGTATTCACGAACAACTTCGAGAGCATCGCCAAACAGCAATCGGTCCCGGACTAACGTGGTCGTTGACCATAACTTCGTTCGTTGTTCTATTAAATAGAGTTGTTTATGTTCCCTTTGTGGTATCTATTTTCTAACATTCAGTGTAATTGTGGACCTTCATAATGCGTCTTATTCAAAGGAGATCTAAACGTCTATCTAACATCAGACGGACTGCATTCTTGCAGTTTGAATGCAGTTTAGTACAACTGCAATACTCGTAATGTACTGGTAACTGCATTCAAACAGCTTTGCAAATGGAGTGCATTTGAAACAGTTCAAATGCAGTCCGTCTGCTGGTAGCCTTAAAGATGTATCTACATGCATGATTATATACAGTATGAAAGAAAAATATAGTCAACACCGCCTACAAAATATTATTCATATGTTGATGCTTTAAGTTTCACGAAGAAACAGGCGAGGACAAAGTTATAATCACGACTATGACGGATAAAAAACTTGGCCCTGACTGCTTATGTAGAACTGCTTTTGTTGCGTTTTACTTTTGCTGCGAAACTTCCATGGTCTTAGCGAATATGTGCATTGTAGGTAAGATGTTTCTCTTTTTACCCGACTACGGCGAAGCAAAAAGGAGGGTTATGATTTTGACCGATATGTATCATAACATAATTCTTAAACTTCTTAACATAATTTGACAAATGAGGTATCGTTCGAAGCGTCTGGTTCGTCTGCTGGATATAAGCTAAGTATGTGACCTCACATTAAATACAATCTCCCAAACTAATTTTTTTATTATGCCTTGTTAAGTATCAAAATGAAAGGGCTTAATTACCACATTCAAAAATGTATATATTATAGCCGAGACAGACAAATTAAAAATCCGGCGTCACACATAGCCGAGACAGACAAATTAAAAATCCGGAGTCCGGAGATTTATAACCTAACACGTGTGACTCCGGATTATTAATTTGTCTGTGTGTGATGTATTGTTTATATCTTTTTAGTTTTTTTTTTGTCTTAGTTGTAACTTTAATTTTTTGCGCCTATCCCTGAAATTACACCGAGATTGGCTACACTGCATGGTGACAAATATGTATGTGGGTAGGTACGTTATGGGTCACATTCGAGATGTTAATATTTTCTCAATCAGAGCTTTATATTATATCAAGCTATATTCTAAAACGTTAACGAAGCTTCATTCGTAGGTAACTTTTGGGCAATAGTTTTATGCGTAAAATCTGTTTACGTAAAATACGTGGATTTCAAAAATCAGACTCAGGAAAACTGAGAATTATGCTCTAATAATAAACTGGCTATGAATTAGATATTTACAAAACTATTCAATCACAGGTAACGTAAGCCAAACATTAAGGTTTAAACACTGATTTAGGCTCGGCGCAAACATGCCACCGACCAGAAAGAAAGAAGGAAAAAGTATTAAACTAAAGCACACAAATAAATAAAAAACAAAGTAAAATTAAAATAAAGCAGAAAGTCCTGTAAGAGGCCAAAAGGCTCCTATCTCAGCATAAATGTCACAGCTCTGGTTTTCTGATAGGGCCCGCAGTGATATCACGGATAAAATAAAAAATAGATGTGTCAGTTAAGCTCATGTAACAATAAAATCTAAGCACTCCATAGCCACCGGTAGCCTAGCGACAGCCGCAGGTCGGTAACTGCACCTGAGCAACCGGCCACAACCACCGGCGGCTGTCGCCTCTTGCTGCGGTGTGCTGCATCTGGTGGTCGCCACCAGCCACACGTGTGCGACGAATGAAACACACACAAAACGTATGAAAAAGCATGTGAATTACTTGTCGCTGGGCTACCGGTGTCTCCTTTGCGCCTAAACTAATACACGTAATGCCCGCAGAAAATTATTCTATAGCGTATTATCACGAGCTCGAAACGGCGGGAAATTTGCATTTAAAATAAAACATTTTATCACTGGCAACGTTTTAAGGGCGTACCCTACCTCAAATTGCGGCGCATGATCCTTCGTTATGCCGAAAATACTGCAGCATTAATTTTGAAATAAATATAATATTTATTTCAAAAATACTGTAGCATTAATTATGAACTGAGGATCATGCTAATTAATTTCCGAATTGAATTAAATTTTAAAAGTAGGTGCAGCATTAATTATTATTATTTTATTATTATTTCTATTCATTTTTTTTCTCGGCCTAGCCGGGTAGAACTAATGGCACGGGCCTAAGCCAAGTGTCCATCAGTGGGGATAATATTGGATACTGCGTAGTTATCCGTAGTAGGCTGTATGTTAGCCGAAGCTGAATTTGGGTGGGAGTAAGGGTGCAAGTTGTCCGACTCACACTGGAGGAATTTTCGTACTAACCTGCATGTATTGAGGATCACTGCCTTCTGCAGCAGGTGGTACATGTTAGGTGGGAGATTGAGGGAATTAAGGGACTGATGCAGCTGTTTGGGTATTACTCCTGTTGCAGATAGCACTATGGGCACGGTTATGACTTTTTGAAGATGCCAAAGTCGGGTTATTTCGTCTTTCAGTTCGGTGTACTTGGATAGTTTTTCGGCTATTGTAGTCTGTAAGTTATGTGTATTTGGTACGGCGATGTCTATTAGGAACCCAGTTTTATTTACTTTGTCAATTAATGTGATATCTGGTCTATTAAAGTGAATTGTACGGTCGGTTAATATGGCTCGGTCGAAGTACAATTTTGTTGTTGGGTTCTCTAATACCGTTTCAGGGTTGTATTTATAATATGGTACTTCAGTGTCTATAAATTTGTATTTATGAGCTAGTTTTTGGTGTATTACGTTGGCTACTTGATCATGACGATGTTTGTAGTCTGTCTGGGCTATTGATTTGCATGCGCTGGTTATATGTTGGATTGTCTCTGGTGAACTATTGCATTTTCTACATATGTCGGTTGTTAAATTCTTTATAATGTATTTTCTGTAGTTTTTAGTCTCAATAACTTGGTCTTGTATTGCTAGCATAAATCCTTCAGTCTCCGGAAAGAGTTCGCCTCGATTTAGCCACGCGTTCGACGCATCTTTGTCGACATTTAATTGGCATAAATCTTGGCGATGTCTACCGTGTAGAGACTTCTGGGTCCACTCTAGACATTTGGTTTTGTCATCAGTCACTCTTTCGTTTTGCTGTTCAGTTGTGTCTTTAAGATTAAGAGGTGTTAAGTGTTGATCGTTTTGTGCTATTAGTTTGTGAAGTGTGGAAGACGCAGTTTTATCAAAGAAGTATTTTCTGAGGGTAGTGATCTGTCGGTTGTGTAAATTTAAAATGTCAATAAGTCCCCTGCCTCCCTCCTTCCGCGGTAGTGTTAACCTTTGCAGGCATGATCTTGGGTGGTGTTTACGGAATTTAGTCATTGTTGTATTAATTTTGCGTTGCAGGTTTTTCAGGTCTGTTTTGGTCCAGTTGATTATACCAAACGAATAGGTGAGTAGTAGTAAACGAATAGTAGTGTTTCGTGAGTAGAGTTGCGTTTTAAGAATAGTATTTAATCTATGTTGGAATTGTTGTTTTAGTTTCTGTTTGGTCTCTTTATAGTGTATCTGACTTGATTGTATGTATCCTAAGTATTTGTAAGTATCGTGCTCATCCAGTGGTTCTATCTGTTCGCCTGTTTCTAAGGTGTATTGGTGTTGGTAGTTCTGACCTGCCCTAACTGAGTTTATTTTGCATTTATCTATGCCAAATTCCATTTTTATGTCGTTTGTGAATTTCTCTGTCAGGTTAGCTAACTCGTTAAGCTGGCTCTCCGTTTTTGCGTATAGTTTAATGTCATCCATGTACAGTAAATGGTTTAAAATGCCACCCTGGGTTTCATGTTGTCCATTGGTAGCAGTAGAATTTAAAGGGATTCCTAATG
Source organism: Lithophane semibrunnea (assembly GCA_947363905.1). NCBI lineage: Eukaryota > Metazoa > Arthropoda > Insecta > Lepidoptera > Noctuidae > Lithophane > Lithophane semibrunnea. The sequence continues at coordinate 3,546,957 of OX376186.1, read as the reverse complement.
AGGTTGCATTTAATATTTTAGACAGGGGGTTTAGAGCAAGGCAGAACCATAGTGGGCTGAGTGCATCTCCTTGGAAAATTCTCCTCTGTATTTTAATTGGGCTGGTGTCTATTGTTTCGGTTGGTGAAGTGAGTCTTAGCACTGTAGTCCAAGTTTTCATCACGGTCTTGAGGAATGTTACAACAGACGGGTGTATTTTGTAAATTTCTAAAACTTGCACTAGCCATGAATGGGGTACAGAGTCATAAGCTTTTTTATAATCGATGTACATTGTAAAAAGATCCGATTTGGTTTTATGGACTTTTTTTAAAACTATGGAGTCTATAATTAATTGTTCCTTGCAGCCTTGGCTATATTTTCGACATCCTTTCTGTTGTTCGGCAAGGATGTTATTGGCGTCAATGTGCTCGTATATCAGTTCAGATATACAGGATGTGATGATCTTATACAAGGTCTGCAAGCATGTAATGGGTCTGTATTTCGCTGGGTTAGAGAGGTCGTTACCGTCTTTTGGTATCATAAAAGTTGTTCCAGACATTATGTAAGAAGGTATTGATTTGGGGTCTTGGATGAATGAATTTATAAAATGATATAGGTAACAATGAATTGCTGTAAATTTTTTGTACCAGTAACTATGGATGTTGTCTGATCCGGGAGCTTTCCAATTATGTAACTTTGTCAGAACTTTATGAAATATTTCCGGGGATATGCGCTCAAACACCATTGGCTGAATATTTGTGTTGTTATTTGACAATTCTGATTGTATCCAATCAGCTTGGGAATTGTGGCATATAGGTTGTTCCCATAATCTTGCCCAAAAGTGTTGTAATGCCTCTGGGTCAGGAGTGTTATTTTCATTGTCACACGGATTGTTGTGTTGAATATTTGTAGTTGCCTGTCTGATATTGCGATAAAAAAGTTTTTCATTGTGTGTGAATGGAGTGTTTTGTTGTTTTCTTAACGTGCATGCTTTATATCTTCCGAGTCGGCCTGTTACGACTGAGAGTTTTTGTTTCAGTGTATCTAATATGTGTGCTGCTTGTGTGTTTGGTTCTTCGTGTACGGTATGAATTTTATAAAGTTTTATGATCTTTTTTACATGTTTCTTTAATTTTGTACTTCTGCTGCCGTTAATAAATTGTGTCATTCTACCTATTTTCATTCGTAAATCTTTAACTTTTTGTTCTAATCGTCTTTGCCATTTTGGCTTGTATTCTGTTTTACCTCGAATTATTTCTCTCTGTTCAAGTGTTATCTTTGCCCCGTTTACCTTAGCAGCGGTCCATGCGGCACAATAAATGATAGTTTGTAATGTGCTGAAATCGGTATCTTCCTTAACACTTTCTGGGAGTATGATTTTGTTTACGTAACCAATTATTCTTGCAAGATTTTTAGATGGTTTCTGTTTAGGAATATAAATTCTACTAATGGGGCTAGTTTCTTTAAAAAACTGGAGCGCTTGTTGGAAAGTATCATCTATTAATGGCTCCCTATCTGGGTTAATTTGTGTGTTATACTGGATTTCTGTTATACTATTTAATTCAGTGTTATCCGCTGTTTGTGTATTATGTATAGGTTCTTCTATGGTGTATGTGTCAATGTTGTTTGTTATTTGGGTATTAGTATTATTAATATTAGTAATAGCTGTTATCGTTTCCCTATTGTTGTGTGAGTTAATGTTATCTAGTCCAAGTTCTTCAGACACCTCTGACTTTAATGAATTTAATTTATCATCGGTGATGTATTTATTATTTATTATTGCTCTTCTCTGATCAGCAATTCGTTGCTCACTTAGGTGAGCAAGTGAGGGAAAACTGTTGATAAAATCTTCATACATGCGTCTCCTATAAACTGTCTCGTTTCTGCCTAAATCTGTAGCTCTGTAGTAAGATCGCATTATAGCTTCGTTTTGTTCACTGGTCCATCTCATTCGAGTCTGTGTTCTGTTATTATTATTATTATTTTTGAAATAAATAAGTATTATATTTATTTCAAAATGAAATAAATATTACTTATATTTATTTCAAAATGAATGCTGCAGTATTTTCGGCATAACGGAGGATCATGCTAATTAATTTCGTAATTAATTTCCGAATTCAATTAAATTTTAAAAGTAGGTTCTTTTCACTGTCTGTGTCAGAAACTGGTTTCGAGGCGTTTAAGTTCCGGTACCTACGGTCTACGAAGCCGAACTCATTCTAAACTCGACGGGCCTTATTTGCCGGCAAGCCTGGTAGAAAAATGACTCCGGTTGCATTCGATCACTCAAGCGAATTTGGAATTCGTTTCAAAATTGAATACGCGGCGATTGTCTTCAAGAAATAATAGTGATGCAATAGGCGCGTAAAAGTGAACACATCGTCTTAAAATGATTACCGAAAAATGTAATATTCCTTTTTATTTTCATATATAGCGCCTGTCCCATATAGGTTCCGGTACGGTTAGCGAGCCCAATGTAACAATACGGCACGTCCACGCAATCTTATCTCAAAGACATTGTCAATAATTTATGAAATTATTATACATCAGATGCAATACTAATTATCAATTTGGATGGATGCTCCGTGACATATCACACGACTCGATCAATCTGCCTAGCCTTTCCCCAACTATGTTGAAGTTGGCTTCCAGTCTAACTGGATGCAGCTGAATACCAGTTGTTTATATGGAGTGATTGCCTATCTGACCTCGACAACCTGGTAAGACTGGTTGTCAGTGGCTTTCGGGCTTCTGACAACGTAACGACGTAATATCACACGACTCAATAGTTAATCATGATATTCTTGAAATCAATATCTACGATTAATTATTAGCCACCACTTGGTAGCTAATAATTAGGTAATAGAAGATATTTTAGAATAGAGTCGTCTATTTCTGCTTTTAGAAAGAAGTTCATTCTAATAATATATCTATCTATCTATAGGTATAAATCAGGGATGTTGCGGGTATTCGCATCCGCATTAATCAATGCAAAGCTCATGCGGATGCAGATGTGGGCCGAAAAGGGTGAATATAAGTAAAATCATAAACAACAAAATTAAAATTATAATCTTTTAAATTCGCGAAATAGTCTTATATCCACCAAACACATAACATTTCGAGGTCTGTATTATAGATTTTTAAATGATTATAATTTAGTAATTATTTTATTATGATTGCCGCGAATTGAATTATTTTACAACGAAGCAGCAGTAAGAAATTTTAAATTTCGCCTGGTCGCCTTGACAGACCCGTTAAAAAAACAGATCCGCATCCAAAGATGTGAGCCACCAGAAATCCGCATCCGCGTCCGCGGATGTAAAAAAATCGGCATCCGCAACATCCCTGGTATATATACAAACATTGGTTCGTTTCCAGTTCAAAATTAACTTGAACTTAAGGCAAAGCTTGCTATTTTATTTTAGGATCAGTAACAATAGTTTCAAAGTTAACTTTAGCATACAGTAGCGAGTTTCATGTATAGTGGACTACACATGAAACTGGGCTACTCTCTGGAGACAAGAACATGCTTGATTCGAGTGGACCAATTAAATGCAAAGAAAAGCAAATAAAGAGAAAGATACCAACATTAATTATGAAAAATAAACTGCAGTTTTATTTACTCCTTATTGTACTGAGCTGACCTCGTTTTAACTTCTGCTGCAGGTGTAGCATGAGCACCGTTTTGTCGACAGAAGAGTAGACAAAAATGACGTTCCGTGCACAGACAGACCGAAGATGTTCTGTGTCCAGTACGACAGCAGCAAAGTAGAAAGAGTCAACTGCACTTTTTACGAAATTCACTCTTTTACATAATTCGACTCAAAATTCTTTGTTTTGTCATAGGATTTTTTTTCGCGATGCGATGTCAAAAATGAAGAAACGAAATGTCACCTTGTATAGAAAAAGCTATGTCTATTCTTCGTAGAAATAGAAAGCGTCATGATACGCCTGCTGGTGTAAGACATCCGAACCTCTATCATTGTTCTGAAATGTTCATGGTCTTCTTTCGTTGATTGCAATAAAGTTTTAGTTTCAATACCTATATTTAAGTATTCACTGTTTCAGAAATACGGAGAAAACCCAATCATTGCTGTTCTTTACGACTTCGCCGGAAGAAATAAATAAAAGTGAGTGCAGATAGGTACTGGCGGAACGAGGGCAAGCTTTGAAGATGAATAAAATCGTTCATTTAATTTATTTCCCTTCAGATGGCATGAAGTTTTCTCATTTAATTTGGTGATAACACAAAATTAGGAAGACACATAATGAGGACCGTTTCATTAAACCGGCGATATCAATGACCCACGAAAAAAGAGGGGTGTTTTAAGTTTGACCGCTGTGTGTGTGTCTGTCTGTCTGTGTCACCATACGGGTGGAATGATTTGAATACGGATTCTTAGACATGTTTTATCACAATCGGTTCAGCCTTTTCATGTTCATCAGCTCTTTTGTGTTAGCTTTGGTAGTTTGAAATACCCATGTAAGTTTACATGGGTGTTATTTATAGTAATATAACTTCGCAAGATTATGGAATTCTTAGCCTGATGCTACAGCCAGGATATCCAGCACACTCGGGGGTTTTTAAAATAATTAATTGAACTTGTTGTAACAGATACATACCTACTGTGGAGTTCATTTATAAACGTTGCTAAAGTTAAGTAATGATTAGCGACTGTTTAACCATACATTTTGACGTTTGAATGTCACTTTAATTTGTTGTTAATATTAATATTTTTATATCATAGATTTTTTACATTTTATGATTATTACACTCACACACTGTCCGATTGGTGTTACTTGTAAGTTTGTAGGAATATTGTGATATCGTATACTTTTACAATGTTTGTAAATATGTGAGCACCATGTATCTATCACATACTTAATTAATTTATTTGTCATTGCTTCATTTTTAATTCTTCTTTTTTTACCTGTTGTGGTACAGTAATTGTATTCTCGGTGCATCAACTTCACATGTAATTATATAATTGATGTATACCAAATATTGTAAAACATTTTTTTTTTTAAAGAGTAACGGTGGAGTTTCTTGCCCATTCTTCTCCATACGAAAACTACCTTTTGGAAGGGGCAACTAGAATCAGTTCTATTTCTATGTATTTGACGTTCAAAAGTGCCTTAATGTGCCTAGTTGAAATAAATTATTTGACTTTGACTTAACTTTAAGCGACATCTGTAAATAAACTCCTGTATATCTAATATCGAAACAGGCACATTTCATGCAATAGTAGATTGGATAGTGTACTTAAAGTGTCTCGTAACTAAAAGCAAATTGATAAGCTTGAGTTAATTGCACAAAGAAAGCTTCCTAAAAGGTACGGAAGGGCGTCTACGAGATCGTAGCATTGTTACTACACCGTAGCACTTTGTTTTATAATAGTATTTGTACCTAAAGTAATCAATACTCAGCGCGTCCAATACAACTTATACTCAAGAGAGTTATGTAAGTATAAAATTTATTTATTTATTTTGGGAAAATAAACAATCGTACCTTGTATATTACAACTAGATACACAGTATGCTATAAGTAAAAGTACAATCCACATGTTACTAGTTTATATTAGATACAGTTTTTGTAAAATTAAGTAAAATCAATAGGTACACACTTAAAAAAAATACATTTTTTTTCCGCTTTCTTAAAATCAAAAATTTTACACGTGCTGTTTTAATTTATTTGAAAATCCAATACTTCAGGCAGTATTTTCATGCTAGTGTACCAGTTGTGCCTTGAGACTTCAATGACTCTCAGGTACGCTATACACGCACGACTAACATTAGCGACGTTTGATGGAACTCAATTTAAAAAAGATTCAATAGGTATCTATAAACTCAACAGTTAACTGCTTTTTCTTTGTGTCCGACACGATCATGACAACAAAACGAATATTCGGCATCACGTGGAAGACAGAACTCCGTCCTTCAATCCTGACGAGTAGTTAATCAAAAGCCTGCGGGCGAATTGACATCCTTTACAGTTAGCACCGTTTTCAGTGAGACCGATTCGTAACAATCCGTACCGGAAAATGCCCCGGTAACTAGTTTGAAGGGATTTTTGAGGTCTTTTTTTGGAAAGTCAGTGTAGTTCTTTCTCCATGGCGAAGTAAGCTGTAAGTCTGCCTGATGGGTAGGTAGGTACTACTACTTGGTTCTTCAATAAACAATCAATCTGCCTAGCCTTTTCCCAACTATATTAGGGTCGGCTTCCAGTCTAACCGGATGCAGTTGAATACCAGTATTTTACATGGGGCGACTGCCTATCTGACCTCCACAACCCAGTAACTGGGTAATATGATACCCCTTGGCAAGACTGGTTGTTAGACCAATTCGTGCTTCTGACGAATCGTAACGACTGTCAAAGATCCACAAATGACAGCCGGAACCAACGGCTTAACGTGCTTTCCGAGGCACGGAGGAGTCTCGATGTGTGAAAATGGTCACCCATCCACGGACCAACCCCGGAAAGCGTAGCTTAACCTGATGGATCGACCCGAGCGGCTGTTATTACTTAGCCACGAGCTCCTCTCAATCAAGGTTCTTCAATAAACACCGTATCATTTTATAACATTTTATCAGTTTCAGCCAGCTTGTATTGGATTTAATGTAGACAATTTTTTTTAGAGTGTTACCTTGGAATTTCATTCCGGCTCTTTTCCATAGGAAACGACCAATTGGAAATGTGCACCTAGCTTCTGACGTTTCATAAGTGCCATGTAGGTTTAAGTGAAATAAAATGAAAAAAGAGTAACGGTTTGTTAGACCCGCCACACACTGGGAGACTTGCGCCAGCCACAACGAGCGGGCCGGTGTGTGTTGAGGGATCCGTATCTTAAAAGATCGCTTATGTTCGCCTGTCACGAATGTTTTTCTCAGACATAAGATATCAAGTTCGACCTCCAAAAACAGTAGATTTTATTGTGTCGTATAGATAACGTTATAACCTTTTGTAAATTATTTGGACCGATACTTATGGTGTATTGGTTATAAAGATAGAACATAAAATGTGCGGAAAGATACTGCGATCTCTTAAGTAGGTAAAGTGAAATGGTTTGGGTTACTATAATATAAGGAAAAAGTCAGCCTTAAAGTTAAAAAAAAAATCGCTCAACGCGCCAGAAGTTTTCACTTCAAAAATCATGAATACAGTTCATTATACTGACAAACATTTGAGTACGGTACTCTTATTAGGCGAGCCAGACTCGCTTTAACCAGTTTTGTCGCTGGAGGCGCCTTCCCTTGATTGCACTTCTGAGGTTATTCGTTTATAAGAAAATTATAAAGTATGGATAACATCGCTGCCGATACGATAATGCACGGCACGGAAATGAAGGGGTGAATAGGTATGCCTCGTACTTAGCAACTTGGCAGACCCTTATACTTGACATTATAAGTAGTAGCATTTTCACTTTTAGCTACGGACGTTTAGCTTGACAAAAACTAGGTAAACTTCTGTACTTCTTCTTCATATGGAGAAGCCTTACACCCGGTTTCTGATTTGAGAAAAGTAGCAAATCTCAACTGATTATTCTCAAATACATAAGTATGCGCTTAAGTTTTTGCGTTTCACAAGTTAAAATCAAATTTCAGAAACGCAACTGACGACTGTTAAGCATGCTTGGGTAGGTAAATGATGTTATATTACTCAAATCTTGATAAAGTTTAAAAAAATTTCATTCAGAAACGAAAAAAATATTTAAGTTATACTTAACCTCTGGACGTTCTCAAATTCAAATTCTCAATTCAGAAACCGGGTGTAAATGTTTTAGTCTAAAAATGTTAGGCGCACTTTTGTTCGGGTCGGCATGATGCGGCACGATTCGGCTCAGCCGGGTGACAAAATATACGTTCGATTTTGCCGTGAAGAAAGAGCGTAGCATGCCGTACTTTCCAATTCAAAGATGAGGAGGCGAGAAGGACTATAAACCAATTTGAATCGAAAAGCACAAACAATCGAAATGTATGAAGGGTAGGTCATAAACTGCAGGAAACCCTTACCTAACTCCGAGCTTTTGCAAAACTCAATGGTTTTACCAAGAATCGTATGAAATCGTCTGAATCGTATGAAATCGTCTGAATCGTATGAAACGCGTCGGAATCGTATGGAAAAACGACGACGTGTCAATGGCGCTGTGTTATTGCAAACAGTTCATAAATGATAATGACTTAATGCAACCAGTCGTTTTTAATAAGGATATAATTAAATAAGTATCATTTTATTAAAAAATAATAAATGTATAGCAGGAAACTGATTGTTTTAACCGACTTCTTCAAAAAGGAGGAGGTCCTCAATTCGTCTGTTTTTTTTTGTGTTTTTTACTCGATTGCTCTGCCAATTATTAATCGGTTTTTTTGTGTGTTTTTTACTCGATTTCTCTGCCAATTATGAATCGATTTTGATGATTATTTTTTTGTTTGGAAGGACATGCTTCCCATATAAATTTTATATACGTATTTTACCGACTTAGTTTATCTCGATGATGTGTTAACTTACTCCGTCACTATTATTTACATAACAGGTAGTGGTATTCGAATTTATGTGGGGTAGGTACTTACTCGTACCACAACTAAAAAGTGAAAAATATAAACTTTTTATAAAAAGTTATTTTTCACATTTTTGGAAGTCGGTTTTTTTTTTGGAACATGTCTTTTATTAATCACAAAAACACCCACAGATTTATATTTAAACAGACGAGGAAAAGCTTTTGCAGCTTAAAAAATACAGAACAGCAAACGAACTCCGAGACAATCTAGTTAGTGTGTGAAATAGCCGAGCCCGGTGTCAACCACAATGCGGAATGGTTTTTCAATTTAATTGTCGCTTGCCAATGGATCGTGCCAACTGTTGCTGCTTTCATAGGAATAATTGTTTGCTGAGGTTGTGCCTTGTGGTAAAAATATAATATTCATGTTAAAACAGAGTCTAACATGAATATTATAATTTTACCTTTCTAATATTCTTCAGAGGTAATGTAAAAATATCATTTCAGCATAAGCAGAGTTTTAGGTATAACGTACTAAACGTCTGTTAAGGTTTACGTTAATTTCTATTACAAGTAGAAGAAACTGTATTCAAATTTTGAAGCAGAAAGATTTGAATATCTCCAACAGCGATGCTGTAATACAACATTATAACACAGAAACGACTTTTCTAACTACATTAAGTAACTTCAAAACGTGACTCGCGGAGCCACTTTATTCGGGCCTCCAAATATACAAATATGTATATAAATACTTGCAACTGACAAATGATATAATGTGTAATTGGACGTATACGAATTCAAGCTTCTTTCCCCTATCCTTTGATTCCCTGAATTTCCATGTTTTATTATTTATGTATTCTTCAGAAACCTTACATATAAATATCTAGGTAAACAATGTACAATTAGCACAATTACAAGCTTCCACAAATTAAAAACAATGTCACTAAAGAAAAAAAAAAAAAAACAAAAAAAAAACTTCATAACAAATAAACAAAATTTTGATAAAGACAAAAAAAAAAATCAAGGTGATTATGTCAGCTCAGTTTCTACGTTTCGTAAAAGCTGGATGAATCCATGGTAAACTACACACACCCATTATATAAATAAAGGTATTTAATTACACATGTAAGTTACTACGGGATTAAAGAGCTCTTGGGCACATAAAACCAAAATGGAAAAGGGGGTGCCAATTCCACAACTCGAATTAAAAACTCTGATCGATATGCGACGTTGCGTCCGTGACGTAGGGCGTTGTAGGAATGTGACATTACTTCTGAAATTGTTTAGGAATGGAAAACATAATACAATCTTGTGTATTAGCTTGTGCGTTATCGTAAAAGTTAAATTATGGTGCATAGTCTCTATGCTACGATAATTTCTTTTCAAGGCTATTTGCTCCGCCGCTAAGGAGGACAATAAAAAGCCGTAGCACATCGGAAAAAAAATATTAGCTACGGTAATCCTAACATTTTAGTGCCTTATCAATTCAGTGTTTTATTAGATATAAAACAAGATAAACAGAGATACTATATCTGGAATATAGTCGTAAATAATGAAATGATGCCTGCCTACATAGGTATTCTGTCTTACTACGTATTTTGATACTTTTATATTCAGTGACTTACATAAATAAAATACTAGGGCCGTGGGGTCCGAGTGCTCATCGAGTATTTCGGGACATCGCCAAGCGGTTGGTCGACTCTTCACGTGACCGGAGGGCTGGTCAATTTCTAGGTCAAAGAATCAGCATTGCCATCCAACGTGGCAATGCTGCCAGCCTTTTGGGCACTTTTCCCACTGACAGCGATGCGGAAGAATTTTTTGACGCCCTATGAGCCCTTCTTTCTATAATAATTTTTATTTTGCTTTGTATATAATTTTAGTGTTAGATTGTATATAAAAACATATGATAATTAAATTAAATAAATAAAATACTTGGTGTTATTTTTTAAATTGCTAGAGCTGAGAAAATAATGCGTGTATTGACACATATAAACACAGGTGAATTCAATTTCGAAAATACATCGAAAAAATGCCATATCTTATAGTAAAATACGAAACTTTGTCATTTACTTACAGTTTGGAGGTAGAACAAATAGAACAGGTTGATGATCTCGACGAGGGTTTCCATAGCCATGGCAACCACCCACGGCAGCAGCATGTACTTCAGGTCCTAAAACAAAATATGGTGTTACGTAAGCATACCTAGTATAAAATATGGTAGGTGTCCTCATAGAATTAAAAAAACGAGAGTAAAAAGACGATTAACGAAGCCGAAAATCATTTGTTATCCTCCAACTGTGATTTTTCTGTTCTGAACCATACCCGGGATCCTTCTTGTTGCGGAGATATTGAAGGTGAAAGTTTCAACTTCTTTAAACATTTTTTAAAGAAAGCAACTTATAAATTTCATAACTTAATCTTAAATAACCCCATAAACTCTGAACCGTTGCATGCATCTATAAACACAATGTTTTGCGTGCGTTACGTTGCGCACTAGGTACCGTAAACTGCGATTTTTCACACCAACCATAAAAGTTGTTTCCATCTTTGTGCAATGTTACTTAATTTGACCTACAGAATGCGTAGTTGACGGCTGTGTGATGGGTCTTTTTACACCCTGTATATCTGCCCTCCTTATTCGGGGAAAACAGGCGTGATATTGTAATCTCACTGATTACAGGCCTTTAAGACATTAAACAAACACTCAACATAGAATGTATGTACAGTAACTTGAGTTTACATTACACAGAGTGAAAACACGACATGACACATTGAGGCAAACTTTTGAATTCTTAAATCAAATGTAAAATTTATTGATGAATATTCCTCACAATTATTATGTAGGTTGAAATACTCTCAGCTATTTTCCTATCAGTCATCTTTGCGATATATTTTTAATTGTTTTCTGCAAAAGTTTTGCATAGGTATCAAGTGTTTAAGAGATCACGGATATAACCAGTTTGATATCGGCTGGCAAAGAAACTTTGTAGTTTTAGAGTGTATATTTTATCTTTGGCAAATATTACGCGCAAAGTATTCAATTCAAAGTTGACGATAAATGGTTTCGTAGCAATCAATTTTTCATTATTTATTTCGGCACATTTTGGAAGATCTCTATCTCAATGTGCCGGAATAATATCTGTAATCAATCTTTTTTCAAAATACGATTGCAGATTAGTTGTTTCCAATATAGATGGAAAAACAACTCAATGTGATTGACTTGATAGTACCTATATTTACCTTACTTGATCAATCCTGCAGCCATAAACCCAGAATAATTATTTATTAGTTAATTAAACTTACGTCATTCTGTGCAAGTGACGTCATGTAAAGTTAACGCGCTGCGTCACTATAAACCTGTTCACTCGTCACACACCACCGTAAGGTAAATACGTTCGAGCCCATTAATCAAACATTGTTCTCTGTGTAGTGAATAAAATCAATAACCTTCAAAATTCGATTTCATTAGAATCCCAAGTCACGTGCCTGTGCCTACCCATGCAAGAAATTCTGCATTCTTTGTTTTTAGATCACAACAATCAATTTGCCTAGCTTTTTCCCAACTATGTTGGGGTCGGCTTCCAGTCTAACCGGATGCAGCTGAATACCAGTATTTTACATGGAGCGACTGCCTATCTGACCTCCACAACCCAGTAACTGGGTAATAGGATACCCCTTGGTTGGACTGGTTGTCAGACTTTCGTGCTTCTGACGACTCGTAACGCCTGTCAAAGATCCACAAATGATAGCCGGGACCGGCTATCATTTGCCGACAACGGCTTAACGTGCTTTCCGAGGCACGGAGGAGTCTCGATATGTGAAAATGGTCACCCATCCACGGACCAACCCTGGCAAGCGTAGCTTAATCTGATGGATCGACCCGAGCGGCTGTTATTACTTAGCCACGAGCTCCTGTTTTAGATCACAACACTAGTATTGTATATTTTCACAATACTTTGTTACATTATTAGAAAGCTTTTGTATGTCTACATAAGAATGTAAAGGTACGACTTTAGGTACCTACCTAACCTACCCATTTTTAGGGGGTGCTCACATGTTATTAAATAAATTCATTGTTGGGAATAAAGTTCGTCTTTTACAATATCCAAACACTGGTACTTATGTACCTACAATACTATTTAGAATCGCAGTGGAAATTGGATTTTAAATATTTACGAATAGAAAGTACAATGGAGTAAACTCGGTACCAATGACCTCTTTAGTAGCGCAAATTCCGAGCAAACGGAGATTTGGTCTTTTATGTTAAACGAGGCACAGTGTAATTCCATTTTGAACTGAGACGGGTTACCAATAATATGTGCTATTGGAAGAGTTAATGGTTTGCAAATATTAGATATGTCGGAGATACGTCAGGATTTATTCCATTAGAACCATCAGAAAGCATCATGTGGGCAGAAGGTGGGTTTCCTGCAATGAAAACACACTGGGCGCGATACACGGGGTTTATTAGAATTACAATTTGACACTATAACCTCAAATTACAATTATTCACAATAACTTAAAACCAAACAAAACGTAGGACAGTTCCTAGACTAGACTGGAGGTTCTGTTCTCCAGGACGGTCAGCAGGCAAGAGAGCTTGCCCTGGCGCCCCTCCAACAGCTAGGTTCCGTCGTAGCACGAAGTTAGCCGCGTGTCAGTGTTGCCACCACTCGCGTCACGTGCCGCGCTTCGTTTAGCGACCGTACTGATGACCGTCTCCGATAGATATAATTTATGTAGTGGTAACGTTCTTCCGCACATTAATTAATGTCTCTCACTCTATCCAAATAGGTATGGCTAAATATCCTAACTAATATTATAAAGTGAGTTTTTGTGTAAAACGGCCACTTTGGCAGAATCATAATAGGAAAATATTATGAATCATCGTAATATGTCACAAACTGACAATTCATAATAATGATAATTTACGTAATTCATCTGTTTGACAGTTTTCTATGGAGATTCTTAAAATTTTCCACAAATTAGAGGAATTACTAATGAGAGCTGCTGCCGGGAATTCACGAAATGAATTGCTTTTAGAGTAATTGCTAATGCGGCCGTTTAGGCCCCAAGCTATCTGAATTTCGGGCTGCTTACAACGCGTGTCGACTGCAATAGATATTTGTGTGACAGCCGGGATCGACAGCTTGCACTCCGATGCACGCAAGGGTATCGCCGTGAAAAGAACATCGAAGTCGTGAACTATCGTATCTTTATTTTTAGAATCATTATAGGGGTGAGCCTTGCCCACGCGAAGGTTATTGTAGCCCTTAGACATTAGAAGCGAGTAAGATAATATAATATTAACGAGTTGGTCAGTGCTAACTAATTGAAAACACTGAGGGAGTCATATACATTAATAAGTAATGATGAAAGTACCGACTGAATTTTGACCTCAGCCAGTTAAAGCGTTTTGCGCATATAGGTACGAATACGCGCGTAACTGAGATACTAAAGCCAATATTCTGCGCGTAAAATTACATCCGGGAGAACACCATTCATACATTAAACTTTGCGAGGTATTAAGTGCATTTCACACACACAATGCACCCTTGTGTGCTACTAACTTCATGGCTCTTTATTTTTTTTGAGTGCTACAGTTATCCTACAGCATTATCTAAATTTGTAGTTGCACAGTAGAAAAAATGAAAGTCCCTGTTGATAAGACACATACAGAAATAGAATTGAATAGCATGGTAGACATACACGACATAGATAATCTTTAAAGTATTCATGATACAAAACTCAATGTCCGTTCTAACGAATAGAATGTTTTCTAAGAGGGGTGCCATAGTACCTGCTCCCCTCTAATGGGGTGTGCAAGCAACACGTTACTCAGTACTGTATCCTTTTTTAAAGTTTATTACTGTTTGTCAGGCGACTATGGTACATTTATACTTTTGTTCACGCCGTGCACCGCGCACCGTGAAGGGTTTATTTTATGAAGGGTTATCCTGCCTTTTTAACCGACTTCTTCAAAAAGGAGGAGGTTCTCAATTCGTCTGTATGTATTTTTTTTTTGTATGTATGTTACGCAATTACTCCGCCAATTATGAATCGATTTTGATGATTCATTTTTGTTTGGTAGGTCATGCTTTAAAGGTGGTCCCATATACATTTTATTAATTTTGCTTGCGTAGTTTTTGAGTTTGCTTCAATAATTACGTATTTTTCCCACTTTGCGTATGACGACGATATCTTAGTCTTCATTTAAATAGCAGATACGGTACACGAATTTGTGTGGGGTAGGTACACTAGGTACCACACAAATTCGTAAAAAGTGAAAAATATTTTTTTTTACAAAATAAAAACAACCGACTTCACAAAAAAACACTAAAAAAGTGAAAAATAACTTTAATTTCGGAAGTCGGTGGCAAAAAACGATAAGTAAAGACACCGACTTCCGAAATTAAAGTAATTTTTCACGTTTTTAGTGTTTTTTTGTGAAGTCGGTTGTTTTTTTTTTTGTAAAAAGTTTTTCTTTTCTTTAGTATTGGATTCGTGTTACGTTCGTGTCATTTTAAGGTCGGTGTTAAGGCGCTAACAACAGTCAAACGCAAGTAGGCTTGACTTAAACAAAAAACAACAAATCTATAATATTTTGTGGTAGCGGAAAAATATAATGTTAATCTTGAACATATATTTCTTAGAACTTGGTTGTTACCGAAACACGTTTTGAAAAAATCTCGATATAAAATATCGGTAAACCTTTTACCTTGAGTTCTAATCCAGAATATCTGTATTAAATATCAACGTACGTTGGTATTTTAATTAATAACAGGAACGTCTTTGAATGCAGAACTTGATTGTTTTTTATTTTCAATTTCTCAATTCATTTTTGTGTAAATGATCATTGCTTCATATTTCACAATAAATTACAAGCAATTAATTATTATTAATTATTGTGTCATCGCGCTTCTCTTTCTTTTCTATCCGACAGTGGCCGCGGTGTAGCTGTTGTCAGCGTCTCGACACTAATCTTGTTTTTATACAAACCTATAGTCTGACATAACTCGTGTTAATATTTATAAATAATGCGTAGTTGCTTTAAGAAGTGTGGTTAAATAGATTTCCCACTTTATTGAATCTATTTAATACCCACACTGTTATATTTAAAACAACATCTATAAACACATATCCATTGGTATTCATAATATTTTTTTCTAAGGACTACAAAATTTTACACAACCCAGCCATTAACAACATTTTAAATCTGTACTTCTCTGCTGAAAATCTTCTTCTCAAAGTACAAGAATCTTTGTGATTCACCACTATTGTTATTTTTCGAGAAACAAACTGGCTTATGGGCTTATCCCCGATGTTTTGCGGCTAAAAGTACCTTCATTTCATCTCTTGAAGAGTGTCTAAAGAGACGATTAAGGGATTATGTCTCAAAACACGTTGTAATACGAACCTGGTTATTTAAGGTGATCCGAATTATGCAGTGAACTCTAAGTATCAATATCTATATCAATATGCTATAGCTAAAAAAAAAAAAAAGTGAACAAACTATTTATGTTTCTGTTCGCGAAATGAGCGCAGAGCGAGCTCCTTAAACCGAAGCAGACCGTGGCAAAAGACTCAAAATGCCTGGATTAAGAGTAATGGCAGTCTAGATGAAAAATATGAAGCTACATTTTACTAACGATGTTCTATTGTCATTATATTTCGTTTACGGTGCAACGAAAAGATACTGTCAGGTTGACAAACATTTTAGAAACATGTTTCAAGCCTGGATTTTGGCTCTAATAGGTGTTTGTCGGCGATACAAATATTAGTGGTAGGTACCGCTATCCGTATCGTATCCTATTTAGGTATCTAGATATGAGATTTAGATTGGCCAAACTACTGAAAACTTTACCTGGTGACGATTCCTATACATATAGTCTGCTTCGAGTTGAAACAGCTGCTTAGTACCCAATAGTGTTTTAGTAACATCAAATATCATAGACAATATGAATAATTCTATCAACCTGCTATATTTGTTTGCTACAGTTCTGTTTACGTTCAACGTCCCATATCGTCCCCTTAATATAAATCATGTAAATTCTCTAGGCATAAAAGAATACAAAATATGTTACTACGAAAGTAACACATATTAGTGTAACAGTTAAATTTTACTTTGAGAAAAGTGAACGGGAAAAAGAGCGGGAAACTGGTAGCATGAAGTAGTGTACAGTTAATAGCATCATGCACAGCGTTTTATTAAAAAAAAAAATTTGGTTACAGTATTTTCCTTTGTGAAAAGGAATATTCAAGCGGCAGTGCAAAAGATTTGAATATAACAATTGCAGTACACGATTGCTTATGTTATTTGTTAGCCAACGACTTGGCGAAATTAACTCAACTAAGTATATACCACGAAAGCTGCTCATAAATCTCTCGATATACAATGCAGCGACGCTTGAATCTTACACGAGTTTTGAGCTCAAAACGTGTTGCTCGTTGTATCTCACGATCATAGTTCAGCCACAAATCATATTGTTAAAGTTAAAGTTCTTATGTCGAATATGCTTACAAAATATCGTATTAAAATGATGGAGTGATATATATTGTGTTATGTTTAAAGCAAGTTTCATTTTGTTATCGTATTTATTTCAAACTCAAACTTAAAGCATTTATTTCAATTAAACCATTTACATGCACTTTTGAATTCTCAAGCAGTCGGTTAGTCAGAAATATGAAGGAGTTACCTCGTCCAAAGCGTAGTAGGTGCCTATGGAGACGAACACGAAAGTCCATGAACACTCTTTTAAATTATATTTTTACAAAAATATTAGTTACATCATAAATGTTGAATGTACTTATACATAACTAATATTTTGATGTGTTGGATGATTCGGCTCCCTACAAAATCGTTGAGCTAAATGGTGCTGATCCATGCGTCATCTTCGTGAACGAGCGCCGTTAGTTGATACTGGTCATCTTAGCTGTGATGGCTTATTTGGTTTTTTCCTCTGGACGCTTTTAACGTGTACGTCTTTTTACATAGTTTTCACATAGTTCAAAATATTAGTTACATCATAAATGTTGAATGTAATTATACAACTAACGGCGCTCGTTCACGAAGATGACGCATGGATCAGCACCATTTAGCTCAACGATTTTGTAGGGAGCCGAATCATCCAACACATGCGCCACCGTCAGTCACACATTTGACGGAGCATGACGTCTCAGCCGCCAGGGGGGTGAAAGGCATAGGTACTCACACCTGTGCTGTGCTATCTATATCTGATTGCCGCGTTGTCCTTCTAAACCATGCAACAGATTTGGATGAGGTTTAGAGAATTTATTCCGGAAGGCTTATGTGTACAATAGGTTAAATTAAAGTTACTTATAATATAACTAACAAATCAAGATGTTTTGTCAAGTCGTCAAAGTATTTATGCAGCAAAAGTAAAAATAAAGAGATTGAGTTGGTGTAAATAACAATTTGTGTTATTTATATTGTATATAAGAATTTTAATGTGAAATAAATAAGAACCACGGAATTGGATATCGTAAAGAATAAAATACAAACCTTTCATATATTTTCTTTGAATCTTTTTATTACGATGAACCTGTCAACAGGAACTTGTATTTTTATTGTTAAATTATTGCAGGTGGGGTCCACACACGAACACAAACGCAGATAAAAAATAGATAGTATAATAGAATTATTATTAAGAAGCTTAAACGGCTTTAAACCCAATTCTTACTTACGACGAACGAATTAAATATGTTACTAAACTAGTTTTGTCTTGTTTACAAATTATTATTAGTTATGACTTACGAGGTATATTATAACGGCGACGGGACAATTGAGTACGTAGCGTTTATTATAAATACCTACATAAACAGTACATTGGTGGTACACGCCAATTGGGTCCAAAAACCAACATGTTATATTCGATTGTCCCTGTAAGCTCAACCAGGTCTGTAGTATCTACGTAAACCGCCGTTTCTACATCAAAATAAAGGCGCTGTCACAACCCAATTGTTTCCACGGATGTGCGGTTGAATGTACGTAACACAATTGTCAGGGTCATGCGATCAACTCGCCGCGCGCCGGCAGGGGTTGTAGTGATTAGGTACAAAATGATATTATTAGTCTAAACTAAACCTTTCCCTTGTTCGACCTCAGTATTCTCATTAGTATAGTTGTCCTACGACTTGGTTTGTCGTTGTACTCATTGTATTATGTCGCAGGGTGATTTGATAATGTGATCGTATTCTCGCGAAAACCCTAGGGATACCTATTGCGAAAACCCGTATAATTAGAAAATGTTGGAAAACAAAAATGGTGAAAATCTGGGTTTTTTATTTTCACAGTTCACAGTTCTAACCTAACCTAAGGTTAGAACTGTGACCATTCACCGCTCGCGCGCGTTTGGTCACCTTAGGTTAGGTTAGAACTGTGACCAAACGCGCGCGAGCCGAGCGAACGAAGCGAGCGGTGCCGCGGGAGCGGTCGGCAAGCGCTACAACCAAGTTGCATGCAGAATTTTTTGTAACCATTTTCTAATTATACGTGTTTTTTGCAGAAATACGAATAAAATTATCAAATCACCCTGGCACATATTATACCGACATATCCAACAACAACAATGTTTATTTTTTGTCATGTTTAATTACTTGAGTCCTCTTTTGTTATTTTTTTGTTATAGAAAATCTGTTTTATACCGTTTTGGACAATGACAGCCGGGTTCAAGGTAAAGGGGAAAAATTTTCAATTTCAAGGTTTTTTTCAATGGACTGTGGCGTCAGTTCAACAGACCCACACTAATATATATATCTTTGTTCGCAGTATGACTACCTACTAGCCTACCTACCCTTTTTCACTTCTTGCTAGCGTGAAGGTGCGAGCGCCGACTGCCGCGGAAACCGGTCTACTACCACACCCCGGACGCCGCGCACCGCGCCGCCTCTGCAGCCCGCTCAAGACGCAGATGGCGTCGACCGCCGACCAGTCAGCCAGAAGCCCTCAACGCGTACCCTCGTCGCTTTGGCTCGCTACCACTATTACTATTTTCATTCCCGAAACTCAGTTTCTAATAACGCTATCCTATTATATCTTGCGCTGTATTCCTTCTTTAGTAGAATCATTTCTTTTCATATAGCTTCAGTCTATCGTTTGTTCAGTTTATCTTTGCCAAATTATACTTCTACTAGGCTTTTATCGTGTTGATCATTTCACTCGCACTCATACGCTTCCAAAAGTGGTGACCCCGACCGTAAAACACGGCGCGAAGATATCGTGACGCGACCGCCTGACGTCAGAGAAGTTTCCGGAACGTTCGAGAAGAGCACGTTGACGTCGAGCGAATTTTTTTTTCTGCAAGTCATTGCAGAGATGGCAGACGAAAAGTTTAAGGAGGCGTTGGTTGCAGCATTGGGATCAGCAGAGATCGCTAAGGTTAGAGTACGTGTTCCTCCTTTTTGGCCTGATAAACCCGCGGTATGGTTTGCACAAGTTGAAGCCCAGTTTGCTTTGTCGAACATTACCTCAGATGCGACGAAATATTTTACCGTGGTCGGTAATCTAGAACCATCCATTATGGTTCAACTAGAGGATATTGTAGAAAATCCACCCACTAGTAATAAATACGAGAAGCTTAAAACAGAGCTAATTAAGCGTTTGTCAGTTTCCCAGGAAAAGAAGGTGCGTCAACTCCTTATCCATGAGGAGCTTGGAGACCGCAAGCCATCGGCGTTTCTTCGTCACCTGCAGAGCCTGGCTGGCCGTGGTGTACCTGACGACTTCCTGCGCACCATCTGGACCAGCCGTCTGCCAACCGGCCTGCAGGCGATTGTAGCGTCCCAAACTAGTACATCTCTGGAAGCTGTTGCGGAGCTGGCGGACCGGGTATTGGAGATCGCTCCGGTAAACCCGGTGGCCCAGGTCGCGAGTACTTCATCCTCTGCAGGGAGCTTACTAGAGGTAATGCGTACAGAAATAGCTAGTCTCACGCGGAAGCTAGATGAGTTATCCACTACGGTGGATCGGCATTCTCGTACCAGCGATAGGTCAGAAAGGAGTCGTAACCGGCGATTCTCCCAATCGAGAAGTCGTTCAAGAGGCCGTCCATTCAAAATGGTGGACAATCGTCGTTTGTGTTGGTACCATCATAAGTTTGCAGGCAAAGCTCATCACTGCATTAAGCCGTGTGATTATGTTTCGGAAAACGCCAAAGCCAGTCGCCAATGACGGCGAGCGATTGCAGCAGTATTTCCAGCCGTTTATTCGTCACAGATCTTCAATCTAGAAAGCCTTTCCTGGTCGATACGGGTTCCGATCTGTGCGTCTACCCTCGCAGTTATTTAAATGAGAAGCGGGTACGCGTAAATTACGACCTGAGCGCAGCTAATAATTCTGTTATATCCACGTATGGGTATATTAATTTGCAGCTGAATTTAGGACTACGCAGGGAGTTTAGCTGGAAGTTTGTCGTCGCAGATGTGACCAAACCAATTATTGGGTATGACTTTCTTTCCCATTATAATTTATTAGTAGATTGCCATAACAATAGGTTGATTGATGGGTTAACTAACCTTTTCGTTAGCGGAGCTATTGCGAAGATGGAGATCCCCAGCGTCAAGGCTGTTACTGGTACTTCTCGATACCACGAGCTGCTGCGAGAATTTCCGGCTATCTCACGTCCATCTGGTACACCAAGGCAGGTACGTCATTCTACCGTACACTACATTGACACAACGCCTGGACCACCTGTTTTCTGCAGGCCACGCCGTTTAGCACCAGATCGTTTGAAGATAGCTAAGTCTGAATTCCAAGCTATGGTCAAGGAGGGAACAGCACGTAGCTCCAGCGGACCTTGGGCGTCTGCTCTGCACCTGGTACCCAAACATGACGACACGTGGCGTCCATGCGGTGACTACCGCGCTTTGAATGCAAGGACGGTACCAGATAGGTATCCGGTACGTCATATTGAAGATTTTTCACAGGACTTACATGGAAGTACTATTTTCTCAGTCGTAGATTTGGTGAAAGCCTACCAGCAGATTCCAGTTAATCCAGCAGACATTGAGAAGACAGCCATCACAACACCGTTTGGGTTGTTTGAATTCCCATTTATGTCATTTGGTTTGAGAAACGCTGCACAGACGTTCCAACGTTTTATAGATGGATTGGTACGTGATTTTGACTTCTGTTTTCCGTACATCGATGACCTTTTAATAGCTTCTAGAAGTACTCAAGAGCATGAAAAACATCTACGTAAGCTGTTCGCGCGCCTTGAAGAGTATGGAGTGGTTATCAACGTAGCTAAGTGTAATTTTGGTCAGCCACAGGTAACTTTTCTTGGTTATTCTGTTTCAGCAAAAGGAGTGTGCCCGTTAGAGGAGAAGGTGAAGGCTATTCAGAATTACCCACCGCCTCAGACTGTAAGATGCTTGAGAAGATTTTTAGGGATGCTAAATTTTTATAGGCGTTTCTTAAAAAGTGCTGCAGAGTTACAAGCCCCACTGAATGATTTATTGGCAGGCCCGGACACGAAGGGATCGAAACCAGAGAAATGGACTTCCCAGTTGTTAGAAGTTTTTGAGCGTTGTAAGCATAGCCTTTCAGAGGCAGCACTATTGGTTCACCCGGTTATTGATGCGCAGCTGGCATTGGTTGTAGATGCATCCAATGTTTCCTTAGGAGCTGTATTACAGCAGAAAATAGATAACATCTGGCAGCCCTTAGCTTTCTACTCCGGTCTACTACCACACCCCGGACGCCGCGCACCGCGCCGCCTCTGCAGCCCGCTCAAGACGCAGATGGCGTCGACCGCCGACCAGTCAGCCAGAAGCCCTCAACGCGTACCCTCGTCGCTTTGGCTCGCTACCACTATTACTATTTTCATTCCCGAAACTCAGTTTCTAATAACGCTATCCTATTATATCTTGCGCTGTATTCCTTCTTTAGTAGAATCATTTCTTTTCATATCCTTAGCTTCAGTCTATCGTTTGTTCAGTTTATCTTTGCCAAATTATACTTCTACTAGGCTTTTATCGTGTTGATCATTTCACTCGCACTCATACGCTTCCAAAGGACCAACAAGATCTGGAATGAAATTATCATTAAAATAATTAGAGAAGTCGCGTCCTTATGTAAAAATCGGCAAACGTAGCGTGAGACACTTCTACGGCTAGATGAACCTTTACTGGGAGAGACACCCAGCAGTGAAAGTTGATAAAGGATCTGGTTTTATTTTACTATAACATAACAAAAGATTCCTTTGTCAGTTTTGTCTTGTATAGAAAAACTTCTTGCTAACCAAAGACAGAGGGAACGGAGTATCTTTTATTCATGCTCCAAGGGCAGTACTAAACTGTCGGCCTAAAACACCCTTTAACACCAGCTCCTTCCTCGAAAGAATACTCTAGCTGCGGTGACGAGGAGAAGGGTGCACGAAGGGGGTTTGCCACCTTCGTAAAATATGCCTCCCCGCACCCCTCGCCGCGCCCAAAACGTTCTCACAATTAAGAAGGGGCGCCTGTACGAATACCTCACTTTCCCAAAATTATTCAACAATTGCATTGATTAAAAATGTGGGCTACTACTGCCAGTTATTTGTTTCACTTACTAATTGTTGGAAACACAATTTTCTTCAAGTCAGACTTTTAATTATTATGTATTGTGGGTTGATTCACTTCGTAGGTAGGTGTTATTTATGTTTTTCTGCGCTGTGATGAGTGGAGATTTCGTCGGTACCTGTAGATGTACAAATGTTGGTATCTTTGCCAACATTTGTACATGTACAGCATGTAGAAATGTTGGCAAAGATAAATCTATGACTAGCGTAGTCGTAGATTGTAGGTATCTGCTTAATTATTTTACTCATAATTCATAATTTACAATCTTACGGCCTCAAACTAAATAAGTATTTAATATTAGACCTGTCGGTACATCAGGAGACAACTACTTCATTGCATCGAATCAACACTTCGGCAGTACCTATTTATTTATTTTAGTATTTATGTACACACGGTAAAATACAAAATAGATACGACATAATTAAAATATGAGTACAAAGGTACTGCTTATTTCTAAGCAGCCTATTTAGTCATTTCTCATATTTCTTTTTAATAATAAATTAAAAGCACTCTGCCTTCACATAGACTCTGAAGTTTGATTTGATTACTTCACTTTTACGGAATCTTTATGGCTCTAGAGTATTAGTAGAATAGAGGAGAAAGCGTGCATTTATAAACTCTGCCCTAGTGACCGGTGTCAGATCTTCTCAAAGGCTCCTTATTTTTTTTCTACATATTCATGACAAATATATACCTACTGACCAATGTCATCATATAAGTGTACATGTAAAGCTTTGGTTGACCTTTACAAACGGTCGTGGCATATAAAAACTCACAAAAACTACAACTGGGGCAAGGCAGATTGAGGAAAAAGACGTGGAATTCCTTTTACAGCTGCGATATTACTAGCAAATCTATTTTCCTGTGTGGCTTCCGAATCGGAACGTTCACCGGTGAGAAACTTTTTAGTGGGTAAGTACCTACCTACTAGCATTGGAAAAATACAATTTTTCCTCAGAAATTGAAAATTCCTAGACATGCAGTTCCTTTCATGTGTTCATATATACAGAGTGTTAGGGTAAACACCGTTATCCTTGCAACCAGTGGTTTGGTTTCATTTGTAAAAGGTAAAATCAATGGAAAATTACAACTTTTTTTTTCTTTTTTTTACAACTACATTTTTCCACAAAAGACGCAAGTTCGTTGCTCAATGCGCTAGGGCAACGAACTTCCGTCTCAACACTGCCGGGTGGTGCGGGACGCGACCTGACCGGCCGCGAGCGCGACCCCTCCCTCAGTTAGTCAGCTGCTTGGCTAGCGAGCACGGTGTCGGATAGAAACTTTTTAAAATCTTTTAATGAAAATAACGTTTTTTTTTAATTGTTTTCGGTCATTTATGTTTATATTTAAGTCAACTACCCATGGTTTGAATGACAAGACTGTTTACCCTTACAGCCTGTATATCTAGTTCCTACTAGCTGACCCGTCAGACGTTGTCCTGTCAAAATTTCAATTTAGATTTCTCGGCTATTTCTTTGGGTCTAAATTACTTCCTGTATTGAGGCGAACAAAACAAAAAAATATTATTCTAATCGGTCGAGCCATTTTCGAGTTTTCGCTATCTTAATGCACGGCAATTGATTTTGTAGTTAAAGAAGATATAAAATAGATTGTAACGCAATAAAAGCGATGCTTGCTTACCCTAGAAAACCTTGCTTGCAAAAAAAAACAATTCATTAAACATTCCACAATTATGTAGATATACCTAAATAGGGCCAAATGAGATCTCAAAATATACTTACTATCATTGACAACAAAAATAAAGATGACGTCAATTCATAATTTTGTTGAATATTAGGGATGAGGAAACCTTTCCGACGGGCTTATTTTTACTTCCGAATTCTCTGAAAATAACCAGGAAATATGACAAGGGAAACGTAAACAATTATAGACAATCCTAGAATGTAGGTACAGTATTTCGTATAACGTACAACGTATAACGTAAAATATTCGGTGAAACGACTATTTTAGGCAGTAAAGTAATGTAACCTTTGAATAATATAACAACAATTAACTTGAATATATCAATGTTCGAGATTTCCGAGAACTTGGTCGTAATTAGCGGCATCTGAAGGCAAACATTATACTAATTAGTGAAGTAACTTAATACAAAGCGAATACGGTGAATTTTGGCACCCGACGGCGGATACGTTTATTAATTACTTGAGCTAATTAATGACAACGATAACATTCAAGGTAAAATGAAACAAGTCACTGGATTACCAAAACCTAACACATCGAATAACTTACGGGTTAAGGAATGATATTCTATTTCCTATGATGATGGGAGTACTTAAAAGCCCAAAAATCTAACAACCAGTCTTACCATGGGGTATCGTGTTACCCAGTAACTGGGTTGTGGAGGTCAGAAAGGCAGTCGCTCCAAGTAAAATACTATTCATATCATTTGTATAAATAGTATTCAACTGCATCCGCTTAGACTGGAAGCCGACCCCAACATAGAAGAGAAAAGGCTAGGCAGATCGATGGAAGAAAAAAATAAAATGCTGCCTTTCAGTGCCACAGCCGCACTCAGAGATGTCATTTAATAGTACCACATAAAGGATAAGATATGTTGGTCAATTAAAGTATTAAATTAATGACTAACGTCTCTGTGTGCGGTAGAAACTCTTAACGAATAAATTGATTGTTATACCTAATTGTTTTCAAACACGTCTTCGTCGAATCAAAGATTTCTCAAAACAGAAAAGATAATCTCTCTTAGTATTGTTTGAAACGATGAGTTACAAACAAGGTAATCTTCATAATTAACTTTTCCATCTGAATGAAACATCAATTTCAATACTACTCAAACTTTGAACATAAAAACTATTTACAGAAATAAAGACTTACTCTGTGACGATATAAGACAGAGATTACAAATCATGGACCATCTAACTTCCTACCCTGAGGCTAAGGACCCCTGAGAATTCGAGAGAATACTAAAGTAGTGGAAACGAAAGATCTGGGGTAGTATTATGAAGCAGTAATGCCATCATTATTCAACTGCTAAAACGGGATGGTGCTATCGGCCTTGTCTAGCTTCGTCTCTCTCTCACACTGGAAAAATGGTGGCATTAATACTTCATAATGCGGCACCTGTCAGTCATTGGTTCACCATCAAAAAGGTTGGTAAAGGCAGAACACGGAATTAAAACAAAATAAAAAGTTTTCGATTTTTAATAGATACATTCTTTAAATAATCTGCTTCGTTACAAAGGGCTTATTACACGTATTCACGTAGGTATTCATTCAATAACAAAAGCTTCTTTCCAGATTCACTTCTATTTTACACAAGTCAGCTTTCCGTTAATCAATCTTTCAACGGGCTTACGTTGTGCACACTACGGTCGACATATTAGTCTACAGACTCGGAATTAATCTGACATTCATACGTTACACTATTTATCCGATGTCCCATCACGTTCATGATGTTTCTTACTTTTGCCATAAGATATTTAACTAACTATTGACTTTGTTATTAACACTTGAAATAAAAGACTTTACTTACAGGGTTCCCTTGTCCTGCCAGGATTGTGGGAAAGTCCGAAAGGGATACCGGGACCTTGGCAACAGGCAACTGAAGAAACATGGGTGGGTTTTAGTCAGTAAAAGTCTGACACGCCCTTCCGCTCCGCCCAGAGCGGGAGAAATTGGATGATTTCCCACGATCAAAAAAAAAAAAGGTTCCCTTGTAATATGATGTATGAGAGGTCACCTCTTAATGCAATTTTCAACCATTTTCGAGTAATTTTATAAATGAATGAAATAAAATTAACAAATGTCAAATGACTCGAAAATGGTAATTTTAAAATAAAAACAAAAATGTCAATAACCCTGTATATCAACTATCTCTATCAATGAAGCACATTCATGGACATGGGATATAGCGAGGCTACATAACATCAAGCCAGTACCTAATTCCCGAAGGTGTAGTAAGAGTTATTTGGGATGACACTCACATTTCGCCATTTGCGTATGTACATGTACATATTATATTAAAGACCTATGTGTACTGGGCTGCCGTTAAGAATGTTCTAATAGAAAATCCCTATATATCATTTATCGAGGGTTAGTGCAAAATCGGCTACTTAATTTCAGTTTGCCTCATCACTTTCTCCCGTAGAAAATAAGAATACATTTTGTACATTCTCACCAGGGATAATTTTCTGCCTATCTATAACTTTTTTGTGCGATGTTAGCAAAGTATGTCCCAGATTTGCATGCATGCAGTTTATCGTATCCAACTTTGCCCAGATTATTTGCTGCAGTAGGTACCTACCCAGCTGCCCACACGGACGTTAACATTGCACATCGAGTTTTAGAAAGAGTTAAGCTTAGGACAGCGTCGTTTCTGTTACTCACAGGGCTTTGAATTACAGGTATTTTACGGAACCGGTATCGGTGCTGTACCGGTACCAAAACCGGTACTAAATAAATATTTTCGTAAGTAAGAGTGACAAAACAGATAAAGTGAGTAAATAAAGTAAAGTATAGATAATAAATAGGCATTAGAAAACTAACTTCAAGGTTACCTACGCGGTTCCGCGTACAAATATGAGATTTGTGGCACTCGGTGGGTGCCTGAATTTGGTACCGGTACTAGGTAGTTGAGGTACCGGTTCCTGTCCGGAACCGTTACCCAGGTACCGAAATGGCAAGAACCGCTGAGTACCCTTACAGAACCTGTACTTTTGGTACCGGTTCCAAGCCCTGGTTACTCATGTCTTTGTTTAAACCTCAATGATTTACGAATCATTTTAATACCCATCAAAACAGATACCTAACCATGGTTGAAGATTAATACAATAAGCGCTAGTGATAGGTAGGTTTGGATTTAATTAATTATGTTAATAATTACAATGTTGATGCGTAATAAACTGCTTGATTAAAGTATAATTGCCGAAACAATAATAAATAACATACAATAGACGTAGATATATTTAGTAACCTATTCCGCTTAACTATTCCTCAAGAGTCACAAAAAACCCTGCAAGAAATCGACACGTGTTTTACTTCTCAACGAGGCATCCTCAGGATGACGATTGACTTGTCGCGAACCCGAACACTACGTGTTGCGGCATGGCAACACATCGTGCCGGATTAGGTTACTATATATATCTAAGTCTATTGTATTTTATAATGGATTTCCGCAGTCACGCCTGAATAAATTAACTATTTGAAACAACAATAACAAACAGGTAAACTACAAATCCGTGCTATCGATATTGGTGTAATAGTAGATACTACTATGCTTTTGTATTTGTTTTACCATTCTGTCGAGGCGGCTAACCAATGACCTGGATTATATCGTTAGTCATTCGACGTGAAAAGGACAGGAGATAAAAAAACTCGTTTAAGAAAAATATATAAATGTGTTACAAGAAGAATTCTTCATTTCTTCTACACTTTCGTAAGAATATTACAAGATTGAATACTATAAACACTTTCTGTGATTAGCTACGCGATTATTTTGAACATCATCCAGCTAAAGGTAGGGAATATTTATCCCTTATATTTTTAACTAATACGACATTATATCAATCGCGAGGAGCTCGTGGCTAAGTAATAACAGCCGCACGGGTCGATCCATCAGGTTAAGCTACGCTTGCCGGGGTTGATCCGTGTATGGGTGACCATCTTTACATATCGAGACTCCTCCGTGCCTCGGAAAGCACGTTAAGCCGTTGGTCCCGGCTGTCATTTGTGGATCTTTGACAGTCGTTACGGGTCGTCAGAAGCCCGAAAGTCTGACAACCAGTCTTACCAAGGGGTATCGTATTACCCAGAAACTGGGTTGTGGAGGTCAGATAGGCAGTCGATCCATAAAATACTGGTATTCAGCTACATCTGGTTAGATTGGAAGCCGACCCCAACTGGGTTGGGAAAAAGCTAGGCAGATGATCAAAATATCCAATATTCTTAAAAAAAAACAAATGAACATTATGTATTTTATGACGTGTTACATAACTAAACTTTTACTAATTACATGACGGCATTTGACTCGTAGAACACATTGTCAGAAACTGCCTTCTGCTGTCAGATGTCTGGTTTTCAACGTATAAACGTGTGACATGGATACTGATATGCTCAAGACAGCCGGGGATCGGCCGCTTAACGTGCTCCAAGTCACGAACCTGTCGAACTACTTAGATGCGTAAACAATAGTTACATATTTCAGTAGGTATATGGATAACTTAACATATTTGACGTCAGTCTGTGTATTCCAATTGATACCATATTTTTTATAACTCTTCTTTTATAACTATAAAATCATTTTTAGGGTACCAAAGGGTAAAACGAGACCCTATTACTAAGACTCCGCTGTCCGTCCGTTGTCACCAGGCTATATCTCATGAACCGTGATAGTTAGACATTTGAAATTTTCACAGATGATGTATTTCTGTTGCCGCTATAACAACAAATACAAAAAAAACAGAATACTATAAATATTTAAGAAGGCACCCATACAAAAGACGTGTTTTTTTTGCCATTGTTAAAGATAATGGTACGGAACCCTAAGTGCGCGAGTCTGACTCGCACTTGGCCGGTTTTTTTAATGTCAATTTTTCCTGACCTCTTTAATGAATATCTTCACGTTAGTGTTTTAGCGATGCCGAAGAAAATCTATAAGCTGACATCAATTATTCCTTAATTAATTAGATATGATGAATAACTGTTGTTGCACGACGTCAATAAATACCAAAGGCTGTTGATTGCACGCTTTTATTTATGAAGTTCCGTAAATATTGACAGCAAAGTGTGGGGGAACAAAGGTCATATACTTCATCCTTTCAAACGCCGTTAGAGCGGATATCATTTAAACTACATTTATATAATTTATGTTTGACTAGCAACCCGCTCCAGCTTCGCACGATTTTTACGACTAGACAAAACATCGAGATTTCTTAGTTATAAATGTTACTTTAATAATAACGTATTATACGTATAAACCTTCCGGAATAAATTCTCTAAACGATGGTGAAAACCTCAAATCTGTTTCGTGGTTTAGAAGTACAACGCGGACATACAGACAAACACGAAAAGCGACTTTAATTTATAACATACATACTAGCTACCTGTACATATGTATAGCTAGATATAGATGTTGAGTTGCTGTCACAGTGTCGGTTAAATATTTTATGTAATATTAGCTGAAGCGGCTTCGCCCGCGTTGGTGTCGGATAATATATACTAAAACTTTCCTCGAGAACCACTCTATCTATTGGTGAAAACAGCATGAAAATCGGTGCAGTAGTTTTTGAGTTGAACGCGAAGAGGACGACAGACAGACGCGGCGGAGGACTTATAATATGTTTTATAATATGTAAGAATAAGGATAATAAGACTACTAACCTTATACACGCCGAAGATTAAGAGCACGCATGCCACAAGTCCGATTGTACTGCAAGCCAGCAGTGTTATGTTCAGCGAGACGGTTACTAAAAAAAAAAACAATAGATATCATTTACAAGCACAAGCATAAAATAGGTATGTTTTATTACTAAGGCTGGTGTGCAGACCTGAATCAAAAGGCTATCTTAAGACGGACTATAATCGATAGAGGAGAACATGAGAACAATGACTCTCAATGTCAAACTTGTCAAAAATCTACTCTGGAATAGTATTACGAAGTATTAATCTCTATTTAACAGAAAGTTATTAGGAAACCATCTTTATTATTCACCAATTTTGTTTTTATCTAGTTTACTTTTGGTTCCATTTTCAGTCATTCTTCTTTGTAATATATTTCGTTACTTTTACACTGTACCTACTTTATTTCAAAGGAGATCATTCACCGTCCATCGTCATACATATTTCGTTATATTCAAACAAAAAAAAAGCTATATTCCGAAAGAGAACGTTTTTCCCTTCATTTTTTATTACTACAAGCTATTACTTTAATTAGATTACTTTTTATTATTTTAGCTACAAAATATACTGAAAACAGTATTTTTCAAAATCATATATCAGCGCAGGGAATTGCCCTACAGGTTTGGCTCAATAGTGAAAACTGAAGAGAATAACTTGTTCTAACGGAACGGAATATGTCATTTTTTTTTATTTGGCCGGCTCTTTAATAATTTAGCCCAAAATTAATGATCTCCTTTATACTCAATTACTCATACTCATATCAAAAATGCAAATATAACTCAGTCAGACGGCATAACAGACAGACGGACAGTCTGTCTGTTATGTTTACACGCCTAAACCACAGCGCTACATGCAACAGCTAGTTTTTTACATAAATTATTGACGACCAGAAAGTAGCCAGACAGCAATATAATGATCATTGAAGACCGGAAATTAGCCAGACAGCAATATAGTGATCATCGAGGACCAGAAAGTAGCCAGACAGCAATATAGTGGTAATTGACGACCGGAAACTAGCCAGACAGCAATATAGTGGTAATTGACAACCGGAAACTAGCCAGACAGCAATATAGTGGTCATTGACGACCAGAAAGTAGCCAGACAGCAATATAGTGGTCAATGACGACCAGAAAGTAGCCAGACAGCAATATAGTGGTAATTGACGACCGGAAACTAGCCAGACAGCAATATAGTGGTAATTGACAACCGGAAACTAGCCAGACAGCAATATAGTGGTCATTGACGACCAGAAATTATCCAGACAGCAATATACTGGTCATTGACGACCAGAAAGTAGCCAGACAGCAATATAGTGGTCATTGAAGACCGGAAATTAGCCAGATAGCAGTGGTAATTTGGACAACGGTGATGGACCGTTGTCCCATAAAATAATATCAAGAATTTGTTGTATTTCTGTTACTGCTAAGATATCTAAAGCAATCGGTAAACTGGTGACATCAATGACAATAATTCAGGTGGTATTAGAAATAACTAAGTAGTTGTCTAGATTTCTGTATACAGTACCTACATATAATTGCATCGCTACTCCAGAGACTCAAATCAAACGTAATTTAGAAACGAACTAAAAATGTGGGCTGAGCGCGTGTAAGTACCTGCTTCATTGAAAAGGTTCTATTCAAAGCGATTGAGTTACAAATTGGGAAATATTTTCGACGTAATCGAATGCGGCAGCGTGTGTAAAATGTATGAGTACCTACAGCTACGTCATATTGGGATAAAAATGTACCTATCGCCAGGGCTGGATTTAAAGGCTCTGGGGCAACAAAGAAGTGGAGGCCCCCGACTTTTAGTGGACATCGAAAAATTGATTGCATTCGGTTTTCTGTATCAGAGTAATTTAGCGTTCCTATCATTTCTAAACCCATCAACCTTCAAGTACATGAAAAGAAAATTTAAAAGGTTCCTTCTCAATGTAATTTTTTATTTATATCTAAAAATTATGGGATTCTTATTTTGTGGAGGCCCGGGGCCAAGGCCATAGTCCCCCACCTTAAATCCGGCCCTGCATATCGCAAAATTAGACTCATTCGGTCATTCCACTTGAAACGATTTATTTCAAATTCATTTGTCTTTGTTCTTATCATTTTCTTGGGTGGGAATTGAAGAGTATTCGAAATGTAATAAGTAGGTATATGAACCAGTACTTTACACACAATCTGTAAATAAAAAATATTACTTATTTGCTAATTAGGTATAAGTAATATCTTTTATTTACATACTTAGGTAGAAGTACTCAGTAGGTACAAATATATTAACTACTGACCACGGCATGGGCCCGGGTGGATCCTAATTATTTTCCTAAAATAAAAATAGCCTAAGCCATTAGAACATCAGCTATTTGCTAGTGAAAGTCCCGTCAGAGATTACCCGGCAAACAGACAGACACAAATTTTCATATAAATAATAAATAAAAAAGCTTTATTCATTACTTACATGCATTTAGTAAAAAGGTGATATTTACATTACAAAAAGACACTTTTTTATTTATTTATTTGTATGTATTATACAGGCTGTAAGGGTAAACACTCTTGTCATTCAAACCATGGGTAGTTGACTGAAATATAAAAATAAATGACCGAACACAACAAAAAAAAAACGTTATTTTCATTAAAAGATTTTAAAAAGTTTCTATCCGACACCGTGCTCTCTAGCGAAACAGCTGACTGACTGAGGGAGAGGTCGCGCTCGCGGTCGGTCAGGTCACATCCCTCACCCCCCGCCCGTGTTGAGACGCAAGTTCGTTGCCCTAGCGCATAGGGCAACGAACTTGCGTCTCATGTGGTAAAATGTAGATTAAAAAAAAAGAAAAAAAGTTGTAATTTTCCATTGATTTTACGTTCTATAAATGAAACCAAACCACTGGTTGCAAGGATAACGGTGTTCACCCTAACATCCTGTAGATCTCTAAGTCAATTCAGAGTTGTGGACATAATATAGTCTATTGAAATAAAAGAATATAAAAAAGGGTTTCCAGTAAGAGTTCTAGGTACTTTCAGGAAAAGTTGTTATTATATGGATAGGTATGTTCAATCCGTTATGTTGTTTGTTTATTTATTATCATTCATCATTTCAGCCGAAAGACGTCCATATCTGGACATTTTTCATTTATTCAACTGGTATTTTTAATATGCTGTGGCATACTTGTGAGGATTAGTATGTGTATAATGATGTCTATAATCAGCGTTATTCGGTTACAACACAATTTTTTTAGTAAAAATATACCAAATACTTTTAGCACCGATATCAATTTCGTTGACTTACAAAACATGGTACATAGGACGGGACGGAAAGATAAGCTTCAGGCATCGTTCAATGCACGAGAATCTTATACAAATGTATAAGTCAAAGTTCAAACTCAATGACAGTATAGGTTTTGTTCATCAAGTCAGGTTTATAAACGATTCTTTGAAAGAAAAACTTGAATCAAAATAAAAGTCAAAATTGGCTCGTACTTACAGTTAGATGCAAAAAAGTCTGGAATTTTGACTTTAATTATCTGCCTTGGTAAATCCGCACAAATCCGCCACTTCATAAGTAGGACTACGTGAAAGAGAAGAACATAATATTTACATTTATCTATGTTTTATTAAATTTATACATGACTATTAAAGTGCACCACTTCCCGCTTTGGTTTCAGTTACAGCTGTGGCATGTGTCAAATTGTGGCGTGTTGTAAAAGCATATTTTGTAGGTACATAAAAGTGCTATTTATCATAAAATTTATTCAAAATGGTGCTAAGTCAAAATGATAGGTTTGATTATTTGTGTTTTGTTAATGATTTGAATCAAGGCAGTTCAAAGACTGATCAACTTTTATTAAACCTAACTCTTCAGAGTTTAAGAAATACATGGCTGTAACTTGAAATAAGTACAAATTCATACCCTTAACAATGTTTTGAACAAAATTAGAGTAAGAAAAATAATAACAATATTCGGTAGTCATTGAGAATTTTTCGTTGCTGTGCTTGGATAAAAATATTAACCGGCGCGCGTCTCCGACAAATTGAATAAGACAATCCACCATGATTTAAGAGAACCACCCTTCATTTCATACCGATCTAATTTTACTCTCGAAACTTGACTTCCAAAATAATATCCATAAAAAAATAAAAAGAAAAGAACCCGATTGCAACAGAAAAGTGAGCTTGTTTTGTTTTGAACTTTTAAGGGCGAATTTCACCAAACTTTTATACCGAGTATATGTCTTATCCTGCGAACAAATTTTAAATTTTTGTCAGTTTTTCCATACAAAAACTGTCAGACGACAATTTTATTCCACGAAACACATAAAAGATATCAGACTTTGATAACACATGAAAACATATCAGACTTTGATAAAATCAGCTCTTAATCGGGGAATAAAATGGACGTCTGTCAAAACTTTATCGCTGGATTACTTTACTGACTTATACTAGGGATAAAAGTTTGGTCGAATTCGCCCTTAGTTGTAGATGGGTTTTTGATTATTCTTTTATTTCTAGACTTCCAGGGTATTTTTTTTAAATCGCCTCCACATATCCTCCATTTTCATACCCCACAATGGTCAAGGTACTTTTTATTTTTAAGACATTACTCTTATATCGTTACGTCTGAAATCCGTCATGTTGATTTTATAAAACCATCGCGTTACCTAGATGAGTCGATAGACACCTCAAGTACCTATTAAAATTACGACGACTATTTAAATGACAAATTATGACTAAATTTAATTTTCTTTGACATTCTTAATAATTTATAATATAATTCAATTACTTTATTTTATGCGGCTCATGACATTTTTCAATTGCTTCATTTCTTTTATCCTAGACTTTATTCATTATGATAGTAAAAATAACCTGCTTACTAATATTATATTTGTATGCTGATTATTGGCCGAACATACAGATCAGCTAAAATGTATAAATAACATCTTTTTGTACTTATGTTCACAAATAAAGATTTGATTTGATTTGATTTGAAAATCCATGAATGGATGATTTTCGGCGAGCATCAGAAACTCTAACCATTATCTGTTCTTTATCAGCTACATTAAGGGCGAATTTCACCAAACTTTTATACCAAGTATAAGTCTTATCCTGGGACTAAATTTTGAATTTTTGACAGTTTTTCCATACAAAAACTGTAAGACGCCATTTTTATTCCACGGATAAAAGATATCCGACTTTGGTAAAATCAGCCATAAGTAGCATAAATAACTATTTTACAGTTGCATAAATAACTAATATACAATTTTGAAAATAAAGTCAACAACGAAATTAAATAACATTCAGCTTCGGCTGGCTGCAGGAATGTGATGCGGAGGTTGTATACTTAACTAAGATGAATGTTTCTTGGCGTGTACCATCTATACGCGGCAAAGAGTTTTTAAATTAAATTAATTAGTTAATTTAGAAACTCTCATCTTCAGTTGACGACAGCGATGAGGATCATTACTTCACAAAATCATTTACTTTAACGTGGTCCTTTGGATCTCTTGCAGTAATTGTATCATTAGATAGATTTTTGAAGATATCGCATTACGAAATGAATATTTATGGAGTCAGAAAATTATGGTATTTTAAACGAACGTTTCGCAACAAACGCTCGGGTAACGAATGCTTGCAAAACAAATTCACGAAGCAAATGCTCGCGTTGAGTACCTAAGTAAACGCATTTTCTTCTTTCTTTCTTTACGTAGGTCCTTTATGTCTATTTAGTTTCTAACTTTCAGTTCACTACCGGTTTTTAAACCCATAATGTTATATCAACTCAGAGCCTGTAACACTCTGTTTCAGAACATTTCCTACTTACTTGGAATTAAATAATTATAAAAACCACAGAAGATTTATTCCACGTCGCTTTAACGTTCTAGATTGGTACTTATTGAAGGGACGTGATCTATTAGACGTTTTGTTTTCATAAAATTGAATGAAGTCTCTTTTTACATTCAATAAAAAATCCACCAGCCCTGTCTCACGTTAAAAAGTTTTAGAATTACTTTTGGTGAAGAACTAAATGTAGTTATTGCATGTTCGACAGAAAGACACGTTCAAAGACCTTTTTCGTACTAGTTTATTCCAAGATTTTTTAATTTTAAGAAGTGTAGTGGATCTGTGGACTACGCAGTCACACGCAGTGGTTCTAGTATGATAAGACAACACTTTATTTGCCAAAATGTACGAGTAGGTGTACGAAGTAGTATGACGTTATAATAAATGTGGCCCATTTACATTCTACCATTACATGTGGTGTGCAAAAAATATTAATTGCTTATAATATTAAATAAAGATTATTCAAATGAGGTTACATTTTAGAAAACGACAACGTACAGACACATTTTTTGGTACAGTGGAGCTTGCAAAGCTGTGTTAGATGAATTAGAAAAAAAAATAAAAATTAATATGTATTTTCTATGCAATTGTTCTGCAAAAATCATTAGTTCTCGTATAATAGTTTAGCAAACGAATTTCTGGTTAAATTTATCTGAAGACAGTGGCGTTCACGCTTCAAAACATACTCAGAAGAGAAGCAGATGCGATCCATTTAACCCCTTTCGTCGACTTCGACCTGGAATTTGGAATATTTTGCAATAAACGGAGACCAATGTCGTGGGGTAAGTGTTGAGGGCAATCCGTAAGTTCCTGTTTATATCTCTGCATACACCTATGAGAATCACTGGTATGAACTTCAAGATGATATTATCATCTAGGTGCTTAGTATTATAACAAATAGGTAGTAGATATGTGTAATTATATTATGTCCATGATCTTTGGTCATAGCTAGGTTTGTTCATAATCAACTTGCCTTATTTTATTGAAATGTCAAACTATTTAGGAAAAATAATGAAGAATTTTGACGACAAAAGCCTGGGTACGACCCAATGATATTATATTAACAGATATGTTATACACTCACAAAACAACCGAAAAAAGTGTTCCGCGCAGCAGCGGCAGACATGGGTATAACTGCCGCTGCTGCGCGGAACACAACGTTTCATTCATTTTTACATTTCACTACAAGTAAAAACGTTACAATTGGAATGTTTTCGAGTCTTCACGATTGCGCGCTTATAACATATCTGTTAATTTAATATCATTAGTACGACCCATTACTATTAGATGTTCTATAAAAAATAGCCCGATTAAGTTGCTAACATTACTAGATCGTAGGGACCCTAGAAGCGTGCTTTATAACAACATAAATATACTTAGCTGATAAAGCGTTTACGCGTGCAGTTTCTACAGGTCCAATCATAGGCTGGTAACAGACGGAACGTTAGAGCAAAAGCAGACTACTTCAAGCTGTGTCCGATGTTAGATCAGCCGCTTTTAGCGGTCAGTGTCGACTGCACTAAGCCCGTCTGATACCAGCCAATAACAGCTTAATACAATAGATCAACGTTATGTTTACTCACTCGGCGTGATCTTCTCCGGTTCTAAGAAACTCTCAGATTCCGGCTCAGTCATGTCCCCGCTGAGGTACCGCTGCTCCATCTCTATGAAGTGGCCCATCGTGACAATGGTGACAGAAAAGTATACCTGCCGCAAACAAATCTTTTAGAGCAATAGAATCCACGAAATGGCTAATTAGATCGCAAGCGGGTGTTTAAAACGAAGTAGAGAAGGTTTACATAACTTTTTACACATATGATTGTGATTTGCAAAAAAAATGGATGTGTGGAGTGACTAAAATGGATAAGATAAGAAATTAGTATATAAGGG
Organism: Lithophane semibrunnea; assembly: GCA_947363905.1. NCBI lineage: Eukaryota > Metazoa > Arthropoda > Insecta > Lepidoptera > Noctuidae > Lithophane > Lithophane semibrunnea. Next base: position 3,508,805 of record OX376186.1, on the reverse strand, counting down.
GAAGTTTAAAATTGGCGCCAGCAACTGAAAAGTCAAAAGGAAATCGTTTGTTCTGGTATGGGCATGTGGTACGGAGAGAGGAAACGAAACTAAAAGAGTCATGAATATGAATGTTAATGGATGGAGCAGGAGAGGAAGGCCAATAAAAAGATGGATGGATTGTGTCAGGAATGATATGAAAGAGAAGGGAGTGAAGGTTGACAGGGGAGAGTGGAAAAATAAAACCTGTTCTTTACATGGGCAGGAAGATGATTATCATTGAGATCTGCAAAAAGCATGACGTACGTATTAACTTGGGGCCCGTTTATGGTCTAAATGACTACTTAGTGAATGTTATTTCACTCTGATTCAAAGACTGGAGTCGGTGATTCTAAATGAAAAGCGTGGAAAATTAAACACTGGATATGCAAACACTACGTTTACACGTCCGGACTGTGTTTCGAACAGGTTTCTAGTAAAGGAAAACATCTTAGATATTATAATACAACATATCTTTGGAATTTCCTACGAAATCTGTATACCTACATAATATAATTATTATATTATATGCAAGGTGAGTCCCTATACTTAATAATTTATACTTAATAATTCACGTTCAAAGTTCAGAGCGTTAACGTGATCGGAATACGGCAGTGCTTTTTGCACGTTTTAGTGATATATATTTTTTTAGCAATCATTTGCAAGCTTTATCCTCAATCCGATGTTAGCGGTGCATCATCCAACACACACCAACACGCCTTCTTTTCCAATTTTCATCGATATAGTGTCAAAAGTCACTGAGTAAAATGGCTGATTAACTTCCGGACGGACCAACGGACAGACGGACATGAAAGATTAATTTCATGATTAAATTATTTTAATTAGGGTTCCGTTTTTGCGCTAAAGTGATGAAACTATTATCAGGTGCTGTGACTGTGGTTTTGCGCCACAAATACTGTACCTTTGTAGTCACACCGTCTACAATGTGTACGACAATAGAGTGATTAACTAGTATCTTGTGACTGGTTATAAGTGACTGAAAAAAATCAGCTGTTCCCTAGATTTCGACGAGTTATCTGAACAAAATGTTAAATGTAGGGAACAGCAGATTTTTCTTTGCGATTTCGTGTTTAGTACCATCGTTTGTTCATAATGATGAGTAAAGTCACGTGTTTAATTATTGGTCACTAATAACCTGTCGTCCTATATATCGGAAAATTAATTACAAACTGTAGTAAGATATGGCGTCCTACAGGGTAGCGTATTAGGGCCGCCACTTTTTTAATTATATTTAAACGATCTCCCGAAGGTAACATAAACAAAATGGTTCTCTTTGCAGATGACAGTATAGCTGTGTACAAATATAAATAATTATGAGCATGACATCAATACAGTTTGTTAACGTAACATTATAAATTGGCTACATATAATTATTAAGGTAAGACAAAAGTCATTTTCGTCAACGCTGCGAAAACCCAAACGTTAGTATTACCTACCTTTGTTATGGAGGAAGGAATAAAGCTAAGTTCTTAGTTATGTTAATTGACAAACTCACATGGAAACCTCATGTTGAAGAACCGTGTATTGTGTAAAAAACTAAGTAATTCCACAAATGAAGTATGCAAGTAAATGCTTCAAAGAAAGTCAACAGTCAGGCTCTTTTAACGGCATATCATGGACTAGTTGCCTCTGTTTTGCTGTATGGCGTTTCATTTTCAAATGCCGAGTCAAATTTTTTAATTAATTTTGCCGGACACGCTTTGTTGTACACAGGGTATGTTTCAATTATTTGTCAGTCCCTGGCTATGATAATATTGCTAAACTTTGTAACGGTTAAATGTGAACAATGTACACACGGCTACACATCAAGCTATACATTTCCAGTTTATGCTGATCTCATATTGTATAGGATTCCCGTACCATGCGAGGTCAGCTTATACTAGCTTGACGTGTAGCCGTGTGTACTTATTTTTCAATAGAAGCGCCTTTAAACGAGGAGACCTCCACGGTTCTACCTCAAGGGTCGAGAACCCCTCGGACATACGTAACTTAAGAAGTAGAACATTTGTCAAAGCTTTGGTGGCAATAAATTTCTGTGCAGTTATCGAAACATTTACAAACAGTCGCATTGCAAAACAGTATGCAAATTATAATTACCATAGTATAGATGGCCGAGGCGTAGCACCCTCGGCGAAGGCTGCGCCAGCAGCAACAGGACTGGATGATCGGCATGGTGTCGGTCGGGTAACTTCAACACAGACAAAAAGGATATATATTTTTAATTAATCTATCTCTCTGTATCAATCTGCCTAGCCTTTTCCCAACTATGTTGGGGGGTCGGCTTCCAGTCTAATCGGATGCCGCTGAATACCAGTATTTTACATGGACCGACTGCCTATCTGATCTCCACAACCAGTAACTGGGCAATACTCTGGCCCTTGGTAAGACTGGTTGTCAGACTTTCGGGCTTCTGACGACCCGTAACGACTGTCAAAGATCCACAAATGACAGTCGGGGCCAACGGCTTAACGTACTGTCCGAGGCACAGAGGAATTTCGGTTTGTAAAGATGGTCACCCATCCACAAACCAACCCCGGCGAGTAGGTATAGCTTAACCTGATGGATCGAACCGTGCGGCTGTTATTAATTAGCCACGAGTCTATCAATCTGTGTAAATAACAAAAAATAAATGGACCGATTTGGTTTTTTTAATCTTAATAATCCGAATTAGGTTGTTATGAAAAAAAACATGTTCTTGAAAAACTGAACGTTTTTTTTTGGTATTTTTGTATGAAGAGGTGTTACCAAATATGTGTATAAGTAATAAATAAAAGAATTATATGAAAAGTGTATCTTTACTAATATTATAAATGCGAAAGTAACTCTATGTCTGTCTGTCGCGCTTTCACGCCCAAACTACTGAAACGATTAAAATGAGATTTGGTACACAGATAGTGTAGAGCCTGAGAAAGGACATAGGCTAGGTTTTATTGATATACCACGTGGGCGATGCCGCGGGCGGAAGCTAGTAAATAATAAAGAAAAGAGACCTTTTCTCCTGTATTGTTTTTTGTAATCTTACCTTTTCTGTTATCTAGTCTAGTATAACATACTTTGTCACAATTTTTCATGTCGTTTAATTTTATTTTAGGTGATGAAACTAAATACCTATTTATAATGCTTGGCGTGCAATTTCCTTTCACCTTCTTTGAATAATAATTGCGAGCAGCTATAGTAGAGTCAGGTATTCGTATTCCGCGAATAGTACCATCGGTATTCTATTCGTATTCGTTGTCACTACTATTACAGCCAAAATTTGCATCATCGTTTGTGGACTCACACTGATTAAAATCACGCTACCAAAGATCTATTCATGCACAAAACACAGGGGCGTTTTATCAGTTTTGCATGCTATTAAACTATGCATGAATAGATACTCGATTCTATGTACCCTTTACAAATTGTATCAGCGGCGGGTATTTTTATTTTTAGATTGTAATCCCGAGCCTCTTCTCACCGCAATCAGCAATGTAAATATGTGAATGCTTTTATACCGCAGTGTTTACAGTTACTCAAATACACAAGGTAAACGTTTTTTTTTAATAACATTTTTTTTATTTCTTCTTAGTGTTTACAGTTACTCAAATACACAAGGTAAACGTTTTTTTATAACAATTTTTTTTATTTCTTCTTATACAAAATAATAAGAATTAGTGATTTGAAACCAGTATGGAGACCGTGCACCTCGCCGCGGTACCTCACCGTATCCAGTATGGAGACCACGCACCTCGCCGTAACCAGTACCTATGTAGACCGCGCACCTCGCCGTATCCAGTATGGAGACCACGCACCTCGCCGCGGTACCTCGCCGTAACCAGTATGGAGACCGCGCACCTTGCCGTAACCGGTATGGGATCCGCGCACCTCACGACGGTATCTCGCCGTAATTTATTTATTTCATACATCATTCTAGTCCCTATTTGCACTCATACATTTAAATTACCAACTATTATAAATTCAATACAGATAAAAACCCAAAATAAAATTGTTTAAATATACAATCCTACTAATATTATAAATGTGTATTTGGATGTTTGTTACTCAATCACGCAAAATCGGCTGAATGGATTTAGATGAAATCTGGCAAACCTGGATTAACACATAAGATACTTTTTATCCCGATATTCCCACGCGATCGAGACTTACGCGAGTGAAACCGCGAGGCGCAGCTAGTATAACTCAATAAAATAATAAAATTGTCAAAAAGAATTAAAATGTCAGAATTGTATCGTGTGTATGTCGTAGTTTAATTACGACCCCTGGGCTTTTACGCTTCTGAGCTCTACGAACGCAAACAGAATTGTTATTCAGGACTCCTTGACAATTCAAAAGTGCCTGTAAATGATTTAATTGAAATAAATGCTTTGAGTTTGAGTTTGGACCGCACTCTCTTTTTACGAAAATATAAAAATGGAGCATAGGTACGTACTATTTTTGGAAAACCTATTCAATATATAGAACGCAACCTGTGATCTGCTTATTGAATTTCAATTCCCTAGATATGTACTAACTATAATATTATAAATGCTTAAGTGAGAGTTTCTTTCTTTGTTTGTTACGCTTTCACGCTAAAACGGCTGAATGGATTTGGATGAAATTTGGCACACGGGTAGATCATGACATGGGGACCGATTTTGCCTTCTATTGCGTTGGTGCCATAACAAATGACAGCTGCAGTAGACAGTTGGTATTGTGTAACCTTTTAATGCCATCCTTATGTCTACGGTATAGAAGTCAAAATCGGTTGAACGAACTGTAAAAAGGTATGTTTAAATGTCTAATTTTATTCCTAATGGAGTATAAGTGCAAGCAAAAGTTTCTCACATAGCTCGGCAACAGCGGAGGCTGGCTGAATTTGTGCCCAATGATGGGACCAATACCAATACATTATGGGTGTACAGGTCACCCCTGCCTAACCTTACGAGGAAAATTGGCGTGATTTTATGTGTTTGTTAAGTACAAATATTAGCAAAAAATACCCAAGTTTATTGGAATAATCTCATAATTATCCATTTGAATTATTTTTAGCGAATTCCCAAAAGACAAAAAAAAAATGCGAACGTACGGTTTCAAACATCCAGGACACATTTTACGAAAGGTATATTCGATTTAGTAATATTAAACGAACAACCCTCACATAAAGTATGTTATCGTTATATTTTTATATGGCGTCCCAAATGTCGCCACCTGTCCTCTGCTCCATCTCACTCTGGTATAATACTTTAACGATCAATTTAGATTAATGTCAGATTACATTCTGCGGCAGTTTGGGTCCCGGCTCAAATAGTCCATCAATTTCGATAATCAAACACATTTAGACATGTACTTAGTAAAAAAAAACATCTGTGTACAATGTAAATATAGTAAGCACAGCAAAAGAAAAATCGATGGAAGACAGTTGTGAAATGAGTAACAAAAAAAAAAGATCTTAAATGAAACTCCGCAAGAATTCGCAAAGCTACGAAATACCACTGTAGTGAATGACTCACGCTACGAAAATGCTACAAGTTGAGGTACGGCCACTGACACCGTAGCACGTTCGTAGAGGCTGCTACGATGCCAATGACCGCTTAGAGCCTGTTCACATGAAGCGACATACGCACGATCAAAAATATGCTTTGTCAAAGTACGAAAAAGGACAGTGGCAATATTCTACTTTTGTCCTTAACAAAGAAGGCGAAACCCTCGAGTAGGTACTATGTCTCGAAAACGCGAATAAATAATCAACCAATACGCGAAAATCAACAAACTGCCGAAATGAACTCGATTGACATGTAAATGTAAACAAGGCTCGTATGTTACTTATAGGTGAATAATTTATTGATGGCTGTTACCTACATCACTTACACGCGAAAGTAGCGAGCTGAACGTTCCATCTGGAGGGAATCTTATAAAAGTGTTTGTTTAGTTTCGTCCTTCATAAAGAAAATTAAAATATTGTAATTTAGTACCTGAGTTCTTAGTATAATAACTTGTTATTCAAACGTTATAAAATAAATATAATTTATCAGAAACCTGCAATAATTGTATGAATAGTGTAACTTATACAAATTATTAAAAAAAACAAAAAACCCGAGTGCAAAAACCCATAACCGAAAAGATAAAAACAAGCATTGGACTTTGTTTTTTGTAAGGTATTGCAGGCGGACAAACAAAAGTTACACCATATTTCAGGCTATTGGTTTTTGTTTATTAAATAATTTGTTTTATTTCAAGCTTTTTAGTTTTATTAATATATATATTTGGAATTAACTTATAGCTTTATACTTTACCCTACGCTGTAAAGACGAGCTGGCGTGCAGTAGCAATAGCTGAAGTCGACGTTTTTCAATTAGGTACATTCATGAGCCAATCTGCGGGCAAAACCTAGTTATTCATAAGCTATACTGAACTGAAACTGGTTCATAAAAGTGACATATTTGACCTGCCACACTTTGTATAACATTGTTACAGAGGAAACAGAAAGTTAGACGAAGGAACTAACGGTGCTGTTGACAGATAGTGTACGAACAGTTACTTCCGACAAATAATATTTACACAATGGACCGTCCAAGATATATATAAGAAAGAACGGAGCTTTTTATGCCTACTTATTATGAACCGTTGCGATATCTTAATCCCAGATTGAACTAGATTTAAACTTAATTCTTCTCGATTCTGAAGGAAGAGCAGAAAATTAATTAAAACGGAGCTTAATTTGAAATTTTTATTACCGGTCAACGTGTAATTGGGTTATAGTTCGCCGGTAACTGTACGTCAGTGACAGTCTTCGGCAATCGAGCCGTGAAGCATTGTGTATCGGAATATCCTGCAATTGGATCATGTAGAGGTCACACATTTTGTTTTCCCATTTACTTGCGGAAATTATTCGTAGACATAGCTTTTGGTTAACAGGCAAACTGGAGTTGGTTCCATTCCCTACCATTGTTCCATTTACAATCCGTTTACAATCTTACTTAGTACAGCCAGTCAACGGAAGTGCTTTCGCAGAACAGTCGAACGGGGCTTACGGAAATAGGCGGAGCATTTGATTTAAACTGCATTATTGCAGCTGCGGTCATAAATTTCATAACGTCGGCCTCTGATTTTGAATGTAGGCGACATTTTGTGATGATTTCATTCGTTTACCGTTAAGGAAACGTTTTCGTTTTTTTATTTTTCGGTCTTTCAAGAGTGTGCACGAGCTTGACAGGTTTCTAAAATCAGGATTTGAGTAAGTTTTTGATGTATTAGGTAATTTTTTCTTGCACTAAAGGTACTCTACTAACATTTCTGATAATCTCCACATTATGCTCATTTTACGTGTGATAGGAAATCACGTAAAGAAAAATTAGTTACAACAATCATTTTGGGGTCCGACGCCGGCGCCGGCGCCGCTCCTGTCACCGAGGCGTGCCGCCTAGTGAGGGCTTAAAGTAAAGATAATAAAAATACAACTTACCAAATAAGCCTGTCCTTGTGCAAGCGGTCATTCGAAGACTTCAACAGTCGAAGATGCATATTGCTCGATATCGCTTTGTAGGACAAAAAAGCATTTTTTTGTTTTTGAACACAATTTGTAAAGTATTCCTTCGAGAATGGCGATTTGTGCCTGGTACAACGGGTATTCTATCAAAATCAAAATATTTTATTTCACATAAGCCTACATGGGCACTTATGAAACGTCAGAAGCTAGGTGCACGGTTCCAATTGGTCGTTTCCTATGGAGAAGAGCCGGCAAGAAACTCCATGGTTACTCTTTTAAAAGATAATTGGCTTTTACAATATTTTTGAATTACAGTGTTATGGGAGGACGGTGTAGGCCTTTCAAAAAGTTTCAGGTAAAAAAGTCTACAGTCCACTAAGCCTACAACGTTATATATGAAACTACAAATAAAAACCTATTTAAACCAAATGACATGATTGTCATTACAACTGTAACGAATCTGAATAATTAACGTCGGTAAAAGTCTGACAAAAATGTCAAATAATATTATGATTATGTATGTCAGGGATAAATGTAAAAATAAATATGGTAATTTGGGAGCGGTTAATAGAATCTTACACAATTATGCCGTTAATGAGGTACCAGGGAAGCCATATGTGCAGAAGGAATTATTGCCAAACTTCCTTGTCTTCAACGTAGTCTTTAATCTTATAATATGCTTTTTTGATAAGGACACGTTTGATGTGGGTTTTGAACTTACCATCGCTAAGTTCTGTAACCGACTTTGGCAACTTATTATAAAAGCGGATACTGTTTATAAGAAACGACTTAGTAGTTTTAGCTAATCTAAATTTGGGTATCACAATTTCATGTCTACTACGTGTATTTATATTAAGGAAGTCGCTTCTTTTTTGTACTGTGGCTATATCAGACAACTGTTTTATTTTTCTTACTGCATATGCAGCTGAACTTAACCTGCCTGAAAGAGCTCTAATGTGGGCCCCATTGCAATTTCGAATCTAGAGTAATTCCTAGAAATACAGTTTCCGTAATAGCATCTAATTTCTTGCCATCAAGTTTTAACTTTAGTCCTACTTGAGGAACATTAGGTAATGAGAACTTAAGACATTTAGTTTTGATCGCATTAAGTAAAAGATTATTAGCTGCGAACCATTTCGACAGACCTTTTTATATCTAAAATCTAAATGCTGCTTTCAAATACTTCATTCCATTTGTATATTGTTATTGCTATAGCTATTAATTTATAACCCATTTCGAGATTACAAAACTTAAGTGTAATACGCACCGTTGGATTCATTGGTACACACGGCTACATATCAAGCTATACATTTCCATGCTGATCTCGCATTGTAAGGATATCCGTACAATGCGAGGTCAGCTTATACTGGAAATGTATAGCTTGATTTGTAGCCGTGTGTACCAATTCATTTCTGGTGTCATTAATGAAACGAACACAACTGCTTTGTGGTTTAATTATGTAAGGAATAAGTGCCAATAAAACCTCAGGCTAAACTCATGTTATTTATTTAATTAATACTTTAAGCACACAAATGTACACAGGCGGACTTAATGCCATAGGCATTTTCTACCAGTCAACCTTTGGGTGATGCAGAGACAAACAGTGGTAGGTGCAATAACTAAAGTTGTGGAATAAATATTTATTTAAATACGTGAACCGGTTAATACTAATACATGTTAATCCATTTCAAGATAGCTAACTTTTTACGAACTCCATTCTCCCTCCGAATCTAATTTTAAACCGGAAAATACATCGTTTTCTTAGTAGATAACTACTTCTGGTAACCAGATAAATATTTCCCCGTGGATAAACGAGTATAAATTACATCTTTAAATATTAGAAATATAAAAACATTTTAAAATATAAGTATGTCGGAGATACGTCAGGATTTATTCCATTAGAAAGCATCATGTGGGCAGAAGGTGGGTTTCGTGCAATAAAACACACTGGGCGCGATACACGGCGTTTATTAGAATTACAATTTGACACTATAACGTCAAATTACAATTAATCACAATAACTTAAAACCAAACGAAACGTAGGACAGTTCCTAGACTAGACTGGAGGTTCTGTTCTCCAGGACGGTCAGCAGGCAAGAGAGCTCGCCCTGGCGCCCCTCCAACAGCTAGGCTCCGTCGTAGCACGAAGTTAGCCGCGTGTCAGTGTTGCCACCACTCGCGTCACGTGCCGCGCTTCGTTTAGCGACCGTACTGATGACCGTCTCCGACAAGTATATTATTATTATAAGTACGTCATACCACTCCATGTCATTCTAGGTCAACAGTGAGTTTTCCTCTTTTGGAAATGTACCTATACATTTGCACGTGTTTAGTGCCATACATACCAAAACGACATGACAACTGAGATCACGAATATCAAGCGCAAAGCATAAGGATATCAAATGTATATGTATATTTTCAGAGGTATCAAAAACAACAAACAAAACGTTATCTTACCAACGTAATGCTTTCAGTAAAATCGCGATACTAAACCCTGCTCAAGTGACGTCATCATGACATCCAACAGATTAAAGAGACTTTTTACTTTCAGTCTTCTCATCTTTTGTTCAAAGGACCGTTAAATTACGTATCTAAATGACAGCTATTAAAGCAGTTTAACTTTCATAAATCTGTCTTTTTGCAGAAAACTCTCTTTAAAGTTAAAATGTTTGCCACAAAAATAACATCAGTATAATGAAAGCTTACCAGTATCATTTTCCCATTCTATGTTTCTCAAAATGTGCACGATTTCATAACAGTCAGGAAATTGTAAAAAACGACAAATTCATTTGTTATTTCCTTTTAATTATACCGAAGGCCCTAACGAGAGAGTGATGTTACGAGCTACGGAACGACACTTCTGACCACAATGGCTCCGACGGGGATTGGTCGCAAAAAAAGGGGGATTTGTCAAGCAAATGTGAAAATATCCGTATCTTCGGTTCTCCTTTGAGTGATTGTCAGCCCTACAGTGTTAGTATTCCGGACCGATGATAAAATAAAAAATAAAATAAAAAAATCCAAGCAAAAATTGTGTGTCGGATATTTATCCGATGACACACCAATGCCTGAAATATTGGGGCTCTAGAGTCAGGAATAGTTAAAATTAATTAAGGACTGTTAATTGTTAATATTGGTTGGTTGTGGGAACATTATCGGCTGATTATATATATATATATAATTGTTAATATTGTCCGACAAAATATTACGAGTTTAGGTTATCGCTTATCAAAATATTACGGTCATCGAGATGACCAACCAATAAGGTTTAAAAAAATATTATACATAGTTTAATCAGGTCAATGCACATTTTTTATGATGTCCATTTCGTGTCAAGCTAAATATTTTCAGTTTTGTCCGCCCAAGAATGAACGTGGAAATATTTAGCAGGCTGCCTCGAAAAGGTTAGATTTTCTTTCAACTATTGATACAAAAATAGCGAGATACTATGTGGCCAACAGAAAAGAGCATCAGAAGAATAGAGGATGGTAGGGCGAGCTCAGCGAGCTCGAAAATTTTTGCACGCCACATAGTTTAAATTTTCTTTAGAAATATTTCTGATTCTTTTGAACATTAACACAGAAATACAAACTGTCCCCGACTACAAACTACCTTTTACCTACTGAACATATTCTGGTCTTGTTTGTGATTTGATTAAAAAATATTGCTGGAGTTTTGGGGCCCCCTAGGACCGGGGACCCGGGGCGAAACGCAAACTTTGGTTTCATAAATGAATGACAGCTTTATAAGATATCCGCGACTGACAGATTGACGGATTTTAAGTCTCACGTTACAATCATACGTAAAGAAGTATCAATCACTAAAAATGTAGGTAACGATTAAAAAGCATACGATAAAACCCAGTCTATACGAGTACTTGACGGGACTATCACTTAGTTACATGACACCCCTTCATTAATAGCCCCAAGGCACTGTATAAATATGGACAGTATGGAAACTAGGCTTATTTTTGTTATAAGTTCGCGATCTTTTTAAAAATGGAACATATAGAAACGTTCCATTTTTAAAAAGATCGCAGCGCCCTCTCCTCTTGCTGGTACGAGAGCCCATGAACCATGTCGCATTTTTTTACGGCCAAAACTGTATAACATCGTTACATCGTTAGACTAGATGATTCTGATACTGGACAATTTTATTTTTTGATGTATTCAAAAATGCTGTCAGGTCAGATGTGATGCGGAAAATTTCTGAAATTAGGGTTTTTGGATTCAGAATCAAATCGGTTTTTTTAGTAAAACGATAAGCCAAAAATGTTGGTCATGGGCTTTCGTACCACGCAACTGGCAGCACCGCGACAATCACTTCTGGGTTTCGTCAATGAGCGCGTCTGTGTGTGTGCCGTTTCGAACGTTTACTAAGTAATTTCTGTACACTGTCCATATTTATTGTGCCCGAGCTCTAGAAATTTGTGAGAACTGCATGAAAGTCTAAAATAAAACATTAAGTTCCTGGCTTTTAAACAACGTTGAAACTTGAACGAAACGTTGAGCGGAACCGAAAACCGCAGCACGGTTGCATGGTTGCTGTCATACTGTTGTTCTCATATTATGTAATTTGTTTATGTTTCTTTGACATTTGTATTTGTTATGTAGACAATTATTTTTTTTAATTTAACATAAAGACTTATAATATCTATAATAATAATTATGTACAAGGGAAAATTATCAAAGGGCATCAAAAAATTCGTCCGCATCGCTGTCAACAGGAAAAGTGCCCAAAAGGCTGGCAGCATTGCCACGTTGTATGGCAATGCTGATTCTTTGCCCAAAAAATAGGCCAGCCCTCTGGTCACGTGAAGAGTCGACCAAGCGTTTGGCGATGTCTTGAAAAACCAAGTGGGCACTCGGACCCCATGGCCCTAGGGGTTCAACCCCAAGCGGCTCGAACATATACGTCCCGGTAAGATTGGAGTATTTGCGCCGTTTGAGGTTTTCTGCACCTGCAGCAGCAGCTCCAGCACAGCCCGCCGTGCTGGGAAGATGGGATAGCGCAAGGGTATGGACACACGTTGCATCCCACACCAAAGCCCTACCTACCTTCCAAGGCATTATGGTCATTCCGTGTGGTCTCTTCCCATCGTCGCGTGCCAAGTCATTGGGTTCTAGAACAGCTGGCACCCCGGCGGTGGCAAGAGCACGGCGGATGAAGTCATTGATGCTGGCGTGCCGTGCTATCCGACCTGCGCTTCTACTGCAGGATAGGCCATGGTGACCGAGGCAGTCGACACCTTCACCGCATTGGCAGCGATGCGGAGCCACGCAAGGAGCGCCCAGACACAGATAGGTAGCGAGCCGGAAGGTGGTGTCGCCCGGAATAGTCCCTACGTTGGGTGACGGTAGTGCCTGAAGCCAGAGGCCCGATTCCCATTCACCAACAGCCAGCAGGCGGGCACGCTCAGCAGTATTGGTGGACGTATTAATAAGATTATTCCGTACCAACCTGCAGAGCGGCTCATCCCACTGCCTCTGGGAAAATGAGTTCGCGGGCCGATCTGTATCCGGGCATGGCGCTTTCCAGGCGTTCTCCGCATCGGTCAGGTACGGCACTTCATAGTCAACCAGGCAGAGGGCAAAAATTTTCCCGGTCAACTTTTCAGTGCTGTGGACAGACGACAGGAACGCCGGTAAGCTAATACTGGTAATTTTGCGAACGCTGAGGCCCCCAAAACGGATGGGTAGTGTGGCTTGCAGCCACGCTCGGTCGTCCAAGGCCACATTTAGAAGGATGTCAGTGTGCTGCGAACAATTTGGTCAATTTTGTCCAAGAGGTGTGACTGCTTCCATAAGGGGGAAGAGCGTAGAAAATATGTAAAATTTGGGCCAAAACAACAGTATCTAATCAGGGTGAATGCCAAATGTAAATTAATTTTGGAGAGTCTGGCCGAAACATCGTTGAATTTTTTAATTTTTTCTTCAATGAAGGGAGAAAAGCTGTCTACTAAAATTGGGGAACCTAGGAGGTGCAATGAACTTTTTCTAAAATTTTTATTTGTGAGGCTATTGCATTAAATTTCTCAAGGGTCAATTGTCTGTCGGTCATGTCAGAAAGGTAAATTTCACATTTTGATGGGTTAAGTTCCAGGCCAATAGATTTAAATTGCTGTTTGAGGAGATATAAGTCTTTTAAAACGGTGTCTACATCACCTCCTAGCGTTCCATCGTCTAAATACCATACGTTAAAGGAGATGGGAAATCTTGGGCCCAGCAGTTAACTAGTTGAAATGTATATTAAAAAATCCGTTATATTTTTCTAAAGGAAATCACAAAATACGGTACCATGTTTCTATCGAGGAAGCGAGAAAAGTTAAATTAAGTTAAGAAACTAAATAATCGATTTAATACATGCCTGAATTCTTAGTAATCGATAATGAATAAATCATTAAACTGTCAGAATATGTATGAAAATCGAGTGACAAGTGCTTATCGATCGATTCCTAGCGAACCGAATTCTTTTAATTTTTCTTCATTTGGCAACACTGGTCACTGAGTGACAGATGACGGGCAGAAAAAAAACTATGGCACTCATTCGTTTTCTTTTGTTCTGAGTGCTCACGTATTTTCCATATTTTGTTGTATAACCCCATGACCTCGGCTTTGCTAAAGGAATATTCGATGAATCTTGCTACTTTGAATTACCTGGCTCTCTATTTTGGACAACTGATTACGCCTATCGATCGGATATTGACGACATGGACCGCTGTGTGAATTGTACTATTGCGACTGGTCGCAGTAACTCTATTGGCAGAAGAGTCTTGGACGATGAGGCGATTTTATCAGTTATTCGTCAGTGGCATGCATCTCAGCCTGTAAGTACCTATTAAAATCGAGTCTATCAAGCGAAAAAAACCAGACTTATGTACCTACTGTTTACAGTCTCTGGTGTCATGTCTGTCGGCTGTTTTTTTTGTTGGATAGCATATTTTAAAACAATACTTACTTAATAGCTAAGTAAGTAGTTGATTAATTAGCTATACAAATCTAAGGAATGTGCCTTTTGACCGTTTCGCTCATAAAAAAGGTGTAGGTAATCGTCAAGTCCCGATGGGACCGATGCGGTCCCAGGCTTTAGTGCTTTGAGGTATTGGGACCATTTCAGTCTCGGCCGGAACGTAGTGATTTGGTTGGACATGCATTAGGATTTGGTACATGTAATGCAGCTTCTTTATGGTTGAACATGATTTAAATAGTTAACATATTTCAGGTAACCAGCGAGAACTATATTATATGCCAAGCATGTTGGAACTTGGCTCAAGATGTGATTTTTGGGAGGCGTCCGATTGAAGCACCAACCCAAGTTGGCCAGTCCATTGTTTGTCTTCGCTACGTTCGTCTAATTATTGAAGATGAATAATAAATATTTTATAAATATATTGGTGTTTTATTTTACTTCCTCTTCTCCCTTTTTTAAAAGGTAAGTAACCTACTGCTTCTAAGTAAGACTTGTCTTCGACTTTAGCGACTGTCCAGGGCGTGCCAAACTTGTCAGATCTTCGACACGTCTCGCATGGGGGCTCTCTACTTACACTCCATGCATAAAACCATTACACAACCGAAGCCATTTAAAATATTTCGCAAATAACATAAAATACTACAGTGTTATAATGTATACTTAACCTCACTTTTACTATACTTCTTATAACTTGATTCCTGGATAGCCAAATTTCTCCAAATTTTCAGTCAGGCCTTGTTATTATATCCTCTTACAAATAAGGCTAGTTTGATTGAGTTAACACCTGGGCCCAGGAAACTATGGAGTCCTTCCCTTCTCCTTTTGAATTTAATTTTTGAATGATTGGATGAATAGCCAAGCTGAAAATGACTGGCCCGAGAGGGTCACCTTGTTGGCATCCTACTGCAGATTCCAAAACATTGTCCTTGTATAATAATTTAGAGGGGTACCTGTAACACTGCCACATAAAACCATAAATTTCGGGTAATTCTTTTTTTAACTTCAGCCAACAAAGTGTTGACAGAGTTAAAGGCGTTTTTAACGTCGACCTTGAGGATAACCTCACCTTTGTTGGAGTTCAAAAAGGTTGAAAGGGCATGCACGGCATCCTCACAGCCCCCTCTCGAGCCAAAGCCAAGCTGCAGGGGCTGAAATTTAGCTGTAAGTGATTCGCTGTAAAGCTTACAGCATATTTTGGCTGCCGTGCACCTGTAGGTGCACCCAACGGCGATGAGACGAAGTCGCCGCCGTCCCTCTTGCGCAGAGTACATAGGTTGGCCCAGTACAAGACGTCAACGACAGACTCGTTCACACCGCCGGTGAGCATGAGGTTAATCAGAGCTGCAAGCTCCTTCGCAAGCGACTCACCGCGTCCGCGGCGCCTGAACTCAAAAGATCCTTCAGATGTTGGGGAGTCAGGCCGTCGAGGCCGCCGGCGGAACCACTTCGGAAGGAGCCCACGGCTGCAATCAACTGGGGGGCCGAAACGTTTAAGAAGGTTGAATTTAGGTCGGAAGGGTCGGGGGGGTCGGGAAAGGTGAGACTATCCGCAGCGCTGGGTGTTAACTCTCTAGACCCGCTAGCGTTTCTGGAGAGTAAGGCGCCACCACATCGCTGCTGAACAGTATCCTGGCTGCTCCCCTGATGTCACCATCACTTAGTTTCGATTCTACATGTGAACATAAGCTCTTTTGTGATTTGTTGTTGAATGCAGGTAATTTTGGATCTAAACTGTGGGTCGAATTGTTAAAAAACGCATTGACTGTAATATTCCGAATATTCCGACCGATTAAATATCTTGGGGGCTGTCAAATGAGACATGTTTTCATTTAAATTTTGCCTTGCTACTAGAGATACCTATTCAGTAAAAACCTCGAGAAAAAATTGTTTCAGCAGTCAGTGTCAGCGCCAAAACTTTTCTGTTCCCAATTAAAAAAAACTCAAACTCAAAGCATTATCGGGCGAGGAATTTAATGCTGCCGTTGTTTTAGATGAAATATTGTTTTAGATGAATTCAATGCCCGCGTGGTATGTCGGTAAAAGTAGCCTATGTCCTTTCTCAGGCTCTAGAGACTATCTGTCATTTAAATCGGTTCAGTAGTTTTGGTGTGACAAGCGCGACAAACAGACAGACAGAATTTCTTTCGCATTTATAATATTAGTAAGGATTCATTTAATTTTATAAACCAAACTGTTTTTATTTTATTATCTGCTGATTTGATCTTGTAGGTATTCCTTAAAATTTTGGAATGAGCATAATTGTTGAAAGTTTCAGAGTTAATGTAAGGTTTAAGGCCATACAGCTCCACTAGTCTTTGCCTACTTGAAATAAATTCAGTATAATTAATATTGGGATAATACTAATGATTGTAATACTATCTTGAACTCATGCAAGCCTAGTACTTTTTGTTAGATTTTGATTGAAGTTTTAAGAAAATAATATTTATTTTAATGATTACAAACTTAGAGTGCTGACTGTACTTATATCCTACTAACAATCGGGGGCGACTGGGGCCATCTAATATTCGAAGGGGCGAGTGGGTACACTTAGGTAATTAGGGGCAAGATTCAAGGGGCGAGCGGGGCCTACACCGATGTCGGATAGGAACTTTTTAAAATCTTTTAATGAAAAAAAGTTTATTCTTTTGTTGTTTCTGGGTCATTTATTTTTATATTTAAGTCAAGTACCCATGGTCTGAGTGACAAGACTGTTTACCCTTACATACTGTATTTGCTTTTCTATTAATCAAACAGATTTAATATCACATAGTAAATAAAATACCTGTTACAATCAATTCTCCTAATGATACTGAAAAAAAGTATCAGATTTAGCGTAGCATTTTAGCATTTCAAATAAATCTTTCGTTTCATATGATAGAACCGGTGTCGCAGGTGCATTTCATTGGCGAGTACAATATGTACACCTCTACGTAGAATAAGTACGAAATACCGTCTGGTTTCGAGAAAAAATATTCGGGTTACAATAAATCCTACATGAAATCAAGCTCATCTATTTGATGAAGAAGAAATACAGGGTGGCGCATAAGTCAGGAAGGGGTCACAACTACTTATAACTTTGTTTATTTTTATTGAGTAATGTTAATTGTTATCAAAATAAAACTCATGATGATATTTTCAAGTAAGGTTTTAATAATTATTATGTCACGTAAATGACCACCATTTACAGCCTCACAAAGACGGGCTCTTTCGAGAGCATTTCTCATTACTGTCCTCAGAACATGTGGAGTTAGTAACCGTATTTAAGCTCGGATATTCGCCTTAATCTGCTCGATTGTCCTGGGTTTATTAATATACCTTGTCTTTTAAATCCGTGGAACGTGCAGGCCAGTGAAATGTTGAAAATTTCGAGATTAAACGCTCGCCATGATTGTGGCTCGAGCCGTATGCGCTGTGGCTCCATGAAATTATCCATGGTAAATCTCCAAAATGCATTTTATAATTTGTTAAAACTAAAAGAATAGTAAATGTCAGTGCATCTCGTCGTGACTTTTGCGCCGCCCAGTATTTATGAACATTTAATTAAGGTGCAGTCAGCCACGGATTTGCACAACTCCGTTAATCCTTTGTTTACACGACTTCTTATAGAACATTCTGATCTTAGAAAGAAAAGAAAGAAAGAAAGAAAAATATTTTATTTGGAACACGCACAGGAAATATAACAATAGAAACAAACATTAAATCTATAAAATCAGTAAAACAAGTAATAGAATAAAATAAAACAACGTGAAACAGGAAAAGAAAACCTGTGCGATGCCAAAAAGGCTCCTATCTCAGCATAATGCTACGGTATTTGAGAAATAGTAAACAAATACCGCAGCGCTGATATTCTGATAGGGCCCACTGTGATGCCACCACGGACACATCTACGGACATAAAATAAATAATAGGAATAAGATAATAAAATAAGAATAATATAATAGATAATAGAATATAAAATAAAAAATAATAATATAATAAACACAAAGTAAAACTATGAAAACCGATAAACTAAATATTACGGTCGACCCACACCCGCTCCAGCATCGCTTGTCTATGCTACAAACTAGTCTATGACAAACGAGGGGACGCGAGCGCAGGCGATGCAATGATGTAATGTAATGGCTGTCCATAAATATATTTGGGATTGGGCTTGAACAAGTACAGGACATTGATCTGTGATAATAATTAAGTATTTTTATCAAACAATGAACGTTCAAAAGAGTAAATAATACTTCAGAGTCGAGTAAATATTTATAGATAAGTTATGGATGTGGTGTAAATATGATAAAAAAATGTATCGTTGTTTCTTCAGAATACGAACAACAAAACTAGACCCGAGGTCTTGCCCATCTATAAGGCGGTTTGAAACTCGCAATACAATGGAAATACACAAGTATACGTAACATACGATAAACTAAATCTTTTCACATGGAAGGCGGGTAGATGACAGATTATAATACATTTATGGTTGAAAACATACACGTTAATCCAACGAGTGGCTTCCAGCCGTGTTTGTTGTTGGGGAAGCCGGTACTGACAGGGCCAGGATATCCGCGCAGAGAAACAAAGCACCTAGATAAGAAAACTATGCACGTTATTAAATAAATTGATCAGAAAATCTAGGGGTATTGAGAACACTCACAGAATAAAAAGCTATGGCAGATTAAAAATGTAGCTTTAAAAAGTATAAATGTAGTCAAAAAGAATTTTTAATAATAAAGCGTGTAACAAGTTTTGTTTCGGCTTTTACTTTTTGCACCAATTTCCACAATGTTTCAAATATATCTTCACTACGTTTTGCCCGCGGCTTCGCTCAAGTAAGGGTCGGAAATTATCCCACAGGAACGTACTACCGGAGTTCAACTGATCCTATGTCCTCAACCAGGTTACCCAGGTCATGGCATATCCTTATTAATAATGCCTTTCATCTTAATCTGCTCAGCCGTTAAGGCATGAAAAGTTAACATACAAACAGGCAGTAAAAAATTCAAACAGGTAATCTTTTTTACCCGACTACGGCGAATAAAAAAGGAGGGTTATGATTTTGACCGGTATGTATGTATGTATGTTCATCTGTTCCCTCCTATCTTCCAAACCACTTATCACAATTTGACAAATGAGGTATCGTTAGAAGCGTCGTGATTGTCCGCTGGTTAGAGGCTATGTGAAGTCACATTAAATTAAAAATGCCGCCCTCGAGAGGACATAAAGTGAGGAACTTAAAAAAAACTAAAACCCAACTACGACTTAAAAGGTACAAGACACCACAGACAGACCAATTAAAAATCCGGAGTCACACGTAATCTGTTCGATATATGCCCTAACACGTGTGACTACTTGATTTGTTTTAGGCCTTTCTGTTTTTCACGATTACATCAAACAATTCACCGTGACTTGTAAACTATTTATAAGACTGAGACCACTTAAAGCAAAACAAAGTTTTAAATTATGTTTCTTCCAAACACTCTGAAGATTTATTCGTTTGACTACGCTGTGAAAACAAATATCCCTCCCGAGGCATA
This sequence comes from Lithophane semibrunnea, assembly GCA_947363905.1. NCBI lineage: Eukaryota > Metazoa > Arthropoda > Insecta > Lepidoptera > Noctuidae > Lithophane > Lithophane semibrunnea. The sequence continues at coordinate 3,488,810 of OX376186.1, read as the reverse complement.
GAATATATTCTGTTTATTAGATCGCAACACAGCGCGTATTGTTCGTTATAAATAGGTCCGGTATAATAATAATATTGTTTTATTACAAACTTTGGCAATAATAACTGAATCTAAATAGCATCATTATGACGGCTTACAGATTTTTAAGCTCGATTAAAGAGCAACATTTTATTGCGCTTCGTTTCCACTGGTTAGATTTTATTTCTTTTGTTTTAATAAACTCCGTGTTGAAATAACAGCTTGGTAATTCAAGGAACAGCGGGAAGTTTTAATAACGAACTTGTACAAGTTTTTATGTTGAAAAATACAAGAGTCGTAGGACTTTGTGATTAGAATAATGACGGCCTGACAGCTTTCACAAAGCTATTCATTATGGCGAAACAAATTGAATCGCTGAACCTGTAACCATCGAATTAACCAAATGGCTAACAAATTACTGTGAAATTATCATCTGTGAAACTATTAAAGGCGGTAAAAATTATACTTTATTGCCCTACAGTTTAAACAAATGCCCATTCTTCAAGTTTCGTTATGTTTACAGTGTCAGCCAGACATGTTTCTAAAACAATCATAATAAGTTTTATAAGAATAGATCCACATTTTTTGCGAGGTAAAAACAATAAAGGTACTAATACCTTTATTGTTTTTACCTCGCAAAAATGTACGTATGAGAAGTCCTTGAGATTCTAAAATCTCAAGGACTTCTCATACTAATTACATCGACTGAAGTTTTTTTGGTAGACACTCGTCATTCCATCCATCGTATGTTGCACTGAATTTGGGGAATTATGACTTCTAGGATTTGTAGAATTCGACTGAACCGCGCGTCTTGTGTTCGCGCCAAGCCACGCGATACAGTCAAATTCTCTTGCTATTACTGGATCTGTCCTGCTTTTACCGCATCACACAAACTTACATGAGCAGAACTACTTATTGAGAACGTAAGCTGAAATTATTTTGGTTTAAAAATGGTTTCCAAATGGTTGAGTATCCACTGAGAGCGTCGAGGGTTGGAAAACGTAACTGATCAAACAGGAAAAGGGATTCGCCAATTACAAAATCTTTTGTTCTTTATTTTCACACATAGTGACCTGAATAAAGTCAGTAAATGTTACGGTTTGAACCGAGTTTTCTGTAAGTAGTTTGATACGAATGTTTTGTTGTTATCACTCACAAAGTTTATCAGTCCAGTAACAAGGTCATTATGGATGTGGAATACTGCAGAAAATTACAATACAAATAATACATACAATCTTATTACAGTATTAAATAAACATGGGATTGAAACAGGGAATATGGGCCCGATAAATTCTTGCTAAGCCTCAATAAGGCCAACAGCCAAGGCCACAAGAATCCTTTTGAATTTCCCTTTATATGTGACGTGATTTTTGCCTTTATAAAAGATGAATGAATTTTAATTGATCCACTTTGGATTAACTTTGGTTAGCTTTTTTGTTATTCCAACGACCCTAACGTTGGTTCGTATAGTTATATAGCAGAAGGTAAAGTAAGAATACATTATTTATAATATTTTTTTTTTTTTTTTTTTTTTTTTGTTTTGTTTAAATTAGTTAGTATCTAACTGCTAAAGTCAAAAACCTTAACGTGAAGAATGAGTATGCGAGGGCTAGCTAGCAAATAGGGACATAAGCCTTAATAAAATACAAAATAATATTTACCGATAAGTAGGTATACACCTGCCCTTAAATGAGCAGCAGCCGGATTTTCAGATTTTCCTTAACCCCGCCGGGTGCTTAAATCTCAGAGCTGGGGTATAAAATAAAACTTTAATTTCAGACAGTGGGTGTCTGGCTTATCGCGGTAAATCCGTTATTATTGAGAAATTTTTTTATTAAATTTGAAATGAAACAAAATTATTAAATTTGAATTCATTAGTTGTTATTTGGTGGTTGCTTTTATTTTTCGTTACAGGTTTTCTTTGTGTATTTATTCAAAATAATTGGTGAGCATCATCCAATCTGTGTATAAGTAGGTATACATAAATCTTGATTGCTCAGAAACTGCTCATTGTCCTTCACAGTTCAAAGAGATGTAGGTAGATATAACACAGAGCTGATATAGATTAAGAGGAAATAGGGTCGGTCTTTTGCTCCATACAAAAAGTCATAACTCGAGGTGCGGCTCTCGTCTATTTCCTCTTCCAATATTGGCCCAATTTGAAATATATTTTATAAATTGAATAAGAAGGATATTTACTGTGCCCCCTATGTTTTTCTTTTTTCATTTATAGTTGTCAAAGTACAATAGATGACAGTGGTCTAAACAGGCAATTTTGAGCATTTTCTGAGGGTTCTAGTGCTTCTACAGATAATGTATCATCAAAACGGAAAACATAGAGGCACAGTAAATATCCTTCTTATTCAATTTATAAAATATCTTTCAAATTGGTCCAATATTGGCGGAGGAAATAGACTAGAGCCGAATCACAAATTATTTTTGTATGGAGAAAAACACCGACCCTCTTTCCTCTTAATGAAGTAGGAAGATGCTACGATCAACATCTGATCAAAACCTACTCTCGTTAGACGATCAATCTTCACGGTAACCAATGTACCCTCTCGAAGTTCCTCCACAACATACGATCTCAATGAGTAATTGAAAATGGCAACTAATCTCAGTACGCATATTTAATCAACTCTCGAAAATTAATTATTTACTTACCAAAGGGGATTGCCTCGGAAAGACGAAATCATGTACTTAACCTGTTGGCTCGCTTACCTAAATCCATCAATCGAATCAATGTTTGTAGGTATACACTCAGAAATGGACCCAACATAAAAGTATACCACTTTTATTTTGGGACCACTTATGTATGGAGTCTCTGAAGCAATAATTTGGTAACAATTCGGTCCAGGTAAATTAAGAAATGAACTGTAAAGCACTGTGCTGCTAATTTTTTTTACCAAAATCTTTTTTCACTTTTTAGTTGTGTTACCCACCCCACACAAATTCGAACACCACTACCTGCTATGTAAATAACAGTGACGGAGTCACATAGAACATCGTCCAGATATACTAATTGGCAAAAATACATAGGTAATATTGAAGCTAACTCAAAAACTACGCAAGCAAAATTAATAAAATTTATATAGGACCGCCTCGGAAGTATACCATTTCGAACTAAAAAAGATTGTCTTAATCGGTTACGCAAACAATCGGTTAACAATATACAACATTATTTTCTGTTTAGGCTAAACCCGAAAAGGGGTCATTGTACTCATCATTTTGAACAACTTTTTCTATGGGACCAAATTCGAAATAGCGAAAAAAAAATCAGCTGTTCCACACATTTGTGTTCCCTTATATCGACAAAATGTATGGACCACTTTTTACCCGACTACTGCGAAAAAAAAAGGAGGGTTATGATTTTGACCAGTTTGTATGTATGTATGGATGTTCATCTGTTCCCTCCTATCTTCTAAACCACTCATTACAATTTGACAAATGAGATATCGTTGGAAGTGTCTTGATCGTCCGCTGGTTATAGGCTATGTGACGTCACATTCAATTAAAAATGGCGCCCTCTAGAGGAAATAAAGTAAGGAACTAAAAAAATAATATCTTTTAATCGTACCATGTTGGTACGACTAAAAAGCCTTAATGAGCACATTTCAAAAATATATATGTTACGGCTAAAGGTGGGTGTGAACATAAACTTAAGATTAGCTGGCTAACCTTAGGTTTATCTTCGAGAAGCGGCTAAAGTTCGATATCATGTTAGTTTGTGTTGTTCCATCTTTAGCCGGCTAATGTGCATATTAACCGCAACGAAATGGCTAAAAATGTATTCGATGGACGCGCCGGGCCGGCAGAGGGCTTAATGGGGCGGTGGGGAGACAATGCGCGCACACGTGGCAATGTTAGGTACTTCCCGAAGCAACCATGCCCCGAGAGCACCTGCGTCACCCGAAACGACAGGGAGCCGTGCCTCCTCCTGAGCCAGCGCTCGAGCACCGGCCGGACCGCCTCAGCGATACCCCCTGATGATTCTGACGGCCATCGCTCTCTGCGGCTTACGCAGTACTGCGATGCTACTGGCCGTCAGGTCAGCCACCCAGATCGGGGCCCCGTAAAGGGCCATCGATCGCACGATCACCACGTAGGGCCGCCTACAAGCGGCGCTCGGGCCCCCCAGATTGGGAAGCAGCGTTGACAGCGCCCCAACAGCGCCCAGCAACTTGGGCGCCAGCCATCGGAAGTGGGGCCCGAAGTCCCACGGGCTGTCGAGCACCAATCCCAGGTACTTCATGGTGGACTCCACAGCGATCCGAGCCCCCCCAACCACGATGTGTGAGCCGGGTGGCGGTGCCCGCCGGGGGCCTTGAAACACCATGGCCTCCGACTTGCTGAGGGCCACCTCCAGGCCTAGGTGACGTATGCGGCCCACCACCTGTGAGACCGCAGCCGACCGCAGCAACGCTGCCTCCCTGTGCGAGCTCTCCCGGGCAGTGACCAGCGTGTCATCCGCATAACACGTCAGGTCTACCTCCGGACTGAGCTCGCCCCTCAGCACCCAGTCGTACCCGATGTTCCACAGGAGCGGGCCTACAACCGAGCCCTGCGGAACACCGCACGACATGCATTGTTTCCTTTTCCATTTCCTGTTACATTTTTAGCCAAGGGCCTGCAGTTACACTTAAGTTTAGCCGGCTAAAGATAGAAGAAACTACCATTAACACTTCCTCGAAGTTAGACCTAAGTTTAGCCGGCTAATCTTAAGTTTATGTCCACACCCACCTTTAGCCGTAACCTAAATAGGTATATTATAACCCAAAAGAATTTTAAAAAAAAAATATAAAAACTAAACCCAACTACGACTAAAAAGGTATAAACAAGACACCACAGATAGACAAATTAAAAATCCGGAGTCACACGTAATCTGTTCGATTTATGCCCTAACACGTGTGACTCCGGATTTTTAATTTTTCTTTAGCATAAACAAAAAATAATGTTGTATACAGACCAACATAGAACCTCCTCCTTTTTGGAAAAAACCATACGGGTAATACCAATATATTTGGGTCAGCACAGAACTGGTCGGAGTGGCGGTGCTTGGAGGCCTATAGCCCGCAGTGGACGACTTGCGGCTTGCGGCTGAAATTATGATTATGATACATTTGAGTCGAGTAGGTAGGTATTGAACTGCCAGGGTTGCGGGTTAATCCGAAAGGGATACCGGGACCTTGGCAACAGGCAACTGAAGGAACACGGGTGGGATTTTGTCAGTGAAAGTCTGACACGCCCTTCCGCTCCGCCCAGAGTGGGAGAAGTCATTGGATGATTTCCCACCATGGGACAGATAAGAAGAAGATGAGAAGAAGTAAATATAAAACTTGTGCCTTTCAACAATAAACTTGTCACTGCATTTTATGGAATCCTAAAAGATACAGTAAATTGGAAAAAGATAAAAAAGTTTACGTTTACGATAAACTAAACATTCGTTTGCGTTTATATGTAGAACTAGCTTCCGCCCACGGTTTCGCCCGCGTGGTATGTCGATAAAAAATAGCCTATGTCCTTCCCCTGGATGCCATCTATTTCCTTGCGAGATTTTATCGAAATCTGTTTAGTGGTTTAGGCGTGAAAAGGTAACATACAGACAGACAGACCGAGTTACTTTCGACTTTATATTATTAGTTTGGATAAAAAGTGTTCTCAATTAATTTCTTGCTAAGTCCTGACTGACAACGGCAAAGTAATATTGAAAGGCTGAGATAAATTTTATATATTGAATCAAACTATTTTTTTCTCCACCGTTTCTATTCGAATAAATTCAATTTAGCAAAGGTCTACGCAGTTACTCGACTACTAAAGTATTGAATTAGGAACTTTTTACTAGTTAAATTTTATCCTATAGGAAACTTATAGAATCTGAGAAGAAAAAAAAATCAATGCAATCTTAGCCTACAACTACGAGATAGTTCAAGAGATTGTCGAGCTTGTCCAACTTTATCATCCTACTTAAGGAGGAATGAACCTACCTTTTATAAGTTTTAACATAGTCCTGTAAGAGTTATAATACCTCAAATTGCCAAGTATGATCCTCCGTTTTGTTGAAAATACTGCATCATTAATTTTGAAATAAATATATGATTCACGATTCCATAAAAAAATCTCTATAGAAAAAAAATACAAAGTAATTTCCAAACCGAACAATAAACCGCTAAGTATTTAAAAAAATACTTCCATATAAATCATGAAACTTTGCATAATAACTGAACTAACTGTAAAGCGGATACTATATATTTTTAATTTTTACCCGACTACGGCGAAGAAAAAAGGAGGGTTATGATTTTGACCGGTATGTATGTATGTATGTATGTATGTTCATCTGTTCCCTCCTATCTTCCAAACCACTAATCACAATTTGACAAATGAGGTATCGTTAGAAGCGTCGTGATTGTCCGCTGGTTATAGGCTATGTGAAGTCACATTAAATTAAAAATGGCGCCCTCTAGAGGACATAAAGTGAGGAACTTAAAAAAAAATATGGTTTAATCGCACCGTGTTGGGTATCAAATGAAAGGGCTTAATGAGCACATTTCAAAAAAAAATATATTATAACCCCAAAAGAAGTCACACGTAATCTGTTCGATTTATGCCCTAACACGTGTGACTCCGGATTTTTAATTTGTCTGTCTGTGGTGTCTTGTTTATACCTTTTAAGTCGTAGTTGGGTTTAAGTTTTTATTACTTGATTTTTTATTACCATTATTTTCGCCGTAAAAAGCAATTACCTAAACTATTGGCGCCTTGAAGCCGCGAGCAACCCACTCAGCCTCGCTCTCACTCAGTCCGCGAGCAATAGGGTGCGAGCGAGATAAAAAGAGAATTTGAGCTCTAGTAGTATGCACTCTTAAAACACACTTGTGTTTTAAGAGTGCATACTACTAGAGCTCAAATTCTCAAACTCTCAAAGAAGACCTTCAAAGTAAGAAAAGCACTTGCTTTTCTTACTTTGAAGGTCTTCTTTGAGAGTTTGGAGTTCAGAGTAGGGGTTCTATTAAGAACCCATATTGACATTGGAACTAGCTATCTAATTGTTTCATTTTGACAGTTCAACAACATTCATCGCGTTATTTACATTGTTGAACAGATTCTTTTTCGAATTTATGAAGCAATGGATTAGCAATCTGTTTCAAAATCTGATTCACATTGTGATTGATCGTGTATTACGCAATAAAAGTATTGTTGTGTATGTGAAAATGAGTTTGAATACCCTCTTTTCTTCAGTAATTCCTAGTTATGTTAGGTTAGTCCATGTTTGTTTTCAACTATGTTATTATGTATGAATTTTGTTATGCCTATTCATTGATACAACTAGAGGTTAAGAACAACATGAACACACCAAGTTAGTTAGTTTGTACAAAATTAACTTGTATCGCAAGTGTTGTTGTTTTAAATTACAGCTCAAAGCCAGAATCCCTTTCACCGAGTCAAGTTAAAATATTCCTCAAGTTACACCCCAAATGCTCACATTGTCTCAACTTGATTATTCTAGAACGGCCGAACTAATTTGTAAGCGTGAGTGAGACTGAGATTTTCACTAGAACGTAGCGAAATTATGATGTACTTTAATTAAATTTTCACGAAATTATACACAGATATACTATATCCTAATCCTAACCCTATACAGTATGTTAACTAACAAAGGGCGTTCCCGTTAACCTGCAATAGTATAGCGTCCATACATGCTAAAAAAGATTTCCATTAAAAAAATAAAGTTTTTTTTTGTTTTTGTATAATTTAATATTCACAAAAAATATAAATTTAATCGTTCTGCGAATATTTCAAGACACAAACAAAAAAAATTTTTTTTTTTTCATTGGTAATATTTTTTTTAGCATGTATACACATTTAATTTTTTATTATTTTTAGTTTTATGGTTTCTTTATTTGTTACACTTTCACGCTAAAACGGCTCAACGGATTTAGATAAAATTTGGCACATGGGTAGACCATAGGACATACTTTTTACCCCGATATTCCCACGAGATCGAGACTTATGCAAGTGAAACCGCGGGGCGCAGCTAGTAAGTTTATATTGAAATAGCTAGGCAGCCATTTTTTTTCATTATGATACAATTAAATTCGTTTAATACTATTTTACACTGATTAACAGAGTAATAAGTTTGCAGATTAGCGAGTTGCTCACTTATTTTAAATCACAATAAAACCAAATATTGGATGCATTTTAAACAATTATTTCAATGTTATTAGCCGTCTTGTCTGTATATACTTATTCTATACAAGCTCTATTTATGTAATGAGGTCCATATTTATCTGCGTTTCTGAAATAGTATCGGACAAATTGCGGGGTTTCCCAATCCAATTGTTGTAAAGTCTGTCGTCCAAGACGCTTCTCAAAAGTGACCCCAATCAACAATGAGTAGCCTAATATTTCAATGGTGATCCGTACCAACACGACACAACGCGTTATTAACCAGCTCCACTATTACTGACAAATGCTTGCACTGACTGGACAGGTCCACTCAAATCTGTGTGGTTCTTTCCTCAAAAGACCATTTCAGACTCTTATCTACATGGTCCTCATATGGCCTGACCAAGATTATGTCTGGACTTTAAAGGAGACGGTGACCTCTGAGTTTGTTTCGGCCTTTCTGCTCAGAGTAGTCAGATAGGAAACGCCGACCTCATCTAGCTTATTTTTACAACTTTTTAATATGACGTGTAAAAGTGATTCCAATATCCTATTTACAGAATAAACAATTTCATTTCATTTCATTTCATTTCATCACTAGATTTGAGTTTCTATTACGTTACTTTTGTAGCAGAAAGCGATCAAGTACAGTCTCATCTAACTTAAGTGATTACGCTGGATATGCACCTGAGCGCCTAGATAAAGTGACATTCTATCAGCGACAACGATTAAAGAAAAGTCAAAAATGGACTGACATAAGCTATCGAAAAGCGTACGTCAATCCTGTTGAAAGTCGTTGTAGAAATACGAATCGCTTTCGAAGCGATAGTCACTTGTCTAGGCCCTCTGATCCAACAGTCTCTGTGTCGAAACTTTGACAGCTGGCTCAAGTACCTGAAAAAGTAAAAGAGCATCCGAGCATTAAATTATTATTAAGTATTCTTACTCGTTTCGTACCTACTTTCGTCTGTCAAACGACCTTGCTTAACAAAAGGCAAACATGTTTCTATCTATAGTAAGTTAATGAGGCAATGTGCCGCCCCGTTCGTACCTATTTCCCATCCTATCAGTCACCACATCCCTTCACGTTGATGGGCGGTCCCCCATGCAGCCGAGGCCACACGGCAAGTAGCCACTGGTCGATCAAACCAATTTCCTACATGCATCCGCGGCCACGCGGCATCTAGCCACTGGTGGATTAAACAAATTGATCGATTTCTTGTAGTCATTAGGCAAAATTACGATGTAGATAATTCATTGTAACGCGAATCTAGAGCACGTTACACATGGTTGTGAAATGATAGCGATACAGCCGCTTTTTTATTAGCCCGTGTTGTCCCCCTGTTGGGAAAAGCCTCCTTACTCTCCTTCCACCTCTCTCTGTCTATAGCTGTCAAGGAACAATATTTGTTGAAAATTCCAGCTATACCATCGCTCAACCGCCGTCTTCCATTACGCTGCTTGCTTAGGCGATTAACACACGGCACCGCGCACCGCCGCGGTAGGCGGTCTCATGACGCATTGGCCTCTATTAAATCCGCTGATGCCTAACACACGTACACCGCCTGACCGCGCAGTCGAATTGGTAAAGACCGCAGCGGTGCGCGGTGCAAACCGCCTTAACCGCTCGTGTCGCGGTGCGTTCCAACATTGGTATCGCTGTAAAATGTCGTGTGTGACCGTTCTAAGCCTTCATATAATGATACCGTCTCTTCTACCTACAAATCATACTTTATAATATATATACCGTCTATGTATGTACGTACTTGACCTTTTCGGAACCCACAAAGGTCTCTTACTTCAAAGGGTCGAAGACTTAGTCCCCTTTTAATTTATTAGTTTGAATTGTACCTAATACAAATGTGTTCTCTTTGTCAGTAAAATTGTGAACAAAAAATTCGATGTCAAGACATTTATACCTAATTTCGATATTTAAAAATAATCAATACATTTCTTTTTTAATACAACTCTGGCTTAGTTAATTAGCTACATATAATTTAAAAAGAAATATAAAAAAATAGATTCCATTTTTTTTTCTGTTTATCTCAAAAACTTGTCATTTAAAAATAACTAGCGACCCCGCCCCTACTTGAGCACGGTTTTTACGATTTGACAAAACATCGTGATTTTTTTTCATTAATAAGTAAGTTTATTATTAATAAATTGTAAGTACACAAAAATTGCGTAATTAATTACCTAAATTATGGTGAAAACCGCATCAATATCCGTTCTGTTGTTTATAATATGTATGGATTCGCCAAATTGGCACCTTGAGAATTTGCGTTGAAAATGTAAAATGCGTATTAATTACTGTTCAATCGACGGCACCCGATAAATACAGATCGCGAGTATGTTCAATACATTATCTTCTATGTCAGATTAATTAAATGATACCTACCTGTATCACAGTTTGCACTTAACGATAATTAAATTGTATATACTTTACCCTTAGAAAATAGATACACTTAGTGGTAAATAAACATACCGTACCTACCTATTTGCTACTTGTATAAGTTATATTATTGCTGCATTTTCACTATTTGAAAGAACCTAAAAGTTTTCTACATAAGTTATTATCCTAGAACTAATAAATGTACCTATTCCTTTATATACTTGTACATAATTTATATATTTTAGTGTTAGATATAATAAACACATCTAACACTAAAATATATAAATTATGTACAAGTTATGTATTTAAAATGATATAGAATATTAAAGTTAAAGTTTTGAATCAAAATAAAATTAACAACGAAATAAAAAAAGTGTTTTCTAAGGCTGAGTGTAAAAAAATGCCTTCGGATTTACCTTTGATTGTATTTCGATTATATTCACAAATGGGTTATATACCTATTTAGGTTAAAAAAAAATATTCGATCAAATCGACGCAACCTACCTTACTTAGTCTTCTTACCTTAACTTAATCGTTAAGCCCTGGTGTTAATCAATTATGTAGGTAGTATTGCTGTTCTGGACAAAATACTTCCCAAACTAATTCTCTTGAGTTGGTTCTCCAATTACACGAATATTACTTGTACCTACACTAAGACTTTTCCTTAGTTTGTACATAGGATTGCAAATTGATATTTAGTTTCAACGGTAAAGTTCGAACAACAAATAGCATGGTTCATGACAAAAAAACTCAAACCGAAAACTAAAAAATATTAAAAGTCACAAATTTTGAGTGTTGGAAATCATCCAATGACTTCTCCCGCTCTGGGTGGAGCGGAAGGGCGTGTCAGACTTTTACTGACTAAAACCCACCCGTGTTCCTTCAGTTGCTTGTTGCCAAGGTCCCGGTATCCCTTTCGGACTAACCCGCAACCCTGGCAGGCATCGGTCCTAGCGGACCCCGCCAATTGTGCTGACATCTCTTTGAGGCGCACGTGGAACACAACGCGCCATCGACCCGGGCCTGGTCCTAATCGGACGGCAAACTAATTATGGACACCTAATCTATTTGTGCATTTTATATAACGTTGCAGCATTATTAGGTTAGGATTAGGAAACTCCTAACTTCACACCATTTTATATAACCTTTGTAGGTAAAAATCTCATTACAAAGAACCTGCGTACAATAAAACCTGAAAAAAAGTATTGCAACAACTCCGCAAGATACATAGTTAGTACATTTTATAATCTGGCTGGCTGAACTATATTCCATTTCATCTTCACATTATACAGTGTTTAACTAACCGGCGTGCGTAGCATGACCACCGTAGAAACGGGTTTTGTCGACGGAAGAATAGACAAAATGACGGATTGTGATTGTTTATCTGTCATTTTGTCTATTCTTCTGTCGACAAATCTCGTTTCTACGCCGGTCATGCAACACATACAGCCCTAAGTTTTTGTTGCCTGACTGTGACAAACGACCAAACCGTTGAATTTTGTATCCCCCACTGAATCCGAGTTATGACTTTGAACATTATTTGCAGGCTGGTTTTAAATGCAAATATCTAACAATGCGCATTTAAACGTTTCAGGGGTAGTTACAAAATTCTACTTAAGGCTATGCGCAGATTGAATCAAGACTGACAGTATTAAACACACTATCGATATCGCCTTATGAAAACAATAATGACACACTCGCACTCAAAGTGTCAGTTTATCAGTCTCGTCTCAGTCTGTGCACAGCCTAAAGATTTCGGATAGAGTTAACGCGGTTAAAATGTAGGCTTATAAAATAGCTATAGATTAATCTAATATCATGGGAGAATCCTTAAGTTTTCCAATTATTTTATTTATGCCGTCATCAGATTTCTTCAATAATTAAACTAGAGCACTTTTGTTCGCCACGAAGTAAGCTTTTACATATTTTTTTTAAACGGATTAACTTTATCCGATGTGGAAATAAAGCGAATTCTTAGACGATAAAAACACTTTATAATTTTATTTAGTTATACTTATAGGCTAGCATCTGAAGCATTGACTATCCCAAAATATAAATATTAAATACACATTTTGTAAAACAATAATCTTTATTTCCAATTATTGAAAGACAGAGACGTCAACCGTCAACGCGACAAACGTCGCCGCTTGGTGGCCAGTACATATCAGTCCTCCGCCGCAATTCCTGGTTGTCCTACCCCCGGGGCTGGAAGCAGCTGATCAAGGTGTCTACGCCACACAACGCCACCGTCCGTCTGCACTTCATAATGAAGCCTGCCTAGGCGACGCACTATCGTGCCGAACTCCCATCTTCGTCTCTGGTCGGAGTAGGCTCTAGCCTGGACTCGATCACCTACGGCGTAAGCCCTGGTGTGAGGCGGTGTGTTGTTTGGGTTGAACGCCTTCAGGGCAGATGAGTCTCTAAACATTACATGCAACTTTGTTCTCACCTCCCGACTGAACATCAATTCATAGGGGGTCTGTCCGTTCAGGGTTGGTGTGCGTCTGAGCCGGGTCTTAAGGACAAGGAGCTTATCTGTAAGATCACCTCTCTCCCCCTCCATTGCGCGTAGTGCTTTCTTAATGGTTTGCACGTAACGTTCAGCCTGACCGTTAGTGGCTGGGTGGTACGGGGCTGACGTCTTGTGTGTTACACCGCAGCTGGAAAGGTAGTTCTTGAATTCTTGAGACACAAACTGCCGTGCGTTGTCCGAAACAAGTGTGTATGGTGTGCCGAATGTGCAGATTAATTCTTTCAACTTAACAACGCACCAAGCAGTTGTTGTGGTCTTTGTTGGAAAGACTTCCACCCATTAATATCATTAGTCGACATCCTCGTCGCCAATTTATTAAATACACATTTTGTAAAACAATAATCTTTATTTCCAATTATTGAATGACAGAGACGTCAACCGTCAACGCGACAAACGTCGCCGCTTGGTGGCCAGTACATATCAATAAACATCGCATGCACCACTATGGGCGTGGACTTGGGTAGGTATAACTCCCATTATGAGGTCCGCATTAGGTGTGAGGTGTTCCAAACCATGATTAATTTAGCAACTCAGATTGTAAACCAATAATAAAAATACGAAGAATACCAAATCATAAGTGTAGCACTTAAAAGTTTATACAAAACAGTGAAAACTACAAAATAAAAAAATGCCCAAAAATCAAAAAGCCTCATACGAAAGAGTACAATATAACATAATACTATGGACTGCCAAGAGAACGAGCAAATCTATTCTCGAACAACTACGCTTAAGAGACAGACTATCCGCGACCTGTTACCAAAGTATTCTCGGTTACTTTGGTCCCGTTGCCCGTCGGGAGCCGGCTAACCTTGAAAAGCTGGTGGTGTTGGGCAAGGTAGATGGGAAAAGACCACGCGACCGGTCAGCTCACCGCTGGTCAGACCAAGTAACCCTCACTGGACTCTCTGTTACGACCGCCCTGAGAGAAGCGGACTAAATGGAAGGACATCATACATAAAGCCACGAAGGCCTTTCAGGGACACGACCTTCAGTAATGAAGTACGCGACCAAGAAAAGAATATAACATAATAATGTGTATTTCAAAACCAGCTGAAGCTGATACTATACAGAATTTCGAACAGCCACATGCTCAATACTAGCTAAGTCAATGTATGTTGAAGACAAAAATATTGACATTCGATGAAAAGAAAATTCTATTTCTTTGACAGGCATTATTCTACATACTCAAGCCAGCTTGATGGACTGATCTCGTCTCAAAAATATCAATACCAGATATCTACCTCATTCAGTACCGATTTGGGCGAAGACAATGACTGTAAGAAGGTTTTATATTAGCCTAAAATTTTTTTAAAGACTTGGTGATGCCAAAATCTGGTATAAAATATTACGTTCATATTTAGGTAGGTACATGAGCTACGGAATGCACATAGGTATTCTGCAAATGATGTTCGCGATCTACGCCTAACAAGTAAGTGAAGCTACATAAAGAAAATAATATGGAATGGATGGAACTCATAAATATTAATACTGAGAGTCACCGTCCCAAAATAAAAATATTTTATTTCACATAAACCTACATGGGCACTTATGAAACGTCAGAAGCTAGGTGCACGGTTCCAATTGGTCATTTTCTATAGAGAAGAGCCGGCAAGAAACTCCATGGTTACTCTTTTAAAAATAATTGGCTTTTACAATACCTTCAAATTACAGTGTGGCCCAGACATGGGAGGACAATGTAGGCCTTTCAACAAGCACCAGGTACTTGACAAAAAAATAGAAGATGTTCAATAAATCTACAGTCCAAAAAGTCTTGTGTCTGAACCTAAAGAGAAGACTGTGTCTAACTAGCTTCTGCTCTAAATCCCAAGGATATGTTCCACTAGACAACCCGTTATCGCATTTACTTGCCCGACCAGGCAGGCTGACGCTGTCTAATTGG
Source organism: Lithophane semibrunnea (assembly GCA_947363905.1). Classification (NCBI taxonomy): domain Eukaryota; kingdom Metazoa; phylum Arthropoda; class Insecta; order Lepidoptera; family Noctuidae; genus Lithophane; species Lithophane semibrunnea. The sequence continues at coordinate 3,473,804 of OX376186.1, read as the reverse complement.
CTGAAACGCCTGCCTCCGCCTAACCGATTTATGTACCTATATAAATTCCCTTGCATTATTTTGTTTTATTTTCTACGTACCTTAACTACCTACCTATAAAATTATAATTTTCTCAAACATGCTTGGAAATTCGAGCATTATTTTGACAACCTTCTTCAAGATAAATCGAAATTGCTGTAGTGACAATACGGCCAGCAAAGTTACTATGAAAATCCTTAACTGGCGTGTTTAGCGGCCAAATAAATTACTACGAAAACTCATATCTGTCACGTTATTTAAAATTGGAACCAACTTCAACACATGGCAACCAAAGAGGTAACTTAGCAAAGATTTTATTCGATTTGGCTTGCAAATAAAACTGTTTAAAGTAAAGAAGAAACAAATGAACATATTGCCGCATGAACTGGAATTTTTATTTAATTTACTCAGTTTGAATTTCCGAGCATTATTTGAGAAATATACTATAGAAGCCTTGGCCGCAATCAGGAATTGATGGACTCACGTATGTGTGCCTCGACTTCGCCTCGGCCCACAGTTTCACGATCGTCCATCAATCCCCTTATTGCTAGCCGCGACAGTTATGTACTATATCTTCTTATGAATGATTAACAATTGAACGCACAGTTCCGTTACAAATATTAGTAAGCGGCCCACCAGTCAAACCATTACCACAGAAGGACAAAGAAAATTACGACGTAATGGCGTTAGAGAATACATTTTCAGCGCTAGTATTTTCGTTCCACAGCACTAAACCCGTTATTATTGAGTACCACTTTAGAAAAATATGTTGACCTTACTAATCTTCGGAGGTCGGAAATTAGTACGCTTGGCCTTTTTGTGGAATCAGTAAGGGATGAGGGGGTAATAGCATTGGCGCGGACAAAGCGAAAATGTTATCGGCCCTACCTGAGAGCGGCCATATCAGTATAGTAGTATGTTTATCTGTTTGGGGTGATTCTAAAAGCGGTACATAACCACTCAGTTCAATGGAAGTCTTTGTATTTTATAGGTTCAAGCAAAGCTGTATAATGAGTAGTGTTTTCAATTAGTGAAGCCGGTTTATCACATCCTATAATTATGATGAAGGTAGTATTTGCGTGATGGATATTCAGACAAACAGACAAAAACTATATTTTCGGCATAAGAATCGTTACCAGACCTCGGGTGACGATCTTTACATACCGAGGACTCCTCCGTGCCTCGGCAAGCACGTTAAACCGTTGGTCCCGGCTGTCATTTGTGGATCTTTGACAGTCGCTGCGGGTCGTCAGAAGCCCGAAACTTTGACAGCCAGTCTTACCAAGGGTATCGTATTACCCAGTTATTGGGTTGTCGTGGTCAGATAGGCAGTCGTCCATATAAAATACTGGAATTCAGCTGCATCAGGTTAGACAGGAAGCCGACCCCAACATAGGAAAAGGCTAGGCAGATTGATTTTATATTATAATAATCATTATCTTTTAACCTACTTGAATTTCGATTTCGTTGAATTGTTATATTTCGTCTAAACCGGGCCCTGCGGTTGATTGAAAAACGAAAAAGTCAGAAAATATGCTTTGTCAACGCTATAACAATCATTTTCCAGCAGGCTTTTTCCGTCACTAAACGAACCTGTTATCCAGTGAACATTTCTAATTTCGGCCATAATTGAAGCTTTGTTTATTGTGAAATTTAAAAAAAAAACAGTTTTAATGACACAAAAAATAATTGAATATTGCGTTGGCTTTTCATTTCTTACAAAGTCGCTAGGCATAATATTTAATTTTCAATCTAAAACAAACTCTTTTCTTTTCAAACGAATTAAAACTTGTTGCTACGGCGTAGCGCATAGGGAAGCAGCAATTGTGAAAGGTTACGAATGTGCTACATTAGCAATTTAAAAGTAAAACAAAAGCCATGTTAGGTAATAAATTAAAAAAATATCGCAAGTCCGCACAGCAAATAGAATAGCGAAACCCACATTTAAAAAATATTAGGAATTTATTTTTGTAAATGAATTACTAGGACATATTAATGATACTGTTACAAAATAGTGTAGTAGAGTAATATGTTGGAATATTGAATTATTTTACTAAAAATAAAAATACCGAAGAAAAGTTACGATAACAGTATGTCAAACACCGGTCAAACAAATTGCGAACTTCCAAGTTTTAATGAAGTAAGCCGAAATCTTACCTTCTTTAATATAGACAGTGATGGGCAGGCTGCAACTCGAGATCAGATTTGAAGATCATAACAGGTACCAATATTATTTGGTAGTAACTTCTAAGTTTATTAGCAGTTTAACTTTCATATTCGACACCGAAATACTCGTTAAAATTGAGAATTTTATGAAGAATTTGTGGGTTTTTTGTAATTTTTTGTATTTACGGAGATATTATTTAGAATTTAGATGGTTAGCGGCATAGTGCCGCGTTTCGAAGCGCGAGCTTGGTTAGAAGTGAGCTCAGAGCGCGGGACGCGAGCTTTCCACCCTCGCTGCGACGGCCGACTAGTGGTTTCTTTCGGGTTGCGGATTTCGGTAGCTCGCGACTCGCTAGCTATCCGCTAGTGACGTGCGCACTTCCGCCGCTTAGCAATATATTACTTGCCATTTCACCCGACACCTTGCCGACCCTACCTTCGGCAATCCATTTCTAGTTATGGTGTTTAAAGTTTTATCTTCAGTCAACTTTATGATCTCCAGAGCTCCTTGAATTTATGAGTATAAGGTAGGTACGCCATGATTTGTATAGTATTTTGTGTTTAATTGAGTTGGTTTTACAGTCATATTTTTTTAAGTAATTTTATGTGGTTAGTTATAATTTATATCGTTGGTATTTAAAGCAAAAATACAAGGTGTAATTGAAATAACTGAAACCTCTTGATGGGTCATTGTGGATACTCATCATTATAAACAATATGTTGTCGATTAAGTGAACATAATTATGTAAATGTATTGCGATTTCTATGTAGGTATTCAAATAATAATGTAGGACAAAACTGTCCAAACTCACACTTCTATTCGGATTATTAATGGTTAAGTACTAAAGAAAAAATACTTGTGTCTTAATTATCACAGAAAAAAATGTGCCAACCTGCACAAAATCGAATCGGCTCGATGATTATCTTGTGTCCCATCTCTAGGTGTAAGTTGCCGCCCGCCCCTTGTCTGTTGGGTTCAGTACACCTCCCCGACACGTCTTAGATGCCTGCGCTCCCTAAGAAATCGCACCATTAGGTACTCCCGAGAATCATTCCTTTCACGAAACAATTCAAAAATCGGATATTTTATTATTACTGAAATCAGTGTCAACATTGCCCTGATTAGCAACAGTTGCGGTATTCCTGACGATACATTCATTTTATAAAAAAATAATGTCTGAAAGAAAAACTTATACCATTTGGTTGATTTTCATTGCCTGCCCCCTTATACATAACGTACAACGGCGTATAGTTTAGGAACTTCACAATTAGGCACATGTTTGCGGTTTTCACTACTGAATTATTAATCATTTCAGAATTGTCGCGTTACCAAAATTGCCAACTGACGACTGAAACTTTACTATGAAGTTTAGCAAATCGTAGTTAGGGGCACGTAAAAAATTACCGGTTACATCAGTCGCGTGTCGCGTGTAGTATTTGGGCTTGTTGTAAGCGGAGTTGGGTGTCGACTGGCATAATAGGTACCTACTCCCTTTTCATGACGTCACGACACACGCGTTTTACGAACGTAGAACGACTGAATACACGGCGCCTTGTGTGTTTGACAGATCCCAGAAATACTTGTGTGTATTTGGAAATGGGCTTCTCTCACAACTTGTATAACTTTAAGACTTTCAGCTTTATAATATGTATGTCGCAAAAGTTTCGGTAAGTGCCGCAACATTAATAATAAAAATAAAGTTTATGTCAATGAATCTTCTGTCCGTTGGTGCGCTTAAAAATTCGATAACCTTGATATCTCTGAAGACGTGGTTAAACTTAAACTTACTTAAATGACGCAGACATTTTTATTTAAAAAAAAACAGTCAGGTACGAGTTGCACTCGCACATGAAACGTTCTGTATAATATTTGCCAAAAAATTACCGAAAAATTGGGTTTCTTGTTTATGTAAGGAATGTTTCAAAAAATTAAGTTAAAAAAAGGGAACCGCCTTTAATTTTTAACTTTGTTTTATTATTTGGTGTTATAGCGGCAATCTGTGAAAATTATAAATATCTACTTAACAGTTCATGAGATACAGCTCGCTGACAGACAGACGGACGGATGGACGGACGGCGGAGGTTTAGTAATAGGGATCTGTTTGCCACCCTTCACGTACGGAACCCTAATAAAACGAAACCCTACGCGTCGAATTCAGAAACCTCGTCCTTCCGTGTTTTAGAAGTCAGTTAATTATGCCACATCATAAATCGCATCTCATTTCTAAAAACCGCTTAATGTTTAATTCCGCCGAAAACGTTCATAAATTTTCGTATACAACGTTGATTAATAAAAGGAAAAGGAAGTCGCCACGATAAATAATTATACTTTATTCCTTTGATTTACTCGAGTTACGAATTCTTATAGGTATTCCAAGACTAGAAAGAATATGGGGTTTCCATATTCTGTTTATACAGGGTGAATTTAATTCATTGGCATCTTCTTAAGGGGTCATTGTACTCATCATTATGAACAATTTTCACTATGGGACGAAAACTGAAATCTAGAAAAAAAATCAGCTTTTCCCTACACTTTGACGACGAGCTATGAGAACGATTTTCGAGATTTCAGGTTTGGTCCCATAGTGAAAGTTGTTCATAATGATGAGAACAGTGACCCCTTAAGAGGATGCCCATGAATTAAATTTCATCCTGTATAATGGTGTAAAATTGAAAATCTTAACCAAAGCAATACCGCTGTCTACAGCAATGAACTGTTTTAACCGTGGTATCCGCAATTGCGGACTGTCTGAGAATATCTAAAAATTTAATATAAAAAGGGAGTAGGTATCATACCTGTATCTAGGTAAAGTGTAAATGTAACCAGAATTTTATATTTCGTAGTATCATTACTACACTGGGGTGGAGAAACGAACGCCGATATAAATGGGCAGGGCCGCATTTAAGGCAGGGCAACAGGGGCCATGGCCCCGGGCCTCAACAAATAGGCCCCCTCCACAATACTTATTTTTTTAGATAAAAAAAGTTCACATTCGCAAGGAACCTTTTTGAATTTTCTTTCGTGTCCTGGGTTGATGATTTTGATACCGAAACCGAATTAAATCAATTATTTTTCGTCTGCTCCATAAAATTTTCGGGCCTCCACCTCTTAGTTGCCCCAGGGCCTCCACACCTTTGCATCCGGCCTTGTAATAAGCATTTCTTTTTCAGAATAATGTACAAAATCGTAAACCATGGAAACATCAAAGTGGCCCAGCTTTTTTGATGATGATTAGACATTATGTAAGCCTAATAAATCTTAAGGAACTTGTAGGTGCGCGTGGCTAATATGCATGCTATTAAGTGTAGTTATTAATTAATTAATTTATCTAGTTTTTATTTATTTATTTGTATATTAATTTATTTATTTAGTGACACGAGCGCGTAAAATTGCACATGAACTGACCTTTGGGCGTATTGATATTATGAAAAAAATCCTGGATGTCTACTCAAAATAAAATTATTTGAAATTTTGAATAAATTATCTATCTCTGTACGGTTTCCATTTTGCCATTTTCATACTACATAAGTTATTTATTTACGCCCAAAAATGGGTTAAAATTAGTGTTGAAATAAGGAAGTTTCGACGCTCACAATTTCCAAACCAATATATTTTTTCCAATTCTGCTTCAATACAGGGCTAGATAATGACAAGAGAAATTGATCATCTGCCTAGCCTTTTCCCAACTATGTTGGGGTCGGCTTCCAGTCTAAACGGATGCAGCTGAATACCAGTATTTTACATGGAGCGACTGCCTATCTGACCTCCACAACCCAGTAACTGGGTAATACGATACCCCTTGGTTAGACTGGTTGTCAGACTTTCGTGCTCCTGACGATTCGTAACGACTGTCAAAGATCCACAAATGACAGCCGGGACCAACGGCTTAACGTGCTTTCCGAGGCACGGAGGAGTCTCGATATGTGAAAATGGTCACCCATCCACGGACCAACCCCGGCAAGCGTAGCTTAACCTGATGGATCGACCCGAGCGGCTGTTATTACTTAGCCACGAGCTCCTTACTTAGCCACGATTACTTAGCCGACAAGAGAAATTGATATAATTTTTAATTTTAAACGTACCCCGTCTATCACATGAGTAATCACTATACTACGTTTGTACGGAAGAATGACCGACTAGCGTAACCTTAATTACACCTCCAAGAACCAACTTTAGTTGGCTGTATTAAGGGCAAACACTTGAGTTAGTATTTTGTACCCATTCAGGATAATAATCGAATTATCCGATCCCTGGCGGCTTCTCTGCGAATACTACGCAGCCAGACTCATAAGGAAAGGCCGTTTGGGAATTAATTTTGATTAGATTTTTTTTCCTTTTCCGATGCAGTCTTTATTACAATAAATTTAATACCTTTCGTCGAAGCGTACCTCATGATAAGGAAATTATATGACTTTAAATTATATACCGCTCAACTGTTGATTGGCCTTTAGAAGGCCGATAACAATTAAAATTCTATTGTGTCTCGTTAGTGAAAGTTGTAGGTTTAATTACCTAAACCCTTCAAAATAATTTACACTTCATAAGGATTCCTGTCAAGAACCCCAAACTAGAGTGCGCGCAAGATAAGTCTGCGCGCGACGGGTGGCGCTGGCGTAATTCTATAAACGCTCGTGCGATATCGCGGACGTGACAAGAGTCGCGCTGCCTGTCGCGCCCGCGATATCGCGCCAGTCTGCACGAGCCTTCTGCAATCTTTACTGTAATATTTAAAATATTAAATCTATATTAATAATTAACCTTAATATTATTAATATTAATTATTTAAATAATTCTAAACTTAATTTTGATCTTACATAAACGACAAGACATTGGCAGACTTATTAGTTCCTATTTCAGCCGCGCGCAGACTTACCCTGCGAGCACTCTACCTTTGATCTGAGGCTAGGGATACGAATATCTTTTACGGAAGTATTTTTCTTTGATTTAAGAAGACCCCAACCTGCACCCCTTTCGTGGGCCTGAAAATTATGATTTAAAAAAGTAGTATAGGTATAATAGATGAAATAAAAAAATAACATATTGTAGAGCAGATAATTCGGAGCGGATTGGTTGCGGATAGGATAACACGACTACCAATGAACTGTGAAAGACTGCGTAAATTCATTTGATAGTGTTCGCACTATTCACTAATTTAATTAGACCTCGATTCACAGATCATGGGCATCGATTGGCAGTATGAGGATGCAGTGGAGATCTTAATTTCAAATTTTAAAACTTTAGGGGTATGAGGGATGTAAAGTTCACTCATCCCCCATAGAAAAGGGAGGATCCTCCCTTTTCTATGGGGGATGAGTGAACTTTACACCCTGTTCCTCATACCCCTAAATTGGTGACCCCGAATATGAACGTCAACGCAGCCTTCGTGCAACTACTCCAGCGTGACGTCATCATCATCATCACTCCCGCAAGCTTTCAGTGAGGCGAGTCACACAGCCAAGCCAACACCCGAGGCGTCAACGGGTATCCTGACCTCCAGCATGCAGCGAACGCGCATTCCTGGTCATCACCCTCAGCCTCATCACCCCGACCCACTGGGGTATCACCTCAATCACCTCAACCTCATCACCATGAGCCACTGGGGAATCACCGCAATCACCACAATCGCCGCAAACAGTTCCGACCCACCGCGAACAATGCGGCACCCGGTTCCGACTCACTGGAACCACAACTGGCAATGGCAAGCATCTCAAGATACAAGACTCAGCCCACTATCGACCTCCGGTCTCCGGAGGGGAGTGATGTGGCGGTATCTACATCGCCACATGCGAACTACGCATCGAAGACCTGACGTCACATAAATCCTGCATCGCGCAATTAGAGTTTACCGTGCAGTTGAACATATATACAAAACCCAATATCAATCATTGGGCAGTTGCCCTCCAGACACAACACTCGTCTGGTCGGAGGATCCTCCCTTTTCTATGGGGGATGAGTGAACTTTACACCCTGTTCCTCATACCCCTAAAAAACCATAGCTAGGAGGAATTCGTTCGTCATAATACATATGAATATTTTCCAGCACAGGTGAGCAGTGGTAGCCCAGTGGTAACGGCCACGACTTACGGGTTGTAGGTCGTAGGTTCGAACCCTGACAGGCGCTTTACTTTCTGTAAATTATTTCATCGCCACTGCTCACAAAACGGTGAAGGAAAACATCGTGAGAAAAAACATGTCCTAGAACCAAAAATTCATGTGACATCCCAACAAACATTTTTGTCATATAATCAAACTTTTATATGACCTTAAGTCTTTTTAAAGTTATTTTATAGTCATTATTTTAACTCTTCGTCATGTACTGGTGTATTATATGTCCGAATAGTCATAAACATTTTTTGTCGTATAATAATGTCATATGACGTTATTTCGACATTTATAAAACTTACTTATACAACTTTTCGTCCTCTAAACGTTGTCGTAGTATAAACGTCATAAAACTGTACATTTTGTCATACAATTAATTACCTTTTAAACATCTGCTAAACGGATAATAATTGTATACACGTAGTATTTGTTACCATTATATATAAGTCGAATAAGTATTACGAGTGCGACCTGTATACATCCTAAAGTATCACAAACATGATAATACGACCGCTACTTAATTAATACTCATATTAAAGGTTTATAATTACCTTGTATACAATTTTCGCGTACTTTAATACAAAGTAATAGAGCTCAAGCTGAGAGTGAGCAAAATAAGAAAGGTTCCGTATCACATTTAAATGCAAATTTAACTAATCAATTTAACCAAAATACTACAAGTGTGCCCCGCAGTTCATTTTCCAAAGTTCAGGACTCTTGTTGATTTTTCGAAGTTGAAGTCATCCGAAAATGAAGATAATGTTGATAAAGAAGACACTTCAACCAACAATGATGACTTCAGAGACGATTAATAAAGTGGGCTATTGATTTTAATATTCCACAAGTTGCATTAAAGCCAAATAAATCTATATGAAGGAGGTAATAAAAAAAGGCGGTCAGGTCAGGTCAAGTCAGGTCAAGTCAGGTCAAGTCAGGTCAAGTCAGGTCAAGTCAGGTCAAGTCAGGTCAAGTCAGGTCAAGTCAGGTCAAGTCAGGTCAAGTCAGGTCAAGTCAGGTCAAGTCAGGTCAAGTCAGGTCAAGTCAGGTCAAGTCAGGTCAAGTCAGGTCAAGTCAGGTCAAGTCAGGTCAAGTCAGGTCAAGTCAGGTCAAGTCAGGTCAAGTCAGGTCAAGTCAGGTCAAGTCAGGTCAAGTCAGGTCAAGTAAGGTCAAGTCAGGTCAAGTCAGGTCAAGTCAGGTCAAGTCAGGTCAAGTCAGGTCAAGTCAGGTCAAGTCAGGTCAAGTCAGGTCAAGTCAGGTCAAGTCAGGTCAAGTCAGGTCAAGTCAGGTCAAGTCAGGTCAAGTCAGGTCAAGTCAGGTCAAGTCAGGTCAAGTCAGGTCAAGTCAGGTCAAGTCAGGTCAAGTCAGGTCAAGTCAGGTCACGTCAGGTCAAGTCAGGTCAAGTCAAGGCATTTTAAAAGGTTTTTATCCATTTGTATTAACCAGTCAGGTCAAGTCAGGTCTGTCAGTGATTAATGATAACATTACCACAGATATTATAATACTACACAGATAACATTACTATGTAGTTGAAAGAAAAAATTGTTTCATTTTTTTAATTATCCCAGGAACGTAATTAACATTTCAAGTTTTCCATTTCAAATGTGCGCATATCATTTCAATGAGGTCCATCTTTGATAAAAACTTATCAACATCCGCATAATTAGAGATCACTGTGGGGTTTACCTAAAACAAAAATATTATTTAGACTTAACCGCTTGAGTCCTAATGATGCACGCGATGCATCAATCGGAAATATCCTTCAAGCCCCACTGATGAATAAAATGCATCAGTCGATGCCACGCAACTTAGGTCTCTATTTCTACTGAAATACGGGTTAATAGTGTCTATGGGCTGTAGCACTCTAGAGTTGGATGATATTCACGTCAAATTAATCTACTAAATGCTTAATCTGTGCATGGATCGTTTGACAGTGTCATCTGTCAGAGCGCCTGCGCGGGTGTGCGCGGACGGTCTCCGTGCATATTTTAATAATTATTTCGTGTTTTTACTGCCGTAATCGTCGTGAAGTGATATTAAATCAAATTAATAATAGTTTATACATCGTGTGTGATAATAATATTACCAAAATACATAAGTTGAGTGTGCAAAATTAGCGTATCAAAAAAATGCCGTGAAAGTACTGAATGTGGTGGTAATTATGTGAATAGTGTTTGTTTTATGATGTTTACAGCGTGGGAAGCTACTATAAAATATTAATTAGTGTAATTGAATCAATTTGTAAGTGATTTTCACTACTATAACGTCATAATAACAACATTTTGTCGTCAAAACACGGTCCTAGAAATCAAGGTCAAGATGACCTCTAGTTACGCAATAATTTTGTTTTTTATTTTCTGTTATTATCTCAAACTGTTATTGTTTTAGATTCGTTATCTATTCATAATACTGCCTGTAAAATTTTATAACAATAGAAACAGTATTTTTAACAGAAATCGTCAAAACATAAGAACAAATAAACTGCCACGCACTTTACGATAATATTGTAAATCCTATTGTATTCATCCGTTCACCGTATATAGATAAGTATGTGGTCTGTTTATTCAAGAATCCAAATTACTTTACGTTATCGAGCTACGATAAGTATAACTCAAGATATTGAGGTTTTACCTGGAGCCGCTGACACGCGGCGGGCCTCCGGGGCGCGATGTCGAGCGAGCAGCGGGCCCTAAAAGAATTACGCGTTCCAGCAAGGAACCTGAGTTAACTAAGTTATAAGTCACGCAAACAAATATTCTATTTTTTTAATATAAATTCTTTGAACTAAGTTAGCTAAGCGTTTTTAATTTTATCACTGATCCCTAAATCAACTGTAATGGCGTAAACATTTACAATGAACACGCAGTTTATAGGTCGGGAAGTTATGTAGTTGTCATATAAAGCAGTCACTTAATAAAATTATTAATAAAATATGTGAAAACGTTAGAGTTTTAAAAGCGCATAAAAAAATTGTTCCAAACCTACCTCACATTAATCAGTAAACTTGATTGCACAATGGTTTACGACTGATGAAATGGTTTTATCACCTCAAATAACAAAGAAAAAATGCAATATTAACTCAGCTGTCAAAAACACCGCCATATTAAATTAACGTGATATAATCTGTTACAATATAATTTCGTTCAATATGAGCATCATCTTTAAATGACAATAACACAACGATTACATTATATAAAAGTCGTATTGTGTACCATAAGTCGACCCGAAGTCGAATACACGCCGCGACAGCTATCATTACATGATATTTAGTCAAATCGCCGACGTGTATATGACTACTATGCGACTAAGTAGGTATTTATATGACTGTTACACGAAACTCTTAGCAACTTAAGTTGAATAAAATGGGCCCTAATGCCGTAGAGTAAACGTCCTTATGACATTTATACGATTATACTGAATAACATTAAGTTGCCACCAAAACGTCTACTCAACGTCGTAAATGTTTGTTGGCTACCAACCCGCACTGGACCCGCCTCCCTCTCACAGAGAGGAGGCTTGTGTCCCAGCAGTGGGAACATTGTAGGCTGATGATTATGATGATATTTTCCAGAGAATAATTTTCCTGTCAACATCATTATTTGTAGTATTGTGGTCTCATAAACTATATTCATCATTAGTTTATTATCTTTCCGATTGAGCCATAGGCACGAACACTGTGTTTGCATTGTGTGGATTTTTATTTCTCCCTAAGAAATAATACTTATGGCACACTTTATTCAAGCTATAGGTACACACAATATTATATTCATTAATGCTAGAAGCATGCAGGTTTTTTGGCATGGCGACCAAATTGCTTCTTTAATATTCATGGGGTCAAAACACTGTGCGTCTACAAAACAGTAGTAAGCTGAAAGGGAAGCCCTAAATATCCGAAGCCTTTATTCATCAATAGAGCTTATTGTTTTATTATGTGTTGACCTCCCTTTAAGTGACAGATTCTTTGAGTTACAAATGCTACTTTTATCACATTCGCAAATGACGGTTACAAACGGATAAGTCGTTTCAGAGCCTCCCTATGTATAGGGTTATTGGTAAAACACCAAAAACCTCTCAAGGAGTCATTGTACTCATCATTATGAACAACTTTTACTATGGGAACAAAAAAAAAATCGCAGAAAATAAAACAGCTGTTCCGTACATTTTGACGAGTTATGCGAACATAAATGTACGGAACAGCAGTTTTTTTTTTCGCCATTTCATATTTGTTGCCATAGTAAAAGTTGTTCATAATGATAAGTACAATGACTCCTTAAGAGGTTGTTGGTGTTTTACCAATAACCCTGTATAGATACTTAGGAAGTAGAAGACCGAACACTACGCAGGTGCTTAACATACAGATACGAAAAACACACTTGACTCTGAACAAACTGACATTGCAATAAGGCACATTTATTGTTTTACATTCGTAGTTTCTGATTCGATTAAGTCATTGGACTATGTCTAAAGTCAACTGGAACAAACTCTTCTTAGGTAGACATTTTACTGAATCGCGATCTTATGATAACTACTTACCTACATGCCACAGGCCGGCGCGGTCAGGTAATAAATTGCGTAATTCACGATCAGTCACAATCTGAATCGGTTTGAAACATATTGCCAATCCATATCTACACAAGTTCGATAAAAAATCTGCTCAACAACGTAAATAATACAATGAATGTTGTTGAACTGTCAAAATGAAACAGATTAGTCTTATTCGGTTACGAAAATAAATTACGCAATTAGATACCAGAGGGCCTAGACAAGTGACAATCGCTTCGAAAGCGTTTCGTATTTTTACAACGACTCTCAATGCTATACATTTCAGCCTTTTCCATCATCGTTATCGCTGCTATAATGACACTTTGTCCTAGTGACACTAGGGCCTAGACAAGTGACAATTGCTTCCAAAGCGTTTCGTATTTCTACAACGATTTTCAAAAGGATTGACAGAAGCTTTTCGATAGCTTATGTCAGTCCATCGTTATCGCTGATAGAATGTCACTTTTTCTAGGGCCTCTCGTCTGCAAAGGCCTCTTACTGGTACAGCAATTTTCTTTGTACTTAATTCAAGAACTTACATAATTTCAATCGATCATTTAATTTTTACCAACCTTGCAGTATTAAATTATGCAAAACATTTCACTTTCCGTAAAGATAGTTGCGTCGAAAATTTCCTACTTGATAAAATTATGACTCTTAAAAGTTTTTTTTTTATAAAAGCAAATTACATACCATTAGAAAGGTCACACACTAGGGATGTTTTGCTAGAATTGGAACTCCTCAATCACTTTTTGTTTTTTTTTAATGCAAGTTTGAAGTAAAGATTTAAGTACTTTTTACATCTTTCTGTAAGTTTGAGGACTCATAACTTTTTTCTAGCTAACATTTGAATAAAGCAATAATCTTATAAGAATCCGCCAACATTAAAGATTAAAAAAGAAAACAAAAATATTGCCTGTTTTACCCATTTTTAATAAAAATTTCACTTTAAAGTTAAGAAAGTGGTGAAACTAGAAGAAAGCAAAAAAATTGTTTTTAAAAATATCCAGGGGGGCAGGGCCAAATAAATTAGGGCTGAGTAAGTAGCTGATGACCGCACCTATCCACCATTTTCGTATGTTCAACGTTCTGCCAAACACCCTGTATACATAAACTCACACCTTTTTCCCATGGGGGTAGGCAGAAACTAAAGAACGCAAGCTGCTACGATCCTTACGATTGCCTGCTGCAGTCTGATGCAGGCTGATGGTGATGATGAAGCAGGTTTAATATTTTCTGAATCGTCCGTTCCACGTAAAGGCCTATGTTTTGAAAGAGCCGTGTACCAGTCATTAAGAATACGGAGAAAGTCCAAAGTCAAGACCACGAAGAAACTGAAGTTCTCATACATAAATAACATACATACTTAAATTAAAAGTCATTTATTCAAAATAGGCTGAAAATTAGCACTTTTCGAAATTCAAATGAACTTAGTATATTGTACACTTGATATTGATTTTAAAACAAAAATATACCTCCAAGTTTTCAAGGTATCGTTTACGTGGCTGTAGGTACCTAACACAACGCATTAAACTCCGAAGGTGGCAGGTCGATAACCAATAAATAATACAGGTATTAAAACATAGTAAACATCACAGCTCATAGAACAGTTGGTCGATGGACGGCCTTGCAGTTGCAAGGTCGCTGGAACCTTCGATGCAGGCGGCGCAATACGATGTAGGCTCTAATGCCGTACCTACTGCTATTCCTACTAAATAGACCCTTGTATCTAAATATCTACGTTGTGATATTTATACATAATTTTTTTTTTTTAAATATGTTCGTGTCTGTCTGTGTGATCGCGTTGTTCTTCTAAACTAACGCAACTGATTTTAATGCGGTTTTCAAAATTATTTAGAGCGTTTATTCCGGAAGGTATACGTGTACCTATAATACCTACGTTGAAATCTTACATCTAACGAAATCTCGGTGTTTTATCAAGTCGTAAAAGCGTTGCGAAGCATGGGCGGTACACTAATTCGAGATTTATTATATTTACTTGACTTATTTATTAATTTTAAAGACAGCAGCCAGCTTTGGATATGGTAATCGCTCTTTGTAATTTATTTCAGTTAGAAAATGTTAGGTTTCGTTGCTCTTTTTACTACTCTTCAAGTTATGTCCCTTTATTTTATTTAGATAAGTTTTTAGTTTGACAACGGTACGTTCATCATCATAGTTTTTTACACTCTTTATTTATTTTATTTTGTTGAAAAAGGTTAAGTATATACATTTAACACTAAAATATATAAAAAGAGTAGGTACAAGAATACAAAGAAAAAATTTGCGCTCATTGAGCATCAAAAAATTCGTCCGCTGTCAGTGGGAAAGGTGCAAAAAGGCTGGTAGCGCGCAGCGTTGCCACGTTGGATGGCAATGCTGATGCTTTTACTTAAAAATAACCAGCCCTCTGGTCACATGAAGAGTCGACCAACCGCTTGGCGATCCCCGAAATACTCGATGAGCCGTGGGGTCCGAGTCCCACGGCCCTAGTGTTTCAACCCCAAACGGCTCAAAAACATACGAGTACACATACTTACCATCATCATCGTCATTTCAGCCGAAACATAGGACATAGGCCACCCCAAGCGTCGCCACATCGGTCGGTTCTGTGCTTCTCGCATCCAGCGGAAACTATAATAGGTACCTACATTCGTTTGTATGAACTTGGCAAATAATGCAGGCAGCTTTGGATTAGTGGTGGAGGTAAATGGTTGTTTGTAGGGGAGCAGTTACCGAGTCTGTCTTTAAATGAGAACATAGTTTTGAATTGAAACTGTCTGGTGAACTCTTATGCCCTTACTTTAAACACGCTGTTACATGTAGGTGCCATATATGTAGTCGACGAATAAAAGATTTATCATGGAGGATCCGCTATTTTTGCAAATTATTAATACATTTCTTTAAGTTAGATTTTTTCCAAACAAATCTCCTATGGAAAAAATAACTTTAATAATTATTCTAATGATTATAATTCTGTAAATACATTATGTATTATGGTCGCGAATCGTATTTTGATTAAGATACAACCTGACTCTGACCTGGAAATTGCAAAACACCTTTGAATTTCGCAGGCTACCACTGCGGGTCCCTCATAAGAGTAAGACATTATTTTGACTTTACGATTAAATATCGAAAGCAAATACTTAGATACTGTTATTATATTACGGTATTGCCATGCTATAATAAGGCATCGTTGATCACGTATTTTAGGAGGTATCTAAATGAAATATTTTTCCTCTTGGTGCACAAAGTTTGATAAGCCTGTAATGAATAATTCATAGGTATTTGCCTTGCTAAGTAGCGCTGAGTCAAACGAAACCGAATTATGTTCTAAGTTATTTTACGGTCTAATATAACTCTGCTTTCGACTGCTGACGACATAGACTGTGATCTGCGAAAATATTATAATGATGATAATTTAGGTGCAGGTGCGAGCAAGATTTATAACAATCTGTTCCCCATTTCTATTGCCAAAAGGTCAAATACTTACATAAAAGGTCAAATACTTACTTACATAAAAATACAAGGTTTTATTATTGGTAGTCTGATGTTTTTGAGGATTATTTCAAAATCTTGTGTGTATAGGCAACTATATTTAATTCACTAAAATAAAACTAAATTAACTAGAAGTACTACTGAAAGTTCGGTACGCGTATGTTGTATAAGTTTTCGAAATTCTTGTCAGGACTACTATTGATGCTGTTTTTGTCTTGACCTTGATATTGGGCCAGCAGCATGGGCCAACCTTTTTCTCTGTCCTGGACATTTGGATTGCCTTCCATCCGTTGTCGTATCTTCGCAGCCTTGGCCACAACCTCAGCATTCAACATGTTTTCCAAATACCGCAGTTTGTGAGGTAAGACGATCTTACAATGCTGAAAGTAGAATAATATATAGGGTATATAAATTTATTTCAGATCACACAATAACATTGAATATTATGTCCTTTAGACACCAATAATAAAAACTCTCGGGTAAAAAGATTGGGCGCTACTAATACGAAATTGGGCCGAATTGATGACGGATGGCGATTGGTGTAATGCAGTGGTTCTCAAACTTTTTAAATGACGGAACCCTTTTGGGAAGCAAAATACTTGATGGAACCCTACAATAAAACAATTGTTTTTATAAGTGTATTTTTTATTAATCAGCATAATAAAAGTACAATGTAACAGTTACTAATTATTATTTACTTCACCACTTGGCAAGGACAACAATAGAAAACATTAAAAAAGAAAAAATCTAACTAGTGGGAGGTATGAAACTGTTTTTTATTTTTCATCAATTGTTTGATATCAGGTTTGATGGAAGAAAGTTGGAGTCTCATATCAGCTTCGGCGTCCAGTCTATTGCGATATTTTGTTTTCGTGGCTGCGTAGGTAGAGAATCCTGTTTCGCACAAATATGTAGTTGGGAATGGGAGCAGAATATTCAGAGCCATTTGGCCAAGCATTGCATATTCATCTTGAATTCTGCACCAAAAATCATTGAGAGGCGTCGTTTTGAACAGTGACTCCATACTTGTGTCTGATGACATTTCTAAAAGAGATTCATATATCTCGTTTCACATGTTTTCAGGCTTTTCCAAGTTGGGTAAAAAAGGATTATGAATCCATGAATTCACTTTAATTTTTGTATTGTGTTCTTCGGGAAAATACTTTTCAAAAGATGCGCGCATCGAACTGAGATATTGGACCAATTCAAACACATCATCTTCAAACATTACTGAGTCGTTTTCGCTGACAAACTCACTGAGTAACGTAAAGCTTTCTATTTCTTTCTTACCAATGCAAATGATCCAAAAATCTAATTTTCTTTTAAAAGCAGTTATTTTATTATAGGCCTGAAACACTGTTGTCTGTTTACCTTGCAACGATAAATTCAATTCGTTAAGTTTTTGAAAGATATCCGCCATAAAAGACAATCGGAACAACCAAGTTTTATCATACAAACGGTCCTTCAAATTAAAAGAAGTATCTGCTGAAAGAAACATTTGTAACTCGGCTCTAAGTTCAAATAGCCTTGTTAAAGTTTTACCCCGAGACAGCCATCGCACTTCTGTATGGAGCAGCAGTGTTTTATGTTTGCTGCCATAATCTTCACACAATAATGAGAACAATCGGGATTGTAGTGGTCGTGATTTGATAAAATTAATTATTTTTACCGCTTCATCCATAACTAATTTTAGATTTGACGGCATTTGCTTCATCGCAAGTGCTTGTCTATGCAGAATACAATGACTGGAACTACAATTACGCGCTTTATTTTTAATTCGTGACACTGCTCCTGCTGTTTTACCTGTCATCGCCTTGGCCCCATCTGTACAAATGTCAATGCAATTGTTCCAACTGAGATTATTTTCTTCAAAAAATATATTTATTTTATTAAAAATTTCTTCCCCGGTAGTGTTTGTAAGCAGCGATGAACACATAAGCATGTCTTCTTCAAAAGAACTTTTATATGGATATCTCACAATAACCAGCAGGATAGCCAAACCAGCGACATCATTCGACTCGTCCATTTGCAAGGCGAATCGTGTATTTTGTAGACGTGTAACTAGTTCTTGTTTGACGTAGCTTGCCAGATCATGGATTCGTCGTGAAACAGTATCGTTTGATAGCGGAACAGTAGAAAGATGCAGATTTTTCATCGAGCATACATTTTGTTATGTCTAATACACATGGTTTTATTAATTTCTCAGCGATAGTATGCGCTTCACCTGCTTGTGCAATGCGATAGCTAACTAAATATGATGCCTCCGTGGCCTTTTCGTTGATAGTTTGTGTTACATGCATCATATTTTTTTGACTTTCTAATAACTGATCTTTTTTGCGAACAAAAAATTCTTTATTCTTGTCTTTAGACTCGGGGTGTACAGTTTCTAAATGTCGGCGCAATTTGGCAGGTGCCATGGAACTATTAGGAAGCAGTTTACTACAGAGCATGCAGAGAGGTGAGCCGTTGGAATCAACAAATCCGAAACTGATATAAGATTCATCATACTTCCTTCTTTTCGTCTTTGAAACCGTCGAGCTTGACGTCGTGGCATCATCTTCTGAATCGGTGATTGCTATATTCTCCGCGCGCACTGCTTTTGAACATTCAGCGTCATTAGAAGATGTTGTTGCAACACGTTTAACACCTTTAAGCCAACGTTCCATTCTTCTTTATTTATAATGTTACACGTCAGGATAGTGGGGTTTAAATAATCCACAATCGTTATTGCGTATAAGAGACTAAATTTAGTACCTACGGTGAAGAAATGTACAAAACTGAGACAACAGAATACAGCAGGCAGTAAAACAATGAACACTAGTTTCTCGCTAGCGAGCTTGTAAGTAGGCAGTAACTTATCGCTCCGAACGCTAATCGTCAACTGACGACGGGCGACGCTTTTATACTTAGTCCTAGACTCGATCTCAAATATTCTCGAAAATACTCGAGTCGGCACCTTTGATAAACAAAAAGCAAAAATAAAAACAGAAATTTAAAAATTGCGTTGTAAACAATATCGACTTTATCCTTTGAAGTTAGAGTCGAAAGTCGCTTGTTGACAACTATAGCGTCTAATTCAGAGGCGGCTTTTATCAAAGAGACTACGCGCTCACAAGTATACTACCCGCTCGTTTTAAGTTTGCCGCTGGCGATAGGTCAAAAAGTGCCATCAAAAAGTGGTCTGATAGTTTTGGGGTGTCAGTTAACCCCACAAAGTGTCAGGCCATTGTAATTGGGAGCTCACGCATGATGAGTAGGGTGACGCTTAGCTCTCTTCCTCCTCTAATTTTCAATGGTACCGTCATTCCCATTACCCCTACTGTGAAGGATCTCGGTTTGCATCTGGACTCGACACTAAGCTGGCAACGCAGGCAGGTCTCTAGTGTTAGTCAAAGGGTCAGCGGTACTCTGCGATCCCTGTATCGTCTGAGGAACTTTTTGCCCGCTAAGACGAAAACAATGCTTGTGCAGACTTTAATTTTCCCCGTCATCGACTATGGTGACGTGTGCTACTTTGACTTGAATGCAGTTTTGCTGGATAAGCTTGACCGACTACTCAACAACTGTATCAGGTTCATATTCAACCTTAGGAAATATGACCACGTGTCGAGCTATAGGTCTGAGCTCAAATGGATGTCCATTCGCCAAAGAAGAAGTTTGCGTGCTTTGACCACGCTTTACTCCGTTCTCAACTCTCCTACTCCTCCTTCTTATCTTGTTTCTCACTTCCAATATCTGTGTTCTTCACACACTAAGACTCTGCGTTCTTCTAACAATCTTCTCCTACTCTGTCCTTCTCATACTTCTGACTTTGTTCATTCTTCTTTTCATATTCAGTCCATTCTTCTTTGGAATGCGCTTCCTCTTGATATCAGGACGGCCACCAGTCGTTATGCATTTAAGCGGAAATTGCGGAGTTTTTTCTCAAAATAAATAGAGTAGAGTCATGTCATCACCTCTCACCCTTGAATTTGTATGTTATATATATATATAAATATTATAGTATTTATTATAGTAAATATATGTGTAAGTATATGTATCATAAGTTTATAGCTTATTTATGTACTGTACTGCTTTATCTATAATGCAATATGATATATATATTTTTTTTTCTCTTTGTTCCTCTCAATTAGAGCACCTGCCATCTAATCTCTTCACCACCCTTGGTTGACTGGTAGAAAAGGCCTCAGGCATTAAGTCCGCCTTTGTACCTTTTTTAGTGCGAAAAGTTTAAATAAATAAATAAATAAATAGGTATGACGTTCGAAAAGTAGCGTCAGCAAAACATAATATAAAAATATTTTTTATTTAATTGTAACAATAAAAATTGTAATATTTGGGTAAAACTATGACACATTATAAGTTTTGTTGTCACGTGGGGGAGGGTACGCGCATTCCACAGAACGGCAAACTTAGAGCGAACGGGTTGTACAAGTATAAAATTGTTGATACCAAACTTATGAGATATTGTACCAGCTATTGTAACACATGTTTCTACAAA
Organism: Lithophane semibrunnea; assembly: GCA_947363905.1. Taxonomy (NCBI): domain Eukaryota; kingdom Metazoa; phylum Arthropoda; class Insecta; order Lepidoptera; family Noctuidae; genus Lithophane; species Lithophane semibrunnea. The sequence continues at coordinate 3,452,979 of OX376186.1, read as the reverse complement.
TACAAATAAATAAATAAATAACGTTCATAGCGTTTTGTCTCCGCGCGGCCGCGGAGTCCACGCGGCCGCGGAGTCCGCGCGGCCGCGGAGTCCGCGCAGCCGCGGAGCGACCAGAGAGAGGTGTTTTGATTTTTTTTTCTAAATTCTTACGGAACCCCGACAGAGGTATCACGGAACCCTAGGGTTCCGCGGAACACACTTAGAGTATAGCTGGTGTAATGGCTTTGACTCTTTTTGTAAGAGATAATGTGTTTTTAACTATAAAATAAATGTATTATATTTGAAACAAAAACGAAACCTTGAAACTAACCGCCAGACTCATCGCGTACCTACTTATGGCTCGCTTATAAAAGTATGGTGAGATTCGCCCTAAGACAATTAAATTTTGAGCAAGCTTCACGTGTGTTACCGACGGCGAGCCGAGTAAGGTCGCGAACTTAAGGGGGAGTAGTTTGACAGCAAAAAATCATATTTCACCCGCGCAACCCTTACCTACCCCTCTCATTAAACACGACGAAAACAAAACACAATGCCTTCCCGCCAGCAGAAACTTTTCGTCTGGCGTTTATAGAATTCGAATTTCAATCTTCTGTAGTTTATTTTGCTTATACGATACACTAAGCTTGAATTCAGAACTATAGATCATGTTCATGTTTTGGAACTAGAAACTCAATGTTGACGTGAAAAAGTTCAAATTTAAATGTTACCAAATTTTATTTAGGACCTTGTACAATTTGTACCTAATGACGTCTTTGTGGAAAACTGTGTTACCAAGTAATAAATATAATGCTATATCGTGGATTTCTCTCTTTGGAGGATCGTGCAAAGTGATACCCAAGTAAAAAATAATATTCGTATAATGAATTTTGGATTGTATTGTGCAACGAATATGGCATGTGTCATGAAAACCTTTCCTGCGTCAAACGCGAACAATCCCCTTCGAAAACATTTGAAACATGTGAAAAAGAGGCCGAGTTCTGTACAAAAGAAATAAATGTAGGATTGTCGGCTTCACCACTAAAAGAATTGACATCTATTTATCTATGTAAATGGGTGCCAAAGTACCAAAGGGACTAATTATAACAAAGGCCCGAGGTACGCGCTCAGTACCGGCGCTGTGTTTTGGGCGCGCGCCCGGCGCGTTTTGGACGCTCGTCAAACGCAACAAGATTTCCACATTTTGTTGTAACTTTTGAACCGTGTTTCTTTTAAGTTTATTACTAATACGGAGAAAATGACAAGGAAAAATAGTGAAAACGGAACTCGCGTCCAAGCGTTAAGGGCACGGTTAGGCTTCATTTACGGAGACGCAAGGAGTCGCGTGTGGCTTTGGGCGGCGCGGCTCGCACTGAATTCAAACATATGGCGTTGTATGAGTGCGTTTACGGAGACGCGATTTTACACGCGTTTGTTTGAAATGGAGCGTTTTTGCGGCGGAGCCCGCGAATGGCATAGCCGCGTCACACGCGGCGTTTCATCACGGCGGCGCACGTAGCAGCAATGCCCGCGGCATATTTTCTCCCAGTCTTATTTGTAAATCGCACAACGGAGATGCAAGTTGAGAGTGGCAAGTTGCGACATGTGCAGGCCTAACGGCGCCCGGCATGGGCGCTCGCTTAGACTGCAGCGCTTGATATAATTCGTTACATAGGAATTCATACAATTTTATTGAGCGCCCGAAACGCAGCGTACAAAATGCGCGTCTCGGGCGCTTGTTATAACTAGTCCCTTAGTAGAAAGTTTAGTATGGTCCCTCTTTGTAACTGTTGAAATTGTAGCTTTGAAAACATGCCAAGTTGCATTATAACTTTAGGCCTCATTTACGGAGACGCGGGGCGTGGCGCGTCGCGTGCAGTGTGGCGTCACGCGGCGCGTCTGACGTTTTTTCTGTTTACGGTGCGGCGGCGCGTGAAGCGGCAGTTATCATCCCACGCGTTAACATAAACATATGGCAATATACGTCTTGATTGTCGCGGTTTTTTTTGGGGTTATAATATATATTTCTGAAATGTGCTAATTAAAACCTTTCATTTGATACCCAACATGGTATGATTAAAAAATATTTTTTGTTGTTCATGATATGTCACCTAGAGGGTGCCATTTTCAATTTAATGTCTTCATATAGCCTATGACCAGCGGACGATCAAGAAGCTTCCAACGATACCTCATTTGTCAAATTGTGATGAGTCTTTTAGAAGATAATATGTGGGAACAGACATAGATAAATACATAGAAACCGGTCAAAATTATAACCCTCCTTTTTGCTTCGCCGTAGTCAGGTAAAAACTAAAACCCAACTACGACAAAAAAGTCAACTAAAGAGATATAAACAAGACATCACGGACAGACAAATTAAAAATCCGGAGTCATACGGAATCTGTTCGAGTTCGTTCGTTATACCAATAACCGAAGAATAAAGGTATTATTCTAAACAAGTTTTATTTAGGGGCGGTCAGTCGCTCCAATTGTTCGTCTAAGGGTCACCTTACAAGAAGTTTGTCAAAAAAAGTGGGAGTAAACGAATTTGGATCCTGATTATATCGCAATAAGATTTAATCTCCAGTGCGAACTTTCAAATCAACGTGGAATGGGCTCGTTGGCTATGTTGTAAATTTTCTCCGCAAGAAAATTCACCGCAATACAGAGCAATGGCGCTAGTTGTACCTACTTCTTTCTATACTCCGTGCTACTATACCAGTCAAAAATCTGTCAAATAAAATGTATGTCATCTTGAGTTTTCAAATATCAACATTGAATTTTATATGTTTACACTATATGTTTATTTAGACTCGGTATTTATTTATTTATCAATCAATAACACTTGTAATATTCGTTTTGGAAGTGGTTTTAGTGTTTTTTTCATGTTTTCTATGTCTCAGTTTCTTTTGTGGAATGTGATAAATTACGAAAATATTATTTACGAAAATAAATAATATCTCAGCGCAGCTAAAAATTTGAGCGTAGTCCTCTCGTCTCAACAGAGCGACGCCGACTGATTTGTGAAACAAAAATATGCTTGAAGTTCCCGTAATGTGCGACGGAAGATGGCTTCTTCCACGAACTAAGAACGTCGTAAGTCCTACAAGCTTTGATTTGTAATAAAACCAAAAATAAAAGGAATAAAAAAAAAAGCCTACACAATTTTTTTTGCCTTGTTTTAATACATATAATCATCTAATTTTTATTATAATAGGCATTAGCATTTTAAGTACAAATCGAAAATACGTGAAAATTAGAGGTAACTTCGTGATATTTTTTTATCGAGAAAATTTTAATATTTTGTGTTTCTGTTCCACAAAAAGTTTGGAAATATCATGTAGTTACTCATACTATTTTTATTTTACACCTAAGTCTTATCAATTTCATAAAAAATCAAATTGAAGACAGGCACTTTTGCTTCCTACCGGCCCTTAAAGACCGCGTACTTTAAGTACGCACGTTTATCACCCACTTTAGCCATAGGATGCCTTGTGTGAACTTTTACACTAGATTTTGTTATTGTTCCAGCTCATATTTATAACTTCGTCTTCATGTTTATCTTATCGACAAATAAAGTTATGAACTTAATTAAGTATGTTTAATTAAGTTTCTAGTTTTTTCTAACTTATTGAATGTTTTTGATGTTCGGAGTAAACTTCGAACTCAATTTGTTTGTATTAGCAAATAAAGAATACGGATTAATTATAATGACAGAGCTTATCTTGAAAACCGTTCAATTAACCCCATTCTTTATATCTTTTTAAATGTCACCGAAACGCTCGAGTTTGTCGTAAACTTTTAACGAGAAATGAAATACCTACCAATAACGTAAAAGCTGCGGTTTTTTTAAAGTGAATAAGAAAACTAGATTTTTTATTATATCTTTATTATAATTAAAAATGAAATGCTGTTCGTTGGTAAGCGCATAACTTGAGAAGGGCTGCACTGATTTGGCTATTTATTGTTTTAAAATCTTCGTAGGTAATAGTCCGGTTCACACAGAAAGCAAAATTTTAAAAGCTGGCGGGATAATTGGTACATTTTCTATGGGAATTTCGTCTGCATTATTTTTCATAGACGGTTTGGACTAGTCCTTACTAGTTCATCCAAAAATCGCGTTCGGTCGGTAAAATATTCGAAAATACCCCTAGCTGTCTTGATAAATCGCTAATGTTGTCTTGTCAGATTTTTTTTTTTAAAGCCTGTAATGTTCCCACTGCTGGGACACAGGCCTCCTCTCTGTGAGAAGGAGCGGACCGTAATCCACTACGCGGGCCCAGTGCGGGTAATTAAGAGTAACTTATTGATACCTACAAATCTAAGTGGTAATGAGATTCATTAAACTAATATCTAGTAATCGCACCAAAAATGCGTTGTTTTCATCCTCATCATTCATCATTCGCTTGCCGTCATCCCAATTTACATATCTTCTTCATCCACACTTCTCTAATCGTCATCTGAGTAGTCGCTCCCTTTCCAGACATAATTATGGTCTTTCACACACTCGTCGTTTCTTTCATCGATCCCTACCATGTGTGAAAATAAAGCATCATGTGTCTTCCCCATAGGCTCTCATCTCACCCAATAATGGACTGTAACATGAATATTGATGCCTTCCCTATCACTTCACTTCGCTGAACTCGGACTCAATAACTCACATTTTTCAATGAGGTAGGTACAGTCGGCCGCACGACTGTGGTATCACTTTGACCTTGAACTGGCCTAGCATAGTTCGCAGTTGGAATATAATAATAGGCTAGCTTATACTGGTTTATTCTGGTTTTTTGGTTTGGTTTTGTCACCACTGACGTACGGTCTACTGTACGTACTGAATACCTACTATATTTAAAAATATAGGCTAGCTTATACTGGTTTATTCTGGTTTTTTGGTTTGGTTTTGTCACCACTGACGTACGGTCTACTGTACGTACTGAATACCTACTATATTTAAAAAACCGTTACAGTTAAAACTACTCAGAACCAATATTGTAGGACTCCAGTAAAATGGGAAAGGTACCTTCCTACTTACTAATGATCAAATATTGGTTTGAGGTGTAGCATAATTCTTCTAAAGGGACATAACAAAGCGAGTCATAAATACCATTGCAACAAGTAACAGAAAAAGAAAACTACGAGAATATAGATGTCTGAACGACACTTCATCTTTTAAAAACACATTTGTGACGAAGACCAAGATATTGCTGCAATAAGCGATCAGTGGAACAATACAGCCATAATCTCCCCGCTCGTCTTGGTAATCGCAAAATTATTATTTAATAACAAGTAGGAAGATGGTGTAGCCAATACACCTAATCGATTCTTTTAAAGCTACGATGGGGTTACGTGATGTAAAATTTTTCGTAGAGACGTGCTACGGTTGCTACGAAATTCTAAATAGGCGGTTAAATAAATTATGTATAACTACCGTACTAGGGCTACAATTTTATGGACTCATTGTTTAAGAAAAAGATCATTATACAACTGTTGTTAAATAAATGACTCCACCAATTTTTAGGTTACAAATTACAACAGCTACGGATCAGTTCGTTAGACGGTTTAAAGGTTTTAAACGATAATGATTTTGCTATTATTAATTATTAAAATAATGCAGTTTTTATTTCCATTATGAATTGCTTTGAACGGTGTTGGGAATGATGGTAATTAAATCTTTCGTAGCGTCGCTACGAAAGCTACGACTACGATCGCTACGAAATACACCATTTCGTGCGTCATTTAGCGAAATTCAAATAAAATAACAGTATCTACTTGCATCCCTCTAAGCCTTTGAATGACTTTTTGTTCTGACATTTGAGAACTTTTTCTGAATTTGAAAATGTTCAGAATTTGCACGGAAAAATTTCGGACGAAATTCTGACTAATACAAACATTTTAAAACAAAAAATAACCACACTGGCACCGGTCCAGCCGTTCTCAAGTTATGCTCGCTTACCAAAAAACAACATTTCATTTTTATTTTAAAGATCATAATTATCTTTTAAATTAAAATCAGTGACACTATCAGGTATCACTTCTAGATGTTCGAAATGTGAGAATGAATAAGAAAGGATCTTTAATCTTACACCTACAGGTTTACGTTGCGCCAAAAATTTGTCAATTGTAGGTACTGTACGTGATTGTACGCAAGTCTAAGACCAACATTACGAAAATAACGTTTTATTGAATTGTTTTAAATAATCAAAATACTTACACAGTTATTTGTGAAATATAAAATCAGAACTGAGAGAAGCAGAAATCTTAGGATCGCCGTCATGGTGAGTGGAAAACTGATTGAAAAGAAAGCTTTATTGCAAATCGTTGGCGTTTGTTATCGTTGTTATGTGTTTACAAAAATACTCATGAGTTTTGTAAACGAACCAGTAAAACACAATGAGTTGCGGTAACGTTTTGTAATATCTATGTTTACTAAGAAACACAATCAGCTTACGTTACTTACGGTATTATTTAACTTTGCACCTTGATTGAATAGGTACGCAACGACTGAGGACACTAATAATATGGCCAAGCGTGAATGCCACGTATACTTTGATCAACGTTAAATCTTTCGTCACTTCTACTGTCGGAGTAGTTGCCCAAAAATAACGCCAATGGGAACCGACGGTGGAATATACTACAGGCAGCTGACCGAACCAATAGCGCAAGCAATTATACTGGAGATCCGATTGTCACTGGTTGAAAGATAGATTAATCCTAACTAATATTATAAATGCAAAAGTGGGTTTCTTTGTTACGCTAAAACGGCTGAACAGAGTTGGATGAAATTTGGCACAGGGATAGACCATGACCAGGAATAGGATATACTTTTTATCCCGATATTCCTACGGGATCGAGACTTACGCGGGTAAAACCGCTGGGCGCAGCTAGTAATAAATATTCCGAGAATAAAAGGGCCTAATTCTCAAGCACGAAGACGCGGCTTCCTTATGGCGATAACAAGTAAAAATTAAATGTTTTCAATTCAAACCGCTGACCAACGGCCAAAAAAAAATGTGTGAGGAATCTTTGGCGGTCTGATATCGCTGGTTAACATTGCGATCAATGATATTATATTAACGGATATGTTATACACTCACAAAACAACCGAAAAAAAGTGTTCCGCGCAGCAGCGGCACAAATACCCACGTTTCATTCATTTTTACATTTCACTACAAGTAAAAACGCTACAATTGGAATGTTTTCGAGTATTCACGATTGCGCGCTTATAACATATCTGTTAATTTAATATCATTGATTGCGATCGGACAATTACGCACTGGCTGAAATTCAAAATTTCTCAAAAGAAGAAATTACATGTGGTTCCCTGGTTTACAAAATGCATGGAACATTGCTCTAATATGGCTGGATCTGGATGTCCTGTATAGACGAAAAACGACATTATTACGTTTTTCGTTTCAGGTAAGGAATAATCAATTGTTCTATTCTAGTCACTGCAAACCGAATGAGTACGCTCGTTGAATTCCAAACCAATGTTTTGATAATTGATTCTAGTGTCCAACGTCCCAACTCCCAACGGCTACTCTTTGTTGTAAAGTTTTTATTTTTGTGAAGTAATTTTTGTCCCTTTAAGTAATCTTATAATTACATAAAGCAAATAAGTATTCTGCCTGCCTAGATTAAATAAGATTCAACTACCTTCGTATTATACCTATATTACGAAGGTAGTTGAATCTTTTTTAACTACTAACTTGATACAATAATCGTAAGTACCTAGTTGACGTAGGTACGTCAACTACGATTATTGTATCAAGTTAGTTATTGATTCAAGTGTCTGATGTACCTAACTAGTTGTAATATGTAATGTGCTTAGATACTTAACATATACTTTATCTAAGTACTTACTATTACTATTGGTACTTAGTATTCGTACAAGGTAAGTAGGTAGGTACCTACCAATGTTGTTCACAGGTTTTTAAAGTTTTCATACATTTCCAGTTTTTCGCGCTGCGCAGCTAATAATTTGAATGAGAGGAATATTTTCCTGTGCAAAAAGTCAGTATTCCTTTTTATGAATTCCTTTAAATGATCATCGTTTATCTAGAGAACCTAGCCAACTTTCCGTATTTATCGTTTGAGTTTAACTACCTACACTAGTTAGGTGAGAGTAACGGACTTTTCTGACGTTTACAATAGGTAGTTTATTTGAATATTTGCACGAATTAGGAATTCACAAAAATTAAAACCCCATGAAGGAATAGTGCATTCGTGAATTATCTTTGTGATACCTAAGTACCCGTTAACGGCGCCCCTAACGCCGCCGATACTGGGGACAATACAATACAGACAGACTACTAGGCGCGGCTGGCGCTTCGGGCTTGTGCGCCTCGGTTTTACGTTAGAAGATCGGGTCGACAATCTCAGTTTAACTGGATATCACGATTTTTATGCAAGATTGGCCCCTGGTTAAGATTGGCTTAGCCTCCTGCTCTTTAAGCTCCTGGTTTGACTGGAGCTGGTTTTTATGACACGTAGGCCCGTTTGGCTGACGCAACTTAGCATATTTGTCAACTTTTGCCTCTGTTGATTTAAGGTCCAGTGCCACCCTGCCTGCCTAGATATAGACCCATTCATACCTACCTGTTAGGGAAAAATGCCATCGACCGGACACCGGGCACGGATCGACATGGGCCAGGTTTCCGTCAGCCCAGGCTGCTCTTGGCGGGTTGTCTGATAGTGAATCCACCGCGTTAGTGCAGTTTTTCAAAAATGCCAGTACCTACAATATCTAATTTCCATATAAAAAATAAAAAAATCGTGATTGTTTGACAATGTCAAAATTGTGTTAGTACCTATCTGTCACCTGAAATACCTACAATTTCTACCTAAAATTTTTCGTGACCCGTGCATATGCCGGGTAAAATTAAAATATCATAATCATCTGCCTAGCCATTTCCCAAATATGTTGTGAATCATCGCATTAAATAAAACATGGCGGGCTTAAAGCGAGAAACAGGTTGCGGTGATTACAATTGCGTACGGTGCTTACGGATACATCGGTCGCAGCGGTTACAGCGGTTACAGCTTGAATCAGTGGAAGATAGATACAGAAAATGCGGGCTAATGAACACAATACAACATATAGACATATTTGGAAAATACAATTCGACTTACAGCGAAAAAAGACGATCAAAACATTACAATCATGTTCCAGATGTAGTATTTATAACAACTTCTTTTGCAGCGAATGCACATACTGATGATACAGTGAACACTGCCAACAAGGAACATATACTCACCTACGGCAAGACTGCCAATGAGTCGTCAGCCAAAAGGGCACAATCTATGTTAAATACGTTCTCGATTACAACAAGTGTGTCTGGCTTCTATCCCGGAAACGATATTCTATCAAAACGTTATAAGAACAGACGTGTTGGTAAAACAATGTACTTTAGCGCTTTCGTTCCTACCTAAAAAAAATACCTAAGTAGGTAAAACTATCGTCATTATTAATTCGTCAAGCACTTTCTAATTAGTTTAGGTAACTTAGCGGTCGGTCTGTTATCTTAGCGGTGATAATAAAGTGTAAAAAAGAACGAAAAAAAAAATTAAAATTTGAATGTAAAAGCCCTCGCTAACGCAATCGTAATCAATTTTATAGAAGGCGAGTGCTACCTATAAATTAAGAAAAAACCGACACTGTAACTAAGTGAGACGGCTTATGGCGCGGGTCCCAAGTAGGTAACTAGGTACCTAGGGACCTACTGGCAAGCGCTGGCGCTCGCCTGCACTCGGACAACTAGGAGCGACGACGAGCAATGGTGAGGCTAGATAAAAGTGCCAGCTATCTATAGGTACCGTAATTGTACCTAGCATATGGTACCTACCCATAGACAGCTGGTAGTTTTGTCTAGCCTAGCAGATACTCGCTGTCGCTCGCCAAGCTATAGCCAACATGTAATTATTGTGTAATTAGGTAGGTACCTACTCGTATGTATGTAGGTAGGTACTTACAACCGTACCTACCAATTACTGCCTAGGTATTTTAGGTACAGCATTGCAAAAAGATATTACACGACACGGATAAAGATACTAAATAATTATCCAAGTTTCATGAATTTTGGAAACATTCCTAAACTAAACATCAGTTCTAGGTTGGGCTTGGGCCTTCCCGTGAGTGTGACCTACTGAGTACCTACTGGCGCAAAAATGATCGCAAAAACATTTAACTGTGTAATTCCCATTATTAGGCGCTTCAGTGGATGCTGGGAACTGTCAGAACAGAATGAGTGCTAAAGAAATTCAAGTACTACTTAATTATTATGAAAAATATATCACCTGCTCATCACGGGCTCATCGGCAATCATCAGGACAACGCTAGACCACAGATTTCTAAACTTTTATTTTATCTCTGTATTAGGCACTCATGTAGGTAGGTAGGACCGAAGTGAACTACACATATCGAGTATTGAGTAGGTAGGTATACACCCATCCGTAGTTAAAAAAACAAGCCACCAGGAGGGCTATAAAATCTAATAGATACCTACATACCTACCTATCGATCTCACTTGCCACCTGTTGTAGGTAAAAGTTTTAGACAATGTATTTGAGGCTCAGTTAAAGTTTACAAAATTAGTTAGATACCTACCTACCATACCAAGTGTGCTTCGGGATACATTCAGCTAGCATCTTATGATCTTACCCCCTTATTCATAAACTCGGAGTTTTATGCCAAACTTAAACCTCACAAAAACATTATCCTCGTTCTGGGGCAGTCGGGTAAAAAAATTAAGTAACCTACCTACTTCTGGTTAATCATAACGTTAGATAGGTAGGTACCTACTTATAGCTGGTTGTGTTTCTACTAAACGTTTATTAATAGGGGTGTTTTGGCTTCAGAATCAGATTGCGCGGCATTATGTACTTTTATCCGTTGACTCGTCGAATATGTCGATTCAACGAGTAGAACTAAGTAGGTCTTTGAGATTTAAGTACCTATGTCAAACACGGGACACTGTGCAACTTTCACAGCCTCCTGCAGGAGGCTAATATCCTATATGTTCTTAGTATCCAAATATGGGAATCTGGATACTAAGAACATATAAGTAGGAACCTACTTTATAAAAAAAATTAAACCGACACAGCCTCCTGCAGGAGCTCCCTAAGATCATAAAGGAACCTACTTGATTTTAAATAAAAAAGTTAAATATTTAAATCAAATAGGTACCTACCTAGGTACTTACTTTTAACCTGAAATTTCGGCGTACGAACGAGCTTTAGGTACACTGCGTTTCCGAACGTAGAAATAGTATGTCGAATATTTCTCACATTAGCTATAGCAAATTGTAGCGCAGAACGTTCGTTTTCACGATTAGAGTTAAAAATTACTTACGTTTCAAGTTCAATGAGTGAGAATAAACTAAATAGGTTAGCTATTCTATGCCTTATATCAGATGTAGGTATTTACTTCAATACTTAAATTGTGAAGATTTAATTGACCAATTTGCAAATTAAATCAGGTATGAACATTAGATGTACTTAAACCTAATGCAATTTATGAGTAATAATCATATTAAGTACAACAATTATTATTTTTTGAATGTATTTAACCTAATAAATTTTCTGCTATGAAGTGGTATTTTTATTTATTTAAAAATTACCTACAAGAACATAGTACATTTTAAGAAAAATGACGATAATATTGGGCATTGTGACCAGGGCGACGCTAAGGTTGTATCCGGTACTGTACCCGAGTAATTTTGGGCAGAACACATTGGTTTTGAATGTCGTCCCATTATCCATTCGTCGAAGGCCTCCTCATGTAGGCAAAGAGAACGGTAGAAATGCGGATTAGTTTTAGATTGTATCACTACATAATTATAAAACAAAGTCTTCCGCCGCGTCTGTCTGTCTATGTGCGATAAACTCAAAAACTCCTGCACCGATTTTCATGCTGTTTTCACCAATGGATAGAGTGGTTCTCGAAGAAGGTTTAGAATATAATAACCGACAACAACGCGGCATCAGCTAGTTAACTATAAAATAACACTCGATTTTTTTTTTTTAAATCATTTTATTGGTTAGTGGAAATACTTTCCCGAATCACAATAATTATGTAACTACAATAAGTGTCATTAGCGCTGCTATCGTATGGATAACGGCTAAACACAGATTAATAGCTTATCATAAGCCAGGCCCATTTATCCAATTTGTTATTCAAACAAACTGCTTTAGTACATGATTTAATTGATCGCTAAGCATGGGATTTGCAAATCAATTGCTAATTTTTTTAATGTGAAAGTATGACAAGTAAGACTATTCATTAATTCTTACTTTTTCGTTGCTGCTACGGTTTCCTGAGGCTCAATTTGTCATCAAGTGGTCATTTCCAGACGGGAAACTTCATCAGATCTATCAGTTTATAACCATACCTATAAGCTAAGATGACACAGGGGCACGCCAGCGTGTCATCAACTCCTTAGGCCGTAACAGCCTCCACCGAAGCAATAGGTAACATCAAGTCCCTACACCATTGGGCCTGGCCTTCTTCCAATACCAACGCGATCCAATAATTACGTGGTGTTCCTACCTATAGCTATAAACGTTGACACGATCAAAGCTCAGTCTCACAATTTCATGTTAGCTTCTGCTGTTTGAATGAACTTTCCATTTATTAATAAATGGTTACGAGAAATTAGACACTACACAATTAGACTGAGGATACAACTGCAAGCATTGACTATATTTTCTATTTTCGTTCGTACTAATAATATCAATGGAATTATATTTAGGTACTTTCACCGTTGGTGTCTTGATAGCGAACACGGCGCGTTTCCAGCAGGGCGTTGCTTTTAATGGTAGAATAGTTCCCTCTGCCGGACCGACCTGTCGCCACACTGTGGATCGAAAAGGCTCTCGTAGACATTGGAACTTAAATTTTATAGTGTCGGTTTTTGCTTGAATTTCTAATAGCCAATATCATGCATAAATATACCATAGGATACAATCTGGTAGGCAATGTGATAACTTTTTTTTTTTTGTTGAAAAAATTGATGAAGCTAGCTATGTTAGTTTGCTTAAGTATATCTCCGGAACCGAGAGGATAACCATATCCTTGCACACGGTTATGGTAACTATTTAATTATGATGTTTTAACATACTTCATATACTTAGCGAGTTTTTTTTTTTTTTTTAAGTATTAGGTACTTTTTAAGAAGTGCGGGTTTAAAAAAAACGCACTTATTCTGAAAAAATCGAGGTTCGAGAGCCTTATTTCGATCCACTGTGCGCCACCCTGGCTGTGCACGCGGCGCGTAAGCGTAATGGCGGCCCAAGACAGAGAAAACTAATGTTTTCATGTTATTTAAAGTAGGTTTCTTATTCTTTACAAAGCACCTTAAGAAATAATTGTAGATATAAATAGGTTATATATTATAAACAAAATATATAGATTTTGAGTAGACAAAATAAATTCAATATCTTATAAACAGCTAATTGTACTTTTAATTACATAATTATACAGAATTAAAAACGTTAGGCCCCTCGCCCACGGCGACTTTTTGTAGCGATGCTGTCGCGCGTTTTGTAGACGCGCTTCTTTCATTGAACGAATGTAAATACGCAATGCAAGAAGCGCGTTTACTAAACGCGCGACAGCATCGCTACAGAAAGTCGCCGTGGGCGAGGGGCCTTAGTGTGTGTTTTATACAGGATGGAAAAAACGCACAACACTTACCCATAGGAAAAGTACCTAGTTATATCATCCTACCATAAAAATGTTAATTTTAACAATTTGGTACCAATCTTTTCTTAAAGATGGTACATCTATATTAACTATTTTTGGGCCCAGTAGGTGGCCAAGTTTATTGCGTTACCTAACCTTAATAATTTCTTATATTTAATATTACGACTTTCATTAAAGGGATTTGAAGGAACTCAATATTCTTAAAATAATATTGCTTCACAATTTCGGACTTAAATCTCTCTCTGTCTCTCTCTCTCTTAAAATCTCCATGATCCTGATCATCACATACCTAGATACATTAGAACAGTCGTGATGTTAGGCCTTCTATGGTTAAAATTATCAGGCAACATGCACAGTCGAACAAGCTATTTGGTATACAGACAGATAACTCGCAACTACTTTAAACAATTTTGTGAGTGTTCCTAGTAGTCAATAATCCTTTTACGTCACTCTCCTAAGCCATAATGCTCAAAAAGATAAATTACACACACAATCAAAACGAATTTTGTAACCTAGAATTGAATTTATAAGGTAGGTACTGAAGTTAACACAATGATTATAGGAAGACTATATTTTTGGGCCTCAGACGTTTTGGTCCGATTCCCGGTCTATGCAAGCGACTTTACCTACTATATTATATTGACGCATTTTTTCTGAATTGTACTTTTCCTCTGTGTTGCGTTAGTTCTTTGCACCCTGTATAATTGAAGTTTCAATTTATAAAACTTACAATAGTTACAAAATATTTCTTGTGAGAATTTGTTCCAGTATAAAATTACTATAAATTTCTTAAAATGTAGCAATGATGATTTATTCAATGAAACCAAAACCTCGCATTAAAATCATAATACATAAAAAAATAGAGTTATAAGATTACAGAAAAGTGAAAATTTAGGAACAACACAATTATAACATTGGAAGGAGATAGAAGTACTAGGGTCGCTTCAAAAGAACGATCAATTTGTTATTATTATAAATATTAAAATTACATTTTATTATACACGTGGAACTTATAGTCATCTACAACTCATAATATACAAATATCATTGTTTGATAAAAATCATAAAATAATTTACAAGGTATTGATATGTACAAAATTTCATAACTAATATTACTCATTTCATCCATAATAAATAAATTAATAAATGTATATAAACAAAAAGAAGTGTAATATATGGTATAGAATATTACGGTTACGCGATTCTAACAAATATACACAAAGTAGGCATTTAAGGGAACGACACGGATTAATTAAAAGTAGTCCAACCTTTGGGAACAATAGGTGTGGGCTCCTGCCTCGCGCTCGAACCTGCGGAATAGTCTAATAAACCGAACTGGCTAAAATCTAGTCCATATTCGTGTAAGAGAGCACTGTCTGTAGATTTGATTTGTTCAACTTTCTGATTTTTATCACGACACTTGAGTGGATCGAAATCTTCTAGGTTTGTCGGCGAATCGTCCAGTTTAATGAGATCAGAATCAGAGCCACACGACTGAAAAAGAAATATGTGAGTTAAACAAGCACAAAGCGAGACACGACTCTTGGTAGGCCTTTTTGTGCACGTGTCATCAATAACAGAAATAGTAGTACAGCGACCGCTCAGTGTAGGGCACATACCTCATTTTAATGACTCATTTACATTAGTCGCACCCTGTCGATCAAGATTTCCAAGATATTAACAACGTTGTGGAACTAATAAGGAAATGGTAACAAGATATACTCCCGGCAGCATGCGTGCATGCATGCGTACTATCGTTTCGAACACATAATGAATTTGTGCTAAATGTCTACAACAAACAATTTCAGTAGGTAATGTCCATTTTCATGCTGTAAAGATGCATTAAAAATATTTTGATTTATGATAACGTAACTTTGAAATATATAACGTCTCAGTATGTATCATCAGCTAATGTAAATCAGCCATAATGGTCGGTATATGACACTACAATATAGTATGAAAATTAAATCCAAACCGACTAAAGTATACTCCAACTGTATAAGCCCTGACGTATGCCCGCCCGGTTTCAACACACCACATTTTTATCGAACATCATGGATGGGTTGCCACATTGAAAGATAATAAATTATACGTTAGTCTGTATTTTTACTCATTAATTAAAATTAATATTTTTTAAACTACCCCCAAAATTTTGTAATGTTCAAAGCTTTCACATGAAAATATAATTATGTTACACCGATTTCGGAGCAAGCGCTACTTAGGTATTAAGCGCGCTTCGTGCTTTTCCGCCAAGCTGCTAGGTTCTTTTTTTAATTTATGGAATCAAACAGACTAGTCCATTTTTATAGAATAAGTTGACAGGAAATTTCACAACAAAGAAAAAATTTCATAGGTCTCAGAAACCGAGGCTGTCATCCGATAATGTGATATATAGTGTGGGAAGAAAAATCCGTAACATCAATACTGAAACATAGGTACAACTATTGGAGATATTTCTGGTAAAGAGGTTTGAACTTTTGTAATAGAAGCTGGCATATTCACCAGACCCCTATCGCCACTTTAATTTTTTAGCAAAGTGGTATATATGGGTCAAAGGCACTTAACACAAGCAAAAAAATCCTGAGATTATGGTGGCCTCTTCTCATACAGAGAATTTGGATGCAACTCACAAAATAAGAATTTTACATCAATGTGCCACTTGCACCATATCTTTGGACAGTCTTTAGTTGTTTAGGTGTCCTCTGCCCATATGTATGATGCCAGATTCACAGAGAGAGAGGGCGCAACTTCGAAAAAAAAAATCAATGCGGTGACTATGCCTCTTTGGTTCTTATTAGATGAAACATACAGACAAAAGTATATTTTAGACGATGTAACGTTTTTGTTATTTTAATTAACCATCATAATATTAAAAATGGGATAAGGATTTTAATATTGAAACCTGGCTTTAGAGCCGTTGAGCGTACGCTATATTAATCATTAAACATGTGTGCACAATACTTTCATAAAACTAGTTTCACACATCCCGGATGCAACATAATAACGATACTGCGAAGGCGCTCGACGGCTCTTTGTTTACTTGCACAAGGCGGCAATTTTAGTAAAGTAGTATCAGCTTTGTAAATCATGTAAAAAAGTAATCAGAATAGAAAGTATGACCATACTTCTATTAAATAAAAATCCAATATTTATGCATACTTAGATATATTTTAGTAACATGCATTTGCAAGTTCTATGTAAGCATGATCTTGCTAAAGGACGACAAACAGTGTATTATATACAAGTGCTCGTGTCATTATATTGATATAATATGATAAGTACAAAATACAGAGTCGCACAGTCATGGTAAGTACTTCCCACAAATTTTATTGTCTTCGTGTTAAAATAAACATTTATGATATCTAGATCAAAACGATCCGATAACTCTCTATTCAGTATAGGATGAGTTGCATGATACATGCCAAATGCCTATGGCGAAATCATAGATAACGAATAAACGTTGAAAACTAAGTAATATAGCGTAAGTTTCGACGACTTATGTAATGGACTACAAATCTATCTGATCTGAACAAAAAACCGTACCACAGATCGGTCGGTTGCAACGACCAGAAAACAAATCGTTAAATTAACCAGTTCGATCGTTTAGTGTTTGCGTACATCCGGATATATCGGTGGGATCAGATTTATTTTAATTTGTTTGGCTTTATCGATCTGTGTTATGGTAACCTTTCCTTTTTTACCTTTTTTATCGTGACTGCTACAGACAAATATTTCGACGTTAATATTACCCTATTGTTGTCATCATCTGTTAGGTCAAGAACTTGGGGGCAGTAAAAATGACTGAATGAATGAATATTACGTCAAATATATTTTCAATTCTTAAAGTTTTTGTTGTTGTTTTTAAGTTAATGAACATTAAAAAAAATGGGTACTAGTTATAGTTAAGAGCCTAGGTTGATTGACTAATACAGCAATTTTCTGATCGTAGTATTCTTTAAAAACTTACTGGGGTATACTTAAGTAAGTATTTATGTAAAAATAATAATTAATTTAAATGTCAGTAAGTAAAATTTCCCACGTCGTAAAAATATACCTACATTCTATGGGTGTGTTATGCAAATCATCCTATCGTAAATAGTAAGTATTAAAAATATTTTTTCAGCATTTGTTATTCTACTCTTAAATAAAACGAGCTAGCATCACAATATGAGATCATTCATTTTTTATACTTATTAATCATATTATTATTCTGATCAGAATACCAATAAGCAAATTATGCAAATCAAAGGAGTACAACATGCGTAGGCCACGTATAAAAATAAAATAATTTGAACTTGTAATAATATTATTTAGCAAAATAAAATCTATTTATCTGTAGCCTGTAACGTACATTCTTCTAAATTTCATAGTATTCCCACAACAATTCAATAGTGAAAAGTAATTAACAATAAAACAATATAAAAAGTAAACATTTTCAAAAGAACTAGTAGGGCGATTCTATATTAATACCAATGGTAACATAACAAAATATCTCTAATAAATAGCGTCTTAGTCGAAAAGAGTTCTTAAGCATTAAATAAATTACAAAGCAAAGTGAAAATATATAGGATAATATCTTTCTTTGACGACTAAATTTAAAAAAAAAATGTCAGCAATAAAACAAAACGGGGATTAAATATATTGTGCTAGGTTTGTTCCTATTTGTTGTGTTACACTTAGCATCACTTTCAATACAACCAGTATCATATTAAGTTTTTCAAATGAAACGAATGACTATAGATACAGAAGCGACGACCTACATTTTTGCATCCTAGTAATACGGCCCCATAACCTTATAAAATCGTTAGATTGGATTACTGTAAGCATAAAAATATCAGAAAATTTCTGGACCAGACTTTCAAATACTATAAACCAAATTCACCGAACTGTATCATAGCAATACTCTGGCTTTTAGGGTTCCGTAGTCAACAAGGAGCCCTTATAGTTTCGCCATGCCCGTCTGTTGGATGTAGATGAATAATATATCTAATAGCTATGCATCCCATATCAATACAGATATCCATTGCTCGAAAAATTTATACAAATATGTTCTAAAAATTTGCTCAACAACGTAAATAACTTAATGAATGTTGTTGAACTGTCAAAATGAAACAGATTGTAATTGATTGTGTGTTACGGAATTAGGGTGCTTTAGCCAAGTTTTATTTATAAAAGATGGCCCGCCGGATAAGACGAAATCAAAATTTTGGCCCTTCTTTAAAATTGGTTGAGCAGGTTTGAACTAATCTAACGATTTATACGGTTTGGGCGGTATTGCTATGATACATGGTTTTTGTCGTTAGATCTGTAACTACTACATTCGCATCTTTTCAACAACTTAATAAGTTATTAGTATATGTCACATTTGTTAACCTTTGCTCATTATGACGTAAATCATAAAATGAGATGAAATTCACGTTATAAAAATCTAGGAGAGCAGGAAGTTTGCAAAAGTGATTGCTAAATTAATACAAAATGTATGTATCACACAACTCCTTTCCACCGTGCTTAATATTAAAAGCAACAGTCTTCGGAAAAAGTATGTCCTACTAGTTACGAATTAAGGGACTTCACGGGTTATATAAATATGATTAATTCATAAACACGAATCTTAGAATATCTAATATCAATGGTTAAGTAAATATATGTATAGTCAACCTTTGTGTGTTAGTGCAAACATATTTCACTCTTGCAATTCAAGGCATGTATTCTATAATTTTCTGCTTTACAATTAGGTATAAAATTGATATGATTACAAATGTGCATATCAGAATTACCTCTATAATTTTCCCCTTGTACGAAGGTAGGTCAGTGTTGGATGCCACGGCGAGCCTGGGCCTTACGCTCTCTTGGCTCGGTTTACCTATAGTGGGTGCCGTGAGTTTTGGCGCTTTGCCGTTACAGGGCAGCGGCACGGCTGGTTGTGACAACTTTCTTTGATTAGTTGACAGAGTCAACTTTAATTTATCCTTATCATTGCCTTCTGTGAAGCGTATCGTGCTGGTGTGAAAGTCTGACGTAGTTTTCACATCGTTTTTTGTGATGTTACTGACAAAGTGTAGATTTTGGAGCGTCGATGCGGTCGTCGCACGCGGTGGCGGCGTTGGCGCGTCAGACAAATCAATTAGTTTCCTCGTGGAAATTATTGGGTAACGGACTGGGAGTTGGGGACGTTCTGGTAACCGGGGTGGGAGACATGGTGACAGTGTTTTCTGCAAAATAAAATTGAATGATGTGCCACGGTGCTCCTAGGAGCGTTCATGCTGCTATCGCATTCACATGGTACTAAACACAATAATGTGGACAGTACAAATAAGAAAGCACGGTATAAGTGTACTAAAGCCTATTGATGTAATTAAATAAGGGTAATGACATTTATCATGGCGAAACTATAGATGAGATACCTTTTTAAAAGTAAAATAGACACTTTGAAATAAATCTCTACATGCCAATAATGAAAGAAACTAAATCACTAATCGCTTATTGTAAATAAATTAATTCAAAAAGGTACCAAAGTCTATGATAGCTATTAATGAAAAAACGTAATCATACTTCCGATACGATTCCACAAATAATTTTATTCATAGCGGCGTCGGTAACCTGTCTTGATTGAGAATACAAAATCGACATTTATATTCTAACGACGTAACTTAATTTAAATGACTCAGATGAGATGCTTGTCTCGGCAGGAATAATAATAATCCGCTAACCTAATAACTTGCATGAAAATTCAAAACGAGAAGCGAATGGCGACATTAATATATGCAAAGTGGCGTATCGAAAGTCGTGATTCTATACTAACAGGCATGACGAACTGACAGAAGAACACAAGCGTCTAACAAGGAGCTACGAGGATGACATCTACATGTAAGTGCGAAGTCATTTGTCACTTACTGCTTTGTCTGGAAGACTGATTTCTGAATTGTGCGAGCTATTTGGGAAGCTGTCCCGGCGTTGTGCTTTCTTGCTGTCGAACAGGTACTCCATTTCGGTGAGCAAGTCGAGGGGGAGCGCGGGGGGGGCTTCGCGGGGCGGCGGCGGCCTCATCGTCAGCGGTTTGTTCGTCGGGGAAGAATCCGACGAATCCGACGACACGGGTGTCGCTGACCCGCATGAGAACCTTCACATATACACATAAATAACATTATAGTCGAGCATTGAAAACGTTTCACTAGTGATTAATTCTACAAAGAGTATAACGTAGGTATTTTAGCGTATTTTATGTCTTCTGGTTGCCACTGGAGCGTTATTCTGAGTGTTACTACTCCAAACTATTCATACGACAGCGCCGAACTTGTGATAATACCACGTTTTATTACAACGACATGGAATAAAACTGGCTCTGAAGCAGTTGTTTTTTATATCTGTTGGCGGATAATCCTTTGACTTTTTTCAATTTTGTCGTACGAAATCATGTCACATAAGTACTTATGTAGCACTTATTTACGAAGCACTTCCCAAACGCAGTTTGTCACCAGCGCAGTCCGTAGCGTTATGATATAAAACCCTAACATACTTTAAAATATATAGGATCAAAGAGGGCAATTTTAAATCAAAACATCATGAGTTTTTAAACGGTTATTATTATAGATTCAACGAAACAAAGATGTAAACATCGAATTATTGTGTAGCCAACTTAGCAGAAGCACAAATCTAGGGTCTTTTGAAGGTCAGGTTTACAGATGGTTCGCTTTAAGCGACCAGAAACGGCTACCATTGCTGCATAAACACATACAGGACCGCTCCAAGCTCTTCCTTCGCGAAACGTGGAGTGAGGAACTTTTCATGCACTACAACATGTAAAAATGCTTCTGCATGGACCCAAGTGGTGTCTCAATACTTCTACACTACAATTACAACACTTACGCTCTAACATAATATAATAGACATAAATATTTGATTACATTTATACAGACACATAGTGAACTAAACTACATACATCATTACAAAACAACAGTAACGTAATCAATAACAAACATACCTGACGACGGGTCGTCGTTATTGTAGACGCCCGCGATCGTTTCAATTTTATTGCCTTAGAAATACATACCTTTAAGAAACGCCAGTATCGCTATATTCACACCCAATTGGCGGCTTCGGTACGATTACCTAACGTTTTACACGAGTAAAAGCGAGCGTAAACATCAGCCCCGCCAAACTCGCTTGAAGCGTAGGACCAACGGCACCACAGTGGCCCTTAGCAGTTCTTGAATTTCGAATGGAGCAGTAAGCAGCGGGTCACAAAGCCAGCCAGTCATTTCGCCTTCATTTGATAACCTAACAACTTGTAGCGGACACGCAAGCCTCAGCCCACAGCTCTTCAGCCGTTTGACATACGGAACTAATCTTACCCGGTTGAGGTACCATTACAGCAGGAAACCACTACGCACCAGTTAGTTATTGAAGAATATACACACAGCATCACCCCAGGTCATTAAAGAAGATATCTGACTCACTTTGGACATTGCTACATCTGGTTTCGAATCACTGTTACGCCATAATCGTTGATCCTTAATTAATCCATCCATAACCCACCGGGCAACACCACCGACCTGGTTAGATGGTACTCCTTTGAGTCGAGAGAACGTCACATGTCTTTCTTTAACACTTCGAATTCAGTGGCGGTACCTTCACATAATATTATTACAAAAAAAGATTTGTATAAATGATTCCGTAGGTACTAAAGATAACTTTATAAATTATTTTTGCTTATCTTCTGATAAATTCGATATAAAAAGCACGTTACAAAGAGCACATATAACTGGTCAGTCCTGTGAATCAGTCAGTCCTGTGAAGCTAGTCCTATTCTTTCAATGTCTATAATCGTCGTTAAGAGTAGTAACCGAAAATCTGATTAGGTAATGGTCTTTCGCGCACAAGCATAATACGACAAGGATGATCGAGCCTGTCGAAGTACACTGTAGGAAAAAAGTAATAGCCAGGTTGTGTGAAAACACTCGGTCCTCCGCCTTCCGCAACCGGTCAATCCCGGACACCTTTCTAAGGTTGTCAGTCCAACTAGCTTGGCACTCACGCTACGCTTGCCAATACGCGGTCTCCACTCAAGGAGTCGTCTATGTCTACTCCAACGGCCATCAGTCTTTTGATAGACTTGGCCGGTCCACTCACTCTTCAGCTTGCCAAATCTGCAAGCTATGTTTATGAAACTTTTTTTCAGAACAATTTAATCCCGGGTCTTATCCTTGACAAAAACTTGCTTATAGCGCGTTGAGAGAACTTTAATAACGTGGATAACTTATCAGTGGCCAAGCCTTGGCACTTTATGTCATAAAGCAGATAGCCTCCATAGGACAATCTAAAGTTTGGATACAATCAAACTGTTTCATAATTTAATTGTATAATTTATTATTTTTATGACATTGATTTTACATTCTGTGTGACTTGTTAAAAATTTTAGGAAAATCGTCAACTTTTATAATGTTTGTAAATAATGAGAGTACCATGTATCATCTATAACATAATTAATTGATTTGTCTTTGCTTCATTTTAAATTATTTTTACGTATTGTGGTTTAGTAATTTTATTCTAGGCACATCGTCTTCACATGTGTATACAAAATATTGTAAAACAGTTGAACCATCAGCCATTCAGTGTTTTTCTGTACATACATTATACTTATACTATAGTACCTAACAAAGATTTGTTGAGCTTGCGCTATTGTTTAACCATTAGTACTATGGAAGAAACAAATATCGACACACCGTAAGGACTATTTTTGCTTGCAGCGTTCGGCCGCTATAGAAATCTCATCAACCAATAGCATCACAGCATCAGATTTTTGCCGAGTCCCTTGTATTTGTAAATGAAAAAAAAAAAAGTAAAAAACCAGCTGAGATGGTGCGTTTTCTTTTTCAATGGCAATAAATAGCAATGGGATCTTCAAACACAGCAGTTTCGAGTAGATAAATAAATTGGGAGCTTACCCATGAACCACATAATTATGTAGGATGTTGTATTTTACAAAATTTACAGATTACACTTTAATTTTTTGGGATACTCTAATACCCCAATATGGCATTCCATAATATACACAAATAATGAGTATCATAAAATTTAAAACATCATTTTTTTAAGCCTAATATGTATAAAATAAATAACCTGAAATGCGCACCTTTTATAGTTTTAGATTGTTCTAGAACTAATGGAAGTTTACTTATTCTCAACTTTATTTCAAGTACGACATGGTCAATATTTGTTCGGCAGTGACGCCCGCGCTGTGTTGCACTTTGCCACAAACAAAATGTAAAGTTTAAAACCATTCAAATTAAAAACTTTCTCATCTTTGTTTCTTTTGTTCTATTCCTAGTGGTCGAAAAAGGGTGGTTTGGACATCTGTGATCATTGTAACAGAGCCTACAAAGCACACAAACGATAAAATATTACTTTGTATTTTTGTTTCATTGGTCGACGCAAAAAGGGGCTGTAAACAGATGGTCATCGTGCTCAAGGGATTTTGTTTTTGAAGTGTTTAGATATGGGCTGCCTCGATAGTACACCACTGATTTCGATACGACAATAAGAACCATCAAAAATAGTTATAAGTACACCGTCATGCAAAAAATTTAAAAAAGTGCAATTTTGGCCTAAATGCAAACAACTGGCCACATTTTCGCGGTTCACACTTTACTTGCGGTAATTTAAAATCTTTCAAAGAAAAGATAAACATTTAACACTGAATTTCAATTGTTATGATGGCGCGTTCGTCATCGTATTCGCGCAGAAAAGTCCGGCGCTGAGAATTTGATGACGCATGGAAATGAGGAGTTTTTACCGAGAATTTTACGAATTAAATGTAGACGACGAATAGTGTAGTCTTGGAATCAAGTACCCTATTGTACATGATATGTGACCAATTGTGCACGTGACAATGAAACTGTCAGTGTGGCCAAATTCGTGTTAAGCATGCTCATAAATTAAATGGCTCAAAGTGACCAACTGCGTTTGAGGTATACAGCATGTGCTCCTGGTATAGAAGCCTACTGCTATATCCTCCACTCCATCCGCCGGATATTATGTCATTGTAGGCATGTGTTGTTAGTGCGGCTTGTTTAAAACCTTGCCATATACCACCCAGAGACGCCTTTATTCCGTTTGTCCTGGATTTGTATATAATTAATGTTGTTAAATCAAATGATGATTTATAAATGAAGTATGTATTATGTAGGTAGATACGTTATATTATTTATTATTATTATTTACTTTATTTTCAGGCAACTAAGGCCCATAGATAAAATACACAAAATAATCTTAAAAAATAATAAACTAATACATAATAAAAACAACACAAAAAATCTATTTACTACGTATGGACGGCGACCCCGGCGGCGATGTGCCCCTTATTTTTTCATTATTTATCTACTTTAAATTTGATTGGGCTTCGAACCGCGGACATTTAAGTTTCATTGTTGACCAATATGCCTTATGCTTCCCTAAATAGGAGTGTAGATATGTGGCGAAAAGCGTAAAAAAAAAGTTTTTTTTTAAAATAAGTATTACTTATGAATAATTATTTATTTACAAAGTATTTATACGGTAACGTATCTACCTATTATGGTGGGCACATTTATGAAATTTTAGTTGAAAAAAAATAAACTAGTTGTTATATTTCATGTTTCATTGCAGACGACGTCTTTCTCGTTTCAACGGATGTAACATGTTACGTTTTTACATAATATGTGTACCCACCATTATAATTTGATCTAATAAATGCATAAAGTATATAGTTACCTGCTATCATCAGTGGTGTTAATTGACGAAGGTCGTGACCCGGTCCTGGGCATTTTATTTTTCAGTCCTTTCACCGCTGATTTTACATTCTTGCCTCCTTGCCGGACCTTCATTGAATAAAATAGAAAGCATTAAAAACTTATTTAAAACAAAGAGTACGACTGTTGTCAAGATAGTCATCGGGCCATAAATTAGTGTTGTTCATTGATAGTTATTTACTAACGTGGTGGTTACGGAATAGCCGCTAAGCGACAAGGGAATTTAAGCTTTATGGTCATGGAGATCCATTTACCCTATGTTCTTGATTTTATGCATGACCCTCACTACCTTCGAAGTCTATCTGTATGTCCGCCTGTCACGAGGCTTTTGATCGGTTGTTGATATTAACACAATTTAGTGTAATGCTGGGGAGTTTGTTGCGCCACTTCTTCTTCCCAGCTAAAGCACTAGGAAGTGGTGAAGGGTTGGCGTTTTGGGGGACTGTCTTATGTAATATTGATGTTCGAAAAGTGCTGATTCTCAGCCTAGTTTGAATAAATGACTTTTGTAGGTATGAGTTGTTTTACCTTGTTTTATCATAAATCTATAATAAGATTACATTTTAAAAGTGGGAAAATACTTTAGTTTTGGTTATAAATTACTTTTTTCACCACATGAAATTTTAGTCTTGAGGACACTCACAATTCTGGTATAATCTGTAAAAGCAACGTAAGGTACCATAAATAATAATTATGTCCCGACGACTAAGATGTCAAAGACTAACGGCCGCAACAAGAGTAAAAATAATACTTCTGAAAATAATGAAATTACATCGATTCAATGTCCAATCGCATGCAATATATTCTCTGTACAAATGAATATTGATAAAATAAAAGTTTATCCATTTATTTATAAATTGTTAATTAAATTTTAAAGGAACTTTAACAATGATTTATTTTTATCGATTTTGTTTTACTAATACTACAAGTTTTATGTAAGAAAAATAAATCTCTGTGTCTCTAAGAATATTTACTATTAAGCTTTATAAGTGAAAATGTTTTATTGTCGCACTCATTATAAAATCTTAAACCACGAACAAACATCGCGAGGCATCAGCGGGCCTTCTTTTAATCGCCTTGCTCAAGGCAGCCATTGGAGTATTGCGCTGCGATAATTGTATTCATAAATCTTTTAGATTTTTGGCATTCAGCTTTAGCTATTACAGCTGAGCAAGTGTTCACGAAGATAGCGAAGGATATATCAAATGTTTCGTTATGTATCATTGTATATGGAATCATTTATAAATAGCGAAGCACGCAAGGCATGACTCGCAATGTCAGAATGTGGCTTCAAACACATGAACATATTTAAGCTGTGTAAATCAAAAAATCAGTCTGATAAAATATCTTTAGGTTTTTATTATGATGTGCATTGGAGCGTCGAATATGCAGTTGCGTGCAATAATTACGGTTCTGTCCTATCGCCAGTAGTTATCGGGACCCAGTGCAGAATAAATAACACTACAATTTTGAACAGCATCTGATATTCGTAACTTTGTGGAGTATATACTTTATTTATTATAACAGCAGCGGCATCTACGTTGTGACTACGCTGTACAATAATATATAATAAATACGATATCAATTATATTTTTATTTATACTTACTTACATAAGAACTATAAAATAAATGAATACATACAATAATTTAGGGATATTTCTGTTTTATAAACATTCGCTCGAACTAAATTATAAAAATCATTCTCGTTACATTAAAATAGCGAAACGATACCAAATAATTGTAATGCATTTTGGGCTCCGAATTGGATACTGAATTGCAGAAGTATCACATTCAATGTATTTGATATGCTTAGCAAAAAAAAAACAACAATAAAGTAAGGTAACAATAAATTATACATAAACGTAAATATCTTATAGTTAAACTTCAAAGCTACATACAATAAATGAGAACAACTATAGAGGCAGCTAGCTAGGCATAGGCTACGATACAGATATACTTACACACACACACACACGTAATACCATCACCACAGTACGACAACCATAAGGACTAGTTACGTAAAAAGTATTTTCCACCAAGTTATGTATACCAGTGCCACAACAGAAAGTTGTTGTCAGATAGACAACAGAGTTCTCTAGGACTCACCGTTTTGACCGCCGATTGCACTGCTGGGTTCGCCTGCAAATATTCATAATTTAAAGCAAAAAAGAAAACCTCCAGTACTTGCAGCATGCATGCATTGAGTTGTAAGAAGTAAGATTACCAAATGTGTAATAAGAGAAAAACTGAAAGATTTATTTTATTGTTTTTGATGAATAAATATTATTTTGACACCTTTTGTAATAATATTAAATATAATATTTTATAGTTAACAGTGAGACTGCAATATTGGAATCGATTGCTACGTTGATTCTTATTCTTTAAATGATATTCTATTAATAACCTATAGCAAAAGGTTTCTTCACGATAATGAGCTGATTATACACCTGTACAACTGACAGCTTGCTTATTATTTACCACCTTAAAAAAAGGAGGAGGAAATATTCATTTTTAATGTTTTTTACCACGTGGACCGATTTTAAAGATATTTTTTTTGTTTCTAAGACATGAAAAATCGCTGGATTTTCTGCTAAACGTCTTATTTAAATGAATACTTTAACTTTTGGTTTCAATGGTTGCAATTTTCTAAAATGAACGGTGAAAACCGCATCAAGTTGCGAAGTTTAGAAGAACAACTTTTAATTTATAATAATGTATAGATATTGTGTTAAGTACAGGGTTAACAAATATCTATGCTCTTCCTACCACTTTTTTTTTTATTTGAGAATTGGAATTCATCCAATGTCTTCTCCCGCTCTGGGTAGAGCGGAAGGGCCTCTTCCTACCCCTCTGCCCCAATGTTGACCTAAATCGGAACCGTTAAGAACTGAAACACCGCATTTTCGTGCATTCATTTAGTCATACTATAAAAGCTTTGTATTATAAGTGATCGGATTAGGTAGTGTAATTTAGGGTCAAGAACCTCAATCAATATCAGCCAGGAACTTTGTATTATCGAAGCTTTTTTTCTTAATTTATTTTTAAATGCTTTGTTTCCGTGTTTATAATCTAAAGGTCAGATCATACCGAGACTCGAAGAGACGCGCACTTTTTTATGATCCGATACAATATCAAATTTATTTCCTACACAATAAGGTACACGCGCTTCGCAGCATCGCGCATCTAAGCGTATTTTGACACGTGTCAACGGTCGCACTGAAATTATACCTTTTCGTGAAGAAAATAAGTTCGTTAATTGTTAAAAAGTGACTGCAATGTCACGTCTCTTCAGGTCGCGGTCTGAGCTGACCGTTACACTTCCTATCTCTTTCTCACAGTTACTTCTCTAATGCTTTTATGAGCTTCTGAGAAAACATTGTATTTTGCAAGTTTGTAGGTAACTTGAATTCAGATAATTTTGTTGGTTACTAAAATTTACAAATTTTATCGATATTACAACTTAGTATAACATGTACACCTTCTGATAACGTCATTAAATAATTGTACTCAGTAATTGCATCCCAAAATCTGATCACTGATAATATCGAAAGTACATACAACTACTACAACGTATTTTAAATGTTCTTAAACTTCCTATTAAATTAATTTACATGATTGAATGAATCACGTAAAGTGAACAGCTTTGCAAGTACCTATTGTCGCGTCTAATGAAATCTAAAACACTACTAGCAAGGTGAATGAACTAGTGAAATGATGCAAAAGAAAAAATACTCATCCCAAACGAAGCACTCAAAAACACAAAAATACAGGGTGGCATCGACGCACAACCTGTTACTATGGATTCATTACATGATTTTGGACCCAGATGCGTTGAAATTCTTCGCCAGTAATTAAAAAAAAATGTTGTTTCGTAATAAAGAGCAATATTTACGCAAAAAAAATGCTTTTTTTTTTAAATAACCGTCTAAAATTTTCATCGCAGTTCCAGTATCATGTATCACGGTAAAAGGTTGCGCGTGGATGGCCCTGCCACCCTGTATGCAATTACAAACCTAAAATTATAATTACCTTATCTTTCACAGTTTTAAAGAAGGCCCCGCCTTCTTTCTTGACGTTCTTGGCCCAGTCCTTATACTGTTGTTTCAACTTTTGCCCACTCCCTGTATTTAGTTTATCGGCATAATGATTGCATTCAACTTCAAACTCATCGTTGAAACCTCGCCCTGAGTTAAGCAAGTCCAGTCTTTCATCAATAAACTGTAATCAAATATTTACAATTACTGCTTTTTGCTTGCTAAGGGATGATTTTTCAATCGTCAGATAAGTTTTACCTGAGGAATAAATATGGCAGTTTGACAGCTTTAGCGTCGAAAATTATGTCAAACCGACATTTTTGTACTTCTAATAAAAGATATCAGGCGATTGAAAAATAGCCCCTAAATCTATTACCACTTTTATTTATCGCACTCGCACTCGCATGCGTTAAAATATATACTTGTTTTTCTTAATGGATAAGCTTAGAAAAATATACAATAGTACTTTTAAATAATTCTGTAAAAAAACATTGATAAAACCAAATAACAATTTTGCGTTCTATTTTGTGCCATGCTAAAATAAGCATTTGGCATTGAAATCATTTAACATGAAAAGAGTATAATAATTATAGTGAATAGGGAATATGCATGTGATTCAAATATGGGTCAAATATTTTTTTTTATAAATAATTCTGAAGTAATATATTATTGCATAATTCTGAAGTAATATATTACTTCAGAATTATGCCTCCATCAATATTTTTGAATAAAATTTCTTTTTGAGCGAGAAATTAATTTTTTTAAAGTGCCAAATAACTGTGGGTAATTCAGATACTTCAAAAGCTAAGACCGGATGTGACGTAACAATCCGTGATAACAATCAAAATGTCAATGTCAAGTCAATCAACAAGTGTCAAGTCAATGTCAAACGCTCCTACAAAAAGGAGTGTTTGACGTTGACTTGACAGTTGCTTGTTTGTTTTCACGGTCTGTGACGTCACCACACCAAGCGCGCCAAATGGAGGGCGTTTAAATAGCCCGGATCGGTTGGATATTTTGAAAAAACAAATTAAGTACTTTAAATTGCTTTTTTGCCGTCGATTTTTTTTTTACTATTATTTGACGATGTAAACTATCGAATAAAAATATTAAAAAAATACATGCATTTTCCCTATTGTAGCATTATATCTCACCTGACGGAATATTTGTGATTGTAATATTTTTGTAAGGAATGGTTGCATGTTTTTTCTAGTTCTAATGAAAGCCTCTGGATTGAATGTTATCAGTTGACCATTTTCAATTCTGAAAAAAAAACATTAATGTGGTTGAACAACGTTATAATATAATCAAAATAAAACTAAATATTCATTTTATTATTTTTTAAATATACTTGAAACACGCCCTCTTATAGCTGGCCAAGAGAAAACTTTAATGTAACTTACTTTATTGCATCACGATATCCACCTATTAATGAGACTAGAGCACGCAAAAACGCTCGAGATACGGCATCGCCTAAAGCATTCTTATCACTTAGAGCCTTCTTTAAGCTCGCCACCTGAAATTTAATTTTGGAAATCATTTTATTACATTTTAAATATAATTCAAAAATAAAATAAATGAGATTCAAAAATATTTTTTGTGTTTTCTTTGTAAGTATAAGGTAGCAACTTCTTTTACGAATCACAGATATATCTTAATAATACATGAAAATGCAGACTAACGAACTACGAATACACTTATTTTCCCACATAAAATTGTCATAGGAATTATTATTAATTTTGTACAGGAATATCCAATATCCAATTTCAGCATTTCTAAAAGTGGTTTTTGTTAATACTACATTCCTGTATACTAGATAATGACATTTGACAATGCGGTATGAAACCATGGACTTGACATTATGTTCTTTGAACGAACA
Source organism: Lithophane semibrunnea (assembly GCA_947363905.1). Taxonomy (NCBI): domain Eukaryota; kingdom Metazoa; phylum Arthropoda; class Insecta; order Lepidoptera; family Noctuidae; genus Lithophane; species Lithophane semibrunnea. The sequence continues at coordinate 3,421,606 of OX376186.1, read as the reverse complement.
AAAAAGTAAACCTGTGTAGTACTTAAGATCAGCTTATATTATGAGTTGTGCATCTTTGTCGCTATTTGAGACCTGCAGCGACAACCTTGTCGCTCCAACATCTAAGCTGCGTATCATTACAACAGATGGTGTTGTATTTCAATTACTTTACTATGATATTAATTACATTTTAACAGTAATATAACTGTGTTAAAACACATTTATTGATTTTGAAGCAGACCTTAGACTCGAAATTCAAAAATGAAAAAAAGAGTTCGAAATTAAAAATTGCTCGATAGTTCAAACCTGGATCTAAAAAAATAAACCTCGTTTTGTAATTGGGCCATTATAGAATCGTCGACAGGAGAAAGATGAAGAGAGATTTACAGTGTTTTCATTACTATGGCAATTTGTGCTCTTCATGTTTAAGTAAATTACCCTGGATCGTAAATAAAAGGTACGGGTAATAAGTATTTATAAGTTTTATGGGTATAAGTTTTATGGGTTGAAAGGCAAAAGTGTTTTGTCTTACCAGATCAGAGGGAAGACCTTCCAAATCGTTGAAAGGCGATTTAAGCTCATTTGCGTCTACGTCTAATATAACCACATCGCCAATTTCAGACATCCTTACGTTCTGAAATGGATAAGAACATAAGTTATTAAATTTTACAAGTATATATAACAAAAAGTTCTATTGTGTCTCTTCAGTGTCCTTCAACAGATTCAAAATATTAAGAAAATTTTAATATTTTTGAACGCTCTGACTTGGCTTCACATGCCGTCAAGAAATACACCACCAGGTTAGTCTATAACCACACGAAAAAGAAGAAGATTTGAACTCTCACCTCCATAACACTCCTAGGAACGCCAATAAGAAATGGCATTGGCGCCAATAAGTAATCAACAAGATGTTTTGGTAGAATTGGAATGAATATGTGTTGCCAGGACATCGGAAAAAGTGTGGCATTGGCTGCCTGCACGCAAGCCGATAGTCTTGAGGGCTTCGATGCTACTATCGCCACTCTACGTTCGTGAAGCAACGCCGCCCATAGCCCAGCCATACACTTTGTGTCCATAGCACTGAAGTATTCCGTTAAGTTGCACTGAAAAATGCATGTTTTCATTCATTATTTGTCATGATTAAAAAGAATTTTAAACCGAATAGGTGCTTAAAAATATGTAAATGAATCTATGAAAACCATTTTACTGTTCTGTCGTAAATGTGTAAAGTAAAATGATGGGTAAAAGTTTTAGTCAGGAACATATTTAAGGTCTTGTGTTCTAAAACATCCATCACTCATCTTCTATCTAGAGAGAATATAAAAAATCAGCTGTTCCATACATTTTGTCGATTTAAGTGAACACAAATGTATGGAACAGCTGATTTTTTTTTCGCGATTTCAAGGTTAGTCCCATTGAAAAAGTTTTCAAAATGATGAGTACAATGACCCCTTTTCAGGTTTAGCATAAACAAAAAATAATGTTGTATAAAAATGAGTTTTTGCGAGGCTAATGCACGCATTAGCCTCGCAAAAACTCAATTGATAACTCGAAAATGGCTCGATCGATTTCTTTTTTTTTTTTGTTTTGTTAAATACTGGGTGGATTAAGAAAATTAGAAAAAAACCCAAAGGAACAGCAGAAGAACAAAAAAAAATTGTATGACGTGTTACGAAGTTCAGCGGGTCATCTAGTTATAAAATATCAATGACTTTACTTACATTTTCCGGAATACTTGGCAGTTTACTGTCGGGACACTGACATGTGAAAACGCTATGACCTGCATTGTAGGTCACTTTAAGCGTATGGCCGGGCATGGGCGGACGTATCCGGCATGCTTCTAGGAAAGATGCTAATTCCCCCCTCTCTGGGCTATTTATCAGATTCGCGATGCAGTTTAGTAGTCTGAAAATAATATTAACTTGTTTAAAACTCATTCTTATTCAAACATAATCACAGTGCAATTTCGTGTTTTTTTTATTTAATATAAACATTTAAATATTCCGTAGGTATCTAGAATCTTGTTATTTTATTACATTTATGATATTCGCAAACAAGCACAACTTATTTAAAACTCAATCCTATTCAAATATAATCACAGTGCAATTTCGTGTTTTTTAAATTTAATATAAACATTCAAATATTCCTTAGGTACCTATCTAGAACACACATTATGCTTTAAACTAGGCAGTGATCGTATATAACCCGAAAATACCGGCCAAGTGCAAGTTCGGTCCGCACAATCGGGGTTCCGTATCTGAGCAATGAATAATAGAACGGTCGCTGGTCTGCAGTAATTGCTGTATTTTGAATAATTAATAAATCTGCGCTGGCTCCTAAACTATATATCCAAATGAAGGAGTATCAAAGAAAAAAAAAATCTGCACTATAATAATAATTATGATTAACCTAAGTAACATTTTTTATTTCATAAAGACAGATGATAGAGAACAATACAACATAGGTCAAAAGGACTTCTTAAGTAGGTAGGTACATAAATCCTTTTTTTTTTCAGCAATTATTACACTGTCGCAAAAGCCTTTACTAACTCATTTGATATCCTTATAATTATTAGAAACAGAACGGTATTTTTTTTTTCAACTTTCATTCCAGACCAAAACATACAAAAATTGATAAAACTATTTTGAGAATCCTTAAAGAAAGCCTCTTTCAAGTGATACCTAACACGATACATTTATTAAAAACGTTTACTTTTTATAAGGACCGAAATCCACCAAAAAAAAAATTGTCATAAATTGCATAGAATAACCTCTGTGACAGACGGACAAGAAATTGATAAAGGTTCCGTTTATACTTTTAAGGTCGGACCATAAAAATGAGCATGTGTTTCAATCATTCAAAAAATAAGATCGATCAGCAGGCGTAGCATGGCGCTTTCTATCTCTACGAAGAATAGACATAGCTTTTCTATACAAAGTGACAGTTCGTTTCTTCATTTTTGACATCCACCGTAGAAATCTTACTACAATCTGTCATTTTGTCTTTCATTTCTAACGTCTTTGTCTTGGTCTTTTTGTAGGTAGACTATTTCGGAAGAAAGTTTTCTATCCTTATTGTCAAAATCACACTGACAACCGATAAATCCTATGAAAAAACAAAGAATTCAGAGTCGAATTATATAAAAAAATCAAGTAATAAAAACTAAAACCCAACTACGACTTAAAAGGTATAAACAAGACACCACAGACAGACAAATTAAAAATCCGGAAAACTTAAAAAAAAATATGGTTTAATCGTACCATGTTGGGTATCAAATGAAAGGGCTTAATGAGCACATTTCGAAAATATATATATTATAAACGCAAAAGAATTAAAAAAAAAATCAAGTAATAAAAACTAAAACCCAACTACGACTTAAAAGGTATAAACAAGACACCACAGACAGACAAATTAAAAATCCGGAGTCACACGTAATCTGTTCGATTGCCTAACACGTGTGACTCCGGATTTTTAATTTGTCTGTCTGTGGTGTCTTGTTTATACCTTTTAAGTCGTAGTTGGGTTTTAGTTTTTATTACTTGATTTTTTTTATACTATGTAGTGATGACAAACACAAGTCGGAAACTGTCGCGCAGCCTGCGATCGCGCAATGACAGGCGTTTCTTTTTATCCGCACGCCTCACTATATGCTACTGTGAGTCTATGAAAAAATATGCGTGTTTATAGTTCTATGTATGTTAAATTAAATTTTAGTCGGAATTGGGCATAGATTCTAAGAACCGAACAAAAAAAAACAGCCTATTGCCACTACTACCACTGTCATACAGAGAAGGCATTATTCACCTCGCTTGCTCAAGATAGGTTGGCGATTTCAAGCTCATTTCAAACTACGCTATAAAATAATAGCATAAAGTTCATAGCACAGCAATATCGCTCGCTATACATTTATTTAGAATACGGTCACACTGCTATACTATAAATATTAAATAAATGTATGGCGAGCGTTATGAACTATACATTGTATGCTATTTTATTATAGCGTTGTCTGAAATGAGCTTCAAACTTATATTAACTATAAGTCCATGTTTCCTCACGATGTTTTTCCTTCATAAATATCAGTAATTTCTAAGATAAACTCAGAAAGCATTTATGAATTGAAAAGTCACATTGGTACTTGCCCGAATTTGAAACCACGACCTCGTGCATGAGAGACGGGGCTTTAACTACTGGACCATCAAAACTTTTGTTTTTTTTTAAAGTAAGTACACAAGAAAAAATCGGGCAGTGCTAATGAGCAATTTCTTACTTGACCTATATTTCTATAAACACGTTTGGGATTGAATACTTGAAAGCTCATTGTTAAATTCACATTCGCATCGCACTGTATAGTTGTCCCGATTCATACGTGTCATACTCATTTGTAAGAGACATGACGTCATGCGATCGACAGAGGCTTATCATTTTAAACCGATGCGTACGACGAAGTACAATGTTGTTCATAACATTTTGTAATTTGTTAAGCTTTTTGTAATGTTATAAATTTCTCATGAATTTACGAAAGGTTTAGTATTCGCCATGTGCAAAAACAAAACATTGGCAGAAGCTTTATTAGGGGTCAGCTCAGACAGACGGAGTCACGGCGAAGAGACTAATTCTATAACAACTGAAAGTCGATTTTATTTACTATAACATACGGCTGAAATTTCCGCCTTTCGACGACGCTTCGCACTGCTTCATGTCTTATTATTAAGTCATACAAATTTCAGATGCATGCTAAATTCATTCATTCACTAACAGACAACGCGCAGCCTAACCCGCAGGGTCGAAAACTTGAAGTATTGCTAAAGATTTCCTTATACATATAGCGAAAGTGAGCAGTCAGGAAGGAGCCTTTCAGTTGTTATAGAATTAGTATTTTCACCGCCACTCCGTCAGTCTGCGATGACCCTTATAAATTGAGCATTATAGCACAGCTATCATTATAAGATAAACAGCATCCACCCACAAATACATAAAATTAAATACGTAAAACTTGTAAAGCAATTTGATACTTACTTGTAGAATATGTCGTGCCATGGTAAATGTGACAATAACACTAATGCAGTGTTGGCTTTGGGGTCATATCGGCAGAAACAAAATGTATATTTAGAGTCCTCTGATGTCAGCACAAATGAATAGTGCTGTGCGAATGAACTGAAAAAGATAGATCATCAGTAAAAAAAAACTATGGTGTTTGTAACCGTGTGCTTAACGCGTTTACGCACACGATAATGCGGATTTCTATGGGTAATGCGGTAGTGGGGCGCGTCATTTTAGAGTGGACAAGCTATACTCCGGTTATATTAGTGATTACAGAAATATATGCATGAGTATGGCAATACTAATGACACACATGCACAAGAGTTTTTTTGAACGATCAATTAAAGGTTCATGCAGACTAGCGCGACTTGTTGCACCCCGTGAAGTTTTCTCAGAAATTGTTTTGTCTCGCGTCGCGGTTGGTTGCGGGAGCCTTAAATCCAAACAATAAATTTTTTAAATGATTTTTTCAAACAAACTAAATAGCATTCATGTGCCGACTACGGATATTGCCAATCTTTGACTAGCTATAGTGACTACTATTGGTTGAATTTTTGTTTGCAGTCTAGGAACGTCATTAGCTAAACAAACTTCAATTAATTGTCGTATTCACCACCATGGATTTTCTTAAAAAATCTTAATATATTATACTTAATTCAATAAGCTAATTTCTACAAATTATCAACAAGCTACACTTACTTTTCTAACTGACACGGAAATGTGAATTTGGGTATATTTTTTAACTCTTCTTCATTTTTATATGTCTCTGGATATTTTCTTAATATATATGGTTCCCTCAGATGATCACCAGGTGATACTTCACAAAATAATTCAAACAAGAAGCGTACAGTGTCTCTGAAAAAATACACAACCAATAATTATTATAAAGATTTCAATATAATAAACAATTTTGATTTTCATTACCTATTAGTGGAGATTTTATTGTTACATTTCTCAAAATCAGAATTTAGTTTCAAAGACAATAATATGATTTCCGGTTTTATCAACCCTAATCCTAGATGTCAGTGGAACTGTGGAAATGCTGTTAGAATGTGCTAATAACTATGATCTCCAGTGTGAGTCCTACATGCACAGTCAGTAGTGGCTGGATTATCGTGTCCACTATGTATAAGTAAAACTTGATCAGTCCCATAGCCACTAGTAGAACGGCGATATGTTTCGGCGTGTTTATTAATGCAATTAAAGATCACGCCGAAACACGCACTATTAGTTATACGAAATTACACACTGATTTCATACACGATTATATCAAATTGGGTAACATGACTCTGGTTGATTCCTACGCGAGGTTATTTTCTGCCGGTTCAAGGCGTTTCTCGAGAACATAGCACAACTACCTAGGAACAACAACAAAAACTGATACTTCATGTTTTGGTCCTCAGAGAGATTACTCTCATAGGTATATTACCAAATATTTTCTAATATTATATTATTATTTTATTTACCAAATACCGCAGACATTACCATCGGCATGCCTATTCCAGAAATAAGGCCCATATTCCAGAACTTCACTCAAGACTCGAGCATTACTTAAATCTAGTTTCAACCAATCAAAAGGCTTTAAACGAGTTTTAAGAAATGCTTGAGTTTTGAGCGAGAATCTGTAATATGGGCCTAAGACCTACTTGATTTTTGAATCGCCGATTAAAATAAAAGTTAACACTAAACCTTGGCCCTTAATATCAAATCTCCCTTAATCAATGTCGTATTAAAGCAAGCAAGCCTGATTGCAGATTCTGTAGAAGATAAATAAACTCCCTTTGTAAACAAAAACTTTAGCGTTGTTCATTTATACTAACTACTATAGTTTACTTAACAGTACCTATTCATTGCACACCCGTCATGGTGGACCTACCTATAAATATAATGAGAGATATTCTGACTCACTGATTTATCAAAGCAGAGCATCCTGACAAAAATCCGGACTTAAAAAAATCCCCTTATACATCAAGGCTGGACAAAGTCGTAACGGGAACTAAAAACTCAAAGTAGGATATGTCTGGACAAATCGGGAAGGTTACCGCATTTAAAGCCTAAATGTAATAAATAGTTCTTCACATTAACAAGAAAGAATCGAAAGGTTTTAAATAAATACAATAAATGTACTATCTTTGATTGTTGGCATGACATCTATTTGAGTATAAAATAAAGTATAACCCATCTAATCTACCTGTAAATTATCTAATTGCTTTCTAGATGGGGCAAACAAGTGTTGTCACATTGATCTCTTATGGAGTGGTGATCTGGTGGCCCTGAACCAAGCTAGCTTTAGCCTCCAGTAGGAGGACTACCAAGTATGCCAAGGGTGGCCTGCATGGTGTCTATGGGCTGCAGCTGCAGCTCTCGAAGCTATGCTGGGATTCCCACTGAAGTGATTGAGAATTGCGGTGTGACCTCAACCCATTATGCCACTCCCCATTGGGTACCTAGACACTCTGGTAAGGAAATGCACCAGGGATCAACATCACAAACTATGGTTAGACCACGGTGAGTGCAGGCAGCCCAAGGAAGCAGTATCCATAATTGATATCCATGATTGCCTCACGAAATAGGCACTCCAACCAACTATACAACAGCTGCACACATTCACTGCTGCCATAACTGCTCACAAGTCGCAAACACCTTTGTCAAAGGAGTCACAGACAGCTCATTATGTGGAGCCTGCATGGAGATGAGACAGCAGTTCATGTGCTTCTAAACTGCCCAGAGGTTACCATATACAGGGATTTCCGTTACCCAGGTACCCTCAGTGAGATCGTCAGTAACACCAAAGTGTTGCTGGCCTTCCTAGGGGAATAATTGGGGTGAATAGAATGATCACTGACCCACATGCAAAAAACGCGTCTTGGTCATGGATAGCAGACACCACCCAGATAACAAAACAATACTAGGGAAATATATTCCCAGCTGACTTTAAAAAGGGAAAATACATGAGCGGCATTTTCTAAAACAGACCACAGGACATTTTATTGTAATATGTAACCATTCAAAAGCCAAAAATGGTAGCTGTCACTACTCAAAAAAAAAATTTAAATGACATCAATACATATATAATCCTGATAAGACCATTGTAACTCCCATTTAATTTTATCTATCTGTAAATACATAAACTACATGATATTGTTATCTTCTGCTATACACCAAATGCGAAACAATGTGTTGATACTGGTCACCTAGTTATTACACCAATGCATACAAAAGAAAACTTAAATAATCTGAGGGCCTGCGCAGACAGTTAGAACAGGACTCTATTCTAACAGCAGCTGTTAGGAATTAGTTATACGTTTATTAACGTGGAGCACAATAATTCATACAAAATTGAAAGGTAAATAAAGCTAAAAAGCAAGATGGAGTTATGATTCTCAAAAAACATCAAAAACATAATTAAGAGGTTAAGACCTAAGCTAGATCACTAATTTGAACCTCCCACTAGACCATTCCTATGGCCAACTTAAAAGAAGGCCCAAAAACTAACAAATTTAATGAAATGATAGTAATTACCTTACTCTGGAACCCATGTCTCGACGTGGATCATATGAAATTTTGATTACATCTTCCACGCCACACGAGCTGTAGTAACTTATTGGAAAATTAAATCTTCATGAAACATCACCAGCCATAGAAAACTACCTTCGAATCGTATGAAACATTTTTTAAAGATTTTTACCTCTATTTCCAAACTATTACGAAAGACACGGACGATGTTAGTCACTTTCCAGTCACTGTAATTTTACTATTTCAACACTAGGTACATGCTGTCTCTGTCACATAATTAAAAGTGTTCAAATGAATAGCAAGCGGTTCAACGATGCTAAAGATTGGTCATTTTGACGTAACCGTGGAACGTGTCTACGTCGAGGCGACACTCGTCAAATAACGTTTCGTTTTACTATTTCAACAGCGGTAAAATTGTAGTGCTTTAAAATTTACACTACGTTAACAGCGTCATTTATCGGTCTAAATTGTATGAAAAGTTTTTTTCATTTTAAAGTTTTAGATATATTATTTTTTAAGGACACTTATACTATGATAGTGACCATTGGAAAATAATTTATGCGTAGCAAGAATGTTTGATAACGTGTAACGGATCTTGGGGTAACCAGGATTATCTGCTTAAATGATGAAAGCAAAGTAAGATCTCTTTGGTGGATCGTACGGAGGTGAAACGGCAAAATAGGCGTAGCTCTCAGATCCCCATTGTTCTGAGGCGGGGCCTGTAGGCGGAGCATCTATGTGGGGCATTGATTTTCACACCACTCATTAATTAATGGGCGATAGATACTGGACCATTTAGGTAGACGGGGCCAATCCCCGAGACAATCCACTAAGCCAGTAAAATGAAAACGCAACTGTCTCTATTATTTTACATGGATTGGCTAAATTGGCTTAGTGGATTGTCTCGGGGATTGGCCCGTCTAAATGGTCCATACCAAATATGGAGATGTCGATCGCGCTGGCCACATCCGTTAAACTTTTTACTTCATGCAGTGGCGGAGTAATTCCCGGTTCACATTGTTTCAGTACCTACTTAGCATCCCAGGCAAGCATTGGAATAATGTAAACCACCACTGGAATGCACTGAAATGTAGCCCTTCCAGTGAACAATCCGGTCCAGTGACTGGATTGACAGTCTACCTTACCCACCTTACCTATCTTATTAGTATTACCAGTATTATACAGGGCGTCCCACGGATATGCCACATGGAGGGAAAGTACCTTGAATATTGTAGATGGAACATTTTACTGAAAGAAGACATTATTTTAATTTAAAAAACAATTTAAACTGCATTCATAGATATTTAAATAATCTATATAAATATCCACCACAACAAGATCAAAAAATCGACAGGGAGCGAAATAATCAAAAGAGTGCGACTTTGTATTCAACAGGGACTCATTTTAAATGTTTGATAAATTGATTAATTTTGTATGAAAAATGTTAAAATTCTTCTTTTTATTTGTGACACTATGTTATTTCGCAAAAAATAATCCTTATGATGAAGCCTTTCGATCATGTGTGTGTATAGTGGAACATTTACTCGGAGCCAATCCCCGAGACAATCCGCTAAGCCAATCCAATTAGTAGCATGGTGTAAGTAGAGACAGTCCACTGCTTTTGATTTTCCGCAAGCCATTGATGATTGGCACGAACTGGAACAGATCGCCGCGCGAATACGCGATCATTCGAACTTTTTGTTCTGTGAACCTGAACGCGTGGTCGCGCCGAGAGAGGGCGCTTTCCGAACAAAAGCACGCGTTAGATAATGCCGATGGCACTACCGTACTCTGCTACAAGTTTAGGTCTACCTACCAAAGTTGTTTTTTTTCGGCGAGACACCTCCTACTCAATTTACCGCGGTCGTCTGGTCGGTTATCGACGCTTTATCTACTTCTTCATGAATGTCTTTTACTTTTTCATTTAGGTACTTAGTAGCCTGGTCACACGATATTTCGGTCCATCTGGATGTGAGTAGATACAGGAACACAGGCTCGTGATGCGCCACGTACCTACTCGTTTCATATTGCGGGAGAAGTGCTTTGTCTGAAAACTTTCTGTACAAAAGGACAGATGCGTCTCGGCAATATTTTTTGGTGGTGCGAGGTCTTAAAGTGGCGCCCCTCTAAATTTATACAAAACTTTAGTGTTGCTATGCTATACTTACAGTTGCTTATCCGTGATTATAAATAGTATTAGACCTAACAAATATCTATAGGTGTACCTATCCGTGAGACAAGGATAGTGGTGCCTATGGCGATGGGCATAGGTACCTACCTATGTCCATCGCCATAGGCACCACTATCCTGCTCCCTAGCAGTTGTCCTGCTCATTCGCGTTAAAGAAATGTTGTCCATTGGATCCTACTCGCACTACTATGTTGTGCTCGACAACGCCACTGTGCTTGCCCTGCTGAGATGAGAAGTTGCACAGATGAGAAATAATAACAGTTACTTAATAATTTTGTTGAAAACCAGGGTTGTGGTTTTCTTTGGGCAATATCGCTACCGTTTGTGGCACACTTCTTGGTCCCATTACACCTATTAGTTGCTTACGTTTTTTTAATAAAAGTTCGAACAATACTTTTTAAGTATTTTTAACCGGGATCCCTTTTTTTCGCATAATTTTATTTATTTATTCATTTTAATTCAGATACATTGATCCATATTTTTGTTAGTAGGTATACTTAAGAATTATGTTAGTAACCAATCATACTATTATAACAAAAAAAATGTTTTTTTTTTTTTAGTTAATGCTTTTTCCCTAATATTGTTTGACATAACGATTTTGGCATATTTTTTTTTGGTCTAATAATTATTTGGCATTATTTTTTTTTGCCATACAATTTTTTTGGCATAATTATCTTGTTGTGTAATTTGTTTTGCCATTATTTTAATTCGCATAATGTTACTAGGCGTAATGACTATTAGCATAATAGTGTTAAGGCATAAAAAAATATTCGAATAATGGAAACAAAGTTAAGTTGTTTTTACGTATTAATTACAAAAAAAAATGTTTGGTAGTTTAGGTCAGGTTAGGTTAGAACTGTGACCCCCTACGCTTGAGCCGAGCGAGCGAAGCGAGGGGTGCCGCGGCAGCGGCCGGCGAGTGCCAGTAACGACTAGAATCTATTAACGTGTATCTATTCTGTTGCAGTTAATTATTATGCGTATTTCTTATGCCTTTAAAAATTATGTTTTAATGTCATTACGCGTAAATATATTTATGCTTTTGAATGTTATGCTTATACAATATTATGATTGGTTAAATTATGCTTAAAATAATTATGCGTTTGCTGATATGCGAAAATAATATTATGCGTAAATATCGTTAGGATAAACAAAAGTTTGCCATGTTATTTGCCATGTCTTAAAATGTTATGCAAATGGATAGGGAACCTTTTTAACCATGCCAGCCCATTGTAGGTAGGTACACACGGCTACACATCAAGCTATACATTTCCAGTTTATGCTGATCTCGCATTGTATAGAATTTCCGTATAATGCGAGGTCAGCTTATACTGGAAATGTATAGCTTGATGTGTAGCCGTGTGTACATAAGTGCTTCCCCATCAAAATGAATTTGTTCCGTTATATTTTAGTACCTCAGTAATGCTAGGAGAACCGTTTAAGCAGCACCTCCCACCGTACCGCGGGGCAAAGGCCTCGCTTCTTTCTTCTCATATTTTTTTCGTTCATAAGTACTTTGCAATCGACTCCAACCTGTTGACGTCTAGCTGACCCGCCATCTTCTTCCTGACCTAACACGTTGTCGTTGCTTGTGAAGGTAGCGGGGAAATATGTTTTTAGGAAAATAACTTTAGAACACACACATTTAATAAGTACTAGTAAGGGATTCCTTTTATGTTTCAGATAGGACTTTAAGCAAGGTGAAATTCGCTAATAGACCAAAGGAGTCAACGGAATAACCATGACCTCGATTTTGGACGGGAATACATTTTTGGGTTCCGTAGTCAACAAGGAACCCTTATAGTTTCACGTTAAGCTGTTGGTCCCGGCTGTCATTCCTGGATCTTTGACAGTCGTTACGGGTCGTCAGAAGCCCGAAATTCTGACAACCAGTCTTACCCAGGGTTAGGGTATCGTTTTGCCCAGTTACTGGGTTATGGAGGTCAGATAGGCAGTCGCTTTAGTAAAATACTGGTATTCAGCTGTATCCGGTTAGACTGGAAGCCGACCCCAACATAGTTGGAAAAAGGCAGATTGATTTTGGTCGAATCTTAGGTCCTGTCAAAACATAAACACCTGTTATTTTCATAGATTTAATTATATTTTCTATAGGTAAGTACACATTATAGCAGTATCGACGCCACCGGGGACGTAAAATCCGCGATTAACAGGAATGAAAACAGTAAGTATAGGTATTACTTTCAAAGCCGTCTTGGCTTTGAAAGTCAGTGTGTGTATTATGATTACATGCAAGTAGAATCCGACCGAATTTCGTGTTCGGGTTAAGGCCGAAATATTCAATTTCGTTTTCCGCAGAAAAGAATAAAAAATAATTGAAAAAACTTAACTGCCGGAATTTATACTTAACTGAAGTTTATTTATTTATTCAGAGATATTCATAAGTCACAACAACTAAAAGCACAATAAAATGCAAAAAAAATGTTTTTTTCTCGCAAATTGTTTGAATAATAATATTGTATGTCTTTGAGACGACTAAAAAGTTTCGTGTCATATAAGTTTAAGCGGTTAAATACAATTATTAAAAGATTGACACTGCATCAATTTTACTTTTACCAAGGAAAACCTACCGAAAACAAATTATAAAATTCGGTCGGATTCTACATACAAGTTAATAATTAGGAAAGTACACCTTTTTACAATAAACTCACTTAATTTATCAGTAGCAATTGCTCTCAATTATCTCACTGAATTAAGCATAGGCAATATTATTTGAAAAAAACTTTTGCTAAACAAACAATCTTACAAGTCATCTATTACAGACCTACTATTTAACCGGTGTGGGAGGGTGCGGTGTTGACGCCCGTCAGCGCGCGAATGACTAAACTCTGGCTACACGTCACCGCTTCCGCACCGTGCTTCCACAGGCACCGTCTTATTTAAGGTCCCACCCTACCTCAAATTGCTTAGCATGATCCTCCATTATACCGAAAATACTGCAGCATTAATTTTGTAATAAATAAACTTATGTTAAAGTTGAGGATTGATGCTAGGTTCTATGTTTGGCGAAAACACGATGAACTACATAAAAAAAAAAACCAAAGTTACCTCTAAACCGAACTATAAACCGCTAGTATTCAAAAAAATACTTCAAATTAGATCATGAAACTTTGCATAATAACTGAACTAACTATAAAGCAGGTCTAATGTTTTTTTTTTAATAACCATTATAGTTCCACCGTAAAAAGCAATTACCGAAACTATTCGAGGCTTGAGAGTCGCCAGCACCCATCTCGCTCTCACTCAAGCCGCGAGTAGTATGGTGCGAGCGAGATAAAATTTGAGGTAGGGCAGGGCCTTAAATTGCAAAAAACGTAAGAAAATTTTTATTTCACGGGCTGCCTTGCCTCTTTCGCCTTAGGGCTGGCGCACATCTGGTGAGAGAAAACAACAACTCACGGTTGTTTATTTGGCAGTGACAACCGCGCTGCGCTGCGCCTCGCCAAGTGAGCGCCGGCCCTTAAAAGGCAGGCCTGTACATAATTACATTACCAGCTTGGTCAGTTTCTATAGAATTGTGTAGCAGTCCTGTACAGTTCAAATTCATATTTTATTTTAAGTAAGTACTTAAGAGTACAGGATTGTTAAAAAGTAAATTGACATGCTATGTTATTATCATACATACAGTATTGTAACACAACTAAAATAAAACTAATTAAAAAAAGGATTTATCAATCTTTCGTTCGTTCCTTAAGTACTACCAAGGTCTTTGCTTTGTTAGAGTTTTATTTGGAGCTTCTCTCGAGGGACGGACTGACTGACTGACGAGGGCTCTGGGCTATGAGTTTTATTACTCGTTATAAGATTAGGATCAGTTCACACCTTCACACCGAAACGTGACGCGTCGCGCACTTTTTAAGAGAGATAAGAAGGTCTCCACTTCATCGTCGCATGTGTATAGGACACATGCGACGATGAAGTGGAGACCATGTATGAGGATATTTTCCAGAGCCATACAAGGATCTAAAACTGACTTCACCATTGTCATAGGGACTCCCCTATGACAACGGTGACTGAACTGGTGTCCAACTCGGTTGAAGTCTCAACGGAGTCGGACTTCGGAACCACCGGGGTCACCTACTGGCCAATTGTATGCAGAAGGAAGGCCTTATAATAAACCCTTTCAGAATGCGTGAGTGCAGAAAGTGGATGTGGCAGAGCCCTGATGGTGCAACTAGAAATGAGATTGACTTCATTATGTCGACGAAGAAGCAAATATTTAATGATGCCTCTGTGATCAACGCGAAGAAAACCGGACGTGATCAGCCAGTGTGAGAGGCATATTGAATCTATATTAATTATATTTTGGATTTTTTTCCCAGTGGACATGTTGCAAAATATCGAGATATTTTCTAGACAAGTCTGTATACTCATCTTTGGCCATACAATACTTTGTGTAGGTACCTCAAATGCGCTACATTTGTTTTAATACGTCTCCCGCCTTCTGCGGTAACCATGGACTATCGCGAACGAAAAAGTCGGCTTATAGGAATTCTTAACATTGGCGCCACCTAGTGGCTTTAACGCTACGCTTCATGACCTACGCCTAGGCCGCGGGGTTCGTCCCGTTTCGGTGACTGATCCTAAATATTACGGTAATTCATAACATTATGGAATAACAGAGACAGTGTTTTCCTTTATCTTATTGTTTTTAAATAACAAACTTCAAATCTTGACAAAAACACCTGAAAAAGGTGTGTTAAAGCCAGCCAAATAATAATTTACGAAGCATCACATCATAGAGACAACATGTAAAATGAATCAATTATTAAATGAAATAAAGAACAGCAAGGAACAGAAAATATAAACTAAATAATTAACTATGAAAGATATTATAAAGTCTAGGGCCGCAAACATAGGTGCTTTTAAGTTTCACACTTCCTAGCAGGGACCGAAACCGATATGATCAATACGGGTATTTTTTCAGTTACATTTATATTTTTTACTGGTATTTTTTATTTTTTAAAGGATAACTTAAATTTAATACAACCAGTATTAATACCGCTAATCGTATTAAAAAATACCTCTATCTTACACGTGTTGTCGGTATTAGTCAAAGGGCGCACATCACCTGTATAGGTGTAACCAGTATTAAAACTGTAACCTAAATAGGATAACATGTTTCTTCTTCTTGGGTTACCCAGATAGCGGCAACCTTAGGGTCAGTTCACACCAAGACGCGACGCGACGCGCACTTTTTTATGATCCGATACAATATCGAATTTATTTACTACATAATAAGGTACACGCGCTGTGCAGCACCGCGCCTCTCAGCGTACTTTGACACGTGTCAACCCTCGAACTGAAATTATACCTTTTCGTGAAGGAAATAAGTTCGATATTTGATTAAAAAGTGCGCGCAGCGTCGCGTCTCGGTGAATTGACCCTTAGGTGTCTCAACCACTCGGCCGCTAGTGACGCCCCCACCTCATTACAACTCTCTTTTCCTACGTACAGTCACGGACTTTAATTGATGAGCCACCTGGCACTGTTCGCATTTTAGCCGTGTAATGCAAATCGGGTTTATTCGGTTCCCGACACTCAAAGTCATATGTCTTCGTAATAAAAGAAGAACAATATATTTCATATCTTTACCGGTTGGCTTACCTGAGAGCAGAACTACAAACTTGACAGCAGTGACTACTCAAAGTCAACCAATTGCAGGTCTAGCAACAGTAACCTAGCAACGATAAACAATTGTTGCTAGGTTACTGTTGCATAGTAACGTTAGCGTACGGAGAAATTCTCTGACATCGATATTTCAACTGTCACTGTCTTCAGTTAAGTTTTCAGAATTATTGAGTTAATGAGCTATGATTCAAAGGAGGTCAGTATCAAATAGATTGGATAAACTTAATGCAACATTGTATTTATTTTTATCATTAAGAACTTATTAGTCAACCTCTATGGATGAGACTTTTTCCGATTAAAAGTAATTTATTTGTCATCTTGATATTTCAACTGTCACTGTCTTCAGATAAGTTTTCATAATTATCGAGTTAATGAGCTATGATTCAAAGGAGGTCGGTATCAAATAGATTGGATAAACTTAATGCAACATTGTATTTATTTTTATCATTGAGAACTTATTAGTTAACCTCTATGGATAAGACTATTTCCGATTAAAAGTACTTAATTTATTTGTCATCTTGATATTTCAACTGTCACTGTCTTCAGTTATGTTTTCATAAATATCGAGTTAATGAGCTATGATTCAAAGGAGGTCGGTATCAAATAGATTGGATAAACTTAATGCAACATTGTATTTATTTTTATCATTGAGAACTTATTAGTTAACCTCTATGGATATTTCCGATTAAAAGTAATTTATTTGTCATCTTGTTTACGAGCTTGCGATTTGAGTTCGTGTATAATCGTGTAATCTCGTGAATGTATGAACTGCAAAATTGAAAAGTTTAAAGGTGGCTCATCAATTAAAGTCCGTGACTGTACATACAGCAGTAGTGCTATCTCTTCGAGGTCCATTTTGATACTGTCTCAGTGTGGTGTGGCGACTCTGGTGTCTAGTTTGGTAGCTTACGGACACCACAGTGGCGCGACTGGTTGCGCCGCCTTGGTGTCCCGGTGAAATATAGCCCTTAGTCGTAGAAGTAACCAAAATTCGGCGATACCTGAAGGTACCGTAATAGGGAATATGCATGTATTTTTTTAATATTTTTATTCGATAGTTTACATCGTCAAATAATAGTTAAAAAAAATTCGACGGCAAAAAAGCAATTTAAGTACTTAAAATTGATTTTAAAAATATCCTACCGAGCCGGGCTATTTAAACGCCCTCCATTTGGCGCGCTTGGTGTGGTGACGTCACAGACCGTGAAAACAGACAAGCAACTGTCAGGTCAACGTCAAACGCTCCTTTTTGTAGGAGCGTTTGACGTTGACTTGACACTTGTTGATTGACTTGACATTGACATTTTGATTGTTGTCCCGGATTGTTACGTCGCACTTAGCTTTTCAAGTATTTGAATTACCCACAGATATTTGGGACTTTAAAAAAAAAAAATCTCGCTCAAAAAGAAATTTTATTCAAAAATATTGATGGAGGCATAATTCTGAAGTAATATAGTTTATAAAAAAAAATATTTGACCCATATTTGAATCACATGCATATTCCCTATTTATAAAGGTATTCGATCCCTGCTTCCTAGAGACGAGATTTAAATAACACCTCGGTTTTTTTTTATTAAATACGGCCATCGCATTATATACCTTCCCTTAATTCTAAAGAGAGAAGCGTTGTTGCAGAACGACTATATTCTTTGACCATACCATCATTTATGTAAAAATATCAGTTATAAAAGTAAGGACCAACACTTAAAATAAAAGATTTCAATACAACTCATTTTTGGCGTAAACGTGACATATACCTACTTGACGGACGAGACGCCTATTTAAATTAAGTTAACAGTACCCAAGTCGCTTTTTTGAGCGTTAATAAAAGGAGGAAACCTACAGAACCCCTGTAAACTTGTTCATAAAAACCCCTACTTCTAAATATAACTTAATTATAAAATGTATAATAGCTGCTTCGTATGCATATTCAATTATTTATAGATATAGTAAAATTTTCTAAAATAAAATGTGGTAAATAGAATACCAATTTATAAAATATAGCTATATTTTAAGAAAACTGTTTCACAGTGTTAATCTGTGCTATATTCATGTAAATTGTTTATAAAATAGCACTATCAAATCTATCTAATCACAGAACTCACTTAGTAGCTAATAAATTGTTAGGAATTATTAATACAGCTCCTCGAGCTCGGCTTGTTTTTATCTTTATAAGTACTCATTGTTCCGAACTTACGGCTATCACAATTTTCCTTCGGACATATCCTCCAACATATAGACCATATCGTTTGGTTGTTCATAGCGTATAACTGACGAGTAACCTGCAAATAAAAAACAAGCCATAGTCAATATTCAGAATTAATAGGACATTCAGTTAGTGTGATATCAACATGAACAAAACATGTATGAAGTGTTAGAACTGCAGTCCAAGTTAATTGGCTGTACAACATAAAATTAAATTACCCTTTTAGTAATGTTAAACTGAAATACGTAGCACATAACAAACAAACATGAACAATCGTAAGACTATGCAATAGTAATAGCCATTGATTTATTATGGAAACAAAAAAAAATTGCAATGTACTTCCTTCTATCTTTGAGAAAATGCTGAATACAGCCCTGAAGAAGCTCCGAAATCGATGACCACCACTCGCGTCTATTATAATTTTCATATTAATATGAGCACAAACTAACGAACGATAATAACGACCTTTAAAGACACCTAAAAACGAAGGCAGGTTATGATCAAAATAAACAACTAATGTCAAGTTTCAATAATATATTTACAAGTAGTTAAACCATCACAGGGACATAGTGTAAAAATATACAAAAAATTTATTCACGATTCTCAGGATAATATTCTACTCAAAATACAAAACAATTACTTAAAGTACGGCAAGTGTTTTCGACGACATCTCGAATAGTTTCCTATTCTAATATTAATTTACGTCCACATTGACACTCGTGTTCTGGTGACATACGAGTAGAGTTTAGGAATGTATACTTAATACGCGTAAAGAAACAAATTAAAAGCAAGAAACAAAATGGCTATTTTGACAAATAGAAGAAGGGTGAACAAAACCCAACTGACACAACATGAAAAGAATTCAACTAGTCCATAACCATGCATTCACTTGTTTAAAACTAAACTTACACCTTATCTAGACTATAAGAACTAATAAAAAAGCAAACAAAAAAGGAAGTAAGAAAGAAAAAACGTAAAAGATAACCTTTTTAAGGTAAAAAGAAACAAATTGGTTTCACAGCACAAATATGGCACTCAAGCTACAACAAATTGAACTTAATAATCTCATTATTTCTAAAATAAGTATAAAAAATCCTTAATAATTTGATAGTAGAGTATTACAATTTGACTTTAGGAACAAGACAGTTGCCAAATTTAGAAACGCCTTATACAATAAGGGAGGACCTTGTACCGCATTAATCCGAACTCTGACTAACTCGACGCTTACGGTCGTTCAAATGGCTTAATTATTGGTGCGTTTTAGCAACCGCATAAATATAATTATAGCTAGAATATGGTAAATTTTTATATGGGTAACCCCATATAAAATATCGGTGCGATTTAGCATGGCAATAGAGGTCATTGCCCTTTGCCCTTGCCTTTGCTTCTTATGAATACGAAAACGAACTGCTTATGTATCGTTTTCCATTACTGTATAATTTTGACGGCGATTGATATCCATTCAGAATACTAAAGAACTTTTTTCTGCTGTCGCAGTAGACTCCATAAATAAATGGTGGAGTTTCAATTCCCGCTATTGCTATGATAAAACGCACCATTTATGAGTGTTTTCTAATTAGTTGTATTGCTCCTACTCGTTCAACAAATCAACTATGTTTGAATATAGGTAATAGAAACTGAAACTGAAAAATGTTATGCCTGTTTTTAATCAGACCATTTTGAATGTAATTGTCAAGCATTTCAAAAGAATTTAATTTTCCGTTATAAGCATACGTTCTGTTTTAATTTCTTGCTTGCCTCTATGTCCCCATCCAAGTGAACGAAGTGTTTTAAAATGTTCGGACTAACGAGACTCTCCTATAAATAATGATGACTGAATATAGAATTTTGCCGTTTAGCTTAACATAAATCACCAATAGCTTAGTCGTAAGGAATAAATATCAAATTATTCGTTGTTTTTAATATAAATCTACCCTTCACCAAATCATATGTTAATTCTTAATTTTTAGATCACCTGTCTTTTCATCCATAAATGCTTTTAATACGTATTCATGATTGCTTTTAAGTACTTTACGTGTTGAATATAAATAGAAGCCTCTAAAGTTAGCAAGACTAAGAGAGAAATCGATATATCAGAGAGACAGTAAAAACCGAGTGATGTTTACCGTCTGCTTACTAATTCTAGGCCAAAACGTTAATAAACGAAAACAATTGAGCCTGTCTTACAATATCAAGTCTTGAATATTATTGTTCTGTACTTTTATTATTACCTGAAGGTACTCTAGCGTGACCAATTTTATCCTTTAGAATAAAGAAAGCCAGCCAGTTCAATCCACAGCATACTAGGGCGCCGATGCCGAACGCACGGAACGTAATCCAGCCGCCATAAGTCCCGTACAGATTACCTCCTATAAAGCTACCCAGCGAAGTCCCAACGCCTTCAAAAACAGCACCTACCAAACCCTGTAATAAATAAAAATATAAATTTCTTTTGAGGTCCTAAATTTAAAAAAAATGCAGTTTGCGTGCGAGTCGGCTTGTGGAATTTGATTACTTGTAGCATTAATCAGGCATTATTTGAAATTGTATTAGAAATATAACAGTTATATTTCGAATATGAAAGTTTTTAATATCGATGTTAAAAACTGTCATACTATAATGAAAATACAAGGAAGGAGTTAATTTACTCAGGCCCGGAAAGATGAACATGCGCAAGTTGGTTTAGTCAACTACGCCTTTATGTCGTGGCAGTTAGGGCGGTTTTTCAAGTGTTACAAATGAACCGCGGTTGACTTTACTATATATACTGAAATTCTAACCGGCCGTGAAGGTAAACCAAAACATCAAAATATGAAGTCACATTAGGAAAATAATTGCCTAGTAACATATGTAGTAAGTACATGAAAAAATCGTACCTGGACAGTGGTTTCTGTACCCGGTGGCGAGACAATATTGGCATAAGATGTCATTGTCGGGTAGAACATACCGAAAGTGACACCTTGTAACATTTCTATGGGCAGTACCCACCACGGGTTATCCAGGAATGAGTACAAAATGAATCTGACACCAAACGCCAGCAGAACCAAACTCATCATATTGATATGGCCAACTTTTTTCAGTATATAACCTGAAATATCAAAACATTACATTCATTATTGTATTACTTTATCAGGTACTTGAAATACTTTAAAAGATAAAGAGAAATCAAACGTACCAGAAACAAATAAAAAAGGTATTTCTCCGCCAAAAGTCTGTATTGCACTGACCAATCCTTGTAGGGTTTTTATATAACCCGATCCATCACAGTTCAGCCCGGATATGTCTTCGATTAACCAAAATAAGAACTGCCACAACAGACCAGTGCACATGCCGACTGCTATCGTCCATACCAAGAATACGAATGTCGGTAACGACGACAATAGAGAGCCAACATCGGCCAAAATGTTCATCGACATCTTTGTTGAATCCGTCTGAAACATGATTGAGTTTTGTCAGAATCTGTGACTGTCCTTTTCTTAAAAATTTTGACTAAGATAAAGCGTAGTAATGAGCACATTAAAAAAACAACATCTATATATATAAAAATAAATCCCTATTTCCCTTGGTCACGCCATCACGCGTGAACGGCTAGACCGATTTCGCAAAAAAATTTCTGTTGTGTTTGTTATTATCAGGAGAAGGTTCTTATGAAAGAAAAAATTAAGAAAATTGCGCGGAAAATTAGAAAATTGACAGGACAATGTCTGTCGGGCCAGCTAGTTCTTTATAATAATAGTACCAGGGGCATAGAGGCCTCTCCTCATACAGAGAAGGCCGGAGCATTGATCACCACACTTGCCCAAGACGGGCGATTGCGATTTGAGACTTATATCCATACTAGCTGCGCTCCGCGGTTTCACCCGCGTTAGTCTCGATCCCGTGGGAATATAGGGATAAACAGTATCCTATGTGTTAATCCAGGTTATAAACTATCTGTTTACCAAATTTCATCCAAATCCATTCAGCCGTTTTTGCGTGATTGAGTAACAAACATCCAAACACACAAACACACAAACTTTCACATTTATAATATTATTACTAGCTGCGCCCCGCGGTTTCACCCGCGTAAGTCTCGATCCCGTGGGAATATAGGGATAAAAAGTATCCTATGTGTTAATCCAGGTTATAAACTATCTGTTTACCAAATTTCATCCAAATCCATTCAGCCGTTTTTGCGTGATTGAGTAACAAACATCCAAACACACAAACACACAAACTTTCACATTTATAATATTAGTAGGATAGTAGGATTAGTAGGACTAATATTATAAATTCGAAAATAACTCAGCCTGTCTGTAAACTACAGAACGGATTTCGACAAAATTTGGCAAGGAGATAGATGGCACCTCGGGGAAGGACATAGGGTACTTTCTATAGACACTAGCTAATGCCCGCGGCTTCGCCCGCGTTGATGTCGGTTATTATATACTAAAACCTTCCTCGAGAACCACTTTATCCATTGGTGACAACAGCATGAAAATCGGTGCAGTACTTTTTGAGTTTATCGCGAACAGACGGACGCGGCGGAGGACTTTGTTTTATAATATGTGAGGATACCGAGCGGGCGAAGCCGCGGGCGGTAGATAGTTAACTATAAGTCCAGATTTCCTCAGGATGATAAATTAATTACGTAATTTTTTAAGGGATTTTCGGTGTTCTTTTGAGAGCATTCTGTGACTGACCTCCACAAAACATGAAACGCCAACGTCGCCGACCATAAACACGAACATAAGTATAAATGCGATGGTGTAGTCTTTGTAAGCTCCGTCACTGAACGTGTCAATAAGGACGCCGGTCAGCAGAGAGAAGATTCCCCAACCGACGGAGCCCCACAGCCTTTGTTTTCCATAATGTGATACTTTCGTACCTGTAACAACATCAATACTAATATTATAAATGCGAAAGTAACTCAGTCTGTAGTAAAATTAAATACTGTTCAAAGGCGGACTTATGTCTGAGACATTTTTTACCAGTCGACCTTAGGGTGGAAACATGGCAGGTGCACCATCCATACTCGTATTATAAAAATTCGAAAGTAACTCTGTCTGTCTGCATGTTACCTTTTCATCGTTATTCTTTAGAAAAAAGGTATTAAAAAGGTGTCACTCTCTGTATTTCCTATTTTTCTGTGTACTTCGTAATTGGCGATTTAGATTAATAATAATGTTGTACATACAGTCAGCTGTGAAGCTACCATAAATTAAATAAATAAATATCTTACCAAGTAGATCGAAGCAGATAGCATCCGCGAAAGTGACTACTACAGCCTGTCCGACCCAGCTGACGATCATCAAGAAGAAGAACAACCAAAATTGTGACGTGTATTCTGTACCGCTGTCATTCCTACTTTCCGATGCACCTTCCATTAACTCGTTTACCTAAAAATTTATTGAGAATAAAATGTAAGTAAAAACTTTTTTTAAAACAAGCTTTTAATGAACTGAAAAGGGTTTTCCCAGGTCCACCTTCCGGCTCCATCGTCAGACCCTGAACACCACCTAGTGTCAAAGCACTTGTTAATACATAGCTAATGACCAAACACAATGGTGCTATCTTGTTTTATTGAGGAGTTCCTATGGCCAACTTCCGGCTCCATCATCAGACCAGTTCCATGGTATCATTTTTTCAAAATGTCTCGGTAGTTATATAAGTTTGCCAAGTTTCAGCTCAATCGGATGCTAGGAAGTGCTTGAAAAATGGATGACAATTGGAGTAACCGGAAACACATACGAGCAGAGCAAGCTAATGTAAAGCTTGTAAAAACAGATTAAAGCCAACATAATATCGAATCCGATGCATACTGGGGAGGGAACTGCACTTAGGCCCTAAGTTTCAGACGCGCAGGATTGTATTTCATATAAGTGAACAACTTTTTCACTACAATAAACTTCTTATTCAAGTGAAATACTTACCACAGCATTATTACAGCGTATTTCGCAAGAAGAACGAAACAATTCGGATTTCAATTGATACGCAGCTTTTGATTCACAGTTCGGATAGTGTATAGTTACTGAAACAAATAAAAAGTGGACTGTTAATCAAATTATGATAAGTATTTTAGACGTTATGAGGCAACTGATGAACATACATACAGGTCAAAATCAACGTAACGTTGAGCTTTTTAGTTGAGCTCCACTATTACTGACAAATGCTTGCACTGACTGGACAGGTCCACTCAAATCTGTGTGGTTCTTTCCTCAAAAGACCATTTCAGACTCTAATCTACATGGTCCTCATATGGCCTCTGACCTCTGAGTTTGTTTCGGCCTTTCTTCTCAGAGTAGTCAGATAGGAAACGCCGACCTCATCTAGCTTATTTTTACAACTTTTTTAATATGACGTGTAAAAGTGATTCCAATATACTATTTACAGAATAAACAATTTCATTTCATTTCATAACCCTCCTTTTTGCTTCGCCGTAGTCGGGCAACAAGTTCTAAATCACAATAATTAAAACGACGTGTGAACGCCGAATTATTTAATAGTTTTATACTTAATAAGTTTCTTACCACCACCATTGCCATCAGGTAATTCAATATGATTAAGTCGCATATATACGCATTCATGTTCAGCTATCGTAGAGGAAAGTGGTACCACTCCAGTGAAGGACAGGTTTTTAGGGAAATCGTCACCCTCCCTGGTCTTCGGTTGGCAGTAACTGGCCGAGTCCGCTTTCCACCATTCACATATTTCCATAAGTCGCCATGGCGTTTTCACGTCGAGATCGCACGATGCCTATAACGTGTAAAATAAATTAGTACAAATTTATTCACGCTAAATGGAGGTTAACGTTCTTTCTTACAATTTAAGTAAGTATTTCTAGTTCAACAGTTTAAGTATGTAATTTGGCCGTTAATTTGGCCGATATAACTTGGCTGTTCCGAACTTCGCGCAGAGGGCTGCGCAGTAACATTTAATGCGCGAAAGTTATATGCAGACCTGCCAAGTTATATCGGCCGTATTTAACATCGCAACAATCGTAACTTAATATTATAAATGCGAAAGTGAGTTTGTTTGTTTGTCACGGTAAAACGGCTGAACGGATTTAGATGAAATTTGGCACATGGGTAGATCATGACCAAGACAAGGACATAGTATACTTTTTATCCCGATATTCCCACTGGATCGTGACTTATGCAGGTGAAACCACGGGGCACAGCTAGTATACCTGTATGTTGAATTGAAGGTATATTACCTACTAGCTGTTCGTGCCCGGCGTTGCCCGGGTGTAATTCCGACTTTTCCGGTGGATTAAGGTTTAAGGTTTAAGAACTTTATTTCTCAAAAAGAATTACATTCACTTATATGAGAAAAAAACTTATTTCTAATTAGTTTAAAATAGGCGACGCGACCGCGACGGTTACACAATAAAAATAAGTTATACAAGCAAGTATATTTATAAGTTAGTTAGGTTAGTTAAGTACAGTACTCGCAGACATTTTAAAATTTTATATCCGCTAAAATGTGGTTCTTCAGAGATTTTTTGAAACTATACATGGATTAACAAAAAACATTTTTCATACAAATACAAATATACGATATAATTATAGTATTGCAGATACGAATAGAACAAAAAAGTGAGTGATGTACTTAAAATAATCTAAACGTGAATTCATGCAAGCCTAGTACTTTTTGTCAGTTATAATTATTTGATATCCTATTAGTTAATACTATCGTGAATATCAGCCTATTACCTACCTACTATCGTGAATTCATGCAAGCCTAGTACTTTCTGTTAGGTTACAGCTCGGAAACTGCACAATTTCTTGTGAACAGTACAGTACATACCGTCAAGCGCTGCACGTAATACCCCGTTTAAAAAAAAAAAAAACATAATTGTTAAATCCATACATCTTTTGATTCTGCAGGTCGATTTTGATGAAATAAAGACTAAATGTTACTCACAATAAAGCTTCTTATTGTTCAGTAATTCAATTTGGAATCCAATGAGTGGCTTTTACGTGATGCGCTCACAAACGAACAAACAAACAGACAAAAATTTCAAAAAATATTTTTTTTACTTTCTATTATTTATTTCTCGCGGCTTCCAGTACTTTTTTTGCAAAAATCTTTAATGTACAGACACGGACCGTTTACGATTTTATTATATGTATAGAAGATAGATTTATTATATGTATAGAAGATATAGGTACGTAATATTGCAATTTCCAATAAGGATAAAAACCCGGCTATTTCTTTAAAACAATGGGTGGACATTTCTTGTTTTTTATTTAATTACAGGTTTCAACCCAGTATAAAACATAATAAGGAAAAGTTCACGTCGAACACGTCAACATTTTGCGAATTACATACCTAGTGCTAAAATAAATTGTATGGGAATATATTTAATTGTGCCTACAGTCATGTATAAATATGGTAAAACATATTTTCATCTTCGTCTCACTTTGTAGTGATACATACATAAACGCTTGAATGAGATATTTCTATACAGTATGCAAGGGTAAACCCGTTTTCACTCAAACCATTAAATGACAAAGTAACAATAAAAAAAAACGTTATTTTCGCCCGCCGTGTTGAGACGCAAGTTAGTTGACCTTGCGTATAGAGTGAAATATTCTTGTGGAAAAATGTAGATTTGCTTTTTTTTTTAAGTAGTTTTTTTTCATTGATTTTACGTTCTATAAATGAAACCAAACCACTGGTTTCAAGGATAACGGTGTTTACACTAACACCCTGTAGATTCTGATAACGTTCTGTACATTCAGTTTTAGTGCAGATATACTCAATATGTAACGACGAACTTATTTAGCAAGACTGTTAAGAAAGGTACCTTAATTATGATACCTACAAGATATAATAATTTTTAATGTATTTACCTCACAATCACTATTTAATGGTTCTTTTGTCAGTTCCGTAAGCTGCGCTATGTTGTTGGTACACAGTTTGTAGTTTATATTTTTATCTATGCACGTCATGTTAACTTTTTCAGTTCCTATAGCAGTAGAGAGCTTGGTGTTGTTACATTTAAAAGAGCAGGGTTCATTAACATCTACATATCCGGCACCGAGGCGGCAATGAGGACTGAATATATGCCCTGAAAATATAACAAAGTTATAAAAAACAAATTGTGTCTAAAGACATCATGAGTAAATTGCAGTCAGAACAACGTCGCGCGCCTGCGTGGTTCAATTATAGTTTAGAGAAATTCGCATAAAGCAACAAAAAAAAATTGTTAATAATTTTCCTTATTTAAGGTAAACATTCGCATAGCCCAATCAATCTGCCTTTTCCCAACTAGGTTGGGGTCGGCTTCCAGTCTAACCTGATGCAGCTGAATACCAGTATTTACATGAAACTACTGCCTGTCAGACCTCCACAACCCAGTTACTGTTAGACTTTCGGGCTTCTGACTACCCGTAACGGCGCGAATGACAGCTGGGACCTACCAACGGCATTACGTGCTTTTCGAGGCACAGAGGGGTCTCGATATGTTGGAATGGTCACCCATCTCGGAAAGCGTAGCTTAAACTTCTATCGACCAGTGCGGCTGTTAATATTTAGCCTTCAAAACATTCGCATAGCAACATAATCAATTTGTCTAAAACTAGTAAATCCGTCATTAACCAGCGCAATAAATGCTAATTAATAACCATAATTAAACTTTTTAACAAGTAAAAAAAACAGAGTTGTATCTCACCATCCAGGGTCACATTGTTGGCAGTAATGTAGGCACAATTATCTTTATTCAAAGTAACGTTACCGACTGTTGAGGAATATCGTATGTTGTTCGTGTTGCTGTAGCAGTACTGTGGTATGTGCCAGTGCTCGCAAACCGTCTGCCACATTTTAGGCGACGACATGTTACAGTTCATCTGTAAATCATTTAAGATTGTTTATTAGCTATTAAAAATAATAATGCTGAAACAAACAAAGGAGCGCTTCATTTTAGAATTCATGAAACGCCTTCACTTCTGTGCTGCCTTAATGACGAAAGAGTTGCTCCTAAATGAATGAATCAAAAACCTCTTTTTCACATCCATACTAATATTATAAATTCGAAAGTAACTCTGTCTGTTTGTATGTTACCTTTTCACGCCTAAACCACTGAACGGGTTTCGATAAAATTTGGCAAGGAGATAGATGGAATCCCGGGGAAGGACATAGGCTACTTTTTATCGACATACCACGCGGGCGAACCTGCGGGCGGAAGCTAGTATATATGTGAAAAGAGTCATAGGTTTTTGCACCAGCAACAATTCGGCACATTGCCTCTTTTAATCGGTTCTGGTGTTTAGTCATTATTTGCATTTCAGATTACGACACAAAATAAATACTAAATCAATATTATGCCTGTATCGGTCAAGTCGGTTTGTGATCCTGCAACTTTTACGTTACATCTGTGTCCTTGAAAATGATATCTTCGTAAGTCTTGACTCCGGATCACCGAAATAGGGCGTTTGTGCACTACAAGGAATTTTATTGTCCGGCAGTCCGATTTTTTACGGTCCGATGTTGATAGCACCTTTATTTCGAAGCAGTAAGGCCTGTTTTGGTACTTCAAGTAATACAGCTGCGTTCACATTTTTACTGCCAGACAGTAAAATTCCTTGTAGTGCACAAACGCCCATAGGTAGCACGAATACCTATGAACTCACTTGACAAATTGCAGTTGCGTTGGGGCTTAGGTTACTCAGCGAATTTACTTTACACGTGTCGACTAAATCCTTAGTTTTGTAACAACTCTGCAGCATAGTCACTCCACCATCGCAATCCAATTCAACCATCCAATTTCTATTTTCTGGTATTAAATATATTGCTCCAAAACTGATTATTGTAATTATTTGAAACAGTATAAATATAAGTTTTTGTTTCTTAAATCTGAAAAGCAAAAAATTACATTATCATTGTATTTCTTCGTAGCCTACAACATACATAAGTACAGGGTACGTACATACGTACCACCAGCTCTTACAGCAGTATTATTTTTATATTACTTCAGTGTAGGAAAGAGATGAAGCTCTATAGGACGTGTAGCTCCATCTCTTTCCCCACTGAGTAAGATTAAAATAATTCTGCTGTAAGCGGTGGTGGTAGGCAGGGGGCCTACCACCACCGCTTACAGCAGAATTATTTTATACAACCTATCTAAGGCGCAGAGCAGAGCAACAAGCTTTATGGCTATTATTTAAGCTTATTTGAGAAAACACTTGAAATGATCTGCGAATGTTGCATCGTGAAAATGAAACTAGCATCAGTGTTTGTGCAGTTACTATCAGTTGACGTGTAGAAAGATGGTAAACCGCGGAACATTACGCTCTCAAACGAAAAAATCTTAGTACCCTCTATAACATCACTATTATAGCTACGGATGAATGTGTGTTCAAATGTTATTTAGATAGACAGTGACGTCACTGTAAATCCATTTTCACCAGCAGCGCATCTACGTAGCCGCGCCATGTGGTGAAAATGCATTGTGATTAAAAAGTGCGTAGACGCCATCCGCATACCTACGTAAGCTGATATTACCCCACTCTAGATATTCTTATCGCTGCTACTACCTATAGATACTTTGTAAGTTATGAATGAAATGTATCGATCTATATCTGAGTGGTATCTATAACGAGTTAACGCTCTAAGATACTAAACTAGAACGAATGTTATGTTATACGTGGCACCATATCTATGCAAGAGCATTGAAAAACGTATTATCTATTTCACATAAATGCCAGCTTAGAAACAATCTAACTAGTCAACTATGATTTAAGATGCCATATACATAGATTAAGATAAGAAGATTGTGTGATTATCCTCGAATATAAAAAAAAATGTTAATAAAACCATATTATACCTGTCGGCAATTACACCAAATAGGGGTTTAGCGATAAGACCACATATTGGCAGTATTGTGTAAATTAATCCTACTGTTGCGGATGAGAATCCTAATTGACGTGCATAAGTTGACAAGTATGGTACTAGTGGTGCTGTACCTAGAAAAATAAAATATACAGGTTTTGTTAATGGTAAAGAGCAAATTATCTGCCCACCCAAGATAGGAACTTTACATGTCAGTGAACGGACTAAGGAGTTAGTTCATTCAAGTCAACGGTTGTATTGAATATAATGATGCAACCATCATGATACTTTAGAACCTGAAGATGCAAAGCTCATGCACTTGGGTGAGCCGTAAGAACTTAAAATCTTATAAATAATGATAATAAATTAAATAAGGATTTGGTTTGTATGGTGGTCGCAAGAGCGCCTGCTGAGGATGGTTAGGGTTACGATACTCGAACCGGTCGCAATTTAGTTGGACGTTTTTTAACATTAGTAGATAAATTCCCAGTTGCGTCGGTACCTGCGCCTAGTTAAATGTTGCTCGAGATGAAACGACTGGAGAAATGAAAAAGAAAAAAAATAGTATGTAGGGGAAGAATGCAACGAATTAGTAATACCAGCGGAATGTACCTATGCATGTATAATTATAAGCATAATTTGTAACTATGCCATAATTTCATGGTGTACACCCAATCAAATTAATAATTATAATTTATTTTGCAGATAAGTAAAAATCCATAATAATAGGAACTATTAATAATATTATTGGTTACTATAATTAATTTTAAGCTACTTAGGTAGGTACTTATTTTAATACTATTTCCATTGGCCGTGGGATGTGGTGTACAGAATGTATGAAATGAACATGCTCCATTATTTGTTGTTATATAAAATATGAGTACTTTGATAACACAGTAACCCAACTCTCAATCTGATGACAGATGGTGTAAACATATTAATGTCATTAAATAATGCCTTTTGGACGATTGCTGTTTCAGAGTACAATCATATCATTGATGCTCTTGTTTTATCATTTTAAGTCTAAAACATTGCTTTCTTTCTTTTATAAAAAGACAAGGCTGTGTTTCTGCTGGGGAGTTTGTTGCGCACTTCTTCTCCCCAGATAAAGCACTAGGGAGTGGTGAAGGGAGACCAGTTCTGGTGAAGCCAATTTTATACATACAGAAAATAAAAATAAAACATTTTAAATGGTGCTGCTGTGGACATATTAAGATCTAAAGGATAAACGGATCAAAGGGTCCAGGGTTAGACGAGAAGGGACAGGCATAATGGTAGACGGATGACTTGCTTGATGGTTTAAACACGCAGGACTTTGTTGTTTTGACAAGATTGACAACCTTTGTGCATTCATGTGCTACCTCTGGGTAAGCTGCTACATTATTGATGATTAAGGAAAATCCACATAGTTGTTATCCTATTTCTCATTATTGTAACTGATTAAAAAATGAGTCAACCAAAGTTAATATTTTTTTTGTGTGACCTATTTAATTTTCTCTTTCCTTTATTAAAACCAGAAGGACTACATAAATCTAAGGACGCCTGGTACACATAGTCACATAGATACATAAAAATCATAGATACATAAATCTAAGGGAGCCTGGTACACATAGTCACATAGATACATAAAAACCAACAAAGAAGGAACCTTCTCTTTTAAAGTAGTTTAAGAAGAGACCAAAAATAACATAATTAAATTCTATAGATTAGATGTATACTTACCAGCATTGAAGAAAAAAAAATGCCCTTTTATAGGCAGCAACTTCTTGTTGACTTGCATCTTTGAAGGCAACATTTAGGAGCTGTAAGTTGTAAGAAATAAAGTTATTCTACATTTTAATATGAAATTGTTCTATACAAAAAACTAAAACTAAAATAGGATAGTTACTTGATTAGACCTATGTGTTATTTTTTCTGTATATTTTTTGTTACTCACACACATAGCTGTATTAAGTGCTGTAACAGTCAAGGACTTCAAAATTTGAGCTGATGTAAACACTCATAACAGTTCCAATAAGAATCAATTCAGTTTTAATACGAAATTGATTGTGATAATTGACTGTGATGTGTGTAACTTGATCATTATGACTGTGTTACAATAAGTTAATTCAAAGTAAAGTTCTAATGTACAAAAAAGAAAAAGGGCATGACGTTTCTGAGAAATGCTCTTCGAACTAGAGCACGTCTTGTTCTTCAAGTTAATAACGAAACTTTCAATAAAATGCATACTAAAACCTCAAATACAAAATGCAAACAAAAACCTCAAACTTCAAGGAATAAATAATTAAGTTACATATACTTACGTAAATAGTTCAATAACTAGATTCTCTCTCTCTCTCAAGTAGAGCCGATTGGATAACTTGTAAACACTGAACTATTGCATGGACGCGGGTTATAAAATTGATAAAGTTATCTATGATAATGATAACCACGGAGTGAAATCTACCGACCTCTTTAATATTATAACGTGCACGACACACGACCGTACAGCGCGACTAAGAAATTCGTATTCGTTTTATATCAGGATTACATGATTTTTTTATATAAAAACACGTGCAGCCAATGAAATGACTTGAATTATACACAAACTTATGACATTCAATGACATTGACAGTTTGACACACTCACACTCATTGGCAAAAACATTGAAAAGACAGCTGTCATTATGACGAACTTTCATTGCTAGACTAAAAAAAAACAACAAATATCGACTAAATGGGAAAAATCGGTCGAAGTTTATTGTAGTTACCATAGCTATGTCCCTACGGCCTACAATAAATTTAAAATTTCGTCCATTCATTCCATTTCGTGTTCATTCAAGAGTTTGATTTATTTCATTACTAGCTGTCGCCCGCCATTTTGGTCTGCGATCCAGCATCTTGGCCAGGGCAAATTTATGGTCTTCCTTTCATTTATGACACTTTGTTATTTAGCAAAAAAATAATCCTTATGATGAAGCCTTTCGATCGGTATGATAAAGCTACAGAATTATTATTTTTCTCATGTAACGAGTTCGATTCCCGGTTCAACCATGTAATTATATCATTAATATCTATGAATGCAGTTTTAATTTTTTTTTAAATTCACATAATGTCTTCTTTCAGTAAAATGTTCCATCTAAAATATTCAAGGTACTTTCCCTCCATGTGGCATATCCGTGGGACGCCCTGTATGTTTTTCTCCAGGTCAAGGTCTACCCCATGCCAAATTTCATCCTATCCATTCAGCCGTTGACAAGCAAACTCACTGCGAAACTGAGTTGTAGGATTCAACGAAATCCTAAATACAACTTTGAGGTGATTTTATTAAATAAGTACCTACTACATGGAATGTGTCAGAATTTTAATCCATTATCTACTTATTACCTTGTAATCACTTCCTCGACTTCTGTTATATCTTATTAGTCGTTGTAGTCTTACGGTATTTCGGAAAATAGTAGACTCCAATTTCGGAGTAGGTACCTACCTATTTTCTTACGAGTAATTTTCGCTAAAATAGTATAAAGCCACCTCACGCCATGTTGGTATTATTAGCTTGTTTTGGGAACTAGCTACAACAGCGACATTTTGCCAGCCGACTTCCCCATTTTATGTAGAATAGGAATAACAAGATGGGCTACTACTTATAGGTAGAAAGAATACACTCTTATAGCTGTACATACAAGGATCGTTTGATGCGTGATCAAAATCAGAACCAATGCCGTCATCTTGTAACAATTTCATAAATCATTCAGTCATTCAAGCGCCAAAAGATCTTTGTATAGTGCTACAAGTATCTTGTAGCGTTGTGTGACGTTAGTTCCGATAGTGAATGGTTCCGATTTTGGCCGCGCGGCAAAAGATCCTTACATAGTTAACAAGAAAATTTAGAATTTTGTATTCTAGAATAGTCCTGAGCTAAAAATATAAATACAACTTTATCGTGTACATGATTTTAAAGTCATTAGTCACCTGACATTGAACGCGAATCAGAGTGCGACACGTCACTACTAAAATTTGTTTATGCTGTGATTAATCCCCCAAATGAAATTGGAAGGAAGTCTTACACGATATGAGATAACCCGCTCTTATTTTGTACACGTTTCGTTAAGAGACGGCGTGACCCCAGGTACTGGTCGGCACCTGGTTGAACGATGAACACTGGGCAAACTACTAGGTATATACCCAGTCCCCAATTTTTTTTGGATTCAACAGACGTCTTTCGTTTTTTCATCAGATGATCAGAACAACTTTTTGGAGTCAAATTTTTCGTTACGGGCTACAAATTAAATAAAAAACTGTTTGTTTCAAGTCTTAAAATAATATGGGGATTCAAGATAAAATTATCTTTCAATTACATTTAATTAACAAAATAATATTTACCTATTTGTTTTCTATGGTAATATAGAGACTCAGGGTGACGCGGGTGCCAACGACGTACAGCAACGAGCTGCTTCTCACATGGACAACCATGTGAGAAGCAGCTCGTCCTGACGTCGAAACTCTCAGAAGCAATTTCGCATTGCTTATGTATTTCTTATTTAATGTTTCTTATTTAATGTGTAGGTAAATGAGCTTGACTGATAGGTCATTTACCTACACATTTTGTCTTCCCATAGCATAATAATATATCTAAAACGGTCACATTAGCAATTTCTCTAAAAGCAATTCATTTTCTGAATTTCCAGCTGTCATAAGCAATTCCTCTAATTTGACACAAAAGCAATTACTATTGTGTGGACCATTTTACGAATCTCCATAGAAAACTGTCAAACAGATGAATTATTTCGTATTATGAATCGCACGCAAATCATATTATGAATTGTCAGTTTGTGACATTTTACGATGAATCAAAATATTTTCATATTATGATTCTGCCAAAGTGGCTGTTTTAAGCCCCCTGGTCTCGTATTTCCAATACCTACACTTAATTTTCATTTATTTGTTTAAGAAAACTAGCTGCAAGAAAGACAACAAAGCCAACGAAACCACTGGAACCTCATCAAAAATTATTTGAAACTACAATAGCGTACCCTTCGTTGTATGACATTAAATTAGTAAGAGGGCTTAAAACGGCCACTTTGGCAGAATCATCGTAAAATGTCACAAACCGACAATTCATTATGATCTGCGTGCAATCATAATACGCAATTCTAATCTGCTTGACAGTTTTCTAAGGAGATTCGTAAAATGGTCCACAAATAATGAATTGCTTTATTGAAGTTTAATGTTAAATTAATATTAATTAATTAAAATTACGGTCTTTTTATTAATAACTAGCTCATGCCAGCGGCTTCGCCCGCGTGGATCTCGGTTATTATATACTACCTTCCTTGAAAACCACTCTATCTATAAATATTTAGGTTAAATTAAACAAATTAATTTTAGAAAGAATAATTAACTAACTAGGTATACTTACAAATAAGCACAAAATCAGAAGGACACTTAGGTACTTCCACATCGCTGTCATCCGGAAACGTCTTTTGTTAGTCATTTAATTTAGTACCTAGTGTAAATAGTTAGTTGTATATGAGCATTTTAATTTTAGAAAGGAACAGATAGCGAGAGCGTCCTCGAGTCTGCATTGCCTTGAGGCGCCTAGAGAAGTAAGTCCGTCCTGGATTGTGTGACATCTCCGCAGCCTCACACCCTGCATTGCACCGCAGCGAGCGCCGTTTATTGTAGTTTTAGTACATTTAAAATGACAAAATGCATGTTTATTAACAAGTTCAAACTGAACAGTATAACCTATATAAAAATGAATCAGAACTAATATTTTAATGGGTAATGAAATAAAAAAATAAGCAGCAAAATGACTATCGGAATTACTGGGTAAGAAAAACTTGAAATTAGCGCCAACGCTAGCTTCGATCGCTCGGCTCGCGCGTAGTTGGTCACAGTTCCAAATAACCTATGAACTGCCGAATTATTTATCTAACTGCCCATTCCAACATTTTTACTGGCTTTTATTCATACTTCTTGAATATTTTAAGTAGTGACATTGCAGGATGAAATAAGCGACCAAGTTTCTTTTTATTACTTCATTTTTTACTGTCACCCTTTACCAACCACCGAAAAAGTAAATTACTACCCGTTAATTATTTCAACTGCTCATAATAACCTCACTAATGTTTAACAGTTGTAAAAATTATAACCCGTGTTTTTCATTACTGTAGAGGGATTATACTGTTGCTGCAGCGTAGCTGTGGTGTGAATGGCTACGCTCGTAGTCTCTAGACAAAGTGACATTCTATGCTGCGCTGTCGTAGTCTCTAGACAAAGTGACATTCTATCAGCGATAACGATGATGGAAAAGGCAAAAATGTATAGGACTGACATAAGCTATCGAAAAGCTTATGTCAATCCTGTTGAAAGTCGTTGCAGAAATACGAAACGCTTTCGAAGCGATTGTCACTTGTCTAGGCCCTCTGAGGCCCTAGACAAGGTGACATTCTATCAGCGTTAACGATGATGGAAAAGGCTAAAAAGTATAGGACTGACATAAGCTATCGAAAAGCTTATGTCAATCCTGTTGAAAGTCGTTGTAGAAATACGAAACGCTTTCGAAGCGATTGTCACTTGTACCTAGGCCCACAGATAGGTACGCTACGCGAACAGTCAGTTTTTATTCGGATCCCGTTTTTATTTTATTATTTTCTAGCAAACTGCTCCTGCTTCGCATGGTTTTTACGAATTGACAAAAAATCGATATTTCTTAGTTACATGTAATTTATATTAAGGTATTATACACATAAACCTTCCGGAATAAATTCTCTAGATACACGTGGAGAAAACCTCATCAAAATCAGTTTTAGAGGTATTTCGTTTAGAAGAACTTCGGACATAAAGACAAACACGAAAAGCGACTTCAATTTATAATATCAAATTATGTATAGAAGAGTATAAAATCAATAATTGCCTCACTTACAAACCTTTACAGTTTTTATTTGGAAGAAAAGTGAAAGGTCACTACAACATTTAATTAGTGTTTTAATTAACCGAGATCAATTCAATTAGGTATAAATAAATAAAATAGGTATCGAAAATATATATGAAACAACAGATTCTACAATGAGCACTGGTTCGTCTTGCATTCATTTCCCACAAGTTTATTTTTAAATTTAAAATTTATTCTCTTTAGAACTAAACACTCTGTTATGTGGAAATAATAATAATTTCCACGTAATACGCTCACGTTCATATTATTATCAACCACGTCCACATTCATACTCCACCATACATAGCAATCCCACACTTGAAATGATTATATTGTAAATATAATATAATTAGTTACGTTAAAACACGATATTGTATAATCTGTTTAGTTACTGTATGCACTGACCAATATAATGAATTAAAATTAAGCGGATTGCTATTGTAGTTTCAAATGAATTCCAATGATATACCAGTGGTTTCATTGGCTTTGTTTCTGATGTGATTGTATAATTCAGATTTGTTTAGCCGCTAGTTTTCTTGTATAAATAAAGGAAAATTGAGTGTATTATAATGAATGAAAATGCCAATGAAAATGAAAGTGGTGGCCCAGTGGTAACGGCCCCGACTTACGAGTCGTTGGTCGTGGGTTCGAACCCAGACTGGCGCTTTACTTTGTGTAAATTGTGTCATTTACTTTGTGTCATCACCACTGCTCTCAAAACGGTGAAGGAAAATATCGTGAGGAAACCGGCATGTCCTAGAACCAAAAAATTCGAAGACCTGTGACATCTACCAACCCGCACTGGGCCCGCGTGTTAGATTACGGCCTACTCTCTCTCGAAGTAAGGAGGCCTGTGCCCCAGCAGTGGGAACATTATAGGCTGATTATGTAAGTGTATTAGGCATATAGGCATACGGGACCACATAAATAATAGGAAGTGCCTCAGCACCCGTGCGCGCCGGCTCCCGAATTGGCTGGCGGCGCCGGTTGCTGAATTGGTTACCGGCGCTTAGTTTGGAAAACAAAAGCGGAAAATGGGGTTGGCGATTTGGCATATAGGAGTAGATAGGCGGGGTAGGCATAATTAAAAAAAAAACTTTTTTTTACATTATTATATTTCCATAATCAATGATTTCCTTAATCCAGTAATCAAGTACTACCTAGAACTAGAACCGAACTAGGTAGATCAAGTTAAATATTTTTACTCGCAAAAAAAGGTAAGGTTACATCTATGACGATCTACAAAAGGACTAGAATTAATAGAAAAAAAAACTTTAGTTAGAGTTAGTTAGTTGGGGTCTTGAATACTGGAAGGATCTCCATAAACGCCGCGCCGCCGGTGTCCATTATGGGAACCGGCGGTGCCGGCAGCCGATGTTGAAGGCAGTAATCTCACTGCCGCGGCAGTGAGCAGTTCCCAACGGCGTTATTTTTGGGAGCCGGCGCCGGCAGCGGAGGCACTCCCCAAAAAATATGCTACGAAAACCAAATGTGTAACCATTATTACTCCTCTGTGTTGTCCGCTTCCCGGAAGACATCTCTATTGCCAGCCGATTGAGTAAACTTAATAGTAACAGCGATACCAACAAATCGAGTAGGAAGCTGCTAAGTTATAATGAATTAAAAGGTAAACCTACCTAACGTTTATTAGATAATTACATTATTTCTTGTAGTTATATACATACTAGCTGTGCCCCGCAGTTTCACCCGCGTAGGTTTCGATCCCGTGGGAATATAGGATAAAACGTATCCTATGTCCTATTCCATTTCATGGTCTACCCGTGTGCCCATCCTCTCCTCGCGAACATAGGGAACGTCGCGCCGGCGCGGCGTCGAACGGTTCGCGTATTGCATTTTTATATTCATGATTACTTCGAAATTAAAGGTCCGATTCGAATGAATTAAAAAGTATTTGCTACCTATATTATTTATATGCTACATAAATACCCTTGATGTTAAAACTATTTATTTGAATAAGAATTAATATTATGTTGATAAAACTCCTTCGCAAATAATGCATTAGTTTCGAACAAATTTAATTACCATAAAAAATGCTTATAGTGAGTTATTCTTAAAAGATAGACATATGCTGTCGCGGACATTTTTTTAGAACTTTTAAAGAGGAACAATTCCATCATGATATTTGCGTAACTTAAACCGGTTACGCAGCGCACGCAACAGAAGCTCTCAAAAAGGAATAATTTTTCCCGATTTTGCAACATATTTCATTTCTGCTCCGCCCCTATTGGTCGTAGCGTGATGTTATATAGCCTATAGCCTTCCTCGATAAATGGACTATCCAACACAAAGAAATTTTCAATTCCAACCAGTAGTTCCTGAGATTAGCGCGTTCAAACAAACAAACAAACTCTTCAGCTTTATAATATTAGTACCTAATAGAAGTAATAGATATTAGTATAGATTAACTTACAGGCTTAATTTGTGTGCAGTTTGTTCTCAATATTGACCTTCTGTTCTGTATATTGTCTGACCTGCTTCCAAGGGTCTTGTGGCGGACTGTCACCTTAATTATGAAAACTTTCTTACGTACCTACCTACAAAAATAATTTAAATCTACACAACATTTAGATTAGAGGATTTATTCTAGAAGAATTATCTGTAACATAATACATTCTTATATAAAGCGACGATGAAATCACGTTATTGTGACAAATGACCACATCAGTAGGTACATCACACACGTGCGAAGCAGGGTCGTGATTTCCGAATTTAGAGATACCTTTAGCTTTAATTTAGCTTTAAATTACCTTTAATTTAAAGACTCACCTTTATTTTAAAGGTTCACTCATCCTCTATAGAAAAGGGAGGATCCTCCGACCAGACGGGTGTTGTGTCTGGCGGGCAACTGCCCAACGATGGATCTTGATCTTGTATATAGGTACCTATTATGGAAATATATTTTTAAATTAAGACCGAACCAAGTAATAGCTGTTTGTCATATAAATTATAAAAACTAAGTACTTCTGTACTGGGAAAATAATGAACAGTGAGTTGTTTTTCATTTTGAAAAGAAAGATAGTCAGCTTTTTCGGTTAAATCCTTAATTAATCCTTACTACTGCAGCAAACACGAGTCTTGTCTTGTTATGACTGGTTCGCCTTTTCTGTTACTATTTTTATGTTTCCTCTTATTAACCATGCTTTCTTCGAGCATGACATTAAACTATTTTCTATGTCAATAGATAGGTACTCAACGAACCTCTTGCTAGTTTGAAAAGTTTGTAAGTACCTACCTTTGAAGTGCAGATAAATAATATTGTGGTTTTATAATATTTCTACAGCAAAACTATTATAAACACATTATAAATAAAAGAGTAGGTATTTGAAAATACTTGAACATATCGTGTCAAATAAGGCTTATCACAGCTATCGTTAGTTTGCAACGTAAAATAAAATAAATAAGCAAACCAGATGGACGCCTTGTTCTTACCGACCCCAAGAGCTTGAGTTACGTGCTAAATGAAGCCTATTTTTGTAAAACACCCGATGCTAAAAAGAAGAAAATTAGGGAGGTTAGAGACGTGTCTCGCCAAACTTCGAAGTGATTGCTATGCGGCTCCTCCTTCCCGTGCCATTGGCGTTGGGCGGCACAGCTCCGCCAATGAGACCGCGTGTAGCCCCACTCGCAGCCATGCTACGATACTAAGATTACGTTTTCTTTGATTAAGAAAAATGCCCAATTTCAACTAATATGCCACAAATACGCGGTAACAATTGCATTATAGAAAGACACAGTGTGTAATTGCTGGACCCGTTGACAGTAGGATACCGAGGATTTTTGACCTTTACCAGGAGAGTGTGTTTTGGTATTTAGAGCTTGGGTAATTAACCACATATTAAGGTAAATGCTAAAGTGTGAGGACGCCTACACGGCGGCGGCGGGCGTCGAGCTTTACGTTGATGTGTTCGAAGCGTGAGAGTTTCGTTCGAGTAGTATTTGAGTCAGTCCGCAGCTCGGCCCCGGCGCGCGTCACTCGCATCGCACTCCGCTTGCGTCAAACGTCCGACTACCGAAAGCGAACCTGCGCCCGCCCGCCCAGAGTGCGCCTATACTGTCATTTTAAAATAAATCTTAATAATATTCACAAATATTGTTTATAAATAGTCAATGGTCAAGTTGAACCACTACATGTGTTTATCATCAAGCGAAAAAGTTTACCAAAAGTGATTTTACAAACTAATAAAAACTTTCTATAGTGTTTAAACGAGGATGTTAATATTATAAGAAGGCTTTTGGATTTCAA
This sequence comes from Lithophane semibrunnea, assembly GCA_947363905.1. Classification (NCBI taxonomy): domain Eukaryota; kingdom Metazoa; phylum Arthropoda; class Insecta; order Lepidoptera; family Noctuidae; genus Lithophane; species Lithophane semibrunnea. The sequence goes on along the minus strand of OX376186.1, from coordinate 3,380,033 downwards.
GACGCTCGTGGGGAATAAAATTCACATTGAAATAGAAAAAGTGGGTGAGTACATAATTGAATTAGATTTAAAATTATTCCAAAAAAACGATGAAACAGAGTACTTACACTCGGCTCATTTAGAAAGATTTGTAATTAACTTGACTCTTGTTTAACGTAACTAGTTTAAGAATAAGTGTAATAGGTACCTATTGCTGTTTCGGGTATATCTAAACAAAAATAAAAAAATATTCTAACTTTGATATATCAACATTGTACCTATTAATCAGTTAATCTGAACAAGAGTCTGTCTAGATTTGTTGACAAAGTCACAGTCACAAAAGTGCACGACATGCAAATATTTCTAAAGCGGAATTATCGCCGCGACCACATAAGTAATAATAATTATACGCCTATCGAAGTCCGTCACATGATCATAGTCAGCGTTTAGCGGTGATTTTTTAGAAAAACGGATGTACCTCTGTATCCTAATTAGAATTATTAAAAAAATAGTTTTGACCAAATAATTGCTTGTAGAAGAATATGAAAATACTGAGTGTAATCAAATTACCTTCGTAATTCAATCAGATGTGTAGAAAATGAAACGTTCCTACTAGTAGATTATCCATTATGATTTCATGTTAAAAGTGGACCAAGTATGTCATTGCTGGACTCCAGGCGGGATTCCAGCCCTAGCCGAAGTTAGGCGAGGGGTTAATGATGCCTGGAGTAAAATGACTAATAATGCTCACGCGTATCAAACGACTTTTTTCAACACATTTGCGCCAAATAAATAAAATAAGATTTCATAAATATACCAAATAATTTGTAGCAAATGTTTGTGTAAAATTGCTAAAAACCGTTTCTTTTTCGTTTGCCGTTCCTTTTTCGAAGCCGCCAAACAGTCTAATACTAAAATATGAAAATGAACATTAATGCCTATGGCACTAAGTCCACCTCTGTACATTCGTGAGTATTAAATAAATAAGTATTTTTATGTAAGTAGGTACTAAAAATACTTGATAAATTGTTAAATAAAAAATACTTTGATGAATTACTATGTACCCTATGTATCATATTTTATTTATTTACTGCTTATTAGACGTATTCACCGAAAATGCAATTTTGAAAATGTGAAATGCCAAAAAACTGCGATTAAAAAAAAATTGCACCTATTTGACTAGTATTGTTGTATTGTTTAGTAGAAGTTAGTGAAGCGTAGGTATTTAATTAAAATAATTTAATTCGAAATCAAGCCAATTCAGCTTGTATTATGAATTAGTACATTACAGTCGCGGCCAGCAATAAGGGGATTGATGGACGATCGGTAAGTCCATCAATTCCTGATTGCGGCCAAGGCTTGTATAGTACTTTTCTCAAACAATTTACGTAATAATAATTTTCTCAAACGCGGAAATTTAAACTGAGTAAATTAAATAAAAAATCCAGAATCAATGGCGAACAACTATAATTTTTCATGCGCCAATAAGTTCATTTGTTTCTTCTTTATTTTAAACAGTTCTAGATTTGCAAGCCAAATCGAAATTTAAATGAAATCTTTGATAAGTTTCCTCCTTGGTTGCCATGTGTTGAAGTAAAAAGTCCGTTCCATTTTTAAATAACACGACAGATATGAGTTTTCATAGTAATTTATTTGGCCGCTAAACACGACAGATATGGATTTTCATAGTTACTTTGCTGGCCGTATCGTTACTTGTTTTTGACCAGCAACTTTGATTTATCTCGAAGAAGGTTTTCAAAATAATGCTCGAATTTCCAAGCATGTTTGAGAAAAGGATTTTGCACTATATTATGCCAAATATATCAATAGATTTTTTAATCAATAATAATATATTATGTAGGTCATGTATTGAAGGTTTGGTACCTATCAAAATTGAAGAGTTGTCGAAAAAAAATGTGTTTGCAATGTACCTAATTAGTTATTTATAGATTTCACGATGAACATGTTGATTTTTGGCATAATATAATAATAATTTATTTTTTATAATGATACCGAAAGTAAAATATCATGCGATAGTCATTAGTTCATTACTTGTCCAATATTGTTTAATAATTAGGCTCAAAGCAGACCGGAATCGGTTTTTAGTCAATATCTGTGTTGGATATTATTTTGCAATAAACGAGTAAGTGCTTAGTTAGGTATTTATATAGTGTGTTAGATCCAAAAGTGAACCTTTATTTTAGTTAGTCAATAAATTAAAATTATCTGAGATTTCGTTGCAGAACTAACCTAAGCACTGTTAACTAATTTCTAATAATAAAATAAAAGACAAGAATTAAAAAAAAAAAATTGCCGAATTTTTAAACGGACTTGTAATGTTCTACAGTGCTAGGCATGCAAATTATATTCCCTCTGCCATGGCCAGTGTTTAATAGTAGATACTAAAGCCAATGTGCAGTCACGGACTTTAATTGATGAGCCACCTGGCACTGTTCGTATTTTAGCCGTGTAATGCAAATCGGGTTTATTCGGTTCCCGACACGCAAAGTCATGTCTTCGTATTAGAAGAAGAAAATTATATTTCATATCTTTACCGGTTGGCTAACCTGAGAGCCAGAACTACAAACTTGACAGCAGAGTGACTACCCAAAGTCAACCAATTGCAGGTCTAGCAAAAGTAACCTAGCAACGATTGTTTATCGTTGGTAGGTTACTGTTGCGATAGTAACGTTAGCGTACGGATAAATATTAAAAGTCATTTCGACAAGTTCGAAAGTAACGTTTCTGACATCGATTGTCACTGTCTTCAGTTAAGTTTTCAGAATTATCGAGATTGATGAATTATCGAGACTATGATTCAAAGGAAGTCGGTATCAAATAGATTGGATAAACTTAATGCATTTATTTTGTATTTATTTTTATCATTGAGAACTTTTAGACAATTTATTTGTCATCTTGTTTACGAGCGTGCCATTTGAGTTCGTGTTTAATCGTGTAATCTCGTGAGTGTATGAAACTGCAAAATTGAAAAGTTTGAAGGTGGCTCATCAATTAAAGTCCGTGACTGTACCTAAGTAGACTGTATCCATCAATCAGCACATTTTAAATGTAAAAATAATGTTTGTGACGCAGTTACATATCCTGTTTAATTTACTTACTTCATTTGATAGTTAAAACAAGAAAACCATGGCGGTATCGCATGCGTTACTGATTTATTAGTTCTTTATGGTGCTGCTGTTTGTACTTAGATAGACCGTTCATCAAGGGCATAGGTATAAAGTAGGTTCCTAATTATTATTCTGCGTTAGATTTATATGATAGGTTTAATCAATTTTGTTGTAGGGGAAAAAAATTGTGCTAAATATGTCTCTCATGTGATTTTAAACACAGAATACCTAAATTACAAAATTAAAATTTCCGGCTGTATTATTCTGCATGGACTCAGTCTAGATTAGATTACCTCCAACTTGCTTAAGTAACTGAATCTACATAATGAATAGTAAAATTCTTACAATTTTACCTGGCTTAATTTACATTGTCTACAGTGGCCCGCAGTACCGATGGGTCGGGCCTCGATGGAGGCTGCGAAGACGACGTCTCGCGGCTGACTCCAGGCCTGCATCCAGAAACAACCTTCGACATGAACGATCTGCCGTCAAACGCCTACACGTTGGACACTCGCAGAATGCAATTATACTCGCACCCACACGTACATCCCACGGTGAGTCAACGCCTTTGTTTCAGGTACCTCCGGTTGACATAAATCTGTGACAAAAGGAACGCCACGTCTAGAATTTTCTCGCACTAACCTCTAACGGGATGAAAAAAAATGATAATTAAAGACTTTGTTGTTTACCCTTGCAAAAGCAGATAGAAGTAGTCGTATGGAGTAACACTTGTGACGTCTTTCATGCGATGTCTTGACGTGTATCGAGTGAACTGAACACATCAAAAGGTCAAAGGCTCGTTGCTAATCTGTTTCTTTCATGGAAAACATTACGCTTAACGCCAGGAAACAAAACACGTCCAACGTGTCAAATAAAACGACGGTTAAAACTAATATGAATCGTATAAACTGAGGCAAAACAAATCCGTCTTTAAACCATAAAAACGTCGACAGCAAAAACAAATATAACGTTGAAAAGATGAAATGCATTGCATGGCTCGAAAATAAGAATAATTTGAGGGTATAGTACCGGCCGGGGCGTAAGGTTTCCACTCTGAAAGTGGCCATTCGACTCGCCTTCGTTCCTCTAACAGTTCACACGAGCAAATTCACTTATTTCTTTGTGAGTCATGCTCACTGACCCTACCATTCCTATTATGTTAATCGTTATGCCATTGCAAGTGATATCGAGAAAAATTAACTACTAATTACGATATCTGTACCTTACAGTTATAGAATCTATTAAGATGTAGTGGTTTTCATAGAGCTAACTCGTTATAATATTAATATATTTTGATAAATAAACAATGAGACACTGTTAATTTATAAATAAATCATGTTTTCTCGCGTAATTAATTTATTTTAATAATATAATTACTTTCATTACAGCCAGTTGTGATCATGACGTTTAGCCGCCAGGCACCGCACTATCGCAACACTGAACTCGTGTTATCAAAGATGTCTTCGTCACCATTCGTTACATCACCGACCTTGTTTGTTTGACTTTTTCTTGCCATTTTATCACTGTTTTAAAGTTACTGATTTTTCTAGTAGGTAAATAATTATAAATCAATAAGACAAGTGCTGCTCTGACCAGTCCTGAGTTGCATTTAGAATATTTAGATAGACAATGTTTTGACATAGGTGGGTAATTTGAGATTATGCCTACCTTTCTTACAGATGTCAGATATTTCTTGGTATTCAGATTTATGCTTCAATAGGTTTGTGAGAAACAATTAAGTGATGAGTACAATTTGATCGGACAAAGATAAACGTTGGAAACATTATTAGTAGAGACACAATTTTATGAAAATTAAAGCAATTACGGCCGAAGCAGAGTTTTATCAAATGTCCCTGACATAAGTTCATCGCGAACCGAACAACAGATTGTCAATAAGATTCAGTAGGTATCATAACTGTAGCTTAGTACTTATAAAAATATATAAGAAATTCTAGCTTGATTAATATATGAAGTCAGATATTGGTTGTTAGAAATGTTATTGTTTGAATTACCTATTGTTGTTAATAAAGGAATTGTTTAAATATTCATTTACATTAATTATTACACCACACACACCATTCACTAGTCTTTAAAACGCATAAATAATATTTACTTCTCGATAAATTAATATCTTTTTTAGGTAAATTAATCATTTTCAGCTGAGGTGATATCTGAATGAAAACAGCATCGTAGGAGCCTTCCCTGTTCTTCTCCGAGAGGACTCGCTCTTCTTTTTCTAATTGCACAAACTCAGACTCGGAACAAGTTTTATTTCCACGAATATAATTATTTGTTTTACCATAAAATTATAGGCACATGGATATCAATTGATTCACAGTTCACACGTTGACACGTGGATGGATCAATGGTCGGGATCGTGATAAATGACGGATAAGTATCTAGCATGATAAAAAAACACTAGAATCCGTTCAAAAAACAAATCACGATTTTTATGTCAGATAAACAGGGTCAATTTTTATTTTAAGGCACCATTTAAAAAAAAAAATAATCCTTGACTATCCTAAACTTAATAACTATCTTAAAAAAAACTATCTGGGTTTGTACTAAATATTTACATCATATTTTTTTTATATACAGAAATATCATAATACAGAAAATTAGTTATGTAGCTAAACTCCGCAGAGGTGTTGGGTGTCGATATCTAAACATGATAAAACCAAAAAGAAATTATTTGATGATGTTTTTTTTACGGTTCTTCGACCGCAGTTAATGTAACTACTTGAAATATCAGTTAACAAAATCATTTTTTTCTATGTAAACTTCACTCTCAAAAAAAACAAAATCTTTTTGTTTTTAGATATGGACACCCATCACGTCTGCAGTTTCGCTAGCTAATTTAATTTAACCTTGTCTTCTGTGAATAGGGCGTTACTCTTTAGAATAAACATTGGCGCACTTTTCAGTTACTTAGTCATAATACAATTTTATTAATATTCTTTATTTCACTTTTCACGCATATAAATTATATTTTTAAATATTAGAATAATTTTTTTTATAAAACATTTAAAAATATAAAAAATAGTAGCTCACCGGTATTGGGAACAGGGTCCAAGCTACCGGCGGTCAGGGCTCCAGAGAGAGGAACCTCCTAACAATGCGAGCCGTGTCCAGGAGTACAGCTTTCTGAATCAAGCCCTTAATCCAGCTGCCCAACGAGAGCCTCCTTAGGTGTTGGTCGAAGCTCTTGGCAATTAAGCCATTGGCTGATACGACTATCGGCACAATGGTCGCGGATTCCACATCCCACATGTCGACAACCTCGTGAGCCAAGTCAAGATACTTGATTTGTTTATCTTTCTCGGCCTTCACGAGGTTCCCGTCATGCGGGACCGTTATGTCAATGATCATTGCGCGCCGCTCTGTTCGATCCACCACCACTATATCAGGCTTATTGGCAACAATAGTCCTGTCAGTGATGATGGATCGATCCCAGTATAATGTGATATTTCCATTTTCGAGAACTGGGTCGGGCACGTACCTGTAGTACAGCACTTCCGATTCCACTAGGCTGTATTTCAGAGCAAGTTGCTGATGGATAATCCTGGCTACAAGGTTGTGTCTATGCAAGTACTTTCCGTTTGCTAGATGAGAACATCCGGAGATAATGTGACGGATTGATTCTCCCGGTCGGTGGCATGCCCGACAGATGTCAACCGGCCTTCACAATAAATCTCCGGTAATTGTTCGTCATGATAACTTCGTCTATAATTGCACAGACAAAACCTTCGGTTTCCCCAAAGAGGTTACCGAAACGCAGCCAGGCTACGGACGCTAGTAAATCTACATCGGGTCCATGCAGGGCCCGGAAAAAGCGTCCGTGAAGCTCCTTACTCTGCCATACCTCCTTGCGATCGTTAGTGTCAAGCACTACAGGCTTGCGCCAGTTCTCTTTCGCCAAGGAGAGCGGGGTGAGGCCTTTGTCCACCGCGACCACATCTCGATGCATTCCCACGTCGGCTTCTAGGAAATATTGAGACTGCATATCTCGCGATTGTGGAGGGTCTTAGCGTTTAAAAAGCCTCGACCTCCACACTTTCGCGGGATATACAGTCTCATTACCGATGACCGTGGGTGATCCATTCGGTATGCAGTCAGCAGCGTACGGACCCTCCTATCCAGGGCGTCAAGTTCGGTCTGGGTCCATTTGAGTATGCCGAAGGAGTACATCAAAACCGGCATGACCCAACCGTTGAAGGCCTAAAAAGCCTACCTAAGAGGAAAACCTTGTTCCCGCCTGATAAAAGACTATTAAATACTTTCTTCAGGCGGCCAAAGAAGCGCTCCTTCAACGATTGCTTCATGTCAGTAACATTGATGCCTAACGCTTCCGACATACCCAAATACTTATAGGTTTCGGATGCGGAGAGGGCTCTTAGGTATATGGAATCCGAGAGTTGGGTGCCCACGGATTCCACAATCTCCCCTCGCTTTACATGCATGACCGCACATTTGTCCACACCAATTCCATCCTGATGGCTCTACTGAAAGTTTCAGTTATTTTCAGTAGCTCCATCAGTTGCAAATTGTTGGGGGCAAAGAGTTTTAGGTCATCCATGTAGAGGAGGTGAGATATAACCTGTCCACCTCTCCTCAGCCGATAGCCTAGACCTGAGTCCTCCAGCAGTGTGCTTAGAGGATTCAGGGCCAAGCAGAACCAAAGTGGACTCAGACTATCGCCCTGAAATATGCCTCGCTCGATCCTTATCGGCTCACTATTCCTCTGGATATTTCGACATCCTGGATAGCGAAGGACTGTCCTCCATTGCCCCATACACGACATCAGGAAGGTGCGCAGAGATGCATCTACTTTATACAACTCCAGCACCCTCATGAGCCATGTATGTGGCACCGAGTCATAGGCCTTCTTATAATCTATCCAACATGTCGACAGATCCTTTCGGGAACGACGAACCTGTTGGCTAATGGCCATATCAATGAGGAGTAGCTCCTTAGTACCGTGGGACCCATTCCTACATCCATTTTGAGAGGCAGACATGATGGAGTTCGTGTCGATATGTTTGTTAATTTTAACTCTCAAAATGGATGTAAGAACTTTATAGACCGTCGGTAAACATATGATCGGCCTATAATTTTTGGGTTCCGCGGTGCTACCGGATTTGTGGAGCAGGTGGGTAACTCCTGTAGTAAAGAACTGGGGTAGCAAACCAGAGTCCAATGCAGTCTGGTACTGAGCTGCCAAGCGGGCGTGCGACCCTATGAACCATTTTATCCAGAAGTTGTGCAGCCCGTCCGGCCCTGAAGACTTCCAGTTAGGTAACGGGCGGACTGAACGAGGGGGCAGATGGTAATAGCCCCCATTTCTGGTATAGGATCGCAGGCTCGCTCGACTTCCCGAGTCCAGTCCCCTTCAGTGTGACTGACAGGCACCGACCAGATACTTCGCCAGAAAGAGCACATGGCATCATCATCCGGCAGGCGCGTGTCAGCCACACCTTGGTCCGGTTGCTCCCAAGCCCTATATACCCATCTTTCATCACTCTACTCTGGAAGGTGCGGTTCTGAGTGTATCGGTCTACTCGCCGCTTATACCTACGAATACGGTTTGCCCAGGTATACACTTTCTGCTTCAGGAAGTCTATACGCTCTGCGACACGGGTTATATAGTCCTCAGGACTGATATCAGTGCCTGAAAACGCCCGCCTCACAAAGCGCATAACTTTAGGGCGAGTATTGCCCTCCCTGAAGCAGATTAGTTTGCCGATGAGCGCTCTGGCCCCACCAATACGTCGTTCAATTCTGCACTGCCAAGCTGGTACGGATGATTTCGGTCGTGTAGCTCTAGATTCATTATCAAATTTGACGTGAGCTACACGACATGCCGCTACAGCCGCACAGTACAGAATCGAGTGAGTATCGGTGAGGTCTTCGCAGTCGTCAAAATAGCTTGACAACTACGAATCCAGAGCCGCCACCAGCGCCCTATTTTTGTTATGCATGGCCAAACGAGGTAAGCGTGGCCTAAGTTCGGGCGGCATGAGCCGATATTCTCGAATCGCACCCTCCAAAGCACTCCTCAATTCATCATTGCACTGGGTACTTTTGTAGCCCTGTCATCAATCGCGTCGTCGGCTTGACTGGTAGTGACCGGTAGTGGTAACGTAACACAGTCTGCGACGGGGGAGCGATGACATGGCTACTCTGCATTTCATTTCGCAGGCGATCAAGTACAGTATCATCCAACATATGGTTACGCTGGATGACCCGCACCTGATCCGACAGTCGTTGTGCCGACACGATGACAGCTGGCTCAAGCACCTGAAACAGAGAGAGCATCCGAACACGGTACGCGGTCAGGTGGCTTCCTCCCTCTGTAGCCCCATAGTATGAGCGCATGACGTTCTCATTAATGGATCGTGTCCATCTCATGCGCTACACACTTCCGCCGGGAGCTGGGACCCTATCAGAGGCCGGTGGGCCTCGAGGTCCTAAACCGTCCGGCGGCCGGCGTCCTCCCCGCCGACGAGCAGGTGGTGGCGTCGTGGGCGGGGAGAAATACTCGTCGCTCGAGCTCGACGCAACTGCCGAGGCCGGTGTCATCACAGCGCTCACAATTGCACTGGGTACCGGCGGCGGCGAGGCGGAGCTGAGCGAAGAGTCCGGAGGTGGTGGGCGTGCTCGTCGTGCGGCCGATCTCGTCAACATAGTTATTCTTTCTTCATTTTCCTGTTTTTCTGTTTATTGTTTTATCGGAGGTGACATCTGTCATGTCACCTCCGATTCGGCAGTTATAAAAGAATTCTGTTACATTTTGTTCATGGTTTTCTTTGGTCTCTTTGGTGGGTTTTTATGGTTTTCCGGTTTAAGGTTTAGTTTATTTTTATTCTAAATATTTGGTTTTGATAAAATAAATAGTATTCTGAGGAAAAATTGTTGTTGACGTATCAGTGTTGCCAGCCGTTATTATTATTATTATTTATTATTTTAGTATTTTATTATTCTAATCAAAATCAAAATTATTCATGAATCCGGCCCCAGGAACTTATTCCACTGTACTAGTACAACATTTGGATCATCAATACGTATTTTATTGTTTTCGCTCCTTGGCAAGTTAGACGAGTTGATTGCAAGTCTAGTTTCTTTGGCTAAGGATGCTACATGGCTTTATACATAAATGCACTGGTGCAGAAGTCAGATTTTGGCTGTGTTATTGAATAAAATCAAATTGTCAGGGCTCTGCTTTACTCGCACACTCTATGATTGGACCAAACGCACTGCTCAGTATTGTTAAATATAGCACTCTAGGGGTAAGAAGACAGAGTAGGTCTGTATTTGCGTACAATCGATGTAAGTAAAGAACTACTTACCATCCATTTGGAGCTTATGCGTATGGTGGATCCAAAAATTCATTTTTATTAATTTTAAAGATATTATGGAAAAGATACCCTAAAAAAGCTGAACTAATAAATGACCAGTCGGGCTATTCTGTAAAAAAATTCACCGTGAAAACTTAGGTAAGGTGAGAAATTATTAGTGTCAATCCCAAGCATTAGATGGAATGACAGCTCACTTATTTATTTATTTAAACTTTTCGCTCTCAAAAATAAGGTATAAAGGCGGACTCTCTACCATTCGACCAAGAGTGGTGAAGAGATTAGATGGCAGGTGCTCTGATTGAAAGGAACAAAGAGAAAATAAATTATAATAATATCATATAGGTACCTATATACGAGTACTATACAAATGACTGAATATCAAAAGAAGAATGAACAAAGTTAGAAGTATGAGAACGACGGAGTAGAAGATGTTAGAAGAACGCAGATTCTTAGTGTGTGAAGAACATAGATATTGGAAGTGATACACAAGATAAGAAGGAGGAGTGGGAGAAAAGCGTGGTCAAAGCACGCAGACTTCTTCACCTCACCTAAGTTTTCACGTTGAGATTTTTACAGAATACCACTACAGAATGAATGTAAACGAGGTAAAAGGAGTATGTAAGGATCAAATCACGTGGCATTCTGTAGTGTCTGCCTACAACCATGGGAAGAAAGCGTGAGATTTTTTTAAGTATATAATTCGGTCATCGATTACTCTTTCAAATAAGTACGCACTTAATACATACTAGTATTTACCAATACATTGGCATTGATGGAACCTAATATTTGGATAGGTTGGATAACATGCTTTGATTCCCTATTCATTAAACAAATGATCCCTCCAACCAATATATAAATAAATACCTGCGGCCTAGATAAATGCCTCACGATAGGTACTAAAATTAAAACCAGAGTTTTCCATATCGAACATTATTAAAAATATTCTTGACACACTTGACAGAATATAGACTTGACCGTAGTTAGGTATACGAATGTTTGAAACATATTTCATGAGCTGTGAAGTGAACATAAAGGCTGCGCTAGCGCGACTGGCGAGCGATGACGTCGACTGAGCTGCTTCGGCACGCGGCGACTCGAATGACTCCGCTGTAATTCGACCGGACCCTGTGACAAATGTGAAAAGTATTACGTTTTTAAAGTGCGCCCGTGCGCTCTTGCCACCGTCCAAAGTTCTCTCAATACGTTTCATTCGTTAGGTACATGGACGAATATTTCTTTTTCCTCAATTGAATTTCATGTTTGTAGGTCTCTGGCTTGGTAGCCAATTGTTATTGTAATATGAATTTTTGTATAGTAATAATAATATCCAAATAAGGTTAAACTGAAGTTCTTTCTTACATAACTATTACCTTCATAATAAGATCATGTAAGATCCTATAAATCACAATTTATGTGAGGTGAGCTTTTCCATTTTTAAATAGATTGTGTTGTTTTTGGAACAAGTTGTAAAAGTTTGGCATGCTATAGACCACGTTCGTAGAATACGACGCTATGAAAATAATAGGAATAGTCTGAACTAATTAATATCTACGCTATAAGTGTAAAGTACCTAATCTTAACAACTTTTTTTTCGCTATTTTTATTTTATTTGTTAAACATGGTTTTTTTTTTAATATTCTTCGTATACATTATAATGCTTATTTACAATATATATAACACAGCTAACTACTTATTATACAAATCATTACAAAAAAAGAAAAGGACACTTATGGCCAGTTTCTTCATCAAAACTAACAGCCAAAGTAACAGTCAACTGTTCTTTTGCACTATTTTATTTTCAATCCTCGGCGCTGAAGCGAGGGTTGTAAATCCAACAGCGCGGAAGAACAGTTGACTGTTACTTTTGGTGAAGAAACTGGCCGTTAGGCATCGAAGTATTCGTCCGCATCGCTGTCATCTGGAAACGTGCCCAGAAGACTGGCAACATTGCCACGTTGAATGGCAATGCTAATTCTTTGGCCAAAGAACGAGCCAGCCCTCAGGTCACGTGAAGTCTCGACCAGTCGGTGAGAAATATTTGGTCTAATATTATAAAGAGATGAAAAATTTTCTTTGTTTTTCATCTTTAAACTGATCCGATTACAAAAATTCTTTTACCGACAGCTAATACTATTACCGGGTGCCATAGGATATGTTTTATGGTAAACTTCCATACGTACGGAAGTCGCAGGCACAAGGAAATTAAATAATACTAAAACATATTTTTTGATAAACAAGAATAATGATCCACTTTTCAAAAGAAAACTTTAGTAGATTTACTATCTAAAGCAGTTTAGTTTTGAAGAATATTTGAAAAGATTTCAAATTATTAGTGTCGCAACTGACCCCAATCAAAATAAAGCGTAATAGTAAATAATGATGCCAATGTTATAATGGTGACGAAATTGAAGATCGACCGTCACGGCGTCGACCGCTTAGCCGGCATTATTATGAATTGTGCTAACACAACGGAAACTATTGTTCCTTGGGAATGTGTGTTTAACGTTTACATGCTGTAATCAGTTGATGAAATTTAATAGTTGGCGGTACAAAATGTAACGTTATTTCAACTAGAAACCGATATTATTTGGACAATTTTTTTCAATGCTTCAGGAACATTTATCGACTAACTAGCTGCGCCCCGCGGCTTCAACTGCATAAGTCTCGATAAGACAGACAGAAAAAAAAGTTTATACGAAACGTATAGGTACATACTTTGATATGCATTTTGGAAAAAGCTGTTATTTTGACATTACAAACAAATACTTCAATTTTATTTATTTGTATAGATTCAGTTGCAAGCTAGGTTCGGATAGGATTTAGTAAAGTTAGAGTTTAGACAGTCGCATGCTAACGTGGGTAAAAGTACAGCTTTTATTTATCCTAACTAATATATATAAATGGGAAAGTGAGTTTGTTTGTTTTTATTGCTTTCACGCTAAAATGGCTGAATGTATTTGGATGAAATTTGGCACATCCTGGAAAAGGACATAGGATAACTTTTATCCCGATATTAACTCGGGGTCACGACTTATGCGGGTGAAACCGCGGGGCGCAGCTAGTTATGTAATAAAGCTAAACTGTTAATGCCATTATGCTATGGATATCACAAATGTATTAGGCAAGGTCATGGTACAGTCATACTTAGATTTTTAAACCGTGAATGGGAACTGAGTTACTGAACAATGAAAAATGATACCTCAACAATATAGTCCCTTGTAACGATATGATTACAAGCTTTTTTAGCTTTAAGTACTTGTGTTCAGATGGATTCTCGCAAATTAATAAAAGTATGGACAATATTGTACACTTGTTCCGATCTAAAGGTAACAGGTACCTACATTTCTTATTAAGGACAAACTGATGCTACAGCCAAAATCGACTCCGCATCCGCACTATAGAAAATTTTGACGATCGTTTTTTTAGCAAGTTACAGGGGTAGTATTACGAAGTATTAATGCCATCATTTTTCCACTGCAAAAACGGGATGGTGTTACCGGCCTTGTCTAGCTCCGTCTCTCTCCCACAGTGGAAAAATAGTGGCATTTATACTTCATAATACGGCACCAAGCTAGCGTAATATCCATTACTACTACTTTCTAGTACTATCCATTGTACTATGTACATTCCCGACTTTAAGACATTCTTATTCAGGAAGAAGAAAAGTAAGAACGCCATGTGGCCAGATACTGGACCGATGGAAATGTCTATTGAAGTTAAGATATGGGGTGCATGTAGAATCGATCAAGAAATTCAAGAGTGGTACTATAATTCGATAGTGGTTAACTTTAGGAATATGGAGACAGGATACTATAACAATCAACGATGTATAGATAGCTTATGATGATACAGAATGAGAGTTATTATTATGAATTAGCTATGCCCCGCGGTTTCACCCGCGTAGGTCTCGATCCCGTGGGAATTTAGGGACAAAACGTATCCTATGTCCTTTTCCAGGTCATGGTCTACCCGTGTGCCCATCCTCTCCTCTCTATAAAAATTCGATTAAACGTCCGATTCGAATGAATTAAAAAGTATTTTACTGCTACATAAATACCCTTGATGTTAAAACAAAATTCTTTGTAAACGAATTAATATTATGTTGATAAAACTTCTTCGCAAATAATGCATTAATTTCGAATAAATTTGATTACCATAAAAAAGGTTATAGTAAGTCAATCTAAAAAGATAGACATATGCTGTCGCGGACTTTTTTTTAGAACTTTTAAAGAGAAACAATTCCACCATACACTATATTTGAGTAACTTAAACCGTTTACGCAGCGCACGCAACGGAAGCTCTCAAAAAGGAATAATGCTTCCCGATTTTGCAACATATTTCATTTCTGCTCCGCTCCTATTGGTTGTAACGTGATGTTATATAGCCTATAAGCTTCCTTGATAAATGGACTATGCAAGACAAAAAAAAAATTTCAATTCCAACCAGTGGTTCCTGAGATTAGCGCGTTCAAACAAACAAAGTCTTCAGCTTCATAATATTAGTATAGATATATATTAACAATAATATAATATATATATATATATATATATATTAATTAATTAATTAATATATTAATTATATTAAATATTATATATAGATAGATTAGTATAGATATACATTGTAACAGCGATTCAATTTTCACGCCTCCCCCCCCTAATATTTTTTGATAGTCGAATAGCTCATGTCATAAAGAATATGAATTTAAAATCTAGAAAAATATAGTTTATCAACATGATTGTACTACGGCACCTATTCTTAGTTCTTTTTTTTATTTATAAGTCAGTTGAGAATTAAAATACTCTTAAAGTCGGCGTGCGCAGGTCACATTGTGTTAAGAAAACGCAAAGCTAGTCGAAGTAACATGCACGTGCAACAGAATGTTCAGTGTTTGTACATTCGTCCAGTGATCGTGGGTGGCCCTGTACTACTTTTTTACATATGTATATTTTACTCGAGCGTCAACTTTCATTCGAGACCTACCTCCAACCGAGATTCAATCTTAAATAAGGGATCTAAAGAACTAAATGAGCTGATAAAGCTAAAAAGTAGCTTATCGGAAATATTGCTAAGCCATACAGCTAATTCGGTCGTGTACAACATACAATGGGCCTATTTCACGAGCGAATTAACTTTGTGGCATTTTTATTGGTTTTATTTCGCTAGTATCGAATGTCTTTTACAGATACATTGGGGAATGGCAACGAACTTGAAACCAGAAAGCCAGAAAAATATTTTCTACTCTTAAATATTAACACGATACCTATATTTGAATTGAATTTCAATTGAAATATAGGTCCTACCTATATTTCAATGTACAGTACATTGAAATATAGGTATCGTGTTAATATTACTATCGATAATGTGTTTAAATTTAATATTTATTTTTAGTAGAATGAGAGTTTCACCTTTTGTTGTATGGGGTGTGAATACAAGCATACAGCCTGTGTTTATATGCAACTTGTTTTTTGTAAGTAGGAACTCTTAGAAAATGCAAGTAGCAAGAAAAGTACATTTTGATACAAGTGGGCTAAGTTTGACACTCGGCTCCTTTACGCCCCGCCTTCCATTCGTGCTGCAATCCCGCCGCGACTGTAATGACAAATGCTCATGCGTACGAAACGACGAGTTTCAACACACTTGCGAGGATAGAAAAATAAAATTTCATAAAGATAATATTTTATAAAAAATATTTGTGAAATGTTTGGCGGCAAATTAGCATTTTTTATTTTTTTTATTTGTAAAAATTTCAGTTTTTATATTTTTAAACCTTTACAATTTTATTTTAATTTATTGTTATATAAAGGCTCTTTGGCAGGTTGGATTCAGAATCCTTCAAAATGTTAAGCCACGGGACGGGACACGAAAAAAAATACGCATGCGCTTTAAGAAAAATATTTGTTTTTGTTTTTATGTTTAGGTTTTAAAAATTTTCCTTACCACTGTGTTCAAAAACGTCGTTTGATACAAAGTTTGTCAATGCACACTCGCATCAGAATGTACTACTTATTGCTGTACCTATTTGGTTTTTAATTGATTTAACTTGAGTTCACGCAACATTCTATTTAGGCTCCCTTTTGACTGCTATCTCACTTAACAGTAAGTACCTACCTAAATGATGAAGTGGTACTTACAAAATAAAAATGAAATAGCTGAAAACCCCTAAAACAACATTATAAACAACTTTTAGTACTGGTCCTGCAACCTCGAAATCGCGAAATCTGGGGGTACGAGAGTGCCCACCAAGACGAGCCAAGCGCAAGGGCCTACCTTTTCTCGAAGCTCTTCGTCGTTTTTTTGAACCCTCATAACTTGGGTTTGGTTCAGCTGTTCTATACATTGTGTGATTGTGTCGAGTTACTTAAACATAAAATGTAAGGATCAGCAGAAACCGCGTGCATTTTTTTTTAAATCAGTCGGGAACTACATCCGAAAGTTGTAGCATATTTTCATCTAGTTTTATGACTCTTGAATTTACTAAATGGAGAAAGCTTTTACTGACTGCAGTCCAAAGTTGTAGGTACTCACGATGACACAAACATCAAGCTATACAGTTTATAATGACCTCATAATAGGCTTTCTGTTCTGTGAAACTGCTGCTATTTCTTTCTGCACTAACCTGTGTACGTGTGACTCACGGGAGTATACAGCGTAATTGTGTCTCATTCAGTCTTGAAATGATATTTATAGAATTTATTTCTAAAACTGAAACTTTTCCTGAATATAAATGCATAGCTGTAATTATTTATACATATATATTATAATACCTACGGTAACGTTCTACTTTATCTAAAGTCATGCTATAAAGCAACAATTGACTGTGGGACCGGTGGGGTGGCCAAATCGAGCAGACCAGGCAGTCTTCCGCGCATGTACACGCAGAGTTGAGTCCTAGCTCGTCAGGCCACACATAATGTAAGTACGCTAATCGTAATTGAAATGAAATCTTCATGGTCGGGATAGGTAGATATAATAAAAAAGGAAGGCTTCTTTCTATCTACGTAAAAAATACGTAGATAGAAAGAAGCCTTTGTACAATTTTAATTGTATTGGTGATTAACTATAAAAATAGTCATTTTCCAACGCGAATAAAGTAGGCACAACTTTATAAGGATCTTTAGGCGTGTGGTCAAAATCGGAACTAATGCCGCCATCTTATTTTTTCAGTACAATTTCGCAAAACGATTCCACATAATTTTTATGTTTACATGCGTTTAAAGGTGTGTAGGTTATTTTTAATAAATTTAAACTTTCTGCTTGTTAAGAATAATTCTGATTGAAATAAAGTGTTAAAAATAAAAAAGTGTACTGTAGAATCCTGCAGAACTTAATTATTACGACGATAGGCTGTAATAAGGTTTGACCATACAAACTCCGAAGAGAAAATGACATGAGTTTATGGACTGGCTGATTATAAAAAATTAAATTAAGAATGTATAAATCGTGGCGCGCGTTTGTCTAATCAATGTCAATGTCCAAAAAAATTGTTGATGCATTTTGTAAAAATGGAGTCGTTTTTGGTTTTTTGCTCAGTTTTTTTGGTGCTGTTAGAGAATTATTTGTAGTGAGCCTTTTTAAAATGTCTCAAATATCGTTAAGGTCTGTCGTCATCATCACCGGTCGGATGGTATAATCTTGCGGTAATGTCGTAATGTCGTTTTCGATTGAATTTTGTGTTGTAATAATCAGCATATTTTTTAAATGGTGCCTGTAATAAATAATTGTAGTAAGTGGGCTTAATTCAATTATTAATTCAATCAATTTTGTTTGTTTTGTGGTTCTGTAAATACCTATCATGCGTGTTGAGTAAACAAAAAAAATCGTAAATTGGTGTCCTGCGTCGATTATCCGTTCTAAAATGTTGGGAACAGAATGAATTTGGAACTTGATGTTGATAGGTCTGTAAAAATCTCTCCTCCATCATTAGGAATCGGCTCTTTGGGAGTCCTCTTAGATCTTTACAGTCACTTCCTGACTATTCGCATTATCAGTAAGTACCCATATTAATATAACTAGCTTTTGGCCGTGGTTTTACCCGTGTGGTTGCCGGGAAATATCCTACGGGAACGTAATACCGAGATTGAAAGTACCATAAGGTAAACAATTTAATGTATTAAGTAATTCCTATAATACATTGTTTTAATATAACCTGAAGCTCCCAGTATCGGCAGTGCGCCCAGTGTTTTTTTCCGACATCTTCAACATTCATTGTTCAGCCAGTTTACCATACTCATGAATCACTCCGTCTATTGGTGAAAACTGCATGAAAATTCGTTTGGTAGTTTTTGAGTTAATCGCGTTTAGACACAAACGCGCCGCGGGGGATTTGTTGACTTGTGACTGTTTTAATATAATACTAGCTGATGCTCTATCCATTGGTGAAAACCGCATGAAAATCGGTGCAGTAATTTTTAAGTTTATCGCGAACAGGACGACAGACAGATGCGGCCGAGGATTTTGTTTTATAATATAAGGATAAGGATGTAATGATGAAGTTCTCAAGAACTTATTTGAAAAATTAAGAACCTTGTTGCTACAGGGACTGTTTAGATTCGTGGTGCTACATATAAATAAAAGAAGATAAAAAGTGAAAACGGCACTTGTTCGGTTAAATTTTAGCTTATCGTGGTTAATCAACGTGTTAGTTTTTGCCTACCACCAAGGGAAGAGGGCGTGAGTTTATGAATGTGGTTAGATAACTAGTGGAAAATTAATTTAAGGCTAGCGTTATTTATGAGTATCAAAGTATGCGCTGATATAGGATAGGAATAACTGTGCCAATTGATGACTAAAATGTACTTACCTATTTTCTAATAAAATGAAGGTTGCCAGATTCTTATGGTTTGTAAGTAGGTACCTAGTTCATGAACGGTCGTTGTAGTGGTTTTTGTTGAGGTGACTTAGGTATTACATTTATTTAGTTATGTTAAACAATATCTATATAGGTAAATAAAAATGAAATGCGGTTCGTTGGTAAGCGCATCACTTGTGAACTCGACAGTATTTTCTGTTTCTTCATTATAGTCAGAATAAGGTTTTTAGGGAAAGAAATATTGAAAAAATTGCCCAAAAAATTTGAAAATTCGGGAACAACCGGTCTAGTTTGAGGACTTGGTGGAGAGTAGGCCAGCAAAAACTGCACCGTACAATATCGTACTTCGATCAAGAAAACATGTATTTCGTTCTACTTGGTACTTTCTACTTCAGTCTTGTTAGCGTGTCGAGAGCAACCTAAATTGAGCCTTACATTACGTTCTCGTTTGATGCTTGCTTAAGCAAACTGCATTCGTATCTCCAACTTGTCTTAGTTAAATAATCAATCCTGCCGTCAGGCTTGAGTCGACGACTTTCATCGACGGCGACATCGTTCACACCGCCATTGAACATCAGGTTAATTAGACCCGCAAGCTCCTTCAAAAGCGACTCAAGAGATCAATATATCTTTTAAAGGTCAGACCGCCAAGGCCGCCAGTAGCACCACTTCGGAAGGAGCTCACTGCTGCAATCATGGCGGCTCTTAAATCGCCGTGAGGAAAAGTTATAGCGATGTTCCGTAGGACTGGGCTGGACGGTAGATAACTGAACCCATGAATAGTTAAATTTTCTTGTAACTTTAATCAAACTTTGAATATTTGAACCTAAATTACTCATAATGGACAGATAGCGGGCTTATGTTTGATTTTTATGTATGCATTCCGATGACAATACATTAATACGCTAGTTAACTGAACTCATTCACACACAACAAACATGTGAATTTCTCTTGTCGTAAGAACTGTTTTGTTACCAACTATATGTGGGCTCACTTGCTGTGTAGCCGTTGCCGTTGGGATACTAAAGGCACAAGGAAGTTAGGCCGTTCGCAACGCTACCCTAGAGTTCTTCCTGCTAGAGATAAAAACGTACTTCAATTGACGACTGTAAGAGCTCTTCGTACCCATTATGACGAGGTCCTTCCTTACTCATCCGATCACTTATTGCTATCTTTTTATGTCAGGCCACTTCTCATGCACTCTCATTTGCAGTCAGGTCCTGAGGCTAGTTACATCTTTAGAGCTTCCTGAGGCTAGTTGCTGTCTGTAATATAAACATAATTTTATATACTTCTGCTATAATCTTGTAAACTGCCGTGTTTCAATATATATTATAATTATAATAAATATATTATATAATATATAATAATTTTATAATCTTGTAAAGTGCCGTAGTGTTCTACTAACGTGCAATAAACAATTATCTTCAGTCTGCTTTCATTATCTTACCATCCAACACTACCCAACGTTGTCCGGTGGGATTCCCTCAATTGAGCTGAGCTAGCAAAGAGGGCAGAGGAAGTGAGTTCCTCTTAGTAGGACACCGTCCAGTGGTAAGTCAGGCTGATGGTTTAAAAATGTGGAAAGTCATTGGAGGTCGTCTTTAGTACGGCTATTATAACTGGTGGTTTCTATTGTAACTTAATACCTTTTGCTGTTTGAATATAATATAGACCAGGTACCTACTACGGTATAACAGAATAAAACCGAGTCAGTCCGAAAAGTTGAGTCATTAACTGGTTGTTTGTTCGTTTCTAGCGTTTAATATATATACATATTTGATGATCAGCAAATTATTTTACGTGCATTCAATTGGTTTATCTGAAATCTAAATATTATATTCCATGACTTTATTATGTTATGATAAGATGGAATTCTCGTAATGCGACTCATTTTGAGATTGTGGGCTTTGAAACACCCATTAATTACCATGCTATTTTCGTATAATCCTACCCTGCGATCCACTGTGTCGTCTCGTCACTATCGTCGAAGTATATTTTTATTATTGTTAGACTAAAAGAATAAAAATAATTAAAAAGAATAAAAATGAAATATAATGGCATGAATATGGATGGTTTTATACCATCTTGTTGGCTCTAACAATAATCACCGCAATATGTGAAAAAAAAGTGAAGTGAATGTAGGTAACTAATAAGTTGTATATTCATTTACATTCATGTTTAAATATATCATAAGATAAAAATATTAAAAAACATACTTCGTTAATTTTCTATTCACATAAGATTTTCCTTTTTAGATATCGTGTAAGGTACCTAAAAACGTACTGCAATCTGGTTGGTACTTCGGTAACTGAAATCTGGTTTAGCAATTATTTTCCAAATTATGGTAGGTAGGTAGGTACCTTTCTTATGAAAATCTCAAGCAATAATTATGTAAATATAATAAATAAGATTCGATACAATTCTAATTATTTTTTTTCCAAAAAGTTGAATCAAATCCGTTAATAATATACTAGGTACCTACTGATTGTAGGTAATCATTATTTTGTAGGATGGCATTACTTTAGAAATGTCTAAATGGAAATTGAAACAAATTCTTGAAATGTTGATAAACTAACATTGATTAACTAACGGAACATCGGCAAAATATTTTTGGTTGATATCCAGCCAAGAACATATTTTTTCTTAAAACAGTGAACACGTAATAAATGTCTTTGTTATATTGTTTGTGATGCTACAGTGGGATCGATAAATTTATTAAGTACCTATGTAATAAAACTTCTTTCTCGTTACATTTTAAAACGTTGTTGTTTACTTCAAACCCTCAAAACAAACATTTTTGAGTAGTTTTATGTTTAACAAATTATTAAATAGGATAAAAAGCCGTTGGCCTGACAAAAACTTTCATGCCTTGACCAATATTTCTTTATATAGTAACAAGAAAAATGGCCTGCCAGAGGAAATCTCGCATTTATATTCCAATTCTAATTTTTTGGTACAGGAATTTTTCTCGAGTGTCACGATGCAGCAAATAAATATTGGTCGTGAATTGGAGAAATGAATCGATCTCGCTCTTATATAGATGATTCCGAAATTTTATCTCTTTCACCCTAATAGCCGGCTGACAAACATGTATCAGCGGTTAATAGGTGCGCTCACGCAGCTGTTGCGAACAAATCAGCTCGGATATAGCTGACACTGTCAAAAAGCTAACGCTTGGGCGCACTTTATAGGCGAAGAGCGGTGATAAATATGTATACATTAATTGTATATTATCGTCGTATTGCAAATTGAGTTATCGCATCAAATCATTAAATTAAAAACGACCGTTTTGTAAAGATTTTTTATTAAAAATATTATATTGAAATAGACTATAGATACTCTTTACTAAAATACATCATATTACTACTAAAAGTACTAAATAAAACTTACGTTAATATAGAACTATAATATTTTCTTAAAAGCTTGAGGCTTATCTTTAAGTTTAAGAAGGACATTTACGCCTCAAGATTTTAAGAAAATATTATAGTTCTACTCGTATATTCACGTAAGTTTCATTTATTACTTTTTAGTTCATTAAAAGCTTGTTTTTAAAAAGATTTTACTTGTATTTTATTTATGCAAAGTTACAGCACAATCAGATGCTAGGAAGTGCTTGAAAAATGGATAACAATTGGAATAACTAGAAACACATATGGCAACCTTCCCGCTCCATCATCAGGCCTTGAACATCAGCCAGTGTCAAAGCACTTGTTAATATGTAACCAATTAGTCCAAACACGATGGTGCTGTCTTGTTTGGTTGAGGAGTTCTTATGGCCAATTTCCGGCTCCATCATCAGACCAGCACCATGATATCAAATTTTCAAAATGTCTCGGTAGTTGTTTACGTATGCCAAGTTTCAGCTCAATCGGATTCCAGAAAGTACTTCAAAAATGGAGTACAATATTAGTAACCGAAAACACATACGAACAGAGCAAGCTAATTTAAAGCTTGTAAAAAAGTAAGTTAACGTGTTACAAGCTTCATAAAATAGTTTTGTTTAAGTATTTGTTTTTTTTTTAACCTACGGGTTATATTTTTTTCATGCCACAAAACTAAAATAAAATACAACAGCGAATTAGAAGAGTCGTTTTTCCTGTTAGAGCGTCCTACCAATTACTCTTAGATAAGTCCCTTTCTTTTAACTCCTAAATCCATTGCGATACTCCTAATATTTTTCAATTTCATTAAGGTATTCCTATTAAAAACGATTTCCGTTAATACTTTTCAGTTTATACGATCAGTTAATAGTCCCGCTATTCGCTTATGTTTTGTACCCCGACGTAACAAGCAAAGACATTACGAGGAGGGTCGACTCGTTCATTCAAGATCGGAGAAAGCATCCTACGTATTTAAAAATAGATATTGTAGAATATTTATTGGCCATCTCTTCGGGATTCGATTTAATATTAAGATTAGAAAAATATAGTACGCACGTGTTTATGCGATGGATGCTAATTTGTTCGTGATATTAGTATGTTCAAATGAAGGTTAATTCTGTATGAGCAGTATGTTTTTTTATTATTGTTATTATTTTTAAATGGTTCTGAATCAAACATTGAAAAAGGTCGAACGTGTATATTCCGTTAGGTCGTCGTCGTGTTACGTATTGTTTGGACGTTCGAATTTGAGCGCGTATGCATTGCACCTATTAATTACTGAAGGTATGCAATGCATACCCGTTAATAACTGAAGGTATGCAATGCATACCCGTTAATAACTGAAGGTATGCAATGTACCTATACTATTACTACCAAAAACAAGCAATTAATAAATATATTGGTACAAACAAATGGTTTATTAATTAATTAAAGCGCTTATCTAACATGTCAAGCACCTACCGCAAATAATATGATATATTCAATCAATCGGATATAAATAACACTTTTGCGTGTAACTTTTTTTAACTACATGGCTTTCGGTGTTTCCTTGCCGTACTCTGAAAACACCGATACGAACTCGACATGTCAAAGTCGAAATTATTTGTTACGGTCCAAGATTTATAATAATAACAATATTATCTAGTTCTTGGCACAGAGACAACATCCTATCGCGGTAGGCAGTGAGGTTAGTTCCTCCTTCTGTAGACACGTAATATGCACACATGACGTTAATTGACTGAGTCCATCTCATGCGCTGCACACAACCACCGGCAGCGGGGACTCGGCTCGGAGCCGGTTGGCCCCAAAGTCCCAAGCTCCTCGGTGGCCGGCCTCTCTCCTGCCGATGTACTGGTATTGGCATCGTCGGCGGGGGAAAATATTCGTCGCTCGAGCTTGATGAAAATGCCACCACGGCCGGTATCACCGATGGGGCTTAGTTCTGGCGGCGGCGAGGCGGACTCAGAAGGCAGTATTCCTCGATACGGCTCGCATTGAGAGGAGGTTCCTGTCTCTGCAGCCCTTACTAACGGTAGTTTTGCCTCCAACCCACTCATCATAATATAGTCGGTGATGACACCTGGCTTGATTTGATCCTCACCTCTAATCGTTCCCTAGTTTCCTCGCATGGTCAACTCGTTGCTCCTGGCTTTTCACATCACGACCTTATATTCCTATCCTATATCCTAAAACCCCCTAAACCTAAACCCACGTTCCAGTACAGGCGTGCCTTTGCTCGCATGAATAATGAGAGGCTTCAATAAGATGCATCCAGTATTGACTGGTCACCCTTGGAAGAACCTACTTCTGTAGACGAAAAAATAGCACGGTGATCAAGCTGTATGACACCCATGCTCCTATCAAGAAAATTAAGTTGAAGCGTCCGCCTGCGCCTTGAATGAACAGGGGAGTGTGGATGGCAATGCGACGGAGGGACCGCGCGTTTCGGAAATTTAAATCGGTGTAATCAGATGATACGCAACGCCAAACGCCGCCACATTCTGGATACTATCACTTCGTCTTCTCCTGCCGATATTTGGAAGTTCCTTGGAACTTAAGGCATCGGCAAATCGCGAAATTCAGATCTTCCTAACACATTTGAATTGGACGATCTAAATCGTCATTTCGCAACTGTTCCCACTCTAGATAGTGTAACCAAATGTCAAACCCTCGACTACCTTGCTGGTCTGACACGACCCAATATTAACCCTTTTGTCTTCACCCCAGTCGACCCAGGAGAGATCAAAAAGTTTATCCTTTCCATAAAATCCAAAGCCGTGGGCTGCGATAAAATCAGCCGCCATATGATCGTGACGGCTCTTGATCAACTTCTTCCTGCAATCTCCCACATCATAAACTACTCCCTTTACACCGGTGTTTTCCCTTCCCTGTGGCGTAAAACCCTAGTCCGACCCCTTCCTAAGATACCTAACTCCTCTCTTCCTAGTCACTTTCGCCCAATTTCGATCCTTCCCTTTCTGTCTAAGGTGCTCGAGGCCAGTGTCCATAAACAATTCTCCCGCTTTATTCACCACAACTACCTCATCAGTCCCTTTCAATCCGGTATCTGGCCTGGGCACAGTACCGTTTCAGCTCTCCTTAACGTGACTGACGATATTAGGCGGGGAATGGAAGACACTAAAGTCACAGTCTTAGTGTTAATTGACTTTTCCAATGCTTTTAATACCGTCAGTCACGAAGTCCTTTTATCCATTCTTTCCTATCTTATGGTCTCTCCGGAGGTATTGGAATGGTTTTATTCTTATCTTCGGGGCCGTCAGCGGTCTGTTCATGCTGGAGACTTGTCGTCGAGTTGGTGTGATCTTGCGGCTGGTGTCCGCTGTTGTTCGCCATTTTTATTAATCTCATTACCACAGTGCTTTCAACTGCGTATCATCTTTATGCTGACGATTTGCAGCTTTACTGCCAGGCAAGCGTTGACATTTCCGATGCCATCGAGGAGCTGAATTTAGGTACGGTTAAAAACTGGTCTGATCGATTTGTTGTGGCGGTTAACCCTACCAAGTGTCAGGCCATCATAGTAGGGAGCCCCTATAACATGAGAAAACTAAATGGCATTACTGTTCTGCCTGTAATTTTCGACAACTTTGTAATTCCATTTAGCTCGGATGTAAAGGATCTTGGTCTGCATGTCGACACTTGTCTTGACTGGCAAAAGCAGATCACGACAGTTAGTAAGAAAGTCACCGGAACGTTGCGGTCGCTCTATCGGTTGAAAAACCTTCTCCCATCACACATAAAGGCAATGCTTGTACAGTCCCTAATCTTCCCATAATTGACTATGGTGATGTCTGTTACTATGACCTGAATGCAGATCTCCTGAATAAACTAGATCGCCTTCTCAATAATTGCATTCGATTCGTTTTCAATCTTCGTAAATATGACCATGTTTCCGCGCATCGAGTGCTTTTGAAATGGTTACCCATTCGTCAGCGCAGAGAGTTACGGGCTTTGTCTATGTTGTTTTCTATACTAGACAAACCCACTTCTCCTTCTTACCTGACTTCCCATGTTCAATACTTATGCTCTGCCCATAGTAAAAATCTTCGTTCTACCAACAATCGTCTTCTACGATGTCCTTCTCACCGCTCTGGTTTCATCCACTCTTCTTTTTTCGTCCAAGCGGTCTTTCTTTGGAATGCGCTCCCTCTAGACATCAGAAAGGCAAATAGTCGCTTATTCTTTAAAGTGAAGGCACGTGAACATATTCGTAAGAAGTTGGCAGAATCATCCCAGCGTTAATTTGCTGGATTGGTTTTCTCCTCTACCTGTCGTTATTTCTCCTAACTAAGTTTATTTTGTTCATATGTATGTATCTATGTATGTATTCATTATTTTCAAGTTATATGTATTATCTAATGTTGCACCTGCCATGTCTGTCTCTGCATCACCCTAAGGTTGACTGGTAGAAAATGCCTCAGGCATTAAGTCCGCCTTTGTACAGTAGTTTTTACTTGTGTTTTAATAAATAAATAAATAATAAATAAATAAATTTTATGTTTTTGTTAAGGGTGTTTGATAACCTGTGGTGTTAAATATTTTTTTCTAACTAATATTGAGTGATAACTAAAATGGTTTTTTTTTTATATTAGGAGCTGTCAATACATGCGGTGTCTACTCACGAGCTGCTGAAGCCAAAAGATGAACCTTCATATTCATTGGCTGCTTCTACGAACCTTTGCTCAGTCAGCTTACATCACACAGGTTAGTAAATCAAGTTCCATCATCATTAGGTTACTAGGTATGTATAAACATCATAGCTGCTGAATAAGATGCATAGAATACTCTATAATATTTACACCATAATAATATAAATTACAAATATAAATGTAGAAATGAATTTATGAAAGATAGCTGCCCAATTCGGTGTTCGATTCCGTCATACTCGAGGGCAGAGGCATGGAACAGGTGTGGTGGTACTCTTCTTTTAAACGGGCGACAATGCCCTGCTATAGGCCATTTCTGAGCCATGTCTACAAGCTGTTTTCAAGAGTCATCACGAACCGGCCATACCGCTGTTAAACCCGCGATGGTTTGTGTGGTATGTTTAAAGTCTAAACAAAAGTATGTAAACTTTTTTAAACTGAAAAAAAAAGTAACAAAAAAAAACCTGGATGACCTCTTCCAGGCTCCGGACAAATTTTAATCCGTAAAGGTTTTAGCACCATAGACCACATTCATACGCTGCAGCAGGTTAACAGAAAGCAAGCGAACAAGCAAAACACCTACCCCTCTGGACATAATCTCTATATCGGTTCAGAAGTAATAATTTTACGAATTTAATCTACTTTGTGAATCTTGATGATGTTATAATTATAATACTTCCTGTCACAGTTGTTTACATAGCAAGTAGTGGTAATCGAATCGGTAGGTACAATAACTAAAAAGTGAAAAAAAAAGAAACAAAACTGGCTTCCAAAAAAAACACTACAACTAAAAACTACCGTAGTTTTCACCACGACCGCTTTGTCAAGAGCAAAGGAAAAAGGTTTTTTTGGAAGTCCGTTGGTTTTTATTTTTGTAAATAGTTTTTAAATTTTCCCACGTACTAATTTTCTGCAGGAATGTTATCAATTTCCGTTAACATCTTTTAGAATATGGGTAGTTCACTTTTCATCACAAGTAATCGATTATATTAAACAATGGGATTGTTATTGGATACCCCTTGCCTTTAGGCTACGTATCCGATATCCTTGCGACGACGAACGATTCGCATATCATATTATAATTGGTCGGATAAATAGGGTAAGCAAGGAAATAGTACCTATACCTAATAAGCATTCTTAACTATTTAACATAAATTAAAATGCAATATAATAATAAAAATGTAAAAAATATGTTTTTAGGGTCTCGTTAACTTTTAGTATGTAATTTATCATTCATTTTAGGCAATACGTCAAAGTCAAGTAGTATAATATGTTAAGTATTGTTCCGTATTTTTACATAAAGCCCTTATTATTACTGCTTACCGACCGAGGTTCAACGTCGGTCGCGTCGTACCACTTCAAACGTTTGTTGTGTTGGTACGAACTTAGGAATATTTAATTTACGACCCAGCCAGTATTGTTCATTCAGAACCGCCTCGGGTTGATTGGCGATATTAAAAGTGTCAAGCGGCCGCTGCCGGAAATTCATTGATAGATTTAATCGCCTTGCACTGAAATAACGTACCACGCAGTAGGATTTGATTTGAGGAGTAAATTGCTAAGTCATTAATGCCGTCCGGTCTCGGCGCGGCTCTCAGCACTAAAAACTCGTGCTATTTTCAGGGAGCTAACAGGGATCCTTGAAGTTTGAAATTAAAGTCGACTTGCGTCAGTATGCACTCGCTTGTTACAGCAGGTTTTGTTTAAAACTAGCTAAGGTCAATCGGCAATATTTCCCAAACGGCAAACTTATAAATCAATGGTTAGAAGATGTTGGAAATCTGTTATGTAAGAATACATTACTTACGGAAGCATAGAAAACAAACATAAGGATTTAGATAAACAAGCTCTAAGTATGATAGCGTCTCAGGGTTATTTTCTAGTATCCGTCTTTGTTCTTCTCGAAGTCTGTTATATCCGGATATTAGAGCGTAGGGTGCAGGTTGCCTATTTTGTCGTTAGTAAGTATACTGCTCGTTTTATTAATAAAAAATACCTGGGCGAGAGCTCTGCTTGGGTGAAAATAGAGAAAACGAATTATCTCAAATATTGAGACCTAGCTAAATCGATTTTCATTCATTATATTGCAACTTTCATCGAAATCGTTAGAGCCGTTTTCGAGAACGTGATTACAAATATAATTATGTACCTATATACAAATATTGCTCATAGATCTTATTGCTATTAGGTTAATTGCACCTTATGATGCTGAATGATAACATTAACCCCTTGTTTCTGAAAATCTATTGCAATTAATTAATCTGTTCTCAAATCACGTGTCGAGTGATTTGATGGGCAGTCGTTGGGTCAACCAATCACAGCAGTTAACATGAGATTAAAAAATCTCAACTAAACACAAAGGGCTTTTAGTTTCACGTGTCAACGTTTCTGAAGTTATAATTTTATTCTTTACTAGCTGTGCCCCGCAGTTTCGCCCGCATAAGCCTCAATACCGGGGGAATATCGGGATAAAAAGTATCCTATGTCCTAATCTAGGTCATGGTCTACCTATGTGCCAAATTTCATCTAATTCCGTTCAGCAGTTTAACCATGAAAGCGTAACAAACAAACAAACTCAGTTTCACATTTTTTGCGGATTGTGCATTACAATTGTGTTAAAACAGTGTGATATGAGAAACATTTTTTATAATACTTGTATTGAAGATACGTCCTAGTAAAATTATATTATAATGCAACGTAGCCATTTTACTTGCTCTAGGTCTCAAGTCATAGATTCATACTTGGTTACATAATGACACGTCATACTTAAGTGGTCATGTTTATAATATATGGGTAGGTACAAAATATGTTTACATTATAATCACAGCCTTCTGTTCCTTGCTATACTCTATGTATGAGATCATTGTGTTACACTGGGTATAACCTCGTGTTGATATATAGTTGTTATATCTTAGACCACTGTCTACGTTGTGCAATGGATTGTCTTTCTGCTTAGGAATAAATAATAACTTAGCCATCAGATTAGATTTATTTTATATAAATATATTTACAATATATAACACAACTAACTAAACAAATAAATACAGAAACAAAAGGACACTTAGGCGTCGAAGTACTCGTCCGCATCGCTGTCATCCGACAACGTGTCCAGGGGGCCAAGTCTACTAATTTACAAACGTGTCAGTGGTCTCATAATGATCAGTTTTTGACAGATTTTGTATGACATATCTGTCAAAAAACTGATAATTGTGAGACCACTGACACGTTTGTAAATTAGTAGACTTAGCCCCCAGAAGACAGGCAGCATTGTCATGTTGAATGGCAATGCTAATTCTTTGGCCAAATAACGAGTCAGCCAGCCAACCAGCAATCAGATTAGAATGTCTGACTTATCAATCCCCGGGTTATTGTTTTTGTACCTGATACAACTTTTTCTCGTTTTGATTGATTCGAACGATGGTCACATAACAAAACGAATAGTGACGCAACGCAATGACTCGTGAGTTGGAATGGAATGAGGTAGATGGCAGATATTTTACTTCTGCATTCTAATATGTCAGCCGCATGCATAACGACCGCTGGGCAACAGTCTCCACACGGTGGGTGCCTGAGGATGGACGGCGCAGCCGAGGCCGGCCGGCCGGACGTTTGGAAGGACTTGGGGGAGGCCTTTGCTCAGCAGTGGGACAGTATAGGCTAACATAAAAAAAAAAAAAAAAAAATGTTGCAAAGCAAAGCTTGTCGAGTATTTTCGCTGATGTGGCATTACAGCTGCTGAAGGCGTGCAAGAATAACATGTTAAGCTGAGGCTGTTTAGTTAACGATATTTGAATATGCTATAATAACATATATTTTTTTCTTCCTATCTTGCTTCCGCCTGCTGTTTCGTGGTATGATGGGATGCCATCTATCTCCTTGCCTTTTATCGAAATCCGTTCAGTGGTTTAGGCGTGATAAGGTAACATACAGACAGAGTTACTTTCGAATTTATAATATTAGTATGGATGTGCCCTTTTAGAAAGAAAGAAAAATAAGTTTATTTGACACAGAAACACGTGCACACAAAAAGATAATTAACTCCAGTAACAGAAAAATAAAACAAAATAGATCTAATATAATCACGAGTAAAAACCAGAAATAATCGGCACCTGCTGGCACATCATGACTGTGACAAGAAGGCTCCCACTCAGCATGATGCTGTGCTATGGGGATCCACAGCACAGCGCTGATTTACAGTGGTCATCCGAAAAAGACGTACGGAAACCAAGCCAGGTTTAATGGATTGTACATAAATAGGTAAAAAAATAAAATAAAACAAACAGTACCTAGAGTATAATAACAGTATCTAGAACCTACTTAAATACGATTTTTTTTACTATACAAAATATTAATTTTCTGTTATTCCTGGTATGGTTATAAACTAGTCTAGATAATAACTATAATATAATCTAGATTACAACTATGATATAATCTAGATTACAACTATGATATAATCTAGATTATAACTATGATATAATCTAGATTACAACTATGATATAATCTAGATTATAACTATGATATATCCTTTCCGGTGTAAAACTATGACTTTATGACTGTGATACTACATCCTTGCCGGTGGAAAACTATGATTGTAAGTTCAATTCAATTCGGTTTAACAATTCTGCTCATGATTGGGCCTCCGCAAACTAATCTACCACTACATACCTACTTACAATAATTATTTTAAGATGATAAAAGATAGATGTGATCGACTTTGTACTTTTATTTGTCTTAGTTCGTTATTTTTTCGCTTATTTATCTTGTCTAATGAGGTGAATAAGTGAACAAAAATCAAATGCCTCATTTTGCATCCAAGATCTTTTCCCATATGCTTTTCAAAACAATAATCTTCAGTTGTTCCTGGTATGTATCAACTTCATATCAGTTTAAACGTCATCGTGGGAATATCATGTTAGTCTTCGTTTAATCGATGACAAACGCGAAATCGTTTGGTGACTAATGGGAGTTACTGCTGTCTTTATCCCTAGTACGAATCATTATCTCATTACTTAATGAAGTGTCAGTTTCCTTGAATGATTTAAAACACTGCAAACCAAGGAAGCATTGCGATCATTTTCTTCAGACTGTAGATAGACTAATAGCGTTAAGCCTCAGAGTGCTGCGGATTACGTTGTTGCATGGGCATGGAAGTTCTGCATAGGCTGAATCCAATCAAATTAGCGTAGCCGCGGCGTTTTATAAATATCAGGCCAAAGCAATCGCGATTTGGTATTAAGCTCTAAGTGGTGATGTAATACGGAAAATGGGAAAACCATTCATTCTGTTTAAAGTTTAGTGCGACTTCGGTTCTTTTTGACAGGCTTTAAGACTTTTCCAAATACGTGTTATGATAAAGTCCAACCATGTCATCATTGCATTTCTTGTGTAGCACTGGCAATTTCCTTCACCACATTTCGTTATTCCATATTCAAAAGCTGTTATAATAGTCAGGACTCAGTGTGGGAAAATTCAACGCATCTTCACCTACCATAGATGTATAAACTTTTTATTATAAATAAGAAAAATCAGACAGGTATTTAAGTATTACCCATAAGGTGACACATAAGTAATAAAGTATTTTTTGCGTCGCTTATAATAGCTGAAACGTTCGACGTGGATACCGCTCAGTACAGTTTGCAGTTTTATGTTTTTCATCAAGTATTGCAATAATATATTGTAAAATTGTAGACAGTATACCTGTTTTCCTCGGTGGGGTCAGCTGAGTTTAATTTCGCAACGTCCAGAACAATAATCATCAAGTGGTTTCCAAGTTTTCATGCGTCCTTCCATTCTTCCTTCATTGTTTGTTTTTAAAAACTGACTTCTTTTTATAACTACCTAAAAATTAATTGTATCATCCGTTTTTGGAAATTCATCCCATAAGGGAGGAGTTAAAGGTGGAAGTTGGTTACTTAGACTTTTTGAAATCTCATCCCCTAAGCCTCCTGAGTAGTTGTCGATGGTAAATCCCATCGAGCACACGGTTTGTCGATACCTATATAAATAATTACAATATCCATGATTCTTACCGCGAATCTTTTCGTGATCTGTATTATTCACGTATTTCACTCGGACGATTCGGTTCCAGTGAAGTCACCTATAACTGCAGAACGGCAACGTCGTCTATATACGCATCGGTTAGACTAGAAGCCGATCCCATCCCCGTAGAGCCGGTGGGTTGACCCATTACCGGGTCTGCAGGGGAAATTTCATTCCCCGTGGTCCCATTAGGGATTGCACGGACTTCTGACTAAGTATATCGATAGAAAATGAAAACCATCAGTTACATAAAATAAAGTTTACTCATTTATAAGCAAATTAGTTATTTTAAAATAAGTGCGGAAAGTAGTTGATTTCCGACGAGTGGCATTTTGATTCACGAGGGAGTGAAGCGAGTGAGTGTATCAGCTGACACGAGTCAGAAATCATCTTACGCATGTTGTGTATCATACATTTTACTAAGCATTGTGAGGAAATAAAAAGAAAATATATTGTTAAATTAATATATTGATCTAAATCTAGGTAATTAACGCGTTTAATTAAGTAAATGATGACCGCCGTGTGCGTCAGGGCCGAAGGTCCTTCACACGTATGATTTTAAATAAAAACAACGTCGGGCTGACGAAGCCGACGGCGACAAAAATTAAAAAAAAACTGAAAAGTAAAAAGCACTAGTGTGAAAATATGTTTGCCGCACAATTCGATCTTTTCGATCACATGCATTGTAAAAATAATTTCAGCCTTGGGGACAAAAAAAATTCCATCCTTGGAAACAAAATATACCTAGAACTGTGGCGGCATCTACGTCGCCACATGCGAACTACGCATCAAAGACATGAAATCACAAAAATCCTGACGTCATACAAAACCTGCATCGCGCAATGTCATGTTTTAAAATTCATTTTAGTAACTCCAGCATATTCATTCCGTGCGGGGTATAAAGACGATGTTTGACACTGCTGAATTCCGGAAAGGGATTCAATATATTGTTCCCTTTATCTAACCAGCTCTCTTTCACCTCTTCGTATAATTGCGTAATAGGTCGATCAGTTGTTCGCGCCTCCAATGTTAAGAGATTCGACTAGAGATTCGGTTAGTTCATTTGATTTAATATCCGGACATGTATGAGATATGTTTTTTATTACAATCTGTTCCTGTAAGAATGGGAATACAAACGTTAAAGCAAATGTTTAATTATACTACTATAAAATTTCAGAAAAAAACCAATACTCACTTTGTTAATAGCTAAAGATCCTTTGCACAGATTTTTCCGTTTTAAAGAACAGTTCCAAAGTGATGATTCATTTTTGTATACAGTATGTTTGTAATATTGATTGGTAGTGTTTTGTACATCAAAACACTACCTACCTTTCTTTCGTTGAATTATGTTTACCTTATTTTCCATTTTACTACTTATTTTACGCAAAAAAAGATATATTTTAGTGCTTACTTGCTTTTAAATAATTATGTCAAAATGACAAAAGAGAACAATGATACAGATCCTACTAATTATGAAAACATAGGAAAGTGATTGTAATATGAGATCTCTTTTGACGTAGGTACATATTTATGCTGTTATTATAGATTTGTATTTAATCCTAAGTAGGTTCCATGGTTGTAATTAATTTTCTATCGATATAGTCAGAAGTCCAGTGAACAATCCCTAATGCAATGGGACCACGGGGAATAAAATTTCCCCGTAGACCCGGTAATGGGTCAACTCACCGGGAAAACACCCGTTGGGAAAAGGCAGATGTTCCACCATACGATATGCGCCACGGTCAATTTTCCAACTGGAAAATTAAGTTGGCAATAGAAAAAAAGTGTTATTACTGATAATACTTCAAATGAACGATTTTCGAACTTTTCCGTTTACTTTTGCTGTGAGACCTTGCTTCTCACCAAATTTCATGATTATAGGTCAACGCGAAGTACCATATAGGGGTTGATTTATTTGCGAGTATCATAATATATCGCATAAAAATGCTGTATTTTTTTATTACGTTAACTTAGAAGCTTGATTTTTTAAAGCTTCAAGGGACCGTAGACCTGCGAATTCGATATAAATTTCAACTTGATACATCAATTTGTTCCTGAGAAAAAGCGTCTTGGCAGACTGACCGACAGACAGACAACGAAGTGATCATATATAGGTTCCGTTAATTCCTATAAGGGTTCGGTTTTTCCTTTTGAGGTCGAACCCTAAAAACGGTGAAAGGGCTAGTCATAAAGGTGCCACAGCGCAAGCAAGTAACACTTCTTTCGCAAAACAGGAGTAGCCTGGTCTGTGGTAGGGTTTTCTCGACTAGATTACCTATACATCTCTATTAAATTCTAACAGGATTAAATAACACATAGTTGATTGCTTTAGTAACCCGCCTGCCTAGCCTTTTACCAACTATGTTGGCGTCGGCCTTCAGTCTAGTCGGCGGCAGCTGAATTTTACATGGAATGACTGCCTAACTGACCTCCACAACCCAGTAGTAATACTGATTGTCAGCCTTTGGGTTTCTGACGACCCGTAACGACTGTCAAAGATCCAGGAATGACAGCCGGGGACCAACTGCTTAACGTGCTTTCCGAGGCACGGAGGAGTCTCGGTATGTAAAGATGATCGCCCATCCAACGACCAACCCCGGCAATCGTAGCTCAACCTGATGGATCGACCCGTGCGGCTGTTATTACTTAGCCACGAGCTTTAGTAACCTTTTGTGTTAATTAAAAAATTAAACCTGTAACAATCGTGGATTTCAAGAAAAACTATAATTCTAGTTTTGCTTAACGTTTTAATGTATTTGTTTTTATTTCTTGAATAATAATAGCAATTAGGTTTTGATAAAGGCATATGAAAAAACAGCAGGCAGCCCTATCCCGAAGCATTGATTGTGGTCGTAAAGTAGCCCGCGTCGAATCCAGTACAAATATGAGCGTGTACTTCTTGCTTTTATGTGTAGCGTTGAGCCACCTTTAACACAGTTTACACTTAAATCGATTAGACATCGAGAGAAATCGATTAGACTTGTGCTGATAATTCATTTACGATAGAGGCTTTATCATTGCAATTCTTGCGTTTCAACTACGTATTGAATAACAGATTTTTGTGAAACTTACTTACAATCCTAAAATGTTTAATTGTTAGTTTTCAAAATGTTTCGTCAACTACCTACATGCATTTGGGGAAAAAAATTAAAATTACTCTCGTTTTTTGGGTTTCGTAGCCAAATGAGAAAACGAAACCCTTATAATTTCATAATGTCAGTCTGTACGTCTGTTGGAACGTCTGTCGGTCTGTCCGTCTGTCCGTCTGTTGGAACGTCTGTCCGTCTGTGGGTCTGTCCGTCTGTCGGTCTGTCCGTCCGTCGGTCTGTCCGTCTTGGTGGAAGTCACACAGTCATCATACCTGGAGAGTATTTGCACTATATCGATGAAAATTGGAAAGGTGTATTCTGTGTATCGCTAAGCAAAAGGTGTAGTGAAATGACTAAAAAGTAATTAGAGGTGGTACACACGGCTACACATCAAGCTATAATTTCCAGTATATGCTGATCTCGCATTGTACAGAAATCCTATACAATGCGAGATCAGTATAAACTGGAAATGTATTGGTTGATGTGAAGCCCTGTGTACTCCCCATACATGCAACCAAGGGATGCAAATAAATATTCAATGTGCATAAGCATGTGGGTTTATGTGGGGTCTCATAATTTAAAATATTATGATGTTTCTGAGTGACTTTGCTATTTATTTAAGTCATAGTTTTTGAGATAAGGGATATTTTCGGTTACCACCACTGTAATAACTTATTTGTTGTAATAGTTTTTCAGAGAAAGACAATTAAATACAAACTTATTTTTGCGATCGATAAAAGCAATACTGTGGCATGCGTCAAGTAATAAGTAAGTATTCATCCTAACTACGGAACCCATGCCGTAGTTAGCCGTTTTTTTGTATTTTACGGAAAGTATTTGAATAGTTAACACTAACCCGTAAATTGTACCTACTAGTTAAATAACATGTGATTAACTCAAGCATTGGGCTTATCTGAAAGAACGACATCGTTCGTATCTAGCGGGCGCGGGCGCGCAACGATCTCTTCGAGCCCATGACGTCAGCTCGGGTCGCGTCCCCTTAACCTCAGTGCTCTTGTTGCAAACTGTTCATAATTCAATCCGATTACAATAAAAAGTGCGATATGCGCCATGATTTTACGATACTTTGGTATTTGATGACTTTCAAGCATACTTTAATTTATATTTTTATATCTACTGAAGTTTAGGATGGATACTGCATTTCCATCGATCGGTGCGAGTCACGCAAACGTAAAACACTTAGCAAGGTATCTATTGATGAAATGGGGTGTCATTTGGTAGTCAGTTATTGCAACAGAAAAATAAGTCATTTTATGAATGCATAAGTACCTACTTTCTTGTTCAATGGAATTCAGAATGGACATTATTTAATGCTCTTGTTAAAATTGCTTTAGAGGTCTTCATGGTGCTAACTAACGAAAAACCATCAGATTATCGCGTAGGTGGTTATTACTTATTTTATGCTATAGCACCGATCGCCCGTCATCGGTGTGTTACCGCGGCCCACAATGCGTATGCGCACCTTACCTAGAACCTTACGTTATTAAACTTTATTGTTTGAGAGAACAATTACCTTTTGTACGAGTTGGGTATCGACGCCATTATCAGTAGACGCGTTAAGTAACGCCGGAGGCTCGAGTTCTACTATTTAGCGTAACTCGCAAAGGTACCATTACCACCTTTTTATATGTCTTTGTTTGCTTTTCATTGGAAACATAAGCTGAGCTGGAATCTTACAAAAACATTAATAATTATAATTGAACAGAAACGAGCTGAAGGTTTTAGGCTGACTTAATTTAAAGAGCATGCACAGTTGAGAATCTTGTGACCATAAACCTTCCCACCCCTTTCTCGTATTTCTACAAATATATTTTATGTTGACTAGGATACGTAGTGTTATTTTCAGCCCACGTAATACCCATCCGTCACATTGGCGGATTAAAAATGATATAAATTTACATTTCATTTCATTCAGATATTTTCGAATTATCGCAAAGACAACTCAATTGTAAAAATTACCTAAATGTGTTGGTTTACAAATGTAACTAGCGTTATTTACAAACAATGCCGAAAGTCTTATTCAGCAATTCTAAACATCTTACTAGAGATTAGGTTGTTTACGTTTTATTTTCAAATCACCCTGACTTCTTTTTCCTTCGTAACCAGGTGTTTAATAATAGCCGCCTCAAGGTTTTTCACCCCATATAATACAAATAGGTCGCTAATTGAGCGAAAAGATTATCTTACTTGCCTCAAGCTGTAGTCAACGTAATTGGTACCTTAAAATAGGGGCAAATTTTTTTTTCGATGCCCCTTCAGAAGTGCCTTTAATGTGTTTATTTGAAATCAAGTGATTTGACTTTTGACTTTTGAGAAATAACTTTATTTTGTTGTTTTTTCGAGAAATGCTATGACATACAAACTTTCTACAAAATCAATACTGTGGCATTCGTCAATATTCATCCCAACTACGGAACCCTGAGTAAAGTCAAAATGAAATAATTTATTTCAAGTACCTACGTAAGGCTCTTTTGATCGTCACCATTTACAAGAAAATAGAATTGATTCTAGTTGCCCCTTCCAAAAAAAAGTTTTGTCTGGAGAAGAAGAATGGGAAAGAAACTCCGTAGCTGCTTGGTTCGGCACGCACTTGGCCGGTTGTTTGTTTTTCCTAATCGGAAACCCTGGCTTTCCCTGACTTCTATGACTTGGGGGCCGCCAATACTAGCAGACTTGTCTTACATCGTTGAACCCCACGGTTTCGAAATTTGAATGGCTAAATTTTGAGAAAAATAAAATGTTTTTCTAGTATGGTCTAATTTCAACCCATAATATTGTGCCTTTGTCTCTTGTCAATGTCTTTTCAGGTACATATTTTGATGAAAATCATTGTCCGGAAAGCTATTAAGTACTTCATTTTCGGGAGGGAGAAAGTCGCACGGGGCCAAATCTGATACATATAAGTAGTGGCTTCTGGTTATTATTTTGCCCTTTTGAAAAAGCCGATGTGAATGATCCCAGAAAGATTTTAATGTTTTTTTAGAGTTTCACAGGGTGCTTTAGGTAAATATAAAATTAAATTAAGTACATTCTGATAGCGTGAAATAAAATAATTTAATGGTAGTATCACAACAATTCATTTTTTACCGAATTATAAGTACAGTATTGATATAACGAAAGCAAAAATAAATATGCATTTCATAGTATTTCTCGAAAAAACTATATGAAAAGCAAAGTTATTTCTGCGGTTGTGACTGAAAATATCCCATATCTCAAAAACTTGACAGAAATAAGTCACTTTATGTCCATTCACATTTTTAACTATGGGTAATGGTAACGATATCCCACACGCTCTTGTGCATTGAATTATTTTTTTCATTCCTCGGTTACATGTATTATTTTTGTAATTAAGCTACACCATTATGTGTTGTTGTGCACTTATTACACCTTTCAAATTTTCATCGATCCAGAGCAAAATAGCGGTGTCATCGGATAGATGGACATGACAAAATAGCGGTGTCACCGGATAGATGGACATGACAAAATAGCGGTGTCATCGGATAGATGGACATGACAAAATTATAGCGCAACCGAGCAATCGCAACCGTAAAATTACGAGCGACCGGTAGCAAGTTCACCATGCTCCCTTAGATGTCACTGCTTGCGGAAGCGTCTCCTTCCCTCAAATATGGGGGGTAATGGCTAATCTTTGCGTTATGCTCATGAATGGGTGCTGCTTGTGGTAACTTGTCGTTCGTTCGTTGCTGGCCATGGTTTTGTTAATAATAATTAACTATTTATTTATTGTACTTCGATGGTCCTAGTTTATTATTTGTCGACTTCTGAGTTACAGCTATGTGAACATAATAATTCAGCATTGCACATGTAAGCCCCTTATGTCTGGAGGCATTTTTATTATGTATTTCTATGTAGGTATTAAGTTTTGTTTACATTTTAAGGTTTTTATTTTTTGTTTGAGTATAGTTTTCATTTTTTGGTATATTGGCGTGTGCACACATTCATATGGCATATAATTTATGTTTATATTGTGCCTCGTACTGTTAATTACCTACTTTACATATCTACTATTTTATATAATCAAGTTTTTCTAACTGAAGTGTGTTTCGCATGGCTACTTTAATTTTCAATAAATTACCTAAAGAAATTAGGGCAATGAATACTGCCTTATTTAAGAAAAATCTAAAGAGCCTTTTAGTCAATAAATGTTACTATAACTTGAACGACTGATATTTTTTCCAAGCTCAAGACCTCTCAGTAACATTAGGTAATTGGACAATAATATTGTGCATGTATCTTTAATATTTATCTGTTAATGTATTGTAATAACTCTAGGAATGACATTGAAATAATTTAATTACTATTATTATTTAATGAATAATTAATCTGAATTAATTTGACATTCCAATAATTTTAATATCCCACTTTGTTTTTATCTAATTTTATTCGTCTCAATGTCAATCTAGATTCTGATAAACCATGATTGTATACATTTTTGCATGCCTTACGGTAGAATCACTTGAAACATTTACTTTTAATAACACCATTGTAACAGGGCTTTCTGCAAAATAAAGTTGATTTGATTTGATTTGAAAGCTGTGCTGCTGGGCAGTTTGTTGCTAAAGCACTAGGAAGTGGTGAAGGGCTGGCGTTTTTAAGAACTGTCTTAAATTATGTCATTTTGTCTCATCAGGCATAACTGAATAAATTACTTTTTGATTGCTTTTTGATTTTACAAGGATTCCGTTTTTGCCTACGGATAATATTAATGTATTAACTGCGCCCCGCGGTTTCACCCGCGTAAGTATCGATCCCGTGGGAACATCGGGATAAAAAGTATCCTATTTTCTATTCCAGGTCATGGTCCCCTGTGCCAAATTTCATCCGAATCCGTTCAACCGTTTTGGCGTGAAAGCATAACAAACAAAAAAGCTTCGCATTTATAATGTAGTATAAGTTAGGAAGGTAGGATTACACGCATAAACTTTCCCGAAATAAATGTTCTAACGTCATGGTGAAAACCCCATCAAAATCCATTGTGTAGTTTTTTAGAAGATCTAAGCGGTCACACGTACACGGAAATCGACTGTTTTATACTAGGTACCTATCTATGGTATAAAACAAGACTTGTTGAAGTCATGTGAGTGGGTTTGCCAGTATAATGTAAAAGAGAAAAAAACACGGACAAAGCAAACCAAAAAAATAAAAACATCCATCGACATTATGCAATATGTGCACCGCAACTCTACAGGTGTGGCGATAAGCCATCTGTGTGCGTTTTATGTACGTAATCCGCCAAAACAATGATATTAGCACTGATTTCGTCTTATTCGTGCAAATGTTGAATGAGTGTTATGAATAGTTATATGTAATTTTGAGTAGCAGCTGTATTCAGAACTACTGTCTAAAATTTATCGGTGAAGAATAAGCACTACAGAGGAATGAGGGTTGTTGCCTGATGATGCTGCATTTGCGGTGAGAGATATTGGTGCCGTAAGTCTCTCTAAGGCTTACTTCTTGTAAAGACTGCGAGTCGATCTTGTCTGGGCTTCATCATTTCGAGTCGGTTACCTAACTTGCTTAGACTCCGAGTCTGGCTAAGTTTTAGTAGGTACATTACAGAAATCCACACGAACGGAACTGTGGGCAAAGTGAGTACATTTTCTTATAGAATAAAAACATCAAGATCTAATTATTAAACCAGGTGTTCAATCAAATGTTAGCTGTTTTGATTGTGATTGACCAAAATAACTACAACTCATCGAATAAGTAGACATAATATTTGGGAAGAAAATTAAGTCATTTCAGTCACATTGAAAAACGAGTTAACAGAAAATGTCATACAATGAATGAAAATGTGTAAGTCGTCGCGTGCTGGTATCAACAGCGCTTTGCTTTATATGTTTCTTTAATATTAAACGAGTGCTATTAGGGCTAATTTTAATGCTGGTTGGTATACTCTTTTTATTGCTTTTTAGACGAGATGAGTCCCACAACTCGTTGAACATTCAGAAGCCAGTTATTCAACGGCATGGGTAATTCGCACTGCTCCCGAACTAACGTTTCACAATTGTTATTTGTTATTAATTTCACGAACGATACGCCGGCTTTTAATGTTTTATAAAT
Source organism: Lithophane semibrunnea (assembly GCA_947363905.1). Lineage (NCBI taxonomy): Eukaryota > Metazoa > Arthropoda > Insecta > Lepidoptera > Noctuidae > Lithophane > Lithophane semibrunnea. The sequence goes on along the minus strand of OX376186.1, from coordinate 3,337,479 downwards.
ACGACGCATTGTTCTATAAGCGACACAATACCTTGCGGTGTTCGCGGCTCGGCTCGAATCCGATATGCAACTACATCGGCGTGCGGCGTCTGTCTGGCACATTCTTCTACACGCGCAAAGTGTGGAAATCATACCTTTTTATTTTGATTTTTAGGAATTTTTTTTATCATAAATTCTAATTTTTCATACAACCATGATTCCAAAATTTTTGGATTCCAAAAATGTTATCGTAATTCCTGTTTTATGCAGCACCTAATTCATATTTTATACTTCTGAGGCTTCAAACATTTTATCCATAAAATAAACGGTTATGTAGCTTAGTTACCAATGTTACCATGGCCACGTGTAGTACCTATAAAAGTATGTTGTGTGCATGTTTAGCTACCTACAACGTTAAGCGACGAATTCCAAGAAACCCGTATCGGGAGGCACGTACGCGTAAGATTGGCTAAATCTCAAGTGTTAAATGTTACAACATAATAACAATAATGTATATTGTATGTACTTTAAACTGAACTTTTGTTGCACAGTAGCACTTAGGGATCGTGCACATTGGCTGGCTTCAAAAAATGGTTTTGGATAATTATTGACTCTGTATGTCTGTAACCTCATTGCACCTTCATGGCTGAACGCATTTCGATGTTCGGCACACAGATATACCTTGACCTGGAATAGGCCATAGGATACCTACTTTTAATCCCAGGGTAGTACGTTCCCGTGGGATAATTTCCTAAGCCCTGTGCAAAAAGCTAGTCCTTCGAAAAATGAATTCGATATTATATTTTGCAAGGAAGCGTTTATTTTCATAGTTTGATTTAAAATAGAAAGGGCTGATTTCATCAAAGTCAGATATCTTTTATCCGTGGAATAAAATTGTCGTCTGACAGTTTTTGTATGGAAAAACTGTCAAAAATTCAAAATTTATTCGTAGGATAAGACTTATACTCGGTATAAAAGTTTTGTGAAATTCGCCCTTAATAAGTCATTGTTGTTAAATGAATGAACAAAAAATCAAATTGACAAATTAAAATTAACAATATTGATTTGTAAAATTATTGAACGACTACAACAAGAATAATTTGGGTCATTAATTAATAGGTGCCTACTGCGCTAGAAAAATCATATAGGGTGGGTACCTACCAAGGTTAATTGACTATAAAAATATTTTCCAAAAAAAAAAACAATCTTACTTCCAAAAAAAAAACTACAAAGTGAAAAATAACTTTAATTTTGGAAGTTGGTGTCTTTGGATCTATATTGAGTTTTGCCACCGGCTTCCGGAATTAAAGCAATTTTTCACTTTGTACTTATTTTTTTTTTGGAAAAATGTTTTTATTTTATTTTTCACTTTTTTTTAATGGTACCTACTCTACACCAATTCGTATGTATGCTACTACTTGCTATGTACCTAAACAATAATGACAGGAAGTTTTATAACATCATCAAGATACACAAAGTGGATTAAATACGTAATATCGAAACTTACTCAGAAACTACCCAAGCAAAGAATTTTGAAAATCGGTCCACAATTGAAAATATCGATGAAAATTCATAAAAAAATAAAAAATAATTACAGAAAAATATAACCTCCTCTTTATTCGAAGTCGGTTGAAAAGTAGTTTTTTCAGTATTATCATCTTGTTTTTCGAACACTTTTGTTTCTGATACATGATAGTTAATAGTACATTTCAGGGACTGAGTGTTTTGTGAAAATCTGCACTGACAATATAAATTAAACGTTAATCATAGGTAATGTTATTTAGCAGGCTCTCAAATATTATTGCCAAATATTGTTTTGACTCTAATTATTGGGATTTTTTTATTATTATTTTATTAATCATACTGTAGGTATTCGTTTTTGGAATATTTGGATTGGTTAAAGCAATTTCATGAATGTTCGTTTCTCTTGTTGTGTAGGTTCACCGTACGACAATAGAATATGCCTCCAGGAAAGCAACGCGGATGCAGCGAATTCCCAAAGTGTCAAAGGGGAAGAAGAGCTATCGCGAGTGTACCAGACCCTCTCATTACCAACACTACCAAGAGACGATAACAATTCTAACAACAGGTTGGTTTGATATTGAATTTATCTATAAAACTTGTCGAAACAGTATTTTTCTTCAAATTCAAAATAAACCTTACAACGAGTGTTGTGTAATATTGTCAAGTCGTTATGATGAATTTTCTTTTTTCGGTTTGCTTCCTAAATGCGTGATTGTCCCTTGACCTAAATTCGGCACCAATAACCGAATGGAATTGAATGATATATTGATTAATAATATCTGTCTGATAATGTTCTAGCAACACTGAAACAAAGAGTAAATCTAAGTCAACGACCCCAGCAAGCCCAGGCAACTCTGAAATGAAACCGCAATCTACCACGCCGACGTCGCAAGCGCTTACGAAGCCTCCCTATTCTTACGTGGCCCTCATCACGATGGCAATACAAAACAGCCAAACGAAACGCGCTACGTTAAGTGAAATTTACGCTTACATCACCAAGGAATTTCCATTTTTCGAGAAGAATAAGAAAGGATGGCAAAATTCAATTCGGCATAATTTAAGTTTAAACGAATGTTTCATAAAAGTACCAAGAGAAGGTGGTGGTGAGCGTAAGGGAAATTATTGGACCCTTGGTAAGTTACTTAAAATATTTTGATTTTTAACTGTATCAATTTTCATGCAAAATTAATTGTTAATTTACATTGAAAATTGAAATACCACCAAGATTGTTCTTAAACAAAAATTGCCTTTATCTCTTTTGAGTGTTCTGTTTGCATTATCGCAATGCGACTGACTGCTGACAGCTACGCGATCATTCACCATCATCTCATATTTCATACCTTAGAAAGCGAATTGCTTGCGATGTATTCCTGCTCCCATGTTTATAGACTCTTGGGTGGTGAGCGTAGTATTGTTTTAGATCCTCAATGCGGCGAGATGTTCGAAAATGGGAACTTCAGGCGACGGCGGAGAATGAAGAGGCCATTTCGAGCTACCCCTTACTCCAAAACACTGTTCGGAGACGGGTATCACGTGGCACACGTCGGTCAACACGTACCTCCTCACATGCAGCCCCTGCCCCTCGGGGCCAGGAATTATTTCGGATCCGGTTCACCGTACCATCCACCTTCATACCCTCGATATGACACGTGAGTTTTCATTCTTTATACCTAAAATGTAGGCAATTACTTTCAATATGAACTTAATTTTTCGTGGGTTTTAATTCGTCGTCTAAAGTTTGCATGTTTATGAGCGTATGCGCAAACTATCTCAGCAAATTGGAACTGTTGTTAAATCGATGTTTATTATATGTTTGTGCATGACATGGGTATTGAACTTCGTTATGAAAGTACGAAATCAACCTACATGCCGATAGGTTTAAAAGCAATAAATAATTTTACATATCGAATTATTTCAAATTGCTATAAATATAATTCCAAAGTTATAAATTGCAAAAGAAAACAATTTCATTAAACTTCCATCGTAACAAATGTCAAAAATAAAATTATCATGCCAAATAAATATATACACAAAACAAAACTCAAGGCCGCTCAGTGCGCTATGGAGCGAGTTAGGCTCGGAGATTCTTCGAAGGACAAAATCCGAAAGTAAATTATCTGGAAAAGAACGAGAGAGCTACATACCGCTTGCAGAGTTACTAAGTAGAAGTGACAGTAGGCTGGCCATGTTTATGTCGAAGGCCGGTGGAGCAAACGAGTTCTAGAGTTGAGACCGCGTATAGGCAAGCGTAGCGTGGGCCGCCCCCCGCCCCCAGCTAGATGGAGCGACGACCTTAAGGCTCCGTGCACGAAAAAAACCCTCTTTTGTCAATTAATATCTAATTGTGAGAAAGTTTGAAATAATTGAAACATTAGGGCTGTGTGACTATAGAAATACAGTTTTCGTGGTGCTAAACCATTCGTGTCAGTCACATTACCTGTTAATAGTAACATCTATATTGCGCTCTCGAAAATATGGTTTATTTCGCCTTTGATTTACAAGATATTGTTTAGCCATAAAATAAAATTTTGATTTTATCTCGAGGATAGCTGAATACTAATGTGTGATTTTTAATTTTTTTGATATGATTAGCTAAATAATGGGAAAATACATTACTAACAGGGTTTTAAAAAAAAATAGGGTTTTTCAACATTATTTTTCTGCTATAATTTGTATCGATGTTGAAAAAGTGGTTCAGCTACATGCAAGTAGACCATAAAATGTTGTTGATAATATTTTTTAATGTTCAAAATCAAAAGTAGTCTGTAAAAAAATGAATAAACGTCAGTTTCGTGGCATTTTTCGAAAAACGGCAAGCGTAGCGTAGGACTCCTCCCGCCCCCAGCTAGATGGAGGAGCCTGGGACAGAATGGATGCGAAAGGCGGAGGACCGGGTATTATTTTGGTGCCTGGGAGAGGCCTACGTCCAGCAGTGGACTGCAATAGGCTGAGTTGATTGACATATATAGAACAACATTTACATTGAAAATTATTCACATCGCTTATGTTATAAATGTTATAATTGAAACGGGCAAGTTAACACTATGACATTATTATTACATATTAATTATAATAAATATTTACGTTTCTCATACTAGTGTTTACAAAACAAATGCTAATAATTTACTGATATGTTGCTAAAGAATTTTATTTCCGATTTCCTTGAGTGTTTCAATTAGACAGTTATCAATGAATGTCATAATAACATTGAATATTACATTCAGGTGTATCTAACTTTGACCTAAATGACAATAGTGGTGATAAGACGGATAGTAGGTAAACCTGAATATAATAAACAATGTACGAGCTGTAGAATACGGTTGATAAGTGCGAGATACTTATTTAATTGGTTGAAAATTCGAACTTTTGAAAGTTTATCAAACGTTTTTGTCCTTTTGATAAATAGTGTATCTTATATAAGACATGCCAGATATCATAAGTATTGCCCGATTTGATATCAGCGTCTTTATAGCGAGATAACTACATTTAAATACACACATTATTCTTATTATTATTATAGTGTATTATATTGTGCAAGCTAAGTTTGTAATAGTGATAACTAGAATGTATTTATATGAACTGATTTGGTCAAACAAAAAGGGCTTTTCCTAATTAATTATTCATACTTTTTCACTTCACAATGCCTTCAAAGGTTATGTACTACCTGAAAAATATTTTCGAGTAGCTACGGGTCTTGCGGGGTCGCTGGTTTTACCGCCTCGTCCCGATGATCCACCGCGTAAATAAAAAACACGTGCCTGATTGAAAGAAAGACTTATAAAATGACATGGTCCACTTATCAAAAAGGGTAGTTAGCAGTGCAAAATTATAAAACGTCAATCTGCAAAATGAAAATGATCACAGTCTACATTCCATACGACGACGACCTCGTGTTCTTAGACATTTCTAAGAATTTAAATCTTATTGTAAATACATGTCTTAGTGACATAATCCTGCGTGTATTGTGTGAGTACTTGTTGGTAGGTATTGTAAGGTTTCCATCTCTCCTTTAAATTATCTTGTTTAAATTATCTCTCCCAAGCTTAGTGTATCCCTTCTTCGAGTTGCATTATAGAATGGTAATACTAGTAATACCTTATTCAATTCTATAGATAGAGCGATTTTCATGGTGCGTTGAACTTTGTTCCACGGCGCAAACCTCGCCCTTATTTTTTAATGTATGATGAATTTTTGTCAATGTATCTTTTGTCAAGACACGCTCCAACTCCTTCATGATAGCGCGAATTTTACTCCTCACTGAAAATGAGACGTTGTAGTTCTCAATAAATACTCCTTGGGATTCTCTAATTAATTTAAGGCTTAAAATGGAGCATTTCATTATGTTAGAGCAATATAATTGTGTCAATGATTTCATGAGTTATTATTTAATAACAGAGTCAAGAAGTGTTTTATTCGGTTCCGGTACTAGAGACTCAGATAGAGTCTACAGTACACATAAAATTAGAGGTGATGACGTTAATGGGCAAGACAGGCAAGAAATAATAATGGATAACAGTAATGGGAAACAATTGTTGATACACCGATATGCTATTGGTCGAAGGCAGGTAAGATGGGCGGAGTTTGTTCGCTTTATCTCTGTCCCTGCTTCGGCGACTTTAGAGACTGTTCAAGGTTTTCATTTTATTGACAATAAATCTTCGTAGTTTTAAAGGTAAAGATTCATTAAATCACTATTTTATTTACGTAATATACAAATTCTAGGAACATAAATAATTATACGGGTAATTCGTCAACTTGTCCTACATGCCTAACGCCCATCTAAGACGACTTGCAGAAAATCAAAAGAACGTCCTAAATGGGCCGTAGGCATGTAGGACGAGTTGACGAATTACTCAATTATACTTTTAAAGGAATATGTATAGAATGCACAATTATATAACAAAATTTTAAAAAGGGGAAGACCTCATTGGGCTTCAAAAAATTCATCCGTATCGCTGTCAATGGGAAAAGTGCCCAAAAGGCTGGCAGCATTGCCACGTTGAATGGTAATGCTGATTCTTTGGGCTAAAAATAGGCAAGGTAATGTGGATGTGTCCGTCAACAAATGGAAAAGTTATTTAAGGTTTTAGTTCAAATAGATCCTAACATGGACTAACTGTAATAATTATTTACATACTGAGGGTAGTAAGGGCCATTTTTTTATCAGTTATCACTTTACATTAATTTATTAAGAAAACTACCTAAATATATTTTTAACACACCATTTTTAGCGTTCATTTCAAAGTGAAGTGTTATTTTTCTGTAACTCTTTTCTTTGCGTATCGACTAAAGAGGTGTGCGTCAGTGCTTGTGCGTATTTCAATGTCATTGGTCAGAATCACGCACATTTTATTAATTCGTCGCGAACGAACGCCTCTGGAAGTGGTTACATCGGCGTCTCTGATGATGCCATCTGATGCCAGGGTCAGATGGCATCATCCGAGTCGCCGACACCGAAAATAGATAATATTAATTCTTTTTTCACAAGGTACACGTCAGTCACTTCTTTTGTTTTTGCTTGTCCCATAGCATTTCAAATATTAATAATATCTAAAGAGTTCTTAACCTACACTTGATGCCTCAACTCAGTCCTTCATTAAGTAAGTGCATTGTACACCCAGGGCCTCTCGGATTATAACAAGTCTTGGCCTAGGAACTGCTTTGGTCATAATATCTGCCAATTGAGTAGCAGTGACGGTCTTTTGTACATCCACAGGTCCGTCTTGTACAGTTTCTCTTACAAAGAATTGTCTCACTCGGATGTGTTTATTCCGCTTATGGAACTCGGGATTGTATGCTAGACGTATGGCGGCTTCATTGTCTACTTTTTACTCTCTGGAGCCACACAAGTGTACGAGCGCCCTCGCTTGCTGCTACTATTTCAGCTTCGGTTGTCGAAATCGCGAATGAAGTTATTATAGATAAGATATTTTATGTAGCGCATCCAATCGTATTATGTGTCAGGTTTTCCAAATTTCTTGAAACTTATCCAACTGCATATGCTAGATCAGGGCCCGTCCCTGTCATTAAGTATGCTAAAGCACCTACTAAACTAAGAAAAATAACGAAAAAAAAATCGCGGAACATACATGGGGGTGATTTGGATACCCCACGACAAGACGGACTAAAATTTTTTTTGGACTTTAATTTTCCGGCCACCCTATATAGGTAGCGAAAGTGAGTTAAACGGAAGGGATTTTTGGTTCTCTATCCATTACAAAAAAACTGTTGCCACCATTTATAATCTAAGTGCGACAAAAGTATAAAAATCAACTAGGTATTTGTAACAGATTTTTGGTAAAAAGGTATCATTTTTGTTTTATTCTCTGACTTGGATTTTTTGTAAGGAGTATAACCTACCCTTACAAAAATTTAGTAGGTCATTTCCGTCTGAAATATTTGGTTTCATGCTAAATAGCTAATGCTGGCAAATCTGAGATAGAAAAATAGAAAAGCATTATTAGACCTCCAGCGCCTTGTCGGTCTTAATCTACATTAAAGGCATCCTACCTTCAATTTGTTTGTCACTCTCTGGGTGCGTTCCGACTATAAATAATGAATTCTAAAATTTCTACAATTACAAATTAGGTTTAGGTAGCAACTTTGTTTGTAAAAATGACTTCAAAACATTGCCATCAATGAGCTAACCGATTTAATCTATTTATTAAGGTTCAAAGAAGGGCCTTGCGTACTTAAAAGCTTTGTTTAAAATTACTCGTTGCTTCCAAGCATTCGCTGTTCGGAGTAACATGTGTTAAGTGGTGTTTAAACGTTTCCAGTACATGGCTAACGCAGTCGCCGAGCGGGCTGGGGTACGCGGGCGCGTGCGGAAGTATGGGACGCAGTCCACCCGGGTGTTCGCCACACAGCGCGCTGCCCCACCAGTCGTCGCCAGTCGCCATCAATCCGTTTGCAACTCATCAAATTCAAGGACAGGTAATTAACCAGTAAAATAATTGCAACCTAGGTTTCTTTCATATTCTTTTCGCAACAAATTATTTTTAGTGGTCGCAGATACAATGAAAGTCTGGGTCGGTAATTATGTGCAAAAGTGCGGTTTTCAACTTTTGAGTATTGCAATATACATATAATGCATTAATTGTGGTATAAAAACATCACTTTTCGTGCCCGTCTGGTGTGACCGCTTAGACCTTCCAAAGGACGCAATGGATTTTGATGCGGCTTTTACCATCATCTAGAGCATTTATTCCGCCAGGTAATTATATAAAACACACTACTCTTTCACTTTGTAACGAAATAAAAGGGCACTTCGTTAAATATCACATAATTATAATTTTAATAGATCACTTAAGGTCACTTAATAAAAATTAAACATACTTTATAAAAAATGTAAAAAAAGAAAATTATATATATTTTCAGTTTTGCGGAAATACTGAATTTTGCCGTAATTCTGTTAAATACATTTTTGCCGTGTATTTTGTTACGCGTCGAGACTCTGGAGTGCACTAGCACTTGCAATAGCTTTTGGTCCACAACCTAATTACGTAAACGCAAGCATCGAATAAAGAATTGTACCCTGAAGTTATCCCGCTGTCAGCCTAGCTTCTTTTTACAAGCTTTATATTAGCTTGCTCTGTTCGTATGTTTTTTTTATTAAAAAATCATCCACAAACGACGACCTGAGTCTAACAACTGACTTACAATAATTAACATATGGCGCACATGGGTGCACCTCTGTTGCGCAGACTTCTGTATTATTCCACGTCGTTTGCTTATGTGTGCATGCATGCAAGCACGCATATGATAATCCGCTGGTCACTTAATGCTCGGAGTATCACGCTAAAATAAAAAAACTTTGGGATTTTTTTATGCCTAGCCCGAAATTTTTTAGTCACGTGATCATAATGTTTGTGTTTCTATTTCTTCACCGAGAAATTTCTAAGAGACTACAGTGTGTTGTTATATAGCTCACAAAACAAATTTTAATTAATTAGTTAAAAAAATTACTTTTAAACGTACACACACAGAAATAATTGTAGTTTAAAATAAAACTAGATGAGGTTGGTGTTCCCTTATGACATACTCTGAGAAAAAACCGCGATTTTAGAGAAAAGTGATATTTAATGACGAATTCTGAGAAATTTTCATAGGTTTTAGTGAAATACATATTAAAACAGTGATTTAATTATTGTAAACATAAGTGTCGTAATGCTCCTGTGAATTCCGATGGCGTGTTAAGAGGCTAATTTCATTTCAGTAATTAAATCGAGATTAAAATTTGAGTAGCGTATCAAAAAGCAGTAAAACTGTATGTTCGCAAATTGGCGCTATGACTGTTCAATAAACGACTTTATCGATGAAATAACTATGAACACGAATGTACTTACGGTGTTAAATATCGTAAGCGTTTGGTCCCAACTTCCCAAGAGATCATTATTAGCCTGTTGATCTTATTTTTTGCAATGACGGATATGTCTATAATTAATTGTTGACATTCTTTTTTTCTAAATTGCTTTGTATGAAATAATCGTAATTAAACACTAGATTCGCTTCTACCTTCGTATAATAAATTCATATCGTTTTTATAAAAAAAACACACACATAAAAATGATAAAACAAGGAGAAATTATGAAGATACGGAATTGAAACGGTTATTTGAAAACGGATTTGAGACAACCTATGTTCCGAAGGTTGTCTCAAATCCGTTTTCAAATAGATACGTAAAGGAACGCATGAATCGAACCGATAGAAGCGAGATAAAGATGTACCCGGAAGTTATCGTTATACTTATACTACTTCCACTTCCACATTTACTTATTCACATTATTTTTACTTTCCATTTTTTGTCTTCTTCTAATCGGAATTATTCGCAACTTTGTTTCATTAGCAACAATCACAACTTCAAATTCGCCCTAGGATATATAGATCTACAATTTGCAATCTGTAAGTGATAAAAAAGTACAATTGATCAATGATGTAATCTCAGACTTGAAAATGACCAATAAATAATGTTTTTGTTATTTATGTTTTTGCAAAATGTTTTTTTAAACATGCTTTACTATATATTTTTTTTCGAAGAGCTTTATTTGCCGATGCCACCTCTGTAAATGTTCTGTTTCTAAGTGTGGAGAATCGCTTCACGTAATCTAAAATACACCTTTTCAATATAAAATACACTGCATAAAATATGCTGCTTTAATGCCCGCGATAAATAAAAATTTTCAAAGTTTAAACTTTTTTTTAAACGTCCTGTGTTTCTAAAAAGGAATTTATAGAAGTGGCACAATACTCCACACACTTAATACGCTCTTTTGAAGCATACTTTTTATTTCAGAATATTCTTTCATTTCAACAAAATTGTGTTCTACTTCTACATCATAATTTTCTGTACCTTTTTTTTAAACGTCCTGTGTTTCTAAAAAGGAATTTATAGAAGTGGCACAATACTCCACACACTTAATACGCTCTTTTGAAGCATACTTTTTATTTCAGAATATTCTTTCATTTCAACAAAATTGTGTTCTACTTCTAGATCATAATTTTCTGTACATAAGCTTTCCTGACAAGCAGCACAATCATTTTTATATTATATAGCCACACACATATGCACATTCCTGTAGCTCCCCAGTGACCTCTCGCATGCTTACTTCAAAACTGTTTTGTATATTTTCTTCTAGGCCACTAAGGTCAAAAGTTATTTCAACTGCTGATGGTCCATTCTATTTAAGATTTTTTGCCAGTAACATTTTATAATTATTTAAAATTGCATCATTTTCGTCTATTTCACAGTTCCCAGATGTTTCTACATTTGCCAACCTACTCGGAATCACTGTTTTTAGGTCAGCTATATATTACCCTGTGGTTGGATTAGTATTGGAGCCACAATGCCCTCTGATGCATCCAAATAAATTTTCGAGTGGCTCTTGCTGCAATCTTTGCGTGGCTAGATTTTCTCTGATGGGATACTGTCCAGTTAATTTTTTCCAAAAAATATCTACTGTTTTTATAGTCCAGACCAAACCCTCTATGGATGGTGGTTTGGAGCGACATTCCATTACCTCCAATGTTTGGAACAACAATTTCATCTCCTTAAATAATTTCAGGTGTGGTGCTTTTTCAGTTGTTCAATGCTGTTTGCCTCTTTTTCAGTCTGGAGTGTTGCTGTTAACGCAATCAAAAGTCTATCCATGTTTGCCACAAGATCGGCTGTGATCGCAATTTTTCATTATAGGTTACCTATTTGAGTTTTGTCGTTTTCAGACAGGATTTTTTTTCTGTTGATTATGTTGCCATAATGCTCCATGTTTGCCACAAGATCGGCTAATTTTCAATTTTAATTAAACATGTTTTTTTTTTAAATCGTCCTTGTGTGATTGTTTCTAAAAGGAATTTATAGAGGTGGCATAATACTCTACACACTTATAAGCTCTTTTGAAGCATATTGAAACTTCTTTTTATTCCACAATATTATTTCAGTTGAACAAAATTGTGTTCTACATCATATTTTTCTACACAAGCCGCACAATCATAATATTATTATATTATGCACATGCCTGTAGCTTCCCAGTGACCTCGCATGCTTACACCAAAACTGTTTTATATATTTCCTTCTAGGTCACTAGAGTCAAAAGTTGTTTCAACGGCTGATGGTTCATTCTATTTTGGATTGTTTGCCAGCAATATTTTATAATTATTTAAAATTGCATAATTTTCGTCTATTTCATAGTTCCCACATTTTTCTACATTTGCCAACCTACTCAGAATCACCGTTTTTAGGTCAGCTATAAATTACCCTGTGGTTGGATTATTATTGGAGCCGTAATGCCCTCTGATGCATCTAAATAAATTTTCGAGTGGCTCTTGCTGCAATCTTTGCGTGGCTAGATTTTCTCTGATGGGATACCGTCCAGTTAATTTTTTCCAAAAAATATCTACTGCTTTTATCGACCACACCCAACCCTCTATAGATGGGGGTTTGGAGCGACATTCCATTACCTCCAATGTTTGGAACAACAATTTCATCTCCAATAATTTCAGGTGTGGTGTTTTTTCAGTTAGATTTGTTCAATGCTGTTTGCCTCTTCTCCAGTGTGGAGTGTTGCTGTTAACGCAATCAAAAGTATATCAATGTTTGTCACAAGATCGGCTGTGATCGCAGTTTTTCATTATAGGTTACCTATTTGAGTTTTGTCGTTTTCAGACAGGATTTTTTTTCTGTTGATTATGTTGCCATAATGCTCCATGTTTGCCACAAGATCGGCTGTGATCGCAATTTTGCATAGGATAGGTTTTCGAAGGGCAATGCCTCCTGTGTAAATTTTCTGTTCCGAAGTGTGCAGAATCGCTTGACGTTAATATAAAATATACTGCTTATAATGTGCTGCTTTATTGCTTCATATTGTAAAGTGCACCGCTATAAACAAAATTTTCAATTTTAATTAAACATGTTTTTTTTAATTCCTCCACACACTTAGTAAGCTCTTTTAAAGCATATTAAAACTTCTTTTTATTTCAGAATATTCTTTCAGTTGAACAAAATTGTGTTCTACATCATGATTTTCTGCACAAGCTGCACAATCATAATGTTATTATATTATGCACAGTCATGCCTGTAGCTCCCCAGTGACCTCTCGCATGCTTACTTCAAAACTGTTTTGTATATTTTCTTCTAGGCCGCTACGGTCAAAAGTTGTTTCAACGGCTGATGGTTCATTCTATTTTGGATTGTTTGCCAGCAATATTTTTTATTTAAAATTGCATAATTTTCGTCTATTTCACAATTCCCACAAGTTTCTACATTTGCCAACCTACTCAGAATCACCGTTTTAAGGCCAGCTATAAATTGCCCTGTGGTTGGATTATTATTGGAGCCACAATGCCCTTTGATGGATCCAAATAAATTTTCGAGTGGCTCTTGCTGCAATTTTTGCGTGGCTAGATTTTTTATACTGGGATGCGGTGCAGTCAATTAAAAAAATATATTTAATGTTGATATCGTCGACATCCAACACTCCATAGATGGTGGTTTGGAGCGACATTCCATTAACTCCAATGTTTGGAACAACAATTTCATCTCCGTGATGAAAAAGGATGAATAGGATTTTATGGTATGGGTATGGGTTAGTGGTATAAAATAGATTAATTTAATGTAATAATCTATTCTGTTTAAATAAAATATTTTTGTTTAGTCTTCAACTATCTAGAACGGGGTGCGTCTCGTAGTAGGTCGCGGAGACCTAGAGGAATACACCCTGTATGTCGTTGGTTTGCGTGCGCGTGTATCTAAGGATACTGTCCTTAGACACGCTGTATGTCTGTAACCAGTGCCTCCACCTGAAGTGACCACGAATGGTTTTAAGAACACTCTTGGGTTCGACTGGCTTGTGTTTCTACCGTTGGGTAGATCGGAAGTGTGTTGTGATGTAATTTCTTTAGAAAATAATTGTTATTGTATTGTAGGAGTTATTGTTCTGTGTGGTGAAAATGTATAGATCTATTTGGACTACTTTATTCATAGAGTAAATAAATTTAAAAGATAATTATGATATGATGACATAGACTGACTAGCTTGACAGGCTGTTGCTACATTATTGTCTGTTTACGTATAAATTGATGTTTTCCGTAAGAAAAATGTTGTTAACCTATACCGTCCCGGCCGTGGCTTAAAATTATTATATGATATATGCTATTTAAAAAAGACAATATAAAATGAATTTATGCCAATGGTTGGATGCGAAACTTGTACGTCGGGTAATAATGGCTTTTTGGATTTGGAAAACTAGGATATATATTTCACACTAATATTAGAAAGAAAGAAAGAAGAAAGAAAAATATTTTATTTGGGACACGCACAGGAAAAACAAACAGTAATAAAAAAACAATTTAAAACTAACAAAATACTTAACTAACGACCTGTGGGAGGCCAAAAAGGCTCCTATCTTAGCATAATGCTACGATATTTATTTTAGCTGTTTTAAAATAAATTAGATAGTAAATTTGTAGACCACACACACACATACACCCTTACACACGTACACACACACAACACACACACAACACACACATTACACACTCACAGACACACCATTCACTACACACTCACAGATTTTTTTTGTTAATTATTAAAAAAAAAAAAAAAAAAACTATTTTAGTTTAATATTCCTCTCTGTACGTGTAGGCCTTGATGTGTTCAAATTAGTACTAAGTAGTACTTAATAGTATTGTTTAAGAGGGTGAGAGCCTGGAGATCTGTCATACAGGTCCCGAACCCACTACAGACTCCAGCTCTCACAAAGGTTACAAATCTGATTTGACATAATATGACATGATCCTAAGTCTGTATGTACCTTTTTGAGAGAAATAAATCATTATTTTATTATTTTATTTATTATTTATATTTAAAAAATAAACACCGCAGCGCTGGTATTGTGAATTTCTGATAGGGCCCATAATATTTATAAAAAACGCGTACAGTTACTGTATATGAAACTTCGTTTATGAGAATATGGATATTAAATGCACGAGAATAATGTTCGTCTATGTAAATAAAAGGTCAATTTAAAGTAGCTATTCAAACTATTAGCTATTAAAACTATTTATAGCTAATAGTTTTATTAATCTATACTAATATTATAAAGCTGAAGAGTTTGTTTGTTTGTTTGAACGCGCTAATCTCAGGAACTACTGGTTGGAATTGAAAAAATATTATTATGGATAGTCCATTTATCGAGGAAGGCTATAGGCTATATAACATCACGCTACGACCATTAGGAGCGGAGCATAAATGAAATATGTTGAAAAAACGGGAAAAAATATTCCTTTTTGAGAGCTTCTGTTGCGTGCGCTGCGTAAACGGTTTATGTTACGTAAATATCATGTAAGATGGAATTGTTCCTCTTTAAAAGTTCTATAAAATAGTCCGCGACAGCATATGTCTATCTTTTAAGATTGACTCACTATAACCTTTTTATGGTAATCAAATTTGTTCGAAATTAATGCAATACTTGCGAAGGAGTTTTATCAATATAATATTAATTCTTATTCAAATAAATAGTCTTATTTATGTAGCAGTAAAATAATTTTTAATTCATTCGAATCGGATATTTAATTTCGAAGTTATCACGAGTATGAAAATGCAATACGCGAACCGTTCGACGCCGGCGCCGCCCCGCCGCGCCGCTACGTTCCCTATTCTAGAGAAGAGAGGAGAGGATGGGCACACGGGTAGTTCATGACTCGGAATAGGACATAAGATAAGTTTTATTCCTATATTCCCACGTTATCGAGACCTACGCGGGTGAAACCGCGGGGCACAGCTAGTATACTATGTAACGGAAAAACGTGTCTTAACGTTTAACGTTGTTTTAACGTATAACGCATTTTTAACGTATTACTTATTTTTAAAGTACTGTTAACTATAATAGCCTATTGTATAATCTCTGTATAATCTATATAGGTAAGTCTTCTTCATCTGTACTGAAATAGTCTTCAAAGTACTGTTCACTCCTACTAGGTACATTCTTTTTATAGAATGATCAGAAACTACGACTTGTTATAAGGGAAGACAATTTAATACCTGGAATGGTTTTTCTTTAATCCTTGGAGAGTGACTTTGTTTTGTAAACAGGTTTGTGTCCAATGTTAGCACTCTCGTAGGAAAACATTCGTATCGTAAAAGATGTACAATCTTTGAAGGGATTGTACGTTGGGCGCCAGTTTAACATACACACCAGGTATATACCTAAACACAGTTTTGGGTCGAAGAGATAGTTTAGTTCATATCAGCTGCGAAGCACTTGACGGACGTCAGTTGAATGACATGCGCGATGGAAGGTTCTAGATTAGTCTAGAACCTTCGCCTGTCAAGCGGATTGTGGGGGAGCGGTTCGTAATACCTGCCTGTTACATCCCCTCCCTTTTGAGTAGGTTATGACGGCAGGTTGATTATAGCCTGGTCAAACAACGTAACGAACGTATGCATCCTCCCCCTTTTGATCGGGGTAAATGTCCTCATTACGGGTCAAACAAAACAACCTTAAATAAAAACTTTAAACAACAAAAAACCGGACTTTACGAGGGCGGCCTCTGCGTCGCTTAGGAACTACAGGCTCAGGACATTCACCTTCCCTAGCATGATATCGGCGCAAGTCTGATATGTGATACTTTCCGATGACCTCCTTGGTCCCATTATATTAACAAAAAATGTCGTATCCTTGCTAAAAAACTACTTTGGAAGCGTGATCCGTAATTTTTGGGACTCGACATCTGGTTTGTTCGTAAATCCGGAACATATAAAAACGTGTTTAACATTGACACAAGTAGGGTACTTTAGACTAATCTTAACTTGGAGATTGAAACTAGCTACATTAAATTGTTGATCCAAAATAAAAGAATACATCATGAATAACGCTACATTAAATTGTTGATCCAAAATAAAAGAATACATCATGAATAACGCTACATTAAATTGTTGATCCAAAATAAAAGAATACATCATGAATAACGCTACATTTAATTGTTGATACCGAAGAACTTAATATTTCCTTCAGTTGGTACAAAATCACATTCAATCCAAGCCCCATCTTGGTATTGCTCCCACTTCTTCGTTCCTGCGTTAAGATCCTTGTCTGAATCTTTGTCATCAACCAAAGAATCCTTTTTTTCTTCAAAGCATGTTGCAACTGCATGGGGTCAGAACTGGTAGTTTATCGCACTTTTACCAGTGGATAGATATGAAAGAAACTCTTGTGTAAAGGTGCGCTTCCTGAACCCAGAAAATGAAGGCCTGCTAGTGGAGACAGGGTCAATATTCCCAAGACTTTTAGTGAGAAGCGCCTGTGCCATCTTCGATACGTATTTAAATTGTACAGGCTGAACCAATACTGGTGGCTTCTTTCCCCTCTTCAAGAATACTGAGTTCATCTCCTTCCTCTGGTGCCATTTATTGAGATTTGTTATTTGTTGCTGAGCTGCTAGATCCTCTAAATATGTCCCAAATATGGCGTGGAAAATTGCTTCAGAAATTAACATGGCTTAAGCTCCTGATCTTATTTTAAACTTTACCACCTTTGTTTTTTCATTATAATACGTTATCATCAAATAATGTGTGAAACTTTATGATATTTCTTTTTTTGTGGAACATAAACACAAAATATTAAAATTTTCTCGATAAAAAACACCACGAAGACTACCTCTAATTTTCACGTATTTTTGATTTGTATTTCTGCTTACTTTGTAATGACTAATTATGGGTTATTATTAATAGTATACAAGGCGAAAAATGTTTTGCAGGCATTTTTTTAATTCCTTTTTTTTAATTAGACTACAAGCTTTTAGCACTTCCGGCGTTCCTAGTTCGTGGAAGAAGTCATCTTCAGTTTCACGTTGCGGAGACTTCAAGCATATTATTGTTTCCCAAATCAATCACTGTCGCCCTGTTGAGACGAGAGACGCGAGACGCTGAATTTAATTGCGTAAATAATATTTTCGTAATTTAATTGTAGGAAAGAAACTGAAATAGAAAACATGAAAATCCACTAAAATTACTTCCACTTCCGAAACGATTATTAAAAACGTTAAGAATTGATAAACTAAATAGATACCGATGCTAAACTATGTATAAAATAAAAATATTAGAATAATTCAATGTTCATATCTTGTTATACATTTTATTTGACAGATTTTTGACTGGTATAGTACAATTATTACCGCCATTGCTCTACATTTCGGTTGGCTAGTTGGCTTTGTCGTAAATTTTCTCCGCAAGAAAAGGAGTGGATAACGCTCTCATACAAGCTTTGCTCAGAAATGGACACAAATGAAACAAAATGTAATAAGAAGCTTCAATAGTGTTTCATACCCCTGTTGAATTTTGTTAGCCGTAAAACTTTGTGAAGAAATATAAATGTCAAATATGATGACTTCAAAAAAATAATTCAAACCTGTTGATTGCAGAGTAAATAATCCACTGTCTTCCAGCAGATCTAATTTCTGCACTCAAACCTATCTTAATTCAAACCTGTTGATTGCAGTTCTAAATCTAACGACTATTCCAAGTGATTCATTTGCTATGTCCCAGTTTATAATGTTTGATCTTCGTTAGAAACCAGGCAAAATCAGAGTGGTCGAGTTATAGGTATTGTTATTGTAGCCCAGGTTAACTGTAATGCGAAGATCCATAGTTCAAGAAAGGCGATGTCACTTAGAAATGCAAAAATATAACCAGAAACACAGCCAATAATATTTATTTATTTATATATTTTGGAACATATCACAAAAAATCACAATAAAACATTCATGATGCTGTCACACGCACACAGAGTTAGAAATAAAATAGAAATCGTCAAAAAAGTCCGACCGACAAGAAGGGATAGGGGTACATAATTATGTAGTTATGCCCTATGTATTATTCTTTATTTTCTCGTAACATCCTGACGTGTGGATGCATTTTAATGATTTACATGTCGTTTGATTTGTAGGTGTTAGTTAGGGGTCAAGTAATAACAGGCGAACGGGTCGATGAATTAGGTTAAGTTATACTTCCCGTGGTTGGTCCGTGGATGGGTGACCATCTTTACATACCGAGACCCCTCCGTACCTTGGAAAGCACGTAAAGCCATTGGTCCTGGCTGTCATTTGTAGATCTTTGACATACAATAGGCAGATTATATAAAACGGGATAGGGCTTTTTCGGACTGTACTGTAGGATGCAGGGTGAGACACTATTAGTTATTTTTGGACGGAGACAACGTCAAAAAATAACTGATGGCAAATTATATAAGCTTTTCGTGTTTGTCTGTATGTCCGCGTGGTTCTTCTAAACCATGCAACAGACTTTGATAACGTATTATCAGTTATCAGTATCACACACACTTTTACATTCTGTGCGTGTTTCAAAACTTTTAAATATACTGTTCAATTTATAAATTTAAGCGAAAATTGAAATTGAGTTCTTATTTTTTTAAGTTTGTCCTTCAATCCGGAATTGGAAATTCATAAGGCTGTATCACTAAACTTGAGTGAAGCCGCACGGGC
Organism: Lithophane semibrunnea; assembly: GCA_947363905.1. NCBI lineage: Eukaryota > Metazoa > Arthropoda > Insecta > Lepidoptera > Noctuidae > Lithophane > Lithophane semibrunnea. The sequence continues at coordinate 3,317,982 of OX376186.1, read as the reverse complement.
GGGTGTGGGAGGGTGTTGCATAGATCTCGAATAAAACCTCTGTGACAGAAAGACAAGAAAGAGAGATTCTAAAGATCCGATTTTCATTTGTTCGGAACCTTAAATAGTGGAACAAAGTTCTGATTTTGCTTGGTTTTCAACGGCGATCCAAAGTTCTATAAACTGGGAAGCGGCCTTTCATCTGTTGTTTCAAAATAAGAAAGGCGTTGCACCAGAGAAAATTATAGTTTCCGTTGAGAGAAAGCAGAGGAATAAAAGGCTAGTAGACGACAAATCTTACACCATTTGCAGAAAGTTTTAAATGTCGGCATCAGCGTTTGCAGAACTATATGTATATTAACTTTTTTACTTGGTTGACTGCAGAATAACAGGACATAATAACTTGTAACTGGATTAGGAATAGTATTTACTTAATAAAATCGACTTGCGAATGTATATTTTTTTATAGATCTGTCATTTGTGGATCTTTGTCAGTCGTTACGGGTCGTCAGAAGCTCGAAAATCTTACAACCAGTCTTACCAAGGGGTATCGTATTACCCAGTTACTGGGTTGTGGAAGTCAGATAGGCAGTCGCTCCATGTTAAATACTGGTATTCAGCTGCATCCGGTTAGACTGAAAGCCGACCCCAACATAGTAGGGATAAGGAAAAAGGCTAGGCAGATGATGAATATTTTTTTATAGAAAATTGACTGCTATTTTCAATTCCAATCAAATTAGAAAATAAAAATTAATAAAATATCGTTGACCGGCTAGAAACCAAAAAGTTACAGCCGCAGAGGTCACGCTGCACTATTTATATTTATTCATTTTAAACAAATAATAGATTTATATATACATACGATACAGAATACAGTCGAAAAGACAGTAACAAAAGGAAAATACAACAACATCTTATAATATGCTGCTAAAATCCGCAATGTGTATTTTTTCAAAATCCATTTAATACTTGTGTTGTCAAGTATAATACCTCATTTTTTTAAATCCACCTTGTTGTTTATGGATAGAGAGATAGAGATCATTTATTTGTCCGAAACATGAGTATACACACACAAAACATGCAAGATGTTGACTACATTGCAGAAAGGATCACAGTCATATTTTACACAAATGTATAGTGTATTATAGTAAACATTTGATCAGTTATTTAATTAATTATAGCTATAGATTATTATACATTAAAAAACAATATATATAAGTACAGCATAAATTCAAAACATTAATTGTTAAATTGAGACATGTAGAGGAACAAAATATTATCGTCTTACGTTTATTCAAATGTCAAAATTAAACAGAACGAAAGCCTGGCCCCCACATATGAATCAATAATTATGTTCTCTCCATCAGAAACTCAGCAATACTATAAAAATATATTGCTGCTAAGTACTCTTTTAGATTTTTCTTAAATATGTTAGTGGTAGTTATATCTCTGAGTGCCCATGGTTAAATATACGTGGTGCCATACAGAAAACACTGTTAGATTGTGTGTGAGACCAGCAAATACAGCACTGATGCTGTACCGGGAGACCCCTCTGCCCTCCGCTAGCTCGCTTAGTGAGGGTCTCACCGGACAACGTTGAATAATGAGGTAATCACAGTAGACGATAGGAGGAACGGTTTATTACTGGTTAATTAAACACGACACACATGATTATATAAGTATAGTAATATTATCACAGTATTTAGAATGATGGTTTTATAAAAATTACAGACAGTAACACGCTCGGTCAAGTCCAAAGATGAAGTGTGGAGAAGACTGGAAAAATACTGCACGGGAGTTTGTGGCGTTCTGAATTCAAATTAAAAATGGAATGATGATGTGGCCAGCCATAAAGGATTGCCAGTAATAAATGATAGGATGAGTATGGATGAGAAGGATTTCGTCACAATGCGTGCTGTATTTGCTGGTCTCACACACAATCTGTGCTTATATTTATCGCGCCGGTTGCGGTTATCCATATCTGATAGTCTACTAAACAAATGCGGGTTTGATTTTATGAACACCGCAATTTCAAAGATAATAGAGTGATGGGAGGGTTAAAATTTTGTATTTTTCAAAGAATGGCTTGCATGAGTCGGTTGTTTTTAGACCGAACATGGCTCTAATACATCTCTTCTGTGACTTGAATATTAACTCTTAGAGGGTTGAGTTCCCCCAGAAAATTACACCAAATCTCAGAAGATGGCCAACTATGCCATGATACGCCGTAAGTTCAGCATCCACACCTAGAACCGGAGCAATTTTGTAGAGCATATAGGCGGATTTACTCAGTCGCTTGCTTAAATCCTGTAGATGTGGTTTCCAGTTTAATTTTTTATCTATTTTGAGCCCTAAGAACTTGCTTACATCAACTTTAATTATCTGCTTGTTATTGTTATGTATATTCAGGTTATTATTAATATTTAATCGCTGGCTAAATAACATCAATTTTGTTTTATAAATATTTATTTTTAGATTATTATTAAGTAATAATAAACCAGTTAATAATGGAATTTACTGTATTATTTATATCCTCTTCATAATTTTGATTATCAGTGCATTTAATTGTTACGGTGCTATCATCGGCAAAGAGAGATATCGGATTATTTGTTACATTCGGTAGATCATTAATATAAATTATGAAAAGTAGAGGGCCTAGGACACTCCCTTGTGGAACACCGTACATGACTGATTTGCGTTTGGATGTGAATATCTGCTGTTCTTTAGTTACATGATTGTATTGACTTATTTCAACATACTGCTTTCGGTTTCTAAGGTATGATTCAATCATTATGTAAGACATTTCAGCTGATTCCGTCCGATCTAATCCAATCTAATTTATCTATTAATATTTTATGGTCCACGTAGTCAAATGCTTGTGTCATATCGCAGAACACTGAACATACTGGACGCCTTTTATCAACATTTTCTTCCACATTGTTTAGGAAATCATAGATAGCCTTATTTATTGTCTTACTTTTTCTAAAACCTTTTTGGTCATCTGTCAGAATGTTCATTTTTTCAAAAAAATTATGTATTTGTTGTAAATGTAAATACTTTTGATAGTATGGGTACAACCGCTATTGGTCTATAAGACTCCATTGACATCTTATCGGTTTTTTTCAGAAGTGGTTTTATAACGGCGATCTTGAGGTGTTCCGGGTATATCTTCAGTTATGCATAGGTTTAGAATATGGCTTAGAGGTTTACTAATGATGTCACCGACTTCTTTGATTATATGTGTGGAAATACCATCGTGTCCTACACTCTTTGTATTTTTTAGTGATTTAATAATTTTTGATATGTCGTGGTGGCTACTTGGCGGCATAAATATGGAGTTGTGGTTTTTAGAAAAAAATTCTGTAACATGTTTACCACAATTAGGAATAGGTTTGATTTTTTCTATAAAAAAATATTGAAAGCTTTTGCTATTTCAGTTGGATTTGTTTCCGTTTTATTACCTACTTGAATTTGCGTAATGGCCTCTTTCGATACATTCACTTTTAATCTGTTAATAATTTCCCATGTGGTTTTTATTTTGTTTAATGATGTTTTGATTTTATGTGTATTTTGAGCGCGTTGGGTCAGTTTAATATTTTTTTTGTACGTTGTAGAGTATTTTTTAAATTTATCTCTACTTGCGTCACTGGGATTCAATCTATAACGCCATAGGAGTGTCCTTTTCTTTTTGCTACAAAGTCTTATTCCACGTGACACCCATTGTGGTTTCCTGTAAGATTTAACTAATACTCTATTGATTGGAAAACATCGTTCATAGAAACACAAGAATGTCTATAAAAACATTGAATGCTCTATTTGGATCATTGATTTCATAAACTTCCGAGAAGCGAATATTGTTTATACAGTTATTAAATTTGTCCACATTTTCTTGATTGTAATCCCTACGATGAATATACCATTGGTTAATCAAACTTTTCTTTTTAATTTGGCAGGTATGATCGGAAAGGGCCAGGTCCATGACTTCAGATTTACATTTCTTGCCTAGATTGTGTGCAAAATTATCAATACATGTACCACTTTTCAGTCTAGTAGGCCGATCCACTTGCAGTTTAAGATTCGAGTTAAGTATTAGACATTCTAATTCTAATGTAGTGCTATCTCGCTCTAACAAGTCAATATTAAAATCCCCACATATTACAATATTTCTTTTTTTGGTTCTATTTATAAAGCTTAACAATTTTGCTAGCTGCTCAAAAAAAGAAACTAAATTTATTGAATTTGGAATTCTATTAATACATACTATAATGGTATTACTTTGGGTCATTTAAATTGCACAACACTCGAACATTTTGCTGATTGAGAGTTTGCCAATATCTGTAATTCCCTTCCATTGATAGCCCTTTTTTACTAATATACAATAACCCCCTCTTTTGCTATCTTTTCTCGCGAAAATTGCAGCTAGATTATAGTCTGGTATTGACAAGAACTGTTCATATCCAGACATAAAATGCTCAGTTATACAAATGACGTCAATGTTTTGTAATTAAATCTTCTATACATACCGTCAGTGCATCGGATTTTCCGATGAGACCTGCAATATTCTGATGCATAATATAAAGATGTTTATTCGAGAAAAAACAACTCATTTGACTCAGAGGCGTTAGCGGAGGCACTAGTTTTAGAGTTAGGGTAAGGTAAACATGTCCAAGTACAATTGGCTTAACTTTTCAAAGATATTGCTCATACCATAGTTATTAAGAGATCCATTTCTCTTTGAAAACATATTGTAGTCATATGATAAATCTAGGTTAGAATCAAATAAATAAGCGTATTCATGAGTACACACATCCAAATAAAGCATGTTACTAAATAATTATATTCTACAGTTGAACATAACAGAATTTTTAAATTTGAAAGTAGGTAGACAAAGTATGATATTTGTATGCTGTATTTTTGATAAAGTTTCGCGGATATTAATAATTAGGTCATAGTAGTCATTTGTGCGCCGAAAATCTTCTTCACCGATGAAAATCAGACAGTAGTCATCCAATGTATAGTTTTTAACTTTTACCTCGATGTTAGTAATAAGCTTCATAAGTCCACAGTTCGGTGTCAAGTAGTGACATATTTGACAGTTTGGGAACGATCTTTCTGCAATTGTTAGGATGTTATTAGTTTTATTACTACTTATAATGCATACGTTATGCTTTTCTGGTTTGGATTTATGACGAACAAGTTCACTCTTCGGAGCATTGTTTACTGGTCCAACCTGAGCAGGACATAGTTTTAACGGTGAGTCCACAAGCTCAAATCCCCGTTTCTCGCTATCCAATGATAACTTTTGTTTGTTTTGGTCATTAGAGGAGGCACGACGAGGTGTTATGGTGGTTAATGTTATGATTATTATCTGTTTCAGCTTCAGAGTCCTTTGCAGCCCATGCAGTCGATGTCGATGAATTCCTACAATGCTATAGGAGTCGGCGCTATAGGTATGTTTTTGCTTTCTTATTTATCCTGAATTTTTTAGCAGAAATTAACAGGAAAGGGTACTTAACCCTTTCCTGTTAATTTTTGCAGATATAATGATGTACGAGGGCCTCGTCGAGGGCTTAATAAAAATAACCGCATGTGCGAGGTTAAGCATCGCTTGCCGAGGTTATACCGTGAATTGGTGGCTGTCCTTTACATATCGAGGCTCCGTGCCTCGGAAAGCATGTTATAGCGGTCATTTGGAGATCTACAGTGTTCAGGTAGTCTGAAGCATAATATCTGACTACAAGTCTTACCAAAGAGTCATAACCCAGTAACTGGGACGGATAGATAGGCAGTAGCTTCATGTAAAATAGTGTTATTCAGCTTCATCCTGTTACACTGGAAGTCGACTCCATCATAGTTGGAGGAAAGATATGATATGTATTACTGAAAATACCACAAAAAATAAAATTATATCGTTGAAACTCAGAATGATCTACAAATTAGCCGCCAACAAAATATTACTATACCCACTATTTAGTTCAGTGGTTTTTTTAGCTCAGTGGTTCTTAATTAAAAGGGCGTATCGATCTAGTCAGCTGGAATAACTATCCCTTTCAAATTTTGGGTTCAAATTATGATAACATTCAAATTATGATATCATAATTTGAACCCATGAACGTTCATTGCTTTATGGGGCTTCCCATTGTGTGATAAGAACTTGTAAAGGTAATTTGCATTGAACCCGTATAAGTTGTCGAAAGCGATAATAATGAATGTTTTTTTCTCAAGCATAATGTTGGTCTTCTTATTTACAGATGGGTCTCCTAGCCCCGGTCCTGGTTATGCCCCTTCAACCGGCGGCTTTTCACCGAACAGACATCACGACATCGTCACGTCATCAGATGCGGCTGTTACTCGATTTCCATTCTGGCCTGAAGGTAAACTTTTTCTTGGAATAAATAATGCTGAAATGGGTGTAGTCATTCAATCAATGTGTCACCTTATATTAATTTAGATCGAAAACGATTGAAATGTTGCACGTAGCTCTTTATGAAAGATTCTATCTCTATAAAGATAGAAAGATCTATTATACTAAGAGGCAATAATAAGCAGTGGACTGATAATTACTAACTGCCTTACTAATAAACGTTGTATAGCGCCTGTATAGTTACACAATGCATTGTCTTATTCTTTCAAAAGTCAAATTACTTTTGAAAGAAGAAGACAAACTATACAGGCGCTATACAACGTTTATTAGTAAGGCGGTAAGTATATTTCGTGGTCAATATTTTTCACAAGCCAAATGACACAGTACAAAAACTTATATCGTAACTATATTAATTTGAATCGGTGACTTGTGCAACAAGCCAGTGCATACCTCTTCCAATAAATACTTCTATGACTCGATCCTGGCACATTGCTGCAGTAATGTTGCTCTCATTGATTTGCTCAAGTTACTTTTGAATAAGTAAGAAAAGTCTTACGGTAACTTGATAAACAGCTGTAACGACAATTTATTTTCAGATAAAAATAATATGATAATGAGGGATTCACAAAATAAGCGCCCTCTATTGACAGGTCGGTAATATTTGTATCGCCGGCTCGCCAAAAAACTTTAATGACGAACATGGACAAACTATCAGTGGCACATTTTCACATATTTGTTCTGGAGAGAAGCGCTAGAGGTCGTTAAGACTGCGAGTTGGGTACCTGAATAGGTGTTGTATTAATTGATAGCTTCGCCATTAAAAGCCAAGAGAAATCGCCCACAATTCAATTTCGTGCTTTTCCTTTTTAAAACGATTGTTTCGTAATAGACGTACAATACGTAATCGAGGTTGCAGGTTGCATTTGTTTGCTGCAATATTTTTTTGCAAAAAAAAGCAAACCTTCCCATACATTCTCGACCACTGTAGTGGAAACTTAATGCTAGGTTACAATCATGAAGAGAAACTGAGGTTACAGTAAAATAAATGGTTCAATAAATGCCGATAACATCACGACTGTGAAGTTGTGCTAAACAATAAAAACTACCATGTACAGTATATTTTGGAAACAGCATAATTTATTTGGCAATTTCATATACCTAATTATTATGGGAACGGAAACACAGTATATCACCTACTGTAGTGAAATAAAAAGGGATTCGCCACATTTGTAGTGATCACGTGGGGAATCGAACCCCGTACGCTATATTTTTGAAACAGCATAATTTATTTGGCAATTTCATATACCTAATTATTATGGGAACGGAAACACAGTATATCACCTACTGTAGTGAAATAAAAAGGGATTCGCCACATTCGTAGTGATCACGTGGGGAATCGAACCCCGTACGCTATAATGAAAAATGAAACTAACTCATCACCACATAATCACGTGTTTTTTATATAGACAAATGAGTTTGAAAGGCGTAAAGGAAAAAAGAACACTAGGCATTGGTAGTCATTGGATCGTTACTGTGGTTTAGGTTTTTAATCTATAAATAATTTGACTGCCACAAAACGCAAGGTTCATGCTAGGTCCTGTCAGGGTTGCGGGAAAGTCCGAAAGGGATACCGGGACCTTGGCAACAGGCAGCTAAAGGAACACGGGTGGGTTTTAGTCAGTAAAAGTCTGTTACGCCCTTCCGCTCCACCCAGAGCGGGAGAAATCATCGGATGATTTCCCAGCCTCAAAAAAAAAAGGTCCATGCTAGGTGTATGGAATTTGGGTACGGTTTTAAGACGATCCTGGTAGAATTCGTCCCGATTGCAATCTCCTCGTAAAGCCCGCGTCGGTATATGTGTACATCATGAACCTACGTCTTCTTCAGTTTAGTAATCATTCAAGGCAACCTCTATAGAAAAGTTGGCCCTGTATATCTCTGCACAAAATGGCAATCTCTTATAATTTCCTTAATTTTTTCATTTATTTCATAAAGTCACATAGAAATTACATTTTTTAAGTATTAAAATATAAAAACATTTAAAAATATAAAAACATTCCTTATTTATTATGTTTTACAGGTGGATCCCCAAGTCCAAATTCAAGTTACGTGCCGTCTAGCAGTTTCTCGCCAACTCGCCGCCACGAGGCCGTCACGTCATCAGATGCAACGAGTGCTCGCTTCTCGTTCTGGCCCGATGGTGAATATTTTTTTGTATAGTGCAGTGCAGTTTATCCCATTGCAATTTATTCTTGACTATTTGAAAACCCGATATGGCAATGGTTAGATTATTTAAGATGATTGAAAATTATTATAGTCGTGACGTGTCGCTTCGCCTAGTGCCATACAGACGTGCAACTCCTACGCACGAATGAATACCTATCCTAAAGAAACCAACATCGATATAAACTCGATAGATGCTGCATTATGCAGATGCTCACTATGTTAGCCGCATGACCGATTCGACATTACTGTGCGACGCCTACAGTTCAGGGGGCCAAGTCTACTAATTTACAAACGTGTCAATGGTCTCGCAATGATGAGTTTTTGACAGATTTGCCATACAAAACGTACGTACGCGCCGCGAGTAGAGTAGGATAATCAGCGGATAATTATCAAATGGGCTCCCAATAATTGTCCAAGAATTGTATCAAAGCCTAAATTACAAGATAATTTAGATTCGGTAGGTTGAGGTTGTATGTAGACTGTAGAGGTCCTTTAATTCTATTTGGAAATTAAACCCTTGTCGATTGTGTCGTTCAAAATCTTTGAAGGCGTTGAATGACGATTGAATACAACATGTGTATCTCTGCGTTATTACATGAATAAACACTCCTAAACACCTGAATCGAGTCAGTCTGCGATTTTTGTTTTTAAAGGTCTGTCCCTCTGTCCGTCCGTCTGTCAGCGGGCTGTATCTCATCAACCGTAATAGTTACACAGCCGAAATTTACACAGATCGTATTTCTAGTGCCGCTATGACAACCAAAAATTAAATAAAGTTAATAATTAGAGAAAACGTTAATATTGTTACCTCCAACGGCATTTACGACAGCTGTTATGCGGTTCGGCATTAATTAATTAATGCCACCATGACGTGCTGTGGAATGTTCTCCCATACTTCCAAGATGGGAGTTTTCGGCTCCTGCAAAGTTTCTGGAGCTGGTTGGTTTGTTCAACTCATCCCATAAGTGCTCTATTGGATTCATATAAGGGCTTCTTGCTGGCCATTCCTTTATTGTGCATGCATCGTCATGCAGATATTCTCGAACAATTTTTGCAGTGAGCGCCCTTGCATTATCAATTTATCATGCATAAAAAGGACGTAGTTATGCCATAACGTTCCAACCCACAAGTCTGTCAAAATTGAGTTAATGGCGCTAGGCTACATTTTAAAACACCCTTTATCATATAGTAAAAACGTTTCGAGTCTTTATGTCAATAATTCTTTGATTTACAATGTTCCAACCCACAACGCGTTACATATTTAGTAGTTTAAAATAATTCAAAATGCAACAATCTCTCTGAAACGTTTTTATTTTTATGTTTATTAATATGAATAATTTCGCTGCAACGTTTCACATAACCTTGAAACGTTTTTCTTTCTTCAACTCGCCTAGTCTTCAAACTCTAAATTAAAATCTGGATCTCCTCCAAACCCGTCAACATCGTCAGAATTTTCATCTGAAGCACTTAATTTTTTATAAAATGGCAAACAGTCATTGGGAATAGGGGAAAGTTGCGATCAATGGACTAGCTCTTTCATTGGACCACCAAGGTATTTCCAAAACTGTCCAAGCAAGCAACACCCAAACTAGTCGAAACGAGTCCGTAACGTCTCAGTTGCACCCCCCCACTCGAGTGGTTGTGTTTGCGGCGGTCAAAATCTTATTATTTGACTCGGAACAATTTGATGTAAGTATCATTCTATTCATATTTGTTTGTATGCACTGGTATGAAATATTAGATAATTTAATTGTGATTCCATGAGTGTTATTCAATTTTGTCTAATCGTGTCCATGTATATCTAAGATTTCCTTTTCTTAACGAGTACCTTGTTGCCATCAATGGACCTCAAGAGAGTTCCACCGTTGGCCCGGTCCAATCATAGCAACTTTTTATTGTATTTTTTTTTTGTCATAACTATTGGAGTAGGCTCCGGGTATTTCACTAATTATGGAAAAAACTCTTGAAAAATAATTATAAATTTATAATTTCAGAATGTCGCCGAATAAAAGAAAATACTTGGAATAAAACTAGCATGAACCTCGCCCTAGAATCAGTGAGACTTGATGACCTGATGTGCCAAATGTAAAATTTAATTAGTTACTAAGTAGCCTCTAACTATAGTTTGTTTGCTTGTCGTAAGTGTATGAGTATTGTTTGTCTCTCCTCGTATGCCATAATTTAATCATAATTCTTTACCTTGATTGGACCTCTAGAACAAATTTTTCGAAGTCCATTGACGGCAACCTGGTGGTTCAATGAAGGTGCCCATGGTCCAAAGAAGGTAACAGCCCAAAATTTAGTTTTCTTCGTTTATACCAAAAAGTGTAAGCCCAAATTGTTTGTGCGTTTGATTATTATAAATAAAGGTCCTACGTAATAAAAATAATAAACTGGTTTCATTTTATCACTTATATTTTTTAAGATATGTTGTCGTAAAGTTAGATGATCCATTCATAGCAACCTTCCCCTATATTTAAAGAGAAACTTAAGATCGTTAAGAGGTTTGCCATTAGGCCACAAAAGCTGCAAGTCTGTTTGGTCTATCGATTGTACTTCCTTAACTTTCTTAACTTTCTTGTCAATTTTGAGTTCTTTAAAGTCTTCATCGAATGATGTCCGCATAAAAATCGAATATAGTTGATCCTTTTTTAACAATATTTCTTTTGTGTGAATCCAGTTCACCTTACTCTCTAAAAATTTTGTTCTGTTCATTATATTCAATTCCGAATTTTCTGTCCCGTAAAAGTCTGTCTTTTGCATCCTATATACTTGAAAAGGTTTTTTTTTCTTAGCTATTTTAAAAACATCTTTTTTCATCATTCTTCCGCTGCATAAACACGCTGAACTTTTTTCACAGCTGTATCAATTTTCGAAAAATCCGTATCGTTTGGTAAAAACGTGTGCCCTGATTCAAGATATCGTAATGATATAGTCTTTAATGTCGCATGCTCTTTCAAGATTGTCTTCAACATAAAACCGATTTTAATATTACGATTCTGGCCACCGCAGCAATCGCTCCAAAGAATGAGATTTTCAGCAGTAGGGCGTAATTTAATTCCATCATACATAATATTTACGTAACATAAACCGTTTACGCAGCGCACGCAACGGAAGCACTCAAAAAGGAATATTTTTTCCCGTTTTTGCAACATATTTCATTTATGCTCCGCTCCTATTGGTTGTAGCGTGTTGTTATATAGCCTATAGCCTTCCTCGATAAATGGACTATCCAACACAAATAATTTTTCAATTCCAACCAGTAGTTTCTGAGATTAGCGCGTTCAAACAAACAAACAAACAAACTCTTCAGCTTTATAATATTAGTATATATTAAGTGCTTCAGATGAAAATTCTGACAATTTTGACGGGTTTGGAGGAGATCCAGATTTTGATTTAGAGTTTGAAGATTAGTTTAGAAAAAAAATTATCAATCAAACTTTTTAAATTATTATACGGCAAGTGGCTCGTTTAATTTAAAAAAAAAACCTACTCATTTAAGTGACATATAGTATACTATCCTGTCACACTAATTAAGAGATCTGTTTAAACAAAAATAATTAACGTAATTTTTTGCAAAACCGTACATGGAACCTTTTAGCAAAATAAATTTCAGGCTATGTTCATAAAACTGTCATTCTTTCCAAAACGTTCCAAGCTTTAAAATGACACACATCATACAGCCGTATCTGTTAACATAAAAAAGAAAACAACCCGAACACTAAATTGACATTATCCCAATTTGAGCTTGCAGTGGGTTGGAACGTTATGGCATAACTACATCCACTAGTTCCGCGAACAGTAGACCTCGCGAACACAAACTTTTTTGCAACGAACCTTTAGCGTCACACTGTTAGTCGCATGGGGTCTGTGCGGATCCCAGAGTTTATTTGTGAAAAAGAAGCGTTATAGGTGTTACACATGTGTTTTTACACATTGAGTGTAAGGACAACAGCTGTCAAACCGTGTTGTCTTAGATCGGGCTCCAAACTAATCTTACCTCCGTAGGAATCACCCGTAACGTCTGCCGAATCTTCGGATATGGTGTTTAGGGAGTAGCCCTGCAGGAAGAAACCATGAACGATAGCTTGTAGTTTGAGGCCGCGCGCACTTTGGACGCGTTTTCGTACGAATTTCATTAGTGCGAACACGTATGAATACGCACGAATAACCCCGACCTTCCAAGTACAAAGGGAGCGCTCAGACTGGGTGCGGTTGAGTCGCACGTATATACGTTCACACACAATCCGAACTTGTTGGGATTTTTCGTGCTTTCAATATGATATCACCGGAACACTACCTACCAATTTCACGGAGAAAAACGTATTCCGTCAGATCTCATCAGATCTTCACCAATTTTTTTTTGAGACCAATTTTAATTTACCACCTTTCAAATAAAAAATAACTATCGTTATCGGATCTCAGAAGGTGGAGATATCCAGTAGTCCCCCAATCAAAAAGTTAGAGGATCAAAAATGAATAAAACGACGACTAAAAATCCAATACAAAAATACAAAAAAATCACTATACTTGTACACCAAATTTCATCCAGATCGGTTGTAAAATACGACCTGTAGACACGAGTACGTACATACTGACAAACTCGCCAATTTTGCCAGACTTAATGTAGAGACACTTCGCTCGCTACACTCGCTCAGTCAATGAAATCCTGGTCCAAATACTCACCTTAAGGTATCACATGCGCCTCTAGGCATTGACGAATGTATTAGTCGCTATTTAGTGGTGGCAACCGTGGTCCCGGCCCAAACTCTAGACCAGTTTTTCCTTCGGTGAAAATTCCGCCCGATGCAACATTGCTGAAAAAGTTTTTTCTGTCTTCGGAGACTTTTCTGCATCCATCATTGTTAGATCGGAAGACAGCTAAAACTATAATGTTGATCTTTTTGTGAATAATTTCCAATGTTTGAAGTACTGTACTTATCTCAGGTTTGCAACTTTTCTGATGGTTTAAAGTTTTAAAAGTCAGAAACTGAAATAAGTCCTAAAATATCGCTTTCGAGCACCACGCAGTTAGCACAGGTCTTTCGAAGATTCTAAGACAGACAAGACAGTGCTATCTTTTGCGACCTATGATGTTTTAAATGACTAGCTTAGTGTGCATCAATGGCCATATTCAATTATTAGGCTACGCTGTCGCGGCCTTTGCGTTTGACCGTTTTCATTTAATTTAGGACCTAATGAGGAAAAGTTCGTTAGTGCGTCGCCGCTAAGCTAAAATCGATAATCAATTTATTAGCGAGGCACCGGTAATTCAGTTATGAACGTTACACTTAAATACCATGAGTACTGATAAATATTATGATACACCGACAGTCGGCCATAAGAAAAGCTTAGGAAAATGTCGATTCTTAGGAAACGATAAAATAGAAAAGATGTAGGTATACAGGTTGATTTTTAGTGATTACTTCAAGGTGAAATACGTAACCTAATAAGAAAAATAAAAATATGTGGTAAAAAGTAGTGAAACAACCTCGATATAGAAGAAATAGCTTTAAAACATTATGGTTTCATTTTTATTTGTTTTGTATACCAGTGAGCTATAAAAATCAATGCTTTAACAGTTCGTCACCTCATGATAATATTTGGCAGATAAGAGTAAGGAGCTTCGCACACAAAAGCGGCGCGCCGTCGTGTCGCGGTGCGATGGTTTCAGTAAAGTTAAATGTTGATGTGTAGTGTACCTAATTTTGCAATTCTCTGTAATACTCGTATCATAAATATTTTTCTGCACTGTTTGACAGTTTGACTCGAACCACAACATCTCTGGTGTATGTTGTCTCAAATGCACACCAAATTTGTTACCGGGGGGGCTAGGCATGGCCCATCGCACTTTTGTGCTTTGCTTCTTACGTTTAACATACCTACATCACTAAACTGATATCTATAACTAATGTATCACTAACAAATAGTATTTCTTTGGCAGTTGGCGTAAAAGAAGAAGCATCCTCAAGTCTCGTATCTAATGCAGCACCTTATTCGAAATGTTTTATGTAAAGATGCCAAAGTTGGAGGGAAACAAGACTAGAATATCATAAGCACCATGCGTAAATTATTATGGAATTTGACTGTAATATAAAATTCGTGTAGTGATCAATGTAAAAAATTGTATGATGTAAACGTGCATTTTAATTTGTTGAAAATTTTAATGTGACAGATATAAACAATTTGATTTAAATACAAGTTAGACTAAATGCACATTAATGAATATTTGGACATTTCTTAGAATATTTTGTAAAATGTTTGTGGCGAAATATTCGCCTTGATTTATACTTATACGATGTATGTATTGACTTAACATGAACTTATATAATTATAATATGTATTTGTAGTGTACAATTATTGTGAAAATATATTTGTTAATAGGTGTTGTTCAGGAATCTTATTGCTGGCTTTAGTAGTAGATATACCTACCTACATGAAAGCAATTTAAGAAATTAGATTTCTCATCAATTAAAAGTAAAACCATTGTCTACGTTAGCTTTTTTGGGCTTTCAAATAAAACTCGGCATTGAGTAGTTTAATATTTATCAAATTTGGACACAGTTGGAATATTTAAAATTATTTACAAAAACCTTATCTTCGTTTCTACAGATTTGAAATATAGATATAAATTACTGGTACACAATCATTATAACTAAGTTTTCATAATATCATCAGAATTGTATCAAGTATTTAATTCAAAAGTTACATAACATCAGAATTAAAAATCTTAATTTATGACTTGAAAGTTACATATATTTTTTTTGATTATTGCCATATATTTACTGAATACATGCACGAGAAATCAATGATAAGTTCACAAATATAGGCTAATAACGTGATATCTTTCGAGAGGCACTCGATTGGGTTAATAAAATGTTATGATAAAACGCGTGAAGCCTTGTCCGCTAGTCATGCCAAAAATGTAGTATGTGCACGAATCCGCTAGCTAGAGCACTGATGGTGATAAAACAATCATGATGGCCTGGTGCGCGTTATTCGTCATTATTACCTAGGTAACTAATGCTGTGTCAAAGTCTTTGTGCGCTAACGGTGCCTGTTGAATGCACCTTGTACATAACAGATTCTATCAGAAAAAAAAACAGCGAGATGCGCAACAAAATAATATGATGTAAGTATAGCAATATATAGGTACATTTTGTTATATCAAGAAACAATATTATAAGAATCACTGACGGTGCAAACACTTCAATTGCATTAAACACGGACACGAGGCCCGGCTCCGAAATGCTGACTCAACTCAACGTGTCACCATAGCAACACTACACCGCATCATTGAGGACGTCACTTCGGCTGCAACTTTGAACGTAGTCACCACCTTCAGCGTTTATAACAATCATGTAATTTCTGATTCCAAATGAATTTATTGTTAGTAATTTGGGTTTTAATGCTCCCATCTGCAGCCTCCGTAATATTTCAGAATTATCATTGATGTGAATTCTGGACCTCGCCATCTCCACAGACGTGAGAATTGCGGCGATAGTCACGCTGTGCCTTCAAATAATCGCCGCGATGATATCGCCGTGTGGAGAATAATACAAAGAGTTTCTATTGAATTTGATGGCACGGCGAGGCTATAATCGCTTCTTCGATTCTCTCGCCCGTGGAGATGGCGCCTAAATATAATAGGTTTTTGAAATTTTCGACAATTACTTTGATATTAGGTAGGTATTATGAATCTCAATAGACAGATATAATTATTAAATTTACATTAGAAAAACCAACATAATTAAAATTGGTTATGGCATTCATTACAAACACATATTTGAATCACATCTCAATTGGGAATGTGAAAAAAAATCTTATTTTCTTAAAACTATATTATAAATGCATATGTCACCGTAAGATTGTGAACACCTTTAGTTTATAATCTATCTAGCAAGAATATAAACTATCGAAAAAATGTGAACTAGTTAATTGATAGATTGTACTATCAATTTCAAATCGTCAAATTGTAAACGAACCTTATCGACAGGATTCATAATCTGTCCGCTTTTATTACCTGTAAAATTGTGTACCGTCCCTGATTGGTAGGTCTTGGCGGTAGCTGAATTGGTCGCATTAACTAAGCCAGGGCACCCCGATGGGTTAGTTTAAGTTAGAACTGTGACCAACCCCGCGCGAGCCGAGCGAGCGCTTCTTCCAAGCTGTCACAGTTACTGGGCTATTTTGTAGGCGCAAGGTGCGTTCGTCGCATGCCATTTTGATACCAGTTCACAATTTGACGGTTTGACATGGATAGATTATAAACTAGTTTACAATTTCGCGAGATAGCTTATTTAACGGTGGCTTAACTAACGGTGTTCACAATCATACGGTGACACATACATACAATAAAAAAGTAAATCTAACATTTCATATTCAGAAACGGTTAGTTATATCCTTTGTATATGAAACGCACCTATCCAAGTCATTTCCCAGTTTCTTTTAAAATGCTCACAATATATTGTTACTTAAGTTCAGTAGTTCTGAAAATACTCCGGTAGTTGTAAAAAATCTTTTCTTTGCAATAAGCACTGAATGATTTTGATTGTGTATCGTTTTGATACAAACTTATTTAATCAATAAAATTTAAACCAATAACTTAACCCCCGATCGAATCATGAACTTCAATATCAAATATGTAAAAACCCTAAATACTGTGGTATCAAAAATAATTTACATTTTTACAATTTGGACTTTCCCTCCTAAAAAGTGTTCACTACCTTCGCGTGTCAAGGTTCTTAACCGTTATACAACACTTTTTACTGCTGTTTATTTAGAAGTGTCTTTGTGGATCCGTTTCAAACGAAGGGATTTGCTGCGTGGCTCCGGAGCTCGATTCAGTAACCCGGATGACCTTTCCACACTCAGCGAGTGGCCACGTTCACGCACGGGCATAGGGTGCGTCAGCAAATGCATGGAGGTGTTGTACGCCGAGATCATGGGTAACTCACTGTAACCACCAATATCGCTCCTCAAATCTGAAGCTGCTAATGATGTCATGTCATCAGAATCAGTATCTTCGTCTTCTGTTTCCAAAACCCTGAAAAAATTCTGTGCTTTAAAAGTCTATTATATAAAGCAAACAAAACACATTCGCAATCGTCCGCAATATGTAGAAAAGAGAAAAATAATCGCAAAGGCATTTTATCCCCCTATCTTAAGAACTATTTTGCAGTAGGTAGTGATAATACTCACCTCAATTCAATTTTGCTCATTCTCTGTTTTATTTTCGCCTGTTCTTCGCCGACGTCTGTAAGTAGTCCTTGTAAGCGATTATTCAACATATCAACGGTAGTTTCCAATTTATGCACAGTTTCTTCCATGCTTTGTTGAGTTGTTTGTGCATTTTCGAAAACAGCTTCATCAAGCAAGCCATCCTGTAGTTTCAAAAGAATTGTATATATTTGTGTATATGTGTGTATGAATATTATTTAATAATGATGTACTTTATATGGTTATATTTTGTGCTTATTTTTATACGGTTATGCGTGGGGTTATACTTTGTGTGGTTATTATTATGTTGTTTGTCACTGCTACTGTGACATATTATTTACGAACCTTCCTCAATAACTGACAGCCTCGTTCAGTGAGTGTTGCTCTCGCATCTGGATAATCAGCGAGTGCTTCCCAAAGATCCCTTTTTGCCAAGCAAAACAAGTCGGAATAGCCCAAGGCTCGCACGTTAGCTGTCCTTCTATTTCCGGTACGATTACCCGCTATTTCTAGTACACTCACTTCACCAAAAACAGAGCCAGCGCTCAAAGTAGCTAATACCGTTTTACCATCATCGGCCACCACTTGAAGTCTTCCTCGCTTCACAATGTACATTTCTTTTCCAACATCTCCTTTTCGGCAAATGTAGTCACCTGGACTGAAAACTTGAAGTTTCAATTTTAATACCAATGCCTCTAATAACCCAGGTTCGCAATCTTGGAAAATTCTCACTTTACGCAAAGTATCCAAATGAACGCGAATAGCAATTTCTGCTTTAAGTTTGTCAGGCAGGGAAGATAAGACATTTTCTTCATCAAGTGCTCCGCTTTGTGCCCAAGTGTAAGCAAACCAACGAATAACTCTGGCTTCAAGTTCCCCGCTAACCTTTCTGAACGCCATGTACTGTTTTACACCATCCATTTTATTCTGAAACTCTACCCTGGCGACATTCATATTTGAAATCATTGATCCGATATTCCCGACTATTGTGGCAAAAATTAAAACACCAGCCAAGAAGTCCGCGACAACAAATAGGTATTCAGCATCAATCTCCGGCTGTGGAGTTTCTCCGATAGTCGTAAGAGTCAGAGTAGACCAATAAAAGCTGTAAATGTATTGATGTGCTAATGTTTCGTTACGGGATCCAGTTATATTGTATACCCAGTTGTCTGTGCCGAATCCAATGGCATAACTTATGGCAAAATATAGGCAGGCATTCCAATGAATAAGCACCAAAATTGCCATTACGACCTGGAAGCAAATAAGAATGTATAAAATAATTTGGTTATTAAAACGGGAAGGAGCTAATAAGAAACGTTCCCAACCTTGCAAATCCTGAAGGCATTTGGATAACTAGTGGCAGTCTCAGTGCGATCGAACCACTCCCACATTCGAGGAAGGCGAAATAGTCGATTGAGTCGAACAATAACAGGGCAGGGCAAACGTTTCTGGAACAACCAATATTGACACTTAGGTAATAAAAAAGTTAAGGAATGTTTCAGTGGAATATTACGCATTTGCTATTGGTCTAAATGATGATGCAAAGTGCATTATTTTCTTTTAAATGGTCCACTTCTGACTTGGGAGTAAGCTCGACTAATTTTATTAGTTCCACACTTCTCCCCTTGCCATGAATTACTGGATAGGTACCTGTATTGGTGAGGAAACTTTAAAACTTACCTGTATTTTAAGGACGAGCTATCTTGACCCTAGATATACTGGAGCCATTCTTCACATAATGGTTCATTTTGAATGGGGATTACCAGAATGCAGGCCCCTATTCTGCATCTTGTCTCAAATTTGCGTATTCCAAAAACTAACAAGAGAGACACCCGGTTTCTGAATTGAGAACTTGTCAAACTTCTGTTTAGAACTAAGGGCAATGCAGCCCGCGAAATTCAAAGCTAACGGTTTTTGCAAAACCATTGTGAATTTCGCAGCGTTTCATCTTGTCTTAAGCGAACCTACCTTCAAATTCTACATTCAGAAACCGGGTGTATGGCGACTACTGCTATAGCGAGTTATAACAATTTATCGTTCCGAACCTTAAAAAGCTTCGGAACCTACTAGAGGTTATGGGACCTTTACAAGATCACGTTTTTGGTCCATCCGCCCTTGAATCTGCCTTTTAAGCGCCTTACACAAACAAATGCGGCTGAACTACAAACCACTGTGTTGCAGCTCGGTTTGCGGACTATTACTGCTTAAAGCCATTCGCAAGATAGGTAATGCAGCAGGCTCAACTCAAAATTCATAAGGGGTTTTTCTTACTGTCAACTAGCCGATAATAATAATTGCTCTTGGCCGGGTGTTTTTTACCTGGTTTTTTATTTTACCCTATAAATTCTCATTGAGACAGGATACTCCCAGAAAATAGGAGGTAGAGGGCCTTAGCTCCATACTTCGGCTGGCATTCTCCATTACATACTTCTGTGCGCAAAGTATTAAAAATAAAAACTTGTCTCCTGGTTTACAAAATATTCTAGTGCGAAACTATAATAGATTGGGTATTTTTATTAGAATATTAATCTCTAATACTAACATCATCACAAGTTCCAGGTGTCCACCAGTAGTATGCTATATCAGTGGGTAATAATGATATCAAATCATATCTCCATGACACAGATTTTAAATATTGTTTCCTGAGCATTTTTGGATCCTTAACCATTAGACCTTGTTCAAGATATCCTGTGAACAATAAACACGTGTTTTAATTCTTCTAGAGTAATGTATTCACTACAGCTGCACTTTAGCGACCCGCCTTCATCTTGCCACATTGACGGCGTTTCTTGGCGGCTTCCACAGTGGCCCTGCGCGTTATCAGCGTTAAAGAAGTGCTCAAGTTTTTTGCCCAGAGTGCGTCATCGTCATCTGCGTGGACTTTGGAAGATGCTACTACTTTTCCAATAATGATGATGATAGTGGTGATATTTCAAGAGCGATACTTTCAGTCAACATTGCTTGATTTTTGCTACGCGTTTTCACTGTGTGAAAAAACAGTGAGAAAAGAGCTGGAAATGAAATTAAAAATGTGAATTACTGTTGAAGCTCCAAAAAATAAGACGACGAAATTGGACTCATACAGTCCAATTGTCTATCTATGGTTCTGTGTACCATAAAACCAAAGCTTTACCAGAAATAAAGGGATTTATCGTAATTATGTAAAGTAAAGAATATTGCACCAAAAATAATGCGACAACTTTATCCTCGAGGAGAATACTCTACTTTTCACACCGGCTAGATATAAGCAATTCGATTTTCCAATAAGTTTATTTGGTGCAAATTTTGATACGATTTTTTTGTTGGAAGTTCCAAATTCTAATAAATTACAAACGAGTTATAATGAAATGCAGTATAATATTGCCCGGCTAACATTATTAGTTTAGCTTTACATGAAATTGTTAATTTGACATTTATTCTGTACTAGCTGATTCCCGCGGCTTCGCCCGCGTTGATGTTGGTTATTATATACTAAAACCTTCCTCGAGAACCACTCTATCCATTGGTGAAAACAGCATGAAAATCAGTGCAATAGTTTTTGAGTTTATCGCGAACAGGACGATAGACAGACGCGGCGGAGGACTTTGTTTTATAATATGTAAGGATAAGGATGTGTACACATGAGCAAATTAATTTATCTTTATTTTATCTTGACATAATCGAGCTGGTGGTGTGAAAAACCCTTTTTCCAAATAATTTGATCATCAAGTTCAGTTGACGTAGGTACAGTCTTGTCATCTATAATTTCCAACTAATGGAATGACAGCCTGAACGTGATCATTGGGACTAAAGATAGTTTTTGGCGTAATATACAGTTTGACGTAAACTTTTTAAGGTTTTTCGCCCGATTTCCATAAATAGTGAAGAAATAACCAATCAATCACAATATTCGTGAATTCGCACAAGCGCAGTGCAATATTTGTGCGGAAAAAGCAACTAGGCAGGGTCGAATGTTTGTTCACACGTTAGCTAAATTTGATGACGCAAGGCGCGGCTCTGCGTGTGGGTGTCAAATTGTTGATTTGCGGGCTCACTCCAATGTAATACTCGTAACTTACATTGTCGTAAACTGTGTCGATTTTAATAGTCCTTACGATGTGCAACTACTAAATCATGTCATGTATGTAGATGATAATAGGAATAGGATAATAGGAAAGGCTGACCTACCGTACCTACCTATAGATTGCTTGAACAAATTGTCTATGTGTATACATATTATGTGTGAATTTTGTTAAGCCTTAAGCTACGCTCAGATTATTGTTTTTTTGCTTTTGTATTTCTCAGTAGGTACCTTTAGTAAATTACTTATCACCTAATTTTAATATAGTGAATTTATTATACGACATTTTTGATCAGGTACTAACGAATAAATCTTGCATAGAAATTGGTAAAGTTATGAGTTTATCCATATCAACTAATTATGTTAATTAAACTCGTATAAAATTCCAGAAAAGATGTACGATACCACTGGATATAATACCAACTTTTTATCACATGTTAATAAATTGGTATTTTTGTTCATTGTTGTATGTAACAATCGACATGGCACCGTTTGGGCGGGATAATCACTGAAAATCTCGTAACCGGCCAAAACGCACCACTGCATAAACACGGGGCGCCGACGATCCGGGCGACTCCGCACACACATATATGGATGGGGCTTTCACTACACAATTAAATGTTCTCTGGTTTCTACTTTCGAACAATTTGCTATGAAATCTCAAGGGTTAGTAAACGTCTAACTGACGAGAATTTTGTCGTCAAGCCCTTTTTGCGACAAAAGCATAGTACTGCTCAGAAGACATGATATTTTTTTTTAATGATACGTATTCGACCGATGTAGCTTCACTTCACCGGTGCACCTTCCACATTCACTCCACTCCGTCACGGAACTCGTGGGTCGTGATTATAAGTATTAATATATCCAATATATCCATAGCACAAAGGAAGAAAGTAACAAATTCCCCCGGCCCAACTAACATATTGTTTGAAGTGAACGAACAGAATACATTGAAATACTGCTGCACGGAATCGAAAATGCTCTTCATGTAGATTTACACCTATTAAATCAAAGTGATGGTTAAAACACACATATAGTAAAGTAGCATCAGTAATATTGTGTTTATTGGGCAGTTTCAATTGCAAAGCTGTTGCTAGTTTTACTGAAAAACAATACTACAAACCAGTTCAAGAGGGAATTAATATATTCCAGCATGAGATTTTACATAGCAACTATAGCGTTCTTGAAATATTTGTTTGTAGAATTGTGTGAAAAGCAATCATTTCATCGTCATTTTGTTTCAACATTCGCTTGATGCGGTTTTCGCTTTGTGATCGCTTAGCAATGAGAGTAAAAATTACAAATCATGAGTTGGACTTCGAGCGATAATTTCCAAGGCACATAATATGAAGAATCCATACTGCTGCTGGGCAATTCTCATTAATGCTCGTTTTCGCTATCACTGCGAGACGCCAAAATGCCTAATAAAAGTGCACTGTTGGATTTTCAACGCGCCGAGAGTTAGAAATTCAACAGTGCGGTTTTATTAGGCATTACTTTCAGGTGTCGCGTAGTTTAAGTGAAAATGGATAAAACAATAGGCCCGAGCTGGGGATCGAACCCAGTACTGCTTGTAACGACTTAAATTTCCCATGATAAAATAAATGCCCTAAGAAGTCTCTAAAAAATTTCTTCTCTTAAAATAGGGACAAGCCGGTTCACTTAGCATTCATTCGTTTATTGACCTCTTGGAGAAGGTACTCAGAAAAGATTTCAGGCACTTTAATTCATTTGAAATAAGTTTTATTTCTGTGCACATTTAGGTGGTTAACCTATTGCTAGTAGAACTAAAAAAACTACTATGATAGCAATACTATGATAACAATTAAAGACCGTGGTGGTAGACAGTTGTCTACCACCACGGTCTTTAATTGTTAATCAGTTTGAATGATATGACTGTACTTAAGCCTGTTTTTGTACTGTTTTACCTACATCCTTGACAACGTCATACGACTTATGACGAATGATACTTTGTGTACTTTAATAGAAGAAGAAGAACCTTTTTATTTTTGTTCTTTTCATTTCACTCGTGACGTCAGTTACATGGCAGTGAAAAAAGAGGAGGTTATGCAGCCGGCAAGTTGTAGGAGATGTTGAAGTTGTCAGTGAAGGAAAATAACTGATTGTGTTTATTGAATAAAATAAATACTGTATTATTCAAGTATTCTTACATGCCGTTGGTCCCGGCTGTCATTTGTGGATCTTTGACAGTCGTTACGAGTCGTCAGAAGCACGAAAGTCTGACAACCAGTCTAACCAAGGGGTATCGTATTACCCAGTTACTGGGTTGTGGAGGTCAGATAGGCAGTCGCTCCATGTAAAATACTGGTATTCAGCTGCATCCGGTTAGACTGGAAGCCGACCCCAACATAGTTGGGAAAAGGCTAGGCAGATGATGATTCAAGTATTCTTACAATAGACAATGGTTAAACTTCATAAAAAATTAAGTAACAAACTAATTTAATAATAAAAACATTATAATTTACATCACTGTCGACTCGGTATGTTACATTAGGTAGGTAATTTCATTAAACAGAACACGAGCAGTCGGGACTCACGGCCTAAGGGTTTCAATCCCAAAGAGTTGGACAAATTCATAATGCAGAAACCGGGGAAAAGAGAAGTTCAGTGACACACACTAAAACTGGAAATTGAAAGCTGGGTTTTTTAAATATAATATGGTTGCGTTTCATTTCAACAGTCAGGAATGTAGGTAAAACAGTACCTAAAACACGATATATTAAGTTTATCCAAACTGATAATTAAATACCGATGTACTTTGTCTGATGATCTCCTCCGAATCTCGACACAAAACACACAATATAACAATTAATTTAATTATTGAGTGGGTATATATGCTAAAATAACGTACCTTCGTGAACGTGCACAACGGTGTCAATAAGGTAAATAGCATCGCACAGATAATCCAGCACAAACCAAAGCGCCGTAAGTTTATCCAGCTCCCAGAAGACTGCTCGACCAATCACGAAGACCATATTGTACAGAATAGCTAACGACACCACAGCCAGCCACTGTAAAATGACATTAATAAAATATTAATTTAAGTGTATGATGTAGGTGCGGTGTTTATCCAAGAATTAATCACGAATGCTCGTTTTTGGATATAGTCTTCAGATAAATGCTGTACAGATTCAGCATTGCGTTTGATGTTACGTCATAAGATGTTTCGAACATCTAACCCTATTTTATCTGTCGCACTATACATTCGTCCAATTTTGAAATATTATCACGCTCCCTGTCCTATAATCCTTGAAGCAGTTACTTTCATTGAAATCATATCACGGCTAAACTGAATGGGAAATTCATCTCCCAATGCAGAGCCACCAAATCGATAATTCATTAGTTCGTTGCAGGATCTGAAAGAACTTCATTCATTAATCGTCCACCCTCTTCCACTACTAAAGCAATCTTGTACCCATTTCATTAGGGACCTTTATATAATCTCATTTAATGATGTTATTGAATGTAAACTTACATGCAGTCGTTCAGCGAATCTTTCCCATGTAGAATTCTACTATCTCTCTACTAAACCATTATTTCCTTTACGCAAGTCAGTTACATTTTTAATATTTTTATAAAAAAACATTTAAAAATTGTAGCTAATCGAGAAAATGGTCTAAGCTTCCGGTGGTCAGAGTTCCTGCGAGAGGAACCAACTAACGATACGCACCGTGTCCAGAAGCACCGCTTTCTAGTTCAAACCCTTAATCTTAATCCAACTGCCTAACGAGAGCCTTCTCAGGTGTTGGTCGAGGCTGTTCGCTATTATATCATTGGCCGTGACGATTATCGGTACAATGACTGCTGTATCCACATCCCAAATGTCGAAAACCATGCGAGACAGATCAAGATACTTAATTTGCTAAGCCTCAGCTTTCACGAGGTTGTCGTCATGCGGAACCGATATCTATATCATTGCGCGACGCTGTAATCGATCTATCACCACTATATCAGGCTTATTGGCAACAATTAGGCAACTTCCGACTTCTCGGACGGTACCGAGAGCTCGTGCGCTTACACGCACAATCACAGCGTGTTGGTAGACTTGGTAATCACTTCGCTTCTTTAGTCGCTTCGAGAGATAAAAATACTGCGCGACAAGTGTCGTAGTAGACAAGACTGACACTTCGGACACTTGACCTTTGTCATTCTATTTTTTATTATTATGTTCTTATTCACTAGATTAATTCGATTGCGTATTAATTAAATTATTTTTGAAGAATCTCGACTTCATGTAATGAGCGTTTTTTTACATCCGACGTGGCCCTCTATTTTTCTGAGACACTAAATGCAACCGATAGCCGTTGCCATCAACAGCACAGACAACCTATGCCAATATTTTCTGAGAATATATTTTTGGCTTACTTGAACTGAACTTGTCAAATTAATTATACAAGCCTAACACGTTGTGGAGTATAAAAACATTTCGGACACATTATTTTTATTAGTTGTGTGAAGTTGTGTGCTATTTACTTTTCTGATTCATTGTAATACAATTTGATAGATGATACTTATATATCGATATAGGCTCCGTAGCATTACATGAAAGATGCCCTTTTCAACGCTTAAAGAAATTGCATCTTCTAGACCCTGTGAATATTACTATAATAGCTAAAAAGTCTGTACTGAGTGATCTACTTAATGCAAAAAGTTTGTTAACGATAAGTCTGAATAATAGATTGAACAATTTATGTACTCACGTGATAATGCCCAGGGAGTGTAGGGTCAAATGCAAGCTTTAGCCCACAAAACAATTTGGATCGTTTAGCTTGGTACAGGGGCTCCTCAGGATCCGTGAAGGTTTGCGCCGCGAATTTGTCCAAGAACCAGTCAGGCGTTTTAGAGTGGCCCTCTCCGCTGATTCGATAGCGGAGATTTCGCGTCACTCTAGAGAACTGCTTCTGCATCCAGTTTCTGCCAGAGTCGTCTTCGCTCGTTGCCTGTTACAAATAATTCTTAAATGCGTTATGATTTCAGAAAACAGTAGGTAAGGGAGTAAATATACAGGGTGGGAAATTCAAGCGAGTCCCGGTGGGGAAGTCCCAAAATATTTGCAACAATACTATTATTTTTTTTCTAAGGAATCATTCGATTTTTTTTCATAAGTAAAACTTCATTCCAACATTTTTATAAAGTCGCTTGCCATAACCAACTTAAATGCGAAAAAATAATACCCGTATTATTATGGCACCAATCGCTGAGGTAAATCTCTTCAATAAATATTTCATTTTAAAATGCAGGTATAGTATAACATAGAGCGATTTTTCATATTTGTTTCAGTTATTTTGATTAATTTATCTTAACATCGAAATATTTGACAGCTACCTGTTGGCTTGGCTACGACGTTAAGATAAATAAAATCGACGCTCTGAGATGTACCTATTAATAAAAGTAGTTTTAGTTTCACTCATGTGGAGGTCTATATCCCACGGGAATGTCCTACCTGGTTATAAAGTATCCTATGTTAGGACATTTTCATCGCTAATAGCTTTGTATATTATTGAGATGATTTCCACCAAACAGCTCGCATCGGATCGGAAAGGTAGCGGAAGACACCCGCGTTCAATCTGCTGGGCGCGCCTTGGTAATATAGACTTTAAATAATGTGTACACGATTTAATATCGCTTAAAGATTGTAAAATCCGTTCCGATCCGATGCGATGCGAGCCGTTTGGTGGAAATCATCCTTAATGCAAAAAAGTATAGGCACAGAAACCGAAAAGTGTAATAGAATCTGGAACAAAGGAACCAAGGACTCTTATAGTTGGGATAGAGAGTGAGTTGTATCGAAGACTGATTCACTAATGGTCGATTCGGACCGTTATTGGTTAAAATTAAAGAGTTTTGCTTATGTTTCTTTACCAATAATGAAGCAAAGATCTCATAGCTTTGCACAGTAGACCCTCGCATATTTATATGCAGTTTTGCAATAAATAATGTTACCATTGGTATGCAAAACGATTCGTTTTTTGTTTATATTAACCGAGCATAACCCAACATTATTTGTTCAAACAACATTGTGTCAAGTGACAAGTTAACTTTCTGATTAATATTGTTTTTTTCTATAATTTTCCTTTCACTTCGATTTTTGAAGTACCTAACGTTTTTTTTCATTTGAAATAGGTTTTTTCAAACCTTGACCCGTGGGCGTAGACATTGTAAACAACCTTTGTCTCTTCAATTACAATATAATTTATAAATGGCTTCCTTATTAAGAAGAACGACTTTCCTCATGACATTTGTTACTGCTTAATATTTGTATCAAGTATAGTATAGTTCGTATCGCTGGCTTACATCGCGATCAGTGTCGTTATGCCATAGGTAAGTGTCAGTCGGGGAATGGATGTTGAATTTAAATCAGTCTCCATCAATGTGTATCATGTCATTGAAACAATTTTGGAATCTTACTCATTCATTTAGTTGCAAATCATCTATTAAAACTATTTAATGAGAAGGTTTGTGGTTCAGAATAGTGATATCATCTAAAATCTTTTTCGATTGGATAGGCTCGCGTCTGACCTCGATTCAAAACCTTATGTTAAACAATGGCGCGATCGACGGATACTTATTACTTATTGACACGTGGTTACAAGTCGGTATGAGATTGGAGATACCAATTTTGTATAAAAAAACTAATTGTTATTTTCTCCGGTTAGCGGCAATAATATTTGTCAAATTAATTCTTATAAACGACTAGCTGCGCCCCGCGGTTTCACCCGCATAGGTCTCGATCCCGTGGGAACATCAGAATAAAAAGTATCCTATGTCTTTCGGTCAAGGTTCTACCCCTGTGAGAAATTTCATCCAAATCCGTTCAGCCGTTTTAGCGTGAAAGCGTAACAAACAAACAAACTCATCCTCGCATTTATAATATTAGTTAAAATAGGTTTGAGTTACAGTAGAATCCTCGAAGCCAATTCACAATTGAATGGATGGGGCTCTTATCATTATTTCATTTTCACAAATTAATTGATAAACATACTTTGACATCAAACATGTCGTTTCGAATTTAGTACTTCTACTATTAAGTTAGTAATTAAAATGCAAACACTAGCAATTATGACATCAGAATCGGGTGCTATGGATGTTTCTATCGGTTATAACAATGTACTTAGCCATTGAATTTACGCCGACTGTTTAGTAACTGGCTCATTAACAGCTGGCGATGTGTCAGTGTCAGGTACCAATGGTCACGGGTCATCGAAATATTTAATGTATATTTCGCTCAATTAACCTTTGCTGGAAATTCGTTCAAAGCGAATATCTGGGGGCATGGTAGTGCTCCCGCCACTACCTAACCTACCTTTTCTCTCGAAGCACTTTTTCGTATTTTAAAATCTTCATAGCGTCGTCCTGGATAATGCAGCTACAGAGCTCAAATTCTCATGATATAATTTAGCAGACTTATGAAACACACGTTTTATTTGTCTACCTTTAATACTTTGGATTTTATCATACCTATAATACGTAGATTTTGTCACTGACTGACTCACTTACTCATCCTAACCTCTAGTGCACTTTCCGAAGTCTTTGGAAGCTGAAATTTGGTAAACAGGGTAGTATGTGCAAAAAAAAAATGTAACTTTAAGCCTCTACTCCAACCCCATCAATGGAATGATATGCAGGTGCATATCACTCAATTGACAGCTGTGTATACTGAATCGCTAAAAAAAAACAAACATTATTTTGCTTTTGCCTGTGTGAACAAATTATAGCTTTCCTATCTTAAGTTGATATGAAATAAAAGACCGGCCGACTGGCGTCGGAAAAATTACTAATTACAAAAAAAAAATATAACTTTTATATTATTTTTTTCTTTAAATGTCTAATTACCAATGTGTTTCTTCATTTTCATACTTAGATCACAAAGTATTACTTTATTATATTACTTTCTAATTACCAAAGTCAAAGTCAAATAATTTATTTCAAATAGGCACATATATGCACTTTTGAACGTCAAAATAAAGAAATAGAATTGATTCTAGTTGCCCCTTCCAAAAGGTAGTTTTCGTATGGAGAAGAATGGGCAATAAACGCCACCGTTACTCTTTTAAAAATGTTTTACAATATTTTTTATACATCAATTATATAATTATTATGTGAAGACGATGCACCTACAATAAGATTACTGTACCACAAAAGGTAAAAAGAATTATAAATGGAGCAATAATGAATAAATTAATTACCAGATACATGGTGCTCACATATTTACAAAGATTGTAAATGTATACGATATTACAGTAGTCCTAACATTGTTACAAGTAGTACTAATAAGTCACTGCGTGAGTTTACTTAAACTGACAGAGTGTAAAAGTCTATGACATACAAATAATAAAATAAAAAACTAAATTAGCTATCAGTTTGATTTTGTCCAGACACTAAATCGTCCTATGGAGCAAGACCAGCATGTTTCCAAGCATTCTTATCTTGGATACCTATAATCCTCTAATTTGTAATAAGCTTGCTTACAAAGGGTACTTTTTATATGAGTTTTAAATTTTCTCTCATTCAATATATCACAAGGTATTTTGTTATAGCATTTAACGCAGTACCCCATAAAAGATGTTTGTACTTTAGCTAATCTGAAAAATGGTTGATCTATTTTATCTTTATTTCTAGTATTAAAATTATGTCTATCACTTATTTTATTAAAAAGATTTAAGTTTTTTCTTACATACATAATATTCTCATAAATGAATTGGTAAGGTACCGTCATGATATTAATCTTTTTAAATAGTTCCCTGAGAGATTCGCGGTGACATAGATTATAAATGGCTCTGACAGCTCTTTTTTGCAAAATAAAAATGGATTCAATGTCAGCAGCCCGACCCCACAGTAAAATGCCATACGACATAATGCTGTGAAAGTAACTGAAATAGACCAAACGCGCGGTTTCTACATCTGTTAACTGTCTTATCTTTCTAACAGCATAAGCGGCCGAGCTTAACCGCGCAAGAGATTTTATATGACGTCCCCATTGTAATTTCTCGTCTAGCGTGATACCATTGGTTGGGAAATATTATTTGTATCTCTGGGGCTCTTACCGCCCCGGTCTCCGTAGCTTGAACAATAACTAGGGTCCAAGCTGCCCGAACCGAAGAGAAACATTTATACTGATAATTTTATACACGGTTTAAATAAGTATGTGTAAAATATATACATATATGTATTGAAATGTATAATGTGTATAGATCATATCCATACATATTATAAAATTAAGCAATAAATTTATTAATAAATTAATTTATTAATTTATCGATAATCATTATCAATTCACTATTAATTCGTGTCCTTCTATGTGACAGCCTTGTTCTTCTAAACTAAGCAACGGATTTTGAGGTATATGCATGTGTAGGTATAATACATTGATATTAAACTGTCATAATTACAATAAAGGAATCTCGATGTTTTATTAGGAGTCGTAAAAACCGTGCGAAGCGGGGGTGGCTAGTGACAAATAAAGTGAATTTGTATTTAATCATCTAATGATTTATGAAAAGGTACTTATTGAACATGGAAAAATTATGCAAACTTAAGTATAAACGAACTATTAATTTTCACTTAAGCGATGACGATGTATTACTTTCATTGCTAGGCATAAACCTATGTATGTATATTGATAGAGTATGATATCATGTCTGCCATGACAATAGTGGCATCAATTGATTACCGGCTTTTTAATGAGCCAAGTGAGTGGCTGGTAGTAAGTGATAAAAAATGTAAATGAATTGGAAAAACAATAATTAATGCAAATTGAGATGAAAGTTAACCCTACTACTGTGTTTAAATGCTTTTGTCGACCCACTGCACCCCCAAAATGATATAGGTTTAGGATAATATTACTAGAAATATGGTATGGCTGTAAGAACTTACGTAATAGTTATGCAACATACAATTTGAAAGACTAGTTTTTAGTATCTAAGTAGTTATTACTTGGGTATTTCTAAATATTTATGCGAGTAATTGATTCAATAATATTTATTTGACTACTGGGTAATCTGTTACTTTAATTGAATGCCTACTAGTGGGTTAAGTAAATATATATTAGTTTGATTCAAATATTTTTTTTAGAAAATGGTTCAATCGATTTTAAAAGAAGATTTTACTATAGGTACCTAAATATAGGTAATATGGACAGTTCGTCAATTTTATCTGATTTCATGATTCATCCAATAATTGTCATAAGTATCTGTTCATAGCAATATGTTTCAAGCTTTTACTTTTATGAATATTCATCATCTTCCTGCCCTTGTCCCATGTTACTTTGGTCGACGCAACACGTTTTCTTTTTCCACTCTCCCCTGTCAACCGTCACGCTATCATTCACTTCCTTCTCTTTCATATCATTCCTCACACAATCCATCCATCTTTTCTTTGGCCTACCTCTCCCGCTTCATCCGTCAACACATAGATTTATCACTTTTTTAGTCACATGCGTTTTCTCCCTTCTCATCACATGCCGATACCAGGCCAAACGATTACCTTTCAACTTTTCTGTCACTGGCGCCACTTTTAAACTTCCCCTTATATACTCATTTTCTCACATAAAGTATGAAAAGAGTATATAATTTTCGTCACACCACACATCCATCTCAACATTCTCATCTCCGCTACATGCATTCTTTTTTCATCCTTCTTCTTCACGGCCCAGCATTCCGATTCAGTACGACAGGCCTTATAACGAACTTATAGATATTCCCCTTTAACTTTTATGAATATTCTCGTGTTATTTAATTGCTGCTTTAAGTTCAATAAACACTGTTCATTCCTTTGTGTAGAAGCAAACTACGAATGCTAGACACGACACCCTTCGTTTGCGCTTAGCCATTAATTGCCACAAATTACTGAAAGTTCTGTCTTCTTCAATTCAGTCTACAAATGCATTTTATATGCAAACCGCTATGTATCAAAACAAGACATACAAACAAATAAAAAACATCTGTGAACAAATTCCAGATTGTATGTGAGACACTGTGTTAAAAAATATTTGGGGATTGAATCTGGAACGCGAATGAAGTCACAATTTAATTTAAATTTATATTCTGATTTAGGTACCTTTCGATCTCTGATGGAAATTTTTGCTGAAAATAGAAAAATAGAATTTCCAGATTTAATGTGTGTTGTCTCACTTAAAATAACTTTTGAAGGTTTAGTAAATTACCTAACAAAATTCTATATCCTTACCGTAGTAGACCTGAACCTTAAATAGGGTTTAAAAAGATCACATAGCCGTCAACTACGCATTCTGTACATCAAAATAAGTAACATTACACAAAAATAATTGCTAGGAAACTAATTTTGGTGTGAAAAATCGCTGTTTACGGTAGTGCGCAACGAAACGCACGCAAAACATTGTGTTTATGGGTGCATGCAACAGTTCAGGGTTCGTGGGGGTATTTAAAATTAAGCTAGAGCATTTAAACTTGCTTTCTTAAAAAAAACGTCTTGAAAAGTTGGAACTTCGACCTTCAATATCTTCGCAACCAGGAGGTTCCAGAACAAAAAAAGATCACAATGACGGGAATAACGACGTGATTTTCGACTCGTTAAGCGTTCTTTTACACCCTTTATACTATAGATACTAGTATCTTGGCTTGCGGAATATAATGGTGAAGATGATTACCTACTAATTTCCGAATCCAGCGAAGTGTTCTGGAAAAAGATAATTTAAGCACATATTTATGAAACTAAATTATCTCACAGTAACTTCTTCAAAAACTAAATTAACTAATAATATAAATAAAAGGCAATAACTGCGTTTTATTTTGATCATTAATGCTGCTCATTTTCATAGACTGTGGGTTTAAGTGGAAACAAATATTTTACGACACTTTTCCGACAGAGGATAAATGCGACATTTGACAAAAAAAATATTAACTTACCGGACCCATGCTGTTCAGACCTATTTTATGAACAGTGTAAACAGGACTCATGATTTGCTATAGGCACACGCGACTGCCAGTCACAGAAGTAATTTCATTTTACTATCCACTCTTATTCACCACAACGATGTCTTCGAAATAAATAGAGTCATTAAGAGTCGTCGACAAACAGTATAGATCAGTATCAAAGTAATTGTTAGAAGGTTGGGTCACGATACCGACTTAGCACGAACTTCAATTAAAGGAATTTTGTTAACACGACTAACAGATAGGGGGTGCGACGTATCTTCAATTAAGACCGATGCCACTAAAATAAAACTTGTAAAGAGTTATATTTTAACGTTTAAATATTAAATGCGCGGTGGGTAGATTCAGGCGTCCGTTGCTTCCACAATTTAAAAGGGAATGAGCATCAAGTCCAAATTTAATAGTTAGTCCGTGCGTGTCCAAGGCAGTACCATCGAAACAATAGGCCATGAGGAGCGCGCCACACCACGAGCGACTTCCCGATGTCACGTTTATGACGCGTTCACCGTAGCTTCCGTCGTAAATACTGATTGCCCGACCACCATCGCCGAACGTAATACTTCTAATTGCCCCTTTAAAAGTTAATGCATTAACTTGATCATGTTTCGATGCCTCATCACAATTACACTGCTGTGTTTGCGATCTAAACGTTTTAAGTAAATTAGTACATTTTCCAGCGAGTTTGAATTTTCTTTGTGAAACTGACATTGTTATGTTTGTCTTCAATTAAGGCGACTAATCATCATCCATCATCTAAGCTAATTTACTCAATTAATTAACTTATTTGAATGTTGTATATCATATACTTACCGGGATAGTGAATGAAGAAAAAAGAAGCTTAGGGGTTGAAAAAGAATTTAAAAGGGTTAGTGGGAAAATAACCCTTTGAAACAAATTGTTTTGCGATTAAGCGGAAATCAAATATTTCCCGTGTTTGAAACGTAACGTCTTTAAAAGCAAGACAGTAATGTAATTTTGTGATTAATTTATCGGGTTCCTTAGCTGTAGCGAAAAATGCAACTCATATAGGTATATTTTATGTACCACAGAATGTACCGAAGTAAAGAAAATATAAATTAGCCTGGCAGTTTATAATATTGAACTGGAGGAAACTCATGAAGACGTTAACAATTTGTCAGGTCTTATAACTTTAAACCCTGACATAAAAATCTGAAAAAATCAAGGTTCCAGCAGCATTTTATGAAATAAGAGTAATTTCAGTTGATCGTTAATTTGGAATAGTTATCGTAAATTGATGTTATAAAATATCAAAAAACCGGACTTTTAAAACCACTTTATTTAAATGGACTTTTCACACGTATGTTTCACACAGTATTTCTAATGCCTGAATAAAGATAATCCCGGAGATAAATATTCACTAGGATTTATTTCTCAGATTTGCCTTTAGTTTAACACATTCTGAACTATTAGTATATTCAGTCTAACTTTCTTTGTGGATTTTATGATTGTATAACCTGACTTGATTGTGTAGTCTCGAGTTATATATTAAAATCCACAAAGAATGATATCAACGTAGGATTTAATTAAAAATAACATTGATGTGATCTAACAAAGCTTGACTTTCTGGTTTCCGTGTATTAGAATTCGGTGGGTTAACCTAAAACTCGTCTATATAAAACTTACCTCGTCAAAGGGCTCTATGACTTCCAGCTGCTGTTTGTACTGGGTCCGCAAGTGAACGGGACTCAGTGTCTTCGGGGAGTTGGAACTCTCTGATCGTGAATAATATCGTTTGACACGGATTTTGCTACGGCTGCGAGACCCAGATGGTCCAGGATGTGGGCCCGAGCAAGTCAACGTGAATGCTCTTCCATCACGGAATCTGCGAAAATATGTTTTATTCAGCATAATTCCGATCTTTAATTTTTAATAGTCTATTAGACCTGTAGTTCCGAGAATATGTACTAATATGCGCACAGCTAAAGTGTGGAACTCTTTGCCAGCGTCTATGTAGCCTGCTATCTCTAACCCGTTAATCTCAACTACCCTCGTTTTATCGTTAATCTCATTCATTGCTTTCCATAAGACGAATCGAAGTTAACGAATAAAACGCCTCTTGAACACTGCACTTGCTCGTATTCTGGCTCTTATTGCGCCGGTTATAGGTTCACAATGCAGTGTATTTTTAGAAGCTTCTCTCCAAGCGCTTCCCGAAACACCCCCTATATATTATGTTTAGCGAGTTTAAGAGCTAGACTTTTTTTTTTGGAAGTTCTCTTGATCATAAATACTTAGATTCCACTATTCTAAGTATTTATTATCAAGAGAATTATAACATTACTGGCATTTTTTACGATTATGACAATTTGAGCATGATTATGTAAAGTATAAAACGTTGATTACAATTTTGCTGTTATTTATTTTGGTTAATTGAATTGGTGTCGGTATTAACAGCTATCGTATGTCGGTATCGGGTTGGTATGGATACCGTCTAATGTGTAATAAAAATCGTACCTAAAAAAAAACTAATTCAGTTGATCATCTGCGAATATTTTATACTGTGTCGTGGATTTTGGCCTTCTAGGCCTGCTGTGGAAAGTTTCGGTGAAATGGTGTCGCCCTGTCTCACTCCACGCTTGATCGGTACAGGTTAATATAGAGGTTTGCATGCGTGCATGGACCTGCAGAGTGGTCGACGTGTATAGTTTCCGCAACACATCCACGTAATGGGAATCGATGTAGCAGCGAAGGAGAGCGTGGAACACCACGGCCCAGTCATCCACAATGTCAAATGCCTTCTCGTAATAGGCGAAATTCATGCATAGGGGCCGCTTATATTCTTGGCACTTCTCCATCAGCTGCGTTACCGTGTGGTTATGGTCGATGGTCGAATATGTGCTAAGCCTACTTACAATGATTTGGTATTCGATGTTTATTTAAGTATAGTCAAGTAATAATTTGAACTTACGAGTACGGTTGGTCGTCAAATCTGTTGGCCGAAGTGTTGCGCCTACGCGTATGTATGGAATGGCGCGTTTCGCGGCGAGCTGCAGCGATGATGTACGGCCACATGATAGTGCAGCCAAGGTGCACCCTTATACAGAGGACCTGCAACACGATAATCAGTTATCGCAGTGTCTAAAAGCTTCTTTAAAGTAGTTTAACCATGTAACGCGCAATTCCGTTTTGGTTAAAAAAACATAAATTTGATATTCTATAAGTTGTTTATGACTCGAATAAGTCCGAAAAAAAAAAATCGTTTTTAAGAAAATATATGCTATGTACCTATACTCAATAATACGATATAATCAGGAATCAATAGCTACAAATAGTCGTTTAGTATTTTCAACAACGCCCATTAACGAACAACGTACTTTTAAAACAAAACAAAATTAAAAAAAAAAAAATTCATCATGAAAATTATAAAAGTTTCTTCTTAGTTAATTGATTCAGGCGTGACTTTGCGGAAATCCATTATAAAATACAATAGACGCTGATATATTTAGTAATTGATTGATTAGTAGTTGATTCTTACAGGGTTTTTATGACTCTTGAAGAATAGTAGATTCTTACAGGGTTTTTATGACTCTTGAAGAATAGTCAAGCGGAATAGGTTACTAAATATATCAGCGTCTATTGTATTTTAAGTTTCTTCTTATTATCTAAACACAGCCTCATTGAGCATTTGGTACAATGCACATTTTACAGTAGGTACTTGCAGCTACCATGAGGTACAAATACGGGTAAAAGACCGGTGTTATCTTATCTTACTGCATCGGGGGGTCAGGGTATTGCTGGAGTTTTTATTAATTGTTGCGGGCTATTAACGTTATTTATTTTTTCTTTAGCAACTCTATTCTTCTTCAACAATTCAGTGTAAATTTTAATTCTGAATGTTTTCAATGGCAAGCATTTTGTATTTTTGTTATCTCTCTTATATAACAACCATGTATTATTATATAAAGCTTGAGAGAAAATGCCATATACCAACTGAGATTTTTAATTAAGTTATGAGAAACTATTCTATGCAACTCACAAATACCATTTCAGACAGGGCAGGTTGCGTATGTATATTGGAAATAACAGAGATTCATTTATTTAAGTTTATATATTCATTTATATATAAGCACATAATTATATGTTATCAAAATACACAAAGAATTACACTTCAAATCATTTCAAAATATTCAGCACATATTTTTTTTTTTTCTTTAGCTGTATCAATCCAACTAATTTAGGAATTGCAAAATAGTTGGGAATTATGCACACGTTGTTATTTGTTACTCTTTTTCACAGACTGGGTGAATAGTTATAGACAGTCGTGGACTCGTCGAGAACTGCACGCAGAATGGTCGATCAACTTGTGAAATGCTTTTTATTAAACGCTCGTTTACTAAGCGGCCCCCCGTCAGGTGGCGGACGTGATGTCATGAAGCCTTTTCCAATTAAATAAAACGCTGATGATAACATGTACCCAGTGTAAGTATCACAAGAGGAGAATCAACTGAAGCAGGGTTAGGGGTGATTAATTGGTTCAAAATATATAATGCGAATTCCAAAACACATCATATTTGTACAAGACAGTGAAAGAATTTCATTATTTACATCAAGTAGTTAATTTACTGTTTAATTTTCATGATTGATGAGCACCAAAGACTTAACAACAATACACAAAATTAAAAATTAAATAAATTTAATTTTATTCGTGGAATATCAATTATTAAACAGCTATTTCTTGCACTAGGTTTGTGGGTGATGTCGTGTTTTAAGATTTTGTTATTTCAAAAGACGCAGAGCACTTAGGTGCTCTCGTAAACTCGACATCGAATCTTGAAATTCCAAGACTTTATGTCGATGACATGTGCGGATACGAAAGTGTGAGTATATAAGTGCATCAAGGCTTAAGGAGAGTTGCACTTTGCTCGAATGTATTGGAAAACTACTACGTTTCCGTAGATGACATCCTGTCAAACACATGTTGCCGTGATAGTTAAGTTTAAAATCGTAATCACTTTAAGATATTATAGCTGTAGGTGATGTTTTTTAAGTATTTTTAGAGTTGACTTACGTAATGGATGTTATCTTATGTGAAAGAAGGTACTCACATTTTGTTTCTAAAACAATGATCTTGTAGATCAATTAGATCGTATTGGTTGTATGATCTTTAGCAGAATTTTTTCACCGTTTCTTAACAACTGAGGAACGAAATGGATATAGTTCTGCCCAAATAAGCCAATCCATAATCTCTCATTAATTCAGTTAATTGCGTCAAACTAAACTAATATTCCAGTAAAATCAGTTCAAAATATATGTAAACCATTATACATGTACATGTATAGTTACAGTTATACATGTACATGTATAGTTACAGTTATACATGTACAGGTATAGTAACAGTTTAGGAACAACTCAAGTTTAAGTTTAAGAAGTTATTGGCTGAAATGCCGAAGTTAAAATATTAAAAAAAATGTGGGACATCGAATTTGCCAAAAAGGTTTACTAGAGAGTTTAAGTAGAAAGTATAGAGGTCCTTTTTGAGGAGGAAAGTGTTCCAGTGTGGTTTTGCCAGAAGAGGTAATAAAGGATTAAAAAGACTATGAGATGTAGGTTTTAAGGTAAAAACTCGGGGAAATTATCAATCTTCATACGGAAATTATTAAAAAAAACATGAATCCAAAAAAACTAAATAAATCCAAAGAATATATTTAGTGGTTCCGGTACTAGAACGAGTTCACGATGCATAAATACTCATGTCGATGTAACTCCGAGTTCTGAGTCATGGCTTAATATTCTTTATACCATTTCCTCTCTAAAAAGCTTGTGAATGAAAAATCCTTTTAATCAGCTACCTCGCGCTGTGTTGCGAAGCAACCGGGTCCAACTGCTAAGGCGTTGGTGATCCGCAACTATCGAAAAAGGTAGATGTCGCGGTGAAGCAACGATCAGTCCCACCGTTTCCGAATTTCGTTTCAGTTCCTTGGTCACCCGTAAGGACGAGACAAAAGAAATGTGAACGATGGAGTTTAATGAGTTTTAATTTATAGTTTTCTATATACAAATCAATTTTAAAACAATCTGTCTAGAAAGCATCATAATAGGAAAAACAATTAAAACGTTTGTATAAGTAAAATGTTTTTTGGCTCTCCTGTTAAGTTATGGTTGGTCCCTTACGACTTTTGAAATTTCCACTGTCGATATATTTCGGTTTCCACGGTAAGAATTTTCATACAATAGGTGGGTACGCTAAGATTTCATTGAACTGTACACGAGCTCGCTTAGATTTTTATTACCGTTCGCAATTCCGGAATAAAAGAAAATCTGTTCTGACACTTTGGAGAGAAACCCTTATATTATTATTTTTTGGCAGTTTACAATATTTACTGTCACTTTACAGTACCGATTTATTTAAAGCGTACTTATAAAATATATCTGTAAATAAAAGTTAAAGCCTTAACGGCTATTAGTATTCTTGATTCGTCCAGTTGTGGTGGTGAGGGCCTATCTGGAGCTGCGGGTATTGATTATTGCGTAAAACGCTATGTTATTGTGTTGCATTTTATGGGAGCGTCACTCCTCTCTATACCATTAACATGAGAATTTACTTCAAGGAATGTATTTTCAATCGTTTTACTATTGATACCGTACATGTTGTTGTACTATTTTGACAATTGACGCAAAGCAAGATTATAACCAGTTCAGTCTGCTAATCTTAATAATCAGTCATTTTGAAAAAAAAATAGCGTTTAAAGGCGTGTAGGCGTGTACGCAGGAACGAACAAAACACGGTGAACACAAACCTCGAACATGGAACTTTCGGTTCCTATGTGTGGACGTGCATTAGGAAAGCAAACACGAACACCATACAAACATAGTTCGACTTGTGTTCGCGCTCAACTGCTCTCTTTTAGCCATGGATTCCAAATTGGATCGCCACGAACATTTTTGACGAACACAGTGTTTGATGTTCGTTAGAAGTACGCACATGGGAACAGTGTTCAATGCTCGTGTTCGCCATGTTGTTCGTTCGTGCGTACACGGCTTAACGAATGAAGCACTGAAGTACTGGGTGGTTATAAAGTACTTAGTTGGATTTGTTACAATGTGGTGTTTTAGAGATAAGTATATTAAATTAATTCTGGGAAATCTTCAAAAACACATATTTTTGACTAGAATGCTATGGATTTTCGTCTGGCCGAGGACAAACTGACCAATTAATTCCAGCAAGCTATCGCATCTGTTTAGCTGTGCCCTGGCAGACGATGACACGACCAATATGTGTTCATTATATCCTTCCCAAACATTGCCCGTGGCCGTGAAAGCTTCAGCTTACAATGAAATTATTCATGTACTCATCTCCTACCAGATCTTCGTCACGATGCCTGATGATGTTTGTCGGCTACTTGAGGAATGCCATCGTTGTCAAGTCTCTTCAGGATAGGATATTTTTCAGAATCCGACCCAATTGCCATTTCAAGGCTATATGGGGTGCTTAATTGTTAAAAAAAAAATCAAGTAATAAAAACTAAAACCCAACTACGACTTAAAAGGTATAAACAAGACACCACAGACAGACATTAAAAATCCGGAGTCACCCGTGTTAGGGCATAAATCGAACAGATTACGTGTGACTCCAGATTTTTAATTTGTCTGTCTGTGGTGTCTTGTTTATACCTTTTAAGTCGTAGTTGGGTTTTAGTTTTTATAACTTGATTTTTTTTAAATTTATTTGGGGTTATAATATATATATTTTTGAAATGTGTTCATTAAGCCCTTTTATTTGATACCCAACATGGTACGATTAAACCATTTTTTTTTTAAGTTCCTCACTTTATGTCCTCTAGAGGGCGCCATTTTTAATTGAATGTGACTTCACATAGCCTATAACCAGCGGACAATCACGACGCTTCTAACGATACTTCATTTGTCAAATTGTGATAAGTGGTTTGGAAGATAGGAGGGAACAGATGAACATACATACATACATACATACCGGTCAAAATCATAACCCTCCTTTTTTCTTCGCCGTAGTCGGGTAAAAAGGGAGACTTCACGTCCTGGAAGGAATACGGCGAATTACGAGTCACAGGGTGACTTGTAATTCGCTAATCCCCAATTCGCTATCCTGATTTTTGCCAAGGTTGGACGGACATTGGCTGATTCCACTATTGCAGCAGTTGTGTGCTGTCAAGGAGAGGGATCGGGCAGGTGAAGTAGAGTTACGCATTTAAAATAATAAACCTACTGTGGTTTATCTGTATTTAGTGTCAGGATACGATACTGAAGCCACGGTGAGCTTCTTTATCAACTTGTTAATTTAAAGTATTTCAACTGTCCGCTTTTGCGCCAGAGTGATAAGGTTCCGTCTTCTTTAAGCATCATCATTGAAGCGAATCAGTACGGTTTAGAACATTTCACAGAAATAACATTCATTTTTAACCGACTTCAAAAAGGAGGAGGTTCTCAATTCGACTTTATTTTTGTTCTGTATTTTTAATACGCGATACTTCCTCCGCCATCTAAGAATAGAAGCTTCATTATTATGTATTTTCTCATTTAGCCTTTATGGATGATGTTTTTAACTGTTATTTACTTAACAGGTAGTGGTATTCGAATTTATGTGGGATAGGTACACTAAAAAGTGAAAAATAACAAGTGGTTACAAAAAAAAAAACCGCCTTTTGTAAAAAGTTTTTAACACTTTTTTTTCGTCTGGATGTCTAGATAGTCGGTATATAATAGGAAAACGTGATAAATTATTCGTCGATCACGTTGTACGTCAAAATGAACTTTTAATTGACGGCTGTTTGTGTTTATCAGTCACCTTGAATAACTGTTTCGCAGATTCGATCTGCCGCCCCTATAATAATCATGCCTTTGATTAATTTGGCTGCGCTTCTGTGGATTTGCTGAGTAGATGTCT
This sequence comes from Lithophane semibrunnea, assembly GCA_947363905.1. Classification (NCBI taxonomy): domain Eukaryota; kingdom Metazoa; phylum Arthropoda; class Insecta; order Lepidoptera; family Noctuidae; genus Lithophane; species Lithophane semibrunnea. The sequence continues at coordinate 3,275,323 of OX376186.1, read as the reverse complement.
AATTATATTAAGGTGGACGCGCTAGGGTAGCCCGCGAAATTCAAATTTTCTTACGTTTTTTTGCAATTTGCAGGTCAGTATCAGGTTGTATGTTGATCTAAATATTATTAGCGGTTGTAACAAATATGGATTTACAGAATTAAGAAGATTAGAATCAGCAATACCGCTCTCTAAGTTCATGTAAGTGCATTGAACGACGATTTCATGAAATTTTCATTCCATGCACTTACGGGCCACCCTAGCGCATCCCCCTTAATGCTTTGTTGAGAATCGTGGTGAATACCTAGATATTCTACTCAGCCGGCAAGAGAAGAGATTTAGAGGAAAGTACGAAATCCACGTGACATCACAGGCGAAGTGCTAGTCTACTTAGGCAGGTATCACACCTCCGCCGCGAAATCATCGCAGCAGAAACCGCAGTAGTTCCACCATGGCTTGTCCGTTCTGCGACAAGCGAACAGTTATAATATGAAGTTTTAAATCCATAAACGTGGTTTAAAACCACACATGGCAATCGCACACGTCAATAGAATCTACTTAAAATAAAATGTACCTGTTAGAGAGCGCTTTATTTATGTTTTTGTATGAATAAATATGGCCCACTCGCTAGTGCTTTGTTCAATTAGTATTTAAATAGGTCATTCTATTTATTAAATAAATATGTCTAATATTGATACGTCACTATAAAATGTTGTAAGTTGTTGGATAGATGTGGGTTATCTCACACGTTTTTGTGGTAGAAGAACTGCGTTGCGAGACTTGCATATTTTTACATGTTATTTTGATGGTTATTCATTACTTTGACAGTTTTTTTATATCGAGTATGACAACTAGGAGTACACAGATAAACAAAAGTTTCGAATAGTGGTGGTCAACGTTATTCAGCATTTGCTTAGAATATTAATAGCCTTTTAAGTCAACCAAGCGATAGCATTTTAATGTACCTCCAATTACCGGTGTACGTGTTCAACGAAGCTTTTAATTTTTTCTTAAAAATAGCTTGACTTGACTTCAAGGATTTTTTTCATAATAATTTTCAATAAACAGGTTATTGGGAGAAGGGCCGAGACAAAGGGAGTATCGTTTCCTAAATTTTTAATTTTTCGTACTTTAACCACCATTTCATGACTACCAATTGCAGGTATTTAAATAGGCATTGCAAAGATAACGCCAAAAGTTATTTGAAAAGTTATGACGACATGAAGAAAATCATGTCTCAATTACTGACACTTAAAACAGAGTTTCTATGGGTGAAAACTTATAGCATATGACTCCCCCTACCTCTAAGAAAATTGTGCTATTGACACTAAGGTACCATCAAACGTAGATCTGCTATTGACACTAAGGTACCATCAAACGTAGATCTGCTATTGACACTAAGGTAGCATTAAACGTAGATCTGCTATTGACACTAAGGTAGCATTAAACGTAGATCTGCTATTGACACTAAGGTAGCATCAAACGTAGATCTGCTATTGACACTAAGGTAGCATTAAAAGTAGATCTGCTATTAACGAAGGCAGCATCAAACGTAGATTTATTGACACTAAGGTAGCATCAAACGTAGATCTGCTATTGACACTAAGGTAGCATCAAACGTAGATTTATTGACACAGCATCAAATGTAATGAGTTTCGGAGAGCCGTTAATTGCGCGATGATAGGAGAAGGACGTATTGATCGTCATAATTATTAAAATCGGACTGTTTGAACCTCTAGAGGAGAAATTACAGGGTACATTTTCAAAGATCTTCGATGAATGGATATGAAAAAATGTAAATAAGCTTGGCCCAGTTTTAATTAAAACTGAATTAATAGAAGGTAAATATACATGCATTTGTACATTTATCCGTTGGGGCGCATAAGGTCAAAAGAGCGAAATGACAAGTGGGTTGCAAATTGTCAAAAGCGCAGAATGTCAAAAGTAGATAGATAGTAAGATTTATTAGTGCAAACGCAAAGCTGTTTAGCCTATTACATAAGTTTTCAACATGTTTTTTCCAATTATAATTTTTATCAATTACTATGCCTAAGAATTTCGTATGGTCAACTTCTTCAATTTCATCATTACATCCAATAATTTTCATTGCTTCATTTGTCATTTTGTAATTAGAGAAATTAATATGTTTTGTTTTGGAAACATTCACACATAAATTATTTTGTTCAAGCCATTCTAGTATTGCTTCTATGGCAGCATTTATTTTATCCTCAAATTATTCATTTTTATTATCTTTATTTAATAACAATGAAATGTCGTCTGCAAACAACACGCACTTATTGCTCCAAATGAACCAACGAAATGTTGGTGTACCATGGAGACGCCTCTGCCTAACTCTTTGAGGACAACAACAACAAACAAGCATGATGTTATGTGTATACCCTACTATTTTCATTGACATTTAAAATAATTAAATAATTTTTTTAAGACAAAAATTGCCGGAATTAAATACAATGCCCCAGCGTCAGCGAAAACGAAGTGCAGCACAATTGTACAGCATGAAAGTAAAAACAAATCTTTTAACTTATATTCCTGGGGAACTTAAAAAATAATTTTGGCATTTTGGCTATTTTATGCAAACTAAATAAGTAATCTATAAAGATTACTTATTTAGTTTGCATAAAATAGCCAAAATGCCAAAATTATTATTTTAAGGTAAATAGTATTTAAGTAAACTAGGTATAAAAGAATAAAGATACTAAAATTTTGTCATTATTTCTAGACTTCTAGTATTAAGTTATTGTTAAGAATTTTACTTTCCTACAATTACCGTAAAGTGTAAGCTCATGCCGCCTGTGATACAGGTTTATCCTAGTACAGGCATCTAACATTATAATACCTTTGTAAATTATTTATAAGATTTTATGTTAATATTTTACCAACTTTTAATACTGAATAAATAATATTCTATTCTATTATATTCTATAATTTATAACACAGAGTTACCACACGTGAAATTGTTCACATAAACCAACTACAGAAGCTACTTTTCAGTTTGTTCACAAATTCGCGTTCAGGGCTGGGCCATATTTACCGTCGGTGAGATGCTACCTTAGTTAGTTTTCACAAATTTTCAATTTGCTTACCACCGTGCCCGTATGTGCCACTTGAACCGGAAATCCTTCAGCATCGGAAAATCGCTGTAGTTAATTAAATAGCTATAAGCTTTCATTCGACATCATATGTGCATTTCGTTTGTGTTTGTTTCGGATAACTTTGCAGCATATTCGATACAAACTAGTTCTAACTGATGGCATCCGTTAACGATGTTGACTCGTGTATCAGAACCGTTTAACTCAACCGCTTTAAAGAGAATCGAACGATTCAACACACACGCCACCATCAGCGGGGCTTTGAGCGAGCATGACATACTCTCAATCAACTACCAGACACTAGTTTTAAACTTTGTACATGGCGTATAGGTAATAAAAGTGTTACGTATTCAATAGTACAAAATTTGGATATTTTTACTTAATCTAATAATGAATATAATCAAATCCCAAAATACCTAGGTACGGTCGATACAATATACAGGGTGTTAGTGTAAACACCGTTATCCTTGAAACCAGTGGTTTGGTTTCATATATAGAACGTAAAATCAATGAAAAAAAACAACCTTTTTTTTTTAAAGAAAATCTATATTTTTCCACAAGAATATTTCACCCTATACGCAAGGGCGACGAACTTGCGTCTCAACACGGCGGCCGGCGGTTGGCGGGGGACCGCGCGGCCCCTCTTCAGTCAGCTGTTTCGCAGCTGTATAGAGCGCGTATCCATGATTATCGGGACAGTGACGGATATTTACTTTTCAAAATCTTTTAGTGAAAATAAGGTTTTTTTTTTGTTGTTACTGGGTCATTTATTTTTATATTTAAGTCAACTACCTATAGTTTGAGTGACAACGCATACTGTATTGAAATAGCTAAAAAAATGAACCTCTATGGAGGAAAAACTATCATTTACAATGTCAAATACAAACTTCAAGTATTAACAGTCAGTTGCTCCACAAGACCAATATATGTAAGTATTAGTAAAGCTAATCAAGAATATCTATGAATCTACGTGGTTGTTTAGCTGAAGCAAATACTCTAAATATTTTGCAATATGCTTGAAGTGTGCGTTTTAAACTACAAGGAAGATAAATGGTCGCCTTGCGTCCAATATTGTCGTACCTTGTGATACTCCCATTTCACATTCACTAAGGGCGAAACCAGATTGTGGTCAATCGACGAGATTTGACAATTTTGAGAGATTTCTTTTTTATTATATTGTTGCAAGACATAGTTTAACCATTCGTGTTTTTCTTTAATCTCAACATTTTGCTTACTTACAATTATTTTCAAATTGTTTCCTTCTAACCCTGTACATGCTAGCATCATCAAGACAGTCAAGATATATGCATAATATTCGGATTTTTAATTTTTATTGCATATAGTTGAGTTTATTATTCCAACCTTCGAGGTTGTTAGTAGTTCGGTGCGTTTCATCACTCACACACCATACATCTACGAATTATTCATTTTGTACCCAAAACTCAACCATGTAATTTTTAAACTCATCCATTTTCGAATTTATAGGGCAATCTGACTATGTAACACCATCCCTCCGCAATTGCATCCTCAACAATGGTAGCAGCGCGGAAACTGCGACGACTATTTGATTCCGTAAGTTCCAAGTTTTTTTCCAAATCGCTTTCGAGTAATGATAAAAACAACCCTTTAATTGAGTATTTGGAAAGACTGATGTTATCGCGGTCATAGCTGCCAGTTCGTAATCTGTTTTATATTTGTGCGGTTCCCATTCTGGAATACAGTTTTTGATAAGAGTGAACAATGTTTCATTTGATTGTGTATCCTTTTTATTGTGTGATGATTGGAATGTGTTTATTTATGGATTGTGTGAGGAATTGAAAGAGAAGAGAGTGAATGATAGCGTGACGGTTGACAAGGGAGGAGAGTGGAAAAAGAAAACGTGTTGCGCCGATCGACTCCAAGTAACATGGGACAAGGGGAGGAAAATGATTATATAAATTTATTAAGATCCTGAAAAATACTTTACATAGGTACGGAATTCCCCAATGAGTGGGTCATAATCTACAAGTTTTAACTCATTCTAATATAAATAATTTTGTTGTTGAAAGTACCCGCATTATAATTTATATTTTTTTTAAGCATATGGGATTCAACGGGATTAGTTTCTGGGATTCAACGACAATAAAACGTAATTCTCTTGCATTTTTCAAATGCAACGGAAATACATTATAATGTTGTTGTGTGAGCAGTGGTGGCTCACTGTTAACGGCCGTGACTTACGAGTTGCAGGTCGTAGGTTCGAACCCAGCCAGGCGCTTTACTTCGTGTAAATTATTTCATCACCATTGCTCTCAAAACGGTGAAGGAAAACATCGTGAGGAAACGTCCTAGAACCAAAAATTCGAAGTCATGTGACATCTACCAACCCGCACTGGGCCCGCGTGGTGGATTACGGCCCACTCCCTCTCACAGAGTCGAGGCCTGTGTTCCAGCAGTGCGAACATTATAGGCTGATTATGTATGTTGTTGTGTTTTGTGGGATCCAACGCCAAAAATATTAAACTGGGATTCAAAAGTGGGATCGAACGAAAATAAATCTGTTTTCTTACCGATTTGTCCAACGTTTGGTTTTGGGTAAGTTTCGAATGTCAATAGGAAGTTTGTTGTAAAAGCGTTTACCTATGAACGAGTTCCTTACTTTCTGGAGGCGAGTGCAATAACAGCAAATGTTTAAGTACGTGTGTCTTTAAATTCAATATTTTTTTACATTCTTTTAATATTTTCAAATATTCTATATTGTAAGGATGCAATCAGAATATTTATTCGTTTAAATTTTTCTCGAAGGGAATACCTTGTACCTAGGTTGTAAAGGGCCCGTAACAAAATTTTGTAAATTTTGTCGCCTTTGCCTTTTACATGCCTAATTGAAATAGTAAAATAATTTGACTTTGACTTTGCTTCTTTCTTTAAAACCAGAGAAGAATCCTATATGACATAAGACTATGAAAGTATCTTAAACAAATAAGGCAGTACCTACATCTATCGATTTTTTTAAGAACATAAGCGGCCTCTCTTATCCTTCCTGACAACTTTTCTATATGTGTACTCCAAGTATAGGTAACTGTCGACTTAACAGGGCTAAACTCTATTCCATTAATTAAGTTGAACACTGGTAGGTACTGTAGACTCTGAGAGTGTCTACTAGTACCGGATCGAGTAAAACACTTCTTGATAGTTTAACTAATTATATTAATTCCAGAAATCAAAGATACATTTTATATTAATCTAGCCCGTGAGCCAGCCTTGGGCTGTCACCCTATTTTTTCCTATTCTAAAATACAAAACTGCTAGAACATTTGAATCAAGCATTTCTTAACAGCCAGTACAACTGTAGGTTGCTTATTGCATAAATCCTTACAGTACTTAGCTGCCTAACATTTGGCGTTGAAAATTGAATGAGCTTAGTCTTCTCAGGGCATTATTTACGTTTAGCTAATAGACAACTTTAGAGACTGCATCGTAACTGACTTATATTTAAAAAATGAGGGAAGGTACCATCCGCGAATATAATAAATTGGTGATTATTGCTTACGTGATAAGGTAATATCGCCTGTATATCTCGATGGGTTAGACAGAGGTGTACCTAGCAAACCCACATTCCACCCGATATGTTTTAAGTCCCATGTAATAGGGGGAGCCTATTGCCATCAACCGAGCACAAACCCAGACTGGGCTGCTACTGAGAAGTTCCTAATGGGTAAAGCAACTTGTATGAAAATGACAGGTACACCTACTAACCCAGGAAAAGATATTTTCTGCGAAAAAAATCCTAGTAAAGAATTCTCACCGGAATAATCTTTAGTTAATCATTAGATAATTGGTACTGTGAGAAAAGTTTATTGTGATAAATCAAAGTTTCCGAATATGAGTTTATTTCTTAACTAGCTACGCCCCTCAGTTACACCCGCAAAGGTAAGTCCGTGGATATATTTTGATAAAAAGTATCCTCTCTCCTAATCCAGGTCATGACGTCCCCGTGTGACAAATTTCATTCAAATCTGTTCAGCCGTTTTAGCTTGAAAGCCTAACAAACAACAAAACAAAAACTAAACAATCTCACTTTCACATTTGTAATGTTAGGACGGGGTGCCTGAATGAAGACAATATAACATCTTCACTAGGATTTATTTCGCACTTTTTTGGGTTCTAAGTACTCAATTCCAAAACTAGTTGTTCATAGCACACCTATTATCAAAGCATTTGGTTGACAAGACTATCCCCTCACTTTATATTACTTTTACAATAATCAATTTTCATGAAAGCCACCATACCCAACTTTGTGATTTCGCTTTGTCGTATCGTATCTCATCTCGTCGTTTCGTTGAGCAAGTCCGTTTATACACAGTACTTTTGTCACACCTAGACAACGTGAGTAGGTACCTACTTTAGAGTAGAATGGATAAACATAGCTAAAAGTAATATTATGTCACTTTTTTGTACGCTTAAACCTACAAATCTAATCAATTACTTACCATGTATGAAAATTAGTAGATAAGATTAAACTTTTCTATATTTGATTCAATATTTATTAAGTACTTTTATCCGAAATGTTCCTTTTAGATAATTAATAATATTGTTCCAAGAATAATAATTTTATTCAATACTAGCTTCCGCCCGCGGCTTCGCCTGGGTGGTATGTCGATAAAAAGTATCCTATGTCCTTTCTCAGGCTCTAGACTATCATCTGTGTACCAAATTACATTTAAATCGGTCAGTAGTTTTGGCGTGAAAGCGCGACAGACAGACAGACAGAGTTACTTTCGTATTTATAATATTAATATATAGTAAAGATTCAATATGAAGTTCTGATACAAAACGCGGACCATAGTTCCTACCGCCTAATCTGTATTTTGCCATAACTTTGCAACAGAAGGTGCTTTAGAAAATCAATTTAATTCAGTTAAAACCTCCAGCTGAGGTAATTTCCATTAATTGTGGGCTTAATTCTTTAGCCAGAGTGAGGGAGAAGCACTGCCTCGACGACTATTAACTAATTAAGCAAACGTGTTACACATGTTTTTCTTGACTATCCTTCGTTACTTGGGTAAACTGTGCCATAACGGTACACTGGGGCAGGTGCATTGGTTTAAGAATGAGTATACCGTAAATTTTGGAAAAAGATTTAGGCATCATTCTATTAATTTTACCCAAAAGCTTTTGATAAGTATCTGTTTACTAAGTGTATTGGGAAATAAAATAAAATCAACATGGGAAATCTATTAAATTATGACATGTGAAATGGATATTAACAACTTAAACCTAATTAATTAAAATTTTGGTAATGGTATTCATATTTGCACACTGGGAAAAGTTTACGGTTATTGCGTGTCAAGGTAAAGAATTCTATTCCCGATAGAAAGAAGAAATTTTATATTCAACCCTACTGTTGGCCGCAAATAATATACCAATAATTGGCCAACAAATAAGTTATAAGTTGATCATGAAACGCAGAAATAGGTAAGTCCAGTAGAAATGTTTGAAGTAACTATTGGACATGTCCAGAAAAACGTATCATTTGACTAAGAAAATCATTTAAAACGCTTCGGTTAGAACCTATCAGCTGTCGACTGAATGGGGCTTTAAGTATTTCTTATCCAGCTTAAGAATCTTTATGGCTATCTTTTTACTATCGCATGCTTTTATTGTGAAACGTTAAGAAGAAATTCGAAACTAATACAAGTCATTGTCCTTACCACAGCGCGATGGTATCCGCAAATTTCACCTTAACACGAAATATTGTGTCACAAATGGAGCAATTTGTCAAAAGATGAGTTAGTAAGTAATTAGGGGACACATGTTCGAATGGCGTGTGCGTGTATCGCGACGGGCGGCCGGGCGGGCGGCGCGACAGTGCCGGATGAAGGGCGGGAACAATCTGGCCGGCCGGCTCCAGCGTGTTGTGTCGACGCAACACGCCGCCGACGCTCAGCGGCGCCGCCACGTTGCACGCCTCGTCTCCCTTGTTTTCGATGTCTCAAGACAATTGCGATGTGTTTTGTCTTTAAAGTTTTGTCTGCCGTTACGGCCCGTTATTCTACGATTTGAAACATGCATCTAACTTTATTATTACAAGCCGTATAGGATTAGGATAGGATTTTGCTATACGCAAATTATCAGTAGGTAGCCTTAGTTTTTAGGGTTCCGTACCTATTACTAAGACTCCGCTGTCCGTCCGTCTGTATGTCTGTCTGTTATCAGGATGTATCTCATGAACCGTGATAGTTAGACAGTTGAAATTTTCATAAATGACGTATTTATGTTGCCGCTATAACAAATACTAAAAAACATAATAAAATAAATATTTAAAGGGGGCTCCGATACAACAAACGTGATTTTTTTGCCGTTTTTATAGATAATGGTACGGAACCCTTCGTGCGCGAGTCCGACTCGAGCAAGAACAGCTTTCGCCATGGCATCAGAACGACTCCGACGAACTGTTCCCAGATCGAATCTTTAAATGTAAGTGTAGTACTTTAGTAACTTACTTGTTTAATTTTACGGCGAGAATCCAAGGACTTTATTTTTTCTGGCCGCAAAATAAGCATTGTTTTTAAAACGAAAAGCTGATTCACTTACACGTGCTTTAGTACGAGGAATTTCAGTAGATGTACTGGCTTCTTGTTCTTCATGTTGTCTTTTAATAGCTGCAGAGAGCAATAGAACATTTTCTACTATAATTTTTACGACACTCCACATGTATGGTTACAGATTTATGCTCTTTAAGATATTCTGAAAAATTCATCAACTCTTACAGTACTTGCATTAATTAATGTCTTTCGTACAGCGTGCAACAGTAACAATTTCACCTTTAGTTAAAAGTTTAGCACAAATAAAACAATATTCTGACATTTTTATAAAACTCAAAACAGCATGAAATAGGTTAAAAAAAATAGGTATAGGTTAGAACATGTTTGAGTGGCAGTAGGAAAAAAAGTATTGAGACATTTTTTTATTTATTTATATAATTCTCCAAAGGAGAATGCCATATTGTCGTACCAACAAAGGAGCTAGAGTGTCACAACCAAATGTAGTTCATAAAATTACTCCTATTTTTTAAATCAGATATACGATTTTGTTATGAAAACGATTCCCGGCTTTCGGACACCAAAAATAAAAGTCTTTTTTTACTTTTGTGGTACGTATTTTCCGCTTATGTCACTGACATTGCATTTCATTTCCGAATGTTGCCACTATGTTAAAAATATAGGTACCTACCTGTCAACGAACATTAAAAAATGAAGAAGATAATTGTACCAATTTGCCATTTTATATTAAGATACAATATATTTTATGTGTGTCAAAAAACATCTTTAGGTCACGCGTTACATCGTAATAATTTATTATTATTTTTTTGGAATACATTGCAAATACATGCATTTAATGAAAAGAGGACCTATTCAAAAAAGTAAAATGTCATTTGTACTGTGACGTATTGCAATAATTATTCTGTGGCGCCGTCATGGATGACGTTAGTTTCAATATTGGTTTCATCTGAACTATTTGAATAATAATTTATAATACTTATTAACAAAAACGGGGGTTCAGGTGCGTTTTCATAACGTAGTCTTTGTGTAATAATCCTTAGCGACGCCCTCAACTAGAGTAAGACATCGGCCAGCAAATCAGTCGCCGATGTATCCTAAACCGTTCACTAGTATTGTTAGAACAATTTAGAATATATTACATAGAAAATATATCCGTGGATATGATCGTGTTTTAACATCATAGATTGTACCGACGCGACGCCTGTAAGTATTACCTCACCTAGTAGAAGCATGTATATTCTAATTAGCTTCTAAAGTACCTACCTACTTCCGGGACTATTTATTCAATTTAAGGATTAAAAAACAGTTTTTATGCTTTCAGATCAATCCTGGTAGTTCCTATTCATAATGTTACAAATGTTTCGCATTGATACAAGAAAAACTCCCTGAGATTCCAAACTGATACCTGAACTAACACTTGGTCACAATGTGGAGTGATGTGTGCTTTGGATGTGGACAGTCCATGCTACGTGTTGCAACAGTTGCAAGGCGTTCCCGAGTGCCACCCAATTGTCCTACCTATTGTTTTATTTGTATATTTCTTTTCTCTGTCCTGGTAGCGGTCGAGGTCATATACGTTATGTAAATATGAATATATCTTAACTGCGTTTTTCATTTTTGATATAAGTGCCTTATTAAGTACTAACAACATTATCACCTTATTATTATTTACTAACATGTGAAGTTCGAGAAGTGGGTGTACTCTATAGTAAATACAACTCTGCCTTACTCTTCTGGGAAAACAGGCCTGCTGTTATGTTAAGATTTCAAGATATTAGGAATCAGTAAACACCGTACTAAATTGATTACTTATTCAGACTACCAGCTGCACATACTATGAGTACCTACCTACATGATTATTGATATCCATTATCATTATATATGAAACCTGACACCAAGAATTATTATTGACTATCAGTGATGTATTGTATAATCATCCATCAGGAAACAAGCGCCAAATCAAGAATAAAAAGCAACCAATATTAGGTACCGCTTCATTTGTCATCAACTTCACCATTTCGAGCCTGTCACTTTCTCGAAGTTAACCTCAAAATATGAAGTAGATAAATGGTTAATAAATACGAATTGCGGGAATCCCATTGAATTCTCCTCTAAATACACTAGGTTTGGTTGTGACAGGCGGACTTTTCACTTGGTACAGGGTGCCCTACAATCCCGGTCATTCTCCTTTTGCCTGGGCTAATTTTATGATAAAAACGTTTTGCGTTTTTGTGACCTTTGACCTCATCATGATTCATCTGAAATCATCAGTTCGTGAACGGCTTCGCTTTTGTCGTCATCACTAAATAAGTCCCTTATCTAAGAGTATGGCTCAAACAAATGCATATTGTATACTGGTACTTGTGATATAACAATAGAAAATTAATTAAGCATGTCTCTTACTTACTTTAATATTTGTTATTATCTATACTAATATCGTCCAAAAAGGTCGCGGGAAATAAAATGCTTGGCTCGTGTCTTGCCCAACCAAATGATACTCAATGCTACCAAATGTTACTCATTGTGTGAGCGCAAGTTACTGTTCTTTTTCCTGTTAAACATGAGAAATAATAATGTGCAATTGGATCTCTTGCCGTTTCTGCTCTATTTTATATCAAAATATACGAATAGTAAATCCTACCCGATATATGTCGCGATTTGATCCGCCCCCCTAAAAAGAAAACCTTCTGAAAAATTTATGTTATATCGCACAAGGTTAGGAATAGTTCCTATGCATATTTCTATTGTGTACATACCATTTCTAATATGTGCGCTCAAATAAAACCGTGCAAGTTTTATTTGGTAACTATCTGATGATATTAATAAAAGGTCTTCCTCTGTTAAAACTAGAAATTGCAATAATTGATTGTCATCCGCGGTAATAGTGCAAAAAGAAGCTCGCTGTCGATTTAATTGTATTATTTTCGATGACATAGTCGCTTCGGTTGTTGGCCGTATGAACCCTTCATTAAAAATTTTTTTAACATTATTTCGTGAGCTCGAAGGTAGTCTGTTAACGGCTCTCTAAATGTATTTAAATAAGCGGCAGCAATGCGTATGTCAATGAACAATATGCGTGATTGCTCTATTAAAATATTCTTGTCTAAATATTTTGAAGTCCCGGCACCCATTTATTACCCATCTCACGTGTATGTTGTCTTGGTTTAATTGCTTCTTCCGTTCTCAATTGGCTTTCACTTCTATTTTTTGTTGGAGGCATTGGGGCTTGATGGCCCCAAGGTTCGATAGTCTCTGAAACCTCTATCTAATATGGATATACCTAATAATTATTTTGCAGAACATAATGGGTTGGGTTTATTTCATTTTGAATACAGGTATTCATTATCGTCACATCTGAAGTCGTGGCAGCATAAGGGCCAGTCACATCTACTATATACCCATCTGTACATAATATCAGAAAAGGTTTCATTAGGTTTTCTGCGTGCTAATTTTCGGGGATTATTTCCAATATTTCATTCCATATATTAAGGTCTTTACCTATGAAATTGCCGTTTTGTATGAAAAAATTAAAACGATCGAACGAACTTATTTGTATAAATCGAAGTAATCACCCATGCAATCAATGCATCTTTGCCAACGCAGTGGCAGTTTATTGATGCCCGTCTTAAAGAAATCAGCTGGACGGGAGGCAACAAATTCTTCAAAGGCATTTTGTACTGCCTCTCGGGTATTGAATTTTTTTCCCGCCAAGAAGTTATCCAAATTCTGGAAAAAGTAGTAGTCTGTAGGCGCAAGGTCTGATGAGTAGGGCGGATGACGGAGAGCTTTCAATCCCAGTTCTTGCAACTTGGAGACCGTCTGCTGTGCAGTATGAGGTTGCGCGTTGTCGTGCAGGAGCAGCGGAGACGAGCGAATGACCAATGCTGGTTGGAGATGTGCCAGCTTCTCCATCATTGTGTTCAGTTCTTCACAGTACACATCTGCAGTAATGCTCACCCCGTTTGGTAAGAAGCTGTGATGAATCACACTGGCGCTAGACCACCAAACAGTGACCATCACTTTTCTAGGGGTAAGTTTTCGTTTAGAGCATTGTTTAGGTACTGAACCAGGATCCAACCAACTTGCTGAGCGCTTGCGGTTATCAAACAGAATCCATTTTTCATCGCAGGTAACAATGCGGTTCAAAATTCCTTCATTTGTGTGTCTGTTGAGCAGTGCAAGGCACGCCTCGACGCGATCATTGAGTTCGTGGGGCACCCATTTGTCAAGCTTTTTTACCTTGCCAATTTGACGCAAATGGGCCAATATTGTTTTGACGCTAACGTCGAAAGCTGCTGCTAATTCAGCCGTAGATTGTGTATAATTAGCTTCCACAATCGCCTTTAATCCGTCATTGTCGACCAAAGTCTTCGGACTACCGCGAGGTTCATTTTTCAGGTCGAAATTTCCAGAACGGAAGCGAGCAAACCAATAACAGGTGGTGCGTTGGTTTGTAGTGTTAGCTCCGTAAACGTCGTTGATGTTGCGTGCCGCTTGTGCTGCGTTGCTGCCACGACGGTACTCATATTCCATAATTACTCGAATTTTTAACGTATCCATGATGACGAAAAAGATTGAAATGCGATGAAAATGTAACACTAATCATTAAACAAATGACTTCTTTTGAAAAAAGAATTCCATGTTTTTAAAATAAAATTAATTTGAAATTAGAATTCATAGCCAAACAAAAATTATTTTGATTTGAAATGGCCAGTACTGCAGAACGGCAATTTCATAGGTAAAGACCTATTATTATAATTATCATGTTTGCAGGTAAAAGCGGTAAAGTTGTAGCCATTCTTAATCAACGCCGCCCAGTTGCAGTTTCAATTGTCTTTAATTCCTTTGCCTTCGTTTTTGTAGCTTTCTTAAAATAAAAATAACATTCAGCTATCTTAATTTCAGGAAAAACTTCCATAATTGCATTCATGACACCAACTTCATAGTCACAAGTAAAACTACTCGTATTAATAATTTAAATTATCCTTAATTAATTGGAGCCGTCGATACGTTGCTTGCGTTTTATTTGGTAGCAGACCGTAAATAGCAGGAACAACGTTAGTGGTGTTACAGTTACATCTCAAATCCAAATGAATCGAGTAAAGTTGATAAAATGGAGGCGGTGTGACCTTTAAGTCCCGTCTTCAAAATAATGACCCGCTGGATGTCGAGTAGTTTTAAGTATTCGTCGTGCTATTATAGAAGAAAATATTTAAAACAAATCTGTGTCTCCATCGTTAAATATACCTATGCAACCGCTCTGAAAACCCATTGAACCATTGACACATGAAGCCTACAAAAATAAAACTCAATATTGAAACTAAGATTACAAAAAATCGCGTGAAAAAATTTCAAATGACCGACTGTAACTGTATCTCCTTAACTTAGTTTATCAAGTGCATGGCCTAAGGTTATCTCATTGCTTACGAGTTGCATTTGCACATGTTAAATAAAATTATCGTTGAGATAACTCGTCTAATTCTTTTAGAGTTATTAGTACTATTTTGAAGTTATATTTCTAATTTTTCTGACCCTTTTGTAGAACATTAACTAAGCGTAGCAGTGTTACAGTATTTTTGTTTAAGGACTTATTCAATTTTGAATTCCAGCTTTCGGAGATGTTGTTTGTGCGACGGTGTTCTCCAAATACACATAACATAGCACTAAAATATGGCTTTATCCAAAAACTCTCTATATAATTTACGAATTTTGACATTTCCATGTTTTTGAAACATTCGGATTTAATGTACTCCCATCCTTCTTTAATAAGTGTCAATCAATGCCAGTGCAGCCGTAAGTGCGAGAATTCGTTTTTCGGCCTTAATATTGTGTGGCCCAATAGTTTTGCCTTTTTCTAGACTCTTTTGGACCAGTTATAAAAACAGCCTTTAACTAGAATGTTCTTTCTTTTAAAACCAGTTCAAGACCATCCATTTCCTGGTTACTGGGGTTGAGCCAAAAATAATGGCACAAGGGAGCCTGTGTGGACCACTCTACCGCCATGTAGATGCAAACAAAAATGCGCAGGAAGGTGCAATTGTTTCAAAAGAGAAGTAAGGTGCCCCGAAATGTGTAGGCCCATAACCTGATAGTATGAGAGGGTTTTCAGTAGATTCAAATGAAAATGTAAGTAATATTATTCGGAAGAGCGCAATAACACGCTAAGCCATCAGTTTTTTGACAGATACCAAAGATTAGTAAAAAGATCTATTTGTCACAGACATGAGCATCACAACAGCTGCAGCGGAAATTGTTAATAATTTTTGTTATTTTTTTATTGACTATAAGCTTTTAACACCACTCTTTTTACGCCGGGGGTTAAAAATTGTACATTATACATGTATATGATATATTATTTACTTAAATATAATTTTAGGCTGAAGTAAAATATTCATTTCGTTTAAAACGTAGGTGCGAATAATTTCTAACAAACGTAGAGACGTGTAACAGAAACGAGACTATGTTGCAGTAATACATATTATTGATGTCGGAAATATAAGGAAAAGGAAAAAGGCGCTGGTTCTGGTAGAAAACAAAAGTATAATGTCTGTCAAAACAAGGAAAAATAGACAAAGATATAAAAGTATCATAGACAAAGATATAAAAGTAAATTATCATAAAAAAGGCTTGCACATTCTCCCCTTTTTTATTAAATGGGCTGCTTAATCAGAGGGGTCAAGTTCGGAGGGGTCTTCTGAACGTGCCAGCTCCAGTGGCCAAATTGGCCACCCGCACTAATCCATCTCTGCCGGGAAACAATTTCACGACCCGGCCTTTGGGCCATGAACCACGCGGTAAATTTGAGTCCAAGAACCATGTATATTCGACGACGTAGAGGACGAGATTGCTGCGTGAGAGCGATCGATCGTAGAAAATCCCGGGTCGGACTTTGAAATAGACCTGCCGGAGGATATCGACGACGATATCAACATCGGTGTGTTCCGGCGGAGGTGCGTTGCGTTGGATGCAGAGCTTGACAACGTGAATCCTGAGCAACTGCGTCGATTGAACACCATTTATGCTCGGGATGATGCAGCGTTGCGGGAGTGCGTCACTGACCAAGACATGCTGCATTTTAACTGGCAAAGCACTAATTGCTTCACTGGCGAGCGGGAAGCATTTACTGGTTTGTCAGGGCCAACTTTCGAGACTGACGGGATGACCCCTCTGGATATTTTCGAGAGGATTTCGGATGAAAATATTATTGACATCATCGTTACGGAAACCAATAGGTACGCTAACCAATTGGTTTCCAGTTCAAATAAATCCACATTCCTGAATTAAGAAATGGAAAACATACAGTCGAACGACTTCTGGACTTTCTTCGGGATTATAATGCTGCAAAGTTTCATCCCAAATCCTGTCGAAAAGGAATATTGGCGTCCTCGATTTCCGTATCTGAAGATCGGAAATTTTAAAGACTTCATGCCCTTCAGTAATTTTTTACTTATTAAGAAATGCCTGCATTTTGTTGATAATACTACCATCACTTCCCACACCAAACTTACAAAAATATCCCCCATAATTGACCATCTTAATCATAAGTTCAGCTCTTTATACCTACCCGAGCAGAACATTGCGATCGATGAGTCTCTTCTGTTGTGGAGGAGGAGACTCAATTTTGTGCAATTGATCGCCAACAAAGCTGCTCGGGTAGGTATAAAAAGCTACTAACTTTGCGAGTCCCGAACAGGATATTAGTTCGAAATATATGTATACGCAAGGGAGATCAATTTCCTGAAGGGCATGATGTCGAAAGGATGTCCAACGAACCAGAGGGGGCAACATCCCAAATAGTTTACAGGTTGGTCCGCCCTCTGCTTAACAAGGGCCATACCCTCGTTATGGACAACTTTTATAACTTGCCGCTGTTGTCCAGGACACTAACTTAAATTACAACCACGTCTCCTACAGCAATTGAGGGTGCGGTGCCTCCACCCCTTCTGGGTGACAACGAAAGCAGGTATTCTCGGACCCACCGCTGCCAGAAATGATCGGCTAGTTTGAGTGCCCTCCGCCAATGACTGGTGATCCGTTTAGAAGAAAGTGAGCTGGCGTAAGAGCTTCTTCGGCATCGGCATCGAATGAAATCGTCGTTAATGGCCGCGAATTTATCAACGCCGCTTACGCCAAGCATTTTGAAACAAGATGCGGCCTCGAACAACGATTGGAGCAATGATTCCAAGAGGATCATAGACTCGCATGACATGGGCACCTCTAGCTTGGTGAGCTTTTGTGGCAACATACCCTTATGGACTCCCGTGTTAAAACCAATTACGTCACGGGCGGGTTGCTAGATAAGGCCAAGTGTGCGCACATGTGTAGCCAAATGACCTAAATCTACGTCTTTCACCATGGGTGGCTATAACAAGGATTCTTTGGGTAGCAACGAGAGCGCCATGAGATCGTTTGAGGTCCATCCTCGCATCTCAAAGCCAGCATGAGAATGTACTTTATAAATGTCCGCAGCCAGTTTGGCCGCTTCATGAGCGTTATCTAAACTAGTGATACAGTCATCCATGTAGTGATCGTGTATAATCACTCGAGCTGCATCGGGGTATGTATCCTGCCACTCTAATGCATTTTTGTTTTTTATATGGATTGCATTAAAGGGACTGGATGCAGCGACGAAAATCATGGATGACATACGGTATGAATGTATGGACTCGTTCGGGTTGTCGCGCCACAGAAATCTTTGAGCATCCCTATCTTTTGCAATTACTTTAATTTGAGGGAAGATTCACGAATATCAGCTGTTAGAGCGACTTTACCCTCACGGAAGCGCATCAGAATACTTAGCAGGGGTTGGACCAGTTAATAACATCGAATTTAATGACACGCCGTGGGACTTGGCGGCTGCGTCGTGTACCGTTATCAACTTGTTAGGCTTATTTACGTTAATTACGCCAAAGTGGTACCACAAAGGTACCACAACGGAGACCCCAAGTTAGAAGGAGCTAAACACGGTTCAGCATATCCTTTTGACAGCATATCATGGATATTCCGCCGGTAGCGTTCAGCATAGTCAGGATCTATCACCATCTTTTTTTCTAAACTAAGGAACCTAGAAAGAGCTAACTTGTAACTAGTAACTGGAATATCCAGCTTATCAGTCTTCCACAATAAGCCAACTTCAAAGCGGCCACCGGGAAAACGGGACGCGGTGCGCTCGAGAACTTGCACGGCGCGTTCGTCGTTGGCACTACGAGCTACCTGTTTAGAGATGCCGATTGAATCAATTTTAAACTCTTCCCTAATAAGACTTTACAGAATCAAACGATCGTTCGCTACATCAGGTTTGCTAACCATGGCGTGGTTGACAACGTCGACCAGTTTAGTTTTGCTTCAACCGAAACCGTATAAAACCCAGCATAAAGCAGTTAAAATAGCTACGGGTTGTGTCTTAGTTCCTTTGCGCGTAGCTTTAGCGAGAGATAAATGCCAGTTGTCGATGCTTATAATCAGCATGGGCTTAACGTCTTCATAACAAAATTCATTAACAATGTCTGCCAGGTATGGATACTTACGCACGCTCTCAAGATTCGCAGACTGTCGCGCAGCTCTCAAACCGCTCATGGACCTGCCTCGCTTAACGCAATGAATTTCGTTTGAATGACGGCCTTTTATATTGAAATCGACGTATTGAATATTCACGTCCATTCCTAGACCACCTACACAATCTAAATGAATGCGTTTCTCTTGGCCCTTGCAACCAATTTGAGCCGCCAGCTTAGAATCTATGAAGTTACCTGTGGAACCATCGTCCAAACAAAGCGTACGTATCAACACTACTAGAAGGTCCCGACACGATCACGCGAACTATTTTCAACAACGGCCGAACAGACGGTTCCGTGGCTGACAAGGAGGATGCATGAGCCAAGGCTTCGTGATCCGAGTCGTCAGACGATGGCACGCCGGTCTCGTGAAGAGCCGCGGGCGCGCCGCACGGTTGCGGCGTATTGCATATCGGGGGCCCGGCCGCGCTGGATGTCGATGGCTTTGGTCCAACGTCGTCTTCCACATCGACGTGCGCGGTGACTGCACGCTCAAATTTCGAGTCATGCAACAAAGCGTGGTGACGCATGTCACAACCTTCTACGGTACAGGCTTTTTTAATACAAGAAGTTTTATTTTTGTGCCAACCTTTTTTTAAACATCTATGACATATTTTATTTTTATGAATAAATTGCCAACGATAATTTATTGTCATTTGACAAACCTATCACAAAACTTTAATTCATGATTTTGTTGACACAACGGACAAATATTATTTGTAGATTCTTTATGAATTTCAGCTACGACATTCACCCTACCCCTGAAGCCTCTGGTATCAGTGTTAGGGCGGGCTACGGTAGGCAACGTGCAGTCAGTAGCGCCGCCAAACCTACACTGTAAGTCAGCTTCACGCGAGACGAAATCGGCAAACATTTCGATTTTAGACAAGCTGCTATCGCATAAATGAGCATAATCCAGCCACCGTTGTCGCAATAGTGGTGGCAGCTTGCTCCACAGTGACAGAAACAGCTCGGGCGAGCGTAAGTGGTCCGGCTGATTTAACAGGCAGATTACTTCCACACAGTTTCGAAAACGGCTGGAAAAAATTACGAGGACTTTGCTATCGCAGCTTACCATAGGCAGCGCACGTATCACAGACACTTCATGCATCACGACGAGCTCGGGGCGACCGTAGCGCGCGTCGAGCGCAGCGATAACCACGCTGGGGGCGCGCGCCGCCGCCAGCAGGTCCGCCACTGCGTCGCGAGCCACTCCGCGCAGGGCGCACGATAGCCTAGTTAAATTATCCGTTGCCGAAAAACTTTGACCTGTATTTTCATACGCACGTGTAGCCTAGTTAAATTATCCGTTGCCGAAAAACTTTGACCTGTATTTTCATACGCACGTGTTAAAGCTAGCCAATCTAAGGACTTGCCGTCGAACGTAGGCAAGTCTGTCTTCGAAGTTGTTTGCTTGCTAGCTTTATTAATTAATATACCGAGCGAGTTGATTAAGCGGGTCACTCCTCCGTCTTCAGTACGCTCCTGGTTGAGAGCGTGTGTCACAGAAGGACCAAATATTGATGTCGGAAATATAAGGAAAAGGAAAAAGGCGCTGGTTCTGGTAGAAAACAAAAGTATAATGTCAATCAAAACAAGGAAATATAGACAAAGATATAAAAGTAACATAGACAAAGATATAAAAGTAAATTATCATAAAAAGGCTTGCACACATATATTAACGGCGCTGTTTTATCAGAGGTTTCAGTGTGTCCTATAACTGCGTGCAGGGACCGCGACAGTGGGGGGCAAAGGGGGCCAAATGCCCCCCTAAAATCAAACGGGTGGCGCCGCGCCCCCTCCAATTTTACTTACTGGTAGGTTTCTCTGTCTATCCTTCACAGAGCTTTGTTCTTTCTGAATCAACTCGCCCAGCTCGAATTTCTTCTTAACCATTCAAAGGATTTATCAGCAAGCGACATGCAGGCCGAATTAGGCGTTAACGCAACTGATTTTGATATTGACTCACTAGCACGGCAAATGAAGTTAGGCCGTCAGATGGAGATAGGCGCCCCGTGGCCAGGCGGTTAACAACGCAACCGATTTTGATATTGACTCACTAGCACGGCAAATGAAGTTAGGCCGTCAGATGGAGATAGGCGCTCCGTGGCCAGGTGGATAGGCGCCCCGTGGCCAGGTGGTTAGCTGCATTGGCTTATTTATGCCCAGCGGAAATTCTAGCAGCTTTTCGCCTCATTGAAGAACAGGTACTACCATAAGATGCTGAAAAGGAAAGTGCGTGGTTTCGGTAGTATTATGTAGAAGGATATTACCCAAAAAAACCGTCTCTGAAAAAAAAACGATCCGCATCTGGAGGAAATCTCCGCTTAAATGGAAAGGGCGGTTCGCAACGAAGGCTGCTGGCATTAAGTCCTATGAGCTATGCGAATCAGAGACTGGCTATTTGTGGAGATTTTTCTTCTACACTGGCAAGAAAGACGAACAGACATCGTCTGTTTTGTCAGACGGACTGACAGTATACCTGAAGGACCAACCGACAGACACGCCGCCACTACTCACCAAAGCGACTCCAAAATTGTTCATGACCTAGTGAGTCCCTTGTACAATCCAGGGGCACACTTTGATCATGGTAAATTTTTATAATTAGACCTTTCTCGCTTAAAATCACAGGGGACAGACTACTTTGGAACACTCCGGGTTAACCGTGACTTTGTCCCCAAAACCCTTAAATCAGTTCAAAAACACGAGCTGAGGGAGAGCGTAGTCATCCAAACTTACACCGAGGTCTTGTTTTGTCATGTGGCACGAGCACGACTAATATCGTATCCCTCTTGTCCACCGGCACCAAACGGCATTACGTGCTTTCCAAGGCACGGAGGGGTCTTGGTATGTAAAGTTGGTCACCCATCCACGGACCAACCGCGGCAAGTATAACTTAACCTAATTGATCGACCCGTTCGCATGTTATTACTTGGCCACAAACCCCTAACACCTACAAACCAAACGGCATGTAAATCATTCAAATGCCAGACGTCGGGATGCTACGAGAGAATAATAGAAAACTTGTTGCCATCAAAATCAAAAGAAAAATATTTGAAAAACTATGAAAATTTTGTTCAATGGAAGAATTAAAGAAAATCTAAATCCTTATCCGAAAACATTTTTCTAGCATATTTCGGCGAACTCGCCAAGAAATTTAAACCGACAACGCTTTGGGTCATCTATTTAATGCTGAAATGCACAATTTTAATGAAACAACGTGAACATAAAGCAGTATGCAACCCTGACTTCAATGTTCAAAAGACAGTCAGATGGATACAAATGTAAAAAGTCAAGTGTTTTCACCACATTTTTACCTACATTTGTGGTGTTTACCACAAATGTAAAAATGTTCTTGTTTGATGTACCAGTTATTGTGTAGCTGGACCAGTTAAACGATACCACTGTATGAAGTGACCGTAGTGCTGTGTTGATGTAGATACTAGGCGGACAGGAAATTATAAATAGATAACTACTTTTAGGAGTTGGAGTGGAATCAGCGAAAGGGGCGTGTACTGTTGTAGATCAAATTAAACTCACTTGTCCGACTGTACAGATTACCTTTATAATTAATTATCAATCGTAGATGAAAATTATTGCATCTCTTTCGAAACCCTGTTGTAAAAAATAGAAAAGCGCCAAACTGTCAGTGACTTTGCTGCCCGTACCAATTGAGAGAATCACCACAGAGTTCTATACCACAATATAAAACTTCACTGCCACTTCACTTTCACTACAAACTCATTAATTAGTTAGGTACTTAAGAAATGCATAATTCCACTAAGAATTGATGCAATATTGCATATTCAGTACTGCGCAATTCGAACTCTAGTTAAACCGTACATAATAACTTTTTCAAAGCGTTTGTGACAGTTGACAATTACATTTACATCAAAGAATTTTTTTGAAGGATTGCGACACTTAAAATTATAAATATTATTATTAATTTGAATTGAATTGTTGTTGAAAATAGTACCTTATCTCTAAGGACGATACTGAAATAGAGAAGCAAAATCGTATCATAGGTTTTTGCTCGAAAGAATCGCGACAAGCAATTCCAAATATTGTGGAATATTAGGTGACGGTACTTTTTATAGTTGCCCAGAACCATTTTCACAATTTTATAATAGTCATAGTGACATGGGAAGTGGTGTGGAAACTACTAAAGCGAAGCCCTTATTTTCGCACTTATGCGGACCGAAAACAAAAAAGGTACCTACATTATTTTGTTCAACATGATAAAGTCTCAATTACCCGAATGGAACCCACGTAAAGTTCACACAGACAACGAAGGAGCAGCGATGAACGCCATTTTGAAAGTATTCCCAAATATTACATTGCGAGGGTGCAATTACGAGGGCTGCACTAAAAGTATCGGGAATGGAATATTTCCACTGTTCCTGTCATATTAAAATCTTTTTAATTGAAAACTCCTTGGTTTTAAAAATCGAATACCATTTATTTATTTAAAAAAAGATTCTCGGTCTTGTCACAAGGTTTTGATAAAATTAATTTAGTCGTTGAGAAAATGCAATTTGTCACAAGGTTTTGTCATACTTGTTTGGTCGTTGAGAAAATGGAATTGACTCGAGAAAATTCAAGAGCGATGATTTATTATGACTTTCGAAGTGGTTTAACACAAAACAGTGTGTTGACCGGCTGATTTCTGCATTTGGTGATGAAGCCCCATCCAAAACCACAATTTATCGCTGGTTTGCTGAATTTCAACGTGGACGTGTCAAGCTCAGTGATGATCCCCGTCAAGGTCGTCCAAAAACTGCAGTCACCCAAGAAAGTTGATGCTGTGCGAAAGATGATTGAGGAAGATCGACATGTGACATACCGCGAAATTCAGGCAACTTTAGACATTGGCATGAGTCAAATACAAATAATCTTGCATGAACAATTAGGTGTAAAAAAGTTGTTTTCCCGATGGATACCGCATTCGCTCTGTGAAGAGCAAAAAGCGGCTCGCGTTACTTGGTGCGTCAGAACTCTCGAAAGATTCCACGCAGGATCCTCAAATGCTGTATACAACATTGTATCAGGTGACGAATCCTGAATATACGCGTACGAACCCGAAACAAAAAACCAGTCACGAGTTTGGGTGTTCGAAAATGAGTTAAAGCCAACAAAAATTGTTCGTTCACGGAGTGTTGCAAAAAAAATGGTGGCCACGTTTGTCTCCAAAACCGGCCATGTTACGACTATTCCTCTTGAGGGACAAAGAACGGTTAATGCAGAATGGTATGCTAGCATTTGTTTGCCACAGGTCGTTTCTGAACTCCGTAAAGAGAACTGCAACCGCCGCATCATCCTCCATCACGACAATGCGAGTTCTCACACCGCGCACAGAACAAAAGAGTTTTAGAGCAAGAAAACATAGAATTATTAGACCATCCGCCGTACAGCCCCGACCTAAGCCCTAATGATTTCTATACTTTCCCTAAAATAAAGAATAAATTGCGTGGACAGAGATTTTCATCACCTGAAGAAGCTGTGGACGCCTACAAAACGGCCATTTTGGAGACCCCAACTTCTGAATGGAATGGTTGCTTCAATGATTGGTTCCATCGTATGGAAAAATGTGTCAAATTTCACGGAGAATACTTCGAAAAGCAATAAATACATTTTTAAATAGTAATGTTGTGTCACTTTCTTGATTCCCGAAATTTTCAGTGCCGCCCTCGTACCATTTGACTCGCAACAATTGGAAGAGGGAACTTCTTCCTGACTGCGAGATTCAACATGAAAGGATCAAATCAACAATGATAACTTCATTACTGACGTAGTTACAAATTATAAATAAAGAAATTTCAATTGGTCACGCTTTTGAAAATTACGCACATAACTAATTACTAATGTTGTTGTCAGAAGTGGTTTTAACAAGTGATACAACAATATTACCTGGTGGTATCGTTTAAAATAAAATACCCACCGTAGGTACGGCCAGGAGTATGGTGGGTATGAAGTGAAAATTTTATTTAATTTTTTTTTTTTCTTGTTGATTGTTTTTTTATTTAAGCTTAGAAATCATGACGGGGATACTAAAACGAAGATCGATCGCACATCTGTTATTCGAGATGAACCAGCTTAAATCGTACAGAAGTACATAGCACTACTTCCCACAGACTTAAAATCAGACCACGTCCAAATTCAAAATATTATACTGGGCATTGCTTTCGTCGATCTTCAGCGACTCTTCTTGCCGACACAGGTGTGAATTTAATCACTCTTAAAAGACATGGCGGATGGAAGTCTGACCGAGAAGCTGAAAGCTACATAGAAGAATCCATTGAAAATAAAAGCAGCATTACACGTAAAATGAACGAAAATATCCAATATCGACCATCGACCTCCCATCTCAGCATTAAAACACAGAATCACACTGAAGATACTACTATACAACAAACTTCGACATCGTTACAATTATCCCAAACCAACAACAGTCCATCCCAAGATTCAAAAATTGTCCATTCAACAAATGTATTTTCAAATAAAATTTTCTACACCGGTACTACTTAGTTTGAATTTCCGCGCATTATTTGAGAAAAGTACTATACAAACCTTGGCTGCAATCAGGCATTGATGGACTCATGTATTTGTGCCTCAGCTTCATCTCGGCCCACATTTTCACGATCGTCCATCAATGTCATTATTGCTGGCCGCGAAAGTAATGTACTATTTGTCTAACAAAATAAATAAAATTTTGCGATTTCTGACAGAAAGTGAATCGTTCGAATCTGATCGAAGATTCGTTTTTTTATTTATAGACTTTCACCCATGATGGTAAACGATGATGTGGATAAAGATGGAGCACGTTTGCTTAGAAAAGTAGCTTTTATGGCCAAAAAAGACATTAATTACGTCCTTTAGATTCTAGTGGAGATGTTGAGCATTTTCAAAATGTTCAACATCTTCACCAATACACACTGAACTTCTAAACGACTGAACTTGAGCAAGTAATTGCCCAAGTTATAACACTGGAACACATGAATGAAGGCACTTCGAATGTGGATGCAAGAATAAATAATGATCACGTAAGCCCAATTACTGATGGCTATGGATCCAAACATAGCAGACGTAGAAATCCAAAGCGATGATGTAGGCGATAGTGACAATTGTGAGATATCAGATGCCGATTTGTCGATAATAATTTCAAGTATGAATGTATAGCAGCGATAATTAAAGAAAAGCTACGAAACCAAGAGCCAACGGATGATACAATGGAATTATTCATAACAGGAGGAGAGATCTGGTAAAACATTTTACTCTAGACCAATTGTTGACCAAATTAAAATATGTTATAAGCAAACTTGCCAACAAATGGTTTGAGTTTTAAGGATTGATTTTATATTGAGATTCGTACCACGTGAGAAGAAATTTATTTTTTAGATATTTCGTCTGTTGCATTGGGTTTTTCTTGTATTTCGTTTTTCCTGAACCGATTTTTGTTTTGTTGCCCCCCAGTATTGAGACGACAAGGCGGATAAAACAAAAATAATAAATCGGGTGAGCGATTTTCGAGTTTTTAACAAGATAGGTTAATTTCTAAATATAATAAAACAAATGACAGTACCCAGCCGTAAATATGGTACATTCTGTTCTAGAAAAAGTTCGGTTTTATGTTACGTCGTATGATCGTTTCTCTCACTCATGTCGTTGTGACAGGCTCCTGGCTAATGATCGATGTATCATAATTACATCTGGGTACTGTAATAGGTACCAAGTTGGTTTTATAAATCGAAATATTTAATTCAAAATAAGCATAACTCGTAGTGTAGCTAACACTACTATTTGTTCTTAAAACTAACAAGGTGTACAGGGACTCCACATTGGTGAGCGGTGTTGGTTCCTGGCCTGGTTTGATTATCTCCTTCTCCTCTTGCGCGAGTCTTCTACCTCATCGTCTTCTGAGTCTGAAGCGTCCCGATGCCTGCGCTTCCCTACAGGATACCCCAACTCTTGCAGCTTCTTCTTTGTGTCCTCCGACAGCTCACGCTCAACTCAGTCAACAGCTTGATCCAGGACGGCGGGGATCTCTAATGCGCGACAGTGCGACTTAATAAACTGGTCCATATACTGGACGGCCTTAAGGGAGGAGTATTCCCAGACAAGCTTTATTTGGGATAGGACCGCCCCTTCTGCTCCTGTCTTCCCTAGGCTTAGCAGACGCTCAACGATCTCTACCCTCAGCTCTTCTCTCCCCATGACGATCTGTGTGAAGATGCTGGCTAGCGCCAGTATACTGGTCTACGACTCCATGGGCACCAGGTCCTGGACCTTGGCGGATGCAAGCGCAGCCTTCCAGCGTTTGGCATAGGCAGGGGTGTTCTGAGGGGTAATGGGCTTGGCGAGGGTCATCAGAGATGAGAGAGTCAGGGCAAGAATGCCCTGGTCCGTCACCTCAGGTGATTGGGGTGTTTCTCTAACAGCAGGAGTGGCCCTTCGTGAGCCGGCGATACACTCTATGGACACAGGAGCTAGAAATGACAAAACAAGAGAGAGGAGAAGGTCCTCTGAGTAACATGTGGTGCCGTCGGCAAGAACCTCTCCGCCTCCTTTGTGACACTCCATCCAGTTGGTAACAAACTGATATTCTCTTTGGGTACTCAGGCTCAGTGCCTTGGTGGGGGTTGGGATTATGTACACCATGGTGGAGAGAGATTGATTCTGGAAGTGGAGACTGACTTCTGTGACTTTGTAGGTCACTTTTTGTCGTAGATGAACATAAACTATACTGAAGATTTCTCGTTATCTTCATTTCTTAATACAGTGTGTTCAACAAATCATTACTAAAAAACATGACCCCTCTTCGCAGTCGGCTAAGTAAACCACGTTACATAATATACATACAGCTATATATAATCATAAGTAATAAACTTCATCAGTTTCGTACAAATAGTAAACTATAATAATCTTAATTATTATAAAATAAGGCACTTCATTGTGAATAACAGAATGTTTCAAGAATACTGATCTCTTCAAAAAGAACTTCATAAAATATCACATGTTTCAAATACATTTTCAACTGTTTATACATATACTTCCAAGTAAATCTTGAAAATGTGGAATGTGGCAAGTTTCCAACAGAATCATCCGTTTCAATGATTAAATATTGTTTTAAAGCGCAGCTTTTAATTATTCATATAACTTCATTTTAAACTACTTAATACAATATTGTTTCTATAAATGTAGGTATATACTACTTCATTGATTTTAAGTATTTCAGCATAAAGTAGACAATCATTTGTATAAGCACTTATCGATTTTTGGAATTGCAAATTAAATTGTGGAGCCCAGTTTTTTTTAAGCATCCATAAGCAGGGCGAAAATTGATCGCTGAGTAGGCGCGGTATGATATGAGAACACCGAAAAATAATATTTGAAAAGTTTCGAATACGGGAGCCGTGGTCAGGGTTCCACTTTCAGATTTCCAAAATGAACAAAAAATAACGCAATCTTCAGCACCGTAGATTTTCGTATGATCGTCAGCGGCCGGACGCTTAGTGACTTAAATAGACAAACCTAATGAAGAAGCTGTGGGCTTTCCCTAATTTTGATCTTGAAAACTCCCGATTTTCGAAACATCACAAAACATTTTTCAAAAAGATTTTCAGGGCGAATAAAAGTTATTCTGTGCAATAGTGTAACATGTCATGATAGTGAATATATAAATATCAGACGGATTGATGGAGCCTTTTGGCAAATATTTCAAAATTGGACAGTTGTCAAGAGCCACCACATATCGGCCAAAGTTAACATAATTACCTATCGCATACAATGATTTGTTTGGAAAGTTTTTCCTTTGTTCTTACATAAATAAATAGAACAAAGTGGTTGTAATTTCCACAATATATTAAATACTTTACAATCCTGCCGATGCCGCCTGTATATATAAACCTCCAACTGTCATTAACGAGACACAATAGAATTTTAATTGTTATCGGCCATTAGAAGGCCAATCGACAGTTTAGCGGATAATAGTATAATTTTCATTTGAACAACCATTCCATTGCCTCAACAGATAAATAAAATTACGGCTGTTTGTACATTACATTGGTCCAAAACAAAAAAAAATATATAGTTTACACAGTGATTGTCTGAAGAGGAATGTAGGTTTATGTACAGTTGGAGGCTCTTTGCTGTCGCCAAGCCGCATGGAACCCTGCAGCCGAATCCGAATCAGAGTCTCCTTCCTCACTTACACCCATTTGAGCCCGAGGCTGTAAAAAATAATTATTAAGTATTGACATCAGCTGTATATTTCCAGTAACTGAAATTAAAATAGGTTTTAACATACACACATCACATATAATATGTTTATAACAGTTTTGGGTCGAAGCGATAGTTTTCGCGAACCATATCAGCTGCGGAGCACTTGACGGAGGTCAGTTGAATGTCATACGCGATGTAAGCTTCTAGATTATTCTAGAACCTTCGCCTGTCAAACGGATTGTGGCGGGAGCGGTTCGTAATACCCGCCTGTTACAAGGTAAGTGATTTTTATTTGAGGCAATTTAATTGCAAATGTTTTATGTCAATAGTTGAATGTTGTAAACCACCTAGATCTATCATGGATCTGACCAATGGATCTTCTGAGATTGAACCACATGCAAACTAAAAAGGGCCTTTTTATATTTACTTGGTCAGGTGTGGACGGCGTGCTGCGGCTATGCGCCGCTCCGAGCCCCCGCCGGCCGCTAGCGCCACGACGTCGCACCTTGTTGTTATTAGGAGGTGGCATCAGCTTGTCGTCTTTCTGTTCAAGATACATGTTTTATTAAAAACGCTATTTCATACGAAATTATGATCGATATTTTAGGTTAGAAAAGAAGTGTCTAAAACGGAATGTGCGCGACCACTATGTGTATTTAATCTGTGGACGTGAAAGTCCTGCTTTGCCGACTCTAGGCGGCTGCCGAAGATACAACGCATATCGTCGCGAAAATAAAAACAATTATTATAGGTAAAACTTTAGTATGGAACAGCTGATTTTTTTCGCGATTTCAAAGTTGCTCCCATAGTAAGAGTTATTCAGTTCAATGATCTAAAGCCCTTCTTAAAGTCTGTAAAGTTATTTTTTTTAGCATAGTCATACGTAGAAGTCATAGTAGTCATACCTACGTACTATATTATATTGATGCAATACGATAAAGTGGAATTATTACTTGTATATTGTCAGCGGAGCCCCAACTCTTCAGCTGGTCGCTGTCGTCGGACCGCCGCTCTTCCCGGTCGCGAGTTCCCTTTGGCGCGTAGGCTGAAGATCTAGTTGCGCCCACCCCTAAGAAGTTACTAAACGCTTCTGTGGTTTTCTTCACCCTCACGTTAAGCGAACCGATGCGTAGAAATCCTTCTTTTTCTGCGAATGATGCACTTCACATTTAACACTTTCAGTGTCCACAAAGTAGACACAATAGTTTGATCAACCTGAACCATAAATGTGGCTCATGGGATAGGGAAAGGGTTTAACATCCTTAAAATTATTTACTTCACAGTAATTAAGAAAATTATCACATATCACATCGACAACAATACACAATTACGAGGTCACATGACAAAAGATAAGAAAAAATGTTAAAACATCGTTATTTGTAGAAAGGTTTAGGGTTACTACTCATTGAAAACATTTAGGTTTACATTGTAATCAGTTAAATCAGTATTATAAATAACATACATTAGCATGGCATGTGCTGAAATAGAATCATATTACCAAAATAACTATTTACAATAATATTATCTTAAGTGTATTCTATACGATATGTAACAAAAAACCCTGTCTGATCCCAAAGGGCCACATAGATACTGACATAAAATTAACAAAATTTAAAGGGATTATTATTAAAAAAAAAAACGAAGTATTTGTAATTTGTAATACACGGATTTTGGTCAAAATTATCTCAATTTCATTTAAAAAATTGCTATAAGAGGTCATACAGTTGTGACGTATAGACAGACAACCGCTACACGACAGCCGCCCGCGCCCCAGGTATTGCTAGGTTCAAAATCCCCAATGTAAAAAAATTGCGCGGATTTTTTTATCACCACGTTTGTAGACACTTATCACGATACTTAACAACACGAATCAGACAGGGTTTTATCTACAGGATTTTTTGGATACTGTATACAAAAAATTGTGACTGTTAGGGTAGGTAGTGATTTTTCTTTAAATTACATCAACGTGTAAAAACAAGGCGAATACTAAAGCCTCCTCTGCGCTACTGCCGAAGGCCGCAATTGCGACCACGAGACCAATGGGGCAATTATCATTTATTGGCGTTGTTACGGACCACGTGTTGTTAACTATTAGTATTTTGTTCACCAGTTGAACACTTTTTGTAGATTTTTTTAATACAATTAGTCTTTACAACTTGTTTAAGGTGTAAAGGTGTCCAAACATTGACCGGCAAGTGCGCGGCAGCAACACGCGGCGTTTGCAGGACACATTTCTGCCGCGCAGCTAGCTCAAAATAATGGTGCGCGGCAGCCGCGCACGTTTACTGCTTTATGTTTGGACACACCTTAACCGATAAACAAAAACTGAAGGCACAACATGTAGAATACATGTTTTATAACTTGTTGTAAACGCGGGGTTAGATCTAATAAACAGTGAGGCCTCATTCTTCAAGCAGTTTCGCTTTGGCGGCAAATTTAATAAGAGGTTACCAATTTGTACAGCTTTATTTACTAAACCTATTTTAGAAGACCTACATGGTATGAAGGTATTAAATGTGATTGTTTTACCCAATAAGACGAGTGGAATTACAAATAACAAACAACCTTTGACTAACTACAATGCGTAGAAAATTAACAAATACCGCAACCCTGAGATGTGCGCACGTGAAAGAACAAATCATAATATCACCCACTACGAATCGATATCCAGGTTTTATCTTGTTTTTCAACTTTGTACTCTTCTTGATTATTTCACTGATGTAAAGGTATGTTATGTACCTATTATTTACGACAGAAAACATAATTACACAGATTGTAAAATATGATACCAGTACGAGGATGATATTATGATGTAATGTTGTAAGTACGAAATTGAAACAATAACACGCAAGTAAGCACTGTGAGGACGCAGACACTGTTTTGTGTATCTTACTTGATTGAGCATTAATTGTGTTCGGAGATACTCTTATGACGGGAGGAGCGGTTACAGTCCGACGTATGTCATATGTGTCTGCCTCTGTAAAACATCTTCCGCTTAGGCACTTCTGCTGCACGAAATATCAGGTATTTAATTTGTACTTACACTTTAACTGAACTGAAAAGCTCTATTCTACTTAATACAATAAATACCTCATTTACCAACAATTAAAATGTAGGGGAAGGTTCAATACTTAGCTACGGAGAGCCTGGTGTATCGGACAGTGCCGATAAAATCTCAATATTACCTAAACCAAATATCATCCAAGTACGTTAAAGAGTTATTGAAAGAATCGTTGGTTCGCAAATGAAGCAACTTCTTATAATGACAATTTCTCCTGAGGGTAAATCTCACAAAGGCAAAAATATTAGTAATATGACGAACTTCACTATAATCACAAAGACAGACGTTTATTTTGCCCCTGAAATGACAAATTTGGCGTACATACGAATTCCATATTAGGAAGACACCTATTTGACCTGTGTAGTACAGTAGGTACAATCAAACTGTATAGCCTTTTTCCAACTATGTTGGGGTCGGCTTCCAGTCTAACCGGATGCAGCTGAATAGCAGTATTTTATACGGAGCGACTGGCAATCGGACCCAGGACCTCATGCTCGAGAGTGACGCTTGCGGCTACTAAATCAAAGAGGCAGTCTAGTCTAATAAGTATTTTAAAGAGGAAAAATTGTTTGTTTATACGTTTGTAAAAAAAGAAAGCTACACTATGCCGAGTGTTATAGGATATAATATTTTATGTTTAAACAACGTAACTTAATTTTTTTTTCATTGCTTTGTTCATACTGTAGTAATATTTTATGTCTAAACAACGTTACTTAATTATTTTTTTCATTGCTTTGTTCATGCCGTAGTAATATTTTATGTTTAAACAACGTTACTTAATTATTTTTTTCATTGCTTTGTTCATGCTGTAGTAGAGCGACAAGATTTTGATCATAAATAGCTCTGACCAATTCACAAAAAAAAAATACCTGTGACTAATCTACAAATAATTTATCGATGACCAATCATTTACAGTTGTGACCAATCATCCACTTGTATAAAACCACTTATTTTGACCTCATTTAATTTGGCAACCCATTCGCGGTATGTTCTTTGAAGTATATTATCAAAGTAAGAACTTTGAAAAAATATATATTAGAAAACATCCGAAGTCAGGTTTGGTTAAGAAAAATATTTCTATACGACTTTCCTCATACATCCACTAGAAAGAAAAATAAAATAAAGAGAAAGAAAAAAAAGAAACTAAAGAATCTTAACTAAACGAATAAGTACATTAAAATATATTAAAACGATTTAAGTAAATATGTTTTGCGTAGCAGCATACTTCTATATGATCCTGGTGATAGCGAAGTGTCCATGTGGACTAGATACTGTCTGGGCTTCCTGCCTGACCAGTCGCGGACATTTGGATCTGCATCTGCAAAACAGGAAATAACACTTTTTAAACATACACGACATGATATTTTTTTTTTTTTACAAATGCTTAGAAGTACCTCTTAATACACCGCTACACCGCGCTTAATATACGGCTTTTAGGTTCAAAATGCAGTGTATTAAATTAAACACGCGTGGCCGCGTTTTGATTATAAACAATATAAATAAATAAACATCACAGCATTGAATAAAAATGGAAATATTCGGTATTA
Organism: Lithophane semibrunnea; assembly: GCA_947363905.1. Lineage (NCBI taxonomy): Eukaryota > Metazoa > Arthropoda > Insecta > Lepidoptera > Noctuidae > Lithophane > Lithophane semibrunnea. Next base: position 3,241,309 of record OX376186.1, on the reverse strand, counting down.
TTTTTTATTTCGTCAGCCCATCGAGAATACCAACCAACCCTTCGATACCGTTCTTTACCCGTGGTTAATATTTACGGGTAATTTTTTTTTCCCATGGTCCCTCCGAGAAATACAAAGCTGCCAAATTAAAATGGTAGTCCCTAGAAGGTACCGTCCCTCCGAGAAATACAAAGCTGCCGAATTAAAATTGTACCTAAAATATAATCAAATGACCAGTACCTTTGTACTCATAGTATGTCGTATCTATTTTGTATTTTACTGTGTGTACATAAATAATAAAATAAATAAATACAATACTAGACTTATTCATAATTAAAGAATATAAATTAGGAATCGCAAGATAAAAAAATCACTAATATATTTGTAACAAACAAGAAGTTGTTTAAAATCGAAATATTTTATTTCACATAAACCTATACGTGCCTATCACATTGCGAAAATAAGTGTAACAAACATTACCCAATTTTCATTTACCGCAATAGTCACAGTCCCAGGACATTTAAACTTTTTCCAATTGCTACATCTCCATTTCACTGATCCATCTTTATTCCCAGTATGTTTAAAAAACTGATAGTTGTCGTAAAGTAGAACTTCACCTCGCTTTCTTTTAATAAATTCATTGATCAGTGTCGTGACTAATAATAACATAAAACAATAATTAATAATAAATATAAAGATTGGCAAAGAGTTTTTAATTGTTATTTAATAAAGAGTTTTTAATTGATTAACACCCGATAATATTATATGAAAAAATAAACTATTCGCCCTTAATCACGTGTAAAAAGTAATGCATCTTTTTAAATAATTGGAACCTTTGTAATAAGACTTGACTTAGGCACAATTTAAATTCAGCAATATTGTGTTTCTCGTAGGGACTGTACCTTCCAGGGACTATGGGAGGGACTACCATTTTAATTTGGCAGCATTAAACTTCTCGGGACTGTTCCTTCCAGGGACTACGGGTCACACACGTTCGATACTGCCAGAGAAAAAACGATAATCTAGTATTCATTAGTTGCTGCTTCGACTCAGTGCTTCTCCTTTAAAATCCGATTGCACACGAATAAAGAATCCGCGAAAATAAATTTATGATATATATATTTTTTTTCGAATTAATTTTTTCTTACTCAATATTGAGAGTCACGACTGGTCGAGGGCTTTTTGTTCTTGGTATCAAATGGTTCTATTATTCTTGTTGAACATTTTAGCGTTTGTAACACTTCAATAATCCAATAAACTTGCAACATGACTCTCAAGCTAGGCAACTTGACAACTTTACAATAATTACAGAGCGTTGAGTGAGATAGTAGATAGTCTATCTCTAGATGATCTCTCTTTCGCTTCCTCCCTGGTTAGAATGTGGCGATCCGAGGTTTATAAACTCGTTGACAAATTCTAGATCTGCGAGTTCTCCCTCTCCAGTTCTAGAGAGTTGACCGGTTCTGTCGATATTCAATCCATCCTATTGGTCAAAACACATCCTATGCGATTATCGCCTTAAAGTTCATCGTGCGACTTAAAGGTGACGATGTACTTTTAGAGTTGGAAAATAAATCTAGGTGGAGACTAAAAATTTGATTAAAAGGCTTGGGTACACATCTAAAAGTACCATCTGCAAAAAAATGTGTACGGTGGGAGTCTTGTAAAATTTTCCTTGATTTTTCTGATGAAAATATCAATAATTTATTTATGTCTCCTTCGTCCGCTACTAAATAACACAATTATCATTTTGTATGATTTGCAATACCTCTAAAAAAATCGAATAAACCCATTTTCTCTTTAGTTTCACATAACCTCATATTAGAGGCAGAGGATTTTTTTGCTCATCTAGTGGCACAGTAAACTTTCTTCCTCTTTTCATTATCAGCAATCGTATCAATATCAATTTATGCGAAAATTGAGATTGACTTTGAGTTTTACAAATGTCAAACGGCCGACATCTTTTTTGTCTCGTCTAATTTTATATTGTCATTGAAATGCCAGTGATTGACATTATAAATATCGACTATTTGTTCAAGGAGTATTTAATACTCTTATTGAAAAAATATTATTATACTGACAACAATCGTGTTTTTGGGCTAGAATTTTCATGATGCTAGCCCGCGTTCTACTTAATAAAGATGCGGTCTATTTTTCCTCATTCAATAATGTCATAGGTCTTTATGTAATACGGCGACCCCTCAAATTTTAGAATATAATACTGCTATAATCTATGATCATATTTCAATAGCATTGGAATAAAAATTGCTTTTGATATGAAAGTTACTCAATAAAAAAAAATCTGATGAAGCACTACTGAACAATCGTAACTACGATAGCAACCAAACTTAAAAGTCATACTGCTGCATCACTAAATCATAGACAATTTCAAGCGGCCATTTTTGTTTACATCTTTGGCGAATTTTGAAACGCCGGACCTTAGGTACCCGACTGCCAAGGACCCAGGGCTATTTGTTCAATCTTTTAAGCATTTAGTTCAAATCCTAAATAAATATAAGCCAGGGCAGTGAAGAGACGGCCAGTCCTATCAAATGCGTGGATCAGCACCCATTTTGAAGGGGACTGAATAATCCAACACGTCATTTTGTTTATGCTTTATAAAATTATGCTGCATTATTATTGTGCCAATGTAAATTATGACAATATATTTTATGCTTAACATTAGTAAACCTGTTTTAAGCATAAGATTTGGAATTTTGGACGCATTTATAAAGTGGATTGTTTTTGTTCTATAGGATTAATTTGGTTCGATAATTTAACAGTGTGGGTTGATAATATGATTTAGCATAAATGGGCCAATTCTGTAGAACATTTAATTCATGTTAAACTTAACGCCATCTGTGAAATATCTCTTTCACTTATATGAAATGATTGTATGCTGCGCTACCGCGTCACTGGGACTTACTAGCACTAGTTGGTCCATTTGGTACGCATTAAAATCACTAGATGGTGTTGCGGCGCTCGAAATTTTGCAGTAACCATTACGTTACTTCAATCTGTAGCAGAAAACACTTGTGTTGTTGCACTTGTATATTAGCACACTTAACTTAAAAATTGGCAAATAGTAGCATAATATTTTCGTGACACTGTCTTAAGATAGTTTTAGTCACATTCCGGTTGTTTACGATTATTTAAAGAGTTGTGGAATCATTGTTCTGAAAATCATTCTCTTAACAGTGTGCAGCGTTCCAAGGAAGTTATTGATGACTATTGAACCTAACAAATTAATATGTATATATTAACTAGAACTTAATATTTTTTGAGTTTCATGTGTTACCCAGAGTAAAAATAAATATTAAGACGTTTAAAGCAACAAACTGAGCATCGCCAATAGGTTCACCGCTTTTACCTCAACTGGTCTGATATAATTTAATTATAATAATAACATTAAAAACACCAATAACATCACTAATAATTATTATGTTGGTGTTCCTTAATGTTTATTTTTTAATGTACCTACCACCTAAGTTAACATTGTGGAATGCAAATAAATATATTGAGTATTGAGTACCTACTTATTAGATCCATATCTCATATCTCATAATCTCATAATCTCAAAAAATCCATATCTCATAATATCATAACAAAAAATGGATCATTTTGACCTTTGAACTCCATGAGTTCAAAGGTCAAAATGATCCATTTTTTGTTAATATATCGGATTAGAGTTTTTTTTTTTATTACTTGCATAATTATTATTTAAATAATTTGGGAATCTTTTTTCTTTTAGTTTGCATACAGCCCCGCACTAATTATGTAATTGAAGGAGAAAAAACTTACCGTATACTTCTACTAATAGTCTATACACGTTCTCGTGGCGAAATTGCATTGCGATGTGCAGAGGCGTGTATCCCTGTAACATACATATTTATGTTTTCAAACGAGTCATACGAGATCTTCTTATTTTTTGAATATGAACCGATTCTTTTCTACAGGTAGGTACAATCTCTGTATTTCTTCTTTATTGAAAAATTTGTTAAGTGCCTTTTGGGCAGCTACTTTCGCGGACATGCATATATCTGAACAATGTAAGGACTATTCCTACTCGAAAGTTTTTTTTTTTCAAAAAAATCACACTGTGTCCGCATGGTTGGTGTGATTTTGTATTAAAAAAGAGATTAGATGCGTAACCGTAATGGTACTTTCTGCATTACTTTAAACATATATACAATATAATAATATAAATTGTATACATATACAAAGAAGTTTCGGAGATTGCACCTTTACGATAGTATCAGATATGAAATATTTCAACAAGAGGGAGAGCGCGGGACGGATGAGGCTTACACAGAGTTGTAAAGGCTCACATCTGCTCCCGGCTCCACATACATTGCCCCCGTTTGCGAATCCAATACTTACATTCAATATTATCTGCGATAGATATTAAACCCAGTTGGATATTACTGAATATATAACAGCGACAGCTGTAGCGTAAAAAAAGTGAAAGCACCTATATTGTGACATAGGGAAGTTAAGTTTATTTTTATATCTGAGATAGCTAAATGCCATTAGGTTTACGATACATGGTAGATTCGCTATAAGAACGCCATCTGAAATGGCACTACTAAGCGCTAACATCAAACCTCTTCGAGATAGTTATTGGGACACATGGGCACTATTCTAATGGCATGTAAGAACTTACATTAAGTTGTCATAAAAAGACTACAGCTTTATGAGGAAAAGAGAAACATTAAAACCCTAAGTGGTGCACAGATAAATTTACCACCACTTCTCTTGAATCCACAAGTAGTCCAGCAATAAAATTCTCGGCGGACTTACCCCATTCTACTTCCGTCGCCGACGATGCCGAACAGCACATGAAAAAGATTGTAACGACACTTTAACGATACAGTAAAACAGGCAAAATAACTCGCAGTAAGTAAATTTGATTGGACATTAAAGCTTCTAGGTAAAATTTGCAATTACTCTCACTGCGGATGTAAACACATAATTAACTCCATTTGAAGTCAATTGGAATCGCTAACTCTTAATACTGTTGCATATTTTATGCACAATAATGTTATTTTCTATGGTATAGGTATATACCTCGCTTTCATTGTTGGCACCAATGAAATTGCAACCTTCACAGCTTTTACGTTTTCATGTGGATTCCTTGCTTGCATTATGGGTCAGAATTAACTTTACATTTAACTTGGCAGTATTCAGTTATCAACCGAAATAAGAAGTTGAGAGTAGATATCAATACTATTGGGACCTATGCATTTTTTATTTTTCATTTTTCTTTTGATAGGCCGGGGAAATTAGGTTTGAACCCTGCACTAAGTCTTAATAGCGATTTTTTCTACCAAGTAAAATGTTATTGAAATTAGATGTTTTTCAATACGTCTTAACTAGGGATGCAAGAAGTGTAAAAAAGTATCGATATATATCGTATCGATATTTAAAAAATATATCAATATCGATTTCGATATATCGATATAACGGTGAAATTTTCAAAAAAAAAATTTTTCTTTTGTAGTTCAAGTTTTATAATAATTTAAATACCAAACTAGGAAAAAAAGTACTAATATTTTTTACGGCTCTGAATTCCAGCGGTTTTAGTCAGCGGCGACAACGGTGTTGCTATTGAAAATATATCGTTTTTGATACATTTTCGATACTTGATATTTTATATCGATACATCGATATATCGAAATAATAAATATCGCCTGAAAATATCGACATATCGAACAAAAAATATCGATATTTCGATATTTTTTCTGCAAGCCTAGTCTTAACATACAGGGAGTACCTATGTTAAAAAGTGTCCGTAACCTACACGTTAAATTCAAATTAGAATGCAAAGTTAGCTTAAAATTCGGCGTGAATTCTGTGGAGTAATCGTATTAGATGGTATGATTATAGACGTCTTTTCCATAAATATAGAAAAAATTGTGATATCAAGACATCATTTGACCACACTGAAAATATTCACACCTAAATAACAAATACTAGTTGTGTTTCAGCTTCTCAGCTTTGTAAATAATGTACTTATTCACAGCATGCCATAACTGGAGGATGTATAGCTTTCATAGTTAATTACGACTCACCGATCGTTCGTTGACTACTTGTCGGGTAACCCCACCCAGCAGTTTCACTAAATTTTCATCACCGCGTTTGCAAGCCCAGTGCATCGCCGTCTGAAATAAATTGACGAGTAAACTTTCAATACTTATATACATACTGCAGCGCCCTTAAACGTACTAGTAAACTGCTAATCTAATTATAGTGCAATTTCGAAATCGATACCAAATAATAAAGTTAAATATTCAGATCCTAAGACCAAAACACGATTCCATCACGAAAAGAGTTTAGTAGGTCGAGAAACAAATTACTTGATTGTCAGTCTTTTATTTTTATATATGTAAAACACTTTGATGGACAATATAATGCCGAAATTATAGCTCTTTATAATCGGAACGCATTAGGATGATTTGCATCCAGATTAAAGATTATATTTTGGTGAAGGTAGGTGTTATTAGCATAGTTATAGGAATTATCTTGCTATCATCGTTGGTCATTTTAATATTTAAAACGTTATGGTAAGTGAAGGATAATTTTAAGGAACCGTATTTTAGATGAAGGTTGCTTTTAACTGCAGGTAATAGTTAGCAATTTAAGTGGTTTTTACTAGTTGTTTATTCTATAAAAATCGGAGTTCAATATTAAGTCACTACCTTAAACTAATTGTATGTTTTTTTTAAGTTTTAATAGGTAGGTACCTACATACAAGTGTGTAATTTGCGTCACGAGATTTTGACATCACTGAAGTTTTTACGATCCCTATTTAGGTACAAAGTTTCTCGTTTCACGAGCCTATCGCAGTTGTCGTGGGAGAAGAGAGGTATGTAACTAAGGAAGAATTGAAAACCAACGTAAGTCTTATAATAAACTACAAGAGGCGGCGACAATTTGCAATAAAACACAATGTTCAGAACTAGTATAATAGTGGGTTAAATAATAACATTGTTCTTGGATCAAGCCAATCAGTGAAGGAGAGTGATCGAGACCGACTGGGAAGTATCTCCCGGGACCGTCCATTGTGAGAGTGTATGGAGGAAGCCTGTTTAGTAATTACTCCGACTAACCGGCTTCGGATATTGAAACTGCACTTACACTAACAAAATCTCAGTCGTTAATAGAGAACCGAGTGATTATTTATCAACAGATGAACTAGTAGTCAACGGTAGGCACTAGTTAGTGTAAAATAATAAAATAGGAATTGGGTATTTACGAGAACGCCTAGAAAACACTTTCTTTTAACTTGCACAAATCGATTTCACCCAAAGATTGTCGATAATAATTTTTTGTGCAAAACACCTACACTACATAAAGAATATTCTAGAGTAGTCAAACAAATCATTGTGAAAGTTAGGGCACACGTTTTAAAAATACTAATTGTTAGATTGCTAGCCGCCATTTCTTAAATAACTGTAAAGGCCACAATTGTTCTGTGTAATGTAAGAATGAAAACGTCTACGTATATGTAGGAATGAAAAAGCGTCGACAAATACAGATTTAATAGTGATGCGATTGACCCACGCTCTACCGGAGCCCATAAAATCTACGTCACCTTAGGTGTGCCAGGGTTCTCAGTCAGCAGTTAAGACTTGCGAATATATATTACTTTATCCGAGCCGAGGGTACGAGTTACGTACCAATCGGCGTATGTACAAGATGTAGGCGTGATCGTCGCTGATTCAGTGGGGTAGTTAGTGGCGGGCGGTCCTAGGTTCGACGTCGCCGGGAGAAATATTGGCCCCAGGGGAAGCGCTGTTAATTTGCAGCGCACATTGGGCACTGGCACGATTTTCCACGTATCTATCTACGTAGGCGTTTAGAGTTGACTACGTCAATATTGGTAGAGGCAATTTCGTTCTATACAAGTATTTTCTCTGTTCAATGAAAGCTTTGAGTTTGTTCCATTGTACATACGTATTTTAATGACAGCAGCGTTGTTTTAATGACAGCAGCGATGTTTTTACATTATTAGCACACGATAGATGTAACTTTAAATTGTGAGTAGTTTGACAACGTTTGAAGGTTCTAAGATTTCATGAATCATACACTAACGAATCTTTCTAGGTGATGTTAGGTACTTGATAGGGGCGGTCATAGGTCTACGCTCAGATATAAGCACGGGATCAGCACAGACTCAACTCGAGCCGATCAGAGGCTATAGACAAAATCCCTTTTCTTTAAGCGTTAACGCCAACGAAAAGATCAAATTGTATGGAGTTGACATTAGCATTAGAGATGTCACGTGACTGCTGCTGTCAACTCCATACAATTTGATCTTTCCGTTGGCGTTAACGCTTACAGAAAAGGGATTTTGTCTAGGCCCCCAGGATTCTTTCTAATACTTACTTATTAGGCAAACTCCCCAAACCTGACTTACGAGGGGTTGATACTGTTCGCTGTACGGAAAACCATTTAAAACTGCACGGTAATACTTTACGGTTCCAGAAATGGTAAAAAGGAACACTATATTGATTCAAGATCGGCCAAGAAGAACATACCTTTATCCCTGAGGAAAATATTCTACTTTTCACACCTTCTGCGAGATTATAAAAAAGTAATTCGACTTTTTTTTATAAAAGATTTCAATGTTTAGTTGAGGTTCCTTTAAGTCACTTTATTGACCAGCGGGTTTATAATGAAATCCTGTACAATATTATTGCCCGGTTAAACCCCAGGGTTATGATAGATGACTCACTTTAGGCTAGGCTTGCATGACATTATTGAGCAGGTGCGAAACAAATTTTATATGAGTGCTGCGAACATATTGAAAATTATACTTACAAAATAATGTTTTTTCACTCAAGCGCTTCCTTTAACCATAACTTAAAATAAAAAATATAGCCTGTGTTGTTATATGCCTATGATGGCTTATAGGTTTAAGAGGGTCGTGCGTCTGTGACAGAATGGGTTATAGTCCAGACGTGGTCCTTTGACTGACGAAATTTGTGCGACAACCCATATTTTTTTTACCTACCATAAGTTTAAAAGTCACATCTACACTACATTAATAAAAATTAAATTCTGTTCATTGGTAACCACATCACTTGAGAACGGATGGAACGATTTGGCAATTTAATTTTATAAAATCCGAATTAGGTTTAAATGGAAAAGTTTCCTGGGAAATTATCAAAAACGGAAAAAAAATGGAACGTCCTTTTTTCTATGGGATTTTTGTATAAATTCTTGAAAATTGGACAGGACAACGTCCGTCTTAATAAAACTGTTACGGTTAGCTAGTTCTTAATAAAACTGTTCTGCCGAAGATAAACGATGAACTACCTTTGAGTGTTGCAAACTAGGTATTACTCTCTAAACAGTATGTTAACTAACAAAGGGCGTTCCCGTTAACCTGCAATAGTATACTTAGTGTCTATACACGCTAAAAAAAATATTACCATTAAAAAAAAAATGTTTTTTTTTGTTTTTGTATAGTAAAATATTCACAAAAAATATTAAATTGTTACGGAAAATAAACTCTCTGTACACGCCCAATTGTCACACTTGTTTTTCTACGTTGAAATACAAGTGTGCGTGTACAGAGTGTTTCTTTTACGTTTGAATTTAATCGTTTTGTGAACATTCCACGACACAAATATTTTTTTTTTTTTTTTTTTTTGAGTTCTAATATTTTTTTTAGCATGTATACACGATATACTATTGCAGGTTAACGGGAACGCCCTTTGTTAGTTAACATACTGTTTGTAACTACTCTAGAACCTAACCTTTGTATATTTTTTTTTTCAATAATTGGCAATTTTGAAATAATACCATAGATATATAGCATAAGGAATATCCTTGACAGGTATGCAGATATGTATAAAATAAATAACTTACGACGAGATATATGCTCCATCAACTTGTTAAAAGCGACGGACATTTACCAGCTAATTGGCGCAGTTCTTTGTAATATCAGCTGGAGGGCATCCAGTAATCATAATATGAATGTTTTACTACAGCTGTAATTTACAAGTAATTAAATATACTTACATACTGCATGTTGCACGCGTTCACACCATCGGCGGCGGCAGGAATCGGCGAGCGACATGCGGGAACAAAGTCCAAATGTAATTAATCCTACATAATGATACATGAACTTGTAAAGCCCGACATAAAAATGTTACCATGGCAGCAGTTATTTTAAAAGATAAGGGTCCTTTGAATATCCTTAAAATAAAAATCTCATTAAGGCGACGTTTCCGGGTCAGTGGACTACAGAATTTACAAATTTACTGTCGGCTAACCTAATAAATTTAAAACAGGATTACGTGGTCCGTGCACAAAGCAAAGCTTTACAATTTGCCCGATATAAATCTCTCGTCTGCGTCAAACGACTGACTTATCATTGGAAACGAAATGACTTAAAAAAGGCCTAGACATTGAAGTTGACTGCCTTCTTATAACCGCTCTATCGCTGTTGGAGTCACACAAGAGGCAAAGAATGTACCTTCCTATCAAGTATTAATGTTTTTAAATATTGCACCGTAAAAATCATAGTCTGACAACATACATACATAATCAGCCTATAATGTTCCCACTGCTGGGACACAGGCCTCCTCTCTATGAGAGGGAGCGGGCCGAAATCTACCACGCGGGCCCAGTGCGGGTTGGTAGATGTCACATGTCTTCGAATTTTTGGTTCTAGGACATGCCGGTTTCCTCACGATGTTTTCCTTCACCGTTTTGAGAGAGCAGTGGCGATGAAATAATTTACACAAAGTAAAGCGCCTGTCAGGGTTCGAACCTACGACCTACAACTCGTAAGTCGTGGCCGTTACCACTGGGCCACCACTGCTCTGAAAACATGGTTTGCACAAATAATAACGATTAGAAGTAGATGACGTAAGTTTTAAAAATTTTACGTTAAAGCTCCCAGTACACGTTGGGCCCGTCACTGTCGGCCTTTTTGCGTGATTTTAAACATTAAACTTTAAAGGTTGGGCGAGCCCGTCATTCGGCCTTTTTGCGTGATTTGCCATTCGATTTGCGTTGGCCGAGCGCGGTCGTCAACGTGTTCTGGGGTTTAATGTGGATCCGCAAAGGTAGCCCACAAGATTCAAATTTTCTTACGTTTTTTCCAATTTACAGGTCAGTGTCAGGTTGTATCTTGATCAAAATATGATTCGCGATTATAACAAATATATATTTACCACGGTATTTACAGAATTATAATCATTAGATTTGTTCCATTAAATGACTTTTAGATGAAATCATAACATTTGAGAACAAATATAACTTAGAGAGATGTATTAATGATTCTAAAAATACTTATTTGTTATTTTGATCAAGATACAAACTAACACTGACCTGCAATTTGCAAAAAACATAAGAAAATTGGAATTTCGCGGGCTACCGATGTGGATCCACCTTAATTACACGTAAATCGCCTTTATATTTTACTAGCTGCGCCCCACGGTTTCACCCGCATAAGTCTCGATCCCATTGGAATGTCAAGATAAAAATCCTCTGTCCTAATCCAGGTCATGATATGTCCATGTGCCAAATTTCATGCAAATCTGTTCAGCTGTTTTAGCGTGAAAGCGTAAAAAAACAAACAAACAAACTCAGTTTCGCATTTATAATATTAGTTACGATTGACAAACAGGTCACAATCATAAAACATCAATTTAAGTGACCTATGATTTTACGTAGGTGTGGCGAAATAGATGTTGTGACGCTATACTTTGCCCCATCGACATACGGTATATAATAGCTTGTAGAGTTACGATATGTGATAAGATACCAGAGTGCTCGGGGGGTTAAATTCACAAATATTACGAAACCAGTTTTGAAAGCAATAAATTGTATTCAGCTTCAACTTCCGTACATTTAAAAGTGTAAATTGTTATAGGCCATTATTTTCGGCGTTTAAAAAGCAATGTTATGTTTTCTGGCCAACGGAAGGCGAAGAAGGTCTATGTGTTAACTTCCTTCACTTTAGGTAGGTACTGAATGACACCGTTCCGTAAGAAAAAGTACAATAAAAATACATTTTGAGTACCGTTGGAAGATACCTAAGGTTTTTTTTCACCACACCAGGGTATCTCTTGGCCTGGATCTCACCTGCAAGCGTAGCATGGCGCTTTCTATCTCTACAAAGAATAGGCATAGCTTTTTCAATACAAAGTGACAGTTCGTTTCTTCATTTTTGACATCGCACCCTAGAAATCCTTCTACAATCTGTCATTTTGTCTTTCATTTCTAACGATTTTTGTAGGTAGACTATTTCGGAAGAAAGTTTTCTACCCTTACTGTCAAAATCACACTGACAACCGATAAATCCTATGACAAAACAAAGAATTCTGAGTCGAATTATGTAAAAGAGTGAATTTCGTAAAAAGTGCAGTTGACTCTTTCTACTTTGCTGCCGTCGTACTGTCTACAGGAAACGTCATTTTTGTCTAGTCTTCCGTCGACAAAACGGTGCTCATGCTACGCCTGCTGATGACTTAGATAAGATGGTGGTAGCTAGCCAGGAGGGCTTAGAACAAGCCCGACCACCAAACAAACTGAATAGAAAACCTACCTAGGTATCTCCCGGCAGCCTTAGTAGGTACCTAAGCATATTTGTGTGTAACTTAATGAGTGAACACTCCCATAAGCAAAGGATGGTGGGCAAAAGCCCAGCTCCGCCACGGTTCAAACCACTGTAGTTTTGAAGACATTACTTCTCCCTTTACTCAGGCCAAAGCCCATCAGAACCTGTCCCGGGGTTATTCAGTTCTGATAATGTTAGGTTTAGGTTAGGTTATGTTAGGTTTGGATAGGTTATGTTAGGTTCGGGGCCCCATCTGGGCGGCTGACCTGACGGCCGATAGTATCGCAGTCCTGCGCAAGCCGCAGAGAGCGATGGCCGTCAGAGTCATCAGGGGGTATCGCACGATCTCCTACGAGGCGGCTTGTGCACTGGCCGGATCCCCGCCCTGGGACCTCGAGGCGAAAGTACTCGCGTCATCGTATCGGTGGCGCGAGGAAACGAGGGCGCGGGGTGAGCAACCGATGCAGCGACACATAGAGCTGCATCGGTCTCAGCTTCGCGAGGTCCTGGTGGCGGAATGGCGGGACAGGCTTTCTCGCCCTACCGCCGGCCTCGACATCATCGAGGCGGTCCGGCCGGTGCTCGAGCGCTGGCTCGGGAGGAGGCACGGCTCCCTGTCGTTTCGGGTGACGCAGGTGCTCTCGGGGCATGGTTGCTTCGGGAAGTACCTGTGTCGCATAAACAGGGAGCCGGACGCTCGGTGTCACCACTGCGTCGACTGCCGGGAGGACACGGCGCGGCATACGCTGGCAGAGTGTGCCGCTTGGGAGGAGCCGCGCCGTGCCCTCATCTCAGATGTAGGCCTCTCGCTGCCGGCCGTCGTTGAGTCGATGGTCGACAGCGAGGAGTCCTGGGACGCGGCGGTTTCCTACTGTGAGACAGTCGTCTCGCAGAAGGAGGCTGCGGAAAGGGAGAGGGAGATCTCGTCCACTCACCCGGCCCGCAGCAGGCGCACCGGGCGTCGGCGGAAGGCGGATAACGCCCTCTTCCAGCCCCCCTAAATGGGTCCAGGGGTGACGGACTCGGGGACTTCCGTCTCCCCCCAAACATCAGGACCCGAGGTGGCGGCGCGTAGTGTTCCACGCGCGCCCCTCTTAGACGTCACGGGGGGAGTCAAACACCTCACTCCCCCCCCTGACCCGAGGAGGCCCGCAGCGGCGGGCCGGCACCAGTCGGGGGTTGCGGAAGATTTTTAAGTTCCCGCGACCCCCGGCGTAGGTGTGAGTCGGAACACCGGGGTGGTTTTTAGTCAGTAAGTCTGACAGACCCCTCCGCCCGCCCCAGGGCGGAGGACATCCATGAGGACTTTACACCCCGGGAAAAAAAAAAAAAAAAAGTTAGGTTAGGTTAGGTTTTATATCTCACAACTTTTTCTAACCATTTTTTTTGTTGTGTTTATTTAATTATTACTCTGTAGTGTAGAGACTGCTCCAGTAAAACTCAGTTTTATGCGCTGCTGGGGCTTTATCAACGCTGTTTCCCAATCTGGGGGTCCCGAACGCTGCTTGTAGGCAGCCGTCAGAGTCATCAGGAGGTATCACACGATCTACGCCTATGCCTACTCGAGTACTCGCGTCATCGTATCGGTGGCGCGAGGAAGCGAGCGCGTGGGGCGAGCGACCGATGCAGCGACACATGGAGCTGCATCGCGTCGGTCTCAGCTTCGCGAGGTCTTGGTGGCGGAATGGCGGACGTGGGTATGCCGCCAAACCTAACCTGGCACTGTCGGAAATGAATAACCCTGGTACAGATTTTGATTCGCCTTGGCCTGAGTAAAGGGAGAAGTAATGTCTTAAAAACTACAGAGGTTTTATGTGTGGTGTAACGTTGTGTGCCGCCAATACATACCTAACATATCCTAACCTAACATAGTCGTAACAAAATAACCCCGGGACAGATTTTGATGCGCCTTGGACTGAGTAAAGGGAGAAGTGATGTCTTCAAAACTACAGTGGTCTCATCCGTGGCGGACGTGGGTGTGCCGCCCATAGATTCTTGCCCACGATCCTTTCAGAAACGTATGTTGCTAATCCATACTAATATTATAAATTCGAAAGTAACTTTGTCTGCCTGTCTTTCTGTCTGTATGTTACCTTTTCACGCCTAAAACACTGAACGGATTTCGATAAAATTTGGCAAGGAGATAGATGGCATCCCGGGGAAGGACCTAGGGTACTTTTTATCGACATACCACGCGGGCGAATCTAGGAACTTATAAAATAGTCTGTGGTTTGCGAATTTAAATTAATAGGTTTAATTAGGTTTGTACATAATATTTTAAATTATTGGAATCCTTATTTTACGTTTGTTGATTCACTGAAATCAAACAAGCTAAAAGCAGCACGCCATATGACGGAAGAAAGAAAGGGATACTTTACTACTGTGTAATTACAACACTTAAAAACGAAATGCGATAAAGCTATCTAGATAATACCATAAAACTTTAAAATAAATAAGCTTTGAATCCTAAAAGTTTCAAGATGATGTCAAACGGGACTTCGGTGTGACACCGTGACAACACGTCATGTACCTAGTATTGTTTAGCGCGAGTGGCTATATCCTAGAATGGCGAGGACACGGCTCATGTCCCCGTGTGCCGACCAACATCCGCTACCACGTCATATTGATTGCGTTTGCATGTACATCAATTAGGATCCGCGGAACGATGCGTCTTCCACGCCACTAATTATCGTCTTGTCACTGTGTAATTATGCATATAGGTTGACAGCGACGTTGATATACGTGTCGAACTCCAGAGTTACTATTAATCTCCATCTAGGTATGCATGCCTAGAAAGAGTGACTGATGGACATAGTTTAATAATTAGCAACGTAGAGCACAGTTGGTAGGTATTAGATATAGGTATTAGAAATGGAAAATTTAAACAATATACTTACACCCTGTACACGATCGCCCGCATTGTGAATACCGAGAAATATAAAAAAACAGCATTAAATTATTATAAGAATGTACCGACCTCCTCAATACTTTATCAAATCAAATGTATAAATAGGTAATTTATACATTTGATTTGATTAAGTATTGAGGAAGCAGTCTGATATCATTCCAATACTTGTAGAGCATCTTAGTTAGCCTATTTGAAACTAGTTATTAAAACAATACGTACCAATCTTCACAAAGGTAGGTATTTATTTACCCTGAACCACTTTTCGGCTTGTTTTCGTGGAAGCTTTTATTTCAACGACTACCATGCAACGTAATTACTATGCTACTGTAATTACCATTATGTTGTGCCTATGTTACTTACCGTAAAAGGATCCTGAAACAAAATAAAAACGGTATTTTACTATTTAACTATAATAACGAGTCCGGTTAACAAATATTTGGTAAGTAAGGTGGGACAAATTTTATTAACATTGAAATCAAACGTCACAGATCTTGTTTTCTTATGTTAGAGCGGTAGCACACGGCGTATTTTAAACGTGCAGTCTGCGCGTTTGCGCGTTGTGTGCTAGGGGCCTTAAAGTGATGAAAAAGAAACACGATGTACCTACAACACGAAATTGATTGGTTACATACAATACATGACCGCTAATACATGTAATTTAAAAATGTAATCCAGGACTAATCGCGGGCGCATTTTATTTTAAGTATAGCAGAAGTCATTAGCGCCGGGTAGAAATCGCGGGTTTACGAACTTTATAAAAATGACCAAACGTTATGTGCCATAACGTTATTACATTTTGGCACATCACTGTATTTTGAATGATGATACTAACTGAATAAAAAATATAGAAAATTAAAATTATCTAAGACATAAAGGATAATGCTACGGAATGTATAGACCAAAAACCCAGAGTCGATTAAAATAATTCATGCACGGTGAGGTAGGGGAATCATAGTACGTCACCGATAAGCTTTTTTTTTTCGCTAAAACTATCCCCGAGGGGCTGATCTCGGGGTTTTAGGGGTTCATTCACATTTACGTAACGGAATCTTTTTCATCAACTTCTTACTGTCATATCGAAATGAAACTTTGCATTTATATGTAATTTGGATAATAATACTATTTTGGAATCTTGGAGCTGGTTTATGATGGAGCCAGGAGGTGGATAGTGGAACTCTTCAGTGGCTACTAGTCAACTCCTCGAGTTTAGGCTCATATGATTCGTTTTAATGAGTCCTATAGATTGGGCTTGGTAACGAGGGGCTGGTGATGGAGCCAGGAGGTGGATAGTGGAATTCTTCAGTGGCTACTAGTAAACCCCTCGAGTTTGGGCCCATATGATTCATTTTTATGAGTCCAATAGATTGCACTTGGTGTCGAAGGTGTGATGATGGAGCCAGGAGGCGGATAGTAGAACTCTTCAGTGGCTACTAGTAAGAAAGTAAGTTGGTCTGTTTTCCAAGAAAGCATTGTTGACAACGTAAAGCAAACCCTGCCCCCCAAGTATACATATACTAAGATATATTATACATATATTATGAGTAATACAAGAGAAAGAGAAAATAGCAGAAACGCAATCGTGCTCTTGCATTCATGGTCGGCGTACTTTGGGCAGTTGTGCACATATTATAAGTATGATTTACTATCTTAGCTTTGCAAGATATGAAGGGCTGCAACAACCAGCTGAGTTTTTAGATGGCGTGCTAATAGATTAACAAATTGTATAATTCTTGTTCATTTTCTAAATCTATTAGCCCAAACTCGAGCGGTTTACTAGTTACCCACTTACAAATTCCAATATCCACCGCGGTTTTCTAGTACCCACTTAAAAATTCCACTATCCACCTCCTGGCTCCATCATCAGACCCTCGACAGCAAGTGCAATCTACTGGACTCATTAAAACTAATCATATAAGCTCAAACTCGAGGGGTTTACTAGTAGCCACTGAAGAGTTCTACTATCCACCTCCTGACTCTATCATCAGACCCTCAACGCCAAGTGCAATCTATCGGACTCATTAAAACGAATCATATGAGCCCAAACTCGAGGGGTTTACTAGTAGCTACTGAAGAGTTCTACTATCCACCGCCTGCCTCCATCATCAGATCAGCTCCAAGATTCCAAATTGTTATCCAAACTAAATATAAATGCTAAGTTTCATTTCGATACGAAAGTTAGAAGTTGCTGAAAAAGATTAAAAGATTCCGTTACTTAGATGTGAATGTGATTCTAGAACTCCGAGATCTGTCACATGGGGATTGTTTTAGCGAAAAAAAAAAAGCTTGTAGGTGACGTACTATGATTGCTCTACCTCACCGTGCATGAATTATTTTAATCACTCTGGGTGTTTTTGTAGCATCCTCCTTTATCGTTTTTGAAGCAAAAAAATTGAGATTATTAGTGTCTCTGAAAAATAGTAATCCCTATTACTAAGTATTTTATTAGAGACACTGTAAGACCTTATTTATCATTTCATTTCATAAAAAAAAAAAACTTTTTTTCTTCTAAAATGATTAAATAGGGGCCAGTAAAAGTTGTCAGTTTTAGACCATTCTTGTACGAGCTCTATCTCAATAACTGAACAAGTAAGGAACTTGAAACTTTTGTATATCATGTATCATATACTGTATAGCGTATATAATCAAAATATACTAAACACGCCGATTCATAAGGTATTTTATTTAAATGCGAGTGATTTTCTGCAACTGCAAAAATAACTTTGTAATTCATAGTATCATTGTGAAATACAAATTTATCTTTGCGATTTTAAAATTTAAGATTAAAGCTAATAATATTCTTCGTTTAGTACTTTAATTTATTTGTTCAATAATGTACGATGGTACGGAACCCTTCGTGTGCGAGACCGACTCGCAATTGACCGGTTTTTATAAGTAGATAACACTTTTTTATTTTAACATATATTGTTAATTATTATTGAATAAAGTAGGATTCCAAACGAATTCCGAACTAACTATTATATTAACTTATAATACCTATGTCAGCACGGATGTTAATGAATGTGTTTTTATTTGGGCTCGCTCCCACGATACCTCGCGGTCGATCATGAAAAATCAGAAATACCATTAAAAGTTTCGGAGTAGTGCCCATAATGTAGGTACCTACATCGCACCGCCTCAGCCGCTCGGTGATCGCCGAATTACCTACTAAACTGTAAAAAACGTAGATAAAAGGTGGGGCTGTGCATATTCCCATGATCGGAAGACGGTCAGACGGCGTTTTAATACACCCATAATCGTCGTTCGACGGTGGATCATATGAAATATGTAATACCGCTAATAGGTCTCGGTGGGCAGCTTCCTC
Source organism: Lithophane semibrunnea (assembly GCA_947363905.1). Taxonomy (NCBI): domain Eukaryota; kingdom Metazoa; phylum Arthropoda; class Insecta; order Lepidoptera; family Noctuidae; genus Lithophane; species Lithophane semibrunnea. The sequence continues at coordinate 3,222,523 of OX376186.1, read as the reverse complement.
AGCGGTCGCTCGGCCAATTTTGCCGTTGGTAATAACCTTAATATCCCATCAGTGCTATACCCCATGCGTGTACAAAGATGAGGCCGGGTAATGACTGTGCGACCGACGCGCGCACCCGCCTCCGCGACCGATAATTCACCTTTATTGAATAAATCTGTTTGATTACCGTATTGCACGCCACGCTTTATCGTTTGATTGCGCTTTTATTGGAATGTTTCAAATGTAGGAGTCAATGTTTAAAGCTAAATCTAAGGTCCGACAGCGTCGTTCTACAATTATTAATTTGAGAAGTCTATTTGAAAGACGTTTTCTTTGCTGCTCAGAATAGCCTCATCCTTGCCTCATACTTTTGTACTTATTTGTAATTAACTAGGAATGAATCTTCCTTTTAAAATAAATAAAATATAATTATATTTATTGTTCGAAAAGTTAAATATTTAATTTATATTGATCATAAAATTTATTTTGTATATACATTTTCTCTAATTTAAGTATCTACTTCAATCATACACCAATTTTTGTTCAAAGGATCGAAAAAAAAAAATTGCGGTTAGCTATTGCGACATTCGAATTGCATTTTAGGGATCTGCACCTCAGAATGAAAAATGGATTTATTAAGATTACGCCACAATATCTCATTAAAGATACGATATAAAATTCAAAAGGTAAGAGAAGAATTACTTAAGAATGGTATACATGCCAGTAATGGTATACATGTAAAGGTATACGTTTCGAAAAATAGGAGCCGCCCGCTGGTCAGAACTGGCAAAATTCCCCTTTATTTATAAATAAAAGTTGCTTAAAGTTAAGTGATGTCCAAACGTCAAATATGTATGGTTAAACAGTCGCTAATGATGTACTTAATTTTAAGGAACGTTTATAAATAATCCTCTTGGAATACGCAAAAGGTAGTTGGCAAACGGAAATGCAAGTTACCTGATCAAAAATAATCGCCGTCCATGAATGACCATTCGTAACCCAAAAGGGGTCGAGGTTGCGATGCCGTCATCGTATCAAGTGTATCCAAATACAATAAACTCACACATTTTTCCATGAACTCCCATCAAAAGCAGAAACTACAGATCGCCATATGCTAAGTTTCTATTCCACTAAAACTAAATGATACACATCTCACGAGTTAAAATTATCATTTCAGATATTGTAAGCTACATTAGTAACTTAAATTCATTTGTAAAATTACTAATTAATCAGTTAACTTCAAAAGCAGTAAACAATCAGTCGTCGAATGTCATTTTCGAGAAATGTATGCCGACATCGTAAACGATGAGCTTGTATGGCTATAAGCATGGTGAATGAGGATTTCTAAAATAAGAGGCAATTTATTATCATAAGCATTGCAGACGCAGTGACGCAAACATTCGTCGACAGTTATTAAGCGCTAGAACACTGCATCAGGATGAAGAGGGCGCGCGTCGCTCGCGACTATATTGTCATCTCACTTGCTTGTGGCGTCACTTGCACTCACAACTAAACAAATCAAAGCCAGACAAATTCCATGTATATTCTTCAAAAATTTAACGATACGTTCCGCTGATACGACAACTTTAATATCATAATTACACTCGCAAACATTGGATTTAATTCAAAGCCTTGTATTTAATATGATAATTTAAAACAGTAACCTCAATATTATCATCTCGGATTAAGACTGCAATTACAAATAAAAAGTACCATCCATCAGACATCGTAAAAGCGATCACATTTTTTTATCTTACCTACACTAAATTCTTATAATGACTAAGTACACAACGTAACCACAATCGGAGTGTATTATTTTTAACGTGTGGATATCGAGTGAACATTGTGAATTTAATTGTGGAGCTGTTAACGGGTGCACCCCGAGGATGTGTCGTTAATAGAGCGTTGTGTCTCTTCATTTTGTTTGAACGTTCACTGACTCCGTTATTTCGGAGCGACTAATAAATTGCGTGATGACAGGTGTCAGCTGCTCCACCGCCTCTGCACTCTTGCGTCGATGTCTCATTCCTCACGTTCTACTCCTAAATTCTCTTATTTTATCAACGCTCCGTTCAATTTTCGTTTCGTTCTCTCGCCATTCTATTTGTTTGTGTTAGCATTATCGCTTCAGCTGCGTTAATTCCATGACACAAGAGATATTGTATATATCGTGTTTATGGCGACCAAGACCAATATCTTAACTTATCGTTTATCGTAGTAATTACCGTACATACATATTATAAGCTTCATTGAACTGTCAAATATTTCTTCATAAGAATCTTTTGATGTAGTTTATATCAATCACGCATGCCGCTATAAATCATTTTAATTTTATTTATCTAAACGTTTTAAACGTTTTTTATTGCAGTCTATTTTGTCAGCTACATTATATTACATACATTTTAGAATCTACTATCTTGAGACACATATTATTTAGTGGATAGTCTTCTTATAAGAAAAATAATTTCCAGTATAACTGAAGATTTACCAATTTTTCAGTAGAACAATATAGTTCAGCAGGCATTTCTATATTGTTTGATATCAATGTGAATTATAGAAAAATAAACTCCTTTGTAAATAACAATAACAATGATGAGTATTTTTTTAAATACGACCCCACGCGTGGACTATTTGGGTATTTAACTTTGTACTTACCTACCAATACAAAATCCGAAATATCTACGAGGGTGAGGTTCTGGCCCAAAAGCTAGTCAGTTATAGGTACTTAAAGTTCAGGATGGCCCACTCGGACGTAAACCATTTTTTTTTTCCAGTTTTCTAATTTGGCGCCAAACGCAATTTTTGGCAATTTTTGAGCAGTGGTGGCCCAGTGGTAACGGCCACGACTTACAAGTTGTAGGTCGTAGGTTCGAACCCTGACAGGCGCTTTACTTTGTGTTAATTATTTCATCGCCACTGCTCTCAAAACGGTGAAGGAAAACATCGTGAGGAAACCGGCATGTCCTAGAACCAAAAATTCGAAGACATCTACCAACCCGCACTGGGCCCGCGTGGTAGATTACGGCCCGCTCCCTCTCACAGAGACTCCTCCCTGTGTCCCAGCAGTGGGAACATTATAGGCTGATTATGCGATGCAATTTTTTAATGTCTATTTAGTCAAAATATGGCAAATTCATTGTGCACAGTCTATAAGACCATGACTGCCGCGATAACTTCAGTAATTTTATTCTGATTATCTTAAACAAATTGAAAACGACCCAATTTTTTAACCGACTTCTCTAACAATTAATTTTGAGTAACGAATACCATTTTGGTCCTGAGGATTTCGCGACAGGTCCTGACTTTTTTCTGTGGGGTTATCAAAAGGCACGTCAATCAAAGGCTAGGTCGATCTAGAAGAAAAAAGTGGAATATTTGCTATTAATATTTGTCATTGATAGTGGGAATATCCTGCGTATGCATAAAAATTATGAAAAAAACTTTTACAAAAAAAAAAAACAACCGACTTCAAAAAAGGTTGAAGAAGGTTGTTTTTTTTTGTAATTTTTTTTTCCACTTTGTAGTTATGGTACCTACCCCACACAAATTCGAATACCACAACTGCTATGTAAATAACAATGACAGAGTGAAATAATTATATCGTCTACATACGCAAAGTGGGAAAAATACGTAATTATTGAAACTAACTCAAAAACTACGCAAGCAAAATTAATAAAATTTATATTGGACCACCTCTGAAGCATAACCTACCAAACAAAAAAAAAATCATCAAAATCGATTCATAATTGGCGGAGTAATCGCGTAACATACATACAAAAAAAAAACATACAGACGAATTGAGAACCTCCTCCTTTTTGAAGAAGTCGGTTAAAAACGCAATGAAAAGCGATCGCGTTAGTAAAAGCAACAAAATGTAGAGATTTGGTAGATGTCCTGTGTACCATATAAATTGCAAAGCCTGGTTACTATATTTATGGAAAGATATCTAGCAAAATTTGTTTGTAAAAAAATAATCTTAATTTATAGTTATACTTTCGAATTGGCCTCCATTATAATAAAATGACAATAATATTCATATTTCAGTACCTACCCGGAAGTTTAAGCTGCAATGGGCGAATGGGGACAAATCCGTTACACATCTTTCTTGTCTAGTATGGCCTGTGCCGTTGCCATTCAAGAGTTAAAGACAAATCGCCAAAAAAGTGAAGCATCCACCATCTCGCCTTCGTAAAACCCTAGGAACATTTGCCTCCCAGACAGGGCCCGTCTACCTACATTTTTGATAATGATCAGAAGAACATCACTGATGGCCACAATTAACGTCGCTACCTACTGGACCCAAGAATTATAAGAAAGACACCATCGACACGAAAAGAAGAAGTCGGATTTTGAGTAAAACGATTGGAGAAAACTGCATGTTAATATAATTAACTCCATTTAAATAATAGCGAAAGAAAATCAACAAACGTAAAACGTTACCGAGAGAATCAGAAATCGCCGGCTCCGACAACGTATTTCGCCGGCAATCGGCATCGACAAACGGTTGGGTTCCGTTACTTAGTCCGTTAATAACTTACGGCCTAGTGATATTGTTTTAAAACCGCACTTTTTATAAGTTTTAAAACCACAAAACAGGAGCATTATACTTAAGCACTTTGAGAACGCTCATAGTGCTCCTTTTTGTGCACAACTTCTTATAAAAGTTAGCTATTTCGATAGAGCACAATGCTAATGTGGTGCTCTTGATTAAAACAAGCCATTTTACATAAAAGTTTTTTTTCTAAGGCATGCGCATTTAGCCATGACATGAATGAGCCATCTTTGTCCTGTGAGAACATGTGGGTGTCTCGCGCCAGCCAGGCGCACACATGGAAACTTTCATGTTAGTAAGTAGTTGTCGGTCCGGCTCAACATGTCGGCTTCAGCACCGGCCCGTCCCACATACCCAAGTTGAAGAACGATTCGCAAACATCAGCACTCAAAGAAGTTCAGGCAGAAACTCGTGAGTGATTGACAGGTTCCATAGTTTCATTCAACCGATGATGGTGATAATATTATTTATCTAGGAATGGAACGTGATGAATGCACGACTGTGAAAAAGATGCAAGGGTGTGAGTGAGACGCATGATGTATGCTAAAGACGAAAGTTAGTTTCGGAACGACAGTTAGATTTGAACGACAATGAAAGACGTACAGCGTTAGTAAGGCCTCACCCCACAAGGCGGACCGATTGTTTGGTGAAGGTCGAGGGAATCCGCTGAATCCGCAAGAAGCATGGATCGGTTGATGTGGCGACGCTAAAAGAAAGCCTATAATAACAAGCAGTGGACGTTGAAATGATGTTGAGTCGCACTGAGACTTGTTGGACGCGCTCTACTTTCTTACAGGTCAAGTGGACCCTAAAAAAAGCAGACAACGAAACGGTTTCCTCCAAAAACAAACATGAGGAAAGAATGATATGATATAAATCAAAAGATATATGTATTTCTTTTTACTATCGTTAATTACAGAAGGGCGTATATAAATAAAGAACGCGCGCCCATTGAGGCGGCGTGGCGAGGCGATCGCCGCGGCGCGTCTTGTCGTTACAAGCAAATGCACTTATCTTACCGGGATGTGAAAAACTGTTTTCAACTCGCTGTCGTCGGTTAGTTTCACCAACACAATACATCCAAATGTACCCGGAGTCAATGCCTCCAGAGGTTACGTTTGAACAGGATTTGGAGACTCAACAAATAAAAAAGGTAAATTCAGAATGGGCCCAACACAGAAACAATAAGAAGTAACACTTATGTTTATTCTATTGTCATTTCCGGAATTGAATTGGTTTACATGCACGGTGTAATCGAACGAGATCCATTAAAAGTCATTTTCAGTGTCGATTAAAATTAATGATTCGTAATTAAAATGTAATTATGAGAGAGAACTAATATATCATTCGAGTCCGAGACACGCCATCGTAAACCCATCAGCGACTCCATGATAAAAATAAACAGAAGTCTTTGAAACATTATCGATACAAATAAATTGTCCGACCAAGAATGAATATCAATAAATTGAAAATGTAACTCGTAAAAACATATCATCGATTATTGTAAACAGCTGGCGGGCATTTATGCAAAACGAATCGTTCATTGGACCAATTCAACAGCGGTAGCGAAGATAGAAGAATTTTAATTGAAACTTACAGATTGGACCTGCGGCCTTGCGCCGCTCACTGACGCCCAGACGCGCCGCCCGGGCCGCCCCGATGACTCGCGATTATGCACTCTTTACAAGATTATAAGAACGAAACGATATTGCTACAAAATACTGAATACCTAAAAGCCAACACTAGGGAGATAACTAGCCTCTAAGCAACTCTCCAGAAACAGTAGAAACTTAGCAATTTACATGAATTCCAATCTTTTCCTTGACAAAGGCCTTATTAAAATCTTGACGAGAACTTAATTTGCAATGACAGCTACACCATTAATCATATTATAGCTTACACAACCTCGAGCTTTTTTGTTAAAATACGAGCTTCCGGAAAATACTTTGGAGCAAATAAGTATTTCAACAAAGCCTTTTGACCCAACTTATTGTTGCAACTTATTAAGTACCTTTTTCTAAAAAGGTTCGTAACGATCGTAATCAGAATTGTTTAAAGTCCGGTATATCCCATCTGCACGTAATTCTATTTACTCAATTGATTGTGACACTTAACCCGTTTCGTGGCAGCCGTGTGTAAATCTTTCTAACGGCTGTTTCACAAATAAAACCACGAGTCAAGCATTCGTGATAGCGGTTATCGTCCCGTTCTCATCTCGTTCGCTTTTCATTGCATTTGGTTAAACAAATAGAGGCCTCGTTGGGTCGGTAGGCAGATCCTAATTAAAAACTATATTCAGCCGCTGTCGTATATTACGCGGAGGCCTTAGGCAGTTAGTCACCACGTCTGGACACCTCCCAGTCGTTTAGCGTTCGTATTGCGTTGGGGCCAAAGCCGCGAATGAAAGACATTTGTTTGATAGGATGAAAGTGATGAAATCCTATAGCGTGTGAATACCTACGTCTACTTAACAGTTTCTTTATTTTACTTGCTCTTAAAAACGAGACAAATCACTGGACCATCATATATTATAGTGAAATTGGCTTGAAATTTGAAAAATATAGATACCGACAGACTTTTTAGCAAGTAATCAGTAATCATCATATTATGCTAATACATCATTACATTCTACTTAGATTTCATATGAACTGTTATCATTTTCTAGGCAACGGTAATGACCTCGACGAGCAAACGCCATGTACAGTCACGGACTTTAATTGATGAGCCACCTTCAAACTTTTCAATTTTGCAGTTTCATACATTCACGAGATTACACGATTAAACACGAACTCAAATCGCACGCTCGTAAGATGACTTTTAATCGGAAATATCCATAGAGGTTAACTACTAAAGTCAACCTCTATGGATATTTCCGATTAAAAGTAATTTATTTGTCATCTTGTTTCCTTTTATACATTCACGAGATTACACGATTAAACACGAACTCAAATCGCAAGCTCGTAAACAAGATGACAAATAAATTACTTTTTATCGGAAATATCCATAGAGGTTGACTAATAAGTTCTCAATGATAAAAATAAATACAATGTTGCATTAAGTTTATCCAATCTATTTGATACCGACCTCCTTTGAATCATAGCTCATTAACTCGATAATTATGAAAACATAACTGAAGACAGTGACAGTTGAAATATCAAGATGACAAATAAATTACTTTTAATCGGAAATATCCATAGAGGTTGACTAATAAGTTCTCAATGATAAAAATCAATACAATGTTGCGTTAAGTTTATCCAATCTATTTGATACCGACCTCCTTTGAATCATAGCTCATTAACTCGATAATTATGAAAACATAACTGAAGACAGTGACAGTTGAAATATCAAGATGACAAATAAATTACTTTTAATCGAAAATAGTCTTATCCATAGAGGTTGACTAATAAGTTCTTAATGATAAAAATAAATACAATGTTGCATTAAGTTTATCCAATCTATTTGATACTGACCTCCTTTGAATCATAGCTCATTAACTCAATAATTCTGAAAACTTAACTGCAGACAGTGACAGTTGAAATATCGATGTCAGAGAATTTCTCCGTACGCTAACGTTACTATGCAGCAGTAACCTAGCAACAATTGTTTATCGTTGCTAGGTTACTGTTGCTAGACCTGCAATTGGTTGACTTTGAGTAGTCACTGCTGTCAAGTTTGTAGTTCTGCTCTCAGGTTAGCCAACTGGTAAAGATATGAAATATAATTTTCTTCTTCTAATACGAAGACATATGACTTTGCGTGTCGGGAACCGAATAAACCCGATTTGCATTACACGGATAAAATGCGAACAGTACCAGGTGGCTCATCAATTAAAGTCCGTGACTGTACATAATTCGGGGCTAGCGCCTAGTAAAAATAAAACATTAAAAACCGGCCAAGTGCGTGTCGGACCACGCACAATAAAGGGTTCCATAGTTGTGATGAATTTATCCCAAGAACAACTTCCAAACGAAATTTAAATAAAGTTTTTTTTTTCTTTATTAGAATATGAATATTTTGGTTTTGATTAAGCCATATTTATTTCCTTTAATAAAACATCATTTCATGCATATTTTCTGTACAAAATAGTTTCAATGTTTCACATCTGCCAGGCGTCGATCGATTCTTTTAATGTGTTTCGTTCACGTAGTCACCGAACTGTTCGTTTCACAAATGAATAGCGCTCGCGCATTGAATGATTGCAAACCAAATTCGTGAAGCGAATGCTCGCGGTGAGTACCGTCTGTAAGACGTCACACGAAACGCGTACCTAATTACGGGCAGGTGATGGTAAAAACCGTATCAAAAATCATTTCGTAGTTTAAAAGATTTAAGCAGTACTGACTGACACGAAAAACGGCTTTATTTTATAAGAAGAATGTATAGACACCAAGCTTTCTTTAATTCTATCTATCGTACCATTCATACCAAAGTCTATTAAGAACACCATTAAAAATTAAAAGTAAGATACCTACTTCGACCACTTCATAATCAGAAGCCAATTAAATAACAAATTACAAATAAAACCAAACATCTCAAGATAATAACAGACAGTATCGAATTGAATGTTTGATCAATTCATAATTAGAAACAATTGTAAACACAAAAACTATAAGCGAGAGAGCAAGCGTGCGCTGGAAGCAGCCGGGATCCGATTCTTGTTTATAAGGCGGCCGGCCCACCTCGTCTGCACTAAAAGTTTGATCTTATCTTCAATATTTTAATAGGTTCCCGCGGCGGCACCTTCGCCAGTAATTGTATAAAGTATCTCTGGAGGAATAAATTCAATATTCCGTCGCGGGGCCGGCCGACCGGGGATCCCTCCGCTTAACCTCGTGATAAAGCTTAAATCAACACACGAAGTAATTACAATCGAGCCACACTTCATCACAGATGCGAATAGTGATTAACTATCTTCGTCTTTGGTTCCGCGGTGTTCGAACGCAGCCCGCGCCTGAGTCGCCTTCCGCTCGCCAATTAGATGCGAAATTGGATGAGATCTCATTTCAGTGGATGTGACAAACGTTTCCCCAAGGGGTTTGATGATTTGGTGTCTTCATAGTTTATCCTGCGTTACCTACTAGCAAAGATTTCATTGTCATTTACATATACGTAGCTAGGTTTGGTTGGTAAGCAGTGTTGCTTCGTTTCGGTTTGAAGAGTGTAACTATGGTACCTCTACCTACATGAGATATTTAAGCTTTTCAGCCGTTATTTTAAAGAAACCTAACAATCAACAATATCTCTTCTAAAATTAAAAGGCAGTATACAAAGCATTTCTCTAAATAGAAAGTAGACAGAATATCGTCAAGCGTCCCTTTTAATTTTGATTAATTAAAAGTTTTCCATGGAAAAGAGTAATCTTAACGCAAGGGTTGTACTTAGTGAACTTCTTTTGTATTTTATCCTATAAAGAGAAGTTTTTCAGTAAAACAACGCTCAATCTGCAACAAAATATAAAAGTTTTACAATAAAGTATACGCCTCGGGCGGGGAGATCATCAAAGACGAGAATAAATCCTTTTTCTAAAGTTGTAGGTACTCTATTCACAAGTATTTAAAATAAAGTAATAATAAAAGGTTTTATAAAGAAGATAAGGATTTTGGTGTACCTACTATAATAAAATAAATAACACAGCGCGAGAGAAATTAGAAAGTAAACTTCTGTTTCTCAAGTCGAGCAGGCTTTGGTTTCCCACTCAGTACGACATATGAAGCGACGAACGTACAGTTAGACATATCTTACAAAGCGCTGTAGTATTTCAGCTTAATGCAGAAACAGTGTCTATACGTATATTCGCATTTATACCGTAATGAGCCCGTAACACGGCGCTCGAATTCGGTACTGCCGTGGGCGGGCGGCGGCGGGCTCGCACCTACTATGCTGCAAGCGGCCTCTCCCAATTAGCCTTAAAATAATGAACATGTTTTATATTTCCACCCGAGTGCGGCGTGTACTTATCCCCGTTTGCCCCGGGAGGTCATGCGGCTGTGGCCCTCTCGCGTTGTTTTACACGGGAGTACCTTCAAGTAGGTAATATAATAAAAGGGACACGTCTGTTGGGTTTTGGAAATATCTGCGGTGGGATGGGCGGTGGTAACGTTTTGTGTGTAAAGGGCTCGCTCAATATAATAGTTCAAAAGGATGCCGGCGCTCGTTAGTCCCCCGGTTGATGTGATTCTTTTATTTATTGTTTATTAAACCTATAGGAGTGAGGTAAGATACAAACTGAAGAAGTGAGCCTAACATTTTTAATATATAAAACCGGCCAAATACTCGTACGTTGCGGACGTTCCGTAGTCGGGATGAATATTTTCACATGCACGATATTGATTCCATCATCGACGTCAAAAATAAGTTTATTTTTCAAAGAAACTGCAAAACTAAATTTTTCTTGCGGATGCCAACAAAAATAAAAAAATAAATTATAAACATCTTTTAGATTAGGCTTGACATTAACGGTCATTTGAATGTCTTAAAACCAACATTGAACTACGTAAAACCACAAAAATTTAACGTGAACGTCAAATCATGAAGTAAAACTTTGGTGTCACGCAAAACCACGGAATCGGCTGAAATCAATTAAGACCACTCAGTGTCAAGGTTTCCCTATCCATTTGCATAAAATTTTAAGACATAATATAACATGGCATACTTTTGTTTATCCTAACTATATTTACGCATAACAGCTTAGGCATAATTTCTCTAATCATAATAACATAAAAGCATAACATTCAACAACATATATGTATTTACGCAAAATAACATTATAATGAACAGCGGCGGCACCGCGGCACGGCGTTTATGGAAACCATTCCAGTAATCAGAACCCCCACTAACTAAAGTACTTTTTCCTTTATATTCTAGTCATTGTTGCTACTCGCCGGCCGCTGCCGCGGCACCGCCCGCTTCGCTCGCTCGGCTCTTGCGTCGGGGGTCACAGTTCTAACCTAACCTATCCTCTTTTTTTCGAGTAAAAATATTTAACCTAATCTAACTAGTTCGGTTCCAGGTCTTACGCCTAGTAACATTATCCCAAAACAAATAATTCAACAAGATAATTATATCAACAGTAACTGTATGCCAAAAACTTATGGTAAAGAAGTATTATACCAAAAAGAATTATAACAAATTAGGTATGCCAAAGAATATTAGGAAAAAAACATTCTTGTGCAAAGGCGCATCAAAATCTGAACAGGCAGTTTTGAGAAAAATATACTATGTATTAAGAAATTAAAGCAGCAATGTTTTCTGGTAGCTACAAACGCCGTTACCCGTCCGAATATCCACTATGTATATTTTAAAAGTATATGGCTCTTTCAATTTTAATGCTCCTTTGCACAATGGTAAAGATGAGGTATCTCACACAAATATCAAAACCGTATCGCTATTGGCCCATAGGTCGGTCCCACTTTGCCCAGTCTCCACACCACAACATGTATCACGAGAGCTTGTAAATATTCATCACATTTCACATAGTAATATATTAAAAATTTGCCGCCATGACAAATGAGACGTCGAGGCGCGCCACACATTTCAAATAAGCATTTAACCACTTCCTGCCCGTTTAGTCTACAAATAACGCGACTGCTCAAAGATTTAACTAAGCCTGAATAAATAATCAATTTAGCCAGCCCCGCGCGGCTTCTGATCGATTGCCACAATGCCGGCTGGATGATATAGTCGACGAGCCGCAGCGATAAATATCCCGAGACAAATGTTTAGAGTGTCTCCGGAGAGTTGCGGTGACACTAAATTTAAAAGCTTCAATTGTACAGAAATAACCAAAACACGGTTAAGATCTTTCGAAAACAAATCGTGTATCGGTCGCTTGACGACAATCGTGATTGACTGCGCAAGTGAACATCTCTAATAAGTATAAACAAATTAATAGGGAGTGGGTCGAGCCGGCTGTGGTGGCGGGTGTAATTTAGAAGGCACTCGTTCACCGGTAGGGGTTTACGAGTAGATGAAGAACAGCTCTCAACTATTCATTAATGCATTTACCAAAAAATATTAGACGCGCCGGCTGTAAATCACGCCGCGACTTTTTTGTACTTTTATTAAATATATATTTCCTGTCTGTGATATTTTTATTATGGATGACAATATTAAGGAAACATAATTTATAAGTAATCATTTTTATATCTGTTTTGTATCATATCATAAGCCATAAACGTTTTTTGACTGTTTCATTAAATTAGAACTAAAATAACCATACGAAACGGCATGCTCTTAGAGAGCATCGACAAAATATATTTAAAACATTTGAAAACCCAACTAGGGACCATTATCTACAACCATTAACATGTTACATGTGTTAATCACATCCTCTTAGGACCGTCTTATCAAAACGGGAGCAATTTTAAGAATGACTACGCCTATAAATAACGGAGTCCTTACATTAATTATGAGCTTAATTATGTAGAATCCCTTTGATTTACAAGCCGCTCATTGCCGCCGCAAACGAATTGTAGTGGCTTAGCGGAGTACCTCGAGCTTCGCCTACCGCTCCTTGGTTATAATTATTTTTGTCGTAAGATAGCTTTGCTTGGTGTGTATAGATCGAGATGAAAGTGAATCGAGACAAGTTGACGCCCGGACCACTTTTAAAGGATTAGCCGATTATACACTCTTAGGTTTTAACACAAGCCGCTCTGGAAAGCACATCATGATTGAAGAATGTATTAACAAAACGTGAGACTATTGAGGTAAATTATAAATGTGATGAATGATAATAATGAATATGTTTTTGGAATGAAGACAAACTATTATAAAGGTTCAGTGATAGACGTTATGGGCTACATTTTGGCACGTGGAAAACGTAAGAGCAAAAAGAAAATGTAAAAAATTACTAGGTATAAATATATTGTTTAACAGTTACATTTACTTCAAAGCCTTAAAATGATATCTACAATAAAATATTTGAAGCTGTGAGCGAGGGTGCGGTAGAGGCGGTTGTTCGCGGATCGCCGAAAGCGCCGCTGCGGGCGCGCGGCTTGTATGCCGAGGGCACCCGCCGCCGACATGACCCACCTAGGGTTATCAGCAACTATTTGTGAAATTGGGATTAAATTGTGCAAAAATGCGAATCCCAGCGGCACAACTTGCCAATAACTTATCAAAATTACGAACGAGAGTAAATTTTAACACAGTTGTGAACGTGAGATACTATCACATTATTTTCGTGGCAATGTTTTGTCTTACCTACCTCCTGAGACCTTCTAAAGGCTATGTGGCGAGATCTTTAGCTCAGAATATGGAATGTAAGTATGTAAGTTTTTAATTTAGGTAAAATGCAGTCGACTAATTGACATTAAACTGGATAATCCAATTTATATTTATTAACACCATAGCGTTTCTAAACAAATCTGTTTCATTGAACAGGCATAGTGGAGATTTATAACGGCACCTCATCTTTCACAGAATTTCCACGAACAAAGATCGTTGCGTATTCAAACAGCCGGCCAATCGAATATTTGTCCTCGATCGCATACAAGCTGCGACCGGACATCCGGCAGGCTCTATTTCTGCCTAGTGTTTAGAAACAATAGCTCTGCGCTGCAATTAGTTTATCCGATAGATGGTGGTCGAACGAGTCGTAAATCTACGCTCTTGCCACCAGTGGGCTCTCTACGTGGTTGTGGCGCCGTATGTAGATTCAGCTCGGTTAATTAATGTGCCACGGTAAAGTGCGAGGTCTCTCCCTCGCATCCCCAGCCGGGTTTCGTAAATTGCGCACCCATCTCCCACATGTTGGTACAATAGCTCTAGTTTGGCAAATTAAAATTTGTCGCTAAAATATTATCAATACAACATTATTTCAGATTAAATATGTAGGTTCCTAAGTTTCCACATAATACAAACTTGAGAATTTAAAGCTGTGAGCTTTATTAAGAAAAACATCGTGAGGAAATTCGCAAGCACGAGAAATTTTCAACGTGTATAAAGTAGCGCCATTTGTCACACGAACCACAGAATACTGAAGTACAAGCTTACATGAACCACTCCGCCGTGTTAACACAATTTAACTTGACTACATATGACCACACTATTATGGAACTCGGTTGTTTTTATTTTAATGAAAATCTTCTTCCAGTATCTTTGATAAATTATGATTTTTAAGCTCGTCTGTTCATATTTTTCAAGCGTTTGGTTTCAAGTTTCTAGGTTTTGTGCTGACGTGTCCCATGCAATCCAAAACATGTCACTAATACAGGGCCTTTTTAGGGTTCCGTAGTCACATGGCAAAAACGGAACCCTTAGGTATAATTTGTTTATCCTTAAGCCATTTTACTACGAGACTACTTGCACTATATCGACGAAAATTGGAAAAAAGGAGGTATACAGAATAGCTCCTTTTTTCTAATTTTCGTCGATTTTACTGCACCGCTAAACAACGGTGCAATGAAATTTTAAGTGACTGCTAGTCAATAATTTTTGAGTTATGGGATATTTCGGCTACGCGGTTGTAGCCGAAATATCCCTTATCTCAAAAATTAAGAAACAACATTTTTTTTAAGAAATACTATCAAATACAAACTTATTTTTTTTTTTTTATTTATTCTCAAACATGTACATTATTTGTTGTTTTTTTTTACATTTTCACTCGCCAAACGTTAAAGTTTGATGGCGAGAAGCTACTTAACTTATTTTTGCTCTCGATAAAACCAATACTTACTATGTTTTTATAAAAATGTTCATCCAAACTACGGTACCATTCACTGTGCGTAAGCCGCCACACATTTGGCCTGTTTTATATTCATTGGATTTTTTTTTTAATAATTAATTCATACGATTATAATTAATATGACTTGATTATTTAACTATATAATTTTATTTATGGATAGATTGATGACAAATTACGGAACCCATTACGTGTGAAGTTTCGACAAATTAATTGATTTTGAACAAATTGCTTATGTTAGTCAATGCCAACAAGTGCATACGAAGGGGTTTATTTATAAACGTAACCTAAAGTTAAGACCACCATACAATTTTTGAAGAATAAACTTCTCTTAACTTTAAAGCAACGATTTTAAATAACAAATAAACCCTTTGGTATGCAGTAACAAATTGGGTTCACTTCCAAGTTTAGTCGATATTACATTTGTGAAGTGATTCTGAAGATCACATCTTAACATTGCGCTCTTGAGTGACGTATGGCGGGAGCGATGAGGGGCGAAGGTTCCCCGCCACCCTCATTATCCCTTTCATGCTGAATTTCAATTAGCATGCTTTCGTGTTTTGCAATAACAAACCGAGCCCCGTTTGGAGAACACAACGTGCTATATCGGTACCTAGATACAACCATCTAAGGTTGGATATAGATACCTACGGAAAATAAAAGCTTTAAGGCTCTTACATACTGGCGCGATTCGTCGCGCGACGCGACGTCGCCGTATTGTTCACCGTGAAGTTTTCTCAGAAATTGTTTTGTTAAAATTCGCGTCGCGCGACGAATCGCGCTAGTATGTAAGAGCCTTTATACTTTTAAGGCTTATTGCTGACTCGCATGAATTTACTCACCGAGCGAATCGACAGTTTAAAATAATATTTTTTTTCTTGTGTCGATTCGCACGAAGTTAATTTATTCGTAGGCGAATCGATTGAAGATTCACCTACAAATAAATTAACTTCGTGCAAATCGCTTCAAGAAAAAATTCTTTTAGAATGGTCTAATGTATAAAAAATACTGACACTATTAGCCTAATAAAATAAATAATATCTATCTATATCATCATTTATCATAATTATTGTTATTTACTGGTTTTTGCAGAACAAGAAATATTGGTCAACCTACCTCAGAACCAGTGTGGGTCGACCACGTGTCTGGGGTAGGTTGACTAATATAGTAATTAAGTAAGTGTGAAATCATGAGAAGGAATGAATAATTAAACAATATTTCTATTCAATAAGCCTCAAGAAACGAAACAAATTAAACCGATTCTAAAGTTACGTGAACGCTTACATCTAAAATATTTGCTTCTTTATTAGTTTACGGTCTCTCATTCTAATTTTTAGTCTTATTTTCTTGTTTATCTTTTAATTTCATCACGTGTCTATATAGTCCTCCAGACCGTAATATGTCGGCCATGGCAGCCAATTTGTTGAGATTCAGCCGCCATGGCCGAAATACGGTACGGGTGACAAGCATTCGGCGCGGGAGATATAACAGCACAAGTGTATGCGCAGACATAGGCGCACTCGCTCTTTCCTCACACTCATAGTCCGATGGGACGGCAATCCGACCCGACCGGAGAGCGATCAGGCGCAGGACCAACGGCTTAACGTGCTTTCTGAGGCACGCGCACGGGGGTATTACACCGACAACTTCCAAAGTTGGAAAAACCCAATAACACTGCCCGACCCGGGAATTGATCCCAATAACTCGGCAGTCGCGGTTGCGACCACGAGACCAGTGGAGCAATTTAACGGATCTAAATAGTCACTGACTATGCACTGATTTCCGTTTGAAAATAACACTGTGTTATATGGTTTGGGATCCGAGTCTTTAATTTTTAGAGCTGGCGCTCTAAATCGATAACAGATATTTCCGAAATGTAATGAAACGTACTATAAATAACCTAACAGGTATATATTTATATTACGTATTCCCTACTATTGTATAATGAAGAGACAAAGCCTGGTGTTGAATGAGAAAATGTTGGATCGTCCACTGCCAACACCTTATGGCGCCAGAACCAAATTACTAAAGCAGCACGAATGCTGAGCTGTCTCCTTTCAAATTTGATTGCGCCCAACATCACACGCCCATGAACTCTATAATGAAACAGCCGTATAAAAACAAAACTATGGGCATATATGATTAGGCCGATACACGAGTAAGGTAGAACCACTAAACAAACAACCATTACAATATCGCTGCGTCATCGTGTTGGAAATCACTTATTGTAGGAGTGACTTGCACTCCCGCGCAAGTGCCTTATGCTACACGCCTAGGTCTATTCGTAGGAAACCCGCCGCGTCGTACCGCCGGCGATTTACTGGTGAGCGAGCCTAAGTATGTATTTATATTTTTTTGTATTTCTTATAATAGGTATTATGGACATTCTATTGATTAACAGAAGACCGATGTTGAGCAAATGTAGATGATGGAATCAATAAATTTTCGCATTGGATCGTAATCAGTTAAGTAGCATTATATATTTTAATTAAAACGATATACAATAATGGGAAAGATATCTATCTTCTATGGCACATAGAGAGGAAATGTTACTATCGGCGCGTCATGTTCAACATGCATAGCTAAACAATGGCGCGCGCGTTCAACGGACGGGTCAAATGAGGCGCGGCGTCAAATCTCGGGTTGCACCAACTTGGCGCCGGCCGACACATTCGAGAAGTTAGCACACCCATTGAAAACGGCTAAAAAACAATACACTAAAGTTCTTGCCGTCGTGCTTCACTTCACAAAGTAACAAGCGGCCGTAACAAACGAGCCCGTCGCGGAATCGATTTCGTCAATGTTCTACGGTTTTAATTTTAACACGATTTGTTTAGCGCGTGCAAGTGTTAATAGATACATTATCTATTAAAAAAAGTGATAGACTACCTACAGCATGGCGGACAAAGACTCCTAACGAGACTGCAAGAATAAATAATTTTATAGTTCAATTAATTAGCACTATGTTAAATGTGCAACTCATAGATTTAAATGCAGATAAATCATTTAGAAAGTCACTGTCTTAATTAGACTGAGAGATGTCAGCGGAGCCGATGCCTTGCACCGGAATAAATCAGGACTTAAATTGCTTTCTGCAACGACACTCCCACCGTCGAGTTGGCGTTAATAGCGCGTGCAACCGAAATCTTAGACGAATGTTTGGAAGTATTTTTTACAATGAAATAGAATACTCAAGGTCTGCGCCCAGGCGCCACAAAAAGTGGTGGTAGGTACTTAATTGCAGTCCAGTTAAAGGCACCAATTAGAACATGCTAAACCACAAACCTATTAAACTGATTGTAGAAGCATCTTAAATGATGATTTAACAAACATAATAAAATCCGTAAGTAGTCATTTAAAGACGATGATATAAATTTCTACTTATATTACCCGATATAAATGTAATTAACAATACCATTATTGGATCGTATCAATATAACTGTTGGTATGGCAACCAACATCGAAATGATTTGGATTTAATTACTTGGATCACCAACTCCGCCCTCGTTGGAATCGAACACTCGTAAATCAAGAATAATAATACCGAAGCTTTGGTATTTTTTATTGCCTAAACAAATCTTTATCAACACAATTACACGATCGTTAGTGAACAATTAAATATTACCAAATAGCTTTCTGGGAGCTCACCAGCTAAGCTAGAGTAAGATTAGAATTAATTATTGGACCTCAAGTATACGAGTATAAGGGGCGTCTCTCCGCAGACAATGGGCACCTTCCATGTAGCGCCGCATGTCACCTGTGCACATGAGATCTTATGACTGCGTCAGGTGAACAGAGACCGCGTGGCAGAAGTTTGGGCTCAATATAGGTAATATTTGAATTTTCACAACCTTATTTGCCATCGATATTCTTTTTCATTCGTTTTGTTCCCTAGACAGTTGAGCTGCAAGGGCTTCCAAAAATACGAATTAGGTAATAACTTATTTGAGTAGTATATTATCATAATATATACTCCCTGTACGTAAGTAGGTAGGTACCTTATTATGTAGCTACTTAGATTGTATTATAAGACACGATATTTTCTTCTGTATTTTGCATTTTTAGAAAGAAAATTAAGTTAAAATACAAACATCTACAAATAAACAAAAACTTAAAAAAAAGCAAACTAACGATTTAAAAGTTGAAAATTAGTCTAATTTCAACAAACTAAACATTGAAAAGAGAACTTCCATCCATCTTCTACTTAATTAAAATCGTAAATTCATTCATTCACTGACAGACAAGGCACAGCCAAAACGCTTGGGTCTTGAAGCATGAAATTTTGCATAAGCAAGAGTTCTTTAATGTACATAATAAAAGTATAGCGAAAGTGAGAAAGGAAGGATTTTTGAAAATTCACACCTTAAGTATTTTTTTTTTGTATGTGACTCTGGAGTTGTTGATACGCCTACAAATAAATCAACTTGGTGCGAATCGACTCAATTTTTTTTTTTATTATTTAAAAGTGTCGATTCGCCCGTTTTCGAGCGAGTAAATTCGTGCAAGTCACCAATTAGTCAATCAATCACAAAAAAACCTATGGCAAACAATATGATTTGTTTTAATCTCTGTTCCTGATAATGTGAACTGTCAGACCGAACAAATTCTTGCATAATATTTTTAACTTGATTTAAAATCAGCAGCGAAACCAACCCTTATCTTAAACATTGTTATCTTAGTTTGTAATACGAGAAGGACTTTTGTTGCTTTCAACCTTTTGTAAACTAATCAGTGATTTAAAAAAAAAACGGTTATCTTTTAGAAAAGGGAATCTTTCGTCATCTATTGTGGCGTGGCGAACTGGTATTGCAACTATTTTATCATAAAATCATACAATTTATCAAACAATAATCAAAGGCTCAAAAATCTTTTCGTTGGCTGGTCTAATATTTCTTACACATATAAAATGAATTCAACATTAACACAGTGTTAACGGGAATGTCACGAAGTGTTAAAAAATCTTATAAAATCAGCTAATATATCTCAACTAATCATCATGAGGCATTAAAATATAAATATTAAAGACGAGTTCTTTTAGATAGGAAGCGACGATGACATATTTAAATTTCTCATTTCAAAGAGAAACAAGCGAGGCCTACAATAAAAAATATCACAAGAACCCACACACAGAGAAATTTCCACAAATCTATAATTCCATCAGCAAGGCAGGCAAATACGAAAATAAGCATCAAAGTGTTTTTTAGAGGAAAGACGACAAATGTCAACCAGCAAGGCACCAGTAGCAAACACGTGTTACATATTGTCTGACAATATTTACCGTTGCTTTATTAGCTCGGGAAGTGGATAGAAGAAAATGAAAATAACTGCCGTTCTACATTCTAAAGCACGTGTTAGAGTAATACGAAGTGGAAGGATTAATTGGAAACAAATTCAGAAACAAAAAAGAGTCAGCCGCAACGACAGATTATGGAAACACTCTGTATTGACGACAAAAGAAATGTTTGTTAATTCCTTAATTCGTTTTTATACTAGTCTCATACCCAAGAAAGGATGCTAATAAAATTTAAATCCAATTGCGTCGACCCTTGATTTACGACGAATCAATAAAAGAGAAGGCTATCATTACCTTTTTACTGCGTATTCAATAAAAGTAATGTACTCGGTAATCAATCCGATGACAGTGGTCTTTCAAATAATAGCCTAGCGGTCAATTACTAAAACCGTTTGGATTTATACATATATCTCAAGAATTAATAATTATTTTTTAGGAAGACCAATAAAATTAATTTACGTCGACCACGATTCCTAGATACAATTTGTCGACTTAAATTATTCACTTCGTCAGTCATTGGGGATAATTTCGAGATATAGTGTTCGGTTCAGAACTGCTAAGATATTCTTCGAGAATTTTGCGTAACAAATAGGAAAAGTTGTTACTCCGTAATCATTATCACATAAATTAATGGAATGCTTTTCAGAATTAGCGATCTCTCCAGTTTATATTGACGTCTATATATCAAGAAACAGCATAAACACAATAGTTGGATAGAAAAAAGTCAGGGTCTGAGAGATGGCTCATAAAATAAAACAAGGGACTACGTCCGGAGATATGTCAAGATAGCATGCGGCGGGGGGGCGCGGGCCGGCGCCGGCCGTGCTCCCCGAGACCCAATTAGAAGCACACCTTTTGGACATGTGCTCTCACTTGGCGCTAACTAACGCCGAAAAACTCAAGGATATGGGACAACAACATCCGTTACCGTTTACCACATTTTTTCATGGACATTCTTCTGGTTCCCCATGGGTATTGTACGGCGAATTCGCAAGGTAAGAATATTAATTATACACTGGTAATATTTAAACAGTAGGTACCTATAGAGATAATAAATTGGCACAAGAAAAGTGGTAAAAGTGTCAAAAGTCGACTTGTCAAATTTTTTAATTTTCTTTCTGTCACTCTCGAAATTATTGATTATTATACATTGCAAATAAAATTTTATCTTGTTCTGAGCACAGCATTTTCATTGGCCAAGCTTAGGAAACTTTTTGGGAATCGCTCATGGTCCTTACTCGTTGGACGATATATTGGTTGAGCGACATATCCAATACAAAGCTGATCTGATTATCTGATCTAACACGGAGCTGATGGGACTACGGTTCGAGTATGAATTTTGATGGATCCAAAATCAGTACGAAAAAATCAAGAAATTGTTCATCAATATTCTGAATTAAATAAGTTGGAAATTCTAACTAATTATTGAAACTAAAGACAGATTATCTATGTCGTGCGTGAAGTCAGGCTGGTGTCAGGCAGGCGGGTGTTGGTGATGATGATCATGATTGAAGTATTTCCAAGACTCGTTTTGTTGTATCGATTCTTTTAAATGAAATTCTTCAACTATCTAATTGCGTAACTTATTTTCGTTACCGATTAAGACTAATTGGTTTCATTTTGACAGTTCAACAACATTCATTGCGTTATTTACCTACGTTTTTGAGCAGATTTTTTTTTCGATCTTTTAAATCCTTGGATTACAAATTTGTTTCAAACCGATTCCAATTCTGATTGGTCGTGTATTACGCAATTAGGGTGCTGTTTCTTATTCTTGGCTCGGGTAAAAATAGATAAACATATCGTCCAGGTATACCAACGTTGTATCACATGAAATCACATCCCCAAGGCTGTGAAAAAGGGAAAATGAATTTTCCCAGATATGAGACCTAGCTAGATCGAATTTTCGGCCCCTTAAACCCCTTAAAATATTGTAACTTTTATCGAAATCATTAGATCCGTTTTCGAGACCTCGAAATATTATATATTATAGGATGTAAAGAAACTTACCTTAGTCTTGACAAGTTTTGCGTTATCTTTGCACATCTTTGCCAAAGCATGGTAGTCACCTCTTGCTGCACATAAAATCCATTGCTTTTGCTTCGAGTCCAATGGATCAGTCTCACTTTTCTGATCTAACTGCAATTAAATAATCTGTTAATTAATGGATCTTTATGCAATTCGTATCTGATGCCCACCTCATTCTTACTTACAGAAACTCTGTCTTCCTCGTCCACCCCCTGCGAACAAACATAATATTTCAATGAGTCACCATTATAGTCAACATTTCATTAACAATTTTATACTTTTAAACACAAGCTTGTTCATTCATGGCGAGCAATTTATTAAACGATGTACATCAACGTACTTAACGTCTGAAAACAAAAGATTAGGATTATAAATAAAGACGATATTTACATACATAATAAATATCTTAACGACACATATAAATTAATCGGAACCTAATATTTCAAAATTAATAAATGAGTACTTATATTGTGAAAATAATATTTTGAATTAATGGTCAATAAATTCGAATTCTCCCGTCTTCAGGCTTGCGCTGCTATTCATGTGAGATGATTTAGGTCATAAGTTATTTGTACGGGTCAGTGTAATTAAAAACTCTATGTGATGTAGAATACAGTCCATTTTCGTGTAATGTACGGGTGAAGTTAGAATGTTCGCGGCTGGTGCACTGGGCGTGCGCTGCGCAGCATGACCACTTTACCACCTGTCGTTACATATTTATGTCTACACTATTGGCCTCACTGTTAGGGACTTTGATATTGACAAGATAACATCCTTAATGTGATGTGTTTGATTTAATAATAAGATTATGTTTGTACGTTGCTGGTTTTAAGGTTTTATGGCAACAACAATTAAAATTAGCAGCCAAATTAGTTTTTGAACGTTCATACTACACGCTTAATAGGAAAAATGTTATTGGATTATTTGAGCTATCTACATTTTTTAAGAATTATGAGCACTCGGCATTAGGAGTTAATTTTATTTATTTTAACCATTTTTTTATCACTTTTATATGAAATATGAGTTCACTCACGAATTATGTAATTATAGCATTTATATCTAGCTAAAGTCCATAGGTACCAAATTGAAGCAATCTTGTATAGACAACCCAGTTACCCAGGACATTTCATATAAACAGTTAATTGAAATAGTCCTGCAGTCTTTTTCAGGACCGTACTGCAACATTAGGTTACATTGGTTTGTAGACACTCCCACGAGACTCCCTGAATTAGAGTACACGACCGGCAGGTTTGCTAAACAAAACCGACAGCCAAATTAGCATCTACTATAGTAGGTTTTTAAATTAGACAACCTTAACAAAGTAGCGTTTTATTTATCCGACTAGCACCCAGTTGCACAAAGACAAACATTAATGCCCCGTTACGTGGATGGATTAACGCTAATGATTTATTTAATTTAATCAAATAACCATTAAAATCAAGTCGTTGCTTTCTGCAGCAAGTTAATGGAAGATTTTTATTTAATACCAGCTTAAGTTAAGGTTAGTTTCTGCAACTGGCTGTTAGTCTTTCATTATTATAAGGACATAACTGACACAACACGGCACGCTTCACATTAGACCAATACTATCCGTATCTAAGGATTGCAACGGAAATGCTCTACACCAAATAGTCAGTGTTTGCAAGAACATTACCGCACAACATTTACTTTTATTCGCTTTTCAAATATGTTTTAGATATTTGTAATAATTTGTTATAGATATTCACTATTGGGACCGACAGCTAACAACTCCTTGGGACGCTCGGTGGTGGGCAATGAGGAGTTAAGTGCGATTACAAATTTTTGAATACGATCAAGTTGCTGAATGTAGTAGAAGGCTAATAAACTCGATGACTGACCTCATTATTATCAGTTTTAACCGAGCGTTAAGAAAAACGAGCTTGTTATCTTACTATCTAACCTTCTATAAAGCTACGGCATTTTCATTAACAGGATAAAAAATAAAATTGATATTAATGTAAGTAAATTGTAAGGGTATGCTCGCCAGTTAGTCGCCGAAGGGCTCCAGGCGTGCGTGCCTCTCTCCTCGCTGTAGGACGCCATAGGCATCACGTTGTTCGCGCTGGGTCGCATTATGGTGGCGACGACGGCACCACATTACAATCGATACACGTCACAACCTTCTAACTTTCAACTTTATTTATATATGATTTATCAGACAGCGTAAAAAAACGCCACATTCCTATAATTAAATGTAAATCACATAAAACAAGGACATCCGTTAAACTCTACTTATTACTGGGTTAGACCTGTTAAGATTTTTATTTTGGATATAGTAAAGTTAAGCGATACTAAACCGAGTTTAGTTTTCGACGTGTAGGACGTCTATTTCGACAAGTTTGGGCTCCTTTAGATACTTTGAAGCCTGATCATGAAGCTCCTTTTGGATGCGAGAACAGGACTGCCTACTCATGGAGCGCAGCGTACGCGGCACTCACGACGCTGAGAAGTGCTATTTTCGAACCCTTACCATATGAACGGACTCAGCCCTCACACCGGATTCTATAGACAAAGAATTTCTCTTCTTGGTACAATATTTAATTTTTCGATATAATAGTCGAAAATTAGAATTACGCTGATTAAGCTGTTGTCAACCACACTGTAGGTTTTGTATAGTTCGAAAAAGCGGTGGTGAGTAGGAGTATTATTATTTCATCATGAGATCTATATACAGATCGTGATCTCTGACAAGGTGGATGAAATATTCCAAGGTTGTTTATCTGCCAAATTATTTGGATTCATCCAGGCTGATTCAATGTTAACACATCTATTACGGATCATCGGGATAATAGAGATCGCAGAAGATAGGGAAGGTGCAGTTCCACGGAGACCCACATCTTTTAAATCGAATAAACTGCAATTTGCTCAACTTGGCTAATTACTGCCTTAGCACTGAACTTTTTATATTTATATTCACGCTGTTATGGATGGATGAACTAGTACCATATTAGAACACTGTTGCAGACAAAAACGATCAAACGGCATAAGCAGCTTTCGCAAAGTAGTTATTGTCATGGACACTTGATTGTTTCCACAGAGCGTGTATTATGCGCTGTCTTACTTTTATCATTGAATAGCTGACAGCTAATTCATCCGTTCCTATTTTCCATCACTTCGACAAGGCTCGTTAAGTGCGGCATCCGCGTTGTTGATGGCTGCGAGTGATTCTCAGGCCCGAATAGCACAGAGAGAACAATGAAATCGGTCATATTTTTCAACTCGCAACGGACCGTACCGCGTTATCTTACTCATCGTGCATAACAACCATGCGTTTATTCAAAACGCTGATGATGTATACTCAAACCGAAGCTTATTTTAGCTGCCTTTGTGAAGGATTTATTAAAAGAAAAAGAACATAAATATATTAAAAGGTTTAGGTGTAGACATTGTAAACAATAATTTAGTTTTTTTGTAGTATTTTTCACGAAATTTTGTGACCCGATGGCTGAAACTAACGAAACCAAAGAATGAATAGTGAAAAGTCTGTATTTCTGTAATTTGTGTTCACCGACAGTGTTGTCACGGGATACCGAGCCACCTGCTGCTAGTTTTCTAGCAGCTAAAATATTTTACTTATGTCATGATGGCACTTTGGCAGTGACAATTAGATATTCTGATGACTGAAGACGAAGATGGAGGAGCAGCTTCGCTCCTCCATCTTCGGCTCCTGCCGAAAGAACTGGCCCGTTGGGAGACTTTTATGGGAGAAATTCATATTCTGGTTAAAAAAGGAGAGCAACATAGTCTCGACGAAATATCAGGTTTCAATATTTTTTCGGAGAGCTTTCTCCCACAATTTTCGTCTTTTCTATTCGTTTTTCCCATGTTTGGCAAATACACGGGGCCCCGTATTTTTGTAGTAGTCAACAGATGTGAGATATAGATAGTGGCAGCTGTCAAATTCTTGGACACGTGACAGTAGCGACATCTGAAGTGAGCAAGTGGCAGATTTTATCCCCATTAAGTTAGTTGATATTTTTTCTGTTCGTCTTTTTACTTCTGTCGCTGAGCGTACCTACGTTCAATCGTTCACTATTTAAGTCCAAGATTATCCGAGATGTCTAGATGGACTTAACTCAAAATAAGGCAATGGGATAATAAAACGTTTACGGGGTGCTTAGCCCCTAAAAACCAATTGGATTTCGCGTTTAGCACGTACTAAGAACTCTTAAAGGGATCACAAAATTAAACTAGCCACTTCATTTTAAATTCAAGCATATATACGAATGTGTTTGTTGTTTTTGTAAAAGAAAGGATAGCAAAGTACTACAAACGTCATTATGCAGGCTGGTCATATTAAACACAAGCGAAACCCAACCGACAGCGTGGTCAGCACTAAGCACGAATGACCTTTTTTTCAAGCTTTTAATAGCGCACGTGCTCTTTGTAGTCACACGACAGTAATTGACAATCGACCGCAAGTCACGAGGCAGTATTCAATATGGTATACGCTATGAATAATGATGACTATATTGACTTGATTTGATGGACCGGCAGAAAATTAGGCTCAAATGTTAAAGTCTTAAGTCCGTGAGTTAGCTAGCCATTAAATTATTAATCGAATTTAAAAATAATTTTAAAATGCTTAATTGTGTGAATATCTTTTGAATCTATTGTGCAAATTATAACTACTGCTATCTTTGGATTATTATGGAACAAAGTTAGCGCTATCATTGTCAACTTAAGTTGAAATAAAATAGTAATTTAGTCTCATGCTTTGCCTGTTGGAAAGACAGCCATATAGGTACCTATTATTTTAAATTCAGAGCCATCCGTATCGACGATCATGTTTTCTTTATCTCTTGCATTTCATACGATGTAATATGTGTGAAATAGTGTGATACGATTTGCTAAACTAAGCTCTTAAAACTTAAAGTATCTACCAAGTTATAGGTAGGAACCTACTACACCCGTTTATAGCATCAAACAGACAAAGCTTTCATAAAGTTTCTGTTTTTTAAATGTTTCTAACTGACGAGCGGAAGTGTATACTGTACATATCGTCGGTCTATTTCAGTGTTGATTTATGCGTCGGGATCTCAGTCAGGCGGGTGGCAACGTGGCATATTAGTGAGAAACGGTTTGTTCATTTATTATTTATTAGCTTCCGCGGCGGCGTTAAGTGAATTCCGAAACCTGTGATTATCTCGTTTAGAAGCATAGCTATATGACAAGCTAATTGCTAAGCGGACATCTTCAATATTCACACTGATTTATCGATGGGACACATTTCAGGATATGCTAATGGAAAACCAAGGAGCATTCTCGATAACGAAAATAATGTTGTGATTAACTTTATTTTAAATATCTTTCGCTTATAATATGTAGAAGCTAGTTAATGCGCCTCTCGTCCTTCTAATAGGTTAAAATGTGAGGTTTAGGCTATATAAAGCAATTGTAAAGTCCATTAGGTGCGCGGAGGCGCGGCCTAATATTTGTCATTAGGAGCTTTTGTTGTTCGTGTTGTGTGCGCTACCCTCGTGTAGGGGTTGTACCGTTCGGATGAGTCGAAATTATTATATAAATTTTTGCTCTCGCGGCGAACATCCCTCGACGGCTGTTTCAGAAATGTGCCCTTTGGGTGTAGTGTTGTTACCAATTGAGTACGTTATCATACTGTGTACAATAGAATACTGACGTTTTTTTTAAATGCACCTCTTTCATTGATTGTACGGCATTAGTAATTTCCCGTCCTCTTTTGATATCCCGGCGCGATCACGAAAAATATGTATATCGATAATAATCATATTCGACATAATTCTGACCGCCAAAGGCCCATGACGAAGGTTTTACAATTCAATTAGCTGCACCAGGTGTCGACAGACAGGAAACTTTTACCCTTACCGCAACGCAACAATTTAACATTCAAAAGACTTTTATTGGATTGCGTAGTAAAATTCATAGTTGAATTCACTTTAACTTTGTCAAAGCTAGCAATCATTATAGTCGGTTTGTTATTGAGTAATCCCAGACCCTTAAGATCGATTAAAATAGGACTTCGTGTTAGGGACTCTATTATTCAAATTAAAAGGTACGGACTTAAAGCCTGTTTACCGTGAAAGCTTAACAAACAAACTCACTTTCGCATTTATAATATTAGTTAGGATTGATTTATTGATTTCATATTTAAAGTTTTCTTTAATCGTGCTCCCTCACCGGGAGCATTCGCCTGTAATGTAACGTTACAGAGTCGAGCATTTATCAGTGAGTGAGGCCAACCGAAAATTACAGTGCGCAACCTGTAGGTACACAATTTGAGCATTACATCAGTGAGAGCGGAGTACCAAGCATTATTTACAGCAATGTCTGTAATATTTTGGTACAACTTTTGGTAACATCAATGTGCACCACTCGAGGCAGTATTGTAACATAATTCTCAAAATCGAATCTGTAACGTTACATAACAGGCTAATGCTCCCGGTGAAGGAGCAGAGCACCTTTATGTTATACTAGCTTTGTCCGACCCGGCTTCACACGGGTAGCACTAAGTACTTATCTACGGTGCACCTACCAACCTACCGATATATCGTCAAAAAAGCCGTTTCATACAAAATGTATGAGAACATAAATTTTAATAAAGTTTCGCGATTTTTTCTTTTTCCTATTTTAGCTATTCTGCTATTCGAGGCGGCGACAAATCCAACAAATCAAAGATTATAAAAATTGGTCCATGAGTTACAAATGGTGTACCTAACCCGACTTTGTTTATAATTATGTACCTAAATACTTGAAACACCAATCTTACTTTCTTTAAGTACCTACCTGCTTAAGTAAGATTGGTTAACTTTCCTTTATTTCTAAAGGTAAATAAAACAGCAATCTTTTTCTTTTGTTCGATTGTACCGTGTAGGTACTTTATCTACTGGCAAAAGAAAACAATAAACACTAAAAACATTCTCGGGTTGTGTTTGAAATTAGTATCAAATACTTGTGGGTCAAAATATTTGTTAATGATTGTCAGCCGACCAACAGGTGCCGCGCTCAGGAGGCAACCCGAACGCAACCCCTAATATTTTATAATTATTTACTCATTAAAAGCAATAATTAACTAAGTATCTAAGTAAAATAACTGGACCGCAGTAGACGTTGAATACGAAATGATTCACAAACTGGCATGTGTGAATGACCAAATAAACATTTTAGAAAAACGCATTCATTCTTTACCCGAGTTGTTTTTAATTCCTTTGTAGCTAGTGCTATAAAAGACTTAGGTACTCTTTTACGGCCAGTTTTTTCATCAAAAGTAACAGCCAAAGTAACGTAACGCCAATAAGTCATAGAAACGGTTAAATTTGTTTCTTTTTGACATTACTTCTTTGTCTTCATTTTGTCGTCGTTTTGAGACTTCGTTTCACGTCTTCATTTTGAGACTTCGCAGATTTTAATGACTTGGGACTAATAGGCTCACTAAACACGAGTTCTTTGACTCTTGAGTCTTTTGAGTTATTTGAGCTGAACTGAGTTATGAGCGTTAAAGTTTGTGTATTATATTATCAATATAAGGAATAAAATTATAAAAGCACTCAAAATTATGCAAGTACATAATCACATACTTTATAATCATTCAAGTTTTTCTTTCTACTTCATTCACCTTCACTCTGGATCTTGACTTAAGGACAGTTCTTTTAGAAAAGATTCCAGTCTTCCTATAATAGACTTACAATTCAAAAGTCTTCATAATAACTGAGTCTTCAAAGAGTAACTCAAGTCTTATTATTGTGTACCTGGTCGACCGAGCTTTGCTCGGGTAAAAATAGAGAAAACGAATTTTCCCAGAAAAAAGACCTAGCTAGAACGTTTTTTCCGTTAATTCCCAGTCGCCCCCGCGGGGTTTGCCACCGGAGGCAAATGGAAATAAAAATTCCCAGTCGCCACCGGCGGTGACTGGGAAGTCATTGGCCCCACTTCAGTTTCGCTGTACATTGCTTTCTCCATCGTAGAGAATAAAAGGATGAGGTAACTTATCCTAAACCTGCCTCTAAAAATAAGACTATTTTCTCCGTCTGTCTACAAATTAGGTACTCGTCTAGATCAATACAACGGGTCCAAACTCGGGTGGCCTATGATTTATATGGCTGAGTTCCTGTGACCACTTTCCTTCTCCATTATCAGACTATGTTCACCATCTCTAATGGTGAATTTCACCAAACTTTTATATCCAGTATAAGTCTTATCCTGTGAATAAATTTTGAATTTTTGACAGTTTTTCCATAAAAAACTGTCAGACGACAATTTTATTCCACGGTTAAAAGATAACTGACTTTGATGAAATCAGCCCTTAGTCAACTAAGTTTGTAACGGCCAGTTTCTTCATCAAAAGTAACAGCCAAAATAACAGTCAAATGTTATTTTACACTGTTGTATTTTCAATCCTCGGCGCTAAGGCGAGTGTTGTAAATCCAACGGCGCGGAAGAACAAGGGGTCGGTCACTTTAGCAGAATCATAATACGAAAATATTATGAATCATCCTAAAATGTCACAAACTGACAATTCATATTATGATCTGCATGTAATTCATATTACGAAACAATTCATCTGTTTGACAGTTTTCTATGGAGATTCGTAAAAAAATGGTCCAAAAATTATGAATTTCTTTAAGTCAAGTTAGGGGCATTGCTAATGACACCT
The DNA here is from genome assembly GCA_947363905.1 of Lithophane semibrunnea. Classification (NCBI taxonomy): domain Eukaryota; kingdom Metazoa; phylum Arthropoda; class Insecta; order Lepidoptera; family Noctuidae; genus Lithophane; species Lithophane semibrunnea. Next base: position 3,191,337 of record OX376186.1, on the reverse strand, counting down.
GGTATTCAGGAAATGAACTGCTTTTAGAGGAATTGTTAATGTGGCCGGTTTAGGCCCCCTGTTGACTGTTACTTTTGATAAAGAAACTGGCCGTCATCAAGACCATTTGAAAGAGCTCAAATACAGTATGTCTTATGAAAATATTTGAGGAGCTAGGAGGGTTATTCCGAATTTCCTAGCTGTGCAACAGGTTAGGTTACCAAATAAATGCAGTGTTAACAAAATGCTTGCAATAGAATGTTAACAAAATATTGTAATTTTAACAAGTTAAAGTTAAATAAATTACTTACCATTGTATGGCTGAGTCCCAACACAAACCAGAAAAGACCTAATTATCTTCAAATTCCTGAACAGATTTTCATGAAACATAGCTTAGAACCACCCAGCATCAACCAACACAAACAAACAAAAAACCTGCATTGAAATCGGACTACCCTTTTGGGAGCTACGATGCCGCAGACAGACACACAGATACACGGAACAACATAGCCGTCAAACTTATAATTAATATCAATAATAAATTAAATCTCTTTTTAACCCCCGACGACGTCGGAATAAACAGCACTCGAGATTTAAGAATGCAGGCAGCTAACACTAACAAGTATAGTACTTTAGTTTAAAAATACACACGCAATAACAACAATCAATTCATAAGCAATTGTAGTGCAGAAATGTTATTGTGCATGCTTACCTAAGAATTTTGTTGACATTACTTAGCATGCTGCTAAGTAGAATTAGATATTTATTAAATACCCAACAACTTAAAAAATATATATGTTCAGTGACCATTCGGAAGTAACACTGCCCAAATTGAAAATTATTACCATTCGAGTTTTAAAAAGCCAACTGTAATTTAGATTAATTTCCGATTTCTATGTTGATAAGTTGTACTTTTTTACAAGACACAGTTTATATAATCATTGATGATTGTTTAGCCCCTAACAAACTAGGCAATCTGAAACTCTGACTGGTGTTTCAATATTTATACTATATATTTACTCTGACTGCACATAAACGGACTGACATACCACACTAAATTATCAAACAAAAACGACATAACAAAATTATATAGGTTCCGTTTCTACCATTTGGTTATGGAACCCTAATAATGGATGAAAGACTACTACTAGTAACTAACAATTTAATTAACTGTTCAAGGAAAACTCTAACCCAAATATTTTCAAAATAGTTTCTTAAAAAAAAAAAAACACGTGTAACAAAATAACAACATAAGTAATGTATAGTTATGTGGAAACCGGCATGTCCTAGAACCAAAAATTCGAAGACATGTGACATCTACCAACCCGCACTGGACCCAAGTGGTGGATTAGGGCCCGGTCCCTCTCACAGAGAGATGGCCTGTATCCCAGCATTGGGAACCTTATAGGCTGATTATGCTTAAGTAATGTGGAATCAGGTAAACGAAATGATGTGTAGACAAAATTTGGACTGTATAAATAGATTTCAATAAAATTATGAATTGCTGCTTTTAATTTTGAAAACATGTAAAAAGAGTAATACACCATAAATATGTGTAAAGAGGCCGCAACAGAATGCTTTAATTAGTAACTTGCTGCGAAGAAGTAAATCAAAATCAAAATATTTTATTTCGCATAAACCTACATGGGCACTTATGAAACGTCAGAAGCTTTGGTGCAAATTATCATATTATTTAGCCTGAAATGCCAACTCGCAACAAAAACTTAACATTTTCCATATTTATTAACTTACTAGCTGCGCCCCGCGGTTTCACCCGCGTAAGTCTCGATCCCGTGGGAATATCGGGATAAAAAGTATCCTATGTGTTAATCCAGGTTATAAGCTATCTGTTTGCCAAATTTCATCCAAATCCATTCAGCCGTTTTTGCCTGATTGAGTAACAAACATCCAAATACACAAACACACAAACTTTCACATTTATAATATTAGTAGGATAGTAGGAAGTAGGATAATACCTATCCGACCTTTAGAAACCTTTGGCAGACCAGAGTTACATATTTATTTAATGTACGAACTACGGAACACTTGGCCGGGAGCTTGGTTAGTATGACCTACCTATTGACTGAGTGCTCTGTTTCACAGCATAATGTGTAATCAAGACATTAATACAGTTACTTTTTCTTTAAGACTGATGGCAAGTAAAATATTATTAAGTATTTCAATTTACAAAAATACTTATGTGTTTTTGTGTTTTGTTTCTATTTATTTGGTTTTGTTTTTGAAGGTCATGGTACTTACACTGATTTTAATATAAATTTTCATGAATCATCTGCACAACAATCTGATTTAAAGATTATGATAAAGTATTCTTTGTATGAACATAATTATTAATTTCATCACAATATTCAGAACACAAGCGTTGGTCACAATAAAATTAATCAATTAAAACTGTACTAAATTACATAAATATAAGTATAAATGTGACTCACCTGTGAGCTTAAGTTGCCACCCAGTTTATTTGTCTTCAACACATCACTCTCAGAAGCCATTCTATTAAACATTTGCTTTCTCTCCTTCACTGAGATTGTTTGTTCGCTGTCTACTAACATGCTCTCGCTTCTAGATGATGTTAATGTTGGTGACATTGTAGTATCAAAACTGGACTCATCCTGATTTGGTATAGACAACCTTTGCCCCTGTGCTCCTTGAATACTAGATCTTTTTGTTTCAATATTTTTATCTGATGAACGCCTCCGTGGATGCACTTTAGGTGGTATTTCTTCACTAGGAATAGATGTTAAGCTCTCTTTAGACTCACTTTCATGTTTGAGAGCTGAATTACTAACATTATGTGTGTTATCTTGAATAAGATTTGTTATTATGCTGAAATCTTGGTTAAGTTGTAAAGGCAGTGGTGGACGTTGTGGGGGTTCTTCCTCTTTATGTGATTCAGTTTCTATGGGTGTCTCAGTAACTGTTGTGTTGGAAGAATCAGTAACTTTTTCCATGACATCTTCGTTATCTTTACCGTTATTCGACATATATTTCTTTTTCAGTATAAGCCATTTCTCATTGTTTTGATTTTTTATTATGGCTAGGGTGTTCACATGCTTTTTAAACGTACTTCTGGCTTCATCTACGAATATAACACTTGCATAAGTTGAGGTAACGTAATGAAAATAAAGCTAGATAATCCACAGTACAACTCACCTCTCATGTCGGGGTTCATCAGAAATACTTTGAAATGTTTGACTAACTCATGGTTGGTTACTTTGCCATTATGGAACAACATAAATTTTAGTATTTCTTCAAAACTTAATTCTGATGGTGGCGACATTATGTTTTTGTGTCCTATTGAGTCAGCGTACCTAGCCTTTTAAAACTAACACCAACTACACACCAAAAATGAAATCAGAACCTAAACGTCAAACGCGTACTTGTTTAATAATTTTGACGTTTACGTTTCTTTTCACGTGGATGGCTCACGGCATAAACTGTTAACAATCACCAATATTATTTTTCAACACACTTGCTTAAAAAATGGCTCATATTGTTGGTCGTTTACTCATTTGATACGCGTGAGCATTGGCCATTGCATAATTGTACCTATCAAAATTGTATGCGTAGGTACTGTAACGGGAAATGTGAGTTTACATTTTAATTCAAATAAAAAGTGGTTGAAGCAGTAATTTACAAGAGAGAATCCTGTTTTCTCATGAGTTTTATGACACTCATAGCACCGTCATACAAATGGTCCACATTATCTCGAAATATTGATCGTGGGGAATCCTTTGTATCAAATAATCAATATCGATGTCGATTTGGGCTCTTTTGGCCTGTGCTTGGAGGAATGATCTTACAGATCTAAGATCGATGGTCGCATTTGTGGTTTTCGCTTTAAAGTCATCTAATGTTCGATTATTTGGATCTTGATGCTCTTCTAGCGTGGGCGGTGACAACCAGATCAGCATAATTTGAGGAGGTGAAGCATTGGATCTCGGGCGTAAAGAGATGAATGTAGGTCAAATCTTCTTTAGGATCTGGGCTGGAAGTGGACTAAGCATTATTACAGAACCTCCCTGAGGAATTACTCGTTGTATGAGGGGCATACGTAGTCATCTCCGTTAACCCGGTTAACCTTTTGATATGCAGCCTGTCTTATATCTGAATAATCTCCCTGAATGACTTGGAACACATTTTGGATCACAGGACGAGAAACTACAACTTCGTTTACACGATTCCCACCTTGTTGTAGATCCAGGTAAGTGTTCAACTCTGCTGTTTACTGTGTTGATGAGATGAATGCAGAATACCTTTTACTTACACATTGGCGAAAGTCCTTTTTAACCCCCGACGGAAAAAGAGGGGTGTTATAAGTTTAACGTGTGTATCTGTGTATCTGTGTGTCTGTCTGCGCCATCGTAGCTGCCAAACGGCTGAACCGATTTTGATTTTTTTGGTTTTGTTTGAAAGGTGACTTGATCGAGAGTGTTCTTAGCTATGATTCAAGAAAATCGGTTCAGCCGTTTGAAAATTATCAGCTCTTTTCTAGTTGATGAATGGATGTGAGCATCTTCCACAGGTCTAATCGATTGGAAATTTAGAATTTTCTTATTTCAATTATATGAAAAGGATACAGTAACCTTGAGCTGATGCTGCAGCATCACCTGGAATTCGCAGGCTACCCAACTCCCTCACCAACTTACAGCAGAGGTATCGTGTTTGGACTCATTGGAAAGGTCTCAACAAATAGGTTACAGATAGATGGATGATAGCCGTCACCCGACACGACGACGCTTGGATCAAAATATTTCCTACAACTTTTATAATATTATTTTTTACTTTTTAGACGCTTTGTATTTGTCGGGGGTTTTTTAAATTTTTAATTTAAGTTTTATGTTAGCAACTGGTTTGCACATAATGAAGGCTCCATAGACGGCATCAAAAGAGATCATTCCTGCAGGTATAGGGGAAGGTTGCTATGAATGGACCACCTAACTTTACCACAACATATCTTAAAAAATATAAGTTATAAAATGAAAGCAGTTTATTATTTTTATTACGTAGGACCTTTATTTATAATGATCAAACGCACAAACAATTTGGGCTTTTTGGTATAAGAAACGAAGAAAACTAAATTTTGGGCTGTTACCTTCTTTGGACCATGAGCACCTTCATTGAACCACCAGGTTGCCGTCAATGGACTTCGAGAAATTTGTTCTAGAGTTCCATTCAAGGTAACGAATTATAATTATCAATATGATTAAATTATGGCATACGAGGAGAGACAAACAATACTCATACACTTACGACAAGCAAACAAACTATAGTTATAGGCTACTTAGTTACTAATTAAATTTTACATTTGGCACATTTAATGAGATCAACAGGTCATCAAGTCTCACTGATTCTAGGGCAAGGCTATTTTCTTTTATTCGGCGACATTCTGAAATTATAAATTTATAATGATTTTTCAAGAGTTTTTTCCATAATTAGTGAAATACTCGGAGCCTACTCCCATAATAATGACAAATAAAAAGTTGCTATGATTGGACCGGCCCAACGGTGGAACTCTCTTTAGGTCCATTGATGGCAACAAGGTATTCGTTAAGAAAAGAAAATCTTAAATATACATGGACAGGATTAGACAAAATTGAATACCACTCATGAAATCACAAATAATTATCTAATATTTCATTTCATACCAGTTCACACAAACAAATATGAATAGAATGATACTTACATCAAATTGTTCCGAGTCAAATAATAAGATTTTGACCGCCGCAAACACAAACACACGAGTCACTCCTCGCCACGTGCCGCAGAGTCACTGAGGTAAGAGGGGGGTGCAACTGAGCCGACACGGACTCGTTTCGACTAGTTTGGGTATTGCTAGCTTGGGTAGTTTTGGAAATACCTTGGTGGTCCAATGAAAGAGCTAGTCCAATGATCGCAACTTTCCCCTATCTCTTTTTTCCCGACGAATACTTACTATACTTAGTCAGGTCGGAAGGGACCGGTAATACAGGCAGTGTCATCTGTCATAAGAGCCAAGCTGGGTTCCAACTGGGAATGAAATTATCATCTGTCAGTCAATTTATATCAGTGAAACTCAAAGTAAAACGAATAAGTTTGTATTTCACATTATAGAGGAGCTCGTGGCTGAGTAACGTCATGCACGGATCGATCCATGATCCATCAGTACATGCTCAGCTTGCTGGGGTTGGTCCGTGGATGGGTGCCCATCTTTACATACCGAGAGTCCTCCGTACCTCAGAAAGCACAAGCTGTTGGCCCCGGCTGTCATTCGTGAACTATGACAGTCGTTACGGGTCATCAGAAGCCAGGAATTCTGACATCAGTCTTACCATAGGGTATCGTATTACACATTATCTGGGTTGGAGCTGGGAGGTCAGATAGGCAGTCGCTCCATGTAAAATGCTTAATGATGAGGCTTGGCCTTCTGGCCCGCATGTGGCACAGTCCTGGACGCAACACGCACGCGCAAGACAAAGATTTCGTTTGCCGCGCCTGCAGGCAATCCGCGTTCCGCGCGCGTGCTTCCCGCATGATAGGAAACACATTATAAAATGATAGGATGCGTGCAGCCCGCACACGGACCAGATCCGCGTGCGGGCGAAAATACGCATGACAGGAAAAGGGCCCATAGGTGCCTCTGAAAAAGTTTGCATTTTAGTTTTTAACTAATAAAGCATGCTGTGGCGTCCTGTAATTGAAGGAATGGCCTAGATAGACTAAAACTCATTTATCTATCTGAATTTTGTTTTTTTGTGGACTTTATCTTTTGTTGGAGGGCTGGTTTAATCGGGGTAGTTCTTAGGTTTATTTCCAAAAAAGCTGTAGGTACAGCAATTTTGAAAACAATCAGGCCCTTTTATGATTCGTCTAGGGATCTCAGCCACTCAATGGTAATTTATTTATTTTTATCTCGTCCGATCGACTTTTTTGCTATATATACTAAGTATAATTATTTTTTTTACACTGCAATTATGTGGTAACCTTGACCTGATTCTGCAGCATGGAAAGTCTGAAGAATTACGAACTCCTAAACAACTTGCAGCAGAGATAATCGTGTTTGGGTTCATTGCCAATTGGTGTGCATAGTCGAATTAGAAATGATTAACATAAGTCTGATGATGGGACAGGAAGCTGTGTAGGAACTCGGCCCTATAAATCGTAGTAGAACAACCGAGTTTGGACCCGTTGGATTGGTCTAGATGAGTAGGTAATTAGTATTGGTAGACAGACGGTGAAAAAAATCGGATGATGTAGGCACAAAAAAGTGTTTGGTCAGAGTATTTTAGAAACGATTGTTAGATTTTTGAATCCAGTGCCCGACAGGTATCAAACGTACCTACCTACCGTCAGGGCTTGAAATACCGTTAAAAATATGGTATCGTTACAGCCTTCTGATGCAGGTATCGTTAACTAATAAATAACGTTATATTATTTAACGTTATATCTGGCACATTTTACCGTTAAACATACGTAACGTTAAAATCTAAGGTAACGTAAATTTTATCGTTATAATTAGTTTTGTTACCGTCGCTCTCGTCCAATCGCAAAAGAATGTCAGATTGCATCAGGGCTTGAAATACCGTTAAAAATATGGTATCGTTGCAGCCTTCTGATGCGGGTATCGTTAACTAATAAATAACGTTATATTATTTACCGTTATATCTGGCACATTTTACCGTTAAACATACGTAACGTTAAAATCTAAGGTAACGATAATTTTATCGTTATAATTAGTTTTGTTACCGTCGCTCTCGTCCAATTGCAAAAGAATGTCAGATTGCATCGACGCTAAGACTGCCGTACGACTATTTGCGCGTTTAATAGATATTATCTTATCATTGCTATTCTGTGTTGTGCTTGTACACAATACTTACTTTGCACAATACTTTTTTTTTTATGTTCTTTGTTTTTTTCTATAAATATTGTGTGCCTTACCTGGGTCAAATAAATTTATTTTCTTTCTTTCTTTCTTTCTTTCTTGTACTTGAGAATATACTTGGTTGGTTGGTCCACCGTGTTCTGTAAGCGCGTACGACTGCCGTGAGCGGCGAAAGATATGAAGACGACAAACGAAATGGCAACAGCACCGACAGGGTGTGAGAGTGAGAGGGGCGCGCGCACGCCGGCCGCGGCCGCCTTTGAGGCGGGCTGGCAACGTCGCTTAAAATAACAAAATAATACCGATAATTTTTTACCGCTATTTTTACAATAACGTTTAAAATACCGGTAATTTTTACCAAAAATGTTAACGTTATTATTATGTTATGCTACTAAGTAACGCTACCAAATTGTACCGATATCGAAGTATCTCTACGGAAATACCGTTACTTAACGTTACTTTTAATGTGAATTGGTATCGTTTTCAAGCCCTGGATTGCATCGACGCTAAGACTGCCGTACGACTATTTGCGCGTTTAATAGATATTATCTTATCATTGCTATTCTGTGTTGTGCTTGTACTTGAGAATATACTTGGTTGGTTGGTCCATCGTGTTCTGTAAGGGCGTACGACTGCCGTGAGCGGTGAGAGATATGAAGACGACAAACGAAATGGCAACAGCGCCGACAGCGTGTGAGAGTGAGAGGGGCGCGCGCGCACGCCGGCCGCGGCCGCCTTTAAGACGGGCTGGCAACGTCGCATAAAATAACTAAATAATACCGATAATTTTTTACCGCTATTTTTACAATAACATTAAAAATACCGGTAATTTTTACCAAAAATTTTAACGTTATTATTATGTTATGCTACTAAGTAACGCTACCAAATTGTACCGATATCGAAGTATCTCTACGGAAATACCGTTACTTAACGTTACTTTTAATGTGAATTGGTATCGTTTTCAAGCCCTGCCTACCGTCCTTGACAATGTATTTTCGATAGTTAGGTTTGCCTTAAACACACAGACAAAACCTGCGGTTTCCCCGAAACGCAGCTGGTCAGTGGATATGAAACGGGGCACTATGAAAAAAATACTTAAAACCATCGCCTAATCAAGCCTTAGGGACCCGGTGGGATGTGGGAATAGTAGGGCGGGGGAACACCATGGGACACCTTAAGAGCATTGACCTTGACCTCAGAGCAATTGACCTTGAGGTCAAGGTCAAGATCATCGTATCTCCTAAGGTCAAAATTATAAGGCGGCAATAATAATAAGGCGTAGTCGACGGAGACCCGCTTCGCGGGGCTCCTAGTTCTAGAAGGCGTACGAGGAGCCGAAGCCAACTCGCAGAGGCCTGTTAGACGTTTTAAATCAAAATGAGGCACCAACCTTATCTTTATATATTTTTTTAAATCTTCAATTTAAGAAACGCTATTTTATTTGCGCAATTCAATAAGACGCTTCTGCTTGCAGTTCAGTTGCCCAATATTTTCCTTCTAAAAGTTGAAACTATGAATAGATTTAGGCATTGTTATACCAAGGAAATACAGTCGTTCACTGTAATTATACCCCTAACAATAAGGATGGCTAAACTAATATTTGTGTTGCCTTAACCCTTTGGAACATAATTTTATTAGTGTATTTTTTTTCATATTCTGTCTCAGACTCGTCATTCAGTTCTATAGAAAACTTGTCTATATCAGAGTCTATGTTAATTTGTTTAAAAAAAACTGAATTAGCGATAAAGGTATAAGTATTACAGGTCATTATGTGGTGACCTATTGGGCAGTATAGCGACACCGCGGACCCGATCTCCCGGGAGAATTCTTGTTCCTCATCTCTGGCTTGACTTTTGAGCGGCCAGAGTGAACACTGACGAGAAAAAGAGCTGCCACCTCGTATGCCTCCCAAAGTTCTGGGACCTCGGGGGACCCGAGATGTGAAATGTATTTTTAAAATAATAATTAAATACAATAAAATAATTAAGAGGCATGGCAGGCTCCTACCGGTAATAACGTCAGGTCATGTGACGAAATTAAACAATCTGAATTACTTATGAGCAAAATTGATTTTCCTAGCTTTGATCATATTAAAGGCTGTCAGAACTTGGATATTTTAAGTACCTACATTCATCTAATTCTAGGCTTGCGCGAAGTCTATCTAATATTTAAAAGGAGGATGCGTTATATCGCCGGCACAACTGGCGTCCCAAAATAATTATTCGTTGCGACGTACTATTAGGGCAGTTCTGACTTGTAATAAGTCGTGCATCAAGAAGTAGTTTTCAAGATAAAATAGTATTTGTGAGAGCTAAAGTGCTGGAAACTAATATTTGATTTTGCAAGCAACGCTTCCAAACGGGGTTTCCGTTCGTTTCATGTTACTTTAGGTAGGTACTTTAATCTGTTTTCGTTTGAGGGGGCCACATTTTTAATGCAGGGCAGTAACCTACTTCGCAGAGAATAACGACTATTGAGGAACCGACACCAGATATTATTTAATAAAATTGTGAAACCATCAACCAATCGGTTTATTGGAAATGTAATCTGCTTGAATTGGCATTTCATGAGATGTGGTAAGTCCAACATTTATATTATGTTAACAAATGAATCCCATCCACCATTCCTTGAGAATTCAAAAGTACCTGTAAATGGTTTAATTGAAGTAAATACTTGAGTTTGAACCAACACAGTACCGATCTTAACTACCTACAAACTCAAATGACCAGGCCAGCCAAGCCTCTGAATCGAAGCTTTGTCTTTATCTTAAACATCGGATTTGTACAAAAAAATACTATAAACCAAAAATAGAAGTACCTAGCAATTAAAATATTGATTGCAGTGACATTTAAAAGTCTTTTACTTTTCATCTTTCTGCCCTTATTTCATGTTACGTAGGGTCGACCCAAAAGCGTTTTTCTCTTCCTTTCTCCCATAAAAAGGGAGCCTATGATTCTGTGACGGTAGACGCGTCACAGAATCATAGGCTCCCTTTTTATTCACAGCATCCCTTAAATAATCCGCCCAACATTTCCTCTCCCTCTTCATTCATCAACCTAGAGTAGAAAGTATTTTATTCTTCGCAAAAGTAAAACTAGACTGAAAATCACATAAAAAATCAGAAGGACCCATTTGGTTTCAAACCCTGTTTAGTGGCTTTCGTTGAAATTGCCAACTACTAGGTAACATTTATTATTAGCAATCCTAATGTGGAGCGGTAAGGTTTAATTTGTTGGAGTCCAAACTTTATCATTATCCTGATTAGATTTTCGTGTGGTCCATCACAACCGGAACAGGTCCGTGTCGTACCTATGCATAACATTGAAGAACTTTCGATTTAGTAGTAGGTATACCCTACTAGTTGTGGACTTCCCGCTTCTAACAAGAATTAGACATTTAACTTTTAATTGGCCGCTTGTACGGTCTTCAGAAACTTTGTCCGCCGTAAGTGTTTAACTATGTTATAGGTACTCCACGCTTTTAATAATGACCAAAGTTGCTTTCTGTTCTGCAATAGTTTGGTTTCAGACCCAACATCAACGGAATAATTAAAATTTAATGTACATACTTCGATTTTTTACGTTTAAATTCGATGAATTTTTATCAAATTGTTGTAGAAAGATGTCACGCTTAGTGCTTGGAGTTAAAAATTGTCCTATTTATCGGCTAAGTAAAAAAAAAAAGTGTCCTATTTATCTGCTAAGTAAAGAAGGTAGTACCAACACAACACCACCTGGCTGGCAAAACTGAAACCGGGATGGAATACAGCAGCAGCATTTACCTAACCAAAAACCAGGTGAAGCTCGTTTCCACATTCGACTTGATCATCACTTACCTACCCTCAGGTTAGATGAGAGCCAACAGCTAGCCCGTTGTTGAAAAAGATAAAAAAAACCTAAGTAAGTACCTAGTACTGATGAGTTTTAGTGCATCGATAAAATCTTGGGTGGATGAGGCTAGACGGATAAGCTCATTATTTTATTCGAATGTTGTTGATATTCCTGTACCTATTTGAATTATTCAGATTTTGCGATTCTAGGATTTTTTATAGTATTGTATCCTTGTGGTTCCTAATAGATTGCAGCGTTCCTCACAGCAATAAAACATGATGCCACACTCGCTGTTGTGGCATCAGTTGTTTCATATGTTACCCACCACGAACAGCAAGTGCTCGGAATCAGCGCGGCAGGCAGCACCGCGGCGTCGCGTCGTTGTTGCCGCAGCAGCACTGCTGCGAGCAGCGGGGTTCGGAATCATACCTATAACTTTAGCAAAGTAACGCATTGACAATTTATGCACTCAAATGATAGAAATATGGTCCTTTATGCAGGTTTCAGAAATACTAGATTAGTTAGTAATTATTAACGTAGGTATACCTCTATTTAGGTCCAACGTAGTTCCGGCAGATAATTTACTACAAATTTTATTCATAATAATTATCAATACCGAGTGAATGCTGTATGCTGTAAATAAATAGTGCCAACCCGGAGTCTGGTTTATGCATGAAGTTTTGGCAACTGACATGACAGCTGAAAGTTTCTGAAATAATGCGAGTTTTTCCGACTTGAAGTTTTTGAGAATGGAATACTTTCTGAATATTAATTGGTCTAGATATGAACAGAGAGCAAAGTGGATGAAGATGTGTGATGATATCCAAAGCTGGTAAGCAGAGGTCTGCAGAGGTACGGCCATGTTGCGGCCGCAGACGGACGGCGGGAAATCGCGGCCGCCCATGGGAGGCGTGCGGCGCCGGGCCAGGTGAGCGGGACGGCGAGATTCATGCGGAGGAGGCCCGAGCGAGACGAGCGCGAGGCGGCGCGACGCAGAGGGCGTACGGAGTCGCGGGCCGCCACGCACTCCTGTTCCGGTCGCGTCGACGGGCGGCCGGGAACCCGCGCCTCGCCACACTGACTCCGCACACGCTGCTAACACTGACTTTTCTCCTAGTACGTTTTTTGAATGCGCGCCGGTAACAGCGGGCACGTGTTACGCCCGCGGCCACAGCTGTTTTTTTCTCTTTCGCTCGACTTTGTGACAGCTGAGTGTCGCGTGCGATCTCGCCCATTTCCCGCCACTTCCAGTAGCTCACAGAAAAGTAAAAAGTAAAACTGAGAAGTTTTTGGCGCGAAATGTGCGATTCAATGTCGCGCTCACAGGGAATGCTGGATAACTGTGGTAATCGTTAAGACGAATACTCTGTTAGTTTGTGAAGATTGTTGAGCTGTGATTTCGGTTCGCGTTTTAATCTAACAGTTCAGGAAAAGTTTTATAATAATGGATGACTGGGAGCGGCATGTAACCCCGCTCCTTCAAGACATGGGGTGTGCAAACGAAGACGCCCAAGATGACTTCTTTAATCAACAAGACGTAAGTGATAAACGTACGAATTAAATAGTGAAATCAGCATTTTAACAGTCAGGAAAACACCATTAATTATTGTACCTAAGTTGATTAATGCGTTATTAACAGTTAGTGATGTCACTGACCAGTGACTTGACAATTACATTGTGATACAAAATCATATACCTAAACGTTGGTAGGTAACACCACACCAAGATCACATCCAAAATCTTGTAATTCTTTGGGACATACGCCCATAACTATGATTTGCTCATTACTGGTTTAAAACCAATCGTACCACCAAACATTATAACGCTAACAAAATCTCTGTAAGCATTAATACTTCATAAACTAGAAATAAACAAGAGATATTATTTTAGACTAACAAAGAGTTCAATAAAATAATATCAGTTTGTATTCCTCGCTTGCAATAAACGTAATAATTATCTTCCTGTAATCTCTTAATCAGATGACTTAGAATTCGCTCGACTTTCGTGGAGGCAAGTACATAATCATTCTAAATCCATATCATGAAAATGAATCAAACTGTTAAGTGAAAATGCTTAACTACGTAATTTTCAGGTCTCGATTACCTTAAGTATAAAATTGTAAAGACTAGTAGAACGCATAATTTGACAGTTTTAAATATGTGTTTATTACTGCAAACAATAAAATAAATAGACAATAGTCAAGAGGCTGTTTTTTCCAACAATATCCAATACCTACACAATTGACGAAAATCCAGTCTTAAAAGGATACACCATTTCAGCCTAACTAATAAATACGAGAGGCGAGTCAGGGTTCCTGTTATTGAAGCACAACACACAAAGAACAAGCAAATGCGCAAAAATAAAAAAGTCATCATTACATTGTTAGCCAAATCCTCCCCAATGAGAAGTTTTAAGCCTGAGAATATGTTCTTTGTTATCCGTTACAAATCTTATTAATTGATTAATATACTTAAGTATATCAAAATAACTTCCAGGTACTCTACATAAAACTAAATTAATTTTGTAAAATTTTATCCATAGACTTTATCCTTTATTTTTTTACACATATTCCTTGACTTCAACATCTTCTATCATAAAATTATTAAAAGATTATCGACCCGCTCCTGTTTCTCATGGTTATTACGACTTGACAAAACATCTAGATCTCTTAATTATATGTAACTTTAATATTAACGTATTATACACATAAACCTTCCGAAATAAATTCTCTAAACGATAGTGAAAACCTCATCAAAATCTGTTGCGTGAAAGCGAATTTAATTTATATTATTCAAGTAAAGAAGTAGGAGTCAAAATATAATTGTATTTGTTTAAAGGGCAACTATCGCATGGTAGAACACTAGCACTACCCTAATTGCAGAGCACACTCAAGCCCTTTAATTTTGACGATTCAAAAATCCATTGCGTTTTTTGTATTGGAGCCTAGGAATTTTTCACTTTTGATATTACATCAGCCCTTGACTCATATAGTCGTAGCAAGGGATTATGTTGTATCAAAAGCTTTACAGGAGTTAACATTCGAAGTGTGTAATAGAATGATGGTGGGTTCATCATAAGTACATGTATTTGGAGCACTGACAAAGTAGGGTATAGTTAGGTACCTACATCAGCCTCCAACAATTTCCGTTAAAAATAAAAACAATTTTTAGGGTTCCGTAGGTACCCAAAGGGTAAAACGGGACCCTATTACAAAGATTCCGCTGTCTGTCTGTCTGTCCGTCTGTCACCAGCACGCGTAGTATGCCCACCATAGAAACGAATTCTGTCTACAGAAAAATATACAAAATAACATGCTACGCGTACAGATTGTAGGTATGTCATGAACCGTGATAGTTAGACAGTTGAAATTTTCACAGATGACGTATTTCTGTTGCCGCAACAAACGTGATTTTTTTGCCGTTTTTATAGAACCCTTCGTGCGCGAGACCGACTCGCACTTGGCCGGTTTTTTAACTGTTAATGCCTATGAACTAGCGACCCTTGTTCTACAACTTCCGTTAAAAATAATAACAATTTTTTAACTGTTAATATTTTACCTATGAACTAGCGACCCGCCCCTGTTTCGCACGTTTTTACAAAACATCGAGATTTTCCTTATTATGAGTTTAATAATTAATGAACCTTCCGGAATAAATTCTTCTAAATGATGACAAAACCGCAACGCAATCCACTGCGTAGTTTAGAAGAACATCGCAGTCAAACAGACAGACACAAAAAGCGACTTTATTGTATAAATTATATTGAACTGAAAACAATTTGTTTTCACACGATTTTCCCGAGAAAATTAAATAATTTCTGTATATTTTTATTATACTTACGTAGGTGTTATTATTGACGATTTTTTTGCGGAGAAAGGTTTACCTACTTTGCGGATTTAACGGTCATCGACAAAAGAACAAAATTATTCGATACATTCTATTTCAGCATTTCATTTATTAGCTACTAGCGACCCGCTCCAGCTGCGCACGGTTTTTACGACTTGACAAAACATCGAGATTTCTTAGTTATATGTAACTTTAATATTAAAGTAATATACACATGTACCTTCCGGAATAAATTCTCTAAACGATGGTGAAAACGTCATCAAAATCTGTTGATGATTTTCGACTGCTTCCTTGGGTTTTTCCTAATTTTCTTTTTTCCTAAACCATACCAGGATCGAGACAAAAAAAAAAAAAAACAAATCGGTCGAGTAATTTTCGAGTTTTTGCGAGACTAACTCACGGCAATTTTTTTTTTTATAAATTGATAATATTCCGTCAGCTCGTTTTTGTGTGTGAGCGGAGTTAAAATAATTTGTAAACAAACTAATTACCTATTAGTTTGTGAAACTACTTCTATAGCAATCAATCAATAAAAATAAATTGTAAATTATTTCTAAGATTTTTATCAATTTTTAATACTGATTAAATATTCTATCTATCTAATAAATACAAGATGATTTTATATTTCCAAAACAAAGTAATGGTTTTGTTTAGTGTTTTGGAAATAAATTACTGTTAATTATTACTATAAATTTTAAGAAGGAATGCAGGTTATTTTTTATAATTACATATGGAAATTGTGATTGTGTATGAAAAAAATATATATAAAAATTATATATTTCGTATTTTCTTCGACGAAAACCTCTTTATAAATTAAAATACTTACAAAAATAATAGCTACATTTAAATTGGACTTCCAATTGGCGCTTGGGTTACGAACAGCGTTAATCAATGAGTAATTAATACTTAGGTTACCAAAATATTATCGATCCACCTATCTAAACAAACTGTCTAAACGATTACATAAAGTTTTTAAGAATAATATTTTGCATCATTTTTAGGTACGTATACTCGCTGATTATCCAATATCCACAAACCATGAATCGTTCCTTTTCGTGCTAATATACGAGTAGTGTACTTCGCCCAACTACCGGAGCTACGCTAGAGATATGTCTAACATCGCGGGTTAGACCAGTTTCAATATAAAACGAGATTCGAGACTGCTGCCATGTGGCAAGGTGCCCGGGGCCTGGTACTGCTGTTATGCTTAATTGCCCGAGTAAGAGCGCCATTCACCGCAACATTCGCGTCTCTACAACGATGTCTTCGCTGAAACATGGAACTGTTATTGGTGTTTGAATCGGTTATTGGCCTTGTATTAGAATTGATATCGATGATACCGGAAAATCTTTGTTCTTTATGATATGGCAACACCTTTATGGGAAATCTATTTCGTTATTTCGATCACGTTTATGTATTTCTCGGAATTTTTTATGGGTTTTCGGATTCGATATTAATAGTAATCCTAACTAATATTGTAAACTAGCTTTCGCCCGCGGCTACGCCCGCGTCGAGGTCGGAAATTATCCCACGGGAACCTACTACCGGGATAAAATGTACCTATTCTATGTCTTATGGTCTACCCATGTGCCTTTCATTCAAATCCGTTGAGCTAATTTACCGTGAAAGCGTTACAAACAAACAAACTCACATTTCCATTTATAATATTAGTTATGATGCGAAAGTCAGTTTTTTGTTTGTTTGTTACGCTTTCACGCTGAAAACGGCTGAACGTATTTGGATGAAATTTGCCACATAGACCAGACTTAGGGTTAGTACATAGGATACTTTTTATACCGATATTCCCACGGGATCGATACTTATGCCGGTGAAACCGCGAGGCGCAGCTAGTAAATGATAATTTTTACCCGACGAAGAAAAAAGGAGGGTTATGATCACAATTCTGCATAAGTACCTATTATGATTTTGAACACTTGTAAGCTCCATAATAAAGATTTACTAATCAATACCTAGGTCCTACCTATCTAACAGTCTATTACAGGCCGCTATCAACACATTTACTCCGTTAAGTAGTGGTTCGCACAAGGCAATAAGCAGCGCATTCACTGAATAGTGGTTGGACACTTCATAATTTCCTATTATTTTCGTTCATTTTCACGCTATCATGTGATCCGATATAACTAACAGCTAGGTAAACGTCTAGGCGCTTACCTAGCTATTATATCGCATCACATCACCTAGAACCTAGCATGTTTATGTTGATGCCTCTAGAGGAATCAGGTAAACATGCTAGGTTCTCAAAAAATGGTCACATTGATGAATGCTTCCACCAGTATTTTTAAATTCTAATCACATCTATACCTAAGAAGGTATAGATGTGATTAGAATTGCCGATTGCATTATGAGGGTTATTATATTATGGACTGAGAGTAAGGACTCTCAGTTCATAATATAATAATAACTCTCATAACGCAATCGGGACTTGAAAAATTTAACTGAACAAAATCCAGTTGGATGAGTTCTACTTCTCGAATATAACCTTTCTTTCCACCTCATACATAACTCTAGGTAGGTATGGATAAAATTTCAACTTTCACTCTATATCGAACAGTCATGTGATAGTATTTTTTTCTTGCAATGTGGTAGTTACATAATGTTTTGTTAACTGATAAAACTAAATAGTACGGTTGGAAGAACTAAAGCGTTCTAAGGTAAAAATGTTGAACACTGTTTACCAAAGCACTCACTGTTGCCCTTATCGATATTTTTTTTGCAAAAAGCAGAAATGAGAAACTATTTATCAACGATTGTTGGCATTTTATTTATTTATCTAAGAACGTTACAATAACAAGCACGGAATGTTCTATTGTTTACAAAAAACTGAACAGAGAATATAATTTACATCATATCAATTTGGTATAAAATAAAATACTTATGTAAAACTCACTCGGTACGTGTTCACACGAGTTTCTGTCACGCAATATTGTCAAGTTGGTTTCACTCTCCGTAACGGGCGCGTGATTCAAGGTGATACACAATAAGTGAAACGCAAGACTTCGAGGTGAGGGGCTGAATTAAAACTGCTCTTCTTATGCTTTATCAAGAACATTGTTACGTAACTTAGTAAATAACTCAGTTATTTACTTCTATTATCGATTGAAAGTAGACAAATAAAAAGGATTGAAAAATCCTTGACATGTCAACTTTCCGTTCTATATATTACAAACAGATGAAACCAAAGATAAGTGCGCCCCCCTAGGAAGGTAATTATTGTTTGTAACTTGTCATTTCAGGCCTCGTTAATGATAGGTTTGGTCGTGGCGCTCACATAGTCAACCCATATTTCGACGGGATCGTGATTGCTAACTAAAAATACTGCCATGAACATAATTAAGTATTTTCATTATGAATCAATATTCTTTGGTTTGTTTGTTCAAATTATCTTTGTTCTGATTTATACACAATTGAGTGATGAAAAATGGCGACATAATTTAAAAGTGCTACTTTTTATGAATTTCGATGGCATCGACGTATTGTTTATTATAGTCATTCTAACTAAGTTGTGTTGATTGTAAGCAATAGATTATGATAAATTTTTGAGCAGTTGATTCCGAAATTTTCATCAACAGAGATCGCGAATAGGCGAACAGCAAACGTAGTTTTTAAAGACACAGAATTAAATTCTGAAGAGACGGTGTCAACACGATGTGAGATCTGTCGAAGTACAAGTTCAGAGAGATTTAGTCAAAGTACTGCGCTTACACTACGCATGAGTTGATTGTCGTAAAACTCATTATTTATCAAAACTATCAGTCAATAAATGATAATACAGTATGCAAGGGTAAACACCGTTGTCACTCAAACCATGGGTACTTGACTTAAATATAAAAATAAATGACCCAGTAACAACAAAAAAAAAACCTTATTTTCATTAAAAGATTTATAAAAGTAAATATCTGTCACTGTCCCGATACTCATGGATACGCGTACGAGAGAGCTGCGAAACAGCTGACAGCCGGTCATGTAAAGTCCCGCGAGTCACGCCCGCCCCCGCCAACCGCCGGCCGCCGTGTTCAGACGCAAGTTCGTTGCCCTTGCGTGTAGGGTGAAATATTCTTGTGGAAAAAGGTAGATTTTCTTTAATAAAAAAGTTGTATTTTTCCTTAGATTTTACGTTCTATAAATGAAACCAAACCACTGGTTTCAAGGATAACGGTGTTTATACTAACACCCTGTATAGCTCTGGTAATAGGCAGAATATAGAACCAAAAAGGGGTGTCAGATGTAGGTATGAGTGAGAAACTGAAGATGACTGATTTGACTGAAGGAAGATCGTGTACCTATGGACGTTTGTTACTGCCCAATGTCCACAAGATCTTGTTAACTCTCGATACTCTGACCAAGGGCATAGATGAGAGATCGGTTCACAAGCCAGACCTGTGAGAGTTTAGATCTCGTAACTCATTCCGATTCCCAAAGGGTAATTCTCATTTTGTTTCTATATCAATTGTCTAGCTGCATTAATAATTCGATGTAAAAAACCAGCTAGACTACTTCTTTTAACGTTTTTTTTTAACCTTCTGCAGTTCTCGAGCAGGCGATTCGTTCTCGTTCACTCGTGCTACAATTAGGTACTAATGCGCTTAGCCAATGTGTTGACCACAGTTCTTCTATTTCCTCTTTGGAGACTCTTAAAGCTTAGGCAGATCTACAATTTAATTTAACTGCAAATATTATCATTCTTTAAAATACTAGACTTTAAGTCTTAGGTAAAAAGCATCAATTTATTTTATGTCACACTTTAATTTCTGATATTGGTTTGCTCCACAAACAGTGATATGAGTAATTAGGTATGATTGTACCTATCCATGCATGGGTACCTAATCAATTAACAAAAAAAAAAAAACGTTTAATACAAACCTACTTAGCCAACTAAACGGAAGTAGAGTATTATCATCTCGTTCCGTCAATAAACAATGCCGCCTAAGATCCGATACAGCCTTTCCGATTATAATGAAGCGACTTGTTTGATTTATTCGTTGTAGGTGGACAATCCTGTGAACGGTTAGCCCTCCCATTTGTGTGGAATTAATTGCATTTCTGTATAAATTAAATGTTGGGAACATTACTGATTTCAAGTTTGATTTGAATAAAAACAAAGAATATACATTGAAATCGACAAAATCAAGCTAATTTGCAGGACTAAAATTATTTGAAATGCTGTTAACGCAGGTGAATAGATTGTAGATACCTAGGGTATCTACTTACTTACCATGTGTAAGTGTGCCATGTTGTTAGTGGACATTAATTCATATTATGATTAATAACAGCAAGGAGGTGAGAAGTAAACATAAGGTGTTCAATTATGCGGTAGAAGTTTCGGAAATACTTATTGCAAAAAGTCGACATTTTTCGCACCCGTGTCTTTAGTGTTTCGTAGTTATCAAATTGATATCGTAACTAGAGTGATCTCATTGAGGAGCTCGTGGTTAAATAATAACAGCCGCAGGCTTCGATCCATCAGATTAAGCTACGCTTGCCGGGGTGGTCCGTGGATGGGTGATTATCTTTATATATCGAGACTCCTCCGTGCCTCGGAACGCACGTTAAGCCGTTGGTCCCGGCTGTCATTTGTGGATCTTGGCAGTCGTTACGGGTCGTCAGTAGCCCGAAAGTCTGACAACCAATCTTGCTAAGGGGTATCGTATTACCCAGTTACTGGGTTGTGGCGGTCAGATAGGCAGTCGCTCCATGTAAAATACTGGTATTCAGCTGCATCCGGTAAGACTGGAAGCCGACCCCAACTTGGTTAGGAAAAGGCTGGGCAGACGATGAGTAACCTCATTGGTTGGATTTAGTTTAAACTTTAAATGAACATTAAAAATACGAGAAATTGGTCTCTCGCAGACGCTTCTTTATAGAAAAGGTATATTCAGTATGGATCTGTACCTAGGTTCAATAAACTCCCTAATATCAAATATGTGTATTTTTATTTTTTATTTTTTATTCAATTTTTATGACCGACTGCTGGGCAAATGGTAGCCATTTTTTCCTTTGAAACTTCATTATACACGCGGTTGATATTGACGACGAAATGTATCCGATAGTTGAAATAAGTGATCTGAACTCCACCCTACTGGATATGGTCCATGATCAGGATTGAAGGAAAATGTCTGGAAGTACACATACTGAATCATATTGTCACATGCATTATCGTTGTATTGACCAGCATCCCATTTGCGTAATGCACGATCAATCGCAGTGTGAATCATTTAGAAAGAGATTGCTAATCAATTGCATCATAAGTTCGAAAAAAAAATCTGCTCAACAACGTAAATAACGCAATGATATTCTTTAACTGTCAAATGAAACAGATTAGTCGTAATCATTTACTGAAAATAAATATGTTACGCAATTAGCTCTGTTCATAAAAAAACAAAAACCAGCGAATCTTACAGTAGTCGCTTATTAGTAGGTATGATGTGTAACATCTGAAATTTTGGCTGACGGTACCAACCTCTCGGAATGGTTGAAACCATCTGACGGTAAACTCTAGCACCACCCGCGCTCATTGGTCAAATTAAATAGCGCGCGCTTCCCCGGCTTTCTTTAACACACTTCCGTTCCTTTCACGAAATCACTGCAATCTGGGGGAGATTGCAAGAAAGCGAGAGGAAAGATATTACACAGCAAAATAAAAATAGATATATGATAAATCTTTACACGTCTGCAATCTTCTGTAGTTAACCTGCATGGTACCTCATTCCTCCTCCTTCTGTAGGTTCAACGAGAGTGTCATCTTAATTAGATTTATTCTAACTATTTAGAATTTAATTACAATAATCAGATGAGTTGGGTAGTAACCCATATTGAATTTGAATGCCAATTGACCTTCTCAACATTCGTTTCTGTTACAAGTAAAACAAACCACTCTGTAAGCATTACCACGGTATTATATTTTATATGTCCAATGTAATTCGTTTGTAGAGAGCCTTAAAGTTGGCGTGACTTAAAAATGTCAGTTAATGTTTGTGAACACAGTGGCCGCATAATAAGCACATTCAAAAAAACTCGAAGAAAGCAAATTAACGAATGTATTACCACTGGTGTTCCGATATAAATCATTAAACACCAAATTGAAAGTAAAACGTGCAAGAAACATTTGTAGGTACAATGTTCGCGGCAAATCTCTTGGTAAGATCTTTACATCAATAATGTAAGATATGAGGTGATGTCATAAATACAAACAAAATTTAACAAAAATTACTGACATATATATTATAAATGTAACCAATATCGATCGTCCATCGATAAATTTTAGTTAAGGGATAATACATTCACCTACTTGTTAAAGAGACCCTTTGATGAAATCGCATACAAAGCACAAAGTTAAACAACGAGACTTCCTGTCGTTAGTTCATAATAATATTACCCTTGGATCAATATCATTGATGGAAATATGTGCATTCGATATACTTAAAGTATGTTTCAAATATGAATCTTCTTGTCAATACCTACTTAGGCCCGCCCGTATATAAAAATTAATCATGCTTACTTTATGTGTCGGATTTCAATGATATAAGATGATGATTTTAAAATCATCGTACCTAATAACTAATAATACCTTAGATATATTGAATGGTGTCATCATTTTGACAGTCCTCTACAAGTGAGCTTTCATAATAAAAGGGTTAGTAGGGCCGCAACTGACAGGATTTTAGTATCGGCGCTACGCGATTTAGCGATGTCGTCAATGATACATCGTTTTGGGACTTTCGCTATAAGAAAATTGCGCAAATCAGCGTGCTTCAATGCTGCTTTGCGTTTTAGCGGCTTGCAGCAGCAAACTTGGTCGGATTTAAGTGTATAAGTATCTAGTAAGTAGGTACTAGACTACTACCTTAAAACAAAAGAATAAAAAGCTTACATGATAGTTTACGAACTATAAAATTACTACTTATTTTGGTAGTACAGAACTCTAGTGCGCGAGTCGGATTCGCACTTGGGCGGTTATAAATAAGTAGCGCAGGGCTACAACGACGCCAAGAGAATTGATTTTTTTTATAATTAACTTAGTATTTTAATATTTTATCCTCTTTACTCTTATTTTAATAAAAATATATTATAAGATGGGCCTCCGCTGATGGCGGTATTAATAGGTATAGTTGCTTGTGCCCCGGAGCTTAGATTTGGTATCTAGTGCTTTTGCTGCTGGTGCCGGTCACCGATTTGGGCACTGGCGCAAAACACCAAAAACCCATCTCATATATCCGGTTTAACAGCTTTTAACCTAACATAAACATTTGCAGGGCAGCACGCGTAGCATGGCCACTTCTAACTCTATGCAGACATGGTGACATTACTGTTTTTCATTTTAGAGATCGCGCCGTAGAATCAGTATCAAGTAATCCGTAGCAAGTAAAAGTTTACAGTTGGTGTATATATTTTACTAAATCTCATCACACTTTAAGGTATATTAAGGTAAGGTATGGTAAGCTCCAGGTTGACCAAATCTAGTACCTAACCAACCCCAAGTTGGATCTAACAAGTATCGATCCCTGCGACAGCACGCTTGTTCTGTTATAACCAGACGTTGCTTTAAATCTCAACTGCCAACGATATCATTTACCGTGCTGCGCTCTGGTGGGAATTATTTTATATTTTGAGTAAGTAAGGTATACAGGACGTTCGAAAAGTGCTGAGTTGAATTAGTTACGCCTAATTACCAACCTCATACAAAAATTATGGTTCCGTTTTTTATGGACGTTACTTTTTTGGTGCGCCAAATGATAGTACCTACTTATGATTTCAGTGTAATTTAACAACTAATAAACATAGCTCCAAAATAATGATAACTAGCAGTAGCTAAATAAATATGATTTATATAGGTAACATAACTGCGTGAGAATTCAGTGTAATTTTGCAACTAATAAACTTAGCTCCAAAATAATGATAACTAGCAGTAGCTAAATAATATGATTAAAATGTATATTATAACTTAACTGCGTGAAGCTCGAACTCTTGATCCAACATTTTGATCAATTAATTTTATAAATACCTACATCAAGCACACATTTGCGACTTGTTTTGCGAATTATTATCCTGTGTAATTATTGTACCTACGTATAATAAATTAAATGGGCATACTATTTAATAACTATAGCTTCCATGTTCATTAATTCCACGACAACTAGATATGCATTTTTTACCTGATGTCGTGAAGGTCTGCGCATAAGTTTTTAATACTTATTTTTATCCGTAAGTATATATTTCACATTGAATGACAGAGGTCTCTCATGGAAACACCTCTTTTTTTGCTTATCTTCATTGTAAAGAGTTATCAACTTACCAGCAGGCGTAGCATGAGCACCGTTTTGTCAACGGAAGAGTAAACAAAAATTAGACAGTACGAC
The DNA here is from genome assembly GCA_947363905.1 of Lithophane semibrunnea. Classification (NCBI taxonomy): domain Eukaryota; kingdom Metazoa; phylum Arthropoda; class Insecta; order Lepidoptera; family Noctuidae; genus Lithophane; species Lithophane semibrunnea. Next base: position 3,166,430 of record OX376186.1, on the reverse strand, counting down.
TGAAGCAAAGTAGAAAGAGTCAACTGCACTTTTTTACGAAATTCACTCTTTTACATAATTCGACTCAGAATTCTTTGTTTTGTCGGTTTTGTCATAGGATTTATCGGTTGTCAGTGTGATTTTGACAGTAAGGATAGAAAACTTTCTTCCGAAATAGTCTACCTACAAAAAGACGTAGACAAAGATCGTTAGAAATGAAAGACAAAATGACAGATTGTAGAAAAATTTCTACGGTGGATGCCAAAAATGAAGAAACGAACTGTCACTTTGTATAGAAAAAGCTATTCTTCGTAGAGATAGAAAGCGCCATGCTACGCCTGCTGGCATTATAGACAAGTTTTTTTTCTTTTGTGTTATCTATTCCTTTTAATTAATGCTGTTCTGTTCTTTCAACAACTTAAAATATAATTTGTCCACCACTCGGTCGTTCAACAGTCGAAACTTGACACGGGCCACTTGGTCTCGGACAGCTAAGTGCTGTTACTAGTTTTTCCCATTGTGTTTTAATGCGTTATATCCTTTTACTGCTACACCGTGAGAAAATCCACTAGTTTAGCGTTCAGGTGGCCTTAGGTAGTACTTCCTTGGACACGTGTGTCCGCCATTTGCCAACGAACCGTCTACCCGCATTATTTTACTTAAGAACCGGTAATTTTTAATGAAATTCTATACTATAGTGCAGCTGTGCCACACTCGGCTGGACTGTGCAAGCCCGAATAAATTTCATATAGGTACGCCAAAACGCATATTGAATTTTAAAATACCTGCACACTGCAAATTGCAGCGTTACGGTGCCAAAGTAAAACCTTATTATTTAAAAATTTCTACAACTGGCCTACTAATTATTATTGTTCTTTTTTTGTATTTAAATGTGACTGGTCAAACCCATTCTGATTTTTGTTGGAAAACGAGTCGCTGAAATATCTTAGAAGAGTATACGTGAAAAACATATTTTCGAACAGAAAATCTAAATCCTTAAGTAGGATATTATCGTGTTTAACTGTTCGCGACGTTGACGACGACGAAGGAAGAAGATTGAAGCAAGGTGGTTGAAAATTGATTAGGTTTTGAGTTTTTACCGAAAGGGTATCGAAGGGCCCTGTTTCGAGATCCGGTTTTGCGTCGCGGAGTTCGGATGACCCGAGAGCATACGAGCACATCCCTCGCTTGCAGTCAGTGGGACAGCGTTCAGCATGACTCCTCAGACCCTCTGTTGCTCACAACCTTCGCAGCGTCGTTGGCGGCTTAGCCACAGCGCGACACCCCATCTTGGCGGAGATTCCCAGGATCGTACGCACCGTACCGTTTTTTTTTTCATTTCATTCGACTTTGGCGTTCCCAATCAGCATAAACCATTATTCTAGTCATTATTTTCTACCCTAATGTGCTTAACCTACGTAGTAATTTTGACCGGGAGAAACTTGAGTCTAGTTTACAAATCGACCATGTTTTACATGTTACTAGTGGACAATCAAGGAACGGTTTCGTAACTCTAAATACCCTCGTGATCTCCTTGCTACGGCCCTCATTTTAATACGAAGACGGCGACTCTCACCTTACTTTTATCTGCGCTGTTTTCTTTTTTATATACCGATTCATATTTTGGAAGTGTGTTTTATATGAATACTAGCTGCGCGGTTTCACCCGCGTAAGTCTCGATCCCGTGGGTATATCGGGATAAAAAGTATCCTATGTGTTAATCCAGGATATAAGCTATCTGTTTGCCAAATTTCATCCAAATCCATTCAGCCGTTTTTGCCTGATTGAGTAACAAACATCCAAACACACAAACTTTCACATTTATAATATTAGTAGGATTAATATGAGCGATAACACCAAGATAAACTTCAAACTATAATTCACACGGCTACACATCAAACTATACATTTCCAGTATAAGCTGACCTCGCATTGTATGGAAATCCTATACAATGCGAGATCAGCATAAACTGGAAATGTATAGCTTGATGTGTGGCCGTGTGAATAGTAGTACGTATATGTAAAAACCCTATTTTAAATCTATCGAAATGGTATATTCAGGGAAAATCTTATAAGAAGGTCAATCTAAGTTCTAATTTTCTAAGGTTGACTGGTAGAAAATGCCTCAGGCATTAAGTCCGCCTTTGTACAGTAGTTTTTACTTGTGCATAAAGTTTTAATAAATAAAATAAATAAATAAAGTAGGTTTTGTCACACTAAACTTCTAGCTGTGTCACACTAAACTTCTAGCTGGGTCACACTAAACTTCTAGCTGTGTCACACTAAACTACTAGCTGTGTCACACTAAACTTCTAGCTATGGGCATGGATATGACTGTAGGTAGATAGGTACTATAGGTAATGTGAAAAATATTACTATTAATAGTACCAAATTTTTGCCAATGAAGCTCATGACAGGGCGAGATCTTAAGGTTTGTGTAAAAAAAAAACAATTATGTTAACAATGATAAGGCTAGAGAAGAATTTTGCAGTTTGGTGTAAAAATGATATTCATGTAGTAGGTAGGTTCGAATCAAACCTAATGGCGGCTCGGAGGTTAGCGCCGCGCTGCGCAGTTGCCCACCCCTCACCCCCGCTGACACATGAAATAGTTACTGCGCAGCGACTCGCCTCATGTTCCGAGCCGCCATTAAGTTTGAATCGAACTGTAGGTACTAGCGAACACTTTATAACATTCGGTATCGAAATGAGATCGTCAAGTTCGACAAACGAGTACAAATTGTAAAAGAATTTATTCGTTGCGTGTAATAATATAAACAACAAGTTGCCGACTACGGAATTAGCATTCTCGAGTGTGCGAGTGCGTCGATCGGTATAAACGAAAACGCTCATTAAACGCTGACAGTGGACGTTATCTCCTTATCAAAATGTATAACCTTTCTGTGTGAGCGTTATTATAACATTTAATATAATAACCTAAATGATAATAAGGCAGACCGCTGTTGTATAATAATTACAATATTAAAAGTATAAATAATTCAATGGGCTATCGGCGATGGAAGCACGCGACGGACTTCCGGAGAGTCTAATGAATGCGTGGCTCATTCTCGAGGCGCTTGACGAACTACGAAAATTATATAATTATCGTGTAGTTGAGTGTACACGAGTGGACATGAACTTAGAGATAATGGTCTTTGGAACTCGTTAGGTCTTCAGGGATCTGCGTGCTAACGGTCTGTTTAAATACCTATGCAACTGATAATTACGACCCTTATCAAATGTTGCAAAACGTTTTTTTTTGTTCACGGGTCATGCAGAAGTAAACTTAGCTTTGAGTAACACAATCTTCGTTTGATTCGTATTGACAGTAGTTATATTGGTAAATTATTTCTTGAATTTGTGAGTGAACTGTTAGTACCTAATCCGGTGCCACAAATCGTGGTAAACAAAAGCTTGTTTGTGGTTCAAAGAACAGGTTCTTATAAGGCTTTTCGATTTTTACGTATCGGTTTTTCAGATATCAGGTAAATGATGTTATTGTGCCCAAAAACCAAAAAGAACTAACGGCTACCTTTGCAGATCTGAAGAAAAACAATGGAAATGTTGTAGTAGCAGTTCGGTTAAAAACTAATCGAAAAAAATATGATGTTTCGCTGTTACATTGCACCTTTACTAAGCAAAATAGAAAATGTCACTGTAGCCGAAATTCTAATGGGATATATAATTATAATTATGTACCTAGGTTTGTCTACTTACGGATGGTCTCCTAAGAACGTTTTCGTGTAGCTGCAATAGTTAAAGTACCTACTTAAGTCAATACTCAATATCTTTATTGCTTTACCATAACGGGTACTTAGGTGGTAACTATTTAATTTAGGTCATTATGGACCCTGTAGGGTACAGCAAAAGGGTAGAAGAGAGGTAGCCCTGTTTTAGGAGATCATGTGGGAAAAGTTTTTATTTATATAATCAAAATCAGGAGACACTTACTAAAATTTCGCTTATCTAATATTTAAGTATTACTTTATCTGCAATCTGTCTTGTCCGTCTCTTCAATCTGCAGTCTTCTTGCTGACCCATCTGAAATAACCTACCGCCCTGTATTTAAGTTCCGATAACACTAAATATCTCCTAGAACCAAAAATTCGATGGCTTGGTGGATTACGGCCCTCTCCATTTCACAGAGAGGTCTATGGCCCATCAGAGCGAACATTATAGGCTGATTATGCTGTATTTAAGTTCCGATACAATTGATTGAATCTGTATGAAATCAGAGTAATCTTTTCTCCTTCTTCTTCTTCGGGTGGTTAGTGATTAACCTATGGGCCTCTGACTTGGTTTCACATGCCGAGAAATATCTCTCAGGCATGCCGGTTTCACCAGAGTAACGAAGAAAACGACGTCTGTCTTTTGACTTGGTTTGAACAGGTTTAAACCATCGAGCCATTTTTGGCAATAAGATCGTTACTATTACTGAAATACAGTTCTTTAAATACACTTGGTGTCTAGTTGCCTGTTTTGTTTTAGTAAAGTTACCGTAGTCGGTATAAAGTTTGAAATTCAAAAATAGCTCCGTGTTTAAAACCTGGTAGAAGACTGAATGTGTTGCCTCTGCGCAGCTATCCTTCGTGATATCACAACCAAAGACATAGATAAATGATGTTATGATGGTAAGGTAAACAATGCAATGGTTAAACCATTGCATTGTTTCCTAAAACATATATTATAGATATATGTCGAAAAAATGTGTAGGGGAGATAATTTACATAAATAGTGGTTTCGATGTAGGAATTTAGACCCGTTCCTAAGGCTTGGCCTGGATATTGAATTGACGTCATGCTTGCCTATAATTAAATTGAAACATTCAGGATGTTCAAGAAAGACCTAATTTGGGAGAGATGGAGTTTCTTGCCCATTCTTCTCCATACGAAAACTACCTTTTGGAAGGGGCAACTAGAATCAATTCTGTTTCTTTGTTTGACGTTCAAAAGTGCCATATATGTGCCTATTTGAAATAAATTATTTGACTTTGACTTTGAGAAATTTTAGAAGGACCCGCATCTGATAAGTTCTAGTGCCAGGAAAATATTATTTCATTGAACTGAAGGAACCCTTGATGAATATATTATATAGACAACCCTTTTGAATTATATGTGCATACGCTTGACATTCACCTTCAATATATTATCTATTGACCCGCATACTCAGTCCATGTGGGGTTTTTTTATTTATTGTTACATTTTTTAATTAATATTACCTGTCTAGTCGGGTTTTTATTGCGTATTATAATAATTTCTAAAGCCTCTTCATTGCCATAATCAGTAAATGTAGATATATTTATTTGTCTATCGTTAGTACACAGTATTTTTATGTCACGAAGCGATGCGCGATATACTTGTGGTACTCTCCGAGACAATGGCGAAGTCGGAGGTGTGTGTGTGTGTTATGTACTGACGCTACTCGTCTACACGCACACATTCACAGCACGTTTGTACACTTGGTTACCACAAGTAACGCTCGCGTCGCTTCGTGAGGTAAAAATATTGTACATAATCTATGTCATTTTCGTTAATATTGATATACATAAAGGTTTCAGAATTTAATGTTACAATCTTTTCTATGCTTTCGCTAATCTGGCTTTTGTCTACCGTGACCACGGGGCCACGCCACTAGTTACGGTTTTCGTCTATCATACATTCATACTCAAGCATCCTAGCAGTATGGTGCGTCCATCAGGTTACCATAATATACCTACTTAATATTTTTAGAGTTATAAGAAAAACAGAACATTTAAAATATAACTTTCCTGTACGTCTGATACAGAGAGTTTTCTAGAGATTTTTGCAACGTATGAATTTGAATTTTGATGGGCGATGTTGCCATGAGTCCGTGAAACATAGGATTGGTAACACCGCGAGACAGAGCCGAGGCAGACTACAAAAGAGATGGCAGGACGACTTGGATGTCTTCCTTAGAAATTGACAAGTGGCGCAGAACCGGGATCCACGGAAAGAATGGAGAGAGGCCTTTACCCAGCAATGGGATATTACAGACTAACTATTTAAAGGAAAATTATAACCGTTTGCAAAAGCAGTTGTTGACAAAAAAAAATAGGTACCGACTTACAAAGTTTACTTAAATTTATTCCTTGACACTATATCGTCATTTAGATGGACAAGTAGTAGTTTAGTAGCTCGTAATGGTATATTAACGCTCAATACAGTAATTAAGGCAGAAAGTAACCGTTTTAAAGACTGCTCAATGTAGTATAATATATATACGGAATCTTTATTGTGCGAGCTCGACTCGCTCTTGGCCGGATAATTTTTTTCAGATATTTCCTGGTTACAAATGATGACTGTTTTCCCAATTTTATTTGAATACTTATCAACTATCAACTTTGTTCGTCATTCATGATTGAAGGCTAAACGATTCATATTTAATCGTTTTCAGCCTAGACGTCACGCGCATCTATTTTTAACAATCCACATGTGTTATTAGGTATCCGACAAGCCGTTAAATACTATAATAGCTTTATCAAATGAGTTAAAATTAATCGCGGTCTTTCCGCTTAGTTATTTGTTTTTCACCAAATCAAGATGCAACAATGAAGTTATAATTATATGCGAACGCTGGTGTGAATCGTCAGGGAACAAAATTCATATTTTTGTAACGAAGTATCGGGTGCGATAGTTGAGGCGAGATAACGTCCAATTAAAACAATTCCATCAAAACATTTTGTGTCAGGTCATTCCACCTGCCGCTAAGTAATAATTTATTCATAAGAAGCCGCGCGCCCGTCGGCGTGGCCAACGCGTATTTTATCGTCCACTAAGGTGCGGTTGTCGAAAACTCGACACAACTTCCTGTGCACTTATGGAATGATATTAAATCATTTTCGAGATCCATTCATTGCTTAGACACTTGATTTATATATTTAGGTAGGTATCCTAGAACTTGATGTGAAATTCTTTAAAGCTTAAAACACACACAAGGCGGGTGCGTGCCGGGCGCGAGTCGGGTCGTATTATGACCGACCCGTACCGCACCGCGCCCGACCCGTGCACGCGTTTCATTCGTTGACATCCGTATAAACACAAGGAATACAGCCCGCCGTACTGCCGTCCCGACCCGCGCCCGAGACGCACCTGCTTTGTGTGTCTGTTGAGCTTTAGATTCGTTTTATTTTTGTAAGTAAGTACCGGCAAATAAAACACATTTCAAATAACTCTTGGTAGATATTGAAAAATATTACCACTTTGTTTACTACACTTTGAAAGTACGATTAGATTTATTGCCATGGCGTGACAAAAATTATCGAGGGCTTATCCTAATTGGGTAAATCATGCTAATGATACCTAGTAAATGATCTTATAAATTAAAAATTAAAATTTTATTTAGATACTTAAAAAGGAAAAAAACTATTGTCGTCGTGAGTTGCTCAACAAATAACTTGTTGTATTTATTCATTTGAATAAGTTGTTGTTTTAATTAAACCGAAAGTGTAGGTATCTGCTTACATAGGTTTCAAATTGTATATATATTAAAATAAAAGTACTAGGTCGACCGTGGAAATAGATAAACATTATCGTCCAGGTCTACCTCTGTATCCCATCCTCGCGGCTCTGAAAATAGAAAAACTAATTTTCCCAGATATAACTTAAATAGATCGATTTTTCACCCCCGTAAAACCCTATAATGCAATCTTCATCGAAATCGTTAGAGCCGTTTTTCGAGAACGAACGTGATTACAAAAAATCAGCTTGCAAGATTTGACTCAAACATACTAACAAGGCAAGTTAAATATAAGCTTGTTATATACAATGTGGCCTTGTTATATAAAATCTGTTTTTTTTTTTTAAACAAGTTTTCATCCATTTAAAAAAGGAATTTTTCAATCATTATCAATCTACTACATAACAAGTACAAATTCACAGTAGGTACCTAATAATAATGATACGTAACTGTAACGAAATCCGAGGAAAAACTATAAAAGGCGAGGAAAATTTTCGAAAAAAATTAGGGAAAGTCAATTAAGTATCCCTGTTCTTAACGGTCGGTACTAAAAGGTTAAACTAATTTATGAGGATGATAAATTAAGTCCAATGCAACAAATTATTATACTTAATGTTAATTAACCGCCCTTTAACTAATAATCCGGATCTACCTACGACATTATTGTTAAACCTTATAATTAAACACAGAACGTCCTGACTGAATGTTATGAATCAAACCACTGGAATTGCAGAATCTTCCTTATAAATTGTAGCCCAATAATGAGGAATTTTTAAAACAACCCCTTGGGGAACGATTCGAAAACTCGAGGGTAATTCTTATGTGCCTTGTTGGAATTTTATGCCACATATACGGATCAAACATAATGATAAAATTTAAAACATGTTTGTTGCTATACTTACCTACAAGAATTACTTTAAAACAGCTCACAAATGCATCAATCAGTGCGTGATTGCTGGAGTAATTTGGATGGTGACCTAGCCGCATGACTTATATGGCTAAGTGATCCGGTAGAGTTCGGAACTTGTCGGGCTATTCCGAAGGCATGCACCGGTGATGTGAAGCCGTAAGGAAATTATTAGATAACATCGAATATACAGTCAGTAAAAGAAATTTTTACTATTGTTATTGACATCCTAATACTTACGATAATTTTATTAATTTCTGATAAAGAAATATTGCGATTGCTAAATTGCATTTGGAAATAGCTGCTGAAATTAGTTTTTGTTTGCAAAGCGGTTAGATGTGCTAATAGCGCATTTTAGACGTTTTGCCATAGTCAAAAGCATCTAAAGTTAGCATGAACCAATTTGGATCTATGACAAAACGTCAGGAGCGTCAACGATGCAACCACAAACATTCCACCTCTTGATCCGATAACTTTCCCAATAACTGGGTTTTAGAGGTCAGACAGACAGTCGCTTCATGTAAAGTACTGGTATTCAGCTGCCTGGAAGTCGACCCCATACATAAAGATTCGTGCAAACTCGCGCGATATCGCGGGCGCAACAGTCAGCGCAACCCTTGTCGCGCTTGGAGCACTAATTGGGAAAAGGCTAGGCAGATGATGAGTTCTGAGTTAGGCCTTATAGTTAGGTACAGTACGACACAACTTAGATGTAGCATTTTGAAAATTTGCATTCATTTATTTAAATTTTACGAATTTATTTGGTTATATAACTTTACAAGTTATTGCATTTGCGTAAAGATCATTCACCTAAAGCAGTGATAAATATTGGTGATTTTGAAGGCGCATTCAGTTCGGATGGTGATCGGTTTTACGATTTTTGCCGATGCTACATCTAAGTTGTTTCGTACTGTATCGATTTGTATATTACTACCTAAATATATATTATATAGTGAAGTGGGTGAGATTAAACAAAATTATTCACTAAAAGATAATAAGTAACAAGAATATTAATTCCACGTACTATATGTACCTACTACAATCAAAATAGACGATGCGAATAAATGGCAAGCAAGTGATTTGTACAGGGAAATGTTACCGAGAGTCGGAAAGGCGTTTTATGTCGGTGGAACGTTGTCGGACGTGAGTCTTGCATTGTTCCTGGAAATGTAGTCGTTCCTTTATGTTCGAGTTAGTACTGAACCCGCAAACTGGATTAGCTTCAATAAGATTGAATATGTAACGTCATAATGTGTTATGAAGACTGAATTTGCACAGTATTGCAGATAGATTTGATTTATGTAGTAGATGAACAGTTATTTCGGTTTAAAATGCTATATTTTTAAATCGTGGCTCACATAACTTGGACGCTAGTTTGCAAGCACGGTGGTAAAGCGCAAAATATGTATTGAAACTTATAAAACTTCCATGAATACCTGTAAGTATCATTTATCGGGACTCCATATCATCTGCCTTTTCCGTCTGACAACCAGTCTTACCGAGAAGACTGGTTGTCAGACTTTCGGGCTTCTGACGACCTATAACGACTGTCAAAGATCTACGAGAGATAGTCGGGATCAATGTCTTGACCTGCTTTATGAGGCATGTAGCTTGGTATGTAAAGATGGTCACCTATCCACGGACCAACCATGGCATGCGTAGTTTAACCAGATCGGTCGCCCCGTGTGGCTGGTAGTAGCCACAAGTAACTCAAAAGTACTAAGGCAATATATAATAATGATTCCACGCAAATCTACACTTCATTAGGTCGATGAGTATTGTTAAAACCAGAAAACATCGTCCCCATTGAGTATTTATAAACAAACACAAAAAATATACGGACAATTTAAGTTGGTTGTCACTTTGCCTAACAATTAATTTCCCTGAAGATTTTCATAAATTGTCGTAGGGGACACTATAACAAGAACGTTTCTTCGGCGAACTGAAGTACTTATAACACATTGAGCTTCAGCTAAAAGATATAAAGTTTTATAGTGATTGGGTCTCAGACTGTCGGGTACTAAGTAATAATCCTAATCGTCATTAGACCCGCGACTTTCTGGAAGTAAGAATTGTCTTAAATTCGTTTCGCAGACCTAGCAGGCTAATGTTACAATAAAATTTTAAATAGTTTGCTAATACAGAACCAGATTATCTGAATATAGCAAATGTTTCACACTTCGTAGTGCAATTTGCTCTTTGCCTCGGGATTGTTTCGCGAGCCTTGATAAAAATAGTTTGCTAATTTAATGATAGGGCTTTTTCCATGGATTTAAGCATTTTACGATTGTGTTCAGAAAATGTTTCCAGGATGTCGAGTTGAAATTCGACATCGAGCACAATTTAAATGTTGTCTCTAATTAGTAGATGTGGATGATTACCTACTTGCTAATAACTTTTTGGAACGAAGTTCTTTAACGCGGTTTTCATAACGATTTTTACCAAAATAGCGTTAGACCCGAAAAAGTAATATACAGCGAAAGGAAGTTAGTTCCAACCTGGTGTTACACGACACCCCTCGACGTTTTTTTCGTTGGCGGGCAGTGTCCTACTGCTGAGCAAAGGCCTCCTCAAAATCCTTCCAGGCATGCTTTACCAGCGTCACCTAGATCCAAACCTTACGGTACGCGTCTAGGTCTTCTCGCCACCTATTCCTGGGCCGGCCTCGGCGGCGCCATCCATCCTCAGGCACCCACCGTGTGGTGACTGTTGCCCAGCGGTCATCGTGCATGCGGCTGACGTAATTTGCCCAATCCCATTTTAGCTTAGCAGCCTTTTTACCCACGTTTAGGATCTCCGTTTTGGAGCGCAGCGTGGTTTTTTGTATTCTATCATATTCAAATTCCAAGATAAGAAGGAATAATAGTGGTAGGGAGAGCCGCTAATCACGTTCAGAAGCATGATTGAATACGTGTACGTTGAAAGGTTTTTAACGTTGAAGGCATTACAGTCACTGACACTTCTGAATTCAGACATATTCTCATGTAAGGTAACCTTATCTAAAGTTAGAAGTAGATAAATTTAGGTTTACCTACCTCTTTATAGGTCTGAGAGCCTACCTCAAAATTGTTGGGAAACCAGCGCCAGCGCAATGAATTGCTAATCAAAGCACTCCCCAACTGAGACGTACGTATGTCAAAGTCACCCGTGCGGCTATTAAACTTATATTGTATGAAGTTCTCGAGCTGAAAATGGCTTTCTATTTCAGCTCGTCGAGCCTAAAGTTCATTAGAACTATGGTCTATTTACATCAAAATCTATTTATAACCTATCTAAAAGATTTATCAGAGAGACAGAGTTACCACATACATACGATTTTTCAAGCGAAAATATTCTTTATATATTATATTTTCCACTTTATTATATTATTGACTTAGGTGTAAACTAATAATTGACCGAGCGAGCGTAGCGAGGGATGCGTCTCTGCATCAAGTCTGGCAAAATCGGCAAGTTTGTCAGTTTCTACGAGTTCGTCTACAGGTCGTATTTTACAACCGATATGGACGAAATTTGGTGTACTAGTATAACGAATTTTTTGTAACTTTTTGTCGTCGGAGATTTTTGATTGGAGGGCTGCTTCCTCCAAAATGGGGCAAAAAGGGGGCTACTGGATATCTCCGCCTTACCTACTTACTTAACCTACTTAATAGGTTTAAAAAACATTGGTGACACACAAGATCTGATCAATCTTCGGCATGATGAGCAGAATAGCTTCTCAATGCAGTAAATGGCTCACTATTTATTAAAACCTTTTGTTAATTTTACTAGCTGGCCACAAATTTTTACTCATATTTTTTCTGGCTTTTATGGTTCTGTAGTAGTCAACAAGGAACCGATATAGTTTCGCCATGTCTATTCGCGGCTTAGCTCAGAGGATACTGGAAAGCTGTAATTTGGCATAGGTATCTATAGATTAAACACACAAAGTGGTAAAATAAAATGATGCTAAATATTGTTTTTGTAGGGTACCTCCCCTCCCTACACGTAAAGTGGGGATGATTTCTTATTCTCAACTGTCCCATGTTATGGGGTCGGTGACATGTGGGTGTGTGAAATTTATTTTTTGATTCAGGGATCCGTTTGCGAGATATTAAGCTTTAAAGTGCTTATTTTTATTAGACTCAAGTGGCCCCGCCATTTAAATGGTTGTTTTTACCCGACTACGGCGAAGAAAAAAGGAGGGTTATGATTTTGACCGGTATGTATGTATGTATGTAAGTATGTATGTATGTATGTATGTTCATCTGTTCCCTTCTATCTTCCAAACCACTTATCACAATTTGACAAATGAGGTATCGTTAGAAGCGTCGTGATTGTCCGCTGGTTATAGGCTAAGTGAAGTCACATTAAATTAAAAATGGCGCCCTCTAGAGGACATACAGTGAGGAACTTAAAAAATATATGGTTTAATCGTATCATGTTGGGTATCAAATGAAAGGGCTTAATGAGCACATTTCAAAAATATATATATTATAACCCCAAAAGAATTAAAAAAAAAAATCAAGTAAGTAATAATAACTAAAACCCACACACACGTGACACGTGTTAGGGCATAAATCGAACAGATTACGTGGGACTCCGGATTTTTAATTTGTCTGTCTGTGGTGTCTTGTTTATACCTTTTAAGTCGTAGTTGGGTTTTAGTTTTTATTACTTGATTTTGTTTTGGTTATGTCAAAAAAATCACGGCAATATAAAAAAGTTAAAAGAAAAACACAGCTAAGTATCCTTTACAAGTTAAAAAGTATTATTCGACCAATTTACATTTGCAGTTGGAATGTATGGGAGAGCATGTTTTTCAACACAACAACAACGTTAAAAGTTTGTTCTTGGGAGATAAAGGAGGATGCTAGAAAAATACCCAGTCGATTAAAATAATTCATGCACGGTGAGATAGGGCAATCATAGTACGTACCTATAAGCTTGATTCTAGAACTCCGAGATCTGTTCCTTGGGGATAGTTTTAGCGAAAAAAAAAAGCTTATAGGTGACTAACTATGATTGCCCTACCTCACCGTGCATGAATTATTTTAATCGACTCTGGGTTTTTGGTCCGTATATTTTTGAGCATTATCCTTTATATCTCTACTACGGAACCCTTCATTGTGCGTGATCCACGCACTTGGCCGGTTTTTATTTAAATTAGAATTTGTCGTATTGATATCTGTCATTTTTTTTTGACAGGATAAAATGTATTAGGTTAAATCATGAAGAGCGTTTGTTGGTGAGTATATGTTCCTTGGTTGGTAAATAATAAAATATTTTCAAACGCTAAGACATCAATTTGTATGATACGTAAACGAACGACGGTGGTAAACGAATTGAGTGCGCACACCGAATACGTTTTTCTCCGCCAAAAACGAGGTATGCCTTTTAAGTTTTGTCGTTTGAAGAAAAAAACACAACTAGAACCTTATACTTAGTACTTTTTATTGTTTTTCAAAGTATTCACCACGTAGCTTAATACACTTTTCCATTCGCTCAAACCAGTTATTATAACATTTATTCCACTCTAAAGTGGGGTGTTAAAAATGGCTGACTTGAAAGCGTCGACTGCTTCTTCACCGGACTGGAACCTTTGACCACGAAGACTTTTCTTAATTTTAGGAAATGTAAAGAAATCGTTAGGGCTTAGGTCAGGACTGTATGGAGGTTGGTCAAGAATTTCTACTTTTTCCTGCTTCAAATACTCAATCGTTTGACGAGCGCTGTGTGAGCTTGCGTTGTCGTGGTGCAGGATGATGCGTCGCTTTGAGTTAGAATTTCAAAGTTCGGCGATGACTTGTGGTAAACAAACTGTGGTATACCACTCTGCGTTAACCGTTCTACGATCTTCAAGTGCAATAGTCGCAACATGGCCGGTTTTTCCAACGAACGTGGCCACCATCTTCTTTGAAGTGCTTCGAGAACGAACAACTTTAGTCGGCTTTGGCATAGTGTTAAACAAAGGTTCAATATTAGTGTTTAATGTGTACATGCCCACGGACGTGGCTAGTAACTTAGTGGAATTCACGGATTGCCTCAGTTTGGTGAGTGCCATTATTGATAGTTCTAATGCTGAAAACTGTTACTGTTATTCTTGGTGATTTCAATGCACACCCAACAGAACGATTTTTTACAGAACTGATAGGCTTCTGTCAGGAATTTGAGTGGAACTGTGTAGATACGGAGATATTGGGGTTGGACTCAGATATATATACTTTTGTGAGTGACGCACACGGCTCACGGAGGTGGCTTGATCACTGTGTGGTTACTAAAGCGGCCCGTGAGTCTGTAGTTAATGCGAGTGTTGTATACGATACATTATGGTCGGACCACTACCCACTTGTTTTGGAATGTCTATTCGATAATGTTTGTGTAAAGCAATGGGATTCTAATTATGTGGAAAATGTTGTTGTTTGGGGAGACAGAAGTCTTGAACAGACTCAGTCTTACACAAAGGCATGTCATGAAAGACTTAGACTTATCGATTTCCCTGAAGATTTCAGAACCTGTAGCGACAAAAGTTGCAATCAAGTTTGTCATCGCGCTGTTATAGACAATATGTATAAAGATATAGTTAGTGCTTTATCTGAGTCAGCAGCGGTGGGTCGGGGGCGCAATAAGCGTAGGAAAATGAAAGTAGTGGTAGGGTGGAATGCGCATGTAGGTGAGGCTTACAGGGACGCCAGGCAGAAGTTTCGACTTTGGGAAGACCTTGGGAAGCCATTTGATGGTCCCACATTTTGTGATATGCGTGAAGCTAAGAGAATTTTTAAGTCTCGCTTGAAATGGTGTCAAAATAATGAAGACCAAATAAAAATGGATATTTTGGCTTCACAACATTCAAGCAATGATTTTCGCTCGTTTTGGAAAAACACGAATAGGCTGAGTAGTAAGCCTGGCCTCCCTGTGTCTGTCAATGGTGAGAGCGATCCTGTAGGCATTGCTGACCTCTTCAAGGAACATTTCTCTGGCAACAGTGATCGCGAAAGTGCTTGACAGCCTGCTTAACAGACAACTTAATAACTTTGTACAGCTGCACGACAATCAGTTCGGGTTTCGATCCGGACTGTCGACTGAAAGTGCCATCTTGTGTCTAAAGTGGGCTGTGAGGTACTACTCGGATAGGAAAACTCCTACGTATGCTTGCTTCCTCGACCTCTCCAAAGCTTTTGATCTGGTCGCATACAGTGTCCTCTGGAGGAAGTTAGTGGAAGCTGGAGTTCCTCCAGAGTTGATAAATACTTTTAAATGCTGGTATGGAGGCCAGATCAATCAGGTACGCTGGGCCGGATGTTTTTCGGAGCCGTATAGGTTGGAGTGCGGGGTGAGGCAGGGGGGGTTGACTTCACCCACGCTCTTCAATCTGTATGTCAATGAGCTGATCGAGGTGCTCAGCAGAGAGCGTGCCGGCTGTTACATTGACGGTGTATGTGTTAACAACATTAGTTACGCCGATGATATGGCGCTGCTGAGCGCCTCGGTTTGTGGTCTTAGAAGGTTGGTGGCTATCTGTGAAGAATATGTTTTACTTCATGGATTGGTCTACAACGTCACTAAAAGTGAAGTCATGGTCTTTGGTGTCAGTGGTCGATGTCCAGATGCTATTCCTCCGGTCAAGTTGAACGGAATATCGCTTACGAGGGTATATAAAGTAAAGTACTTGGGACATCTTTTGACCGCTGACCTCAAAGACGATGATGATATTGAAAGAGAACTGAGGGCGCTGTCGGTGAGAGCTAATATGATCGCTCGCAGGTTTTCACGTTGTTCTAGGAAAGTAAAAAGAACCTTGTTTCGTGCATACTGCACCTCATTTTACACGTGCAGCCTGTGGGTAGATTGCACTCAAAAATCGTACAGCGCCCTTCGAGTGCAATATAATAATGCGTTCCGGGTATTGATGGGGCTGTTCCGCTTCTGTAGCGCATCAGGGATGTTCGCTGATGCGCGTGTCGATTGCTTCTACAGTACGATGCGGAAAAGATGCGCTTCCCTGGTGCGCCGTGTGCGGGCCAGCCCCAACATTATACTGCAGTGTGTTGCGAGCAGACTGGACTGTTTGTGTGTGAATCGCTGCTGCAAGCTTTCTACATCGGTTATAAGCTTGTAGCAGGGATTCTCATACCTTTAAGGCAGTGTTAGGTTAAATGTGTAGGTTAGTGTACTAATATAGTTGATAAGATAGATTATTACTAACTTTTTGAGTCCTGTTACTTGTTAATTAAATATAAATAAATTTGGCTCGTCTTGAAAGACCCAGATTTTAGATTGTTGTTTGGAATCCGGATTGTAGACATAGATCCAAGATTCGTCACCACTGATGATATCGTAGACGTGATTTGACTGTCCTCGGTTGAACCTTTGCAGAGTTTTCTTACACCATCTGACGCGGGCCGCCTTGTGATCGTCGGAAAGCAGATGCGGTATCCAACGGCAAACTAGCTTTCTCACACCAAGCGCTTCATGCAAGATCTTCTGAATGGTTGTCCCTGAGATGCCTAATAGAGCCTCTATCTCTCGATACGTCACATGACGATCTTCGAGAATTCTTTGTCTCACAGCAATGATGTTATCTGTAATGATGGCGGATTTTGGGCGTCCCTCGCGAGATTTGTCACTAACACTAGTATGTCCACGCTGGAATTCTAAATACCAGCGTTCGACAGTCTGCAGACATGGGGCTTCATCACTGAACACAGATGTTAGCTCTTCAAAACACTGAAGCCGTGTCAGGCCTCTTCTAAAGTTGTAGAAAATTATTGCACGAACATTTTCCTTAGAAAGATTCATTTTCGTACGTAACCTGACAGATTCCAATCGACGCTGTGACTAAACAATAGCATTAATCCTAATACTTTCAACTGTTTTGAGATTCCAAATTTAAACACATTCGAATATAGAACAGTTCCAAATTCAAAATTGCCGGGAAATATGGAAACGACGGCATGCCTCGTAGGTAGTGTTCCGGTGATATCGCATTGAACGCACGAAAAATTCCAACAAGTTCGGATTGTTTGTGTACGTGTAGCAAAGCCGCGCGCGGCCGCGCACGATTGCCGCTCAATATACAAACCTTTACACTGAATGTGTTTTTGCCTGTTCAAAAAGTTAATTAATCGGGTGTAGGGTCACTCCAAAGTTTCGAACTACTTTCGAACGGACCCGGATCTAAGTAGACGGACTTAGAGAGTAGGTACTACCTACTTTGATACCTTGATTCACAAATAAACTCTTGAGATCCGCACAGACCCCAAATGACTAACAGTGTGATTATTTTGGCGCGACTAACTAAAGGTTAATTAATCGTTGTAAAAAGTAAGTGCCCGCGAGGTCTACTGTTCGCAGAACTACTAATAATATTGGTACTTATTTTAGTAGAATACAACCTACCTACCAGGTACCTAATACTTTTTCCCACTGTCAAAGCTAGCCCGGCTGCTTAGTCCTCTTACTCGAAGATATCAATCAAGGAATGAGTCAATAAAATGGTAACAAAAAAGAACAAAGTGCTCAAAAATTAGGTTGTGTTGCATAAAGGGTTAACAAGGTCAATTTATTGTTGCGAGGTGTCGATGCTGAAGGCCCCAAGAGGCCGGCGACGTGGCTGTCAAGATAACCATCGCGGCCCGGGCCCGATAACGTGGTAACGAGCCTAACGTCCGTAGTAATGTCGCGTACAAACATCTTGAAACATTATTGTTAGATACTTATAACCTTATAGCTATATACGGATCTCCAAACTGAATTTATTTGTGTTCCTTATACATCTGCCCTGATTTTATTTTTAGTTTCTAGAAAATGCTACTGGTTTTTAAACTACATAGTTTCAATAGCTAACATTCGGTGTATAATTTCCAAGTTAAGAATTTATTTTTACAACTAATATCTCTTCATTTCCTTTGCTTTGATTGTTTGGCAATAAAGGTTCTGCGTTTTTAGTTATTTACCCGAAAAATGTAACCATTAAAATCATAAAACGCAAAAGTATTATCATCTTCTTCCTAATCAGATAGTAAGCACCATGTGTGCAATCTACTTTTAAAACCTTTGGTTGACAAACCTCATACACTAAAAGGTCAATATTTTTTTCTATGAAATTATCTGTAAAGAACCACATCGTTTCAGTATTCATAACTGTGCGTTTGTACTGGCGAAACATTTACAACAAAACGTGTTGTAATCTCTAGTTACTGTCAAAAATTGTATGAAACATTGACCGAAAATAGAGATTTCAACATGTTGTGAATGTTTTGCCAGTGCAAACGCACTGTTAGATACCGTCTACAGTTGCACAAACAACTCGAGTAGACGACTGTACCTCCACTTACGGTTGATTGTAAACAGCTTTTAAAAAACTCCGTTGTCCCTCCTTTATCTTTGTAGCAGGTAGATAGTAATTATATGTTATTATTTAATACGATGTTATTACCTAGAGTATGCCAGTGGTCCCTTATAAAATGAATAAGACACTGATAAACTGTTAAAACAACTTGAATAGGTACGTAATGAAATGATATAATTTAACAGGTGTATCATTTCGTGCCGTTTCGAAAGTTCCGACGCAAACTGATATTTAAGTTTTCATTGTGGTTTGATTGTTCAACTGAGAATATACTGTATTCATTATTCATGTATTCTAATTACGAGTATCCAACTGGCGACGCTATAATCATAATTAACTCATCTATTTAAGTATACATTGAAAAAAAAACACGTTTCATTGTTATTCAGATGTGGTATGATATCGTTTGGTTTATTGATCGTTTTCTTGTATTCGTATTTTTATTGTTTAACTAATTAAATTTACAGTTACAGGCTTCCATGTGGTTGTAAAATGTAAAGATACCTAGGAATAATGAATATTTTTGCATAAACAAGTAATAATTAAACACGAGGACTTGATGGGATGGATAAACATTTAATAGTAAAATAATTCATAATAATTCCTATTTGTGTATGGTTTTATTGATGATCAATTATAACTTTGTCAATATTCTTCGTAAAACATGAGCGGTATAAGAGTCTAACATCTAACATCGTTGATGTCGTTTTATTTTAAAGTCGTTCCGTACGTAACGAGCACTAAAAAATCATTAAAACGATGCGTTCAATTACTGTTATTAAAGCTATCGGCAAATACAGAAGCCAATCGGAATAGCGGAGGTATTCCGTTCCATTACAGTGCGCCTCAGGCTCAGAGCGGTCAAAGACAATCCTTAACTCGAGCCCTGGCGGTCGCTGCTGGCAGTTTTTATTTGAGAATATTTTCCTAACTAATTAAAAGCGTTAAAATAAGAAGATAAAAACTGGCTTCGTTATCGAAGGCATCGACCCGCTTTTGTGTAGCGGCCACCAGCGCGGCCGCGGAGGAGCGCCCGGCGCTTAGTCGCACTCTGTAATTAACTAAAACCGAGCGAATCGAGCCCGCCAATGTATCCGCACAACAAAGGATGCACAACTCTCGAAAAATGCACGTCCACGCATAAATTGCGGCCGACTTTGGCTTCTGTTACGTACTGTTATTCCTATTTTTTCCTTTTTTCAGCTAATTTTAGCCAACCATCTCTGTAAAGAATCTGGTTCATACCACCTATTTGGGAACTTTTAAAGGTGCTTTTTTTTGAATACTGTTGGTCTATTTTAAGGTCCTCCATGTTAACTTTGCTTTATTTCGAGAAAAACTTTAATAAAAGTTTTACAGTACACTTCAGTGGATATACTAACTATCGTCTCCCATCGCCTGAGCTCATCACTTTGAAGCTAATTCTGTCAGTTGTCTCTTACGACTTGGCAGGGTGTAAGAGTATGGTGGCCAAGTTTGGCATAATTCGAAAGCCATGGGCACAAGTTATTTATCTACTCCACTTGCTGCTAGGGAATTCTCTTAGAAAACATAGTTTTGTAGTAGCGACGTGATAATTTTTACTTTTTATGGTTCCGTAGTAAAATAAGGAAACCTTAATTTCGCAATTTCGCAAAATCTGTCTGTCTGTCTGTGTGTCCGTGTTTTAACTCAGAGACTTGGTACTAAAAAGGTGCAATTTGGCATGGTTGACATGGTTGTACTTACATTTTAATATCAATCTGCCTAGCCTTTTCCCAACTATGTTAGGGTGAGCTTCCAGTCTAACCAGATGTAGCTGAATACCGGTATTTTACAGATAAAATAAATCCTATGCATGCGTAGATATTCGTTCCAAGTACCTCTACTGTTCGTAGTCCGACATACACTTTGCAGGTTGCACTTGGCAGGTTTTTCGAAATACCTACTAACCGTTAATATTTTATTTTTATTTTTTACTAGCTGCTCCCCGCGGTTTAACCCGCGTAAATCTCGATCCCGTGGGAATATCGAGATATAACTCTTAAGTCCTATTCCAGGTAATGGTCTACCCATGTGCCAAATTTAATATAAATCCGTTCAGCCGTTTTAGCGTGAAACCGTAACAAACAAACAAACTCACTTTCGCATTTACAATATTAGTTAGGATTTGTAATTCCGAACTTAAGAGCTTACCGCAATGGGCACTTGTCCAGCTAGTGGAACGTATGCATAGCGTAAAAGATGCGTTAACCCTGCATAGACGTCGCTCAGACGACACGCAGATATCTCTTAGTTGTCTCGTAGCAGTCTCGTGGCGGCACGGTAGCGGTTTTGTAGACGTCTGCTGCTCTCTCATAGACGTCTCGTAAAAGCCTCGTAGCGGGGTCGTAAAAGTCTCTCGAAAATCTCGTAGACGTATCGTTGACGACTCTTTGATGTTTCTGTTAGGTTTTGTAGCGGTCTCATAGCGGTCTCGTAGAGATCTCATAGCACCATCGTAGATGTCTCGTAGCAGTCTCGTAGTGGGCTCGTTAACATCTCGTAGAAGGTCGTTAACGTTCGTAGAAATTTTGTAGACGTCTTGTCATATCTTTATACCTTAGTATATAGGTAACAATTACGTATACAAGACCTAGCGTACAGGACCATAGTCACTCACAGGTGCCGCATGAATATAATATTGTATCGATAACATATTTTATTTGCATTCCAGGAGACAAACGTGCTAAATAAAAAGCTATGGGACCCGTTGCGTAGGTAATTAAAATTATCAGGAACGATGCGTTATCGTCACTTATAGGCGAAGTTCGCGCTGCGTATAGTTTTGACGATCGCCTACGCCTGGTACGTACTACGTTCATAACGCGATTGTTTTACCCCTTCGGATGATTAAGCCATACGCATAGCTAGTCAAGACCGATTTATTTCAGACCATTGCTTTACTAGCGGTAGAAAAGCTGTTTTCAAACAGATTTAACTACCTCAATTAAACGCTAATTTAATTTTATACTCATGATATTAAATTATTACATGATTCAGTTATTAGATTACACACAAGGTACATTACGTATGCGCTAGGTACACCGCAGAACATTCATTCATTCTTTTGTTCTATAGCTACGGGTGTTTAAATAATATCTATTACACGAAACAACACGTGGTCGCTGAGCTCATGTATGATGTATCAAGGCGCTCATTGTCCTGTCAGTTTGGTCGAAAACGATATCAATATTATATTCAAAATAATGAAGTCAATAGCAATTTATCAAATAACTGCTTTTGCACATGTAAAATGACCTAGAATCCTATTGTTATGTTATACCTATTGTCTTTGCCTAATGTAATGTCACCCGCAATTTACAAGATATATTAGAATTTATCGTTTTAGCCGCGCACATGACCAGGAATGCCTTTTGTTTCTGAAGCTGCCATTAAGTCATTTCCAATGCCTGGGGTCTTAGTATTAATCATATTCAAGCATTGAGAACAATCAAATTAAACAATTTACACAGAGAATCTGTGTTTCAGAGTTTTAACTAAGCTGTTATTATCACCGGTTAAGTCATTGTCACATACACATATAACAATCACTACGGAATGAAATATTCATTTATGTTTTCCAATAATATTTATTTTATCTCTAACGTGGATGCGTCGATTTTATCGTGATATAAATCTAGATAATTAAGTGGTGTGACAAAAAATGGAGGCGTGATATGTTTTCGGGCCGTCGACTCTTATAAAACTAGATGGTAATGAATGAACACAGATAAGGCAAGATGAAGAGGATGGGTTCAGAGGACAGGGGACACGATAGCCCTTTGTGAATGAACATTTTCGATGTCCATACGCGTGCGTGTGTGAGTGCGTGTGCGTGTTTTGCGTGTAGTCAGGCGTGTGTGACAAAGGTCGTTGGTGTAGAATAGGTTCAAGATTTTTTGTTGCTCTCCACTTTGAAAAAAGCCTTTTAAAGGGCTCTCGTGAATGTTTAAATTTAAAATTAGTGATCTGATTTTGAACACTTTATTTTTTCTTTTCTGAAGTAAATTTTAATGTTAAATAATGAAATGTCAAGAAGACAACTACATTCAATCATCATTTGAAAAAGTGATGGAAAAATTACAAGTAACATTCGATTAAAAGGAATAAGCAAACAAAACAGAAATACTTACAAACTATTTTTCACTTTCGTAATGAGCTGTATTTAGTTAAATTGCATGAAATTGTATGCAACGAGCCATTAAACAAGTTGTATTAGCCTCAAATTATACATAAAACTTGTACGTCGCTAATTAGTGGAGGTTTGCTACATTGTTATACGATACGTAATATCCCTTCTATTGGTTGGCGATAATAATTGGCTTCTCGTTATTTTAACTGCAATTTAAGTGGTCTATCATCACTCGTTTGGAAATTAATACGTTTTAACTATGATTAAAGTTTTAGTTACTTACTTTGACAAGATATTATAGTTTGGATGCGAATGGAGGCAGGTATGTCTGCTACGCATGAAAAAGTTGTGAAGAGCAAATACTAGTAAAAAGTTAACAAAAGCTATATCTTGACAAAATATTTACATGAATTTTAATTAATAAACCGAACAATTACACAGATCTTTTAATTAAACTTAATCTACTGTTTTGTGACAAAATCATGCTACACAGTTATTGAAACTAAACTGAACTTAAACACGCTTTTGGTACAGAAAGTGTTATAGAGGTCTGGAGTTACTTACATCATTCATAACATTATTTATTTATAAACTAATATGAATTGAAATATTTTGCACGTTCCACTTGCTTATCGTTTCGTCAAAAAACCCCGATCCGTTTTAATTAATTACGGTATACATAAGAGAGAGATGAATTTATGAAGGTATAGATGATGTGATGGTGTTTATGATGGTGGTATAGCTGTGGAACTAGGTATTCGGATATCTAGTGGAAATCTTACATGTCTTAAGTAGAAATTTCTTGCTTCAGGTTTGAAATACTTTGAATTTGAGGTCACTTTAATCCGAAAACTTTTATTCATAGACGGAAGATTTTTTTATTACCAATTTTATGTTTAGGAATGTGGGTAGGTACAGGCTGCATCTCCAAAATGAGATCGTATAAAATGTTATCTTTAAAATCAGTTCTCTTTTTAGGACAAAGGTTTGGTTAAGGATAAGTCGCGATGTGGCTGGCGCTACATCTGATTTCTTTTTTTTCCTTTTAAGAGCATGAAAGGAACTATCGTTTTTTTGAGGATGAAATTCGATACCTACACTCTATCTTGCCTTACCTTACCATACAAGTATGCATGCCTTAGATACATTACCTACACATGTATGCACACGAACCTACTCTTTCCTACAGAGCCAATTTATTATAAACTAGTTGCGCCCCGCGGTTTCACCCGCGTAAGTCTCGATTCCGTGCAAATATCGGGATAAAAGTATCTTATGTGTTCATCCAGGTTATAAACTATCTGTTTGCCAAATTTCATTCCAAATCCATTCAGCCGTTTTCACGTGAAAGAGTAACAAACATCCATCCATCCATAGGTACTTACAAACTTTCGCGTTTATAATATAAGTTAGATTCATAATTAGTATGAATACTACGCTGGTTCTTATTAGAAAACCAATTTCTCTGTTCAATTAGTTAAACAGTAGGTACCAACTTGTCGTCGTATTGTCGACCTGATCGTGTTCAACTAAGCTATGTTGGTAAATTATCTATATCCACTAATCTCCAATTATAATTCGTCAGTGTACAGTAACCAAGACATTTCCACAAATTCCCTAGTCCAAAACTGTGAAACGACGCTGTCTGAAGAGAAGGGGCTCCTTAATATTATAATCTTATTCTAAACACAGAATATATTAAAGAAGGAGTCAGCCCAAGTTGTTACTCAGACTGACTTGAGATGAAATATATTTTGTAACATTTTTGGATAGAACTTGTAACAATGTTTGACTTTTCGGCGTAACAAATAAAAAAAGTTGCGTAAGAATGTGCGTCATCCCAACTAGCAAAATTGTATTTTAACAAAAACTTATAACTCAAAAACATCACGTAAAAGTTACATAAAAGTATTGTTGGCGTTCTCTTGGCATGATGTTTTAGCTCATTAAGCTTATAGAACAGAAATGTCCTGTAGTACAGCGATATAAACATTTACATAACCGTTACAGTCAAGTACGATATCGGACTTAACTACAATAGAGTAATTTTGCTATAAAAATGTTGAATAATTCCTTTTTAGATCTAATTTGCGCAATAAAGGTTCCACAGTGACTGCTATATCCTTTGCGCAATAAAGGTACTGGAAATTCACATTTTTGTGGTCATGTTGACTCTACAATATAATGATTTATTGATATTGAGTCGTTTTGTTACTTTTAATATACACAATATAATAGTTTTCAAATACCTGTTATAGTATTACTGATATAATGGTCACGAAGATACTTATTTAGCGTAAAATTATTGGGTAAAGGTTTTTTATAGAGCTTTTATAAAATAAGAGATTTTGTTTCTTCTAAAACAAAATACGACGCGTAAATGTAAAAAAAGGGAACCTAATATTAAATAATAAATGTGATCTATAAAGGAGTTATTAGTAGATACAATTTACAAAAAAAAATTAGTAATAAAAACTAACTTTGGGGTTATAATATATATATTTTTGAAATGTGCTCATTAAGCCCTTTCATTTGATACCCAACATGGTACGATTAAACCATATTCTTTTTTAAGTTCCTCACTTTATGTCCTCTAGAGGGCGACATTTTTAATTTAATGTGACTTCACATAGCCTATATATAACCGGCGGACAATCACGACGTTTCTAACGATACCTCATTTGTCAAATTGTGATAAGTGGTTTGGAAGATAGGAGGGAACAGATGAACATACATACATACATACATACATACATACATACATACCGGTCAAAATCATAACCCTCCTTTTTCTTCGCCGTAGTCGGGTAAAAAATAGCGGTGACGTATTTTGTCACATGTAGGTTCTATAAAGTGCCTATAGTCCCTACGTTAAAAAGGTTTGTATGAAGCAGATGTAATTAACCATATTAGCAAATAAATGATTTTGAATTTTGAATTCTCACAGAAGGTATAATAATATACAAGGGATAGTCGACTATTGAATGATAGTAATTGGTGCCGATTCTCTTGTCATAAATTCTCTAAACTAAACTAAAAATCACTAAAATTTAGTTTATTCCTGTCAAACGACGATTTCCCATTCTGAGAATAGACTAAAGTGACACAACTTAACTATAGTTTAGTTTGACAGCACTAAGATCGCACTGAGTTATGATTTAGTGAAAATGCTATTCCGAATTTGACGTTTTAACCAAAATTTTTGTTCTATATCTAAATCCTCTAACTCTGACTATTTTTAATCACGATTAAAAATGTGTGGAATAAAATTAGATGTCATGAACTAAAATTCAAACCAACACCTCGAATTCAGTTGCAAAACGGTACTGTATTTTTTTAATTTTTTTTTTGCTTATATCTCGAAACTGGTGTGTCCTATCGCAAAAATAATGAAAATTTTGACCCCCTTTGGAACTCGCAAACCCGTAATACTAAAACATGTTGGTAAATATTTTTTTTGTTTTCTTCCAAACAGTGAAAAATTCCATATAAAAATACGTCGCGACGGCCACATTGAGCGCCTCTCATGCTCAAAAAAAATCACGTGGTAGGCAAACAAGTAGGTACCAAGTGGAGATTGTAAAATTCGATTTTAGTTGTGTCAAAATAATTTTTAAAATCAGAGATTTTTTTGGCAGAATAGCTCTACGATTATCATAGTAAAAAGTAAGGAATTTTAGTGATAGTTTAGTTAGTTCGGTGTACAAGAGAATCGGCACCATTGAATATAACGATCTAAGAATTATTAAATTGTATTCTAAAATTCATGTTTTGAAAAGGAGACAGCAACGTTAAAATTTAGAATCGAATATAGTACCTACTGCTTTTATCTATAACTCTGATAATTAAACAGCTATAAACGTTTACAGGCCCTTAGACACAGATAAAAAGTTCAACACAGGATGCAATCAAACCATCCGTACTATTACACACTTCATTATACAGTTAATTATTAGTTGAGTCTCTTGATCTAATCGCATAATGTAATCCAGATTGTTTTAATTTACTTTTCATTGAGTTCTTTCCAAAGGTAAAATAATAATAAATGTTATAATAATGAAATTCTATACTGGCTACTCGAAATATTGGGTCCCCACCTATGAAATTGGTGTTTTTTTCTCACAAATAGAGAATCTCGTCACTTCTATGATTTAAAATATTCATCAATTGCTTGGTATTATATCGAATAATGGCCATCATAGACAACCACCAATAGTAAAAAAAACCTTATTACGTATTGTTTCCTAAACATTAAATACCTTAAAAATGACTCCTCATTTTGTTAGCAGGAATGACCACTATTTTTTTTTTAACTAAGCCACACCTTTTTTTGTCGCTTAATCTAAGTGGCATACGTTATCTTAGTTTTTAAACATTAGTGCATAAAAGTTTTGAAACATTAGTGTTCATGGTTGTTATATAAATTAAGAAAATGTTAGTATGAAAAATGCAACTTCCTTAAAATTCCCCATACAAAACGCCTATTTCATAGGTGGGGGGACCTAATATAAAAAAGGTTTTGCTTGCCAATAGATTCCTAGAACTGATACCAATCTAGAAAACTGAAATCGAAAGTCTAAATAAAAGTTGAGTTCTTACTGGAGGTAGATGTTTCGGCTATTTGAAACGATAGCCGGCGGTAGTCAACAGTGCACTAAAAGACCATAATCTGACTTTAACTACTGAATCTAATCCATAGTAACACAAATATGAGGCCATTGTTAATTTTTATTAGACTGGTGGATTAACAAAAGTGCTAGCTAATGATCACAACGCTTTTCCGCTTATTTTATCTAAGCAGATTAAATATTCCACAATAAAATACATAGGTAGGTACTGCAGGAACCTATCTACCAAGGTAGCTAGATGTATTTAAAGTCAGATTATGGTCTTTTTAGTGCACTGTTAACTACCGCCGGCTATCGTTTCCAATAGCCGAAATATCTACCTACAGTAAGAACTCAACTTTTATTTAGACTTATTAATTATTATTATTAGTCATCAGGTTTGATTGTGCTCACAATAAGCACGAGCTAAACCTGTTAACAAATCGATCCTTGCTAACTACTTTACCTAAAGGCTGTGTGCAGTTTCAATTCCGCTCAGAGAGTGGGAACTGTACGAAGGCATACCTACCACCCCTGTGGGCTTCATCCCTAACGTTATACTATACACGTAGCGGAATACAATAAAGATAATTTATACATCATACTTCTTCATATATTTACAGGTAATTCGTATAAGATTGTTTCCAATTAATGTCATATTATGATTTATACAAGCCGTGTGTCCGATGAAAAATCCTATTAGGCAAAAATTACGAACTTTTATACAAACTGTCAACCCCTATTTTACCCCCTTAGGAGAGGAATGTTCAAAAATCCAGGAAGCGTAAGGCCTTAATGCCTGTCTCTCGGTGAATGAATTATGTGACACCCAAAGATACTTCACATATTACTATTATGCTTTCCGCCATTGCATTTCATTCGTCAAAGAGGTAATTTCCCGAGCACCAGCAGGTAACTGAGAAGAACCTATGTAAACAACGACTAGATTGCTTCCGAAATCTGTTACTTCCAAAATCTGTTTGCTTATCCACACTCCGGCAGAACGCGCAGCCTTCGTATTAAACAAATACAAGGCTAATAAACCTCAGTTCATTGGGTGTCGTATCAAACGGGGCCTTTGTTTAGCGGGTATGTTGATCACTAATGAAACGCAAATCGCGTTTGTAAAGGACAGGAGCTTAGGCATACAGAGATTGTTAAGGTGGAATTTAAAACGTGGGATTGTACAACTGAACCCTTAATTTTACTCGAAATCGACCATTTCGGTCGTATTGATTCGTCAATTAAAATTAAAATGTGGCAATCGTCGAGCACTTTAATAATAGAGACTCAAGTTAACGTCCGAATAAGCTTCGGATACAGATATCTCGCTATTTCGTTGCGTCGTCAACAAAGGCATTAAATTGACAATGTCGTGTCAGGAAGTTTTGCCTACCTGCATTGGTGCAATTTACAGCAATTGGTAAGATCCACATTTCAATTAAATCAACCCTCCTTACTAACGCACACAACCGCACAGTAATTGTACATAATGCTAAGTATCGACGAGTTAATAACGCGATATCTACTACATGAGAACGGGGCAGGTACAAGCATACAATCAACGCCACGTGCACATTTTCCCATAGGGTCTCGTGACATGTAAATGCATTTCTGGGGAGTTCGTCTTGGAAAGCTCTTAGTGTTTCCCTAACATATCTATATGGTGCCTACACGCAAATCGTGAAACTTGCATTCTGAGTTCTATTTCAGTTTAAAATTCCATTTGAACCCGTTCGATTTGTTTGAAGCGTGGTATTTTTCAATAGGTGTGAGGCAAGTCTCAATTTTTGCTTGTTTGTTGAGCCTGAATCCTTTTTGTTTTTATTCCATGATTAAAAATTGTCGGATTTATTGAAAATCGGTACATAAATAATCGGATAGTTCTAATTGCTAATAGTTCTTTTAGTATTTCTTAAAACTCGAAGTTACTTTAAATACAATTATTTTCATACATAATTAGCTGGAGAATGATTCATTTAAAATTCTTTCTTTGATTTGTAATTATTCTTCTGTTAATTTTTATTTTTTTGTGGTTTAAGTTTCATGAATTGTGAAAGACAAGATATGACATCTTTTGACTTTTCTATGATAGACAGATAGGCAAATGGACTATAGGCTTACAAACGTGTATCTTTTCATAAACTATAAAACGATACCTAATAGAAATATACGAAAGTACCGCGCGAAAGATCGAATAGTCATCCAACTATTTTCAGTAGTTAGGCAAAATTAAGCGACAAAGCAAAAAAATCCTAACCCTAATTTAATAATTTAATGCTGCGTAGAAAGGCAAAGACAGACTCGACAGTGGGTCCCCGAATTTTTTTATTGGTATTTATTTAATCAACATCGTAACGTCAAAACAAGGTCACAAGTCGAGCAGGAATCATAATGATAGGTATCTGTTTCAGGTAGATACCTATCACCTAACACTTGAGCTCAGTACCTATGTATACATGGAAGTTTGGCATAAATGGATACCTCTAGCACGTTTGCAAGCACTCGAGGTAGGTACACAAGTTGCTAATCTGATCACGACATAAACTGTCTGCATCCTATTTCAAGATCTTTCGACGTCGCGTCGCATGTCGATCTAAAATTATGTAAGTATTCACCTAATGCAACTATCTGAAATATAAGGAATCATCGGAATGACAAACGGTTAAAATAGCATAATGCTTTTTTCTAACAAATTATTGAACGAATAATACAAAATGCTGGTGAGAAACAGCACAGAAATATTTTTACAAGACAGGATAGATCGTAAGATCGTATAAAAGTGACAAGCTATCTCACTTCAAAATAATAAATTTAAAAACTGAAAGTAATATTATTCAGTGAGACTATTTCAAGAAAAATATTGCTGCTCTAGAGTTAGTCAACTGCATACTTTATTAGTAAGTCTCAAATTACTTTTAACTAGCACTTCAAACACAGCCAAAACCTCGCGTGCTCACCCATACTTGCACGGTAAGGTTAGTTAAAAACGAGGCGATTAACTTACGAAAACGTCTGTAAACACATTTGACACGTGTACCACAGATACAGCGTACAAGTGGCGTTGATAACATGTTTCCTCTACATCCGGACGCTTAGAGTATTTTTTTTCAAGTCATTTTAACTGATTAGCTCTCGAGTTCTTGAGTGAATCAAGTAGCTTGCAGATGTGTTTTTTTTTAGTTGTTTGTGGTCTTTGCGTGACGGACAAAAAACCTTTTAAGTGACGTTATGTTTCTTTAAAACGGATCATTTTTTCTCGTTTTTTTTTTTTAAAGTACTAAATGTACCTACCTAGCTGGGTATAATAAAAAACTTCTATACATATAATATAATATGGCAAGCAAGTAATAATGGTATTTAAATACATAAATTTAGAATATGTACCTATACATTTTTAGTAAGTTTCAGGATGATGTGGTAAGGTTAGTTCGTAGTGTTTTTAAAATTTTATTTTTTATTGTTTTGTATTTATGACTTTATTTTACTATGAGAATTGTTCTCATTTTTTATGTTATCTGCGACTTGACACTGAAAATGTTAGTTAGAATTGCTATGTTTGGTTCTAAAAATCTACCATTAACAGGTAGATTTTTAGAACCAAACAACAATTCTGCATATTTGTATAATATTCGGCTTTTGATAATACCAATTATAAAAAATAATACAAAAAAATAAAGTGGGTACCTTATAGCACATTGACTTAATGGCTGAATATTGACGAATTCTTCGTTTATCCGAAGATTTATCTAAAAATCAAGTTTAGGTCAACATTTTTAGCGCGTTCAGGTAAACCTAGGCTAGTGGTTCAGGGGTTAAAATAGTCTCAAATACTTAGATACTTTGTAAGTGTCTAAATTTTTTCTAAATATGAGTTGAGTACCTACCTAACTCGACCATTGAACAGTTGTCAATTAAACTGAATAACTTACAGTTATTAACAATAGACGTAGAAAACAACAACGATTACAAAACAAGATGATCTGATTATATTATTAAACAAATGTAGGTCGAATTCTCGCGCTAAACGTAGTGTACGCAGTGATTAATGACCGCAAGCTTTTTAACGACGAAAAAATAGTGTTTTGTTTTAAGATAATGAGCGTTAAGTTGATAAATAATTAATGGATTCGGGCGCAAGATGTAACGGCCAACACACCGTTTTTGATAAATTAATAACGAGTGTTGGTTGTAATTTTGTTAAAAATTAATAGAAGCAGCACGTGGAGTGTTGATTTTCGAAACAATAGCGATAGGTGTTTAAAAAGTTTTTTCTGCACTCATATCGTATATTTCTTAATAAGAAAAACCTTAAAAAAGACAAACTTTAAAAAAATTAAAAGTGTTTTTATAACACACACTTTCCCTAACTAAATAATGCTTTATAATATAACCTTTTTCTCATGTGACCAGTATGACACAAAATAATTAAATTACCTACACAATAATATACTTAAAATAGTGCTATTACTTTAAGCTGAATATTTGGTAAAAATAATCTAAATTAATTACACGTATTGAGGTATTCAAATCAAAAAAAGTTCTTAAACCATAACCAGGTGTGCAATTATCTATTATAATTAAAATATGTCATATATTAATCATTCTTAATATTACCTAGGCGTATCTCTCCCTAAAAAATGCATGAAGTGAACTGGAAATTGCGATCGATAAAATCGTTGAATTCAAAATTCACTAACATACTTACTTACTTATATATTTCGTTAATTTAATTAATGATTAGTGTTCTCACTAAAGCTAGCCGTATAATGAATTACCCTTGTTAATTTTATTCATGCACAACATAGTTATACATTTTATTTCTTTATGTAATTCATTAACTTAATATTTAACATGTTAAGTAAGTAGGTGACTACATTGATGACCATGAATGATAGGAGCATTTTTAATTTATGTTGAATATAATATCAAACTGTTGAATTTCCTTCAAAATTATGATAATGTTTTGATAAAAATGATCAAATCATCAAAATCTCCGTCAAAATCTAATTTTACTGACCAACGACAAGGTCTATTATCAACAAAAATGGCGTCGCTGTGCGTCGGACCACGCACTGGGAAGACACGATAAACGGTCGGCGGGCAATTCAGCTCGTGCCTATTCTACAGGCGAATTCAATTAACTGTACAAGGCACGGGAGTAATAAATTCTCTAAACAATCAGAATTCGAGCCCTGGTAATATGTCCGTCCGGTTGCATACGCATTGCGGCCGTGGATATGTTTAATCAACGAATAAACACGATGTACCAGCGACGGTTCCAAGCCGACACATGTATCTATGTGTGCGCCACCCTTTTTTTCTGACCGCCCGTAAAAAGGTTTATGTGCCCATTGTTGCTGGAAAGATTACTTTTTGGCATTTATTCAGGGAGAGTTAATTAATGCGAATTACAAATGGCTGGTTATAGCTTTTGTTTTTTTTTTTTGTACGAAATACCTATTCCCTGCCGTGGATACGGACCTAGTGGATAGGGGTCGTTATTGATATTTACGGCTTTTTTGTTTTATCAGGTTTTTATTTGTTACTTTGCGTAAATCGGAGGATCCAATTTATTTTTTTACACTTTAAACTCGAGTTATTTTATAGAACAGCGATCACTATACTGTAAAAACAGGCGAGTGCTAATTAACCTAATAAATAAACATTATCCACAACACTAAGAAGTTTGTAAGCGCCTGCGATAAAAGGGGTGTCATGTTCATTGCGGGGGTGGGACCTAGAGCGCATCTTCACAAAAACGAAATATCTCTAAACAAACCGTACACGAGAGTAATACATTACCACTACACACTAGCCCTTTAGGTATGTATATTACCGTTCGTACGTAGCATCAAATTGTAACAAAAGGATTATTCACGTAAGAGGATTAAACCCGTTCTCCTAATTTATATCCGTGTCTGGAACACCAACAAAGCGAGCTTCCTTGTTTTTCTATCGAAACTAATCCATTTTTTAAGTGCTTTCTATGGAAATGTGTATTGTGTGTGAGCGATGTTAACACTTCAGCGGCGGCGGACGTGTGGCGGGCCATTGTTCGTGCGTGGCGGGGTCGCGAACCGCAGCCTCTCGTCGCCTTTATTGCTTAACGAATCGATCCGCGGAAAAACCTCCTTAGCCGCTAATTCAAGCTTAATTAACCTTTATACGAGTCGCAGCCGAGACGCCGCCGCCGCGACAAGCGTATCGCTCCACCGATTCCGTTATCTGATCCATCGTAAAAATTAATTACGTACACATGTTCATAAATATCTAAACTGTTAGCATTTACGGCCAACGTTCGCCTCGACGGTTCACGCGAACGCACCTACTGTTGCGCCCGCGTAATTAGTGAGCCGGGGCAAAAACTAAACATGTCAACCACTACTTTATTTAGTGTTACTTTTTGTATTACTTCCTGCCGTGAGAGCGAGACGCCTGGGCGCTTTCCGATATTCTAAAAATGCAAAATTGTCTCAAATTGCTTGTTATGAACGATGACAGATGTCTTGGCGCCAGCCCCTGCTGCGTTTTGATTTTAAATACAACTTTGCTCCGTCGGTTTAGGGACGTGTTTGGAATAGAGTGGACTCTTAAATCTCGACGCGACTGATCGGATGTGTTGATACTAGAGCTATGGATATGCAATTAGTGACACAAACTTTAGTTTTTTGTTGAAAGCGAGGAAAAGTGAGCTGTTTAGATGTTGAACGTATTATAATGCTGTGGACAGGACTTTTGGCCTGATAAGTAGATACATTTTGTGGTAAGCTGATGATTGTGACAAAAACCAATTACTTATGTGACCTTATTTAACGTTAGATAAATCTTTACTTCAGTATTTTACAACTGCTTTACTTACCTATAATTAATTAATGAGTTTAATGGGATCTTTTATTCGTCCAAAACAAAAACTATAGTATCTTCTTAATAATTATTTCGATCACGCTTCGTTGAGTTTATGACTGATATGTTGTTAAAATATGTTTTAGTTATCTATATTATTGGCTCGGTTAGTTTCGGTAGAATATAATTAACCGCAACGTACCTACTTTGGTAAATCAACACCATTCAGAGTAATTTCCATCGCTTTGGAACTGAAATTCCTAGTTATTTAACTACATTCATCTGAGCTAGAGCCCGCTAGAGTAACAAAATCAATGATTCAGCTCGGATGCAGCTGAATACCAGTATTTTACATGGAGCGACTGCCTATCTGACCTCCACAACCCAGTAACTGGGTAATACGATACCCCTTGGTAAGACTGGTTGTCAGATTTCCGGGCTTCTGACGACCCTTAACGACTGTCAAAGATCCACAAGTGACAGCCGGGACCAACGGCTTAACGTGCTTTGCGAGGCACTCAGGAGTCTCGGTATGTAAAGATGGTCACCCATCCACAGACCAACCCCGGCAAGCGTAGCTTAACCTGATGGATCGACCCGTGCAGCTGTTATTACTTAGCCACGAGCTCCCGCTAGAGTAACAATATTACTTTTTAATTGGCTCGAATCTTCTGTCAAAAAAGGGAATATGCATGTAATTCAAATACGGGTTAAATATTTTTTTTTATAAACTATATTACTTCAGAATTATGCCTCCATCAATATTTTTGAATAAAATTTATTTTTGAGCGAGAAATTAAATTATGAAACTATTAAAAAAATACATGCATATTTCCTATTGGGATGGGATTCGATGTGTCGCCTATTCATTTCTTTTGTATATGAGCTGTTTGTATTTTTGATAGACTTTCTGTTTGTTTCTACAAAAATAATCAGTTAGGTTCTTAGAGACAGTTCATCGTAAGTATCTAAGGATACACCATTCATGATGATTGACACATTGTTGTCAATTTGTCATCCTCTATAGAAGGAAGCTTGTGCGTTTTTTCAAAGACAAAGTTAAGGCTCGAACAAACAGGCGCGATTTCGCGGGCGCGACAAGTGTAGCGCTTGCTGTCGCGCCAGTTTGCACGAGCCTTTAAACTCTGAACGCCATAGGTTACAATTAGGTAAGTTACATTGAAGCAGGAAAGCTACCTTTTATTGGCGCCTTCATGGACCAGTAACTCTTTCAGGCTTCTTGATGCAAGACGGCAATTTTTTATCCCACTTGTTGCCAAAAGAGACTTACCTATTAGCTGGTCCTTGGTTTCTTGGTTTTCGCTACAGGTATCGATAATTATTTGACTTGTTGAACAATAAAATGAGTGATTTATTAGGTAAAAATATAATTTCCTATCTGCGCCCCGTGGTTTCGCCCGCATAAGTCTCGATCCCGTAGGAATATCGGGATAAAAATCCTATGTCCTAATACATGTGTTCTATGTGTCAAATTTCATCCATATCTGTTTAGCCGTTTTAGCCGGAAAGCGTAACAAACAAACAAATAAAAGAAACAAACTCATTTTCGCATTTATAGTATTAGTTAGGATGTACCTATATAAATAGTATTTAATTTAATTTTTAATAAAATACACCAGTTGTTGACCATCGCGTTTTTTCCTGTTCTAAGCCCAGCTTAAAGTAGGTACCTACTCGTACGGACCATACGTCCCTACCTTATCAAAGGTCATCCGCATTCATATAAGTCCAGTGCAGCCGCAAGTGCTAGTGTAGGTACCTACTTACATGATTTTATCTATTGATTTATTATCCTTAAGGCTTTTACATACTGGCGCGAATCGCCGCGCGACGCGAATTTTAACAAAACAATTTCTGAGAAAACTTCACGGCGAACAATACGGCGCGGCGGCGGCGTCGCGTCGCGCCAGTATGTAAGAGTCTTTATTCGTTAATATAAGTTTCCTTATTTTTGAAGCATTTGTTGCTGTTTGTTCTTCAGAAAATAAAAGAAATATTTCTCAAAGCAAAGTGTAGTTGGCCTTTTATAGCCTACTTGGCCATATTTTGGCCTTCTTGCCCGTCAGTTTGACAGTTATTTGAATAACTTCTCTTGCGGTCTAGTTAATGGGTAGGGAGAGAATGGGTCCCTATAAACTCCTGTGCCGATTTGGGCTTTAGTTTCCCCAGTATCTACTTAATAGTAACTATAAGCCCTACGACGTGTTAATGCCACCATTTTTCCAGTGTTAGTGAGAGACGGAGCTTTACAAGGCTGCTAACACCATCCTTTTTTAGCAATGGAATAATGATGGCATTCATACTTCATAGTACAGCCCCTGATGTAGCTTTTACTTGCAGAGTGAATATTGTAGGATAGTATCATAGTACGATGAATATGATACAATAAATGGTCGAATAGGCAAATATTATATTTTATAGCAATATTTATGAATTTACATTCTTTGTTAATTAGCAACCTTTATATTATGTGCACATCTAACTTTTAATAATGGTAATTATCTACCTAGTTTAAAAAATAACAATACTTACCTATTTATTTTTATAAAAGTTTACGTGGCTTCCAAGGTATTCATGTTTTATGATACAAAAGCAACGTAAACACTGGTGCGCGGTGCACCGGTGTTTATGATCTTTAAAGCTCCACAAACAGGCGCGATATCGCGGAAGGAAGCTTTTGCGTTTTGTCAAAGACAAAGTTAAGGCTCCCACAAACAGGTGCGATTTCACGGGCGCGATAAGGGTTGCGCTACCTGTCGCGCCCGCGATATCGCGCCAGTTTGCACAAGGCTTTAGTAATTATTTAATAAACATCACTCAACATTTTCTCAAAAACGAATATGTAAATGCAGTTTTTCTATTTATCTTGAAATAAGTAGGTATTATTGAGTATTCTTAATACTTACCATTGATCTCGAGCCAATTGACATAATCAATTTCACCCTTTATTTAAAGACATGCATGCCGCCGACATGCAATGTAAGCCAAAATGATAATGACATAAATTATTATTTTTAAATACATATTTTTTTACTTACCTAAAAGTCCGGATGAGTGAATGAACTTTGTCTAATATGTAGTAATAATTAATTAATGTAGCTAATGGCTTAAACACGTAATACTAGGTACTGTAATTTCTTTTCTAATTCCAGTTACCTACATAAGTAAATCTAGGTTAAGATACTTACTCATCTTATTCAAGAAAATTAATAGAAAATTAACATTTCCAAACAATAGCAGTATTTGAATGTTTTTTTTTATCGACTAGTGACAATGTTGTATTTTATTTAAATTACTGTTGAGAACCATAAAAAGAGCCCAACGACGGTCATAAGTTGTGCCGCAAACTTATGATATCCTTTAATGTAAACGAGCTGTTTATTAGTCTATTGAAACCATTCAATTGTTCACAGCATAAAGACTATAATTAAGAGTTAATTAGATTCCATTGAATGGTAGTAATTTAGAAATATTAATGTTGTAAATTGTTTGTTAGTACGTTAAGCCTACTCGTGCAATACAACTATTTTCTTTATGTCTCTCGGCAAACTTGGTGTAGATTCGACTTCCAAGTCCGTTGAGAGCGTCCGGTCGGAACAAAGTTCCAAGTCGTCCGATAGAAATCCGACGAATGACGAAACACGAAGTTTACCGAGTGACATTAAAAAAATAGTTGTATTGTCCTATGATGTGAAAGAGAGAAAAGATACTCATCCGAAAATTAAAATACGGATTCACTAAAGTCTACGGATATGTACTTTAGTCTCAGCAGCATTTCCTGGTTCTCATGATACTCTCTATTCGAATATTCTAACTTTAATACTTAATATTAAATAATAATTATTAATTAATTAATAATTTTAATTTTACAAATGTGAAAGTGAGTTTGTTTATAACGCTTTCACGTTAAATCGGCTGAACGGATGTGGATGAAATTTGGCACAGGGGTAGACCTTGACCTGCAGAAGGACGTAGGCTACTTATCATCCTGAAACGCAGACGAAGTTGCGGGCAACAGCTTGTAAATAATATGGTTGTTACGTTTTGTTTCAGTCATCTTGATCAATAGGTCAAAAGTAGGTACCTACTACGGCCACGTAACAAAAGGTTGTGTAGGTTTCTATTCTTTTAAAATCTACATCATACACACATGTTATTTTGACGTCTTGCCAAACAGCAAATTGTCAAATGTCTGATTATGTGTATGAAGATTTTTTTATTTATAGGCATAATCAATGATGTAGGCTTTAAGATTAGGGTCGTTGCAAGCACACTGATTTATTGATGTGTCGAAATTTAAAAAGCCAGATTACAATATCTTGGATACCTATCGAGACTTACCCTCATACCCACAATCGTAATAATTAAGACATGGAGAAGAAATGGAATATTGTTTGTTTGGAGCGGTTTAATCCGTCGGTGACTGAGAAGTTAGTATATCTGAAACCGCCTAGGTTTTATAATTTAGAATAGATATCCAATTTATATATGAAACTAGTATATCCCCAAATATTCAAAATTTAAAGTCTAGAGGCCTTACCACAAAAACTTGACACTTGTTCAACGCGTGTTTAATGTCAGTTTTATGTCAAACTCCATAGAGAAATGTCATGTTTAAAAGGTGTTTAGGCTAAACAAATGATAATCACGGTTTTGTGGTAAAAAGGTTTGCTGCAAACGCAAAACGCAACGGTTTGAGTTTCTCCCAAATCACGACCATTATCGAAACTGCTTGATAGTTCAATTTTAAAAGGTTTTATATCGAACAATGCTTGATATAAAACTAGATCTATGATCATCGTTGAAGCTTTTACAGTTTTAAATAAAAACTCTGATAGTTCATTGAGCAACGTTGAATTGAATGACGTCGTAAAATATGTATCCGAGCATTGTTCTAATATTGATTCGATTATATTGGTAAAAATTCACACACAGTTGGCTCCAAAAGAAGAAAATAATTATCCCGGTCTAAGTGGCGGTGCTCGGGGGAGGCCTATGTCCAGCAGTGGACGTCTTTCGGCTGCAATGATGACCAAAATGAGAGCAGTCAGCCCTGATTAAATTTTATTGTGATATCTATAGGGGGCTTTGGTTCAAAGATACAGGTTCCAATAGCTCGGCCTTTAATGAATCGTTTATGATAGAGCAGTACAGGGAGTTTAAAACTGCATCTTTGGCAGAATCATAATAGGAAAATATTATGAATCATCTTAAAATGTCACAAACTGATAATTCATAATATGATCTGCGTGCAATTCCTATTACGAAATAATTCATCCGTTTGACACTTTTCTATGGAGATTCGTAAAATGGTCCATAAATTATGAATTTCTTTTGTGTTAAATCAGAGGAATTGCTTATGACAGCTGGGAATTCAGGAAATGAATTGCTTTTAGAGGAATTGCTAATGTGGCCCTTTTAGGCCCCCTGCTTTGACTTTATAATTATTCTAGCATAGCCTTCGCTTCAACTAGGATGCTCTCAATGCTTTGTGCATGAGGAAGTACGCTCTAGAAAAGCTATTCTACGTGAAACTGATTTCTCGCGAATAAGTTGCTACCGTATTATGATATAGCTTGCAGCGTTAACATCTATTCTTGACGCTCTGTCTAGACAGGGTGACATATTTTGTGCTCTTTTATAGAAAAAATATTGATAGTTGTGCCGAAATAGGTCGGTGAGAAGCATGGATAGCCAAAAACTTTATATTTTCAAATTAACTTGGATCCCTGGTACACAGGGAGTTGCTAATTGATTTGTAATGTAAAGAAAAATTAAAAGAACAAAACAAACTGACATCCGTAACTAACAAGCAAAGTTATCATAATGCAGTTTTTATCGTTATTCCCGGATACTAATTAAATCTTTAATAGTATCGGCTCTTGCAACTATTATATTTTATCGTAGAACTATTATTTTACACCGTTAGAGATTCGCAGAGAATACCTGAGTATCGTTTGAAGTTCTTCCGTATGTGAATGTAATGTAAGTTTTTATTTCTGCAATGAATGGTTTGCTACCTAATATAAATAGGTGGATAAAAAGGTAATAAAGTAAAGTTGCCTTCATACACGCAGTAGATAACAGTTTTACTAATTATAAACGTATTTTTAATATTAATAGCATGAGAAACCATGATATACAATAATAATTATCTAGTAATTTATATATAAAAAAATGATTTCAAGTTAATTTTGTGCCAACCTGGCAATTTTGTTTCATTGTGGAGCGAACCAATTAACGAACTTACCAAATGTATTGATCATACCTAATTTTTAACTTTCTGAGCCTTGTTGTTACTTTAAAATCTATATCCTACAATCCTCCATGACAGCAGTTTGAACTGCAGGTTGATAGACATACACGTACTCGTATCGGTAAGGTAAGTATTTGATTCGGATATTGTTATTTCAGTCAATCAGGTAACATGAGTTCCTGTAAGTAGATTCTTGTCTTGATTGGCCTTTCAAAAACTGGGAGTCGCATTCTATAATCTAGTTGTGGAAAGATTAGCATTTCATTTTGTTTTGAATATTGGTTTAGTGCCACTGCCGTCAGGCCTCTAAGAAGCTGAGTCCATGAAGATAAATCTTGTTATCAAACATTTACTTACTTAGGTTAACTTATAATCATTATAATGACTTTGGAATAATCTTTCCTGGTGGGGGGTACCCAATAATTCGGGAAAATTGTGAATTTAAAGCTCTAAACACTCACAACTGTGAACACTAGGCCCTACACTAAGTACCCACTACAGAATCTAGGGTACTGTTTTCCAAGGCACCCCAGGAATCAGTTAAAATGTGACATCTCTCGTCGGTTCTTGGCATGAATAGCGCCACCTATGTAGCGACCTCTAAATCACTTCTTGTAACGTCTCCGCGAAACCTCTCCTATTTCAGTTAGTACCGCAATATTCCGGCTGTTCTTTCAGTAAATAGATAGGTACCTACCACCTACTCGAGGTTTTCATTGTAGATGCGCTGTACTTCTAATGTATGATAAGTGTGTTTTAGTGTTGCTCTACTTTGCTATTAGTTTTATCGATATTATTAAGCAGGTAGATATAGGCAGCTGTCAAAAATGAGGGCAAACTTAGCAATAGGTATTACAAAAAGTAAGTATTTTATTGTGGTACTCTTATTTTAGGGAAGCTTTCAATAAACCTACTCCTGCATTCCTCCTAAAGCATTATTGAGTATGAAATTAAAACATTCTTATCGCAATGGTTTATCAATTTAACATTTTAAAATCGCTGAGTGTACTCTTTAGCATATCTACCATTTTTTATAGCAGCCTATAATATTTATTTATTTCATGTGTATCTTGATTAATTTTAAACTATTGGTAGGAAAGTAGGTACCTACCTTATTCTTTCTTAGGTATATTATATACTGAATAAACACTTCTTACGATTTAGGTAGGTACTTAAATTATTCGTCCCGCTGAATCCACCGAAGAATAGGGTACCTAACCTACATTCCCTGCAATAGATAGAATCAATGGTTTTACATAATTCCTACCAAATGGACAATATTTTACCACAACTGATGACGTTTATTTTGCTAAATGGCGATATGATCTCTTCACCAAAAACTTGATGACGATGTCTCCAATCCAATTACATTTATCCATCTTTTTATCTGAGCATCAAAGACAAACATAAAGCTCTACCCAATATCAACGCAGGTGGTAGTCTATAAAGTCGATTCTTAACTTCGCGTCGCCTTGTTCGTAAATCTGACGAGGTGAAACAACTTGTCCTCGGCCGAGCCATTTTTTGCCACTAGAGATTTGTTTGCCCGCGGTACAGGGCTGGCGGACTGTCTCGACGGAAACCCATAAACATGATCAAGTCGGACCGACTCTGCCGCTTTTTTCCAGCGCCCCACCCGGACGTGGGCGGCAAAGAACGAGTGGGCGGTTTCATTCACTGGAGGGGATAGTAAACGCCAATCCGATGCCGCGTTTCCGTCCGTTGTTATGAAAAGGACAGAAAATTGAGCCCGCGGTTGGCGGTCGATACGCAGGGCCGCCTTCAAGGCGGAGCCAAATTGGCCGTCTCCTACGGCGGAGGGGCGTCAGGCGTCGTACGCGCGCCAGTCGGTGTTTAGCCTCGATCGCGTAAGGAAGGTATAGGCCGGTCGCACACGAGCACGAGGGCCCGGCATGCGAAGCGCGCGCGCACCGGCCTGACGCGCAGGAATGGCAGCGCGCCGCGCAGTCGCCGCGCACACAACCAACTGTGATACAATTAATTAACTTAATTTCATACTAGCAGTAGTAGAAATATTTATAGGAAACTAATACGTCCGTGCTAAAGACTTCGAGAGACAGTGTTTAGTGTGAAGCCGCCCATATGATCGTCCCGATGGCAGCGTATGCGCAATTTGGCTATTCATACCCGCCCGCCTCGCAGGTTAGTAAAAAACAGTGTTACCTACTTTTATTTGGTAAATCCTTGCTTGAGTTTTCTTTTTTACTGTTCTTTGTTCAAACATCAATAATATGAACCAAGTGGCAACATTCTTTGATGTAGCCTGATTTTAGCTGAATATATAAACAATCAGGTAACAGCTCTACCTTCTCACAATGTAAGAGACGGTTTCACGAAGAAAATCTATTGGTAACAAAAGACATCATGTTTGACACAAAGAATGTTCCTCTGAAGCCAACCTACCTGTAACCTCTTAGCTTGGTAGAGCTGGCTATTTGGTAAATTAAGATATTTTAGTAGCAAAAGTAAGTGTAGAAAGTTTACTTTACTATTATTTGCTTTATTATTGTGTTCATTTGTACACAAACACGGAAGTGATTAGAGTTTTTAACCTATCAATGACACTTGTCTGGTTCACTGTAATCTGATAGATCTATGATGTTAAAACAACTGATGTATGATAAAAATAATGTAAGTAGATCTGTTTATAGATTAGGTCA
This sequence comes from Lithophane semibrunnea, assembly GCA_947363905.1. Taxonomy (NCBI): domain Eukaryota; kingdom Metazoa; phylum Arthropoda; class Insecta; order Lepidoptera; family Noctuidae; genus Lithophane; species Lithophane semibrunnea. The sequence continues at coordinate 3,123,179 of OX376186.1, read as the reverse complement.
TACTTTACGAAATCTATTAAAATTTTATTATACTTTACAAGCATTCTATGATTTATTTCAATTAATTGAGTTTGGTGCTGAAAGTCAAATATTTATAAAATAAATCAGAATTACCCATTCTAATTCATGTACCTATATAATACCCGATTCCTTATTACCTATGCCAAATAAATTCGAACATAGGTAGATGCAAATTACCGAAACATTTATTTAGGTATACGAAAAGTGTAAAATTATGTAGATATAAGCCTAACTATGAATAATAATAATTTAGTTGAATATTCAATTAATAGTTACATCTTATTCTAAATGATTACTAACTATTATAATATAGATACATAGTGTAAGTTTGTACTTCCTGCTCTTAGACAAAGCTTAGCATTAATTCAACTTGTTGCTAAAAAAAAATGCATCTTGGTATCTTTATCATAATTAATTAAGTAATTGAATAACATAATTAATTATGACTGACTAAATAGGTAAACCAAAATAACCACAACTTCCTTATGAATCACGACACTATTAAGAAAATTTAGGCCTACTCATAAATACCTACCTAATTATTATCAAAACAGAACTTTTGAATTATTAATTAGACTACTTTTTCTCATAAAAATAAATATAACTTAAAATCAAATAAGTAAAGTGAATAAAAACCTACTTAGTCACAGGTTAGGGTTTTGGTTAAGAACATTCAAACATTCATTACAAAATAATAACAAAAAGTAAAGTAAACGATTTAAGTATTAAGTAACTATTATTACAAACAAGAAAAGCAATTAAAGGTTGGTTTTAACATCATGTTTACAGAAAACAAATGTATTGATCAGATACACAACGAAACTTGAGACTACTTAATCCCAACTTAACTAAATGAAACTTTAACCACTTACGTAATCTTACTTAAAATAAATTAATGGCCGCCTACTTTGTGGGCTCTGCTTGTTAGTAGTATTTATTTTATTGATGATCTATTTCTATGTTAATCTCCACTATTATTGTTCTATTCGATTTTGTTTATGAGATTGTATTTCATTTAATGACTTTAGATATTACCTACTAGATAAACCAACTATTACATTATAGTACCTAGGTATAGATATGAGGTAAAACAAGCCAATAATAACCTAAGTTATTTTAAATGTTTGACTTACTTAATAACTTGGAAGGCTTTAGTGTCTCAGTTCCACTTGTCAGTAGTTAAGTATTGAAAGTTGGCTTTGCTTTTAGAACATTGCTGATTTTGATTGCTTTATTAATATATATTTCAGTTCATGTAAACAGATGTCTCACGCACATCGTTTTTTTCAGCCTATAACAATGGACTGGCTTTTTTTTTTCTAGATAGGCGTCGAGTTGGTCGTCTGTATATTGTTATAATATGCAAGTCCTCCAACTAGTTATTATTGCTAACTTAATCATAATAGACCACAATGATTGCATACATTTACGTGTCGTAAATTTCGCGATATATAAACAAATAAAATGTAACGAAACAAGGAATAGGAACTGTCGGTTTATTTATAAACAAGAGACGTTTAAACGACAAAAAATGTATACGCAACGTTTATCATTAGATAGGTACTTAATTTTAAGAATCGTTTATAAATACATAAGCCTCTGTTTTATTATTATTTTTACAAAATATTTATAAAAGACATACATATTTTAGACATACCTACAATGTTGACTTAGTTATTGTTTATAATCATTGCCAGTACAATACCTATTAGTGATTGTTTTATGATATCGTGAGCAAAGCAGGAAAATCTTGCAATATTAAAAAAAAATATCACCATTTGAATATTCTACTAACTCGATTTATAAAGGCGAACCCCGCAATTAAAACTTTAATGAAATAAATAATATAGTTCTTATTTTTTCCCTTTGCATATTTGTACATAATGTTAGATTACATATTGTATTTAAGAATTGTCAAAATAAATAAAGAAAAAATACTTAAATAAAATAGAATCCAATTTATAACAATTCTGAGAGTAAAAACAATATTATCTCTGGTTAATTTTTTTTTTTTTGTTTTGACTTCTTATTGGAACACATATTATTGTAAGTATAATACGTATTAAACTGGGGTTAAGAGTAGATATGAAGTAAATGAAAAAAATAAAACAAGTTATTGGGTGTACTATTACTATAGGGCTTCATTAATATTACCAGTCAATAAATAACACACGTTCCGTTATTATCTCCTGACATTTTCATCACCTGTTGACGGTAGAAGCCGTCGGACGGTAGCCCTCAAGTACTTAGTCCGAGTAGGCTCAATTAAAAATGTACTAAAAAAGAATATTATCTCTGAAATTAAACAGAGTACGTGTTATTAGTGCTTAACTTTCTGAAGTGCTCAACTTAATGAAAAACGATTATGTGGTCGCATTAAATGTGCCTAAGCCATACCTAAGCCGTTTTGAGAGCGTAGGAGAATCAGAAATTACTCCTTTGTGGGAAAAACAATCATAATTGTGCTACTAAGTTGCTTACATGCTTACACCGGTTTGCATTTCATTGAATACTGTTATAATACAAAACAACAAATCGAATTATTATTTTAGTAGGGATTGTTATTAATATATGTACGTGGTACGATTGCTAAAATATATTATTTATATAACAATGTAACCGCAATCACAGAACCGAGTGTAAAGTAGCTAACGTATTAATCAACATTAATCATTAGGTCCTTTAGAAGGAAATCCTTTTCGTTTTAGATGACTTTCTTAAATAATTTGTAAAAATGTTAACGTTGTATTAGTACCTATTATTGTTGTTGATTGTAAGTGGGATAATTTTTATTTTTTGATTACGTTGCAAAACGTTATGTAACGTTACGTTTCGTTTAAGCAGCTTCAGAAAAAAGTAGAAGGTACTTTTATTTGTTTTGTCATTTAAGTAAGCTATGTAGGTAATAATCTTACCTAATGAGGTGGTTAACATTATTAGCTAACTTCACTTTTCAAATTAAGGGACGTACGTGTTTCTTTTTAAGCAGCCGCAAACCCATGTTTCTAGTAAAAGAATTGTGTCACAATCAGTTCTTGAAATTACCCTATTGTAGGTACTGATAATTTAAAATGCATAATGTAGCATATTATCGCGGCATACAATAAAGAAAAATATGCCTAATCTTATATCTGTATCTACTAAATTAATAATCTTTAAGTATAATGTAAATGTAAAAAATACATTATCAGTTATACCTAAATGTATGTAGGTAGGTACTCATTAAGTATTTTTTAAAGATTTTTATCAGTTTGTTCTGAAAAGCAATAAAGGCTGATAAACCTAAAGATTGGGAAATGACACAAAACCATGAGCCTTGTGGAAACTGAAAAAAATTATACAAAATTGCAAACTAGGTAGGTACTGTAGGGTTAACTTCTCATTACCAGACGTTATAAATAACGTTAAATCCAAAGGTTTTAATATGTTAAAAACGTCAGACGATATTTCAATAACCTGGTACCTACCTGTAATAAAAAAAACGCCATACAAAAGTGTATTTGAATCCGTAATTTCCTGGAGAGTACTTAAATTTACTGTAAGTACCTACCATATAATCTTAGCTCTAGCTTATTTAAATAGCACCTGTAGCCTGAGGCAATGCTGAAAGATAAATATTTCTATAGTAACAAAAAAATTATTCAAAATTTATAAAAAATCAATAGCACCAACTAATCAATTCTTGTGCGCATCCATTATATCCTAATTTCATAATGTTATCTTTAACGAATGCATGTTGACAGTTAAGTATAAGTAGGTACTACCATGCTTAGTATAATTAGGTACCTATGTAGGTATGTGCGTAATTTGTCTTGTCCATTTCTATACACACTTATAAAACACACACACACACAATACATACTCACAAAACACACCCACACATACTCACTTATAAAATATACAACCGAATTGAGAACCTCCTCCTTTTTTTGAAGTTGGTTAAAAATTACACAGCCGAATTTTATTAAAAGGTAATTAAAAAGTTGCTCTCCTTAAAATAACACAAGATATAATCTTAAGCCGTAGATTCGACAGACATATTGACGTTAATAGAAAATGGTAAATATTAAACTAATAATTAATTACAACAATCCCAAAAAGGTGGTGACTTCGATCGCCTAGTTAGATAGGATTAAAAACGATTAACATCTGTTTTATAGAGCACACGAGTCTCACCTTTACATGCTATGGAATATTGTATATATTGGCATAAATTTGAAAGCTTATTATTTAATAAGATCGTCGAGCAAATACTTTACTACGTTGAGGTAACGAAACGTTAATATTTGACACCCGCATGAACTGATAGAAAAACGATCAAGCTGGAATTTTTAATAGTAGAACAAGGTTCTGTATCCATTTTTAATACGCTCATGATGTTTTTTCATTTATGACCCAAAACTCATTAAATTACAGTCATTTTTAACTTTACCTCTGAAATGATGGTTGAACATTTTAGTTGCAAATAGCCCTATAAATTCAACTAACGATAACTGAACAAGATACTAAAATAATTAAACATAAACGAAAAAGGATAAAAAGGCACAACAAAAAAAAACCGTCCCAATTGTAAATAGATGACTCGGTGACAGATGAATGGCCGGACGGGTTGATAAACGAGTAATCCCATACAAGGTTCCGTTTTTACCTTTACGGGACTCCAAATAATATCAAGATGGCGCCTCTGTGAACAAATAAGATCTGATAATGTTTAGGAGCAGGTAAACTTGACCCTTGCGTTAAATTTTGGGTTTTATTCCTCAGGAATTTAGAAAAAAATACCCTAATAAAAATTCAATTTTAAGTGCTACGTATTTAGCGCTTTGGCAACAATTTACATGTGCTGGGAACGACTGCGATCTAAACTTGCAACGGACGATGGATTAAAAGTATTTAATCTGTTTATCGTTGAGGGCAATCTGTTTGCCAGTCAGCTGTTCCAAGCGTTTCCCCATTGCGATCTAACGATAGGCATATCACACGATGTCAAAGTATTCCTATTTTCGTTGTTTTTTCTGACTAATCTGGTAACTTGCACGTTCATGGCTGCCGTTCTATTTTTATTACAAATCCTAATAATATAAGCAAGCTAGAATACTAGAAGCCATATAAGTTAACGAAACAGCGACAAGGTACTTATTGCCGATGTAGTTTGTAGTCAATACTTCTTATAGTTATTCAATAAGTAGTTTTTGCACCTATAAGCCGTAACTGTTATATTTATAAATAACACTAAATGTATTTATTTTCAGGCACTTCAAAAATACGGTGTAACAGAAATTTGAATATCAAATTGTCAAGCAATCTACGATCGTTTTAAAACACACGCACAGTGTTGATTTCACTACTACGTATAAGAATACTAACTTTCATGTATTTTTACTATATTCATTGATTAATCAAATTAAAAGCGGATTTGTTCGCAGGTAGAAAGCACCACGGACCTGTTTGTGTCGTTCGTCACGAGAACAGAAAGGCACATGTGCAATCCCCACAACAATTTTCCGTCTAATTGACCGAATGCAATTGAGCATTGAAGTTGATTCGATAGCAGTTAATAGTTAATAGCCTTCTGATACGGGTGCTTTGGTAGAAAATCAAACAAACTTGAAAGAAAATTGCATTGGGTAACCTGCCGTTTGTAAACACTTTAGCTTTAAAAAACACGCACTGGTTTCTACTTTACTTTTGTACTTTTTGTGATCCCTTCCTTTTAATTAAATCTGTGCTGTTTCATTTGTTTAAATCAAAATTTACTTGAGTGAGACGTTTGAGCCATGGGATCTTAAATGAAACAGTAAATGAAAGTCATGTTATTTACTGATGAATGACCTACATCAGTTTGAAGCGTTCTTCAAACTGATGTAGGTCAGTGAAGCACAAGCTATATTTTGCAAAAAAAAATCGCAGCCTTCTTTTTAGTACTTTACATGAATTAAATTGAAATAATAAATATTTGTATTATTTTAATAACTGCACATTTTTAGAATAACCTTTATGATTTATTTTGTTGCTGAGCAGTGGGTGATTCTGTTTTCCTTTATTCCATCTGTCCTTTGTATGTAAATTAGTTCTTTAATTTTAAACATCATGACACCAATTATTTGGGTAAAAGCAATTTGGCGTTGGCCATTTCATTGTTACAGTAGATATTTAAAAAAATACAATTTCAGTAGATGAATGAAATATTTAGAATTTATGAGGCAATGCTAGTTAAAGGTAATTTTTACTTAGAAATTGTGAGATTTGGAGTGACTCGGATCGCAGTAGGACCGATGCCTGCCAGGGTTGCGGGTTAGTCCGAAAGGGATACCGGGACCTTGGCAACAGGCAACTGAAGGAACACGGGTGGGTTTTAGTCAGTAAAAGTCTGACACGCCCTTCCGCTCCACCCAGAGTGGGAGAAGTCATTGGATGATTTCCCACCCTCAAAAAAAAAAAAAAAAAAAGCTCCTTTATTTGTGGTACTTACATATATAATAATAATTTTGTTTTGATTTACGTATGTATAAGGAAGACCTTAAATTTCCTCTACCATTGCAATCATCAATAATTCAATATCGTCTTTCAAAATATAAAGTTGGAGAAACATGGGTGGGGAAATTTTCCAAAATGCGAGGCGTACCTACCTACCGTAATAAAATTGTATAATAAGGTTCCTAAAATTTCTAATTTCTGTAAAGAGAACGAAAACAATTTGCAACTAGAGTAAGCCTAGGTTATCTGACGACTACAACTGAAGGAACACGGGTGGGTTTTAGTCAGTAAGAGTCTGACACGCCCTTCCGCTCCGCCCAGAGTGGGAGAAGTCATTTGATGATTTCCCACCAAAAAAAAAAAAAAATGTTATCTGAATCATGTAGGAGTACTTAGATTTAATTAAACATGTTTTTTACTTATTAGATTCGACTTAATTATTTAAATTACTTATTAGATTCTTGTTAGTAACATAAATATAAATAAAGTGGACCAGGCTAGATCCACTTTATTACAACATAATAAGAAAAAAATACAAATAGGTAAGTACATTTTAATTTAATGATTAAGAATTATCTGATCACTAGGAAGAAAATAGAACCCATAGAAAAAAATGCACAAAAAATGACATGAAATGCATGCGTTATTAGTTTTCTCAAATTGCGAGTGATCAAACTCACTTTTGCAGGTATTGTGAGGAATTCATACGCACACCCGATAACAAGGACATCACGCGCTTTATCAATCATATGAATCTGAGAGATACGGTACAGTAATAAATATAGCTAACCATGTGAAAAATTTAATAAAATCGAATGTGGAATATGGAGTGAACGTTCGTTTTGGTTCGTAACATATACCTGGAATTAAAATGAAGTTCCAGAACTTAGTGCTTTCTATCTTTGTAAGTATATTTTTTTAATAAGTACCTGGCTCCTGCAAGTAATTGGACCGAAAATATTAACGGGCCTAATATTGAACCCTGAGGCACTCCAAATTCAACATGAATGAATAAAAAATGACTTGCTTTTCTATTTTAGTCGTTATTGGCCAAAAAACCAATCTAGTCATAATGTTAGTATCCTTACGTAGGTACATAGAATGCTATCTCAACATTTATTCGGGTTCATGGTAAAGTTATCAAAGTATATCTTTAGTCAGTTCATTCGTACGTAGTTTGGCGTTATCAATAACTGTATTAGAAGCAATCTGATTCGTTTTTTTACTTATTGGAATAGGGACATTGTAGGTCCCAGACCCAGTCATCATAGCTTGGCACCGACTAAACTTTTATTGAAGATCAAGTCGATATTTCGGGTAACGAACTTCTATACCTGCCCGAAATACAGCAATGGTTTTTGAAATGGCAACTATAAGTTTAGTATTGTTATAGTCATGTTCAGACTTTTTAGATAAGTCTAAAAAGTCTGAACATGACTATCAGGTCAAACTTCGCCGTCTTTTCAGGGCATTCTGTTGCCTACCTGAAGAATGAAAAGCACGAACAAATTAAGGTTTTTTTACCTGCATTTAATAGGTATATTTTTACCAGTAACCCGTTAAACAGACAGTCTGTCTTCTAGGTGTTTGTTTTACCATCTGTATTATGCATTATTATGCAAGAAAATTCCCATTTAAGTGGTTTTCTTAATAAGTATTTTGTCCTAGCTACGCAAAATAGCTCCACACTTTTTTGCTTGTGATGAATGCGGTATTGAATTATTTATGTGTAATTACTGCACACTTCATACAGGAATATACAACATGAGCTACATATTTTTTACTATTTATACTTTAAATACAGATGGAACAAATTGCTAATTGTTTAAGACAATCCTTGTGTACATTCATCTTTATGTGCTGGTAATTAATCATGATACGGGTTATAAATTATGGCGCTTGAGTACAACAATGGGTTTTTATTATTGAATTCCTAGACCTAGCTAGCTGCAAGAACTTTTCAAAGGGTTTGGTAACTTTCATTTGCCTGCATTGGCTTCACATTGTGCAGTAGGGTGACGTTATTCATTGACAAGATCGACCTAAGTATACCTACCTATTAAACATCCAAGTTTATATATCTCGCTTTACATTTGGAGTGACCTCGGTCACACAGTGCATTCATAAAACAGCATTATATCTATCTTGTAGGGGTCACACGCGGGCCGCTTGTGGTGAAATCATAATCATTAATTCACCGAAATTTTGTGCGAACGCCAATTTCGAGCACAAAGTGGATCCATTTATTTGGAAATCCGGTGGGAGGTCACTGCAAAACTCCACAATAAAAGCCGGGTCCGGTAGCACAGTTTAATTGAGTCCTCCGACCTCATAATCCGCGCCTCTCGCCCCACCCGCTAAATGTTATTTATAAGCGAAACTCCAAACAGCCGCCGGCCGCCGCACCTACGCCGTGTATAAATTTTAGCCTATTGCACCCCATACTGGCCGCCAGCCACTGGCGTGTTTCAGCAACGCGTCATTACTTTTACTGTTTTTCTTCGCGCTCGCTCTAAGCTGGTAATTAATTTGCAGCGATTATTGCTATTGCCTTTACGCTTGTTATTAAACTTGTCGATAATTTAAGATGGAACACGAATCTCAAATTGCGGCGTCGCGGCCGATTGCCCTTTCGCATACGCTTAGATTGTGTTTTGTCGGGAATAATTACTCGACGCGTTTCCATTCGATTTGTTAGCGATGTACAGTGCGCACAACGAACACCCGCGTCTCCATATCCGTGTGAGTTGTTCAGTTTTTATAAAATCACATCTGTAACTTACCTGAAAATATGAATATTATATCCTGTTTTTTTCACTTAGGCTTTAATCCGTTGTTTTTTGTAAATATTAATTTCAATAATATTTACCTTTTGGATTAGTTTTTTGTATCTCTTATAATAAATTATGCTAGTTGCGTTGTGTGCCCACCGGTTTGAAGTTATTTCGTAAAGGTTAATTTGTGCAAAACTATTTTGTCCAGTAATTGCTGCCGGCTATAAAATATCTAATAACAGACCCGATGTTATTATTTATTTTTGTAACAAATTACCTAGGCCTTTTTATTATTTGGCTATTAATCGTAGTGTTATCGCAATTTCATCAGGTGGACGGGCAATTAAACGAAATACCTACCTAGCAGATGACATTTTTATCCGTTACTTTAAGTTGTAAAGTAACATTAACATACTTTTACGCTCTGTCGGCTTCGAACGTTGCAGAATTAATGCCCAATGGATGCCGATTGAACATGTGGCGAGTCCATTGCTCGCATGGCAAGAGCCATAAATGAAGTACCCGCCGAGTATTAACTACTGGGAATTTGGCCATCGGAATTATCGGCGCAATCCGCTTGACGATAATTGAATGGAAGCGCGTTAAATAACCATTAATTGTTGTCGCGAGCGCGATTGATATTTATCGCCGGTGCGATCTGTGGGCCCCAAGGTGCGGCCGGTGCATCTCTAATGGCGGCGCGCACACGTCCGCGCGTGTGTCACAGCCGACGCGTCATTTCGTCGTGTTCCGATAGCCACGCACGCCGCGAACCCGTTTTTCGTGACAACGTGCGTCACGCACACACCTCATTTCAATTTTACTACAAGAATCGAGCCGTTTTATCGCGCCCCAGCCATATCGTTGTTTTCGCGAACGCTCATATTCCAACTTAGTATACTTCGCTCGACATTCCGACGCCTAGTGTGACACTAGACATTAATACCCACATGACATATTGTATATTACAATGTAGACACATTATACGACGCTATACTCCGCACAGCGCACCGAGCTCTGGTACATAATAATATTATGTCAGTGCAGTGTAATGTACTCTCGACGACACATTATCGTGATGTAGAAAGGTATTCGTGCTTTAAAATAAAGGGGCATTTCAGTGGACCTATTACTTTTACAGTTTTCCCGGCTTGTAGGTGTTCTATACTAGTAGAAATAAAGCATGAATTTGTGGCTAACAGCTCTATTTTGAAAAGAAAGTGAACTTTGTGCCCGACTGTACTTAGGTAGACGGACGCTCAGTGTGAGACAATTTTTCCGCCGCAGCGCTGCAAAGCGCCACATAATATTTCCAAGGAATGGCGCTTGAAGATTTATGTTTATGATACGCATAATAGTGGCGTCAATTGAAAGCTGGCGGCGAAGGAGACGACCCCTTTTGTGTTCCGTCTCGATGCGTGGATGTTTTGTGATGTCTCCACCCATTACTGTGATATTTAAATAGCGCTTAGGGCCATTATGACTGACCATTCAGAAAAAATATGTTTCAAAACGTTATGGTTATACGATGCTACTACGTTTACGCTTTACGAGCGTGATAAGCTTAAGATAATACGGTAACATGTAAGCATATTTAATTATGATGTTAGAGGCGTACGAAGAGGAGAAAGTAATTCCTACTCGAGTAGCGACTGTTAAAAATGAGAAAATTTGTTATTTAATGGTTCGACCTCGCCGAATGGTCAGGTGGAGTGAGCACGCATGGAGTGCGCGCCCGCGCATCCCGCGAAGCCCCTCGCGCGCCCTCGCTCAAATTAAAATACGACTCCCGTTCGTCAAGCGTCTCAAAAGAAACAAGAGTGGCGTTTACAGCCCAATCATTATAATGATCGGTTATCGATTTGCTGTATGGCGTGTTTTTCTAAAGGACCAAAATTTAGTGCGTCCGATTACGCGCCGCCTGCGCTGCCCGCCGGCTATTCCGTAATCTATTCCTACCGTCGTCACGATATCGTCGACTTATCTTCGTCGTTCACTCTTATAATTTTGGAAAATTCATATAATAACATCTGATAACAATCTAATTATTATAATGTCCTCTTTAACATATCCCGTTGGTCGGGGCGAAATTGGAACGAGAGACGGACCTTTGGGACGAGATAATGCCTTCGCTAATGTAATGGAAATTATGAGATCATCTTTATGCCTTTCAACTGTGCTTTTAAAATAAACACATTACTTCGAGTTTAGCGTCGGTCCGTCGAGTTCATAGCGGTGTATTCCGTGTGAACCACGCTTTATATTCAAATGCACAGTCCGCACAGGTAGCTAATGATTTTCAATTAAAATAATGTGAAAATGATGTAGATAGCTTGTATTAGTGGTTATTAATGTCTATGAACAGAAAAAGGGCTGTATGGAAATACAATAGGTAGATTTTTCCAGATCAAAGTAAACATTGAATAATTAATAAGCAATATAGAGGCTGACTTGTCTAATATTTATAAAGTAAGCTACCTTGGGTTGTGCACAAAGTGGCTTAGTGTGTAGCTCGTCAGACTGTACAGTGGTTCACCACACCCCTATATCAACCCGGTCATGGCATTCGATGCATCACAAGAAAGAGTATCCTTACTCTGATCGTATCCAACACTATTTTCTTACGACAGCTCTAAAGGTAGTGCACCATTATCCATACATTATGTCCAGTTTCAGTAAAATCTTTTGTCTTTTAAAGTTACCCACTACACTAGGTACCGCTGCTTTATTTTTATTTGTTTTTATCTAAAGATGTAGTCAAAATATTAACCTAATCACCGGTTCTTGAAAGCCTAGACGAGAGATCTACTTACTGTCGTTTCCCATTATGTTTGTCTAAAATAGCGGGTCCTATAGGTACATTACCGTCAAGGTCGGCAACAGCCGTGGCGAAGCCGAGGCACACATTTTCACGGTCGCCCATGCTTGGTTACTTTTCTCAAATATTGCGCGGAAATTTTATAAAATCCAGAATCGATGACAAAAACGATAATTTTTTACATACCAATAAGTTCATTTGTTTCTTCTTTACTTTAAACAGCACTATTATATGTATAACACGACAGATATGAGTTTTCATAGTAATTAATTCGGCCGTTAATCACAACAGAATATGGATTTTCATAGTAACATTGCCGGCCGCCTACTCCCATGTATTAGACCAGTACAGCATTTACGATTTATCTCAAAGAAGGTTGTCAACATATTGTTGAATTTCCAAGCATGTTTGAGAAAAAAAATCAAGTAATAAAAACTAAAACCCAACTACGACTTAAGAGGTATAAACAAGACACCACAGACAGACAAATAAAAAATCCGGAGTCACACGTGTTAGGGCATAAATCGAACAGATTACGTGTGACTCCGGATTTTTAATTTGTCTGTCTGTGGTGTCTTGTTTATACCTTTTAAGTCGTAGTTGGGTTTTAGTTTTTATTACTTGATTTTTTTTTAAATTCTTTTGGGGTTATAATATATACATTTTTGAAATGTGCTCATTAAGCCCTTTCATTTGATACCCAACATGGTACGATTAAACCATATTTCTTTTTAAGTTCCTCACTTTATGTCCTCTAGAGGGCGCCATTTTTAATTTAATGTGACTTCACATAGCCTATAACCAGCGGACAATCACGACGCTTCTAACGATACCTCTTGTCAAATTGTGATAAGTGGTTTGGAAGATAGGAGGGAACAGATGAACATACATACATACATACATACATACATACATACATACCGGTCAAAATCATAACCCTCCTTTTTTCTTCGCCGTAGTCGGGTAAAAAGTATGTGATTTCTTCAAGCAGTGCTGGATTTTGTAAAAGCATACTAGTCACGTTTACTCTGCACTTAATAGACCTATTAATGTTGAGATAAAGACACACTAATGACAGGTTTTGAAGATTAAATACCTACTTTAAATTTTCTTAGATCTCGGCATAATCCGAAATAAGGGCAAAGAATAAGAACTATCTTCGTAATATTTGTACCAGGAACCAAGGCCTATTTTCGATCGACTGCAGCTAAAAGAATAACTTCAGATACCTATAGGAAGTTCTGCCCGTCGTGTTCGAATAATCGTCTCTAGCCATCATCAATATGTATGAAGGCTGACAACGAATCGCTATGAAGGACAAGCGGTCGGCACGGACACTGTCGAATCCGCCCACGTCCGAATCTCATCAAATATTGACGGGAGACTGAAAGCTTCCCATCAGTTATACCTATAGGTATACATCTACTTACGCATCTATGTACCTACCTTCATCTCTAGTTCGGCGTACATGAAGAGGCGCATACAAAATGAGGCCACGCCTGAGTCCAATTATATTTGGGTATACACATAATCAATGTATTCTGATCAGAATGACCATTTCTATTTGGGATCAAATGTTGCCAAAATAACCAACAACCTAAATGAAAGGGTCAATCAGTCTATGAATGTTAAAATTTTGAAAGGACTTTCCCTCATCGGGTTTAATTTATTCGACCGGATAGACAAATTATATTATGAGACTGTTTATTAGTTTTGGTAATGGATGAAATTACATAGTTTGAAGTGAAGAAGGTTCGTACAGATAGCCTAAAGGATGCAATGATGTGGGTTTGTGGATCGACGTTACTGTCTTTTAAGTATTGATCATGATCATGACTAATTAAAAATGGCAATAACATTAATGGACATTATTTATAAAAAGTTGTGGCGGCATCAACATCGCCACACGCGAACTACGCATCACACCGACGCGCGACGTCACGCGAAATTCTGCATCGCGCAAGCAGAGTTTACCGCGCGATCAATATAATAATTATATAAATTCCCGACATCAATCGTCGGGCAGTTGCCCACCAGACACGACACCCGCCTGGGCGAAGGATCCTCCCTTTTTTAAGAGGATGAGTGAACTTTACGCTCTGCCTTATATCTCTATAAACTAATGTAACTTAACTAGATCCTCATTTTCTTTTGATGAGCTTTTATGTAAAATTATTCTGTCAAAGTATGAAAGGTATGGTTACGTTACTGATTATGTTTAGTAACCATTAGCTATAAACATAACAAGTTATGGGTTAAATATTTATTATGTAAAGGAAAAGTTTTCCATCAACGAATAAATTAATCCAATGCTTTTTGCGTGGATAGATTCAATGAAACTGGCAAAGACGATAATCAATACGAAACCAAAATTTACATTAATAGACTACAAGCGCTATATTCTTTCTAGCGTTTCAAATGTCGATAAAGGAAATTTGAACAATAAACTGGTATTAATCCGGAAAATCAATAATTTTTCACAACATTAGCGTGCCTACGCATGTACTCGATTCAATAATAATATAAAGTTATCCGTGCATTAAATTCTAATCACGAACGTCAATTGCTAGAATACCTAAGCAGTTTTATTTTAATATGAGATATGAGCCCTCAGAAATTCCATGCGGTGCCTATTAGGCTTAGGTATAAAAATTCTTAACATTTAATTCTGGAACTTTCCGACAGGCACGCGATGGGTGACGAGTTTGCAATGGGGACTTTAGACTACATAGCCATGTCCTAGTCTTGTGATGCATGCAACCGTTGAGCCGTTAACCCCAACTCAAGTCTTTTGTCCGTTAAAGAGCTAATGTGCTTAGATTAGTTTATATTCTTTGACTCATAACGGCCATAGGCCTATTACAATTTAAATAATTAAAATCTTCGTACCCACAAATTTACGTACAGCACTTCAGAAAACACATTTTAAACCAGTTCTTACAAAAATTGAGTTAGGTAGATATTTAATTAATTATTTTATTTCTTTAACTGAAATTAGAAAAAAATAATGTACTTATTGTAGTACCTACATACCTCGGGGCGAAGTAACAACAGCCACACGGGTCGATCCACTTGTCAGGGTTGGTCCGTGGATAGGTGACCATCTTTACATATCAAGACTCCTCCGTGCCTCGGAAAGAGCGTTAAGCCATTGGTCCCGGCTGTCATTCGAGGATCTTAGACAGTCGTTTCGGGTCGTCAGTCCAAAAGTCTGACAACCAGCCTTACCAAGGGGTATCGTATTACACATTTATTGGGTTGTGGAGGTCAGATAGGCAGTCGCTCCATGTAAAATACTGGTATTCAGCTGCATCCGGTTAGACTGGAAGCCGACCCCAACATAGTTGAGAAAAGGCTAGGCAGATTGACCTAGATACCTATCGAGGAATAAAAAGCAATACAAAATTATGGCCAATTCTTTTGCAACCTACCCACATTTTACACTGCAATCCATAAAAAATTATGGGTTCCGGTGGGCTAGGTCTAAGAATAATAAACAAATATGGGCAACCTGTAGGTATCAAAAGTTATAACATAAATAAATTCTTGCAGAGGCATCCTTTTTTTAAATTAGAATAAGAAATTAAATAATTTTTATTGAGAGTCTGAAAGCGCTCTCACACGTAAGTACGAGACCAGTTTGACCGGATTTAATATTCTTAGGAAACATTAGATTTAAAAAAAATGGTCCGTGATTTTATTAATTGGCCGAGTGTTAATGGAATATAAACTGCCGCTTTGTAAAAAAAAATTAAATTAAAAGTCCACAGCATATTGATCCAAAATAAAATATCAATAAGTTAATAATGATAATAATCTAAACATTAATAGGCAATGCCATTACTTTGTATCATAACAGCACTTCGCTTATAAAGCCCCTTAATTGTTTTTCAGCATGTAAGTAGTGTAAAGTGTATAAGATAACCGGTGTCAAGCCGAGCCATATTAACAACTGGCTGCGTTACTTTCACCCCCCTCTTGAAACCATCTGATATCGCCCACATAAAACATTAATCCGAAACCCTCTCTTTGCTCAACACTCTTCATTTGACAGATTGGACTAAATTACTGAAGCTTTTTTATTTAATTTAAGGGTAACAGCAATCGTAGGAGTATTTCTATTTGAAAGCTTGTTTGTTCTGTCTCGCTGAGATCGCTCTCGTCCAAGTAGTTTTTATTGGAACTTTTGTTGACCGAAGCAGTCAAGCGTCGGCGGAGCTTTGCCCCCTTTGTACACAGTGACATAATATTGCTTATATTTGATTTGATCAGCCCTCCGGACGGTACAGGAAGCCCCGTTATTACTCTTGCCCTCGTCTTTTTATTAGCTTATAAACGCTCGTTACTTTTCTTAACAAGTGTCTAATTTATTGCTGGATTTAATTAGTGAAGCTCGTCAAAATTCAATGAAAATGTTGCAAAGAAATGTGTAATGTTCCGGTACCTATTGAATATTGTTGTTAATCCAAGAATTAAGCTAGGTAGTTATAGTTTATGAACTTACAACACAGAACATAGTCTGTTCTGTGTTGTAAGTTCATAAATTATAAGACTTACAAGCCGTTGCGTTGAGGATTTCCCATCGGCACAAATGACGAACTTCCATGCAAACTTCATAGATTTTCAAAAATCCTTCATTAGGCTCAATTTCGCTGTAAACTTAACTCTGGAGCAAAATTTCATGCTTCTTCTAGACCCAACTGTTTCGGCTGTGCGTTCTGTCAGTGGATAAAAGAATTTAAGATTTTGAACTTAGAAGATAAGACTGACGTCTACACTTTTACCAGAAACTATTAATATTAAAAAATACAGGTTCTATTTTGTATAAATACGATTAACTAAATATGTTCAACATAATTTAATTTAATAAATAAATAAATAAAAATACTAAACATTTTGCGTGACTTACGTGTTAACAACGAGAGAATATTTTTCTAAGTGGCAGTAAAAGCACATGTAGGTACATCAAATATTTACATTGTTAAAACATATTCAAATACACTGACACATACACAGGTTCAATTACGCGCAACTATTCTCAACCCACCAATAGGTGCATGACTAATAGCTTTGTAATTCATAGTACCTACTGACAGCAGTACAATTATATATATATATATATATGGTTTATTTAGTGCTCCACGTATATATATGTACAAGTTAATATTGTTCATAGACAATCGGGGTATAGGTACTGCGCGGCGCGATTATCGAGCGGCCTGCGATTGATATCGAAATCACAATTTCATACCTAAATATCGTCGTTATCCATAATGACATAGTGTGTACGTGTGTTATCTTGGACTATTACTAATTACACGTATGCACGCAAGCAGTGATAGCGCTGTTTATACAAATATGGCGGCCCAATAAGCGGTTGGCTCTTTGTAATTGTAGCTCAGATTAATCGCGACGTGTTCGCCCCGACAACTGCGTAGGTACTCTAATTTCACGCGTTCATAATGTCCACGAGGATACTACTTTTATGACTTTTTCTTTCCAAAATGCATTAAACTCTTTTGTCTTTCGATTATTTTAAACAATTTGTGACCGCCTAAGACGATATTCCTACCGCAAAAAATATACTGTAAGAAGGTAACTCTGACGATGTCGTGAATTTAATATATAATTATGATTTGTTTAGAACAGTTAAAATTTCCAGTCATCGTCATCATTATTATCAGCCATTGGACTGGCCGCTATCATACCATATCTTTATTCAAACAACCTTTAAAATGATAGTTAACAGTTTACACGCATGAGTCAGAGCTTTTCAGCTTGCAACCTACAATTCCCATGTAAAATTGAAGGCCAACAAAGGTACAAGACATGTCTCTTTGAAGACCTCGCTCTGTTTAAAGAAAACAAGTTGGTGCACTCAAACGAAGCGTCATAGGTGAAGTGGGGTCCAGTGTGTGCACAGTATCTTATGCTATTATTTCTAAGTCAACCCGGCCCCAATGTTTAACCAAATCTGTTTACGTCCCCGTTCCCTTTAGTCTTTCACCGCCTAAACTACACTCGTATTTATTAAATAAAGAAATTCATATTTGATATATCGAGAAGCCTGAAGTGCCTTGTCTGAACCCACTCTTTCATCTCTATTCAATGGGCCTAAGGTCGTGTTTGCTTTTTATACGTGTAAGATATGTATGCACATTGCTTACATTTGCGTACCGATTATTATTATTTTCCGATTGGTTGAAGTTTTAATGAAGTCATTATAGCTGGGTAGTGTGGTGACAATCAGAAGATTTTGAAATTCAGGTACCTTTTATCTGGGAAATACTTCAAATCCAATGTAACGTACAGTTAAACGCACATCAGTGGTAGAGGTACCTACTGGTAACATACATACCCTACGAAATTCGTCCTTACGTACTGATGTGCGGTTGACTGTACCTAAAAAGAACACATTAGTTTCAGATCTTTAGATTTCCATACCATTTGTAGGACAGTAGATTGGTGTGATCCGTAAAATGTGTGTTGCTAATTAAGTGTCTTAACTGTGTTTTCAGGTAATTTAATTGAAAACTCATAAATCAGGAAAATATTTCAATGATGGATTTTTTTTAGTCTGCTAAATTTATTAACTACTAACTTATTAGAAAGAAGCAATATAACTAAAGTAATAAATAGCCGAAATGAGAATATAGGAAGTAAACGAGACTCGTCTATTCATAATATCAACAAAAAATTACGATGATTTAAACAAGACGTTACGATTAACAAATTGTGCCGATCACGTCGTTACTTTGATCAGCGGAGCGTTAACTCGACTCTTCATAATATGTTTACTAATTATTTCCACGAAGTAATTCGAGAGTATCTCCAGTCGGACGAGACGATGGGCGCGTCACAGAGATGCTTAGATTAAGCGGATGCCCCTGATATTATCTTACCGCTCTGCCCTAGAAATGGAATTAATTTGCATTCGTTTAAAAATAAACGCACAAGAAAGCGCTCCACTTGTTAGGTGTGCTCTCAAATCGACCGAGTAACTATCTTTTTAACTGTTAATTAGCTTGTGGTTGTCGGTGAGTTTAACAAATCTAAAGATCATTGTAATATTTGCTTATTTATCTTCAACAGATCATAAAGTATAAGTCATCAAAGTCGATTAGGCCCAGACCTGTATCGCGAATAGCTACTCAAACGAAACCAATTTAGGATAGGTACCCACTAACTTAGGAATATTGTACACACCATCGAGCCGTGGTTAGTCACGCGTCAGTGACAAGTTTGTTACTAGTTTCAAATGACGAAAGGTGTTGGCCGCTGAGCTGTAATGAAAAAAAATGTACTATAAGTAGGTAAATAATTAAGAATTTATACTTAGGTACCTATTAGACATCATGGCAACCAGGCTTGCAAATCTTTTCACCGAAAATCACAGTAAAGTACAGAGCATCGTGGACCAAGTTGGGTTCAAAGTAGTTGTAGCTGTTACATATGGAACGGGGGCCAAAGTTCCAAAAATAGTCTCTATTTTGTAAGAATCCAGATAATTAGCTGATAACAGACGGGTCATAGAAGAGTAGCTTATGCAAAGCAGCAATGTAGTAACAGGATATTATGTTGTTGCAGTTGCTCGTGGGCAGCAGCGGGGCGGGCACCGGCGGCGCGGCCACCTCGCCGGACGGCGGGTCGAGCTCGGCGCCCCCGCTGTCGCCGGGCGGCTCGGCCGTCGCCGGCGGCGCGCTTTCGCCCGGCGCCGGCAGCCACGCCAGCACCCCCGCCGCCTCCTGCTGTGACACGCCGCGCCCCATAATCACGGACCCTGTCTCTGGCCAGACCGTCTGCTCCTGCCAGTACGACGGCGCAAGACTCGCCCTCACCTCCTATCCACGGCTCTCCAGCGCCGCCGTCGGCGTCTATGGAACACCCTACCCATCGACAGATCAAAACCCCTACCCCAGTATTGGTGTCGACAGCTCCGCGTTCTACTCACCGCTGGTATGTATTTTTACTCACCTCACTAAAACACCTAGAACGTCATCCACAACATTATGAAATTTAATACGACAGACGCTAAACATGACATTCTAGGATGTTTTTAGATGATCATAATTGAATCTTAAGTCATGTCACGCAGAACAAGTATTAGGATTCAATATTAATGTTATTTAATCTAACGAACAAATTGCTGTCGATGTTTATCTTAGCTAATTGAGAAATATAAGGCGCTGTTCTTCGTGATAATACCGGTTGAAACGTCACAATTGGATATATCAGTAATTATGATACAGTTTATTTCATAGTCGCCATTAGCTGAGTCAAGCTGTTTACCTCCTAAAACAGAATGAACAGTCTGCAAATTGGTACGAATAGCTCGTTTGCCGTTTGCCCGTATACGAAGCAAGGTTTATCGCTCTCCACTGCGATACAACGTGTTTGGCTTTTCTGGCGTGGCGTGCGAGCCACCGGCGAACCGGTCCGGGCGCGCTGGGCCAGAAAACCACCGACACCTCGCAGACCCCGCCGCCGCCGCTGCCCTGTCACGAAACATTAATATTTAAACTCAAAAATAAATTCAAAAAACGACCGCCATTATTATACCAATTACACTCTATCTCAGTTCAGTTCATACTTTCACGTTGTTTGAAATGACACGAAATTTCTCGTTCTGTATTCTCCTTCTGCCACTTTCAAATTATGACAGTTGGCGAATGCGTTTTTCATAAATTGCAATAAGTATCCAATTTGTGGTCAGCCGAAGAATGGTTGGAACTGCTGCTCGGTTAACACCTTGTCTGAGCAAAGGGGACAAATGGGCGGTCGGTTTATGCGGCACCCATACCCTTATAAGGTACTATAGTCGCCAAAGAATCGAATATACCCGAGCTACCGCATGCTTGGAACAGGCTTAGCAGCGTAAAGCTTTCAGTATAATCACTATAGGTAAAGCATTACTTTGTTTCCATTATTTTATTTTTTCTTTTACTGCGTCAAGTTTTACCGATTCTTCGATTTAAGCAATTCCCGTGAAACACATGTGAAATCCGCTAAGCCCAGAAAATCCTATTGAACGAATCATCCGTTCTTTTTTCGTTTTTTCGAGAGGAAGTTTAAAGGGCTTAATCGCGAAGCACTGAAACATTCATAACGGAAGTTTTCACCAAGATATGAGTGACGCGACGCTTGGCAAGATTATGACATTATAATGTCTTTTGAGCGTTTTCGTCACGGCTATACAGCCGACATGAGTATTTTTGTAAAACATCTTAATCCTATACCTGCGTGAAATGTCGTAGATAACTTTAGTTCTTTTTTTGGGTAATATTTGTAATAAAAAAATTTAGTTAAAAAGCTTAGTTAGATTATGTTTCTCAAATATTGAAACAAATAAGCGCTCGTTGTTAGGCCATAACATTTTTTAGCAAATCATGGAAATATGTTATTTCGAACTCGCTTAGTTAAAATCAAATTACAACTAGCCGCATGCGCTTAAATCTTGTTAGAAAGGGTCGTCAAAACATAGCGTTGAACGATAATTCGTTCAGAATTTTACTCTAACTTTATTGAAATACAATGTTTTGTAAGGTGCGAAAACAAAAACAAAAATGAGTTCGTTCAACTCATAATTAACTATATATGGTAACTTTGTTGTTTGTTGGTAATTGTGGATGCATCCTAAACCGCCGGCAGTGAGATCTCTATCTGTCATTTATTTAACGAAGCTGGTACCTACGTAGGTACGCTCTGTGACCCTGCATGTTTAATAACAGGTGTTTAAATGTATGTATACTGTCATTGTGTGTCCCTGTTCATACCTAACTCACGACAAGCCCGGCCGGTTCCGTGCAAGCGACGATTTAGCGAACAATGACGACGCTCCACCGCAAATACACTTGTGTCTGTTTCTGGCTATGTAAGTCTTCACCTACCCACAGACCAAATACAGCCGTATGGAAGCTCTACAGGGTGTATTATCGTTTGGCCCTCTTTGAAACCGTTGCGGGGGAAAATATTCAACTGCCATTTTTGTACACGAGCAACTCCGGTGGCGGCGTCTGTTCGACTTGCGACTTACAATACGAGCAGCGCCATCTATTGTATGCGTTTGATAATCAATAAAAGGGGTTTGTTTGTGTAACCGATTTAATGACATCACGTTAATTTGTTATGATTTGGTAGTTTCATGGTGAAAATGTTTCAGTTTAACTGTATTACATTTAGATAAGTTTCGTAATATTTCGAACGCAGCACAATAACATAGAATGCTGGTTAATTCGTCAACTTGTCCTACATGCCTACATCCTATCTAGAAGCAGCAGAAAAACTAAAGAACGTCCTAAATGGGCCGTAGGCATGTAGGACGAGTTGACGAATTACTCAGAATTCTTCCTTTCTAGATTGCGACTAAACCTTTAACTTATTCTCAGATAAAGTTTTAGACTAATAAGAATAACAGAAAAATATGCATATCTAGTGAAGTTTTTTTGGATTGATATCGTCAAGGATTGACACAAACCCCAACTGATCTGATCACTCGATTAATGTACTGCGCTAAATAAATGTAGGCAAAGCTGCATCCAGGTCCCAGGAATTAGTAAAATAAATGTATAGGGTTAGCTTCAGGGTGGTTCAATAGTGCTATTTAACATTTTATTCGTTTCTAACAGGTATTTCAAAAGCAAGTTAATATAAATGTTCTTTTATTACTAGATTACAAGCATCGGGCGCTACGCAATTAATTTTTATGTAGACACAATAAAACGAATAGTGTTTCTCCTTTGAAGATAAAGGCATAAATACTTCATAAAACGTGATAAAAATGTTAATTAATATTTAAGAAACTGAAGCCGAATCTTGAAGGCGAGCAATAAAATCTCTCGTCAGTCGTTCGAGAGCATGTGCAGCAGCATGTGTCCTGCTACATATACGTTTATCACTCGTTTATTGCAAACGGAAACCTCAGCCAACCCTTCTACCATACAGCATTATAGCCCATTGATAGACATATGACGCGACGTCCCAAATTAACGAGCAGAGAGCGAGCTAACCGCGTCATATCTCTCACATCAATAAGAACTGTATCAAACATTCACGCCATGTTCTTTGCTCATACTAACAGTTCAATCAAATTACAATATCGATAAGAAAACGGAAGAAACGTAAATCGACGAAACGCGCCTTCGACTTGCTCAGTTATAAAAACGTAACAAAACGCCAATTTAAATACATCACTAATCTTAAGTCAAAGAGAATAAGTTTAGAAAAAGAGACCAGAAATTCAATTAACGGAGGGTATCGGAGCAGGATGCAAGATGCGCTGGAACAGCGTGGGACTGAGAGGGAAAAAATAAATAAAAGTCAAGAGAAATCAGGCGAATTGAGAATAGCCATTAAGGTGTTAATGAGGGTCTTATTAAGCCGTCTCCTCCCCGTGGGTGGTCTGCCTGTTGTGCTTGCTTTGTTCATTAATCACTGCAGATTAAATTTCGACTTAATTATCAAATGTGTATCACGAGCAACAATGGACGATGAAGTTTTGATAATGTCATCGTTTTTGTTCGTGAGTTAGCTTGGTTGTATCGTTGTGCAATTTAAGTCACATTTTGTACAAATCTTATAAAAGAGGCGCTTAAAGGAGTAAGAAATTTTTGTTTATAGACTGAGCTGATAATTATGCCTGATGCTAAACAACTGCTCCAATCATCATAATAAAGTGGATAACCAGTCTGTGGTCTTTTTCAGCCTATTCCCATCGATCAATTTATCAACTTAGTCTATGTCAGTCCACTGCTGGGCACAGGACGTTCACAAAGCGCGCTTGAATAACTGAATCTGTACTGCACATTCTAAGCCTTCCAGATTTTGCAGAACCAGAAGATACAGCTAGCTACAATATCTATTTCCTGCGCCTGCGAGAGCGTTGCAAAAATATTATTAATATCTAAATATTAAAAAAACCTCTCACATTTTTTAGGCCTTCTCCTCGGTCTCCTCCAATTTAAATATTTTTCTTAGGCAATCTCATTTATCAAATTCCACAAAATCATAAGGAAGATCACAATCTGATCAGTAAGAGGTTGCGAGTACTGTTATTTAAATATATACTATGCAACATTGCAATAAGGGTTGAAAATCACTCGCCAAAAATGGGACTGCCAAGTCAGGTGACAACTCAAAGGTATCCAATTTAACAATAGATTAATGGCCTTTGCCAAGGAAGGTTAAGTGCAACGGATATGTACCTCTTTGTCTCATCTAATTTCTGTTACTTCACAAGTACCTACTTAATAGCTAAAAGAGTTCTGTAAATCACGAATCCTTCGAAGTAAAAGACATTTCGGTTTAGTTAGACCATGTTTTCCACTAGTGTATTCTCGGAATTTGTTATGTCGGATTAATGTGACATGGAACAATAAAACGCGACTGAAAATGGCCACTTAATCTGAATGTGGGCGTTAATTTTGAATGTTCATCGTTTGAATACCTAATTGAGTTTTCACATTGATCTGCATTAGAGGGAAATATTACTATCGAATCTCGTTGTTTGTTTAACTAAGTTACTACTACTTCTAAACAATTTTGTAGGTAGGCCGAGTAATGAGTCAAATCTTTTACATCACTCTTGTGGTGTTTAAATATGTTTTATGGTAAAATAGTAATAACCTATACACAATCAAAATGAATAATTGGCAAAGTAAGTACTTAGTGGAAAGATTACTATTTTGCCTGTGTTTATATAAATCTTTGATTGACTCTATTTATTTGTATGTTTTTTGGTATATGTTTTTGTTGTATTTAACGAGTCTTGTATAAGTCTTTAAAAAGTAAGTTGTATAAGTCATTCATTGACCTTTATGCAAACTTCCAAAAAAATATTGTCACCACTGAAAACCACCTCTTTTTCTTGAGCGCAACGTACGAAACCTTTAGCTAGTCCTCGTTACATTTAGATAACTATTAATTCCCGAATAAGTGGTGTTACCTGTCTAGACAAAAAGACAATTCTGAAAGTCTACCAGTTCGGCTGCGTATAGCCTTGTAAAACTATGCTTCTCTGCATTGCTAGGGCTTTTAATCAAATAATATGCAGGAAAGTACTCAGTTAGGTACTTTAGGTATATCATAAATATCTTAGTCGACGTCTATTACCACCATTACTCTTTCGCCAATTAATTAGTCACAAGCGACCTTGCTTCTGAGTAATGACCACACTTCATTTTATTTTCTTTTTAATTAGCTTCACCGGGAAAAGAGCACTCGGTCACAGCCCAAATAAAATTACACTGTACAACATCGAAATAAGGTTTCAAATCATTCGATCTTCAACATCCAAACATATGTGATTATGTAAACATGTGTGCGTCAATCTGTACACAAGTAGGAGTATTCTGTAAATGGATAAGCTATCTTTAGATTGGGCGGTGAACTTAGATAGATAATACGTAGCATAATGGCTGTTTTATTTTGATACATCCATTTTTATCGCAAATCGAACGTTCCTGTTTATTAACTATTTTTTTTTGTTGTCAAGGAGAACAACGAAGAATAACAAGCAACCGCCAATAAAATACAAAACAATGCATTTAAATACATAGTTCACTAAGTTTAGTGAAGGTTATTTATTTCAACTGACAATTAGCAAAAAAAGTTTTGAATTCAATAATTTTTCAATGTCAAAGAAGACACTATCGGCCAAAAGTCCGATACTAGGTCATCGCTGACTAACTTAAATCTAACAAACAACAAAGTGAAATAAATATTTTTCCAACTTGCGATTTGAAGCCTTGACTGCTAAGTTTTGTAGGATAGATATAGTTTGTGATAATAGAACATGGTCATAAAAAACAAATGAATATAAGATAAAAAGTAAAACTAGTAAAATTGGTACCTACCTACAGTAAATCTCTTTACATTTGTTATGCCATTGTGCACTTAGGGTGTAATAACCCATGTGGTGGGATAACCCTGTATCAGGAATGCCGTCATCTTCTTCTGGATCAACCAGATTATTTCTGCAAGCAATTCAATTTCGCATTTTAGTTTTTTATGGATCCGAGCAAATGAAAATGGGAGATGGTTAACGATTCCTTTGTGTCACAATAAAGTTAAGAGTTTCGCTGTTTGAATAAACATTTTACTATGAAGCGTGTTACTATTGTAAGGAAACTGGGCTCAAAGAATAACAATATGACTATTTAATATAATATTTACCAGTCCTTCTGTTAGCAGTAAGCACCATAGGTACTACAAAAAATTGTCAGTCGTGAGAGGCCATAGACTCATAAATTATCTACAAAAACGGTAAGTGTCAACTTTAATAACTGCAGCAACATGTTCTACGAGCAAATTAGAAATTTTAAAATTTTCTTCACCTGTAAATATCCGCAACATATTCATGCAGGCGCGATAAGTAACATATGTCATTTTTTGTATTCGTAATGACAACGTGTCTGTATAAGTGTTACAGTATACATAATATCAACCGCCATTGCTTTAATGATGCAATAGAGAGCCGGCGAAACGTGGGTGGGCTTATCAATAGGTACATCGGCGATTTGACATAAATGCGTTATACTTAGATTACCTATGTGACAACCGATAAAATGTTGTAAAGCGCCGCCTAGCAGTGATTGACACCGCGCATGTTTACACAGCGATATCCTGACGTAGATACACCTTCTGTAT
Source organism: Lithophane semibrunnea (assembly GCA_947363905.1). Taxonomy (NCBI): domain Eukaryota; kingdom Metazoa; phylum Arthropoda; class Insecta; order Lepidoptera; family Noctuidae; genus Lithophane; species Lithophane semibrunnea. The sequence goes on along the minus strand of OX376186.1, from coordinate 3,096,446 downwards.
CAGCCGCCTTATCTAGCAGACACATAAGCGCTTTAACGATACCGTACAAACGAAAGATGGTCGCAACACCCTCTAAAAATACATAATATTCGATAACTGTGACAGGCCGGGCCGTGGCTATTAGTCCGTTCAAAATAATTCACAAACAATGACCGTTAACCACCCCGCAACCCTCGTCTCACCTCAAACGCGTTAATTGCTCCGCAAATATACTCATCTTCGCACTAAGCGTTTACTTGCCGACTTTAATGACTGGTCAAACAGAGCGAGAGCGCGGTCGCGCGGTCAGCCGCGCTGCGGCTCTACCGCTAATAAATCTTCGGATTTTCCCCGGTTTCCCGGCGCCCCGCGGCGGCCGGCGCCCTACGTCCACTCTCGTGCCACTCTTATAAATTACCTACACGCTTTCGCTATAAATCACACAATGGCCGGGCTAAATGCATTTACTATTGTTTGAATACACCTCGAACACCACTATCGTGACCGATGTCCGTGTGTGTTGCTGTTGATGCATATTTCATTCGGCGATCATTTTCGGATTGCGTAGCTACATGTAACAGACGTTAGTCAGCAATCTTGGACGGCACAGGAAATTTGTTACATCCCTTTGTTAGGTCCGGAACTGAAGGATATTATGACCGTTCCGTGTGAAGGCGCTCGCGATTAATCTTGAGCGAAAAGTTTCGCCGGTCGCTTGATCTAAGGAAACAGTCTAATGCGCGATAATTGAAAGTTATACGAGGCATCGACGAGGGTTGAGATTAGCTTGAAAATAAACAATTATATTGTATGTGCCGTTTACTAAGCGATCTGTGACCACTTAACAATATAAAGGTGCTTATTTCGACCGTTATCTTGGCCGGAAGTAAAAAAAACGTGATCCAAGCGTAATTTTTGTCCGCGCCGCTTGCCTCGCCCAACGCGCTAAGCATTAGTCGAATAAAAAACAAGGTGTCGATTAAACTTGAGATAGCTTTTAACTACGTTATTATTTAATTTAAAGTTTGTTTTAGGATTCCGTGGTTTCGTGTTTTTGAAGTCATTTGCATAATAAGAAAGTTTATAGAAGCAAATTATACATGGCGTTTAAGTAAAATATAGATCTAACAACAATATGTTAATTCGGTTTAAATATTATTTGAAGAATACCTAATTGCTACTTTTAGGTTTACACTTGTTAAAGTCTCTACAGTCAGAAAATTAACCTTTTCCTTTGAATTATTATGTACCATAAAAGAACTACAGTTCTGATGTCACTCTACATAATACGATTATCTCGTAATTCAACATATATTTGACATTTCAGACCTTTTGTAATAGTTTTGCACATAAAAAAAATAACAATAACATTGAAAAGACAAAATTTTACGCCATTTATAATATTGTGACGCGATAGTGTATCCTACTTTGATCGATTTAGGACCACCGAAGTAGGGGGGCACTAATTCAAAACGGAATAAATGATACGTCACCGACAACAATGGCTCAATGAAGACATCTCGTCGTGCAGGCGAAGCTCTACGATAGGTACATTGTATGTTCAGCGGAAAATAATCGCAGAGAAGCGCTTTACAGTTGGTAAATTTGGAGTGAGTTTTTTGCGAGTTATTGTAGCGATTCGGACAGATGTCACGGGCAGGGAATCCGCGACAACAAAAGCGCCCCGGGGGCGCATTGTCCTCTCCTCCCCGACCTCCCCGAGTCAACCATTAACGCTGACACCTCTAACATTTATTCCTGTATCAAAATAATACATATAATTTATTCAATTTATTTATAGCTATATTCAGTTATAATAGTTATTGCTCTAAATGGTTTTTAATGTCCTTATTTTATAAAGTAATTTATACGTACAGTCGGGCCTTTACAGCTGCGTTGCACCCTTCAATGACGGCTATTAGCAAGACATCAGATAAATACGATAAACTCGGGGCCCCGGAAACTCTTATGAACCGACGTAGTCCATGTTTCATTGTAATTTAATGCTCACTCAGTTATCATTGAATTAGATGTTTAGAGTTTTAATTTAGGTTGTTATACTTACTTGTTTTTGTATGTAACTCGTTGAGAAGTGGTCAAACTAATAAGTAAAACCTTTTCTGTAACGAATCTGTAATAGATTGTAAACGAGCATAACTTTGCTGTTGTGTTTGCGGTTTAAACAAGACCCGTAAATGGAGACGCTTTTAGAGGAGTTTGAAGTTGAGGCAAGAGAGGATTAAGAGTGCGGTGTCGCGGAGGTGGCGGAGTGCGCGGTGGACCGCGGCGGCCGCGGTGCTCCGGCGTGCCCGAATCAATCACGGAGGCTCAATAATTGATCGCCCTCGGCGGCACCGCGCCAGTCTCCCCCGACCTAATTACCTCACTCGCCCTCCACACGCGCACGGCTCATTAAGAACCGTCTGTTGTTTGTTCTCCTAATTAAAGTGGAGCTTTATCGGTCTCGGGGCCCCGTCTAATTGATATCATTGCGAGCGTTTACGATCATTGAATTACGCCGGCCGCGATCGGTTACCGTCGGGTTCGGCAGTTAAACGTGACCGCACATTGTCTGTGTCTGAGCTCCAATTGACTTGTTTAATCCCGGTTTATTGTTTATTTATTTATGGGTACGCTTTTCAAGCGGCGTTGCTCCAGTTTTTTGACAGACTACACTAATGCACGGAGGTAAATAATACCTACCTAAAGTTTCAAAACTGCCTAATTAAAAGATTAAATAAAAACATTTACTGACCCGACCCAGTCGTAAGCCTTATTAATAAGCTTGCGAACCTCCACCAACGAGGTTTTAATAACGGCGTACAACTCAATTCCAAATTACGAGCGTTCGGTCAATTTTCAATAATAAAGTGTTGTAAAAAGAAATGTTTCTGATTAAGAACACAATATCATGCATAATAAAATAATATTAACTCGATACCAAAAGAAATAACTTTCAGTTCTCGAAGTGGAAAATAACCAATTTCGTTTAAATCACAATCTAGCAATTCTTTGATACCCGTGAAATTGCCGTAACGAAATAAATGTTAAATAAAACGTAAAATAAAATTATTGTGCCTCCACAAACAAATAATTGGAACGGGAACGTACCTAAAACGCCCGCGCCCGTCGCCGCTCGTTTTATGGCTTATTTGGGGGAAAGCTTTATTGAAGTTAGCCACGTTGTCTGCGCGACTTACGAATACAGCCCTTAACTCGCTCGGCCACGACTCACAGTGGCATGGCACGCACCGTTGCGTCACTGCCGTGCGCCATGAAATGACTTTTTCGTTTGTATTCGCTCTTTATCCACTTAGAGTCATTCTTTTTTCCACTTGCTACAATTCACTTTTAGATTCTGCTAGTAGTGTTTCCTACCGGTATTATTTTATAGCATGAATAATTTTATTTCTTTTTTGTAGTTACGGTCGAAGGACTTGGTGTATTAAACCATCGATGATTTATATTGAAATGCCGATTCTTAAGCCAACGTTATATTTTGCTTAGGCGCACGCACTTGGACTGGTGCAAGACGTATTATAATACAGTTTATGATGCAGAAAATGTTATCGCCGTACACGATACCAAAGTAAAATCATGCCTTTAACTGGCGCACAGTAGCCAGAAAGCTGAGTCGCGGTATGATGGAGTGTCGCCGATTTGGCAAGGCGGCGGGTCGGCGCGGCGCCTCGGGCGGTGCCGGGGCGCGCGCTAGCTCAATAAGCGGCTCCAACCACCGATGGGGTACGAATTTATGAACCGTCAAATAACTTATCACCAGTTTAATGCAATGAAATAAACGAGCCTTATTTATGAACCGCACAGATCAGTCGAACGTGAACTTTGTCTTTTTTGTTTCTAGGGTCGCGGCCGTAGTTGGCTCTTATTTATGGATCTAGCGGCGCGTGTGAATAACGTTAATAGTGGGGCCGGCCCCTTTTCGCTACTGTTTATATTTATTTGGGGTTGGCGTAATGAGTCTATCTGGCGCGCTGACTCGCGGAGTCTGTGGAGAATTGATTAAAATGTTGTTAGACCCAGTCTTACGGAAAAGGGGGATGAATTGGTGCGGATAAGATTTTTCGAGAGTTAATAAATGAGTTTTATCACCCCAGTTAAAATAAACACGTTAGAGATTTACAAACTGAAACTTGTAGGTACAACAGGTACTTAGGATTTGTATATATGTAGAGCAATAAAAATTGCAGCTGTAGTTCAATCAAATAGCCAACTTGTCGGGGCACACCCTCGATAGAGTAACTGAATAATATAGGTAATATTTAAAATACAGAGACTATAAATAATCCATTGGTCTCATGATTTTTATCCTTTGTTTAAAACAAAGTGCCTACAAGTTAAGAAGAATCTTTCGAATAAAGAAAGAAAAAGAGAAAATACCTACATTTATAAACGAATACGTTAAGTCTTATCTAATTACAACTAAAAGGTTAGTTAGAAGAGGATATTGCATTAATGAATCATAGTAGAACTAGATAGCAATATCTGTCATACACTAATAAAAAATGGGAAGCTTACAATCCTCCCTTGTCAACTACAAACAAAAAAAGTTCATAAATCCCTAACACGAAGTCGGATATGCATAGTCGTATAAGTAATAATAGTATAATCATTAATGTTCGGGCAGGCACGTGCGTTCTCGAGTTTGCCGCTAATGTCGGGGGCGAGACAATCATCAGTCATAGTTAGCGAGCCCCCGACCTCAGAGGGAACCACGCTGCCCTGTCACCGCCAGGAAAAGAAGCAATTTTTATCACAGTCCCACAAAAGAGTTGCGGTCGCGAATTTGTCACTGGCTTATTTGCGGGGGAACGTCGAAAAAGTGTAATGTTTACTTATACAATGATAGATATTAATGATACGGTAATCATTTACAGTTGCTCTTCGGCTCTCTGGCTCTCCCCAGTGGCTTTGACGCTCTAATCTTATTGTATGTACCAATGCGTGGCCCGGGCGCCTTTCCTTACGGTATTAGTACAGAAACAATGACGCATAAGTACACGGTATAATGGTGATACCATTTCACCATAAAACTGAGTAGGTTGAGGGTTATACCCAATGCAATAATAAGATGCTGAAACACGATACCTAACCTTATTTTAAATTATATTATTGTGAGAGTTGTATGTTTTTGACCCATATTCGCTATTTCAAATAGTGTAAGTAGTGATTTATTTATGTAAAAAAAATATATCTTGAAAATTCTGATTTCACAAAAAAAAAAAATAATAACGCTGTTTTTTTTTGGTGATTCCCAAGTTCACTAGTGAAGGTTTTTACCAAATCACACTATAATTGCTATGACAACCTTTTATGACTGAAGATTACGATCTTGGCCGTTATCAGACACTAGGTAGATAACAAAGTAAAACGAAACTTTACTTATCTTTAGATCCAAAATTCTCCGAAATACATTGGGTAAACCAGATCTTCACAATGTCTTCCTATCAAACGATGATTGATAAGCAATTGAACGTGTATTGCCAATTATAATTATCGAGTTCAATTAAGGTATCAGCGTTGATCTTGTACCGAAAACAATGTTCAATGCAACATTCAATTATAATATGTCCGGAATTCTGGATTATATAAAAACTTTTTTACAAAAAAAAAAAACAACCGGCTTCCAAAAAACACTACAAATTGAAAAATAACTTTAATTTCGGAAGTTGGTGTCTTTGGTTTTGAATTTTCGTTGTTTGCCACCGACTTTTGAAATCTCGCTTTTTACTGGTGGGTCAGTTTGTACTTTGTCTAAGTTACAATAGCCTAATGTCAACTGCTCATCACCTCTTACAAAAGATTGCTTTTCCCAGTGCAGGGACGTTAATCGTTGAGGAGTTCTCCTGGTACCTACTTCACCATCAGCCCCACGTCACCATAATATATACATTGTGACGAGCATAAATGGCTTAGCAACCTTAAAGTACCTTATCGAATCACAACCCGTGAAATAATTATTATTGAGTAGTTCCGGTTGCCATCTGTGTTCTTCATGATCAGTTCCACTTCACTAAATGGTGCTTTCCGAGAGCAACTGCACGAGTTACTATAAAAAATACCTAAATCGCTATAGGTGAACCTATAATATTTGAAGAGTTCCCTCGATTTCTCCAGGATCCCATCATCAGATCATGATTTGATGGTAATGGGAACATCTCGGAAGTATACCCATTCAAACAAAAAAAGAATTTTCCAAATCCGTGTATAAATGAAGGAGTTATGCGCGGACATACATTAAAAAAAAATAGAAACATCCGAATTGATAACCTCCTCCTTTTAGAAGTCGGTTAAAAATACATTAAGTAGACATAAAACAACAAAATAGGTAATCTGGGAACGATTGCAGATTCACAGTTACGGTTCTAAAGGATAAAGTTATTTTAGCTAAGTTTATAAAAACGACTCAATACCGTTACTCAATATGATGATTAAAAAAAACAGCTTAATTTAGATTAATGAAGGTCGCTAAGTGGTTAATTATTAACAACTGCACGGGCGACGATGGCTGGTTAAGCTTCGCTTACCGGGGTCAGTCCGTGGATGGGTGACCACCATTACATATCAAGACCTTCTGTAGAGGAATTCTGAAGAGGCTGTAGTTTTTAGATCTTTGACAGTCGCTACTGGCCAGAAATCTGACAACTAGTCTTACCAAGGGGTATTGTGTAGCCCAGTCACTGGGTTGTGGAGGTCAGATAGGCAGTCCCTCTAAGTAAAATAGCATTTCTGCATCCGGGTAGACTGGAATCCGACCCCAATATAGCTAGGAAAAAGGCTAGGCAGATGAGTCATAAATAATTTTCCGTAAGATAATGGGAAAGCTGAGCTTAGTTTGGAAAAAATCTCTCAGTAGGTATGTAGCAAATATGTTTTACGAATATCCCTATTGACGAAGCAACAAGTGATCCCTAAGTTTAAATATTTCTAACTGATGGCCGCAGCTTCGTCCGCGTGGATGTCGGTTATTATATATTATATATTTTCATTTATATACTCTATCCATTGGTGAAAACAGCATGAAAAACGGTGCTGTAGTTTTGAGTTTATCGCGAACAGGACGACAGACAGACGCGGCGGAGGACTTTGTTTTATAATATGTAAGGAAGATTGTTTTGAGATGACGAATGCTCTGTAGAGAACGAAGACACAAACCTTAGAAAAAACAAAGGGTTGTTATCATTGTACAATAGCGTGACGGATGCAGGCCGTTGCATATGAGCTAGTTTTTACGTGAAGTCGACGCTTTTAATATCCATGGGAGAGAATGAATTCTTGGTAGAGACTCAGGGCATTTAAAAAACATTAATCTGTTATTTTAATTCCACTATATAAAACTTGCCTGTACCTACGAACTGAATGTTCTTGATTAATTATTGTGAATTTTTTTAAACGCGCCAACAAATGTTTTCTACTTGATCGCCAATTACTTTTAATGAATTTAATAAATATTTATGTCTAACATGCGAAATAAGAAATTCAGGTTGACAGACTGGAAAATTTTACACTTAGTGCTCTCAATTATTTCATTTGTGAGCAAAAAATTATAATCATTGCTATTGCAATTTAAAATGCCTGTTTGTGTGTGTTAATACCAAAACTAGAAATGCATATATTATTCCGTGAAGATAGCGTAGCATGTTTTTTTTGGAGGTATATGCACTCTCCGAATGTTAATATTGTTATGTTTATTTTTTTTCAATTTGCAAGCGTTATTCTGAAGTAAGTCTATCCATTGTGAAATAGCAAAACGTACTGACCACAAATATATCGCCAACTGTCAAATTGACAATCACTAGAAACAGTGATACCAATTTAAAAACCAAACCTCTAAAAAAACACCCGTTAGCTGCCTAAATTCATCCAATATTGTACTCTGTATTGGCTAACAGAATTTGATGCTGTCCTACAAGCACAGCAATTATCCGATTATAGCTATCGGCTCTCTCTAGACCTTTAGTGTATGCGATGGTAGTGTTCGAGTGAGTAAGGGGATTACGAACCGTTGGGTTGTGTGAAATTCCAGTGGATCGGAAAATCTGTGTGGTGTGCGAAGTTAGCACGAAAGGAATATAGGATGCAGATTACAAAATTACAGGGTAAAAATTTTTTTTTTCGTTGTTCGTCATTACACTAAAATAAGATTGCTCTTGCTTCTAGACATATTTCTTTCCGTGTTTGTAGTGGAGTTGGGAACCTTTAGATTGGGCCTTCCAGCTCTGGAGATAGAGAGGTGGAAGGAGACTTTGCCCAGCAGTGGGAATAAAGGCTATTTTAAAAAAAAGTGAAGATAATTATGTCAGTATATCAAGGGAATGAGAACTTAGACCTACCCGCATTTGGACTATTATCAAGATCGTGATAACTGATTTGGTTTCCTGCGTGGTTCTAATGGCAATAATAACATTGTACTCATTGTTCGTCTGGTCTGTTTAGCACTAGATATTATTATTATGGTTTATTACTTAAGCTACAATGGAGGTCAGATAGGCAGTCGCACCTTGTGAAATACTGGTATTCAGCTACGTCCCCAGTTAGACTGGATGCCAACCCCAACATTGTTGGGAAAAGGCTAGGCAGATGATGACTTAGGGCGTTTGCGCACTTATTCGTAACTGGTTCGTATTCGATAATTCGATACGTTGAAAAGACGGAAAGGAAATTCACGTTCTAGCGTCTGCTCACTTATCCGTATTTGATTCGTTTTGTTTCATATATTCGGTTTTGATCCGTCAAAAACGACTCGAAGTGAGAATTTACAAATCGAACACGAACCGATTACGAACTGTATACGCATGAGTGCACAAACGTCCATACAATTACTGGGATAGCCAAACCGGATCAGCAATGAACACGAATCGAATATGAAACAGGATACGGATATGTGCGCAAACGCCCTAATGCTAAGAGTCGTTCACAGCAACATTTTTACTGCACTATATTCAATTATCATCATTGGAGCCTGCGTAATTAAATATACATATAAATACTCTTTGTTTTGACCTCAGAGAAAATTACTATGTGGTTTCCATGGTAATTAAGTTGCTATTGTCAAACCGTCAGATAACAGAAAAAGATGTTTTAAGTTTTATACAATTTTTGATGTTATTTCCTATGATTTCAACAATATATTGCCTACTGATGTAGTACAGTACCGAATTTTATTAACATAATAATTATAACGTCGAAGAGAGCCCATATCCCAATTTATTTGGGATCGCCGCAACGACTGTCATTCTGAATTTCGACAGATCATTATTTTGAAACACAATTGACAATTTAGAAACACAATAGTTCGATGACTCATTGCTTCGACAGAACACATCTTCGAAGAACACTACTTCGACAGCACACTACTTCGACAGAACACTACTTCGGCGGATCTCTATTTCAGTCCGCCGCAACATGTATTTTTCTTCTATACTTCTGCATTATTACAAATGTTCCGAGAGTAAAAACTAGTTGTAGTGTAACTCTTCTTTGTCGTTCCCTGAATGCTGAGGGTCGCGGCCACATTATGCGACCAAGCTATGCGGTCTTCTGCAGTGTGGACCGCTTGGTAATTACTTCATATTTGCGTAGAAGTACCTAATATTTCCAAATAGCCAAATTCAATACATCTCTTTGTCTCGACACGATCCGAGTGTGACGTTAACGAGAAACGTGACATCGAACATGCAATAAGGATTTGTAAGTCAGTACTGTCGTGTCGAACATAAATCGAATGACGTCACCAATGACAATAATTACTAATGCAAACGGGTAACTAAGCCGAACAATTTGTCTGCGCAATGAACAAACGAGCTGTTTACTTAGTACAACTATTTAGCTCAGCTCTTGAACAATAATTATGCTATTATCCCACAAATACTCGTTACCATTCTAATAAGGTATGGTACGGTAAGTAGTTGCTTTTTATAATTTTTTTTCTTCTGTTATTGCTTGTGTTACTTTTTATTGCCTATGTTACAGTCGCGTACATCATTTGGCTTATCTATGTATACTTTATAAATTTTTAGTTTTTATTGCTCACAGTTAATTTTATGACTAGCACTTTATTTAACAAAATTATGTTACATTGTAATGTCTACTTCAAGAAAACTCAGAGAATTTGATCAATATTGATGATTGTGTTCAAATACATAAATTTGTTATTTTTCTTCAATAATTATACATTTATCCGAAATGAATCTATCCGGAAAAGAACCAGAGTTACCGACATAGCTTGCAGAGTAAGCAAGTTGAAGTGGCAGTGGGCCGGCCATGTTCAGTCGTTCAGTTTTTTCCAATATAAATACTGTTTTGGTATGTAATTATTACATTTTCGGGCATAGCATTTAGACAACAATCAGTATAAATAGACATTCAAGTGCGGTCACTAATCTAATACGCCCCGCCCAACCGAAATTCAGACACTACCATGCAACTAGTAAGCAATAGCAACAACTAGTGACTGCATCTCTAGAAACACGGGACAACAACACACAATACGCACACAAATTTAGCCTGTCTTCTCTTCTTACAATCGTAAGGAACGTAGCTGCCTAATTTCAGTAAGATTACCACGAAAAGTGTTCATAGTGCATTTTCAAATCTTCCGTGTATGGTCAACATAACCATCCGTAGTCTTTCGTTGAATGTCAGCATCGCGCAGGACGCCATATTTTTTGTCACTTGGATTTGACATAAAACTTATATCTAGCTGTTATTTAATACACAAAAAAGTGTTCTTAATAATTTCATATTTTGCAATAAAGCCAATAGATGAGATTTCAAGTCAGAATCCATTTTGTTAATGATTGAAACACAACGCTGTAGACCTCGCGCAGCGTCGGCGCACCGTAACCCAGCGTAAACTTATGCGTAGCGCCAACGCTGCGTAGGCACAGCGTAGGCGATAGGGGCCTATGCGGTTGATATGTTACGCTAACGCCCGAATAATGCTTACACTGGACAGTACCTACTCTTAAGAGACAACTGTGTTTGTTTTTATAAGACGTAAGCACGATAACTAGATTTAATCAAGATAAATGATTTTAGTTAAACTTTTAATTTATACTAGAACGAGTGTTCATATTAATTTCGTATATCGCAACACCAGCAATGTCAAGTCCAGAATCCTTTTTTTTAATTTTAATTTCGGAACGATTCACCCGACTTCTGCGCAACATTAGCAAAGCGTTATAGACCTTTAAATGATGTTTGCGTAGCGCCTACGCTGCGTAGGCGATGCTACGCGGCCTCTACGCGGATGCTACGCTTTGCAAACGTCTGAACAACGCTTACGCTGCATTACTCTAAAGAGGCAACTTCGTCTTTACATTTTTAACTGAATATCACATTTCCTTATCCATCAAATTAGTAAAAAGTTGTAAAAAATTAAGCACTCTAATAAATCTCGATTTAGCTTCAGGCATGATATTGCGGGTTACTTTTTTTGAAGTATGTAGGTATAACAGATGTACAAGCCTTCTCACCCTACGGTGGTAGATAAAATGCCATTTGTCATCAGGCGCCTGTCACGGCTTCGTAGTGACGAACACTCCGAAACTGCCTCCCTTGGCTTTGTACTCTGCGCTCTAGAGTCCGCGGTTAACAATAAAATGAACTTAACTGTTACTTACGTACCGTTTTAGGCTTTGTTATGTTTCCTACACAAGTTCCTAACTTGTCGACCGAGATATTGATCTAAAGTGTTTAATGTTTGTTTATCTACTAACAACTTTTAGAGCAGATGCGTTAAGATTTTTACATGCTAAGGAACCTTCATATGCAGCGTAAAAATGGCTTTTACAGGAATATCTTTCTCTAAGCAAAACAGTAACATCTTAGTGTTGTCGCCAAAATGAAAACAAATTACGAAACACAACGACACACACTTTTCTTACTTACGGCAGGGGGACAAATAAGCTTGCTCTTTTTATTCAGTTATCGCGTCACAACCAGTGCCATACGTATCATAATGCTTTTCATTTTATTATCAGAGGAGCGGGCTAGGGTGAGACAAGGGACGAGATCCCGAGGCGCGATCGAATCGTTCACACTTTTAATTTAGTTGCTCCTAATGTATGCGAATAACTGAGTAAGGAGGGTAGCATCCCCGCTCGCTACCTCACTGTTAAACAACTATCACGCGTAGGGTGCGTTTGGCCTTAATAGTTTTCCCCTCTGCTTCCATACATTATGCAAATACGCCAGTGATATGTCAGCCAGTACACTTGGGAGTTTTATTGTTGTTCGTGAGTTTATTCCCTTTTATTAAGTTAACTTTAATTAAATTCAAGCCGACGTATTTGTAAGGCCGATTGACTGAAAGGTATTAAGCGCCGAGATTTATCCGCTTACATGTGGGCTTAGCGATGCGGAGTGCTAGCGTTAATGGCTAACGGATTTGAAATAATTGGATAACGATAGCGCTTAGGGGTTCGTGGCTATATAATAACAGCCGCGCGTCTCGATCGAAGTTTCAGGTACGGTTTCCGCGGTCGGTTCGTGGATTGGTGACCATCTGTTACATATAGAGACCCCACCATGCCTCGGAAAGCATATTATGCCTTTGGTCCCGGCTGTTATTTGTAGATCTTTGAAAGTCGTTACGAGTATTCAGAAGCCCAAGTCTGAAAACCATTCTTGTCAAGGGGTATCGTGTTACCCAGTAACTGGGTTGTAGAGTTCAGATAGGCAGCCGCTACATGTAAAATACTGGTATTCAGCTGCATCCGGTTAGACTGGAAGCCGACACTAAAATTGCTGGAAAAAGGTTAGGCAGATCGATAGCGCTTCGAAACACACAAAAACCGTGTGAATGTTTCCGATCGACTGGATTTTTTAGTTTTGCTACTGTTAGGCCTGGATAGGTATTGTTTTCAATTGCTCTCAAAAGTTATCACTAAACCCCTAATTCATTGTTTTTATCATATTCACCCAACTTACTTATCAATGGGTATGTTATGTTAAGAGACGTGGTTTGTAAATTTTTTGCTAAAGAACTGTACCCTTTTGCACATTTAGTTTTAAAAGAAGAAACTTTTTGTATTAATTTGATAAAATACCAAGTAGGGTATCTATGTTATTTTATTCATGTGTCAGTTGAAACCCGATGAGTTAATTAAAAATGTGTCGACTGAAATAAACTGTATCTGTATCTAGCGTACCTACAACATGATCATTTAGCCAGAGGCAAGTTTGTTTATTGTGTCGTGCGGTATTTCAGAGCAACCCTTACGCGCTCAAGGAGGGCGGCGGCGAGATGTCTGCGTGGACGTCGGCCGGCCTTCAACCCTCCGGCGGCTACTACCCCTACGACCCCACACTCGCAGCCTACGGGTAAGTCCCCAGGGTCCAAGAGACCCCACAGGTCCACAGCGCCCGCGCCACTTTAGATAAAGCCCGCGCCGCGCCGCACCCGGATTAACATAATACCTCCCTATCGAGACTTATCTCTCTAATAGATTGCAATGCGAAAGGCTCATGTTTGTATTTGGCGACTCGTTTTGACTTTAATAAATTCTGTTATGTTGTGCATATGTACCCCTAACATGTTTGAGTGTTTATTGGATTCGGACGCGTTTTACTGAGTGATCGTTTTAAACAATGCCCCTTCTGAATACATTAACATACTTAAGTAAAATTAAAACATTGTCTCTACAATGTTCCCCGTGTCAGCTTTCTCGTTTAGTTGATGTGTTTATAAGGTTTGTTAAATTAGTTTGTCCCCAATAATATTTGCTCGTGAAATCGTCATAAAATATTCGTCATTACGATCTGTCATTGTGTTCAGCTGGTTATTAGACCGATTTGTGTGTACACCGTCGGTTGGTCGGTTTCATATTACTCATTTGATGTTTTCAAATCATATGTCATAATTAACTTGTTGACATTTTATACGTGATCGTTAAAATCCAGAAACTATAGCCCGACATATGATTTACTAAGATTGTTTATATATAGATAATGTGCAGCCGATGCCGTGTTTAACAGTTCATACAATTAGTATTAAAAAACAGGTTCCTTTAATATATACGGTAAACATATCCATTAAATAGTTAATACATATGTTGTTTGAGAAATACAGGAATGTGGATAATAGTCAAGTGTTCTCTCTCTCTCTCTGTAAACGTACTTAGTAACTATAAATTAAAATTAGATACATATTTAACAAACGACATTACGAGATACGGCGTTCGACATATTGTCTCCTATAGTGTCAGTATTAGAGTCGACGATTCGCTCGGCATCCTTTAGCATACTACGTCACAGAGTGGGTACATGCAACTCATAAACATAACGACATACAAATATTGCTATTTTATCATTAAAAAAAATTCAAGTGCACCGATGAAGGCATACACACACGTAGTGGTGCGCTAGGCAGTGCGTGTCGGCCGCAAGGGACAAATGACCGAGTAACCACTCCCGGTTGTTCCCCGTCCCGTTTCGACACGTACATACCAGCGCCTCTGACAGAGACGGATGACGCCACATCCATTCGCACTAGTGCTTGATTAATTCACAGTTTTTCTTTGAAACGCGATCGCACGACGCGTTGCGTTGACGTTTTCGGCAAACTTATCAACCCGTCAGACTTGTCGACGTGCAAGGGTGGCCTCTTATTCAATTTTATTTATATCGGATCGTCTACACAAACTTGTCGTCTATAAACCGGCAACAGTCGTCATAAGTGTCATAACAATGTATTATGCAGACGCATCAATTAAATATACGTTTCACGGCGCACTTGAAATTTATCCGTCCATGAATCACATTGAAACTGCCTGAAAATAAAAACAAATCATGATACATCAAAGCGGAGTTATGCTGACAATTCGGCTGCGCTCGACTTAATATATAGCAGGCGGTGCGTTATAATCTAAAAATAATTAGAGGCGACATTAGTTTTTATGCGTAAAAAAGACGCGACGTTACGGTATCGTGGCGGGACGAGCACGGAAATACACCGTGATATATAGCGCCCCCGATGTTCCAACACAATTGTTCACTACTCCGACGCACGCATAGGATGATCACTTTACATTTCTCTAATCATTATACTTTCGAAAAACTTAATTAAAACCTCTAAAGGTGTTCAAATAAAACATTTTCGCAATACATTGTTGTCCCAAGCTCTATTTGCAAGTGTAATTACAGACAGTTGCCAACGAAATTGTTGTGTATTCATTTCAAAAGAAAAACTTCATAAGAGGCTCATAAAACGTTCCGGGGGTCGCAATAAGTTAGCCGGACCGAATAAATAGCCTAACAAAGAAACAACTACGGTGAAAAGCGTACATAAGCAACAAAACTTGGCCGCGAGTGTAGGCGCTCTCGAGTTAAGTACCGTTGGCGTATTATTTGGAACAGCCTGTAATCTGCCACGCCCGCCGCGCGCCGAAATGAAAAATTACTCAGCTATTTTTAACAAAAGTCTCGAGCACAGAAAACGTACAAAAATTAGAGAAAAGAGACGAGGGAGCACTTGTACCGCACCATTGAGATCAAAATGCGCAGGAAATTACCGCGCCCCGAGCACGGAGCTCTGAGGGAATTATTTGTGTGCCAACGATTTGGGTTGTTACTTTTTAAATAACCCAAGTAAGGGCGCTTGTTAACGAGACTCGGAGCTCGAGCGACATTTATGAGCGTTTAGCACACGTTTAGATTTACGAACTCTGTCATTATTATCCATTCCTTCTCCAAATCAGATGATCTAAGTAATATACAATAGGTACTTATGATGACATAAAATTCTAAGGCACTGCTTAGCTCTGAACAAAATCATTAAAACAGATTGCGCGGTAAATTATAGTTATAGTTCTGATTAATTACCTATAATTATATGTTCTCATCATCTGTCTAGCCTTTTCCCAACTATTTTATTTATTATTTATGTACACACAGTAAAATAAAAAAAAGATACGACATAATTAAAATATGAGTACAAAGGTACTGCTTATTTCTTAAGAAATTTCTTCCAGCAGACCTGCGAAAGGAGAAATGAGAAAGAAATGTAGACAATAGTGTGTGAGAACAAGAAGAGAAATACATGAATATGGGAAGTCTTAACTAAAAATATCAAATAAACCTACACATATACGCAAGAAAATTAACATATACTTAAATAAATACATAAAGCTTAAATATATAAACATAAATACACTATAGGTACCTATATAATAATAAATAGGTACTCAAAGTTGAGAGGAAAGATAATGCTCTTTTACACGAAGTTTGAACTACAACTATGTTGGGGTCGGCTTCCAGTCTAACCGGATGCAGCTTAATACCAGTATTTTACATGGAGCGACTGCCAACATGACCTCCACAACCCAGTAACTGGGTAATACGATATCCCCCGTCAAGCCTGGTTGTCAGGCTTTCGGGCTTCTGACGACCCGTAACGACTTTCAAAGATCACCATATGACAGCCGGGACCAACGGATTAACGTGCTTTCTGAGACACGGAGAAGTCTCGGTATGTAAAGATGGTTACCCATCCACGGACCAACCCCCGCAACCGTAGCTTAACCTGATGGATCGACCCGTGCGGCTGTTTTTACTTAGCTACGAGCTCCTCTCCTACCTATGTAGATACCTACTAAGGAACAATATCATCGGAAACAAATTATTGACCGTTAACCTACTTTAACTATAAATGACTGACACGGCAAGTACCTGACTAGTCTAGAAAATTAAAATATAATTGTCTTGTAATGTCTGCAGCTGCAATTTATAAGAATTTCTCATTACGCCGGCCGGTATTAAGCTAGAATTATTAATTATTTTGTCGCTGTCAAAACCTACAAAAACCGTAAGTTATCGGAAGACAATTACCGGTGCGTGTATTGATCATAATTAATACGTCATACAGCGCGTTCCAATCAGGTGTAAGTTAATAATAAATGTATCAGATAATTGTGTAGGTAGGTACGGGACTCGACAGGAGGAAGCCAGCGTAATTAACTAATTACTACAGAATTACAATATGATTGACACTTGCACATCCTTTCTGAAATACGCTCCGAAACACTTAACAGCTTATACAAAATAAGTAGGTATTGTGTTTATCTTAGAGACTAGGTACGGGCACGGTTTGATCCGGGTGGATGAGAAATAATCCCACGGAAACGAACTACCGTGATAAAAGTATCCTGTGACCTACCCCAGGTCTATCCGTGTGGCAAATTTCATCCAAATCCTTTCAGCCGTTTAGGCGTGAATACGTAACAGACAGACAGACCGACAGACGAGGTACTTTTTCTAAATTACTTTCGTATTTGTAATATTAGTATGACTTGTTGAGAACCTCTTTTTTAAGTAGGGGCGGTAAGTATCAATACAGTTACTAAGATAGGGAACTATGTCGCAACAAGTCGTAGATAACAGCTCTATTTCTCACCAACTGTAGTAAAACAGTACATTACTGCTGCGGCTTGCTACTGGGCCATCGATCGACGATCGTGAAAATAACTCATACGTGAGTCCATCAATGCCTAATTGCGGCCAATACATGTATAATACTTTTCTCAAATAATGCGTGGTAATTCAAACTGAGTAAATTATATATTCCAGAATCAATGACGAACAACGATAATTTTTCGGGCGCTAATATTATGTTCATTGATTTCTTCTTTACTTTAAACAGCTTTATTGCAAGCCAAATCGAAATTTGAATAAAAAACTTTGATGAGTTACCTCCTTGGTTGCCATTGTTGAAGTAAAAAGTTCATTCCATTTTTAAATAACACAACAGATATGAGTTTTCATAGTAATTTATTTGGCCGCTAAACACGACAGATATGGATTTTCATAGTAACATTGCCGGCCCCATATTCACTTGTTTTTGACCAATACAGCAATTTCGATTTATCTCGAAGATTGTTGTCAAAATATTGCTCGAATTTCCAAGCATGTTTGAGAAAAACCTATTATTCGTAATTTTCAGCAACACAATTATTGTGAATTTGTGTCACATAATGATATCTCTGACAAACAATCCCTTGGCAAACTACCTACACAATACAACTTAATATAATAAGCCTTTGTAAGTATTATCGTGCGATATGATCGATTAATTTAAAATTGTATCGTACCATCTATACATGATCTACATCGTATTATTAACGCATTCAAGGACACTGACCCAGACACAATACAAGTGTTATTGCTATTACGCCTATATTTAGTGTCCATCAGAGTGTTAATTACATATTATCAATTATAATTTTTATTATTATTTATTACATTATCTAGTCTACTACGAATTCGTACAACTGTCTCAAAAATCACATTTTTATACGAGAAAAATAGATAAGAGATACAGAAAATTATTATTTATTACATAATTATCTAGTCTACTACGAATTCGTACAACTATCTCAAAAATCACATTTTTATACGAGAAAAATTGATAGGAGATACAGAAAAATATATTCTATTGAAAATGATTTATATTTTTTATTGATTTATTAAGAAATTATTAATGATTTGATTTTAATAAACTGTTGTACTATAGACACATACTAAACACTTCACTAAGTGTTAATAAAGTTTCCTTGCTGACTGTACCTACAATTTTACAGTCATACAATTACACTCTACAAGTTCAGCTATAAATATTTAGTCTTGCTTTCAGAGATTTAAGAGGATTTAACAGAAAACTTGCGAAAAAACAAACTAAGACTCAGAACCCCCCAATCGGTTTAAAACAAATATCTAATCCATAGCTTCATAAGTTCGAGAAAAATCTGCTCAACAACTTAACTTACGAACTTATGAAGCAATGGATTAGACATTTGTGTCGAACCGATTCCAATTCTGATTGACCGTGTATTAAATTAGGTGCAGGTAGCTCATCTATTCAATCAATCAAGCATTTCAAAGAGAGTAAAGAAGATGAGAAATTCATAAGATAACTGATAAAATTAACATTGTACTATTATATACATACCTACTACTCTGACAAGTTAGTTATATTTGCCACTTTTCAGTTCAATCAATCGCAAATAAAATTGTCTTATCTTGTCTAGAAACCGAATAACGATATTCTGGTTTAGATTATTAAAAAAATCAAGATTTTATGTGTCCATAAATCTTTATTTGATGTGATGTAATCCATAAATCTGTAATCTGTAATCACTTTGTCATCCATAAATCAGTAATTGATGTGAAGAGTCTCAAGACAATAACACAGCAGGCTATGAACAGTTCAACGCGTAAGTAGAAGTACTCGACGCGCACTTGAGTTGCAAATCCTAATTCTAATACGAGCCAAACCTCCCCCAAAGCGGGGGGTATTACTTATGTACATTCGTTTTCGTATATAGCTGTACGGTTAACGGGGGAGGGCACGTAGAGGCCGCAATTCCCCCAAGCGGGTAGATCGTAAACCTTCGATACCGCGAATTGAATACTCGGCAAGCGCAAATATGTAGCAGCGGTAGTAAGCACCCGCCCAACACTGCGCCGCTCTTCACCAGGACCCGGGGTGACCTGGCATACTCTCCCCGTACTGTTTATTTGATAATGTTTATTACTCCCAATATGTAATTTGTAATTACACAGTATTGCACGTAAAGTAATGAATTTAACATAATATCACGACTTGTTTCCTCGAAGGGTTGGGCAGATGTGTACCTAGGTAGCTATAGTAGGTAAGTACACCCACATTTCACCAGTTAATAGGCGGGCAGCCTATTCCTATCAATCGGACACAAATCTAGACTTCCAGCTGGTACTGAGAAATTTCTAATGGAAAAATCCAATATCTTTTTGCCCGACTTGGTAATCGAACCCAGGACTTCATGATCAGCAACAGCGCTTGTGACCACTAGGCCAACGAGGCAGTCCAATAATCTTTCTTTCTTTCTTTCTTTCTATATGTGGACAACATACCGTATAAAACTACAAATCTTTTCAAACTCAAATTCATTGTTAATATAGTGATTGATGCTTTTCCATTGCAACTAATCTTTTAAAGTACCTACCTAACTAATATTTAAATCAAAGCCAGGAAATGTCACAAAGAATTAATCCAGACATTTTGTTCGGCGCACAAATATGGAACATTATTCAAAGCTCGCCGTAGGTTTTATGCTTTCGTCCCCAAATTAACAAAGATACAAAGTATTTCCGCCCACGAAAGTATTAACATTCTCGGAGCCGAGTGCATGTGTTCTCACAGGGCGGGCGCGCCGAGTAAGTGGACTGTCTAAATTAATTAACAAAGCTTAAAGGATTCAACCCTCGCAGCAGCTTCAGGGCTATAAACCAAACCATGCGAGACCGAATCAATAAAATATAAAGCAATACAGCGCTGTTTTTCCTAACCGGCGCTGTCGTCACTAACCACCGTAGATTTCTGAAGAGCTTATTCGTGTTCAAACTAATGCGGTTTGTTTTCCAAGGCTTTGTATAGATGCACGTTTGACACGTGTATTAATATGGCGCGACGCGTGTTTCATATGGGAATACATACGTACCGATACGGCGTGTAGGTTACTTTATGGCAGCATGAATTTTCACAAAAAAATCGAATTCGAATTTCAAAGTATGGGTCGCTCCTTCGGTGTTTTTACAATAAAACCACCGGCTCGGTCGGCGCGTGAGGCCGGTGTCGCCGGCCGGCGGTCGTTCGGCGACTAGCAATACCGGTGATGTCCGGTAAGCAAGATGGCGTCGCGATCGATTGGTGGTGAGTACGCCCACGCTACCCACGCCTGCGCTGCACCGCCCTGCAATTGCAACCGCGATGCAACGGTCCGCCCTCTACTTTTACAACGACTATCGTACAAGAAAGAGGTCTTCACGTTGTAAAAACCTACAAAAGTTCTCAATGCAACAAGACGTATGAAAACTGTTTCTTTTTAAACAATGTCCTTATCTTTTATTTTTGTACGAAATAAACAATAATGGATATTTTAAATAATAACAAAGAATCAATCCTGTCAAACAGCCAACCTAGATCAAATCGAGCAATACCGTTACAAAAGAACAAATGTTGTCAATTTTGCAAATCTTATTCGCGTCATGCACAACACGTAGGCAGAAATTTCGACAACCTCCTCGAAACTAGACCCTAAGCGAGACGCTCAACATTGCAATTTGCGTGAATATCAATCGACTCGGGACCATTTTTTAACTATTTTCACGCGCGAAACCTATTTATTGGGCCCCTTAGACCGCGCCTTTGTCATGTCGGTAGGAAAATCGAAGTCAGGTACGACTACTAGCAGCGCCGGGGGGAAGCCACAATTACGCTCAGAATGCGGATGCAAATGGGACCGTAGGCCCTAAAAAGTGAACCGAATGTCGCCCCGTGCCGCGATAGCTTTATTTTTGCTGCCGTTACGAGAAATCTATTGCCTCAAATAAAACGCCTATCTGCTACGAATTTAAAATCCACTTTATTGCTCGCTGTAAACGATTCGACGTATGGACGGTGTAACTAACTGAAATATGTTATAGTGAAATATATTCTTCTCGTTATATTACGGGTTTATTGGTTTAAGTCTAGTTTAAGTACGTTTATCGTGGAGACGATCCAAAACTGTCATTTTCATCATTTACAAACCTTGCATTTGAACACGGTACGGGGGAATATAATATTATTCAGATTGTATCCGTCGTTTTATCTGTATTAAATATTATCCATAATTGTATCATACTTCTAAGTATTTTACACTGACTCGTCAGAATACAGACAGTCATGATTTTCAAGTTAGTTAAATGTGTCCCTCACGAAAACGTAGTCCGAATCTATTCTGCAGTGTATTTACGACATGCGAAAGTTTTGTAGCTCTGCTAAGGTCGGAAGCGTAAATTACCCACTAGGCATATGTAAGTATAAACATGTTTGTCGACAGATACGGAGCGGGGTACGATTTAGCTGCCAGACGGAAAAACGCAACACGGGAGTCAACGGCGACGCTCAAGGCGTGGCTGAACGAGCACAAGAAGAATCCTTACCCAACGAAGGGAGAGAAGATAATGTTGGCGATCATCACCAAGATGACGCTGACACAGGTGTCGACGTGGTTCGCGAACGCACGCCGCCGTCTCAAGAAGGAGAACAAGATGACGTGGGAGCCCAAGAATAAGACGGACGACGATGACGACACGATGCTCTCCGACGAGGAGAAGGATAAAGACGAGCAGGAGGAGAAAATTAAAACTCATAAAGGTTCGTTGAGTTAAATAAAACACAACGTCGGATAGTCAACCGTCAATATTAACATGAAAATTATATATGACGCAGTTTTCCATATAAATATTTAAAAGAGAAAACCAATGTTGACTGTCGGATGTTGATTCAATTTTTAGAGCTTTTACCATCTGTCTATGTTGCAATATAAGTTTTCAATTTCCGATTGCAATGCGAACTGTTGTGTGTTGATGTATTATGTTGTGTTTGTTCACGATAAGCGCGCCTGCGATTGTTTGATTTACCAATAGTGCATTAATTACCCTTGACCTGTGAGTAGTGTATGTTGTTTCATGTACGGATTGTGACGGTGTTGTGAACCGTTTAAAATTGCTTTAATTTTGTCGGTGTATAAATCGTCTAGTGAATTGGCATAACGCGGCTGCGGGCCGGAGGGTGTGCGGGTCTGTGAGGAGGCGAGGGGTCGGAGGGGCGTGCGGCGGCCGGGGGGAGGTCTCAGGCGTGTAACTGTGCGTAACCGCTCCTCGCTACCGGATTTCCTATTCGTAGTAAAGTGGGCGGCGCCCGGGCCCAAATTTCATATAACGCGTCTTCCGTTCGTCGCTACAACGGGCCGACGCGACTCTCGGAGGTCGCGTTCAGCTTGTCTGACGATCTGCCCTACTTCATGTTCTTGCCAAAGGATTTGTCGAGTTCGTGGATCGTTTCTTTTATGAGGATATTCCACTGGAACGTAAGTAAGTACGGTTTTGGGGATTTATAATGTAGGTACCTATACCTACTGATCGGATTTAGGTCCTGGATATTTGTAACAACGTTTTACTTGATGATATGTCAAAGAAAAACATTGTTTATTTTATTTTGATTTCAGATTTAAGTAGGGACCATAAAGGTTGTATTCCTGCAATCCTGCAACAAGATCTGGTCAGATAAACTTAATAATCGACCTTATGAACAAGTTGTAAGTGTTTGAAAAGCGTAAGTGCAATAATAAAATGCAGATACGTATTCGACACGCTACGTGAGAACTGCTAGGGCGGCAGTTAGGCCCTCTTGTCAACAACATAAATTATAAGTAGGCATTGTTACAATAAAGATGGCTTCTAACAGAGTGTTTTCATAGCAAAGTTCGCGTCGCTAATGGAGGCGCGAGGGCGTCACGCATAACGCCCGGCATACGCTCGTGTAATGAAGCCCACTATTGTTGCGACAGAAGTGTACTTAATTCGCTGTGTATAACGCTTCGTGAATGGGCCTCTCGCAGCCATCTCACACGATTCATAAAAAGTAAGATGAGTGGCAGGAGCGTGTGTGCGAATCTGAAACTGATGGAACTAATTTAAAATTTGTGGTTTATTGTCAAAATATCATATTATTTACGGAGTTAAATTGATCGGTGCCCAATTTAAGTGAGGCGAACACTCGAACAGTTTGAAATAATAATCACTGCGTCTCCTATTGTTTTTATCGCTTAAACAACTGTAAAATACTGTTAGACGTTAGTGGTATGATAATTTTGAGATTTAGCTAATGTTATCAGAATTTATTTTATGTAGATCCAGGGATCCAGGTACTAACTGAATAGGTAAATATCGACTTACCGACCTACTAAGACTAAGGATTGTTTGGAAAAAAATATGATTTCGAATCTTTAATGCCGAACCAAAGCTGCTTTAGTTTACCGTCAGTTTGTCGCGTCGCGTCTAGTCATCGACGTAATCTAAGCTCTTGGTAGTCTTGGTAGCGAGTGCGAGAAGAAACGGTAGGCTCTGCGCATTGTCTGCAGGATTAAAGACACGCGCCCCCGGCGACTGCGGCGCGACGTCGCCAAAGGCCAGGGTGTCGCGCGATTGATGTAGCATTGAATAATTTCTTTCGATTCAACTAAATGGAATTTTTATTTTTACGTGAGTGGCAAATTGTAAGGTAGTTACCTAATAATACTTTCAAAATTATGGAAATTGAAACTGTCCTTGGACGCGGGAAAAAGTTGTAGCAAAATTCTCCTAAAAATGCCTCTAAATGGTAAAAATCGCGTGACTGATGCTACATTCAAAAACTCATCATCATAAATATTATGTATAACATTCGTGACCACAAAGGAAATTTGTGAGAATGAATCTGTAATCAAAAGCTGGTCATCACCAGATTAAACTAAACTAAACAACTTTCCGATTAAACTAATCCCGGAGTCAGATCGCAAACAAACCATAACATTTCTCACGAACGTGCATAGTTCTTTTACAAAAACGTCAATGTTAGCGACGTGTAATATATCATTTTAAGTCACGGCAAACAAAGCCAATATAAAAGCTTTCACACGCGATCCCTAGACCGTCGTCGGCAAACAAACACACAGAACTATCCGGAGCTAAGCCACTCATGAATAAAAGCTTCATTTTCGGACCCTACCAATAAATGTTAATTTTTGTCGTGAGCGCACGCATTGCAAACAAAATATTAATCCGGCGCGCGTTAATGGAAAACGAGTAGAAGTAACACAAACAAGTGAACGTCGTGCGCCCGCGCTCGCTGTGCCCGGGGACTCAGGGAGGACCGCGACGAGCAATAAATTGCACTGACCTCAGCTGTTAAGTGCAGGGCTGCAGCGGGGGTGCAACCACTTAACGCCAACCGCTCTTACACACTTCATATGATACACTGCATACTTTTATAATGCATCATCCGTGTCATTTGCATAAAACGCCAATTTGGTAGAACCTAAATTTGTACCTTAACGCATAGAGCAGAAAACCTTACTTATTTAATTTCCACAATATCAAAATAAACAAATCCTAGACAGATTATTTCACCCTAAACAAGGGGTTTTTGTAAAGTGGATACACTATAGAGAGAGTGGGGCTGCGAGGCGCCCAGAGCGACCGAGACGGGTCTTTATTATGTCTCACTTTTGCTCGCCTTGTGACTAAAGCATACTGAAGGGAAAACCACTCAATGCGGAGTGTGCACGTTGCCACTTTCCGCACGCTCCGTCTCCGACCGCCTGTGTCGCCTGACGCGACACGGTGCAGGTAAACATTGTACATTTAAGACAATTCTGTGTAGGTATCTGGTAATTAATGGATAAACAGCTATGAAAAAAAAACAGATACTTTAAATCATTCTAGTCCAACGATCGCATCTAGTGAATTTCCCAAGAGTAGGTAATTTTTTACGATTGTGCTTTTAATTATTGATATAATTGACACAATTTAAAAGCCCTTAAATAAAAATTCCATTTTATTTGTCTAACCCGAATATACCTACCGTATAATCTCTCTGATCTTGTAAAGCACCGCTCTAGCAATGCCGCAGAACTACACAAAACAAACAAGCCTCTTGTAGTAAATGTAAGTGGCGGATTTCCTTCATTACATTAATTAAATTACTCCTTGTTTATGGTTTAGTTATTTAATTAAAGCAGCAAACGTATATTCAATTAATTGAAATTCGAAGTTAAAAGCACAGTTAAAGATATAAGCTATTATTATTTACTAACCACTTCCACCTGCTTGTCAGTAAAATTTTACGAAGTTGGATAGTTACCGCAAATAAACGTTTATAAAATAAACAACAGCAAAACAAGTTTTTATAGTTATTGAAACGTTAAAAAATTCCAACAATTTTTAACCCCTCCATACACCAGTAATTTGTAAAGAAATTAATCTGGCTGATAAGTGCCTTAAATGTATTGCTAAAATAAAACATTACTAAATTGTCCATAGCACGCTTATCTCCCGCCGTTGTGGGCCTTTATTAGATTAATACAATGAAAATTAAAACAATTTGCCGGATAAATATCTTCGCGCGGAGTATCAGTGGCGTCCCTATTTATCCCTAGTGAAGGGCAACGCGGATAACCCCTCTTAAAAGCTAGGAGCAGTCAGCATTAAATGGAATAAAGAGAATGAAGTCGAGCGGTCGCGTCGCCCCGCACCGCGCCTCACCCCCGCGGACGTCCTCGCCGCGATCGCGGGGCCTCTGAATTTCATTAGCGGCCCGGGCCCGCCTCCGCACCCGCCGAAAGCCACTTTACAACGGAAAATGGCATTATGATAATACTTAGAGCCTTATAAAATTCGCTGAATAAACATTTTTGTGTAATTGTACAATAACATCAAATTTTTTCAAGCGAGATACTCTTTTGAGATTTATTTCATTGCACTTTTACCATCGTAATCTTTAAGGATGAAACAGAAATATGCGGTTTATTTTACGACATCTTTCCGTATAAACCCAAACAAAAATATCAAATGATCAACAAACTCATTACAATAAGTAACAGTTTAAAAATATTAAGAAAATGTTAAGAAAAACGGCAACTGTGGTTGACCGTTAATTGTATCGCTCGCACATTCCGCGGTGGAGAGAGTGGTGCCGCGGGGCGCGCCGGGAAATGCGAAATAAATGCTCGGCTTAATACGAAAGGGATCGGTAGCAGCGCCCGCGGCGAGGGAATCGCGCCCCAAAGTGGTATTTTCACTTCGCTAATCGGATAACCACTTAACGAATGGGTCACTGCACGCCTAACGTATTTTCACACGACTTTTCTGGAGGGGCCCGCAAAATCCCGCTTCTTACTAGCTAAAACTTACGTAGCGCTTGTAACGGTCACGTCGACGCTTCAATCCGCAACGTATCGATTTTTTAGGAACATTTTAAGCCCTCTTTATTGTTGTCGCGTTAGTTATGGCCTCGGCTATTGCGACTAATCTGATTGCAATAACGTGCGCTCACGCGTTTATTGCTAGTCGGACGTAAAATATGATCGATGAATATTATTATCTTTACAGATGAGGAGCGGAAGGGGGACGAGATGCTGCAGGGTATGCATCACCAAATGCTGGGCTACGGTATAAAAGAAGAGACGAAGCGCGGCTCATCTGATTGTGGCGTGCCGATTCCCGCCTCCAAACCGAAAATATGGTCCTTAGCTGACACAGCGGCATGCAAAACTCCACCGCCAGCAGCTCAACCATGGCCTCAGCATGCCTATGGTCCGCCGGAACGAGCGGCGCCTTCCGATGGCTCCAATGGCTTTGCATTGCCGGCAACAGCCGCTGCAAGTCCAGCCAGTGGCTCATACGGGCGGTACGGTGGCTTCGCCGGCGGGCAGTATGGTGGGCAGCACCCCTGCGTACACCCGGCATCGTTCCCCGACGTGCAGACCGACACGCCACCTCAAACGCCTCCAAACATGAAGGTGCCCAGCGTCGCCAACCCACTCGGCAGCGGCGGCGGCTCCGGCTACTGCTTCCCTCGACATCAGCAGTCCCCTCAGCGCGATCCCTACCACAACCCTCACCACGCCGCCAACAGTCACCAGCCTAATCAACCACATCACAACGAGGGATCTGCGGCCTTCAAGCCTTTTTATAAAAGGTTATTATAACTCCCTTTCTATCTAAACTGCATGATTATAGGAACACAAATCATCTCGCTCGTGAACACACTTTCGGTACCTATAGGTTTGTCAGATATTGCTAACGTCACGTGAAAAGAGTGAATGTTTCCTATTCCAGCTCGCTCCAACACCCCAACGGTTTCGTGTCGGCCGTCTGAAAGCGGACCGCGCACCAATAGCGGTGAGTTACAGATTGATTCAGATTGACGAGCTTGAGCATAATCGCGACGCGCACATGTAAATGAGAGCTGCGCACGTAATGGACGATCGTGGTGGAGATATCGGAGGGCCATAAACTGAGTTGCGGTTTAGTAGCGAACCTCGCGCCGGGGTGTCATGTTGGTAATTGAAAACAATGGAGTTGAGTCGAGGCGGAAGGGCGACGCGCGACTCGAGGGCGGCGAGATTGCAATCTTGTGTCATTTGTCATTGTCAGAGCGACGCGTTCCTTGCGCCTACACTCGTACCGCTGACCTGCCTAAATTAGCTCTTTCTACGAGTATGTAAACTCGTTGGAGACGTGAATAATAAAATCAAAGAGAAACACAAAGCCACTTAGAAATATTTTATCTGCTTGGTCAAATGACGATGACCAGTATTAATATGAATAAAAGGTAGTTGAATCGTAACCAGAACGCATCTCATCTGTAGTCGAATTCCATTAACAAGGACGCAATACTGACAGGGCAAGTAGTGTTGTGCGAAGGCAGTTCCACAGTACCCGTGTCACATATTTCTTAGACTCGTCAAAGATTTTCTAAGAAGAAATAGCGGCATCCGCGTCTCATTACAATAAATCGCGTCACCGCCGTCACCGCACAGGACGGCAACGCCAAGAATTTTGTTTTAGCCAAACGCTCACAAATTCACTTCTATAAACCTTTTGTATTATTTTGGTTTTCACGCCTTTTTGTCCCTCGAATTCCTTGACGCGAAAATAACTCCTTATCGCGGCATTCCTTTAAAGTAGCCCCAAAAAGAACAGATTTAAATTGTCAGTTTTTGTTTTCGCCTTAAATAACATTCCTACATCGTTTTAACTTATTATTTTTCTAAATAATATTGCTACTAAATTGGAGTGCAATTCAATTTAAAATTATCTTTAGTCTCGTAACAACATTACAGTAAGAGGCACGATGCATGAATGGCCGCACGATGCGGTCAACAGTGGTGATATTTGTTCTCAGCCATCCATTCAATAAGACTAATTTAAATAGGTCGGCAGGGTCGTTGTAAATACAAAAACTTAATATGCAGTCGTACAATGTGTATTGTTCGTTGTGGAGGGTGCGTGGTGGTGGCTGCGCCGGCGCACGGCAGCCGGGCGGTCCAACGCGCACCGATAACGCGCGTACTGCGAGTGTGCGTGGGCGCGGAACCTCAATGGATCCTCTTCATTCACAACACTACCTCCGCATTAAAAGCTGCTTTACTTTTTTTCGACGCCCTAATCTTTTCTCTTATCTCTCGATCCTGACTCGGGTCCTTCTCCGTTTCATTCAGTCGCAGGTCGCTCGGACAACCTGTTTGACTTCTTTTTTCATTGACGCCGTACAAACTTTAGATGACCGCGGCCGAGGTCGAGTTTTTATTTCTTTCACATTTTGGTTTTCCGGTCCAAGCGATTCGTTAATAAATTCTCAGATAATGAGACTGAACGTTTCGTCACCTCATCTCGATTGGTTTAGATTTTTTCTTTTTCGGTTTATATGTGTGAACGCGGCGGCGGGCTCGCACCGTCGAAGCCGCGATAGAATCGGAACAGCTATCGAAATGGACCTTCTTTTTTGTTAATTTAAATACCGCTATAGATTCTTTTTATGGGATATTTTTATTGTTTTAAAACAAACCGAAATGACGCGGCCGTTAAGAATGAGACCCTCTGAATGAATTTAATTCAATGCAAGAAATGGATCTTAAAATGTAATCTTGGTATCGTTTGTTGCAGGTAAAGCACGTGAAACCTGGGTCGCTGCACTACCCGTCAACTACTAGGGACTTTCAGATTATCACAGTGGCACAGTGTTTCAGTTCTACATTTAGATCAACGACACGACTATACCTTAGTTAAATGGCCTCTGGCGGGATATACAACTGGTCTATAGACCCCTTTGTAAAATTTATATAATTTGGTACATACATTTATTTGTATATCACATAGTGTAATTTTAAATTCCTGAACTATATGCACAGATCATTACGATGTATAAAGTTTTCCGTTAAGTACTTATTTTTTGTTTGATGTGGTTATGTCTATGGTTGTCATTTGTCACTAAGTACTTATCGAATGAATCATTGTATGAAATCGACGTTGCTCAGTATTTTTATAGACTTAAGAATATTATGGAAATAATATCCAAATTATTTATAGATACACGGAAAGCGCAATTATGTGTAATAAAATTTAAACTAGCCTAAATTGGTTTTAGTGAATTATTGTAAATTTATTACCAATTCCACGACTGGAATGTTCTACATACAATAAGGAATCTTTATGTTTTCGTTAAGTTCTTCCAATCTTATGTTTATGGTTTAAATTACTTGTGGAGCAATAAGTTATTCGTTAGTACAGGTGCCAGACTTAACTTTGATTAGATATAAGTGTAATTGTACATTGAGAGAGTAGACAATGAGAAGTGGTTAGGTTTGGTATCACGCCCTACTACACAAACTATTGTTTAATTTTGTTAATAACTAGATAAAAAGTCGATACACAATCATCGATTTGGTTATTGTTGTTGTCCTTGTACATATAAAATGTTTTGTAGATTTTCTATTTTAGTTTGTCGAGATGTGTACAAAGTAATTAGTATGATTTCACCACGTTCGATGTTGTCGACAAATATTTCGATAATAAAACTTATAAATATTGTTTAAAAGTATTATTAGTATACATGTACATAAAAATATTCTGAATATTTTTTATTTTAAAACGGTCGCAGTAACTTTTCTGAAGCAGCGTTTTAATGACATTTAATCCTTTGAGATCATTTTCTTTCAAGTCAAATTATAGTCATGTGGGTAACTTAAGAATTAAAATGAATTTCATATCCAGTAGCATACTACTGGATATGAAATTCAAACTTTTATTGATGCCGATCGATATGCTTGGAAAATTTGAAGCTGGTAATGATGTGTTTGTGTATAAAACCTGATGTGGCAAATAGGTAGACTATTGGATTTGACGTTTGATGTATATTTTGTTGTATAATTAGTGCTAAGTGCAGGCACTGAGCATACGTCACACCGAGTTAAGCACAGTACTGCCGCGTCTGCGCATAGCGTTAATTGATCGGAGCTGTGAATATCTAAGACGTGTTTCTAAAATTGTAACGAAGGCATACATACATCGATCAGTAATATAAGATAATTTATTAAGCATTTTACATAGAATTAAACTTAATTTCCCACATTCTATCAAAAGTTAACGATTTTTTCTCAGGTCACAAGATTTAAAGCAATAGTTTTGAGGCTTGTTAATATACATAGAAGTTCATCTAACGTAAAAACAGATGAAAAAAATTTCAATGTGACCAAATCGAATACATTCGCTTAATATTAAATGTTCTATATAGATATTTATAGAATATATACCTATTAATTATTATTATTATGAGTAAAATTATGTAACGATTGTAATTAAATCTTTATTTCAACGGCGTATATTTTATTTTTACGATAATTTCCTGATCCTTTTGTAATTTAAATGAATGTAGCATGATTGCATGAAAACTGTAAAAATAGGTAATACCTACCTATGTTTTGAATTATTTATTTCTAAATCAACATTTGGCCCTTTAGCAAATACTTACCTACTCTATTTTATTAGACATAAACTACAAAAGTCGAGATTTCTGATGCCAAAAACCCGTTGTTAACGACACATCTAAAAAAGATTCACAAGAGGATAAAGGCTACCTACCTGAGTATTTTAAAACTTTAACCGAGTAAATTATATTATCAGGATCGTTTCATTAGAATTCAACTCGGCCCAAACCTTTTTCCATTTGCTCACAATTAATCTTTAATGAGAGGAAGCAGCTATTGATAGTCAACCTTTTTCTTAAGTACTTAATCGGAACTAAATTAAAAGAATCGGACTTTCAAATGGTTCCGTCGTAAGGAAAATACCTCCAAATAAAATGGGAAAAAAGTCCATAATGAGCCGCTAAAAGTCGTAGGGTACACTTCGAGGGGCCTCTCCCTAACTCTCAACACTTAAACAATGCTTAAAAGCTAATAAAACGAACCTTTTTTACTTTCTTAGATAAAATGATGCCTTCTATTTCCACTTTAGCGAGGATTATATTAATTAAAGACTAAGAATTTTATAAAATATATATTTTTTGAGGTTCCGTTTATTTTTATTTTATTTAAACAAGTACCTGAGAATACCTATTATATGGTTATTTTGCTGTTAAAATAATAAGTGGAAGAAATTCCCGGATTGGGAAAAGGGAAGTCCCAATAAAGATTTTGTCCCGCTTTGTGAACCAATTAATAAAATATAAAAATAAAAAAGATAAATAAAAGGTAGCACAAAGTACCTCACAGTTTTATTTTGTAGACTCGTTTATTGCAAAAGAACACAAAAAAAGTACCTAGGTACAAGCATATACCAATGGCCTACGCAAGGCAAAGGGCAGGGGAATAAGCACAAATGTTATTGATTGACTGATATAGTTGTAGGGGCGTTTATTGATTGAATGAGAAACAATACTGAAGAGCCAATGAGGCTGTTTCACAATGTCAAACAAATGTTTGATAATAATAATAAGATGATGAGTAAATTAATTTGTATCCTAGATATTGTATCTTTCAAATACTTAGATTTTCGTCTCCATAACATTAGGAGAGTACTAGTAAACCCATCTAGGTAA
The DNA here is from genome assembly GCA_947363905.1 of Lithophane semibrunnea. NCBI lineage: Eukaryota > Metazoa > Arthropoda > Insecta > Lepidoptera > Noctuidae > Lithophane > Lithophane semibrunnea. Next base: position 3,064,006 of record OX376186.1, on the reverse strand, counting down.
GTAGAATATAAATGAGACAATTTTTTCTAAAACAGAAACATAAACACATGAAGTATCAATAAGATACCAAGGTAATTTGTGGTTAGTGTAAAATAGAATGACGTAGCGATCTCTACAACTAGTGACTTCAACGACGAATCAATAACATAACATTCAGCATCACATATATCTAGACAGTAAAATGTACACATTTAATAACAAACAAAACGTAACGATTGCTTTACTTAATCAAATCCGTTGCTATAACAATTGAATCTGCAATAAAACCAGCATCGCTAATAAAACGGTCATAAACATTGACAACACAAATAGCGGCTAATATCCAATGGAACCAATCAGATCGTACGCGTGTGATACCAATATATTTTATACGTACCTTTATAGAGATCGAGGCTTGCAGATGATTGCCGCAATAAAATTGTTTGCTGTCCCCGCTTTTAATTAATTAGGTTCACATTACCTACACTAACGTTGGAAAACGCAGGTCCTATATTTCAGATCAAATTAATCAGAAAAATAGCCAGCCATTTTAATAAACAGCACGGGCCATGTTTCAGGAATCATTTACGAAACGTGTAAGTACCTAAATAAACTGAAAGCGCTGCAATCCACTTTTAAAGTGCACTTAAAGAAGTGCGATAATACCTACGATAGGGCAAACAAATACCGGAGGGTAGCGCCACTGACCAAAAGAGTTTACATTACAATGCCATCCATACCAAGATTAATTTTATTGCTGAGTTTATATTACGTAAACCTTTATTTACCATTATTGTTTCTAAAATCTAGCATAGGGATTCCGAAATCTTTGACATCCCATTGATTACGCCCGAACTAATAGTCTCGGTCGGTTTAATTCATGCAAACTACAGTCCCGTAACCAGGAAGTCGGGTTAACGTTAAACGAGCTTCCAGCGTTGTGCGACAGATGGCACACCTGGTACTAGAGCGCTCTACCCTGGCCTAGCACCTACATACATAATATAGCAGCTATATAGTATGGAACCGCGTTTCGATACATAATAAGATTCAAATTGTTAATTATAATAGACGCATTGATCAAAGTGCGCAGGCTTCTGCGTTTACTTTGGAACAACTAAATTGATTCAATGGATAGAGTGCTTTTATTATTTCTAATTGAGGTGTATTTGCAATTTAGTTTTGAATCGAAAAAAAAAACAATTCAAACTCAATACAAATTCGTATAACTACCACATGGTTTTTTATAACTCTTGAAGAATAGTTAAGCAGAATAGGTTACTAAGGGCTGATTTCATCAAAGTCTGACAGTTTTTGTATGGAAAAACTGTAAAAAATTCAAAATTTATTCGCAGGATAAGACTTATACTCGGTATAAAAGTTTGGTGAAATTCGCCCTTAATATATCTACGTCTATTATATTATTATCTTATACCACTACTTGCTATGTAAATATCAATGATAGGAAGTTATAATAAGATGCATCATCAGCATAAACTAAGTGGAGAAACTACGTACTAATGAAGCTAACGCAAAAACTACCCAAGCAAAGACAATAAAATTTATATGGGAGTACTTTACAAGATTACTCTAATCGAATAAAAAAGAATCAGTCGGTGTACAAACATGAAAAATAAATGCTTAACCGAATGCATTTCCTCAAAGTCAAAGTCAAAGTCAAATAAAGTCAAATAATTTATTTCAAATAGGCACATAATATGGCACTTTTGAACGTCAAACAAAGAAATAGAATTGATTCTAGTTGCCCCTTCCAAAAGGTAGTTTTCGTATGGAGAAGAATGGGCAAGAAACTCCACCGTTACTCTTTTAAAAATGTTTTACAATATTTTGTATACATTAATTATATAATTATATGTGAAGACGATGCATCTATAATAAGATTACTGTACCACAAAAGGTAAAAAGAATTATAAATGGAGCAATAATAAATAAATTAATTACCAGATACATGGTGCTCACATATTCACAAAGATTGTAAAAGTATACGATATTACAATAGTCCTAACATTGTTACAAGTAGTACATACAAATAATAAAAAAAAAAAAAACCTCCTTTTTTGAAGTTGGTTAAAAGCAATAGATCTGAAACCCCTAACCGTGATATTCAAGAAATATGCAATTCGACTACCTATTAAACCATTATTTTTCGATTTTCTTAGAATTTTATAAATTATAGCCTACTCAGTGATTGATAATACAGCCTTCTTCTGGTGAAAGAATTTTTAAAATCGCGCCACTTGTTTTTGAGTTTATTCATGACAAACAAAAATAAAAATCTTATTGTTATATTAGTGTAGAAGTATCATGATTTGCATTACAACATACTATATCATATAAGATATGAACGGATACATATATATAGTTTCACTTGAAAACTCGTGGAACAAAAGAATGAACTATCTTTATTAAGCTATTATCAGTGTTGTTATTGCATAAAACAAACAAGGACAGTTGTAGCACGATGATTGTTCCCAATAATGTTCCCGCGAGGAGCGCAGCGGAGGTCTGTCACCGCAACCTCTGCGGGCGTCCCGCAGCATATCGATTCCTTAAAGAGAACTTTTATCGCACAAACGCGTTTACGTTTGGTATCTTTATAAATATTTTAGTCTCGTCTTGGGATAACCCGGAGTGTGCAACGCAGTCCAGTTTGCGGTCCGCGGTCGGAACTTAGCGTCGGCGGCGCGGCCGTCAACCGCGCCCCGTGCCGCCCGCTCACAGTAATTCAAATAAATATTTAGATTTCCAACGTCGTTTACTGCTTCGTGAATGTTATTCTGCTATTGTTCGCCGAGAATGGCTCTTATTGCGAACGCGCCCCGAGTTAGCTTTTTGAGCCTGTAAAATTTATTAGGTGTACAAATGGAATTGGAGAGCAATAAAAACAAACCGTATATACGCCTTCACGTGCGGTCTGTGATTTAATGCTATGAGTGTTCATTATGACATCCGCAATTACAACCGTAAACAATGTAAAAAAACACAGGTGGCATCGGTCCACCTGCTCACGTCGAAAGTGTCGAATGTAATCACTTCAGATTTGGTTGCGAAGGGGCAAATTTATTCATAACCTCACATTTATCACCGCGGGCCGCTCCGAATAGTTTTTCGCATGTATGAGAAAATTGCCGAGGCGAAATTCTATCACGCCGCGTCCCAAGGAGGGCGCGAGGCGTTAGAATTTTGTGCACCTTGCCGAAACCAATAAATCAAACTATTGCGTAATACTGCCCCTATATGCATGGAGATCAATGCGGACCTTCAGCTTTATTTATTGCATCTAAACAGATTTTTATGAACGATTTATGAGACTCGGAGTGGTTGGGATTGTTTAGAATAATGTTATCTTGATTCCAACATTCCCAAAATTTGTTAAAACAAAGGTGAACGACCCGCAAACATATTTGAATGCTTGCAGCAATTTCTTCCCTAGCTATTGGCGATAGATAGATTTATTTATTTGACTGAAATATGGTATTTTACAGATTTTATAACACTTAATATTCCACCTACTAGATTCTATGCGATGTTTATTATTGATTTAAATGACTGAATTTTGTGAGCTTTAGCAAATTATTTAATGTAACGATCATCTGCATGTACAAAACTATTCTGCAGAGCAAGCAAACATGTGATATCAAACACATATTAATAAATTACGGTTGTTTGTGCGGACCAAGATATATATCTAATTATTTATTGTGACATAATGTGTTAGACGTCATGTTATTAACTAAAATAGCCATCAATAAATCTCTATGACTTCGATAAATAGGTTTGGCCGGCGGTTCACGCCGATAACAAACTAGGGGCTACCAGATGTGTGCCGAGCGCGTATCGTAGCATCGATCGCTCCCTGCGTCCGAGATGTGATCGTCGGCATTCCAGCATCCCGACATCGGAGATAACTGAAAACATTACGTTTAATAATTTATCTACAGCAATTCGTCTGCGCTCGGCTCCCTGTGTCTTGTATCGAATGCGCTAGCCGGCCGCATGGTACCTTCCTACAGCGAGCCACTAGATAGTACCCTTACTAATATTAATGCGGTTACAGATAAGCCAGATAATATTACTTAAATTTACTGCAGATACTTAACTGATTAAAAAGGATAATTTTCTCATATCAGTTAAAAGGTACCTATCAACTTTAATGGAGTTGCTCCGTCCTTAACGACTTTCGGTAAGACAAACGTATCAACCATGTCAGGGACAAGGCTTTAGACACAAACCTACCTGCCTACTTACATTTGCTTGTTTTTTTTAGTATCTATACGTTACATAAGTAATAGAAAAAAAGGCCTTGTGCGAAAAACGTTTTTCAAAAAACAAATAAATGTTATATATAAAATAAATCAAGTAAAGACCCTAATCGAAGAAACAAAGCATAAATAGGTATACCCTGAGAAAGCGAGAGACGAGGGATTTACTTCATTAATATTTCTATCGAAATCAAATACCAAACTTGGGAATACTTTCACGGCGCAGTCGACGCATAATCCAGAGGAAAATCAATGAGACATTCCTACACGACGGTCGAAGATTCGCGATTGAGAGGAACTTTGGAGTTTAAATGAGTTCACCTTCGGGCGTGATTGTACCCACGTACGTATGCAGATTATTCATAACGACTCGAGGATTAGGCGTTGAGATTGGAATTGTCATCCATTCAATAGGTTAGTAATGCACCTGCTAGGTATCCATCACTCTAGATTTAAATAAATAAAATAATGAAACAATAGTAGATTTTTTTTCAAATTTAAATCTAAGGCCACGTTGATATCTGAAATAAGAATAAAACTAGGTGAAGCATATAACTAAAACCGACGCCTGGTATTAGCGCTGATGAAACACATTCCAATAAGCAAATGATATTACAAAAAACACACGCTGATTTAGATTTCACATTAACAAAAGCGGACAAGACGATATAAAACAACATAAATCGGACCCCGCCGCGTGAACTGCGGACTTGGCTTCACTCATGCGCCGAGAACATGAACAAATACTTTATTGCGCTCATCGAAACATCCCTGGGAACACGTTGCGCGATCGATGAGTTACGGTACAGCGTGGCTGTCAATTTCGCGGTATAAAATTCCTCTTCGGACACGACAAAGGCAGCTGTCATCGTGGCTTGAAGGGTCGCGGCATCCCTCGAGGCTAAGCCCCTGCCGTCCGGCTGAGACACGCACGTCGTCCGAAACTCGCCTAATCCGCACCTACTCCACACATAAACCCACCTAATTGTTAATAAAAGGAGGAATTCGGAAGCGTGCGGTTACATCACTTGGATAGACTCTCTAATTGATTTTTACTGCCCTTCTAATTTAATGCGAGTTTATGGAGTTAATCGGCGCTAAATATTGTTTAGCGCTAATTATGTGCAGCCTGCTTTTGCGATCGTTAAGGGTGTCTGCGGGGGAGGCAATTTTGTAAAGGCTTTGTTTGAGCTGCTATCGAGAATCTGAACAACTCTGCTTTCGTTCGGAGCTTCGGTTTAAAAAAAATCGCAGTTATGGGTAGTAAATATATCTTTCATGTCATAAATCCAAATTTTAACACGGTCATTTACACAATGTTCTCCAAATGACAAGACATGGATAACAATATTCTCTAATGCTAAATGTTACCAAGTGGGTATTGATCGTATCACGGTTTAGTTGGAAATTAATGTTATTTAAATAAAATAATATGCTTATCACCTCATTTGCAAATTAATGAGTTTTTGTGTAATTTATAGTAAAATAATGTATCTAAATTAAAATTGACTTCAGCACCTATCTCAAAAATAATGGCGTCAACTTACTTATTGCTAAGATTATGGAAATGTATTGAATTCCCGATGACGTGACGGTTCAATCTGTTTACCCCAGCTTATACAAAGCTAGTTACGTGAGCAATAAACTACAAAAAGACAGTGTACGCTGTTCAACAGCGGGGTGACATAGAAAAATTCCAACATTTTATTCTATTCCAAACTCATCTTAATAACTCGGACAATATTTTTTGTGAAACGTCTTATTTTCTAGTGAATAAGAATTAGTTGGGACTCCTTGAACGTGTACAACATAATGTTATTATAATTTATGTCATACTAAGCAGGTGAAGATATACGAGCGGGTCATTCATTTTATTAAACATGTTTGCTAAGTCGATTTTGTTATTTTTTTGTCGCTCGTTCGTGGGCATCTATCACGCAGCGTGCGGGCGCTTTCTCGCGCAGCTCTTTATTACAGCACCAATGATTTCCGGAGGTCGCCTGGCCACTCGGCGCACTCCTCGCGCCCTCCTCACACTACCACATGATGCTGCATTTGCATAAAAACAGATAAACTCCGATGTTGTTTTTATGATACTAAAGGTACGTGCATTTTGTGTTGTGCTGGCAATCATTTTGCTTATGACTTAGTTGTAAATCAAGTGCCATACTCGCGAATAAGATTTAAACAAAATAGTAGGTTAGGTAATTTATAAGTTTAAAACTTTCTTGAGTTCCAGTTAATATGAGTTCATGTTTTTTTTCTGCTTTTTAAAAACTCATAGTACCTATTACATTTCATGATAAATTAACTGACTGGATTACACTTTAGATTAAAATCTTAAGAAAAACTCATAGCGAAAAGACTCGAGAAGGTCTTAGAGCAAACAACGAGAGAGGCAACAAAAGCATCGATTCCACTCACCAAGATATATTTTGTGATATTATAAGAGAAACATTTGCGCAAAATGCGAACATCGGGACCATCCATTATGCGACGTCGCCGACAGACCGACCACCTCTCGCAAAAGCACTTTGTATTAAGTCAACAAATCCAAAAACCATTCAAAGGACATTTGTTTCCATGAATAATAATATGTAAATACATTATTATATACACGTTTGGAGAGCTCTTGCGACTACTTCGTGAGACAGTGGTGTGCTAAACTATGCAATTAAACTTAATTGTTGTACTAGGACTTGTTGTCCATTGTTTTATTAGTTAAAATTTATTAAATGTACGTACACCATGTTTGTTATTTATTGGCAAGTGTAAGCACTTGAAACACTCTTCTAAAATTGTTGTTATGGTACAATCAATCTGCCTAGCCTTTTCCCAACTATGTTGGGGTCATTCCAGTCTAACCGGATGCAGTATTTTATATGGAGCGACTGCTTATGACCTCCACAACCAGTAACTGGGTAATAGGATACCCCTTAGTAAGACTGGTTGTCACGACTTTCGGGCTTCTGATGACCCGTAACGGCTGTCAAAGATCCATGAATGACTGCCAGAACCAACGGCTTGACGTGCTTTCTGAGGCACGGAGGAGACTCGGTATGTAAAGATGGTTACCCATCCACGGACCAACCCCGGCAAGCGTAGCTTAACCTGATGGATCGACCCGTGCGGCTGTTATTACTTAGCCACAAGTTCCTAATTGTTATGATACATTGGTGAAAAATGCATTTAGGAAATAAATCTAATACAGCTTCAACAAAACGCTATCCTTCAAACTGCAATAAAAAACAAAAAAAAGCAATTTGATAAATCAGAATCACAATCAGTAATCAATCAATCAATCAATGATAATCAATCAGATCAATCAGTAATCAGCAATCCTGCATAAATGAAAAACTCAATAATGTTACTTCTATGAAATGTTTCAGATAAGCAAACCGGAAAACATCCGGAGGTGGTGAAACTGGTCATTAAGGTACAATCTACTAAACAATAATTTCCTCTCGATTACAATAATATGCACTAAAATACAAGCTTGCAATTTCTATATTATTGCATTTCGCGTAACTTGCGAACAAGATTCAATTACCGAAATAATTTGGAGTGTAGCTGGATGTCAGTGTAAGGTACAAGAACGCGAGGTCTGTCCCGTGAGTTTTACAGATTTTAATTTTTCTTTTGTCTTTATGGATCACGAAATGTTTTGTGTACTGGTGCCCCGGGAGGCCGGGCCGGGACCCCCCGCCGCGGCTTCCTTCCTACATCGCCTCACTACAAAAACGCTTGTTATAAAAATGCACGAGGAACAAAAACGCTTACGTCGGGTGACAAGTGGCCTTTGTTTATAATATTTGTTGATTTGTTCAACTTGTTTATGAATGTCCATAACACCTGATGACTGTGCTCTTTTGCAGCTTATAAGCGAGCTGTGATGGCATTTGTAAATAGACAACCTATATCTTTGAGGTAGGTAAGTGTGGAGAAATTACCTCGATTATGATACTATAGCTTTTCATAACTCAAATAATTTTTAAATTACTTCAATCGAGGCATAAATCTCAATTATTAGCCAAGAAATCATCTCAAACTGCGAAAAGTCGCCGTTATATTGACATAGCAACAAAAATTTACAAGGTACCTAGACATAACATTATTTCATAAATCCACTTTAATATTGCCTACTTTTGTGAATATTACCTTCTTGACACTAACAAACGTGATGCCCATTAATTTAATTTTATTAAGTATGGTTTGCAAGTAAATTAAAACTATGTTGTAAAATATAGACAGTGTCATAACATGCGTGCAAACAAGTTGTAAAACACCTACATTCGGCGAGCGACCGAAACCGGAGAACTTTATTAGCTGACACCTCTGTATAAAACGGCGTCATTATCGAGATATCATACTAATATAGAATGTAAAATTTATCAAATATACGGTATTTGGATGAAAACATACAAGTTGACAACACGTGTAGTCGCTATCTACGCGGACGGATCGGACGCCCCGGGGTGCGGGCCCGACTTGCCTGCATTACTCACCGTGACCTAATGGGCGGGGATAAATCATGTGTATATGTAAAAAAACATACAAAACAAACCCAGAAACGGACCAATGTTGAATAAACACAATTCATGGAAATGGGGACAAATCTGACAATACCAAGTCCGGTGGTCCGCGGATTCACCTTGTGATCCATTTGCGAATCCCGGAATAATGACGTCATGACCGCCGCTGCTTCCCTATGACCACATGTCGAAGAATAGTTCCCCACGTCCGATAGCTCCTGGTTGACATACAACTTCCTGTGTTGAAAGTTTTAGTTGGTATACAACCTAAGAAAGAAATAAGATACGTACTCGTATTGAAGAAATAAGAGCAGTTTAATCCTAAATGACCTAGACTGGTATCAAAATTATTGTTATTGTATGTCCAATGTACATTTGTTGTTCCCCTTTTGGCTCTACGAGATCTACAATCGCATTCTCTTATTTCACCGAATATTTAATTACAGTGTCACTCAACGCCTATGCAAACCAACGATAAGGAGTGGTTGATTCGACAAAATAAAGATATGAATGGACCCTCTAATGCGATTAATTGAAAAGTGCAACAAATTAAATTCTCCCACGCGAAACGTCCCTCGTATAAAGAAAGACATTACTTCGGGGCCCGAATAGGAGCAATTCATAAAACTGAGCGAGCCCTTTGATATGAAAATACAGCTAATCCGGGGCACGCGCTCGGAGCTCCGGGAGGTGACCTGTGTTTGTTTGTTTGTTCCACGATATCATGTTGTTATTTATTTACCATAACTCCGGACTTTTCAATACTCTCGTCCAAATTTATTAATGCTCCGCTTTAGCTCCATTATAAATTATAATTTATCCCAAGATTAATGAATATAAGTGTGTTATAATCATTATGTGGTATTTCTTTAAATATTTATCTCTTCAATTTCTGGAATGCTTGTACGTATTAAGCTTTATTGGTTAAATTATTTGGTATCGAATTATGACGACGCGTGATTCTCCCACAAAAGATCTTTGTCAAGTCAGAGTTGGATTTTGTAATCTTTGAAAATTAATAATATTCGATTATATTGACCGTGGGTTCTAGCTCGAAGCAAGGCTCGTTTATATGGTTTTTCGAGCCGGATATGTGAAAAAAAGAACATTTTTAGTGGAATTTGAGTTTTATCTAAAGTTTTATTTCCTGAGATTTATGAGGATTTATGAGGGATCGAATGTATAAGTATTTGTTTTAATAATGCGCGTTATGGCTTAGTTTAGTTTATAAGCCTTTTGCGCAATAAGCACTCAGTCAAATGAATATAGGTACACAAGGTATGACAATTTATTGCCTTCGTTAGGCACAACAATAATAATCGTTACATATATTATTATAACAGTGAAAGGGCCGGCCTATTCTTTTAAAAGGGTATTATTAAAAGTCATTTGGAACACAATATTACGAGAAATAATAAACACCATAACGAGTGTTTGTTCTTTTTAAATGTTTTGATATACGTAAGCACCAGATGATTGAGCGTTGCGGTCGCCCTGAACGGTTTTATTAATTTTAAATTGATTTCGATTGTAAAACCCTTTTTTGTGTTCCGATGGAGATCGACAAAGGATGAATGAAGTTATTATTGCTACCACCGAACATTTTTTTATGGCTGTTTCTCGGCACGAATCGTAAAAACTATTTTTGTTTACAATTACTTTAATTTTCTTTTCGTGATATTGTGATTGCTGCTTCGATATTCAAGATTATTGTTTTATAAGAATAAAATGCGTAATTACGTATTACGTAGGTATACTTTGGATGGTTTTCTTGTTAATTAATTGTACTTTTAGAGCTCTTTTAGTAGGAAATCTTTACTATGTTGGCATTATTGTTGTTTCCTGCTGGAACCTGGGTATCCCATTAATCCAGAAAATAATATTCGAACATGCCAGATATCTCCAATATGGTATTATTTTATGGAAGTTTATGTACTGACCTTTAAAAAAACGATATTTAGAAGACCTTTGAATTCTTAGACTCAATATCCAACCAACCAACATCCAACATTCCGCCAACGTTTTTAGACATCAGTAAAAGTAACTTGATGTGTGCGCGAAATTAGGAATGACTTCCTATTTCATTTGGGTGTTATTTACGCTGTTTCGTAGACACTTTTATTTTCCTTTTTTACCTGACTGCCAAGGAAAGGTTATGTTTTATCTAATGCTGCCTAAAGTATTGCTAGTTCGACTAAACTCTGACGCAGTCAAATTGATTCCTGAATGTGGCACTACACTAGTCTCGATCGTTGGCTAATGAAGAGCTAAAAGGGAATTGCTCGGTTTGTTCGGGTGCTCTGGCCTAACGTGGACATTAAAAATAACAATAAATGACTTGCGTTTTGAATATTTATTACTTAAAAGAAATTAAATATAATAAGGTTGCAGCCATTTTTGGCATGCGTAATATTGTGATCTTGTCACAAAAAACTTATTTTAAGAGCATTTATTTTAGAAAATAAGTAGTAAAAATAAGTGTTTCTTTGAAAATAATTTATATTCCTTCATTTAGTTGTCCACCTAAACCTAACCTAGGTACCAACCTAGGTTAGGCTAGCTTCTAGCTTAGGTTAGGTTAGCTTCTAGCAATTCCCTTTACCTTTTTCTACACATACAAGGTATGAGGGTTACCTAGTTGTTCTATCGATTTACAAAGTTTAGAGCTAGAGAAACCAATGTAAAGGTCCCCATGACAATCATCATTAATTCCGGTAATGAGAGTTGAAACTACACGGGGCGTTCATGTCAGATCTAGTAAACATGACGTGGGCATCGCTATCGCGCCACGATCAATGATGTATCGATATGTGTATTTCATTAAGCACGTACGCTGAACAAGGATACTTTACTAAAAGATACGACAAGCGTGAGGATGATGCTGAGCAAAATATTATTAAATATCGACTGTTTATAGGACAAAGAAAAGCAGATAAAATAGTTTGTTACTCTTTAATAGATAGAAATAGTTTAAAAAAAAAAAACATTCAGATACCTTTTTTTGTATTAATTAACCTTCGAGTAATATTTCACACTGTCCGCTTCCAATTTAGTTGGTTTCTTGTTAGTTTTAGAAACTTATCTGTACGGTCTTCAGTACTTGTAATAAGTTTAATAAACACTATACAAAAAATACTTATTGACACTGTTCTTTATTATGTTATGTTCTAATTAAATATGTGCCATAGGCTATCTTAAAGGAGTTATCAATATATTTAATTAAACTGATTGCGTAAATGATGTAAGCACCACAACAAGAAACTGATTGATATCGAATAATGTGTGACATTGTAATTATTATTCTGTAGATGCTTCACCAAAAAGCATATAGTAATAATATGAGTCCACTATGGAATATTTGCAATTTACTGCAAAATTAGAACTGCTGCTGCTGTCTGCTGCTGCCGCTGTTGTTAGTGATTTGTTGCTATGTAATCACATACTAGTGTTTTTTCAGGAACTACTTTAGCGCATATTCTTTTTGTTTTTTAACTAGCCTGAGAACAGAGTTTTCGGGTAAAATATGTTATATATTGTAGTGTTGGTGCAATTTAAACCAAAAAAAAAGGAAAAATTATAAATATTGAACGAAAAAAAACACTGGGAAACAAGAATCATCATTGTTGTAATAAACACTTCCAGTAAAACTTTTACGTCTTTATGGGGACGCATGGGTGGGTGTCCTTGACTTCAACAGTCATCGATCATATCTGAGACGCTCTCTGTATAGAGTATAGATGCTCACTAAACATCACACCGCATATTATATTCACTATGGTGGTTTATAATACATATTGTTATTCTTAAGGTTGATGCGCTAGGGTAGCCCGCGAACTTCAAATTTTCTTACGTTTTTTGCAATTTGCAGGTCAGTATCAGGTTGTATGTTGATCTAAATATTATTAGCGCTCGTAAAAAATATGAATTTACAGAATTATAAACATTAGAATCAGTAATTTTACTCTCTAAGTTCATGAAAGTGCCAAATGTCATGATTTCATGAAATAGTCATTCAATACACTTTCATGAGCTTAGAGAGTTGTATTGCTGATTTTAATGTTTATAATTTTGTAAATCCATTTTTTTTACGAGCGCTAATAATATTTAGATCAACATACAACCTGATACTGACCTGCAAATTGCAAAAAACGTAAGAAAATTTGAATTTCGCGGGCCACCCTAGCGCATCCCCCTTAAAGGAAATTTCATTAAAGTAAGCGTACTTTAATTGGTCTAAAATGTTTCTCAAGAGTGAATCTGTTTAGAAGTGAATCTGTTAATGGTTGCAAGAAAGCTACATCTATTTATAGTTGCAGGAACACTTAGCAGTTGCCTGATTGACTACCCCGAAGCAATCAGTTAAATATTACAACCAAAGGCAAGACCACGGAAATCCAACCGATACCCAACTAAAAAAATATTCAACGCTTGCGAAATTGCGACAATTTTCCCACACAATGTACGACAGAGTCCTGAAAATACCATTTGTGGTTCCAGCTATTCTTGAAAGCATGGTGCAAGAAGTAGACTTGCGTCTGAATTACACAAACTACCAATTTAATGATATGGAACCACAATATCTGTCTGTGTCACACAGCAAAGCAAAGGCCTCTTCATGGAGGAGATACGAGCATTAACTTAGTCAAAAGGCTTTTATTGTTTTTCTGTGATTTTCACAACCCAGTATCTGGGTAATACAATACCCCTTGGTAAGACTGGTTGTCATACTTTCGGGCTTCTGACGACCCGTAACGACAGTCAAAGATCCACAAATTACAGCCGGGACCAACGGCTTAACGTGCTTTCCGAGGCACGGAGGAGTCTCGGTATGCAAAGATGGTGACCCATCCACGGACCAACCTCGGCAAGCGTAGCTTAACCTGATGGATCGACCGTGCGGCTGTTATTACGCAGCCACGAGCTCCTGATTCCAACAATGATATCCAGTACCTACTGATACACAATTTTGCAGTTATTTAGTGGATAAGCAGCAATATTTTCTTATTTTAATAGCATCATACTCTAACTGAGGTTCATGAATACAGTTGAGTAGATTATAGGTGTACCGAGAGACTTTAACAGTTTGATGTTATAATGAATTTATTTAGATTTGCTTGCTTACTTATTTTTATATCTAATTCATAATATTATAATCTTTTTTTAAGTCTTCCTTTAAAGTAATTTGTAATCACTGTAACCACAGAAGCTGGGGGTGAAAACTCAGATTAGAAAAGTTTTTCCCGCAACTAAGCAGAGGAAGGCGAGAAGTTTTCAGTGGTGCCTACTGACTACCAAATTAAGAAAAAGCATAAAGCATTTTTTATCAACTTCCGGCAAAGTTCGTCAAAAACAATTATTGAGAAGGTGAATTATTATGCCCTCATACCTAATTAGAGTTTATCTACATAAGCAAATAATAAAATCACAACAAAAACAATTACGTACCTATCGATAAAATTATCAATAAAAATTATATTGTAACTTACTCGTAATCATGTTTTTGCCTAAAATATTTTACAAAAGTTGTGTGTCGTCGTGAAGCGCCTGCCCTTGCGTTTACGGCAACATTAAAACGTTGTAGGAGCCACTTCTCTTTTTCTATAAGGCGTTGTGCGCGTGAGTCACTCTCAAAACCCGCGTTCAATATAATTTGTAGCCCAATGAAGATTTATCTTTAATGTTATTTTAAAGATTCATTTAACTTGTTTAGGTGTTCAATACTGCAGCTTTATCATCCAGCTAGGAAAGTAGAAAAGCAAAGAACTGAAATAAAATAGAGCACTGGTAGTAGTAGTACTTTGAAGTTACCTTCGTATGTGTATGGAGTATAACATTCAAGTGAAAAGGCGTTACATAAGTTAATTTGTACTTAATAATTAGTATTTATAAGTGACAATAATTTTAGGCCAAAACGAATTTATTAATGTGATTGATAACTCATACTTCAACAAATCTGTTACTTATATTCTGTTTTTATTAATCGATCTCAACATTTCCGTATTTATTAGATTTAACAGCATATTCGGATTAGGTTTTTGAAAGCAACCGATTTCTGAAAGACTGATCTATGTATGCTGATTTACGAATCTCTTATCTGAGTGGGGTTTATGCTGTCGAGGTTGCTCTTCCAGAAATATCCCAAATGGGTAAATCATTAATGTAATGCTAGAAAGCACTAACATCAGACTATATCTCATTAATAAATTACCGGTTCCCAAAGTTGGTGAAACACAAAATGCCTTTTAAGTGTCAATTTTGAAAAAGCCTATTTTGGTTTGGGTTCGTAAGAGGTGTTTACAAACAATGAAAACATAAGGGCAGGTAGGCGTTTTATGTGCCTTAACATAAACAACCAAATAATTCTCTATAAATTATGATTGACATTTGAAAGTGGATTTGTGCTCAGGGATTCCATGGCAAAAATTGTGGCCCAATTCAAGGTTGATATCTTACTTTTACTGACATCTTATTGTCCAAGCTTTGGTCAGTTGGTGGCATAAAGAGTCCTCGCAGTTGTGCAGACATCCCAAGAGAATGTCTGAACTGAATTTGTAATGATGTATTATATTCACAGCAGTGGCCTTGACACCTACCGCGTACCTAACTTGCAACGCAACTGTGTACCTACACTGCGTTTATTTTACCTCGCTGCGTCATCCCATACATCTTTATTGACAATATTTTACCACCGACCCTCATTTCACGGAATCCGACCATATTACGGCGGACAACATTCGGACATGTAAGCAAACATCTTAATGTTTACTAATGAAACATTTCTAAATACATTGATTGATGATGTTCTCCTCGCACGGGTTTTGTGTAGGCTCGCATTATTCTATTCATAAGTCGCGCTGCGGGACGCTGAACGTCAGCGTTGGTGGCTTCGCTATTGTTCACTGCGGACACAATTCGGCAAACATTCTTGTGCTATTTTTTTCACAGTTTTCCGTTTCGAGTGGGTCATTTAAATTGCATGCGTATTTTAGCGAGATAGACGTCGCTGATGGGTTTCCATTAGGAGTGAATGATTAAGAGGTCGAGCCTCGAAGCGGCGAGGGAGTGACATGTCGTGAGAGGGCCTGCGTCTCAAGGGAGCGTGTGGAACCCCTGACACCAGAGTGTGGTGCTGTGCTTGCAATTAACTCCTCGGGCGGGCATTATCTCGGCATTAGAGTATCGTCGCGATGCCAGAGCACCCTCCACGGAACATTTGTATCAATATTAAAAGACACGTCAACCCTAGCAACTGTAAATGCTAGCCTGAATTCAAACTATTTCGAAAATTTTGTTCAGAACTAAAATAACTATTATTTCTGTTCCTGTCGAGTGGCGACATTTTAAACAAAACAAAAACCTAGGATACACGTATACACATGTTATAACTAACTTTGAACAGACGATTTCATAAACGAATTATAAACTCCTGTACTCGTATACTTTAAACTTTTTGCTGTGATGTGAAAGCTATCATATAACACATTGTAGTGGCGTTTGTCGAGAACAAAACCCCGAAACGTCAACGGTTGTGATTGCCAATATAAAAGTTAATCATGTTAGTGCGCCGGGGTGGGCCGGGTGTCGCGATATCATTGTCCCAGGTTCGAGCTCGGCCACCCCCCGCAAGGATTCGTTGCTTATTTAATGCAACGATGCACACGTAAACATCTAAATAACTTTTGTGTGACACTTCTCCCCTACCCTCTAATTTTACTAAGTAGCCGTATCTGTACAAATGTATTGGGGAAGAAACATTCAAACCAAATGTGTTTTTGGAGCAGATTTGTTGTCTCGTCTTAATTGAAGTGAACAGAGAACAAAAAATATTTTTTTACTAATCATGTAGGTACTTTTTCAAACAGCTGTAGTTTTGGGTTCTTGAAAAAGTCACCAAGGTTTGAAAACTCGTAGCATAAGTGTTATAGTATCGATTTTTGTAAAACAAATCGGTCTAATAAGTAACAAGTGTATTTCAATTAAAAAAAATGGTACTCGATGAATCAAAACATTGTTTTTCTCTCCATCTATACTATTTGAACTAAGACGTAACTATTGTTGTTTGATGGGTTGTATTTTCTTGGCAGATTTTGTTTGTTTCTTTTGACTAGCGCTGCATTGAGCTAGTGTTGCAAGCAGAGTGTAGAGTAAGCTGTTAGATAAAACTATCCGACAGGCGCACGCTGGGCCGCAGCACAGCGCACGGCCGGCGCTGGGTGCCAGGCCCTAAGCTCGCACCCCACGGCTACTGCCACTCTCCTGTCACAGCTTACGCAAGCCAACTGACAGCCTCCCAATAATTCGTTACGAAAATGTGTTAATCGCGCGCCGAACACTTTCACGGTTCGCGACACCGAATTAGATTAGCGCGATGACAATAACTACATCTGTAGCTGAATAAGACTCGTCATATTTTGACAGGTATCGTCATATGTCCGTACCCTCGTCTGCCCACATACACGTGTTCGTTCGTCCCACGCGGACTCGTAACGTTCGATGTCAGCCTTTTTTTCCGCACAAAAGTCGTGATTTCACGCGGCGCGAACATTCATCCGATTGTCGTGAATTTCGTTATCTTGTATTAGCGAGCGTGTGAGGTGATATTGAAAAAATAATACGTTTGGGATTTGACGGCTCCCCATGTGCGCACGGCAGCTTCCTTTTCACTGCAACGCTCCTATAAATGAAACGGGATGATAAATTTATTTAATGTATACAAATGTTTGGACATTTTTATTTTGCTGTCGTTTAGACGTAGGTAACATAATTTAGTTCACCATATGTTAAGTCGTTACAACGCTTTGAGTAGGAAGTGAAAAAAATGTTTTACGACTTGTGAGAGATAGTATGACAAACCGGCCCTTTTCCGTGTATCACTATCCTAGCTCCGTCGATAAACAAACTTTTTTCTAATAGACGCAAAAATGTTATAAACGACCGTATTGAACTGAAGGGGCACCGGAATTAAGTCAATTACGAAACGTATAATTATTTCAGCAATATATTAAGTATGAGAGCGTCTATATCTACTTAGAGGTGTTTATACAGGATGTAAGTAACGTCATATGGTTAACTTTATGATAGAGTTTTAGGTCGATTTAAGCTCGAATATAGCTGAAATAAAAATTTGCCGGCTCATTAAGGAGGGGTTTAATTCGGGGTTTCCGTCTAATTGATCTCTGGCCGGGGTAATTATTCACAGGGGGTATATAAAGTAATTATTACTGGGTAGCCCTTTTTCCTTGTCGCCATGGTGCCCCCCAGTCCCCCTCAGCTAATCACCGCCCGCGCCCGGTGTCAATGACGGCTCGCAACTGTATCTTGGATCGCGATGACAGAATTTTAATATATTTTGTTGTCGTATGTAAATGGCGGTGCAGATGGCGCCACATCGAGTGGCGGATGATACACATAACTCCCCACATCGTTTGTAAAGTTTCCAGCTAACAGAGAAAGCGTCTTATGTTAAATATGGAGAACTTGAAGTATGAAGTGTTAAAATGTTTAACATAGGTAATAACACAATAAATTACTCAGATATACCTACTTATAAAACCCAAAATGATTAACTAAACCAACCACTCGAGAACATTATCAGAAGGAGCTCCACCGACGAGGTTAACAGCAAACAATTACAAACCATAAATTAACATTACCCTTAACTGCCTCAAAAAACCTACGCAGGATGAAAAGGAGATTTATATTTGTTAAGGCGAAGTTGTTCGTCTTCATAAGGCTTGACGTTTCATTTCTGTCTAGGCAGGCCGACAAGTGCTAACCCTCCTTCGTGCCTGTCCCGCGCGCCCCCGGCCCACCCCATCTCGAAGGGCTCTCGTTGTTATGCATAAAATTTTGTCTTATTACTTCCAACTTTGCTATTATATTTGACGAGACGGAGTTGGCAAGTTATTTTGTTATTAAAATTTTTGGCCGAAGACGGCGGCGAGATGAATCTAGTTCGAATGTAAATGCGAATGCTTAATTTATAAAGCAAGAACTTATTTGATTTAACAAACCTTACGATCTGGGGATTAATGTCGGAAATTGGAGGAGAAGGCGGTGTTGTGATTCGCGAGTTGTCGCGAGCCGAGCGGTGCGGCGCGGCGGCACGGATGAAAGACGAGAAAATGGGATTGACGAACATCGCTACACCAACTTTGAGAGAGTATTGGTTGCTCTTGAAACTTATCAGCCGCGCTTTGTTTTACATTTGTACCCTCCCACATATTTTATTTATAGATAGATACCGACTGCATGTCAGATTTCTCGTAGTTTAAGTAAGTAAGTATCTACATAATAATAGTTTAGCAGCTTGTTGTTTTCACTACATTAATATATTGTAGTATATTGTACGGGGCAGGCACAGGTGTGTTACGAATCTATTTACAATTTCAAAAGCTTCAATAAAGAAAGCACCTTTAAAATTTGGTTTCCAGTTTTGGTAACAGTTTTGTGTTACCAAACTTTTGATCTGAAAAAAAACCGAGTGGCACTTAGAATTGTTGTGTTGGTATTATTAAAAAGGGGAATTTAAGAGCTCCTTTGAAGAATGTCTTCGCAAAGAGCGTTTGTCCAGCGTGGGCGTTTGTCGGACGCTGCGTAGGAGGTGTGTAGGCGGTGCGTGGACGTTACGTGGAAAGCCCTTAGGTGGCGCATTACCAGTTCGTAAATTACGCGTAGGTCGAGCGATACTGTGCGTTGTACGCGCGTAACACGCTTATAGCAAGCACGTAGCGGTAATTAAGTGACGCGTAGCACTGGCGTAGCGGCGCGTAGCACGAGCATAGCGGCGCGTAGGACGGACGTAGCAAGAGCGTAGCAGCGCGTAGACGTTGTTTAGACGTCGCGAAGACTCCTTATAGCTTTTTTACAAAGCATTTTTAGAAAAGATGAGAGTTACGTCAGTTACTGCACATTATATTCTACCGAAGTAAACTACTGCTTAGAATTTCCGAAGCTTAAACGACCTATGCGTTTTAGCTTTAGAAATCACCAATGGTTACACTGGCACCCAAGGTTATACTCACCAATTTTGGGCCTACGCGCAAACGTTGTTACCACTGAATGTATATGACTTAGTAAAAGTAAAATAGTGTTTCCGTAGCAATTATTAACCGACTTCATTAACTAACCACTTCAATAGCGAAAACTACGCAGTATGCATTCGGGTACTTCATATTTTTTTTGCATTATAATCTCATAAGTTGTGTTCCCATTTGTAACATTTTCGCCAACAAAACTTCCAACATATCAAATACGAGTAACAAATTGTGACGCCACACAGCATTCCACACTCTCATAGCAAATCACGTTTGGCCGAACATCCTTTACTGCAACCTAGTTGCAAAATTTGTTGTGACGGACCTCAAATCAACATGATTGAGTCGATCCATCAGCTGTCGGTTTCATCAAAGGCTTTCTGTGAACACCATGTATGTCGCATTAGTGTGTGTGTTTAAAACATTCGCTGGTGAGATTAAAGAGCCTAAACTTTCATTGGAACTTGATAATCTCTTTTTGGGTTTTTCGAAAATATCTCGATACCCATCCATACAAGGGAAAGATGAAAATTTCATTATTTTTTACCTAAGACGTCTAGTTTTTGAGATATTTGCTAAAATTTGAAAAAGGGGATTCCAATACCTAATCCATTTTAGAACGCAACTTACGATTACAGTTGTCATAGTTTACATAAATGTCGTTGAAATATTATAATAACTGACGGATGATTTTATCTGAGGGCCAATTTTCTTACGTAAAATAAAAAACGTTCACATTCAAGTCGCAATCTGTGAAACTTGTCAAAAATGATGGTTAATTGATGGTTTTTTTTGACAGATTGCGAATGAAATGCGAAGGCGAACGTTCTTAAAAATAAGGGAATTGTCCCGTTGGTGGATAGTTAAATCAATTTGAATATCTTATGGGATTGGTGATCTTACCAGGTGGATAATCACAACCGGTGGATAGTCGGTTCAGTGCAAACTGATCAGATTAGTTTAAAGATCTTTCTGGATAATCAAATTGAGTTGAATGTCTTATTAATGACCGGAATCGAAAAGCGCTGGTTCTAGATGGTAAAAAAAACTACATATATTCAGTCAATCAAAAATAATAACCAAAAGGTAGCAAAAACATAGACAAAAGGTAAAAAAAGGTAAAATACCATAGTAAAGCTTAGTGCACACTTGACATTCAACTATCCAGAAAGATCTTCAAACTAGCCTTAGAAGACATAGTAATACATCCGATAGGTATACTTGCAAGCGTTAAAAGCAGCAAACGGTAAAATAATTGGCCTCTGGTAACGCTGCCTACGACATAACTGAGTCTCTGAGTCTGGAACCGTCAACGTCGCAGCGTCGCCGCTTTGTTCGGACACTAGGTTGGAGGTTCGATGAATGATATGCTAAAATCTGCGTCCACATTATGCGTAACATGTTGTTCTTTTTGTAGGAACAGTTGTTTGCGTGTTTGTTACGCATCAAGACAAACATTTTATCAAGAAATGGTTTAGTTCTCAAAAATCCGCGCAGTGCGCCGTGCACTGAGAGTGCGCGAGCCCTTCTTACCAAAACAGTAAGTACACAAATGTTTTACAATATTTTTATTATTTGCCATGTATGATAGAAGCCATAGTAACAATAATTCTTTAACCAGACAGACGGCGTAGGCTTATCAATAGAGTTCTGTTGACTCCATTTAGGTACAGATACCTTAAAACTAGTCTTTAGAAGTTACACTTTTCTTAAGATGACTAGCAATGAGGGTTAATCCTCCTGATTTGGCTTCTGACTCAATATGCTGTCATCATCATCATAATTTCAGCCGAAAGACGTCCACTGCTGGACATAGGCCTCCCCGTACAACGCAACTTCGACCGATTCTGTGCTTCTCGCATCCAGCGGATTCCCGCGGCCTTCACCAGGTCATCGGTCCACCTTGTCGGCCTTCCATGCTGTATCAATGCTTAATACATATAGGTACCCAATGAGTGGGGATCGAATCCTCGACCTCTCGCTAACTAGTCTGCGATTCTGCGGACTATTACGGCCGCTAAATTCATGGTTGCAATAGTCTTAAAAAGGTAGCTGATAATTATTATAAGGATCTATATTCTGCAGCATATAAGTTGATTCGCAACAACTGAGCGATAGCTCTATGGAAATGAAGGCTTATTGTAAATTAAGTTTTGCACGTTTCTAAGGAGTAAAGAGATAATTTGACTGTTTTGAGTGGAATGTGATGAGGTGCAGTAGGCAAGACTGCGCGGCGGTGGTGCGGCGATGCGGTACGGCGCGGTAGCGGTGATTGTAGCGGCGCGGAGACGCCGCCACGCCGTACGTAACATCTGTTCCTTTTGTAGCGACAAATTAACACCGACTCGAGCAAACTGAGGCAATGCAACGACCCATTCCCAGCTCGGAACGAGCCCTAAAGCTTCCCTTAAGCGCGACGCCAGCTGCTCGCAGCACTAAATTCCACGTTACAATGCTTTGTTTTAAAATTTGTAATCATTCTCACATTTTATGACGGTGAACGGTCCGTTTCGGAAAATTTGATACGACTATAAAGCCTGTAATTGTGTTAGCATTCCAGTTAATTAAAAGTTATGAATTTAAAGTCGCACAGCTTTAGTGCTCTTTGACGCTCGCCGTCTGAATAAAACGGTCATATAAAATGTGATGAATTTCTTTTTACTGCTCGAAAGAGAGTTTAGACAGCATTTAGCTACTGTTAATGAGCAAACAAAAAACATTATGAATCTTTTGTCTATCAGTTTATATCTTCAATTGTTATGGCACGCTATTTAACGTACAATGAACGCGTCCTACTCACTGTTGAAACGAGCGTCATGATGTAAATTGTGTGTAATAAGTCAGCAACTAAATATAAAGCTTTCTCTGGTAAGCATCTGCTTACGTCATAAAAGTGTATTATGTCAATAAATTTAAAAAAAACTGCAGAGTCAAAACATTAGTTTCCCACAGCGATTAAACGGCAAGGAATAAAGGGCAAACTGAAAACACTATAGAGCAGTGAGTTATGAAAACAAATACACATTACGAGTACGTACGAAATCTCGTACAACTAATGACGTTAAAAGCGAGGGGTAAGAGTAACAATGTTAACAGTCATAGTTCGGGTGTGTGTGCGCCAAAACTTGGGTACTGCGGCCATAAATACCGCCGCGGGGGGCCGCCGCGCCGGGCGTCGGTAACAATAACCACGACGTATGCCGTGTTAACATTAGCTCCGTACTTAATTCCTTGTAGCCCTAAACTCGCTTAAGAGGGTAAGACTCAGTGACACGGTGTTAATTAAATAATTACTTTAAATAATAACTCCTTGGCCCCGAGCCCCGACCCAACCGAGCCACGTTACGTTACACGCCGTCCCTTGCTTTCGCCATGTTTACTCGGGCAGTGTATTAGATTGTTTAGTAACAGTGTTTAATAACAAGCCATTTAAGTCTCGACACTTTTTCCGGGTTGCTGTCATGATCTGCGTTGCTGCGAGGATTGGTCTTTGAGTACATCTTTACTCATACGTTATAACTTTGTCTGGTAGATGAGCATTTATCTATAGTTAAACAAATGTCGTAAGAATTCCTCCATATACCGTCCGTTCATAAATAGTTATTATATTTCTATTCTGAGATTCAAATTATTAACAAAAAATAAATAATTTGTGACTATTTAACATGTCTAAAAAGAGAACATATCAACATAATAAAGCTACATTCTAAAAGTTTATTTCAAAAGAATCAACTAAACAAAAGGGGAACACAAGTTCACAGAATGTAATGCTCCTGGTTGATATCAAAGGCAGAATTTAATGGGTGCAGTTATTGCCCAGAGGTCGACTGTCTAAACTCATAATATAACCCCAGGCTACGTTCAAGTGTCTCTCGTAGTTATATAATGTTTTCACCAACCGCTTCAGGCGTATTTTTCATTATAATAATGGTTCTTTTTTTTCTCTGCTATAATGACGTTGTTCAATTCAAGATAGGGACAAATCAAAATAATGTTTACTATAAATGTTTAATGGTTGGCTCAAATACTGTGCTGAAAACGTCTGATGCAAGTAAAGCTAACATTAATTCAAGCTGAATTAATGTCATTTGGTTTTGCAACGCTTATCGACTACCTAGGTACTGCAACACAAGTTCACTACCAAAATTTGATTAGAAAATAACCAGCTCATTACACTATTCCGACTATGGCAGCTGAACGTCGAGGCTCATCATTCAACTATCACAAATGGTCATACACTCGTTTATGCAAAATAATGATGGTTACAGGATTTTGGCTGCTAAACAAACTGCGATAAACGCCACAAATGCGCTTCTGAGGGAGATGACTTGATTAATCAACGTTTACAGGCTTCTAATTTTAAGCCCACTTCCTTTTTACCCGACTGCCCCAGAAGGAGGGTAATGTTTTTTCGTTTACTCAAAGTCCTAAGTTACAATAACCAACTGAAAAGGCTGCGGTCCTAAGCATCTCCTATACATACTCTCAAGTTGCATATCACGGACCTACTTTAGCGAACCTAAACAGTAGTGATATAATGTTAAGTAAGTAGGTACAAGTACCTTCCAGCGACCTTCCTGCGTTATTCTGAGACTAAGCTGCTAGAAGAGTATTTCCTTTCTGATTCTAAGCAAGTATAGGCCACTCTCCTCTCTTCTTGAGTGTCATGAATGTGACTATATAAGGGCTGCGATGGGTAATCTCCAACTGTGAAGATGCGAAGTTCGCGACATCCACACATAGTATACCGATTCCGATGAGGTCAGATGAACTAGAAGGTAAAACATTTAAGTAGGTAGCCTTACAATTTAATACAAGTACTTAATTTTGTCCGTCAATGATGAAAGCTGCAACCGAATATTTTAATGTTTGTAGGTGTGAGACACAGAACAGAGTGCTAATCTCTACGGATTTGAGTCCTACTGCAGTTACAATTACCATAAAATTAATATTAATTATCTCTGCGTTACAAAATATACGAACATACGAATAAATTTAAATGGACTAACTTATAATCAGATAATAAAGTGGTTTAGTGACTTTTTTATTATGTAGTTCCAGCTCTTAAAAATTAACTGTTGCGAGCGCCTCCTAATGACTGCTAAAAGGCTCAGTCTCGATAATGTTGATGGTAGGTACTTACTGCCACATTTAGTTGAACGGATGGGTGATCGCAGTAGGTAGGTATGTTGTTATAAGCGAGCAGGAGAGGAGGTTTTCGTCTAGCGGTGGTTGTCGAATCCTATTATTTTAGTTCCACATTGGATATTGATTTTATTCCGTATCTACATTAATTAATAATTCGTGGAAAATATTTTCATTAATTTACTGTCAGACAACGGCTTACCCGCTGGATCTAGAAGTATGAAATTTTGAAGAGTAATGTGTATAATGAAACTGAGGAAAGGGCTTATTTTTTGGAAAATTCATAAAAAATACTATCAGGCACACGGCTCGTAAAATAAATAAATTAACATACCTTCATATATCACATAACATCACGCCTGTATTCCCAAAGGTTGCGCAGATGTGTACCTATATACCTACGTATATCCACATTTCGTCAGTTATGTTTGAGTTCCATGTAGGCTCGTCCCTTCGGGCGAGCCTATTGCCATCAACCGGGCACAAATCTAGACTCCGGGCTGCTACTGAGATCTTCCAGATGGAAAAACCCAATGACACTTTGCCCGATCCGGGAATCGAACCCAGTACCTCATGCTCAGGAGTAGCGCTTGCGACCACTAGACCAACGAGGCTTAACCTAATCCTACATTATGTAAGTAACTAAAAATCATTGAATATTTATATTTATGTAGCTTAAATATTACATTTGTTCTAGAACAAACCAGTAATTCTAGTTCCCTGACTCAAATTAACAAAATCAAGGCAAAAAATTATAAATAATTAATATTTGAACACACGTAGAAGTATTTACAACATATTAATGACCACATAATATCTATTATTTTTGTGTAATAAAGACATTTTAATATTTAACCTGCCATTTTAATTGCATGGTAGGTAAGTACTGTATACAGAGTCACAAAAAGCTAATGTTACATGTGTCATATAAATTGCCTAATTAACTTCATTGTTCACTCCTAAGAGCGTAGTTTAATCGATCGTCGACTGTAAAAAAGCGCGTAATAACACTTTACTTTTATGAAAACAGAGAATAATTTGAATGGTCCCGACGCACACAGTCGGCTGTTATTTGTTCATTAAGGCGGGGCGAGCGAGCGCCAGCGCTGTGTAAAGCCTACCCTCAAGCACCTACTCTATTGACTTTCTTCCGTCACTTTCTTATCGAGTTATGATAAATGGTGCCAACTCCGCCATGAACACGACCCTGTTCTAAACGCCCTAGCGTCCATTTTCCTACAACACCGTCTAGTGAGCATAATTCGTTTCACCGCATCGACGTTACTTCTTAAATAATAAAAGCTCTTTGTAAAACTTTCCCTCCTTGAGCGTTCTAAAGCTTTTCGGTATCCAGTAATTAATATTCATGGAGGCTCGTGCCGGAGGGGCCGTGTAATTAATAAACTTATATGATACTTTTGTTTACAGTGTCATTCCTGAAACGCAGGGGAGCTTTGGGAACGCCTGTTTGTCTCAATGTTCAGTCAAATCGAGTCCCCTACTTTATGTACTTAAGTATTTTTGATACAGCCCACCGCACACTGAACGAAATTCTAATTCAGAAGGTCGGTGAAAACGTCAGCCCATTTCTATCGGTGACGACGCGACGGTATAAAACGAGGTCCTAAAATAAATTAATGCTTCATATCAACGAGAGACAAGTATCGTTTAATTTAATTTGAAGGCTCAAGTAATTCGACAAAACTTCTGTAATAAAATTATCGAGCATTGACCGTAGTGTGTGATAAGGCGGTGAGTGGGTGTGGAGGCGAGACGTGCGACCGGACACAGCTCCGCATGTTAATACACGTAAACCAAGATAATCCATAAAACTCACAAAAGGTGCCGAGTTGTCTTCACGACCCGAGGCCTGACTGCACAGAAGCGCTTAACCGCAGCTTAATCTACGTTTAGATACAGATTACATATGAAGATGAAGTTTTTGTTTGACTCCACTAAAATACACAGTCAAATTATTAGTCATCTTGTATAGACATTATATTATAAACTATAAATATCATAGAACACAAATGTATTTAAAAGTTTTGTAACAATTTGACAATTTTAGAATTGAGAAACAATTAAACAGAAGAAAAAACTGTTTTTTTTTTAATTTGTCTACAATAACAGTAAGTTTAAGAATGTTGCATCGAATTGAGAAACTCGCCAAATGTTAAATAGCATGCATTGCTTATTCATCAGTGAAACGCAATCCCCTCAAAGCACTTAAGCACTTAGCGCAAACATATCGATTCTCAATATGCGACGCTAACGCCCCGGGGACACTGTGACAATGTAAAAACGCGAATACGCAGCGCACCGCGTGATTCACTTATTTGTCCTCTTGTGCGGCGAGTGAGCAGTGAACATTACCAAAACGAGAGTTAAACTAGGGTTAAAAGTGTGGAGGGTCTACCCTGACCTCATAATATTATAACGTGTAAGGAGTAAAAGAGTCGGCGTTATCTTTTACACAGGCCCGATTCCTGACCACTTTAATGGGAAAAGCATGTTAGAATTAAACTAAACAAAGACGACGCATCAATTAGGGGCTCTTCTTGTTTTTTTCCCCTTTTTTGAAAAAGGGCTTAACTTTTTAAACTTGTACGTTGACCAGCCGGCGCTCGATGTTGTTCGTTATTTTTTACTGACTTATTTGATTAGATCAATCTCAATGATTCTTGTATGGATTTCAGTTACGGCGATAACGAGATAAATGGATGCAAACATTACCTCTCGTTTATTCTTTAGGGATCCATTAAAGATAATGCAATGGTATCATGGTGTAGGAGCTTGTGGCTAAGTAATAACAGCCGCGCGGGTCGCATCAGGTTAAGCTACACTTGGCGGGGTTGGTCGGTGGATGGGTGACCATCTTTACATACTGAGACTCCTCCGTGCCTCGGAATGCACGTTAACTATTGGTCCCACCTGTCAGTCGTGGATCTTCTTTAAGGGTTGTCAGCAGCCCGAAAGTCTGACAATTTACCAAAGGGAAGTCTTACCAAAGCGTATCGTATTACCCAGTTACTGGGTTGTGGAGGTCAGATGGGCAGTCGCTCCATGTGACCTTTAGTAAATACAATGAGCACTAGTTAATTCGTCTTCAAATATTATAATAATACGTTGATTAGTTTTAAATGCAACTGTCACATCACAATATCGACTTAATTTGATTACATTAACAGCACTCTAAAACCCTATAACGCCAGGCAAACATAAAGGTAATCGTGGTACCACTAAACAGGACTTTGATTATACTAAAAATGAATGCAATAAAACTGAGAGGATAACTCCACAGTAATTAAGACGAGGTAAATATATGGAACGCATTGACGGATCGTAAAGCTAAAGGATTCAAAACAACAAACTGCAAGCCAGTGTTTACGACGGCGACCGAACCGCTTTTATTGTTGTTGTAAAATTCACGATCCATTATTAATTATTACAGACATCATTAATCTACTAATCTATTTAAGGGCGTACGATAAGAATCTCATTTAAAGTATTGAATGAAGAGTGTCCGTAGTGGACTTGAGATAGGCTTAAATTAGCTCTCAGGATTGCGCCACAAGTCCCGATATTACCCCAAACGAAACAGGTTCTTAACGTAATACATTTAAAGTTTTATTTTGTGGGGCTCTCGTTGCGAGTTAGTTCAGTTAGTAATATTTGAATTGGTGGCTGATTTATTACAGGTCGATGTTTAAACGACAAATGCATCGAAACAGATAGGAGCGACATGTCCGACATTGGAGGACCGATGTTGACCACTATACATGGAACATACACGGCGTTATTATTTAAAGAGACGTCCCAAGATATGTGCTAAACTCGCTGGCATTTGACAAAATTTTCTCATATTCATTAACATTTAAAAAAAAATGTTTTTAATTAAATCATAGCATATTATTTTAAAATTAATTATTAATACAATAATTAGATTTATTCACCATTGTTATGTAAAGCCTACTTAATTGCATGTTCTGACTGTATTTTTAATAATATTGCCTTTTCCTTAAAAAGCAATAAGTACAAAATATTTTATTTTAATATATATGTAATTCACGGTGACACTAGTACCTACTATTGCGTTAAACAACGTACTTCAGGAGATTTCAATCGCGTTTAGTGTTCCCATAAAATGGACGGACAAGCCATTGGACTCGAAATAACCTATTGCTGAATTCAGAGAGCCGAATGAATGGTGATTTTATACCGCCTTGGTTTATTCACATTCGTGGACTTTGATTTTACTAAAGTATTAATGTGATTCTGACTTTTTTAAAGAGCTCAGTCGGCAATCATCTATAAATAGTATAAAATAAAGTCGCATTTGTGTGATGCTGTTTTCAGCATAATGTTAGAGAATTTATTCCGGAAGTTTTATGTTTATAAAAATCAAGACGTGAAAATTGTGCGAAGGGGGGCCGGTAGCTAGTATTGATATATACGTAAGCTCAGTGTATTAAAATATCTCCTTTATCATGAAGCAGGCAGGTACTACGGTACAGAGTATTATTAGGTTTAACTTGTAGTGAGTAGTATGATTGTTAATTGATAAATGTTAAGACGTTACAACGATTGGCTTTATTTTGATTCCATGTATGTTTAATTGATTTGTTTTGCGTTTATTTTATTTGATTTCTGTTATTTTGTTAGTAAATTACCTGAAATAAACGAATTTATTATTATTACTGTTTTTTTTTAAATATACTACCTACCCTTTACTTTCCATGAAATTTAATAAACTAAAACTAAATAGAAACTTTAATGAATATTTTAAATGTTTTTTGTATTATTGTGTACTTACCTGTTATGTAAAACAGAGTTTCAAAATTAATTCAACAAAAAAATTTACGAGATATTTCTTAATCTCACGTGTAGCAGTTCAACCCAAAGACCGGATGGGAGTTTCTTTAAGACATAATCTTTACAACAAACTGTGATCGGATCACATACTAACGAAGCACCACGAACACAAGAGATAGATTTAAGTAGCACTGATTATAGTGGAATGAATCTTCGAATCCACTATCAGTATTCTAAACAGCGCTTTTGTTATGAATTGTACGTGTTAGGGTCCAGCATCTTTGGTTTCAATTGATGGACTTATTTTGTTCCGTGTAGTTTATAGCTTGCTCTTTAAATAATACATTTATGTCTAGTAGGTAATGTGGAGCAAAAACACGTAGGTAAACGCTTTAAAGATGTTTCAGGATTTTTCATTTTGAAACGTGTGAACAAACGACTAAAACTAAACCCAAAATGATTTTTTCCTGTGGGAATCAGCATAAAATAAACCTCAGTGAGTGTGGTCAAAGGTCAATGAGACGTTTGGAACACTTAACTAAGATTGTTTGATAAAATGTATTTGTCGTCACAAGTAGCAGCAAAGTGTTGATATAAATATCGCTGCAACGCGTAGGTGGTCACAACTAAGGACTTCGAGCGATACTTAGGAGTGAGGCGTATTTATCGTCACAGATAGAAATCACAGATATTAAAAAATAGCAGATAGCAATTGCTCCTAACGATAAAAAATATCTGTTACTTAAAATCAAAGATCCTCAAGACTGTTACTGTTAAAACTTCGGATACGATTTTCGACTTTAATGAAAATAAATAAAGATGATATTCAATTGAGTTAATACGTATTTATCATCCGTACAAAAATCACAGGCTGTTATTTTATAACAGATAGATACGATTTTCGACTTTAAATAAAAAGATATAAAGATGATATTCGATTGAGATACGTATTTATCGTCCGTACAAAAATCACAGGCTGTGATTTAATAACAGATATTTGGATCTGTTATTTTTTTGTCACAGTCACAGTGATCGCAGATATCGTGTTTCACCTGTTACAACCCATCTCTACGATACTTGCATACTAATAGGGTACTATTACAATATTTTTTTAATCTCACACCTACAATAAGTTACGCTTGGTGGCGTTGGTTCGTGAATGGGATGGGACCATTTTAACATACCGAGACTCCTCCGTGGCTCGGAAAGCACGGTAGGCCTTTGGTCCGGGCTGTTATTTGTGGATCTTTGACAGACGTCACGGGTCGTCAGTCTGTTGTCCAGTCTTACCAAAGGGTATCGTATTACCCAGTTACTGGGATGTGAAGTTCAGATAAGTATAAGTTTTGTTTTGTTTGTTTTCATTTGATAATGTCGCAACACATTACGCAACTAATTTGTTTTTGGCCTCTCATCCACAGATAACTGTCTACTAAAAACACTAATCACTATGCTCTCATCAAGCTATAGACAAAATTTGAATTATTTTGTAATTTTGTTATTGTTAAATACGAGGCTTTTGGGTAATTTGTAGTTCTACTAAATGTCAATGCGTTTAGTTTGTGCAGAATAAACAATTTTTCTTTCTTTCTTTTCTTTCTAGATAGGCAGTCGCTCCATGTAAAATACTGGTATTTAGCTGCATCCGTTTAGACTGGAAGCCGACCCTAACATAGTTGGGAAAAGGCTAGGCAGATGATGATCTACAATCCACGGCACATTGTTTTAAGAGTTACCGAGCAGCTTTTCAATAGGTATTATATGGGTTAGGCAGGTACACAAGGTTACTCATCAAGCTATTATACATTTCCAGTATAAGCTGACCTCGCATTGTACGGAAATCTTATACAATGCCAGTATACTCGAAACAATAAACGTATGAGGTTAATGTAGTGCCTAAAATAGTGACATAGTTACTTATAAAGGGAAAGTCTACGACATCCATAGAAGGTCTGCCTCACTTCCGAATGCGATACATACATCTTACTGATAACCAACAAGGTGGCAACGATCAGCTGATAACATTATTGAACTTAAATCAACTTGTAACACAAGGAAACTTACATAAAATAAAATAAATATAAACCTTCTGGAGGTCTACTCTCTAAGTCCGTCAACGAAGATATGTACAGTCACGGACTTTAATTGATGAGCCACCTGGCACTGTTCGTATTTTACCCGTGTAATGCAAATCGGGTTTATTCGGTTCCCGACACGCAAAGTCATGTCTTCGTATTAGAAGAAGAAAATTATATTTCATATCTTTACCGGTTGGCTAACCTGAGAGCCAGAACTACAAACTTGACAGCAGAGTGACTACCCAAAGTCAACCAATTGCAGGTCTAGCAACAGTAACCTAGCAACAATTGTTTATCGTTGCTAGGTTACTGTTGCGACAGCAACGTTAGCGTACGGAGAAATAATAATAGTCATTTCGACAAGTTCGAAAGTAACGTCTCTGACATCGATATTTCAACTGTCACTGTCTTCAGTTATGTTTTCAGAATTATCGAGTTAATGAGCTATGATTCAAAAGAGGTTGGTATCAAATAGATTGTATTTATTTTTATCATTGAGAACTTATTAGTCAACCTCTATGGATAAGACTATTTCCGATTAAAAGTAATTTATTTGTCATGTTGTTTACGAGCGTGCGTTTTGAGTTCGTGTCTAGTCGTGTAATCTCGTGAATGTATGAAACTGCATAATTGAAAAGTTTGAAGGTGGCTTATCAATTAAAGTCCGTGACTGTACCTATGGGCCCGTACGAAAGTAGTTAATCCGTCAAAACATGTGTAAAATACCATTTTTCAGACGAGCAAAAAGACATCGGGAGTAAGGACAACTGTCAAGTCGTGTTGACAGTCATTCTTAGTTCGGGTCCACAAACTAATCATAATATGTAAGAGATACGGAGTAGGAAATGCCCGTAACATCAGCCGAAACTACGAACTTGTGAGGGAGTAGATCCCCTGTATATCATACTGTACAAGAGCTATGTATGCCTAAAACAGAATGTATTATTGAATTCCTTACAGCTTGGCAAGGAAGGCGTGGCAGTCAACGCATTATTTCAATAGTAAATCCGCATCTAAGTTAAAGCAGTTATTTTGAAAGATTTGATCTCATGGATTAACTCCTTATGAAGTAGATGAATTTATTATGCATAAACCATTTTGGTTTAATGCTAGCCTGGCCTGGCCTGGCCTATAAAAAAAATATTAAACATTTAACAAACTTAAATACAGTGCAGTCATCTAGGTTCTGTCTTTATTCGCGGGCTCTGATCAATAACATTAAAAAAATAAAGCGGTTGCAAAATTTTAAAACCTTGTTTCTGTTCTCAAAAGAATGGCTTAATGCTAAAAATAACAAGTCAGCAATCGAGTACCCGCAACGGATGAATATCCAACGAATAACAGCTTGTCTTCCTTTCATATAAGCATGAAAACATGTTTTGTCGACAAAAACGCAAGCCGTTTAATAAATAAAAAGTTAATTCTCACGTTCGAACGTAACCGCTCACCTACAAGCGGCGCGAGTTGGCGAGACTCGCAGAAACTATTGTGTTGTGAACTATCTACAGAGTATTGTACGGACGAGATTGCTGTTCACCTCTGTGTGTACCTGGGGGGGCCGGCGGTGGCTGTGGGGGGCGCGGGGAGGGGGGCGGCTGCATTGCTTGCTTCGCTATTCCGCGCCACCACATAGTTTTGTTCGCAAGCTCTCATCGGCCTCGAGCTCGTGCTTAAGGCTCAGCCCTTGCTAATTGGACGTTTTCAAGTGTCTGTTACCGGTACTTGAGTTAACAATAGAGCAAAACGCGCTTGTTACAACGCCGGACGGCCGAAAATCTTTGTATGTGCATGTACCAAATTATTTTCAATGAGATTCGTTAGCCACTAATTATTTTGGCCCGCGGTGGTTCCAATGTTAGAAATGTAGTATAGGTATTTAGTTTAACAACGTTCATTAAATCAGGTCATATTCGTAATAAGTACATTATTTTATTTTTTAATGAAACTAGGTCGTCATTTTCATAACTACAATAAAATTCTGGGTGAATTACCAAAATGCTATGGAAAACCCTAGCTTCATTCTGGTGAAGATAAAAATAAAGGCTTGACTTTTAGATCATTTACTGATTAAATCTTTCTGTAATCACTATACCCTGATCTAAAAAGTTGTGCACTAGTATTAGGTCTTCGTATGGATTTTGTTGACTCACACAGATACTGGACGAAATCAACTATACATTTAATTAGGCACTTAGATGAATTTCTTTATTATGCACCAACAAGACAAGTCAATAGGAAAAAGTTATCAAAAATATTTCTTCTTATAAGGGGGATGCGCTAGAGTGGCCCGCGAAATTCAAATTTTGTTACGAGCGCTAATGATATTTAGATCAGCATACAACCTGATACTTACCTGCAAATTGCAAAAAACGTAAGAAAATTTGAATTTCGCGGGCTACCCTAGCGCATCAACCTTAAGGAATTCAAATTCTACTAAACACAACAAATTTCACTTGAACTGCACCCTGATTGCGTAATCAATCAGAATTTGAATCGTTTTGAAACAAATGTCTAATTCATTGATTCATAAGTTCGAAAAAAAAATCTGCGCAACAACGTAAATAACGCAATGAATCTTGTTGAACTGTCAAAATGAAACAAATTAGTCGTAATCGGTTACGAAAATACGTTCGCAATTAGATCGCTGATGTTAAACCTTTTTGGTTCAGTGTGTTTAACAGTAAGTACTTGTATTTTATTTTATAATATCTTTGTTGATGATCGGTGCATCTTGGCCTTAAAACGGAACTCGGCGGAACTTCGGTCGCGCAGGTTCTTGTTAAACGCCGCCGCCCTGCAGCTTAAAGCAATTTGCAAGAGTTCATACCATAGCGGAGCTGTTTGTTCCACGGTTTTATTAAAAGCTCTCGCAGTTTGCGCAAATGCAAATTGTTTGTGATATTAAAATTTCCAACTGTTAATATTAAAACGGCCACTACTGAACTAATTAACTAATGTAACTGACCAAACAGTTTCTGATTTACTGTTTCAACACTAGAACGTATTTTACGTACTTTGTTGTTTATTATCATTTTCAGTAAATGTTTATTATTTTTTTCAAAAGCTTTTAGTACTTTAAATGTAAACCTCATTATTTTCATTAGTATTTTTAAATTTTTGGTATAATATTTACCTACCAACCCACAGATTTTGACACACATGGATCTTATCTATAGTCAAAAAGATATCTTAGAATGAGAAAATTAAATTTGAAATGAATTGAAGGTAAGAAGGAATTTGTTTTTAATTAAAGGCGTTTTTTTATTTTGGTCCTAGTATCATAAGTAGGTACTTTATTAATTGCTGAGAAATAACGTAACACCTAATGTAGGATATCAAATCAACATTATATCCCAGTATTTTTATACTTAAAAAAGATGACAAAGAAAATAATAACAGTTCACAAAACACAAGATACGGTAAGTCAAAAAAAGACGTGAATGCTTTCCTTCAACAATGAAAATATCTAAGCATCTAGGTTTTTACATTGCTAAAAATCGTTGCATGTGAATCAACTTTCGCCTGCCTTACAGTTTCAGTACAAAATATGTTTCAGCCCTTCAGGCATACCTCTGAAAATGTTACAACGTAAGTTCAAAAACTTGAACAAAGAACACGTTTACAGTTAAGAACTAATCCGCAGTGAGCTGAAGTGGGAGACATGAGTGTGAACCGATAGTTCATGCTTGACAGAGTAGCGGTAATAGCTACAAGTCATAATATACCTTATACTTAAGGATTTATAAACTATTTTCGATTAGGGGTTCTTGCTGGCGCCACATGCGGGGTTTGAGACAAGCCAGACTGGAACTTTTCAGATTCGCAATCACACCGCGTGAAAGTTTCAAGTAAGTATTAAGTTTAACGTGAACCGTGGTAAGGTAGTTCCACATTGTACATTCTGTAGTGAACAATTGTGTCAGGTTTTGTTCATGTATAATTTATTGTTATAGGGATCTATGTCATGAGCGTTTGGAATTTTAGAAATTACTTACTTTTAGCCGTTTATTGTTTTTTCTATTATAATATCATAATTAGGGAAAGACCAATATATTATTTAGGACATATGAGCCCCTTTCACCTCCTTCGAGTAATACACACATGATTTAAATGTAAGTATGGACTGTATGAGCACC
Organism: Lithophane semibrunnea; assembly: GCA_947363905.1. Classification (NCBI taxonomy): domain Eukaryota; kingdom Metazoa; phylum Arthropoda; class Insecta; order Lepidoptera; family Noctuidae; genus Lithophane; species Lithophane semibrunnea. The sequence continues at coordinate 3,028,005 of OX376186.1, read as the reverse complement.
TATTATATTATCCTATACTTACTATTAAATGAGCAATATTTATATCTGGAAAAAATCGTTTATTCTATTTTCACCTAAGCAGAGCTCTGTCGTCCAGGTAGGTACTACAAAGTAAAATAAACAATTTCTTTGCAAAATTTTATACGAACAGGCACGGATTTTGTATTAGGTATGTTTCGCGTAGGACATGCGAAGCATAATAAGGGCCTTAACTGAACATAGGTAGTACCTACCATGATAATCACTATCACTAATATAACTTTTGCAGCTAATAAGGCGTCGGTAACATACCGTTTCGCAAACTTTCCACAGCTACGTAGGTATGCAGGCTTAGTCTCGATTAACTTGGGGTTTGTACACGCCGCCACCTCTGTCTGTCTAAACTTTCCGATTGTTCACCAACAGTGCAATATGAACCGCGCTCTTATTACTCTTCTCCTCTCATCTTGTTTAAACTGCCGGCAAAATGAAAGAACTGAAGAGATTGATTAAAAAAACGAATGATAACGCCCTTTTTTGCTATACAGTATGTTAACTAACGAAGGGCGTTCCCGCTAACCTGCAATAGTATAGCGTCTATAAATGCAAAAAATAATATAATCATTTTTTTTTCAGTAAAATTTTCACTAGTAATATTTAATTGATAGGTACGGAAAATAAACAATTGTCACACTTGTCTTTTTACGTTCACATACAAGTCTGCGTGTACGTGTTTCAAATACTTATAATTTAAAAAAATATATATATATTCGTAGTTAATATTTTATTAGCATGTATGGACTATACTATTGCGGGTTAACGGGAACGCCCTTTGTTAGTTAACACACTGTAGTTTAGGTAACTTATTACTTCCTTTTAGATCCTAAACAAATACTTGATCACCATTAAATCTATGTTTTTTTCTAAATTCTGAAAGCACCACTGCAAGGTATTTTTTTCGGTTAAAGTTAAACGTAAGTATATGGCTAATTCTGTAAATATTGTATTATCTTTGACTAAGGGCATTTTAATATTTGGGTAATCTATCGGTTTTTTAAATGGAAAGGTAAACAATGTGTGTTTTTAAATTGGTCCTAGACAATATTTTAAAGGAATTTTAGTTAAACTAAACAAATAACTTTCGATAAGGAAGGCGGTATTTATATTATTTTTAAAGGACGACATTGACTCTTATCTATAATTTCATATTGATACTTATTTATTTAAGTCGATGAGTACGTGGCTAAGTAATAACAGCCGCATGGGTCGATCCATCAGGTTAAGCTACGCTTGCCGGGGTTGGTCCATGGATGGGTCCATCTTTACATACTGAACCTCCTCCGTGCCTCGGTCCCGGCTATCATTCGTGGATCTTTGACGGTCGTTACGGTCGTCAGAAGCCCGAAAGTCTAACAACCAGTCTTACCAAGGGGTATCGTATTACCCAGTTACTGGGTTGTGGAGCTCAGATAGGCAGTCGCTCCATGTAAAATACTGGTATTCAGCTGCATCCGGCTAGACTAGAAGCCTAGCCCAACATAGTTGGGAAAAGGCTAGGCAGATTGATTGACTTATTTATTTATTTAAGTCAGACTATATTGACTGCTCAATGGGGCAAGTATTCGGGCCATAAATTAAATTAAATCAATCAAAGTGGGATTATTCGAATTTGCCTATTTTAGAATCACAATAAAATTAAACAGTCCTAACCTAGAAAAAAAAATACGTTTAAGTGAGATTTCTTCAAAATTAAGTTTTAGTGAGATTTCTTTATTCAAAACCATACCTAAGTACATATTTATTCGATCAAAAAACAAAAAAAAACGATTTCAAAACCATTTTTCGTATCGTTTCATAATTACCTACAGCACAAAACATTATGCAAGTAGCATAAAGGCTCGAATTTTAGCCGCGAATTTTAGCAAAACAATTTCTGAGAAAACTTCACGGCGAACAATGCGGCGGCGTCGCGTTTCGCTGCGAATCGCGCCAGTATGTAAGAGCCTTAATACTCTGAGATAATCGTATCTTATAGTGAATTTAACGGTTAGATGCCGTGCTGCATCATAAATAAATACCTACGTCGCGCTTAATTTGGGCGAGGCACATGTAGCGTTTCAATTTCACGAATAGCATAGCATAGCATATTCAACCTATAACGTTCCCACTCCTGGGACACAGGGGGCCAAAACCGGTCAAATTAGCAATTCCTCTAAAAGCAGTTAGTTCCTAAATCTCAGTTGTCATTAGCGACTCCTCTAATTGGACATAAAATCAATTCATTATTTGTGGACCATTTTACGTTTCTCCATAGAAAACTGTCAAACAGATGAATTATTTCGTAATATGAATTACACACAGATCATATTATAAATTGTTACTTTGTGACATTTTACGATGATTCATAATATTTTCATAATAATGACCCTGCTAAAGTGACCGTTTTAAGCCCGCTGGCCTCCTCTCTGTGAGATGGTGTGGGCCGTAATCGACCACGCGGGCCCAGTGCGGTTTGGTAGATGTCACATGTCTTCGAATTTTTGATTCTAGGACATGCCAGGTTCCTCACGATGTTTTCCTTCACCTTTTGAGAGGATCTATGATGTAATAAATTATACAAAGTAATGCGTCCAAACACTCACAATGGTCCACCTTAAGGACTAAGTGCGGGAACCAAACCTCATAACGAACGAACGAATGCGTCTGTCTGAGTTCGAACCCACGACCTACAACTCGTAAGTCGGTTCCGTTAACACTGGGCTACCACTGCTCGCTTGCTTTAATTCAAAGACGGCATCGTTCCAATAATAACAGAAATGTCGCCGGCAACGTAAATAACTAATACTCATGCGCAGATATAGAATATTTCCCTAGTCTGTAATTGTATACAGTTAAAGTTGGATATACCACAGACTATGGTCATAACGGTAAACCTATATTTACCGCCCATAATTTCCATATATAATTGTTGCCGATTAAACGATCAACCGTTGCATGGTACTTGGAATTATTTACGTGAGAGTCGGACAATGCCTCATGCTATACCGCCAATTACGCCATTATACAACGACGGTGCAAATTTTAAAGACGTTGGCGTAATCTAGTAGATGTTTATTAGGGGACCGCACCCTGCTGTTAACTGTTGATTAAAGGGCACTTACCTCTTTACCCGATGTGTTTTTAAAGGCGTCAGAATGTTAATGAAAATGCGTCATGTTTTCGCCCTCGCCGGCGCTTATTCCGCATTAAATCCTTCCCTAATTAACCATGAGCTGTATTCTTGGCGTAAGTGGCTTTTATTAAATCCATCACTGACAGGTCTGATGAAAATCAATGACAGCCAAAGTGAATCGATTAAGGTATTCGATTCACTTTTGCTGCAATTGATTTTGCTTACAGTTTTTAAAATCAGGTTACCGATAACAGTTCCTGATTTAAATATGATTGATTACGACCCTAATGTCTATACCATCATCACATAAAAAGGGGTTAATTGTCCAAAATTAACATAAAGATAATAAAATTTTGCGTTAATGGGTCCGATCTGTATAGTGTATACGTATAATAAATAATGAACATAATTATGTTGTGGAATACATCTACTTTTTATAGTCTGTAAAAATGCGAATCATGGCAAACCATTTGCTTTTTGACTCTTCACTGCAAGTGAAAGGCTCTAGCTAGATGTCAAAGTCGCCAGTGTTGCCACTTTTCATTCCATTCCAAATAGCAATAAAAATCCAATTTTAAAAATTAAACTTCCATTTGACGGCGTGTGTGTGACGAATGGAAATCGGGCAAAAGGGGTCGTCAACCCCTTCCTTTAAACTTAACGCATTAGTGCAACAATCTGTGTCCAAAATTATGGTGACAGATATTTTTTATAGCAGCCTCGTAATAATATAATATGAAAGTAAATTAATTTATTACCACGTTAATAAAGAGAGACATAATTTTTAAATTGGTTAGTTACGTGTTGAGTTCCGTCAATAAACTGTGACGAGGCTAAATATGTGTATTAGTCCAATGAAGACTAGGATTGATGGCATGATTTATAATTAGACGCGCACTTTCGTATAGCTCGGCCATGATGACTTTTGAAACATAATAAAATACTTTATGATTTATATTATTTAATAAATCGTACATGTAATTAATAATATTATATGGTAAATGTATTGTATGTCATAATATATTTGAATTGAATTCGAGTTTAATTATAAAAGTGAGAATTATAAAATATTATAAAAGTGTTCGTTTTATTTGTAATTGATTATTGCACATGCTGTTTTATTATTTTTGAAGGCATTTAAAGCTAAGCTAACTAGTTAATATAATAGTTATCATCATAACTTATCTCTAAAGGAACAATAGCATGGCTAACATTCTATTCTGCATCGTTAGTACTCAGCGTAAACCATTCATTTTGTTGTGGTTATTTCGATCTACATAATATATTATGTAATTCGTTATAATTTCATATTTGCATAAGGAAATAATAAGCCGTAATTTTTATCTAACCTGTAAATCAAAACGCAGTAAATGTATACAGATACACTCTTAGATTACATATAACTGTAAGCACCCTCCGCCGCTATAAACAACCGCATTCGCAAATAAAAGTTCTCTCCTAATTCTCACACGAGCGTAAACCAATTGGATCGAAGTAATTTACGAGTTAAATCTAAAAATATGTCTTTTCTATGGCGTCCCGGTCTCGTCACAGATGGCTACACAATAATATCGGCAGTGAGACCCCTTCAGAGGGGAGCACCACTTATTTTATAAAGTTTGAATAAGATTTTAAAAAGCTGAGTGAGGCTTATAGATAGATTCGGGTTGAAAACGTTGGGGATATTGTTTCGGAAAGTTTGTGAAAATTCTGTTACTTTCGCCCCTCGACTCCGTTCGACATATAATGCTACGAGGCTTTAGTTTTATGTTGTTTCATTTAAATGTCGTTTCAGAAGCGATTTGAAAAATGGGTTGTTTGAAGGTTTGCCTTTAACCGGTCCTTACATTATGCAATGTTTTCTTGTTTATAAAATATGATACGAAGCCGAAATTGTTACTAGTAACTGCGTTTTTTCAAAGAGGGTCTAAGAAACTTCTAATTACAAATCAATAATCCCCAGTCTGAGTCTCCAGTGTAGACAATAAATCTATGAAGAAAAATAATGAACACATGATCAGTGCAATGCCTTTGATCATCTATCCTAAAACCCATTGCTACAAGCGACTACCATTATCAATCCTCTTAGAGCCCTTTCCAAAATATTCGGACCATAAGCCATCGTATTGGGGACATGACTCGTGGATACGTATGTAAGTACGCTATTAGCTATCCCACCGGCCTGTCCACTCGTATAGCCAATGATCACAGTTCTGGGGGATCAGTGCAGCTTCGTACCGTGACGTAATAAAACTTTATTTGTTAGACGTATGTACGTACTCGTAGTTTTTATTTCCGTACCGCATATTTCCCTGGGCACGCCAAAGATCAGTTTGCGACCGAGTAATTCGGTATCGTTACGTTACGTGACTCTGAAACGATGTTCGCGACGTGTTTCCACCATTGCCTTAGGCCTCCCTTCTTCACCGCGCCACTAAGAAGTATCACTACGATTTTATATGACAAAGATTTAGGTAGCGGTAGATCTTCCACGATGGAAGAAAATATATTTAGATTTCCAATGCCTTAGATAGATTAGCTAGAGAAGGCAGCAGCAAGAGCGATATTGAAGTCTACGTGGGACCTTATGGCGCCACTTTATCATGAAGTAAAAAAATAACCATTAATTTTATGTATTACTAGCTGCGCCCCGTGGTTTTACCCGCGTAAGTCTCGATCCCTTGGGAATATCGGAATAAAAAGTATCCTATGTCCTATTCCAGGTCATGGTCTACTCCTGTGCCAAATTTTATCCAAATCCGTTCAGCCGTTCACGCGTGATGGCGTGACCAAGGGAAATAGGGATTCATTTTTATAAATATAGATGATCCGCGGGTCTAACACCCACCTGAATTATAGCTGTAAGTATCTACCTGGTAGCTTAAAACAGTAACTTTGGCAGAATCATAATAGGAAAAGGAAAATTGCTTTTAGAGGAATTGCTAATGTGGCCGATTTAGGCCCCCAGTTACGCTGAACACCAAGGATCGCTTCTAGTTATTTAAATTTTATACTTGTATGCAGAACTTATTTCCGTCTCGGACCTCTCCTACCTACTACAGTAGGTACATACTCGTACAATGGTGATTCTTCCAGTTCTTTTTTGGTTTTGTGTTCTCCGGCCAATCTGGCAAGAACGAGTACGGATCGTCCCGCCAGCGTATCCTACGCCTGCGTCGGCGACGATGGCCACTGTTTCACGATCCTGGTCCATCTGTAAGTGTGACCCACCCAGTCATACTCTAGCCTCGCAGATTCATCGCCAACATCGGCGATAGCTGTCTTGGAGCGTAATAAGGTGTTTCAAATTCGACTGTCGATCGGTCGAATTCGCAACACCATATAGAAACAATGTATTTTACTTAAATAATGGACCATTTTCGCTTCTTGAACAGAAACAGACGTTTTATTATATTCTGGATGCTCGTTGAGTTTGAGTTAGCTTGCGAATTACGATTCATTTTTATTAAAGCGTAAACGCCTGTCAGTATCTACATAAACACTCAAATGTCCCCTCTTCATGATTTCTAATAACACATTATACACTGGATAATAATATTTCACTTTTCTATTTCCATTACATACGATAATTATTTATTTTTAAATCACAATTACCCCAACCGTAACGTTATATTAGTAACTTATCTTTAATGTTTTTTTACTGCAGCGATAGCTATCTTTTTATAGCCCACGCGGTAAAAACTGAAGCTCGCTAATATCCCGGTGAACTAACAGAAAGTATAAATATTTCAAAAGCGGAAATCTAGACAGACGGACGTCTAGAAATATCCCAAATTGGAATCAAGCTACAGACGTAGCTGCCCTCTTTAATATCTAAAAGCTCTTTAATATATAAAGTTTAATATATATGGAGGTTTTAGGAAGGCCAGTCTGCAAGATTCCGCCGTCTATGTGTGGAGCATTTGTTATTCTACGCGCGTTCTCTGGCGGGGCTTCATCCCGCGCCCTTTGCGCCGATGCTCTCCGTCATTATCATCGCTTTTTGCCTCACATAACTGGCCGCAACCTCGAGAGATGTCCGTATTGTGCGGCCGCACCTACGCACCAATCGTGTCTACTAACACATACGTATGAGTAAAAATGAGCTTTTTAGAGGCGAGACGATGGCCATTCCAGGATAATGTAGCTAGTAGATGTCAGCGTTTAAAACTCTTTTTGTCGTGTAATTAAATATAGGGATCTTATTTATCTTTGCAGTTGTCAGTAATATTAAAAATACTAAAGAGTTTAACTATTTACAATGCAAACAAAGCAAATGTTAAATGAAACATAACATTTGAGCGTTTGTAGGAATAGCTTTTCACCAAAACTCTTAAAGTGCCTATACCTATAAAAACTATTGAGAATTACGTTGAACGATTTTTATTATTGTCTTTGTCATAAGTGATATATTTTACAATGACCACATAATTCAATATATTTACTGGGTACTAAACCACGAATCGAGCTTACACGTGAAAAGATAATATAATTTTTATGTTTCCTCCACTGTTAGTGTGCGTAATGATAGTATTTTATGGCAAACTGTTACTATAAATTAGATTTTTGATTTATTAGTAGTTACTCTAACTAAAATAAAATTATTGCATGAAGGAATGGCAGTATGCGCATCGTATTACACGTGTGTAAAGTGAAAGTAAGTATTTTGAGAAGCCCAAGAAAAAGGGTCGTCTTTGAAAAAATGGTGATGTTAAGCTGGTAGTGTGCATTGGATGGATAATAGTTCACTAACAATCTCTTCGTATTCGTGTATCAGCTCCAGTAGTCACATCTGGACAGCATACATTACTTCGATTTCCGTTTGCCGCTTTGTTACAAAGCGTCACTGTGCCAAATGGGGCTCGTAGAATACGTAACGTTAATCAGCAGGCACGAGAATCCTCACAGGTGCGAATTTAAAATCAATCCTGTTATTGTTTATTCAACAAGTAACATGTATGTTAGTCCCAATTTAATAATTAATATGAGCGGGCGCCATACATCACTGTCAGCGGTGGGACCGTAACCGATACAGTTTATAGTCACAAGACCACTATTCATGTAAAACGTATTCCCAATAGTGTGACATGTTTATTTTCCGGCACTGAAAGCCTTGCCGGGGAAAGGAGTAAAATGAAAAGTAGACACGGGTCCGATAAATAATTGAAGGCTTTGATAGAGCATCGGGAATTCCAGGTCGGAGTACGCCGGCTGGATCTAGAGGGAGCCATCCTTCAAACCACCCTCCGTCGCTACTGAATTATTCCGCAATAACACACTTGTTATAGACATTTCTCGAGGAGTGATACTTTTATGATTTACTCCAACTTTTATTGGCACTTAAAGGAAGTATACGATTTATTTCCCGTTCAATATAAGGTATGGAGTATATCATTTTTTGAGTCTCTACCGAATCTCTAAGGGCGTTCGGAACGGTTGGGCGTCACACGCCATTTATATTTGGGGTGTTATGATGTTTCGACGCGATTTACAGCTATGAATTATGTCGTAGTTTAAAACAATAATATCGATAAATTGAATACAAGCGCGGCAATCGACTATGTATAACAATATTTGTATTTTCATTACTGTTTATTATGTTCTACGAGGATACTACGAATTGCTTTTTATTAAATGCGTATTGATATTTACATAATTATAAATTATAATAACTGTACTGAACTTATGAATGGTTTTAAAGTACCAGAAAATACGTACGTATTTAGGAGTGCTGGTACTGGTTCAGGAGAGCTGTTTAAATATATGCACACCTGTTCATTTTTATTCATAATTAATGTATGCTCGTCATTCTGTTTGAGTGTTAAAACGGTCTAAATTAATTCATTCAATCATTCTAGGAAAACTGAAGTAGGTACCTGAGTGAAGTGTTTGTACATTTTTTAAGTCAAGAGGGTAATACTAAAAAGTAGGCAACTACTTAAAAGATATTAAGAACAAAATCTTGTAATGGACAAGTGCGTCAGACGGCACTAAGTATTCCAGCATATGATGTTTGCCAACGAGCACGTGAGCCACGTTCCGTGTCAGAGCGTGATGCATATCGTGAACGGAGCCGATCAAAAATTATTATACGAGAACATTAAACTGCTGTACATTGTGCTTTATTGACGTCACTTCCGCGGCAATAAAATCGGCTTGTCTCGAAAATGCATAATTTGTACGACAGTCACGCGCATTACGCTACTAAACGGTGTCTTTGAGAACACATTTCACACTAAACTCTCTGGGGGCTGCCTTTCGATCATAGATAAAGCTTTGTTTTATGCGTTCGAATTATTATCGTCAAACGCTTGTTTATGGCCACGGGAATATTAATATTTCTTTATATCGAACACGCACGCACCTATTCCTTCCCGCCAATATGCGGAAAATAATTCTTATGAAGGCAGTTTCTGTGTCTTCGTATGCTCCACACTGCGACATATACAACACATGCTTTAGAAACCGAAAAAGGGTTATTGTTGTGTATCTGAACACAAAAAGGTTTCGAGATGTTTTTTGTGCGGCTAAGCGGTATCTTTTGTGACAAAAACATTTCTAGCGAATCCATTAATTAGTGAGATATACGACACACCCGCAGCCTTTGGCGCTCAATTATAGCCAGACCTTTGACGCTTGATTAATTCCGACACAAAACTGACCTATTACAGTTTATTGATTACGATCTCCAAATCGATTCAAAGGGCCGCGCTTCCCATATGCTGGTTTGAATAAAAGCTTAAAATTCCTTGAATACCCACCGAGAAAAACAATAACTGAGGAGTATAAGGAAGGAACGGGGACAGTGTCACGTAATAGGTCCAGCTTCCGGTACGTTTATCAAAAAATTTATTTGGACATTCCTAGCGCGCTTCGGCTGCGCTTGCCCGACTGGATGTGTTGGCATTTAATTTATCTATAACGCTGAAAATGCCGGAGACGGCCGCGCAACCGTTATTGCTGGGGTTCTCTCACCACTGGCAGGCTACGCACTTCCGCTATGTCAATGATTTATAGCCGCTTATGGCATTTGCGGCGTTTAACTGTGTGTTGTCCGACCCATTGTCCGAGGATCGTCGAATATGGACGAGAATGATTCTTGAAATATGAGCGGGGGTTGGCTGCCCTATAATTTTTGATTTCGCGTTCTAATGCAAAGGGTCAATGCATGCTTTGTCCAAGTTTAATCTGTTTGCGTCGCCTAAAGGTGACGTTGATTTGTTTGCGTGTCGATTCGTCGCGCTATTGTCATGGGCGTTTTAAAAAACATATGAATGGATTTATATTCGATTTTTAGTACCGGAAGTTTTTAGAGATAAATTTTAACAACGCTCTTTGTTGCTAGCGTTGACCCTGGGTAAATAACCGGATATTAGTAGTAGCAACATTGTCAATTTTATTGACAAACCTTTTTGACGTAGGTATCCTTGTAAATAAATCTTTGGCTTTTTGATACCTATTAGTAATATGTTTATTAAAAATTAAGATTAGACTTAATACTTTCATATGCATTTTGTGTTCTAATGGCAATGATTAATCTTGAAGTTTTTACATTTTATTTTATCGTAATTCCCAGGTTATTCTTTCAACTGGTGCTATATTAAAATCATAAGTGGATTATGCGGGTATTGTTGACATTTATGGAAGTTACAAGCGGTATGACGTGTAGCCACATTGCCCAGCGCGGTTCTCACGCTCTTACTCTGTCAACGACTCACTCACTCTATCAACACTAGACTTGATTAAATATTATACGCTCCAATCTCAATCCTCCAATAACATTTACAAGTGTTACAAGTCTGTATACAGTAATACAGAACCCTTTCGTGAAAATAATCACAGACGTAAGTGCGTCCTGCCAGGGTTGCGGGTTAGTCCGAATGGGATACCGGGACCTTGGCAACAGGCAACTGAAGGAACACGGGTGGGTTTTAGTCAGTAAAAGTCTGACACGCCCTTCCGCTCCACCCAGAGCGGGAGAAGTCATTGGATGATTTACCACACTCAAAAAAAAAAAACAAAAAAAAAAGACGTAAGTGCGTAGGTACCTAAAAGGGAAGGTAAGATCACTTTCTTGTCCATCTGACAAAGAAGTTTTTCTCGACATCCATGCATCGTAAGAATTTGAATTTTGTAACAATGTCAGGTTTCGATGACGTGCTCACAGATCGCCGTAATGTCGGGAGAGCAGCGACTGCTTAGTATAGTCAGTGTAGTTTGGTACGGAATAATAGTTTTGCGGAACGCTCTTGGTGCTTTTTACCCGACTACAGCAAAGCCAAAAGGAAGGGTTATGATATTTTTCCTTTTATTGATGCTCTACTGCAACGTGGAATGACAGTTAGTCCAAGTTACTCTTGACGTTAAAGTAGATGGTCGGTAGGACAGATCTAAAACTTGCAATAGTTTGATAAAAATTAAGAATTACATTTTCGTATTAAATGCAGGCATGTCTACATGGTCCTCATATGGTTTAGACTTTAAAAGAGACTGCGACCTCTGAGTTTGTTTCGGCCTTTCCTCTCAGAGTAGGAAAAAGGAAACGCCGACCTCATCTAGCTTATTTTTAATATTGTTTAATAAGACGTGTAAAAGTGATTCTAATATCTTATTTATAGAATAAACAATTTTATTTCATTTCAGATAAAGTTCCAACTACAGTTTCGCAATGCATTAGACAAGTTAGATGAAACCACAAACAGATGCTAGGTGTCTGAGCGGCGAAGTCAAAAGGTTTAATGTTGTACTCTTTGAATGACTAATTCAAACCGAGTGTGTATCGTGTGATTCGTATTAAGATAAGACAAATTTTGGTTTGGCGACTCGGCAGCGATACTAAAAAAATTATAAACTGATGAAAGATTTTGTGTGCTAACCAAATAGTATACTAATTCATAATCAGCCTATTATGTTCCCAATGCTGTGACACAGGTCTATTTTCTGAGTGGGCCGTATTCCATCGCGCTGTCCCAGTGCGGGTTTTGCAGTGCTACGATATGCTGGTCTCATAGCTTGTTTAAATCTTCGTCCTTCATTATTTTCTTCAAAGCCCTATATTTTTTCTATCGACAAACTATTATTTTATTAACTTCCTTGGACATAGAGTTATTGGTAGAGATAATTTGTAGAAATTTTTGAAAGAATAACACACACTGCACGAAAATCAACCGATAGAACAAGCAGAATTAAAAAACAAACACTACCATCAATTGCCTCCATCATATCGAAGTAATCAAACAAGTCTTGGAAAAATACAACGAAACTCAGAAGTCCTTATACATTGCCTTCATCGGCTGTCCAAACATTCAACTATCTAACCCATAAATATATTTTGTCTAGCCTAAGAGAACAAGGAGTGGAAAATACCTATATCGAACTAATGAAAACCAATCTACGGTAAGAGTATATATGCCGCCTAAAACTAGATTCGAAAAGAGACCCTTTCCAATAAACGGAGGCGTCAGACAAGGACACTCAATATCCCCCATGATTTGTTAGAACGAATCGTTAGACAAATAGACAGTACAAAAACAGTCTTAACATCAACGGTAGCAGATTCGCAGACGATAATTAGCTGTTAGAAGAAGATCCCAATAAATTAGAACTACGTTACTTGCATCTCTTTACATTTAGAACGAATTTAAAAAAAAGGAAGACACGAAGACCAGATCAAGAAAACCGGTAACCTAAGTATGTATCTCCTCCTACGCTAGTTCTACAGGAATGGTGGATTGGTGGCCTATTCGTAGTACCACGCAGCACCACGCAGCACCACGTAGCACCACGTAGCACCACGTAGCACCATGTAGCACCACGCAGCACCACGTAGCTCCACTGCTACGTTGCTACGAATAGGCCGACGAGTTGTTGGTAATTAAAAATCCAGTCGGCGTTGAACATAAAAATTATGTTGATTTAAACACAATTTTTTTATATTACTACTATATTTTGCCCGGACTTTACATTTAAAAAAAAAACCAGTCTGCCCACAAGTTTTCATGCTATTTCGTGGAATATCAGTTTATTTCCTATAGGTTATTTGACACAAAATCTTTATTATTATAAATAACAGCTAACGTATCATTCACTTAATCGTAAACATTCTTATTGATTTTTACATTGCGTTTAAACATAGATTTCCTGTAAAATTCGTTGGCCTAACAATAAATCACTTAGCGCCCGGACAGTTCTGTCTAAACCCGTCTTGGCCATTCTTATTTTAGGCAAATGGATTTCCGTCTGAATTTCAGAGTGCAGGGCAGACCAGTAAACAATTCTATTCTTTACATTTGATATTTCTTTGACTTCTCTTAGCATTGATACTGCAAGTTCACAAATGTCCGTTTTCACTAAAAAAGTTTAGCAACGCGTTATTAGGTAATATCATACTTAAGCAAATCCTAAGCAACCACCACCATTTCGCACCCCTAAATAAAAACCCCACTAACTCAAAAAGTACGAGGTTCGAGTTAGTGGCTTTATCGACAACCTGACTCGAATACTTATACATCAATAACTTATAAGCTTTAGAAAACGTTACCATTATGAATGTCTCATTAAAAGCTTTGTTAACTCTCCTATAGGTACATTCTAAAAATAGTTTTTCGTCATTTCTAAAAACTGAAGTTTTTTAGTTGCCGGAGTCTTCATCTAGGGGTGCGATTTGTTTCTCAGAAGGCAACTCATAAGCTTCGAAATGTAGATTTTTGACACTTGTCACTTGTGTGCGGTTTTTTAAGTAAAGTTCAGTCTCCGTCAATAGTGTTAGAAATCTGTTGCTCATTAATGCGTAAAAGATGTGCGTCCTTGGTGCGCAGGGTGCGAGCCAGTTCCAACAGCATCCTGGGAATGATTGCTGACAGACTGGACTGCTGTATTGTTAGTCGTTGCTTAGAATGCTGAAGCAGTAATTGTTTTGTTGTGTGTGTTTTGTATAATTGTTTGTTGTACCTGTATTACTAACATAGTTGTAAGTTTATTTTATTGTTAGTAACACTGTATGAGTCTCATGGTTGCTCTCAAAAATGAATTTAACAATAATTATGATTATTAAATTCCTTATTGACAGTAATCGTATTAAGATTTGTTTTTTTTTTTTTAGTCTTAGCTACGAGCTCCTCCACTTCGGCAAAGGTTAGAGGTCCTATTTAAGTGCTATTATTATTCCCATTGTAGAGCAAATGACACTTCGTACACACTGGTATGCTCAAAGAGTAAGCTGCGTTACTCTCAATCTAGCTTAGACTGCGTATTGATGATTTCAGTTCAGAATTCCGATATCCACAATTTTTTTTAAATATATGGCTACCATTTGCTCGACCTCCACAACCCAGTAATTGGGTAATACGATACCCCTTGGTAAGACTGGTTGTCAGACTTTCGGGCTTCTGACGACCCGTAACAACTGTCAAAGATCCACAAATTACAGCGGGGACCAACGGTTTAACATGCTCTCCGAGGCACGGAGGAGTCTCGGTATTTAAAGATGGTCACCCATTCACAGACCAACCCCGGCAAGCGTAGCTTAACCTGATGGATCGACCCGTGCAGCTGTTATTATGTAGCCACGAGCTCGCTCAAAGCTCGCAAATAATATAATACCTATACTACGAACAATAGCAATACGATTCTCGAACAACGATAGCAACATAATATTTAATGCTCTTACATTCGACACCTTTATACAATTAAATCGAAACTGACTTCCTTGAACAGCTTCGAATACATCAAACTAGGTGCCCGGTCTCCTCTCCTCCTCTCTCTTGCCATCGTCATCTCTCTCGTCACCGTCTCCAGTCTACAAAACAGGACAGGTAGGTGCAGGCACCACTAGGACACCACCAGAGCCTGAAACTTTACTATTTTGTTAGTAAAAGCTGTATCAAGATCTAATGCTCCTAAAAAATAAGTTAAACTATTTGCTCAAACAGTTTTCTCTTGCCTTTTTTCTCAAAAAAATGTCACTTAGGAGACAATATAGCTTATTGATGTGTAGGTGATGGTGAGGAGCTCGTGGTTAAGTCGTAACAGCCGCACGGGTCGATCCATCAGGTTAAGCTACGCTTGCCGGGGTTGGTCTGTGAATGGGTGACCATCTTTAAATACCGAGACTCCTCCGTGCCTCGGAGAGCATGTTAAGCCGTTGGTCCCCGCTGTCATTTGTGGATCTTTGATAGTTGTTACGGGTCGTCCGAAACCCGAAAGTCTGACAACCAGTCTTACCAAGGGGTATCGTATTGCCCAGTTACTGGGTTGTGGAGGTCTGATAGGCAGTCGCTCCATGTAAAATACTGGTATTCAGCGGCATGCGGTTAGACTGGAAGCCGACCCCAATATAGTTCGGAAAAGGCTAGGCAGATGATGATTTTTAGGTAACCCCAAAAGCATATGCTGAGTATCTTTCTACGATTTTCGGGTTGCTAACGTGTATGTTTTAACTTACTAGTATTTTTATCGTCCGAGCATGCTTCAACGTGAAATTCAATTTGAGGAAACTGCAAACTAAAATGGGTGTCGCTGATTTCGGCTAACGATATCATTATAACATACTTTTGCAAGAACAGATAGGTAAACTGTTGCCTTTTTTCCAACAATAAAGATTCCAAAGTGTTATTGTGATGTCTTTGTTACTAAAAATAAAAAGCAGTAATTGCTTTTTTAATGTTTTAAAAACTCATTTTGTTTAATTGAATGGCTTTACCGCAATATAATATACCTAACAGTCATTTAAACCCAAGTTTAAGAAGGTTTTTAAGTTCATTTTAGTACATTTTAACAAGGTATCTAATGTTAAAAAATCTTGTTACTGTATTAACTATTAGGCATTTTTATGTCATAAAGTTCAAGTTACGAACGCGCGTAAATAACTATTGAAGTATGTTTCTGTTCGAGTTTGAGATACGGCCAAATAAACACGCTAGGAAAAACGTACACACAGTAATAATTGGTAATTAAAAGAATTTCATTTGTGACGTAGGTATGCTAAAATAAAAGATTCACAGAAGGCGATTACTTCTCTAACTATTCAATTTTCGACTCAATCAGAATTCAGGAAAATTCAGCTATATCTGCAGTGTAAAGAATAGACTACCTACTATGTAACCACTTGTTTGACTCATCTGACCATACAAAAATCCATTTGTTATTCGATTCAAAGCAATCCATAAAATGTGGAAAAGCTTGGTGATTTTTTCCAGGAATCTTTGCTTCTGTAGCTTAATATCGTTTTAGATTTAAATTTAAATCTTTTTGCTTTGAGATCCATTTCTATTAAACGTTGTATGTTATAAATGACGGAGCAGGATTACGAGATTTAAAAGATTAAAAAATTATGATTAGTTATGAATACACAAGGTTAAGTAACATCGATCCTGGATCAAAATAAATGAGGAAATAATTGTATAATTGAATGCGAAGCTAGGTTATTTTTTATTAAACGTGACATATTATTGCTAACATACAGCTAGATAGGCAACTCATCAGCAGTCGAGTCATGCAAGGGACAGTATATTGCACATAACTATGTTCATTTCTCGTTAGCCTGCAATAAAAGGCAGGCGCAAAAACGTCGAAGCATTTCGAGTGCCAATTAAATCGCCACAAACATCCTGTAAGCCGAGATTATCGTATCGTAACAAGCATCGGAAACCTGCCCACTTCTCTCACACTGAATAAATTAAATAAAAACCCAATATAAAATAAATTAGAAATTGTTACACCAACGGTTGAGCACTGTTCTGTCTTGGGTTGGCTCATTAACTTTGCGCATAAGCGGAACTTAACGAGACGAAACCGAGTGGGGAAATATTTATATTTTATTCATAATTCATGTTGTCTTCGAGATAATTTTAAGGCGCACAATTTGGTTTCCACAGCACTTGTTTGTTTAATTTAATGATGTTCTTTCCCAATAGATGGCTCTGTGCGGCGCTTAATTACCACGCAACGCACGTGCGCCTGCCGTCTATAGATATTTTATGTCGATTCAATTCCGTTTCCTTAGACTTTCTGAGTATTTACGAATACGTAGGTATGTATGACGTTTTCAGCTACCACAGTAGCTACATCAGAACTATTTATTTGCACTAAGCACAGTAGATATTATTGTATAAAAATGGTTATTTTGAATTTTGATTCATTAATGTGTTTTATTTATTTTATTTTGTTGTCAAATCTTAATTAAGATATACATCTAACACTAAAATATACAAATTATGTACCTACAAATATACAAAGGACAAAAAATAAAAATAAAGGAGGAGCTCATTGGGCATTAAAAAATTCATTATTTGTAAAAATTACTCACACTGTTTTATAATGAGACAAGTACGTAATTAAAGATAGATAGCTAATTAATGAACTTCCTTAGTAACCTTTTTATTTCTGTTGAAGAAGATAATATATATTCTTCAATAGGTATTTCATGTTATCATTTCCTTTTAATACCATTCAATGACGTTCAGATTTTATTTTGAGGCCATAGAGAACCTTCCCGCAATAACTGTGAAAGACTGGATTCGTTCTTTGTTAATCTGCAGCTGAACAAGCATTTGCTATGTGGAGTCGTTCTGCTCATACAAAGCAGTTAGTGTATTTAGCCATGAATCAATCTTGAAACATAACTGCCTTAAATGAACTCCTGTCAGATTTCTGTACCTATTCACTGAAATCGACACACCGGGTGTTTGCAGGTCGAAAGAAAGTACTAGAACCTGAAATGTATAACAGCATACTAGCAACAAAACTACTGGTCAACAGAGCCTCAAAAGTCAAAACAACTTCCTGGATGCGATATCTGATTTAAAAAACAGTTTCGTAAATTATTGTTTCGTATTCCGCAAAATTGAATCCCCATCACACTCTACCGACGCCTAACGAAGCCTACCGATGCCTACCGAAGTTAACCGATTCTCAGAGTCAGTTCAAAGCAAAGACAAATTTTGAACAGTTCCATTCTTAGATGCAAAAACCAGGGCCTATCTCACATTTTGTATGATCGATGAGATGAGTGCTGAAGCAAGCGCCGCCGTCCGAGTGGTGAGACATTGAATTAAAAATGTAGTAAGTAAGTTTTAAACACACTTGCTCGAAAAGTCGTTCTTATTGCATAGCTTTTAGATTCACAATACAGTATTGAACAAGCGTACTTTTTACTTTGCATATTGAGAATTCAGCTTTCAAAGTAACACAGTTTAGCAAATGTATACAGAATTATCAAGGACAACATTTTTTTCGGAAAAATACAATTATGAGTTTCGTTCTCAGCATATAAGTGTGTGTTGCTTTCACAATGTCAATAGATATAATAGATATAGTTTTTTTTTTTTTTGTAAACGGCCTATGTTTTTTTTGTTTTTGTTAGCCGTTCTTGTGTCACTGCTGGGCAAAGGCTTATACTCATTTCCACCTCTCTCTGTTTATAGCTACCAACTCTACCAAGGACCAATCTTTATTAAAGGCGTCCAGCTCATCCCGCCATCTCCATCTGGGCCTGCCGCGATGTCGCTATTAAGTTGATCCGAGTATTACTAAATAGATTCGACAATTGAGTATATTTAACGACACGTGGATGATGGTGGTTCATCTCGACTTTGATAGCCTTTGAGAATCTAAGAATCGCAGCAGTACGTTACATTAAAACCAATTTTTAGGGATGTACTAATATCGAGAATACTACTGGAACATCACCCGCCATTATCAAGTCGGTACGTAACAGTTGCTTTATTAATTTGAATAGCATTTATACCAAAACGCAGAACGTTGTAGCTGGCAGTTTGTGTGTGTTCCCGTTTGTTTTGATGGCGCGAGGATGCAGGGTAAGACAATGATCGAACAAATAGGGGTTTGTCACGCGACGCACGCCTAATCAGGGATCGACGATGTACCAGAGCGCTACCCGACAACGCTTATTTATGCCTTGCCGATATCGAACGACAGTTTTTATTACCAGACGATGCCCGTTATAATTCATACTACACAGTGCGCACGTTTTTAACGAGTGCCTTTAAATAAAATATGTTATTTTCCCATCCAATTAGAATTTCCGATGGATGTATCGTTGAGGTTTTCTTTTAGGGGACAAATTAAGGTAGTTAAAATTAAGTACTTACTCGAAAACTTTAAAAGGAAAGCTGTTATTTCATCAAACTGTTGTAAGCTATTGTGAACTGAAAAGAAAAAACAAAACAAGCATTTTAATCTATAGAATTATGTATAATTTGCTTTATTTCAAGCTTTTTAGTTTTATTAATTTATTATATATATATTTAAATTAATAAGACTTATTTAGAATTGGCTCATTATTTCCTGGCTTTTATTTTATACCGATAAGTTGTATTTTTTTTTTAAACGTCTCTCCCCCTCCCTTTTTTTGGATTTGCAGATTCAATATATCAATATTATATAGCCTATGTCACACCCACAAAAAAGAAAAATCCTACGACACCTCATATGTTAAAATCTATCAAGCCGTTTAGGCTACAGAGCGTACCCAAGAAATAGACATAGATACATACATACCCTCGAAAAACATGACCCTCCTTGTGGGGCAGTCGGGTCAAAATATTACGCTTCCATCCTTCATTAACTGCTTCCTTATTCCAGTTATACATACACTAACAGATTTATTGAATTCATTCAGTACTTGCTATCAATAGTTATGCTTAAAATCTCACCATCCTAATTATTTCAAAGTTTATTTTACTCTAAAACCAACAAATTCTAGATAATATATGTACTAGGTTCACTGTTTTACTACAAAAAATTAAAGTAGGTAATGTTTTATTCATGTTATACTTTTGACTAACGAAGAACTAAACTGAGAAATAGTTTACATAGGCTTTAGAGAACATGTGTAGTAGTGGGGGGACGCGCCAAGGTAGCCCACGAAATTCAAATTACGTTTTTTGCAATTTGCAAGTTAGTATCAGGTTGTATGTTGATTAGAATATGATTCGCGACCGTAGCAAATATGGCTTTACCGAATTACAGTCATTAGATTCAGCAATACCTATAACTCCTTATGTTAGAATAATCCTCAAATGTCATGATTTCATGAAATAATCATTCAATAAGATTTATGAACTTAGAGAGTTGTAATGATGGTTTTTATGAATAGAATTCTATAAATAAATACCTATATGATAAAGCCGCGAATCATATTTAGATCAACATACAACCTGTTAATGACCTGCAAATAGCAAAAAAAGTAAGAAAATTTGTATTTCGTGGGCTACCTGGGCGCATCCCCCCACTACCTACACATGTTCTAGAGAAGTCTAACTCCCCTGACGCACACAGAGAAAGAGGCACATACCTATAGATTTGTGAATGTGAGAACGTTGTAGGCTTAGTGGACTGTAGATTTGTTGAACATCATTTCGTTAAGTACCTGGTATTTGTTGAAAGGTCTACATTGTCCTCCCATGCCTACTAACACTGTATTTTGAAAATATTGTAAAAGCCAATTATTTTTAAAAGAGTAACCGTGAAGTTTCTTGCCGGCTCTTCTCCATACGTACGACAAATTGGAACCGTGCACCTAGCTTCTGATGTTTCATAAGTGTCCAAGTAGGTTTATATGAAATAAAATATTTTTATTTTTACTATGATAGAAAGCGTTTCGTTAAAAAATTCGGAGCAAAAGTTGAAACAATTTCAACCATAATAATTTAGCATCATTTCAAAACTCGTAGCGGCACTTGCTTCGTTCATTGTTACTTATGAATAATTAAAACGGAAAATTTTAATCTAAATGTATCTAATTAAGATTAAGACTCTTACCTGACGCACTATTGCTGAGATATACCTACCTTATACTTTTGGATAATGCTTGGTTTACTTGCTCATTGTTAAAATCTGTGTAAACGATCTTGAACGAAGATCTCATTTACTTTGTGAAGAAATCTTTATCTTTCGCTGTGAAAACTCCCAATAAGTTGAGAAAACGTAGGATTTCCTTTAACAAAATACCAAGTGACAATGTATCGTAAAATTATGCGTATTATAACTAAAAGCAGTAAGGCACTGTAATTATTAATTAATATAAGAAATAGTAGCCACATTTCTTACGGTAAATATATAAAGCCCAACGTGTCTGATACAATTGTTAACGTGTACGCTGTTTAGCTTAGGTAATGGTTTTAAACGTGTAAAAATGCAATAAAAAATTATGAGGTTCTTTATTATAAAATAGTTAATTGAATCAGGCGTCACTTTGCACAAATCCACGAGCCATCCTCAGGATGACGATTGATCATTCGCGAACCTGAACACCTGAGTCACTCTAAGTCCAGCGCTCGACGTGGCAACACGTCATGTTCAGGTTCGCGACTGGTCAAATGTCATCCTGAGGTTTCCTCGTTGAGAGGTGAAACACAGGTTTTTTGTGCCTCATGGGGAATAGTTAAGCGGAATAGGTTACTAAATATCGTCTGTTGTATTTTTTTTTAATAAATGCCGTATGTTTTAAGATCATGTACCTAGCAGTCTATCTGCCAGTTGAAGAAACGAACTTTAACTTTTAAAGATGTCATTAAATACTAATTTTCCAATAACTTCTTTTAACTTGTTAACATTGGACTCGATTCTTTTGGCTCTTTGGTGAAATTAATTAAATCATTAGCGTTAATGATCCATTACGTAATGGGGCATTAATGTTTGTCTTTGTGCAACTGGGTGTATACTAGGGCATGAATCTCGGAATCTCGGAATATCGCAATATCGGAATCTCGGAACGTAAGTTCCGATATTAGAATTCCGATACTGAGTGATCCAATATCGGAATATCAATATCGGATTTTTTAAAATATATTTTGAGTTTTAAACTAAACCTATATTTTAGATCCTTGTGTAGCGCCGAGCGCGACAGCGCGCTACCGTATTCCCGTTGCCAGCTCGCTAAGCATGC
This sequence comes from Lithophane semibrunnea, assembly GCA_947363905.1. Lineage (NCBI taxonomy): Eukaryota > Metazoa > Arthropoda > Insecta > Lepidoptera > Noctuidae > Lithophane > Lithophane semibrunnea. Next base: position 3,005,947 of record OX376186.1, on the reverse strand, counting down.
GATACAAGAACAATAATAGTGTTATCTGTCTCAAATTCTCAATCGGAACGGTCAATTCGGATTTTCCATCTGGAATTTCTCAGTGGCAGTCTAGAGTCTGGATTACAGCCCAATTGATGGCAATAGGCTTGTTCTCTTTTACATGGAACTGGAGCAAAACTGGTGAAATGTGGGTGTACTATAGCCTAACACTTCGAAGAATACACGCATGATGTTAAGTTATGTTAAGTACCAAAAAGTAACTAAATATGTGTGGGAATAGGCAATAATATTGAAGGATAATCATAAAATGGCACGTTAAGCAGTTGGTACCGGCTGTCATTCATGGGTTTTAACAGGTTAAACACGATATCTGATATCACTGTTACTGTTACAAAAAAATAAAAGATCCAAATATCTGTTATTAAATAACAGCATTTTATTTTTGTACGGACGATGAATACGTATTGAAATCTCAATTGAATATCTTCTTTATTTTTTTTGGTTTAAACTCGAAAATCGTATCGGAAGTTTTAACAGTAACAGCTGCGGTAACAGTCTTGAGGATCTGTTATTTTAAGTAACAGATATGTTTTATTGTTAGGAACAATTGTTATCTGTTATTTTTTAATATCTTTTATTTCTATCTGTTACGATAAATACGCCTCACTTCTAATTCATAGATCTTTGCCAGTCGTTACGGGTAGTTAGAAGTCCAAAAGTCACAATCAATCTTTGCAAGTTCCTTGGTTGTGAAAATCAGCTATGCAGTCGCTTTATGTAAATAAATGTAATACTGGTATTCAGCAGTATCTGGTAAGACTGAAAGCCGACCTCAAAATAGTTGTGAAAAAGCTAGATTGATTGAAATAACAAAAACTACAAATTAAGTGCATGATAAAATGGGCAGTATATTTATAATATTGAAAGGTTATCATAAAATAGTAAATACAGTAATTACAGCGGGTATACTTATAACAAAACAACTAATGTTTGAACTAAATTAAAGAATACTATTAAAAAATGTTTTTTATTGCATTCAATCCAACCTCATACCGAATTTGTGCAATTTTTAAAGAAATAACGAAATTCCGATATTAATATCGGAATTCCGATATTGAGATCTAATATCGGAAATCAGTATCGGAATTGAAAACCTTCCGATATTACATGCCCTAGTGTATGCCTCGAGGCTAAAAAACAAACAAACAAACTGGACAAAATCAAACTGATAGCTAATTTAGTTTTTTTTTTATTTTTTATTTATTATTTGTATGTACTACTTGTAACAATGTTAGGACTATTGTAATATCGTATACTTTTACAATCTTTGTGAATATGTGAGCACCATGTATCTGGTAATTAATTTATTCATTATTGCTCCATTTATAATTCTTTTTACCTTTTGTGGTACAGTAATCTTATTATAGATGCATCGTCTTCACATATAATTATATAATTAATGTATACAAAATATTGTAAAACATTTTTAAAAGAGTAACGGTGGAGTTTCTTGCCCATTCTTCTCCATACGAAAACTACCTTTTGGAAGGGGCAACTAGAATCAATTCTATTTCTTTGTTTGACGTTCAAAAGTGCCATATTATGTGCCTATTTGAAATAAATTATTTGACTTTTGACTTTTGAAAAGCTCAAGCCTATGCGGCTAACAACCATGGTAACCTAATGCATGCACCGTTGTTGTCTTGTATAGCTCCTTAAATTGGACAAATGATCTTAGATTATCATTATAAACACCCTAATTTACCATTGATTTTAATATGAAATTGTTTTCATAAACCGGACAATTTTGTGTAACATTAATAAAAACGTAGAACTTCGCATCTGTAGCTAATAAGTGTAAATCTAGAATATATGTACATAGTATCTCTAAAATAGATGAAGAAAGTAAAAAAGATTATTCGCACGCTACAAACTTTTCACAGCGGTTTATTTCCTGGTTTGAGTACGTCAGTAGCCAAGTTCCAGCAAAATTGAAAACTATTGTACACTTGTACAGCCTTCGGGTGTTTCGGTGATATTTAAACTCATTTGGAACTTTACCGAACTTAACTAAAATAACAACAGTGAACTTGTCTGCAAGTGGAAAGGAAGTATTTATTACAAAACAGTAGATATTTGGCAATTAAATTTTTTGTAAACTGCGCTGCCTCGAATGCGGATATTGAATTTTAGGACGAGCCATGGTTTTCTTTCCACGTTCGTTTCACGTATGTTAATCTCCTCTACTGTTATTACTGTAACGAATTTGTTAATAACACACAAATTCGCAAGTGAACACATAAAATATTGACAGAAAGTCAAACCATGGAAGTTGCACCATACTTTTTATTCTATACTAGCTGCGCCCCGCGGTTTCACCCACGTAATTCTCGACCCCATGGGAATATCAGGATAAAAAGTATCCTATGTCCTATTTCATCTAAATCCGTTCAGCCGTTTTAGCGTGAAAGCTTAACAAACAAAGAAACATTTACAATAATTCGCATTTATAATAATACTAGCTTCCGCCCGCGTGGTATTTCGATAAAAAGTAGTCCTTCCCCGGGATGCCATCTATCTCCTTGCCAAATGTTATCGAAATCCGTTCAGTGGTTTAGGCGTGAAAAGGTAACATACAGACAGAATTATTTATTCTTAGGTAAAATTGACATATGCCAGACTGTTGCACACTTCATACAGTATTTTTTGACTGTGAGAATGACTGAGTATTTCGACAGTTTTATTGCGAGTGTGTGTGCCTTCACAGCTTTCATAGAGTCTAATAGACATTGAAAAGCCAGTCTGCGCACAGCATTAACGCACCAACCATATATATACGTGAAGTTACGGATACCGGCCCGTTACCATAATAATCTCTAAAAATTTAACAATTTATAATTTAATCTGCCAAAACTTTTATGATTGTTAAGACTTTCATACATTCGACATCGGACTGATTTCGGATTATATTAGAGATGTGCACGCGTCTATGTTACGTCTCGAAGTTTTCCGATAATGTAAAGGATAATTGAATGGATCCACTGAAAAAATAAGCTCGTACACACACTCACACAACACGCACACATCGTCGTCACATTTTTACGTAATTTATTTTTATTAACAATATTACTCCGCGCCATTCCATTGATTTTGGTAATATTAGCATGATGTTTATGTTCAAAGAGGAATGTATCTTGCATAGCACACCATTACTACGGCGAATGGTAATCGATTAAGACTATTTATTCATTGCGCCATACATCATCTTAGCTAGAAAGTTTTATAAGCTAGCAATTTATTTTATAATCAAATCGCTTTTGTCTGTTTAAAAGAAACTTGCACATAAAGTTTATATAAAGCTCTGCCAGAACACTACAAAAACCATATCATCTACCCACTGAAAACAAGTGCGATAACTCGAACTACACAGCAAAATGCATACAAAGTGGATAGCACTTTGAATGTAATATCGTAAATATGCATTTTTAACTTATGGTCGCTGTTAGTAAAGATAGTTAAAAAGAATATGGAGATACATCGACGTGTACTGTACGTCTTGATTTCTAAAATAGTTTACAAATATAGTTGCTTCATTGGTTTGTGGCATTATTCGTCATAGATGCGTTTAATTTAAACTTTTTAGGGTACTTTCTTTTGTACATTCTTTTATTTAGTTAATTTATGTTTACAATTACTTTTTATTTCTGCTTGAGTACATAATATAGTTCTCGTTGTTATATTATTATTTTTTTGGTTGGTATATTGGCGTGTGCTAGCTGACATTTGGTTAATAATTAGATTTATGTTTTATGCTCAGACCAAATAAAAAACCAAGACAGAGCGCTGTCAACAGTGACGTGAAGCCGGTTTCATGAACATGTGTGCACATATTTTGGTGTAGTTTGATTGTAAATTGTTGTAAATGTATGCGTTCGAGCGTGTGCGCACAGAGCGTTGGTGTAGTTTTGGCATGCTTCACTGTATTGTTCGCAGCGCTCTGTCTTGGTTTTTTATTTGGTCTGTGGTTTTGCGTAATGTAAATGATTTTGCATACTTTTGTATAGAATATTCTTTTTCCAACTGAACAGACAGCTGTGCTGCTGGGGAGTTTGTTGCGCCACTTCTTCTTCCCAGCTAAAGCACTAGGAAGTGGTGAAGGTTGGGCGTTTTGCGGGACTGTCTTATTCGGATTCTTTCACATTAACTCACTTTAAGGTAACTCTATATAGTGACCCGAATTAACTTTAATGCAATTGTATAAGTCATAATCATCCTATATCGTTCCCAATGCTGGGACACAGGCCTCCTCTCTGTGAGAGGGTGTGGGCCGTAATCCGTAATCACGCGGGCCCAGTGCGGGTTGGTAGATGTTACATATCTTCGAATTTTTGGTTCTAGGACATGCCGGTTTCGTCATGATGTTTTCCATCACCGTTTTGAGAGCAGTGGTGATGAAATAATTTACAAAAAGTAAAGCGCTTGTCAGGGTTCGAACCTACGACCTGCAAGTCATAAGCTGCGGCCGTTACCACTGGGCCACCACAGCTCTCCCAATTGTATAAGTGATGTGGATAAATGAATCGTTTTTTGTAATCATAATCTAATCACAATTAGGTACCAGAAAGCCTTGCAAGTAGAACTATTGACAGTTAAAGACGTATAGCTACTGTTTATGCAAATCCTTGCTCGGAATGAGTGACTCAGCAATTGCGTCATTAGATTGACATGTGCTAACTCCATCTTATAAATGAAATTAGCCTACACGCCGCACCGGTGCATATACAGATAATATTAAAGAGTATAATGAAAGACATGATTTTAAGATTATGTTAACGTCTCCATTACCAGGCTGGGTTCCTTGCTTGTCATTCACAAACTGAAGGGTACTTTGAAGATTCTTAATAAACAAAGTGACACAAAATATTTATAATGAATCGTAAAGCTGTTACCGCGAGGTGAATCTCCTCGACGTTGCTCGTGGTAGTCTTAATGCATGATTACTCGTTCCTCCCACCGCGCCGAACGGCTATCATTGGCTCTCACGGACCAGACGCCGCCTCCACTCCTGCGCACACTCTACTTCAAAACAACTCCATCCACTCAATAAACAAGTCTTGAAGTCCATTGTCTCCGCACCATTATGCCGTCACATCGACATGTTATGCAGCCCCGTCATAGATCTGTTAGAAATAAATAACAAAAAACATCGGGGACCCCGGCATGGCTTGGTTTCATTCGTCATTAGTTTAACTTCTTTAATAAACAACACTTCGAAACAAGTTATGATTTTTCACCTCTTTGTATGACTTATTAGCATTTAAGCATAATTATATTGACAGTTTTGTGATGGACAAAGAAATCGCGCATTACTTAACCATAATTATAGGCTCATGTGGTTAGTTAATCGGGTGATGCGGCTGTCTGAAGCATCAAGGGCATGTACAGGTTCTGTGCGGCGAGCGTCAGGAGCGTGAAATGTGGCGCCGGCGAGTGGAAGTCGCGGGGAGCTGCAAACATGGCGGGGGGCGGGGGAATAGCGCCTCCGCGGGAATAAAACCACCGTTTGCCTCTGACGCCCGCGCTTCCCTTATAGCAAAAAGTCGAAGACGGAACGAGGCGACAACCACAGAGGCTCGCCTCCACGCTGCCGCGGATAAAATCGACATAGAATTAAAGAAAAATACAAAAATCACTCATTGTTCTCATAAAATGAATGTGCTGGGAGTTGAATGTGAGGCTTTTTGTGAAAATATTCTCATACTTTTAAATGGGATCTCGTGTGGCGCCTCCTAATGATTCGTCCTTTTTGCGGCGGCGATGCGCGCGCCGGCCGGACTCTCTCAACATCTCTAGGCTTTTGGTGTGTCGGCGCATGTCACCACTTTAGCTTTTTTGTTTTACTGTTTCGGATGTAAATTAAACAGTTTAGGCGGCATTGTTCTCAAAAACGGCGGAGATAAGAAAAGGGAAATTTTCATTATTGATTTAGTTTTTTTGTTTAATTTAATGTTTCAGTTTTTGCTTTCCTGAGTCTTAGTATCATTATATACTCCTCAAATAATTAGGTAGGTAAGATCACAACTTTATAAATAAGACTAAATGCATGTTTAAAGCAAATAAATATATTCTATTCTATACTGACAAAGTTAAAACATTAATTTTCAGGCTCTTTCACATTCATTTATAATAATATTATCTCCTTATTTATTCTTTATCGTATATATATTTACTTATTGTCATTACCCTGACTTGATACCGAAGTTTGCATGCATAAGACACGCATCAATAGCTTTATAAGACAATTTAAAGTATCAATTACGAAGAAAAATTCTATTTTTTACTTACTTTCTTAGATCCGTGAGATGCTGGATAAATAATAAATAAATTCATTATTGCCATGACAATATGTTACAAAAAAAAATGAGACCCTGGCTCTAGACCTACGTTAAAGTACCTGTATTTCAGGAGCCAAAATATAACCCTATTCTTACCCGCGGGTATTTAACACACACTCTACATTTACCAACTTTAAAGTACCGACTTAGTAAATCTTAGAACGATCTATTCTTGACTAAAGAGAAATAATTATAAAAACAAAATACTGAAATAGATTAAAATCAACAGCAACAGTCAATACATAAACAACCAATCAGGCATAGCAACTTCCACATTTTCACCCACAAAAGCTGCAGTGGTTTCAGTGTAATCGCCGTGGGTCGTCACAAAATTCCAGTCCGCCTGTTTATTCATTGTGCATAAACGTTCATTTGTTTGTGTACAGGCCGATGGCGTGGCGGTGCGGTTACGAAACTGGGAATAAATAATAAAAGCCGTGCGAGCCGGAGTCGTGACACCAACTCTTTCACTAATGGAGCGTCGACGCTAAGTTCGTATTGTGTATCCCAATCAAGATGCTTCGTTAGCTTTTCCTCCGCTTTTTACTGATCATAATGATGTACACAAATATCACATTTATTAGAAATACGCCGCTCTTAAGTAGATAATTGACAGAGAAACTTTGACTTGCGATGGCGGCTGTCCTATTTCAGAAGGCTTTATATAAATTTAAAAGCTTTTCAATTTAACAATTGGAACTGTTAGTACTAAGCACGTCCTGGTTTTGTTGAAGCGGTTAACTTTTTATTTTTGGGAGGAAGTGGACAGTCTCACTACTTATTTTTGTTTCATTTTGGGAGGCCACACAAGAGAACAGTAGGCGCAGTTATCTCGAATTGATGGGATTAATCTTAAAACGATGCTTTGTCGTTTGTCTCTGGACACCGGCTTTAGTTGAGCAAGATAGTAAATACAGAAAGCCATTACGTGTTTTTAGGATGATGATTGGTAAGTTCCTATTTTTTTGTTTGAATTATGAATACTTGGGTTCTAAATTATCATATTCAATAATCAGTACCAATTTAGAATTAAATAGTTATAAAAAAATCTGTTGTATGAGATTGCCAACAACAATTTCTATTTAAGTTTTTAACTACCTACCCTATTTGGTTCTGACATTATGTTTCGATGTCATTTTCCGTTGCGTGACAGGGCAAAGTAAGTCAAGTAAAAGTTTGACTTGTTGCCCTAATTTCATTTCACTGGTATATTTTTTATTTGAAGTTTTATGTGAATTGAGTTTTTGATTTATTTTGTTCTGCACCTCCCCTTGAATAAATAACCCTTGACTAATTCATTATTTCGAGTCGTTGTAAATACGACTTTGTCGTCAAGTGTTACAATCAGGTTGTCTTAAATATTTACCTGAATATGGAGACTGAAAAATATGTAGGAACTTCACTAAGATGTAAAACTAACGATTACTTGTTATTTAAAAAATATTTTTTATTTATTATTTTCTTAATTAATATTTTTATCGATTTTATAGAAAGATGTTACATAACACAAAAGAACGAAGAGATCATTAACATCTAAGACTTTACAGTCGCGGGCCTTAGCCTGAAGACTCAAGAAATTACGGCGTATATTGTCATTATTTATCATACACAGCTCTGGGGTAGTAATATGAACTATTAATGCCATCATTATTCCACTGCTAAAACGGGATGTTGCTATCGGCCTTTTATATCACCGTCTCTCTCTCATACTGGAAAAATGGTGGCATTAATGCTTCATAATGCGGCACCTGAAGTCAATAAACAGCTAGTGTGTGTTCACATTATATTCAATGGTATTTTCAAGAAGTTGCCTCAGAGAGAAGATTTCGAAAGCCACATTGATATTCGTCTATTGAAGGTTCGACATATGCTTTTAATTTGTTTAAGAGAATGTTCGCAAACACCTTATACGCAGTGTTCAATAGAGAGATGCCTCGGTAGTTTTGGCACTCCCAAGAAGTCACCTTTCTGCGAGGGACATATGACAGTCGTGTTCCACTCGTGGAAAGCAGGTGCTACCTAACACCATGTCCAGAAACGCTGCTAGATCAACGAGGCAAATGCCATTGTCATCAGACATCTTATGCAGGCTATGTTGGCTTATGGTCGGCCGGAACAGATCTTCTTTTCCAACCATAGCATTAAAACCTCCCATGATTATCTTTATGTCGCCTTTTGGAGATTTGGAATACTCATCTTGCACACAAAAATACCACGTCTCCTTCTCTTCCGTGTCCGCCTCTTCCGTTGGAGCGTGAACATTGATGATTGTATAGTTTCGAAATCGTCCTTTTAAACGGTCCTTACACCTATGTTCGTTAATTGGTTGAAAATCCATTACCATATGCTTCAGACGATCCCTTATGACGACACCTGTCCCAGAAGTGTAATGCTTCTCATAGTACTCCCCGCCCTGTCCACCTCATTTCTTGCACCGCTGTGATGTTGGCCTTGCGCTAAGCAAGTTTCTGGCATAGGAGATCAATGCATTTTTTTTTTTGAGGTTGGAAATCATCCAATGACTTCTCCCGCTCTGGGTGGAGCGGAAGGGCGTGTCAGACTTTTACTGACTAAAACCTATTCGTGTTCCTTCAGTTGCCTGTTGCCAAGGTCCCGGTATCCCTTTCGGATTAACCCGCAACCCTGGCAGGCATCGGTCCTAGCGGACCCCGCCAATTGTGCTGACATCTCTTTGAGGCGCGCGCGGAACACGACGCGCCATCGACCCGAGCCTGGTCCTAATCGGACGGCGAGCTACCCATTGCTCGCCGTCCGCAAGCCTGTATAGCGTTCTAAGGTTCCATGTACATAGGTCAAATTCGTAAGCCGTTTTGGAGTAGTCAGGTTGATTGGTAAAAATCAGGTTCGTTTCATAACCTTTCCTTTCATTATCTAGTTGGGGGTTCGGGTGAGTGAGTGATTAGCCCCCTGACCCTAGGTCTCTAGTGGGGCTGCCAGCTTCGAGCCTAAGACCAGACTCCGTTTGGTGTTTGGTTTCGATCCTGCCGAGTTGTACAGGTTTTTAGGCGCCTGTGACTCCCCTTACGCCCTTAGCCCTTAGACCCTTAGCATCTGCAATCTGGACGTGGATGGTGTGTGTGCTAGCAAGTCCCGCGGGGTACGACGCACGGGGACGTGAGACGCGGACTGGCCGGTACTTGCATTCTTGAATACTTCACCAACAAAGTATTGCTTCGAGACTTAGGCCATTTTATGAGAAGTTCAGAAGCTCGGCACTTCCCAGAGAATGGGTGGGGACCCATTCTCTGATACCAACTTCACTCCACCAAAAGAACGAAGAGCATCACCTGCATAATTAATATGATTTTTAGGAAAATTCATCTTTTTAAGACATTTTATGCGCTGATAGTGTAAAACAGTGCTTTTATCTTTAACATCTTGAGAACTCCTATCGCGTAAGCAGGCAAGCATTTAATGTAATAATAAAGTAGAGGATACTGCCCAAAGTGGCTGTTAAATTTCTTACAGTTGCCATTTTATTACTCTGCCAACTCTTGGTTTAATATGCGTCCAAAAAATGTTAGCAAAAAATAGGCGCCACCATGGAGAATCCCAAGTCGATGTACAGCAGGTCCTTATAATATCTTGTAGTGTATTTTTTACTTGTACCTTTTGGAGGCCCAGATTTTGTGTTAAAATACACACCTAAGTATCATTAGCTATAAACACAGTTCTTTGTGTCTACGTTTGAAAGAAATAAGGGCAATAAAATGTGGAGATTGAGGTGCCGAACGGATATAGGCCAAGTATGGAATGGGCTCCAATCATGAGCTCTCAGTACAAAGTTATATAGGCGGTTTTACTTTTTTTTTAACCGGAATTTTATTAGAAGACGTCAACAAGGACAAACTTAAATTAAATTAAAAGAGTTAATATAACATGCCGCCATTGTGTTTTCGTATTAGTTGTTATCTAAATAACTGATAGGTAGGTAAACTGAAATGTAATCAAAATACCGATCATATCGATGTTTCGTTGTTTAGATAAAACAATAGCCGATTCCTCATAATGTTACCATATAAATCCTTTGAGCGACAAAGGAGTTGCGCCTACGCAAGTCGCCAGTGCCAGTGACCCCCTCCCCGCCGCCGAGATCCGCGCCCCGCGCCCTCGCGTCCCTTCGCCGTCCGAGTTCACTGTGGCGCCTTATTATGTTACCTTTGTTTTCAAATTTAATTGGCTTCTCAAAGATAACTTATCTTGATAATAAACGACGACCAATAAACCGGGGGTCGAGAACAACTGACTGTTCTTCAAGATAAGATTGCGCCTTGAATGACGTCTAATAGTAGCTAACGCCATATATTTAGTAATATTATGTAGGTACGCTAGCAATTGGACATGCAATAGATTTCAGTTTTCGATTCTTCAAAAGTATTTTGATTTTTTTATTTACTTAGAGCTTTTTCTAACACTTCGAATTCCATGACCTAAAAGTTGTAAAATATTTTCAAAAATATTCGGTAATGGTCACAAAAAGTAAAAGCCTGAGTAAAATTATATATTACTAGCTGCGCCCCGCGGTTTTACCCGCGTAAAGTCTCGATCCCGTGGGAGTATTGGGATAAAAATTATCCTATGTCCTATTCCAGGTCATGTTCTACCCCTGTTCCAAATTTCTTCCAAATCCGTTCAGCCGTTTTAGGGTAAAAGCGTTACAAACAAACAGCTCACTTTCGCATTTATAAGGATTATTAGTTTTAAGTGATTTTCTGTTTCTTGTTAGGGCTATTCCTTATTATAAGATATTCATTATAGACAAAATATATTCCTATCATTAAAAAAGAATAGATTGATACTGAAAGATGTTTTCCACTTTTATGTTCCCTGCAGAAAACGTAGTAAGAATAGAGTAAGGGTCCTTCTCAAGACATAAGCTCATTGCATGTGGTTTTAGGAACGCCAAAGTTTTCATCCAAAAACCAAACGATATAATGTTATTAGAGATACCGTTTTTTATAACTGCACTTTGCATTCGTCCTAATTTTTCATACAAAAACATTTGCCTTATCTAAACAAATAATAAGCTAATGTTTTTTTAAAGCAGTTCCAAATGTAAATCATAATTAGTAGTCATAACTTCTTACTCCAAAGTTCAACAAACAACAGAATATTTAGTCCACACTGAATAACAAATACACGAAGTATTACCGATTACACGAAGGAAATTCTGAGGTCAAGTTACTATACGAGGAATATTAAACATAAGCCTGTTAACTATCATGTTATGATCATAAGGCAAATGTCCCTTTGCCGACGTGGGACTTTTTAAGAAACGATTTATTTGCTATGGTTTACATTTCTCGGAAATTGCGGAGAACTGCGGTATCTGGAAAATTCAGTTATAATCAGTAAGATTTAATTCAAATCTTATGCCGCCGTGGTCACCAAAAGTCATTGTTTTTTTTTATTTGCTGCTACTTCATTTTGCTCGAAGTACCTAATTGTTTCACATGGCAGGCTACCTTATTTAAATTTTCTCAATAAGTCTGAAGAGTACCTATTATGAAAATAAGGTAAGTTGGTAACCTTACTTTCAATACATGTAATATTCTGTACAGAGACTCTACAGACGGTTCGAAATCAGACCACGTACTTAGTATATTGAATGAGTTAATTCTTACGCTTTGTTTGAATTAGATCATTCTGGGTCGCGTCTTTGGTCACTTTTCATGTCATGACTACTGATAACTTGCCGCCACTAACCGATTGAAAGTTGTTACTGAATCTTGCCTTCTAAAGGAGCGTTGACAGGATGTTTTACGTAATCAGATAGGAATAAATACATAGATACAGTAAGTATCATTAACAATACCTATATCTACGTATTATCACGATATTGTCGCGACAAAATAACAATAAATGTGGTACAATTTAACAGAACTTACTGATATTATGGTTAAGTATTTAGATACGAAAGAATTATATTCAATATTAATTAAACCAGGCCATATCTATTTGATTGTTCCGATTGTTAAGTGCAAAATATTGTAAATACACGTAGATAGAGAGAAATATATGGATGACTATGATTAAATCGAAGATACACGTATCTACGTTTCCTCTAAAGTAGTTCTGAAGGAGACGCTGACATAATAATATCTAATCATTCCGGGTAACTTTCAACTGTACGAGTGCTTCATATGCCCGGTATAGATTGGTGAAGTGTAGCATACGTTGAAACAAATTCACCTCGTTGTTGTTACATTTCGAGTTGCATTGCACTAATTAGAACGGCGAATTTGTGTTACATTTCATGTTACTTTTCTCTAAACCAGTGTTTTTCAACCTGTGTGTCGCGACCCCTTGGGGGGTCGCGAAGCCTTACTCAGGGGGTCGTGAATAAAAGAAAAAGGCAAGTGTTTCTTGGTCCTGTAATTCGCACTAAAAATATAATTTCAGTCAAAAGGATGACCCTAGGGCCTAGGGGGTCGCTAGAATTTGTTAACTTCTAAGGGGTCGCGTATTCAAAAAGATTGAAAAACACTGCTCTAAACTGTAGGTACTCGGAATTATTAAGCAAAAAAAACATTGCTAAAGTTACTTTGGTCTGTTATGATATCTAATTTTAACATCGAGGAAAAGAGGTTGTTTATATTAACCTTTCGTTCATTGTATACTGTTAAATTAGTAATTCCATTACATACTCCATATTCATGACAATGTCATTCAATTTTGTTTAAGTAGGTACATATTTTAAGAAACACATTTTAAATTAATTATAACCCATACACGACTTTCGGCCAGTTTCTTCATCAAAAATAACAGCCAAAGTAACGTCAAAAAGTCGAAGAAACGGTTAAATTTGTTTCTTTTTGAAGTTACTTTGGCTGTTATTTTTGATGAAGAAACTGGCCGTAAATATGAGAAAAGAAAAGATAAATAAAAAAAAAGCAATAAGTCAAACAAATCAATCTGCCTAGCCTTTTGCCAACTATGTTGGGGTCGGTTTCCAGTCTAACCGGACGCAGCTGAATACCAGTATTTTACATGCAGCGACTGCCTATCTGACCTCCACAACCCAGTAATTGGGTAATACGATACCCATTGGTAAGACTGGTTCTTAGACCGGGCTTCTGACGACCCGTAACGACTGTCAAAATTCCACGAATGACAGCTGGGACCAACGGCTCAGCGTGCTTTCCGAGGCACGGTGGACTCTCGGTATGTAAAGATGGTCACCCATCCACCGAACACCGGGAAGCGTAGCTTAACCTGATGGATCGACTGTTATTACATAGCCACGAGCTCACAAAGCAAGTCAAACAAATACCTTTTCTAAAACGATGCTCACCAGAAAGGGACCATCGATTTTATTGCTTAACATGGACGATTAAAAAAGTGTTTCTTTACGATAAAAATCTGTAGTTGATAAAAACAGCAACTATAAGAAATAGGCGAGCAGAAACGCGTTAAAACACTAACAAAAAATAAGTATACCTACAAAAAAATCGCCGTGTCCACAATTTATTACCGCTTTTAGCAAAAGGTTTGTTGTTTACAAGACATCTTTTATTTAAATCTTAATTTACGATTTCTCATTCAACAACGTAAAGATAAGCTGGATTTGGAAGGCTAATAGTTTAAAAAAACATTAAAAAAAATGTTGTCCATAAAATGTCGTTTTAAGCGGAAATTGAAATGATTCTCACCTACAATAAATTGTAGACCTGATTTAGGTAAAGATATCATGTTTGAGGAAAATGTATTTAAATTTTATTATTTTCATCAGAAAATGTATACCTAACTAGCATATCTATAACTGGGAGGTATAGTGAACCGCACGCCCATGTTGACGATTTTCGTAGTTCAACCAACCTACCCTTGATGCCAGTCAATTTGATAGTGACTTTAAGCAGTTCTAACAAAATAATTTTGCTGAACCCGCGGCAACTACTCCACAATGACCACTGCTATGAAGACACATGCTAATGAAGCAATCGGAACAATGCTACAGTTACTTGTAATTAATTTCAACTTTTATTTCGTGGTAGCTGCGCCCCACGGTTACACCCTCGTAAGTCTCGATCCCGTGGGAATATCAGGATAAAAGTATCCCATGTCGTATTCCAGGTCATGGTCTACCCATGTGCCAAATTTCATCGAAATCCGATCAGCCGTTTTAGCCTGAAAGCGTAACAAATAAACAAACTCAGTTTCGCATTTATAACGTTAGTTAGGATATTAGTAGGTGCCTAATCGCTTTCATCTCTGAGGTTAGCCATTTAATTACTGCACGTGTATATGATTTCACGCGTTAAAATGACTACCTACTATGTACTTACTTACCTGCTATTATATTACCTAACAAGAAAATCTAGAATAGGTCATTTAAGATCCGGCTGCATGCCCCATTAAATGCAAATAAGGTCGCATGGTTCAAACCGGCTTCCTGTTTTTAAAACAATGGGGGCATTGTCACTTCGTCTGTTTATCGGAACTAATTTTGGTTTGTGTCATTTACAAATGTAGGGACCCAATGAAATGCGACATACTGCCCTAAATACATCGATTGAACAAACAATAATTAATAAAAAAAAATTACAGTGTACAGCCACGGACTTTAATTGATGAGCCACCTTCAAACTTTTCAATTTTGCAGTTTCATATATTCACGAAATTACACGATTAAACACGAACTCAAATCGCACGCTCGTAAACAAGATGACAAATAAATTACTTTTAATCGGAAATATCCATAGAGGTTAACTAATAAGTTCTCAATGATAAAAATAAATACAATGTTGCATTAAGTTTATCCAATCTTTTTGAAACCGACCTCCTTTGAATCATAGCTCATTAACTCGATAATTATGAAAACATAACTGAAGACAGTGACAGTTGAAATATCAGGATGACAAATAAATTACTTTTAATCGGAAATATCCATAGAGGTTGACTAATAAGTTCTCAATGATAAAAATAAATACAATGTTGCATTAAGTTTATCCAATCTATTTGATACCGACCTCCTTTGAATCATAGCTCATTAACTCGATAATTATGAAAACATAACTGAAGACAGTGACAGTTGAAATATCAAGATGACAAATAAATTACTTTTAATCGGAAATAGTCTTATCCATAGAGGTTGACTAATAAGTTCTTAATGATAAAAATAAATACAATGTTGCATTAAGTTTATCCACTCTATTTGATACTGACCTCCTTTGAATCATAGCTCATTAACTCAATAATTCTGAAAACTTAACTGAAGACAGTGACAGTTGAAATATCGATGTCAGAGAATTTCTCCGTACGCTAACGTTACTATGCAGCAGTAACCTAGCAACAATTGTTTATCGTTGCTAGGTTACTGTTGCTAGACCTGCAATTGGTTGACTTTGAGTAGTCACTGCTGTCAAGTTTGTAGTTCTGGATCTCAGGTTAGCCAACCGGTAATTATATGAAATATAATTTTCTTCTTCTAATACGAAGACATATGACTTTGCGTGTCGGGAACCGAATAAACCCGATTTGCATTACACGGCTAAAATGCGAACAGTACCAGGTGGCACATCAATTAAAGTCCGTGACTGTACATACGGCTACACATCAAGCTACACATGTCATTTCCAGTATAAGCTGATCTCGCATTGTATAATATTTCCGTACAATCCACGGTCAGCTTATACTGGAAATTTCGTCATAGCCCATACCTTGAGGTAACATTTTAGTCATTTTTTCATTAAAATCAGTACACTCGATCAAAAATGATTACAATTTAACAAGTCATAAAATGAAGTAAGTCATAAAATGAATTGGCTAACATGTAGGTTTACGACAATAGTGTGATCTAAACACGGTTAAACAAAAGAAAACAGATTTTCTCAACTCATACATCCAATAACAACATTACCAGCGGTCGAAAAAGACCCCCAAAAAAGGTATTATAATCTTGATAAAAAAAATAGAATTACTTGATTAATAATTTTTGGAAAATCAACCCATATCTGAAAATTGGTGTAACTGACATTTTCTCAAAAATGTTAGGTCATTCGAGCATTATTTTGACAACCTTCTTAGAGATAAATCGAAAATGCTGTACTGGTCAAATACAGGAGAGCAGCAGCCTGCAATGTTAGTATGAAAATCCAATCCAATCCTGTCGTGTTTAGCGGCCGAATAAATTACTATGAAAACTCATGTAATTAAAAAATGAAACTAACTTTTTACTTCGAAACATGGCAACCAACGACGTATCGCAGATTTTATTTAAATTTCGAACTGCATGGCTTACAAATAGAGCTGTATAATGTATAAAAAAAAACAAATGCAAAAAATGGCACGTGAAAAATTATAGTTGTTTGTCATTGATTCTTGAATTTATAATTCGTTGGAATTTCCGCGCTTTATTTGAGAAAAGTAAGTACTGTATAAGCCTTGGCCGCAACCAGGCATTGATAGACTCACTTTTTACGTTCGTCCATCAATGCCTCTTTTGCAGACCGCTGCAGTAATGTACTATAAAGTCAAAAAACGAAAAGCAACCGATTTTTCAAAGATCAACCCCAGTCGGGGTGAAATTATAATGGAGGGGGTATTGAATTTCAAAATAGTGCCTATGTTGGGTGACAGTAGCGCCTGAAGTCAGAGGCCCGACTCCCATTCTCCCACAGCCGTTTGGAGTGCCAATTGCAATTGACGTTTTAATGAGATTATTCCGTACCAACCTTCAGAGCGACTCATCCCACTGTCTCTGAGAAGATGGGTTCTCAGGCTTCACCGTATCCGGACCAGCTACTGACCAGGATTTCAGTCACAACTACTCAAAAGTAGGCTACTTTGCGTCCAGCAGGCGTAGCATGGCGCTTTCTATCTCTACGAAGAATAGACATTGCTTTTTCTATACAAAGTGACAGTTCGTTTCTTCATTTTTGACATCCACCGTAGAAATCTTTCTACAATCTGTCATTTTGTCTTTCATTTCTAACGATCTTTGTCTAGGTCTTTTTATATGTAGACTATTTCGGAAGAAAGTTTTCTATCCTTACTGTCAAAATTACACTGACAACCGATAAATCCTATGATAAAACAAAGAATTCTGAATCGAATTATGTAAAAGAGTGAATTTCGTAAAAAGTGCAGTTGACTCTTTCTATTTTGCTGCCGTCTCGTACTGTCTACTGTCTACAGGACACGTCATTTTTGTCTACTCTTCCGTCGACAAAACGGTGCTCATGCTACGCCTGCAGTAGTAATTTATTTTCGTAACCGATTAAGACTAATTTGTTTTTCATTTTGACAGTTCAACAACATTCATTGCGTTATATACGTTGTTGTACAGATATTTTTTTCGAACCTGTGAAGCAATGGATTACACATTTGTTTCAAACTGATTCCAATTCAGACTAATCGTGTATTATGCAATTAGGGTGCTGGATATTTGTATTAAAAAATGGGATGAATGAATGATGATGTATTGAAAAGTAGCTGGCAATAGCTAGTTAGTAATAAACTGCCTTGATTGCTGTGAGTGTGACTCACACAATAACAGGCGCTTGTAAGTACGGATGGAAGGAAATAATAAATCGCTACACGCCATGTATGTATGTATAGTTACCTACTTGAACTTATTACATGTCGGTTAATTACCTCTATAATCGATTACCATTGTTTTAATCGTGCTGAGTACTGCCAGTTTCGTATTTGTAATTAGAATTTGCAACATAAATAGTTTTCTCTATACCTAAGTACTAACCGTTCAGGTAGATACTGTCAATCGAAAAAGTTTGACATTAAAACATTCTTTTGTTTATAGTAGTCAAGACCTCTCATAAGTTTACTGAATAATAGTACATTACTGTCGCGGCCTGCAACTGGAGCATTGGTGGCGATCGTGAAAATGTGGGCCGAGGCGAAGCCAAGGCACACGTGAGTCGCCGAAATTTAAACTGAGTAAGTAAATTAATTATAAACTCCTGAATCAATGACGAACAATGATACATTTTCACGCGCCAATATGTTCATTTGTTTCTTCTTTACACTATTTGCAAGCCAAATAAAAAAAATCTTTAAAAAACTTCCTTGGTTGCCTTGTGTTGAAATAATAGTTTGTCCCATTTTGAAGCCGCTCAATCTTCAAGTCATTTAATTTTGTCCTCAAGATCATCTTTAAAAACATAAAAAACTCCCCGGAATAGGTTTCGCTTCATAAAAGATTTATATAATATTTAGGCTCAGTTCTTCATATGGATAGGGAGTTCATCTTAAAAGCGTATACGCGTATCTAAATAAACCCTCTATTTTCGTGAGACTAATTGCAGGAGCTGTGTTTGTTCCTAGTCTTTATGTTATGGATATACAGGCTGTAAGGGTAAACACTCTTGTCATTCAAACCATGGGTAGTTGACTTAAATATAAAAATAAATGACCGAACACAAAAAAAAACGTTATTTTCATTAAAATATTTTAAAAAGTTTCTATCCGACGCCGTGCTCTCTAGCGAAACAGCTGACTGACTGAGGGAGAGGTCGTGCTCGCGATCAGTCAGGTCACATCCCGCACCCCCCCGCCCATGTTGAGACGCAAGTTCGTTGCCCTAGCACATAGGGCAACGAACTTGCGTCTCTAGTGGTAAAATGTAGATTTAAAAAAAAGTGAAAAAAAGTTGTAATTTTCCATTGATTTTACGTTCTATAAATGAAACCAAACCACTGGTTGCAAGGATAACGGTCTTCACCCTAACACCCTGTATACTAACAGGGTGGATGTCTGCTGTTTTATTTTAAGCTATTGGAAATATCGTCATATCCCATAACTTGAGGTAACATTTTAGCCTTTTTTTCATTAAAATTAGTCCACTCGTTCAAAAATGATTACAATTTAATAAGTCATAAAATGTAGATAGTGTGTACGACAAAAGTATGACCGGTATAATTTTAAGTTTCGATTATTATATCGAAAAATTAATTACTATAGCAAGTAAACCCTTTGCCTAGAATGCATCGTGACAAGATAGTTCGTGTATACAGTAGTTTTACAGAAAAAGCACTTCTCCCGCGAGTGTTACACACGCGGCGCTCCACGTGCAGGTGTTTCTATAGGTAGGTACTCGCATCTACAAGGACCTAAAATATCGCATGATCAAGCTGCAAACTATTTGAAGAAGTGAAAGTCATTCATAACGAAGTAGGCACAAAAGGATATGTGCCAACTTAAAATGTTGATAACCGACCAGACCGCGGTAAATTGAGTAGGATAGGTATGTCCCGCCAAAGAAAAAAACAACATACAACTTCATAGCAGATACCACAGTTATCTCTTCGTTATGCCCAGGAACTATTGATAATTATTGATTTTTAGGTACTATGACAGTTTGATTACATTTTTATATTTCATTTATGAATAATTTTTAAATCCATACCTACTAATCCATACTAATATTATAAATTCGAAAGTAACTCTGTCTGTCTGTTTGTCTGTCTGTCTTTATGTTACCTTTTCACGCCTAAACCACTGAACGGATTTCGATAAAATTTTGCATGGAGATAGATGGCATCCCGGGGAAGGACATAGGCTACTTTTTATCGACATACCACGCGGGCGAAGCCGCGGGCAGAAGCTAGTAATATTATAAAATCGAAAGTAACTCTGTCTGTATGTCTGTATGTTACCTTTCCACGCCTAAACCACTGAACGGATTTCGATAAAATTTTGCATGGAGATAGATGGCATCCCGGGGAAGGACATTAGCTACTTTTCGACATACTATTACAACAAAGCTGATTTTGAAATAATAATCTGTTTGTCATTTAGTGCAACGTAGCGTCATTACAATCACCGCAATCATCATTCACTGACACTATAATTATGTCATCCTCACCATGTCAATTTATTTAAATCTATCTCCTACAATTTATGGACTTTTTTGTGCCCCTAACATTATTTTGTTGAGAATAGTGCGCAAAATAAAATTTACCGAGCTGTAAAAAAATACCCGGGTTTTTTCAAAAAGTTAAGAAAACAGGCAACATTTTGTTTTCTTCAAGAATTAGTAATATTATTTTGTAAACCGTCTATTGTTAAATAACGTTTCGGCTGCTACGCAGTAAGTTAAGTAAGTAACTACTCACTTACTTATTTAACAAAGAATGCAAGGTTAATAGATTTTGGTTTTATTACTCAGAAATATTTACATAAATGCTAGTTTTGTAACTAAGTAAATAACGAATATTTGTTTTGACTACCTAAAGCTAGCAGGTACTGTGTTAATAGTGTTACCTAATAACAATATGATTTTAGAAAATTCGTTTTAAAAATGCCTACCTACTTATTACTTGAAAATAAATTAATCGTCCTTAAGATCAAAAGAAAAGTCACAGTCGGTATTATAATGTATAAGGTGTTAAAGAATTAACTTCACAAACTTTAAGAGGTGCTTTGGATCCTCGAACTGAGCAACTTTTAGTATGAGAACAACTTTGAAATCGCGAAAAAAAAATCAGCTATTCCATATTAAAGTTTAAATACCTACTAGGTAGGTACTGTTCTAAACTATACAGTTTAGAACAGTACCTACCTAGTACCATGTAAAGATGGTCACCCATTCACGGACCAACCCCGGCAAGCGTAGCTTAACCTGATGGATCGACCCGTGCGGCTGCTATAAAGTAGGCACAAGCTAAAAAAAAAACGGGACAGCTATTTCTTTTTCGCGATTTCAAAGTTGATTTCCTTAGTAAAAGTAATTCAGTTCGATGGTGATTTTTTTTTTTAGCTTGTGCCTACTTTATAGCAGCCGCACGGGTCGATCCATCAGGTTAAGCTACGCTTGCCGGGGTTGGTCCGTGAATGGGTGACCATCTTTACATAACGAGACTCCTCCGTGCCTCGGAAAGCATGTTAAGCCGTTGGTCCCGGCTGTCATTTGTGGATATTTGACAGTCGTTACGGGTCGTCAAAAAGCCCGAAAGTCGGACAACCAGTCTTACCAAGGGGTATCGTATTACCCAGTTACTGTGTTATGGAGGTCAGATAGGCAGTCGCTCCTTGTAAAATACTGGTATTCAGCTGCATCCGGTTAGACGCGAAGCTGACTCCAACATAGTTGGGAAAAGGCTAGCCAGATGATGACGGTGAATTAAAAAAAAACGCGCAGTTGCTTCTTCATATCCCTCCGAGTCCATCCAGGAATCAGGCATAGGCTACGACAGCTTCGATATCCTGAAATAACTAGAGCACTTTTCCTGCAGCTTAATTTTGAAGTCTTTCAGATAAAATTATGAGTTTTCCAGTTCCGGAGTCGATATTAGCGGGAAACGCCTTCAAAGTTGTTTGTTTTTTTATGGCGACTGTTGGAAGTCTCTGCGGTTTGGAGCTTTGGAGAATACTTTGGAGCAGTTTGGAGCTGCTTTTTTCTACTTGAAAGTCATCATCTGCCTAGCCTTTTCCCAACTATTTTGGAGTCGGCTTCCAGTCTAACCGGATGCAGCTGAATACCAGTATTTTACATGGAGCGACTGCCTATCGGACCTCCAGAACCCAGTAACTGGGTAATACGATACCCCTTGGTAAGACTGGTTGTCAGACATTCGGGCTTCTGACGGCACGTAACGACTGTCAAAGATCCACAAATGACAGCCGGGACTAACGGCTTAACGTGCTGTCCGAGGCACGGAGGAGTCTCGATATATAAAGATGGTCACCCATCCATGGACCAACCCCGGCAAACCGGTTTTTCTACCTGAAGGTAGGACTCCTAAACCTGAAATCTCGACATGCGTTATGGTATAATTTCAAACAAGCATGCTGCCGCGTCACTACTGTTCTGTGACGCGTCACTTCGGTCCCCATACGTCTTCTTATATAGGCGCAGCGCAGCATTGCTGCCGTGCTCAGAATGTAATCTCATATAAACCTATAGAAAATGTATGGGGTCCAGTAGTGACGCGGCAGCTCTGCCTGCTGCAGCAGCACTGCATCGTGTACCGTTGTTCGGAATCATATCTTTATCGATACTCCTGGGGGCCTAAAACGGCCATTTTATCAATTCCTCTAAAAGCAATTCATTTCCTGAATTTCCAGGTGTCATTAGCAATTCCTCTAATTTGACACAAATTCATAATGTGTGGACCATTTTACGAAAAACTGTGAAACAGATGAATTATTTCGTAATATGAATCGCACGCAGATCATATTATGAATTGTCGTTGTGACATTTTACGATGATTCATAATAATATTTTCCTATTATGATTCTGCCAAAGTGGCTGTTACTCGTATAAGCCCCCTGTATTTTTCAATGAGTGACAGACGCTACTTTCGAACTCCCAACTCATAGAGTTGGGAGTTCGAAAGTAGCGTCTGTCATGATAACCTACTTACAGCAGTTTTTTTTTAAATTTAATACATCCATTAATAAAGGGTAAGTAGTGTCCTATTGCGATAAGAGAAAGGAGCTCTTAATTAGTTCATGAGTTCGTTCGAATAACCGGTTTACTAGGTTCGCAATAGGTAGGTACGTAACTCCTTTTTATGGTTCCGTACCTACCTGAAAAGGAAAAAAATGGAATCTTTATAGGATTACTTTGTTGTCCGTTTGTCAAGACTTTTCTCAGGAAGGGGTAGTAGACGTAACAAGTTGAAAATATCAAAAACTAAAGTGTGCGGTTCCTTGTAGGAGTACAAAATACTCTACTGAATACTGGCATTTATGGCACATAATTTTTTTTTTTTTTTTAAACGGCCTCGTTGGTCGAGTAGTCGCAAGCTACTACTGAGCATGAGGTCTTGGGTTCGATTCCCAGGTCGAGCAAATTGTTATTGGGTTTTTCCATCAGGAATATATATTTGGATCTTCACACCTCTGCCTAACCCTTCAGGGTGTGATGTTATGTGTGAATTTTAATACTCTCAAAACAT
Source organism: Lithophane semibrunnea (assembly GCA_947363905.1). Classification (NCBI taxonomy): domain Eukaryota; kingdom Metazoa; phylum Arthropoda; class Insecta; order Lepidoptera; family Noctuidae; genus Lithophane; species Lithophane semibrunnea. The sequence goes on along the minus strand of OX376186.1, from coordinate 2,982,687 downwards.
ATGAGGTAATGACGTTTCGTTGACCTAGAATAATATTCGTCATTAAGCAAATCACAGCGCAACTAAAGGAGAAAATTCGAAAAAAAGATAAATTATACTAATATCACTTTCAAAAAAATCTGCGATTACAAACTTACATTTGCAGCTGGAGTATCGGTTTGTCGTAGACTGATATATGGGTATTTTTTTTTACAAAGTAAAATTGATTCGGTAAGATAAATAATTACTTTGTTTCTTCTTACTGTACGAAATTACAGAACCCTTATTGTACGAGTCCGACTCACTCTTGGCTAGTTTTTTACTCCATAAAAGCTAAAAACACGACTGCAAAAAAATTGAGTGAATAGATAAGGTGACATTTTAATATCTTTTAAATAATTAATTTCTCCATAAATAGGTAGGGTACCTCGAAAATTCCAAATAAAAACTTAGCGAATTAACTTTCTTTATTAGCATTGTTCTGGAATTCTGGTCACACGAAACTAAAAGTTTCAGTACTTAAAAGGCAGCTTGTTTAGTTCACGAACGTATTTTATTTTGCAGTAAATAGACTTTGCGCTCGTAACAGTTTGCTTATGTCTGTCCCTTGTTATATTGGGTTGTCACTGCGGCGGCCGGGTCACCAGCGCGACCCAAAACTAACAAAATGCTCATTTGAATTGCCAATTACGAAATTATGAATATTTGCATTGTTATTAATCCGACGGCAACCGTTTAAACAATGTATTTTGACTAACACAGTTTAACAATTAAAATAACTACTCGTTAACATAAACAAATGAATTTTTTAAGGTCCTTACCTTTGTTAAGACACAAATAAACTGTATTGTCAGTATCATTATCAATTAATTACCTACACAAAACAATGTACCTAATTTGAATTGTTGTGTATTGAATACATTCAGCTTGTTAAGTAGAACTACCTATGTATTTCCGCGTAGAAAGGAAACTTCGAATTGCCAAAATAATGAATTACCTACTTTTCTGAAGTTTAGATGAAGAACTTCGTTAAAGCCTAGGCATTAGTTAGTAGTAGTCGTGGTAGTTTTGTTTGCTAGTATTAGTTTTTTAGGTTAGGTGCCTAAGCATTGCATTAATAGAATATTTTCATAACGTTGGCCATTAAAGTATTTCATTACCAGATTCCATCTAGAGCCAAAAACTGTACCAGAATGTATATTGTTACTAAATGAATTTTTTTTAGTGATTCAAGAAATTTAGAGACATTTCTTTCCCCTGGTGGACGATAAACACAGACAACCACAGTATCCATTTTACAAGCTTTATATTAGCTTGCTCTGTTCGTATGTGTTTCCGGTTACTCCTTTTGTCATCAATTTTCCAAGCACTTCCTGGCATCCGATTGAGCTGAAACTTGGCATACTTATACAACTACCGAGACATTTCGAAAAAATGATACTTTGGAGCTGGTCTGATGATGGAGCCGGCAGTTGGGTATAGGAACTCCTCAATCAAAAAAGATAGCACCATCGTGTTTGGACTCATTTGTTATGTATTGACAAGTGCTTTGGCACTAGGTGGTGTTCAGGGTCTGATGATGGAGCCGGAAGGTGGCCATGGGAAAACCTCAATCAAACAAGACAGCACCATTGTGTTTGGACTCATTGGTCATATATTAACGAGTGCTTTGACACTAGGTGGGTTCAGGGTCTGATGTTGGAGCCGGAAGGTGGCCATGGGAACTCCTCAATCAAACAAGACAGCACCATTGTGTTTGGACTCGTTGGTTATGTATTGACAAGTGCTTTGACAATAGGTGGTGTTCAGGGCCTGATGATGGAGCCAGAAGGTGGCCATGGGAAAACCTCAATCAAACAAGAAAACACCATTGTGTTTGGACTCATTGGTCCTGTATTAAGAAGTGCTTTGACGCTAGGTGATGTTCAGGGCCTGATGATGGAGCCGGAAGGTGGCCATGGGAAAACCTCAATCTAACAAGATAGCACCATCGTGTTTGGACACATTAATTATGTATTGACAAGTGCTTTGACACTAGGTGGTTTTCAAGGTCTGATGATGGAGCCGGAAGGTGGCCATGGGAAAACCTCAATCAAACAAGACAGCACCATCGTGTTTGGACTCATATTAATAAGTGCTTTGGTACTATGTGGTGTACAGGGTCTGATGATGGAACCAGAAGGTGGCCATGGGAACTCCTCAATCAAACTGGTGAACAGATATTTAAACAAATACTAATGCTAAGAAGTAAAAAATAAAATATAGGTAAAAATCTTTTTAAAAACAAGCTTAGAACTTTAATATTTTCTTAAAAGCTTGAGGCGTTAATGTCCTTCTTACACTAAAGTTGAAGATCAGTCTCAAACTTTTACGAAAATATTAAAGTTCTATGTTTACGTAAGTTTTATTCAGTACCTTTTAGTTCATTAAAAGCTTGTTTTTAAAAATATTTTTACCTATATTTTATTACAAGCTTTATATTAGCTTGCTCTGTTCGTATATGTTTCCGGTTACTCCTTTTGTCATCAATTTCTCAAGCATTTCCTGGCATCCGATTGAGCTGAAACTTGGCATACTTATACAACTACCGAGACATTTTGAAAAAATGATACCATGGAGCTGGTCTGATGATGGAGCCGGAAGTTGGGCATAGGAACTCCTCAAGTAAACAAGATAGCACCATCGTGTTTGGACTCATTGGTTACGTATTAACAAGTACTTTGACACTGGGTGGTGTTAAAGGTCTGCTGATGGAACCGGAAGGTGGCCATGGGTGTTTCTAGTTACTCCAATTGTCATCCATTTCTCAAGCACTTCCTGGCATCTGATTGTGCTGTAACTTGACTTATACAACTATCGAGACATTTTGACAAAATGATATCATGTTGCTGGTCTGATGATGGAGCCGGAAGGTGGCCATGGGAAAACCTAAATCAAACAAGATAGCACTATCGTGTTTGGACTCATTGGTCATATATTAACAAATTCTTTGACACTAGGTAGTGTTTAGGGTCTGATGATGGAGCCGGAAGGTGGACATGGGAACTCCTCAATCAAACAAGATAGCACCATTGTGTTTGGACTCGTTGGTTATGTATTTACAAGTGCTTTGACGCTAGGTAGTATTCAGGGTCTGATGATGGAGCCGGAAGGTGGCCATGGAAACTCCTCAATCAAACAAGATAGCACCATCGTGTTTGGACTCGTTGGTTATCTATTGACAAGTGCTTTGACACTAGGCGATGTTCAGGGCCTGATGATGGAGCCAGAAGGTGGCCATATTAACTCCTCAATCAAACAAGATAGCACCATCATGTAGCACCATTGTGTTTGGACTCGTTGGTTATGTATTTACAAGTGCTTTGACGCTAGGTAGTATTCAGGGTCTGATGATGGAGCCGGAAGGTGGCCATGGAAACTCCTCAATCAAACAAGATAGCACCATCGTGTTTGGACTCGTTGGTTATCTATTGACAAGTGCTTTGACACTAGGTGGTGTTCAGGGTCTGATGATGGAGCCCGAACGTGGCCATGGGAAAACCTCAATCAAACAACAATACCATCGTGTTTGGACTCATTGGTCATGTATTAACAAGTGCTTTGACACTAGGTGGTGTTCAGGGCCTGATAATGGAGCCGGAAGGTGGCCATTCGTTGGATGTGTGGAGGTGATAGAACAGCTATTTAAATAAATCGTAATGCTAAAAAGTCGAAAATAAAATATATGTAAAAATCTTCTTAAAAACAAGCTTTTAATTAACTAAAAAGTACTAAATAAAACTGTCGTAAACATAGAACTTTAATATTATCTTAAAAGCTTGAGGCGTAAATGTCCTTCTTACACTAAACTTGAAGATAAGCCTCAAGATTTTAAGAAAAATATTAAAGTTCTATATTTACGACAGTTTTATTTAGTAGTTTTTAGTTCATTAAAAGTTTGTTTTTAAAAAGATTTTTACTTATATTTTATTTATTCTGCTAAAGGTTGATAATGCAATAAGTACTTACTTATTTGTTTCATTATAAAATTAATGCCATTTTTTAAGATAAAACACCTTTTGTCCTAAGTGTTTTCTCACGCCAAATTAACCCATAAGACGTTAATTTACAAAACGGTCAAACCCGTGGTAAAACGCGTACTTATTTTCTCAATTTACAAGATGTTTATGATAAGTCTTGTGTCAATAGATTTTTCTAATGAAAAAAGTTAAATTTCACTCTCTAAGTCGATTTTTTATTTTGTCGAGTATCTCGAACTTATGTCAACTAATGCTCGGTTCCTATATACATCAACGAATCGTTTCTGTTACCAATGCGTAGCATTTTTTATTGCATAACTGGGCAAATAAATAAATTCGTAAGCTAATTTTACCTGTGACAGCTACTTCCATATGAGAGGGTCTACTATTCAAAGCTAGCTTCAATATTAGTTAAGATAAAAGAGTCTTCATTTTAACCAATAACGGTCCGTAAATTATAGGAATCGGCCATTAACACGTGTCGTGCATGTCTTTTTTTTCCAGGTAGGCGCGAGGTCAAAAGTGTCTCGCAGTTTAATTAATACTGTTTGGATTTTTTCATGGATTTTACCAATGTATCTGTAAATAGTGTATTGTGGGTATATTATATATGGCCACCACTCCCGATGCTTGGACCAAAATTTACATATAATAATCCCAATAACCGTTATTACGAGAAGTTTTTTTGTGAATCGTAATTTTGTAAATGAATTAAGATTACTTAATTAATATTTTTAAGAAATAATTGCTTAAAAAAGTAATATAAAAAACTAAAAAACCATGCATAAACAATAACTGACAAGAAAAAAACAATGTTTTTTTTTTTATTTACACCATATTTCAGGTTATTGGTTTGACAAACCAATAACCTAAAATATGGTGTAAATTTTTGTCCGATGTATAATCCAAGTACTCTAATTAACACGGATTTGTCGTACTTAGAATAAGTCATGTCTTGGTGGGCACATGGCACACTTGATGGTACCACAATGTGTTTCGATAGAAGCTAACGTTTGGTAACTAGACTTCTGGTCATCGAACAAATGATTATTCCAGAATTAGGACAAACATCGACATTGATTAGTATTCGTAGCCAGTCTTAGAGAACCTATAATTTAGAGAAATTATGAATTGATAACAAAATGATATAAACTTTGGTAGCAGGAAACATAATTCACAAAATAATAATATGTAATAAATAAGCTGTTAATTGTGTGCAATTGTGCAACTCCATTTGTGAAAGGCGAGAGCCTATTCTCATAAAGATAAGGGACACGCTCGAGACAAGGGATCACTTCACTAGGTAAGTTGCTATGCTAGTTTTCTGGGAGTTACCGAATTTATAACTCTTTACAGCAGGCGTAGCATGAGCACCGCTTTGTCGACGGAAGAGTAGACAAAAATGACGTTTCCTGTAGACAGTAAACAGTACGAGACGGCAGCAAAATAGAAAGAGTCAACTGCACTTTTTACGAAATTCACTCTTTTACATAATTCGACTCAGAATTCTTTGTTTTATCATAGGATTTATCGGTTGTCAGTGTGATTTTGACAGTAAGGATAGAAAACTTTCTTCCGAAATAGTCTACATATAAAAAGACCTAGACAAACATCGTTAGAAATGAAAGACAAAATGACAGATTGTAGAAAGATTTCTACGGTGGATGTCAAAAATGAAGAAACAAACTGTCACTTTGTATAGAAAAAGCTATGTCTATTCTTCGTAGAGATAGAAAGCGCCGTGCTACGCCTGCTGGAGATTTCCTCACGATTTTCTCGTTCACAGCAAGCCTGGTAGGCTATATATTTATTCTGGAAGTATAAATTCCAGAATAAATAAAGTCGGGTTTAAAAAAATATGGAAATTGATAGTCAAGTAGGTATATTGAGTTTGATATTTTACGCGTCGTCTTAATTAATAATGAATTAAGTAGTTCAAAGAGCATCATTATATAATATTCATACAGTAAGTATACATGTACAATGCGTGAAACCACAAACCGACGTTTTACATCACTTTAATTAATTACCTAGTCCGAACAGCCACTGGCAACAATACTTTTGTGTCGGTACGGAAGCGTTTTCATTGAAATATCCATAGAAATCAGTAGTGTCGTTGCGATCTGTCATTGCTGTTGAGCGGCACTGCCGTCTGCTGTCTGCTGTCACCTTTGGAATCGTACCTTAAATTTTTCTAACCAAACATTATCAGTTTCACCACGAATGTAAATTTTACGATGGTGAACAGCAGAAGTCACATAGAACATGAACAGTACCATCTGCAAAGGTTCAAGCAGACTGCTGTCGGTCGATGATAGCGACCATTCAGGTTGATCCAATGTGATGTTTCACAACCGGATTATGGAGACATCGACTTCGATCGATGATGTGGAAATTCACTAGTTTCGATCATCCATATTCATCATCATCTTAATCATTTAAGCCGAAAGACGTCCACTGGATATAGCCAAGCATCGCCACCTCGACCGGTTCTGTGCTTCTCGCATCCAGCGGCCTTCACCAGGCCATCGGTCCACCTTGTGGGGGGCTTTCCAACGCTTACACATATACAATTGTTTCTCGCCAAGCGTATTTTAAAACACCCTGGGCTTTTTCATTTCATACAATCACCAAGAGGAAATCAAAAATTTTGTCATTTAGCCAACTTCCACTAAAAACGCATTGGAGAAAATTTTAATCCGTTTAGAGTGGAATTTTCTCACGGATATTTTGGTGGTTTTGACAAGCCAACAGTCCTTAAGGGTTTATAAAATGATTAAGGAGTCTTTGACACATTCAGTTTTGGGAACTGAAAAAAATGTTTCCTGTAAACTATAAAAAATCGCTGTGCATTCCAGTTTATGGTGATCTCGCATTGTATAGGATTTCCGTTCAATGTGAGGTCAGCTTATACTGGAAATGTATAGCTTGATTTGTAGCCGTGTGTTACATACATGGAGGTGTTTTGAAAAGACATTGTATGCAAGGTCAGGCCTCTCACCAATGTCTTTTCAAAACTTCTTTCTTTTCTTTTCTTCTTTAAAATCATTTTAAACCACTGTAATTACTGAACATCGCCATAATGTGCATGAGGGAAAGCACGCTGAGCTACGCTTTGCCTAGTGTGTTTTATCAAGAACATGCTTTTTGTTCATCTATTGATAATGCAAAAGAAACTTTATACCTGACGCATACAGTTTGTTTCTATTTACAATTTGAAAGTTTTGCATATCCTGATTCCTTCATGATTCTGGTGTCCTGGTAACTCGTGTAATGTTACCACTTCAATATACACGAGGACAAAGAAGAAAATTAAAGCTCTAGTAAAAATTGCGTCTCCAAAATTACTAATTAGAATTAAGATGAAACGTACACAGTAATAATAATAATCATTACAGATGTGCCGAATGTTCGGCCGAATATTCGTATTCGGTACATTCGGCATGTTTTTTCATTGTTCGTATTCGGCCGAATATTCGGTTGATTTGCCAAATTATTACCGAATGTTTAAATTATTGTTAATATTTAAAAAATAACATTTTATTAAACAGTAAAGGCACACGGCTTATCTTAAACGCGCCGACGACGCGCAGTTGACGCGCGTAAACGCGCTTCAAACGAGATTTGAACGCAACCTTGTAACATAAGCACACGAGGCGATCGTGAAACGCGCGTCTAGTGCGCGTATACACGCAGATACAGCGATACAGACGCGCTGTAGTCGCTCGTAGCTTCCGTGTTTTGGTCAGAGACTCCTCTTCAGTTGTACAATCAGGGTCCGTCAATTTTGTTCGCCAATCATGCGGCAAAGGGACGGGAAAATAATGCTACCATTACAATAAATTTATTTGTTTTTATAGGAATCTATGATGGCGTGAGCGCACGCCCCTTCTGTACCCCACCTCCGACCCTTTGTACGCGCTTCAAACGGGTATCGAACGCGCTTCACACGCGCGTTTGTATCACGTTTCACGCGCGTTGGAATCTATAAAATTGCAAAAATCGGCATCCACGGCGCAGAAAACGCGCGTTCTTGAAACGCACGTTGTCTGCGTGTTTAAAATAGGTACACCATGTGCTACCGCTCTAAATTTAAGTAATTACTAAAAAAGTGTGGTTTATTCCGTTGTACATATTTTTTTGTAAATGAAAGAGACACTACTTTTTGTACCAATTATTTATTGATAAAATAAAAAAGATTAACTTTAACAATCAATTTAAGTAAAATTTTAATTAAATAAACTTCTGCTTGTTTTTTACTAATTATAAAAAGCTAAATAAATTTTCTATGAAATTAACAATTATAAGAACACTGCTTTGAGTAACAACTTTTTTCAGAAATCAAAAACGTTCATCGACATAATATAATAAAATTCAATCAAAGTATGCAATTCCGAGATAATTTTTAAACAATATTATGTAATAACTGCAATATGTAAATGTAACCGAAAGAGCGATGCATCGACTGAGCGAGCCGTGCTAGCGCGAGGGGCCGCGGGTTGCGCGCAGGGCAGAGGCAAACGCTGCCCGGCTCTTGCAGAGCGCCGTACCGACGTGTACAAACCTGTTCACCTCGCAGAATTGAAACAAATGATTCGGCTGAATATTCGGTTCGGTTCATTTTTAACCGAATATTCGGCCGATTATCCGTATTCCGTTGAACCTACATTCGGCGCATCTATACTAATATTATCAAGAGGAAAGATTTGATTGTTTGTTTGCATTGAATAGGCTCCGAAACTACTGAACCGATTTGTAAAATTCTTTCACCATTAGAAATCTACATTCACCCTGAGTAACATGGGCTATAATTTATAAAGATTACACGCGGGCGAAGCCGCTGGCGGCAGCTAGTCTCTAATAATTATAGTTTTGGTGGTATAGTGAACTGACAGTTCACTATACCACCAAAACTATAATTATTAGACAGTCCTCAAACTCTTCTAAAACCCCTACTACTTAGTTTTGGTCTTTACTGGTAAAGTGAGCAAAGAGTAGATAATAATGTAATAACATAAAAAAATGAATGCATTGAGTGGGTCAAGTTTCGAGTAGTTTTTAATTAGTTTGTGACGGATGTGGTCGAACCTAAATTAGTATTTAAGTAATAGTATTGTTCTCAAGTAAGCGACATGTTATGTTTTTATTGGGAATAAAGTTTCTTCAAACCTATAACAAAGAGGGTGCCGGACAACGATACCTTCTTTTTCAAAAAGCTTATCTATACATTCTCTTAATTTTAGGAAAAGGCATCTGTCATCAAACCCCTTGATGGCTGCCATGGAAAACGGAGAAAAAATATTAATGAAACTGAAAATAAAGTTCGCAACACATTTTCGAATTTCGAAGTTTTAAAGTGAAATACGTAGTATCGATGAGGGCCGCAAAACAAACAAGTTTAGAGACAGACAGCGGATCGTTTAATCAGTCTGTGCTGCAGACACGGCTCGCGGAGGCAGAGGGGCGGCGGGGCGGGCTACCTTCCACTAAATGACCATCCCTCTACTCTGTTAACCCGTGCCACCGTATCCACAAACAGTATACTCGGTGAGTGCGGCAAACAATAGTACCACACACTCTATTAGACCTGCAATCATATTAAATTAAAACTGAATAGGAATGCGATATACCACATGCTGTGTGGTGTATTTGCAGTTCGTCATTCTTTCATTCACCGCAAACATTGTAATGAACAAAGATTTCTATAGCTTGGTATTTGAAGTAAGATCCATAAAAGACACAAATCATAAGACTTAATTGATTAAAACGTCAACTCTATAAAAATAGTAGATTATTCACTAAGGTGATAAATCAGTGTCTTAATATCATGGGCTTTATTTTGAATCCCGAACGCAACGAAGGATTCTAAAGCTCCCGAGCGTAGCGAGCGAGTTGTGAGTTAACACTAGAATCCTGAGTGCAGCGAGGGGTTCAAGCTCACCCAAGACGAAGACACCTTTATCCCCGAGAAGGCTACTACTTTTCGCACTTACTACGAGGTAATAAAAACGAGTCTCGAATTAGTAGTTCATGTAAACTGTTAAATAACCGGGAAATACTTAGTTTTATTCAGTTTCATACACTATTTTATCTAACTCATGCAGTTTCATAAAATCCAACTCCAACATACCCAAATCCAACATTCAATCGTACAAACCCAGAAACCAGATCTTTAACGACTTGCTTTAGGTTAGGTTTGCATGACATATAATTTGACATAAGCGACCAGGAGGTATGAAAAAAAAATTTGGTACTACTGTAGTCACTACCGTACGTCACTCGTCAATACCTTACGCAAAGGTACGGGCAACCCAACAATGAATCAGTTTTAAATTAGGTTCCTGCTAAAATGATGTAGTTTGATGATGTTGATAGGTCTAAGCGGTTATGGCTCTGTGGTCATGCCTCCCGTGTTATTTCCGCGCCCTCGCCGTCGGGGTTGGGCGGAAGCACTCCGCCCGCCCGGATTCATTTCTGGTTTTCGCTACTCTTTTGTCTTAAACTGTTTTTGTAACTTGTCTTCTCTCTCTCCCAAGAAAATGTTTACCCACTTATTCAATGTGTGCTCCCAAGATAAGTTCACCAGTAATTAAATTAAAAAAATGTTCCATGCAACTCGATAATTAAGTAGAAGGTAATTAACGATCCCAACTCGATTCGACTAATGGAGCAGAAACTTCATTGTAGAATCGTAACTTTAAGTAGCTACGATCCCATTCATGGGAATGAAATGGTGCGATCCACCTATAAACATACACATTATTTTTAAGTTCTACATCTATATCTAGATACTGTCCTGGCATACGAACGCAAATACGTAGTTTAAGAAAGTTTACTTTTACAAGTTAATAATCTAAATTCATAAACAGATGTTATTTTGAATTTGCCTATACAGAGTTTCATTATACTTATTAATTCGTTATTCGAAAAAAAAAGTCTTATTGTAAATTTTTTTAGGTAGGTAATTTTTTAAGGTTAGTCTATAGTTACCTACCTAATTATGACCCAAAAAAAAGAATGAGTTTAGATTAATCCCAACAATTATAATTATACATTTAATATCTCCCTAAAATAAGAAATTAATTTAACACTAAACTTGTAATTTTTCATAAAAAATAAGGTGACATACAACACAGTCACTGACAGATATTTTAACATTAATATGTCCACTAACCGTAATAAACTATGCTTCGTTGAACTCCACTTATTCAATTCGAAATAATTTTATCATACTCATTTAATTATAAATCATTTCTTGCAAAAACAGTTCTTTAACATGACGACATAAAAACTTGAATACCGATGCTTATTATAGCCCTTTCTGTAGCGGCTTGTTATTAGCGGTACTACTGACTCGTCCGTTTTAATGAATAAAGACATTATTAAGTATAGGAGTTACCCGTTAATTATCAGATCAATTAAGACATCGTACAGTCTAGAACTCGATCACAAAACATTATATCTTTGAGTGGCGTAACATACCCAGTTATTACCTACTAGCTTCCGCCTGCGGCTTCGCCCGCGTGGTATGTCGATAAAAAGTAGCCTATGTCCCCCGGGATCTATGTACCCCATTTATCTCCTTGCCAAATTTTATCAAAATCCGTTCAGTGGTTTAGGCGTGAAAAGGTAACATACAGACAGACAGACAGACAGACAGAAAGACAGACAAACAGAGTTACTTTCGAATTTATAATATTAAGTATGGATGTATACAAACGCTGAATTTCAATGCTATTTTCACGTGGTAAGGATCTTCTTGTTTTACATTGGGCTTTGCTACTTCCTAGCTAATAGGCAGGTACATAATGTCCCAATGATCCCACAAGATACCTGCAGCAAATCACCATCACATGAAAATATGTAGGTCAGGTAACAACAAGTACCTAACCTATTTTCGCCGGTATTATAAACCAATATCCTGGAAACTACTGCCTAATGATACTCCGAGGCTCCCATATATAGATTGACAACAGCTTCGAAGCTTTACTTAATTATAATCATCTCGCTTGGCTTGGCGTTTAAGGCCCGTAGCATAATGCTATTAATGTACAATGGTGCTGCTGGCCGGGCTGCAGGTGTAAACGCTTAACTCTCTCGGGCGAAAATTCCGTGAAAATACGGTGGCCGGAAATACACTCACGGAATAATAACGATAACTAACATACAAATTAAACCAACGATCTATAAACATGCAAAAGATTGTAGTGTATGATGCTCACCAACACAAGTAAGATTCGGACTCAACTGACTAAAGAACCACCGAGACGACAGAATATGAAGTCTGAATGCATTTCCTCTTTCTATACTCCGTGATTTCCTCCTTTTCGATAGAATAATAATCCTTCAAATTAAACACAAGTTTGAATAGTCTCGTATTTCTTCAATGATGTACTATTAAAATAAAATGCCATATTTTATTTTTGTAAAACTCTAGGTAAGAAAAACCTCCTGAAACTCCTGTAGCACATTACTCGGATTAACTTCAACAAAGTTTTTGAGACACTTCTAATAGGTACCTAATTACTGAAAAAAACCGGCTTAGAAGAGTCTAAGTCTTACGTAAATCTATTATAGAAATATGCCATTTCTACAAGACCCCATTTCTTCAAGACTCCAATACGAACACCGTTACAGTACCTTCCTAATAGGAACTAAGTAACCAGTTACAGTAAACGAATATAAAAGAAAATGTTACAGGCTGAAACAATATGTTCAGGTCAGTACCTATAAATCACGCCTAGGTTTAATCTAGTATGTTTTTCACACGAGTTTACATAAATCCAACAGTAGGGGAACAAAAACCTGAATCAAAACGTAACCAATATGGGATTTGGTCAGTCTCCATTTCCTCCGGTAACTTCCTTGATTTAATGCGAGCGTGTGGAAGCGAAACCGTTCCACGTAGCTACTGGAGCACAGATCAAAAGCGCAAATGAATTTTGACGTATCCACACGGGGGCATATCGGGCGGATAAGCGGCGAGATATCTAGAGGTATATACTAGCTAAGTATTTACCAGCAATAAACCCGCCTGCACGCCTCCCTCACCCCGCTCAAACAACGGTACACCCACGGACTCTCGGTCTACTCATTTCGTATGCAATTTTATTCATTATTTGTAATCTACTTCAATCGAATAGGGTCTCAGTATAAATCACTTTTAGGATTTGCTCGATAGGACGTATGTAGATTGACGCTTTTAGTGTGATATTTAAATGCGATGTGTCTTTGTGCCGGTACAGTCGCGCTAATAAAGCCAGCCTTCCACGAACTCGATATGTATGAGACGCTTCACGTCAGAAACTCATTTGACTAAAACAAATAACGTTCACTTTCTTTTTATTTTCTTATGCGCACGCCTTTTAAGATGCCGATGCGTCTTTCCATTTTATTTCAATCTGTCGTTGAGACTATAGAACGTTTATAGGTGTAAGTGGACGACTCATAAAAGATCACCACACATGCCGCCATGGCTGAAATTAAAAGAAGCCGTCGAATGAGGTATGTCTACCGGTAACTTCAGAAATAACAAGCCAAGAAAATATTTTCACAACGTGTTTATTGCGAACCGCATCACTCAGTGGCCAAGAAATTACTGAGGGAAATTTAGTAGAGACGTCATAATTGACTGGCACTGTAGAATTTGTTACACTCTTTTATAATTCTTTGATAAAATAAACGAAAAGATATTACAAATAAATGTCAATTATGTAGGTATTAAACAAACTGGAATATAAAATGTAGAGCTCTACAATGATCTTGATTTACTGTCACTGTACCACAGATCGCGTATGATTTTTTTTAAGAGTTGGAAACGTTCTGCCTTTTAACCAGTTATATTTCCTCGAATTTTTTCAACTTGCTTAGTATCTGAATAAAAAACAACTACTTAATTAAAAATAAATCGAACAGATTTTTTTTTTTTTCATTTCGAGCGTTCCCTTTTTCCGTGTCAAATGTTTGATTAAGTACCAAATTATATGAATAAATATTATTTTGTATATACCTACTTGAATTGTATAAAAACCTAATTACCTGTTATTAAACATACCTATAATAAGAGAATAATAAACAATAATATAATTAACAATTCACTAAAAGGCTCTGAGGACAATTCAAGACTATTAACAGGATAAATTACAAAAAAATATCAGATGATCTATTTTTATAAACGTGAGGTAGTTATACAAGATCAAGGTGTTTCGACTTATTTTTTTATATCCTTAGCAAAAAAAAAATGTTATTTAAAACGACTCGTCATAATTTTCCACTTAGTGTTTTTAATTGATAATAAATATAAATAGATATCCTAAAAATTAACGAGATTGTCATAATTTGCTGGTCTGAGTCGGTCTTAATTAATGCATTATCTAACCAGCTGTAATCAGTTGTTTATATTGCTTTGTCCATAGCCGCATTTTAATCGGGACGATAGTTAACAACAATATGGAAGTGTCGATGTGTAAGTACATTGCGGTGTCAGTGAGTCGGTGTAATGAGTCAAAGGATTAAGGTCATGGTTTAGTGCCGGCGGGTGGCGTGACGACCGAAGTGAGAGCAGGCATAGCGTGCGGCATCGGCTACAGCGCCGCGATGAGTGACTTTGGCCCGGCGTCGCGCGCCGCTCGACCCAATTGGTCGCTCGCCGGTACCCGCCCAGAGGAGGGGGCAACGCACACAATCTCACACTCACCTAAGATAATTTATTTTATGTTATACCGTTTGAATATTTTATATCTGTGTGAGTTTTTTCGGTCGGTATGCGTTCACTGTGAAATATTCGCGCGATAAGAAAGAAGAGGGGAACAGATCGATCGGGACGTTGCGCTTTTTATTTCGATACTTGGTGTGTTATTGTCATAGTTTAATTGTAGATGGTTATCTCCTATGATCACTTTGCACGGTTGCCACTTACTCCATTACCTACTGCAATTTCTAAACAAAGAACATTGAGATTATGGCAGATAGAGCTGTTGTCAGGTCCTGTATTAATTATTCCATATTAATTGATTCAATTGAGTATGCCGAAGACAAGTACCAGTGGTAGGTAATTACAGTTGAAAACAGAATAAACTTTTACAGAAAAACGGTGCTAAATTAAAAATAAGTAGTTGTTTAAGTGACTATACGTAGGTTAAACAAGTAACACACGAGAATGTAGATAGGTATGTATATAAACCAACTATTTGCGTCGGAAATTAAAGTTCCTATAAGTTGATACGCAGTACAGACGTAAGTGAAACACATTCAAAAGACCGTTTAATACTGTCACCGCTAACATGTTTCCACCGCTAAAGCGACCCCTGTAATATAAGCTATCGAGTACTTACACAACGGGCCACAACCGTCGACGTACAGGCAGGCTTGTATAGCTACCAGAGTACGTTTCACATGGAAGGAAAATAAAAATTACAAATGTCGTGGTTACCTTTAATCAAATGCAAAGCTATCATTAAGTCGACGCTTCGGCAAACTCGCTCGTCGTGCGCATCGTCACTGTTAATTATCACAATATATATGTATAAAATAAAATAAAAGAGACCGCTTCGTACCAATACTAACATAAAAAATACGAGAAAAGAAAGAGAAGCTTTAAAAAAGAAAGGAGTGCATCTACCCCCACCTCCGGTGGCCCCCACCGCGTCGGGCCGCCCCTGTGGCGGGCGCCACCCACCGCACCGCAAAAATCGAGAGCGTCGACGGCGCGCGGGGTCAAACGGCGACGCGAGCGTGAAAAGAAGGAGCGGTGTGCGAGCGTCACGCACACAGAGACGAGTGTGCGTGTGCGCGCCGAGAGGGACGGCCGACGAGCGAGCGGGACGGCGGCGCCAATTACTATCACCTGGCGGGCAGCTACCGCATTACCCACTGCCGCCGCGCGCGCGACCACGCGCCCGCTGCACCACGCGGCTCGCTCCGCTCCTGTGACGCTCCGCTGTATCCCGACTCCACACCGCAATCGATATTCGCGGACCCGCGGCTACCCACTGTGCACCGTCGCGAGTGCATCCCGTGCTACGCTCGCTGATTCTCGCTCGTCTCGGGGATGCACCGCTACTACTTCAGCCCGCGTCCTGAATAGTGCCAACGCGCGACAAACATGCAACTGTGAAGTGTGTGCGGACAGTGACACAGACATTAAACTAAACGTGATCAATTAAAAGTTTTCTGGCGACTTACACGGTACGAGATGACGTCCCAGTTCGCCTTCAGAGGATCTCCCCCCAATCAGGTAACACACTTTGCTATTTGGAAAATATATAAAACTTTTGAAAGTAATCAAATATCATAATAACTATTTTGCGATGCGATGTCAGTTGATATAAATATAAACATTTTTGAATGTACTGTACTACTATGCCAAAATAATGCATAAGTATTATAGTGATATGTTCATGTGGTTAAGGGGTCATTTAACAAATGAATAATTGGGTTAAGTACTTGTTTTTCTCTGAATTATAATGTTAATTTGTTGTCATGATATATTTTTACACTTTAAAATCATTTGCGTTAATATAAAAAGGAGCTCGAGAATAAAATAATATAATATAGGACACAATACAAGTACCTAGCAGCTAAAACAAATGTAGTTTAACGTTTTAGAAATAATGTGGACGTAAAACTAGAAATATACATTATCAATAATCACAGTTTTACAATATAAAATATTTTTATTCTCCTTTGGACAATATAAATGCTCGTAAGTTTCAGTGTTGACAATAAATATATTATATATTTTTTTAAATAACTAACTCTCGATACAACGTAGCAAAAACAATCGGAAACGAAATCAATCGCTTTAGTTCAGCCTCACACGACTGTAATGAAGTGCACATTGTGTTCAAAAATAGGTTTACTGCTAATACATATGTTTATTATGTATATTTTATTTATTATTTTCTTATAAACATAGGGTGTGTTTTATTTATATTATTATTGTAAATTAATGTGTATTGTTTTTCCAATCTACACAAATTTGAAATTTGTATTTGAAATCGTTAATACTAATAAAACTCATTATGCCGACGCAATAATTCTAATCATCGCAACGCTTTTTTTGCCTCTACTTATTAATTAATAGTAAAATAGTTTGTATTTTTATTAGATTGTTTCATATTGCAGCTTAAATTACACACAAAAGAGTAAAAAATCCCCGGCCCCCTTGATTTATTTTTATTTGTGTTAGGTTGGCAGGATTGGTTTGTTACATCACAACAAATAATAAAAAGTAATCTATAATAAACCATAAATTATACCTACTTACATCATAACATTGTGCATCAAATCGTAAAAATAGAATTGTAAAAAATAATAACTGAGCATTAAAATAAAAATAGTAGAGTCCGTTCTATTTGATAAATATTGAGTTTTAACAAACTTAAACTTAAAGCTTTTAAAATGATCTGACGGATAATTGTGACTACAAAGCTGCCATTGTTAACAGCACGTGAAATACAGGGTGTTCACTCAGAAAATCACGTTTCAGGATTATTACTACAACTGTTATTAGTCCTCTATCAAAAAAAAAAACACAGACATAACTATAAAAACAAGTAGATAACAACTTAAATCGAAACACTGATCCTACCGTAACATCAGAAATTCATAACATACCTCCCTAGATTAAGTTAATCAATTTAAAATGATATTTAACTCTAACAAGTAGTATTCTCATGAAAACTTACAATCAACTCTATCTACTTAGTCGGAGAAACACAATCATCGAAATAACTTCAGAAACAGATAAATCTGTTAGAATGAGTTTCCAAGCAATGTGTCTTTAAATAAAGTGTTAAATCAGGCCTAAACGCTTTTTGTTTCTTACTACTTGTAACGTTACGATGGTTCCCATTTACTTCAGATTGATGTTAATTATTTTAACAGGAATACCAGTTCCTACATTCCCACTTATTACACATTATTTTGCAAGTGGTTACTTCATCCTAAACTGACGAAATCTAATGTCTCCTATAAAGTCTTGTGTTTCGTCTTGCTCCGTTTAATTTCAAACACTGGATTCAATTGTATCTTTATTGATATTTTCCACAACATAATTGTAATACGTAAATTGTATCCATGTAGTGCTTCCTGCCGAATAATCCAATAAAATCTCAGTAATAAGCTTATTATTTAAAAACAAAAACATTATCTCTCAAGTGGATGTGATTCATTAATCAATTATTGGATTTCCTGTCACCCTTATTTGTTATCCGATAGCAGTTTATTAAATTTTGCACTCGTATTAATATCGGTCAAAGTTATCTAGTAATACAGTTAGTTTTGCGAGCCATAATTAAAATGGTGAAGTCCACGTACACAAAACCAATGCTGATAAAGATAATATTATGGAATGGTTCGGTCAGTGGCCGAGTGCGTGCCGTATTCGATCTAATTTCGCTATCTCCTTGATAAGAGGGAGTCACTCCCTCGACAGAGAGAGGATTATCCTCATTATTTCCCAGTTTTTGAAATGTAAGCTCCATCGACAACTTGATCTGAGACTTTTAACACTCAATAGTCTTGACTCGATCCAGTTGCAGTTGAGACTCTCTATTTTTCATTGCATAATATGAGACCGTCGTAAATTCTGCCTTTAAATAAGCTTACTTTAATAAGAATTCAAAGTCTTTTCTTTAATAGCAGCTTGGTCTCATTGCTTTCATGGTACGTTTTTATTTAAATAGCAATTAAGTTCAAGAATGGGCTGTAAACGTTTATACTCAGTCGTTTTAAGACCTCAGACTCGCTAAATCTCGGGTGGCATCATTTTACTCTCACAATTCTTACATGCCTAGACGGGTTTGATTTCTAACAATATTGCAATTAAATTATACTTGATCGCAGGAAGGACATAATAATTTCAGGCTCACTTAGTTCATAATATTAAGAAGAGCTTTAAGAAGGTATACCTACTACTCTTGTGTCGCAATTCTAAAATGCAGTAATCAGCATTAAATTAAGAACATTTAAAAACATTTGAAGGATTTAGTAATATTTTACTTGTCTTTTAGGCAAGCACGGAGGTATTGCATTTTCATACTAACTTCTCATTTTATCACTAGTGTAATAACTGAAGGACGCCATCATGGGGCCTCCTTAAACTACTTTATAGCACCTCGTCACCAAAAGAATCAAAATTGAATCGCATTAGGAAGCCATATTTATTTTATTAGAAGCGTTAGATAAATACGTAAAGTACCTACCTATGCAAAAAGGGACGTTTTCCCTGAACCAACTCCGATGGTTAATTTTACAAACTTTTGTTTTGAACTTGGCTCTTTTCAAGTTTTTTTAGGTAAGGTACAAAAATCCAAAAAAAACTTAAATAGGTATACAATAATCATAGGTATTCTAAAAAAAAAATACCTAAAGTTTGAAAGTGTTACGTTAAACGTCATGTAGCTACGTTATTATCTACTCACTGTTTCAGTTATGTACATTTTTCCATTTCATAAACAAGCTGGAACAAAAGACGACAAAGTTGTTTTTATTTAGGTCATACGAGTCTCGTCAAGCTTGCGTTCCAAGTGTCGAGTTCCAGATTAATATTTTGTGAATGCGTCTCGGAGTTGCGGCCAAGTCTTAGGAGGAATACACATTTGTAGAAACGAAACATTGCGTGGGAAATGCGTGACGCAAACGACAATCGTTTTGGTGCTAATCATCTTGTTGGTTGCTAATGATGGTACAGAATTGTCATAACTCATACATTTTTAGTAAATTTTGAACTAAATCCCCATCAAATTAAATTTTCGAATCGATATTCCACGCATCGTCACTTGTGCACGGAGGTTTACTCTCCGCGGTAATTGAAGGTGGGCTCTAGAGGCGAGGCGCGGAGGCGTGAGCGAGCTGAACTATGGGTGCCTACTTCGCTGGCTTGTGGTCACATATCGGCGAACACGCGTGCACGACCTCGGGACACGTAAACCGAAGAACAAAACCAACACCATTCATTTAACTTCATAATGAGCCATGAACAATCTTCGTCATTTTTGCAGTTTGCATTCGACCGCTTACTGACCCCTTTTTGTTCGGAATCGTAATTTGACGTTTGGTACCCGTTCGACTTTAATAATGCGTACCTAATAAAAAGCCATGATTAAGTAAATGTTCGTCTGGTGAGCTATTGTTCTTGATAATGAGCCAATGTTTAATGATATTCAAGTGTGCTTTTTACATTTGTGTAACAGGATATTGCATCGCAGTTTTGCTAATTAGGTCGTACAATTTGGCAAAGGATTATTTAAAAAGTTTTATTTTAGACAAAGTAGGTACGGTCCTAAACTGTGTTCGGATATTAAAATACTAGCACTCGTCGCTAAGGATATACCTGCCTGATGAGTCATTATGTCACGAGATGCATGGTTCTGGATATAGGTATAGAATATAATGATGATAACGATTCAGAAGTAAAAATTTCGTTTCTAAATTAAAATAAATACATTTTTTTTATGTGTAACATCTTCCCTCTTGCTTTCCTGCAATCTGCGGGAGTGATTTCGTGAAAAGGGTTGGAAGTGTGTAACAGGAAGCCGGGGAAGCGCGCGCTATTTGATTTGACCGATGAACGCGTGCGGTTCTAGAGTTGGCCATCAGATGATATCAACCCATTTTCCGAGAGGTTGTAAGGAGGTTGATGAATATTGTTTATATCATCATATATACGTCAGCCAAGATGTCAGATGTTACACATCATATATGCGACTACTGTAACTAAGCATAGCGATATTTTTTTTGCATTCTTTAAAAAAACCTTTAAATAATCAAATTCTCAAAAGTCGAAGCTAACAATGGTTGGAAATTCAGTCTCCAAATTCTATTTAAAACTAGATGTTTCCCGCGACTTCGTCTGCGTGTATTTTATATTTCATCATAAATCTTAAGAATAATACACGCACAACGGAGGGTTCCGTAGTTGGGATGAATCTATCCCAAAAACAAACTTAACTACAATAGTTAAAAAACTTGAGAACATGTTTTTACAACTGCAAATTTAAGTTGGTCGAATAATCGACCAACTTAAACTCTGTAACTTGTAGAGCCTACTTAGCTGTGATAGTTTTCCTTTTAATTTCGTCATATACACTACTGTCGTGAATTTTTTCACATATCCAAAACCAACCATTTCCCTGCCAGGGGCACACTTAATATTTCGCTAACGGATCTCTACATCCAGAAATTGTTTTCACAAACTCACAATATTTTTAAACGACCTTTTAACGACCCGACGACACCCCACACCATGTTACGTGTACAGGAGGTACCCTAACAATTTTTTTTTTCATCATTTAATTTTCCCACTTTTTGGCGTGATTTATATGTATACCAAATTACAGCTGTACTGAGAGTTTCTGAGTTAACCCGCGGGCAGACAGACGAATAGACAGACAGACAGACGGACATGGCGAAACTATAAGGGTTCCTTGTTGACTAGGGAACCCTAAAAAGTAGCCTATACTTTATCCTTTTAAAGGACCTCTACTCTTTTTTTTTTAATTTTATTACGATCGGTTCGGTGGTTTAGTCTTGATGAGGACAAAATGAGTTACATTCGCCAATTAAACTAGCTTTTATCTGCGGTTTTGCCCGCTTGAAGATCAGGAATTATCCCATTGGTATGCACTACCGGGATAAAAATTAGTCCCTATGTCCTAACCCAGGTCATGGTCTATCCGCGTGCCAAATTTCATCTAAACCCGTTCAGCCGTTAGGGCGTGAAAAGGTAGCAGATAGGAAGAGTTACTTTCACATTTATAATGGTGTACCCATGTGCCAAATTTCATCCAAATCCGTTCAGCCGTTTTAGCGTGAAAACGTTACAAACAAACAAACAAACCCACTTTCGCATTTATAATAATTATTATAGTTAGGATTACTAATTATTATTAAGTTATAGGATAGTTAAGTAGTAACTAGGAGCGGCCCACCTGGTAGGAAGTGATTACCGCCGCCAGCAGTGGCTCAGTGGTACCAGCCGCACCTCCGAGTTGTAGGTCGTGAGTTCGAACCTAGGCATTTTACTTAACTTTACTTTGTCCAATTTATTTGAACGTAACAATCAAATAAAGAAACTCACTTTCGCATTTAAATAGTTAGGATTTAATTTAAAAAAGAATGAGAGCTATGGGTCTGTGGGCACCTATTGCAATAGCTAGTTTAATGTAATCGTACCAAATCAGAAATTGGTCCCGTACTGAACTTGAGATACAAAATCTTTTTGTCACGCACCGTGCCGTAAACCTGACACGTTATCTCACGACCCCAACATCGGTGTAGAGCGATCCTCCGCACACCCACTCACCTCTCCCTAATCTGATAGGTGAATGAGACGTTCACTTCTCAGAAACTTTAATTAATTTCTCCGAAATGGAGGGAGTGCGCTGTCCCGCGGTTAGTAAATTTTGTAGTCTCTCGTTACGGCAGCGACGAATTGTGATAGTGATTCCCATACTAAAGCGCGGGCGCAACCGGATTTAGTAGCATGTGTGTGCGTGCCGCGTACGCTCGCCCAGAGACATACTCCATCCATTTTGAGAATATCAAGTCGCGTTAGCATCCTTTCGAATATGAGTCTTTCCCCCTACGCTACAGAGTTTAATTCAGCCGTATAATCTAATAGTCAGTCGGATGGAACCCCAAGATATGTTACGACATTTTGATGGTAATAAAACTTTTTCGCGTTCAAACACGGCAATGAAAAGGCCGTGTTAGCGAGTTATGTTGCGATTAATAAGAAGATACAGTAATTCTTATGGATGACCGCATGAAATTATAGAATTTGTTGCTACTTAATGGAAAACATCGCATACTCTCGTACTTACGCCCGTAAAGTTGTAGGAATAATTTAGTCTCAGCATTTGTAAAGATCCTTTGTACTTGTAGATATTTACAGATTACATACAGCCCAATAACTTATTAATAACCATAATCCATGTTTTAGTACAATAATGGCCTGCGTATTTAGCATAGGTACCTACCAACTCGGGGAAGTTAAGGAAAATACACGATACCTATCTAGATAAATGTACCTATGTGCAATTTTTTATTACATGTTACAAGAATAGAAAATTCTGTGAAATTGTCATGGTTAACGTTATGCGTATGATGACATATTTCAGTGTATTTTTTCTCACGTCATTATTTACATTAAGTATTTACAAAAAAAAATACAGCATCAAAATAACCACGAGACAACTGTAATACACGAATAAACTGCCGTTGTGGCACGTCGCGACCACAGATCTTTCGTTAGTGGTCCTAATCAGGCGCGCCATAGAGAGTCGTGAAACTTTATTACCAACATTGTGAACTTAAAATACACATGTATGACAATTACTGGCGTTGTCTCGCCCACGGCCGTGTGTGTGCGACGGATGAGGTGCTCACATATCGTTAGTTCACACCTCGTCGCCTCCGAACCGTCCGCGTTCGCGAGACATCGTTATAGTTGTGACGACACACTGCTGCGCCGTTCCTACAGCAACTTCTAAATTGTCCTCAGATCAATGCCTTCCCGGTGGTTACACGGTGTTGATTTTATTATTAAACTTATTTCTTAAACAAGCAGCTTTGAAAGATTAAAAACAAAAATATCTAATTAATGCCATTTGCAAATAAATCAACCTAAACCAATATATTTTTGTAAAAAGTTTTTATCCTGTACAGTCACGAGCAATAATATGTATACACTTAGCAACTTTTAAAAGTGATTTTCTCCTACTGTATTGATTGTAACTTTATGATATTACGAATATAGTATTTTGGAACCCCTATTATTATGAAAAAATTATCATCTCAAAGTTACAATTTTAATTCCACGAGAAAATCGTTATTGAATTTTGCTGAGTGTATACATATTTTTGCTCGTGACTGTACATATACAGGGTGTTTGGAAGCTAAGTACAGTCTTAAGGGGGCGATAGTTGCCACCATTTAGAGCACTTTGAGCCATTGACGTTTTTTTTTGTCATTTCGAATTGAAATTTTTAGTTATTTTTTTAAAAAGCCGAACCCAATTTCTGACTGGTAATTGCCAAAAGTTTCCCAGTTAAAGTGGAAAAATTCCTAGGCACAGACAATTCTGAAGTCGTAGCATACTTATAAAATTGTGTAGTATAGGCCATTTAACGAAAAAAAATAGTCTCTATCGGTCGAACCTTTTTGAAAACATGCTCAAAATTCTCCGAATAGTATCAACTATCACCCCTTTGCACAGCTTCCAAACATCCCTGTATGTATACAAAACATAATATACTGTATGTGTAAGATACAAATAATTAATAATATACTGTATGTGTAAGATACAAATAATTTACAAGTCGTGAAAACTGTTTAATTAGATTAAACAGTTTTCACGACTTGGAAATTATATATTAAAAAAAGAAACGAATGCAGAGTGCCAATAAGATAAATCTTTAAATATCATTTTTTCATGTTTATATGTTCAATTATGCCCACGACAATGTATCCCTCATTTCACAGAATGCTTTCAAAATATCCTGAAGGAGGATCTTAGTCATTGTAACGTTACTTACGAGTTTCTTGGTCTAGCTGTATACTGAATGAGTTTTCTAATTAATAGGCAGAGCTGATAATGGTTAACTATTTATAGACAGTGTTACACGTGTACTACGGTATAATTAACAGTCGTATGTTAACGGAATACCTATAGCCTTCTATGCCCTTCATGGCTTTAATAAAACGTACATTTTTATCCAATTTGTAAATAAGTTACTATCGCTCGCAGTGTAATTTGGTACGGGAGTTATTTTGGTAACACAGTTGTCGATTAGTGGGTAACGACAGGGAGTTTGCAATAAAGGATCGACCGGGAACAGCACGGGATGTTTTGAATCGCCACCGCTTTAACGGCGTCTGTATTAACCGATAATTCAAATTTCCATGCCCCTCTTCCAGTTCTAAACACAAGCTGACATAACACACTGCGCCCTCTCTATAGATACGGACAAGCACAATGAGTTACATATTCGTGGATTTTATAAAGGTTGCTACTCACTGTTATTTCTGGATACTTACTTATGACATGACAAGAACATCACTTCTGTGAATCGCCTTACAACAATGTTAATGAACAACACGACGATCAGGTAACTTCAGACGATTTTCATTTTAGCCGATATTCTTTGTGTTACAAGAGAGACAAGACGGAAATCTAAATGAATACTTAAAATATGTATCTATAAATATTTCATCTTCATCATATTTTATTAGTCATACCTACGGCTGTATTATTATTCAAACAAAGATTTTTTTTCAATAGTTTTTCATTTTTATTGAGACCACACTATTGCTATTATGAACTTGATGTAAACTTATTGTATTTAACATTTCCTGGGAAGACTTAGTTTAGGTACACACGGTATACCAAGTTAGTACACACGGCTACCCATCAAGCTATACATTTCCAGTATAAGCTAAGCTCGCATTGTATGGAAATTCTATACAATGCGAGATCAGCATAAACTGGAAATGTATAGCTTGATGGGTAGCCGTGTGTACTAACTTGGTATACAGTGACTACCATGCTATCATGTTTATTTAAAACATAAGCAAAGGTAATTTTTTCAATTGAGTATAAAAATAAGCACTGCAAGTTAAAGCTACTTATTAGGTAGGTACTCAACAATGAAAATCAAAATTATTAAAATAAAATCAACAACAGAAACTTTAAAACCAAAAATAATACAAACTACAACTACTCCATAACAATACTATGAAATAAATCACTGTACAGTGTTCTGATTGCATCAATCTAATTTCAGCATTACAGTAACATAGGAATGTTTGCGACCACGTCACAGGGGTATTAAGCAGAATAATAGTCCGGTTATTAATAGACAAGTACCCGCGGCACTAGCACATGTTTATTCCGTAACAGGGGCCAATAAATCTCACTGAACAATCTGAAACAACTTCATTAGCGAAATCAACGTTCGTTCGCACCGCACTGGATGATTGAAGACACATAAGACGCCGTTTCGAGATAATGAATCGAATCTTATTTTTCACATGTGAATATCGGATTAAAAGGAGCAGGTAAAAGTTTTCGTTCACATTCGTGGGTGCGCTGGAGTGTGTCGACGGGCTCTCCGGTTGCTCTCGAAAGAGTTGCAATTTTATGAATGAGTTGTTTGAATGAAACACAATAATAATACGGCTCGGGCTACGAACCGACGCGGAAAGCGCGCTGTAGAGACGTGTACGTGTCCGAACCGCCTTTTAAACGAGCATAATATTTGGTCCGATGTTAAAGATTTCACCTCCCCATAAAACACTTAATAATATTGTATATCGATTTACAGCGCCCGGCGCGCGTTACTGTTCTTATTTAAATCGCATGAAGCGTATTTAAACTTAAAATAATGCAACAAGAGTAGTATGTGCCCATGAAAACATTATTTGTTACTGAAAACACGTTCTACATTAGTGGTACATAATGCACAGTATGCAAACTTTGGCGGAATAGGCTTTTTCGATAATAATTAAAACATTGTGACTACATTGTTGTATTTGGTTAACCTGTAAAAACTAATGTAAGTGGTAAGAGTAAATAAAATAAATAAATAAAACATAATAAATTCAGCGACCAAATATTATGTTCTAAGCCAGTATTTAACTTAGTCATGGTTGTATATTCATAACCTCACGAAAAAAATTAAATACTTTGTGTATAAATGTTACTTACCTACATTGCTAACAGATCATCAGTCGATAAGAAAAGAAGGCTCTGTTATAAAAATCGCCGACACTGTTTTATAAAATTTTTATGACCACACCCAAAATTATACTTACCTATTACAAAAAGATCGTATATACAACGTGCTTGTTTTGCGACCATACATTTTAATTAGACTTATCTAAATACAAGAATAAATGAACTTTTCATGTCCTCACCTACTTAATTAATGGAAAACGATTGTTTATTATTATTATCTTCAACCATACAAGCTACCGACATATTAATCGCAGGTAGTAGATTGGTCTGCCGCGAGAAATCGCGGCACAGCGGACAGAGCTCCGGCAGGATCTCATGGCGGCATGGAGAGTGCGACTGTCGCAACCCAGTGCTGGGCACGCCACAATTGCGGCGATAAGTCCCCTCTTTGAGGAGTGGCTAGAGAGGCGCCACGGCGTCCTCACCTTCCGCCTGACGCAGGTCCTCACCGGACACGGTTGCTTCGGGAGGTTCCTGTTTCGGATAAGGCGGGAGGAAACGCCCGGGTGTCACCACTGTGTGGATCGCCCTGAGGACACGGTGGAGGGTATGCCCTGCTTGGACGGAGCCCCGCCATATCCTCTTGGAAGCGATTGGCGGCGGTGACCTCTCGCGTCCGGCCCTGGTCCAGGCCATGGTACGGAGCGAGAGGGCATGGGAAGCAGTCATCTCCTTCTGCGAAGCAGTAATGCTCGCGAAGGAGGAGGCGGAACGCGTGAGGGAGAGGCAAAGTTTGCGCCCTCACGCCCCTAACCGCCGCCGTTGGAGACGCCCTGGGCGTCGGGAATCCCAGGCGGATTCCCGGCCACCATAGACGCGGGCTTGCGTCCCATTAGGACCAGGCCCGGGTCGATGGCGCGTCGTGTTCCAAGCGCGCCTCAAAGAGATGTCAGCACAATTGGCGGGGTCCGCTAGGACCGATGCCTGCCAGGGTTGCGGGTTAGTCCGAAAGGGATACCGGGACCTTGGCAACAGGCAACTGAAGGAACACGGGTGGAAATTAGTCAGTAAAAGTCTGACACGCCCTTCCGCTCCGCCCAGAGCGGGAGAAGTCATTGGATGATTTTACACATTCAAAAAAAAAAAAAAAGGTAGTAGATTGGTAAAGGTAAGGACCACATAAATATATATTTTTAATATTATGTCAAACATCAGATTTTTTTTTATTACCAATTTCGATTTTTTATAGAAAATTTTCTGCATACTTACCATACCGTTTCACGAGCAACTTTAATTGTATATATTATTATACCTATACTTAGATAAATTAATAGATAGGCGTTTATTATCATTATGCATCATTAATGTGTATTTATCTTTACATTAACATATCACCGAGTATTAGAACAAGGGCGGCGGTCCGCGGCGGTTCCTTTTCAATATTTATTCTTACCTAATTTTACCCTAATTAGGGAAGGTGTGAATTTCTTTAAGGCATCAAGCATTTTGAGGGTGGGCCAATTTTGTTGGCTTATCTCTACGGATATCTTGACACAGGATGCGGTCGAAATAGACACCTACCATAACTGGTGATCCACCATGTAATTGTCCAATTAAAATTACAATTCGATGTAAATAAGTTTACATAATTACACAGAGACGTTAAATTTTTATGATGCCATACGGTGGAATGAGCTGGTGATGTTTATGTCCCACGTTTGAGCAGCAGCAGTTAGGTTGGTTTGACCACTTCTACGTAATACGAGCTCGCAAAATAAATCCTCGCCTACGTGCTACCCAAAGCTCAACCGTTTCGGATGTAGGTACGTAATTACATTGCCAATGTTAGTCCGTAGAAAAGTGGGTAAAAAAACATTGAACAACCGGTTAATTAATTAGTTTTCCTATTCATGCGAACAAGGTACGTTGTTAATTGAGGCCGAATCACACGAAACGCTAGCACTCATTGTCTGAAACAGATCGACGATAATCTATCATAGTTTGTCAGTGTGCTACTATGTTTTATCGACTCGAAGCTTAATTATAGAAATCATACGTAGATGCTTTTCTAAGATAGATGACATTGGAAAAATTCCTCTGAGAAAGTAAGTATCTACCTAAGTACCCGTCGTTTCTTGTTTCTTAATATTTCATTAAGAAGATAATTAAGTATTGTGCTTACACCGATTCTGGATTCATTCGTATTATCATATAAGTTTTTGGTAGTATTAACTATTTACAAGCACAGAACATTGTAAAACTAAAGTTCAGCTCTAATAAATATGAATGACACGTTAAAAAAGCGGTTTCTAGTCAATGTTATCTTGTAGAACGAGTGCGACGTTATCATATTCATCTGTTGCAAAAACGCGAATATTGTTATGCTAATTTTTTTTAATAAGACTGTAAATGTCCGGTGTATCTGCTTATAGAATCGAAAGTTAGTATAGGAGACGGGAGCGCGTAGCTGTTAAACAAATTATTTTAGTATTATTGATCATAATCTGCCGCAATTAACCTGAGGTTTAGGAGAGGAAAAAATATACCGCATCGGAATTATTCGCACACGCTTTTCTCAAGACAAGGAATGTAAACGCGAACGCAAGCTGGCGTGACGCCCGCGCAAGCGGTCTTATCATACGATCTATCAAATTGTGATGCTTTTTCTTTTGCAAACTATGTGCGAAAAGGATTAGGCGAGAATATTAGCACTCTGATAATTCTATGAACTGTCTCGCTTTTGACTAATAACTTAAGTAGTGGACTGCTACATGGTAACGAACTCAAATTATTATCATCGCTGACAGAACCAGCAGACCTGCTTTGACATAATGCAAGCGTATAGCGTACCTATTATATTCATACATAGTTAATGATAACGCGACCGCGTTTAGACTAGCGTGTTTCTGTAAACAGTGTCCATAATGTGATCTATATCAGTTATCTGTTTGCGTAACAGATTGCCTGATTGTTTAAGATTAATACTAATTCAAAGCGGGATCGCGCCTCGCGTCAGGACTTCGCAGAGCTGCGAAGACATTTATCTCGGCTTTGTCGAAGAATTAAACATTAGCAAGAATTTCAAAATTATTATTGTGCACCGGTAACCTTATCGTAAATTTAATACTTTAATGATGTCTGCTAAAGGGCCGACTTTGATAAAAAAAACCCCGTGGTACCTGGATAAAAGCCATCGCTCGGCGTCACCCACGGTTAGTTAAGCGAGCGACATGTCATCGATATTTTTTGCCCGGCTGATGTCTTTAACGAAATTCATGTCATTGGGTCCGATTTCTCTAAGATTAACTTTTTTACATTATTTAACAAATAGATCGGACCCTTATACGCTCGAATATTCAGTTACATGGTTTAACACTTAAAAGGGCTTAACGACTCTAACATATCCTGCGGGTTACGATAAAAAAAGACGACAAAAAGAGAATACTTCTCGTGTTTGTTTTTTAAAAGATGTCTGCTGAAGATAAGGTGCAGCGGCACTTTAATCCTCCAACCGTCCGATATTTGAAAAGGATATGATGACAACTTTTTTGTATTCTTTATCTAATAAGCACACATAACCAATACTTACTTATTTCAAAGTTTGTCTAAATAGATAAATGAAAATTACGTGTTCTTAAGTGAGTATTTAGTTACATGTCAAGTTTACATACCGTTTTAGAAACTGACAAACTAACATTGCATAAATATGAAACTTGTGCGCTAGGGTGGCCCCTCTAAGTTCATGAAAGTGCCAAATGTCATGATTTCATGAAATAGTCATTCAATACACTTACATGAGCTTAGAGAGTTGTATTGCTGATTCTAATGTTTATAATTCTGTAAACCCATATTTATTACGAGCGCTAATAATGTTTAGATCAACATACAACCTGTTGATGACCTGCAAATTGCAAAAAACCTAAGAAAATTTGAATATCACGGGCCACCCTAGCGCATCCCCCTTAATGCAAATGCCTTGAGATGCTTAGATTTAACAATTTATCGGTTTTAGATATTCGTATCTACATACTACATACTCTTTGCATGTATAACGTTAAACGGCGCTATCTATGCGTACAATTCTAATTTAATAAATTCTAACTGTAGCGTCTGTAACTATGTTACGAAAGACATATTATGCTTCTATAATTCATTTTTTCTTTCAATTAACTGCAACCATTATGTAGAGTTTGCAAGAATTTTCCGGCATTACAAACTTGTAACAAAAAAATTGTTGTTTCGTGATATAAACTAGCATTTCTTTTTACTCTTTTTATCCCTGATGAGGCTATTCATATTCAATAGCAACTGTTACTGAGTTTGCTGCAAGCTACAGGCTTGATGATTTACTACAATGACGTGTCTTAAACCATTTAGCCTTCTTTATCCTAGCGTTTTCCCGGCTTATCGGCTGTCTCAGCTTCACTCAAAACTTGTCAAGTGCTAATTACCGAGCCTAGAGCTCGAAGATCTTCATTTTTTTATATCCGTATTTTCCTTACGTGGAATCATAAAGATAGAAGATGCGAGAAAATATTTTCATGTTATAAATTCAAAATTACCATTTCATATCTGAAGTACTTTTACTTTCTGTATAAAAAAATACCTACTCCGTTTTGTAGAAACAAAATAAGTACGTAAAGTAAATGGCCGTACAGTTTGCTGTCCACATCTTTTTTATTCAATAAAAACAAGAATAACTTTGTAATATAGGATTCATACAGCTATTTCGATCATAATGTCATAGGTGTCCCTAGTGTCGCCCCAATTACCAAAATGATAATAAATTTCGCGGTATTGCCAACTCTTTCGAAGAATGTTAAAGGTTAGATAATTACCTATAGATTCGTGTAATGCAACTGACTACGCCTAGGCGCTGCGTTAGCATATGCCGTTAGTTGGCCCACGTTTTCTCAGCGATCGACGATCGTATAACGAAAAAGTTTGGGATAATTTTGGAACAAAACTCGTATTGTTCTCAAAAGTGCACAAAATAGTTGAGAGTAAGCACTTCAGTAAACTGAACTCCACAATGTATTCTCCTACAAATTTATTCTTCCTTCGTGATCGTAATAAATAATAATTATGGTTAAGCAACACAGCCAAATACATAACTATAGTGCTTCCTCGTTGGGATCATTTTTGGTAATGGTTGCATAAAATAAAAATAATGTAACATTGGCGTAGCGTTTACACGACGCGAACGCAGCATCGAGCGCGTAGACGCACCCTCTACGCGCTACTACGCTGCCTCTACCTGCGCCTACGCGATACTACATGACCTCTACGCGCCTACGTGGCGTGGCTACTACGTGCGACTACGCGGCCTTTAAGCGAAGCTTACGTCGGAGCAGGTTGATTTCATTACGTGATTTGAAATATTTCTTAACTTTAAAATCATAGATTTAAATAATATCACAATATCGATCATGGTTTCTCTTAGAAGAATATGAACAATATGAACAATATTACTAACAATAATTGTTTTTTTTAATAGAAAATCCACAATAAAATTGTCACCATGTTTTTAATAAAAAAATACAAATTTCTTAAAAATATGAATATTTCAGCCAAATAGTAAATTCAACAAAAGTAATATTTAATTTTCATAGTGCAATTTAATGGTTAGTGTCAAAACAGGGCATTCTGTCACGGCGGCTCGAGTGACCTCATTAGGTACTTGCATTCTGTCAAATCTGTGAGTTTTTTTTACAGTTTATTCAAAGCAAACAAATATATATTTGTTTGTGTTAATGTTTACTCTGACTGACCTACATTATATTAATTAAGTTTCCTCACGATATTTTCCTTCACCGATGCCAATGATGTCCAAGATAAACTTAGAAATACATCTGAATAGGAAAAGTCACATTGGAACCCGATTCCAAGATGGCCCCTCATGCAAGTGGCCACCAGGAAAATCAAAAAAAAAAAATTAAATCTTAAATCATTGCCAAAATTATCATCATGTTTTATATTTTTAGTTCAACAACATTCAACTATACCCAATTCATAAGGTATTTTGCTTACTGTCAAAATGTCAACACTATCCTATTCAAAGTTTTTCGAATCTAACTTTCCACCGTATTTTATTTTGCGTTCTTACGTTCACATCACTCATTATTAAATAAAGAGAGTTAATTCACTTAATTAGTAGTAAACACATTAATTCTGAAATACCTAACTACCTGAGGCACTACAGAATGAATTTGTAATCATTAGGGAGATTTAATTTTAACTGAGACCTGTTATCAATTATTCGACCGAGCGAATAAATAGAGCGTACTGTAGGGAGTAGGAACAATAATTATGTCGTTTCACCCACCAGACACTCGTATCATTTGAACGGATTGAATCCCTTTTAAGCACCGGCGTCGATTTCAGCCGCAGCCCCATATAGATCGATATCATCTCTATTACCATAGTCATTAGGTCGAATGAGCGACGATACAACGTGAACACGTATCAGCTCTGGAACCTACATAGGTACACTATGTTAGCAAGCAAGGATTAAATAACTATACAGGGTATGTAATGTAAGGTAATGCAGGGATTCGTCGTTTAACGGCTTCGGGATTACCTCAATAATTCCCTCAACACAACAAATGTTTTTAGCCTGTCGCTGTTGTGAGGGGCTGAACGTGGGCTCAGCGATACTATAGGTCGTCGAATGGTTCGTATCCATAGCGACAGACGTGGCAATGGGTGTGCGTCGCGTGTTTAGGGCGACTGAAGCCATACTTCTGGTGGACGGGTCATAGCTCCAACTTAATACGTCCACAGTCAACCGCGACGTGACTTTACTAGGCTTATGGCGACAGAAACGACTCTTTAGTTCTTTACACAATTATAGGTCAAGTCATGCTGTTTCTGGACGAGGTTACCACTTTACCAAAATGTTGTGTCAGATGAGACGCTGAAGCTGACTTATCTACTAGGTACTGCCTACCTAAATAGGTAGGTTCAATATAGCGTAACATAGAGACGTGCCTGAGCAAATTCTTTGACACATAGGTACCAACTATATTGATAATTGAGGTGAAGGTACGAATAATCTTATTAGATAGGTATTTTTTACACAAATAACTAACAACGGCACAAAGGATACAATAGAAGTATTAATTGATTTTCTTAAAAAAAAACTGACACGGAGTTTTGTATCAAAACGACATTGCTCGGTTTCTAATCCCATTGAAAACACAATGAATGTTGGGTGGTTGGGATCATTTTTCATTCCAATGACAAATATTTAGAAAGTTATTTAGGCACGGCGGGTCCGCACTCGGCACTGTGCTCAATTAAAAGGACGATCTAAACTCGCGTTTCTGGCATTATGATCGGACAACAGCCGGATGTTTACTTTACGACCGCGTTATCGATTCAGGTAGTTCGGCGAATAATAAATCTATAACAACAACAATGTGTCCACCCTGCTCGATCCCATTGTGATTTATTCAAAATCTTCAATCGCATCATATTAGTATAACTCGTAAAGGAGCATTAGTATTTTTTTTAATAAAAGGGCCCTCAGCGTTTCGAATTTGCGTATCGTGGGTCCTCGCAAACCCTGACGATATAATAGGCACGCCCAAGGTTATTCTTGATGCTCACCCCTTTTCACACAATCGTTAAAGGCTCGTTTATTATCCATCAATTATTTTATATTATGCTAATTTTATTTTAGATGTCCATTATGAACTTTTTATTGATCAATTTATTGTACCTACATTAACTACGTGAGCATATCACAAGTGCATTTTAAATTGTTATAAATCATGCTTTGCGACTGGCTGTGCGCACGGAGGCCTCCAATTTATATACATACATCGCGTCTGCAAAAGCGAATGGGTAACGCGCCATAAAGGCATTTCAAAATTTACAACTTACAGAGCACCATCTCGACAGCCTCCAACAGTCCGCCGCCGGCGCAGGCGGGAATGAGCGCGGGTGCGGGCGGCGCGAGCGCTGCAGCGCGGCCCAGCTCGCCCGCGGCCGCGGCCCCGCGCTGCTGCGACACTGGCCGCCCTATATTCCAGGACCCTATCACCGGACAGACCGTCTGCTCGTGTCAATACGAGTTTCTCAACTACCAGAGGCTCGCTTCCGGTGTGCCCCTGTCTATGTACAGTGCCCCTTACTCAGACGCCGCTGCGGCTACAGCTGCCGGGATGGCGGCGTATTTTCCCGCGTTAGCAGCTGATCAACCACCCTTTTACACTAATGCTGTAAGTATGAATATTGCTTAAAATGAATTTTATCTCCTTTTTGTCTGTTCGAAAAGTATCTCATGAAAACAAACCCTGTTCAGGTTAAAGGTTTAAACAATTATCCTATCACTATCCTTTATTTCCAACAAAATATTGTTTGAATAACATTATTCCATTGTAATTTAAAAATCATCGACTAAAATAAAGGTTTAAAATCAACCTCAATTTGTCAAATTAAAAAACATGATTTAAAATTAGAATTTCGGGTAAGTGCCACTTCAAATTGGCATCCACAGGTACGGCTCCTGATCCATATGTTACAATTTTTCATCAGATACTTTTGGAAAAAACATATAATGTATTTTCAATGTTTGTCGGTAATTTTGGCAGCAATATAAACTATTACTAACACGTATCTTCTTAGCCGTCAAAGCTCTAGGAAATTAATTTAAAGTCACGTCATTACTTGATATGGGATGACAAAAATTATTTAGATGTTTTCTGGCAAGATTTTTAAAAATAACTTTGTAATGTTGTCGTTTGAAAGGGAATAGAACATAATATTTTATACTAACGAGTATGTTATAAGTGTTCACATTAAAATAAATAATAGTCAGTACAATCTATTATTAAAATTAAGATATCAATCTTTGTCTGAATTCGAATGTTAAGTGCCTAATTAACGCTGAAAATATAGTTGAGTAGGTATTTGTCACTTGAAAAAGCGAATCTACTTCATTTTCACACACAAAAAGTTGAACTTAAGTATTAACTGCCACCAACGTCACTCATTAATCTAGTAATTAAACAAACTAAAGTTTAATAATATTATTCGACCGACTTTCAATACAACGCGACCAATTCCTGCGGTTGACATGATAATCAGACACTAGTGTTGCAACCGACATGAATTAAGGATATCGAATTGAATTGCAAATAAAAACGAACATTAAATGAATTCTGTGCTTTTTGCACTCACGAATATCGGTCACTAAATGTTCGTCGTCTCTTAATTTCCATCGCATTAGAAATCACTTTTTTTAGCAACCTTTCGATACGAAATAATGAATCCAAGATTAAAATTTAATTTAAAATATAAATATCGTATAGCTTAGTTATCCTTAGTTATCCTAACTTCACTACATATTAAAAAACAAAGTCCTGCGCCGCGTCTGTCTGTCTGTCTGTTCGCGATAATCTAAAAAACTTCTACACCGATTTTCATGCTGTTTTCACCAATGAATAGAGTGGTTCTCGAGGAAGGTTTTAGTATATAATAATCGACATCCACGCGGGCGAAGCCGCAGGCATCAAGTAGTTAATATTATAAATGCGAAAGAGATTTTGTTTGTTACGCTTTCACGCTAAAACCGCTGAACAGATTTGGATGAAATCTGGCACATAGCTAGACCATGACCTGGAGAAGGACATAGGATACCTTTTATCTCGATATTTCCACGGGATCGAGACTTATGCGGGTGAAAACGCGGGGCGCAGCTAGTAACAAATATAAATAAGGAAGACAGTGCTGCATAGAAGGCTCGTCTTATAGGTTCCTTGAGTTATGAAGGCAAAAGTTATGTTGAGAACTTTCAGAAACAGATGAGAAAACGCCTCTCTCTCGTTTATGTTTATAATATGAATACAATTTAAAAAATCGAGTTTTGATCTGGAAGTCTCGGTTGTGAATACAGTAAAATTTATTCTGTTCTTGCATATATGTAACACACTAATGAAGTAAAGAATGACTCATGTACCTATTAATTTTATGATAAAACTGACTGTTGCCCGCGACATCTACGATCTAGGATAAAAACTAGCCTAAGCCCTTCTCCAAGTCATGGTCTATCCATGTGCCAAATGTCATCCAAATCCGTTCAGTCATTTTAGCGTAAAAGCATAGAAAACAAACTCACTTTCGCATTTACAATATTAGTTCGGATTTACAACTACTGCTAGACCACTATATGAATGGTCGATGTTTATGTGGCTGTGACCAGCCTATAGCAAGTAGGTACCTACTTACTT
Source organism: Lithophane semibrunnea (assembly GCA_947363905.1). Lineage (NCBI taxonomy): Eukaryota > Metazoa > Arthropoda > Insecta > Lepidoptera > Noctuidae > Lithophane > Lithophane semibrunnea. The sequence continues at coordinate 2,945,773 of OX376186.1, read as the reverse complement.
ACAAAACAAGTTTTGTTGACAGGTTTCTGTCCTATCTATAGGCGATACCAAACAGCCAAGTAATTTAATATTTTATTGTTTTCGTAATAATGACGTAGGAATACGATCGATTTTATTGAAAGTCTATCGATTTGGGTCCAATTTGAAACTCAAATGGATAATTTTCTTTGTAAAATGTATATTTTTCTTACGTCAATAGGTTTATAGGTCGTTTTGTTTTAATAAAAGACAAAAAAATACACTATCTTTACAGGGTCCGTCACTCGAAGTGTTACCAGTTAAAAGAGAAAATGCTGCAGTTAATCTATCTATATATATAAAAATCAATTGCCGTGCATTAGTCTCACAAAAACTCGAAAGTGGCTCGACCGATTTTATTTTTGTTTTGTTTGTTTCAATACTGGTTTAGGAAAAAATAAAATTAGGAAAAACCCAAAGGAACAGCCGAAAAATCTAAAAAATCAAAATTTTGTTTCACGTGGTTCAAAATTCACCGGGTCATCTAGTTGACATATAATTAATCCAACAGGGTTATGTTAAAAATAAATTGAATTTTAAAAACAAAGTTATTGTTCAATATGACCTCTTATGGATCCTCGCATGGATAATAGCATCGTCTGTTTGACAAAACCATCGCATGTTGCAAAAACGTGTAGTAGGGTTTGGTTTGGTCCCATTCCCGACTAAGCCATACCTTCAGCGTTTCCATACTTACGTATCTTTAAATTGAACCCTGGCCTCCTAGATGGTCCATATAGAAAAGTCCATGGGATTTGGTCCGATGAGCACCGAGGCCACTTACGAAAATAAATTTTGTAAATAATATTGCGTCAGGTGAGCTTTGTGAGATGGTCCCAAGTCCCGCTGAATGTCAGTGGGTTGTGTTGAATTTTTGTCTTTCTTAATATCAAACACATCATTTTACACCTTTTGTTGGTAGACTTTCTGGGTCCCAGAAGATGAAAATAAGTGGAGAGCGAATTGAAGCGGTGACGGCGTCCTAAAACAAATTCTGCCATATTTTACCGCGCTGCCATTATGACTGTTGCAGCAGTGTGAAGGTGGTAACACTTCGAATGACCCATTATGACTGTTGCAGCAGTGTGAAGGTGGTAACACTTCCGAGTGACAGACTGTGTATAGTAAAAAAAGTGTTGCTTTGGAGAGATGCTTCAAAGTTAGAAATAAACGATTTTCAATCTCGTTTCATGAAAGCTAGAGGCTTATGTTTCGATATTTCATAGGACTCAAATGATAGGGTAACACGCACTTATGTTACTAGCTGCGCCCCGCGGTTTCACCCGCCTATGTCTCCTAAGTAGAAAAGTATCCTAAGCCCTATTCCAGGTCATGGTCTACCCATGTGCCAAATGTCATCGAAATCTGTTCAGCTGTTTTAGCGTGAGAGTAACAACAAACTCACTTTCGCATTTATAATATTAAGTTAGGATGTCCTAATAATAAAAAAGGTATTTACTAGGTAGGTAAGTACCAACATCATCTAGACCTAATACGACGAAATTCATATTCAAAAATCTAAACCATATAATCTTATTAAACTATGACTTGAATTAATTACGTCCATAAAAGCTTAAAATTAAAAACCCATCGCCGCTGAAGCCGCGATATCATCTACTTAACCAAAGGGATTATGTTTATATCTTCATCTGTGACAGAAGAACTTTAATTCCATTTTTCTTCCACTTCCTATTACAAAAGGTATTACGTTAAAATAATTAGGATACGTTGTCAAAATATTACGTTAGAGAGGTAGTTATAAGACTCTCGCGCAGTGTTAAGTAGGCACCACAATAAGGTTTATGATATAAGTAATAAATACATATAAATTTGAATCGTAATCCGTTGATGTATGTTCTTCTGTCCATCGACCCAAAAAGTTGTACCGGACCAGCCGGCTTTAATAACTTAATATGTTTAACAATTTCTTTCAGAGGATTAAAATATGTCCAAAGATCCATATTGCCTTCATACAGGATTATAAATTTATAATAATTATCAGTAGTCATGTATATCGAAATCTGTCAATCTAATTACTTAACCTAGGCTATTTTATAAAATTAAATTAAGTAGACATAAAATGTTCGGTTATTCAATCGCTTAAAATAATACAAAATTCTAATCATAAAAGCACTCCTTGTGTAAGAGTGTGCTTGCCCAAACGTGTGTGGGTAGTGACTTTGAATGATAATGATCATAACAACATAAAAGTAGCCACGCCACGTAATATATGACGTGTAGTAAAACTTTTGGAGGAAGGTGTTAAAAGCCGTGAACGTGTCCCGGCAGATGATTCAATCATTCATGAAGATATGATCGTACATCATCAGTGGCGAAAGTGTTAACTCTGGCCGACGCGACGCCTTCAATGGGATCCTGCCTCACACCGTTTTTTTAGTTAACGCCTTTTATTTTGTCTATAATTTATTATTTCATCCCGGCTCGTGGGGTATCCGTGCACTGTAGACTTGTTTTATACTTCTTTGTTTGGTCTTTTTAGCTGTCGGATTATAACGTGTTTGTTTACACATTGAAGCTTAAATCTAACGCTTACTGTAAACAGAAATACATTTATGAGACAAACGGAATATTTGAAGTGTCAAAATATTTAATAGCTCGCTCGGTCTAATCGTTTCCATTTGCACATGTGGGACCAAACTGACAGGAAGCCAACGTTTATTATATTAAAAAAATAATTTATAGTTTCGAAGAAGTGTCCTAAAATAAATAATCGATTTGCGCTACCGCTTTTAGTAGATGTGTGGTTAATGTCCTCTGTAATTTATGGTAATTATAATATTAATATTATGGTATTGTAATCAATGGGCCTACAGATTTATTCAAAAGTGTGTAAGCAGACATCAATAATGTTACCATAAATTATTCTGTCGCTAGTTCTAGCTAGGCATAAAGGAAGATATTTAATTAGCCCCACCGATGTTGTGTGGATTTTAACAATATAAAGCTAGATAAAGCAAGTACAAATACTTACGTAACACGAACATCAATAACTAGTTTGTAAAACGTTCATTAGTTTCGAACTCGAATTTTATAAATTCAGTAAGTTAGATAGTAGTATCGGACAAGGCTATCTAAATACTACTTGAGTAAAAACTTAATACTGTCCCAACATTAATCATATATCTTTACTGTAAAATAACGTAACTAATCATTTTTACAAATCTGTCCAAAGTCGTGTATCTACTCAGTTTTGTCGACTCGACGACATTTGAACGCTACCTGCGCATGCGTGTCAACCACATCGCTCACCGGATTATCTTATACCTTCCATAAAATATATACCTACTGGCTAGTTCAACACACTAATGTTAATGGGATTATAGCTAGGTTCCATTAAACTCATACTGTTGATACCAATAAAGATCACGGGCAAGTTTTTTGTGTTAAAATAATTGTTTCGTTAAGACCAACACGTCAATCAATCATTCCTTAACCTTTTAAGTAGGTAGGTGATAAATTTACCTTTAGAATAAGGAGACAATATTTTAGAGGACCTAGATACTGTAACAACGTATTTCACAATATTATAGGCTTCTAGTCACTATTTCACTAGCTTTTATAAGCTAGATCAAATAATTGATACAGTGGCAAATTAAATTAGCAACTCCGCAGACCTGATGATTTTATTTTGGGGTTTACGATCGCTGGTCGTCTTTTTACTTGAAGGGTGAGTTAAGAAAATCAGTATTTTTTTTTGTTTTATCCTGTAGATATCCATATCAATCTCATCTGCGAAATTTACCCTAAAATACTGATTTTTCAAGTGACTACTCTACCTGGGGTTGATGACCCCAGGTAGAGTAAAAAAAACTCATCAATTAACTTCTTTCTCATTTTATCATGTTAAGATATCGATACCCGCCTTGTCTGCGGAGTTAAGCTAATTTGTAATGAAGGAAATTTGGATAAACCGACCGTTACATTTACTTCTAGCTGTTTTTTTTAAACAAATAATGACAAAATGAGAGTGAAACAAAATATTAAATATTTCTCAGTGTCACACAATTGATCTTTTACCTGTCTTTCAAACACCTACGATGGATGGGATCAGCCTATTAAGTAAATAAAGCAACAACGCAGTAGGCACAATAAATCCACGTAGCTGCAGATTCGCGTTACGGCGTAGTCCGATTATTATTTGAAGTAACAGAAAACTGGAATTATATCACAAAGGTCGTAGCAACAAAGACCGACAGCGCGACTGGATTACGCTGTCGTACTTGAGTAAAATTTATTATCGGATTTTCGATTCGGCCACCAATGAAGTTGTTGGACAACAAAATCTTTTGATAGATTTATCCTGGCTGACCGCATTAAGACTCGCTCCTGAGTTATTTTTAATGTGTCGCTATAAATTTTTGGACCCTTAGTGACAGCCATGCTTTTTTACGCGATCTCCGCTGCACAACCGTAATAACAAATTAATCATAATTTTAAAACCCGCTGTTTATTTAATGTGGAAACTTTCTCAAATGAAGTGGTTTTAAGTTTTAAAACATTAAAGGAATTTGTTTTTGTTTAAGCATCAAAGTTCAACAATTACAAAACATAAAAAAGATACATTTGTCGATCGAAAGATGATTGATGCGCGCGTCTCCTATCTTTGCCCATTAAGTAATAATAGTTAAGGCCGAAACGCTAAAGCGATCGATCAAGAAATCAATCCGACGAGGATCATTTTAGTAATGGATTACGTTAAAGCTACCGGAAACGTGGAAGGAGATATTATAATAGTACAGTTATTATGCTGGTGCGTTTTAATGAGATAGTTAAGACCTATTGCTGCCTACATTTTACCGACAACATGATAATCAATATTTTATGTCACTTTTAGATATTCTTCATGTGGAACTGAGCTTTGATATGTATTTTTTTTCGTCCGTAGGCTGCAGGGATCGAACTAAAAGAAAACCTAGCGGCAAGTGCAGCAACTTGGCCTTACCCAACCGTCTACCACCCCTACGATGCAGCCTTCGCAGGATACCCTTTCAACGGGTAAGTTACATAATCACATCTTTTACACAGACATAGTAACTAGGTGTTTGCTTCAAATCTCAAAAAAATATGTCGAATATTTATACTTTCGACGGAAGGACTGCCACTGTCGAGCTCCGACAATGGCAGTCCGAGGTGTCCCGATATGCGCGGGATGTCCTGATTTTCAGGGGTCTGTGGACGCGTCCCGATTTGCACCTGATCGGGACACTAAATGTCCCGATAAATCCATACATGTCCAGCACCGTGATTACGTAATGAACTATCAATCACAATATCACAATCTGAATTGATATAAAACAAATGTCTAACCCATTGCCTCATAAGATTTTATTTACTAGTAATATTAGTTGCGAAACACATTAAATTAAACCTTTTTTTTTTTAAACCGGCTAAAGTTTATCGCACCATCCACAATGAAGGGTTCTGGTAGTTGGGATGAATGCAAGGAAAGAACAAACTTAACATTGTAGTTGAGAAACATGTTCGAACATATACGATCCAACTGCAAATGTAAGTTTGTACGCACAAAATTAGGACATTTATTCTCTTTATGTATAAATATTTTTAAGTAATTTTTTCAAAATTTTTGGCTCGAGAGTTTCGGAGATAAGGGGGTAATGGTCAATTTTCTTCAATATCTTTAAAAGTATTTTTTTTTAATCCCTTTCATTTGATATGTCACACGGTACAGTTCGCAAAACTTTTTTTTTTAATTTTCTAATTTGCCCCCTATAAATGATATTCATCAAAATGATATTCATCAAAATGATATTCAAAATTCATTTATTTTCGTTACACGTTTGTGTTTCGGTCACAGAAATATATATGTGAACAACTTAACCGGTCCATTGGATTCGGAGCAAATTGGCTGCGACAGAGAGACTCACGAGTCACGAGTGATCCTATAACGTTTCCGTTTTTTTCCTTTTGAGGTACGGAACCCTAAAAAACCTTGTTTTTTTTATTGTCCCGATCTACAACTCTAAATCCCGCTTGGTTTTACCTTATGCCCCGATTTAAAACAAATCGGCCCTGGCAACACTAGTTGATTTGCGAACTTTCGACTTGAAAGGACTTGTAAAGATTTCTGTATGGCATCCGCGATCTGCTTATTAGAATTATCCTACTATAATAGTTTCCAAGTACAAAATCGTATGTATCTATAATTCAGGTCCATCTCTATGCTTCCTGATTTACCATTCTCGTTGACAGCGTTGGGCAGCTCTGTGCCTGGCATAATTAATTTTTTAGTAACTGGCGCAGCGAGCTAATATCAGACGATACTCGACCCTCGGCAATTTACAGATAACTCCCTAACGGCTGCAATATCGACAGAGTAGACGTGCAAATCTCTAAAAAAGGGGAAAACTGACGTAAAGGCTAAAATGGCTGCTACGCCCACACTTCCTACTGTCACTCTACATTTCCTGTCTACCACTGATGCTCTTTTTACGCTCTAGTCCCGTTAAAACTAAGCCTCTTTACGTAGGAAGACAAACGTCAGCTTTGTTGGGGTTAGCTAAGTATTGGCTCTGCTATAATGACATACCTTCTGGTACTTACTAGATTTTTTTAAAGTTCAGTTGCGATCGCCACCAAGTTATAAAGATTTTTCATAGACGTAGGTAAATTAAATATGTTATATCCTGTAAATACAATAAATATTACTCTATTCAAGTTATTTATATTTATTTATTTATTTATTTATTTTCTTACCACAAATTACAGAGAAAGTAATTAAATAGTCTACAGAGACAAATTTATAATTAATTTGTGGAAGACTGGTGCCTAAACTAAGTTTTTTTTCAAAACCTGTATGTCAGGTCACCAGGCCCCTTAAAGAAAGTTTTACATTATTATGTCGTACTGGAGACGATCTGATTCGCAATTTCGCATATAATATTAAATAAGAATCTCATACATTACAATTATATTACAATATTGCTCATAAAATTGGTATACAAAATAAAAATAATGGAATAAAGTAAAATTAAAAATAAAAATACATGCAAGGGAGGATGTAGGTGAGTGTTTTGTGGTGTGTGGGGTGAGTGTGTGTGATAGTGTAGTTAGTTTCAAATAAGCTCTTCCTTTCGAAAAAGCTTTAATAGGTTTCGCTTAGGATATAAAGTCACTTTTACATCGAATTTAAAATTCGAAGCTACTCGGGTAGAGTAGCTTCGAATTTTAAATTCGATTTTTGAAAGTTAGGAATTAGGATTAAATTCTGCAGGAAAAGTTGTTATAAAAATGTTTTTAAATCCTCCTTGTTTGAACTTACTAAATTAAAATTAATTTTGGTAACCGGTAACAGGTACGACAAATACTTAATTACCGTCTTATTAAAATTAACCGTTACTTTCAAAGGTGAAACAACATGTTATCACTCGTGTCACGCAATTGAGGGATAAAGATTAAGGTTCTTATATTTCGAATTCATTAAGTGGGAGTTCAATATTAGTAGTAAGCTGAGACAAACAACACAGGCACTTATTTAACTTTAATTGAAGAGCACGCTTTAAAAATATTACAAAAAGAAATACAGTAGCTACGTCATTTATTACATTTCTAAAGAAAATTAAGGTTTACATGATAGGCAACCAACAAAAACTACCTTATGTAGCTCACGAAAACGATATTGTCGGTCAGTAACCAGATACTTGGACAGAGGGGTGTAGGTGTAAAGTATCGATGTGTACGCCCCGCAGGTGAGCTAAGGGGGTAACCCAACGCAACGCACACATACGTGAGAAATCTCATTTAGCTTACTGAACTGAAGCTTATGACCGCAGCGCAGTTATTTACGTTACTTCTACTAAGGTGTGCAGTAGGTACCTGATTATTATAACCTCAAAGATTCTTGAGGCAATCGGCATATCAATTATACCTTTCAAACATAAAATCCAGAGGCGGCAGATGACGCTACCATTTAAAATATTTTCCTATCTTTTATTCTTAATGCATTCCCAAAAGGTAATCAAAATCCGTTTAACCCCTTAACAGCGATACATTAGCCTGATATCGCTTTTTTAAATAAGTAGGTAATTCTTGTGGAGTCTTTTGATGTGTGTTTATTATCGCAATCAGCGCAAACGTACCTATGTAGATAGGATTTGATACAGTCAACACGCTTATGTAAACTGATAGCGGCAACCTGAAAAGGTTACAAAACATGAGTTTATTAGATAATTATGAATGTTGAATTAGATTATCGAAACTGTGTCCGTATATGCGGGCGTAGGTACACAAAAGCAGTCCTTTAAGTGCGCAATTGTAGGAAAGGGTCGCCGACCTACATTCGAAAAAAAAACTTATATTCAACTATTAATATTTAGTTGTTATGGCTGGGAAGTGGAGTTTTTTGACGGCTTCTATCGATTTTACTCAAACTATATAGACAGAATTTAAAGGACACTGAAATAATTAAGTATTATAAGGTAGTCTTGACTGACTTTAAAAAGAAAGAGGTTATGCATTCGGCGGGTTTTAAAAGTACACCGATTTTACGTTGATTTTTTCCATGATTACGGAGACGATTTTCGTGATCTAGACACGCGGCAGCGTGTCAAGCCAAGTTCAAGAAAAGAACTGGCGACGCAGCAGCCATGTGTTATATTACACGAACCATTTGGAGCTACTTTTCACCCCTTAATAACTCTAAAATCTATTTAACATACACACATGAAATTATTTTTTCAATAAAGAAGGTCCAGATCTGGTTATTACCTATTTCCCTTAATGATTATTAACTTTGCTTGGGTAGTTTTTGAAATCAGTGTAATTTTTTAAATAGTAAGTATACGAAATTGTTTGGGGTAGGGTAGGTACAACAAATAAAAATGTTTTACAGAAAAAAAAAAAAAAACACGACAGAGTGAAAAATAGTTTTAATTTCGGAAGTCGGTGGCAAAAAAAAACGAAAATAAAACACCAAAGACACCGACTTCCGAAATAAAAGTTATTTTTCACATTGCAGTGTTTTTTTGGAAGTCGGGTGTTTTGTGTTTTCAATTTAGTATAGGTACCTAGTTACCTTGTCACTAATATTAGTATCAAATATTTTTATTTTAAATGATAGGTATCGACGGATTGGTTAGATTGATTTAGATAATATCGCGGCACCAGCATTGACGCTACTTTTAATGTTGGTGCTGTTAACTATCAGTAGCATAAGTGCGTAGTTTATGGTTTTTAACGGGTATTCAGAATTAAAGAGATTTGAATATACGGGTACTTTAAGTTGTTAGTCATATTGCTTAACTATTTATTTCCCTATGTTTACATACTGATCGGTCACTAACATCCTTCCTACGAATATCTGTCCATGATTTACATGATAAAGGAGGCCTTGGAAGATCCTCGTACAGCTGTTTTAAAGTTGGTAGATACCTATAAAAAGTTTTAAGTAACATTTTATTATTTTCGGATTATTCAGCTAGCAAGCCTTCGGGAATTACCAGTAATTTATAATGTTTTACATTCAATGGAGCAAATTAGTCCTAAAGAATGTGTACAATGTGGAGCATCGAGGTGTGGCGCCTTGACGTAGCTTGAGCGACCGTGACCCCCCACCGTCCATGATATTTGATGTCCACCACGTATAGTGCATGTCGATAATTGTTTTATTTAAACGATGTAATTGTTTTGGGCCATTGCCAAAACAAAGTAAATAAATAGTTCAATGGTTATATCGTGTCCAGTAGAACCACAAACACCTGCTTGGAAAAATGAAGACTCCTTAACTCACACCGCGTCCTGTGTGATGTATGGTCCAGAGACCTTCAATAGTTTCCAAACATGAATATGGGTTCGATACTTAAATTTTACTCATTTCTTCGGGTCATTGAAGTGGAGAATTGTGGCTTTCATTTCACAATTAAAAAATACTATTTGAAACCCTGTCTGCTCCGGGTCCAATTAAATTATTTGAGTGTCAAACTGAATGCGTATTATATTATTTTTTCATTTGGTCAGATAATTTGCACATAAAAGAACAAAAAAAAAACTGAAATATCCAGTACCTAGTTAAAATAAGGTAACAAATGATTTTTCTTAGAATTAAGTAATAATGTAATATCACCATTTATGTATCTTCATTTGTAAAAAGACATGCGCAAAAAACGCCAATGCATAAATAGAACGCTAAAAGTAGGAATCTGTTAGTAGTTTGAAGAAAAAGTGTGGCATTACAGTTTTTGTTATAGAAACACTTCATTAGCTTCACGCCTTGGTACTTTACAAGATTTTTTCAACGATAATGTCGGCGCATACCTATTGATCGTATAACAAGAATACGAAACTTAATACAATCATGGCATCGTTCTCATGAACTGTTTTTGCTATGTGCTCATCGCGCCACGTCGGTAATTATAATTAGCAATGGTTTCATGTCAATGTGAGGAGGAAACATTGGTTTTCTGTCACATTTATATTACATAAACTAGCCATAATCGATAACTAACCAGTAATTAATCGACAGGTGAGCAATATAAATAAAATTGCATCAATTAACAATAGACACGAGGAATAGATAATGGTGAGTATTTGAAGTCTATTATCAATTTATCATAAACTTTAGTATTTTGATAATGATGTCCTCGAAGTAAGTAAGAACAACCAACAGAATGAATGGAACCTTTCGTCTTTGAATATTTAGACTTTCAAATGATACGATGTTTAGTTTAGAACATGTTGATTATTTTTATTTCAACTAATTGTAAACAAAAACAGGTCGTGGATATAAGTTAATTAGCGGCTTTATAACGCGTTAATAGATTACCGCCGTTGTTAACTATATATGTAGAGAGAATGCTTTGATTTATACGTTTTTAATTGCACCGCTGTGCACTGATGCCGCGCTAACATCGCTGAATGAATATAGATTACGCGATTGGAACTAACTTTAGACGTTCTTCTACCGCAGCGAAACCCCTCGTTAATTTGAATTAGTAATTTAAAAACATTTTGTATCCTCTATTAGGTTGTATGCCGCTGTATTGGAAGTATTTATCGTTCGCTGTAAAACAGTAATTGGCTATAAAAACGTATCTGTGGTAAATAGGATTGCTAATAGCTACATTTACTTTGCGCAGTTCCGGTATACGTATTAAAAAGTGTGATAATGAAGAGCCGCTTGTTGTATAGAATTTCAATCGTTCGCTAAATCATAATAAATAACGTTACCGGTACGCCAACTATGTACCTGCTACAAGTGCAACATGGATACGTAAAGTGCCAATTATATTCATCATTAACGATTACTGTAATTTGATTTAGTTTCTCAACTTCTAGCTAGAGGAATAATGTATTTTCTCTTGTTTTGACGTTCATCCATAAAAGGAATGATTCCGTATTCATGTTGCGCATTTGTCAGGTAATCATTAATTTTAATTATTCTGAAGAAAACAACATATGCTTTTTTTTCTTTTACTTTATAGTTGCTAAATATTGTCCGTTTTCGAAGATCAAACAAAATAACATAACAGACGTGTAGAATTTGGCCAGTAAAGACCAAATTGTACAATTTGGCCAGTGTGTACAATTTGGCGACTAAGGACCAAAAGTGATTAGCTTTATTTCTTTACGCTATTATTACAATATGATTGTAAAAAAGCAGTTTTGTCCTACTTCAGAGAAAAATCCTGAATATTGAAGGCATTTAAAGTTCGAAATCATATTTTAGGAGATTAGGAAAGAATGTCCGAAGGCTTTTGACTGCCTTGATAATATATAATATAATAATAATATAATATTTTATTGACATAAAGTAGGTATGTTACATTTATATATGGAAACCCTGACTCCTGTGCTAGGTTGTCTTGATTACAATGCGCTTGTAACCTATGCCTTAACTTAACCAATTCGGTACACCGTATCATGTTGTAGAAATAACCATATAATTTTCTATCTAGGTGATACCACAAAGTAGCCATTAAGATCACAGCACCCCTGAATCATAGGCCCAACATGGGTGTACCACAAGGATTTATTCTAGGCCCTTTTCTGAGCCTTCATTGAAGCGTAGTGGAACTGGGCTATTTAACCGCAATAGTCTGAAAAATAAACAGTAAAGTTATATTTAAATTGTGTGTCTATATCTACCATATACTAAAAGTAGTCCACCCGCGGCCATCTTCCGGTCCTGCAATAAATTAGTATAGTCCTGCATAGGGAAGAATAAATAATTTTCCTTGTTCGACTACCATTGCAAATGTACAGTCGGTTTTCTCTCACAGGCTTAAAAAATATTCGCTAGAAATAACCACTTGCTCTTTTACTACACCAGTGTGTTACAATAAAATTCAATTAAAAAATATTATGAAGTTCACTTACCTACTTAAACATATTTTAGCAATTCTATACGTTCTTCAGAAAAAACTTACCTAAACACGAATAACGACGATTTTATCGTATTTTACTTGCATCAAAAAGAAAAAAAGCATAAACAGAAGGTTTAAAATAATCACGGCAAAGATTCGGATAAGATAACATAATATATTGAAAAAAACGGAGGTGGATTCATAAACAATGCAATAAAATACGTACTGATGGATACGATTATTGCTGCATCAAGTTTCTAGAGGAGCATATTTCTGCTATCAATACCTACTAGGGCAAGGAACTTAAAAAAAAAACAACAGGGCAACGAACTCAAAGTAAAATGTAGTTCAAAAAAAAAGAAAAAGAATGTTGTAACATGAAAGTTTTCTAACTAGTTTGTAGGTCTCCACTCTGTATTAGTAAAGCCTAGATAATGAGACTGAACGTATTAGCTAAATAACAAAAAAAAAACAACCAACTTAAAAAAAAAACACAAAAAAAGTGAAAAATAACTTTAATTTCGGAAGTCGGTGTCTTTTTAATTTTCGTTTTTTGCCACCGACTTCCGAAATTAAAGTTATTTTTCACTTTTTTTGTGTTTTTTTTTAAGTTAGTTGTTATTGTTTTGTAAAAAGTTTTTATTTTTCACTTTTTAGTAGTGGTACCTACCTCACACAAGTTACTACCTGCTATGTAAAAAACCGTGAAGGAGTCTAATAATTATATCGTCTACATAGACTGTGGGAAAAATACGTAATATTGAAGCTAGCTCAAAAACTACGCAAGCAAACTTAATAAAATTTATATGGGACCATCTCGGGAGTATATAATTTTTTTTTTAATCGGTTCACAAACGGCGGAGTAATCGGTGAACATACCTCCTCCTTTTTTGAAGTCGGTAACTAATCCGTGTCTGTTTTCGACAGTTCTTTAAAAAATATGTTCTCAATAAAACTGATAACGTTCTCAGACTTCTAACTTCGTATACACAAAACATCTGTCACTTTCAATTACAATGTCGGACAGGAAGCTTACAGGTTTCGCTTAATAGTCGTGCGATCAAAATCCGCAACTGCCAATAACGAATAAATCACCATGTCAGTTGTGAAATAACAAGCGTTAAATAACACAATTAAAATGTTGTAAAACGTCGAGGGGCGTCTCACTAATAACGAGGTAATAGAAGGTTTTGAAGTGAGCCGAGCAGGCGGCAGGTGCGACTCCAGACAACGACTCTTTCCCGATGCGTATCTCACACCTTAATCACTCACGTCGGCAACAATCCGTAATGATATGTATGTACTAAATAAACACGAAAACGGACCATAATTAAGTACATTTAACTATGTTACCGACTTGAAAACGTGATAGAGGTGAATTAAACAGTTTTTTATTGAATTTTTTATTGCGTATTTCAAAACTATCTCGGGTACATCGTTGATAATACTATTTATTATTAATAGACTTTTAAGACGTAATAGTTTTTTTTAACACTTAAGGCTCTTACATACTGGCGCGATTCGTCGCGCGACGCGAATTTTAACAAAATAAGATCTGAGAAAACTTCACGGCGAACAATGCGGCGGCGTCGCGTCGCGCGACGAATCGCGCCAGTATGTAAGAGCCTTTATTCCATCGTGCTCTAGAGTCTAGAATACGATGGAATAGATATTAGTAGTCTAGCTAGACTCTAGACTATAGGTAGGTAATAGGTAATACGGGCTGGTATCCACAACTCCACGACAAAGCGCGTATTTTTCGTACGGGGCTCTAGACTATATGACTATATCTAATATACTATAACAATTCCCGTTACTTAGGAATATCTTTTGATTAGGCCATATTGCATTGAGCAAATCTATAAAAAATAAATTTGACCTGTAGAAGTGTTTGTTTAAACCTACTCACAGAGATTGACAACATTTATCTTTCTACGTTTGTAAGCGCATCACTTGACACCGGCTGGACTGATTTGGCTATATGTTTTGTTTTAAAATGTTTGAATTATGGAAAGAAAAATTGGGAAATACTGAACACCTTTTTTCTATGGGATTTTTTTTACGAATGATTAGAATTTGAACAGGACGTTGTGTGTCGGAACAACTAATTATTATTGAAATTAAATCGGTATCAACCTGCATGGCGAACCTACTAATAAAAAAACAACGTTCAATTTAAGCCAGTAAATGTTATTTGTATAACGATATGACCGCCAATAAAGCACTGTCGACGTTGAATGAAATTGAATAATATAGCAGCAAATAAAACACGTCAACTTATAGACTCTTCGAATATTGGACGGACTGAACTTTCCGCGTGCGTGCATCCAACAACAGTCGCGGTACTAGCTTAGTTAGGGATCTCGCGCACTAGACGGCCACGACTCCAGCCAGTCGTGGCCGTCCTAGTGGTACTGTATGGTGTGCGGCTAGTTGGCCGTTGCGACCAAGTGCGCGATTCTTATCGATTTCTATAGTTTACCTGGGGGCTTAAAACGGCCACTTTGGCAGAATCATAATAATAGAAAAATATTATGAATCATCGTAAAATGTTACAAACTGACAATTCATAATCTGCGTGCATTTCATATTACGAAATAATTCATCTGTTTGACAGTTTTTCAAATGATGAATTGCTTTTGTGTCAAATAAGAGGAATTCCTAATGAGAGCTGGGTATTCAGGAAATGAATTGGTTTTAGAGGAATTGCTAATGTGGCCGTTTTAGGCCCCCTGGTTGCGGTTATGGTTGTGGCCGTCTAGTGCGCGAGATCTCTAAGTCGGGACTTTGGGAGCACGCCCTAAAATGTTTATTTTACTGTCAATGTCCGAAACGCAGTGTATCTGAATATACTCTAGTGTCTGTTAACAACCACCAAGCTAACTGGTGAATGACCGTAATATATTATATTCATGAAGGAATGTAATCGTTATCATACACTAAGACGACTTGGTTAATCTTTAAAATGAGCGAAATTATTCAAGATTCATTAAAAAGTTACCTCCAAACCGAGCAATAAACCGCTAGTATTAAAAATAACTTCAAATTAGATCATGCAACTTTGCATGAACTGAACTAACTTTAAAGCATACTATGGTTTTTTTTTAATTACCATTGTTTTCGCTGTAAAAAGCAATTACCTAAAATATTGGCGCCTTGGAGCCGCCAGCAGACCACTCGGTCTCGCTCTCACTCAGTCTGCGAGCAGTATGGTGCGAGCGAGATAAAAGGTGAATGTGAGCTAAGATAGTTTGGACTCTTAATTAACGAAACCCGGACACCCTGATCGGTTGCACAATCCTATAAGCAGGTACTATGCATTATAATTTTATTAACATACTAGCTGTTGTCCGCGACTTCGTCTGCGATCCAGGATGAAAAGTAGCCTATGTCCTTCTCCAGGTCAAGGTCTACCCATGTGCCAAATTTCATCCAACTCCGTTCGGCCGTTGTGAAAGCATAACAAAGAAACTCACTTTCGCATAATATTCAGGTTTAAGATTACCTACGATTTTCGAATAACAAAACTTAATTATTTCTTGCTAAATTAGGAAAGATGGCATGCATCAGTTGCTTACAACCTAACGGTTGTTATAAAACCATCTGAGGAAAACGGTTCACTACAGTAGGTAGGTATGGCTCATGAGTATAAGCGATGGGCTAGCAAACTACGATGAACGGCTTTAAACTCTATCTAATTATCTACGTTACTTGAAGCGAAACGATTATACGCGCCTAGTTCAACTACTTGTCTGTTTATTAAATTTAATTAACATAAATCAAAGTTTAGCCTCAGTTTACACGAGTTTTGCGTAAAGCAACAGGCTTACTTAATATTCTCCTTATGACAATTTGAGTAATAAGATATGATTTATCGATCACGCTACTAAATTCCGTTTCTGTCGAAATAACGTATTGTAGAATAATTTGATACTATAATAAATAATCATAAAACAGGAAATGCTTTTCCAGCGTTTACTTGTATATCTCAGATTTAGCATTACTATGACTTTACCTGTAATTAAAAAATTGGGTCAAATGACAGAACGTGCCCAAATAAACAAAAGGGGGTGTGCACGGAATACGTGTACGTTAATATTTTCTTTGAGACGAATTCTTTGATCATTTAGCTATCGAGTGGTGTAATTAAATTTTGGATGTAGATTATAGATAGCTGCAGCATCAAACTGTATCACCCGATTTTTTTTATCAACACTTTTTTGAATTGCCTCCCACTATGGAAGCAAATTGTTCAAAGACGTATTCACGTAAAAAGATTCCCATACTTATTGTTTTAGATTATGAACTTGGTACAAGTAAGTTTAATACGCTAAGGGCCCAACTAAATTTATTTTAAGTCCCTAATGTAAGATGGTCGCGCCGCAATCCATAGCAGGCAGTAGCCCGTTAGACGACGGGCGACGGTCGTCAACCGGTGCGTCGTGACCGGTGTAACAACCACTGCCGACACTTCCTCTGTCCACCGACATAATTACAAACGGAAAATTCAACTACACCATACAAAAGTGTAGACGAATTTCGTTGAAGCAAGTGATAATACTCGGGAGGCGGACGCGGTCGGCACGCAGCTCACGTACCAATCTATTTGGCCCGACCCGATATTGTGCACACAAAGTAACGATTACTCATGCCCGCCAAAGTTTATTTATGACAGGAAGAAATTGCGATTGTATTCTCTTAATGGTTATAACTTCCCAATATGACGGCGCCTGTCGCTTCTTGTTTGCCTCAAATTATAGCAACATCGTTGTTCGGATGTCTGTTTCCATCTGAAATATCGTAAACACATGAATATTCAGCATAGATTTGCATTCACTACTATACTCTACTGGCATAAATAATTTCAATCTTTTTGTTATTTTTCTCTCAAAGCCCAAAGGACCCTCGTTGAGGTAGGGTCGGGTACCAAAGTTAAGAAGGTTTAACGTTCACAATTTGTCAATCCTGGTCACTTGGGATATAGTAAAAGTGAATCCACTGGCGTTCGGTAGCCAAACATTGCGAGGAAACAAATGGGGCTGTGCATTTTGTGTTTTTACAACGCCTTATTACCCGACTGCCCCAGAAGGACGGTAATGTTTTCGAGAGTATGTATGTATGTAATTCTTTGTAGCCTAAACGGCTTGATGGATTTTAACTTATGAGTTGTCGTGAGATTCGTCTTAATTTTAGGAGTGACAAAGGCTTACTTAATATTTATAGGTATATTGCATCTGCAAATACAAAAAAGGGAGGGGAAAATAAATTACAACAATGTTGGTATCAGATAAAAGCTAGTAATGACTTAATGAGTTAATTCCAAATATATTATGTCACCGTAAGATTATGAGCACCATTAGTTACAAACCAATAACCTGAAATATGGTGTAACTTTTCTTTGTCCGCCTGCAATATCAAAATTCTATAGATTATAATGCTGGTTTTTCTCTTTTCAGTTATGTTTTTTGCAGTCGAATTTTTGTTTTTTTAAATAAATAAATTCATAACATGAACAACATTTCTTTTATAATTTTCTTATGAAAGAAAAGCCAACCTTTACACAAGTATAATTTAGGCGTGCTGTAACTAATGTGGATTTAATTTTTTTCTCCTAAACGCAGGTTATTTTGTAACCTATTGAGGAGAACAGTGACCCACTAACTAGATTAAGAAACTTTATGCTTGTGCTTTATATGAATTATATTAGGTACTTTCCCCTATAGTCTTAGTTGAACAATAAATCATTATTATTATTTATTTAAAATCAATTGCACTCTTTTTATTTTCAAGGATATTTTTTTTATATAAAATTTTTATAATCTTCTGAAATAATACAAAAAAATATATATTTTGTATAACAACTGATCTTATGATCAAGATATTATTGTAGTCCAAAACTTTGTAGGTACCTTTTCACGACTAAACCACTGAACGGATTTCGAATAATTAGATTAAGGTACTTGAGGTAGACGCACGCATACAAACTCGCTTGAGTTGGTAATATTTTTATCAGTATTGCGGATCAATTCTACAATACATTGATGGTAAAGCCGACTGAAGGGCTATGCGTCACCGAGCACAGTAACGCGCAGCGATAATAAGAGTCAGTCGAACACGTACTCTCACGTTTCTGTGTGGCCACTCCATTCCGGACATGATGTCATCATCCACACTTGCGCAGAGGCGGCATGTACTGACACGCTGCCCGCTTCGACTATGGCTACAGCACACAGTTAATCGTGGATACGTGTACAGACAACGATTTACAGCACAAAGTGCCAGTCCTCCCGTGTATTACCAATCTATGGAACAATAAAGAGTACGCGCGAAGGCATATAAATGAGCGGTGGCGTATGCAAGGGACACCGCGCGTGCCATTAGTAAGCCGCGCTCGGTTCGGAGTAATTGACCGACGGGCTAATTTCATTCTAGGCGCATTGGACGCTTCCTCTTTCCTCTTTCCTATCGGTCAGCGGCGGCCACGAGGCGAGTTGTGATCGACATGAATGTACTTATTCAACTTAATTAAAAATAGACGACTCATCGCTTTGTTTTAAGGCTGTTGATTTATTTGAAAGCCTTTTCACTTAAATGGATATTGTACTATAAGAACCTACTTTATAAGAATTTGGAGTTTGCAACGATGAAGCTTTAATCAAGTTCGTTTTTAACGTAAAAAATCCCAGAATATACTTCTAAGGTTAAATTACATACAAACATACCGGTCAAAATCATAACCCTCCTTTTTGCTTCGCCGTAGTCGGGTAAAAAATACCCAGGCTTGAAGAGCTTCTGAAGCTTCCGTGATGTTTTCAGACATCAATGATGTTTGTGATGTCACATCACTGACATTCGGTGAATGAAAACGAGATTTCTGTAAAGTATGCCATAGGGCCCGTATTCGGGGAAGCGATTTCATCAGTCCTGCACCTGCACCACCCGTTTGGCAGTTGCTTTGAAGACTCATTTTCATTGGTAATTTTCATTAGGTGGGAGTCCGACAGATGAATTTCGTTATTTTTTAGACTACTACTAGTTAGCCGAGCCCAACATGGTTTGGAAAAGGCTAGGCAGATTGAGTAGGTACCTAAATAAATCACATCCATGTCGGTCGATACTTGCTCAGCAACTCAACGTGTAGTCGATTACGTAGACATACATACGATTTGCGGTTCCTCGAACGATATAACAAGCCGGTGGTTGTACATGTTGCAGACAGTTTGTTGTATTGGTCATGTATCGGTCTTGCGTGTTCCAGCTTAATGTACATGTGCAGCGTGTTAAACATTAGTGCTACGATTAAAGATGCGCAAAACGCAAAATATAGAGATAATATTTGCATAAACCTACTTCTAATATTGATGATTAGTACGAGTATATGCTCGGTTCCTATCATATAACAAAAACGAATCGTTTTCTTTACCAATGGTAGTATTTTTAATTCGTTTACTTTACCAATGGTAGGAGCTCGTGGCTACGTAATAACAGCCGCACGGGTCGATCCATTAGGTTAAGCTACGCTTGCCGGGGTTGGTCCGTGGATGGGTGACCATCTTTACACACTGAGACTCGTCCGTGCCTCGGAAAGCACGTTAAGCCGTTGGTCCCGGCTGTCATTCGTGGATCCTTGACAGTTGTTACGGGTCGTCAGAAGCCCGAAAGACTGACAACCAGTCTTACCAAGGGGTATCGTATTATCCAGTTACTGGGTTGTGGAGGTTAGATAGGCAGTCGTTCCACTTAAAATACTGGTATTCAGCTTCACCCGGTTAGACTGGAAGCCGACCCCAACATAGTTGGGTAAAGGCAGATTTTGGTAGTTTTTTTTATTGACAAACTGGGCATATATACAGATTCGTAAGGTAATTTAACCTTTGATAGCTACTTACATATGGGAGGGTCTAGGTACTATGCAAGGGTATGAAGTATTTGCTTCATTATTGGTAAAGATACAAGAGTCTTAAATTTTAACCAATAACGGCCCGTACATTATAGGAATCGGCCATTAATGAAGTTCTTGCCACTTTTTACCTGACAGCAGGAATGTTAATTTAAACAGCAATGGTAATTTTTATGTTTTTCCATTATTACTTACTTCTTTGTGCTGCTAATCAAATCATCACAATTTGACACAATGAGGTGTTGTATTTTTTTGCAATTCAATACTTGCGTTAATGTTGTAGGTACTACTTATCCGACAATTATAACCTCGGAGTACTCTTCTAATCACGAGTAAATAAGCCCTGCAGCGAGTGTTGTCTTGCTGTCGAGATACTTGTAGAAATACACGACATAAAAGAACAAAACACCAAGTTCTCACTTTTCCTGAGTGTTGTAAAATACAACTTATGATTGGTTCCTTTATAGAATAACGAATCGTTTTGCTAACCAATGGTAGCTTTTTTAATTGCCAAACTGGGCATTACATAGATTCGTAAGCAAATTTTACCTGTAAAAGCTACTTCCATATGGGAGGTTCTACTATGCAAAACTATGTGCTACTATGTAACTATGCTTCAGTATTGGTAAAAATACAAGAGGTTTAATTTTACTGGGGTATCGTGTTCCCCATTAACTGGGTTGTGGAGGTCAGATAGGCAGTCGCTCTATGTAAAATACTGGTATTCAGCTGCATCTGGTTACACTGGAAGCCGACCCAGTTATAGTTGGGAAAAGGCTAAGCAGATGATGATGAGAAGAGCTAAATTTTAACCAATAACGTTCTGTAAATTAAAGGAATCGGTCATTAGTGAGCAGTGAGCACGTCAAGAATAAAATGGAGTTGTCACCAAGCCGAATAAAAAATCGCAACCTTCGTATCTGAAGGAAATTGAGTCAATATAACTTAGCAAGCAAGCTTTTGCAGCAATAAGTTGTTGCCTACAACGTCTCAACAACTTTTCTGTACATTGCCCCTTCTTTTTCTACTTTTTATCGACCTTAAAACCCACCCGTGTTCCTTCAGTTGCCTGTTGCCAAGGGCCTCGGTATCCCGTTCGGACTTTCCTGCAACCCTGGCAGGCATCGGTCCTAGCGCCGCCAATTTTTCATACTCTTAAATAATGAAACGATTATATAAAAGTGCTATCAAATGACAGATTAATGAATGACTTTGTTAAGAAAGAAAGATTTTGTTAAGAAATTTGGCAGAGGCATCCCGGGGAAGGCCCCGTGATGCCTCTATCTCCTTGCCAAATTTTATCGAAATCCGTTTAGTGGTTTAGGCGTGAAAAGGTAACATATAGACAGACAGAGACAGAATTACTTTCGAATTTATAATATTAAGTATGGATATTTTGTGCAATAAGTATGTGATGATGTTACAATGGTGTTGAAACGGTCGTTTATCCCATATTGAGTGGGAATACCTACCTAATTTTAGTTGTGGTACCTACCCCACACAAATTCGAATACCACTACCTGCTATGTAAATAACAGTGAAGGCGAAAAATAATGATATCGTCTCGATAAACAAGCGGGAAAAACACGTAATATTGAAGCTAACTCAAAAACTTCGCAAGTAAAGGTAATAAAATTCATATGGAACCCCCTCGGAAGCATGGCCTACCAAATAAAAAAAGAATCATCAAAATCGATTAATAATTGGCGAAGTAATCGCGTAACAAATATACAAAAAAAAAACATACACACGAATTGAGAACCTCCTCCTTTTTGACGAAGTCGTTTAAAAACAACCGTCCCAATTGCAATCGGCTGGAAGCTCCATTCAATATTAATCACTACCTATTTTATTTATATCCGTGCTTATTAAACTTACATGCCCACAATGAGAAAAGCGTTAGTGTTGTTCGAACGAACACCAGAAACCAATTTAGATTTTAATGCAGAATGAATGTTAATTCAAATTCGTAAATTGAAATTGGCATTACACGGTTGTCCACCTACTAGTACGTTATTTCACTTAACGAAGATGTCTTATGAAATTAATTTCCACGTTCTTGCTCAATAAAAACCTACTAACGGTACTAAATAGAAACAGTATACGTAATTATAAATACCTGTACCTGTCTCGTTTTCCAAACAAAATGGAAGAAGTAGTAATTAAGAAAACATATATTTACCGCTAAAGAAAATTTTCCTTTGTTACTCAGAAGTTGAAAAATCAAGTTCGTAACTAGTTGCTATTGGAATGAAAGCTTACAGATACAACATTTATTAAAAGTTTTAGAGAACAACAAAAAACGAACATGTACAAGCATAAGCCGATAGATAGATTGCTAATGTTCCATTTAAAAGTATATAATGCCACGTCACGTAAAAAAAACGGTATTAAAAAAAAAACAATAAAAAAACTCATGTTAATACATAAAATAACGCCCAAATACTGAAGCATATACTTTCCCGGTTAGTAAAATAGAGTTTACGACATAGTTAAAAGAATTCATGATAAACCCATGCAACTTGACCAATATTGTACTTCACAGATCACGAAGACTAGTATTACGCAACAAAAATTGTAGGAATTCTTGCGAAACAATGCCTGCTGACCGTATAAAATTCAATGTTCTCATCGATATTAATAATATGTCAGTAATAAAATGAGACGTGACCTCTGATAGCAAGTGAACCGTGGTCACGACACTTAATTTTCACTAGTTTATACGTTCTACATAAGGCGTCTTGTGAGGTCCAATGCGACTATCGGGCCGTCAGTGGCGCCACCGCACAACGTAGCGACAAACGAAGAACATTTTAAGGCCTGAACAGACTACACGTTACCAGTTGTGCTAGATCGAGAAATGTCATAATGACATACCGAAACAATTTACTTAGCCACCTGAATCTCCTACGATATCTCTACTTCCTCCCGCCTTAGCTTCACCGTCACGCAAAATGAAATACCTAAATATTATTGCAAGTTGACAGTGCAATTTTGTTTACAGTGCGTTCATTATAACTTGTCCCGTGGCGCGATTGGTAGCACTGTTCTGTCAGTCGCTATTTTGAACTCTATGAGTACCTATAGTGCCAACATGACGGCAAGGAGACACGATATAGTGAACGGTCTGTAGGCATTACATTTTGGTGTCGCCCAGTGTTAGTGAAAACAGGCATAGGTGTATTTTTTTTTTTAAAGTGACATCTTAATCTTCCCTTAGTTAATTTGAACACAAGGATACCTACTTCTCTTTGGCGATTTTTGCAAGTATAAGGTGATAATCCAGCATTAAATGAGCTGAAATGACGGATGATTATTTTATAATTATAAATAACCAGCAATTTGCCCATTTCAAAGCGAAGTAGGATCCTATGGAGAAGAACTGGCAAACTCCATGGAAAATCTTTTAAATCAAAATATTGTGAGACGATGCTGCAAAAGATAGACGAAGGCATGCATTCAACAATGTTTGTTAATTCTCTAATGCGACCAGACTGATTTGAGTATTCAAATGTGGACATGAAGCACCCTCTCGTGTATCAGCTTGCATAATATATCTTTCATTGGCATATC
Organism: Lithophane semibrunnea; assembly: GCA_947363905.1. Lineage (NCBI taxonomy): Eukaryota > Metazoa > Arthropoda > Insecta > Lepidoptera > Noctuidae > Lithophane > Lithophane semibrunnea. The sequence goes on along the minus strand of OX376186.1, from coordinate 2,921,944 downwards.
CAAGTAGACACGTGTGATCTATCCGCGCCTTTACACTACCATGTAGGTAAATGTTCAACAGTTGATTGACGTTTGATAAATAGCATGTGTTGACATCTTCCCAGTGAGAGTTGAGCATTGATAAGTCTTTGGGAGGTCGTCAACAAATTTACAACAACAAAATAAACATGACAATTTATCGGGTCGATAAAATACTGTGTGGTAGGTATTTGTTGATTTGTTTATTATAATTATATAATAAATGTGTACCTATGACTTGATGCCATAATAATATTTTTATTGTTCTTCATGATTCTCTTACGATACCAAGCCATTAAATCTTATCAAATATATTTTTTTTCTTATTAACTACATATTATTTAAAAGTCCTTGTAGAAAACATGCTCTGAATGTATTTCTATAATATTACGTTGATAAATATAATAAATTCATTGTTCACAAGATCACTCCATAATCATAAAAATAATAAGTTTCTTATCAAATATATAATAACATTATGTTAAGGTAAAGGGCGACAAAGATCTTAAACAGTTTTAGTAAATAATGTTTCAGAGAACCAGTAAATTGGTATAGTCTGTTCTTTGAGGTAATAGAGTCTTACTACTGACCGCCATTCTGAAGCGCTTGCGATAACTGCAGTAAGTATAATTTTGTCCAAAATGAGTTAAATATAGATTCGGAATCAGCTCAATGAGCTGTACAATTTGATCTGACTGCGATTTTAATATCTTAATTCATTAATACATTTTCAATACGGATAACGGCAGTAACTTGATGAGTAACTTCATACTTACTGCGATAATATTAAGCAATTCATACTAAAGTTGTTGAAGTCGTACTAGGCGTAAAATAGTCATTTAAAAGTATTCTAATAGAAATAAGTGTTTACACAATGAAATAATACTTTACTTAGGCTACACATTTCAAAAATCAGAATATAAATAAGTTAATAAAACAAGTAAAAATGTGAAGAAAAACTTTGTGCGCCAATTACTCGAAACTATGCAAAACGTACTTACTGCACTTATCGGTAGCGCGGCAACATTTGAGGTTAGGTTCGATTATATACCTACAATGACGTCTACGCCGACAAACGCTTGATGTTCCACGGTAGTATACATTTGCTTGTTGTACAAAAGTTGCTTGGGTCACAGAAATAGAGTGACACTCATAATCACGACAAAACTCAATTTAATTCAAGATGTGGGTAACAAAACATACCGTTGAACTAACACCGTTCAGGTGCCGTATTATAAACTATTAATGCTACCATTTTTCCAGTGTAAGAGAGAGAGACGGAGCTAGACAAAGCCGCTAGCACCATCCCGTTTTCGCAGTGGAATAATGATGGCATTAATACTTCATAATACTACTTCAGGAGACGTTGTTTAGCAAAGATTCGGTAAAAGTCAATCATGAACACATTCGTTATGCGCATTGGTAAGTTGCAGAACGAATATTATGATAATATTAATAGACTTGATTGATCACATTAATCTGACATCTCTATAGATTACAATGAAAAATTTAATCATTAGAAAACCACTACAGTGCTTCCTGTAACATTAATCTAGGAGTTTTTTTAACCCTTGTGAATGTAAAACAAAGACCAATAGATAAGATAGTGGTAAGCTTAACTCATTGTCTATGGACTTGAAAGAGATTTTAATCTAGATTAATAAGATTTGTAACATTAAGGGAATGTATGAATAGTCGATACTGAGTAAAGTTACAAAATTATCAATGTTACAAATATTCAAACTCAAACTGAAAGCATTTATTACAATTAAACCATTTACAGGTACTTTTGAATTGTCAAGGAGTCGGTCAGTCAGAAATATTATGAAGCTAGTTGCCCATTCCAAAGTGAAGTAGGTACATGGAGAAGAACGGTTCATGGTGTTTGTCCATCAAATAATTATGTACCATAAGAAGGTGCATATAAATTATAGAGCCTTTGTTTTTAAGAAAATCAAAATTTCTTTGACAAATGTGCATCAAAATAATGGTGGTGATATTTCATCAATTATAAAAATAGAAATAAAAAAAGGAATCACTACTAAAAATGTCACTGATAAAGGTGACAGCTAAGCTTTGTTTTTCAACAACTTAATTTTTGTTTTTTCCATTTTGCTATTACAGACAAACAGTATTATAATAGTACACTTACCTTACTTGTTGCGTTTATGTTTTAATAGTACTCGTTACTCGTGTTTAGGTATTATAAAAACAGTACCTAAGTAAGTACCCGTGTACATTAATGAAACCTCCTGTAGATTCTGTTTACTTCCGAGTAACATGGTGGATTAATATTCCCACTAGCTTATACCAATTTAACCATGCGTGATATAATTTAATTAAAATAACATTCATTTGTGTTTTTGACCGGAAACGGAAAGAATTTAATAAGAATAGGCATAATTTTTTATAAATTTTGAGGTTCTTGTACTTTTCTGCTGCCTTTCTGATTTTTTAGTTCACCTAGTTAATAACCTATTGTGTTATTTATAATATGCGTAGATAGGATATGTTATGGAAGTTTTTCTGACTGACCGACTCGTTGAAATTAAAAATCTCATTTGACCAATATATCATAATCTGATTAGATGTTTCAGGACTCCTGACACGTCACCCAATCAAATAAGACCATCCATTCAGCCGAATGTGTATCACTTATCGGAGTTATGTTCTACGCTCCAAGTTCTTTAGCTATAAATCGATGCTGGTATTGTAGAACTTGTCGAATCCTTTTCAGGGTTAAAACGCACCGTGAACTTACAATTACATTTTACAATTATCAGCTACTACAATAGAAGTTACGCTATTTGGAAGCAAATGTATATATATTTCTACTAGCTGCAGTAACAATTTGTTTTCTTAGTATTTTTAATCCAAGTTTCGGCAATATTTACAACAAATTACATACAACATCATGTTGTGACAGATTGACTGGCACACACTTGGATTTAATTGCTACGCTTGCGACAATATCGTTGTTATAATTGTTAAATTAATTAAAACAGCTTTGTGTAACTGTATCACATACATTAATATTTTTATCAACTACGTAAACGGCAGGGTCATGACACAAGTTTAACAGAAAAATAATTTGCCACAGATAAACGCCACAATTTATGTCTTGTTTTTGTAAAGTTTAGTCTCGACACAAGAAAAGATTGATATAATGGAAAGATTTAAAACAATAATGATATTCATTAAACTGCAATGCTCTTCAATAAACATTCCCAGTTATTGAGCATGAGTAATTATTATGACCACACTGGAAATTCTATCTTAAAACATGATTTGCAATGTCAATCAACAAAAATAACTGATTGTTTATACATGTTACAAATACGTGTAACGTTCTCAAGGTTCTCTATAAGTACATAAAACAAGAGTAACTCAGTTATATAAGCACATAGGTGATTAACGTAACATATCACCGGAAATGGGATAGGCAGGTAATTTGAAACTTTAAAATAAAAGCAATTTGAAATGTTACCCCTTGTTACAAAAACAAAGATGGCGCAACCGAGGTACCGGTGCGGTGGTGAGTTTATGCTTCGTTTGTCACGTGACATGCGCCGCCCAAGCCTCTAGATAACACGCCCTTTAACCAGCTAACTTAACGATTGGCCCTCATTACAACCACCGCCGCCGAAAATATTCGGTAGGCAGCCACATACACCGGATTGTTACAGTCATACCTTGCGATGAATGCGATCATATATGGTTTAAGCTGTAAAGCGGCTCCCCCTGGCCGCAGTTGTTTCTATTAGGGGTTTTTGTGCATGAAGCTGACCAATTAGTCGTCGGATAGCATGTTCGGGTGGCAGCTATCGGCTAACATGGACGCGTGCGGTTCGCCGTAATAGCGCGTTGCCGGCTCGTAATGTGTTTTTGGCGTGCCGCGCCCCCAGCCACCCTATCTACCCACCAATATTTAGGACCTGTATCGTACCTTTTAAAACGTCGTCCAAAACCCGAGATTGGTCGTTGCGTGCGCCCATTTCTATATTACGACGACGAATAATTAGCTTTATCAGATATCATTTTTACGAACACAGTAATTTACTAGTAGCATGAAAAGCGAACTTTGTGTTGGAATCGACCGTTGTTTTTAAATCATTTTATGTTTATTAGCCTTTATTAGTAGAGGTTATTATGTCGACATGAGTAAAATTTAATTAAAAAAATTCGATCTTAAGACTTAAGTCAGTATCTAAGTTCAAAAGTTTAAAATCGGACGGGATTCTCGAAGTTGGCTCCTTCAACTTGATAAAAGAAATACGATATTCTCTGCTCTGTGGGTACAAACTCAAGTGCGTTTTATACACAAAAAAACTGTCACCATGTATTAAGTGTGTCTTTTAAGTTTCATAGATCATCCACCGATGTTGACAATCTTGACAAAGTCTGTCAAGCGTAAGAAAAAGGTGTACCTACATCTATTAACTCACAAAATATGGCACCGTGTAATTTTATATGGGTGCGGGCGATGTCATTGGTAAATTCAAATCTAAATTCAAGAGTCAAAATGTAAGAGATATAATACTATACTCGTTAACTTGTCTATAAGCTACGTCATGTTAGTTGGGGCGGTATGAACACTCATACAAAAATTCTGTTGGTATACGATTACGTTGTGTTGCACATAATATGAGTTCTACGTTTCTTTTAATTTTATCATTCGATAACCCTCCTTTTTTCTTCGCCGTAGTCGGGTAAAAATATATAATAAGTAGCCTGTAAGTGGTACGATATCTTGGCTTAGCATTTTTTTAATCAACTATCTGTTGGTAGGTATTAGGTACATCGCTGTTACTACCTTTTTAAACCTAAAAGTGCACTAAAAAGAATATTCTGGTAGGTTTACTACGAGTAACTTCTTCTTTGCAGTAAAATAAGATACAGCAAGTTAAAGTACTTTAAAAGTATTGTTAGATAAGACCTAATTATTAGATATCGGGTAGGTATAGGTACCTACTCACAAAAGAAGTAAGTTGATGATAGAATGAAAACATTATTTTTGCGCAGTGATAAGTGATACACATTTAAAATTGCACTTGTTTTACATAGAAGGTACCTAACCAACTAGCAAAACTGTGTTCATATCCATACAAGAATGAATACTTGAATGAAAATGAATACGTACCTGTCAAAAATATACCACACTTTGTTAAAAACCCAGTGTATGACATATATCGATGACCTGCATCGAACATGAGAATTATACATGTCACAAGGTTTTTTTTAAAAGAAAGAGGTTGCGAGATGACCGATGTGGCTAGTTCGAGATGGCCCAGGAATCGTCTAGGTACCTACCAGAAAGAATAAAGGTTCAGTTTTTGCTCAACAATGGGCAACATATAGAAAAAGCGTTAGGAAAAGGTACTTATCATTGGACCCTTATTTAACTAAATGCGACTGTACCTACCTAGGTATCCTTTTCCGGATTATAAAGCAGATGTATCAATTAATGTTACTCAAAATTGGCCTCCAAACTATCGCAGTGTTTGCACTCGCTAATAACAAGCGCAATTTAGCCCAATAATGTAAATTGATTTCACCGGTTTAGGCGAACCACATCACTGGCAAATCAGGACGCTGGCTCCGCTTTATCCCGACATCCATTAGCATTAGCAATTATGCAGTCGTGTTAACATACTTATTTAAATATTAATTACTTAAACAATACGTTCCACACACGTGAATAAAAGAGAACTTTGCTCCACAACGAAAAATCTTAGAACAAACTACACTGGTCATCAAAAAAATCGGCCCACCTGCAGTTTTACCGCAAATCACGTTTTTTCTTTAGCGAAACAAAACAAAATGATTTAGTAATGACATGTTTAATTTAACTTGTTTATTTACACTAATTTTAGCACAATATAATCATAAAAATTAGTAAAAAAAGTTAAATATTGATAATAAAATTAAAAAGAATAATTTCACACTTTTTTGGACTAATTTTAAACACGCTCTAATTTTTTACTCTTAAGTGTTATGAACACAATTATGGCAGTTTAATATTGCGTATTCCCCCCTCTTGCTCGAATGACGGCCTGTTTTCGCCGTTTTAGTGACCTTATCAAGGTTTTGATGGTCTCTTGAGTGATTCGGTTCCATTCTTCCCTGATGGCAGTTTCCAGGTCTCCTAAGGATGTAGGGGCTGAATTTGGGCTCTAACCTTTTGTTTAAGGGTGTCCCACATGTGCTCTATAGGGTTCAGATCGGGGCTTCTTGCTGGCCACGACATAACCCGAATGCCAACCTCGTCAAGGTAATCGGTGACAATGCGCGCCACGTGTGGCCGTGCATTATCATGCATTAATTCAAAATTGTCTCCAATATAGCCGGCATATGGCACCACATGATCTTCCAAGATCTCTGTGATGTAGCGTACCGCAGTTAAAGCACCATTTCTTATAAAAACCAGCTCCGTGCGTCCAGTTGAAAGATATCCCACCAAAACATTACAGAGCCTCCACCATAACTGACTGTTTCTCTTATGCAACACTGGGCATAACGTTCACCTGGCCGTCGCATCACATTACGGCGTCCATCAGAACCGTATAAAGTCATACGACTCTCATCACTAAAAAGAACTGACTCCCATTGGCCTATAGTCCAGTTGACGTGATTCTGCGCAAATTGAAGTCTGGCTTGTCGATGAGCTGTGGTCAATTGTGGCCCCGTTGCTGGCTTGTGTGGTCTTAAATTCTGCTCACGTAGTCTCCTCCTTACAGTACTGTCACTTATAGCCACGCCCCGATCTTCACGTAAGCGTCGCTGGAGATCAACGCCAGAAAGGTGTCGATTTCGTAAAGCTGATACCACTATGAATCGATCATCCCTTTGAGTTGTCACCCTATGTCTCCCAGATCCAGATCTTCTTCGATACTGCCCAGTCTCCAGAAACCTTTGGTAAACTCGCCGAACTGCAGAACGGCTGAGATTTAACCTCCTGACCACGACAAGTTGACTTAAGCCTTGTTGCAGCAAAGCCACAACTTGGGCCGCCTCAGCTTCAGTAGTGTCCATTATTTTTAAACAGAGTTAATCAAAACTACAGCCTCAGCAATTAAACTTAACGATATGCACATGAAATCCCTACAAATGTTTGTTTCTGACTGGAAGAACGGGTCGATTTGTTCCGATGTAAAACCGTCAAATCAGCACTCAACAGTATTTGTGTATAAAAAAATTGTTAAGTACCTTCAAGTGCAATAAGATTTATGACAAACAAGAAGTCAATCATCATATCGGCCCTCAAAATAAAAAACAAACATGTGAAACAGCTTATCAGTGAAACAATCGACTAATATTAAACAAAAAGTGGGTGGGTCGATTTTTTTGATGACCAGTGTATATGCAATCCTTGAAGTTACATAATAATTGCGTAATCGCAAAACTCTATAGCCGCGGAGTTTTTGCTAATAGTAAGACCAAGGTTCAGCCAGCACCTTTACGTAAACGGTCTAATTAAACACGACAGAAACATGTGCAATGAAATTTTAGATCAGCCGAGTACATTCGAGCTGCTAGTCGCGCGACCGGCTAGCATTGCTCTTTTATAGCGATGTCTAGGCGCCGTCTGCCGGTTAAACATTCTTGATTTTATATTTATTTTTATAAAATGTTCTATTCTTTTTAATTGTCTTAAGTGTCCGTAATATTATACTAAAGCTGACACAGTGATGTACGACATTGTTGTTGATAACCAGAAGAAATACTTAGAAAAAAGTAGATAGTAATACCTAACATTTACTTTACCTACCTACCAACGGATTTACTTTAGCGGTTTTTACTACAAGAACCGTTAAAGTAAATCCGTTTATAATTGAATCAGATTTGACCTATTTTACAAAGAGTTCTGCTCTTTCAGGGATTCTTACTTTTCCGGCTTTGTGGCCACCTAGCCTCCCGTGCCTCTTCATTAATTTTACAATCAACTTATCACTTTGACCACCTTTTAATTCTATGATTTTTTTTGCCGCATTGTTTATTCTTCCGCCATTATTTATGTTTCCAAACTGCTCTTTTTCGAGCGTAGGTAAACAAAGACCATTAAATTTTAAGTCTTAAGATCAAGTCATCTTCTGAGAACACGAAAAATGAAATTTAATCCCGTGATATAAGTAAGATACCTATACCTCAGTAAAAACCGAATGTCCGATATACATGTTAACCTGTCATCGAAATATCGGATCACGGTAGGTGTCGGGACTGACTTTTTCTTCTTCGTATCATTATTACCAACAACATCAGCCTAGCTGTAGCAGCCCACCTCTAGCCGCACGGAGCTTGACCTTTGTAGAAAAAACAATCGATAAAACAAAATCTATCTTATAGACTAGAACAAAAAAGATTCAATACTATTAGTCTAGTTAAAAAAAATACATGCATGGCGTCAAGCGTCAAAATATGATTTGGTGCCGCACAGCGATTATTTCAAACGTTTCGGACCGTTTGTCCGCTGTGTGGTTGCGGCTCATTCTTTTACCTTTATTTCATTACTATGACTCCCAATTCACGCCCGCCCTGATCCAACGGTTTTTATGACGACCTGCGGCTCTAATCCATAATATATCGGTGATTTAGAAGATGTTAACGTATTGCTAGAAAATAGCTTATACAATATACGAGTACATTTATAATTTGTCATTATCATTGATAAAAAAGAGTATTCCTTCCGTAGGGTAAAAAAGATCCTCATTTTCGTTGTAAAGAATCGTGGTGCGGACCAAATTATGTCATGGTTGTGAGGCTACCACGAGAGAAAATGTTAATACAGTTCATTAATGCAATAAACTATGAATTGGTACATAAAATTTAAATAACTGAATGAACCACAGCACCATCGGATTACTTTAATAATAACGACAGACTGTACGAGCAATATTTTTGTGTTTATCTCATTTTTATGAGTTTAAGTAGGAAGCATGAGGTGGCGCGAGAGATAGGGATTTAATTGAAGGCGAGGCGTTGGTGTGAGAAGGGTGGATACCCGCAACCGCCCGCCGGGGCGCGAGTACGCCGCGGGGATAGCAAAATAATAAAAAAATGAAGCTTGCAGACCGATCCCCCGCGAGCTCGGATGCTGTGAAAGTGGCACGCCGTGGATAAATGAAGCTTTTTTGTTTGTAGAATGCGCCTAAGCTTGGCGTCGCTCCACTTTCGTATTGTCACTCGAATTCTATGGATGTTAGTTCATTCATAGCCTTCTTCGCGGGCGTCATTAAGTTTATTTTACCGGTATGCCTCCTTTTCTGCTAAAATTATCTCAGTGCTCAAACAAGTCTTTTTTTCCTTACCTTTGGAATGACCCAGTGTTAACAACAATTCAGAAAAATTGTAACGAAATAAAAGGGATTTTCTATCATGTTTATTTACGAGGATCTCACTGAATGGGGATCGAGGAGAATTAAGTCAACAACGAACTTAACAATAGAGTGTGCTAGTTCATTTGGCGAGGGTTTTAAGTGAATCGTGACCATATCTGTTACGCTAAGGGTTCAAAATCGATTGCTTGGGTTGAAAGACGAGGGGCACTGCCCGTCACTTCTGCGATTTAAGTGACAGTTTTATTAATTTCCCACTACTCATCCCTATTTTCCGCCCTACCCACTTACCCAATCTCCAATACCTCTGCAATGGAAGCATATGGTACCGGCAGAGTTTGCACCATCTAATATTTATAAAAATATATTATGAAAATTGTTTCAAGTTATTAATTTTGCCAACTTTTCTTTATCAAAAATGTTTGTCAAGGGATGAACAAATCTTTAAACAATTAGTAAAAAGAATGCCAAGATTTTAACACGTTACAACTGTATCTTGTGACTGTGGCTTTAAATATTTAAGTAAACAAGCGACTCACGTTCAGAATTAACTTAAATAGAATTTATATAGATATTGCATCGCAATAAAGATAGTACAATTCAAATAATGGCGCATGGTCCACCAACAAATGCGTACGTAGCTGTGTCTGAGATAAGCTGCAGCTTAACGCTGGCACAGCAGTCGATGGCTTATCTCGATTTCAATTATTATGCTGGCGCTTTCATTGGTTCGGTGTGGCGATCACGGAGCGGCCGGGAGGGCGCGCGATAGGGATTGGGGCGGTCTCGATTCACGTTATCTGAAATCTCGCCCAAATCAGACTTAGCCATTATACGCTTGATTATGTTCTAAAAATGTAGCACTGGTGTCTTTGCAATATCTTCACAACTTAAGCATTAAGCTATAGGTACATATTTAAAGTTTGTATTTGAATTTAGTAACCTAACAATATAGTAATGATACATTATCTGTGTTAGGTATGGAATGGACCTAAATGGCGCAAGAAGAAAAAATGCAACCAGAGAGACTACAAGCACTTTAAAAGCGTGGTTGAATGAGCACAAGAAGAATCCTTACCCAACAAAGGGAGAGAAGATAATGTTGGCGATCATCACCAAGATGACGCTGACACAAGTGTCGACGTGGTTCGCGAACGCACGCCGCCGTCTCAAGAAGGAGAACAAGATGACGTGGGAGCCAAGAAACAGGGTCGATGACGATGACAATAATAATGATGATGATGACCACAAAAGTAACGATGGAAAAGACGGTCTAGGTACGTATCATGATACAATAATAAAAGTAAAGTTATGCTGCAATTTTCAAGTAGCCCTTTTTCTAACAAAACACGGGACTGCGCATTTAATAAAATATGCAGAAAGCATAACGTTTTAAAGAATTTCAAGTAGGCAGTTATAGTGTTTCTCTTAGCTAAAATTAGTTTCTCTTTTAGATGGAAAAGACTCTGGAACGGGCTCTAGCGAAGACGGAGATAGACCACAACAAAGATTGGATATGCTTGGGCAGAGAACTGAATCAGAGTGGTCTGAATCTCGCGCTGACAGCGGTCCTGAATCACCTGAGCCTTACGAAAGGCCTATTCACCCAGCCTATCAGCATTTACCTTCCCGTGCTCCACCAGGCAGCACACCAGCATCAGCTAAGCCAAGAATATGGTCATTAGCGGACATGGCAAGCAAAGAGGGTGATGCGCCGACACCGCCTTCGCCAGCCTCTGCGTTTTACCAGTCGGCAGCTGCGGCAGCGGCAGCTCGCCTTGCCCATCCCTACAGCCGACCGGAGCTGTACCGAGGCTTATATCCCCCGACTCACCCTGCGGACGTGGCTCTCCTCGAGTACTCTCGCTCGCTAGCGCTGGCTGCGCCCGCGCCTGCGCCTCCAGCTCCTTCGCCGTCCTCATCGTCCACGTCGTCACTGGCCGAGCCACCTCCTCCACCACGCGCCTGACCACAAGCCCCCCGCCCGCCGCTGGCGCATCGACAATAATTTCGATCTCCTCCGATGAGTGCCGCGAGGGTGAACTCGGCCTGTAAATAGCGATAGACTAATATAAATATGTATACATACGTATAAATACGTGATAATAATTATTATGCACCGGTAGAGAAGCTTAGATTTGTGATAGTGGACACATGCGAGCGGTGCGCCACCTGCCACCGCCCGCGCCGTGAGGTTGACAACTCGCAAACGACGTCGACGCTGCGCCCGCGTCGACCGACCGACAATACTAGGTGCTATACAAGTTGGACCTTGCGACACGTTGCTGTAGTTATTATTGGAGGTGGTTTAACGAAGTGATTTCATTCAAAAATAGGTATTAATATGTGTTAAGTTTCTTATACATAGATAAACAACACTGTTTTAGATTATTATTTGTATGTAGTGTAAATTATTATTTCAAATATTCTACTTATATTTAGTGCCTAATTACGTCCAGTGTTTTCTATTGTTTGATAGTTTCTTAAAATATCTAACATTCGAATTTTAATATTTATTGATACGAGGTCAGTAGTATAACGAGTCGTTAATATAAGTTTTTTTTTTATCTACAATATATCAATAATTTATATCAGATTTGGTGAAGATTTCGGAAAATCTGTATAGTTTTTTCTAGTCAGAAGACTATGATTGTCTGTGTTAAACATAATTGAAATTACAAAACTATGTCTAATTAATCAACTTAAGTTACTAATAATTTCCCATTAAGTAGGGCTGGCATAAACACGGGTAGCAAAATATGTTCAAACACCAATTATTGAATGTTGGATTATTTTAATATTTACCAGACAAGAAAACGTAATTATTGACAAAAATATTGAACAAGGACTGGTGTTAGTCCCCAGAATCTGAAAACCTATTATATTGTTCTAAGTAAGTAGGTATAGACAAAAACTTTTAAACCATGTGGGACCAACGAAACGTGAAATGCGGAAGAGAGTTCGCTTCCTGCGAAATTAAAATAATTAGAGTCCAAATAAAAGTTACTCGCTGCTGTAGTACATAATTGTAGGAAATTTATTGTCACAATTAAAATATCTAGCATTGCTGTTAACTTTTGTTTGCGTACGGCAGAACGTTATAAAAGTTAAACAAACCGTGTTTGTGGTACTTACGCATAATTAGGTACCTAATTTCCATTTAATTTTGTGCCAACTTTTCCTATTATTACTTAAAACTATCTTAATTAGTTTGATTGTTACTTATAATAATGCATTTATTTTCTTGCTTTTAATTGTATTAATAGAATAACGACGCATAGGTAAAATAGTAGTTTTCACAATCAAATAATAATTAAAGCTACTATTCTACCTATGGCTGCTACCAGAGGAAGAAAAATATCTGTAATTTTTGGACTCTATTTTCTTACATCTTCTGTCACTAAAATGCGAAGCTATCGCGATGGTTTTGCTGCAAATCGGTTTGTCACTGGTATTAATTAGTAATTGACAACATAATTTATGTCATAAACATTCACTTCTGCAACGAATGTGCAGCGTTGTAAATTAAAATATTTATAATTAAAACACAAAGATCTGATATAAAATTTTAATATAAATACAAAATAATATTGTGAATGTGTGATGATGTCATAGCCCCTTCCTAATGCAAGCTTCAATATCCAAACGTTTCGTAGTTGCCAGCCCTACTCGAAACGGAAATTTGTCTCATCTGTAGCATTAACACAACATTCATCTTCGTAGCAATTTGTCATAACTAAATAAAAATGGCCTTGTATAATTGTAAACGTTAAACGAATGTAAATTCACATCGTCGATTTGTTTCTAAACATTGTATGATATTTTTTTTTCAATAATGTAGAGACTGAAAGTCCAAAATTGAGTCTATAGTTTTGTACATAGGTACGTCACTGTTGTAAGTATATATTGTAATAATAACGTGAGTATTTAAGAGAGGTAAATGCAATAATTTTTCTGTATTAGAAGTCCTTTTGATGTAAATAAAAATACGGATGGAAGACGTGAATCTTCAATGTAGTTATATAAACAACGAAAATATGTATATTCGACTATATACGATATACGAATATCTTAATGACAATGTATATTTTTCATTAAACAACAAGTACCTACTTACATTTCTGAATTCACGTTTACTGTAATATTATTGTAGTGTCAGTGTCATTCAGAAAGGTGTAGAATCAGAATCTATTGTAATATAAATGGGTTTAGTTAAAAACAAAATATCTGTTGGTAAAATTATTACATGTTGTCTCATTTTGTTAGCTTCAAACGTCTTTTAACCGTTTTTCCAGAAAGGTGTGTGAATAGATGCAATAAAATTTAATACAGAAATATTTGTTGGTTGTTTCAATCATTTATTTCCATGACCTATATCATATTTAAGTAGGTAACAACTAAATCAATGCCATTACTTTATTTGTTACCTACTTAAATATTTTTGGTGACGTCACGAGCTCAATATTTTTTTGTCAAAAAAGTTTCTTAGTCCGATTAGTGAAAATTTAAGGCCTTTATTTATAAACTTTGAGTTTTTATTAAAGCTAACAGACATTAAATTAAACGTAAAAAAAACAGACATTAATCATTGCATAACTTTAAGCAACGTTTATAAATAAAAACGTAAAATGTTGATCAAATGCACCATGTAGATCACCCCTTAGATCCCTCCTTACATCTCATTCTCATAAAACTAGCTATTATTCCTATTCCTTTCCAGTCCAGACTGTAAGGGTGATTTGAATACTGTTTCTCTATTTAAATTTCGTGTAAAAGAGCATTATCTTTCCTCTCAACTATGAGTATATAATTATATAGGTACCTATAGTGTATTTATGTTTATATATTTAAGCTTTATGTATTTATTTAAGTATATTATGTTAATTTTCTTGCGTATACGTGTAGGTATATTTAATATTTAAGTGAAGACTTCGCATAATCATGTTTTTCTCTTCTTGTTCTACCACACTATTGTCTACGTTTCTTTCTCATTCCTCCTTTCGCAGGTCTGCTGGAAGAAATTTCTTAAGGAATAAGCAGTACCTTTGTACTCATATTATAATGATGTCATATCTCTATGTATTTTACTGTGTGTACATAAAATTAAATTAAATAAATAAATAAATGTTCACTAAGTCAACAAAGAAACTTTTTTGACAAAATTAAAATGTAGAGCTCGTGACGTCACCAAAGATAAGACATCAACTGCTACAAACGTAAGGTTAGTATTAGTTAGTTAGATTAGTCTCTACTAAGTATGATAGAGCCAATTTGGTCAAGATGGATCCGACGTGCTTATTGCGATATCGCCGAGAGCCACTTCAACCGGTCTCCAGGTAAAACTAACATTTACTTTTAACGTTCGATTGTTCTTTGATCTGACCTACTGACATTTAAAATTCTCACACATACAATGTTAGTATGAATGTAGACAAAAAAATTACGGCCCCATAATTACCTTTTGATTCAGACTTATTTGTAAATTATTGGGCATTTTCAAGGAAGCCATTCAGTAAATTATACAGGTGCCAACTATTAAAAATATGACAATGTCAAATGTAACTATAAAAAAATAAAAAAATTCTTATACTTTTTTCTTTAGCCTATTTACAGCTGCACCCAATGACCTATTGTCAGTAAAAGCCACATCCCTATTAATGGTAGAATAGACAGTATAATTCTATCTGTCATTGTGTCACATTCCATAAGATTCCTAGTCTCTTACAGATTATGGGGACGTTAAAACCATAGATAGATAATTATGTTATTCTATTTTTAGTATGCCAAAACTGGTGATAGGTTATTGGGTTCGGTCGTTAGTGATGCGGATTATACCTCCCAGTCAAACTAAGGAGTCATCATTCCAGCCCATTGCACTGACCCATGCAAGCGCTGTAATACTTTGACAATACTAAATAAACTAATTATTGTAATGGTTTCAAGGGGTTTTATTTACATTTTCATTCGTTATTTGCCAGCATAAATTATCTTGGCTTTCACTATGTCTGCCATGCTGTAGGTACCACGTATCTTTTTCTTTATATTTTGGATAATATGATTATGCGAGGAATAACTTAATAGAGTTCAATAATTAATTGATTGATTAATTTAAAAGTAAGTTACTTATAATTATTATAAATGCGAAAGTAAGTTTGTTTGTTTGCTACGATTTCACGCTAAATCGGCTGAACAGATTTGGTTGAAATTTGGCACATGGGTAGACCATGACCTGGTTTAGGACATATGAGACTTTTATCTCGATAATCAAACGGGATCGAGACCTATGCGGGTGTGAACGCGGGCCGCGGCTAGTATTATCATAAATCCTTACTCGATATCAAAGTAACGCGAATCTCTGCTGATATTCTGGTCTACGATATCTCATTATGATGACTACCCTTGACCAGTAGTAAATCTACTCAAAGTGTAACGATATATCAATCAACGATTACCGGGACACTGGTACGTATAGCTGCAGTATAGCTCATCGCGCCATCCGCCCAATTAGACATCAAAGCTTTTCAGCCGTAAACACTTTATTATGAAAGTGCACAAATTTTCATGAACGTAATTGGGCCGAAGTCTAACAAAATACGCATAAATCATCGATGTTGAGTGCTTTGATGTGACCGTGTCCGGAGTGACGTCACACCGCCGTCTGATATGTCGTACATTCATTATTTGCTCACGTATACTAGATGAAAGGCGCCCACAATATAAATAAACAAATCGTGGAACAGCCTATGGCGACGTTGAAAGAACTTCATGACGGAATTATAATGAAATTCATGAGAAATACACGCACTCGAATTGTGTTAATAACTTTCAATTAAAGTGTTAACGATTCACTTATCATAAATTGTAATTCGTGTTATCAAGTGTTTATAACAAGGCGTGAAAAGTTAGTGAAATAAAAATTTGTGGGCAGGAATGAAGGTACTCACGTCGTCAATAATGACGTCATGGTTACGTCATGGTTCTCAAGTGCGCTGTAAACAGTTAGCCAATTGATAAAATATCAAATATACAGCATGTAAACCCTGGCCTATCCGAAAGGGGCACATAGGTACGGCACTGCAATAAAATTATTAAATAAAAAAGTTATTGCAAATTAAAATTCACGTTTTTAGTACCTAAACTACCGCAATTTCATTATAAATTAGAAAATTTTCTGCAGAGGTCATATATGTTATGATTTGTAGACACCCGCTAGGTGACGGCCGCCCGCGCCCCATGTAATAAACCGGTAAAATTTTCAATTGAAAAAAAAAAATTTTTTCTTTTTTCCAAAAATAAACCACGTAAATAGACTCTCAGTATGATTTTAAACAACACCCTCACGGATCGGACATGGTTTTTTTTACACGCTGTATATTGGTTACAAAATAAAAATGCAAGTTAGGTTAGTGTCTAGCCTACTGTATCCGAAAAAAAAACCAGTGCTAACACTTTGACCTTGAACTAACCAAGCGTAGTACGGAGTTTCAACAATACTAGATTTGTCACCACTCTGATGGAGGGTTGACTTATAGGTATCACCGAGAATGATAATAGTAAAATTATTTCGAACTATCAGGTCTTTAACATCAATAAAGCGTTGACTACTTGAGGTCTCTTCCATTATCCTTAGGTACAAGAAAGCAAACGAAATACTCACATGGTAGATTTGCTTAGCTGTGCTGTCAATGGCATCTACGTCAATCAGCTGTGGAACCGAACGCAGTATCTATGTTGCACAACTGTTTATTCGCTTTGAATTTGATGTAATCGTAGTCCGTTGGTAGATTTTTTAAATCAAAATTGCTTTCATAAATAATAAATTTTGCAAGGATGCTATTAGGGATGGGTTTATTTATTGTACAACCTTTTAGGGTTACCAACCTTAACGACGTCAACGGGACTCTATTAAGAAGTCTTGACTACAAATTAAGACGCACGGGTATATTGGAAGTCCACTGGGAAGTAGTTTGGCTGGTCACAATTATCTCAGGACTGTGTGTGAACCACAGAACAGATAAAATATGTTCTGTGGTGTGAACTTGCACGACATGCAGAACCTTATTGGCCAGGATAGTAATACTTATGCTGTACTTTCTTTGCTTGGCGGCATTATCCCTTGCCATTCCGCAAAGCAATGAAGACTATAAGTAAACAAAATGGACACTGATTTACTTGAAAGTGCAATGATGAGCATCAGAAAAACTTTTCAATATTATTTATTTACACACATTTCATTTTCATCAACCAAAGAAAAAATGTATCAGTTTCACTACGATATTTTATGGAGAACACTACTACCACTCATAATAGTAGGTGTGCAAATCAGGTCAAATTTATAGAAAAGCTTATTTCGATATTAGAACGAAACGCCGCTACGCTGCGCTGTGCCTACGCAGCGCCTAGGTAGCTACGCTACGTGAAAGCCTGCACTGCAAAAACACCAACTGCAAGCATACTCTTATCGGTAGACAATGCATCCAAGATGAATTTAATCTTGTTAAAGCACAGAATACAATAAACAAGGTAATTATTTAATCGATCCCTAAATAATTCCTATCATGATTTCCTATAGAAATAGATATAAATTAGCAATACTAGTGTTCGTCTTCGTGTGATCCAAAATAATTTTCATTTTGACTTCCTAAAAATATAATTAGCGTAACTGCGACCAACTTAGATGTAACGCTACATCTAAGTTGGTCGCAGTCGCCGGCCGCTACCACGGCACCGCTCGCTTCCCTCGCTCGGCTTGCGCGTCGTTCGTCATAGTTCTAACGGGGTGCCCTATGATCGTCTTTTATGATGTACCCTAGCCTAGCAACTGCGACTAACGGATGTAGCAACTTAGATAGAGGATTGATTACTTAAAGAAGCAGAAATAAAACTGGACGAAATGTATCAGCATCACACATCGAAAGAGCAATAAAATCGTAAACGCTGTTTTGACTACGATCCTGTTTACGATTTTGGCAAAGAGATCGGATAAAATTCAATTGACACTGTATATAGCGCGATGGCCTTCTAGACTCAAGTATGAAAAAAGCTAACATATATACCTACCGTGTATACCTACCTATGGCGAATTTAAGGGCCACTAAACAAAATAGTAACGATTCTTCAGGAATCACACTATCCGGAATCCGAAAAATGACGAATATGCGTGAATATATTCTGATAGGAACATTCCAAATACATTTCTTTATAAGTACCGGTAGTTTATAAATGAATTGTTGACCAAATATCTTAAATAAAATCATAAGCTAGGTAGGTATCAGACGATGCATCATGCGCTCGACGAACGGAAACCGAGAATACTCAATAGTCGAAGTTACGAGAATCGACGTTGAGGCAAATAAATATTGCCTAGTTTAAAATATTTTATTCTTTCTTCTGTAGCCTAATATAGATATGAAATTGGCTGAGAATTTCCCAACGCCAATCAACATCTTTATGGAGTGACTCATAACTATAAGTCATAGTGAATTAAGTAGATATTTAAGTTCATAATTCAGTTACAAACTCTCACGCGGCAATCACGCATCATTGTCACCTCAAGATGCTCGCTTTGTTAAACCTTTACCAGACTATATCGCCGTCATTCGGCTCGTATAATAAAGCTATCGTAACGATTCAATAAGTTAAAAGCAAATTCTAACGTCGCATCGCACTAAGTGACTTGAGGATTTCATTCAAACTCGTGAGAGCGATATATGCTGACCGAGACGTAAGAAAAAAAGACTTATTTTTACAAAGGCGCTCAGAGCAACGTGTTGTGTAAATAGTCCAACATGTTTCTATAACAAAGAAATCTTAATAGCCGATGACGGGCAAAAGTCAACATAACAATCTACGGGTTGATTGCTCATAATTTTATGTGCACACTTGGACGAAGGTGCTTGGTAATAAAGCCCACTTCCTCGTAATTTAACTTTAACGTTTACTAAGGCTCTCGAAAATTTGTAAGTTATGTTTCTGTTTATAGGATTAGCATAAAACATGGTTATCTATTGCATACCTGGTTACTAAAGCGTTGTTCGAATGTCGCGATACAGTCTCATTGTACAAGGTATATTTCAAAGCAATAAAGACTTTAATAACATATGTTTACAGCTGTTTTTCAGCATCAAGCTCAAGGGGAATCCTTGAGGCAGGAATTCCGATTTCGTAGCGGCGACTGCTATGCCATCTAAAATATTGGACATCTCCATCTTGGTTGGTGTTTTGCTCTTTCTGTGGTCACAAACAATGAGTCGGGATCGTCAAGGGAATGTATGCATACTTTAAAATACGTTAAAACCTTTCTCCCACGTGGATATGTACAATGTCATGCAAGTAAGTCGAGTGAGGTTCAATAACACGGCATAATTGTACAAAATGTTCCTGCGGCTTAATTATTTATACCAAGAATACCTACCAATAAACACTTGGTTTCGAGTATCTTCCCGCGTTTATCAAGAATTTAATAATAAAAAAAAAACATGAAATATATTTTCTTCTTGTGTGAGGCATCGCCAATTTGGATTCTATTTCTTTAAACCGACTAACCGTGAGTTTTAATCCTTAGATTTTAAGCGTAATATCCATATGGACTCCATCCTTCCTATAATGTTAATACAATAGATAAATAAATTAGGGACAAGCCTTCATATTAACATTCAGTATAAAACCGTATTTTGCTTATATCTGAATCGTGATCTGTTAAGGTTGGCAAAACAAGATTCGACTAAACAAAATATGCATAATTTAACTTGTTTTTAGTTATCGTCTGAAGCTCTGATGTTAATAAATATTATAATTACAATTAAATGTTCATATTACCCATTTTAGTTTCCCGTGACTGTGGTCGAAGTAGGTATATTTTTTTGAGTTGAAGGCTAACATTACCTACTAATTTAATGAGAGAATATACTTGTAGACTAATACTAAAATACATATACATTACATTGGGTAAACTTCTTATACTAAATTAACTAAACAACTAAAAGGACTAACTAATTATATCAATAAATATAAAAACAAAAGGACATATAAATTAAAGAACATTGTGCTGAAATAAAAACTTATAGTTAATTTTTTAATAAAAATGATTTAGATAATAGAGATTTATTATAAATACTATCTTCAACCCTAAAGGTGAACTAAGCTCCCACCCAATTCTACGGGGCATCTGAATGATGGCTTGTATTATTTTTTGTAAGCATGCCATGTCATCGGAACGATTGTGGTCGGTTCCCTATGATTTATCGATGTCCATATTACAAATACGACACAACATTATGCGATTCTTTATTTCTTCTTTAAGCCATATTAGTATTCCGCCAACAATCCTGTCCAGCGTTGGTTTTGTCATACCGACTAAATGTTATTTTGTTGGAATTTCAAATAAACAATTGTTGTTGTTTTTTTTAATAGGTTTTATTTACAATATAAATTAATGCGGGACTTCAATCAGCGCTGACCAAGTCGGTTGGAATATTTAGAGCGCTCATGAATTAAAACCACGTGATTATGTTTTCTTCCATTTCAAATACAACTTAATTTGTACGCAATAATTAAAACAATTAGGAGTTTGTCCGCATGATACCAGTGCCTTTTGTATGCTTATTGATGTATTTTTTGCAGCACGATGATGCGGTGAAACAGCAGATCTGAAACCAGAGCGGTGTAAATATTAAAGGCAATCGATCAATACGTGGAGTTGGAGAATCCTCAGAAGTGCTCATGATAAATCTGTTTCAGCACGCATGGCAATTAATTGACTGGTGGCACTCCATCGCAGTGCTGCGGAGTCTTTACGCGGTCAAGCGGCAATTTGCTGCAGCCCCGCGATTGTGACCAACTGTTACTTTACTGTTAGACTATTTCAGCGGTGTAATGACTAATGGGCATATATACCTACTCATATCAATTACTGACGCCTTTGCATATCTATTTTTAATACTTAAGAAGTTTTACAGCTACACCAAGTAAAACAATGTTATACTCAGCTCATTCAAAACTTTACAAAACCACCCACTGTGAAACAGGTCTCCATCTCGAGATTATCACAATAACGTTATATCCTTCGTATTATAACTGAATTAAAATTATTATAATTATCTAGGCAGTTACCTAATTATACACAAACGAATGTATTTTTAGATTCGCCAGGCACCCATACTTAGTATAAGAATTCTTGTTTTCTTAATGAGCTAATGCGGGCAGTAAAGAGTTTTATGTCTCTTTTTATAGTTTGCTTGAATTAACTAAGTACTGTAACACATTATTAAAATTTTTACTTCGTTGGTTACATTATGTGCGCCACGAATTTCACGCGTAAATATATGTAAATATATTATTATGTATACCATGATAAACATATACAACAAAATAAAAACTCGTAATTATGCTAAATCTTAAAACGGGTCCGCGTACAATCAGGGCGTGAAGTTCACATTTTCATTTAGCTGCGCACTTTGCGTTATTTGAAAGTGACCCTAAATCCCGCGTCCTCTGTGCAGATAATTCTTAATTTGCATATTAACGAGAAACTTTGCATCGGCAATACCGAAAAATTCCGGAGGTCGAGTGTGAACGGACAGGTGGTGCGGCGGACTAATGCCGGAATATTTCTCAAATCCTCCACCACTGTCGTCGGCGCCGACGGTATGCTGTTGCCCTTGATAGCTTTCTCGTTTCAGCGAAATTCATTTTAAAGGATTCTCCAGTACCGTAGCCCGCGATTTAAATTTTTGATAGCAGTTGCCCCGGCTACCTACTAAAAATGATTACCTACGTACCTAGATACTGAACATATTCAAGCCACTTTCATTATCAAGGGCAACACTTATCGGTATTGTGTATGCCTTCTTCTTACAGAAAAGTTTATCTGGCTCCAACTAAAATAATTAGGTATAATATTTAAAATAAACTAAATCATTGAATCTATTTAAAGAAAGGTATTAAAAAAAAAAATATAGTATCAAAAAAGTATTTATAAACTATTTTTAATTTTTTACAAACTTACAACTATAGTTTAAAGTTAGAAGATATTTTTCTAATGTGAGAGTTGCCCTTAAGTATTTAAAATTATATATATTATGATGAGCGGTGAATGCTTAGAGCGTGTGGATGGTAATTATGTGAACAAACAGGGAAACCGAATGATAACTACCACACGATATTAGAAACGGCTCATTAGGTCTTTAAGCTGAAATGACAGCTCTATAAATAGTAGACAGGCGTCTTCGAAGAGTATATTATTATTTTATTTATTTTTGAATTGTCGGGGCTAAAAGAGAGAGTATTTGTAGTGGAAAGGTGGTGCGATGACAAAACATCTGTTCCGTGTGTGGGAGCCTCCGGCGGCTATTCCGACTAAATCGTTTACCGCGTCCGCGACACCCCGTAAACGAGCTTAATGCGATCGTCGATGACAAATATAATCTTTGCTCTAAAGCGAGTTGACTTGACACTGTTGTTATTCCGAGAAACTGAAAGATTTATTTTTACTCAAAGAGCTAAATATTCAGGTGAAAGATATCTGTGAGGGCGTTGTTTGGCCGACTCGTTAAATCTGTCGACGGAGCCGCGTCTTCTGTGTAATCACGCCGATGATACCGAAAAATCTGCCCGGATTTCGTTGCTTTGATATTGAGTCTCAAAGAAGGAATAACATTTTATTAATACCCCTTCTAGCGAGTGTCGAGATTGTTGTTGTTGATCACACCTACGGACGTTGC
Source organism: Lithophane semibrunnea (assembly GCA_947363905.1). Lineage (NCBI taxonomy): Eukaryota > Metazoa > Arthropoda > Insecta > Lepidoptera > Noctuidae > Lithophane > Lithophane semibrunnea. The sequence goes on along the minus strand of OX376186.1, from coordinate 2,898,873 downwards.
TATAAATGATTATGATGCGTAATCATCAGTTTTCAGCGCTGGTCCAGCTCCACAGGGCGCAACAACTAATTGATTAGCATACGAAAATATTGTTGGAGCTGCTGAAGATTGTAAAAACTATCTTTACATTGTATAAATTCAATCTCCTAGTATTGTATAACTGCATAGCACATGTGTGTGAGCACTATGTACGTACCTAAGTACTTTAAAGCTACCATTTACTAGGTACGTCTTTCATTGACTTGAATGTGCCCTGGCGGCTGAAAGCATGTCATGCTCACTTTAATGTCTCGCTGGTGGTGGCGTGTGTGTTGGATCATTAAGTTCCCTTCAAAATGGTTGAGCTGAATGGTGCTGATCCATGCGTCATGTTCGTGAACGGGCGCCATCAGTAGGGACTGGTCATCTCTTAGCTGCCACGGCTTATTTTGATTTATTTTAATTTTTGAATTGTTTTGTATCGTTTTATCTTTTATTTACGGACTCTTTTAACCTGCACGTTTTTTTACATTGTACTCACATGTATGATTCCAACATGAATGATGTAAACAACATATTGTAACAATATTCTGATTTAAAAGAGTGTCCGTGGAGTTTCTTGCCCGTTCTTCTCCATAGGAACCTACTACGCTTTGGAATGGGCATCTAGCTTCATATTTTCTGACTGACCGACCCTTTGACAATTCAAAAGTGCCTGTAATTGGTTTATTTGAAATAAATGCTTTGAGTTTGAGTTTGAGTTTGAGTTTGAGTTTTCAGAGCATTAATCTTAAGGGCTTATACAACCTCAAATTGATTAGCATGATCCTCCGTTATGCCGAAAATACTGCAGCATTAATTTTGAAATAAATATATGTTAAAGTTGAGGATTCATGCTAGGTTCTATGTATGTATGTTTGACGAAAATAGGATTACATAACATTTTCTCGATAATATTTTTTTCCAAAGTTACCTCTAAACCGAACCGCTGGTATTTTTAAAAAATACTTCAAATTAGATCATGAAACTTTGCATAATAACTGAACTAGCTATAAAGCAGGTCTTTTTCTTGTGCCATTATTTTCACCATTTAAAAGTAATTACCTAAACTATTCGAGGCTTGGAGCCGCCAGCACTCTACTCCATCTCGCTCTCACTCAGGCCGCGAGTAGTATGGTGCGAGCGAGATAAAAAGTGAATTTGAGCTTAGGTAGTATAGGCCCCTGAGAACCAGTGAAGATATAGCTTGCTCTAGTTAGACTCGGATAGTACCACGGCCCCCTACCGTGAAGCTAGCTGTATTTCATACACGTTAACAGCTGCTGTAAAGCAATTAATACGACGACGTTCACTCATTTAGTTGTACACATAAAGAAATCTCTATTTTTATTACAACGATCTTGCTTACATTACTTCCTTATTATCACGTTTTAGACATTATATTTAATATACAGCGCTAATTATGAACGAGTTCTTTATTACACGAAGTGAAGGCCCATTCACAAAATATCTTGGAGGAGGTTAATCGCCATTGTTATTCTTTTAGGGTTCTGCAAGTTAGGTAGATAATATGTTTTTTTTTTTTAATTAAATAAAGAAATAAGTATATAGTACCTACGGGGATGCAGAAATTGATGGTTTTCTTTAGTTATTAAAGACCGACCTAAAAAAAAGGAGGAGGTTATCAATTAAAAAGTGAAAAATTATTTAAGTTATTTTTCACTTTTTAGTTAGTGTTTTTTTTGGGAGTCGGTTTTTTTTTGTAAGAAGTTTTTTTATTCGAACTGTTCGTTTAGCATGCCGATTGTTTTCACGATTAGATCAGCAATTACCGTTCTACAGGAAAAAATGTTCAATAGGTAGGTACTCAGAGAGTTTCAGGATTGCTTTGTAAATGTAACTTGTAACACCGAACTTGGAGTCATCATCATTTGCCTAACCTTTTCCCAACTATGTTAGGGTCGGCTTCCAGTCTATCCAGATGCAGCTAAATACCAGTATTTTACATGGAGCGACTGCCTATCTGACCTCTACAACCCAGTAACTGGGTAATACGTAACCCCTTGGCAATACTGGTTGTCAGACTTTCGGGCTTTTGACGACCCGTAACGACTGCCAAAGATCCACAAATGAAAGCCGGGACCAACGGCTTAACGTGCTTTCCGAGGCACGGAGGAGTCTCGCTATGTAAAGATGGTCACCCATCCACGGACTAACCCCGGCAAGCGTAGCTTAACCTGATGGATCGACCCGTGCGGTTGTTATTACTTAGCCACGAGCTCCTCCGAACACCGAACTTAGAGAATTACCACTTTTAATCATAATCCCTGGTTATTTTTTTATACTTAGGTGGGTTCCACTTCCACCTACTTACCAACTGATTTACTCGCTGATTAACATGTCTAATATTACTGTACGAAACAAAAAACTTAAATCCAACTTACTTTACACTAGGGAACCCTCTCGGCAATGAATTACCTATTACTTGACCAGTGCTCACTAATTTAATTAGCATAAATTGTTATACTGGATAAACGAATTTAGACGTGTAATTTTTTTGTTTCAGTTAAATGACGTGTGAACAGCGTCTTGTTAATTTTTATTTGCTATACAAAACCGTGTCCCTGGGTCACTACCAATTTTCACTCCGGAAGCTAGATTTAAAATGTCATTGTTCTCGCACCTCCGATACAGTTAACTATGTTTTAATTGCAATTTTAACAGAACTTAGACTTGATTTGCAAAGAACAGTTATAATATGCAAAACCTTAAGATTGTTATCCTTTTTATGACAAAGATAGTTACTTAACTACATACGAGATTTGCTACGATTTAAGTAGGCACCTAAGACAATGTTACCTTCGAAAACCAAATTATCTTCAGTAAAAATTAGAATAGTTTTCAATTTTTAACATCTTGGAAGTATTTGCCAGCGATTTTAGATAATGCCGAAAGTAAAGTTAAGCACACCAAATAAAAAATAATCCTACAAAGCATGATTCATCAGAACAACACAACTCACAATATTAATATATTTAATTATGAGTAGCTCTAGCTGTATCAAATGCTTCTGACGACAAGCTTAATGTATTCAATTCCGCCATGGCCTAAACAATACGAGCTTTAATAAAATGCGTATTAAAACATATCTTGGAACGAAACAAAGGTCGTTCACACCGGTTTTGGTTCCTACTAAACGTGGTGTCCGTGACCGCTTGCGTTCCCTCAACCATTTTTAAATTTTTCGTGTACATACAAACAAAAGTATTCGGACGATAATCACAACATTTTTCGAGTGGTTGTATTAATACGACTTTTAATCGTTAAAGTGTTTTTAAACATTCAATTAGCTGTCGCGCTTTGGCTTTTCAATATACACGTTCTTCATAGTCCATCCAAGTCATAGTTTCTCAACCACGGCGGCAACATTAACCGCCTAACGGCTTGTCACCGTAAAAAATGTCTCCGTAAGTAGGTAGTTAAGAATCCGCTGTACCATTTATTTACAAGAGTGAATCCGTCTTAGAAAAACTAGCATTCAAAATTATTAATGGTTTGTTTGAATGGTGCGTCACGCGGCTCATTGTTGGCGCGCACTCCGTCCGGATGCGCTCGCTGACACTAATTATTCCCATAGTGCTTGAATGATAGATTGCCCTGGACAAATCACTTCTAGCCTCACTCCCAAACAGCAATAAAAAAGTCGTGTGATTAGTTTTTTAAGTCGGGGCCCACCGATTGTCAAAGAACGTGGGCTGACTTGTACCGTTTGTCTAAAAAGGTAATATGTTACTGTAAAAAGTCGAAATGTCCGCGATGCTATCTTACGTAGACTTCTGTCCGATTGGTAAGTTTAATCCCGTTCAAAATTATTCACGTCAAACAGAACTACTTAAAATGTTGATATTTTGAATTCCGTGACTAATCTCTTGTTTATTGACCTTTCCCTACAAGGGTAAATCTGAGTACCTTTCCGTATGACGATGTTTCTGCTTACAAATACGTTAGCATGCGTTAAATAGAGCACAGGGTGCACTGCTAAGCTGATCTTCTAATTAAGAATTTGCTATCTCGAACGGCGGCTAATTATGTTCCGCATGTGTAAACATCTTATTAGGTATTAGCATCATTTATGCAAACTGTATTTAAATTTAATATTTAGATTTTGCGGCGATTCTTAAAATTTGCCATCTAAGTAAAAAGTGACCTTTAATTTTTAAGTAACTATTTAAAAATAAACAGGACTGAATGGGATCAATCGATAGATGGATGACTATTCTTACACATGGATCTGCATCGAAGTCTCATTTAATACTTAGACGGTTATTGTCAAACAGACTTAGTAGTAATAAACTAATAAAGGGCCATGAGCAAGGAAATCATACACCATCCATGTCCTCTGCACAAGAGAAGAATTACATTTACTATTACTAATGAGTAATTTTATTTATTTATTTATTTTGTTTGGTTCATTGTTATACTTAGACCTACCTATTTCAGAAACAATAATGTTATTAATTTTTAATTTATAAAAATTAATAAAATTAAAAATCTTTATTGCAAATTGTTTTTTTTTAAGTGTGTTTTTTATAAAAATCATGTGCCATATAAAAACACACACTAAAAAAAAACAATGTAAAAAATAAAAAATTGGTACAATAACGTCCAAAGGTATTTTTAAGTAAAGAAACTCGCCAAAAACATAAAAAAATCTACTGTCCTGACAGGTTCCCGCGATAAATACGAATTAAGAAAAATGGTTTTAACCACGAAAACATATATTTTTTGCAATATTAATAGAGAACAATGGATAAAATGCATTTTTCTGTTTAAATAACGAAGAGGTTTTCAGAAACTCAGTCAAAGTCAGAAACTTACTTGATTGCTCGTTTTGGGTCATTGGGTATCAAAACCGCATTTTTGAGAAATAATGTTAATCTAAGAAGCTAATACCTAATGTCTATGCCTGTTCAAGTTACCTATATTGATTTCGTGTACGATAGGTACCTTAAAGTTGACCTATCAACCTCAAACAAAGTAACGGAGATAACATAACAAATCGCTTCGGTAACTGCGATACTAACTGAAACGATAGCGTCGATCGAGGCGGGGGCCGGGTACCGCGCCCAATGAAATATTATCTCCTGTGTGACTTACGAGAACTGGCCTCTCAACCAAGCATAATGACATTTTAGTATTACAACATTTTATCTACACGAGACGAAAAGTTTCAAGATAAGTTAAACGCCAACTGGTATATTGTTTCAGAAAGTTGACAGCCGATGTAATTTGTTAATGTCAAGCGGCGTTTGCGGCGGCCGGCGACATAGCGACGTATCTGCGCCCGCGGCCCGACCGATCTGACGTAACCTAAAAATACACGGCGACACCACTTCGCCCCAGCTCCTTGGCTATCTGTCGTACTGATTTAAATAATGACATTTATCATTTCTGTGTGCACAAACTCATAAAATTATTATCTGGCATCGTTCTATTATTTACATTATTTAGTGAAGCTACCGAATAAAGTAGTGATAATAATTCACCTGTTCGTTTAAAATGCGTTCTGTGATATACCATTAAACTTACTAAAAATCTGAATGACGCATTATTAATAGATGTTTATGATAAACGTCAAGTTGCGCCCACCTACATAGCTTATCCTTAATCTTATGCTAGATTTAATAAATGATGAACACTATGATTGATTTTCATGTTTAATGTTTTAATGCGAATATTTAAAGGGAAAAATATCACTGCTATTATTAATATTCATATTTTTTCTCTCTTACTATAGATACACCTCATGGTCTAAGAAGAAGCCCGGTGGAACAAACATTTTCCTATACTTACCTAGTGAAATTCCATATACCGGGTTAGGACATAAGACACTTTTTATCCCGATATGCCCACGAGATTGAGACTTATGCAGCTGAAACCGCGGGACGCAGTTAGTTATCTTTATAAGGAGGCGGTTCAGAAAAAATATAATTTTGGAAAAGGACATTGAGCAAAAATGTATGGGGCTTGGTCCAAATGTCTTGGCTTGACCATGTCACTGAATACTCTATTAAATACTGTGTTCGCGTTTAAACAGATACACGTATGGACATATGGACACAGTATCTACAGTGCATACATACATCATTTTAAATTCATTAGGAGAATTTTCTGTCCTAGTGAAATTAAAATGATGTCATCATTAGATTTACTTTATTTTAAGTTTTCAACCAAAAATTATTTATGAAAGTAACGAAACGATAAACATTTACGTATACAATATCTAATTTAATTTCCATCATCCTATAACACAGATAAAAGGCTTGATAGCCAGGCCAACATAAATAATAATTTATAAACAAATTTTCACGCCATAGAGGGGTAAAATGGGAGATGAAAGTTTGTATGGAAGTTAATAAAGGGGCGACTAGAATCAATTCTATATTTTTGTAAATTTTGACGTTCAAAAGTGCCTTATTGAAATAAATTATTTGACTTTGACTTTCAATATTTTTGTAAAGTTATAACTGCCAAATAGATAACAAACGACACAAGCATTGTTTATATATTATATTATATTATCATAGCAGCAACAAGGTTCATATCGTGATTTATTCGTAAAAAGATTATCCTGATCATCCACCGAGCCCTAATTCCCGAGGGGCCCGTCCCTGATAACTCCGTATCGCGGGTGCTCTCGTTTTCAAATAAGTAAATTAACGTGGAATTGAATTAAGTTTCGTCCCGAGTTGAGATTATGGCGATTTAGTGAGATTATCTGAATGTGTTAAACGTCGCCGTTGGGTTGTAATGGAAGGGCGTGGGTCAGGCCCATTGTTTAATTATAGATAGTGCTCCGGTATAAAAGCCACGAAGCGTGGTCAGGTTTTACTACTCATATTTATGTTTATACGTAAGAAGGTACCGTTTTTATGACTCTATTGTGGACGGTGGGTTAACTTTATAATGCGTAATAATATCACGTCATTTAGTATTGTTTAATTGCTATTTAGCTTGTTATTTTGATTTTTTACTTTTAACTAACTTTTTTGTCCAAGTTACCAGGTGTTTTGAGTACCTAGGGTAGGTACCAACTGTCATGGCTGCATTTATTTACGCTGTCCTCTTCTTTTCTAGTCGATGGCAAACTTAAAAGTATTATACTATGTTAGATACGAATGTTGGGCCCAGTAGGTTAGTATACCTACATTTTATTATGTAATTTGTATGATTGAACTGTATCTTAGAGTGACATTTAATTAATCAAGAGAAGTTCGAGTAGTTCTTTTTACAACTAGGAACGCAATAATTTGCAGCTGCCACACACTGTAAATGTAGATTGTATTTACTTTTACTGCTTTTATTACTTAGTGAAGATTTTAAATAATAAACAAGGAAAACACTTACCCTCTTATTCATAAACAGACGCTAATCATTAATTACTTAAGTTTAACCAACGTTTATGAATAAGAGAGTTATTTTATATTAAAAGTGTCGATTACGTAATATGAGGCTATTACATAAAGGCCCCGATTTTTGAAATCACGTCATAATGAAACACAAATGTACTCGCGATAAGAAAACACAATTAAACTTTGTCTTTATACATTACACAAAATCGAACTCATTGACTGGCTGGTGTCCGAAGCGAAGTGTAAGTTTAGGAAGACTTTTTTTTTCCTTTTAACGGGGACCAAGCCTTGGCGTGTTCGAGTCTCGGTAGCTATCGTAAAGCCGCGTAGAGATCGACGCCGATAATTGAAAAAACGTTACGACTGCTGAATCTTAACACCGATTTAAAACTGCGATGGATAAATTAAAAGAATCCAACCCCGGACGATTGTTTTTCTTTCCGATTCTTTGCCTCCGATTTAGCCGATAAGCGTGTTCTGAGCGAACTTTATGTTCCGATTGTGCTTATGTACATTGTGTGTAGGTGGCGCTGTGTCTTGTGCTTTTACCAGTTCTTTTTAATTTTAATTAAAAACAAAATGTATTACAATTAAAGGACATTAATCGTAGTAGTTTCTTTGGGGCCGATTCTTAAGGCTCTTTTGAACATTTTATTCTTTTACACTGATTTAATGCTTGCTGATTTTTTTTTGCTCCGTACATTCCACTTTTCACATAATTCTTAGTTTCTTAGATCTGCTCGACGTCCGTATGTCACTGCAGGGATCCAGCAGAATATCAGCGTCAGGTATATTCGCCTGACACATGCTGAGTTGGACTCCCATTTGGTGCAACGTTGAGACGTTACCTAATTAGTTATAATTTAACCGTGTTTTTGTATGTTGTGCTGTCTTTTGTGTGCACCAAATAAACGTTTTATCTATCTATCTATCTAATGAACTCGTTTTCACCTATTGACTACTAGATTATGAGTACGTACGTAAATGTCAACGTACAAGTACCGATAGGCACTATACGTGAACTCCAAACTGTAACACACACTTACAAGCATCGTATCGGCATCGGCCCGGGATCAGCTAGTAAACAGCAGTCATCGCAGCTACGACCCGGGCGGCGCGGCGGTGTGTCGCGGTAGGTACTCAAATATCGCATCAACCGAAAATTAGATCCTAGGTGAGCTAACCAACCTCCACCGGGCGGTAAACCCGGTGACGCCTAGTCGAAAGCACGGCGTCCACCCTGCGTTGCCGCGGCTATCGTTCGGCAAAGCTGAGCTGATCCGGACACGTGGTTAAATTGCTTTGACACCTGGTTAACGACTAGACGATAATGTGCACGATGACCTAAAAGTATAGAAACTTATGGAATTTATCCTAAAATCTCTGTGAGTAGGTATTGGACTCAAACCTACCTATTAAAAATATTTCGTTAAGTTTCAATTAATTGAATCTGAATGCTTGTTTGTTCATTTTCGTGTCTGATTATTGTTTGATCAACCGGAAAAGCCAACGGAATCGATTTTATAGTAGGTACATGATTCAATGCTGTCAAATAAATTTAATACGAATATGCCAACACTTTGTTACAAAAATAACAAAGCGAAAAAGAAATTTGTTATTTCTCAATTAGGAACTCAGCTCATGCTATTTAAGCTTCTGCGTTGAATTCAAACAATTCCTTCTTACAACTTAACACCCCGAGTAGTTAAAATTGGTATAAGCGTGTTATAAAAGGCGAGGGAGTACGGACGGAACAATAATTCACAAAAATTGTGAGCAGTTAATGTGCTCCCGGGCCTGAGGGCGACATAATCATCCGCAAAACTAAATTTAATGCTAATAGCACTTTTTAAAATAAAACCTCGACAGGGTTGGGCGCTTAGTGGCATTATTTAAAGTGATTTTAATTATGTTGAAAGCAGATGACACTGCGTTCCCTCCTCTTCATTGTCCGTTGGCGACCGTCGCTTACCGAAATCACTTCCAATGGGTGCGTATTAGCGCTTGTTGATACGTACACTTAACTTGCAAATTCTACTTATTGCTATAAGTAATGCCAATCAGTTCTAATTGTTAACTCTGTCGGAGCATATTTTGGTGACTTTGTTTAAAGCCATTTTAACTGTATTTACCCTGATAGGCTATGTCGGTTCCGTCTATACTTGTAGGCAACTGTTTTACATAAACTAATAATGAAAGGTGATCTCAAGACTCAAATTCACATGATTTATCCTCTTTTATAACAACATCATTGCCCTTTTGCTGTAGACGAGTCATACTCATATGTGTATTTGATGAACAAATCACTCACGACGAGCTGGCGATCCAATATCACAAGCGGTGGTGTATGTATCTAATAGTCACGTAACGTTACACCGCGTAGTCACTAGACTAGGACCCCGTCAGTGCGTGCCTCTAAATCCGACGAAGCCAATAAATCACACGAAGGCAAACATTACGAGGGCTTTCTATGTATACTGTTACGCATACTGCCCCGCGTTTGTGTACCACGAGCCGGTGTTTGTGCTCGGCTAGTCGTTACAAAAGCAGAGTGATTCACAAACATTCATAAAGCACCCGGCTCTGTAAATGCGCATCGATGTCAAACGGAACGATGACAGTGCCACAACGGCAATTTGCCGTCACTAAATAACGCGTTTTGTTTTAATTAAGCTTTCAATTTGTTCACATTTTATTATCAACTAGATAGACTATCGGAGTTATATAACTCATGCATATATTCGTGGTGTTGATTAAAGTAATAATAAATTGATGTTTGTTGATGGGTAGGTACGACCCATTCAGTTTTGTTAGCAATCTTTTGTCTAAGTTTAGTTAACGAAAATGCTAATTAATTTGGTTTTGTGAATCACGTCCATGTCTGGCAATAAAATAATTTTACTTTTATTTTCCTATGTATGAATATGAGCCATACTTGAACTGCTGGTGTGAGTGTGAACCACCCAATTACTTATTTTTTGGTATTACATCAATGAGTTAACCAGAAGTAAACCTATTTTTCTTGATAATTGTAGTCTTCAGAGCCTTAAGTATAGGGCAATCATTAAATTGATTAACTTAACAAATTCCACAAACAGTCGGAAATCCTAGTAGATGCTAGTCTGATATCAAGTAGGACCATAAGCCTCAATCAGCGTGGTTTAGAAGCTAGATTCTGACAGTCTACTGCACGAACTTCCCAGGTTCCAACATTTGCGACACAACACCAGGGGGCCAAGTCTACTAATTCACAAACGTGTCAGTGGTCTCCCAATGATCAGTTTATGACAGATATGCCATACAAAATCTGTCAAAAAGTCATCATTGCGAGACCACTGACACGATTGTGAATTAGTAGACTTGGCCCCCTGGTTTTTTTTATTTTTAATAACCACAGTGGTTCCATTTACTTCAGCTTCTAAAATCGACTTCTAAAAATCTAAATCTGAAGCTGGTGATCAACTTGTCGACTCTAAAATTGTCTAAAGTTTTTCGAACTTCTTTCTACCTGGGGTGAAGATGGGTAGATGGACTAGCACAAGAGCTGACTCGTATCATTTTCCATCCTAGCATTTGAATTCAGGCTTGAACAACGAGAGACACGGCCAAAGAGTGAAGTACAAGCTTACTTTGGTTTAATTTTTTTTTTCCTTGGATGTAGAGTCTGTTCTATTTTGTGTCTGTGAGAACGTTGTAGGCTTTGTAGCCTCACAGATGCTTCAATTTGTTGAATTTTTCTCCTTAACTGGTACTTGAGGACAGACATAAACTGTCCAGTGTCCACTCATATCTATTAACACCGTCATTGGAAAATATTGTAAAAGCCAATTATTTTTAAAAGAGTAACCGTGTAGTTTCTTGCCAGCTCTTCTTCTCCTTTGCATCTAGCTTCTGAGGTTTCATAAGTGCCCATGTAGGTTTATGTGAAATAAACGAGCTGTTTCTCACACGGAAAACTTGCTCCCGCGATACCAGTTCTGTTCTTCTTATATTTGCTGCTGAGACCAAAACTACAAACGTAGAATACGGGGAAGGTTTATAAAAGTGTGGCTGATATTCTAGTATATTGTGGTGTCTTATGACTTCCACGGGAACGAAGTCGAGGGTAGGAGCTAGTGTTAAATAAAATAATATTTAATTTTAATTATTAATTTAATTTTAATTAACTTGATTTTAGGACAGCTTTATTTTAACTGCAAGGTAACTTGTCCCTATTCTGTTAAAGGATAGAAAATAGTCGATGCAACACGCAATTTGTTTTTTTAAAGGTGATTTAACTTTACAAACTTTTATCATAGTGTTCCCTTAGCCAGCACAACGGTAGATTCTCATGAGGTTTTCTGCATTTTGCACACTATTGCTGTAAAAATATTATTTTTTATTCTATAATTTGTTATTTGTATTTTGTGTTTCATGAACTGTGTCCAAATAAACGTTATTCGATCTTTTCTTTTCTTTCTTTCATTTTCATAAATATTATAACGGGTGTAAAAAGATGCTTAACCAAGCCGAGAGTCACTTATACTACCCGTTTTTGTACCATAGGTGGAACCATAGGTACCTGGTAACCTTCTGGTTACGGAGATATTGAAGGTCAAAGTTCCTCCTTTTTTTTTTTCACGAAAACAATTTTTGTATCCTGTAGCGTTGCACAATGTTCTGCGTGTTTTTGCTCAATGTTACTTAGTTTGAGGTACAGACTGCGTTGATAACGGCAATGTGATGGGTCTTTTTACAACGTAGTAAGAACTAAGAACCTAATAACAAAATTAGGGCACTCCGACAATTATTAACCGCTTCCATATAACTATATTACGGTTAATATAGCTATAGGAATAGTATAACTATATCACGGCTTCATCCATCTTAGACAAATACGTTCCACTACAGTTTGCTGCGTTCATGAGCTACAACTGAAAACCTCTTGTCGCGATTGTTTTACATTTAAAAGCAATTTATATAAAAATAATATTCTAGAATATATACAAAATATATAACCTTATATGTACTTGACTATTTGTGTGCTTAAAGTATTAAATAAATAAATAGATACCTACTGTGATTGTTATGTTTCATTATTTTATTACAAAAAATATAAAACTACAAAATATAATAATAACATTGTAATTTAGTTTTGTTGCAATGTGGTTTTGTAGGTATTCTGTCTTTAACAGACTCATTAAAATTAATTACGGTAAATAACACTGTTTACAATTTCCTTCTTAGTTTTACATTTTAATTTTTAAATGATCTTTTTATACATACATACGTACTTACCTGTTTAATTTTCCATTTTACTTTTGTAAATGAAGTCGGTAAAAAGGGTAAGTATGCGTATTTTAGCAGAGCAGTGGTGGCCCAGTGGTAACGGCCGCGACTTAGCGTAGGTCGTAGGTTCGAACCCTGAGACCGCTTTACTTTGAGTAAATCATTTCATCACCACTGCTCTCAAAACGGTGAAGGAAAACATCGTGAGGAAACCAGCATGTCCTAGAACCAAAAATTCGATGTGACATCTACCAACCCGCACTGGGCCCGTGTGGTGGATTACGGCCCACTCCCTCTCACAGAGAGGAGGCCTGTGTCCCAGCAGTGGGAACATTATAGGATGATTATGTATGTATGTTATGGATGCGTATTTTATTTTTTACTATCATTGGTGGATACCCTTATAATTAGTAGAAGGAAGTCAACATTAAAATTAATAATAGATACAGTATTGGCAGAGAACCTGTAACATTACTTTACTGAAACTGAAGTATATTGGAAAAAAATCAATCTGTAGTGTAGGTGAATACAATAATGTCTAAGTAGGTACCTCAGACCAAATAAAAAACCGACCAAGTGCGAGTCGGACTCGCACACGAAGGGTTCCGGACCATTATCTATAAAAACGGCAAAAACATCATGTCTTTTGTATGGGAGCCCCCCTTAAATATTTGTTTTATGACAGACTGACAGACGGCGGAGTCTTAGTAATAGGGTCCCGTTTTACCCTTTGGGTACAGAACCCTAAAATTCAAGACGGAGCGCTGTCAACAGTGACGTGACGTGAGGCCGGTTTCGTAAACATGTCTACACTTACAATGGTGAGGTGTAATTTGTTTGTAAATGTGTGCGTGTGAACGTGTACGCACAGAGCAGAGGTGTAGTCTTGGCATGCTTCACTGGATTGTTCGCAGCGCTATGTCTTGGTTTTTTGAGGTAAGTAATAATGGCTACTGTGGGTTCGATGGAGGCCTACTAGCGTTACCAGTGGGCCTAGACAAAATCCCTTTTCTGTAAGCGTTAACGCCAACGGAAAGATCAAATTGTATGGAGTTGACAGCAGCAGTCACGTGACATCTCTAAAGCTAATGTCAACTCCATACAATTTGATCTTTCCATTGGCGTTAACTTACAGAAAAGAGATTTTGTCTATAGCCTCAGGTGTCCACATCCCGATTTTCAGGGGTCTGGGGACTCGTCCCGATTTGCACCAGAACGGGACACTAAATGTCCCGATAAATCAATACATATCCAGGACGACTCATTCACTTACGCGTCAATGGTTAACGTGATTGAAAATCTAAAAATTGAAACGTTCTTCGACTTGGATCACCTCTATGAAGAAGTAGGTATGTAAAGTCAAAGAAGTACTGAAGGCAGCAGTGCAAAACAATGACTTGACGCCGGCTCCGCGTCGCCCCAAAAATGGCACAATATTTTCAAAGACAATCAAAGTGTCTTTTTTGTGTCCCGAATTCCCGATCTACAACCCTAAATCCCGATTTGTTTTACCTTCTGCCACGATTTAAAACAAATTGGAACTGGCAACACAAAGGCGAAAATTACGCAGTATGGAGCACTATCGTAAAGTCTGAAATAGACTGACAAGTGGCCTAACCTTACACTAAAGGTTTCCAATTGGATCGATGGCGCTCGTCAGATTAAAAAATAATATATCTGCCACACTGAATTCACCGTAAGCTGTATTGGCCACAGAATAGGAGACTGAAACTGTACGGTTTTTTATGGATAGGTTTTCGTTTTCATGAATTTTACAGTGTTTAGACGGTCGAAAGTAGGTACGACCCGTATTATTGGAGGACTTAAAAGATTTTAACAAAACGCATTTTTTTTAACAAATCTTTACACTCTTTGTCAATTTTTTTTTTATCGAATACTGAAATAATATAACGTAATACTGTCCGAACATCATCGAACGCTTCGAAAACTTTGAAAGCAATAGCGTAAAGTAAACAAAGAATACAGACCTATGTTTAATTGTGGGATCATCTAAGAGTTTGACGGCACTGATCCGCAAGCGTTGATAAATCACACGAATATAAACACAAGGTGGGATTTCGTTTGTCTTTTGAGCCACCGCAGGAAGTAACCCCCAGATACATCAAAAAACTGTCTTATTTAAACAAACGTGATGGCTGAGTACCAACATTATCATCTTACTTTCAAAGTATATAGTAATCACGCTATCCTTGCCAAGTTGTTTTTAATTTTGTGATGTTTGTTTGTTTTTGTTGTTACTTACGTTAGTCTATTTTAGTTTTTTCTTAGTTTATTTTAGTTTTAGTTTTGTATACTAATTGCAGACCGCGAATCGGCAAACGTAAGGTAGGACGCCCTCAGGCTAGGTGGAGCGACGATCTTCGCAGGGTGGCTGGTAGCAGCTGGATGAGAGCTGCCGAGAATCGAGCTGTATGGCGTGCAAGTGGAGAGGCCTATGTCCAGCAGTGGACTGCTATAGGCTGATGATGATGATGATGATACTAATCTGCAAGGCAGTAAGATATTGTCTTATGCTGTGTACCTACGCCGTAATTGGCATGTATATTCGTCCTTTAGTGTTATTAAGATTATTTCTATCATAAGTTTAATGTAGGTATGTGATGTGGCTGTGCTTTTTTAAATAAATAAAGTATGCACCTGCCTTTACAAATCTGAAAACTTGTACTAAAAGTCGTTAGACTAATTGGGTTAGTTTTAGTTTTGAGTAGGTATGAATGTGGATGGTTATGCGAGTAGGGGAAGACCAAGGAAACGATGGATTCACTGTGTGAAAGATGACATGGCAAGACAGGGAGTCTAAGTATGGAAGAAAAAGACACGTTGCGCTGACCCCAAATAAATAGATAAGGGGAAAAGGGGGATCAGGGCAGGAGAATGATGTGCTTTAAAGAGGTACCTATAAGTAAAAATTCCCTTGTAATTACATATTCGGTCGGGAGGACATTATTAATGCTCCTATAACTACATATATTTTGTTGTTTAGCCGGTGTTCTGGTAACAAAAAGCTTCCAGTAGTCCAGTCTACTCACAAATGACAAAAAACCTGAGTACTGGTTATCCAATAAGAAAATTAACTTTCGTATCAAACATTTTAAATGTTTGCATATCCTGCAAAGCAAAGTTTCTTTTTCACAGAAAATTCGTGTTGCGTCAGATTATTATTTTTCATCGAAATCTCTGCATTTAGTCCATAATAAACGGAGTGCAGGGGCTTAAATCGTTAGTTGCTCATTATTGCCGCGACAATGGGAGGCGGTGCGCAGTTAGGCATTAGAAAGGCCGAGCTTTCGCTAATGACATCCCGGCGCGCCTTACGTATGCCGACACGGCGCTTTACCGAATACTCTTTGTTCGAGGAACGAGACGTTTAATTTACCTTTTTAAATATTCCGTTCTGGGGATAATTTGATCGAGCATTTTTGTGACAACGGGTTAGTAAAAAAAACTGAAGATGCGCGGTTCAATACTGCTCCTGAAGATAAACTATTAATAAAGTTGTGAGTTTTTGCTTAAAAAAACGATTCATATTGATTTATTAAAGTAATATCAAACGGCGGTAATTTCATAAAAGGGGTAGGTATAGGTACATAAATAAAATATAATATAAGTACTACTACGCTTTATTTTTTATTTTATTTAAGTATATTACTTACTATTGTGTTGTTTAGATTAAAAGTAAAAAATAAATTGATGTACCTACCTGCTTTAATTATCATTTATTTATTTGAGAAGTTCAGATTGAGTCTCACAATTGTTAATGTTGGCAGATAATCTAACGTGAAGATGCTTCATAGATAACGCCTGAACAAAATGAATATACTAGGTATACCTATGTATAATTAACAACATAATAATTATATTCAAAAGAATGTACCTACATGTTTTCAGTATAATTCAGTTAACGTTTGATAGAACCCTGTCACAGATACTCGTATAAACCTTACCTACGGTGAAGGGCTGTGAAATATTGCATTAGGTACTATACCATATTGTTTGTACCTATGCATATTTTTATAATTAGCGTGTCTTGCTGCTGAGTAGGTAGTTACTACAAACAAACCCGAAAAATAAAAAGCAAACTTTTTAAATTATGAATGTTAATTATTGATATGTATTTATTACAATAATTCAATAATATACCTAACACTGAAATAATAATAATGTATGTACATATGTATGTATATAAAAGGGGGGGAGGGGGAAATAATCACTATAGTGCATCAAAAAATTCGTCCGCATCGCTGTCAGCAGGAAAAGTGCCCAAAAGGCTGGCAGCATTGCCACGTTGTATGGCAATGCTGCCAGCTTATGGGCACTTTTATATTATGAATTGAATTAACTCTATGTGTCGAGTGCCTAAATCGAATTCTAAATGGAGACCTAAAGTACAATACTTCCTTCCTTAATTACGAGAATGATACCTACCTAACTTAACATTGTATCACAGAGCGTGCCTACTTTTTACGCTCAGGACTGGTACCTAAGTAGGTGCATGTCTAGTATTCATAAGAGCATCAATACCTAATAAAAAGCAAAGTAGCTATATTAGAAAGTAAGAAAACCTTGAGGTAAAGTACAAACGAAGGACTAATTGTGTTATAGTACAGCGCGTACTCAATACTGGAAGCTACGAGCGTAGCGGTTGAACGCGGTCCGCACGGCGCCATCTATCATTGTTCCCTTGCACTACAAGTTCCAAGCGTTTGTCTATAAGTAGGTACCGGTGCGCGGTGGGATGTGTTAAATGCAACGACTGACAAACCCGACTCGCGTCAATATTGACACAAAATCCCATAATTTCGACCGCCATGCACACAATAGATTTATAAGATAAACACAGAGTAAAATGTCAGTAAATAGGATTGACAACTTTTTAATATATGGTCTTGTATTTGCTTTGGGTTGGTTCGGCTCTCTGTTATGCCTACATGCGTTAATGCTGTACCGTGAAATCATTGTTTTTTGTAGACGCTTTGGAGATTAAATATGAATAAAAGGACAAAGCGCCGTGAACATATTGTATTTTTTTTTGTTCAGCGGAGTTGACTTAGTAAGCCTGTGGGATTTTGGCATTGCGACATTCCATGCCAGTTAAGTACTGTTAACGGGTGGGAATTTAAATAAAGGTTTCTTTAACGTACGAGTTTACTTACTTACTTACTTAATATATATTTCACGCTATGAAACGTTCAACAACTACTTCCAGATTCATGATCTTTAAGTAAGTTCTGCGTTCTTACCATTTACAATCTTATCATATAAAATTAACTTCTAATAACATTTTTCATAATTATATTATGTGGACTTTAAAGCTAGAAAAACCTTCCTCTTCCTACTGTTTTGTTCTGCCCGACAAGGTCCATTATGATCTCGTTGTACTACAGTTCTTACCACATAAGTACACATTGTGGAATGCAATAAATGAGCGAGAATTGAAAACCTGTATTTTATTCACGTTATAACTTTAGCTTTACATCCTATCTTTCATGATCACTATCAGCCTATAGCAGTCCACTGCTGAACATAGGCTTCTCCAATTGCACGCCATTCTGCTCGATTCTCGGCAACTCTCATCCAGTTGCTATCAGTCACCCTGCGAAGATCGTCGCTCCACCTAGCCTGAGGGCGTCCTACCTTACGTTTGCCGATTCGCGGTCTCCACTCAAGAACAAGCCGGTCATCGGTTCTACGGCTAATATGGCCGGCCCATTGCCACTCAGCTTGCCTATTCTGTGAGATATGTCGACAACTTTGGTTGCTGAGCGACCAGCCGTACCGTGACTGTCCACGTCTCGGCTCCGTAAGTCATCTTTTCTTTAATATTTTAGAAACGTGCTAAGATTGAAATAATTAACAACTTGGAAAGCAATAAATACAATGTTCCACTTAAATAGTACCTAGGTGCTAGATGGGCAGGTATCTTACTTACCCTGTAGGTTATGTAACCTACAGGGTAAGTTACATAACGTGGGTTCTTGAATCATCAATTAGACTGACTGCCGACTGTAGAACAAATTAAGACATGAAGTAAAATTATGTCCATCGTCTTCCCAAATAAGTAGGTACGAAATATTGTTGAGGAGCTTGTGGCCGCACGGGTCGATCCATCAGGCTTCCCGGAGTTGCTCCGTGGATGGGTGACCTTTACATACCGAGACTCCTCCGTGCCTCGGAAAACACGTTAATGCTGCGTTTCCACCAGAGATGAGCGAAGATGCGTAGCGAGGGATGTGTGTGAAACTAACCAATATCATCGCTTCACTATCATAGCTTGAGCTAAGCTAGCGTTGTTATTGGCTAGATTTACGGACTTTCCTCGCTACGCATCCTCGCTCATCTCTGGTGGAAAGGCAGCCTAAACCGGCTGTCATTTGTGGCTCTTTGAAAGTCGTTACGGGTCATCAGAAGCCCGAATGTCTGACAACCAGTCTTACCAAGGGGTATCGTATTACCCAGTTACTGGGTTGTGTAGGTCAGATAGGCAGTCGCTCCATGTAAAATACTGGTATTATATAAAAAGTTGTCATACATTTTTAAAAGTCTTGTTGAAATACATAATCTGAAAAAACACAAATCCTAATTGAAATAATAAATAAATAATAATAATAATAACAATGTGCCAAATGTCTTAAAATATTCAAAATTTCACTACTGCAAATATACGACTTTGACTATTTTTGAAATAATGAAATCTCGTAAGTATATCCTAAAGCTCTTTTTGTTTTTAACGTAGTTAGGTACCTACATCCCCATTTTGTACAACTGTTTCATGGTAAAATTCCGAGTGTATAGATTTTGCAAAGTTAGTTCTATATTTCGTTAAACTTTATTCAACATTACCTACTAAATATTTATAATTGATATGGGATCGGCTATTATTCCATATTTTTCGGGATTGTGGAAACCTACGCCTCTTTGACACATCCGGTGGGATTTGTAGCATTAATGTCCCATAGAAGATTACCTGCTTTCATCTCAGATTGTCAATAGTAATCTGTAAACACAAACTGTTAAAATCTGCTCTTTGACGTTAACCGAGTTTGCTCAGGTGTAGGTACCCCTTTGACAATAACCAGCTTGCTTATTATAAGCCTCTTGAATGTCATTTTTACTGGCATCGTTTTTGTGAAGCGATGACAGTTTAGGACGACAGTTTTGAAATAGATGCTAAAGAGATCGGTACCTGAACAAAATGTGGTGTAATTACATAAATTATACCTTGCATTCTGAAAGTTGGCAACGTTGTAAATAGCTGTCGAATATCGCTATTTTGATTATTTAATACAAGCTGATGCCCGCGTGGATGTCGGTTACTATAGATTAAAACCTTCCTCGAGAACCACTCTATCCATTGGTGAAAACAGCATGAGTATCGGTGCAGTAGTTTTCGAGTTTGTTGCGAACAGGACGACACACAAACGCGGCGGAGGACTTTGTTTTATAATATGTAAGAATTTACTGAATACGTTGCATTAAAATGTTGTCTATGAATTTGCTATACTGAAGATAGATTAGATGTTGTTTGTCAGTGAATGAATGAATTTAAGATTTTTATGAATCAGATATTCAATAAATTATAGAAAAGTCCATGAATAGTGTAAACTTTAAACCAATGAATACCTATGTTTAGTGAAGTGATAAAATCTCATAAAAAATATTAAAACTACCTATTGTTAAAAGAACATGTTCGGATAATATTTTGGGTATTCTAACGTTGTGCTTACTCGGTACCGCTTGCACAAAACAGCTATGGCGGGGCTGCTTGCAAGCTCACACCACAGGAGCGGCCATCAAACGCATATTCCGTAGCTGATTAATGACGTCAATGAAACAGATAAAAGAACCAGTAACAATAATTCATGTCGCTATGTTTGTACACGTTCGTTGTACAACAATGCACCACGTCGGCAAAGGGGTGATATTTAACTCAAAATCAATGCCAACTCCATTGTATGCACACCACGTCTACGAGGAGGGGGAACTTTATGTCTTTTGCTTATACTAATAACACCACCCCTTAAAGGGTGGCGAGCTGGTTCCTTTCGAATAGGGAGCATCCAAACTTTGTATGTTAATATAAACACTCGTGTAGGCTTCCTTGCGAACATCACAGAATTCAATGTACTTACTAAAGGCGTTATTATTACATAAGGAGCTCTACGAGAGAGAATTATTTCATAAGGGGCATGTTGAGGTGCTTCATAAACGGGTGTGTAAAGAAGTTCAAAATGTCTGTAGTAATTTTATTAAAAAAACCGTCAAGTATAGGTAAGACGAGCTTGCGTGATGTTCGTAGTCGTTATAATTACAATTAAATATTTCTTATTATTTTCTTGGAGGAGCCGTGGCTAAGTAATAACAGGCGCACGTGGTCGATCCATCAGGTTAAGCTACGCTTGCCGGGGTTGTTCCGTGGATGGGTGACCATCTTTACATACCGAGACTCCTCCGTGCCTCGGAAAGCACGTTAAGCCGTTGGTCCCGGCTGTCATTCGTGGATCTTTGACAGTCATTACGGAATTTCAGTCGTCAGAAGCCCAAAAGTTTGACAACTAGTCTTACCAAGGGGTATCGTGTTACCCAGTAGCTGGGTTGTGGAGGTCAGATAGGCTGTCACTCCATGTAAAATACTGGTATTCAGCTGCATCCGGTTAGACTGGAAGCCGAACCCAACATAGTTGGGAAAAGGCTAGGCAGATGATGCTTTAGTATTTCTTATTGGGCGAAGCCGCGCGCAAAATAAATGTAAATTAAACAGTACCTCTAACCACAAATTCTATTTATTCTGGTATGATTTTCCTGGCCTGGATGGGATCTGCTTAAGCATCTTTGATCAGTGTGTCAATTTATGCTCATGTAAATGGAATAAAACAATTATTGCGATTCAGTAGACAGGGAATCCCCTACATGATCTTTATACCTACTTAACTAGCTGATGTCCGCGGCTTCGCCCGCGTGGATGTCGGTTATTATATACTAAAACCTTCCTCGAGAACCATTAGAGAAAACAGCATGAAAGTCGGTGCAGTAGTTTTTGAGTTTATCGCGAACAGGACGAACGACAGACGCGGCGTTTGTTTTATATTAAGTCATCATCATCTGCCTAGCTTTTTACCAACTATGTTGGGGTCGGCTTCCAGTCTAACCGGATGCAGCTATTATTAGTAATACCAGTATTTTACATGGAGCGACTGCCTATCTGACCTCCACAACCCAGTGACTGGGTAATACGATACCCCTTGGTAAGACTGGTAGTCAGACTTTCGAGTTTCTGACGACCCGTAACGACTGTCAAATATCCACAAATGACAGCCGGGACCAACGGCTTAACGTCCTTTCCGAGGCACGGAGGAGTCTCGGTATATAAAGATGTTCACCCATCCACGGACCAACCCCGATAAGCGTAGCTTAACCTGATGGATAGACCCGTGCAGCTGTTATTACGTAGCCACGAGCTCCGCTACATGATCTTTATACTTAATAGAAAAAAAATCATTTCTTCACCTACTCAAGATAAAGAATGCGTAAATAAAATAAGCAAACTTAAAGACCTACTATTTGATACCACCATAATTATGACTTGTGTATGTAGGTTACATACGAGTCACTAAACAACTATTTAAATCATATATTGTTGAAACTAAGGCTCTTTTTCGTAGTAAAATTCGTGCGACTTGTTGACCTCTTCTTTCGAACCGTAGACCGCTCCAGGAATTGTGGCTCTCTTGAGTGATTGCTCAAGTGGCTGTCATCTTTTCAAAGTCACATAGTTTGGAGCATTCTTATATGGTCTACGTTTATTCTAATAAGAGTAAGTAGTTACTTATACTCTATCCTAACTAGTATTATAAATGCGAAAGTGAGTTTGTTTGTTTCTTATACTTTTACGCTAAAACGGCTGTACGGATTTAGATGTTTGGCACATGGGTAGACCATAACCTAAAATAGGACATAGGAGGATACTTTTTATCCCGCTATTGTCACGGGATGGAGATTTTGTCATCATCGTGAAACCGCGCGGCGCAGGGCGCACCTAGTTTATTATATATTAGCTTTCGCCCGCGGCTTCGCGCGCATGGTACGTCGATAAAAAGTATCTAATGTCCTTCCCCAGGATGCTATCTATCTCCTTGCCAAATTTTGTCGAAATCCGATCAGTGGTTTAGTGCCTATCTGACCTCCACAACCCAGTGACTGGGTAATACGATACCCCTTGGTAAGACTGGTAGTCAGACTTTCGAGTTTCTGACGACCCGTAACGACTGTCAAATATCCACAAATGACAGCCGGGACCAACGGCTTAACGTCCTTTCCGAGGCACGGAGGAGTCTCGGTATATAAAGATGTTCACCCATCCACGGATCAACCCCGATAAGCGTAGCTTAACCTGATGGATAGACCCGTGCAGCTGTTATTACGTAGCCACGAGCTCCGCTACATGATCTTTATACTTAATAGAAAAAAAATCATTTCTTCACCTACTCAAGATAAAGAATGCGTAAATAAAATAAGCAAACTTAAAGACCTACTATTTGATACCACCATAATTATGACTTGTGTATGTAGGTTACATACGAGTCACTAAACAACTATTTAAATCATATATTGTTGAAACTAAGGCTCTTTTTCGTAGTAAAATTCGTGCGACTTGTTGACCTCTTCTTTCGAACCGTAGACCGCTCCAGGAATTGTGGCTCTCTTGAGTGATTGCTCAAGTGGCTGTCATCTTTTCAAAGTCACATAGTTTGGAGCATTCTTATATGGTCTACGTTTATTCTAATAAGAGTAAGTAGTTACTTATACTCTATCCTAACTAGTATTATAAATGCGAAAGTGAGTTTGTTTGTTTCTTATACTTTTACGCTAAAACGGCTGTACGGATTTAGATGTTTGGCACATGGGTAGACCATAACCTAAAATAGGACATAGGAGGATACTTTTTATCCCGCTATTGTCACGGGATGGAGATTTTGTCATCATCGTGAAACCGCGCGGCGCAGGGCGCACCTAGTTTATTATATATTAGCTTTCGCCCGCGGCTTCGCGCGCATGGTACGTCGATAAAAAGTATCTAATGTCCTTCCCCAGGATGCTATCTATCTCCTTGCCAAATTTTGTCGAAATCCGATCAGTGGTTTAGGCGTGAAAAGGTAACATACAGACAGACAGACAGACCGACAGACATACAGAGTTACTTTCGAATTTATACTATAGTATGGAGTAAGTATGGATAACACTAGCGACGCTCCTGCTTCGCACGGTTATTAGGACTTGACAAAACATTGAGATGTCTTAGTTATATGTAACTTTAATATTAACGACTTATACACGTATACCTTCCGGAATAAATTCTCTAAACGATGGTGAAAACCTCATCAGAATCTGTTGCGTGGTTTAGAAGAACAACGCGAACATATAGACAAACACGAAAAGCGATTTTAATTAATAATTATTTAAAGATTAGACATGGCTTTAGAAGTGGCCCACCGAGTCACGAATGCTCAGCTTGTGAGACCCATAGGTTTTCATGAAGCTGCTGGAGGCAAACAAGATTTTTCTGTTTCCTACGTAAAATGTAGCTTATTAGTCCAATAAAGTACATTTGAATGTTGTATCAATAATAATGTAAATAGAGGCTCATTTACAAAACATAATGACTATATTAATTGTTACATATCACCCTTTACAATAGTCAATAAGATACATTACACCCTAAGTAGTTATTTAGTTCCCTAATTAGGTAAGTAATAAGTTCATAGTCAAATCCAAATTATTTGGTAATTAATTGGTTAGTCTAACATTAAAATTGTATTAGAATAAGTTATTACTATTTTGTGATTTTAACTCCACATATCTCTCTGTAGCTCATTTATTTTTAAGTCGAAGTTTTGTATAAGTCATTTATTTTTGTGTTGTTTTCCGTACCATAATCTTAAAGTTAACTTTACATTATTTTTTATGTACTCGTACTTGTGATATTTATATCATTGTTACGTACGGTGCATACGGAGTTAAAGCAAACCTACACTAACTAGCACGCAACTAACTTCTGAATAAGTATTTTAGAAAAAAGTATTAAAGTTGCAAAGTACCTACGACTCCACCAAGAAAGTTCACGTGAATGCAAAACAGTGAATGAAAACTCGTAACTGACGCAGAAGTGAGTCGTACGTATATGAGAATATTCCTTGTTACAGCGCAAAACGGAAACTGGGTTTGTCTACATCGAATACAAAAATCTTTCTCGTTTCATGTAAATATAGAGCGGAACAAACTCCGAACGACGCCGAATTCGTAGTCAGCCTCGTAGAGAGCGTAGTGAGCAAGATTCACCGTTCACTTACACGTGTCGGGGCGCGGGGGAAGGGCGCGTCGCGACGCTGCGCTGGGCGGACACGTGTCGCATGTAGCCTCCTCCTCTCTCCACACTCTTATCATAAGGATGTGCTAGTTGAGACGTCAGTGTCGCGTCTTCACTACCCACCCGCGCTACCCGGCACCCACTTAAATTTGTATGCACATTATACATGAGGCGACGTGTCGACCGATCATCTTTATATTGCTGCCACTCTAACCCGAGACACTGTAAACACCACTAAGCCATAGGCCCGATTTGTCAGGCAGCCTTGCGAGGTCCTACTTTATATTAAAGATTCAAATCTAGTTTCGTCGCCAAACTAGATTTGAATCTTAAAAATGTAGGTGAGAACCTATCTGTGTTCATTTTAATACGGCTGAATTTATATGAAAGCAATTGCACGAAAACATTAGTGTTTCTATTAGGTAGGACAGCTACTTCAACTTGCTTTCAATGAAATTCTTTTTCAATTCACATGCACGTGCCAAATAAACGTTCTTTATAATATGACAAATTAATGTAGTTAAATTATTGAAATATCGTTTTTAATGGTACGTACTATACCAATCAATCTGCCTAGCCTGTTTCCAACTATGTTCGGGTCGGGTTCCAGTCTAACCAGCTGAATACCAATATTATTTTACATGGAGCGACTGCCTGCACAACCCAGTAACCGGGTACAATATATAGTACAATATATTATGTAGGCAGACTGGTTGCCAGAGTTTCGGCCTTCTGACGACCCGTAACGACTGCCAAAGATCCACGAATGACGGCCGGGACCAACGTTTAACGTGCTTTCCGAGACACGGAGGAGTCTCGTTAAGAAATGATGGTCAACCCTCACCATGGACCAACTCGGCAAGCGTAGCTTAACCTGATGGATCGACCCGTGCGGTTATCATTACTTAGCCATGACCTCCTCTCTACACCAACCTTTAAGAAGGTATTAAATGGTTATTTAATCAGGAGCTAATATGTAGTAAATATAAAGGAAATTAAAAAAAAAACGGCCAAGTACGAGTCGGACTCGCGCACGAAGGGTTCCGTACCATTATCTAAAAAACGGCAAAAAAATCACGTTTGTTATAAGGGAGCCCCTTAAATATTTATTTTATTCTGCTGTTTAGTATTTGTTGTTATAACGGCAACAAAAATACATCATCTGTGAAAATTTAAACTGGCTAACTATCACGGTTCATGAGATACAGCCTGGTGACAGACGGACGGACAGCGAAGTCTTAGTAATAGGGTCCCGTTTTACCCTTTGGTTACGGAACCCTAAAAAAGGTAAGATTAAATTCGAGCTGAGTTAATTGGTTTAGCAATAAAAATCGGACTAAAATACCAACAAACAGCTATGTACCTACACTTAACTATGTTTAGTAGGGATATCTAAGCCCTCTTGGAGCGTTTAGCATTACCAATTCGCGGCTCATTGAATCCAAATTGAGCTCGGCTTTGTGAAATCCCTTTTCTCCCTTTTTCATTTTTACGAGTGTTGCTTTGGCGCCAGGCTACTAATGAACTTCGTTTACCCTCCCATTTCATTAAAAATGTAACCTTAAATTGTTAATGGTGCAATCACTTTAACCTTCTTATTATTTTTAGCTTTTTAATGCAAATCAAGCAAGAAATGAAACAGCCCAACAGTTTCCCAATTCAATCCAGAATTTAATTGAACCGGTGGTGAATTTGTTTTTTTTTACGTAGAAATAGAATACAAAATATAAAATACCCTCTTTAACTCAAAAATAAATTGTCAAAAACGTCAGACTACGTTAAGAAAAGTACTATGCCGACATACCCATCAAATTACAGTTTTCTATAGAATGAGTGAGACCAAGACCACTTCAGTGAATTTGAAAAGATGGTTGAACCAAAAGAGATTCATCTGTCCCCGGAGAGTACAATACTTCTTTGTAATATTAGCCTATTTATAACATTATTGTCAGAATAATATTATTCTGATTTACCTAGAGTCCGCGCCATCACTCAAGTCCGTTAGACGCGACGCTAGTGTCTATGTCATTGCATCAAATCGCATCATAAAAATGTAATTCCATAATATTCCGCCGGACTTGAGCGGTGGTGTGAGTCTAGTTATTGCTCTAATTTCAAATGCCATGGCAAAATGACGTTGAAAAACAAACGAGGATCAATTACTCAGAAGCTGAACACACTGAAATGTAAAGTAATCACCAGCTGACAGTGGCAGGCAGGCGAAATACAAATTCAGTAAATGCCCCGTTTTGAAAACTGTATTTAACTTTCGGATGAATATGTTAATAAGAAAGAGGTGACTATTGAGATGACGACTAATAGAGAAGAATCGAAGAAGTCATGTTGCACTAATCCTAAATAAATTGATGGTAACACGACTTTTTGACGTTCACAAGTGCCTTTTATGTGCCTATTTGAAATAAATTATTTGACTTTGACTTTGAACAGAATGATGATGAAGATATGTAAAGTCGTAGTAAACTGTGTATTTTGAACCTTCAGATGTATTCAAAATCTTTTGTGACTTCAGGCAAAATGTGCTCTAACAGTGCGTTTGCACTGGCGAAACATTTACAACAACACATGTTGAAATCTCTAGTTCCTGTCAATTTTCCTTACAATTTTTGACAGGAACTAGAGATTTCAACATGTTTTGTCGCAAATGTTTCGACAGTGCAA
The DNA here is from genome assembly GCA_947363905.1 of Lithophane semibrunnea. Lineage (NCBI taxonomy): Eukaryota > Metazoa > Arthropoda > Insecta > Lepidoptera > Noctuidae > Lithophane > Lithophane semibrunnea. Next base: position 2,871,153 of record OX376186.1, on the reverse strand, counting down.
AGGCACGGTAATTTAGACGTATTTACAAAAGCCTTCGGACAAATAAATACGAGTAACATGAGCTGTGTAGAGGCAAAGAAGGGAATGCGTTCTGTTTGTACGTGTTTCCAAATGCTTCTTCATGCCAACACTTGCACGGGGGCTGTGCTAAAGAAGCTTTTGGGCAGATAAATTGTATGTACGTACCAATGCTTTTTAAGCACAACACTTGAGTTGTGTCTCTGTGTGTTTTGTTTGTATTTAATTTTTTCCATGATAGGAAACCTTACTAGGTGCCTTATAGCCAAACTTGTTCGTAATGATAATGTAAGAGGATTAGAATGACCGTTATCAGGTTTTCAGTTATTTAAAACACATCTTGTAGAGAAATAATATAATTTATATGCAAGATATGTAAAAAAGGCCCCTATAAAAATGGACCTGCTACCTATTTAATTGCGTAATTTCGCTTTGACAGTTCAACAACATTCATTGCGATACTTACGTTGTTGAGCAGAATTTTGTTTCGAACTTGTGTTTCAATGGATTTAGACATTTGTTACAAACCGATGTCGATTCTGATTGATAGTGTATTACGCAATTAGGGTGCTAATTTTGAGCATTTATGATAAGTAGAGATCATTTTGATAACCAATATTTTCTGCAATTCAAACTCAGTTGAAGCAACAGACAAGTTTTTTTTCTAATAATGCCTACAAAAAAGAACAAAAAATATATTATCTAAGTGTCAATTAAACGTGATGTTACATTGTATTAAACATTATTTAAAGTGCAGCCTGGAGCGTGCGTACGATTGTCAGGACAGCGTGTGACGAATGGGCCGTCGTTGTCGGCGACATATTTCCATTGCAAGGGGAACTTTTAATATTTTGTAGTCTGTTTCTAATTGCCTCGCCAATATATTTAAAAAACTCAAGCCTTTTTATTTTTATTTTAATCGAAAAGTGCGATAGTCGAAATAAATGGTTGGTTTGAACATCCCGTTGAAAGAAAACACAGAAAATGGTATGAGACCTGACGTCTAGTCAAGGTAATACAAATGCCAGAAAATAATCATCAAATGTGCACAATTGATTATGATCAGTCTAGGTACGTTGAATCAATCTGCCTAACCTTTTCCCAATTATGTTGGGGTTGGCTTCCAGTCTGCAGATGCAGCTGAATACCAGTATAATACGAAAACGGTACCCCTTGGTAAGACTGGTTGTCATACTTTTGGACTTCTGACTACCCGTAACGACTGTCAAAGACTGGATCTTTGACAGTCGTTACGGGTAGTCAGAAGTCCAAATGACATCTTAATTACTTTACTACTTTTCACCACAATTCCCAGTAAAATTGAAACTTCACTTAGGTCCAAACTTTCAACTGACAAATAGACCTTGTCGTTTTATGACGTGGAATTGACATTCAATCTTATATTGTAGTGATAAAGCAATTATGAGGTCGTCAATACCTACTTAAGGTAACTTATGCACAAGGCAACATACAAATTAGCTCGCAACAAAGTGGCCTAGCCATTCGAGATATAAACAAAAAAAAATTGTTCTCTCAATCAACAAGACCGCAGAGAGCACTGGGGGCTGATGGAAAATGATAATGCACAGCAGTGATCGCGCACTCCCGACACACTGACTGTGTACATTCGCCTTTAATGTCGTATGATTAAACATGAACCGAGGACTTTATCAAATTTTGGCACGCGTTTGCTCGCCGGGGATGGGGCGATAGGTGTTTGCAGACCGCGCATGCATCGGCTGCTCCCAGATAGAGCCGTCAATACGTCGAGTTTGCGACAACCCTGAGTGATTGCTCGATAAACATGCAGTACAGATTTATTTACAGTAATCTGATATGGGTGTCTCACAAAAAAATATCAAACCATTTTATTATAGAGACTCTCACACCGTTTTATTTAATTATTTACAAATTATTAGATGCATTTGATAAAAGAATATCTATCCTAACCACTTTATATTTTCAAACTTATTATTAGCAGAAAACAGCCCACAAATATGAAGAAAGATTTCCTGTCCAAAGCTTAGATTATGCAGTGTAGGCTTCAATGGCACGCTCTACCACTTTGGATGCGGGGGAGCGTGAATCCAGCAGGATATTACGGACTGCACTGAGATCTGCGAAATACTCTCGTAGTATTGCGGATACGACAATAAATAATACTAATACCGATAAATACTACTGTGTAGGTATCCACTTTATTGGGTTCTCGTCAACCAAAGAATGTGATACATTTTTGTTCTACTATTTATCTGGTTTGTTCATATAGTTTCACTGCAGGGTAAAGGCCGCCTCTCCCATTGCGATACCCTGCTATAGATAGACTTTTTGGAGTCAAGCCCGTCCTGCCATTTTAACCCTGGTCGGTCAAGAAGTCCTAACGTTGGAAGCGTTTCGTTTCTACGAAAACCTTCATCAGGAATGACTTTAGCTTTTCGGTAGCTTACGCAAATTCAATATATTTTTTACTTTCCGTATTCATTACGTACAGATACATCAAATGTTTTTGCTTTCCAATACCGTTTTCGCTGATAAAATGAAACTTTGTCTAGGTCCTCAGTGTTGCTTGAATTTTTGCAAAATCACAAATCCTTTGAATTTGCCTCATTTCTATACAAAGGAATGCATTACGTACCAGACTCCTATTACGCAATGTTAAATCAACGTAACAAATCCTTCAACATTCGTATGATTTTTTGCTTTCTATTTATATTACCACCTTAAAACTGAAAGGAAATGGTTCCTGATTAAAAATGCCACACAAATATAATTAGCAGATACGAGAGTAGGTAAGTTTCGTATGTCGTTGTGGAGGGTTCACATGGGCCGCGCAAGATGCGGCGTGGCCCCACTCCGCCATCCGTCAGGCTGTCGTACGAGCGCCACTACACGGCTCTGCACTTAACTTCACGCCAACCATACATGTGTCTATGGCGATGAGGGGCTAACTTGCTACTTGTTAATAGTTATGAAAGGGGCACGCCGAGTGGTCATCCCACAACAGACACCCAATTATGAACCTCGTCGTGACAGATAGTGGCGAATTTAGTTAGATGTCAACATTAATATTGCTACACGATTCATTTGGATTTGATTTGTTGCTGGAATGGTTGACTTAATTCTAACTAATAATTATAAATGCGAAAGTGAGTTTGTTTGTTTGTGATGCTTTCACGCTGAAACGTCTGAACAGATTTGGATGAAATTTGGCACATGTACAGTACATACATACCATGACCTGGAGAAGGACATAGACTTTTCATCCTGAATCGCAGACGAAGTCGCGGACAACAGCAAGTTGACTTATATGTGTAAAAACAAATTGAAGGGGCACCTAAATTAAAGTTTGTGTTTTAAAAAAAGCACTTGTATCCGTAATTTCTACTAAAACTATGGACGGACATTGGTATACTACGTTCGCTATTTAGTTTCTAAACATGTAAGTAAGCAAATATGTTTTTGGAAAAACCACCTTAACTACAAACAACTATAGTTTGCGCCAACTTCAATTACTTTTTAACCGACTTCAAAAAAAGGAGGAGGTTATCAATTCGTCCGTATTTGTTTTAATGGTTGTTTATAGTACAGTGAGACTCAAAAAGTGTACGCATCGATAAATGCGAAAATGAGTTTGTTTGTTTGTTACGCTTTCACACTAAAACGGCTGAACGGATTTGGATGAAATTTGCGCATGGGTAGACCATGACCTGTCTAGGAGGACATAGGATAACTACTTTTTATTGCCACGGAATCGAGAATTATGAGGGTGAAAACGCGGGGCCCAGCTAGTTGTTTAATTAATGACACTGTTTGGAACCGCTGAGCTGACGTTAGAGCTAGGATGACAGCCCACTTCTTTGTCAGTTTTTCAAGAGTAAAATCAGGAGAGTATTTTCTGACCAGGAAGATAAGAGATTGAAATGTTTCAGGGATTCTATGAATGCGAGTATTGGGGTAACACTGGCCTGAGTCTGTATACCTACAACTCGGCTGGTAAGTCTAACCTATCTGAGTCAAGTCTGCTGTAACCTAGGTACGTTAGCCTCAAATTTCTCAGTGAGGAATTGTATTATTTGAGAGTATCTATGGCTGACGTGTAAACGCTTTTGCATGTATAGACGCTATACTATTGCAGGTTAACGGGAACGCCCTTCGTTAGATAACATACTGTATAACATAGCTAGGGTGAAATGGAATTCACGACCATCCACTTAAGGGGTCATTATACTCATCATAATGAACAACTTTCATTAAGGGACCAACCCTGAAATTGCGAAAAAGACGTCAGCGGTTCCCTACATTTATGACTCATTTAGGTAATAGGTAGATCTTCTACTGAAGGCATATAAGTACTTACCTAAATACTTATGCAGTTAAAAATGTAAATGTTTGTGTAATTATGACTTCTCGTTCACGTCATATTTTTCCATTTCAACCAGCCATAATAAACCCGACCCAGTCCATCCATCTAGAAAAAGCAATTAAGGTCACTAGCAATTTCACACAGCTATTTTGGACTCTTAATAGCACCGCAATACAGAAATGAACAATAAATACTAAGAATTGCCACCATTAAACGGCAATCAATATCATATTAATCTACAGTGAAAATAAATACCCAATAGGAAGGAAGGTTTTGGTTTTTTTCTTTCGAAACACAATGAATTTATTCACTCAGTGACAGAGCCACAGCACAGCTAATTATCTGGATCTAGAACAAGGAACATTATACTCACCTACGGCAAGATCATCATCTGCCTCGCCTTTTCCCAACTATCTTGGGGTCGGCTTCCAGTCTAACCGGATGCAGCTGAATACCAGTATTTTACATGGGGCGACTGCCTATCTGACCTCCACAATCCAGTAACTGGGTAATACGATACCCCTTGGTAAGACTGGTTGTCAGACTTTCGAGCTTCTGACGACCCGTAACGACTGTCAAAGATCTACAAATGACAGCCGGGACCAACGGTTTAACGTGCTTTCCGAGGCACGGAGGAGTCTCGGTATGTAAAGATGGTCACCCATCCACGGATCAATCCCGACAAGCGTAGCTTAACCTGATGGATCGACCCGTGTGGCTGTTATTACTTAGCCACGAGCTCCTCTACCTACGGCGAGATCTAGAAACATAAAATACAAGAAACATAATAGGTATACTCACCTAATGAAATGAGGCTCAATAGGAAAATTTATATAGGTAGGTAAAGAAGAAAATTCATGCCGTAAAGTGGTTAGGTAAGTGGTGAAGGTTCGTATTATTTGTCGCGAGAAATCCCATCAAAGGCTTGTCCTACTTAAAATTCATTTGGTTCTTATTGTGGAATTTGGTCATTGCCGAAACTGAATTGTTTTTATTAGATCAATGAAGCATGAAGCCTGTGATGTTCCAACAATGCAGAGCCTTCGCCCTGCAAGACCCCTTACTCTCTTCCATGTCTAGGGCTACTAGAAACAGTTTTTATCGATGGAGTTCAACTTATCCCACCATCACCGTCTGTACCGCGATGTTGCTTGCCATTCGAAGGACCCATTAGGTCGTGAATTTGACCAGTTTTTTGTCTGATACAGACAAACGAACGCGCATGAACGTTAACGAGTGGTTTTCGTCGATGGACACCGTGCGCTCGCTCGTCTTCACCGTTGTGTGGTTAACGTTATTTAGATAGAGTGAACGCCAGCGAAGGATAGGTACCAACGTTCGGCGAACCACAGCGCACACTAGAGAACACGTAAGATGTTTTCTGAACGATGTAAGAGCCTCCATTTAATTTTTGACCCCCGACGTTAGGTATAAAGGGGAGAGCGTTGTTTTAAGTTTGACGGCTCCGTCGTTCTGTGTGTCTGTTCCGTGGCATCGTAGCTCCCAAAGGGATGCCGGATGGTCCGATTTCAATGCGGTTTTTCTTGTTAAAAGGTTGGAATCGGTGGTGGTCTTAGCCTTTTTCATAACAATCTGTTTAGCCATTCTGAAGATAATTTAATTTTGATGTTATAAGCACTTTCCTGTTTGGTGTGGGGGTAATCTCTGTTATGCAATGGTAATTTATTTCACATTCACTAGTCCGATCCAAGTGTTTGGTATACTTTACCTACATAGCTACAATTGTTTTTGTAAACAGTGCAATTGTGTGGTAACCTTGACCTGACGGACATGCTTACTGCTACTCCTCCGCTGTTCTTTGTAGATTAATCACTTTCGGGTTCCAAGACAGTTGAATCGTTTCTTAGGCACTCCTCTAGTTTCAGCGTTTTTCTGGTGGTCACTGTTGATTCTGGGTTTTAGGAGTTGTAGTGGGTGATAATTTAAGGTGGGTAGGGAGGGGAGGGGATGTCTCAAAATTTGTACCAAAGATAATAGGTAAGTTAGTTATTTATGACGAGCTGCGAGTGTAGTGTTTCATCAAGTTTGAATGAGTAGAGCAGTGATCAATCTGTCATAATTGATTTCTTATTATAAGCTATGGTCTTGCATAATTTATACAACAGTAGGATAATTGATTCCAGTGTTACGTTATTTGAAAACCGTGAAAAGAAAACCAAAAAATACATCATGATTTATTTTTATTTACCAATTAAAATCATACCTACCACCTAAAATTAAAAACATAACAAAAGCTTCTTATAAAACCCAACTCTAAATACCCAGGATCTAAATCACAAAAACAGGATCCCAACACTAAACTAATTGCTACGGAATAACAAACTTATCTAATTCTAATAGTACGGAGGCATCGTTCCTTATTTAAAGCTAATGTTATACCTACCGGCTGATATTAAAAAGTTTGATTCTTATTTCAATAACACTTATACGAGACATCCGACCACCAGCTACACCGGAAGCGATGGAACTAAGGGTAACGAAAGATTGTACATAAATATACCAAGAAAAGCATGCGCTTCGGGAATCATCGTAATAAATAGTGATCTTACAACCATGGAAATACTTTCATGTATTGCATCGAACCTCAAATAATTCCTATTTTGGGTCTTAAAAATTATTAAATAGCCAAGTAACTGCGACCAATTTGGTTGTAGCGCTCGTGGGCTCTGCCGCGGTAGCGGCAGGCGCGCGCGGGCCGAGCGAGCGAAGCGAGCGCTTTGCTCGCTCGGCTCGCGCGCGCCTCTAATGTTGTAATACGTCATTTTTTTTAATTGTACACATTATTCAGAGAAGTTTGGTATGGTTCTGAGCGCGATTAAGGTTTTCATAAGTACCTACGACGTAACCTATAGAAAAAAGTATAAACCGGTCGGTATAAAATCGCTATACAACGTGCTTCCGTACTATAACTATTTTAAACTGTATTTTGTTTTAATTATTAATATACCAAGCTAAGAACAAAATATAGCAAAACTTTAACACAAAATCATTAAAATGTAAATGTTGTTAGTAAATCTATTAAGGGCCGTGCGGCGTTATATTGTTATTAGTAGACAATCTTCGTGATTCTGTAAAACACATATTACTAAAAACAGAGGTCAGGATACGAGGCCAGTTCGCGAGTCAGTTCAACAAGTCGCATTTTATCCACAGTGCATCATTTTATGCAAAAGCATCAACGTTTCGATTGTGGAAATGAATTACAAAATTAGATAATAAAATTGGCGCCTGATAAAAAAAAAAACTGAAAAATCTATTACATAATTAACTAAGATGTCACACTTGATTAATATTGCACAATTTAAATCTTATGACGTGTGGTGGATCATTGTCTAATAATAGTATTACACTTACTCGCTGCGTGTGTACATAGGTACACACGCAGCGAGTAAGTGTACTTATCCAAATTAAGTTGTTTTTTTATTCATATTTATTATGTACAGTCAACGAATTACAAGGTCCAGCACCTTACGTTTGCATAACAATTTAAAAAGATTGCATGTTGTCGCCATGAGTTAATCAAAGGAAACGGCTCGATCTATTACCGTTACTGTACTTTTTAAACGTGCAATCGATTTTATGACCAGTACTGTTTAATTATTGATAACAATAAAAATAAGGCGTTTCAAATCAGGCGCTTATTTTTTATATTATACATAGTACGTTCTCATTTGATCACAGATTTTTGTACGATTACATTAGATTAACCGATCAAGCTATCATATAGCATGGAATGTTAATTTACCTATGCAATTAATTGTACGTCATACGCATCATTAAGGCCGACAATAAACAATTACATATAGTTAACAAGAACTATATTACATTATTAGATTTATAATACATATTTATTTACATTTCAAATACTAATAATTTAAGTAGGTAAAGTCTAGTTTATTTTAATGGGTGATAGTACTTATCAATATATATAACTTTTAGTATGAAATTAAGAATGAAACTATAAAAAAAACAACATGTCTGTTTCATACAAAAATGTAAAACCTAATCAAAATCCTTTTATTGTGCTAGTACTGTGTTGGTCCCATAGTAAAAGCGTTGAGTACCATCACCCCTTAAAATATTTAACACATTGTTAGATACCATACAACACGTTACGTCTCGGAAAGAGTACATTACATACTAAGTGTTATATATAATTACGTATATATATGGTATTTCCTGAATAAATAAATATTTATTCCACAATTTTTCGTTATTGCACCTACCACTGTTTGACTCTGCAGCAACTGGTTGACTGGTAGAAAATTCATGTGACATTATATCAGCCTGTTTATATTTGTGTGCATAAAGTATTAAATAAATATATTCGCGGATTTTTTAGATGATAACAAACTAATCTTAAATTGTACTAAGCGCAAATAACTAGACTGACACCCCGTTGCACAAAGACAAATATTAATGCCCCATTACGTAATGGATAATTAACGCTAATGATTTTCATTAATTTTATCAAAGAAACTTTAAAATAGAGTATACTGTTGCTTTCTGCAACAAGTTAATGGAAGATTAGTATTTAATTTTCATTTCTGCAACTGGCTGATAGTATAATCACAGGATAACGAACCTCAATACTGCGGTGAAATGTTTGTTTTTTGAACGCGACTGGCACGTGTCAGAGCCCGTCCCCAGTTGTTAGGTGTCGGGAGCCGTTTTTTTCTTCGAATGTGCCCCGATTCTGATTGAAGCTGGAGTCAATTTTCGGTACTCTACACGAGACGACTGTACGCAATGGACGAAGCTTTGTTGTGATGTATTATTTTATGAGAAAACAAAAATGTTGGGGACACCAAACCCGAAAGGAGATTTACTTTGAAAACTTTTAAGACCCTAATCACTGAACTGAAAAGTGACGAACATACGGGATTTAATATTTTTAGAATGTCCATATTCAACGATCTACTGGCACGACTTTCAGTAAGCAAATAAATGAATATGAATAAGCATAAACTATCAAAATACAAGATTTAGAGACTGTGTTTGATCTTAAGAGCGAGTGTTTTCAGGTCCGACATCCGGCAAATGTGAAAAACGCCCTACAGACTTCTACGCGAGCGAGATCAGAGGCTATAGACAAAATCCCTTTTCTGTAAGCGTTAACGCCAACGGAAAGATCAAATTGTATGGAGTTGACATTAGCTTTAGAGATGTCACGTGACTGCTGCTGTCAACTCCATACAATTTGATCTTTCCGTTGGCGTTAACGCTTACAGAAAAGGGATTTTGTCTAGGCCCCCAGAGACCCTAGACAAAGTGACATCTAACAGCGATAACGATGATGGAAAAGGTAAAAATGTATAGGACAGCTATCGAAAAGCTTATGTCAATCCTGTTGAAAGTCGTTGTAGAAATACGAAACGCTTTCTAAGCGATTGTCACGGCCCTCAGACACGATTTTTGATCGGCCGAACGGGCGCTGGCAAACCGTCGCGTAACGCAGCACAGTGCAAATGCGTTTTGAATTTAAACCATTGAAAAATATAATATTACGGACACAAAAACTAATCTCATAATAATAAATAGTTGTATTGTTATTATGTTCGATTATTTAAATACTTTACCCATTTCACTTTGCCTTATGTTTACAATTAAACTGAACTATGAGAAATGTCTAGTATATCCCAAATACATTGTGTAGATATTATAAAAAATATTATTTTACACTTACAATAACATGTATTGTGTAGCTGTTTGTGTTATTGCTTTTAATTGTATTACAAAACGCGTCGAGCTTCTTACAATTATTATTCTTCGGATATTATAATTATTAGTATTGCTCCCATCCCAGGGATCTCTCAACGGCCATTTTCCACTGGTTGTATCTCATGTCACGTTCATCATCGCTGATGACAGGAGAATATGTGGTTCCACTTGTCATAGGTATAGCAGTTCCCTGTTTCGAAGGTTCTACTCCCCAGTACGCAACAAGTGCTGCTCCTAAAGCGGTACTTTCAGTAAATCCAGCCCTTATTACGTTGATCCCAATTAAATCAGCTTGTATTTGCATGACTAAGGCATTAGAAGTCATGCCACCATCGACCTGTAACAGGGTTATAAAGTATGATAGAAAAACCAAGGTAGTGGAGGGGGTTTTTAGCAAGAATACGCAGGGCACAAAGTTGATAGCTGAACATCGAAAATAACGGGTGTTAAAAGACGCTTAACGAAGCCGAAAGTCACTTGTTATTCCCATCTTCTGGTTACGGAGATATTGAAGGTCAAAGTTCCAACTTTTTTAAACGTTTTTTAAAGCAAGTTTTAAATTTTATAACTTAATTTTAAATACCCCTACGAACCCTGAACCGTTGCAACCCATAAACACTACGTTTTGCGTGCGTTACGTTGAGCACTATCGTAAACAACGATTTTTCACACCAAAAATAAAAATCGATTCCCAGCAACTATTTTTGTGCAATGTTCCTTAATTTGATATACAGAATGAGTAGTTGCCGGCTATGTGATGGGTCTTTTTACACCCTGTATAATTGAAGAGTTTCACATACGAGTCTCATGATCAGGGATCCGATAAGTTACCTCATCCTTTTATTCTTTACGATGGAGAAAGCAATGTACAGCGAAATTGAAGTGGGGCCAATGACTTCCCAGTCACCGCCAGTGGCGACTGGGAATTTTTATTCCCATTTGCCTCCGGTGGCAATCCCCGCGGGGACGACTGGGAATAAAAGGGATCCACGGGCTTCGTATATGAAACTTATCAACTAATCCATATTTTCTGTTCTCTCATCATGCCGCACCGACACAGCTACCAACTTTTCGACCTGCATATTATGCTTGTTCAGAAATGGTCTGGTCTCCTCCACCATTATCTTTATTTCATCGTTTTGAATAGAAACAGTAAAATATTAACTGCATCATGAGCCACATCATGTGAAAATGTCATCTTCTGCCTAGCCTTTCCCCAACTATGTTGGGATCGGCTTCCAGTCTAACCGGATGCAGCTGAATACCAGTATTTAACATGGAGCGTCTGCCTATCTGATCTCCACAACCCTCTTACTGGGTAACACGATACCCCTTGGTAAGACTGGTTGTCAGACTTTCGGGCTTCTGACGACCCGTAACAACTGTCAAAGATCTACAAATGACAGCCGGGACCAACAGCTTAACGTGCTTTCGGAGGCATGGAGAGGTCTTGGTATGTAAAGACGGTCACTCATCCACGGACCAACTGCGGCAAGCGTAGCTTAACCTGATTGATCGACCCGTGCGGCTATTATTTCTTAGCCACAAGCAACTCGATCTTGTGAAAATGTATTATTTAAAAAAAATGTTACCTTGAGTACTTGAAGAGGTATTCCGCAATCTTCATTCATAGCGTCCAAAATATCTCGCACTTGAAAACAAACAGCTTCCAATGCTGCTTTTACAATGTGATTTGAGTTTGTATCATCAGAGATACCACATATAACACTGAAAATCAATATATTTATTTAGTTTAGTTATGTAATAAATAGCATAATCAGCCTATGTTCCCACTGCTGGCACTCAGGCCTCCTCTCTTCGAGAGGGAGTGGGCTGTAATATACCACGCGAGCCCAGTGCGGGTCATATGTCACATATCTTCCAATTTATGCCGTATCCTCACGATGTTTTCCTTCACCGTTTTTGAGAGCAGTAGTGACGAAATTGCAAAGTAAAGCGCCGGTCTGGGTTCTAACCAACTCGTGATATAGCCATTTCATAGTACACCCTATTTTTAATAGACTTAAGAATCTTATTTGCTAATAAACCGCACTCGGATTTATATCCGAGCGCGAGAGACGTTGCCAATACAAAAATTGTCAAATCTCATGTTGACTGCTCTGTAGTTAACCAAAATAACAGCATCCAAGCAAATTAGTACGCTTACCATGACCACAATAGAAACGGGTTTTGTCTACGGAAGAATAGACAAAATGGCAGATAAATAATCATAATCTGTTGTTTTGTCAATTCTTCCGTCGACAAAACCTATTATGCTACGCGTGCAGTAGAAAAGAAAAATTATATATTCATTTCAATAGTTTCAGAGACTGGAAGGTCAGTAAGATTTAATTTTACTTATTTTTACTTTCTTACTTTTCCCTTTTTTTGTTTTGTTTTTATTATGTTTTTTTTTTTACTTACCCTCTAGCATCTTGACGCCAATATGGTGCATACAAACCACTAAAGGCTGGTACAAATACAACACTGCCATTCTCTGTCGCTTTTTCAGCTATCCCTTGAGAATCCTTGGCACTTTCCAGAAGGCCAATATTATCTCTAAGCCAACCCAGGGCTGCTCCAGCGACAGCTACCTAGAATTATTTGGCAATATATACTGATTTCAAACATTGCAATACTTTTTTAATTTTTTATTTACAATAGGGAAGGTTTTGGCCTGCATCTCACCTGATGGTAAGTGATGACTTAGAACAAACCCTACCAACAACCAAACCGAGCAGAAAATTTTGCCCCCACTGAGAATCGAACCCCTGGGTCTGAGACAGGTGCTCAATCACTAGACCACAGAGGCGACTATAATTAGGTACAGTTCGATTCGTACTTAATGGCGGCGCGGAACATCAGGCGAGTCGCTGCGCAGTAACAATTTCTTGTGTCAGCGGGGGTGAGGGGTGGGGTACTGCGCAGCGAGAAGCTAACTTCCAAGCCGCCATTAAGTTTGAATCGAACTGTATTTCAAAATCAGCATTTGATTGAGTAATGCGGGCCACAGACGCCCATATAATTTGATCTAACAGGCGAGTTACGAACAGTTTTATCAAATTGGCATGAACGTGGGTGGGAAAATTTTATCAAAATGAGTTGTCAAATGGCGTGAAGAAATATGAATTTTCGTATTTATATATTTGATCGTTTGAACCAGGCTGTTTGATCAAATTACTTGAACATCTATGGCCCGCATAAGCTAAATAAAATAGCGGACCACGTACGGGAAAATTCCGAGGAATTTTCAATGTGCTGACCGTTGCAATATTGCCAATATGGCCTGCAGGCCATACAGAACATTGAGCATGCTTTCGTCTACACACTACTATAAGCTGCAGCTTGCAGCAACATCCGACTCGTATTTTTCCGTAGATGTGTCGCTAGACTAACTTACGGATCCTTCCAGGGCGTAACACGCTTGGCTTTTACTACCCAATTGATAAGCAACAGTAGTTAAAAGGCCTCTGCCGGAGTTTACGCGAATATCGCCCGTATTGTACAGTACAAAGCAACCAGTTCCGTAAGTTGCTTTTGCTTGTCCTTTCTGTAAGCACATTTGACCAACTAAGGCCGCCTGTTGGTCTCCAAGGCAGCCTGCTATAGGGGTACCTTTGATTGGTCCATCAGCAATATAACCATATACCTGCAACAATCAAGCGATAAAATATTAAGGTGTAATAATATATACAGGGTGTAAGCTCCTTATTTTGAATCATATTCCACCGGAAATTTTCTCCGGATAGTTTCATTTTTTTTAGTTACTATTCCTTTATTTCAATGTAAAATTACATTATTTGTACGTAGCACTCCATTTATGTAAATAAAACAGCTAAAATAAAAAAGCCAGCAATGGATGTTAAAATACTCAAGCGCGCCCCGCCCGACACGGGGACTGCGGCGGGTTTAGCCTCGGTAACGATACATTGCGCGTGAGGTAATAATACAAAACAGGTTTATTGGATTCCCATAACGTTCCTGAAATTATTTCAAGTACCGATCGTCTTAGTATGATATGCTGAGTTCATCCCATCAGTCTGCAGAGGGCTGTCCCTTACACCCTGTATAATATCTTCACACGAGAACGAAACACTGCATGCAATTGCGCTTGCTTTGAAAACAGTTGAACGACAGCCTCTGGTGCACGCTGGTCCAGCTCGATGCAAAACTGAAGCCTACATATTCACCTCTCGTATATTTTGTGGAAAGTATGCTGCATGCTGTGAAGTAGAATAAATAGGCTATGCGGGATATCACCGATGAGGTGAACCGATCTATTTAAATCCGCGGTTGGAGTAGGGACGCCAGAGTGTCATCTAAAAACCCAGATGGAGAGAGATTGTGAGGCGAGATACGACTACACCTGCGCCTGCGATTGGACACAATTCATCGTGACGACGACGATCGCTCCGGCAACAGCAAAGATGATGCTGCATGCGTTTAAAAGCATTCGACTGAGGCATGCACAGTCTAGAGGTCAGATTAATTGAAAGTAAAACTCAAAATATAGAGATGATAGTGTAGCGTACGAATGTAGAAAAATAAATATCTATAGACTGTTTCAAAACAAATAATACTCCATTTTTAATAAGATTAGACATTTAAATAAACCTTTTTTACAGTCCGTTCAACCGATTTTGACTTCTATTGCCATGGTGGCATGACAAATGGCAGCTGCAGTAGACAGTAGACTTGTGTAACCTTTTTTGCTTCTAATTCCAACCTTAAAACTACGGTATAGAAGTGAAAATCAGTTGAACGGACTGTAAAAAGGTTTGTTTAAATATCTAATCTTATTTCAAATGGAGTAATTATAGTGAAAATGTAAACAGATGGGTCAGAAAACGTACTTATGAAGATTGGAAACATGCTGGTCCTCCTCCAAGACTATGTACAGTCAAAATCAAACTAGTTGCTAATTAAATTGTGTAATTTATTCTTTTTATGACGTTAATTTTACATTCTGTTATTATTTTAACTCAAAAAACAGACTTATTATTTGTATTTTTTTTTAATGCAAATGTCTATCACAAGATTAATTTATCTGTTTTTGCTTCATTTTTAATTGTTTTTACCTGCTGTGGTAGGTATACTAATTTTATTCTAGGTCCATCGTCTTCACATATAATTATTTAATTAATGTACATACAACGTGCCGCTACAATGGTGACATTAATTTAACACACGCATACGATTTCGCGTATTCATTTTATGAAAATATTTAAATTTCATTAAACGTTATTATTTATTGATTTATTTACAATTTTCTAAATTACCTACCATCCTGGAACAACATGTATTTAAAGAACTGTAGCGAAGACGTCATTTGCCGTGGTCACGGATCATATGTAGGCGAATAAAAGGAAAGCCGCGCAATTTCTTATAAATTATGCCGACAAAGGATATTCACCGATAGAACGTAAGCCAGCTGGTAGGTAGCTTCATGTATGAATCTTTTACACAGAGTGATCTCAATTGTGGTTATGTTTTTATTATTTAGTTTGTTTGAAAATTTAAAATGTTCAATTTACGAATTATTTTATTATGTTTTTTATGTTTACTGGCCACTAGCCCTACCCGTGTGTTAAATTAATGTCGCCATTGTAGCGGCACGTTGTATACAAAATATTGTAAAACATTTTAAAATACGTAGCTTTCTTTTAGAAGGGGCAAAAGGTAGTTTCGCATGGATTCGCATTATACTTGGACTTTTAATCGTATCTAATGTACATGTTTGTTTACTTTCATCAAATAGTTTTGGAACAGGGTATAGTATACAGTAAAAGTACCCCCGCTCCACCTGTTCATACAGTAGGAAGCGACGATGGCAGCGGTGCGTCTTAATGCAACAGAACTCTGGGGTAAGAGAGTAACACAACACACCGCGCTGCTCGAGGGTCTCAATAACGAGTTCCCCATTACGAAAGCCATAAATGACCGGATATCCAAACAATTTATCTTTGATAAAAAATACAGGATCCAACTGCACGAGGATCGCCATTGCGAGGGCTTGCGTCCTGCAGAGGTACGCATCTTCACGGATGGTTCTAAAACAGGTAGTGGCACAGGTGCTGGAATCTTCTCGGAGGACTTCAACATACACATAGCCACACCATTGGGTGTCCACAACACAGTTTTCCAGGCCGAATGCATGGACATTTCTCTTGCCGCTTCAGCCATCATGGCCAGGGAAGTTAAGGACTACTCGATACGAATACTCTCAGACAGTATGGCTGTTCTACAAGCGCTAAACAGCCACACTGTTGACTCTGGGCTGATATACGAGTGTCACCAGCGCCTTAACCAGGTGGGTAACCTCAATAATATAACCATTCAATGGATCAAAGGACACAGCGGCTCACTGGGCAATGATGCAGCCGACGAACTTGCCCGAAGGGGGTCGAGCATGGCACCGGTAGGGCCTGAACCCATTCCGCCACTCCCCTTCGGGTACCTACGCTCTCTGGTAAGGAAGCGCACTAGGGATCAACACTTCAAACTATGTTTGGACCAAGGCGACTGCAGGCAGGCTAAGGAGGCACTCCCTGCCATCGATTGCCGCCTCACGAAGCGGGTGCTCCGACTAACGAAACAACAGCTGCGAACTGTTAGAGCAGCTATAACTGGCCATGGGTCTTTTTAATAAACACCTCTTTGTCATAGGAGTCACAGACAGTCCGCTGTGCAGGGCCTGCATGGAGGACGACGAGACAACAGCTCATGTGCTACTCACTGCCCGGTGGTTGCCACATACAGGGCAAAGTACTTCGGTAACCCAGGTACCCTACGGGAGATGGTCAGTAACACCAAGGCGTTGCTGGCCTTCTTGGAGGAGCTGGGGTGGATCGAATAAGTGATTTCCCACCCGTACGCAAAATACGCGCTTTGACGTGGAGTTGCAGATACCAGCCCGTATTACCTATTACCTATTCCAGTAAAAGTATTCATTTTCATGCGCCTCAAGAAAACTAGACATAGTTTATTTTTAAATGATTTTAAACATGACAATACCATCGTTTTTTACCTCGGAACTGGACTTTATTTCTGGCAAAACGCTCTTAGGAACTTCGAAGAACTTCAACAACAAAGGATCCCAATCCAAATTCTCAATATTCATCATCATAGTTCTTGATGCATTGGTCACATCAGTGACATGTTTACCACCATTAGGTCCACCTGTAAGCATTATTTTAATTATAAGATAACTACTTTTGTATAAATCAAATAGCATATTCAATAACCTGCAATAAATCAGAAACTTAATCAATTTCGTACAACCAGAACATCTGAGATGATCTCTTGAAGAAAAATCTTAGATTAATATTAGAGTGGATCTGTCCTGACAGTTGGCACGCATAAATTAGTCATTCTAGCTCAGAAGCTCGACCAACTTTTTGATTCTTCATTTTTTTATGATGTAATTTTCATGTTTTTTGATTTCGTTCATGCCGAAAATGAGATCGAAATCGGATCCCAAGATGACGCCAAAGAAAACGTCGTAAATAGTTTAGTACTTACCTAATTAGTACCTAATTGCCTATATTAGGACGGCAAGTCTAGCAAAATAACAATAATATTTACCAGTTAAATTCCACATGATCCAAGTATCAACGGTTCCAAAACAGCATGTTCCTTTTTTCATAGCGATTTTCACAGCATCAACATTGTCACTGAACCACCTTAATTTTACAGCACTGAAGTATGGTGACAAAGGAAGTCCACATAATGGCTGTAAGATCATTAAGAACAAACTATATAAATATATTGAAATATGTCTCATAATTACAGGTTTTTTTTTTTAATAACCTAACCTAACCCTCGACCGGGTGAGCAGCCGTTTGATTTTTTGTATGAATTTAAAAATCTTCCCAGATTTTCGCTATTATTCACGGTCTTGTTTGCATACAACGCACTACCGAGAAAAAAAACAACCGACTTCAAAAAACAAACACAAAAAAGTGAAAAATAACTTTAATTTCGGAAGGGAAGGAAGGAAGTCGGTGTCTGTGTTTTCAATTTTCGTTTTTTGCCACCGACTTCCGAAATTAAAGTTATTTTTCACTTTTTTGTGTTTGTTTTTTTGAAGTCGGTTGTTTTTTTTTTGTAAAAAGTTTTTATTTTTAGCTTTTAAGTTGTGGTACCTACCTCACACATATTCGTATACCGTTATCTGCAATGTAAATAACAGTGACAGAGTGAAATAATTATATCGTCTACATAGCAAAGTGGGAAAAATATGTAATTATTGAAGCTAACTCAAAAACTACGCAAGCAAAATTAATAAAATTTATATGGGACCACCTCTGAAGCATGATCTACCAAACAAAAAAAGAATCATCAAAATCCATTCATAATTGGCGGAGTAATCGCGTAAAATACAAACAAAAAAAAAAAAAAACATACAGACGAATTGAGAACCTCCTCCTTTTCAAAGAAGTCGGTTAATAAAAAGTACAAATTAAAGTATTATAAAGCGCGTGCACTTTTTTGCAAGCAGCCGGCGATCTAGCGAAAGGCGCGGCGGCGACGCGGATTCGGCGCATCGGCGGCGCGGTCGCGGCGTCGTGTCGCCGAGCACTTATACACAATTAGACTCAGATGTTATCAGGAACGCAGGTATCGCAGGAGCATTAAGTAGATAATTATTAAATTGATGTAATTCACACCTTTAAATAATTTTTGTTTCTTGTTTTGTTAGGCACAGTATCCAACAGCTTATCAATAGTAGACGATGTCCTCATATCCAACCAAACAATAGCATTGTGCAATGGTTTGCCAGTGTGTCGGTCCCAAACTATTGTTGTCTCTCGTTGATTTGTAACTCCAACTGCTATTATATCCTGAAATTTAAAAAAGACATCATAAATCTCTTCTGACTTCAACACCGGAATGTGTCTGTTTGCTGGGAAATGTGTGTCGTGAATGTATAAGTTAGTTATTTTAGTTAGGTTATGGATAAAAGATAATAAGCTTAATTTTTCTTTTATTTTCTTTTAATCGCAGTTTCTTAATTATTTACTTAAGTGGTATTTCGTTTGATAACTTTGTTATTTCTCGTGTTTATATTAAGTATATGTTTTTGATTTGTAGTTTTCCCAACATATGTGTGTCACTTTTTAGTTTGTAGTTCTGTACAACGCCTTAGGATTATATTCTGTAAAGTTGTGCAAGAAAACTTAATTACAAATAAATAAGAAACCCAATAAAATAGTTAATTACCTACTTATCTAACTTCTAACTATCTAACTAATATTATAAACGCGAAAGTTTGTAAGTATGGATGGATGGATGTTTGTTACTCTTTCACGTAAAAACTACTGAATGGATTTGGATGAAATTTGGCAAACAGATAGTTTTATAACCTGGATTAACACATAGGATACTTTTTATCCCGATATTCCCACGGGATCGAGGCTTACGCGGGTAAAACCGCGGGGCGCAGCTAGTTCTAATTATTCTCTCATGCAAAAAAATACTAGTAAGTATGAAAATGATTGATAAAATATTGCTTACACATTTTCTATTAAAAAAATCTGCCTTGCCTTGCGTGTAATAATTATTAGATTTAAAATAAGCCCTGAGAGCTGAACAGTCTCACACCACATGACTAAATAATTTTATTCTTGTGGTATCAACTGACGGCGCCCGTTCACGAAGATGACGCGTGGATCAGCACCATCTTCTAGCTCAACCATTCTGTATTATATTTTTTTATTCTGTGTTATATTATTAATGCCTTGCTAATGGTTCCCCCATTAGCGAGGCATTAAAAATATAACGTAAATAATATAATAATAGTAGTAGTAATATAACGGTAAAAACATTTGTTAAGGCGAAAGCTTCAGGATAGCCCGCGAAATTCAAATTTTCTTACGCTTTTTGCAATTTGCAGGTCAGTATCAGATTGTATGTTGATTTAAATATGATTCGCAGCCGTATCAAATGTTTATTTATAGAATTATAAAAATAAAAATTATCAATTCAACTCTCTAAGTTCATATAATCCTGAATCATATAAGGCATGAAATCTTCAATTACTATTTCATGAAATTGTGACATTTCAGGATTATTCTAACTCAATGAGGTGTATTGCTTATAATTCTGTAAAGCCATAATTTTTACGGTCGTGACTCATATTTTTATCAAAATAAAATCTGACACTGACCTGAAAATTGCAAAAAATCGAAGAAAATTTGAATTTCGCGGGCTACCTTAGCGCATCCCCCTTAATTAACTAAATACAGGAAGGCAACAGTTTTATGGGAAGTAGGTATGAGAAATAAATAAGCAATGATGATAAAGATCATTTGACCTCACTAGTTTATTGTAGCGCAATATTCTAGCTAGGCAGATAATAGTCACGAGTTAACAAGAGATTACAATTGATTACCAGCGGATGATAATGACATGTAGTCACTTGTTTGTTATCCACTCATGAGTATTATTCTGCCTAACTAACTAGGTATAATAATACCTACCGGTAGGACTTTACTTTAACATCCATCCATTTCCTGTGAAGGAAAAGTTGCGGAGCCCCCCTTTTTGAGATATGATTTTTTTAATATTCTAACCTAACTTTCGAAATTTCTTGTATTGACATCGATTTAAAGGTCGGAAGAGGTAAAAGGTGACTAATAAAATGAAAGGGGAAGTAGCAGCCCCCTCCCCCTTGAATACGATTTAAAGGATTTTCAAGACTTAAATAAAAATAACATCCTAAACTTACCATGTCGGATTCACCCCAAAAGGAGTTTCAAGGGAAGCACTGTACTTTATGGCTTAGTTGACGGAGCCCCGCCTGGGTGGTTTATAAAAAAAAAATAACCACGAAGAAGAGTCGGTGTGCCCCAAGTCCCGAGCTCGCTTCCCTCGCTCTTACATCATAAGTTTTTATTGCCTTTTTAAATAAGTCGAGATGTGTCGGGACTTGGGGCACCCGGCTCGGACAGGTTAGGCTCTAGATGGGGATGGTGGGTCTAGTGAGCGAGCGAAGCGAGCGAACAGACATCGCCATCCAACTACAAAAAAACTGTCAAAAAACAGCCTTCTAACCTAACCAACCATATCAGATCCACCCTAGAAGGATAAAGCATAATATATTTATATTATACCCAATCATACAATTTTGAAGAAGTCTTAGGTAACAACTGAAGCCTGGGGCGCCTGCGCCTGAGTGGCTATGTGACGTGACAATACTGACTACTGACAATGACAACACAAATTGGTTTCGTTTTACGTTTAGTTTCACATATTGCCAATAACCAGTAAATTATTATAAGTGTTAATTTAATAACACTAATCTAAATCAGTGAAATAAATATTATAATATGCATCAAAAGTATCTAAATCACTAAATATAACAATGTCATGTCTTGTCTCATCATCAGGTACTAAACCGTTAGGTTGTAATACAATGCTGGTATGCTGTGCTATGTGACCAGCTGTAACGCAACAGGACTGGGCATGGCAACTGAGGACATTACAAAACCTATGAAAGGTTAATGACAAATATTTTGTTAAATATGGTAGTTACAAGGATGTGATATCAGGCTTCCCTTTACCAAGAAAAGTTATAGAGCTATATGGGGCTTGTAAAAGAGGTCCAGAAAACAGTGGTAACCTCCCGGTTCAACATAGGAAAGACACCAATCCACCAATCTTACTAAATACCTATGAAGACTGATTGTTACATGCATAAATGTTCCCTAAGACAGTTTAATATTATTATTATGTGCAAAGACTCTTACATACTGGGACGATTCGTCGCGCGACGCGACGCCGCTGCATTGTTCGCCGTGAAGTTTTCTCAGAAATTGTTTTGTTAAAATTCGCGTCGCGCGGCGAATCGCGCCAGTATGTAAGAGCCTTAAAGGTGAAGGCGTGTTAACTTAACAGGGTAGTAGGGATAAATGGTTGCAGAAATCTGAGAAGCAGTTGTGTTTTGTGAGATGGCTGTCCAGTCATGGACATTAATTAATTAATTAAGCCTAGCCTTAATTAAAGGAGTCTGCAACATAGGTGCTTCGAGAAATTTCAAAACACTTTGATGGTTTTCTGATACCAATACACTAATTGTGTTAATACACGATATGGGATACAATACAAATGCAAAAAAAATAAAAATAAACAAATAACCTTTGCTGATCCTCCTAATGTCACTAAATTCTCCACAGCTTTTTGTATGCATGTCGTAACCACTTCTAAAATCGCGAGCGGATCCTGCTCTACCCAACCTTCTTGAGGGAAATGCTGTTCAAGCTCCTTTTGGTGATATGCTACAACTTCTGATGAATTAGCTTTGAAAATAATGAACCGCGCACTTGAAGTGCCCTCGTCAATGGCACCGATTAACGGACCGAATTTCCCATATTCAGACATTTCAATCACACACTAATAAAAACTTAATGCAGTTCTTATCTTATTAAATACAAAATTAATTTGTCTGGGCAATTTAATAGTGCATCTATTTACATTACAAAGGCGATTGTATTCTGTGATTGTATTATTTATTATGGAGGAAGGAAACTTAGAAAAACAAAGGAGGAGGGAGGGGGTAAGAAGGCCGGAGGGGTGGTGTTCCCACGGGAAAGAAGGGTCAAAGGGGGCAGGGTATTTATGTCAAAGTCAATAGGGTTATCATATCACACTGGGTGCATTCCGTTATCGGTGCGTTTGCACTGGCGAAACATTCACGACAAAACATGTTGAAATCTCTAGTTCCTATCAAAAATTGTATGGAACATTGACAGAAAATAGAGAATTCAACATGTTTTGTCGTGAATGTTTCGCCAGTGCAAACGCACGGTTACATTGACAACACCCAACAGTTGTTCTATTTGTGATGTAGCGCTCAAAGCGCCAACAACGTCAAACAAAAGTTGTAATCTGTGGTGAAACGGGCAAGCACTGATAGATCGCTTCAAGGTGAAAATGTTAATGAACAACGTGTCAATATCATTCGAACGAGTGGCAAAACATCCTTGCATGTAGCACTGAACAATGCTACAAGCAAAAATCTTTGTGAAATTGGGATAAAACTGCCACTTGCTCACTGCAGATGTCGCTACTACAAAGCGTCTAAGAATTTGACAGCTAGAGTTTGGCCACCGAAACTTGAAAAAAAAAACAAGACTAGCTGTCCAGAGTTCCAGACTGTAGTTGTCACTATCCGTACCTGTTCATTTTTGTGAAAAGTGACTTTTCTGTAAATAATAGAATCACTTCAAATGTCAAATCAGTCTAAATTTGACATTTCGAGTTATTGTTGTTTGTTTTTCAATTTGGAGTTTGAGATGTACCTGTCACATTAGTATGATAGTAAATAAAAAACAGACTAGAGTGTACTTTATAGTATGTATATACTAATTCCATGGCTTCGAGGATGTTTTAGACCATAATGACCTAGCAGAGGCGGGTTCAAAATCTTTCGGCAAGTGTCCAAAATCCACCATCCTGTTTTTGGAAATTTTACTTCTGATTTTGCATCACTTTAAAAAATACAGTTCTTTATTCTCATTAGAATAAGGTCGCTGTTGGCATGCGACCATCAGAGGTATCCTATATATGCAAGGACTTAATATCGGGTCGATTGGGTTTTCCCTGTAAGTGTGTGTTTGCACTGACGAAATTTTCTACTTCTTAGGCGTCACAAAGCCAGTTATGGCATGGCGCCACTGCTGTCAAATTAATGATATACCCACAAAAAAGATCGATTGTCGTTTTTATTTCACCTACCCCCAGGCGTCACAAAGCCAGTTATGGCATGGCGCCACTGCTGTCAAATTAATGAAATCTACCCACAAAAAAGATCGGTTGTCGTTTTTATTTCACCTACCTCCCTAAATGTATTAATTGTTTTTAAGAGCGCTATTACAAAATCGAAGTGCAGATTTAGGTAAATTTGACGGGGCGCGGCAAAGATGCGCTCGTGTGAGTCTATTGAAGTACGCTACACACACATGCAAACCGGGCGTGATCAACTTGATCCTTTCCACTTTACTTTTGAAATAAATTAAGTTACAGTTATTTATAGTTCGTGTTACTGTTATTTTTAGCATTGCATACAACAATTGTTTAAAAATATTATTTTACTTTAAAAAATGTTAATTTTTTTTTTCAAGCAAGATTAGATAGTAGCCTATGTTATTAAATACTTTTTGTTAAAATTTGGAAAGTAAATTCATAGATAAAAAATAGAATTTCGGACGAAAAATTGTTAATAACTATCTGTGTTACGGAATTATTTTTGGTGTATTACTAAATGAAACATAAAAAAATTGACTTATACATTCCAAAGTTCAAGATACAGTTGTACCATGGACATTTTTATAAATGATTAAATTACTGTATCTTTGATGTAACAAAGCATCAAAAGACGCCCAAAAGTTAAATTTTATGAAACATCCTTTACAAAGGCAAGTTTTTTACTGATTTGTGTAAACAAATTGAAATATTTATTTAAAACACTGTCAAGATTATATAATGAGACTTCCTCGGACATATTTTTTTTTTAAGTTTGAGGCTATAACTTAATCATAATCACACATCAAAACTAGCGTCAAACGCTCAAATTCAAGAAAAATTGTAATAGCCCTCTTAAGCCCAAAACACACACAGAGCAGGTGCGGGGCGGGAGCGGGTCGGGTCGTTTTCATCGCGTGAGTCGCGCGGTTCATCGTGTTCACACAGAGCGCGGGCGCGGGGCGGCAGCGGGTCGGGCGCGGGACGGCAGCGGGTCGGGCGCGGTTGTACTTTGACAGACGGCAGCGGGTCGGGCGCGGTTGTACTTTGACAGACGGCAGCGGGTCGGGCGCGGTTGTACTTTGACAGACGGCAGCGGTTGCAATGTGAAAATGTTGGGTGATTCTGACACGGACGAAGAATTATTCTACATTTATTTTTTTTATTTTTGGTTTTAAATTACTTACTTACGAGTTTTGTTATTTTTGGTAACTTTTTATTTTATTATATACCTACACAGTGACATGAATATTTACTTTGTGAAGTATAATATTATTATTATTTTCTTTATTTCATTTTCCATACTTATAAATTATATTTTTAAATATTAGAATAAAAAAATTATATAAAACATTTAAAAATATAAAAAATAGTAGCCCACCGGTATCGGGAACAGGGTCCAAGCTACCGGCGGTCAGGGCTCCAGAGAGAGGAACCTCCTAACGATGCGAGCCGTGTCCAGGAGTACAGCTTTCTGAATCAAGCCCTTAATCCAGCTGCCCAACGAGAGCCTCCTTAGGTGTTGGTCGAGGCTCTTGGCAATTAAGCCATTGGCTGATACGACTATCGGCACAATGATCGCAGAGTCCACATCCCACATGTCGACAACCTCGTGAGCCAAGTCAAGATACTTGATTTGTTTATCTTTCTCGGCCTTCACGAGGTTCCCGTCATGCGGGACTGTTATGTCAATGATCATTGCGCGCCGCTCTGTTCGATCCACCACCACTATATCAGGCTTATTGGCAACAATAGTCCTGTCAGTGATGATGGATCGATCCCAGTACAATGTGATATTTCCATTTTCGAGAACTGGGTCGGGCACGTACCTGTAGTACGGCACTTCCGATTCCACTAGGCTGTATTTCAGAGCAAGTTGCTGATGGATAATCCTGGCTACAAGGTTGTGTCTATGCAAGTACTCTCCGTTAGCTAGATGAGAACATCCGGAGATAATGTGACGGATCGATTCTCCCGGTCGGTGGCATGCCCGACAGATGTCAACCGTGCCGTCCTTCACAATAAATCTCCGGTAATTGTTCGTCATGATAACTTCGTCCATAATTGCACAGACAAAACCTTCGGTTTCCCCAAAGAGGTCACCGAAACGCAGCCAGGCTACGGACGCTAGTAAATCTACATCGGGTCCATGCAGGGCCCGGAAAAAGCGTCCGTGAAGCTCCTTACTCTGCCATACCTCCTTGCGATCGTGAGTGTCAAGCACTACAGGGCTTGCGCCAGTTCTCTTTCGCCAAGGAGAGCGGGGTGAGGCCCTTGTCCACCGCGACCACATCTCGATGCATTCCCACGTCGGCTTCTAGGAAATATTCCCTGAGACTGCATATCTCCCGATTGTGGAGGGTCTTAGCGTTTAAAAAGCCTCGACCTCCACACTTTCGCGGGATATACAGTCTCATTACCGATGACCGTGGGTGATGCATTCGGTATGCAGTCAGCAGCGTACGGACTCTCCTATCCAGGGCGTCAAGTTCGGTCTGAGTCCATTTGAGTATGCCGAAGGAGTACATCAAAACCGGCATGACCCAACCGTTGAAGGCGCGCACCTTGTTCCCGCCTGATAAAAGACTATTAAATACTTTCTTCAGGCGGCCAAAGAAGCGCTCCTTCAATGATTGCTTCATGTCAGTAACATTGATGCCTAACGCTTCCGACATACCCAAATACTTATAGGTTTCGGATGCGGAGAGGGCTCTTAGGTATATGGGATCCGAGAGTTGGGTGCCCACGGATTCCACAATCTCCCCTCGCTTTACATGCATGACCGCACATTTGTCCACACCAAATTCCATCCTGATGGCTCTACTGAAAGTTTCAGTTACTTTTAGTAGCTCCATCAGTTGTAAATTGTTGGGGGCAAAGAGTTTTAGGTCATCCATGTAGAGGAGGTGAGATATAACCTGTCCACCTCTCCTCAGCCGATAGCCTAGACCCGAGTCCTCCAGCAGTGTGCTTAGAGGATTCAGGGCCAAGCAGAACCAAAGTGGACTCAGACTATCGCCCTGAAATATGCCTCGCTCGATCCTTATCGGCTCACTATTCCTCTGGATATTTCGACATCCTGGATAGCGAAGGACTGTCCTCCATTGCCCCATACACGCCATCAGGAAGGTGCGCAGAGATGCATCTACTTTATACAACTCCAGCACCCTCATGAGCCATGTATGTGGCACCGAGTCATAGGCCTTCTTATAATCTATCCAACATGTCGACAGATCCTTTCGGGAACGACGAACCTGTTGGCTAATGGCCATATCAATGAGGAGTAGCTCCTTAGTACCGCGGGACCCATTCCTACATCCATTTTGAGAGGCAGACATTATGGAGTTCGTGTCGATATGTTTGTTAATTTTAACTCTCAAAATGGATGTAAGAACTTTATAGACCGTCGGTAAACATGTGATCGGCCTATAATTTTTGGGTTCCGCGGTGCTACCGGATTTGTGGAGCAGGTGGGTAACTCCTGTAGTTAAGAACTGGGGTAGCAAACCAGAGTCCAATGCAGTCTGGTACTGAGCCGCTAAGCGAGCGTGCGACCCTATGAACCATTTTATCCAGAAGTTGTGCAGCCCGTCTGGGCCTGGAGACTTCCAGTTAGGTAACGGGCGGACTGCACGAGCTACATCTTGGGGGCAGATGGTAATAGCCCCCATTTCTGGTATAGGGTCGCAGGCTCGCTCGACTTCCCGAGTCCAGTCCCCTTCAGTGTGACTGACAGGCACCGACCAGATACTTCGCCAGAAAGAGCACATGGCATCATCATCCGGCAGGCGCGTGTCAGCCACACCTTGGTCCGGTTGCTCCCAGGCCCTATATACCCACCTTTCATCACTCTGGAAGGTGCGGTTCTGAGTGTATCGGTCTACTCGCCGCTTATACCTACGAATACGGTTTGCCCAGGCATACACTTTCTGCTTCAGGAAGTCTATGCGCTCTGCGACACGGGATATATAGTCCTCAGGACTGATATCAGTGCCTGAGAACGCCCGTCTCACAAAGCGCATCACTCTAGGGCGAGTATTGCCCTCCCTGAAGCAGATTAGTTTGCCGATGAGCGCTCTGGCCCCACCAATACGTCGTTCAATTCTGCACTGCCAAGCTGGTACGGCTGATTTCGGTCGTGTAGCTCTAGATTCATTATCAAATTTGACGTGAGCTACACGACATGCCGCTACAGCCGCACAGTACAGAATCGAGTGAGTATCGGTGAGGTCTTCGCAGTCGTCAAAATAGCTTGACAACTGCGAATCCAGAACCGCCACCAGCACCCTATTTTTGTTATGCATGGGCAAACGAGGTAAGCGTGGCCTAAGTTCGGGCGGCATGAGCCGATATTCCCGAATCGCACTCTCCAAAGCTCTCCTCAATTCATCATTGCACTGGGTACTTACGTTTGTAGCCCTGTCATCAATCGCGTCGTCGGCTTGACTGGTAGTGACCGGTAGTGGTACCATAACAGTCTGCGACGGCGGAGCGATGACATGGCTACTCTGCATTTCATTTCGCAGGCGATCAAGTACAGTATCATCCAACATATGATTACGCTGGATGACCCGCACCTGATCCGACAGTCGTTGTGCCGACACGTTGACAGCTGGCTCAAGCACCTGAAACAGAGAGAGCATCCGAACACGGTACGCGGTCAGGTGGCCTCCTCCCTCTGTAGCCCCATAGTATGAGCGCATGACGTTCTCATTAATGGATCGTGTCCATCTCATGCGCTGCACACTTCCGCTGGGAGCTGGGACCCTATCAGAGGCCGGTGGGCCTCGAGGTCCTAAACCGTCCGGCGGCCGGCGTCCTCCCCGTCGACGAGCAGGTGGTGGCGTCGTGGGCGGGGAGAAATACTCGTCGCTCGAGCTCGACGCAACTACCGCGGCCGGTGTCATCACAGCGCTCACAATTGCACTGGGTACCGGCGGCGGCGAGGCGGAGCTGAGCGAAGAGTCCATTATTATTTTAATTATTGTGAATTTGAGAACTATGTGGATCATATTTTTTATTTATCTGGCAGTTTGAGTACTATAGGCGGCCTACCCAAATGTCCTTTCTTTGGTATTGTTCGTCGAGTCGTTGAGCTCCTTAAGTTCTGAGTTGAGCTACACGATTACTGACAAATGCGTGCACTGACTGGACAGGTCCACTCAAATCTGTATGGTTCTTTCCTCAAAAGACCATTTCAGACACAAATCTACATGGTCCTCAAATGATCTGACCAAGATTATTTCCGGATTTTTATATTTATATTTACATTGACATGAATATTTACTTTGTAAAGTATTATATTATTTTTAATTATTGTGAATGTGAAGATTATGTGGATCTTTCTTTTCTTTTTTATTATTTATTTTTTCTTAATTTTAATTAATCATAGTCTGGCAGTTTGAGTAATTTATGCGGCCTAACCAAATGTCCTTTCTTTGGTATTGTTCGTCAAATCGTTGAGCTCCTTAAATTCGGAGTTGAGCTGCACGATTATTGACAATTGCGTGCACTGACTGGACAGGTCCACTCAATCTGTGTGGTTCTTTCCTCAAAAGACCATTTCAGACACCAATCTACATGGTCTTCACATAATCTGACCAAGATTATGTCTGGACTTTAAAAGAGACTGTGACCTCTGAGTTTGTTTCGGCCTTTCTTCTCAGAGTA
This sequence comes from Lithophane semibrunnea, assembly GCA_947363905.1. Lineage (NCBI taxonomy): Eukaryota > Metazoa > Arthropoda > Insecta > Lepidoptera > Noctuidae > Lithophane > Lithophane semibrunnea. Next base: position 2,841,617 of record OX376186.1, on the reverse strand, counting down.
GTCAGATAGGAAACGCCGACCTCATCTAGTTTTAAAAAATCTGATTGACGTGTAAAAGTGTTTGTACAAACCTACTTACAGAAATAAAATCATTTATCATTTATCATTTATTATTTTTACTTATTTTAAAGAGAAGAACGCGAAAATGGAAAAAGTTGTAGGTTCTTGAATTAATAAAAAAAAACATCAATATGGAGAATATCATCGATACGTGTATTGCAACGAATGTAACGCCGCTACACCCACATTGCTATTCTGTAACCATCTTACCTTGAATACTTAGGTGAAGTGAGAGTGGAGTGAGTCATTGTCATCGATACCTACTGATGCTAAGGCAGTGACAGTTCACTCCAAGCTCACTTTGATATTTTACTACACTTAGTTTTCACGGAGATATTTTTACAGAATAGCACAACCACTCCCGTCACGCGCTGTTGTGTCAGCGGGCGTGGCTCCCGCGCGGGTCCCGCTCCGCGCCCGACCCGCGCCCGCGTTCTTTGTGTTGACATCCATATAATTCCTTGAATTACAAATTATTATACCCGCCGTACTCCCGCGCCCGACCCGCTCCCGCCCCGCACCCGCTCTGTGTGTGTTTTGGGCTTTATAGTATAATATTTATTGACAGACAGAAAATAGAGATTTCAACGTGTTTTGTTGTGAATATTTCACCAGTGCAGTGCAAACCCACAACTATTTGTTTCTGTCTGTGTCTGTGGTTTCATTGGCAATGGCATTCAATTCGAGCATTCATTCGAGTTTGAATGAAGTTTCGAACGAAACCATAGATTACTATTATTTAAAGGGTAAACCATAATTATATATTACTTTACTCTATGGGGTAAACGAAACGAACATTCGAGAAAGAAAACATCCCAGTAAATAGTGCTCTGTGGAGAAAACAAAACAGGACGTCCGGGGGGACGTGGACGCCTTTGTTCTATGGCTGAAAGAATTTTCTTATAAATGTCGCAAAATATTGGAAATAAAGCCAAAGATTTGTTTAGCGGAAGTGTCTTTCTTGATGGGAGCTGCCGCTGTCGCTAGCGCTACTCGCTAGGTGCTCGCTAGTCGCTTGTTTTGTAATTTGTTTCGAAAGTAGGTACGTTCTATGAAAAAGAAAGTTCTAGTATTGTTTGGGTGAGGCGAAAATTTTGTTAGTGTCGTTTTGTCGTATGATGTACAAATAAAAATAATATAAATGTCAAGTGCTCGTTGGTCGCTGTGTAAACATTGGGTCGTTTTGTCGTTTAGTTTAATAGTTTATAAAAAATAAAATGGTAGGTACCTATCGTCTGAATTCGTTTGTTATTTTGGAATAAATATTTTTACATTTGGTCTGAGTGTTTGGGTGTCGTTTTGTAGTATGATTGTCATTCTGGTTCGTTTGCATCATCATCATATCAGCCTATAGCACCCCCCTGTTGGACATAGTCCAATTGCACGCCATTCAGCTCTATTCTCGGCAACTCTCATCCTGCTAGCCAGCCACCCTGCAGCTGCAAGCCAGCTATCCTGCATGTTTATGACAGTTTGTCAGGTGATCGCTTGTCGCCTCGAGAGTATTATGTTCTGTGCTGGTCGCTGTCTTTATAATGTAATAATGTCGATTGCATGGTACCTATTTATACTGTAAAAAAAAAAAAAAATAAGTATAGTATTCTTTGGGTGAGGCGAAACTTCTGTTAGCGTCGTTTTGTCATACCTATGTATTTCTTTTTTTGTAAAACTGGACAGTCTTGCCTAGTGTTTTCATAATAAAAATGTGAATGTCCAATACTTATACGAAAAAGTAGCATTTTGTTTTGTAATTGCAGCTCTCAGCTGCTTAATGCCTTTATTTGAGCATTATTTATGTGATCAAATGGATCTCATTGGAGTTTCACCATGCATCTGTTTGATACTGAGTTCAGCGGGTCATCTTAGGAGACCAAAAAGTAATATAAATCTATATAGAAGATTAAGTATGGATTTCACCAATGAAATTGAATGCGTTCAGCACATCTAAACCGCGTTCAAGAGTTATCAGTGTCAAAATTGATATGGATTATTGACAATGACAGTTTTTGAATGCGTTTTAGAAATTCTTATCGCATTCATTTTCGTTGGTGAGGTCCTCCCTTAATCTACTTGACAATTCCTTACTCTTATCTACCCTTACTTCTAAAGAGTCTACTGCTAATGACAACATTTCTGAAAATATCCTAAGGAACCAGTTATTATAAGTGAAGAAGAAAATCCTCCCACTTCATCCTTGTCTCTATACAAAGTCTCAAAGGGTGTGTTGATTTTCCATTCTCAAACTGTCAGAAATGGAATAATTCATTTTTTACTTTAAAGCAATAACTTTTGTCTGTCACCATAGAAGAAACAACTTTTCACAAACCTCACTCAAAACTCAAGCAATTACTAACTCGTTTAAAGCCTTTTGATTGGTTAAAACTAGTTTTAAGTAATGCTCACAATCTTGAATAAGGTTCTGTAAAACGGGCCTTAGAGATTCATAAATTAGCAGATTAGTAGAAAGTTGTGTAGTCTTGGCAGCCAAATATAAAAGTTAAGTACAATATATAAAACTGGTTGTAGTGTTAGACACAGCCATACTGAAGGGTATAGATAGAATCAAAACTAGATATATAAAAAAAAACATAGGTACCTATTAAATGGAATATTTATTTATTTCTTAGAATCTCGTCAAACAAAAATTATATATCTATACTAATATTATAAAGCTGAAGAGTTTGTTTGTTTGTTTGAACGCGCTAATCTCAGGAACTACTGGTTGGAATATAATATCACGCTACGACCAATAGGAGCGGAGCATTAATGAAAAATGTTGCTAAAACGGGAAAGATTATTCCTTTTTGAGAGCTTCCGTTGCGTGCGCTGCGTAAACGGTTTAAGTTACGCAAATATCATGTATGATGGAATTGATCCTCTTTAAAAGTTCTAAAAAAAGTCGGCGACAGCATATGTCTATCTTTTAAGATTGACTCACTATAACCTTTTTTTATGGTAATGAAATTTGTTCGAAATTAATATATTATTTGCGAAGAAGTTTTATCAACATAATATTGATTCTTATTCAAATAAATAGTTTTAACATCAAGGGTCATATTTATGTAGCAGTAAAATACTTTTTAACCCTTTAACGGGCATAAGGATCCTGCTCAATAAAATAACTTTTTGCAGTGATTTATTAATTTTTATTTAAATTAAAGAAACACGTATTTCAGGAAAATAAAAAAAAATCGGGAAGCCCCCGGAAAATTTGGTGGGAAAAATATTGCCCTTCAGGGACAGTGAAATTGACGGAAGCATGGTAAGATGCAGAGAGCAACATCACATGTCTCACACTTCACTTTGCTCCTCTTGTCATTTGTTTTCGTGCTGCATAGTTTGCAACGCTTGTAAGATCCCAATGCCACTGGCATATGTACACCTCCATCTTTGTAACGCAGTTCAGTTGGGACAGTATTTATAGTTTTTTGGTAATTATCTGATTCCAAGACTCTTACTTTCTTGGTAACGTAATTTCCTATAGCAGACGTCCGTTTTCTGCAGCTGTACCTATCGATCAGACCTCTGGCAATGGCCACACGGAATTCTAGATTGGTGAGTCTTTGGGTTCTTGAAGTGCACGAATATGTTATAAAAGCATTGGTAATACAGGCACCAAAGAGAAAATAAAAAATTCTGACCCACCAACGCTTGCTCCTCCGTCCAATAGAATAGGTTCCTCTTATTTGATCAAAGTGATCAACCCCCCCATTCTCTTTTTGTATTGTTGAACAGCCCTTAGACAGTTGATAAGTTTTTTTGAGCCATCTTTGTGTTCTTGTTACATTTTTTTTGAGCCATCTTTCTGTGTTCTTGTTACATGAGTATTTGCTATTTTAGGATGAAAAGCAGTGGACAATATCAGGACTTCCTTTGTGTCTTGCCACACTGAATGCTACATCCTTCTTGGTCCTCCACTTGAAATTCCCTTTGGCCAACAATTTTTTATTATAGTTGGTAAATCGGATCGATTTCTTCTGACCGTTCCAGTAGCAAATAATCCATTCTCATGTAAATACTGCAGCAAGGCAGTATCAGTGAAGAAGTTGTCGAATGTGACATGTTTTTCAAATTCTTCTTCCATTAGTTTTCTTGTCAGATTCTTTACAACCCAAACCTGTCTCAGTTCCTTGAACAGTTTTTCCTGTATATATTTCAAACTCGTATAAGTATCCTGATTGACTGTCACATCGACACCACACTTTATAGCCCCTTTTGATTGGCTTCAAAGGCATATATTGTTTCAGGGTTGATCTTCCCTTGAACAAGATAATACTTTCGTCAACACTTAGTGATGATGAGTTTTTGGCATTTGTTTTTAAATTGTTACCGAGCAGATTTAGTAAAGGACGCAATTTATACAATTTATCAAAGTCTGGATTTCCTGGTTGTGGTTGCTGAGTATTATCATTCAAATGCAGTGCTCTCATTATGTTTTTGAAACGTTTTATAGGCATAACACTGGCTACTTCTTCTACCCTGAATCCTGGATCTGTAGACCAGTATAATTCTATTTGTGGTAAAATGTGATATCCCATTATTACGAGTATGCCTAAAAAAGCACGAATTTCTTTTTTGTCAACCGGTGTCCAATTAGAAATCCTGTTCTGCTCAGCATACAGATTTGTTTGTGTTACTAACATTTGATAAACTTCATTATCAAAAAATTTATCTAGATGTGCAACTGGACGGCATCTATTACTTAGCAGATAAGTGGGTGCTATCAATTTTTCGTCAAAAACTTCTGGATCTGGACGACTGACCCACATTATTTTATTCCAGGGTTCATCCTCATCAACATCAGATTCATTTGACTCTTCAGCTTCACATTCACTCGATTCCTCAGGCTCTGAATCTTGACCCCTCTCTGGTAAAATTATTGAATCAGATACAGGAACCGATACCCTCTGTTTCAAATAGTCCCTTTCCCGAAATGTCCCCTCCCCATAATGTCCATTTCCCAGAAGGTCCCTTTCCCGAAACGTCCATTTCCCAAAATGACCCCTTCCCCAAATGTCCCTTTCACAAAATGTCCCTTTCCCGAATTGACCCTTTCTCAAAATGTCCCTTTCCCGAATTGACCCTTTCTCAAAATGTCCCTTTCCTACGACAGCTATGCGTTTAAACTAGGAATATTTAAATAACATAACCCAAGTAGTCAATCAACTTTTAATCACATACATAAAATATAAAACCAAAACAAACAAACAGTCAAAAGCCTTTATACTTATAAATCAAAACGTCAAAAGCCAATAATTATCCACGTGATATCTAACTGTTAACATAATTATATAAACTGGGAATACACAATCACATAATTATAATATAAAAAAAACAAAAAAAACAGTCAAAAGCCTTTTAATTACATACTTATAAATCAAAACGTCAAAAGCCAATAATTATCCACGTGATACCTAACTGTTAACATAATTTATATTATATTATTATAAACTCATTATAGAAATCAAAGAAGTCTTTGTGAATTGCAGTTTTAAATGATTAAGTGTATTTTATTTAAATAAGCACAGTCTCAAAAATATTATTTTTGTTTAAAATTGTGCCACTGTGATTTGTTTAAACGCATAGCTGTCGTAGGAAAGGGACATTTTGAGAAAGGGTCAATTCGGGAAAGGGACATTTTGAGAAAGGGAGATTTGGGGAAGGGGTCATTTTGGGAAATGGACGTTTCGGGAAAGGGACCTTCTGAGAAATGGACATTATGGGGAGAGGACGTTTCGGGAAAGGGACTATTTGAAACCGAGGGACATTTTGGGAAAGGGACGTTCTGAGCCTGAACGAACCGATATACATTGAGACGGAACACTGGCTATTGGTTCACCAACAGGTTCAGCAACAGGTTCATCTGGATCAGGAGAATCTTCTAATACATGTCGTAAATGTTCTGAGTTATACGCCTCATTTTCATCAAGCTCTAAATCATCTTCAGAGTCACAGTTGTCTGGAATTCCACAAATTTCCTCTAAAGCAAACTCGATGTCTCGATCGCTTATATGTCTTTGTGCCATTTTGTCACCACAAGCCTGAAAGATACAAGAAAAGTATATAAAAGAATATGCATCCCTCCTGAATATAGTGATCTTGCCGGGCAACGGGTTCTATATTCCCACCAAGACATTGCCCTAGCCGGGCAACGGGGGATATGTTCCCACCAAAATTAACCACTAAAATATATGTATATTTCTGTTGAATTTCCAAAAATATTGCCACTAATGTCTAGTATATTGACTAATTGATCGAAATAAATAAATTACTCACCACATCCTCCAGTACGAAAATTGTAAGATGTACGTTGATGAAATTTATAAATGAAAAAACTCGTGTTCGCAACAAAAAACCAGCTTGAACCACCATGACACTTCAAACGTAAAATTTTTTTTTTTTTTAATTTGTTTTGACATATATCTTAGGTGTTGCTATTGTTCAGAAAAATACTCCCAACAAGTAAACTTTGTCAGAAACTACCAAAAAAGTTGGTGGTGAAAATATTCCCTATGCCCGAAAAAGGGTTTCATTCGAATCAGACATTTAATTTCGAAGTTATCACGAGTATAAAAATGCAATACGCGAACCGTTCGACGCCGGCGCCGCGCCTCCGCAGCGTTCCCTACTCTAGAGAGGAGAGGATGGGCACACGGGTAGACCATGACCTGGAATAGGACAGACAGGATACGTTTTATCCCTATATTCCCCCGGGATCGAGACCTACGCGGGTGAAACCGCGGGGCACAGCTAGTCTCAAATATTTTTCAATTTAAGTCATGCACAGCTGTCTGATAATAAATTTTAGGGATAATTATGTCACCATTACTAGTGATGTTTTACCTATATTGTTGAGAAATAAATGGCTCATAAATCAGGTATCTCACATGAACTCTTTCAAGGCTCTTACGTTTTTAATACAAAATTAATCAATTTATCAAATGTTCAAAATGAGTCCTTTCCTGTTGAATACAAAGTCGCACTCTTGATTATTTCGCTCTCTGCCGATTTTTTTATCATGTTGTGGTGGATATTTAGAATATTACGTCTTAAGTTCTGCTTGTAGGTTGTGGACACTTTCATACTGGTTCTTGTAAACTAAATGTATGTAACTGAATATCAGTTGTATGTCCTTCATTTTTCTGAACAATATTTCACATCAAATGTTAAAATTCATGGTCTTCCTTTATTTGTGACACTATGTTATTTAGCAAAAAATAATCCTTATGATGAAGCCTTTCGATCGGTATGATAAAGCTACAGGGTGATTATTTTTCTCATGTAACGGGTTCGATTTCCGGTTCAACCATGTAATTATTTAAATATCTATGAATGCAGTTTAAATTGTTTTTTGTTTTTTTAATTCAAATAATCGTCTTCTTTCAGTAAAATGTTCCCTTTGTTTCCCAAAATACCAGATGACCAGCATACCAGATTCCTAATTTATCAGATTGAAATGAAAATAAGATTTAATAATTATTTATTTTCGATAATCGATCTAAGCACACCTCAACAGAAATAATATTTCGCTGGCAATCTGAAATTATACCATTTATTTTATTATCCTTTGTGATATCCTTTTCTCTTCGTTTATTTTCCAGACAATGATGATTGCTTTTTTCGGTTTTAGTGTTTTGGAAATATGCTTCTTTTTAAGTAATACAATAAATTGCAGCAATGTAGGTTTGGCAGGTATTTTTGTATTTAAATCGCCTATGCCAACCTTCTATGGCATTAGTTGTCCTATTTTTTTGGCCGAAGCAACTGAATACGTCACGTGTAATATTATTAATCCATTGATTATCAAAATATTAATTAAATTTCTGGTACGACTCATTTTGCGGAAATTTCTCAAGAACTGTTAAATAAGCTTCAGGAATTAAATCAGGCGGAAGCAACGCCAAGAGTATTAATACACTTCTCATCAGAAAAATCGAAATACTTACGTTTTTTTTGACACATATTCCTAAATAGGAAGGTCGGGCAAAGTGGCCACCTTACTACCAATTAGATATAATATTAACATGTTTTATGTTACTTTATCAGTTTTTTCTCTTAAACTAATGTAGTTTTGACATCAAATTGTTATTTTCACTTATAAGCAGATATTCAACAGTATTTTTAACTTTAAATCAAAATGGGAAATTGACCACTTTATCTACCCAGGTTGGGTAATGTGGCCTACATAAATCCACGAAGCGGGTAAAGTGGCATAGTCTCGATAAAATATATATTTTGTTAAATTAATTCAAGTTTTATTTAAACTGAACACATGAAATAATTAAATATGATAAAGGAACTCAAAGTTTCTTAATTATTAATAATTTTTTTTATTATTATTATTTTTTTTTTTTTTGGGACAAAAAACAGTTATACATTACAGCATTAACTAAAAAGTAGTTCCAAGTATACAGTCGAAAAAACGTATAACCCACACTATTGTCCACGAAGTGACATCGGAGTATGAAAGAGAACGCATGTTAAATAAAAATAGAAGTAGGTACATATGCAGGGAAAAAAATAAAAGATAAACAAAACAAATACCGGCACATCGAAGGAAGCGGATGACAAGAGCATCCGTCTTATTGGCGACTTGCAAGAGATTGTGCAACCATTCTTTTAAATTTAGACTGTGACAACGCGAAAATGTCAAAATCAATGAATTGTGAGTTATAGGTTTCTAAGAGTCGGCGGAGAGGGGCTCGCACCCCAGCCTTCGTTCTACACCTCGCGGTGTAGAATAGTCGAGGTGCGCGCACTCCCCGCCGAATAACAGTTCTAGGTACTACGTAACACAATCCATTCGAAAGCTCCGTACAATTAAATTTGTTATTACATATACCGTACAGCATCATAACCATGATGTCCAGTGAACGTCTGGAATCCAAACTCAATATCTTATAGTCCCTTAGCAGATCTGCATAGGGAATCCTTGTATGGAAGCACTTATAGTGCGTGCCACGAAGAAATTTTTTCTGAACCCTTTCTATTGCTTGTTTATATTTATCATAATACGGGCACCAGATGGGTACCGCGTATTCCAACTGTGAACGAACGAGTGTTTTATATAAGAAGAGAAAACTGGAAGACTTTTTGAAGTCTTTACAAGACCGAATGACAAAACCATACATACGAAAGGCTTTGTTGATTATGTTGTCGATATGGGTGTCTAAATGTTGCAATCAAGCCATACGCCAAGATCACGTGTGCACTCTTTTTTTTTCAATTGTATTTCGTTCAAGATATATGGAAAGTTAATAGCATTTTTGTTTTTAGTAAAGGAAATGAAGTGACATTTTGGAAGACTAAGATGAAGTTTATTGGCCAGACAATATTGTGAAAGCCTGCATAAGTCCTCTTGTAGTAGCAAACAATCCTGAGAGTTTGTGCAAGCCTTAAATATTTTGATGTCATCGGCGTACATTAGGAATTTAGAGTTGACTATGCAGGATTTTATGTCGTTTATAAATAAGATAAAAAGCAATGGGCCCAAAACAGATCCTTGAGGCACACCTGATTCGACTACAGCATAATCAGACGCGAATCCATTGATGACAACCTTTTGAGTCCTGTGAAATATATATGCAATTATATTTCAATATGCTTCAATTATCGAGAAGCAATTTGTGGTCCACCTTGTCAAAAGCCTTCTGAAAATCAGTGTATACAGCGTGTATACATCAACCTGCGTGCGCATGTCCATGTTTTCAAACAAAAATTGTGTAAAAATGATTAAATTTGTGGTAGTTGATTTAGATTTAACAAAGCCATGTTGTTCGGGTATAATAAGGTGATTTAACTGTGGAAATAGGTGGCTGTGCACTAGTCTCAAAAAGTTTAGACAAGGTGGACAAGATAGATATTTATTTATTTATTTATTTATTTTGGCTCTTCAACAATGAGTACACTATAACATTTACAAAAAAAAAAACACTTCAGACTTAAATTTAAGTGCCTCATCACTTAAAGAAGATCACTACATGCACTATACTGTACGCATACACTGCTATGGACACAGGGCAAAACGAAAAAAACAAAAGGATATATATGTAGTGAAACATTACAACAAAAGATTGTGAAAAATTACAACTTAGAATAATACACAAGTTTTAAATGACATACAATGACAGTTACACTGATCACGGCAAATATTTACGAACGCTCACATTTAAAGAATCTTTTCATGGTAGGCACAGATGTAAGAAATATGGGTCGATAATTCTCAACGTTTCCTTTGTCACCACTTTTGTGAATGGGCGTGATGAAAGCTCTCTTCCACACACAAGGGAAAATCCCTTCCTTGAGACATTTATTAAATATTATGTGTAACGGGACACAGATGGTTTGCGCAGTGTTCTTAAAGAAAGAAGGGGGTAGGCCATCCGGACCAGCTCCTTTAGCTACGTCTAATGCGTTAAGCGCCTTAAGTATGACACTCTCTTCGAAATAAATATCCGGAATGCATACAGAGTTCACGTCAAGGCTTTCTGGTGGTGTCCAAATGTTGGGGTCAAAAGTTGAGGGCTCGTATACTGAGTTGAAGAAGTCAGAAAACAGTGAACATATCTCAGCGGGGCAGTTAGATGATTTATTTTTGAACTGCATATTAGTTGGGATTCCGGTACCTTTCTTTCGGTTAGAGATGAACGTCCAGAAGTGCTTGACATTAATAGGTATGCTATCTTCGACAGTTTGCATGTACTTGTTGTAACACTGTTCACAAAGTAGTTTGAAACGTCTACGCAGAATAGAGAACTTGTCATAATCAGATAAGTTACGCAGTTTTTCCATCTTATCCACGCGCGTTCTTTATTTTTGAAGGTTTTAATTAGGGAAGCGCTAAACCAAACGGGAAAAGTAGTTGATTTATGACGTGACAGAGGAATATGTAGTCTGACGATTCCATATATATGGTCATAAAAGGCATCCACGGCTTGTTCACTGGAGAGATTAAGAAACAGTTCGTCCCAGTTCGATTTCTTTAGTTCTACATTAATCTGTTGGTAACTAGCTTTAAAGAAATTGTATTAAACTTCCCCGCAGTAAAAACAATCAGGGTCGTCATCCATATCATCATCAGTTTTAGTGCATTTTTTAATTTTAGTTTTAGATTTTTTGGTACTTTTCTTTGGAACAATATAGTAAGTTTAGAAACTCTCTTTGGTGCCTTCTTTTGTTCTTGTTGTGTTTTTTCTTCTTGTAATTCTTGTTTATATGGACTGCTAGTTAAAATTGCTGTACGACCCCTCTTTCTGTTTATTTTTTTTGTTTTAGGTAATGCCTTGGGAATCGGAAACAAGTCTTTAGGCGTTACTGCGAATGATGTGCTTGGTTGTGGATCTAACATTGGCGACGTTATTGTGCTTGGTTGTGGATCAACCATTGGCGACATTAATGTGTCTGCTTGCGAATCCAACAATGGTGGTGTCATTGCTAGTATTTCCTCCAGGACATCCTGTAGAACTGATGGAGACTCTTCTCTTTCAGGTGTCTCATTCTCTTTGTTGGCCTCATTTTGTTGTATTTCTGGTTCAGCAAGTGCCACATCTGTTGTATCTGCAGCCAAAAAGTCATGGTCTTCGAAGACGTGGCGGTCTATTGGCTCTATTCCACATTTACGAAAACCGTTGACTGCAATAGACTGTTGGGCTGCCTCACTGTAGGTTTCGCCAAAGAGTTTGCTGAATTGGAATACAGTTATTGCTCTTCCTGGATTATTGCGCAGATACTTCTCAACTGCACGGATGTAATACTTGCAGATACTTCTCAACTGCACGGATGTAATACTTGTTCACAGGCCCCATGAAAGATACATCCAGTGGTTGAAGCCTGTGACTGCAGTGCGGCGGCAAAAATAAGACGGTAGTGTGATTTTTTCTTGCCGATTCAATAAAATCCAAAATTTTTGGTGTGTGTATTATGTCCATCAAGAATCAGGAGAGCTGGATCATCTTCAGTCGGCTTAGAGAATTTGAGGAAATGTTTAAACCAATCTGTAAAAATGTCCAACTGCATCCACCCTGAAAGCAAATCCTGTGCCTGGTGGTGCCCCATCTTGAAGTTCCACCTTCATTCTTTTTCGGGGGAAAATAATAAAAGGGGGAATAAAGTTTCCACCAGCCGCCATACAAATTACAACGGTGCTTAATACACCCCGCTCTGCTGAGGTGATAGCGCCCACCTGCTTCTTTCCCTTTTGCGCTAATATTTTAGAGCTTTTGCTCTGCACTGTCGTAAAAACAGACTCATCCACATTAAAAATACGATGAGGTGGGTAGTTTGTTTTACACCTCACCTCTTCCAGTAGGTCAAAAAATTTCATGACACTTACTTTATTAAATCCCTGTGCTCGAGCAAGAGAGGTTGCTTCTGGGCTTCTTAATGTCAGTTCCAGATGACGTTTTCTAAAAGTAGAAATCCATGCTTTTCCAGCCATTTGAGTATGTTTATTAAACTTGTGTTCTATATTATTGCGTTCAGCCAACTGATAGGCCAGTCTCCGTACATCCTGTAAAGTTAATCCGTAAAATCGCTTTTCCATTTCTAAAATGTGATGCACCAATTCTTCTTCTTGCTCCATACTAAAAGTTGGGCGGCGAGACCCCAATATTTTTTTATTTTCAATAGCTTCTTTGTTTATTCCTTTTACACGTCTTTTGAGCGTCGATCGAGGAACTTTGAATTCTTTGCTAGCCTTGAGGAAGCCCATTTCTTCGTTTCGCACAGCTCTTATAGCTTTTTCCATCGCATCCGGGTCCCATGTCTGTTGCTGCGACGTCCGTTTGTATGTACTCGGGATATTAAATGGACGTGGGGCCGCTTTAAACGTTCCATCTCCGTAAATATATCCATTGTTTTTAACATTTCCATTGCCAGTCGGGTACCAAATATAATAATTTTTTCATCTGTCCGTCCCATCATCAAACAGAAAAAAGTCAGAAACAACTTTATCTGGCAACTTGATATCACTGAAATTTTTGAAAGAAGTACGACTCGTATTCAAAAATTTGTTACGAGTCATAAACAAGGAACTTTTTTTGCTGGTGAAAGATGGTATTTCATGTTCTGATGTTGAAAGTTTAGTATTTTGACTATTAAAATGTTCTTCAAATATCTTTGGAATAGCACCAAAATTAGTACATTCCTCCATTATTACACTAATCGCATTTCGTACGCTATCAGGACTCAGGACGACAAATATGATTTGGAGTTTTTATTACCGCCTTATTTTCATCTAATGTTATAGACGTATTGCATTATTTTTGCTTATAACAACGCCAGTTTGTTGATCCCGATTTATTTTTTAGGCAAAAATTGTACCTGTGGCCTTGGCAGAGCAGAACGGGAATTCAAGGTACTTTCCCTTCATGTGGCATATCCGTGGGACGCCCTGTATATATAAAATATCTCTTATTTATATAATTTTAGTGCTCTAATTTGTGCTATTGAATACTATTTCACATTATTGAAAGATTTAATATCCTATTACGCTATAATGGCCCTTGCATGGGGGAGAAAAAAAGGTAAACAAGCCTCATACAAAATAGCTTGTTTCAATCATAACAATCGTTTATTGACCCGTATAGGTCTGACTCTTGTGAAATTTAATTTCAGAGAAGATCAATCAACTTAGCTAATATTTGGCACTTTTAAAACTTAAAATATATTTTTGGGAAATTATACCCTAAACCTAGTCAAACAGTATGTATTAAAAAAACTAATCTACATTAAGGACTAGGTATAAAGTAAAACCAATAAACACTTCTAAAAATACAAACTTATGAAAAAAACTATCTTCTAGTATAAAATAATAGTTAATGGGGAGAATCATATGGCTATTAATTAGATTTATGTTATTAGATAATGTAATGATTTTGCATTTGTATAGAATATTTTTTTTCTAACTGACAGCTGTGATGCTGGGGAGTTTGTTGCGCCACTTCTTCCCAGCTAAAGCACTAGGAAGTGGTGAAGGGTGGGCGTTTTGAGACTGAGTTATGTAATTTTGGGCGTTCGAAAAGTGCCCAGCCTAGTTTGAATAAATGACTTTTGATTTTGATTTTGAATCGGTCTTATAGTTTTCTGAGAAGGAACTAATACTAATTTGTGGTTTAAAGTACCCTTGTATTACAAAGTAAAAAAAAAAAAATTGCGAATGTTCAATAATGAGTTACTCAATATTGAACTTTCGCAAAGATTTTTTAAATTCAAGAAAATTACACGCCGACTGTTGGAGACATACATAAATGATAGCCTCAACTTGATATTAATTAAGAATATTGTAATGTGAGACGACTACATAAAATGGTTGACACAAGCGATCGCGACATTTATAGCGATCGATACGTTACGTGTGCTCTCTCTTCGCCGACTAGAGGGCGTGCGCGCCGGCCGGCAGCCGGTGCCCCCGGTTCATGGCATTTAGGCGCGTTCACCGACTATTAGATCTAATAGTAGGTTGGTTAATTTTCTTTACCACTTCGATTCGAGTAATTTCAGATATGTCATCCTTTACGGGGCCACTTAAATTTTAAACCGAATAAATTTAAAAATAATATCAAACAGAAGATCTTTACACACATCTTGGTGTCACAAATTGCGAAATGAAATCACCTAATGCTTTAGCAAAGTGTTTTGAATTTTTTTTCGTCCGAATTAGACTTGAGTGTCTCATAAAGGTTTGGATCAAGATCAGCACAAATAAAATTGTCAAATATATATTATTATTATAAGTACTCATACCAGAATATGAATATGGTGAAAACCGCAATGGTATTCTACTGAGTTCATGTGGCAGCAGACTTTCCCGAATATTTTTCCCTTGGTTATTAGATCCATATTTTTTTTTACTTTGATGCGAAATATCGTGGCGATCGTGTGATTTTTGCCCTGGAAACAATTTTTCTTTGATTTCTTACCGCGCGCCGGGGTGGGGGTGGAACGTGACGGTGACGAATAAATCTGGGCGACCATAGTGTCGAACATAAGTCATAGCATCTTGGGCTCGGACGTGCATTTATCTCGGCCCGCATGTAGCACGCAAGGAGGATGGCAATACTAACATTTGACCCAACTGATCAGTTGCTTTACAAGAGTTTTAAGGGATGGAAGAATGTAGAAGTGAATATAGAATTCTCAGTGATTTTTTGTGTACTTTCGAGTTTTGTATAACGAAAATTCTCTGTTCATGGTCATAGTGAATTTTTTAATTTATATATAAGATTAGAAAAGAATATCGTCTATAAAGTGTGTATAATAGTGTCACTGACTCTGGCAGGGCCACCATCAGGGATTTTAATTTTGATTACACAAAAAATTAGTCATTTGTCACCAAATATCAGAATTTGTCGGTCACTGGTTCAAAAGTTATAAGGGTTTATAGGTGGCCGATCTAAAGAGTCTCCCCAACAGGGCCGCATTTATATCTCAAAAACTAGGGCACCTAGCGAAGATCTGTTTTCTCCCATAATTTGTCGCCAAATATCAGAATTTGTCGGTCACTGGTTCAAAAGATGGACTATTACAATATCATAGTCCAAGAGTTAGATCGAAGAGTCTAGCTCTTGGACTATACCTTAAAAATTGAACTCATTATATCTTCTAGACTAAGACCCGAATAAATCTGTGACTTTGCGACTGATTCCGACTAATTAGCGAATAAATTTCCCCTAAAAATCCCATTTTTTTTTTTAATATTATCGATGGGTACCATTTGCTATTTCCACTGAATCCTATGTTATAACAACATGTGTTCTAGCAAAAAATTATTTACCTTTATCAAACTACTACTATTAAAAAGCGTGTGTGCGCGTTATTATACATGAGGTAATTAACTTAACCTTTTTTCTACTACTTATTTAAATGGAAAAATTAATTCGATAAAAAGAATAAACATGATTGTTTGAATTTAAAGATGCTATTATAGATGTGTGGTGCAACTGAGATATCTTTATTTCCCATAAGAAATTTTGCTTACACGAGAAATATTTAACTAATTAAAAAACAAGTACAGTTTTGGCACAAAAAGGAATAATTATTATAACACGTATTCTAAAAGTGTAGTGTAAACGCTAATAATTTAACACAGCTAAAATGTAAACATACATTTATGATCTCCATGTAAATAACATGCTTTTAAAAACCTTGTCTTGGGCGTTATTATGTTTAATAACTGACTGCGGTTATAGCTGGCAGTTCGTAATCTGTTTTATATTTTTGCAGTTCCCATTCTGGAATACAGGTTTTTGATTATAGTTAACAATGTTTTATACAGGGTGAGAGCCCTCCGCACACAAGAACTATACTTTACAATTAAATCTTATAAAAAACCACGAGTTTTTCTTGACACGAGAGCTTGACAATGATCCTCGGTCTTGCTAGTGGCTTGGTTAGAATATTTGCTAGCTGATCTTCACTAGATCTACTCTTAAGCATGGAATCTCTTCAAGAACGACAAGATCACTCATAAGCCGAGATAGCGAAACAGTCTCCCTGGCTTCTTCCTTTTAAATATTCAACATGTTCACAAATCATATTTTTAACACCATAGTTTTCACATGAATGTTTAGTTTGCCTAGCCACAATTGTCCTTGTTTTATCGAGTGATATCGTAGCAAATGCTTATTATATCGGTGCGTACCACGAATAAGCGCACATTTCCCTTTCTGATTTGTAGCAAAACTGATTTCCTGATCCATTTTTATACTGTACAAAATTATGGGTCGGTAGGGTTTTTGCGGGAAATAATACCACATTTTTTTCCCTTTTTACCTTTTGGCAACAACTGTCACTTAAAAAATATAACAAAAGGAATAAAAGAAAATTAACGTCAAAAAAGAGGTTATAAAACCTATGAGGTTTTAACTTTAACATATACTAATTCAACTTTGTAATTTATGTAAGCAAAATAACATTCATTGTGTTATTTGTAGCACACATATAACATAACACAATAAATGTTATTGTCGTTGTCTTTTCCGCTCGACACAACTTCTGCTTTAGTGTTGATCTTATAATTGTCCAAAGTACCCACAACTATTTTTTAACGCCTAGTTGTTGCATGCTTGTAAAACTAATCAATAATGCATGTACTGAACACTTGAGATATCGAATAATTCACAAATATATCTAGTTCGTCGTTGCAATATCTTACATTATTTGTTATTTGATTTGATTACAAAATACTAGTTTCGGTTTTTTATTATCTGTAATGCTGTTAAAGCGTTACTACTCTAGGTACGGATTATTTAGTTCGAATTTGTGATATTTTAAATTATGATTCGATTATAAATACAATTATCAATCCCTAATTTGCATTTTCTGTACCTATGGCACTGTAAAAGAGTTAATGTAGAAAAAAAGGTACGTTTTGCGAAAGGTGCATTTTGAGAAAGGTGCATTTTGAGAAAGGTGCATTTTGAGAAAGGTGTATTTTGAGAAAGGTGCATTTTGAGAATGGTGCATTTTGAGAATGGTGCATTCTAAGACTGAGGCGTTCATTTCTGCTACTGGTAACCTAACTACTATTATGGGTGTGTGGTGCAACTGAGATATCTTTATTTCCCATAAGAAATTTTGCTTACATGAGAAATATTTAACTAATTTAATAATATTATAATTTAAAGTACAGTTTTGGCAAAATAAAGAACAATTATTACAACACGTATTCTAAAAGTGTAGGGTAACCGCTAATAATTTAACACAGCTAAAATGTAAACATACATGGGTAACCGCTAATAATTTAACACAGCTAAAATGTAAACATACATACATTTATGATCTCCATGTAAATAACATCCTTTTAAAAACCTTGTCTTGTGCGTTATTAAAAATAATATGTTTAATAACTGACTGCGGTTGTAGCTGGCAGTTCGTAATCTGTTTTATATTTTTGCAGTTCCCATTCTGGAATACAGTTTTTTGATAATAGTGAACAATGTTTTATACAGGGTGACAGCCCTCCGCACACAAGAACTATACTTTACAATTAAATCTTATTAAAAACCACAAAGAACACGAGAGCTTGACAATCAGTAGGTACCTATTAGGTCAGAGATCTTTCTGATCCTCGGTCTTGCTAGTGGCTTGGTTAGAATATTTGCTAGCTGATCTTCACTAGATCTACTCTTAAGCATGGAATCTCTTCAAGAACGACAAGATCACTCATAAGCCGAGATAGCGAAACAGTCTCTCTGGCTCCTTCACTAGCGGCATCAACTTCTGCCTCGGTGGTCGAAATAGAAACGCTTGCCTGTCGTTGGCTTGTCCCGGTAGCCCTCTGCGCCCTCTGCTAGCCCTCTCTGCCCTCTGCTAGCCCTCTCTGCCCTCTGCTAGCCCTCTCTGCCCTCTGCTAGCCCTCTCTGCCCTCTGCTAGCCCTCTCTGCCCTCTGCTAGCCCTCTCTGCCCTCTGCTAGCCCTCTCTGCCCTCTACTAGCCAGCTCAATGAGGGGGTCTCACCGGACAACGTAGATACGATAGGAGAAGATTGCAGACAATTGTTTATTGCACGTTAGTAGAACAATACAACACTTTACACGATCATAACATTATACTTATTATAATAATTATATTATATTGATGCACGACACTACAAGATTATAGCAGATAAAATTACGTTAATTTATCAGGCAGCAACAAGCCTGGGCAAGGTCTAAAGGTGAAGTGACGACCATACTGGAAAAAGACTGCACGGAAGTTTCTGGCGTTCTGAATTTGAATTGAAAATCGAATGGTGATGTGGCCAGCCATAAAAGGATTGCCAGCAATAAATGATCGGATGAGTGAGTATGGAAGGGAAGGACTTCGTCACAACAACACCGATCACACGGCGCAAAAAATTATGTATTCTTTTTTTTTTTAGGAGTTGAAAAATAATATGAAAAATAAAAAATAATCCAAAAATGATTGGTGGTTGATATATTTTGTTGGTGGGAAATGCTTTATACAACGCGAATGTACAATAGATTAAATTCCCAATTTATACAGCTTTCATACATATTCCTGCATTCATCATCATTCAGTCTTTATTCCTTATTGGAAAAAGACGACGAGGATAGGTACCTAGAGGAACCCTAAATTATAATTAGAGGTTACTCATGGAATTAATCTCTAATAGCGGAGGCTTATTTAGTAGTCAGTCACCACCCGCTGACATGGTGAACATAGCTTATGGCTTATTTAAAGAGTCGCTAATAACCGCTCTATGACCTATATACAAGGAGTTGCCCAGCTTGGCTAAGGTACGTACCTAGTTAAATGACGACGTGTCTAGAACACGTTAAGTATTAATGATTATATCATAATCATTATAAGATATTAAGTAGTTTAATAAATTGACCGAGGCTTATTTTCGGAGTTGACCCCACTCCTTTAGATTAGTGTAGGTTTTTAAAATATTTATCATTAATTCTGGATAAAGAATGAGCTTTATTTATAAAAGAGTTTCAATCCGCTCCTGTACTGTAAGTTAGTGGTAAGTATTAAGTATGAATAAGTTTTAATTAATTATATCAATTAATAATTAATAAAAAAAAAAAACATATTTAAGATAAACATTTTGTTTATAATATTATGATGGTTTCGAAAAGGAATGGTGAATGCGGAAAAATAGTCAAAATTAGTAATGGGAAATTATATCTAATTATAAGCTTTTAAACGAAGTATTCGTTGATAAAAGTATTATTATATGGGTTAGGAGCCGTTCGGCCCAGTATGGAATTAATGTAGGTTTATCGTAAATACAATATTTAGTAAATCAACATGTGACTGCAAAAATAAAATCAAGTGAATAAAGTTAGTGAAGTTATGGTATGGGTATGGGCTTGTTAATTCCTCGTTTGGATTATAATTTTCTAATAGTGTATTTAGTTGAATTCTTAAATTTTCTGCTGTATGAGTTGGGATTATGGTTGATTTGAGATTGAGATTATGCTGATGAGTTGGGGTTATCTTAGTCTTAGTTCGTAAATTGTTTCTGGTTCGTTTAATTGTGTTAGATCCATTGTAAATTATATATTTTCCCAAAGTAAATGATAAAAAGGATTGATCGGATGTTATGGTATGGATAGGGGTTAATGGTAATATTATAGTTAATAATCGATTCTATTTATCTACACTAATATTATAAAGAGGAAAGATTTGTATTTTTGTGTGTATGTTTGTAATGAATAAACTCAAACTACTGCGCCGATTTCAAAAATTCTTTCACTATTAGAAAGCTACATTCACCCTGAGTAACATAGGCTATAATTGATAAAGATTACACGCGGGCAAAGCCGCTGGTGTCAGCTAGTATTTAATATTTCGTTTAGTCTGGTGGCAGCTAGTATTTAATATTTTGTTTAGTCTGGTGGCGATCCACATAATTTCTCCTTTGTAAATACTCTTTTTCTCAATGTGTTCGAAGAACGAATCATCAAAGCGCTGCCCGCTAAAGCAAGGCACAGAGACAACCTGGTTGTATACTCCAGATAGAAGGCCAGATTGATTCGCACACGACATTTTTGAGTAGTATTTTACTTTAGGCAATGTCACTTTTATATTACATTCTCCCTTGCCTTGTTGTCGGAAGCATCCTCCCATTTCTTCGCGAGTGAACCATCTTGAAACGTCCGTTATCTTCGATAGTATTGATAACTCTTTTTTTTATGTGCCAAAATATTCCATGGAATGCTTTCTGTGATGCTTTCTCCTCCTCCATTTGTCCGCAAACCGTGAATACATTGGGGAGAGCACACGCCGTCTTGTATGTATACCATCCTCCTGCACCAGTAGAGCTGAAAAAGTTGCAGAATGCTCGTTTGTCCCGATGGCTCCTCCATACAGCGGCAAATATAGTAAGTGGGAGAAACATTCTTGTTGCCTGTCTTGCTGTTGTAACCAAAAAAAGACGGCGGTTCTTAGCCATTTGCCACCTCTACTGACTGTCGGGAGCATTTCCCGATTTGAAATTACATGAAAGAGTGCATTTCTGGGCCTTGTCTCCGAATTTTCGGTGATACCAGCAAATACCAGAAGTATCGGGCCTTGATCGGCTTCTGAAGCGCGAAGAACCCGAAGAATTTCTACGCCTGAAGGGTGAACGGCATCTCTCGCTTAAATTAAGCTGTGCAACCTGATGTGACAGCTCGGTTCTAATGCGTTCAGCTATCAAATCTTCCATCTTCTTGAGCATATCGTCAAATGTGACTGCGGATGTACTTGCTATCTGCGTTGCTCGGCGTGACGTCACTTCACACACTTTATCGGCTAACTCTGCCACGTCATCAAGAGTGGAGGTAGTCTGCGACGCAATGAACGCCTGCACGTCAGTGGTAAGACGGTTTGACCACAAACTGCGTAAAACATCATCGCTGATACCATCGCCGGCCAAAGATCGAAGATGGCGCAAGAACTGGCTCGGTTTTCTATCGCCTAATTCCTCTTGAGTCAACAGTTATCGCAAGCGTTGTTCGCGTGACGAACATAATCGTTTGATAAGCTCTTGTTTTAATTTATTGTACTTATCTGACTGTGGTGGGTTGACGATGACATCGCGAACTTCCCTCGCAATGCTATGATCCAACTGCTGTAGGACCGTGTAGAATTTAGTCTGGTCCGTCTTTATTCCTCCTAGCTCGAACTGCGCCTCGACTTGGGCGAACCAAATATCGGGGTCGTAAGGCCAAAAGGGAGGGGCGTACCGACACTCGATCCACGCCTGAGGAGGACGACGAAGGCGTGGTGCAATCTTCAAATTTTTCTTCCGACATCACGTCGGGGTCACCAATATTTAGCGTAGGGCTAAAAGTCAGTTTTCTTCTGACCTTGACAGCTTGTTACCTTGTTGTTGCTACGTTACTGTCTGTTTACGTATAATTTTCTGTAAGAAAATTGTATCTGGTGGGCAACTGCCCGATGATTGATGTCAGGATATTGTATATATACCTCATGCATCTCCTTGCGCGATGCAGGACTTTGCGTAACGTCAGTGAGATGCGTAGTTCACATACGGTAATGTAATCAGCCTCATCTTTGATGTTCCAAAACTAAATTTTTCTGACATGATCTTATTTCTACTCCTTCCTGTGCCGCTCGTTGTTTGAGCGCGCAATGACTTCGTTGTCCACACTGTGTTTAATTAAAGCGATATCTGAAATAACGATTCTTTAAAGCATGGCTTTTATGATGATGGTGGTGGTCGGGCGGCTTTTAATTACTTTTCCGAAGTTGGATGCAGTCTTGCAAGGATGCAAATTTCTTCTAAGTTCCAATCACTCATGACAATCTCTTTGAAGAATAGTTGCGCGTTCTATAAGCGACCTATCCTGGTACGACATTAAAATATTAAAAAAAAAAAGTTCTTATTTTTCCCATAATCTTTTTCCATGTTGGCTTTGTGGCAGCTGTCTGTTCCATAGAATTTATCCGTGTTCGATTTTCGTAAATGACTCGTGTTAACTATCTTTTCAGATTGTTTTTTTTTGTATTCTATCCTCTTCCAACATTTTTAATTTTGATTTGGGGCTTATGCATAGAAGTGATTTCTAAATGTGATAGAGCGGTGTTTTTTGTGTTGAATGCTACCACTTGTCACAGCCGCACATGTCTGTCGTTGTATTAAATTCGTTCTTTTGCCGCCTACGAATTTGGCAAATTATACTATTAAATTACTCCAGGGCATTGCTATCACAGTCGTCTATCAACTTCATGAATGTGTAACTATGCGGACATTCATTTTTTCTTTCACTATTACATGTACCGTATGTAACGTGTTTATAAGAGTTGGTTTATGTATTATTTTTCCTAATTCAGTTGTTTAGGATGTATGTATATTTATAGCACAATATTAAATGACTGGGGAGCATTCTGTGTGTGGTAAGCATTTTTTTCGACATATTCGGCTTTAAGTGTAATAACTTTTTTCTTAACATTCCCTTCCTAAAGTCCCATCGCACATTTGGGATGCCTGGGGTGCCGAAAATACTCTCAGGGATCAAAAAGTGGCATTGCATCACTTCTTCACGAGTCATGTGATTGAATCCGACTCGCGATGGCACTTCATTCGCACTAAGAGAATCCTCTGGAACCGCGATTCTGATGTTCTGAAAATCGAAGCTAACCTTTTATTTGAATCACCTGTTCGCAGTTTTGTTAACACTGCAGCAAGTATAATTTTTTTTCCCGTGACTGTTGAGGCTTGTGGCGGTTTGTAACAGAGAAGATGAGTGGAATTCCTGATTATTTACATCCTCTTAATCTTCAAAGGGTTTAGTAGACATTGACATTTTTTTATATTTCTTATCCAATATGATATCTTTATTTCTTCTATTTCGCCCGTTGACTTTCAACAAAACTTTTTCTAATAATTACATCAAAATGTAACTCTCCTCGTATTTTTCGACATGGAAAATCGTGGAAAATCGGAAAATCGCGGATCGTTGGATTTCGGTATAAGAACACGATCTGGACTCAATGACCCAGATGGTGGGAAAAGGAAAGGTGGACGTATCACTGCAAAGCATCATGGTAATCGAGCATGACGTGTGAGAACACGATCTGGGCTCAATGGCCCAGAATGTGGGAAAATAAATGGGATAAAATGGGAAAAAATAGGAAGCACGACCAGGTTTTTTTTAACTCTGGAGGTGGGAAATGGGAATAACACAATCGGGGCTTTGGAGCCCCTAAGATGGGGAATTAAAAATGGGAAAAAAATTGGAAGAACCCCGATTCGTCGAGTCCTCAGGTCACTGGTAAGATGATTCGAAAATAATAAGAGGCGCGTTGCGACTCCGAGCCATACCTAGAGGTCAAACAACCCTCATGATTATAGCAGTCGGGTAAAAACACAACCCTCTTGATCGTAGCAGTCGGGTAAATTATAATTATGTATGATGGGATAGAGAAACGCATAACTCCTGTTCGCCGCAGTTGGGTAAAGAACCGAACGACTACCGGCGAAATGCTTGGAGGATATTGCAAGCTTTCTTGCAAAAAAACATCGCATGTCGAGAATATTCTAAGCTAGTTATTAAATTTTAAAGAGCTTACCATGTTCAGATAATCCTATTAATTATTTGGAATAAATAGCTTGATTTTGTAAATAATTAAATTTTGTCGTATTTACAATGACAGCTGGAATAGAATGACATGACATAATGTAATGTTACTTCACTTGTATATTCATTGATATTGCTATCCTCTAACTGCATGTCTCCATGTTCAACTGCAATATTGTGAAGTACTGCTAGAGATACTATGGTTGTTTTAACATTTTTTAGCTTGCAGGTCATGCCATGTAAAAGGCATTGAAAGCGTTGTTTCCACAATCCAAAGCAGCGTTCCACAGTATTTCTTGTTGCTATATGTGCTTCGTTACATTTTTCCTCGCTTCTATTTTGAGGCCTTAAAATAGGAGTGAAGAGATATAGCTCTAATTTGTATCAGTCTTCCTCTAAATGATCTCATGTCAAAACGCTCTTTGAGTGATGACTCGTTAAAAATTCGGGCGTCGTGCGTGCTATCTCTCCATCGTGCAACAATATCTCGGATGCGAAGGTGTGCATCATAAGTTACCTGTAAACATAGAAATGATTTTGATATGAGTGCAATCAATGCAACCAATAATAGTGGGGAAATTTCGTATTTCATGAAATTCCCTCATCATGAACTGTTCTTCCGAAAATGTATTGGGCATTTTAATAAAGGATGCCGAGTGTCGACTGAGTGCACGTTCTACTTGGGCACAAATCCGACTGGTGGTTGGTTGAGACAATCCGTGGTGGTCTCCAGCATTTTCTTGAACCTTCAATGAAAAAAGGGCTGTAAGACGTGTGATAAAAACTTATATATATCATGGCAGTTAAAACCTGGTTTTCTGGTGAGGTACCAGAACCTCTACGATCGAACATAAGATCCTCACGAACAAGGTTAATTATGAAGGTCGCTGTAGATTTTGTAAAGCGATAAAGCTTCCGAAAGTCTTCGTCGTCCAAAGAAAATGGATCATTTCTATTTCTGTAAACCTTTCTTCGAAGCGGGCGGTTTTCAAGGCGCGCAATTCTTTCAATAGTGTCCAAACTTTGTAAAGCTTGCATTGCAAACTAAATTAGACACAGAGAAGTCTAAAATAAATTAAATACCTACAACTGCAGCTCCTCGAAGTACGATTGTTTACGAAACTGACTTTAGGCTGACACATGTTACTGTTACATTTGTACGTCAAATGTCATTTTCTTATTAATCAGCTGATAGTCGGCCAATTTTTTCCCTATAGTACTGTTAAAGTAGGGTTCTGGCTTTGATAACTTTATAGTAGGTTTATAGAACGTTTTTGAGCTAAAATGCGTTTATGAATAGCACTATTTGACAACCAGACGTTAGCAAGGGGTTAGATGCTCTATAACTTATTATGAATACTTATTATTATTAATTCCTCGTTAAGATTATAATTTTCTAATAATGTATTTAGTTGAATTCTTAATTCTTCTGCTGTATGAGTTGGGATTATAGTTGATTTTTTTAGTCTTAGTTCGTAAATTATTTCTGGTTTGTTTAATTGTGTTAGATCCATTGTAAGTTATATATTTTCCCCAAGTAAATGACGAGAAGGATTGATCTTATGTTATGGTATGGATGGTTATGGGTTAATGGTAATATAATAGTTTAATTATATTTAATAATCTATTCTATTTATATTTAATATTTTGTTTAGTCTTCAACCACCTAGTACGGGGTGCGTGTCGTAGTCGGTCGCGGGGACCTAGAGGAATACACCCTGTATGTCGGTGGTTTGCGTGCGCGTATATTTAAGGATATTCTCCTTAGACACGCTGTATGTCTGTAACCAGTCTCCACCAGAAGTGACCACGAATGGTTTTACGTACACTCCTGGGTTTGACTGGCTTATGATTCTACCGTTCGGTAGATTGGTGGTGTGGTGTGATGTAAAATATATAAGATTTTTGTTTGTGTATTGTTGGAGTAATTGTTTTGTAAGCGGGTAATGTATTAATACGTTTTGGTCTACCTTATGATAGAGTAAATTTAATTAAGAGGGTAATGATGGTATGATGACATTGACAGGCAGTTTTCTTCTGACCTTGACAGCTTGTTACCTTGTCGTTGCTACGTTACTGTTTTTTTTCTGTAAGAAAATGTTAAAAAAACTCATATTATGATATGGTAAAAGTAATATAAAATAAGTCAATAATAATATTATGTAACGAGTTATTGCCGAAATGTTTTTACGAAAATTATAGGTACGTTGGCTATGGATGCCTTTTTGAATTTTGAAAAATTTTCACTTTGTTAATATTGTTTTTTTAATATTCTTTCTTGATTTTCTTTCCTCTGTTTATAATGATTGTATACTTGGTTGATTATGTATTTTCTTCGTTGTGTGCTTGTTATCTGCTCAACTGTCGATTGGTCTTCTAATGGCTGTTAGCAATTATAATTTCATTATGTCTTGTTAATGACTGTTGGAGGTTTATGAGGTAATTAAATTTCTTCTTGGATTCTTTGTATTGGGCGCCAGTGTCCCGGGAGCCCCCTCTGCCCTCCGCTAGCCTGCTTAATGAGGGTCTCACCGGACAACGTTGATAAATGTGGTGGTAAACGAGGTAGACGATAGGGGAAAGCGGTTTATTACTTGTTATTAAATACGACACAACATGATTATAGGATTATAGCAATATTATCACAGTACTTAGAAGAATGATGGTTATAATAATTGCAGATAGTAACACGCCTCGGCAAAGTCCAAAGATGAAGTGTCCACCAGACTGGAAAAAGACTGCACGGGAGTTTGTGGCGTTCTGAATTTAAATTGAAAATGGAATGGTGATGTGGCCAGCCATAAAAGGATTGCCAGTAATAAATGATCGGATGAGTATGGAAGGGAAGGACTTCGTCACAACCGTAAGTCTTTATCTGGCCAAATATTCAAATACCTCCAAAGTTGGCCCATAAAATTAATTCATGTAATAAATATATTGTAGATTGTTGTTGGACTATACACTAATAAATGATTATTCATTTACTTACCAACGTTCCAATTGCAGAATCCTTCACACTACAATAATTTCTAATACAACACCAGAACTGTCAAACGGAACTGATCCACAGAATAAAATGATGCGTTCTTATTTTTTTTTACAGTGTTGGTAACGAGAATTTTGGCATGTTTTGTTTTTTATGGATTACAAATATCATTGCCAGTTTATTAAAAAAAATCGGAATCGATTTAGAACATTATTTTAGACAAAAAAAATAGTTTTGCAGGGGTGGCGTTAGATCTGACGCCATCGCGCGGAAATTCGCTCTCTGGAATGACTGCCAGACTTCGGCGGGGGCTTCTTTACTTTGTTAATATTTGTTTTTTTTAAGTTTTGATTTTATTGAAAAAAATATCAACCACGCTAAAGGACTGTCAATTTTTTTTAGCAACATCATCATCTTTATCTACCTAGCCTTTTCCCAACTATGTTGGGGTTGGCTTCCAGTCTAACCGGATGCAGTTGAATACCAGTATTTTTTTTAGCAACCTAGAAATTAATTTTAATATTATTAGCTTTTACTTTCTCTACCACATTCTGAATGATCAACTCTACTCCACCAATAGGGGCCGTGGGTCCAAGGTATCTTTGCTGAACAACTGTATCGTTTTCTTCTTTCCTCAGGCAAGTAAATACTATCATCAAGATCCCAGAAATTTAATCAGAAATACACACGTCAACGCAATCTAGGGATATTTAAGTTATTCAAGTATTGAAAAGAAACTATTTAGAAAATCTTATAAAACATACTTATAACAAAATGAGCAGTATTTTATGCTCTAATAGGAAATTAAATAAAAATCTAAACTTTAAAAAAAAAATTAACTTCTATTTTCGGTGATTAAATAAATAAATCAAATTAAATAAAACATTTAATTGATTACAAAATAAACATACGATTATTCATAATCAAAATGAGGTTACCGATGTCTCCTAGTGGGATAAGGTCCCTGGTTCCACGAAGATGCATGAAAAGTTCACTGTCCGTCACCAGATTTTCGGGGATTTTTTTTTACAGCCCTTCGTTTGAGCATATCCCACGCGTGCTCAATTGGATTTAAATCTGGGGACTGCGCGGGCGGGTCAGCCCAGGGTATCCACATCATGTTGCTGCAGCCACTGAGTTACCACTCGAGCTGTATTTGGACGGGTATTATCATGCTTAAATAAGCATAAAATCTTGACCCATTTGCAACTGGTGGGGTCGCACTACAGGTTCCAGTACCTCGTCAGGATATTTTGCAACAGTTAAGTTGCTGTGAACCCAAACGAGGTCGGTTCCCGCCTAGGCGTAAGGTAATGTTTTTGTTTCGTAAAATATTTTATAAAATCGCTAGAAGCACCTGCGAAGCCATATCAACAAGAGACTCTAAATCGTCTAATTTGTGGTTGGATAAGCGAGATTTTTTTGCGTTGAGACTGACTCAAGACTTAGTAGTCTAAAGAAAAATTATCCACCAAGAAAATATCCATTACTTCATTCATTCATTACGACTTTGGTAGTCTTCCCCCAGCTTGCAATTTCAAGGTAATGTTTTTGTTTCGTAAAATATTTTATAAAATCGCTAGTTGATATAATTACTTAAAAGCCAATATGCTTCGGATGCTACTTAAATTGAGATCACTTAATTCCACTTAAAATAAAAATAAACCGAGACAGCGCCAACTACGAAATATTTATTTCACTACCGTCATTTTTTACTGGAGTACATATTTTTGGCCATATTTACTTGCAGGAGCGACATCTGTGTTTTTGACAGAGATTTTTTACGACTGTTACTGTTTATAGACTAAGAGAATTTCATAAGTAAGCTATACTTATCGAGATAACGAGACAGTATTTGTCTATCCCCGGTATATCTTTAATTTGTTTTTAAATAAGTTTATGCTGTTAATGCTTTTGAATTCTATCGGAAACTTGTTGTACATAAAGACCGATTGAACCGCTCGTTCGCTTTACGACAGATTCGCTTTACGATAGATTCGCTTTACGACAGATTCGCTTTACGACAGATTCGCTTTACGACAGATTCGCTTTACGACAGATTCGCTTTACGACAGATTCGCTTTACGACAAATTCGCTTTAAGACAGATTCGCTTTACGTCAAGAAGTACAGTGAACTCCATATATCCTATATTGAGTTCACTGTGCATACAGCCTGCACAAGCGTTCTACACATTCCAGGACTGAAATTTCGTTTCGCAGTGCACTAGTAATAATCATGTCAATATTTATAATCTTTCTCCTTTAGCTTTAAACTACGCCGTTTTCCTTTACAATAGGTTTCTACCCTTTTTAAATTTTTAGCTTGATATTTGGCTTCCTTTTTATCAAGTAATTGTATGAACCGATACAACGCTGGTTTCAAAGGAATTCTGTTTTTAAGGCGGCCATGCCACCCTTCAACTGGGTTATTCTTTCTGAATACTTCTTTGTAGCAACTAAATATATCAGTAGTAATTTATCCCATCCATTGCTTTGAGAAATAGTCCCTGAATATTCTTCAGAATCATTCAATGATTCTTGAATAGCTAAGATACCTTCAGGGATCAAAATTGGTGGTAACAATGCCAATTGCATACACATTTGTGTAATACGGTCTCCACCATCGACTTTCTTCAGACCTAGATTTAGGCTTTTTTTGAGAGTGCTTTCCAATAGTGGTAGAAGCAACCGGTAACTGGCATTGGGATATGCGCCTTTAACTGCCTGAATTACTGCCAGCTCGTAATCACATCTATACTGCTCTATTTTATTGAAAAGTGATCCCGCAATATAATAAATAGTCTTTCGTAAGTAGCCTGTGTTTTGTTAGGTAAGAGTATGTAAATTAAGGGTACAAAATTGATGGTATCATCATTTTGTGAAGCATTAATATGTAACGTGTATAATTGATAGAAAATCCTGGGAACAACTTTGAAGGTACCGTCACCGTAATAGCATTTGTAGTTTTTAAAATTGGTCTTCGCTAATGGTGTGCTAAAAAGCAAAATTTTCTCCTTTGTCCCGTCGTCAAACAAGAAAAAATTATCCACAGGACTATGAGGTAACTTGGATCTTTTAGATCTGTACAAGTTGTTTTATCCAAATTTAAGTAAGCCTTTCTAGCTCTATACGAAACATCTTTTTTCTCTTTAAATGTCCGTAAATCGTCTTCCGGTAGCTCACATTCGGCACTCTCAATAAAATCCTCAAATATATTTGGGATAGGTTCGAGGTTTGTACATAAATTTTTCTTAC
Organism: Lithophane semibrunnea; assembly: GCA_947363905.1. Classification (NCBI taxonomy): domain Eukaryota; kingdom Metazoa; phylum Arthropoda; class Insecta; order Lepidoptera; family Noctuidae; genus Lithophane; species Lithophane semibrunnea. The sequence goes on along the minus strand of OX376186.1, from coordinate 2,811,277 downwards.
ATTCATCGATTAAGCTATCTACTATCTACATGAGTGTGTAGCCTCCTTTACTATTTTATGTTGATCATCCAAAGTAACAGAAGTATTGCAGTCAATTTTATTAAAACACTAATTTGTACTGCCATTTGTATTTTTGTTTGTCTGAGCCTTGACTCAACCAAAGCAAAGTATACCATCCTAAGTTAGGCCAAAGTGACTTCATCCCTCAGGCTTCTGATTGCATAGCATGCAGAGCTAATAGACTTATGTATAGTCAATATTTTAACCTTCAGTTCAATAACGCGTGAATGTGGATTCCGAGGACTTTTAATTTTAAATTCAGTCCAACAATATAAATAAAAGGGATATAAAGAAATATTGCGAATAGCTTCCATAAAGGGTGAAACGGTGGAGATTTTCCACAACAACAACTTACATATTAATTAAGATAAGTCTTACCTGTAAAGTGACTGAATCAAGACATTTCACATCTTTCGTCTTTTTGGACTCACTGCACGCGTGCCTACCCAAAATCGGTTACCATTTTTTATGTGTCTTGTGCTTATAATATTGTAGACCATCATAGATTAGTATTATTCCACCTTTTCTTTTTATAAAAATGGGCTGTTGGGAGCCTATATTCTCAAAAACTTGCACCTGGGATAACATCCAGAAAAATAAAATATACGTAAACATAGAACTTTAATATTTTCTTAAAACCTTAACTTTAATATTTTCTTAAAACCTTAACTTTAATATTTTCTTAAAACCTTAACCTATAATGTTTAATAATTTATTCACTTAGTCTTATTCATTTCCTCTAGAGCATCGTTGTTGCATGGTTTCTTCATCATAAGACCGTCTAATGACCGAACTCTACTAAGCGAAACATAGGCTTGCCCATACACCGTGTTCGGTTACATTTCTCATCTTATTCATTTCCTCTAGAGCATCGTTGTTGCATGGTTTCTTCCCTGATAGTTTTTAGCAATCTATCTCTTGAATCATAAGACCGTCTAATGACCGAACTCTACTAAGCGTAACATAGGCTTGCCCAGCGGTGAAGAGTTGTGGACAGTCGATGCTCATGATAATAGTCTTAAGGGTAACATACGTCTTTCAATAGTGCTATCTATGATTGAGGTTTCCCCATGGCCACCTTCCGGCTCCATCATCAGACCCTGAACACCACCTAGTGTCAAACCACACAAATAATAACCAATTCTTATTTTAAGCACTGCAGTTATCGAGCCGTATTTACGTTCATAACCAACGTCTCGGATGTCCTCTTGTTTTGTGCCTGCAATAGCATGATGCCTGATGACTGTTAGTGGCTTGTGGCTTTAAAGAGGAACTAAGTTTGCCTCTGCTATATTTGCCTGGTGCAAATGTCTGATTGAAAGCCGGAAGGCGTAGGCAAAAAATTGCAGATTTTTAAGGTTTCTAATCTGGACAACATAACGACTTTATCTCTTCTATTATATTTGGGAGTCATTTTGTGGTATGTTTTTTCTGTTCATTGTAAAACTCCCTTGCTTTTTTATTATAAACTTGATGATGCTGGTCTATGCTGGGCCCACTCAACACATACAGTACAGTCTGCGACAATCTGGTTACCGACATCATGCGATTTATTGTTTTTATGCAAATTGATCGTCTTCACTCTTCTTCTCTCACTTTTTCAATTCGAACTCCTCATTACCCAGACGAGGAAAAGAAATAGTCGGGCCACCACTGCTCTAATAATTATTAATTTATGAAACAACAAAAGCTCAGTAGCTAACAATGCTTTGATGCATAAATCCCATTTGAACTTATTCCACAATCTTGAAACATTGTAACCTGCTATATACCCAACAATCTGTTTGATAATACCAGTGATGAGGCTGTTACTTAAATCAATATTTTGTTGATCCACCCATTCGCTCTCTTCTTCTTCTTCGTCGTTCCCTCAATGCTGAGGATCGCGAACACATAATATATGACGCATCTCCAAGCTATGCGATCTTCTGCAGTGTGGACCGCTTGATAGATGTCCAACAACCTTCTTGATCGCGTCTGACCATCTTGCCGGTGCTCTGCCTTGAGCGCGTTTTCTTTCCACCCGGCTTCCATTCGCTCTCTAGAAAATTAAAAGTCATTGTTTCAAACTAGGCTGAGAGTCAGCACTTTTCGAACGTCAAAATGATGATGAACATCTAGATCAGATTTACTCGTAGTTTCTTCCTTATTATCTTCATCTCAATCTGATACTTGGTTCACAGTTTTAAATGGTTCAATTTTTTTGTAGACTGACTTAAATTGTAGGCTTTTGGGATTGTTGTGCGTTTTTCCTGATACAACCAAAACAAATTTCAAGGTGGTCCTGAGAGAGTATATTGTAACGAAATAAAAGAGGTACTTCGTTGAACACGTATAATTTCGTTTATAAAATACAAAACAAACTACACAAAAATATAAAAAAGAACGTATAAATTATAGTTTAGTTGCGGCTATAGAGACACAATGTCAAATTTAAGCGTAATTAGGACGAGGAAAACTTTCGGAATAAAAATCTCAGGTGAATTTAGTTACGCTTCGGAGTTCGGTGTGTATTAGGAATTGCAAAAGCTTATAGTCCGCATCCTAATAACGTAAACACAACGCATCGAATAACGAACCGCAACCGAATGTTGACCTGATGCCAGCTTAGCTTATTTTTACTCACAAGATCACTTACGCGTAAAAAAAAACCTAGATGTCGATACCCTATGGGAGAATGACATCTTTAGAGACGAATTACATCACTAGAGGATGGTAGAAGACGGAGCGCCCCTATAAAAGAGAGCGAAGGCTAACTAGAGACGAGAAAAGAAATAATAAAATACATAAGCCTAAATAATCTTTAAATAACCTAGTCTAAACTAATGACTAACCTACTTAAACCTAACAGACAATCCAAGTGCAACAGACCTTCAGATGCGCCTACTAAACCTAAGCGGAACCTATAGAGAAAAGTACAATAACAAAGAATAGAACACGAGAATTAAGAACTAAAAACAAACGAAAGGACAGCCCTGGTTGAAAAAAATATATAGACCGATGTCAAAAAGGGTTAAGTTATAAATAAGAACCCTAAGTCCAAAAGGAGGAACATCAGGCTATAAAGGACAATAACAGAACTACCTCAAGGGCAGAAACTACATCAACAAAACAACATATATTAATTGGCTAACTCAAAATCTGTGATAATGAATTCCGGGTCGTGATTAATATTTTAAAAATATGCCATAAATTCTTTCAGATTTACTCGACAAAAAACCATAAACAAGTGGTAGTACAGTCACGGACTTTAATTGATGAGCCACCTGGCACTGTTCGTATTTTAGCCGTGTAATGCAAATCGGGTGTATTCGGTTCCCGATACGCAAAGTCATATGTCTTCGTATTAGAAGAAGAAAATTATATTTCATATCTTTACCGGTTGGCTAACCTGAGAGCCAGAACTACAAACTCGACAGCAGAGTGACTGCCCAAAGTCAACCAATTGCAGGTCTAGCAACAGTAACCTAGCAACGATAAACAATCGTTGTTAGGTTACTGTTGCGATACTAACGTTGGCGTACGGAGAAATAATAATAGTCATTTCGACAAGTTCGAAAGTAACGTTCTGACATTGATATTTCAACTGTCACTGTCTTCAGTTAAGTTTTCAGAAATAACGATTTAATAAGCTATGATTCAAAGGAGGTCGGTATCAAATAGATTTGACTCTGAAGTCCCGCGACGCAAAACGTCAAAATCGCTCAAGTACCGGGCGCTGACAGATGCCGCGATAAGAATATGCCGGCGCGCACAAAAAATGCTCTCCTGCTGTTTCTATTGGCTCCTAGGCACACAATGTAAGCTGTCTTGTGTTGTTGAATAAACAGAGCATCATATTATGTATAAACAATGCTCGTAGGACGAGAATCGTATTTGTAAACAAAATGTTATTATCAGATATGGGGGGAAAAACGTGTTTGTTCCTGTTTCATGGCTATTTCTGATAAAACTACTGTTTTAATTTACAGGAAACTTTGCAAGTTACATAATGAATAGATAAGTAATCTAACAAAAGCGTTTGTTTGAGAGTCCTACGTAACATTTGCATATTATTGAAACTCAAACTTCATAGCGCGCGGAGCCATTTTTGTGAGTTTGCGTATTATTACGCGTAACTTTGAAAATTCACATCCGAGTTACAATGAGTAGCTTCATATAAAAAAATATATTCGTGAAGATATTATGTGCAACGGTCTAATAACTACACAGAAATGAATATTCACCTATTTACTGTCGAATATACACAAAAACAGTTGAAATTCATCATAAAACAATTCCGCCGTTCATGGCAGATTTTCTCGAAACATTTCTTTGCTCAAAAATAACATTTCATGATGCTATTTGATGAAATTATTATTTACATAGAGGTAATATCTAATAATAAATGAAATTCTAGCCACTTACCTTTGTTTTATTAGCAGATTTTAAAAATTCAATCCGATTTAGTGTATCCGCGGCCGTCCGAATGAGTGAGAACAAAATGACACTTTCAACTTTTTTTTTTGGGTTGCCGGTGTTATATTTTTAGTAGTGAATCATTTAGTTGACGAGAATATCCATCTCCCCATAGACTACAATTGCCACAGACGATTTAAACCCTTATTTATATTTAAAAATAGAGATTTTTATCGCGCGAAACCGCTGGCTCACAAGTGTTCCAAGAATGCTCAAGTCAACGTAACGCTTCGGAACACTTGTGATCCCAAGAGGACTTGACAGGTTGCAACATTGTATTTATTTTTATTTTTTATTAATTGAGAACTTATTAGTCAACCTCTATGGATAAGACTACTTCTGATTAAAAGTAATTTATTTGTAGAACTACAAACTTGACAGCAGAGTGACTGCCCAAAGTCAACCAATTGCAGGTCTAGCAACAGTAACCTAGCAACGATAAACAATCGTTGCTAGGTTACTGTTGCGATAGTAACGTTAGCGCACGGAGAAATAATAAGTCATTTGATAGTAACGTTAGCGTACGGAGAAATAATAAGTCATTTCGACAAGTTCGAAAGTAACGTCTCTGACATTGATATTTCAACTGTCTTCAGTTAAGTTTTCAGAAATAACGAGTTAATGAGCTATGATTCAAAGGAGGTCGATATCAAATAGATTTGACAATCTTAATGCAACCTTGTATTTATTTTTAATTTTTTATCATTGAGAACTTATTAGTCAACCTCTATGGATAAGACTATTTCTGATTAAAAGTACTCGTAATTTATTTGTCATCTTGTTAACGAGCGTGCGATTTGAGTTCGTGTTTAATCGTGTAATCTCGTGAATGTATGAAACTGCAAAATTGAAAAGTTTGAAGGTGGCTCATCAATTAAAGTCCGTGACTGTACATGCTTCGTATCGTCGTTCTGGCCCACTTGCCCATGTATCGAATACAATTGGTAAAACAGACTTGACAACACTGGAACGTGCCATCCATAATCCAAAACTGAGGTTTATCCAAAACACAAGAATTGTATCGGTCTCATCAACGTAATGGCCAATTCAAAATGGTTCACCTTCAAATTTGGTAGACTCGACGACTTTTTTCTCACGCAATTCCAGTAGAACACATTATCACACTTTTTATTAATCATAGGTATATAGAAACCCATCAAGAAACAAAAGATTATTATTTTTATGACACATAACAAACTCACATTTACTGTTCTCCATTTTTACGAATGAGCTAAAATGATGAAGCGATATCACTGTTGTATTTTGAACTAATGACACTTGGAAAAATACTATCTACCCTCACAATTTCTATAATTTTGCAATAAATATAGTACCTGGTAAACTTAATGTTTTTAAAATGCATTGTCTATTTTTAATGTAAAATAGTAAACACATAGTAAACTTAATGTTTTTAAAATGCATTGTCTATTTTTAATGTAAAATAGTAAACACATAGTGTTATTTATCATTGTTGCGTTAAACTTCCGTTTAAATATATTTATCATAATAATAGGTACAAACAATTACTAATATCCGTGTCTGTCCCTATATAAAAAATGAAGTAAAATTATTTTTACTTGCTAATTATAATGTTGTAGGAGTACTAGTATTAGTATGGAGGAGGCATTTCATACTTCGTAACTGGGTAGTTTCGAATTAGCGTACATTGCACTCGTATGCTTTCTAACTAACGATACGTCGGCCTTGCATACTTCGCTCCAGTGAACTTTCGAACTGGCGTACATCGAGATCCTGTACTTTAGAACTAACATGCGTCGACATTTCAAACTTCGACATTCAGTAGCGGAGTCGCATAACTCCTGTTTGCCGCAGTTAGTTGGGTAAAGAAGAACTAAACGACTGCCGGCGAAATGCTAGGAGGATATCGCAAAGAAAGCTTTTTCTTGCAGAAAAAAATCGCATGTCGAAAATATTCTAAGCTAATTATTAGATTTTAAAGGGCTGTAAATTATTATTAATTAAAAAATTAAATATTAATTAAAAAATCTGCTTAGCATGTTTAGATAATCTTATATATTTGTAACAAATAACTTCATTTTTAATTATTATTTTTTTTTCTTATTGACCACAACAACGTATAATCTAAGGACAAGACGTAATGTAAGAAAAAAGTAAAAATGACAGTTAAACGAAATGAAGGCCGATTAAAATATCTTCCTACCTAAAAAAATCTATTCTGAAATTATTTTGAAAATATAACTAACAAAAATATAAGGGTAAAAATATAGAATGACTAGTGTATCGCAGTTGACGAGTAACGAAAAAGGCAATCATTTCAGGATATATTTTATGTGGTACTGTCCTAAATGGACGGAATCACAGTCCTTGAGGACATATTGTCCCGGTAGCCCCCGGTAGGATTTATCGGATGTTATTAGGTTAGTGGTAATATAATAGTTTAATTATATTCTATTCTTTAATATTTTGTTTAGTCTTCAACCACCTAGTACGGGGTGCGTCTCGCAGTCGGTCGCGGGGACCTAGAGGAATACACCCTTTATGTCGGTGGTTTGCGTGCGCGTATATCTAAGGATATTCTCTTTAGACATGCTGTATGTCTGTAACCAGTCTCCACCAGGAGTGAACACGAATGGTTTTACGAACACTCCTGGGTTTGACTGGCTTATGATTCTACCGTTGGGTAGATAAGTGGTGTGGTGTAATATAATTAAAGTTATTGTTTATGTATTGTTGGAGTCATTGTTTTGTAAGAGGGTAATGTATGTATGTTTTTTGGTCTACTTTATGATAGAGTAAATATAATTAAAAAGGTAATTATGTTATGATGACATTGACAGGCAGTTTTCTTCTGACCTTGACAGCTTGTTACCTTGTCGTTGCTACGCTACTGTCTGTTTACATATTATTTTTCAGTAAGAAAATTGTTAAAAAACTAATATTATGATAAGGTAAAAGTGATATAAAATACGAGAATAATATTAATATGTAATGAGTTTATGCCGAAATGGTTTTGCGAAAATTGTGGGTACGGATGCCTTTTTGAATTTTGAAAAAAAATCTTAAGATAATTAGGTATATATTTCACACTATTTTCACTCTTGATGTTGTAGTAGTTGTTTTAATAAATACATTTCTCTTTCTCTTTATAAATTTCTCTTTCTTCTTCTTTGTTTTCCATTTCCTCGCCTTCTTAGATCGTTTTTCGGCCGCGGCGGTCGAAAAACTCCTTCTGACTTCTGACCCTGAAGACCTAGAGTAGTTTCGTCTCCATACAATGTCATCGACGTTGAGTGTGATAGCCGGAGTGTAAACCTCGGCGAGGGAAGATAGATTAGACGCGTGTTGAGACCGACTCTCAGCTAAATTGGTGCTTCGAGTCTGTCCATGCGCACGAGCAGGATCAATTAGGACTTCCCTACCGAACATAAGTAAGTTAGGCGTAAAACCAGTAGCCAAGTTAATACAAGAGTTGAGATATAATTTATCCACGTGGTTGGGTGTTAGCAGGCTATTCAAATATACAGCTTCTTTCATAGCTTCTGCCAAACTCACAAACTCAGCCTCACAAGTAGAAGTCGCAACGATGCGTTGCTTTTGTGAAGTCCATGATATGCTTGCGCAAAATGAAACGAATAAATAACCCGTAAAAGAGGTATATGAAAGAGAACTAAAATAACCATAAAACGATATCAATACTAAACTTAATTAACGACTGTAATTTGAATGGGTAAATTTGCTAATTGGAAAAATTGCGAATTGGACGTTGTGAGAATTGGAAATTTTGAGCCTACTGGGCATTTTGCGAATTGGATATAATGCGCTCAAAAGGATTTGCTGTCAAAATGGAAAAAATCAAACAACAATTCCAGATAGTAGGTATTTCTTGCGGCAACCGAGTTGGAGGCCAAAACAAGGAAGGCGGCCATGATTTATATTACAAACAAACACCAATCAGACATTCAAACCAATCATGTAAGTAAGCAAGCAAACAAACAAACAAACAAACGCATGACATTATACAATTATCTCACTGAGAAGAGGCCTGTGTCCCAGCAGTTGAGTTATAGCCTGACGCTGCATCAAGTTTGCTGAAAGAAAAATAAAAAGTAGTTATTCCAATATTACTATGACAAATGTTTCCACCTCAGGGTACACCTCGACCCCTGGAGCCATCTCAAAGGTGGAGTCTGTGGCATCGGCCTCAGCTTTCACCTCCTCGACTGCACCCCGGTGGTCCTCGGTGTACCCCTCGGCCTCATCATATTCCTCATCGTCCTTATCGTCCTCGACGTTGAGGTCGAGGTCCAGATCTTCCATGTCGCTGTCATCGTCCTCAAGGAGCGACAGGAAGTTGGTTGGGGCATCTTCCTCCCCAACGTTCCAGGACATCTAGTGATAAAAATTATTATTTACAACGTTGTAATAACTAATAATAAATGAAATTATAGCCACTTTCCTTTGTTTTATACAGGGATTATATTTATTAGCACAGATTTCCGCAACCACTTACGCTGTCCTCACTGAGTGAAGAATGTGTCACTTTCAACTTTTTTTGGTAGCCTGTTAATATTTTTGGTAGTGAATCATTTAGTTGACTACTTAGAAGAAATTAAATAAAAATAAGTACCAATAACTCAGCTAAGTAAAAATTTTACTTTTGCCTACTTTACCTACTTAATTATGATTTAAAAATTATAGCTTTGCAACTTTTTAGGAGCTTATTCTAGATATATATTTTTTCATTAATTACTTATTTAACCCGCTTTCGAAAATATTCGTTCGCATAGAACTAACGTCGCTACCAAGCATAATCTTCTTTCGTTAAATAATAAATATGTGGGTACATTGCTCCCCTATCATTCTAGCGGGTCTTTCGAGCGGTGCAGATAATCTTCCTGTAGGTATTTTTGCTTTTCTCTGACGACAGCAGCTGTAGGATTTTCCGGAACTAAAGTTGCAATTTCCGTGTCAAAATCATTTCATATTGATGGCACATTTTGCTGGATGGATGTGGATACACTTGTAGATGTTAGTTCGATTGTAGTGATTTAATTGTTCTGCGTTTCTCTTTTTATTAGAGACAGTTTTCCTTTCAAACGATCTATTGCGCGACCATAATTATGTGGGTACATCTAAAACCGTTGCCTCAGATATATAAGTATTTCTGTTTCCAGACCTTGGAATCGTCCATAGTCCATATAGTCTTTTTTTAGATTTTCTATTATCTGAATAATTTCAATGGTATTAGTATTTTCCAGTAAATTCAGTTCTTCTTTATTAAAGTGATCTATCATTATTCTGTAATATAATTTTACTTTGTTAAACTTACTTCTGCCTCTTTGGTCAAGATTCGATATAAGATTTTTTGGCCTTTTGTTAACGAATAAGGTCCACTTCCTGTGCGTAAGTTTTAAAATATAATGAAGAAGGTAAATTAAAAGAAAAACACAAAACAAATAAAATTCAAAACATTTTTAGAAAAATACGCTAGAAGTACTCTTCTGAACAGTGGGTGGAAGACTGGGGTCATGAGAACTGCCAGCACCGAGGTACACGAAAAAGGACCAAAGGTAGCCAGTTGAGGACTCGCAAAGCTCGTAAGTTTTGATTCCGTACTGGGCTGCCTTGGTCTTGATGTATTGGCGGAAGGATAGATTTCCTTTCCACAAAGTCAAAGATTCGTCAATACTGATGTTACGGGATGGGATGTACGCTGCCTGAAACCGTGAATTTAAATGATCAATGATCGGACCTAAGCTGAATAAACGCTTTGTCAAGTCGGTCGGTCTGCTACTGTTGTCAACTAAATGAAACGCGCGGCAAAGACTTTCGTAGCGGTTACGGGAAAACATATTTCTAAAGATGTTGGTTTGCAATAATGGATTTAGGGTAAAACAAGATTTTATGGAGGGCATCCGGATGATTCCGAGCATCATCCAGAAGGAAAACAGTATCAAAATTTCGTGCACATTCGTATCATACCAATCTCGGGCGAACCGAGCGGACGCACCCGATATCTGTGCGGCATATCGGTTCGTCTCAGTGACGATGTGCGTCAAGATTTCGTCGTCCCAATACTGCCTGAACGCCCCGTATGCATCTTCAGATGCGACAACCGCCCCAGTTTGCTCCGGAAGAAATTGCTCCCGCTCACCTTGAAAGGTACCCATGGGGGACCAGTCAAAGCGGTTGGATGTTCCTTCCGCAGCAAAAAGGACTCGAGGTCGCCGCCATCTGCATCAAACCACTCATCCTCATTCTCCTCTCTTGTACGCCTTTCTCTACTCGCCAGACGCGCCCTCGCAGCCTCTCTCGCATTCACGACTTTCATAATCTCCCTCCTTAACTCCTCAGGCACATCATCATCGTCAACATGCACCTCAACCAATCTTTCTCCTCTTACCCACTGGGGGCCACCACCTCGACCCGTCCAGCACGTGCCCCCGCACGTCCCGCACGCCCCCTACCTCTACCGGCACCCCAACGCCGCGCTGCCACGCCGCGCCGTGGTGCACCGCCACGCCGCGCTGCCACGCCGCGCCGCGCTGCCACGCCGCGCCGCGCTGCCACGCCGCGCCGTGGTGCACCGCCACGCCTCGCCGCCGCGCCTCGCCGCCGCGCCACGCACTGCACGCCTTGGGTGCTGGGGCTCCTCGGCTGCCACGGTCTCTACAACGTCTTCCACCTGCTGGAACAGCCAATGTTCGTCAGCAAGGTGGAAGCGGTGGTCAGCGTCCATGGCGTCGTCGACGGTAGCCCTCAAGATGACATTGGAGCTAAGACAAAAAAGTATAAACATTATTACGTGTAATTCACGAAGAACAGGTACAAGACGAATTTAACACTTACGGCTCAAGAGCGGGCGTGGAGCCTGAGCCACCAGCCGCAGATGGCGAAGCGTGCGGCGTCATCGACGAATAGGACGGCGACGGCGAAGTGCATGTTGATGACCTGTCAAATGAAAAGTTTTCATTTGTTATCATTTATTATACAGAAAACCATTTATATTTATTTTTTTACTCACGGCATGGACAGCGGCCTCAGGTTTCCGTTGAATATTGAGGTTATAATCCCCAAGGGGGTCCCTGTAAAGGAGGGCTCGACGTCCTGAAAAATATAAATTGAAAACATAAGATTCATGGCCACCATGTTTGTGGCTAAAGTCAAAACAAACGACGTTGAGGTTGAGGTCAAGGTCTAGGTCGAGGTCGACGTCCACATCCGCCTCTTCTTCACTATCATCCTGCAGGAAGGACAGGAAGTTGGTCGGCGCCTCTTTTCCCCCCACGTTCCAGGACATGTAAAAAAAAATATACAGTATATTATAAACTGATACAACTACAACCTGTGAACACAACAACAACAGGCGTGATATTATGTGCTAACTACATGTGCAAAATAATTTGATCAATTTATGCCAACAAACTCATATACATACACACACACACAGGTCGAAATGCATTCGAATGAATTGCGAACCTTCTTTATATTTGAAGTCGGTCAATTTTTTATCGATATTGTCTATCGATGTCTATCGATACGACTGGACAACCTATTCGCGCCAAATCAAATGTCAACAGCTGTCAACTATTAGGGCGTGGACACATGTCTGCGGTGCGGCGCCGGCCACCGTGTAACGGCACGGCACCGCTACCGCGAGGCGGCACGGCGTCGTGTCGCGACACGGCGCCTTGTGCGGTGCAACGCGGGCACAAACAGTAACCATTGTTCAGTTTTTATCTTGATATGGACCGCGAAAGACGTATCATTTTGCTCCTGTTACTAAGACGACGAATGAAGAAGAAACAGAATCAAAGAAAATATTGGGTGAATCCATATCTTTCTATAATGAACCATGATGGAGGTCATTTTGAGAGGAAATATGAAGCGCTGAAAAAATGTGGTAATGAGAAATTTTACGAATATTTTAGAATGTCTATATCAAGTCTTGAAGAACTGCTGACCAAAATTGCACCTCGTATACAAAAGCAGTACGTGTTCAGAAAACCTGTGGAGCCTAAGGAAATGATAGGTTTAACTATACGGTAAGAAATAAAAGAATTTTACATTGATATATTTTTTTATTCAAATCAAAAGAGTAATAATTCGAATGATTGAGTATATTATTATTTAAGAAAAGTCTTATTCTGATTCTTGTGTATCCGTGGTATTGCATAGAATTTCTTCCAAAGGCGAGATTGGTGATGTTTGGTGACGATTTATGCTTTGAATGGATGAATTATAAGCTGTTTGATAAGTGTCATAAGACGTTGTAGCTTGTGGTGATCGTGTAGCTTGGTGATAATTAGTGTCGTAAGAAGTTGCTGTCTGGTATCCACTATATGACTGACACGGTGGTCGATGGAAATCCGTTAAAATCTTTAAAACTCCACTTTGAAACATCAAAGTCTGGTGGTCATCTAACTTGTTTAAAGATGGCAAAATAGCTTTAAAAAATGACAGATGTCGATTTTCTGAAGTACCTAAAGTTTCAATAATTTGCCTCTCAAATTCATCACTACTTGGTTTTCGCTGTCGCGTAGTTGTACTGTATGGCTGATATCGTGATCTCGTTTTTGGATTTTGAAATCCTTCTATGCTGTCGTCGGTTACATTTGGAGCATTTTTTTGCAAAAATATGAGCTGTTTGTACAAATGGTATTCTTTTATATGTTTTGCACCAGCTCCAGATTTTTTTGAAAGTTCTATCTTCTTCATATATTTCATAAAATTATCTTTAATGTTGGTCCACTTTCTAATTACGTCATTACCTGTAACAATCATAAAAAAAATGTTTAGAAATATGTAATTAAATAGTTGTTTTTTAATATCTCTGTAAAAGTTAATTAAATATCCTATTTACAGGTTTTTGGCGACAGGAAATTCATTCAGAGATATGGAATTCACAGATTATCGTGGAAAAAGCACAATCGGGAAAATTATACGAGAAGTTTGTCGGGCTATATGGGACATCCTTTTAAGAGAAAGCATTCCGAAAATAACTAAAGAGCTAATAGAACAAATAGCTGAAGATTTTGACATAAAAACTAATTTCCCAAATTGCATTGGGGCATTGGACGGGAAGCACATCAGAATTTGCAGTCCTGCCCACAGTGGATCTCTTTTTTTCAACTATAAAAGCTATAATTCTATAGTTTTGCTGGCATTGGTAGACTCTAGATATAGATTTGTATATGTCGATATAGGATCGTATGGGAAGGAATGCGATTCCACGATTTTTCATAATACAAAATTATACGAATTATTATTACAGAATCGACTTCCAATACCAGCGCCAAAACCTTTACCGGGGCTTCAAAATTCAATTCCCTATGTTTTTATCGCAGATGAAGGTCTACCGTTAATGAACAATCTAATGCGTCCATACCCAGGGAAGCATCTAAGTGTAGAACAAAGGGTTTATAACTATCGTTTAAGTCGAGCAAGAAGATATGTCGAGTGTGCTTTTGGTATCTTCGCAAATAAATGGCTAGTATTTCATCGGCCTTTAAATGTTCAATGTAATTTTGCGACAGACATTATTAAAGCATGCTGTGTCTTACACAATTTTGTTGTTACTCGAGATGGAGTTAGAAAGTCTGAAGAGCTATGTATTGATAACACTCTTTTAAACATTCAACAAACAACAGATGCAGATTCTTTATCAAATCCAGTCGATATAAGAGGCGAATTTTGTAAATACTTTAATAGTGATGTCGGTGCGCTTAGTTGGCAATTAAGCAAAATATAACTAAAGCTCGGTCCCGGAACAAACAATTTTCTACCTGTTTTTTGAGCCGACTAACAAAGCCAAAGTGTTGAGTATGTGTAAAGGATGGCAATATATAATATTGTGCAAGTTAGACAGAGTGATACAATGGTTATCACTGTACGAAATTCGCTTTGTTCTGCGTTTGCGACTGAGTTTTAGTTAAAAAAAAAACTCGACAAGTTGGCATACTGAACATTAACGCATTTTATTCACATTTAAATGTTAATTGTATTTTAAACTTTTTACATTTAAATTTTCACCTATTATTATGTCAAAAAGATAAATGAATAAAATATGTACTCACCGAGACTTGTTTTTTCTTTATTGTCCTTCTCGTCGAAAGATGGAAAAATATTTCGGCATACATCTTTCCACCCTTCAGTTTTCAAATTTTTATCCTTATAATTCTCCTTTGTCTTGTCCCAGAGAACGGGACGTGCTTCCACGAGTGAAATTAAAAAGTCGACATCTAAATCGGCAGCCATTATTATGCATTAAATAACACGTGCAGACTAAACACCAACAAAACATTAACTAGCGAGCGGTGCGCTCCCCACCGCACAAGGCGCCGTGTCGCGACGCGACGCCGTGCCGCCTCCCGGTAGCAGTGCCGTGCCGTTACACGGTGGCCGGCGCTGCACCGCAGACATGTGTCCACGCCCGTACTCATTATGTAAATGACTAAAATTTATGCAATATAGTATGAAATACACCTCGAATGACCAAAACATATAGTTATTATTAGTTTTAGAGCATTACAAATCATACAAATACACTCAATTCATTGTAAAACAAGACAAAAATGATGACTTTTGACGAAACTTTTTTCGAAACATTTCACAAGTATTTTATGCAAATTAGTGCAAATATTATCTACTACTATACCAACAACGATGTAATAACAACATATAGATGAATATTCATACATTTATCATCGATTACACGCAAAAACATAGCATAATTTGAAAATTTTACGACATTGAGCAACTGATTTTACGTAATCTTATTTTGTCCAATTATAAACCCTTAATTCCATGAATAAATAGAGATTTTTACCGCGCGAACCCGCTGGAACGATATCGTTCCACCGCAGCTCTACGCCGATTTCCGTGCGGAACAGCGGCCCGCCGCCCGCATCTTACAGGTTAAGGAATAGGCGGTTTAGTAGTTTTCTTAACAGATTTTTACAAGTCTCGTCTCCAGACCTGGCCCCGTCTAAGTCTGACACTCTGGCAAATATAAACGTAAACAGAGCCAGCCCATCCTGCAGATGCGTAGAAAATTTCTAAGTTTGGCCCGCATACCACCGTAGTATTAATTGAATGGTTTCCGTTTACAAACGCATATTCATTTTGATAAGGTAGGTATCCATTATGCCTCATGAAAAGTGTTGGTATTCGGTTACAATTATCAGGCCAGCGAACCTCTTCTCCGAGTAATTCAGTAGTCAGGGCTCCACATACCCACCCTTCTTATGCAATGATGTATGATTGGTTTACTAAGCCCATGTGCATCACCAATAACGTGGTATTGAGAACCACAACCCATCCAATGCACAGCGCATACAATTTGTTTATCGGGTGTAAGTGCTAGGTTTATTTTGTGGATTGTAAATATTGCCTTTGAAAATGACCTAAATAAATCGAAGTAGATAATACAAAAATCTGTTTTTATTTTTGTATCTTTTCGTACAGTGTAATGATAATCCCACAAAAACATTTTCATGTAAAATGTTGCCAAGACGAGACCACATGGTTCGCACTGTCAAAAAGTTAGCAGATCTCATGTAGAGCCAAGCTTCTTACTATCTCGACATGAATAAATATAACTGTATTTTTTTACCACGAAATTGTACTGCTCAGGTCGTCTAAACACTGCCATCTGTTTTTGCTTACAGCGGGTAACATAATGACGCACATTACGACGATCACTGCTAATAAATGAAATTGTTTTCCTTGCAAGAGTAAATTGCTAGGAATGATATTAAATCTACTTTTTCTGTAACGTCGTCGAAATCGACTGTGGCCGGGCTGCGTCACAACACACCTCAATTCTCACGTTATTACGCATATAAAATGAAACCATTTACTTACAGGTACCTACTGTTTGAAATCCTATAATGCTACTAAATAATTTGTGAAAAGTGCAAATGAAAGCGAGAACAGGTCACCACTTCTTGTTGTTGGAAAGTAATGAGCTTTATAACATTCGGGCCCTCAGTCCTCCATTTCTTTTTGCTTTCGTTTTATTCCGATTATCGTATGTGAGATAAGACAAATTCAAAATTGTCTCTTTTTGTGAAAATAATTGTGCAACAAATTCGATACCAGAAATAAATTAAAATACCCAGGACAGACATAGGTCGATAATCAGTTGTGTAAAAAAAAAGTATGGTTAAGGGTCTTTGACCCTGTATTGTATAAGAAAATCGAGTTTTATTTTTATTCTCTGAATTAGGAAATAGGGTGACCACAATTTCGTTTAGATTGCAGCAAAGATTAATAAGTGTAACGTCATAAGATTTTTCGCTTATCATCGTCATAGCATTTGAAATTACTATTACATTTTGTAATGTCCAATACTATCAGCGAAAGGTGGAGGAACGAATTCAATTGCTCCGATAAGTTCGTACATCTTTGACTTTATTCTTAGTGTGTACGGTATATCCTGCAGGCAATACTCACCAGTAGATACCAATGGTGATTCGTAGTTGACTGCTACGTTAGAACCACAAGTACTTAATACAAGACTTAAATGATTCGTCAAAACAAATTGCGTCTTCCAAACACTCGTTCCCAAAAACGGATAACATATCCGAATTGAGTGGTAAGAAAACAAATTGTCTTTCGATTGGAATCAATGTGCAGTAACTGTTAACGCATCGTTTTGAAAATAAGGCACTGTAAAAATGGTTCACTAGAACTGTTTCAAGACAACTAGCAACACTGCTTTGGCAATCAACCATAATGACCAAATCAAAAACAGGCGATGCTAAAATTACGAGAAGAGCTACGACAGCGTGTAGAAAATGGAGAGAAGGATTTAACCATAAAATATCAAAAAGGAATACCTAAAATTGTAAAACAACAGAACCATCTACAACCATCAAAAAACTAGAAGTAAGAGGAAATGCAAGAGCCTACAAAAACCAGTTTGTTATCCATAAGATCTGTAACTCATACGATAATTTAATTGTTAAAAACAAATCACTAAAATTTTTTTATGCAAATATTCGGAGTTTGGTAAAGCCCGGGAAACTAGAGGAAATAAGGTGTCATAGAATCATTTCAAGCAAAGGTTCATGTGATTGTGCTAACCGAGACTTGGATAAAAAACGAGGACGAAGCTCAAAGGCTCGTATTACCACACTATAAGCATTACTATAACTACAGGAAAAAACACGAGGCGGTGGTGTATCCATATAAATAATCTTTAAATAAATAATCTTTATTATGAACATCTTACAATATCTTTGAGGTGAGACCCTGACCTCCAAACTAGTAAAATACTGTATCTTGAAGGTCAGATACATCATATACATCCATACCGACTTAAAACATGAGTTTATAGACGAACACTGTGGAGACGGAAACCATTTCTTATGGGTACATCTAAACACCCTCGGTCTGGATATAGGGGCTATATATAAACAACCAGCAGCAAATACGTCCGAATTTCTTGAGAACTATAATCATCACCTTTCAGAAAGAAAACGAACTATTATTTTCGGAGATCTGAACCTGAACCTGCTCAGCACTGAAAAATCTATAATAGAATATAAGCAAATGCTACAAGAAAATAATATAAAAATATTAAATAAAATAGAATATTGTACACGTGTAACAGCTTCTACAAAAACTATCGATAGATCATGTGGCTACCAGCCTGCAAGACAATACATTTCAAATGACAATTATTGATTCCTCAGCCATTGACCATAAACAAATATATCTTGAGATAAATAGAACTGAGCCTGAATGCACACAACGTGTACAGTATGAGTCACAACCGTAGAAGATATTATTGAAACCAAGCATATCCTTGACCATGATGACCTAGAAGCTATACTACTGAATGCAATATCTACAAACAAGACACGAAAAACCAAGATACTAGATCCACCATGCAAAGAGTGGATAAATAGCAACCTCATTACCCAGATAAATGAAAGAAACTTCTTTTGGCAAAAACTAAAACTAACACCTGATGATGAGCTCCTGAAACAACAATTTACACGTAAAAGGAATACGACATTCATCAACATCCAAAATACCAAAAATAGTTACTATAGTAAATCTTTCGAAGACTGTAAGAGAGATCCTTTGAGAATGTGGCAATTAATTAACAGACTCTCAAAAAATAAAACGGAAATCAGCAGTGGTCCATCAAAGATTAATACCATCTCGGGTGAAACTACAGACATCAAAGAAATTTGTGAGTGTTTTAATTCTTTTTTCTCAACAATAGGAAGCAATCTAGCTAACAAAATACCAAAAAACTCTTATAACTACACATTGCGGACTCCAACAACTAATAAACTTAAAACAAACCACGCTCAATTACAAAAACTAAATCCGACCAGCACAAATGAAGTATTAACCCTTAGGCTCCTTTCATTCTGCAGCGTGTCGCCGGTCGCGTGCAGGTGAGGGTCAGGATGACTGGACCAAGAGAGATTTTTGAAGTTTGAGCAATACCGAGTTTTAGTACCTATTTGTTACTATTTGGTACCAGACATCAAATAATTGGTACCTCTCTACAGAGGGAAAATTATTACGAGGAAAGTGGCCAGCCATTCTGACTTCAGAATGGCTGGACCAAGTCGGCTGCACCTAGTTGTAGGTGTTATAACTAGTTCATCTTTTCATTAAAATTTAGTACCTCATTGGTACCTCAACATATGTTTTTCTTAATTTTTTTCGATAAGCCAAAAAAAAGTTACACCTAGAAAAAATTTTACATGTAATCTGGAGCACGTTGATTTCACCTAGTTGTAGGCGTTATAATTAGTTCATCTTTTCATTAAAATTTAGTACCTCATTGGAACCTCCACATATGTTTTTCTTAGATTTTTTCGATAAGCCAAAAATAAGTTACACCTACAAGAAGTTTTGCATATATAATAATGTTTATTTTTGTACTAAGAAAATGACTGAAAATAAATCATAACACATAAATATTACGTATATTTTATTAATTGATTGACACATTAATATTTTTTTGCATATAAATAACAGTGTGCATACATTTTGTTTTTACTAATTGTGATTCTACTTGACATGTCGTCGTAACATTGCCATTTGGACCCTCTGCGGCAATGTGATTTGTAATGTCCCACGCCTTTCGGAGTCGGAGGTGGTACAAATTCTATAACAGACAAAAGGTGGTACTCTATTCCTTTTAATGTTATATTTTTAGGTAAATCATTAATGCAAATTTTGACGTCAGAATTGGGCTCAAAAACAGCAATATCTTTCAAATTATAATCTAAGCACCTTATGCCTTGACAACCAGAAAGTCTACAACTCGACATATTTCTGTCACTGTTTAGCATTGAATTTGCAGACTCACTTAAGGTGTTTTTGTTAAAATCAAGTGGCAAAAAGGCACATTTCCTGGTTTAAAGGACAGTCCACATTTGTACAGGATTCTTTTATCTCTGCGCTGTATATTTTTTCTAACAATATTTTTTCAAATATACAGTATGTAACAAAAACCCTGTCCGATCCATTAAAGGCGTATTCCTGGGTTAACATACGTACTATAAAAAATATATTTAAAAATGTAACTCATAAAAATCAAAAGATAATGATTTTTTTATTTTTATAAACCATGCGACATTCACACTAAATACGGCAAATTTTCATAAATTGACAACATTCCACTCACCGGGGAAATCTTTTTATTTTACCTATTTTTATTTCAAAGGATACCGCCCTACACTGGGCGCGCTGTCGGTACTCTCTAGCGAGTCGCCGACTTGTCTGATGTAGCCGACTGGTTGCCTACCGTGCGATGCGGCGCGTGTCTGTACGCTTGTTGCTAGTCAGTCTTTCGTGAAGATTCCTTTCGATCGGACGTCCGTAATGTCATATTCCAATCGGGAATATTTTAATATGTTAATGTGCTTAGGCAAGGCCGATTGTAATTATGCAGCTGCGCGTAGAGATTATGAGGTGCGTTTTCACAGGCCAGGTGTGCCAGTACCGTCGGAGCGTGCGTTCCAACGTCTACATAACCGTGTGTTCACCACAGGCAGTGCTCATGGCCACGAGACACAGCGCGCTGATGCTGGAAGACCACGAGAGCGCAACCTGGATATCGAGGAACAAGTTTTGGATATGTTTGCGGCGGACGCCACGCAAAGCACACGCTCTGTTGCTCGACAACTAGACACTAATCACATGCTGGTTTGGAGAGTGCTGAAGGGAGATGGTCAGCACCCTTATCACTACCGGCGGGTTCAATCCCTTCTTCCCACTGATTACGAACCAAGAATGGAATTTTGTAATTGGATCTTAAGAAAAGTCGAAGAACATGAAGGTTTCTTGAATCGCGTGCTATTCTCCGATGAATGCTCGTTTGTAAGAACAGGTGTATTCAACTGCCACAACGAACACGTGTGGGCGCTCGAAAACCCGCTAGCTATGAAACCGAGTAATTTCCAACATCGTTGGCGTGTTAACGTGTGGGCTGGTATCCTCGGAGACCAGATTATTGGTCCATACTTTTTGAGGCCCACAATGAATGGTGCAAACGTCTTTCTTGAGTGAAGAGCTGAGTGAAGAGTTGGATCCTTTAATAGACCTCAATTTCCATCGCTCAATGTGGTTTCAACATGACGGCGCGCCTCCACATTTCTCGCGTGCGGTGCGCGAGTATTTAGATGCTCAGTTCCCGAGGCAATGGATTGGCCGGGGGGGACCAGTTTCATGGCCAGCACGGTCTCCCGATCTTACGCCTCTGGACTTCTATTTATGGGGTCATGTCAAACAAATGGTTTTTAAAAAAGAGTGTGATTCGGAAATCGAAGTAAGAGCTCGGATTGTAGCAGCTTTCAATTCAATTAAATCAGACACAAGTGCGCTGCAAAGAGTACGTGACGATTTAATAAAAAGGTGTCGAATGTGTATCAGTGTTGGAGGTAGACATGTGGAGCATGATCGCCGAGGTATCCAACAACAACAAGTTACTGTTTTAATAAACTAATACCAAAATTCGGTAAGTACCTTTTTCTTAGCTCACTTGTGTTTGTTTTCATTTCTGTGCCAAAAGCACATTTTTAAAAAGCCCTTTTCTGGGCTACATTTATTTCAATTAATTGTTTCTTGATGAACAGAAATTGAAGTCAAGTTCACTATGCCTAAACGATATCAGCTCAAATCAGCTGATAACAACGCGTAGGCATAACGTAGGTTTATTTAGCTATAAGTTTGTTTGGCGGCAAGCGACAATGCAGGCGGGCGGCTCATGTCAAAGAATCATAAAAACCGTCCCGCTCGGGCGGCTTCAAATTGTAGAACATGAACACATGAAAACAAATACACACACACATGAACTTTATCGAGGATAAGTGTTGCCTTTGATAAGTTTATTTTTATTTTTTTAAATTAATTATTTTCATTGGGGAAAAATAATAATCTCAAAACCATGAAATGGTTACGTATATGGGCACACAATACTATACCAAATAATACCCTTAAGGATCCGACAGGGTTTTTGTTACATACTGTATATGCAACATTGCATTCACAGTTCACGTAAACTTTATCACTATCATATACTATTTCAAAATATTTTTTTAATATATCTGAACGAAGTTTGTAAAGGCACACAATACTATACCAAATAATACCCTTAAGGATCCGACAGGGTTTTTGTTACATACTGTATATGCAACATTGCATTCACAGTTCACGTAAACTTTATCACTATCATATACTATTTCAAAATATTTTTTTAATATATCTGAACGAAGTTTGTAAACGTTTTCCGTATCATTGTCTATAATCATCTTTATAAATTTATAATATTCATCATCATTGCTTCTTATGATCCTATTTAACGTGTATTCATCAACAACTCCAATTGCAATCGCTTGTGCAACTGAATCAAAAGCGCAGGTATTTGAGACGATAGTATTTTTATCTGCAAACGGTGTAATCGAACCATTTCTCAACAAAGTTACCTTAATTATTTGTTTTCCTATCTTTGTTCTTTGCTGTTTTTTCTTTGTAGCTAAACCTAAACCTCTCCAGTTTTCTACCAATGAAGGCGTATCAGAAAAAACAGATTCATCAGTTATTCCTTTTGCAGCATTATTAGCATTCGTTCTTTTTTTCTTGCTGATGATATTATTTTTCTTTTCAGTTGGCTTTCTCCTTTTAACACCTTGTTTTAATGTACTGTTAGCTGTTTTTAATTGTCCCGAAATAGATTCTGAATGTGTTGCAATAAATTCATCTACACGATATCTGTCTGTTTTCGTGCTTATCTGACATAAGTATCTTTTCATAATTTTAAAATAACTTTCGACATTTGTCGAAGTAGGGACTGATATTTCCGAATCAAAAGTTCTTTTCATTATATTTGACCATAGAGGGAGCTGTCCCATTAGCCGCGTTAGCGTTGTTAGAAATTCTGGAAAGTAAAATAAGTTATCGTGTGTTTTACAATCACCATCGGTAAGAGTAAGTAATAACTTTTCGCGTTCTATAGCATCCTGAAACCATTTAGGACCTTTACTTGTAACAAGATGTCGTTTATTATCATCACTGAGTTTTAATTCGGTCTCAGCAAATAAAGATTTGTAGTCATCTGACACTTGCGACAATTTAGTAGTATCCTCTATTTCGATTTCAGATTCGGAGGTGTCTTGAAAAGAGGTCAATCTTTTTAATCGAATCTTAGCTTCTTCACATCTTGTTAACAATGCTTGTTCATCTTGTCCATCATAATTGTTAAGACAAGCTGTTATCATATCAATTACAATTCTTTTCACTACATCGTAATCTTCGCAGCGTTTGACTTCTTGTAAACATTTAATATAAAAGAATTTTACCCTCTGGTCTATGTGTTTGAAGCAAGAAAGGTTAAAAAGAATTTTAATAAAGTGGCTAGTGTCGATACGAATGAAGCACTCGCCAGGTATTTGCTGTTTCGTTTCTAATTTGTTGTAACAGTAATTAACGTACTCTGCCGTAGATTTAAATTTTGTAAATGATTTAACTACGGCCCCAATTAATGCCGAGGCATCATCAACGATGACTTCATTCGGAGTAGCATTATTTTGACTGTTACACCAAGTGTCAAGCCATTTATATATCGCGTCCAAAGTATGACTATCTGATATCATGTGTGTTATCGGCACGCTACTTTCATTGTAAATGGACATCATCACGCATGAATATAAAAACATCTGTTTAGTCAAAATGAGATCTTTATTTGCTCCAAATGGTTTGAAGATACTTCCTGTGGCGTCGATACTTAACACAGTTCTTTCACTTTTTCTATAATCCCTATAGTATTGTTCTTGAGCAAGTGACCAATAGTAAATACAAAAAGGAAATACTGATATGAATCTAATAAGTGTATCGTAGGGAGGTAATCGTGTCATAATCCATAAAGCAATTATCGGATTAGAATCGTAATATGAAGTTTTTCGATGTTCATATTTAATTTGTTTTAAGCAACCTATTGTAGGTAAGTGACTCGGTTCTGGATCATTAACGTCCATTACAAGATCACTCAATCTATTTCGAACCGTTACAGCATATTCCGACTTTAATTGTTCACTAAGCTCACAGCGTTTTATGGGTGAAAGCTTAATTTTTTTTTTCAAAATTGTGTTTGAATTCTTCATCAATGTCGCGTATGGTACAAATGCATTGAGCGATTTTATCAGTTGGCCAATTAATTATAACTTCTATCTTTGATTTGCACTGCTTACAGGAACCAAAACACTTCACATTCACTTCATTTTTAATTGAGTAGTTTTGAAATGTCCAACTGCACGGGGAACGTATTTTTTTCCAAATTTCCTCTCTTAGAAGGTCAGCCCACTGGTGCTTTGGCAGCAATGTTTTACAGCGAAAATCAGATAAGCGTTTTGTGCGCTTCACGCAACGATCAATGGGCTTAATTTTGTTCCATTGATAAACGTCAAGAAAAAAATCGAATGTTTTGCAGCCAGATGGTTTTGTTATAATTTCTTCTGCAGATTCAGATTCAGTATCTTCTTTAGATTCAGATCCAGTATCTTCTTTGTGGTAATAAAAGTATTCATAATTTCTTATAAGTGATAAGTATAGTGATTTTTCCGACATTTTGTATGACAGTTCTTGGCTAATATCTCTTTAAACACCGGGTCACATGGCGAAGGAATATCATCTTTATGACGGAAAAACTTCTCGAACTTTACAAAAAATTCCTTTTGTTTGTGTAACGGAACTGCAGATTTTCGACCTCTTCTTTTCATCTTGTAAATATAGAAAATAAACACTAATCACATAATCACTTCCGAACAACGTTTTAAAACAAATTTATTGGAGCAATGTAATAACGATGACAAAGTACGAACTATTTTACGTATACCCACATCATTTTTAGAAATAATGTCTGACTGTGTTTTACTATCTACATCAAATTTAACTTACTAAAAACTTGAATGACAAATGCAATAATGAATGCTCGTATTGAGTAGTTTAATAATAAATCAATATGTTGAGTATTACTACATAAACAGTTAGATAACAGAAGTTTTGCGGAAGTAAGGATAAACTAATGAACAATAAATACAGGACTATTTTGAAATCATTAACTAAATCACAAGCTGTTCTCTTCACATCACAATTAGTAAAAACAAAATGTATGCACACTGTTATTTATATGCAAAAAAATATTAATGTGTCAATCAATGAATAAAATATACGTAATATTTATGTGTTATGATTTATTTTCAGTCATTTTCTTAGTACAAAAATAAACATTATTATATATGCAAAACTTCTTGTAGGTGTAACTTATTTTTGGCTTATCGAAAAAATCTAAGAAAAACATATGTGGAGGTTCCAATGAGGTACTAAATTTTAATGAAAAGATGAACTAATTATAACGCCTACAACTAGGTGAAATCAACGTGCTCCAGATTACATGTAAAATTTTTTCTAGGTGTAACTTTTTTTTGGCTTATCGAAAAAAATTAAGAAAAACATATGTTGAGGTACCAATGAGGTACTAAATTTTAATGAAAAGATGAACTAGTTATAACACCTACAACTAGGTGCAGCCGACTTGGTCCAGCCATTCTGAAGTCAGAATGGCTGGCCACTTTCCTCGTAATAATTTTCCCTCTGTAGAGAGGTACCAATTATTTGATGTCTGGTACCAAATAGTACCAAATAGGTACTAAAACTCGGTATTGCTCAAACTTTAAAAATCTCTCTTGGTCCAGTCATCCTGACCCTCACGCGTGCAGCGCTGCCGGTCGAGTTGAGCATTTCACAGTTTTGCGTGTGCATTGGACCGGGCTGGTCGTGTACAGTCATGGATACAATTAACAAAAAAAAACTTATTTTGATTTCTGTGCTATATCATCACAACAAAAAACGCCGTGCTAACCGAAAAGGAAAATTGTTCATGCACCCTACAACTTCGGAGCGTTTGTTAAGTGGTGCATTCGTATCGCTGTATTCACAACTGCGAGAAGATGAAAATAAATTTTTCAATTATTTTAGGATGTCAATACGCACATTTGACGAACTGATTTTTATAATTAAAAACAAAATAGCACATACTGGTTTACTCCGAATAGCTATAACGCCTGAGGAACGCTTGGCAGTCACAATAAGGTATGTTAAGAAAACTTTTGTTACTTCAATTTAAATAATGAATTAGTAATATTTTACATCATCATTTAATCACAAAAAAGTATTAAAAAACAAAAGTCAGTCAGTTAAAGTGTTGTGAAATCAAAATCAAACGAGTCTTCTGTATCATAGTTGTCGGTGGAGCACGATGATGCGCTCACAGGAGATACTTTCGAAGTACTAGGCATGGCTGGACCAGCACTTGTAGATGGACCCATGCTTGTAGTTTGACCCATGCTTGTAGGTAGCCCCATATTTGTAGATTGGCACGGGACTAAACTGGTACATGTATCTTGGTTTATTCCAACGAGTAATTGTAGAACCTGACTCCGAAAAAAATTTTTTTTTTCAAACTAGTCTTCTAACAGCAGGGAGGATTGAATTGAAGAATGCCACGTCTTCATCAAAAGCAAGATTGTTAGTAGAATTCCACATCTCAACTAACTGTTTCTCAAACGAAGTCATTTCCTGTATATTTTTCTTACTTCTTTTATTAGGGACGACGTTCGACAAATCGTTTTCTGGGCCCCGAGAATCATTTTGTGTCAATGGATTGTCAGAAGTTTGTGCATTTTCAACAGACTCGGATTCGTGAACATCGCTTAAATCGGTAACAGGGTCTAAATGACATACAGTCAGCAAAAACATATTTTCTTTTAGGGATAGCTCCAGAACCCGATTTCTTAAATTTTACTGCCGATTTGTAACGTACGTATTGATCTCTCGCACTTTTCCACCTCTGATGTAAACTCTTTACTGAAACAATTAAATTTATTCTGTTACAGGTACCTTGCATCTGGAAACACATTTACTGATCTACATTATTCTTATCGTATGGGGATTTCTACAATTAGTGGAATAGTGAAAGAAGTATGTCAAGCTATTTGGGTTTCTTTAAAAAACGAAGTCTTAAAGCTCCCGAATGTACCTAATGAATGGATTGAAGTTGCTACAGAATTTGAGAAGAATACAAATTTTCCGCAATGCGTTGGAGCCCTGGACGGCAAACACATACGCATGATAATGCCACAACACACTGCTTCACTCAATTTTAATTTCAAGGGGTATTTTTCAATTGTTTTACTAGCAATGTGTGATGCAAACTATAAATTCCAATATATAAATGTGGGAGCACCGGGTAAAAATTCTGATGCAGGAATATTTAGAGAATCGACACTTATGAAAAAAATTGAGAATGGTACTATCAATCTACCTTCACCTAAAGCGCTTCCTGGAATGAGGACTCCTGTTCCGTATGTGATACTCGGTGATGAAGCATTTGTAATTACACGTAATGTTTTGAGGCCTTATGCAAGAAAAAATCTTAACTATAAGATGAAAATCTTTAACTATCGTCACTGTCGTGCTAGACGGATGATTGAATCCACTTTTGGAATATTAACTAATAAGTTCCGAATTTTTCATAGACTTCTCAATGTGAACACACACCTCGCAATCGACATTCGAAAATGTTGTTGTGCATTACACAATTTCATTCAAATAAAAGATGGTTACCAACATCAAGATACTTTGGTAATCCAAGGGCTTGCAGACTCAAATAATACAATAGTGAACAACTCTATTGGAAATGAAGTTTGTGATCACTATGCACATTATTTTATTTCAGAAGAAGGTAAAGTTGATTGGCAGGACTATTGCATTTCATAAGCTGCGAAATAAATAACTATGTGTTGTACTTACGTGTTTTTTCTTTTTCTCTCTGCGTCCAGTCGTCAACATTTTCAAATAACTGTTTCATTATTTCCACCCAACAACTCTGTTTCACATCCCTGTCTTTATACAACGGGTATCGTAAGTCCCAAATAGCACGCCTTTTCTGAACTTCTCTAATTAATTGTTTTGTATCAATTGCCGCCATGATTGTACGCAAAACGCACACGCCCACGTCCAACAGTGAAAGCTCACATTGCGACACTGGCCCGCGCGCCGATCGTCACACGCGGGGCGCGCGGGCACCGGTCAAGCATTTGCGCCGGTCGGACGTGTCGAAAAACGCGCCCGGCCGCACGCGCCACAGTGAAACCCACCATAGGTTTCAAACAAATTGCGCCGGTCGCGTGCGCACGCGACCGGCGACACGCTGCAGAATGAAAGGAGCCTTAAATGCATGATCTTTTATTTTAATATTTGAAAAAAAATATTTTACAGAATATTGTTCTTAGATTCGAGGAAAAATAATTTAAAAAAATCAGTATTATGTATTTACGTATATTTTTACCAAAAATCAACATGTGCCGTTTTCGGCACTACATGCATTAGTTAGTTTATTAGTTTTTGTGAAGGTCATTGAAGCAGTCTTTGCTTTTTTTAGCGCATAAATGAACTTTACATTTCGCACACATAATTACAGTCTTCAAATTGCAGGCTGGAAACATACATCTCATCCTATTAGGTGTCCTTATTTGTTCATGGCCCACGCCATCGAGTATAACGTCGTTTGGGGGTAAAACTTGACAAGGCTTTCCTTTCCGTATCTTGGGAGGCGGGCCAGCTGCTGTAGTTGATGTAGAACGTGGACGACCCCTCGGTATAGGTGTGGAATATTTGCAAAGTGTGTCTGCTAATTCAGAACGAAAGTCTGCAAGATTCATGATATCTTTGCTGGCTTTCCCTCTTTGACCCATAACTTTTCTGTAAAGAATCCAGGCATTGATGATGGTCAGGTCCAACAGATGATAAAATATTCTCATGTACCATTTTCTGCTTTTGATGCGAATCCTATACCTGCCAAGGTGAGAATCCATCAGGTCGACGCCTCCCATATGAGCGTTATACTCTTTTACGAGTTTGGGGCAAGCAATTTCGATTTTTCGTTTCAATTTTTTATCATACCTATGGATTGTTTCCACAGGTTCTGCACCGACGTAAGTGGATGCCAGGACAACTTGTTTGTTGTCCTTCCACGAAACTGCAGATATGTCCACATTTTCAAAATTTGTGACATACTCTTCATATGTTCCTCGAGGTATTGAACTTTTCATTACGTCTTGTTTATGAGGCAATTTACAAGTTTTGCCCAAACGATTTCGCTGTATGGTTCCTAAGGAATGGATTCCTTCAGTGGCCAAATGATACATTAGGGGCAAAGATGTATAATAATTATCGAAATATACGATATGATTTTTTTGCTTAGGAACCACTCTGAGCAACCTCATGACAGTTTGTCCAACAACTCCTATTTCAGGTTCACTTAGCAGTCTCTCGTCATCCTTGTCTTTACCCGCGTATATTATAAAATTATATGAATATCCGAGTAAGCTGCAATGGGCAAATAATTTGAAACCCCATTTGCGAGGCTTATTCGGCATATATTGCTTCAAAAAATGTCCGATTTTTGTTGCGCACATCTGTTCATCGATTGACAAGCGTTGGTCAATCGTAACAATAGAAAATTTTTCGTTCAAATGTGTTATCACAGGCCGCAATTTGTGTAACTTGTCGTGATCTGGATGGTCGACTGGGAGATGTTTTGAGTTATCGTTGAAATGCAATACCCTTCTAATTTTTTCAAATTTGTTCACGGGCATGGTATCTCGTATTGGGCCGAACCCAAATTTGCCCCAGTATGACCGAATATTGGGGTTTGGGGTAGTGGTAAACAGACATGAAAGTGATAATCCCTAAATATTTTCGTAAGTCTTCTACTGTGTATGTTTCTAATCTATTAGGTTGTTGCTGAGTTGCATATAAGTTTGATTCCTGAACAATAGACTCTAAGAACTCATTAGTGAAAAAGATCTAATTCCAAAATATTAGAAGATAATTCTTCTGAACCTGAAAATGCTATTTTATCTTCAGAATAGACCAGGTTTCGTTTTCACCATAGTAGACTTCTACCTCCACTTGGCATATAATTAGCGCTTTCAGGAGTTGAAATATTACGTACTATTGGAGGGTCACTGTCAGTTACTGCGGGAGGATCAATAGCATCAATAGGATCAATAGCTGGATCGATATCTTTACCATTACCATTGAATGTTTCTAAAGGAGATTCTTCCAACTCATCTAAAAGATCTTGACGAGACGGATAATAATCTAGGTCTTCCCCGTCGGATTCCAGCTGATCGTCAGAAATTTCGCCACTTTCTAGCATGCGAAGGCATCTCTTCTATATTTTTGTCATCCATAGCTGAAAAGCAACACAACAACATGCAATAACCAACCACCCAGCAAAGCAAAGTAACAAATAAAACATTTGAAACGTGTTAGAACAGGTAGGCACTTAGCGGGAAAAAAATTGTACTAAATATGCATGAAGGGTCGTTTTCGGCACAAAGATATTTTTGCGTTTTTACGAGCGCATTATTGAAATTTGAAGTAAAATAATAATAAGCACATATATTTGATGAACTTACCTGATAAAATATTATTTTTACTTGAAAGAATACAATAAACGGACAGTTTATTTTTTTCGAAAAAACTTTCGTAACTTCGGTTGGCGCCAAGTACTCTGACTTCTGTCATAATTTGACACATAAAATATACTGGTAATACCAAGTAGAGGCTGATATTCTCGTATTTTTTTTTCATACATAATAGATTAAAAATACAACAGCTAATAGTATGACAGTTTACTATTTGGCGGGCTATTTGAACTTAAAGTTGTTGTGCCGTTTTCGCCGTTTTATATAACCGTCTTAGGTCCGTATTACAGAAGGAAACTCAAGTATTGATCTCTGTTTAAAACTAGTATTATGTCCGCTTTTAATTTTAGAACGTTGCTCAAGCATAGATTCATTGATCTTAGTTCAACTGAGTTTGGCTTTAAGACTAGTATTATGTCCGCTTTTAATTTTAGAACGTTGCTCAAGCATAGATTCATTGATCTTAGTTCAACTGAGTTTGGCTTTATTTTAGATCGCTACTCAGTTACTCAATCGAACCCAAGTAGTGATCAAATCTGTTATCACCCAAGTGTGGTCGAGACCACGCTTGAGCATAGATTGTCATGTCAAATTGTCAATATTTCTTCTGTTCCAATAGTGCGCTGTCAAGTTCTGTTGATATTTTTAAAAATTAGGTACCTACTATCAAAATCATAATCGATATATTTGAAGAGGTAGATCATTATAATAACTTATTTAACGATAATTCTAATAGAAGGTTGAACTTTTTCCAATGTACTAAAATTTTTCTTCCGTCCTTGTATTTTAAAAGTCTTTAATATGAATAAAATCAGCTAAACAAATAATTAAAATTGACAAACAACAAATGAATGTTTTTCACACTGATGTTTTGTCATACTGATATTTTAAATAGCATAACTTACTTATTTAAGGCCACAAATACAAGTCTTTTAAGCTTGACAATTTTGCTTACAAAATTACTATACTTCACTTCAAAGATCTTTACTTCTTCAATAAATGGGGCCTTTTACTATTCAGGAATGAAATAATAACGCTGATTTCCTAAATAACTGGGGTTCTATGGTGTATTTTAATATTTCTAATCCAATGAAGATCGGATCAAAGTCGGTTCATATAATAAATCGTAAACGAAAACAGGCCGATGCATAGACAATACACATCTCTGCTTGAGGCTCGATTTGAGTCTCGATTCAGCTGAGTATAGATTGATTGCCGTTCTGGAATAAGACCGATGCTCAAGTACTGATTCTATACTCAAACAGTGATCAACTGATTGCAGATCAAACTGGACTTGAGGAACGTTCTGTAATACGGACCTTAATCAATTTCAAACTGACACTGACTTCCTATTTAAAAAACAATACGGCTTCAGACCAAAGCCCAATACTATTTCTGCGACTGTTGACCTAGTGACAAATATAAGGATCAATATCGATAATCGAAAAATAGGCCTAGGAATATTCATTGATCTAAAAAAGGCATTCGATACCGTCAGCCATGAAATACTTATACAAAAACTGAAAGATTTGGGTGTTGCAGATGTAGCGTACGATATTTTCAAATCATATCTTACAAATAGGACCCAAATTGTTAAAATCGGTAACCATCAAAGCACACCTAGAATTATTACCTGTGGCGTGTCCCAAGGCTCAATTTTGGGCCCATTACTATTCTTAATTTGTATAAATAGTATACACGAGATAGGTTTAAAGGGAGAAATTACTTTGTACGCTGACGATACCAGTCTGTTCTATTTTGGTGACTCGATAAATGTGGTTATGAATGAAGCACAACATGATTTGGACATCTTACACACTTGGCTCCAGTCAAATTTGTTGACCATAAATGCTTCAAAAACAAATTACATTATTTTTACGGCAAAAAACAAAAAAATTGATACCTATAGCCCATTAGCAATTAACGGTGAAATCGAAAGAGTATTTCTTGACGGTGGACTTACATGGAAGCCACATATCGAAAAAATTCAAAGAAAACTATTATCCCTATCAGGTGCCCTACGGCCCATATCTCGATGCTTGCCCAAACATGTGCGGTACACAATCTATAATTCTTTCGTCAAGCCCCATCTAGATGATCTAATTGAAGTATGGGGATCCGCAGCTAAGAGCAACTTAAATAAACTACAGAGATCACAAAATAAACTAATCAAAACGTTATTTCGATATGATTATCTAACACCGACCGTAAAAAATTATAAGGAAACTGGACTAATGAATCCTGCATCCTGATTAGAAAAATTATAACAAAGGAAATTCACTCACAAATAACATTTACCAAAAATATAGACCACCACAAACGTAATACGAGACAGGCAAATAATATCCGTTTGAAACTACCCAGAACTAACTACGGAAAAAAGAGCATTCTGTACGAAGGAGCCCAGACTTATAATAAATTACCTGAAGATACAAAAGAGGCTAAAAGCTTATCAACCTTTAAGAAACTAATGAAACGCTACATTTTTAAGGATCTTTCATTAATGGAACGTTAAGGATAGATTATTTTGAAAATTTTATTAACACTACGAAAACTAACCTTAAACTAAATAACCTACTCCCTACTTATAGATACCTTCATTAATGAAAGTGTTAGTTACGTTAGTTCAATATTTTTTAGTGTTAGTTCAATAATGTAGTTTCGTCTCCATACAATGTCATCGACGTTGAGTGTGATAGCCGGAGTGTAAACCTCGGCGAGGGAAGATAGATTAGACGCGTGTTGAGACCGACTCTCAGCTAAATTGGTGCTTCGAGTCTGTCCATGCGCTGAAGCAGGATCAATTAGGACTTCCCTACCGAACATAAGTAAGTTAGGCGTAAAACCAGTAGCCAAGTTAATACAAGAGTTGAGATATAATTTATCCACGTGGTTGGGTGTTAGCAGGCTATTCAAATATACAGCTTCATTCATAGCTTCTGCCAAACTCACAAACTCAGCCTCACATGTAGAAGTCGCAACGATGCGTTGCTTTTGTGAAGTCCATGATATGCTTGCGCAAACTGAAACGAATAAATAACCCGTAAAAGAGGTATATGAAAGAGAACTAAATTTGAATGGGTAAATTTGCTAATTGGAAAAATTGTGAATTGGACGTTGTGAGAATTGGAAATTTTGAGCCCACTGGGCATTTTGCGAATTGGATATAATGCGCTCAAAAGGATTTAATGCGCTCAAAAGGATTTGCTGTCAAAATGGAAAAAATCAAACAACAATTCCAGATAGTAGGTATTTCTTGCGGCAACCGAGTTGGAGGCCAAAACAAGGAAGGCGGCCATGATTTATATTACAAACAAACACCAATCAGACATTCAAACCAATCATGTAAGTAAGCAAGCAAACAAACAAACAAACAAACGCATGACATTATACAATTATCTCACTGAGAAGAGGCCTGTGTCCCAGCAGTTGAGTTATAGCCTGACGCTGCATCAAGTTTGCTGAAAGAAAAATAAAAAGTAGTTATTCCAATATTACTATGACAAATGTTTCCACCTCAGGGTACACCTCGACCCCTGGAGCCATCTCAAAGGTGGAGTCTGTGGCATCGGCCTCAGCTTTCACCTCCTCGACTGCACCCCGGTGGTCCTCGGTGTACCCCTCGGCCTCATCATATTCCTCATCGTCCTTATCGTCCTCGACGTTGAGGTCGAGGTCCAGATCTTCCATGTCGCTGTCATCGTCCTCAAGGAGCGACAGGAAGTTGGTTGGGGCATCTTCCTCCCCAACGTTCCAGGACATCTAGTGATAAAAATTATTATTTACAACGTTGTAATAACTAATAATAAATGAAATTATAGCCACTTTCCTTTGTTTTATACAGGGATTATATTTATTAGCACAGATTTCCGCAACCACTTACGCTGTCGTCACTGAGTGAAGAATGTGTCACTTTCAACTTTTTTTGGTAGCCTGTTAATATTTTTGGTAGTGAATCATTTAGTTGACTACTTAGAAGAAATTAAATAAAAATAAGTACCAATAACTCAGCTAAGTAAAAATTTTACTTTTGCCTACTTTACCTACATAATTATGATTTAAAAATTATAGCTTTGCAACTTTTTAGGAGCTTATTCTAGATATATATTTTTTCATTAATTACTTATTTAACCCGCTTTCGAAAATATTCGTTCGCATAGAACTAACGTCGCTACCAAGCATAATCTTCTTTCGTTAAATAATAAATATGTGGGTACATTGCTCCCCTATCATTCTAGCGGGTCTTTCGAGCGGTGCAGATAATCTTCCTGTAGGTATTTTTGCTTTTCTCTGACGACAGCAGCTGTAGGATTTTCCGGAACTAAAGTTGCAATTTCCGTGTCAAAATCATTTCATATTGATGGCACATTTTGCTGGATGGATGTGGATACACTTGTAGATGTCAAAGTCAAATAATTTATTTCAACTAGGCACATTAAAGGCACTTTTGAACGTCAAATACATAGAAATAGAACTGATTCTAGTTGCCCCTTCCAAAAGGTAGTTTTCGTATGGAGAAGAATGGGCAAGAAACTCCACCGTTACTCTTTAAAAAAAAAAAAAAAATGTTTTACAATATTTGGTATAGGTACATCAATTATATAATTACATGTGAAGACGATGCACCGAGAATACAATTACAATAGGTAAAAAGAATTAAAAATTAAAAATGGAGCAATGAAAAATAAATAAATTAAGTATGTGATAGGTACATGGTGCTCACATATTTACAAACATTAAAGTATACGTACGATAACACAATATTTCTACAAACTTGCAAGTAATACTAATAGGACAGTGTGTGAGATTAATTATCATAAAATGTAAAAAAATCGATGATATAAAAATAATAAATTTTACAACTAGATTAGCAACCAGTTTGATTTTGTCCAGCCTCGAATTTGTCCTATGGAGCAAGACCAGCATGTTTCCAAGCATTCTTATCTTGGATATAATCCTCTAATTTGTAATATGCTTGTTTACAAAGTGTACTTTTAATATGAGTTTTAAATTTTCTTTCATTTAATTGCAATATATCACTAGGTATTTTATTATAGCATTTAACGCAGTACCCCATAAAAGATGTTTGTACTTTAGCTAGTCTGAAAAATGGTTGATCTATTTTATCTTTATTTCTAGTGTTAAAATTATGTCTATCACTTATTTTATTAAAAAGATTTAGATTTTTTCTTACATACATAATATTCTCATAAATGAATTGGCAAGGTACCGTCATAATATTAATCCTTTTAAATAGTTCCCTGAGAGATTCGCGGCGACATAGATTATAAATGGCTCTGACAGCTCTCTTTTGCAAAACAAAGATGGATTCAATGTCAGCCGCCCGACCCCACAGTAAAATGCCATATGACATAATGCTGTGGAAGTAACTGAAATAGACCAAACGAGCGGTTTCTACATCTGTTAACTGTCTTATCTTTCTAACAGCATAAGCGGCCGAGCTTAGCCGCCCCGCAAGAGATGTTATATGGGGTCCCCATTGTAATTTCTCGTCTAGCGTGATTCCCAGGAAAACTGTTTGATTAATAAATTCCAGTTTTTCTCCATTCAATATGATGTCACATTCGCTACTTCTAACATTAGGTAATTTAAATCGAATGCATTTGGTTTTTTTTTTATTTAGTACCAAATTATTTACCGTAAACCAATCTTGGACCTGAAGAATAGCGCTATTCACGTCGTCAAGATTTTGCGACCGTCGGTTTATTTTAAAAATCAATGATGTGTCATCTGCAAATAACACCATCTTCGATTGGTTTAGTAGTAATTGGGGTAAATCATTAATGTAAACTAAAAAGAGGAATGGACCCAATATCGAACCTTGAGGAACGCCCATTGGCATTTCAGACCCCAATGAGTTTACGCCGTTTACTTGAACTTTAACTTTTCTATCTTTCAGATATGATCTTAGTAAATCAAGAGCTGTATTCCTAATCCCATAGTGCTCTAGTTTCAGCAGAAGTGTCTCATGGTCGACGCAATCGAACGCCTTCGAGAGGTCGCAAAAGATTCCAATGGCATCTTGTGCTTCTTCCCAGGCGTTAAAAATGTTCTTTATTAGGGAGACACCGGCGTCAGTGGTACAACGCCCTTTGGTGAAACCGTACTGTTGTTCATGAAAGATGGAATTTTTATTAAAGTGACGTAACATTTGATTAAGCATCAACTTTTCAAACACTTTGCTGAGAACTGGCAGAATTGACACAGGCCTATAATTGTTGGGCTCCTTACTATCGCCGGATTTGAACAAAGGAACTACTTTACTGTGTTTCATGAGATCCGGAAAGACTCCTTGGTCTACACTGGTGTTAAATAAGAAAGCTAAATAAGGCGCAATGGTTTCGATGATAGACCTACAGACTTTTACAGACATTCCCCATAGATCTTCTGTTGATTTAATTTTAAGATCTTTAAAAGCTTTTATAACTGCCTGGGGGTTTGTATGCTGAAACCTAAACTCCAAAGGGCATGCCTTTACATTCTTTCTAAGTAAGGCAGCAGAAAGCGCGGGTGAAGAATTTAAAGCTTCAGTAGTTTTAACGGGAATATTACCAAAAAAGTTTTCAAATTCCTGAGCTATTTCTACATCTGAGTTGATGAGGCCATTTTCAGTCTCTAAATTGAATTCAGTACTACGCTGTTTTTTCCTACCTGTTTCATTATTTATTATTTGCCAGGTAGTTTTTATTTTATCATCAGCTGATTTTATTTTATTGCTAATGTAAAGAGCTTTAGCTATTTTGCAAATATTTTTAAAAGTTTTAGAATATTTTGCAACATACTGATGAAAGGATGTATTATTCATATGTTGCTTTAGGCCATAAAGTTCAAAAAGATTTTCCCTGCTTTTACGAATACCTGGAGTCGCCCAATCACTAAATAGGAACTTTGTGTAAATCGTTTAAGTTTTTAGTGGAAAAGTGTCATTAAATTGCTTATTTATTAATGAAAAGAAATCGGCATAGAACTCATTTGGGTCACAGACATTATTAAAACTCTGAACACATAATTTACTGGCCAAAGAAGTATTTAAATTCTCTAAGTTTTTACATGTAATTGGCCTAAACCTAATTTGAATTTTTTGTAAAGGCATGTAGGCGCAAAATGTTATTGTTTGACCACTGTGATCAGATGGCAACTTATTTACAATTTCTTTATGTAAGTAATCACAATTACAAAAAATATTATCTATACAAGTGGCAGAAGAAGCTGTCACTCGGGTTGGTTCAACAAAAACATTTGACAAATCAAATGACCTAAAAAGACTTAATAATCTCACAGTATTAGAGTTATTTTCTAATAAGTTAATATTAAAATCACCACATATGATTATTGACTTACTATTAGCACTAAGTTTCTTTAGCACCTCTTCCATTACAGAATCAAACAGAGATAGATTCTGGTAGCTTGGCGGTCTGTATACACATACTATAACATGCTTATCAAGCTCAACACAGGACAATTCAATGGTGTGTTCAACAGACAGTCCAATGATGTCTTTCCGTTCTTTTGATTTAATAGAATTTTTTACTAATATTAATGAACCGCCATGTATCATACGTTTTCGACTGAAATGGCTAACTACACAATAATTTTCATAATTAATTGACATTACTTGATGGTCTTTTAACCAATGTTCTGTTAAACAAATGACATCAAACTTAGTATTTTCTAAAAACAATTCTATTTCCAGTAATTTGGAAGAGCAACCTTGTATATTTTGACTGTATAATTTTAACGTATGTAGCCCCCCCTTTGGTTGTTTATTTTTATGTATAATATTGCCAGAAGATACCTTTTTATTATTCTCTAATAATAATAATTGTTTATTTGAAGGGGTAACTTCTGTTGTCTTACTTACTAGTTTAAAACGTTATCCGGAGTGACCTCCACAACTACAACTGAAGAGTCTAGAATACCCGTCGCAGTTCCAGCAGGAAGAGAATACCCTATCTGACTGGTTGTGGCCTCCAAAGATATTGGTATTATAGGTGGATCCTCCTTCGTACAACATGATGATTTATAATTATTACTCACTATGCTGTTAGTATAACTAGACAACACAGACTCGTCACTAATACTACCATTTGTTATATTAGCTATAACCCCATTTATATTATATGCTATCAACATAGCAATCAAATGTCTACATTCCCAAGACAGAGATATAGTTCTCTGAGTTAACTTAAAACCACTAACAAACTTGTTAGTGTCAAAATACAATAATTTGTCACTATGACAACATGTCAATCTGCGAATAGTACTATTCAATTTAAAAATATAGTTATTTTCATCATACGATAAAGTATCAGAATAAGGAAAAGCGCACAACATCAGCTTTCCTACATTTAATTTTAATAAGGTTTCCACACCATCCACTATGTCCTTTCTGGTAATACCAGTACTATTACCTAATAATAAAACCATTGTTGAATAATTATTTAGGTTTGTGTTTGCTATTCTTGTAATCATTTGTTTAAAACTTATGTTATGATAGCTATGATTGGTAAAACTATGGCTAAGGTAATTGAGTAAAATTTTCCCAAAGCCAGAACCTAATTCGTCACAAAAAAATATTGATTTATTTTTCTGTAAATTAGCAAAGGTCTCTATTGGAAGAGCCAACACCGGAGGGGTCAAGGTTAGGTTAGGCTGAGGCTGCGGAGGTAGTGGTTGGTTGGCACAGCTGCATGAGAGGTTATTAGTCAGAGACTCATACATATCAGCATTGCACTTCACCAAATCCAATAGTTCCCCAGCCTCAAGCAAGCGGTCACTTAGTTGCTGTTGTGAAGTCTCATATTTTTCAAAAATATCCTTCAAAAAGTGCTCCTTGTGTAGTATATCATTATAGAGGAGCTGGATATCAGTATCATATTTTTCCCTACATTTATCTAACTCAATAGTACAATTATTTAAACTTTTTGATAAGACAACACGTTCCTTTCTAAGAGACAGATTTAATTTTAAGAGATTTTGTTTTTTGATTGCTCTCTGTGACCGTTTAATTAATTTCTTGATTTTAATGTATTTTTTTAATTTATTGTGACTCACAACAATAGGACATAATGGTATGGTGTCATCACCAGTCAAATCTATAGTTACAGCTGGCTCACACACTGATTTTAACTTACTACCTACTAACTCATTAAAAAGATTACTGGTGCTAGCCACCTGTTTGCTGACCTTGATACACTCTGAGAGCGATAGCGCCTTTTGAGCTTCACATAATTTTTGTTCCAGTTCCGTAATTCGATTTAAAGCCAGTTCGTGGGTGTCACTGCACTCATGAAATGTTGACACTAGATGTTTTAGTTCATTGTGCTGGTCGGTTAAGTCCATGTGTTGTGTGTGTAGCTGAGACAGTTCATTTTTGAGGGAGGTGTTTTTTAAATTAATGTGTTCCACTTCCACTTCGCTGTCTTCTCTTTCCTGGAGCAGCTGTTTGCACGTAGCTTTAGAAACCTCAAGCTCCGTCAAGGTAGCTCTTAGTTTTGCTTCCATGTCCCTAATTGTAGAACTGCGGGTCATCATTTTCTTTGAAATGTCAGTCACCTGGAATGTGTAAAGATATGCAGCCAAATAACAGTGTAACAAAAGATGTTCGTATGTTTAGATTAGTAGGAGGTAGAAGAGAAAAAAATAAAATAAAATTAAGAATAGGTAATGAATTGTTAACAAATAGATAATACAATACTAGATGAAGTTATTGAGGAATTAGATGTGAATGTTAAACAAAAGTGAAGTTACAAGGAATACACTGCTTTTAGTTATGACAAAAAAGTAAATAAAAATGAAACTTGATTGACACAACAAGTTTATTTTATGTCACATTACAGGTTTAATAATTAGGTAATAATAAATAAGCTTATTTTGTGTAGTAAATGATGTAGTGTTTATTGTCTGAGCGAATGTTTTCGTCGTCGATTTTGCTTCCACCAGTTGTCAAGCAAAAGGAGACATAAACCGTGCCAGTGTGTGATGGACGTAGCTCAGAAACCTGAGCAGTATTTTGTGATGTTTTGTGGTCTGTTAATATTATGTACTTAGAATAATATAAAACAAAATACTCCCCGGGATTGATGATAATTTGAAATCCGTCACCGTTGGGTTGGTTGAATTGACAGCCGGTTTATTATCCTTTATGCGAAGTTCACGCGACAAAAAACACTGTATAATTACTGATTAAACTACTTAAGAACTAGGTACGACTATATAACTCTAATTTAACTTAAATAAACACTTTATAGTAATTTTCTAAAATAATTAACCTACGGACCGTTTTTTTGACGACCGGCTACCAGTGTTGCCAGCCTCGATGCCAGATGTTAGTTCGATTGTTGTGATTTAATTGTTCTGTTGTGATTTAATTGTTCTGTTGTCAAACATATGGTTATTATTAGTTTTAGAGCATTACAAATCATACAAATACACTCAATTCATTGTAAAACAAGACAAAAATGATGACTTTTAACGAAACTTTTTTCGAAATATTTCACAAGTATTTTATGCAAATTAGTGCAAATATTATCTACTACTATACCAACAACGATGTAATAACAACATATAGATGAATATTCATACATTTATCATCGATTACACGCAAAAACATAGCATAATTTGAAAATTTTACGACATTGAGCAACTGATTTTACGTAATCTTATTTTGTCCAAAAATATGATTTTATAAACCCTTAATTCCATGTATAAATAGAGATTTTTACCGCGCGAACCCGCTGGAACGATATCGTTCCACCGCAGCTCTACGCCGATTTCCGTGCGGAACAGCGGCCCGCCGCCCGCATCTTACAGGTTAAGGAATAATTTTACTTTGTTAAACTTACTTCTGCCTCTTTGGTCAAGATTCGATATAAGATTTTTTGGCCTTTTGTTAACGAATAAGGTCCACTTCCTGTGCGTAAGTTTTAAAATATAATGAAGAAGGTAAATTAAAAGAAAAACACAAAACAAATAAAA
Source organism: Lithophane semibrunnea (assembly GCA_947363905.1). Classification (NCBI taxonomy): domain Eukaryota; kingdom Metazoa; phylum Arthropoda; class Insecta; order Lepidoptera; family Noctuidae; genus Lithophane; species Lithophane semibrunnea. The sequence goes on along the minus strand of OX376186.1, from coordinate 2,769,755 downwards.
TTCAAAACATTTTTAGAAAAATACGCTAGAAGTACTCTTCTGAACAGTGGGTGGAAGACTGTGGTCATGAGAACTGCCAGCACCGAGGTACACGAAAAAGGACCAAAGGTAGCCAGTTGAGGACTCGCAAAGCTCGTAAGTTTTGATTCCGTACTGGGCTGCCTTGGTCTTGATGTATTGGCGGAAGGATAGATTTCCTTTCCACAAAGTCAAGGATTCGTCAATACTGATGTTACGGGATGGGATGTACGCTGCCTGAAACCGTGAATTTAAATGATCAATGATCGGACCTAAGCTGAATAAACGCTTTGTCAAGTCGGTCGGTCTGCTACTGTTGTCAACTAAATGAAACGCGCGGCAAAGACTTTCGTAGCGGTTACGGGAAAACATATTTCTAAAGATGTTGGTTTGCAATAATGGATTTAGGGTAAAACAAGATTTTATGGAGGGCATCCGGATGATTCCGAGCATCATCCAGAAGGAAAACAGTATCAAAATTTCGTGCACATTCGTATCATACCAATCTCGGGCGAACCGAGCGGTCGCACCCGATATCTGTGCGGCATATCGGTTCGTCTCAGTGACGATGTGCGTCAAGATTTCGTCGTCCCAATACTGCCTGAACGCCCCGTATGCATCTTCAGATGCGACAACCGCCCCAGTTTGCTCCGGAAGAAATTGCTCCCGCGCAGCCTCTCTCGCATTCACGACTTTCATAATCTCCCTCCTTAACTCCTCAGGCACATCATCATCGTCAACATGCACCTCAACCAATCTTTCTCCTCTTACCCACTGGGGGCCACCACCTCGACCCGTCCAGCACGTGCCCCCGCACGTCCCGCACGCCCCCTACCTCTACCGGCACCCCAACGCCGCGCTGCCACGCCGCGCCGTGGTGCACCGCCACGCCGTGGTGCACCGCCACGCCTCGCCGCCGCGCCTCGCCGCCGCGCCACGCACTGCACGCCTTGGCTGCTGGGGCTCCTCGGCCGCCACGTTCTCTACAACGTCTTCCACCTGCTGGAACAGCCAATGTTCGTCAGCAAGGTGGAAGCGGTGGTCAGCGTCCATGGCGTCGTCGACGGTAGCCCTCAAGATGACATTGGAGCTAAGACAAAAAAGTATAAACATTATTACGTGTAATTCACGAAGAACAGGTACAAGACGAATTTAACACTTACGGCTCAAGAGCGGGCGTGGAGCCTGAGCCACCAGCCGCAGATGGCGAAGCGTGCGGCGTCATCGACGAATAGGACGGCGACGGCGAAGTGCATGTTGATGACCTGTCAAATGAAAAGTTTTCATTTGTTATCATTTGTTATCATTTATTATACAGAAAACCATTTATATTTATTTTTTTACTCACGGCATGGACAGCGGCCTCAGGTTTCCGTCGAATATTGAGGTTATAATCCCCAAGGGGGTCCCTGTAGAGGAGGGCTCGACGTCCTGAAAAATATAAATTGAAAACATAAGATTCATGGCCACCATGTTTGTGGCTAAAGTCAAAACATAAACGACGTTGAGGTTGAGGTCAAGGTCTAGGTCGAGGTCGACGTCCACATCCGCCTCTTCTTCACTATCATCCTGCAGGAAGGACAGGAAGTTGGTCGGCGCCTCTTTTCCCCCCACGTTCCAGGACATCTAAAAATAAAATATACAGTATATTATAAACTGATACAACTACAACCTGTGAACACAACAACAACAGGCGTGATATTATGTGCTAACTACATGTGCAAAATAATTTGATCAATTTATGCCAACAAACTCATATACATACACACACACACAGGTCGAAATGCATTCGAATGAATTGCGAACCTTCTTTATATTTGAAGTCGGTCAATTTTTTATCGATATTGTCTATCGATGTCTATCGATACGACTGGACAACCTATTCGCGCCAAATCAAATGTCAACAGCTGTCAACTATTAGCGACCGTTTTGGTAGGTACTCATTATGTAAATGACTAAAATTTATGCAATATAGTATGAAATACACCTCGAATGACCAAAACATATAGTTATTATTAGTTTTAGAGCATTACAAATCATACAAATACACTCAATTCATTGTAAAACAAGACAAAAATGATGACTTTTAACGAAACTTTTTTCGAAATATTTCACAAGTATTTTATGCAAATTAGTGCAAATATTATCTACTACTATACCAACAACGATGTAATAACAACATATAGATGAATATTCACACATTTATCATCGATTACACGCAAAAACATAGCATAATTTGAAAATTTTACGACATTGAGCAACTGATTTTACGTAATCTTATTTTGTCAAAAAATATGATTTTATAAACCCTTAATTCCATGTATAAATAGAGATTTTTACCGCGCGAACCCGCTGGAACGATATCGTTCCACCGCAGCTCTACGCCGATTTCCGTGCGGAACAGCGGCCCGCCGCCCGCATCTTACAGGTTAAGGAATAGGCGGTTTAGTAGTTTTCTTAACAGATTTTTACAAGTCTCGTCTCCAGACCTGGCCCCGTCTAAGTCTGACACTCTCTCTGGCAAATATAAACGTAAACAGAGCCAGCCCATCCTGCAGATGCGTAGAAAATTTCTAAGTTTGGCCCGCATACCACCGTAGTATTAATTGAATGGTTTCAAAGTCGTTGAAGTTTATACACTTTTAGTGCCAAGCACCCGGCTCGCAGGTAGAACGATAATTCGTTCGCGTGACCACGACACTCCTCCCGCGTCGCGTCGTATGTATCAATAGTTATAGGCAGTGCGCCGATGGACTTGACTGACCGGCTGTTATAGATTTGTGAGAGTTGTTGTAAAATAAGTCAGTCTAATTGTTGTAAAACAAGTCATTATTTAACTGTTGGACTTTTTTGCATGTTTGTTTACGCATAAAATGATGTCGAAAGTAAGGGAATAGGAGTGCACCTGTGTCTCTACGCACACACGTAGGTATAATAAAACTTCTTGCCGTTTGATTACGGTGGATTATCATCTTATGTAATAGTACTGCAGATAACATAAGGTAACAAGCCAAATCCTATAAATCTGCGTGTTTTGTGTGGTATAATTGTATTTTTTGTAAATAATTCATTCAGTCGATAATTAACCCTACACGACTTCATCACGAAAGTAAGAACCTAAACAAAAGTTTTGTCTTTAACTAATACTTTGCTAATGTACACTTTTATTATTTGACTTGTATTCGGTATTTCAATCACAATATTTAAAGTTTAGTAGGTAAAAGAAATAAGTAAGTACCTACTTACTGAAATAACAAAGAAAAGCCTTAGTTTTTTAAAGTTGAGGCCACCCACCCTAAAGAAAATAAATAAACTTGTACAGGCTTTAAATAAAGACAATAATAATAAATATATCCTAATCCTATTAGTTTATAATTACGCGCCGTGGGTGGTCAACTTTAGCGCCGCCCGTTCGTCTGTCGATTTCCAAGGCCACTCTCGATAACGATGCATAGGTACTAGGTAGGTACCTTATTTGAATGAAGTAAGTACCTATCTACTTACTAGATTTTCTCTACGAGGCGTAGATCTCGAGATCCTAACTTTATATCCATACTATAATATTATAAACTCGAAAGTAACTCTGTCTGTCTGTCTCTCTGTATGTTACCTTTTCGCGCCCAAACCACTGAACGGATTACGAAAAAATTTGGCAGGGAGATAGATGGCCGCCCGGGGAAGGACATAGGTTACTTTTTATCACGCGGGTGACGCCGCGGGTGGATGCTAGTATAAACATTCATAATATTAGTAGGATTAGTGATATGTATATATATACATAATATCACTAATCCTACTAATATTATAAATGTGAAAGTTTGTGTGTTTGTTACTCAATCACGTAAAAACGGCTGAATGGATTTGGATGAAAGGCAAACAGATAGTTTATAAACCTGGATTAACACATAGGATAGTTTTTATCCCGATATTCCCACGGAATCGAGACTTACGCGGGTGAAACCGCGGGTCGCAGCTAGTAGATATATAAAACTCGTGTCACAATGTTAGTTGCCATACTCCTCCGAAACGGCTTGACCGATTGTTATGAAATTTTATATGTATATTCGGTGGGTCTAAGAATCGGTCGTAATCTATTTTTCATACCCCTAAGTGGTAGGTAGGCTAGGTAGGTAGGTAGGGTAGGCAGGTACTTAGTGCTACCCGTGCGAAGCCGGAGCGGGCAGCTAGTAATATTATAAATTCTAAACTATTCGAAAGTGAGTTTGTTTGTTTATTTATTTGTTTGTTACTCTTTCACGCTATAACGGCTGAACGGATTTAGATGAAATTTAGCACATGGGTAGACCATTACTTGGAATAGGACATAGGATACTTTTTATCCCGATATTCTTACGGAATCAAGACTTACGCGGGTGAAATCGAAGGGCGCAGATAGTAATCTAATATCTTGAGATATTGACATGGTAAAGAAATTTCCAAAAAACGCATTACTGGTCTGTACATTCAATAACGATTCCCCAAATAAGTCAACAAAAATATAGCAAATAATGAACATGGCTTTTATGCCGATTGAACGACTCGATAAGAATGAATGGCAAATAATAATATCTACTTATCTTTTATCTCACCACGCACACATACACGGCGGCGCACCGAACGAAGTTTGCACGAACTCCAAATTGTAGTTGAGAGCATCATCATTCGGTGGCCCCTTAACGCATCGTTTTGAAAATAAGGCACTGTAAAAATGGTTCACTAGAACTGTTTCAAGACAACTAGCAACACTGCTTTGGCAATCAACCATAATGACCAAATCAAAAACAGGCGATGCTAAAATTACGAGAAGAGCTCCGACAGCGTGTAGAAAATGGAGAGAAGGATTTAACCATAAAATATCAAAAAGGAATACCTAAAATTGTAAAACAACAGAACCATCTACAACCATCAAAAAACTAGAAGTAAGAGGAAATGCAAGAGCCTACAAAAACCAGTTTGTTATCCATAAGACCTGTAACTCATACGATAATTTAATTGTTAAAAACAAATCACTAAAATTTTTTTACGCAAATATTCGGAGTTTGGTAAAGCCCGGGAAACTAGAGGAAATAAGGTGTCAAAGTCAAAGTCAAATAATTTATTTCAAATAGGCACATAATATGGCACTTTTGAACGTCAAACAAAGAAATAGAATTGATTCTAGTTGCCCCTTCCAAAAGGTAGTTTTCGTATGGAGAAGAATGGGCAAGAAACTCCACCGTTACTCTTTTAAAAATGTTTTACAATATTTTGTATACATTAATTATATAATTATATGTGAAGACGATGCATTTATAATAAGATTACTGTACCACAAAAGGTAAAAAGAATTATAAATGGAGCAATAATGAATAAATTAATTACCAGATACATGGTGCTCACATATTCACAAAGATTGTAAAAGTATACGATATTACAATAGTCCTAACATTGTTACAAGTAGTACATACAAATAATAAATTTGATTTTGTCCAGACACTAAATCGTCCTATGGAGCAAGACCAGCATGTTTCCAAGCATTCTTATCTTGGATATAATCCTCTAATTTGTAATAAGCTTGTTTACAAAGTGTACTTTTTATATGAGTTTTAAATTTTCTTTCATTTAATTGCAATATATCACAAGGTATTTTGTTATAGCATTTAACGCAGTACCCCATAAAAGATGTTTGTACTTTAGCTAATCTGAAAAATGGTTGATCTATTTTATCTTTATTTCTAGTATTAAAATTATGTCTATCACTTATTTTATTAAAAAGATTTAAATTTTTTCTTACATGCATAATATTCTCATAAATGAATTGGCAAGGTACCGTCATGATATTAATCTTTTTAAATAGTTCCCTGAGAGATTCGCGGTGACATAGATTATTAATGGCTCTGACAGCTCTTTTTTGCAAAATAAAAATGGATTCAATATCAGCAGCCCGACCCCACAGTAAAATGCCATACGACATAATGCTGTGGAAGTAACTGAAATAGATCAAACGCGCGGTTTCTACATCTGTTAACTGTCTTATCTTTCTAACAGCATAAGCGGCCGAGCTTAACCGCCCCGCAAGAGATTTTATATGAGGTCCCCATTGTAATTTCTCGTCTAGCGTGATTCCCAAGAAAACTGTTTGATTAATAAACTCCAGTTTTTCTCCATTCAATATGATGTCACATTCGCTACTTCTAACATTAGGTAATTTAAATCGAATACATTTGGTTTTTTTTCATTTAGTACCAAATTATTTACCGTAAACCAATCTTGTACCTGAAGAATAGAGCTATTCACGTCGTCAAAATTTTGTGAACGTCGATTTATTTTAAAAATCAATGATGTGTCATCTGCAAATAACACCATCTTCGGTTGATTTAGAAGTAATTGGGGTAAATCATTAATATAAACTAAAAAGAGGAATGGACCTAATATCGAGCCTTGAGGAACGCCCATTGCCATTTCAGACCCCAATGAGTTTACGCCGTTTACTTTAACTTGTGTGTCGGTGTCGGCTTGTGTGTCTGGTGTGTCATAGAATCATTTCAAGCAAAGGTTCATGTGATTGTGCTAACCGAGACTTGGATAAAAAACGAGGACGAAGCTCAAAGGCTCGTATTACCACACTATAAGCATTACTATAACTACAGGAAAAATTCACGAGGCGGTGGTGTATCCATATACGTCCATACCGACTTAAAACATGAGTTTATAGACAAACACTGTGGAGACGGAAACCATTTCTTATGGGTACATCTAAACACCCTCGGTCTGGATATAGGGGCTATATATAAACAACTAGCAGCAAATACGTCCGAATTTCTTGAGAACTATAATCATCACCTTTCAGAAAGAAAACGAACTATTATTTTCGGAGATCTGAACCTGAACCTGCTCAGCACTGAAAAATCTATAATAGAATATAAGCAAATGCTACAAGAAAATAATATAAAAATATTAAATAAAATCACTTTAGAATATTGTACACGTGAAACAGCTTCTACAAAAACTATCGATAGATCATGTGGCTACCAGCCTGCAAGACAATACATTTCAAATGACAATTATTGATTCCTCAGCCACTGACCATAAACAAATATATCTTGAGATAAATAGAACTGAGCCTGAATGCACACAACGTGTACAGTATGAGTCACAACCGTAGAAGATATTATTGAAACCAAGCATATCCTTGACCATGATGACCTAGAAGCTATACTACTGAATGCAATATCTACAAACAAGACACGAAAAACCAAGATACTAAATCCACCATGCAAAGAGTGGATAAATAGCAACCTCATTACCCAGATAAATGAAAGAAACTTCTTTTGGCAAAAACTAAAACTAACACCTGATGATGAGCTCCTGAAACAACAATTTACACGTAAAAGGAATACGACATTCATCAACATCCAAAATACCAAAAATAGTTACTATAGTAAATCTTTCGAAGACTGTAAGAGAGATCCTTTGAGAATGTGGCAATTAATTAACAGACTCTCAAAAAACAAAACGGAAATCAGCAGTGGTCCATCAAAGATTAATACCATCTCGGGTGAAACTACAGACATCAAAGAAATTTGTGAGTGTTTTAATTCTTTTTTCTCAACAATAGGAAGCACTCTAGCTAACAAAATACCAAAAAACTCTTATAACTACACATTGCGGACTCCAACAACTAATAAACTTAAAACGAACCACGCTCAATTACAAAAACTAAATCCGACCAGCACAAATGAAGTATTAAAAATACTGAATCAGCTAAAAACAAACACTAGCTCTGGTTTAGATGGAATTAACACGTAAACTATAAAATGTGTTAAAGACTTAATAGCAAAAAACCTAACAATTTGCATCAATTAATGCCTAAACGAAGGATATTTTCCTAATTCTCTGAAACGTTTAAATCGGGAAGCAAAATGGATCCAAGTAATTATAGACCTATAAAAAAAAAAAAAAAAAAAAATATTTTTATTTTCTTCCATTGTACATAAACACTTAGGTAAACACTATGCAGCGTAACAACTAAAATAAAGAGTGTTTTCGATGAACTCTGGCACCCAGAGTAAGATTTAACTTGTGTTTAGGGTGCCAGCGTCCTCGCCTATAATTTGAACATATAACAGTAGTTGTATGACGAGCACAGTGCCTATATTATTATTAAGAAAAACTACTTACTACTAGAAAATGCATGTTATGATGTGTCTGTTACAGTACCTATGTGGGGGAATGTGGTTGCGTATGTATTGAGAGTGAGATAAAATATGGTGAGAACTTGAGTGTATATAAGACTGTGTAAATGTAATTATAAATAAATGAATTAATTAACTACTTAAAGATTAAGCGATTGATACATGTAGTAATTCTTCGGTCTTATCGTAACTCATTCTCAGTAGCCACTTTGTGACCTTGGTCTTACATCCATTATGGCACATGGGAGCTATGGTGCATACTTTGTTTATTTTATTATATAAATGGTTGGACAGAATATCATAATGACGCTGAGCAAGGGCTGTTCTACATCCGCGAGTTGAGCATACCTCGAAGCCTCTACGCTTTTTAGCAGCACTCTGCTTGAATATCACAGAGGGATGTTTGCGCAGAATGGTGCCAAGAACAAAAAGCTGTCTCACAGTGAGGACCTGACATTCGGTGTAGAGAGCCGAGGTGGGATATCTAAACGGCTTCAAGCTCATAACCTTGAGGACAGCTCTCTGTGCTCGTTCCAGAGGCAGTAGGGTTGTCTTGGGGGCCCCCCCCCACACTGTGATGCAGTAGTTTATTATACTTTGACACAGGGCATAATAAACAGTTTTAATGGTACGGGAGTCCGCGGAGTGCCTTAGTTTTTTAAAAATAAATATACACTTTCGGACTCGCGATATGAGATTGCTAAGATGAGGTTTCCAGCTCAAAGAACTATCTACATAGACTCCGAGATACTTGACTGACTTACACCTTGTGAGTTGTGGACAGCCGCATTGTGACGAGGATAGACCGAGTGAGCAGGTATGAGCTCTAAGCGTCATTGTATCCGGTGAAGGGAGGTTAGTGGATAGTAAGGAGAAAGGTAAGTAAACTGTTTTTTTAAGATTTAAGGTAAGGATGTTATTTGATAGCCATTTCATCACTGAATTTAGAGCAAGTTCCGCGTATTTTACTGTTTCAGGCCAGTCGCTACCGTGAAGAAGCAAGGCCGTATCATCTGCGTAAGTGTAAATTGAACAGTTCGTTAGAGACATTTTGCATAAATTATTAATATAAATAAGAAAGAGGGTGGGACCCAAGATTGAGCCCTGAGGAACGCCGTAACTCAATGATTTGGTGTCACTAGTAACGTTATTTATTTTGACGCATTGGCTTCTATCACACAGGTAATCCTGGAAAATTTTTAAGGTATGCCCGCGAATACCAGTAGCTTCCAGCTTAGATAAGAGGTGGGGAACAGACACAGTGTCAAATGCCTTGGAAAGATCGAGGAAAATAGCCAAGCATTTCATTTTACTATCTAGTTTAGATACTACATGATCTACCAAGGCAGCAACAGCATTTTCAGTTGACCTGCCACCTCTAAACCCATACTGGTTGTCACTTAATAATTTGTATGACTCAAGATAGTCAACCAAACGTTTATTAAGTACCTTTTCTAATATTTTAGAGATGGCAGGCAAGACAGATCGGTCTATAATTATCTACACCGCGTCTGTCCCCACTCTTGAAGATTGGATGAACAAGAACCTATTAGCGTGCTAGTACTGTCTAAAGTCTATGAAAAAGTTTTATATAACCGTCTTAATCAATTTCAAACTGACACTGACTTCCTATTTAAAAAACAATACGGCTTCAGACCAAAGCCCAATACCATTTCTGCGACTGTTGACCTAGTGACAAATATAAGGATCAATATCGATAATCGAAAAATAGGCCTAGGAATATTCATTGATCTAAAAAAGGCATTCGATACCGTCAGCCATGAAATACTTTTACAAAAACTGAAAGATTTGGGTGTTGCAGATGTAGCGTACGATATTTTCAAATCATATCTTACAAATAGGACCCAAATTGTTAAAATCGGTAACCATCAAAGCACACCTAGAATTATTACCTGTGGCGTGTCCCAAGGCTCAATTTTGGGCCCATTACTATTCTTAATTTATATAAATAGTATACACGAGATAGGTTTAAAGGGAGAAATTACTTTGTACGCTGACGATACCAGTCTGTTTTATTTTGGTGACTCGATAAATGTGGTTATGAATGAAGCACAACATGATTTGGACATCTTACACACTTGGCTCCAGTCAAATTTGTTGACCATAAATGCTTCAAAAACAAATTACATTATTTTTACGGCAAAAAACAAAAAAATTGATACCTATAGCCCATTAGCAATTAACGGTGAAATAATAAACAAAATAAACTCAGAAAAATATTTGGGCCTATTTCTTGACGGTGGACTTACATGGAAGCCACATATCGAAAAAATTCAAAGAAAACTATTATCCCTATCAGGTGCCCTACGGCCCATATCTCGATGCTTGCCCAAACATGTGCGGTACACAATCTATAATTCTTTGGTCAAGCCCCATCTAGATTATCCGCAGCTAAGAGCAACTTAAATAAACTACAGAGATCACAAAATAAACTAATCAAAACGTTATTTCGATATGATTATCTAACACCGACCGTAAAAATTTATAAGGAAACTGGACTAATGAATCTATCGCAAAGCTACAAATACAACACCTGCATCCTGATTAGAAAAATTGTAACAAAGGAAATTCACTCACAAATAACATTTACCAAAAATATAGACCACCACAAACGTAATACGAGACAGGCAAATAATATCCGTTTGAAACCACCCAGAACTAACTACGGAAAAAAGAGCATTCTGTACGAAGGAGCCCAGACTTAAAATAAATTACCTAAAGATACAAAAGAGGCTAAAAGCTTATCAACCTTTAAGAAACTAATGAAACGCCACATTTTTAAGGATCTTTCATTAATGGAACGTTAAGGAAAGATTATTTTGAAAATTTTATTAACACTACGAAAACTAACCTTAAACTAAATAACCTACTCCCTACTTATAGACCTTCATTAATGAAACGTAAAGATAGATTTGTAAATTTTACTAACACTACGAAAACTAATACTACCAAAACTAACCTTAAACTAAATAACCTAATGTACTTATAGATATACTTACCCTACGAAAAGCACCATTTTATTTGTGAAATCATAAAATCTCAATCCGTTCAATTATCGCTTATTCAAACGCACTGTGCCATGGGCCTTAACAAACAAGCTTTGTTCGCACCGCAGCACTAACATTTTTAACAACTACCCTACTAAAACGCTAATCGGTTATTTTGATTTACTTATTATTGTATTTTCTCTGTAAGTGATTAATGTAATCTTTTGAGAAAAATAAATGTCCTTAACCTGAATGACGACATTATTTGATTCTAGTTCTGATTTTTTTATAAAAATGCTTAAGGACTACATCTGCTCGGATTTTGTATGGATTGTATCTTGTTATTGCACCTGCCAAACATTTAGGTACTTTGAGATTAACCCAGAGCTGAACAAGTTAATCTTTCATATTATATTGATTTTGAATAGAGATGCGCCGAAAGTTCCAAGTGACCAAATTTTCCTGAGAATGTTTCCGAGCGGGCCCTCAACCTTTTACTGTAAAACACTTACGTTTAGCAGAGCGTGGAAAGGTTCCGAGAGATTAATTCGTCTTAGATGGTTAGGTACTGTAGAGGTTTTATGCGATATGCAATTGGGCTGGCTGGTAAGACCGCAGACTTCCGGACGCTCCAGCAGTGTAGTTTAAATATTGACAGGTGTGTCTTTATTGTTTAGTGAGGGTCAGATCAGGCTGGACCCTTGAAATGTATAAACGTGGCTTCTAATTAATAAACCCTTGGAAAACCTCCTCCTCTTTGAAATTACCTCCACCACACACCCTCACATGTCCAGGTAACGCCCCTCAGCCGTTACAGTACACAACACAGTTATTTACACGAGAATTTTGTTTGTCAAAGAATATAATTTTTCACAAGACACACACTGACACTTAATTTTTCTTCTTTCTGTTTTTTTTAGTTCTGTCTTTGAATACCTATTGAGGTATACAAACTCTTAACAGTTTTACCATAAAACTTACCCCGATTGGTGACTCTGCGGGGCCACACCCCGTTGCCATCTTACCATAAAACTTACCCCGATTGGTGACTCTGGGGGGCCACACCGCCGTGGCCGTAGGCCGTTGCCATCTCTTGTCTATAGTATCCAAAATAATGATGGCATTTTCAGACATTCGCGGGACAGGTACATCGTTACCCGTACTATTTCTGGCCGTGTTGACAGCTTCACCCTCTATCCTAGCCTTCCGCTTTTGGTCACGCCAGCACTGAGAAGTATCATACTTATTTCGTTTACAGAAAAAGGTTGTCATCATCACCATCATTCCAGCCGAAAGACATCCACTACTCTTCCTCAAGCTTCTTGTCCTATTCGTAGGTTTTATGAAGAACTGGCTTCCGCCGTATGTCGTGGTATGTCGTTAAAAGTAGCTATCCTATCTCCTTGCCAAATTTTGTCGAAATCCGTTCTATGGTTTAGGCGTAAAAAGGTAACATACAGACAGAGTTACTTTCTAATTTATAATATTAGTATTGATTACCGCTCCATCGTGCGTGTATAGTCATGTTTTAAGAAAATAAATTTAATGATCGTATCTTAAACTTACGATTTTCCACTGCTCCACTGTTTTTGGTGGACCGAGTTCATCTAGTGCATTTTTCAGCTCGGTCCAATGTCGCTCGCTCTGAGCAGCCTTTAGCGGTGGTGGAATACCTACTCACTGGCAGCAAATTGTGCATGACTCTGCATGTACACACGGCTACACATCAAGCTATACATTTCCAGTTTATGCTGATCTCGCAATGTATACGATTTCCGTACAATGCGAGGTCACCTTATACTGGAAATGTATAGCTTGATGTGTAGCCGTGGTTACTGGTACAAATATTTTATTTGTTTTACGTTACTCCTTACACTGAAACAATATACGATGACATTAGTGGTTTTAATTTGTAGATTTCGTGAATACTGACACTTTATTTTTACTTCTTTTGTTATTTAGTTCTGTCTTTGAATACCTACTGAGGTATACAAACTGTAACAGTGGGTACTTTTTCCTAGGAAACATGATATAGCATTCAGCAACCAAAAACGCACAACACAACAATTTCAGTGAGTTCAAGTCAGTTTGACGCGTCTTGTGACGTCCTATTATTCTTTTTCGTATTGCGATATTTATTTTATAAATTCGAACGGCCCGTATGAAAAGTTTTGAATTTCGTAGCAAAATTAGAGGTGGAAGTGTCGGATCGCATCAGAATCGAACGAATGAAAAGGAACTTTACCGATGTTGCTACAATAAAAAATATCATTTTTTTCCATATAGCTACACCGGTTTCTCGTGAAGAGAAATCAAAGTCTTGGCGAGTTCTTTTCTCGAACATGGCGGTCATGTTAGGGAAAAACGACAACGACAACTTTTGACATCTCGCGCGACAATTTTCTCGTGCATGTCATGTTAGCCCTACTACGTTCACATTCAAGTCGCAATCTGTCAAACTTGTCAACAATGAATTGATAAATAATAATAAAGTACGTCGGCACGTCTTTACGTCTTTTCCCGTCGGTGATCAGAATTTAAACTCTTTGCTAGCAATAGTGACGGGCCCTTTATAATACTCCGAAAGTAGGTATTTCTAGCGATTCATTCCTTTTGGTGTTGCAGCCTTTTTGTTTTTTTGAGGGTGTGAAATCATCAAATGACTTGTCCCGCTCTGGGCGGAGCGGAAGGGCGTGTCAGACTTTTACTGACTAAAACCCACCCGTGTTCCTTCAGTTGCCTGTTGCCACGGTCCCGGTATCCCTTTCGGACTTTTCCGCATGGTGTTGTAGCCTGACGACGTGATGTCCAACATCCCCCACCCGACTGTAATATTAATTATTTATTCAATTGGGTCTGTATCATAATATTTCCATTTTTTTTTTATAATAATTTTACTTGTGTACCCGATATGTGCGCGCCCTACGTGGCAGAACATGATGAGACTATTTATTAATCTAAGACCATGTAATGTACCATATTCCGACCAATAAATGAATTTGAATTTGACCAACGAGCCAATGGGCGATTTTCTTATCTATCGAGCGATGCCCATAAGTAGATGTTACAATAGGAGCGAGCGAGATAGAGAGTCTCTTAACACTGGAGTGCACGCGCCCGTAAATATTCATTGAGCGCACGCGCGGGCTACAGGCGTAGACCACTTACGGTTCAATTAATTTCGTAAATAAAACAATAAATGAATAAAACACAGCATTTTAATTACCAAAAATCTTTATTATTTTTATCATAATGGCTCACACAACAAAATTTAGCTTCTTAATTATAAATAAAAACTTAAACATAAACTTCTTAAAAATCAACAACATTTGGAAGGTTTGAGATCTCTTAGTCTTATTTTCATTTAGGAACGTAATATTAATCACAAAATTAGTTTTTTATAATCTTATTGAACCAATTATTATTGACACTACGTTTTATAGTAATACTAAAACATATATATCATATGTACCTCAATTTCACCACTTGCACACAAAATATTTATTTTCCTCCAACGCTCGCGCGGGGCACAGGTGTAGCCCATCAACATCAAGGTCGATTTTTGCAGACATCCGTGTGCCGCGGGAGTCGGCACGCTACTGGCGCGAGCGGGGGTTAGTAATTGAGGAATACACTAGACCATTACGCTGTAGCTCGCCTAGTTAAGATAATAAACGACAATATTAGACGTTGGGTTACATATGTAGCCCGCGCGTGCACTCTAGTGTTAAAGAGCCGTGCTCTTCTAGCGGTAGTAAGGCTTTTGGAACAAATTTATTTAATTTATTTAATTTATTTAGTTTGTTACGAGTTCTCGCGTTACATTAGTATATTATGCTATTAGGACCATAGATGAATCAGGAGCAGGTGAAGGATTCTCTAGAATCCTGAGCGACGCGAGTGATTCATGGCCCTCGATATACATCCGTTTTATTCAAGAGTTGCATACTAACTATACTTACCATGACAACGAGAAAAAGAAAGATTTAAGCGAAAAAAGACATTTTATGAAGAAAAATTTCGGTTCGTAGCCTTCTGATAGGCTTTTAAGATTGGCTTGCAACTTTTTTTAAGTCAATGTTATGCCTTATTTTTATAGTACACCGTAGCATAGAATACATACTCTATAATTTCGATGACTTCTTTTTCTTCGACAGCTCATTAAATTTGCCAGAAGCTTGATTTTTATTTTTTCATTTGCAAAACTCTTCATGTAAATCAGCCGTGATTTGTTGGGTAGCAAGTTTTCTACTATATCGGCCGTCTCTCTTTCATTAACTCAGGTGTTAACACATTTTCTTTATCACTTGAATGCATTTTCAATCGATTTATTATTAAGTAGCACTAAACCTTGTGTTCGTATAACTTACAGTATTTAAATAACGCCAATTTACTTATGACAGCAAAGAACACCAAACAGTTTTTATTCTAATGCTCAAACTCTTTGTCGAAAATGTCGACCAATCAAATGGGAGTTTGTATCGAGTATTTTTTCGCAAGGAGGTTGTATATCATTGAGATGGAGGTAAAATATATTGGTGTCATGCCATCGTTACACTAGAGGGGCAATTCTTGTAAATTTAAAGAACGTTCGCATTCGCATCTCATTCGCAATCAAAAATACAATCAATTTATCAACATTTTTGACAAGTTTGACAGATTGCGACTTGAATGTGAAACAAGTATTGGCCTTCTTGTCCTACGATTTTTCTGCTTCCTGCTTTTTTATTGTTTTTTTTTCTTGTTTTTGAATTATCAACAATAGCTAATGCGTCGTCTGCCGATACCATCGCGGAACGAAACAGTTTTACTTGAACGTGTGTGGGCTGTAGAGACGTACCATTTATCTGTACAGCCGATTGCACAGTTTTATCGCACATATAAAAACTGAAGGTGTGTAAGCCCCATTAGTCGTTTTTTTTTATTGGCTACACTACTACCACAGAATAAATAAGAGCATAATGAAAGCTTCCTAACAGAGCTCAAAATTCTTACCTACTTCCATAGGGCTGTCACTCGGTTATTGAAAATAAAACCGGGCTAGTCGGAATCGAGATTCGGCAATGAGCACAGATGGACGGACGGACGGACGGACGGATGGCCGGTCAGACGGACGAACGGACAGACGGGTAGTCCTTATTTAGCCTTGTGCTACTACTACATCGATCGATCTCTCTATGGCTAATAACTCACGGAGCGGTTTTCACTTGCGCCCGCCGATGTTCTGGAACCGCGGTTTTATTTCTAAACTCACGAGACCGGTGATTTGCGCGGTCGTGCAGCCGTCGCGGTTGAGATCATCGCCCGCAAACCTTGCGGGCGATGATCGCAAGACGGGCGGCTGTGCAAAATGGCTTCGGATTTCTGTACCCGCCCCGCCGGCTACTGCGGTCGCCCGCCAAGCGATCGCAGAGCGCGTGGGAGCAACCCGCCGAGCGGCGGGTGACTGCCGCCCACCGACCGGCGGGTGACTGCCGCCCGCCGTTGCCGCGGGACCCGCAAACAATCTACATCCTACAGAAGCTGCGGCCTCGCATTACGCGGCGAGCGCGGATGAAAACCGCTCCGTGAGTTTTTAGCCTATGTCTGACTGACTATATTTAATCTGTGACACTGACTCTAGTGACCGACATTCTGGCTGCTTTCCGAATGGGGATGTTGCCATTATTTTTTTTCTCGATAGTTGGCGAATCCGCGACACGGCCATTGAAAGCTGTTAATAATCGGTTAGGTACTACTAACTACTTTTTGTAAAATTTATTTCTCGTCCATATTGCGCGCGAAAATCACAGCGAGGCGGACACAACCATCCAAACGCAACGCACTGCTCGCAATGAGCCGGCCGACACACGCTCGCCGCAAACGCGCGCGCCTCGCACGCGCGCATCTGTTCGTCGCACATGCCTCGCAACAAACATGACACAACACGCACGCCTCAAGCAGAGGCATTCGTTGTGTGCCGTTCGTGGCGCATGCCTCGCAAAGTCTGTATCCACCTTAAGACGATTGACGGGACATCGTTACCGTGCATTTGCAACAACACATGTTGAAATCTCTAGTTCCTGTCAAAAATTGTATAGAACATTGACCGAAAATAGAGATTTCAACATGTTTCGCCAGTGTATGACAGCCGGGACCAACACTGCATAACGTGCTTCGGCACGGAGGGGTCTCGGTATGTAAAGGCCGCGCGCTGTCGGGCACGGTATCGATAGGTACTGGTCCACTAACCAATGGAACTAGATAAAGTGACATTCTACCAGCGATAACGATCATGGAAAAGGCAAAAATGTATAGGACTGACATAAGTTATCGAAAAGCTTATTATATGTCAATCCTGTTGAGTCGTTGAAGAAATACGAAACGCTTTGGAAGCGATTGTCACTTGTCTAGGCCCTCAGTATCGTGACAGCGATATCGCATAATAACTAAAGTCTTGGTAAAGGTACTGATTCCAGATTTAAATCATTGTAAATGTAATGTATAGAAGTAGGTATAACCTACCTGTTGATTTCAATTCCTTGGCAATTTGCCTCCATAATTTGTCCTTATACCTATTGTCTTTATAGGAACGATTCTTCACATCGTACAGTACAGGCTTCGCCTGAACTAAAGATATTTGATTTCAATTTCTTCGCAATTTGCCTCCATAATTTGTCCTTATGCCTATTGTCTTTATAGGAACGATTCCTTACATCGTACAGTACAGGCTTCGCCTGAACTAAAGATATATGATTTCAATTCCTTGGCAGTTTGCCTCCATAATTTGTCCTTATGCCTATTGTCTTTATAGGAACGATTCTTCACATCGTTCAGTACAGGCTTCGCTTGAACTAAAGATATTTGATTTCAATTCCTTGGCAATTGGCCTCCATAATTTGTCCTTATGCCTATTGTCTTTATAGGAACGATTCCTCACATCGTACAGTACAGGCTTCGCCTGAACTAAAGATATTTGATTTCAATTCCTTGGCAATTTGCCTCCATAATTTGTCCTTATGCCTATTGTCTCTAAAGGAACGATTCTTCACATAGTACAGTAAAGGCTTCGCTTGAACTAAAGATATTTGATTTCAATTGCTTAGCAATTTGCCTCCATAATTTGTCCTTATGCCTATTGTCTTTATAGGAACGATTCCTCACATCGTACAGTGCAGGCTTCGCCTGAACTAAAGATATTAATAGTTCTATATTCATGTTCCGCTCAACTGTTGATGAACAATTAAAATTTTCACGAATTACTTTTCTTGTCAACAGCTCGGAAGTCGTCGGTCGAACTCGGCCGATCAACCGACGAACGACTCCGTGATTGTTTATAGATTTATAAGATTTCTCGTCAAATTAAATCACTATAATAATTTATATATTTTTTTAAATATGTTGTAATTTTTAATTCAGCAGGGATCACGAAAAGAAAATAAAAAGTTGTAATATTTTATGAAAAATTACTCTTTCCTTTCGATAGGTACTGGTACGTCATCTTTTCAGCAGAAATAGTGTTGAGCTAAATCGGAATTGATTGAAGTCATCGACTGAATAATGCATTGAGTCGAATATAATATTTTGTGGGAAATAACACAGATGAGTACTTTGTCACCTAACTTTGTCACTATTACTATTATTGTTTGAGGGTAGTTTCGAACAATTTATTGCAGTATGTCATAGTGTCAGTGTGTAATTTATTACAGACATTGCATTTGAGATTTTTTTTTGAACATTTAAAACTAAAATGTCCCGGTTCGTTGCAATTATAACAAACGATAGAACTTTTAGCCTTTGTGTCATTGCTAGTAGGTTTTGCGTTAGAAGAAATGTTAGATCGCTTAACTCCTTAAAGACGCGACCTATCTGTTTCACGTGGTTGTTGCTGAATAGATTGAAAATATTCTAGCACTTGTTCCGGTTCCTCCTGACACGTTAACGCTTTCGCACCTAATCTCAACGACCGATCTTCGATTCCTTACAATAAACAATCGACTGCTCGTTTACCCTTTATATCGCACCGGCTCAACATATTAATTTTTTCGAAATAATATATAACTCTAGTGATTCATTATAGTATTTCACGCGTTTAGATAACATTTATGTAAGAAGCTCGGCATAATCATCACTACTAGGGAAGGATTCTAATAATTTATGCTTCCATCTCAGACCAACGAAAACGGATAGACGGAGCGCGCCGTACCGTCAAATCTGGCAACTTTGCCACTTTTCCCAAGTGTTCAAAAGTCATACTACATTTTTAACCAGAACGCCTAATCAATCAATCAATTTATTTATTTCAGACATTACTGTCCATAAAGTGTTAGTAAATACATAAAAAAGAACTTAAAAATAAGTGTTAGTACTATTTACATGAGGAACTATTTTACATGGATGCGTATCCATTGCCTCCATAAAGGACTTTCTACCCTTTCAGCAATAACCTTCAGGTAGCTGTAGCCTAAGAAACCATTAAAATATGTTTGACGCAACAGACTGTATATTTATCAGGGTGCTTAAATGAAATGGTTTTAAAATAAAATGACGGATAATAAGGTTAACAACATCGAAAAACAAAACTGGCATAGATACCTATACCATGTGGCAAAATTGCCAATTCGATTTTTACTTAAAAAAAAATCGTAAGTTGTAGTTACAATACTAGTACAGATTATTCAATAGTTACGATACAATAGTTTAGGAATTTGATCCTTAAGATATATTTATTATAAAATAAACCACAGTAAAAGTGGCAAAGTTGATCACCCATTTATGAAAATTTCATAGAAAGTCAGTGAATGTGGTCAGGGCTGGCACAATTGAAAAAGATTATTTGTTAAAGTAATAATTTATTTTGTTACATAGGTACGAGTAATCATCATGACGTATTCAGAAAAAAAAAACATACAAAACTCTTTAATAATATTATAAAATTAACAAAAAACTACCCTATACGTAGCAATTATCAGATGTGCATACATACTATTTATGCTTTTTATTTGCAGATATGATCTTGAGTTAACTACTGTTAACTTTATTATAAATTTTTGTTTTACATTAACAAAACATACAAGACTCTGAGTATAAAATTGTTAAAACATAACAAATCACCTAGTAAGGAAAAAATATTCTAAACAGTAAATTAAAGAAATAACTCTAAAAATAACGTTCATCGCATTCCTCAACCACGTATTCGCGGTTTTTTTTCACCGAATGTAACTTTAAAGCTTTAACAATTGATGAAGACGGTACAACATCACGATCTCTTTTAAAGACGATAAATCTTAAATTAGGTTTTTTTAACAGTTTTCAAAAAAACAATAGAATAGTATGTTTCTGTTTGTTGTACATCTACCTTTTCAATGAATCCTACAAAATATTTCCAGTTATTGCGGATATAGTATCTAACTAAAACACTTCTTTGTTCTTCATATATTAAGTTTTCATTTTCTGAGATCACACCTTCTTTTCCTTCATGTTTATTAATATCAATATTTTCGATTTTTCCCAGATCCAAATTTTCAGCTTCTATATCATAGTCTATATCCATACGCTTATTGTCTTCTTCATAAGTTTTCTCTTTTATTTGGTCCATATTCAGGTTCACACTTTCAGTCTTTTCCTTTTTTCCAATTTTGTCCACGTCCAAGATCACACTTTCATCTTCCTCTTGTTCATTTTCTATTATTTTAATTTCGTCAAAACCTGAGTTTACACATTTTTTAGTTTTTTCATTTTCATTCATTTGTGCTACATTCTTGTTTAATATTACACCTTGTTTCTTCTTATATTTATCAGTCTTTTTGTTTATATTAGTTTCGTCTATCTTCAAGTTCACATTCTTTATTGCAGAAAAATTAGCCTCTTCGTTATTCAATTCAGTTTCATTAATATCAAATTCTTCCTTTTCAGTTTCATCATCAACAGAAGAATCCACGTCATTTATATCTGGCAAAGTTTTACTTATATGATAATCAGTCTTATATTTTTTATTATGTTTTAAAATGGCATATAAAGCTGTCTTCATCTTCAGACATGATTGTTTCTTCTTCTGAGGTATCTCGCAGCGAATAATTATCTTCATTTTCCTCGTTACTGTCATAATCAACTTTCCGTTTTTTTGTTTGAGTTTGTTTTCTGTTTGGAAATTTTTTTTGGATCACATTACAGGTCCCGAAAGTAGATGGCACTGGATTTTCGTACGGATTAATATTTTCAGTTTCTTTCTTTTTCAGTGGGAGCTTAGATTTTGCATCATTTTTTTTTTAATTGAGTGAGGTACATTGTTTTATATCAACATATGCTTGGTTTTCCGGTAAAATTGTAACATCTGATAAAATAGTTACACGATTTTCATTAGGTTTTGGTTCATTTGACTTTTTTCGAGTTTTTTGTCTCGTTTGTGTGCCACGCATAAGATTTTCTGCATCTTGAGATGAAATTGAGCATCCGGGTTCTATTTTCAATTTTTTGTTCGCTGTTGTTCTCTTAAGTGGATCAGGAGCTTTGGTTTTTTTCAGAAAATCAAGAAGTGCTGTATCTATTTTATATTTTGTTTCTTCTTCATAATCTGGCAGTTTCCTGAGGACTTTTTGGGGGTTGAATGGAACAATACCCGTAGCTTTAAAACCTGATTTAATGTTTTCTTTATTACTCATTCTGGTTTCTGCTAGTAACTCCTTCAGCAATATAGGAAAGTGAGCTTTATTTATTTGAGCCTCTTATGGATTTTTTATTTTATAGTCTGTCAGGATTCGTCGCCAGATTTTTTTAAGAGGTCCGAAATAGGCTACATCTAATGGCTGTGTGATATGTGTACTGTTCGGTGGTAAAAAAGCAAATCTTATATCGTGCTCCTCACAGTCTTAAAATAGTCACATTCAGGTGGCTCGACAAATTGTCGCCAATAACAACTTTCGATCCATCAAGGTTAGTAGCCCATGGAATAACGACACACCTGAACCAATCTTAAAAAACGGTGGCGTCGAACCACCCTGACAAATCTGGCTTCTGGTGGTCCACCTAAGCACCAAGAAGACCACAAATGTTCGGATTTGTATACTGTGTAAAGAGGTAATAAATATCCAGTAGCCCATGGAATAACGACACACCTGAACCAATCTTCAAAAACGGTGGCGTCGAACCACACTGACAAATCTGGCTTCTGGTGGTCCACCTAAGCACCAAGAAGACCACAAATGTTCGGATTTGTATACTGTGTAAAGAGGTAATAAATATCCATCAGCACTTGCAGCGAACATTATTGAAATATTTCCTTTTGAATGATTTAATATTCTTTCAGGATATTTAACTTTGCGTTTGAAAATGCATTTTATTGAACCTGGATTGTCGGATAGGTTGGTTTCATCGTAATTTAATATATTTTGTGGAGGGACGGCTATTAAAGTGCGCTCAAGGTTACTAAAGTAATCCGTAAATTCATCTACAGTTTTCTCTGCTCGTGCTTTCTTAATGTTCTGTACTGCTCGTTCAGTCAGTGCATGTTTGTGCCTATTTAAAAAATTTCTTACCCACCATTTACCTGGTATTTTACCAGAAAATAGGCAAGAGCGACGATTTTTATGTAGATATTCAAATATTAGTATGCGTAGATCTAGTCGAGATAATGGGGAACCAAAATCTGCAGCGGCTATCAAAACATCCACGATGTCCTTTTCCTCGGAGTCGCCAAGTCGCAGTTGAGCACCAGGAGGTTTCATATGGAGTCCCTTCACTTTATTCTCTATTGTACGTCGAGGTATGAGAAATCTTTTTTCGGCTTCTAATGACGTTATGTTCCTTTTTTTTACCAGATCTACTGCAAAGTCTAGCATTTCCTGGGTGTAATTTTTATAGGATCTTGATCCCAGTTTTCTGCGACAACGGCGACCCATCTCCTAAAAATTAAAAAAATACATTTGAACAACTACAACTGCTAAAAACTTCATGTTTTCATTGATGATTATTATGAATAGGTAGGTACTATGAACTACATAGGTACTTAATTTAAACGAATATAAAACGCGCTTTTGACGTGGAGATGTGGACACCAAACCGTTAGCAATACAAGTTAGAACTAATTAGCACATAAAGTTTAAAAAGTGTCTTATAATTTTTTATTTTTTATTTTGTGTTTCTGTCAACCCTAGGCTGCTATAAAACATGGCAAAGTTGCCTTCCCATATAGACCGGCATGGTCTGGTAACTTTGCCAACAACATTATGAGACACAATTGAAACACTACGGCATTTACAAGGTAATCAATCCGTTCCTTACCATAAAAATAACATTATATCTAAAATTTACGTACCTGGATCCGCATTTCACATTTGAAATTATCAAAAGTTCTGGAGCACTTAGTTTTTAGGTTAAGTGAACGACGAGTTTGGAATTTAAAATGGTAAAAAATGGCTGCCGTGGTGTTACCTTATTCAAAATAGTGTTGCCATTTGATGACCGTATTTTTCCCTAAAAATAGTCACAACGCTAAAAAATATACGTAGTGTGGTATCAAAGAATTAAAACAAGTGCTCTGCTGGTGGCAAAGTTAGTAGCCCTTGGTAAAGTAGCCAGATCTGACGTACATCAAAAGTGAAGCCACAAAACTATGCTCCTGCAAGTAAACACACAGGCTCATGCACACACCTACACTTAAACTATGCTCATCGCTCCTAATACTTCATGAGTCGTCATCTAGAAACAAAATAGAATTATGCCTTCTTGAGTAGTGAAAATTTGTAAAAACAATAGCAAATCATATAAAACAATAGCAAATCACACAAAATAGAATTATGCCTTCTTGAGTAGTGAAAATTTGTAAAAACAATAGCAAATCACATAAAACAATAGCAAATCACATAAAACAATAGCAAATCACATAAAACAATAGCAAATCACATAAAACAATAGCAAATCACACAAAATAGAATTATGCCTTCTTGAGTAGTGAAAATTTGTAAAAACAATAGCAATCACTTGAACGTTCTTGAAATAACATTTTTTAAATTTAATTATCTATGAATTTTAGGTTACTCTACAAATTTTAGGGAAAAACTTTAACAAATGACAACCCTTTTTACACACACATAGATAAAAAGGTGGCTTCACTTTTGATGTTCACAGTGCTCCGTCTTCCTTTTTTTGTTGGTCTGAGACTTCCATTCAGTTCACGAAAATAACCATAGTGGGTAACGCTTGATACCACGTTTTGGCAACACCAACTAATTTTGGTAAAGCGTAAAGCATAATGTATGACCTGATCATCTCCCCATTGTATAACTTCGTACATTCATCAACTTTATTGAGCCACATTTGAATAGTTTGCCCCTTACCCTTACCTGATTTTGATCGGATGGCGATCAAAATCAGGTATGACGTTTCCTAACATTGGAAATTTTTGCCTTCAGGACGACGTATTCACTAATTTATTCAATAATAAATGTGTCACAATGTTAGTACTATTATTAGAACGTCTTACTGGGGAGCATGAGCGCTTGCGATGACGCGACACCTTGGAGCCACTGCCATCGTCACGTACACATGCCTTCCTGCTGTCATGTACGCCTGCAGTCCAGCTGTCCTGCCGTCATGTACGCCTACAGTCCTGCTGTCCTGCCTGCGGTTGCTGCGACTGCTTTCACTTCTACTTTGCCGCGGATGACGCCTACGGTTACTGCTTTGGCTGCTGTTGCTGCTTCTCCGATAACGTTATGATGATCACGATCACTGCTTTGGCTACTCCTATGTTGCTGATGACGATGCCCACGTACGGCTTCTTCGCACACACGAAACATTCCGTGTCTGTATATTCACTCGCTGATCTTCGCTTGCGTCGTTTCTTTTTTTCTTGACGATCGTTTTCTTTTATTTGAAAAGGAATTTTGTTGGTGTGTTGTCTCGTCGAGTGTCAAATTTCCATCTTCCATCTTGTTGCGTTAAATCGAAATAACCCACGTTTAACATAAATTTTAAAATGTGAGCGTTTTTGCTAGAAATCTATAACTAGCCTGTCCTATTCCGCTTCTGAGATGAAGGAACACTAGAGGTTTTCTTGAATAAAACTCTTATTTCATAGAAATATTCGGATTTAATCCATTCAGTTCGACCGCTGATTATGCAGACTTCCTCCCAAAAATGCAATAGACATGTTAGTTGAATGCAGATGGTACTAAAATGTGATTGTATGTGACACCAACATGAAAAATAACTCTACCAAATATTATTAGGGTAACAATATACACCGTGGCATTTTAATCGTCTTACAAAGGTAGTCCACTCAATGTATCCGACATAAAATACCTCCAGACACGATTTTTTTTTTTTACCATTAATTAATATAATAGGTACAAAGAAAAATAAATATTGCATTAGAATTCTGAAACATCCTGTTATTAATGTTTACGTATCAAACGGTAGAACATACCTACGCAGCGCACGGGTCGAGTAGATCATTCCAATACCGAAAGCCAATCAAGCATAGTCCACGTGGACCGTCATCCAATGAGGAGCTCTAATGCTATCCTTTGAGTAGAGCCGCGCGTGTCACGCCCCGCCCCTTTCACTCGAAAAATAAGTGAAGGTCAATCTCGCAACGTCTCAGTTGCGGCCGAATACCGGAAGTGGAAGTGCGCGCGCGCTACCGGATATCAAACGTTGTTGGCGATCGTTAAAGTGCAAGGAGTGAAATGAGGAGCTATCGATACTCGAATATCGAGTACCTGCAAATGGTGCGCCTGTACGCAGTGAGTGGTGACAATTTACGGAGAGCAAGGAGATTGTACGCTGCGCCTAATAATCTGGAAATGTTACGCAACCGAGGTGTGATCAACCCGCAAGTGCCAGGACTGCAATTTCAGTAACTACATATCTTTTGTTTGTTATTTGCTAGGTTAGTAGACATGAGTCAAATTTTTATCTTCAATAGGGTCGAACGAAGACAAATTGATCAGTTATTGAAATCGACCGTATGTTTGTAACTTTCTTTTTTATTAATCTGCACTTACTATGTACCTACGTATCTAACACAACTTAGTTTTGGTTTTATTAAGAATTAACTATGTTTGTGACGGGCCTAAGCCCGTACCAAGTATGAAGGAAGAATTGGAATTAAATAGCTTTTATGTACAAACTGCTACGTAATGAGAACATTAAGCGGCGAATCGCGCCAGTATTTAAGAGCCTTTAGGATTGCAATAGTAAGAAACACATTTTTGCAATAGGGGGAATAAACTCTGTTAAAGATGCCGCCGCTTCAGTCCGTGCCGCCTTTGGAACACAATGCTCGGACCGCGCTCATAACAGGGTGTTTCAAACTACGTCATGCGTCTTACTATTGAATTTTTTTTTTTTTTTTTTATTTACTCAAATGTTCATAAATACTTATCTTTTTTTATGAATGTGTAGTAGTCATTGGATACATGAAGTGGGCTGCGGATGAAAGACGATTAAAATGCCACGGCGTATACCAACTTTTTAGCGACATTTTGAAATCGAATTCTTTGCTGATATTATTATCAGAAAATACTTGGTTACACGGTGATGGTAATTCCAAATTTTGAAATGCACTTTTATACTTAAAAAATATAGTTTTTTGAACTTCTAATGGAATCGCACACTTTCTTCCCCTCTTCATGATAACTGAGTAAATAAAAGGGAAAATAAGAAGTAAAACAGAACACACGTATCGCTAAATACTTTAAGGGATTCTTTTGAACTTATTACACAACACAACATCACACCTGTAGTCCCCGAGGAGTTGCAGAGGTATACCATAATCAGCCTATAATGTTCCCACTGCTGGGGACACAGGCCTCCTCTCTGTGAGAGGGAGTGGGCCATAATCTACCACGGTTTGGTTTGGTTTTATTTTTGGTTCTAGGACTTTGGTGCCTGTTTCCTCACAATATTTTCCTTCACCGTTTTGAGAGCATTGGTGATGAAATAATTAACACAAAGTAAAGCGTCTGTCGGGGTTCGAACCCACGTAAGTCGCGGCCGTTACCACCTACGTATACCTACCAATAGTACACAAATATTGGGTGTAAGGGCCAGCCCTCCGCAAATTAATAGGGGGCGTTCAACTCCATATTTTGAAGCATATTCCATCGGAAATTTGCTCAGGAAAGTTTTCATTTTTTAAATCGATCGATTTTTCAGTTACTATTCCTTTATTTCAATGTTAAATTACATTCTCTGTACCCAGCCCAGCACTCGATTTATGTAAATAAAACAGCTAAAATAAAAAACCAATGGATGTTAAAATACTCGAGCGCGCCCCCCCCCCCCTGACGCGGGGAGTGCGGCTACGCGGGTCTTGCCACGGTAACGATACATTGTGCGTGAGGTAATAATACAAATCAGGTTTATTGGATTCCCATAACGTTCCTGAAATAATTTCATGTACCGATCGTCTTAGTATGATATGCTGAATTCATCCTATCAGTCTGCGAGCGGAAGGCTGTCCCTTACACTCTGTATACAGGATGGCGGGAAAGTTGAGGCCCAAAAAAAAAATGTTTGGTCCCTCGTGCCGTGGGGTATCCGAATCACCCCCATGTATGTTCCGCGATTTTTCATAGTTGTGAATTGTTTCTGTGTAAATAAATAAAATATGAACTTCGTAGCACGACTATGAACGCATTCATTATAACTTATGGTGGTAATAAATTCCTTATAATTTGTACTATTTTATACCACAAGTTAGAAATTTTGTACCTCTCAATTTTCGCAGATATACAGGTCGTGCTAGGAAGAATCCTTCCCAGCACGACCATGCTAATATTGCAGCTGGCGTTATAACTTATGGTGGTAATAAATTCCTTATAATTTGTACTATTTTGTACCACTAATTACACGTTTAATACTTCGCAGATGAAACAGATCGTGCTGGCAAGAATCTTTCCCAGCACAACGCTAATATTGCAGCTGGCATTATAACTTACATATGGTTGTAATAAATTCATTATAATTTTCACTATTTTGTACCACTAATTACAAATTTTATACCTCTCAATTAACGCATATACAAACATCTTCTGCCTATAAGTATGTGGTTTGTATACTTGACACTAGATGGCGTTAAATAATTTAAAATTAAGAATTTACGATCAAACAATAATAAAAATATACGGTCGTTTGTTTTTTTTTGCATTTTTTTCATTGTGCTCCAGCTGTTACCCGCGGGTTTGCCCGCGTGCGTAAATATTGATACTTTTTGTGTGACCTGTATGTATGATTAAAGGTTATTAATTTAAATACAATATTCACAAAACAAATTAATGAAAGTTGTACTTTTTTATTTAACTGTACTAAATCATAATACTAATGAATGCACGAGGGGCATTCACTGCTTGGTGCATAAAAAATTGTTAAGAAATATTAGAAGTGCTTTACCTTCGTTTAAAGTCTCATCTGAATAATATATTTTTCTTCCTTAATTCCTTAGCTTTTTTATTTAATGAAGATATTGTAGTCTCCACAGGACGATCTTGTGCTTGTCTACACTTTTTCTGCTCCATTTGATATAAGTGAACTTTAATGTTTCTTTACAAACTGCTTCTCTTGAAATCTGGCAGAGACTCATCACATCACTATTAACTGCTTGCAATATCTTATCCAAGGTGGGCAACTATTAATTTTCCTGCGTATTCCTCTAAATGTCATATCGTCAAAATCATTGTTTCATGTGCTTCCTGTTGAAGATATATCACCTCCATGTAGTAATGTAGCCAGAGTTCTGCAACTGGCTAGATAGAATTGTCTATAGTTCACAGTGCTCCATGTTTTGTAATCTTCTTTCTTTTCTATACCTTCTTAACAATATAATGCTTTACAATATTTTATGTGGTTTAGCTTCTTTATATCTGCAAACCTCCCCAACATTGGTTATGGGCTCAGAGCAGTAAAGTGTTGTTGTGTTGTTGTGTGTTGTGAAAATAATTCGAAATTGTAGAAGATTTGAAAAGTACATGCAGGAAGAAAAATGACTTCGAATGTGCGTATAGAATTATTGACGAAGGACAACTACGACAGTCGGAAGGTACAGGTGGAAGCATTGTTAATAAAAAATGACTTCTGGGAGCATGTAAGTGGAGAAAAACCAAAACCTACTACTGATGCTGATATATCGACATGGAAGACGGCTGACAGAAAAGCAAAGTCTGAGTTGATATTGGCATTAGATCCGAGTGTAGTTCGTCATGTAAAAAGGAGACTTCACGAGAGGTATGGTTGAAATTAGAGAGCTTGTTTGCATCAAGAGGACCTGCAAAGAAAGCGAATTTAATGAAAAGGCTCATGTTACAAAGGATGAGTGAAAATCAAAAGGTATGTGAGCACCTTGATTCCTTTTTTGAAGCCGTCGACAAATTGGAAGAAATGGATATAAAAATCCATGATGATTTGTTAACGATTATGTTGCTGTACAGTCTTCCGGGAAGTTACGAAAACTTTAGATGTGCCATAGAGTCTAGAGATGAACTCCCAAAGCCAGAGCAACTAAGAATTAAAATCATCGAAGAGGATAGTTCAAGAGGAAACGCTCAAGTTGACAAAATAGAAGGCGCCATGTATTTGGACAAACAACCGAAGAAAATTACTGGAAAAACATTTAAGTTTAAATGTTTTAAGTGCCACAATTTTGGCCATAAGGCATCGGACTGTACAAAGAAAAGGGAGAAGACTCAAGAAACCCGATGTGTGGAGTCATACACTAGTCATGAAAGTTGTGAAGCCATAAATCATGTTTCAGATGACTGCCGCATCGCCGTTGATGCGAAGCGCCGTCAAGAATGGATTTTTGATAGTGGTTGCACTTCTCACATGTGCAATGACGCAGAAAGGTTTGCTGAGATACTCCCTGCAACTCAAAAATTAAAATTAGCCACTGATTCTTTGACAACCGTGCAAGGTAAAGGTACAGTTAAGTTATTAGCATGCAATGATGATCCAACGCGTAAAATTCAATTTGAGTATACCCTGTTGGTTCCCGATTTACGTAGTAATTTAATTTCCATCGCCCCGCTTACTGAACGAGGTTGTGAAGTCACATTCAAACACGACGTAGCCTATGCAGTTAAAAAAGGTGAGGTAAAACTGACCGCTGATCGGCGAGGTGATTTATATTACTTGAGGGAGCTGGACGCTTCAGCGTCTGTGGTATGTAGTGAAAGTGTTGATCTGTATCGATGGCATGAGCGTATGGGACATCTGAATGCTAGGGATCTTATGAAAGTATTAAAGAAATCAGGTATTGATCCGATAAAGATTGATAGTAACTTGCATTTGTGATGTGTGTGCTAAAGGAAAAATGGTATCGTTGCCTTTTGTGAAATCCAGTTCACGCTGCAACGAGAAGTTGCGAATAATATATTCTGATGTGGCCGGTCCAATGGGAGTTCAATCGAATGGCGGAAATAAATATTTTATTACTTTTATTGACGATTGTACTCAATGGTGTGAAGTTTTTTTTATGAAAAATAAAAGTGACGTTTTGTCAAAGTTTAAAATCTTTAAATGTCATGTTGAAAATTTGACGGGAAGAAAAATAAAATATTTACAAACGGATAACGGAAGTGAATAGAAAAATAAAATTTTCGATGAATTTTTAGAAAATGAAGGTATTATGAGACGTCTTACGACGCCATACTCACCTCAAAGTAACGGCATCGCCGAACGGATGAACCGTACGTTGATTGAAATGGCAAGGTGCATGATCTTATCATCAGGTATTTCACCAAGTTTTTGGGCAGAAGCTATAGCTACTGCATGCTATTTGCGTAATAGGTGCCCAACTAAGAGAAAAATAAGACAACATAGACCACTTTTTTGTGAAAATATTAATACATTTTATAAAATGTTTCCTTTTTCTAAAAATAAAAATTTGCTTGTAAACTTTCAGAAATGTCGCTTAATACAAATAGCCCGTGAATCCGCGATATAATTCTACATCGGCTAGGTTGTCGCTTAATACAAATAGCCCGTGAACCCTCGATAGCATAATTATGACATTCAATAAATGTCAATAAATCAATAACCATGACGTGGAATTTGAAGTTTCCAGCCAGTATGTACTTAGTTACAAAGGAGTATACAGCGCGTCCCACGGATATGCCACATGGAGGGAAAATACCTTGAATATTGTAGATGGAACATTTTACTGAAAGAAGATATTATTTGAATTTTAAAAACAATTTAAACTGCATTCATAGATCTATACATATAATAAATCTGTA
This sequence comes from Lithophane semibrunnea, assembly GCA_947363905.1. Classification (NCBI taxonomy): domain Eukaryota; kingdom Metazoa; phylum Arthropoda; class Insecta; order Lepidoptera; family Noctuidae; genus Lithophane; species Lithophane semibrunnea. The sequence goes on along the minus strand of OX376186.1, from coordinate 2,738,342 downwards.
GACGAGGCGTTTCTGTACAATGAAAAAAAAAAAAAAAAATTGGTTGGTTGTCCAAGAATAACCAACAGATTCCATTTCTACCATTTTTGGAATTTTTGTCTGTTTGTCTGTTTGTCTGTCTGTCTGTTTGTATGTTGTTTAGTTTGATTGTTCCACTATCACGTAAAAAGTACGAAATCAATATGGTTAACTTTTATACTCAAATATTGTGTGTAACTCGATGTTTCAATTAGTTTTTGTTTCATCGCAATCGCTTCAAAATATCAAAAGATATATGAATTTAAAGTGTTCAAGAAGGAATTTTCATTACGTAATGTACATCCACGTAACGACATCTATTGACGCGAAATGATACTTACTTCTTAATTTCTAGGTTTGTGAGATCGTGTGTTGTTATATGACCGTCATTTTCTTTGCGGGGAAACTTAACGCGATACATTGTGTATTTGTGTATAGAATATAACTCTAAAGTTAGATTAATTAAAATTTTCCAGATGCGTTGTTTATTTATTAGTTTAGTATTAGTGCGATAGGTGGCGCTACCTATCTTTCAAATCTTGATAATCATGAAAGAATAGTGACAAATGTTAATTTCTTAAAAAATATAGGTATTTATTCTTTAATTTTTCACTTTTCTACATAGTTTATTTAGCTTACAGAGTGTTCGAACGTTTTCCCATATATTTTGACAGTATCATTTCGTGCTCGATAGATGGCGTTGTTCGTTTAATGTCATTTTCTGAATCGCGGTGTTAAGACTCTCCGTCGAAGAATGACTTTCGCCCAGATATTCCAAATAATTTTTAGTATAGGTATCTTTGTTTTTGACTTCTTTAGTGTCGATAATATAATATAATAATATAATATAATAATATAATATAATAAATAAATAATAAATTGTTGGTTGGGTTGGGTTGTCATTCGTTGAAAATATTGATCTTAGAGATGGGTTGTAACAGGTGAAACACGATATCTGTGATCACTGTGACTGTGACAAAAAATAACAGATCCAAATATCTGTTATTAAATCACAGCCTGTGATTTTTGATAAATACGTATCTCAATCGAATATCATCTTTATTTCTTTTGATTTAAAGTCGAAAATCGTATCTATCTGTTATAAAATCACAGCCTGTGATTTTTGTACAGACGATAAATACGTATTGACTCAATTGAATATCTTCTTTATTTCTTTTCGTTAAAGTCGAAAATCGTATCCGAAGTTTTAACAGTAACAGTCTTGAGGATCTGTGATTTTAAGTAACAGATATTTTTTATCGTTAGGAGCAATTGCTATCTGCTATTTTATAATATCTGTGATTTCTATCTGTGATGATAAATACGCCTCACTCCTAATTGATCTGATTGGTTTTGATTTGGTATTTTGGTTGGTTTCGTTCATTCAAATTAAGAAGTCAAGAAACGAGTCGTTACAGATCGATTCAAACTTAATGGCGGCTCGGAAGTTAGCTTTTAGCTGCGCAGTACCCCACCCCTCACCCGCTGTCACATGAAATTGTTACTGCGCAGCGACTCGCCTCATGTTCCGAGCCGCCATTAAGTTTGAATCGAACTGTACTATACTTCGTAATTTGTTCGTATGATTCGTGACCGCCGCTCATTCGATTCGATCGTTGTTGGCGTGTGTAAGGCCTCGGCCTTGAATCTTGCGGGCAGCGGGGCGGATGGCGGCTCGGAAGTTAACTTTTAGGTGCGTAGTACCCCACCCTTCACCCCCGCTGTCACATGAAATTGTTACTGCGCAGCGACTCGCCTCATGTTCCGAGCCGCCATTAAGTTTGAATCGAACCGTATTATACTTCGTAATTTGTTCGTATGATTCGTGAACATCGCTCATTCAATTCGATCGTTGTTGAAATGAAATGAAATGAAATGAAATGAAATTGTTTATTCTGTAAATAGGATATCGCAATCACTTTTACACGTCATATTATTAAAAAAATAAAATAAGCTAGATGAGGTCGGCGTTTCCTATCTGACTACTCTGAGAAGAAAGGCCGAAACAAACTCAGAGGTCGCAGTCTCTTTTAAGGTCCAGACATAATCTTGGTCAAGCCATATGAGGACCATGTAGATTAATGTCTGAAATGGTCTTTTGAGGAAAGAACCACACAGATTTGAGTGGACCTGTCCAGTCAGTGCAAGCATTTGTCAGTAACCGAGGAGCTCAACTCAGAGCTGAAGGAGCTCAACGACTCGACGAACAATACCAAAAAAAGGACATTTGGGTAGGCCGCAGAAAGTACTCAAAACTGCCAGACCATCATTAAAACAGGGAAAGAGGAGCAAAAAATAAAAAATGATCCACATAGTCCTCACATTCACAATAATCAAAACAAAATAATACTTTACAAAGTAATAATGTCATGTTGTATAAAGAATAATCAACAATGTCAATTTGTAGGTATATAAAACGGGTATAATTTAATGATTTTAGATACTAATTAAAGTTAAAATGTCAAGTTCTAGGGTTTTTTCAAGGCTTAGCAGAGCGAGCAGCTCAATCCCATGCATTTCTGTCTTCTAAATAATCCGAAATTTTATAGTACCCTTTTTTACATAGTTTGGTTTTAATACTGCTTTTAAATCGTTTAATGGGTAAGTTTCTAATATCAATGGGAAGTTTGTTGTAAAAGCGTATACATTGACCCATGAACGAGTTGCCTACTCTGTGGAGACGAGTGCGATGTACAGCAAGATTGTGTTTATTCCTAGTATTTATACTATGAATATCGGACATTTTCTTAAAATTTGATATATCCTTGTGTACATACAACAGGTTTTCAAATATATATTGTGAGGCTACAGTCAGAATATCTATTTTTTTTAATTTTTCTCTAAGGGAATCTCTTGGACCTAGGTTGTAAATGGCTCGAACAGCCCTTTTTTGTAAAACAAAGATATTATTGATGTCCGCACAGGTTCCCCAGAGAAGAATCCCATAGGACATAAGACTATGAAAATAGCTAAAATAAACAATTCTGGCTGTATCTACGTCGGTTATCTGTCTAATTTTTTTAACAGCATAGGCGGCCGAACTAAGCTTTCCTGACAATTTTTCTATGTGTGGGCCCCATTGTAATTTGCCGTCAATAGTTATTCCAAGAAAAACCGTTGACTCAACAGGGTCCAACTCTATTCCATTGACTTGAACGTTGGTAGTTAGCTGCCTGACATTTGGCGTTGAAAATTTAATCAGTTTAGTCTTTTTCTCATTCAGGAGTAGATTATTTACATTAAACCAATGCACAACTTTAGAGAGTGCATCGTTGACTTGTTCAAAGTTGACTAACTGACGTTTGATTTTAAAAATGAGCGAAGTGTCATCTGCGAATAATACGATCTTGTTATTATCCCTTATATGATAAGGTAAGTCATTTATATAAATTAGAAATAAGAATGGACCTAGAATTGAACCCTGTGGAACGCCCATAGTGACCGCAGATCCTGCAGATCTCTTGCCATTAACATCGACCCTCTGAATTCTGTTCTTCAAATAAGAAGTCAGAAGTTCGAGAGCCTTGTCCCTCAAACCATAGTGGTACAGTTTCCTGATGAGTGTATCATGATGTACGCAATCGAAGGCCTTGGACAAGTCGCAGAAAATGCCAAGAGCATCTTGCGACTCCTCCCAGGCCTCGAATATGCTCTTTAGTAATTCCACGCCCGCGTCTGTAGTAGAACGACCTTTTGTAAAACCAAACTGTTTCAGATGTAGTAAATTATGTGCATTGAAATGTCCTAACATTTGTTTTAAAATTAATTTTTCAAAGATTTTGCTCAAAGTAGGTAATATCGAAATAGGCCGAAAATTCGTAGGATCAGTTGTGCTGCCAGATTTGAACAATGGAATCACTTTACTAAATTTCATCAGATCAGGAAATACACCAGATGCAATACAAGAGTTAAAAACAATTGCTAAAAAGGGTGAAATAACATCAATTATTGTATTGAAGACATGGTATGTACTGACAACCCCCAAAGGTCAGCAGTTTTTTTTACATCAAGATTTTTAAAAGATTCTAAAATGTCTTCGGCAGTAATAATTGTAAATGCAAAAAGCTTGTCACATTCTGGTACACATTCTTTTAGTATTGAATAAGCAGACGTGGAGGACGATGATGATAGAGTTTTGGTTGTTAAAATGGGAATATTTGTAAAGAAATTTTCAAACTCAGTCGCCACCTCCACGTCTGCCTTAATATCTACATCATTGATTTTTAGATGGAAGTCACGATTCCGTACTGTCGTTCTTCCCGTTTCTGAATTAATAATATTCCAAGTGGTTTTAATTTTATTTCCAGAAGATTTTATTTTATTTTTAATGTGTATGGTTTTTGCTAAGGAACAGGCTCGTTTAAAAGTATTGGAATATTTTTTAACAAATTCTTTAAAAGCTTCATCATGGTTATATGTTTTTTCATGATATAATTCAAATAACCGTTGCCTACTCTTGTAAATACCCGTCGTAGCCCAATCACTAAATAAAACGCGGTCACAAACAGGCAATGTTTTTGAGGTGAAAACTTTTCTAAACTCACAACTGATTAGGTTAAATAGTAATGTATAAGCTTGATCCGGGTCGTCGTGATAAGGCAAACCCGGTAGTTTTTCCATTAAATTATTTCTAAATTGACCTAAGCGATTCTTGTTTACAGGAACAAAACTCACAAGTTTCCTTTGAGCTCTGACTATTTTCTGAGGGAAAGTGACTAACTGGCCACAGTGATCAGAGTCCAACTCATTTATAATTAAATGGCTAGAAGGTCTTAAGTTCGTAAAAATATTGTCAATACAGGTAGCACTAGTGGCAGTTATTCTAGTCGGCTCAGAGAATGTATTGTATAAGTTATACGACTTTAATAGAGTTATAAACCTATTTACTGTAGCAGATTTTTCTAGTATATTGATATTGAAGTCTCCACAGACAACAACTGTTTTATTACTGTTAGAAGTCTTTAATAATACTTCTTCCATACATTTCTCAAAAATATCATATGAAGCACATGGGGGCCTGTACACGCTCATTACAATGAACTGCTCAAGCTCAATGCATGCTATTTCAATAACTCGCTCAACAGAGAGGCTCACAATATCTTTACGTTCTTTAAATTTAATATTGTTACGAGCAATTATTAGGGAGCCACCACGTATCATATTAACTCTGCTGAATGAGCTGGCAACCTGGTGGTTGTTAAAGCTGAACATGAACTGGTGGACTTTTAACCAATGTTCGGTTACACATAGGATATCAATAAAACTACAGTTCATAAACAGCTCTAATTCTAATTCCTTACCTATCACACCCTGTATATTTTGATGAACAATTTTTAGAGTATTATTATTATATTTATTTAGATTACAATTTGATGGGTGAGATGATATTACAGAAGAACTTTTTGAAACATTTTGATGATTTAAACCAGTATTTATATTTTCTTCATTTATTATGCAAGAGGTTTCCTCTGTTGTCCTAATTTCTAATTTAAATGATAATCAATGTCATTAGTTGTTGCCAAATTATTGGCAGGATTATTTAAAATGTCACTGCGTTGCTCAAAAGAAGCAAGTTGTTTAGCCAAGTTTTTGGCTGAAATGGAAAAAAAATATGATAGCGACACAGCTATCTGTCTTTTATAATAGTTAGAAAGATAGTACATAACAATATTATATCTATCTCTTGTCAAAATCAAATTATTACTAACATAATTGTTAGTATCTACCAGATGAAACAGATTATTATTGAATGTCCAATTATGTAATGACATATTAATTTCAAATCTTATGTTGTTTTCTTCCTGTGGCAAGCTGTTACTATAGGGGAATGTAAACAACACAATTTTTCTTAAACTAAGATTACACAATGTCCTATAATATTGGAGCAATTCTCCTTTGTTCACATTTCCCCTATTACCCATAAAAATTAATAAAGTAGTATCCTTGTTAAAATTACATTTAATAATTTCTTTCATGATATCAAATAAGGAACAACCAGGCATGCAATAATTTATTATGGAGTGCCCTGGATATTCATCTGTCAACAAGTGGCCTAAGTCCTTTCCAATCTCATCGCAAAATAATACAATATCATTTTGTTCATTTAGTTTACATTGTTTATTTGAACTATTCATAACAGGAAATGTCAAATCAACACAGGGTTGTGGTAAGGTGGTATTGCATGTTGTCAATGATTGGTCCGGTGTATGTACATTGGATGGTGTTTGACACTGCTCACAGTTGTTAGCTTGTGATTTCACCAGCTCATTCATTGCCAACACATATTCCCTCATTAGATGTTCAGAGGTATTATATTTGTTAGTCATTGAACTTAGTTTCTCCTGTAAATGGTCAAGTTCAGATTGCAAGTACTCTGTGTCAATTTTATGTTTCCTAGTACTTTGTTCCAAATTATAAGAATACATATCTAACTGTTTAAGTAAATTTAGCCTTTCTCTATTAAGTTTAACATTTTTTATAAAGAACTTTTGTCTTTTAACCATCTTTTGTGTTTTAACAATGTATTTATTAATTTTGATGTATTTTTTAAGTTTATTTTTACTGGTGACTACCCTCACTGAATTACATGACTTTGAATCATCATCACTTGTCAAATCTACAGTGTAAGATGGGTTTGTGGCAGAAACCATTGACGGGGCAACAGGCATCAACTCATTGAACAGACTTTGATTCAGCGAGGCGGTGATGTTGTGATTTGTAGTCTGAAGTTCTGTTATTTGACTTTGAGCCTCATGTAGCTGCTGTTGTAATAAATATTTGTGACTAAGAGCTTGTTCATACTCTATGCTACACTGGCTGAACCCGTCAACAACAAGTTGAAGTCTGTCCCGATCTTCCATGGCATCAGTGTATTGAGTATATATCTGAGCCATTTCAATTTTTAACTTCTTATTCTTTTCATGGGCATCAAAGAGCACCCTTTCATTGTCATCCAATTCCTTGTTCAGTTGGTCACAGGACTCCTTTGAAGCCTTTAATTCGCTCTGGCATGCAATGGCATGTGTAAGGCCTCGGCCTCGAATCTTGGGGGCAGCGGGGCGGCGGCGGCGGCGGCGCGGGAGCGGGGCGGGCATCAAAGACCCGTTCTCGAAAGTAGCGGGCAGATCGCGCGTCACTATAGCCGCGTAGTGTTGTGTTCACGATTTTGTCGTCGAGATATTTGTTTTTATTCGCGAAAGAAATGGCTGAACAATGGCGGCAACATCTTTTTGATTCAAATTTATTCCTAATGCTCAATTTATTGTGGGCAACAACACTGCAATGCAGACGCGCGGGCGGTCACCGCTTGAATGTAGTGCACCGCTCGCTGCCCGCCGCCTCGCCGCTGCCGCGCCGCTGTTTTCGAGAACCGGTCCATTTGATTTTACGCATAAGATCCTGCAGCGCCCGCGCCGCCGCCGCCGCCGCCACCGCCGCCCCGCTGCCCGCAAGGTTCGAGGCAGAGGCCTTATGGTTGATTCGATTTGTTCGACTATCGGACAGCAATAAATACACAAATATTGGCACATGTTTCTGGGGAAAGTCAACAATATACATCGATAAATACGGTTCCCGAAGAAGAAGATGCCACACACTATCCAGTAGAGTTCTTAGAATCCCTTAACACACCCGGTCTTTCAGCACACAAAATTTGTTTAAAAGTCGGAGTGCCAATAATTCTTCTCAGAAATTTAAGTCCTCCCAAACTTTGCAACGGCACTCGACTCATAGTCACCAATCACCAACAAAACGTCATCGAAGCCGAAATCTTAACAGGTTGCGGCGCCGGTGATGTTGTTTTTATTCCAAGAATTCCTCTCATTCCCAATAATTTCCCGTTTAGTTTTAAGCGTGTGCAATTCCCCGTCAGCCTGTGTTACGCCATGACCATTAACAAAGCTCAGGGCCAGACATTATCCGTTGCGGGGGTGGATCTTAGTATTGGTTGCTTTTCCCACGGCCAACTTTATGTAGCTCTTTCGCGTGTGAGCAACCCTAGCAACTTTTTTGTGTACGCTCCAGGTGGTTCCACCGCTAATATTTTATAAAGAGAAGCATTTTCTTAAATAAAAACACAAGTTTTTTGGCAGTTTCTTACTAGGAAAAATCACCAGGCCTGGTCGAAAGATTCCCCCTTTTTAAATGAAGGTACAACTTTTCTAAGCGACATATTATTGTTTTCCGACATCCATGCGAACGAAGTCGCGGGCACAGCTAGTATTTAAATAATTACATGGTTGAACTGGGAATCGAACTTCCTTTTATTTGTGACTCTTATGTTATTTAGCAAAAAATAATCCTTATGATGAATCCTTTCGATCGGTATGATAAATCTATAGGGTGATTATTTTTCTCAGGTAACGGGTTCGATTCCCGGTTCAACCATGTAATTATTTAAATATCTATGAATGCATTTTAAATTGTTTTTAAAATTCAAATAATGTCTTCTTTCAGTAAAATGTTCCATCTACAATATTCAAGGTATTTTTCCTCCATGTGGCATATCCGTGGGACGCCCTGTATAATATCTTCAGTAGTACTTAAAAACTCAAACATGGATGTTATTATAATTATTACTTGGGAAATGAGTAATAAACAACTGTTTTGTATAGCCATACAAACTATAAATAATTCCTTCTCACGTAGGAATCCGTAGGCCGCGATTTTGGATTTGGATTTTCATTTTAAATGTCACTATTGGCTTAAGCACCCTCGAAAACTATGAAAACAACAACCCCTACAAAAAAAATGAAAATTTTTACAGCCACAAATGGATATTCATTTTGACCAAATTCACGCTTTCTATTCTTAAAATTGTACTAACGCCGATGTGTAAAAATTTATTCCATGACACTGTTATCACTTTTCTCTTTTCTTTTGTGTTTTTCTGACGGCGTTCGCATCTCCATTGTGTGCTCCCATTATTGTTGGTTACATTTTTTGTGTAATAATTTTATTACCATTACGACAAAAATATGTTGTATTATAAGAAATGTCACAAAAATAAAACACTTGTGGTTTTAAAAAAATGTATGGGAAGGTGTGTTTATTTTTATTTCTTTTGCCGTTTATGTCCTATTATAAAAAATGTCACAAAAATAAAACGGATTTTAAGGAATAACTTGACTACTCATTAAAACCCAACACTTAATGCAATTAGTGATTGATGGGGTAACAACGATGAATATTGGACATTTTTGCGAATTGGACATTTTGCGAATTGGACATTTTGCGAACTGGACATTTTGCGAATTGGACATTTTGCGAATTGGACATTTTGCGACCGCTGGACATTTTGCGAATTGGACATTCTGCGCCTAAACGCTAATTTTATTTAGTTAACAGGTCTCAACAAGACAATGCGGCTGCTGGTAATGGAATTCTCTTTGCTTTTTTTTTTCTCTCTAATAGTTTGAAATTCAGATATTATTGGATCAGATGAGACTAAGGCTCTGTGAAAAAGGTCAGACATGGTTGCTTCACGAGAAATCTTTCTAGTATGGTGCTCTCTGTCAAACCTACAAAATTTATTTCGAGACTCAGCCGCCTGTTCAGAGAGCATGCCAACAGGTAAACTTGATGAATCTATTATTTTCGCACCATGGACTAAAATTTTGTGAAGCGTGACAGTCATAGGATGCCATTCATCCTTTGCAACATATTTGTATGCCAGCTCTTTGCAAAAAGTCGCGAATTTTTCTGAATCAATTGGCAAGTTACTGGACAAAACTATTAAAATTACGTATAACTCATCTAATAGCCACTGTTCGATGTTCAGAATTTCTGCAAAAGTTCCTCGGTTTTTGTCAGAAAAAGCAGTGCGGGCAGTGTTTCCATCGTTAGTAGTCCCTGAAGTTGGACGCAATTTTTTATCTGATTAGACCTTGTATTTTTTTTTTTAGATCCGCGACCAGTCGGCGCTCTTCTGATCTTTAAGTGATCCTCCATTTCTTTACCTCAACTTTGTATCCAAGATTTAATACAAATTCTAAGGCCCTAATCCATGAATGAAGTGGACTTACATGACGTTCTGCTATGACAGGTTTGGAGAATGCAATCTCTAAATCATTAAATTGCGACGAGGTCAAATTGCAATACGGACAACGTAACTGAGATGGTGTAGAAATAATTGCATTCAGGACTTTCCCATTAATAGCCGCACAGTAGAATTTGCATTCAACTTTTATTTTATGCCCTCGCGAGGTTTCAGTTATCATGGGGGTAAGATTTTGTATCTGCTCATCAATAAACCGTTTCTCAGAAATTATTAATTCTTTCGTTTCTTTTTTATATTGTAAGTATAACGGTCTACAGTAGCGAAAAGATGACGGTACAGGATTTATCCATATAACATCATTTACCCATATATTCCATGTACCAGGCGTTCTTCTATGACAGGTTGTGAGAATGCTAACTAAATCTGAAAAATCCTCTAACGCGATTAAAAATAGTCAGATTTAGTTAGAGGATTTTAGATATAAGACAATATTTTAGGTTAAATCGCCAAATTCAGAATAGCATTTTCACTCTGGCTTATTTTGGCTCTGACTAGTGAGGAGTTGAAGTAGCCAGAAGTAATGATTACTTAAAGGGTCTGTAAGAGTAACGAGGCTTATTTTATTTAAAAAAATCAAGACTGGCTTAGCGGTACTTTTGTTAGTGGTCATTTAAAATCTGTCATTGATCATGAAGAAACATCAACAACTGGTCTTAATAGCGATTCTATCTTTTCACCAAAATCAAAGTAATTTATGGCCTTAAGCAGAACGCAACAATATAGATCCAAGCGAAAACTTTCGGATGTCTTAGTAGACAACGAATCAAATGTTAACAAAATACAAGCTTTTGTACGATCTATTAAAGTCGGAGGACGAAATCTGCCACATTCATCTGCCAAAGATTTAGAGACACTAATAAGTTTATGTCTTGAATCTGAAACTGCTCCAACAGATATTCTTAAGAAAGTTCAAACTTCTTCAAAACCATGTACACCTGTCGGAGCTCTTGCTACCATAACTGATAGAAATATGTCCGTGGAAACATACAATGCAATTCGTTTGGACCTCAAAAAAACGTGGATTTGATGCATATCCCCCGTATTATAAACTTCAAGAGGCTAAAAAAACTGTTATCCTGACCAGATTCTGGTATCTGAAAGGGAGGCATCTGTGCCTCTTCAAAGTTTAGTGCACACTTTTATTCAGGTAATGAAATTAAGCGATGAAGTCCTCATCAATGACTGTTCAAAAAAAAGTATTCAAGCAGTAGATTGCGTTTTTACGGGTAACTGGGGTTTTGATGGAAGCACTGGACAATCTTTATATAAACAACCATTCTTGGATGCAGAAGGTGACGAAAACAGCCTCTTTGCGACGACATTTACGCCATTGCAGGTTGTAACAAAAGTCAGCAATGATGTTATATGCCATTGCAGGTTGTAACAAAAGTCAGCAATGATGTTATATGGGTAAATCCTGCACCGTCATCTTTTCGCTACTGTAGACCGTTACACTTACAATATAAAAAAGAAACGAAAGAATTAATAATTTTTGAGAAACAGTTTATTGATGAGCAGATACAAAATCTTACCCCCATGATAACTGAAACCTCGCGAGGGCATAAAATAAAAGTTGAATGCAAATTCTACTGTGCGGCTATTGATGGGAAAGTCCTGAATGCAATTATTTCTACACCATCTCAGTTACGTTGTCCGTATTGCAATTTGACCTCGTCGCAATGGTACATGGAATAAGTCCACTTCATTCATGGATTAGGGCCTTAGAATTTGTATTAAATCTTGGATACAAAGTTGAGGTAAAGAAATGGAGGATCACTCAAAGATCAGAAGAGCGCCGACTGGTCGAGGATCGTAAAAAAAGAATCCAAGGTCTAATCAGATAAAAAAATGCGTCCAACTTCAGGGACTACTAACGATGGAAACACTGCCCGCACTGCTTTTTCTGACAAAAACCGAGGAACTTTTGCAGAAATTCTGAACATCGAACAGTGGCTATTAGATGAGTTATAGGTAATTTTAATAGTTTTGTCCAGTAACTTGCCAATTGATTCAGAAAAATTCGCGACTTTTTGCAAAGAGCTGGCATACAAATATGTTGCAAAGGATGAATGGCATCCTATGACTGTCACGCTTCACAAAATTTTAGTCCATGGTGCGAAAATAATAGATTCATCAAGTTTACCAGTTGGCATGCTCTCTGAACAGGCGGCTGAGTCTCGAAATAAATTTTGTAGGTTTGACAGAGAGCACCATACTAGAAAGATTTCTCGTGAAGCAACCATGTCTGACCTTTTTCACAGAGCCTTAGTCTCATCTGATCCAATAATATCTGAATTTCAACCTATTAGAGAGAAAAAAAAAGCAAAGAGAATTCCATTACCAGCAGCCGCATTGTCTTTGTTGAGACCTGTTAACGAAAAAAATCTAGAAATCGATGATTATTGTCACGTTGAATTTGTTGTTATTTGTAATGAGGAAGAGTAACCATTTATTATAAATTCAAAACAATTTGCAATAACTTTTGAATAACACGGAATTATGTTGTGGTTTTAGTAGTATAAGCAATATTTTGAAGTAAAAATCACGACCTAATACGGTGTTATACAGTATGTAACAAAAACCCTGTCGGATCCTTAAGGGTATTATTTGGTATAGTATTGTGTGCCCATATACGTAACCATTTCATGGTTTTGAGATTATTATTTTTCCCCAATGAAAATAATTAATTTAAAAAAATAAAAATAAACTTATCAAAGGCAACACTTATCCTCGATAAAGTTCATGTGTGTGTGTGTATTTGTTTTCATGTGTTCATGTTCTACAATTTGAAGCCGCCCGAGCGGGACGGTTTTTATGATTCTTTGACATGAGCCGCCCGCCTGCATTGTCGCTTGCCGCCAAACAAACTTATAGCTAAATAAACCTACGTTATGCCTACGCGTTGTTATCAGCTGATTTGAGCTGATATCGTTTAGGCATAGTGAACTTGACTTCAATTTCTGTTCATCAAGAAACAATTAATTGAAATAAATGTAGCCCAGAAAAGGGCTTTTTAAAAATGTGCTTTTGGCACAGAAATGAAAACAGACACAAGTGAGCTAAGAAAAAGGTACTTACCGAATTTTGGTATTAGTTTATTAAAACAGTAATTTGTTGTTGTTGGATACCTCGGCGATCATGCTCCACATGTCTACCTCCAACACTGATACACATTCGACACCTTTTTATTAAATTGTCACGTACTCTTTGCAGCGCACTTGTGTCTGATTTAATTAAATTGAAAGCTGCTACAATCCGAGCTCTTACTTCGATTTCCGAATCACACTCTTTTTTAAAAACCATTTGTTTGACATGACCCCATAAATAGAAGTCCAGAGGCGTAAGATCGGGAGACCGTGCTGGCCACGAATCTGGTCCCCCCCGGCCAATCCATTGCCTCGGGAATTGAGCATCTAAATACTCGCGCACCGCACGCGAGAAATGTGGAGGCGCGCCGTCATGTTGAAACCACATTGAGCGATGGAAATTGAGGTCTATTAAAGGATCCAACTCTTCACTCAGCTCTTCACTCAAGAAAGACAGGTAGTTTGAACCATTCATTGTGGGCCTCAAAAAGTATGGACCAATAATCTGGTCTCCGAGGATACCAGCCCACACGTTAACACGCCAACGATGTTGGAAATTACTCGGTTTCATAGCTAGCGGGTTTTCGAGCGCCCACACGTGTTCGTTGTGGCAGTTGAATACACCTGTTCTTACAAACGAGCATTCATCGGAGAAAAGCACGCGATTCAAGAAACCTTCATGTTCTTCGACTTTTCTTAAGATCCAATTACAAAATTCCATTCTTGGTTCGTAATCAGTGGGAAGAAGGGATTGAACCCGCCGGTAGTGATAAGGGTGCTGACCATCTCCCTTCAGCACTCTCCAAACCAGCATGTGATTAGTGTCTAGTTGTCGAGCAACAGAGCGTGTGCTTTGCGTGGCGTCCGCCGCAAACATATCCAAAACTTGTTCCTCGATATCCAGGTTGCGCTCTCGTGGTCTTCCAGCATCAGCGCGCTGTGTCTCGTGGCCATGAGCACTGCCTGTGGTGAACACACGGTTATGTAGACGTTGGAACGCACGCTCCTACGGTACTGGCACACCTGGCCTGTGAAAACGCACCTCATAATCTCTACGCGCAGCTGCATAATTACAATCGGCCTTGCCTAAGCACATTAACATATTAAAATATTCCCGATTGGAATATGACATTACGGACGTCCGATCGAAAGGAATCTTCACGAAAGACTGACTAGCAACAAGCGTACAGACACGCGCCGCATCGCACGGTAGGCAACTAGTCGGCTACATCAGACAAGTCGGCGACTCGCTAGAGAGCACCGACAGCGCGCCCAGTGTAGGCCGGTATCCTTTGAAATAAAAATAGGTAAAATAAAAAGATTTCCCCGGTGAGTGGAATGTTGTCAATTTATGAAAATTTGCCGTATTTAGTGTGAATGTCGCATGGTTTATAAAAATAAAATAATCATTATCTTTTGATTTTTATGAGTTACATTTTTAAATATATTTTTTATAGTACGTATGTTAACCCAGGAATACGCCTTTAATGGATCGGACAGGGTTTTTGTTACATACTGTATAGGTGAATAAAAAAATAAAAACGAAAAATGAGAAAAAAAAACATATCTCGCGTCCCATTCATACTAGAGCAACAGAAATTGGTGGAAAAGTAGGTTACTGTACATACTATTATTTACCTATGAAACTGCCGTTTTGTATGAAAAAATTTAAACGAATTTTTTTCATGTATTTTTTATTTGTATTAATCGAAGTAATCACCCATGCAATCAATGCGAGTTCAGTGCGATCCGCCGTCACAATCGGACGCGCTTACACTGTAAGCGGAAATTATTATTTTACGCCGAGTGTGGCAAATGCCGCTGCTACCATGCGTTCGGAAGAACTTGTGGCGAGTGAGGTCCTGGCATTCCTGCAGTACCAGCTGGATGTCATGGACGAGATCAGTGTGATCCAGATCTGCAAATCCAATTTCAATGAAGAGGAGATACGCAGGGCGAAAGCACTGCTGTATGAGTCGCTACATATGGCCGACCGAATGCCGTCCCGCAGGAGGGATGAAAAGGGAGAGAGGAGTCTCCTAGACATCATAAAAGTGTTGAAGGAGACAGACCCGGACGACGTGCCGACTTTCGTGGCGAAGGATTTGCGCAAGCTGCCCCCCGTCACATTCGACCACGTCGACGTCACCAGGCTGCTGCGGGACATCACAACCCTAAGATCAAGCCTGGTCGAGATGCAGTTGAAGTTGGAAGCATCGCAATCCACCATCAGTGATCTACGTACCGAGGTAGCAGATTTACGCAATACGGTATGTAGGTCACACGAGCCAGCTAGCAACGTCATCACACGTCACGGCGCATTCAATGCATCGCAGCTTAGTTTCGAGTCAGCAAAATTCGACTCGTCGCCGGCCACCGTCACTGCAAGCGATGCACAACCGCGCCCCGCCCTCATCGCATCCCCCATCGTTGGGACGCCGACCAATATGAGCACGGCAAAACCGGGACGTGCTTACTCAGCCGCCGTTATTAAAGCTCCCGCAAATCAACAGCGGCAACCTAATAATACGAGGGGTGCCCAAACGCCCTCCGAAGCAGTTCAAAGCTCATTACCGCCGGTAACAAGCAAAGGACAGGCCGATGAAGAAGGCTTCATTCGTGTGGAGAAAAAGAAGAAGAATAAGCCTGCTTGTCGCAATCAGTGCGGTACCGCATTGAATGGTCCTGACACGTTGCTACGTCCCGCTATTCCAACGACGCAGCTGTACGTGTCACGGTTACATCACACCACGAAGGCAGATGAGGTCGTGGAGTACATCAGGATGAAGACAAACTTCACATTGAGAGTCGAGAAGTTGGAGTCACGCCATAAGATTAACTTCAAATCTTTTGTGGTGCGGGTTCCGACTCATCACATGGAGACTTTCATGAAGGAAGAATTTTGGCCGACCGGTGTCGTGTATCGGCGTTTTCGCGGAAGGCTACATGACACCACGACTCAGCGCAATACGTCGCCGTCCATACGTAGTAAATAGATTTTGTAGTGTTTGTTTTTAATATGTATTAGTTTATTATTTTTTTAAGATTATTTTGTGTATTTTTTCTATGGGCTTTAGTTGCCTGAAAATAAAGTAAAAATAAATAAAAAAATGCATCTTTGCCAACGCAGTGGCAGTTTATTGATGGCCCTTCTTAAAGAAATCAGCTGGACGGGAGGCAACAAATTCTTCAAAGGCATTTTGTACTGCCTCTCGGGTATTGAATTTTTTTCCCGCCAAGAAGTTATCCAAATTCTGGAAAAAGTAGTAGTCTGTAGGCGCAAGGTCTGGTGAGTAGGGCGGATGACGGAGAGCTTCCAACCCCAGTTCATGCAACTTGGAGACAGTCTGCTGTGCAGTATGAGGTCGTGCAGGAGCAACGGAGACGAGCGATTGACCAATGCTGGTTGGAGATGTGCCAGCTTCTCCATCATTGTGTTCTGTTCTTCACAGTACACATCTGCAGTAATGCTTACCCCGTTTGGTAAGAAGCTGTGATGAATCACACCGGCACTAGACCACCAAACAGTGACCATCACTTTTCTAGGGGTAAGTTTTCGTTTAGAGCATTGTTTAGGTACTGAACCAGGATCCAACCAACTTGCTGAGCGCTTGCGGTTATCAAACAGAATCCATTTTTCATCGCAGGTAACAATGCGGTTCAAAATTCCTTCATTTGTGTGTCTGTTGAGCAGTGCAAGGCACGCCTCGACGCGTACTTGCGCTGGCGAACATTGAGTTCGAGGGGCACCCATTTGTCAAGCTTTTTTACCTTGCCAATTTGACGCAAATGGACCAATATTGTTTTGACGCTAACGTCGAAAGCTGCTGCTAATTCAGCCGTAGATTGTGTATCATCAGCTTCCACAATCGCCTTTAATTCGTCATCGTCGACCAAAGTCTTCGGACGACCGCGAGGTTCATTTTTTTCAGGTCGAAATTTCCAGAACGGAAGCGAGCAAACCAATAACAGGTGGTGCGTTGGTTTGTAGTGTTAGCTCCGTAAACGTCGTTGATGTTGCGTGCCGCTTGTGCCACGGTGCTGCCACGACGGTACTCATATTCCATAATTACTCGAATTTTTAACGAATCCATGATGACGAAAAAGACTGAAATGCGATGAAAATTTAACACTAATCATTAAACAAATGACTTCTTTTGAAAAAAGAATTCCATGTTTTTAAAATAAAATTAATTTGAAATTAGAATTCTTAGCCAAACAAAAATTATTTTGATTTGAAATGGCCAGTACATAGAACGGCAATTTCATAGGTAAAGACCTATTATTAATGGAATAAATAGAAACTGGAATGCATCGTTCTGTTTTTTAAATAAGATTTTTTATTCGTTTTTCATGATTCGGATATTATGAAACTTTGACATTTTTTTAAAAAAAAGGTACCTTTCCTAGCGAAGCCGGAGTTGAACGGTACTTTCCCGTGGTCCCCCAGTCTGGTTCCCCTTGGGGTACCACGAGCAAATATTTTTGCCCGTGGAACCCCCAAGGGGGACAAAGGGGTACCATAGGCAAATCTTTTGGCCCGTGGTACCCCGCTAATCGCCAGATAAATAAAATGCATAAACAATCTCTGAAAGTACGTATTAAAGTTACGTTTTTATACATAGGTATATGATCATATTTTTTATTTTATAGGAATTATTTGGGTGTCCTGAGAAATGAAATGTCATGTTGTAAAAAAGCAAATATATCGTATACGTACTTTCAACTTAATGGATCCACAACATTATGATTTTTTGAACAATGAACCTTCAAAACTTTATGTTTATAAAATTGGTAATTGGTATCCAAAAGAACTGTTCCTCCTTTACGTTTAATAAAAGAAATCTCCCCATTTTTATCCATACTGAATTGAGAGAATATATTAAATAATAGCAATCACCATGAGTGTAGGTTCCTTGATTATGTGACATAAACTTATTTTTCTTTTCTTTATCATAGGTCATCCTTCTCTTAATGCATTAGGTATGCAGAGATTGTTTATGCATTTTATTTATCTGGCGATTAGCGGGGTACCACGGGCCAAAAGATTTGCCTATGGTGCCCTTTGTCCCCCTTGGGGGTTCCAAGGGCAAAAATATTTGCTCGTGGTACCCCAAGAGGAACTAGACTGGGGGACCACGGGCAAGTACCGGAGTTGAACTCTCGCGCCAGAAATGATAGAAACTATCGATTACTTGAATAAAAACAGAATGAAACAAAAATTATCGAACTCAAAATAATCTTTATCGTCCTAATTCACTGTCACACTCATCCGTTGAATACACAGTAGACACAATATTACTGGAATTTTCATCAGAATGACTTTCAGGTTTATTACAAGAATCAGATTTAGTCATACCATCTTTATAGTTAAATGGAATATAAGGATAAAAAAAATCATTCTCTGCGCCGATTTAAATAAAACTTTAGGTGAAATGCGCGAAGATAAAATCTTACTAATCATCATCATCATCTGCCTAGCCTTTTCCCAACTATGTTGGGGTCGGCTTCCAGTCTAACCGGATGCAGCTGAATACCACTTACTAATAGTTTTGAATATTTCACTTCCACAAGGCGGTAACTTATGACTGTCACGAAAATGTTCCTTTGATTTTAGTTCCTCCAGAGACACAGATAACGGTCTTCCGCGTTTCATTGTAGTATTAATGAACTAAAAATATTTAATAGAATGATAATAGGTACTAGAGGATAGCATGAGAGAGAAAAGTTATCTTCTACGGAACTCTAAAAAACGGGACCCTATTACTAAGGGTCCCTATTTGATTTCAAAAGTTGTTGATTCGATTTTTATTATATCGAAACGGTGATTTCGAAAGTTGATGATTCGATTTTTATTATATATCGAACACGGTGTCGATAATTCAGTTGTACGATGTTTTATTCCATGGATGCTTTTAGATTACAGTTAATTCAAATACCTTGTTTGCAAATAAGTATATTTTTTTTTTATGTTAATCTTTAACGTAAGAAATTTGCATAATCTAAAGGTAGAAAAAAGGTACTAAATACCGTGACATCGAAAAACAAAAAAAACTATCCAGTAGCATGTCTTACCCAATTTTTGAATCGTCAAGATGGAGGGACCAAGTATTTTGCTAAATAACTACGTATCCATTGAGGTAGCTAAATTTATAGCAAAGGTAGCAAATAGTAGATTTATGGTATTAAACGTTTATGTAGGCTGATTTGGAATCCAAGGCTTGGTCCCTCCATCTTGACGCTAACTCTTAACAGGCCATAAAAAAACGTGGTGCAACCGGAAGTACACTTTACAAATTGTATAAATTAAATTATTTTTAAGAAGTTAGTGACAGTTTGGTGATTTTTCTATTATTTTTCCTTTTCCGTCATAGACGAACCACAGAGTTCCGTATAACAAATAGAAACTTTTCTATAACACCCTAGGTACGAACGTCTGTTCCGTTGGCCGCGAAAAGTTTGTAGCCTGCATTCCCCGCCGGCCTTTAATACTTCTGGTTTCGAGCGGCTAATACCGATATGTGGACTCCTGTGTCGACAATAAATTTTTCTCTATTATTGGTGTCGATCACGCAAAGGCGGCGCGGCGCGGCTTGTTTGGATTACATCGATACCCGCCGGCTATCGATGTACGTTCTAGTTTTCCCGGTTTCCCTTGGAACACGGCAATTCACATTTTCGTGTCTCGTTGCCAAATCGGTAGTGGTAACGGCACACCCAACGTCGGGGTCGGCTTGTGAGTACGCTGTCTTGAGTGTGAGCGTGAGCGACTATGATGTGCGGATTTTTGGCAGGAACGGCGATACGACGAATACTGATGGTTGCGAAGTTCGGCGACTTCCAGTGACAATTTCTCAATTTGTTTCGAGAGCATATTGATCTGTAGGGTTGTTATCGCGTTTAGCTGTACCTCGTTTACTGCTGGCCTTGTTGACGGAGGGTTTGTGGAAACTGCGGCGACTGTAGCCGGTTCATAATGCTCCATCTTTTTGTCTGCAATCGCAGCTAGCACTTCGAGAGATGACTCGGTGTTGCCGGAGAGCACGGCGCGAACTTGTGCGGGCTGTGCAGCTGGTTGAACCACATAACCTTCAGCGCTTCATCCGATAGTAACTTGCCACTGAAGTCTCGCATTTTACGCAGTAGCTGGCTTGGCTTGTGATCGCCGAGTTCGAGGCCGCTGAGTAGTTTCTGTAACTGCCGGTGGTCTGACTCTTGGTACGTTGTTGTTATGAGTCTGTCTTTGAGCGCGCTGTACTTTACTTGCCGGTGATCGGTGGATTCAAGATGAGATCTCCGATTTGTTCTAGGTCGCTGTTGCCGAGTAGCGGGACGACGAGGTTAAAAAGCCCAAAACACACACAGAGCGGGTGCGGGGCGGGAGCGGGTCGGGCGCGGGAGTACGGCGGGTACAATAATTTGTAATTCAAGGAATTATATGGATGTGAACACACAGAACGCGGGCGCGGAGCGGGAGCCGCGCGCGCTGACACAACAGCGCGGGACGGGAGCGGGTCAGGAGCGGTTGTGCTATTCTGTAAAAATATCTCCGTGAAAACTAAGTGTAGTAAAATATCAAAGTGAGCTTGGAGTGAACTGTCACTGCCTTAGCATCAGTAGGTATCGATGACAATGACTCACTTCACCTAAGTTTTCAAGGTAAGATGGTTACAGAATAGCAATGTGGGTGTAGCGGCGTTACATTCGTTGCAATACACGTATCGATGATATTCTCCATATTGATGTTTTTTTTTATAAAGTAATGTCAAGAACCTACAACTTTTTCCATTTTCGCGTTCTTCTCTTTAAAATAAGTAAAAAATAATGATTCTTCGTCCGTGTCAGAATCACCCAACATTTTCACACTGCAACCGCTGCCGTCTGTCAAAGTACAACCGCGCCCGACCCGCTGCCGCTCCGCGCCCGCGCTCTGTGTGAACACGATGAACCGCGCGACTCACGCGACGAAAACGACCCGACCCGCACCCGCTCTGTGTGTGTTTTGGGCTTACACCTAACTTGCTGGCAGCAACGCGGCTTCAAATTGCGCGAACCACAGGCGTGGGTTTTGGCGCCAAAATGGTGGTAGTCGTGCAGGAAGTGATATTGCTGCCACGTCGCTCTTCACTGTTGTGATAGCATCGCTAAAATCGTCGGTATCCTTCGGCATGGTGATGGTTCTTTTCAGATGCTGGTGGGATCTTGCAGTTTGATGTTTCGGGGACTCTACTTCAGATCCAGGATCGTGTTCAAATTTAATCGGGGTCACCAATTTAAGAAGTTCCTGACAAAATACAAGCGGGAATAGGTTACTAAATATATCAGCGTTTATTGTATTTTATAATGGATTTCCGCAAAGTCACGCCTGAATCAATTAACTAAGTTACCGACAGTTCGGTGATTTTTCTATTATTTTTCCTTTTCCGTCATGGACGAACCATAGAGTTCCTTATTAGACGAACCACAAATTGAAACTTTTCCATTTTTTTAATTTATTTCGGAAAAATAATTTAAAAAATCTTGATTTTTAAATAAATACTTCGTGCTTGTGAGGTAAGCTTAGGTTACTACATACAACTACCAACTTAGGTTAGGTTGGGTTATGTCGACTGACCGGGGAATCGAACCAGGACCCCACGCTCGGCAAACACGCACAGACGTGCCTTCGTCGTCCTCTGACGAAGATCGTCTACTACTGAGCTCAGCTCGGCATGCACCGCCTTGTATACTCTCCGTGTCGCGTCGCGCCCGCGATGATATCGCGCTAGTGTGAAACTGAATTGATATTCTTTACATTATATGAAAATTATAATAAAACCTCTTAATCAGGATTATTTACTGAAATACAATTAATTTATTTTCCCTGGGGAACGAAATTTATTCCATTCTGAAACTAATGGCTTTCAGCTAAAAAATAAAATAAAACTCGGATTTAATCAAATAGTATAATTATTGAATAACAATGTTTTTTACTTCAATACAAAATAGATAAAACATAAAATCAACAATAGCAAACATACTTAATCACCATTTTAATTTCCATTACGTTACTCTTTGGACCAAATTAGTTCAATACTTTCTGGTACATTTTCAATTAGGATACAACTTAGGAACTCTTTTTATAATTACATTAATCAAATGATTACACTGCAGGGTATCAAAAGCTAATTACCAATTAAATAGCGTTTCACTCTAAAAATAATATTTAAAACAAAATCACATTATCAACCAATTAAAATAATATTATGAAAATGCCATTTTACTAGAAATTGTGTCATTTTGAGTACATTAATTTCAACAATATATTTTAATATTTATTAAAACAAAATAAAAAAACACTTAGTGTTACACTATTTAGCAAAATCTCAAAATATTTTTTTTACAATAAATAAGTACTTATTTGTTTTTTTTTACAAAGTAACTCCGTAAGAACGTTACGAATTAGATTTGGAAGTCGTCTCTTTTTATTTTATTATAAATAAATCGATACTACAAATTATAATGTATCATCTTCCTAAGAATTCCATTCCGAAACTTTTAAATTCCATTTGTACGTTACATGCATTTTGGCTACGAAACGGAAGAATCGGAAGTCTGACTTTAAAAACAGCTGTTCCGTACATTTTGACGAGTTATGCGAATATTAAAAAGCACTTTTAATCACTGTTTTGGTGTTTGAATTTACGGAACAGCTGTTTTTTTTTTCGCGATTTTACATTTGTTCCCATAGTAAAAGTTGTTCATAATGATGAGTACAATGACTCCTTAACCTCTCTGCTCGACAAGATTTTGACAAGTGACACATCCCCTGACTCGACGGGCTGTTGCGAATTACGACATGAAATTCAGGAATTTGTATGATATTTCAACATTCGAATTTAATGTGAAAATCATATCATTCTTACTGTTTTATGCTACGTATGTCTAGGAAATATCTTGAACTATGTATATGAGTCTGTAAAATTATATTTCAGCACTGTAGAATATCTAAATAATCATAAAAACTACACCCATCCAAAATTCTAACGTTCTAAGTTAACTAACTAAATTCACGTAGAGAACTCATTTTCGCACTGAATTATAGAAACACGAATTGTTTAAGATATATACTCTTCGAAGATAATGTTACTTTTACCATTGTTTGTACATAAGCATGCTAAAACCGCTAAATAAAATTACCAAAATTCCTTAGAAATTGTTTTGACGTTTGTCGATCATAGTGATGGTAATGTAATCTGTGCTATCGATTACATTGTTCCTCGGCCTAACGAGTCCATACTTGTAAAGTAACTATTACGAAAAAACGGTTTTTTTTGTAGTACACAAAAATAACGTTTGAAAAACTATAAGTAGGTACATAAGGTAATTTTTTTGTGAAGTCGTCGTACAATATTTTACCTAATTTGACTTACGACGGGGAAAAGTAAAATGTTGTACTCGGGATCGGTTATGCGCCTAATGTTGCAATCGTTTAAGTATATTTATCTAATGTTCTATATAATGGAGTGGGTATACCCACCCCACTCCATTATTTATAACATTAGATAAATTTGCTATAACGTGCACGTTATTTCAATGTAAGCCTTTATATAATATATATTATTATATAAATAGTCGTTCTATGGCAGTTCAACTCGTCCTACATGCCTACGGCCCATGTAGGACGACCTTTTGATTTTCTGCAAGCCGTGGGCCGTAGGCATGTAGGATGAGTTGACGAATTACTCGCCGTTAAATGGCCGGTCTTTATCTCATGCTATACTAAACGGAGATATTCTTGGTTGATAAATAAAACAGCCATTTGATTCTGTAAATTAATTCCTTTATTTTTTGGTATGAAATAAATCCTTTTCCATCCATACACTTACCTGGTTTTATTGTACCTAGTCAAAGTAAAATTCAAGCATTTTAACTATATTTTACTGTTATAATCAAAAGTATTCAAAGTTATTCATGCAGATCATGTAATTATCTATATGTATAGTTACTAGTATAAAAATCTATAAAAATATCGTACTTATAAACAGTTAGGTACTTTTGTTAATTAAGCACATGCATAAAAATACAATAAAGGTAGGACATATTGCACATGTGAAGTGCAAGCATGCAAACTCTAGATTACCCAAAACGTCAAACACACCATCACCAGTTATCCATGCATGAACCACCAAACCACACGAACTAAAGCCACCTGTAACCCTACTGCGATAAATCGTGTAGGTACTTATATAATATAAAAAATAAAATTTCCGAACCAATTAATTAAATGCAATTAAACCAACTTTAACACAATCTATGGCATATTTGTCCTAACACACTCGTAAGTGTATCTTGAAGATCTAAGAATACATGCTGTCCGATGAAAAGCCACGTATTAAAGCCTTGACCTGGAAACAGATTAAAAAAAAACAGTAATAACAATTAGAAAAGACTAACAGACCGAGGAAGACCAGCCATATCCTGTCGTTTCATCCTTCGTCATCTTGTATACGTCAACATGCATTCATCTCCATACAATGTCAGAAAACAATACATAAAAATTACTCTCCAATGGAACAGCAAGTTATTATACTACATAAATGTGTATTATATATATATATATATGAATACATAAACTTACATATAAAACAAATATAAAAAGACAAGACGTATAAAGGACAGAATTATAGTAAATACACATAACTTTATGGTTGAGTGTAGAATAGAATAGAATATTTATTTGCCAGAAACGTGGTATGTTTACAAAAGGTGTTCGTATTATTGCATAGTGCTACATGTCTCACCGTTTTAACGGTATGCAAATCAAGTTACAATTATTATTACAATTATTATTACATACAATTGTTGAAGTACATTCATTTTTAGTTACAATTATTGACATTAGATTAATATTAAAATTTTAATCATTATTTCAATTATTATAATACATAAACTACACACTTCTATTTTTGACATGACATTAAATAAAACAATAAATTTAACATAATAACACTTAACTTAAATAATTACTTTACTTATGCCTGTATTTTGATACCAGATCAAGAGAAAAAAATTTACAGGGACATTTTACAAAAAACTCGTGAATTGAGTAAAAACATTCCTGCAACAGCCACTTTCGTAGTGCCGAACAAAATTTTTGGAAGGGTAGTTGGGTAATTGTATTCGGCAAAGCATTATAAATTAGGGGAGCCATGTAGACACAACTCTTTCGGAAGAGTTGCAACTTAGGAACAGGTATCTCGAAATCTAGATGTGCAGCTTTCCTTTTATTTGTATTATCCCTTCGTTCAAATAATGCAAGATTCGATCTCACAAACTTGGCAACTTATATACGAAAATATATATGCAGGGTACAGTCAAAAGGTTATGTGACTTAAATATAGGCTTATACGAATCAGACCAAACCATATTAAAAATTGCGCGGATACACTTTTTTTGACCAATGAAAATTCGATCTATTTCTGAGGAGTTTCCCCACACAACTATGCCGTAGCGAATTACTGAACAGACATAGGCATGGTACACCATTATGGATGTTTCTCTCGACGTTACATTTTTGACCTTTTTTAGCGCAAATACAAATTGGTTAATTTTCTTGCAGAGTATCTCGATATGATTCTTCCATGTTAAGTGCTCATCAAGTGTTACCCCTAGAAACCTTGTGTTATGTTCCTGCTTTACGCTTATATTATCATACGCGACATGAAGATGGACAGGTTTACTTTTCCATGTTTTAAAATGGAGTACGTTCGTTTTGGCAATATTTAATTTTAGTTTATTAATATCTAACCATTTTATAATATCGTTCAATGCTTGATTAATTTCACTGTCATAGTTTTGCTCATCTTTACATTTAATAATAATTGTGGTGTCATCAGCAAACAGAACACACTGATGTTTTAATGATTTTGGTAAGTCGTTTATATAGAGAAGGAACAATAACGGCCCGAGAATGCTTGGACACCGCAAAGGTTAATTCTTGGTTCGGATTCGAAATTATCCATACTATTTGCCATATGGTTCAACTTTGCTATTCTTGTTATCTGCTTCCTGTTACTTAAATATGACTGAAACCATTTTATAGCGGGACCCCTTATTCCGTATCTTTCCATTTTATCCAATAGCCTAACATGGTCAACGAGGTCAAACGCCTTGCTTAAATCTAAAAATAATGCACAGGAAGGGATTCTTTTATTGATATTATTCATGATTTGTTTTATTAACGTATAAATTGCTACGGTAGTGGATTTATTTTGTCTAAATCCATATTGCTGACTGACTAGAATGTTATATTTATCTAGGAACCTTAATAACCGCCTGTACATCACTTTTTCAAATATTTTTGAAAGTATGGGAGTTAGTGCTATAGGTCTATAGTTGTCAACGTTAGATTGGGAGCCCTTTTTATGTAATGGCTTAATTAAGGACAGTTTCAATCTGTCAGGAAAACAGCCCTGTTCCAAGGATAGGTTAATAATGTATGCTAAAGGCGTTGATATATATTTTGAAATACTTTTAAGAAGTTGAGTTGTGATATTATCATAGCCTGCTGATTTAGTATTTCTTAAGCACTTTATTATACTTTCAATTTCAGAAGCATTTGTTGGTTCTAGAAATATACTATCATCATGATTTTCTATATTGTGTCTGTCATTATGATCATTATGATCATTATTAAAATTATTAAAATTAGAGGAATGATTAATGGTGTGAAACTCTCTGAAGCAGAAGTCAAAACCGAGCGGCAATCGGCATTCTGCGCATTCATAGGTCGTCTTAATACTCGGTTTACCGCGTCGATCTGCACACCACACACATCTTCGACGGGATATCCTATGCTGGTCGTCCTTTTTATCAATGCGCTGAATGAAATGGCCCTCTGTTAAGCGACCAAGTGGAAAATGCGACCGTCTACTGTAGGTAGTCGCGTTCGCTACTGAAGGAGGCACTGGGACATGGGGCAGATGTTGGTTTGCCAAATCTTCGACCAACTTAAGACGAAAAACTAAAGCCTGGTAAGTCTGTCCCTTTGACTTCTCCAGTAGTATCCTACTGTTCTGAATACTAATGTTCAGAAATCTTTTAAATAATTTCCTGTTCCATTTTATGCATTGCTTTCGCTCTACCAAGTAGGGCTCAAGCATTTGGTCTAAACGATCAACACCACCCATCCCTCGGTTATAATCAGCTATAAGTGTGGGCTTATAGACTGATATTCTACCAGGCGTTGGAGCCGTTTTAGTTTGGGCCATGTCATGGTACGTCGATATACAGGTCAGTCGCTTACGGTCTTGGTAAGCCATCACCATGACAGAGCCAGATTGACGACCCATGTATTCACCCTCCACAAGCTTGACTTTTTGAAGCGAGGCTGGAACGTTTTTGCGACATGCACGGAGTGTGCCAACGCAATCCGTTTTTCTGCTTTTCAAAAATCTTGCTAATGAAGGTGAATTGAACCAGTTATCCAAATACAAGACATGTCCAAGGTGTAAAAGCGGGCTAATCAGTTTCAAAACTGTGCTGGTACTCGAGGGCAAGGAAGAATTGGTCGTTCTTTTACCAAGATAAATAAAAAAATTCCAAAGATAACCTGTGCTAGATTCACACAAATTAAAAGTCTTAATACCATAACATGCAGATTTCGTTTTGATATACTGTTTTATTGTCAGAGGTCCTTTCCAAAGAATAAGGGATTCATCAATACAGATGTTCTGGCTTGGAGTGTATTGTTCCTGAAATTTTGAAAGTAAGTGGTCTAAAATGGGCCCCATAGGGTATAGTACATTCTGAGGATCAGAAGGATCCTGAGAACCCCTGGCAAAATGTAGGGCTCGATTTAAAAGCCAATACCTTTCTTCTTTGAAAAGATACCTTAACGCATCCGTTTTCAGCAATGGTAACTTGCTAAAGCAAGATTTGACTGAAGGCATTTTGATGATGCCGATCATCATCCAAAATGCGAACAGCACGAATATCTCATGCACATTCGTATCATACCTTAACCTTGCAAATCTAACACTCTTCGTCTTTATTTCATCAGCATACCTGTTGGTTTCTTCAACAATGTGACTCAGGATGCCTTCATCCCAAAAGGATCTAAAGGCATCATAAGGGTCAACAAATTGTCTAGAAGGCCCAACGGTATCGCGGAGAAAGCGCTCTTTCTCACTATGCCAGCCATCCATCGCCTCCCACTTAAACTCTTCCCGATCTGTTTCATAAAATAGGGCTTCCACCTCACTCACACCTTCACTTACTCTCCTTTCATTTGCGGACGCATTCCTTACATGCCTGGCCCCAATACGGCCAATTTCCTCAGTCAAACTGGGGGGAAAGTCTTCGTCGGAAGGATACTTTTGTTTTTTTTTTTTTTCCCTTTCGTTATATATTTTTGTGGTGTACAATAAAGTATATATAAATAAATAAATAAATAAATACTTCTCGACTAATACATCCCCCCGGTTCCATCTTCCACTATTCCTCCCTCGGCCTCTCGCAGAATGCCCATCGCGGCTGCTGGAAGATGCCACTTGTCTGCTTGCACTTGCCCGCGGGCTTACTACGGGAAACGGGACTGGAGCGGCTTCATCACAGACTTCCAAGTCTACATCCATCCTAAAAATAAAAATAGTTTATTATAATATAGCACATAATCCGCACGCATACATTTAAAACTTTCCTCAGCTTTGCTTGAGCTGGCTATACTTAAATTATATTATAGGCAAAATATGGACCGTGCATAAACCACCAACTTTTCTATCTGGTAAAACCTGTATTTTCAGCAAATACATTATTTTTACTCAAACTCAAAGCATTTATTTCAAATAAACCAATTACAGGCACTTTTGAATAGTCAAGGAAATAAAATGAAAAAAAATGAATTGTCAGTCAGAAAGATGAAGCTAGTTGCCCATTCCAAAGCATAGTAGGTTCCTATGGAGAAGAACAGGCAAGAAACTCCATGGACACTCTTTTAAATCAGAATATTGTTTACATCATTCATGTCAGAATTATACATGTGCAAAAGCACGTTTGCTGACAAAACACATTAAAAAATATATAAAGTAAACCGATTAATGGACTGACAAATAAATAGACCTAATTGTGTTTTATGATAACTCAGGGTGCTTTCGTCCCTGAATTCACCATCCACACACTGAAGTTACATAATAATATTTGCTACTCACCCATCTTCTCCAAAACTGAACTCTATGGGGAACTGGGGGCACGGGGAACAAATGTCTTCCTGCTGCGGCAATTGGAGGTCTTCGTCTTCCTACAGAATCAAATAATAATTAATTGAATTACTTAGTTGTACTTTGAATGAAATTATCATTCTTATTTCAAACGCAAACATCTTGAGATTTATAAGCTGAACTAGTGCATTCATATTATGGGTACTTAATATTATGTAACATAATATATGTAAATGTGAAATGCCAGTGGAGTTTTTAATGCACCATAATTTTTTTATCAAATTGGTAAAGGGTATTGATAGAATTACTTGACAACACAACTACTCATTCCCTATAATTATATAACTTGTTTCAAGATATTGGACAAATAACCCTTGCTGTTTACCCTTATGAATTAGACAGGTAAGGAGCAAGTATATACCGAAATGGTCTACATAATTCCTAATGGTAATAATGAAAAAATATATCCTAACTAACATTATAAATGCAAAAGTGAGTTTGTTTGTTACACCTTCACGCTAAAACGGCTAAATGGATGGCACCTGGGTAGACCATGACCTGGAATAGGACATAGCATACTCGAGACTTACGCGGGTGAAACCGTGGGGCGCAGCTAGTAACATAATAAATACTGATCGTTGCATTTTTTGGGTCTGAGATTTCCTCGACATCCACGCTAACATTGATGTCGAATGCCCTTTTATGCCTTTCTTGATCCATGTATGTGTTGAGGATTGGATCGTCCCAGTCGTCGTCAGACTCCTCGTAGACGTCTGGAGGGAAGTCAGGTTCCTCGACATCATACGGCTCCTCGTCCGAGTCAAAAATGTTAATGTCCCCATACACATCTTCATAATAGTTGGGCAATGGGTTATCAGACTCAGAGCCTCTGGATGCCTGAAATATTGACATAGATATATTGTAAATAATAATAAATAAATGTACTCCCTTATTACAACTGTATACACTACACTGGTGTTGACAGAAATTTATACATAATGATGACATATTATGTTACTATTTCTAAAAGTATGAGAAGGATAT
This sequence comes from Lithophane semibrunnea, assembly GCA_947363905.1. Classification (NCBI taxonomy): domain Eukaryota; kingdom Metazoa; phylum Arthropoda; class Insecta; order Lepidoptera; family Noctuidae; genus Lithophane; species Lithophane semibrunnea. The sequence goes on along the minus strand of OX376186.1, from coordinate 2,707,938 downwards.
TCTAGAACTGCCCATTGAGCTATGATGATAAAATTGATAAAATTAATCAAAATTATGTAAGTACACTTTTGCAGACATAATTATTACTTACTTGACTACAATGGTATTGATTTAGCAATTATCATCATTCTCTCATTCTTGTATTCTATAATGTATTTGTTGGGGCTGGCGGTGGCGCGAAAATTACATATTTATCATTATGTGAAACTAAATTGGTCGGTAGGGATACGTTAAGAATAGACGACCAAAAAGTTTTTATTGATTACAAATACAACCTATGTAACAGGAAAAACCCATCGAATAACTATCGATATCATGATATCGAACATGCCCCGCAAATTTGAATATTTGTAGAATATGGCGGCGAATTCTTTACCCCTAATCGAATATGAAAAACAATGAATTGCCAATGCTTTCATCTTTGAGCATGATTATGATGAAAATGAGAAACTCTGCATAAACTATATGAATTTTATTACAGATTAATAGCATTTAGTATGGTTTCATAGTGTTTTTACTCAGAATTTCAAAGGCAGTAAACTTTTAGAATGAACTAGGAAAATGGAACATTTCAACTTTTGAGATCGAAAACATTGTTAGTAGCATATTTCTTCACAATTCTATGACTGATTTCAATAAAATAATTATTAGAAAACACTTATTACTCACCATTTTTATAGATTAATAGTCCAAACACACTTTTTTTCAATAAAATCACGAACGTCACGCACACACTGTTTGTCGTCAATATGGCTGTTATTCAAAGTTTACAAAAACAAACTTTAGATGGCGGAAATTCGAAAGTGGCGCCCTTATTGTAACAGATGAAATAATGGAGCACAAGGGCTTTTTATCTAGTTATTTTATTAAATTAACGGAAATTAGTTTGGGTAACTATAAAAATAAATATTTTCATTATTATATTAAGATGTCATATGTCATCTTTCTAGGGTCCAATTGGATCCGCTACCGAGCCGGCGGAGGTTTTTGTGTTCGGGTCCAATTGGGGGCGCTTCCGAACTATACGGTTAAGAGGTTGTTGGTGTTTAACCAATAACCCTGTATACTATCCCCATCTAAGGATAGTACGCTAAAATACTATAATTTATAGTTTGCTCCCGAATGCTTAGTTTTAGGTAGGTACGTCTTATTATGAATAATAGCAATAATATTCGCAGCGTTTTACCTTCAAACAAAACGCTTGTTGTGTCCGGAGACTCATTCGGGGTCATATAAACATAATTTGAGTCTAGCATCTTCCGTTTCCGTGTCACATCTTTATAGGCATATGCAACTACCTCCTTCTTGACAACACGATGATGACGTATTTCCGCCCGCGTTCACCAGGTGGCTGCAGCGCGCCAAATCGTTGATTGTGGCCTCAAAAACCTAAAAACTTGAAACAGTCTTTAAAATTATGACCCCGAATGAGTCTCCGGACACAACAAGCGTTTTGTTTGAAGGTAAAACGCTGCTATTGTGTCCTTCGGCCTCATTCAGGGTCATATAAACATAATTTGAGGCTTTGTTTGTTATCGCCTGGTGAACGGGACGCCAATGTGTTGTAAAAGAATTAAGTAAAATTAGATCAAGAAATTATTAAATCATTACGCAAAAATAAATACCAAATTTTACATTTTACTTTTGAAAGTATTACCGGATCCCCAATTTGCTCGTGCCATTATCTCATCAAGAGGTTCGTTATCCAACCAACTTTGTGAAGCAACCGCAGAACGAAAACTACCTGGAGTAGCCTCAATTCCTGCTTCCTTCAAAATTGACTTAACCCAACCTGCCAAAATAGTTCTAGTAGCTGGTTTAGCTTTTCCACATACAGTGATAAATAGTCTGTCGCTAGAGCAAAGCAAACGACGCGGTTTTCCAATTTGTATAAGTTTTTTAAGCCAAAGTACAGGGTCAAGTGCCGCATTTTCAAGATTCCCTAACAACTTCCAACCAGACTGTACGTGAGTTTCAGAATCAGTTTTCGAACCAAAATGTGGCCAAAACATAATGCTATTCTCATCTACTATACACCTGTCTGGCGAGACACTAAGTTATGTTAAATCGTGTATCCTACGCCCTGAACATAACAGTAAAACTGCAGCAACTCTTGAAATTTCGAATGGACTCTGATTATGAAGAGGTCTACTGCCCAACCAACCTTCTAGAGATTAAGGATCCCAAACAGGGGGTGGACACTTTTTAGGTTGTTGCAACGCGATAGCCTTAATCATTTGTTTAACCAAAATGTTTGAACTTAAACGGGCCTCACTCTTAGTATTACATAAAGTGGACACAACCGATTTATGAAGTAAAATAGTGCGATAGGATAATTTTTCTTTTAGGTGCAAATCCGCTAAATATCTAGCCAAATCACTACCTGAAGGGTCTGAGAAATTTATACCAAACCTCGAACACCAATCCAACCACCTCTGCCATGCTGGCCTATATGTATTTAAAGTAGACGACCTCCAACCTTCTTTCAGTAGACACTTTTGTTCCTCAGACCAGTCACCTAAGGATTCAGACCACCCCCACATCTCCACACTTCTAAGAACAGCTCCTTCACTCGTGGTGGGGGCTGCCCGGTCCTCGTGTCTACTAGCACTTTCGATAACCTGTGAATCGTGAACGGAGGCGCGAGCGCTCTGTTCTTCAAGTCTGCTCTCCAGAATGCTCGGAGCCACCTCGGTGCAACTATCAGGAATACACCTCGAGCCTGATTTAGATGCATCAGGACCCGGGGCATCAAACTCGGAGGAGGAAAGACCCAAGCCAGACGGAAATCCCATTTGAATGCGAACGCGTTGTGTCTCCATGCTTGCCGATCTCTTTGATCTAGAGTTACATAACAAGGTACGACGTCGGCTGTGCTGGAGGCAAAAAGATCTGTCTGGGGAACACCCCACTTTGCAAAAACAATACTGGTGAATTCGGGGAGCAGATGCCATTCTTGTAACATCGAGTGACGCGACAGACCGTCTGCGACGTTGTTGTACTTGCCTGGAATGTGATGGGGGATTACATGAATGTCGAACTTCTGAAGTATGTGAAAAATTTGATATATTAACTCCATCAAGATCCGCGACTTGTTTCCCCCCTCCTTCCGCAAGTACGCTACAACCGCCTTGTTGTCGCACTGCAGAAGCAGAGATGTGTGGCTCAGAGACGGAGCGAATTCTATCAAACATTTTAAAATAGTTAACATCTCTTTGTGATTCGAATGAAGCCGCTCTTCCTCTTTTGTCCACCTGCCCGATAGATGAAGACCGTTTAACTCCGCCCCCCAACCTGTATCTGCTGCGTCTGTTGTCAAAAAACTTTTTACTACTGGTGGATGAAGCTTGGACTTCTCTACACAATGGACCTTCCACCAGTTTAATTCTGCTAGCACCTCCGCAGGCAAGGGATAAGTCGACTGAAATGGCATTTTTAGTACCAAGTTGCAATAAGCCAGTAGGTGCCGAAAATTCAAACGACCCATTGGAACTACCAGACGAGCAAAATTCAGAACGCCTATGATACTCTGTATTTCTCGAAGGGACGCCTTCTGCCGCCGGAGCAATTTTGACAAAATTATTTGCATGTTCTGAATTTTGTTTTCTGGTAAAAATTTTTGATTTTGCCACGGATTCCACATCAAACCCAAATACTCTATTATTTTCCGAGGGACAAGAATCGATTTCTCCTTGTTCACCTGCCAACCCAGCTGGCCGAGAGTTTGAAGAACAATGTTGACGTGTTTTGTAAGTGTCATTCTGTCCTGCGCTACTAGAAGATAATCGTTGAGAAAAACCAGTACTCGAATGCCTAGATTCCTGAAAATCTCGGCGGTCCAGTTGGTCCATGATGCAAATACTTTGGGTGCTGTCGCCAGGCCAAACGGCAAACAAGTCATTTGCAGTAACCGATTTCGATACAACAAACGGAGAAAGCAACGGTGAGCGGGTACTACATTTACGAGGTTGTAAGCTTGCCTGAGGTCTATTTTGACCATCCAATCCCTCTCCTGAATAAAATTGGGAACTCGATTTACCGAAATCAAACGAAATTTGCTTATTCTCAAATAATTGTTTAGGCTTTTTAAATTGAAAATGGGACGGTAGGTGCCGTCGCTTTTGGGAATCAGAAAGAAATTTGATATGAAACTCGGAGTCAGGGGGGCATATTCTAAAATTTTCTGTGTCAACAAATTTTGTATGACTCTGTCCATCTCCGGGGATGGTAGAGTAAGATTGCAACGTTTCACCTGCCTTGGCGGGACCAGAGGCGGTTTCTTTTGAAATGGAATGCGATAACCCTTCACTATTTTTACTAATGGTTCTGGTGTCCCCAGTCTCTCCCACTCCGTAACATGATTTTGTAAGCACCCCCCCCAAAAATCTTGATCTGAGTCAGAACTTTTTATTGAATTTAGCTGGGCCCTTGCCCCGTTGTGCATTGTGTTGCGATTCATTTTTTCGGAAACTATAGGGCTGGTAAAATCGTTGTCCAGCCAGTTGTCCCCTCGGTTGAGGACGAAAAAATTTTGGATTATTAATAAACGGGTTCATTGCATGATAATTATTATAAAAGGCTCCTGCACTCTGAGGAGGAGGAAATCTATAGTTCATCGTCAGTGCCGAAGCGCGACTGGACGATTGATATCCACTAGGTCCAGGGTACGCCGCCTAGGGTCTAGGGATTTTCTTTTCTTGACCAGAAAAAATAATTTTATTTGCATAAAAAATCTTGTTAACTCCGCCATTATTCTTAACAAAATCACTAAAAGGTATTCTATAAAACAAAAATTCACTAGACGGCGGTATCTTCTTCAAACATGGCTTATAATAATATGATTTATCTCTTAATTGCTTAATGAACACTTCGCGTCTTTGTTCAATTATATCGGCCCTACGTCCACAAACTAGTTGCAAACAATCACGTGAAATCTTTTGATAATCACCGGAAAAAACCTCTTTTAATTTTAATGCCAATTGTTCTGGGTCCATATTACCCGTATCCTTAGCCCAGTCCACTATCTGTCGAAAACCCTGTTGCATAGCGTCGCTTTGCATTACCAGTGCGCGAGTTACAGAGCCAAGAAATTTATCCGCCGAGGGTAGATGGGTAACTTTTTCTAAAGATTTGATTTCATCGTTTACTTCAAGGTCAACATATCCAGGACGAGCATTATAAACTTTTTGTGATTCCACATATCGAACATTATTCCAGTTTTCATTATTAAAATCTTGAATTGAATTAAGCAAATCTAAATGATTAGATGGAGTCGCAGTGACAGCTGGCTCCTTTAATTGCGTTGCCAAATCAAAATCAAATGATTGAACTGGTACAGGATCTGAGACGAGTTCAGACAACCTTTCTGTAAACGGTTGTTCCGGTGCCATTTCGAAATTTTCACCGTTATATATCGGATTATCACAATCATAATTTTCATTGTCATAATACATATTATGAGGGTAGTAATATAATTTTTTCAAATCACTGACCTGCTTCGCAAGCTTTTTGATTACCTTGCTTTGTCCTCGAAGACGCTTACTTTTCTTCTTCTTACTCGCCTTCTTCCTCTTACGGGATTTATCCACCTGATCAATTTCTAAATCCGATGGTGATGATTCAGAGGAACTTGAGGAACTTGACGAATTCGATGACGAATCAGATTCTTTACGACTACGCGCCTGTACTCTATCCGCCATCGTATGAATCTAATTTCTTAACTATTTAAACTATCACTTTTCAATCTATTCACTTTTTGTAAAACAATATATTTCTAAGCATATACCGAACGCTAACAGCGTTAACAAAAATATAAACTAATTGAAATTAAAACTATAATTTTCTAAGAATTCTAAAATTATCGAACGCTAACAAACGTTAACTTTTAAATTTAGATGTGAACCGTCCGAAAACAGGACGCCAATGAACGATTTGGCGCGCTGCAGCCACCTGGTGAACGCGGGCGGAAATACGTCATCATCGTGTTGTCAAGAAGGAGGTAGTTGCATATGCCTATAAAGATGTGACACGGAAACGGAAGATGCTAGACTCAAATTATGTTTATATGACCCCGAATGAGGCCGAAGGACACAACGAAAGAAATCACTTCTGAAAAAAAAGTAGGTACCTACCAATGGCATGATTTGATCATTTGACAAATGATAGGCAAAGTCACGCCTGTATCAATTAACTATCTTAAATGATAGGCCGTTTATACAAACATCAAAATTTGTCCTAGATTGTTTAGTTCTTCCACATGTAAATGCTAACCACAGAACATTAATACTCAAGAGATGCCGACTGCGAACGAAATTCAGTAACTTGAAACTTTACCAAGACTAGATAAGAAACAAACTGGCAACACAATCCATAGACGCCATTTTATTGTCTTTTGACGCTATCAAAACAGTAATTTTTGCCGTGTCCGGTGTTGATTTTAATATTATATGCTGAAATTAAAAATAATGAAAGTGTACTATATTTTTTTATAAAGACTATCCTTTTCATTTTTTTGTACTATCTTTTTCAACATACCTTAATCCAACCTATCGCCCTGCGACCCGCGACACGTCGCGCTACAAACGCGCCAGTATGTAAGTGCATTAAATGAAACTCATGAAATCGTCATTCAATGCACTTACATGAACTTGGAGAGTTGTATTGCTGATTCTAATGTTTATAATTCTGTAAATCCATATTTATTACGACTGCTTATAATATTTAGATCAACATACAACCTGATACTGACCTGCAAATGGCAAAAAACGTAAGAAAATTTGAATTTCGCGGGCTACCCTAGCGCGTCAACGCGATACTCGGTCGGAAGTTCGGAACGCACCCTCTTTCTGACATTATAAATTCTGTTTTCCTTTCAGTCTGACAGTGACAGGACCTCAGACCAACAAAAAAGGACTGACTGATCTTACCTTACTGGCGTCGGGTCGGCATTACATTTTGGTGCCTACCGTGTCGTCCGTGTCCGTGTTTTCGTCTACCCTAGCGCATCAACGCGTTACTCGGTCGGAAGTTCAGAACGCACCCTCTTTCTGACATTATAAATTCTGTTTTCCTTTCAGTCTGACAGTGACAGGACCTCAGACCAACAAAAAAGGACTGACTGATCCACAGAGGCACAGAGTACTTTTATATATATGGAACTGATCTTACCTTACTGGCGTCGGGTCGGCATTACATTTTGGTGCCTACCGCGGCGTCCGTGTCCGTGTTTTCGAAAACATTATACTAAAAGAAAAGTAAAATTATACAATAAACGCGACAAAATAATTAGAAAGGCGGTACTATGCTGCCATAGCATAAGAAATACATTTTTGTAACTCTGGGTTTGGTCAGTGGGTCGTCTTAGGGGCGGTAGGTAGTAATTGTCAGGTTTTATGGTGCAAAAGTGAAATATGGTGCGTGGGGGCGGTCGTGGAGGCCGAGGTATGGGCGTACGCGGGGGTATGGGACGACCCCCTTTCAACAGGCCTCGCGTCTTGATGCTGAGGCCCCCATTCGACCTGGTACTTGCTGAACCGGCGTTTCCTCGATGCAAGCCTGCCCCTGATGAATCTGCTCTGACACAGGTAATAAAATTGAGTTATTGCTAGCATAGTTTGTCTTGGTCAGACGGTAGTTGTAGGGACAGCTTTCTGACTACAGAGGACCTATGAAACTTTTTAGGTAAGACCTATGAAACTTTTTAGGTAATAGAATTCGGCATCAAACCATGTTAGGGCTCGATTAGAGAGCGAATACACGGGGCGGCCGCAGTCGCCCTTTGCGTGTTTGTTATTGTTGGTAATTGCATGCAATGCCCTACATGAATGCTCTGATACATCATCATACATTTGAATTGGCCATATAATGCAACTTGTGTTAGAAAATCCTTTATATTTCTTGGGGCCTACCACCGCTTAAAGCAGGTATTATTTTAACCCTCTACCACCTACCACCTAATCTTGTTACACAACCACCTTCCATACGTCTCACAGACGGGCGAGTACAAAAACTTTCGTATGTAAAACCTAAACGTGAAAGGTTTGTTTTTTAATTAAAATCAATTAAAATACATATCAAGCTCTTTATTAAAGCAAACAAGGCACATAAAAATTAACATATTTTCTTAAAATCTGAATTTGTTTGGAACAACTCTTAATTCTTATGTAAAAAATTTCTTATTCAAAAAAGAGAGATCTACAAAAATTATCACAAGACATAGGAACTTATTTCTTTCTGTTTAAAAATATAATAATCAGTAAGTAAAATAAAATCAAAACATTTTCATTATAATCATATTTTTTGCAAAATTGCAAAGCATCAATCTTATAGATTTTCCCGACAGTGAATGCATATTTTTTGGGAGCATTCGATTTTTTTTCGAGGTCTCGAACGCATTTGTATCAAAGGCTCTTCATCTTCAGACGAAAATTCTTGCTCTGCAGGTAAAACCGGAGGTTGAGATACAATAATGTCATGGTTTTCCTCAGCATTTGATTCTTCACCTTCAGAATTCGATTCGCAGCTATCCTGCAATACATGCTGTATGCCAATGTCCAAATCGACATCGCTGCCTTCATCATTTGGTAGGTTTTCGTCGTCAGATTGATCTTGTTGTAACCAACGCTCAATAACACTATCACTAGAAGCCATTTTCAACTGAAACAGAATAAAAACACAATTTCATAAAAGTCACGTAACCACCTACCATACGTCTCACAGACGGAACACGAGAATTTTTTACTTACCAGTGACAAACGCGCGCACCTCCGACCACGACGAGCGCTTGGGCGGCACTGAGGGACGCGGCGGGAAGGTATAGGGACGTGCAAGTTGATACGTGTTTTGGGCGCCAAAATATTAACGTTTTTAATTTCCTTGCGTCTGAGAGACGTATGTCAGGTGGTTAAGGGTTAATAGTACTTCAGTGTAGGAAAGAGATCTACAGGACGTATAGCTACATATCTTTCCCCCACGAAGTAAGATTAAAATAGTATATAGGTGGTGGTAGGGGGCCTGGCCTAAATAGTTTAGTATGGCAATTTATAATAGTTGTATATTAAATTTAGTATGATTATACTGCCTTGTTGTTACTATTTAATAATATAACAATATTCAGTTTGCATTTATTCAAAACTTAGATGATGTGTGTGACTACTTTAGTAGAATAAAGCATAGGCCACACAGTTTGAAATCTTGGCTCTACTAGGCTTGCACTGAGGGTTAGTTCTCAGCCCTGAAAACTTCCTTGTTACTATGAAGGTAACTGTAGGTTATATTATAATTCAAATATTATATCAATTTACAGGCACTCCTTAAACGGCATGGGGAGTTATGTCCAACAAATGCTGAGCAGTCTGCAGTGCTGAGCCTCGTCACAAAGCTACAGACAGTGCTGGACAACCTTGTTGTGGCTCCTGGTGACTTTGCAGCATGTGTGAGTATTACTTCTTTCTGTAGTTCTGTATTCAACAGCTCGCTCATTGGTGGGCATGGCTATAATGCATGCTGTCTCTAGCACCATATGCCAAAAAAAAACATAATAAACAGACATTTGGGTATGGGTTAATTGTGAAAAGACTTCGGATTGTACTAATTACAGAATTTGAACCTTTGAATAATAAAACTGCTTACGTATAGGCATAGATAACTATAAGAAAAATCAATATCATGCAGCCTCTAAACAATTGGCTACAGCGCGCGCCAATTAACTAATTAGTTATTTAACAAAGATAAGACATAATGATCTTTTGACATCTTTATCTTTTAAGCATGGTATTGATTTTTGAGCATGTTATAGGGTGATTCCTCCACTATTAGTATTAAAAAACAGTTAGAAATACATAAAGTATAATAATAACTTTTGTTTTACAGGCTGTGTTCAAGCTCTGTACCAAAACCCACTGCAGTAGTTGTGGGATCAAGATAAACTTTATAATAAGAATGTTTTCAAAATATTGTTGACAGCAACTCGAAGAGGTCCGTCAAGTGGGTTCCTACAAGAAAGGAACGATGATGGCTGGTAAGAATGTGGCTGACATTGTGGTCATTATGAAGACCCTTCCTACTAAGGAGGCGGTTGAGGGCTTGTCCAATAAGGTATGATATTACTCACATTTAATTTTTTTACGTCAGGGGGTACTATTTCGACTGTGGGGTAATTCTAACTAATTAGAATAATTCTACTGTATTGATACATAAGTATTTGAATTAGTTAAAATTGCCCCACAGACCCGCCTGACCTAGCTTTTAAAATATTTTTTACTGCCTGGTTGGTGTTAGTCACATGCATGACTGCTCAGATCCTAAGTTTGATCCTCAGGATAGGCAATATTTTGAGTTGTGGCTCCAGTCCCTCACAAAATTAGCTCCTTGTTCCTGCACTACTGTCAAAGTTTAGGTTCATACCATGTGTAGAGAAAATAATTGTTTTATATTTTATTGTAGTAATACTTGTATTCAGCTCCATCCAGTTAGACTGACAGCTGACCCCAACATGCCTAAAAGGCTAGGCAAATGATGATATTTTATTATTGTTTTTTTTTTTCACAAGCTATCTTCTGGAACAAAATATAGGTAAAAAGTGATAAGTATTAAATATCATTCTGTGAACCACCACCACCTGGAACTTAAATATTAGGTCTTTACCTATGAAATTGCCGTTTTGTATGAAAAAATTTAAACGAAATTTTTTAATGTATTTTTTATTTGTATTAATCGAAGTAATCACCCATGCAATCAATGCATCTTTGCCAACGCAGTGGCAGTTTATTGATGCCCTTCCTAAAGAAATCAGCTGGACGGGAGGCAACAAATTCTTCAAAGGCATTTTGTACTGCCTCTCGGGTATTGAATTTTTTTCCCGCCAAGAAGTTATCCAAATTCTGGAAAAAGTAGTAGTCTGTAGGCGCAAGGTCTGGTGAGAAGGGTGGATGACTGAGAGCTTCCAACCCCAGTTCTTGCAACTTGGAGACCGTCTGCTGTGCAGTATGAGGTCGCGCGTTGTCGTGCAGGAGCAGCGGAGACGAGCGATTGACCAATGCTGGTTGGAGATGTGCCAGCTTCTCCATCATTGTGTTCAGTTCTTCACAGTACACATCTGCAGTAATGCTCACCCCGTTTGGTAAGAAGCTGTGATGAATCACACCGGCGCTAGACCACCAAACTGTGACCATCACTTTTCTAGGGGTAAGTTTTCGTTTAGAGCATTGTTTAGGTACTGAACCAGGATCCAACCAACTTGCTGAGCGCTTGCGGTTATCAAACAGAATCCATTTTTCATCGCAGGTAACAATGCGGTTCAAAATTCCTTCATTTGTGTGTCTGTTGAGCAGTGCAAGACACGCCTCGACGCGTACTTCGCGCTGGCGATCATTGAGTTCGTGGGGCACCCATTTGTCAAGCTTTTTTACCTTGCCAATTTGACGCAAATGAACCAATATTGTTTTGACGCTCACGTCGAAAGCTGCTGCTAATTTAGCCGTAGATTGTGTATCATCAGCTTCCACAATCGCCTTTAATTCGTCATTGTTGACCAAAGTCTTCGGACGACCGCGAGGTTCAGTTTTCAGGTCGAAATTTCCAGAACGGAACCGAGCAAACCAATAACAGGTGGTGCGTTGGTTTGTAGTATAAGCTCCGTAAACGTCGTTGATGTTGCGTGCCGCTTGTGCCGCGTTGCTGCCACGACGGTACTCATATTTCATAATTACTCGAATTTTTAACGTATCCATGATGACGAAAAAGATTGAAATGCGATGAAAATGTAACACTAATCATTAAACAAATGACTTCTTTTGAAAAAAGAATTCCATGTTTTTAAAATAAAATTAATTTGAAATTAGAATTCTTAGCCAAACAAAAATTATTTTGATTTGAAATGGCCAGTACTGCAGAACGGCAATTTCATAGGTAAAGACCTATTATAACTGGCGAAATGTGGGTGCACCATTCTCCTCAATCCTTCGGTGAATAACTGAATACACCCGCATTTCGCCAGTAATTTTTAAGTCACATGTAGCAGGTGGCGAGCCTATTGACATCAACCGGGCACAAATCTAGACTCCGGGCTACAGAAAAACCCAATAACACTGCCCGACCTGGGAATCGACCCCAGTTTCTATCTCTTCTTTGAAATGAAAATATTTGTTTGAAAATTTTTAATATTCCTGTTCCCAGGTTTGTGAAGAGCTGAACAAGTTGATACGGGCCGAGAGCCCGGACACGTCGGTGACGAGCGCGTGTCACGAGCGCGGGTTCACCGTGACGGGCACAACCGCGGCCGTCCGCGTGCTCGTCACCACGCTGCACCAGAATCTGAGGAAACTGGAACCCGAGGTAATGTGCAGTGCTCGCAGTATTAGATTACTAGCCTAGTAGCTGAATGATAACAGCCGCCACTGTCGATCGAAGGCTCCCAGGCGGATTCCCGGCCACCGTAGCTGCGGGCTTGCGGACGGCGAGCAATGGGTAGCTCGCCGTCCGATAAGGACCAGGCAGGGGTCGATGGCACGTCGTGTTCCACGCGCGCCTCAAAGAGACGTCAGCAAACTTGACGGGGTCCGTTAGGATCGATGCCTGCCAGGGTTGCGGGAAAGTCCGAAAGGGATACCGGGACCTGGCAATAGGCAACTGAAGGAACACGGGTGGGTTTTTAGTCAGTAAAAGTCTGACACGCCCTTCCGCTCCGCCCAGTGCGGGAGAAGTCATTTGGTGATAAAGGGTCGATCGAAGGCTAAAGTAGGTACGCTTCCGCGGTCGGTTCATGGATGGGTGACCTAAACCTACCGAAATCGCTTGGGCTCTGTCTCACAAATGGTCGCAAATTGCATGGATGCGACGCAAATTTTCCCCCAATTTTTTGCTTTTTTTGTTTGTTTATTTCTTTGCAGTTTGTTGCTTTAAAATAATTGAGGAATTTGTTAAAAAACGTCGGTTACAAGAGAAAACCCAATGATTATAAAAGATGATGGAAAAATCGGTTTTATACTATGGTAAATATATTCGTCAACAGGTGCATCTCGAGTACAAGGTCATTAGCAGCCATTTGGCAGCTATCCGCCACAGCCGCTGGTTCGAGGAGAACGCTCATCATTCCTCCATCAAGGTCAGTTATTTTACATGAACATGAAACGGCTATTTGAAACTCTTTATTTGAAAGCCGATCCCGACATAGTTGGCAAAAGGTTCATCACCTGATGATATAATCCATACTAAAATTATAAAAGTAACTCTCTGTCTATCTTTTGCGCTTTCACGCCAAAACTAAACCGATTTAAATGCAATTTGGTACACAGATAGTCTAGAGCCTGAGAAAGGACATAGGCTTCGTTTATGGACATACCACGCGGGCGAAGGCGCAGGCGGAAGCTAGTATATACCTATATATAGGGTGAAATTGAATTCATGGGCATCCTCTTGAGGGAAAAAATGAAATGATTTTGCAAACTTCGTGCAAAGTCATTTGAAATGGCTTGTCTTGCAACCTGTCCCTGTGTGGAGAGAATATTTATATAACTTTTTTAATTGTTATACCCGCAGGTACTGATCCGTCTACTCCGTGACATGTGCGCGCGTCACTCGGGACTCGAACCCCTGACCCCCTGGATGATCGACCTGCTAGCTCACCACTGCATCATGAACAACCCGGCGCGACAGGCTCTGCCCATCAATGTGGCTTTCAGGTGCGTTTCATGAAATAGTTCCTTTGCCGTAAAGTTTCCACTGTTGAATTTAAAAAACGGGCATATTAGGTAGCGCCGTAGTATACGTATTGGTCCTACAACAGTGGAGCCAACATTACGGCATATTATGAATATGAACTACTAGCTGCGACCCGCGGTTTCACCCGTGTAAGTCTCAATCCCGTGGGAATATCGGATGTTATCCCATGTCCTATTCCAGGTCAGTGTCTTTGCTTTTCAATTTTCGTTTTTTGCCACCGACTTTAAAAAGTGTTTTCCTATTATTATTGAGATTTGACTATCGAATGTATGTCATGTATTTTATTTTATTAATGTCCGTCAGACGCGCGCTATCATTGCTGGCCGGCGGTCTGTTCCTGCCGGGTTGTGCCGGCTTGGCCGACCCGTGCGAGGCTGCGCACGCCCGCGCACACACCGCTCTCGACCTCGCCGCGCAAGACCTCGCCGCTGCCACCGCACAGACGTAAGTAAAAAATAAGATTTATTTCAGACTCAATATATTTGTCCCACGAAGCTGGATAAATCTCTCTTATAAGGACTGCCTCTCAAAAATCATCCTAAGCTTGCCATCAGACGGACTGCATCGCAGCAACCGCGCGCAGTTGATATATTTAACTGCATTCAGTTGAATGTTCGACTTCGTTCAGTCATTGATATCGACTTCACGCGGTCGGCTGCAGTCGTGTGAAGTCAATATTAACTGCATACAGTCGTGACTTCAACTTTACGCAGTAGGGCTCAAACACATAAACACGTTGCGTCGTCGTAACGTGTTTATGTGTTTGAGCCCGTCGGCTACAGTCGTGTAGTGTCGATACACGCTATCCATTGCTTACCGCACACAGTTAGTGTGCGGTTATGCTCTGCACACTGCACAGGACTGTAGCCGACCGCGTAAAGTTGAAGTCACGACTGTATGTAGTTGAATATATCGACTTCGTGCGGTTGCTGCGATGCAGTCCGTCTGATGGCAGCCTTAGGGTTCCGTTGGTGCTCTCCCAAATCTGGCGCATCAGAAAACCTGTTTTATTAAGCATAAAACTCAACCACCCTTGCGTCAGCAATCATGCTCGAAGTGCTGCAGAATCGATCATCTCTTTCCTACACTGAAGTAATATTAGAATAATACTGCTGTAAGCGGTGGTGGTAGGCCCCCAGGGTTTACTTTGTGGATGCTTGTCATAAACTACTTATTTTCTCCGCAGGTTGCTCCGGGTTGTAGCTCGGGGTGGTCACCGATACGTGCTGGGCCTGCAGGCCTTTGAAGGGGGCAAGGATATCTCAACTGAGATCACCGTGTGGGATGGTGTGGTGGTATCACCACTGGCCCCGGCCTATCTGGAGACACCAGGACCTATGGATACTGATGATAAAGGTATTTTTTTATTTATTTATATTGTTGACTTCGTCATTGGTCTAGTAGTCACACATCCAAGAGTTTGGATTTGTATCCAGTAATAGGCATCGGGCTTCTCCCCCTATTGTATTAGACGCCGAAGCTCTATGTTTGGAGCTTAAACATAACTGGCTAATTTAAGGTGTACCTAGCACTTTGAAATATTTACACCTAACACTTAAAAAAAAATGATAATATGTTTATTCACACTTGGCTTTTGTCTATGGGTTCTGCCCTGAAGCCCAATAAAAATAAGATATACACCAATGAAAAGAGCTTTTCGAAGAGAACCCTTGCTTCTAAAATAACTGTTGCCAATTGTTAGTCAGTTCGAAGTTCGAAGTTAATGACCTAAATAGGTAATAAATTGCGCACCGAAGTTAAGCAATTCTTGGCGTCCAATAGCCATAAGATATATACCACTGAAAAGACCTTTTTAGGGATAACCTTTGCTACAAACACGACTTTTGCCTATTATTAGTCAGTACATAGTTAATGACCTGGATAGGTGATGAATTTCAATAATGCTTAATTACTCACATTTAGAGCTCTGTAGCTCCTTTCGTACTAACAATCGAGAGAAACGTCATATCACGAAATATTTCCTTTGAAGAGATCTTTCCATTGGCATATATCTTAACTCTATTGGGGGATACGGCAGGCTTAACGAAGGCTTAACGATTTGTAAGGCCGATCGACTCTTAAACAAATTGTTCCCAGGACGGCATCTAAGAGGCCAACGTTTTAAAATCTTCGGTCGCTTATAGGCTTCAAAGTTGATATTTGCAGGGCACTGAATCATTAAAAGTTATTTAATTGACGAAATACCAGAATTACAATAATATTTAATCACTCACACTTAAAGCTCTGTAGCTCCTTTCGTACTAACAATCGAGAGAAGCGTCCTAACACAAAATATTAGCCTTGAAGAGATCTTTCCATTGGCATATTATCACAACTCTATTGGGGTACGCGTCGGGCTTAACGATGTATCCGGTCGACCGACTCTTAAAAACATTGTTCCTAAAATGGCATCTATTGGAGACCAATGTTTTAAAATGGTCGCTTATAGGCTTCAAAGTTGATATTAACAGGGCACTGAATCATTAAAAGTTATTTAATTGACGAAATACCAGAATTACAATAATATTTAATCACTCACACTTAAAGCTCTGTAGCTCCTTTTGTACTAACGATCAAGAGAAGTCTTCAGAATAAAAAATATTCTTCTTGATGAGATCTTTCGATTGGTATATATCTTAACGCTATTGGGCTCCAGGGCAGAAACGCCCAATCTCCTTTCCTTTTTTTTAAATACTGGTACACACATCCAGCTATACATTTCCAGTATAAGCTGACCTCGAATTGTACGGAAATCCTATAAATTTGAGATCAGCATAAACTGGAAATGTGTAGCTTGATGTGGTAGCCGTGTGTCCAACGGTTTTCCAAAGCATAGCAGTCTGAATGTCTCGTGTGTCTGTTATCACCGGCGCACAGTTATTTTGCTTCAGTAATAGGTATGGTGTCTATAAGATTTTCAGAATAGCTTAAGACTGATTAGTTTTTCCTAAAAACCCACTTTATATGAAAACTTATTCCATCCGCTTTGATGGTAATTTGATGAGCACACGGGCCACCGGCCACATCGACAAAACGCCGCCACCAGCGCATATTTCCTATAGTGTTCATACATTTTACATGGACTTGCCGCACACGGGCCACACGCGACAGCCACAAACGCAGCGGTGTAAAATGTATGAAAACTACAGGAAATATGCCGGTGGCGGCGGTTTGTGGTTGTGGCCGGTGGCCCGTGTGCGGAGACCCTTATATTTTACAAGCTTTTATTCAACTTACCTTGTATTAATTACTTTTTCCTTTGTTTCAGATGATGACGGGGATGGAGTTGCAGCTTAGATTAATGAATTAAGATATATGATGACGGTGATGGAGTTGCAGCTTAGATTAAGTAATTAATTAATATATTTTTTTGTCAGTTTCATGTGAAAGAATCAAAAAAATAAATAAGTACCTGAATGAAACACATTTTTTTTTAAATAAAGCAATATACTTAATTGAAACTTTCTTTTTATTGAAACACTGGCTGTTGATTTCTCTCACATCTTAACCTTAGGCAGTTGTCCCACCGACAGCGACTAACATCGGCTATTTGCTGGTCAACTAGCGAGCGAGTATTTGCTTCACTAGTTTGTCGCTAATAGACAAGAGCTATCAAAGATAAGACTCGCTCAGGGATACTTGCTCAGCGGTGCGACTCACGCCAAGAGACCGACTAGCGGTCGAGCTAGTGGTGTGAGTAATCGCCCGTCGGACTGGGACACTCGGTGTCACTGACTGGCAGGGCCACCATCAAGGATTTTAATTATGATTACACAAAAAATGTCGGTCACTGGTTCAAAAGATATAAGGGTTTATAGGTGGCCGATCTGGAGAGTCTCCCCAGCAGGGCCATATTTATATCTCAAAAACTAGGGCACCTAGCGAAGTTCTGTTTTCTCCCATAATTTGTCGCCAAGTCACAGATTTATTCGGGTCTTAGTCTACAAAATATGTATAATGAGTTCAACTTTACCTGTAAAGTCCAAAAGCTAGATCGAAGAGTTTACGCGTAAACTTTTCGATCTAGCTCTTGGACTTTGACTAGAATATCGTATTGAATTCATTATATCTTTTGAACCAGTGACTGACAAATTCTGATATTTGGCGACAAATTACGACAAATTATGGGAGAAAACAGATCTTCGCTAGGTGCCCTAGTTTTTTAGATATAAATGTGGCCCTGCTGGTGAGACTCTCCAGATCGGCCACATATAAACCTTTATATCTTTTGAACCAGTCACCAATAAATTCTGATATTTGGCGACAAATTAAACATAAACGTCTAGAAATTAAGTACAGAAGCGCCATCTTTCGTATTACAGTTGTAATAAATGGAGGAATGAGTGAATGGCTTTCAACTTACGGAAGAAGTTTTACCTATTGCTAACAGATGGCGCTGTGCAAATTTTACGTTTTGAAGCACGTGGCGGATTAGTTGACCGAAAAAATAGAGGCGGACGGGACGCCGCGCGTGAGCGTTGACCAATGAGTGCCTCGCCGCGCACATACCTAAAGGCTCTCACAGACAGGCGCGACAAGTGTTTGTATGCCGTGCGTGCGTCGTCCTCTTGTGCTGCGGAGTCATGCGTCGTCGCAACGCAGTATTGTTCCTTGGGCGTGGCATACAATGCGTTGATCCGTTGCGACGACGCAATGCAACGCACTAATGGGGCATCGCCCTTACTTGCACGCGAACCGTACTGGTCGTTCACGTGCGCAAGATTTCGTGCGAAATCAGGCGTCATCTCGCAGATACGCGTCGTGGGACAGGTATTTAAATTAAAAACCGAAATGCAATACACTTGTTTATTTTTCCTTAAAAAAATCCAAACGTTTTATAGACAATGTTAGACCTAACAAAAAGAAAATGACCTAAATATAAATCGTTAAAAATGAGCTACAATTAATACTCCTCGCCGCCTTCTCCTTCACCTTCACCGGAGTCCATGCCTACTTCCTCGTAGTCCTTCTCCAGCGCAGCCAGATCCTCGCGAGCCTCCGAGAACTCCCCCTCCTCCATACCCTCACCGACGTACCAGTGGACAAACGCTCGCTTGGCATACATTAGATCAAACTTGTGATTGAGACGCGACCACGCTTCCGCAATAGCAGTTGTGTTTGACAACATACATACAGCGCGCTGCACCTTCGCCAAGTCACCGCCCGGCACCACGGTCGGCGGCTGGTAGTTGATGCCCACCTTGAATCCAGTCGGGCACCAATCAACAAACTGAATAGTCCTCTTCGTCTTGATGGTTCCGATAGCAGCATTCACATCCTTTGGCACGACATCACCGCGGTACAGCATGCAGCACGCCATGTACTTGCCGTGTCTAGGGTCACATTTTACCATTTGGTTGGCGGGTTCGAAGCACGCGTTAGTGATCTCTGCCACTGACAGTTGTTCGTGGTACGCTTTCTCAGCGGAGATGACAGGAGCGTATGTCACTAGGGGAAAGTGAATACGAGGATATGGTACTAAATTTGTCTGGAATTCTGTCAAGTCTACGTTCAGGGCGCCGTCAAACCTCAGGGACGCGGTGATAGACGACACGATTTGCCCAATCAGGCGGTTTAGATTAGTGTATGTGGGTCTTTCAATGTCCAAGTTCCTCCTGCATATATCGTAGATAGCTTCGTTGTCCACCATGAACGCCGCATCAGAGTGTTCTAGTGTTGTGTGCGTGGTGAGAATAGAGTTGTACGGCTCTACGACAGCTGTCGAGATCTGTGGAGCGGGGTAGATTGCAAATTCTAGTTTAGATTTCTTGCCATAGTCAACAGAAAGTCGCTCCATCAGCAGGGACGCGAAGCCTGACCCGGTGCCGCCTCCAAAAGAGTGAAAAATCAGGAATCCTTGGAGGCCGGTGCACTGGTCGGCTAGTTTTCGTACCCTGTCAAGCACCAAGTCTACAATTTCCTTGCCGATGGTGTAGTGCCCTCGCGCGTAGTTGTTGGCGGCATCCTCCTTGCCCGTGATGAGCTGCTCGGGATGGAACAGCTGGCGGTAGGTCCCCGTGCGCACCTCATCCACCACGGTGGGCTCCAGATCGATGAACACTGCTCTGGGAACGTGCTTGCCAGCGCCCGTCTCGCTGAAGAATGTGTTGAACGAGTCGTCACCTCCGCCGACGGTTTTGTCCGAAGGCATCTGCCCGTCCGGTTGGATCCCATGCTCCAAACAGTACAACTCCCAGCAGGCGTTACCGATTTGTACGCCAGCCTGGCCGCCGTGTATAGAAATACATTCACGCATGTTTTAACAATAAAACTGGAATGAAGTAACTTAAAAAATAGATTTTTTTTATTTCACTTCAAAGCTTAAATTGCTGGACCTACTGGATCAATCAAAGATTAAAATAAGTAGGTATGGATCAATTCAAAACGTGAACTGAACAAAAAACGAATGTCGCTATGTTCCACGATCCAAGTTTAAATTTTGTTTTTATTTGAAATATGATCTCTTCGTGGTTTGTCAAGAACAAAAAGTTTTTAACACATGTAAGTACCTACAAAGACACAACCACGTTCTCATGCCTGAAGTACGATGGCAGTGACTCGGAATTTCGGACCCAGTCAGTGGGTTCATGTGGACGAGACCGGCAGTAAACTGCGCGCAAGTCGTCGGCGCGCGGCTGAAATCGGAACTAATCGTATGCCGCCGTTTTAATATTAATATAAGATTATTTTATCGTTTATTTATTTTCTTTCTTATTTATTTACATTTTTAAATATTTAAAAAAAATCATTAAAAAAAAAATATATATAAAAAATAGTACCCCATCGGCATCAGGATCAGGGTCCAAGCTGCCGGTAGGATTATTAAACACTAAGATTATTATTATTAATATTAAATATTTTATATTTTAAATATTACAATAGGTAGGTACAAGCGTTTCATTGCCAGCGCCACCAGTCGCGCTCAGACTTATCTTCCGCGCACTCTAAGTCAGCAGGCGTAGCATGAGCACCGTTTTGTCGACGGAAGAGTAGACAAAAATGACGTTTCCTGTAGACAGTAGACAGTACGAGACGGCAGCATAGTAGAAAGAGTCAACTGCACTTTTTACGAAATTCACTCTTTTACATAATTCGACTCAGAATTCTTTGTTTTATCATAGGATTTATCGGTTGTCAGTGTGATTTTGACAGTAAGGATAGAAAACTTTCTTCTGAAATAGTCTACCTACAAAAAGACGTAGACAAAGATCGTTAGAAATGAAAGACAAAATGACATATTGTAGAAAGATTTCTACGGTGGATGTCAAAAATGAAGAAACGAACTGTCACTTTGTATAGAAAAAGCTATGTCTATTCTTCATAGAGATAGCAAGCGCCAAGCTACGCCTGCAGGTGATGGGAAACTACTGGGCCCGAAAATAGACGGGTAAGGCAGGTTTATAAGAGCCCAGTAATGTGACAGTACCTACAACAGCGCTTACTTGCAACTGGGCTCGTGTACAGTGCGTGCATTATATCTTGTCCCGGAACGCGAGTCAGTTGCCATTTTGAACGATTAGTGCTCGGTAACACGACGCCGCGACCGCGCCGGGCGGCGCCGCCGCGCTGCCACCGGGTGCTTGCACTTTTGCAAGCAGTCGGTGATCAAGCGGAACGGCGCGGCGGCGGTGGCGGCGCGGTCTCGGCGCGGCAGCGGTGCCGTGTAAAGAAACAGCTTAGAGGCGCGGCGGCGGCGCGGTCGCGGCGTCGTATGGACGGTCACTTAGAGTGCGTTTCATCAAATAGTTCCTAAGCCGTAATGTTGGCTCCACTGTTGTAGGACCAAATTCAATACGAATATACTATGCCGCCACAGAATAATTATTTAGTCTTGTGACGCCGCTACGGCGCCGTATTAGGTAGCGCCTTAGCGTAGGTATTCGTATCTAATTCGTATTGGTCCTACAATACAACGGTGTAACCAACATTACGGCATAGGAAATTGTTTTACATCCATCACCCTGTGGCTCCGATCGAAAGGCTTCATCATAAGGATTATTTTTTGCTAAATAACAGTGTCACAAATAAAAGGAAGACCGTGAATTTTAACATAAAAAAAACATTAAAAGAGTGCGACTTTGTATTCAACAGGAAGGGACTAATTTAGAGCATTTGATAAATTGATTAATTTTGTATTAAAAATGTTAAAATTCATTATGTTCCTTTTATTTGTAACACTATGTTACTCAACAAAAAATAATCCTTATGATGAAGCTACTTACAGGGTGTTATTCGTTATTTGGACTCGGTCGCCCACTATAATATCGTCACTTTCAATGACCATAAAGCCTCTTGACTGCTCATGCGGGTGACTCGGACTCACGACACATCAGTGCAATTTGCACTGATAGTAGATGGAAATATGAGTGGCCATTTTAGTTTTGACCAGTTATTGGATCTCTGCACACGCGGTTATTTTGATACCTTTTAAACCATTTCTGCATAAATAAATCAATTATGAGTTCCTGTTCACTTAAAAGGTGTGGGCAATCGTCTAGAAAATACAGCTATAAAAAGATTGCATATCTTTTCATCGGTAAGTAAAATAAATATTTTATTAAGAATAATTGCAGGGCTCAAGCTAAACTGGTTGTTTATGTAAAATGGCACAAAAACATACACCGCGTTGATGTCTTTTTGAAAAGTCCCTTTCTCTCACTAGGGTATTGCAATACGTCTGTCCCTTTCTATCTGGACTTATACTGTAGAGTGTTGTGATAACTTAAGTTTAAATTATTGACGATAAAAATTACGATGTTTCCTTATATTTAGTTAAAAAGTAACATTAAGTACTTAATGTTTACATTTTAGATTTCAAAATATTCTGTAACTTAAAGAAAAGTGGATTAATGCAGTTAACAGAGAAAATTTAATTCCAAATATAGCGTTGTTTGTTCAAGGCATTTCACAGCAGATTAAAAATAAGTAATAGCATTTCCTTTCGGATAGAACAATAAATTCTCATAAGTGGAATTTAAATTAATTATTGTTCAATTAGGAAATCGTCGAATCGACGTCGATTTTATCGATATCGATATTATTGTTGCAAAACTGACTTGTGCATCACTATGTTTGGGACTTTCGTCCTGACATTGTTGCATCAGCCAATCACAACCGCTGTAATTTTTGCGTCCCCCAACCCGCAGTGGTGAGTCGTGTGTCTAGGCAAAATCGGTCTATCAGCTCTCAAGTGGTTTAATACTCTTTGGTCACTTTAGATTGTTTTTTAAAATAATGTCTTCTTTCAGTAAAATGTTCCATCTACAATATTCAAGGTACTTTCCCTCCATGTGGCATATCCGTGGGACGCCCTGTATAAATTATTTTGTCTATTCCTTCGCGTATGCAAACTTGTCTGACCCGATTTGCTAGCCAACAACGCAGGGGCTTCACCACTCTTTCAAGGTGGTTCCACTACTCCACGCTACATTAAGTTCAGCTACTCTATACTAGATGGCGCTAGTAGCTCTGGGAGGCTTGCTGGTTTTACATCAAAGCAATGGTAAACTTTCAAGTATTTTGTCGCTAGTGTAGGGAAAAAAATGCCAAATGTCATGATTTCATGAAATAGTCATTCAATACACTTTCATGAGCTTAGAGAGTTGTATTGCTGATTCTAATGTTTATAATTCTATAAATCCATATTTGTTACGAGCGCTAATAATATTTAGATCAACATACAACTTGATACCTGACCTGCAAATTGCAAAAAACGTAAGAAAATTTGAATTTCGCGGGTCACCCTAGCACATCCCCATTAAGAGAGTGCGTTTACAAACTTAAATCTCAAGTTACATGAGCAATCAAACTCCTAAATACATTGAACGTGGACGAAGCAACTGGAGTAGGTACGGTGGTATTCTTTATTTTCTACCTTCCCCATAGAAGCCTCAGTCCTTCTTAGATCATTGAATAGTCTAAGAACAGGGAACTGCACCTGTACTACGACGTATTTAATGCCACCATTTTTCTAGTGTTAGTGAGAGACGGAGCTATACAAGGCCGCTAGCACCATCCTTTTTTCGCAGTGGAATAATGATGGCATTAATACTTCGTCATAATCCCCTGTTATAGTCCCCCATATGTGTACCAATAACTACAGGGTTATTGGTAAAACACCGACAACCTCTTAAAGAGTCATTGTACTCATCATTATGAACAACTTTTACTATGGGAACAAATGTGAAATCGCGAAAAAAAAAAAACAGCTGTTTCGTACATTTATGTTCGCATAACTCGTCAAAATGTACGGAAAAGCTGTTTTTTTTTTCGCGATAACCCTGTATAAATGATATGTGTGTTCATAGTCCCCCATAGCCCCCTGGACGTTGTCTTTCCTTGGACTTTCTTCGCGCAATTTTTTTTTCAACATGATATATTTTTACAGTTTATACACTTTTCCTCGTAAGTACTTTACATTTTTATAATTATTTACATAGGTTTTATGCTTTTTCTTTATTATTTGACTTTATATCAGTTTAACTTAAAATTTCAGTGTCCCAATTTAATTGAAATGTAAAGTGATGGCCTGAAATACAGGTTTGAATTAACCTAGATCACCCGATCTAGGTATAGCGACCTACCCAGGTCGCTATTTAACATTGTAATTCCGAACCATCATTACTTGCACCTGTAATAAAAATATTTTAGTTTTCGTTTATTTTTTATTGTTAGGGATCTTACTGTTGACTTAATGCAAAACACTTTTTGTAAACGTTTTATTCAATAAATATCATAACGTTTCTTTTTTTAATTTAATCTTCCTTTAAGTGCAGTAGAAGAAGAAGAGAAGAGCTACTGGTCTATGGAAGAGCTACTGGTCCATGAAGGAACTATTTAAGGGTGAGTTGCCTATGGCACTGAAACGCAGGCTCATGGACATGTGTATTCTTTCCGTCTTAACCTATGGCGCACAGACTTGGTCTTTGACTAACATCCAGAAGTCGAACTCAAGGTCTGCCAACGAGCAAGGGAGCGCAGTATACTAAGCGTTAAATTAACGGATCGTGTTCGTAACAAAATACTGCGCTCCAAAACAAGGATAGCTGACGTGGCCCAAAAGGCTGCCCAATTTAAATGGGACTGGGCAGGACATGTCTGCCGCATGCCGGACAAACTGTGGGCCCAAATAGCGCAGAACTGGTGCCCTGAGACAGTGAGATGGGGTCGCGGCAGACCACGTAGGAGATGGTGGGACGACCTGGATAGGTTCCATCAAAACTGGAAAGAGGACGCGCGGGCTCGCGAAAGATGGAAGGAGTGGAGGGAGGTCTTTACCCAGGAGTGGGACAGCGTAGGATAGGAAAAAAAAAAGTGCAGTAGTGGTATCTACACACGCGGACTTAATGCCAACAGGCATTCTTTACCTAACAAAAAACAACATTTTCATTATCTGTACTGTCAGATTGTAGTAAGAAGCGAGGTAACATAATATTCCCGAGCAATTCCATCTCTTTCGGTGTAAACCGTGGATGCCTTTATTCAATTTTGTCGGCGATGTTGCGCTGTGCCGAAAAGTTCCTGGCGGTTGCATCGACGGCAGGTGGGCAGGGCTGCCACGAGCATATTATACTCACTTCAATTATAGTGAGCAAGTAATTTTCTTGATGTCAATTACTGGCGTGAACTTTGTTGGTTTGTTTTCGCAGCGTCTCAAGTGTTAATAATGCACCACTTTATATCTACAATGTATAGAGTGTTCGGGAAGAAAGGCATATTAAAATTGAACAACGCTTTCCCAGTTTTGGGTACATTAGAAAGGACTGAGGTACCCGGGAGTGAGCAGTGTTGACCCATTAGAAACGGCCGGTTCTTACGAGTTGTAGGTCGTAGGTTCGGACCCATCCAGGCACTTTATTTTGTGTAAATTATTTCATCACTACTGCTCTTGAAACGGTAAAGGAATATCGTGGGTAGCCGGTAATTCCTTGAATTAAAAAAACGAAAACTTGTGACATCTACCAACCCGCACTGGACCCGCGTGACTCTCAGAGAGGAGAGCTGTTTTCCAGCAGTGGATACATTATGGCTGAATAAGCTAAGATACTTGGGAAAACAAGTTAAATCATCCACTTGTAAGCAAATATAAAAATAAAAAAAGTGATCACCTATCTGCGTGGTACATGAGGTGATTATGTAAACCGTTCATAAAAAAGTTCTACCGTCTCTCATCACAACATAATATATATGTATAATACTCCAATACTTACATACTTACGAACAAACCAATACGGTGATGCTGCAAATACATCTACATTTTAGAGATATAGCGGCGGGAGTCTCTTTCCAGGAAATGTAATATGAATTTCACAATATTCTCCAATGACTGAGTGAGAACTCGGTCATTGGCTAATGGAATAACGACTGACTGGCCAATGTTCGTTGAATATTTAGTTTATTTTAGTTTCATAACTCTTGGTAACTAGTGCAACGTGCAAAGTTCAAGAGGTCCTGATTGCCGCGAAGTTACGGTTCCCATTGCAACTGTCCCGAAGCCATTTATTTTTCAGGAGCAATTTCAAGTATTCCAATGGCATTTAGTGAGAGTTGTGAGTGTTTTTAAAATTGCTACTTATTGCACTGGCTATGTGATAGGCAGGTTAATGGGTGTAATAGAAATACATGGTTTATTGGACCCACATATTATGTACATACCTTGTTGGGTTCGGAGTAATATTTTAGTTGGCTAACAACAGGCTTACACTACATGTTAGTAAAACTATCAGACCTTCCCTCTTGCCAGAAAACTTATGAATGGTACAAAGCACATCTCTGCACGGTCAGCGACCCCCAATGCACATACACATGCCCTTCTGGGTCCCGAGTTTCAGTCGTTAAATATCTAGGCCTACAGGTTGTCGCCTGTCTATCCTGGCACTATCAGCTTGAAACTCTGCCTGCGCGGGTCAGAAAACTTATCCTGTATAACTGTCCGTCTATAGGGAGTTCTAAATATGGCTTATTGTGCTTTTTGTGAATCGGTCTGCGTATTGCATTTTGCGTATTAGTCTGTGGAGGAGCAGCGAAGATTGCGTTAATATATGTAGGTGGAGCGGCCCCAAAGAGCAGTAATTAAAGTGTTTCTGATGCTGGGGCCACATAGTCGCGATATGGCGGACTGAACTTCGCGCGCTCTCTCTCGCCTACCGCTGGACGTCTCGCTGAGCAACAGAGCGCGCAAAGTAGAGCGTTGTCGCGACAATGTAGCCCCACCCGAGCATTAGTAAACTTTCAGATTTCCCACGCAACTACTTGGGGGTAAGGTTTTATCAATCCGACAACTTTGTATTCACCGCGCACTAATCCGTAAAAACTCAAACTTGTCACCAAAAGTCAGTAATGCTCCCACAGCAAGGAAAATACCCCTATGTCCTACAAAAAGCACGTACACGATTTTTACTAAACCACACTAGCCATCTCTAAGCGCCCGCGCACTTACAGATTAATAACCAGATTTTGAATATACCTACATTCCTTTAACGCATTTCATTGTAAAACTAAAATTAAAGAAGACCTATTAAAATCGCAATCACCACTCTATACACAAACCCTCACACACCCACACGCACACATCACACTTTTTCGACACTAGACTTAAAGTACATATTTTTTACCCTAATAAATAAGTTCTCCTTACTTATCTCTGATCATGTAAATTTATTGGACGGACGGATGGATGACCCCTGTAAAACAGGTTCCACCTAGCATGGGAGTCATTGATCAAACCTCTGATAACAATTAAAAATCCTATACTGTCAATGTAGCACATAATTACTATGGAAATAATATGAAAATAAATTATTTTTATATATTATTTATACTGATGATGGAAAATACTCAATTTTAGAATACGACATAATTAGGAACAAATAAAATAACAACATTTCAAAATAGATAGGCTTTCGTCACAGGAAGCAGATGTCGACACCCCTGCGGCGCAGTTTCGCAAATTGATATTATTGAATTATTTCCGTTGGCGCTGAAAGAGTATCTATTCATAAATGATAAATATATTACCGCTGCGACATAACTCGGTTAGAGTCCTCTGAGAACTGTTGATTTGTATTCAGTTTTAACTCAAACAATGAATAATTATGACGAATGATAAGAGTTAAGATTTCCTTGCTTTACTTTTAAATCTTTAACTTCCAAATTCGTTGCAGAGCTGTATAGGTTTTCTTAATATTATTATAGATGTCAGTCTTAAGCATTTTATAGATATTTTGCCTTCTCTTATTCCTTATCTATTGTCTTCAATCTGCCTAGCCTTTTTCCAACTATGTTGGGGTCAGCTTCCAGTCTTACCGGATACAGCTAAATATCAGTATTTTACATGAAGCGACTGCCTATCTGACCTCCACAACCCAGTAACTGGGTAATACGATACGTCTTGGTAAGACTGGTTGTCAGACTTTCGGGCTTCGGACGATCCGAAACGACTGTCAAAGATCCACGAATGACGGCCGGGACCAACTGCTTAACGTGCTTTCCGAGGCACGGAGGAGTCTCTATATGTAAAGATGGTCGAAGACCCATCCACGACCTAATCCCGACAAGCTTAGCTTAACCTAGATCCACCCGTGCGGCTGTTATTACTTAGCCACGAGCTCCTCTTGTCTTCAGTTTATATTGTCTTAAGCGAGTTCCTATTGTCTTAAGTTTTGGAATGTACCACACACTTGACAAGATGACCACCGAATCTGTTCATAGCGTGAGAAATTCATGTCTAGCCTGGTATGTTTACTCATACCTAAATTATACCAGCATTTAGAATTGTTCTTTTGTAGTTTTTCAGTCCAAAGTTGTGATACTATTAAACTCCAATTTGCAAATGCAATACTGTGTACAACGGTTGCATCGGTTCTGAGTTTCACCGTATCTTAGAATGAAGGTAATGGCATGAAATTCATGACCTTCATTCTGAGACACGGTCCGATGTTCGTCATCGGAGACTGACGTGTAGAATTTGACGTGGTCTGAAGGCGAAGACTGGCTTCTTATTTTTAGAAGCCTGTTGCAAAATCTCAGCTGTTGGGCGAAGGATTACATGAAGCGAGAAATTAACTTTAAAAATAACTAAAAAGGAAATTTTGCAGCATAGATCATCTTGTTTACTAACAAAGATTGGCAGTCAATGCCAGCGGCTGACTATAAGTGACCAGTCTCACTATTCTCGAGATAACATTCTAATTTTACTCGATCCACTATTTCTGTTCTCAGAAACTATTTCGATGATGTTCGATGCTATTTCCTTGGGGTCACAAACTCCGCGACTACGCTTGTGGACTTGTTGATTTAGTTAGCTGCACATTTTTGCCGACCGTGTTTTATTAAGTTAAGCCCGCTTTAAAGCTTCAAGGCCTAACACGAGTCACGCTTTGAAGCTTTAAAAGGGGGCTTAAAGATTTCTCAATTTATTTATGTTACTTTGGAAACTTTCAGTTACAAAATTTCAATACAATTCACTGTGCCTGCTACCTGGCAATTTCATAACATTAGATGAAAAGTACCTATGAAAAAGATGAAGAAAGTTAGATGCTCAAAGATAGCCCGCGAAATTTAAATTGTATTCCTTTTTTTGTTTATCACAGCTCTGTATAACGTCGTATGTTCATCGAAATGCGATTCGCTCATATGATAAAGCAAATAGAAATATTTTCTATAGAAATACTCTTCAAATAAAATACAAAAGTGTCGCAACAACTGCAATGAAACTCCAAATTTTTTGTTAAACGTTTGGAGTTTGTGTGTAACGGGAGTGAAAAAAAATCAAGTAATAAAAACTAAAACCCAACTACGACTTAAAAGTTATAACCAAGACACCACGACAGACAAATTAAAAATCCGGAGTCACACGTAATCTGTTCGATTTATGCCCTAACACGTGTGACTCCGGATTTTTAATTTGTCTGTCTGTGTGGTCTTGTTTATACCTTTTAAGTCGTAGTTGGGTTTTAGTTTTTATTACTTGATTTTTTTTTAATTCTTTTGGGGTTATAATATATATATTTTTGAAATGGGCTCATTAAGCCCTTTCATTTGGTACCCAACATGGTACGATTAAACCATTTTTTTTAAGTTCCTTACTTTATGTCCTCTAGAGGGCGCCGTTTTTAATTTAATGTGACGTCACATAGCCTATAACCAGCGGACAATCACGACGCTTCTAACGATAAATCATTTGTCAAATTGTGATAAGTGGTTTGGAAGATAGGTGGGAACAGATGAACATACATACATACATATATACTTACATACATACATACATACATACCGGTTAAAATCATAACCCTCCTTTTTTCTTCGCCGTAGTCGGGTAAAAAAACAATTAATTCGAGTGACATTCGGTTTAGGATGGACTGAACTTTTTATTATATGATCCACGTGTCATTTTCAAACACAATTAATATTATTTTATGCGACTTGTTTAATTTTAAACACTTCGACAGTTCCTAGTGGCTGACTTTGTTATGAAAACAGAGATAAGAAAGAAAAGAGAGACAAAAAAAAGTTGCAGAACAAGTCCAATAAAAAGTTTTGTAAGGCTTTAAACTACTCAAAAAAGTCGGTTAGTGATAGTATTGCTTCCGTTGGTACTCTCATGAATGATTTTGCATTAAATTTTAGCTCCAAAAGCAGTTAATAGAAGTTTTCTACGATAAAAACAAAGTTTTTACTTATGTACGAACAAAAACGATTTGGAGAAAAGGTTCTAGTTAAAAAAAAAGGTTTAATCATATATAAGTAGTTACGGCATAGATCATTGAAATATGGCATACCGGAAAAGTTTTAAAACAACTTTTAAGAGTTTACTATCGCTCGCGGGAGTTATCACTAGTTGAAAACAAGTGTGAGAGTGAGGAGGAGCGCGTTGGCGTCTGCGCGCTGCGGGAGCCGCGCGGCGAGTGAGACAGGCATAGTTCCGCGAGGCGGATCCACCCGCGCCTGCCATTACTTAGACCACGGTCCTCTCAATAATACAACATTCTAATTCCACTTACACGTAAATGCGTCCCGGTTTAACCAGCGAGATTTAACTTATAATACGTGATACGTGTAACGTACGCCGTTTTAATCTCAAGCGGCGAAACATTACTCAACTTGATCATGTTATAACTTAAAAACTGTATAACTTAAATACTTTAAAAATATAGACATAATTATTTTAAAAACTAAAACTATAA
Organism: Lithophane semibrunnea; assembly: GCA_947363905.1. Classification (NCBI taxonomy): domain Eukaryota; kingdom Metazoa; phylum Arthropoda; class Insecta; order Lepidoptera; family Noctuidae; genus Lithophane; species Lithophane semibrunnea. The sequence goes on along the minus strand of OX376186.1, from coordinate 2,677,036 downwards.
TTAACAATATTAACTGCAACCATTTTTGTAATTAGAATTGTTGAATTTAAATAGTGCCTAAAATTGTGCTAATAGAGGTAACTGGGTTATCCTAACTTAATTGTAATCTGCAATGGCCTAATAAACGAGCATGCGTTTCATTAATCACAGTTGGCATGCTGCAGTTGAACTTCTGCGGCTCGTCTGCGTGGCGGCGTGCTAAGGCTGCGCACACGTTGCTCCAGCGGCCGCGAGCTGCGCGCACTCACCCGTTTTTCTTGCGCTTTTCTCACGCGTTCCTCCCAAAAACGCTCGCTCAATTTTCATTATGACGTCGATTTCGAACGTCATCATATAAATAAAGGGTGTCGTATGTCCGCGGGGGTCGGATCCATGCGCGCCGCAGCGCATGCCGCGCACTATCGATTGTTGCGCGTTTGTTCCGCGCCGCGCAATGTTCGGCAACCGCCGGGCCGTCCGCACGCCGATCTAGTCATGCGCGAGTCCTCTTCGGTACCGCATCGACCGACACGAGCCGAGTGGGATTAAACGCGCGAGTGCCGCGGCCGCGCTCGGCAGGCTCGCGATCCACTCGCTCACTGACGCCCAGCGGCGCGCCGCCCGGACTCGCTCGCACAGTCGCACCCCATGTGTATCCCACCCACTGTCCCATTGACCCCGACAGCCCGGCTGGACATGCTCTGCAGTTAATCGCGACGCTGCTGCCCGCGTACACCGGCTGCACACCGACCCCCTGCATACAGCCCACGACCAGGTACGTGCCACCATTCACCCAGGAGGCTGGGGAGCAGCGTGTATGCACCGCCATGCAATAATCACGCGGAAGATTAATCAGTGACATAGTTTCGTTTATGTAAGTGCGTCCGTCGATATCCAAGCACGGGAGGGGGAGAGGGGAGAGGGCTGATCCCTGAAAAAAAAAACAGTTGTTAAGAATCTTAAGTTTTCTCAAAATTTACGTGAAACAAAAATTTCGGTACTTGTGAATTAGGCGGTTATAGGTATGACTTCTAAAATCCCATCCCGACACTTACAATAACTTAGAATTAAGGCTTTGCGTTGCTCTGTTGCGATTTAAGCTAAGCGTGTCATGGTGTACAGCGAGCGATTGCTAATGCATGTTTTATGACCGCAATATAGTCGGAGACGTCGTGTGAATCATAAATGGACAATAGGAGCGAGTCGTCGGGAGTGGGCTCACGTCCAAGTGTCACGCACCCCACAGCACAGCAATGTATTGCAATGCGAATGAGTCCAGGCTGCAGGCTGTGGGGGACGCACCGAACCTTACTTATATCGAAAACATTACGAACGAAGTGTATTCAAACTATAACGACCAGTGCGTTGAAGTCTTTTCAAAGAAAAACGGAGCGTCCAAGTGAAAAACAGAAATTCTCAAAACTTCAACCGAGTGAATGCAACCTAAAACTAGACCTTATCGACGTTAAAAAGACTATGAAACCACAGAATTAACCACTGAAGTTCTATATCCTCGCTGGCGACTAACGAATGTGATTAAAATACTACTTTTATCAAAGGAATATCTTCAATATCTACTACAATCGTCGACTAACCCATAGCACTGCTGTAGTATAGTGAATCCAAGTCTAATCAAAGTGAAATAACAAATCAAACAATAATAAGCTTCGGTGGAATACGTTCCGTGACTCGAAACATTAAGAATGTTCTGTAACGATAAAATTCTGATGAAACGCGCGCCATCATTGTTTTTGTGAGCAGACATCCCAGCTAAGTCGAAAAAAAGCGTAGAATCAGCTAAAATCCATTAAATCAAAGATGTTAGTTGGTTAAATCAACATTCTCAATTATGAAAAGCAATACAGCTCTAAAAACTTTATAAATAAAACGAAATATTGATAACAAACATCTGTCTTGTCTCAAAAGTCTTAGAAACTGCACAGATTTACAAGTGACCACTTCTTTGCATCTTTCTACACTAATGTATCAACACTTCTTCAATTTGAAAGGAACTGAGAAACAGACAAATCCCGTCAGTTTATTTCAAAGAGAAAATTCTACCAAACCACCTAGAAAACGAGATTTGTTTTATCAAATTTGATAACAGTGTATTCTTTAAACATAATAACAACTACTTAACCATAAATAAAACATAAATTAATTAACGTATTATTTACATTACAAAAATGGGTAATCGTTTAAATTTAAAATTAATGACGTGAATATCTATCATAAACAAATAATATTATTCTACATTAAAACTTATTTACATCATATGAAATAACTTCACACTACACACTTAAAACAATTTATTGTTAATAAATAAACAATCTTTTGAATACGAATAAACTAAAATACGTTCAGGATTTGCTACGAAAGCACGTGCTACGGCGTAGCACTTTCGTAGACCCGAACTAGAAGTTGCGTAGCATGCAGGGCAAACACTTGTAAACTTGTTCGACATTTTTAAATACTACTTGCATATTCATTTAGCTTTCCATCTGAGATCCATTACTGTTAGAATTTTAAATTGGAAAATACCTATATAAGCAGTTTCTAAGAGTTTCGCTTTAAAACCAAACAAACCATCTAACCTTACTACAAAATCAATCAAATATCTTCGCTATCAATAACTTTTAAAAATTATTTCGTACAGTAAACTCTAAATTACACTATTCAAACTTTTAATTCAATGATGAAACCAAACAATTTCACAACTTAATATACTATCCATTCACAAATCTTAAAATTAATTGTACTTAGTTAAGAAACAATTGAATATTTTTACACCTTATTTTGTGGTAGAATGTATAAAGAACTTAAAAATATATATGTATTATATATATTATATACTATATACCATACTATATAAAACAAAATTCTTACATATTAATAAATTCTGTACTCTCAAAAGTTCTAGCAAAATGATGCACTTCACCCCAAAAATACATTTCATTTAAAACTAAGCAAGAAAATAATAAAATAAGTGGTATTAAAAAAAATGGAACACTGATAAGCGTTGTTTGTTTACATATTGCACTCAGCTCTCACATAATGGACATGCCGCCAATCAACAACTTAATTATTGTTTACAAACATCAGCGTATTTCTCGTGAAACCAGCAGCCGATGTGTGGCGGTCCAGTAATTAAATTAATAAACGATTGATATTCGAATGGTCCCAGGAAATTGAATGCGGCGCACTCAGAATACATGACTGACGAAATATTGGGTGAATATTAATAGCTCAGACGAAAGTTCGAGAATGCTTATTTTGTTCGACGGCTCACAGTTCCAAGCTGTGTTTACTACTGCTCGTATAAAACGTAGTTTTATCCACGTCAACCATTTAGTTTTTGTATTGGATTCACTTTCACAAAGGCTTCGTACGCGAACGACCGTGAAATTTGAGAAAAAAATATAGAAAAGAACGTTCCCTGTTCCATTGATGAACGTGGAAATCCGTTGGTATTCGCAGAAATTGTTTTTATTTTTCCTTTCTATTTCATTTTCAACTAGTTCGTTTCACAGCCGAGTTTTATTTGCACTGCTATATAAATACATCTGTGTGGATGAATTTTTATTTGAGTATTTTGATACTGAACTTGTGTTGGTTGCAAATAAACCGTTTTAAACCAACGTACGTGGTTTGAAAACCATGTTAAACATATTTAAAACGATCTTTAAACCACAGATTTTAGTTTAAAGCTGTAAATAAACCGTTACAACCAAAATCCGTGGTTTAAAAACCGTTTTAAACAAATAAACGTTTTTATACCACGGATTTTCGGTTTATTTACATCTATAGTTATGTCTGATTAAACGTAACGATAAAACAGTCTAGATACAACTGTCAGTATTCCAGTCTTGTATGTAATACTTAAAATCCCCGGCTATGAACTCCTTTGGATTTCTATTATGTTAAAAGCACTTACCTGTTTAAACTACGGCATCGTTCAATAATTACTAATAACTAAGTACAATAATGCAACAAACCCTAAATTGCAAAACCAAGAAAGAAAATCTAAAATAAACTAAAACGTAAAATTATACCGCTTAAAATAAAACGTCATACAACTTAATTTATCTCTACAACATCAAACGGCCATGTTCCTACTTTCTTTTGGTATCTATCAAGACACTAGGAACACAGCCAAACATTATGTTAAAAACCCGGTAAGTGCGTGTCGGACCACGCACAATGAAGGGTTCCGTAATTTGGATGAATTTATGCCAAGAAGAATTTATAACAAACTTAACATTAGTAGTTGAAAAACATGTTCTCCCATACGAAATGTATGTAGAAGTACACTTGCACTTTAAAGCTTAATATTTCACGAACGGATCCCTGAATCCAAAAATGGTTTTCACTTATTCACAATATTTTTGAACGACCTTTTTCCAACGACACCCCACACCATGGGACAGATGGGAAAAACCCAAAAAAAATATTTTTTTATCGTTTTATTGTTCCACTTTGTCGGCGTAATTAATATCTACACCCGTGCCAAATTACAGCTTTGTATTACTAAAGAATCTCTGAGCTAAGCCGCGGAAAGACCGACCGACATGGCGAAACTATAAGGGTTCCTCGTTTACTACGGAACCCTAAAAAAAGCAACTTCACGTCAAAAATAATCCCGTCATCTTTTCAAACTTTCCTAATTAACCACTTTTAACTCTTACAACTGCGGCCTACTACAATTGCTATTTATTGTAATACGATTTCTCGTTGTTTCATTTCGCCGAAATAGTGCTTCCATGAAACAGGTTATCGTTGAATTTAAACAATACCTGCAGCTGACTAGTTCATTGTCAAGGGCACTACATTCTGTTAATGAATCTGGGTCATTCGATGTGCGTTCCGATTAACAAAATACAATCATCGAAATTCTTCAGCGCATTCTTCATTGAATTATTTTTTACAAACACGATACATCATCATCTGCCTAGCCTTTTCCCAACCAAGTTGGGGTCGGCTTCCAGTCTAACCGGATGCAGCTGAATACCAGTATTACCAGTATTTTACAGGACCTGCAAAATGACCACGACCCAGTAACTGGGTAATACGATACCCCTTGGCAAGACTGGTTGTCAGACTTTCGGGCTTCTGACGACCCGTAACGATTGTCAAAGATCCACAAATGACAGCCGGGACCAACGGCTTAACGTGCTATCCGAGGCAAGGAGGAGTCTCGATATGTAAAGATGGTCACCCATCCACGGACCAGCCTCGGCAAGCGTAGCTTAACCTGATGGATCGACCCGTGTGGCTGTTATTAATTAACCACGAGCTCCAAAAACGATACAGTCTGCCTTAAAAAGATAAGACGACAGATCGACATGAATTCATTTCATTGCCTACAATTTGTGTTCCATAATATTGTACTTATCAATGTGTAACTACATTTAAGTAACCCACGTGTAATATATTTTGTAGCTATTATATATAATTACAACATTATGGAACAAATATTGTTTTTTTAGGAAACAGATAATAAAATTTATTTACAAATCTTTACAATACGTACATTTAAGTAGAGTCACATTTATTTTAATTTAATTAGATTTTACATAAACTAACAAACTATGCTATTTATATTATATGTATACTAAATTAAATTACTGAATAGCCCCTCAAGAACTGAATAAGAATAATACAATTTATTACTTGATGCCAATGTTGTCGGTGCGTTCAATGTTTATACGTTGAATTACAAACAATATTTTATGACACATCATTTTAGTTTTCAGATTTATTATTTACATCAATTAACTTTATTTATTTTTCCTCTTCTTAACTAGTTACCATTCAGTTTTTGTCAATACTTGAGGTAAGGAGGGGTACGTTGTTACAGGAAAAGTCTGAAAGAGAGACATAATTCATCTCTCTCTTTCAAACCAAAAAAAAAATTCTTTTAAATCCAGTCCAGTTATTGCCACTTCTTAGGTAGAGGCGGCAATAACTGGACTTGGTTTAACAGAATATTTTACTACGCGATAGAATCATATTCATATTTTGGAACTAGAAACTCAATGTTTACGTAACAAAGTTCAATTTGCAATGTAACTAAATTGTATACCTATAGGACCTTATACAAGTTTTCTTTGTGGAAAACGGTGTTAACCAGGCAAAAAAATGTCATAGTATATCGAGGATTTTGATTTGCAGGATCGTGCATAGTCTATTAAGGATATTTTAAGGAATTTAAAAAAAATGCCTCCTCAATTTTGCTATTATACTAACTTTTATGAAATTAATGATGAAATGTTTCATTTAAATTAATAAATTTTCAATCAGCCCCATACCTCTCTTACTGCTTAGAAGAGGCCTATGTTCAACCGTTGACTACGGCAGTGTTTTTCAACCTGTGGGTCGCGACCTCTTGGGGTCTCGAAGCCTTACTCAGGGGGTCACGGACAAAAGAAAAAATGCAAGTGTTTCTAGGTCCGACACTTCATACTAAAATACAAATTCACTTAGAAGGATGACCCTAGGGCCTAGGGGGTCGCTAGAATGTGATAACTTCTAAAGGGGTCGCGTATTCAAAAAGATTGAAAAACACTGGACTACGGAATACTCAATTGATATTGTAAAATTATTTGTTTTATAATCAACTTGAAAACCGTTATTTCATTTTATAAATTCAGATTGAATTAAGCTTACAATATTAAACCACTGAGCCTGCGGTGGACCACCGTTTGACTGCTACCCTCTAAACCCCCCCACCCTCCCCGCCTAGGCTAAAGGATCACGTTTGTAGTACTATTGAGTTACCTAGAGGGATTCCCGCTGCACCGTATCCGCGACACTAATTGCGGTGATAAGATTAAAGGGGGAGTTCTATGACGATTTGAGGGTTGACACTCGATGTCACTTTAATGATTATATTAATGTCATTTTTTTAATAGTAGGTATTAAAAAAATGATTTTTTGAGATTCTTCAACTTCTAACTACACTTAGAACTTTGAAATCAATTTACTTTTTATTATACTACTTATTATACAACCCGATCGATATTTCTAGACGGCATGTGAAGTCAAGAGAGGCCTTTGGGCGGCTTTAAAACTCTGACACCAGGTTCGTCACTAAGAAAAGAAGAAGATACAACCCGCCCTTGTTTCGCACGGTTTTACGACTTGACAGAACATCGAAGTTTTTTTTTAATGTGTAAGTTCTACAATAATAATATTATAATATATTTCTTCATAAACCTTCCGGAATCAATTTTATAAAGGATGGTGACCGGTTAACCGCATCAAAATCCATTAGGTAATTTAGAAAAACAACACGGTCACACAGACAGATACAAAAATCGGCTTTAAATTTTACTATGTTTATAGTGATAAGAGGCCATGCCGACATTAAAACTTTCTTGAAAAAAAACACCCTTCTCAAAAGCGTTCATTTACATCTTTCAGCTAAATTCATTCACCATTTGTCGGCACAAATTCTGTGTAACGTGGCCGGGCAGCATGCTCGCGGTAAATAAACTTGATTTAAAGAGTTGGCTCCGCAATTATGAGACTACGTCGAGGCGTCGGAAGGACCTGCTCGCATAAGGGGCTTGTCACCGCACTTCGACAACTTACGGCCCACAAAGTTTACCGCAGCGCAGCACTCATAGATGCTCATTAACGTTGATAACCCATTAACTAAAGTTTGTCGGTGACTATTTTATTGTAGAAGTTAAGATGCGAGTTTATTACTAAATACGTTCATACATATTGTTGATGTTTGCTCGTATAAAATTATGTCTTTTGTACTAAATATACTTGTTTAAAAGTCAGTTGCTCATTAACGCTAACTGACGTCCCTAAATGCAACGGTAAGCGTGTCTGCTGATATGTTTTGAGAAAGTAATATAAATATAGTAAACGTTGATATTGTAACATTCTGAAATTCGGGAAGCATACATATTTTTATAATGAATCATTTAAATTTACAAATAATGAAATATTAATTATTGATACAAACATTTATTCGAAAATTTTAAAAAAGCACTTTTGTTTCATAGTTTTGTTTTCATTTTTTTACTTAACAATTTTAATTAACAAACTTTTAGAAGATAAGTTGATTAGACAAATAAAAGATAACTTGTATGTAAAAACTAAAACTAGCCAAGTCAAATCTTATAAATAAACAGGATTATGTAAAATACCAACGGTACTTAAATTACCTACGTGCATTGTTTTTTTTTATTTTGATTTAGAGAATATGTTTTTAGATAATATATCCGGTTAGACTGGAAGCCGACCCCAACATAGTTGGGAAAAGGCTAGGCAGATGATGATGTTTTTAGATAATATTTTTATATAATGATTGATTAGAAGAAGTATTTGATAACTAATAATTATGCACATACTTTTTGCTCATTTAAGAAACTCATACGGTTTCGCAAGCCTAACTTATATTAATGAGATAACTCGTGATTTTATTACAGTCAGCCTCACTGTGTGTTTGCACTGGCGAAACATTCAAACCCAACATGTTGAAATCTCTAGTTCCTGTCAAAAATTGTATGAAAATTTGACAGAAAATAGAGATCTTGTTGTGAATGTTTTGCCAGTGCAAAGGCACAGTCAAAAAGATGTTTCATCACAACACACCGACAAGATTTTTTTGAATAAAATTATGAAATCAACAATATTTGTTTTAAAAGAATAGTCTTTTAGCAATTTCATCTTATTCCAATTTGTATTTTACAATTCGGTACAATAGAAATGTATTTGACGCTGGTTCTGTAGTTATTAAAAAATTTACTGATGAAAAAAAAATAGTTATGCTCTTGTTTAAGCTTTCTGTTGACTAAACTTTTTGTCAACGATTTACGCATGAATAAAGCACATAAATTAATTATGTGAAGCCCTACTAAGCAATCCGCTCCGTAAGTGACTTGCAAGATGTCAAGTATCCGGCCGCTTTCAACAGAAGGTCTGCAGCCGAAGAATATTTATTACATTTCAAACTGATTACATGATTATGACGAAACAGCTTTAGCTTCGCGTGGACGAAAAATATCCCACGGGTACGTACAGTCACGGACTTTAATTGATGAGCCACCTTCAAACTTTTCAATTTTGCAGTTTCATACATTCACGAGATTACACGATTAAACGCGAACTCAAATCGCAAGCTCGTAAACAAGATGACAAATAAATTACTTTTAATCGGAAATATCCATAGAGGTTGACTAATAAGTTCTCAATGATAAAAATAAATACAATATTGCATTAAGTTTATCCAATCTATTTGATACCGACCTCCTTTGAATCATAGCTCATTAACTCGATAATTATGAAAACATAACTGAAGACAGTGACAGTTGAAATATCAAGATGACAAATAAATTACTTTTAATCGGAAATATCCATAGAGGTTGACTAATAAGTTCTCAATGATAAAAATAAATACAATGTTGCTTTAAGTTTATCCAATCTATTTGATACCGACCTCCTTTGAATCATAGCTCATTAACTCGATAATTATGAAAACATAACTGAAGACAGTGACAGTTGAAATATCAAGATGACAAATAAATTACTTTTAATCGGAAATAGTCTTATCCATAGAGGTTGACTAATAAGTTCTTAATGATAAAAATAAATACAATGTTACATTAAGTTTATCCAATCTATTTGATACTGACCTCCTTTGAATCATAGCTCATTAACTCAATAATTCTGAAAACTTAACTGAAGACAGTGACAGTTGAAATATCGATGTCAGAATTTCTCCGTACGCTAACGTTACTATGCAGCAGTAACCTAGCAACAATTGTTTATCGTTGCTAGGTTACTGTTGCTAGACCTGCAATTGGTTGACTTTGAGTAGTCACTGCTGTCAAGTAGTAGTTCTGCTCTCAGGTTAGCCAACCGGTAAAGATATGAAATATAATTTTCTTCTTCTAATACGAAGACATATGACTTTGCGTGTCGGGAACCGAATACACCCGATTTGCATTACACGGCTAAAATACGAACAGTGCCAGGTGGCTCATCAATTAAAGTCCGTGACTGTACTACCGGGATAAAAAGTATCCTATGTCCTAACCCAGGTCATGGTTTACCCATGTTCCAATTTTCATGCAATGACCCGTTTAAGCGTGAAAGCGTAATAAAACAAACGAACTCACTTTCGCATTGATAATATTCGGGTACTAATTAATGTCGGACATTATAGCAAGATAAAAACTTTTTACAAAAAAAAAAACCGACTTCAAAAAAATAACACTAAAAAAGTGTTTTTTAGTGTTATTTTTTTTTTTTGTAGAAAGTTTTTATTTTCCACTTTTTAGTTGTGGTAACTACCCCACACAAATTCGAATACCACTACCTGCTATGTAAATAACAGTGAAAGAGTGAAATAATTATATCGTCTACTTACGCAAAGTGGGAAAAATACGTAATTCTTGAAGCTAACTCAAAAACTACGCAAGAAAAATTAATAAAATTTATATGGGACCACCTCTGAAGCATGACCTACCAAACAAAAAAAGAATCAACAAAATCGATTCATAATTGGCGGAGTAATCGCGTAACATCATACAAAAAAAAAAAAATTCAGACGAATTGAGAACCTCCTCCTTTTTGAAGAAGTCGGTTAAAAATCAACCCGCAGCGTTCAGATTCCCCGGTAATCTTACATCTAAAAATTGTACGATTATAAAGCGAGTCTTCAGGGTTTCTTCCGATTAAATTCGCATTCCATTCAGCAAGAATGAAATACAGTAAGAATTTATTGAGACTCGAATAAAATTAAATCGCAAAGCCATTTTTTGTTTTATTTCTGAAGCCGTAGTTCAGAAATGCACTCACTTGATAATATTTCATTTGCTATTTATTAGTTTTACACGCTGAAGTCGTCGGATATTGAGTAAATGATTTCTCGTTAATGATAACTTGTGTTTATTCAAATCACGCAAAGTTATTTTTAATTTTATCCATTAGGATTTTATTTCTCAATCTTGTTATTTGCGTGTTGATTTAACTTACTTTTATAATAATAATAATACCATTTATTTCAGACGAATCAGGCCCATAGAAAAATACCTTAACCTAAACATACATATTCTATAACAAAACTTGTGTTTATGAAGATTTTTGGAACTAGAATAGATTAGATACTCTCTAACTACATGATTTTCAGTACCTACTAGCAAACAAGTAAGTTATACGCTAACACAGGCGAAATTATACGGTGATTTTTTAAGGGCGAGTTATTTCATTTTCACAATTTTTGTATTTTTTGAGAATGAAGAAAGTACAAAACTAACGTTTTACTACCGTCAATGAATACACTTTTATGTAATAAATAGTATGCTGGTACGTTTATATGGTGCAGGTGCGGCCGCTGAGTTCATTCGCTGCCTGCACAATTTTAATTAGGGACACATCAGACGTTGCACTCCATACACGACTTTTTATGAGTAAAAGATTCGATTCAGTCAGAGCTGGAATATATTTCCCGTTCAAAAAATCATCCTGTACACCTATATCCACTTTTATAAAGTAATAACTTCAATTTTATTTTTTCCTACAGGTAACAAAGTAACTTCTGAATAAACAGCTGTCATGTGAGTGTTTTATTAGATTAAAATTTTAACGAGTGGTCTCGTTGCAAACTATACATACGTATGAAATCGTGAGACTGCTGTTTTTGCTGACGACGGAGCACCAGAAATTCTCACAGTTAGGTACTATTACGTACGTACGTACACGTATGTACATGTAGGTCACAGCGTGCTACCTATAGTAGACTAATTCTGAAGGCGATGCCTTTGATGACTAAATACATTGTTGCACGCTTACTGTATAGGTAGCTATTTGCTATTCACCGGATTCAAACTACACATGGTTGTACTAACATAAATACGTCTTGAATATGATTCGGACACAAAAGGGGTCTTTACTCTGCAACATGTAGAGCTTGCTGCCAATACAGCCTTCATACAATGCATTCCAATTAGTATGTGCCAACCATGTTCAGCACAAGATCTGAATAGAGTCTGCGTACTGGAAAGTTGGTCGCTATATCCTATACTATTAAATGAGTAATATTTGTAATCACGTTCTTGAAAACGGCTCTAACGATTTCGATGAAAATTGCTATATAAGGGTTTATGGGGTCAAAAAATCCATCTAGCTCGGTCTCATATCTGGGAAAATTCGTTTTCTGTATTTTCACCCGATTGCTGGGGAGTTTGATGCGCCACTTCTTCTTCCCAGCTAAAGCACTAGGAAGTGGTGAAGGGTGGGCGTTTTGGGGGACTGTCTTATGTAATTTTGACGTTCGAAAAGTGCTGATTCTCAGCCTAGTTTGATTAAATGACTTTTTATTTTGACTTTCTTTAGCCATTATCATTCGCTATGTGCCAGTTGATTGAGGTTGAAATTTTTCACATGGCTTTTCTGTTTTCGTCTCATAATGAACTGCTAAAAGAGTAAACCCCGAAACGTTTACTTTTACCCGACTATCCTAATGTATGCTAGTTGTAAAGGAATGTTCATACTTACCCGAACAAAGCAATTGCGAAGTAAAAGTATACATAAAAAGTTTGTGGTCAAAGGAGGTTAATCGAGTGTTAACCGTCTGCCCACCATGGCGGTCCGTGCCACTCGCGTTGTTGCATCTCTTAACGAAAAACAAACGCATCGGAATTTTACCGGATTTGTTCTGGCGTCGCGTTCTAGGGTCAATTTTCTTCTTATTATAACCTTTTTGTTATCTAGTGCAATGGTGCCCTGTAGCGGGACCAATTAGCAGTAAGGTTCCTTATTAAAATAGTGGCCAGTGTCTAGTCGCTAATAGAATTTAGACCAATGATTATCTAAAACTTTTTTTACTTTAAAATAACTGTTTAATCCAGGCCAGTGGGGCCCACAAAGCCAATAGATGATGTCAATTGAAGATTGACCCCATTCGATTTTGGGTCACATTTGTATTCTTACATTGGGACACAGATGTCTAATGCGGTCGGCCTGCCAATTAGAACATGGTTTGACTTTCACATCTAATTGGTGTTTTGTTATCTATTCCTGCATATATTAATAATTATCTACGAGAATAATAAATTAAAGCCGCTTTTAGTGTCTGTGTGACCGCCTTGTGAACTGAAACTAGGTGTTTGTAAACTAACACCTAGTTTCAGTTCATTTTTGCTTTCCTGGTAGTTTGAATTAATAAGCAATTAGAACAGTTGAATTTTAAAACATCTATCTCTATGTTTCATCGTGAGTGCGCTTCGAGGAATACTTTAGGTGCGCTTCATTTGTTGCGTTTCAAAGTAGTTGCGTTTCGAGGAATAGGTACCCCGAATTAAGGACGACTTCAGTTTTTTTGCGATCTAATCAAAATCAAAAGCCATTTATTGAAATAAGGCTGAGATCTGCACGTTTTGAACGTCAAAATTACTTTGAACAGTCCCTCAAAACGGTCGCCCTCCACCATTTCCTAGTGATTTAGCTGGGTTTCCTAGTGGCGCAGAAAACTCCCCAGTAGCACAGCACAGCTATCTGTTCAGTTAAAAGAACTTGATTACAAACAAATAAAACTACAAAAAAACTTTTCATTTCTCGACTGTACATATCATCAAATAATATATATTTACTTTACACGAAGCAATTCATTGAAAAAAAAAAAACAAGCTGCGCTCAAACTTTATTTTAACTACCATCCAATTCGTTCACTTTAGTCCGATGTCAACGGCTTTCAATTTAAATGCTTGGGGAAAGCAATGGATAAAAAAAAACGCAGTCTCTTCAATACTGCTGTCAAAGCGCAGTCACGAAGGGCTTGCGTCAAAGCCGTCAAAGCCTTTTAATTCGAACAATTCGATTGCCGAACATATCGATAAAATGTCGACGTTTTGATATGTCAGATTGTCAGTGTGCTTTTTATCAGTTTTTTTTTACCACTTTATTTTTTTAATTCTTCCCTTTCCCTCAGTATTCATTTTTCGGGTACTTTTGGGAAAAAGAGGGGTGCAATTGAGAGTCCGTGTTCATGTAAATAATTACATAAGAAATGGGAAAAATGTTGTGTTGGTAGACCAATATATTTTTCAACACACTTGCTCGTTAAGACTAGAATTCGTCGATAAGACGGTTTTCCTAGGGATCACACTCGACTCAAGGCTGCAATGGGGTCCTCATTTAACATCTCTTGCAGGACGGCTAAGTTCAGCAGCATATGCTGTGAGGAAAATCCGTCAATTCACTGATGTAGATACCGCGAGACTAGTCTATTTCAGTTACTTTCATAGTATCATGTCTTACGGTATTTTACTATGGGGACGGGCTGCAGATATGGAGTCTATTTTTATTCTGCAGAAAAGAGCTATCAGAGCAATATATGGCCTCCGTATGCGCGATTCTCTAAGGGAACTGTTTAAAGATATTAATATCATGATGGTACCTTGTCAATATATCTACGAAAACATCATGTACGTAAGGAAAAATCTAAGTCTTTTCAGTAAAAGAGGTGAAAAACACAATTATAGGACTAGGAATAGGGACCAATTAGTTCAACCGGGCTTCAGACTGGCTAAAGTAGACTCATCCTTCATGGGGTACTGTTTAAAATTTTACAATAAAATACCTCCCCACATACTCCAATTGAATGAAACAAAATTTAAATCTTGTATAAAACGCACACTATGCCGCCAAGCATATTATAAATTGGGAGATTACATCACTGACAAAAATGCTTGGTTCAGCGCTGGTCCAGCTCCACAGGGCGCATAAACTAATTGATTAGCATTCGAAAATATTGTTGGAGCTGCTGAAGATTGTAAAAACTATCTTTACATTGTATAAATTCAATTTCCTAGTATTGTATAACTGCATAGCACATGTGTCTGAGCACTATGTACTTACCTAAGTACTTTAAAGCTACCATTTACTAGGTTCGTCTTTCATTGACTTGAATGTGCCCTGGCGGCTGAGAGTATGTCATGCTCACTTTAATGTCTCGCTGGTGGTGGCGTGTGTGTTGGATCATTAAGTTCCCTTCAAAATGGTTGAGCTGAATGGTGCTGATCCATACGTCATGTTCGTGAACGGGCGCCATCAGTAGGGACTGGTCATCTGCTAGCTGCCACGGCTTATTATAATTTATTTTAATTTTTGAATTGTTTTGTATCTTTTTTATCTTTTATTTACGGACGCTTTTAACCTGCACGTTTTTCTACATTGTACTCACATGTATAATTCCAACATGGATGATATTCTGATTTAAAAGAGTGTCCATGGAGTTTCTTGCCCGTTCTTCTCCATAGGAACCTACTACGTTTTGGAATGTGCAACTAGCTTCATCTTTCTGACTGACCGACCCCTTGACAATTCAAAAGTGCCTGTAATTGGTTTATTTGAAATAAATGCTTTGAGTTTGAGTCGTAAAGTGGCTCTTATTGAACCGCTTTTGGGTTCATAATGCAGTGTATTATGGAAGCGTGCTTTTTACTTTTCATTACCGGACTAGTGCGGTAATGTGCGCCACAGATAACTATTTACTAGTCGGAGTAATGACATGGCAGTATGAAATTAGTAAGTACTATCATGGCAGCATGGACTTTGTATCCAATAGAAATTGGTTTTGGTGAAGCTTTTTACCAAAGACAAGCGCTCAAAAGCAAGATTTTATAAAAAAAAAAGAACCATAAGCAAACCAGTGGCGTTTAGTTATGGTAAAAAAAATCCCATGCATACTCATGGGATTTTTTTTACCATAACTAAACGTCAGTGGGATACTTACTATACATTAAATAGTATGAACTAGCCTACTAATAAATGAGTATTCTCTATTTACACCCGAGCAGAGACTTGCGCTTTTTTCCGGTAAGACCGCGGGTGGCAAGCGCGCAGGCCACTTGACCCGCCTAGACGAATCGCGCTGGCCTGCCCGTGTGCCACCGCGTTCGCGCGGATTTAAACTTTATCTGTACTATTAAGTAAGTCTATATCTCACCCCGCCATGGTACGTTTAGTGATAATTTTTTTTTTTTTCTTTCAAATCATTTTTTTTGTATAGGCTGTCTAACGGTTTTGCCAGTGCCTTTATTTACACCTATGGAAAAACAAAACCAGACAGCGGCCAGCGCGCCATTTTCCATAAATATTTACTATCATTTCGTTGTGTGGTTTATTTTACCTACCAAAAATACAAAATCTAAAGTATTGCCACCAACCGACATAGCAGTTTTTAAAAGAACCTCTGGGTAGTCAGTACCTGGCAACAAAGGTCAGTTAAAATTTATAAATCTATCGTCTCTATAGTTAGGTACGTTATTGTAGCATAAGTTCTTACAACAAGTCTGTTTTTTTCCTCGCAAGTGTGTTGAAAAACGTCGTATGAAACGCGTGTGCATTTATTATTACACTCTCGGCTACCTTACCGAAAATACCGCCTCGACTGTAATATCCAAAAGAGCACACTCGTATCACAATGTACTATTGAAAGGTTTTCACAAAGTCAAGCATTCTGTAGATAGACTATTTTAATTGGCAATTTAGCCGCATCTCATCTCAGTCCGCATTGACTGAAAGAATATTGAAACTGAAAGGAGTTTTATTTCAACATATTTGACGTCCGTGAAATATGAAAAATGGGAATATTTCAAAAGCTTCAATGGATTGGTTGCTATGAAATGCTAGTTCAGTGTTTAATCTAAATGTTGGACTTCGCGCTCTGCTGATTGTGTTTGTTCAGCGCAGAATTCGCTGCAGGGATATCCAATGTACGAGGTTTTTGTTTGTTCAACTTTTAGTTTTATGCGCTGTTATGTAACAATTGTACGTATTAGTTCGTTATTTTAGTTTTGAACAGCTTTTTTGCTGAATAGTTTTTTGTTGGTTTTTCATTCGACGACTATATTTAAACTCATGTTGTAAATGTGAGTCTCTCTGCCATTGTAAAAGTTGTACTTTTAGCACAAAGGTAGCATGGGAATCAGCAGAAGAAAGACGTGTCCGTATGGAATGAGGAGCGGTGTCTCATATTTAAAACGCGGATACTACCCATGTTAAGTAAATTAGCCGATTTCTTAGGTCCGCTCCTGAAATTTGTAGTAAAACTCTTAAAAAGCTACAGCGCCGTCTATATTCGGAAAAGTAAATCCTCTAGGCCGCGTTCATACCAAGAAAGTCGGTAAAACAAAGGGCAGTCAATCTGCGGCAAAAGTTGTAACCTACATTTTGAACTTGCAGTTGTCGCAATACTACGCGTAAAGTGCGCGAGTTGTTTTAGGGAGGCTTTTAATTACCTACCTCATTAAGGCTCTCAAAACGACTTAGCACTTATTTGTTAACAAAAAAGTGCTGGTGACTAACCGCCTGGCCACGGGACATTCGCTGCAGCGAATTTTCGCGCGGTGCCAACGGTGAGGCGTCTTGCGACTAAAACAAATGAATAGAAATGTACTAGTCATGACACGCCCGCCGCACCGCCGTTCGTACCGCCCGTCCCGTGGCCATTTCGAAATAATTTACACTAAAATCTTCAAGTAAATTGGCAATGAAAATAAAAAAAAACCACTCGTAGGACAAGTCTTCATTAGTACAAGTGAAACACACGATAGTAGAGAACTCTGAATCTATACAAAGTATTAACTGGACCATGATGTGCTTGTTTAAACTTTCGCCAACCACAGTCACCACAGTTCAATCACGGCTCTGTATTTCGTATTGCTGTTTTAAATCAAACAAGGCTTTAAATAAATAAACTTTGTGAATTGTAAGCCTCAGTTCTGAAGCAGCTTATGGGGGGCTTACGATATCAAATACACTTAGATGGACTTACTATTTATGTGATGTGCCGTTGTGTGAAGATAAATAAATAAATCATTTCTTTATATTTCAAAAAATATTGAAGATATCTAACTATCTAACTTCTAACTAATATTATAAACGCGAAAGTTTGTAAGTCCATACTTACAAACTTTCGCGTTTCCATCCATATGGATGAATGGATGTTTGTTACTCTTTCACGTAAAAACGGCTGTTTGGATTTGGATGAAATTTGGCAAACAGATAGTTTATAACCTGGATTAATACAAAAGATACTTTTTATCCCGATATTTCCACGGGATCGAGACTTACGTGGGTCAAACCGCGGGGCGCAGCTAGTACATAATATTCTTAAAAATAGCCAATTTGAAGTTTACTATTATTTAAGGTGACAAGCCGCATTTTTTTTCTGCAACACCTACGATTTTTTTTATTTCGCGAGGTACGCCTAAATGGCGTAGCTCGCGAACAGTTCACAACATCCAATTCTCAATTCAGAAACTACTCTGTGATCAGTTTTGTCTTTCAATGTTTCCGTTTTCGCTCAAGATCCGTACTAGCCGTAGACTTGCATCGAGAACCGTTATATTGAATTATTCGTGTCGAATATTAAAGCTAATTGGGGATGTGCCTCCCTTTGGGAACTTGACTTCTAGCCAAATAACTCACTAACCCAACCTTGAGATATGAACGATAATTATTGAACTGTCGCCTACGCAAGGTTAGTGAAATCAAGGTTATCTGATAGTAGGTCATTCATCTGTGGGCGTTCCGGGTGAATTGCAGTGTAAGGTAGGGTAGGGTATTGCATGAATGTGTGATTAAATAATTGAAGGGCTAAGTGGACACAGGGTTTATCTGATAAAATGAAAAAATACGACTTTTTTTGCATAAACATCAGCTTCAACTGATAAAATAATCAATCTTATCTAAGTATTGGTACTAATATTGTATTTTAAAATTATAAGCTTTATTTAATTTAAATTTTCGTCTTTATTATTATTTTCAAACGCTCATTACTCATTTAAACCTATTTGCTAGTTAACACCTTTACCCACTTAACCTTTCAATTGCGTTAGTTAACAATGACATGTTAATTATAATGATTGCGTTAGTTATCGGTGGTTCACATTTATAATAGTTTGGTTTAAGACTAAGGACAAGGTTTACGGTGTTTGATGAGTCTCTATCATAGATGTCTTTTTAACTCACGCGAGTTAGTAAATTCAACTTTCCTTCTCAAGATGCATTCCTGAAATTCACAATAAAAATCCTATGAAGTTGGGAACGAATCCCTGTGGGCTTTAAACGGTCACTTTAGCAGAATCATTCTATGAAAATATTATGAATCATCGTAAAATGTCACAAACTGACAATTCATAATATGATCTGCGTGTAATTCATATTACGAAATAATTCATCTGTTTAGCAGTTTTCTATGGAGATTCGTAAAATGGTCCACAAATTATGAATTCCTTTTATGTCAAATTAGAAGAATTGCTAATGACAGCTGGGATTCAGGAAATGTACTGCTTTTAGAGGAATTGCTAATGTGGCCGGTTTAGGCCCCCTGATCAGTACCTACCTACACAAAGAAGATTCAGACAAAAAAAAAAGCAACTGACTCCCCAAAAAACACTACAAAGTGAACAAAAAAACTAACAATTTCATTTAATTTTAGGCTTTCCTCCATTGGTACACGGGCGTATTTCCATCCCACAAATAAATATATCCATGCGCATTAGTACTGACGCTATAATTGTATCAGTTTTCAAGTAAAACTCCTCGACGGAGAAGAACTTTATCCATGGTCCAATAAATAGCATTCGCAGTTGTTCAAAGTTGCTCGTTCCTCGTTGCGCATTCCAAAAATTTAAATGATACTGGCTGGCGTAACTTGAAGGCAACTTCAGAGTAAGTGGAAAGTGCAGAGGCTAAACCCAGTATTCCACTAGGGGCTCAAGGGTTATCTCATCGCGATAAAAAAGAACAAACATGAGAGCTCGTATTGATATTAGTTTGTAAACTGTACCGTCGTAAACTGAAAAGACTTAGTATTCTTGTGGAGGTGTGGGCGTGGATACAGTACTCTGTCATTTTTGAATGTATGTTGGAATGGTAATGGTAAAGTTACGCAAAATTGGACAATGCTAATAAATATAATTAAATAATAATCGCGCCTGTATGTAAGAGCCTTAACTGAATTCAGACGTCACCAACAAAATTATCTAAGAACCAGATTTTGACCGCGCCATCGCCCGCGTAGTGGGTGGAAATTATCCTACAAAAACGTAGGTACTACCGTAACGCGCATGCCAGTAAAGCTCCCAGCCGGCATGATTTTTTCCGACATCTTCAAATATCATCGTTTTATTTCAGACACGAAACCTTAATGAATTATACACAACTTCGTCATGAATCACTCTATCCCTTGCTGAAAATCGTATGAAAATCCCTTCGATAGTTTTTGAGTTTATCGCGTTCAGACAGACAAACGCGGCGGGGGAACTTGTTTTAGTAACTGAGCGAGCGAAGCGTCTCTGCTTCAGTATGGAAAAATTTCCTCCTTTCATTCTTATCTGGACTTTGTTGAACAGGGCCTTGTTTTTGGAAGATGCTGAGATGGAAAACATTCACTTAGGTTTGCATTTGTAATCAGCCCTTTAATCAAGCAATGAAGTTACGGGGCTAACATATTCTAAGTATTCAAAGGGGTTTCTATTATCACGGGTTTTAACACGCTTTTATTAGCTTGACCTAAATCATCTTAAAACCAAAAGTGTGCGTTACTCTCAAACACGAACTACAGACTTGGGAATTTCACAAATTCTTTATCAAAGTTAAACGCATTCATTAATTGCATTTTTCCTCGACGCATTAAATATTATATCGGCGTCGCGGCGGCTCCCGTGATTCCTCGGGCGTGGGCAGACTGTGTGCCTTATACTAACACAGTTTGCGGACGCGTGTTACTAGGGTACGTGATAGGGGGCACCAACCCCACAAATTACAATAAACCTTCACCCACACAACTTAGAGCTCAAATTCCAAAACAAAATAGTATCACTGTAAGCTTTCGTTGAAATTTGAGTTCTGCATTCGTTAAGTTAAGGTTTATTATGTTTTGTTAAGAGTAAACTTTGGTACGTTGAACTCCATCTACAATTCGAAAGCGTGGGGTAAAGGGGAGCGTTGTAATAGAAAATCGATGGAACAATTCCCGCTCCTTTGGCGCTTCCACCGGGCAGGGGCTTGACGCGTGCCTCACCCGAAGATGACGAGATCGCGTTCAATTTCCATTTAAGTCATCTCCAAACACGGTGAGAAAGTCTCGGTTGATAAATGAATAGTAGAACGATGTTATTTGTACATGGATGGTCGGATACAAATTCAATCGCCTTGCCACCGAAGCAGTTGTTTGTAGTCAAGTCCAACGGCTTTAGAACTTAGGTCACGATTCCGATCACAAAGAGCTTTGATTACATCTTCGGCGTCAATAGTTTAATATTTTAGCTTGGTTTGTGGACCAAATAAATTCAACTGGATTACTTTCATGTCAAGAAGAAAAAAGCAGTGTGCGCTATTGATTGCTGCGTGTCGGAATCATGTGCTTCGCACATCGAGAGTAGATCTACACTATGTTTTGTTTTTTCTTTTTTAAGTGAAATATCTACGGTGGCGGTAATTGGACGAGCATTTAGAGTGTTCAAGGACGCGCCACGTTTAGGCACATTTCGTCGCATGAGTGAGAAGAAAGATATAACTCTCTCTCTGTCTCTCACACTAAATCTCTCTTACTCTTTATTTTTTAAGTGTCTCTTCTATGACGTGTATGGTGCCCGCGCAATTTTTTTATGTATATGTGTTTTACTGAATGTATCATAAAAATAAATTTAAAAAAAACACTATAAAACAAATGGACATCCTTTTAGCTTTCTGCGATCCCTTCCAGGCAATCTTGGAATGGACAGTGATTGCGTGGAGATAAAATCGGGTCTTACCCACCAAATATCCACAGATTTAACGATTACATTTGACAAAAGACAAGATGTGGATAACCCAAAGATTTTAATCGTTAGATTCGAAAAAATTTCGATTCGATTGCTTAAAAATGGTCGCGCGTTTCGTTTCGACACCTCTGACACACACAATGTCGCATTCTGGAAGTGTGAAATCGTTATTAACTTTTCGCGCGTCAAAAGTACGGTGAAGGCAAATCCAACGATTTAAATGTTTGACCGATCCTCGGTAATTTGCTATTGTTTTCGCCTTTTTTACCACCCGATCGTTTGTATGAATTTTAACGTACCATCGCGACTTGATTGATCGGGCGACTATGTCAAATTCATTATAAAATGATCGCGCGACGATTACTTTTGGTTATGACGCGGGGTAAGATCTGTGCTTGCACCACTGGAGTGAAAATAACAAAAAAATAAATTAGAAAGCAATAAGTCACAAATAAAAAGCGAAACAATTTGACATTTATGGTTATTATTTTGAAAATTCTTATTATACGTAATAGTAGTTTTTAATTACTAAGCTAGTCTCAAACCGATGTTTAACTAGACTTGCACGGTTCAGCGCTCCAACAGGTCTCAGCACACGGACAGTTTGCTTGTTAGCCCAGTGACACAGGTGCCGCGGTTCGAATCTAATCCAATATAAATCTAGAATCCGCTTCCATGAAGCTGACCTAATTCCGCCGTTAACATTATCTCTAAGATCGATACTGTAGTCTCAAGATCAAAGTCACAACTTCCCGATTCAAGAGCAAACGGACTGCACCAGTGAAAGTTATAATATCTTGACAGTTCGAGGACTACTGCAGCCGTAGCTTTTAAAATATGTTGACTCTAACCGTTAGATATTGTAAATTAACACGTCCTTAACTAAGGGAACCGCATGATTTGTAATTCACGAAGTCCCTTCTACCGTAGACACCTTTTGGGTCCATGTCCGGTTGAAAACCAGCATCAGGCAGTTGTCTGGCATTTTTGCTGAACTGGGCCTTTTTGATGCAACCGTGAGGCACACTCCCCTGATAATGTCCTACACTTTAAACTTTTATTTGTTTACTTAACCCGGACTGCCAAGGAAGGGTTATCTGATGTATTATTATGTATTAGGTCCCCACCTATGAAATCAGCGTTTTGTATGGGGAGAAGTTGCATTTTCCATACTAACATTTTCTTAATTTATATAACAACCATGAACACTAATGTTTTAAAACTTTTATGCAGTAATGTTTAAAAACTAAGATAACGTATGCCACCTAGATTAAGCGACAAAAATAAGTTTTGGCTAAGTTAAAAAAAAAAGTGGTAATTTCTGCTAAAAAAAGAGGAGTCATTTTTAAGCTCCTTTTTATGTTTAGAAAACGAAAAGTAATATTTTTTTTTTAGTATTGGTAGTTTTCTATGATGGTCATTATTCGATATAATACCAAGCAATTGATGAATATTTTAAATCATAGAAGTGACGAGGTTCTCTATTTGTGAGAAAAAAACACCAATATATTGTGTGCCTTTTAGTCTGTGCTGAATAAATGTATTTTCTTTCTTTCTTTATTTAAGATTGTGTATTATTAACAAGTGCTTGTAATGATGTTGAGATAAAAAAAAACATTTATGATGATGATGATGATGTTTGCTGCAATGTTTAAGACATTGCGCTTTCACATTTGACTCCAGTGGTTAGAGTAAAAGTCGCTTTACTCTTCCCACGCTTTACCTTCGCACTATTGTAGTGCACCCTTTCGTAATCGACTTATGTCGCTGACCGTCCAACCAAAATGTCATCAAATTAATAAAACGTTCATCAAAGCATAACAGTGTAAACTTCGTAACACGTTGCACGTATTCATAGCCTGGCTTCACGTCGAGTTATGTATACACGAAAGACATTAGCACAGATGAATTGAGCGCGTTCATGTGAATACGGGCGCGGTCAGCATACCGCCATTAGAATTTAATCATATTCAGACTGGTATTGAGCCATTTTGATGGGAGGGAATAATGCATGTGTTGATGTAAAGAGCTGTGTATTCTGCCTATGCTGTTAAGCATCTCACTGCTGTTGTGTCAAGTTTATTTTTATTTTTTTAATATGTACCATTGATACATATAAGTACCTATTTATTTTTTATATCGACGTCGAAATCCGTTATTTCATATTTCTAAAAGACGCTGTTTTCATATATTATTATTTTTTATACAATTGAGTCAATCAATCAACGTCTAGATAAGATATGTTTTGAAGCTGATTTAAGGAAATGTTAAATAACATTACCATTGAACGCCCGCGCCAGTAACGCAATGGTATTAAATTCACAGAAACGGAATAAATCGAGCACTCGAACTGCACTAATTGGCCAGTTTCTGTTCGAGGTGAACACGTTCATACTGATTTAACCTTTCGACACTGGCTACATTAATATATTGTTGCCGTTTTCAAATCAGTATTTTCTATTGGTTGTGGGGTTGTGCCATTTATTAATATAAAAACCTGTTTAATATTAATGACCCGTTAGCAATTACGTGGTGGCATAGTTTTAGTCTGAAAAGATTGATCTAATCTTTATCTACATACATTTACATAGGTACTACTCATCAAAAAAGTTATTAGTTATTCCATTAAATATTCCTTTAATTACCAACACATCGAAATTTTCTATATAATATAAAAATCAATTGCGTGCGTTAGTCTCGCAAAAACTCGAAAATGAATCGAACGATTTGTTTTTTTTTTGGTTTATTAGGAAAGATCTATATAGCTCCATCTTTCTCTTGGACTGGAACAATTATTCTATACTATTATATGAGCATATTTGTTTGTATGATGTTTTACGAAGTGCACCGGGTCATCTAGTTAAGAATCAAAAGAATAAAACAGCACAAATCAAAGCTGGGCATATGATAAAATCACGATTATAAATACGGCGAATTTTCTCTGCAAAAATATGAGAGTGGCCGAGACTGCGACTTCACCAAACGTATCTATAGTGCATCCTGTTGCCTCTCAAAGAATTTACCACATTTATTATGAACGTTCCGAAGACAGTTACAAAGGAGGACGTCAGTAGCGGAAATAATAAACTCTGCTGCACAGATAAATATTTTTAGTTCAATATAGAAATATTTTTGCGATACTCGACTGTGAAGGATAGGAAATACTCTTGGCTGAACTTCAGAAGGCTCTTTATACGAATTTGTGATGGATTGTTTAGTAGGATTCATATTTTTGTATCTCCTTGTGCTTGTGTATGAATTTGGAGCATCCACAAGCACAAGTAGATAAGTAGTAAATAAGGTGTTTTTCAACCCCTTGGGGGGTCACGAAGCCTCTTTAAGGTGGTCGCGAAGCTTCTATAGGTGAGTTGCAAAAGGTTAAGAAAACAACTGCAGTAAAAAAAAACAAAAAAGTTTAAAAATATTTATTAAGAAAATTCATATTTATCAAATAAAAAAAATATCGTGGCATCGGCCGTGGTCGTACGTATGCGCGTATATTGCGTTATCTATTGGCGATGCATTCCATGTAAAAATATGTGTTTTACGTACTTAATTACATGTATTTATCCGAACCCTAATTATGAAAATGAATAAATATGCTTGATTGAATATTTCTCACAAAATAAAATACATGAACAAAAAGCAGCGGTCGCGACATATTTCTTCATACTAAAGGGTGAAAAATGTCATGAAAAAGGTTGAAAAATACTGCTATAAAGAATTGTATGAAAGATCATATACCTATAAATGGCTACTGAGGCCGATAGAGATGATGTGTGGAGGAGGAAGACTACGCCGACCCCAAGTAAATTGAAATAAGGACCGAGAGACGATGACGGTTTGTATATGTTGTTCCTCTGAAAGTAAAGGAGACGTTCAATGAACTACTGTCTCAACTAATTTATGCATCATGGTTTTACTTATTATTCTGGTATAAATAAAGGAAACATTTTACTCGAAAGACCTCTTTGGTTGATCATTTTATAGTTACCAACCGGTAAAAACCCCGGTTGCCAAAATTTATACATACCAGTATATACCAGACGCATAGCAAATGTCTCCTTTCAATGTACCTATGTCCTATTAAAAACTAACTGACAGATTTTGTTGTCATATTTTATTATTTTCTATACACTGGAGTCTCAACGTTCAATATTTTAATAATTCATACAAAAATTCCATAGAAAAAACCGGTTTCAAATTATCCTGAGTTTGAAAATTTTCCAATTTTTGTCGCTATAAATCCTTGTTCGCAGTATTACAAACATTTTAAAACAAAAAAAAGTGCCAGTCGATTTGAAGTGATGCGCTTACGGACGAACAGCATTTGTGTTTTTTTTTTTAATTTAATAAAAATACGGCAAACGTAATAACATGAGATATCGTGTACAGAAGTCGTAAAAAGAAATTAAGTGACGCTACCATTTTGTTTGACATGAACACCTATATGAATATACATTTATTAATGTAAATATATTATTACCTGTGTAGTGACTTTATTCGATATTTCGATTCTAACTACCGCACTTAGAGAAGCCACTTAAAAGATAGCAATCATTGACTGGAGCTCAGTTGTTTTTTTTTGTAAAAAGTTTTTTAAATTCTTAATGATAATTTATTTCTGGCAATTGGTTCAAAAAACACTTTTACACGTCAAACACGTGCGACTCTGCATTTTTAATTTGTCTGTCCATGATGTCTTGTTTATACCTTTTTAGTTGACTTTTTTGTCGTAGTTGGGTTTTAGTTTTATAACTTTTTTTTTTTTTAAGTTTGGTTCGGAAAATCTATATGAAAACTATTCTACCCTGCTAATCAAGGAACTATTTCTTATAGTTCCTTGATTAGGAGGGTAGAATAGTTTTCCAATATATAAGTTTAGTAATCCAACTAAACTTATTTGTTGGAAAACCATCAAGATCAAATCAGATTTGCATCTACTACACAAGCGTTCGGTGGACCACAGAACGAAAAAAATCACAGAAATAATAAATACAATGGATCGTTAACGAATGAATGCACATAGCATTGTTTCGAAACGTTACAATCATATCATTTATTGGTTGTTCGCTCATATTTATAAAAGGCTTGACTGCGCTTTGCTTCAAATTGGTCTCAATAAATAATTCGTAAATGGCATGTTTTTCCAACTATGAATAATTATTGGATCTTTTTAACGTTAAAATTGATGATGATGAAATGAATATTGCACAGCTTTTTCGATAAAAAATGGAAGGCTACTTCAATCGGCCTAGCCTTAAAAACAAAACTAGCAGCGGGAAAATAAATTGTGGGGTTCCAAATGCTTGCAAAAAAACTCAGTTTTATCGATAGGCCTTCACGAAGAATAAATATTATCTCAGGTTCACCAATGGACTGTCTTATCTCGAAATACATGTTTAATTTGCAACATCCAATAATGAAATACCAAAACGCAACCAACTATGTATAATGAAATTTGAAACTAAGACAATTAAGTTTATTCCAGATTGATGAAAGATATTGGAAATCTCTTATGTTGGTGCATTGGAAACTGAACTATGTCTCATTAAATTAAGGTTTATTATTTCAAAGTTCGCTTGGTATGCAGCGGTTTGATAGCTGAAGTCCACGATGCAGTTATATTGTTTTATTATTATATTTTATAAACAAAGTCCTTTTTTAAGGCTGTTTGGAGACTAGGTCAAGCCTCAAATTACAATTCAAATAATTTATTTGCATAATACATGTTAAAAAGATGTTACTGGTATAAAAGGTACATTGTACCATTGAGGTGTGCAAATGCAAGCACCTAATGAGGTGTGCAAATTAATAAATTAGGTACTAATTAATCGCAATTAAATTTACAAAATAGATTTTAAATTAATTTACATTAAAAATAGAAATGTCAAAATACAAAATACACGAGTTAAATCAAAATTTCAATACCTAATCATAATCAATACATTTGTGGTGACATTTAGATATACTCAGTCATCTTTCATTTAAATAATTATTAATTGAATAATAACATTTTGCAACTAGGAACTCGTGCTCACCTAATTTGAAATGGTCTAGGTGTAGGTCTGTGATACTTTTTGGCAACTTATTGTATATTTTGGGTGCCATGCCCAAAATTTTTTTTTTAAATACTGCTTTTTTATGACGTCTTACGCATATTATATTTTTGTGTCGTGTGCTTCTTGGATGTGTATAAAGATATATATTTACTTTGACAAAGATCGCTACTTCATAAATATAAAGACACGGGAATGTCAATAGCTGGAACTGTTGAAAATGTGGCTTACAACTTTCTGTGCGTTGTATGCACACATTGCCCTTATAATATACATTGTTGTTGTTGTTGTACCTTACCTCCATAGACTAACCTAACCATCAGTGTGTCAAATCAGTGATGGCGCACACTACAAACAAAAACACAAAACGTCACAAAATAATTAAATTAAATACATTTGGCTAATTATTTGTCTTTTCTGTGTAAATTGTTCTTAAAAAGTAAAATCATCAAACTACTACCAGGTGTAGACATAGAAGATCGTGCTTGTGAAGGTAAATAGTTAATTTTATATAAACTGTACATTTTCCAGTGCCTGATGTGGTTTCCCGTACAAAGCGGTTGAATATACAAACACGTATAAGTTTCTGACCTCGGGTACTCAACTAGTTGGGCGACCGGAAGATCAACTAGTTGAATACCATGCTCGATGTAGGAATCGGCTTGTTGGAATCGTATTTTGCAGAGTACATTGAAATATGCAGTCTTCTTTGTCGTGGGTTTAAAACATATATTTCATGGTTTCGTGCATGATGTTAGGTCATATTAAGATGTTACATTACATCTGTTGGTTACATACTATGTATTATTGTCCCCATTGATTACCTTGCCGAAAAAAGTTTCTGAAACATGCCGTTTATTTCGATTAGTTTTTGGCCTGTACGTTCATCGAATGGTTCGCTATTATTTTTATTCCGCACACAGTTCCTTTTTTGACTATTTTTTTACTTTTTTACATGGCGTTAAACGTTTGAAACGAGACGTACAATAACAAGTTCTTTAAAATTATTATAATAGAATAGGAATTTGTAGGTACTTACAGTTCGATCCAAACTTAATGGCGGCTCGGAAGTTAGCTACTCGCTGCGCAGCGACTCGCCTCATGTTCCGAGCCGCCATTAAGTTTGAATTTTTTTTGTTTAGCTTTAATTAAACGCATTTAGAATGAGTTAAGATATATTTATCAAAGTATTGTTACAGTTAACAAACAAAGGTTTTAGATGATTAATTACTACTAAACGCCCGAACAAATGTTTTTTTAATTTTTTTTTCTTTACTTACATGCATTAACAGTGTGTTTATCATATATTCGTAATAATTAGGTAGGTAAAAGGCATTATGCAAAAAAAATTACATGCGAGCAGGACCATATGCAAATCTAATTTTATTTCTGCTCTAGGAAAACTTCAATAGTTCCATAGTATATCTGTCCGATAACAGGTTTTGAAGGCATAACAAAAAATGCAAAATGTTTAAAAGTAAATATATTCCCTGGTTCAAAGAAACTTTCGTTGGACGTTCGGCGTAGCAAGCCCTCGGGGAAATTAGTTTTATGCAGCAGGTATACAGGTAAATAGGTAAGCAGATACTACGTATTTTCTTTCCAAGAAACGAAGACAGTGTAATTATTGATGCAGTTCACTACATTATAAAATAGAAACATATTTTTGTACACCCACTCCCTGCTTTTAAAACTCCTATAAGTATTCAGTTACCGATGTCTATTATACAATAATTATAATACTGTGTCGTTGATCTTAAAATGTGGGTAGGTACAAAGTGACAGGGTTTGTAAGACTTAAATTGAACTTTTCCTGGCAGACGTTAAGGTTCAATATTGGAGAACACAGTTTTGCAATCTGGATTAGGCTCAGTATTTTAGTATGTGTGTGCGTGTCCGGACAGATAAAACCATTTGAACTGCACAACTGAACTAAAATCCAACTAACTCCAGAGCATTTTGTTTGCCTGAAACTGGGAATTGAAATAAATCCGATTTGTTAAAATCGAGGGCGGTTGTCCGTTTTAAAATACAGATATTTGATTAAAAGCTATATTGATGTTTGTTCACATTGAGTAGGCACTTTGTAAGTTGATTTAGAGGTAAAGGAACACAGACTCAATGCGATATTGCGATAGCCATACTTAGAAAACTATAATAAGTCACGCGTGCCTACACAGACACCCGACGCGACTCGAGAAGGAACCGCGGTACCTTAACTCATATTTCAAGTCGTTTTTCAAGTTGTGTTTAAGTCACCACTCCGCTGCAACTTACGGCCACGTTACGCACGAATGCGATGGCTGGCAAACCTGTGTATCAGCGGATAGTCGACTTTACGCGCTTTATGCACGTAACTCCTATCTCTCTGCCGTCGCCATAAATAATGGCATTACGCAAAATGATGCCGTCTTGCGACAACTTCTAAAACTGCATCTTCACGCCTATCTGACGCTGACTCTGACGTCCAAGGCAAGCTAAGAGACCGTTAGTCTCAGCACATTACATAATTCGGTTTTAAAATCGATCGCTAGCAAAGCTCAGATGATCAGATATTGAACTTTACCGTTAAGGCTACCTCATAAAAGCTCGGATTAATCATGCCAAGTAGATGAGGAATACTCCGATCAAAGTTACCTTACAATCTGCTGCAGCAAACTTAAAATGAGATGACCTAGGACTTCATTTGCAATTTCTCAAAGATGTACGAACGATGCCATAAATTCAGATTATTCGGAATTTCTGAAGCTGTACTAGTTGAAATCCAATGGAGGCAACAGCAAAGATTTTCCTGCAGTCCGGACTCGTGGTCACACCGCTAATATTCTACACCATGTACCACTTGTCATTTTCAACTAGTGCGGAGACTTAAATGTTTGTTTCATTATGTTTTCATTTAAAACTCGATGCATCTCTTTTAAGTGTCACCATAAGATTGTGAGAACCGTTAGATAATAATCTATCGGTATTATTTCCGTTGCTCTTTAAATAGATAGACCAGTATACAAATCAGTTTAGACATTAGGGTAAATAATGCATGTACCTATTTCCGTAGATAATATCATGTTAAAATACAGACACTGCACGACGTTGCATCTAATAAACACTAGATATTCTAGTATAGTACGCAAGCAATTATCAAACACGGCAC
The DNA here is from genome assembly GCA_947363905.1 of Lithophane semibrunnea. NCBI lineage: Eukaryota > Metazoa > Arthropoda > Insecta > Lepidoptera > Noctuidae > Lithophane > Lithophane semibrunnea. The sequence goes on along the minus strand of OX376186.1, from coordinate 2,646,053 downwards.
CAGTCGAACCTAATCTGACCAATCAGGGGCTGGCTGATCAAAGCCCTTTGGTCTCTGTGCTGCGTTCAATCAGCGTGGGATTACATGCTGTGTGCTTGGCCACCTTCGTCCTTTCAACTTGCGGCAGGCGTGATATAGCAAGTAAGCTAGTGGAAGCGATTCAGGTAATTGGTAGATGTCCGCTCGACTTACATTCTGTGAGAGTATTGGTGTATCGCCAAGCTGAAGCAAATTGCTTTGTTGAAAATTGGTGTTCGTTTATGTAGCTTTAGAGATTCATTGTTCGATAATTTACTAAGATTCGTGAAGTCTTATTTATGGGCGTTAACATAGATTTGTTCAAACTCATTTTGGAGAACATACTCTTGGCTTATAACTTTTTAAATCGTACTGAAAACTATTCCATATTATAAGCGTTCTTTCTCTACTAAACACGCAGATTTTGAGTCCGTTCTACTTTAATTTTAGATAATTAATTAAAATTAACTATACAAACACGTTATGTATGTACAATTATATAACAAAAATCAAAAGAAAAAATAAAGGGGAGGGGCTTACTGTTTGTATCGTTAATTTTATTTAGGTTATAATACTACAATTAGATTGTATATTTTATATTGTTAATACTATCAAATAAATGACACAATAAAAAAAAATTAAGTAATTAGGGATAATCATTATCTCAATCTACACAGGAAAATACCAAGTGTGGGGCTTAAAATAGCATCCGTATTGACGCTGCCTTCATAAATGATGTAAATGCCTGGAAAATTGTTCGTTGCGTCGCGCGTGGCGCGAAGTTGCCTTTGTGAACAACTTTAATTATTTCTCTGTATTTTTTTTTGTCATCGTACCTTGAGTTTCCAGCTGTAATAAATTGAAGTAAGCACCTACTGAGGTTTTAGCAAGAGATGAGTATGCGATACGTAAGGTATTGATTTTTTATTGAATCGTCAGTATAATTTAGTTAATTTCAGACATCTTATACCAAAGAAATAACCATTTATGTCATTAAAAAATAAACATATTTTTTATCTAGTTCAGACATAGATGCCTTCACTATAAAACTAAGAAAAAAATTAAATTGTCCTGTAAACTGTCTAGAGTCATAAGATTTAGAGAGAAAAAAAAATGCTGCAATCAAAAAACTTATCAGGCTAAAACTGTTGTCTTAAGTTAAAAAGAAATAAGAAACACTGTTGTAAATAAAATAATATTGCGTGAAACGCTGCCGAATAATGTATTGATAATCTCGGTGCACATAAAGTTGTTTGTAGGAGCTACGGCGTAGCACTATCGTAGCGGTGACATCAATTACGGCGTAGCAGTATCGTAGCGGTGACATCAACTACGGCGTAGCACTATCGTAGCGGACATCAACTATGTCGTAACGACGCGTAGCCCTTCTTAGCGTGCTGATTTTATTTAGCGTGCAAAACTACGTTTGATTCGCCGTGTGTAGACACGGACACCTCACTATGGAAGTTTGTTGAAAGACGCGGCGGCACAACGGCAAGGCGCCGGCGCCGTATGCCCCGTGTCTATCAACAAAAGTTTGTTGACAGACACGGCGCATAAATACTTTCTTGCTAGGTATGACTATGGAAGTCCATAGTCATACCTAGCAAGAAAGTATTTATCATACTTTATTGTACTTTTGTAGATATTTTTTTTTAATTCGCAATTTAGTGTTCAGTTTAGTCACCGTATCGGCCGAGTCACAATCATTTATAATTAATTGCGTTCCAGTAATTGAATTCGCCCTTTGTAGCGGATGGTTCCTATTTTAATGAATTCCATCGAAATTCTTCGTATTTACTATTCAAAATAATGCAATAATGCAAAAGGTAGGTCCCATTTGATGTCGAGCTCTTAACCCTCTTTCGTTCCGTTTCATACCGTACAACGTGATTAAATAAACGCGTGAAATCCTATTAATTAATATTAGAATTCCAATATTCGGCCATTTTAATGTTTCCTATCACACGCTTTAGTCTAATTCAAAACATTTGCTGAAATTCTCGAATGTAGAAATAATGTTTTTTGTTAAAATTTCGCTTGCATTAGTGATCGGATATGTTAGGCTGTTCTCTCTCTCTGCCTAAAGCAACGGAATGTATGTATTATGCAATAGCTGTCACTGTACCGCTTGGGGGAAGAGTTATAATAGTCAACATGGTGAAGTAGATCAGTTAAGAAGGTTTATATAACATCTTTTAGTTATTACGACGAAAATGTTTTGGGGTGTTCTTTAAACCCTTTTTTAACACCTTTGCTCGTAAAGTGGCTCTTATTGAACTGCCTAAAAGCACGCATGTTTAATACACTGGTATTAAACATGCATGCTTTTACTTCATAATACCGCACTAGTGCGGTAATGTGCGCCACAGATGGTATACCAACATAGCTCAAACTAAAACTCAAAGTCTGTAGTTGGTATAATTTAAATTTATTTAAAATATACCAATTACAGACTTTGAGTTTTAGTTTAAATTTCAATTATACCAATTACATGCACTTTTAAATTGTCAAGGGGTCGGTCAGTCAGAAAGATGTTATAAAACTCCACGGACACTCTTTGCTAAATAGCACACTTGTATCATAATGTACTATTGTCGAATGTTAAAACGATTTCTAATTGAAGCTAAGACAGGTCTTGAACTTAGGTATATATAACTTTCTCAAGGTTTACCAATACATTTATGTAATTTCAGAACAGTTCACGTGTCCACTTATTCGTTGGTTGAACTCATAAGAGATAACTAACCTTTAAAACTAATCAACATTTTTAATTCAGACCAACCTTAATTTTCTTTTAAAAATCGGATCTAATCGAGACTTTTTAATGTGATGCCTGACATGCAAATCGATTCAAATACTAAGAACCTGTTTGAGTTTCTCCATTTACATTTGTAACTAGGTATTAAAAATGTAAATTGCTTTTTGTACTGAGGTATTGGTTCTGTAAAGTAAAAAAATACAAATTACATACTTATGCCAACTGATGATGTACACACGCCAACTCTACCAATAACAATTTAATTAATTCCATGTCATTAGTTCAGAATACAATGTAAATATAATGCTTTTGAACAGATTAAGGCCAATCTTGAAAATAGTTAGTAGTTTAACGGGCGTGGCTTGCTTCACGAGTGGCACCAGAAACTTATCTAATCCAGTGGCCAAAAGTGGAACTAACGAAATCACTAACCGGAATTTAAAAACGTTACTTAGCATGGCTTTCGCTAAGCATTATTCTTTTCAATGTCGCTACAGTACAGGTAGCACAACTATGCAGAGTTGTGTTACCTGTACTCGCAGTTGACTGCCCCGTTGGTCTCGTGGTCGCAAGCGCGACTGCAGAGCGTGGGGTCCTGGGTTCGATTCCCGGGTCGGGCAAAGTGTTATTGGATTTTTCCATTAGGAATTTCGTAGTAACAGCCCGGAGTTTGGAAGTTGGCGGTGTGATACCCCCGTGCCTCGGAAAGCACGTTAAGCCGTTGGTCCTACGCCTGATCTCGCTCCGGTCGTGTCGGATTGCCGTCCCATCGGACTATGAGAGTGAGGGAAGAGAGAGTGCACTTGTGTCTGCGCAAACACTTGTGCACTATAATATCTCCCGCGTAGAAGGCTAGTCTCCGTTGAGATTGGCAGCCGTGGCCGAAAATACGGTCTGGAGGACTATTATTACTCGCAGTTGAGTTAAGACGCTTCGACCATTTTTGTCATTTGTCTAATTGTTTGGTTCGTGCCACGTGGGATAAACCTGGTGTACGTCAGTGACCGATCCAGTGAAGCGTATTTATTTACTTTAAAAAGATTTATTTCACGCCATGGTAACCCATCAGATATCTGATCTCTGATAATGGTCGTAATTAGGAAGACGCAAAGAACTTTAAAAAAAAACTTTCATTGCATCTACGAAATCAGAAATTAATATTATTACGAGACTATTAGTGATAATTTACAATTCACATATAGTCGAACCATTAAATGTTTAACTTTTTATTCTCCGCATTTTAGTGGTCTCTGGGAGGCAGAAGTATAAGTATAGTAAATACCATCTTCGTCGTGTGAGAGGTAACGCGCACTAAGTTCGGATGGTGATCGATTTTACGAATTTCGCCAATGCTACATCTAATTTGTGTCGTAATGTAACGTGTGTTGGTAGCGTAATTCTTTGCAACCTTTATTATAGTTTATTATCAGCACAACACTTGTATAAATGCGTTAGTTCCGTACACTTCAGTGCATATTGTGTTGATGCAAACCACGATAGCTATTTGTTCAGCTCGGTTATTAGGATCTTCTCAGCCTCCGTGCGACCTCGTTACTGAGGATAAAGTTTTTCCGCCGTTATTTTCCGTTGGCGTAGGTATTTTTTTATCGCATAATGATTAACCACGTTGTCTTGGTTTACGTGTAAAATTAAAAGAGTTTCGAACTATTTTCTTATAAAATTGTTAGGTTCATAGAAGCGAAGAAAACTAACACGCTTTAAAAATTGCAGCGCGAATACTTCATTTACTATCTATCACATTTGACAAGCAATTTTGGCAAAATTTCGGTACATTGTTGAAAACACAAATTATTCAATGCACCTTTTTTACGCCGGTATCAAAGGACCAATGTGAAAAGGTGCGGTTTTGAACCAGCAAAACCTACATTCACATGTTGCGATAGGGCAATTATTGAGAACCACCCATCAAAGACCCATCGTCATTTATTTTTGTGGGAGGTGAGCACTACACCTCTACAATTTAACAATGAAACAAAGTCATTTTAACAGTGAGTTTGTTAGCTTTTTGCGAACATGCCGCCATAATGCAGTGGGCTGTCACGGCACGCGATCGGTAATTACATACTGAGGGTTGTATTAATAAAGCACTTGAATTATGAATTAGGAGCAGAATCCTAAGTATTGCTGTTAAAATGCAATCGTAATTTTCCATGCATTTGATGTAAGTAGTGTTTTTTTATTTTTATCAGCACTTCATTAGTAAAAATATGGTTTTGCTTGATGATTTTCATTACGAATTTATTTTTAATGAATCGCGTTAAAATACTACAATTAACTCCCAACTATTTTGGCTCGAAGGACCGATTTTTTATTTTCTTTTGAAAGAAACCACTCGGGGTCTTAGTACTAGCGGCGTCTTTAGGTACTAAGATCCCGAGTAGTTCCTGTCACCTGTTACGAGCCACTTCGGTTTCATTCAGTACTAACCGGACAGTCCTCCATCCATTCTTTAATTTACTTCTCGAGAAGTTTGAATTATTTTAAACTACAGAAAGTTTAAGTTTACAAAGTTATTTCTATTTACAAGAAAATCTTTTGTTTCAGGATGCACTTCTGTGAGTTTCAACCTTAGGCTTTGTTTGTATACGTACAACCATTATACCGTCCTATTGAATCGTCATATTAAACCGAGAGGGTATTACATTTTGGATTCAAAATCCCGCTGCATTTCCTATTCAATGCAGCGACATTTCCTTCTCAATGGACGTCATTTGACATGTCACAATAAAACTACACACAGCACCGATTAGCATTAACTAGTCAATCAAAGTGAAATATGGGGATAGAGCGGTATCATGGTATCAACCATTCAGAACAGCGCTCATAGGGTTTAACCATCGCTCGCCACACCGAGGAATCGACGCCACAAATTAGAAATCATTGACCGAATATGTCATATGAAACGAAATTTCCGACGTGCACGGTTAAATGTCTCTCGAATATTACTGGCTGCATTTGGGTAACGTTGCAGTGGAAATTAAACCTTCAAAAGCTTTGTTAAGGTTCAGTTTACATTTTTTTTATAGAGTGTAATAGCCACCACGATAAAACCACTAGCCACTTCGTTTAAATGTTTGCGTGGTGCAATAAATGAGCAGTGATATTTGAGTATATCCGTCGTGCCCTCCATCAGCTCCACTAGTAATTGAATTGCTAATCACCACCACATATAATGATTGCTTTTTATCACGACGCTATACTATACTATATAGATAGTCCGAAGCAGTGTAAAAGGAAAATAAAACATATTGCTCTCAGTGAAGCTAGGGATATAAAAAGTCGTGCAGCAGCTGAATCGATGAAAATGCAAGTCAATGACCCATTAAAATCGTTTCGAATAAATCATTTCAAATATTTCCGTGGAAAGCTGTGTGTTTAAACCATTACTGTTTTTTGACTCCATACGTTTTATTCCTATAAGCTTTCAGTTTATTTTCACAAAAAGTAGGTTTAAATTGCAACGGCGCGTAATGAACTCTGGATTGCGTAGTTAGTCCGATTAAAATAATTGTATCAGCGAATAGAAATATGAGTTTTTTATATTGGTGATTGTTTGCTTCTATAGCTGTTTTTTAATCTCGTAGACTAATTTGACAGGTACAAATGTCAAACTCCAAATTGAAAAAACAAACAACAATCACTTGAAATGTCAAATAAAAACATTTTACAAAAAAAACAAAAACAACCGATTTCCAAAAAAAACACAAAAAAAAGTGAAAAATAACTTTAATTTCAGAAGTCGGTGTCTTGCTTTTCAATTTTGGTTTTTTGCCCCCGACTTCCGAAATTAAAGTTATTTTTCACTTTTTTTGTGTTTTTTTTGGAAGTCGGTTTTTTTTTGTAAAAAGTTTTTATTTTTCACTTTTTAGTTGGGTGACCATTTTCACAGATCGAGACTCCTCCGTGCGTCGGAAAGCACGTTAAGCCGTTGGCCCCGGCTGTCATTTGTGGATCTTTGACAGTCGTTACGAGACGTCAGAAGCACGAAAGTCTGACAACCAGTCTAACCAAGGGGTATCGTATTACCCAGTTAGTGGGTTGTGGAGGTCAGATAGGCAGTCGCTCCATGTAAAATACTGGTATTCAGCTGCATCCGGTTAGACTGGAAGCCGACCCCAACATAGTTGGGAAAAGGCTAGGCAGATTGATTTAGTTGTGGTACCTACCCCACACAAATTCGTATACCGTTATTTGCTATGTAAATGAAGATTAAGATATCGTCTACATACGCAAAGTGGGAAAAATACGTAATTATTGAAGGTAACTCAAAAACTACGCAAGCAAAATTAATAAAATTTATATGGGACCACCTCTGAAGCATGACCTACCAAACAAAAAAAAAATCATCAAAATCGATTCATAATTGGTGGAGTAATCGCGTTACATACACACAAAAAAAAGTTTTTGAAGAAGTCGGTTAATTAGTCTAAGTCATCAAAAATCAGACTTTAGCTTATCTTATATCATAGTCGAATGTGATACATCGGTAGAATTAACAAACCGAGTTTTTGACAAAACATTAAATTATTATGCTACCATTTTTATCTACGGATCTTTACACGATTTATGTATTTACATCTTATAGCATTTAAGTATTTTTGGTTAAAAAAAAAAACATTTTCCATTTCACCAACCTGTCTTTAACAATTATTATATATGTCAACAATTATTGAAAATCGAAACACCCACCTAACATGCTTCAAAACTGGCAACACACGAATTTGCATACACACATAACACGAATTTGTGTACTGGTCCTGTTATAATATATCTAGGTATCAGTGCTGCCATCCTTCAAGGCGGATTACCAGTCGTTAGTGGACCTCGGTCGCACCTGTACTTGTTAAGTTATTACAGTGTGGTGGGAATTCATTTAACACTGTCTTCAAAGTTACGGTCTTGCAAATTAAAGGTAATTAAAGATCATACATATGTAATAGATGAATTATACAAAAAAGTAACATTTTGACCTCTCAAATTACAATCTTTGTATATAAAACGCGTCTCTTGGGAACGGCTGCACTTATTTAGCAAATTTTTGTTTTAAAATGATCTTAATAATTTAAAAAGGTTTAAAAAAAAACAGAAAATTGGGAAACTGGCAAAAAATAAAAGTATTTTTTTTTATATGGGATTTTTGTATGAACTGTAGTTTGGTCAGCACAGACTGACAAAGTCTGTCGGGTCAGCTCAACTAACAATAAATTAGGTTTTGTAGAGCATCGTCTGCGTCACGCATTTCTGTGTGACAATCGCCTTCAAAAACCCCAAGTGCTATAAATGCCTGTGGTGTATTGTACTTCCTTTCACAATATCGACGGTAAAAAAGCAAAAGGGGTTAAGCGCCACATTTTGTGATCTTAACTTTTTATTGACCCCAACTCCACTATTTTTTCTCTTTCGAATGGTCTTAGTTTCGTTTCTTTAGGATGAAAAAAAGGCACTTGGAAAAAGGCAAAATCGGTACTCACCAAAAGTGCTCAAGCGACACCGACTTTACCTTGTTTGGCTGAAGGACCCATTTTGTATTATGGAGTAAACAATTCGTTGGAGGATTCATCATCCATAGCCCGACTTCACCCACTGCTGGGCATACGCCTCTTTTCTTGTGCTAATACCCACGGTCCTGTGCCAGCTTCATTAGGGTTTTGCCCGTGGTGGCAACAATGTCGTAGAAGGGTTCCCTATCCAATCAAAATCTCACCCAAAACACTTCAAAATTCGCCAATCAATTCCATAACGACATTTTAAATGGTCATCCACAGAAATTCCATTTCCATGCATTTTTAGAGCGAAATCCTTAACGATCACTCTTCGAACGTACTACCGAGGTCAAGCCGAGGTTACGCCTGCATATACCACAATGAACGGTTAACCTTACATTAACCTATTTTCGTACTAAGCAGCTACCATTTTGTGTACATAAATGCCCCACTTATAAGCAACGGGTTGAGTCACAATTAGAACGGAAAATGTTCGGTAAATGTACACGTTTTAGAGTGCCGTTTAGTAGTGATTTGGTTGGGAGTAGCTCTGTTACCGGTAATCCATTATAAGTTACGTAGTTTGGTGGTACCCTATCTCTTTTTTATGACAAGATACTTATGACTTGAACACCTAGAGATAGAAACGGGTAACCTTCCCGCGAAACTCTCTGACATCGTGTAATATGGATTTCAAACTCAAACTCAAAGCTTTTATTTCAATTAAATCATTTATCAAAGTATCAAAATTGTAAGTTGTGGTCCGGCCGCGGAAAGAACGCCATCATACTCGAAAATAAAACATTGAATAAATTCTACAAACGTACAAAAAAGTTTTTATACAGTTCTGAATATTTCTTTCACCGTACCAGTACGAAAAAGTGGAAACAGTACTCGATATGACCCAGTTTGGCTTGGCAAAAGTTGTCCTACTCGATTGCATTGAAAAATTGTGCCACGAATCGTAAAATGATATAGGCAAAGAACTTTACATCTGTAGGTTCCCATTATTATATTATTGTCCTTCAAGAATTGAAGACAGACATTATGTTTCATAAACTACACGAAACAGAGTGTAGAACAATTAAGCAGTAATTGCACCATTTTCACCTCGGACATACCACAGGAGTAAGCTTCTGACAGAGACCAAACGTCACAATCGCGGCGGGGATTGTACTACATGCCTACATGCCTCGACGCGGTTGATACTACAACTACAATATTATTGTAGACAGTGTAAGAACCAGGTAGTGGAAAAGGAAGGGAGTTTTGAGGGCATGTTCAAAAGGAAAAGTGCTGATTCTCATTATAATAATGGAACATTTGTTTTTTGTTTTTTTTTTAAACTGTGAGACCAGTTTTGTTTGCAACATTGTTCGGATTTTTCTCCGGTGTGTGTTCGATCCGGATTTTTGAGCCACGGAGCTAACGTAAATGCGTCAAAGCGAAGGACGTTTCTCCACACGTAGCCGAATCCTATCTATGATAACAAGATTGTATGAGATTTGGTCTCTGTCGACTATACAATCTGTGCCGCATAAATAAACGTATTGGCAAAGAACTTGGAACATAACAGTTGATATTTCCCATCGTTATTTATGACTAAGGCATACTACTAGAAATAAACCATAAAAGTTATGTGAATCAAAGTAATTTTATAGCAAAAAAGTGAATCAAGTAATTTTTAATCAAAATATTCTTCGTTGTTAGTTCTTGATTTGTTATTTATTTGATGTGAGTATATTTTAATCATTTTATACAATTTGAAAATTATAAAGTAATATTAGTTAGGCGGTACCAAGTGTATGCCTCTTCAAACTAGAATTAGTTCCTTTTTTTAATTATTATAACAAATTGATTTTAATAGTTTGCCATAATTATGTAGGCTGACGGAACCATTTTTTATCAGTTGGACCATCGCCGTCGTCGTGGTATGATTACAAAAATTATTGATTATTATGTAACCTGTATATACTTTTTTTTTCTTTTTTATCTACTTTTTCTTTATCTATGTGTGGAGGCTTATATTACTTTCTTAAATCAATAAAAAAAAAAACACATGTCATTTATTCAAACTAGGCTGAGAATCAGCACTTTTCGAACGTCAAAATCATATAAGACAGTCCCCCAAAAACGCCCACCCTTCACCACTTCCTAGTGCTTTAGCTGGGAAGAAGAAGTGGCGCAACAAACTCCCCCCATCGGTTCGTTAGTATGTAAGCCTTCTTTAAAATAAAATAAATAATAATAATAACCATCATCATTATTCTCCTAATCTTCTCCAAAACTTGTTGTCGGCACTGTATGTCTACTTCCATCGTTTCTTTAGTCTTCCGATAGTCATCGCATCTAACTAACGAACCACATACCTACAAGTAACATAATGTATTTAAATTGTTTATTTTCTACGAATGTTTCTTTGATCTTGGATTTATTTGTGGCATGGCAAAGAACTTAGAACACAAGACATGTTGTTTCTCACAATTATAGAAACCTTCAAGATATATTATCATTTATGGAACGTACTCAGTTCGAGCGAAGACTTTGTTTTTGTGTTTTGATTCACGTACTCACCAAACTGCATAGCGTCCGTAATTTGCCCTTGAATGACGTCACTAAAACGTTATTTTTGAATGTAAGTAGGTGCGTTAACCTATAGAGCGACACCATAATGCCAAACCACACCACACTGCCATGATTTTCGGATAGCCGTCACCGCGGCAGTTACGTGTCGGCCACCGCTGCCCTAGGAAATCGTAGTTTTACAAAAGCTTGCGCAACGAATGTTTGCAAAACACATTATACGCGAATGCTCGCAGTGCGTACCATTCTTATCGTACAATACTTACAGTTAAAAAGTAAATAGCCTTGTTGCAGCTACGACCATGATTGCTGTTGGCAAAAATCCTGAATAATAGATGCAACGACAGTCGACTGAACGATTGTTTTATTTTCTTTTATTTTTTAAATCATGTCTATCAGTGGGGTTAGTTAGTAATTTTCCTATTAAACTACTAAATTTTGCTTTTAATTAAATAGGGTTATTAATTGAGACTATTTATTACTAAAGTAATTAATTGATGATTCAAAATCAATAAATTCAATTTTTCTTATGACGTGGTTTCTTACCACAAATGTAAGTATGAACCTACAATAATTTTAGATTTATGATCTAAATCGGTATATTATTATGGCTAGCGATATTCGTGATTATGTTTATTTGGTAATAAGGCGAGTATCGAATAATGTTTCCATTATTATCCACTAACGGTTAAATTCCCTCGGTCCACGCTGCAAACCTGTCGAGGCTTCCCCAGGGACTTAGTAACAACATATAACTTTTATGCATGTTCGTCACTGCAAACCTATTAAATTTAGTTTGCAACCTTGCAAGCAAAGTCTCTCACTTAATACCCTTTGAAGCTAGAATTATGTAAGTCCCTGTACTGGCCACCCGATGTTATTTAGTGCTTTCGAGGTAAGTCTTGTAATTAAGATGGATTCCGTTTACACTGAGTAAAGTGAGTAAGTAATTTATATTATTTAAATGGTATTATAATATCAATTAATATTTATTTTTTATAACTTATTAGATACTTTCATAAATAATATATAGTTTAATAACTAAGTAAGAAGTCAAATTAAAGCCTTCTCTCCTACTTTGCTGGGTCCGTCAGGGTGCACAATGATCATGTCTTTGTAAAACCTAATAGGGACCTAAGTTGACTTTGTGAAAGAAATAAATATATTGAGTATCTATAGACTATTAAGTCCAAAAATGTTCTTTGCCAAATGATTCTTTTTGAGCCCTATGAGCTTTTCCTTTATATTTTATTTGTATTTGTAGTGTTAGATTTTATTTAAGATTTGTCTAAATAATTAAGAAATAAATCAAACAATAAAAAAAAAACTTTACTTCCTACCTAAAAAACACGTTTGTTTTAAGTCTCAAGCGCCTAAAATTTCACTGGAAACAAAGTATATTAGCACTTTCAATACACAATCAGGAACACACCTCTTTCATAGCAGTACTAGCTGCGTCCCGCGGTTTCACTCGCGTAAGCCTCGATCCCGTGGGAATATCGGGATAAAAAGTATCCTATGTCCTATTCCAGGTCATAGTCTACCCATGTGCCAAATTTCATTGAAATCCGTTCAGCAGTTTTGGCGGGAAAGCGTAAGAAACAAACAAATTCAAACTGATAGCTAATTTAGTTTTTTATTTTATTATTTGTATGTCATAGACTTTTACACTCTGTCATTACTTAAACTCACGCACTGACTTATTAGTACTACTTGTAACAATGTTAGAACTATTGTATTATAGTATACTTTTACAATCTTTGTAAATATGTGAGCATCATGTATCTGGTAATTAATTTATTCATTATTGCTCCATTTATAATTCTTTTTACCTTTTGTGGTACGGTAATCTTATTGTAGGTGCATCGTCTTTACATACACATATAATTCATGTATACAAAATATTGTAAGACATTTTTAAAAGAGTAACGGTGGAGCTTCTTGCCCATTCTTCTCCATACGAAAACTACCTTTTGGAAGGGGCAACTAGAATCAATTCTATTTCTTTGTTTTGACGTTCAAAAGTGCCATATATGTGCCTATTTAAACAAATGATTTGACTTTGACTTTAAAATTAACTCACTTTCGCATTTATAATATTTGTTAGGATTAATTATGAAATTACACCTTAACACATCTGCCAACCCGTCGGGGTATTGCATGCATGATTTTAGGTTTTGACAACTATCGGCAAACAAACGTCATTCTCTTTTACTATACCAATAAATGTTCTAAGAGCGTGCATACACTTTACAGTAATTTGTCCCGACATGTTGGCAGAACACTAGTTGAATAAATTAAGAAGGCAAGCAGTAGACGCGCGGAGTCATTATGCAAACGCTCACAAGAGTTGCGTACAAACACGCGGTGGTGTACCACAAGTTTGTGAGAATTTTAGGCTAGTCTGAACGTGCCTTTACTTATTTAGTTTGAGACTAATTATTAAAGTAAATAGAACACTTTCTTTTTTATATATTTTCCCTCTTACACCTGTAATGATAGATAACCTATTGCGGTAGTCTACTTATTTAACTCTTATCTTAAATTCTTCTTCGTCAATCGGTTGTTCATTACTGAGGATCGTGGCCACTGGGCCCTTTTAAACGGACAATCTGCCTCCATCGACTCCGATCCAAAGTTGCCATCACCACCTGCTGAAATTGTATTTCTAGGACGCAACTGCCTTCTCTCTCATCTTCAATTATTATTCCTTTATTTAATTTTCCATACATATTGTTTACATTTTTAAATAAGTTATTTTAGAAAAAAACTTAAAAATAGTTGCCCATCGGCATCAGGACCAGGGTCCAAGTTGCCGGTGGTCAGGGCTCTAGAGAGAGAAACTTCTTCACTATGCGTGCCGAGTCCAGGAGTATAGCTTTCTGAATCAAGGGTTGGCCTAGCTGCGTGATAAGAGCCTTCCGAGGTGTTGGTCGAGGCTCTCCGCTATTAGGTCATTAACCGTAACGATTTTTTGTAATTTATTACAAACAATGCGCTCTTTGTGTACTCAACAACAGGACAACAGCATGCATTCCCCGAAGAGTTAGGCAGAGGTGTACCTATAGTACATCCACATATCGTCAGTTATATCCCATGTAATAGGGATATAACTGACGAGCGATGCATTTATAGGGGGTGAGCATATTGCCATCAATCTGCCACAAATCCAGACTCCGGGTTGCTACTGATAAATTCCAGATGGAAAACCCAGTAACACTTTGTTCGACCAGGGAATCGAACCCTGGACCTCATGCTCAGCAGTAGCTCAAACTCTTTAATTTTCTCTAAATCGCAATCTCAGTAAGTAAGTACGCCATATTTGTTAAAAAGGAGACATGCTGTATCCACCGTCAGCATTGCCATAAAACACTTAAACTACAATAAAAAGTCTGAACGTTAAAATACCTGTGTAAACTGTCGATCTATATATACGACAGGCTATTTAAAATTCTAGTAACCTATATTTGACGAGCAGATAACTTGTTGAGCCGTGAGCACTATAAATAATATTAGAACAGGTTGCACCTGTTAACCTCAGTTTATTCTTGTCAAGCCATTGATGACAAAGTTGTTATCAGAGCTTTTAGTTAGACAACTATACCATCATCTGCCTAGCCTTTTCCCAACTATGTTGGGGTCGGCTTCCAGTCTAACCGGATGCAGCTGAATACCAGTATTTTACATGGAGCGACTGCCTATCTGACCTCCACAACCCAGTAACTGGGTAATACGATACCCCTTGGTTAGACTGGTTGTCATACTTTCGTGCTTCTGACGACTCGTAACGACTGTCAAAGATCCACAAATGACAGCCGGGACCAACGGCTTAACGTGCTTTCCGAGGCACGGAGGAGTCTCGATATGTGAAAATGGTCACCCATCCACGGACCAACCCCGGCAAGTGTAGCTTAACCTGATGGATCCACCCGAGTGGCTGTTATTACATAGCCACGAGCTCCTCAGAGAGAGTTAGACAACTACACCAACATACAAAAAATTAATCAAATAATTTGTTAATTCTTCTGAAATAACAAAAACGTCAATGAGTGTTAGGTTTGCATTGCACACGCGGTAGGCTCAGAACAAATAAAAAAACCAAGGCAGAGCGCTGTCAACAGTGACGTGAGGACGGTTTCGTAAACATGTGTGCACTTAGTGAGGTGTAGTTTTATTGTAAATGTGTGCGTGTGAGCGTGTATGCGCACAAAGCGGAGGTGTATTTTTGACATGCTTCACTGTTTTGTTCGCAGCGCTCTATCTTTGTTTTTTATTTGGTCTGTTGCGGTAGGTGGGTGTTCTAACTACGGGAACAGGATTTCTCAAACTCAAATGTCACACTGTTTATTCCAATATGGCGGCCGGCGCAACAGGCGCGTCACTTGGCAAAGGTATTTCTGCCTACAGCCTATGTCCAACACTACATCTAACAACACAACAAGTGTGGGGACATTAGTGTACCATTACCACTAACGATCGTATGGCATTTGGTCGTATTATAGGTTGAGTTACTGACGTCATTAACTTCCACCCACTTAGTGTGTGCATCTACAACTACCAATTATTTAAAAAACAAAAAAATCCGACTGCAAAAACGTATAACCGAAAAGAGAAAAACAAGCATTGAACTTTGTTTTTTTTTGTAAGGTATTACAGGCGGGTTTTGCAGTCGGATTTTTTGTTTTTTTAAATAAATTGTTTTGTTTCAAGGTTTTTAGTTTTATTAACATATATATAATTGGAATTAACTCATTACTAGCTTTTATTTCTTACCAATATTGTTGTAATTTATTTAAAAAAAAACTTTCCCCTCCGTTTTTTTTGTATTTACAGATGAAATATTTAAAAAAATATAGCCTCGTCACTCCCACAATTAAGACGAACCTAACGACATCTTGTATGTTAAAATCCATGAAGCCGTTTAGGCTACAGAGCGTGCCAAAGAAATATACATACATGAATACAAACATACATAGAAACATACTTACAAACATACATACATACATACTCTCGAAAAACATTACCCTCCTTCTGGGGCAGTCCAGAAAGAGGGTAATGTTTGTGATTAATTTCTCGAAATAATAAGTTAGTTACCAAATAGTATAGGTGCGAGGCAACCTGCTACAATACTTTTATAAAATTCCCAATTTCGGTAATAAGCTATACCTAGTTGTTTTTATTTTATTTCCCAGATGAGAGTGCTGGATACTATCTTCAACAAGGCATTGCTTGTTACTTGTTAGCAAGAATTTAAACAATGCCTCAATTCCTATTAATTTTTATAACAAAAACCCCGCATCGGGGATTTCTATTAGGAAGGAATTCCGAAGTATATTTTTGCACAAAAAAAATAATGTTTGTATATTTTTGCACAAAAACAAAAACAATAAACACACTGCATTTTTACCAGTTGGCCATGCGTGAGATAAAATCTGGTTGGATCTGTGCTTTATTCATTCAGAGAGTTTTGTTAACACAACCCTTTAAAATGTTGTAACACTATTATATAAAGACTATAAACATGCTGTACATATGGGCACGGAAATATATTCAAAATAATTCAACAGACATCTGCAGGCAAGTTACTAGGGTATTATGAGCAAACTTATGAAGGTGCATGCATGCGAGCCAGTCAATGCATTCTATAGGAACGCGAGAATTTATTGAAATACCAACTACCTCGCCTGGTACAAATATTCTGCATATTATCAATATGTGCGAAGCTATTTTATGATCAATATTTTCCTAGTTGAATCGGTTGAATATGACGGTATGATTTCGAACAACGCTCGCTGCACGCGGCATTGCTGCCGCGCCGCTACTCCCCAATTTTGGTCCTGGTACTGGTACTGGTCCCCAATTCCCCATATTATATTTTCTATCTTAACTAGTAGTGCGTTTGTTTGTTTGTTACGCTTTCTCGCCAAAACGGCTGAACGGATTTGGATGTTTGGCACATGGGTAGACCATGACATTTTTTTTTTTTTTTTTTCCGTGGGGATATCCTCATGGATGTTATGTCGGACTCCTACCGACTAAAACCCCACTGTTCCTACTTCTACCATGAGTCGGGGCCCGGGAGATACTTATACATGCGCCGCACCCCCGACTGGTATCAGCCCGCCATGCCTAGCGGGCCTCATCACAAAGTGCGGCCGATCCCACGACCGCACGGGTAGACCATGACCTGAAATAGGACATAGGATACCTACTTTTTATCCCGATGTTCCCACGGGATTGAGACTTAAGGCTCTTACATACTGGCGCGACTCACCGTGAAGTTTTCTCAGAAATTGTTTTGTTAAAAGTCGAGTAGTAAGAGCCTTAATGCGGGTGTAACCGCGGGGCGCAGGGTAGCTGGTTTATATGAGATTTTATTCCGAGCACGGCAGCAATGTAGTTCTAAAAATAATGTAACTTGAAGTATTTTTTAAAATAAATCTTCTGGTCGGTACCTACTCACTGCGAGTCAATACTCGCTTAGCGAATTTGTTTTGTAAGTATTCGTTATTTGTTACCATTTATTTCCTTTTGTTATACGTTGACATCTAAGGCCAGATAGACGAACTCCTGTGACATAGACGCTATAAATACGATATGTAAACATAAACCTTATTACCACAAAACCGTGTTTATTAGTTGTTTAGTTTAACACCTTTTAAACATGACATTTCTGTATGGAGTTCGACATAAAACTGACATTAAACACGAGCTCAAAAAGTCTCTAATTTTTACAAGCTTTATATCAGCTTGCTCTGTTCGTATGTGTTTCCGGTTACTCCATTTGTCATAAATTTTTGAAGCACTTCCTGGCATCCGATTGAGCTGAAACTTGGCATACTCATACAACTACCAAGACATTTTGAAAAAATGATACCATGAAGCTAGTCTGATGATGGAGTCGGAAGTTAGGCATAGGAACTCCTCAATCCAACAAGATAACACCATCGTGTTTGGACTCGTTGTTTATGTATTGACAAGTGCTTTGACACTAGGTGCTGTTCAGGGCCTGTTGATGGAGCCGGAAGGTGGTCATTGGAAAACCTAATTCGTTGGATTTGGAATAGAACAGATATTTAAACAAATCCAATTGCTAAAAATTAGAAAATAAAATATAAGCAAAAAATCTTTTTAAAAACAAGCTTTTAATGAACTAAAAAGTACAAAATAAAAACTTACGTAAACATAGAACTTTAATATTTTCTTAAAAGCTTGAGGCGTAAATGTCCTTCTTACACTAGACTTGGAGATAAGCCTCAAGCTTTTAAGAAAATATTAAAGTTCTATGTTTACGTAAGTTTTTATTTTGTACTTTTTAGTTCATTAAAAGCTTGTTTTTAAAAAGATTTTTTACTAATATTTTTTGTGGTAAGACCCAAAGTTTTTTGGATTTGTCTTAACTAAAATGTAAAACCAACATTGCATTGTTTTCATGTCACAAACTTATGACCTAACACGAACGGAGAATTTTAATATACTCCTCCGATACTCTAGCAGTATGCTATTAATAAATAACTGGTTTATAAAGCTGCCTGCACCGCCTTCCAACAATGTTACAGCGCTTGCAAGCGATATTTAGCGATTATTCTGCAAGAAATCAGTGTTGTTGACGAGAAAATCGCGCTTCTTTTCCTGGTATACGGAAAATTTATTGACTGTCTCGTCGGGAATTCCGTTTAAAATAGTTGATCGGAAAATTTGTACATCATTGAAAAATACTCTAATCTTTCTTATTGCTGTTTTTTTTTCATCATGGACTTAGATTTTGCCAAAAATTACCTAAAATGCTGCTTTCTAAGGTTGCCTTATGAGTATGTTAACATCTATAAAATTTTAAATATCTGTTTTAAATAGGAAAAGGTGCATAGCATGCCCACATTTCGTCAGTTAGCGTATAAAATCCATATGACAGGATGCGAGCATTTTAACTATTATCCGGGCACTTACCCAGACGCCTATTTTTTTTTGAGTGCGTCTGATTTCTTTCCTTTGGAACCCAGACGCCTGGCTTCGGCTTTTCCAAATGCAAGAACTCATTATTGATTTCTTCTTTGTTGGTGTTTCATGTTATTATTTTCCTTTTATTTTTATTTGATCTATGCTGTTGTTTTATCTTCTATGTAAATTAATATAATAAAAAAATGAAACGTCTCTCGTAGGCCAGAGCGTCACTTTAGAAAAAAAAAAAATTGAAACGTTGTCGGGAAAATTGGGTAAAAGTGCATTTTCTATAGGAATTTTGTATGAATTATTGAAAGTTGGACAGAACAACTTCTGTTTGGTCGCTGTTTTTTGCTCTAATCAACATCCTTTGCACGTTACCAGTCATCACCGACCACAGCAACTTGATCAATGAGGCAGTATTATTATAATGAGTTCCTTCTTAATTTCCCGTGCAACACCCATGGGGACCGAGAAGGAGTGGTCGACCTATAACGCGAGACACGGTTAATGAGGAAGGTATTTAATAATAATAATTATTATGCACAAGAATCTAATACTTATTTTAATATGCCTGCATATTCAGAAGTCGTTATAATAATACCCTTCTGTCACTGTCCCAACAGGAAATAAAAACCCGCTTTTCATACATAATATTAGTACCAACTTGGGTGTTAGTTACACGTCGACTTTTAGGAAGACAATCATCTAGTTTTGGTACCGGTAAGATGAAGTCAAAACTACTAAACTCGCGACAATCTAAGAAGTGCGTTTTGACAGCTATAAAAATGCATTGGGTAGCGATAAAAAAAAATGGTTTCTTATAAACTGATTCTCGAGACAATATTGATTGATCATACTTAGAGAGTTTGTAATCGACGAGTTATCTATCTACATTGCATAAAACTAATTCTCAAGACATAACGTTTTATTACATGTACGAGAACGAAACGTCAAAACGGACCTCTTAGATTGTCGCGAGTGTAAGGACGGCGGGGTAAGGTATTTTTAACCAACGTAAATTCGTACGTATCTAATGATAACAAGAAGATTTCAATGCTCAGAGACCGACCACGGAGCATCAAAAAAGATTTTTCTCTGCGGTATTGAAGAGCGTGCTGGAGGGTGTTGCGGCGGGACGCGACAGCATGCCGCGAGAGGTAACGGTAGGTTGCTACGGGATGCAAAGGCATGCGACTGTATGCGACCAGTGGCGGCATCGCAAATAATCAGTGTGCGCTGACCTTATCCTCCTCGATGCAATCTGCCCCCACCGCCCGCCGGTTTGTACCAATATCTCACACTTCCCGAGAGTTAATATGACACATCAAAATTTAGAAACAGACTGACTAACAATTATGTATGTCGGAGACGACGCCGAGCTAAACTTTTTATAACGCTCAATGTGCCGTATTAAAGGCCACGTCCTGCCACAACTTATTCTTCAAGAACTTTTACTTAAACTTTAAGATGCGGCTTCTAAAGTTTTATAACTTATATTTACGGCTGGTCACTGTACGTCACGTTTACGAAAGTTAAGTATTTTATATGAGTATTTTACAAATACCTAAAAGCTCTAAATGTCACCTAAAACGTTCAAGTCGCGATGTCTGGATCGACTAACTAATAAGTTTACGTCTAAAATTACTGAAATAGTTGACCGACTAGCGGTGTGTGTCCTAAAACGTTACTGGGGCAAGAAATCGAGTTGGCGGATGAAGCTCCGTCCTTGAGAGGTGGTTTAATAAACAGGTGCAATCTATCACGTTAACAGATTATTTACGTCTCCTAGATGTGACGACATCACTATCTTGTTCATTTTTCATGTGGAGCGGGATAATAATTTTACACCTACACTTATTAATAGAAATAGGTAAAATTGCTTGTTTGCAAGACTTAATCTCTGGAAGTAGGTACTGATCCGATTACAACAATTATTTCACTGATATAAAGCTACACTGTTGCCGAGTGATATTTGTTTGATTTTCTCGTGAAGATTTCACTCTTATCGACCTTTCAGGAAATTATCTCGTACGTCAATTTGTCTAGGCACATCGCAATAATTGCTTTCTTTTTATTTTATGCGGAAGATGCACCCGCCATAGAAACAAAACAAAACTATATCCAATTTCCTATTCGAAAAAATAAAATACATTTTCCATTTTCAAATTATTCAAGTGGCAAACGAGTAGAACTGTGCCGAGGTAACAAAGTTATTGGTGTGCCGCGAATGCCACAGGCTGCAGAACTTGCAGTGCGACAACTAATGTATGTCTCATGTTTTTCTTGCATAAGCGGTGTGTACGGAAATTGGTCCGCGGCCGTGCGGCAGAACTTCGTTCTACTAACTCATTCGAGCTGCAACTAGCTCAAGTTGTGTTTGATATTTAAACTTCTACTCGTAGGCATTAAGTAATAAAGTTTGCCGAAATGTAATGTGACACGTTACGAGTAATAACAACATCTGTAGGAAGAGTTGGGACTTAGCCCTTTAAACAAGAAGTTGAAACTGATTTAAATTATTAGATATCTGCTAGTAAGAAAGAAAGTTCCAGAAAGTCGACTATTACTATCAAATTAATTAGAGAAGCAAGATCGTTGAATATTTAATTACAACAGTATTGTATTCAGCACAGACTATCCACGTGACGTATGACGTATGGCCACGGTTTCAGACATGTACCTGATTGTACCTACTTAATTATAGAAGCACTGCAATCTGCATTATTTTTTTAGGCTGTGTCCATACGTATGCTTTTTCCAAGCACATATTTTTGCTATGCTCACGAGAAAATAATAAATGTATTAAAGCGGCTAGTTGACACTGGACCGGACATAGATAGTGCGGTCCGTGTGGTGTCAGACTGTGTGGCGGCGCCTATCTATTTGTAC
The DNA here is from genome assembly GCA_947363905.1 of Lithophane semibrunnea. NCBI lineage: Eukaryota > Metazoa > Arthropoda > Insecta > Lepidoptera > Noctuidae > Lithophane > Lithophane semibrunnea. The sequence continues at coordinate 2,624,354 of OX376186.1, read as the reverse complement.
CGGACAGAGGACCGGTGCAGTAAATAGACCGGTACAGATAATAATAGGGTACAGATATTTTTATCTTACCTAGATTGTATAATTTACGTTGATATTTTTTTCTACAATTTTTTTATACAACATGGTACGAAGTATTCTCCAGTCTCGAAAAAATCTTAGCAAAAAAGAAAACTCGTGATAATGCAATGCAACGCCCTGGTTTACCTATTGCCTACACATTTTCAATAAACCCGAGTTGCACTTTTCCGTCGCCGAATCCAAGCTTAACATAAAAACTCTCTCAAAGCGTAAATCGAAAGGTATTAAAATCAGATATGCTAGCAAGCGGGCGATGGGGAAACGCGGGACCGCCGATCACGCATGCGCGCGCCCGGAGTGAGGTTCCAATTGTAGACCGCTCCACATTCGCATCGCATCTCGGGCCCGCGGTCGCTGGCTCGCTCGGCTCGCTCGATCGGTCGAATCGAATTCGAACCGCGAATTCAACTCAATTTTTTCCCGTTGAGCTGCGCGGTCATTTCAACCTTTCGTTCTTGAAACGTGAGTACTAGCATAAAAAAATGTAATGACAATAATGATTTGAATTCAGGTTAATTTTTAATTATTTTTTTTTACCAATTTGTTTTTCCGTCCTTTTGTTATTGTTTTTATTATTGTGTCATCGCTAGCTGTAATTAGTTTTTAGATTTTTTCAACTTCAGATTGAAATTGTTCATTTTTGAATAACATTAATCTATCCGATTCTTTGACAGTTAACTTTGGTATAATTTTAATGTTTTACTACATAAACATGTCCATAACAATGGGGTTTGAGTAATTTTTCAAGTATCGTGCAAATTACCGTTTCTAATTAGTAAATTTCCAATTACAATGCTTTAGTAAAGCTTAGCATAAATTCAAAAAATCGGAAAATTAACGGTGCAATAAAAAGAAAACAACAATTTTGCCTTTTTTGGGTCTTTTGTGATGAAAATGAATGAATTTGAAAAGATGCCAATCTTTTATGACAATTATTATAATTAAATTATGATGACTACTTTGTGGCAAAACATTTATATTTTTGCTACAAAGAGGCGGAATCCATAAAGTATAAAGCTACCGATATTCTTTTGTTTCCTATTATTATATTTTAGTCTTTGACATTTCTCGGAACCCTGGGGTCCCGGATCTTTGGAAGGCGTACGAGGGGCCGAAACCAGTTGTTTACTTTATTTTAGGTTTACACAGAAATAGTTATAGTTTTCTATTGAAAAGATTAATACATTTAAAAAAAATAACTTTATTTCGGACCTAACTTAGGCCATAGGTTGTTAGTGGTTAGTAACAGATTTTGCTTATATGCTAAGTTAGTGTTGTTAGTACTAGAAGGAGTAGTAGTAGTTTTATGAAATCATTTTTATAAATAATATCATATTATCAATACACAATGTTAACCCTGCTGCATCTTCACTTCACTTAGGGGACGAAACAATTGCTATATTTTAAGTTAGCATCCCTATCACCAAACTCTGTTAATCCAGAGCAGAATTCATTCACGTAGCTAGTTGCATTTCGGTGTCATGCCGCAAGGAGTAATTAGAGCATCTAAAACTAGCCGGAGCAAATAATTGTCAGGAAGACCAATATTGATTCCCGGGGGGAATTATATCGTGAGTATTTTAAGAGATAATTATGGCATAACACCAATTCCAGCTTAGAGATGATAATTATATAAATACATATCTGTTACGGTCGCGAAACATATTTTTATCAACATCTAACCTGACACTGCAAATTGCAAAAAAATGAAAGAAAGCCCCTCCCAAGCATTCCCTTTCGTCAAGCCAAATCATTAATGCAATGACTAAGTCGTCATTAAATATGATAAGTAGTTCTATTTGCAAAATGAAAGAAAGCCCCTCCCAAGCATACCCCCTTGGTCAAGCCAAATCATTAATGCAATGACTAAGTCGCCATTAAATATGATAGTTCTATTTGCAAAATAGAATCAAGTTTCTTTTGAAAACGTTTTCCAATTAAATACGTCATACCATTGAACACAACATGGTTCTGTTGTCATCGTGTTATTAGGTTAGCTTTGGGTTATGGTTACATGAACAGTTTATACTGAGAGCACAAGCCGCTTTTGTTGCCAGCTAGGGAACTTGACAGCAAGGGTTTACCTCCAATCTTGCCCCGCCTGCCTGTCACGTGCACACGTGAGAACCTAATGGCTGCGAACGGTATTCGCGTGGCTGAGTTTTGGGACAAACAAATTTAACAACACTCGATATTTTTGCCATCGACACTTGACAATGGCAGAAAATGTTTGATGTTCTCATTGAAATGGGCGTCTCGCCATATTTTACTCTTCTGATCCAGAACCTGTACACACGGCTACACATCAAGCTATACATTTCCAGGATATACTGATCTCGCATTGTATAGAATTTCCTTACATGCGAGGTCAGCTTATGCTGGAAATGTATAGCTTGATGTGTAGCCGTGTGTACCTTGATGGCATCAGATCCGAGAGAAAATCGGAGGCTTTCCATACGGAAAGGGGAGTGCGTCAAGGCTGTACAATATTAAAAAAAAAACGTTGAATTCTATTGAATAAACCATTTATTTATCTGTGAAATGCAGCTTAACTGGCGCGTAACTCGCGCATAAAACGTCGAATCACATCAATGGAATTCATTGCATTCCGATCACATTCCGTACATTATATAGCTTTCAATGTGTTTGATGTTCGAATGCTCTTTATTAAATAGTCGGATACCATTTATTTTCCGTTGAGCCGCCATTTTGAATTGTGGGTTTTAATGAGCAATTATTTTATGAGAAATATTTTTAGGGTGTTTTTATTTTGAATTGAAAAATTACTATTCGATTGTATAATTAAAGAGTTCATCTTATTTGAAGCAGCATTGCTATTTCGGTGCTGGTGAAAATACAGCCATTAAGTTTATTAATTAAAAATAAAATGGACGGACTTAAAACAAAGACCAACTTGCGTGCAGGTCATACAAGTTGGTCGTTGTATATCGTGTCTGGATTTTCTTGCATATGTTCCTATACGTGTATACTGGAGGAAATCAAAATAATGAAAATATTTTTTTTTAGAGACGGCTTCTTGCCTTTCTTGTTTTCATTTTCTTTTCTCACTTTCATACATCCGCAACCGCGAAAAAGATTGATATTATCACAGGGAAAAATGCTGGAACGAAAAATTATAATTGTCTCGATGACGACACTCTCGCCCCATGTATCGATAGTTTTTTAGGAAAAGCTCTACAACCTGTCAGAGCCCGACAGTGGATGTTTTGCGATCGTTAATGGATGCACTTTCGTTTCGTTTGAGAGAGTGGAAATGGGCGTTACGGAATACATTATGGTAACAAGATATAATAAATTGTGTTTTAATTACACATTGCCTTATGTGAAGGTAAGTTGACGTAACAATTGTATGCGTATTATGACTCGGTACCTTTATCAGAGTAGAAATAAAGTATCTATAAATATTAAAAAGGTCCGATTTTGAAAATCCTTTTTTTATTTTGTAGAGAAAGCTTGCGCCATATAAATATCATCTTTGCTTGGGTAGTTTTTAAGTAGTTTCAATACGTATTTATCCCACTTAACGTAAGTGGATAATGAAATTACATTTTTGGATCCCATACAGACACGCAACAGAAAAACGTGACTAAACGTCGCAAAGAATAACAAACCAAGCGATTGTTTTCGGTAGTGAATAGGAAACCTACATCATTAGTTCAGGGAAAATCGTTTCGTAATTAAAACTTTCCGAAGTCCACGAAAATCTTTTGTAAAACGGCAATTACGTAATTTTGTGAAAGGGGGCCACCCTCCATGCGTCAATTTTTTCACCAACCCACCGCGGTACATCGCAACATCCGCTGGCCGCGTTTTTACTTCGTTTTCCCTTAGCATTCTTTCAGACTTTTTTCTTTTTGCTCGTCTCTTAAGGGTCATAGCGTAATGCTAAATAATAAATCAAGGCTATCAAATTCAAAAATATTGTTTTCAAATACGACTGGTTGTTCCAGAGATTAGCGCGTTCAAACAAACAAACTCTTCAGCTTTTTAAAGGAATATAGATTACCTAAATGACACCTATAAAGCAAATCTACCAAGTTTATTTCATAAATGCGAGCTCGAGTGACTTAGAATTACTAGAAAACTAATAATGAATCGTTAGGATGCGACTTTCGCTTGACTTCATAAATAAATGAACGCGGCAGGAACACCTTCAAAGCTTCGTGATCACTTTATAAGCTTCAACTTTGATGTAAAAATAAATCAAACGTTCGACTAATATTTTCCTTCATATTTTTTCCTTGAAAAATGGAAAATTGCGTCAGCAGACAATTAACCTTTTTTAAAATACCGTCTTGCCGATACGTAAAAGTAAAATTAATAAAAAATAAATATTTGTTTTTTAACTCAAAATATATATAAAGCGTGTTATGGATTAAGTACAGGTTTTTTATTTTACATTACTGTCGTCAACATTTCAGCTGTTAGGAATACGTCTAGAGCTTACAAGACAACAGGTATTAAGAATTTGAGAATAAGAATTCTATAAGAATTTGAGTCTGTTTCGGCCTTTCTTCTCAGAGTAGGTAGTCGGATAGCGTCCTCGTCTAGTATTTAAAACATGATTGACGTGTAAAAGTGTTTACAAACCCACATATAGAAATAAAATAATATTATTATCATTTAAATAAAACGAAAGCATTGCCATCATCCTTAATAACGTTACTTTTCGCGGTACCACGGTACCCTATACCTTAATTACCTGATTTTTTAACCGGATTTCACTGACAACGATCTACAGGAAAAACAGACCAAAAGCAAAAGAGAATCATCCCTATTTAGCTGCAAGAACATATGTTCTTCCAGTGCACTAAATATGAAACAGGAAATTCATATGCCGCCGCGCCCATTGGAACTATGAACATAAATCGGCTTCCGCAATGGGTTCATATATTTAATTAACATTATAATAACCTGGCTGTCGTCACAACCACGACAATTGTGACGAAATTAACAATAGTTAATTAAAAATTGTAATGCGTTGATTTTAATTAAGATATAATAGGGACAAAGTTCATAACAGTATGCAAAATTGATTTGCAGTCTGACGTGCAGTGACAATGTACTGGAAATAATTAACTATAGCACAGGTACCTACCCAATTAAGAATTTATTAAGTGATCGATATGGTTTCCAGTAATACTTCGCAATCACAGGCAAAATTCACAGGTACAGGCACATTCTACACGTGCAGTCTGTGGGTTAGGTATACCTACGCAAAGGATATACAACGTCCTGCGTGTGCAATATAACAATGCGTTCGATCCTGCGGAGCGGACGTTTTTGTAGCGCGTCGGAGATGCTTGCTGAGGCGAGGTTGACGGTTTTCATGCCATCATCTGAAACCGGTGTGCCTCGATCCATCGCAGAATGCGTGCCATCTGCCACAGCATCTTGAGCGCGTTGTGCGGTACGTGGGATTTCCCGATGCTGCGTCCCTAGATAGACTAGTACGTACCACAAACTACGTGGATAGCGTGGAGTCCGACTCAAGATTAGGGGATACTAACATTAGTTTTAAGTTTTCTTTACTAACAATATAAGGATCGCTGTGATCTGATCATAAAGGTATAATAAAAAATCGATCGTTTCTCGTGTGGCGCTCATCGAGGTTGATGCCCTTAAAAAACGTCTAGTGGGCGGTATTCACATTCGACGCGCCTGTATGTCTGAATGTGGATGTATATAGCAAAAGCGTGTGGCAATGTGTTAAAAGTTTGATAATGTTATTGTATCTTATCTTTGTACACCATCTCAAACGTTTTGTTATGAAAATCAAAGCCCTCTTTAACCAATTAATCAGCACCTGTATAGCCGATAGCTTGCCGTAATACGCTTTGCTTTGACACGGAAGTCCCGTCGTCGGCGGGAAATACGGGTCGGTTAACAGAGTTAGGAAGTGTTATATGCAACATCGAACAGCCGCGTTACATACCCATCGAGCATGCGATTAAGGTTCGTTAAGTCCTGCCACGGATATAACCGTGCTTTGTAATATTCACGTACAAACGCACTTAATTTCCTAGAAGCGACCTGTATTTCTCTTCGTTTATTAGTCGGATCACTGCACTGGGCTTGCGGTTCCAAGTACGTCCTACTTCTAACAATTATTGTTACCAAAGCTCCTATATAATTTGGTTTTTTAATATTGTACCGTATATTTATTTTTTTGAACTGAATAAAGTTTTTATTGTATTTATTTAATTACCTAAAGGATTGTTGTGAGAATTTCTGATGTATTTTTTTTTTATTTATATCAACACATTTTTGGGAGCTCTTCAATTTAAGGTACCACTTCATTAGAATTTCGGTGAATGCAGGACACACCTCATAATATTCTATTTGTGCGAGCGAAGTGATAATATTTCGGGTAAACTGCAACAAAGTTACATTGTTTGAATGCAGCGTATATTTTTTTGTTGGATTCTAGTATTGCAATTGTTTACTGAAATACAATTTTACTGCTCGTGTCTTTCATACTTATGTAAAAATGTGACTAAGCAAGTGATATTTTATATTTACGAGCACTTTCAGGAAGTCAGTGTTCAGCAGGGCGTTATCCAATCGAACCGTTGCAGGCTACGTATATTAGCCAATCCGACGGGCCTATAGTCCGAAAGATAGACTGAGTTGTTCGCTTTCTGCTTTAGTTTTATATAAATAGTCTATAGAAGTTTCTTGTATACTTAGAATGAGGGGTCGGAGACTAACTCGATTCTAATTAAAACCTGATTGCATTGCCGGGCCGAGCACAACATTAATAGGAGTTCCGTTATCCTGTGGTAGCATAAGCGGCCACACTGGCTGCTTTATACCTTATGATCTCCCTCACCTCGTTTGATCTCAGTCTTCAAACTAATCGTCAAGACAAATATTCGCCAAGGATATTGAAATTCGATCAGATCGATCGCTCAGTACGAAAACCATTTAATCATAACCTCCAGGCTCTCTACAAAGTCTATGTTTCAACATTTCCATTAATAGTGGTTCTTGTATTGTTGCAGACACAATGTCGCCGGTTAGACTGACAACAGTCGTAGTCAAATGACAATAACTAGAATAAAGGTAAATATTTTAATTATTGTAGAAATATTTTGTAAGGATATGGACTCGAATTCAACGACTGGGCAACCCATTTAAGTAAGGATGGTGTTAATTTGAAAATCATAATAACTTAAACTTCTACCTACAATAATATATTGATCTCAGGTCCATTGCTTACATATACATCCTTTCATTGTTTTAAAACCTTTTTCCTATTAAAAATATTTCTATATATTCATTTACTAGATTATAATAGTTTTAGAGAACACTATGCTCAACTTACGCTTCTGCGATTGCGTTTCATCGCTTGCTTAAATCATTCGTGCTTTGCGACCCTTCTTTTCATGCGATTCTTTTAATAATTTTACTTCAATATTTTTTTTTCAATATGTTTATGAACATCAACTGAACGAAGTAACTCATACCTAATCGTTTGTCTGTATATCTGTTTGTCTGTCTGTCAGTGTCGGGAGCGCTCATGAGACAGTCGTGTCACCGTCTGCTGGAACATCAACATCCGGGAGGGGAGGAACCCCCTCTGTACTCACCCATAGACCAAATTTCAGGTAAAACCGTTGTGTAGAATTTTTATTCATAGTGCTAAGGTTTTGGAGAGCAATGTTAGTGTAATGACAGTATTACGCGCTTCAACCAAATTGACTTTTATGTTTGTAATTCTAATTGGTTGCTTCAACCGAGTTGAACGTTACAAGTGAACCGTGTATTACTGACATTATGACGGTCTCAAGAGGCGATACTTCAGAAATTTTCTGTTACTGTAAATCAACTTGTTCCATTCATTCAAACATTCATATTAAAAACCTGCAATAGAACAACGTGAAACTGAGACATAGGTACATTTTTCATGAAATAATCAGCTTGCTCCAAAACCGTAGCATCAAAGTTAAAATAACTCTATCGAGATCAAAGTTATCAGCTAACTCGGTGGTTAATGAATACTGGGCCAAACTAACTCAGGCCACGGCCGGTAACGAGAAGACGGAACATCGCAGTGATCTAGCGAGGGTATATAATGATTATTTTCACTTTTTTTTCTATTTGATATATCTCAAGGGCATGTCTGCTACTTACAATAGTGTCAGGGGAGATACGATTAAAATTTTGTTTGCTTTGCAGTTTCACTGTTGGATGATTATTTGCAGCACGTAAGAGACATTTTTGTCTATATCATTTCTAGTTTCATCGTCTATCTCGCCTATTTAACCTCACTCTCGAAAACACGATATGGGTTATCAAAACATGTTAGCAAAACAGCCAGTCCGCTGCGACTTTTATGTAAACAATGTTTTTGTTAAAAAATCTCTTTTCTAGAAAGAGTTCCGTTACGATAGTTTTTTTAAATTTTCAAATAATATTTCCTTTCATTCAAAAAATAATGTTTGTTTCCAAATAAAACAATACTATTTATTTAATTCAACTTGAAAGTAATTTATGTAAGTAGCATTTACGTAAGTAGCATCTATGAAGCACAATTGGATCATTTTTTAAAACGGAACTACATTATTGAAAGGGGGCTTATTGGTTCAAAGGCGCGTGGTTTAATATCTAGGTGACTGGGGGCTTACCTGCATCGAAGAGATTATAGCGCATCTTGTCCGAACTTTGGCTCACGGAATTAAGCACAAGTTAGCTGATAACTTCGACCGCGCTGATAATACTGAGCCTTGAACTATTTATTGAATGAAACATTTTAATTTTATGATTTACGTACTATGCTGTTAGAAATTTTAATGGTTTTTGAGACTAAGATTGATAAATAGAAAATTATAATGTTTATTGTTTTGGAATTTATTATTTATCATTATTTCTTAGAGCGAAAACCACTAAACTTTTGACGAGTGCTTATAACCTTCATTATTGCACCATCCTTCGCTCTTTCCATTTCTATCAACTATAGGTTATACATGAAGCAAAATGGATATAAATACTTCTTCCCCAGTTCTCGAAAGATTATTTAAAAAGAAAAGTATTTTATGGCATCTCAAAGATTTTAGAAATTGCATAAAAAAACCTACAAAAACTAAACCGGAATAGTTTTAGGTTTTGAGAGTCTGGACGAAGATCAACGCAGTGCAGGGCAGAGCAGATTTTGTAATGCATGAACTTAGTGACAGCTGCGGCGCAGGCACGTGAGACGCAGTCAGTGTCTGTCCTGCTCTGCGTCTGGTTGTAGAGCCGGCACATTTCTGCGCGACGCGTGCTGTGCTGTGCTGCATTACCTGCGTCTCAAAAACAAGTGACGACCAGCTGTCAGTACGTCCATGCATTACAAAATCTGCTCCGCCCTGCGTGCGCTGCGTGGACCTGCGTCACCTGCGCCTCAGCATAAACTTAGCCTTAACCGGTGGTGGTGAGTCTGGCTATAATTGACTTAAATCTACGCAAAAAAATCCTGAATGTTCTTTGTTTCGCTGTAGCTTTTATGAATCAGGTGACTGAAAATAATGCAGTAACAATAACTTATATTTTTACCTCTTCATACTCACTGCAGTGACAAATCTCGAGGAGGGGTGTGCATATACCTTGCAAAGGGCAACAAAAGTAAGGAATTAAGCCTTTTAATATGTAATATTGCATGTAAAATATATCTGAATGTTGTGGCATAGAAATAAAGGATCACAGACTGATTATAATAATGCATTTATAGCACGCCGCCAATAGTTACTAAAAGACTTGTTTCTACACCTTATCAGCTGAAAAGGTGAAATAACTTTATGGGTGGATTAGAGAAATAATATCAGTGGTCACTTGGTCACTTATTTATTAAAATGTAACACGGAATCTTATTAGCTCTTACAATATCAAACAACGTAAGATTATACAGCCATAATTGGAAAGAAATAGATAGTTATGTTTTAGTTTGTAAGGAGAAATGACGCACGTAACCAGTAAGTAAAATGAACAAAGCAAGCAAAGGAATGGAAAAATATGGCGTCAAATTCGACTAAAAGCACCCGCAGATTGGTGCGACGCGACTCTTGTAGAACAATTTCTATGAAAACTTATGGGAATTGTTCTACCAGAATCGCTTCGCACCGACGCGTCGAGTCTATCTGCCTTAATTCAGTCAACGCTCATCACAACGCTCTGTGCGGTCTATATCCAATAATTTCATTTAACCATACAACTTATAAGGACCACTAAAGATTATTAGTAAAATATGAACATTTCGATCCTAACTAGTATATCCTAATCCTAACTTTTTAATTAATTTATAAATGCGAAAATGAGTTTGTTTTTTTTGTTACGCTTTAACGCTAAAACGGCTGAACGTATTTGGATGAAATTTGGCTCATGGGTAGACCATGACCTGGAAAAGGACATAGGATACTTTTTATCCCGATATTCCCACGGAATCGAGACTTACGCAGGTGAAACCGTTTGGCGCAGCTAGTTAATAATAAACTAAATCCGTGATTTGGTTATGAATTTAATGTGAATGTGATAAAGCCACAAATATCCGCTATTTCCGGATTTTAGGTAGGAATTTTAGCTTATTGTCCAAATCATTATTATTATTCATAACCAGCTGAACCGACAGACGTCCCGTCAGAATTTCAATTATTTATTTATTTACTATGGATGACTAAATTAACAGATTATTCATACAACAATCCCTTATACAAAAGGACGCTTTCCAATTTTTCATATTACGAATATTTTGAAATAAAAAATAGCCAAATTGGTCCAGCCGTTCTCAAGTGATGCGCTTACAAACAGCATTTACGAAGTACTAGCTTTCTCCCGCGGCTTCGCTCGCGTTTTTCTATGCCTCGAGAACAGATTTTTTTTCTAAATAAAAGGTACTCTAAGTCCTTTTCTGTACCCTTGACAACGTGTATGCAAAATTGAATGACTATCTGTTGAGTAGTTAATACGTAAAAGCGTATTAAACAAACAAACTCACTTTCGTATTTATAATAGGTCTTAGTTCGGAAGTTAGGAGTATTATGTTATAGATCTGGGGGCCTACCGCTACCGCTTACAGCAGTATTATTTTAATATTACTTCAGAGTAGAAAAGAGATGAAGCTCTACAGGACGCATAACTCCATCTCTTTCCCCCACGAAGTACCTAAGATTAAAATAATACTGCTGTAAGCGGTGGTGGTAGGCCACCAGGTTAGATTTACATTAAATATCAGTGAATATTCTAAGATGAACAGAATCGTGTAAAATAGAAAAAAAATTAAAATCACATCAAAGTGAACCAATTTGGTAGAATCGTGTAGCTTTACCTTAACATTTAAGTTTTGAACCTATGGTAGGTCGGTATAGTGCAATAAATCTACAAGAATAATTTAAATTTTGCATTCTACAGATACCATTGTAATAACAAGCAATCAGTCAAGGCAGTCTTTCGCAGTCCACTGCAGGATATGAGGGTTTCCCTAATTACCCGTCATTTGCTTCCAATCCTTCCTGCTGCTTCCCTTGTTACATAATCCTTAAGGTGTCCTAACATAAAGCGGCATAGTGCGCGGCCTCTTCGCTGTGATTGGAAGACTGCCGCGCGCGAACGCTTTTGTCTATCTAGCGGGCACAAACATATTTACCTAAGCCTGAGCGCGACAGAAATGTGTCCTGGGGTAGTAATATGAAGTATTAATGCCATCATTATTCCACTGCGAAAACGGGATGGTGCAGTCGGCCTTGTCTAGCTCCGTCTCTCTCTCACACTGCCACCAAACGCTGCGTGTTACTGCCGCGCTAGTGCCGCTCAATGTTTGGACACAGCTTTATATAAATTTTGTATAAGTACTGTAATATCCATAATATATATTTAAAATAAATTATCTTTTTTTAAATTATTGTATTATCAGCGCGGTCGTCATTTAATTTAATAATTATGTGAATTTAGTTTAATAATCGTATGTTGTGTTATACTAAGTGAAACTCATGCTGTGTCAACTCGAGAGCTGCTACCGTTTCGATATCAATACATTTTTCTCTTGTCGAAATAAACTATAAGAAAAACAATTAATCTATAAATGTCGTTAAGATAGCAGCACTACAGTAGATATCAAATTCGTGTAGCAACATTGCACGCTTTGTCATTTCACTATTTACATCATTTTTTCTAACCTCACAATCTATTGTATGAAATTACTATTTAGGTACATAAAAAACATAAAAAGCAAGCGCCTATTACAGCCGCATCGAGCCGCATCGCATCGCATTTCAATACAAAATAGAGCGGTGCAGCTCGCCTGTAATGTGCGATGGTTCATATAAAATGTACGAAAGTGATGTAGGAAGATTTTTGCGCTGTGCTGTGACCCACATGTGCGTCAGCCTTAAATTACCAAAAAAGGTTTGACAGTCTGTCTAAAATGATATGTTTCTATTCACCATTTCGGCTGACATTTCTCAAACTGGCCAATGTGCAGTGCACTTGTCATAAAATTATGTATGTTTGTAAAAGTCACTTGGTTCGTTTTAAAGTTCCACTATAATGACAAAAAATCTACTATATATAACTATTTGTAATGCGGTCTGAAAATACTAATAATAACTATTTGTAATGCGGTCTGAAAATATTGTACGGCTTTATAGAAATAAAATATTTTGTTCGGAGTAATATAAATTAATTAACCACGCAATAAGCAGAAGTATTACCTAATTATTAATTAATTATTGCGTTAAGCTGTGCATTCATTTGCCCATGAAACAGCATGAACAACGTTCTTCTCTGTTCCAAAATTATTATAATGGACATAAAAACGAAATAATTATGCAAAACAATCAGAATTCCCGATACAATTTATTATAATATTTAAACTGAAATGCTTAATTTAATCACGTTTTATCATTCCTCCCAACGGAACAGTTCATATTTATTTAAAAAAAAGGCTTCATTACAATAACAAATAAAGTATAATTTCGTTTAGTTTTAATTTTATAAAGTTGCAACTTTTGAACAAAAGAAAGTGGTGGTCAACCTGTAGTTGTTATGAAATATTCGTGTTTCGTGGGCCCTCAATACGCAATTTATTGAATTTTATCAGATAGTATTTTCCTGGTTCTGTTCGAAGTCGGTAAAGTATTATTAAATTGCATTTTTTCTTTTTCTCAGAGTAATGAGGTGTTTTTTATTACTTACCATTTTTGCATTGTTTGTAATAGTAAGTTACAAAATTTAATTAAAATCTAGTTAGGATAAGAGTTAAATAAGTACACTATCGTAATAACCCTGTAATGTAAAAGGGAAAATAAATAAACAAATAAAATCAAGTTATGTTAAGCCGAGTTTCAGTTTATCGAAGATGAGAACATAGAATAGTCTACGGTCAATCAATTTCCTTTATCTCTGTACAATATGCACAAAAAAAAAAATCAGTAGCGCCTTCTATCATTCTGATTAATCCGCTTTGCAGTCGTTCTTTCATCGCAACTTTATAAATAAACCTGTAATTGAAAGCATTCCTCTGTTTTTCTCGTAGTTCGTTTTAATTTTACATAATTTATTACAAAAACAAGCCGTGTGCCCGATGAGTTTTCTATCGGCAAAAATGATGAACTTTCATTTAACCCCTTTTGCGAAGATATATTAAAAAAATCGATAAATAAGGAAGTTTTGTGCAAAATTCCAAGCTTCTGCACCCAGCGGTTTAGGATTTACGTTGTCTGTCAGTACATTTAGTATTTTTATTAAGTCGAATAGATTGTATTTTATCCTCTAATTTTATTAAAATGTTGTCTCATTACGAGTAGGTAATTAAGTTCCTATGACACGATTCGGACGAACGATTCAGCGGTCAATTATGACATCATTAAAACGAACTAAACATGAAAAAAAAAATATATTACAGCAATGCATCTTAATCTAAAATATATAATTTCCAGTCATTCGTGGTAACATTATAAGTAAAATGTTTATTGTTCACATTGCGGTAAAAAGTTGTTAGGAACTAAAAAATATATTTTTACCTGTGATTTAATTAAAAAGAAATAGGATTAGTAGACATTGCGACGACGATTGACATTCATAATTATGGATTATCTCAACACAAGGTATAAACTTATACGCACAAAGAAAGTTCCATCTCTCAGTAAAGTAGGTACCACGTTTCGGTATGTTATACTACAGAGTTTCACTAAAGTGTGATCATATGGTGACGGGCTGCTGTCTGCCAGTTAAAACTTTTGTTCGTTGGTAGTTAAAAGTTATGCAGTTTGTGCACTAACTCTCCTTTATTAGGACGTTTTCACTTTTAATTAACGCGTACATTGGCAACTGTGGCATGTATACGTATTTCAAGACAAACCTGACCTACCTATGTTTAAGATTTCGGGAAGATAGGAATTTGTATTTTATGCCCGTTTGTGCCAATACCTACACGGTTCACTTAAGTCTTTATTTTGGATGTATCAACCAAATTGACTTTCAATCATTGGATGAATTTGGTAGAACCGTGTATTATGGCCATTAGAAAATATTTTCGATTCAGATGTTTTTGTGTTCAATCAGGCATAATGTACCTAATTATGAGCGCAATTCCAGTGATGCAGTTAATGAAAATGGGCTTTATTGTTATAAAGGTGATAAAGTTTAAATTTGGTCTGGATCAAAAGGGGATGCTCACGCACCGCCCTTGCTTGCTGGATCTGGCTTCAAGAGCGGCGTTCAGTCAATAAATAATAGGTGCAATATTCACCACTGCACGACCGTCGAGAGATATTCATTCAAAATAATTAATATTTCGTATAGATGGGAAACGCCGCCCTCCCAATGGGTTCTCAGTTCCCAGATTCTGTGCGAAGTTTAAGTCAATCAGGATGAATGGTACAATCTTGACTGGTTTAACACTGGGAATGCATTCGAAATCTTGCAAATGGCCACTGCTTAGGAGCGTTAGAAATGGTTCCGCTACGAAAAAGTGAAAGCACGAAGTTTTCGTTTTACAGTTATATAAAATTATAATAAACAATAACAATAAATTATTCTTTGCCCTTACCCAATATTACTCTACAGCTAGTGATCTTCAAGCGCTACACAAAACCAAATACTGATTGTCAATATTGACTCAACCAACTCATAATAACGATAAGATTTCCGATTTTAAGAGTATTATTTACATCTTCCACCGTCAGTTAAAATCTTAGTTGATCCGCGGCATCAGTAGCTACTTTACACCTACTAGTACCTATTGGCACTCTGGGAAAATTACGTTACCTATTCGGTTATGAGATTAGCCCACCGCTAGCACCCGACTTACATGCAGTTATCCGTACACAAAGGGCGCTTCAGGCGTGCGATTATTCGGAGTGGTATCGAGAAACTAGATCGGTTTGCGATACCTATTATGCCGTTCTCGAGTGATTGTTTAAGATAATTTACCTTTATGAGTTAGGCATGGACAAAAGAACACACAAAATTGGTTAGTTAGTTATCATGAGGAAAGATAGCTGATTAATTATAGGGAAATACACTAGCACGGAATTGTTTTGTCATCGTATCGTAATAACATCCAAATAATAAGGAACTGTTTGACTTTGCCGGACAATAAATGAAGAATCAACAGTTAAAAACCGTTCATTACGCGCCAAAACAAAAAATCTTAATAATAATTTTTCATATTTCCCCTCAATATTTTATAAGCCGATTAGGAATAATTCCTTGAAAGAAAATGTTTTTCTTCTAATATTCGCTTCAATAAGCCTTTGGTTAAGCTAATAAGCATTAATTGGTTAAAAGATTGTACTTTTTAAGATTATTAAAAACCCAATTTGAAGTCACAGAATCGCAGTCAGATTCATACCCCTATATTTCAGGCTCCTATCAACTTAATTATTATTATTATTAATCTTAATCTTTTATTATTAACTTTATATTTTATTATTATTATATTATTAATGTATTAATTATAATAGTTTTCCTCCAGTTACCATGAGTTTGAGTTCGGGATTCAGTTAAACATTCCAAGTGCTGCCGATGGGCACTATAGCGCGATTAATTTCAGCGGACCCCGTAATGCATCTTCATCATTCTGTTTTTTTAAGCCATATTAAAATCCGATAATCATGATACGGATCCTCAAAATTTTTACATCGATCGTTAATTGAAATCGAACTTCTCAAAAGAGAAAATATCATGCCTCACATACGTCTGTTTGTATGTTCTTTAGTTTGATTGTTCCACTATCACGTAAAAAGTACGAAATCAATATGGTTAACTTTTACACTCAAATATTGTGTGTAACTCGATGTTTCATTTAGTTCTTGTTTCATCGCAATCGCTTCGAAATATCAAAAGATATATGAATTTAAAGTGTTCAAGAAGGAATTTTCATTCCGTAATGTACATACACGTAACGACATCTATTGATGCGAAATGATACTTACTACTTAATTACTAGGTTTGTGAAATCGTGTGATATAATAATATATGATCGTCATTTTCTTTGCGCAGAAACTTAACGCGATACATTGTGTATAGAATATAACTCTAAAGTTAGGTTAATTAAAATTTTCCAGATGCGTTGTTTATTTATTAGTTTAGTATTAGTGCGATAGGTGGCGTACCTATCTTTCAAATCATGATAATCATGAAAGAATAGTGACAAATGTTAATTTCTTAAAAAATATAGGTATTTAATCTTTAATTTTACACTTTTCTACATACATACCTTATTTAGCTTACAGAGTGTTCGAACGTTTTCCCATATATTTTGACAGTATCACTTCGTGCTCGATAGATGGCGTTGTTCATTTATTGTCATTTTCTGAATCGCGGTGTTAAGAGTCTCCGTCGAAGAATGACCTTCACCCAGATATTCCTAATAATTTTTAGAGCAGGTATATCTTTGTTTTTGACTTCTATAATGTCGATAATAATAATAAATAATAAATTAGAGATGGGTTGTAACAGGTGAAACACGATATCTGTGATAGGTATGGGCGTTATTTCACGTCACGCGTTACAATAACTGGCTACAGGGCATGTAACCGAATAACTAGTTTCGAGTCACACACAAACACGTGATTTTTGTAACTAGTTATATTACAATGCAGCACATAACTAAATACATATAGATATATACTGAGAAACCCTTAACTCTTTATAGAAAGCAAAATCAATTTATCAATCAAGCCAACAGACTCGATGATAAAAGCTAAAAAAATCAGTCCTATCCGCAACAGAAAATAAATGCCTTTAATAACATCAGACGAGCAATGCAGACTGAGTTTGCTGCGGAAACGTACACCAGTGTTTGTAAACAACCATAATTCGTAGTACTACGACGAGTAATTCGCAAGCTGAAATCAGGTTTTAGACTCGCTTTCATTTCTCGGAACTACGATACGTTCGCGTAAATTGTTAATCCATCCTGTGTTTGTAGCTGTATTTGTATTGTGATATTACAATTCAAATTGAGTTTACGAGCACAGGGTTCAGGAGCATGCTCGACAGGTGCAAACCAAACGTGCATACGTTTGATGAGCACCTGTTGTACGCACATAGACTCGATGCATGCTTGCGATTTAACACCAGTTTAAGTTGAAAATAATGTTGTGTTATCGCGTCTTTAATGTAAAACGTAGGTTTGTTAGATTGTAAGATCTTATTCTTAACAGGCAAGGGTTAAGATCCTTTTTTTCAAGAAATCCTTGTATGTACAAAACAAAGTTATGATTGATTTATGAGTAAAAATTATGTAAAATATCCGTGAATTTTTATGACAGAAACTGTCCAAATTGTAAGCCGCTTTCTACTTTAATAGTTTATTCATTTTAATACTTATAGCGCGTCACCTGTGTTGGCACGAGCGTACACCACAATGCAGCACCGCAATTTAAAATTATTTTTTAAAAACCAACTGATGATTAGTACTAAAGCTTATTTATTTTATACGGATAATCTTGATACTGGTCACATTCTTATATTGTTAAAAAAAACTCGAACTTAATACAAATACATAATAAACACTATAACATCGTAAAGATCACGCCTTAACTGTCTTACATGATGTTTTTTGTTAAATCAGGCTGAAAAACAGTCACCAATAATCAACACAATATGACACATAGCAATAGCACCAAGACAGCAGACTCAAGAACTTACAAACATAATCTCTAAACAAAAAGTCTTAAGACAAGTCGCAAAATGTGCAGCCAATCTAAATAAAGCTTTCATTCATAAATGGCTTGTACAAAACACTGGTTGACTTGATAAATCAATGAATGAAACCTACTGTGTATCAGAAATTCCAGATTTATACGACATAAAATCGGAGCGAATTCGTAGTATTTCCGCTCGACGCCCGTCACTGAACAGATTCCATGAAATGCATCACAGAGAAATGAAGCGAAATACAGAATTTTCCAGGGAAAAATCTTTTTTAATAAAAAAGTAATGCTGTCGCATTTTTTATAGAGTATCAAAAGATATCAAACAACGTAAAAATACTTTCTTCTTTTTCTACCACACAATTTTGATCATTTGTCTTCTATCAATGCACTATATCATTCAAATCATTTTCGGTGTTATAATTAGTATCGTCACGTGCATGGAATGTCTGTTACATCGTATACCATCTAACTCAAACGCTCTTCGCCATGTAATCATACTTCGGAACTCATTTTTATTATCTCTGTTGTAAACATTCATTTTTGTTTTCATTCATGCGAATTTGTTCTCACAATAGCGTGCCATTTTCCAGCAATATTATTGCCGGTAAACTGCACGATTAAATTCAACGTGTTTAAAATTAAATGTCTAAATTCCACAGGTATTTTTCACTGCTTAAACAAGAGTTTAATCAATACTTTATAACTTAAATGGCGTAATTTTTGAGATAAATATTATTCAGACACTATTTTGAAAACAATAAAACGTGTCCATCGTGAAATTGACCAGGGTGCAAATTTTTTATTTTGGATAAAACTTTTTTTTTTGGCTAAACTCAAAACCCTTTTGTTTCGGTAAAAATTCCGACGTTAATTTTATTTCCATACCAGTTTGTGGGTATCGCTGAACATCAAAATTGATTAGGGACCCTGTCGTGGCCATCGAAGCTAATTGGCAAACGGTGAAAGGTTCGATGCTGAGTAGGTACTCGTAGCACCAACCGTACAAAATTATGAGCCACGCACTCTTTCGGTAATCCAAATTCCAAACCACAAACTCTGCGTCGAAATAAAATACACATAATAACACGGGAAGACAATGACGAAATGAATCAGGAAGTTAGTTATGTAAAAAATAAAATAAACAAGTAGTTTTGACGCAGTGGTACCAGACCATGTGGGCCGGGAGGCCGGAGGCAAGCTGACACGATATGCGACGACGGAGGAAGACGAGACCACACTCAGGGAGCTACTACTTAGGTACGTGACCATAGCGACAATACCGGATAGCTTTCCGCCTTTAATACTGGCTTCATTTGCATACGATCATAAGGATCTCTCTGTGTCGATGTGTCTTCTACATTTTGTTTCACCTTGGCTTAGCATCCTATCTCGTATATCGATAAGACGATGCGTTCGACGAGTCCAATCGCGGTGGCTGAATCATTCACAGCTCCTATCATAACATCGGACCATGGCACCGTGGTTAGCATCTATGGCCACGACCTTGTTTGTCTCTCGCTGCCCGGAACACATGCGTGCTTAACACCTGCCTCTGACATTAACCTTGGGATAGGACGGGGTTATGCTTGCATGGGTGTGGTTGTAACGTTTTAATGTAGTGTAATCAAGTGTTTTCCATAGAAATTAGAAGGCAATAACTTTCCTAAACAAAGTTTCATTTTTTTTCGTTTCTCGAAAAACAATGTACAGAGTTTTAGTTACAGATGAAATTGATCTTAACTTACTGCATTCACCTTTTGTCTTTGTTCACCTTTCACCTTAAAGTTTTGGTAACATTTATAAATAAATGAGCATAACTTTACTTTGATTAGCACAATGGTATTTATAATTCACACGAAACACTAAATATGCTTAAAGAATTTTCGTTGAAAAACTTATTAAAATTCCATTCTGTGATATCAATAACACTTTAGTTACTAATAATTATATTTTTATAGATTCTCAAAAACTACACAAGAGAATTGTAGATGGAATTTGAAAGAATGTTAGAACAAAAGTCTTATCATTTATTTTGTTCGACTATTCAACCAAACTCTAAATAATTTGTGATCTAAAGCAGTTAATATGAAAACTAAGCACTTTCTGGGTAAATAAGCAGTGTGATGTTGATAAATGCTGATGTTGTAATAATATAACCCATTTGTTTATATGTCGAGGTCGTCGGGCCTTCCTCGCTTATCACAGACAACATACAGGATGTTTACTTAACCTTGTCAACGTTTTGATGTTGCAGATAATTGCATTATTTGGTTAAGGTTGGTAAGCTTGTTGTGTAGTATTTCGCTTCGTCTCAGAAATAGAACAATTGAGAAATAGCTTGGCAGCTATTACATGCCTAGCATCACGCACCTGGATTGGTCTCTAATTCAGTAATGAACTTTTGACGGTCAGTTTGGTTGATCGGGCTTGTTTGTAACGCGACAAATCTCGAAACAATACACACTTGTTAGTTGTCGTGTAGCGAGGAAGGTTCAACGGCTAAGGTCCAAGCCTGCTGCTGGTGTGACTAACATTGACTTTGGCTGTAGCCTACAGAGACAGGTGAGCATAATGAGCATGAATCTATCCGCCAAACTGGATGACCTGCAACGTGGGGACCGCCAGCTCGAGACGACGGTCGCTCTCTGCGAGATCCGCACGCAGCTCCAGGAACTGACCAAGAGCGTGGAATCATGCCAGAGTGAGGTCTCCGAGGTAAGTCCCCTGTACACTGCTACAAGGATTTTTTAGCGCTCGCTCGAATAAAGTTGATAGTGTGGCGCTGTTGGTAAACATTTACTGCAATAGTTTTGTTTGAAAAAACAAGATGGCGGCGTTAGTTCCGATTTTGACCACGCGCCAAAAGATCCTTGTACAGCTGTATATTGTTTTATTTAGGTACAGACTAAGGATTGCTCGCGTAATGATAAAGTGTGCAATGTCAAAATGATGTAAATTAGAGCAAAATTCAAAAGCTATTTAATTTCAAAGTATAGCATATTTGTTCAAACATAAAGGCTTCCACATAAACATGTTATATCCTGCGCTGTCAAGGAAACCCGCCTTTGAATTTTGCTTCGCGTACCATGTTTGTATACGGACATCCTTTGGGGTGTAGGCAAGCGTGCAACGAGCTTCCTGTGACGACACCGGCCAAGTTCAGATCTTATGAATAGTCTGTAATAAACATATCAACACACATAAAAGATGATGAACCGACCGACACGGATTTTATAGACTTGGAATCTTGAATAGAATCAAATAGTATTGAACGAAAATCAAAGGTTATGAAAATGTTGTTGAATGCACCACTGCTATGTTTGTCGCTGATGGTAGAACCTATTCTAGTCTAAGCAAAGTAGCAGAACTGGAATACCTATAAGTAGAAACTGTGCTCGCCTCAGAATCCAAGTAACACCTTTGACAGCTTATGCTTTGGTTTCGACATGTTTCCGTCTCTACCTTACCCTTGTAGTTTGACAGCTGTGCGACATTGACAGGAAAAACGCTTAGTCAAACTAGGTGCTAAGTATCGTTTATAGATTTCGGCTTTAGTTACTTAGTCTGTGTATTTGCAGTACTAAGTCGAAGCATTTATTTTAATTAAACCAATCAGCATTTTTGTATTGTCAAGGGGTCGGTCACGCAGAAAGATGAAGCTATTTTATTCCAGTAGTAGTTCTCCGTTCTTCTCCATAGTTCCTATGGAGAAGAACGGGCAAGAAACTCCACGGACACTTTACCGATGTCAGCCAATCAGAACACAGATATGTTCCCGCACACTAAAACTTAATGTTTTTATTTATTTAGGATTTCCAAGGAATACACAACTCAATGTTTCAAATTAAATCTAATTGTCTAAGAGTACTCTACTGAAGGACTGATGGCCGTCAAAGTAGAGTCCTTAAGAGGGAAAGATACACAAAAATGCCGGCAAAAAAATGCTAAATATTTTCTGCAAATCGTAATATAGGTACATGTTTTCATGAAGAGTCAACAAATTATTTTTGACAGTAATAATGATGATTATAATTTAGTATTTATTTTGTCATAAAGGCTGCGAATCGAATTTTGTTTAGCATAAAACGTAAATCAGTGCCGCAAGTTTTCGCAAAAAAAATAAGAAAATTTGAATTGCCCGGGCTGCATCGAAGGAATTGGGTTGACCTTGAATCTGTGAACTTAGCGCATCATTTTATGTGTGGGACACACATAAAATGATGGGGAAAGATACAGAAGGCCCCCGGGTTGTCTCGACCCGCCTTAAGAGAGGCCTCTGTCCAGCAATGACGACTCATTGATGGTGAATATGGAGATAGTTCTTGCTTCGTGCTTGAACCGTGCACTAGCTTCTGACGTTTCATAAGTGTACCCATGTAGGTTTATGTGAAATAAAATATTTAGATTTTGATTCTTCGAATAAACATAACATAACATCACGCCTGTATTCCTTGAAGGGTTGGGCAGAAGTGTACCGGTAGTACACCCACATTTCGCCAGTTAAGTTTAAGTTTCATGTAATAGGCGGTGAGCCATCTTGAATCAACCAGGCATAAATTCAGACGCTGCTAGATAGACCTGATAGAAAAACCCTACGATTTTGTATAAAATGTATTATTATTTATGATATATCATCATCACATTAAAATGAGCGAAACATATCAATATTTTATGAATACATGTCGATACAGCGATATTAATTGAGGCTCATTAAATATACAATGCGTATGAGGGCAGATAATGACACGGCAATCGGAGAACACTTAACACGATAATATCCATTGATAGATGATGTTTGGATGCAGTTCAATTGATGATGTTTGTTTTGAAATATTCGCTCATTTTGACCATTGAGCGAATATTTTATTGATAGTGCAAACTTGTTTATTTTATTTTCATGGTATTTTAACACTTCACCCTTCGGAAAGTAGACACCATATGTTAATAATTGATGTTTTCATCATCATCATCATCATTTCAGCCGAAATTATGATACTGCTGGACATAGGCCTACCCCAAACACCGCCACTTCGACCGGTTCTGTGCTTCTCGCATTTATATTATCAATTTTACAGTGAATGTAACATAATTTTGAAAAACCGTAATCTTGGGCTTATTAAGCTAGGTACACAATGAAACGAATACCGCGCGGGACGCGGGACACGACTTTTATAATGATTAGGAAGTCACGCGACTATTCGCGCCAGTTTGAACACCTACTTACAAGTTTTCACAAACGGTGCGGGTGGATTAGCCCCGCATCCCGCGCGGGATCCGCCCGGAGCTTTAAGTTGGTATACTGTGTTATAATTTAGGTGTACAATAGAGTAATTTACCTATTCTTGTTTATATTTGATAACTGCAAAATCTACGCATTTATTAACTTAAGACGATCTGATGTTGTATTTAGGATAGTCTTGGCATGAGGATACTCTTTAACGGCCTCAAGTACATATCTTATCGAGACAGTAAATCAACAAACGTAACATGGGCAATGGATACACGTTTAAAGATATGCTTGATTAATATAATTACTAAATAATATTACAATATAATAGTATTAATCAAAATAATACCAGTATATTATTGCCCACTGCAGGGCAAAGGCCTTTTGTCATACAGAGAAAGAACATGCATTAATCACCACGCTTGCTCTAGGCAGATTGGCGATTTCAGACTTATTATATTAAAAGTAAAGGTGTCGCCACGATTTTTTGTCCTTCACTGATGTCTGTAATGTCTACGATAATCTTAGAAAGTACATAAATAAATACATCGGTACTAGCCTGATACTTGCTTAATAATCGCCTTTAATTCGTCATTGTCGACCAAAGTCTTCGGACGACCGCGAGGTTCATTTTTCAGGTCGAAATTTCCAGAACGGAAGCGAGCAAACCAATAACAGGTGGTGCGTTGGTTTGTAGTGTTAGCTCCGTAAACGTCGTTGATGTTGCGTGCCGCTTGTGCCGCGTTGCTGCCACGACGGTACTCATATTCCATAATTACTCGAATTTTTAACGTATCCATGATGACGAAAAAGATTGAAATGCGATGAAAATGTAACACTAATCATTAAACAAATGACTTTTGAAAAAAGAATTCCATGTTTTTAAAATAAAATTAATTTGAAATTAGAATTCTTAGCCAAACAAAAATTATTTTGATTTGAAATGGCCAGTACTGCAGAACGGCAATTTCATAGGTAAAGACCTATTACTTCACTGAGAATTTAAATACTTCGGTTTGGAACAGAACCAATGCACTTTCAAAATAATATTTGAAATGGAACCGTTTTCACAATACATCAATACTACAAAACATTTTGTGTCGCACTATCAACGAGAATTCTATAGTGGAGTTTATTTATAGTGGGTATGCGGTAAAATTATAAATGCACGGGTAATTATTCCTTTGTCTAGTGCATCAAAGGAATAAGGCAAAATTACCCGTACTAATTTTCAAATCAAATCAAATCAAAAGTCATTTATTCAAACTAGGCTGAGAATCAGCACTTTTCGAACGTCAAAATTACATAAGACAGTCTCCCAAAACGCCCACCCTTCACCACTACCTAGTGCTTTAGCTGGGAAGAAGAAGTGGTGCAACAAACTCCCCAGCAGTTGACATGAATATTTACTTCGTAAAGTATTATAATATTATTTTAATTATTGTGAATGTGAAGACTATATATATATATATATGGCTTTCTTTTTCCTTCATTTTCTCAGTTTGTTTAAATCATGGTTTGGCAGTTTGAGTAATTTATGCGGTGGATAAGCCGAAATTAATGAAAAAAGCCGAATGTCCTAGCTTTGGTATTTGTGTTTGTCGAATCGTTAAGTTCTGATTTTGAGCAGCAAGATTAATGACAAATACGGGCACTGACTGGACACTGGACAGGTCTACTCAATATGTGTGGTTCTTTCCTCGTAATCTCTGAATTTGTTTCGGCCTTTCTTCTCAGAGTAGTCAGATAAGAAACGCCGATGTCATCTAGTTTTTAAAACAGGGCTCGGAAACCGGTAAATTTTCTAAATCGGTTTCGGTCATAGACCCCAGACTGGAAACGATTGCGGTTTAGGTTTCGGCTACCGGTGTTTTAACCGGTAAATAAGAGAACCCGTTCTTTTACAAATTCCGATTCCGTTGAGCGAAATTAACTGGTTAATTTGACTTTTGACGGTATATACGAGTTCTACCTACTAATTTATCTCTCTCTTACACCTACAATAACAAAGCTCTCCCTCTAGTCGCTCTACGCCAACGAAAAACGCACTCACAAGCAGTTATTTTTGCGCAGGGAAACAATTCCCTGTTAAGAAAATGTAAGCATAAGCATATAACAAACTATTAAACGGATATATACCTATAAAGACGTACCATAAAACACTTATTTTTTTTTGTTTTTTGGTTGTACTGGAACGTAGACATAGAGTACAGTTATTTTTTTTTCTTTCTTCCGTTTCTACCCATGATAAATTATGTATAACATGTAGCGGCCGCTAAATATAAAACTAAATTCAAAATATAGGTACAATAACGTTACATAATAGCGTTATACAATATAGTTCCCGTAACCATATGAACTAATTTCTTGGCAATTTGACGAAAATCTATCGGAAGAAAATCTTCAACTATTAATTTAGTTACGATCCGGGTGGAACGCTATTTTAACGTTATTTCATAACGTTCAAGTCCCTAAACTAAACACAAACAAGTAAGCGCGTGCGTGAGATTGTGACATTGTGTGGCAGCGGGCGTGCGTCTGAGTAAAACCGGTTTATTCAGGTTAGAGCGAGTTTTAAAGTTATATTCTCTGTAATAACCGGTAACCGAAATGATTTAGGTTTAGTCTTAACTGTTTTTGTAACTAACCGGTTAATCGATGAACGATATTATAACGGTTTTATGAACAATATTACCCGGTATTTCTAAACCGGTTCCAAGCCCTGTTTTAAAAAATTGTTTGACGTGTAAAACTGTTTGTGCGAACCTACTTACAGAAATAAAATCATTTATTAATCACACTACGAACTAAATCATGCTGCTCGGTTAAAAGGAAATTGATAATGGCGATTTAATTTATTAATCAAATACTGAATCGATATTTTGTAATGTATATTATATTTTTGATAACTAAGGCTCTGCTAGAAGTTAAGAAAGACACGGTCCTTTTATTTAGTTTTAACATTTATCTCAACTACTCAATAAATAATTACAATTTGCAGTACTCCCGATGGAATTAATTTCTTTCTTATAGTAAAGTATCGTAAAGTACACAAATAAATATTTTAAAATGGTCTTCAATCTCAATAATTCTAGTTGAGGTAGATGAGGACTTGCTAGTGAAAATGTTATGCTTTACGAGACTGCTACGATAAACTAGAAAAGGGTGCTACACCTTGCTACGCGGAGCTGCTACGCGGAGCTGCTACGCGGAGCTGCGAAAACTGATTTTTATTGCGAAATGGGCCTGCTTTTGACCTCGATTTCACTTGATGGATAAAGTCCACGATGGGACGAGCATTGACGAGCAAGCCCAGAAGGTGCCTGTTCACTCTTGCTTTGAAGGTAAAACAAACGGGAAAGGAACACAGACGCTGGCAGAGTTTCACTCTTTGGTCGGGTGCATAATAAAATGTGATATCGACCAAGTGCGTATGGTACGTCCCTTTAGTACGTCTGAATTCCGGTAGCACAATGTCCGAAGTACTGTCTGTAGAAGACCGACAGGGAAGCAAAACTACGCCAATGAGCTTCATTATTAACTTGGCAAGTGAAATACACCACGTAACCGTCTTTAAGATATACGAATCGTGAAACCCAATAAATATACGGTATACTTTATAGTCTTACTACATTTTGAATAAGTTAGTAACCGCTGCTAAGTTATGTAAAGAGAATTGGCGGAAACAGACGAGGTGGCGTATATTTTCTAGTGATTCTCTCGGAGTTCAGGCGTTAAGGCATAAGTTATGTATGTGCCTTCAAAGACATGAGGAGACTTTCGTTGTACGCCCGATAATAGCAAGGTCGCGAGGCGAATTTTAAAGAAAACGTCCGGAAATCTATTGTTTTAGAAAATATTATTATATTGATCTAAACACTGTTCCGAAATTGAATTACTTGTTTATCGTAAGTGAGTTTTTAGATGTGAGATAATACAGTAGCGTATTGATTACATTTAAAGAAAATCTCATTTAGTGAATTATTGCTAATTCATAATAAAAAGGTTCTAAAACTGTAATTTAAAAATCTGTGGTGCCGCGTGATGGATTAAAATATAATGAAATTAAATGAAATAGAAAAAACACTATTTCATTATAAGATTCTTGTACAAATTGTAAGTTTCTCTTTTATATCAACAATTTGACAATGTAATATTTATTTTTATTTAAAAAGATATGTAAAGTATCTCACTACTGACCGTATAAGAGCTTAAAAGGCTCATAAAACAGTATTTTTGAACTCGAGAAAGTTGTCCAACTAAAAAAACATTTATCGAAACTAAAGTTCACTTCCCACAGCCCGTCTGGCAACAATGTCGTCCACCACACCTCGTCGATAAACCTACATAGCAAGGAAAAATCTAAACACTGCCAACGTTGTAACCATCTTAAAAATGTTATAGCAATTGAACTCAATACTGCTAAAGCGCCTTTCAGAATCTGAAAAATGAATCTTAGTTTCCCAATAAATTCCATTCTCAATCAATCTGCCTAGCCTTTTCCCAACTTTGTTGGGGTCAGCTTCCAGTCTAACCGAATGCAGCTGAATATCAGTATTTTATATGGAGCGACCTGTAAGACCTCCACAACCCATTAACTGGGTAATATGATACCCCTAGGTACAACTGGTCGTCAGGCTTACACCCGGCAGACAGCCGGGGCCGGCAGAACGAGCTTTCCGAAGCACGGAGGAGTTTCGGTATGTAAAGATGGTCACCCGTCCACGGACCAACCCCGGCAAGCGTAGCTTAATACATGGATCGACCCGTGCGGCTGTTCCTTTCTCAACAGCAGAAAAATATAAGCGAAGGTGTTATTTAGTAAATAAATGCGGAGTTTTTACTCCGTGTTGAGCATACTAATTACCCGACTTGTCGCGAAGTGTTAAGTAATTAAACCGCTTTCCATTGCAGCTGGAGCCTCTGATGGTGGAAACAATTATATCATATTGTAATGCTTTGTATATTATAGAATATAATTTTATTACAGAGCAGTAGGGTTTGGAATAGGGGGAGGAACGCCTTTGCGCTGCGGTGTAGCAATGTTTTTTAACTGGATCAGTATATATGGGTAACAGAGTACAATCAGCAAAAAAAATAAAAACGAAGCCTTATGAGATACGGGAAGCTTAATTGAAGAGCTTAGAGATACTATTCTGTAGCCAACTGCAGGCAGCAGCAGCAGGTGACGTGTCGCCGCGACACTACTGATTTCTATGTATTTCTGCTGCCTCTAGTGGGTTACGGACTTGTATCTTTAAGCTTAAAAAGAATCATCAAAGAAGTATTGGAGTCAATTTTACTCCAATATTCTTTGAAAAAATCTTTTATTTAAGACCAACTTCTACTATCCAATGATCCTTAAGCTAAACTGCGTGGATTAGTATCATTTTTTTTCTGTCAATTTTTCTCATTGTTTTGAACAACTCGCAATTAATAAAATATCAAGTATGCCACAATTTTTTCATGAAAAAAGAGCTAAGTTTCCCTTTATTTACTATGGATTTGGATTTCACCATAATGTCCCAATAAAAAAATCACTCTGTTTAGTTACCTACATTATTACATTCTCACATTCGTTGCATTTTAATCTATCCCACTTAAGAACTCTCTCTTACTAAAACCAGTTTATTAATACACCCAAATAACCAATAACTAGTCAAATAATACTTTCTACCAAAGTAGGGCACCGCTCGTTAACTTGGCAATTACACGTAAGTGCCTAAGTAGTTCGTAGTTAGATGGGCTGCGGCCGGGTCAAGGTGCGGGCGAGTCGAGACACTGGCGACCGACGACCACTTGACTGGAGGTCAAAGTTACACAGAATAAAGATCCTGGGCTTGAGAGTTTGTGGACAGGCAGCATAAGAGGTAAACAATGAGCCTGAGCACGCTGCGCTGCAAAGGTAAATTCGAACGGTTTTAAAATACGATACGTAAATTCGAATGATTTTAAAATTTAAAACACGATACGTAAATACGAACGATTTTAACATTTAAAATAATTGTGTTTGCCGCTAACATTTAAACCAGAATACTATTCTATGATAGTTGTATTTTCGATGACGTTGACGCGCTAATCTAGCGAAATAACAGTCTGATTTGAAAAAAAAAAATGAGCTATTTCAACTCAATTTCCTCAAGAATTAGGTTATTTGATAGCCTAATTCATCAGGAAGGTTATAGGCTATTTAACATCTACGACCGTTAGGAGCCGAGCACAAAAGAAAAAAGTCAGAAAGAACCCTAAGCGAAAACAAATAAAAATAACGGCGGGCGATGCGATGCGGCAGGGTGGAACGGAGAAACAACAACACGCCAACGAAGTCGCAGGCAAAAGCTAGTAAACAATAAATACAAACGAACCAAAATATCGAACAATAAATATTACAATACTCAGAAACCTCTACGTATAGTTACAAAAATATTTTAGGCAAATACACATGTTGATCAACTGAATATACAACTGCACTGTGTACCTTTTAATATCTATATACCGCCGGCCTTGAGAGTTCCGAGAATTTGATTCGGGGGGAGGTCCTATTTACAAAATAGTGCATATCTATGTAAAGGCTTTTCCACCTAGATTCGTTAGGTTTACACCCATCCGCCACGCCCACCTACGATATATAATGATAGAATGAGACATAAAAGCGTTGTTTGACTGCATTTGAGTAGTCTGTCCGATAGTAAAAAGGAAAAATTGTGCCAGGCTCTGTTGTTATTGTTGATTAGCTTTGAAAACACTGAATTCACGAGACATGACAGAAAGAATTGGATTGAATAGTAAAAATGTGGAATAAAAATAATTAACACAGTTTTTCAGTAGGTAAGTACCGTTTCGTTCCGAACTAACTACTTATCAATTTATTTAACACTAGCTTCTGCCAGTGTCTTCGCCTGCGTTATCTATATTTATAAATATATATATAACAAAGAATCCCTATTTCCCTTGGTCACGCCATCACCCGTGAACGGCTGTACGGATTTGTATAAAATGACGATGACCATTTATGCCCTAATCGATTACAGCCAATTCATAAATTAAAGTATCCTTCATTTATTCAAACTAGATTTAAGGTAATAGTCTAAAGTCAATCAAAGCCTATGTTTAAAATTGAATAAAAATAAATATTATTTGTAGTTCCGGTTACATTTTCGATTTAATGGCGACGATAAGTGACAGATTACAGTTCATTTCGTTCATTCGGTTAATGTGATCAGATTAGTGGTAGGAGTATTCCTTATTTTTGAGGTACAGGAGGTAACCATGGAGGTCACCATATTATTTATTTATTGATATGGCACTTCAACCAACGCACTAAAACATACACAAATAAAAATCACACAGTTTAAGGTATTGTGAATTCGTCACATACAGAAGTGCACAGCACTATCTATAGAACAACATGCAACATATTATTAGTGTTATAGTATAGATTTATATGTTCTTTTGTAGGTATAGTATTTTTTCCGAAGCAGATTCTTGTTGTGATTCTTGATTTGTGGGTAAAAATAATTATCTGTCTGAAAACACTGATACTAGTTGTCACTCGCTCATTCACTCACTTATGTCACTCGT
Source organism: Lithophane semibrunnea (assembly GCA_947363905.1). Lineage (NCBI taxonomy): Eukaryota > Metazoa > Arthropoda > Insecta > Lepidoptera > Noctuidae > Lithophane > Lithophane semibrunnea. The sequence goes on along the minus strand of OX376186.1, from coordinate 2,593,310 downwards.
CGCCATAGAAACCTACTGTTACGTTCAAACCAAAACGTTGAGTTCTTTGGTGTGTTATTGTTTGTTTGTTTATTTATTTATTGTTTATTAAACACTTAGCCGCACATTTTTTGCACTTTAAGCTCGATATACACATTCTTGAAAGCGATATCTCATTGACGATTTTGGTTTTCTTACTGGACTTACGATACGTGTCAGTTTATCGGTAATTGGATACGATAGTGCTCTGATGATTGAAATCGTACATCACTGTTTCGGTGAATCAAATGTGTTTTACGCGTGCAACGTATTTAGATACGTGCATTCAGTGAATTATCCGCGCAAGTACAAACCATCTTGATGGAAAACAACATGACGTGTTGGATCATTCAGTCTCCTTCAAAATGACTAAATGGTGCTGATCCACGCATTTTGTTGGGACTGTCAATACTACTTCGTCTGTGGGACCGCCCATCTCTTCACTGCCATGGCTTATAATTATTTAGGTTTTTGAAATAAATGCTTAAAGATTGAATAAAAAAGGCGTACCTACGCTGTTTGTGAGAGATTTGTTTTACTTTCCTTTACACTGATCGCCTTACTAGTATGTGGAATTATTCGATAAGTTACAAGCATCTGGTAGGCCCACTCCAGATGTTTTTAGCTATCCTAAGTCAGCCTCTCCACCAGAGACGTGCATATCGATAGAGGTGTATCTAATAGGATCGTTTGATTTTCATAGCATAGTTTGATTTCATTCTGCCTCTCCCAGTACCCTATATAAAAATGTGCTCTGTGTCTCCCAGTCTTGGTACATTTTAAGCTGGTCCCAGCCGCTGCCGACCCTAGTGACGAGTTATGCCACATAATGTTGTTATTTATGTTGCTAAATCTAGTCAAGCCCTACTAGGTTAAGCCAATTGTTACTTAAATCGAAATTCGTTACTGAACAAATCTATACTAATATTATAAAGCTGAAGAGTTTGTTTGTGTGTTTGTTTGAACGCGCTAATCTCAGGAACTACTGGTTGGAATTGAAAAATTTTTGTGTTGGATAGTCCATGTATCGAGGAAGGCTATAGGTTATATAACATGACGCTACGACCAATAGGAGCGGAGCATAAATGAAAAATGTTGCAAAAACGGGAAAAAATATTCCTTTTTGAGAGCTTCCGTTGCGTGCGCTGCGTAACCGGTTTAAGTTACGCAAATATCATGTATTATGGAATTGTTCCTCTTTAAAAGTTCTAAAAAAAAATCCGCGACAGCATATGTCTATCTTTTAAGATTGACTCACTATAACCATTTTTTATGGTTATCAAATTTGTTCGAAAGTAATGCATTATTTGTGAAGGAGTTTTATCAACATAATAATTAATTCTTATTCAAATAAATAGCTTTAACATCAAGGGTATTTATGTAGCAGCAAAATACTTTTTAATTCATTCGAATCGGACATTTAATTTCGAAGTAATCATGAATATAAAAATGTAATACGCGAACCGTTCGACGCCGGCGCGACTCTCCCTACTCTAGAGAGGAGAGGATGGGCACACGGGTAGACCATGAACTGGAATAGGACATAGGATCCGTTTTATCCCTAACCCTACGCGGGTGAAACCGCGAGGCACAGCTAGTTATGTATAAAAACGCCTGTCACAAAATGATTCGCAATCAATAGTTTTTTAAGTGTTACGGATCAAAAATGCCATGAACATATTTTTTTGTTACCGAATATTCAAGAAACTGCTACTTTATCTGAAACAGGAGGAATTCTTTCAAAATGTAGGTCAAAAAGTGCTTTTACGAGTAAATTCACCATGTGCAGCTTAGTAACGTGATTGTTTTAGTAAGGGTATGCATGTATAGGACCTTGGTCATGGTCCTTTGGCACAGGCGTAGACCATGACCTGGAATAAGACATAGGATACTTTTTATCCCGATATTCCCACGGGATTGAGACTTACGTGGGTGAAAATTGACGCCTTGTAATAAAGACATCCAATAATAAATTAATGAATAATGAAATGAGAACAATAGACATTAGAAATTGGAAATGTAATATTATATTTTTAAATAACTTTATATAAGAATGCATGTAATTATAAATAGATACTAATTGTTGCGGTGCCCTAGCAGGGTTCATGTACGAAACTTTTAAAATGTAACAAGACCTTGTAAACGTCATGAATGCAATAAATAAATAAATACTCATGTATTTATTTATTTCGGGGTCGTTATTTATATAACGACCCCGATTTACGAGTTGTAGGTCATAGGTTCGAACCCTGACAGGTGCTTTACTTTGTGTAAATTATTTCATCACCACTGCCCTCAAAACGGTGAAGGAAAAACATCGTGAGGAAACCGGCATTTCCTAGAACCAAAAATTCGAAGACGTAACATTTACCAACCCACACTGGACCCGCGTAGTGAATTACGGCCCAGAGAGGTGAGAGGGCTCACAGAGAGGAGGCCATGCGTCCCAGCAGTGGGAACATTATATAAGCTGATTATCTGATTGATAAACAGACGAAGCGATATGCAAGGATTTGGGGCCTTAGGGGATTGTTTGACGCTGTCTTTTTTTAAATACGGACACGCCGACTTCTACACTATGTTTTCTTTCACTTTAACTAACAGCGCTATTATAACAAATTACAGAACTGCGGGTGTACTACAATTCTGCCCAATCCTTCGGGGAATACAGGCGTGATGTTATGTTATACTCGGCAGCCTAGGTTCAGATCCGTGACCTAAAATGCACAAACCGGGGCTGCTACCACCAATAGCTCTAAAAGATTTACGAGAACGAAAAATCCTCGAGTCGAAGCTTCATTCTCGTACGATTGCCCACATTCAGGGCACCTACGTGCCATAAATAGCTCGATGATTGTGCGGCCGTACCGCAGCGGTATTGGATCGCGTGTGTAGCGTGCAAGACCGTGCACCTCGCTGGAAACCTTCGTCTTGCTGCCTCGGCACAATAACCTGTAACGGGTTCTGATTTATTTCCAACTAATACTGTACCGCTGTGGCTCTGTTGGGTTGAATGCAACTGATTTTAGTATAAATACTGATTTTAAGTTACAAATTGGAAATTGATTTTTACTATCTAAAGTGGAATATGATGTAAACATACCTTCATACGAACACTCCATTCCCCATAGACGGTCGAGGTGCATATTAAACCCATGTTGCTCCAGTAATCGCACCTTCAAACTAACGCTGTATGTTTTGTGTTAAGAGGCTTAATTTTGCCGATTTCGCTGATTTACGTGATTTTACAGACGCGATTTTACAGTTACAATACTGTATTTCTATAAGTTTTAATGAACAACATAAAAGATCATTTCAATTATGTTAAGAAAAACTGAACTACTGTTTTGTGAATTTTGGCCTCTTAAGACCTCACATTTTAGTAAAATGCTATGTAGCCATTCGCAAATTCAAGAAATGCACTATTCAAACGAGTTTCATTAAACGTCAAGTGATCATGTTCCATACTTTTGTTGCACAATTATTTATAATGAACGGACGAATTTAAATGGTTTAATGGTAACGTTTCTCTGTTGCTTTTAATTACACAGAAGACCTTACATAATGCTAAATGTTCTTGGAACTTGCAATTTATTTTTGTATTGTGCTTGGAACTTGCAATTTATTTTTGTATTGAATAGTGCGATAGAATTGTTGACACCAACACAATGAGATCATACCCCTATAAATACTGCAGTATTAAGCCCTATCCAAAAAAGGAATAAACTCTATCGATGAGGTTAATTTGTGTTAAGAAGAGTAAATCACAATGATGTAGAAAAAGTATTTTACGGTCGAATGTAGACCATAATATGTTTTCTTATAACACACACTGTGCCGTTATTTAAAACAAACAACAAATTAAATACAATTGTAATAAAATGGTTATTAATCAATTAATTCATCAAATCTAAAAGATCAAAAGTTCATTCGTTTGATCTTTTTTATGTATGTTGTATTATGAACGATATATTGTTGTTTCTATAAATTGATGGATTGAGTATCATTTATTGAATACAATATACGTAGAGTACACTCTGCGTCCAGTGCTCGGTGTGGAAACACGTCGTGTTCTGGTTTTCGACTAGTCAATCGTCATCCTGAGGATGCCTCGTTGAGAGGTGAAACACGTGTCGACTTCTAACAGGGTTTATATATCTACGTACGTGTATAATTACTGCTATTGTATTTTATAATGGATTTCCGCAAAGTCACGCCTGAATCAATTAACTATTTATTGTCCACCATTTTGTAGGAGACGGATGGCTGATGAATTGATTGATAGCATAGAGGTGGAAACTACAATGAAGTTTGAGAGATAGGACATAAACATTATATAATAATACCAGCCTGTTACTTTCCTACTGCAGGACAATGGCCTCTTCTCATACAGAGACGGCACGAGGATTGATCACCATGCTTGCTCAAGACGGGCTGGTGATTTCAGACTTATATCCATACTAATATTATAAATTCGAAAGTAACTCTGTCTGTCTGTCTGTATGTTACCTTTTCACGCCTAAACCACTGAACGGATTTCGATAAAATTTGGCAAGGCGATAGATGGCATCCCGAGGAAGGACATAGGCTACTTTTTATCGACATATCACGCAGGCGGAAGCTAGTTTACTATAAGTCCAAGCACCTCACGATTAATTCCTTCACTGATGTCTGTGATGTTGGTTAGGACAAACAATGTAAAAAAACAAACATGAGTAATATGTCTACCGCTTAACTGAGACAGGGCCTGCCATGGTGATGAGCGATTACTCCTTGCTGGTATTATGTACCAAGCGTGATTCTCTCAGCGAGCGTTCTGCCCACCAAGCAAGTGTCACTCTGCGAATAATCATTTTGATAGTTCTTGTCGCTGTGACAAACTAATGAAGAGAGAGTACTCGCCAGCAGTGTGAACAGTCAGCGATCAACTCTTTTACTTACACTTCAATTTTTTTGTATGTTAGGGAAAAAACCGTTGATAGCTAGCCAGTTCCTCGTCAGCAGTGGGACAGGTGTCTCATTCGCCCGCTGCCAAGCATCAACATCCGTCCCGCACCGCGCAGCTACCTCATGCACCGCTTCAGTTAAGCGGTAGACCTGGACCTGTAAATAAAGGCAAGCCCTTTTCTGTCAAAATAGGCAGAAGCTATGTAATACTACGTGGTCCTTACATACTCCTTTTGCTTGAGATCTAAAGAGACAGAGAATAACGTTTATTTCTCAACTTTCATTGGTGTTTAAGGTTTTTTTTAATTTTTGATCTCACCATTTTCTCGGCAAATAGCCAAGTATCGCTAAACTTTTACAACATGCACATTCAATTACAGGCAACTACAGCTTACACAATACGGCCAAATATAATCAAATAAAATCTACTGATAAAAATTGATGTTGGTATATAATTATACATTATATACCAACATCCATGCACAGGCATGTTTGACAAATACATCTTTATAACTAAAATCATGAAAGTTAGCATTTGCAACAACCTTCTCCATAAAAAAAACGTGTTTTTTGGTGGAGTACGTTTATATATACAGATGTTTTATCCTCGACGCGGGCCATGCTGCGAGCATGATACGATAGAAGCAAACGAAATGACAAATCTTGAATGGCGCCGAGAGCGTGTTCGGTCGTGACTTTCGATCGAGTTCCAGTAGTGCGCATACCATCTACCATCCTCCCACATTCTCCAGTCTCCCCGCGGTCATGGAGCTTGCAACAGCGTCCACACACCGGGATCTGAATTTAACAAAAAAACACGGACAGTATCCCGTAAGTGTCAATTGTAGTGTAATTATGTGAAGTTCAAACTCATGTGCAATTCCAAATGGGCAATTCTTAGTATCAGCTCGAAATCTGCACAGATAATGGCTACATATTCCTGGTCACTTATAACATAATTAACGAAATGTGTGTTAATAATTAACGATGCCTATAGTTCTGTGTACAGTCACAAGCAAAAATATGTATACACTCAGCAAAATTCAATAACGATTTTCTCGTGGAGTTAAAATTGTAACTTTGAGATGATAATTTTTTCATAATAATAGGGGTTCCAAAATACTATATTCGTAATATCATAAAGTTACAATCAATACAGTAGGAGAAAATCACTTTTAAAAGTTGCTAAGTGTATACATATTAGTGCTCGTGACTGTACCTTATCGAAGAAAACAGGTGTTAGTTTTTGTATGTGTGTTACAGCAAGTTTATATGCCATATACCTACCTGTTAACAACACATTATCGTGACTACATGCAGGCTATGCATAAACTAATCGAGTGTGTGGTGACAATCCTATCTTATATCTGCGCTTCTCACTATGATTGCTGTGGTCAACCTATAGATTGGTGACGCCTAAGCTTAATTGGCATATCACCGCAGATAGCCCTTGACACGCCGCTATAGCTAGCACGATCTTTGTGGCAACTAGGTTCAACTTTTAGATGTGAAAGTGTTGAAGCTATGAAAAAGACGTCATAGTTTGAGGTTATTGTCAATTAGATTTGTCTCAAAACAATTTGACAGTACAAGTAATTACCACGTACCTGTCCGATGACATTACAATCCACGATTTGCGTCACGAATAGATATTTAGCAGTTTGAATTGAATATATTACTTTCTATCCATCACAAAACAGACTGCATTCGCTGCTAATTAACTATAATTGGCTTCTTGCCTATAATATTAGTAACGCAACACCATATTACTCGTGGTTTTTAACACAATATTACTCAATAGTCCTAATTATGCAACTGCACCCTGTTAACAAGCTATAAAGACTAATCAAAGTAGTCTCTGTTATCTGAACTTGGCCGGTGTATACTGGCTCACTTATGACGTTAACATCCAATCCGATTCCGAGAAATGACAGTCCGAAGTAGACGTAGTACTATTTGCATGAACGATTATTACTAGTTCAGAATTACAACAATGTTCAGACCGTAATTTCTCGGACGAATGCAGTGCGCAAACGCTCTAACCATGATATCTTCCTTGTTTTACCAGCTGATAAGAGAAATGAGCTTATTCACAGGTGAAACGTGACATGGTCGCCATCAAGCAAGAGTTAGACACAGTGCAGCAAGTAAAAGAAGAGATAGAAGAGCTGCGAGAATACGTGGACCGGCTTGAGGAACATTCACAGAGGCGGAAACTCAGACTGCTAGAACAGGTACGTAGACTAGCGATGATAATGATGATGGTATAGAGATAAAGTGATAAGCTGCATATCTACGAGGCAAAATGAGGCTGCGCGAGGCCTTAGTGGTGACGTTGCTTGCCAAACAGATGACTCTGAGTAGCTCCTTTGAGTTCCTCATGATATGACCCACCCATCGTAGAGCAGTGGCTCTAGTGGATACGCAACTTGACAAATAGGTCTTGGAACTTAATTGCGTAAAAAAACATGCGCAATATCAGTCCTATGCTTTGATTAGACAGATTATCAATGATAACGCTTATAGAATACAAAGGAAGAGCACGGGTGAAGCGTCTGACAACTGGATCAGGTACTCAATTAGTTAATAGTAATTATGTATTTAGTTATAAATAGGTACAATTTTCCTTTTTTAATTATTAAAGATATATTATTTTTATTATTTTAGAATTGTAAAATGGCTTTCTCTTTACTTTGATGTCGTGCATGATTGTTTAAATTAATTAATCATAAATGGTACAAATACGTAATACTAAGAAAGAAGGACTCAAAATCATGGCATTGGATTCGGGCTCAAAATTTGGGATGGATCTCGGTACCTATATTCGGAGGGCGAAGACTTTAAACAGAAGCAGAAGATCAGGGCCTTAGAACAGGTAGGTAACTTATGATGAATTGGATACCAACAGGTTCAAGACATCAGAAGAGCAGCAAAGTACGCCACTACTAGTTGCCTGAAAGTAGAACCATCAGCAGTAAGTGATGTCATGATGTACTTCACATATAGTAAGTACAAGACATCGACTAAAGTTCACAAGGGTCGAAAAGCGAAGACCGTTCGCAAAAGCTGTTTTCCGATACAGGTTGGTATCACAATATTGTAGAACCAACAACAGACATGTTCAAACATTGGCTTCGATAGATTCTGACATCAGGGAGACTAGGTAAAAACTTTAAAAGGAACATCAACAATTACAGTCAACTCGAGTAACCTTGGACCATCATGGCCACATTGGGCTAAACCAAAAACAAGAGTGGTAGTTTTTTTTTACAAAACATTGGGGTTATCTCTGACATAGAATCTAGAACTATGTTTCAGGGTTGACAATACTGCCAAACTAAAGTACACATTTGAAACAAAATAGCCGGTAGGTAATCGTAAACTGTTTCGTTGGGTGCTATTTTAAACGAACGTAGGTACATAATTATGATCCTGTCGACGTCCATGACAAGTCACTAATTTTCAGTTAATATAACATCACTATGTTTTTTTTTGTTTTAACACAACAGATAAAGCCTATTTTGAAATAAATGTGGCATAATATTCACGTAAAATTCCTTTTTTTTTCACTGACATGGGAAGTGGTTTAATTTTACCCAAAAATGGGCAGTTTTCACCACGTTCTCTGTATTTTCATATTTATTTTTTGTAGGATTGGATGGATGCATGGATCAACCATTGCAATCTTAACTTATTTTATAAATTCGAAAGTGAGTTTCTTTGTTAGTTACGCTTTCACGCTGAACCAAATTTCATCCACTAGATTTTGATGAAATAAGGCACAAGGGTAGACCTTGACCTGGAGAAGGACATAGGATACTTTTCATCCTGGATCGTAGATGAACTATACTTTTATCTCAGTAGTACGTGGCCGCAGGATATTTTCCGACATCGGCGCGAGGCGAAAGCTAGTTAACTATAAAGATCACACATGCTGCTGTCCTTGACGTCTAGGGATATCAAAGTTCCACGGTGAAATTATTCCAAAAGTGTTTCAAAGCTACCAGAGTTGACTGTATGTTTTCCGAGTTGACAAGATAAAAAGTAACTGCATCAAAAATATAGATGGTACACAGTGCAGAGCCCTCCTAGCTCACAACGTTGAAGAAACAAATTGAGTTAGCTGCCGTGGAGCGTGCACTAAATAAACTTAAACGCAACGACCACACAAGGCCGTAATTCTATCAGATGGCACAAATTGCATAAAAACGCGTCTCCTATTTTCTCAGAACAACGTTGTAATAATTATTCTCATAGCAAATAAAGTAAGTCTGTTCCAGTTGAATATGATTAGTCTATGCTCTGCGGCCGACGACAGTTATGTACATTTTTTCCCGTAGCTTTCAAAAGCGTCTCGACGTTATTTCAATAGTCATTGCCATTCCGCTGAAGAACTATATTAAGAGCACTGATATCTATGTCTTATCAAGAGAAATCGTTTAGAGACTTGACACTGTTTTCAAAGATACTTAATAAAAAATAAAAATAAAATTAACGTAAAATCTAGGAGCTTATTTTCTATTTTGAAGAGCTGCTTTTTTGTTTATTTGTGTTGTAATGTTTTTGTTTTTAATTTTATGTTTGTAAATTTTATTTTAGTGGTTGTCTTCGTGTGGATTTGTCACCGCAATAAATTAAGAAATTAACTCAAGATTTTAAAGCGCTGAAAATCACGTCATGACATATGTGTTGTTATTAACTAAAGTGCACTTTTTCGATTTTTTATGTTGTGTTCTTGTTTTTGGTTGGGTGTTATCAAGTGGTATTGTTTCAGGGCCTTACCTTCTTCCTGTCGTACGCAATACTGGCGGCGGTCCTGGGCATGTTGCAGTTCGGTTACAACACTGGTGTCATCAACGCTCCTGGCAAGGTCAGACATGCAGCCTTTTATTCTAAAATAATAATACAGCCTGTCCCACTGTTGGTCAAATCCCTCTTCTCATTCAAAGAAGCATAGATCACTGCATTTCTTAGTGGCTTACACTCATAATAAATCCACGTTTCCTCACGAGGTTTTCCTTGGCCGTGTGTCAGTGTATATGTGTATATATTCGTTCTAGAGGGGAAGACAAATATTTATTTCGTCATATGGTCGAACAAGGACAATATTCTGTCCGCAGATTTGGCAGCTGAGGTGGGTAAATAGAAGTCGATAGTGACAGTAACGATGATTATGATGTATGAAGAAAAGCAAACCAATCTCAGTAAAATGTTCTGAAGTAATTGTATTCAATAACATCACAAAACAGAATTCCGAACCGTACAAAGTGGGTTTTGTAGTTAAAGCTAGAAATCTTTACTTTTACATATTAGTTTTTGAAGCCATTCCAAACGAACGAGACGAATACTACAAGACTTTTGTTGAGAGCCATCTCAACACGGAAAACTGCACTTTTTATAAAACCATTTATATTTGGAGTGCAGTTCAACGTGTGAGAGAACATAGAGAAATCTCACACACCGCTGCAACTTGTAAAACCGCTTGATAAACACGATCAAGTCAATTTAGTAATGAAATAATCATTCACAGTGAGTAGACAAGTTACTTCAAGCGATGCGACACTAACTTCATTCCAATAGACACTCCAACGACTTGTAAACTAGATGCATGCAAACATTGGAGCGCCACCAAACAACGTTGGTGCAACTCAACTCACTGAGTGTCTTAAAGACCCAAGTGAATCAATTAGAGAAACCGTCTCGATTGCAGAAACAAATTATTATACGTTCTGTGATCGGAAATATTAATTGCAACTGAAGCTATGGAAAGACAGATTCTTGAAAGATGGCTAGAAAGTGGGTGAATACTGAGAAGAAGGCTGATAGAGATGTAAAGAAGACGAACGTTGTGCCGATCCTCAATAAATTAGGGTAAAAATAAACAGAAATTAAAATATTTGGAACTAGCTTCTGCCTCCGACTTTGTCCGCGTGACTATAAAACATATTCTATGACACACGGAAATAGCGTAGTGTGTGTGCGTTCGATTTTTTGTAACGGGCCTAAAACGGCCACATTAGCAATTCCTTTTGCTGAATTTCCAGTTGCCATTAGCAATTCCTTTAATTTGATACAAAAGCAATTCATATTGTGCGGAGTTTTTTACGAATCACCTTACAAAACTGTCAAATAGATGAATTATTTCGTAATATGAATCGCACGCAGATCATATTATGATTTGACAGTTTAAATGACATTTTACGATGATTCATAATATTTTCCTATTATGATTTTGCCAAAGTGGCTGTTTTAATCCCCCAGTGCTTCCTGAGATTACCTTTTAAAAACAAACAAACTATTTTACCTGTTTATAATATTAGTTTGGATAGCGCATCTAGTTTATTGACATAAGCATTATTGGATTGATTCATGTGATTTCGCTCCGGTTTGCAGTAAAACAATAAAGTTCTTATTTATTGCTCTGTTGTGAGCTGTTCCAAATTACACTAATAGAGAATTGCCGATTATGTATTCATCATGTTAGGTTAGGTTATTGACTGTTTTTGTGGCATCATCATATATATTTAATCAATATATAACCAACATTACTTAGTTTCAGTTTTTCTTATGCGCAATTAAATTTTGATCAACATTGAGTTGAAATGGAAAGTACGGCAAAAAAAATTGTTTTCAGTCTTATAGTTAAGTATAAGGTCTATTTTTTGCTGTTATACGTAGTTTCCACGAGTAGAAAAATTACAAATTTAGTATCTGGAATTTATACATTATATGTAGGTATATGTATAATTATATATATATTTTTTACAGTATTTTTACCATGTATCTACCAAAGTAACTCTCGTCTTTTCTTTCTTTAGAATATCGCAAACTTCATGAAGGATGTATACAAAAACCGATATGGAATGGATCTACAAGACGACACCGTTAACAGACTGTACTCCATAGCGGTCAGCATCTTCGCTATAGGTGGCATGCTCGGCGGCTTCTCTGGTGGCATGATCGCGAATAGATTCGGAAGGTAAGGATGACGGCAAGAGCCATATATCTAAGATAATCTAGCGTTAGCAAATGATAGTACACACGGCTACACATCAAGCTATACATTTCCAGTTTATGCTGATCTCGCATTGTATAGTTTTCCGCACAACGCGAGGTCAGCTTATACTGGAAATGTATAGCTTGATGTGTAGCCGTGTGTACACTGACGAGCATAAATTCTACTCATAATTTAAGACAAAACAAGCGGCCAGTAAAACCGCGGTAACTTTTACCTCGGTTTTAGGCTCACTCGTCGATCAAGCGCTGAAGATTTTTACTGATCTGAATTATTAGTTGTGAACTTAAAATACAGTGTCAAAGATAAGGAAAGAAAGAAAGAAAAGAATTTATTCAGGCTCACACAGGAAATCACAAATTAAACTAAAACCCCCATAGAAATATAAATTTAAAAAAATACAATCAAAATAAAAATCCAAGTAAAAACATAAAGATATGATCGTAAATCTAAGCTCGGTCGTAGATCGTTGTAAGATCGTACCTATTTAATGAATGCTAACATTTATATATTTATAATTAGAATTTGACAGCACCAAACCAATCTGTCCATTTCAATTTGAAATCAGTGTTCTCTAGAAATTAAAATTGACAGATTTTATACCGAAGAAATACTACTATTTCAGTTTGTCATAAACCAAAATGACAATAATAAATGTGTTAATAAATGTCAATTTCACGATTGAAACGCACACAATTTTCGGAGAAAATTTTCCCTCGACTAGTAGCGTAATCTCGCAAAAAAACAATTACATAGCCATTAGTGCCAATGACATTGACAGTGAAAACAGCCATGATAAAAACTCTACTTATCTATGATAGCTGAACAACGGAAAACATCGTGCAAACACAGTAAATAGTGCAGACGTGGACACAGCAGGTGTCATTAGCAGTTACAGTATAGTAGTGTTGATAATAAGTATCAGTACATGGAGTTAGGAAAAAAATCAACTTGCTAGTCTCTGCTACTTATCTAAGTTAATTTCTAAAACTCAATGTGCCATATTAGCCCAGGTTCGCACGGATGTTTTTTTAACGCGGCGATTTTTTTTTGCGCACTCTATTTTCGACACACTGCTCAGCACCAAGAGATGAAAATCCAAAACTGTGTTTTTTTTTACGCGTTGCGATGCGCTCTCTTGGATTCTCAATGCTCGATTCAATACTGAGAGTTAAATAATCAGTGCGTTATAAAAAATCTTCGCGTACAAAAATCGCGTGTCCGAACCCGTTCTTGAATTTTTCATTAGTTGCACCATATAATAAAGCCCCAAGAGTAAAGAAGTGAAACTGCCACGCCCAGACATGTACAATATTGTACAGTAAGTAGTGGTAATCATGTCATTTGGTTTATAGGTTTTTATTTTACTTATATCTCGTACGAGTATATAGATTATTTTTTTGTTGAGGTCCTTGTCCTTGTTGACAGGCCTACATACTACTACATATACTACATGTCCTCTTATACTGTAATTTGAAAACATTGTAAAAGCCAAATATTTTTAAAAGAGTAACCGTGGAGTTTCTTCCGGCTCTTCTCCATAGGCAACGACCAATTGGAACCGTGCACCTAGCTTCTGACGTGCCCATGTAGGTGCCATAAAATATTTTTATTTTGAAACCGAAACTTTCGCCTCTGTACATATGTTTATTCTATGATAATACCGTAGCACCTATCACCAACGATAGTTTAATATCTTCGTTTTATCAGGAAAGGGGGCTTATTGCTAAACAACATCCTTGGCATCAGCGGCGCTAGTCTCATGGGGTTCACAAAGATATCACACTGTTACGAGCTCCTCATATTTGGAAGGTTCATCATCGGAGTCAACTGTGGTAAGTAATCCAATGAAAATTTTTTTTTTTTATTTAAGTAATCATTTATTTGCAGACATTGAAGTCCATAGAATTACATCAGTAGGTATACACACACAATACACAATACACATAAAAATCACAAATAGGCATAATAATAATAACATAATAGGAATTAATAAAATAAAATAAAATGCACGTACAGTTATCAAGAGCAGATCTGTGTGTGCAGTCTCACCCATCGACCAAGCATCGGGCAGTCCCACCGGTCACTCAATGCTCTCAACATGCCGTGGGTGCTGATATCTGTTCTGTGCCGGAGAGAAGCGCATCGTTTTCGAATGATGGCATAAAAATCATCCACTCTCGCATCGGCAAACATACCCGAAGCGCTACAATACCGCGGCAGCCCCACAAGCATCCTGAAGGCATTATTATACTGCACACGCAGGGCGCTGTATGCCTTCTGCGTATACTTGACCCAAAGGCTGCAGGTGTAAAAAGTCTGACAGTAGGCTCGAAAAAACGTCATTTTTACATCATAAGAACACCCTGCATTTATACCACAAACATAACATCACGTCTGTGATCCTCGAAGGGCGAAGCACAGGTGTACCTATAGTACACCCACATTTCGTCAATTATGTTTATATTTTATACTAGTACTAGAGGAGCTCGTGGCTAAGTAATAACAGCCGCTCGGGTCGATCAATCAGGTTAAGCTACGCTTGCCGGGGTTGGTCCGTGGATGGGTGACCATTTTCACATATCGAGACTCCTCCGTGCCTCGGAAAGCACGTTAAGCCGTTGGTCCCGGCTGTCATTTGTGGATCTTTGACAGTCGTTACGAGTCGTCAGAAGCACGAAAGTCTGACAACCAGTCTAACCAAGGGGTATCGTATTACCCAGTTAGCGGGTTGTGGAGGTCAGATAGGCAGTCGCTCCATGTAAAATACTGGTATTCAGCTGCATCCGGTTAGACTGGAAGCCGACCCCAACATAGTTGGGAAAAGGCTAGGCAGATTGATTGATTTTACACTAGTACTAATTATTTTGATGTTAACGTAGGTACCGTTTCAAAATATGTGCCAAATTGCCAATTGCAAAATACATATCAGGCCTGTTGTAACTTGCACAAAATGTGGAATGCTATCACAAGTTGTTATGGAATAAGGGCATGCAAGCTACTTGCATAGTTGTGGGCAAGTAACAGGCTACATTAACAATACAGTACGTCAAGTGAATCTTGGTAGAATAGCAGGTTTTTAAAAAAAAAACCTTTTTTCGTTCCGAAAGGTGTCAGTCACTCGTTGATGTTTTTAGTGCAGCGTAATTTCAGTGGAAACCAATGCAAACGCACCGATTGCAATTTCTTATAGTATCGGTTTTTATGTAATTTTATGACGATCATAGCATTTCCATCGACTGATTTAATAAAGATGAAAATAATCATCTCCCATTAGGCATAGTCGTCTTCACGATTACACAAATTAGTTCAAATTTTCTTCAACAATTATTCGTAATTCATGTTCTTCTTGTGACTTCCTTTTATTCTGTTCTTTTGTATGTCCAGGGTTAAACACATCATTAGTGCCAATGTACATATCGGAGATTGCGCCTCTAAACCTGCGCGGTGGGCTGGGCACGGTCAACCAGCTGGCTGTCACAGTGGGGCTACTCCTCTCGCAAGTCCTGGGCATCGAGCAGATTCTTGGCACCGATGAAGGCTGGCCTATTTTGCTTGGTAAGTTGTATTTTAAGATTTAAAGGTCTATCCGTTAGTATTAGAAGTCAGAATGAAAGAAACGACTTTTTCCACTTTAGCTTGCTGGATTTAACTCAAAGTAAGTTACTAAATCGACATTGGGACCAATTCTATTGATCGGTTTGCAAATAATTAAATTGGACTAATAAATATCCATTGTCCAACCTTCTAGTAAACTGCTGCAATCAATTACTTTGGTAATGATCCATAAAAAAATATATGTATTTATGATCTAGTAGGTGCTACCACCCATAATGTAACCACATATAAAAAAATTGATCACGAATCACAACAGACAAGCGCATTCATCAATATACACATAAATACATGAGCTGTATACTATAGTAGATATGAACTATGATAGATATGAACCAAGGGGCGGGGGCGTGTCACCGGACAAATAACGCCCCGGTTACCTCTATATAAAGCCCATATACTGTAATTATTTTGTACATAAACGGAAACTGCATGAGAAACAGCATCGAAGATTTCCTTTTCATATAAATAAATGCAGAAGGTTAAAATCGATCAAATCAACGAACTATTTTACTTAGAAATAACTAAATAATGTAGTTCTAGATTTTGAAAGTGCAATAATATAACAATTATAAACGTTATCAATCATTTCTTCTCCACGAAATAAGCTCAAACAACATAAAATTCAAAAGTAGAATCATGAATCTAAAAGACATCAAAATGAAGAATTAAATTCAGAACTGCATTTAAACTTTCGGAAGCTAAAACACGAGGAATTCAAAGCGTGTTCGGAAATTCCTGTTACACCTAGGCCTTGAAACTATGAAATAACAGATTACAGTAATTAAAGATGAAAGGAAAAGTGAGAGTGCAAAGTTGAAGAAACACGGCCGCTGCAGGTGTGAGATTCAAAAGTTAAGGACAACTTACAAGTTGGTAGTTGACATAAACGACGCGAAGTTGAAGCTTCAAGAGCAGTTCAAGTTGAGCTTGGGAGATATTTTCATTTATTTATCTTGACTCGGTTACAGGAAGTTTGATGTATGTCTGGAGAGGATGGAGTTGATATGCTCGTTTTAAGAGTCGAATTAGTTTATTTGTTTGAGGACTTTAAACAAAGAGGGTATTACTGCCGACACAAATAATTATAAGGTTAACTGAACATTATATGAATAAAATTATTTTAAGTTATGTATGCGATGTTAAGTGGTGTATTTTGTATATATATTGTCTAAGGTATCGTGTGTATCGACTTTACTGCGCTATGACTATAATGCCATGCGCTGCGGAATCAGCAAAAAATAGGCGATTATAAAAATTTGTTTATGAGTAAGTAAATATTCAGACTACCTACTATCATGTTTAGGTCTGGCGATCTGTCCGGCGATCCTGCAATTATTGTTGCTGCCTGCCTGCCCGGAATCACCCCGGTACTTACTTATCACGCGCCAATGGGAAGAGGAGGCTCGACGTGCTCTCAGAAGACTACGGGCTAGCAATCAGGTAGGAAGTGACATTAGATTTACCTTGATGACATGCTTGTGTTCTTGTATATTTGTTAGAAGTACGCCGACTAAAAGCGATTTTCAAACCATTTTGTGAAAACTATCAAAAGTAAAATCTTTATGTACAACTTCTCAATGTCCTATTTAGGTGGAAGAGGATATTGAAGAAATGCGTGCGGAGGAACGAGCTCAGCAGGCGGAGGCGTCTATCTCAATGAGGGAACTTCTATGTTCCCCCACGCTACGCGCTCCCTTGCTCATCGGCGTTGTCATGCAGTTGTCCCAGCAGCTCAGTGGCATCAACGCAGTAAGTGACCCAATGACATAAGCATCTTCAGGTTTAGTAGCATAAGTTTTGATCTTTATAAGAAAGAGGTTAATACATTCTAAGGATAAAATCTATCCGTATAAGACTGAATGTTCCTACTTATTCAAAAGACATTTAATAATTGAGTACTTACTTCCACTCATTTTGTAAATGCGATTGGATTTGCTGAGGCTAAAAATACGATCGTAGTTATATTATCAATTTTCCATCTTGATAACATTAAATATAAGTCTGAAGTTGAAGACCCCCATCTGCTCTATCGTATCCTCAGGTGTTCTACTACTCCACTTCGCTGTTCACTTCTTCGGGCCTTACGGACGAATCAGCGAAGTTCGCGACCATGGGTATCGGGGCCATCATGGTCGGCATGACCCTGGTGTCCTTGCCTCTCATGGATCGCACTGGAAGACGGACGCTGCATCTCTACGGCCTCGGGGGAATGTTCATCTTCTCTATTTTCATCACCATTTCATTTTTAATAAAGGTGTGTCTTATAAAATTGTGGTTGGTTTTTCTGGTTTGTTCGAAATTAGAAGGTAAAAACTAAAGCTGAAACTGCTTTCTATGAAGTTACAAAATATATTTTAACGATAAACTATTTTAAATGTTGTGTTGTAAAGATACGAATATACTCGAAAGTTATAAGGATTTGGACAAGAGAATAGTCAGAGATTTGTTAATAAGTTACACATCGACAACATATATAACAAATCAGCTCTCAAAATAAAAAATAATTGATGAAAACCACCACAAAATAACTAAAAGTACAAACATTAATATTTTCCGAAAACTTGTGTTAATCTTGTTTGGAATTTAGTTGTGTAATTTAGAGTAAGTTGGGCCAGTGTTTCGGTTTGTTATACTGGCCCTAAATGTATTCCTTGAGAGACACCGTGGAACCTCTTCCTTACCATATAATAAAGACTTTTTATGAAACAATCCAGAAGGACTATTATTGTAATCTTTATGTTATAATTAAGCGTTGTCTCGATCAAGCATTACATTTAAAAATGGCTTTGGCACGCTTTCTCATCGCTTTCTCCACCTACTATCTGTTACCGTTCTTGACTATCAATACTTCATTACTGATATTTTCACTCATACCCCAATTGGTTGCTCGATCTCTTCCAAATCAACTTATTAAATTAATGTTTTCGAAATTAGGTTTACTTTCATTGGTTTATTTAGATTATTGGACGTCAGCATACGGAGACGTCTTTTAGATTATACCTTTTAGTGTTTTTTTCACTTGAAGATGATTTGTATCACACACTATGCCAAGTGATTATTTTAGAGGTGAGGCAATACTCAATACTCAATATTTTATTGCAATTCACAATGTACATAAAATATAGGTGGTAGGTGATAATTTATGAGATACAATTGTGAACCCTGTTGGGCACAGCAAACGGTAATCGAAAGTTAGTGTTCAATCAAAATTATTTTCGATTCTTTTCAGATACAGTTCAGTTTATTTATGTATTGGAGCTATGTAAATATAACGTAAAATGAGGTTTATTGAGATTTGTTTAATGTTTTCAGACATCGTTGGCGAATTTTATGTCACTACTCGCTTTTACAGCGGTATTCATTTGTTGATACGGCCGTAGAACATTATCCCAGCTAGAAATACATAATCATTCATTCGATGTGTCTTACAAATCATCACATAATGAATACAGGGTAATTTTTGATACATATCTTTACGAATGTTTTTTCAAACTAATCATTATTAAATCTCTAAAATTATCAAAACTCATGTCGTCGTATCATTTATTTAGTTTTGTAACACTATGCATGCACCTCATATTTAATCCCTGGTTTATTTCTCACACACTGTCATTTGCTTCATCGGGTGTATGTGTCACCAGTGGTCTTAAAAACTGTTATTGCCTTCAACAAATCATTGCCATCAACGTCTGTTGTTGACTTTGGTTTGCTCAGAATAACAGTTGTTAACAATCACTGAGACACATAAACTCGTCGCTTCGCTAGCCCTCCCCCCTCTTCAACTTTCCTGTTTCCGAAACCGGACTCTCGGTAGGAAAGCATTGTAAATAATGGGAATAAATTCTCAAATATAAATGTTAGGAACATCACTCACATAGCACTAACACTATTTTTGTTGACCACTAAGTTGTGGTAAAAGTTCACGGGGAGCTCAGCGCACGCGTTTTTAAATGAAGCGAAATTTATAATCACACAAACACTGCTCAAAAGCAGGATGGCACTAATCACCAGCATTCGCAGTACATAACGATAGATGGACAACACTACGCTACCAGCACTCAACAACTGAGTCGGAACTCCTCGCATCGCGCGGAGCATGACGGACACACGGACAGACTAGTGTGTGATGTGCATTTATGTTTGTGGTTTATTTCATCATCCGGTCGGCGACGGGAAAGGACACCATTGCTATCCCCTGATAGGAGTTCTTCGGCTATGTGCAGGAAATGATCGACTGGATGAGCTACTTGTCGGTGGTGTCGACGCTGAGTTTCGTGGTGTTCTTCGCGGTGGGCCCCGGCTCCATCCCCTGGCTCATCACTGCCGAGCTGTTCTCGCAGGGCCCCCGCCCTAGCGCGATGGCTATCGCCGTATTAGTTAATTGGATGGCCAATTTCGTTGTCGGAATCGGCTTTCCTAGCATGAAGGTAGGTCTCTATGTGTGTTTGTCCAACAATGTGTGTATATTCCAATTGCCATCCGTTAATTAATATTGCTACACGCTCTCTGATCTTATAATTACGGTCAGTCATATTTGTTGTCAATATTGATTCCAATCAAGTTATACCGAATTTGAGTGTCGGACCTCAGCCTCGGGTAAACAAATTACGCGGTCCTGGATGTCCATTTTGGTTAGGATGACCATCAAATAATAATTATTTCGTAATATTTTTATATTTCAGTACAATGCTAATATCGTTTATTTTGCAGGCACTACTGGAAAACTATACATTCCTGCCTTTTAGTGTATTCCTTGCAATTTTTTGGATATTTACGTATAAAAAAGTTCCTGAAACAAAAAATAAGACCTTCGAAGAGATTTTGGCACTGTTCCGGAATTCCAACGGGAGGTAAGAAATGGCGACTGTTTCTTTGATATATTTTGAATACTTACTGGCACTGACTGTGTCCTACCATTACATGACACATGATTCATGATTTTCCTTATAATCACGACACAGCACTAAACCAGACTGGTGCTGGTCATTCATGAGCACGCGTTGCACGTGATGTTTGTAAAGCATTGTGTACATATCACTGGAACGAACAATGATACCCTGTCTCATAGAGAGGGCTGTTGGAACATAGCTCCTACCCACTATTTACCGTGTTTCAGATCTAAATTCTATCAAACAATACAACTATGTTCATAACTACAATATTTAAATGTATAGGTGGTAGATGTAATTTTTTTATAACAGTCTTTTATAGATTAAATTCAAATTATTTAATATGCATCTAAACTTTTGTTATGAAGGGTTAAAATAAAACTCATAATAAAATCAATTAACTTGTAAGATTTAAATAAAATGCAAGAAATAAAAGTTACATCAATTTCCATTTAGTGGAAGGTCTATAAAAAATGTTTTGTAAAAAGGGTTTTAAAAAAAACAGTACTTACTAGTGGGGGGGACTAGGGTAAAATATTGAAGTAGGAATAATTATATTAGACAACGTAAACACAGTAGATAATCAATTCAGAGACGATATTTCAAAGTAATCCTAAAAACATAGCAAGCTACTATGAAACTCTACAATACTTTGAACGGTGACAAACTGAAACTCTTAAAAACATAGTAATGATGATCTTGATAATGGGGTTATCACATAATCGGTCAATGGGGATGATTGGAGACTGTGTGCAGGGACAGTTTTCGTGACAGCCGCCTCTACGGGAGTATGATGAACTGCGTGAACGCCTTGGAACAGCAGCTGCCACCCCCGCCACCCCCCGCCCCCGTTGACGAGAAACACGATTCCCGTAAGTACCACGCTTTACGTCACCGCAATCACTTCACTATGGTGCCTACAGTATCTTCCTTAGTTGTCTCATCTGGTAAACAAACACTATACGAAGATGTTTCGCATCAATCACACTTTATGAAACACTTGATCTTTGTTGCGGCTTAAGTTACATCAAAACCTGATTCAAATGAACCATTCTCAAAATTGAGACGTTAATAGAAACCATGTTTGTTTACCAAATCAGACAAATAAATAATAATATATTTGACATTTTACTTCACGAAGTGGTTAGAAATGGAGTGAACCATGGCTACAGAATAACTTAATCAGCAATCAGATTTTAAATCGAATTTCAGGTCACTTAATCTAACAAGATTAATGTTCAAAGTAAGTTCCTCTCCATTTGTTAACTTCTCTGTGATGTCAATTATTAAGATCATGATTGGCTACTCTACATATCATGACAACAGACGCTACAATCCTTTTTCACAATGTTGACTCTTGCCTTTGTTTTGATGTTTTTGAATTTATACCACTATCAGTCATTTTATTCCACTTTTAACATTACTCAATACACTTCATCTGACAATATGCTTCTGTGGAACTTTTACAATTGCCCGTGTACATACCAGTGTTAGCATGACCTGTGGTGTTGTTAAAAATAGCTTTAACATGTGTGAATGTTAACTACGGTACCCACGAGGCCGTTTCACTGTTTGAACCAAGATTACAATTGATCTTGTTGTCGCCAATTGTGCAGCTTCTTCGCGATTAACAGAAACTGCCTTGTGGAACCCCGCGCTCAGCTTTTTTGCTTTTCCAGATTGCCGGAATAATTCTGGATGTTATGATCTGGCTTTAACATGCAATACTTCCCTTACGTTCCCTATTTCAAACCTTTGTAATTTAAAATGAGACGACTATCTTTCTTCTTGAATTGTACTGCTAATTTGTATTTTAAAATGTTTCTTTTAAAATTTTGTTATCTAGACTTCTTGGTGTGGGCTAAGCTATGTTATTTGTCAGTTTAGATGTGTTATTTTATTAAAATTTATATAAAGGGCTTGTTTCAAATGACTTGGCGTTACTTAAAGGTGTGCATGTGTATCAGATAACATGTTTTATTAAATATACCGGCAACCACATTAAAAACCCGGTAACTACAGTAAGTTTTACATTTTTAAGTTACCTTTAAATCCCAATGTTTTACGGTGAAGAAAAAGCACAAAAAAATTGTATAATAGTCCGAAATCGTCAACATATAGTAAACAGATGATGAATGCTGTTACACCTCGTTTGGCTGTCTATAAGGACTTATCTTGTAGATGGGAAATCCACATCGATACAAACCTTCCAAAGTTTTGCCAGGTAATTTAAAGTAGCCCTGTATGTTTATATGAACTGAATAATATAACACATATTTCTACGATAGGGAAGTGTTCATGTGGGGAGGACTCTTCGCAATGGAGCGCAGAAGTCCATGGTGATTTTAAAATCACCATGAAAAGGGACAGCGCTGAAAGCAGATAAGAAATAGGTTAAATTATTTATAACTAGGATAATCAGGTTTATTAGCACCAATGCTCGTACGGTATAACAAAGCATTGATGATGAATAGGCGCAAGACAAGCGAAACAATGAGATGGATGCTCTGACATGATGATCTATATCTGCGTAGGATTGGCAAACGAGATAATGCATATAGCAAGTGTATTAATCCCGCGTGACACCTCTATCTGACCTTGGGCTGACTGGTTATATGCAAATTGGAATAACCGTCACGTGAGTGAACACACTTGTAGGACTTGATGTTCCTTTCTGAGAGCTTCAAATATTATAGTTTGTAGTCAGGAAAAATAACCAAGCTAGTAACTATTGTCTAAGCTACGTCAAAGTTCAGACGATAGAAGGTTTGGTTATGAGATAATCTTTATATAATATGGTACAGAACTGCCCGAATACCAAGCTTGCAACACTGAGAATTCTAAGAGAGACTTAGGTACCCCTGGTTACTTATTAGGGTATAGGACAGAGATGTGAGACAGGATGGTAGTGGCGATAACTGAGCTATGCATTTCAGTATCGGAGCAGTCTTCGGGTGGGGGGGAGGCGGGGCGGCCGCCGCCGCCGCTGCCTCCGCCGAGGTTCCCCGCCACAGGCAATGTCTGACAATGGGAGACCGCTGCGAGGGTGCCTCTAGTCGCCCCGATCAAGGCCGCCGCCAGCTTCTTGTTTCATGGGCTCAGACGTCAGGCCGGCGGCCGTGCCACCATTACTACCACACAACAAATGTTCTAAATCGATGTGATTAGGTATAAATCGAAGCTAGGAAATAAGTCACGGCGTAAATTAAACATACATAGTTCTTTAGTCGTCATTTTATGACATAATTTATGAAAAAAAAAAATGCATAGGTACCCTGTAAAGTGCCATCATTTCTTGTACCCATTTTAATTAGATCTTCTCATGATGAATTTTATTGAGTACTTCGGTCGAGTCTGGGGTTCGGTAATTACGGTCTACAGATTATAGCTTCTGATACCTATTTATAAATTTACTGATAAGTATGTTTCGACGGTGAGGGAGATTCATTATAAAATAGTAGATTTTTATCGACTACTTAGGAGCAAGCCGGTTAGGGATCGAGAGAGGGGAACTCTTTCTGGCTGTCTGTACGCACTGGTCTAAACCAACTAATCCTATGTAGAAAAATACACTTAAAATGGGTACGATGACTGTACTTGTGCTGACGTTACACGTGACGTCACGAACATGTATAGAAACATGTAAATACATGCTGTGACTTTATTGTATTGTTGATTTTTATTATATTTATCTAAATATATATTATTGCATTATTTTACAAACGTTTTTATTATCTTTTTACTTATAATTATTGTTATATACAAATGATGATAAGTGAAGTCATATCCAGATGACCGATATTATTAGTTATTATGACAGATTGTAATAAATAAATATTATGAACCAGTAACAGTGAACAGTTTGCAATAGTTTGCATTCGGGAATTGATTACGATAAATGTGAGAAGTATATCTGTACGTTACATAGCAAAATATGACCTGATATACACTATATTATGTTGTTTATAATTATGTTGAAATTCTTTTGTAGCATAAGAGATAATAAGAGAAATTATTATCTTTTTAATTGAGGAATAATATGAATAGCGTTATAGTAAGTTATACAATTTTGTGGAGACTTTAATAATGTAATGCTTTTAACTTATACGCCCCTAGAAAGAGAAAAAAATTAATTACTTATTAGTTAGGTTTCAGTAGTTACTACAGGGTTATAGTCAATTTGTGCGTCCGTGCGTCCGTATACTGCTCAATTCAATATATTAAGACTAAGATGATCTCTAGCGTGTCGTGATTGGTGCAGTAAGCACGGCCTAATATTAAAAAAAATGTGTGTTGTACGTCGCTGACGATGACTGCTATCATTTAACGCAATAATTGGCTCAAATGATTTGTCATCTTGTGTATGTGTGGTCTCGAGTGTTTCGCGTCTGGTCGCGACTAACGCAACTCGCAGTCGAGGGATATTAAATAAATCGATAGACTTCAGGGTGTCTTACACAGACGCGACAGAAACGCGCGATCGAAGCGTTCCCAAGTCGCAACCGTGTAACACATCCCGCGGTCGTCTTAATTCTAAATTAACTATAAGACTAAAATATTTTCCAAATAA
Source organism: Lithophane semibrunnea (assembly GCA_947363905.1). Taxonomy (NCBI): domain Eukaryota; kingdom Metazoa; phylum Arthropoda; class Insecta; order Lepidoptera; family Noctuidae; genus Lithophane; species Lithophane semibrunnea. The sequence continues at coordinate 2,568,253 of OX376186.1, read as the reverse complement.
AATAATAATAAATAATAATAAAAATTTATAATTGTACAATTTGCAACAATAATGTCATTTTTAATTTATAAGCAATAAGTAGAGGGGAATGTAATGTTTAATTGGTGTAGCATTCGACATTTTTGTATTGTAATAAGTCACAGTAGATTTTTTGTAAGTTATATTTTTATGAATAAATGTTATTATTATGTTAGTGGGGTGGTGGGGTGGCACTCGATGAGATCGGTGCGCCCGGGCGCCGCGCCGGGCGGTAAGGACGGCTCGGAATTATTATTATCGCTAGATCTCATAGCGGATGCTATTGGCGATAGCAATAGAGACTGTGTCTCGAAATCAAATAGTATAAAATAAATTAGACTAAAGCAACGTTTATTGGTTGTTCCGATATTTCGGTGTTATTATAGTTTTACGGTCGAAAGCCCGAAGATTGTTCGAATTCGAAGTCCGCGCAAAATTAGCACAAGTTTGTTCTAACGAACGCACAATCTAGGTTTCAGTTAAAATACGCATATAAAAATAACGAGCGTACTGATTTGTATTTTTTTTTTTGTAATTTCCATTTTTAATTTAGGTTACATTTGGTAAATGTAGCATCGCCACAATGCCGTGTCACATTAGACTGAGAAGTACATTAAAGGGACGTAAATTTAATTTATGATTGAAATAATAAATTCAATAAATAATAAACAATTCAATAATTATTCGTAAATGTAACATTACCGTCGAATAAATAAAGTTAATGTAACATTGCTACCGATCAGTGCGCATCACACTACTTTAGTTACATTTCTGAAGGCTGTGATCTCTGTGAATGTGCACACAATAATGCCCCTATCATTAGGTAAGTTTACACCGTCGAGCCATCGAGGCGTGTGAGCATTGAATATGTTTCCGTTTATCTTCGGGCAAGCGATAGCGAGTAACTTGTAAATAAATTTAATATAAGTACAAATCTGTACAAGATTCAGTCGAGCCAATGCGACGGTTAAGAAGTTTACCATTTTGAATAATGCTGTGTTACATTTTCAAATAATATATTGCGTTGAATTTTTTATAATATGCAGCGTTGTGATACCTTGTTGCGTTACACATTGTTGAACATTAAATATTAAACTATCAATTATTGTGTTATCGACTTAAACTGAATTATCGTTGTAAGATATTGATAGTCAAATTATATTATAGCTGAAATGTTAGGTTTGAAATATTCAAGCTTTTAATTGTTTGTACCATGTTGCGAGGAGTTAGGTACATAGTTCGAAGTGGTAAGCATTGGATCGATTGAACTTAAGAGCCCATTGCGATTGTAACCAATCAATAATTTACAATTATGCTATCAAGATGGTGAGAGACTTTATCTTGACGCAGCGTGACGACGACCATCGCTATTACGTGAGCTTCGGTCATGCGAATTGGCGACTTAACATTTTGATATTGGATGCCATTCCCAATTGTTGAGCGCACCTCACAACAACATTCATGAACCCGTTTGTATGAAAGCTCACGCGAGCTCGCGTTTTCACGTAACCACGTCGTATTAGGACACAGCCTCAGATAGCACCATCAACCTTGGTTCAAAAACTTATTTCATAAAAGTTACAAAGAAACTGATCCAGTTAGGATCAACATTACAATACGATGAGATAAAGACTGCAATATGGCTGTAATTTTCCTGCAAATTGAACTGAAGCGTTTCGATGTATTAGATTTTAAAATCTCCCAAAGTTCCCAGCGTCAGGTTCATACATTTTCGAGTCTGTAACATATTTTATGAAATAAGTTTCGTCGGAACTGCTATACGAACAATAAAGGAATATAATTGTATGCAGTTTTGACGATTTCGTCCTTATTTTGTACTTTGTAAAGGAAGAATCGGCAACATGATTCTGAAAAGAGCAAAAAAGGGATAATATGATAGATTTTGGAATTGATTTTTTAAAGTTGGTTATATTATATATTATATCATCTACACAAGATATTATTAAGGGTTGATAGTATTGGATTGCCTTGATGAAAACGGAGATGTTTAAGAAAAGTCGTGTTGCTAATTTTTCTGAGTGAAAAGTTTGTTATTTTACTGCTGACATTTTAAATTCATGCAGACTATTACATTACGCAGATTATTGGAATTGTCCAACAAATTAGATGAGATTTCATTTGCATTAAACCAACCTGAGTCAATTTAAAACAGGCAAACAGTATTTAAAAAAAAATGGACTTCCTACATTTTTTTTGTATGTTTCTGCAGTAAAATGACGAACGCTCATACAAACAGATGTTTTCCACATTGGTTATAATGTGATGGGCTCTCGACCACATTGATGTGTCTATGTAAGGTAGGTGGTTTTGTCTCGTGGCGACGATCGGCGTACGGACGTACAGATCGACAAACGCTAGTATATGCCCTGTTACTTTCTAAAAAGCACTCTCCGCAAATTATGCCACTATTAAATATCTGATGCGTTTGAGTTTCAATAAACGGAGGATACTCCGTACTTGTACAAAATAAACTTGTAAAATTTTATTGGAACTACTTGTTATAAAAACGTAAAAATATACACAAAAAAAATATTTTAGTGGTTTTATTTCTTGTTATCTTCGAGCCCCGTATTCGTGGTCAATTAAAGCTGGACAATTTTTTTGTCACAATAATATTTATTACAGCAACATAAAACCATGTTGCATCACTACGTACCATTTTTGTCACACATGAATACGAGGTTTCACACCATCTACACCTATCATTATATTGTAACACAGCAAGCTCTTTCCCTACCACAGCATAAGCATAAGCAGCTTATAATGTCCCCACTGCTGGAACACAGGCCTCCTCTGTGTGAGAGGGAGTGGGCTGTAATCTACCACGCGGGCCCGGTGCGGGTTGGTAGATGTCACATGTCTTCAAATTTTTGGTTCTAGGACATATCGGTTTCCTCACGATGTTTTCCTTCACCGTTTTGAGAGCAGTGGTGATGAAATAATTCACACAAAGTAAAGCGCTTGGCTGGGTTCGAACCCAGGACCTACAACTCGTAAGTCGGGACAGTTACCACTGGGCCACCACTGCTCCTCCACACACCACCTCAACACTCCTAACGACAGTCATTTTTATTCATAAAACACATCAAAATCCACATGTAACACCCTATTTTCGTAACAAACTCTCAATAACAATCCAAGGGTTTGAAGGAGATTCCTAATCCTTTGCTTTATCTATAGGTTTGAAAAAAGCAAGCAGTTTTTAGCGCAACGAATGTGGCTCAATCTATATGCCTAACCTTTTCCCAACTATGTTGAGGTCCAGTCTAACCGGATGCAACTGAATACCAGTTTTTTACATGGAGCGACTGCCTATCTGACCTCGACAGTAACTGAGTAGTATGAAACCCCTAGGTAAGACTGGTTGTCAGACTTTCGGGCTTCTGACGACCCGTAACGACTGTCACAAGATCCACGAATGACAGCCGGGAACGTGCTTTCTGAGGCACGGGGGTATCACACCGCTAACTTCCAAACTCCGGGCTGTTACTAAGAAATTCCAAATGGAAAAACCCAATAACACTTTGTCCGACCCGGGAATCGAACCCAGGACCCCACGCTCAGCAGTCACGCTTGCAACCACGAGACCTGGTCCTGCGCCTGATCTCTCTCCGGTCGTGTCGGATTGCACTTGTGTCTGCGCACACACTTGTGCACTATAATATCTTCCGCGCCGAAAGCTAGTCTCCGTTGAGATTGGCCGCCCGCCGTGGCCGAAATACTGTTTGGAGGACTATATACATAGCCTATCACAGTTCACTCAGGGATAGGCGGAGTATATTCTGCCTATCCATATCCTATGATCAACATCGTCCTGCTCTAACTCAAAATATTTGGGGTCGGCGTAGCATGTCGTTCTCGTAACCATACATCTCAATGAGATATGATATCTATCATACATTTTGTTCTCTACTATCCAATTTGCAAATTAGAAAAGAGTAACCTTACAAGGATTAGAACATTTGGTTTAACAGGGCATAGACCTATTCAACCAAGAATGATCTGAGTAGGTATACCCAAACCCCGGTTTGGGGGGTAATATCGTAACACACTCACAAAACCGATGCCATTGATTTTGACAGCTAACGTCAACGCTCGCGTCTTGTTTCGCTACTCACATCCGATTCGAGTATAATATGACGCGAAGTACTGCGGTTTTGGTACTATGGTTTCTCGGCGGAGGTGTGCTACCGGCGTCAATGCGCTATTTACGATGCCGCTCGACACAGTTTTTTTTTTCAAACATAGCTAATAAACGTGATTCAATACATTAAGTTTTTCCTTCAAAATTTGACTGAAAGTGTGTTGGCAATTAGGGTGCTGTTCCAACAAAAATGGTATTTATGTAGGTCCACATATTCGAACATAAACAAGTTCACACTAGTTTAAACTTTCTTTCAACAAAGCGAATAAGTGCAATTAGACCAAACTGAATAACTTTTTATATAATAAACAAAAAAGACATTTTTATTGAATCAGTACCTAAATGTAACTTTATTGTAGATCAAAATTTTTCTTATGCATAGCTAAATCAGAAAATTGAGTCGAATTTTCTGGACGATAGGAAACTCGCATTAAAATATTAAAAACAACTCAAATGGCGAACCACCTCAATTGGTACTAAGATGGACAAGTTTACCGCACACCGAACGAGCTGTTAGCCTGTAGAACCTGTGGTTAAACTTTACATTGCAATCCAACGTGGCAATGCTGCCAGACTTCTGGACACGTTTCCGGATGACAGCGATGCGGACGAGTACTTCGATGCCTCAGTGTCCTTTTTATATAGTTAGTGTAAATAGGTAGTCGTGTTATATATTGTAAGTAAGCATTTTAATGGATATGAATTAAAAATAATAAAATTACGTAGGTATCCATTTAAAAAAAATGCTTAATTATTCCCATTAGACTGCCAAAAAGCTCAAATTCATAACGTACGAGGCACTGTGAGTCTGTGACTCACCGACCTACTAACACCTTATTGGATAAACCCTGAAAAACTGTCCTTTCAATATGATGTAAACCGTTTTAAATACTTGAGCCCATACATAATGTCTTCCTTAAATTTAAACAAGCTAGTATTTCCGACTCATGGAACGAAAAACCCGAAATAGTGTCTCTCCCATCGTAACAAGGGCACAGATCCGCTTTAGCGCTATACAAAACCGTTTTATACGCATACAAGCCTAATCCCACTTAAAAACCCCGGATAAAAAAAGTTTAAAACTATTTTATGCACTCGCGATGCACGCGGCCAATGATATGCAGAACTTGTATCGAACATGAAACTTCATAAACTTAACGACACGTGCATCGAGCCGAGGTCAGCCGAACCAGAAAGAAATGCACGTAGCGATACGAAAGAGCCAGCATGCTACCTCGTGGCCGCTCGTAAAGCTGCGCCGCACCATCTATCGTTCTCTCTCTGGTTTTGTAGCTCGCTATCTCGCCTGGAGGGTGGAGCCGACTGTTATATAAAGTTTATACGTAATAAATGGTCACGCCTCTGAAAACCCTGAAAGAGAATCAAGGCTTAGCTAGCCGTTGAGTGATCGTCCAACGCCATCTATGAGTTAGAAAAGCAAACATAAAGTTAGATTTTTTTATAATATTTTGCAACAGAGTTTAATTAATTCTGTGGAGGTAAGGTTGCTATTTGATATAATTCTTTGAAAATTTATCTGAACTTTCAAGGACTTGTTTACACTTTAAATTAATTTCAGTAATCTTTCTAATATTGTTGCTGATGCTACTCGATACTAGATGGCAGTATGTTACATTTTATTTTAATTCATAACAACAACCTTATTTAATCAGCTACCCGATACTAGATGGCGCTAAATTATATTCTTGACAAATCGAGGAAAATAGTTTTCATTCGCTATCGAAGTTGATCGCTAGGATCAACTTCGATATACTTAGTTGATTGAAATAATTTTAATGAATTATGTGTATATTTATATCAGACACAGTGATCCATTTATCGTTAGTATACTTAAAAACTACGCTACTTACTATCAATGATTAACTTACCACAATAATAATAATAAACACTTTATGCAATCCCCGGGGTTCGATTCCCGGTTCAACCATGTAATTATTTAAATATCTATGAATACAGTTTAAATTGTTTTTTAAATTCAAATAATGTCTTCTTTCAGTAAAATGTTCCATCTACAATATTCAAGGTACTTTCCCTCCATGTGGCATATCCGTGGGACGCCTGTATATATTAATTATGCAGCAACTAATTTACTTCCTTACTAGCAACCAGCTCCTGCTTCGCACGGTTTCATGTAATCAATTCACAAGGAAGGTTAATAATACCATAATTCAACCACTTTGGCCGGCCAAAGAATCGGCTAAATGCACAATGTAACGGCCAGGAAATCTGGTAGCTTTCTTGGCTAGCTCCCTAGGGCCTAAAATGTCACTGCAGCGAGCCACAAAGCCCGACATTTCTAAGTTCATTTTGAGACCCTGGACGAAGCCACTAGAACACTGTTCCCTAGACAATAGAGCGAGGAATGCAGTTAATTATAGGAAATAAACAGACTGAAGCAAATAAAATTAGTTTTAGTGTAATTCTATTTTAATGTTCTCGATAAGGGAATTTATTACTATTTTATTATTATTATTTATTTATTAAGGGAATTTTATTTTATTTATTTTTTATTTGGGACGTCGCGTCGGTTGTTGAAGGTTTTCTATGCAATTTTATGTAATGTTGTAGGTACCTAGGAAACTATAGCCAGGCACATGAGCGAGGACATCTATTAATAATTTCATAATAAAATTAATCATATCAGGTCATAAACTTTTATTATGTACTATTTAATAAGTAGGTGTAGATGTCTACTATTTAATGAGTAAGTAATTTGAAAAGTTACGTTAAGAGTCAGCGTTCATCATGTCACTTTTTGTAGGGAAAATCGGAAGGCGACCTCTGTCAAACCCGTTCGCAAGTAGATTTTAAAGCTGGTTGTTAACCTTCGGGCTATTACGACATAAATAAACACTTCACTTAGACCAGGATTTATAATTTATATAATTGTCACGTGGATATTGTGAGGCCTATCGCCTAACCGAAAGAAATCGTCACGCGAGTAGGTACTCGATTGTCTTGCTCTTTTATCTGAATGTCAATACTCGCGCGATTAATCAGGTCGCAGTTGTATGACATTATTCAATCAAATAATTTAATTATTTATACGATAGTATCGGTCGGGTACTCGCGCGAACCTTGATTTCGATTAGGACCTTAGGACATTAGGAATACTTGTCAGGTAATTGAAGAGGATAGCTATTACGCATGTGATAATACGGATAATATTGATGAGGGCATGCAGACCAACAATTTTCCTCGACCATGTCTGGATGTGAAAAGAATGTCCTGGAAACAAGTAGGTATGATTAGAAAAACATTCGAATAGGTACACCTTTATTTCTGTTGAGGGTGGGAAATCATCAAATGACTTCTCCCGCTCTGGGCGGATCGGAAGGGTGTGTCAGATTTTACTGACTAAAACCCACCCGTGCTCCTTCAGTTGCCTGTTGCTAAGGTCACGGTATCCCTTTCGGACTTTCCCACAACCCTGGCAGGCGAATAGGTACACCTAGGAATGCCTCTGTCTAGCGTAAAAGTACGCAAGTAGCTAGCACGAATTTTTTTTTCGCTTGGTTTTTGACTAACCTTTTGTCGGAGTTTTAAAGCCGCCCATGGGCCTCTGACGTGGCTTCACATGCCATCCAGAAATATCTCGCATGCCATTGCGATACACCCATTTTATATCAATCTAAGCTGTTATGGCGCAATGACACTGGCTATACTTGCATACTTTTGTGCAAGTGCACCTGTCTAACCGCCAACGATTAGCGAGAAGCGAGTAGGGCTAGCGACTAGAAACGAGTTGACTAGTAACGAGCGAGTGTATAGTTTTGCTGCGACAAACTAGTGGAGAGAGAGTTCTCGCCGGTAGTGTGAACAGTCAGTGATCAACTATTACCTTATATATTATGCATCAGTTTTACTGACAAGGGACCTAGGAATCTAGATGAAGGTCCCACATGTCCCAGTCTAACACACAACACTTTTATAGTTGCTAGCTCTACTTGTTAATCGCCGGCGAGGCGGTCAGACAAGTGCCTTCTCCCGCTACTAGCCCATAAAAAACAGGACTGTCTCCGAAACGAAAGCACGAGAAATATTTGTTATAATAATAATCGGAGAAACACAACATTTGAGATTAGTCGTAGATCTTACTAATAAGTAAGATCTACGACTAATTTCAAATGTAGGCCCTTTGAGTATGTGGCAATAGCATTACGTCTTATTCAGTTATCGTGATCTCTTTAGTAAAACAGTGCTTTCAAAATATATTACCATCATGAAACGTAACAATAAAATAATAACAAAAATATAGGTACTGCTGACGCTGGCGGCCTACAGTTACTGTATTATTGGGCAATATTACGAAATGCACAATATTATTTGCAGTTTTAATTTAATTACGTTGCACAATATTTTCATTGCATTAAATTTGCTTTTGGGCCGTCAAGCGTTAAAGTTTTCGCTTGAAAATAATGGATCAGTGCAACTGATTCAATCACATTGCTCAATAAAAATATTGTGAAAACTTGTTGTAGGTGTTGGGGCTGCTTATTTGTTGTTTACCTTGAAATCCACTGCTTGGTCATTAACAGTAGCAAGAGCATATGCACAATAGTCTTGGTAATGATCGTAATTAAAACTACAAAATTTGTGGCAAGAAAACATATGAGAATAGCGACATCTTTCATTGTATGACTGAAGTAGTTGCCGTTGCCGTGTAGGAATCCTGAGAAGGGGCAGTACCTAAAACATACGTTTATTTAAGTTTACATTTAAACTGGAAGATGGAGCCACCTGAGTGTAAGTAGCATTTCGCATTAACTAGGGTTCCCTTCAAGAGGTTTCCTTTACTCGGTAAGTCCGTAAAAGTATTCCGTGGAAGGAAAAACAAAAAATACTAAACAATCTCACCTCAAATTGTATCCAGCACATGTTTGGTAAAAGGCTTGGAGAGTTCTCACAACCGAACTGGTATAGGAGTCATCAGCAACCTCCAACGAGTGACGATAGCACATGGAATCGTTTCTAAGGTTCAACAAGCGTCGAAGGCTGCTGCTCTGGGTCGTCAACATAACACCACGTGACCCATAGGACTCGTACTCCGGATAAGGAACTTCACACATGCATCGGTATGAATTATATTTACGCGATAGTCTTCTCATGTCGTGTATATTCTTAGACAGCCTCTTTTATCCTTTGTAACTAAAAAGTTAATATTTAATTTTCAGTTTCCATTTATTGCAGGTTGTGAATTCTGAGACGGCAGTATAGAAGGGAACCATGGGGTGCACCCATGCACCCCAAATAAAATTAGGTTAAGGACGGAAAGAAATTGACGTTGAACTTGATATAATATAATAATAATAGCCGCTGCGAGAGCAGACCGATCATTATAAAATGTCCCTTGCCGTCATTTTCACAGACTAAGTAGACAAGTAGACTTAGTAGCACAGACTATTAACCGCCTTACTAATAAACGTTGTAATTTGACTTTTGAAAGAAGAAGACAAAGCGTTATGTAACTATACAGGCGCTATACAACGTTTATTAGTAAGGCGGTTAGTCTCTAATATAAGTAGTAATCTCGCCGTTGGCACAGCGTAGATGTTCCTTTTATCCGTAGACTAGAATACTCTGTCTACGCTTTTATCAGTGCTTTGAACCATAGATGTGTACCTACTTCTCAACAGTCATGGTTAGATGACACTAAAAAGGTTGCCCGATTATGCTAGGGTAGCAAAATAGAGATTACTTATAGGACATTTTAATATTATTTTAATACAGGATAAAAGACTGGTAGGCACAGGATTGAAATGGTGTTCTAGGTAATTAAAAATCAACATTGGGTTGCCTTTTTGGTAGCGTTCCATATAAATACAGGGATTATTGATTGGGAGCATTCTTTGTGGGCATGGGCATGGCCATGGGCAATGGGCAGTTTTGACCCCGCCCGGTATCTTGGATCTGGTATACTTGCGCAAAAGACACTTGCGCGAACCTACTTATTACGTGAATGGACTTTTGCGCGAATGGCTTTTGCGCGCCAGTTCAGATATCCCATCCCATGTGCCCATCGAAATCCGTTCAGTCGTTGGCCTGAAAAAGTGACAGACAGCTAGAGTTACTATCCCATATATATAATATTACTACCTTTTGCCCGCTTTGATTATGTCACAGGAACAAACAACAACAGGTACTTCCGGGATTCTGGAGGTCAGATAGGCAGTCGTTCCATGTAAAATACTGGTATTCAGCTGCATCCGGTTAGACTGGAAGCCGACCCCAATATAGTTGGGAAAAGGCTAGGCAGATTGATTGTACTTCCGGGATTCATAGTATCCTATGTCCTAAACCAGGGCATGGCCTGTCCGTATCGGTGATCGCAGATTAAAACACAGAAGAAAAGAAACCACTGAGCTGACAATATATTGTACTTAGTACTTACTAAATAGGTATTTATTTTATTATGAATATATTTTTTTTTTCACCCAATCAATGTTAAACAATAAAATAAAAAAATGTTAAAAATGTTAATGTTATCAATGTTAAACTCAAGAAAAGTATTAAAATTTTAAATTCAAATACAGCTTGTAGCTCAAAAAAAATTTTTGAATCTAACAAATTCCTACTACCAACAGTTCAAACGTCCGTTTCTGACGCGTTCAGGATGAGACGTCATTTACCATGTTACTGCTTTATTTACATCTGTTTTTTGAAGGGTTTTAGTCTCAAATCACACAAATTATTTTTTTTTTGCAGAAGCAGAACTCGCACATATTCTTACCTTAGTGAGATTTCAAGCACTTTGCAAATAATAGATATTTATTCACATAGTATTTGATGTCACTTCCGGCATTGTTTGTTAGCAAGACAACGCATTTTGATTTTGCGTTCCGTTCCACAAAAAAACATCCTATAAAATAATGAATTGTAAAATATGTAATGCGTAAAAAAATGGAATTTCTTTCTTGTATACAGTGTAAATTTAAATAATGAATAAGTTGTTATAGAAACGTGCATAATAAATTCCACGGATAAAAACAGAAAAAACAGTTCAAAAAAAAAAACTGTCACATGCCATTCTTGTGACATAAATAATTTAAGAAAAATATGGCATTACATTTTTACATCATGTATTAAACCAACAAAAAATCCGAAATAAATAAAAACATATGACTTGTTCATCACACAATTGTCCATAATGACGTTATTAATAAAGGAACCTATTAACCTGTAAAAAATAGCTGGGAATTAAATGGTATGCTATTTTCAGTTATTATTAGATTAGTAATATAAACCAAAAATAAACGAACATAAGAAGTAGGCTAATTCAACGAAAATTTTTAATGTTCCCACTGCTGTCAGATCCACCACACGGGCTCAATGTAGGTTCCTAGACGTCACCGGTTTTCGTTTTTTTTTTAATCCTAGATGGACATGCCGGTTTCCTCTCCATATTTTACTTCACCGTTAGACAGTAGTGGTGATAAAAATCTATCGAGTCAATAGTCGCATATTATATGATATGTAACATGGATCTACCTTTTATGTCAGAACTTTGTCATAATATAGCATAAACTTCATTTCGCAGAAAATCGTTTGGCATACACTCATAGCATACATTCAAAACTCATAATTTTGAAAGTCAGAATCATCTTTAAGCATACATTTCATATCCATTATAATTAAAAGCAGAACCATCATATCGCACAAAGTTCACAGCCAGAATCGTCTATTGGCATACATTTCATATCGGTAGTCATTAAAAGGCAGAACTATCAAGAAAGTTTACGGGATCTTGCCCAATTTCACTACCCAAACAAATTTTAGCAACCTTTTTTTATACCAATGCAATGTTTGGAATGATTTTAGTACGCAAATTTTCATTGGGTCAAATTTTTACTTGGCAGAATATTATCAAGGATAATGTCATTTAGGCATTTGGACTTTAATCAAATGATTTATTACAGCAAACAATCTTTAGATAATAAACGTAATGATTTGTTAGGTTAGGTTAGGTTAAAACTGTGACCTACTACGCGCGAGCCGAGCGAGCGAAGCGAGCGGTGCCGCGGCAGCGGCCGGCGAGTGCCAGAAACGACTAGATTATATAGAAAAAAAACAGGCTACCCGAAACTGACGGTACTAAACATTTGCCAAATTTTATTTTGCGCCAACTGAAATATTTGACTACATAAAAATTGGTAAAAGTACTATTTGGTAAACAAGTTATTGTTTAAACGTTCACTTGCCAAACATTAGGTTTGCTTTACAATTATTTGTGAAGAGATTTTTTGCTAAGTAATATTTTGGCAAATGAAATTATACGGAAAATTGTTTGGGAAGTGATAATTTGGCAATTTATTTTCGATGAAACAAGGGAGACCCAAAGTTTACAGTTAGAATCATCTTTTGGCATACTTTTTATATCGATAATAATCAAGATTTTTTTTGCAAGGAGGTTGTGTATGCGGCTGGCGTCATTTTCTATAAATAAACATTCGCTCTTAAAATAGACTCGCTTTGACAGATGCACTCGGTACGCTCGCAATTCAAAAAAAATCAGCCGCCATATCATTTTTTTAAAAATTTGCCCTCGCTCCGCCGGCCTTCGGCCTACGCTCGGGTGCCAGCGAGTCGGAAAAAAATTGTCGATCACCCCAGCAATGCAGGTGGGCAAATGGCAATATGCCTAATAAAATTATTCCAAATGAAATTCTGCAATCTTCATAGTATGCCAAATGAAATTTTGCCATCTTCATAGTATGCTAAGTGAAATTATACCAAATAATCGTCGCTCTAAATAAACGTTATGCCAAATAAAATTCTGCCATCTTAAAAGTATGCCATTGTAAATTCGGACATATAAACATTCGGCCAAACAATAATTATATTAAACAATTTTTCTGCTTTAAAAATATTGTTTTAAAGAAAATTATGCCAAGTGTGTTCTGCCAAATAAATTTCGGAGTACCAAGATTCTGCCAAATAGAGGGAACCCGTGTAACATCTGACATCTCACCTTGATAATATGAAACATTATAAAGGGGCGGGGCCTCGTCAAAGCCGTTTTTGACGGCAAACTCTCGCGCTTACTGGTCAAATAAAAAATCACACGCTCCTCGGCTTCCTATTACACACTTCCAGAGAGGAAAGATTTGCAGGAAAGCGAGAGGAAAGATGTTACCGAGCCCATCGTACCCATCCCCTTCAACCAAATACGCAGGTGGCTCCAGGAGTTCACACATACCTAAGCGGATAACTGGTGGTCCTCGGCACCGGGCTGCAGGCAGTCCAAGGAAGCTATGCCATCCCTAGATGGCAGGCTAACCAGGCGTTTGTTACGTCTGTACAGGAATGGCCTGCGTCTGGTGGCGGGGACCATTACAGGACACTGCTCGCTGAACAAACACTTCCACACAATAGGCATAACGGACAGTCCTCTATGCAGAGCGTGCATGGAAGCTGAGGAAACCGCCACGCGCGTGCTCTTTGAATGCACGGGCGTCACCCAGATTAGAACTGAAACCCTCGGGTCACCCATATCTTACACGGAGGTTCTGTACAAACCAGGAGACTTAGTTTACTTCTGGAAACAATACCAAAAAAAAATTACAGTAAAGTGCAAACCCACTAACATTATTTTGGGATAATAACTGATCATTAAAATGAGAGAGTGATAAAAAACCTTGCCTTTAGTATATTTTACCCCTAGATAGTTATAGATGTATAAATGGCCCCCAGTTTTTTTTCCTTATTGTATTCATCGATACAAGTTGCGGCTATTTAATTGTTAAGCTGATCAAATCTGCCATAGCTTTTATAGAGAAAATATTAATTGTGTTGTGATGCCCAGTCTAATGGTTATTTTCTAAATATTTTTACAGCATAAATTTGAAGATCCTGGTAAAATGATCCGCTAAATACTATAACAAGAAACTGCTTTAACAGCTAGTAGAACTATTTTTCTCGAATGGAGGTGTAATAAGAATTCAAAAGTACTATTTGCAAATCTGCCACTGTTCATAAAATCAAAATGAAAGACGTGGAAAATAAGTTTAAGCGACTGCAATTTGAATTGCAATACAATAAGGAAGATAGTCTACGCAATGGGATAAATAATGTCAGTATAATGGTTCATAAAAAAAAAGTAAAGAACCGCAAAAAAATCGATCCAGTAAAATATGGTCAACAGCCAGCAGTCGCTTTCCGGTTATCACGCTCCGGTAGGAATAAAACCAAAAAGTTACTCACTAAACACATCAGCATAACCGAAATTAAACGGACCTACCTATCTAAGCAAAGTACTAGAAGCTCTGAATCCGTAAATAAAAAAACGCATTTCAATTCCAAATTCGTAGTAAACCGAGTTTCAGAATACCATTTCAACGATTCTTTGAGTCCGTTTAATTTTCCAACACAGAAGAAATGGAAAGTTTACCGTTGTCAATTGAGCAGGCCGCAGGATAGCTGCTGCTGTTGCTGCAACTCAGATGCAATGTTTGAAGTAATGAAAGGCCTCTACGACTGCTACAAAAAGAAAAATTGTAATAATTGTGATTGCATACTATGCAGTCATATATCACGGGAAGAAAGGCGCCTCGGGGAAGAACGGAAGTCATTAGCAGCCCTAGGTATAAAAGAAAAGAAGAAGAGAGCTGAAAAAATGATAGAAGGGAAGACTCCAGCAGAAAAAGAAAAGATTTTGAGAGAATTAGTCGAAACAGGACAACCTCTACCAAAGGGTAAAACAGCATCTGAAAAAGCTTTGATCAAAAAATTAAAAGTAGAATTGGGAGTACCAGAGTCGAAAACGACAACAATGTTGGATAGAATTAAAAAAGCCAAAGCATACGAAATGATAACACCATCAGAAAGAATTAAAAAAGCTAAAGCTGCTGGACTACTAACGCCAATAGAAGGAAAACCTCCCGAACAACAAGAAAAGATATTGAGAGGGTTAGCAATGCAAGGACTTCCTCTTCCTGAAGGGGAAACTGCCTCGGAGAAAAAGCTTATTGAAAAGGTACGCAAAGAACTTGCTCTTCCACCGGAACCTAAAACTGCATCCATGAAACAGAAATATGCCAAAGCTGCAGATGCTGGATTAATGCAGCCACTTGAAGATAAATCAACGAGAGAAAAAGAAAGAATTTTACAAGGTTTGCATGACAGAGGTATCCCACTGCCTGAGGGACGCACGGCATCTGAGAAATCTCTTATTGCAAAAGTGAAAGCAGGAGTACGTGTGCCGTCTGTTACGCCATCTGAGAGACTTTATAAAGCAAAAGCTGCTGGACTACTTACGCCAATAGAAGGAAAACCTCCCGAACAACAAGAAAAGATACTGAGAGGGTTAGCAATGCAAGGACTGCCTCTTCCTGAAGGGAAAACTGCCTCGGAGAAAAAGCTTATTGAAAAGGTACGCAGAGAACTTGCCCTTCCACCGGAACCTAAAACTGCAACCATGAAACAGAAGTATGCTGAAGCTGCAGATGCCGGATTAATGCAGCCACTTGAAGATAAAACAGCGAGAGAAAAAAAAATAATATTACAAGGTTTGCATGACAGAGGTATCCCACTGCCTGAGGGACGCACGGCATCTGAGAAATCTCTTATAGCAAAAGTGAAAGCAGGAATACGTGTGCCTTCTGTTACGCCATCTGAGAGACTTCGTAAAGCAAAATCTGCTGGACTACTTACGCCAATAGAAGGAAAACCTCCGGAACAACAAGAAAAGATACTGAGAGGGTTGGCAATGCAAGGACTGCCTCTTCCTGAAGGGAAAACTGCCTCGGAGAAAAAGCTTATTGAAAAAGTACGCAAAGAACTTGCCCTTCCACCGGAACCTAAAACTGCATCCATGAAACAGAAATATGCTGAAGCTGCAGATGCTGGATTAATGCAGCCACTTGAAGATAAATCAACGAGAGAAAAAGAAAGAATTTTACGAGGTTTGCATGACAGAGGTATCCCACTGCCTGAGGGACGCACGGCATCTGAGAAATCTCTTATAGCAAAAGTGAAAGCAGGAGAACGTGTGCCGTCTGTTACGCCATCTGAGAGACTTTATAAAGCAAAAGCTGCTGGACTACTTACGCCAATAGAAGGAAAACCTCCCGAACAACAAGAAAAGATACTGATAGGGTTAGCAATGCAAGGACTGCCTCTTCCTGAAGGGAAAACTGCCTCGGAGAAAAAGCTTATTGAAAAGGTACGCAAAGAACTTGCCCTTCCACCGGAACCTAAAACTGCATCCATGAAACAGAAATATGCTAAAGCTGCAGATGCTGGATTAATGCAGCCACTTGAAGATAAATCAACGAGAGAAAAAGAAAGAATTTTACGAGGTTTGCATGACAGAGGTATCCCACTGCCTGAGGGACGCACGGCATCTGAGAAATCTCTTATAGCAAAAGTGAAAGCAGGAGAACGTGTGCCGTCTGTTACGCCATCTGAGAGACTTTATAAAGCAAAAGCTGCTGGACTACTTACGCCAATAGAAGGAAAACCTCCCGAACAACAAGAAAAGATACTGAGAGGGTTAGCAATGCAAGGACTGCCTCTTCCTGAAGGGAAAACTGCCTCGGAGAAAAAGCTTATTGAAAAGGTACGCAAAGAACTTGCCCTGCCACCGGAACCTAAAACTGCATCCATGAAACAGAAATATGCTAAAGCTGCAGATGCTGGATTAATGCAGCCACTTGAAGATAAATCAACGAGAGAAAAAGAAAGAATTTTACGAGGTTTGCATGACAGAGGAATCCCATTGCCTGAGGGACGCACGGCATCTGAGAAATCTCTTATAGCAAAAGTGAAAGCAGGAGAACGTGTGCCGTCTGTTACGCCATCTGAGAGACTTTATAAAGCAAAAGCTGCTGGACTACTTACGCCAATAGAAGGAAAACCTCACGAACAACAAGAAAAGATACTGAGAGGGTTAGCAAAGCAAGGACTGCCTCTTCCTGAAGGGAAAACTGCCTCGGAGAAAAAGCTTATTGAAAAGGTACGCAAAGAACTTGCTCTACCACCAGAACCTAAAACTGCATCCATGAGAGAGAAGTACGCTGAAGCTGCAGATGCCGGATTAATGCAGCCACTTGAAGATAAATCAACGAGAGAAAAAGAAAGAATTTTACGAGGTTTGCATGACAGAGGAATCCCATTGCCTGAGGGACGCACGGCATCTGAGAAATCTCTTATAGCAAAAGTGAAAGCAGGAGAACGTGTGCCGTCTGTTACGCCATCTGAGAGACTTTATAAAGCAAAAGCTGCTGGACTACTTACGCCAATAGAAGGAAAACCTCACGAACAACAAGAAAAGATACTGAGAGGGTTAGCAAAGCAAGGACTGCCTCTTCCTGAAGGGAAAACTGCCTCGGAGAAAAAGCTTATTGAAAAGGTACGCAAAGAACTTGCTCTACCACCAGAACCTAAAACTGCATCCATGAGAGAGAAGTACGCTGAAGCTGCAGATGCCGGATTAATGCAGCCACTTGAAGGTAAATCAACGAGAGAAAAAGAAAGAATTTTACGAGGTTTGCATGACAGAGGAATCCCATTGCCTGAAGGACGAACGCGATCAGAGGAAGCTCTTATAGCAAGAGTTAAGGCAGGAGCACGTGCACCATCTGAAAAGCTACGTAGAGCAAGAGCTGCGGGGCTACTAACGCCTTTAGAACGGAAAACTCCGTCACACAAAGAAAAGATAATAAAAGGATTAGCTATGGAAGGACTCCCTCTTCCTGAAGCAAAAACTGCTTCCGAGAAAAAGCTTATTGAAAAAGTACGCAAAGAACTAGCCCTTCCACCGGAACCCAAAACTGCATCAATGAGAGAGAAGTACGCTGAAGCTGCAGATGCCGGGTTACTGCAGCCACTTGAAGGTAAATCACCGAAAGAAAAAGAAAGAATTTTACAAGGTTTGCATGACAGAGGAATCCCATTACCTGAAGGACGAACGCGATCAGAGGAAGCTCTAATAGCTAGAGTTAAGGCAGGAGTACGTGCACCATCTGAGAAACTGCGTAGAGCAAGAGCTGCAGGGCTACTATCGCCTTTAGAACGAAAAACACCTTCACAGAAGGAAAAGATAATAAAAGGATTAGCAATGGAAGGACTCCCTCTTCCTGAAGCGAAAACTGCTTCAGAGAAACAGATTATGGAAAAGGTACGCGCTGACATAGGCCTTCCTCCGGAACCTAAAACTGCATCTATGAGAGAGAAGTATGCTGAAGCTGCAGATGCCGGGTTACTGCAGCCACTTGAAGGTAAATCACCGAAAGAAAAAGAAAGAATTTTACAAGGTTTGCATGACAGAGGAATCCCATTGCCTGAAGGACGAACACGATCAGAGGAAGCTCTTATAGCAAGAGTTAAGGCGGGAGCACGTGCACCATCTGAAAAGCTACGTAGAGCAAGAGCTGCGGGGCTACTAACACCTTTAGAACGGAAAACTCCTTCCCAAAAAGAAAAGATAATAAAAGGATTAGCAATGGAAGGACTCCCTCTTCCTGAAGCGAAAACTGCTTCAGAGAAACAGATTATGGAAAGGGTACGCGCTGACATTGGCCTTCCTCCGGAACCTAAAACTGCATCCATGAGAGAGAAGTATGCTGAAGCTGCAGATGCTGGGCTACTGCAGCCACTTGAAGGTAAATCACCGAAAGAAAAAGAAAGAATTTTACAAGGTTTGCATGACAGAGGAATCCCATTGCCTGAAGGACGAACGCGATCAGAGGAAGCTCTTATAGCAAGAGTTAAGGCAGGAGCACGTGCACCATCTGAAAAGCTACGTAGAGCAAGAGCTGCGGGGCTACTAACGCCTTTAGAACGGAAAACTCCTTCACAAAAAGAAAAGATATTAAAAGGATTAGCAATGGAAGGACTGCCTCTTCCTGAAGCGAAAACTGCTTCTGAGAAAAGGATTATGGAAAAGGTACGCGCTGACCTTGGCCTTCCTCCGGAACCTAAAACTGGATTCATGAGAGAAAAGTACGCTGAAGCTGCAGATGCTGGATTACTGCAGCCGCTTGAAGGTAAATCTACGAGAGAAAAAGAAAGAATCTTACAAGGTTTGCATGACAGAGGTATCTCACTACCTGAGGGACGCACGACATCTGAGAAAGCTATTATTGCAAAAGTGAAAGCAGGAGTACGTGCGCCGTCTGTTACGCCGTCTGAGAGACTTCGTAAAGCAAAAGCTGCTGGATTACTTACGCCAATAGAAGGAAAACCCCCCGAGCAACAAGAAAAGATATTGAGAGGGTTAGCAAAGCAAGGACTGCCTCTTCCTGAAGCGAAAACCTCTTCTGAAAAAAGGATTATGGAAAAGGTACGCGCTGACCTTGGTCTTCCTCCAGAACCCAAAACTGCATCCATGAGGGCAAAGCACGCTGAAGCTGCAGAAGCCGGATTACTGCAGCCACTTGAAGGTAAATCACCGAAAGAAAAAGAAAGAATTTTACAAGGTTTGCATGACAGAGGAATCCCATTACCTGAAGGACGAACGCGATCTGAGGAAGCCCTTATAGCTAGAGTTAAGGCAGGAGTACGTGCACCATCTGAAAAACTACGTAAAGCAAAAGCTGCAGGGCTATTAACGCCTTTAGAAGGTAAAACTCCCTCTCAGAAGGAAAGGATAATGAAAGGATTAGCAATGGAAGGCCTGCCTCTACCTGAAGCCAAAACTGCCTCCGAGAAAAGGATTATGGAAAAAGTACGCGCTGACTATCGTCTTCCTCCGGAGCCTAAAACTGCATCTATGAGGGAGAAGTACGCTGAAGCTGCAGATGCCGGATTTCTACAACCACTTGAAGGTAAATCATCGAAAGAAAAAGAAAGAATTTTACAAGGTTTGCATGACAGAGGAATCCCATTGCCTGAAGGACGCACGGCATCTGAAAAAGCTCTTATTGCAAAAGTGGAAGCAGGAGAACGTAGGCCTTCTGTTACGCCATCTGAGAGACTTCGTAAAGCAAAAGCTGCTGGACTACTTACGGCATTAGAAGGAAAACCCCCCGAACAACAGGAAAAGATACTCAGAGGGTTAGCAAAGCAAGGACTGCCTCTCCCTGAAGCAAAAACTGCTTCAGAGAAAAGGATTATGGAAAAGGTACGCGCTGACCTTGGTCTTCCTCCAGAACCCAAAACTGCATCCATGAGGGCAAAGCACGCTGAAGCTGCAGAAGCCGGATTACTGCAGCCACTTGAAGGTAAATCACCGAAAGAAAAAGAAAGAATTCTACGAGGTTTGCATGACAAAGGAATCCCATTGCCTGAAGGGCGAACGCGATCAGAGGAAGCTCTAATAGCTAGAGTGAAGGCAAAAGCCGCAACTTTGTCAATTACCACAGAGAAATTGAAAAAGGCTAAAGCAGATGGCTTATTAACACCTCTCGAAGGAAAATCTCCTGAACAAAAAGAAAAAATACTAAGAGGCCTTGCCCAATCTGGTTTGCCATTGCCACAAGGTAAAACTGCTTCTGAAAAAGCAATGATAAAAAAAATTAAGGCTGAGATGGGCGTACCCGAAAGGACTCCATCTGCTAAAATGAGAAAAGCTAAAAAAACTGGTCTTTTAACACCTCTAGTGGGTAAAACACATTCACAGAAAGAGAAAATACTTAGAGGTAGAGTAGCAGCAGGTCTGCCGTTACCAGAAGGTAGAACACCATCTGAAAGAGTTTTAATACAAAAAATTAAAGCAGATACCGGCTACGTTTCGCCTACAATATCAGAGAGAATGAAAAGGGCAAAAGGTGCAGGACTGCTAACCCCCTTAGAAGGTAAAACACGTTCAGCTAAAGAAAAGATTCTTCGAGACAGAGAGGCCGCGGGAGTCCCGTTACCAGAAGGTAGAACACCATCTGAAAAGGAAATTGTAAGAAAAATAATTGCTGGAGAGCCCCCTACGGAGAAAAGGCCATCAGAAAAGTTAAGAGAAGCCAAAACAGCTTCGGAAAAAGAAAAAATATTGACAAGTCTTCGTAAAGCTGGAAAACCCTTACCTGAAGGAAGAACAGCTTCAGAAAAAGAACTTGTAGCTAAAGTAAAAGCGGAAAGACCTTCAAAAGTTACCTCTGAAAAATTACAAAAAGCAAGAGAAGCTGGTTTGTTGACGCCACTTAGAGGAAAATCTCCAAAAGAGAAAGAGAGAATATTAAAAGGCTTAATAGAACATGGCTTACCACTTCCTGATTCCCAAACAGAATCAGAGAAAGAGATAGCGCAAAAAGTTCGCAAAGAACTTGGCCTTCCACCTGAACCTATAACATTATCAGAAAAAGTAAAGATGCATAGAGCTGAAGCTGCTGGTATTGTAACGCCTCTTGAAGGTAAAACACCATCTCAGAAGGAACGCATTGTGAGGGGCATGGTTGCGGCTGAAATACCTCTACCAGAAGGGAGGACTGCTTCTGAAAAAGCTATGATAAAAAAAGTTCAAGCAGAAGAAGGAAAGCTATCGCCGAGAGCAGCTGCCGGTTTACTTACACCCTTGCAAGGAAAAACACCATCTCAGAAGGAAAAAATTATCAGGGGTCGGGCCGAGGCTGGAATACCGTTACCCGAAGGTAAAACTCAGTCTGAGAAAGCTTTGATACAGAAAATTCGGGCTGAATTAGGTATGCCTCCACCAGCAAAAACAATCTCGGAAAAAGAAGTAGTCCGCAAGGCGAAAGAAGAGGGTCTGTTAACGCCAATTGCCGGAAAGTCAGTTAGAGAAAAGGAAAGGATACTTAAAGGACTGGCTGAAGCTGGGTTACCATTGCCTGAAGGCAAAACCGCTTCTGAAAAAGAATTAATAAGAAAAGTTAGAGCCGAAGCTAGGTTGCCATCGGAGCCAACACCTTCGGAAAAGAGAGGAAAAATAAAAACTAAAACGAAAAAAAGCGGCGTTTCACCATCAATGCGACGTATTAAGACGATGGCAGCTGGTATTAGCGAAAAGTTCGAAGACATTATTAAAACAACAACTTGCGACCGAGGCTGCGGTTGTGATAAAAAGAAAATTAGATTTAAACATAGCTACGTCAAGATTAGAGTGACATCTCCAGATATCTCTTCCCTGTGCGATTGTCCGGACGAGTGTCTTCCTGGCGTTAAAGCTGGAGCCTTTATTGACAACGAGGGTATAAAAGTTACTGTTGGGAGAGTGAATGGCGCAACTTCATTCACCAGTCAGTTCAGTAACCACAGCGTAGAAACACCCAAAAATGTTATTACTCTGTTTGACAACATATTATCAGATAGCTACAGTAGTAATACATCTATTGACACAGTAAATGCTCCCTTTGATATTAAGTCTGAGACAAGTGATTTAAAAAAGGCTTTATTCGATGCATGTCCTCTCCTAAGGCTTCCTATTAGTGTTGATAAATTGAATACTGATCTTGATACTTCATGCACCTACACCAGCGGCTCTTACGAAAGTTATACGAAGAACAAGAAAAACAAAATAGAAAGTGATAAAAGTAATTACTTTGAAAGTTCTACCTATGAAAATAACAACGACGAATTTGGTATATTTGTGGATAGTTCTAGAAACATTAAACATTCAGGAAATGTTTGTAAAAGCTCATCTTACTCTTTACATGAATTTTCCGTCAGTGATGATTCGATTCTTCTTATAAAAAGTGAATCATCGCTATCCTTGAACTCAATCTCAAGTGATAGTATGGATGTAACTAGCGTGAAATCGTTATCAACTAGCAGCTACTATGCATTGAGTTCTACTCAGTATTTATACTATCCGGTATCCAATAGTAATTTCAGTGACAGTACAGTTGAAGAAACAGAGCTAGTTCCGAAAAGAATAGACTACAGTGAGAATACTGCCATTGCCGATGATACAATGATCAGGTAAATTTTGTTGTTCACATTGATTTACGTAATGCACGATAACTTTTTGGATAGAACGAAACATATTTCATATTATTATAAGCCTAGAACCTATCACATCAGTCACCACATCACACTTAGATGTTTCTTCGAAGTTGCGGTGCCTGATGAAACTGTTCTCATAATATATCACACGGGTAGGATGACCACCATAGAAACGGGTTTTGTCGACGGAAGAATAGACAAAATGACGCATTGTGATTGTTTACTGTCGTTTTGTCTATTCTTCCGTCGACAAAACCCGTTTCTAGGGTGGTCATGCTTATCACCGCGCGTCGCATAGGCGTCGTTTTTACCCGACTACGGCGAAGAAAAAAGGAGGGTTATGATTTTGACGGGTATGTATGTATGTATGTATGTATGTATGTTCATCTGTTCCCTCCTATCTTCCAAACCACTTATCACAATTTGACAAATGAGGTATCGTTAGAAGCGTCGTGATTGTCCGCTGGTTATAGGCTATGTAAAGTAACATTAAATAAAAAATGGCGCCCTCTAGAGGACATAAAGTGAGGAACTTAAAAAAAAATATGGTTTAATCGTACCATGTTGGGTATCAAATGAAAGGGCTTAATGAGCACATTTCAAAAATATATATATTATAACCCCAAAAGAATTTAAAAAAAAAACAAGTAATAAAAACTAAAACCCAACTACGACTTAAAAGGTATAAACAAGACACCACAGACAGACAAATTAAAAATCCGGAGTCACACGTAATCTGTTCGATTTATGCCCTAACACGTGTGACTCCGGATTTTTAATTTGTCTGTCTGTGGTGTCTTGTTTATACCTTTTAAGTCGTAGTTGGGTTTTAGTTTTTATTACTTGTTTTATGGTGAAACTGAGTAAAAATTACGTAAAGTAAAACACTGGAAGAAACAAAAATGTCCAGAGATAGTGGTATTTTAAAGTTGCCGAGATATTCACACAAAAAGATCGCTAAATGAGATCTTTACATCTAAATATCTGGGTTGTCAGTTAGTAGTATCAGTTTTTTGGTAATCTGGTCCCTTTATTAAACTAACGCCTCCTTAAATTTTCAATAAGGCGTCCCAACTTTTCAGAAAAGCAAAATGACGTGGAGATAACTATACCAGCTTTCATAGGAAAATTGTCAAAACCTGTTATTTGAGATTGTTAATTTTTATAGTACGGGAGCTTCATTTTTATAGGGATGGCCAATTCTCTTTAAAAAAAACGTTCACATTCTATCCGCAATCTGTCAAAAATGTTAAAAATATTGAATGGCCAATTCTCTTAAAAAAAACGTTCACATTCAAATCGCAATCTGTCAAACTTGTCAAAAATGTTGGTAACTTGATGGTTTTTTGACAGATTGTGAAAGAGATGCGAATGTGAACGTTCTTAAAATTATGGAAATTGCCCACAGTTTATATTTAATTTCTAGTAGTGGTTAATTATTAAATAATCATCAAAGTGAGAGTCTGTACCCACACCCAAGCGGGAATTCGAAGTTATAGCATGTCAAAGAAGTAAAAAATAAAAAAATAATTTCAAACCACGACAAAACCTTATGGATGATTTTTGGGATCATCTCCAACCCAAAAAATATTGTAAACGCATTGAAGGTAGGTGGGGCGAATTAAATATTTCAGTAGCATGGCAGTATGCATTTTTTCTTCCTTTTTAATAAGAACTAAAGTCTTATTAGTAACGGATTACAATCTAGGTTACTAAGCAATTTAACTGCAACTTAATAATTTACACAATTTCATAGCATTTTCTTAGGGTCTGTTATTTGATGAAAACACTTTGTTCATGTGTTACATGTACAGGTCACCATTGTTACTATTATTTATTCACTATTTGGACACTTAAATGGTTTAGTTCTTTAAGGCTTTAGCCTACGCACTAATTCTGTGTTGACTAGCAGCTGGATTGCGTCGACATTCATTATTATGTCGGTGAAATCTGTGTTCGTGAGCTTCAGCAATTTTTGGATGATGGTGGTTGTCACCACCATCATCCAAAAGTTCCATTTTAAGATTTCGGTGAAGGTTGTCATTTTTAATGTACCATGGTGCATTTACAGCGTCTCTGAGTACTTTATTTTTAGAATTGTTGTAATATTTTAACGTTGCTTAGTTTAGTACAGCCCCAAAGTTGGATACCGTACGTCCAAATTGGCATAAGAATATGCTTGTACTATCATTTTATTATGTATTGATAAACAGGATTTCCTTCCGAGTAACCAGTACATACTTAGTCACGTACTTCGAGTTTCTGTCTTTTCTTTTTGACGTGACATTTCCATCGCAGCTTGGCATCAAGAGTTATGCCAAGGTATTTGACTGTATTAGCTTAAGGTACTTTCATGTCGTTTAATAGCGGTGGTAATAGCAGTGTTTGTTAGTAAAGTCAATGTGTATTGATTTTGACTCATTCAGCTTGATCTTCCACTTTTGTGTCCAGTCTTAAACTTCGTTCACAGCTAGTTGAACTTTTTCTACTGCTTCTTTGGGGCTTGATCCAGTAGCTTTATTGGCAGTGTCATCTGTAAAGGTTGCAATAGTGTTGTTCTCCAGCTCTGGGATATCAAATGTGTATAACAAGTACAGGATTGGGCATAACACACTTCCTTGTGGTACCCCAGCTTTTATAGTTTTTAGCTCGGCATATGCATCTTCTTGCCTAATTCTAAACATTCTATTACTAATATATGACTCTAGAATGTCTGCAAATTCTGGAGGTAGTATGCATCTGAGTTTAGATATTAGACCCTCATGCCAAACTTGATTAAAAGCTTGCAGGACGTCTAGGAATACGGTGGCGCAAACTTCCTTGTTTTCGAGTGTTCATCAATAATGCATGTTATTCTATGTACCTGGTCTATTGTAGAGTGTTTTTCCCTAGCGTCAAATTGATGGTTTGGTATTTTATTGACTTCTATTATTGGTTTTAATAAAAGTTTTTCAAATAGTTAGATAATACGGGTAATAGGGAAATGGGTCTATATGATGATGCTTCATGGGGTGGTTTCTCAGGCTTCGCAATCATAATGACTTCAGCGAGCTTCCATGGTTCAGGTACAGGTATTTTATTTTCCTTCAAAATTGAGATCATGGTTCCTTTGACCACTTTACCCTTAGTTTTGAATTTAGCCTTGATAGCAAAAATCATGTTCATTTACACGACTGACATAATTATATTCTTCCCACTTCCATGCAGTTGACTATTCTTTTGAGTATGTTCAAACTAAGGCAACCGCTTGTAGTATCATAGTGTCTTTAATAATCTTATATCTTAGACCCAAAATCACCACACTCTGTTAATTATTAAATGTCCGGTTAAGCATTGGACGTACTGTCTCACTATTAAGAACTGTCCGCAAAATAATTAAGAGAATTTGGTGAAAATCGATATTTGTATATAATATCAAATCATACGTGTATCAAAATCGCGCTTTTCCATTAGCGAAAGCGACAGCACTTGGAGTGTGGCGCACATTAATAGAGCACACACAGGGAATAAAAACAACGGAGCAGATTGTATCAGTAGAAAACGAAATGATACAATATCTGAAACGAAATTGCTGAACGAACACAATACACAAAAGATAAGTACAAGAAAAACGATGAATGGGGAACCTGTCGTAGTCATAAGCAATTTGGATAGTGATCACGATATAACAACGATGGTGGACCAACTTCTATCGAAGAATGAATTCTCTGACGATTCCTCAATATTTCTGGTAGTGCGCACGTCAGACGACTCGGGTCTCTCGTCAGACTGCTCTACTGTATGCATCCAGTTATCTGAACATTATCCCAATTGGAATCAAAAGCAATGTTACATCGAAGAACCAAGTAAGTATTTTTCTCGTATCAAATCATTTTAGTTCAATGCCCTATGGCCCTTACCTAGTTGCCCAGTTACATAGGAATCTAACCTTAGAATGGTGCATAATAAGCCCAAATACACAAAATACAATATTTATTTCCATACATACCATCAATTACATACGGAGAACCCTCCGTGCCTCGGAAATTACGTTAAGCTGTTTGTCCCGGCAGTCGTTCGTAGATTTTTGACGGTCGTTTCGACAGTAACGACTGTCAGACCATCGGGCTTCTGACTACCCAGTCAGAACCTTGAACGTTTTACAACTAGTCCTACCAAAGACTACTTTTACCGATTCACTGGGTTATGGAGAGGGGGCTTAAAACAATCACTTTGGCAGAACCATAATATGAAAATATTATGAAACATCGTAAAATGTCACAAACTGACAATTTATAATATTATGATCTGCGTGCGATTTTTATTACGAAATAATTCATCTGTTTGACAGTTTTCTATGGAGATTCATAAAATGGTCCACAAATCATGAATTGCTTTTATGTCTAACTAGCTGCTCGCCCCGGCTTCGCACGGGTAGCAAGTAGTTATCTACGGCGCACCTACCTTACCTACCCTACCTACCTACCTATATACCTACCCTACCTACCTACCTACCCTACTCTACCAACCTACCTTACCCTACCTACCTACCCTACCCTACCTACCTACCTACCCTACCCTACCTACCTACCCTACCCTACCTACCTACCCTACCCTACCTACCTACCCTACCCTACCTACCTACCCTACCCTACCTACCTACCCTACCCTACCTTCCTTTACCCTACCTACCCTACCCTACCTACGCTACCCTACCCTACCTACCCTACCCTACCTACCTACCTACTCTACATACCTACCCTACTTATCTACCTACCTACCTATCTACCGAGCTATTATCAAAAGACCCATTCTATACAGAATGTATGAGAAAACGATTTTCTTCATATTTTTTTTTTCGTGAATTTTTCCAATTTTTTTATTGTTATTCTGCTATTCTGGGCGGAGACAAATCCAACAAATCAAAGATCATCAAAATTATTTCAGCCGTTCTCGAGTTATAAGTGTTGTAACAAACACGACTTTCTTTTATATATATAGATTAGAGGAATTGCTAATGTGGCCGATTTAGGCCCCCAGTATGCAGTTGCTCCATTTAAATTACCGGTATTCAACTACATCTGGTTAGACTGGAAACCGACTCCAACTAAAGACCGACAGAAATCAGCAGTCCTATATAATAATATGTACTTATTTGTAATCACGTTCTCGAAAACCGCTCTAACGATTTCGATGAAAATTGCATTAAGTATAGGGGTATACGGGGCGAAAAATTGTCCAGCTATGTCTCATATCTGGGAAAATTTGTTTTCTCCGTATTTTCACCCGAGCAGAGTTCAGTCGTCCAGGTATTAATATATGATCAAACGAACTTGCAAGTGAAGTGCGATCATTTTTATGATGAGTGGCTTCATTTGCAGATAATGATCACCCTCCCCCCTGACGCTTGACGATCCCCATAAATAGAGAAAGCTTTGTATCTCAACGCTACTGGACTCTTAAAATGAGCTAACGTCAAAGTGTAAATACCGTTTTTTTATATTTGCGAAGTTACCAAGCAAGTATATTTTTATTATTATATCTTCAGATGAAGCAACTCATCATAATTTCGAACTTGCAAGTTCGTTTGATCATCCTTACTCCTTACATATTATAAAACAAAATCCTCCGCCGCGTCTGTCTGTCGTCCTGTTTGCGATATATACTCAAAAACTACTGCACCGATTTTTATGCTGTTTTCACCAATGGATAGATTGGTTCTCGAGGAAGGTTTTAGTATATTAATAAAAACGCATGCACCGTGTTGCGTGTAGACGATAATTATTATTAAGAATGAAATATTCTCTAAGGATGAGGAAGAGGCTCACTCTGCTACTCCTAACGTGGTCTAAAGACAATCTAGAATAAGCTCAAATAAGATTGATTCACACACATAACGTTCATCATTTTCCAACTTTATTTTTCATACGTGTCAACATTTTTAGGCATGAACTGCAACGTGAACAAAATGAACGTAATTCAGCAAGCATCATTTGTGTCCATCTACGGGGCTCCAATGTCAGTGAGTCGGTGTCCAATACCTCCGTGTCTCGGACGTCCTGGATGTCATCATCTATCACATATGCTCCCAACTTCTTATGGCACATCCATGCCACCACCCGTGCCTGAAACGACAAAACCTGTTTTTGGACCAAACCAATACAAGATGAAAGAGGCCAAACCTGTTTCGGAACAGAAGCAATCAGAGTCATGTCAGTGCAGTCCAGAAAAATTGAAAGAAATATTCAAACCAATACTTAAAGAAAAGGCACCGCATTTTAAGTCGACAGGATGTGATGTTGCTGCTGATAACCCACCAACCACCCAAGTAACTATCAGCAATAAGCCGCTTGAATTCGTTAGTAGTGATTCAGGTAAATTTATTTTTTAACCTTTTTTATTTACAGTTTCCAAACCATCTCTGTATGTAGTCATAGAGATGGTTTGGAAACTGTAAATACGGGACTATTACACCAGCACCGTTATGTACTGACTTGTCTTCACCGGGAACCCGCTTCTGTGTACAAACACCTTAAAATATGTGTTAAATGTAATTATGTCAACGCTTTGCTATCTACGGTTACCTATTGGGTTTTCTATAGAGCATGGAGAGCCCGCAGCAGCCGCTGTGAGAGCCAGCACTTTCCATACAAGCGTGTCACCATTTATTCGCTCTACGACCCAAATGACGGTCATAGAAACTGACGTTTTTGAAGCCGGTCCATAACAGAAGTTGTGCACGAATTGTAATTATTGTTGTATGAATTAGTACTGCCATCTATAAATTCTGCTGGCGCGGCGATCCCGTGCTCTGTGGGTTTTTCAGATGGGTGGGGCTACGGGTCAGTTCACAGCGATATGTGACTCGACGCGACGCTGCTTCAGGCAAATCGCTAGAGCCAGGCAACACGATGTGTTGGGGCAACGCATTGCAATTTTTTCACTTTTTTGTGTGTTACACGGACGCTGCGGCGTCTCAGCTTTAGTATGGTGCCGCAGCGGTGGTGCCAGTGAATCTAGTATTAGATAGAGTAAAGCCCATAAAAAATACTCACCGTGTTACGTCGCGGTTTCGGTGTGAAATAACTTTTAAATGTTACGTTAACATTTTCAGATGACAATGAAGATTGTGGAAACTGTTCACATGATAAGTATAAAAAAGGATACAAAACAAAATGTGCACGTGTAAGTGGTAAGATCAGCACTATTAAGATTCGACCTATAAGCGAAGATTATCAGGCACTAGTGCCAAAGACAACTGCAAGACCAAAAAGGGGGACCCGGTTAAGGGGTATCCAGTGCTGTTTTGGCAACGACTTCACGATAAAAGGTGGCGTGGACCTAGAAGTTCAAGTTCCCGCCAGAAGAGTGTGCACACTCTTGACGAGTCTAATAGAACCAAAAGGAAGTTACTACCAAGCAGGCCATGTTTCGGCCTCTACTTCCACTCACCACACAAAGAAACCCTGTAAGGGTTATGCCTGTGACAAAGGTAAGCGTGGTAAAAAGAATATAAGAATATAGGTAATTTGTGAATGTCCTCCTTCAGAACCCGAACCTGAATCCAAACTAGAACCCTACCTGTAGATACTAAAGTAAACAATGGGTTCATGAGATGATGATGATGATGTTATGATACAGAACTCAAATATGCCGCAGACTCAATCAGAATTCAGAAAATTAAAAAAGAAGTAACCGGCCGGCCAGCCCGCATAGCTTGAGACCGAATTTACAAAGGAAGACGCAGTCATATACTACATAACTATGAACCCAAATCTTATAAAGGATGTTTGCCCCCCGCCGCCGGAACTCAAACACTAGCCGTGTACCGACGATAACAATATATCAGAAAAGAAGAATAATTTAGACTGCGAATGTCCACCCGTTCCCCTCACATACCGTGTTCCTCCCTCGGGTATAACTCCCTCGCATGTCTCACACGCGTGTTCCTACTCCGCTGACTGTTGCGCCTGAGAATGAGGTTCCGTCCGGAGGATTCAAGTTTTCTCAATGAGGCAAAGGTTCTGGATCTAAAAGTCGTAGCGGTCTCTGTTGCTTCGATATAATTCAAGAGACGAAAATTTCTAATACTAAACATTCCAATAAATCCAATAAGTAGAACTATCTTGTATTAAACACGTTTCAAAAACTTGATAAATATTTTGGATTCATGACAATAATACAGTTCGCTATTAGTTAAACATTTCCCATCGTTTGTGTATTTTTTAATCAGTCAAGTTTTCTGGGAAATAATTATTAGTAAGTAAACAAGATTTGGAAACAATTTTGTTTTTATCTTAATCCTTACACTGGCGAAAGGTCGCTTGTCCACCGCACCGGGAACGGGAGTATCAACGAGAAACAGATGACGACGCCATAGTAAATGTACTGTCCCTTTGTATTTGCTCCGTGGTCCCTACTTCGGCGTTCATCTGTTTCAACACAAACGGCCTTGCACCCTACAACAAAAACAGTTTTACGAATAACCGGCGATGTAACCGGCCATGTATTGTCAACAACACCACTGGATGACACCACTGGGGTGTCGTTTACAATTATTTGTTGGTAACTGCACCACCGTAGTGAAGTTCTAATACTAAACTTATGCATTTATCGATATATGATATTATTTGTCATTCGTACATTATACGTATCACAATATATCACTTTTTGCCACTTAAAAATATTTAATTCAGTCAAATTGAGAAAATAGGCAAAGAATTGCTTTGATTTCGGCTACTTACAACTCTCGTACATAAAATTAAAACAACAGAAATATAATTGAAATTGAATTGAATGACATATTATATCATTAAAAAAAATACGTATAGACGAATTGAGAACCTCATCCTTTTTGGAGACGTGTGTCGGTTAAAAATAAAAAGTAGTTCTTTAATTGAAATGATCGTTCATGCTGTGCATTAAAACAGTAAAGGCTTTTGTGTGGCGAAAATTGTCGCGCGGCGCGACTTTTAACATAAAAAAATCTAAGAAAACTTTATGGCGAAAAATGCGGCTGCGTCGCGTCGCGCGACAGGTCGCGCCAGTATGTATGCGCCTTAATACAGAATTTTAACTGTAAAATTACATAAATCAACGAAATTGGCAAAATTTTGTCTGCCAGCTCAAGGTCAAAGTGTTATCACTGACGTGCAGTCTACTGTAATATAATTATCACTGGAACCAACGAAAATACCATTAAAAGTGTCGGACCCAGACATGTGTCTGTCCTGCTCTGCGTCTGGTTGTAGAGCCAGCACAGATTTCTGCGCGACGCGTGCGTTACCTGCGTCTCAAAAACAAGAAGTGACGACCTGTTAGTACGAACGAAATCTCTGCCCTGCACTGTGTGGACCTACTGTGTCACCTGCGTCTCAGCATACGCTGATTTATAATTTTGTTGCAATCGTCTATATTTGTACGAGTTATGACGCGATCATGTCACAGTAGTGCTCCCAGCATGCGTTCATGGTCTATGTCTGCCTCGCCTGCCCTGCCCTGCAAAATCTGTACTGTGCTGTGCTGCGTCTCCTGCGACTCAGCATAGAACGTTTAGGGCGAATTTCACCAAAATTTTATACCGAGTATAAGTCTTATCCTGCGAATAAATTTTGAATTATTGACAGTTTTCCCATACAAAAACTGTCAGACGACAATTTTATTTCACGGATAAAAGATGACTGACTTTGATGAAATCAGCCCTTAGCCTTACAAAATCCTAAGCACCCCCCAAAGCTCCTTCCTGTGTAACTTCTGCCTTAGCAGCTTCGTCTAAGGCTAAGTAGTCACTAGCGCTTTAGATTCTATTATCATAGATTGTAAATAATCTGCCGTCAGAAAAATCTAAATTATCAACCTGGCCATAACTAACCATAACCAAAACTCGATCATTTAGATCATCTGTCACATGACATTTGTAACGTTTTCCTTTTCCTACGTATTCCTACTTCCTATCTTCCTTACAAGTCATAAATACCAATGAAACAAAATTAAAATCTTAACATGACTGCATAGTTTTAAAGGGTACCTCCAAAGTTCATACCCAGCTACAGAAATAATGGCCGTCATGTTGTTTGAAGATTTCATTTAATCATAAAATATCAGGTAAAGTGAAAAAAAGTATACTCACTCTTCGGTATCATCGACAGTCCGACTGCACCCACTACTGGTATTTAGGTATTTAAATCCAAAATGATAGCTTAGATGTCAGGAGATCTCCGAAGCTAATCTTTTACCTACATAGCCTAATACTTCTCGTATCAAATCAACGGGATACCTTATATCAACGGAATTTATGGAATAACCGCGGATATTCTTAAATACATAATATCACGCCTGTATTCCACGAAGGGTAAGGCAAAGGTATACCTAATGGTACGCCATCATTTCACCATTTATGTTTAGGTCCCATGTAATACGGGGCGAGCCTATTGCCATCAACCGGGCACAAATCCAGACTCTGGGCTGCTACTGAGCAATTCCAGATGGAAAACCCAATAACAATTTGCCCGACCCGGAAATCGAACCCAGGACCACATGCTCAGCAGTACCGCTTGCGACCCACTAGAACAACGAGCCTGTCTAGGCGGACTAATTCCTGTTAGTCACACTGGTGTTACAACCTGGTGTGTCCACGAGTCCGCCGGATATTCTTCTCGCGACGTGTTTGATTCCATACTCGTCAAAGACATTCAAGTAATTATTGCACTGTAATACAACCTATGGCAAGCATAGATACAATATTATTATTGTGATGTCACCTCTAATTCCATGCATTATTTCCGTAACCAGCTCTTCACCGATCTTTAGAGCCATAGCTCCACTGAAGACTCACACTTCTCCACTAATAGAAACGATGCTGATGGGACAATAACTAGGTGAAGTTAAAACCTTCTACTAAAAACTTCCTTCAATGTACTGATTGATTATGCAAACTACGTTTATTATTATCTAGCTTTTGCCGCTAGCCACACACGTAAAGATTAATTTGCGCAAATTTAGGCTTACGCAAGTCTATCATGACGTGTGTTGAAAGAAATTTGCGTAAATTTCTTTCCAACACACACACGTACAGTCACGGACTTTAATTGATGAGCCACGTTCAAACTTTTCAATTTTGCATTTTCATACATTCACGAGATTACACGATTAAACACGAACTCAAATCGCAAGCTCGTAAACAAGATGACAAATAAATTACTTTTAATCGGAAATATCCATAGAGGTTGACTAATAAGTTCTCAATGATAAAAATAAATACAATGTTGCATTAAGTTTATCCAATCTATTTGATACCGACCTCCTTTGAATTATAGCTCATTAACTCGATAATTATGAAAACATAACTGAAGACAGTGACAGTTGAAATATCAAGATGACAAATAAATTACTTTTAATCGGAAATAGTCTTATCCATAGAGGTTGACTAATAAGTTCTTAGTGATAAAAATAAATATAATGTTGCATTAAGTTTATCCAATCTATTTGATACTGACCTCCTTTGAATCATAGCTCATTAACTCAATAATTCTGAAAACTTAACTGAAGATAGTGACAGTTGAAATATCGATGTCAGAGAATTTATCCGTACGCTAACGTTACTATCGCAACAGTAACCTAGCAACAATTATTTATCGTTACTAGATTACTGTTGCTAGACCTGCAATTGGTTGACTTTGAGTAGTCACTCTGCTGTCAAGGTTGTAGTTCTGGCTCTCAGGTTAGCCAACCGGTATGAAATATAATTTTCTTCTTCTAATACGAAGACATATGACTTTGCGTGTCGGGAACCGAATAAACCCGATTTGAATTACACGGCTAAAATACGAACCGTGCCAGGTGGCTCATCAATTAAAGTCCGTGACTGTACCTAACGATAAATTTGCGCAAGTAAATCGTTACGTGTGTGGCTCGCATTAGACCAATATTCAAAAAGTGGAACGAATGATAAGTAGTGAAGGGATTTTCATGGGATTTTTTGTTAAGTACCTAAGTTCGGTAGTAGAGGTGAAGAGAAAAAAAAAAAAATTTTTTTGAAGCGGACGACTTTTTAGGATTCCATTGGTCCATTGGCGAATAGCAAGAAAGGAACCCTTATAATTTCGTCCTATCCGTTTGTACGGATTTGAAACAATTATTTAAGGAGACTATTAGATACTATGTATATAAAACTAAGAAAAATCGCGGAACATACATGGGGGTGATTCGGACACCCCACGATAAGAGGGACCAAAAATTTTTTTTGGACGACATCTTTCCGTCCAACCTGTATAATACTAGCTGCG
Organism: Lithophane semibrunnea; assembly: GCA_947363905.1. NCBI lineage: Eukaryota > Metazoa > Arthropoda > Insecta > Lepidoptera > Noctuidae > Lithophane > Lithophane semibrunnea. Next base: position 2,532,955 of record OX376186.1, on the reverse strand, counting down.
CCCCGCGGTTTCACCCGAGTAAGTTTCGATCCCGTGGGAATATCGGGATAAAAGTATCCTGTCCTATTCCAGGATATGGTTTACCCCTTTGCCAAATTTCATCCAAATCGGTTCTACCGTATAGTGTGAAAGCGTAACGAACAAACAAACTTACTTTCGCATTTATAATATTAGATTTGGATTAGGATTAGTACGAGTAAGCGATAGTCTTTTGCGGTCACTTGTAAATTGATCCTATCTAATGTACTACTCCGGTAATCATATAATAAATTGCCGTTTTGTTGTGTTCCAGTTGTTGGCTAACAACAGGTCAAACGAGAAGAGGATAGTATGTTTTTTATACGTGTCTCTCACCTCTCACTACTGAATCTAATAAGTGTGTCCTTGTCTTATTAATGACTAGTCTGTTGCTGTCTACAGTGCCGCCTGAGTAGGTAACCCAACAGAGAGAAAGCTTCAAGCTTTATACAAACGCGAAATGGTTGGTGCACTATGACTAGGCGCGGTAGTACAAAACTTAGAAGCTTTGCCTCTGAGGGAGGTTACTCTGTGGCGTGACGTTCGTACTACGAGTAGTTCGCAAACACGAAGATTATCAAAGCGCATACCTTTGGTTACCTGTAGTACATTTAGTACGCGGCCATCATTATGGCAAATCAAGTTTTCGAAAAAGAACAATGACTCTGCCTCTTCTTTCTTGGTGTTTGGCGGTCATTTGTGATAATTATAATACCAGCCGCCGAAAAAAAACTCACCCATTTTCGTTATTCGCTTTTGAATATCAGAGCGTCGTCTCTGTTCCTCGTGACCTGTGCGACAATTTCTCTCTCTGAAACTATATGTGCCGATGCCGTGACAATGACCGCAAACGTATGTTTTGCAATTATGTCGCTTTGATAACCTTCGACATTTTTAAACATAAAATTATAAGCACTCAAATAAAACTACTCTTTCAGCAACAGGTTTACTGAAAAATCTACATGCACAGAAAAAAATGAACTAAAATTAAACATAAATGGGACAAAAAAATTAAGAATGTGTTATACACAACCCTATCAGCAAGACAAGGAAGGGAATAAAAATAAAGAAAATAGTTAGAAATAAGATAAAACCGATAACCCATTATTAAGACACAGAGCTTTTCATCAAAGAGAATTGTAATAGAACAATAATAAAGTAAAATTTGCAATTCGGTTCGACGCTGCCTGTTCATAAAATCAAAATGAAAGAAATCGAAAAAAAGGATAAACGACTACAATCTGATTTGCTCCAGTGTGATCAGGAAAATAGTCAATGCAATGAGATAAATGATATCAGCATAATGGCTCATAAGAAAAAAGTGAAAATCCGCAAGAAGGTCAATTTAGCAAAATATGGCCAACAGCCAGCAGTCGCTTTCCGGTTATCACTCTCCGGTTGGAACAAAACTCGAAGACTCCTCACTAAACACATCAGCATGACCGAAATAAATAAACGGACCAAACTATCCAATCGAAGAACAAGAAGCTCTGAAGCCATTAAAAAAAGAACATATTTCAACTCTAAATTCGTTGTGAACCGACTTTCAGGACATCATTTAAAAGAATACTTGAATATGTTTAATTTTCCAACGCAGAATAAATGGAAAGTTTACCGTTGTCAATTGAGCTCAGTGGAGGAAAGCTGCTGCTGTTCATGCAACTCGGATGCAATGTTTGAAGTAATGAAGGGCCTCTACGACTGTTATAAAAAGAAAAATTGTGATGATTGTGATTGCATACTATGCAGTCATTTATTACAAGAGGAAAGGCGCTTCGGAGAAATAAAGAAGTCAACAGCTACCCTAGGAACAAAAGAAAGGAAGTCTAGAATAAAGAAAGCTGAAAAAATGTTAGAAAAGAAAACTTCAGCAGAAAAAGAGGAGATTTTGAAAGAATTAGCCAAAACAGGACAGCCTTTGCCAAAAGGAAAAACAGCGTCTGAAAAAGCTTTGATCAAAAAAGTCAAAACCGAATTGGGAATTCCAGAGTCCAAAACTGCAACAATGTTGGAAAAAATGAAAAAAGACAAAGCAGTCGAAGTTACGCCACCTTCAGAAAAATTGAAAAAAGTTAAAACTACAGGACTAATAACGCCTTTAGAAGGAAAAACTCCCTCACAAAAAGAAAAGATAGTTAAAGGATTAGCAATGCAAGGACTACCTCTTCCTGAAGCGAAAACTGCTTCAGAGAAAAAGCTCATTGAAAAAGTACGCACCGATCTTGGCCTTCCTCCAGAACCTAAAACCGCATCCATGAAAGAAAAGTATTCTAAAGCTGCAAGCGCTGGATTACTGCAGCCCCTGGAAGGAAAATCAGCTCAAGAAAAAGAAAGAATTTTACAAGGTTTGCAAGATAAAGGTATCCCATTGCCTGAAGGACGAACGGCAACAGAGAAAGCTATAATAGCTAAAGTGAAGGCGGGACCACTTGCACCCTCTATCATACCATCTGCGAAACTACGTGAAGCAAAAGCTGCAGGCCTGCTTACGCCTTTAGTAGGAAAGACTCCCTCGCAAAAAGAGAAAATACTGAAAGGATTAGCAAAGGAAGGACTTCCTCTTCCTGAAGCAAAAACTGCTTCTGAGAAAAAGATCACGGAAAAAGTTCGCGCTGACCTTGGCCTACCTCCGGAACCCAAAACTGTATCCATGAAGGAGAAGTACGAAAAAGCTGCAAGTGTTGGATTACTACAGCCCTTGGAAGGTAAATCACCGACAGAAAAAGAAAAAATTCTCAAAAGTTTGCAAGAGAAAGGAATCCCATTGCCTGAAGGCCGAACAGCATCAGAGAAAGCTCTTATAGCTAAAGTAAAGTCGGGAGAACGTGTGCCGAGTATAACACCATCTGCGAAACTACGGAAAACAAAAACTGCAGGATTAATTACGCCAATCGAAGGAAAACCACCAGAACAACAAGAAAAGATAATAAAAGGATTAGCTATGCAAGGACTGCCTCTTCCTGAAGGAAAAACTGCTTCAGAAAAAAAGGTTATAGAAAAGGTTCGCGCTGACCTTGGCCTACCTCCGGAACCTAAAACTGTATCAATGAAGGAGAAGTACGAAAAAGCAGCAAGTGCTGGATTACTGCAGCCCTTGGAAGGTAAACCACCATCAGAAAAAGAAAAAATTCTAAAAAGTTTACAAGAGAAAGGAATCCCATTGCCTGAAGGCCGAACAGCATCAGAGAAAGCTCTTATAGCTAAAGTAAAGTCGGGAGAACGTGTGCCGAGTATAACACCATCTGCGAAACTAGGTAAAGCAAAAACTGCCGGATTAATTACGCCAATCGAAGGAAAACCTCCAGAACAACAAGAAAAGATCATAAAAGGATTGGCTATGCAAGGGCTGCCTCTTCCTGAAGGAAAAACTGCTTCAGAAAAAAAGGTTATAGAAAAGGTACGCGCTGAACTTGGCCTTCCTCCAGAACCTAAAACCGCATCCATGAAAGAAAAGTATGCTAAAGCTGCAAGTGCTGGATTACTGCAGCCCCTGGAAGGAAAATCACCTCAAGAAAAAGAAAGAATTTTACAAGGTTTGCAAGACAAAGGTATCCCATTGCCTGAAGGACGAACGGCAACAGAGAAAGCTATAATAGCTAAAGTAAAGGCTGGAGAACGTGCGCCAAGTGCAACACCATCTGCAAAGTTAAGTAAAGCAAAAGCTGCAGGACTACTAACGCCTTTGGAGGGAAAAACTCCCTCACAAAAAGAAAAGATAATGAAAGGATTAGCAAAGGAAGGACTTCCTCTTCCAGAAGCGAAAACTGCTTCTGAAAAAAAGATAACGGAAAAGGTTCGCGCTGACCTTGGCTTACCTCCAGAACCTAAAACTGTATCCATGAAGGAGAAGTCCGAAAAAGCAGCAAGTGCTAAATTACTGCAGCCTTTGGAAGGTAAACCACCGTCAGAAAAAGAAAAAATTCTAAAAAGTTTGCAAGAAAAAGGAATTCCATTGCCTGAAGGCCGAACGGCATCAGAAAAAGCTCTGATTTCTAAAGTAAAGGCGGGCGAACGTGAGCCGAGTCTAAAACTATCTGAAAAACAACGCAAAGCAAAAGCAGCAGGTCTACTTACGCCATTGGAAGGGAAAACTCCCTCACAAAAAGAGAAGATACTAAAAGGATTAGCAAAGGAAGGACTGTCTCTTCCAGAAGCGAAAACTGCTTCTGAGAAAAAGATCATGGAAAAGGTTCGCGCTGACCTTGGCCTACCTCCGGAACCCAAAACCGTATCCATGAAGGAAAAGTACGAAAAAGCAGCAAGTGCTGGATTACTGCAGCCTTTGGAAGGTAAACCACCGTCAGAAAAAGAAAAAATTCTGAAAAGTTTGCAAGACAAAGGTATCCCGTTGCCTGAAGGCCGAACGGCATCAGAGAAAGCTCTCATTTCTAAAGTAAAGGCGGGAGAGCGTGCGCCGTCTGTAACGCCATCTGAAAAACTACGTAAAGCAAAAGCTGCAGGACTACTAACGCCTTTGGAGGGCAAAACTCCCTCACAAAAAGAAAAGATAGTTAAAGAATTAGCGAAGGAAGGACTGCCTCTTCCGGAAGCAAAAACTGCTTCTGAAAAAAAGATTACGGAAAAGGTTCGCGCTGACCTTGGCCTACCTCCAGAACCTAAAACTGTATCCATGAAGGAGAAGTCCGAAAAAGCAGCAAGTGCTAAATTACTGCAGCCCTTGGAAGGTAAACCAACGTCAGAAAAAGAAAAAATTCTAAAAAGTTTGCAAGAGAAAGGAATTCCATTGCCTGAAGGCCGAACGGCATCAGAAAAAGCTCTGATTTCTAAAGTAAAGGCGGGCGAACGTGAGCCGAGTCTAAAACTATCTGAAAAACAACGGAAAGCAAAAGCAGCAGGTCTACTTACGCCATTGGAAGGAAAAACTCCCTCACAAAAAGAGAAGATACTAAAAGGATTAGCAAAGGAAGGACTGTCTCTTCCAGAAGCGAAAACTGCTTCTGAGAAAAAGATCATGGAAAAGGTTCGCGCTGACCTTGGCCTACCTCCGGAACCCAAAACTGTATCCATGAAGGAGAAGTACGAAAAAGCAGCAAGTGTTGGATTACTACAGCCCTTGGAAGGTAAATCACCGACAGAAAAAGAAAAAATTCTCAAAAGTTTGCAAGAGAAAGGAATTCCATTGCCTGAAGGCCGAACGGCATCAGAAAAAGCACTGATTTCTAAAGTAAAGGTGGGAGAGCGTGAGCCGAGTCTAAAATTATCTGAAAAACAACGCAAAGCGAAAGCAGCAGGTCTACTTACGCCATTGGAAGGAAAAACTCCCTCACAAAAAGAAAAGATACTAAAAGGATTAGCAAAGGAAGGACTGTCTCTTCCAGAAGCGAAAACTGCTTCTGAGAAAAAGATCATGGAAAAGGTTCGCGCTGACCTTGGCCTACCTCCGGAACCCAAAACTGTATCCATGAAGGAGAAGTACGAAAAAGCAGCAAGTGCTGGATTACTTCAGCCCTTGGAAGGTAAATCACTGACAGAAAAAGAAAAAATTCTCAAAAGTTTGCAAGAGAAAGGAATTCCATTGCCTGAAGGCCGAACGGCATCAGAAAAAGCACTGATTTCTAAAGTAAAGGTGGGAGAACGTGAGCCGAGTCTAAAACTATCTGAAAAACAACGCAAAGCGAAAGCAGCAGGTCTACTTACGCCATTGGAAGGAAAAACTCCCTCACAAAAAGAAAAGATACTAAAAGGATTAGCAAAGGAAGGACTGTCTCTTCCAGAAGCGAAAACTGCTTCTGAGAAAAAGATCATGGAAAAGGTTCGCGCTGACCTTGGCCTACCTCCGGAACCCAAAACCGTATCCATGAAGGAAAAGTACGAAAAAGCAGCAAGTGCTGGATTACTGCAGCCTTTGGAAGGTAAACCAACGTCAGAAAAAGAAAAAATTCTGAAAAGTTTGCAAGACAAAGGTATCCCGTTGCCTGAAGGCCGAACGGCATCAGAGAAAGCTCTCATTTCTAAAGTAAAGGCGGGAGAGCGTGAGCCAAGTATAACACCATCTGCAAAAAAAAGTAAAGCAAAAACTGCAGGTGTACTGACGCCATTGGAAGGAAAAACTCCCTCGCAAAAAGAAAAGATACTGAAAGAATTAGCCAAGGAAGGACTGCCTCTTCCTGAAGCGAAAACTGCTTCTGATAAAAAGGTCGTGGAAAAGGTACGCGCTGAACTTGGCCTACCTCCAGAACCTAAAACTGCATCCATGAAAGAGAAGTACGAAAAAGCAGCAAGTGCTGGATTACTGCAGCCCTTAGAAGGTAAAACACCCACAGAAAAAGCAAAAATTCTTAAAAGTTTGCAAGACAAAGGAATCCCATTGCCTGAAGGACGAACGGCATCAGAGAAAGCTCTCATTGCTAAAGCAAAGGCAAGCAAAACAGTGAAGGAACCATCTGCAAAGGCGGGAGAACGTTTGCCGTCTGTAATACCATCTGAAAAACTACGTAAAGCAAAAGCTGCGGGTCTGCTGACGCCTTTGGAAGGGAAAACTCCATCACAAAAAGAAAAGATACTGAAAGAATTAGCCAAGGAAGGACTGCCTCTTCCTGAAGCGAAAACTGCTTCTGATAAAAAGATCGTGGAAAAGGTACGCGCTGAACTTGGCCTACCTCCAGAACCTAAAACTGCATCCATGAAAGAGAAGTACGAAAAAGCAGCAAGTGCTGGATTACTGCAGCCCTTAGAAGGTAAAACACCCACAGAAAAAGCAAAAATTCTTAAAAGTTTGCAAGACAAAGGAATCCCATTGCCTGAAGGACGAACGTCATCAGAGAAAGCTCTCATTGCTAAAGCAAAGGCAAGCAAAACAGTGAAGGAACCATCTGCAAAGGCTGGAGAACGTTTGCCGTCTATAAAACCATCTGAAAAACTACGTAAAGCAAAAGCTTCGGGACTGCTGACGCCTTTGGAAGGAAAAACTCCATCACAAAAAGAAAAGATACTGAAGGGATTAGCAAAGGAAGGACTGTCTCTTCCGGAAGCGAAAACTGCTTCTGAGAAAAAGATCGTGGAAAAGGTTCGCGCTGACCTTGGCCTACCTCCGGAACCCAAAACTGTATCCATGAAGGAGAAGTACGAAAAAGCAGCGAGTGCTGGATTACTGCAGCCCTTGGAAGGTAAATCGCCGACAGAAAAAGAAAAAATTCTAAAAAGTTTGCAAGACAAAGGAATCCCGTTGCCTGAAGGCCGAACGGCATCAGAGAAAGCTCTGATTTCTAAAGTAAAGGTGGGAGAGCGTGCGCCGAGTATAACATCATCCGCAAAACAACGTAAAGCCAAAGCTGAAGGAGTTCTTACGCCTTTGGAAGGAAAAACTCCCTCGCAAAAGGAAAAGATACTGAAAGGATTAGCCAAGGAAGGACTGCCTCTTCCTGAAGTGAAAACTGCTTCAGAGAAAAAGATTATGGAAAAGGTTCGCGCTGACCTTGGCCTACCTCCAGAACCTAAAGCTGCATCCATGAAAGAGAAGTCCGAAAAAGCAGCAATTGCTGGATTATTGCATCCCTTGGAAGGTAAAACACCCTCAGAAAAAGCAAAAGTTCTTAAAAGTTTGCAAGAAAAAAAAATGCCATTGCCTGAAGGACGAACAGCGTCAGAGAAAGCTCTCATTGCTAAAGCAAAGGCAAGCAAAACAGTGAAGGAACCATCTGCCAAAAAAACAACTTTATCAATTACTACGGATAAATTAAAAAAGGCCAAAGCAGCTGGCTTATTAACACCTCTCGAAGGAAAATCTCCAGATGAAAAAGAAAAAATTCTTAAAGGCCTAGCTGAAACTGGTCTGCCATTACCAGAAGGTAAAACAGCTTCAGAAAAAACATTAATAAAAAAAATTAAGACTGATTTAGGAGTACCTGAAAAAACCCCATCGGAAAAAATGAGAAAAGCAAAAAAATCTGGTCTTTTGACACCTTTAGAGGGTAAAACACCTTCACAGAAAGAGAAAATACTTAGAGGTAGAGTAGCGGCTGGTCTGCCTTTACCAGTAGGTAGAACATCATCCGACAGAGCTTTAATAGACAAAATTAAAGGAGATACAGGCTATGTTTCGCCTACACCAGCAGAAAGATTGCAAAGGGCAAAAGATGCAGGCCTGCTAACTCCCTTAGAAGGTAAACCACCGTCAGCTCAAGAAAAGATTCTTCGGGACAGAGTAGCCGCGGGTCTTCCTATTCCTGAAGGTAAAACACCATCTGAAAAGGAAATTGTAAAAAAAATCACTGCAGGTGAGCCCCCTGCAGAAATTCGGCCTTCAGAAAAGTTAAAATTATCCAAAATCCCATCAGAAAAAGAAAAAATACTAAAAAGTATTCGTAAAGAAGAAGAAATTATTGATATAGTAAAACCAAAAAGTAGAGTACCGTCAAAAGTCACCTCTGAAAAATTACGAAAAGCAAAAGAAGCCGGTTTGTTGACACCTTTATCAGGAAAAACTCCAAAAGAGAAAGAGAAAATATTGAAAGGCTTAGTAGAACAAGGGTTACCACTTCCTGAAGCTCAAACAGCATCAGAGAAAAAGATAGCGGAAAAGGTTCGTAAAGAAATTGGTCTTCCACCTGAACCTAAAACATTATCAGAAAAAACAAAGATGCGTAAAGCTGAAGCTGCTGGTATTGTTACGCCTCTTGAAGGTAAAACCCCATCTCAGAAGGAAGGTATCGTGAAGGGCATGGTTGCGGCTGGATTGCCACTACCAGAAGGAAGAACTGCTTCTGAAAAATCTATGATAAAAAAAGTTAAAGCAGAAGAAAAACGATCGGCGAAAGCAGCTGCAGATTTACGCACACTTTTGGAAGGAAAAACGCCATCTCAGAAGGAAAAAATTATTAAGAGTCGAGCTGAGGCAGGAATACCGTTACCCGAAGGTAAAAGTCCGTCGGAAAAAGCTTTGATACAGAAAGTTCGGGCTGAATTAGGTGTGCCTCTACCAGCAAAAACAATATCAGAAAAGGAAGTAGTCCGGAAAGCGAAAGAAGAGGGGCTGTTAACACCTATTGCCGGAAAGTCCGTTAAAGAAAAAGAAAGGATACTTAAAGGACTTGCCGAAGCTGGGTTACCATTGCCTGAAGGCAAAACGAGTTCTGAGAAAGAGTTAGTAAAAAAAGCTAGAGCTGAAGCTGGGTTGCCACTGGAGCCAACGCCTTCTGAAAAGAGAGGAGAGATAAGAACCAAATCAAAAAAAAGTGGCATAGCACCATCAAAGCGACGAGTTAAGACGATAGCCGCTGGAATCAGCGAAAAGTTCGAAGATATTATTAAAACAACAACTTGCGATCGTGGCTGTGGTTGCGATAAGAAGAAAATCAAATTTAAACACAGCTACGTCAAGATTAGAGTGACATCTCCGGACATCTCTGCTCTGTGCGATTGTCCGAACGAATGTATTCCTGGTGTCAAAGCTGGAGCTTTCATTGACAATGAGGGTATAAAAGTAACTGTTGGGAGAGTGAGTGGCGCTACTTCATTCACCAGTCAGTTCAGCAACCACAGCCTAGAAACACCTAAAAATGTTATTACTCTGTATGACAAAACACTAACAGGTAGCTACAGTAGTAATACATATATTGATACATTAGATGCTGCCTTTGCTAATAAGTTTGAGACAAGTGATTTAAAAAAGTCTTTATTCGATGCATGTCCTCTTATAAGGTCTCCTATTGATGTCGATCAGTTTAATACTGATACTTTAGACAAGATATATAAAATACAGAGTGATATAAGTAATTACGTAATCGAAAGTTCTACCTATGAAAACTACAGTAATGAATCTGACGGATATTTGGATTGTTCTATAAATATAGAACCATCAGGAAACATTTGTAGAAGCTCATCTTTTACTTTACAAAAATATTCCGTCAGTTTTGATTCGATTCAAAACCTAAAAGGTGAATCATCGCTATCCTTGAACACAGACTCAAGTGACAGTATGGATGTAACTAGCGTGATATCAGAATCTAATAGCAGCTACTATGCATTGAGTTCTACTCAATCTTCATACTATCCGATATCCAACGGTAATTTTAGTAACAGCATAGTTGAAAAAACCGAGCGCATTCCGAACAAAATTTACTACTATGAAAATGATAACAGTGCTGATGACACAGTGATGAGGTAAATCCTACAATATTGTTCACTTAGATACGTACAGTACACAATAACTCTTTGGATAAACGAAACATGGTTCTTCTGTACAGCAAACATTTCGTAAGAGATTGTTAATCTTTAGAGTTTCTTTATTTATCACATATTAATATTTCGTCTGCATACTGCAAGAAATCATTAAGTGACATACACAAAACTTTGAGAAATCATTAAATTTCTTTTGATTCCATTGGATGCCCATATGATCATAAGTATCATGTATGTTAAAAAACACTGCGTTAAAGCTAAGTAGTCACATACAGTTTTACTCGATCGAGCAAGTATTTCGATTAAAAGCCACGGCACCGGCTTTCGTCCACACATTCAGCATTACTCTATCGAGTGGCGCGCGGCGTTCAGTATTCGATTACGTGCGAAGGAAATTACTTTTATTTACTTCTCCGAGCCGGCTCGATGCGAACCTTCGAGTTATGAGTTTTGCGGTTCTATCTATGTTCTATGTTATGGGTTTGGTTTCCGCACTTAGTCCTTAAGGTGGACCATTGTGCGTGGGCCATGGCGGCCGTTGGGGGTTATTCCAACCAACCCACCTCCCTCCAGAAATTTATTAGGTCTCCCGGTTTATACAGAACCTCCGTGTAGGATCTGGGTGACCCGAGAGTTTCAGTTCTAATCTGGGGGACGCTCGTGCATTCAAAGAGCACGTGCGAGACGGTTTCCTCAGCCTCCATGCACGCTCTGTATAGAGAACTGTCCGTTATGCCTATTGTGTGGAAGTGTTTGTTCAGCGAGCAGTGTCCTGTGATGATCCCCGCCACCACACGCAGGCCATTCCTGTCCAGTCGTAACAAACGCCCGGTCAGCTTGTCATCCAGAGATGGCATGGCTTCCTTGGACTGCCTGCAGCCCGGTGCCGAGGACCACCAGTTCTCCGCTTGGGTATGGGTGAACTCCTGGAGCCATCTGCGTATTTGGTTGAAGGGAATGGGTACGATGGGCTCGGGCCCGCAGACTGGCGTGGTAGATGCTCTTCTAGCAAGCTCATCTGCTGCGTCGTTGCCTAGCGATCCACTGTGTCCTTTGATCCATTGTAGTGTCACTTTGTTGCAACCGGATACCGTTACTCGTTCTAGTGCGTTGTGACATTCTAGTATAAGCTTCGAGGTAAAATATTGTTTCTGTAAGGATTGGAGAACTGAGGCACTGTCGGAGAGTACACGTATATGGGCTTCCGTAACTCTCCTGGCATCTATGGCATAGGCCGCTTGAATGATGCCCACACACTCCGCCTGATAGACGGTGTTGAACATTCCCAGCGGGCTGGATATGTTAATGTTGAGGTCGTGTGAGAAGACTCCGACTCCTGTACCGGAGTGGGGTCTTCGATCCGTCGGTGTATATTCTCATCTCTTTCGGTCCTGAGTAGTCACACTGTTCTTCTGTGAGTACTATACCGTAGTGCCTTTGAAAGTGGTGTGTCTTCGGGGCTTTGTCGCAGGGTGATGCCATCATTTGTTGTCGTTTGACCGCATCCTCCTTTATGCGTGTATGTTTAACTCTGGAGTCTTTGGTCAGGGTTCCTGATAAGTGGAGCCTAAAAGCGGCCAAGGCCGCTTCTTCTCGTACAGTAAGGTGCAGAGGCGGCAGTTCGAGCATTGCCTGTAGGGCGGCGGTGGGTGTAGTTCTCATGCTACCAGTGATTGCAACACATGCAGAACGCTGCAGTTTTTCGAGGTCTCTTTGAGCTGTCCTCAGGTCTGTCCTGGGCCACCAGACCAGTGAGTCATATGTGATAATCGGTCGGATGAACGTGGTGTATAGCCAGTAAGTGCCCCTGGGACTAATTCCCCAGTTCCTACCAAGCAGTCGCTTGCACTGCCAGAGGGATACAGTGGCTTTTGTGATGATGTAGTTAGTATGTTTTGCCCAGCTCAGCTGTTTGTCCAAGAAGATGCCCAGGTACTTGGTTTCAGTCGATAGGCTTAGAGTTGTCCCGAATAAGCGGGGTAATTGTAGCATTGGTAACTTTCTCTTTTTTGTGAATAGAATCATTTCAGTCTTTGTTGGGTTCACCGTAAGTCAGTGTTTATTGTACCATTCCTCTACTATTTTCAGAGCTTGGCGCATGAGGTTGCATATGGTGTTTTCGTGTGTACCGTTGATTATTATGGTTATATCATCCGCATAGCCTACGGTGAAGTAACCTTTGTCGTTTAGTGCTTTGATGAGGCTGTCTACCACCAGGTTCCATAGAAGCGGCGAGAGGACACCCTCTTGGGGGCAGCCCTTCGCCACGATGGCCCTAGTAGTGTCATTCACGGTCACCTGTACAGCCCTCAGTTTGAGCATGTTGGTGATCCAGCCACTCAGGGTCGAGTCTACGCTGTGTCTGTTGCGGGCCATGGTGATGCTTTTGAAACTGGTTTTATCAAAGGCACCCTCAATGTCGATGAAGACGGCCAGTGCTGAGCATTTGTGGTCCACCGCACATTCGATCTTGGAGATCACGCTGTGCAGTGCGTATTCTGTTGATCGGCCAGTGGAGTACGCATGCTGTTGTTTGTGGAGTGGTTTTTCCCGGAGAGGTCCGTCCCGGATGTGTCTGTCACAGAGTCTCTCGAGGGTTTTAAGTAAGAAGGATGTGAGGCTTATGGGCCTATAAGCCTTGGGTAGTGTGTAATCTGTTTTTCCAGGTTTGGGTATGAAGATGACTTTCACTTCTCGCCATGCGAGAGGAATGTATCTCAGTGCTATGCAGGCGCGATATATCTCCACCAGGCATGGTGTCAGATGATCTACCCCCCACTGCAGTAGGGCTGGGAAGATGCCATCTAAACCTGCAGACTTGTATGGCTGGAAGGAGTTGATAGCCCACTTTATTTTGTCTTCTGTTACTAAATTGCGGGCTCTAGACCAGTCTTGATCCGTTGGGGTCCATTCCAGATCCGCCTCCCACGTCCTATCCTCTAGGAGTTTGCATTCTGGGAAGTGGGTTTTAAGAAGGACCTTTCTAGTTTCCTGATCGTTAAGCGTGTATGAGTTGTCAGGTTTTTTCAGCGCACCAAGAGTTCGGTCCTGATCTGTTGATAGGATTTTCCTCACCCTTGCGGCTTCGTTGTTAATCTCGATAGATTCACAGAATTTCCGCCATGCGGTTCTCCTGGCGGTTCTGATTTGCTTCTTGTAAGTGTGGGTTTCTTTGTATATCTCCCAGTCGTCCGGGAGTCTGGTGTTTTTGGCTCTGTTGAAATTCTTTCGTAGTAAGTCTCTGAGCTTACTAAGTTCCACGTTCCACCAGGGGTTTTTTTCCCCCTTGGTTTTTGGCGCTCTTAGCTTACAGCATGCATGGTATGCTTCGGTGAGGTACTCTGATAGTTTTGTTACGGTGTATTCCAATTGTGCTTGGTCTTTCAGGTTTACGCTTGACAGGTGCCTCCCTAAAAGGGAGGCTAGGAGGCGTTTATACCCTGGGACATCAGTGCGTCTTCGGTTCCGTCTCGGTGCTGGTTTCATTGTGTTAGTAGTTAGTGTGAAACGAATTCTTCTGTGGTCTGAGCAAGAAGGTTCGTCCGATACGTGCCAGTTTTTTATATGATTAGTCGCATTTTCAGTAGCGAGTGTTAGGTCAATAATCGTTGTCCTCGACTGTAACCCAAGTGGGTTCAGAGCCGCGGTTTATGATGTTAAAGTTAGTGGAAAATAAATAGGTGGATAGTACCTCTCCCCTGGAGTTTGGTGCCTCGCTGTCCCAGAGAGGGTGGTGGGCGTTCGAGACGGTGCCGATGATCAGGTCTAGTTTGGCGCGCTCACAGTGTTGTACCATTTCTTTTGGCGGAAAGTCCACGTCCTCGCCTGGCATGTATACCGACGCCAGTACAACATCTGGATCACTGCCTTCGGTTTGGAGCCTGACAGCTGTCAGGTCTCTGGACACAGAGAGAGAGAACAGAATTGAGTGAGTGGTGTGATGGGAATGTCTTTGGGTATGTAGACGCAGGTTCCTGGTTTGTCTGAGCCGTGTGTATCAAGGACAAGCTTACCTCCGATGTTACTGAGTCCACATATTCTGTTATTTCTGATCCACGGCTCTTGGATCAGTGCGATTGTTCGGGGCTTTACCTCCAGTGCCCTGCGCAAGCTGGCCGTGGCAGTCTGGCTGTGCTGTAGATTGGTCTGGATGATGTTGAGGAGCGATGGCGGTGGAGAGGTGTTAGTCGGATATGGATCCATCAGACAGCCCCTCCACTACCTCCTCTCTGTACGTTCCCTCTTGTAGCTCACCCGGTGATGAGGCGAGTAAGCGTTCGCTCCAGCCAGGTGATTCGGGCGGTATTGTTCCGTCAATATAATCGGCCATTGCCGCTCGGGCCATATCCACCTCGAGCTGGTCGATGGCGGTATCAGTCGTCTGTGCCGTGGTCGGTAGAGTCGTCTTACCGTCTGTGTCGTCAGTCTGGGTGTCAGAGGGTCGGGCCGTGGGCCAGAAGCGCACGTATATCGACCCTAACAGTTACGATATCCGTCGCTCCCTTCCCAGGACCCTTTCAGCTTCCTCCGGTGGCAACCCTAGCGTGAGGTAAGTCCCACTATTGTCGCCACCGACGGTAGTCGCCCTGTAAAGTGACCACCTGCTAATGTCGTACCAAGTATTCTGACGAGTCACAATACTATGGAGCCTGGCTACATCACCTCTGTAGCGAGGGACGAAGAGCGAGGCTCGGACACGGGTGGGCACGTCAGTCTGCTTCATCACTGTTAGCTTCAGGTCAGTGTCTGGAAGTCTTATTTTGGGCACATTCTGGGTCAGCCAGGTCAGGGCAGAGTCATTTTCCCACCACATCTGCACTGTGCCTTCCGCTACCCGAGGGTATCCGCGGAAGGCCGGGAGTGGTGTGGACGGGTCTGTGTCCAGCAGTAAGTTCTCCAGTTCAGTCTTTACGTGTTCGGCCTCTACCTTAGTCAGATCCCTACTGGGGTGGGGAAAACAGACTGCTACAGCAAGCCGCGCAGGGATGTCCTTCGTGGCCCGCGCGTAGGTCCTTTGTCCCCCCTCAGCAGAGTCGACCCTCACGCGCTTGGCGTCCCCCTGCGACGTGCTCGGCGAGGCCGTGTCGTTAGGGCGCTCCCTCTTCGCCGGCCCTGTACCGCTTGGTCCAGGCTGCGGCTCGGAGGTGCCTGACTGGGTGTTTTTTGCCGGCAACGCCTGGCGTGAGGGTTTGTGGCGCTTGCCTCTGGAGTGTCTGGGACGAGGTCCGTCTGTGGTCATGTCGGTGTCGGTGTGTCGGGGTCGGCCGGCGGCCCCGGCAGCCCCTGACGCGTGCGGAGGCGCTTCGCGCTGGGTTGCCCCTTCGCGTACCTGCCCCCGCCCGCTTGGTTCCGCGTCCGGCCGTTTTTCGCGCTGGGTTTCCCCTGCGCGGACTAGCGGTCGGTCACGTGGATCCGCGTCCGGCCGCTTTTCGCGCTGGGTTTCCCCTGCGCGGACTTGCGGCTGGTCGCGTACCATCTCTTCAGCGTCCGATCGCGCTTCGCGCTGGCTAGTGCCTACGCGGGTATTGCGCTTTCGGTCGCCTACTTTCCTCTCCCGGGCCAAGATTTTTCCGCGCTTTCTCAGCGGGCGTACTTCATCAACTTCAACCGGGAGAGTGGTGGAGCTGCCAGGTCTGTCAACCTTCCCCGTCTCTGTCGGTCTGTGCTGGTCTTGGTCCTTGTCTGGGTAGTTGATGCTGCTCCGCACGATGCTCTGTTGTCAGAGGCTCGTGCGAGGCATGCTTTGTGCGGTCGGTTCTGGAGCGTGGGTCGCAGCCGGAGTCGTGTTTGTGGGCGCGTTATTCGCAGCCGAAGTAGGGGGTATGGGCGCGTTAGTCGCAGCCAGTGTTTTGGGCGCTTGGTCAACTACCGGCCGCGCTAAAAAACGCGGCATTAAGTCGTTGAAGTTGCAGGTAGGGCCCCCTCCCATAATACGATGGGGGCTAACCGCCGTAGCGGTGTGGGATTCCCCGGCTTGACCGGGACCCACCTGGGTAGTTATTTCACTATTCTGCTTATTCCTTTTGTTGGGGGGGTGGGCTTTTTTGGAATCGAGGTTACCCATCCTCTAGGACCGACGGGATAAGGGTATAGGAGGGAAGGCGTTTGGTGGATGGAGGTTGCGGGGGGACACCCTAGGTCTGGGAGTTGGCCTAGGGATTTTAGGACCGACTGGATGTGAATGGATATGGAGGGATGGTATGGTTAGTGGATAGAGGTACACACGGCTCCACACCAAGCCATGCGCTCCCAGCATAAACCGACCCCGCATTGCACAGAGATTCCGTACTAGACGAGGCCAGCCCGAACCGGACGCGCACAGCATGATGGGCAGCAGTGTGTAGGAGAGTATGGGAAAGGGGTATAGGTTACCCTAGGCCTGGGATTTGGCTTTCGGGAACTTCTCTTGTCCGGGATCTTTTAGAAGATGCTCCTGGTGCAGGACCGCCCACCAGCGGCTATTCTAACCTCTGGTGGTCGGCCCCACAGCCAGGAGTTGGGCTATCCGCAACCTGCCCACCCGCTCGGTTGCATGAGAAGAAGTGCCTGACAGACCGGGTCGCCCCACCGAAAATGTACGTATACATTTGCGTTGGAGCGATCCAGACTCCCCCGAGAGTTCTGCGGTACAAACGTTGATTTTTACTCGTTTTGGAGTAAAACTCGAGTAAAACCGTATGTGAGTACAGACCACAAACAAAAGTAAAAAATAATGATGAATATTTTTTTCAAAGCTTAAAAACCAATTAGTAGCCTTCTTGTCGTTGAAACTTTAAATTAGACTAAGTCGATATTAGTACCTACCTATTTTTTTTTACTAAATTATTGTAGGTACCTAACCGTGTTTCTAAGAACCAGTTAATCCGATATGGCAATTATCGACTTTACGTCTAGGTCATAACGCCCAAATTTGAAAAACCAGAAATAAATTAGATATTGCTCAAATAACTCATCGACACGAGTTTAAATGATTCTTTGTAGTTGATGAGTCTTGCAGTAAGCCGGCGATTTAAGTCTTAGACCCAATGTCATCAAACTCTGTTATTTAATAACTATCCCAAATTAAGACCAGAACACATAACAGAACATATTTTGTTGAAAATAGGTGTTTGTATTTTAAATCATGCTTGTTTTAAAAAAAAACACTTTTCTATTAGCGAAACCGACAACCAAATGAGTGTGGTGCAATTTTATAAAGCACACAAAGAGAACAGAGACTATGGACCAAATTGTGTCAGGACAAAACGAAATGAGTATTTTACATATTTATTGTCTGGGACAAAGCTAGACAACGAACAGAATACGAACCATTTAATAAGAACAAGGAAAACAAATAATCAGGAACCTGTCGTGGTCATAAGCAACTTGGATAGTGATCACGATATAACAACGATGGTGGACCAACTTCTATCGAAGAATGAATTCTCTGACGCTTCCTCAATATTCGTGGTAGTGCCCACGTCAGACGACAATGACTCGGATGTCTCGTCAGACTGCTCTACTGTATGCATCCAGTTATCTAAACATTATCCCATTTGGAATAAAAAGCAATATAACAGCGAAGAACCGGGTAAGCATTTATCTCGAATGAAATCATTATAATTCACCGCCGATGAAGGCTTTTGCCTAGTTTCCAAGCCCTTAAAAGGCAAGAGAATGATGATTATTCAGATGTGGTAAAAAAATAAGAATCTGTAGCTCTAACGAAAATTATGAATTACAGAAATATCGTCTAGAAGGAATTCATCTAGCACACAAGGCTTGAAAATATCTGCAAAAGGCAAAAAGTATTGTATGGAAGGAATGCAGGAGGACGTAGCATCTTTTACCAACAAAGAAACCACGTTCCGCAGTAGACTACCAAATTTCTGTTCACACAGATTCGAAGAAAAAGAGAAAACAAAAAATAAACTTTGTCAAATTTCTACACCTTACCAAAATATGATATTGTATCATGGCGTTAGCACTGACACCACATCGGATCGGCCATGTTGCTGTGCTCCTAAATTACATGGAATCCGTATTGATAAACCCGAACATCGATGTGTACCAAATGCGGTTTCTGAGCTGGTTTCACCTCTTCTTGTAAACCAAGGTATGTTTTAAATGATATTCACCAACTAGTAAATACGAAATAAAAAAAATATACTTGTCGACTAGCTGAAGCGCATTGTTATACTTGCATCCAAGGGGAAATCCAGGACGTGGTCTTGACGGGACGGGTCGTTGATACATCGATGGACTAAGTGTAAGAGCTGAAAGGAGACTATATTGTAGAAAAATAAAACAAAATTTACCAAAAAAAAATCTTTCCAAAGACATGAATTTATCTAACCGCGCGCCTTCGTATACATGTTATCATCTGCACTACGTCTAGAAGTATGAAATTCATCGGTCAGTAAGAAGCGTGCGGAAACTCAGGCCATTTCCTCATTGTTCAGTGCGGTAACGTTTCGGTATAGTACGCTCTCGATATACCGAAACGATACCGCACTGCTTTCATTTTTCCTCATTGGTCGGTAACCAGTTGAAAGATAGGCGCTCGGTAAGCTTTTGATACCGAGTACACGGAGCATGCTGTAACACGCGTGACGTCAGCGGGTATCGCACTGGATGTTTCTACCGAGACGCGGTAAACCGAAATGATCCCGCCCCGCTCCCGCGTATACCGAGCAATCAGGAAACGCTCATTAGAATATAGCCGCTCGGTAAGGTTTCGGTACCAAGTGTACCGAGCATACTTATCCCGCACCGATGACGACCAGTGAAGAATGGGCCTCAAACCCAATTAAAATGAGCCTTCAAAGCAACTGCTTGCAGTCCAGCTCAGCAGTCATGCTTTACAGAAATCCCCCTCACCCCGCATACGAGCGCTATCGACTAATGAAAATGAATCTCAAATTAGGTACTATAAAAACGTATAATTAAATAAAATCGTCAAAAATCTTTTTAGAAACAAGCTTTAATGAACTTCAAAGTTATAATAATAAAGCTTGAATATTTTCTTAAAAGCTTGAGGCTTATCTTTAAGTGTAAAAGGGGTGATAGACGTGCGAGCAAGGACGCGTACTTATGGCTCGGCGAGCTTACTTGCCCGTCTGTCATCGCTGCGAGGCTCGAGCCAATTTGACAATTAAATTTTGAGCAAGCTTCACGTGTGTCACCGACGGCGAGTCGAGTAAGGTCGCGAACTTAAAGACCAGAAGCTATAGACAAAATCCCTTTTCTGTAAGCGTTGTATGGAATTGTATGGAGTTGACATTTACTTTAGAGATGTCACGTGACTGCTGCTGTCAACTCCATACAATTTGATCTTTCCTTTGGCGTTAACGCTTACAGAAAAGGGATTTTGTCTAGGCCCCCAGGTACTTTAAGTACGCACGTCTATCACCCACTTAAAAAGGACGTTTACGCTTCAAATGCTCTATGTTTACGTAAGTTTTGTAAGAAAATCAACAGCTCTGAAGGTAACGTTATGTTTTTCCCGTTTTGGAAATCTAAAAGTGTATCCCTGACCACGGGCTCCTATCTGAAACTTTACAAATATATTTTCGATGTTCTCTCTACATGCCGCACCCACTCAACTACTTATAAACTTTTCGTCCTGCAACTGCTTGCTCAAAAACCCTCTCTAATAGTGAAATGACGCCCTCTAACGGGAGAAATAAAAAAATTAAAATAAAACAAAACGATTGTATTGGATGAAATATAAAGTTGATTGATCATATTTTTTAATTTACACAGTTTATATGTTGACTTACAATTTGTTGCACAAAAAGCAAGTAGGCTATTTACTGAGATAAAAAATAGCACATCTCTCAATAGTATATTATAGTTATCTGTGGCATACTTTCCAGCTCTAAAGCGGCAATGCAAAGAAAAAGGCAGGCACAAGTGTTAAATACACTCAATTGTGAACCTAAAAGCGGTGCAAAAATAGCCAGTTTTCAAGCAAGTATGTTGAAAGTGTACCACGGCTACACACCAAGCTATAGTTTTCCAGTTTATGCTGATCTCGCATTGTATAGGATTTCTGAACAATGCGAGGTCAGCTTATACTGGAAATGTATAGCTTGAAGTGTAGCCAGAAGATTGTGGCCCTAGTGAAAAGGGGTATAAGTCCGATTTTGTGGAAAATGAGTTAAGTATACAGAAGTGAAATGCTCTATCGTTTGGTGTAAACGGATCTAAGCTATCTCTAAAAATAAAGAAGTTACCTTGTGTAAAAGGGTCCAACTGACACCAAAAAAAACTACAAAAGTCGGTTTCAAGTACTTTTGTATTCTTTTAAACGGATTTTTTCAAATATATTTTGTGTTTTTTAATCTAAATTAACATAAATTACCCACGTTTTTATTTGGTTCGTGTTTATCAATACAACAAGACCTGGTTCTTAAAAATGGTTTAGTGAGTAATGTGATATTATTAGACATAAATCCGTTTTCACTAAAATAAAGGGAAAAAATCAAAGTAACTCTGTTGAGATTAGTATGAACATAATCATTCCAAATTCGTATTCATTTTCACTTGTATGAATTAACATTTAACATTATGGAAGAAGGGGTATAACTTATATTATACCCTAAATGAATTCATTTTGTGGTTAGTATAAGTCATTATCTTAAAAACATTAAATAAAAATAACTCAATAATAATAAAGAGCATAAATTGTTTACCTATAAAAAACTTCACATGTATTTCAATTGGTAGCGGTTTACACGAGGTCAAACACGCAATTTGAAGCGCGCGGAGTGTTTTTGGCGTCTCCTGTAAAGTTGCATTTTTGGACTTAGATCCCTTTTCACTAGGGCCACAGTTATTATTAAGAATGAAATACGTTTCATGCCTTAGGAAGAGAATCATTCTTCCACTCCTGTCGTGCTATAAAACCAATCTAGGCAAAGCAGAAAAAATAGGATTGACTTGATTACAGAGCCGTAGCCAGGAATTCATGTCGGCGGGGTTAGGATAGTCAACTTTTTTTAAAATAAATAAAGTTTTTCTGATTTCAGAGCACCCAGAGTGCAGATTCATAAAAAAAGGATAATTTAGTAGATTACAATTATCAAATGTGTTGTATACAGGATGGCAGGAAAGATGACGTCCCAAAAAAAATTTTGGTCCCTCTTGTCGTGGGGTATCCGAATCACCCCCATGTATGTTCCGCGATTTTTCTTAGTTTTCGAGTTTTCAAACATAAATTGATAGATATGTTCGGTGAATTATATGACTTAAATTTTCAACTTTAAATTAAAAATCTAAACAGGTGACTTCATGGTTCCTAAGAAGGCTTCAAGAATGCGCTAGACTCTCAGTTTTCATAATCAAATAAAAAAGTAGTACTTAATGTGGCTACGTTGGCTAAAATTGGCCTTCAAAGACAGCGAGGTGGAAAATTCTCTAGTGTAGGTAACAGAAAAACAATTTTTTTTGACCATTTTCTCGTTCCTAAGTCAAAAATTTCGAAAAAATCATAATTCGAAAACTATGAAAAATCGCGGAACATACATGGGGTGATTCGGATACCCCACGGCACGAGGGACCGATTTTTTTTTTTTTGAACCTCAATGTTCCTGCCACCCTGTATAGTATGGAGTTACCAGTTCGATCTCTGGATTGATATTCTGGTTTCTAACGTTTTGGGGGCTTTGAACCCCCAAAACCCTGCTTGATTACATTGCATTGTTCATTTGACAATATTTTTAGGTCTGAACTGCGGCAGTTTGTACAAAAGCAACGTGACTCAGCAAGTATCTTTTGGGCCCATCATCAGAGATCCAACGTCAGTGAGTGCGTGTGTAATACCTCCGTGTTCAGGACGTAGTGCCTGTCATCCAGCAGATACGGTACAAATTCCATGCATGCCAAAAAAAGTAAAACTTGTTAGTACTCCGCAAGTCGCAGAGAAAACCACAGGGCTGGAAACCGTTTCGAAACAGAATACATCAGAACCATGCCAGTGCAGTCCAGAAAAAATTAAAGAAATATTCGAACAAGTACTTAAAGGAAAGGTATCTAATTTGAAGTCAACGGGGTGTACTACTACTGCTGAACCACCACCAACCAACCAAGCAACCATTGGCAATAAGGTTCAAGCTCTTGAACTTGATATTATTGATTCAGGTAAATATAATTTTTATCCTCTTTTATTGACTGTTTCCGAACATTCTAGCTATGACCACCGATGATTTATCGAGTTGATCGCTCTGCAGTACCTACTGATAAACGTTTTCTGTTAAATCATAAAAGCCAATGACCAACGTGTTTGGAGCCGTATACTGTCCCTTTATTAATAAGAATAATTTTGTTTATTTATAAGAAGGGACACGTTTACAATAAATACAATAACAGTTTAAAATAGAGCACAGTTGCATATTTGCCTTGAACCTGTGCTTCAGGCTAGAAAGTGCATAGATACTTATTTTAATAAATTAACAATGAGTACAAAATTAAAAACTAACAACAACAAGTAGATCTTCCGTTTGTGCATAATCTAGGGTTAGTAAATAATTAAGTATAATTTTTTTACAGCTAAAGTAATTAAATTTATAGATACTAAGTATTCTATTTAATCTATTATACAAAAATGGTCCTAAAAATGTAAAAAATCTTTCTACAAAGACATGTTTTGAGGTTGCATTAGATGTGCACACTATATCATTCCGTCTTTTGTTAGTATTGTCAGCAGTAAACTTAAGCATGGTGTGCTGTTTTAATACTAAGTGCATAATGAAAAGCTGGCGAACCGTCAGTACGTTACAGGATCTATATAGCTGATCTGTGGGAAAGAAGAAG
This sequence comes from Lithophane semibrunnea, assembly GCA_947363905.1. Taxonomy (NCBI): domain Eukaryota; kingdom Metazoa; phylum Arthropoda; class Insecta; order Lepidoptera; family Noctuidae; genus Lithophane; species Lithophane semibrunnea. Next base: position 2,510,002 of record OX376186.1, on the reverse strand, counting down.
GGATGGAAGTTTGCTATCTTTAAAATTGCTCTCTGAGATCTTTCAAGAGGAAGTAAATTAGTTTTGGGTGCGCCACCCCAGTATTGAATTATTGATTGACATAGGGCCAAATAAACTTGTGTGATTAATTTTGATTCAGCAAATGATCGTAATTTTTTTTTAAACATATATTAGTTTGCGCACTCTTTTAACTAAACTTTCGATATGTTTTCTAAAAGAGAGTGTTTCGTCTGTTATTACCCCGAAATATTTTAAGTTGCTCGTTTTGAGGATAACAGGACAATTACACATGTTGTCTGTACGGTTTTTACATTGATGGGCATATAGGTTACTTGGCGGAACTAAAGAAATATTGTTCTACGAGAAATCTTAAATGTCTGCCTTGGTGTTCTAGTGGTACAAGCGCTAGTGTATGGTTCTGGGTTCGATTCCCAGGTCGGGCCGTGTTTTTTTTCCGGAGACATTTTTTTTAATTTTTAACTCTCGCCGACTTTGGGCTCTCTCTTTCCATTCGCCTAGTCTTTCTTCTTCTATTGTTATGATACGTGAGCCCGTGCCCGTGACCCCCGGCAAATGATCATCACTGCGCTAAAGTTCTTTATTTAAATACAGGTTGATCCAAGATGCTATTTTATAAAATATCAATTTAATGCCGTTATTAAATTTAAATATCTTAAATGAATTTTTCATGGTTTATTTTCTTTCAATTTTCACCCGCGCCCCCTCGGGCTTCAATGCTCAACTAACCTTAACCTCAACTAACCAGCGGCGACGAGCGGTGGCCCAGAGGATCTGCTCTGGGCCACCGCTCGTCGCCGCTGGTTTCGTGCGTGCAGCCTTAATAGGCCGTATACAAAATTGTGCCGATTTCGCTGATTTACGTGATTTGACAGACCTGATTTTACAGTAAAATACTGTATTTCTTACTGTTTTAATGCACAACTTGAAAGATCATTTCAATTATGATCTAATGAATGAAGGATTTTTTGTAGTTTTTCAGTTGATTCCTAGATTTAGGCTGTTTTAAAAGATGTTTTATTGCCAATAATTACAAGCCGATGTTACTTTAATACTAGAAGCGATCGTTGCCACGATTGATGGTGTACATGCTTTGACGCTTTTCGTATTCGTGCTATCATAAAAAGTGCGCGCTATGTCACGTCGCGTCCGTTTACTGAGTTTTAAATGTAACGTTATCAGTTTCAGATGACGATGAAGATTGTGGAAAGTGTTCACATCCTAAGTATAAAAAAGGACACAAAATGAAATGTGCATGTAGTGGTAGGTCTAGAAATATTAGGATTCGACCTTTATGCCCATGCGAACATCATCAGCCACCGGTTTCGAAGACAACGACTGGCCCAAAGGCGGGAACCAAGTCCAGGGGCTGTCAGTGCTGTACCTGCGATTCCAAGAAAAAAGGTGCCCAAGAGCTAGAAGTGCTAGGTCCCGCCGGAGGAGTGTGCCAAATGGACCAAGGAGGGACTTACTGTCAAGCAGGCCAAAGGCGTTCCAGCACTGGACCAAAAAAAAACTGTGCCTGTAGAGTGAGCGGTAAGAGTGACGACTGTGCCTGTCTAAGCGGTAAGCGTGGCAAAAAGAATAAGAATAAGATTTGTGAATGTCCTCCTCCGGAACCTGAACCCGTACCCGTACCCGAACCCGAAACCGAACCCGGACCCGGAGCCGATCTAGAAGCCTACCTAAATTACCAATGGGTTGATGAGAAGCTAATTATGAGACAGAAATCAGATATGACGCAGACTCAATCAGGATTTCGATTGTCAAAAAAGAAGAAACCGCCGGTACAACCTGAGCCCGAATTTACAGTGGAAGATGCAGTCAGGTACTACGTATCTATGAACCCGGACCTTATAAAGGGCCTCTGCCCACCGCCGCCGCCGCCGGAATCCAAAGACTGTCCGTGTAACACCGATAAAAATATCCCAAACAATAAAAGTATCTCAAAAGGTACAAGAAATAATGATGTAATATGCGAATGTCCACCCGGTCTACCCGAATTCGGTGTTCCTCCCCCGGGTGCTCCTCACTCGGGTGAAACTCCCTTGGGTGCAACTTCCTCTGTTCCTACTACGCCACCTGTGGTGCCTGAGGATGAGAATGCCTCCGGAGGATTCAAGTTCTCTATAGGAGGCAAAGGTTCTGGATCTAAGGGTCTTAGCGGTGTCTGTTGCTTCGATATGATTCAAGAGACGAACATTTCAAGTATTAAACATTCGAAATAATTCCAATAAGTAGCACTATCTTGTGTTGAACACGTAGAAACTTGATAAATATTTTGGATTCATGACAATAATACAGTTCGGTATTAGTTAACATTTCACATCGTTTGTGTATTTTTTAATCAGTCAAGTATTCTCACATAATTATTAGTAAGTAAACAAGATTTGAAAGCAATTTTGTTTTCTTCATCCTTACACCCTTATAAAACAACGTCTCTATATCTACTAGTGCGGTAATAGCTCACATTCATAACTCGATTTCGAGTTATGAATGTTATGAAACCACACTACCTACAACAAATCAAAAGGTTTAAAAAAACGTTTACTTGCTCATTGGCAACCCTAGTGCGTGTTTATCTCTACCAATAGACGGTATGTATTATTTTAAGGACCCCGCCGAGAAGTAATACTGCTTACTCTATTGTACTGTGCCGTTTTAGTACATTTATTATTTTCGGTCTACAGACCGTTAGCGGGCAACGTACGCTAATGTAACTATCCAGTGACCAATATAATATTGTATTTAAGCGGAGCCCTATAACTTGTCCCTTGTTGTCATGTTGGCACATTGCTTGGCAAGCTTGGTTGTTTCACGTCCACTTTACGCACGGGGGCACTAACTATCGTCAAATCAAAAACAAGCGTGTCACGAAATAATGGAATAACTTTGACACAACGCTTTGTATTTAACGAACGTTAAAGGATGGTGGGCAAGGATATATGGGAGCTGGTCCCACGACGCCCACGGATAAAACCACTGTAGTTTTGAAGACATTACTTCTCCCTTTACTCAGGCCAAGGCACATCAAAATCTGTCCCAGGGTTATTCAGTTCTGACAATGTTAGGTCAGGTTAGGTTAGGTTTGGTCAGGTTGTACCGGTGGCGTGAGGGAGTGCGGATGCGGGGCGGTGGACCGATGCAGCGAGAGATCGATCTGCGTCGGTCTCAGCTCCGCGAGGTCCTGGTGGCGGAGTGGCGGGAGAGGCTATTGCGCCCTTCGGCCGGCCTCGCTACCATCGAGGCGATCCGACCGGTGCTCGAGGAATGGCTCGAGAGGAGGCACGGCTCCCTGTCATTTAGGGCGACGCAGGTGTTCTCGGGGCATGGTTGTTTCGGGAAGTACCTGTGTCGCATAAACAGGGAGCCGGACGCTCGGTGTCATCACTGCGTCCATTGTCTGGAGGACACGGCGCGGCATACGCTGGTAGAGTGTGCCGCATGGGAGGAGCCGCGCCGTGCCCTCGTGACAGAAGTGGGAACCGACCTGTCGCTGCCGGCCGTCGCTCGCGCGATGGTGGGAAGCGCAGAGTCGTGGGATGCGGTGATCTCCTTCTGTGAAACGGTCATCTCACTGAAGGAGGCTGCGGAGAGGTTGAGGGAGGTCGAGACCACTCTCCCGACCCGCAGCAGACGTACCGGGCGTCGGCGGAGGGCGGACAACGCCCTCTTCCAGCCCCCCTAAACGGGTCCAGAGGGACGGTGGACTTGGGGACGTCCGCTGCCCCCCCGTGTAACTGGACCCGAGGCGGTGGCGCGTAGTGTTCCACGCGCGCCCCTATTGGCGTTGCGGAGGGAGTACACCTCACTCCCCCGCAGACTTGAGGAGGCCCGCAGAGGCGGGCCGGCACTAGCCGAGGATCGTGGAAGGCGCACTAGTTCCCATGATCCCCGGTGCAAGTGTGGGAAAGGAACACCGAGGTGGTTTTTAGTCAGTAAGAGTCTGACAGACCCCTCCGCCCGCCCCAGGGCGGAGGACATCCATGAGGATTTTCCACCCCGGCAACAAAAAAAAAAAAAAAAAAAAAAAGGTTTGGTCAGGTTAGGTTAGGTTAGGTTGGGGGATCCCCCACAGCGCATACTTCCTCGTAGTTTCCCCCGGGCAACGCCGTGTCTGACCACCGTAACGGAGTGGCAGACCGGCGGCTAAAGTGCGCTGTGATTCGTAGACATTGATGCAGTCGTCCGCGAATATGCCGAACAAGCCATTGAGAGACCCTTCGGGGCGTTTTATCGGGAATCGCTCCTCCCAGGGCGATTCAAACGGCCCTTCTCAGGGCCAATCCAACGGCCCTTCTCAGGGCCAATCCAAAGGCCCTTCTCAGGGCCAATCCAACGGCCCTTCTCAGGGCCACGCCGACGGCGCTTTGGCGTCGGAAGCTGACCGCGTATCATCTGCGGCCAGCTTATTTAGAAGGCCATATGAGTTGTCGGACTCCGACGACTCCGATATGGACACGTCGGCGGCTGAAAATAACCTCTTCAAGCGGAAGAGGTCCAAGGTCTCCTCGGAGTCGACCGGAGGAAAGGCGAAGAAGAGGTCGAAGCCTAAAAAGGCTTCGACTTCTGCTGCGCCTTCTTCCCACATTGTGGGCTTGGTGGACGCCGAGCGCCAGTTAAATCTGGCAAAAAGGGCGCAACTCCAGTTGGACCTGGAGGAGAGGGTCGCCGCCAAGGAGCAGCAGGCGCAAGTTGCCAGGTCGAGGGCTGGCTATGGTGCATCCAGTGTACTGTATGCCGACCACTCCCTGGCAGAACTGGAGCGCATGGCGCAGGAGGATCGCAGGAGGTTCTGGAGGTCGCCTCTAAGTCGTCCAATTTGAAGGGGACCTTCCAGAAGGCCCTCAAATGCCGGGCCGCCAGCATGTACGGCATTATAACGGAGCTGGTGAAGCGGACGGCCACGGACGAGACGCGGCAGCTGCAGGCGAAGGTGGATCGCCTGCAGGCGGAGGTCAGCCAGCTACACCAGAAGCTGGCTGATGGTACGGCCAGGCCTGCCCAATCTGCTCCAGTCTGTCCGGTGGTAGGAGGCTCCTCCTCCTCCCCTGCCAGTCTTGAGGCAACAATCCGCGGGGTGATCTTGGAGGAGAGGGCCTTCATCCGAGCCTGCTTCGCAGGCATCGAGGACCGGCTCTTGCCGGAAAGGCGGCTCCGCCCACCGCTAGCGGCGGACAAGAGTCCACCGCCGAGGGAGCCGGAACTGAGGAGCCGCCTCTAGCAGGCCCGGTATCGCAGCCCTCCAAGGGCAAAGGCAAGGGCAAGAGGACCAAGGCGGCTCCTCATACGCCCACCACAAGCGCGGAGGTAGCGTCTGGGTCGTCTGCCACTCCAGCAGCCCCCCAGAACTCGCAGGAGGAAGACGCCCTTCTTCCTTCCACCACCCCATCCAACCAGTCGTGGACGGAAGTGGTTAGGAGGGGAAAAGGGAAAAAGGGCAAAAAGTCGGCCCCCAAGCCTGCTGCGACTGGTCCTGCAGTCGGCAAGAAGGCGGGGAGGAAGCTGGTTCCTCCCAAAACTGCGGCCGTCGTGGTGACCATCACCCCGGAGGCCGTGGAGCGGGGAGAGACGTACGAGCCCGTCTTAGGACGGACTCGTCCGTCCTAAGACGGGCTCGTACCAATGCTGATCCCTCCCAGCTGGGGATCAGCAACATCACGTGCCGCCGAACCCTAACCGGGGCTCGAATTTTCGAGTTCTCGGGGGAGCAACGAGGCACAAATGCGGACCTCTTCGCAACAAAGTTGCAAGAGGTCATCGCGGATGTGGCAAGGGTCGCCAGGCCTGTTAAGACCGCAGCCTTGGAGGTGGCCGATCTGGACGATTCAGTCACCAAAGAGGAGGTGGTGGCGGCCGTCGCGGCGGCTGGAGGCTGCGACACTGGCGCGTTGAAGGGTGGAGCCATCAGGCCCGGCCGCCGCGGTATGGGTATCATCCGTGTCGAGTGCCCGGTCACCGCGGCTGGGGCCGTCCTTGCCGCGACCAAGGGACGGATGCAAGTGGGGTTCGGCTGGGCAGTGGTCCGGCCACTTGAGGACCAGCCTGTCCGGTGCTTCAAGTGCTTCGCTGTCGGCCACACTCGGGCCACGTGTCCCTCCAAGTCCGACTGGGGAGATACGTGCTACCAATGCGGGCGGGAGGGACACGGGTGGGCCGCTTGCACCGCTACCGCGCCACACTGCGCGGCGTGTGCCGCCGGTGGCCGCCCCGCGGACCACAGGATGACGGGCAGGAGCTGCAAGCCCCCCGTGAGGAAGGGCGTGGTGCCGGCGCAGGTTCGCCCTGTTGCTGAAGCCGTCGTCGCCGTCGCCGCTGTAGCTCCAGCGGCGGTAGCTGAGGAGGGGGGTGCGATGTCGGAATAATAATTTCCGACTACCGCATCCTCCAGGCGAACACCAACCACTGCAGAGCGGCCCAGGACCTGGTAGTGCAGGTCATGGCCGAGTGGTTGGTGAACGTAGCGGTGGTCGCCGAGCCCTACTCAATCCCCGGCAGCTGGCTGGGTGACGAGGACGACTTGGTGGCTCTAGCGGCGCGGTCTTCCACAGACTCCCCTCCCCTCTCGCTATTAGAGAGGGGACCGGGATACGTGGCCGCCGCGTGGGGAGACTTAGCCCTTGTGGGCGTCTATTTCTCCCCAAACCGCCCTCTTCAGGACTTCGAGAACTATCTCGGAGTCCTGGCCGCCGTGGTCGGCAGGGCGGCGCCGCGTCAGGTCTCCGTACTGGGAGACCTGAATGCCAAGTCGGTGACCTGGGGCAACCCAGCCACTGACGCACGCGGGCGGGCAGTAGAGATGTGGGCAGCCTCGTCTGGACTCTCCCTCTTGAACAGGGGAAGCGTCCAGACATGCGTGCGGCGGCAGGGTGGCTCAATAGTGGACGTCACTTTCACCACCCCTGCGTTAGCCGCGCGCGTGTTGAACTGGCGGGTGGACCAGCAGGGCTAACATGACAAGCGCGAGAACGCTCTTTTTGTCGTTTTGTCGAAATTTGTCGTCGATTATGACGTCATTCTAATCCCTAACATGACCGATATGCACGAGTATAACCGAAAAAGGCACTTTGACACTTCTCTATCTCGTGACGAGATACCGATGTAGCAAATTATTGAAAACAAATCATTTTTATGATCGCAACATCAGCTTAAGGTTCGGTTTCATTCATTCGATTTTACGCATGGAATTAGTATGTACTATATTAATTTTACGTCCACCTCTTTTATAACCGACTTTTTTTATTAAAATTAAATATTTTTCTTTGGCATGCCGAAATTAAAATACAAAATGACGGAAATGAAAATTAGTGGCACAATATAAGTTTAAATATCATTTCTTTTTCGATAAGTATTGTTGTCATAAATGAAAAAGAATAGATTACGATACGGTTAATACGTGGATAATAATGCCAATGAATTAAATTTCATCCTGTATACTCACTAAATAATCACCACAAATGACAAAGGGGCCGATGATCGCCATTTGATAAAGCGAAGGTTCATATTGTAACAATCACCATAAAACCCGTGTTATTGCAAATTTTGTTAATCACCACACTTGCCAAAAGGACTGATGTTCAGTATATGCAGCTGGAGTTGATTTCGCTATTATAACCACAAAAGACTAATCGTGGTTAATCACCATCCTATTATGTTGCGAAGGTATGATACTGCCATACAGCCATAATCCCTAGACTTCACTAATCACCATAATTGCCAAAGTAACTGGTTATTACTGAAAGTGATACTCATCTACTTAATAGTGCTCCCCTCCGCCACAGTTTCTCTCGTGGCTGCTGAAAGGAACTTTCGTTCCAATATAGATAGTAGTTTAAAACTAAGTTTTTTCCATTATTATAATTATATTACATATTATATTGCAAAATAAAATTATGACTAAAATAAGAACAATTTAAGAAACTGCCATGTTATCATGGAGTTTTTTTTTTTTTTTGCTATAATAATTTTGTCTACTCATCTCGTCGTAAAAATCGACGACGAGTAAATGACAGAAGAATCGGAGATTATCTCGTTTTTAACTGTCAAAAGTCGAGATTATCTTGGGTGTCATGTTAGGGTTTGTAGAGAAAACATCAAGTTTGACAGAACGAGTCGAGTATTTTGTATGGCAGCGCTGTCAGAAAACGAGAAAAGTGACGAAATAGACAAAAATTACTCACTCTCGCGTGAGTAGTTGTCGCGTGTGTCATGTTAGGCCTGCTGGTGGAGACTATGTCGGACCACCGTTACGTGCGGTTCGACATCTCCACCAGTGGCCCCGGAGAGACGCGGCCCCTCTCGGTGCGCTCACCGTTCCCACGGTGGGCTCTCACCCGCCTGGACAGGGAGGCGGCGCGGGAGGCGGCGTTCGTCCAGGACTGGCTTTCACCGCCTTCCGCCGGCCTGGATGTGGACACCGTGGCGGGGCATCTGAGGGAGTCTCTGACCGAGGTATGCAACTCCAGCATGCCTCGGTCTCGCCGACCACTGCCCAGACGCGCTGTGTACTGGTGGTCGGCGAAGCTGGCGGGGCTCCGAGCAGCTTGCGTGGAGGCAAGGAGGGCCTACACGCGCAGTCGGTGGCGGCGTCGAAGGGACCAGGCCGTCGGGGACCACCTCTATGAGGTATACGTGGAGACAAAAATGGTCCTCGATCGAGCCATCGCCGCCGCGAGAGACTCGGGGAGAGCTGAGATGCTGGAGGCTCTCGACAACGACCCCTACGGGAGACCATATAAGGCGGCGCGCAACAAACTGCGCCCGTTTGGTCCCCCGGTGGCCGAGACCCTGGAGCCGTTATTTCTTGATGGGGTGGTTCAGTCCCTGTTCCCGTGCAGGGACAACTTCACCCCACCAGTGATGGATCCACCGCAGACAGCTCCGCCAGCTGAGGAAGAAGAGGAGGCCCCGCCTGTCACGGAGTCGGAACTTGGCGCGGCGATTCTCCATATCCGCGCCAAGAAGACAGCTCCGGGCCCCGACGGTGTTCCGGCAAGAGTGGTGGCAATCGCTGCCACTCAAATGGAGGAGAGGTTTCGGGACCTTTTCAGCGCATGCCTTGTGTCTGGAAGGTTCCCGAAACCGTGGAAGGAGGGGCAGCTGTGCCTCCTTCGCAAGGAGGGCCGCCCAGCAGACTCCCCCTCGGCATACCGGCCCATCGTTCTGCTCGATGAGGTCGGCAAAATGTTCGAGGGGATAATCGCTGCCCGCCTAAAGTGCCATCTGCGCACTATCGGGCCGGACTTGTCGGACGCTCAGTTCGGTTTTCGGGCTGAGCGTTCGACGGTGGACGCACTGGCCTGCCTCAGGGGCCAGGTGAAGGAGGCGATGGAAGCGGGGGACGGACTGTTGGCCGGTGTCATTCGACATAGCCAACGCCTTCAACTCCGTTCCCCACTCCACCATCCTAGAGGCGCTCCGATTTCACGGAGTGCCTCGATACATGTGCAGGCTGCTGGCCAACTACCTGGAGTATCGGGCGATCCTCCTGGTAAATAGGACTGGCCAAGTCCGGCGGTACGCCGTTGAAGCCGGCGTTCCACAGGGGTCAGTTATAGGACCTCTCCTCTGGAACATCGGCTATGATTGGCTCCTGCGGGGAACTCTCCTCCGAGGCACGAGTGTCATCTGCTATGCGGATGACACTCTCCTCACGGCCCGGGGGGGGAATTTCAGGGAGGCGGCCAACTTGGCTTCGGCGGGCGGATCCTTGGTCGCGGGGAGGATCCGCCGCCTAGGTTTAACGGTGGCGCTGCACAAGACCGAGGCCGTGTTCTTTCACGGCCCTCGGCAGCGCCCCCCACCACCTGACGCCCACATCTTCGTGGAGGGCGTCAGAATTGAGGTGAAGGCCCAGATGAAATATCTGGGCCTTGTACTCGACAGCAGGTGGCGCTTCGGTCCGCATTTTAGCGGGCTGTCGTCGCGCCTGCTGAAAACCGCGGGCGCGCTCTCCTGGCTGCTTCCCAACTTGGGGGGGCCCAGCGCGCGATGCCGGCAACTTTACGCCGGCATCTTGAGGAGTATGGCCCTCTACGGGGCTCCTATCTGGGAGGACTGCCTCCAAAGGAGGGAGAACGCCGCCGCCCTGCGGGCACCTCAGAGGGCCATAGCCCAGCGAGCGGCGCGGGCTTACCGCACGGTGAGTTTTGGGGCAGCATGTGCTCTGGCCGGCACCCCTCCTTGGGAACTCGAGGCGTGGGTGCTCGCCAGAGTATATGAATGGACGGCGGGGCGGAGGGCGAGAGGACAACGCTCAGCCCCGGAAGAGCGGGAGGCCGTCCGGCGGGAGGCGAGAGACGCCATCGTCGTCCATTGGACGGGGGACCTCGCCAACGCAGCCTTCGGCCGCCGAACCCTCGACGCGATTGGGCCAGTCCTGCGAGACTGGCTCGAGCGGTCGCATGGGTTCCTCTCCTTCCGTCTGGTGCAGGTGCTGTCCGGACACGGTTGTTTCGGATCGTACCTGCACCGAATCGGACGGGAGAGGACGCCGTCGTGCCTCGACTGTGGTGCGGTGGAGGACGCGGCGCAGCACACCCTCGAGGTGTGCCCGTCGTGGTCCGAGCCGCGCCGCAGTCTCATCGCGGTGATCGGACCGGACCTATCGCTCCCCGGTTTGGTTAACGCCATGCTGAGGGATGAGAGGTCCTGGGCGGCAGTCGCCTCCTTCTGTGAACACGTCATGTCCCAGAAGGAGGCGGCGGAGCGCGCGCGTGAGGACGATCCTGACGCGGCGCCGCTCCGAAGGCGGAGGAGGGGTCGAAGAAGACGTCAGTACGATAGTCATCTCCGACTCCTCCCAGGTGGAGGCCAGCAGGCAATGGGTGCGGGGGCACCCTTGCCTGTATTGCACAGGTCTCCACCAGTGTCGAACGGGAATGGCCAGGTGTTCTCGGCCATTCCTGTAGCTCCCCAACCTGGGGGGCATGCGGGGCCCGCCAGCTAGGCGGGCATGCGCCGGGAGGGTTGTGGATGTAAAGGCTGAGCCGGTTTCCCATGGCCCTCCCATTACGGCGATGTGGGAACACCGCTGAGTTTTAGTGGGTATACTGTCGTTAGCGACAGGAGTCCCACATACCCTAGACTCGTCCCCCACGAGCGGGGATGCGTAATGCATTTCTCAGCGACAAAAAAAAAAAAAAAAAAAAAAAAAAAAAGGTTATGTTAGGTTTTTAGCGGAAAGGTGTGTTACCTACAGGGGACGCGACGGCGGAGGCTGGCGCGACATGTCGTGCGGGGTTCCACAGGGTTCGGTCGTTGGCCCACCCCTGTGGAACATCGGGTACGACTGGGTGCTGAGAGGCGAGCTCCAGCCGGGTGTGGCCCTGGTGTGTTACGCAGACGACACGCAGGTCACGGCCCGGAGAAGCTCGTACAGGGAGGCATCGTTGCTGGCGACCTCTGCTATTAAGCTTTTAAGTGCTATCTGAGTGGGCGAGAGTGGTCACAGCACGGCCAGCCACCACGTGTCAAAAACATAAAAGAGCAGATAACACTGAACATTTTTTACTATGACACCATTAAAATCTGTCCCGGAGGAACCGAACTACGTGCATCTAAAGTATTTTTCTCTGTCCGCGGCTTAGTTCACACACTGTTAGTACTAGACAGCTGTTATCAGCAGGGCTAACATGACAAGCGCGAGAACGCTCGTTTTGTCGTTTTGTCGAAATTTGTCGTCGATTATGACGTCATTCTAATCCCTAACATGACCGTTATGCACGAGTATAACCGAAAAAGGCACTTTGACACTTCTCTATCTCGTGACGAGATACCGATGTAGCAAATTATTAAAAACAAATCATTTTTATGATAGCAACATCAGCTTAAGGTTCGGTTTCATTCATTCGATTTTACGCATGGAATTAGTATGTACTATATTAATTTTACGTCCACCTCTTTTATAACCGACTTTTTTTATTAAAATTAAATATTTTTCTTTGGCATGCCGAAATTAAAATACAAAATGACGGAAATGAAAATTAGTGGCACAATATAAGTTTAAATATCATTTCTTTTTCGATAAGTATTGTTGTCGTAAATGAAAAAGAATAGATTACGATACGGTTAATACGTGGATAATAATGCCAATTAATTAAATTTCATCCTGTATACTCACTAAATAATCACCACAAATGACAAAGGGGCCGATGATCGCCATTTGATAAAGCGAAGGTTGATAATGTCACAAAAGACTAATCGTGGTTAATCACCATCCTATTATGTTGTGAAGGTATGATACTGCCATACAGCCATAATCCCTAGACTTCACTAATCACCATAATTGCCAAAGTGACTGGTTATTACTGAAAGTGATGCTCATCTACTTAATAGTGCTCCCCTCCGCCACAGTTTCTCTCGTGGCTGCTGAAAGGAACTTTCGTTACAATATACTTAGATAGTAGTTTAAAACTAAGTTTTTTCCATTATTACCTATATATTACATATTATATTGAAAAATAAAATTATGACTAAAATAAGAACAATTTAAGAAACTGCCATGTTATTATGGAGTTTTTTTTTTTTTTTGGTAAAATAATTTTGTCTACTCATCTCGTCGTAAAAATCGACGACGAGTAAATAACAGAAGAATCGGAGATTATCTCGTGTTTAATTGTCAAAAGTCGAGTTAACTTGGGTGTCATGTTAGGGTTTGTAGAGAAAACATCAAGTTTGACAGAACGAGTCGAGTATTTTGTATGGCAGCGCTGTCAGATAACGAGAAAAGTGACGAAATAGACAAAAATTACTCACTCTCGCGTGAGTAGTTGTCGCGTGTGTCATGTTAGGCCTGCTGGCATGGATAGACATATTAATCACGCCGACAAAGCAGTAATATAAAATCAAGAAAATCATCTTTTTTTAGGGTACCTCCCAACCTCTACAACTAAAGTGGGGATGGTGTTTTTTTTCTTCTCTATCCCATGGTGTGGGGTGTCATTGGAAAGGCCGTTTGAAAATATTGTGAGTCTGACGAAACCATTTTTGGATTCAGGGATCCGTTTACGAAATATTAAGCTTTTAAGTGCTATCTGAGTGGGCGAGAGTGGTCCCAGCACGACCAGCCACCACGTGTGAAAAGAAAAGATAAAACTGAACATTTTTTATTATGACACCAACAAAATCTGTCCCGGAGGAACCGAACTACGTGCATCTAAATTATGTTTCTCTGTCCGCGGCTAAGCGCAAACACTGTTAGTACTAGACAGCTGTTATCTGTCATGGATAGACATATTAATCACGCCAACAAAGCGGTAATATTAAATTGAGAAAATCATCTTTTTCAGGGTACCTCCCCTACAAGTAAAGTGGGGATGGTGTTTTTTTTTCTCCTCTATCCCATGGTGTGCGGTGTCGTTGAAAAGGCTGTTTGAAAATATTGTGAGTCTGTGAAAACCATTTTTGGATTGAGGGATTCGTTTACGAAATATTAAGCTTTTAAGTGCTATCTGAGTGGGCGAGAGTGGTCCCAGCACGGCCAGCCACCACGTGTGAATAAAAAATGTTCAGTTTTGTCTGCTCTTTTAAGTAATGCACACGTACTGGCTGGCCGTGCAGAATAAGTTAGGTTAGGTTAGGGGAGATATTAATGATATGAAAAATACTTCAGATGCACGTAGCTCGGTTCCTCCGGGACAGATTTTAATGGAGTCATAGTAAAAAATGTTCAGTGTTATCTGCCCTTTTATGTAATTCACACGTGGTGGCTGGCCGTGCTGGGACCACTCTCGCCCACTCAGATAGCACTTAAAAGCTTAATATTTCGTAAACGGAGCCCTGAATCCAAAAATGGTTTTCACAGACTCACAATATTTTCAAATGGCCTTTCTAACGACACCCCACACCATGGGATAGAGAACAAAAAAAAACACCATCCCCACTTTACTTGTAGGGGAGGTACCCTTAAAAAAGATAGAATAGAATAGAATAGAATAACTTTATTAGCAGATCAAATTACAATTTACAAAAATAACAGTGAAACCACACTAGGCAGAGCCTGTATCGTGGCTATCAAACAAAAAACGATTACTCTAACAATAGTAAAATAAATTGAATCTGCATATCATTCTCATGAAGTTGAAGTGCGAGTGTGGTGAATGTGTTGAGTGTGAAATGTGTAAATAAGTGTTTGAGAAAGTATTATGTGTGATGTGTGTTATGTGAGTCGTGTGTGATAAAATTTAATGAGAGTGTTTAACTTAGTCTTTAGGCAACTGTGCGTAGCAATTGTTCCATCTGATTGTAGTTCATACCGGTGATTAATTTCTTAATATTGACTTTGGCTTCACGAGTTGTATTATGCTGGAGCTGGTATTTATTTACAATTTTATTGTACAAATATGGAAACATAAACTTCTGAGATCTTCTAGCAAATGAAGTTTTACATTTAGTACTAGTTATTTTAAAGACTCTAAGCTTCAGCATGTCTTTGTAATTTGGCGAACTAATGATTAGTTTATGAGTGGAGATAATTGCATGCATTGCATAGAACCCTCGCACGCTAAGTTGATCAGCCTCTTTGTAAAGATCTTTTGTTGGAAATCTAATAGGTTTCTTTAACATTACTTTTAGAACTGATCTCTGCGCTCTTTCCAACAGCATGAGGTGTGATGACGATGTGCCACCCCATACACTTATGCAGTACGATAAGATAGATTGACACAAAGATATATAAATAGCTTTAAGAAGTTTCATGCAAGCAACATCTCTAAGTTCCCTAATGACATAAATTAACTTTCTGGTTTTAGCTGAGAGTGCAGTGATATGTTCCTTGTATGTGAGTTTTTCGTCAATCATTACTCCAAGATATTTCATAGATTTTGTTCTTTGTAAATTACAGCATTGACATTTGGTGTTGGAGGACTGCCTTTGATCGCATGAATGTATTTGGATATTTAGTAGAGCAGAAGGTGAGGAAGCTGCAGTTTTGTGAAAACATAGAAATCTGGTTTTGTTGGCATTTAATGTTAGTAGGTTATTGTTTAGCCATTTTGCGATTGTATTGATGCCTTGTTCAGCATTTCTAAAACAGTCTTTCCAGTTACTATCATGAAATACAACAGCAGTGTCATCTGCATAGCAAACTATTTTAGCATTTTTCAGAGGTAAATTAGTCAGGCTGTTAATATATATCAGGAACAGCGTTGGTCCCAAAACGCTACCCTGAGGTACTCCAAAAGATATTTCTTGTTTGGTACTGAGCCAGGAGTTCAGCTTAACGCATTGCTTCCTTTCAGTTAAGTAACTTTTGAACCATTCAAGTGCAATACCTCGTATTCCGATGTTTTCCAGTCTTCTCAGCAATATTGGAATAGCCACGGTGTCGAAGGCTTTTGCTAAGTCTAAAAAGACTCCTACGCACGCGAGGCCATTGTCTAGATGATCAATAATTTCATTGGTTAATAGATTAACTGCGTCTTCTGTAGATTTATGTTTACGAAAACCAAATTGAGTGTCCGATAAAATTTTATTTAATTCAAGGTATTTGACAAGACGGTTATTTACTACTTTTTCCAATATTTTTGAGAAAACCGGAAGCAGCGATATTGGTCTATAATTATCAGGAACGTTTGTTTCACCACCTTTGTGAATTGGCACTATAACGGCAGTTTTCCAGTCTGGAGGAACAACTCCCGTGGCTAAACTTTGATTTATTATTATTGTTAGAGGTTCAACTATACTATTTTTAGCCATTTTTAACATTAAGTTATTAACACCATCTAATCCCGGAGCACTATCAGTTTTTAGGTTCATGATTTTATTTTCTATTTCTCGGGTGTCTGTGGGCTCAAAAAAGAAAGATTTTATTGGAGTTGAATCATTATCAAGTTTTTTTGCCAATTCAAACTGGGTTGCGTTGAGTCCCTTCAGAATGTTAGTAGCATAGCTTTGACCAACTGATGCAAAGAATTCATTGTAAAGATTAACTGCGTTTTGTGGACATGTGTGAACATTAATCAAATCAGAAGCATTTGAGTTCGCAATTTTTTTCCTATGAGAGATTTTATTGATTGTTTCCCAAAGTTTTTTCGGCTGATTTTTGAATTTTTCTAGTAGATCAGAGTCGTAGTTATTTTTTATTTTACGCAGCAATGAGATAAAGAAATTTCTATATCTCGTGTATATAAGAGTTTTCACTTGGTTCTTTGGTACATTTCTAGCCTCAAGATGTAGTTTGTCTTTCACTCGGGAACACCTCAGTAACCCTTGTGTCATCCAAGGCTTGAGAATAATTTTCGAGCGACTAATTGTAATTGTTTTAGAGTTTGCATCAATAATCGATTTCATTATGTTTAGGAAAGTATCCGCTTGCTCGACGACACTCTGAATGTTACACAAACCAGACCAATCAACATTACTCAGTTCTTCTACTATTGAGTCATAGTTAGGAGTTATCTTGTATTTGGGGGGTGCCAAGTGTCCTGGTGTAATAATTGATAATCCAGATATCACTAAATCATGATCTGTAACAGATGATGGACAAACAATTGTTTCTATGTCTACTTTACCCTTAAAAAATACATGATCAAGGCAAGAGTTAATTCTGGTAGGTTTATTTATAGCCGGTCTAAATCCCAGTTCAGCCATAACACACAGGTAAGATACTGAGTCGGCCGCATCTGGATTAGTTATGTTAATGTTAATGTCGCCAGTGAGTACCGTACATGGTCCAATATTTATAGTTTGCATGAGGTCATGTAACGAGTTGATGAAGTTATCAATTTTTTTGAAGGAAGAAGACCTATATACACCTAAGACATTTATGATATTTGGGATATTTATCAGAATGCATTCCGCGTCGTCGATCTTAGGTTCAGAAATTTTCGGTGACCAAGTATCCCTCACGTACACAACAACTCCACCAGCTCTATTAATATATTTTGTAGTATGATGTGCTCTATAACCTTCGATCTGCATTGCTATTCTGTAACCATCTCAGTGTGAAAACTTAGGTGAAGTGAGCGTGGAGTGAGCTGTTATTGTCATCGATACCTACTGATGCTAAGGCAGTGACAGTTCACATCAAACTCACTTCACCTAAGTTTTCACGGTGAGATGGTTACAGAATAGCAGCGCTGATATATTAACGAACTCTCGTTTAGCCAGCATTCCGTCAACACAATTACGTCAGGATCAATATTTATTCTCTCAATCACGGTCATGAAGCTATGAAAATTACGACTAAGACTTCGAATGTTAAATGTAATGATTTTATAATTATGTTTATGAATTATGGTGTACGCATCCTCTGCAGTGTCTACGTGGTGGCATTTTATTGCAAAATCGTTATCTATGCATTCCATAATGTCAAGTGTCGTCATAGTTTATAGTTATATTATTAATTGATTTTAAATAAAAGATACAGTGTACGAAAAATGCCTTTTTGATATGCAACAAAACAACCATGCAAGCAATTGACTGCGAGGAATAATCATTATATATTTTAACAATACTACTAATAAAATGATGACTGAGTGTGGAGTACATGAGAGGTATGTGATGGTTTTGTTTAAATGACGTTAAGTATGTTTCATTGTAGATTCTCGTGATTTTGTGTGTGATGAATATAAGTGATGTGTGTATTTTTGACTGTGAGTACATATTTGGGACATGCAAAGCTAATGAATAACAACAGAGTTCAAACAAAAATAGCAAGCAAAAATAGGTAAACAAACAATTTGACATAAAGCAAATCAGTAAGTTAATTGAGCAAATCAGCGGATTATTTATGCGGTTCACAAAGTAAACAAAAGAAGGTAAAAATAGCAAACAAAAATAGGTAAACAAACAATCGGACATAAAGCAAATAAGTAAGTTAAATGAGCAAATCAGCTGATTAATTAAGCGGTTCACATGAGGGTAATGTTGCCGCGGAGATCCCAACATGTTTGTCCAGGTCTTCAAAGGATTGAATACGTATCGCTGGGTATCTATTATTGACATTGTCTTCGAACTTTTTAATGTATATGAACCCATTTCGCAGCCAGCAAAATCGAAAGCCATTGTGTTGGGCTCTGGCGCGCGCTTCTCGAAATAACAGTCTCTTCTCTTTGGTAACACGTTCGTTTATGTATATTTTAGATTTGGTGCCATGGACCATGTCTTCCGACGTCACATTTCTCCTGGATTTTGCCGCTGAAAGAATTTCATCCCTTTTAATTTTCCGGGTTAGTTTAACTATGATGGGGCGATGTTGGCTAGGCTTTTCCTTCGAGTTGTGCTTAGGCCCTGCTCGTGATGATTTTCTCGATTTTATATTACCGCTTTGTCGGCGTGATTAATATGTCTATCCATGCCAGATAACAGCTGTCTAGTTCTAACAGTGTTTGAGCTAAGCCGCGGACAGAAAAACATACTTTTGATGCACGTAGCTTGGTTCCTCCGGGACAGATTTTGATGGTGCCGTAATAAAAAATGTTCAATTTTATCTGCTCTTTTAAGTAATGCACACGTACTGGCTGGCCGTGCTGAATAAGTTAGGTTAGGTTAGGTGAGATATTAATGATATGAAAAATACTTTAGATGCACGTAGCTCGGTTCCTCCGGGACAGATTTTAATGGTGTCATAGTAAAAAATGTTCAGTGTTATCTGCCCTTTTATGTAATTCACACGTAGTGGCTGGCCGTGCTGGGACCACTATCGCCCACTCAGATAGCACTTAAAAGCTTAATATTTCGTAAACGGAGCCCTGAATCCAAAAATGGTTTTTACAGACTCACAATATTTTCAAATGGCCTTTCTAACGACACCCCACACCATGGGATAGAGAAGAAAAAAAACACTATCCCCGCTTTACTTGTAGGGGAGGTACCCTTAAAAAAGATGATTTTCTCGATTTTATATTACCGCTTTGTCGGCGTGATTAATATGTCTATCCATGACAGATAACAGCTGTCTAGTACTAACAGTGTTTGAGCTAAGCCGTGGACAGAGAAAAATACTTTAGATGCACGTAGCTCGGTTCCTCCGGGACAGATTTTGATGGTGTCATAATAAAAAATGTTCAGTTTTATCTGCTCTTTTAAGTAATTCACACGTAGTGGCTGGCCGTGCTGGGACCACTCTCGCCCACCATCCTTTGACGTACGTATGTTACATTAACCAACCGTTTGAAACAACCTGTCCTTAGTTTCAATACAAATCGTTCAAAATGGCAAATGACAGTAAAGCATCGTGATACGGGTCAAGCTATAATCGGATGTGGCATCAAAAGAAGCGGAAATCTCCCGAACATAACTTTGCACCAGTACGTACATAATTTCAGCTGAAATATCTTAAGATTTATATGATAAACAAAAGATTCTGCATTTGTTGAAGAGCTTTAACGGTAAAGCATTCTTATTTTCCCTTTTGCCTTTATTTTTAATAGTTTTTCAACATGAAATGATTTTCTTGTTATTGAAGGGATAGAGTAGTGCATTTAGACATTTTTATATTTATCGATAATGCTATTTTATGATCCTTTATTGGTTTTATGTTTTATTTTCAAGGCTGCCTGATGAACGAAAAACAAAATTTGGCTGGAAACAATCAGTGTTGAAAATTAAAAAGATGTCAACAAAAACCATTCACATATTTTGTTCTCTTCACTTTGAAGAATCATGTTTTGGACACTGAATAATGTAACATTACGTGACGATGCTTTACTATCACGAACCTTATTGGTAAGTAACATTGCATGTTATAAATTTTTCCAACATGATTGTGTAGTGGCTGATAAATGATGGTGATGTCCTCAATTGCAACAGTTGTCTAATGTACACAAAGAGTGATGTAAAGAATGTGTTGGAAGAATTAATATTAATTAAAAATCCTATTAATAAAATCAAGAAACTCATCATTTTATTGCTTGTTTACAGCCTAAGATTCGAACAAATATGTCTGGCATTTTAATTGAGAATGATCAAAATCAGACAAACTCACAATCAATATATGGATGTGGTGCTCCTAATACGGTAATTGATTTTTGTAATTATAAACAGTAGGATCATTACTGTTTTGAAAAGTCATAAAATTTTTAAGTATTTACTATTCAAATTTTATTAATATTTATGTTAATGATAAAGAGTGGTTTTCAGGTCCAAGCTGTTTGTGTGCCTACCACTCAAAATCAACCTGGAGAAATTTCAAAGAGGAGTGGTATAGATTTAGCCCTTAGCACATCCGCTTCACTAGATTTAGTCTCCGTTGCGCTACATTTCGCTGCTAGCACCTACGTTGCGCCAGATTTAGCTGCTAGCACCTCCGCTACGCCAGATTTACCGGTATGACCAGTTCCGTTTTTTTTAATCTAATTGATAACATCTCATTGATTGAATTGAGACTGGCTGGGAGATATCTCTCGCTTCTTGTCTTCAATATCTATTAAAGCTTAATTTTATTTGATTTCAGGTACACACATTTAAAATGATAAAGAAATTAAAGGACAAATGTCAAAAACAGTCCAAGAAGATAAGGAGACGGAGAAAGTTAGAAGACAGACGAAAGAAATTGCTCATTTTAGTAATATTATCAAAGATTTTAAAGGATATAATAATATTTATTAATTAAAAGTGTAATAGAGGTATACATGAATTTGAGATAAAAATATTATGGGAAGAAATCTACTGAGAGAATATCCCATAGAAATTACCCAAACTAAATTGTATTGTTCAGAAATGAATAAAATTGATTTCTTTAATATAACTTTATTATTATCCTTTATTTCATTTTTTCATACTTATAAATTATATTTTTAAATATTAGAATAAAAAATTATATAAAACATTTAAAAATATAAAAAAGGGTATTTTATTATTATTATTGTTGATTTTTAATTAAATAATTAACCCTCGATCATTTTCCTTTTAGAAACTTAGCATCAAAAATATGAATTATGGTGAATAAAACCATTAAAAAAAAAGTTTTTCACTGGTTTTCCGTGAAATTCAAATTTTCATACATTTTTTGCAAATTGCAGCTCTGTATTAGGTCGATTGTACTATTATAACAATACTACGTCGATATAAAGCAGCGTATATCTGTCCTCCAGTTCTACGGTTTAGCCTTGATAGGACGATCCAACAAACAACTTAACGGCGCGGTAGTCGGTAGGTACTCTATCGGTTAAATGAAAGACTCATGCATGTTAAAGAACTTGGGGTATTTTTACCCGTACATATTGTACCGTGACATTATGAAAACATTTCACAATCTTTTATTGATGTTATTTTAAAGAAGTATCGATAAGGGCTGCTCTAGTAACCGCCATTTTATCCTCTCAGTAGAGCGTAGGTATACACGTTTTTCTTGTAGGTATGCCAAGTCCATAGGATTTATTAGTCATTGCATTGTTGCTTGTTTACCAACATTTCTTGACAAGTTTGACAGATGCGACTTGAATGAATTATTGGCCTTCAGTTCACAATCGGCGAGATGACATAAGGACGACTTTGGACGGCATCTACCAACTGCATGAGCTGCGTCCAACAGTAAAATCTTAAGCACCACGCAAAGCTCCTCCCTGTGTAGCTTCGGCTTTAGCGACTTAGTCTAAAGCTTGGTAGTCACCATCGCTTGAGGTTTATCATCATAGATTGTAGATAATCCGCCGTCAGAAACATCAAAATGATAATATGTGCATCTGGATCAACCTGGCCATAACTAACCATAACCAAAACTATGATCAACTATGATCATGTGTCATCTGTCACATGACATTTGTAACGTTTTCTTTTTCCTACCCATTACTATCTTCTCACAAATCTTACCCAGTCCTACCAAATCTTACCCAGTCCTACCAATGCAATGTAACAAAATAAACTCTTACCATGACTGCTTAATTTTCAAGGGTACCTACTCAGGTACATACATACCCAGCTTCAGGATAAATAGATGAGATGTTGATATTTTCATTTAATAAAAAATCACAACATGGCAGGTACCTATATTTTTAAAATAATTCTAAGTAGGTACTTACTTTTCCAAGATATTTAAATAGAGCATCGTACTAATAAGATTTATAGTTATGTAGATATTGAGGAGCTCGTGGCTATGTAATAACAGCCGCACGGGTCGATCCATCAGGTTAAGCTACGCTTGTCGGGGTTGGTCCGTCGATGGGTGACCATCTTTACATACCGAGACTCCTCCGTGTCTCGGAAAGTATGTTAAGCCGTTGGTCCCGGCTGACATTTGTAGATCTTTGACATGTTACGGGTCGTCAGAACCCCAAAAGTCTGACAACCAGTCTTACCAAGAGGTATCGTGTTACCCAGTAACTCCGTGGAGGTCAGATAGGCAGTCGCTCCATTTCAGCTACATCCAGTTAGCCTGGAAGCCAACCCCAACATTGTTTGGAAAAGGCTAGGCAGATGATGAGTTATGTAGATATTCATCACCCACAGCCCGACATCACTGCTGGTACTTGGTAGGTTTGTATTTTGGTCCAAAATAATAAGTTCCCATATTAAAATTATCGGGACACCTTTCAAAAGGATCGCATTTCAAAGGAATTTATGGGATAACCGCGGTTATTCTACTCTCGGATATTTGATTCCTTATAAGTCAAAGATATTCGAGTAATAGTACCAAGCATGGATACAATATTATGAATGTGATTTCACCTCTAATTCCACGCATTATTTCGGTTACCAGCTCTCCAACGATCTTATGAGCCTTAGCTCCACTGAAGACTCACACTTGTCCACTAATAGAAACTATGCTTATGGGACAATAACTAGGTGAGATCAAACATAGTTCTTTGCTTCAATGTAATGGTAATTTTTATTAAGCATCAAAGCACTAATTTTTAGAGCTCCGTACCCAAAGGGTAAATCTGTCACCAGTGCTAGCACTGTACCTCACAAACAGTGATAGTTGGACAGTTGAAATTTTCACAGATGATGTATTTCTGTTGCCGCCAAAATGTTGCTGATTTATCAGTGTGCGTCCCTGACTCACGTGACTCACGAATAAATAAACCAAAACTCATGTTGTATTATTAAACAAGGATAATCAACCTAGTTTAATAATACAACATGAGTGTTAGTTTACCCTGAACCTGAAAAGGGATCATTACTCTCATCATTATGAACAGCTTTTTTTATGGGACCAACAGAAATCGCGGAAAATATATCAGCTACCCTTACTACACTCGCGACGATCTGAGAAGTCCGTTTTGACGTTTCGTTCTGGTACTCGTACATGTAATAAAACGTTATGCCTTGGGAATCAGTTTTAATCAATATAGATAAGTCGTCGATTGCAAACTCTCTAAGTATGATCAATCGATATGTCTCAAGAGTCAGTTTATAAGAAACCATTTTTTTTTTCATCGCTACACAAAGCATTTTTATAGCTGTCAAAACGGACTTTTATGTCGCGAGTCTAAGCGAATGAGTCCGAATGACCTCTTTTCAGGTTTAGGATAACATAAACCAGTATTGTACACTACAATACGTGGTCACCTACCACGTCGTCGTTAATGACAAATCAAGTTTTAGAAAAAGTTTGAATTCAAAGAGCTACGTTTCTGTAACTCCTGACCTGAGTGTACTAAATTATGTTGCTTGCTCTTCGACCTTGTTAAATGCACTCAAATAAAACTACTCTTTCAGCAACATTTTAACTCGGGAATCTACAATGTGCAGAGAAGAATAAACTAAGATTAAACAATAAAGTTTTAAGAATGTCTCAAAGACAACCTAATCAAAAAGAAAAGGAAGTATCATCGAACAAAACCAAATAAGCAATAAAAGGAGGGGCATAAAAATAAAGTGAAAAGTTAGAAATAAGAAAAAAAATTGGATTAATATCACAAAGATTTTCATAAAAAAGAGGTGTTATAAGAAAATTAGTCCGACGTTGCCTGTTCATAGATTTACAATGAAAGACATCGAAAAAGAAGATAAACGACTACAATATGATTTGCGCCAGTGTGATCAGGAAAATAGTCAACGCAATAAGATAAATGATATCAGCATAATGGTTCATAAGAAAAGGATAAAATATGGCCAACAGCCCGCTATCGCATTTCGGTTATCAAGCTCTTCTAGTAATAAAACCCAAAAGCTCACTAAACACATCAGCATGACGGACATTTTTAAACGGACTAAACCGTCCAAGCAAAGTACCAGAAGCTCTGAAACTATTAATAAAAAATCCTTTTTCAACTCCAAATTCACAGTGAACCGAGTATCGGGATACCATGTAAGCGACTACTTGAATTCGTTTAATTTTCCTACGCAAAAGAAATGGAAAGTTTACCGTTGTCAATTGAGCTCAGTGGAGGAAAGCTGCTGCTGTTCATGCAACTCAGATGCAATGTTTGAAGTAATGAAAGGCCTCTACGACTGTTATAAACGGAAAGATTGTGATAATTGTAAGTGCGTACTATGCAGTCACTTATTACAGGACGAAAGGCGCGTTGGAGAAGAAAAGAAGTCGTTAACTGGAATGTCGTTGAAAGGAAAGACTCTAGCAGAAAAAGAAAAGATTTTAAGAGACCAAGCAATGAAAGGCTTGCCTCTATCTGAAGGGAAAGCTGCTTCAGATAAAAAGCTAAGTGATAAGGTACGTGCTGACGTTGGCCTGCCTCCGAGACCTAAAACTGCAACCATGAAAGAAAAGTATGCTAAAGCAGCAAGTGCTGGATTACTGCAGCCCCTAGAAGGTAAATCACTGAAAGAAAAAGAAACAATTTTACAAGGTTTGCAAAAACAAGGTATACCATTGCCTGAAGGACGAACACCATCAGAGAAAACTCTCATTGCTAAAGTAAAGGCCGAAACCGGTGAGCCACCTATTACTCCATCTGCGAAACTACGTGAAGGAAAAGCTGCTGGACTAATCACGCCTTTAGAGGGAAAAACTCCCTCACAGAAAAAAATAATAGTAAAAGGATTAGCAATGCAAGGACTGCCTATTCCTGAAGGGAAAACTGCTTCAGAGAAAAAGCTCATTGACAAGGTACGCGCTGACCTTGGCCTTCCTCCGGAACCAAAAACTCCGTCCATGAAAGAGAAATACGAAAAAGCAGCAAGTGCAGGATTACTGCAGCCCTTGGAAGAAAAATCACCGGCAGAAAAAGAAAAGATTCTAAGAAGTTTGCAAGATAATGGAATACCATTGCCTGAAGGACGTACGGCATCTGAGAAAGCTCTCATTGCTAAAGTGAAAGCCAAAACCCGTGCGCCGTCAATTGCAGTATCTGCAAAACTACCTGAAGCAAAGCCCACAGAACTATTGATGCCTTTAGAAGGAAAAACTCCCTCACAAAAAGAAAAAATAGTAAAAGATTTACATGACAAGGGTATCACATTGCCTGAAGGACGAACGCCATCAGAAAAAGCTATAATAGCTAAAGTGAAGGCGGGAACACGTATGCCATCTATAGCGCCATCTGAGAAACTGCGCAAAGCTCAAGCTGCAGGACTAGTCACCTCTTTAGAAGGAAAAACTCCCTCCCAAAAAGAAAAAATAGTAAAAGATTTACATGACAAGGGTATCACATTGCCTGAAGGACGAACGCCATCAGACAAAGCTATTATAGCTAAAGTGAAGGCGGGAACACGTGTGCCATCTATATCGCCATCTGAGAAACTGCGCAAAGCTCAAGCTGCAGGACTACTTACGCCTTTAGAAGGAAAATCTCCTCCACAAAAAGAAAGCATATTAAAAGGATTAGCAATGCAAGGACTGCCGCTTCCTGAAGGAAAAACTGCTTCAGATAAAAAGCTCATTGACAAGGCACGCACTGATCTTGGCCTTCCTCCGGAACCAAAAACACCGTCCATGAAAGAGAAATACGAAAAAGCGGCAAGTGCTGGATTATTGAAGCCCTTGGAAGAAAAATCACCGGCAGAAAAAGAAAAGATTCTAAGAAGTTTGCAAGATAAGGGAATACCATTGCCTGAAGGACGAACGGCATCTGAGAAAGCTCTCATTGCTAAAGTGAAAGCCAAAAGCCGTGCGCCGTCAATTGCAGTATCTGCAAAACTACCTGAAGCCAAGCCTACAGAACTATTGACGCCTTTAGAAGGTAAAACTCCCTCACAAAAAGAAAAAATTGTAAAAGATTTACATGACAAGGGTATCACATTGCCTGAAGGACGAACGCCATCAGAAAAAGCTATTATAGCTAAAGTGAAGGCGGGAACACGTGTGCCGTCTATAGCGCCATCTGAGAAACTGCGCAAAGCTCAAGCTGCAGGACTAGTCACCTCTTTAGAAGGAAAAACTCCCTCACAAAAAGAAAAAATAGTAAAAGATTTACATGACAAGGGTATCACATTGCCTGAAGGACGAACGCCATCAGACAAAGCTATTATAGCTAAAGTGAAGGCGGGAACACGTGTGCCATCTATAAAGCCATCTGAGAAACTGCGCAAAGCTGAAGCTGCAGGACTACTTACGCCTTTGGAAGGAAAAACTCCCTCACAAAAAGAAAAAATAGTAAAAGATTTACATGACAAGGGTATCACATTGCCTGAAGGACGAACGCCATCAGAAAAAGCTATTATAGCTAAAGTGAAAGCGGGAACACGTGTGCCATCTATAAAGCCATCTGAGAAAATGCACAAAGCTGAAGCTGCAGGACTACTTACGCCTTTGGAAGGAAAAACTCCCTCACAAAAAGAAAAAATAGTAAAAGATTTACATGACAAGGGTATCACATTGCCTGAAGGACGAACGCCATCAGAAAAAGCTATTATAGCTAAAGTAAAGGCGGAAACACGTGTGCCATCTATAAAGCCATCTGAGAAAATGCGCAAAGCTGAAGCTGCAGGACTACTTACGCCTTTGGAAGGAAAAACTCCCTCACTAAAAGAAAAGAAAGTAAAAGGGTTAGCAATGCAAGGACTGCCTCTGCCTGAAGGTAAAACTGTTTCAGAGAAAAAGATCATTGACAAGGTACGCGCTGACCTTGGTCTTCCTCCGGAACCTAAAACTCCGTCCATGAGAGAAAAGTATGCCAAAGCTGCAAGTGACGGCTTATTGAAGCCCTTGGAAGGTAAATCTCCGAAAGAAAAAGAAAAAATATTACAGGATTTGCACGATAGAGGTATCCCATTACCTGAAGGACGAATGGCCTCTGAGAAATCTCTTATAGCTAAAGTGCAGGCAGGCAAACCAGCAGCATTATCAATTACCACAGATAAATTAAAAAAGGCCAAAGCAGCTGGCTTACTCACACCCCTAGAAGAAAAATCTCTAGGAAAAAAAGAAAAAACCCAAAAAGGCTTAGCTCCATCTGGTATGCCTTTACCAGAAGGTAAAACTGCTTCAGAAAAAGCTATAATTAAAGATATTAAGACTAAATCAGGAATTCCCGATAAAACTCCATCAGAAAAAACTAAACTAAAAGCTATAAAAACTGGTCTTTTATCAACTTTAGACGGTAAAAATCCTTCACAGAAGGAAAAAATTCTAAGGGGTAGGGCATCAGCAGGTTTGCCATTACCAGTAGGTAGAACACCATCTGAAAGAGCAATAATACAAAAAATTAAAGAAGACACCGGATATGTCTCGCCTACGCCATCAGCGAGACTGAAAAAGGCAAAAGATGCTGGATTGTTAACTCCTTTAGAAGGTAAAACGCCTTCAGTTAAAGAAAAGATTCTTCGAGACAGACTGGCTGTGGGTGTCTCCATACCGCAAGGTAAAACACCATCCGAAAAAGAAATTATAAGGAAAGTTACTGCAGGTGAGCCCCCTGCAGACATGCGGCCCTCAGAAAAGTTAAAACTAGCCAAAACTCCGACCGAAAAAGAAAAAATATTGGCAAGTCTTCGTAAAGCTAGTAAATCCTTACCTGAAGGAAAGACAGCTACAGAAAAGGCATTAATTCCTAAAGTGAAAACAGAAGTTAAAATACCGTCAAAAGTCACCTCAGAAAAATTACAAAAAGCAAAAGAAACCGGTTTGTTGACACCATTGACAGGAAAATCTCCAAAAGAGAAAGAGAGAATATTAAAAGGCTTAATGGAACAAGGGTTGCCACTTCCTAAATCTCAAACAGCATCAGAAATAAAGATAGCGGAAAAGGTTCGTAAAGAAATCGGTCTTCCACCTGAACCTAAAACATTATCAGAAAAATCAAAGATGCGTAAAGCTGAAGCTACTGGTATTGTTACGCCTCTTGAAGGTAAAACCCCATCTCAGAAGGAAGGTATCGTGAAGAGCTTGCTTGCGGCTGGATTGCCACTCCCAGAAGGAAGAACTGCTTCTGAAAAATCTA
This sequence comes from Lithophane semibrunnea, assembly GCA_947363905.1. Classification (NCBI taxonomy): domain Eukaryota; kingdom Metazoa; phylum Arthropoda; class Insecta; order Lepidoptera; family Noctuidae; genus Lithophane; species Lithophane semibrunnea. Next base: position 2,481,761 of record OX376186.1, on the reverse strand, counting down.
TGATAAAAAAAGTTAAAGCAGAAGAAAAACTATCGGCGAAAGCAGCTGCAGATTTACGCACACTTTTGGAAGGAAAAACGCCATCTCAGAAGGAAAAAATTATTAAGAGTCGAGCTGAAGCAGGAATACCGTTACCCGAAGGTAAAAGTCCGTCGGAGAAAGCTTTGATACAGAAAGTTCGGACTGAATTAGGTGTGCCTATACCAGCAAAAATAATCTCAGAAAAAGAAGTAGCCCGCAAGGCGAAAGAAGAGGGGCTGTTAACACCTATTTCCGGAAAGTCCGTTAAAGAAAAGGAAAGGATACTTAAAGGACTTGCCGAAGCTGGGTTACCATTGCCTGAAGGCAAAACGAGTTCTGAGAAAGAATTAATAAAAAAAGTTATTGCTGAAGCTGGATTGCCACCGGAGCCAACGCCTTCTGAAAAGAGAGAAAAGGTAAAAACCAAATCGAAAAAAATTTCAACATCAATGCGAGCTAAGTCCATAGCTGCTGGAATCAGCGAAAAGTTTGAAGACATTATTAAAACAACAACTTGCGATCGTGGCTGCGGTTGTGATAAGAAGAAAATCAAATTTAAACACAGCTACGTCAAGATTAGAGTGACGTCTCCGGACATCTCTTCTCTGTGCGATTGTCCAAACGAGTGTATTCCTGGTGTTAAAGCTGGAGCTTTTATTGACAACGAGGGTATAAAAGTTACTGTTGGGAGAGTGATGAGTGGCACTACTTCATACACCGGACAGATCAGCAACCACATTCTAGAAACACCTCAAAATATCATTACTCCCTTTCATAATATGTTTGAGACAAATGATATACAAAAGCTGTTATATGATGTATGTCCGTCCCTGAGACCTTATAATGTCGATCAATTGAATCTTGAAAGTTCATTTACGTACACCAGCGGGTCTGTCGACAATACTAATGTCACGACAAACAAAATAAAAAGCAATAAAGGTAATTACGTCTATGAAAATGACACCTTTGGAATCTGCAACGATAAATCTGAATGGTTTTTTGATAATTCTAGAAATAAAGAACTACCAGGTGACATTTTTAGAAGCTCATATTCTTACACTATAAATGACTGTTCCGACAGTTATGATTTGATTCGAATTATAAAAAGCGAATCATCGGTATCCTTGTACACAGACTCAAGTATGGATATAACTAGCGTAATATCACAATCTAATAGCAACTACTACGCATTAAATTCTACTTATTATTTATACAATCCGGTATCCAACGGATATTTCAGCGACAGCACAGTTGAAGAAACAGAGCGCTTTCCGAACCGAATTGACTACAGTGAGAATGAAGACAGTGGCGATCACAAAATGATAAGGTAAAGGTAATGATACAATTTCGAAGGCGACGGCAGACCACAGACGGTAGCGACAGTACCGCCAAAACGCAATGATATACCGCAACGACACTACTGCTTTCTATGTATCTCTATGAAACGCTCGGTGACAGTGCTGTCTGCTACTGCAGTCGGGCTGTGATTGCAGACGGCATACCAGTGCTGTGAGGGATTGTCACTAACAGTGACAAGACGATTTTTTTGTTTGAAAATTGATTTTCGCGAAACTGAAGAAAAGAAGTGTCGCTACTGTCGTAGATGTGAGTTCATGTCACATCGCGTTCACAATCAAAACTACAGTGACACTGTCGCTCTCGTTTATGGACAACCGCATCGCCTGCCGTCTGGGGTCTGCAGTCTGCAAACCCCAAAATCAAAGCACGATACTATTTAAGTAACCCACATTAGTATTTCTTGGATAAAACGAAACATCAATTTCAAATTAATGTTTTGAAAGGGATTGTTACCGTACCGTACCGGCACCGTAAAAATTACGAAATAAAACTTACGTAAACATGTAATTTTAATAAATTCTTAAAAGCGTCTCTTACTCTCTAAGATAAGCAGCCTCAAGCTTTTAAGAAAATAATAAAGTTCCATGTTTACGTAAGTTTTATTTCATACTTTTTAGTTCATTAAAAGCTTATCTTTAAAAAGGTTTTAACTTATTTTTTTATTTATTCTCAAATGATGCGTGCATTAAAAGTAACACTTTTCCATTAGCGAAAGCGACAACCAAGTGAGTGTAAAGCATTTTAACAGAGCACACACAGGAAACAGACACTACGGAGCAGATTGTATCAGGAAAAAACGAAATTATAACTTTACAAATTTATTGTCTGACACAAAACTGAACAACAACGACAATACAAAACTGAGTACATTAATAAGTAACAATGGCGAACCTGTCGTAGTCATGAGCAATTTGGACAGTGAACATGATATAACAACTGTGGTGGACCAACTTCTATCGAAGAATCAATTTTCTGGCGCGTCCTCAGTATTTGTCGCAGTTCCAGCGTCAGACGACAATGACTCGGAACTCTCGTCAAATTGCTCTACTTTTTCCATTCAATTATCTAAACATTATCCCAATTGGAATAAAAAAATACGTAAAATCGAAAAACATGGTAAGCATTTATCTTTTATCATTGTTGTTACCTACATACATGCCACTGTCTCGTGGCGTGGCCTGTCGTGGCGAAGTGATAACAGCCATACTGGTCATCGAGGCGGAGCTTGTCGTTCCGTGGATGTCTATGCCTTGGAATGCACGTTAAGCCGTTGGCCCATTAACACCAGGACCAACGGCTTAATGTTGTTGTTCCTATTAATTAAGTAATTAGTGATCTTATTACATAGTATTAGATTTAAGAAAAAATAAAATTGTACTCATCATTATGAACAACTTTCATTATGGAACCAAACCTGAAATAGCAAAATAAAAAATTTGCTGTTTCATAAGTAGGTACATTTATTTTCACATAGCTCGCCAAAATGTAGGGAACTGCTGACTTATTTTTAAATAACAGAACTGTGCCCGAAAAATCATAAAAAAAAAATAATAAACATCCGAATTGATAACCTCTAGGAGGAGCTCGTGGCTAGGTAATAACAGGCGCACGGGTCGATCCGTCAGGTTAAGCTACGCTTGCCGGGGTTGGTCTGTGGATGGGTGACCATCTTTACATATCGAGACTCCTCCGTGAATCGGAAAGCACGTTAAGTCGCTGGTCCCGGCTTGTCAGCCGGGACCAACGGCTTAACGTGATCTTTGACAGTCGTTACGGGTCGTCAGAAGCTCGAAAGTCTGACAACCAGTCTTACCAAGGGTTATCGTATTACCCAGTTACTGGGTTGTGGAGGTCAGATAGGCAGTCGCTCCATGTAAAATACTGGTATTCAGCTGCATCCGGTTAGACTGGAAGCCGACCCGAATATAGTTGGGAAAAGGCTAGGTAGATTGATCCTAATTGATAACCTCCACCTTTTAGAAGTCGGTTTAAAAATAAGTGACTATCGTCGTTTAATTTGTTTCATCCTGTTTCATCATCACTGTTTGAAACGACAGACTTTTATAATTATTTAAGAAAAGGTGCAGATCTGTTTGTATGTTTGTACAACGTAATTTCATTCGATTACAAAAAAAAATACATTACGTACATTACAGACCATTACTGATGTGATTATAATTTACAGATTGGTAGTTTTAATTGAAAAATTTCGTTTAGAAGGAATTTATCTAGCATACGAGTCTTGAAAATATCTGCAAAGGTAAAAGGAAGCATGGAAGGGACACAGTAGTCCACGGCGTCTAAGAAAGAGAACAATGTAAAAATGTATTAAAATTTGTGAATGTCCTCCTTCAAACCCGAATCCTTCCAGTGCGAAAATTACCTATGGGATGATGAGTAGAAAGTTTTGCGACACAAATCAGCAATAACGCAGACACAGTCAGGATTTGAAGTCCTCCACCCGCCACCCGAGGAGTTTGAAGATGAGGCTTCTACCAGACGATTCATGTTTTTTTAAGAGTGGCAAAGGTTCTGGATCTATGGATGTTTGTTCCTTCAATATGGTGTAGTTGAGCGTGTCCTGTCATGTTAATAGTTTGAAACATAGTTGTAATTCTGTTTTTTTATTCAATACATTACAGTTCACTACCTCATATTGAATATTTTGTCATCCTTTGTGTATAATTTTTCAAACAGTCTTGTTTTCCGGGAATTATAGTACCTACTTAACATTGATACAGTAAAAAAATGTAATCCATTTTGCGTTTATTCTTAACCCTAAATTCCTTACATTACACACGAGTAGAGTGAGACTGTGAGATTATAATAAGAACCATAATGCCCGGTTCACACTATTCCAGTCCAGTATTCCAGTCCAACACTGGAGTAGCCATTGGAATAATGTGAACCAGCACTGGAATGTACCCATTCCAATGATCACTGGAATGGGTACATTCCAGTGTATTCCAGTTCCGGTTCACATTATTCCAGCGTTGGACTAGAATGCTGGACTGGAACAATGTGAACCGGGCATATTGGCCTAATGCAAATCGACAAGCCTTTGGAGAACCATAAAAAACAAAAACAGTATTTTTTTAATCAACTAGCACTCTTCAGAATCCACACTTTTATTACTTTTATATTTTAATTAACTTAACTGGAAAAAATCAAGATTCAATAATGTAAAAAAATTAGTAGACCACTATGGTTCTCATGGCCTCATATGCTCACTGTAATGTCTCACTGATGGTGGCGCGTGTATTTGATCATTTAGCTCGCTTCAAAATGTTTGAGCTGAATGGTGCTGATCCTAAGTCATGTTCGTGAACAGGCGCCGACAGTTGGGACTGGTCATCTCTCTTAGCTGCCACTGTTAATGGAATTCCACGTGCTAAACATACATGCGCTGACGCAATTATGAGGGTAAGTTAGTCTGAGAAAGATGTACCTATTGCGGATGCTATTACGTAACATAATACATAGGTCATGCCAAAAGAAATCTGATACTCAAAAATTATAACATTTATTCTTTATTACAAGTATCAATTCACCCTGAGCACGTATACACTTTTCCATACGTCTGAACCAATTGGAAAATACCTTTGACCACTCTTCTTTAGACACCTCAGCAATTTCGAAATTATATAGGCAGTCGGTGCATTCTTTGCTTTCAAACCTGTTCCCCTTTAGTGTTTCTTGGAAAAAGGTTAAAATCACAAGGTCAGGGGAATATGGTGGGTGAGGGAGGATAGACACGTTTTTGAGTTAAAAAATTCGAGTGGTCTGGCAGACGTGTAGGTCCACGTTTTCGTGGTGCCCGAGAAGGCGCCGCCTTGGTTCCGCATTTAACGTTATACGTTGTATACGCGTCTTCTTGAGAACTCCCTCCTTTTTTTTCCTTGGTTAAAAATACTGGTACAGTTAGACTGGAAGCTGATCCCAACAGAGTAGGGAAAAGGCTAGCAGATGATGAAGAGAGTAATAAATGCTAATACCTAATAACTCACTACCTACAGACCGTTCACTATAACTTGTCCCTTTCCGTCATGTTGGTACTATTGCTTGTCAAGCTTAGTTTCTATACTAATAGAGTTCAAAATGGTGACTGCCAGAACAGAGCTACCAATCGCGTCACGGGTCAAGTTATAATGACCGCACTGCACCTTCTAATTATATTCTTACTCTACAATGCTCCTTGACCATAACCAATAACTCTGCCCATCCGTTACGTGACATTTGTAACGTCAGCCTTTATTATCTATGCCCTAGTTGCCCTTCACAGAAAATACGAAATTACTAACATTTTTGTAATGAAAATTTCATGATTCCATAATATCGCGCAAAGGAATCATTTTAATGTAAAATCACGTCATGAAAGGTATTGTAAACAATCTTTATTACTGTAAACTGTAAGAACTAAGTTACTAAAGCCGATCTTAGGACCACAACCTTTGAGTTTGAACACCACCGAATAACGTCACAAAAATATCAAGTTAGCTGCAAAACCTTAACTATTACCTACTATTTATGTTCAAATAAAGTGAAATACTATTAAGCTTTACCACATAAATTTTGCGAGAACATGGAAACAATTAGTGTGTTGTCGTATCATTCTGAAATCAAGAAAATAAATTCAACGCCTACGAATATTATAAGACTTTATTATTCGTAGTTCAACGCATTATTTCGGTCACCAGCTATCCATAGACTTTTGGAGCCATAGCTCCACAGAACACTCACACCCGACTATCTAACCGCCTGGCCACGGGACATTCCGCTGCAACGAATTTTCGCGAAGCGTCTTGCGACTAAAACAATTGTATAAATATGTACTGCCCGCCGCACCGCAATTCACGCCTATGTTCGCGCCGCCTGTCCCGTGGCCAGGCGGTAAAATCACTTCAACTGTCTAATGTGCCGATGGGATAAAAACTAGGTTAGATCAAACCTACCTCGTCCTTCTTTGTAGGCCCCTGACCTTGTTGAGTGTCTCGTCTCTGTCTACAACAGAAAACCAGGTCAATGGCCGCCAAAATATATAATTTTAAATTTGGTCTTTTTAATCAATCTTGTTATGTTTTAAAGTGAAACTACTCTTACAGCAACAGTTTTATTGAGGAATCCACAGTATTCACAAAGCGAACAGGGAAAGGAACTATTTTTATAGCAGACGGCAAACAAAACGTACCTATACCAAGTTTTCAGAATGTCTCAAACACAAACTTTTCAAAAAGAATGGGAAGGGCACGGAAAACAACCCAATCAAAAAGACAAGGAAGTATATGAAATAAACCCTAACGAAAAGGCAATAGAATGGATTCAAACACAGTTTCATCAAAAGACATGGGAACGGCATGAAACGAAAGAGGAAACTAGACAAACAGCTAAATACGGTGAACCCATCGTGGTCAGAAACCATTTGAATTACAGTGAACCTGACATACTGTCAATGGTCGAACAAATCCTACAAAAAAACGAAGTTTTTGATGACTCCTCCATTTTTGTGGTAGTACCGTCAGTCGATAATGACGCAGGAAACTCTTCTGAGGAAAATTCTTCTGTTTGGATACAAATGAGCCAAAATTCTGTGAAATTGAAAAAAAAAGTATATCCAGTAGTACAAGGTACGAAAGTATTGTTTAAATTGTCTTTCATTCTTAACTAGCTTTAGCCCGTGGCTTCGCCTATTTAGGAGGTCGGAATTTATCCCAGGAGAATGTTCTACCGGGATAAAAAGTATGCTTTGTCCTAACCCCGCAACCTAATTGCGTAATACACGATCAATCAGAATAGGAATCGGTTTGAATCCATTGAGTCATTAATTCGAAAAAAAAATTGCGCAACAACGCAATGAATGTTGTTGAACTGTCAAAATGAAACAAATAATCTTCATAGTCTTAATCGGTTTCGAAAATATGTAACGCAATTAGATAGCAGGTGATGTATCCGAGTATCAAATTTCAGCCTAATCCGTTCAGCCGTTTAAGCGTGAATAGTTAATAAAAAGGCAGACCGAATAATGAATATGATGCTTTTGGTTAGAACACATGGCCTTGCCTGTGAGAATGGTTTTTGTTTCTTTATTTATATGTTTCTTGTCATTCTACGTCAAGTTTCAAATATTACTAAATCATCAGTGCCTAAGGGTCAGCTCAGACCGCGACGTGAAGCAACGCGACGCTGTGCGCTCTTTTTAACAATTAGAGAACTTATTTTCTTCACGAAAAGGTATAATCTCAGTGTCAAAGTACGCTGAGATGCGCGGTGCTGCGCAGCCCATGTACGTTATTGTGTAGTAAATAAATTCGATATTGTATCTGATCATAAAAAAGTGCGCGTCGCTTCGCGTCTCGGTGTGAACTGATCCTAAGTTTATCTATAGTTCGGCTGAGTCCTGAGTGAAGGCGCACCGTGCAGGTGGAATGAGCGGCGGATAAAACAAATGTTCGAGATGTTCGAACTTGTCCGGAGTGCGAGCGGGTGCGCGCATTTCACGCTCATCGATTCACTCATCTCATACGCGTATTTTGATTTTTACTGGCGGAGTGGCGGATTGTGACGTTAAATGTCACAAAGCCCGTTTTGATGTTTCTCATTAAACATGCTGCGATAACTTTGTATGAACGTATACGTAAAGTGGGTGATAGACGTGCTTAAAGTACGCGGTCTTTAAGTTCGCGACCTTACTCGACTCGCCGTCTTTGACACACTTGAAGCTTGCTCAAAATTTTATTGTCAAATTGGCTCGCGGCTCGCGGCGATGACAGATGGGCGGGTAAGCTGGCCGAGCCATAATTATGCGTACTTGCTGCGAGCAAGTACGCATACTTATGGCTCGTCTATCATCCCTTTAAGAGATCGAAAAATCAAATTCATAATCCTCATTAATTGCTATTTTATCCATACCTATAGCAATGAGTATCACTCGAAAGCACCAAGTTTTTCTTTATATTGGAAAAATGCAGTCAAAAACACGAATGAATCGTTAACTAATATTCTGACGGGACGTTATAACAATGTCTTGTCTTTTGGTTCTATGGCAACAGCTACAATCAAAGGCGGTGCGCTGTCACTCAGGACGCCCACTAGACACACGCGCATGCATCAACTTTCAAAATCCGCTTCGCAATCCGCCTGTGCGGTGCGCCGTCACTCAGGACTTAGCCTTCATGAATAAAACTCTTTCAATTTAAAGATCAGAAGCAGCGCGGAAATGCCGCTGCCGCACATCAGGGACTGAAGATATCTGCAAAAGGAAAAAGGTTTTTTATGGACCGTTTACCGATGCAAATATTATCTTTTCACAACAAAGAGACCTTGTTCGAGAATGAAAACTCAATGCGAAAAGACAATGGAAAAATATCAACGCAGAACAAATTGTGTCAAATCACCACACCTAATGGAATAGTGGAAAGATTAGAACCTAGGTGCAACATCGTAAGCACAGACACGACTGCCGACAGACCGTGTTGCTGTGATCCCACGATTACGCAGTACCCCGTCTACAATCAGTACCCCGACTACAATCAGTACCCCGACTACAATGAGTGCCCCCACCTAGCTAACGTCATGTCACAACTAGATACGCAAGTTCTCGAAGAAGGTACTACACAATATTATCCTAACTTTTTATTATTATAAATGCGAAAGTGAGTTTGTTTTAATTCCCCACCAAGGAATTCGGAATTTAAAAGCGTCTTTATATATTTCCATACATTTTACTTCCCTGTGTTATCGTACTGCCGTAACGTGGACGTGGACGCCCACGATAATATCGCCACGTTAGATATAAATTATGAAAGCGCACAATGTTCTTTGTTCATCATTTCAGCCGAAAGACGTCCACTGCTGGATATAGGCCTCCCCCAAGCATCGCCTCAGTCCACCTTGTGGGTGGCCTTCCAACGCTACGTCTTCCGGTACGCGGTCGCCACTCCAGAACCTTTCGGCCCCATTTCGGCTGTTCTGCGAGCAATGTGCCCTGCCCACTGCCACTTAAGTTTGGCAATCCTTCGGGCTATGTCGGTTACCTTGGTTCTCATACGGATCTCTTCATTTCTGATTCGATCACGCTGGGAAACTCCGAGCATAGCTTTCATCCTTCTAATGAGGCCCATTGTAAGCGACGACGTTTCAGTGCCATAGTTCATCACTGGCAACACACACTGGTTAAAAACTTTTGTCTTGAGACACTGTGGTGTATGAGGCAAGAAGATAGCACGCAGCTTCCCGAACGCCGCCCAGCCGAGTCGGATTCGACGATTGACTTCTTTCTCGAAGTTGGACCTACCTAACTGGACAGTGTGTCCTAGGTAGACGTAATCGTCTACAACTTCGAGTGTAGTCTCCGATCTTCATGAGGGTGGGTGTGACGTCGGCATTCGACATGACCTTCGTTTTGTCCATGTTCATTTTAAGACCCACACTTTCGGAAGCTCTACTGATGTCATCGAGCATTGTACTGAGGTCCTCCATAGTCTCAGCCATGACTACTATATCGTCGGCAAACCGAAGGTGAGTAATTTACTCGCCATTTGATGTTGATGCCAAGCCCTTCTAGTCCAGAACCTTGAAGCTACCTCCAGTGCAGCGGTAAACAGTTACGGAGAGATAACGTCTCCCTGTCTCACCCCTCGCTGCAGAAGGATAGGTTTCGAGGTCTGGTCCTGGAATCGGACTGACGTAGTAGCGTTTTCATACAAACACTTCAGCACCTCGATGTACCGATAGTCAATCTGGCACCGTTGGAGAGACTGCAGTACAGCCCAAGTCTCGATCGAATCGGAGACTTTCTCGTATTCCACAAACGCTAAGCAGATAGGCAGGTTATACTCTTCAGTGTTCTGTATAACCAGCCGCAGCGTATGTATGTGGTCTACGGTGCTAAAGCCTTTACGGAATCCGGCTTGTTCGGGATGCTGGAAGTCTTCAAACAAGCGCGCGAGACGGTTCGTGATAACTCTTGAAAGCAACTTGTATACATAGCTATAGCAACTTGTATATATAATTCTTAAGTACGGCATTTTCGCGACGTTTTACCCTGTGACGTTTTACCCTCGAGAATGACGGAGTCGAAAGCTTCTGGAGGGCTTTGAGGACGGGTTTTCCACCCGCCTTCAGGAGTTCGGCCGTAATTCCAGTCATCACCCGGCGCCTTGTTGTTTTTAAGCTGCTACAGAGCCTATCCTAATCTCGTACAAGCTGACGTCCGGGATGTCTTCGGTATAGTGTCGGATCAATCTAGCTCTTGGATCGTTTGCCAGATTCGTAGCGGGTTTACTGGTTGATGTATATAACTGTCTATAGGAACTCTGAATCTCTCGCAATCGTTTAGGGTTTGCAGATATGATTCTGCCATCATCGGTCTTCAGTTTCGCAAGCTGGCTCTGCCCAATAGACAGACCTCTAGCACCATAGAGCTTCTTGTTTCGGTTTGTACGACGGTTCTTGAAGATCTTAGACCCAACCGTATGGACAGTTTTCACGAACCCATCATTATAACCATCCACGGTACTCCCTAGGCACTCGAAACGATTCTGAAGTTCGAGCTGAAAGCTCTCGGGTTTTTGGAATTGTATCGGTGCTGGACGGAGCGTAGACTTCATCAGTCAAGATCTCTAGCTTAATATTTAAATTCAATGTGCCTCTTACCATACGGTGATCACTTCCGGTTTTCACCGCGTTGATCACAGAGACATCACTGAATATTTGCTTCTTCGTCGACATAAGTTAATCTCATTTTTAGTTGCACCATCAGGGCTTTGCCAGGTCCACTTTCTATGTTCATGCTTTCTGAAGAAGGAATTCATCATAAAGAGGCCTTCCTTCTCCATAAAACTGGCCAATAGGTGGCCCCGGTGGTTCCGACGTCCAACTCCAAATAGGGAATATGCATGTGATTCAAATATGGGTCAAATATTTTTTTCTATAAACTATGTTACTTCAGAATTATGCCTCCATCAATATTTTTGAATAAAATTTCTTTTTGAGCGAGAAATTAATTTTTAAAAAGTCCCAAAAAGCTGTGGGTAATTCAAATACTAGAAAAGGCTAAGAGCGGATGTGACGTAACAATCCGGGATAACAATCAAAATGTCAATGTCAAGTCAATCAACAAGTGTCAAGTCAATGTCAAACGCTCATAGAAAAAGGAGTTTTTGACGTTGACTTGACAGTTGCTTGTCTGTTTTCACGAACTGTGACGTCACCACACCAAGCGCGCCAAACGGAGGGCGTTTAAATAGCCCGGATCGGTTGGATATTTTTAAACATTTTTTTAACTACTTTAAATTGCTTTTTTGCCGTCAAATTTTTTTTTACTACTATGTGACGATGTAAACTATCGAATAAAAATATTAAAAAAATACATGCATATTCCCTATTGCCCCACTCACAGCTCGTCGTCGTCTCATTTGCCAAGTTTAGCGTTGAAGGCCCCCATGACAACGGTGAAGTGGGTTTTAGAGCCATGGCTCTGGAGGTATCCTCATACATGGTCTCTACCTCATCATCGGGGTGTGACGAGGTCGGGGCGTAAACCTGTATGACCTTCAACGAATATCTTGCTGATATTCTTAGTATAAGGTACGCAACCCTGGTCGACACACTCTCGATCTTCAACACGTTGCTCACAAGAGATTTATAGACTTATGTTCTTTGTTATTGCAAATTATTAGATCCCCACCTGTGAAATCAGCGTTTTGTATGGGGAATTTTAAAGAAGTGGCATTTTTCATACTAACATTTTCTTAATTTATATAACAACCATGAACACTAATGTTTTAAAACTTTTATGCACTAATGTTTAAAAACTAATATAACGTATACCACTCAGATTAAGCGACAAAAATAAGTTTTGGCTAAGTTAAATTAAAAATAGTGGTAATTCCTGCTAACAAAATAAGGAGTCATTTTTTATGTATTTTTTATTTTTAGAAAACTATATGTAATTAGATTTATTTTACTATTGGTAGTCTATGATGGTCGTTATTCGAAACAATACCAAGCAATTGATGAATATTTTAAATCATAGAAGTGACGAGGTTCTCTATGTGTGAGATAAAAACCCCAATTTCATAGGTGGGGACCCAATATTTAACCCTAGTTAGTATCTGGATTAATTAAAACTAATTTCTTTTAATGTTTATAGGTATGATTGGCAATCCATTTCTTAATAGATGGGGCATGAAACAGCAAGAATCGGTAATGTCGCTAACCGTACCACTATCGACATGTCAAAATCCGCCGTGCAGACTTCATCGTCATGCCCAGGCCTCCACTAGTTATGTAGCCAACCCCGCTCAATGTCCTGCTAACCCCGCTCAATATCCTGCCAACCCCGATCAATATACTGCTAATCCCGCTCAATGTCCTGGCAACCCCGCTCAACATAATGCCAAGGCCTCCGATCAATGTCCTGCCGACCCCGCTCAACATCACGCCAACCCCGCTCAATATCATGCTAAGGCCCTCGATCAATATCCAGCCAACCCCGCACAATGTCCTCCGAACCCCGCTCAACATCACGCCAAGGCCCCAGATCAATCTCTTGCCAACCCCGCTCAACATCATGCGAAGGCCCCCGATCAATGTCTTGCCAACCCCGCTCAACATCATGCCAAGGCCCCCGATCAATATCCAGTCAACCCCGCTCAATGTCCTGCCAACCCCGCTCAACATGCCAAGGCCCTCGTTCAATATCCTGCACACCACGCTCAATGTCCTGCCGACCCAATCCTGCACACCACGCTCAATGTCCTGCCGGCTCAACATGCTCAACATCATGCCAAGGCCCCAGCTCAATGTTTTCCCGACTCCGCTCAACATGTTCAACATCATGCCAAGGCCCCAGATCAATGTCCTGCCAACCTCGCTCAACATCAAGCCAAGGCCCCCGGTCAATATCCTGCCAACCCTGCTCAATGTCCAACCAAACCCGCTCATCATCATGCCAAGGCCCCAGATCAATGTCCAACCAAACTCGCTCATCATCATGCCAAGGCCCCCGGTCAATATCCTGCCAACCTCGATCAATGTCCTGCCAAACCCGCTCAACATGCTCAACATCATGCCAAGGCCCCAGATCAATGTCCTAATAACCCTGCTCAATGTCCTCCTAACCACGCTAAACATCATGCCAAGGCCCCAGATCAATGTCCTAACAACCCCGGTCAATTTCCTGCTAACCACGCTCAACATCATGCCACGTGCGGTAAATGTCCTGCTCAAGATCATGCCAAGACAGGCTCCGCTCAACAAAGAACAAACCTGGCACAAATGCAAGCGTGTCCATGCAGTCCAGAAACGATGCTAGAACTGTTAAAGGTAGCAGTCAAAGAGGGCATGATGCAGCACATGCAGTCAACTGGGTATGGAGAGTGTCCCCAGCCACCTAAAACGGAAGCCCGAAGGCCACCGCCAGCTGCCCAAAGTAACTCCCTTTTCACATAGTTGGTAACTTATTTTTCTTAACAAAAGTAATGAAGATTCTACATTAACAAAAAAAACTTATAACCGAAAAGAGAAAAACAAGATTGAAGTTTGTTTTTCTACGGTATTATTACAGGCGGGGATAAACAAAAGTTACACCATATTTCAGGTTATTAGTTTGTCCCCGCCTGCAATACCTTACAAAGAACAAAGTTCAATGCTTGTTTTTCTCTTTTTACCCGACTACGGCGAAAAAAAAAGGAGGGTTATGTATTTGACCGGTATGTATATATGTATAAATGTGTATATAAGTTCATCTGTTCCCTCCTATCTTCTAAACCACTCATCACAATTTGACAAATGAGGTATCGCTGGAAGTATCTTGATCTTCCGCTGGTTATAGGGTATGTGACGTTACATTAAATTAAAAATGGCGCCTTCTAGAGGACATAAAGTCAGGAACAAAAAATAAAATATTGTTTAGTCGTACCATGGTGGGTATCAAATGAAAGGGCTTAATGAGCACATTTCAAAAATATTATAACCCCAAAAGAATTTAAAAAAAATAAATTAATAAAAACTAAAACCCAAAATTACGACTAAAAAGGTATAAACACCACAGACGGACAAATTAAAAATCCGAAGTCATACGTATTAGGGCATAAATTGAATAGATTACGTGTGACTCCGGATTTTTAATTTGTCTGTCTGTGGTGTTTTGTTTATACCAATTTTTAGTCGTAGTTAAGTTTTAGTTTTTATTACTTACTTTAATTTTTTTCGGTTATAGGTTTTTGCAGTCGGGTGCTTTGTTTTTTAAATCATTTGTTTTTCTTTAGCTTAGCTTTTTAGTTCTATTATTATATATAATTATATTTGGAATTAACTCATTACTAGCTTTTATTTCATACCAATAGTGTAGTATTTTTTTTTTTTAATTTACCTTCCCCTCCCTTTTTTTGTATTTGCAGATGAAATATTAAAAATATACAGGGTGTTAGTGTAAACACCGTTATCCTTGAAACCAGTGGTTTAAGAAAATCTACATTTTTCCACAAGAATATTTCACAGCGGCGGCCGGCGGTTGGCGGGGGCGGGCGGGGCGTTACCTGACCGACCGTTAGCTGTTTCGCAGCTCTCTCGAACGCGTATCCATGAGTATCGGGACAGCGACGGATATTTACTTTTTAAAATCTTTTAATGAAAATAAGGTTTTTTTTTGTTATTACTAGGTCATTTATTTTTATATTTAAGTCAACTACCCATGGTTTGAGTGACAACGGTGTTTAACCTTGCATACTGTATAGCCAATGTCACTCCCATCATTAAGACGAACCTAACGACACCTCGTATGTTAAAATCCATCAAGCCGTTTAGGCTACAGAGCGTGCCAAAGAATTAGACATACATACATACATACTCTCGAAAAACATTACCCTCCTTCTGGGGCGGTCGGGTCACAAGTAATGAGGCTTGTTCAGTTCTAAGATAGATCTAATTAATATTACAGCTTTGCTTCCCATTTATTAAAAAATAGAATAGAATTTTACGTTGTAATGCAACGTAAAATTCTATTCAATTTTTTAATCTAGCACTCTAGCAAGCTACTCGCAGTACTTTATGTGCGTAATGAAACATACATAAATCACTCATTAATAATGGGTTCTACTTCCGATCGACATAATCACTGCCATTTGATCTGTTTACAGGTAATGAGCCTGAGGCCTGCGAATTGTGCAAAGCTGAGGAGAAGGAAACTACATTAACCAATGAATGTCCCTGTGGTTAGCACCAACCTAAAACACTGATGATGCAAATCTTTCATTTGCCATGTTCAGTCCCTGGCTCGGGAGCCAGGGACTGAACAATGTTTGGAACTAATTTTTCTTACCAAAAGTAATGAGGGTCGCACATTAGAAAAAAGTAATGAGGGTTGTTCAGTTCTAAGATAGATCTAGAATACGTTGCATTAGTAAAGCTATTATAAGTTATTTTTAACTATGATTTTGATATTAATTTAATTTTGATTTGGATTTTAATTTTAATTTCGATTTACACTTTACTTATTAGTTATACCACTTTTATATTAATTTGGTATTGATTTTGAATTTGATTTTAATCGAATTTATAGTTAAATTAGCAAGCTAGTTGCAACATAATCAGTTCACAGGCATTTGATCTGTTTACAGGTAAACCGCTTGAGACCCCCGAATCAACCGACCCAGAGTGTCCCTGTGGTTAGCACCAACTATTTCATTTGCCATGTTCCAATTTTCCATGAACCATATTTGTAACTAATTTTAATTAACAAAAGTAATTGCACATTAACAAAAAGTAATTAGGGTTGTTCAGTTCTAAGATAGATCTAAGTAATATAGCACCAACCATTTCATTTTCCATGTTCAGTCCCTGGCTCCGGAGCAGGCTACCTGACAGACTCCGGAGTTGGCCACGTGACAGGTCCGGGAACTGGCCACGTGCCCCGCTCTGGAGCCTGAGACTGAACCACCGCAGTCGTCAGCAACCATCTGGTTACCGACGGGCGGTTGATAGAATCAAGTTGTGTATTGCCAACTCGTAATAAAGAATTACGAAATTCGCAGATCCTCCTCCGGAAAGTATGCACATAGAAATGGGACAAATAAAACAGAAACAAGTACGTAATACGCAACTCCGATGTAGTTGTAACGTCGGTACCTCCACTGAACCCAAATCTCCTCGACATGCCAAAAATGGACAGATGTCGATTAAAAAGATCAAAAGCTGCTGTCCTCCACGCGAACCCGAGGCTGAGTCCAACTTGGAACCGTTCATATTAGTAGGATCGTATTGTAAAAAGGATGAATTTGAAGATATTTCGAAACAAAATTCACTTGAAGCTATAAGAGTTTCAGGATTCAAAATTAAACAGAAAAAGAGACCGCCGCCTGTGGTTCAACCAAAATACACTGTAGAGGATGCCCTCAGATACTATGCAATGATGAAACCGGAGCTGTTTCAAAGCATCATGGCAGAACAACAGGTAAATCGAGAGAATCCGAGAAACAGGCTAGCTAGAAGAGCGTACAGAACTTTGATCTCAACTATTAGGGCTGTTTTTACCAACGTTCAAATTATTCCTCGTGTATATACACCTATATACACATACAGGGTTATTGGTAAAACACCAACAACCTCTTAAGGAGTCATTGTACTCATCATTATGAACAACTTTTACTATGGGAACAAATATGAAATCGCGAAAAAAAAACAGCTGTTCCGTACAGTGCAGTTAGGCGAACATAAATGTACGGAACAGCTGTTTTTTTAATATCTGACATTGGAAATATCAGCCCTAAAACTTAAAAACGGCCAAGTTCGTGTCGGACCTCGGACCTCGCACAATTTACACTTTTTGTCCACCGCACCAGGAACGGGAACGGCAAACGGATGACGACGCCATAGTACCTATTGTATTGTCGCTACTTTGGCGCGGCGTCGTTATCTGTTTCTGTGCGGTGAACAAGCAGCCTCAGGCTGAGTCCTGAGTGACGGCGCACCGCGCAGTCGGAATGAACGGCGGATAAAACAAATGTTCGAACTTGTCCGGAGTGCGAGCGGGCGCGTGCATTTCACAGCGCATTTGACTTTTCTTATTATAGGTACATACCGCGGTAGCTTTGTATGAACGCATACGTAAGAGATCGAAAAATCAAATTCATAATCCTCATTAATTACTATGCTATCCATACACTATTAGTTATTTATGCAACTGTTATATAATAAGGGGTATTAAAACACGAATGTGGGTTTATAGTATCACATGAGTGTTTTAATACCTAATTATTTACAGTTGCACAAGAATTTATCTACACCCATGATATGAATCTTCTATAAAAGTTTTTTTACAATACCAATATCGAACAAAAATGGCGCGTTACGACGTGAATTCGAATTTTTCGAATGCGAATGTGTTTTGTTTTTAAAATACGGTGCTTTGTTAGTGAAACGCCCGTGAATGACAATGTTCTTTTTTTGAAATGAGTTGCATTATGAAATTCAGTACAACATTATAACACCCGTTCGGATGATATTATGATTACTATGACACTGGCTGTTTTAATGTTGGCAATAAGCTAACTGTTTCCGAAACTTTTATAGAGGATTTATAGCATGGGTGTAAATAAATCATTCGAAAGCACCAAGTTTCACTTTATATTAGAAAAAATGCTCTCAAAACACGAATTAATTGCTGATTAATATTCTGACAGGACGTTAATACAACGTCATGTCCTTGGGTTCGTTGCTATGGCAACGGTAGTGCCATAGCAACAAACTACGGCGGTGCGCCATCACTCAGGACGCCCAGTAGACATCAGTCTGATAAATCCGCTCCGCAATCCGCCTGCGCGGTGCGCCGTCACTCAGAACTCAGCCTAAGGGACTACCCACACTTATTCAGCTATAATTCAGCTTATGCCAATACAAAATTGTTGTTTGAATAGATCAGAACAAGTGTGAGTAGTCCGTAAGGGTTCCGTAGTTTGGATGAATTTATCCCAAGAACAAACATTAACATCGTAGTTGAATAACATGTTCTCCCATATATTCCAACTGCAAATGTAATTTGTTGCCTACTTAGCTGTGATAGTTTTCTTTTTAACTTCCGTTATACACAGTGAATTTTAATTAACTGTTTACCTTTAAAAGTACTCATGATTTAAAGCAACTTTCACTATAAGACCAACTCTGAAAAATCGAAAACAATATCAGCTGTTTCATACAAAAATACAATATTTACCCAATGAAAATGTATGAAACGGATTTTTTTTTTTGCTATTTCGTATTTGTTCCCATAGGTAGTAAAAGTTGTTTATAATCATGACTACTTTCACCCCCTGAAAGGTTAACAGTGAATTAAAAATCACCGTGTATTATGTCGCAGAAATATTGTATGATTCGTCATTTTACAAACGGCGCCGTCCGTTTACAAATGCTCGCGGTTAGGCAATTGGCAACTCGTTCAATTGTTATAATTTCGCCATTGATTGTTATTGTAGAGTGACCATCTTCAAAAACAGGTTGTACAAATCATACTTTATTCCACCAATCAGATACCTATTGTATGTATAATTTATCGGTATTATTTCCGTTAGATTATACGAGCTTTAGGAGCTCGTGGCTAACCTCCACCTGGGAACCACCTCCACGTGGGACCTCCACAACCCAGTAGGGTTGTGGAGGTCCATCGGTATTATTTCCTTTAGATTATACGAGCTTTAGGAGCTCGTGGCTAAGTAATAACAGCCACACGGGTTGATCCATCAGGTTAAGCTACGCTTGCCGGGGTTGGTCTGTGGATGGGTGACCATCTCTACATATCGAGACTCCTCCGTGCAACGGAAAGCACGTTAAGCCGTTGGTCCCGGCTGTCATTCGTGGATTTTTGACAGTCGTTCCGGGTCGTCAGAAGCCCGAAAGTCTGACAACCAGTCTTACCAAGGGGTATCGTATTACCCACACCTCCACAACCCAGTAGGGTTGTGGAGGTCCAGTAGGGTTGTGGAGGTCAGATAGGCAGTCGCTCCATGTAAAATACTGGTATTCAGCTGCATCTGGTTAGACTGGAAGCCGACCCCAACATTGTTGGGAAAAGGCTAGGCAAGTGACGGTTTCCGTTATATTATAAACAATCGAAAAATAATGCGTTAAATTGTAAATTGTATACAGTTCACAGTTTTTTGACAATTTTGTACCATTCATATTCCGCAGGCGTCCTCCGAGCACCAGATTCCATGGACACCTTACGCGTGCTCGATAACTAAATACAATTTGCCGCGGCATTTTGTAAACGACGTTTGAATTTTCCATCAAATGTTGTGGCATATCTATACTACTATGAAAAGATTCCTTAAATCCCACGGGATCGAGACCTACGCGGGTGAAACCGCGGGGCACAGCTAGTTACCTATAAAGTGACAAGGCAATTTACAGCGTTGTAAACGTACGACGCCGTTTGTAAAAAGCGAAATTATACAAATTACTTGCGACGGTATTTCTTCACATATCCAAAAACAACAATTTAACATGCAGCTTAAAGCTCAAAACACACAAGGCGGGTGCGTGTCGGGCGCGTGTCGGGACGGCAGTACGGCGGGCATAAATAAATTGTAATTCAAGGAGTTATAATGGATGCCACACGAAACGCGTGTGCGATTCGGGCGCGGAGCGGGACGGGAGCGGGTATATTTACAAAATAATGTTCTGTTTGGCGATGGATCTCTGGATTAAATTTGTTAATTTTAATTTTACTTAATTAATTTAAATTAATTCTCTACAGGGGCGATGATTATTCTCCGTATTCAAGTCCTTTTTTAATAATTTCAACATAAATTCAACCCAACTACGGAACCCTTCATTGAGCGTGGTTCGACACGCACTTGCCCGGCTTTTACAAATTGCTGTGCCTTTACAAGGTTCGTGTCAGATGAACCCTTGAATATAATAATGTAGTTCTAAATTAAAAATAGCTTTATTAATTGAAATTAAATTTGACCAGGCCAAAATGGAAGGAAAATCGTCCTGTAGCCCTGCAGATAATACAGACCAGGCATCACTGTCGGACAGTCAAGATGAAGAAGGCTCATTTAGGGGGTTGAAGTTCAAAATGGGTGGCCAGGGTTCCACTTCCCCGGGACTAGCTGGCATTTGTTGCTTCGATTTGCTCCAAGAATCCTTCACAACATGGTGATACTTCACACGAGTAAAACAGTAGTTTTAATTTTATACTAAACAGAATTTTAAGTTTACTTTTCGATTTATATCCTAGTTCCCATCGTCAGCGTTTTGTGATTTTTTAACAGCAAGTTTTTGTTTCAATTTTGATAATTTGAATTGTAATTAAAAAAAAACTGAAATGAATAATGAATGGCCTTGTTTGGTTTTGATAATGTTATGTCGGGTGCGGACTCGTGGTCACAAGGGCCTAGACAAGTGACAATCGCTTCGAAAGCGTTTCGTATTTCTACAACGACTTTCAACAGGATTGACATAAGATTTTCGATAGCTTATGTCAGTCCTATACATTTTTGCCTTTTCCATCATCGTTATCGCTGATATAGAATGACACTGTGTCTAGGGCCTCTGTTTATCAAAACTTACAAGCCTTGTATTACCAAATGTCATCATTTAGTTCACAAGTACTTATATTTTGACACTCCGTGATTTTGTTCAGAAAAAAATTATTTGTAAGTTACAACTTGTAGAAAATCGTAACAAATACTGAGAGTGTCCGGCGACTCTCTGTTCCGTCTTACAAGTTCACAAGTGTCGTGCTTAGTACCGCAATAAATGTTTAAATTCATTTTTTTTTTTAATGTAGGCAAAAGAGAGCGATGACCTGATGCCCGTGTGCCAACAGTGGGAACATTACGGCTGATTATGAATATGGAGATAAGCTATGAATTTAACGAAAATTAACATTCTAGGTAACTTGTGAACATGTAGACTTGTAACATGATAAACAGGGCTCAGGTTGTAATACCATACCAGTGTGACTAACGGGTTGGCTTACAGAACTTCGATTGCACCAAGTAATGGTGCAATCGGAGTTCTGTAAGCCGAAAAACAATATTTTCATACAAGGTTATGTATCTTACTTTGGTAACAATGCAATAACCATGTGCACCATGGAGCTGGTTTGATTATGCAGCCGGAAGGTGGCCATCAGGAACTCGTCAACTAAACATGAAATCAGGTAGGTACTCCCGCCCGCCCTAAGAATAGATGCTGTTAGTTAGTTGGGCAGCCTTAATTAATTTGTGTTACCACCCCGTGCACGTTTACCCCTATTTCGGATCTGAGACAAAATTGCTCTTAGCTTCCAAAGAATAAAACAGCACCGCTCCGACACAGCAAATAGCTTGTGACGCTAAGCGACGCGCACTTTATGATCCGATACAATATCGAATTAATTTCCTACACAATAAGGTACACGCGCATCTCAGCGTACTTTGAGACGTTTCAACCCTCGCACTGAAATTATAACTTTTCGAAGTTCGATTATTGTTAAAAAGTGCGTGCATTTCAGCTATAGCTATAGCTGTGTGAATCCTATCCTGTACACGTAACAATTAAGTTACCTTAGTACTCACACTGGTGTGCTCACTGTGAAACCTCTGGCAACCATGTCAGAATACTTAACATGGCAAGCATGAGCCTGGCGCTCACCACACGAGTGTTAAATGTTAAGCTTAGTTTACACAAGTTCTGCCTGCTTTTATCATTTCCTTATTACAAAGATTTTTATACGTCTGTGGACATAATAATTATAATTCAATAATTAATCTATGGACATGACAATAGCATAAATTATTGATCCTGTACATAAATATATTTTTTATAAAATTATAATTAAAAAAAATACATGTAACGCAATCCAAGAACTATTACACCGGTATTAAGTTTTATTGGTAAGTAATATATTTCCAGTGAATTCAGTTATTTTGATTTAGGATATAACAGGTTTGTGAAAATATAGAATTCTTCGAGTTGTTATCCTAATTAGTCCCAAACAGATTCGGTGAAAGTCAGGGCAAACGATCTCATGCGATGCATTGGAATCGCGACGTGCTCAGGCGTCTCGCCGCTTTGATTTCGCAACAAAAGTGCCACACAGCGTTTGTTCCCACTAGTTCTACTGCACAGCAAAATCAAAATATTTTACATACGTGTAGGTACCTCATGCATAAACTATTGAACCGATTGTGATGAAACTTGGTATGTAGATAGATAGAGACCAAAATACTTTTTTTTTAAATATATTTATGGCCGCTAGGGAGCATCGATGAGGTGCTAGCCTAGGGCGCTCAAATCAAATCAAATCAAATCCATTTATTCGCATGAATGTAGGTTTACAATTTGTATGGCCTTATAACTATAATTTAGGCCCTTTGTATTCTACCATTAGGTACTTATGGTGCGCAAATATTAAATTTTACACAATGTTAATTAAATGTTTAATAAATTAATAAGTCACCATCAACAAATAGTATCTCATGCATTAGGACATTTAATCCGCCACTGCCTACATGGGCACTAGTGAAACGTCAGAAGCTTGGTGCACGGTTCCAAAGTGGTCGTTTCGTTTCCTATGGAAAAGAGCTGGCAAGAACTGTCCGATTTTAATCAACAATCATAATGTCATTTCTTAAATGTTAATGTTTTTTTCAGCCCAAATATTAGTACAACTTTATTCAAGATAATAAGATACAACATTTGTGGACATAATAGTAATGATCACCCGATGAACGCTTTATAAATAAAATGCCATAGCATGATTATGGCATACTGATGTAAAAGAATGAAGAATAAGTCTTTTTTTTTTAACCTTTAACCTCTAAATCCTTTGTCAATCACTAGATTCGAAAAGAGAAATAAAGCAAAATGAAAGATTTTGAAAACATCACTTCATATAAGTGTTCACAAAATGAATTATCTCATTTTAATCAAGAAAACCGCCCCAGTCGTGGCACTGAAAATGTGAGCATAATAATTGTTAATAAGAAAAGATTGAAAAACCGCAAAAAGCACAATGTATTTATACAGGCACAACAACCTAGAGTTTCTTCTCATTTATCAAGATTCAGCAAATCCAGGAAGCAAAGTCCGATCACTAGACCCTCAAGCATGCCTGAACTAAACAAATGTATTAGTCCAGCCCCGCCACGAAACAGCAACGGCCATGGAAAGGATACAAAACAAAACAAATACAAACAAAGCCCTTTTCAATCAAATGTTATTGTCAATGTAGTTTCTGAACATCGGTTTGACGAATGTTTAAATCCATTTAACTATCCCAGACAAACAAAATATAAAATCTACAGATGCCAACTAGGCACTCCAGAGGAAACTTGTTGCTGCTCTTGTAATTCTGATGCTATGTTTGAAGTAATGAAGAGCTTATACGACTGTTATAAAAAGAAAAATTGCGAAAATTGTCAGTGTATACTTTGTGGTCATTTACAACGAGAGGAAAGAAAGCTTGGTGAGTCAAAAAAATCTTTAGCTGGCTTATCCGAACAAGAAAAACTTCTAAGAGAACTAGCTATGAAAGGTGAGCCTCTCCCTAAAGGAAAAACAGCATCAGAAAAAAAACTTATTGACAAGGTTCGCACCGACCTTGGTCTTCCTAAGGAACCTAAAACTAAATCTATTCGAGACAAATATGAACAAGCAGCTAAAGCTGGCGTAATACAGCCATTGGAAGGCAAGACACCTGCTGAGAAGGAAAAGACATTGAAAGATCTACATGATTTGGGAATTCCATTACCTGAAGGACGGACGCCATCAGAGAAAGCTCTTATAGCTAAAGTCAAGGCTTCATCCCGTGCCATATCAACGGTCCTAGCACCTTCTGAACAAATGCGTAGAGCAAAAGCGGAAGGATTAATAACGCCACTCAAAGGCAAAACACCAGAAGAAAGAGAAAAAATTCTTAGAGCGCTAGCTATGCGAGGGATACCCCTCCCTGAAGGTCAAACACCATCCGAAAAAACCCTTATTGACAAGGTTCGCGCTGACCTTGGTGTACCTATTGAACCTAAAACTAAAGCTATTAGAGATAAACATGAAAAAGCAGCTTTAGATGGCTTACTGTTTCCATTGGAAGGCAAAACACCTGCACAGAAGGAAAAGTTATTACGGGGTCAACATAATATGGGTATTCCATTACCTGTGGGACGGACTCCATCAGAGAAATCTCTTATAGCCAGGATAATGGCAGGTAGTCGTCGTCCTACAACCGTGGCTTCAGCGCCCATGGCGCCTTCAGAGAAAGTTCGTAAAGCGAAAGCGGAAGGATTACTTACGCCCCTCAAAGGCAAAACACCAGAACAAAAAGAAAAAGTTCTGAAGGGACTGGCTATGTCAGGTTTACCTCTCCCGGAAGGTCAATCACCATCCGAAAAAAAACTTATTGACAAGGTTCGCGCCGACCTTGGTCTTCCGAAGGAACCCAAAACTAAATCTATTCGAGACAAACATGAACAAGCAGCTAAAACTGGCGTACTACAGCCATTGGAAGGCAAGACACCTGCTGAGAAGGAAAAGACATTGAAGGGTCTACATGATTTGGGAATTCCATTACCTGAAGGACGGACCCCATCAGAGAAAGCCCTTATAGCTAAAGTCAAGGCTTCATCCCGGGCAGTTTCAACGGTCCTGGCGCCTTCTGAACAAATGCGTCGAGCGAAAACGGAAGGATTATTAACGCCACTCAAAGGCAAAACACCAGAAGAAAGAGAAAAAATACTAAAGGCGCTAGCTATGCGAGGGATTCCCCTCCCTGAAGGTCAATCACCATCCGAAAAAAAACTGATTGACAAGGTTCGCGCTGACCTGGGTGTACCTATTGAACCTAAAACTAAAGCTATTAGAGATAAACATGAAAAAGCAGCTTTAGACGGGTTACTATTTCCATTGGAAGGCAAAACACCTGCGCAGAAGGAAAAGTTATTACGAGGTCAACATAATATGGGTATCCCATTACCTGTGGGACGGACTCCATCGGAGAAATCTCTTATAGCCAGGATAATGGCAGGTAGTCGTCGTCCTACAACGGTGGCTTCAGCGCCCATGGCGCCTTCTGAGAAAATGCGTAAAGCGAAAGCGGAAGGATTACTTACGCCACTCAAAGGCAAAACACCAGAACAAAAGGAAAAAATTCTAAAAGGACTGGCTATTAAAGGTTTACCTCTCCCTGAAGGTCAATCATCATCCGAAAAAAAACTTATTGACAAGGTCCGCGCTGACCTTGGTCTTCCGAAGGAACCCAAAACTAAATCTATTCGAGACAAACATGAACAAGCAGCTAAAGCTGGTGTACTACAGCCATTGGAAGGCAAGACACCTGCACAGAAGGAAAAGACATTGAAAGGTCTACATGATTTGGGAATTCCATTACCTGAAGGACGGACGCCATCAGAAAAGGCTCTTATAGCTAAAGTTAAGGCTTCATCCCGTGCCGCTTCAACGGTCCGAGCACCTTCTGAACAAATGCGTAGGGCAAAAGCGGAAGGATTAATAACACCACTCAAAGGCAAAACACCTGAACAAAGAGAAAAAATTCTTAAAGCGCTAGCTATGCGAGGGATACCCCTCCCTGAAGGTCAAACACCATCCGAAAAAAAACTGATTGACAAGGTTCGCGCTGAGCTGGGTGTACCTATTGAACCTAAAACTAAAGCTATTAGAGATAAACATGAAAAAGCAGCTTTAGATGGCTTACTGTTTCCATTGGAAGGCAAAACACCTGCACAGAAGGAAAAGTTATTACGGGGTCAACATAATATGGGTATCCCATTACCTGTGGGACGGACTCCAACGGAGAAATCTCTTATAGCCAAGATAATGGCAGGTAGTCGTCGTCCTTCAACAGTGGCTTCAGCGCCCATGGCGCCTTCGGAGAAAATGCGTAAAGCGAAAGCGGAAGGATTACTTACACCACTCAAAGGCAAAACACCAGAACAAAAGGAAAAAATTCTAAAAGGACTGGGTATTAAAGGTTTACCTCTCCCTGAAGGTCAATCATCATCCGAAAAAAAACTTATTGACAAGGTTCGCGCCGATCTTGGTCTTCCTAAGGAACCCAAAACTAAATCTATTCGAGACAAACATGAACAAGCAGCTAAAGCTGGCGTACTACAGCCATTGGAAGGTAAGACACCTGCACAGAAGGAAAAGACATTGAAAGGTCTACATGCTTTGGGAATTCCATTACCTGAAGGACGGACGCCATCAGAGAAAGCTCTTATAGCCAAGATAACGGCAGGTAGTCTTCGTCCTTCAAAGGTGCTTTCAGCGCCTATGGCGCCTTCTGAGAAAATTCGTAAAGCTAAAGCGGAAGGATTACTTACGCCACTCAAAGGCAAAACACCAGAACAAAAGGAAAAAATTCTAAAAGGACTGGCTATTAAAGGTTTACCTCTCCCTGAAGGTCAATCACCATCCGAAAAAAAACTGATTGACAAGGTTCGCGCAGACCTTGGTCTTCCTAAGGAACCCAAAACTAAATCTATTCGAGACAAACATGAACAAGCAGCTAAAGCTGGCATACTACAGCCATTGGAAGGCAAGACACCTGCACAGAAGGAAAAGACATTGAAAGGTCTACATGATTTGGGAATTCCATTACCTGAAGGACGGACGCCATCAGAAAAGGCTCTTATAGCTAAAGTTAAGGCTTCATCCCGTGCCGTTTCAGCGGTCCTGGCACCTTCTGAACAAATGCGTCGAGCGAAAACGGAAGGATTAATAACGCCACTCAAAGGCAAAACACCAGAAGAAAGAGAAAAAATATTAAAGGCGCTAGCTATGCGAGGGATTCCCCTCCCTGAAGGTCAAACACCATCTGAAAAAAAACTGATTGACAAGGTTCGCGCTGACCTTGGTGTACCTATTGAACCTAAAACTAAAGCTATTAGAGATAAACATGAAAAAGCAGCTTTAGATGGCTTACTGTTTCCATTGGAAGGCAAAACACCTGCACAGAAGGAAAAATTATTACGGGGTCAACATAATATGGGTATCCCATTACCTGTGGGACGAACTCCAACGGAGAAATCTCTTATAGCCAAGATAATGGCAGGTAGTCGTCGTCCTTCAACGGTGGCTTCAGCGCCAATGGCGCCTTCTGAGAAAATGCGTAAAGCGAAAGCGGAAGGATTACTTACGCCACTCAAAGGCAAAACACCAGAACAAAGAGAAAAAATTCTTAGAGCACTAGCTATGCAAGGGATACCCCTCCCTGAAGGTCAATCACCATCCGAGAAAAACCTGATTGACAAGGTTCGCACTGACCTCGGTGTACCTATTGAACCTAAAACAAAAGCTATTAGAGATAAACATGAAAAAGCAGCTTTAGATGGCTTACTGTTTCCATTGGAAGGCAAAACACCTGCACAGAAGGAAAAGTTATTAAGGGGTCAACATAATATGGGTATCCCATTACCTGTGGGGCGAACTCCATCGGAGAAATCTCTTATAGCCAGGATAACGGCGGGTAGTCGTCGTCCAGCTTCAATGAGCAAAATACCGTCCAAGGCGATTTCAGCGGTCCTGGCGCCCTCAGAGAACATGCGTAGAGCGAAAGCGGAAGGATTATTAACGCCACTTAAAGGCAAAACACCGGAACAAAGAGAAAATATACTAAAAGCGCTAGCTATGCGAGGGATACCCCTCCCTGAAGCTCAATCACCATCCGAGAAAAACCTGATTGACAAGGTTCGCGCTGACCTTGGTGTACCTATTGAACCTAAAACTAAAGCTATTAGAGATAAACATGAAAAAGCAGCTTTAGATGGCTTACTTTTTCCATTGGAAGGCAAAACACCGGCACAGAAGGAAAAGTTATTACGGGGTCAACATAATATGGGTATCCCATTACCTGTGGGACGGACTCCATCGGAGAAATCTCTTATAGCCAGGATAACGGCGGGTAGTCGTCCTCCAGCTTCAATGAGCAAAATACCGTCCAAGGCCATTTCGGCAATCCTGGCGCCCTCGGAGCACATGCGTAGAGCGAAAGCGGAAGGATTATTAACGCCACTTAAAGGCAAAACACCGGAACAAAGAGAAAATATACTAAAGGCGCTAGCTATGCGAGGGATACCCCTCCCTGAAGCTCAATCACCATCCGAGAAAAACCTGATTGACAAGGTTCGCGCTGACCTTGGTGTACCTATTGAACCTAAAACTAAAGCTATTAGAGATAAACATGAAAAAGCTGCTTTAGTTGGCTTACTATTTCCATTGGAAGGCAAAACACCTGCACAGAAGGAAAAGTTATTACGGGGTCAATACAATATGGGTATCCCATTACCTGTGGGACGGACTCCATCGGAGAAATCTCTTATAGCCAAGATAACGGCAGTTAGTCGTCGTCCTTCAACGGTGCCTTCAGCGCCCACGGCGCCTTCGGAGAAAATTCGTAAAGCGAAAGCGGAAGGATTGCTAACGCCACTCAAAGGCAAAACACCAGAACAAAAAGAAACAATTCTGAAGGGACTGGCTATGTCAGGTTTACCTCTCCCGGAAGGTCAATCACCATCCGAAAAAAAACTTATTGACAAGGTTCGCGTCGACCTTGGTCTTCCTAAGGAACCCAAAACTAAATCTATTCGAGACAAACATGAACAAGCAGCTAAAGCTGGCATACTACAGCCATTGGAAGGCAAGACATCTGCTGAGAAGGAAAAGACATTGAAGGGTCTACATGATTTAGGAATTCCATTACCTGAAGGACGGACGCCATCAGAGAAAGCTCTTATATCTAAAGTCAAGGCTTCATCTCGTGCCGTTTCAACGGTCCTAGCACCTTCTGAACAAATGCGTAGATCAAAAGCGGAAGGATTACTAACGCCACTCAAAGGCAAAACACCAGAAGAAAGAGAAAAAATTCTTAAAGCTCTAGCTATGCGAGGAATACCCCTCCCTGAAGGACAATCACCATCCGAAAAAAGCCTGATTGACAAGGTTCGCACTGACCTTGGTGTACCTATAGAACCTAAAACTAAAGCTATTAGAGATAAACATGAAAAAGCAGCTTTAGATGGCTTACTGTTTCCATTGGAAGGAAAAACACCTGCGCAGAAGGAACAGTTATTACGAGGTCAACATAATATGGGTATTCCATTACCTGTAGGACGGACGGCTTCGGAGAAATCTCTCATAGCCAGAATATTAGCAGGTCCTAAAGAAAAATCAGTCAGTCTGGCAGTATCAAAGAGACTAGGAGCAATAAAAGAAGCAGGAATAGCAACTGAGTATCAAGATGTTCTCAAAACCACAACATGCGACCGTGGCTGCGGTTGCGACAAAAAGAAAATCAGATTTAAACACAGTTACGTAAAAATCAGAGTGACGTCTCCAGATATATCTTCCTTCTGCGATTGTCCTGATGAATGTATCCCAGGCGTTAAGAGCGGGGCATTCATTGACAACGAGGGTATTAAAGTCACAGTTGGGAGAGCTGTTGGTATACCATCATTTACAAGGGAGTTTTTATCAAAAACTGGTAACAGCAACACTCATACCGAGCAAAAAGGTCTTAAAGACTCAATATATACAAAATATAAAGTTTCTAGGTTTGAATCTGGTCCTGGTTCTGTAGGAGTGAATTACTATCTTAACAGCTCCAGTTCTGTTGAAAGCTCTAGTACGAGACTATATAGCACTGAAAGCGAGAACATCTACCTGCAGAATAGTACACCGCCCTACGAAGGCAGAATAAGTAAATCGGATAGGACTGTTGAAAGTTTAAGGCGCCATCAACCATTAGATGATAATTACAAAGGCCCCAACTCAATAATGAAATATGCTGCAAGCAGTCTTGATTCAATTCTCGTAATAAAAAGTGAGATGTCATTATGCAGCACACGCACGAGCAAGACTATGGACACCGTCAGTTTGATTTCGAGTATGGAGAGCAGCATCACATCTACCCATTACTCGGGCTACCAGTCTACTGATGACCCTATGAGTAACTCACTAAACGAACCAACAACAAGGTAACTAGCACTTTTATGCTGTACGTTATAGTACATTATTGTCGCAGTTAGCAATTGGGGCATTGATGGCCGAACCATCCATCAATGCCTGATTGCGGCCAAGCCTACTATAATTTTTATATTTTTTTATTTTCCGTAAATAATGCGCGGAAATTCAAACTAAGTAAATTAAATAAAAATTCCAGAATCAATGACAAGCAATGATATTTTTTCAATTGCGCCAAGATGTTCATTTGTTTCTATCTATTCGATTCGCAAGTCAAATCGAAATTAAAATAAAAATTTGATATGTTACCTCCTTGGTTGCCATTTGTTGAAGTAAAAAGTTTGTTCCACTTTTAAATAACACGTCAGTTATGAGTTTGCAAAGTAATTTCATTGGCCGCTAAACACTGTATACGGCTAAACACGACAGTTATGGATTTTCATGATAACATTGCCGGCCGCATACTCTCTTGTTTTTCAAATATAGCAATTTCGGTTTATCTCGAAGAAGGTAGTCAAAATAATGCTCGAATTTTCAAAGCATGTTTGAGAAAGAACAAGTTTTATGCCCGGTTCACATTATTTCAGTCCAGCCTTCCAGTCCAACACTGGAATAGCCACTGGAATAATGTGAACCGGCACTGGAATGTACCCATTCCAATGATCACTGGAATGGGTACATTCATCACTCTCGGAACTGGAATGGGTACATTCCAGTGCCGGTTCACATTATTCCAGTCTTAGAGGTAATAGTGGACAATTAATATGAATCGTACCTTTGAAGTAGGTACAATTACGCAGGCAGAGCATTCAGCACCTCGTTTTCTCAAGGCGGATTGGCTGTACCACACTTCACACGATGGTTTTCATCAATGATGTCAGTGATTTCCAAGATAAACACAGGTTTCTACGTAGATATTTCTATGAAAATACTTTCGTAGATGGTGACAGTGCCACCTGTTACTGCAATCGAACAGTGACTGTAGGCGGAATACCAGTAGGTAGCGCCGTCACTAGCACAGCAACAAAACATATTTTTTCCCACTGCCGTCGTAGTTATGACGTCACTTTCGGAATCAAAACTGCAGGGGAATTATCGCCTGCGTTTATTGTCAAAGGCCAGGCCGCCGCCTGGGGTCCAGAAAAAAAAAAAAAAAAAAAAAATTGAGCTGCCGGGGTACCCCCGTCAGGAACGAAGTTCCCTCTCACGTATGAAACAAAAACACACGTTCGTTTTAAGATTTGAGATAAGTACCTACTAAACTTCTATAAAAGACACTAAAATATGAATAATGTTTTTATCACCGACAGTGATGATTTGATCGACCATCCTGCAACTATTCGAGAACACAAGATATCAAGAAATATTGGAGGAGCAATCCCACACCGCGAATATACAATCTTGAGAATGTCTCAAACAAAACTTACCTATGGAAATAACAACATGCGGACAAATAAACTGAACTCTGAAACTGAAGAACCGATTGTACTATTAAACCACCTGCCGAGTAAACTCGATATATCGAAAATAATGGACAAAATTATGTCCAAAAAACGTTTCATGGATGCGTCCGGTATATTCATAATAGTACCAATGTCTGATGATGACGAGGAACAGGGCTCCGCCAACTGTGTTGATTCCATTACTAGTATTTATTCGACGGAAACTGGTGTCATGCTGAACGATGCCTGTCAAGAGGATCAGAGTGAGTAGTTCAGTTAGTGAGTAATATTGATGCGCGCTTCGGAAGCGAGCGAGAGATCTTTATAGGGTTTGTGTTGTTTATATGGTTCTATCAACTATACTTATATAACTTATACAGCAAGCGATAGATAAGGGTCTCCGAAGAGCTTCAAAATCCCGACAGAGTTTTAATGGATAAATTGATGAAATAACAACATTAAATAGCGTGCAAATGATGATTATTCCGTGTGGCGTATATTCGCCCATGCCCGCGGAAACTATCAATGAACACTTGGCTATACAAAGAACATACCACCCATACCCAACCAATTTTCTGATCTCTTTGCGTTAAAAAAACTCGCGTCCACTAGCCTCGCTCAGACGAGGCGATTCTAACCGCAGAAATTCGCCTTCTATTTATATTTAATATGAAACTGCGTCCATTAGTGACTAGGCGCGACACGCCGAATCGATTCGCTCGCGCGCATTGCCCAACAAGCGAATTTCTTCGGCGACTCGTTTCGGCTACACTCGGCGCGACTCAATCGACGCGGGGAATCGCATGCGTACCGAAGTACATCTGTAAAAAAAATGAAGAACTGTTCACAAGTATTAATATCGTGTTAAATCGTGTGCCCAGTATTTGGTAGCACGGCGTTTCTTTTTTCATAGTTGATTTTGACAATCTGCAGTCTCTGCAATACTCCTATGGGGTTACGGGCGTGAGAAAATATATATATGTATGTATTAATATACCCAAATCGAAGATAACTTAAAGACCCCTGATGAAAAACAATAGCAATATCAGACATTTAGCCATCGTATCTAAGGGTCAGTTCACACCGAGACGCGACGCGACGCGCACTTTTTTATGATCCGATACAATATCTAATTTATTTACTACACAATATGGTACACGCGCTGCGCAGCGCCGTGCATCTCACGTACTTTGACAATTGCAACCATTGCACTGAAATTATCTTTTCGTGAATCGCTTCACGTCGCGGTGTGAACTGACCCTTATAGTGAAATATTGACAAAATGATTTCACTAAATATCATTATAATTCTGAGCTACACCCTGTATCTGTTGGCTCGGCGTTAATTATTCATACTTGATGAGCATTCTCCTTTGCAAGTGGCACTACAAATTGGCGTCAATGGAAACTTTTCCAGATCACATTTTCATCAGATACTTTTGGAAAAGACCATAATTATATGTAGCATATTTTACATACAGTCCGGCCGTCGAGTGAATGCGTTCCTGACACCTATCAGTTGAATAATTTTTAGTAGTAATAAGAATCAAATTCGCAAAACACGATTTCGTTAGTATGAAACTGATAGGTGTCAAGAACGATTCTCTCGACCGGCGGACTGTAGGAGTACTTAGCTAGTAACAATAAAACAGTATGACTATTTAAGATTCGGCGCTGAGAACATCTTCGTTTACCAAACGCGATGAACAGGTTTGTGCAAAAGGAAAAAAGTTTTACGTGCAAGAAATATCATCGAATAATGACTCCGAAACGATGTACCAAAATGAATCTCTAGAAGTTCTCCGACGTACCGGGATGACGAAAGATGAATTTTGTCAAATCAGTAAACAGAATAAAATAGCAAAAATGCTAGAAAATGCGGTCCAGGGCGTTGGAAGTGACCCAACCGCAGACAGGCCATCTTACGGTTGTCATAAACAATATTCTACTCCTTTTGTTAATCAGAACTACAACTCCAATGATCGATATGCAGCGAATATTATATCTAAACAAAACAGGCCTGCACGTTTACTGCAAGGTACCTAATATTTTATTGACTAAGTTAAGTACTCTTTGAGTAACACAATATCCTTTAGAACGTCGCATCCCATAGCAATATCTATTTATTAGAGTGACTTTAATTGTACAGTCAAAATTTACATTTAACTTATTCTAACTATTTAATCTGATAAATTATATTCTGTTTTATTTTAATTTAAAGTTCTCCGACTCTAAAAAAAAACACCTGATTTCGCAAAAACTCGAAAATGGCTCGACCGATTGTGATGAAACTTTGGTAAGTAGTTGTGTGCGCACTAGAGGAGGTACCTAACAAAAAAAAATAAAAGGCGTTGCAACGTAATATCTAGTACCTAATTTAAAAGTCGCTTTTTTGTCTGTCTGACAGCGTTGTTCTTATAAACGTCCTAATGGATTTCACATTAATGGATTTCATTTTAATGGTTTTCACCATCATTTAGAGAGTTTATTCAGGAAGGTTTATGACATGTGTAATTAACACTTATATTAAACTTATATAACCGTGTCTGGCGTGAATATGTTGACATATTTAAAATAGCAATTTGTCAGAGCGGCCATTTTAAAATTTTGACCTCTTCTGGTAATTCAGTAAATTAGTTTAACATATGTGTTTTAGTTGTTTTAAGTATAGGTTATTATAAACGAAATTCATTTCCCATAGTTTGCACACTAATAGAATTGTCAAGTCGTTCAACAACGAGTTATCAACTTATCCACCGAGTTGTCAACTTGTTCACCAACAGTTATCAACTCATTCTGATATTAAGGAATATTAGTAGGTAAACAATGTTATTTTAATTAAAAACACATTATTATTATTGGATAGCAAACAGATGCCGAATTATAAAATAAAAATTGTTGATTTGTGAAGTGCCTACCACTTGCTCATGTGGCAAGCTTTTGCTAAGGCAACCTAATAGGTACTGTTGGGTTGGGATAAAATAACATTTAATTTAATAAAAAATCGATTAAATAACTGGTATATTAATAACGCTTACTCACCTGCTTATGCCTGGCAACTTCATACTTGTGCTGAGGAGAAAGTAGACGACCAATATTTTTCCAATTCACAAATTGTTACTTTTTACGGAAGCATGTTGAGAATTTGTTTATTGGTATAATAAAACTTGGTTACATAAGTTGGCAACTAAATATTACGTTAC
Source organism: Lithophane semibrunnea (assembly GCA_947363905.1). Classification (NCBI taxonomy): domain Eukaryota; kingdom Metazoa; phylum Arthropoda; class Insecta; order Lepidoptera; family Noctuidae; genus Lithophane; species Lithophane semibrunnea. Next base: position 2,446,778 of record OX376186.1, on the reverse strand, counting down.
ATTTAACGTTAAAAAAAATTGTAATCGACATGCAGTGATAACTATACTTATTATATTTAGGGTTCAGAACTTAGTTGACCGTAAATAGAGAATGGACTGATCAATAAATCACGATTTAAACAGAAATACTTCGGTTGGCCATAGCTTGACTTCTCGATTTGTTACGATGTAATCAAAAAGACCTCAGCTGGCCGTAGCTTGATACTTCATCATCATCTGCCTAGCCTTTTCCCAAATTAAGTTATCGGAGATGTAAACATCAATATAAGCCCTGATAGCAATGACCCACGCTCTCTACAGTACTTAAGCATGACTGCGTCTCACGGATTTCTCCCAGCCTACCTGCTTCCTACTCGCCTACATAACTGTATAGATCATATTTTATTAAAAACCAACAACAAAGCGACTACTTTAATATTAAAAACATCGATAACGGACCACTCTGCAGTCTTGCTAAATCTGGAAAATAACAAACCCAAACCTATTAACAATAAAGTTCATACATCTTCCCTTAATCTTTCGGGTGCTATCTCTGATATTGAAAACTGTAACTTCTCTGTTTTAGATACAATGAATGAGCCCAACCAAGCCACAAACGAATTACTAAATATAGTCTCCCCCATATTAATTAAAAATACTATTTGTAGAACAATTCCATGCAAACAAAGAATTATAAAGCCTTGGATAACTACAGGTCTTTTGAGATGTGTACGTAACGTGATACGTAATAGGGACAGAATGCACTATAATGCTAGTAAAGAGCCGAAAAATCAGATCTTAAAATTAACCTATTTACGATATCGCAACTTCTGCAACGATTTATTAAAAAGGATAAAATCAGACTACGAAGAAAAGGAATTTCAAAAAGCTACAAACAACCCGAAAAAAATGTGGGAAACTGTACGCAGCATAACTGACACCAAAAGCGTGCGCTCAACACCGACAGAACTCCTATCAATTGAAAACTGCCCCACTGAGTCCGTTAACAAAATTAACACGTTCTTTGCAAACGTTGGTATGAATCTTGCAAATAATTTAACTAACCTAAATCGTCCTCAGTCTGTCGACACCCACCAACAAAATACAGCCAACTCAATGGTTCTTCTGGAAACCGACGAAGAAGAGGTTAACTCAATTATAAACAGCCTCCGGATTGACAGTGCTACGGGCTGGGTCGGCATCCCACCAAAATTGCTCAGACAAGCTAACCACATTCTTGTTCCACCTATCACACGTATATGCAACGTGGCAATATCCACAGGTATATTTCCCAGCGCTCTAAAAAAAGCCATCGTACATCCAATATACAAATCGGGTGACAGAAACAGAGTCACGAACTATCGCCCAATTTCAGTCCTTCCAGCTATCTCCAAAATTCTGGAAAGAATAATGTACAAACGCCTTAATAACTACCTAAACAAACACAAAATTATCTCCCAAAACCAATACGGTTTCAGACGCGGATTATCTACAGAGGACGCGGTGACATCTTTACTAGATTTTGTAGTTGACAAAGTCGACAATAAGTTCAAGTGTCTAGGAATCTTCCTAGACCTTTCAAAGGCGTTCGATACAGTGTCTGTTCCTCTTCTTCTTTCTAAACTTGAATCCATCGGAGTACGAGGCATCGCTCACGACTTATTTAAAAGCTATCTTACTGATAGGATGCAGTGCGTTCGGATAGGGGATTATGTTAGCGAAGTATATCCTGTGACTGCCGGAGTCCCACAAGGAAGTTTGCTCAGTCCTCTCCTTTTTCTGATCTACGTTAACGAACTCTTTCAGCTGTCCCTTCCATCCACAAAAATAATAGCCTATGCGGATGACACGGCAATTCTATGTTATGGCCGTGATTGGGCCTCAGCCAAAGAGTCAGCCGAAAAAGGACTCGGTGAAGTTTTGTTATGGCTAGAGCAAAATAGTCTCACACTAAACGTTGCGAAAACATATTTTATCACCTTTGGCTCAAGACGTTCCACCTTACCAGAAGACGGTTCACTACAAATTAAAGCCCACAAATGTTCCAACCCTTCCCCCCTTTGCACATGCCCCGTGATAACTAGAGCACCAGTGGTACGATATCTCGGCCTTCAATTAGATGCCAGCCTATCCTGGAAAACATACTTACAAGCAGTGTCTGCACGATTACGGAAGCTTATTTTTCTATTTAAGAAGCTAAGGGCAAATAGCGAAATCCTTAAGATTGTTTACTCGGCACTAGTCGAATCAGTACTGAGTTACTGCATCACTGCCTGGGGAGGAGCCGCCAAGACAGACATTATACAGGTAGAACGAGCCCAGAGAGCCGTAATTAAAGTTATTTTAAAAAGACCCTTCAGATTCCCAACGCGGCAACTTTACAGGGACTTTAAAACACCAACGGTTCGACAACTATTCATACTACGCACAGTCATGCGAAAACACGCGACTCTTCCATACGGCGTAAATAATGACCCGATAGTAAGAAGAAGACCCAAACCGGCTTGTCCCATAGCACATACCAAAACTACATTCGCTAGCCGTCACTACCCCTACCTAAGTGCCCTATTATACAATAAAATACATCAAAAACATAACATACATACACTAAACATACACAAATGTAAAAAAATTACTAAAGAATTCCTGCTCACCCTAGATTATGATGAAACCGAAGCACTGATGAAACCCCTATACAAATAAATATTTATTAGTATCACGAACATTATGAATTATTAGTATTATATTAGTATTACGAACATTATTTACATATACACACATACAGACACTCCAATGTACCTTCCATCTACACTCACACGACACACACCACAAACTCACACACGCATCACACATCACACTCTCATACACTTTCCTCACTACACTACATCACACGCGCTTACTCACACACTACTGCTGCTGTTACACGTTTTTAGCTTCCCTAATTCTGTTAAACAATCATAACGGACGAATGGATGACCCCTATAACACAGGATTTTCCTAGCATCGGGGTCATTTCTCTCTCAAAAATTGAGTAAGTACTATGTAATGTATAACCACATTAACGTGACATGCATTGTATTTCTTCTTCTTTTTTGCTAAATAAAAATTATTCTATTCTATTATTCTATTCTAAATATGTTGTGGTCGGCTTCCAGTCTAACCGGCTGCAGCTGAATACCAGTATTTTACATGGAGTGACTACCTATCTGACCTTCAAGACTCTGGAGAAATGTCTGGAGTTTTGGTCTTCCGACTAGCTACTATAGTGACTGTCAAAGATCTATGAATGACAGTCGGCTCCAACTGCTTAACGTGTCTTCCGAGTCACGGCAGAGTGTCGATATTTAATAGATGGTCACCCATCCACGAACCGACCGCGGCAAGTGTACCTTAACCTTCGATCGACCCGTGCGGCTGTTATTAAAAGTATTGTAGAAAGTTTTCGGCAGATGAGCCGCTATAGCTAAAATAAATAAATACTTACATTGATAGCGTTAAAATCTTATATGACATAAAATTGTTTTTTAAAAGAAAAAAAGAAAACAAAATAACTAAAATTACAATTATGTTATAAAATATTTATGTATTAAAATGTACAAATAAAGATGTTCTTTTAAATTTTTAGGAAAAATATCGTTTCCGGACATGCGTACGCCATCTCCCGTATCATCTGTACAGGGCTGCAGTGTCTTCCCAGGTAGTTATTATTTTCTTAGCTGAACTAACTCGTCACCAATCACTATCATCTGCCTAGCTATTTCCCAATCCAGTGCAACCGAGTGCAGCTGAATACACACACATGGATCGAGAAGGTATATACCTATATCCAAATCAACGACCCAGTTACTACGATACCCAGGTAACACGATACCACTTTTAAGACTAGTTGCCACGACTTTGACTATCCGTAATGACTGTCAGAGATCTACGAGTGACTGCTGGAACCGACGACGTAACATGTTTTCCGAGACACGGAGGGGTCTTGAATATTAACACACCGAACGCAGCAAGTGTAGCATAACCGTGATCGATTGTACTATAACTTGTGAACTGACGGAAGTTTAAATTTTATAATCATTATGCAATTCAAAACCTGTGCTTTTATCAGTTCCAGATAAAGCAACTAGCTGTAGCCGTTCACGGGACATGCGTACACCTTCTACGGAATCATCAGATCTGCCGCGCGAGTGTCACCGCGTGGGGTTCAGTCGCTTCCCACGTAAGAGTAATATGACATACGTATCTGCGGAAATACGACACGACGATGTACTTAAGGACCGGTAATTCGAAAACTAGATGCTACAAAACACAGATTTTGTACGAAAAACCTCAAAGCGCTCGACTCCAAAAGAGCAGAAATGACCAATTTACGATTTTACTTAATTTAAATGTGGGCCCAAATAGCACAAAACTGGTGCCCTGAGACACTGTGAGTGGAGGAAGGCCTTTGCCCAGGAGGGTGACAGCACAGGCTAGTAAAAAAAAGTCTCTTAATGATGCAATTCAAAAACTGTGCTTTAAACAGTTCCAGATAAAGCAACTAGCTGTAGCCGTTCACGGGACATGCGTACACCTTCTACGGAATCATCAGATCTGCCGCGCGACGTACCTACGTGTCACCGCGTGGGTTTCAGTCGCTTTCCACGTAAGCGTAATAATGACATACGTATCTGCGGAAATACGACACGACGATGTACTTAAGGACCGGTAATCCGAAAACTAGATGCTACAAAACACAGATTTTGTACGAAAAACCTCAAAGCGACTCCAAAAGAGCAGAAATGACCAATTTACGATTTTACTTAACTCATCATCTGCCTAACCTTTTCCCAACTATGTTGGGGTCGGCTTCCAGTCTAACCGGATGCTGCTGAATACCAGTATTTTACATGGAGCGACTGCCTATTTGACGTCCACAACCCAGTAACTGGGTAATACGATACCCCTTGGTAAGATTGGTTGTCAGACATTCGAGCTTCTGACGACCTGTAACGACTGTCAAAGATCCACTAATGACAGCCGGGACCAACGGCTTAACGTGCTCTCCGAGGCACGGAGGAGTCTTGGTATATAAAGATGGTCACCCATCCACGGACCAACCCCGGCAAGCGTAGGTTAACCTGATGGATTGACCCGTGCGGCTGTTATTACTTAGCCACGAGCTCCTAGATTTTACTTAATTTAACTATGGGCCCAAATAGCACAAAACTGGTGCCCTGAGAGACTGAGGCGGGGTCGCGGCAGACCACGTAGGAGATGGCGGGAATAGCTGGATAGGTTCCTTCAAAACTGGACGGAGGGCGCGCGGGCTCGCGAAAGATGGAAAGAGCGGAGGGAGGCCTTTGCCCAGGAGAGAGACACCACAGGCTAGCAAAAAAAAGTCTCTTTTAATGATGCAATTCAAAAACTGTGCTTTAAACAGTTCCAGATAAAGCAACTAGCTGTAGCCGTTCACGGGATATGCGTACACCTTCTACGGAATCATCAGATCTGCCGCGCGACGTACCTGCGTGTCAGAGCGTGGGGACCAGTCGCTTCCCACGTAAGCGTGATAATGACATATCTGCCGAAAATGACGCGACGGAAACAACGATGTACTTACTTTAAGGGCCGGTTATCCAAAAACTAGATTCAAAAAGCGCAATGTACGCGACTCTGAACGGAAATTACCACTTTTTGATTTTATTTGAAAATAGTTACATAGTTTTATATCTAGACACGCGACAGCGGCAGCGTATCAACCAAGTTCAAGCTTCTACTTACAGCATTGTAAGTAGAATTTAAAACGCAAAATAGTTCTGAAATCGAACCTGTTTCGGTTTTCTTTCGATTGAGCAAAGTACAATGCAATCACTTCAATAAAACAAGGATGAAACTAGAGCACAATTATATTTTTCTGGGCGGAAATATACTTATTAATTTCACTATTTAAAACTTGTTCCAAAACAGGCGAAAAGTGATTAACCTCTGTTCATTTACAATGAAAAGCACGGGTCTCCCTTGTTTCATCAAAAAGAAATTGCCAAATTATCACTTCCCAAACAATTTTCCGCATAATTTCATTTGTCAAATTATTACTTAGCAAAAATTCTCTTCACAAATTGTAACGCAAACCTAATGTTTGGCAAGTGAACATTTAAACATTAAGTTGTTTAGCAAATAGTACTTTTACCAATTTTTATAGAGTCAAAAATTTCAGTTTGTATAAGTCACTTTAACAATATAAAATTTGCCAAATATTTAGTATCGTCAGTTTCGGGTAGCGTGTTTATTTTCCATATTTTTTTTTTCTATATAATCTAGTCGTTTCTGGCACTCGCCGGCCGCTGCCGCGGCACCAAGCAAGTGTAGCATAACCGTGATCGATCGTACTAAAAGGTGAACTGACTGAAGTTAACATTTTATCATAAATATGCAATTCAAAACCTGTGCTTTTATCAATTTCAGATAACGCAACTAGCTGTAGCCGTTCACGGGACATGCGTACACCTTCTACGGAATCATCAGATCTGCCGCGCGACGTACCTACGTATCACAGCGTGGGGTCCAGTCTCTTCCCACGTAAACGTAATAATGACATACGTATCTGTGGAAATACGACACGACGATGTAGGTACTTAAGGACCGGTAATCCGAAAACTAGATGCTACAAAACACAGATTTTGTACGAAAAACCTCAAAGCGCTCGACTCCAAAAGAGCAGAAATAACCAATTTACGATTTTACTTAATTTAAATGTGGGCCCAAATAGCACAAAACTGGTGCCCTGAGACACTCAGGCGAGGTCGCGGTAGACCGCGTAGGAGATGGCGGGACGAACTGGATAGGTTCCTTCAAAACTGGAAGGAGGGCGCGCGGGCTCGCGAAAGATGGAAAGAGCGGAGGGAGGCCTTTGCCCAGGAGAGAGACACCACAGGCTAGCAAAAAAAGTCTCTTTTAATGATGCAATTCAAAAACTGTGCTTCAAACAGTTCCAGATAAAGCAACTAGCTGTAGCCGTTCACGGGATATGCGTACACCTTCTACGGAATCATCAGATCTGCCGCGCGACGTACCTACGTGTCAGAGCGTGGGGACCAGTCGCTTCCCACGTAAGCGTAACAATGACATATCTGCCGAAAATGACGCGACGGAAACAACGATGTACTTACTTTAAGGGCCGGTTATCCAAAAACTAGATTCAAAAAGCGCAATGTACGCGACTCTGAACGGAAATTACCACTTTTTGATTTTATTTGAAAATAGTTACATAGTTTTATATCTAGACACGTGACAGCGGCAGCGTATCAACCAAGTTCAAGCTTCTACTTACAGCATTGTAAGTAGAATTTAAAACGCAAAATAGTTCTGAAATTGAACCTGTTTCGGTTTTCTTTCGATTGAGCAAAGTACAATGCAATCACTTCAATAAAACAAGGATGAAACTAGCTCCTAACCTCTGTGCATTTACAATGAAAAGCACGCCTCGTAATTTCGGCCTGATGTCATCACCATCTTCTTTTTTTTTTTGAGGGAAATCATCCGATTTCTTCTCCCGCTCTGGGTGGAGCGGAAGGGCGTGTCAAACTTTTACTGACTAAAACCCACCCATGTTCCTTCAGTTGCCTTTTGCCAAGGTCCCGGTATCCCTTTCGGACTAACCCGCAACCCTGGCAGACATCGGTCCTAGCGAACCCCGCCAATTGTGCTGACATCTCTTTGAGGCGCGCGTGGAACACGACGCGCCATCGACCCGGGCGTGGTCCTAATCGGACGGCGAGCTACCCATTGCTCGCCGTCCGCAAGCCCGTGCCTATGGTGGCCGGGAATCCGCCTGGGATTCCCGACGCCCAAGGCGTCTCCAGCGGCGGCGGTTAGGTGCGTGGGGTCGCAAACTTTGCGTCTCCCTCACGCGTTCCACCTCCTCCTTCGCGAGCATTACTGCTTCGCAGAAGGAGGTGACTGCTTCCCATGCCCTCTCGCTCCGTACCATGGCCTGGACTAGGGCCGGACGCGAGAGGTCATTGCCGCCGATCGCCTCCACGAGGACACGGCGGGGCTCCGCCCAAGCAGGGCATACCGTATGCTCCACCGTGTCCTCCGGGCGATCCACACAGTGGTGAATGTCATCATCATCTGCCAAGCCTTTTCCCAACTATTTTGGGATCAGCTTCCAGTCTAACCGACTGCAGTTCAATACCAGTATTTTACAAAAAATGACCACTTATCTGACCTTTAAAACTCTATTACTGGGTAACACAATACCGTTTTCCAAAGCTAGTTGTCACATATTAGGGCTTTTGACTACCCGTAACATCTGACAGGGATCTATGAATGACAGCAGAAACCGACGCGCAGCGTGCTTTCCGAGACACGGACGGGTCTTTGTATGAAATGGATGGTCACCCATTCACCCGGATGGCCACCCCACCGAACGCAGCAAGTGTATCATAACCGTGATCGATTGTACTACAAAAAGGTGAACTGACTGAAGTTAAAATTTTATAATAATTCTGCAATTCAAAACCTGTGCTTTTATCAGTTCCAGATAAAGCAACTAGCTGTAGCCGGTCACGGGACATGCGTACACCTTCTACGGAATCATCAGATCTGCCGCGCGACGTACCTACGTGTCACAGCGTGGGGTCCAGTCGCTTCCCACGTAAGCGTGATACTGACATATCTGCTGAAAATGACGCGACGGAAACGATGATGTACTTAAGGGCCGGTAATCTGAAAACTAGATGCTTACAAAATACAGATTTTGTATGAAAAACCCTCAAAGCGAACCTCCAAAAGAGCAGAAATGCCCTGAGACACTGAGGCGGGGTCGCGGCAGACCGCGTAGGAGATGGCGGGACGGACTGGATAGGTTCCGACAAAACTGGAAGGAGGACGCACGGGCTCGCGAAAGATGGAAAGAGCGGAGGGAGGCCTTTGCCCAGAAGTGGGACATTAATAACTTTTTAATCAATAGTCAGTTAGTTAAGTTGTCATTGATTTATTAGTTTATCCATTTAAAAAATTGGTAATATGTACGATTACCATTTAGCACCTACTAACTAAAATTACAATTATGTTATAAAATATTTATGTATTAAAACTAACAAATAATGATGATCTTTTAATTTTTTAGGAAAACTATCGTTTCCGGACATGCGTACGCCATCTCCCGTATCATCTGTACAGGGCTGCAGTGTCTTCCCAGGTAGTTATTATTTTCTTAGCTGAACTAACTCGTCACCAATCACTATCATCTGCCTAGCTATTTCCCAACCCAGTGCAACCGAGTGCAGCTGAATACACACACATGGATCGAGAAGGTACGTATATCCAAATCAACGATCCAGTTACTAGGTAGTACGATACCACTTCCTAAGACTGGTTGGCAAGATTTCTGAGGTTCTTTTTGAGATTTTGGCTATCCATAATGACTGTCAGAGATTACGTCGTCGTCGTCGTCAGCAGTCACTCGCAGATGTGACTGCTGGGACCGACGACGTAATATGTTTTCCGAGACACGGAGGGGTCTTGGTATAAAATGGGTGGTCATATATTAACACACCGAACGCAGCAAGTGTAGAATAACCGTGATCGATTGTACTATAACGTGTGAACTGAATGAAGTTAAAATTTTATAATAATAATAATGCAATTCAAAACCTGTGCTTTTATCAGTTCCAGATAACGCAACTACGTGTAGCCGTTTACGGGACATGCGTACACCTTCTACGGAATCATCAAATCTGCCGCGCGACGTACCTACGTGTCACAGCGTGGGGTCCAGTCGCTTCCCACGTAAGCGTGATTATGACATATGTGCCGAAATGATGCGACGGAAACTACGATTTACTTAAAGGCCGGTAATCCGAACACTAGATGCTTACAAAATACCGCGGGCGCGGGCAAATGATACTGTAACATTCACGCGGGCGCGGGCAAATGATACTGTAACATTCACGCGGGCGCGGGCAAATGATACTGTAACATTCACGCGGGCGCGGGCAAATGATACTGTAACATTCACGCGGGCGCGGGCAAATGCTAGCATTTGCCCGCGCCCGCGTGAATGTCGGACGTAAGTCGTTACCACTGGACCACCACTGCTCTCATATTATATTTGACACTGTTTGCGTAATATTGGGCCTCCACCTATGAAATTGTCGTTTCTTTCTTACAAATAGAGAACCTCGCCACTTCTATGATTTAAAATATTCATCAATTGCTTGGTGTTATATCGAATAATGACCATCATAGACAACTACCAATAGTAAAAAAAACCTTATTACTTGTAGTTTTCTAAACATAAAAAATACCCTAAAAATTACTCCAAATTTTGTTAGCAGAAATTACCACATTTTTTTTTACTTAGCTAAAACTTATATTTGTGGCATGCGTTATCTTAGTTTGTAAACATTAGTGCATAAAAGTTTTAAAACATTAGTGTTCATGGTTGTTAAATTAAGAAAATGTTAGTATGAAAAATGCAACTTCTTTAAAATTCCACATACATAACGCTGATTTCATAGGTCGGCACCTAATATTTTGTTGTGCATGAGATTTATTTTCTTAGCTGAAAGATATCAAGAAAAAACTTTAATTCCAATGTTATAAAATAACTAAAACTATAACTTCTATTTTTAAATGTTTTAGATAAAACATCCGGCTTTTGCCATTTTCCGGACATGCGTACTCCATCTACAATATCATCAGTACTGCAGTGCAAAGTATCTAGTCCTTGCGGTATCGACTGGTCCTGTCTCTTCCCAAGTAAAGTAAACATTGCCTAGCTTTTTTTAAACATTCAGTAAAGCAATTGCACATTTTTTTACAAACAGCGTCCCCCTGCCAATATCATGCAGGTGTCAAAAGATCCTTGTAGCATTGTAAGTTAACATTCTGTGTAGGTACAGATATAATGTTATTCATAACGTGTGCTTTTAATTTTTAGGTGAAACTTACAACTGTTGCCGTTTACCCTCTCAAATGCGATCTACTGAATCGACAGAACAACTGAGCGCCATACCTACGTATTCTGATAGTCACGTGCCGTTGCATGATTCTCGGCAACATTCTGGTCGGCTTCGACACAATATGCATAAGTATCCTACCTCTCCCACGAAACATGATCGACAGCATAGCCGATATAAAGTGACCAACTCGCCTTGTTATGATTATAATCCATCTAAAGCACGTAAGCAACACGGAAGGTCAATGCGGAACGAAGATACAACTTCACCCACAGAAGCAGGCAAGTCATTATTATTTTGAACCTCTCCTATATGTATTTATGCCCGTTTTTTTACATACAAGCGACTCCTATATAGCTAAGTACAAGACTACAATGTTCTTTTGGCGCGTAGCGTATGTAGGTTCAATTGTTTCCCACTGCTGGGCAAAGGCCTCCCTCTCTCTTTCCACCACTCCTCTGTCCAGAGATGCTGCCAAGGTCCAATCTTTATTGAAGGAGTCCAACTAATCCCGCCATCTCCGCCTGCCGCGATGTTGTTTGCCATATGAAGCGTTAGGTTAGGTTCCTAATGTCTGTCAATATTGCTACATAGAAATATATGGCTAGGCAACCAATAAGAGATGCATCAGCCTGACGCAACATTACTCACTTTGATCATTCAGCCAGCAACCACTATGCGATGACCAATCAAAATTGCTGCTGAAATCTTTGGTTTTGCGCTGAGTAACTGATTAAAGTTTACGCATTACTTCTAAGTGTCACCTAATGTTAAGTTTCAAAGATAGATAATTCCTTGGTAAAACTGTTGGTGATGCTATCTGACTGCATTAGGCATCGACTGCAAGTAGGTATCGGTTTGGTTACATGTATGGAGTACAATGGTGAGACAGTCCCAAGACAGAGCAATCGAGTCTTCTGAATTCTGAGTCTTCCCTTTTTCATGTGCAGGCTGTCTGGTAGACGGCTCCGGATCGAGGCGGTTGCGAAGTACCTATTTGGATAAGCTTTGAAAAATATTACACATTAATCTCCGGGTAACCGATACTGTCTAGCCTGCAGCCTGAACGTGTGGACAGGCACCAGACATCTATTTCATTACGTATTTATTAAGGGCGCACCCTACCTCAGATTTTATCTCGCTCGCACCATACTACTCGCGACCTGAGTGAGAACGAGACGGAGTGGGGCGCTAGCGGCTCTAAAGCGTCGAATAGTTTATGTAATTGCTTTTTACGGTGAAAATAATGGTAATAAAAAAAAACATAAGACCTGCTTTATAGATAGTTCAGTTATTATGCAAAGTTTCATGATCTAATTTGAAGTATTTTTTTAATACCAGCGGTTTAAAGTTCTGTTTAGAGGTAAGTTTGTTTTTTTATCTATCGAGAAAATTTTATGTAATCGTGTTTTCGCCAAACATAGGACCTAGCATCAATCCTCAACTTTAACATATTATATTCATTTCAAAATGAATGCTGCAGTATTTTTGGCATCACGGAGGATCATGCTAAGCAATTTGAGGTAGGGTGTGCCCTTAAGTAATAGACTACAAGCTCACGAAATGAAGTTGATACAGATTCTTTTGATAGTAACAAAGATGTTTTACAAAACGCCTTTGTCTGTTTAATTCGGTCACCAGGATTAAAACGCATAGCCTAACTGGCTTTTAACAAAATAACAGTACCTGGCAGCCATAATATCGGTGCATAATGAGGAGGCCATGTTGTAGCGACGAATTAGTTCTTCAATAATTCTCAAACTATAACTCAACACATTTATTTCAATTAAGGGGGCGTGTATTGACAGCAAAAAATCATATTTCACCCGCGCAACCCTTACCTACCCCTCTCATTAAACACGACGAAAACAAAACACAATGCCTTCCCGCCAGCAGAAACTTTTCGTCTGGCGTTTATAGAATTCGAATTTCAATCTTCTGTAGTTTATTTTGCTTATACGATACGCTAAGCTTGAATTCAGAACTATGGATCATGTTCATGTTTTGGAACTAGAAACTCAATGTTGACGTGAAAAAGTTCAAATTTAAATGTTACCAAATTTTATTTAGGACCTTGTACAATTTGTACCTAATGACGTCTTTGTGGAAAACTGTGTTACCAAGTAATAAATATAATGCTATATCGTGGATTTCTCTCTTTGGAATATCGTGCAAAGTGATACCCAAGTAAAAAATAATATTCGTATAATGAATTTTGCACTGTATTGTGCAACGAATATGGCATGTGTCATGAAAACCTTTCCTGCGCCAAACGCGAACAATCCCCTACGAAAACATTTGAAACATGTGAAAAAGAGGCCGAGTTCTGTACAAAAGAAATAAATGAAGGATTGTCGGCTTCACCACTAAAAGAATTGACATCTATTCAGCGATGTAAATGGGTGCCAAAGTACCAAAGGGACTAATTATAACAAGGGCCCGAGGTACGCGGCTCAGTACCTGCGCTGTGTTTTGGGCGCGCGCCCGGCGCGTTTTGGACGCTCGTCAAACGCAAAAAGATTTCCACATTTTGTTGTAACTTTTGAACCGTGTTTCTTTTAAGTTTATTACTAATGCGGAGAAAATGACAAGGAAAAATAGTGATTAAGGAACTCGCGTCCAAGCGTCAAGGGCACGGTTAGGCTTCATTAACGGAGACGCGAGGAGTCGCGCGTGGCTTTGGGCGGCGCGGCCCGCACTGAATTCAAACATATGGCGTTGTATGAGTGCGTTTACGGAGACGCGATTTTACACGCGTTTGTTTGAAATGGAGCGTTTTTTACGGCGGAGCCCGCGCATGGCGTAGCCGCGTCACACGCGGTGTTTCATCACGGCGGCGCATACAGCAGCAATTCTCGATGAAGCGATGCCCGCGGCATACCTTCTCCCAGTCTTATTTGTAAATCGCACAACGGAGATGCAAGTTGAGAGTAGCAAGTTGCGACATGTGCAGGCCTAACGGCGCCCGGCATGGGCGCTCGCTTAGACTGCAGCGCTTGATAAAATTCGTTACATAGGAATTCATACAATTTTATTGAGCGCCCGAAACGCAGCGTACAAAATGCGCGTCTCGGGCGCTTGTTATAACTAGTCCCTTAGTAGAAAGTTTAGTATGGTCCCTCTTTTTAACTGTTGAAATTGTAGCTTTGAAAACATGCCAAGTTGCATTATAACTTTAGGCCTCATTTACGGAGACGCGGGGCGTGGCGCGTCGCGTGCAGTGTGGCGTCACGCGGCGCGTCTGACGTTTTTTCTGTTTACGGTGCGGCGGCGCGTGAAGCGGCACTTATCATCCCACGCGTTAACATAACATATGGCAGTATACGTCTTGATTGTCGCTGCTTTTTTTGGGGTTATAATATATATTTTTTAAATGTGCTAATTAAAACCTTTCATTTGATACCCAACATGGTATGATTAAAAAATATTTTTTGTTGTTCATGATATGTCATCTAGAGGGCGCCATTTTCAATTTAATGTAAATGTTTTATTGACATAAAAAGGTGTTACATTCTAATTTGAAGCCCTGACTCCTGAGCTAGGTGGAACCTGTGTTACAGGAGCCAGTGTCTTCACCCGTTTTTTTTTTAAACTTAACAATTTATGCAATAAAATTAAAACAATATAAATTTAGTGCATGCATGCTTGCTCGTGAGTGGTTTATGTATGTTTGTGTGTTTTGTGTGTACGTGAGTGTGTTGTAGGATTGTGTGTGTATGAGTGTATGTGTGTGTGTGTGACTGATTGTGCTTTGGTCTTCATATAGCCTTTGACCAGCGGACGATCAAGAAGCTTCCAACGATACCTCATTTGTCAAATTGTGATGAGTCTTTTAGAAGATAATATGAGGGAACAGACATAGATAAATACATAGAAACCGGTCAAAATCATAACCCTCCTTTTTGCTTCGCCGCAGTCAGGTAAAAACTAAAACCCAACTACGACAAAAAAGTCAAATAAAGAGATACAAACAAGACATCACGGACAGACCAATTAAAAATCCGGAGTCATACGTAATCTGTTCGAGTTCGATAACCGAAGAATAAAGGTATTATTCTAAACAAGTTTTATTTAGGTCAGTCGCTCCAATTGTTCGTCTAAGGGTCACCTTACAAGAAGTTTGTCAAAAAAAGTGGGAGTAAACGAATTTGGATCCTGAGTAAATCGCAATAAGATTTAATCTCCAGTGCGAACTTTCAAATGAACGTAGAATGGGCTCGTTGGCTATGTTGTAAATTTTCTCCGCAAGAAAATTCACCGCAATACAGAGCAATGGCGCTAGTTGTACCTACTTCTTTCTATACTCCGTGCTACTATATCAGTCAAAAATCTGTCAAATAAAATGTATGTCATCTTGAGTTTTCAAATATCAAAATTGAATTTTATATGTTTATTTAGACTCGGTATTTATTTATTTATCAATCAATAACACTTATAATATTCGTTTTGGAAGTGGTTTTAGTGTTTATTTCATGTTTTCTATGTCTCAGTTTCTTTTGTGGAATGTGATAAATTACGAAAATATTATTTACGAAAATAAATAATATCTCAGCGCAGCTAAAAATTTGAGCGCAGTCCTCTCGTCTCAACAGAGCGACGCCGACTGATTTGTGAAACAAAAATATGCTTGAAGTTCCCGTAATGTGCGACGGAAGATGGCTTCTTCCACGAACTAAGAACGTCGTAAGTCCTACAAGCTTTGATTCGTAATAAAACCAAAAATAAAAGGAATAAAAAAAAAAGCCTACACAATTTTTTTTGCCTTGTTTTAATACATATAATCATCTATTTTTTATCATAATAGGCATAAGCATTTTAAATACAAATCGAAAATACGTGAAAATTAGAGGTAACTTCGTGATATTTTTTTATCGAGAAAATTTTAATATTTTGTGTTTCTGTTACACAAAAAGTTTGGAAATATCATGTAGTTACTCATACTATTTTTATTTTATACCTAAGTCTTATCAATTTTATGAAAAATCAAATTGAAGACAGGCAATTTTGGTTACGTCCCGGCCTTAAACCATTTCCAGGCACATTTGAATATTGTGAGTTGAAGCTAGTTGCCCATTCCAAAACGTAGATCTCTATGGAGGAGAACGGGCATGAAACTCCAAGGACACTCTTCTAAATACAGGCTGTAAGGGTAAACAGTCTTGTCATTCAAACCATGGGTAGTTCACTTAAATATAAAAATAAATGACCGGACACAACAAAAAAAAAACGTCATTTTCATTAAAAGATTTTAAAAAGTTTCTATCCGACACCGTGCTCTCTAGCGAAATAGCTGACTGACTGAGGGAGGGGTCGCGCTCGCGGCCGGTCAGGTCACATCCCGTACCCCCCGCCCGTGTTGAGACGCAAGTTCGTTGCCCTAGCGCATAGGACAACGATCTTGCGTCTCTTGCGGTAAAAAGTAGATTAAAAAAAAGAAAAACAAAGTTGTAATTTTCCATTGATTTTACGTTCTATAAATGAAACCAAACCACTGGTTGCAAGCATAACGGTGTTTACCCTAAAACCCTGTATATTTATGTAGTTATTGCAAAATATTTTTGTTGCTTCTACATTTGAGAACAATGTAAAAAAAAATATTAGGCCCCAACCTTTTTTTTTTTTTTGATTGTGGGAAATCATCCAATGACTTCTCCCGCTCTGGGTGGAGCGGAAGGGCGTGTAAGACTTTTACTGACTAAAACCCACCCGTGTTCCTTCAGTTGCCTGTTGCCAAGGTGCCGGTATCCCTTTCGGACTAACCCGCAACCCTAGCAGGCATCGGTCCTAGCGGACCCCACCAATTGTGCTGACATCTCTTTGAGGCGCGCGTGGAACACGACACTCCATCGACCCGGGCCTGGTCCTAATCGGACGGCGAGCTACCCATTGCTAACAACGGCGGTGGTTAGGGGCGTGAGGGCGCAAACTTCGCCTCTCCCTCACGCGTTCCGCCTCCTCCTTCGCGAGCATTACTGCTTCGCAGAAGGAGGTGACTGCTTTCCATGCCCTCTTGCCTCTGGCCTGGACCAGGGCCGGACGCGAGAGGTCACCGCCGCCAATCGCCTCCAAGAGGACATGGTGGGGCTCCGCCCAAGCATGGCATACCTCCACCGTATGCTCCACCGTGTCCTCCGGGCGATCCACACAGTGGTGACACCCGGGCGTTTCCTCCCGCCTTATCCGAAACAGGAACCTCCCGAAGCAACCGTATCCGGTGAGGACCTGCGTCAGGCGGAAGGTGAGGACGCCGTGGCGCCTCTCTAGCCACTCCTCAAAGAGGGAACTTATTGCCGCAATTGTGGCGTGCCCAGCACTGGGTTGCGACAATCGCACTCTCCATGCCGCCATGAGATCCTGCCGGAGCTCTGTCCGCTGTGCCGCGATTTCTCGCGGCAGCGGAGTTACGCCCCGGCGCTTCATGTCCTCGCGCCACTCCCATATGTGCGCGAGGATTTTTGCCTCCAGATCCGATGGCGGTAATCCGGCAAGGAGGCTCGCCGCCTCACGGGAGACCGTGCGGTATCCCCGGGCCAGCCGAATGGCCATGACCCTTTGGGACGCGTTCAACCGGTGGGCTGGTCGCAGCCTAAAGCCCAAAACACACACAGAGTGGGTGCGGGGCGGGAGGGGGTCGGGTCGTTTTCATCGCGTGAGTCGCGCGGTTCATCGAGTTCACACAGAGCGCGGGCGCGGGGCGGCAGCGGGTCGGGCGCGTGTCGGGCGCGGTACGGCAGCGGGTCGGGCGCGGTTGTACTTTGACAAGCGGCAGCAGTTGCAGTGTGAAAATGTCGGGTGATTCTGACACGGAAGAAGAATTATTATTTTTACTTATTTTAAAAAGAAGAAAGCGAAAATGGAAAAGGTTGTAGGTTCATGACATTAATAAAAAAAGACAACGAATGTAACGACGCTTCACCCGCATTGCTATTCTGTAACCATCTAATCTTGAAAACTTAGGTGAAGTGAGCGTGGAGTGAGTCATTGTCATCGATACCTACTAATGCTAAGGCAAGTGACAGTTCACTCCAAGCTCACTTTGATATTTTACTACACTTAGTTTTCACGGAGGTATTTTTACAGAATAGCACAACCACCCGCTCCCGTCCCGCGCTGTTGTATCGGCGGGCGCGGCTCCCGCTCCGCGCCCGACCCGCGCCCGCGTTCTGTGTGTTGACATCCATATCGACGGTGGAAAGGTAAAATGGCTAAAGCGCCATTTTGGTCGATATTGAGTTATATATATCACTGAACTGGATTTTTTTTCTGCGTCGATTGGTCTACCTTTCGCGTCGATTTGAGCACTTTTTTGGCGCTTTTGGCAGTACAAATTTTGTTGCTTTTTTCATGTAGTCATGGTTTAAAGCGACATTTTTATGATGATTCTGAAGTTTATGTCGCTTTAGTGATTGTGCTCACTGTACATTCATGTTTGACAATGCTTTAGCATTTTTGCGTTTCTCTATTTCATGTATAAATACCTTATTAGTAGTTTTACCTGAACTACATTATTACTTGTGTGGCAGTTTAGCAAAAGTCGTTTCTTTTTAATTTAGCGCTTTGGCGCTTTAGCAATAGTGCTCGTAAATATTTTCGTAAAGAACGATAGTTCAGAGTTGTTTTAGATTCCAAATATTATTTAAAATTGTATATTAGTCAGTCTGTACATGCTTTAATGTAAGAAAGTATTGATTTTAGAACTAAAAACTTGTTAATTTAAAGTAAGTGTACCTACTTCGTAAATAAATTTTGTCAGCATTGCAAATCTAATTACAAGTCCATGTTCTTGCGTGTAACTTAGAATATTAGTGATTTCTAGCAACGTCAACAGGGCAGACAGCTGCAGTTGCCTCTGTCGTTGGCAAAGTGCTGCTCACGTATATGAGTACTAAGAGTATAAAGCAGTTAAAATTCTATGATTTAAAAGATAATGCCCATTTTAAAGATGATGCCCATTTTGGTACCCCTCCAATAGCCATGATAGCTCTTTTTACTATTATTTTTACTTTGTTTCTTACTGTTATGCAACTGTTTAGCTTAGGATAGTTCAGTCTTTCTTGTTGATTCCGGCTATCTTTTATGGGGTTTGTTATTGTTACATGTTTCGTTTGAATAGTAGAAGAGCTTTTAGGTTTGAGTTTGGGTCTGATAAACAAGTTGTCTAAATTATATGTATTTGGGCACATACTAAATGAAGCTGGCAGTCTTAATTACCAAGTCGATAGGTCGTGTCTCGGAAAGCCCGTTAAGCCGTTGGTCCCGGCTCTCATTTAACACAGTAGATCTTTGACAGTCGTATCGGGTAGTCAGAAGGCCGAAAGTCGAATATCCAGCTTAACAAGGAGTATCCCAGTGCTTGTATTGTAGAGGTCACATAGTAAATCGCTCCATGTAAAATACTGGTATTCAACTGCATCCAGTTAGATTCAAAGATAATCCTTACGTAGTTCGGAAAAGACTAGAGAGGAGATGAACGCCTTTTTTAAAATAATTAATAGCAAACGTCGTAAAAGATCGGGGGTAAGATGATCGATCACTATGAAATGTTGGTACTTACTTATGGGAAAGTGATTTGTGACATTTCTAAGTACTCTTACCTCAGTTGGTCCAAAAGAGTCTTTGAATCCTTATTCGAAACTGGATCGATTGCCATCATAAAAATAAGGTGTAAGAATTAACGATTTTCTAGCTGAATGGGCCATTTTTCCAATATCTATTAATACAGCTAGCAATTACTCTAGATGTTAAGGACAGTCGTCTAAGACCGTATTTCTATAGCTACAACACGTCGTCACAACTTCTGCCCTGTATTACTACGATCGGACAAGAGATAGAGACAAAGGCCATTGAAATTCTTGAACTGAATTATTCAATATTAATATCTTTCTAATGATGTATCATTTATTCTTTTTGGAGCGGGTACCAGCTTCCATACATTTCCTGGCATCATCCTTCAAATGTGTTTGTGTTCTAAGGACTATTTTGATAAATTGTAACACGATTTTGTTGTGCGTTGACAAGAAGATGGCACAATAAGCACAGAATTATTTAGAGTTTAAGTATCTTAGTGCCAAAAATGATCAGTTATTATCTATTAAATGTTGATTTATTTGTTTAAACTTATAACTAATTACTTACATTGAATATTTAGTGGTACTAACCATGATAAACAATGGTTTGCATTTTTCATTCTAACATTTTATTGATTTATATAACAGCCACAGACAGACAAATTAAAAATCCGGTGTCACACGTGTTGGGCCATAAATCGAACAGATTACGTGTGACTCCGGATTTTTTATTTGTCTGCCTGTGGTGTCTTGTTTACACCTTTTTAGTCGTAGTTGGGTTTTAGTTTATATTACTTTTTTTTTATTCTTTTGGGGTTATAATATATATATATTTGAAATATGCACATTAAGCCCTTTCATTTGATATCCAACGTGATACGATTAAATTTTTTTTTTTTTTGTTCCCGACTTTATGTCCTCTGGAGGGCGCCATTTTTAATTTAATGTGACATCACAGACGCTTCCAATGATACCTCATTTGTCAATTTGTGATGAGTGGTTTAGAAGATAGGAAGGAACAGATGAACATACATACATACATACATAACCGGTCAAAATCATAACCCTCCTTTTTTCTTCGCCGTAGTTGGGGAAAAGACTTATCTAAGTTATCTTATAATTATTATTCTTTACTTTATTTTTTCCATAGCTACCCGTTACGTCACAGTGGTATAGAATACCAGGCCTACGGTTTTTTTTTATGTCGCATCGCTTGTCTGCCTTTTTGAGTACAGCTTTTTTATTCATAGTATTTCTAAAAGTCGATCTGGCTATTTCAGATCACTCGAAGACAGGAACCTCCATGCTTGAAAGTTTAAACCACACGGGCCCTAGTCAACGTCGAGCGATCCAGCAGTCTAACATGCCAAAAGTCTCCACTACTGAAGAGGATCACGTATGTACAAGTGTAGAGAGAGGCGCGCGCACTATGACAAACGAAATAACAAGCCAGCAGCCGCACCATCCGGTGGACCAGCAGCCGCGCCATCAAGCAAGCCAGCAGCCGCGCCATCAAGGAAGCCAGCAACCGCACCATCAAGTGATCCAGCAGCCGCACCAAAAAGCGAACCACCAGTCGCGCCATCAGGAGAGCCAGCAACCGCGCCATTACGCAAACCAGCAGCCACGCCGTCAGGTCACCTTGCAGTCTAAAAAACCAGAAGACTCCTCTAGTGAAGAGAATTGTATATCATATGAAGATATAAAACGCATCATAAAAAATGAAATAAGCCAGCAGCCGCGCTATCAGGCACGACAGCAGCCGCGCCATTATGCAAGCCGGCAGTCTAAAATGCCAAAAGACTCCGCTAGTCAAGAGAATTGCTTTTATGAAGACATAGACGACGCAGGCACCATAAGAGATGACAAAAAAAGTCAGCAACCACGACTTCGGTCAAGCCAGCAGCTGCGCCATCAGATTAACCGGCAGACTAACACGCCAAAACACTCCGCTTGTGAACTGGATTGCATTTGTGAAGACGCAGACACCATAACAGATGAAATAAAAAGTCAGGAGTCACGACTTCGGCCAAGCCAGCAGCCGCGCCATGAGGCAAGCCGGCAGTCTAACACGCCAAAAGCCTCCGCTGGTGAACAGGATTGCATTTGTGAAGACTTAGATGACGCAGACACCATAATAGATGAAATAACAAGTCAGCAATCACGACTTCGTTCAAGCCGTCAGCCGCGCCATCAGACAAGCCAGCAGTCTAACACGCCAAAAGACTCAGCTAGTGAAGAGGATTGCATTTGTGAAGACGCAGACACCATAACAGATGAAATAACAAGTCAACAGCCACAACTTCGGTCAAGCCGGCAGCCGCGCCATCAGACAAGCCAGCAGTCTAACACGCCAAAAGACTCAGCTAGTGAAGAGGATTGCATTTGTGAAGACGCAGACACCATAACAGATGAAATAACAAGTCAACAGCCACAACTTCGGTCAAGCCAGCAGCCGCGCCATCAGGCAAGCCAGCAGTCTAACACGCCAAAAGACTCAGCTAGTGAACAGGATTGCATTTGTGAAGACGCAGACACCATAACAGATGAAATAACAAGTCAACAGCCACAACTTCGGTCAAGCCAGCAGCCGCGCCATCAGGCAAGCCAGCAGTCTAACACGCCAAAAGATTCAGCTAGTGAACAGGATTGCATTTGTGAAGACGCAGACACCATAATAGGTGAAATAACAAGTCAACAGCCGCGCCATCTGGCGAGCCAGCAGCTGCGTCAGCAGGAGAGCCAGCAGCCGCGCCATCAGGTAAGCTTGCAGTCTAAAAAACCAAATGACTCCTCTAGTGAAGAGAATTGTATATTATGTAAATATACAAATGGCACAGGCAGTATAACAGATGAAATAACAAGCCAGCAGCCGCGCTATCAGACAAGCCAGCAGCCACGCCATCAGGCAAGCCAGCAGCCACGCCATCAGGCAAGCCAGCAGCAGCGCCATCAGGCAAGCCAGCAGTCTAACATGCCAAAAGACTTCGCTAGTGAACAGGATTGCATTTGTGAAGACACAGACACCATAACAGGTGAAATAACAAGTCAACAGCCGCGCCATCCGGCGAACCAGCAGCCGCGCCATCAGGAGAGCCAGCAGCCGCGCCATCAGGTAAGATTGCAGCCTAAAAACCCAAATGACTCCTCTAGTGAAGAGAATTGTATATTATGTAAATATACAAATGGCGCAGGCAGTATAACAGATGAAATAACAAGCCAGCAGCCGCGCTATCAGGTAAGCCAGCAACCGCGCCATCAGGCAAACAGACAGTCTAAAATGCCAAAAGAATCCGCTAGTGAAGAGAATTGCATTTGTGAAGACAAAGACGACGCAGACACCTTAACAGATGAAATAACAAGCCAGCAGCCGCGCTATCAGTTAAGCCAGCAGCCTCGCCATCTGGTAAGCTTGCACTCTAAAAAACCAAATGACTCCTCTAGTGAAGAGAATTGTATATTATGTAAATATACAAATGGCACAGGCAGTATAACAGATGAAATAACAAGCCAGCAGCCGCGCCATCAGGCAAGCAACGAATTCGCTAGTGAGGAGAATTGCATTTGTGAAGACAAAGACGACGCAGACACCTTAACAGATGAAATAACAAGCCAGCAGCCGCGCTATCAGTTAAGCCAGCAGCCTCGCCATCTGGTAAGCTTGCACTCTAAAAAACCAAATGACTTCTCTAGAGAAGAGAATTGTATATTATGTAAATATAAAAATGGCGCAGGCAGTATAACAGATGAAATAACAAGCCAGCAGCCGCGCCATCAGGCAAGCAACGAATTCGCTAGTGAGGAGAATTGCATTTGTGAAGACAAATACGACGCAGACACCTTAACAGATGAAATAACAAGCTATCAGCCGCGCAGTCAGGCAAGCCAGCAGCGACGGGGTCAGGCAAGCCAGCAGCCGCGCTGTCAGGCAAGCCGGCAATCTAAAATGCCAAAAGACTCCGCTAGTGAAGAGGATTGTATTTGCAAAGACAAAGACGATGCAGACACCTTAACATATGAAAAAACAAGCAAGCAGCCGCGCTGTCAGGCAAGTCAGCAGCCACGCTGTCAGGCAAGCTATCAGCGGCGCGGTCAGGCAAGCCAGCAGCCGCGCTGTCAGGCAAGCCGGCAGTCTAAAATGCCAAAAGACTCCGCTAGTGAAGAGGATTGCATTTGTGAAGACAAAGACGATGCAGACACCTTAACATATGAAAAAACAAACAAGCAGCCGCGCTGTCAGGCAAGCCAGCAGCCGCGCTGTCAGGCAAGCGAGCAGCCTTGCTGTCAGGCAAGCCAGCAACCGCGCTGTCAGACAGGCCATCGGCCGCGCTGTCAGGCAAACCAGCAGCCTCGTCTTCAGACAAGCAGGAAGTCTCAAAAGCTAAAATTCTGCGCTGCTAAAGAGGATTTTGAAGAACATCAAAAGACAAAAAACCTCAGTAATTACGGGTTTTGCGTATGTCAAGATGTAGAGGAAAGAAACAGGTTATGTAACCAAGCAAGCCAGCAGCCGCGCCATCAAGTAATCCAGCAACTGCGCCATCAGGCAAACCAGCAACCATTCGATCATGAGAGCCAACAACCGCGCCATCATGCAAACCAGCAGCCACGTCATCAGCTAAGCGTGCAGTCTAAAAAACCAGAAGACTCCTGTAGTGAGGCGAAGCGAGATATAAAGGGCGCAGGTATCATTACAAACGAAATAACGAGACAGCAGTCGTGCTATCAGGTAAGCCAACAGCCGCGCCATCAGGCATGCTGGCAGTCTAAAACGCTAAAAGACTCCGCTGCTATAGAGGATTTTGAAAGTAAAGGCATTGAGGGCCCAAGCGTTGTAACAGATGAAATAGAAAGCCGGGACCCGTGTTTTCACTTTGCCATTGCTGGTAAAGAAAATTGTGAATGTTACCAAAAGCCAAAAAACTTCACTAGTTATGAGTTTTGCGTATGTCAAGACGTAGAAGCAAGAAACAGGTTACATAACCAAGCAAGCCAGCAGCCGCGCCATCAAATGATCCAGCAGCCGCGCCATCATGCAAACCAGCAGCCACGTCATCAGCTAAGAGTGCAGTCTAAAAAACCAGAAGACTCCTGTAGTGAAGCGAAGCGAGATGTAAAGGGCGCAGGCCTCATTACAGACGTAATAACAAACCAGCAGCCGCGCTATCAGGTAAGCCAACAGCCGCGCCATCAGGCAAGCCGGCAGTCTAAACCGCTAAAAGACTCCGCTGGTATAGGGGATTTTGAAAGTAAAGGCATTGAGGGCCCAAGCGTTGTAACAGATGAAATAGAAAACCGGGACCCGTGTTTTCACTTTGCCATTGCTGGTAAAGAGAATTGTGAATGTTACCAAAAGCCAAAAAACTTCAGTAGTTACGAGTTTTGCGCATGTCTAGACGTAGAAGCAAGAAACAGGTTATGCGACCCTTCAGACCAGATCCAGCACCAGCCACAAACGGCAGCGAAAATAAGAAAGAGCATAATAACAAAAATAATTTCTAGTATCAGAAAATCAATTTCTCATAAAATTGATGAAGCCCCAACAGACGTATGCAAGTGTAACGGCCAAGAAGAAACTGCCATATGTAAGTGTAAGGGGGAAAAAGGCATATGTAAGTGTAAGGAGGAAAAAGGCATATTATTATGTAAGTGTAAGGCGGAAAAAGGCATAATATGTAAGTGTAAGGAGGAAAAAGGCATATGTAAGTGTAAGGAGGAAAAAGTCATTTGCGGTTGTGAGGAGGTCATCTGTGAGTGCCCCGAAGATAGAAAAAAATCTGTGAAGCCACAATCTCATCATCCTGTACAAACGATGCCTGAACAGGATGATGAGATTGCTACTTCACAGAAGCTTACTGAACCCCAGCCTCAACAGATGCCTCCTGGTGCTGCGCTTGAAGTGATTTATGATGGATATCCTTACGAACATAATTGTGGATGGATAGATATTGTGGAACTCATGAGATTGAGGTCAGAGTTGACAGAGGCAACGTCAGGATTCAAAGTATGTAAGAAGGCAAAAGAACAACAAAGAACGAGCAATGTCATTTTTGAGGAACCGGACCCGGAAGCTGAAATTGAATTGGATTTTGAAGATGCCATCAAATACTATGTGGGTAAGAACCTACATCTATTTCGCGATATAGTGCCGCGTGAATTAGACCAGGAGATCTATCAAGGCAAAAAAGCCAAAAAAAAGGGAAAAGACAGTTCAGAGGATTCAGATGAAGACGAAAAAATCCGATCACCAAAAGAATTATGTGAATGTCCTTATGGATTCCCACCCCCGGAAATATCTTACGAAACTATTACACTTTCACCGGAAGCTTCTGAAGAGCTAGCAAAGCAGTATCCTAAGGGAATGAAACTTTGCCTTGGCGGCACAGGTCTCTCACCGTTCACAGGTGCGAAACCTGTGCCTACTATAGCCAGGACGTCTGGTCGCACCGGCGCGGTCGGCACCGGCGGTCGCAGAGGCGGCGCGTCTAGATAGCTAAGCAATTCGTAAATACACCATTTCTTATGTCCATATTTCAGAGTTTATGTTAAGTAGCAATGTAAGGCTACCGTTTTTATGTATTTTTTTAAGAAAATCAAGTGGAGTGTATTTTTTTGATAACGTTATTTGTAATAATACATTTTATTTTGACTTGAGATATTATCTTTATTTTTACAAGCCATCACTCATTATAACAGCACCGCTCCAGCGCAGGGCCGGGCCAGTCCTGTGTAGAGACATTTAGTATGAGAGATGATCATCGTATGCAATCCTACAAGGATCTTTTGGCGCGCCCACGCTCCTACCTACGGCGAGCTTGTCTATAGCTATTCTCAGTCAACACTTGACACTATGCTATGCGTGGCCAAAATCAGAACTAGCACCGAAATCTTGTCGGTCACACACCAAGTCCGTTGTGTGTATGTGGGACTTATTTGTGCTATTTATTGTTTTGTGAAATGTAATGAAAAATAAGATGGTGGCGTTAGTTCCGATTTTGGCCACGCATAGCCTAATCTGTAGGCACAGTTTATATATGGACAGTATGGAAAAAACTACGAAGAAAACGTTCTAAACGGCACCCACACATAGACGCGCTCATTTACGAGACCTAGAAGTGATTGTCGCAGTGCTGTCAGTTGCATGGTACGAAAGCCCATGACCAAAATGTTTTGCCTTATCGTTTCACTCATTTGGTTGAAAACTTTACCGATTTTCAACCCCATTTTACATATTTTTTACAGTTTTAATTCTGTCTAAAACTGTTGGTCATGACGAAAAAGGTTGCCCAGATGTAAAAAAAAAATACTTATTTGGAATTACAGGCGACATTAAAAATTTCTGAAAACAGGTTTTTAGTAAATCCGGTTACATAAAAAAAGATGAAAAAAAAATCGGTTAAATTTTTTGACGATGCGACTTGGTTTTTGATCTTGGGCTCTCTCGTACTATCGAGGAGAAGAGAGGTCGCCGCGTTCTTTTAAAAAATGGTACGTAGACTCGCGACAACCTAAGAAGTCCGTTTTGACAACTATAAAAACCATTTGTGTAGCGATGAAAAAAAAATTGTTTCTTTTATACTGATTGTGTCACTGACTCTGGCAAGGCCACCATCAGGGATTTTAATTTTGATTACACAAAAAATTATATATATATAAATGTGTGTATACTCTCTCCAGATCGGCCACCTATAAACCCCTATATCTTTTGAAACAGTGACCAACAAATTCTGATATTTGGCGACAAATTTCGACTAATTAGCGACTAATTTTTTGTGTTATCAAAATTAAAATCCCTGATGGTGGCCCTGCCAGAGTCAGTGACACATTCTCGAGACATAACAATTAAACATACTTAGAGAGTTTGTAATCGACGACTTATCTACATTGCTTAAAACTGATTCTCAAGGCATAACTTTTTATTACAAGTACGAGAACGACACGTCAAAACGGACTTCTTGAATTGTCGCAGGAGAAGTAGGTTATTAAAAAAAAAAATAGGCCAAACTTTAGTGTACAGTACAACTATTTTCCAGTCTCTCGGGAATAAAACCATTCTCCTGTAAAGTTTCTAAAGTGGCGGCTATCCCTTTTTGGCATTTAGTGATCGATGGGTATTATCCCTATTTTTATCCGTCTCTGTTTGTTGGGGAATGGTAGGCATCAACACGTTGAAACTCAGGCGCAAGTGTGTGCTTTTGATGCCCTACTACTTATTGCTCAATAATAAGATCGATGACGCGACTAATCTAGCTCGCTGTTCATTGTTTGCTCCGGACCGGCTGCGGCAGTTGCGCGCCTTTGCTTCGCGGTGCCTGTTCGTGGCTCCAGCAGTGCGTTCCCATACTGCTCGATATGCTCCCACAGCCCAGGCGATCAATTCGCTGACCGCCCTGATTTCTCAGGAGCCCGTAAATGAAGTTTTTTAGCTAGGTAAAATTATTCACTGTGACGCATAGATTAACATAAAAAAACACTTTCGTTCCCTGTAATAGTCTTCGGTTACTAAAGCGAAATTGGGGCGGGCCGCTAGGTAAATAAATGGTTAAATAATTGATATAATATACATTTAATAATACAAATAGAGTTATAAATATAAAATCATAGTTACACGATTTTCATGAAAATATACCACAAATACAAGCACGACAGTCGTACATTGTTACTATACTAGGTACCCTTTGATCACGAAAAAACAGATCGCACGAAAATAACAACATATCCAATAGATATAACGCCGATCATAAAAATAATTGGTAATATATATTTAGGGTTTGGGACCATTGCATGTAAAGCACAACTTTGCAAAGACTACTATTACAATATTTTTTAAAACACTGCAGTAAGTAATAATACTTACATATTCCGTAAATTTTGATGAGGTATGCTGACATAAATGTAGGAAAGAGCAGATTTTTTTTTCATGTCCCATTGTAAAGTTGTTGATAATGATGTGTACGATGACCCCTTAAGAGGATGACCGTGAATTAAATTTCACCCTGCATGCATACATGGATTTGTTCTTGGAACTTTCAGAATAAATATCAAATTATAATCGATCACGTAATTACGTCATCTAAAATTTCCACGAACAATATTTCGTTCTGTGGATATCGCCTGTCCTATCGTGAACAGAAAGTAGGTATTCATAAACTCTGAAATATAAAAACATTTTAATTCTAATTAATTTAAGAAATAAATGGTGCATTTATTTATGACTTCCTGAGGAAGTCTCGATTCGTTTCTGTGCAATTCACCAGCGACTTTTGACAGGGATATTAAATTTAAATCCTTTCGGAAACCTACTTTCTGTTTCGTAAGGAAACTCCGTTGTTTTGCAAAACATTGGAGTGTTACCTTCATTTGTTGTTGTTGTTTTGTTTATAATGCCAATCTTCGCTAATTTTTCCATTTCTCTTTTTTCCTTTTCAATTTTTTTTTTAAGTTTTTTCGAGACAACTTTATTCTCCTCAGCATCGCGCTGGCTCTCTAGTTCCTCCTGCACCAACTGCTGGAAACGTTTTGGATTCATAGTTGCAAAGTACCTAACGGCCTCTCCGAAGTCTAAATCCTCTTGGACTTCGCAAACATCTAGTTTTAGTCTTCTCGCTTTGCGCTTACATGCTTTGAATCCGGAAGTCGAATGTGTCAACTCTGATCTCAGTTTCTTGATCTCCCCTGTATCTATCCACTTACAACTAGGTCCAATGCCTTCATAAAGGTATCCTTCAGGTGTTTCTACAGGCGGCAGCCCTAGTATACGTGGAGGCAGCTGGGGGGGGCATCGCTTCTGTCGAGATTTCGGTTGACCACCAGATTTAATTTCTGTACTTTTTATTGGTTCCGTTTCACACTCGCATGTGACCTCTTTCTGTTTGCTAGTTTTAGGGCTCTTTGGGTCTTTAGGGCTCTCTAACTCTTTAGGGGTAATTGGTTTGTCCTCTTTACAGCCGCATAAGATTACTACTTCCTTTATTTTGCTAGTTTCAGGGTTCTTTAGGTCTTTGGGGCTCTTTAACTCTTTAGGGGTCATTGGTTTGTCCTCGTTATACACGTATTCTGATTTTTCCTCCTTCTGTTTGCTAGTTTCAGGGCTCTTTAGGTCTTTGGGGCTCTCTAACTCTTTAGGGTTCATTGGTTTGTCCTCGTTATACACGTATTCTGATTTTTCCTCCTTCTGTTTGCTAGTGTCAGGGCTCTTTAGGTCTTTGGGGCTTTCTAACTCTTTAGGGCTCATAGGATTGTCCTCGTCACACACGCATACTGATTCTTCCTCCATCTGTTTGCCAGTTTCAGGGCTCTTTAGGTCTTTGGGGCTTTCTAACTCTTTAGGACTCATAGGATTGTCCTCGTCACACACGCATACTGATTCTTCCTCCTTCTGTTTGCTAGTTTCAGGGCTCTTGAGGTCTTTAGGGCTACTGGATACCTTAGGTTCATTTGGAGCCTGATGGGCCACCTGGCTTTTTAGGGTTTCATTCATTTTAGAAATGGACTTTTTAGTATTAGTATTTAATTTCGACTTTATGTTGCTTGGTTCAGGGTTCTTTGGGTCTTTAGGGCTCTCTAATTCTTTAGGGATCATTGGTTTGTCCTCTTTACACCCGCATATGATTATTCCTTCCTTCAATTTGCTAGTTTCAGAGCTCTTCGGGTCTTTAGGGCTCTCTAACTCTTTAGGGGTCAATGGTTTGTCCTCTTTACACCCGCATAAGATTATTCCTTCCTTCAATTTGCTAGTTTCAGGGCTCTTTGGCTCTTTGGGGCTCTCTAGCTCTTTAGAGGTCATTGTTTTGTCGGCTTGACACCCGCATAAGATTACTCCTTCCTTCAGTTTGCTAGTTTCAGGGCTTGTCAGGTTTTTGGGGCTCTCTAACTCTTTAGGGGTCATTGCTTTGTCGTCTTTACACCCGCATAAGATTACACCTTCTTTCAGTTTGCTAGTTTTAGGGCTATCTAGGTCTTTAGGGCTCTTAGCGTCTTTAGGTATTTCGGAATCCTTTGCAGGTCCCTTACGCATGCACGGTAAACGGAACCAGCTGGGACCACCTGAAACATTTAACAGGTTATGTATGAAATAAAATAAAATTGTATTATTATGACAAAGTTAAAACGAAAATATGAAACCGATTGATAATAATGGCCGTTGAAAACGCTAATAATAATAATTCCCCTCCCTCCGTCACACTAATGCAAACACACGTAATTGCAACAGATCTGTGTTTAAGAAATCTAAAACTGTGCAAAAAGTTCTTTAAATTGCTATAAGATTATAAAGTAACCTGTGACAAATGCCAATTGTATGAATAACCTCCTCCTTTTAAAAGTCGGTTAAAAATTACAGTGAATCGATAACTCTAGCACTAAATGAAACAGTTTATAAATCTCAACAAACTAAAAAATTAAGTATAAAAAGTGCATACATTTTGGACTTTGACGGCACTAGTGAAGACAAAGAAATCATCCGGAACGCTTTATTTGCTACAACTCTACGCAGAACTAGTCCACTAATTTCACCTACCAATGATGGTTGCTGGCGCTGAACCGCCGTGCTATTATCGACACTATGTGTAGGTGAGAGTAGGTGAAATTAGTGGACTAGTTCTGCGTAGACTTGTAGCAAATAAAGAAATTAGTGGACTAGTTCTGCGTAGAGTTGTCTACACTATCTACACTAATATTATAAAGAGGAAAACTTTGTTTGTTTGGTTGTAATGAATAGGCTCAAAAACTACTGGACCGATTTTAAAAATTCTTTCACCATTCGAAAGCTACATTATCCACGAGTAACATAGGCTATATTTTATTTTGGAAAAAAATAGGGTTCCGTAAGATATTTGGGTTTTTCGCTAAAAAATCAACCAGAAAAGTTACTTATTTTGCGTACGCTGCCTAAACTATAAAAGACAGACCCATAAAATGTTCTAATTAAATGTAGATCTTATAAATATCTACAAAAAAGTCCGCGACACACTATACCTATCTATGTCGAGTGAGGCACAACAACCGTTTTTTTATTTAAAAATCTTGAATTTTTTTTGGACTACATTTAAACGCGTTTATTTTACTCATGCTATTAATCCTTATCAAAATAAATTATTTCATCACTAAGTACAGTTTATGTAGATAATATTTGGTCTTTCAATGATTAAAATTGGACGTTTGGTTTTGAAGTTATGGCGAAATTAAAATATTACGATTTCTGCTGCACGGCCCGTTGCGAAGTGGGCGTCATCAAGGCGTGTGGGTGCGCGTGCGGGAGGGGAGTTTAGATCTATGAGTAAGGTACGCTAAGGTAAGGCTCCCTACGCAGCGGTCGTGCGCGAAGTCTAATAATTTTCGTGCGATTTTTTTTAGATTTCGTTCTTAAAACTACACCTACGCAAAAGTTCTTCTCAGAGCTAAACAACAGTTCTTTTCTCCCAGGGCCAAACATTCAAATTAGTAGGAATTGATTTACGAAAAGAATGTTTTACGCATGGGCAACTTTACGTTGCCCTATCACGGGTCGGGGCTCCCGACCATCAGTATATTTTGTTACCTGAAAATAATTTAACGTCAAATGTTGTTTATAGAGAAGCTCTACAATAATCGCTTTAGTTATTCTATCCTAAAACAACGGGTTGCGCTCCGGGACTGCCGGCAGAAGTGAAAACTTAGTATTAATTACATTTAAATATTTTCATCATTAACAACTTTAACATACACAGAAAGACAATCTATGTAGCCTGCGGATAATGACTGCGTCGTCGATGTTACTGTCGGTGTCTGTGAATTGACCTGGGAATCATTTTGCTGACCGTGTCTTTCCTGGGTAGGCTTTTTGCAGCGGTAACCGACATCCACGCGGGCGGAGCCGCGGGCGACCGCTAGTAGCAAATAAAGAAATTAGTGGACTAGTTCTGCGTAGAATTGTAGCAAATAAAGCGTTCCGGATGATTTCTTTGCCTTCACTAGTGCCGTCAAAGTCCAAAATGTTTGCACTTTTTATACTTAATTTTTTAGTTTGTTGATTTTAAAACTGTTTCATTTAGTAAAAACACCACAAAACACCAGGGTAACTTGCCTAGAACTTTGCAATATCCCGGTCAGCAACTCTGAGACTAAGGCGACTCTGCTGAACATTAATACTGAACGACCAACAAGACGATCATAATATATTTCACCACCGTTCCACGTAAAGAGGTGTTTCACCAGAAACAGTTTCAAGATTACTACGCAACACG
This sequence comes from Lithophane semibrunnea, assembly GCA_947363905.1. Lineage (NCBI taxonomy): Eukaryota > Metazoa > Arthropoda > Insecta > Lepidoptera > Noctuidae > Lithophane > Lithophane semibrunnea. The sequence continues at coordinate 2,414,060 of OX376186.1, read as the reverse complement.
TAAAAATTCGTGGTCCCCCGAAACCAATATGCCTTTCGGAAAACTTATCAGCAAGGAATAAAAGGCTATTTCTTGCTCGAGCTGCAGCCAAATCGAATGACTACAAATTTTGCTGGATGGATGGCACAATACCTTTGTGCGCGATAGAGGAGGAAGCAAGCACTTTGAAGTTAAGACCGAGGCTGACCTTTCTACCATTTTAAAATCTGCATGACTACTAAATCCCTAATACACTTAACTCATTGATTTGAGAGTTTAGACTTATATTGTAAAAAGGCTAATTGGTCAGTGAATGTTACTAAGTAGTAGTCCAAAACAAACTTGCCAGCTTTTTCGCCACTCTCGTGACGTAGTGATTCTATGGAAGATTTCTGTACTTTACCTGATGGAGTCTTCGTTTTTTCTTTATCATCGTGCTGGCGAGAACTGGGGTCAAAGCACGGACGTTTGTTGCACGTCGCAGGAGATTCCTTTTGCATGAACGGTAACTGCCGCAAGCAATTACCTGAAACAAAAGCCTAGGTTACGAAATATATATTATCTACATTATAATGGTGGATCCACACAGCCCCGGGCATGCGCCGGCAGCCATACCGCCGGTCAGCGGCCAACAAATCCGGCACCGCGCGGCAGCGGGGGAACAGTCCAAGCCATTATCGATTCACAGCCGCACTTGCCGGCGGCTTTTTTGGCGGCTTTGCTTGTGTTTTTACATTAAAAATGAAAAGAACACGTAGAACATAACATTATATGCTAGTTGATTCTTTGACATGGTCTCAATAATACCCTAGAGTTTGGAATATAAAAAAACATGTTGTATTTGAACCAAATACAGTATGCAAGGGTAAACACCGTTGTCACTCAAACTATGGGTAGTTGACTTAAATATAAAAATAAATGACCCAGTAACAACAAAAAAAAACCTTATAAATCCTTATAAATAAATAAATAAGTAATTATTTTCATTAAAAGATTTTAAAAAGTAAATATCCGTCACTGTCCCGATACTCATGGGTATGCGTTCGAGAGAGTTGCGAAACAGCTGACGGCCGGTCATGTAACGTCACGCGCGGCCCGCCCGCCCGCCGGTCGCAGCCGGTCGTGGCCCTTGCGTGTAGGGTGAAATATTCTTGTGGAAAAATGTAGATTTTCTTTAAAAAAAAAAGTTGTATTTTTCCATTGATTTTACGTTCTATAAATGAAACTAAACCACTGGTTTCAAGGATAACGGTGTTTACACTAACACCCTGTTTAACTAAGAGAGATAGTAATATTTCTATAATGTTTAGGTACATCCTCGTTAACTGTTACGCATCACACTTTTGATCAAAATGCAAATTGAAAAATCTTAAGATCTGAATTCCACTGCTACTTTGGCGCGATCGCCTTAAGACAAAGTGGTTAATGCTTCAATAATAAAAACAAAATACACTTGCCAGCTTTTTTGGCAGCAGCCAGCAATGACCCAATGGACGACGTATTCCTCGTCTCTTCGGAATTATCTGGTGGACAGACACAACACGAGCACGATGCTGCAGTTTGTTTGTGTTGACTACGACCGCGTTGGCGAGCACGATTAGAAGGCACGGGACTGTAACTGGGGTCAAAGCACGGAGGTTTCTTGGACGGCACAGCACATTCCTTTAGCTTGAACGGTAACTGGAGTAAGCAATTACCTGAAACAAAATCCCAGGTTACGATATTTTATTATAATACATTTTATGATAACAAATTATGGAAATGAGAGGAGCTCGTGGCTAAGTAATAACAGCCGCTCGGGTCGATCCATCAGGTTAAGCTACGCTTGCCGGGGTTGGTCCGTGGATGGGTGACCATTTTCACATATCGAGACTCCTCCGTGCCTCGGAAAGCACGTTAAGCCGTTGGTCCCGGCTGTCATTTGTGGATCTTTGACAGTCGTTACGAGTCGTCAGAAGCACGAAAGTCTGACAACCAGTCTAACCAAGGGGTATCGTATTACCCAGTTACTGGGTTGTGGAGGTCAGATAGGCAGTCGCTCCATGTAAAATACTGGTATTCAGCTGCATCCGGTTAGACTGGAAGCCGACCCCAACATAGTTGGGAAAAGGTTAGGCAGATGATGAAATTATGGAAATGTTAAAACCATTTATAATTAATAATTATATTATATTAAAATAAGTCTTGCGCGGAACACTGCGCACCGCCGGCGTGGGCCTGTCTCTGTTCAGGTGACAAACTAGCCAAGTCCAAGTCTGTCGCCAGCAGAGAGCAGACCATACCCTAATACCATAAACAATACGCGCCGGCGCCGGCATGCGGCGTCTTCTGTAGAGAGACAGAGAGGTGGCACTTACATCTGAACCAACTATTACTCATGCTGGGGCTACATTTCGCGTTATCGCGAACGTTTCTTCGTGCGCTCTCTCTCGCACACCCCTCGATGTCCCGCTGAGCAACAGAGAGTGCACGAAGAAAAGTTCGCGATAACGCGAAGTGTAGCCCCAGCATTAGACAGATGATAATATTTCTATAATGCCGTGTTTAGGTACATCCTCGTTAAACTCATCACACTTTTGATCTACACGCAAATTGAAATTGGAAAAACTTAAGATCTGAACTCCACGCCTTTCTTGGCGCGATCGCCTTAAGGCAAAATGCTTCAATAATATTATCCAAAACAAAATACACTTGCCAGCTCTTTTGGCAGCAGCCAGCAATGACTCAGTGGATGATTTGTGCTCATCTGGTGGACACATACAAGTCGTGTTCGATGTAGATGCGCTACGCTTGCATAAACGGGACCAGCTGAAACTCTTACCTGAAACATTTCAAAGCATAAAATAATGAAATGTGAAAACAAAGTTCACACAATATTCATACATCATACTAAAAAGTTTGCGTCATACCGTTTTTTTGTCTTAAGCTTCGGTTTCCGAGAAGAGCGGTGGCCGCCATATAACGGCCGTGACGGCCGACCAGGGTTCGATTTTACGGTGTCAAAAAACGCTGTCATCAACTTACTTTCATATAAATAAAGTTTCAATGACGTCATTCGACGGTAAATATCAGGCGCTATTTGGCGGCAACATTTCCAGCTTTGTTGTGTAAATAGAAATTTGTGCAAGAAAGCGGCTTCATGTAGCCGGGCCACTGAAACCTTACGTACCTATTCCGTGGACGCGAGTAGGGTTCAATTGGAACGGACGTTGGATTCTGGATGTGGTTTCGACGTAGTTTCAGGGACCATTGATTTGCCTATCACTAACCGCCTGGCCACGGGACGGACGGCGCGAACGGCGCGCGGCGGTGCGGCGGGCGTGGTGTGACTAGTACATTTCTATTCATTTGTTTTAGTCGCAAAACGCTTCGCCATTCGCACCGCGCGAAAATTCGCTGCAGCGAATGTCCCGTGGCCACTCGGTTAAATATGAATAATAATCTTAACAATTTAGTTTGACATTACAATATTAGTTGTACGATGCTATTAAATCAATTATTCAACAAATCAAATAAATTATTTATAAGCAAAACGAATATTTCCCCGTGTCGGTTGCAGGAGTCGCGCGCTCGCCGCATGGTAGCGCCACCGTTACGTCGCGCGGATTCCGTACAGAAAAGTCTCATCATAATGACCGCTCACCAATTCCAAAGATATATCAATTTAAATATTTGTAGTCAATTTAATTTTATACCTATATACTTAGTTTTTAGTTGTATAGTTTAAGAATTAAAGCTTGTTTTTAAACTTGCCAGCTTGTTTGGGTGCGGTTCCACGATCGTGACGCATTGATTCTATGGAAGGCTTCTGTACTTTAGCTGATGGATTCCTTGTTATTTTCTGACCCCAACCGCGTTGTTGACTACGTTTGGGTCGCACGGGACAGGAACAGGGGTCATACGGAGGTGTGTTGCTCGCCACAGATACGTTACCCATGCAAGGTAAACGGGACCAGCTTAAATGTAAACCTGAAACATTTAAGTATCTTCTACTTAATAAAAATCTTAATTTCATTGATTTTGTGACAGATAACGGGCCGCTTAAACCGTCGCCTAAAACTCTTCGTCTTCTTTTCTTCGTTTTGGTAAAGATGTGACAGAAGGAAGGATAATTTATAATTCATAGGGGATGAAATTTAGTCATTTTTGCCGATGGCATATTCCACTGGCGATCTTTATTACTAACCTAGATAAGATTTGAGTCAACTTTCAAGTATTTATACCGAAGGAATGAGATTTTTCACACAAACTATATACCAACTTTTCACCCCAATAGGATGTGACTGTTTCTAAATGACCCCGCACACGGCGCACATGTAGCATGACAACCATATAAAAACGGGATTTCTACGGGTTTTGTCGACGGAAGAATAGACAAAATGATAGATTGTGATTTATTATCTGTCATTTCGTCTATTCTTCCGTCGACAAACAAAACCCATGTCTATTGTGGTCATCCTAAGCGTGCAGGCTGATAAAGATTTTCCCAATTTTATTCATATTTGTGTTTAGGCCGGTTTCCCCTTTAGGGGAAAGGACCGTGCTCCTTCCCTTTGGCCCTGTAGGGCTCGTCCCAGACTTGTCGGGTGACTAGACAATTACAATCAGAGGTTTCCCACCGATTTTAATTAAATGAATTTCAAATCTGAAGAAGTCTGGTGCCTTGTTCCATTAATTTAAGAAATCTGAATCGTCTGGGACATACAATACAGGGTGTAAAAAAAGATCAAACAGAAGTACCGCATTCATCGAACTAATTTTATTATCTTCGAGCAAAAATAAATGAAAGAAAAGACTCTTGGTATGAAAATTCGCTGTGCGCAATGTAACGCACGCAAAACACTGTGCGTACGGGTGTAGGGTTCGTGCAACGGTATCGTGGGAGTATTGAAAGTTATAACATTTGTTTATAACTTCTTTCGTTAAAAACGTAAAAAAGTTGAAACTTTCATTATCTCCGTAACCAGAAGGTTCTCAGGTACGGTCCAGTGCAAAACAATGATCATAATGACGGCAAGAAAGTGACTCTGGATTTCATTAAGTGTATTTTTACATTTGCTTGAGAAAAACTTTATAAACTTGCCAGCTTTTTTGGGAGCAGGTCCCCGGCGAAGTATTGAGTCTTTGGAAGGCTTCTGTACTTTAGCTGATGGGTTCCTCAATTCATCGTCTCGACCGAAACTGGGGTCCAAGCGAAGAGTTGTTTGGCACGCTACAGATGCCTTACGCCTGCATAAACGGAACCAGCTAAAACTTTTACCTGAAACATTTTGAAATGTGAAAACAAAATTCACACAACATTCATACATCATACAAAAACGTTTGCGTCATACCAATTTTCGTCTTAAGCTACTGTTTCCTAGAAGAGCGGTGGCCGCCACATAACGGCGGCCGCAGTGACCCCCGTTCATGAAAATTATGGCACGAGGGTTCACTCTATGGTGTTGAAAAACGCTCTTTAGGGAAACACATCAACTTACTTTCATACCGTATCAATGACGACATTCGACGGTAAATTACGCAGTCTTAGAAAACGGGGAGCTTTAACGTTTCACGCTTGCGCAAATTTACTGACTGCCTCGTAAGTCCAGTGATAGGAAGCGCTACTGCTAAGCATTAGGCACTGAGTTCGATTTCCGAGTCGGGCAAACTGTTTTTGGGTTTTTCCATCTGGAATGTCTCTGTGGCAGGCCGAAGTCTGGATTTATGTTCGATTGATGGCAAAAGGCTCTCCCCCTATTACATGCGACTTAATCATGACTGATGAAATGTGGCCAGCTCAGCCTAACCCTTCAGGGAATTCAGGCGTGATATTATGTTAAAACAAAATATACTTGCCAGCTTTTTTTGGTGCAGTATCACCCTTGTCACGCATTGACTCTATGGATGGCTTCTGAACTTTAGCTGATCGATTCCTCTCTTCTTTGAAACCGTCTGGTGGACACACACAAAGCGAGGGGGACTTTATAATTTGGTTTTTCTGACTACGACCGTGATGGTGAATGCGATTGGGCGGCTAGAGTTGTAGATCAATTCTCTTGAAGGTAAAAAGATCACAAGTAGGCACTTTGGGGTGTCTGAAGGGGGGCATCCTTCACCACTCCCTAGTGTTTGAGCTGGGGAGTCTAAAAGTCTGGGGAGTTCCAAATTTTTATAACGACTTTAACACTATGAGCTTAGTATAATTATTATAATGAAAGACTCACCCAGTCGCACTAACAAACACACACAGATATACTTAAACGATACATTTGTCAAATCTGGGCTTCAATTCAACCAAACTATGTAAATTTAATTTTATGAATAATACTAGCTATCTTAAGATAGTCCACTTGGGCATCATGACCTCTTGGTATTGACCAAGTCTCCTAACTTAACTAGCTGGGAATATAACATCCGCACCCTACAGCGTTCTCAAACCGACTGCCCTTAATTAATAACTCCTCATTCTCTAAAAAATCATCACACTCAACCCATGTTTCCATACTTTAGCAGAATAGGTTTATTGCTGTTCTTGTACAATTTTTAAATTGTTTTAATGGTGGCCAGATGAGGCACTCGTATTGTAGTTGAGATTAGAAAACAGATATCGGTTTCTTTAGAATTTGTTGAAATATTGCATTCGACCAGCGGTCAATTCCCTAGAACGGTCACATTCGCATCTCATTCGCAATCTGTCAAAAAACCATTAATTTACCAATATTTTTGACAAGTTTGACAGATTGCGACTTGAATGTGAACGTTTTTTATGTAAGAGAATTGGCCCTCTGTCCGCCGCATCTTATCCCTTGTTTAGTTCCCGTTAAGTAGAGAATTTATGTTTTGCTCAGTGACCCAACGCACGTTGAGTATAAAATAAGTTAAATATTTTGTTTTTAAGTGGGAGTAGCAGTGGTGGCCCAGCGGTAACTGTCCCGACTTACGAGTTGTAGGTCGTGGGTTCGAACCCAGTGGGCGCTTTACTTTGTGTGAATTATTTCATCACCACTGCTCTCAAAACGGTGAAGGAAAACATCGTGAGGAAACCGGCATGTCCCAGAACCAAAAATTCGAAGTCATGTGACATCCACCAACCCGCACTGGGCCCGCGTGGTGGATTACAGCCCACTCCCTCTCACAGAGAGGAGGCCTGTGTCCCAGCAGTGGGAACATTATAGGCTGATTATGAAGTGGGAGTAGGTGACTCGTTTCTATTATATGACCCTAAGATTATTTATAACAATTTCAGAGTTAACGAAGTAGCGGGCAGAAGGTAGTTATTCATACAGTGTGTCAGGGACATCGAGGCGCAAACTGTTACCATGAACTCAGTACATGAGTACAAAGTGCAATTCCTATAATAATAATGTATGGAACAGCAGACTTTTTTTAAATAATCAACCAACGCTTTAAGCTCTTGTGGGTCGAATCATGTATTGAACTCATGGTAACAGTTTGCGCCTCGATGTCCTTGTCACCATGTATAAGTACATAGAAGTAACAAATTTCAAGTTTGTAAACTCATGGAATAGGATTTTTCATACAAGTGAAATCCCCCTTTACAACCCTTAATTTCCACAAATCCTTTCTTACTGGATGCCTACGTCACAAAACTTCAAATTTCCAATTTATACGAGGTTGAGCGATGATGTGTCAGTCGCCACACTTGCCTATAAAGATATGATAGACATTAGTTCATATCGAATAAAAACGTTTTATAACTGGATCATTTTGGGCAAATCGTATACTAATGTCTCATCTGCGGATCTTCTAAAGACTCAAGCTTAGTTTTTGAGTTCCTCGATAAACTGTAGGTAGTTATTTATTCCAAAAAAAAATCTAAACTTTCTGAATCGCCTGGGACACAGTAATACAATACAGGGTGTAAAATAGATCCATCACGAAGCCGTACCGTATTCTGTACAACGACCTGAGTAACTTCGTGCAAACATAATTGCGGGGAAAAGACATTTCGTGTGAAAATTCGCTGTGCGCAATGTAACGAACGCAAAATACTGTGCGTATGGGCGTAGGGTTCGTGCAACGGTACGGGGATCGTGGGAGTATTTAAAGTTAAGTTATAGCATTTATAACTTGTTTTCGTTAAAAATCGTTGAAAAAGATGGAACTTTCAATATCTCCATAACCAGAAGGTGGTCCAGCACAAAAAAATGAGCATAGGAAGAACAAGTGACTCTGGATTTCGTTAAGTGTACGTACGTATAAGTGGTAGTATTTTTACATCCATTATGTATTGATGTTGCTTCATAAAACTTTATCTAATTCAAAACAAACTTACCAGCTTTTTTGGGAGCAGATCCCCGGCGACGTATTGACTCTATGGAAGGCTTTTGTACTTTAGGTGATGGACTCCTCAATTCGTCGAATCGACTGAAACTGGGGTCAAAGCACAAAGGTGTTTGGCACACTACAGATGCATTATACTTGTGTTCACGCATCCTGCTGAAAATGTTACCTGAAACATTTCAAAGCATAAAATATTGAAATGTGAAAACAAAATTCACACAACATTCATACATCATACCAAAACGTTCGCGTTATACCAATTTTCGTCTTAAGCTACTGTTTTCTAGAAGAGCGGTGGCCGCCACATAACGGCTGTAGTGACGCCCGTTCATGAAAATTATGGCACCAAGGTTTGACTTTACGGTGTCAAGAAACTTTCTCTAAGGAAACACATCAACTTACTTTCATAAATAACGTTTCAATGAAGTCATTCGACGGTAAATTGTGGACGCTATTTTGCGGCCACCGCAGTCTTAGGAAACTCCAGATCTAACGTTTCACGCTTGCGCAAATTTACTGACTGCCTCGTAAGTCCAGTGATAAGAAGCGCTACTGATAAGCATTAGGCACTGAGTTCGATTTCCGAGTCGGGCAAACTGTTTTTGGGTTTTTCCATCTAGAATGTCTGAGTAGCAGGCAAGAGTCTGGATTTATGTCCGGTTTATGGCTATAGGGTCTCCCACTATCACATGGGACTTAAACAAAAACATAACTGGTGAAATGTGGGTGTACTAGAAATACACCTCGGCCTAATCCTTCGGGGAATTAAGGCGTGATATTATGTTAAAGCAAAATTTACTTGCCCGTTTTTTTTGGTGCAGTATCACCCTTGTGACGCATTGACTCTATGGAAGGCTTCTGAACTTTAACTGAACGATTACTCTCTTCTTTGAAATCATCTACTGGATACACATAAAGTGAGGGTGACTTCTTGTGACGCATTGACTCTATGAAAGGCTTCTGAACTATAGCTGATCGATTACTCTCTTCTTCGAAATCGTCCGCTGGACACACACAAAGTGAGGGCGACTTCTTGTGACGCATTGAGTCTATGGAAGGCTTCTGAACTTTAACTGATCGATTACTCTCTTCTTTGAAATCATCTACTGGATACACACAAAGTGAGGGTGACTTCTTGTGACGCATTGACTCTATGAAAGGTTTCTGAACTATAGCTGATCGATTACTCTCTTCTTCGAAATCGTCCGCTGGACACACACAAAGTGAGGGCGACTTCTTGTGACGCATTGAGTCTATGGAAGGCTTCTGAACTTTAACTGATCGATTACTCTCTTCTTCGAAATCGTCCGCTGGACACACACAAACTGAGGGCGACTTCTTGTGACGCATTGAGTCTATGGAAGGCTTCTGAACTTTAACTGATCGATTACTCTCTTCTTTGAAATCGTCTACTGGATACACACAAAGTACGGGCGACTTCTTGTGACGCATTGAGTCTATGGAAGGCTTCTGAACTTTAACTGATCGATTACTCTCTTCTTTGAAATCGTCTACTGGATACACATAAAGTGAGGGCGACTTCTTGTAACACATTGAATCTATGGAAGGCTTCTGAACTTTAACTGAGGGATTACTCTCTTCTTCGAAAACGTCCGCTGGACACACACAAAGTGAGGGCAAGTTCTTGTGACGTATTGACTCTATGGATGGCTTTTGAACTTTAGCTGACTTTTTCCTCTCTTCCTGGAAATCGTCTGGTGGACACACACATAGCGAGTGCAACTTCTTGTGACGCATTGACTCTATGAAAGGCTTCTGAACTATAGCTGATCGATTACTCTCTTCTTCGAAATCATCCGCTGGACACACACAAAGTGAGGGCAAGTTCTTGTGACGTATTGACTCTATGGATGGCTTTTGAACTTTAGCTGACTTTTTCCTCTCTTCCTGGAAGTCGTCTGGTGGACACACACAAAGCGAGTGCGACTTTTTGTGACGCATTGACCATATGGAAGGCTTCCGAACTTTAACTGATCGATTACTCTCTTCTTTGAAATCGTCCGCTGGACACACACAAAGTGAGGGCAAGTTCTTGTGACGCATTGACTCTATGAAAGGCTTCTGAACTTTAACTGAGGGATTACTCTCTTCTTCGAAATCGTCCGCTGGACACACACAAAGTGAGGGCAAGTTCTTGTGACGTATTGACTCTATGGATGGCTTTTGAACTTTAGCTGACTTTTTCCTCTCTTCCTGGAAATCGTCTGGTGGACACACACATAGCGAGTGCGACTTCTTGTGACGCATTGACCATATGGAAGGCTTCTGAACTTTAACTGAGGGATTACTCTCTTCTTTGAAATCGTCTGCTGGACACACACAAAGTGAGGGCAAGTTCTTGTGACTCATTGACTCTATGGAAGGCTTCTGAACTTTAACTGATCGATTACTCTCTTCTTCGAAATCGTCCGCTGGACACACACTAAGTGAGGGCAAGTTCTTGTGACGCATTGACTCTATGAAAGGCTTCTGAACTTTAACTGATCGATTACTTTCTTCTTTGAAGTCGTCTGCTGGACACACACAAATAAAAATAAATAAAATAAAATTCATTTATTTCTGGCAACAAGACCCATATCTGACAATTACATTATTCCATTTGACTCTAACAAAAATTAGCACTATAAAGCTATATTTCGCAAACGGATCCCTGAATCCAAAAATGATTTTAATAAACTCTCAATGTTTTAGAATTACCTTTCCAACAACACGCCAGACCAAGGGATAGACGCGAAAAAGAAAACATCCCCACTTTCCGGTACATATTTTTTGTGATTTTATTTTACCATTTTGTCCGCGTGATTAATGTGTATTGCTTACCAAATTACAGCTTTCTAGTACTAAGAGTCTCTGAGCCAAACCGCCGAAAGACAGAGAGATAGTCATGGCGAAACTATAAGGGTTCCCTAAAAAGGACACTAACCCTTCGAGGAATACAGGCGTGACGTTATGTTAAAACAAAATTTACTTGCCAGCTTTTTTTGGTGCAGTATCACCCTTGTGACGTATTGACTCTATGGATGGCTTCTGAACTTTAGCTTTTCGATTCCTCTCTTTTTCTTTCTTCTTCTTCTTTCTGAAATTGTCTGGTGGACACACACACAAAGCGAGGGGGACATTATAATTTGGTTTTGCTGACTGTGATGGTGAGAGCGATTGATGATCTCTAGGGAAACACATCAACTTATTTTCATAAATAACGTTTCAATAAAGTGATTCGACGGTAAATTGTGGACGCTATCTGGCGGCTATAATATAATAGGCTCTCCCTCTGTCATATGGTACTTAAATATAACTGGTGAAATGTGGGTGTTCTAGAAGTACACCTCTGCTTAACCATTCGGAGAATTCAAGCGTGATGTTATGTTAAAACAAAATTTACTTGCCAGCTTTTTTTGGAGCAGTACCACATTTATTACGCATTGACTCTATGGATGGCTTCTGAACCTTAGCTGATCTTATCCTCTCTTCCTGGAAGTCGTCTGGTGGACACACACAAAGCGAGTGGGATTTTGTAATTTGATTTTGTTGGCTACAACGGTTATGGTGAGGGCGATTGTGCGGCTCGGGACTGAAACTAGGTTCTAAGCACGGAGGTGCGTCGGATGCTGATGATTTACGAAACCAGCTGAAACTTTTACCTGAAACATTTAAAACCATACGTTATGAATTGTCATCAAAACAAATATTATAATCCTGACTAATATTATAAATGCAAAAGTGAGTTTCTTTGTTTCGCCTTCACGCTAAAACGGCTGAACGGATTTACTACTTAATAATTATTACTAGGTAAGTTGAACAGCCTACTACATGTTTCCCTTTTAATTTCGTTATACCTATATACTGCCGTGAATTATTACACGTATCCAAAACCAACCATTCAGCTGGCAGGGGCTGGCACTTGACTAACAAAAATTAGCACTTTAAAAAATGATTTTAATAAACTCTCAATGTTTTAGAATGACCATTCCAACAACACGCCAGACCAAGGGATAGACGGGAAAAAGAAGACATACATTTTTTTTGTGATTTTATTTTACCACTTTGTCCGCGTGATTAATGTGTATCGCCTACCAAATTACAGCTTTCTAGTACTAAGAGTCTCTGAGCCAGACCGCTGAAAGACAGAGAGACGGTCATGGCGAAACTATAAGGGTTCCTTGTTGAACCCTAAAAAGGACACTAACCCTTCGGGGAACACAAGCGTGACGTTATGTAAATCAAAATTTACTTGCCAGCTTTTTTGGGTGCAGTATCACACTTGTGACGCATTGACTCTATGGATGGCGTCTCAACTTTAGCTGATCTTTTCCCCTCTTCCTGGAAGTCGTCCGGTGGACACACACAAAGCCAGGGGGATTCTGTAATTTGGTGTTGCTGACTACAACAGTTATGGTGAGGGCGATTGGGCGGCTCGGGACTGAAACTGAGGTCAAAGCACGGAGGTGTGTCGGATGCTGATGATTTACGAAACCAGCTGAAACTTTTACCTGAAACATTTAAAACCTTAGGTAATGAATTATCATCATAATAAATATTATCCTAACTAATATTATAAATGCGAAAGTGAGTTTGTTTCTTTCGCTTTCACGCTAGAACGGCTGAACGGATTTGGATGAAATTTAGCACATGGGTAGACCATGACATGGAGAAAGACATAGGCTACTTTTCAATCTGGATCGCATACGAAGTCGCGAGCATCAGCTAGTAGGTAATAAAAATAAAGGTTTTTGGTACGAAGTTTTTTAACTCGGCTTGCGATAGAAAGAGAGAGAGACGGACATGGCGAAACTATAAGGGTTCCTTGTTGACTACGGAACCCTAAAAAGGACACTAACCCTTCGAGGAATACAGGCGAGACGTTATATTAATCAAATTTACTTGCCAGCTTTTTTGGGTGCAGCACCACACTTATGACGCATTGACTCTATGGATGGCGTCTGAACTTTAGCTGATCGATACCTCACTTTTTCTTTCTTCTTCTTTCTGAAATTGTCTGGTGGACACACACAAAGCGAGGAGGACATTTTAATTTGGTTTTTCTGACTGTGATGTTGAGGGCGATTGGGCGGCTCGGGACTGAAACTGGGGTCAAAGCACGGAGGTATGTCGCACGCTACAGATGCCTTACGCTTGCTTATACGGGACCAGCTAAAACTTTTACCTGAAACATTTAAAACCATAGATTATGAATTATCATCAAATCAAATCATTTATTCCTTTGCATCATAATAAATAATAGAAATCGTCACGTAAGGAAAAAGCATAACGCCCCCTTCATGTCACTTTCTATCACTCTCTCTGACTCTTTCTCTTTCTAGATTTAGATCAAGTAAGTAAGAACACAGTCATACTTTATTATAACCAAGAGAGCGTTCGAGAAACAATTATTACTCGTCAACTTGTTGGGCCTACTTACCTGTGATAGCTTTCCTTTTAATTTTGTTTTACATATACCGGATGATTTTTTTTACCGTGTCGACAAGCATAGGGCATAGTAGGTGAACGGAGTAGAAGCCAATGGCATAGTCAATACTTTTTTTTTATTTTTTTTATACCCTTTGAACAAATTGATCTATCAAAAACTGCTACCCATTTGAAGTAATCTTTTCATACTAAAACAATAAAAACAGAAATTTAAAAAAAAAATGAATAAATCGATGAAAAAATATCGAAATTCAAATCATACGCACCCTACTAAATGCGCGGAATTTATCAATGAATTCGTAGATACGTTCCTTTGCGGCCGATAGGTACTCGCCGCACTTGCAATGGCTTCTTTGATATCATCAGGCGCACGAGCCGCCGCCGCCGCCGCCGCGCCGGAGCCGCTCGCTCGCGCATCCCCCCGCCCGCCCGCGTCCCGCACTTCAGTCACCTGCGATTAGTCACGGTGGCGTGACGTCGCGCGGTTTGTTTCCGCGTATGCATCGTCCACCCGGTCATAGTTATCGTATCTAAACATGTACGAATATTCTAACGTAGAGTATCTACCTCGCAATGGCAATGGTGCGATTTTATATCTTGTTTTGTAAAAATAGACAGTGCGAGGCGAATGTACGCAGAAGAAGAACATCTTCAGTCGCTGCGAAGGAACGGTACTTCTCCTCAAATTGGTCCAGTTTGGATCGAAGATCGATTGATGGGAATAACGTATCTACAAATGATAAGTTCCGTCATTGACACCATGTTGCAAGACGTTCCATCTGCAAGACATGTACTTCCAGCACGACGGATGTCCAGCTCACTACAAACGATCTGTGCGCGCCTATCTCGATGGTCAATTCGGTGATAAGTGGATAGGTCACGGTGGACCTGTGAACTGGCGGCCGAGGTCACCAGACCTAACACCCCTTGACTTTTATTTGTGGGCCGAGCTAAAACGTTTTGTCTTACGTTTAGTGTATACCGAAGAAGCTCAAAGTGTTAGTGACTTAAAACAGCGAATAATAGACGCTTTTAATGTTTTAAAAAGTGATAGAGACACGCCTCGAAGTTTATCAAACAATATGCAAAGACGTGCTAGTTTATGTTTAGAAGGAAACATTTTGAACAATAATTACCTACTGCGATATCGCTAAAAAGGTTGGTACAGACCTATGTTCATTTTTTGTAAATAATAATAATTTAGTGTAATTTTCGGAATCACAAACTAGGTAATCATTTAAATAACCATCCTTTTTGCTTCGCCGTAGTCGGGTAACAAACGGGTCATCTCGACCTTGGACGGCTTAGTTAGTAATGGCAAAGTGATGGGTAATTGCACTGCCTTTTACAAATCCATTTAATTTTATTGCGCGCAATGCGCGTGCGCGTCGGTCGGTCGTGTCGCCCGCGCGCGAGTACCGCTCAGCTGCTCGGCTCTCGTACGTCAACCCCGGTAAGTGAACTCTCACGCACACATCAAGTGTCCATGTACGTGTGTGTGCGCAGACCGATAAAATAGGCAGGCCGACGTTACTTAGCAACGGGCCGAACAGAAGGTCGCTGTCAATGTTCTTGCTCCCGCATGTATGCCCGTCCTTTTCATTTTGAATGAAGTACAGTCGAGTATTCTTGCTTATTCAAGTATTTATTATTTCGAATTATTTAAAAAAGATTACTTAGATTGTTTTAAAAGTTCGTGCCGAGCCTTTGTTACCGTTTTCGTTTTATTAGTAAGGATGGGTTTTCTAATTATTTTATCTTTTTAATTGGTAAATTGGTGGGGTTTTTATTTGTACTTACGTAAGTGTTTGTTGTGTTTTATTATTGTAGGTAGGTTGTTTTCTTATTTGTGTTAAGTTATTATCTACTTACTACTTATTCTTTTGGTTTGAGGCTTATTTAGTCAATTGGGTAACACAATACCCAAAACATACAATACAAATATTGTATGTTTTGGGTATTGTGTTCATTTTATTTGTAGATCAGGGTTGTCTTAGTTTATTAGTAAGTGAAGTATGAATGTTATTGCGTTGATTTTGAATTTGATTTTGGAAACGTTTTAAACACGACTGTACCATGCGAGGGGCGGCCGCTTAGTAGGTTTCTACGCAAAAGAAATGTGTGTGCGTTTCGCTCGCATACACGTACAACTTTCATTCATGCGCGATCGCAGCCTACGCCGTTTAGTATCTCCTATTTTGGCTATTATTAGTTTTACGCACGGGCCGTAGGATGGATAGTTTTCATGTTTTTTTAAGGAAATTCCGAACCTATACAATCTCATTGGTACTAAGCAAATACTCTCGGATATGGCTTCTGTTCCACTTACACAACACACCTTATTATGCTCGAGACGGTAAAAAATGTCATCCGGTATACTATTACCGTTAATTTTTTCACGTATCCAAAACCAACTATTCAGCCGGCAGGGGGCCCCTGCCAGCTGAATGTTATGTTTTGCCTGCTAAATTACAGCTTTCTAGAACTAAGAGTCTCTGCGCCAAACCGCCGATAGAAAGACAGATAGAGGGACATGGTGAAATAATAAGGGTTCCTTGTTGACTACAGAACCCTAAAAGAACACTAACCAGTAACTAACAGACGCGACGTGACGTTATGTTTAAACAAAATTTACTTGCCAGCTTTTTTGGGTGCAGTATCACCCTTGTGACGTATTGACTCTATGGATGGCTTCTGAACTTTAGCTTTTCGATTCCTCTCTTTTTCTTTCTTCTTCTTTCTGAAATTGTCTGGTGGACACACATAAAGCGAGGGTGACATTATAATTTGGTTTTGCTGACTGTGATGGTGAGGGCGATTGGGCGGCTCGGGACTGAAACTGGGGTCAAAGCATGGAGGTATGTCGCACGCTACAGGTGCCTTTTTTTTTATGTTGGGAAATCATCCAATGACTTCTCCCGCTCTGGGCAGAGCAGAAGGGCTTGTCAGACTTTTACTGACTAAAACACACCCGTGTTCCTTCAGTTGCCTGTTGCCAAGGTCACGGTATCCCTTTCGGACTAAACCGCAACCCTGGCAGGCATCGGTCCTAGCGGACCCCGCCAATTGTGCTGACATCTCTTTGAGGCGCGCGTGGAACACGACGCGGCCTCGACGCGGGCCTGGTCCTAATCGAGCAATGGGTAGCTCGCCGTCCGCAAGCCCGCGCTTATGGTGGCCGGGAATCCGCCTAGGATTCCCGACGCCCAGGGCGTCTCCAACGGCGGCGGTTAGGGGCGTGAGGGCGCAAACTTTGCCTCTCCCTCACGCGTTCCGCCTCCTCCTTCGCGAGGTCACCGCCGCCAATCGCCTCCAAGAGGACACGGCGGGGCTCCACCCAAGCAGAGCAGACCTCCACCGTATGCTCCACCGTGTCCTCCGGGCGATCCACACAGTGGTGACACCCGGGCGTTTGCACCCACCTTTTCCGAAACAGGAACCTCCGATGCAACCGTGTCCGGTGAGGACCTGCGTCAGGCGGAAGTTGAGGACGCGGTGGCGCCTCTCTAGCCACTCCTCAAAGAGGGGACTTATCGCCGCAATTGTGGCGTGCCCAACGCTACAGATGCCTTACGCTTGCTTATACGGGAGCAGCTGAAACTTTTACCAGACACATTTCAAAGCAAAACATATCAAAAACTTTGTGCCATACCGATTTTTCGTCTTAAGCTACGGTTTCGTAGAAGAGCGGTGGCCACCACAAATCGGCCACAGTGACGCCCGTTCATGAAAATTATCGCACCAGACTGATTTGACTTTACGGTGTCAAAAAACGCTCTCTAGAAACACATCAACTTACTTTCATAAATAACGTTTCAATGAAGTCATTTGACGGTAAATTGTGGACGCTATTTGGCGGCTATAATATAATAGGCTCTCTCCCTATCATATTATGGGACTTAAATATAACTGTAGAAATGTGGGTGTTCTAGAAATACACCTCCGCCTAACCCTTCGGGGAATTCAGGCGTGACGTTATGTTAAAACAAAATTTACTTACCAGCTTTTTTTGGTGCATTATCACCCTTGTGACGTTTTGACTCTATGGATGGCTTCTGAACTTTAGCGGATCTTTTCCTCTCTTCCTGGAAATCGTCTGGTGGACACACACAAAGCGAGGGGGATTTTGTAATTTTGTTTTTCTGACGACGACCGTGATGGTGTGGGCGATTGGGAGGTGTGTCGGATGATGATGATTTACGAAACCAGCTGAAACTGTTACCTGAAACATTTAAAACCATACGTTATGAATTATCATCATAACAAATATTATAATCCTAACTAATATATAAAGCGAAACTTTAACTTTTCGCTTTATATATTAGTTAGCGAAACTTTGTTTCGCTTTCACGCTAAAACGGCTGAAAGGATTTGGATGAAATTTAGCACATGGGTAGACCGTGACCTGGAGAAAGACATAGGCTACTTTTCATCCTGGATCGCATACGAAGTCGCGGGTATCAGCTAGTAGGTAAAAAAAATAAAGGTTTTTGGTACGAAGTTTTTTAACTCGGCTTGCGATAGAAGTTGACTGGTAGAAATTGTCACGTAAGGAAAAAGCATAACGACCCCTCATGAGACTTTCTATCACTCTCTCTGTCTCTTTCTATTATATACAAGTGTGTGTGCATGTGAGTATCACCTAAGCTCTTAGTTCCTGACGGCCCACACGGGTATTTGGCCAATCTAAATGCTATAACAAAATACCTTGTGATATATTGCAATTAAATGAAAGAAAATTTAAAACTCATATAAAAAGTACACTTTGTAAACAAGCTTATTACAAATTAGAGGATTATATCCAAGATAAGAATGCTTGGAAACTTGCTGGTCTTGCTCCATAGGACGATTTAGTGTCTGGACAAAATCAAACTGATAGCTAGTTTTTTATTTATTATTTGTATGTCATAGACTTTTACACTCTGTCATTACTTAAACTCACGCACTGACTTATTAGTACTACTTGTAACAATGTTAGGACTATTGTAATATCGTATACTTTTACAATCTTTGTAAATATGTGAGCACCATGTATCTGGTAATTAATTTATTCATTATTGCTCCATTTATAATTCTTTTTACCTTTCGTAGTACAGTAATCTTATTGTAGGTGCATCGTCTTCACATATAATTATATAATTAATGTATACAAAATATTGTAAAGTATTTTTAAAAGAGTAACGATGGAGTTTCTTGCCCATTCTTCTCCACACGAAAACTACCTTTGGGAAGGGGCAACTAGAATCAATTCTATTTCTTTGTTTGACGTTCAAAAGTGCCATATATGTGCCTATTTGAAATAAATTATTTGACTTTGAATCTAGCCGGTCATAAATCAATTTCTAAGAACTTTACGCAGGTAAAAGACTAGTAATTATGTAATATTATTGTTTAATGACTGGAGAACAATAGGCAACCTATCCCCGTCTCTCTATCTCTCATTGACTGCACCCGCGCCAGGGTATCAGTCGGATTTTTACCTTCGCTGGAAGTGTTCATAACTTTATAAGCTTTCTAATTGTGACTGTCTCAAATAAAAAGGCACGGAGGAGTCTCGATATGTAAAGATGGTCACCCATCCACGCACCAAACCCGGCAAGAGTAGCTTAACCTGACGGATCGACTCGTGCGGCTGTTATTACTTAGCCACGATCTCCACTAGAGTTTTACGAGTGTACGAGTAATAATTATTACTCTTTAAGAACACGGTGACCGATGAATTCTCCATACAAACGTAATACCAAAATCATTTGCAATTTGAGAATATTTCCACCATATTGTGTTGTTATTCGGATTAAGACAGTATTTATATAGGCTTCTAAATCCTTTTTTTTTTCAAAAACCTACCTAAAGTAAAGTTATAGCGAATTGAATTTCGAACATTTTTACAGCGTAAATGACATGTTTTCATACTGTTTTTTCTGTATTATAAACAACAATATTTGTAATATTGTTTCAGCAGAAGCACAGCCTATATTATCAAGTTACAAATTATCGATAAAGAATTGGAAAAAAATTAGGTTTTCATTAATCATTTTTGGTATTACGGAACACATCCAAATTTCTCATAAAAATTCAATAGAATTCTATTCGCTTCACGCGTGTCAATGTGTGCGTGGTCGTGGTAGCTGTCTGTATCGCTCCGACAGGCACATTAGCGTAACGTGCCTCTACTACACGCGGGGTTTGTGTGGGATTCTTTCGGGGTGTTTGTTATCTTATCAGTGAAGTTTTGTTTTATTTACGGACTTGGAATATTTCTTACGATTTTGATTTGGTTGAAGACATGAACTCTGGACGTTGGGATTTGGGATGTACTTACTTATCTCACAGTAAGTATTACCCAATGATATAGGTACCTATTATAACGTTATAGGTACCTCTTTAGCTACTAATTGTTTACTTATAAACTCAGCCTAAGAAAATAAAGACATTTTTGAAGTGAAAACTTCTTTAGGCGCGTTGAGCACTTTTTGGGTGAACAAAAATCATGGAACTCGCGTCATCGTCACCGCCAGTGCCCGTCCACACGACGCCACGACAGCGCCGCCGCCGCGCCTCTAAACTGTTGACACGGCACCACAGCCACGCCGCGACCGCGCCGCACCATTCCACTTGATCGCCGGCTGCTTGCAAAAGTGCAAGCTACCGGCAGCGGCGCGGCGACGGTGCGGCGGGCGGCAGTGCGCCACCGCCGCACGGCATAATTATATCAAGAACTCAATACTTGACAGTGATGTTTGTCCAGCGTACCCGGGGAAGGGTGATTTGTTTGGACAAGTGCGGCTTTATGGCCTCGGCCTCGGTACGGTTTTTGATCGAACTTTTTTGTGAAATTCCTATTACATAGTATACATACATTACATTGATAAAACTAAAATGAAAAGTTCAAAGTCGTTGAAGTTTATATACACTTTTAGTGCCAAGCACCCGGCTCGCAGGTAGAACATAAGGTAACAAGCCAAATCCTATAAATCTGCGTGTTTTGTGTGGATCTTTGAGACTACATTATGTATTCTGATAATTGTATTTTTTGTAAATAATTCGTTCAGTCGATAATTAACCCTACACGACTTCATCACGATTCGACTTATATTGTTTAAATTATGGATTATCATTATCTCTGAAGTAAGAACCTAAACAAAAGTTTTGTCTTTTACTA
This sequence comes from Lithophane semibrunnea, assembly GCA_947363905.1. NCBI lineage: Eukaryota > Metazoa > Arthropoda > Insecta > Lepidoptera > Noctuidae > Lithophane > Lithophane semibrunnea. The sequence continues at coordinate 2,393,185 of OX376186.1, read as the reverse complement.
ATAGGTACTTTGCTAATGTACACTTTTATTATTTGACTTGTATTCAGTTTTTCCTAATCACAATATTTAAAGTTTAGTAGGTAAAAGAAATAAGTAAGTACCTACTTACTGAAATAACAAAGAAAAGCCTTAGTTTTTTAAAGTTGAGGCCACCCACCCTAAAGAAAATAAATAAACTTGTACAGGCTTTAAATAAAGACAATAATAATAAGTATAAACATTTATAATATTAGTAGGATTAGTGATATGTATATATATACATAATATCACTAATCCTACTAATATTATAAGTATGAAAAATGAAATAAAGAAAATAATAATAAATATATCCTAATCCTAATAATTTATAATTACGCGCCGTGGGTGGTCAACTTTAGCGCCGCCCGTTCGTCTGTCGATTTCCAAGGCCACTCTCGATAACGATGCATAGGTACACACGGCTACACATCAAGCTATACATTTCCAGTATAAGCTGACCTCGCATTGTACGGAAATCCTATACAATGCGAGATCAGCATAAACTGGAAATGTATAGCTTGCTGTGTAGCCGAGTGTACTAGGTAGGTACCTTATTTGAATGAAGTACCTATCTACTTACTAGATTTTCTCTACGAGGCGTAGATCTTATATCCATACTATAATATTATAAACTCGAAAGTAACTCTGTCTGTCTGTCTGTCTGTATGTTACCTTTTCGCGCCCAAACCACTGAACGGATTACGATAAAATTTGGCAAGGACATAGATGGCCGCCCGGGGAAGGACATAGGTTACTTTTTATCACGCGGTTGACGCCGCGGGCGGATGCTAGTATAAACATTTATAATATTAGTAGGATTAGTGATATGTATATATATACATAATATCACTAATCCTACTAATATTATAAATGTGAAAGTTTGTGTGTTTGTTACCCAATCACGTAAAAACGGCTGAATGGATTTGGATGAAAGGCAAACAGATAGTTTATAACCTGGATTAACACATAGGATAGTTTTTATCCCGATATTCCCACGGGATCGAGACTTACGCGGGTGAAACCGCGGGGCGCAGCTAGTAGATATATAAAACTCGTGTCACAGTGTTAGTTGCCATACTCCTCCGAAACGGCTTGACCGATTGTTATGAAATTTTATATGTATATTCGGTGGGTCTAAGAATCGGTCGTAATCTATTTTTCATACCCCTAAGTGGTAGGTAGGCTAGGTAGGTAGGTAGGGTAGGCAGGTACTTAGTGCTACCCGTGCGAAGCCGTAGCCGGAGCGGGCAGCTAGTAATATTATAAATTCTAAACTATTCGAAAGTGAGGTTGTTTGTTTATTTATTTGTTTGTTACTCTTTCACGCTATAACGGCTGAACGGATTTAGATGAAATTTAGCACATGGGTAGACCATTACTTGGAATAGGACATAGGATACTTTTTATCCCGATATTCTTACGGAATCAAGACTTACGCGGGTGAAATCGAAGGGTGCAGATAGTAATCTAATATCTTGAGATATTGACATGGTAAAGAAATTTCCAAAAAACGCATTACTAGTCTATACATTCAATAACGATTCCCCAAATTAGTCAACAAAAATATAGCAAATAATGAACATACCTAATTATTAATAATAAATATAAAAGCCGATTGAACGACTCGATAAGAATGAATGGCAAATAATAATATCTACTTATCTCTTATCTCACCACGCACACATACACGGCGGCGCACCGAACGAAGTTTGCACGAACTCCAAACTGTAGTTGAGAGCATCATACGGTGGCCCCTTAATTTGTAGAGCCTACTTACCTGTGATAGCTTTACTTTTAATTTTGTTATACATAATTATACTAATGCCGTGAATTTTTTCACTTATCCAAAACCAACCATTCAGTTGGCATGCATGGTCACTTGAATCACTTCACTTGAATTTAACAAAAATTGGCACTTGTTTTTGAATGACCTTTCCAAAAACGCTCCACACCATAGGATAGAAGAGAAAAAAAAACATAAAATTTTTCATGAGTTTACTTCACCACTTCGTCCGAGTCATTAATATGTATTGCCTGCCAAATTACAGCTTTCTAGTACTAAGAGTCTCTGAGCCAAACCGCCGCCGCTGAAAGACAGACAGACAGACATGGCGAAACCTTATGGTTTAACCTTATGGTTTCGCCATGTCTGTCTGTCTGTCTTTCGGCAACAACAACCAACAACAATCCAGTCAACAAGGAACCCTTATGGGTTCCTTGTTGACTACGGAACCCTAAAAAGGACACTAACCCTTCGGGGAGTACAGGCGTGACGTTATGTTAAAACAAAATTTACTTGCCAGCTTTTTTTGGTGCATTATCACCCTTGTGACGTATTGACTCTATGGATGGCTTCTGAACTTTAGCGGATCTTTTCCTCTCTTCCTGGAAATCGTCTGGTGGACACACACAAAGCGAGGGGGATTTTGTAATTTTGTTTTTCTGACGACGACCGTGATGGTGTGGGCGATTGGGAGGTGTGTCGGATGATGATGATTTACGAAACCAGCTGAAACTGTTACCTGAAACATTTAAAACCATACGTTATGAATTATCATCATAACAAATATTATAATCCCAACTAATATATAAAGCGAAACTTTAACTTTTCGCTTTATATATTAGTTAGCGAGACTTTGTTTCGCTTTCACGCTAAAACGGCTGAACGGATTTGGATGAAATTTAGCACATGGGTAGACCGTGACCTGGAGAAAGACATAGGCTACTTTTCATCCTGGATCGCATACGAAGTCGCGGGTATCAGCTAGTAGGTAATAAAAATAAAGGTTTTTGGTACGAAGTTTTTTAACTCGGCTTGCGATAGAAGTTGACTGGTAGAAATTGTCACGTAAGGAAAAAGCATAACGACCCCTCATGCGACTTTCTATCACTCTCTCTGTCTCTTTCTATTATATACAAGTGTGTGTGCATGTGAGTAAACGCTGCTCTTGAAACTTGAGCCTTACGGACTAGGTAAACTTGCGCTTAGCTTAGTAAAATCATATTTGAATGATAGAATGCAGCAAGTTCAAATAAACAAAAAAATACAAATACAAAATACAAAATACAAAATGTTTATTTCTTTACCAACAAGTTTACATTAGTTTGTGATTGGAGCCTCCTTTTAAGCATGATGACGCCTGTGTTAGGAGACTCCGCACTTCCATAGCTTTGGCTGTTTGTTCAACTTGTAATTTTATATATTTATTTATTTATTTATTTTACTTATTTCTTTTTCATAAATTAATGTGGGTGTGTTGGGTGTGCAGAGTGTGTGATGTGTGAGGTGTTTCGAGTGTGTGTGGTGTGTGATGTGTGTGTGGTGTATGATGTGTGTGTGGTGTGTGATGTGTGTGGGGTGTGTGATGTGTGTATGGTGTATGATGTGTGTGTGGTGTGTGATGTGTGTGGGGTGTGTGATGTGTGTGGGGTGTGTGATGTGTGTGGGGTGTGAGAGGTGTTTGGCTGGTGTGGATGTGTGTATGAGAGGATGTACGTGTGGGTGTGATGGTGCCAGTATAATTAATTTTCACTTATTTTAACAATAATTCAATATCTGTACACGTGCGTGATTTTAACCATTCAATTAGCATTTTTTTACATTTATGAAGGTGTTCAGTGTAGATGTATATTTCTTTGTTTATTTTATTATATAACCGTGCTGAATGATTATTATATTGTGTAGCAGCAAAATTGGTTTTAGATTGTGGGACTTGCGCAATAATATCCTTCCTTCTTTTTAATGTTACTTTTTGATCAAAATTAAGTGTCTTATGTTTTTTTAAGACCGAGGCACAGATATATAATTTCCGAACAGACAACAGGCCACTGACTTCATAAAGACTTTCAGTAGGGAATCTCCGTTTCTTGAAATACATTATTTTTATCAGACCTCTTTGCGCTCGTTCCACGTCTATAAATTTTGATTTCGCTGCTCCACCCCATACAGGTATACAGTAGACTATAACCGATTGTGCAAGGGCTGTGTAGATTTCATTCAAAAGATTCCTCTTAGTGCCCGCTTTTTTGGCTATACTTGTAGGGACCACGTATCTTAATGATTTAAATATCCATCCCAGTTTTCTTATTCTATCAGCAACGTGTTCGAGGTGGGAGTACCAACTCAAATGTTGGTCAATTATGACACCTAAATATTTGGTTTGTGTTACTTTATTAATTATAGGACATGTACAGGCATAGTTCGTAGCTCGTTTACAAGAGTGTATTTTAATATTCAAATCTTGATCTGGTTGTGAGCGATTTCTAATTGTAAAGCATATATAATTGGTTTTGGTTGCGTTTAGCGTAAGGAGATTTTCATTAAGCCAATGAGCAATTTGAGCCATACCTATTTCAGCTTTGAGCTTAACTTCTGACCAGTTATTCCCATAGAAAACAATGGCGGTATCATCAGCATAGGAGAATATTTTTGCGTTATCTAGTTTTAAGTTACATAGGTCATTAATATACAATAAGAAAAGTGTTGGTCCTAAAACGCTTCCTTGAGGCACGCCGAATGATACCTCCACGTCACTACTAATGAATGTGCCTATCTTTACTCTCTGTTTTCTATTTGACAGATAATCTTTAAAAAACATAAGAGGGGTTCCCCTTATTCCAGTTCTTTCTAGCTTGGACAAAAGGGTTGGAACAGCAACGGTGTCAAAGGCTTTTTTCAGGTCGAGGAATACAGCGAGGCACTTTTTCCCTGAGTCGACATAATCAGTTACCAGCGAGCTGAGCGCTGTAACTGCATCCTCTGTTGATATTCCCTGTCTAAAACCAAATTGTGTAGACGATAATATTTTAAATTTTTTAAGATAATTTAAGAGCCTTATATTAATAATTTTCTCTAAAACCTTGGATAAGGCTGGTAAGACAGAAATAGGTCTGTAGTTATTGACATCGTCGCTGTTCCCTCCCTTGTGAACCGGTGTGATGATAGATTGCTTCAGCAGTGTCGGAAAGATACCTTTTTCAAAACAGAGATTTACCAGATGAGCAATGACAGGAACAATTTCCTTACTAATATATTTTAAGAATTTAGTTGGAATATTATCCCATCCCGGAGCACTGTCTGATTTCAAACCCATCAGAACACTTTCTACTTCCATAGGGTTAGTGTCCAGGAGCACAAAAGAATTAATTTGTGTAGGTGGAATGTTAGAACGGCCAGAAGTTTTATTACTCGGAATTTGCTGGGCTAACTGTTTTCCAATGTTAGCAAAAAAGTTATTAACAGAGTTCACTGATGCAGATGGAGAGGGTAAGATATTCAATAGTTCAGTGCTTTTATTTTTAGGTTTATTTGAGTAGGTGATTGATTTTATATTTTTCCATTATAATTTCGTATTTGTAACCGATTTAGCAAGTAATTCTCTTTCGAATTTTCTTTTTAATTTTTTAATGAGATTATTGCAGTGATTTCTGTACCGAAAGTAGGTTATTTTTAAAATGTCATTATACGGATCTGAACGATAGTTTTTTTGTAATTTATTACGATTTTTAATACATTTTAATAAACCTGGGGTGATCCACGGCTTAATTATACGTTTGCTGCAAGAGATAATTTTTGTGTTAGTGTTGAATTTAATAGAATCAATCAGCATTTGGATGAGTTTATCTGTCAGCAAATTCGGGTCGTTACAAAAAAGCAAGTTTGCAAGATTTTTTTCCTGTAGATATTTCAGTGCATTTTCAAAGCTTATGGTCGTGGTAATATTACTAGCGGATTCCTTACTTTTTATTTTGGAAAGTGATAAAAATGTAGTACGGTGATCAGTAATTGTAGTTTTTAAGATAGCAATTGAAGCTGATGTGTTTTTTTTATGAATTCTCAACATGAAGTGGTCTAAGCAATTCCGTTCTCTGGTCGGTAATGTATGACCAGGTAAAATACCGTACGTCGACAACATGTTGAGATAGTTCACTCGGTTTTTTTTATCATGAGACATTTCTACATCTTTCGGCCTAATGTTGATATTTAGGTCTCCCGCTATTATTATGTTTCTTTGTGCAGGTAAGGTATCCAAATGCTGGCTGAGTGAATCCACAAAAATATCAAGGTTGGTGTTGCATGGAGACCGGTATATACATAGAAGAGTGTTATCTAGTATGTCTAATTGAAGGCAGGTCGCCTGGTCTAGTTGAATTTCTCGAATTTTTGATTTTAGCGTTTTTTTAACGAATACAACATTTTGATTCGCCTGCCGCGTAGATACAAACGACTGATAATTACTGAGTTGAGGTATATGTTTGTTCTTATTTAATCGACATTCTGTTAATACCATCACATCTGTTTCGAATTTAAAAGTAGACAACATGACGACGAAATCATCAAAGTTACAGTATATGCTTCTAATGTTCTGAGATACAACAGTGAAATCATTTTTTTTGACGCTTATATGATCAGAAAGATTTGAAGGATCACATTCAACTGTCCTTGAAATTTCAATGTTGTCTATGTCATTGATTGTTTGCAATATGTCACTCATTAATGATGCCAGATATTATTGAGGTCATCACAAGGTAGTCATAAAAAATTGGAGGGGGTGGAGACGTATTCCGACCACCGGTATATCCGGTTTGACGTCTCCGCCCAGTCCTCGAGCGCGCCGGTCCGACAGGCCCCGAGTGGTCCGCGGTGGGCGCTGAAGCAGCTGGACCGGGAGCTCCTCCTGGAAGCCTCGATCGTGCAGGCCTGGGTGTCATCACCGGACAGGCCTGCCGACATCAACGACGAGGCGGAGTGGTTCCGGGAGGCCATGTCCAATATTTGTGACGTGGCAATGCCCCGGGCCCAGCCCGGACGTGCTTCGCGCCAGGTGAGCTGGTGGTCGCAGCAGCTGACGGCTTTGCGCCATGCGTGTGTTGCTGCGCGACACCAGTACACCAGGCACCGCAGGCTCCGTATCCGCCCTCCGGATACGGAAGCCATTGAGGCGGAGCTGTATGAGGGGTACAGAGCGGCGAAGACCGCCCTCCAGGCGGAGATCCTGCGGGCCAGGGCAGTGGACCGCGAGGAGATGCTGGAGACTCTGAACAGAGATCCGTGGGGACGCCCATACAAGATGGTGCGGGATAAACTCCGCCCATGGGCTCCCCCGCTGACGCAGAGTCTCCGGCCTCAGCTTGTGGAGGACGTGGTGAGCGCTCTGTTCCCTTCGAGAGGGGAACATACCTCCCCGCTCATGGCTCCGCCTACTGCGGTGCTTGATGCGGACCACAACACCGACGAAGACGACGATGCTCCGGAGGTGACCGAGGTAGAAATGAGAGTGGCGGTGCGAAGGCTGAATGCCAAAAACACCGCCCCGGGACCTGACGGCCTACCTGGGAAGGCCTGGGTCCTGGCCATGGAGGCTCTCGGGCCTCGACTAAGGGGTCTCCTAAGCGCATGCATGGAGAGGGGCCAGTTTCCACTTCGTTGGAAGACGGGGAAACTGGTCCTCATAAAGAAGCCGGGGCGCCCTGCGGACTCTCCGTCCGCTTATCGGCCAATCGTGCTGCTCGACGAGGTGGGCAAGCTCTTTGAAAGAGTAATTGTAAACCGCCTCGTCGGGCGGCTGGTGCGGGTGGGGCCGGACTTGGCGGAGAGCCAGTTTGGTTTCCGCAGAGGGCGCTCTACGGTGGACGCCATCATGCGCGTACGGGCCCTCACGACGGGGGATGCTGTGGCCCGGGGTGGGGTCGTCTTGGCGGTGTCTCTCAACATCGCCAACGCCTTCAACACCCTGCCCTGGAGTTGCATAAGGGAGGCACTCCGGTACCACCGGATGCCGACCTACCTCTGTCGTGTGGTCGAAGCCTATCTGACGGACAGGGCCGTCATCTACCCTGGTCACCAGGGAGTGTGGAACCGGCGAGAGATGTCGTGCGGTGTCCCACAGGGATCGGTCCTGGGGCCGCATCTGTGGGACATCGGTTACGACTGGGTGCTGCGCGCCGACCTCCCCAGTGGCGTCAGTGTAGTTTGCTACGCTGACGACACGCTGGTCCTGGCACAGGGGAGGTCGCACCAGGCGGCGGCCGAACTAGCGACACGCGGGGTTGCGACAATCGTCGATAGAATCCGGCAGCTGGGACTCGAGGTGGCCTTGCACAAGTCCGAGGTCATGTGTTTTCATGGCCCTCGGAACGCGCCACCGTCGGGTTCCCAAATTACGGTAGGAGGGGTTCACATCGGCGTCGAGTCGACGATGAAGTACCTAGGACTCGTCCTCGACAGCCGGTGGAAATTCGTTGAGCATTTCCGACGTTTGGCTCCCAGGCTGGACCGGGCTGGAGCTGCCTTGGGGCGTCTCCTGCCCAATCTGGGGGGTCCAAACGCCTCCTGCCGGAGGCTCTACGCGGGGGTCGTGCGGTCCATGGCCCTTTACGGGGCACCGGTGTGGGCGCGTTCCCTTAGGCTGCGGCCAGCCCGCCGGTTGAACGCGTCCCAAAGGGTCATGGCCATTCGGCTGGCCCGGGGATACCGCACGGTCTCCCGCGAGGCGGCGAGCCTCCTGGCCGGATTACCGCCATGGGATCTGGAGGCGAAGGTCCTCGCGCACATCTGGGAGTGGCGCGAGGAGATGAAGCGCCGGGGCGTAACTCCGCTGCCGCGAGAAATCGCGGCTCAGCGGACAGAGCTCCGGCAGGATCTCATGGCGGCATGGAGAGTGCGATTGTCGCAATCCAGTGCTGGGCACGCCACAATTGCGGCGATAAGTCCCCTCTTTGAGGAGTGGCTAGAGAGGCGCCACGGCGTCCTCACCTTCCGCCTGACGCAGGTCCTCACCGGACACGGTTGCTTCGGGAGGTTCCTGTTTCGTATAAGGCGGGAGGAAACGCCCGGGTGTCACCACTGTGTGGATCGCCCGGAGGACACGGTGGAGCATACGGTGGAGGTCTGCCCCGCTTGGGCGGAGCCCCGCCGTGTCCTCTTGGAGGCGATTGGCGGCGGTGACCTCTCGCGTCCGGCTCTGGTCCAGGCCATGGTACGGAGCGAGAGGGCATGGGAAGCAGTCACCTCCTTCTGCGAAGCAGTAATGCTCGCGAAGGAGGAGGCGGAACGCGTGAGGGAGAGGCAAAATTTGCGCCCTCACGCCCCTAACCGCCGCCGCCGCTGGAGACGCCCTGGGCGTCGGGAATCCCAGGCGGATTCCCGGCCACCATAGGCGCGGGCTTGCGGACGGCGAGCAATGGGTAGCTTGCCGTCCGATCAGGACCAGGCCCGAGTCGATGGCGCGTCGTGTTCCACGCGCGCCTCAAAGAGATGTCAGCACAATTGGCGGGGTCCGCTAGGACCGATGCCTGCCAGGGTTGCGGGTTAGTCCGAAAGGGATACCGGGACCTTGGCAACAGGCAACTGAAGGAACACGGGTGGGTTTTAGTCAGTAAAAGTCTACTACTAGTCATAAATACCACATTGATATATGGTCATAATAAAGGTATACCATGAGAGAGAAGGTAACGAGTGAATTATGGTAATTTTTCTAAAGGTGTTTGTTCTTTTTGCGAGAGAATTGAATGATTTCGAATATTTATATTTAGTTATTAGTTCTTTTGTATAGAAGAGATATTTATGAAACTGATTCAATATTTTAGTGTATTTTTTCAAATTAATAAGTGTTATGTGAAAATTAGGTGCACGCTTGAAAAATTGCTTTTGTGTTATGGTGTAGTTATATATGTTATGTTTTGTTTGTTTGTGTGAGTTTGTATTATTATAAAGTATGTTAAGTTTGTATAGACTGAATGAAGGTATGTGTATTTTGAGCATAGAGTGTTTGTATTGGATAAGATTACAAAAAGCAGTAAAAAATATAGAAAAGACATCACATAAGTACCTTATTGCTACGCAAATACTGCTATGGTAGACTGACAAAAGATGACGCGTGATCAATGATGCATGACTAACAAAATACTCTGCAGATAGTCATGTTTTCACTTTAAGTTGATGTATTTGTTCTTCACTTCTTACAGTTATCTTCTGCGCTTGATCATCCTTTTTTATATATACTTTACCATATGCAGTCCAGCAATACTTATACTCTCCAGCCTTTATTAGATCTCTGGCAAGGAAATACAGGCGAGATGCCTTAGGCGTTAGATGCTCAGATATAAAGATAGGGTTGTCTTCTTGGGACTTAAAGCCAAGATGTTACCGTCACCGTCTACTACCAAAACTTTAGGGGTATGAAAACAAAATTGAACATGATTGAATTATCCACACGATCGCGCAGCTATGATGTTATTATCGGCTCGGAGACTTGGCTAGATGACAGTATAAGTGATGGCGAAATATTTGACTCTAGGTATAACGTTTATCGTAGAGACAGAGTATCAACCGTGAATAGCGGCAAAAGAGGAGGGGGTGTACTGATTGCTGTTCTGAAATCAATAGACTCTGCCCGGATGTCGCAGTGGGAAACAGATATTGAAAACCTATGGGTCAGGCTCAAGACTGTTAAAGGCCACAACTTAAACATCTGCGCAGTTTATCTTCCCCCACCAGTTCAGCATCGTACACTTGACTCGTTTCTTGACAGGGTCTCCTCTGTCATCGATTCAACTGGCGACGAAACCCTCATAGCTGGAGACTTTAATCTGAGTTTCATTAACTGGGAAATAGACAAAACTCATTCCCACACTTCCAGTAACACAGCTTCTAACTATGCTGGCATATTGGGCTACTCACTGATAGACTTTATGTCTTTGTGTAACATGGAGCAAATAAACTCAGTCAAAAATTGTCATCACAAAACCTTAGATTTAATATTGTGTAACTTCTATGGAGGAATTGTTAGTCTATGTAATGACCCCTTATCAACAGTAGATGTCTATCACCCACCCCTCGAAATACTAATAAAAAACTTGTCCCCCGCGTTATTAAAGAGTAAGATTCCTGTTAGATACAACTTTAGAAAAGGCAATTATACTTTAATCAACGCTAAGATTCGTGAAACTGACTGGACTAATATTTTCTCAAATTTGAACGATGTCGATGCTATGGTGACACACCTATATGAACACCTTAATGATGTAGTTGACGAGCACGTACCAAAGTCAAAAAAACTGAGCCTTAAATATCCCTCCTGGTTCTCTAAACCTCTTATTAGACTCCTAAATGAAAAAGAAAAACTTAGAAAACGGTATAATAAATATAAGAACCCAAGGGACCACTTTGAATATAGACTATTGGAGGGGAGATCTAAAACCATGATTAACAGCTGCTACAAAAACTATATGAGCTTCACGGAAAAGAGCATTAGACATAACCCGAAACACTTTTGGTCCTTCGTCAAAGCGAAAAAGTCCAAATCTAACGACATTCCCTCGGAAATGTATCTAGGAAATGAAACAGTGTCTACTGGTGATGAGGTCTGCAGCCTTTTCGCTAAGCATTTCTCCTCTTACTTTACTCCCTCGATTGATTCACCTGCTGTAGCTCAAACAGGACCCAAGTATCACCAACATGCATTAGGTAGAGTAGTATTTACGGAACGAGATGTCCTGAAAGCGCTCAAAAACCTTAACATCTGCAAAGGGCCGGGGCCAGATGGTTTGCCGCCGTTATTTTTAAAGAAGTGTGCTACTAGCCTATCCTTACCGCTTAAAATAATATTCAATCATTCGATCGAGACATCACAGTTTCCGACGGAATGGAAAATGGCAAATGTCGTGCCGATTTTTAAGAAGGGAGATTCTAATGACGTACAGAACTACCGTCCTATTTCGCTCCTTTCAGTCTTTGCTAAACTTTTTGAATCCTTGTTATGCCCTTTTCTGACATCACAAATTAGCCCTCAACTAGTACCCCAACAGCATGGTTTTTGTGTTCGTAAATCTACGACTACTAACTTGGTCCACTACGTCAATGAAGTAAGTAAATTGATGGACTCTCGTGCCCAGGTAGACTCAATTTACACTGATTTCAGCAGTGCGTTCGACAGGGTGGACCATAAAATCCTCTTAAACAAGCTTGAAAATTTTGGCATATTTGGTCAGTTGCTTCTTTGGTTTAAATCTTATCTCACAGATAGAAAGCAAAGAGTGGTGGTAAAGGGCTATGAGTCACCCGTTTATTTCTCCACGTCTGGCGTCCCCCAAGGTTCGCACCTGGGCCCAATTCTTTTTCTAATGTTCGTCAATGACATAGTTCTCTCAGTAAAGCACAGTAATTGCTCTATTTTCGCTGATGACTTAAAGATCTATAAGGAGATAAACTCAACCGTCGACGTTCACTTACTCCAGGATGACCTCGATGCGGTTCACGATTGGTGTTTAAAAAACCGCATGTCCCTCAACGTCAAAAAGTGTTACCACATAACATTTACCAAAAAACGGAAACCATTATCTACGTCGTACTCAATAAATGGGGTAACACTTCAAATAGTGGACACAATTCGTGACCTGGGAGTACAGCTCGACTCTAAACTCACATTTGTCAACCACATTGACAATATCACTGCCAAAGCTGCAAAAATGTCTGGCTTTATAAAAAGGATATGCCGGGATTTCCAGTCCATCTCCACCCTGAAGGTGCTCTTCAATACTCTTGTGAGAAGTCTTCTAGACTACGCATCTCCAGTTTGGAACCCGAGTTACCGTGTTCACGTAGACAGGATTGAACGTATCCAAAGAAACTTCACCAGATACCTTCGTTTTAGAAGCTCTAGCTGTCCACGAGATTCTTCTTATGGTCAAAGGCTTACTCATTTTAACATATGTTCTCTTGAACATCGAAGAGACGTGACCGACCAAATCCTTCTATATAAAATTGTTAACGGATTACTAAATGTCCCCGATCTTTTGTCGGAATTAAATATAGCTGTACCTCGACAGAAAATAATAAGATCTGGTCGCGTAACCATTACCTTTGCCACAACTGCAAGTCGTACTAACCTGGGTAGCACAGCACCCATGAACCGCCTAATGGGAAACTATAATAAAATCGCTACACGTACCAATAGCATCGACATCTTTTCTAACCCCTTTCGTCAATTCCGTACGAGACTTTTAAACAGCTCGGATTCACGAGACCCCTGTGCGACACGAACCGTCTTTTTATAAAGTCGTATCCACATCCATATCGTTCTTTCTGGGTCTTTTTTGTTATTTGGTTAACTTAAGCACGTTCCATCATATTGGCTCGTTTTTCTTTTGTTTTGTATTGTAGGATTCAACTAACGATACGTAAAACGCCCTATAATCATTAAGTTCTCTTAATATAGTGCTGTGCACTTCTGTAAGTGACGAATTCACGATACCTAATTATTTGTAATATTTTTTGTGTATGTCTTAGTGAGTAAGTCGTTGAGGTGCCATATCAATAAATAAATAAATAAATAAAATAAAATGTTTGCAGCATAGCTTGGATTGATGTTTTTTATTGAATGACTTTCCTTTTTGTAGTATCTCATTTTTTATAAGAGTGGATCCGGTTTCTACAACAATTGGAGTATTTTGGATGTCATTTTTTCCCCGCACTCTATAAATGTCCTTTATGTCTGATTTGGTGAGGGAACAGTCTATACCCTTGGAAAGGGTCATAACTAAGCCAATAAGTTCTTCTTTAGTTTCTCCAGCTAATTTCGGCACATTTTTTATCACGAAGTTGGCCTTACGGGTCCCTGTTTCCATTTCTTCTATTTTATTCTCCAGTAGCATAATATGTTTCTTGTCTTCTTTCGACTGCTGTTCTAACAGAGATATCTTGTTTTCAAAGTCTTGATTTTGTGACGCAAGGTATGTGATCGTATTTTCTATGTTTAGATTAGTTTGTTGTATTTCTTTCAACGTTGAGGTGACTTCTTGTGTCTGCTGAGTCAACATAATAGCCAACATATCCTTCATTTCTTTTTTGAAGTTATCCAACTGTTCGCCAATGAATAAATCCTCCCGGCTCCTCTTAGATCTTTGGGTAACAAAATTAGGTGGCGTTCGATTTCCAACCGTTTCTATTTGGTCAATCTCTGCCTCTGAGGAAGCTCTATTCATATGCGTATTCATCTTGTTAGATTGGAATTTCTTGTAACAATGATGCAGAACAGCTCCGTATGTTTAAAAAGATATTCTACTATTTAAATGCGTAAGCGGCGTAGCCGATCCCCTCCAAACCCCGCGTGAGCTATCGCGTAGCAGATAAGTATCGACCGTCGCGTCGTAGCACCGTAGCAACGTAGCACTCAATGTGGGACCGTAGCAGCGTGCGTGACGTAGATCAATTAGTCGTAGGCAGGAGACTTATTTTGCGCTGTGACGCACACTCTGACTTGGCGCATCGGCTACGAGCTCGATTGAGCGCGCCGCGGCCCGGGTTCAAATCTCACCTGTTAGCTGCGAGACTTTTTAAAGTTTCGAAGTGTTGGTTTCTCCAGTCTTAGCAATATCTTCGATGGCGCGACCGTCGACAGGACAAGTTGTGAGAAGGAGACTTCCGACACAATCCAATATGGCCGCTGCACTCAATGGACGCTCCCGCAAGATAGACAAGGAGGGCCCGAGTTTAGGTGTGGGGTCACGCTCGGTTTAAAGAAATAATTAAATAAAATCAAAATTCAAGAAACTTTAGGACCACTAAACAAAAACACGTCCGATCCGAACCGCCGCCAGAAGGAAGAGGAACGTGTGAGAAACGGTGTGAACTCATTGGGTTTAAAAGTTAGAATGGGTGTACCACAGGGCTCGATATTGGGTCCATTCCTCTTCTTAGTATATATAAATGATTTACCTCAACTACTGAAAAATCGACCACAAATGGTGTTATTTGCTGATGACACATCACTGATTTTTAAAGTAAATAGACATGCACGGGAGCTTGACGACGTAAATAACGCTATGTTCAAGGTCCATAATTGGTTTACTATAAATAATTTGGTATTAAATGAGAAGAAAACTAAATGCATAAGATTCACGTTACCGAATGTAAGAAGTAGTGAATGTCATGTTGTACTGAACGAGGAGATACTAGAATTCGTCGAAAAGACAGTTTTCCTGGGGATCACGCTTGATTCAAAACTACAGTGGGGTCCTCACATAACATCACTTGCAGGGCGACTAAGTTCAGCCGCTTACACTGTTTGGAAAATCCGCCAACTAACTGACGTGGATACCGCGAGACTGATCTATTTTAGTTACTTTCATAGCATCATGTCTTACGGTATTTTGCTGTGGGGACGGGCTGCAGATATTGATTCTATCTTTATTTTGCAAAAGAGGGCTGTCCGAGCCATATACAACCTCCACAAACGCGAATCTCTAAGGGAACTGTTTAAAAAAATTAACATCATGACGGTTCCTTGTCAGTACATATATGAAAACATTATGTATGTTCGGAAAAATCTACATCTTTTTAGTAAGATAAGTGACAGGCATAACTTTAACACTAGAAATAGGAACAAATTAGATCAACCACGTTTCAGATTGTCTAAAGTACATACTTCTTTTATGGGGTACTGTGTAAAATGTTATAATAAAATACCACTCATTATTCTTCAACTAAATGAGAAGAAATTTAAAACATGCATTAAACGCACACTATGTAGACAGGCATATTATAAGTTGGATGATTAATTCGTAGATAAAAATGCTTGG
Source organism: Lithophane semibrunnea (assembly GCA_947363905.1). Taxonomy (NCBI): domain Eukaryota; kingdom Metazoa; phylum Arthropoda; class Insecta; order Lepidoptera; family Noctuidae; genus Lithophane; species Lithophane semibrunnea. The sequence goes on along the minus strand of OX376186.1, from coordinate 2,377,588 downwards.
CTTAGTGCTGGTCAGGACCAGCACTAAGCCAAGCAAGTGAGCCCTAGTGCCTGTGGAGCAGGCTCCACAGGCACTAGGGCTCACTAGTTAAAATTTTTAATATTTGGAAGAGTTGCTTCCCCCTTTTTTTTTCTGACTTTACAAACTTAAGTTTATTTTTTTCTTTAAATTCTATTATTTTAATCTTTCATGTACATTGCAAATTATAGTTTTGTATAAATTAGAAGCATTTTTTCAATTTTGTAAATGTGAATACCATGGAGCCGTTTAATATGGTATCATGTTTTATATTGACTTGAAAGAGCATGGCTGATGAGAGTATGTCATACTCACTTAAATGTCTCGCTGATGGTGGCGCGTGTGTTGGATCATTCGGTTCCCTACAAAATGGTTGAGCTGGACGGTGCTGATCCACGTGTCATGTTCGTGAACGGGCGCTGTCAGTTGAGACTGGTCATCTCTCATCTGCCAGGGCTTATTTTTAATCTTATATATTGAATTGTTTTTGATTATTTTTCATTTGACATTGTTCTCACATATAGAAGCACCAAGAATACTGTACCCAGGATTTTGTAATATCTATATCCATTTTTAAAAGAGTGTCCTTGGAGTTTCTTGCCCGTTCTTCTCCATAGAGATCTACGATTTGGAATGGGCAACTAGCTTCAACTTTTTGACTAACTGACCGATTCTTTGACAATTCAAAAGTGCCTGTAAATGGTTTAATTGAAATAAATGCTTTGAGTTTGAGTATCACCTAAGCTCTTAGTTCCTGACGGCCCACACGGGTATTTGGCCAATCTAGCCGGTCATAAATCAATTTCTAAGAACTTTACGCAGGTAAAAGACTAGTAATTATGTAATTTTATTGTTTAATGACTGGAGAACAATAGGCAACCTATCCCTGTCTCTCTATCTCTCATTGACTGCACCCGCGCCAGGGTATCAGTCGGATTTTTACCTTCGCTGGAAGTGTTCATAACTTTATAAGCTTTCTAATTGTGACTGTCTCAAATAAAAAGGCACGGAGGAGTCTCGATATGTAAAGATGGTCACCCATCCAAGCACCAAACCCGGCAAGAGTAGCTTAACCTGACGGATCGACTCGTGCGGCTGTTACTACTTAGCCACGATCTCCACTAGAGTTTTACGAGTGTACGAGTAATAATTATTACTCTTTAATTTAGAAAAAAAAAACATAAAATTTGTCATGATTTTATTTCACCACTTCGTCCGAGTCATTAATATGTATTGCCTGCCAAATTACAGCTTTCTAGTACTAAGAGTCTCTGAGCCAAACCGCCGCCGCCGAAAGACAGACAGACAGACATGGCGAAACCTTATGGTTTCGCCATGTCTGTCTGTCTGTCTTTCGGCACCAACAATCCAAGTCAACAAGGAACCCTTATGGGTTCCTTGTTGACTACGGAACCCTTATGGGTTCCTTGTTGACTACGGAACCCTAAAAAGGACACTAACCCTTCGCGGAGTACAAGCGTGACGTTATGTTAAAACAAAATTTACTTGCCACCTTTTTTGGGTGCAGTATCACCCTTGTGACGTATTGACTCTATGGATGGCTTCTGAACTTTAGCTTTTCGATTCCTCTCTTTTTCTTTCTTCTTCTTTCTGAAATTGTCTGGTGGACACACACAAAGCGAGGGGGACATAAATTTGGTTTTGCTGACTGTAATGGTGAGGGCGATTGGGCGGCTCGGGACTGAAGCTGGGGTCAAAGCATGGAGGTGTGTCCCACGCTACAGATGCCTTACGCTTGCATAAACAGAATCAGCTGAAACTTTTACCTGACACATTTCAAAGCATAACATATTGAATTGTGAAAACAAAATTCACACAATATTCATATATCATACCAAAAAGTTTGCATCATACCGTTTTTAGTCTTAAAAGCTACGGTTTTCAAGAAAAGCGGTGGCCGCCACATAACGGCCGCAGTGACGGCCGTTCATGAAAATTATGGCACCAGAGTTTGACATTACGGTGTCAAGAAACGTTCTCTAGGGAAACACAAATATCGTTTCAATGAAGTCATTCGACGGTAAATTGTGGACGCTATTTGGCGGCTACCGCAGTCTCAGGAAACCCTAGCTTTAACGTTTCGCGCTTGCGCAAAGAACATTGGTCAAATTTCTATAGACGCTGGACCTGACTTTTATTTTCAGTGTCTAGAACCAAATTATAGTGAGAATGGATTGTTTTTATGTAGTTAACTGTTAACTGTCCCGACTCGTCATCACGTACGCTTTGGCCATCCTCTTTTACTGATTGCCTCGTCGATCTAGTGGTAATAAGCGCTAATGTTCAGCATTAGGTTCTGGGTTCGATTCTCGAGTCGGGCAAGGTGTTATTCGGTTTTCCCATATGGTATGTGTGTAGCAGGCCGGAAACTGGATTTATGTCCGGTTGATGGCAATAGGCTCTCCCCCTATCACATGGGATATGACAAAAACAAAACTGGTGAAATGTGGGGTACTAGAAGTACACTTCTGCCTAACCCTTCGGGGAATTCAGGCGTGATATTATGTTAAAACAAAATTTACTTGCCTGCTTTTTTTGGTGCGGTATCACCATTGTGACGCATTGAGTCTGTGGATGTCTTCTGAACTTTAGCGGATCTTTTCTTCTTTTTCTGGAAATCGTCTGATGGACACCCACAAAGTGAGGGGGATTTTTTAATTTTGTTTTTCTGGATACAACAGTGATGTAGAGGGCGATAGGGCAGCTTGGGACTGCAACTGTGGTGTAAGTGCGGAGGTGTGTGGGACGCTGATGATTTACGGAAACAGCTGATACTTTTACCTGAAACATTTGAAACCATAGGTTATTATTTATTTATTTTTATTTATTTAAATGTCTTAAACTACCATTACAGGTCTTAGCCTAATGCGATAGCCAAGGAATGTATTCTATACACAATTAAAATTAAATTAAATTAATATTTAATTAATTAATTATTTAATGAAATTATTATTTATGAATTAGCATCATAACAAGTATTATAATCCTGACTTTATAAATGCGAAAATGAGTTTGTTTGTTTCGCTTTCAAGCTAAAACGGCTGAACGGATTTGGATGAAATTTAGCACATGGGTAGACCGTGACCTGGAGAAAGACATAGGCTACTTTTCATCCTGGATCGCATACGAAGTCGCGGGTATCAGCTAGTAGGTAAAAAGAATAAAGATTTTTGGTACTAAGTTTTTTAACTCGGCTTGCGATAGGAGTTGTCTGGTAGAACGTAACCGCTTCTTTCCTGACGGCCCACACGGGTATTTGGCCAATCTAGCCGGTCATAAATCGCTTGACGCAACTAGTTATTAAATATCGTCGGCGTAGGTGGAGAACTAAATAACTCAAATTTTCTAGTTTGGAGAAAATTGCGATTTACTGTTTTTTATTGAATTTTTGGTGTCATTACTAAACGCGAGACAATTTTAGGCTGCCTTTCCACCAGAGATGAGCGAGGATGCGTAGCGAGGAATGTCCGTAAAACTAGCCAATAACAACGCTAGCTTAGCTCAAGCTATGACAGTGAAGCGATGTTATTGGTTAGTTTCACACACATCCCTCGCTACGCAGCTTCGCTCATCTCTGGTGGAAACGCAGCCTTACTGTGGTAATTTTATATCTTCGGGTATCTGTAACTTTTTTTTATGCTTTAAACAAACGAAATTCTTCCTAGAAGTAAAAAAAAATAAAAATAAAAATTAGTTATCTAATTTTGAAAAAAAAAACTGTTGTTGTCCAAAAGGGTTCCGTCGCCAAAAAAGTTTGACAACCGCTGCTTTAGACTACCTAGATCGCTCAAAATCAGTTTTTTCTTGTTACACAAATTTCCCTGAGCTGGTTTTAGTTATTCGTAGGTACTCTGATAATATAAGAAGTGAAAAGGTAATTGAGAATACAAATCCATTCGTTCAACTTAGCTCGATTGATTCATTTACCTAGTTACAACTTCAAGTGCACCGTCGCCCTACTACTTAGTAAATAAACGATGACAAAACCTTGTGCCATGGCTTGTGCGTATGTCCCAAAAACACTACCGCAAAACTTTCCAAATAGTCTGGCATTTACAATAAAGACTCTTACATACTGGCGCGATTCGCACCGCCGCCGCGCCGCCGCGCCGCCGCTTTCTTCGCCGTGAAGTTTTCTCAGAAATTGTTTTGTTAAAATTTGCGTCCCGCGGCGAATCGCGCCAGTATGTAAGAGCCTTAAGGTTGATGCGCGAAAGTAGCCCGCGAAATTCAAATTTTCTTACGTTTTTTTGCAATTTGCAAGTGCCAAATGTCATGATTTCATGAAATAGTCATTCAATACACTTACATGAGCTTAGAGAGTTGTATTGCTGATTTTAATGTTTATAATTCTATAAATCCATATTTGTTACGAGCGCTAATAATATTTAGATCAACATACAACCTGATATTGACCTGCAAATTGCAAAAAACGTAAGAAAATTTGAATTTCGCGGGCTACCCTAGCGCATCATCCTTGAAACAAAATTAAGATAAAATGATGAATGCTTCAATAAAACAAAATTTACTTGCCAGCTTTTTTGGGCGTAGTATCAACCTCGAGACGCCTTGACTCTATGGATGGCTTCTGAACTCTAGCTGATCGTCTCCTCTCTTTTTTTAAATCGTCTGGTGGACACAACGTAATTTGGTTTTGCTGAATATGACCGTGCTGGCGAGGGCGATTGGGTGGCTCGCGACTGAAGATGCGATCAAAGCAAGGAGGTGTATCGCACGCTGATGATTCTGTAGAAGATTTACACATGCTTGGTAAACGAAACCAGCTGCATCCAATACCTGAAACGTTTAAAACCAAATTCATACCTAGATTATCTTCATATTTTTATGTTATTATAGAAATGTAAAATACTTGATAAATAATTTAAATTAACCATCATTACGTAAAGATCGCATATACATAAAATGGGAGCCTCATCATATTGACAGTTGAAAATGGTGATGATAATATTCGAGATTCGAGCGTCGCCAAGGATCTGGGGGCCTTCCCTACACCGCTTACAGCATTATTATTTTAATCTTATATTATAATAAGTAAGGATACAGTAACTTTGCGTTGCTTTGAGAACTGACGTTCTACAAGATCATGGGTAGGTAGTTCAAACCATTTTTTTTTTTTTTTTAAGTCAACAATAAAATTATTATCATAATTTGAGTACCTTTCCGGAAACCTGGCGTTATTTGCCTAGATATAACATTCGCTGCATAATGATCCTTGTAGCTGCTACATGCCGTGTGTGTGGGTGTGTCAGTTCCAAAGCCTGGGATCGCCGTTTTTAGCATTTTGTTTGCTATTTCATTCTGTTTGCTGATTTGAGAAAAATCATCTTTGCTCATCCCAATAAGTCGGAGAACTTTTAGAGATTCATTTTGGAATATCGTATCTGTGTCATTAGAAGATATTTCTCGCATGTAAAACTTTGTTCCCTTTCCACAAACCTGTTCGTCGTGTTTGGTAATCGAAGGTGTTCTCAGCGCCGTATCTTAAATGGTCATTCTGTTTATGTTATTTTTCCATACTTTTAAACAGTAAAGAACACAAATTAAGTATAGTTTATAAAAATATACAAATAAAATCGCCCAAAAAAAAATGCTGTTCGACATAAATGTAAGCAGCAGATATTTTTTTCGCGATTTCTGTGTTGGTCTTATTAAAAAACCTGTTCATAAATTTGGCCAATTGCAAGTCGGACTTGGAAGCCGACTCTGGAAAAAGGCTAGGTAGATGATGAGTCTGATGGATGTTTTGGTATAGCCTAGCTAGAGCTAAACCACAAGCTAAAACAATAAACAGAAATATAAACCACGTACCCGGATCCACGGGACTTGTAGTGCTCGCCGTGCAATGATATTCACTCGAGGGAATACTAGTAATGGAATCATCACAATTTGACAAGCCCTGCTCCTCGTCATCATCAGACATTGGTACCACTATGAATATCGAGGAAACATCCGCAAAATGTTTTTTTGACATAATCTTGAACAATAACTTCGATATATCGAGTTTACTTGGCCACTGGTTGAAAAGCACGATGGGATCTTCAGTTTCAGATTTCTCCTTACTTTTCCTCATCTTTTTATTTCCAAAGTTAGCTTCTAATTGAGACATTCTAAAGATAGTATATTGTTGTGGAACCGCTGCTCTAAACTGTGTTATTACGTTATGTTCCGCAACCTTTACGGGGTCGATAGAATCGTCACTGTTGAAAATAAAAACGTATAAACGGTAACTTATAATATTTTTTAGTATCATAAGGAAACGTTTGGAATTTTAGGTGTACAAAATACTGAATAAATTATTATAACAATATTAAATCAAGCCTATATTCCCCGAGCACTTTAGAAATGAATCTATAAGTTACTTTAATATTTATCCTAAGACAATTTCCACGTTATCCCACTTGACCACTTGTTTTGAGTGAGATAATTATATTATTATTATTTATTATGAAAGGACTTTAAACATAGGTAGCAATAAAATTGAGAGCCAAAATATCTTTACTTATTGGACCAGAGATTTAATTCCACTTCTTCATGGTTACTTTTCAAATAATTAAGCCATAACGATAAAAACCGATAGTGATTTAACAGCATTACCGTATTTTACAAGTAGGACAAACTGCTCGTAGGACGATTTCCTAATAAGACATTTTTGCTAAAGTGTCGTTTTGCCAATAGGAACATTTGCCTTTAGGACCTTTTGATACAGAGGGAAAATATCATTCGAATGTTGTCCTCCAGTTGACTTTGGTAGCACTATTTTTTTTTAATAATTAATCTTGCGCTCCGCGGTTTCACCCGCGTAAGTCTCGATCCTGTGGGAATATCAGGATAAAAAGTATCCTATATCCTATTCCAGGTCATGTTCTACCCATGCGCCAAATTTCATCTAAATCCGTTCAGCCGTTTTAGTGTGAAAGTGTAATAAACAAACAAACTCACTTTCGCATTTATTATTATTAGTTAGGATATTGGATGATATTTATTAATCATGTTTATTTTGTTTTATTTGCATTTTATCGTATTATTTTACAATTATCTACATGATTTATCGATGGAATACAAAATGGGTAATTTTTTCGTAAAAATAAGATTTTTGAACTCCCTGATTTAAAGAAAAACTGTCACTTAGGTAAGTGACCCTTATATAGGTATCTCTTAATCTGGTGAAAACAAATTTAGGTAAGGGATTGATTTAAGGAGTCTCTTAGGTTAAGAGACCCTTAGTAATGAAGCGTTTTAGGGAACGATGGTGAAAACGGACATTAGTTACCTGGTTGTTGGTCCGTATAGTGAGTTAATACTTAGTAGGTCGTTAGTAGACTGACAGCCCGAGTAATGCGCGGAGCTAGATGACATGCTGTCTATATCCGAAATCAAACTAATTGAGTCCATGCTGTTGCTTGTACTTGTGCTTAATGACATGTCATTTTTTATTATGAGAATGGTTTCGAAACTGCTTTCAGAATTAGGTTTTGAAGTTGGCCCTTTGTAAATATCATCCAATGATTGAAGACCTCTTAAACTTTCCACAATCCTGTCAGATTTACTGGTTCTGCCTTGGTATTGTGTTATACTACTCGGCCCGTGAATGTTTTCGCTTTGAATGCGATATGGTCTAGTACCATAGACCATATTAGAACTGCTGGCGTTAAGGCTGTAATTATTATTTTTTGTACTGTCAAGATCCAATTTACTGCTAACTTTGTATTGTGGTTTTTTAGAGTCATCAAGGTTATTACGATAGTTGGTTCGTGTTTCATTGAGGTCTGTGTTTGATACAATTCCTTCATGCATTACTTGATTGATACACTCCATTGAGTATGATGGTATACCAATAGCACTGCCGACTGTAACTTTAATACCCTCGTTGTCAATGAATGCCCCGCTCTTAACGCCTGGGATACATTCATCAGGACAATCGCAAAAGGAAGATATATCTGGAGACGTCACTCTGATTTTTACGTAACTGTGTTTAAATTTGATTTTCTTTTTGTCGCAACCGCAGCCACGGTCGCATTTTGTTGTTTTGATAATATCTTGAAAACTATCAGCATGTGCTCCTGCTATTCTCTTTGATGCTGACACACCGACCTTTTTCTCTTTCTTCCTAATTTTCCCCTTCTTTTCCGAAAGGGTCGGCTCAATTGGCAAACCTGTCTCTGCTCTAATTTTCTTCACTAAGTCTTTTTCAGACGCTGTTTTACCTACAGGCAATGGTAACCCAGCTTCAGCAAGTCCTTTTAGTATTCTTTCTTTCTCGGCAGGTGCCTTTCCGGTTATTGGTGTGAATAGACCTGCTGCTTTTGCTTTGCCAATAATTGATTTCTCTGATGGAGTTTTGCCTTCTGGTGGTATCCTTGCTTTAACTTCAGATATCATTGATTTTTCAGATTTCGTCTTACCTTCCGGCAGTGGCAAACCAGCCTGGGCTAGCCCTTCAACGATTTTTTTCTTTTGAGCAGGTGTTTTTCCTTCAAGTGTTGTCAGCAATCCTGCAGATTTCGCTACTCGTTCTTTCTCTGTTTTTGATACAGATGGTGGCCTAGAAAGCACTTTGCTTATAAGTTTCTTTTCTGACGGAGTTTCACCTTCTGGAATCGGCACACCTGCGGCTTTCATATCCCTTAGTGTCTTTTCTTTCATTGATGGCGTTTTCCCTTTCAAAGAAGTTACCAAACCAGCAGCTGTGGCTTTTCGTAATCTTTCTGATGGTGATGGAGTCACATAACCAGTGTCATCTTTAATCTTCTGTATCAAAGCTTTTTCTGATGGGGTTTTATACATTGGTAGCGGTAAACCTGCAGCGGCTCTACCCCTTAGTATTTTTTCTTTTTGCTCTGGAGATTTGCCTTCTATAGGAGTTAAAAAACCAGCTGCTTTAGCCTTTCGCAATTTTTCTGATGGCGTTCTATCTGGTATCCCGGCTGTTTTTTTTTTTTTTTTAATTAATGATTTTTCGGACGGAGTTTTTCCTTCTGGTAGTGGTAAGCCAATATCAGCTAGACCCTGCAAAATTTTTTCTTTCTGTTCAGGAGTTTTACCTTCAAGAGGTGTGAATAGTCCGGCTGCTTTGGCTTTTCGTATTTTATCTGATGTGACAGTCGGTAGTGATTCGGTTTTACTTGGAAGCGCTGCTACTTTGGTTATAAGACCTTTTTCTGATGGCGTCCTTCCTTCAGGTAATGGAATTCCCAAATCATGTAGACCTTTCAATATCTTTTCCTTCTCTGCAGGTGTCTTTCCTTCCAATGGCTGTAGTAAGCCAGCTTTAGCTGCTTGTTCATGTTTGTCTCTAATAGATTTAGTTTTGGGTTCCATTGGTAGACCAAGGTCGGCACGAACCTTTTCAACAAGTTTTTTTTCTGAAGGTGATTCACCTTCAGGTAGAGGTTTACCTCGGTTAGCTAGTGCCTTTAGAATTTTTTCTTTTTGTTCTGGTGTTTTGCCTTTCAGTGGTGTAAGTAATCCTTCCGTTTTCGCCCTACGCATTTGCTCAGAAGGTGCCAGGACCGCTGAGAGCGCACGGGGTCCAGACTTGACTTTAGCTATAACAGCTTTCTCTGATGGCGTCCTTCCTTCAGGTAATGGAATTCCCAATTCATGAAGGCCTTGTAATATCTTTTCTTTCTCTGCAGGTGTCTTTCCTTCCAATGGCTGTAGTAAGCCAGCTTTAGCTGCTTGTTCATGTTTGTCTCTTATAGATTTAGTTTTAGGTTCAGTTGGTAGACCAAGTTCAGCCCGAACCTTGTCAACAAGTTTTTTTTCTGAAGGTGATTCACCTTCAGGTAGAGGTGTACCTCGGTTAGCTAGTGCCCTTAGAATTTTTTCTTTTTGTTCTGGTGTTTTGCCTTTCAGTGGTGTAAGCAGTCCTTCCGTTTTCGCTTTACGCATTGGCTCCGAAGGCGCCGGCATGGGTGGAGCCACCACAGAAGGATGACGACTACTTGCCGTTACTTTGGTTACAAGAGCTTTCTCGGATGGCGTCCTTCCTTCAGGTAATGGAATTCCCAAATCATGTAGTCCTTTCAATATCTTTTCCTTCTCTGCAGGTGTCTTTCCTTCCAATGGCTGTAGTAAGCCAGCTTTAGCTGCTTGTTCATGTTTGTCTCTAATAGATTTAGTTTTGGGTTCCATTGGTAGACCAAGGTCGGCACGAACCTTCTCAACAAGTTTTATTTCTGAAGGTGATTCACCTTCAGGTAGAGGTTTACCTCGGTTAGCTAGTGCCTTTAGAATTTTTTCTTTTTGTTCTGGTGTTTTGCCTTTCAGTGGTGTAAGTAATCCTTCCGTTTTTACCCTACGCATTTGCTCAGAAGGTGCCAGGACCGCTGAGAGCGCACGGGGTCCAGCCTTGACTTTAGCTATAACAGCTTTCTCTGATGGCGTCCTTCCTTCAGGTAATGGAATTCCCAATGCATGAAGGCCTTGTAATATCTTTTCTTTCTCTGCAGGTGTCTTTCCTTCCAATGGTTGTAGTAAGCCAGCTTTAGCTGCTTGTTCATGTTTGTCTCTAATAGATTTAGTTTTAGGTTCCGTTGGTAGACCAAGTTCAGCCCGAACCTTGTCAACAAGTTTTTTTTCTGAAGGTGATTCACCTTCAGGTAGAGGTGTACCTCGGTTAGCAAGTGCCCTTAGAATTTTTTCTTTTTGTTCTGGTGTTTTGCCTTTCAGTGGTGTAAGCAGTCCTTCCGTTTTCGTCTTACGCATTGGCTCCGAAGGCGCCGGCATGGGTGGAGCCACCACAGAAGGATGACGACTACTTGCCGTTACTTTTGTTATAAGAGCTTTCTCTGATGGCGTCCTTCCTTCAGGTAATGGAATTCCCAAATCATGTAGACCTTTCAATATTTTTTCCTTCTCTGCAGGTGTCTTTCCTTCCAATGGCTGTAGTAAGCCAGCTTTAGCTGCTTGTTCATGTTTGTCTCTAATAGATTTAGTTTTGGGTTCCATTGGTAGACCAAGGTCGGCACGAACCTTCTCAACAAGTTTTTTTTCTGAAGGTGATTCACCTTCAGGTAGAGGTTTACCTCGGTTAGCTAGTGCCTTTAGAATTTTTTCTTTTTGTTCTGGAGTTTTGCCTTTCAGTGGTGTAAGTGATCCTTCCGTTTTCGTCTTACGCATTGGCTCCGAAGGCGCCGGCATGGGTGGAGCCACCCCAGAAGGCTGACGACTACTTGCCGCTACTTTTGTTATTAGAGCTTTTTCTGATGGCGTCCTTCCTTCAGGTAATGGAATTCCCAAATCATGTAGACCTTTCAATATCTTTTCCTTCTCTGCAGGTGTCTTTCCTTCCAATGGCTGTAGTAAGCCAGCTTTAGCTGCTTGTTCATGTTTGTCTCGAATAGATTTAGTTTTTGGTTCCTTAGGTAGACCAAGGTCGGCGCGAACCTTGTCAACAAGTTTTTTTTCTGATGCTGATTTACCTTCAGGCAGTGGTAAACCTTGGATAGCACGCCCTCGTAGGATTTTTTCTTTTTCTTCTGGTGATTTTCCTGATATAGGCGTAAGTAAACCCGTTTTCTTCCGGGAAGGCGGACGAGGACCTGCCATTATTCTGGCTATAAGAGCTTTCTCCGATGGTGTTCTTCCTATAGGTAATGGAATACCCATATTGTGCTGGCCTTGTAATATACTTTCCTTCTCCGTAGGTGTTTTGCCTTCCAATGGCAGTAGGATGCCTGCTATAGCTGCCTCGTCATGTTTATCTCTGATTGCTTTATTTTTCGGTTCAATAGGTAGACCAAGTTCAGTGCGTACCTTGTTAATTATTTTGATTTCTGAAGGTGATTGACCTTCAGGGAGTGGTATACCTCGGTTAGCTAACTCCCTTAGAATTTTTTCTCTATCAGCCGTTGGTTTATCTTTGAGAGGTGTCATAAATCCATCCGCTTTGGCTTTACGCATTCTAGCTCCGAGTATTGAACCTTTTTCCTTAAATTCTGTTTTCGCAACAGAACTGGGTGCCTTTTCTGCTCTTACTTTATCTATTATCGCCTTCTCCGAAGCAGTTCTTCCTTCTGGAAGCGGCAAACCGAGTTTAAATTGCGCTCTTAAAATTTCTTCTTTTTGCGCCGGAGTTTTATCTTCTAAAGGAGTGATAATACCTGCAGCCTCAGCTTTTCGCATTTTTGCTTTTTCGGCTGCAGTTTTAGGCGATGGTGGTAGCCCTACCTCTTTCCTTACTTTGTCTATCAAAGCTTTTTCTGATGCCGTCTTCCCTGCAGGTAAAGGTATTTTTGACTTTGCCATTTCTTTCAAAATTTTCTCTTTTTCTGCTGGCGTCTTACCATCTAATACTTTATCCTTTGCAGTAGAGGTCATAGATTTCTTTATTTCGCCGAGCTTTCTCTCTTCTTGTAGTTTATAACTGCAAAGTACACAACAACAATTGTCGCAATTTTGCGCTTTATAACAGTCGTACAAACCCTTCATCACTTCAAACATAGCATCGGAGTTACAAGAACAACAACAACTGTCCTCTACAGCGCCTAGTTGACACCTATAGATTTTCCATTTTGTTTGGCTAGGGTAGTTAAATAGGTTCATGAAGCAATTGTCGAACCGATGTTCAGAAACTACATTGGCAATAAACTTAGATTGAAAAGGGCTTTGTTTGTATTTGTTTTGTTTTGTACCCTTTCCATGGCCGCTTCTGTTACGGGGCGGAACTGGCCTTGTACATTTGTTTAATTCAGGCATGCTTGAGGGTTTGGTGATCGAACCTTTCTTTTTGTATTTGCTAAATCTTGTTAAACGAAAAGCAATTGTTGGCTGTTGAGTATGTTCGAATACATTGTGCTTTTTGCGTTTCTTCCACCTCTTCTTATTAACAATTATGCTAACGTTTTCGATACCATGACATGGGCTGTTCTCTTGGTTAAGATGGAATTCATTCAGCAAGCGTCCATAATATGAATTGATGGTTCTCAAATCTCTCATATTGATTTGTTTTACGTTTACGAATCTTGACAAAGTCTGATTTTTAAGCTGTACAGCGTTACAAAAAAATATAATTAAAAGTTCTTCGTTTTACATCAGTATGCCATAATACTTGTTTTGGCATTTACTTTGTGCGGCGGTCACCGAGTGATCATTACTATGATTTTGATTTTTTTCGATGTACGTTCTTGAAAGGAGAAAAAAAGTTGATCTATGCTGAAAAAAACACAAAGATTTGTTATTAAGTATAACTAAACTCTAATTAACTAATAAAGTTAAAAGAAAGAACAAGGGGCAATTTGTATGGACTCAGGGCCTAGGGTTATAGCAGTTTATAACATTATTATTTAAAACTAGCTGCGCTCCGTGGTTTCACCCGCGTAAGTCTCGATCCCGTGGCAATGTCGGGATAAAAAGTATCCTTTGTCCTATTCTAGGTCATGATCTACCCTGTGCCAAATTTCATCTAAATCCGTTCAGCCGTTCACGCGTAATGGCGTGACCAAGGGAAATGGGGATTCATTTTTATTTATATTTATAGATTCATATTCATATGGAAGATACCATGACGCTAAGCAGTTTAATTAAAAGTGTGTGTGTGTCAGCTCCGACGCACGACTGGAGTTTATTACTCCATAAATAGGCAAAGCAAATATATAAATATACTAGCTGCCCCGCTCCGGCTTCGCACGGGTAGCACTAAGTACCTACCCTACCTACCCTATCTACCCTACCTACCCTACCTACCTACTACCTACCCTACATACCTACCTACCTACACTACGTTTAAACCTTCCCTTGAGGATAACGAACACAACAAAAAAAGAATTGGCCAAATTGGTCCAGGCGTTGTTGAGTTATGCGGTTACCAACACATTTTGCGATTCATTTTTATATTATAGATAGAAGAAGATAATATGCAATAGGCAAAGAAGGTAAATAAACGCCTCTTTTTAATACTGAAAGCATGTACTTATGCATTTTTATTCGATTCACATTTTTCATAATATTGTAACAGATGCGTGGTGTGTAATATAGTTCCACGTACTTACAACTAAGTCTAATTTGATTAAGTATATTTTGCAATATCTCTAAAACGGGTGATAGACGTGCGAGCAAGTACGCGTACTGGCTCGGCGAGCTTACTCGCCCGTCTGTCATCGCCGCGAGCTAATTTGACAATGAAATTCTGAGAAAGCTTCACGTGTGTCACCGACGCCGACGGCGAGCCGAACTTAAAGACCGCGTACTTAAAGTACACACGTTTATCACCCACTTAACACATCAAAATATATTTTTTTTTTTACAATTTTGAAACTATCTTTGAAAGTAATGGGTTTATGAAAAAAGTCACTTAACATAAAAGTATTGTATTAGTAGGTATGTAGAAAAAATGTAAATACAAATCCTTAAGTCCCTACTTCGTGATTTCAGTCCACTGTGCGGCGGGGCGAGCGCATGAAAAGATGAAAACACTTGATTTTGGAATTAATTCTACTTATAGGTGTTTTCATATTTCACATTATGTCGGCCGGTTTTTAACTCCTTTTTTACGACCTTTACTAAGGTAAAGTTTTATTATTCAAAGCCTAATAAAACTCAAATGAAACAATTAGATCATAATTTAGACTTCTTTTTGCGATTTAATTAGATGCAGTTAAGTGCAAGTAATCGTGTAGGTATCGCACAGCCGAAATATCTGATCGAAGTATGAAATAATAGGTAATAATACCTACTTACGTTTTTTTTTTTTTACTAAATTTAAATCCGTGTGAATAAAACACAATACGAAACGACGTTTATCTGAGTCAGAAAAACGTAAAGCTTTTGAGTAAACGCTTGTATAAATTTCACTCCTCATAAAATTTCCATAACGGGGGCATTTTATGAAAATCGATTCTTAAGGAATAGACCCCAAAAAGATAGGTACTGCAGTTCCAAAATATGAAATCTTATATAATGCGAGATTAGCTCGTATGAACTGGCCTAATTACTAATCAAAGTGTAAACGGGGTCTTATTAAATAAACCGCGCAGTAGACACTGGCAAAATGCACGGTGCAATTGCCAAAAAACCGCGCGCGACGATGGCACACTACACGACATATACCTAATGTTTCATGTAGGTGTGTTTGTGTAGTGTGTATGACAAAACAGTCGCGGACGATCCTAAAAAATCTGACTTGCTCCCTAGGCCTGCAGAAGCTGGGTACGCCCATGGATTAGCTTAAACTGGAAATGATGTGTAGCCGTGCCTAAACTTAATTGTAATTACCTTTCTCCAGATTTTTCTATTGTACAACATCTACTTAGTAAAACTGACTCGACACTTGAGAACAGGGCTTGAAATACCGTTAAAAATATGGTATCGTTACAGCCTTCTGATGCAGGTATCGTTAACTAATAAATAACGTTATATTATTTACCGGTATATCTGGCACATTTTACCGTTAAACATACGTAACGTTAAAATCTAAGGTAACGATAATTTTATCGTTATAATTAGTTTTGTTACCGTCGCTCTCGTCCAATCGCAAAAGAATGTCAGATTGCATCGACGCTAAGACTGCCGTACGACTATTTGCGCGTTTAATAGATATTATCTTATCATTGCTATTCTGTGTTGTGCTTGTACTTGAGAATATACTTGGTTGGTTGGTCCACCGTGTTCTGTAAGCGCGTACGACTGCCATGAGCGGTGAGAGATATGAAGACGACAAACGAAATGGCAACAGCGCCGACAGCGTGTGAGAGTGAGAGGGGCGCGCGCGCACGCCGGCCGCGGCCGCCTTTGAGACGGGCTGGCAACGTCGCATAAAATAACAAAATAATACCGATAATTTTTTACCGCTATTTTTACAATAACGTTAAAAATACCGGTAATTTTTACCAAAAATTTTAACGTTATTATTATGTTACGCTACTAAGTAACGCTACCAAATTGTACCGATATCGAAGTATCTCTACGGAAATACCGTTACTTAACGTTACTTTTAATGTGAATTGGTATCGTTTTCAAGCCCTGCTTGAGAACTACTGCACCGATGTGGCTCGTTTTTTTTAATGTTCGTTATAGTACGAATAAGGTTCTTACGGAAAAAAAAACCTGAAATGTTGCCGGGAAACTTGGAAAATAAGGGAAAATTGAAACAAAGATAACTGAAAGAGCATTTTCTATGAGAATTTTGTATGAATTATTGAAATTTGGACAGGACTGTCGGGTCAGCTAGTTCTATTAAGTACATTATATTTTTCATGGGAATGGTTTAAACTAGCGGGTTAATTGCGTAACGCACTTTCAATAGCAATAACTTTAATTTTGACAGTTCAACAACATTCATTCCGTTAAGTTAATTACGTTGTTGAGAAGAGAAGACAAATTTTTCGATCATGAAGCAATATTATGGATTAGCAATATCCTTCATAATCATTCAGAATTGTGATTGGAATTGAAGTGTACGGTGTTACGCAATTGGGATGCAGAAATCACCAATTGATGGACCGCGGTCCAATTAGGGTGCAAAAGTCACCCAATGGTGGACCGTGGTCGCATTTTGTGCGGACCTTACCTAAGTATTTACAACAATGAAGCTTCGCCTCTGTGGATCTAAAACAACTTATTAACTATTATATATTAACTAAACATGAATGCTATGACTGTGGGCACAAGAATAAAACATCTCGTAAATGTAATATTTCATATACCTGGCATATCCTTAAATTTAAGAGTGATTGAAATCTCTTGCTAACTAATTTAATAATAATATATGGTACTTGAGGTGCGTTTCATGGTTTTAATTATTTTTTTACAAAATGATTTTTATTTACGGTAACAAAATTTTACTGTACAAATTTATCAGTTGTCATGTCAATTGGATGTTCCTTGATTGTAATGTACACAGGTAATGTAACTGATTGTAACAAGTTGTCAATCGTAAACTAGGAACATTATCACTTACGGCGGGATCATAAATGATCATCATTTCGCATGAAATTCGTATGTATCATGGAATTAATACGTACTTTAACATATTTCATCAATGCAACGTCGAAGACAGCGTACATACAATCAGCCTCAAAAACTTGTATACATGGACAAGAATTCATTAGATTTTCGGTATTATTGTTTTATTGTACGGTATCAGGCAGAGAGGTCCAAGCTTGAGGTTGGCCTACGAGCCATGGAGAGCAGTATCCGGGGGATCGAATATCAGAAAAGGAACACAACACTGTGCGCCAAAAATAAGATCACAGACGTTGGAAAGCCGCTAACCTTAATTGGGATTGGGCCCGTCATAATCGCCGTATCTCTGATGAGAAATGGGCTAAAAGAACCAGCCATTGGGTCCTAAACACACGACGACATCGCAGCAGGCCAAGGTGAAGATGGCGGGACGAGTTTTACTCCGAAAGGACTGGCCGGCAGAAGACAGAATTGCGTGGAAAAGGGAGAAGGAGGGGGCCTTTGCCATGCAGTGGGACAATACAGGCTAGTAATATAGATAGATTGATAGAATACTGTATGACGTTCGAAAAGTGCTGATTCTCAGCCTAGTTTGAATAAATGACTTTTGATTTTTGTTTTTTTTTTTTTTGATTTTTTATCAATATTGTGTATGGTTTTGGCTATACATTGATACTACATTATCGAACAAAGATTGTACACAATTAAGTAAATTAATCTTGTCGATGTATATTCAATTTTGAGGCTGGCTGTACTTGCCACAATGCATAACATAACATAACACCTGTTTTATATTGAAACTCTCTCTTTATTTTATAGAATTTATTTATAATCAACTGAGTTCAATCTAATTTGCTTGACTCTTTTACAAACATCTTGGAACTGACAACCGCTTAAGGCGGGCTGTCAAAGTGACATTTTTTTTATTTTTTTTTATGAATGCAATGGTAACTTAGCCATTCCAACAACACCTGTAATCCCAAGGCCAAAGGGTTAAATGAACAAATTCGAAATGTGTGCTGTGGTTGAAGATGCATTGAAGATTGCATAGAAGATGCAATGATTATGAATATGAACTGTACCCTAATTGCGTAATACACACTAAGGACGAATTCCACCAATCTTTTATACCGAGTATAAGTCTTATCCTGCGAATAATTTTGAATTTTTGACAGTTTTTTCCATACAAAAACTGTCAGACGACAATTTTATTCCACAGATAAAAGATATCTGACTTTCATGAAATCAGCCCTAAGTAAGTTATGTTGTTGAGCAGATTTTTTTTCGAATTTATTAAGCAATGGATTAGACATTTGTTTCAAACCGATTTTAATTCTCGACCGATCGTGCAGGGTGCCGGTTGTGGGCTAAAAACTCCTCGAACCTAGACTTGCAGAAAATCATTTAGAATCATTTTTTCTTAGATCATCATTTTTTTTTTAATTATAATCATTAGAACTAAGTTCTTTAGTTAAGGTGGATGCGCCAAGGTAGCCCGCGAAATTCAAATTTTCTTACGTTTTTTGCAATTTGCAGGTCAGTGTCAGGTTGTATCTTCATGTAAGTGTAACTCTCTACGTTCATGTAAGTGCATTGAATGACTATTTCATGAACTTAGACAGTTGTATTGCTGATTCTAATGTTTATAATTCTGTAAACCCATATTTGTTACGAGCGCTAATAATATTTAGATCAACATACAAACTGATACTGACCTGCAAATTGCAAAAAACGTAAGAAAATTTGAATTTCGCGGGCTACCCTAGCGCATCAACCGTAAGTTCATGTACCTAAGTGCATTGAACGACTATTTTGTGAAATCGTCTAACATCGTTGTCAATCGTATAAAACTTCCGTTGCAAATGACATCCTATTGCGAGGGACATGTCATAGAATTTGAACTCATAAGAGCAACGCATGAAAGAGTAGATTTTTGAAAAAGTATGAAGGTAAGTTTCACTAAGTAGAACCATTAATGAAACGTTTCATAATTTAATCAAAATGTTTCAAAGTTATTATTATATCAGGTCAGCAGATGTAACTCAGAGACTAGTTCAACTCGTTGAACGTCGCGGCGTTGAATAAAAACCGTTGAATTAATTAACGGTTTACTTTGTAAGTTGATTAGAGCACGTTAACTTGTTGACGAATTCAACTAGTTGACGAACGTAAATCAACGTTGACGTTTCGTTAACGGAAAAACCTTCAACGACCCATCGTTAAACGCTCTACGTTAAAACGGACCTGGCGCCACAGAACACCTACAGCTGCCTAGCGCCCCAGCGGCGCGCGGCGTAGCGTATTCGTATTGGTCCTACAACAGCAGAGCCAACATTACGGCAAAAGAACTATTTGATGAAATGCGCTCTAGTTCAAATCTTAGAATGAACTCAGAGGTTCATTAAGGATCATTATGAGCCCACAAACATGTTCGAAGGAGATAAAGGTAGATTAAAAGAATTATCAGTCGACTAACTATATTAACTCGACTAACTAAGTATATTAACTTGATTTCCGTTACTGATAAAATTAAATAAATGGGTACATAAGTACACGGCCACGAAGGCCAGTGCAGTCAGAATTTTTTTCTACCTCTTATTTGGCTCGTACTCGTGGGATTTTTTAACAAATAAAAAATGGCTGACATTGGCATTTAAATTAAAATAATCGTCGAAAAAAAATGAAAGCAGTAAAAGACATTTAATAAACCTGCAAAAGTAGATACCGTGATAAAACATTCGATTGGGTTCTCTTATTGCACTCATCACTAGAACTTAGTAAGCACCACAGACTACATAGAGAACTAATTGTAAGCACCAAACGACTCACTATTTATCTATCTTGGTTGTGTTATGCCCAGCACTAGTAGACTAATAACTTTGTCGTGCTGAGCTTGTGTGACAGACATTTTTGAATAATTATTTTTAAACATTTATTTCTCCTACAATAATGAGTAAGTTTAATTATTTATTAAAGTAATGTGTTATTTGTATGATATCGTTATCCTTGCATTTGTTTTATGTAAATATCGAAACATTTGATAACATTGCACGTGTCGGCACGTATTCGTTTCTCTGAAGTTGAAAAATTGTTTTATTCACATCAACAAGTAAATCAGTAATTATCTGTTATCCGTTAAGTATGTAATTGGTGTATGGCGAACTGGTTGCCATTTATATTAGATTGGCGAAGGCTTATTTTTTATAATGTAACATAACGGTTTTCTTTTTCATTGTTGTATCAAAGATGCCTATGCCTCTAGGTACGTACTCGCTCGCAGCGGACGCTGTTGGAAAATATTGTGTCCCTTCTGAAGGGTAGGGCCGACGAAAAAAGGATTGGATAGAATTTCTGAGATCGTCGATTTTAAATAATAACAAGCCGCTCAAATCGCGCGCGATTGTAATAAATAAATTGTGAATGTTTAATGCTGTTCATTTCGGTAGGTACTAAGGTACTAGATAAAAATGTCATCGCCGGCGCTGCTTGCAGTACCTACTTATCTTATAGCTTTATTAAAGGTACCCATTTAATAAAATATTCACAGCTGGCAGCTTATTACAAAAATAATATACTTGTGTGAAATATAAAGAGAGAATTTGAAACTACTTTTGTACTTGTTCTTCAATACTTTGGTTGCTTTGTTTTGAATTTTTGATAACAATGAGTGCATGAGCTTTTATTTCAGTAAGAACCTGCATTCCCTGCTTTAACAAAAAAACATATTTAAAACTGAACACTATTAAAACAAACAGGCCTGTCTTGTAGAATTACTATGTACTTAAGTAATATTATGTAAAATACTTTACAGTTTATTGTTTCAAAGTAATAGGAAATGGAGGATTATGCTCATAATTATTTGCAAAATAATACCAATATTAGTAGTATGTTCATTGTATCCAATCACATTTATTAGGTATATCCAGAAGCTAAATAAAAAAAAGCTATAAATTACATTGAGAAAAATAAATACTATAATTAAAATATGCATCCATTGATTTTTTAGTCCTGTTTAATAGTATTATCTGCAGGATTCTACTGCTATTGCCTTGTAGAGTTGTGAACTGTACATGCTAAAACACAGATCCTAGAACTTTCTTTTTATTTCATCCATCTCAACTTTTCTAATAAATAAGCCTTTTTTGTTGTTCGAGCCCATTTGTGTATCTCATATAAAATTGACATCTCATCTGCAAACTCCATGAATTTTTAGGAAAATTTAGTCCAGAAAACAATACTATGGTCAATATTATTTATTAAATGCATTCAATCATAATGTCTTATCACAATTTATTTTGTCAAGTTCAACTCTGTGTTTACAAAAGTACCACATGGAGTGGATCTTAGTTACATGTGAATTCAGCCTTGAAATTTTAGCCTTTGTGCTAAAAACCAATAAGTTATTCTCTAACATTAACAATATACTGGTTGTTCTTATTGCAAAAATAACAATGTTCTTTAAACATCAGTTAATGAGATGATAAGCTAACTTTGAAATTACAGTTTAGAGTCAGACCATTTATTAGTCGACTCCGAAAACACATAAAAAAGAGACAATGCAATAACTTAGAGGTTACTGCTGAGCCATGCACAGCGAATTTTCTTGACACTATGCAATAATTTTCTAAACAAACAAACTCACTTTCATATTTATACTATTAGTTAGAATACTTGATCTATTCAAAATAAATTATGTTCAATCTCAGTATCTCACAATATTTGTATGTTTCTGCCTTAAACAAAGAGTGATTGTGCAAAGGTGGCTTGGCTTTTCGATATTAAAATGAAATTTCTTCAGAAGGATTCATTCCAAGTAAAATAAAAATACCTAAAAGATATTTTTTCTTACTTGCATATTATAGAAGAATGCTCAAAAATGTATGGATACATTAATTTTAGATCACAATTATGAAATTACTTTCTTTAAAAAACTTATTTTATTTATTTATTTCTTTAATTTGATATGTTTTTTTTTTATTTTGAATAATATCGATTTTCTTACCTACATATAAAAAAAGTTGGTTAAAAGTATAAAATATACAATTAATTGCAAATAAAACACTACTATTGTGACTATACATATTGTGATCTGCTAAGAAAGAATCTATAAAACTAGCTGGTTGCATGTATTCATGCCTATGATAAATACAACACCCTGATTACTTGCGCACCACTTCCCAACATACAATGAACTAGTTTCGTTTTTGGATTACCTGATGTATTGCTAGGGTTCTTGATATGCATTAATATTAATGAGGGCTGCTGCGATTCTAAAGACACTCCCTGAATTCATTGCTGTTTTGCTGAAATAAATGTTATTAGCACTCTCAGTGCTTAACTGTATTTCGTTATGTTGGATGTTGTAATATGTGCAACATCACCGCAAGATACTGTGATGGTTGGTTATAGGTCAACTTTTGTGTTTCACAATTTCTATAGGCTTCATAGAGGGGTGAAACTTTATTTTAGTTAATAAGTTACTTTAAGTAATATTTCAATAGCAACTTTGGTGATATATTTCCGGTTGTAAAATAATTAATTGCTTTCTATTTAGCAAAATAAAAATTTAATTTTTTGCCTTTTTTGTATTTAAAAGTAGTTACGCTTACGTTCTTTTTTACTCTTTTGTTTTTGAGGGAAACCTTCAAAAGGCGCCCGGGTATTTTGGGATAGACCGAGGCGTGTAGGATTTTTACCTCACTGAAACCCACCGTTACCTCTCAAAGTACCGACCCGAAACCCCTTCTGTGGTGGCACAGAAGGGGTTTCGGGTCGGTACTTTGAGAGGTAACGGTGGGTTTCAGGCGTGGGCCTAGGGCACATGGCTGAGGAAACTAAAGGGGTCTTCAAGAAATCTAAGTATGAAAGGTAGCATGTCCACGTGACCACTATGCGCCGTCTTTTCTGAGGTTACTCAGTGGACGGAGCGCCCGCGACTTCAAATGATTCAGGCGGGGTTTCGGCGGTTGCCTCCGCGACGCCTACTTCTCCGAGCGGGATCAGTCCTTTCACGATCCCGCTCGGCAGCCTTCTTATGGACAATCACGGTCTGCCAGAAGGAAGCCATTTCCCTCCTTGTAAAAGTACCTATACCTACCTCTCATTCGCGGAGGGTAAAAGACTTTGGGGAAGCCAGATAACGTGTGCAGTAATTTTTTTTATATGTATAGCAAATGGCCACATTTTGTACAAAACAACAAGGTGTGTTTTGTGACATATAAGAGACGCAAGAAGACTATTTGCTAGTTTTAATAAAATTTCCGTACATTAAAATGTATAACTTCATTTGAAATAAGATTGGAAATTTAAATAAGCCTTTTTTATAGTCCGTTCAATTGATTTTGACTTCTATTGCGTTGGTGGCACGAAAAATGGCAGCTCCAGTAGACAGTTGGTATTGTGTAACTTATTTTGCTTTTAATGCCATCCTTATGCCTACGGTATAGAAGTCAAAATCGGTTGAACGGACTGTAAAAAGGTTTGTTTAAATTTCTAATCTTATTTCAATTGGAGTATAGATTGCTCACATTTCTACCCATATCATCCTATATGGTCTCTTTGGCCTTCCCCTTGGCCACCAAATTGTTACATATAATTTAAGCCGCCGTTATGAACGTATAATTGAGATTCTGGGCGATCAGTCATGCCTACGTCACGGCTTGTTGATGCAGGTTGGCAACCAAGTAGGTTGTGTGCACACGGCTAACGGAAATGGGGTGCACCGTGCATATAATAGGTAGCCTAACGACTTGTCACTTATCGGCAATTGTGGCCAATTGCCTGAACACTTTGCTAATAGATCGGTGTGAAGCAGTGCAATGCACTTGTGATTTATAGTAGTACTGGCCGCAATTGTCACGCAATGCACTGTATCAAGGAGTCAAGGGTCTAGTCGCCGTGCAACTTTATTACGTAACGTGATCGATCAATCTAGTGTTCTCACTTCCGAGTAATTGTGAGACACATGCCTCTTTGTGAGAGGAAGTGGCCCGTTGTCACAGAGCACTAAGATGCCTCAGGGGCCGTTGCTAGAGGCGGCTGTGTCAACACTTCCGTACAAACCAAGCGTGTCAGCGTTTACTCGCACTACTACACAAATGACGTATAGAAACTAGCGGCTTTAAATGGTGGTCCGTGAGAAAAGTGCGTTGAACGCAGTTTCCTACACACATTTTATGAATACTGCCATCTCTAGGCGCTGCCGACACAGGCCGCCGCCTGTGTTTTCCGTGCTCTGTGACCGTCACAACCACGCGGGTCCGACCCCGTGCGGCCCTGACTTCGAATTTTTAGTTGTAGGACTCTCTTTGTTCCCCTACCCTATCGAGGCGGTACGTTTCTAAACTCTAACCCTTGCGTCTTGTAAAGTAGTTATACTAACTAAATGTTAATGGTATTCGAATTAATTACCTAATGATTCCTACAATAACTAAAATGTTTTCGCTTGTTAGGTAAGCAGTGAATGCCGTCTGTACAAGTACAAATATAACAATCGGTCTCGACGAGAGCTGAAGCTTTTCAATACTTTTATAAAGACCGTTAGGTAGGTTATTGTATTGCACGTTCCGAGAACTCTGATCAATAAGTTACAAGAAAGCTTCAGCCTGTACCTACTTCACGTAAGCGTTCTAACTTAGAACTCTGTCTGCATGATTGAATGCAATTATGTAAACATTGTCGTTTAGTCTGAAATCGTATTACATTCTCTCGGCAGTCGGCGATGTAAATTATGACTTTGAGAAACATACTTACAAAATATTTATTTGCGATCTAGTATTTCGCCATTTTATTGCAAGTTCGCAGTAACTTGATGATTAATGCAGCGATTATATGGAGAAAAGTTCGGCTCTTATGCTCAAACAATAGGAGTAAGTGGTAGCTGATTTCGCCCTCCGCCCTGCCATAGTTTGCTTGAATACTAAAAACAACCATTCTTTTTCAGTATTCATTGCAATCATGAATGTTTAATGCCATTAGCCTCCCGCCTTTACTGATCACTACCTTGGTTTTGCCTAAACCGAGGGATGCTTTGGTCTAGAAACTGAAGTACCTAGCATTTCGGAAGGCAAGCAAATAAAAATGTTTTTCGAAAGTCAAAATAAATACAGTTTTGAAGCCTAGACGATAACCGTAACAGGATTCCGGAACGCCACATGCAACATAGACTTAGTAAACTGTTGTGCGTCACACGAAACGTTTGTTTTAGGTACACCTATTGTCCCTTTTTGGGGAGGCCGTCTATGATTCGCCTTACACAGTTGACGACGCTTATTTTATGCGTCTATTCCCCAGTACCCAGAGGCAGTATGACGAAAGACGGCAAGTTGCTGCCGTACCGGCACTCGGCGCCGCGCAACAGCCGCCACAACAAGCACCGCAAGCCGAAGAAGCATGTGTCCGAGGACGAGGAGAGCGACGACTCCACTGTGGAGGAGCAGCCCCAGGAGGAACAGCAGCAGCGCAGCCCCTCGCCCATGCTGGAGGAACCCACCGTTAGGCTACCTGAGGTAAGCGAGCACAAACACCACATCATTATCCTCCCGCCCTTGTCTCTGATTATCATCGGTGAGCGAAGTATTTCCGTCTTCAATCCATCTCTATTAGCCATTATCCCAGTTGTCACCCTTGTTATTAGCTAGATGATATGACATGATCGTGTTTCAACATTTCTTTGGTTTTCCTCTACTTTTATAGCTATCTACATACATTCACAGATATTCCTACTTATGACAATCTTGAATCGAAATCAAATCCTGAAAAACCATAAACAATGCAACATTCTCACCATTTTGCTAGTACCTACTTAATGACGCCGACGATAAGTAAAAGTGGATGTTAAAACACCGTATCACTCTGCCCAGTCCGGGGATTAAAACAAGGAGTCTTAGGAGCAGCGCTTGCGACTACAAGACCAATTAGGTTTCTTTAGAACTTAATTATTGACGGCAACTCAGTATTAACTAGCAAAGCGCCCGGAACTGCCTCTCACAGAGAAGAGATCCGAGTTCCAGCATTATAGACTAAATATGTTATACAACTACCTCGTTGGCCTAGTGGTCGCAACCGTTCCTGCAGACCATGAGGTCCTGGGTTCAATTCCCGGGTCGGGCAAAGTGTTATTGGGCATTTCCATCTGGAATTTCTCACTAGTAGCCCGGACTCTGGATTTGTGCTTGGTTGATGACGATAACTCGCCCCCCTTTTACATGTGACTTAAACATGACTGGCGAAATGTGGGTATACTATAGGAACACCTCTGATTTACCCTTCGGGGAATACCAGGCGTGATGTTGTAATACGATATTATTTGTAGGAAGTCCTGCGAGCTCTGATCAAGACACCGGGCGTGCTGATGATAGCCGGGATGGTCTCCTGGGATCTGGTGGCTCGCCGGGACAACAATCCCAGCAAGCGCACTCACCCCAACTTGTATACTTTCCACAAGTTTACTGATCGCAAGGTGAGCAACATGTAGTATGATTTAATAGTATTAGAGCTTCTTATGAAGCGGCTCGTCCAAGGAACTACTGCCATCGTACCTAAGTCTGCCATGAAGTAGCGTTTTTGTAAAGCGTAATGGTACCAGTGTAATTACAGGATTCCAAAGCATGTGCAATGAATTTGGTATAGCAGATGTCAAAAGGTTGCGGTGACCACATACTTGGTGGGCTGTCGGATTGTTTGCCATAAAATAAAAACAAAATATAGGACAAGAATAAAATGGAATAAAACACTTACATAAAATACATATAATGCTTAAACTTAGCCGGATTAATTTTTAAACTTACTTGGTTACCTAAGTAGTCTTGGGTTAAGCAAATACGGAATAAAGAGTTATTTAGCAGTAAATCAACATACAGGATGTAAGGGTAAACACTCTTGTCATTCAAACCATGGGTAGTTGACTTAAATATAAAAATAAATGACCGAACACAGGATAACGGTGTTTACCCTAACACCCTGTATAAACTGGAAGAAAAACATTTTTTATGTTGTAATATTTGGACAATACTTGGCCTCAAATGTGACAGTTAAGTGTTGTCTCCATCAGTCATATCTGTGAGACAGTATCATTCAAACTCATTGTGTGACAAACGGCTGGGTGCTGTACTATATTACCCAAAGTTGATCATTTACATGTCATGCCACCAATCAACTATAGTGTTGATGGTATTTGACGTTGCACAACTGACGCCGGTGTCACCTTGTTGAAACACATCTTTAAGGCATGGGAAGAGGCACAAGATGCAATAGGCATCTTTTGCGACCTATCTAAGGCTTTTGATTGCGTGAATCACGAAACGCTGCTCTTGAAACTTGAGCATTACGGACTGGGTAAACTTGCGCTTAGCTTAGTAAAATCATATTTGAATGATAGAATGCAGCAAGTTCAAATAAACGGTGTGAACTCATTGGGTTTAAAAGTTAGAATGGGTGTACCACAGGGCTCGATATTGGGTCCATTCCTCTCCTTAGTATATATAAATGATTTACCTCAACTACTGAAAAATCGACCACAAATGGTGTTATTTGCTGATGACACATCACTGATTTGACTGAGCATCATATCTTACGGTATTTTGCTGTGGGGACGGGCTGCAGATATTGATTCTATCTTTATTTTGCAAAAGAGGACTGTCCGAGCCATATACAACCTCCACAAACGCGAATCTCTAAGGGAACTGTTTAAAAAAATTAACATCATGACGGTTCCTAGTCAGTACATATATGAAAACATTATGTATGTTCGGAAAAATCTACATCTTTTTAGTAAGATAAGTGACAGGCATAACTTTAACACTAGAAATAGGAACAAATTAGATCAACCACGTTTCAGATTGTCTAAAGTACATACTTCTTTTATGGGGTACTGTGTAAAATGTTATAATAAAATACCACTCATTATTCTTCAACTAAATGAGAAGAAATTTAAAACATGCATTAAACGCACACTATGTAGACAGGCATATTATAAGTTGGATGATTATATCGTAGATAAAAATGCTTGGCTTAATGCTGGTCCTGCTCCACAGGCACTAGGGCTCACTAGTTAAAAATTTTAATATTTGGAAGAGTTGCTTCCCCCTTTTTTTTTTCTGACTTTACAAACTTAAGTTTATTTTTTTCTTTAAATTCTATTATTTTAATCTTTCATGTACATTGCAAATTATAGTTTTGTATAAATTAGAAGCATTTTTTCAATTTTGTAAATGTGAGTACCATGGAGCCGTTTAATATGGTATCATGTTTTATATTGACTTGAAAAAGCATGGCTGATGAGAGTATGTCATACTCACTTAAATGTCTCGCTGATGGTGGCGCGTGTGTTGGATCATTCGGTTCCCTACAAAATGGTTGAGCTGGATGGTGCTGATCCACGTGTCATGTTCGTGAACGGGGGCTGTCAGTTGAGACTGGTCATCTCTCATCTGCCAGGGCTTATTTTTAATCTTATATTTTGAATTGTTTTTGATTATTTTTCATTTGACATTGTTCTCACATATAGAAGCACCAAGAATACTGTACCCAGGATTTTGTAATATCTATATCCATTTTTAAAAGAGTGTCCTTGGAGTTTCTTGCCCGTTCTTCTCCATAGAGATCTACGATTTGGAATGGGCAACTAGCTTCAACTTTTTGACTAACTGACCGATTCTTTGACAGTTCAAAAGTGCCTGTAAATGGTTTAATTGAAATAAATGCTTTGAGTTTGAGTTTGAGTACTAAATTGATTACTTATTCAGACTACCTGCTGCACATACTATGATTACCTACCTACATGATTATTGATATCCATTATCATTATATATAAAAACTGACACTAAGAATTATTATTGACTATCAGTGATGTATTGTTTAATCATCCATCAGAAAACAAGCGCCAAATCAAGAATAAAAAGCAACCGATATTAGGTACCACCTCATTTGTCACCAACTTCACCATTTTGAGTCAGTCACTTTCTCGAACTTAACCTCAAAATATGAAGTAGGTAAATGGTAAATAAATATGAATTGCGGAAATCCATGTAAAAAATAGTTAGCAATATAGGAAGAGCAATTGAATTCTCCTCCAAATACACTAGGTTTGGTTGTGACAGCGGACTTTTTGGCTTGGTACAGGGTGCCCTACATTACGAGGCATTCTCCTTTCATATTACTAGATCCAACAGTTTAGGTTGTGCGTAATTGAAAGATATAAGTAAAACGTTGGGTAAAAAGTATCTTTATACTTTCAGTACCGCTTCATCGCCAGCAGCTGTTCTGCCGGCCACTCGGTGCTGGTCGACGAAAACGGCGAGGCCTACACTTTCGGTTAGTACACTTCTGTCGATTACCCAGTTTTTGTTAAAATGATTTATGACCACTTATCTCGCTTCTATACTGTCCGTTTTTATAACCAGTAAACTGTCCTTTTTCCAACAGACTCGCGGTAGTGTTTTGATTACAATGAAAGTATGTACACGCACCGGTGTCCCACCTATACAAATGTGAATAACAAGGTCCGTTGTTCAGTCGAAAAAACGGATGTCTACAAGAGGCCTAAGCCTTTCAAATAAATTAAGTTGTGCCTGCCTAATTAAATTGTTCTATCGGAAAGTAGGTACCATACACCTTGGCGTACCTGTTTGGCGTACTAGCTTCCGCCCGCGGCTTCGCCCGCGTGGTATATTGATAAAAAGTAGCCTATGTCCTTCCCCAGGGTGCCATCTCTCTTCTTGTTAAATTTTGTCGAAATCCGTTCGGTGGTTTAGGCGTGAAAAGGTAACATACAGACAGACAGACAGAGTTACTTTCGAATTTATAATATTAGAATGGATATACAACTTCCTACCTCGTTGGTCTAGAGGTCGCAAGCGCTATTGCTCATCATGAGGTCCTGGGTTCGATTCCCGGGTCGCGCACAGTGTTGTGTATTTGGAATTTCTGATTAGTAGCCCAGAGTCTGGATTAGCGCGCGGTTGATAGCAATAGGCAATAGCAATAGATGGGATTAACAAATAACTGGCGAAATGCGGGTGTACTGTAGATACACCTCTGCATAACCCTTCGGGGAACACAGGCATGATATTATGATTCTTATAAAGTTTGTGTGCAGGTCGCAACAGCTGCGGCCAGCTGGGTTTCGGCGACAAGGTGACGCGTGACGTGCCCGAGCCCGTGCCGGCGCTGCGCGGTAAGAACATCATCCACGCGGCCGTGGGCAGGAACCACACGCTCTTCGTCACAGGTAAAACGTTACAGCTGTCTTAAGTGGGTGATAAACGTGCGTACTTAAATGCATTGCTGATGCATTTGATGCATTAATGTGATTGGCTGCAAATTTTCAAATTTATATGTTATCTGAT
Source organism: Lithophane semibrunnea (assembly GCA_947363905.1). NCBI lineage: Eukaryota > Metazoa > Arthropoda > Insecta > Lepidoptera > Noctuidae > Lithophane > Lithophane semibrunnea. Next base: position 2,347,280 of record OX376186.1, on the reverse strand, counting down.
ATGGGTCTTACCTGAAATATTTTTTTTTTTTTTTTTTTTTTTTTTTTTTATTTTAAAGTACGCGGTCTTTAAGTTCGCGACCTTACTCGGCTCGCCATCGGTGACACTCGTGAAGCTTTCTCAGAATTTCATTGTCAAATTGGCTCGCGGCGATGACAGGCGGACGAGTAAGCTCGCCGAGCCACAAGTACGCGTACTTGCTCGCACATCTATCACCAGTTTAAGTCTGAGATACAGAGACGAAACTTAGCGTTAAGCTCAACACTGCTGACATCCATATAAATGGATCTCCAACAGAGGCATGTTAACCAAAACATGGATTTGTTTCTGTTATAAACTTGTGATGTTGAATTTGGACTACAGACACTGGCACGGTGTATGCTTGCGGCGAAAACAAGTGCGGACAGTGCGGCATCGGGAACTCCACGCCGCAAGTGCTGAAGCCGACTCGCGTGCGATACAGGTAACTTGTTCATCCATCTTTGTTTATACGTGCTAAGTCATGTTAATTAATAATAACAATAATAGTAACATTCACAGACTGCAACTTGACTTAGTTTGCAAAGTAAAATGTAAGTGTTCTATGTGAATCTCGCCCTAACTGTGCGACTGCTTGCAGCGGCGCTCCGGTGGTGAAGGTGGGCTGTGGCGCAGAGTTCTCCATGATCCTCGACTGCAACGGCGCGCTGCACTCGTTCGGACTGCCCGAGTACGGTCAGCTGGGTAAGTAATGCTCTACTACAGTATTGCCTCCTTATAATCCATCCAAAGGTAGTCTTTAAAATATCGGTTTTACCGATACGAAACGACACCTTGTGTAAAATGATATCTTTAATTTTTTTGGTGTTCATAATAAAGATAGATTACTCTATCTGTATTATTATCAAATAAAATTAATTATGTATAGCGCTACAAGGTTCTTTTGCCGTGTGGCGAACATCGGAACTAACGCCACCAGCTTATTTTTTCAATACATTTCACAAAACTATGCTTTCCAACAGCGCCCGTCTGTCAACGTCCTTCGACCGCCAAAAGACAGACGAAACAAAAAAAGCATAATGATTTTGTTGCATTTCCGAAAGCATAAAGATTTCGAGAGTGATGCTATTTCACCACTAAATCTGTTACATTTAGAAAGGGCGCGTGTACGACCTAAAAGTAGGACAATGATTTTGGGAACCGCACCCAGGACGCCGCGTTGAGCAGGTGCGTTCACGACCACTGGTCTAGTGGTCGCGAACGCAACTCTGCAGTGCGTCAAGGCAGTCCTATTGTTCAGGATTTCATGGACTTTTGAATGATACAATATAATACATAAAATAGGTCTACAGTAAAGAAATCGTTCTAATTCTCATGCAGGCCATAACACCGACGGCAAGTACTTCGTGACGTCCACCAAGCTGTCGTTCCACTTCGAGACCATCCCTAAGCACGTGGCTCACTTCTTCGAGAAGACCAAGGAGGGCCACATCAACATCGTTAAGGACGTGGAGATCGTTGACTTCTCTTGTGGGAATAACCACACGGTAAGATTCATCATCTTCCTACCCATGTCCTATGTTACTTGGGGTCGGCAAACACGTTTTGTTTCATACAGATATATTTGAATTTTCTTAGTAGTTCTATTCATTTAGAACATTCAGTACAACCTTATATTAATATATAAATGATTTAAAAATAGTAAAAAATGTGCACGCTAAATTCAATGTTTCTTACGTTTTTTGGAATTAACAGGTCAATAAAGGTGCATTTACATCAGACGAGCGAATGCTCATTCTATCCCCACTCCATTAAATTCCTCTTATGTAAACAGACTCAGAGCATTCCTTCGTTGTTCTATTGCGTTCTATAGAATATTCTAAGAATGCCCGCTCGAATGATTTAAACGGCACAAGAGCGTGCGAACAGTTGCTTAGAGCGTTCTTTCGTGTTCGGACGTGCTCGCTCCCCGGGGCGGTCTCTTCAAAGCGTTCTAGTGTTCTAGCGATTTGAATACCATACTTATCGATTTAATTATGGATTGGTCTCAAGAAAAATGTCTACCTACAAAAATTACAGATGTATGTGGGATCCGACTTTTGAACACTATAAAAATACAACTCGCAAACAAGATGCTTGGCAGGAAATTGCAAATCTACTTGAATGTAATGTTGAAGAAGCAAAAAAAAGATGGACTCGCTTCTGGCATCTTACCGCCGAGAAAGGCAGAAAACAATGACTACGAAATGACACAAATGAGCAATTAGCATGCGTTCGGCTGATCTAAACATCTGTGCATTCTAGTTCTTGGTTCTCATTCTTGCTCGTTAATATTTTGGTATAAACACTGAAAACGAACATTCGTTTACACTAAAAGATTAAGAAAGATTGCTCTTGTTCTAGCTCTAGCTCTTTGTTCTTTTGGTTTAAATGCACCTTAATCAATCTCTAAGTTCAGATTGAACCCTATTGAATCTATACTAATATTATAAAGCTAAAGAGTTTGTTTGTACGCGCTAATCTCAGGAACGAAATCGAGGTTGGAATTGAAAAATTATTTTTGAGTTGGATAGTCCATTTATCGAGGAAGGCTATAGGCTATATAACATCACGCTACGACCAATAGGAGCGGAGAATAAATGAAATATGTTGCAAAAACGGGAAAAAATATTCCTTTTTGAGAGCTTTCGTTGCTGCGTAAACGGTTTATGTTACGCAAATATCATGTATGATGGAATTGTTCCTCTTTAAAGGTTCTAAAAAAAGTCCGCAGCATATGTCTATCTTTTAAGGTTAACTCACTATAACCTTTTTTTATGATAATCAAATTTGTTCGAAATTAATGCATTATTTGCGAAGGAGCTTTATCAACATAATATTAATTCTTATTCAAATAAATAGTTTTAACATCAAGGGTACTTTTTAATTCATTCGAATCGGACATTTAATTGCGAAGTTATCACGAGTATAAAAATACAATACGCGAACCGTTAGACGCTGGCGCCGCGACGTTCCCTACTCTATAGGGGAGAGGATGGGCACACGGGTAGACCATGACCTGGAATAGGACATAGGATACGTTTAATCCCTATATTCCCACGGGATCGAGACTTGGGTGAAACCGCGGGGCACAGCACTGCTAGTGATGAATAAATGAGATCGTGTCATTTTAGGTAAATTCTAACTTAGAGAGCTGTATTTGATGATTTTAATTTTGTAAATACATATTTTTATGAACTTACAACCTGACACTGACCTGCACCTAATAGGCTGAAACAATATGAAAATGTCACTGACCTGCAAATTGCAAAAAAACGTGAAATTATATTTGGAAATTGCAGGCTACCTTAGCGCATCCTCCATAAAGAATAAAGTTATTAGTATAATATTTATTATTGTGTGACGTGTCAGGTGGCCATAGACTCTCGCAAGCGCGCCTACAGCTGGGGCTTTGGCGGGTTCGGACGGCTCGGTCACGCGGAGCAAAAGGACGAGAGCGTGCCGCGTATGATCAAGTACTTCGAAACCATGTCACGCGGCGTGCGCTCCGTGCACTGCGGCGGCACCTACAGCCTCGCCGTCAACGAGCTAGGTAAGTAATAACAACATAACATCACCCCTATAATCCCCGAAGGGTTAAGCATAAGTGTACCTATAGTACACCCACATTTCGCCAATTATGTTTAAGTCCCATCGAGTAGGGGGCGAGCCTATTGCGATCAATCAGGCACAAATCTTAGACTCTAGGCTACTACTAAGGCCTGCCACGGTTGCGGGTTAGTCCGAAAGGGATACCGGGACCTTGGCAACAGGCAACTGAAGGAACACAGGTGGGTTTTAGTCAGTAAAAGTCTGACACGCCCTTCCGCTCCACCCAGAACGGGAGAAGTCATTGGATGATTTCAAACCCACAAAAAAAAAATAAGGCTGCTACTCAGAAATTCCTGATGGAAAAACCCAATAACACTGCCCAACCTGGGAATCGAACCCTCCTAGAAATAATTAATAAATACTTTCATATAAAAAGGTAACAAGTTTTTTGTTACGTTACAAGCAGACACATTGTTAGTGAAAACAAGCATAATAAAAGAATGAAACAAATAACACATGTATCGTACCCATTCCAGGAGGACTGTTTCTGTTCGGACAGACCAAGCGCACCGGTGAAGCGAACATGTATCCGAAGCCGGTGCAGGATCTTAGCGGTGAGACCATTACCATCTTTTAAATTTTACTAATAGCAACACAGGTTAGAGTACAGTCAGACTTAGAATGTAATATGTTTTGTGGATATTACATGTGCACTGTTAGGGTTAATGGTTGGACACCTAAGTAAACGCTGTTTTAAGGATTTCAATAATACGTTTATTATCCTTTTCTTTATAGATTGGAAGGTGTGTTTTTACTACCATACTTTGAGCCTTGTGTGGGATCACACGTCTCTCATAATACTAGTAAAAACACACCTTCCAATCTAAAGAAAAGGATAATAAACGTATTATTAATGTAACTACCCACAATATACAGTATTATGGAATACAAATTGTAGACAATCAAATTAATTGCAGTCGATCTGTACATATTTTTGAGGCTGACTGTACCAGAGTACACTTAATTTACCGTCACAACTACACTTTACTTCAATTGAAAAGAATTTCTCGTCAGCAGTTAAACTGCTGCTTCAAAATTTTTTCTTAGTTCATCCGTTTAATTTAAACAATCTATTCGTCCTTGTTTTTTATGCTAACGGTACTGCAAATAATATGTTTACTCTTATATCCCTATACCTCTACAAAGGAGAAATAATTGTATATTACAATGCCTACACTTTGACGCTGTAATATTATGTATGACATAATAATATTACAATTATAAACATAGAAATCGCAGCCTAGCCGTCATGGGCAGTTGTGTAACATGGTGAAGGGGGTATTACCACCAAGGGCGCCCTTTGATGTTTCACATCAACTATTATGTTTCTATATCAGGCTGGAACATTCGCTGCGTCGGTACTAGCAATACTTCGATCGTGATCGCCGCGGACGACTCGCTCGTCGCTTGGGGCGTGGCGCCCACCTACGGGGAACTGGTCTGTACTCGCCTTTATATTATCACTAGCTTTAGCCCGCGGCCTCGCCCGCTATACATTTCAAGTGACATTTCAGAATTGCATAAATGTTTTCCAACAGCGTGCGCAAAAGATCCTTGTATTCTGCGTTGGCAAATCATTTGCCAAACATGTAAACGAAAACGAGTTTTAAGAAAAACAACTGTAATGCCTACACAAAAGGTTCAATTTGCGCTACAACTTCATATTTTTTAATGACTTTTTAGGGGTATGAGGAACAGGGTGTAAAGTTCACTCATCCCCCATAGAAAAGGGAGGATCCTCCGACCAGACGGGTATTGTGTCTGGCGGGCAACTGCCCAATGATTGATATTGGGTTTTTTGTATATATGTTCACTGCACGGTAAACTCTAATTGCGCGATGCAGGATTTATGTGACGTCAGGTCTTCGATGCGTAGTTCGCATGTGGCGATGTAGATACCGCCACAACTTTATCAACGGTACTAGTCAGTCTAAAATCAACTTTATTTACACTTGCATAAAGTTGATGTTTATAGGTGGAAATAACATCAATATTGGAAACAAGGATTTAAATAGACCTTAGCAGTGTACCAATTGTTTCGTTATTCACTTGCAGGGCGTGGGTGACATCAACAAGTCGTCGGCGCGGCCCAAGGAGGTGACGCGCATGGACGGCCTCAACATCACGCAGGTCACCATGGGCTACTCGCACACTCTGCTGCTGTGTGACGACACGGGCGAGGAGGTCAAGGCCAAGCTTGCCTCTCTGCCCACCTTCAACCCATAAGCTGCCCGCTCAAAAACCGTAGCCAACCCGCTACTATCGCACGTAAAACCCCACGCTAAGGGACGACATTTATCAACGTATCAACACCCCATTACATTTAAGTCTCGTATTATACGTAAACAAAGTAACGTAACATGATTTTGTATTACTGGCAACATTGTTTGAAACATATTTCCAGCAACACACGTTCATGTTGCTACAACAATCGTTTTTTTATAAGGTGCGTCGTCGTCTACGCAACTTCTGAACAATTTTTTATTAATATGATAATAGATAAGCATTTTTTAATTCAAGTATTTACACTAAGAAGCCGCGCTGTATTAAAAACGAATTAAGAATGTCGCCTCTTAGTTCTTTAAGCGCAGTTTATTGAGATTGACTTGATCTGCTTAAAATAGCACCCTTCACACGTACAAATTTATATTAATGATCGCAAGAGAGAAGCATTTTTTGGTATTTCATGCAAGTTAATAGTTATTTATGCAACTGTTATATAATAAGGGGTATTAAAACACGAATGTGGGTTTATCACACTCGGCTGCGAATTACATGAGTGTTTTAATACCTAATTAATTACAGTTGCATACAAGATTTTATCTACATCCATGATATGAATCTTCTATAGAAGTTTCTTTGCAATACCAATATTGAACAAAAATGGCGCGGTACGACGTGAATTTGAATTTTTCGAATTCGAATGTCTCTTGTTGTTAAATGACGGTGCTTTATTAGTGAAACACTCGTGAAAAACAATGTTCTTTTTTTGAAATGAGTTGCATTATGAAATTCAGTACAACAATATAACACCCGTTTGGATGATATTATGGTTACATGACACTGGTTGTTTTGATGTTGGCAATAAGCTAACTGTTTCAGAAACTTTTAGAGAGGATTTATAGCATGGGTGTAGATAAAAGTTATTTTAGGGCCGAGGCGGTTATGCCAGGTCTTTGATGTAAAGCGTGCACATATTCGAATGCGATAAGTTTACCGCCTACGGATTGTCATGGGACTATTTTTAATGACTTTCTAATAAAGTTGTTGCATTTCAAGAGCGTGCGTCAATCATTACAATTTAAACCTTCTGTCTATTTTTTATTTAATTATATGTTGAATCACACCTACTACATTTTACAATGCGGTTCATATTTGAATGGCACATTGTTTTGTGTAAATGAGTCTTAAAAGTGGAAACGTACTCACTGTCGTACAAACATATTCCTGATTGTTTCCAGAGTGATAAATTACGCGCCCTCGTGATTTGCAACGACTGTAGATGACGAGTTTATGATGAGTCGTAATAAAAGATTTTCGGTAATAAGCGGTAAATCGCAACGCTCGTAATGGCTTACCTCAATAAGAAGTCCTCTGAAAATCCATCGACAATCAACTTTGCCTCAGGTTTTTGAAATTGTACTATATGAAGATTTATTTTTAATGTATGCAAAGAAGGAGGACCTCGGCCCTACTGAGTGAAAACAGAAGATGTATCTCAACTCAACCTCAATAAACTAAAGCTACCATTATTTCACAATAGCAGGCCTATTGCAGTTACTACTTAACTTGTATTTTTAATTATTGTCCAGTAGGTAACATAATTTTTTACTCTTTAAGATTCTTTGTTTGTAATTTTATATTGGTGTAAGTTGCGGAAACTCTTGTACTTTGATTACCAGATGCAGCACTCGGATTTTTTCATGTTAGCCTGTTGTGATGGATTCTTGCAAGCCAATTTTGGCCAACTTCCTCTTGTCCAATTACTAATAACTAACTGCCGCTGCCGCTTCGCCCGCGTGTAATCTTTATAAATTATAGCCTATGTTACTCAGGGTGAATGTAGGGTGAAAGAATTTTTCAAATCGGTCCAGTAGTTTCGGAGCCTATTCAATGCAAAAAAACAAACAATCAAATCATTCCTCTTTATAATCTTATTACTAATTACTAATAATAAGAAACTGAGTACTCGTTTTGTTGCGATGACAAAACATTAATTTTTTTGAAAGAGATGCCCAAGATCATCTACTCGGCACGAGGAAACTCTAACGGTTACCGATATAGTCTTCAATTTTTCATCAATCATGTGAGTCCACTGCTGGACGTAGTCCTCTCATCGTGTTGTCGATGAAAACACGATGAGTAACAACTCTTGATTACTAGCCGGGGGAATTTAAGCCGAATTCTTTGCAATAATTTAAAATATTTTTTTTTTTTTTTTTTTTTCATTTAACCTTTGTGGTATCTAAAGGGGAGTATATTATAATGTATGCTATTTGATAAAACGTGGATTATTTGAACCGACCCGTGCAGTGATAACCTCGTAATGCATGAACAAACGTGCACAGCTTTAAGATCTAATGCCATCTATAGATAATAAATAATGAGACGTCAATGACGAACATTTTACAGACATTTTTATCTTCCCCTGTAAAATAACGTTTATTGCATTCACGAGGTCTTCCCTACACGGCGACACTATGCATGTTGTTCGGTTAATCATTATCATTATCTTATCTGGCCATCAAAGTACAAGTGCCGAGAATCCAACGAATTTTTTTTTTCTTTGTAAACTAAGCTTTTTTAATATTTCTATACAATAATAATAACAATTAGGAAATCCGATTTATTTTCAATATTTTTTTATAATAAGTATAAGATTTAAAACATTAAAGTAGGTTTTTAGAAAAAGTAAAATTAATAATAAATTATTATGTGTATAGATGTCGAACCTGTACGAATTCTGTGGGACATTCAACAGATATTTTTTTTTAGATTATTATTTTATACACGGCGGGAATAAATTGCTTTAGGAAACCCGACTGCTAAGATTTTGAACAAATAATGTTTGATTTGTTCCATAATCCCTAGCCACATTAATCAGGCCTTGCGTCGTCCATCCGCGGTCGCCATGAAAATCACGTATGCTTTTGAAATCGGCCATCTTTCGCCCAATTTATTCCTACCATCATTACCTGTTACATTGTTCCCTGACAATGTATGGTTATATCAAGATCTACGTTATTGTGATGGTCACAAATTCATAGACTCATCAATTTGTCATTGCCAGGGAACTTCAACAGCTGATTACAATTTGATTAGTTCATAAAATAACACGTCCGCGTTATTTCCAAAGAAGATTCATTGTGTGTTGCTCACTTGAGCCGTCACCGGTGCGTTCGCGCAACGCACACGTAGCGCGCCCGTGATTAGTGTACCCAACTTTAGCGACATTCAGTGAAAACTAGGATCTGTGATGTACTGCTACTCATCAAACTGTAAACAGAATTTTCAACTTTATTATACTGTGATTGACAATAGAAACTTTGCATGGAATTGTTTTAACTGTCCCGCGAAATTTGTAAAGGTGTCTGAGAAAGTGTATCTTGTATTAACGTTCTACACCTCTTATAGAAATAAGGGAATACTATATAAACAAGAGCCGTCATTGGGAGGAAAAATAATAAATGCTGTTAACCGAATTAGGTTTTTCAGAAATATAGCGGTGTACAGTAATACATATTTGTAGTGGTCCAATCTTGTCGCCGCTGCCAACACTTACGATAAGACCGCCCCCAACGTGCCGCGGGTTGCGACTATCCACCACTTTCTCAGCCCTACCGCGGCAAGCGCCCACCTCACTTCAATCATTCTAGTATACGATTAAGATAGTACTAAACAATTTGTATGGAGACAATTCAAGAACACCTCGATTGCGAGATTTTCTACTTTATGATTCTTTAGGGTAAGCATAGCTGTAACTGATCGTACTTATTTAATGTTTGTAAGTCTAGGTGTATGTTCACATTCCCTCTGCCGGGCCGCATTTCGTTGGACCTTTATTTCCACGTTACTGTTCTGGGCCACTGGTGACTATAGACTGAATTTTACTCGAACTCTAGTTTAACGAACAATTGATTATGTAAAACATAGCTTGGAGTCACACTTAGAACAAATGTACACTGATATTGAAGGTGCGTGACTATCCAACCGTCAGATCATCAATGCTTCCTGATCAAAGTGTATAAGGTGTAACTAGGTTGCTGTCCATATTGATTGATGAACGATCGGAACTTGTACAATGTACATTTTGAATCTGACTGCAGGGGCCTGCAGTCTCAAGATAGATAGCGATGGCGCTATATGGTCAAAATTGCTTGACAAGCAAGTGATTTTTTCGTGCTACTCCGTCGAATTTTGACCGTCTAGGGACCCCATTAGGTCTAGCGATCGCTATGAATGTCGAGACTGCAGCCCGTGTTTTGATTTATGCTGAACCACCGATCCACTTCCAATAACAAACAGTCGAGTACTAGTACTCTGGCTGCCATGCGCCACACTGCATCGATATGAACAGTTGATACTATTGATCGATAGCAGTCTGGTTACACCGAAATTGTTTATCAAGAAGTGCAGATTTAACTGTCTGTCCTGTCTATCTCTGCACTTGTTTTTAGTAATAATAGTATGCTCATTAATCCCCCACTCTTTCCTCTAACTTTAAGATTGTACGAAAATATATTATTATGTATTCAGAGGAATAAAAATCTCATTTCCTGTCAGGACTAACGGGTACAAAGTATTTGTCATAATGTAACCTTGCCAACTGTAACATTTGATAAATAAACTTTTTTCAATGTATGGGTTTGATGGTTTTATTTAGTTTTTGTGGTGACTGACTAAAATTTAGAGGCGACCGTCACGGGGATTTTTAATTATAAAAATATGACAATTTTATCGCGCAATTATGTTGAATTTTTACTCGACTGCCCGCCCCAGAAGGAGGGTAATGTTTTTTGTATGTATGTCTATTTCTTTGGCACGCTCTGTAGCCTAAACGGCTTGATGGTTTTTTACATACCGAGGTGTCGCTAGGTTCGTCTTAATTGTGGGAGTGACATAGGCTATATTTTTTTTTAAATTTCATCTGGAAAAAAAAAAGGAATGCGAAGGTTTTTTTTTAATAAATTACAATATTGGTATCAAATAAAAGCTAGTAATGAGTTAATTCCAAATATATAAATTAAACTAAAAAGCTTGAAATAAAAAAAAATAGTAACCTATTAAACCAATAACCTGAAATATGGTGTAACTATTGTTTGTTCCCCGCCTGTAATACCGAAATTCTAAAGATTATAATGCTTTTTTTTTTTTTTTGTAAGTCAAATTGTAACGACCTAACTTCAACACTCAACCAAAATAAAAGTGACAATGCAATGCTAGTCCGGGTCTAGGTGGGTATAGTGATAGAATACCGCTAGCGGCACTCTACACACTTCCTTATTTTAATGACGGTTTGTATAAACGTAGCACTTTTAAAAATGGGTCTGGGTAGTCTCAATAAAAAACTTATATTACAATCACATCTTTTAATGATTTCAATTTGTGTTTACTTTCGAAAAGGTACGATAATATCACAAACAATCTTACAATGTTTACCGAGCTGCGCGTCGACTTGGTCGGCAGGTACGGAGCATGTCCTCGCGCGAAATACAAACGTCCAGCGGCGATTTTCCCACCCTGTGGGACGTCACGATAACGGAAGTCTATACAAAGCAAGTATGCTCCGTGCCTTAAAGTTCCGATGCCGACCAAGTGGTTGTAGCTTAAATTTTAATCTTACACTATTTTTATTATCATCTTCAACGCATAATATGCCAGAGAATTTTAAATTCTTTTTACAAATATTACATCAAGCACCAGAGTACTGTACTGTATCCCATGCAAAAAGAAGTGTTACAGTAACACAAAATAGCATTTAGTCCAAGAAGTTCCAACGTAGGAGGCAATGTGATTAGTGTAGTGATTTACATAAATAGACCTCCAACTGTCATTAACGAGACACAATAGAATTTTAATTGTTATCGGCCATTAGAAGGCCAATCGACAGTTGAGCGATTCTATAACATACAAGCAAATTTTAATTTAAAGATTATCCTACTACGGTAGCGTAGCAAGTTATACAAGTACAATCAACCATATTATTATCTACTTATTTATTATGTACAAATAAGTAAAATTGAAGTTTCTGTTTGTAATGTCAAAATAACAGATTTTTACTAAAGCCCAAAACACACACAGAGCGGGTGCGAGGCGGGCGCGGGAGTACGGCGGGTATAATAATTTGTAATTCAAGGAATTATATGGATGTCAACACACAGAACGCGGGCGCGGAGCGGGAGCCGCGCCCGCCGCCCGCCGACACAAGAGCGCGGGGCGGGCGCGGGAGTACGGCGGGTGTCATAAATTGTAATTCAAGGAATTATATGGATGTCAACACACAGAACGCGGGCGCGGGTCGGGCGTGGAGCGGGAGCCGCGCCCGCTGACCAGGGTTGCCAATGCCTATTTGCCAAATTCCCCAAAATCATTGGTGAAAATCCCCGAGAGCAAATGCCTGATTCCCCACAAAATTCCCCACACAATTATTTCATAAAATAAACTAATTTTTATTCAAAATATCAACATTATTTATCATTACAAAAATTAAAAAAAAAAAAACATTAATTGTCTCTCACTTTGCCATACCTTTTTGGTGAGCATACTATTAGGATTAAATTTTAGGCTACCCTCTTGTTTTTATCCCTTCTCTGGTAGCTATTAACGCCAATAAAGTAACTGTATCCGTTGTCAATTCAATGACATTGAATTGACAACGGATACAGATACTTTTTGTAAAAAGCTTGACATGTTTTATAAAAGTCAGCAATTGCAAAATACGGAAAATTTTCATCTTTTTTATACTTTCTGTAGCCTTGATTCCAATAAATGATTCCAATATTAATCTCATCTAAACCGACAAAATGTGCTGCATTGCTGAATTCAGCTTTTAAAATGTCTCCACAGGATCTGACGTGATGTTTTTAAAAGATTTTCTACTACTGTGAAGAAGTGGCGTTTCTGATTGAAACCTGGTATTCAAGTCGGTTACCAGGGAAAGAACGGGACATGAATGTAATGTAAATGTAATGTAATATTGGTTTGAATTGGTAAAATCCCAAATTCCCCACATGGAGCCTCTCCCCACAAATTCCCCAATCGTCTTGAGATTCCCCACAGTTTGGGGAAATCCCCACAAATTGGCAACGCTGCCGCTGACACAACAGTGCGGGTCGGGAGCGGTTGTGCTATTCTGTAAAAACATCTCCGTGAAAACTAAGTGTAGTAAAATATCAAAGTGAGCTTGGAGTGAACTGTCACTGCCTTAGCATCAGCAGGTATCGATGACAATGACTCACTCCACTCTCACTTCACCTAAGTTTTCAAGGTAAGATGGTTACAGAATAGCAATGTGGGTGTAGCGGCGTTACATTCGTTGCAATACACGTATCGATGATATTCTCCATATTGATGTTTTTTTTTATTTATGTCAAGAACCTACAACTTTCATTTTCGCGTTCTTCTCTTTAAAATAAGTAAAAAATAATAATTCTTCGTCCATGTCAGAATCACCCAACATTTTCACACTGCAACCGCTGCCGTCTGTCAAAGTACAACCGCGCCCGACCCGCTGCCGTCCCGCGCCCGACCCGCTGCCGCCCCGCGCCCGCGCTCTATGTGAACACGATGAACCGCGCGACTCACGCGATGAAAACGACCCGACCCGCTCCCGCCCCGCACCCGCTCTGTGTGTGTTTTGGGCTTAAATGCATAATAAGAAAGTATAAACAGTACTTATAACAAAAAAAACCTGATGTTTTAAGGATAACTAACTTATAAAAAATTTATTTTAGAAAAATAATCAGATTCCATGCAGTAATTGTGTGTTTTGGGCTTAAATGCATAATAAGAAAGTATAAACAGTACTTATAACAAAAAAAACTGATGTTTTAAGGATAACTAACTTAGAAAAAATGTATAAACAGTACTTATAACAAAAAAAACCTGATGTTTTAAGGATAACTAACTTAGAAAAAAAATATTTTAGAAAAATAATCAGATTCCATGCAGTAATTGTGTGTTTTGGGCTTAAATGCATAATAAGAAAGTATAAACAGTACTTATAACAAAAAAAAACTGATGTTTTAAGGATAACTAACTTAGAAAAAAAATATTTTAGAAATTCCATGCAGTAATTATGCCAGTAGTTATTAAGACACCAACTACATTAATTTATTCTAGAGAATCGGAATTACTACACAAATAGATCGGTGGGTAAGAAATATTAAATCAATACTTACACATCCAATCAATATTAACCTTTTAACCGCCCGACTTCATATCGGTTGTCGTGCCCCTAGCGCGTCGCATCGAAAAATAAATACCATGATGATGTGCAATGCATAATTATTAAATAAAAAAATTATTAAACGAGTTTCTTAATTATACGACACTGGCGACATGGACACGAAAATATTTGTCGGATAAATCCGACGTAAGCGGTTAAAAGAACTAGAATCAATACATTTTGTTGTAAAGTTCAACTTATATGCCTAATTAATTTAAATGATTTGACTTGACTTACATCTTATAAACTAAGTATATGCTTACAGAATAAAAATCACTACATATATTTAATTTAACCATATGCTTTGGCTAAAGAAAAAAAAAAGTATATGGACGGGAAGATTCGCGATCCCAAAACTTAAATTGATTAGAAAAAGCGAAAAGCGACAATCCACAATGTTGCTTTCTGATAAAAGTAAAGCATGTGCATACGGGTTAAATGATAACAAAGGTATTCTATTCTTAATTCAACTGTATTCGCCGGGATTTGAATTGAGCATGTTCATACTTTATGCGAGAATTCGCTGCGAGTACTATTCGCAGCGCGTATTCGCTGTGTGTGACTGAGGCTATAAATCAATACAGTTCAAAATGGCTACTAACAGAATAGTACTACCAATCACATGATTGCATCAGTGCTACCAATCGCGTCACGCGCAAGTTATGATGAACGCACTTTAAATAAAAAATTTCATACAGAGGTGTTTAATTTTTTTTTTGTTTTATTGCCTAGTTATCAATACCATCATGTCTGCGGAATTTGGCTAGGTTTAATTTGTCCTTGTAGAAACAGCTGAAATGTACCTGTAATAACACAGTACCTTTCAAACCAGAACACAGCAATGGTACTTGGCGGCAGAAAAAAGGTATGTTGGTTGGTAGTACTTCCCCGGACGAGTCCTTCACACTCTACTACTCTGAATGAGTTCCGAGGCAAATGATACAGTTGATTTGATTATAAAATAGAGATGCTACTAAATATATTCAGCTAATTGCTAATGTTACTGGATGAGTTGCTTGTGATTAGTTGTGATTCCTTCTCATCATGGTCAGGCCAAGTGGAACTTCGGACTGCTCGACATATTGCACTTACTGGACATTTCTGTCTCTTTCAATACCTTCGGAACTAACTAGCTATCGTTTTTATTCTTAAATTAATTACTTAAAAAAAAAATTTTTTTCTTAATTTACTCTTCATTCGCTTTTATTGTATTGTCTCCAAATGTAAATATTAAAATTAATGTGCGTCAAAAAACGCAAGTCTCAAAATTACGTTTTTTTGGCCTAACCCCGTGTAAAAGGCCAGGGCCACGACATAGGACGGTGCGTCTTGCGGCGCCACTCAAATGTTCCCTCTCCGTAAGTCGCACCGCGGCGACTCATGGCCAGTCATGACATGACACGCTCTAAATAACTTCTAACATTTTGTTCTCGTCGCGGTCGCAGACGCAAGAGACAGTTCGCGCGAGCGGTGATGTCGTGGCCAAGGGGTTACACGACAAAATATACTTTGGTGACAAGAAATATTTTTGGTTGACTTAATTAATTTTGTTTATTATAGATATGAATACTTGGAGTAAATCCGTGCGAGAGAGCAACACTCGCAGCGGTTTTGAGTCATGTGTTATGTTGCTAGACCAGTTTGCTATTAGACCTAAATGTGTCTTTATATTAAGTACTAGCTGCGCCCGCGGTTTCACCCGCATAACTCTCGATCCCGTGGGAATATAAAAATATGTCTTTTGCCAGGTCATGGTCTACCCATGTGCCAAATTTCATCCAAACTCGTTCAGCCGTTTTTGCGTGAAAGCGTAACAAACAAACTCACTTTCGCATTTAAAATAATAATAATTAGGATTGTTCTTTTGTATTGAGAGTGTCAAGACACTTTGTGTCTTAGGGACTTTAATAAGAATTAAAGCTTTCATCCTACGGCTAAGAGATTTTAGAAATCAAATGTATAAATAATAGTCTTATAAGAGATTTACAAAAATAATAAATGTTAGAAATAATTATTTGTGAAAAAAATCAGTCTTGTTATAATTTACAGGACAAGAACCGTTAAAGTTTGATCGAATCCGCCCTAAGTCCTATAACTTAGAAAATTTAACACAGGAAATAATCATTTAATTCAACCAAAATCAGTGACGCGCCTCCTCACGCCACGGTGGATAGTTAGGGCTGGGTTCTATAATTTATGGCGTAATGTACAAACTCACACAAAATAACTAATGTAACGACTAGGATTGATAATTATTGTTTTGATTGCTAGGTAAAAAAAATGCCAAAGCACTTCCCTGTGCATTCAGAAACAATGTGTACCTGCTTATAACACACAGATTAATGAAATCATGCATGCAACGATCATTGCGACGTAGGTAATCAACTTAGTTATTAGTAGGTAACACACAATTTAGACCCATACAGGTTCAGAAAATCAAATTCCTAAAATGTCCAAAATCTTTGAGAATGTGAAAGTTTATGCAATACAATAAGACCTCGCAGTTTTTTTTTTTAAATACTAAACAAAATATTGAAAGAATTAAAATATTATAATTATTTTGTTTTTAAATGGATATTTTTGTATTTCTTCAGGTTAATCAAGAAGGCCCACTGACCATGCTTCATGGCTTCTATGAATAATGTTCACCCACTTTACTTTTACTAGCACTTATTCACACTCTCAAAGTTTGGACATTATTACATTTTGAACCTACTGAATGTTAATACTGTCGAACTAAACGTACTTGTACTGTTGCGCACCTCTTTGTAATAATAAACATTGGATCAACCATCAATCAATAACTTAAGGAATAGTGGGTACACGTACATGTTGGCAAGTGAGTTAGTTGCCGCTGCTCTTGCGCCTTAGGCGATCGGCATGCCCAGGCGACGCTTCATGTCGTCGTGCACGGTGTTTAATTCTTTCACACTCACGTGCACCAGAACTTGTAGTTGCTTTACGTCCTTGTCCTTGTGTCTTTCAGTGTCAAGTAATTTGAGTGCGTGTTCTAGGCATAGAACAGTATTTCTCCCGGTGAGCCCCTTTACCTGTTGACAAAAATAATTAATTCTATAACATTAAGAATAAAAGAACTTAGCCCTATATATAGGGTTGCGAGTATGTCATCATCATCATCATTTCTGCCGAAAGACGTCCACTGCTGGACATAGGCCTCCCCCAAGCACCGCTACTTCGACCGGTTCTGTGCTTCTCGCATCCAGCGCATTCCCGCGGCCTTCACCAGGTCATCGGTCCACCTTGTAACGCTATGTCTTCCAGTACGCGGTCGCCACTCCAGAACCTTTCGGCCCCATCGGCCATCTGTTCTGCGAGCAATGTGCTCTGCCCACTGCCACTTAAGTTTGGCAATCCTTCGGGCTATGTCGGTTACCTTGGTTGGCGCAAGAGTATGTAGAGTCGACTATTATCTAAAATTTAACAGTTTTAGTTTCGGATGGAAACAGAAAACGATTCCAACAAACGAAGATTTGAATCCGACTACAGACTTAAATTATCATTCATTGACAGTTTTATGAATATTACATGGCAAATGGATCGTAGGTGAGGTGTGAACTTACCTTCGATAGGTATAACGTGGCCCTGCAGTACTCGCACTCGTCTTGCCCGCGCGGGTTGAACGGGTTCGCTTTGTTCTTCTTACGTGATGTGTTGGTGCCCAGTAACTATGATACCAAACAAAAAAATTAATACCTATACTGTAAACGTTTTTTTTACGAAACTCAAGGCACCAGTTTGGTAACCAACTTTACAAACTCTTCAACACTAGTTAGTATTCCTATAGTCAAAAATTCCTAAATTTATCAATTCCGGAATCGCGGGATTTTTGCGAGCGATACAAAAGTGCATTCCTTATTAGGCAACACCTGAACGTAAGTAAATATACAATCGATTCTATAATCAGAACGCTAAATTTGTCGATCCCTGAATCCCGGGATTTTTTCGATACAAAAGTGCATTCCGTAATAGCCAACACCTCAACTTTAGGTAAATATGCATCCGATTATCCGATCTCTAATTATGACGTATGGTAGACATATACATACATCTTGAAAAAACGGCAATCCCCGCTCTTGCAGCATCTGCCTGTTGGTGACCTCTTCGCGCAACATCTTGTCGTATAACGGCTGGGCGATCTTCAGTATAGTGTGCTCAGCTTTAGGGTCTTTGCCTATGTTGTAGAGCAGATGTTCCATTGCGAACATTGTCGGCTCGCAACTTTCTCGGGCCTCCTGTTAACAATAAAAAAATGTTTAAGGAAACTTATAAAATGACGACAAAAAATAGTCTTTCAAAGACGAAAAATCACCTTGAAGACTGTCCACAGACTCTCAAGCCAGGACGGCGGTGCGAAATAAACACTTTCTGATTCCGTGTAACCAGTGCTGATGCAGCAGGTGTAGGCGTTCGGGAAGGCCAGTATGTACTCGCCGTCTCTCTGCGTCACGCGGGACAGCGTCACGTTGTGCTCACGCAACAAGTTCGGCGGGATCATCGTGATATCCGTCGGCAGCCACAGACCTTTGTTTTGGCAAGATGTCGGGCAAAGAGTTTCTACAGCTTTCCTGAAGTTATCTGCCTGATGTGCTGGGATGCCGTACCTTAACATATTAAGATGGAAATTAAGAAAATGATAAAAACTACAACTATAAAAGAAAAAAACATACAGACGAATTGAGAACCTCCTCCTTTTTGAAGAAGTCGGTTAAAAACAGTGTCGTGACCTACCGACAGACAATGCACAGCTAAACCGATGGATCTAGAGATTTGAAATGGAAGAAATATTCCTTAGGTAGGATACCCTGAAGGTGCACTATGGACGGGTTTAAAATAAAAACAACCCTACCGGAGAAAAGAGGTGGTTAAGTTTATTTGAAGTAATGCATATTTATTTTACCAGATCCTTTCGGGGCCTAAGAGCTGGTACTCCAACCAGGATACTGCATGTGGATCCTTGTGCCAGCAGGAGGTCGAGAATAGCATTCCGAGAAGCAGAGTGGGCACTGTTACGCCCAACACTGGACCTAAATACTGAAGCACGTTGCGAGGATTCTGGCTAACCATCTGGAATGAGTTTGAGGGTAAAGAACTGTAGACACAGCTATGGCTACGCTTGTATGACATAGTATATGTGCATCTCGTAATTGCTTTTTCCACCTTAGGCCCGGTATCCACCAAAGTGGTTTATAGTGGTTTATTCAAACACATCTCTCGTCTCCTCTCCACTTTGGTGGATACCAAGCCTTATTATTGAAAGTCACTTAAATGTCATAAAACGTCAAGGTCTATTTTTTTGCTTTACGATGGTGACCACATTGGTCATGTGACACAGAAGAGTTTTAAGTTTTAACCTTAGTGAAGTTTCAAGTTACTGGAAGTTTTTTTCAGAAGTGCTAAAGCAATTATGAGGTCGACTAGATACATTACAGTCGGAGAAGAGTAGTGTAAGGGTACCTTAGGATTCCAAGGATGTCGTCCATATGAGTCAGACTTATTTTTGATAAAGCCGTAGCCTTCTTCGCCGGTGTCAATGGCCGCGGTATGCACGCACACGTGCTCGGTGCCCAGCGTCACGAGGCGCCAGTAATACTCCTCAATTTTGATCAATTCGGGAGGTTCGACGGCCTCCGAGCCTTGTCCGAATGTGTTCTCGTACGTCATAGTTGCAATCTGTTGGCCAGAAGGGCTCTTTAAAAACATTCCACAACTTTACACCATATAATTAAATCTTTAATTTATTTATTTCAATCAATCTGCCTAGCCTTTTCCCAACAAAAATGAGAAAAAAAATCATATCTCGCGTCCCATTCATACTAGAGCAACAGAAATTGGTGGAAAGGTAGGTTACTGTACATACTATTAATGGAATAAATAGAAACTGGAATACATAGTTCTGTTTTTTAAATAAGATTTTTTATTCGTTTTTCATGATGCGTATATTACGAAACTTTGATATTTAAAAAAAAAAAAATTACCTATCGTAGCGAAGCCGGAGTTGAATTCTCGCGGCAGAAATGATAGAAACTAACGATTACTTGAATAAAAACAGAATGAAACAAAAATCGGGTTCTTAACACACTGTGCAACGGCTTAACGTGATTTCCGGGAGTCTCGTTATGTAAAGATGGTCACGCATTCACGGACCACCCCGGCAAGTGTAGCTTAACCTGATGGATCGACCCGTGCGGCAGTTATTAATTAGCTACGAGCTCCTCTTTATTTATTCTTCAGAAAACTTATATCTAGATGAACCAGTGGCGTGCTCTCCTGCGTGCATTGCATACATGCAAATCAGCTCTGCATACCCTGTAGTCCCACACACATATGCCCCTCTAATTGTTAAATAACTATGATTAAAAAAAAAAACATGGTATCTCTGTAAAAAGGTGTTGAAGAAGTTTTATAATGTATGGTCACTCAAATAAAAAAGCACTGAATCCATAGTAATATTATAAATGCGAAAGTACCTTTTCACTCATAAACGACTGAAAGGATTTAGGTGGGCACAAAGGTAAACGATGTCCCATGTTAAGATATAGGGTGTTTTTATCTAACGTTCCTGTGGGATAATTATCGACCTCCAAGAGGGCGTAGCCGCGAACAAAAGCTAGTATTACTATGTATATAAACACGCTGTCAACGTCAAACAGAGTTAAGTGACGTGGGTACTTACCTTTTTGAATTTAGCTCGGTTCATGACCGCGCCCTTGATGATACAGTCTTCTGCTTCATTTACAGCAGCCACCGTGTCTTCGTCTTCTGTCTCATCGTCAGAAGAGTCCATTAAGCCAAGCAATCGCTTTTGGCGGTTTAGCGGGTTCACGGCGCGGTCCAAAAGTTTTTGATTCTTTCGGTTCCATGCGATCTCGACTTTCCGCATAATATCTTGGCGCTCCTCTTTAGACCAAGGAAATAAATAAAAATTGCTTTACAAGAACTCTCAGTAATAATCTATACAAGGACGGCAAAAAAGTCAACTAAAAAGGTATAACTAAGACATCACAGACAGACACATTAAAAATCAGGAAATAAAAAATGTTTATTTAATGACTTATATGTCCTCTAGAGGGCGCCATATTCAATTTAATGTGACATCACATAGCCTATAACCAGCGGAAGCTTCTAATGATACCTCATTTGACAAATTATGATGACTAGTTTAGAAGTTACGAGGGATCATATGAACATACAATACATACCGGTCAAAATCACAACCCTCCTTTTTGTCACCGTAGTCGGGTAAAAAGAAAGTGTACAGAACTTGACTTTAACAAAAATACTCACGATGAGAAAGCGTGTCGTATGGTAGCAGATACTTTACGTAAATCTGGTCGAGCTTCCTCTCAGTATTAGGCCCTTTATTAAATTTCATATCTTCTGCGACCTTGCCCCATCGCTTCTTGTTATATACTGTTTCTAGACCACCGTGCCGTTGCACGAGGTGGTACAACTTCGGTAAGTTTACCTCGACACCATCCAGCTGTAAAACGTAGTTCTCTATTACTGATTGATCTAATATTATAAACGCGATAGTTTGTAAGTATGGATGGATGTTTGTTACTCTTTCACGTAAAAACTACTGTTTAGTTATATGTAGTTTATAACCTGGATTAACACATAGGATACTTTTTATCCCGATATTCCCACGGGATCGAGACTTAACTTACGCGGGTGAAACCGCGGGGCGCAGCTAGTATGTTATATTATTATGTTGAAAATTTCGTAATACACTCAATAAGTTTCGCTACAGTTGCGGTGACTATCACACTAGCTTTATGTTATGATTTTTTAATTAAATCAATTGATGAGTCTTATTAGGTATAGTAGTGGACGTTTGCTGTAAAACCTGTAAGCCATCATTTTGTTCGCATAGTGGCGTTGTGCGCACCAGGTTTCTCCTGATTCAAAACGTGCAACGAGAAATTTGAAGAAAAAGAAACGCTGTTTAAAAGTGTCAATACTTACCAATGGTGCACGTGTAAAGTTAACTTTTTGTTGTGCGAGGGACAACTTGATAGCGCAAAGTTCTCTCGCGGCCGGTCCCCAGCGGTTGAACAGCCGCGAAATGTATTGATTCGTAACATCGAACCTCATTTCGTCATGCACTCGAAAGGGTGGCTTCCAACCAGGAGGGGGCACCACCTTGCAGATGCCATATCTGACTGCTTCTGGCCAGATCTTATCATAGTAGCGAAGCGGATCCTGGAAATTGTTAATTAAATTTATTTGGCTCACAAACAATTGAATACACCAATACAAAGATATGAAATACATCCAATAGACTTGTGTACCAATTTCTTACAGGTAAGCACATCATGCATTACTTATTTGTCGATTGATATTCAGCGCCTACTTAAATTTAGATGAGTTCATATACTCATCGAATATAATTATGTATTTAAATTGCATCACATCATACGATAACGAAACAGGTCTAGCCAAGAAAAAATCTCTTTTGAATTTTACCAAGTGTTAGTATATTGAAGCACAATACACATTTAAAAGTAACCAAGACCGATACAAAAGTTAAGTAATACTTACACGAAAATCATCTTCGGTAGGGTGGTATATAGGAGCGTCTACTAGCAACCCGCCATCCGTTGTCAGTAAGGAGGTGCTGGTGCCAGGCGCATCTGGATCAGCCAGTTCTTCGGGATCCATTTTCTTGGCATCCTTTTCTTTGGCAAGGTTCGCCGCCATGCCGTCGACTTCAGCGTACATACGGCGATTAGCCTCTATTTTAGATATCACTTCTGCTCTGATCTCGACCTTGAGGCGAGCAAAATCTCTTTGTTTCTCCTTCTCCATCTGGGTAAACCGCTCGTGGTAGCGGGACATCTCCGCGACAACGATATTCTTCTCCGCCGTAATCCGTGATATTTCCTGTCTCTTCTCTTCCTCGAGGCGGGCAATCTCTCTTTCCTTTTCCTCTCTGATGCGGTCCTGCATCAGCTCCGCTTCAGCTAACTTCTTTTTAACAGCTAATCTTTTTAATTTTCTTTTCTCGGCTGTAAGGCGGATTGACGTATCATGAGTAGTAGCGTCGCTCATCTCGGCAGTACTGTCAGATGATACACTTATTCTTCGACTCTCCGGAATGTCGTTTTGCCCCTTCAATTTGTCTCTTCGACCCTGTGTATTATCGTTTTGGCCCTCTGTCTTGTTGTTTTGGCCCTCTGTGTTGACGTTTGGAAGCTGTATGTTTTCGTTACGATCCTCTGAATCGACGTCTCGACCGATTGTCAGGGTCTCGATAAGTTGGTCGAGCAAATGTTCTTGCTCTTCAAGTGAGAACTCTTGTTTGTTTTTCAGAGACTCATCTCTTGGCATCAAACGAACCCCTAAGACCTCCTTGCCGTGTACCATGCTGGTTCTTAATTTCAGCATTACACAAGAATGTTTTGGTAATAGCAAGTAAAGATGACCTTGGTCGTCGCTCGTCGAATCCGCGTCTTCGTTGTCTATTTCTGTTTCAACGTCTTCTGTTTCACCTTCTCTTTCCGTTGGTTCGTTTTCTAGAACCGCGGCATTGTTTTCCTGTCCTTTGCTAGTTAATTCAATCTGAGATTTTAGTAAAGTCGAAACTTTCATCAGTTTTTCAATCCTGATGCAAGGCTTACACACTTTGCAGCGTGAGTCCAGTAATTCCTGAGACGCGTTTATGACATCCTGGTCAGAGCGCCACTCTGCCGCGACGCAGGTCGAATGTACCTCGAACTGAAAATTTCGAGCACGCTCTAGATTGGGTGCTGTATTTTGCAACATTTCTTCAATTAAAGGCTCATCGCTTCCTACGTATATTCGGTGGTCACTGTAGATCGCGTCGTCTTCTGTGGAGTTAGAATTGTATACTGTAAACACGTATGAAAATTAACAAACTGGTTATGCTTGCACTAAACGCTGATTTTTCAAGAGTCAGATAACTCTTATCTTCCATACAAGCTAATTAAAATTTAAAACGTTTTTAATGGCAATCTTTAGCATTTATGGACGGTATACTATTGCAGGTTAACGGGAACGCCCTTCGTTAGATAATGTACTGTATAAAAATGGTACACACACAAATTATATACATAAACCTTCCAGAATTAATTTTCTGAATGATGATTAATCAAAATCCATTGCAGATTGTAGAAAAACGACGCGGTCACACACAGAGACAAGAGAAGAAGAAAATTAATGATAAAGTTACTACTAACCTGGAGAAGCTATTCTTAGCTTCGTAATCGGTAGATCCGTCGTGTCTACCTGGACCATTATGTCATTCCCGATCATCATGGCGGCACTCTTGATTAATGGGACATCGTCCTCCGAAACGGAATCGTTGACTATCGATACAACATCCTCCGAGATAGCAATACGCTCCTCCACAAACACCTCACCTAAACCCGCCAGTACTTGGTCCAAAACAGCAGGAACCTGGATTCTTCTCGAGCGTTCCTTCTCATCATCCAGCACCATCGGAACATTCGAAACAGACTGGATAACCGGGACGGGCGGGACAACTGGATCATCCGTGGCGACTGGAACACCCTGGGCAACGAGATCATCCAGGACTTCTGGAGTTACTGGGTCATTCGGGACGCCTATGATAACAGCGTCATTCTGGACGCCTATAACCGAGTCATCTTGGGTGACCAGGTTATCGGCCTGAACGATCGTTTCGTCTGTGGGGTCTTCCTTGATGGCGGTGATTAAGAAACCGGGAATCTCTAATACGGACTGTACTGGTGCGACATGCGCAGTCTGCTTGGGAGAGCATTTCTTATGTATCCTCGTCTGCGGAGCCCTCTTCATGAGAGTTTTTTGAGTTTTTTTCCAACCAATACTTTGCTTGACATTTCGTCTGATTTCGTTTGTGGTGATCACAGTTTTAGTTTTCTTGCAGGGTTTCTGTTTAAGAGGTTTCTCCTTGGGAGGATTCGGTTTAGGAGTGCTCTCCTTGGGGGCACTCTCCCTTACAGCGGTCTGATTTGAAGTGCTTGCTTGTTTAGCTGTCTGTTTTAGGCGAGTTTTCTGGAATATGAGGGGTTCATCTTCGTCAGAAGAGTTCTTCTTGCGCTTCGCGGCCATCTTTCTGCGAGGAGCACAACTTTCCGCTATAAGCTTGTTTAATTCAAGCTTGCTAGGGCGCCGACATCTGAGCGACATGGGATGTTCTCGTTTATATTCTCTCTTTTTTTTAACAGTCTGCAACTTTGGTGGCTCGGCAGGTTTCTTGATTGTAGCCACATTGTTATTCACTCGTTCATGAGGGTATTCCTGTTACAAATATGATAATAATCATAGAATTAGTATAAAATGGATAGTATTAAGGGAAGTACTATACAGTGGTTTTTTTTTACTGGGACTGTACGGGGGAATCCAAGTCCATAGGATATACGAGGAAACTGTCTTAGTGACCAAAAAAGCTCTAACATTAAATAAATAAAAAAACCGGCCAAGTGCGAGTCGAACTCGCGCACGAAGGGTTCCGTACCATTATCTATAAAAACGGCAAAAAAATCACGTGTTTTGTATGGGAGCACCCTTAAATATTTATTTGATTCTGTTTTTTACTATTTGTTGTTATAGCAGCAACAGAAATACATCATCTGTGAAAATTTCAACTTTCCAACTATCACGGTTCATGAGATACAGCCTGGTGACAGACGGGCGAACGGACAGACAGACATACAGCGGAGCCTTAGTAATAGGGTCCCGTTAAAAAGGAAATATAATTTATAAGCCAGTTGATTATTTTTAATATTGACTTCAAAGAGGAGGAGGTTCTCAAATGTTTGTTACGCGAATACTCCGCCAATTTATTATGAATTGATTATGATGATTCTTTTTTGTTTGGTAGATCATGCTTCAGAGGTGGTGCCATATAAATTGTATTAGTTTTCCTTGCGTAGTTTTTGAGTTAGCGTCAATAATACGTATTTTTCCCCCTTAGCATATATGTATGAATGATGTTTGAAGTTCGCGTCACTGTTATTTACATAGCAGGTAGTGGTACTCGAATTTGTGTGGGGTAGGTACTTACCACAACTCAAAAGTGAAAACACCTATACTCCATTTACAATAGCAATAGACAGAAGTTAAAAAAGGTTCTTTTTAATATACACTTTGTAAAAAAAGTACAATAAACTTGTTACAGTTACAATTGACGCAAAATTAATTCAAATCTCTTTGTATACTCAAATCTCTTTTGTACCAGCTGTCACACTTCATTGTAATCATTTTAACTATTTATCTTATGAAATTAAGTGGCTTTCATTTAAATATATTATTTCATTCCAATTTAAAATTAAAGTGTCAATGCTAAAAACCTAAAAGAAGCAGAGGGCCTAGACAAAGTAACATTCGATTAGCGATAACGCTAGTAGAAAAGTCAAAAAATGTATGGGGTTGACTTATGCTATCGAAATGTCACGTGATCATAGGTTAACGAATAGAAATTAGCTAGACAATGTTAACATCATTCTATTCCATGAAACGAATCGACAGCCTCGAACGATAACTTCCACAGAGATGCGTATCCAAGTGGCACTTTTTGACAAGAGGGCCTAGACAAAGTAACATTCGATTAGCGATAACGCTAGTAGAAAAGTCAAAAAATATATGGGGTTGACATAAGCTATCAAAATGTCACGTGATCATAGGTGACGAATAGAAATTAGAACACATCATTCGATTCATGAAACGAATCGACGACGTCGAACGAGAACTTCCACGGGATGCGTAGCCAAGTGGCACTTTTTGACAAGCGTTATCGCTAGTTTTCGATTCGTGTGATGGAAACATTAGCGAAAGCCAAGACCCTGTAGAAAACGAAACAAAATGGTGACTTTAAGCAGTTGGTGTTTCAGTTGCGTTGTTTGTTTTGAAATAAAATGGGTTGTGGGGGCTCGCCACGTCACAACTAAGTACCTACTTATAAAATTTACATAGGCGTGACGGCTTCCCACATTTTAACTCAATGTCTCACCGTAATATTTTGATAACATAAAAAAAGAAAAATACGGTCCAATAATTGTAAATAATCTTAAAAAATATAGTTATCATCCCTATTGGAAAGTCTCGACGAAATGCTAGGAGCATTACTAGTAATAGAATTTTATCACTTTTGAATTTTCGTCCCGGAGCTCATTGTAAGAATCGTGGTACGAGAGCCCATGCCCAATTTTTTGCCTTATCGTTTTACGAACAAAACCATATAATATAATGGATAGATTAAAAAACGGTTTAATCACAATATGTCTGCAGGCGTAGCATGAGCACCGTTTTGTCGACGGAAGAGTAGACAAAAATGAAGTTTCCTGTAGACAGTAAACAGTACGAGACGGCAGCAAAATAGAAAGAGTCAACTGCACTTTTTACGAAATTCACTCTTTTACATAATTCGACTCAGAATTCTTTGTTTTATCATAGGATTTATCGGTTGTCAGTGTGATTTTGACAGTAAGGATAGAAAACTTTCTTCCGAAATAGTCTACATATAAAAAGACCTAGACAAAGATCGTTAGAAATGAAAGACAAAATGACAGATTGTAGAAAGATTTCTACGGTGGATGTCAAAAATGAAGAAACGAACTGTCACTTTGTATAGAAAAAGCTATGTCTATTCTTCGTAGAGATAGAAAACGCCATGCTACGCCTGCTGATATTTAAAATGATATCAGACATATTGTGATTAAACCGTTTTTTTTTTGACATAGCAGAAATGGGCTCCCATAAAACAGCGACGTTTCTGACCGGTACTGCTGACCAAGTCGGCTTCAGAATCATCTAAACTAACGATTTTATACGGTTTTGGCCGTAAAACGATGCGACACGGGTTTGGTCGTGGGCTCTCGTACTATCGGAGTTCAAATGACAATAAGAATTGACAGCGACAGCGCGTTTGATGTTTTCTGACGAAAAACCATAGACAAAATGTAATTTTTATCGAACAAATGATCAATGAGACGTTAGCGAAAGGTAGTGTACTTTATGTGCCAATAGAACTTCGTTACCGTTGTGAACCATACCGGGAACGTTTTTCGTTTCACTATAATTCTACCAAATCTAAAAGGTCACATAATCCCTTCATAAGCTGTGACAGCCGGGTCTTTTTAATTTTACCGGTTTATGTCGTCTGTGAAATTGACGTAAATGTTCTGTGATTGTCATGTCATTAATGTAATTCGCTTGTGAATAATTGTGAATGCGACGCCTTGTGTTTTGTTGTTGTCGAATTTTCGTGATTAAGTTGTTGAATAATTGTGAATGCGACGCCTTGTGTTTTGTTGTTGTCGAATTTTCGTGATTTTGTTGTTTTTTGTTGTAAGTTGTTATTTGTTAGGTACTGTTTTTCCTATGTTCGATCTTAATGTCTCCCAAGAAAAAGAGAATGAAGCACTTCGTGCTGTAGAAAAGCAAACTGTCACCAATATTTTTAAGCAATTTAAGAAGAAACAGAGAAACATTAAAGTTCACTTATATCAAATGGAGCAGAAAAGTGTACTCAAGTACTCATAGACAAGCACAAGATCGTCCTATGGAGACTAAAATATCTTCATTAAATAAAAAGGCCAAGGAATTAAGGAAGAAAAATACACATATTATTCAGATGACACTTTAAATGAAGGTAATATTTCTTAACAATTTTATTAAGTCCTCAAAAGAAGCACATCGGTCTATCCACTGGTTTAAAGAATACAACGGGAAAAGGAAGGCGGCTTATCATTGTTCATATTGGTATGTACTTGATTTACTTGCTTTTGCTTTTAATACATTTTGTTGACTGTCTTCACCATTAACAAATGAACACCCATTGTCATTGACTATTAATTAAGTAATATTATTGTATTAGGAAGTAACACATGCAAAGCGAACTAAAAGTTATAAATGTTGTCGCTACTCTATTATAGTATTTATAAGACCTATTTCTAGCAGTGAAATTATATGGGTACGGAAAAATTGACTTGTAATTATTGTTTTTCACAGGATCAACTGAAGGGCTTATAACGGATGCTGCATTAATATTTGATGCAAAGAAAGGTGATGGAGATTACCAACCACTCCGAACTGGACGCATTTATTTCCTTTATTCTTAAACTTAAATCACCATGTGATCGGTTGTTACATTTATTCGTTTTGTTATAATGTATGAAGATGCAATAAAGCATAATTTAAAATAAAACGACTTTGATTTCGTTTATCTAATTATTTAGTAGACTGTCTTAGATTTATCTAAAAAAGTTATAAATTAACTTTGAAATAAAAGGTTTTGCATTCCTGCTTCTACAAGCCTCTTTTTTCTTATGCTATAATAAATGACATTATCTGTGAAAGATTTATTAGGCATATCAGCGGACACCTTTGAAATAACTACTAAATTAACAATAAAATGTTGACCCATTCATGGCACTAAACTAAAATATTGGCATGTCTTGGTTTTAATGTATGTACTTACAAGTAACCATTGCCTTGATTTTTAACTATTCCCCCGATATCGTTTAGTGAAATACCATTTTTTTACGTTGTAATCCCAATTTCTGAGAACTTTCAGTCGTTATAAAAGAACTCTGCGCGCCGGAATCGATGACTGCACGGCATTCTTGATATTTACCAACACAGATGATCCATTACTTGCCAATAATAATCTCTAAATGTAAACAAAAATGCAAAAGGTTACGAAATAAATAGCTTTTCACTTACCCAGTGTCGTGGTACAACGATCTCGCTCTGCAAGGGGGGCGGCACGTCGCGGGGCGGGATTCTGCCGCGTAGCCTCTCAACGATCACTACAGGTTGTGAAGTGAAGAAATGGGAGTGACCTAAATGTGTATAAGTAACTAATACATTAAAATGGCTAACTAAAGGCCCGGCTACACGCTCAATCTTACCTTGCACAAATTTCAATTTGCACAAGCATTGTATCTTAATGGTCAACGCACACGTATAATCACTGCACAAGATCAGCATCGTATTTTAGTGTGTAGTACGGAGTTTCATAGACATAATCCTAAACGGTCGTGTTGAGGCGATTCTGTGCAGTGTTTATATATCCCGTGCGACTTAACTAGACACAGACTTGCTGGAATGGGGCCCGTATTGCAGTGTACAGTCACGAGCAAAAATATGTATACACTCAGCAAAATTCAATAACGATTTTCTCGTGGAATTAAAATTGTAACTTTGAGATGATAACTTTTTCATAATAATAGGGGTTCCAAAATACTATATTCGTAATATCATAAAGTAACAATCAATACAGTAGGAGAAAATCACTTTTAAAAGTTGCTAAGTGTATACATATTAGTGCTCGTGACTGTACAGTATTGTACGAGTGACGTCACAGGGCCAGGTCTTAGTTAAGTCGCACGGGTTGTACGTGGGTATAACACAGCTAAACGTAACACATGCTAATGAACGGCCCCAAGAAAGACTAAAACAGTAGCGAGATAGTACTACTTTACACATTACATTCGCCATACCTAGACATGAGTTGCCTTAGCTAAACTAGAATTTATTTTCACTAGAGGATTTTATGTTGATTCAAGTCCGACTGATTAAAGGTAACAAAAGCTGAAACTAATAAAAAAAAATTAAGTATTAATTATCCGTAGTATCCGAAATATCCGCATATTAAAATGAACAGATAATGCAAGCCCGAGAGAATGAATCATTTATGTTCAGGGTCATGCGGGTTTGTTCACGCAAGCAGGGTTGCGGATGGCCGATTATGAAGGTGCGTACTCCACACATGCTGAACGTGGTATAAAGTTTAGTTTTTTTTCGTTAAAGGCCCCCGAAAAAAAGACACCAGTTTTGGTCAGTCTTTTCGGTAAAATGCCGTATAAAGCCATGCCGTTCGGTAAGGTTGCCGTAGAGTAAATAGGGTCGGACCCCTCTCCATACAAACGCTCTCGCCTATTTTCTCTCTGGTTTATGACCTTAGAGCAATGATTTTTTACAGTAAAATAAATATCAACTAGTTCTATGCCCCTATGTTTTCTGTTTTGATTATACATTATCTGTAGAAGCACTAAGACCCTCAGAAAATGCTCAAATTGCCTGTTTAGACCCCTGTCATCAGAGGCCTATTGTACAAACTTGACAACTATTAATGAAAAAAGAAAAACGTAGGGGTAAAGTAAATATCCTTCTTAATCAATTTATACAATATCTTTTAAATTGGTCCAATATTGGAAGAGGAAATAGACGAGAGCCAAACCTCGAATTATTTCCTCTTAACCTCTGCATACGTGAGTAAATTATCATGAATAAAATGTAAACACTCTTAGTTGCTATTTTGTAACAGTCACGGATTACTGCCGGTCGCTACACGGCCTAGCTACTTGAATTAAATTAATTAAGAACATTAAGAAAATATCTATAACAAAAGATTTTACCATTTCTATCTGACGAACTAGCAGCACCTAGGAGTAAATACAGAAAAGAATTAGATTATTATACGGGAAATATTTAATTTATTACCTAAAAACTTATTGATCTTTTATGTTCTAATGATGGTCGCCTTTTTATAAATTAAGAAAGTTGTAGCAATTTGGACATTTTTGCATTAACCAACCTTGGGCTCCCCGGCCAAATAGGTTAGGCTAAACTGTCCCACAGTTGGGCAAAGGTCTCCAGGAAAAAATCATAAAAAATAAAACAACGCAATGGATATCCTGGTTAATTTTGTAACAGCTAAGAAAGAAGAAATAAAGTGGGCTTACTCTGTAGAGAGACGACGTCCAATAAGCCCGTAGCCGTCATGTTGTTTATGGTAACATTTCTTGGATCTTGCGCGGCATCCCGCCGGTTGTCGGTGGCAGCGACGGCGACAACATTCGGTGGCACGTAAGCACCCTGCGCGAACTTGCGCTGCGCTTGAACGCGGCGAGAACGTGCCCTGAAACCTCATGCATTGTAAATATCCACATCAACAACTGACATTGCTTCAGATCGCTCTAAACATGTTTACTATTTACAATCGAGCGTAACGCGAGCGTTTTCGCAGAGCAAGCAAATTTGTGTTGGCACCGAAACGTCCTAATCTGCCTTACTGCAGTTTGGGACTTAACTTGCGCGACCATTTTTTAATTATTAATCTATGGGACGGAAGCTCATTATCGGTTTATGTAAAATTTTAGTGAACATTTTCCACCATTAAACATACATAACTAAGATTCAGCACAGCAGAAAAATCAATATTCCTGAAAATAATATTCATACGCAATGTGTTATCCCCAACAGCATCAAGAAAGTAGGCATCAAAATACACTTAAACAACAGCATAACAAACACTTAAAACCAGGGACTATCGTAAGAATGGCGGACTCACAAAGAAAAAATCTATGACGTAAAATACTGAATGGGCTATTTATGTATCGCATGGAGAACATCAAAGGCAGGGGGCGATTAACCACGAAAGGTTTTCGTTTTATCCATTTAAGACCTGCACCTATACCACGCACGTTTTTCCAGTGTTAGTGAGAGACGGAGCTATACAAGGCCGCTAGCACCATCCTTTTTTCGCAGTCGAATAATTCTGGCATTAATACGTCAGCCCCCTGATCATAGGATCCTTCGGACTCGCCGATCCTCCCTAGCCTAGCCTTGACAACGTATTTCAAAATGCCCCTCATTGTCAACTACCCTTCAACAAGGACGACGATGATTTTATGAAAAATGGTTTGCATTCTTGCATTAGCGTTCTAATTCTAGGAATAACATAATTATTAAATAGGCACCTTCGTAGGAAGATTCGCTATTGAAATTTTATAAAACATTCGCAACATTAGTACATGACGCAAGCCGTGTTATCGTTCTAAAATGTCTTTATTTCGGTCCAAAAATGGTACAAACAGTAACAATTGACGTATTCTGTGCAGAACATGAACAACATTATTTGTGAAGTTTTTTAATGTCTAACAAGATCGTAACTATGTATACCATGTTTGTTTACACCACTAGCCCTGAGCCGCACCTTCCGCCATGGGAATGCCCTAGAATAAGAGAAGAATAAAAAATAAAAAAAATTAAGCAAAAATAAATCATACTAAAATCCGATATGGCGAGGTTTTCCGGGCCTGTGGGCCTTTGAACCTCTGCCTCCCCTAAATGCAAAGCGACGTATTTATTTACGATGCACAGCCGACCATTTCGCGGAAAAGCCATGCCCACAGTATAAAATATTTGCAGTTGATCAACAGAATTTTGTTTTTCTAAGGTTCGTTTTTAGGGATCCGTACCCAAAGGGTAAAACGGGACCCTATTACTAAGACTCCGCTGTCCGTCCGTCTGTCACCAGGTGTATCTCATGAACCGTGATAGTTAGACAGTTTGAAATTTTCACAGATTGTGTATTTCTGATGCCGCTATAACAACAAATACAAAAAAATAAATATTTAAAGGGGCTCTCATACAACAGACATGATTTTTTTTAACGTTTTTATAGATAATGGTACCGAACCCTCCGTGCGCGAGTCCGACTCGCACTTGGCCGGTTTTTTCTTAGGTTTACATTTTATGCCTACAAAAATTATTACTTAAAATGTCCTGCGTACCTAATGGGCGTTTTCACATAACGACACCCCACCAACCATCCTTTGAAGTTATAAATCCAATATCAAAAACTCAATTGCACACCCCATGAAACCCAATCTAATTTTTGTATAGAGGAACCGTCGCGGCGTCCCCCCCAAATCAATATGGCTAGACTGGGAGGCTTACTTAATAGCTAATATAGCTATGTACGGATCATATGAAGGGATGCAACTAGACGCGCAAATAGCTATCTAGACAGCTAGAATCAAAGGTAACCCCATGCAGCTATGGTGACAGGAAGAGGGACAGAGAGGGGTACTCAAAATAATTTTATTATTGATTTTACAACCCTTCCGGCAGGCATCATGGTCTATACATGATCTTATGGGTACGGCAATATTCGTTAATATATTTCGGATTATGAATAAAATATTTAGAGAATTGTGACGCTACTGCCAGGGTCAAAATAACAAGAACGAATTAAAAGTTAAAAATGATCTCAAACAACCACACAACGAAGAAAATTTTACTTTATCTCAACTAACATTTCAAAAATAAGCCTCTAAAACAAAAAATACCTTTTCTTTATTTTCCTATCCCGACCTCGAATAGACCTTTTTAACCGATTTCAAAAAGGTGAAGGAGGTTATCAATTCGACACGAATGTATGTATTGATATATTGGGACTGCAATATCCTATCGTACTAATATTATAAACGCGAAAGTTTGTAAGTATGGATGGATGGATGGATGTTTGTTACTATTTCACGTAAAAACTAATGAATGGATTTGGATGAAAGGATATTGACTAATTTGGACCAAATGCTGCCCAGCCATGGGAGTGCTTCCAAATGGTTCCTTGCATCAATTTATACATTTTTTTTTTTTTTTTTAAATCGGTCCCAGGTTTAAAAAGTTATTGGCTTTATACGGAGCCGGCAGGTATCCATAGGAACCCCTCAACCAAACAAGACAGCACCATCGAGTTTGGACTCGTTGAATATGCATTGACAAGTGCTTTACGCTAGGCAGTGTCCAGGGTCTGATGATGGAGCCGGAAGGTGGCCATAGGAACTCCTCAACCAAACAAGACAGCACCATCGTGTTTGGACTCGTTGAATATGCATTGACAAGTGCTTTACACTACAATGTAAATGATATGCATACAAATGGAATAAGAATGTGTTGTTTAACATAATTACTGTCATTATTTAATAAAATGCGCCATTGATTGGTTGGTGTTCATCAATAAAAAATACTCAACAAAAAATTGTTTTTTTCTCAAAATTCCGCGGATAGATTTTATTGAGCTTTGGTGTACAGACTAGTACAAGCCCAAGGAACATAATGCACTATGTGTCCATTCTGGGCAACACTTGGCCCAGCTCCCATAAATGGATGGTCAGTAAAAAATATTTAACATGTAAATGATATGCATAAAAATGAAATAATAATGTGTTTTTAACATAATTACTGTCATTATTTAATCAAATGCGCCACCGGTTGGTTGGTATTCATCAATAAAAATACTCAACAAAAAATCGTTTTTCTCAAAACCCCTCGGATAGATTTTATTGAGCTTTGGTTTACAGACTAGTATACCCAAGGAACATAATGCACTATGTGTCCATTCTGGGCAGCACTTGGTCAACCTCCCATATATGGATGTTCAATGTCCTTTGGCAAACAGAAAGTTTATAACCTGGATTAACACATAGGATACTTTTTATCCCGATATTCCCACGGGATCGAGACTTACGCGGGTGAAACCGCGGGGCGCAGCTAGTGTAAAATATGTACTTTTATTTTTGGCGTACCTATTTTGAATAAATAAAATACCTATTTTATACAAGTTGCATCTATTGTCATACATAAGTTGTAGGACAACAGAAGTTGTTGGGCAGATAAATGCAAGTCTTTGTTTACATTAAAATTGATTGAATAGTCTGGCAAGTGTATGGTTGTGAGTTCTCATCCTACGCCGCAATATCGACGTGACACGACACGAACAAAGAAATAAAATGAACGTAGAGGCAAAAATCCAAACAAAAAAAAATATTCATGCAGTATTCCATAAAGAAGAAAAAAAACAAGGACTAACCTAGCCATCTTCGGTTTACGTACGGATCAGGGGGCGTAAAACAGCCACTTTGGCAGAATCATTAATAGGGTAATAAGAATCATCGTAAAATGTTAAAGTGACAATTCATACATGATCTTTTTCAATCTGTTTGACAGTTTTTTTTCAATTCTTCTTCAATCTGTTTGACAGTTGTCTATGGAGATTCGTAAAATGGTCCACAATAAATAAATAAAAAATTGAAGTTTTATGTTAAATTAAAATTAATTAATTTAAATTACGGTCATTTTATTAACACTTGTTATTTTCATGCGGCAATATTTACACCAAATATATTAGGTCCTCACTTATGAAATCAGCGTTAAGAAGTTGCATTTTTCATACTAACATTTTCTTAATTTATATAACAACTATGAACACTAATGTTTTAAAAATTTTATGCACTAATGTTTAAAAACTAAGATAACGTAAGCCACTTAGATGATGTGAGCAAAATAAGGTTTGGCTAAGTTAAAAAAAAATAGTGGTAATTTCTGCTAACAAAATTAGGCATTTTTAAGGTATTTTTTATGTTTAGAAAACTACAAGTAATAAGGTTTTTTTTACTATTGGTAGTTGTCTATGATGGTCATTAT
This sequence comes from Lithophane semibrunnea, assembly GCA_947363905.1. NCBI lineage: Eukaryota > Metazoa > Arthropoda > Insecta > Lepidoptera > Noctuidae > Lithophane > Lithophane semibrunnea. Next base: position 2,310,943 of record OX376186.1, on the reverse strand, counting down.
TCGATATAATACTATTAATAAATATTTTGCAATTGATAAATATTTTAAATCTTAAAAGTGACGAGGTTCTCTATTTGTGAGAAAAGAACGCCAATTTCATAGGACCCAATAATTCAAACTCGACTCAAACTCAACGGATTCAGCTAATATGTGTCACCATTTTGTGTCAAATTAGACGAATTGCTAATGACAACTGGGAATTCAGGAAATGAATAGCTTTTAGAGGAATTACTTATGTGTTCGTTTTAGGCCCCCTGAAATATCGTTTAGATGGTGCGCGATAACTGAGACAATTACGCTTCTGTCCGACGAAGACTAGCCACGGACTGGCATGGCGCTGCGAGCCGGAGCGCAGTTGCATAAAGGACAAAGATGCGCGCGCACCTCGGGTGACTGGTTCCCCAGTCACCCGACGTGCGCGCGCATCTTTTGGCAGTTGCGACCTATTCGAATGGGCTAGGCTTTCTAATTATAGCACTACCCCGGGAGCCTAGCTGGTAAGGGACGCCGCGCGCCGTCGGGAGCCTCGCTGGTAAGGGACGCCGCGCGCCGTCGGGACCCTCGCTGGTAAGGGACGCCGCACATACGGGTATTTGAATAATCTAGGCCATTCTAGGCGGCCAAAAGTCAAAATAACAAAGTTTAAGGAATGCTAATTACATTGACTACCTGAGGCAGGGGACATTCCAACAAACAATAGACCGCCACCCCCACCCTTCTTCCGTTGCGCGTTATCAGGTATATTCAGTCGAAAGTTGATCATTGAACCTTGTGTACGTGTCTCTTATCGGCTATTTACAAAAGCGTTAACTTTGTGTGTTAAACTGAAGTTTTCTGTGTTTACCTGGTGCAAAATAGCAATGGATTCGGAAACTACAGGTATGTGACAATCGAAATGTAATATATTTGTTAAAATTTGTTTTATTTTAATATACTTTTAGTGGTCGAGAAATAACGTCTGAAATAAGGATATTTTTTTAAGAAATATTTGTTTTAGTATCGGGATAGATCCGGCAACTTTTGTAATTTATATAAAAATATAGACCCTTAAGTAACGAATACTAAATAAATTAGCCGCGGAATAGCGCGGATGCGCAAAAACGTAGAAAATTGAATTTCACGGTCAAAATAAGCTAAATTTGTGAAAAAAAATATTTATGTCTAAAAACAATATTTACTTGTTCCAGATATAGTGGGTACTTCGGGAGTGAGAATAGTGACTCGTAAATCTCTCTTTGATATTATGAAAAATGAAAATTTACGCAATTTGGAAGAAAAACTATGCTTTTTGAGAGACCCCCTTATCACAAGTGACGATGTTATTGAAGATCAGTTAAAAATTAAATCGCACAAAAAAGAAGAGGTTTTTTGAAAAACAACGAACTTTGGCTGGAAGGTACATTCGAAATTCCAGTCACAACGGCAAATCGTCCAGGTCGGCCTTGTAAATCGTTTGGGGAATCTAGCCAAAGGACCAAAAGAAGAAAAACGGAAGGGATCCGAACTAATGTAGAAGATGGTGTAATACTTCACACACTCAGACCAACAAAAAAGGAAAGACAGATCACGCCGTACGTCAAAAGTGAAGCCACCTGTTTATCTATGTATGTGTAAAAAGGGTTGTCAGTTGTTAAAGTTTTTCCCTATAACTTGGGGAATAATATTTTGGGTAGGCTAATATTGTACGAGTAAGATATTGTTGAGTATGGTATTGTACCTCAATTGTAAGGAAGAATTCCGAAACAAAAACATTTTTTTTTACATCGCAAAATAAAATAAAAAAACAATTAAGTACAAAGTGCATTTAGGAGATCACCTTTTATGCAAGAATTGCTTGTGTTAGGAGACTCCGCTCTTTCACTTAGAATTATTCATTAATTTTCAATAGTGTTAAAAAAAAAAAAAAATATATATAAATAGGTTAGTAAATTACAGAAAAATCAATCTGTATATAAATGAATGAGCGTAATACTTCTTCCAATAACCATGCACACAGAAATTAAACTATAAGTTATAAGGTAGTTGAAGCGTAAATTATATCATCGTCGTGGGTATGAGTCTTTAAGTAAATTGTTTTGAAATAAAATAGGTACTTAATTATATTTTTAATCAACTTTATTAAATTCAAAAACACCACGATAACAAAATCAATGACTATAGAAAGTACGTAAAAAGCGTCCGCAATTATAAAATAAAAACAATTCAAAAATTAAAATAAGCCATGGCTACTAAGAGATGACCAGTGACAACTGACGGCGCCCGTTCACGAACATGACGCACACCTGTGCTATGCAATTATGTAATACAAAGGAGATTGAGTTTATGCAAAGATGGTCTTACAATCTTCAGCAGCTCCAACAGTATTTTCAAATGTTAATTAGTTAGTTGTGGTTGTGGAGCAGGACCAGCATTAAGCCAAGCATTTTTATCAGCGATGTAATCCTCCAACTTATAATAAATGTCTGCATGCATAGTGTGCGTTTTATACAAGTTTTGAATTTCGTCTCATTCAGTTGAAGTATGTGGGGAGGAATTTTATTGCAACATTTTAAACAGTACCCCATGAAAGATGAGTCTACTTTAGCCAGCCTGAAACCTGATTGAACTAATAGGTCCCTATTTCTAGTACAATAATTATGTCTATCACTTCGTTGACTAAAAAGATGCAATTTTTTTCTTAAAGAAAAAAATATCAAGAAAATGGGAACAAAAAAAAATTTTTTTTTGTCGTCTGCTCATATGTATATTTCTATTCTCCGTTTAAAAACCTTGTTGTTGTGTTAATTTTTTGAATTGCTGCCTTTTAGATTTTAGTGTCTGTGAAATTGTTTCTAATTTTGAAATGTGGTGAAAGCGTATTGTTAAATATTTTTCAATGATACATTTAATTAAATGGACCTTATGCTCATAGCCTACAAAATTGTGGTCCAGACCCAAGTTTATAAAAATGTTATCCTTCCCTAAAAATGATGCTAAAATTTTTGTTACTATATATTTGTACTGAATTACTTTTATTTTTATTTATTTATCCATTTATTTTTATTTTCAGTATTACTTGGAAATCTAAAATATTAAATGCATAAAAAAACGGACATAATAATTACTCGAAGTAAAAAATATCGAATGGGGAAATTTGAAATCATATTATGGCAACCCTCGCTCTTTAAATGTCACTGTTTTCGTTCGTTCATTCGTTCAGGTTTTTTGTTCCAAATAACCTAAAATTCATAGTTATCTAAATTAAAAAACGATGTTATTTTAAGTACTTACAAGTGAAAAGTGATTCCGTGAGACTTTTTCTGTGATTTAGTATTGTTTTTACACGTTTTCACTACACAGGAAGGCATAATTATATTTGTTTTGGTGATGTTAGCTAGACGACGACTCGTGACGTACTAGGAGCGATGAGCTTGGTTTTAGTGTAGGTGTGTGCGTGAGCCTGTGTGTTTACTTGCAGGAGCTTGGTTTTGTGGCTTCACTCTCGATGTACGGCGTGATCTGTCTTTCCTTTTTTGTTGGTCTGAGTTCACACAGCTCAAGTTGAATTAAGAAAATCGGGAAAACGTGATGCTTCCCACGTGCTCAAAGATCTTATGAACTCTCCGACCCGTGTAACGAAATACAAAAAAGCTTATGATTCGTCTAAATGTGAAAAACCATCGCGTCTAACCCCGATGGAAGCATTAAAAATGTTTATAGATGCAGACTTAACAAGAGGACAGTATGAAATTATAAGAAACACGAACAAAAAGTTCTTTCCATGTTATAGCTTAATTCAAGAAGCAAAAAAAGAGTTATCCTCCTCCAGAAACGTGCACGGTAACGAGTACCTGCGCCGAAATCCAACTGCAACCATTAATTGATATTACCATTATTTTATTGATATTGGTAAATTAATTAAGTAATATTAATTGATATTACCATTATTTTATTGATATCGGTAAATTAATTAAGTAATGTATGAATATGTAAATATATGGCCTATTTTCAGCATTTTTTTTTTGTTTTAATGTGTTTTGTTGCTTTTTTTATGAAATTATAAAAGTTTGTTGTAGGTATAAATTAAAGACCTTTCTTCTACATCACTACCATAGAATATTACTAAATGTACTTCACTAGTAACGGTATTGTAAACTCTGTAGTCTGTGGTAATCTCTCAAAATTAAAAAATCAAAATCAAAATATTTTATTTCACATAAACCTACATGGGCACTTATGAAACGTCAGAAGCTAGGTGCACGGTTCCAATTGGTCGTTTCCTATGGAGAAGAGCCGGCAAGAAACTCCATGGTTACTCTTTTAAAAATAATTGGCTTTTACAATACTTTCAAATTACAGTGTTGGTAGGCATGGGGGGACAATGTAGGCCTTTCAACAAGTACCAGGTACTTAACAAAAATAGAAGATGTTCAATAAATCTACAGTCCAATAAGCCTACAACGTTTTCACATTCACAAAATAGAAAATAATCTATCTAAAAGACTAATGATAATAAAATTAGAATTCATATAAAAATAAAAACCTATTTAAACCAATTGACGTGATTGCTATTACAACTGTAACAAATTGAATAATTATAATCCTGTCCACAAAAGCCACTAAGAGTTGAAATTAATTGGAGGTATATAATGTCAAATACAATGATTATATGTCAAGGATGAATGTAAAGAAAATAAACATGGTAATTTGGGAGCAGTTAATAGACTTACATAAATATGCCGTTAATGAGGTACCAGGGAAGCCACATGTGCAGAAGGAATTATTGCCAAACTTCCTTGTCTTCAACTCTCAAATATAGAACGTTGCAAATTATTTTCACTTGCTTTATTTATTAAATATAACAGGTTATGAGCGCAGGACCACATAAATCTTCCAAATTAAGTGAAAATAATAGTTAAAGTAAAAGTTATAAAGACAGTAGTGCAGTTTTTGTGGCTCAGTTACTTTGGCAAGAAAATTCGCATCGTTGACGTGACGGCAAAACAAAAGCGTGGTGCAAAATCTTCAGCGTATCTTCATCAGCTAAAATGTCTTCAACGATGACTCTGATTGAAAGGCTGACGGGACGGGATAACTATCCCACGTGGAGATTCGCGGTTCAAACATATCTTGAACATGAAGAGTTATGGAGTTGCATCACCTCAGTTGAAAAAGTTGACCCGAAATTAGACACGAAAGCTAAGTCAAAAATTATTTTATTAGTTGATCCAATGAACTATATACACATTCAAGAAGCGAAAACAGCGAAAGAGGTATGGAACAACCTGGCTAAAGCTTTCGATGATAACGGTCTCACACGACGTGTTGGTTTATTGAGAGATCTGATCACTACAACTCTAGATAGTTGTCAGAATGTCGAAGACTACGTAAATAAAATAATGAGTACTGCCCATAATAAATTAAGAAACATCGGTTTTTTTGTGAATGAGGAATGGCTTGGAACCTTACTACTTGCTGGGTTACCTGAAATGTATCAACCTATGATAATGGTACTTGAGAGCTCCGGTATGGCAATTACAGCAGATTCTATAAAGACAAAATTACTACATGTCAGAAAATCAGACAATGCTGCACTTTTTGTCAATAAAAGTAAGAATAATTATGCGCAGAATGCCAAACAAGCTCCAGATATAGTGAACAAACCTAACAAAGGTCCGAGGTGCTTTGTATGTAACAAGTATGGGCATATAAGCAAGTACTGTAGGAACAAACAGAAAGAACAAACGGCAATAATTTGGAAGAATAAAGAACAAACGGCAAGTGAGAACTCCGGCTATGTGGCTGTACTTTCTGCAAGAATGACTGAAAATGATGATTGCTGGTATATCGACTCGGGAGCATCAATGCATTTAACAATGCACCGTGACTGGCTTTATGACGAAATACCATCTCCAGTGACCACAATTAAATTAGCTGATGATAAGAAGCTTATTGTAAAAGCATGTGGAAAAGTGGATCTCAGTATTGTTGACAAAAATGGGAAGTCAAAAATGATCCAAATACAGAATGTTCTCTTTGTTCCTGAACTAGCTACTAACCTTCTTTCTGTAAGTCAAATTATAAGAAATAACTGTCAAGTAAAATTTGACAAAGAAGGATGTCAAATTTTTAACAAATTTAATGAAAAAGTAGCTACTGCAAAATTAACGAATAATATGTACCGGCTAAATACAAAAAGTATTCCAACATACATATCTGCAATAAAAGAAAATGATTGCTACCTATGGCATCAGAGAATGGCACATTTAAACTTTGAAGACCTGAACAAATTGTTAGAAAATACTGGTGTGAAAACGGGAAACAAAGATAAAGTAGTATATATATCTTGTTTGGACGGAAAGCAAACAAGGAGTTCATTCCCATCAGAAGGATTCCGAGCAAAAGGTATGTTGGATCTCATACACTCAGACGTCTGCGGGCCGATGGAAGTTCAATTGGCGGAGCACACTACTTTGTCACATTCATTGATGACTTTTCAAGGAAAGTATTTGTTTATTTAATTAAAAATAAATCGGAGGTTTTTTAAAGTTCAAGCAATATAAAGCACTAGTGGAAAATCAGGTTAATTTAAGAATAAAGACTCTCCGTACAGACAATGGTAGAGAATATCTATCCTTATTAAAAAATTGTGGAATTCAACATCAAACATCCACACCTTACACACCCCAACAAAGTGGGATGGCAGAAAGGATGAACCGCACCTTGCTAGAAAGAGCTCGTTGTATGCTCATTAATGCTAAATTACAGAAGCAGTACTGGGCAGAAGCAGTGTTCACAGCAGCATATATTACCAATCTCTGTCCAACAAGAGCTCTAGCATACTTAATACCCGAAGAAATATGGACTGGAGAAAAGCTAAGTATTAACCATCTGAAAATTTGTGAAGCAATGGTGCATGTACCAAAAGAGAAGGTCAAGAAATGGGACTCGAGGGCAAGGAAAATTATATTTATTGGTTACAGCAAACAAACTAAAGGTTACAGGCTTTTCGATCCCCAAACAAAGAAGGTATTAATAAGTAGAGATGTGATATTCATAGAAACTTCAGTTGTAGAAATTGAGAAATTGTACTATGCTACCAACTGTCAGATTCAGTACCAGAAACTAATAAGAATAAAGAGTCTATTAGTAATAATTTGAATTTACAAGAATCTTTTGAACGAAGTGAAACTAGTGACGACTCTTTTCACTCTGATGAAGGCTCATTATATGAACCAGACGAAACAGTAGATTTAACTGAGATTAATAAAAATATAATAACAAGATCTATAAGTAGATTGATGAAAAATGGAGGTAATACGTAGATGGTATGGAGGGATACAATATGTATGTAGCAATGAAGTTTCAGAACAGCAGGACACCCCTCAAACTTACAGTGAAGTTTTATCATTAGATAATGTCAATGCAGAACAATGGAAGCTGTCTATTAAAGATGAGTTGAATGCACATGCAGAGAATAAGACTTGGCAATTAGTGGAGAAACCACCAGGTGTGCGGATAATTGGATGCAAGTGGGTATTCAGGATAAAAGATCATCCAACTGGTCCGATATAGATAAGTCAAGACTATGTGCCAAAGGCTGTTCACAAAAACAAGGCATAGATTTTACTGAAACCTTTTTCACCCACTGTAAGGTATGATTCCATTAGAGTGTTACTTTCAGAAGCTGCTCAACATAGTCTAGAAACGGTCCAATTTCTAGATGTAAAAGAAACCATATTTATGAAACCACTAGAGGGTCTGGAAGCTCCATCAAATCTGGTATGTAAACATAACCATTCACTTTATGGTCTGAAATAAGCACCTAGGTGCTTAGGCACTAAAGAAATTAGGTTTTGAAAAGAGTGACTGATAGATATGTTTATATTAAAATAGAGCTGCCATAACATGGGCAACAGAACATCAGCAGAGTGTTGCTCTGTCAAATACGGAGGCAGAATTTATGGCTGCCTATGCTGCGACTTAAGAAGCTCTGTGGTTAAAGGAAAATATATACCAAAAGAAATTTATTTGAAATATGTTTGTACAAAAGAGCAATGTGCTGACTTTGGTATTTAGAAAGGCTTTACATAAAGATGTATCTTAGAGATAAGAAAAATTTACATTTCAGTTAGTTTATATTGGATTTTTGTTTACAAATGTAAGAAAGTTGTCTTTAGGTAAGAGAGTAACTTTATTTGTCCTAATAATGAGTGCAAGTGAAGTGTACATTGTTAAGTTCTTTTCATGTTCTTAGTTATGTTATGAAGAAAGGCTCGAATTTGGTAAGAGTGTTGTAGGTATAAATTAAAGACCTTTCTTCTATATCACTACCATAGAATATTACTAAATGTACTTCACTAGTAACGGTATTGTAAACTCTGTAGTCTGTGGTAATCTCTCAAATATAGAACGTTGCAAATTATTTTCACTTGCTTTATTTATTAAATATAACAAAGTTATTGTCCGTATATATTTCGCTTCTTTTATTTCCGTCATTTTAAACCAAAAAACCCGCACTAATATTTTTGGCCAGCTAGATTAATGAAATACCCCTATGTGCGCCGCTATCAGGCTACCGGCTAAACCTACCACCCTATACTCCTGAAAGATTCCTATATTGACAAAATCCAAAAATACATTATTCATTTGTAATTAACGACAATGAAGAAATTTAGGTGTTCATGTTCAGTATGCTTATAGGTACAGTCAGCGACAGGACTACGGCCATTTCAGATTAAAAAAAAACCGAACTAGTGGATGTCGGATCACGCACAATGAAGGGTTCCGAAGTTCAGATGAATTTATCCCATTGTAGTTGAAAAAATGTTCTCCCATACATCAATACACGTCACGGTCAATTCACCAACTGCACATGTAAGTTGGTAACCGCAAAACTCTAAGGGAACGTAGACCTACGTATTTCATATTAAATTCAACTTGACACCTCCACGCAGTACCTGAGAATACGGGTCTTCGCATACAAATGTAAGATGGATGTTCACACCACAAGCTTAAAAGACAATATTAATGTTCTTGTTAACTTAAGTTTTAATTAGTACCTTTTAGTTCATTAACACCTGTTTTTAAAAAGATTTTACCTATATTTTATTTTAAAGACAAAAATTCTAATGTTTTAGCATTAGAATTTTTGTCTTTAGTCACATTAGAATTTTTGTCTTTAGTCACATTAGAATTTTTGTCTTTGTCTTTTGTCACTTATAAGGTAGCCTATGTAGCTAGTTGTGACAAATCCAAATGTCCGAAAAACAACAGGGCTATCTTATGTGCCCGTGGAAACCTTCAGGCTCCATCATGAAACCCTGGACACCACATAGTGTACTATTACTTGTCAATACATATTCAATGACTCCGAACACAATGATGCTATCTTGTTTAATTGAGGAGTTCCCATGGCCACCTTCTGGCTCGAAAATGAAATATTGCATGTGGGAGACAGACTAAACTACACTATCAAGCAGTTAAGTGAAACAATGATAGGAAGGTACCAAGATAGGTAGGAGCCATGATAGAACGGCTATGTTGTTTGGAATGATAGAATTTATTTTATGGCTAGAAGATTAGAAAGTTTAAAAAAAAAATGCATACAGACGAACTTAGAACCTCCTCCTTTTTGGAAGTTGGTTCAAAAGTAAACCTTAATCAGACAGATTAAACATTTACCGCCTTACTAAGAAACGTTGTTTAACGCCTGTATACGCTTTGTCTTCTTCTTTCAAAAGTCAAATTACTTTTGAAAGAAGACAAAACGTTGTGTAACTATACGGGCACTATACAACGTTTATTAGTAAAGCGGATATAATATACAATACTCAGGTAGTAAGTAGCATTTCGCGCAAGTCTAGTTTACGGAAAATACTACATAGTACCTACGTAATTATGGTTAAATAAACTTTTGTAAACGCTGGCAAACCATATTTATGTTTTGATTTTGGCATGAAGGATAATTATTATTGCGTAAACCAATTTCCAAGTTAAGCCACTCAATAAAATTATCCATTAAACCGCAATGAGACACATTTTTATGAAACACTAAAATAAAATAAGTTGTATATATTTGTTTTCTCTTTTTTTGTTCTAAAACTACAAAGTAAACTTAGAGATATAATTGTGTAGTTGTATAATTTTTTTTTTTTTATATATATATTTAATTTTAATTACTTTTTCCTGAACCTTTTTTCAATTTGTAGGATTTTTTTTACTTAGACTTTTTTTTTTGTATCAGCAATAAGTGTCAATTTATTGTAAGTGTTACTTAAAATATGCATGCTAGATTCACATCTAGTAGATGTCAATCAGACATAGCGTCTCGTATCTTTTTGATTGCATTTGTGATTGTACATCAGTTTTGTGAATTAAAGTGAAAAATAACTTTAATTTCGGAAGTCTGTGTCTTGGTTTTTAATTTTAATTTTTTGCCACCAACTTCCAAAATTAAAGTTTTTTTTCACTTTTTAGTGTTTGTCCGTACACTTTGTAAGACCTACCCAACACAAATTCGGAAATTCGGATACCACTACTGGATATGTAAGTAATATAATAACAGTGAGTGAGTGGGAAAAATACATACTATTAAAGCTAACTCAAAAACCGGCCAAGTCACGAGTCGTCAATATCGAGCCAAAATGAGCAAAAATATCAAGTTTGTTGTATGGGAGCCCCCTTAAATATTTATTTTATTCTGTGTTTTAGTATTTTTTGTTGTAGCAGCAACAGAAATACAATATCTGCGAAAATTTACTGTCTAACTATCACAGTTCATGAGATACAACCTGGTGACGGACGGACAGACAGACAGACAGCGGAGCCTTAGCAATTGGGTAAGGAACCCTAAAAACTACCCGAGCAAATATAATAAAACTTATATATGGGACCACAGCTTCTCATATTTAATGAAAACAGAATTTTCAAAATTGGTCCACAATAGACGAAAATATCGATGAACATAGTAGATAATTATTTAAACCGTACATACATAAAGTCGCAAAATAGTACCTCCTCCTTTTTCGAAGTCGGTTAAAAATAAGCTGCTGCCATCGATTTTCATCTCAGGCTGTTTAATGTTTAAAATAACGCCAACTGCATTAAATCAGTAATAACTCGGTAATGTTGTTTTGCAAACTTTGTTATGATTTGGATCACAACAAATAATGTAGATGGCCGAAATAGTACGTTTGTATCATTATAAAAATATGGCATATTTGTACATACCGAGTACTAAAGTAATTACCACTGTTGCTTGTAAATTCAATTGTGTTTAGAATTATTTTTGGGTATGAATGAATACTTTCAAAACAAAATGGCAGCAGGAGCGTCCCTAAAAAGCCCCGGGTAATATATTTACAAAATCTGTAAAAATCGCTGTAATGGTTGCTTTAAATGTTATGGAAAATAATATAGACGAAAATAGTAATACTCACGGTCGCATCTCCTTGAATATTTCGTCCAGAGAAAGATTTCAGGAACACTTCGTAAAAAATACTCTGTGAACACCAACTATTTACGATTTCCCTTTTCCCTTGGCTTCGCCCTTCACACAGGTCCACAGACTAACTAAAGCACAGACTCACAGAGAATCACAGGCACCACAGAGTACTTTTTTATGACCGGGCATCACACAGAGCACTATAAAATACCTACTGGCCTAGTGGGGCAGGTGCATGAAGTTATAATAACTTCATGGGCAGGTGCAGGCGGCACGACACGGCACAGAACATTATTCTTTATAGTCTGTGACACTACCATAGAGTCTGTACTCTATGGTAGTGTCACAGACTGGCTGCATTGACCTCGGTGAAGTTAACCTCGGTGAAGTTAGCCGCACGATTTCATTATTATGAACTTTTGTTAGTGCTAATCGTTAGAGAATCGTTAGAGAGGGCTAGAGAGAAAAGAAAAATCGTTAGAGAGTAATTAGTTTGTATGTAAAAACAATTTTAATTTTTCGTGTGATGTTGGCCCCCCTTCCCGCAAAATGGACTTAGACGTAATTTTTTTTTTTTAATCGTTTGCGAATCGTTAGAGAGAGATTAAGAGTTACACAAAATCGTTAGAGAGTTAATATTTTATTAGATATTATATCATTTCTAAGAGCGTGACGTTAGCCCACCTCTGTGAATTTTGCCCCCGATATAATTATTCTCAACTTTTGTTAATGCTAATCGATAGAGAATCGTTAGAGAGAGTTAGAGAGAAAAAAAAAATCGTTAGAGAGTAATTACTTTTATTTATCAACGATTTTAATTACTTTTGTGACATTGGCCCCCATTCCCGCAAAAATGGACGTAGACGTAATTTTTTTTTTTTATCGTTTGAGTATCGTTAGAGAGAGATAGAGAGTTAATAAAATCATTAAGTTAATATATTAATTAACATTAAATTATTTCTGAGAACGCGTTTTACCCTAGGACCAGAGCAGGTTAAAATTTAGAAACGTGCCGCCTCGATAGGGGATAGGGGAGGAAGGAGAGGGGGGAAGGGTTAGTAGATCCCCCCACTCCCCATTTTTTTTATTTTTTTTGTGTGTGGGAAATCATCCAATGACTTCTCCCGCTCTGGGCAGAGCGGAAGGGCTGTCAGACTTTTACTGACTAAAACCCTCCCGTGTTCTTTCAGTTGCCTGTTGCCAAGGTCCCGGTATCCCTTTCGGACTAACCCGCAACCCTGGCATGCATCGGTCCTAGCGGACACCGCCAATTGTGCTGACATCTCTTTGAGGCGCTCGTGGAACACGACGCGCCATCGACCCGGGCCTGGTCCTAATCGGACAGCGAGCTACCCATTGCTCGCGGTCCGCAAGCCCGCGCCTATGGTGGCCGGGAATCCGCCTGGGATTCCCGACACCATCCGACCAGCGCTCTTGCTGCAGGATAAGCCGTGGTGCCCGAGGCAGTCGACTCCTTCACCGCATTGACAACGATGTGGAACACCGCAAGGAGCGCCCAGATTTTAATTGATATTAATTTTTTTCTGAGAACGCGTTTTACCCTAGGACCTGAGCAGGTTAAAATTTAGAAACGTGCCGCCTCGATAGGAGATAGGGGAGGGAGGAGAGGGGGGAAGGGTTAGTAGATCCCCCCACTCCCCCTGCCGGAGATACAAAGTTTTTTTTAAATGATTTTTAAATATGACAAATCTCTTATATGCTGGGGCAACACCAACGGATTATCGCGATAGACGTTAACCGTTAGTGTACTACACCATGACTTACCTCGAGAATTTGTCAACGGCATTTACATTGGCGTTTGACGTTGGGTGATTGATAACTCTGGTGGCGGCATTTTAGGCAGATCAAAGAGATTTACCGCGAGAATTATTGCATTGAATGAAGCAGCCACACTTACATTTCTCACTGTGCACCGTGAGCGCGAGTAGTAGGTACTACTGATACATGACATGATGCAGAGGAACGATAAAGTTATGAGTGGAAAAGTTGTGTATTTGATCAACGATCATTTCACAGTGATACCTGATAAGAATACGAAATATTGTTGGTAGTTTCAATTTGATTCGGTACTTATAGTGCATCATTTATGCTCAAAACACACAAAAGTGGGTGCTTGTCGGGAGCTGGTCGGGTCGTTTTTAACCTACCGACGGAAAAAGAGGGGTGTTATAAGTTTAACGTGTGTGTCTTTATGTGACATCGTAGCTGCCAAACGGCTGAACCGATTCTGATATTTTTTATTTTGTTTGAAAGGTGACTTGATAGAGTGTTCTTAGCTATGTATGATTCAAGAAAATCGGTTCAGCCGTTTGATCGGTTCAAGTTGATGAATGGATGTGAGCATCTTCCATAGATCACATCGATTCGAAAGGACATGTCCAAAAATGGTATTTTATTATTCAATAATTCTAACCAGGATAAGTTAAATATATTTGGATAGACATCCCAAAAAGTAGTAGCTCTAACTGTATCATGCATTTTTAAGGATTACCAATTTTGAGAAAAATCGTTTTTTAATATTTTGTATTTATTCTAATCTTATGTACAACCAGTCTGACCAAGGGGTGGAGGTCAGATAGGCAGTCGCTCCATGTAAAATACTGATATTCAGCTGCATCCGGTTAGACTGGAAGCCGACCCCAACATAGTTGGGAAAAGGCTGATGATGATGATTCTAATCTTATGTACACACAGTAAAATACAAAATAGATACGACATAGTTAAAATATGAGTACAAAGGTACTGCTTATTTCTTAAGAAATAATTAATTTAGTGTTAATTTACTCCTAAAACGAACAAACTTTTCTAATTATCTAGGGTAATAAAGTGAACACACCCCAGAAAATAACAAACTTTTCAAAATTGACACATGGTAGTGGTACTGTCATTACAGTCAATCAATATTTTGTTGTAAAGAATATGACAGTGCAAACAAAAATTCTAATCAAGTTATTTACTTTATGTACCATATTCTGAAATAAGATGAAATGGGATATTTTCAGTCAAAAATGTGTAGCATAATTCTTTTAGACCTCTCTTTAGATTATAGCTACTAAGAATCTATAAGTGCATGTTTCAGCATAGTCCACAGGCTTAGCAGGAGTAAAATGATAATAGTACCTACTGATCAAGAATATTTTTTTACTTTACGATGGAGAATTCCGGTTTTATGACTTAGAATGGAGATCGGAAGTGGATGAAAAGCCTTTCGACAATTATGATATTTAAAAACTGAATAATATGCTTTGAATGCAAAGGTTACAGATTTTTTATGAAATAAAACTTTTTTTTTTTCGTTCGTAAACTGAGCAGGTGGAGATATATAATTTTGATGCCGGCCCATCCAAGATACCAGACAATAATGTAATACACTCTATAACTATAGTGGTGTGAGTCCTCTGATCAAAGCTGTCTCATGTGATGACGAAATTCCTGGTATCTTCACTAACTTCTAGGTACAGTAAAAGTACCGTTCGGCTGAATAAGAGCGAGCCTGTTTAATCTAAAACGCGTTCTCAGAAATAATTTAATATCAATTAAAATATTAACTGTCTAATGATTTTTTTTAACTCTCTATCTCTCTCTAACGATTCTCAAATTATAAAAATAAAAAAATTACATCTACGTCCATTTTTGCGGGAATGGGGGCCAATTTCACAAAAGTAATTAAAATCGTTGATAAATAAAACTAATTACTCTCTAACGATTTTTCTTGTCTCTCTAACTCTCTCTAACGATTCGGATAAGACGTAATTTTTTTATTTGTGTAATTTGAGAATCGTTAGAAAGAGATAGAGAGTTAAACAAAATCATTAGAGAATTATTATTTTAATTGTTAAATTATTTCTGAGAACGCGTTTTACCCTAGGACCTGAGCAGGTTAAAATTAGAAACGTGCCGCATCGATATAGGGAAGGGGGAAGAGGGGGAAGGGTTAGAAGATCCCCCTACTGCCGGAGATATAAAGTTTTTTTAAAATGATTTTTGTGAGTTTCGAAGGTCAAGGTCAAATAAATAAAAGAATGTTTTATTTTAAGTAAACTAACCTAACCTGCCCGAGCCGGGGTACCCCAAGTTTCAAGCTCGCTATACTTGCTCTTTGCGAAGCATTCTATATGAAGACTTCTCTCACGCGCGGTCCATAAACTACTTGTGAGTGAGACTCACATGTATGCTTATTTTTTATTTCTTCATCAAGTAATAGTAATTTTACGAACTCTAATGTTATATCAGTAGTTTCATTTTCTGTAATGATGTGTTCGTAATCTTCATTTAAGGACAATAATAAATAACAGATTTTGTCTGAATCGTCTCATTTTTTATCTATATTTTCAATTAAGTACATATTTTTTTCTTCAAATTTTTCAGAAATATATGTTCGCCTAACCGTGCGTTTGCACTGGCGAAACATTACAACAAAACATTTAAATCTCTAGTTCCTGTCAAAAATTGTATTGAACATTGACAGAAGATAGAGATTTCAACATGTTTTGTCGCAAATGTTTCGGCAGTGCAAACGCACGGTAACGTAAACGTATCTGTTTTTTGTAATTTTAGACTTAGCAATCTCTTTTTCAGTGTAATTTTTGTAAACACGTTTTTACGTTGAAATACGCTGGCTAATTTTATGAACATTTCTTTTGCGTTTGTGTATTCTTGTATTATAGATAAATGCTTTATTATGGCATTAGCTCTCGAATTATCAACCTAAAATTTTTCATCTTTTGTAATTTCTATATCGTTATACTCTAGTATGTGTTACTCATCAAATTTTTATCTAAGTAGGTACGTGTATTTATTCTTCTGCTTACCTACTCCATGTATTGGTGGCCCATAACCTTATGTTGGAGCAGGTATCGGGGAAACTTAATATGAAATAACTTGCGTTTACTTTTAAACTTACTTTTTATTTCAACATACATATTTCTTATTTAACTGTCAAGCTATTATAAAAAGAACATCGACAATGACATAGACAATTAACTCGAGGTTGAACTCCGACAGAGCCAATATGGTCGCCCGGGACTGGAGGGCGCCGTGCATGCAGGGCGCTGCGGACACCATCTTAACTTAACCACTTAATTTGAATACTTAACTATCTCTATAAAGAAACACTGAATTCAGCGTGTTAACTTTTATGAACTTATCTCGTAGGAGTGCGTATTCACCATTTATCTACCATGACCTGTCATTTTGTTGCTTGTCTTGTCGTATCCCTCGCTGTAGGATGACAGAGAAACGCACTGAGTGACGGGCGAGAAATGGCAGCTCGTGTTAGGATCCCTGTATACTTTCCTATCTTCGCTTTCTGTTACACGAAAGTTCAAAGTAAAAGAGCGCCAAATGCATGACTCCCCCGGAGCGCCTAGGTGGATCCGCAGTTAGTACCAGCAAAATTTTCTTAAATTTTTCGCAATTTGCAGGTCAGTGTCAGGTTGTATTTTTATCAAAATATGATTCGCGACTATAACAGATAGGTACATATTTATATGTAGAATTGCTACTATTAACTTACGTTACGTAAGTACTACTGATACACGGTGCAGAGGGACGATAACAGAAGAGTGGTAAAATCATTTAACAGTGATACCCTGTAATAAATAAAAATGGGGCCAATAAAAAAAAAATCGTTCATAAATGAAACTAATTACTCTCTAACGATTTTTCTTTTCTCTCTAACTCTCTGTAACGATTAGCATTATCAAAAGTTCAGAATAATTACATCGGGGGCAAAATTCACAGAGGTGGGCTAACGTCACACTCTTAGAAATGATTTATTATCAAATAAAATATTAGCTCTCTAACGATTTTGTTTAACTCTAACGATACGCAAACGATTAAAAAAAATAAAATTACGTCTGACTCCATTTTTGCGAGAAGGGGGGCTAACCTCACACGAATAATTACAATTGTTTTTACATAAAAACTAATTACTCTTTTCTCTAACTCTCTCTAACGATTAGCACTATCAAAAGTTCATAATAATGAAACGTACGGCTAACTTCACGGAGGTGCTACATTGTCACGTTATCCGTGCGTTTTCACTGGCGAAACATTTGCGACAAAACATGTTGAAATCTCCTCTGTCAATATTCCATACAATTTTTGACAGGAACTAGAGATTTAAACATGTTTTGTTGTAATGTTTCGCCAGTGCAAACGTCCCAGCGTCTAACTGTGCGTTTGGTAGTAAGACTCATTTTTTTGTTTCTCTCGTTATTTTGGTGTTTGTTAACTTTAAAGTTTTTTTTTCCGTAGAGCTTCCTTCCAAAATTTTCGTCTTTTAACATTTTTGGCAAATACATGGCTCTCCATATTTTGCAGATAGACAGCTGCGCAAGGGTATGCGCTTGCGCAGCTGTGTACTTACTAATTATGCGTAAAAGAAGTCGCTTGTTTACAAAAAATGTATGGGTAGTGACAGCTACTAGTCAAATTCCAAGACGCGGAAGTAGCGACATCTGAAGTGAGCAAGTGGCAGTTTTTATCCTCATTGAAAGAATAACTTACAACACCCCTCTTTTTCCGTCCGGGGTTAAAAATAAATTTATTCAGTCAGAGAAACACATTGACATCAGATTTTATCCTGTTACACCATTCTAATATTTCTAACCGTGCGTTTGCACGGGCGAAACATTTGCGACAAAACATGTTGAAATCTCTATAATCTGTCAATGTTCCATACAATTTGTTACAGGAACAAGAGATTTTAACGTGTTTTATTGTAATGTTTTGTGACAAAACGTTTGTCAGTGCAAACGCACGGTAACGTTTTTCGTTTGGATATTTTTGTAGTCTATGAAAACCATTGTCGTTTTGTTAGGTAAAAAAAAGTCAGTGGCAATCTGTGGTGGCAATGGTCGTGGTCGCGATAGAAGGGGAGTGTTTTTAATTTCTAGTGATTTTCAGGTCAGTATAGTTGTAATATAACACGGTTTGATGAAATCGTGTATTATTTAACAATAAAATATGTGCACAAAGTATACGAATAGTGTAACGATGATTTGGTAACGACGATGGGCAGTGTATATTTTATTTCTGATCGGATTTTTAGAAATAAAGTGTTACCGAAAAGCAATTACTTATTTTGAAGACCCGAGGTAAGTTTCCTATAAATGACGATGTGGTCGGGAATTTTGAGGAATCCGTCCTTAATGTGTTTAGCCTATGCAGTTTAGTGTTTCATTCGTTATTTATTTTTTCTAATTTTACTCTGCGCGTACCTATCCAAGTGTAACACTTTCTGAACTCTGTTTCGGTTGTCCTGAATACAAATTTAGATACCTTTAAGCGATTATTTCTTTTCAGTAGCATAATTGTCAGGGTGAGTAATACCTGTTTGACTTTATTTATTTGTTTGATGCCAGTTTTGCGGAAAAAATGTGTGAAATCTCATTAGAATACACACAATCAATGAACTGCAGTGATATCTACTCTAATAGCTTTCATAAAACTCAAAGTAATTGGTCCTTAATTAGAGAATAATGTAAGATTGAATCATCTTTTTATGTGTTCTTTATGAATGGAACATACATTACCTATTAATTCCTACAGTATTGTGTCTGAAGGGTCTCTAGTTTGGTAATATTGTAATTATACTTACTTCAGTGGAATGCATTCAGGAAATGCAACTTTGTTGTGTGACAAAAAAAAGAAGTGTAACCCAGCTGTTAGCTTTATAGCTAGTTAAAAGACATAAATCATTTAAATTACTTACTAACATAACCAAAGAGGAATGAGGAAATTTGTAATATCTTACAACTCTATTTAGTTTCATGTAGAGGAGCTACTATCAACTATAGTTTCTCAGTGTGTTCAATTGAAGTAGAAGCACATGCTTCCGACAAGTTTAGAAAGAATTTGGTTTTTAGACATTTGAAATTTCCACTGTCAATTTATGATCATTACAGTCGTAACTAGCTGCTGCCTGCAGCATCGCCCGCATGGACCCTAATTATTTTTCTAAAATAAAAGTAGCCTAATTTCTCCTTATAACATTAGCTATCTGTCAGTGAAAGTCCGGTCAAAATCGGTTCACTCATTTCGAAGATTAGCCAGAAGAAACAGACAGACAATTTAATAAAAAAACTTTCATTTATATATTCATGTGCGTTTAGAAAAAATCTGCTATTTTGACATTATAAAGATTTCTAACACTTCAATTTTATTTATTTGTATTATATAGATATCCAAGTAAGACATAGACAAGTCTTGTCCATTTCAATTGTCATGCTGAGGCAACTTTTAAGAGTACAGACTCTGAAAGGTTGGTTGGTCATAATACTAAGACTTGAGTTCTCATTGAAGACTCAGTTGTATATGAAGACTCGAGTCTCAAGTGCTTTTGAATTTTAAGCCTTTAATTATTATTATTTTATTAAACATTCACAACAGACCAGTGCCCTGTTTATCAAAAATTACAAGCCTTGGATTACCAAATGGCATTATTTAGTTCACAAGTACTTTTATTTTGATTCTTTTATTCCTGATTTTGTTTATCAAAAAGTTATTTGTAAGTTACAACTTGTCGAAAATCATAACAAATCCTGAGAGTATCTGGTGACTCTCTATTCTGTCTTACAAGTTTACAAGTGTTGTGCTTAGTAGCGCAATAAATGTTTAATTTCGATTTTCTTTTTTAAAATGTGGTCAAAAGAGAGAGATGACCTGATGCCCGTGTCCCAGCAGTGGCAACTTTATGTCTGATTATGAATATGGAGATGAGCTATGAATTTAACGAAAATTAAAGTAACTTATGAATGTGTAGACTTGTAACTTTTGATATACAGAGCCCAGGTCTTTAAACTTAATAACTAATGTTATTTGTTACTTATGTTTATAGGAAATAGTACATTATATTCACATTAAAAAACTTTAGGAGTATGAGGAACAGGGTGTAAAGTTCACTCATCCCCCATAGAAAAGGGAGGATCCTCCGACCAGACGGGTGTTGTGTCTGGCGGGCAACTGCCCAATGATTGATATTGGGTTTTTTAATGATAATTGCGCGATGCAGGATTTATGTGACGTCAGGTCTTCGATGCGTAGTTCGCATGTGGCGATGTAGATACCGCCACATCACTCCCCTCCGGAGACCGGAGGTCGATAGTGGGCTGAGTCTTGTATCTTGCGATGCTTGCCAGTGCCAGTTGTGGTTCCAGTGAGTCGGAACCGGGTGCCGCATTGTTCGCGGTGGGTCGGAACTGTTTGCGGCGATTGTGGTGATTGATGTGATTGCGGTGGTTCCCCAGTGGCTCATGGTAATGAGGTTGAGGTGATTGAGGTGATTCCCCAGTGGGTCGGGGTGATGAGGCTGAGGGTGATGACCAGGAATGCGCGTTCGCTGCATGCTGGTGGTCAGGATACCCGTTGACGCCTCGGGTGTTGGCTTGACTGTGTGACTCGCCTCACTGAAAGCTTGCGGGAGTGATGATGATGACGTCACGCTGGAGTAGTTGCACGAAGGCTGCGTTGACGTTCATATTCGGGGTCACCAATTTAGGGGTATGAGGAACAGGGTGTAAAGTTCACTCATCCCCCATAGAAAAGGGAGGATCCTCCGACCAGACGGGTGTTGTGTCTGGCGGGCAACTGCCCAATGATTGATATTGGGTTTTTGTAATTATGTTCACTGCACGGTAAACTCTAATTGCGCGATGCAGGATTTATGTGACGTCAGGTCTTCGATGCGTAGTTCGCATGTGGCGATGTAGATACCGCCACAAAACAAACGGCCAAGAGCGAGTCGGACTCGCGCACGAAGGGTACCGTACCATTATCTATAAAAACGCCAGAGACGCCTTCCGAAATTAAAGTTATTTTTCACTTTGTAGTGTTTAGAAAAAAGAAACATACAGTCGAATTTCTAACGGACCTCAAAAGAGGAGGTTCTCAATTCATGTCAATCAATCAAGATTGTATGTTTCTTTTTTCTAAACACTACAAAGTGAAAAATAACTTTTATTTCGGAAGTCGTCGCTGGTTTTTGTATCTAATGCGTGCGCGATTCCGTCGTGAGTCGCGAGTCCGTTGTGCGCGAGTCCGACTCGCATTTGGCCGGTTTTATTTGAGGTTTCATTCCAAAATGGGTACAGACAGGACCCTATAATTAAGCCTGCGGCATTTGTCTAATTGTATATCACTGGATTGTGTTTTTATCATTTACTTGGCCATTTTTCGGATGTGAAACAAATTCAAGATTATTAAATTTACGAGCTGACCACACGGGCCGT
Organism: Lithophane semibrunnea; assembly: GCA_947363905.1. Taxonomy (NCBI): domain Eukaryota; kingdom Metazoa; phylum Arthropoda; class Insecta; order Lepidoptera; family Noctuidae; genus Lithophane; species Lithophane semibrunnea. The sequence continues at coordinate 2,289,265 of OX376186.1, read as the reverse complement.
GTCGTGTGATTCACTCACGAGTTAGGCCTAAGTTTTAGTCCGAAACTGGTCGAAAATATTGCAGGTGTGACGGTATATCGGGGCTTGCGACTGTCCACATTTTGTTCTCAATATCGCAAGTGGCTTGGCAGAGAGCCAAGTTGCGCGTTCACAGTTCGCGCAGTTGCACATAAAATATCATATTTTTAAGATGCTTACTATTGTTCTATATTTAATTGAGTTCATTGTACTAACGTCGCAAAAGTAAATAAGAGATAGAAAAGAGATACAAATATGATTATGAACATAATTATTACTGTAGCTGTAACAGTAGCATTCCTGATAACCACTTCATTCAACTAAGTAGTAAGAGTGGCCTCAATTCCGAAGCCACGGTCCCCTCGGTTGCATGTCCTTTATTTTAATTATTGCCGAAAGCAGATACATTTATTTCAATCTGCAACAAATGTCAAACCAGCAACTGTTGTAGTGAAAGGATCAAATATGGAACTTCATCGTCACTCCAAATTCATCGTAGGAATCAGATATATTAGTTTGCCCGAATGAAGACACAACCTAATTTTACGCAATTGCAAAGAAGGGTTATGTTTTTAATAGAATAATAACAACGTTACTCACGTTGTTATTAAAAAACGGTCTGGGCTAATTCAGTCAGTTGGCTTGCATTTGCCAGATCTCCGATCTATTTCTAATTCAATCGATAAGATTTATTCTTAACTAACTATGCCTACGGCTCCGATTCTAAAACGCAACCTCTGTTCTTTTTTTTAATCATAACTTTTCATCACCATTGATGCTTTCGTCTAAATAAGCCTAAAAAACTATCTATTGCAATCCTTTAAATATGGAGCATTTTAAGTCCTATTGCAAACCCTGGAAGAATAGAATCTCGATTGTACAGCACCAGTCGACCATTATGGTGCCTAACGTCGCGCCGCACTGATTATTTCGGATTATTTACAACTTGAGAAGGTCGTATAAAGTTTCGTTCATTCGTTACATTCTCGTGTTACATAAAAAGATCATCTATAAACTTATTATACTTGCCGCCATTATCGTAGTACAGTTCTGATGGTATTAGCTGCCTGTTAAACTTAAATCTATCAAAAAGCAGTTTCAGAGTTCGATAATCCCGACCATGACTCAATGGGCAGCCTTGACGCCCAATGTCTGTTCAACGTCAAACATATTATTGGTGTTTTCAGTACGGACTACTGTTAGCTATAGGCTCGGCTCAAGGGCAAATACATTCCAGCCCGAAGAAGGTCAATCAACAGAATTTCTATAAAATAAACAATAAGTGAACTTGGTACTGCACGTATAGGTTGGGACATTTAAAAGCCTGTTATAAAATGCTGCCATCATCAATCATCAGCATCTTCCTACCCTTAGGGTGCCTTTCCACCAGAGATGTGCTATGCTACGTTGCTATGGATGCGTTTGATATCCATGAATCATATTCATTGATCCCATATTGGTCTACATAGCCAATGAATATGATTGGTGGATATCAAATGCATCCATAGCATCGTAGCATACCACATCTCTGGTGGAAAGGCACCCTTATTCTAAAGGCACGATTTGAACCGAGAGTCGGTTCGCGTTCCTATCCTACTAATATAAACACGAAAGTTTGTGAGGATGGATGGATGTTTGTTACTCTTCACACAAAAACTACTGAACGGATTTGGATGAAATTTGGCACACAGATAGTTTATAACCTGGATTAACACATAGGATACTTTTTATCCCGATATTCCCACCGCTTGACCCGGTGCACCGGGTCAAACCGGCCGGGTGAAACCGCCGGGCGCTGCTAGTCCTTCCTAATTACTGTTTGGTTTCCAGTATTGCGCATCGACCTTAGTTATATGATCAATTACCTATGAGGTCATAGGCCGCTTCTGTTATGTAGATCTAGATGTCCAGTGTTCTCCAGACCCTGCGAACAGTTTCAGGGACCTTAAAGAAAACGGGCAAACGGGCATTTCATGTCAAGTACATATAATATCAAATGTGCGTACAAGACGCATCTCACATCAGTTTGGGTGCCCTGGAGATTGCACAGTTCCTCCTTATTGAACCCCGAGAAGTACTTGAGCGTCAAGTTAACAAGAAAATTGGCGACACACTTTCAGTGTTAGCGCTTTATTAAACCATCATGACGTGTAATCATGCCGTCCTGAGTTCCTGTCGGGAGATACTTGGTGCAGCGCTTGTGTTGTTATGCAGGGATCAGGTGCAGGAATTATGAAGTATTATTGCCACCATTTTTCCAGTGTGAGAGAGAGAGACAGAGCTAGACAAGGCCGATAACACCATCCCGTAATTGCAGTGGAATAATGATAGCGTTAATCTATACTAATACTAATACTAATATTCTACATATACTAATACTAATATTATAAAGCTGAAGAGTTTGTTTGTTTGTTTGAACGCGCTAATCTCAGGAACTACTGGTTGGAATTGATTTTTTTTTTTGTGTTGGATAATCCATTTATCGGGGAATGCTATAGGCTATATATCATCACGCTACGACCAATAGGAGCGGAGCATAAATAAAATATGTTGCAAAAACGGGAAAAATTATTCCTTTTTGAGAGCTTTCCTTGCGTGCGCTGCGTAAACTGTTTATGTTACGTAAATATCATGTATGATGGAATTGTTCCTCTTTAAAGGTTCTAATAAGAAGTCCGCGACAGCATATGTCTATCTTTTAAGATTGACTCACTATAACCTTTTTTTATGGTAATCAAATTTGTTCGAAATTAATGCATTATTTGCGAAGGAGTTTTATCAACATAATATTAATTCTTATTCAAATAAATTGTTTTAACATCAAGGGTATTTATTTAGCAGTAAAATACTTTTTAATTCATTCGAATCGGACATTTAATTTCGAAGTTATCACGAGTATAAAAATACAATAATACGCGAACCGTTCGACGCTGGCTCCGCGCCTTCTCTATAGAGGAGAGGATGGGCACACGGGTAGACCATGACCACGAATAGGACATAGGATACGTTTTATCCCTATATTCCCACGGGATCCAGACCTACGCGGGTGAAACCGCGGGGTACAGCTTTATAATACTAGGTACCCCAGAATATTTTACAAACGCGTCGATATAATTTAGGTGGCCATATTCACGGTGCTATACCTATTTACTCGTGCCTACATTCGGCGGCTATTGCTCTCGTTTGATACCACTTTGGCCCAATTCCTATGACATGCTGCCACGGGCTTCCGTATCGTGTGCCTAGCTAGAGAAAAGAGATCCCTTTTATCGAAGATGAAGGTTTTCGTCATGAGATGGGACCCGGGCCTTACTCATTCACGGAACTTGAATACCATAGTTCATTAAAGCCAGTTTATTACACACACACACACACACACGCACACACACACACACACAGGCTTTATTATCCGCATATGGCAGTAGCCGCCCGCGCCACCGTCCTTCCTCATAATAGCGTAATGATAATATGAACGCATTCTTTGTTTGTTCATACCGAGCCGTGTGAATTTATCTTTATCTTGGGTTAAATAATTAATTAATTTACTTCGAAAAAAAAAACATGTGGCAACATTAGTACTTAAGTTATTCTAAGTACAGTCACGAGCACTAATATGTATACACTTAGCAACTTTTAAAAGTGATTTTCTCCTACTGTATTGATTGTAACTTTATGATATTACGAATATGGTATTTTGGAACCCCTATTATTATGAAAAAGTTATCATCTCAAAGTTACAATTTTAATTCCACGAGAAAATCGTTATTGAATTTTGCTGAGTGTATACATATTTTTGCTCGTGACTGTACAAGGCCCTTGTTTTTCCTTGTTGTTTGTGTAATACAACGTCGTAATCGGTTTTTGTGTCCGAAAATAATTACGAATTTTATACTTTTTTCGTCAATGAACTCGGTTCTCGGCCCAGCTCTCCACCATCCAGTGTCATTACTCATTACTTAACCGGGGATGTACTACTACCGTATTATTTGGTTAACGCGTGTGCCACCCGGTGTCTTGTAGGTTCTTTAAAATAATTTGTTAGTTTTTATAATCTAGATCTAGGTGGTTCCCAAAGGTAAAAACAACTTCCTAATTCGGGACCCACCTATTGGCTGTCATGGAGAAAAAAAAGCGGCATAACTATACGTATACTAGCTGCGCCCCGTGGTTTCACCCGCGTAAGTCTCGATCCCGTGGGAATATCGGGATAAAAGTAGCCTATGTCCTATTCCAGATCATGGTCTATCTCTGTGCCAAATTTCATCCAAATCCGTTCACGCGTGATGGCGTGACCAACTGACCAAGGGAAATAGGGAAACATTTTTATAAATTATAGATGAATGAAAGACTGTTCAAATAAAAAAAAAACATTAAATTACAATCAAACATGAGAATATTTAATTAAATATAAGGAGTGCCACTTATTTCAATGAGAAGGATGTATTTGTTTCCTATTTCTTGTCCCTTTAGCTTGAGCATCAGAGTCATTCCATTCTAATACCAAAAACTAATACCACTGGTATTTGTTTCAATTCATATTTATATTCTATTCCGAACGGATACCATTGTTTAAACTAATACCAAAACAAGTTCGAAGATATAAGGTACAGTCAGTGAAAATGCTTTGTATATAATTTCATTTTTCGAAAATGTGAACAATCAATCTACATATGAGTTGGGAAACTTTACGAACAAGATATTAAGTGATAATGAAAAAAGTCAAATTCTTGATCTTCATAGACTTCAGTGGCTTTTCCGAAAGACGCCTACCAGAATAACAGGTGTTTTTCATAAGCATAGTTAATTTCTGTTTTCCTGATAGTTATAATAGGTATAGGACATTACAGTTATAGGTAAGGTATAGGACAGTTTTAAGACTTCTATCGATATAGTGAATAATAACGAATACTTTATATTCTTCTTTGTGTTTAATCGTTGGTTGTTTTGCAAATTAGTGAGATCGTTTAGGCGCCTATTTTCTTTTCATTTCTGTCACCCTGGTACTTTTCAAAACAACAAATGATTCAATTTCAAAACCTGTATTTTTACCATTATTGCGTTAAGTAGTAAGTCGCTTAAGCACCTAGTTCCAGTTCATTTCTGCTTTCCTGGTAGTTTGAATAATAGTGTGCTTCGAGGAATACCCCAAAAAAAGTAGCAAGATGATTCACTTAAACTAATTTTACCTATACCTTTGTAAAAATATTGGAATGAAGTGGATTTGGATAGTATTTTATTACGATCACATAAAAATATTAGAAGCAAAGTTAATTTGATTAGGTTTGACGGAGCTGACTGTACCAAATTCACGTTGTTGGTATTCGTGGTGGTATCGGCTCGGAATAGAAAATAAATGTGAGTTCCAACAAATACCAGTGCTATTAGTTTTTGGTATTAGAATGGAATAACTCGAGCATCAATATAATTTTAGTTACTTTTAATCGCATTAAGTTTGATACGTCCAATTTATTTCGGTATTTAGTTTTAATCAAAGCTGAAAATCTATTTTTCAAGTCCCACCCAATATTCGATCCAGCGACCCATAGTTTAGGAAATGCTGATCTAGATTGTTATCGATCATGCAAAACTATAATTAGTAAAGTCTACCGGTAGTAAGACCTGTTTTTCCCTTTATTTAAAGTACCATATAAAGTACCGTAACCTAAGGTAGGCACGTATATAGAATATTAATTTCTTCGTTGCCAAAGAAAGTTATTGAAAACCTATTGTAATTCCATACGGATCGTGGCATGCCTTACTCTCTTTGCCCTCGAGTTTAGTTCAAACGCTTAAGAATTTTCTTCCTGGATTCCTATCCGGGTGAACATCAAGAACGTCGCTATACTGACCCTTATAGCATTATAGACTGTTTCAGTACCTTCATTTATAACTATAAAAGTTATAAATTAAACTAGTGAATTCTTATTTGAGAAAGTAACATCATACTACGCTGCAGTAATGACGTGGCCTGCTCATCGCCCGAGAGGAAAGTAACCTATTTCTCTTGATTAAAGGTTATAATTCGCGGTAGCAACATGCACTGTGCCACAATTTGATCGCAGTGGCTCATTTGGCTCGCTCGGTGACCCCAATAGCGCAGCGGCCAGCTTGTCTGCGCTCTGGGGGGTTTGATTCCCTAGTTAAAGTATCTGGATCTGACGATTGGGAGTGTATAAGGCCACGTGTCTCCAGACAGATCGCAGTCTTAACTCTTAACATAGTAAACGAGTAAAAAACTCGTGAGACAAGATGCCTGGCGCACTATCGAGGTGGAGTTGTAGCTCGTGTTCACTAGGTGACAAAATGTTCCGTGATTTGTGACAGTGGACATAACCGTGTGTTTGCACTGGCGACACATTTGCGAAAAAACATGTTGAAATCTCTATCTTCTGTCAATGTTCCATACAATTTTTGACAGGAACTAGAGATTTAAACATGTTTTGTTGTAATCTTTCGTCAGTGCAAACGCACGGTTACGGAGACATGTCTCGAAGCAAATTCTGGAGATATACCGCGATCATCAGAAACGTATCGCAATCTCCATTACCTGCATTCATAATGATACTGAGTCACTGGTCAGTTGCCCTAATGAGTACGAGTACTGAGAACTGCCACAAATACAAGCAGACGTTGCACTAAAGCCTCTCATTTTCTTTTGAGACCGACTCAACATTAATTCATTATTTTTACGAGTAGCTGGTAGTGCAGCAATGTTACTCGCATATTGGCTCATTCGGAAAATAGCTAGAGATAAAAAGTGTGACAGAAGCACATTAAGTCGTTATAGCATGTCAATAAACATGAACTCCTTTGCAAAAACATCGTCAAAATACAATGATGTTCTCCATTCATTCTGGTTCACACGTTCACCTTTGTTCCCATTTTTATTTCCCGAAAGTAAGAGTCGCGGTATCAGATTTCCTTCAAAAACTGGGGGAAGGCTCTGAGATCCAATCTTGACTCTTGAAGTCTTGACGCTTAGCTTAGCTGCGCAGCGGGGTATGCGATAGCTGAACGGCAAACCACTGAAAGAAAAACGTAATATTCCGGCATCGTTATAAATATTAGTCTGTCGATTACTGTCGAATCGCTTAATAGGAAGTTTCGCAACACCGTATAATTAATAATTATGTACGTTCCCAGCTTATAGCACGAGTGTCGTTGCATAATGTGAAAATATAGGGAAGCACGGAATGGACGGCCGCGGCCGAGAGGCGCGAGCGGTTTTCGAAAATTTCAACGGATATGTTATGACATTTTAAAACACATTCACAATGCTTAGCTAACAGACTCCTATCATGTATATGACCTGATTAAGTTGGTATTTAAACAGGTTATAAGTAAAACAGAATTAAGATCATTTTACTTTTTTATGTGTGAGTGTTAACTGACACCATTATGTCATCTTATGTGTTAATTATTGTAACTGAGGAGATGAATCATCTTAACGAGCGTAGATTAAAGAAACCCATTCCTTCGAGGTAAGGCAACCAACATTGTACACTTAGTTCTCAATAAACATTTTGACTTTGACTTTTGACTTTGAAACGGTACTTAGTCTTGTTTCTATAAAAACATCGGTTATATCAACATTCAGGATTACAGACTCGCAAATTGCTGGATGAAGTTTGATACAGTTTTAGACGCACTTTAAACGCGGAGGGAATCATACAATAACAATAACATCGGTCGGGTCTGTTTTGAAGTAGACGGAAACATTATTTTTGGATTTAGGCCAAGCTATTTTTTTTAAAACTTTTATTCGAATATATTCTATTGAAATGATTTTAGTTCTTGTTGGAGGTTGAAGGTTTCTATGCCTCTACTGGTAGGTAGATAATAAGATAGATAAGTAAGTAGGTTAATAATTTGAGCACATGAATTTTTGATCTAATTACTTAATAACCAATAGTATTTAAACATTTACCAGAAATCTACCTATTTTACTAGTACTACCAAAAAGGACAAAAATATGGTCACAAAAAACATAATCTAACCTAACAAAAAGTCACTTCTCACCTTCATTTCCACACATAAAGTACAAAAAAGAGACTTTCTGTCTCAACTTTATGATTTCAGACCAATAACATAATATAGTAAGGACATAAAAATAAAGCTATTAAGTACTGGATTTTTAGTTATACATAAATATTAAAGCTATTAGTGGCCTTTTCGCAATTAGAAGATAAACACGGGGGCGCGCGCGGCGCGACTGGTGACGCGAAATGCGTGAATCATTTTTACACTCATATTCATATTCGTTCGCTACTGTCCGTCCATCGTACTTCATCTATTTTTATTAAGATAATGAAACACGGATATTTTAATAAAACAGAATCCCGACGCAATCATTTATTGTTAATTGTAATTTCAATGATTCCAGCTGGGGTTGCCAATGTTGCTGTATCAAGAAAAAACAAAATTTTTGAGGGCCATTTGATTCCGACTTTTATAAATTGGAGAAATGAGTTCATTACTCTTCATTGTTCCAAATTGTAGTCATTAATATTTAAAGTTTAACGTGTTACTCTGCTAAGAATATAAAAATAGACTAGTTTGGTGACCCCACACGACTGTATCTGCGTGGAAGTATTAAAATACCGTGACAATCTATAGAAAGAACTATTCCATGTGAGATTCAGAATATGTATCAATCGAATAACATAATTATTACCCGACTACGGCAAAACCAAAAGGAAGGGTTATTGTATCAAATTATGTTTTTTTTTTCATTTTTTATTATCGTCCATTTGGCTCATGGACTCACATGATAAAATAATGGCGTTTACGTTTAGTATTGCACTCCGAAAAGAATGGTTCCCCAAAAAAAAACATTTTATAATAATGATTACATAAATGACTCGGAGTTAAAGAACAAACCGCGCCCGCACGATCTCTGGGTCCTTATGTTTCCGCACTAATCCAATCATTCGCTGAAAAGTAAAACGTGTGAATAATAACCTGAAGAACACACACCTTTACGGTGCGCAGTCGAGTAAAAAAAGTTAACACTTTCTCCTGGTAATGCAGATGTCATAACAATATCTAGCTTGCTGACCAGCTAGCTACATTCAATTGTTCAAAAACAGCTGATGAAAGGTCTTTCATATTCATATTATGGTCAAGAAGATCATCCGACTTCTTATTTTCGCTTGCGGTAGGACTGCACTGGCAGTAATCGTCACGCGAAAAAGCGTTCATACTTCCAACTGTGTGTTCTTCTAATTCAATGTCTCTCTCTTTCTCTTTGAATTGGAAGAAGACAGTCGCAAGTATGAACGTTTTTATTTTGAAAGTGGGAATTTAGTCAAAATGTAAATCCAAGATGGCGGCTGTGAAAATTTTCAAATTTTTCGTCATGGGTGTCGTTTTCATAGTTTTCGAGGGTGCTAAAGCCGATAGTGACATTAAAATGAAAATCCAAGATGGCGGCTGCGAAAACACCTACCATGGTGAAAGCTTGGCATTAGATTCATAATTTTATACGATTGGCTAGTAAGTACATAGTAATCCGCGCCCAACACGCCATATTTGAATTTACGAGTGAATGTGTGAAATTATCACGATGCGATGTTATAACTAATGAATTGGCGATTTTAATGTCGAGATAATGGTGATATGTTTCGTTTTTAATTCTTAGTGAATGAACAAGTGATCCATCCGATTATAAATTCAGTCTCGACTTCTAAAAGCAGGTTATCAATTCAAAAATAAAAAGGTCTGTTAAAAAGTTCGTTCCGCCCAAACGAATGTGGCAGCACATTAGTTTGGGCGGAAAAACCCGCGCCTAGGACCTTCCCTGATCAGCGGAATAAATAATGCGCAGGCAATTACGTCGCGTGTTTCTGCACAGATTTGTCTCTAGCCTTTGAGAACCTCAACCAACCAGGAATCGAGCTCTCATTATTAGTAGCGAACTATTTACGGTGAAAAAGTGCTATACTACTTCAACATATGGAAGGCCTCCTACTTCACTTTCCACCTGAAATGAGTCTTACTTCCATAAATAATTGGGTTATCTCGTGGGCAGGGATAATAAGAAGATGTTGACTCACACTCTCATGTGGTGCACATAAAATGGAACGCGTATGGTTACTACTCATATTATTGTGAGTAGTTTTATTGTTGTGACATTGAACTATAGTCAGATTTTATGCCTGCGGGCCCAACTTACTTCGGGGTGCAATTTTTGACCCTGTAAGCGCCACCACGGCTAACTTTTCCATGTGTTCTTTTTGCCTCCCTCTCCCCCTTCATCTATGGTCTAATCAATGAGTGCTTAATCGTTTGAGGTGTTTCCTTTTTCTCCTTTATTCATTATGAAGGGTTTGTTATGAATTCTTCCTATCGTTTGCTGAATTTTCGAAGTTTTCAAGGTGGCTCTTATTGCAACGAATCCCAAAAAATCTTAATAGCTGACAAGTATCATACACTGACAGGTAACGCACGCCTAAACCTTTGGATCACAAGAGCTCCTTATATGTATAACTGACGTGAGCACCAAGGAAGGGTTTTTGTAAATTCATCACCTTAAATGGGATAAACAGGGTATTAAAATTTATATGAAAGTTCGACATTATGCTTATGGGAAATTCAATCGGTCACACGGCTTGTGGATCAATTAATTATTTTAATAACACAGGTTAATAAGTGATTATTTTTATGATAATTATGTTCTACGCATCTAGCTAAGGAATTGTTTTTACCTACATAAATACTGGCAGGTGGTTAGTTGATCATCAAGATCGTCATAAAAATCAGTGTAATTAACGATGCAATTATTTTTATCACAAAGACGCTTGTTAGGCATGATGCATAAATACTGTGAATTCAATCATCATGATCGAGAACAATGGTGCTATTGACGTTGCAGTTTTTTTTATCAGCTTGATCTAATAATATGACTTAGTGCTGACTTCATATGTGACGATGCATAAGGGATATCGCCCACTCGAAGTGTCAGCAATCAGATCAGCTCGGGCCGAGACGCCGCGTCTCTGCGGTGACCGATTGTGAGTAGGCGGCCACCGATACTGTGACGTCATGTCATATACATTTGATTATTTTGATACTAAGATTAGACACTGAACTGTAATAACATAACACTAAAAGAAACCTTAAATTTTTGGGTTTACGCAAGGCTTTTCATTTGATGAATAATATTGTAAGAGGTGGCAAAATGCACAGCTGCGGTGAAAAATGCTTGTTGATAGTTGGCATCCCTTAAGCCTTTTCACAATCATGGTAACCGAGTTCGTTGGCAGCACGGCGTGTCTTCACACAATCGTGTGTAACAAAGCACTCACGTCTAGTTGTGACTGATTGCTCTATTATCGACATTGTCAGACGATATAAATTGACGATACGACGACCGCTTACTGTAGTGTATGATGCGAATGCGTTCTCGACTCTGCGCCTGCGACGCTTGCCATCCGTTTCACTCAGTTGATTTTACGATGTGCTCGGGATGATAAGACGCTGGCGCTGATATATTTTCTTGTCTTCTTAATTGAATCACAAGCGTTCGTCTTGACTATCACTAGATTTTTATGGTAAAGGACATGATTTTTGACATTGTGTTTGTTATGCTAAAAACGGAAACTAATGTAGCTCGTTCGGATGTCCTTATGTAGGAACGATCTTTTGAACGGGATAGCAGTCTAAAGAGTCTAACCTGTGTAACATTAAACTATTAAAGTACCTACAAATCTTATGTAACTATGAAACTTTCGCCATTTCCTTCTACGATACTTTCTTAAAATTTACACTCTGTAATAATATGTGTACATGTTACTTGGACTCAAAAAACTCTAATTAGAAGTTTTTGAATGCAAACAGCATATTGCACCTTGTAGAACACTCCAAACTAAAATGGTACTAATTCCATCCAAGTGAGGGTACAATTTAGGATGTTAGTTGTTCGACTAATAAGCCCAGTGTAACGGTCGGCGCACATTATACGGTTAATTACTGCGATTTGCATAATCATATTAATATAACGATTCAATTTCTCTAACATCGCATCGCAATACATAATTTTTTCCACATTTGGTATATTTGGATGGGAAATAATCAAAGCGCGAGCCCGTTTTCTGCAAGCATTATTACAGGATGCCTAGCGTGTTGAACAAAAAGACGCGTCTATATTATACATAGGTGTATAATTAAGGTCATGATTTACAAGTAAGAATACCTCAGGTTATAGATGAAAGATGCATGTGGTAGTCATGTGTAAGGCTTAGTTCGCAATTGTTAGACGCCATCATGACTAATATACATAGATAAGCGCTAAGTATAACACGAAACGTTAATTTTGTGTCTACCGATTGAATGACGCATATGATTTGGTTTCTACAAAGTATTTACCTCAGTATTCTGAAGCTTCTTCATATCTTAAAGGTCTTTCGGTATCAGCGAAAAGGACATGTTACGTGATGGATGTTGTCTTTCCAGTCATTTTCGCAGATTATGTACCGGAGAAAATTGAAAATATTCACGTGCGTAATAGTTTATGTAAACATTTCAAAAACCTCTCCCCATTACACTTGGGAAGGAGTTCGTTGCACGGTGGCACCGTATTGCAGATAATCTTGAGTGTGTGCATCATCTTACAGTGTACTGACCCATATGTATAGGAGCAGAGGGCTCGGTAGGTGTATTGTTTCAATTACTGTATCCTGACTGAGGTCGCGGTGTCGATGACATAGACTTTATCGTGTCACAGTGCCTTTACACAGAATTTTATATTGTCCTGTTGACCAGAACCACGACGCGTTTAGTCCAGACGTCCAGATTTGCGAGAGTCTGCAGCAGAAGCGTACTTACCTTTCCTTTTCTTACTAGGAGATTTTGGCTGAATTATTAGATTGACAGTACCAAATTTTCTTACTTTTGACGCATCTTTTGGCAACTAACCCTCCTGTAACCTGGTTTATGTGTGTCAAAGGGTAATCAAATTTTTATTGGCCGTATTCGCGTAATGTGTAGTGCACCTTAGTCCCGTGGTTTGGCACGTAATGTTCTAGCTATCAAAAATAGAAAGGGTGATTTTCGTGGCTCAGTAGGGGCTCGGGTTCACTGATTTCAGACGCAGTTTAGATTTACACGCCTTAATTTAGATGCTACGTAGATGTTTTGAAGTTGTACAGGTATTAATAGTAACGGTGTCAGGAATTTCATTGCGTTTTCAGTCCGGAACATATTCAATACAAGTTTCACACGTCAGGAAGCAACTGCAGAGATTTTTAAGGAGAGTCTTGTTCTCGCCGGTTTTTGGTCACTTTTTCGTTTCCTCCTATGGGTTCTGTAACGCTTGTTACTCTCGAGTCTCGAGACCATTATTGCGATCTGAGAAGATTTTTGTTTTTTTTTTTTTTGCGGTTCCATATTCGTTCCCATAGTAAAAGTTGTTCATAATGATGAGTACAATGACTCCTTAAGAGGTTGTTGGTGTTTTACCAATAACCCGTATATTGATTGTGACCTTGCCAGCTTAAAAAAATATTTTGCCGTTTTTTATAACACCCTCAAAGAGTTTTATTACCTTGCAAACCACATCACGACTAATAATGAGCCTACATGTAAACACTTATTTCTAGATCACCAATGTTTTGGTGATTGTTACCATGGTTACTGATATCTTAAACCTTCAATCTGGACTAAATGCTAACAAGATTAGACTTGACTGGAGATTAGGAACGAAATTGGCTAAATAAAAGATATCTCGTAGAAAGCTACGATTGCTTTGATTAGAAAAACTGCGCGTAAAATCAGGGCTTCAGGAGCCGTTCATAAATCTCATAATGTTTCTTCCTCCTTGGTAGAGAATGTGACAAATGACAATATAACTTAACCCATTCCTTCTCCCTCTTATCAATGTGGTGTGGACATATCGTCAAGTTCTTAGCGATTACCCCTCTCACACATTCAACAGCTTTACTTCAACGATCCCAAAGTAAACAATACTAACGCGTATCCATCTCATTTTGCACAGTTTTCCTACCTAGAGCGTAATTTAATTATTTCAAGACCAATGAATAAATTATTTCTGAGTGTCTGCTTAGTCTCAAGTCAGTGGAACCCCGATAAATGTTTCAGGTTACTAATACGCAGACAGAAGCCGCTTCTTTATCTACCTGATAATACCTAATGACTTACTCTTCACTTGCGCCATTTGCAAGAAATGTCATGCGTATGTGATTGGTAAGATATCCGGATACCACACATTACTCTTTATCATACTGTTTTATTTACATCCTTACTAATATTATAAATGCGAAAGTAACTCTGTGTCTGTCTGTCTGTATGTCGCGCTTTCACGCCAAAACGACTGAACCGATTTAAATGAAATTTGGTACACAGATAGTCTAGAGCCTCAGAAAGGACATAGCCTACTTTTTATCGACATGCCACGCGGGCGAAGCCGCGGGCGGAAGCTAGTAACATATAAAAATGTAATTCAATGATTTATAGGACTTCTGTTTTAGTTGTTCCTTCATCGTTATTCAGCCGTAAGACTTCCACTGCTGGACATTTTGCCATAATCACCTGTCCTGTGCTTGCAGGCTGTAAATTCTTTAGCTACGAAAATTTTAAATATGAATTCATTCAACTTTATCAATCCAGCAGTTACTCAGATTAATACGTATCAATATACATACGTTATGTATCTAAAACAGTGTAGTAACACACGGGTCGTTGATATGTGAATGAACCCAATATATTACCAGTGCACTTTGCACTATTATGAGCATATAATAAGCTTATAATAACTAATTATAGCCCATGCGGCCGCCAGCGTATTACTCATGATACAATTATATAGGTACGACATTCTATAAACGTGATATATTGTGGCAGTGCATCTAGCGTTACGTTATCGCCATGTTGCCTCTGAACCCTAAGGGTGACAGTACGTCGTCAGTGTACTTGGTCTTCGACGGGTGTTCGGTATTGTTTTGTGTTGAACTAGTGCATTTATTATCAAAGAGTTGCATGTGTATTATTGAAGGTATTATTGATGTTTTTCCGAAACCGCCTGCTTGGGCTCGAACTTTATACACTCCGTGGTCCTGACTTCATAGAGGAAATATTTTTGAAAACTGACGACGAAGATAATAAAAACATGGCTGTACTAACATAACTTTTTCTCTTGTTTACAGCCCCTTCAAGATGAATAGGGGCACCCGCGTGGAGCCGACGCCGCCAGAATGCGCGCTGGCGGCCGAAATGTTCGACCACTTCTGTTCGGCGGGGACCATGAAGCAGATCCTAGCGTTACACCGGGAGATCTGCAACACGCTCAACCTCAAGCCCAATAGACTTCCAGACTTCTACCCCAAGCTCAAGGTACGTGTCCTACAATGGATCAGTTGACTGACGAGAAACCATTATAGGCAATAGACTATGAAGAGGTACCTTCCAACCTTATATTTCTTCTATCTTTCTCTGTACCTTCTGCAATTCTTAGAACAGTTATTTTATCGATTTCAATGTATGTATTTCCAATTTTCCATGTTAGAGTATTCTTTTTATTTATTTTTAACCCCCGACGGAAAAAGAGGGGTGATATAAGTTTAACGTGTGAATCTGTGTGTCTGCGCCATCGTAGCTGCCAAACGGCTAAACCGATTTTGATTTTTTTTGGTTTTGTTTGAAAGGTGCCTTGATCGAGAGTGTTCTTAGATAAAATCGTTTATTAGATGCTTTGTTTTTGTCGGGGGTTTTTTAAATTTTAAAATAAATTTAACTTGTCTTATCATCATTGTTCACCCTAGCGGTATGTGGTAGAGAAACTTTATTAATTTTGACCTGCAGCAACAATAATCAATATTCCAGTCTATTCTGGACCTACTCCCTGTTACTAACTGGCGAACGACAAAGCAGACGTGTATACCTGTGCTTACCTCTTCGAGATTTATAGGTGGGATGATAAATGTGTGTAGGAAAAGCCACTCTTTTCAAGACGTTTCGTGTGTGTAATTTTATTGCACAATTCCGGTTCTCAGAATAATATTCGAATGCATCTTATGTTACTGATGTGTTTTTCCTGGTAACTTGCTTAGTCAATCACTGCAGCTGCAGATTTGATAGCAGATTTGCTGATCATGGTCTTGATCTGAGACGTGATTAAGATTTCAGAATCCGCGAGATTCATTCATAGCATAATAATATACGCAACGTTTAGAGATAAACTGTCGTAGTGTAAAATCTATAGACTCATCAGTTTCCAAGTGGCACATCTTGTCAGATGTGCGACTTGGAAACTGGACTTGTCAGGACAGTCTTGGACTTATCAGATGTGCGACTTGGAAACTGATGAGTCAGCTATCGCTATCGAGAGAGTATAGCTATCGCTATCGGTGGGAATGGTGGGACTTAGTCCCATTTTCTAACACACGTTTCTACTTTCAATATTCTAGCTATAGAAATAGTTCTAGCCTAAGGGGATCCTTAGGCTAGAACTATTTCTGTAAACGTATTGATCCGTAGTTCGGTACTTAACTCACCGCTCTCAAAGGAAATGCTATTTCAATTCCAACGGAATTCAGACATACAGTACTTACTCAGAATTTCAATATATCATAACAGTTTGAAAATTAAATACCAATGCTGAGTAATCTTCAACCTTACTTTCAAGACGTAAAGCTTATATTTGTTGGTAGGCTGTTAATATTTCGCAATGCACTTTTAACTTAGAAAGTGATATTTTAATAATATTGTAGACGAAAGTTTACCAGACCGCGACGTTTGCGAAGCGTGGAGTTACTTTGGTACATCGTAGGTACCGGTCATACTGCTTTCCATTGCGGTATAGGCAGGGGCTAGAGATAGTGTGTCTTGTGTACTTGGAAGAGATAAAATGACCGAACAAGCTGCAAGTGGCATCGTAGATGAATAAATAATTCACTACATTATACTCTTTCGTTTTGCAAAACTTGCAGAAAGTTATTTACTTAATGTATTTAAGATAGGTACAATTAGTAGCAATATCTCACGGGGTTGATGACAAGGCAAGCCTTCAGACCTTCCTGAAACACAACATATTGATATCCGCTAGAATAGAATACATATATTAACCATGGAATGCCTGGAACCGTGCTTACCCTAAAACGGTCAAGCCAACCCAACCCCACGTGATACACCAATTTAACACTTAGTACGTAGAATTTTATCTAGAACGTCCGTGTTTCAATGGCACGAAGCCAAAACGTATGCAACTCACCGTTCCTGTTTATTACTCTTTCCACCCAGGAATTCGTATATTGTACCGGGAAAACGAGAAATACGACGCAAAATAAAACTTACCACCGCTAAGTTCTCGCAGCTTGTATTACTCTAGGAAACTGTATTGTATTACTGTAGAAATCTGAATCTAACATCTTTCTACTCGATGTTATAGCTGGCTGAAGCTCTATTCACAAAATAAAATTACCCGACTATACGGCGAAGGAAAAAGGAGTAAGGACGGTTATTCAGTGTATGTTGCTGTTTTTTTTTTACTTTCATTGTCAAGACAAGAAGGAACAATAATCATGTATATCAATCAATCTGCCTAGCCTTTTCCCAACTATATTGGGGTCGGCTTCCAGTCCAACCGGATGCAGCTGAATACCAGTATTTTACATGAACCGACTGCCTATCTGACCTCCACAACCCAGTAACTGGGTGATACGATACCCCTTGGTAAAACTGGTTGTCAGACTTTCGGGCTTTTGACGACCCGTAACCACTGTTAAAGATCAAAGAATGACAACCGGGACCAACGGCTTAACGTGCTTTCCGAGGCACGGAGGAGTCTCGATATGTAAGGATGGTCACCCATCCACGGACCAACCCCGGCAAGCGTAGCTTAACCTGACGGATCGACCCGTGCGGCTGTTATTACTTAGCCACGAGCTCCTCCAACAATACTCATGTATATAATAAATAAAAATATGTGGATGCTATGAGAGTAGAGGAAGACCAAAACACTGTGGATTGGTTGTGTGAAAGATGATATAATGGTTAGAAAGGGCGTGACGACTGAAATGAAAGGGTATAATAGATGTATGGAACAAGAAAACATACAGCGCCGACCTTAAACAAAGGGATAAAGGAAGGAGAAGGATGGTAATAAAACACCATTATTAACTTAAAAACAGATCCACTGAACATAGATCAAGTGCCATAAATTTCTATTATATTACTATTGTCAATCGCTTCAATTGCATTTGCTAGACGATCAATTTGCGCATCAATATGTATCAATCAATTAAAAATTGGCAATTGAAATTGTTCGTTTCGGGGACCCTTAGGTTTGACTAGGCTTATTGAAAAGTGAGGAGCTAGCAGTTTTATTATGGCACCTCCCAATGCTAGTTTTCAACACTCAGAGCGGTAGAGCGAGGAAAAGAAGACATATTGAACGTAAGTCGAATGTAACGCCCGATGGCCAATGCATTAAGTGGTTATTAGACCCTGAAGTGAAACCGAACGGAGGGAAAATTTAGCTATACCTAAAATCACTCTCCATCCAAATCTGTCTATCCTATATTTTCTCAGTTCAGGACAAAGGCGTTTCACTCCCTTTTCCACACCTCTATTTTTTACAAGCTTTATATTAGCTTGCTCTGTTCGTATGTGTTTCCGGTTACTCCAATTGTCATGCATAATTCAAGCACTTCCTGGCATCCAATTGAGCTGAAACTTGGCATACTTATATAACTACCGAGACATTTTGAAAAAATGATACCATGGAGCTGGTCTGATGATGGAGCCGGAAGTTGGCCATAGGAACTCCAATCAAACAAGATAGCACCATCGTGTTTGGACTCATTGGCTATGTAGTAACCAGTGGTGTTCAGGGTCTGATGATGGAGCCGGAAGGTGGCCATGGGAAAATCCTTTTAAATTAATTAAAAGCTTGTTTTTAAAAAGATTTTTACTTATATTTTATTATTATTTCCTTGCGTAACACTTTCAGTCACAATCGGAATGTTTTGAAGGATATTACTAATCCATTGCTTCACATGTTCGAAAAATTTGTCTGCTCAACGATGTGAAGAACGCAATGAATGTTGTTGTACTGTCAAAAATAAAGACAGTGTGTTACGCTGAAGTACAAACGTCCTTGGCTTGCTAGATGTGTCCATTTAAAGCCGCGTTTCCACTAGGCAACATTTGGCGCGCGACACGTGACGCTCAACATGTACGGCAACGCTGCACAACAGCGCGCGACGTTGCCAGCTGGCGAATCCATTGCTTCACATGTTCGAAAAATTTGTCTGCTCAACGATGTGAAGAACGTAATGAATGTTGTTGTACTGTCAAAAATAAAGACAGTGTGTTATGCTGAAGTACAAACGTCCTTGGCTTGCTAGATGTGTCCATTTAAAGCCGCGTTTCCACTAGGCAACATTTGGCGCGCGACACGTGACGCTCAACATGTACGGCAACGCTGCACAACAGCGCGCGACGTTGCCAGCTGGCGCGCAACATGTCGCGCGGCTTGTTCTTTGTTTAAAGAGCATCGTTAGTTGAGCATCAATTGTTGCCGAGTGGAGACGTGACGCGCAACAATGTCCGTAGTGTTTTTCGATAAAATTATAACCACTGCCGCTGAAATCAACACAAGTTCCTCTGGCGACATGTTGTCGACGACTGACGTAAAGTAGTAGATGCGTAGACAGACAACGTTGTTCAACAAAAGTTTCGCGCTGACTTTCAACATGTTGGGCAACTTGTTGTGCAACATGTTGCGCGTCAATTGTTGCCTAGTGGAAAGGCGGCTTTATTTCAACGCGTCCGAATTAGAAGTAGGTATGTCGACATTGCCGACCCAGAGCTTGCTACTCGGGTCAAACAGCTTAATCCAATGACACGATCTTGCTGCCAAATACAACGACCTGTAATTACAATAAAACGAACCAAGACTCGGGTACCGAAAGAATGAAAATAAAAATAAGAATGTATTTGCCTCATCGTGTGTGGGTGCAATGTTCTGACACAAAACTTGTAACCCATTATAAAATGTTTGGTGTAAACAAAGGGGTTTTGTGAGATCTGATATACGAGTAAGTTTATTGTATAGAGAAAATAGTGAGATTACTTACTCGAAATTTTTAGTGTTTCATACCCGAACGGTGCCAAACGTGGCCCGGAACCCTATTACTAAGCCTATGTTGCCCGTCCGTCTGTCTGTCAGCGAGCTTTATCTCATGAACCATAATAGGTAGACAGTTGACATTTTCACAGATTGTGTATTTCTATTGGCGCTATAACAAAAAATAATAAAAATAAAATCAAATTAAAAATTATAAGGGTCTTCATACAAGAAACGTGATTATTTCGGCGTTTTTTTGATAAATAAGTATTGTACGGTGGTACGGAACTCTTCGTATACTAGTCCGACTCGCATTTGGCAAGTTTTTTTCAGTTGCTATTGACAGATTAATGACAACAGAAGTCAGGACTCACATAGCCGATATATTTTTTATTCCGCATTCTCACTAACGGGGGCACCGGGGCATTGTGCTTCTTCGTTGGTATGCCAGTCAGCCCAGGGGGCCTACCACCAACGCACTTCAGTGGGGGAAAGAGATGGAGCTATACGTCCTGCAGAGCTTCATGTCTTTCCTACACTGAAGTAATATTAAAATAATACTGCTGTAAGCGGTGGTGGTAGGCCCCCTGTTCTGTGGTTAATGTCGTCATTCCATCTTTGAGGACCACCGACATTCTCTCAGCCACTTTTCAACATCACTTGTATCAGGAGTATATTAGTCTTAATAAAATGTTAGGTGAATACCGCTTTGATGCCGTATGTGTGCCCAACCTCACAGCGTAAGAGAGCGTGAAGATAAGATGCGTTTGATAACACGAACAATGTCAAGTGCTTATCTTAGTGAGGAAGTTATTTGGGTAGCGGACGTTAAAGAGTAACTCCTAGTCATGCCTTGGTAGTTTCAGCTAAAACGATCTAACATTATATGACAGCGTGCATCAGAAAGGTGTGGTCAAATTTAAGGATCCAGAAGGTTTAGGTTTTTTAAGGGGCATCGTGTTACCCAGTAACTGGGTTGGGAGGTCAGATAGGCAGCGGATGCAGCTGATATTTTACATGGAGCGCATGTAAAATATCAGCTGCATCCGGCTAGACTGGAAGCTGACCCCAACATAGTTGGGAAAAGGCTAGGAAGTTGATGTGATGAGCTATTGAAGTTTTGTATTGGATAGTTGATAATTTTTTCGAGATTACGATGAAAGTTGTTCAAATGTTCAGTTTAATGGTCTGCACCACAAACTTCAATTTGACCACACCTTTCTGATACACGTGTATACCCCAGCAGTAATGCCGCATGCCATTCGTTTCGATTTATATGTAAACCACGAACATACGTCAGAATCGATTTTATTTTCGGTACGGTTGCTCTGCTGAATCTATGTTATCGAAATCTAGAAATAAGTGTTGCGTGAACAATAGCGTGGAGTTAGTTCGTTTAGAAATATGCCTCATCTTTTCTTATGCGGATTCCATAGTAGCTGACTGATACATGGGCCTCTGAATTAGTTTAGAAGCCACGTAGACAGCATCGTTCACCGAATTGGTTGTGTATCATAGAAAATTGGTAAATCATGTAAAGTATTTTAGAACGCGACTGATTTGTATGAAAATATATGCAAGTAATGTATGACTTGGAAACTAGGTACTAAAACACAGACAGTAGTTTACTAACTGTCTACACCTAAGTACAGTCGAATGATTTGTAGTCGGCATGTGTGGTGTTGTGCACTTGCATGAAATACACATGTCTTCGCACATGATACATGGCTGTCCCAATGGGTTGGGTATGCTCGAATGATTGATAGTGCACCAATGTACCATCGCTCATCCATAGTGTACGGGTGACAGTTGCTGCAAATGCTAAAAGAGAATTATAGCGTTAATTCTCTTTTAGCATTTGCAGCAACTGTCCATCTAATAGTCGGGATAGTCCCGAGACTCAGCTTATTGAAAAGACCATCTGATTTAGCAATCGTCATATTTTTTATTCACTTGTTTGTTTGTAAAGTATTTGATGACAGAATTTTCTATCAACTGTCCTCAATACAAGCCAATGTAAATGTGTTTCCACGTCTCCATAATTTAGATAATATTTATTTCAATACCTATGACTGGCTTATTCAGTGCAACCATTTTGTTCGAAATCAGTCTTTATTCGTCTTGAAGATAGCGGATGATGCCGTCCATGCAATGCCCCCCTTGCTAGCGTGCCTTATTATATTCAAATGATTCTGGAGCCTAACCGCGTATGTTTGTATTTGTATGCTAATCAATTGCTTTGCGAATGTCTTCTAGTTTCGTATGCACTTGCTTTACAAAGCCAATGCTTAGTGTTTATACCACGGAGCTCTGCGTTGGATAGATATTATAATCTATTGACCGATCTTAATGCAGTTGGTAGGCGTACTCGTATTGAAATTGACAAATATTAATCACGACGCAATAATATATTAAATTGAGATACAAAAACAAATTATTACAGCTTGAGAGTTGAAACCAGCTCGGTTGATAGCCTCGTTTGTCTAGCTTGATCGCTTGAGTTTAGTTGCTGAGCGATTCCCGGGTCCGGCAAAGTGTTAGTGATAGCCCGGATTCTAGATTTGTGCCGGGTTGTTTTTCTTGTAGGCTCGTCGCCTATTATAATAAACAAAGCTGGCGAAATGTGGGTATACTATATACTTCTGCCTACCTTCGAGGAGTGCAGGGGTCATGTTATATTATGTAGTAGCTAGCGCGCGTGCCAACAATCTATAAGCCATAAAACCTCCCGGAAAAACCAAGGGAAGTCCCATCAAAATTTCTAGGTACACTATGCATTGTTGATATTTTGTATGTACCTGTGCGTTTGTCTTTGTTTATCTATAATAATCATAATCACTGCGAATTTCTTGAGAATGGTGTGGACTAATTTTATTGTAATGCTATCGCTAATTACTGGCTTATCTGCAAGATAATTGGCTGATACGCGTTTGCTCATTGGGTTCGCAAATAAGTGCGAAAGTTTTGACGTATGCTCTGGCGTGGTGACGTCACTATCAACAGTGGTGACTCTTCAAAAGTCAATAAAAAATGGTGAACTAAATAATTTTGAAAGTTTCCGTTTCTTCAAGGAAGAAAAGCTTAGTCGATCACAGTCAGGCTGGATGACCGCGTGAAGGCCCTTTTTAGGTTTCCGTAGTCAACAAGGAACCCTTATAGTTTCGCCATGTCCGTCTGTCTGTCCGTCCGTCCGTCCGTCTGTCCTCGGCTTATTATAAAATACGAATACGAATTCTTTGTTTCAGAACGAAACATTTTGATAAATGAATGAAATTTTCTAATAACCTTTTTAAAATAATTTTCATCCTTGTTCAGTTTCGTCTAAGCTAAGACACCGGCGAAAGTTCTTCATCACGCCTCCACCAATTTTGTGGATATTTTTCCTCATAATTCTGTAGCTGTGCGTAACACAATGTTTCTATATTAGTAATTGACATAAAACATAATTTACCGATTGCATTGCATTATTTTGCATTATGAATAAGATTCTGTTTTATTACCCGACTGCCAAGGAAGGGTTATGTTTTTTATTAATAGGAACATTAATGCTCTTTTTGTCGGTCTAGTGTCCAAAAACGTGTATTGGGAATAAAATGCTAAAAATAATGGTGGGTCTCAATTATTCCAGTTAACCGGCTGGCTGGTTTCCTATTACAATGGGGTTACAAATATTCTCAGGGTCTAGTATGGGTCTAGTGCTAGTATGTGACATCTGCACAGCACACCCCCTGCCCAGATTCACGACAGTTGCGAAAACAATTGTGATGCAAATCAGTAACGGAAAAACAGTACATTGAGTATCCAGCAAGCTGCACGACTTGTGAAGTTGTGACTCAACTATCACTAAATGAACCGCTGTAGTTAGTGTAGGCGACTGTCGTAAAACTGCATGATAAATCCTTAAGTAATTACTTTTATATAGTTCCACAGCTATACTCCTTTATCGTACTGTTTGTCAACAAGATGCTTATGATATCACAATGTTGATATGAATTTTGTTCTCGAACAATTATTTCGTTCCATTGGCATTGTACTCACTAATGTCCTGTCCACTGACTAACAACTTATTATTAAACAATAGTTGGTATATTTCGACCTCATGTGACTTTGTTTACCCTTCGCTGTTTTAGGTTGATTTAAATGAATTGTGTGAATGTATGAATTAGGCGCGTGCCCTTCAGGGAGGAAGGGCGTGTCGGCAATTACTTTAATTTCATTAAAACTATTCTGGCTTTTGGACTAATTCTCCAACCGCTATATAACTAATGAAACGCAACTTTATCTTCGTCATCAGGTGTTCGAAGTGTTCCTATTTGGACAGGAGCGGAAGAAAACCGGTCTTTCCAAATATGATCAGCTCAATTTGAATTGTATCAAAGACTTCCGGCCGGACAGTCGTGCACTGTACGTAGGTAGGAATCTAAGGAGTTATGTTTCGTTTTTTGCCTCCTGCTACCAGCTAAGTTATGCAGTTATTCATCGTTTCTGATTAATACTAGACAAGCAATAATCATCACCATAATAAGTAATAATTATAGGAAACACTTGAAAACATTTAATTGCTGATAGCAACCATATTCACCATTCCAAGAAACAAAGGTGCAAGAAAGTACAACATTACAAATTATTTATAAGTCCTTCGTTCATTTGGTATGCATAACGCATGTGCCTAAGGGGGTTGTGGGGGGTGTGATGTGGCCAATGGTCATCAAGTATGCATAAGAAAACGACGACTGGTCGCATAATTTTGTATGCATATCGATTGGTAATGGTCTGGCTATTTTAGGAAAAACCTATGAATGCCCTGTGGAGGTGAACCTATAACCCCGTCGTGGGGTAATATCCGGTGAAAAAATGCAGTATTGCAATTATGACCGGTTATTTATTTATAAGACTAAGGAAATACACATGCCGTGTAATTGTTATCAGTAAATATTGCACTCGTATCACTCTCCTGCGGTGTCATGAAGGGATTCATCTGCTTGCATCGGCATATTGATAGGTGCATAATGTAAATATGTTCTTGTTCTTTTAGTTTTCAATGTGGTTCAGGTAGTCATGAGGTCCCTTAGGAGCTTATTAGTTAATTAGCCTGTATCTTTAATATGAAGGACGAAAACAATCCATTAGTTACAGAAGAAAATTAATGATAATATTATATGTTGATACCTGACTGAATACGAGGAGAACCTACCAGACTGGATACGAGAGGGGAACCTACCGGTGAATATCAGGACCATATCCATTACGAATTTCTCAGTAGAGTCTGGATTTGTGCCCGATCGATGGCAATATGTCTGGCCCCCGTATATTACACAGGATTTAAACATAACTGGCGAAATGTGGATGTACATATTGAAAAAATGTACATCCACATTTCGCTAGTTATGTTGAGGCGTGATGTTATTTATTTACATACATATATTAGACTAGCTTCTGCCTGCGGCTTCGCCCGCGTGGTATGTCGATAGCCTTTGTCCTTCCCCGGGATGCCATCTACCTCCGTGCCAAATTTTATCGCAATCCGTTCTGTGGTTTAGGCGTGAAAAGGTAACATACATACAGACAGACAGAGTTACTTTCGAATTTATAATATTAGTATGGATTCGTCGTCAACCCAACACAAGTAATGCCATGTACTTGTTCGTATTTGTAACGTTATGTGACATGAGATATGCTGCCAGACGTTCACTAAGGATTCACACTTGACTGACTATCTGAACTCCTTTTCCCGCGAGTTGCGCAATGGCACGATATTGTAAACATATCCACTGATAGGCCTGTCGTTCACGAGGCTACTGAAAACTGACAAACTGGTTGGTAATAAGTGAAAGCTGTGGTTACCTGTAACTGAGTGTGTATTACAGGATAATGTAAATTATACAACTTTTATTATTGTAAAAGATAATTCAAATTTCAAAATTTCAAAATTCAAATATTTTATTTGTAGAACATAGGTAAACAAAAATACAGATGTCAATATTAATAAATGAGCGCTATGTCTTGCCGTCAACGGCGTACAAATATTTCTAATTATAATTTTTAATGAATAATTGTTAAAAACATAATAAAGACAGTCAAATTAATAATGAACTCAACTATAACGATAATTAATTAATTAAAATAACAATAAATTTAAGCAGATAATAGTACATTAAAATTAAATAGATTAAATAAAACAATTAAGTTATGGACAAATAAAATGGAAATAAATAAAATGTAATTAAATTACAATTTGTCTTCTAGGTACTCATTGACTGTGTAGTAAGCGTTTTGGCCTAATAATTGTAATGTATCTCTTTGGTAATCCTTAAATTATGGGCCTATACCAACCTCAAATTGCTTAGCTTGATCCTCCGTTATGTTGAAAATACTGCAGCTTTAGTTTTGAAATAAATATAAGTTGAGGATTGATGCTAGTACTACGTTTGACGAAAATACATAAAATTTTCTCGATAGAAATCCAAAGTTACCTAGTTCCTGGTTACGATGTTTTGAATTTTTTTTTTATTGAAAATTTATATCAGCGCCGTTTTTTCAGTATATAATCGAAACCAATAAATAGCGTGCGACTAGCACGGTCGGGTCACCAGTGATTAGGAACTAACGCGCTATTAACTAGTTTGTGATTGGTTGGGTAGTGTACGGAGTACGGACGCCATTGCAATATTACACCTCTGACATTCTACCTAAAAAATCTGCCTAGCCTTTTCCCAACTATGTTGGGGTCGGCTTCCAGTCTAACCGGATGCAGCTGAATACCAGTATTTTACATGGAGCGACTGCCTATCTGACCTCCACAACCCAGTAACTGGGTAATACGATACCCCTTGGTAAGACTGGTTGTCAGACTTTCGTGCTTCTGACAACTCGTAACGACTGTCAAAGATCCACAAATGACAGCCGGGACCAACGGCTTAACGTGTTTCCGAGGCACGGAGGAGTCTCGATATGTGAAAATGGTCACCCATCCACGGACCAACCCCGGCAAGCGTAGCTTAACCTGATGGATCGACCCGAGCGGCTGTTATTACTTAGCCACGAGCTCCTCCTCACGAGCTCTGACATTCTACCTACTCATTGGTAATTTGAGTTTGTAACTGGTTAGTTTTGAGTATAGTCGTGGACGACGGGCCTTATTCTTGAGACCAACTGCACTATCGGTATCAGCGCTAGTTTTAATACTGAGCTCGTTGCTTGACCTTGGCCGAAATTGGCAAAATTATTACAACATAACTAATTCCAAGGTGTTGTATAGATAGCAAGGGTTAGTAGCACAAGTAGTATAATGTGTAGTTGACCTCGTAATTGCATTACCACTTTTGACAAAAAATCCTAGTAAACTTAAACTTCACTTAGGTTAAAAATATCTAACTGCATAATCAGCCTAGGCCGCCTCTCTTCTCGGTGAGAGGGACTGTTTTCCTCAAAATGTTTTCCTTCACCGTTTTGAGAGCAGAGGGATGATGAAATAATTTACACAAAGTAAAGCGCCTGTATGGGATCGAACCTACGACCTACAACTCGTAAGTCGCGACCATTACCTGTCTCGTAGACAAATGGACCTTGTACATATTGAGGACTCATAGTAAGAGTGACCATGCTGGTTTAGGCTTGATGGTTCTGCAATGCTTTACAGCAAGAGTACCCATGCTGGCGTAGTGTACATGGTTCCGAAATGACTTTTAATTGAATGAAGTGTGTATAGGAAATTATCATCCATTATCAATATCCTAGTAATTTGAAACTTCAATAAGTTTGAAATTATGTCTATCTATAACTGTAACATTGACTAATTGACCTTGCCTTTTTTCGACGCGCAGGCAACCTTAGGGTGATAGGGACGAGGTCGGCTAAACTTAGTAAGGACAATGATTTTACAGATATGAAGTAAGATTCTGGCTTTAGCTATATGGTTCCGAAATAACTTTAAATTAATTGTAGTGTCTATTAAATCTTTTCAGGCGAAACTGTCAAGCTCGTGGAAAGCGCAAGCTCTGTTCAAGAAGTTCGACGCCCGAGCCAACCACAAAGTATACGCCAAGGGAAGGGCGTGTGCGGGTAAAGTCCTGATCATCGGTTCAGGCCCCTGCGGACTCCGAGCAGCCATAGAATGCCAACTATTGGGGGCCAAAGTCGTAAGTATATTGCTAATCCTTCTCCTACTTCTCCGATTGCATTGTACCGAGCTTGAAATGGATCGTAATCGGCCTTTTGTTTTCCCACTGCTGGGGCACAAGCCTCCTCTTTGTGAAGGATATTACCACCACGAAGCCACGATATGAGTGGCAGCCCAGTCTCAAAATCTCAACCTGTAATTTTTCAAATCGGTTCAGTAGTTTCGGAGCCTATTCAATGCAAACAAACAAACAATCATATCTTTCCTCTTTATAATATTAGTATAGATGAGACACGTGTGTTTAAAAATACACTGATACAATTACTAAAAACAAATGAAAGTTAGTTAAACAATTGCTTAATTGTTTTGATTGCGAATGGTACCGAATAGATGTCAACCAATCCATTCGGTTACCTTACCATTAGCAGTTGAGTTCATGCAAAAGAACTGATTTAAAAAAAATGTTCTTAGTGTCGTTTATAGGCAAAGTTAACATCATTGTCAATTCCTTAAAAGAAGCATTAATTTATTTGATCATTAATTTGGTTTTAAATACGACGACGCGTAAAAACATTGTAGTCGTTAATACATCATGTCTGTGAGCAAGCGGGTGAGTTTATAACATAATTAGAAAAAAAAAGATTTATTAAAAGCGCATAAAAGGGAAATCTACAAAAAAAAAAACGGGTAAAAACTGCTTTTGGTAAGAATCCATGAGAAGACGATATACAACCGTGGACATTTACGGTGAACCGCTTTCCACCCTTATGCCCTTATTAATAAAGTTGAACAGTGGTTCACCGCAACGCCAGTGTCCACGGTGGTACCTAGAATAAAATGACTATACTTCATAGGTCCAAAGTATTAAAAAGAAGCAATGGCAGATAAATTAATGATGTTGATAGATACATGGTGCTCAGGCTCACGTAATTTACAAATAATTCATCAGTGCGTGAGTTAAGGTCAGATTGTAGAATTAATGGCATAAAAGTAATAAATAACCGTAACCGGTTTTATTTTATCTACACTCAAGATTGTCCTATAGAGCAGGACTAGGATTTTCTCGAATCCCATGGATTTTCGCTCGGTTACTGTAAGTCTCTTTCATCTTTCCTATATCCGTTTTTCTCAGGTGGTGATCGAGAAACGCGACCGTATGTCCCGCAACAACGTGCTGCATCTTTGGCCCTTCGTCATCCAGGACCTGAGGGCTCTCGGAGCCAAGAAATTCTTCGGCAAGTTCTGTGCTGGCTCCATAGACCACATCAGCATCCGGCAACTACAGTGTATACTAATGAAGGTGAGGCTGTGGGATTTTGAGCTATGAGTGCATTGTTTAGGGTTCTTTTTCCATTTTTAAACAAAATAAATATAAAATAGCAGATACACTCTTGAGTAGATAAACAAACAGATACCTTACACTGTATGTGTATTGCATAGGGTTCAATTTCCATTGTAACAGAAAATATTGTTTTGATCAATAATAGGTGCTCTGGGGATATATATACGCCTTATCAACACTGTCTAAGGATCAGTTTGCTCAGAGTAAACACAGTTTGGGCTATCAGGAACACGGGTGTGGGTTTATACGATGTATTGATATTTAAGTTTTAATAGTGTTTCTAATGTTTCAGGTGGCGTTACTACTAGGAGTAGAACTACATGAAGGAGTCAGTTTTGAAGAACTCTTAGAACCCTCGGTTGCCGAAAATTCAGAAAGTAAGTGTTAATGCTCAGTTGTAAGGGTCTTGTGGCGCGTGGCCAATATCGGAACTAACGCCGCCATCTTGTTTTTTCAATATTACACGAAGACATTGCACAATTGTCAATATCATTCATGCGCCGAAAGAACCTTTGAGAAGCACTCCGTAGATACAACAGAGAGATATTTGTCACAAGTTCATTTTTAACAGTTTTCAATCAAAAAGTAAATATATTTACGAAAGAGAGATGGAATTTCACACAACCAATAGCACCGTTTAGCTTCGCATTAAAACAATGATGGTTAGATGCAGACGACAAACTTTTTGTGCGATCAAGTCTGTGGCGCTTCAACTCCAAGAAATGATTACAAAGCATGGGACAACGCGAATCGATTGTTCCCCGCACAAAAAGTGTGTCGTCTGCGCTGCACCTTATGAATACTTTTCTCTTGAAAGTGTCCAGACAACTAGCACCACTATACCTATTAATTTAGCACCAAGCAGCCTTGCTGTGTCGTGTCTTAGCAAATGGGTGCTAGTGTAATTACATTATTATTTCAGCTTTGTCCCTTGTCTATATTTCTTATTTATTGTGTTGTCTAAGTCTAATAAATCACTGACTCTATTTACGTGTTCAGCTCTAGGCTGGCGCGCGCGCGTGCTTCCCTCCGATCACGTGGTATCTCAGTTCGAGTTCGACGCGCTCCTCGGAGCTGACGGCAAGCGCAACACGCTTCACGGGTTCAAGCGCAAGGAGTTCCGCGGGAAGCTCGCCATGGCCATCACCGCCAACTTCATCAACAGGCACTCTGAGCAGGAGGCCTCGGTGAGTACAATACGCTTACTGTGACGACACACATCTGCCGAAAATACGTCGCGTCATGTTACTCCCGGTCGAAGTTTACGCTATGCCCAAAATGCGACGTAATGTCGGCTTGATTTGATGCTGATGATTTTAAAAACAGTGCAGGCGTAAACTCGCGGCGACTTCAGTCGCGTATTAACCGTAGTTGTGTCGCTAGACTCAGATTTTTTACAAGAAAAATATTTACAGACAATGAGAAGATTTATCTATAATGACCCAATTCATTAATTATATCCGTTTATTTTGTGTCACCAGGTGCCCGAAATAAGCGGCGTCGCATTCATATTCAACCAGAAGTTCTTCAAGGAGCTGTATGAAGTGACGGGCATCGATCTGGAGAACATCGTGTACTATAAGGACGACACGCACTACTTCGTGATGACAGCCAAGAAGCATAGCTTGCTGGATAAGGGCGTGCTGCTCAATGTAAGTGGCCTTTAAACGTATAGACCTGCCGAAAGCCGAGAGACCTACCCAAACAATCCATACTAATATTTTTGATGAAAGGACGATTGGCAATCCATAGCTGATAGAACAACTTCCACAATGGGAGCAATCCTGACACGCAAAACAAAAAATCTGCTGTTTCCTACATTTATGTTCGCATAGTTCGTCAAAACGTAGTGAAACAGCTGATTTTTTTCGCGATTTCATGGTTAGTCCGATAGTGAAAGTTGTTCATAATGATGAGTACAATGACCCCTTAAGAGAGTTCGTGTATGAATAGATACACCTTATGATATAGGGTTTCCTGAAAACATTACCTTTCAGTTTCATTTATCTACCATCATTTGTACCTACTACAGTAGTACCTTAGCGACACAAGGCTAAACTAGCAGCACTGTATGATGGCACCTGTGAGTCCTGTGACAGTTTACAACTTTCTTACAAAATTCTAGCTAATCGATTCGATCGATTATCACTCCAGCGGTACGTAATTATTGCGGCCTGTACAACATCGTAGTAAGGCATCTATTTCCTTACATTTATCTGTAAATATTAACGGGAACTTAGAAAAAACAGGCTATGATATTGTATTTAATTTTGATACCCTTAGTTTTAAGAGTGTACTTGTGTGATATAATATTATGATAATGATTCCACCACTTACTCCCCAGGACTTCAACGAGGTATCCCGCCTGCTGAGCGTGGAGAACGTAGACCGCGCCGCCCTAATGCGTTACGCTCAGGAAGCCGCGCGTTTCTCCACCGACGGCCGCCTGCCACTGCGGGACTTCGCTCTCAACCACTACGGGGAGCCCGACGTCGCGCTCTTTGACTTTACTTCCATGTATGCGGCGGAGAATGCTAGCATGGTAAGTCGTTCAAATTTGAAACAATGATGATACCGAAATCATGGCCAGTACGTCAGCTTCAAAACTGTTTTTTTCTCTCTCTGACTTCGCATTATTTTGATTTTTTTGGCCTAGAAGTCCTTATGTGTATTATAAAATTTAAAAAAAAAGTAACTATGGAGTTTCTTCTCCATACCAAACTACATGTTGGAAGGGGCAACTAGAATCAATTCTATTTAAAAAGTGCCTTTTTTGTGCCTAATCGACATAAATTAGGCACAGAATTGCGTCAGTAAGGATTCACTCAGCTGCTCAAACGTGGTTGATGACAAAAAAGTTCAAAAAACTCTATTCCGATGCCCTTTTTGATAAGTATATACACATTTTCTCTTATATCCCAGGTATACGAGCGCCATGGACGCCGCCTACTCTGCCAGCTGGTCGGGGACAGTCTGCTGGAGCCCTTCTGGCCGACGGGCTCTGGCTGCGCGCGTGGCTTCCTGTCCGCACTCGACGCCGCTTGGGCCGTGCGCGCCTGGGGGCAGAGCCCTGCGCCCCACCCTCTTGAGGTCATAGCGGAGAGAGAGTCGATCTACAGGCTGTTAGGTAAGTTTTTGCCTAATAAAAAAAAACTAAAATTGTTTGTGGTGAACCCAAACCCAACATCATAATATTAATTTTCGATTCATCAGGATTTATTCATTCAAACCGGTGGTAAATCCACACCTACCTACCTACCTATGTGGGACCTATGATCCACAATAAATGATTTGATTTGAAATTGAATCAGGTACCACTAGGTACTAACAAGTTAATATAACGCTTGCAAAAATATGTTTTTTAAACTATTATTCGTGAGCAGACTTGTGTTGCAGACCGTAAAAAATCGAAACAAACATGACTCACTACGTCCACCCTTAACGTTCATTAAAAGCTTTCCTATGTTTGCTAACGAATAAATTAAAAAGAGGAAGCCTTTGATGGACCTCCATCCACCGGTCCCCAACTTAATTAAGAAGTAGATAGTAGTTTGATAATATGGCCAGACTATTACTATAGCTGCTAATGTAACGGACGGACTTACCACCCTGCCCACACCTCGCATCACTCCGCCAACCTGGTGGGTGGCGGAGTGATGCGTGGGGTATAATAGAATCTAAATGAGATGGTATCAAAGGTGGGGTGGCAGGTGGCAGGGTGACCCTCGCCACCCACCACCGCACCTTTGATTTGACGAGATTATTGCATACACCTATAGTTACATACACAAACGCGAGTTTCAATTTGTTTATGTATTTTCAATGGTGTGCGACCCTCTCCCTTATGTACCGCGGGAGATTTGTTATGTACCTTCAACACAAAGAGTTTATTACGTTGTTTGTGAGTTTCCCCTGGACGAGAAGTCGTATTAGTTTACTGCGCGATGTTTGTTCGTCCGAAAGGGCTTTTGGTATACAGATTTCATTTTAGGGGAAGCTGGTTTGTTTACGTCTGGGAACATAGTGCACAGTCTGGATTCTGAAGCGCAGATTGATTTGTTTTTCAAGGGCGGTAATTCTGTGTTTTTTTTTGTCGTTACGTGTCTTCAAAAGCCCGAAAGTCTTACAACCAGTCTTAACAAAGGGTATCGTATAACCCAGTGGGTTGTAGAGGTCAGATAGGCAGTCGCTCCATGAAAGATACTGGTATTTAGCTGCATCCGGTTAGTCTGGAAGCCGACCCCAACATAGTTAGAAAAATTTAGACAGATTGATTGAGATATGTGGGAAAAGAAAAGGGTGTTAGGACTGAGATTTCATGGCTTGTAGAGATGTATAGTTCCCTACAAAAAAAGAAAAAAAAGTTATTTGAAACGTTTCCACTTCAGCTGTAATGCTATATTATGTTGTTATTCTGGTTCCGTTTCTTTATTGTTGAAAGCAGTCCGGAGTCTCGACGAAACGTGGGTGTACCAAATAGTTTAGTCATAATTATATTCATAATCATTTATTTGCAATAGACTATTCCTTTGGAAAATACAGGCGAGATGTTATATTTACGTAAAAACACGAATATAATTTTATTGTTTCAGCTCAAACGACTCCCGAGAACCTTCACCGCGACTTCGGCGCATACACTCTCGACCCGGGTACCCGTTACCCGAACTTAAACCGGATCGCTGTAACGCCGCACCGAGTGACTTCGTTCTACGACTCGGACGAGCCGCTGCCCCTAGATGCCGCGCCTACGGCTAGGAAGAGGCGAAGGGGTTAGTACTAACATAACACAACATGAAACGCTACAAGAATCTATTTAGATCCGACTACTTTGAGACATAAATTATACCTTTTCGTGAAGAAAATAAGATTGATAATTGTTAAAAAGTGCGCGCAGCGTCGCTGAGCTGACCTTACCTGAGAAAAAAAGAAATAATGATGAAAATGATGCTGCATTATCTAATAATCCGTTCTACTTCAGAAGCGGAGGTGCCGGAAGAAGCCCTCGTATCGTGGGTGGCGTGGTCCGAGCCGGGAATCCGTGCAGCGTGCAGCCCGGCGGCACTGACGGAACTGCTGCGTCGCTACCGGCCCGACCTTCTGCCGGCCGCCACCGTGCCTCGCGCCGTCTACCACATACTGCAGCAGGAGTTCGGTGAGAACAATGCTTTATGTAACATAAGCCCGCTCACGGAACTGCTGCGCCGCTATGAGACCAGGAGCAAAGTGCAAGAGTTCCCTAAAAAGAAAAAAAACTGTCAAAGCTGCTTATCCCTATATTTAGATGCTGCAGAGCCCAACAAAGCTTACAC
This sequence comes from Lithophane semibrunnea, assembly GCA_947363905.1. Taxonomy (NCBI): domain Eukaryota; kingdom Metazoa; phylum Arthropoda; class Insecta; order Lepidoptera; family Noctuidae; genus Lithophane; species Lithophane semibrunnea. The sequence goes on along the minus strand of OX376186.1, from coordinate 2,254,394 downwards.
CCACCCATTTGTTCCCCAGGCATAGTACCATTCTCATCAGGCGGCACTCTTCGCGACGTGCCCGACGCGAAGCTGCGGTCCTACCTGACGCGTGTCTACAACGCCTTCAAAGGAGAAGTGCCGCACGTGGTCCACGAGACCGACGTGTTCGATCAGGTAATAGTTGTCTGACAGATGTAGACGCAGTGCCACACAACCTGAAGGCTAATTCCCGTATTTAAAATCTTTCATAATATTGTCGTAATCTCATGTTAGTGACGAATCAAAGTTAAAAAAAAAGAATCAGGAATTACCACTCGGGTCGCATTCCCACATGAGAATTAAAATCTGCGAGAAATTACAAAGTGAAATTCGCAACTAGGAAGTGTAAACTACATAGTAACTCGTGGCCGTTATAAATAAAAAATGAAATGCTGTTCGTCGGTAAGCGGATCACTTCAGAACAGCTGGGCCGATATGGCTATTGTTTGTTTTAAAGTGTTCGTAATAGTCCGAATCCGATCCGAAAATTTGGGAAAACTGAAAGTGTATTTTCAATGGGAATTTTGTATGAATTGTTGAAATTTGGACAACGTCTGTCGGGTCAACTAGTATAAATAAATAAAAACCAAGAATATGTCAGGACTTATTTAAAAAAGAATTGCACTTCGAAAAACGTTGTCTAGAACTCCACGCCCAGCTCTGTGTGCTATTTTAACGCCCCAGTAACATTTCTCGTAAAAGTATTCTTGCAAGTGGAAATGCGACTTATACTGGTGGGAAGTACCTACAAATATACGTTTTCATACGTTACAAGGTTTCTTTTGATGAAATATGACGTTGAAATAGAATCGCGCATATCAGTAGGCAAGCAGAACTTTAAGGTAGTTATAAAACTTAATGAGGGTTGGCCATTACTAGTATTACTGTTCCATTATTTTGAAATGAGTGAGTTGCCATGGCATTCAAACTCACGACAATCTGTCCACCTTAACTATTAAGCTATTGTTCCTTCGAATGATTTATCTAAGCCACCTACCAAGGGCGGATCCAGGATTTATTTCTGGAAGGGGCACATGGGCCAGACAGAAACGAAGTGTCTCCCATATCTTGTATTTCACTATGCTGTTTATGGGATTCATTCTTTTTCAATGACGATATAGTAGCCAACTTTTTCAGTATTCATCATTGAAGCAAATGATAGATATGCATTCAGGCCAGTCCATTCAGACGATTCGATTTTATTTTACTTAAATCGTTTGGGGAGGGCATGTGCCCCTGTGCCCCTCCCCTGGACCCGCACTTGCCACTTACTACCATAAATATTTATTATATATTTTTATTTTATTTTTTCAATATAACGTAGGCTAAGAGAAGTTGCAAAATAAAATATTTTCCTATTATTTTTTATTTTATTCTCTTAACTCTGTAAATATTTACACAATACTGTTACAGTCTCAGTTTCTTGCATAGTGCATATAAGTAACAGTAGGTTTGCAAATACTTTACTTACAACGATTATGGTGAAACCAAAACTCTTTAGACATAAAACATTGACACACGGTAATGGATAGTAAAGTAGTCAGATGAATTTAATAGTTATTTATGCAACTGTTATATAATAAGGGATATTAAAACACGAATGTGGGTTGTTACCTAATTATTTACAGTTGCATACAAGATTTTATCTACACCCATGATATGAATATTCTATAAAAGTTTCTTTGCAATACCAATATCGAACAAAAATGGTGCGGTACTACGTGAATTCGAATTTTTCGAATTCGAATGTGTTTTGTTTTTAAATTACGGTGCTTTGTTATTGAAACGCTCGTGATTGATAGTGTTCTTTTTTTAAATGAGTTGCTTTATGAAATTCAGTACAACATTATAACACCCGTTTGGATGACATTATGGTTACTATGACACTGGATGTTTTAATGTTGGCAATAAGCTAACTGTTTCAGAAACTTTTATAGAGGATTTATAGCATGGGTGTAGATAAACAATGTTATGTAATATTCCGCTGTATGTTATTAGATCAAACAGAGCATGCAGAAAGAGAAACATGTTCGCAACGTTGAACACCCCGTCTCTGTATATTCAAGTAAGTATTAGGGATGCAGCGGACACGATGCTTTTAGTACCGGCGATTAGAGATTTTCATTCGAGCTCGTGGCTAAGTAATAACAGCCGCACGGGTCGATCCATTAGGTTAAGCTACGCTTGCCGGGGCAGGTCCGTGGATGGGTGACCATCTACATATCGAGACTCCTCCGTGCCTCGGAAAGCATGTTAAGCCAGTGGTCCCGGCTGTCATTTGTGGATCTTTGACAGTTGTTACGGGTCGTCAGAAGCCCGAAAGTCTGACAGCCAGTCTTACCAAAGGGTATCGTATTACCCAGTTCCTGGGTTGTGGAGGTCAGATTCAGGCAGTCGCTCCACGTAAAATACTGGCATCTAGCTGCATCCGGTTAGACTGGAAGCCGACCCCAAATTGGTTGGAAAAAGGCTAGGCAGATGATGATTAGAGATTTTTATTAATTTCTGGGTGATCGCCCGGTTTCTGGAACGAAAATCAACAACGTGGAACGCGGCTCGATGCTCATTTTTTTACCGCGACAGATTCAAAGAGTCGCATAATCGCGATACTTGCAGCATTGATGCCGCCACTAAATCGGCGACGCTGAAGGTATCGTGTCTGCTACGGCCCTCACATTTTATTATATTAGTGTTTTAAGTTTACAAGGTTTTGACATGCCTACACTTTCGATGTTGTCACAATGTCAAGGTTGCATTGAAATAGTTTCAGTTGCCTAGTGTTTGATTTAGATTTTTTGGATTTAATCAATTCAATCTAAATTTGTCTTTTTGGTGCAAATCAAGAGCTTACTATTGGAATTCTTTGTAATATAAGTGTTAAATCTTCTACAGACGCGGCCGACGCCGACAAATCCCACTCGAGCTACAGAAAGAAACGTCGCTCTGTGCGTCCGCAAGTAAGTACCGACCCCGCCGAGTATATCCGCAAAAAGATCGGAAAACTAGACCTTAACGACATCACACAGCTCGCGCGCCTCATCGAGGGCCACGACGCCGCCACCGACATACAGACAGACAAACAGAAAGACTTACAGGAACAGATACTAGCTCTCCTCGACCCGGACGAGTCACCTGATCCTCGTGTCCTTCGCCAGTCCTTAGCACATCTCCTCCAAGGATCCACGAAGACGAGGGTTCAGGAACCACAGCAGTTAGCTCATTTCTTCCAAGAAGAAAAGGCCAAACCTGTGAAACCTCCGCGCCGGCTAAAGGGCCTCGATCTCAACAGTATGAGGATTCCGGATTTCTCGGACATTTTCGACGATTCTGCCGACACAGACGCCACTGTTGTCAAAGTGGAACCTAAGAAAACATTCAGCAGGTCACCGTCTGCCGAAAGTGCGAAGAAACTGTTTTATCCAAGGTCTTCATCAATTGAAAGTGGGAAGAAATTCAGCCGTTCTTCAGAGAGCCCGTTACCGCAGAAGGGCAGGCGGCTGTCGGATGTTATGGACAGTCAAAGGCACTCAAGACAATCGCAGAGTCCCGAAGTGAAGCTACCGTACAAGAGATCGAATTCGATAGGATCATCTGAAGTTGCGAATACCAAGCGCATCGCTCAGCTGTTCGAGGGTAACAAACGTCGACACACTCCGAGCCCTGAGTCACGATCCATACGCTCCGGCTCTATCACAAACCCCGAAATGGCTTTACGTTTACAACGCATGACGGAGATCATCGAAGGCAAGCGACGAGACACGCCCAGTCCTGACAGATCCAAGAGAGAAACCATAGGGAACCCTGAGATGGCAGTGCGTCGCCAAAAGGTCGTTGAACTCATCAAGCAAGGCCAGGGACTAGGCCAAGAGCACAAACAACGTCAACCTGAGGTTCCTCAGCGGCGGAACAGCGACGAGATGACGTTCAGGATGCAGCGAGTGTCAGATATGATGCAGAAGAGAACTGCGGAGTCCAAGAGACCTAAAACGGGCCGTCGAAAGGCCGCGAGGGAGATAATGAAGCAGAGATTTGAGAAGAATCTACAGATGTTGGCTGCGGAGCCTCGTTTAGACTTCGCGCCATCGGCTGACTTGGAGAACGACTACGGGCTGCAGCAGTACCGCGCCAGTGCGCCGGACTTCGACGAGCGAGTCAAGAAGCTGGAGAAGAAACTGCAGCACTATGTGAGGCGATTGCCGTTGTGTGTCGCATGGAATGATCCATTTGAAGGGATGTTGGTGTTTTGCAGTCTGAGCGGTTGAGAGCCTACTTTTGAAGTCCGTACTAGAATATTTAGGTTTTTTTTTCAGATAAAAAATACGTTAAATTCTGTTTAAAATTCTTGCATACAATTTTGAACAGCTATTGCGATAAAAGGACCAACAAAAGAATATTTTAAAGCAAACTCTTGAGCTCACGACACGTCTACGTTACGCCAAACCAAACTTCTAAATAGTCGGACTATTGCGTCAAATCCAAACTGGTATTATTAATTTCGCTCTCAATCGCTCTCGACTACTCTTCAGTCAAAATGATAACACGCACGTTTTCAATCAAAACATCGATGGAGGTGAAAATACTACAAAAATAACGTTTTTATACTGACATAGAATAATTACTTCTAGCAAATTGTGTGTGCATGTTGAGGGTACTATATCAGTAGCATTTGACAATATTCTTGAATTTCAAAATTTTGTGGTACTTGATTGTTTGTTGTTTAAACACAAAAGTGCTATAATCACCTGTTGGCGAGTTTCGCCTTCTTGCCTCTCGACGGGCGAGAATCTCCAGCACGCGTATCATGACCTCAATAGAAACTGGTTTTGTCGACGGAAGAATAGAGAAAATCACAGTCTGTCATTTTGTCTATTCTTCCGTCGACAAAACCCGTTTCTATGGCTAATCATGCGAGAACTGGCAAAGTGCTGGTGAAATAGTACCCTAGAGTTATATTAACGTTCCACTTGTGTTTTTAATTTACACCGTGTTTTAACTAACTGTAAATTAGTTGTCGTAAGACTAATGATTTAATTTGTTACCAACCCCTAGATTCTGAATGCTTGAATAATTTAAATCGTAAAAGTGGCTAATCTTATTAGTCGACGATATATTATCAGCCTAGATTTGAAATGACTTTCAGAATTAGGCTCGTCTTTATGGCTACCTTTGTCAAAGAGGTGTGATACATGAAAAAAGATAACAATTGTATCAATTACGGATCTAAAACTGATTCGATTCGTAGTACATTTGTAAGAAACAGTTACCGTTACTTTCATCTCACTAACATTCAAACTATAAAAACCAATCACAATACTACAGCTTAGAACTGTAACCAATAGGAGGAGGGCCGAATCGTCGGAGGAGGCGGCCGAACTGCTGGCGGAGGCGCCCGAGTTGCCCGCCTTGCCGCCGAGCTTAGCGGCACCACCGCCAACTCTTCGAACGCCACCCCTCGACCATCTTCCAAGCCTAAAGATCTCATGCGATCAGTCGGCAAGATAGAGAGAGATGACTGGAATATGAAGGAGATAGAACGCAAGATCCAGGAGAATCGGCTAGGCAGGCCCGAGCCGAAGACTGCCGAACGAGTGCCGAAGTGGGATAGAGAACAGGTGAGAGTGAGATGTCGTTATTTTATCATTTTGAATTATTTTAGATCACGCGTCTGCGGTACCATTCAAGTTTGTTGCGTTCAACGAGCTTTCAAGATTTTGTTATATTATTTTTCATTATAACACCAGTGGGTGTTTTGTGATAGGTATGTTAAGATAGTTCATGGACGTTCACTGGCGATTTGATCTTACAAAGGTCGTTTTTTGACTCCATGGATTTTGGTTTTTGAATCAAGCCAACCCGAATAAGTAAATGACGCTACACCATTTATGATGGGCTGACGATGGGATCACCATATTACTATTATAGGACACCCCTGTCCTCTTATAGTAATAATCTTACTCAGTGGGGGAAAGAGTTGGGGCTATACGTCCTGTAGAGCTTCATCTCTTTCGTACACTGAAGTAACATTAAAATAATACTGCTGTAAGAGCTGGGCCCTGGTGGCATTGCAGTTGACATGTTCTATTCAAACTTGTTTATTTTTTTTCAGTTTTTGGGTCGCCAGCGTAAACTGAAAGAGGGTGAGGGCAACGAGGAGAAATGGGTTGAAATCGACGAGACTTTGCACAAGCTGGACCAGAAACTGAAGGACTCTGGCAGACCTGACCAGGGCACTAAGAAGGTTCGTATCCTTCACAATCTATCTTGTTCTGTATTCGAATTCTCGATTCAAATTGATGTTATTCTCACTTAAACAAATATCAACTTTGTCAAAGTATACGTTAAGTTGATTTCTGAATTACTTAAACCTTGTATATTTCAAACTTACACTCATGTTTAGGTTGCGAATCTGGCGACGAAATTCGTGAAAAAAGAACCCGAAGCCGAACAATCGAAAATGCTCCCGAAAGAACTACCGAAGGAGGATGTATGTATATTTTTCTCTCTACTACATTTATTATATTCTTAGTTTTAAGTAACATATCCATGTTGAAGAAGTTAGGACACTTAAAACAAATAACATACAACAAACGAAGACGTAAAACGCGTTACTTGTCAATTGACGGTAATATCCCGCTATCATTATAATAATATCCTTGGTAATCCTACCAGGCAAAGAAGAGCTGGCGCGGTCCCGCGTTCACGGGCATGCAGTGCGCGGCATGCGGAACCCGAGTGTTCGCGGCAGAAGGTGTCACCGCCGACGGACTTCATCTACACCGCGCGTGCTTCCGATGCGCCGTCTGCAAGACCGTGCTCCGACCGGGGTGAGCACACTTCTCTTGTATCTACAAGTATCGCGGACGAGGGAGGTTGTGTGTTGTGACTCCTACCGAGTAAGTGCCCAAACACACTGGGCAGAAGAAATTCGTCTTCGGGGCTCTAACTTGTTTCAGCGATCTGTTTGGTATGTCAAACAGATCGCTTTTTTTGAATAGGTACATTTGATATTATTTATTAGTTATAGCTTTTTCACTCTGAAATGACGCGCCCCATTACTGTATTTAACGTACACGCCGCAGTGCCGTGTACGTAAAATGCGGTAGTGGCAAGCTATACATTCGATTTAAATTATTATTGTTTTGTCAAGTCGTAAAAACTTTGCGAAGCAAGAGCGAGTAGTTAGTAAATTTTAAATGTGTAAAAATAATTTAATCTCCATAGCAACTACACAATGGAACGCTACGGCAGCCGCCTGGTGTGCTTACGACACTCGGGCGTGAGCGTGCCCGACGCGGTGGCCGCCGTGACCGCGCTGGCACAAGCGCGAGCTCCGCCGCCGCCCACGCCCGAACGCATCAGCGTGGAGCTGTCGGACAGTGGCGCCAGGGAGATTGATGAAGACGAGTGGACCGATAGGAACTTCCTCGCGTCAGAGACCTCGTGTGCCGGTGGACTGAGGTCAGTATTACATACATAACGTGTAGTAGTTGTTCTTTAATGTATGTGTGTTATACATTTTTTCACAAGAAGACAACTTTTGCCCTGCCGAATTTTGGGTCAAAGCAGGCAAATTTTTAGCCAGAACTAGCCAACCGTGCAGGAGATACATACGAAAGTAAAGATCATTTTGATCTGACATATCACATAAATCTCGCCTTTGACGTATCACAATTTTGAAGTAGCCAGGAGAATTATGTAAAAAAAAATGTTTCCTAGTATGATTAAGGTTTATTCAAAGATCAGGCGCTGGACCGACCACAAGTCACGGACCTTGGATAGTACGTACTTAATACTGTCGTAATGTGCCACACAGTCGGCTTCCCAACTCCGAACTACATTTTATAGATTCACTGCCTACACACACTGCCATGGCAAGAAGGTGTGAGTTTGTGTATATGCTAATATACGTGTCTCAACTTTCAGTGACGAGGAAGAATCAAGTTCAGACGAGTACACGGACGCGGCCGACAGTGACGTCGAGGCGGCCGCATCCCCTGGGCCCCAGGAGGCAGCCCCCCGGCCCCCCCGGGCCCCCCACAACGAGTTGTACTTCTCCGACGACTCCTTCGGTTACGATGACTATTCGGATGACGGTGAGTGTATAATACTGTGACTATTGAGCCTTACGAAAAAGATAGTTAAATTGCCGATTCTGAGCGTTCAAATCCAAAGTCTGTGCGACCCATTCAGCTGCACATACAAGTTAATGCGATCCATGGTACTTTCCAGGCGCCGAGTCGTCAGGTGCAGAGTCGTGCTCACGCATGCGAGAGGCGCGCGAGGCGCGGCGACGCGAAGTGCCGGCGCCGGCGCGCGCGCCCACCGACAGCAGCGAGGTACCGCGCTGCGCAGTCGGCTAGGCGCGTAGGGAGGTGCGGTATCGATCGCCGCCGCCCCACCAGCAATATACATGCATTGCATTTTAGTCAAATTTACGGCTAGGATACAAACATTAAAGGTCTTTCTTCACTAACAAACCCTGTGTAATCTATCGGCAAAAATTACGATCTTCCATACAAATTTTCAGCCGCTATTTAAGCTCATCCGGGGATGAATTTTCAAAAATCGTTCCTTCTTCTCATATAAGGAACCATTGTGCAAAATTTAATGTTTCTAGACCCAGCAGTTCAGGCTGTGCGTTGTCTGTCAGTGTCAATTTTTATTAAGTAAATTAATGTTTGTTATTTAGAAAGGCCATTACAAATTTTTACAGTAGATCAAGAGGACAGACAAGTCATAAATAAATAATACTGAGATCAATACTTTGTTTAATGTGTAGTATAGTTGTATTATAGTATAGAAGATTGCGAATGTCCTTGATATTTCACGATGTACTTGATATATGAAAAAAAACATACAGACGAATTGAGAACCTCCTACTTTTTGAAGAAGTCGGTTAAAAATTATAACTACATAGACACATAAAACAAAGAATGAACATGCTGTCAGATGGAATACGAGCACCCATATGAAACAAGGAGATTGTAATCTTTCATTTTGAAAAATATTTATTTTACGTTGTATTTAGAATAAAATTATATCCTGCTCTCTAAAAACTATTCAAATCATTTATACTTTCACTATTATAAGAACTGTTTTATTAATAAATCTGATATATATTTTTAAAACATTTACCTACAATCTATACAAAAGAGATAAATACATTAAATGGTCCTTTTTTTTTACTAAGAACAGACACTTTCGGAATACTGTAACTTGCTACGATAGATCAAAATTACTCGAACGTAACTTTGCCATGTTATGCAGCTCAGATTGGGCCTAGTGTTAGGTGTAGTTACGGTCAGTAGGCGCATGCGTCATATCATCATTCGCTAGATAACAGGGGCGGCGGCAGAGGCGCGGTAAGCGTGTAGTTTGTCCACACTAACTTCCGTCAACGGCTTATTGTTCTATTTTGATCTAGGAATAGGGAATATGCATGTGATTCAAATATGGATCAAATATTTTTTTTTATAAACTATATTACTTCAGAATTATGCCTCCCTCAATATTTTTGAATAAAATTCATTTTTGAGCGAGAAATTAATTTTAAAAAAAGTCCCAAATAACTGTGGGTAATTCAAATACTTGAAAAGCTAAGACCGGATGTGACGTAAGAATCCGGGATAACAATCAAAATGTCAATGTCAAGTCAATCAACAAGTGTCAAATCAATGTCAAACGCTCCTACAAAAAGGAGTGTTTGACGTTGACTTGACAGTTGCTTGTTTGTTTTCACGGACTGTGACGTCACCACACCAAGCGCGCCAAATGGAGGGCGTTTAAATAGCCTGGATCAGTAGGATATTAAAAAAAAAAAATTAAGTGAATTGCTTTTTTGCCGTCGAATTTTTTTTGACTATTATTTGACGATGTAAACTATCGAATAAAAATATTAAAAAATACATGCATATTCCCTATTGGCTTTCATTGCTTTAAAACGGAATAAATCACTGATCCCGACATTTGGTATAGCTCGAGCCATTCAAGAAACTAATTGAAAATGGCGGTCAAACAAAGGAACTTATCATGCCTTTTATTGATATCTTGAATGTGCAAGTAAGAGGAGCGAATGTTTAGCGCCGCCATTTTCATTTCGTGTCTTTAATAGTAACTACTACACCACTTAGTACGAGGGTACTGTATCACCCGCGCGAAAATATGACATATCATAACAGATAACGCTCTTCTTAGCCGAATTATTGAAAAACTAAGCTGGTACTGTATTTATTTTTATAATGTCTCGGTTTATATTTTTATTTGAATCGTTCCCGTATTTACGATGGGAAGCTAGTTACAATTTAGATGCTGTACCGATGATCTTCATATGCTCACTCAAAAGCAATAGAAGGAATAGTATTACTTGTAAGATCAAAATAAAACAGTAATTCCGTTCAATCGATGGCGCTTTTAAATGTGTTACGTTTATGTACAATTAATATATTAATTTGTTATATTCATAAATTAAACCGTCATATCCTATGTGTGTATTAGCTTATATAACATATATATAGTTATGTATTATAGCGCACTATTTGTACATATTATATTTATATCATATGTAAATAATGTATGTTGTTTTTGAGTTTTTTTAAATATTTATTTTTGATTTCAATCATTCATGTATCGTTTGGAGAGTATGTGACATTTAGTATTATGTCGATTAAATTTTCATAATGTTGATTGTACAATTTGTATGCTCATCGTAGTGTTAAATTTTACTTTTAAATTCCACAAAACTTTAGTTTTTTATGAAACAGCTTTAGTAACTAAAAGTTATACTTTCGATTCCTTTATTTAAGGAATCGAAACGACATCAAACTATAAAATGATCATTTTTTTGCTTTCTAAACATATTAAGGTACTGTTTAATACTACCGTACTGTTCTGTGTTACCTTCAGTGTTGCTCTCTTCCGCTCTGCTGTTTTTGGAAGCTGTACTCACATTTGATTTAGAAACAGTCACAAGAATAACGAACACCAAACGTCACGTACATACAAACGATACACATACATTGTATATACTTATGTATAGTCCTATGTGACGTAGGTAGTTCACCCGCGACGTGATACCGCCATCTTCGACGGTAAGTTAGTGTGGTTTGTTTGTGCACCTTTCTACGCATCCCCGGCGCTCGCTTGTAACGCGCTAACAAGGTTCCGATACCTTGCAGAGTTTGTACTATAATGAGCTTCAACACAGGTGGAATCTGAGGAGGAGAGCGAGTCCAGCGACGAGGAAGTGTCTTCCGCCACAGAGGTCTCCACCGACAGCGAGTTCGCGCGGGAGGAGGCCGCGCCCGCGCCCGCCCCGCCTTCCATCCTCGTGACGGAGGCCACGCCCCCTGCGCCCCCGCACGCCGCGCCCCCTGCACCAATCGCGCCCCCGCATGAGTACCCGCTCAGCCGCACGCGCTCAGCCGGTGGGCTCGCTACCAAGCGCGCGCTCGAACTCAAGCGACGATACCTGCTCGGCGAACCCTCACCTCCCGCAGTCAGGAAGTCAGACTCCACCTCCCAAATAGATACCAAGTTCGAAGCCTTCAGATCTACTATCACAGAATTCCAAAAGATGCTACACCCTGCCCCCGTGCCTACGCAGCAACCGCAGCCACAAAAACCTGTCGTCACCTTCCAACTGTCCACCGAAGACAAGAAAGCTCAGCCGATGCCCGACATCATAAAGAACCTTGTCGCCGACGCGCCGGTCGACTTGCTCACCAAAGTAGACTCTCCTCTTATCAAAGACTGGAGTTCGGAACCAGCTAAAGATGAAAAGGATCCGGACCTAGAGTCAGACTCGCTGTCTGAAGACGACTCGTCCCACACTGAAACTGCTCCCAACCAGTCAGTACCTCGCCTCGAGGTGCACGACGAGGGAGGGGAACTGATTCAGTTGGACAGTCTTATGCTTATCAACAGCACGGAGGACGAGAAGGCGTCGGGCACCGCGACCGGCACCACTGTAGTGGCCGCTGCGGAGTCGGAGTCGTCAGAGTCGGGCCGTGATGCCACCACACTTGCGCTCACCGAGACCGAGCTATCGGATTGGGCGGCCGAGAGCGCCGTGCTCGACGACTGCGGCCTTGAAGACAAGGACGAAAGGAAGCGACGCAAGAACCCGCGCACGCTCAGTGGGCCCAAGCTCGTACACGACGCCAAAAACATAGCCGCCGTCGCCTCTCACGTCTGCGGCAGAACCAGCCCCCTTGAAGCAGTCGTCTACTCTAACGCACTAGAGCACTTCGAGTTCGCCGACGAAGGGGAACAAGACCCGTCTCTGGAGACCCCCGCCACACCCAGAAACGAAGGCTACATGGAGCTTGTAGACAACGACTACGACCCCTACTCGCCCGGAAACGACCGCTCCATGAACTTCATCGAGAGGAGTTTCTCCGAAACAGTCTTCAAGCCAGCCAGCCAAGAAAACAGCTACCGACAGAACTTGTGCCCCATCGACTTGGATGAAATAGAAGACATAGACGCTGATACGGAACCTTTAGATTTGAAGTCGCCTCAACTTTTGAAGTCAGTTGACAATGACACTAGTGATAAATCTACGAGTGGTAGTTTGCAGAAAAGTGATAGTTTGCACAAAAGTGACAGCTTACAGAAAAGTGACAGCTTACAGAAGAGTGACAGCTTACAGAAAAGTGACAGCTTACAGAAGAGTGACAGCTTACAGAAAAGTGACAGTTTCCTGAGAACCGACAGCATACTGAAGACCGACAGCATATTGAAGACTGACACGACGAGCATTCAGAAAAGTGACAATATTCACAATGATTTCGTACGATTAGAAGAGAGTTCCGAGCCTAAGATAGAGAATAAAATAGAAACTTTAAGTCTATCAGAAATTTCGCCGCCATTAGAAAAGGATAAAATAGTTCAGACTGAAAGTTCTGAGATTTCGCCGCCACTAGTACCTGATACGCCTAGAGTGAAGTACCTTCCGCCGAGCCCATTCAGTGGCCCGTGCCCCATGCGCCTCTACTCGCCCGCCGTCTGCCGGTCCGCCAGCGACACCTTCCACCGCTCCACGTCACGTAGCACGGACTCGCCCACAAGGAGTTTCGAGCTCTCCGTGTCCATCAACCTAAGTTCAGGCTCCCTCTCCCCAGTCAGTCCGAGCCCCGCGCGCGACACCACTGACAAAGTACAAGAAATAAAGCGAGAACGAGAGGAACAGACCGAGGTTGTGAGGAGACTGGTCCTCGAGAGGTTGGGCAGCGCACCGAAAACCGGCCGGAAGTCGAAGCCGGTAAAGAGAACGCGGGCATCGCCTGCCGCTATCCCGCCACCGGTCCCGCCCCCGCCGTGGCTTCCAGAGCCGCCACCGGCGTGGCTTCCGGAACCTCCCCCGGTTTGGCTTCCGGAACCCCCGCCGCCCCCGCGCCCCATTCCTCCCCTCATGCCTCTCCCCGTGAAGCCATCCTTCTCAGACCCTGAGCTCGCTCGGGAGAGTCGAAGCAAGAGCATCATGAAAAGCATTTCTAGTTACCTGAACCGAAGGCTGGGACCTAGAGCCAAGGTAGGCACTCACTACAATAGTACGGTCATCGTTATGTTATTGCATAGTGAACAGAATGTTATTTGTGTATAATATCAGTCGTGGCCACTGGTAGGAATCTCATGAAATAAGTTTTACCAAACCAAAATGGGAAACGTGATGTACAATTTTAATATTATAATCTCGTGAGCAAAGAAACTATCAAATAATGTGTTGAAAATACTAAGCATCTATTAAGTAATTAAATTAGTTAATATCAAAACCATAGCATTAACAGTGGCTACGACTCCACATTTCATAATCATCCATCAGAACCATTTTATTTAAAATCAAAAACCACTATTGATACACCAATTCATGATATGTGGCTGAGAATCGCAAAGATTGCATTTTGGAAATCATTATGTAAACCTTTTGAGCACCACAACAAACAAATATGACTATTTGATTGGAGTATTCAACATAAGAACATCTCCACACCGACGGTTTTTAGTTGTACGTGAAAGTCTGGGAAGTCAGTTGAGTTGACTTTATTAAAAAAAAAATGATTATTTGAATCACCGATGTTTTTTCTGTTGTCAATTTGTTTTTTAATGAATTAATTGTTTTTTTTTTATTACGAATTACTTATTTAATGCCACAAAATGTCATTAAAAGTTGAAAACATGTACATATTCCTATCGTACAACAAAAAGTCGTAATTGTGCTCAAATATTATCAAATCAATTTCATATCATCTACAAAACCATGTCATCTCACAAATATGTGAATATTGTAAAAATAAAGTAGTGATTCAATCCGGGGTTGGTCGTAACATGTTTAGTAAGGGTGTTCACCATTTTTTGGCAATATAACATGCGACACGGAAGAGGAAATAACTTGTTTTGGGCACGGTTTTTTCGTGCCGGATTAAAGTGATCAATGGGAAAATAATTCATTTATGAACGAAATCTTCTTTAAATTAAGTCATTACGTTGCTTTCAACTGAAACTAGATTGTGACGGCCCCATTATACAGCCACATCACGGTATCCTTTGAAAGCATATCACAGAGGAATATACAATCTTCTGTCTGCAAGATATATTCTCACTCGTATCTAAACAGTAGACGCGGAGGAGCTCGTGGCTAAGTAATAACAGCCGCACGGATCGATTCGTCAGGTTAAGCTACGCTTGCCGGGGTTGGTCCATGGATGGTGACCATTTTTACATATCGAGACTCCTCCGTGGCTCGGACAGCACGTTAAGCCGTTGGTCCCGGCTGTCATTTGTCGATCTTTGACAGTCGTTACGGGTCGTCAAAAACCCGAAAGTCTGACAACCAGTCTTGCCAAGGGGTATCGTATTACCCAGTTACTGGGTTGTGGAGGTCCATGTAACATACTGGTTTTCAGCTGCATCCGGTTAGACTGGAAGCCGACCCCAACATAGTTGGGAAAAGGCCAGGCCAGGCCATTGATAGTTTTAAAGGCCTATTAAAATAAATTCTAATTTATCATCTCAATCCAAAAACCCTTGATCAACTTTAATCCGGCACACATAATAATTAATTTATCAAAATTCCGTCGTAGCCGGACACCTGAGTAGACTAACACACGTTGAATTTTCAGTCATTCTCGGATCCGGAGCTGCCGTTGCACGTAAGCAAATATCCGTACAGTGTCGTACTCGTGAGTCGCATGCAGTGTACGTCTGTCACACCACTTGATCGTGTAGTGTGCGCCCGCCCTTATAAGTGTGGCGTTGGATCTGGATGTAATTGATGCATGACTGTCAGGGTTTGTGTCAAGGATTATTATGCCTATGTAATATTGGGATTAGTTTAATTAATTTTCGGGATTTTTGGAGTTTCATATGACGACAATTTTTATTGATATGGTTGTCGTAGTGTGAGATTCCTATTAATTAAGTATTATGTTTGAAGGTAAGCAACTTTACACAAAGTGATTGAGACGTGAATCTGAGTTGAACATATAGAAAAAAAAGTGTTCTACCAAGAATAAGATTAATCACTTGGGAAGAGTTTACGTTCAAACATAATACTTAGTAAACGAATTACTTTGATCCAACGTCAACGATTCGTTCTGTGCATCTGTCTGTTTACGTGAATGTCTTCGCTTCATCTGTCGCTCTACATTCTAGCTCGGTGGTACAATATACAGCATCATAGTCATCAGATCGGATATCTGATATCCATAATTATGATCAACTTTTTAAATATTTCGTGTAGTTGTCGTCGAATTGTATGATTACGAGTTGCCTACTCAGCTTAATTAGCTAATAGTCCAGGGCCAAACCCAGTTTGAAAAGCCGAATTGCAGAAAAAATCTTAGCAATATGTGGCTGGTCGGAAAATTTAGTATAAATTATAAGCAAATGAAAAAAAAAGAAGAGAACACGGAGAAAGTTCCGGAACAGGGGTGGGGGTAGGGAAATAGCAATTTTGGGGGGGGGTGAATAATGATTTTTACGATTTGCGGCTAAGCTATACCTCCTATCGAAAAAAGTCAAAAGTAAAAGTTGTTTGTAATCAAAATATCTTTAACTTTTGTATTTACCAATTTCCAACATAACCTCAAATTTATTATTGGTTTTAGTATTTATTTTTGGTCTGAAAATTCACCTTTTTTTTCAATTTTAATTCGTAAAAATTACAAAAATGAATATTTCGCTTCAAAAAAGTTACTGCTTATTTAACACATGAAAATCTATATTTTCGGTGATTTTCATTGAAATCGAATTATTTTTGAAGTAGAAAAAAAATAAAAACGAAAAAATTGGGTTTTTGCGTTTTTCTCTATAAATTTGAGGTTATGTTGGAAATTGGTAAATACAAAAGTTAAAGATATTTTGATTATAAACAACTTTTACTTTTGACTTTTTTCGATAGGAGGTATATATAGCTTAGCCGCAAATCGTAAAAATCATTATTCACCCCCCCAAAATTGCTATTTCCCTACCCCCACCCCTGTTCCGGAATTTTCTCCGTGTTCTCTTTATTTTTTTTCATTTGCTTATAATTTATACTCAATTTTCCGACCAGCCACATACAGCTAAGAATTTTTTTTTTTTTCAAATATTATTGGCCCTGGACTATAACTGTAGATTAATTATTAGCATTATTTTTTAATCCTACCCTGAAATTATTGAAATAATTCTCAAATTGCATTAACAGAAAAAGCAGAAATACTTATTTTAAGAAAAGCTTTACTTTTAAACTTTTTCGAAAAAGCAGAATTACTACTGGTCGTCGTAAAAAATACCCTACTTTAAGAGGTTTTCAACTATTTGCTGAATATTGTACTATCAAAGCGATCAGTTTCATGTAGAGGTAAATAGCGGTATTTGTGAATTTTGTATATAAATGAATGTGCATGATATCGCTTCTTTGTGCGTAATCTCGTAAGTTTTGCTTTCAAGTTTACAATTTGAGTAATTCAGTTATAAATAAAAGGGCTGAATAACGTAAGCGTGAAAGTTTAAAATATTAAGTTATTGTTCAATGACAATAACTTTTCACGCTTACATTATTTAGCCCTTTTATTTATAACTGAATTACTCAAAAAATCTGTCAGATTTAATACAATTTTAATACGAACAAAAATCAATATTTTTGTTCGTATTAAAATTGTATTAAATCTAACAGATTTTATTTATAATACTCAAAAAGTAATCAGCCTCTAAGCAAAAGTTACATCTTAACGTTAAGCTACAGTGTCGCAATGCTTGTTGGAATGGCCTGTCTGTCCCTGCCGCTATTCCAATGAAATATACTTCCAAAGAAATCAAACATCTTTGGAAGTACATTTCATACACTATACAAACTTCCTATCTAAATGTAGTAAGCGATTTTGATCTGTATTCCATAGGAATAAGAATTCAAATGGCTTATGATGTTTGGTAGGCTTTTGAAGGTGCGTTATTAAACAATACTTATAAATCCCCGATATTTACTAGAAATGCATTGAAAGTTATTTTAGATCTTTTACTTATTTATCCTGTTTGAAACGATCTTTGTAAAAATCTTCGAAACTGTAATTAATATTATGTTGCTGCTATGAACCTCCATATTCAAATAATCCGAAAAACACGTTTTTTAATGCGCCTATTAACATCAATTCTTATTAGAGTCGGGGCAGTTAGGTAACAACACAATGTAATGTATATAATATATAGCTTAATAACTACAAGCACAAAACACATACGGTACCTTCTATATAAAGTAAAAAACTTTTATATCGCTGGTAGTTTCGGTCACTTCAATCCAGGGCTGAATAAAAGTGTTTTTACCAGGAGACGCAGACTACAGGCGCTCACAAGTCGACGAGCGCCTTACAGGAGCCTCCGCCCGTGCCCCCGCCTCCACGAAGGTACACGCCACCCACACCACCTTCCCCCTACCGCGAACCGCGGCAAAGACCAAGGCCAGGTTAGTACTGGGGAGCTTTGTTATTTTGATATCGCCATCACTAAAGCCCCATTTTCACGATGAAAGTTTTTTGTCTGTTGCGTACAATATAATTAACAAAATTGACATGAAACTTTTTTTTTTTTTTTTTTTTTTTTTTTTTTTAAACATTGCCCCACACTAAGAATTTCTTCCTGTATCGTGGGTGCGTTTACAAACATAGAAACTCACATACACTAACACCCAGACCCGGAACAACTACTTGCAGATCATACAAATATTTGTTCCGTGCGGGGATCGAACCCGCGACACGTAGCGCAGCAGTCCATCGCTCAGCCACTGCGCCAACCGTGTCGCCAACTTATGGTATCTTAACATTCACGCAGAAACGAGGTGCACGACACAAAAATGTCAAATGACTGCCAGTTTCTCATCAAAGCGTAATAACTCATCAACTGCGAGCGTCAGTACAAAATGTATGAAAATACAAGCTTCAGCCCCTAACTGACTGTCCTTTGTTTTTCATATATTTTCACAGTCAGCAGCCGACTTTACGCTTGGTGTGTACGCGGCCTAATATTTAAATAAAATATGGTTGTATGAAGGAAAAATTTACGTGGGACGTCGGACCCGTCCTGTCGTGAATGGAGATTAACTAAATTGTTTTGTTAAGTCGTGACTAATTAGCTGTCTAGAGCATAACCAGAATTAAATTAAAATGTCCACTGCTTAGCTATCGTCTGTCAACAGAACACAACTCAACTCAACAACATTAGCTTTTGTGTTGTCTAGTCACAAACTTCATTCAACTTCAAAGAGTCAGATTCAGTGCATCAATGTAACACTCATTGAAAATATACGTCTTAGGGCCAGTTTCACCATGTCCAAATAACCACTACTCGCTGCAAAAAAGTATGTAACGATCTGCTTGTATAATTTATAGAGAACTAAACCCAAGGTGGTGAAACAGGCCCTTAAAAAAACTGGTGTAAAAAGATGCTTAATGAAGCCGAGAGTCACATACTCCCCATCATTGTGATAATTTTTCTATTTACGGAGATATTGGAGGTCAAAGCTCCAACCTTTTAAAACTTTTTTTTTTCAGTAAACGTAGTTTTAAATATAATTTATAACTTAACTTTAAATACCCTCACGACTCGTGTGCCTTTGCGTGCACCGGTCAACACAATGTTTAGTGTGCGTTACAATCAAAATAAAATTCGTGTCGCAGCAATAATTTTGACCAGATGTAATATGTATAGTTTAATTTATAGAATGCGTAGATAACGGCTATGTGATGTATCTTTTTACACCCTGTATGTCCACTGTGTCGTGTTAACATCCACATAACATCCACACGATCATATCTTACTAAGCACTAACAACAGATCATGGACCGGGCAGCGCCGCGGACATGGAGCGTCGCGATGCCATGCAGCTGTGGTTCGAAGAGAGGTGGGCCAGGCTTGTTGCCATGCGGAGGGCAAGGGAAGAGGAAGACCAACCAGAACCCATTGCCCGTCGCCTTTCGAGACTTGAGCGGCGATTGACACGACCCCTATCTGGTAAATTGACTTGGAAGTTCAGTTAATAACCGCTAGATGGCGCGGTTTTAAGAACAGTCGTATGCGATGTAGGTTTATTAGGGCTTTTAGGCAAACGGCGAGACCAGTAATTGAACGAAAAGTTCAAAGCGCTATATTTTATTTTCATCTTATATTTCACCTTAGGTTTTTTTATAGTGAAGTACCTACTTTTTCATGACCTCATAACGCTATACATTATTTGTTTTAAAACTCATTTAACATTTGCTTTATGTTGTGTATCGAAGGCTCATGTGCTCGTTTTTACGCTAAGCCGTTAGTTTGTCCCTGGGAAAACTGACTCGTTATCTGTAAAACTAACGCGATAACACTCAATTTTCAGCTATTATTCCCCAGTCACAGGAAAATTCCTAAAAAAAAACCATTTATAACAGTCTCTGTACAAGCCAGCAAATAAAAGTATGTTCATATGAGCGTATTATGCTGACACTTCACTTGGCGTATTTGACGAAATATACCTCATATAGTCAAATGACGTTAATATTTGTGCAAATACATCATCATCTGTCTTGCATTTTCTCAGATATGTTGGGATCGGCTTCCTAACATGATGCAGCGCAAATACGTCAAGTGCCAGCATTATATTGTATACGATATTTAGCGTATGATCATGATGTGTTACGTACAATATTTCAGCGGAGCAGCAGGCGGCGACGGTGGCAGAACTAGTGCAGGTCACGGCGCAGCGCGAGGCACACAGAGCTATGTTGTTGGCTGATAGGTACGTACAAGCAAAATACAAATAACATTAATCGCCACTACTAATACTGCACCTTCAGAATGCAGAACAATACTGAAGGCGCTTACGATTATAATTTACCTTATAATTTACGATTATAATTTACCCTATACCTGCTCCGCACGGTATTTATGACTTAACAAATCATAGAGATTTCTTTATTATAGGCAACTTAAATTTAATTGATTATAGCTACACATAAACTTTCCGGAATAAATATTCTAAATGATGGTGAAAACCGTATCCAAATCAGTTACGTAGTTTAGACTTTCATTTATAATATATATCCATTTTTGGCCCACTGCTGGACAAGCTCTCCCACATACTCTTCCAATTCTCTTTATCTTTTGCCTTTTCCGGCCAATCGGTCAGGGGCGAGTCGAAATCGTCACGCCGACTGCCGACTTCAGGCATTATACCGTTTTATTAGGAAATAATGTTACGCATAAATTAATATAAAAACAAAAATTTACTGAAGGAAAATGGTCGAATGAATTTGAAGACTACAGTATTTAAAAGTAGTTCTAGTTAGCCTCAATTCTCTTTCGACTTCTAGTATGTTCTGTATTCTGAGACTGCATCTAAAAACAATATTTAACAAAAAAATCACATTATTTTTAATCTTCCTTTCTGCCGATTAATATAATCTTCGCTTTGTAAATATGTAACTAATATAGCATCCTAAGCACTTCGCTACTAATTCCAACGAAGTATATTAACATAGAGGCAAGTTATACAGTTTTGTACTAGAACTATTTCAAGCCGTCTGATTGGCCTACACCACCCGTTGCAATAAATAGGGCAGGGTGGAAAGAAGACAGCCAGTGTAGGGAAAGTACTCAAAGAAAACATAGCTTAATTTTTTTACCCGACTGCGGCGAATTCCAAAAGGAGGGTAATGTTTTTGAGTTAGTATTAGTACCCGTAGTCACGGGCACTTTTATACTGGGCACTAGATCTTCAACGCTCGGCCTAGCGCGAGAAATGAAAATCCATGATTTTTTTACTAAAATCCAATGCGCGTATAAAAAAACGTAGCGTTTAAAAAAGCGAACGGCTTACTGCATTCAAACATTTGCCATGTATTTTGCAACCTATGGATAGGGTAAATCATGAGGATCAAATCTCTCTAGAGTTCTCTTCAATCTCTCTAGAATCTCTCTTCAATTGAATGAGATGTCAAGGTCAAACTCATTACAGTTATAATTGCATATAATGTTTGACTCACGGCCAGTTTCTTCATCGAAAGTAATAGCCAAAGTAACAGTCAACTGTTCTTCCGCGCTGTTGGATTTACAACCCTCACCTCAGCGCACTATGGAAAATATAGGTCGGTATCGGATCAAAAATCTGTAACTTCATGAATTTTTGTCGTATCGTAATGAAATTTGGCACAAATATGCAGTAAGGTTCGGAGATTCGAACGATGTGTAGTTTATAGTGTTTTCTTGTATGTATCTATGTATGTTTTTTTGCATAGAATGAAAGAAATGGGAAAAAATCACGAAAAAAATAGTTAAAAATTTATTTCAAGTGAAATACAAGTTTATAATGACTAAAAAGATTAAACCATGGTTAATTACAACAAGCAAAGTAAACAAAATATATATATATGAAAAAAAAAATGCTAAATTAAAATCATATTACTAATAGGTACATCCTATACTCTGGCTTCAGGAAATGATGTAGCTAGGTACAAATATAAGTAATAACTAAATATAAATATTATTTTTAACTTATACCACTTCAGGATCAGGGTCAGTAAATGTGGGTTCACTTTCAGGTGCCACGTTTAAAAGACTTAGTGCCTCTTCTTCAAGTTCTTTCACATTTCTTACGTACGGTTTTCTCAAACTTGTTATATATGGATCTGACGTGTATAAAAGCGTTTTAAAGACATCTTCATTTGTAGCAGATCGGGAACATTTTCTGGCATGATGAAGTCGTATGTTTCTGTAGTCTTTGTTGCGAGACTCTTGTGCGTCTTCCGATAGCTGTCCAATAGGAAGCACCGCAAAATGTTTGATAACGTTTTCCCCGTGTATGAGTATTTTATGAACGGAGGATGGCATATAATACCAATCGTAATTACTTACATAGATTCTTGCAGTTTCTATTGCATATTCCCCAAATTTTTCAGGGTCGATCATCATTCCAGAAGAAAGAACTTGCAAGATAATGTATAGGCGTTTAATCAATGCCTCATCTACACCTGTTATTTCCGATGAGCAAGTGCTATTATAGAAGAATCTTCGTGCGGTATTGCCATCGTTCGTATTCCCGCTAACTTGCCGAGGTTTGTCGACGATTAATCCCAACTCCTCCCTGAAACGTTTTTGAACAACTTCTTTCTTTTCTTAATCTCTTATTTTCCTCAGTTGAAGCAGACCAAGTCTTAAACGAAAGATTATAGGAAATATGCAATATCATTTCCATGCAGCGAATCCAGGCGTGTAAGGTGGACAATCCGTATTGGTAGGCGTTTTCGTTTTCGGGTCTGGCAGTTACTTTCGATAGGTCATTCATTAGTCGTGGAGTAGCCCCACATATCGTGCATGTGGAACCAGATGGAGTATCTGTAAGGACCTGAGCCACCTTTCCATCGATCATCGTTAGAAATAGTTCATGCTTCACATTTACTACAACACCATCTTTGTTTATAAGTGATGCTTGTGCAGCCCTAATTTGTTTTTTAATATCATCAACAACTGCCTTGGTTTTTTCTGGAGTTTCCTTACAAAACTCAAGAGAAATGGGTCTGCAAAAACGGACAGATGAAGGTACCGGATTTTGCCAAACAACGGATCCCGATTGCACATCAACTAATCTGATGGGAACTAATGAAGTGATGAACAAATTGGCATCTGAAATTGTTTCCGACTCTTCTGCAAGTATTTGCTTGTATTGGCTTTGACCAGATGAACCATCACATCCCCATTTAGAATAAAGGATCAATGTTCTATGTTGTTTTTGGAAAACAGAATCGATTTTTAAAATTCTAGCAGCAGTATGATCCAATAAATCTTGGATATTAATCACTTTAGCATAAGTATTCGTGATTTCGATTGTAGAAGATGGTGGATAACAGGATCTTTTTATTTCTTGTATTTTGTAGTAAGGCGGGAATATACAACACTTTCGTTCGTTGGTTAAGTTTTTCAGGTACATATATTGTGCTTTTGTTAGATCTAAATCTATAAAAGCACTCAATGCTTCCGTATCGGAAAGAATCTTCATCTGGTCTGAGTCGTTCCACTTACTTGAGATATCTAATTTCTTTTGAGTGTCAGCGGTTCTTAATTCTTCGACAAGATGAGCTTCTGTGTACTCACGTAAAGCCCGTAGTCCCTGCAGATAGGCGTTTTTTATATGCTCGAAGCCATATTCTTGGAGTAGAAGAGTGTTTTTCCTCTTCTTGGTAGATTCTGAGGAGTCTCCATAAGCCACGCATGCTCGTCCTCGCTGGCCAGATGTTGATGGCGTAGAATATTGTTCAGAATCCGGTAAATTTAACGAATACCTTGAGTCCAACCAAGTAAAATTCTTCTGTAAAAATGTTTCTTTTTTCCGAGATGCCAGGGCCCAGCGCTTGTTGAAAATAGGAAGAATGTGCCTTTGTATGTCACTAATTATAAAACACAAGTTGTTTTCAGAAACATTCAGCTTTTCCACTAAAACTTTGGATAATGATTCCATGGTCTTGCCGCCCTCGATATAGGGGATTATGAAGTCTCGTTTGGTACAGCTGAAGGAAGACATTTTAACACTTCACAATCTGCAGAAATAATAGGCGTAGATGAGATTTGCTTCACTTGAAGTTACACTGATGTAGATGGTTCGAATAGTTTTTGCTTCCCTTTAAATACTCATTTTACAATATCGAATTGGTACCTACATCATTATTATCTTGTAATTTCCCACGCAAACCGAGTGCAAATTTGATAAGGTCCCTTTGTTATCACGAAATAATGAAGAAAATATCCAAAAAGTTCTATATTGTTCATGTGAATGGTGTCAGTGGTAAACCGCAAAAGATACTAATTTTCGGGTTCTGACTTTTATCAGTTTTTTTCTCATATCTTCTAAAACCGCAAATATCCGCAGCTGATTTTTTTTTCATTCTATTTATGAATAGTTAGACTACTAGTCGACACAAAAAGTAGCGCTTGGGCAAACGTGGGTAATACTGAAAACCTTCGACGAAAAAAAATACAAGTGAAAAAAAAGGTATGTCACTTTTTAAGTAATTACTGAAATATTTTTCTTTACTTTTAAAATCATTAAGCTGTATCGCAAAAAGCATAAAATAACCTTTCTAAAAATGTATAATACTGCATATCTGTACCAAGTATTTTTTTCACAATATGGTATTGAAACATGTATACGCAAAGACTTGAGTTTGGCACTTCTGTCTTCTATGTATTTCTATCTAAGAAAAAAAAAAATAATTTCGCGTATTAAGAAAAAAAATCGTAATGAATATTATAATTTGACTATTAGAGAACCTAAACGAATAGCCATATTAGCCAAATTATGATATTCGTAAAAAGCATTTTTGATATGCGCTTGTTCTACCATTTTCCATAGTGCAGCGGCGAGGATTGAAAATAGAAAAGTGCAAAAGAACAGTTGACTGTTAATTTAGCTGTTACTTTTGATGAACTGGCCGTCAAACAATGACTTATTCACATGGTATGGTACTTTTTCTCCACCGACCGTCTTCTCCACCATCGTGTCTGTGCCCTGCCAACAATCCTATGTCTATCGCTTGCTGTTCCTGAAGGGTTCTGGTGGTGGTATTCTTACAGGCAGCTTTGTGGCCTTGAACGAATTGTGAGAACGGGATCGCTTCCAGGGCGGCTACCCTCAAATGGCGTTGACGACTTCTTCTTAATCAGGTGCGCCGCAGACTTAGCCATGCATTCATATCATCCACACTAACAAGAAAAAACATTTCCCCATATATCCCATTAAACCTTGTTTTGTAAACAATGTTTATCCTTAGAAGGGTTAAATAATTTATACCTGGAAAATAAAAATTTGCGAGCTTTTGTGCAGAAAATATGCCAAACCGCCTTATACATACATTCTTCAGTACATCTGACGATTGAAAAATCGACTTTATATTTGTCTTAAGAACCATACAGTGTTCGAAAACCAATTCTTAATACAAACTGATAACGTACACCCGGTTCCTGAATTTATAATTTGAAGGTGAGTCCTTCTCAAACTCTACTTTAGCATTACTAAGGCCCCTCGCCCACGGCGACTTTTTGTAGCGATGGTGTCGCGCGTTTTGTAAACGCGCTTCTTTCATTGCGTTATTTTCATTTGTCTGTTCAACAACATTTATGTAAATAACGCAATGAAAGAAGCGCGTTTACAAAACGCGCGACACCATCTCTACAAAAAGTCGCCGTGGGCGAGGGGCCTAAGGCGGAAGCCCGCGAAATCTAACATTTCTATGCAAAAACGTAAGAAATTTTGGATTTCGTGGGCTACATTGAAGGAATCACTTTAAGTATTGCTAAAGTTTGACTAGTTCTCAACTACAGATTTTCAATTCAGAAACCGGGTGTAAGTCTGGTACTTCTTCCTTCTTTTTCGTGTGGTTGTAATTAACCTGGTGTCAGAGTTTTTATGCCGCCCATGGGCCTCTGACTTGGTTTCACATTCCTTCGAGAAATATCTCTCAGGCATTCCGGTTTCCTCACGATGTTTTCCGGTACTAAGATTATGCATATAGAAATCAAAAGTTCGAAATACAAAGTGGTTCTGCGTCTCAAGATAAACCTTGTTTTGTAAGAAGGTCGTTTGAGTTTGTTTTTAACAACGATAATGTGGTTCTCAGAAGACGGAGTGCAGGCAGCAGTGCAGCGGAGTAAGACAAGTGATCCGGGGGACTACTTCGGACCAACTCGGTGTCACTCCGCGTAAACTCGTCATTATATTTAACTGCGATCGACTGGCGACTAAACACGAAGTTACTATATTTTTTTTCGAACAAATTTCATGGGGTTAAGGAACAAGTACATAGACGTGTAGGTAGTTTCGATGGCCTTTGAGTCAGATAAGGGGATTTTTATAATAACTGTATGATAAGTATAATAATTATCTTAGTGCCAATAATATGCTCCCAAATCCGACGTTTCTTTGTCTCACAGCTAGTCTTTGAAACTGGCTTGTTTTAAAAATACAGTTTGGTATCTTTGGCAAATAACCGTGTATTTTTGATAACGACAATTTAATTTATGTCTTTGATTGCGTTGATCACAAAACGCTTTACTTTAAAGATAATGATGAGCTAAAGTAACTTCGTGTTTCGTTACCAGATATCCCCTGCTACGATCATTTGCATAGGTACGATTTTTTTATTTATTATTCGATTCAAAGAAACAAATATAAAATGAGTACCTGACAAGCGCTTCAAAATTTTGTGAAGCAACTGAAGAAAAACAAAACGGAATTATTTAGCCATGATAGTTTTATTTTGCTCACCATACAAATTTTGGAGCGCTTGGTAAGTACCCTAAAAAATCTGTATGAGTGTACAAAAAATCCTTTTTATTTATCTATGACAAATGACGTATCAATAATGAAAAAAAACCGTTAGTTCATTATATTAATTTTAGTTAGAACAAAGAATGTTGTGACTGGACATTGCTGCTATTTTAGGGACAAAATAATCACGTTATTTTTAGTACCAATATGCTTTAGCTTTAAGTTTAACTTTTTTGTACCGTCGGCAAAATGGGCGCGGTTGCTGACTCTACGTACCGTTTCTAGGGGGCTATGTTGGTTAATTAAATATAAAACAAATAGGAAAAGCTACTCAATCATGATCATACCAAGACTGTGCAGGTATGAAAATAAATCAGAGAACCCATATCTATTATTATTATGTTTAAATAATAATTATATTCTTTAAATTTTTCTCTAGTTTCGGAGAAAATGTTTTAAGACAAAATATATGCAGCCTTTCTTTGCTTCCTTTTTCGAGGATTATTTATGTTTGATTGACCGACGCAGTGTATTCTTCGCGTATAATTGACACTTGTATTCAGAGCTTTATTTTTAATATTAGTAGAACATAACCTAAGGTCAGGTACCTTGCTGGGCTCGGTGGCAGACTCGGTCACAAAATACCATGTGCACATTTATTTTTCACTTTGCCAAGAATTTAAACAGTAAAGACTTATGAAAAGCAAACGAAGTTAAATTCTTGATATTTTAGTTAGATTCGTTTTTGTTTATATTGTTGGTAAAATGAATATGAATCGAGTATATATTATGACCCAATAAATGGGTATGAACAGTGTGCTAGATATGCCAAATGTGTTAGGTACATGGAGATATTTTTTTATTGTATAGTTACGACTAAGTACCCGTAGGTATAGGTAGAAGCATTTATAAACGCTGTTTAACTTGTGTTAATTTAACCAATTTTGACTTTTGAGCATCTTATTGTAAATACGTATTTTTTTAAGACTATGAAACATGTTTGCCTCTTATTGATCAATGTAGCAGTAAAATCATTTAATATTTTTCTAGTATAGGGGCTGATTTTTCAATCGCCTGATATCTTTATTTGAAGTTTTTGCATAATCAATTTTATTCAAAGGGTTAATATATTGGATGTTGGAAAAAATCGGCCTTAAATCTAATTGATGGGTTATCTGTATTTTTATAAAAATAAAAAACATCACAATGTGCAAATGTGTTAAAAATTTAATTGTACTTCTTTTCCCTTGATTTTATTAAACAAGCGTTTATAAATGTACTGTTAAAATTTGTATCAGAGCTGTAGGACTTGCTATAACGCGTGCTGTCAAAATGACGTGCGCTGTCAAATTGCGGTCACAGTTACACACTTGACGGAAAGCTGTGTTTCAATTGTATTCTAATCTCCCGCGCGATTCCGATTTATGTGTGTAGGGTTAAAGCTGACCAAGTTCATATAGATCAAAATATAGTATAAAATATCAGGTGTAAATAATGGAGATTAATATAAAGAATTACACAACAATCACACGCCATCCAAATATTTTTGAACAATGAAACTTCCATTAAATTGCATGAGTAATACTGTAGCCATAACTAGAACAATACAGTACGCGGCCGTTAAAACAACATAGCGAGTTTTAGAACAATGACGTCTTTGTCGAGGGTTGTCTCTGTCACTCGCGTGTGGCTTTCTCTTTCTAAACCTCGACGTGTTATACAGGGTGAAATTTAATACATTTGCATCCTCTTAAAGGGTCATTGTACTCATCATTATAAACAACTTTCACTATTTGACCAACCCTGAAATCGCGAAAAAGACAGCTGTTTCCTATCCCTACATTTTGACGAGTTATGCGAACATAAATGTAGGGAACAGCAGATTTTTTTACAGAGTACAATGACCCCTTAAGAGGATGCAAACTAATTACATTTCACTATGCATAAACGTTCGGGTGCTGTACGTAAACTTTGGATCCTACACACTCGCTGAATACTTCCGTCTACACCCGTCTAATGCGATGTTAAGCAGAATTCATGATGCTGTCGCAATAATGCGCTTCTAATATAGGAAGCAGGTTCAAATTCTCTTGATTATTCATATATTTTACCATAAGACTAAATAATGTTGCAGCTGTAGGAATTAATCACTTAGTATTGTCATGTATATCATAATTATGTTACATGTATATGGGTTGTTTGACAGCTTATGGTTTTTTCTCGATAGCCGAGCAATCTTGCAACTTAAATATATACATTTTTTTTATATAAATAAAATTCATTTTTTAAATGTTTTTCTTTTTAACTTCAGTTTTAGTGTTTTAATACTTTTTTACCGAATATTATGTGACCGCATGATAAATATGACAATCGCTAAGATCATGGAACTCTGTCGGCTTCGTCTGTCGCTATAGAGTACCTCAAGCACGGACTACGTTATCAGGCATAAACTCATGGTAACAGCTGTGATTTGGCTGACTGAAATAACAACTACCAATGAAATCACTTCACATGACTCTGGGAGCGTGTTAGATAGTTTTTTTTTGTTATTAAGCATTTATTTAAAAATCTCGATACTTTTGGCGATGTTATAAGGCTGTAAAGTCTATTTGTGACTCGATTACGATGTTAGAAGTCCGTGCTAAGGTATACTCTCAGCTGCCTCTCAAGCACGTAACACACAAATATCTGTAACTGGCACAAGTAGCTTGCATGCCATCGTGACGTTCACCAATTAGAAGTTGTTATGGCTCAATGGCATGCAACCTACTTGCATACTTTTGTGCAAGTTAGCGTGTATTTGCGGCTTTAAATTTGCCTTAGACTGCTTACCAGAAGCAATACTTTATGTGTATTGTATTGTATTATAAGTAGTTGCGAATATATTATAATATATAAATATATTATTTTGTATGTGATGGGATAGAATGTGTAGTATTATATGAGATGGCGTCGACTTGGCACTATTTCAACACTATTGCTAGTGGTGCCATCTATGGTGCTGCCTTTAGACCCTAGACAAGCATTAAATATAGAATATAATATATTTAATATGTATTTTATTACTAAAATATCTTAATATTTCACACGTACCACACCGCCAGGTCGTCACTAAGAAAATTAAAATATTTTTTACGTATTAGAAAATTAGTCTTCCATAAAAAGTTTTCTTATTTTAAAATCTAGTTTAATTCGGAAAGCCAAGTCGACGAAGGGATTTGGCCTTTTATATAAAAATCGAGGTTTATAGTACTAGATGATGTACATAATTTGCTTTGCTATGTTTTGTGAAACTTTGATCCAAGCGTTTATGCAGTCGCGCGATATTATTCTGAATGGGGTACTTGACTTGATGAGGAAAATTATTTACCACACACCGCATTAATTCTTCCGGAGAATCATTCGTATTTTGGACAAAAATTAAGGTTTCGTGATACATCTCCTTATACTTCTATTTTGGTTTGAAAAAAAATCTGACAAATTGCGAAGCGATCCAATAGTCTAGTGACATCTCGATCAATTAAACGTATCTTACAATATAGTCATATTTTACACCAGGGTTAAATATCTTGCTACATGTTTGAGTCTAGTGTAATTTGATATAGTTAGTCTATTATTATTTATTATTTAATAGCATTAAATCAGAAATATAATTTACAATTTTGTCATTTAAAAAAGAAATTACAGATATGACGAACATTTTTTCAAGTAGAGGCACAATTTATTATACATTATAATTATTCAGTCAATTACAGAAACACCGTCATAATACTATAGTTCAAAGAAATTAATATAGCATTTATAGCGCAATAGTGTTTACGAACTATAACACTGCGTTCTACTTTGTTGATTTTATAAAAATACATACAAAGTTGAATCTCTTTTTATATCTTCCCCTAACGATCAAAGTAATCAAAAATAAAGATAAAAAGTTTTGCTCAGAAAGACATACACAAATAGAAGAGTTCTTGATGTCTAATTAATGAGGGTTTTCTGAAATGACGTTCACCAGGTGGCAGCACTGAAACGTCAGGTCCGGGCACCTGTCAAGTCTGAATGTGCCTAGTTGTCTCTAGTGTGACGTTATATATTAAATGCAATGAATGATGAACGTCAACGCTTTCAACTTAAGTTAAAATGACTGAACGGATTTGGATGAAATTTGGCACATGGGTAGACCATGACCTGTATTAGGATATAGGATACTTTTTATCCCGATATTCCTACCCACGGGAAAGAACACTCTTAAGACTTATGCGGGTGAAACCGCGGGGCGCATCTAGTATATTTTATATTTATTGTCGAAATGGACGACCTCTTGCTAAAGTGGCGCCAACTGGTGGCGTGAATTTTCATGAAAACTCTCATTCATTCATTCATTCTCTTAATTCATTGTTATAAGATACAAATTGGAATGACTGACAGATTGACGCGCGTTCGGTAAATGAGATTCCGCAGATCTATTCTGTGATCTAACTTACCGTAAAAAGTTACGTAAAGTGAACTGTCATTCTACCTAATGCTAGGGATTGACACTATTGGCTCACTTCACCTAAGTTATCACGGTGAGGTTTGTACAGAATAGATCGGCTGGACACTTTAGGTAAATCGTATAAATTATTGCGCGACTGAATACTCGATACATACGTCGTATTAGAATAGTATTCATATCATAGTATTTATTAACGAGCTATTTTATTTATTGGTGCGATTTTCTTTTCATATCATTTTCTTTTTATGTATAGATTAATAATAAACTTCTTGTCTTTAAGATATGCATTTCAATAATGGAAGCATCTCGATCTAAGGGCCCGAAGATACTCTAACTGTAGCTTAGGATCAAACTTATTCTTTAAGTTTCCTTTTCAAATCGTATTTTAATCCTGAAAGAATAATCTTTACAAAATGTAGATGTTTTTATTTAGTAAAATCACAGGAATTTTATAGTTATCAGGGTATTGTACTAGTTTGAGAGTACTTATACATCTTTTTTTATTGCTCGCCTTAGTGCCTGGGAGATTTTATAAAATAACTTTTTTATTTTTCATTTCCAATCTTTTGTGAATTTACACTATGTACTATTCTTTAAGATGCATGAATTATGTTCAAAATCTTGTAAATATGACCTTTTAAGATTCCATCAGCACTCGGTGGCCTACAAACAGAGCTTAACACTGGCTTCTAAAATTATGGTCTAATATTGTTTTATACTTTGATTTAAAAAATGTAGACACTTTTACAATATTACTTTTAATTACAAATCATAACAGTTACTTTTGTAAGTATATGCACGTAGTACGAACGACGTATAAGGATCCGCAATCTATTGTATAATGCATGCTTCTTCAGAACACAGTGTACATAGGGCATCTTTGTTAAATCTTGTATATTGAGCTGTGTTCGCAATATGTTAAGCTTTAATTTAATTGTATTACGGCGAACGCACTTGCAGTGTATCTAGAACTTTTTAAATTTGGCATGCTGCGGTTACCTACGTAAAAGAACTAAACAGCGTATCCTTATTCATATTTTAAAACGCAACGTCTCGTTGTCAGTCCGTCCGTTAGCGCACTTATAACTCAAGAACTACTATCTGATTTACGAGATTTGTTGTTTTAATTCTTAGGCGGCTATGGCATTTTCTCTGGCTATGTTTTGTACAGATTGTAAGTTTTAAAATATCATTGCACATGGCCATGTTTTCAAGGCACAAGTAAAAAAAGACCGCAGCGTGCGCTAATTCAACGCTTATGTAAGCAATTACTTCTATTTATACTTTATAAAAAATAGTCACTCGTCTTTGGTTACAAATGTAAAGTAAAACTAAGAAAAAAACAAACACCATTTGCAAAGAGATATTGTGTAGTAAGTTTAATGAAATATATTTTATAGCAATAGCAGATGCCTTAAAATGAATAGTTGTAGCGTTACACCAATTAGAACATATTCCTCTAATACTGTTATTTACATATATATTTTGAAGTTGAGATTATATCCAATGCAAGGATTAAACACAAAGCAATGTACCTCCTTTTGTATGCGTAGTTAATTTGACAAACTAATAAAAAAGTAATATATAATTATTTTGTTTTATTTATCTTTCTATTTGCTTTTATTTTACTGTAACTAAATTTTTCTCAATCAGATGAACCCCACAAGGTTCACGGGCGGCGATTGTCAAACTATTATCTGTTTCACTGAAATGGCAGCGATGCGGCGAGCAGTCGGAGGTCGGCTCGCGGCGCCTCGAGACTACGCAAGCCGCCGAGGGGCCCCGCGCGGCCTTTTCTATTATATCCAACGTATCTATATTTTTTTATATTGCATAATATAAAGTTTATAATGCCTTGTCATGAAAACTGCTCGCCGTTTTACTGCCGGCCGCTGCCATTTCAGTGTGAATTGACCCAAAGGGCATTACGATAATAATAATCTTATTAAAAATGAATAGACCTGTATGCACGCAGTGGCCGGACAAGGAGACCCCCCACTTGGTGCAGCCACTGCGACCAGAGAGGGTCTAGCTAAAGGTCCCCTCTAGAGAAATCTCTTAAATAAAACAAGCTGATTTAATTTATCACAAAGTTTAATACTAGCATGATTCGGGATTGATACAACTTTGACCTTTGATATTGATGGTTTACAATGCTAATAAATTCTTAGTCATACAATAATTTATTCTATTTCTGAACAAATAGGGATCTAATTCGTTTGTTAACCATTTTCGTTTTTCTTTCAGTCCGACAGTATTTTTCTGTTAAATCATTCGATAATTCGTAATAATTCGATGTATTGAGCAATCATTTGTCAATGTTTGTATTAGATAATATTTACATATGTTATAAAAAACTAATTTATAAGGTATGTAATAAATTAAAATAATAACCGAACTGTGGACTTCCTACCTTATGTCTGCCTCTGTAATGGCACATTGGATTACTTTTTCCATATAAGCACCCGTCGATATCGACTTGTACTGACATTTTAGCGTTGTCGTATTTTAAATTACTTTGTACCATACATAGTAGATTTTGTATTGGAGAAATTTTAGAAAGAGAGGATAATGACATGTCTGTGGAAATTCAGAAAGATATTCTGAATTAATTTACACCTACAGCTCCAAACGCACAGTCAGAGACGCGTCATTAAAATCTCAATTAAAATTATAATTGTATCGATACTACTAACGGACACATACTCACAGGTTCTAAACTACCTACCTACTTACTTAAATAATTTATTGACAAACATTAATATAAAACAGACGGGAAATTAGAGCAGCTAACAATGATTAACTTCAATCTAATCTTATGTTCTTACAACTAATATAATTATGTACAAATCTTTATAACTGCTTACCAACTAAATTATGAATTTGAAATACGAAATAATACAATATTTATATGATTATATTAAGAAAAGATCAAGGTAATCATAGTCCAAGCAGGAAAGATTATACGATAAAATACTGTATATACCTAGTACCTACGTAAAGTCAGGGAAATTAATTGTTAAGCAAATTGCCTACCAACTTAAATTGTCCATTAATCAAATCACAATTGATATTCTTTGACAGTTGTATGAAATGGCTATAACACGGCAACTTGACGTAAGGTATCAATTTGCATATCCCGACTGTACCAACCTTTTAACAATTTTATAACGCG
This sequence comes from Lithophane semibrunnea, assembly GCA_947363905.1. NCBI lineage: Eukaryota > Metazoa > Arthropoda > Insecta > Lepidoptera > Noctuidae > Lithophane > Lithophane semibrunnea. Next base: position 2,219,945 of record OX376186.1, on the reverse strand, counting down.
TAAGAAAATATAATTCTTGGTCATAATAATGGTGATCAACCTGTAAACTTATAAAATATATTAGCATCTTCAAAAAGTAATTCTGATTTTGTTTAACAAGATTTAACCGTTTCTGTAAAATTTTGAAAACAAATGAAGAGCTATTGGAAAAGTTAGGTATTCTTGTAATAGGCAGGTATACATAACAGTTAGTTAGGTGATAATGTCACTAATATACCTATGCTCAATATATTGGTGAACACATACTTAAATAACATTTAAATAAATACAAGACATTACAAATAAGCTATTTGGTACATTTTGTTAATATCGACTGAAAAGTTCTTTCAGTACTTCTCTACTACTTCTCGTGAATTATTTGAATATTATGTGCACGTTATAATGCCAAATGGATAACTTTATATTAAGAAAATGGAATGATATAAATTATGTCATAATCATGATTACAGTTCACTTTTCCGACATTTTGGTCGAAAACATGCTTAAATAAAATACAACGAGTGACGGTTCAAACGGCTTCTGATTTTGCCTACAAATCACAGTTATGCCTCTGATACAAGCGAATGTGTCTGTTCAGAGCGATAACATCCACGTTTTAGGACGATCGCATTCTATCAAAACTCGCATTCAAATAAAGTCCAATAAATTCTGACGACACAACAGCTACAACATACAGTGTTCATTAATACCTAGGCTTATGATTATGGTGGGGGCGATGGGGCGAGTGCCAGTCGGGGTGGCGGGGCTCACGGTGGTGGTGGTGGTGGTGGTGGCGGCGCTTGTCGCGGGGGTGGGGTGCGGGGTACACGTCGGAGACCACCAGCTCGGAGCCGTCCTTGGGCGCCTCGCGGTCGTGGGGCCGGCGGGGGCCGTGCTTGGCCCCTGCGGCCTCATGCAGCTCCTCCCAGGCCTGGCGGTAGTACCGGTTGAGGCCGCTGCGCGACTCGGACGAGGACGAGTCCAGTGACCCCACGGTGTTGCAGTCAGGCGACACATGGTGTCGGTACCGCTTGCCGTCATTGTGCTTCCTGCTAATGATTGCATTTTGTTTAGTATACTGTTCTACTTACATATTAATTTGCAAGCATCTTAATTTAATTTAATAATTTGAGGGGTTTGAATCGCGTGCAATCGGAGAGGCCTATGTCCAGTAGTGGACTGCTGAAGGCTGATGATAATAATGATGAAGGGAATAGTGGTCGTCGTGTCCATCCTGGTTTTTTAACAACCAGAAACCAGATTTTATTTTATTGGTTTGGTATCTTGACACGTTGGGTGTTTGAACACTCAGTGATTTTGATAACTTTGCTGAATCAATAGCTTGATAGCAAGCTTATAAAGAGAGAATTTATCTAGGGACCTCGGAAGCTGGGCATGTCTAGAAACCTGATGTGTCGTTAAATACGATTAAGATGTATAAACCTTGTAAGATAATGGAGCCACTGTAGTTCAATAGTCATAATAGGCACAGAATGTGCTTAAAAAAAACAGAATTCTAAGTACAAATGTTTTAGATCACTCGCTTTTTTAATACAACATAAAAATACCCATAATTACAATGTGCTTTAGGTAGTATAATAGTGATATTATACGTTGTGTCGTTTGGCGCGAAGCGTTCATTGTGCATGTCGGTAAAGGGGTACCTACAAAGTTACAAGGCCCAGCCGGTGAAACACGTGAAATGTTTTAAAGCATTGTTTGTGAGAAGTGTGTTCTTGTAAGATTCCCCATCTCGCCAGGTGTGAAGCTGTGTATTGATTAAAACATGAAGGTAAACGAAGTTCACGTTTATTGTTATAACTGTTTTTGTTTGTGATTTTCCAACATGGCGCGTGCTTTCCAAATCCCGGTGCGTGTAGCGATGACATGGTGGTTGGTTAAACACAACAAATAAATACTTATACAATAAAACACAAAATAAAAATCTACACAAACAATTATTTTTGTTTTAACAAATCTAAACTGGCAACACTGTTCGCCATATTTGGCGCCATCCGCCATTTTGTTCTCTCGTTTAATCGCAGGTGGTCAACCACCATGTCAACGTAGTACCTTAAAACAACGCACTGGCTATAAGGGGTTGGAGAAGTGTCCGGCCCGATGCGTGTGGCGATGTGTTCGGGCGAACTCGCGCCTGCCGACCTGCTGGTCGGGGAACGGGAGGGCCAAGAGCGTGTACCAGCGGGAGGGCAGCTCGCGAACCGCCGGCGGCGGTCGCTTTGGACCCCCGCTGCCGTACCAATCACTCATGTAGTGTGTCGCTTTAACCTGATGCTCTTTGTCTCGCCTGGTAAGCGAGGAGCTAACCGTTTACTTCTAGTATGGTGATTATGAGAAATATACTGTGATCGTTATGTAGGTATGAAGGTCTAATAGGTATTCTTCAGATGTTATTCCTTTGATTCTGGTATAGACAAATCGCACATTTCTTCTTCAAATCAAACGCTAAAGCGTGGAATGGGTGGTTGATGTTTATATTGGATAAATCTGTGTAGGTAAAGTTAAATCGCATGTAGAATTTGGATACAACATGTCGGTGTTGAACACAACAGGGTAAAGGCTCATGCAAACTGGCGCGATATCGCGGGCGCGACAGGCAGCGCTACCCTTGTCGCGCCCGCGATATCGCGCCTGTTTGTGGGAGCCTTAAACAGAAATGTTAAATTAATTATTCTGATAGGTATATTCAAAAAATGTCACGATAAATTGTAAAGTACCTATCTTTAGTATATCTGTGTAGATAAGGTCCTTATTATGTATGTCTATATTTAAGCTTCATAAACTTTAAGGTACTACCTGACAGGCGTCTCCAACTTATTCTAAAGACCCATATTGTTTAAACAAAGTAAGACCGTTGATTACCTAAGCTACTTGGTTCTTCTAAATATCTCAAGCGACCTCGTTACCCCTGCCTACTTTTCTACATACTTCAAACAAGTCAAATCAGTGTGCTCTCACCTCCTGACGAGGATGACGATGGTGGTGATGATGGCTATGAGGAACACCAGCGCCCCGAAGGCGCCCAGGGCGACCACGGCGCCTATGTTAAGCCTAGCGCCAACGGGGTCGCGCCTCTCTCCGTCAACAGACTGTGGCACGTTCACGCGAGGTGTCTGCTCCGCTCTAATGTTGTTGCCGCTGCCGAGGATCTGAAAATGTGTTTGGCGTAAGTTTCATGGGTTTTTTAATAGCACACTTCCTCACACTTGTCGACTTTGTCGCCGACTTTTGTTTTGCCAAATAATAAGTTAGCATATTAACGGATATTAACTTTACACGCTCGAGGCCAAAATTGTCCTAGCGTCACGAACGGATGTGTGGAGCGGACACCATGCTCCGTGGACCCGCGCGAGTTTTGTAGTTTACACCCTGAATGTAACACAAACTAACCTAAGTAGGTCACGGGATGCTTTTCTGCGGGCTCCATGCGCTGGTTAAGTGGCTACTAAGTTATGACAGACAATAAACGCTTGAAGAGTGAAAGCAAAGTATCTTACCTGGTTCTCCCTCGGGTGGCTTGCCACAATAATATGCGGGATATGGCTGGTCGGGGAATCCTGGTTATCAGGCACAGTGGTCTTCCTCTCAGGTGGGCGCTCATAAGTCCTCGTAGTCGGTCGTTCTGTGGTCGGCTTAGGCCTTAGTCTGCGTGGGGGCTCCGCTGTCACAGTCGCGAAGGGAGTAGGCGACGACAAGGGCCGAGGGGAAGTGCGTGGTCGCGTCGGCAGGATGAGCCGGGGGCTGGTCGGGGAGGGAGCGGGCACCGAAGTTGTGGTCGCCGGCGGATTCGTGGTCGTCGACGGCGTTGTCGTTGTTGGACGTTGTTCCTCTGAAAATAAAGAGATAATTTAGGTTGGCTACGAAATTATAGCTTTTAACCTATTTGAAAACTAAGTATCTAAGTAGGTAGGTAGCTAATCGCGTCCCACTGAATCGCTCCCTACGCGCCTCAGCATCAGTGCCACCATACCTGTCCTCGGAGACGCTTGACGCGTTACACTTTTTTGGGTAGTGGTCCCGAACTATAGGCGTAAGTCTTTTTACTAACCGTTACTAATCGCCATTCAAGATGACAGGCGGTAGTCCGTGTTGAATTTATAAGTTACCTGGCACTCCCCCCAGCCTGTGCCGGCGCTCCTGGCGGCTGAAGAGCTCCAGAGGGGTGGGAACCTCTACAATCTCTTTCTTCTATCACATAACTTACGCTGACAGTTGGGCGCTGGCTTATCCCAGAGGCCGTTGGCGAGGCAGGCAATCCTCTTGGCTCCCTGCAGCCTGAACCCTGCAGCACAGGAGTACTCAGCTACCGAGCCAAACACTGAGGAGTTGTGGGTGACGGAGATGCGGCCGTTGGGAGTCGGAGGGGGCTCCTCACAGTGTACCACTGGTGAAACAAAAACAATCGCATAAAGGCTGGTGCAACAGTACAGGAATCGTTGGCGCGTACCCAAAATTGGAACTAACGGCACCATTTTGTTTTTTCAATACAATTATTTCTGAGTCAACTTTTGACCAAAAAGACGGTCAATGTCATTCCAAAGATCCTTGTAGTATGTGTGGAGGCTAATATTAGCATCTGAGAGGTTCGATCAATAGTTACACTGCGCTCGTCCTGCGCCGATTGTAACTTGAATGAATAAGACCAACCGTCACATCTGGGCGGAGGTCCGTTCCAGCGCTCGTCGATGTCGCACACTAGGCGGGCGCGGCCCACCATCTCGTAGCCCGCCTTGCAGGAGTACTGCACGTGCGACAGGTAGGACACGGAGCCGTTGAGCAGCTCGTATGAGCCGTGCGGGATCTCTGCCGGGAAACCGCACTCGATACCTGCGGGACACGGAAAATTTTATAGAAAGAACAGATGGAATAACATTCATTTGTCATACAATAATAACCCCACCGCCATCGCTACGTTGAGATCGTGGTGGAGCTTGCGTGCCCCTATGAACTCTAGTTCTGTACTGTACTTTACTTTTCCGAAACAGGTTTAGAGTGAGGAGTCAGACCAAAAGACATAAGCGCGCAGGGCAGCATGAGGCGAGCTGTTGAGCAGTAGCGACCGGTCTGTGGAGTCGCTCCCTTCCGGGAGAAGTCCCTGATCGTCCCTGATCTTCCACCTCTTTCTTGCCCATAATGGCCGGCTTGAGTGGAGACTCCAGCAGGCTTGAGTGGCTTGAAAGTATTCTATCTATCTATCTATTCGCAAGAGTGTCTGAAGGTTACTAATGGTTAACTTAATATTTATTATGACTGTATGGTATCGGTCGGTCTACCTATAAAAATAAATACAATACTCACGTTTACAAACCGGTGGGAACTCATCATAGAAGCCGGTGTCGAGGCAGGTCCGCACTGTGGGGCCCACGAGAAGGTGCCCATCATCACACGAGTACTCCACTGACGCACCCACTTCGAAACTGTCAGCTGACATGGTGGAGTTCGGGGGCTGCTCAGGACGCCCGCAAGCTTTCGGTTCTGTAACGAAGCAGAGGAACCGTGAGTCAAGTGATGAGGAAACCAGGCGAGCCAAGGCCCTATTTAATATATTATTACAATACGACATATTATTTGTCAAACAGTGCCAAAATCGACACATTTTCACTACAAGTGAAGTCAATGCTATAGGAGAAAAATATAACACTTAAAAAATGTTCGAATTGCCGGTTTTGCGCAATAAGCCCCAAATGTCTCTCGGTACCAATAAATGAATGACCTTTATGATCAAGTTATAGTCGCTAGCAAAGTAGATAGGAATATAATAAAAAGCTAAAATTCAAGTTGATGTGGCGAAAAGCTGCCGGATATAATGTGAATGAAAAAAGGATCAAGTTTGGTATTGACCCAAGTACGGCTGTACGAATAAGGGATCAAGTTTGGTATCGACCCAAGTACGGCTGTACGAGTAAGTGGTTGCAGAGCGTTGGATCCCCGGTAGGGGTTGGTTTTCTCTACCACGTGATAACCGTCTCGCCCCGCAGAGAAGCGATTTGTTATTTCATAAAAATTAAAAAAAAATTGCATCAGAATGACTTTTACGTGAAGTACAAACTTTAAAATAACCAAACTGGCCAATCCTGAATTTGGTACGGTTATACGACTATAAGTACCGAGTAGGGTTAGGTAAAATAACGATTACAGAACCAAATCAACTAACCGCGTCTCCACGTGGTACCTACCGACCGACCTACTTGTCTGCCTACCTCGAAACTGTTTTTATAAAACCACGCGGAAGCGCCGAGGAATTGCGGTCTGTGGCTGATATAACAAGGTCAGGCATTTAAGGTGCACTTTCCGCTGCGCCCGGAGAAGATGCCATCGAAAAGTGAAGGTGAAGATATAAGCAGTAAGTAAGTACTCTAGATACAAAAAAACTAGAGGTTCGTATAGTTAGAAGTATGGATAAGACTAGGATCAGTCTGCCTAGACTTTTCTCAACTATATTGGGGTCGGATTCCAGTCTAACCGGATGCAGCTAGATGCCAGTATTTTACGTGGAGCGACTGCCTAAATCTGACCTGCACAACCCAGTAACTGGGTAATACGATACCCCTTGGTAAGACTGGCTGTCAGACTTTTGACGACTCGTAACGACTGTCAAATATCCACGAATGACAGCCAGGACAAACGGCATGTAACGTGTTTTCCGAAGCACGGAGGAGTCTCGGTATGTAAAGATGGTCACCCATCCACGCACCAACCCGAGCTTAACCGGATGGATCGACCCGCGCGGCTGTTATTACCTAGCCACGACTCGGATGTGAAATAAATAATAAACAATGACTTAAAAAACTTCTTGGGACACTAATTTCCCTACCATTTAATTTAGTTGGCGACACAACAACAAGATGGCGTGGTGAGCACTAACACGTGAACACTAAGTACTTAAAAACTACGGAAATCAAGACCAAAACTGTTTTCCTTTTGCCTCAAGTCAAATTGAAGGACAAAAACTCGAGTTCATCACCGCGAGTAGTACTTATTGAAAACAAAATACCAATTTGTCAAGTCTGTACAATAAGGGAACCAGCATTCTACGTTAACGTAATACATAAAAAATATAATCGCAAAAATAGGTGCATAAAAAAATACATTCGCAGACATAGTATTTGCATTAGCCAAAGTTAGGTACCTAATCGCTGTCGAATAGGATCACGTCCCATCCGAGCCCCTGTGCGGTGCACGAATTAGAAAAAATCACAATTTCGCAATCGTAAAATACACATAAAATTAAACAGTTTGTTAAAAACTTGGCAAACTCAACCAAAGTAGACATTATACACAAGTCAAACTTCTCAAACGCCAGTCGTAAAGAAAAAAGAACTTACGGTGTTGACAGATATAGTTGAGTCTGGCTTGGCAGTCGGTGTCTGCCCACAGCCATCCCTTGCTACCGTCAAAGCGGGCGCAACCCTCGCCGCCTCCAGGAGCGTTCCAAAAGGACACGGTGACGTCGTTGCCGTTGACCCACTTCCAGTTAGCAGGGTCTTGGGGGTCCCGAACTGCCCCGATCCAGTACTGGCTGCTGCTGTCACTCCTGTAGGTTCAAAAGAAGAGCTGGTTTGAAGACGTGTTCCTTTAGGGGGTCGTAATGTGGGCTGGGATTGTTCTTAGGAAGCTGCTCAATTTAAAAATAAATCAAAATTAACTATTTTGACGGAGTTATTTAAAATCGTCAACCCGTCTTGAGCACGCCGTGGTGATCAATGCTCGTGCCTTCTCTGTCTGAGTAGAGGTGTTTGTCCTGCAGTGGGACAATAATAGGCTGGTATTATTATTTTAATCTATTTATATGATTAAAGGAACACAACAAAACCAAACAAGTAGGGGTATATGGCAGGGAGTGCCTTATCAAAGGCCAAGCAGAGAATCGCAAAAGTATACCCCACACTTTGCGAATCTTTTTACAATACTAAAATGCCATTAAAATTGCCAAAACATCGTTTATACCATTCCCCCTCTAAAAAGCTTATTTTATTCACTGAAAACAGTGAATAAAAAGCACTTTTAATCACTGTTTTGGTGTTTGAATTTAGAACACCAATATATTCGAACTCCATCTCAATGCTATACAAACTCCTATTTGATTTGATTTTCGAACAACGGTTTAGCATTAGAATAAAATCTGTTTGTGTTCTTTGCTATCATTAGTAAAATTGGCGCTATTTTAAATATTGTAAGTTGTACGAACAAAAAGATTAGGGTTACTTAATAATAAATCGATTGAAAATGTTGTCAAGTGATGAAGAAGATGTGTTAACATCTGAGTTTATGAAAGAGGGGGCGGCCGATATAGTAGAAAACTTGCTACCTAACAAATCACAGCTGGTTTACATCAAAGCCTACGATGAGTTTCGCAAATGGAAAAATGAAAATCAAGCTTTTGGCACATTTTCAGTCTGTTTTCCTAACTTATTTTAATGAGTTGTCGAAAAAAAAGAAGTCATCGACCTTATGGAGTATGTATTCTATGCTACGGTGTAGGTACTATAAAAACAAGGCATAAAATTGACATAACAACATACTCGAAGCTGCATGTTCTTTTTCTCGTAGTCATGGTATAAAGCATAGTATGCAACTCTTGAATAAAACGGATTTATATTTAGGCACAGGCATTTCGTTTTTTTAAATTCACTTTTTAATAATTGGAGGAGGAGCTTGTGGCTAAGTAATAACAGCCGCTCGGGTCGATCCATCAGATTAAGCTACGCTTGCCGGGGTTGGTCCGTGGATGGGTGACCATTTTCACATATCGAGACTCCTCCGTGCCTCGGAAAGCACGTTAAGCCGTTGGTCCCGGCTGTCATTTGTGGATCTTTGACAGTCGTTACGAGTCGTCAGAAGCACGAAAGTCTGACAACCAGTCTAACCAAGGGGTATCGTATTACCCAGTTACTGGGTTGTGGAGGTCAGATAGGCAGTCGCTCCATGTAAAATACTGGTATTCAGCTGCATCCGGTTAGACTGGAAGCCGACCCCAACATAGTTGGGAAAAGGCTAGGCAAATTGATTGACTTTTTAATAATTGGGTACCTAATTATTTTTTTAATTGATGATGCAGTCCCACTTCTTACGACTGGCTACAAAAGTTTCCATCATCATCGTCATCTGCCTAGGCTCTTCCCAACTATGTTGGGGTCAGCTTCCAGTCTAACCGGCTACAAAAGTGTCCAAGATGTTATAACTTATCGGTTTATACAAAGTAGAGTAAGAGAAATTATTTGTTTAAGAAATTGACTTTAAATTAAATAATAGGCACAGAAGTACCGATTCAAATCACATGAAATGGCTATACTTATCACGGTGTGTTAATTCGATAAACAATTATCTAAGAATAATTAATAATATAATTGTGGTTATTAGAAAAAGTGCATTGAATGACGATTCCATGCACTTACATGAACTTAGAGAGTTGTCTTGCTGATTCTAATGTTTATAACTCTGTAAATCCATCTATATCTAAGTCTATTGTATATTTTTTTGACGATAATAATGATTATCATCAGCCAAGTTATCTCTATACCACAGCTGGTCGAGGAATCGCTTTTAAACACTCTAATTACTTGGTATATAAACCTGGTAGTGCAGATTCTACACTATCTCTCAACATAAATCTGACATGGGCTAGCTAGACTAACATGCTAAAATAGGTTTTATTTTTGTTACTGGTATTTCTAATTCTTTACAGTTAGTATTTATTTAGAAGTAAGAATTAAAAAATGTTAAATATTTAAAATATAGTAACAACAACATTGATTTCAATTTTGTTATACACCTAAACTTTCGCAGCGTAAAAGCATTATCCTATAACGCCAGCAATTTGTAGTAACCCTGAAAACAACACATTATCTACAAGAAATCGCAGACATTTCGCAAAGCACACAGCAGTAGCAAAAATCAACAACTCAATTTGAATGTTTCAAACTGTTCATAACCACGATCTCGAATATTATAGACGAAATAAAATTAATTTGTGACGTCTACATAACAAAAACATCCAATTAATTGAGCCGAAATCGAATCATGAGTCCATCTCGACATGAAAGGGCTTAGCAGAATAATTGGTTCACTGTTGATATATTGGTTGATGGTAGATATGCGCCATCAGACAGACATGGCCGCCATGAGGTGGCGGTCGCCAGCGTCCCCACCAGATCTATAGATGTCTTGTGCCGTGTATCATAGTTATACCTAATGGAACAGTATTAAATTCCCGTCCGGTACCCCGCCCCCCGCGCCCCACTTCCCGCTGCCTGTCTGGGTTATTGACTAGGAATCAAAGGGGAAATTGTGTATGGAACATTTCCAAGTACTTACCTTCCTAATCGTATTTTTAAATATTTGTTTCCTAACTACTTACTAATCTTTTATAATAATTAAATATTTATCACAAATGACAGTATTCCTTGGAAAATCTGTAATAGTCTTATCGATAAATAAAAGTAAATTCAAATAATATTATTTTTAATCCAAAATTTTTAGTTATGTACCTACTAAGGTGGTGCTAATCGACCTATTACGTCCTTCATCATAAACAAGTCAGTTACAAAACACGGTACGGCTTACATAGGGGCAATATTAATTTTAGATTATAAAACTCCTTACTTTTCCAAAGCGAAGCTTAGTTAGGAAAGGTTGTACAAATGTTCGTGGAAGAACTAAAAGGAGAAGGTGAGACGAAAAGGCTATTTGAGAAAATGGTTTTAATTTACGACGAATTCATTGTTTTTAAAAATAAATAACTTCTCAACAGCAGTTATATAATGGAGGAAAATATAAGTTTTCGAAGAAAAACTCCTTGCTTTTCCTGTGAAGCTTAGCAAAGAAAAATTGTACAAATTTTTGTGTTAGATATAAAAGTAAGCGGTGAAAGGGTATTGTTTTCTTAAAATAAATAATAATTTCACAACACAGACTTCTCCCTTCATCCTGCGTAACGTGGTAGGACTAACATAAGGAACGAAAATATTAGTTTTCGAAGAAAAACACTTTTCAAGTGAAACCAAACAAAGATTTACGTAAAAAAAGTTCTAACTGTGGACGAACTAAAAGCAATGAGAAGAAAAGTCTATTTTAGAAAATGGTTTAATGTTACGAGGGTATAATTGTGAAAGGAAAATAAACTTTTAGGCTTTACTTTGGAAAAGTAAGTAGTTTTCTACTTACTTTTCCAAAGTAAAGCCTAAAAGTTTATTTTCCTTTCATAAGTAACTCGTACCATGTAGCGTGAGAAGGGAGCAGGCTGTGTTGTGAAATTATTTATTTTAGGAAAACAATTATACCTAAAAGTGTCATGTTGGTATGTAAGTGTAGTTGGAAATGGTGGTGGAGGAACTAAAAGTGATCGGTGAGATGAAAAGGCAATTTGTGTTACGAAGATATTTTTTTTTCAGAAACAAATTACCTATTTCCTAACTCAGTTGTTATTTTCAAGAACTAAAGAAAGTAAATGCATAATTATAAATTACCTACTTATATGTAGATTTGTATGTAAAATGTGACGATTTCAAGATTTCCGTTTGAGCAAAGCAAGATTTGAATTTTTTATAGGAATGATTTATTCTTCAATCGAAATTCTTCATTGTACATTACATTGTAATTAGTACCTATTTACCTAGGAACCTATTTTAATTTAAATAAATTTCAAAAAGGTTTCCAAGACCTGATGCAGGATGAACCATTCATAAATTAATAATCGTGATTTGATTGAATACGAGTCAGACAGCATGGCGTGTCGGGAGTGTCCAGCGGATGCAATTATCCAGTACCTACCCTGATGCAAGGGTTGGAATGTTGTGTTTCAACTCACACGCGCACACAGGATTATTGTGAGGCTGTGTTTTGGTTTGAAGACCGACGTTATGGAATATTGCAGTAGCGGATGCGGATAACAAACGAATTGTGATTACAAGTTATGTCCGTTAAGCACGTTAAGCCGGTGGTCCCGGTTGTCATTTGTAGATCTTTGACAGTCGTTACGGGTCGTCAGAAGCTCGAAAGTCTGACAACCAGTCTTACCAAGGGGTATCATATTACCCAGTCACTGGGTTGTGGATGTCAGATAGGCAGTCGCTCCATGTAAAATACTGGTATTCAGTTGCATCCGGTTAGACTGGAAGCCGACCCCAACATAGTTGGGAAAAGGCTAGGGAGATGATGCTGATGAAGTTATGTTCGTTTCATTGAGGAGGAGCCTCCAAGCTGAGCCCCGGCTGGTAATTTTTTTCATACTTACTCGACTCGGACGACTTTTTATGGAAGCCATTAGGTATTTTCCTTCTACTCGATAGAAATACGCGAATGGAAACACCATACTATACTTATGATAAGCATTTATATTGACAGTAACGTAAACAACAACATGAGTTCTTACAGTCATTACATAAGGTTGGCAACATTAGGTACATTATCGCAGAAAAACTCCTAACTTTGTCAAAGTGAAGCCAGGTAAGGTGGAAAGAAAGTTCGAGAGCTGTCGAAGAGCTTAAAGACTGTTCTAGAAAATTTATGGCCTTTTATTAGCCGACTTCTTCAAAAAGGAGAAGGTTATAATGTTCGTTTGTATTTTTTTTGGTGTATTTTCATCTATATTTTCGAAGGTGTAATTTTATTAAAGAAATGATATGAAATGAAATAACTACCGAGACATTTAGAATAAATGATACCATGGAACTGGTCTGATGATGGATCCGGAAGTTGGCCATGGGAACTCCTCAATCAAACAAGATAGCACCTTCGTGTTTGGACTCATTAGCTATGTATTAACAAGTGCTTTGACACTAGGTGATTTTCAGGGTCTGATGAAGGAACCGGAAGGTGGCCCTGGCAAAACCCTTTTTAGTTCATTAAAAGCTTATTTACTTATATTTAATTTGTCAATTAGCCTTTTAGATACCAGTGATAGGTTGATGAGGCTTCTAGTTACCAGACCCAGTGGCGTAATCGCGTAACACACTTTCAATCCCGATCTGAAGGGTTTTGAAGGAAATTTATAATCCAATGCTCAAAATGTTTGGAAAATTCGTCTGCTTGACAATGTAATGAATGTAGTCGAATTTTCAAAATGAAAGGCATTGCATTTGCAATTGTGTTACGCAATTACCGCGCTGGTGTAAAGTATCTAACACAAACATTATTCCTATTATCAGGCGATAAATAAAAAAACGAAATTGACTTTTTTACCGGAAGTGCATAACAGTATCCATTAGGATTCCAATCAAAGCGCGGACGCTGCCTCCCCCATGATGCCAGACATATAAGGGACCTGTGTACAGTTATTAATATGCAGTCCTTTGATAGTGCAGACACATAAACTGTACATACGGCTCTTTGAATTGGCACTATTGATTTTAGGGTGAGGTGTTCCGCGGTCATAATAAGGCAATTTGTCCACCATTTCTCGTTGTGTGTAGTTGATGGTTGGTCTTCTCATTATTTCCTCTTAGTATTTTAAGTGCAAACATGTTACTAACAATTTATTAACAGTAGTAGTTGTCCGAAAATATTTTTTTTATTTTTTATATTGTACACATGAAACAGCTATGGAATCCTAAAAATGGCCAAACATATTTAAAACTAGTGTACAATGGGCGGTATTATCGAACAAGGCGGAATAAAATTAAGGAGTGGAGAATAAAATAATTTGACGTCACTTCATCTACATGAAGTGACGTCAAAATGTCTCTCCGTAATTTCCGACTATGTAAAAAGGCAGTCTTGTTACACAGTCGGATGGTCAGATAAGTAGACAGAGATATATTATGTTTCCTAATAACTAGGTGCCTACCCATCGACGCGTCTGCGGCTCGCTTCAAAACTAGCCACTAGCGCCTGCGGTCGCGTGTAAAATAGGTCTTACGAACACAGACATGCTACATTAATTGCGTAATAATGCTGCTTTATATAATCCAGGCCTTATGGTAACATAAGCCTAGTACTCACAGATTTACACCGTTAATGCACAGTGAGTGAGCACACGCCCTATAATCGCCGTCGGTCACTTCCTACGATATGCATTATGCATTTGATGCTGGTTGGTGGGTAGCTCACTCATGTGTGACTGCCTTTATGATAACTGATTCTTTTGTGGTTCTAAAGATGTAGGTAAGTAATGGAGGTAAGTTCTAGATAAACAGGGTATCGCAATTATCCATATTTCGCGAGATGGATATTTCACGAAATTCGAACAAGTACGGCCGTATGCAGCTGGGACTCAGACCACATTTCAAGCCTTATAAGTCTTTGTCCAAATAATCGATGGATAGATGGATTGATGGAAGTAAACTGAGAAACTGAGGAAGAATTTTTGAATATTCTTCCCTTAAGGGTGTGAAAATAGGGGATGAAAGTTTGTTTGAAACTTCCGTCATTTGCCGATTTTAGATCCCATGGAGCACACGGCTTGTAATTATTATATTTTTCGAGAGTGACCATCTGCTTTTCAGAATATAGCATACTAGCCTTTTCTACACCTAAAACACCACATACCAGTTTAATTAATTAATGCCTTCAACAAATCCGTGGTCCAACTACGATACACCCGAAGACAACTCAAACCTTTCGCCGCCGTTATTCCAAATTGATCATAAACGTAAACCGTACTGCCGTAACGTTCGACATACGGACCGAATCGGATTGGAGACGGCGGCGCGTACGGGACACAGCCCGTTGTCTTAAATATACTCGTTTTGAACCGTTACGTGCCTCCGAGAATGGTTTCTAGTGGATTTAGATACTGTACACCGAGTGCCAGTGAAGTCTTGAAGGTCTGTTGATTGTTGGTATGTCGCCTGACTCGTTGGTCTACTGATCACAAGCGCTACTGCTGAGCATGAGGTCCGGAGTTCGATTCCCAAGTCGAGCAAAGTGTTATTAGGTGTCTTCATCAGGAATTTCTCAGTAGCAGTTGTTGTGCTCGGTTGATGGCAATAGGCTTGCCCCCTATTACATGGGACTTAAACATAACTGGTAAAATGAGGGTATACCTACTATATAGGCAGGCAGCACCTCTGCCAAACAATTCAAGTGCCTAAAAGGTTATCAGTTCTCCATTTTGTCTATTTCTATTAAAGTAACACTTTGCGACTACATAGTAACTAAGTGAACAAGTTGACATGACTTAGTATTTTAATACACTTTCCCCTTTTCTTGGCTGATAAGTGGAACTTTCTCAGTTATTACATCCAAGGCTCCATAGTGTTTAAAATGCGAAAATGCTAGACTATGGTTGTGATTACAAATATAAATATTTGTGCAACAAGACCTGGTTTCCATTCCACCATAATTATGCCTACTAATTCTTACTAGTATACCTGGGAAGACTGCTCTAACAGGTATGGTCAGACAGGTAGGTACTTCAGGGGATCAGTCTGTCTCCTTCAAGTTGTCAACAATCATCTAACTTACAGCATTCAAGTTTATGCAGCACCATCTTGAATTCCGAACCGAATTACCAACGTCGTAGTATTAACTTATACAATTATTATCAAATCCATCGTGAAATTGACTGGTAACATGTATAGTGGAAACATATAACATCAGTGTTGTTCGATAGACGTTGACAGATGACGCGTGCCGCCGTGTATGGGCTGAGACCATTTGTGTTTTATGTGATGACGAAATAACCGTGAAAGTGCATGGTGAGGCAGGGCAGAGTGATCTAGTACTATGTTTTTGTCGTAGCTGATAAACCGCTGATTATACTTTTTAGTTGGAGCTGGACTCGGTTACATTCGTTTTGGCCTAAATTTTAAATATCCATGAATGATGATTGTGTCGTTAAAAATGTCTCATTTTGAAACACATGTGATTTCAGTAGTTAGGTTGATTCATGATGTCACAAGAACTTCACAAGTATACAAGTATTGTTTCTACGAATACAGTAACTTGACAATCATAGCACAAAAATCAACAGCTTAAACTGCCAAAAGCATTGCTAAGTAAAACATAGCTCACTCACCGGTGTCGCCTCCAGAGCTCCCAGCTGATGAAACCCTGCAGCGCCGGGTTGCTCTCGTCAACCAGCGTGCCGCCGCGGGACCGGCAGAACCCGAGCGCATCCCGGAACGACGCCGGTTGCCGGTCGTAGAAGATGTAGCACTTCCCGTTGTATGTCGCCGTACTGCCCGGCGGCTGATCCCGGAATTGAGGACACCTCTCTATCGGCAGCGCCTGGTCCGTGTAAACAAACGCTTCGCAGATCGACAGCTGGGACGGTGCTGAGGATTCCAAGTGCACGCTGACGAAGGCACCCGGCATGGGGGGATTGCACGGCAGGAAGAGCGGCTGCCCCTCCTCGATGAAGCCACTGAACCGGTTGCAGACCGGGTTGGTGCCCAGGTCCGGCCGGTTGTTGCCTACTCGTACCACGATGACGGGCTTGTTTGCACCTGGAAGCAGAGAAGATGAGTTTTAGGTTAAGGCTATAAAGGGAGAGGATGGGATCAGAGGGGGAACATAGGTTTATAGGTTTAATCAAATTATAAGTGAAAGACTAGTGCGATAGCGTGCTGTAGCTGGACCTGTATATACGAATTTTGTTGGGACTGTGAGTTGTTTTAGAACACTTAATATCTCTTTTAGCCACCTTTAAATTAGTCGCGTAATAACTAAAATGCTATTCAAAGCAGAAAACGAAATTCATTAATTTATTTTAAAACTTGCTGCCAATGTTTCTCTACAACGGCTGTTGTGCAACTCGCGACGTGCGACCTGTGCATCTTGACTTACACAATACTTGCATTATAGTACTCGTGCTTTACACATCTCTGAAAATGGGGCAGTGTTGCAAAACTGATGAATTGTATTCGGTTTTCAAATAAACAGCTCAGTCATTTTCCTTATTTTAAGAGCGAAATGTTGTAGGAGCGCTACGTTCGGGTTGGCATGATTCGGCACAGCCATTTGGCTTAGCTCTAATAATGCTAAGCCGGCCCGAACATGATTCAACGAGAGTAGATCAGGAACCGAACGGCGTGTGCCGATCGGCACAAGCCGATTGTAAGCCGAATATGTGTAGTAATTCTTTCAGGTCAACTTTATTGTTCAACAAATACTGCCGACCCGAACTAGTACGACTTAGAAAACGTTGTAATCTGTTAACTATCGATTCGTAATTTTAAGAAAACTTTGTTTTTAGCTTGTGAACCTTTATAATAACGACCTCTTATGTAAGTACGCTACACCTTACTTACAATAGGCTCTCCGCTTAACAGGTGGGACAGAAATATAGGTAATTGGCAAAATGAGGGTGAAGGAACCGCCTAACACTTCGAGGAACACAGGTGTGACGTTATGTTGTGTTGTGTACACTTTGTTAAGTGTCCAAGAAAGCGCCAACCTCCCATAGCCAACAGAATAGAGGTACACTGAGGCACAAGAATAATCTTACGACGGCTTCGAGAGACTTCCACAGAGCGCGCAGTGTGCGGTATTGCGCTTTCTAACAACCATTTAATACAAGACGACCCTTTACACTGTCATTACGGCTTTGACAACGAGCGGCGACAAGCACCGCCGGGCGCAAATCACTAGTCTGCAGAGAAAGTTATCTGACAAAATTGCAGGAAAGTTACTAAGATATTGCGGAATGATGGTTTGACAATAAGTGGCAATTTCAGATTGGTAGCTTTGGCTTGAAATATGTATTTTAATATATTATTTTATTTTAATAACTTTATCGTAAAAGGCTAATCAAGACATTAATTAACTGACAGATTGTGAAACTTCCGGTGAGACTGGAAGCCGACCCCAACAGAGTTGAGAAGAGGCTACGCAAGTTGTGTTGATGATTGTCAAACTTGTGTTAAAACACCATTTATTAAAACATTAGAAAAACAACTGTTATTATTAGTTATTTCGATATAAACGTACATAATAATATATACTCCGTTATTTCAAGATAGATACTAATCTATTTACCATTCACATTAAAAAAATAACTCTTAAGTGCTCTTAAGTGTAATTTCAACAACATCGTTATTTTTCTAACGCTAGGGATTAAATGGATTATAGGTACTGTGATTCCTGAGATAGCAACTTACAGCCAATCAAATCAAGAGATTTCCAGTCTGTCTTTTTACATTGTTGTGAATTAGCCTTCAATTAGCCTATCACAGACTTTAACATGCGTCCGACAGTCTGTTAAACCCTTTCAGAGAACGGATACTTTTAATATGTTTTTCGCTTTATTATAATATAACTACTTATCCATTACGTATTATAATCTAAGAGTAATTCAATGATAACTAGAAAGCGTCACGGAACTCCTTCGGTCAATCATCTGGTAAATTATCAACGGAAAATTGCAGATAATTGAAAAAATGCAACTCACTTTAGGGCAGATAATTTGGTCCGAGTTTTATTTACTTTCCACTAACAGCAACAACTAGGGTATAGAAATACCCTAGTCACCCTAGGACCTCATGTGCCGCAGTCGCACACTAGTCCAAGATGCAGTCAAAATAAATCTGTAATTCTGACAAAATGTTTTAATTTTTATCTCAATTTGAAATCGATAGTTTAATTAACATCAGAGTCGCAGCATCTGATACAAAAGTCTCCGTTTAAAGTTAACACAAGGTTAACTCATATTTACTAAGATTTAGAGATTAACCTAACGTCCTTTTGATTACAGCCGAGTTCCGTGCGACTTCGGAAGTGTATTGTCTTTTAAACTATTCTTTGTATGTCCGTGATGAATAACAAATTACGCAGTGATTGGTGTATTTCTTTTGACACTTCCTCGTTCCTCTGAGAATGTAGGAACTATTATAACATCGTCTGTATCACTGAAGGGTTAGGGCACAGTAGTGTTGTACCTACCTACATTCATATTTATATCACGTAGGGTTCCGTACCAGCGATATTTAACACTGCGTTTCTTACTTTCGTAAATTATATTTTAACAAAAAATAAACACGTTTCTTTTATGGGGACCCCTTTAATATTTAACTTTATATTATTTTTATTATTTGTGGTTATAGCGGCAATACAAATATACAATCTGTCAAAATTGTACCTGCACCGACAGACATTACCCTGTCTAACTTTCAATAGTTCATACAAAAATCCCAACAAAGGCCGTTCAGTTTTTCCCGAAATTGAAAATTTTCGAAACTTTCCTATCTTTTCTTTCCTTAAGAACCTAATTACTAAGGACTATTACCAACA
Organism: Lithophane semibrunnea; assembly: GCA_947363905.1. Classification (NCBI taxonomy): domain Eukaryota; kingdom Metazoa; phylum Arthropoda; class Insecta; order Lepidoptera; family Noctuidae; genus Lithophane; species Lithophane semibrunnea. Next base: position 2,200,778 of record OX376186.1, on the reverse strand, counting down.
TTTTTAACCGATTTCTAAAAGAAGGAGGTTTTCATTTCAGATGTTTATATAAATATTGCCCGCGGCTTCGCCCGCCAAATTATATACTAAAACCTTTCTCGAGAACCACTCTATCCATAGGTGAAAACATCATGAAAATCGGTGCAGTCGTTTTTGTTGAGGTTCTTTTTTTTAAAACAAAAAATTGCTAAATCATTCCAGCCTTTCTCAAGTTATTCGCTTACTAACGAACAGCATTTCATTTTTATGTATCTCGATAGAAGATTAGTTTATATATAAGGTGGAACTTTTCAAAAAAAAATCAGCTGTTCCCATTTCAGTTCCATTCACATTTATGTTCGCATAGCTCGTCAAAATGTAGGGAACAGCTAATTTTTTTTCGCGATTTCAGGGATTGTCCTGAAGGTTAATGAGTATAATTACCCCTTAAGAGATTTCGTGTATGAAAAGATATTTTTCGAATGTAACATGGCATAGCATAATCAGTATATAGTGTTCCTACTGCTGGGACTCCGGCCTCCTGTCTTTTAAGAGGGAGTGACATGGCGAAACAGTGAAGCTATGTTATTCACAATCCTTTTAAGAAATACTGATATATTAGATGTAAAAGAATAAACTCAGAGTGACAGCCGCTAGAAGTCAATGAGGGAAAGCTGCGCCTGCGATTGTTTTATGAAAAGATCTTCAGTTCCATTGTTATATTATTATATCGAGGTAATATATTATTGTTTTGTCGGCTTTATGATCAGCTGTTGAGAGAAATCGAGGTAGATATTTTGTGTACTTGAGCTTTCCAACATCCCACAATGCATGAATTTGTGACTGACTTTATTAATAAATTACCTACTTTTATTAATAGCTAACTACCAAAGCCCCTTTATATGACTTTAATTTTTTCTTTAATTCATTGGTGAAATTTCACAGAGTATCGGCATCTCATAACACTATAAACATAATTTCACAGAGTATCGGCATCTCATAACACTATAAACATAATTTCAAGAAACTGCGCACGACACTAGTGCCACAATATATTTATTTATTTAATTTAATGCACAATGTACACAACCAATTTTACACAAATACAATTATATTAATTATTATATTATATTATATAATTTTATATAAATAGTATATTGTGCTAGTCTTAGTCTAGTGCTGTTTATTTAAAATGATTATATATATAATTATATTAATTATTATATTATATTATATAATTTTATATAAATACTATATTGTGCTAGTCTTAGTCTAGTGCTGTTTATTTAAAATGATTATATATATAATTATATTAATTATTATATTATATTATATTATTTTATATAAATACTATATTGTGCTAGTCTTAGTCTAGTGCTGTTTATTTAAAATGATTATATATATAATTATATTAATTATTATATTATATAATTTTATATAAATACTATATTGTGCTAGTCTTAGTCTAGTGCTGTTTATTTAAAATGATTATATATATAATTATATTAATTATTATATTATATCATATAATTTTATATAAATACTATATTGTGCTAGACTTAGTCTAGTGCTGTTTATTTAAAATGATTATATATATAATTATATTAATTATTATATTATATTATATAATTTTATATAAATACTATATTGTGCTAGTCTTAGTCTAGTGCTGTTTATTTAAAATGATTATAATGCCGATACTGATACTAAAAACTACTTAAAAGGTCTGTGAAGTTTAGCTAAATAATTAATAAGGCCATGTACTTATAGGCCTGACGACCTTATTGGTATTTTAAATATTTTCCCATTATTTTTCGATCATCTTTCAGATCTAGTAATCATGATTTAAGTACGGTCAACCGCACATCAATGGTAACACTTGCAGTAGGAAAACCGCCCTTAGGTATAGCTACGACACAAAGGCGCTGTCAATGGGAAATTGTTACCACTGATGTACGGCTCACTGTATATTAACACTCAGAACAAGATAAACAAAATACGGAACCCCAAAAAAGGAACGAATGCTGTTCACTAATGAAATCTAAAGTGATTGTTTAGGCTCAATCGTGTTCAACAACGTATTTGTACTCAATGAAGCATGTACCAATTGATTATATTTGCATTTATGAAGTTAAGACGAGATGAAGTTCATCCTGTCTATCTTTATTGTCTGCTATGTCGATCAAGAAACCATAGCAAGCGAGACCGGTGTGTAGGTACAACATATACAGTATTCATACACCCCTTTGCAAAAAAAACGGGCGGTTTTGATTTTTGTACATTATTGGTAATCATTTAGTTGTAAAGAGGTTATAATAGCCAAATTATTTTACTGGCACTTAATAAAGAGTCTGGGTAAGAAAAAAAGTTAATTCCAAATTCGAAACTTTTGTTTAAAATCAATAATAATCCCGTTTTCCGTTTGTGACTTTTACCTTTTACTAACATTTTGCAGGTTTGCGGTTAGAAGGTTATCCTGGCAACTAAAACTAACCTCCCTGATGCCACCTCTGATGCATGACCTACCAAACAAAAAAAGAATCATCAAAATCGATGCATAATTGGCGGAGTAATCGCGTAAAATAAATACAACAAAAAAAAAACCTACTGACGAATTGAGAACCTCCTCCTTTTTGAAGAAGTTGGTTAAAATAATATGTATGGCGGCATGGAGTATGAGCTTTATGAAAAATGGGTGGAGTCGAAAGTGTGAATGTCAAAAACTGGTGCAAATGATAGATTTTTATGACGGGAGTTATAATTATGACGAAACCGCTCTTTACTTCTAGGAATTTTCCTCTAAAATAATAAGTAAGTACTTTAAATTGTCTGATTGTGACTTAAAAGTGATATCTTTGTGTCGATTGTAATGGCAGAAAAAGCAATAAGAGCTAGTAAAATTGTAGCGCTGCTGGAAGAGGGGTGTAGCCAAAAAATTATATTCTTATTGATTACTTATAACAAATTACAAGTCATTTATGCTAATGCAATAGTATAAATATTAATATTATCCATACAAAAGCCAATGACTGTTAAGGTGCCCGTTTTTTTTGCAAAGGGGTGTATATATTTACTTAATGATAAATACTTAGGTACTACTTAGACAAATAAATATTCAGACAATTTAAAGTACTTACTTATTATTTTAGAGGAAAATTCCTAGAAGTAAAGAGCGGTTTCGTCATAATTATAACTCCCGTCATAAAAATCTATCATTTGCACCAGTTTTTGACATTCACACTTTCGACTCCACCCATTTTTCATAGAGCTCATACTCCATGCCGCCATACATATTATTTTAACCAACTTCTTCAAAAAGGAGGAGGTTCTCAATTCGTCAGTAGGTTTTTTTTTTTGTTGTATTTATTTTACGCGATTACTCCGCCAATTATGAATCGATTTTGATGATTCTTTTTTTGTTTGGTAGGTCATGCATCAGAGGTGGCCCCATATAAATTTTATTAATTTTGCTTGCGTAGCTTTTGAGTTAGCTTCAATAATTCCGTATTTTTCCCACTTTGCGTATGTCGATGAGTACTTTAATTTCGGAAGTCAGTGGCAAAAAACGAAAATTGAAAAGCAAAGACACCGACTTCCGAAATTAAAATTATTTTTCACGTTTTTAGGGTTTTTGTTGGAAGTCGGTTTTTTTTTTGCAAAAAGTTTTTTGTAACCCTGGAAATGTTGAAATCCCCTGAAGTACAGACCTCCTTTTTTTTTTTAGATGTTAGGACATCATCCAATGACTTCTCCCGCTCTGGTCGGAGCGAAAGGGCGTGTCAGACTTTTACTGGCTAAAACCCACCCGTGTTCCTTCAATTGCCTTTTGTCAAGGTCCCGGTGTCCCTTTCGGACTTTCCCGTAACCCTGGCTGGAAGTACAGACCTCCTGAGCCCATATTTTTTTGTAAATATTTAGGTTTGTATCAATGATTCTAATGATTATAATTCTGTAAATACATATTTTTTGTGGTCACGAATCATATTTTGATTAAGTTATAACCTGACAATGATCTGCAAATTGCAAAAAACGTAAGAAAATTTTAATTTCGAAGGGTTATGTTTTCACGGCGTGATGGTTACAGAATAAGATCCACCTTAACGGTTTCCTCTTGATAACTCGACCTATATAATCTAATTTCTCGGTTTTTATGACGGAAGAGACTGGTGTACTTAAGCTACGGTTTCCTAGCATAGAAGAGAGGTGGCCACCTAAGTGCGGCCGCACTTACTGGCCACAGTGACAGTTGTCATGAAAATGATGACAGCGGCAAAGATTTAAATCGTTAGATTCGCCCTACCGCGTCAAAAGATAGTCGCGTTTCTGTTTCGTTTTGACACCTCTGACACACAATCACGCAGTGATTGTCATGGAAACGCTATTTAATAATGTGTGAGCTCACCTCTTCTCAGTAACTCGGATACTTTTTCGCGTAACTAAGTACGGTGAGGGCAAATCTAGCGATTTCAATCTTCGGGTAGCGGGGTTTGACATTACGGTGTCGAAAACGCTCTCTAGAAAAACACACTATCTTACTTTCATAAACAACGTTTTATTTTCTCGTAAAATGCGCAATCTGTGTGGCGGCCAGAGCTCTTCTAGAACGATGTCGCTTTAACAAAACGTTTTTTTTCTAAAACTCTTTGTATAATAATAACTGCCGGTACGTCACTATGTACATAAACAAGGAGGTTATCTATCGCAGACAGATAGTCGATTATGTGCGTTTAACACCTCGCCACGGTGGAAAAGCAAGTGGGCCAGCTACCGCCACACATCTTGATGAGAACACGAACCAGCTTGTTGACTAGCATTGAGTACGCGAATATCGGAGAAGGGAAAGTTCATTGAGATATACAGCATGTGGTAGTGTAAGCTGAATGTTAGACTGGCATCGGGCCCACTGTGTCACGCCAACTTTGGCAAAGTTAAGGTACTTCAATCTCACCTAAAGAATTCAATTACAAAACTGATATTTATTATAAAAGCGATAATTAATTAAAAACGCAATTTTCTTGACAATATAAAACTCATTTCCAAGTTAATACTAGCGCCCACTCAGATTGAATGGACTATATTATAAAAATAACAGTTTTCGGTACATCAGACCGTTTTCCTTATTTTCCACTTTTAAAGTTATGGCATTACTGTACTGTTACCATATGTAGCCAGCCAGCTGTTACGATATTATTAACGTCAAAGTTACTGAAAAGTTTACTGATTTCTTATATAAACTTTGTTATAAGTACTTCAGCTAATTTGGAACTTTCAAGAAGGGTGTTGCTTGTTAAGTAACTCAGTTGAGCACAATAATTACCAAAACTTCTACGAAGAATTTTTTTGCTTCACATTGCTTATTGTACTTTAGGACTTTGTCAGGCATCGTAACGTTTTCATTTTAATTTTGTATTTAGCAGGAAATTATGTAAGACTGACTAATTGGTACACGATTGATGAGCTATCATGAAGTAGGTATTCCATTTCCAGCTCGGGCAAAGTGTTATTTCGTTTTTTGTCATGAATTTTCAGTAGCAGTAGATTTTTAGCGCGAAAAATACACACAAACTCACGCCTTCTTTCCAAAGGAGTAGGCAGAAACTACAGACGGCCACCTGCTACGATCCTTACATACGAAAAATGAAAAAAACGTCGTCGTCCTTCGTGTGAAAAATAATAAAATTATAAATAAGTATTCTTACCACAGCATTGCTTCCCGAAGTCCAACCTCACAAGTTGCACCATGTAGGGCTCCAGCAGGTTCACGTACCACCAGGGAACCCTCTCAGACTTCGTGAGGGTGCAGGTCTCGGCGTTGAAGATGGCTGCTGTGCTGCCGTCCAGGGCCCGTTGGGGAACTCCGCCGTCTTCCGTGGAAGCCTGCATCGGGGCCTTGCCTGCAGCTACGTTGAGGACTGCGGAAGAAATGGTGCAATTAGTGAATTATTTTATGGGTAGACCATGACTTATTGTTTCTTGATAGATAAGTATCTGGAGTATGTACCGGATAACGAATTTTAGTTAAATAGGCTGTCTGTGAGTGTAATAAGTAACTATTACGGTGCACCAACACTGCTGTTAAAAATATTTACAAACATTAGTAAACATTTTCTAAATAAACATTTGACACTTGACTTGATTTGATGTGTTAGAAAATGTTTGTAAACATTTTTAAAGAGCAGTCATACTCGGCATAACACACATCATCTCTGCCTCTGCAATACAATACAAATTATATCACCCAATGACTAATACGATTAACGTAGAGAAGGACAGGTAGGCTGAGGCAGATTAGTTATTCCTAAAACCCTCAACTTATTTTACGAAATGGTGTTTGGAAGCTTTGTATTCGGAGGGAATCACGGGCACAGCTATTTTATATTCTAATCTAACTAGGCTATATTGTTCAACTGCAAGGCATTTGCCTCTCTCCCAGTTTATAAAAAGGACGACGAAAAAAAAAAATTGGACCGCAAGAAAATTCCTTTTGCTTATTTAGTTACAATAGGGAATATGCATGTGATTCCAATATGGGTCAAATATTTTTTTTATAAACTATGTTACTTCAGAATTATGCCTCCATCAATATTTTTGAATAAAATTTCTTTTTGAGCGAGAAATTAATTTTTTTAAAGTCCCAAAACACTGTGGGTAATTCAAATACTTGTAAAGGCTAAGAGCGGATGTGACGTAACAATCAGGGATAACAATCAAAATGTCAATGTCAAGTCAATCAACAAGTGTCAAGTCAATGTCAAACGCTCATAGAAAAAGGAGTGTTTGACGTTGACTTGACAGTTGCTTGTCTGTTTTCACGGACTGTGACGTCACCACACCAAGCGCGCCAAATGGAGGGCGTTTAAATAGCCCGGATCGGTTGGATATTTAAAAAAAAATTTTTAACTACTTTAAATTGCTTTTTTGCCGTCGATTTTTTTTAAACTATTATTTGACGATGTAAACTATCGAATAAAGATATTAAAAAAATACATGCATATTCCCTATTGCACAAACACCCAAATCCAGAACAGTTATTCGTATGGACTGAGCAGACATGTCTCATATTTAGACGAGGAAACTACCAATAGTTAGTGGTAAATTAGCCGATTTCCTAGGCCCGATCTTGTATTTATTAGTAAAACCCTTAAAAAGTAACAAAACTAGAAAACTAGTCAATGGATTTTTTGCATGTTTGGTATGATTTAAGGCCGCTGCATACTGGACGGCGCCGGCGCGGGGCGTTAGGACATGGACGGGGCCGACTGAGCGAGACGGACAGCCGCGACAGTGACGCGAAACTTACCTGGACAACAAGAAAAGATGTCACTACTTGGATATTATCTGGAGCGACCGGAGCGACTGTGTATACGCGCAACGGAACCACAGATGGATCGTGCATCGTGGCGCGCGCGGGGCGGTATGTGCCATCGCCACCGACGATATTTTTCCTGTCACTTGGGTGCCACGTCACTGTCCCGTCCGTGCACCTGTGACGAATGCTATTACGGTACATTTTCTATGAAATGGTTTCCAAAAATTGTCGTCCCTTTCCGTCCGGGTTCCACGTTCTTAATACAGTAGTGTGTATGCATAATCTGTACTTTTTTAGTATCATTTAGTAGTAAGTATAAAAATAAAATGGAAAACTACTTTACCACCACATAGGATTTTGAACCACTATATTCCTTTCCGTCATTTCTAAACTATCCAAGGAAACTATAATATCTACTAATATGACCGCGAACTACTAGGTCTGTATACCGTTAGTCTATCGATCGTTAAAATTGATTGCTACATTTATAGCTTTGTTATTAGCGGCGGCCATTACCGTGGCCCGGGTTCGATTCCCGATGGGTGTGAGTTACTGACAACAGTTGTTAGCGCCACCATGTTGTAATTTTAGCTGTTGTAACAATTATCGGACTAGAGACAATTGTAAATTGCTCCTTTTTGATGGTTTAAACTTTCAAATGGGCTGATGTTTTTACACTAATAATATGAAGAGGTGAAGTTTGTAAGTTTGGATGTAGTAGGTAAGCTCCGAAACTCTCGATTTCAAAAATTCTTTCAGTGATTGAAAGCTACGCTATTGCTGAGTGTCATAGGATATGTTTTAAGTTAAAACAAGTTAAAATTAATTTGCATGCTCTTAACAGGCACAACGTGGATTGCGCATAAACCACCAACTTTTTATATCTGGTAACACCTGCATTTTCTGAAAATAAATAATGCTTGATTCTACATTCTATACAGTTTCTGTCCAAAACTCTACTTGCATTCTTAAAGATCTATAATACCTGACATTGCTTAGCATGATGCTCCGCTATATCGCCTTTTCCCAACTATGTTGGGGTCAGCTCCCAGTCTATTCAGATGCAGCTGGATACCGGTATTTTATATGGAGCGACTTCCTATCTGGCCTCCACAACTCAGTTACTGGGTAACATAACACGATACTCCTTGGCAAGACTGGTTGTCAGACTTTTGAGCAGCTGACTACCTGTAACGTCAGTCAAAGATCTACGAATGACAGCCGGGACCAAGGCTTAACGTGCTTTCCGAGGCTCGGGGCCGTAATATGTAATGGATGGTCATCCATGAACCTTCGCTCGACACTTGTGGCTGTTATCATTTAGCCACGAGTAGAACTGCGTCTCTCAGCACCATATTCCAACAGTAGCCTATAATTATCCGTCTGTCGGCCATACCTGTCGCCTACCCACGTCGGTGCCGTCATTCAGTGACAACACTGACAACTAACGGAACTAGGGTTGCGCGGATTAAATTAACATGTCTCGGTCTAGTGATGTGTTGTCGATAACTGTCGATAATTTGCGCAAACGATCGACTCACGCGGCCCTAACGGTATTCGGTGGAACGATATTATATTATTTTAGTATTAAGTTTTTGTTGGGATTTGAGACGAAATGATTCGTCGTTTTTGTAGTCGTGGGTTCGAACTTGGTGGGTGTTATTAGACCCTATTTATATCATTGATATTGATTTTGATCCGTGGAGTTTCTAGCCGGCTCTGATCCATAGGAAACGACCAATTGAACCCGTACACCTAGCTTCTGACGTTTCTGTGAAATAAAATATTTTTATTTTTATATACATCAACGGCCTATTTCGGTGGTTTGTGGCCTGATTTGGTGGCTGCACGCGCGACTGTTTAGCGTGGGATCCTGAGCTCGATCCCCGAGACGGACCTCTTAGGAGTTGGCCACACAGATGAGACTTGAGACGAGGACGGGACGCAGACACGGCAAATAGTATGCAGATGGAAAAGCGACGAGCCTGGGTCTTGTCTTTTCTAGTCTGCGTCCCGCCACACGTCTCTTCCGTGTGGCCCGCACCTTATGTTACAGTTATCCTTACTTCCTTACTAATCCTTACTAGTCCTTACTTTTTTACTAATATTATAAATGCGAAAGTAACCCTGTCTGTCTGTCTGTCGCTCTTTCACGCCAAAACTACTGAACCGATTTAAATGAAATATGGTACACAGATAGTCTAGAGCCTGAGAAAGGACATAGGCTACTTTTTATCGACATACCACGCGGGCGAAGCCGCGGTCGGAAGCTAGTACTACATATGGTAATCTTTGACTAACCCTTTGAAGATAACAGTTGTTATTTTAGAATGTTACATAGGTATTAGCATCTTTTGGCTTTGGCTTTTCTCGTCCATCAACACATGTCTCGTACAGTCCGCACATCAACATTTGATCTACAAAAACCGCTCTAACTACTACGGAATAAAGGCGCTGTCAATGTTACCACTGACGCGCGGTATAATTTTCTTTTAAACGTGCGAGACTTCTCACGATGCAATCAAAGCTTTTGAATATTTAACTTGAGTTACTCTACGCTTGCATTGCAAAATGGTTGGCGATGGTGTGAGAAATACATAGTAGTAAGCTCTTTATACTACTTGCCTTTAAGGTACTCGTGCGGGAAAGTATTTCCGCCAAAGGTAGGTATCTCTTTCTGCCACCAACCAGTGTTGCTGTGTTCTTGTGTTCCAATGTTGGGCAACAAACAAAACATGTGCCTGTAATTATTCTAGTAGTTTTACAATAGCTTTGGCTAATAAAACAAATTATTTAAAAAACAAAAAACCCGTTGCAAAAACGCATAACTTAAAAGAGAAAAACAAGCATTATAATCTGTAGAATTTTGGTATCACAAGCGGGGAACAAACAAAAGTTACACCATATTTCAGGTTATTTGTTTGTTCCCCGCTTGTGATACCAAAATTCTACAGATTATAATGCTTGTTTTTCTCTTTTAAGTTATGCGTTTTTGCAGGCGGGTTTTTTGTTTTTTAAATAATTTGTTTTATTTCAACCTTTTTATTTTTATTAATTTATATATTTGGAATTAACTCATTACTAGCTTTTATTTGATACCAATATTGTAATTTATTTAAAAAAAAAAACCTTCCCCTCCCTTTTTTTTTTGTTTCCAGATGGAATTAAAAAAAAAATATATAGCCTATGTCACTCCCACAATTAAGACGAACCTAACGACACCTCGTATGTTAAAATCCATCAAGCTGTTAGGCTACAGAGCGTGCCAAAGAAATAGACATACATACATACAAACATACATATATACATACATACATACTCTCGAAAAACATTACCCTCCTTCTGGGGCAGTCGGGTAATAACTCCACATTTCAGCTTTGGTATGGAAACGATTCTGCAATGGCTCTAGACGCGTAGTTTGACCGCACCGTCCACCGTCGAAACGCAACTTCCGTGTGTAGGCACGGTTCTCAGTGTTGTATGAATCACTATGGAAGCTTGTTGATGGACACGTTTTTTCTGCGGCGCGGTTTATACGCCGTACCGTAAAGAAACCGTGGCGTGTACAAAGGGCGCTACTGCTGTTTGTGTACGGCTAACGACAATGCACAAAACAGAAGGTGAAAGTTTTCATGACATGATTCGCGAACATCGACTGTACCCACTATTAGAAAAAAAACTGAAAGAAATCGTGACAGGTTCGCGTTTTTTATGCTACGTTTGTTTTTAGTTTCGCTTTATTTGAGTTCAGTGCTTCAGTTTTTCGTTATAGCTCTTATAACTAGGGATTTCGGAATACAGATCTATCCGATTTACGCACTCACATACTTTTTTGTTATTACATTTTTTCCTGGTTAGGTTTTGCATGGATACATACAAGGTCTTCAGTGTGACTCACGTTCGTTAACCCCATCAATTCAGCTGTTTATGAAATTCGTATTTATTTTTTGCTATGAGACGATTCTCATTTTGTCTGCGTTTCGTTAACTTATTAAAAATATCTTAAATCATAATGCCAAAATACCTGACTACAGCTGATTACGGGGTCAACAAACCGCGCGTCGCGCGAACTTCCCGTGACCATATTGGAAAATATTTTTCTTAGTTAACGATACGCATCGCGTTTGAGAAATTTAAAAAACGTGAAATAATTCAAAATAACTTAAATAAATGAATTGTTATGCAGTTCGGTAAACATTATGATATTATTGCAGATTTTAAAAATATAATTTAAAAATAATACTTTGTATGTAAAGTCCACGCGAGAAAAGCTAGCCACAGCTATCTCATTTAAGTAGACAAATTAATTTATGTAGAAAATATTATGTCGATTTTAGTGTATATTCACGGCGATGTGAGGCACTGGGGCAGAAGTATAAGTCCCACGCGGTCGAGATGGAAAGTGCCAGTCCGACCGGAACACGACAAAAAACGTTTATACCTACCACTTAAAGTTTGGACTTCAGGGTATTTAAGTTATTAAACTTAATAAAACCAACAGGTGACAGGTGCTAATTCGAAAAATCTGTCAATTTTGTGAGATTTTTCATAGTCTGCTTTTTAATAATAAAAGGCACTTGTCGGATATATGTGACAGTGATGTCTTCCTTTGACAAATACTTAATATTATGTTGTTTTGTCAGTTTTAATAAATACTTACCTACGGCCAATGGCGTTAACTCCGTTATAAGCCTATATTAATCAGATGCTCAGTTTTTTTTTTTTTTTTTTTTCTTCGTCAAAATCGGTTCAATGGTTTATCTTAAAAACTTAGTAAACATGCAGACACAAACACATTCGCATTGAAAATATTAGTATGATCAGTAAAAATAATAATCAAATTCGCTCTGCAAAACTAAATAAGTCTCATTTACGCTAATTTACTTCGCGTTAGCACTAAAATGGGTAACTATTTAGTTCTCGGTGTTCGCGGTCGCTCTCAGAGCAGACCAAATTTAAGATTATACGTTACGTTTTTCGGTAAATCTTATTTTATTATGGTTATAATAATAATGTAGGCCGCATACCGACTGCGGAATGCACTACGTTGATCTATGAAGAAAATGAACTATGCTGTGAAACTGAAAAATGTGCTGCTGGGGAGTTTATTTATTGCGCCATTTCTTCTTCCCAGCTAAACCAGTGAAGTGGTGAAATTCGGGCATTTTGGCGGACTGTCTTACGTAGTTTTGATGTACAAAAAGTGCTGATTCTCAGCCTAGTTAATTTAAATAAATGACTTTTGGATTTGATTTGAACAGATAAAAAGGGTTACTTTAAAATTTTCTAGCGGAACTACATAAACGTAATAGAAATATGTGTATAAAAAAAAACATTAAGTATTAAAGTTAGAGACTACATGCGAAACGAAGGCGTTGAACTCGTGATTAGATATTTTCTTTGTAAGCTAAAGTTTTTTGTTTGTTTTTTTAGTATAAGAAACTATAAACGCGGCGTTGCGCCGCGCCGCCGCCGCCGGTCCGAAATAATACATCGGGATAACGGCGGGAAAATGATGATTTATTTCGGGAATCGATCCAATTTTATTCATTGTTTACTTAATAGTTTTATTTCCAACATTTGAATCAGTTTAGCAAATGAAAGCGAGCATGGTCCACACATCTGTGATGATGAGACAACACAACAGATTCGGGGTAATGCAGTTTAAATTGTCCACAGAAAGGGACAGTGCTGTGTCAAAACATTTGTACTTTCAACTCAGATGGCTTCATGGACTTTTTTGGTTATAATGTGAACATGATTATAGGGGTTATTCCGTTTACCCACCCCAAAAAATGGACCCTAAGGTGGATTTTTTGAACTTACGCATGCGGATTTTTTGAACTTACACATTATGATGGATACTCGGAAACGTATGTCCGAGAATCCATCCTAAGCGTAGTTGGATAACCGGAATTTATGAACTTATGGTGGATTCTCGGACATACGTTTCCGAGTATCCATCATAATGTGTTTTTTTTAGGGTGGATAAACGGAATAACTCGATTATAGCTTAGTTTTACATTTTCTTTACGTACTAGCTGTTGCCTGCGACTTCGTTTGCGATCCAGGATGAAAAGCAGCATATGCGCCTACTTCTACCGGTCATGGTCTACCCATGTGCCAAATTTCATCCAAATCCGTTCAGCCGTTTTAGCGTGAAAGCGTAACAAATAAAAAAACAAACTCACTTTCGCATTTATAATATTAGTTTAGGATTAGTCTTTTAGAAACTGGATGAGCTCGAGTCATCGATGATGCGGACGGTGAGTGTGCGGGGTACGTGTGGCGTGCTATAAACATTTGCAGGGCAGGTGACAATTAACAGTTGCCCGGCACATGGTACAAAATCACTTGACACTACAGTTTTGCCAAATATTGACCTCCTAGGAGAGTTTATGGTGTAGTAGCGGTGTTTGAGAATCGCGTTGCGAGCCCTGCGCCGGCGCCGGGGGCTAGCTCTCTGCCGACACCGTTAGCGACAGCTTGCGGCACACTTCTGTTCTCCGTTACTTGCAGGGCTGCCGGGTGTGCAGTACTGTGCAGTGACAATTGTTTCTTAACGTCCAGTAAGTACCTACTTTAATACTTAAGAACTTTTATATGAATAAAGTATCGCTTTTTTATCTGAACTTGTTGTAAGTAGATTTGGATAAAATATAATTATGGTGATAGTATAAAACTCACTATTCATCTCTTCAATTTACCAGGCAGGCCAATATGCAAATGCAAATACACTACAAGTTTACGCATAGTCGTGAGAGCGACTCATTTGGGGGCGAGAGAGATATTATTAGGACAACATTTTGTCGCGCGCACTTGTTGGATGCGGTTTTCCAAGTTCCCGCTACTCGCCCGCCAGCCCTGTGCGCCCGCGCACTGTGTTTACTATGAACGGTGCGCGTCAACGGCGGCATACTCGTTGTGTTCCACTTTACACTCGTCTTACACTCTCGCCTCTCGCCACTATCCGACCATCTGCTCTCTAAACGTGCGTGGCCATAAAACTATGATAAATCTTTGGATTCACTAATCATAATTAGTATATATTTTATCATCACGATTTCAGCTGAAAGACACTAATATCTGCTGGGCAAATACCCCTCGTATTTGCCCAGCAGATATTAGTGTCTTTCAGCATAACAGTAGTATAACAGATTATATCCCTTTTCCTTTACAATTCTGTATTTTGCTATTACCGGGCGTCCTTTCGGTAGGTGTCCAGCTCATCTCGCCATCTTCGCCTTGCCCAGCTACGATATCGGCATGTAATGGGACTACTCGGTGGTTCCTTTAGCCCACTTCTCATCCGACATGCAGACACTTAGCTTTACTCAGTATAATTTTTACACGTCACCAGCAGTAACCGGTACAGCAATTCTGATTACCATGACGGAGAGAATAGTGACCTCCTCAGTGGTCTAGTGGTTGCTAGCACGACAGCTGAGGGTGAGTTCTTGGGTTCAGCAAAATGTTATTGGGTTTCCATAATTAATTTCCTAGTAGGAGCCCGAATTCTGGGTCTGTGCCCAGTTGTTTTATAATCTAAGGTGGCAATAGAGTAGCTCGTATTATACATGACCAACTAATTGTGTACCTACAAAGGCACCAACACGCCTGCCTGTGCCTACCCATTCCGGGACCAGGACCCGACGTTGAGTACTGAGCAGTCGCGCTTGTGACCACTGGACCAACGAGACAGTCTTTTCTAATGAGGTTCTGTTACAAATTACTGTACGCAAGACAAATAAATCAGGCTGCTGCATAATATACCCTGTCAACGGCTAGGTGGATATTCAAATACTTTGACATTCCTGGAATTTAGATAATATTTATTAAACACACAATCGCAGTGTTCTAATAACTTGGCGGGCTCTGATTGGTCCACGCTATGCACACACTAGAATTAGATCCTAGAAATTCTACAGAATTGTGTCTATGTAGTGCATGGAACATTGTTAAAACCTCGCACACACAGATTTGCTTCCGTGTCCGTGAAGCACACGGAGCTGGGCGTATTGTTGTGTACAGTTTCATGTGAATTCAACAGCTGAAACTACTGCGTAGGCGCCCCCTTTCTAGGAATGATTTTCAAGGCACGTTCCATGTATTAGTTAGGCTTACCGTGCGTTTGCACTGGCGAAACATTTGCGACAAAACATGATGAAATCTCTATCTTGTCAATGTTCCATACAATTTTTGACAGGAACTAGAGATTTAAACATGTTTTGTTGTAATGTTTCGCCAATGCAAACGCACGGTTACAGTTAGTGGGAACATGTTGAGTCCTTGTTTGTAATTCCTTTTGAATTATAATAAAATGAGGGGAGGAAGGGTTAGTCGCCGTGGTAGCGTTCACCATACCAGTTAGAGTGACGACTAAGAAGAGGAAGAGAAAGAAGGAAAATACTTTTCATACCTATTTAATTATCGTATATGTATGTACTAGCTGTGCCCCGCGGTTTCACCCGCGTAGGTCTCGATCCCGTGGGAATATAGGGATAAAACGTGTCCTATGTCCTATTCGAGGTCATGGTCTACCCGTGTGCCCATCCTCTCCTCTCTAGAGTAGGGAACGTCGCGGCGGGGCGGCGGCGTCGAACGGTTCGCGTTACATTTTCATACTCGTGATAACTTCGAAATTAAATGTCCGATTCGAATGAATTAAAAAGTATTTTAGTGCTACATAAATACCCTTGATGTTAAAACTACGAGTATTTATTTGAATAAGAATTAATATTATTTTGATAAAACTCCTTCGCAAATAATGCATTAATTTCGAACAAATTTCATTACCATAAAAAAGGGTATAGTGAGTCAATCTTAAAGATACACATATGCAGTAGCGGATTTTTTTTTGAACCTTTATAGAGGAACAATTCCATCATACATGTTATTTACGTAACATAAACCGTTTACGCAGCGCACGCAACGGAAGCTCTCAAAAAGGAATATTTTTTCCCGTTTTTGCAACATATTCATTTATGCTCCGCTCCTATTGGTCGTAGCGTGATGTTATATAGCCTATAGCCTTCCTCGATAAATGGACTATCCAACACAAAATTTTTTTTTCATTTCCAATCAATAGTTCCTGAGATTAGCGCGTTCAAACAAACAAACAAACAAACTCTTCAGCTTTATAATATTAGTATAGATAGCAGAGAGTTTATTCTAGCATTTGAACTTGAGATAGTCATTTACAAAATTAATAAAAGTTAATTTAGTAATTGTATCTTACATAAAATTGATCAAAAAAAATATGTGGAAACGTATAATAATACAGGATGTAAGGGTAAACACTCTTGTCATTCAAACCATGGGTAGTTGACTTATATACAAAAATAAATGACCGAACACAACAAAAAAAAAACGTTATTTTCATTAAAAGATTTTAAAAAGTTTTTATCTGACACCGTGCTTGCGAGCGAAACAGCTGACTGACTAAGGGATGGATCGCAATCGCTGCCGGTTAGGTCACATCCCGTACCCCCCGCCCGTGTTGAGACGCAAGTTCGCTGCCCTAGCGCATAGGGCAACGAACTTGCGTCTCTTGTGGTAAAATTTAGATCTAAAAATTTTTTTAAAAAAGTTGTAATTTTCCATTGATTTTACGTTCTATAAATGAAACCAAACCACTGGTTGCAAGGATAACGGTGTTTACCCTAACACCCTGTATTATTGAACGAGGCAACCTGCCCATCCTAAGGCTGCCTAAAAAAGATCACAGAAATCAATACGATTGATTTAAATAATAAGATAAAATAAAAGAATCAATAGGTAATACAAAATCACCCAGAGTAAAAAATACCACATCGATAAAAAGCAAATGATAGCTTTCGAGTCATCAAGCTAACGGTAGCCACAAAAACTTTTAAAACTTCTCTCCATTGGGATCAAGGGTCACAATATCTTCTAACACAGGTAGATATTATTAATTAAATTTACCGGTGCCAAAATTAACACATTATATGTAGGCTGCGGTTACATGGGCATTATCTAAAAGACAGTGACTATCCAGAAGACAAGGTCTTGGTATTAATTAAATTGTCATAATATGACAAGTTACTTACTCAAGATTAGTTTCATCTTGTCATAGTCCTAGTAACATAATAATGTGCATTATAACATCACGTCGATATCCCGCGAAGAGGTAGGAGGCTATACGGTAAACAAAAATGTAGGTCACACATTATAAAATGTCTTGAACGACAAACAATGTTAGATAAGTAAAGGAGTTAGTTCGATAACGTCACAATCGATTGGCGCCGTAGTTCATGTATTATTGAAACACCGTGACCGTCACAGGGAATTTATTATTTAAATTACTGCAATTTCAGCCCCCTTCGTGTTTCTTGAATTATTTAAAATTTAGGTACTTTTTAGGTCCACTGTTTATTTTCTCGACACTATAATATGAACTAATCTGCACTCTAAAATACCCGATCAAACAGAATTGGAATCGATTCGAAACAAATGTCTAATCCATTGCCTTATAAGTTCGTAAGTTACGTTGTTGAGCAGATTTTTTTATCGAACTTATGAAGCAATGGATTAGACATTTTTTTCAAACCGATTCCAATTCTGATCTTGCATTACGCAATTAGGGTACCTACTGAGCTTAGTTCTGCCAAAATGAACCAACCCAGGTCAAAGTTTGATGAATGATTTTGGATAGATTCAAAGCATAAGTTTTGGATGTATGTTGGACTGATTTCGATGGATAGTTCCTAATGTATAACATTTGGAATACTGGATTTTTATTTGGTATAAATTACTGAATTAATGAGAGGTTAGTGGTAGTTTTGACAAACCAAGTCCATATGATCACTCTTTATCTCGTTAACATCCCCGAAAATGGAGGCTTTTTTCCCTCTTGTTTTCTATTGGACCAGTGTTCTTAGCCAAGCCCAATCTACCTCTGCCGTAACTATAATAATCAGTAGGAATCAGTCTATAATAGTTCCACTGCTGGGAAACAAGCTTCTGAGACTTCTGTGTGAGAGGGAGTGGGCCGTAATCCACCTCGCAAACCCATTGCAGGTTGCTCTATCACAAAAAAGAAAAAGTTATCTAATCACTTGACAAACCACTCCACTTCACCGTGATATATCGTCTATTACGTGTCTACCATACAAATTAATCGACCCGATAACCATTGGGACAATGGCCGCCGATTGACACCAACATACGATTCGGTGACAATGACATGCGGCGACATTTGCCATTCAATGCTAATTGACACCGTCGCCTTACCTGCGCCGGAAGTCTTTTGTGACGAGTCTATTATAGGCTTGCTTTAATAGTCTACACTTAGTTTAATAGGCGGGAATTGAAAGTTATTAATATTAGAGAGTTGGTTTAAAGTCGTTAGACGTTTTAGGAAGGAAAACTATTAGTGTTTCTAGGTTGTATTGTTCCGTTTCAGGACAAAGGCCGGTCCATCCTTCTTTTACATAGTTTTTTTTTAACATTTAAGTAATATTATGTATTATTTATTGCTACATAATATCACAAATATTCGCAATTATGTTAGAATTAGAAATAGCTTTAATAAAATAACTTGATAATATATTATTCAAATATGCAATGGCCAAAAATAATTGCCGGGGCATGACTTTATTTTAAAACCGACTTCAAAAAGGAAGAGGTTCTCAATTCTTCAGAACGTTTTTTTTTTTTGGTTTGAAAAGTCGCTGTTTACGGCAGCTCGTGAAAACATTGTCTGCGCAAATCTAACCATTGAAACCTACGATGAAAGAGCTTGAAAAAGGTGACTAATCTAAATATATAAATAACACTCTCATATACCGTTATCACTCGTATCACACACCCACACAATAATTAAACGAGGTCCGGCGATACTCATTAGTAAACACAGAAATTCCGTTGCCAAAAAGAAAATAAGCATATAATTTCTGGCAACACCATCGATTATTTATCACTTGTCATTTGTTTGTAGGTTGTGGACCCATTGAGCGCATTGGGGCCACAGGTGACTCATGGGCGCTTATGAATTAAGTGATCGGCGGCGGCGTGTGGAATAATGGCGGTTCCACTGTCACGTGTGTTTGATTGTGTTTGACCTATTTTGCTTATTAGGTAAACAATAATAAATCGTTGCGTCTAGTTAATAAAGTTGTCACAGCTTATTTAGTAGTCAGATTTGATATAAACAATATCAATCAACCTGTCTAGCCTTTTCCCAACTATGTTGGAGTCGGCTTTCAGTCTAACCGGATGCAGCTGAATACCAGTATTTTACATGGAGCAACTGCCTATCTGACCTCCACAACTCAGTAACTGGGTAATACGATACTCCTTGGTAAGACTGGTTGGCAGACATTCGGGCTTCTGACGACCCGTAACGACTGTCAAAGATCTACGAATGACAGCCGGGATCAACGGCTTAACGTGCTTTCCGAGGCACGGAGGAGTTTCGGTATGTAAAGATGGTCACCCATCCACGGACCAACCCCGGTAAGCGTAGTTTAACCTGATGGATCGACCCGTGCAGCTGTTATTATTTGTCCACGAGCTCAGATTTCATATAAAAGATTTTTATTTACTTAAAGATTTTTTTTGCGGTCCTTAATTCTTTGGTTTCCTAGGAAAGCGGTTCCGTCATAATATAGCGGCCGTCGTAAAAAATCGTAATTTTCCCCAGACATTAAGGTGTCAAAAAACGCTCTGTATTTGAACTGCCGTTATTGTGTAACCGTTCACCGCTTTCTTAGTACACCCATGCTTTAGTAAAACATATTTAGACAATTCTAGGTACCTGCTAGATGATTCTCACTTCGAAGAAAGTTGGATAGCATGAGAAAAGCTCGGTGGTAGCGTTGGAGAACAAACCGAGGGCACAGAAGTCATCAACATTTTTTTTTACAAAGCACTACTAACGGACTACCATTTGCTACGTCCACATCAATCTCCGAGCCATAGGCGGTATAATTGAATGGTATAGATGAGCATAACATAGCGGTACATTGGGAGTAATAACTAATAACTATCACTGCAGGTGTGACCGTTAGTGGAGCACCGAGGTACCTTCAGACGACTGAGCAACTGAGCCCGAGGTGCGGAATGTCAATCAGACTGATTGCTTTTGTTACAGTTTTCCGGTCTAGGTATTCTTGTAAAAATCTCACCGTGAAAACTTAGATGAAGTGAGCTTGAAATGAGCTGTCACTTGACAGCTCACTTCACCAAAGTAATCACGGTGAGGTGTTTACAGAATAGACCCGCTGATGCTAGCTGCTATTGACACTATTGCCGAACTCACTTCAAGCTTTTCAGAATACGTCGATTGGCTATGATGTGCGATGACGTCATCATTAATGGTCATGACCATTATACAAGTTCAAATCGTGGCTAAATACAGAAGCGTGGGTCGATCGGAGGCTAAGTTAGGCTTGCCGCGTTCCTAGATGGGTGATCATCCATTACATATCGAGACGCCTTCGTGCCTCGGAAAGCACGAAGCCGTTGGCCCCGGCTGTCATTCGTAGATCTTTAGCAGTAGTTGTTAAGGGCCGTTAGAAGCCCGAAAGTCTGACGACAACCTGAAGGAGTATCATGTTAGCCAGTAACTAGGTGGAGGTCAGATAGGCAGTAGCTCCATTTAAAATACTGGTATTCAGCTGCATTCGTTTAGACTGGAAGCCGACCCCAACATGTTGGGAAAAAGCTAGGCAAGTTGATTTTTGCCCATTAAAAAAGTTGAATTAACACGTGCAGTGCCGGGAGCCCTCCTGGATGGCTCACCTAATCGCATTCTTAGCGAATACAGCATTATGAATTGTAAAAAATAAACTCAGTAGAATACTTTAACAAGATTTATTAGTATAAGCGTTGGTATTTAAATCGAAGCATTTTTTTTTTAATTGTTTCTGATGTCCTGTATTTCAGGGGAAAACTATTTTCATGGCTACAATTAAAAAAGGCTGCGCACCCCTGTCTCGGGATAAAAGCGAGTTATTACATTTTTCTTACTTTTCTATTTTTTACTATTTCACGACTACCTACATGAAAATACCCCCAGTGTTACTACGTACTCCCAGAAAACACTATTTTACTTCATTTTACAGTGTTCTATAACACGGTCAACTGTCAACGGCATTGGGTTTGACCCAATGCCGTTGACAGTTGAACTCCCTTAAGCGCAAACGTAATTCCGGTGACCCTCCCGGAGAGTTCACTTCCAATATGTATAGCAACATGGCGTATGAGCTCAACGAAAAGTGGGTGGAGTCGAAAGTGTTAAAAGATGGTAATTATAATAAATTAATATTAGCATTGCGCAGGTTCAGCAACCCTGATCTTCAGTCGCACGCGCCGCTGCCAGTGCCTTGCTAGGGTTGCCCACTATTCTAATTTATTATTGTTATAATATTTGTGTAAGAGCTAACAAAAAATAGAATATTTTTATCTAATTCGGTTTTATAATTAAACGAAGCTAAAATACAGTAATAATTACGAATCGGAATGTTACATTTATTATTCGCAATTTGGTCGTCATATGTTACAATTTGGTCGTAATAAGTCAGAGATGCCGCGAATAGTTGTTATAGCGAATAGTCGAATACCGATTAATCGCCATTCCCTATGGCGAATAGTCGAATACTCGCCATTATTACTCGACATAAAAAAAGGAATAAAAAAATAGTTTATAAGTACTCAAATAATAATATAACACTTGTCTATCTAAATCTTAATCTGATATTTAAAAAAATATTTATTAAAAAAGGACAATCACAAACGTTTTCTGCACCATAATCTGCCCCTTTTGGACTTTAAATATTAAATTATTATTTAATCCTGACTAATTAACTTCCATGACAGATTTTTGGGTAACTTTTTATATTAATGATAATAATAAGTACTAAGCGTGTTTAGTTTTTAAAGATTTTTTTTTTTAATTATTTTACAATGCATGTGCTCGAAAAGAACGTTTTCAAAGCAGTGCGCGGAAAAGCGGAAAGTGCAACTTTTTCACACTAGTGCTTTTTACTATTCAGTTTTTTTTTAATTTATAACACAGTCTTCAAATCATATGTGAGAAGGAACGAGGGGCTGGCGGGGGTTGGCTAATTATGAATTTTTCAATATATTATATTTTTTTATTTCCTCGCACAATGCATATTATAACGTTGCCGCGTTGTATGATACACGTGCGTAACAAGATGTTTGACTCGTGTGGACTTATACACTCGTCGGAAATCACCTACTTTCCGCACTTATACCATAAATAACTATAGTTTTTCTATTAATGAATTGTTTCTTTTTATTTATACAACTACTCGACTTATTCGGTAGTCGACGGTATTCGGTATACTACAACTACTTATTCAGTATTCGACGAATAACAAAAAAAATGTCGAGTAATGCCGAACACCGAATAATAGCGAGTATTCGCGGCATCTCTATAATAAGTTACAAAGATAGGGATGGGGGATACGTTTTTGAGCGTATTATAAGACATAATTTTTTAAAATAATTGATTAATAATATTAACGCGTTGATGTATAAAAATATTACAACACAGAACGATGCCGATTCATAATTTCGCCTACATTTATCTAGGAAAATGTTAATAAACTGATCCCAACAATGCACAATCATCATAATCAGCCTATAATGTTCCCACTGCTGGGACACAGGCCTCCTCTCTATGAGAGGGAGTGGGCCGTAATCCACCACGCGGGCCCAGTGCGGGTTGGTAGATGTCACATGTCTTCGAATTTTTGGTTCTAAGACATGCCGGTTTCCTCACGATGTTTTCCTTCACCGTTTTGAGAGCAGTGGTGATGAAATTATTTACACAAAGTAAAGCGCCTATCGGGGTTCGAACCTACGACCTACAACTCGTAAGTCGCGGCCGTTAGTTACCACTGGGCCACCACTGCTCAATGCACAATACGTATAACTAAATTACAGTACCGCACACCCCTGCTCGCTACCCATGACCGCCTTTTACTTTCTTCGTGAAAACACTTCACATGGCTGTGAATGGCTTCTAAAAAGCGGAAGATTCTTTGTCATGCAGTCCCACAGCTCTCAAAGTCTCGAAGAAAGTATACGCTATGCCCTTTGTGATTTTTATTCTATTATTCCATTGAAACATATACGATTTCGTCACGTTTTTCGTTGATTATGATTAATTTAAATGTTCGCGCCGCGCCGCCGCCGTTGCGGCTATTGATTCTGTTGTGTGGAATTGCTTATTGTTTGGTATGCATGACTTCGTGAGTTCGTAATGTTCTTGGATTAGTATCTGTTTATTACTTTATTTTATTTTAAGATGTACAGGGCGTAAACATTAGGGTAGCTCATAAGGACCATCAGGCCTAGGTCGACGGCGCGGTGTTTCATCGCGCCTCAAAGAGATGTCAGCACAATTGACGGGGTCCGCCAGGAACGATTCCTGCCAGGGTTGCGGGAAAGTCCGAAAGGGATACCGGGACCCTTGACTGGCAACTGCAGGAACACGGGTGGGTTTTAGTCAGTAAAAGTCTGACACGCCCTCCCGCTCCGTCCAAAGCGGGAGAAGTCATTTGATGAATAAGCATCCTCAAAAAAAAAGGCCGTATGCATTAACCTGCAAACTGTTACCTACAATAAATTCAACACATCATGATTTTTTGTAGGTTCTTAAAAAAATAACCTGCTGTTTCATACAAAAGTGTAGTAGGTACCTAAACGATCGAAATGTATGAAATTGTTGTTTTTTTAGTAACCGTCAGAAAATTTTCAACGTTAGAATCCTGTGCTAAATTCACAGTAAACAGTTTCCGCGTCACCGTGCATTTTTAACTTAACTGACTAGTTGTACATTGCGTTCGATTATGACACCGACCGTTCATTCATATCGATTCAGTGCGGTGCATTGTAACTGCATAACGTGTACAGTATCGATCGATCGACCATCGATTATGACACCGACCGTTCATTCATATCGATTCAGTGCGGTGCATTGTAACTGCATAACGTGTACAGTATCGATCGATCGACCACCGATTATGACACCGACCGTTCATTCATATCGATTCAGTGCGGTGCATTGTAACTGCATAACGTGTACAGTATCGATCGATCGACCATCGATTATGACACCGACCGTTCATTCATATCGATTCAGTGCGGTGCATTGTAACTGCATAACGTGTACAGTATCGATCGATCGACCATCGATTATTTTCTTTGTTTTGTGTCCATCAACCACAATCTAGTAGAATCATATCATCTTTTATCTTAAAAAAAGTTAATAAATCATTCAATACGTAAGTACAACTACTTACCACA
The DNA here is from genome assembly GCA_947363905.1 of Lithophane semibrunnea. Classification (NCBI taxonomy): domain Eukaryota; kingdom Metazoa; phylum Arthropoda; class Insecta; order Lepidoptera; family Noctuidae; genus Lithophane; species Lithophane semibrunnea. The sequence goes on along the minus strand of OX376186.1, from coordinate 2,176,189 downwards.
AAAAGGAATGCCATCAGGCGCCCACTTCCCGTTCGCGCCACAGGCTCTCCTGGTGGGGCCCAGGAGTTCGAACCCTCGCTCACACTCATAGGAAGCGACAGTGCCCTCAGTCAGGGCCTCCTCGGAGAATGTGACCCTCGAGTGTGCAGGCGCGCCAGGAAAGTGACATGTCGTTGCTGATAACCCTGGAAGAAGGAAAAACATAGGTCATTAAAAAATGATGAAGAATTCAGATAGTAATTCTTGTTTTTATACTCTAATGAATAGAATAAGAAATTAAGAAGAACAATAGGAAGTCTGAAAGTAGCACCGGTGACATACTGGCAAAGAATAAGTGTGACTGAAAAGTTGATTGGAAATCGGTTGTCATGGCATAATAGCAGGCAAGTGATGCGGAGGAATGAAGAAAATGTCGTGAGGAAAGTTTTGGGTATGAACATACGTGGATGGCTATACGAGTAGGGGAACACCAAAGAAACAATGGATGGACTGTGTGAAATATGATATGGCTAGAAAGGGGGTGAAATAACATCAAGAATAACGCAAAAATGGTGTTTATACAGAATGTCGCGCTGCAAAAGAACTGAAACAAACACACAGGTCAATATTTTTATGCTAGTGTGCGTGAAATCTACGTCTTACACTCGCATAACGTCATTGTGCTTTTCTAGTACGCGTGCGTTTAGCGGCCAACCGTTGGACGCTATTTTTATCGACTACTATCGACTGTCTATCTAGACATATTTATGTCTTTGGTTTCAACTTTGAAGAGCACATAAATAGCAGACCTCTTAGATTACAGAGCAAAATCTGTATTATGACGCAGAGTCGCAGACTTCAATTTATAATGAGCTGTAGATATTACATAACAACGTCAAACAAACGTTCCGCTTACATCAATTAATGCAGAGTCGCTATCATTGCGAGTAGTTCAGAAGTTTTTATTCAAATCGTTTCAAAGTAATTTCAAAGTAGGTATTCAAAAGTCATGCTACAAATATATTTGACATGCCAACTCAAAAAAGGTGCAATATCATTCCTTCAAATCGCAAGAGTAAAATCACTCTATAAACGCCTTGCTCTATTGGATATTCTACATTCTCTATGGATTCCGTCTGTCATGTCGTCACGTACGATATTTGTTATCATCACGATATTCTAGTGGATGGAAAATGAACGGCTCAATTGCCGTCGGCCTCCTCTGCAGATGACTGTGAGAACCAAACTACTACCAACGTGAAATCTACTTGAAATACCTACTGACTTTGGAAAGTCAGTTGATATTTGCAATATAAATGAATAAATCAAGGAAGAATTGCACAAAATGTGCACACACAGAGTCCTTAGCAGTACCTACATAGCTTGAATTTAACGCTCACAAGACAACTGTAAAGTATCCAACGCTTTTGTTGGAACTTCTGATGTTATTAAATTTAAATCTTCCATAATGTGCTACAGGTTGACAGATAACCATATCATAGCCAAAAGGCCAAACCCAATATTAGATATTATAAGCAATACTCTACAGTTCTACACAGCACCCAGTATTAGATACATAAGTATTACTGTACAGTTCTACACAGCACCCAGTGTTAGAAGTATTACTCTAATTATAAGTATTACTGTACAGTTCTACACAGCTGCTTACTACACTGCTTCTACCATATGCTTGACTACTGTATTTTTTAATACTGGGTGTCGTGGGTGTATTAGAAAATACTGCAGTCAAGTATTTTAAAACCAGTTTAATTTTTCAAATAGATATTTCAGTACCTACCGCTACATAAAAATGATACCAAAGTTGGTGTAACGGAGAGGAATTCAATCCTATTTCTACGCTTGATTGCAATGGCGCTGCTGGTGGCTGCCCTGACGATGCATGTGCGTTCCCTGAAGGTGTTCAAATGGGAGCAGTCAGTGTCTGGAGGAGTGTTGGTGACGTATTTGGTAGCCGTCATCGGCCTGGTCATGTGTGCGGGGGCGAACAGCTGCGGGAACACGGCCTTTCAGGTATTACTGCACAGATACTGTGCAAAACTTTTAGGCGTTTCGTTGCGTTTCCGGGACGTCTGTGATTGGTTCCCAGCGCGGCTACCTTAACTTTGTCGAAGGCCGGTTCAGGCGACAAAGTGGTCGTCTTTGATAATTCCAGCAACAAACCCGCCCGCAGTCCGTCAGACGCCGACATCCGCATGTGACGTAGTGGACGGCTTCATTTACTTATTAAATATGTGTATCGGACATATGTGTATCCATCGGACTATGAGAGTGAGGGAAGAGAGAGTGCACTTGTGTCTGCGCAAACACTTGTGCACTATAATATGTCCCGCGCCGAAGGCTAGTCTCCGTTGAGATTGGCCGCCGTGGCCGAAAATACGGTCTGGAGGACTATATATATAAATATGTGTATCTTATGTCTTATACAAATTGCCATCCTAAATCCGTACGAATTTTTTTAACGCTTGTAACCAAACGATGTACCGTCGTGGTCACTTTCTTAGGTGGTAATTTAAAAAGGGCACAGCGGAGCAGGCTCCTTGTGTCTTTGTTAACCAATGGGCCAGAAACCACAGCGAATCCCGACTGCACATAATCGCATCTTTACCACCTCCTTGACAAAGCTTCGCATCTCCTTCCAGGCCTACTTATGCAGCACAGGTTCTGCTCTGCTCCTGGTCAACGCAGGATCGATCTGGCACCGCTGGACAAATTCCAGCCAAGCGACCCACGCGGTAGCCGAAATGCTGAACTTGCTAGGGGTACCCTTAAAACGCCAGGTCATACTGAAGGTGGTCTTATGTTCAGCCGTCGCATTCATCTTTATGCTGGACTTAGCTTTGGTTCCTATCTTTACAACAATTAAACGATGACGAAGTGTAGTTATATTTCGTGTTTCATTTTATTTGGAGATACGTTTTACCTGCTTTGTAAAGTCAGGGAAATTAATTGTTGAGCAAATTGACACCGTTAGTGAATTTGCCGAGATAAAGCTATTTCATACAACTGTGAAAGTGTGCAGCGGTGTATAAGATGGTGGTTGCTGATGAGGTGCTTGTAGCGGTGGTGCTGAGGAAGAGTAAATAAAAAGGCGGACAAGTAATCTTGAGTACAAGTAGCAACTCACGTTCTCAAATCTTGTGCTACCATTATATCCCCAATCATTGAACACTTAGTTAACCTCTCATTCTGGCAAGGTATTTTTCCAGAAAGACTTAAGCAATCTATTGTAAAACCAATTTTTAAAAATGGTACTAAAAATGACTTATCCAATTACCGCCCAATAACTTTAATATCAAACTTTTCTAAAATTTTTGAAAAAGTCATGCATCGTCGTCTCATGAATTATTTAGAAAAATTTCAAATAATTAAAGAGCAACAAAACGGTTTCCAAAGAGGGAAATCCACAACTCTAGCAGCTTTTACATTAATAAAAAGTGTGATTGAAAAATTAGATAAACGCATACCAGTATCAGTAATTTTCTTTGACATGAGCAAAGCATTTGACTTTGTCAACCATGAACTACTTTTACAAAAATGCAATAGCTACGGCATCAGGGGAATAGTTTTTGATTGGATCAATAGCTATTTATCGAATCGTGAACAAAAAGTAGAAATAAACTCATTTGATAAAAATAGTGAATCCACTTCTATCTGTTCTAAATTTAGTCCAACGAAATCAGGGGTACCGCAAGGAAGTATTCTTGGTCCTTTACTTTTTCTAATTTACATCAACGATTTACCTACAGCTCTCCATCATCAATGTATACTTTTTGCTGACGACATTTCTGTTATAGTTTCAGACAGTAATAAATCAGAAATAGATCATGAAAAACATATAAACGAAACAGTAAAACAAGTTTTAAAATGGCTCGATAAAAATAATCTCTGTGCGAATTTAAGTAAAACAAAATACATACATTTTCAAAATTATAATTCTAAACCAAAATCATATAAAGTCGCTTACCAAGGACAACAAATTAATGAAGTTAAAGAATACAAATTTCTAGGACTAATTCTCGACCAGCATTGTAACTGGAAATTACATATAGATCACCTGGGTAAAAAACTAAACCAATTTGTATTTGCTTTAAAACGTTTAAAACGTACCGCGAGTGAAGCAGTTGCTCTGACTGCTTACCATGGATATGTTTCTTCGTTACTCAGGTATGGTCTTCTACTCTGGGGTAACTCTACGAACATAAATGAAACCTTTTTGATTCAGAAAAAATGCTTAAGAGCTATCTGCGGTATAAGTCCAATAATATCCTGCAGACCTCTATTTAAAAAATTAAAACTCCTAACCTTAACAGGACTTTATATAATGCAAGTTAGTGTTTTTGTAAAAGAACACTCAAAATTTTTTACGGCATGTGACATAAATTCAAAATATACCCGTAGAGACCCAACAAGATTAAGAATGCCAACACATCAAAGTACATTATGCCATAAAAATTGTTTTATCACAGCAGTAAAAATTTTTAACAATATACCAAAAGATATTAGGGAACTCCCTCTGAAATATTTTAAGTCTAAATTATTTAAATGGCTCGTAAGTAATACTTTTTATAGTGTAAAGGAATTCTTTGATAAAAAAGTAAATGATAAATATTGTTACTGATTTACTGATAGTTATTTATATAAATACTGCCTAGATTTTAAAACATTGTAAATTTTGTTACTAGTAAGTGTAATGAGTGTGCAATGATGCTAGTTGCATAATTCTAAGGAACTTGGACTAAGTTCCTTATAATAAAGAAACCAAGTTACTTGGTTTCTTTAAAATATTTGTATGCCAGTCCATGGCGAGACATGTAGATCATAACCATAATATTAAGACCATTATTGTACCATGTTTAAATGCAAATAAATATATTCTATTCTATTCTATTCTATACACACGGCTACACATCATGCTATACATTTCCAGTTTATGCTGATTGCTGATCTCGCATTGTATAGGATTTTCGTACAATGCGAGGTCAGCTTATACTGGAAATGTATAGCTTGATGTGTAGCCGTGCGTAATGGACCAGTGCAGTGTCACCGTTGAAAGGGAAGTGTTGCCACAGATATCATAATAAATTACATTTAAAGTTGGGGTTGCAATACTTATTACTAAAATACCCAACAGAAAGAACGACAGTTGTGATTTGAGTATACGGTCAATTTAAGTGGGTAGTCAATTTGCTTAAAAATTAATTTCCCTGACTTTACATTGTGATGACAAGGAGACAGAGTTATGTCATAAGACACAGTCCTTGTGCTTTGAACTACAATACAAGTCGAGGCTCGTCTAGAGGTGACGTTACCTTACAAAACAATGATTAAATGCTACCATCTGTTAGAGGCATTATTAAGCCTACAAAATCCCCTAATATAATAAAGTGACATTTGTTTATATTGTGGAAGATTCGAAAGCCGTTCGACATGGTAGATTGAGACGAATTGTGTTTGCCCGTGAAGCATTACGAATAGAGTGATCTGAAGTCGGCGAAAGCGAACTAATTCAATCGCGAGCCATATTTTGCTGAACTGTTTTGTATTAAATCTATAGAACATGTAGTTATACAACATGATCAATCAAGTCAATATAAAAACCGAAGTGCGAGTCTGACTCGCGCACGAAGGGCCGTCACATAATTATGCAAATCAAGTGACTGGATCTCAATGATAGCTTACCTTGCCTTACTAATAATGAATGTTTATCAGGGAAAGCTTGATGAATCACTACATGGCCCTTTTCCTATTACATCCAATTCTCCGAAATACCACAAGACGAAAGAGCTTGCATAAAATTAAAACATTGAGTACCACAAGGAACTTCTGTTTACATTTGAATTACGACTACCTTAGTGGGGATTTCTTGATATTTTTTTTATTCGATTCCTATTTCCCTCTAAGGGGGAAATAATAGACTTTATTTCTTAAATTCCAATTATACTCCATGCTTAGTCCTCGATAATTATCCTGATTTACTATGTAGTCTCACTACACTCCCATCGTGTGCACGCGAATATTCAGAGAATAAATCCTGCAAGAAAAAACTTTTACGCTGGCAACTATAACCAGCTAATGTCATTCATTATTTTCGCGTCGTGTAGCGCACATCATTTTAAGAAAATTATTGAATTTTCTTTTATAAACTTATTACTTTTGATTATTATCAACAACAAATAATACCAATCAACAAAATGTGGCGAAAATTGGAAAGAAACCGCTTAGGCGAGCTCAAGGGCGACTTCGGCGTCCCGTTTTTTGGAGTCAGTAATACAGGCCGATCGGCAAAAGACAATTATTTTTGTAAACGAAGAAGAAAACACAGGTATGTTTGTGTGGTATAATGAAAAATTTCAGGGATTACGATTAATTTGGATTGCAAAGCAGCAGAGGATTATAATTATCCGTCATACTGCCAGTGCTCGGTCCGTCCGTTCTTGTACAACGTAACATGAAGTTCGTGTTACACAAGACAGTATAGTGCTATGTGCAACAGGAGGTCCTGTTGACTCCCGTCGAGACTTGTTCTCGAACCTCAAGTTGGGGAAAAACGCACAAAATATAATGTATACCTAGAAGTTCTATGGTATGCACTGCCTATGCACAAAATGTTGTTTTTCTCTCGTGAGAAATTATTATTATTACAATAAGGCAGGAGCCTAGCTCTCGCAGCCTCAAGTTGAGGCAAAAAGCTCAAAATATAAATGTACTTATATCTAGAAGTTCTATGATATGTACTCAATATTGTTTTCTCGTGAGAAATTATTATTACAATAAGGCAGGAGCCTAGCTCTCGCAGCCTCAAGTTGAGGCAAAAAGCTCAAAATATAAATGTATATCTAGAAGTTCTATGATATGTATTCAATATTGTTCTCTCGTGAGAAATTATTATCACAATATTGATTGATAAAGAATCAGTTCTGCACATTAAGCATCATCAGACTTAGTTAGTCTATTGTGTGCTTTGTAGATCATATCCAAGATCTAAAGGATGGTTCTATGAGGTTGTATGAAGCAATGATAATGGCCTTGGGAAACCCGTCCAGTTCCAAGAAAACCTAAATGTTTTTACTTTCTTAAAATCATCTAAAATGACTAAGATTTAAAAATGATCAAGAAAGAAGAATTACCTACATAATGTAAACTGCATGTAATACTAGTACTGTTGAATTTACTATTGCTGGATGCTTCAAAATTGAACATGGATTTAAACGGCTGAGTCACCCAATCAAGGAAAACAACCAGAGGGTGGAAGACCACCACAGTAATTTGGAATTGCATTACCGCAGTGTAAACAGTATCTATATTTTGATATAAAACAATTGGAACACAACAAATATTAAAATTCTCACCGATGTTTTCATGATTATTAAGCAACTTACTTTGATGATACCAGTTAAACTAGATAAAAATCAAGATTAAAACAACAAATATATCGAAACGGGACAGTTTCCTGTTTGGTGAAAAGTTCATTATTGAACATGTCAAGTCTGGGTAATTAAGAAGGCAGCTACAACTACAATGTTAAGTAATTGTAAGGAAAACTCCAATGCCCCTTCACGTTTGATTCAAGCAGGGGGGGGGGCAAGTACCAATCTAGGACCATTGGGAAGTACCAACAGCAGAGGATTTCATCAGGCAAGACGTACTGATACAAACCTGTATGTCAATTATAGAGGTAACGACAATTGCATGTCGCCTTAAATATTTTACTCTTGCTGGCGGTGATCTTTTTCACACAAGATAAAGTTATCTGGTCATGTTTGAAGAGATATAGAATTCCATTTAAGGACATTCCTACACAACATAATACCTATAAAATTGTGCATTTTCAGAGTCTGAATATGTATTTAATACAACAAAAGAAATTGGTAAGTTGTTAGATTTGAGTGTACAGTGTGCACCTATCAGTGGACAGTTTTTTAATCAAAAATATTTATTGTACACAAACTAAATGGAGGTTCCAGTAAATCCAAAATGTCTGAATATAATTTATCCATACACAACAGTTTTAAAATGAAAGACATACCTAAGGAGGTTATGTAAAATAAAATGATCATTTGGGCACAATTGATTTATAAGATGTCTATTTTTTAATATCATTGAACACTTATGACAAAACACATTTGAGGGTTTATTGTAAAAACAATTAATTCAATTGTTTGTGCTTTGGCTTGTGTACTGCCCCACACCAGTAATATCTATTTATACTTTAGTGGGTGATAAAAATCTGTGTTTTTATCTTGAGGATTTAACTTGTATTGGAGAACATTATTAAGAATTTTTTTGAAAATTTTAGTAAAACTATAGGCTTTTGGAGTGCCTTGCATGTTACATAAATAAGGTTAAAACTAATCCCAAACCCAATTAAGTTGCTGAGTACTTAGGATTTGTGATTGATACAAAGTATATTATGACATTGTCATTGACAGATATAAAGAGATATTCATCTATTACTTTACACCTTATCCTATCGGCTTGTTGTCCAGTTGTGAGTTTTGGATTTCTATGCTTAAGTACCTACACTAGAATTAGGAAAAATCCAAGATGTGTAGAGTTAGTTTACCACAGTGACTTTGATTTACATAATCAGCCTATAATGTTCCCACTGCTGGGACACAGGCCTCCTCTCTATGAGAGGGAGTTTGATTTAATTATGATAAATATGGGAAATATTTGTTTTGACAGTCAGATAGCAAATAGGGTTTGGAAAGTCAAGAAAAATCATTTAAGTTTTTTGAAATTTTTTGATGCTTTTCTTGGTATAGAATATTTTACCGAATACTTAAATGTATACCAAATTTTATGTTAAACAATACTACAACCTTAGATTATAATGTGTGGTAGTCAATTTAATAATCTTAATTGCCTGGCTAGGCATAATATGGCAGTGGTGTGAAGCCCTAATAGCCCTAGCAGCCCTAGGAATGGGGATATCTGCATTTTATGTATAATCTAAAGACAGCATAGAAGCTGATCTTGAGTCTAGAAATAAAAACATTGATTGTGTGTCTGGCTCCTGCAGCATTTCAGGACATAGTGAGATCTTTTGGAAATCTTTTCCATTGATCTACATATTTGCTACTAGAGCTAATACTAAGTGTGATAGATATGAGATATCTGGCCTGGCACTTGTAGAAAATATAGATGCATTTACAGTAATTTGGAATTATTACCCATTATTTTATGCATTTCCACTATTTGGATTAATTTCACAAACTATTAAATTGATCAGGTTTTTGGCATCTTACTTTCTCCTATGAGACTATCACAATCTTGGTACCCATTTTTTAATTTCATGGTGAAATCACAGATTACAGTATATAGTTTGAACCAACAAACCAATTTTTGCTGTCACCTTACAGAATGCTGCATCCTTTGCACTGCAGCTTTTTTCCCTGGGGGCCTGCATATTGGCAGAGAACCGTTTAAGAAGCAAATGATACCACATGCCACCATTAAGGTCATGATATCTTCATTGTCAGATAACAGTGTCAGGCAGTATTCAGTAGCACACTACATAAGTGGTGGACTTTCTGTAATGGTAAAAATATTCACGATATTTCTATCACTAAAATATTAAAGTTTCTTACACAACAATTCAACAATGGCAGTTCATATACGTTCAGCACTAATAGATCTGCATTGTCATTGATCATAAATGCTGATGTAGGTACCGATCCTGTAATTAAGAGGTTCTTTAAAGGTATCTTCAAATTACAACAAAGTTGCACTAACTACAATGATATATAATACAATATAATTCATTTATTTAACAGATCATACAATCCAACTTGTTAGACAATTAATCATAATACACACACATCTTACACACTAGTGTTAGTAAATTATATTTGGCAAATTCCGTAAACTAATTAATAACAATGTCAAAATGGATGTATGGGATCCATCAATGTTATTGAATTTTATAGAATGATGGTACCCATTACAACAATTATCACTTGACAAAGTAGCCAAAAAGTATGTAAGAATTATTTCAAGTCTTAAAGAATATAACTTATCTGTAATTGAGACTTCATAACATCCAAATTATTAATTCAAGTGTTAACATAAAAATCACTGATTGGTAAAAACATCTAAGACAGGAAAACGGCTAACAATTATTATGTTATCCTACTTTTCATATGGAACCTGACATTTGTCATGTGATTACATTACAATATTATATAAATTATACACACAAATGGTGTAATTCAGAGATAAGTAATACAGAAAAATTATTAATGCCTCATAATTATGTTAGTTAGCCAAACAATTAGTTACTTATTGGATTAAACAAACAATGTTGGACAGTGGCATAGATATCAAAATATTTACTCCTCATTCCACAAGTCATGCTTCAATAGCGACTAGAGGTGTGTCAGAAGATAATCAGTATTTTTAAAACGGTTGTTTGGTCATAAGTTTTGCAAAATTTTTGCCAAGTTTGTTGGTAATGTTGACCTTGAGACTGATGTCATTTTTTTTTCATAAATTAAGTTTTGAGCCAAAAGAGTAGGCATACTAAATAGGTACATACTTGGTTGTTGATAATTAGAATAGAAGCATTATTAAAAGAGAATTAATTGAAAATGTGGTAAAGTTTTTCCACTTGCAATAAAAGGTTGATTTTATGTTATTTGAATGTTTTAGTGTGAAACAAATGTTTGTAATTTCCAACTTCATCTCTCTAAACATCTACATAGTAAATCAGGATAATTATCGAGGACTAAGCATGGAGTATAATTACTAAATTAAACGAACTTACCTAAGTGAAGTTCTATTGTAATTATACGAAATGCTTAGTCCTCGATACTATGTTCCCTCCCAAGCCCTGAACAAGACCATAGTTTGTTTTTTGACCCTGGGATTGAAGTTGGGGAATTACTGTCTGTTAATTTTAATTCTCTCATTGCAGATTACTCTAAATAGAATGACATTAGCTGGTTATAGTTGCCAGCGTAAAAGTTTTTTCTTGCAGGATTTATTCTCTGAATATTCGCGTGCACACGATGGGAGTGTAGTGAGACTACATAGTAAATCAGGATAATTATCGAGGACTAAGCATTTCGTATAATTACAATAGAACTTCACTTAGGTAAGTTCGTTTAATTTAGTAATTATCCTCCCTAAAGCTGCTGGGGGCTGTAGGGGGATTTGTAGAATAACTCTTGTTGACTATTACACTGTCCTACTGTCCTCCCATATACCTATATAATAATAACCCGTAATTTAGAAATGTTAGAAAAACCAATAATTTAAAAGAGTAACCGTGGAGTAGGTATCTTGGCCAATTGGAACTATGCACCTAGCGCCTGGCGTTTCATGCCCTTGCAGGTTTAAGTGATTTTTTTTTTTTAATTTAACGTAATGCCCGAAGGGTTAGGCAGACAGAGATATACCTATAGTACACGCACATTTCGCCTGTTATCGTTAAAATAATCCGCAATAAATTGCAGGAGATGAGCCGCGCCCCGCAGCACCCAATGAATCAATAGTAGAGGGAGATGCGACCAGACGGCCATATCGGCACTGTCCACAGTTACCATGGATACAGGGGGGCCGCCCACATACCTCCCGGTACCTATCTAGCCAGCTAGACTAACGTCTCGTTCAGGGTGAGGAGTATAGTGAGAGCGATATCATCTGCCTAGCCTTTTCCCAACCAAGTTGGGGTCGGCTTCCAGTCTAACCGGATGTATCTGAATACCAGTATTTTACATGGAGCGACTGCCTATCTGACCTCCACAACCCAGTAACTGGGTAATACGATACCCCTTGGTAAGCCTTTATTTCGAAGAGATGTGGAAATAACTAAATCGGATTGGTTTATTCAAACATATCTCCTCTCCTCTCCGCTTTCGTGGATACCGGGCCTTACTCATGATGCACTGTGACCATCTAATCGTGCCGGCCACCGCGCCCGCTACCGCTCGTGTCGCCTCGCATTCACCCAGGACTAGAGCTAAAAGGTTTCTATGGAAACAGGGAGATGGGAGCCGGCGGGTGGCTGCTATTGACTCATAAGCCCCTCCGCTACATTTCCTCGAAATGGGCGAATTAATTGCGAAGTCCAAAACCGGGTATGGGGTAAAACCGGGATCAGGCATTTTAGTCTGTTAAATGTTTAGAAATTACCGCTCGCTGCAGCTGGCCATTCTGATTAGTTTCAACAAACATTCAATGGCGTTGGTGCACGCTCCACGAAAATAAATAAGAAAAATATTTTTTTGGTGAAATTGATGTTATATTTCTAGGATTAAACAAGTCTTTTATACGAATATATCGTATATCAACGTCATATTTACCAGCAACCCCATCAACTTCGGAGTACCCGTAACGGCTACCGATCCACAAATGACAGCCGGGACAAACGGATTAACATACTTTCTGAGGAACAAAGGGTCCCCGGTACGTAATGGATGGTCACCCATCCACGGACAAACCTCGGCAAATGTAACTTAACCTCTACCGACCGGTGCGGCTGTTATAGCCAGGAGGCTGTAACTTACGCTGACATATATACTTTTGCACCGCGTAACGTTAAATCAGGAAGTGGAAAATTAGCGGCAGATCATGATAATGCAGACAGTCGTCTCCGAAACTATTAGCTTGATTAAGAAAGCGTGCCTGACCTGGCAGTGTAGTCGGAGAGCGGGGTGACAGAGAAAATAATCATCTTTAGCGCCTAGCACGCACTGTATGTGTCACAGTTTTGTGTCGCGATTCTTCAGCATATTCACTTATTCAGCTAAACCACCTCTCTAGCAGCTAATTTAGTCAAAACGAAATAATAATGAATAAATCTGCACAACATTATTTTTCAATTCCGTACATTTAAATCAAGTTTATAAAAAAATAATATTTATTTAAATGAATAAACACACCTACAACATTCTTCGCGACAAGGTCACCGCAGCGCCTTTCTCTAAAAACTTTCTACCCTGCGGCCGACGGAACAAAAACTTAGTGGGTCATACCGCAGGTGGGGTCGATGACATCGTGACTCATCGAGATTAGATCATTTTCATCTCAGCAGGAGATCGTAGGTACGTGTTTATCAGACATTTCGGCGAGAATTACTGGGGGCTCATGAAATACGTTTGTGCAAAAAAGCATTTTTCTGAAAAAAAAAAATAGTTGTGATTACTTTCGGAGAGATGAAACCAGGTTATCCCAGATACGAGTCATTTCTATCTCTACATAAAACGCAAAAGCCTACATTTTCTCAAACGTGGATTTATCACCACGATATACCTATATATTTTTCCTTTGCACCGATCACCACTGGTTTCGATATTTTGAGTTACTAATTTAGATTCACACTAAGTTAGTCGAAGCGAACAAAAGTACCATAAAACTTCCTTATCAATCATCAAACAGGACACCAATGATTATCACAAAGCTCCTCTTGTGACACATTGTGTAAAACTTATCAGTAGAATGTAGTACTGTTTACATTATAATCGTTCATTCACCTTGATGCTTGCTGCACTGCCTGCAATCTCTTATCATGAAACAAACATTACTGTAAATTATGATGAAGTTACCTAGACAAGCTTTATTATAGCTTCGTATGTGTTCCCAGCTACTCCAATTGTCATCCACTTTTCAAGCACTTCCTGGCATCCGATTGAGCTGAAACTTGGCATACTTATCAAAGAAAGAGCCTTTGCAATTTTGAGTTGACCTATGCTGAGTGCTGACAGCACATGCAGTAGCCATCGTGCTGCTCAACGTCATTCTAAGGAGCTCAACTATCCGTCGCAATAAGGAGGCATCGGCTTGAGCTGATCACGTATCACCACACTTAGTTCGAAGCGGTGTCGAACTGTCGAGTCGAGTCACATCGTCCGAACCTTTTATTGCATAGTCATACAAGCTGTGACTGGCTCACTGATTCCGTGTCGATAAGTGTGCTCATCACCCTACCAGATCTGCCCAAGGAAAGGTAAAGTCACCATGGGTTTGTGGCTGAAAAGCGAGTTAGCAAGTTCTTGTATAAAGTAAAAGTAAAAGTTTTTGTATAAATTAGAAGCATTTTTTCAATTTTGTAAATGTTAGTACCATGGAGCCGTTTAATACGAGTATGGTATCATGTTTTATATTGACTTGAAAGAGCATGGCAGATGAGAGTATGTCATACTCACTTAAATGTCTCGCTGATGGTGGCGCGTGTGTTGGATCATTCGGTTCCCTACAAAATGGTTGAGCTGGATGGTGCTGATCCACGTGTCATGTTCGTGAACGGGCGCTGTCAGTTGAGACTGGTCATCTCTCATCTGCCAGGGCTTATTTTTAATCTTATATTTTGAATTGTTTTTGATTATTTTTCATTTGACATTGTTCTCACATATAGAAGCACCAAGAATACTGTACCCAGGATTTTGTAATATCTATATCCATTTTTAAAAGAGTGTCCTTGGAGTTTCTTGCCCGTTCTTCTCCATAGAGATCTACGATTTGGAATGGGCGATTTGGAATAGCTTCAACTTTTTGACTAACTGACCGATTCTTTGAAAGTGCCTGTAAATGGTTTAATTGAAATAAATGCTTTGAGTTTGAGTTCGGCAGCAGGACTGATAGCGATCCGAAAGGATATACGTACTTAAATTGGCACATTGAGTTTTCGGGTTTGCGTCTGCTGGCACCCGCTGCATGTCACCCGTCTACTGGCACCCACTGCATGACACATGTCTGCTGGCACCCACTGCATGACACACGTCTGCTGGCACCCACCGCATTACACCCGTCTGCTGGCACCCACTGCATAACGAGTCTAGCCCATCTGTCCCGATGCATCGACTTATTGCCCACATCGGCGACTATGAAGCGTATCGTGGTAGCTATAACGTATACGCTTGCTGATACGCTATCCGATGTCACTACTCTAGCCTGTATATTATTATTTAACTGTGTGTAACTCTATCTCTTTCTAATGCTCGACGGTGCTATGTGCTATATTTACTCCCAGACACTTGTGTCGTGGATCGTAGGCCAAACGTCTGAGTTAAGTTAAAACGCATTTACCGCACATCAACATGCAACAGGGCATGTTTATTGCCTGTTAACGTTTTCATATCGTGCCAAGTTGGTTCGAGCTGTCGAGCGAATCGCTGGCTTCGTGCAGGAACGTACCAGCTATGGAAGTAACAAGTTGTTGCTTCTGACGTTGATATAATCTTACTACCATAGCACAAATCCAGAATCCGCGTCTCCACCGTGAAATTCCTGAAGAAAAACCTAACAACACTTGGCTTCACCCGGGAATCAAACCCATGTCTAATAGCTACTGTGTACTGCCCAGTGCCTATAGATCTATGGGAACGCCTATCAGGGGCCATACCATAATTATTTGCCGGGCAGGTCAAGGTGACAGTTTGCACTTGGTACTTCGCATTTCGTCTAATATTGACCTAATATCATTAGGTCAATATTCGTATCGTATTATAAGCCCCCAGGTGTGCTAACCGCGAGGAAAGAAGCAGAGATACAGGCCACGGTACACTGACTGTTGATGATAAGCATCTGTTCAAAAGACTTAGATATTCACACGCTAAACCTAGATGCGTTCACTGGCCTCCTAATGCGCCTATACCTTTTATGCACCTAATATATATTAATGCACATATACCTTATATGCTGTAGGTATTCGCACTGGTAAGTATTTAAAGTAATATTTACATTCCCATGTCTAATTTACGCAGAACCATAAAAACTATTAGTTATTCAAGTATATTTGAAGCCAAGTGTCTAGTTTCTCCCGGATTATGATCTAGTCGCGCACGTATAATATATTCCTAGACATAAACACAGTTTTAGTGCCTCATAATTATGTTTCTAAGCACTGGTTTCTCTCAGGGTTACGACCACGCGACCAGGCGACCAGCGACCTAACCCTGCCCTTGCGCGAACCGGTCGCAATGACCGGGTTAAAAGCACAGTTAATATTAATATGCTTTTGGGTTAAATTCAAATGTACGGTTTATATTCAAAATCGTATGATCGAACTGCACAACTTTTTAAGGACAAATAGATGAAATTTAGCGTCGATCAGTTTATAGATATTTCTGAATAATTGATTTGTTAAGAATCAACTTTCAGCACTTTCATGTTTAGTTGCCAAAAAATATAGGGCATTGTTCCCCGTAGGCTTATTTAAAGACAAAAATATTAATTATACTCGCGACAATCTAAGAAGTCCGTTTTGACGTTTCGTTCTCGTACATTTAATAAAACGTTATGCCTTGAGAATCAGTTTTAAGCAAAGAAGATAAGTTGTCGATTACAAACTCTCTAAGTATGATCAATTGATATGTCTCGAGAATCAGTTTAAAAGAAACCAATTATTTTTTTCATCGCTTCACAAAGCATTTTTATAGCTGTCAAAAGGGACTTCTTAGATTGTCTTGAGTTTAGTAACGTCCCAAAATAAGTACAAAGCTCAATATGTGTGCTCACTGTGAACACCCAAGCGGCTTGCCTAACATAACCGAAAATAGTTTTTTTTTTTTTATGAGTACTTATCATGCGAAGTCACCAACAACTATGAACCAGACCGGCATGAAAACTACACACAAGACAAGAACGCTTCCGTACGCCTTCTGAGAAAACTTTCATAGCATGAGTAAGATAATCTTGACGCAATCCCATCAGCAATGTGAAAGCTTGCAGAACCACACTGCATTAACAACCTTAAAATTGAACTGTTAGAGTTGGTATTTGTCCGGTAATAATGTGCGAAGTATTATGAGAAACTTTAGATTTTCCCAATGAAGTCATTCGGGTCGGATCGGCCGGGTTTAGCCGATTTAGCAGAGATAGGGTTGATTGTTAGCAATGTTAGCTTGAAGAGACGTTTAGTCAGGTTGTTTATGAGCAAGAAGGTGATTCTCGCGTATCATGCATTCGTGATGGTCGTCCTTAGTGCGCTCGCACACGGCATAGGTCCTAGAATCGGTCAGATTTTTTTTTGTACACCTTCCTTTTGACTTGTCGATACATTTGTTTCATTTAGTTCCTACCAAAAATCGGCTACCGATTGTATGCCGTCTGCGAACGCGAATTAAAAAACGGATATCTAAAGCTTTTGCGACAGATTTGTCTATTAAAACGTATTCTTGATCGGAGATAAAATAAAACCGTTAATAATTCGACACTCATATGTATGGGATGGGGGATGTGATGAGGTAGAATGAGGGGCATATCGCGAGGAAAGTCCTGAGTATGAAAGGGCTGGTTACCTATACATTACTATACAAGTGGGTTGATTTCAGGAGGAAGTCATGCTGCGCCCCGGCGCAAAATAAATTGGGATTGTCGTCAACAACATTGCATTCACATCTGTGTGACTCTTTCTACAAAGGACCATTTCAGACGCTAATCTGCACCGTCCTTACATGATCTGACCAAAACTAAATGTGGGCTTTAAAGTAGACCTCTGAGTTTGTTATGGTGTTGCTTCTCAGAGTAGTCAGATAGGAAAAACCAGATCTTGTAGTTTTAAAAATATACTTGTAACGAGAAAAGGTGTTTTATAAAACTGTTTAAATAAAATTATATCATTTATCATTGTCTTCCTAAACCAGTACCTATATTAGGAGACCCTTTCTTTCTTTGGAACCGTCTACAGGAAGGGCTTTTTCATAATATGACGATTTGTTTTTAGTCTGTGTGACCCGACGAGTTTTTATGGATACGCTTCAAAAATGTTCATTGCAGAGAAAACAGGAAATGCGTGATTCATTACTATAAGTATGAGACACTTTTTTCTATGTATGACATCGACGTGAACCATTTGGCGAAAGTAAAAAGCAGAGAAAGGTTTCGTGCCAACGTCGGCGTCGCGGCGATAGAGGGTGAGCAGAGTGGAGGCCGAACTTGGGAGAGGCCTATGCCCAGTGTGGGCTGAGATGATAAGCGTGCTGTTCGATTTTCAAAGCTCAGCTCAGCGCTGGAAGTTGAAAGTCCATCAGCGCGCTTTCATTTAGGCTTTCAGGTGTCACCTAATGTTAAGCATAGATCTGCACCTAAATAGCGGAACCAACATTTTAAAGGAAATTCCTATGCAATGACTTCATACTTAGGTATCTTTAAAAATTCGTCTGTTCGAAAACGTAAATATCGCAATGAATATTGTCGAATTATTGTCAAAATGAATTGACTTTGAACAGGTGTTATACTAACTGTGCGTTTACACTGGCGAAACATTCACGACAAAACATGTTGAAGTCTCTAGTTCCTGTCAAAAATTGTATGGAACATTGACAGAAGATAGATATTACCTACAACATGTTTTGTCGTGAATGTTTCGCCAGTGCAAACGCACAGTTAGTATAACACACCTGTTCAAAGTCAATTCATTTTGACAATAATTCGACAATATTCATTGCGCAGAGTTACGCAGCTAACCTTTTTCATAACAAAACACTTCAAATCTAACTATAAAACAGTTACAAAAAGGCATTTCCGTACAGAAACATCCGTAGAATCTAACAACAGTTGTAACTTGTAATATAAGCCGTCCCATTTAAATAAATTCCAAAATCCGTAATATGTGAGGTGTTGGCTAGCAGGCGGGGCCGCATTCTTGCACCGTTATGAGTCCAATGCGCAGTTAGTTGGGCGTAATCAGGTCGACTGCGAACTTGTGCGGCGGTGGAGAGCGACACGCGATTGATTCGTGTTACGTCGACTATTAATGAGACAGGTGTTACCGGGGTATCGAATGTATCGATTCCGGTACATATGTTACACGAGAAATTGATGCGTAGCTGCAGTTCTATATTCGATTTTGAGGGACATTAAGAAGTTTTAAAAATCGTTTCCGTAAATCACGTAAAAGGCACACGTAAATAACCTGCGAATGCCGATTATTTTTTAGAAGATTTATAAATTATCGAAATGTTTGAACTAATTTTCTAATTATACCTACTTCACCGTTTTAAAACAGCCCACCATGTACTATAAAGCCCTGATAGATTATTAACACTTTCGCGGACAGTAAACGCACATAGACGTAATAACAATTACAACTTAAATTGTGTCTTATTCAGTGTCCGCGAAAGTGTTAATAACTGGCAAAATGTGGGTTTACTAAAAGTACACCTCTGCCTAACCCGTCGAGGAACTTGCGTGATGTTATGTTATCTATCGATAGTCCACTCAGTTCGCAGCCTCGTACCCTACAACTACAACGGACGTATTACTTATGTTCTCATGTAATAGGTACTACAGCTGTGTGCGGAAATCATTGTCATTCGCAGACGGGATATTGCAGGTTGTAGGCCTCTAATTACTGCAGTTTCACTGTGTTCACTGCCTATTTCCCCAAGTAACCTTATAATAAGGAACTTTGGTATAATACTGCCCCGGAAGAGTGGATAGATGCGGAGTGGTCTTGGTAGGATGTAAAGATGGTCACCCATTCACGGACCAACCGCGGCAAGCGTAGCTTAACCTGATCGACCGGCCCGTGCAGCTGTTATTACTTGGCCACATCTAAATAACATAACAAACAAAAAATCCTCCACCTCTTGGACACACACATTACCAGCGACAGCGATGCGGATATTTTTTTCGACGCCATTTTTTGTTAGGTTAGGATATTTTATAGTTTTATTCATATTGTAACATCTTTATGTAACAATATTCTCAAAAATAAATGGATTATTTACTATAATATGTGTATGTATGCTCTTGAGTCGTGAGTCTACTTATCTAACTACTGATAAATAGACTCGAGACTATTAATATCAAAGTTATATATCTAAGTAATATCTAAGTAATGTTTAAAGATTTATTTGGTACATTTTTCATATCTAAAAGATGCATAAATAAAAAAGTTACGAAAATTTTGGTGTCCTAAATTAATAAAAGAATCAAACAATTAATAATAATGAAATAAACAGGTCATTCAATCAAAATAATCAACTGCGTACTTCAAAAAGCAAAAATACTTTCGTCTCGCGCCACTGAAACCGACTGGGCGAATACTTTCGTTGATCTTCTCTATTCGCGTACATTACCTAAAAAATGTTAAGTTCAAACAATGAGTTTCTCATAACGGACTGTAGGTGGCGTCACGAGTTACAAAATAACAGATAACTAAACTTAATTATGATACTTTCACTCGGCATCTTAACTTAACTAAAATTACTTTTACTTGCATGTGCTCTGCGCGCGGTGCGCGTGCGCCACACTTTTGAAATGGCGTAAGAAAACACTCGGAGTAGCTTTTTCTTAGGTTTGTATTTAACTTTTTATGATTTACTTATTCAATCTATACCTCTGAAAACTAAAGAAACGATGGATGGATTGTGTGAGAGATTCAGATTTTGGCGGGTTTTCGAATAACTTTTAGGTACCTACCTAGTGTTCACGACATCTAAGGAGTAAATTAAGGACAACAAGACCTGATTTTTCCTCCAAAAAAATCTAAAGTGAAGTAAAGTGCATACGATTGCTTGCAGTCAAAAGAAATCAAGCACATCTACAGGTGAGGTAGTGTACAACAGATTTCAACATAAGGTCTGTAGATCTTTTAGAAAATTGACAGGCGATGCATATTCAGCCAGAAAAGACTAAACAAAAACTAAATTATTTTCCTAACCCTCATAGTTTGTAAGTTTTAAGAACAAAGAAAAATCCCAAAACTTTCATCGCGTATAACATTTCAATACTGCCTTTCAGAATAGGCCCTTTAGCTCTGACGACATCCGTTGTAGCCTTCCTGGACTTTAAAGCCCTAATTTTGGCCTTAAACTTATTTAAAATCACAGTTTTGAAGACAAAGGAAATCCCGGGCGAGTCTTTGAGTCCTTAAACAGCTAATCGATACAGTTTGCAACTGCGCATTGAGTGCAGGGTGCAAGTTTTTTGGTCTAAACAAAGCTAGGCGATACATCATGCGCACTAGTGTTCTTAATATGGATCCATTGGCCCGAATACCCGATGTCCTGAGGGCGACAGACGGGACGCGAGGCCTCGAACTGCGCTGAATGCATTTCCCGGGCGAAAGGTCGGCGGAAAATCTGTTATGTAATTAAATGTAGCTTTGGTAGTTTTCTTGTTTTGTATGATGGTAATTTCGTAAGATTATCTATGTTTTTTTTACAGCCTTTATTCAGAGTTACAGTTGTATAACATAGCATTTTATCTCAGTTGTGAGTCTCTGTGTGCCCTTTGGCAAAGGCCTCCTCCAACCCCTTCCAATTCTCTCTGTTCCTTGCCTGTCTGGTCCATGTCTTTCCCGCCGTCCTAACCAATTATCTAAGTATATGTAATTAAATATGGGTAGTTTATTATACAAGAGGCTTGTAAAAACAAAAACCGAGATTTTTATTTAAAAAAAAAACTTGGTTTTTTACTCACAAAACTTTATTTTACTTTAGAGGTATTTGATAATGGTTTGCAATTTTATTTTGTTTTTTGTCGTAGAATTGAACCACGTTACAAATGCTTTGGGCGATGACAAAATGGTAAGTTAGATGTCGTTCTCGCCTGCATGATTTGATTTTTCCTAATTTCCTATATCTTACTGTCTGTTGTACCAACTTGTGCATTGTGGTTTCGATATCAGAGGTAAACATAGATGTAGAACCTCTGGGTGTTTGTGAGAGTCATGCCTTACTCGTTTTGTTGTTTATTTTGCTATTTATTTTCCAATTTATGTGACAAATAACAACTTAATACTGGAATAACTATCTATATCGAGTACAAAATTGGATAATAAAACAATAAAATCTAATCTATATCGACACATTAATAAAATGCCTTAGTTATTTTTTTTTTTTCACCATTTATTATCCGGTTTTTTTTAAGAAAGTTATGTTTTTTTTTTCATAAACAGGTTTCTTACTTTATTACTATCTCTTTACCCATTAATATACTCCTTTTTTTGTGCAGTCGTGTAAAAAACGAAAACAAAACCCTAGTCTCACACGACGTGTATGTATTCAAAATCAACATAAGGTTACGTTAACTATTTCAGGGACCTCTGTGAACCGCGCAACAGCGCCTTGGCATCAGCTAATTACACGTTACAAGTTTCGACAGGTTACTGTTTTCTAAGGGAAGTTGCTTAAGTTTGGTCGGCGGCTGACATTCGATCGCGGCTCGATTGTGGTTACGCTCCTATTATGATTTGTGATAAGCATATGTGGTGCACTGGGTACGGCTCGGTCAAAACTTCGTTTAATTTTTTTCTAAAAATCTATGAGAATTGCCAGTAGTGAATTAAAAATAATCATTTGTAAGAATTAGTTAAAATAATTGGAAAATTAATTTGTGTGCGTCAACTAATTTGCTGACTGTACCGAAGCTTTTATGATGTACGATTAGACTTTGTGTTTGTAAAGTGTGTTTGAGAATTATGTATATACATGACCACGTATCAAAAGAGTCTGTTCGCTAAAAACAGATGACAGGAGCTGAATGGAAATAACATTGACCGGTTAACAAAATGCTGCAGTTTAGAGCTCTTACGTCATGCGTCAGCGCACTTTGAGTGTGCTGAAGACGCTGAAGTACATAAGTACTGAAGTGCTGAAGACGCTGAAGTACATAAGCACTGAAGTGCTGAAGACGCTGAAGTAGGTACATAAGTGTAGGATGTAAATAACAATTAAATAGGGTCTATTACTGTTTTCACTGAAGTAATTAAAATGTATTGTAATTAGTTTAGAATATATTTATCCTAATTTAATCAATATATTTTTAGTAAATAGTATCTTCATCTTTGAGTTCGTTCGATCCCGAAATGAGAGCTTCACCATCACTATCCTGCACTTAACTATCCCAATTTATCTGGGTTGCATAGCATGATAATTAATTATTATTATTTGTTTAATTATTATTTTTAATTAGATGTGCAAGTTTAGCCTGTATCACCGCCTGTTTACCCATATCCATATTGCACAAAATCCATCGTAACTTGTGTCTAATTTTACCAAATATTTCCAAAAATGATAATGTTCTTGGCTATTTTTCTGTATTACTTTATTTATTTTACACTTTCATGCAGACTTAATGCCTATGCTCTACACGTTGTAAAAATAAAATATGAATTAAGTATATCTACTTAAACGCAGTCGTTACCCCAATGACCTTCCGAACTTTTACTTGGCTGTTTACGTGCTCCGAAGTGTATCAAAACATGCCAGTAACCGAGTCTAGTTCTCTACTCAGATAGTGAAAGTAGCGCCGAGGCTACCACGTACCGGGTCACTCTTCAACTGTTACAGAACAAAAATATTTGCCTAGACTCAGGCAATCTATTCTGTAAAAATCTCAATGTTTACCCGTGGTTCCGGTGGGTTGACCCACTACCATGGGTAAATTTTAATTACACGTGGTCCCATTAGGGATTGTTCCCGGACTTCTGACTAAGTTGAAGTGAACTGTCATTCCACATGCTAGGCATGGTGCCGAATCTCTTTTCATAAAATTCTCTTAACTAAGTGAGCTTCAAGTGAACTGTCATTCCACATGCTATGATGACAACTCACTTCACCTAAGTTTCGACGTTAAGATTTGTACAGAATAGATCGGGTGATGGCATTAGAATAGCCACGAGTGGCGAGTGGTGGTGGTGGATAAGTCATACTTGGGGATATTCATTGATATGCAAATTGACTATCAACATAAATTGTCGCATATTCAAATCACAACTGACATTCTTTGACAGTAGTACGAAATGGCTATAACACGGCAAATAAAACGGAATAGGAGAAGACCAAAGAAACTATGGATAGATTCTGTGGTACTGTGGACTACTGGAAAGACTACTGTATGTATGGATGAAGAAAACGTATTGAGATAATGGCAGATGGATGATATGATCATGGAATCAAAAGGGATTCTCCAATTCCTATAAAATATTACGCCATCGCCATCGTCAGTTCGACATAGGAAATGGAACGCCAACAACACTTAATTTTTTGTAGCTATCAACACAAAGGTATCCGGGCAGGGAGGGGCGGGGGGGGGCGGACAGGCGGCAAAAAACACATTCTTGCTCAGATACACCGGGTTACGATAATCGATCCTTTATCATGAAAGTGCCATCGTTTTTTGTTCACAAGTATGTCAGAAATGTCACGTTTAAAAGGAATTTTGTTAAGGTTTGTTTGATATGCCAGTGTAGCATGTGCAGGGCGACACAATAATTGTATCGACGCATTAACGAGCTTCAAAACGAGGTGACACTGTATTTACGCTGTCGGATCTCGTTTCTACGCGAGATCCGACAGCGTAAATACTAATATGTAATAACAGCGTAAAAAGTAATAATACTATAATGAGGGTTAGATTTTGTCGTAAGTGCATGTTGTGCATGTTAGTCCGTTTGGAAAAAAAACATAATATTTTCTTTTAGGCCAGTTACTAAAATAAAAATAAAATTTAAAATTTAAAAAACCCCCGGCAAAAAAAAAGCATCTAAATAGTAAAAAAATAATATTTAATTGCTCTTTATGTCGATGTCTTATGATCCAAGGGTCGTCGTGTAGGGGGACGGCTTATACAAACGCCAACACATACTAGGAATAATGAATGTTTCATTTTTTTTACCATAACTAAACGCCACTGGTTTGCTTATGGTTCTTTTTTAAATAAAAACTTGCTTTTGAGCGCTTCTCTTTGGTTAAAACTTTAAAAGCATCACCAAAACCATTTCTTTTGGATACAAATTCCATGCTGCCATGATAGTACTTACTAATTCTATACTGCCAATAATTACTGCGACTAGTAAATAGTTATCTGTGTAAAGTAAAAAGCACTGCATTATGAACCTAAAAGCGGTTCAATAAGAGCCACTTTACGAGCTGGTGTGTTGAAAACTAACTTTCAACATGCAATCCCAAAATTTTGGAGCTCCCGAAATTATTCGGTTAAAACGGGTCAGTTGTCTCCACCGGAAGCGAGGGTGTTGCGCACTTCCGACGCAGGCGCATGGAACTTGGGGAGGACGACAGTTACATAACTGTCGTCCTCCCCAAGTTCCATGCACTGAATCATGCAAGTGCTTTATAAAACAATATATTAATATTCACATTTTTAAAGTGTTTGGTTTATGATACGAAAACCAATTATTTTTAAAGTTTTCCTGCACTGCAATAATATTAACTAATTTGGAAACTCCACGTCAGGCGTAGTTAGAAAAGTAGAATTGGAGATTTAACTACAAATCAATCATTATAGTTATTAGGAATTAAGTAAAACTTGGATCAAAACGTCAATACATTTTAAATCATTGCATTTTCTAAAGAATATTGAGAAACTTATCTTTTAAAATTCGGCTCGAAAGGCACAAAGCTACAAAAAGTAGAAATATGCGACGAATGTTTCGAAAACTTAACTGTCAACCGGGAAATATAAGTTAGCATAGTGCTAAACGATGACGGGCTGACATGTCCACAGTTACTTACACACACTCCGACAGCTTCATGCTCTAGTTCGTGAAGAGCAAGATAGCAGTCTTATTCAAACACGCTGAAAACCCTACCAGTCTCTAAAGGAACGTTAAGTCAGGAAGCTGTTGCCTAGAACAAGTTAAATTAAATTTAAAATTTAAAAAACCCCCGACGAAAACAAATCAACTAATAAACGATTTTTTTATATCTAAGAACACTCTCGATCAATTCACCATTCAAACAAAACCAAAAAAATCAAAATCGGTTCAGCCGTTTGGCAGCTACGATGGCGCAGACAGACACACAGAAATCGGTTCAGCCGTTTGACAGCTACGATGGCGCAGACAGACACACAGATACTTATAACATCCCTCTTTTTCCGTCGGGGGTTAAAAATATTTAAAAAAAAACAAATTACTTGAGCGCCTTCCATGAGGGAACGTGGAAGAAGGGCCGTCGAGAAGAACGTCCAATATTAATAATATATAATATTAGAATCAATAATAAAAAGGTCACAATCATAAGAAACTACAGATTTGTATGGGTAATTCTCTTCATTGACATCATAATCTTTATGGGATGGGAATTAAGGATAGTTTGTACTCATTTGAGATGCGATGAAGCCTTGCGATAGGAGAATTACCCACTTCAAAGAAGCTTAAAACCATATTTCTCATTAGCTAGACTATCAAAATTTTTATCGATAGATACATATGACACTTTCATATAACAGAAATAAATTCAATGATAATGAATTATTATGTAAGTAGCTAACAAAAAACGGTAAATAATTATATATTTATTATTAATCATTACACAAGTACTGTCAATTCTGTACTTATGTGCATTACGTTATACCCATTTTGTCACGGCTCAAAGCGGCCTAATAAACGGTTATCATTCGCGTCTTGTAAATCTAACCGCTCAACGATGACGCGTGCGCATATAGCGGGAGATTTCTTGTTTAGATCTACATAATGGAGCAAAACAACGTAATATGGAAGAAGGGAACTGGGTTAGTGTAGTGCTTTTGCATGATTTTATACAATACTATAGCTTCTGCCCGCGACTTAGTCTGCATTTACCGGGATAAAAGTATTCTATGTCCTAAACCAGGTCATGGTCTACCAATGTGCCAAATTTTATCCAAATCTGTTCAGCTGTTTTAGCGTGAAAGCGTAACAAACGAAAAAACTCACTTCGCATTATAATATTATTAAAGTTAGGATAGGATTGGTGGTGCTTCTTTGGCCAAAGAATTAGCATTGCCAGTCAACGTGGTAATGCTGCCAGTCTTCTGGGCACGTTTCTGTATTTCAGCGATGCGGATGAGAACTTCGACTCCTAAGCGTGCTTTCATTTTTATATTTATTTTTATAGTTAATTATTTAATTTTATATTTATTTTTATAGTTAATTATTTAATTTAGTGTTAGTTTGTACACGATAAAGGTAATTTATATGCACTTGTAGCTTGTGATCAAGGTTGCGGTAGTCATGAAGTGTGAACCAATGTTTTCAAGGGGTGTTACCCAGTAACTGGGTTGTGGAGATCAGTTATGTAAGTGTGTGTGTTAAGTATTCAGATGCATCTGGTTAGACTGGAAGCCGACCCTAACATAGTTGGGAAAAGCCAGATAGATGATGATTGTGGACCCTGAAGATGACATGAAAGATATTTTTTATTGATATTAGGTGCTGTCGACAGAGTTTGATGCAGGGGACAATTCTGAGCCCAGTTGTGGACTGGCGATATAATTTCGGACCTCTGAACATCTCCAAAGTGAATAACACGATAGCAGACTAGTTCGTTGTGTAGATCAAGAAATAGTACGCTAAAGTTACATTGTTAAAAAATATGGATTAAGTATGTGATATATGTCATTTATCAGTTTTGATTGACTAATACCGAGCTTATTTTGAAATCTTTCGTTTCGTTCTTCTTCTCAGCTTTTTTTATTTTAATGTTTCAACAATGAATCCGAAATTGTCAAACTTGGCTTTTTAATAAGTTTTTTTTAATACGTTAATTTAAAGCAATTGAAACACAAACGCGATATTCTCATTTCTCTCAGACACAGTCTGAGCAATTTAAAAAGAGAGACGCGAAACAATATTTGACCTACATTACTCGGAAACGAAAGACGGAAAGAAAGCAGACTACACCAATAAATGAAGAATCGTTTTAGAACAGATGCTGGTTTTGTGAACCGTGGAAGGGCCAAAGGGTCTTTGAGTTCACAAGCGTTGAAGAAAACTTTTGAAGAGAAAAAGAAAATGAAGCCTGCATAGGTATCATCATATCTGAGCTGTAATATTTTTTTAGATTGTGTGTTTACCTATCGGGAATTAATTCTGAAGGGAATGACCTTACTATTTTTGTTTGCATAGTAGGAAGATTGTGTATCAATTTACAGTCTTTAAATATAAAGGACACATTAAACGTAAGTGGTATATTTAACCACTCAATATCATTTACCACGCAGATTGGACTAACAGTAAGAAAACACGCGATGAAAACTGAGCCTAGCGCAATCATCAAACCCACGTCCCATGAAGTTTGAGACACAAACCGCAGACAGTCACCTGTGACAGGCATCATGTTGACCTCAATATCCATAGGAAATTACCCCACATTCACCATCAACCGAGCGGAAAACCATTGCAAATAACAACCAAATACAAACAATAGTATAACCAAGAAGAACACACAAAAAAGTAGAGAAATCTCATCACAACACGGCTCTTCCCAAGAAAGTAGTTCAGTGAATACTATGGATACATGATAAAGAAGAAAAAAAAAACCAACCTTGAAGGAGGGACAGGATAACACAGATATACAGAACATCCATTTTGATAAATCACACTGTAATAATATGAAACACTCGCGGCGTTTTCGTGGAACGCGCGGTCATGGCGCGTGCAGCGTGGCGAGCTGTCGGAAAGCGACTGAGCGAGCGTCGCGACAACAGGTGCGCGCGCGCACGCAGGTACTTTCTTCCCCCCTCCTCTCCTCCCGCGGAGCTTTCGCGCGCTGAATAACCAATTTCTGGCGCTCCAGGGTATTCCATACGTGTTTTGAAACACAAAATAATTGGGTTAGTAGGTGTAACTTGGTATTCTAATTACGATGGCTTTAAATTGGATTATATGGCGTTCGTCGCGGCCGGTGTATTTATTATACCTACGTAGCTGTATCGGTAATTATTCATTAGTAGGCTATTGATGACGTCAGGAGATTTGGACCCCTGACAGTGTATGGCAATATTTGAAAAGGAGCTGATTAAATCGATGAGCATGTACAGTATGTTACTTTTTTCTCATTCATGTTTGGTTTTTGATATCACCCAACACAATTTTGTTTTTTTTATTACTATTGTAACGGTTTTTTTATTGAATTATTATTTATGTTTCGGTGACATCCTTTAGAATGTCACCGAAACACATAAGTATTAAATTAACTTAAATTAACTTGCACATAAGTAGCGTTGATGTCTTTTGTATGAAACTGCAATCTACGAATGCTACGAAAATTGGTGTATGTGTTTTTTCATGATATTTATGGTTTAGCTCAAACTTTCATTAGTAAATCAATCAGTTGTAATAAAACGTCTTTGTGAAGGCTCGTACAGAGAGGTGTGCTACCACCGTACTAATTTCTGTTGTTTTTAGGATATGAATGAGTGTCAGGGTATTTTCTGAAATACCCTGACACTCATTCATTGTGTCTGCACAACATGACGTCATGACTGATGATGATGATCATGGTGTTATCTTTGATATTGCAACGCTCCTGAGATAATTATGGTATTCGAGATGTCACATGTACACTAATCGCTTTATTAGAAAGAATTACAAAAATTACAAATGTATCAAAATAATTAAAAAATCAAAATACATTATTACCACGAAACAGTTACCTCATTAACCCACAAACTGTATCAAAGAAATTTCTTTAAAATAGAAACCAAATTGAAGCGAGAATCGATATTAATTCACTTTCTCGAGAGAATCAATTCGACAGAGTTGCGTAACTAGAGATCGCGATGGCGGCCGATTGAGCTCCTATTGTTTAAAAGTGGAGTACCATCATGCTATAGTCCTTGTGACTGATGATAGCAATAGCACATACATATACCCGGATTATACGACGTTACTTTATCAGGCAAGGATAGGAAAAACCGGCCAAGTGCGATTCGGACTCGCGCACGAAGGTTTCCGTACCACTATCTATAAAAACGGCAAAAAAATCACGTTTGTTGTATGTGAGCCCCCTTAAATGTTTATTTTATTCTGTTTTTTAGTATTTGTTGTTATAGCGGCAACAGAAATACATCATTTGTGAAAATTTCTACTAACTATCACGGTTCATGAGATACAGCCTGGTAACAGAGGGACGGACAGACAGACGGTCGGACGGACAGTGGAGTCTTAGTAATAGGGTGCCGTTTTACCCTTTGGGTAAAACCCTAAAAAAGTGCCAGTAAGCGAGCATGCTACTCACACTATCCTCGTGTATACAGCTATCCTCATTTTTAGGCTAGCTAGTCAGAAAGATAGTAGTTTAAATTAATTTATGTAACACCTTTATCACCATATATTGCAATTGTAATGGTATTATTGATCGAAGATTCCCATCATTGACTTCTAAACTCCGAATTAAGGTTTGATTCGTAAAAGCAGTGCTTGTTTGAACGTCTTTACCAAAGAAATGTCGTGCTCGTGTCCCAGCACTGCCTGCTATTGCTCAAATGCTCGTAAGTCATTGGTCATTCGTTCATCACGCACAAATGATCGCTGTCGACACATACCTTAGAAGAACTGTGTGTTTTCTGAAAATCACTCACGGAACAGATTTTTTTTGTTAGGAAATTGTAATAATTAATGTATTTAATTTATTTATGCTCCCTCTATCGGTGCTCTCCGAAAGCTACTCAATGTGTGTGAGTCGTACGCTGCGACTCACGGATTAATATACAATAGCAGTAAGACAGAATTCATGATCTTTGGGTCTGGCACCAGGTGTCCCACTAATGTCCCTCCTCTCCTAATGAAAGGTCACCCGATTAACAGGGTTTATAAATTTAAATACCTGGGCCATCTGGTTACTCATGACCTAAAAGATGACATGGATCTCGAAAGGGAGCGCAGAGCATTGTCGGTCAGGGCGAATATGCTGGCCCGCAGGTTTTCTCGATGTACAGGTGCAATTAAAATAACCCTTTTTAAGGCATACTGCACAGCACTGTACTCGGGGGCCCTGTGGTTCACATATACCCAAAAGGCCTGCAATGCTTTGCGTATCCAATACAATAACGCATTCAGGTTATTGTTGCGATTGCCGCGCTTCTGTAGTGCCTCGGCAATGTTTGCAGACGCACGCACTGACGGCTTTGATGCACTGTGGCGTAAGAAATCTGCCTCGCTACTCCGCAGGCTGCGTGGCAGTCCCAACCCTATCCTGCAATCGATAGCCGCCCGGGCAGATAGCCCGCTGGTGTGGGCGCTTGCGAACCGGACCCGTTGTGTTTTAGTAATTAAGTACTAACATAGGTTAAGCTATTTTGTTACTAACACTATAGACCATTGTAGTCTGATTAATAAAAGATTAATAATAATAATAATAATATTTCCAGCCTGTCTTGTCCGACTGCAGGGTAAAGGCTCCCCTTTCTTTTATCCACTCTTCTGTAGGAGCTCGGCTTTCGTCCATTATCTTAACCCTTACGCAGTTATCCGTATGACAAAGATAGTAATCTAAATTATTGCTGTCATATCATATTCCTAGCACGCAAGAAGCTTATCCCGGTGAGATCTAAAACATCATTCCTCAGATGTGGGTCTTTCTGAACATAAATGTCTGGAAAGTCCACATTTGTAAAACAATTTCTCATTTTATTATTTAAGTTCCATACTTTCATATACTGTGAAAGCATGGAGCTGTGGAGGAGGTCGTGGCTAAGTAATAACAGCCGCACGGGTCGATCCTTCAGGTTAAGCTACGCTTGCCGGGGTTGGTCCGTGGATGGGTGACCATCATTACATACCGAGACTCCTCCGTGCCTCGGAAAGCACGTTAAGCCGTTGGTCCCGGCTGTCATTTGTGGATCTTTGACAGTCGTTACGGCTCAAAAGTCTGACAACTCGTCTTACCAAGGGGTTTCGTATTACCCAGTTATTGGGTTGTGGAATGTGGAGGTCAGATAGGCAGTCGCTCCATGTAAAACACTGGTATTCATCTGCATCCGGATAGACTGGAAGCCGACCCAAACGTAGTTGGGAAAAGGCCAGGCAGATGATGATGCTTAGTACTGTGAAATGAAAATGCACTACAAAGGTGAATTCACTACGTAATCATTACAAACTTGAAAATAATGTTCGGATAGTCGGAGTCTGGATTAATGAATAATAAAAATCGATGGTCACGAGCCACGAATTTATGTTAATTCGAGGATTATTCAGGTCAGATTTCACGCAAGAACTAAATAATATCTAGTAAAAATTCGTTGATAATGGGGACACCCAAACGGATTGTTGATGATGGCATGATGATAAAGCGACAGAATATAAGTAGTAGTAGTAATTGGCTTAGAGAAAACTTGATAATACAGGGTGTTAGGGTAAACACCGTTATCCTTGAAACCAGTGGTTTTGGTTTCATTTATAGAACGTAAAATCAATGGAAAATTACAACTTTTTTTTTTTTTAATCTACATTTTACCACTAGAGTATTTCATCATACGCGTTAGGGCAACGAACTTACGTCTCAACACGGGCAGGGGGCGCGGGACGTAACCTGACCGGCCGCGAGCGCGACCCCTATTGTGTATTTATTCATGACTGTGTAGGTGGGTACGTAGGAGGGGCGGTTAAATGAAACTTTTTTTATCGAGAATTTTTTATGTAATCGTGTTTCCGCCAAACATAGGACCTAGCATCAATCCTAAATTCATTTACATCAAAATTAATGCTGCAGTATTTTCGGCATAACGGAGGATCATGCTCAGCAATTTGAGGTAGGGCCTTAAAGGAAGAATAATGAATATTTAAGTTAACTTTTGCAATATGACTAAACTTTCTGTAAAAGGCAGTGGAAAATACTTGGATGAAGTTGGACACTATCCAAGGAATGCCTCTGAAATGATGGCGCAAACGCATACGGATGTTTAGATTATATTACTCGTGTGTGACTAATATCATCGAACCTCTTTTAATGCTCTCTTTCATTAAGATAATACCACTCAAGCCATGAAATAGCAAAGTGCCACCTGAGTGGCATTCCAGTCACGGCGACTATCTTGGCACTATCGTGGTACTGCGCACCATAAGTGCTGCAAGTAAAAGTCATTGACATCCGGCGCTGAAAGGATTTAGAAATGTTTCACTTACCCACTTATAAATATAGGAGTCATTAAATGTTAGAAAACATTGTTTGTCCTTTTGTACTGCGGTCCTGCGATGATATACTTACTTGTTCATTTTTTTTTTTCGTACGGATCGTAGCAGGTGGCGTTCTGTAGCTTCTGCCTACCACCATGAGAAGAAAGCGTGTGTTTATGTATGTCATCATCAGCCTTTTCCCATCCATGTTGGGGTCGGATTCCAGTCTAACCGAATTAAGCTGAATACCAGTATTTGACATGGAGCGACTGCATATCCTACCTCCACAACCAGATGTAGTGATGCAGTCGGTAGGCAAATGATTATTTTATGATAAATGGTGGTTCTCCTTTTCAACCGATTTCTTCAAAAAGGAAGAGGTTCTCAATTCATCTGTATGGTTTTTTTTTGTATGTTACGCCATTACTCCGTCAATTATGAATCGATTTTGATGATTCATTTTATGTTTGGTAGATCATGCTTCAGAAATGATCCCATATAAATTGTATTAACTTTGCTTGCGTAGTTTTTGAGTAAGCTTCAATATTATGTATTTGTCCCTCTTAATATATATAGACGATGTTTTAAGTGACTCCGACACTGTTATTTACATAACAAGTAGTGATAATCGAATTTGTGTGGGGTAGGTATACTAAAAAGTGGAAAATAACCAACCACTTCAAAAAAAAAAACACAAAATAATAAAATATAACTTTAATTTCGGAAGTCGGTGCCAAAAAACGAAAATTGAAAAGCAAAGACACCGACTTCCGATATTAAAGTATTTACTTAATTTTACACTTTTTCTTCATTAGATGTCTTCAGACGAACTCAGGTAATGAGCCTGTGACTTGGCCTTTACCTGTGCTGAGGTGTCATAGAGTGTGGATTGTGGAACTATGGGTGCTTTTTAAACTATCAATAACATAAATAGCAAGCGAAGCCAAGCGTCAAACATAGCGACAATCAAAAACGTTAAAGGCTAACAATTGTCCACCAAACCATTAGGGACCATAAACCATTCCAGTATCACCCAAACCAACTTAGGTACAACTACGCCATACATTAGCCTTAACACTTCTGCATAAGGCTTATTTTTGCTTAATTTATATGCAGGACCATGGCCTATCCTAGAATACATGAACTACCTTATAGCTACGTTTATAATGTATCTTTAGTACAATTTCTTAGAGTTCTTTTTTGTTTGTTTCATAAAGCTGGGCAAAGCAACCTAACCTAGCATGTATAGAATGCAGTCGTAATCACTCTTATTATTATCGAACTAAAGTCCATATCAGTATGTTCTAACTATGGGTGTAGTGTTGTGGGTTTATATAGTTTCCTATCGTGAATTAAGGTGCTGGAATGTAAGAATAACTTTCCCTTATCCTTAATATGGTACAGGTCTGTTCATAGCATCCATAGGCCGATGCTTCGAATGTTATTCGAAGTCCATAAAATGTACAAAGGGCTCAAAACTTTCCATAATTTTTTCGGTATTTAATTTTCCTTAGTGCTGCGATTGCTATTTTTGCCAGCCCTATGTGGCTCATAAGATTTAAAAAATGTAGGTAATTGCTGATTTTATTTTTCCTCTTGAAAACGAATTTACTCTAATAGCGCAATGGCTTTTCATGTAACATCTCCCAGGGTAAGGGTTTATAATGAATTTATGTATACATAGGGTATCTATTATGAACTACAGTCGCTTTTCGTGTTTGTCTGTATTTCCGCGTTGTTCTTCTAAACCACGCAACAGATTTTGATAAGGTTTTCACCATTATTTAGGGAATTTATTCCGGAAGGTTTATGTGTATAATATTTATTTATTTATATATACTTTATTGTACACTACAAAAATATATAACAAAAGGAAAAAACAAATACTACAAAATATACAATTGGCAAATATGTAACTTCAATTAAAATTACTAAGAAACACAAAGCAGGAGCGGGTCGCTAGTTATGTATAAAAACTTTCCAAATATGTTGCTAATTACCTATATTTTTCCTTTTATGTAACTTTGATAACGTAATTCCTTTTCATGTACAACCAGTCAAACAACCCTTAACGTGAATCTTGAAGGGCTTAAAGTTCAATATTCTACAAAAAGAAAAATAAAAATAGGTCGTGGGTTTTATTTTAGTAGGCGGATAATGTATTTGAAGTTCATAAAAAGTACAAAGGGCTCAACTTTCCATTAATTGTTTGGCTAATTTAATTTTTCCTTATGACGCGATTGCTATTTTTGCCACCCCTTATGGGGATCAAAAGATTTCAAAAATATATTTGCTAATTTTATTTTTCCTTGTACGAAAGTGTTTGCTTAACCGCTAACCCCTTCAAGCAGAGTAGAAGCAGAAGGGTTAACCCAGGCGCAGACGACTAGAAGGTAGGTAACGATGGTATCAGGAGCGCCATCTATTGTTTTACATAAAGAACTGTATGTACAAAATCTGTTTGGAAGATGTGGACAGAAACTAAATGCAGAGAATATATAAAAGTAGGCAACGTCTTGGACAAAAAAAGTCAAGTCTGACCGATGGTTTCTGTTTTGTTGTTTTGTCCATGTTTTTAACCGACTTCTTCAAAAAGGAGGAGGTTCTCAATTCGTCTGTGTGTTTTTTTTTTGTATGTATGTTACGCGATTACTTCGCCAATTATGAATTGAAATTTTGATGATTCTTTTTTTGTTTGGTCGGTCATGCTTCAGAGGTGGTCCCATATAAATTTTGCTTGCGTAGTTTTTGAGTTAGCTTCAATAATTACGTTTTTTTCCCACTTTGCGTATGTAGACGATATCTTAGTCTTCATTTAAATAGCAGATAACGGTATACGAATTTGTGTGGGGTAGGTACCACAACTAAAAAGCAAAAAATAAAAACTTTTTACAAAAAAAAAAACAACCTACTTCACTTACATAATAAAATATAAGTAAAAATCTTTTTAAAACAAGCTTTTCATAAACTAAAAAGTACTAAATAAAACTGACGTAAACATAGAACTTTAATATTTTCTTAAAACCTTGAGGCTTATCTTCAAGTTTAGTGTAAGAAGGTCATTTACGCCTCAAGCTTTTTAGTTTATGAAAAGCTTGTTTTTAAAAAGATTTTTACTTATATTTTATTTTCTACTTTTTAGCATTACGATTTGTTTAAATATCTGTTATATCACCTTCACAAATCTAACGAATTAGGTTTTCCCATGGCCACCATACCGCTCCAGCATCAGACCCTGAACACCACCTAGTGTCAAAGCACTTGTCAATACATAACCAACGAGTCCAAACACGATGGTGCTATCTTGTTTGATTGAGGAGTTCCCATGGCCACCTTCCTGCTCCATCATCAGACCCTGAACACTACCTAGTGTCAAAGCACTTGTTAATACATAACCAACGAGTCCAAACACGATGGTGCTATCTTGTTTGATTGAGGAGTTCCCATGGCCACCTTCCTGCTCCATCATCAGACCTAGAACACCACCGAGTGTTAAAGCACTTGTTAATACATAACCAATGAGCCCAAACACGATGGTGCTATCTTGTTTAATTGAGGAGTTCCTATGTCTAACTTCCGGCTCCATCATCAGACCAGCTCCATGGTATCATTTTTTCAAAATGTCTCGGTAGTTATATGAGTATGCCAAGTTTCAGCTCAATCGGATGTCAGGAAGTGCTTGAAAAATTGATGACAAAAGGAGTAACCGGAAACACATACGAACAGAGCAAGCTAATATTGTAAAAAAAGCTTGTAAAAAAAGCCGTTAGCTTAAAAGTGAAGTCGAGTTTTTGCAATTTTATTGAAAGGCAGTTGGTCAGTAGTCTGTTTTGGCGACCTAAGATAGTGTTCTGTGGACCTCAGGTAGGTAAACCCCTGGGCTCTGACTATATAAGTTATGACTGTGTGACATAACATATAGAACTGAAAGTCTGAAAACACTTTTTTTTTTTCTTGTGCTGCATATTTACCCTTCCCTTCATTAGAGCAAACGCGGTCATGCCAGTCGATGATATTTATTCGTGCAAATTAGTTTTAACACTTTTATGTAAGTACATAAGTATGTTTTACACGTTTTGAAGTTAATTCATTCATCAAAAACTGAAGTGAAGATGTAAATAAATCAATGGAGCCGCTTTACATTAACCTAGAAGTTTTATTTTATAATAGAACGAATACCATAAATGTATGTAAGTAATTAAAATAAAATCATGATTTCCGAAGAAACGATTTTTAAGTTTTGCCGCCTATTTCATAAGTAAAAATTTTGGCGAAAAGACACAGACTGTGTAAAGTAAAGACTTAGACAGATTATACAAACATTTTCATTCCGAAGGAATCGGCAACCTGGTTTTTGGTCCTTTACACAGTGGTCCATGCTGGTTACTGGCTCATTGAACTCTAATGTCTTTTGTCAAACTTTCAGTCGACGATGAAAAATATTGTAGCTATTTGATGAACTATTGGGTGCGGTCTTTGGGTGCAGTGCTCTAGTTTAAGTCTAGTCATCCCGCGACCCGACTTCAGCCCCGCCCAGTGCCGAGCATGCGTACAACGAATATCCATCCAATTATCCTGCGTAGAACGAAGCGGTCATGAAACGCGCAGCTGTCACAAATCAATATTTTGCTTTTACTACATAAACATACTTTCTATAAGGTATAGCCGTAACACTCGGCTCACGGCTGCATTATTCCGCCGTTCCGCCGCCCCGCACCAGGGCTCCGAGCTCCAGTCTGCAGACGGTGCTCCAGGTAGCTGGTCGTGTTCTCTCAACGCTCCCGTGGGCTCCCAGCTTTCAGTGTTTTCCCAAGTGAATTAACCAAGTGACTAAGTGGAAGATGGCTTCTGGATTATACTACTTTCGACTTGCAAATATTATACGAACTTGATCCAAGATGGACCGCGATGGCCTGCCAGAAGACCCTGCGAAACAATGGGAGGTTCTTCTGTGCATCATCGCCTTCGAGGAGAAGAAGATAGACCGCAGACCGGACGGCGCGATCGAGACGCTGACTTACATCTTCAACCATAAAGGAATCCGGTAAGTACATTTTCTAATTGCAGGATTATTTATTAGTACTGCGTAATACTTCGGGCGGAGATCGATACGCTTCGCGCAGGTCATCGAGGATCTAGGCTACCTAACTTGTCTATATAGGACTATAGTTGGTGCGAAGGAGATGGAAGGAAACTGCCTGGGCCATTTTGCGTTTGCTCTTTGTCACACATTTGCTAAGATTCTGTTTTTAAGCTAAGGTTTATTATTTTTATAAGATATGACATTATGATATGATGTACTTTAAGTTAAATAAATTATCGCAAGGCTTTATTTAGATCAAATATGCTGCTTTACAACGTCATAGGTTTCAGTTTAGAACATTGATAGAACAAATCAAATCAAAATTATGATTATGACAGTTGAAGTAAAAAGAATTATTCATTCTTATATTAATATGGATTATAAGACAAAATGTATATGTAGATAATACAAATTCTAAGTGTATATTATATTAATATCTCCTTAAATTCATAATTTAGGGTTTTTTTCATGTTTATTTGGGTGCTGGTCCAATTTTAAAACAAGAATATTTAAATTATATCTGACAAAAATTATAATTACATTATATTTTAACTTAAATGAAGTAGGTTATTTTAATTAGCACATAAAATACAATGTAACATTATTTACCATAAAACAATAAGTCATGTTAATACTAAATAGAATCGGCATAGCAAAGCTGGGCGAAAAGGCAAAATGAAATGCAGGTTCAATTCCTGCTTAAAAATGAAATAAGATATAATGAAATGAAGGTAATAAAAATTCAAACTCTACTAATGCTAGCGCATTGATGTTGAGATGAGTTATTTTAATAAGCACATACAATACAAATTGCGACATTATCCACTATTAGACAATATGACGTGTTAATTTGGTTAATAGCATCATAGCTGTCCAAATGCTGCGCGATAAGGCTTCCGCATAACAGGCTGCAGGTTTAATTCCTGCATAGAAATAAAATAAAACATTTGTATGGCTTATGTACATTTGAGATTTATCTGGGAAATTAATTAAATATTATGATTATTCAAATACAATGAAAAATAAAATGTGGTGGTGGCAATACAACATGCTCATGATAATACAAAATGACATGACAAATTACAATGTTCTATGTTAGGGATTTGGTTTCTGCACGTAGTCCTTAAGGTGGACTATTGTGCGTGAACAAAGTACAATATGACAATATCACAAACACAGAGTATTACTCACATGCACATTCATAAGACAATGCAACATCCACATTATTAATAACACCTGCTAAATACAGTATGGAAATATCACATGCACAGTGTATTACTCACATGCACATTTATAAGACAATGCTAAATCCGCATTATTAATAACACCTGCCAAATACAGTATGGAAATATCACATGCACAGTGTATTACTCACATGCACATTTATAAGACAATGCAACATCCACATTATCATTATATCATTGTAAATTATGGTACACAGTAGCATTAAGGCCCTATACACAATAGCCCACGCGAATTTGATTACATAATTCTAGTTTCATTTAGTTCTACTATTGTATAACAATTTATTCAATTATATTTTCCGTTTATTAGGCACATCTTCACGGAATGGATACGTCAAATGAAACTATGCTACGACAAGCAATTGGCTGATGATGATACCTCACGGAAGAACGATGAAATTGCGCTGCTGTGGCGTCAACGGGGAAACGTTAAGTTTAGAGCCGAGCTGTTTGATGAGAGTCACAAGCTGTACACGAAGAGTGTGCTGTACGCGAACAAAGAAAGCCCTCTGTACTCTGTGGCCCTCGCAAATAGATCAGCAGCATCTTTGAGATTGAAACGATTTAAGGTACAAATCATTCAATGTTTTCTTAATTGATTAAATATTAAAAAAGTTACAAAAAGTAAAACCCAATTACAACAAAAAACCTAAACTAAAAAGGTATACATTTTTTAGTTGGTTTTTTTGTTGTAGTCGTTTTTATTTTTATGAAAATTATTTTCGGGTTAATGTATATAAATGTGCTAATTAAGGCCTGTCATTTGATACCCAAACAAGGAATAATTAAAAAAAAAAATTTGTTCGTGACGTTATGTCCTCTAGTAGGCGCCATATTCAATTTAATGTGACGTTTATAAATAACCAGCGGACAATCAAGACGCTTCCAACGATACCTCATTTATCAAATTATTAAGTTGTATAAGTTGGAGGTTAGGAGGGAACAATCCATAACTCTCCTTCTTGCTTCGCCGTAGTAAGGTAAAAATTTCTTGTTTTGACACACGTTGCTGTTACAGGAGAGTTTGCGTGATGTGCAGCGCGCTTTGAATCATAAGTACCCGCCAGATCTTCAGCACAAGCTGTACCTACGTCGCGCTGAATGCTACCTTGAAATGGGCCAGAGACAAAATTGCGTTGAGGCTATGCGCCAAGCAGTGAGGCACAATGAAAAAGTTGAACTACGGGGCATATCTAAAGGTATATTTAAAAAATATATAGATTTTTGAACCTTGTTTATTTTATATATAGTTTGATACTCAGTAAATATTAATACAAACATGTGTTTACAGTTGAGTTCGACAAATCGTACCTATTGCTGGAAGAAAAATTGCTAAAGCTCCGCCATGATGTCCCACCGGATGAGCTGAACTTACCAGAGCTATTCATGGGAGAGAATCCTCAATTCAGGAACGCTTGTAATGCTGTTGAGCTAGTGTAAGTGTTAAAACTTACTATTTGAGCCGGTAACGTTTCAAAACTGAACTGCTCGGGTCTATTCTACCAGAAGAGCGGTGGCCGCCGCATAGCGTCCGCAATTTACCGGCGATTATTTAAACAAAATACTTTCTATCACCGCCCTTTTGCCAACTGTTTTTTAGGTTAGCCCATTATTTGGAAAAAATAATTAGATTTTGAACGTAAGTTCTTTTACAGCCGTAACGATGAATTTGGACGCCATGTCCTCGTAAAAGACCCAGTGAAGAGAGGGGATGTCATATTCGCTGAAGAACCGTTCGCTTCCGTGAAACTACCGGATAAAGATTTGCCCCACCCTTACTACTGCGACTACTGCTGCAGCAGTGACCCCGCTATGATTGGGCAAGTATTCCATCTTACACATTGACAGAGAGTAAAGGCAAGACCAAACCACCGCGTTCTTCAAGCGTTCGCGATAGCGTGCAAATATGCGTTCACTGAATTTCGTTCTGATCGCACCGATCGCACACGACGCTCTGGTGTGAACAAGTACCTACAAGGATCGCCATGCATGCCGTCGCGGACCCAATTTGAACACGTTGATTGATGATAAATCAATTTCAAAATAAAATTATTTTCTCTCATAAACACCAAACATTATGAAATATATATAATATGGAATATAGAAAATCAAATATAAATATGAAAATATGAATACATAAATAACAACATAATTTAATAATAATGAAAATACTTCTACTTAATAAGTTCATAATAATTACCTAGATTATTCTTAATCAATACATAAAATAAAAATAACTATTATACTATACCTATATACACTAAACTAATAATATATTACCTACATAATTAAACACATCTAATAATTTTTAATAATATTACATTTCTGCTTAGCCCTCTTCCTCTCTCCTAATTTTGCTGGGCCCGACAGGGTCCATATTGATCTTTTACTTAATAGACGATAGAGAGATATGGAATGTAATAAAAAATTGACTGTTGATTTGGCTGTACTTTACTGCCATTTTCCATCAGCATCGTTTAATAATTCTCCCTTTTCGTAGGTGCAATGATTGCTCGCGCATAGTCTACTGCGACGAAGCTTGCCACTATCTCAGTAAGAACTTTTACCACCGCTGGGAATGCGCTGGAGTAAGATCTAATATATTCCCTATCATAGGGATCGCACACCTAGCATTCAGGTAAGGTTTTTAACAAAGTTATAGGTGACAATGCTTCTGAGGAGCTGAGTTAGACTTTGGCAGGTCTTAAAGGTACAATTTCCAAGGCGACCGCCAGCTGCAACTGCTTAACAATAACCGGCGCAAGCGACAATGCCGCTGCGGTTTAAATTCCGAACGTGACGTCACAACTTCGACGGCAGCGGCATTTCTCTTCTTCAGTTTCGCGATAGTCACTTGTCACACAAAATAAACGACCTTAATAAGCTTAAAATAAATGAAATTGGAAAGTTTTTATCCAGTTCCAGAACTGACATTAGAAAATTTTCAGGGTTATGCTAAAGTACGCTCATAAGGGTTTCCCTCGGCTGCCCCCGAACGTGGTGGCTCCCACGACCGCAGCCGGCTTGATGGCAGAGTACGCCAGAGTTGACAACGTCAGTATCTACAGGACAGATTACGAGTCATTCTACAGCATGTTCAACCTATCGTCGAACTTGGACAGCTCGGCTAATACTGATAATATACAGTATGCGCTGGTGAGATTTTTTTAATGTATACGGAAGGTGGTACACACGGCAGAATAGAAGTTTTAGGGCAACTAAAATCACTTTGATAGTTGCTTATTTCTAAAGATGGTAATAATCCATACTTAATATTATAAATTCGAAAGTAACTCTGTCTATCTGTCTGTATGTTACCTTTTCACGCCTATACCACTGAACGGATTTCGATCAAATTTGGCAGGGAGATAGATGGTATCCCGGGGAAGGACCTAGGCTACTTTTTATCGACATACCATGCGGGCTAAGCCGCGGGTGGAAGCTAGTTTCATATAAGGAGTCTTGTGTTTAAAAAAACCTTGCCAAAAGTTCTAGTCACACTCATAATGACAAATTGATTTATAGCCTCTGTTATTTGCCTATATTCTGAACTGTTTTGCCATGTATACTAGCACTCAACAATAAATATATTTAGAGCATTCCCTACATAGTGGGTTTCTTTTGCAGTCATCCACAATGCTCACCCTATATCTTGAGAACTACACAAAATTTTTCGAGTATTTTCCTGAACGAGTGGGGTACCCTCTGCCGATGAATGAAATGAAGTTGCTATGTGCAGGCCTGATATTCCGCACTTTAGGTCAGCTCGTCACCAACGCACATACTGTCATGGAACTTAACACTGGCCAGAAACGGGAAATGCCGAGTATGTTTCTTTTTTTTTTTTAAATTGCTACGAAAATGTTTTTTTTTTTGCTTAAATGTAGAAAAAACTTTTATTTTTTATTTTAACTTACCTATAGCTATTGAAACTAAACTGACGTGTTAGTGAGGAATAGAATAGTTTCTCAGTAACATGTTACTTGAACAGATTGTTTCCTAGTTCCGTGCACGTCCAGTCCTTGGCGTAGGATTGGTACTGGTGTGTATCCAACAGCCTCCATGATGAATCACTCGTGCGAACCCAACATCACCAATGTGTAAGTATTTTTGATAGAATTTAATCAGATAAAAAGAACCCTTTTTTCTATTCAAAATCACAATTTTGAATAATTACGCGATGAATTGATGATTTTTTTATACGGCCCGGGTATAAATAATCTGCCTAGCCTTTTCCCAACTGTTTGGGGTCGGCTTCCAGTCTAACCGGATGCAGCTGAATACCCTGTATTTTACATGGAGCGACTGCCTATCTGGTACCTTATTACCCAGTAACTGGGTAATACGATACCCCTCGGTAAGACTGGTTGTCAGACTTTCGGGCTTCTGACAAACCGTAACGACTCTCAAAGATCCACGAATGACAGATGGCCCGGGTATAAACATTTTATTTTATAAGTTAGAATACTTCATGAAAATAGAGGTGGAGCAACATTCAACAACACTTTCATTCGATTTCCAGGTTTTATAAAAACCACCTGTTCGTGAAAGTGATCCGCGAGCTCCCGAAAGGGGGCGAGATACTGAACTGCTATGGGCCGCATTACGCGCGACAGTCCACCGAAGTAAGGCGCGAAACACTGCGCACCCAGTATGGGTTCAACTGCAT
Source organism: Lithophane semibrunnea (assembly GCA_947363905.1). Classification (NCBI taxonomy): domain Eukaryota; kingdom Metazoa; phylum Arthropoda; class Insecta; order Lepidoptera; family Noctuidae; genus Lithophane; species Lithophane semibrunnea. Next base: position 2,132,405 of record OX376186.1, on the reverse strand, counting down.
GTGCCCCGCCTGTCTCGACGACACCAGGAAAGATTTTGTGGTAAGTATTAGCACTTCCTCCCTCGCTTCAGTTAGCTAGGTAGCTAGAGTAACTTACAGTAACTTGAACCTTCAAAACATTTACTTGGTTGGCAATTAAACAAAACAGTAAAAGAAATTGTTAATCCTAGATAGGCACTTGTAGTCTAGAGTTGTTGGCCACTCGTAGGTGAACGATGATAAAGTAAACTAGACAGTTGTATAGAATCACACAGCCCTTAACTTGTACCAATGGTTTCTGATCCCCTGACTCGCGTTCTCCACCAGTCGCTGTTCTCTGCGTACGCATGTTCGTCATGCAAGGGACCTGTAACGTGGGTGGGCACTCGAATGTCTTGCCACCAATGTCCCAATGAGTTCCCGCTGCAAAGGGCCCAGAATGCTGCTGAGACCGCGGACGCCATGCACGCCATAGGTAAGGTCTTAAATCCGGGTCGCAAAACACGCCTAGTGTTCACACTCGTTAGCTGTCGGGTCGAGTGTAGTTAGACGACTGATACAACTCGTAGAACTTTCAGGGGCAGGTAACGAACGGTAGCGCGTCCGTTATTGATATTATATTTTATAGCTTTACCAATTATAATATAACGCTGTAAAAAAATAGCTTATTGTATCGGTCCGTCGCGCGTTTTTTACTGCGGACCGTGTTTAAACAAATTATTCATACTGTTGCGTGGTCAACCTGGAAACGCCTATAAACAGTCTCAGGTCCCAGATTGGTCGATGCAACGTCATTTTATTTTAATTTGGACGAGGGTTCCTGCTCATCGCCCTTTTCCCATGAATTCTATGAACTACTTCTGGTCATCGGAATCAGTCATCAATCAGTATAAAATGCTGTCCCACTACTGGGCAAAGGCTTTTAGGTATTGCAATAAAACATATACTCATTAGATTTAAGATTACTGTAGGTATTATCGGAACATATAAGAGAGTTAGGTGATCACTAAATGATAGACCAGAAGAACAGTTCGTGCCAGATGTTATGTGTATGAGTCGAGTCAATGTCAAAGCTAACTCTTTAAAAGTTAATCGAGTTTGGTAGTAGTGTGGTGTGTGGTGTGGTGGAGGTGGACAAAAATAAAACGCAATAAAACATGTGTACGTCGAATGCGAAAAACTGAGCACAGGTTGTGTTTGAACATGCTCTAACGATATGAACTACCTACCTAATTCAGTTTCAGGATTCCGTCCCGAAACTGAAATAGAGAATCCCTATAAACACGTTGACTGTGGATATTAAGACTCATTTGTAACAGCGGAAGGCACGTAAACAAAATTATATAGAAGGGATTGTTTTGTACTGAGAAGAAACACTGATTGGCATTAGTAGGGCAAGTCCGGCACCGCACCGCATCGAGCGATTTGTTAAAACAGGCAGTTTTAAACTGTAATAATTACTTATTGGATATTATTATAGGCGGTGCCGGTTCCGCCATTTTGTACAAATGAGTTTAGAAGCAAGCCGCCCATGTACGACTCGACGCGGCGCTCTGCAATCATCGTGTTCAGATGTATACTCTGGCGACATGCCAGGCTGATTCAATTTCTACTCTCTCTCTTATATGTTCTGTGTTAGTCAACTGCAAACGCTGCCATAAGGACGTCAGGCTTCAAGACATAGTTACCATCTTCACCAGTGGTCACGATTGCGTGCACGCAGGTAACGGTATCCGGTATAATAATATTTACGTGAATGTCTTCCCATTTCCTGTTGCAAATTCTGTTGACTGCGCACCAAGGTACCAAGGTACAAAAGGAAAGGTACCACGAGCTAAGTACCAAATAGTCCTGATTAGAGTTCTCTGGTACCTTTTCCTTCCTTAGTATGGTAATTAACGGGTATCTTATGGCCGTCAGCTTATGTTTTTTTTGATACTGTAAGTTATTTTTATTTTTTTTAAGTTACTGTATTATTTTGAAAAAGTTGATATTAATTTGCGTTAAGATCTAAAATTATTTTATTTTTGATGTATTATATAACTGAACCATAGTGCTATTTTATTAGATGATACTTTCAGTCATTTATTTGTATTATTGAGATGCGCTAGCGCAACGCTTTGTAGATAGAAGTACCTATCTACTGTCCTATTTATTGTCGTGTTGGACTTAAGGTTCCTACAGACACTCGCCTTCTAATTTATTACAATGCTGAACAGTAGGCATTGCCTTTTTTGATCTGTAGGCACCTTAGGGCAAAACTGTATAATGTTTAACTTATCTAATTCCAGGTCAATAAATCCCACAAATCTTTTGTCAACAAAGTCCTAAACAACGTCTGTATTGTCATTCAATATGTTTTTTTAAATAAACCCTCGCGAAATAGACTAAAAATCTTATTAAATGCGATTAAGTTTTATTGGTCACACTAACAAGTATTCCTATTCAGCTAGGCTATCTATGAGTGTCGTAACATTTCCGGCTACGCTCATTCTTCTTATAAATTAGCTATTTGTTTTGTAGCCATGCGAGCTAAGTCCAAGGAAGAGCGATGCAACCGAATGGTGCGATCCTACCGTCTGATGCAGCAAGTCTTGTACCGCCATCATAACATTCTGCGCAAGGCTTCGGATGATCTGGCCATGCTATATGCTGCTATAGGTAAGTAACTCTAACAAAAATGTGTCAATTTTAATCTAAAATAGCCCGATATTAATGGGAATCAACAGTTGAGATATTGCTGCTAAACTTTGTTTAATCAAAGTCATTTATTCAAACTAGGCTGAGAATCAGCACTTTTCGAACGTCAAAATTACAACGTCCCCCAAAATGCCCACCCTTCGCCACTTCCTAGTTCTTTAGCTGGGAAGAAGAAGTGGCGCAACATAAATCTAATTATTAGCCATATATCAGCTAACACACGCCAATATACCAACCAACAAAAAATAAACCGAGTAAATGTAAACACAAATTAATATAATGCTACACCACCATAAATGCTTGTATTATTTCTCAGGCGAGTACACGAAGAGCATCGACTTGATAAAACAAAACATTCAGAGTTTCGAGTACCAGTATGGATCATTCAGCGTCGAGGTATGTATTCATACCCTTATTACATACTTGTTTTTGCCTGCGGCTTCGCCCGCATGGATGTCGGAAAAAATCCCACGGGAACCTCCGGGATTAAAAGTATAATCCATCCCTATGTGTTAATCCAGATTATAAACTATCTGTGTACAAAATTTCATCCAAATCCGTTCAGCCGTTTTTGCGCCATCCGGATCATTAAATCCAGAAAAACGGACACAACATCTAAAACCTATATTTTCATTTGTAACAGGTAACAAATGAAATCAGAAAGATGGCGAATCTGATGCTAGGTCGCATCATGAAGTATTTGGACAACCCAGAGCTGGAGTAAGTTCACATCGTTACATACAAATATTACAAAACGCAACGCCTCTATCTGTCTATAGGTAGGTTCTATAGCTAGGTTGTAGTTTAGTCCCCACAGCGGAACCCTGCGCATAGTCGACACAAAGTGACTAAATTGATTTATTGATCATTTCCTGCGACATTATGGCGCGGGAGTGGTTGTACGTTACATTTGATTTGTCAAATCCCTTAGGGATACTAGATTTGCACACTCGTAAATTGAGTATAGTTGAGCTTGAAAGTAATGACTCCTGTGAATGATCTCATCAGCTTAGCTTCAGATAGACCATCAGCAGAACAGTCATTACAGCTGTAATTAGAACCCAAATGACCGCCATCCGATATATCATATTCTGACGTAAATGTTCGTTTCCTAGTGAACGACAACCAATGCCGATCAAGGACTGGATCCGCGAGACTCTAAAGATAGCCAAGAAGGCGAACCAACTGATGGAACTCAATTTCGGTACCTGGCAGCCGATGTACAAGGCGCTCAAAGACAACGAGGAGGTATTGGAAGGTATGCTCGCCGGGCCGCGCTTCCACGACCACACCGAGTGCTACAACTATCGGCTGCAGAACCTCAACCTTATTTAACAACCTAGGTGCACGTTTTTGTAAGAAGGCCAAGCCTTCAGGTCTGGAATAGACAAACTACTATATTATACAAAAACGTGCAATATAAATAAACCAATAACCAAAAATACTTTCGTAGCATGTGTATTCCAGGCCTTACATATGTACACGAAGTATGAACTATATAGAGGGATGGAAACTTGTGATTTGCTTAAAAAAACTTATATTAAGATGCGTGACTACACAGGGTGTGACCTGTTTAGGGGTTTTAGATTTATGAGGAAGAACTCGAACAAATTCGAGAAGTTGGTAGGATTTTTTCTACGGAACCTATTTGTAAGCGATCTTGTTTTATTTTATTTTAAAACCTTTGACCGCCGCTTTCTATAAAAATTGTTTAAAAGACGGGAAATTTCGACATTTAATCAAATAACGGCTTTTTACTGTACTTTTACGAACATTTTCTACAATTATTAGAGCTATATTTTCATTTCGCAAAGCAATCAACCAAAAAAAAAACAAGTATTCTAGTGTTTTTTTTTTCAAAGAAATTATATGTAATACCGTTTGTGTAGGGAAATGAGGTGCCAAAGTAATTTCGGCGGGTAGATACTTAAGTAAATCGCACACTAAAGGGTCATCTGCGGACACTGAGCTATTCTCATAGCTCGTGCCCAAAAGTGAATAACACAGGTGAATAACCTTTTGTGTAACAATCACAAACTAAAAAGTGATTGGTGCGTAGTAGCGCGGTGAACATTTGATTGTCAAGATCGTAACGAGATCGTAAAATGTCATTCAAACGTTCCCCAGCACAACGTTGACTCGTGAGAGTGAACGATTTACGTTCAAGAAAACGTTCATTCAGAGGGGTGGCAGTGCTACCACTTCGCTGAATGAAAGTTTTGTGAACACGCGGCCGTGTGGTCCCGGCTAAGAATAGGACCACCCCTTTTCCCGCAGGTGTCGTAAAAGGCGACTAAGGGAATACCGAGAGGACGGGCAGCAGCATCCTCTTGTGCATTAATAACATCTTACTGCGATCACCAAGTCGCTGGTAAGACCTGGTGATTATGTCGAAATTCTCTCTGGCCTCAAAATTAAAGTTTAAATTGGCTGAATTTTTTCTTTCGGCTATTAATTTGCGGAGAGTTCTGATGTGAATAACATCTCAGTGACGAGATGCTGGCATGGAAGAAACAAAGCAGTTATCTGGTTAATATTTCATAAAAAATTTGCTTGGGTGAAACCATTATACAAGCTGTGCAGAGCTACCAATTTGGGTGACAACAATATAATACATAAAACTGTATGGATGGAGTGACAAATTGGTCTGAGAGACATTCACTATTTAGTCTCGTTGGGTATAGTAGTTATCTGAGTGATAATTTGGTAAAACGTTGCGCTTGGGTGACATCCGTGACATCATACAATACAAGCTGTACAGAGTGCAATGACAAATTTGGGTAACAACGTCATACAAGCTGCATAGAGTGACAACTTATAAGCTGTATACTGTATAGAGTGACAAATTGGTCTGAATGGCATTAATTATTTAGTCTCGCTGGGTAGAAACGTTACGTAATTATCTGGATGATTATTGCTTTGTCTTGCACATGGGGGAAACAATGTAAGAATAACAAACGGTGATAATATTATAAGCTGTATAGAGTGAAAAATTGGTCTGAATGGCACTAACTATTTATACTCGCTGGGCAAACACATTATGATGATCATGTCCCTTGAATTACGCTTCGGGTATACAACATGCAAGCTGTACATACAGAGTGAAAAAATTGGTTTAAACTTTTTGACCTCGTCTGGATGCAAAGGATTTTTTCTCAATCATAAAAAATCCTCTGAGCCAAGTAGTAATTAGTGTTAAACTCAATTTCCTTAAATTTAACCAAATCAATACTTACATTAAACATCTTTGCGACCCTATTTCTCACTTCCATAAATGTATTATTACCCCCCTTCACGAACTAAACCCCCAAGTCTGGTTCTTATCGTGGGAGAGCCTACCTGTAGAGACTCGTTGACTGCAGCTCGTAAATGAGCTGGCACGGCCGGGGAAGTACCACGCTCTCACAGAAGACCGGCGTGGAGTAGCGACCGTGTGTTGCTGTGTTTCGTGCGGTGAGTGATGAGTACCGGAAGCCCAAGTCTTTCTTATACCTCCCTCTTCCCCCCCTCCCTCCACTTTATACTCTTTTTGTATTCATTGTCTTCTTAGTCTGAGCATCTTCCTCACACTTTCCGGGCGTGAATGCAATGAAACTTGACCCATGCCTTAAGTAATGAAAACAACAAAAAACATCAAATGAGAACTCTGTATCCGCGGTGGAGTGAAGGCGTATGCGAGAACTTGTTGGTTAGAACATGAGACACGTTGTTCAGGAGCAAAAACAGCTACTGAATGAACACGCCTTACGCGTTCATTAAACTATGGATGCGAGAACTCGTCACTAGGAGATTGCGTTTCTCATTTACGACGTAACGACCTTCTCTTTAACTTATGATCAGATCTTGTTAATTCTCTTCTTCGGAGGAGCAACAGGTACCCTCTCCCTCTCCCTTGATTATCTCTCTTAAAAGTCTTATCGTGGGAGAGCCTAGCTGTGGTCACTCATTGACTGCAGCTCGTAAATGGTCTGGCTCGACCGGGGAAGTACCACGCTCTCACAGAAGACCGGTGGCGTGAAGTAGCTACCTTGTGTTGCTTCTCGCGGTGAGTGACGAGTACCGGAAGTCTTTTATCCCCTTTCATGTTTCCTCTTTTCATTGAGGCAGTCCACAATTTCACCTACCTCACTTTAAGAAAGAAGTATTTAAGAAAAATCAAACACACTCTTCTTACCACCGCTCCGCTCCGCTTTCTCTTTCCCCCAACCAAATATACCTTTTCCTTTCAAAGACTTCAAGTCTAGTAGCTATCGTGTGAGATCCTAGCTGCACACACTACTTAACTACAGAATATCTTCCTCACCAATTTCGGCGCGTGAATGTTGTGAAGATTTTCGAAAGAACAACACGTAGACGCTCTCGCTCACTATTCCTGACTCCCTTTAATGTTCCTCTTTTTTCCCTATGCACTAAGTCTTATCGTGGGAGAGACTAGCTGGAGTCTCTCGTTGACTGCTGCTCGTAAACGGGCTGGCTCGACCGGGGAAGTACCACGCTCTCACAGAAGACCGGCGTAAAGTAGCTACCTTGTTTTGTTGTGTTTGGTGCGGTAAGTGACGAGTACCGTAAGCTCAAGTCTTTCTTCTCCCTCCCACTCCATCATGCACCCTTATTTTATTCATTCACTTCTAAGTCTGATCATCACTCACCACTTTCGGGACGTGATTGTTATAAATCTTGGCCCATGCCCTAATAATGAAAACATCCATTAAATTTACTCTGTATCCGCGGTGGAGTGAAGGCGTTTGCTGAAACTTGATGGTCAGAACATGAGACACGTTCTTCAGAAGTAAAAACACAGCTTCTGAAAGTACACGACACGCCTAACGCGATCATTAAACTGAGGATGCGAGAACTGGTAACTTGGAGAGTACGGTTCTCATTCACGACAACACAACTTTCAAATTTTAATTCACTAATCATCAGTTTCTTTACCTGTTTTCTTCGAAAGCACAACTTCTCCTCCCTCCATTTCCCTTGATTGAGTCTGTTTTTCCCTATAAAGACTCTAAAAGTCGTATCGTGGGAGAGCCTAGCTGTAGTCTCACGTTGACTGCTGCTCGTAAACGGGCTGGCTCGACCGGGGAAGTACCACGCTCTTACACAAGACCGGCGGCGTGAAGTAGCGACCTTGTTACTGTGATTCGTGCGGTGAGTGATGAGTACCGGAAGCCCAAGTCTTTCTTCTCCTTCCCTTCCCCCACCTTTCACTCTTTTTTATTCATTCTCTACCAAGTCCACATGATCATCTTCGTCGTCTGGCTCACCTGCCTCGACCGGGGTGGTACCACGCTCTCACAGAAGACAGGCGTGAAGTAGTGACCTTGTGTTGGTGTTTCGTGCGGTGAGTGACGAGTACCGGAAGCCCAAGTCTTCCTTCATTCCTTCCCCTCACCCTCCCTGTCTCCATCCATTGTTGTTCTTTCTCTTTTTTCCTACAAAGACTCATCGGGGAGATACCGCGCTCTTTTACTCGTTGACTGCAACTCGTAAATGGGCTGGCTCGACCGGGGAAGTACCACGCTCTCACAGAAGACCGACGTGAACCTTGCGTAGCTGTGTTTCGTGCGGTGAGTGACGAGTACCGGAAACCCAAGTCTTTCTTCTCCCTCCCCCCCACCAAGCACCCTTATTTTATTCATTCAACCTCTAGGTCTGAGCATATTTCTCACCACTTACGGAGCGTGATTGTTGTGAATCTTGGCCCATGCCCTAATAATGAAAACATCCATTAAATATACTCCGTATCCGCGGTGGAGTGAAGGCGTATGCTAGAACTTGACACGAGACACGTTGTTCAGGAGCAAAACCACAGCTTCTGCATGCACACGCTTTACGCTTTCATTAAACTGAGGATATGAGAACTGGTCATTTGAAGGGTACGGTTTAAATTAACGATATCACGACTTTCTATTTTCTCAGCACTATATTCTTGGTAATTCGCTCCTTCGGAAGCACAACTACTTCCCCCTCCCTCTCCTTTAATTGTTTCGCTTCTTTCCCTTAAAATACTCTAAAACTTTCACCGTAGGAGAGCCTAGCTGCAGTCACTCGTTGACTGCAGCTTGTAAATGGACTTGCTCGACCACGCTCTCACAAAAGACTAGTATGAAGTAGCGACCTTGTGTTGTTCTGTTTCGTGCGGTGAGTGATGAGTACCGGAAGCTCGATTCCCTAATAACTAATCCTATTATCTAATTCTTATGCTTATCGTTTGAATGAACTATTTTCGGATTTCACACGTGATGTCGAAATTATAAGTTTCGACTTATAAAATCATTATGACGAGAACGTGGGGGAAAACCGGCACAAAAATTTGTGCAAAATAACAATGGAGATTATGGCTGAAATATTTATATTAAGAAGTTTAGAAGTTGAAAAATGTTACGAGAATATATGGGTCGAAAAAATTATTAGGAGGCCACAGGCGTAATCATTTTGATTAGAACTGGGTGGAAATGAGGCAGATATGGATGATATTGTTATGATGAAGATGTAGGCAACATTATTATCAGACCGACATGGGAACATGGGTGAAATTAAAATGAGGTAGAAGTAGGCGGAATTACCATGAGGAGGTTATCAACGTAATTCATTGTGAGAACTTGCGGAGGCTAGGCGGCAATGGCTGGTAGATAAACTTGGCGAGTAGTCTGGATAGAAATACCGATAAGATAACTTTTTGTGACCACAGTGGCAAAAAGTTTTTAGATTAAATTGGACTACTCTATCTCTTGAACAAGAGCATTTAAGAGATCATGGACAAGGCTACAGATTGGCAATTTAATGAAACGCGGCGGTCAAGGATATTTGATCATGTTTGTTGATGAGCAGATGCTAAGTTATTCTCTAGTAGTAATTATTACAATAATTAAATACGTGTAAGTGAAAGCTAAGGACTAGATTTAAACGGTGAAATACCCGAACATAGTGTTAAGATGCTGTGGAGTCTATCAGTGTACCAAGAAAGCTATAAATATGAAAGAATTAAGTTTATGTCTTTGAAATTATCTGTATTTATGAAAATCAACAAATGTATAAATTGTTTCTTTTTTCAAGTGATGAAGTTTGGATAAATCAACACAACACACACTGACACTGATAGCTTGCTGCAAGTGGCCATGTCACTTGCAATAGTCTATGGCCTTTCGGGTCGACTCATGTTTTTATATTCTAGTATTTAGCGATACGAATATTGGGCACTCATGTCTTATTTTACCTTATAAGTAACTACATCTTTTCTACGTTGTAACGAATAAATACCGTCACCCATATTATATTCATTTACTTCTTAGTCTGATCATCATTCTCACCACTTTCGGAGCGTGATTGTTGTGAATCTTGGCCCATGCCCTAGTAATGAAAACATCCATTAAATTTACTCTGTATCCGCGGTGGAGTGAAGGCGTTTGCTGAAACTTGATGATCGGAACATGAGACACGTTGTTCAGAAGTAAAAACACAGCTTCTGAATGAATACACCTTACGCGTTCATTGAACTGAGGATGCCGATTGGTCGCTTGAGGGATACGGTTCACATTTACGACGTCACGACTTTCTATCTTTCTTAAATTATTATCATTCGCTCCTTCGGAAGCACAACTACTTCCCCTCACTCTCCTTTGATTGTTTCTCATGTTTGACTCTTAAAAGTTTTATCGTGGGAGAGCCAAGGTTTAGTCAGTCGTTGACTGCAGCTCGTAAATGGGCTGACTCGACCGGGAAGTCCACGCTCTCACAGAAGACCGGTGGCGTGAAGTAGCGACCTTGTGTTCCCTTGTTTCGTGCCGTGAGTGACGAGTACCGGAATCCCAAGTCTTTCTTCTCCCTCCCCCTCATTTTCACCCCTTTTATATTCGTTCTCTTCTAATCTGATCATCATTCTCACCACTTTAGGGGCGTGATTGTTGTGAATCTTGGCCCATGCCCTAATAATGAAAACATCCATTAAATTTACTCTGTATCCGCGGTGGAGTGAAGGCGTTTGCTGAAACTTGATCGTCAGAACATGAGACACGTTCTTCAAAAGTAAAAACACAGCTTCTGAATGAATACGCCTTACGCGTTCATTAAACTGAGGATGCGAGAACTGGTCCCTTTAAGGGTACGGTTCACATTGACGACGTCACGAATTCTTTCGTCGTTATTTCAAGAATAATTAGTGGAATCTAAAAAACCCTTAAACAGTACTGTTTCTTGGTAAGTATAGTTCTCTTGTTCTTAACCTTTTCACCATCACAACAGCCGCTAGCCACCAAGACAGCCGTAAATTTGATTTTTAGTGCCTAGTACATTAGGCATTCATGTTTTTGGTGAACAATTCGTCGTTTTTGAAGCAAGAAGGAGCTTCAGTTTTGTTGTCAGCCTCTTTTGCTTTTATGAGAAAAAGTATTATATATAATATGGTCTGGTGTATGTTACAACTTGCTGTGTTTGGTGAAAGGTTATCTTATTTAAGAGTGACCCATTAATCAATAGTTTTAAGTGAACGTTTATATTAATTACTTAGCAATAGTACGGTTTTTGTCATTGCACGGTAAGCAGATGTCGGGGGCTTTGAATTTCGTCCAATCGAAAACTAAATTCTAAACAATACAACGATTGAAAAAGGATATTTGGAAAATTTATCCGTTTATTTGGTAGTTATTACTTAGCCTATTTCTTAAGGAAAATTCATCTCGTATTTGGGGAATTAACTTTGCGAAATACTGAATGACCTAATTGTAACACTTTGTTTAAATGGGGCAAGACAATTGTATTGAGTCTATTGTAAAAATTTAAAAAGTTCTGTCATGAAGAAAATGAAAAAACCGGTCAATAGAATTATTTTCGTCAAAAAGTGGATACCCTCAACATTGATAATAACACTGACACAGTATAAATACGTAACAGTATTATATCTTCTTAGAAAACAGCCGGAACGATTCGCTTCGAAATCTCAGCGTACATATTTTACGAACGGACGTGTAAGGTTTATGTACCGAGCGGCCGTAGGTTATTATTTCAAGGTCACTGCCGAGACATAATACTGTTACTTATTATACTGTGTCACTGATAAAACCAGCGCGGCCTATTTCCAAACACTGCCAGGTTTTCAATTCAACGAAACTGTCATTTAAATGTTCCTTTGATCCCGTCCTCTCTGCTTGCCCTTTAGAAATTAATAATTGTGTGTTGTAATAATGTCGCAGGGCGTTTTGAAATGTACTTGTTAATATTATGATTAATTTATAATATTTCTGGGTAATGTACCATTTAACTGCATTCAAGGCTGGACCTTTTGCGAGCGGTAAATACCAAAGTTAACATTACCCACGACTACAACATAAAGCCATCCACGAAGACACGACCCACTATTTTTTGGTCGAGGGGGTCAGACTTGCCACGACAGTTGCTCCACTTAATATTTTTTTAAATGTCTAGAAAATCTCAGCTTGTTGCACTTAAAAGCCAGATATGCAATATGATAATTTTATATTTTAAGAACAAGCAGTTACGATATCTAAACAATTTGGCTATATTTGTAAAAAAAAGTTGCTTACTTTTTGATTTACTGTATTTTTTTTTATTGCCCGAGAAATTACGCCTAAAGCGTATGATTTTATGAAAAAATAAGCAAATAATAATTATGCAGAACAATCAACGACACGTTGGAGAACTGCACAGGCTGTTGTTGGAGTATCTGAAAGCACAGTGACTAGAATACTATGCGAAAAAAAGCACATGCAATAAAGTACAGTACCTGCTGTAGAATCGAATACCAAAGCGATGGATGCGTTACTTGCTTATAGTCATACAATAGATAGAGCCAAGAGCGTAGGGATGGGTAACGTGTTACTAGCATGTTCATTCGCAGCAGACAAGACTGATCTACATGTGGCCGATGAACTGAGAAGACGTCGATTTAATAAATCAGATAGTTATGTAAATGAGCTTCTGTTATGTTATCTTATGTTCCGAAGACGTAAATAAATTCATGAATAATAGTTGCCTCTATGGCAACTACGAAAGCGGATATTGAGAAAATACATCACTTTTGAATTCGACGACCTTGTGCTGTCGATTTTACGTCACCTATGAAGATGGAAGCCTAATCAAACAGTTCTGAAATGATTGAAGATTCATAATAATATAGGTAATTTCTCAATAAAGTTAAAATAAAACTTTTTTTAATAATTTTATTGTTATTTATAATTGCTCAAATAATAACATACCCATACCGAACGACAACAAAAAATATATAATTGAAGTAGAGCTTCTTCCTTGTTGACCGTAACTCTCTGTCGTGATTAGTGTATTCATCGTAGTGTGCGTGCGCACTCATAGGCAATTCCTACGTATCGACAGCACTACAACACTAGCGAAGGGACGCACACTTGCTCGTAAGCTATTAGGAAAAAGAGTGGGGCGCGTCTTCGTGGATGGCACTAATGTTATTTTTATCGAGATTTTACTCTTTTTTAGTTATCATTTTACGAAGCTTGACAACAAAAAAAGATCGCATGGGGTTAGAACAAAAAAGTCAATACCAGGTTGGTTGATAGATACAACAACAGGAAGTGGGATATGACGTTGTCTTTTCGAGCAGTGGCTATTGGCGCCAACAGTGTCATAAGAAACATGCGACTCTTCTTTCCACACTTTCTACCAATTTGTCCCTTCCTTCTTTTTCCTTTCACTTCATATTCCGCCAGTTATTTGATTTAGTACACTTTATTGGGGAGCGAGCCTATTGCCACCATCACCTATGGTTCTATAACGCCAACCTCAACATCGTGTATAACGTCAGCATGCAAACGTCACATCATGGCCTAAGGGCCTAGACAAGTGACAATCGCTTCGAAAGCGTTTCGTATTTCTACAACGACTTTCAACAGGATTGACGTAAGCTTTTCGATAGCCTATGTCAGTCCTATACATTTTTGCCTTTTCCATCATCGTTATTGTCTAGGGCCTCTGAGGCTATAGACAAAATCCCTTTTCTGTAAGCGTTAACGCCAAGAGAAAGATCAAATTCTATGGAGTTGACATTACCTTTAGAGATGTCACGTGACTGCTGCTGTCAACTCCATACAATTTGATCTTTCCGTTGGCGATAACGCTTACAGAAAAGGGATTTTGTCTTGGCCCCCTGTCCAGTCTCTGATACGATCTAGCGTCAAGTCACGTCACTTTGCAACTTAACACAAGACGGGATGGTTTGGTAGTTGATTCGAATGCAATGGATATCTATTTTCCTATTCTTCCTTTCCTTTAGGATACACCGTTCGTTATAATCATGTATGTGTGTATCCATATCAAAAGCTAACCATACAATCTTCTGACTGTCTCTGCTGATATTGGCCTGACTACTACTACACCACTCCGCGCAGATCCTTGGTTTTTGTAAAACCTTTTTTAATTAAGTAACATTTATCTTTTTACGTGTTTATTTTCTGATTAATTAATCTTAATACTTTTATGACGGTCAAATTGTTTTCCAATTTCTCCTGCGGCATATCATTGTCTGTATCAGCATAATATAATACTCTTTTAAGTAAATAAATAAGTGTCTATGGTAATATCATGTATTCGCTAAAAATAAAATCGCTTAGAAAAGTGACTTTTCTTTTTATTTCAGTAGTTAGATAATCCTTAACATGTACACACTTGAGAGCATCCAGCATCCGACTCATTGCCACCTCAGATTGCCACCATCATTTTCATGCATACTTTAGCCAAGCCCTGAACATCGGCCAGGCGCGTCATGGGCCTACATCAAGGATGACGCTACTAGAGCGTCATTGGCCCCCTGTGATGTTTTATGCGTATTTCGCCGTTATGTTACGTCCATCTGCTAAGAGAAAAAGTTATTTGTGTATTTCGATTCGAATTCGTTGGTATTCAAAGGAAATATGGCCTCACAAGGTAGGATTTATTTATTTTAGTAAAATGTTACAGTGGTCGCCAACGTTTTTGTTTTAGTTGTATTAGTTTATTTGTTTGTGATAGTCAAGTAAGAATATCTAAGGAGGAACCTAAGTCGCCCATTAATCAAAACTCTGCTTTTTCACCACAATTATTAAAAAAATTGTATGAGTTTTCACAGTTTAGTCAGTTAAAACACTCTTACCTAGTTTAATAATTGTGGTGAATTCTAAAACAATGTTCCAGGCATAATCCACCTTATTACGCCAATATACGGGGTGGTAATTGTTTTCGCGTCGGTGTCCCTTCCACCCTGTATAAGTTTGTAAACTGTTGCCAAAGGTTTGCTATCCCTGACTTATAAAATATGTATTCTAAATTAATGGCCAAGGGTATTGTTAACTTCAATGTTTAATTTAGGATACAAAGTGGTAGTTCTCTTTATCTCAACTTATAAAAATCTGTTTTTATGTAAGTTCGATGTGACGCGTCAGGTGCGTCAATAGCCTCCCGTGTTATTTGCTTATGACGCGCCTGGGTATTTTTATCTCCTGGCATCTAGTCCAAGAAGAACATAGATTAAATCGAGATGCGAGCCGAGCTGTAGGCATCGACTTTTCTGTTATCCAGGCACCAACTTGAATTGCATCTAATACGGGCTAGTGTCCGCAACTCCACGTCAAAACGCGTATTTTGCGTACGGGTGGGAAAATCGCTTATTCGATCCACCCCAGCTCCTCCAAGAAGGCCAGCTACGTCTTGGTGTTACTGAAAATCTCACGGAGGGTACCTGGTTTACTTTGCTCTGTATGTGGCGACCACCGGGCAGTTAAGGCTGCTGTCTCATCGTCCTCCATGCAAGCCCTGCACAGCGAACAGTCTGTGCGTCCTATGACAAAGAGGTGTTTATTATTATGACCCCGGCTCTTTACCTGACTGCGGCGAAGCTCCAAAGTAGGGTATTTCTTTTTTACAAAATAGCATATAATAGAAGGTTAAGCGCATTCAGCACAGGTCATTGTGATCTTATTGAGAGAATGAAAATGCAATGCGAGCGCAGCGAGCTACAAAAAAAGGGGTGGAGCGCGAAACTTGAATGCCATGGGTGTTGGCTTCGACATATGGCCAAAAGAGAATATCAAACATGCTAAAGCCATATAATCGGTGCGATTTCATTGCGTGACATACTATAAGTTGAAGCAAAGACTATGCAAGTCTTATTTTTAACCGACTTCTTCAAAAGGGAGGAGGTTCTCAATTCGTCTGTTTTTTTTTTTTTTGTGTGTTTGTTACCCGATTACTCCGCCAATTATGAATCGATATTGATGATTCTTTTTTTGTTTGGTAGGTCATGCTTCAGAGGTGGTCCCATATAAATTTTATTAATTTTGCTGGCGTAGTTTTTGAGTTAGCTTCAATAGTTACGTATTTTCCCACTTTGCGTATGTTGATGACATGTTAATTGACACCGTCACATAGCAGTAACGGTATATGTATATTTGTGTGGGGTAGTTACCACAACTAAAAAGTGAAAAATAAAAACTTTTTACAAAAAAAAAAAAACAACTGACTTCCAAAAAAAACACTTAAAAAGTGAAAAATAACTTTAATTTCGGAAGTCGGTAGCAAAAAACGAAAATTGAAAAGCAAAGACACCGACTTCCGAAATTAAAGTTATTTTTCACTTTTTAAGTGTTTTTTTTGGAAGTTGGTTGTTTTTTTTTTGTAAAAAGTTTTTATGTTCATTTTATTTTACGACCCAGATTTTATTTGATGATTTGTGTAATGGGGCATTCCATTGATTTCTTTATGCAATATCATTGACCACGTTAAATTCCCGAACGATTCGGGAATATGGAGGACATCTGAATAAGAGCTTAAGTAAATAATACACAGGCAAGAAAAGGTTATTGTGGTAGGCCACGGGAGGACAAGAATCAAATATGCTGCGGCGTGCGATTCATAGAGCGAGACGACGAACAATGCCGTATTTTTGATATACCTAAGGGTCAGTTCACACCGTGACGCGAAGCGACGCGCACTGTTTTCCGATCCGATACAATATCGAATTTATTTCCTACACAATAAGGTACATGCGCTGCGCAGCCCAGCGCCTCTCAGCGTACTTTGACACGTGTCAACGCTCGCACTGAAATTCTACCTTTTCGTGAAGAAATAAGTTCAATAATTGTTAAAAAGTGTGCGCAGCGTCGCATCGCTTCACGTCGCGGTCTGAGTTGACCCTATTGCGGGCTCTACACTCGCCCATCGACGGACAACTTCGGAGTAAAATGCAATTTTACTATTATACAACATAGTCAAAACCAATGATTCACTGTAAAATAAAACGAAAAAAATAAGTTACGATTTGCCATTTATCCAGAACTTTATTCAACAACTATACAATTACACTTTTTATAATATCTGACTTCAGAATGCGTAACGGAGCTAACTAGAAGGTATGTTACAAGTTACAACACAAATGGTAATACAGACATCAAACTTACTGAAAAGCAAAGTTTATTACACAAGATTGAAAGTTGATCAAGTTTTTGGATGGTAGGTATCGAGGTCTGCGGTGAAGGCTGGTTCTTTCCGATGGCAGGCTCCGACAGCCGTTACGCTCACACACGTGACGCGTCAGACGCCCGCACCACACCCGTCGGGACCTCAATTGCTAATAACTACACATCATAACTGCGTTATCCTTCTTTACATCGTACATTACCTAAAACCTATAGTTAAGTTAAACTAATAACATTATTAAAGATTTACCAGAGCAATTCAGTTTACTCCTTCATAAATTATAAAGAAACCACCTTCAAAATCAATGTTCGGTCATTTCAAGTTGCTAATAAGAACTAAAAGGAAAATATAATAATATTTTATGATTTAACGACTAACGACTTAATTCAATTATATAGTTTTTACTTTTTAATCGAATCTATGATTAATCTAAGATGCTTTACAGATACAGTTAATAATCTTAAAGTGTTTCCTTCATAATTATGAGACATTGAATATCTGGGCATATTGCAAGGTTAACGGAACAGATATTGCAGATTAATCATGACCCTGGCAACATTGTGGGTTACTCCAATATACTCAAACATTCACTGCTTATAACAATAGTAGGACTGGAAGCTAGCGGCTCTGCGTTAACATTCTTGTTCGATAGAGCCTCCGATATCTATCAATTTTTTGCACAACTTTGGAAACACATTCATGGACTTAGTAATGTGTGAGAATATTTGTAACACGAAGTAAGCATCTAGCAACACACGGGTCACATAACAACATGTAAAGATTTACTTGTAAAGTATTGTTTTATTGTGAATGTGAGGACTATGTGGATATTTATTTTTCGGTCTGTTAGTTTTAGCGAAGGTCTGGAAATTTGAGAACTTTATGCGACCTACCCAAATGTCCTTTCTTTGGTATTGTTCGTCGAGTCGTTGAGCTCCTTAAGTTCTGAGTTGAGCTCCACTATTACTGACAAATGCTTGCACTGACTGGACAGGTCCACTCAAATCTGTGTGGTTCTTTCCTCAAAAGACCATTTCAGACTCTTATCTACAAGGTCCTCATATGGCCTGACCAAGATTATGTCTGGACTTTAAAGGAGACGGTGACCTCTGAGTTTGTGTCGGCCTTTCTTCTCAGAGTAGTCAGATAGGAAACGCCGACCTCATCTAGCTTATTTTTACAACTTTTTAATATGACGTGTAAAAGTGATTCCAATATCCTATTTACAGAATAAACAATATCATTTCATTTCATTTCATGGCAGAAACGTGACAATTTCATCAAACAACACCGCTTCTTAATATGGTTAAATAACACAAATAATAATTCAGTTAGCCGCTAGCTTCGAGTCCTTCACTACAAATTTTTATTTCCGTATTCAAACGGAATGTAATGTTCATGATTTTATTTAAATAACTGTACATTGGTCAGACAACGAAAGTGCGTAACCGTGTCGTTGGATTGCGGGGTAAGTACGTCTCCAGGCGGTAGCGAGGCAACAACACCCTGTATTGTTGACCAGTAACACAAAAACTCACGATGACACATTAAAGCAAAAAAAAAAAAACATGTACAATAACACACATCAAGCTATACATTTTCAGTATAAGCTGATCTCATTGTATAGGATTTCTGTACAATGCGAGGTCAGCTTATACTGGAAAAGTATCTGTTGATGTGTAGACGTGTGTACCATACCGCGCAATTCTTACATTTTCACATAGAGGGTACAAATAAAGCTATTAAATAAATTATTCATAATGCTAGTTACGTACTTTCGTTAATGGCCTCATTTTTATAATAATCGATTGCGATATAGTTTATTTGGTACAATCGACGCGTGAACCGATCTACCGGCATGGCTTCTGGGCTAGTAATCGATTCAAAATGACTTATATACTTCGGTATAGTGAGACGTCTAGCGGCCCGCCTGTTCAGTGAAATAGTTGCTCAATTGTGACGATGGTATGTGATTGACAGGAGGCAAGACTTTCGATCAACTAAGTAATGCAATAATGATGAAAAAGGCATGAGAAAAATATAAGATACGCTATACAAGCTATGCTTATACCAACTGAGTAATGTCAGCATGTTGTCCACATACTTTACTAGTAGGTATTAATCATTTCAGACAGTATAAATATCACAAAACTATACAAAGAGGATTAATATAAACTGCCACTTTCCCAATTCAGATGTCGCTACTACCCAGCGTCTAAGAATTTAACAGCAGGCTATCACTATCCATACATTTATTGTAAACAAGCGATTCTTTTACGCATAATTAATGTATGCCCCTGCGCACCTGTGTAACTGCAAAATAATTGTATTTAATTTTGACAAAGATGTTATAAGACGAAAACTGTGGAAGAAAGCTCTCCAAAAAAATCTCTAAAAACTCGATAATATTTCGTCGAGACTGTGTGCTATATATGCTATTGAAACCTGAAGACTTTTATGGGATGAATTCGTATACAGGTGATGCTCCCAAGAGAACTAAGTCTGTTTTCTTTACCGACAGGCACTTGCGATGTTGTATTTATTATGTAAATTATAGTAAAGGTGGTGTGGGTGTTTTACATTATCACTAGCAGTTTGCCCGAGGCTTCGCCCGCGTGGATGTCGGTTATTATATACTAAAACCTTCCTCGAGAACCACTCTATCCATTGGTGAAAACAGCATGAAAATCGGTGCTTGGGTAAATGATAGATGATAATCTGGCCAATCGACAGTTTCAGGGTTATCCATTATTTACGCCACACCCTGTATACCACAGGGCGGCAGTAACTGTGGCCCACAGTAATCTAGTTTCTCATTCAATTTTCGTTTTTACCAAATTTGAAATTATCTTCACAAAATTTTCGACTAAATCAATTAACCAATGAACACAATTCGAAAAATCACAAAATGTAACAAAAAAATGTTTCAATAAGCTTTATTTTTGGGCCACTAGGCCGGGGAAATTAGGTTTGCACTGCACTTATCTTAACAGCGATTTTCTTGAATCGTGTTTTTGATCTGGGGGCCTAAAACGGTCCTCTAAAAGCAGTTCATTTCCTGAATTCCAGCTTTGATTAGCAATTCGTCTAATTTGACACAAAAGCAATTCATAATTTGTGGGTTAGAAAACTGTCAAACAGATGAGTTATTTCGTAATATCAATTGCACGCAGATCATATTATGAATTGTCAGCTTATGACATTTTACGATGATTCATAATATTTTTCTATTATGATTCTGCCAAAGTGGCCGTTTTAAGCCCCCTGAGCTCGTCAAATAATGACGGCCCGCGTACACGTTGTTAATTGTCTGTAAACACGGCGCTCGCCAATCGCGATCTCGTAATCATTTTGTAATTTTGTTGTTGTATATTATATATATATTCCTATTACAAATATTGCTTACAAGATGTTCTTTTTTTAATTATTGCAAAGTTTGCCTGAAATTCGGCGTTAATTCCCCGGGCTACACATTAACTGCAGGTGAATATATTTATTCTATAACGAACCTTGAGTAGTATGCTAGAGCATGGTATAGAAAAATAAATAATAAGTAAAAAAAAAAAAAAAAAACACTAAAACTCACACACACACACACTCTATAAATGAGAAGATCCTATGAACTATGTACCGATATCTCGCCTCCTGTCAACCAGCACACAGACGTGCAGCCCGCTTAGAACATTATAAATAAATATTTCGTGGATAAAAGTCCGCACGTGCCCGTCCATACCGATAGCCGTCCGACATACATACAACAAACTAAACTAAACTCAGCACAACTTTGTCCGTGTAATTCTCATCGTCAGGATCCTCTTCTTCTTCCTGAAATAGATATATGGAAAAATTAATAATAGACTTACATAAATCGTTAGTATAGTGTATACTTGCATAACAGTATCGAAGGGAATATTCAAAGAAACGAACATTTAGATAAACAGTAAGAAAAAAACAGGCCAAGTGCGAGTCGGACTCGCGCACGAAGGGTTCCGTACCATCCATACTATCCTACTAATATTATAAATGTGAAAGTTTGTGTTCAGGCAAAAACGGCTGAATGGATTTGGATGAAATTTGGCAAACAGATAGCTTATAACCTGGATTAACACATAGGATACTTTTTATCCCGATATTCCCACGGGATCGAGACTTACGCGGGTGAAACCGCGGGGCGCAGCTAGTAATATTATAAATTCGAAAGTAACTCTGTCTGACAGTCTGTATGTTACCTTTTCACGCCTAAACCACTAACGGATTTCGACAAAACTTTGGCAAGGAGATAGATGGCATCCTGGGGAAGGACATAGGCTACTTTTTATCGACATACCACGCGGGCAAAGCCGCGGGCGGAAGCTAGTTATCTATAAAAACGGCAAAAAAATCACGTTTGTTGTATGGGAGCCCTTAAATATTTCTTTTGTTCTGTTTTTTAGTATTAGTTGTTATAGCGGCAACAGAAATACATCATCTGTGAAAATTTCAACTGTCTAACTATCACAGGTCATGAGATACGGCATGGTGACAGACGGACAGACAGACAGACAGCGGGGCCTTAGTAATAGGGTCCCGTTTTACCCTTTGGGTTCGGAACCCTAAGAACTGAAATATTTCTTCCTGTAATTACTAAGACCCTGATACCCAAACTGGGCACATCAACTTTGATTGACTGCAGAAGTTGTACAGTACAGTACAACTGTAGTGTAGTGTAGGTCGTCCTACCCCAGACGACCTATTTCACAAAAAGCCCTAATTCGTAAAATTATCATAATTTTAAAACAGGTAGCCAAATCGTTCTCAAGTTTTGCGATCGCACGACCAGCCATCCGACCAGAACAGTAGCGGCCAACTTACTTCTTGGTTAGCTTCTGCTGCCATGATTGCGACCAGTCATGGTTGTGACAGCGTAGAGCCTTAAAAATTACTTGACTTACTTTTTTCCTTGGCTTTACGATTACGAATGAGCGTGAATTCAATATGTATTGTCGATCTATCTCGCTCTAACACGTCTTTCCTACATGCTTTGTTATTCACATTGCCTATCAATGTAACGATGCAGTTCTGGTGCTAAGAGAGTAAGAAGCAGTAGTGCAGTGGTACTTACATCGAATCCGAAGCATGTGTCGACCTCCTTCTCAAGTTTGATGCTCGTGGAGGTGACAGTAGAGTCCTTCACTATGAAGCTCCTGTCTTCGCCTTCTTCTTCCTCGTCCTCCTCTTCTTCTTCTTCTTCCTCTTCTTCCTCGTCTTCTTCTGTTAAACATGTTAAAATTAGAATATGAATGATAAAAAAAATCGTCAAGCTAATGCGGTGGCCGCTATAAAGCGTTCGCAATTTATTGTCGAATGACGTCATTGATACGTTATTTATGAAAGTAAGTTGGTGTTTCGCTAGAGAGCGTTTTTTGACAACGTAAAGGCAAACCTCGTTGTTATCATTTTCATGACAGCTGACGGCTGTGGGCGTTGAATGGCGGCGGTATTTTAGCAGTTTATTTTGTTTGGATTATTTGATGGTTTCATTACCTTTTTTAAGTCAAAGATTTAAAATTTTTGGGTTCAGTAGGTGACCAAGTACTCACACTATGAGTTTTTTGCATTTGCTATTGCATTTTGGCATAAAGCGCCATGTTGTAAGTAGGCCATGTTGGTAATGAAGCGAAAGTTTGTTAATCTGTTTTTTTCTGCGTCTTTTTTATATTTCTGTGTATGGTTTGAATTGAATTCAAGTATGTGAGGAAAGCTAAATGAATTTAGTTTTGTTTTGTTTTGTTCTCAGTGCGTTTTAGCTGTGACATCAGTGGTTATTGTAAATGTAAACGGTTTTTTACGGAGTTATGGTTGATGGTTTTTCTTAGGGTTAATTAATACAAATTTTGTATTTAAATTATAACTCAGTATAATGAGTTATGGTAAATAAGAATGTAAAGAAGTATATGTTACTATGGCACTTGAAATAAAGATTTATAATAACAATAATTGTGCTTTATTATTTTTAAAATTGTCTAATGGGCCTTTGTTAGGTGGTTTTGGTCATTCGTATGTTTTTTAAAAGATTTGGATCCAATGGTTTTGAAAATGCAAAACATGAAATGAATAATAATAACTGACGTTTGTGTATATTGTTTATTTATTTGTGGTTTATTGGAACAATAAAATTCCACACCCTCCATATGCATTCGACGTGTGTCATTTGCTAAGTTTATATAGGTGACGCGCACATAACCCCATCATACGCAACTCCGCAATTGCATAAACTCACGCGTGGAATTTGCGGCGTGGGCTCGCAGTTCGATCACTGATATGAGCGGTGTAACACAACACAATGCTGCTCACACACACATAACAGCCCCTTATTCCGGACCGTGATCGGCTCGACCTGGAAGCGTCTACAGACGGGGGTCTACAGCCGCAGCGGGGGAGCGCCGCCGCCGGCCTATACGGCCCCCCAACGAACGTGTCCGCCGCGTCCCCCGACGGGGACGTAGTCTTTATTCACTAAGTGAATAGTGTATGTTGTGATTATACAATGAATCCAAATAACTGATGTCGAAAGACCACTGAAAATGATCGTTAGTTCCCTCGTGCGGATACAATCCTAGCCACAATATAAGATCATCTATACAAATCAAATCAATTAATATATTGAACTCAAACATATTGTACAAAAGTTAGAACAAAGTTCCAAACATGCACCATACACTCTGTTACTACACTTACAAAACATTGTTCAAATAAATAGAATAGAACCATTATTGTTTACTATAGCTATCAAACTACATTACTTATTACAAGTATTAAAGAATCTGAATGTTTACCAACAGACACTAGCCAAAGTTGTAAGAGTCCAATCAATCTGCCTTAATTGAACTCTTACAACTTTGGCTATTGCTTCAACCAAAATAATTACGACATTTTTATTAAATCACTTCTTTTTCACAACCATTGTTTATTATAACGGCAACAAAATTCTAAATGGAAAAACCCGACCCGGAAATTGAACCCAAGACCTCATGCTCAGCAGCAACACTTGCGACCACTAAACCAAACAATGCGGCCATACCCCGAAACCACTTTAAAGCATCTTTCGGTTTTTATTTTTCTTATAGTTTCAGATTTGATTTGATTTGACCATAATAAAATTACCCTTCTTTCTTTACGTGTCGATTAAACTCAAATATTATGTGACCAGTATGTAACCACATGCCAATCTATTTTGTAAAAATATCACCGTAAAAACTTAGTTGTGAGTGAAGTGAGTCGTCAATCCCAAGCATCATCAGATGGAAAGACAGCTCACTTCAACTAAAGGGTCAGCTCAGACCGCGACGTGACGCGACGCGACGCAGCGCGCACTTTTTAACAATTATCGAACTTCCTTTTTTCAAGAAAAGGTATAATTTCAGTGCGAGTGTGTTAACACGTATCAAAGTACAGTAGCAGCGCGTGTACCTTATTGTATAGTAAATAAATTCGATATTGTATCCGATAATAAAAAAGTGCGCGTCGCGTCGCGTCTCGGTGGGAACTGACCCTCAGTTTCCTCCGAGAGATTTTTACAGAATAGACAGGCTAGACAGCTCTACCACTAGCTTCGTTTAACCCTGTATTTGAATGTAGCTCACCAGGTTCATCCTCATCCATGTTGTACTCTGGTGCCACGACGGCGACTTGCTGCTCAGTGCCATCCTCCAGTTGAATGACCTCCAGCACCACGTACTGCTGGCCGTCGCCGTCGCCCACAGTCACCAACTCGCCACGCTTCAGATCATTCTTGGTGAGACCCAACTTCATCATGTTCTCCGCGTCGGCAGAGTCTAGGACGCGAATGTCCTGTGGAATTAAATTATTTGTTTCAATGGACGGATATAATTTCGGAATCGCCGGAGGCGTCATCGTAGTTTGTGATCATTTGCTAAACAATCTTCGATTTTATTTTGTAACCTTGGGATAACAGAGCCGAGAAAATACCTTTAACATTTCCGATCCCCGATCAAAATCTCTTTCATACTTCGTAAGTCGCATGTGCCACACTGAGGTACATATTACTGAACCTTACGTTTAGCTCTAGCATTGCAGCCAGCCAATAAAACAAAAAACCTCGCTTATAGATCAAGCGAGTTTTTATCATTCTCTTTATAAATAGAAAATACTTTACAAAGCGCCCGTCAATGGTGTTTGAAATAAATTATTTGGCTTTAAACAATGCCATCCTATCAGTCCTACTGCAGAGCGAAGGCCTCTTCTAAGATTGAGAGCACAGATTAACCAAAAACAATTAATACACTTGCGGAGCGAATGGTACAGTCACGGACTTTAATTGATTGAGCCACCTTCAAACTTTTCAATTTTGCAGTTTCATACATTCACGAGATTACACGATTAAACACGAACTCAAATCGCACCCTCGTAAACAAGATGACAAATAAATTACTTTTAATCGGAAATATCCATACAGGTTGACTTTATTAGTTAACCTCTATGGATACTTCCGATTAAAAGTAATTTATTTGTCATCTTGTTTACTTTCATACATTCACGAGATTACACGATTAAACACGAACTCAAATCGCAAGCTCGTAAACAAGATGACAAATAAATTACTTTTAATCGGAAATATCCATAGAGGTTGACTAATAAGTTCTCGATGATAAAAATAAATACAATGTTGCATTAAGTTTATCCAATCTATTTGATACCGACCTCCTTTGAATCATAGCTCATTAACTCGATAATTATGAAAACATAACTGAAGACAGTGACAGTTGAAATATCAAGATGACAAATAAATTACTTTTAATCGGAAATATCCATAGAGGTTGACTAATAAGTTCTCAATGATAAAAATAAATACAATGTTGCATTAAGTTTATCCAATCTATTTGATACCGACCTCCTTTGAATCATAGCTCATTAACTGGATGATTATGAAAATATTACTGAAGACAGTGACAGTTGAAATATCAAGATGACAAATAAATTACTTTTAATCGGAAATATCCATAGAGGTTGACTAATAAGTTCTTAATGATAAAAATAAATACAATGTTGCATTAAGTTTATCCAATCTATTTGATACTGACCTCCTTTGAATCATAGCTCATTAACTCAAAAATTCTGAAAACTTAACTGAAGACAATGACAGTTGAAATATGTCAGAGAATTTCTCCGTACGCTAACGTTACTATGCAGCAGTAACCTAGCAACAATTATTTATCGTTGCTAGGTTACTGTTGCTAGACCTGCAATTGGTTGACTTTGAGTAGTCACCGCTGTCAAGTTTGTAGTTCTGCTCTCAGGTTAGCCAACCGGTAAAGATATGAAATATAATTTTCTTCTTCTAATACGAAGACATATGACTTTGCGTGTCGGGAACCGAATAAACCCGATTTGCATTACACGGCTAAAATGCGAACAGTACCAGGTGGCTCATCAATTAAAGTCCGTGACTGTACATGACAAGTCATAAGACAAGCGAGAGCGCGCAAAATAATATACATGCAATGCCAGCTAAACATTCGCAAAGCGGAAACGCAATTTTCTTTTTTATTGATATTGAGAAATACAACAAATGGTTAAATTGAAATTTAATTATAGTTTTCTTTTACTTAAATCATGTTTTTTTTTCCGGATGCTTGCTCAATTAGATTTATCTAGAGCCACTCAGTGTGAATTGTTATTTTTAATAGTATAAGTGAAGTTTTTACACAACTGCGATGAAGCCAAAATAGCAGAATAGCATAGGAGCCGAGCAAAAAAAAAAAAGTCAGAAAGCACGCTAAGCGAAAACGGAAGTAACGGGGCACAGCTATAGGATGTATTTTATGTTAGCATGAAATTTCACGCGGGCAAAGTCGCGGGCAGCTAGTACTTCGTAAAATTTACGTCATGGCAGTAGCATAACAATCATTTGAAAATCAATGTAAATATCATGATAAATAAATATCGCAATGCATAACTGGCGTAGTGCGAAAACAGCTCTTTAATGCTGCTATAGAATAAGTAAATATTAATAAGTGCGCGAAGCAAATTTAAATCATGGTTGCTCAGCATGGAGTACACTTTGTTCAAAAATTAACAAGGCGTGCATCCTGCCCGACAGTTGACATAAAAACTGATGTCAGTCTCTCTGCTGAACATAGGCACCTCCCAACATACTCCTTCGGATTACGAACATTTAACGAATTTTGTTACAAAGCTACAGCCAAAAAAAAAGAAAAAAAGTAGGGTTGACTTATTGCTAAGCTCACATTCTAAAAATAAGAAAACCAAAAATAAATCAGGATTTAGCAGTGCAAAACAAAATGGCTACTGCAGGCACCAACAGAATATCATAATAATATGTTTGGGCAATAGAGAAATCAATAGGAATATCACATTACAATATGACACATGAGCAGTGGTGGCCCAGTGGTAACGGCCGCGACTTACGAGTTGTAGGTCGTACGTTCGAATCCCGACAGGCGCTTTACTTTGTGTAAATAATTTCATCACCACTGCTCTCAAAAGGTGAAGGAAAACATCGTGAGGAAACCGGCATGTCTTAGAACCAAAAATTCGAAGACATGTGACATCTACCAACCCGCACTGGGCCCGCGTGGTGGATTACGGCCCGCTCCCTCTCATAGAGAGGAGGCCTGTGTCCCAGCAGTGGGAACATTATAGGCTGATTATGTATATGACACATGCACCGAGCGTGAGCCAAAATATTATGTTCGCCTATTTATTACGGATGTTTTACTAAAATTATGCTACTATAAATACAGTTACTATGCTTTTTTTAGTTTTATAATAAATGATAAGAGTAAAGGCATAGCCTTTACAATGGGCACAATGTTGTCTATTCCCATACGACACTTCACGCGCCACAATAATGTGGTCAAAGCTTTGCTGGTACTCGGAAAGGATTCTTCAAATAAGTCGGATAATAAACTAAAATAACACACTGACAAAGTGGGAGCTTTTAGGGCAACAAAATTTTATTCTCTGTCGTGCTATCGACAAGACGAAGAAGTGTCAAGAGTAATAATATAGTACTCACCCTCATAGGCTCTCCATCGACGAATCGCACCTTCCTCTGGCGGCCAATCTTGAGGGCGAGCGCGCGCTCGTGGTGTCCCGACTCCGGGTCGTGCACGGCCAAGTGGCGGATGAGGTTGCCCTTGTGCGCGAACATGCGCTGGCACTCGCGGCAAGAGTGAGTCTTCTCCTTCGGCGGCTTCGGCACGTAGTTGGGGTTGTGGTACAGGTTCTGGTGGCGACGGAGCAGCTGCTTTTGCCTGAAATTGATTTGGTGATTTTTTTTAATAATGAGTTTGGTTTTTCAGAGGAACTTTTTAGTTTCAGTCGGGTTTTTTTGACAATGTAAATAAAAAATCTTTATTTGCTGTGCAATAAAGACTATTCTATAAATCTATGTTTTGAGTCTGGTACCAACCTGAAGGACTGATCGCACAGGTCGCAGACGAACGGCTTCTCATCGGTGTGCTTGAGCATGTGCGTCTTGAGATGGCGCTGCGTGGTCGACGCGTACGGACACAGGTCGCACTTGTAGCACTTCTCTCCCTCGTGGGTCTATAACGATATATTTATTTTATTAGGAAAACTTACAGCTTATAACAATGGTTAAAGTTAAGGCCAATGACTAGTCTCCACTTTTAATATAAATGAATAACAATATTCTAGACAGTAGGTAGGTCACACATAGTGGTTGGTAGTTGTCCAGCTCGTCACGGTGTACGGTTGTATGGTGTCTGACACGTTATCTTGAGATAATGACACATGCCACGTACCTTGTTGTGCACCTTGCAGGAGTAGCGGTCGGGGAAGGACTTGCCACAGCGGCGACACTTCAGCGGCTTGTCGGAAGTGTGTAGCTTCTGCACGTGGATGCGCAGATCCGTCTTACGGCCACACTTGGCCGGGCAGAGCTCGCACGAGTACACCGGCTTCTCGGATACTACGGAAATTAAACACACGTTTAGAAAATATGGATTAAATGATAGTTGATATGTGTTCTAGCAGAGGGACATTACAGGCTGATATGCTGTGAGTGCTACAAGAATCTTTTGGCGACTGAATGGCATTGAATGGGGGCGGTGTTGGTAAACATTTGTGACATAGTAACTGTCATTGTGTATTGCCAACAAAAGATGGCAGCGTTAGTTCCAATTTTCGCCACGCGTCAAAAGAAACTTGTAGCGTTGTATGTTTATGTATTGTACTGACCGTTGTGGATGAGCCGGTGGGCCTTCAGCGAGTTGGACTGCGTAAAGCACATGTTGCAGTGTTCGCACTTGTAGGGCTTCTCGCCCGTGTGCGTGCGCAAGTGGCGCTTCAGCTTGAACGTGTCCGGGGATGCGTACGTGCAGTGCTGGCACTGGGGAGGTTGTCAGACATTAATATTAGTAGTAGTCGATGGGCTGGTCAAGAAGTTGTAGCTAGTTGTCCAGCGGAGAAAACTGGCGTGATGTTATGTATGTTTATCTCTAAACAACTACTATCAAAAATAAATATGAATTAAGACTTATTTTATAGAACTTACTAAAAAATCAAATCTCTCTTGGTTGCCATGCATAGAAGTAAAAAGTCCGTTCAATTTTAAAATTTTCGCCTTGTCTCGAAGATGGTTGTCAAAGTAATGCTCGAATTTCCAAGGATGTTTGAGAAAAATACCTTTTGTTGGTCGCCTCTCATTCGTTCTCTCAACATGACCAATCATGACGCACTCTTAAGAAATATTAGAATATGTCGCTACATCCTTTATTAGGACGCCTTGTTGGTCTAGTGGTCGCTCGTTCTACTGCTGAGCATGAGGCCCTGGGTTCGATTCTCGGGTTGGGCAAAGTGTTATTGGGTATTTCCATCTTCTCAATAGCAGCCCGGAGTCTGGATATGTGCCCGGTTGATGGCAATAGGCTTACCCAATATTATATCGTACTTAAACATAACATGCGAAATGTAAGTGTACTATAGGTGCATCTCTACCTAACCCTTCGGGGCATACATGCGTGATTTTATGTAAACAAGATAATAAGAAGTTTACCTGGTAGGGTCTCTCGCCGGTGTGACAGCGGACATGGCGGCGCAGCTTGGACAGCTCGACAGACGCGTAGTCACATTCCGTGCACTTATGCGGCTTCTCATGCGTGTGCTTGTAGCGCACGTGGCGGACCAGCTCGCCTGACAACAAACAGCGAACTTAAGCATCCATTCAAGAGAGGCCCATTTTATCACATACGAGTAAAGGCTAGCGCAAATTAGGACAGGCCGTATTACAACAACGCATTGAAAAATCTTTAATCACTTTTGTACATTTTTATTAGGGTATAAAATTAACCTCTATTGCAATGAGAAACATGTTTAAGGTGTTTTTTAATTAGAATTTCGGGTTTAGGTATTAAAGTAATCACTGAATTTATAGGTGACACTACATTGCATATACACTATTGGCATCCACTGGTACGTTTTCCGATTCATTTTATCAATAGGATCCCGTTTTACCCTTTGGGTACGGAACCCTAAAATGCGTCTGCCTTGCAATGGGACAACAATAGGCTGGTATTATTATCCTAATAGATGGCTCACCTGAGGTGGTGAAGGGGCTGTTGCAGTACTTGCAGACGTGCGGCTTGATGCCGTTGTGCATGTTGACGTGGTTCTGCAGCGAGGCCATGGTTTTGAAGCCGCGCTCGCACACGCTACACTTGTGCGGACGGTCCTCCGAGTGCGACCTCATATGGCGCAGCAGAAGGTACCTGAACGAAAAAACATACGTAAATATATGGTTTAAGACCTAACAGAATACAAATTTATTAATTAAGGTTGTTACAATTAAATGTTCCTTGGGACCAGTATCAGAACGTTATGTTTGAAGTTAAAAGTAAGTACAAATGATCAATCATTGACTTATATCAGTAAAAGAAAAATAGATTTTTGATAAATCTGCATATAAGGGATACGGCAAGAGAAGAATGATGATTTGTTGGCGCTCCACTAATTTAATCAGAAAGTAGAGGAATCGGGTGAAAGTTACCTTCGATGACTGGTGTAGGCGCAGAAGTTGCAGGTGTAGTTTGGCCGCATGTGCGCGAGGCTTCGCTTCTGCACGGTCTTGATGGGCCTGCCCTCGGTCACCTCCTCTTCCTCTTCCTCCTCTTCCTCGCCGGCCTCCTCATCTTCGAAGTTGTACACGTCATCGTTGCCTTTGTCCTCTGCTTCGGACTAAATAAACGTAATCATTTATTAAGGTCTCACTCTCCAAGAAGTAGGGTATTTTTTTTTTATTGTTTTCAAATAAAACATGGGCCCAGCATAGCTATTCACAACCATTCGATACTCATTAGACTCATTACTCTTCCGCGCCCAATCGAACCTCGATTTATATTATCAAAGAAGACTAAATTCTGTTCACAAATCCAAAACCGAAAATTTTGTCCGTTTAAATCAAAACGACAACAAAATTCTTAATTGATTTAGGGCGAATTTCACCAAACTTTTATACCGAGTATAAGTCTTACTCTGCGAAAAAATTTTGAATTTTTGACAGTTTCTCCATGCAAAAACTGTAAGACGACAATTTTATCCACAGATAAAAGTTATCTGACTTTGATAAAATCAGCCATTAATAGAATAGATTTTAACTTCATATTTATTAAGGAAAAACATGGGATTATTGCTACTAACACCTATTGTGTTTTGGGGCAAAAATGTTGACTAATTCATAAATATAATTATTAGTATGGAACCGTTATAAAAATGGAAAAATATAAGCACCTTAACCTGTCCCCGTACCTGGTCCACCTTGAGATCGATGTTGACGACCCCCTTGGTCTCGTCCTGTACTACCAGCACGTAGCTAACCTCCCCGTTGGTCTCAGAAGGGACCAACGTGACTGTTTGGTAAGTTTCCTCCTGATCAGTCAGTATCGGGTCCGAACCATCAGCGGCCACCTACAATTGAATATCAATAAAATTAATGCTTGCACTGAAGTCGTGATGTTTTGTTTATAACATACTAGCCTTCGCAAGCGTCTTCGCCCGCGTGATATCTCTATCAATTATAGCCTATGTTACTCAGTGATGATAATACAGCATTATACTGGTGAAAGAATATTTCACCCTTATTATACTCTTATTTATTTATTGTCACCCTTGGTTGACTGGTAGAGAATGCCTCAGGCATTAAGTCCGCCTTTGTACCTTTTTTAGTGCGAAAAGTTTAAATAAATAAATAAATATTTAAAATCGATCCAGTAGTTTTTGAGTTCATTCATTACAAACAAAAATACAAATCTTTTCTCTTTATAATATTAGTGTAGATGTGAGACTGGTCAAATGCGAGACTATCCTAACTAATATTATAAATGCGAAAATGAGTTTCTTTGTTTGTTACGCTTTCATGGTAAAACAGCTGAACGGATTTGGATGAAATTTGGCACATAGGTCTATCGCCATAATCTTTTGATTACGAGTATACGTGTCCAATATTTTTTAAGATACAAGACGGAAAAATATTTTTTTTTAGTTACGATCTATTACACAAGCTTCATCACCTCTTTTCTATTAGCATAAATGTTGGTTCAACAATAAATTCAACGCAATACGTGAAGCTTAGGATTTACATACAAACACAGCTTGTGTTCCTTGGTCAGCACTTTGGTGACACTTAGCCCAAAACACACACAGAGCGGGTGCGGGGCGGGAGCGGGTCGGGCGCGGGAGTACGGCGGGTATAATAATTTGTAATTCAAGGAATTATATGGATGTCAACACACAGAACGCGGGCGCGGGTGGGGCGCGGAGCGGGACCCGCGCCGCCCGCCCGCCGACACAACAGCGCGGTACGGGAGCGGGTCGGGCGCGTGAGTACGGCGGGTGTCATAAATTGTAATTCAAGGAATTATATGGATGTCAACACACAGAACGCGGGTAAAAATATCTCCGTGAAAACTAAGTGTAGTAAAATAACAAAGTGAGCTTGGAGTGAACTGTCACTGCCTTAGCATCAGTAGGTATCGATGACAATGACGCACTCCACGCTCACTTCGCCTAAGTTTTCAAGGTAAAATGGTTACAGAATAGCAATGCGGGTGTAGCGTCGCTACATTCGTTGCAATACACGTATCGATGATATTATCCATATTGATGTCTTTTTTTATTAATGTCATCATGAACCTACAACCTTTTCCATTTTCGCATTCTTCTTTTTAAAATAAGTAAAAATAATAATTCTTCGTCCGTGTCAGAATCACCCGACATTTTCACACTGCAACCGCTGCCGCCTGTCAAAGTACAACCGCGCCCGACCCGCTGCCGCCCCGGGCCCGACCCGCAGCCGCCCCGCGCCCGCGCTCTGTGTGAACACGATGAACCGCGCGACTCACGCGATGAAAACGACCCGACCCGCTCCCGCCCCGCACCCGCTCTGTGTGTTTTGGGCTTCAATTTGTAATAGGTTACTTAGTGATCTATAATAATTCCTATTGATTCTGTTTTATTTTTATTATTATTTAAACAACAAAGGTTGTTCACAAATTCATTATCAATAAAATGCTTTTTTAAAGTTATATTTTGTAATCTATACAAAATTGGTAGCTTTCTGCAGTTTGCCTTAGAATACTGTGTTTATTAACTAGTATGTAAATACAACAATTTCATAATAATTTATTGTAACTGTTTTGTAGAGGGCAATCACCATTGATGTATTGAATAATAAATTGGAAAATTAGGAACAATACTTATCATAAAAAACAAAAAATATATACATCTATATTGTAAATATATAATAATAAATAAAAACAAAATAAATAACAAATAAAATAATTATTAATTAATAATAATTATTAATATAATTATTGTATTATATATTGTATTGTGTGTGTTTGTATTGTTTTTTTTTATTTATATATTGTATATATAAATAAATAATTACTTTTACCCCAGCGGCACTTACCTCATTGTCTTGGTTGTCTTCAGCATTATTCATGACCAAGGCCTGTCCCTCCACCGCTGACTGGTAGTAGTACTTGCCATCTTCGTCTACGTAGTACTCGACCATACCCGAGGGCAAGCCTTTTTCATCCGTTGCAGCATTGACTTCAGAATTTAAAAAAGACTTTAACAATCCACTCCGCAAGTGTAGAAAATGACTAACCTCATAATCCCTAGCATCAAATGGATTGACAGATCACTTCACCTAAGTTTTCACAGTGATTTTTTTACAGAATAGCAGCACAGTTGTCAAATTTCATTTCAAAAGATACCAACAATTTTTTTTATTATATTTAAGTATTTATAGTAACTAAATAAATTTAAAAAATAATTATATTGTATGCTTAACTAGAATATTTAACTTAATTAATCCTGGTATTTTCTGTTCACCAGCCAATTAACAAAGTCAACCAACAATTGGTTGTTTTTATTTTACGGTAAATCAATCATAACAGTAAACTTTCAAGAATGAGTGAGGCTTGACTGCAGATTTAGCTGATGGCACTTGTGCTGATGTTATAGATAGTTAAAGAAGTTCCACAAAATATGCAAATTAGTATGTGGCAGATGGTGAAACTTAACATTATGCAATTATTAGGGATTCCTTGTTTCAACTACAGAACTTATAATTAAATTATTAATATCTAATTCATCATCTGCCTAGCCTGTTTTGAACTATGTTGGGGTCAACTTCTAGTCTAACCAGATGCAGCTGAATTCCAGCATTCTATTTCCAAATCTAAAATATTGATTTATTTTCAAGGTACTCACCAGCAATGACTGCTTCTTGGTTCAAGTATGTTTGAATGAGCGCTTGCTTGCTCTTCTCCTTTTTATCTGGAGGTGGCATGGTTGGTTTTTCTGTCAAGCTTTTTTTATCTTCCTTTGGATTATCTTTCTCTGCGCAATCTTGACTAGCCAGGCACTCCTGGCTTACTGTCTTTACTTGAATTACTTTCTCTTGACTAGCCAGGCACTTCTGGCTTACCTACTTTTCTTGAATTATTTTCTTATTCGGAGTGATCAAGATATTCTGTTTTATCTGAATGTTATGCTTATCTTGGGAAGTTGGTTTCTCTAGAATTTCTTCAATTATCTCCCCCTGAAGGGTATGTAAATAAAACGGTTTTGACTTAGTTTCTTTGTTCTTGTTTGGGCCTGCCACGCTGCCTGGACTTGCCAAGCGCGTCTGGCTCGCGGGCTCGTTTCAAATAACTTTACTCTGAATTATCTGGGCTGGGGGTGACTCCTGCTCGTTATCTGGGCTTACCAGGTATTCCTGGCCCGCCGACACTCCCAGAGGCTCGACTTTATTTCGGACAGTTTGGCGTGTCGGCCAGGCTATAACAAAAAAAATATAAATTGTGTATTAGTGGCCAGTTGTATGCCCTATGTTCCAATGACTGTGTATTAATCAACATGGTACCTCTTTTACATACTTACCGTTAGGTAAGTAGATATATTAGTTTTCTATTCTTAAAAGAAAGAAAGAAAAATATTCGAATTTGACAGCGGACAGGCGATGAGGCGAACACACGTAGGTGCCGAGTAGATGGGCGCGTGCTCTCGGTCGCGTGCTCGGTACGTGTAAACCAAAGTAAACATCACCGAGTGCTTGCTTTAATTAGTAGGTTTTTCCATTATTAATTTCTCAGAAGCAGCCCAGAGTCGGAATTTGAGCCTGGTTGATGGCAATATACTAGCCCAGGGTATTATAAAGCCCCCAGTACACGATGGGCGAGCCCATCTCTCGGCCAACGTATACTGGGCGGTTACCTACCAATCTTAAGGTCGAAAAATATTTGATCGTATTTCAATTTACTTAAAACTTTTTAACTATTATCGATTTTTTTTTTTTACTTCTTCGAAGTCACGCCTGCCACTGTATCAGTTGACCTATTATCAATTCGATTTTTTTCGTTACTCCGACGTTTCATTTGGTCGAAAAACTTTTTAAAGTTACATTTAGCCGAAATAACATTTGTTCGAAGTATTATGTTTCCGTCTTCCGAACATTCATTATACCAGCAGTCAAGCAGCATACAAGCAGGCATGCAGCGTGCAAGCAGGCATGCAGCGTGCAAGCAGGCATGCAAGCAAGCAAGCATGCTGGGTGCATACAATCATGCAACATGCAGGCAGGCATGCAACATGCAAGCAGGCATGCAACATGCAGCAAGCATTGTTTCTGTCACGGCTCCGGCGCTGCGGGGTTTGTGCGGCCTACGCGAGCTTATCATCGCAGATAGTCCTCAGCCGCGGCGGCGCGGCGGGCGGGCTTAAATTACACTCAGGGCAGGGCAGACAAAACTACGTGTAGTCGGTTTTGTAGCGATTCGTTTCTGTCACTAAATTCAATATTGAAAATGCTACCAAGTAACCGGCTATACAGTATGTTAACTAACAAAGGGCGTTCCCGTTAACCTGCAATAGTATGGCGTGTATACATGCTAAAAAAAATATTACCACTCCAAAAAAAAAATTTTTTTTTTTTTTTGTTTTTGTCTTGAAATGTTCACAAAACGATTAAATTTAAACGTAAAAGAAACACTCTTTACACGCACACTTGTATTTCAACGTAGAAAAACAAGTGTGGCAAGTGGGCGTGTACAGAGACTTTATTTTCCGTAACAATTTAATATTTTTTGTGAATATTTTACTATACAAAAACAAAAAAAAACATATTTTTTTAATGGTAATATTTTTTTTAGCATGTATAGACGCTATACCATTGCAGGTTAACGGGAACGCCCTTTGTTAGTTAACATACTGTATATTGGTGACCAAATAATATTCGATAAAA
Source organism: Lithophane semibrunnea (assembly GCA_947363905.1). Lineage (NCBI taxonomy): Eukaryota > Metazoa > Arthropoda > Insecta > Lepidoptera > Noctuidae > Lithophane > Lithophane semibrunnea. The sequence continues at coordinate 2,095,501 of OX376186.1, read as the reverse complement.
TGTTATTTCGGTGAAGTGAAAATATAGGAAATAAATCATTTGGCAAATGAAAAAACCGGACAAGTGCGAGTCGGACTCGCGCACGAAGGGTTCCGTACCATTATCCATAAAAAATCAAGTTTGTTTTGATTATTTGTTTTTAAAGTGAATATATAACTATTCTGTGAATATTTCAAGCGTCCACCTGTTGCCGTTACCAATATCGAGCAAATACTAGCAAACATCACGTTTGCTGTATGGGGAGCCCCCTTAAATATTTATTTAATTCTGTTTTTTAGTATTTGTTGTTATAGCGGCAACAGGAAAAACATCATCTGTGAAAATTTCAACTGTCTAACTATCACGGTTCATGAGATATAGCCTGGTGACAGACAGACAGAAAGGCAGACGAGACAGACTGACAGACAGTGGGGTCTTAGTAATAGGGTCCCGTTTTACCCTTTGGGTCCAGAACCCTAAATAGTTCAATCATAGTTCGGTAAAATAATACCTATGACACATACTTCGCTGATCTAAAAATATGTCAAATAATACATATAGCAATAAAGACATCGGTCAATAGTTTTCGGTAAAATAAAATTCGAATAAAAAGTGATCGGTTCCCATACTAGGCCTTTTTGCGTGATTTGCCGTTTGATTTGAGTGTATTTTGCGTTGGCCGAGCGCGCTCAACCAACGTATACTGGGGGCTTTACACATCTCTGCAGTACAGTATCAGAAGGACGCGTATGTGCTGACGGCCGCGGTGTGCGTGCGGACATTACTGTCCCGGAGACTGTTGAAATAATGTCAGTAAGGTCAACTTCGCCTACATCACACCCAGTGACTCCGTTCTAGGTGAGAACTACAGAAAAAAAAAGGAAAATACAGGCAGACCTCAGACCAAATAGTAAACAAATATAGAGCGCTGTCAACAGTGACATGAGGCTGGTTTCGTAAACATGTGTGCACTGAGGTGTAATTTGATTGTAAATGTGTGCGTGTGAGCGTGCATGCACAGAGCAGAGGTATAGTTTTGGCATGTATCACTGTATTGATCACAGCATTCTGTTTTGGTTTTTTATTTGGTCTGGTTTAGCTGGTCTATTCTGTAAGAATCTCACCATAAAAACTTAGGTGAAGTGAACTTAAAGTGAGCTGTCATTCCATGATGCCAGGGATTGACACTATTGACAGCTCACTTCACTTAAGATTTCAAGGTGAGATGGACAGAGGTGAGATGTACAGAAAGCAAAGCTGGTCGAAGTGGCAGTGTTTGGGGGAAGCCTATATCCAGCAATGTGTGTGTGAGTTTTTATTATTTTGTGATTATGTTGTGTTCCTTTTAGTCTGCCTCTTAGACCAAATAAAAAGCCAAAATAGAGTGCTGCCAACAATAGTGATGCATGCCAAAATTATACCTCCACGCTGTGCATGCACTTCACACGCACACATTTACAACCATTTACAATCAAACTACACCTCAGTGCACACATGTTTACGACACCGGCCTCATGTCACTGTTGACAATGCTCTGTCTTTGTTTACAATTTGGTCTGAGGTCTGCTTTACTGTAGTTCTCACCTAGTCAAAGTCGCTGGTTGTGATGTAGGCGAAGTTGACCTTACTGACATATTTCAACAGTCTCCGGGACAGTAATGTCCGCACGCACACCGCGACCGTCAGCACATACGCGTCCTTCTGATGCTCCGAGATCCTCCACGTGCCCAGACCTGGAGGGTTATCATAACATAACATCACGCCTGTACTGCAGAGATGTGTAAAGCCCCCAGTACACGTTGGTTGAGCGCGCTCGGCCAACGCAAAATAAGGCCTCCTTTTAGTGAGAGGGAGCGGGCTGTAACTGTGTATTTTTTTTCCCTGAAATCTTGCTTAGCATTTAGTCATTTCCACTGCTATCAGTTTACAAAAATTATTGTAGAGATACTAGAATTAGAATTTGTTGTTATTTTTATTTACGTTTACAAGTTTACTTGTACAATTGTAAGTTTTGGTTTTTGATAAAACATGTGCGATTTACGTTTTCAAAACAAAGAGAATTAGAGAAACTCCTATAACTTGCCACATAATACATAATATTACGCAGCTTACTCTAGAAAATCGCAAACATTGTTTTCTACTGGAATAGATACGTACGTTGAATAGAAGTATTATACAGAGTCATCGTCAGATTATTAGTCCGCCATTTTATCAACGTGTTGGACACTTTCAACCATATTCACTTGTCTAATATGTTTTATTTGTTATCTAACGATAAAACATAACAAAATATGCAATTACATGAAAAGTACCGCCACCGACAGATTGAGAACCAAGTTTAGCCAAAAGATAGACGGCGCTAGCGTCAGTCAATACTAAAGTTGAAACGATTTGATTCCACAAGGAATGAAGGAAATTGTGATCAATATTTTTGCATCTATTCGGAATATCAATAATCCTTTGTAAAGTAATTCTGTACTTATTCATAGTCATATTATATAAAGGAAACAGCACACATTATACCTGTATCTTGGGAGAGCTTCTATATTTTCTCAATGAGGGCGTTTCAATCAATTTATTTCACTATCACGGTGCGATAGTGACGCCAAAATGGCGGCTGTGAGAACTACAAACTGCAACAAACTGAGAAATCCAAAGGAAACCAGCGCTAGGTGTTGCTATGCTAAAATTATAATTGTGGATCTACGTAACTAGGTGGCGGTATACAGAAGATTGGTAGATTTTGACGAATTATAACATTTTCTAAAATAATTACAAGCAAGTAATTTTAAAAATAACCTCGTATTCGTTTTCATTACATAATGATTTACAATAAAACATACTAAATACATCTGATATGATGACACCACAACCTTATTAGACTACAACAACCGTCGGCAAACTTTTAATTAATCAGCAAATCCACTTATTGGCAAAAGGCGGGCCGCACTTATTCATAATTTTCTAGGTAATTTTGGGATAAGGTACAGTCAACCGCGCATCACTGATAGCACAAGACTTCCGCCCTCCCTTACTGCTACGATCTACGATATAAAGTTTTTGTGAATGTCAAATTGATAACAGTGATGTGCGATTGCGATAATAATTATCATTTATATTTAAATAATATAAATCGGGAAACCCAGAAGCGAACATTGTGGCGATGCTTAGGAGAGGCCTATTATGTCATGTCCAGCACAGAGAATGTAATTTTAACCAGTGGACGTTTTTGGACTGAGAAGATGTCAGCGCGATATCATAATAATTCCGTAATAACGATCAATGCGTATGTGGTCGTATGGGTCTTGAGGTTGAAAAGGCTTGTTAGGGGCACATTCCATAAAATTCTTTCTCTACCAAAAGGGGATTATGCGAAAAGTCTGTTCAGGTTTGTGTGGCCAAAATGTAATCCGTAGCCCACTATAAATATCTGTGGCCGTAGCAGCAGCAGTGTTGCATGAAGCATGAAGTTATAGATAAATTTTTAAATTTATATTTTTTTACTCTTCATGATTTAGTTAACCATTAAACTCTGGGTGGCAGCACCTACCATACATTGGGGCAGGGTTGCCATTGCGTAAACTTGTCTAAAATCTTTGTATCAATAGCCGGAAACTTTTTTGGCATTATTAGAGAACCTAAAAACTAAAATTTATTATTAGCCTATATCCAAAATATTAGTGAAAAAGAAAGACTAAAAACTACGACGAACTTCATATCTCTTCTGGGAAGAAAAGTCTATGGTTAAAATGAGAATTTGACTATAGACAACTAAATCACTTTTGTTTCGAACTTTCGATGACATTTTTGTTTTGGTTTTAAGACACGAATCACACGAATGTACCATAGGAATGTACTCTGTGGACACGAAGACGGAGACGAAGTTGCAGCGAGCGTGTTATTATTGATTGATTCTGAATATGAAATGTGAACCCCAAACTTGTTTATAGTAGTTGCCGTTGGACTATTGATTTTTCTACCCTGCACCCCTGCACCCCTTTCATGCACCGAGTCTTGCCGCTCTCCCCACGCTACCCCTTACTGCTCTGACCCGGCACCCAGCGACCTCGCCCGGTGCGTCGCGTCATTCAGTGGTCAGTCTAGTCGAGTTTGTTGCACTTGTGCAAGAGGTGATTAAAACTTGTGTCTCCAATCACAATGGCTGAGAATGAATCTAAACAAAAAGTTCCGCCGGTGAACGAGACTATGCCGGAGCCATTTTGCCGTTGTTGGAACGGCGATAGCGAGACGGAGCCGGGGGATCCAGACTGCGGCTGTGGTGAAGAGCTTGATATTGTAAAATGGCGCTGGGAAGCACGTCGGCGCGCTCCTAAGTGGGTGGACTTGTATCAAGATAAAAAGCAGGTAGTCTTTCATCCATTCTATAGTTCGGGAACTGCTATAGCTAAGGGAAATATTGGCATAAAGCACAATGTGCACTATTACTGGGAAATTAAGATGCTTACCCAGCCATATGGCACCGACATCATGGTGGGGCTTGGTACCAAGACAGTAGCTGATGCCATACGTGACTACACAACTTGTCTCGGTGCTAATGAAAATTCTTATGGATTGTCATATACTGGGGCTATTTGCCAAAATGGAGTGGTAATTGATGACTGCCCTGGCTTCTGCAAGGGAACCATCATTGGTGTAATGGTGGATATGTTTCACGGTACACTAGAATTTTACTTGAACCGAGAGCCACAAGGAATATCATTTACCGATCTCCGACGTCACAAGACCTTGTTTCCAATGGTATGCTCAACTGCTGCTCTGTCCTCTATGCGGCTGACTTATGCTTCCTCATGGAAAAACTCGCTGCTGATTAATGCTGCAAAGGTACTTGCAGCATCTGTTACTGGCCAATGCTTCTTCAAGAACATGCCGCCAGGACTTGCCCGAGATCTAAAATTGGATTTTTGGATTCCACTGCGAAGTGCTGGAAAACTACTTGAAAATGATAACTCAGAGCGATACATTCGCAAAAGAGTCAAGGCACGGAGATTTTAAAATTGGGCCCCAAATGGCACTGCTGCTCCAGTATTGCCATTTGTGGTCATTGAGAAAAGGAAGCTTGTGCATGACAATAATAGAGTCGGAATGAATCCAACACTATTCGAGAACACCATTCTGTATGGCATATTCTAAGAGTGTTTTGCAAGAAAAGTGAGGACTGATATTACTGATTGTGATTAAAATTAAGGCCTCCAATGGCCTATTGGAAATGAAAGACTGTTTAAACTAGATTTAAGAATTATTTATTGTGTACTTAAGTGGCAATAGGCCTATGATGGAGTCCAACAACAGGTTCTTCGAAACCTATCCATTGTACTACTGTCCTTCCACATATTTATCTGAGTAGGATGGGTTAATAGGATTACTAGTTATATGCAACACTGTTTATATAACCCGGTTCAATAAAGAAAGGAATCTTAAATGGCGGCGCTTATCATGTTATCTCGCTCGCACACTAGTGCTGTCTATACTCACTCCCGCGCGTACCGTGTGCAGAAAAAAAAATAGTCTCGATTTGCTTCCACGCTGTCTTGACGCGCTCAAAGATCCTTTCTACGATTATCTTGTTATAGTTTTGAAATGAGTTTAAAATAATATTCATTTTTTTATTTTAACTAACATCATAACTCCTATTTTATTATATACGTTGTCAGGTGCACCGAAACGGGCATAGAGTCATTTCATCTCAAAGAAAAGTAAGCACTATTTCCGAAGAAAACAATAAAAATTGTTTATTTATAATAGACTAGCTTCTGCCAGCGGCTTCGCCCGCGCGCAATTCCAAAACCATCCCGCGGGAACCTTTTATCGGGATAAAAACTATCCTATGTCCTTCCCGAGATCCCAAACTATTCCCATACCAAATTTTATCCAAATCGGTTAAGCGGTTTAGGCGTGAAAAGGTAACAGACAGAGTTACTTTCGCATTTATAATATTAGTATGGATTCCGTCACGTGTCTTTAAAATTTTCAAGTTTCAACTGGGCGAAGCCATTGTCAGAAGCTAGTTTGAAATGAATGTGACCCCGGTCTTGTTTTTATAATTTCTAATTTGAAAAAATTACCTTGCAATTTTATAATTATGCTGACCGTACTATCTGTCAACGCAAGTACATGCCGCCATTTAAGATTCCTTTCTTTATTGCACCGGCTTATAGCTAGTAATATAAAACTTTTAAAAATCAAAATTTTTGAAAAAAATTATGAATGTCTATTTATATTAGTGCAATAGTGCAAATAAGTCTACCTGGATTTTTATAAAAATACCTTTTGGTGATATTTTAAATATTAAACTCTAAGGGTAATCATTTAAAATGGTAATTATTGTTATACCCTGTTTAGGTTAAGTCTTAAAGAAAAATACTGATTTGTTTAAAAAATTTCAACTATTGTGATGATGAGCTCACTCCTGGCTTAAACTCATTACGTCTCATGGAAAATTTTAAAATTGCTGGTATTTGTTTCTTTAATAAGACGATTTATATATTGATGTGTGTACTTTTCCTGTCACTCCGTACAAATGAATTACGAAAATGGCAGAATACTTACAAATGGAAATACTAAGGATTGTATCTGTAGTGTGCATACTGCATACTTACCGGATGACAGCACTACTTAACTTATAAAATAATTAAATAATTATGTGTGTATTTATCACTATTGCTAGTAAGGTATTACATTCTGAATTTTCTTGAAGAACAATCAATAATTGAGCCTAGTATATTAAGAATAATTACGTTATTATATTCTTACATTGTAAGTTGCCTTTAGGGTACACATTTGAATATTGTAATACATACCAGTAATTAATAACTTAGTATTAGTAGAAATAGCCCAAGCCTGGGTTGGGCTATTGGATTTTTCAGCATAAGAATTACAGAATTTCTTTGTGTGTAGGACCTTTGGGTAATCACTTAATCAGTGTTATTGGAATTCCTTTAGTAACTATCTGAGGGCCTAGACGAGTGACAATCGCTTCGAAAGCGTTTCGTATTTCTACAACGACTTTCAACAGGATTGACATAAGATTTTCGATAGCTTATTAATTAATAATTTATTTCGGATTTTCAGATACATCCATATAGTTGTTAGTAACACAGAAATGCTTATGAATACATAAACATTCACGCGTGTTCACTTAACTGCATGCAGTCGTATCCGACACTCAAGCATCGGAGAATCCCACCGGTCCGACAAGACACTCAGGATGCTGTTGGTACTAGCTCGCATGCGCGTTAGCACGGAAGTGCAACGCTTGCGCATGACCGCAGCGAAGCTGTCTACGTGGGCCTCGGCAAACATGCCAGAGGCACTGCAATATCTCGGCAGTCCCATCAGCATCCTGAAAGCATTGTTGTACTGCACTCTAAGGTGACTGTACGTCCTCTGCAAATAGTCAACCCACAGGCTGCACGTTATGTCAGTCCTGTTGAAAGTCGTAGAAATACGAAACGCTTTTGAAGCGATTGTCACTTGTCTAGGCCCTTTGGTTATTATCTGATGTAGGAATAGGTGATTTAAAAACACTTTCATTGTATGTTGCCAGTAGGGAAAACAGTTTTTAATGATAATTCTTTTGATTTGTAGCAGCTTGCAGTAGCAATAGCCCAATGTTTGATAAGGTTGCATCTGGTGGCATGCAACCACCTGATCCATTGAACTATTACAATGAACCCAATCAGGTTTACAAAAATGTTAGTAATGTGTGTAAACATCAATGCTAGTATTTTAATTTCAAAGATTATAATCATGATTAATTATGCAATTGATGTTTTAAACACATTTGCGATTAATAAAATGTGTAGTGAAAAAATCGTTTTTTTTGCTTACCTTTTAACCGATTCATTATTATTTACACGTTATATTACGTTATATTTACTTATGACGCGCCAGGCGCGTCATAAGTAAATATCACGGGAGGCCATTGACGCACCTCGCGCGTCACACCGAACTTACTTAAAAACAGATTTTTTTAAATTGAGATATAGATAACTACCTCTTTTTATCATAATTAAACATTGAAATCGACAATACCCTTGGCCATTAATTTAGAATACATAATAGGTCTTTACCTATGAAATTGCCGTTCTGCAGTACTGGCCATTTCAAATCAAAATAATTTTTGTTTGGCTAAGAATTCTAATTTCAAATTAATTTTATTTAAAAAACATGGAATTCTTTTTTCAAAAGAAGTCATTTGTTTAATGATTAGTGTTACATTTTCATCGCATTTCAATCTTTTTCGTCATCATGGATACGTTAAAAATTCGAGTTATTATGGAATATGAGTACCGTCGTGGCAGCAACGCGGCACAAGCGGCACGCAACATCAACGACGTTTACGGAGCTAACACTACAAACCAACGCACCACCTGTTATTGGTTTGCTTGCTTCCGTTCTGGAAATTTCGACCTGAAAAATGAACCTCGCGGTCGTCCGGAGTCTTTGGTCGACAATGACGAATTAAAGGCGATTGTGGAAGCTGATGATACACAATCTACGGCTGAATTAGCAGCAGCTTTCGACGTAAGCGTCAAAACAATATTGGTCCATTTGCGTCAAATTGGCAAGGTAAAAAAGCTTGACAAATGGGTGCCCCACGAACTCGAATGATCGCCAGCGCGAAGTACGCGTCGAGGCGTGGCTTGCACTGCTCAACAGACACACAAATGAAGGAATTTTGAACCGCATTGTTACCTGCGATGAAAAATGGATTCTGTTTGATAACCGCAAGCGCTCAGCAAGTTGGTTGGATCCTGGTTCAGTACCTAAACAATGCTCTAAACGAAAACTTACCCCTAGAAAAGTGATGGTCACTGTTTGGTGGTCTAGCGCCGGTGTGATTCATCACAGCTTGTTACCAAACGGGGTGAGCATTACTGCAGATGTGTACTGTAAAGAACTGAACACAATGATGGAGAAGCTGGCACATCTCCAACCAGCATTGGTCAATCGCTCGTCTCCGCTGCTCCTGCACGACAACGCGCGACCTCATTCTGCACAGCAGACGGTCTCCAAGTTGCAAGAACTGGGGTTGGAAGCTCTCCGTCATCCGCCCTACTCACCAGACCTTGCGCCTACAGACTACTACTTTTTCCAGAATTTGGATAACTTCTTGGCGGGAAAAAAATTCAATACCCGAGAGGCAGTACAAAATGCCTTTGAAGAATTTGTTGCCTCCCGTCCAGCTGATTTCTTTAAGAAGGGCATCAATAAACTGCCACTGCGTTGGCAAAGATGCATTGATTGCATGGGTGATTACTTCGATTAATACAAATAAAAAATACATGAAAAAAAATCGTTTAAATTTGTTCATACAAAACGGAAATTTCATAGGTAAAGACCTAATATTTTATAAGTCAGGGATAGCAAACCTTTAGTAACAGTTTACAAACTTATACGAGGTGGAAGGGACACCGACGCGAAAACGGTTACTACCCCGTATATTGGCGTAATAAGGTGGATTATGCCTGGAAAATTGTTTTAGAATTCACCACAATTATTAAACTATGTATGAGTGGTTTAACTGACTGAACTGTGAAAACTCATAGAAAATGTTTAATAATTGTGGAGAAATAGCTGATTTTTTATTAATGGGCGAATTAGGTTCCTCCTTAGATATTCTTAATCGACTATCACAAACAAATAACTTAATACAAGTAAATTTACAAAAATGTTGGCGACCACTGTAACATTTTACTAAAATAAATAAATCATACTTTGTGAGGCCATATTTCCTTTGAATACCAACGAATTCGAATCTAAACACGCAAATAACTTTTTCTCTTAGCAGATCGACGCAAGATAACGGCGAAATACGCATAACACATCACGGGGGGGCCAATGACGGTCTAGGTGCGTCATCCTTGATGTAGGCCCATGACGCGCCTGGCGCGTCATCGTCCAATGGCTAAAGTATGCATGAAAATGATGTTGGCAATGAGTCGGTTAAAGTTCTAACACGACATTATCATGATTAATGGATCCAGAAGACTGGCTATACGCACATCCGATATATGCACAGGCTCAGGGTATATTTCTATCATAGAGAAACTCAGTGGGCTGACTATGAAGTATTAATGCCATCATTATTCCACTGCAAAAAAAGTATGGTGCTAGCGGCCTTGTATAGCTCCGTCTCTCACTAACACTGGAAAAATGGTGGCATTAATACGTCGTATTATAGGTGCAGGTCTAATGAAAGAAGTGGAAGGGTCTTCTACATGTGTTAATAATCACTACTTATTATAAAACAAAGTCCTCCGCCGCGTCTGACTGTCTGTCTTTTCGCGATAAACTCAAAAACTAACGATTTTCATGCTGTTTTCACCAATGGATAGAGTGGTTCTCGAGGAAGGTTTTAGTATATAATAACCGACATCCAAGCGGGCATCAGCTAGTAGACAATATAGTAGAGCTAACCCTTGGAGACCAGATCACCAGACCGAGGCGAGGGTCTAATCATGCAGCTCACTATAATGGTATGCAGCTCACTATTATGGTATTGCTCGTTAACCAGTCTTACCAAAGGGTATCATTGTTACCTATTAGTTGTGTAGGTTGTGTAGGTCAGATTGCCTTGATGTGCAGTCGCTCCATGTGAAATAGGTACCTACTGGTATTCAGCTGCCTCCGCAGCTTCAGTGAGACTGGTCGACCACAACATAGTTGGGAAAAAGGCTAGGCAGGCAGACTTTTCGACTGTTACGATCAAGGCATCAAGTGACCAGGTTCCCATAATGTTGGGGCAAATGTGGGTCCTCGACAGGTGAAATGATGAAATTTAGATTTTTGGTTTAGTGTAGTTACTATTGACATAAGTAGATACTATACTGATCAAGGTCTGATGATAAGGTCAGAACATTGGGATCACTGAACTCTTCAGCAGCTTACCCACTGCAGACCTGTCGCGTATAACTTGGAGTATTCAACAGTCCAATCGAGCATTAACTAGGATGGTACCCCTGAAATTTTCAGTTAATTATTAGACCTCTCGCGTTTGGTTTAGAGTACCTACTGACCAGTCTAATCATGCCTAGATCTATATATATTAACTAGAATTGTATTAATGAACCCTTCAGTAAAACTGCCCAGCTTGAGCTTGGAGTACTGACCCGGGTCTTACAATATACGTGGAAATTCGTTGCGTTCACTGCTTGTTATTGATTTTTTGGCCAAACTGTTAAAATATAAATTTTTCGTATATTTCCTTCGTGAAATTTCATCAAAATCGGAGATTAGTGACTAAGTGGCGTGTGGCGCATGGAAAGATAGAATAAGTAATTGGTTTACCAACAGGTAAAAATAAAGTCCCCGCTTCTGCAATGGGCTTGACATCCAGACGCGTTCAGAAGTCACGGTTGCGACCTCTAGAACAAACTTTCTCAGGACTTCAGATCAACGTTGTTGCCCATGCCCTGACTTATTATATCCCATTGTTATTATTTCGTTTATTTATTATTTTTGCATAAAAAACACCTACATTTATGAATATTTCTTAAAAAATATATACCTACAAAGAACAGAAAAAATACTTAATAAAAAATGTGGTTCATGTCGGAAGCAGGGTCCAAGCTACCGGTGGTTAAGGCTCCAGAGACAGGAATAACCTCCTCAATATGCGAGTCGTATCGAGGAGTAGGTACTGCCTTCTGAGTCAGACCCTTGATCCAACCGCAACGTAACGAGAGCCTCGAGAGATGTTGAATCGAGGCTTTCGGCCATTACGCCATTGGCCGTTACTTTAATCGGCTAAATGACAGCCGAGCTACCATAATATTGTGTATGTCAACAACCTCGTGTGCTAAGGCGAGATATTTCAGGAGGTTCTCATCATGTGGAATGGTAACATCATCATACATCGACTATCATTGCGTGGCGTGCTAATCCATCCATTACCTACATATCGAGATCCCTCCGTGTCTCGGAAAGCACGTTAAAGGTGAACGTGCACTCTTATCCGAGCCGAACGCGTCAAACGAATAGAAGTCCACGAGAACGCTAGGAACGGTCTTCCAGATTCGGACGATTCGACGCGGGCAGGTGTGCTAGGTTTCATAGAATTTCATATATTCGGTTCGTTCGACGCGTTTGGCTCGGATAACTGTGCGTTCACCTTTAAATCTTATGTACAGTCGAAAAAATTTAATTCTGACCCACCATAAGCTTATTTTCCTACAGAAATTCAAATACAATTAGGTCGACATTCGCGTAAACATACATTTCCTTGGTAACGAACTTGTCATCTGCCATCTTTGTTATTTTGACGGTTTCAAACGATTTATCGTCAAAGTGGGTCATGATTCACTTAGCCTGACTGTACTAGGTCACAACTGTCATTTATAATCTTTGACAGTCGTTATACGTCTTACCAATGGGTATTGTTTTACCCAGTGGTAGTGGAGGTCAGATAGGCACTCGCTCTTAAGTAAAATACTGCTGCATCCGGTTAGACTGCAAACCTACCCCAACATAATTCGGTAAAGGCTTACAAAGGCTACGAAGATTGAATGAGGCGATAATGTTGCCCGAGAACCTCAAATATTGTGCTAATATATACCTACCTATCGAAATAACATAATATCAAGCCTGTAATCCCCGAAGGGGTCCCCAGAGGTGTAGGTACTATAGGTAAGTACCTACACCTCTGCCTAACCCTTCGGGGATTATACCCATATCGTTATGTTTAAGTCCCATGATGGGGAGAGCGTAGGTATTTTTTTTTTCCCATCCTAACTATAGGAAATTAAAGTATTTGCAGTAATTAGCTACAGGCAGAGCGAACCTTGTAGTGTTACATTATGTTTTTTTTTTTTTCCTAGCCTACCCTGTCCCACTCCTGGGCACAGGCCTCCCTCCACTCCACATTACGTTAATTCTTAAATTAAAAAATGAAACGACACCATTTCTACATCCATTTATTTTTTAAATCCTACGACAATAAATATTGTCAAACACAGTAGTTTGAAAACAAAAATATTTTTTTATCACAGTAAAACTTATTTTGTAATTTTATTAATTATTTATAATAACAACTAACACACTATTTGACTCTCAAGTGGTCCTAATATTATTGCGTAGCGGCTTTCCGCTTTGGGAAAAAATCTTGGGATTCATCAAATCAAAAATCATCTCCTGCGTAAGTATTTAATTTCCTCAAATAACAATTTTTCTCTCTATTTTCTAAAATATTTTTTTAAGTGGTTTGGTTCAGTCAGCGGCAAAAGTCGATTTATGGATACTTAGGTTTTGTTTGTTAGGCAAAGTGTATCAGTAAGTACTACTATTATAAAAAAAACCATTTTAACTGTAAACCTATACACTAAATTTGTAAGACCACTTGAGAGTCAACGTGTATGCTGGCGCAAAGCTTACATAAGTATTTAGAAGGATCAGAAAACAAAGACGTTCTTACCCTACAGAAGGTTTAACTCGATGGCTGAACACGAATTCCAATTAAGTATTCCATGATCAGTGTCCAGAAAAAAATATATAACTAAGTACCTACTCACTTTCAATTGTAAAACCGAGTAAGTCTGCACCTAAGAATCTTTAACTGCACAATACCAGCGGAATTTGAGAGAAACTCCTTTCTTTTTTCGTGTCTCCTCTTTGTATTGGACTTTGGACATTATAATGTAAGTATACCCTTCAGGTGTATGTTTTCTGATACAACTAAGACCCATCAAACCATTTCTTTAGACGTCTAAAACTTAAATTTAAAATATCTGTCAACCTTACCTAAAATATCGATACAATAAAATACAAAATAACTCAAAAGTCTTTAGAAAACCATTATTTTAATTCCTTTTAAGGAAGTTGTCCACTGGGTATAGGCATTCTAGCGTAGCATAACATTGCGTTGCTGTAAAAAAAACTAGACGCTAAGGGGGTTAAATAAAATAAATAAAACAGCAAACTTCAAATTTGTAAGTAAGTAACTAGTTATGAAGCTCGGAAAACAAAAAAAAATGAGAAGCACACAGATAAAAATAGGTAAGTACTTAATACATACAAAAAAGTAAAAGTATATAAAAGTAGTAGAGTGCGTTTCATCATAATTATAGATAGTTAGTTCCTTTGCCGTAATGTTGGCTCCACTTAAACTTTAACAACTGACTTATTAGGTGCGCTACTTATTAGCACACACGCGAATAGGTAGTACGGTGGAAAAAGCCTTTTAAATCGAAATATGATCTCTTTACTACTTTACTTTGACTACACTACGACTAAATTTCCATATTTCACAAAGAATGCGCTTTTTAAATATGATATAAAATATTATATTCCAGGGTTGGTAGAGCTGCTGAAAATAAGTAAGTAGATAGGTAACTTAGGGACAAGAAAACCTATAGTAAGCAAACCTAACGTAACAATGCAAAACATAAAACATAAGCGTGGCATGAAAAAGGATCTATGAGTAGAGCCATTTATTTACATGTAACTAACAAAAGAGGAAATTATAGTGTCGTTCCCCTATCCATACAAACGCTCTCGCCTGTTTTCTCTCTGGTGTATGACTTTAGAGCAATGATTTTTTACCGGATATCTATTTATTTTACAGTAGTATAATAAATATCAACTAGATCTATACCCCTATGTTTTCCATTTTGATGATACATATAGCTGTAGATTTGTAGAAGCACTAAAACCCTCAGAAAATACTCAAAATTGCCTGTTTAGACCGTTGTCATCAGAGGCCTATTGTAAAAATTTGACAACTATTAATGAAAAAAGAAAAACATAGGGGACACAGTAAGTATCCTTCTTAATCAATTTATAAATATCTTTCAAATTGGTCCAATATTGGAGAAGGAAATAGACGAAAGCCGAACCTCGAATTATGACTTATTGTATGAAGAAAAGACCTATTTCCTCTTAAGGCTCGCCACCCTTGTCGCGCCCGCGATATCGCGGCTGTTTAAAGCCTTTGCACCGCGGGGCGGCGCTAGAATGTTCACGCGCCGCTCTCCTCTCCGCAAGTCGCACCGCGGCGACTCATGGTACGCTCTAAATAACTTCTAACATTTTTTCTCTCGCCGCGGTCGCAGACGCAAGACGAAGGTCGCGCGAGCGGTGATGTCGTGGCCAAGGGGTTAAACACATTGGCGCGACGACATAACTCGTTCTTGTCTGACTTGCCGGAAAAGGCAGCAGACAAAGATTAATAGAAAAGTACGGGGATGATCTTTGCGTAGCAGTGGAACACCGTAGGTTAAAAAAACTAAACTAAACTGGGATTTATCAAGTCGGAAACTGATAAACACGGAGTAAAAGTTTGCCATGCCAAACGGCATATCCTAGAACCGGAGATTCGAGGACATGTGACATCCACCAACACGCGCTGGGCCCGTGTGAAGGGTTACAGCCCACTCCCTCTCACAGAGAGGCGGCCTGTGTCCCAGCAGTGGGAACACGATGTTCTCCTTCACCGTTTTGAGAGCAGTGGTGATGAAATTATTTACACAAAGTAAAGCGCCTGTCGGGGTTCGAACCTACGACCTACAACTCGTAAGTCGCGGCCGTTACCACTGGGCCACCACTGCTCTAGAGCAGTACCTAGACACTGGCAAAATGCACGGTGCAACTGCCAAAAAACCGCGCGCGATTATGGCACATTATGGCACTATATATACCTATGTTTCATGTAGGTGTGTTTGTGTAGAGTGTATGACAAAACTTTTTACAAAAAAAAAAAACGAAGAGAAAAGACGAAAAGTCGGTGGCAAAAAACGAAAATTGAAAAGCCACCGACTTCCGAAATTAGGACACCGACTTCCGAAAAAAAAAAGAAAGTTATTTTTCACTTTTTTTGTGTTTTTTTGGAAGTCGGTTGTTTTTTTTTGTAAAAAGTTTTTTAATTGTGGTATCTACCCCACACCAATTCGAATACCACTACCTGCTACGTAAATAAACAGTGATAGAGTCAAATGATTATATCATCTCCATAGACTAAGTGGGGAAAAATGTGTAATATTGAAGCTAACTCAAAAACTACACCTCGGGAGTATACCCTTTCGAACTAAAAAAGATTTTTTAAAATCAGTTCACAATTGGCGAAAATATCGATCAACATACACAAAAAAAATATACATATAGATGAACATAGAACCTTTTTGAAGTAGTCGGGTAAAAACATCCGCAGACGATCCGATCTAAAAATCTGACTTTCCCCCCCCTAGGCCAGAAGCTGGGTACGCCCATGTCTGGTCAGCTAGTCATCGAAAAATTAAATCTTTATTGCTTGCGGTAGGTAGGTAGGTAGTAGGTATCTACTAGGTACCTACTTCTGAAGTTGTTAGTAGGCACTGAAAGCATTTGACTGAATTTATTTACGAAATACCTACTTATCAGAAAACTTAATCCAGAGTCTTAATTTTTGCGATATTTTATAATATTGATGGCTTTCCTAACTAATTATATAAGGTCACTTGTCTTTTTATAGTTTTATTGACTCAGTAATTAGTATCTAGGTACTTGTCTACTACACAGGGTGGCATACATCGACGCGAAAACTGTAACCATGAATTCAGCACATGATTCTAGTCCCCCTAGCGTAGATTCATGTACTGAATCCCTGTTACAGGTTACACATAGTATGACCACCCTAGAAACTGGTTTTGTCAATGGAAGAATAGACAAAATGACAGATTGCGTTTGTTTATCTGTCATTTTGTCTTTTCATCCGTTGTTGCAAGATACGCGTCTATGCCATACCACCCCGTATTTGAGCGTTTTTAACTATTTAAATTGTACACAACAGAAGTTTTAAAGACTTGTCTATATTTTACGAAATGTCAACACAGGTGACAAACACCGACAGAAAAACGCTCGAAAAACATTATTTTAGAATAAAATGAATTCAAACATTAAGAATAGACAATTATATAATAATAAATAAATAATCTAATGTGTATTGCATACACCGAGGCTATATACAATAATAATAATAACACAAGAAGAACACACATCAACGATTAATAATCTAATTAATTAAAAAGTTCTAAAACCATAGCGAAAACTTTCAGAAACGGAAAACTTCAAAACAAAGAGTCAAAATAACAAAAATATTCAACTTTAGCTTAGAATTATTATGGTAAATGCTCAGACCAAATAAAAAATCGGTAAATGGTTCGAAAAAAGTTAAAAAAAACATTTTTTTTTTCAAGATTTTGCTCCCATGTTGCGTAATTTAATTATCTACAAGAAATTTACGAGTGGACATTTTTATCTTAGCTCTCAAAATCAAAATCCAAAAGTAATTTATGCAAAATAAGCTAAGAATCAGCACTATTTGAACGTCAAAATTATATAAGACAGTCCCCCAAAACGCCCGCCGTTCATCACTTCCTAGTGCTTTAGCTGGGAAGAATTGAAATGAAATTGAATTGAATTGAAAAAAGATGGAAATGGAAAAATCATTTAACTATTTATTTTAGGAGAGGAAGCTTTATTATAGGTTCAGGGGCGTATTCAGTACCTACCTGACAGGTGTATGACGTTTTTGGGTGCCCTAAATGGACCCACGATCGCTATTATGTAACGATCTACTTACAATATAAAATTGTACAATATAATAATTTATATGACAAAATTAAACAAAAATGTAATCTTCGATATTTTTGGAAACGGGATGTAAAATACCAATTATCAAGAAAGCAACTAAAAAAAGAAATTTTAAAATATTTTTTACTTTAAATTGGTTTAAGTAATTTTTAACCTTACATAAACAAACCAAAAATGAAAAGTACCTAAGTTATTAAATACTTAGGGCTGATTTCATCAAAGTCAGATATCTTTTATCCTTGGAATAAAATTGTCGTCTGACAGTTTTTGTATGGAAAAACAGTCAAAAATTCAAAATTTATTCGCAGGATAGGACTTATACTCGGTATAAAAGTTTGGTGAAATTCGCCCTTAGTCTAATAAATAGAACCAATGGTTCACAACAATCTTAAATGCTAGGATGAAACTTTAACTTTGTATGATTTAATTAATTGTAAAAATGCTAATTATATTCTTAATAGATTTTGCTTACAGTGGTGGAGATATCGCTACAAGCCTACACAACACATCTTTTTACAGAAGTTAAATATAAAAATTATGTTTCCTAATGTATATTAGGAAACTTATCTTATATAATATATACAGGGTGTCTCACAGATATGCCACATGGAGGGAAAGTACCTTGAATATTGTAGATGGAACATTTTACTGAAAGAAGACATTATTTGAATTTAAAAAACAATTTAAATTGCATTCATAGATATTTAAATAATTACATAGTTGAATCGGGAATCGAATCCGTGACATGAGGTAAATGAAAACCCTGTAGCTTTATCATACCGATCGAAAGGCTTCATCATAAAGATTATTTTTTGCTAAGTAACATAGTGTCACAAATAAAAGGAAGACCATGATTTTTTACATTTTTAATACAACATTAATCAATTTATCAAATGGTCAAAATGAGTCCCTTCCTGTTGAATACAAAGTCGCACTCTTTTGATTATTTCGCTCCCTGTCGATTTTTTGATCTTGTTGTGGTGGATATTTAGAATAATACGTCTAAGTTCTGCTTGTAGCTCGTGGATAATTTCATACTGGTTCTTTTAAACTATTTTTTTTAAATAACCCCATAAAAAAACTTTTCATTTTTCTGAACAAAATTTCACATCAAATGTTAAAATACATGGTCTTCCTTTTATTTGTGACACTATATTATTTACCAAAAAAAAAAAATACATGGTCTTCCTTTTATTTGTGACACTATGTTATTTACCAAAAAAAAACTTATGATGAAGCCTTTCGACCGGTATGATAAAGCTACAGTGTTTTAATTTTTCTCATGTAACGGGTTCGATTCCCGGTTCAACTATGTAATTATTTTAATATCTATGAATGCAGTTTAAATTGTTTTTTAAATTCAAATAATGTCTTCTTTCAGTAAAATGTTCCATCTACAATATTCAAGGTACTTTCCCTCCATGTGGCATATCCGTGGGACGCCCTGTATATCCCATTATATTTGACTGTATTATTTTTTACCGGAACCGAAAAGTCAGATGATGTGCAGTTAGCTGGCATGCCAGGGGGCCTACCAAATAATACTGCATTAATGCAGTATTATTTTAATCTTACTTTGTGGGGGAAAGAAATGGAGCTTCACCTCTTTCCTTCACTGAAGTAATATTAAAATAATACTCCTGTAAGCGGTGGTGGTAGGTTATCCTCTTGAAGTTGCGTACTACACTAGGCGTGCAGCCTAATTGCGTAATACACGCATGAATTGGAATTGGTTTGAAACAAATGTCTAATCCATTGCAACTTATGATCGAAAAAGTTCTGCTCAACAAAGTAACTTACGAACTTATGAAGCAATTTTGGATTAGACATTTGTTTCGAATTGATTCCAATTCTGATTGATCGTGTATTACGCAATTAGGGTGCAGCTCAAAGTCAGTGTTACAATGACGTGCGCCCCTAGTACCGATAGCGAAATTCCACCAGCAGTATGCAAGGCAAGTGTGTGGTGTGGTATCTTCACAAAAAATACATACTTGCTTGTATATGCCCGTTTAAAAAAAAAGTAAGTTTTCAAAAGCGTAACATTAAATCTAAAAGATATATATTACGTAACAGCGCAAATATTACAAAGCGGTACCTAATATCAATGGCACAGAACAAAACATTACAACATTGTACTTACAAAAGAATTCTGACACATCATAGACTTTTCAATCATCTCTGCGTATTGGAATAAACAAGTAAAAATCAAACAAAAATACCGATTCAAAGGTCTAGATAAACATATCGCATTGCGCATAGCAGATTCATTTGACATCGCTGCAGCATAAAAAATAAAATCGCAAACTGGCAACACACAATCGCAGTCAAGTCAACTCTGCGTAGCAATGAGATATGTCTTGTCTTACCTACTACAGAAAGTCGCCTCTGGACGGCTCTTACTAACAAAACACCAATTAAAACAATAGTTTAACTTTGGAATGAAAAAATCAGTCTCAAATAATGTAGAGTAATGATGGAGTAGTAAATTCAGGCAGGCTGTGGGCGGCGGTTGTGCGTGCGCATGTGGCGCGTGATCATGTCGCGGCGACACGCCGCGTACGGGCACGACGGGCAACGGTAGGGCTTCTCGCCCGTGTGCGTGCGCTGGTGCGTGGCCAGGTGGTCGGACCGCGAGAACACCTGCCCACAGGACGCGCACGAGTATGGCTTCACGCCGCTGTGCAGGCGCGCGTGTCGCGTCAACATGTCTGACCGCGCGAACTTGCGGTAGCACACCTCGCACTCGTACGCGCGTACGCCTTCGGGCTTGTTCCGGTGTCGGGACGCGATGTGCTTCACCAGCCGGTCGTAGATCGAGAACTCTTGCCCACAAGCGTGGCAGCTGAAGAGTCCTGTTGTCTCGCGAGGTGACTTCACGCTGAGGTCCAAGGGCACGTCCTCGTCTCCCCCTTGTGGTGTGTCGTGGACTAGCCAGGATGGCGTGGGATAGTTGTTGTTGTTGTTGAGCTGGACTGCCAGCTTATCCAGCAGGCGGGACAGCCGATGCTTCTTGTGCTCGAAGATGGGTGTGTGCGCGGGCGGCAGCGGCTCCATGCTACCTGCACGCGTCGGCGGCATGCTGGGCCCCGCGCCCGACACCCCGAATGGGGCTGGTTGCCAACCTGCGGAAAAGCAACAAAATGTTAATTTAAAAACTGGTGTCATTAAGGTATATTGCAGTATTACCCTGCATAAAATCTTCGAGCCTAAAACTTTTTTACTTCGCTGGCCATCGATGTTGTCGTTTTTAATCGTAAGATAATTTCAATTTTTTGAATTTGAATCTGACGTGAAGAAAGATGAAGAATTTTTTATTGGCAGCCGTGAGTCGCGGTTTTTCTCATGAACGCAAGAGCTCTAATTCTTCAAGTAATTCCCGGCGTACTATGCTGAAAGATTTGCAATATAATTATTTAATTATAGTCTTTATTGTTGTGTCCACGTTTCCTTGTTTTACGGTTAAAAACCAGTGAAAAGGCCTATTTTGGCCTTTATCGGTGGGGTATTGGGAACCCACCTCGTTTCCCCGTTTCGCCATAATCCTGGATCAGGCGCCCCGGCGGCGGCGGCGGCGGTTGACTGAGCGCCGTGCCACGTACAAGGAATACCGCCTCTTGACGTACTGCACGGTCCAGGAACTAACCACCTCGTGACTTATTAACTATTTATTTATCCACTGCGAAGCGCCGTTTTCTCGGATTCTTCCCCGTTGCATTGCATACTGCAGCTGCTGTAAACCCTTCAAGTTTTCCCTTCAAGTTCAAATACGTTCAAGTTTATTTTTTACGCGTAAATAATCTCGTATGCAAATTAGACTAAGCTGGCATTAGGTCAACCTTCGGTTGCGGTTCCTTATTCGATGCGTTGCGTTTGCGCTAGTAAGTTATGGTTTTTATAAGCTTTTGCAATCGCTGATACACACCGAACTCCCACGCGTAACTAAATTTACCTAAGAGTTCTATTCCGAAAGTTTTCCTTAACCTAATTACGCTTGATTCGGCACCACTGTCTCCATAGCCGCGACTAAATTATATTTCATATTCACCTTTTTTATATTTGTTGTAAAAAGTGTCTTTCTATATTTATATTACAAAAATTATACGTGTTCAACGAAGTGTGTTTATTTATTTCGTTACAATATGTAGTAGTTTGAATAGTAGCGATGATTTTGGTGAATCTTTATTACGTAGGTATATATGTTAAACCTAATCGTATACATTTTTTTTTAAAACATTGCCTCACTCTTAGAATTTCTTCCTGAATCGTGGGTGCGTTTACAAACATAGAAACTCACATACACTAACACCCAGACCCGGAACAACTACTTGCAGATCATACAAATATTTGTTCCGTGCGGGGATTTAACCCGCGACACGTTGCGCAGCAGTCCATCGCTCAGCCACTGCGTCAACCGTGTCACAGATATTATAATACTACGTACCGTGTCGTCAAATTCTGTCGTGTAACTACATTCAAATCGGTCGTTAAAATGCCCTAACAACGGTTTGAGAGAGAGAGAGAGATACTTTATTTATTTATTTATATTGTTATGGACACGAGACTGATAATATGATGAGTATCGAGATCTATGTCGTTTCCAGAATTCTTGATTCTAACGACATTCTACGTAAAAACTTCAAACCTTTATAAATTCAGTATATTAACGCGAACGTTATTATGTTTCTTTAAAACAGCTGAATGTTTTGGCGCATCGGCTTTTCACCGAAACCAAACTCAATTTTCATTATTAAAGTAGGTATTTGATTCATGCAGCATTGCCATTCAACGTGGCAATGCTGCCAGCCTTTTGGGCACCTTTCCCATTGACCGCGATGCGGACGAATTCTTTGATGCTCAATGAGCCCCACCCCTTTATTTTTTCTTTTTAATTTTGTTATACCTATATGTAATTGTTTTTTAGTTAATTTACTATAATAAGTTACCCAATGCATATATTTGACCGATAAAGCTTCATACAGAATTCAAAATGTTGTAGATCCTCTGAAACATAGGTAGATATACTACTACCTATATAGGTAGGACTTTAATTGATGAGCCACATCAAACTTTTGAATTTTGCAGTTTCATACATTCACGAGGATACGCGATTAAACACGAAATCAAATCGCACGCTCGTAAACAAGATGACAAATAAATTACTTTTAGTCGGAAATAGTCTTATCCATAGAGGTTGACTAATAAGTTCTCAATGATAAAAATAAATACAATGTTGCATTAAGTTTATCCAATCTATTTGATACCGACCTCCTTTG
The DNA here is from genome assembly GCA_947363905.1 of Lithophane semibrunnea. Lineage (NCBI taxonomy): Eukaryota > Metazoa > Arthropoda > Insecta > Lepidoptera > Noctuidae > Lithophane > Lithophane semibrunnea. The sequence continues at coordinate 2,072,663 of OX376186.1, read as the reverse complement.
AATCATAGTTCATTAACTCGATAATTCTGAAAACTTAATTGAAGACAGTGACAGTTGAAATATCGTTGTCAGAGACGTTACTTTCGAACTTGTCGAACTGACTAATAATATTTCTCCGTACGCTCACGTTACTATCGCAACAGTAAAGCAACGATTGTTTATCGTTGCTAGGTTACTGTTGCTAGACCTGCAATTGGTTGACTTTGGGTAGTTACTCTGCTGTCAAGTTTGTAGTTCTGGCTCTTAGGTTAGCCAACCGGTAAAGATATGAAATATAATTTTCTTCTTCTAATATGAAGACAATATGACTTGGCGTGTCGGGAACCGAATACACCCGGTTTGCATTACACGGCTAAAATACGCACAGTGCCAGGTGGCTCATCAATTAAAGTCCGTAACTGTACATATTATATCATTGCTCAGAAAGGTATGATTATGACGTTTAGGCATTGTGTTGTGACTGAAGGGTATAATTTGCCGTATTTAATAGTTAGTATGTTACCCTGAGTACAAGGTATTTCCTGTCTTGATACTGGTGGGAACCAAATCTGCAGCTAAGTACCTACGTAGAAATGGTGTAGATGCGGTTTTATGAATAATCGGCGGTAGACTCTCCAGTCCACTCGCTGTAGACTTCTATCAACGTCACAAGGTACTCCTTTCGCTCTGTCTGTCCAACCGTATGAAAAATTACGTTATAACTTAACTTAACTTAACTTCATAGAATTATTTGGTAGCTATAGTGTAGTCATTCTGATTCAAGGAGGAGCTCGTGGATAACAGCCGCATGAGTCAATCCATCAGGTTAAGCTACGCTTGCCGGGGTTGGTCCGTGCTCCGTGGAAGGATGACTATCTTTACATACCAAGACTCCTCCGTGTCTCGGAAAAGTACATTAAGCAGTTGGTCCCGGCAGTTGTCATTCGTGGATCTTAGACAATCGTTGCGGGTTGACCAGCTTTACCAAGGGGTAGGTATGGTGTTACCCAGTTACTGGGTTATGGAGGTCATATAGGCAGTCGCTCCATGTATTATACCTACTGATATTCAGCTGCATCTAGTTAGACTGGAAGGTGACCCCAACCTACCGACTTGGGAAAAGGCTAGACAGATTATTTGTAGTCATTCTGATTAAAATAGATCCGTTCCACCCTCCCTCAGGGACCCTCCCAAATGCAAAAATCGAATACGCTTTAGTTTACGACCGTAATTGATTACAAAACATCGAAATCTATTCATTTATATTGCAATATAACTCATTGGCGCCTTTGTATGAAATGCAGGACTGTATTTGTCCATTCTTACCCACTCATAACCCCTTAATTAAACAATTAAGATACAGGCAGAATTCATTTCGTAATATCTTCCCATTAAAACAAGCTCCGCGGATGCTTCGCTAAAGGGCAGGTGTTATTTTTTAAAGTCACGCAAATAACGATAGTAAACCATGTGCAGCTTTAACGCATCTGTCTTTGTATAAATGGCCAATCTTATCCCGCACCTTCTATTGGTACTAGGTAAGAAATGTTAGACCAATCACGTCTCGGAAGGGTCATAAAGGAACCCCAAATAGAGGGAACGAACTTTGGTACAACAGATTTTTTTTCTTATAGTTTTTGGCGTAAGAGGCGTTTACGGTTTAAGATATCCGCATGGGGAGGAGCTCTATTGAAAATGACCAGTTTATTTCGCAAGATACCTACTTACACTTGAATTAAAATTGATGTGACAATTATGCAGAAAGATTATCTACCAGTTTTCCTGCAAACAACGGAACTTGCCGGGAATTTCGGAAAACCCTTTTGTGACCCAGGCCATAATGAGATAAATATGACCTAAGACCTTAATTAAGCGCTTTAGTTCCCGATTTACTTGGCGATAGTTTTAAACGATTTTTTTTTTTAATTCGCTATGAATATTGTAAAAGCTTCTGTTGGATGCATCACAGCGGCCACATTGTAAAAGGAAAAAAGGAGGAAAGCTTTGTGCAAACTGGATGTTTGACGCATGCCTTGACTTATAATTATTTTGTTCGAACCGGGATTGGAAACTCGTCGTGTAGGTATATTCTGTACATATTTAGAATGTACATACAGTTACAAAGAGAGTAAAAAATAAACAAGATCAAAAAGTCATATACATATATTCTATATACTTACATCTATTATATGAAAGTCGCTTTTCGTGTCTGTCGATATGTGTGACCGCTGTTTATTCTAAACTTCGCAACGGATTTTTTTGCGGTTTTCAATTTATTCCGGATGGTTTTAATTGCATATTAATAATAATTACTTAATATATATTTTAGTTTTTATCAAGTACTTATAAGAAATATTTAAAAATATAAATAAGTAAGAAAGAAAATAAATAAACGACATATTAATCATAAACTTAGGTACATATATTAAATAAATCCAGGTGTTTTGTCAGGTCGTAAAAAACGTACGATGCAAACCAGCCCGCCCCTGCTATATGTAAATCTGTTTAAAAGGATAGTGGGATCTAAGGAGAATGTAGGATGCAAGAGCTAGCGAAGAGAGCTTGAACTCTTTCCTTAGCAACCCGCCTCGGATAGGAGAAATTTGAATCTCGCATAGGTTGGATTTTCTTTTGACCATTCATGAAGAAACAGGTGGTAAGTACTGAGAATTAAGGAAATGTTGGACGTATGAGCGAGCGCATGTGACCCAATCAATTTTAGCACCCCGTCAGTGATATGTTGGCCTATGTCGCCTAGGGTTGGTTTTCTTTCGTCAACAATGATATAGCCCCTAGCTACGACGACGGTGATAAGAACTAGAAGGCCCCAACGGCCCCATGGATTGCGGGGACCTGGACACTTACCAAAATTGCCCTGGCTGAGAGCTAAAATCTTTTAAACGTCGTTTATATCATGTTGTTTCCCCATTTAATCTGCGATTATTGGATTATTGCATACTATGATTGGATGATTGCATACTATGATTGGAATTAACACTTATTTTTCTTTTAATAGTGCTGCCTGTACGAGGTTTGTTATTATTAGTTAATTAAGTAGGTATTCTGAAAGCAGCGCCAATTTTTGTCACTTTTAGGTTTTCACAGAGAAATATCGAAATATCAATATTTGAAAGCATTTGCGATCGTTGGTAGTCTACAATTTAGCAAGAAGTATTAATTTGTCTATCGCTTAGTGAAGATCAAAATTATTTTCTATGGAAAAATTTCTACCTTTTTATTTAGATTTTCTAGATTTTCCTACAGGAATTCATTTTGTTTTATGGGTTTTTCGATAAGTACATAAAGTCGGCCAAAAAACTGGTCGATCAGTTTTGACCTAGCAAAGAAAGTTCCGCTAAGGTGTTTTTAATCCCAATTTAAATGAACGAAAAACATGACAATCTTTCTTGATTTATGACGTGGAAACGAATCTAAATTTTAGAGTGGTATACAGCTTTTTGACCAACTATCTAGGTAGATACCTTATACCTTCCTATTTTTTTTTATGGCGTAGTTTCTCTATTTTGAAATTCAATTTTTCTTATTTGCGTTTTGTTTCCATATTGTAAACAATAAGAATTATTTTCAAGTAACACCACGCCTTTTTCCTGAAGGGTTGTGCAGAGGTGTAGGATAGTACACCCACATATGGCCAGTTATGTTAAAGTCTAGCAGGCATGCCATTAAACGGGTACAAATCCAGTCCACAATTAATTTTTTCAGTAAGATATTCCAGTTGGAATAACTCAATAACACTAATATTATATAAGAATTATTCTAAGTAGGTAAGTACTTAAATATAATGTGCCCCATGTAAATTTTACACGGAACAGAAATAGGTAAATAATCTCATTTTACACTTGCAAGCATTGTAATTAAGTACTGCAATTATCTTGAGTACTATGCCTATATACCGACATAATATAAATAAGTGTATGCAACAGCGTGGTATTAGAATGAATAATGACATGCTCTTTGCTTCCTGACTGTCAGAATATCACATGTTCCAATTTGAAACTTACTTACGTATAATGTAGGTAGTTTTGAGTAATCATGTAAGTAGGTACCTAGTTACTTTCTTAATGTTGAAAGAAACGATTTTGAATTTACTTAGTACCTTGTATTCCAATAAAAGTAAGTATATATTTTTATACAGTTTATGTAAGTACTTTCAGTGTTGTGGTTTTTGGAGTAGGTAAGTTCCTTTATGATATTCTAGCTGCGTTTAAATCTCGATCCTGTGGGAATATTAGGATAAAAGGTATGCTATGTCCTTCTCAAGGTCATGGTCTACTCATGTGTCAAATTTCATCCAAATCCGTTCAGCCGCGAAAGCGTAACAAACAAACAATCGCACTTGCGCATTGATTAAGATTATAAAGTAAGCAGCAGTATTAATTGAAAATCATTAATTAGTATTGCTTGAGTTGGCAACACCACATGGTAGGTAGTCATCTATACCCTATGTTTGTTTAACAAAAGTTCTACAAAATGCATCTGAACACCCAACACCTTCCCTTTGCTTACACCTGGGTACCTAACACGAGCTGCTAACCACTGACCACAATCATAAACATGTAGGAATATCCAAAGTCATCTATTAAACAGTTATTATGCCTACTACCGGTTACTAGCCACCTATACCTGGTCTAATAAAAAAATATATATACGTACATATCTCAAGATGTCTTGAATGCAGTTTCCAACGTTGAAAATCAGATACATCTATCCAAAACGGGCAAATTGATACAATCCTTTGGTGTGTATTTTTTTGATGCACTTCGTTTTAGCACAAGAGGTGCGTGAGTGAACGGTACGTAAGGTCGTCGGGTCGTGCGACCGGTCCAACCGCCCCCGCGCTCGCGAACATGGAGCATTCACACGCGACACACGTCCGCCGTCCTGCACACCGCCGGGCCGACTGCCGCTCCCTCGCCTCCCTCCCCCGCACACCTGCGCACGCGCAGCAGCGAAAACATTGCGATGCATCCACGCAAACGCATGCGCGTACGTACCGACATCCGTTAACTAATAAACATAGGTATTAGTCGTGATTATACGTCTCTGGTGAACGCAACGGTAATTCGGTGAACGATGAATTTGTAAGAGCCTGGTAAACAATAGTAGAAGACTGGGGTCAAACGTTAATCCCTTCTTGAAGCACAGGTTATTGTAACCTAACTGACATGGAGTTGAGTCCGGTAGAAAGCTAACTACTAAACCCGATTCCTATAATTTACGGACCGTAATTGGTTAAAATTAAGACTCTTGTATCTTCACCAATAATGAAACAAAGACCTCAAAGCCTTGCATAGTAGACTCTCCCATATGGAAGTAGCTATCACAGGTAAAATTAGCTTACGAATCTATATAATTGCCCAGTTTGGTAATAAAAACAACTAAGTACCATTGGTAAGCAAAATGATTAGTTTTTGTTTACTGAGCATTAGTTCAACTACTCTAGGTACTTTCGTGCGTGACATTGTAGGTGGCTAAGGGGGCACGAAAATAAGTAGGTAATGTACCTACATTACCTACTTATCGCGCTACTCAAAAGCGGTAATCACCGTCGACTATACGTATAGTCGACGGTGAGAACCGCTATTGACAACAATTCCCGGTAAACTGAAGTTTCACTAAAGTTAAAACAATGTATTTGGTATCTGCCTTACTGTCACAAATACCAATATAAAAAACCAAGACAGAGAGCTTGAGGTGCGACTCGTGCGACGAATCTTCGAGTATGTCTCGGGCCTCCGACTCATGGTAGTGGAAGGAACTGTGAGGTTTTAATCAGTCCGACAAAACCCTCCGATCTCCCCAAACGGAGGGTATGCAGGAGATTTGATGACCCCACAAAAAAATGAGCTGAAATTCCAACTGATACATTACACCTGTGTTTTTCAATCTTTTTGAATACACGACCCCTTTAGAAATTAATAAATTCTAGCGACCCCCTAGGCTGGTCATCCTTCTGACTGAATTTGTATTTTTAGTGTGAAGTGTACTCGTAGGACCTAGAGACACTTGCCTTTTTTCTTTTGTCCAGGACCCCCTGAGTAAGGCTTCGCGACCCCCCAAGAGGTCGCGACCCACAGGTTGTAAAACACTGCACTATTGACAGCTCACTTCAACTAAGTTTTCACGGTGAGATTTTTACAGTGCCTACAGATCGTCTGGTTCCTCCCTTGTCTCACTCACGCGGCACCACGTATTAGTAGAAACAAATGAACATATTGACGCGTGAAAATTGATCGCTGTTCGTCATTGATTCTGGAATTTTCATTTAATTTAGTCAGTTTATTTTAATCAGTTTGAATTTCCGCCCATTATTTGAGAAAAGTGCTATGCCGCTATCAGGCATTGATGGACTCACATTATTGTGCCTCGGCTCATATTTTCACGATCGTCCGTCAATGCCCTAATTGCTGGCCGCGAAAGTAATGTACACACAGCTACACATCAAGCTATACATTTCCAGTTTAAGCTGAGAGATCAGCATAAACTGAAAATGTACAGATTATAATTATAACTTATTTTTTTTAAACTATGGATGGACAACAACAGCCCATTAATATACATACTTAGAACATTAGTTTAAAACAGTATTTCTGAAGTACTTATAGTTTTTTTTTTTCTTTCGTTCTACTCTTACACAACGAAAGTACATAATAGCTTTGAAAGGAAGTGAAGTTCTGATGCAAACAATACTTAACTCCTCAATAACGAACTCTACACGTATTGTCATTTGGTTATTGCACTGAAGATCAGCACCTACCACTTCGAGATCAACAACATTGAGATCTTTGATCTTCAGGAAAGTTGAAAGACTGACAACCAGTTTTACCAAGACAGACAACCAGTCTTACACAGTCACTGGCAGAGTCGTAGGCAGGGGGGGGGGGGGGGGGTTGGGGGTTCAAACCCCTCCCCGAAATACGAGAAATCAGATTCTCAATCCAGAGATCGACCCCTTAGGGTACCTCCGTAATACTCCGTATACAGATAATTGTAATGTATTTCGCATATATGCGTACTTTATAATCTACAATAGCAGTAAGAGTATGCTTAAATACTGTATTTTTATCGACTCGGACTTTGTATTGACTAAATTCCTACAACTTCAGCATTCTTTGAGATATTCCAGGCGGGGTGCTAAAATTTTCGGTCTCGCTTCGCTCGCTTTTGCATCCTATATTCTCATAATTCTCAAATTTTCTTCTTTTTCTGTATGAATGCTCAGAGAGAAAGAAAACCGAGAGAGAGAAAAATTTATTCGAAGCGGGATACTAAAATTTTCGACCTCGCTTCACTTGCAATAATTTTATTAAGATTTTCCGCAATCCTAACCGAATTAATATTAATCCTAATGAATTCCTGGCTACGGCCCTGGTCACTGTCTTGTGGAGCCCATTTAAAATACCAGTATTTTAAATGAGCTCCCGTATTCAGCTATATTTTGGTATTCAGCTGCTGCTATTTGGTATCTAGACTGGAAGCCGACCCCAAAGTTCGGAAAAGACTGGGGTTATAATGATGACCGTTACAAGTTCGAACTTTTAACAAAACTTTTGTCTTCGTTTTCATTTTTTCAAATAAAATACCTATGTATTGGCATTGCGAGAGTAAATTAATGAATCCTTTTTAATATAAAAAAATTAATGAATACAATTTAACCAAACGTAATTAAATTTTTTAAGTTCCTCACTTTATGTCCCCTAGAGGGCGCCATTTTTAATTTAATGTGTCTTCACATAGCCTATATATAACCAGCGGACAATCACGACGCTTCTAACGATACCTCATTTGTCAAATTGTGATAAGTGTTTTGGAAGATAGGAGGGAACAGATGAACATACATACATACATACATACCGGTCAAAATCATAACCCTCCTTTTTTATTCGCCGTAGTCGGGTAAAAACGAAAACCCAACTACGACTTAAAAGGTATAAACAAGACACCACAGACAGACAAATAAAAAATCCGGAGTCACACGTAGGTAATCTGTTCGATTTATGCCCTAACACGTGTGACTCCGGATTTTTAATTTGTCTGTCTGTGGTGTCTTGTTTATACCTTTTAAGTCGTAGTTGGGTTTTAGTTTTTATTACTTGATTTTTTTTAAATTCACCTTTAAACAAATTGAATGTATTCTTTTCATAGATTAAATAAAATAAATGTCGACCGAATTACTTTTCATTCTATTATGAAGTACACTTTCTTTCTTCGCGGAATAAGCACATTACATGATTTCACCAAAACAATCGAGTCACTAACACAAGAACCTGCTATTATAAACTCTAACACAAGAACAAAAGGTAACTATTTAATAACTCACTTGTTTTGAGATTCCTGTCAAAGTTCACAAAATTCTGCCTTTCCATTTTCACAGAAGAAAACATTCTAAAATTGAACTCTGCCACTGATTTCTCAAGAACATGCGCACACGACACTTTAAGTTCCGAGTCGGGGCCCGAACTTACCCGAACTAGACCGAAAGCTGGTGGAGCGAGATGTGTCTCCTTTGAAAACTTGCCAGCGAATGGAACTGGGGTCCGGCCGGCGAAATCAGTGTAGGGAGGAAAATACATTCAATTCTTAAGATGTAAGGGAGTGGACAGATGTGGGACTCGTGGGAAACTAGGGGTGCGCTTGCGACGCGGGGACGTAGTGAGTAGGTGTCGCCCTTTCTTAGTTCTGACACCTCCCACTAACGGTCTTAATTCGGGAATAACTTTTAAGATTTTGTTTTTTATTTGGAAGGAATTGTTTTATTTATTTTAAAATCGTCGATCTGGGATATATATAGGTAATAATGATGTGCGAAAAAATCTAAGAGGGGATTACTCTCCGGAAACAAAATTAAAATTGAATAAGTAGTTTAATATACTTACTTGAAAAGTCCAATGTGATATTATGATGTGAGAAAAATATGACGGAGAAGATACGTCTCTCTCGTTATTATCAGCCATATTCTCGCGCAATAGAAAAACCGTTTGCAATTCAGATAAAATTATAATTTACGATCAAATTAATCAAACTAGCAATTCACACCTTGTAGGTACATAATTATGTATTTTGTAAAGTACGGTGATGGTTGCGCAATTACCTAGGGCTGTTTGCCATTAAAAATTAAAATTCATTTATTTGTGACACATAAACATTGCGGGACATGATGATAAAAAATCGCAGCACTATGTGCACATATTGCCTACACAGTAATAGGTGTACAGGTAATATAGCCTCTATAATAATAACAAATACTGCTAACTATAATTATAAACTGAAAGAAACCGACCCCAATATAGTTGGGGTCGAATTCCAGTCTAACCGGATGCAGCTGAATACTAGTATTTTACATGGAGCGACTGCCTATCTGACCTCCACAACCCAGTAACTGGGTAATACGATACCCCTTGGTAAGACTGGGTTGTCAGACTTTCGGGCTTCTGACGACCCGTAACGACTGTCAAAGATCCACAAATGACAGCCGGGACTAATGGCTTAACGTGCTTTCCGAGGCACGGAGGAGTCTCGGTATGTAAAGATGGTCACCCATCCACGGACTCCTTGACCCCTTGGTAAGATTGGTTGGTTGTCAGACTTTCGGGCTTCTGACGACCCGTAACGACTGTCAAAGATCCACGAATAACAGATTGGACTCGGGACCAACGGCTTAACGTATACTTTCCGAGCCGAGAATAGAACTAAGAGTGAGGTATTTCAAATATTTGCACTTTGCAGTGATATTTAAAACAGCACCCTGTAGATTGATCGTGTATTACGCAATTAGGGTAGAGTGCCGAATGTTGAAGGATATTGCTAATCTATTGCTTCCTATGTTTGAAAAATTTGCTCAACAACATAGGTAACGCAATGAATGCAGGTGAACTGTCAAAATGAAAGCCATTGCTGCTGTGAGTGTGTTACGCAATCACCCCGCGGGTTGCTACGGCGTAGCAAATCGTAGTAGGCGCGGGTACTACTAATGTTACAGCACTGGTGGACGTTTATTATTAACTCGCTATGTCACTCGCTTTTAATCAAGAAAAAACCTTCTTTTGGCACGTTCAGCGATTTTGAAAACCTAAGTCCAAGTCAGTAAATATTTTAAGAATACTATGTAAAAAATAATCAATCCGTAAGTCATATTTTAAGTTGCACACAGTATTGCAAAATCCTGATGCTAACTCCCAAAGGAGGCGTCTAAGCCTGTTTCGGGGGCTAGTGATGTAGCAATGATATGACACATATGATATTATCACGCCTGTAATCCCCGAAGGATTAGGCAGAGGTTTACATGTACTCACCCACATTAAGCTAAATATTTTTTTACAAAAATACATACGAGGGGTGTTCAATAAATAGTGAGAATGAGTATGCGTCCACTACTGCGTCATCATCTTCAAATTTCTGGCCCCGAGATGTTTCTTTAACCGCAAAAATCGGTAAACATCACTGGAGCAAGGTCCGGTGATTATGGAGGATGTGCCATCAATTCGAAGCCAGCTTCTTGAATGGCAGCCATCGCAACTCTGCATTTCTACGCGGGGGCGTTATCTTGGTGAAACAAACAAAACGACGCAAACGAATGACTTTTTTTTAAACAAAAGAGAATGGATTGTTTTTTTTTTATTATCATCATAGCTAATGTCTGGGCTATGCATGCCAGTTTTTTTTTTTCTTATCGCATCCTCACTATTTATTGAACACCCCTCGGACATGAGAAGCCGTTCAGCACAGTCCGGACGTACAATATTCTGTACTATGTGCTCCTGTGCACAGCATAAGCCTAGTTTAAGTGTATTAGAATATTATCTATTATTTACTCTACTGTATATTATTTACGCGCAATGCAGTAATTACCTATCGCACAGTGTATTTTGGTTCGGAACCTTAATTGTGACAGCCGGACTTGCACTTGGCCTTGATTTTTTTTAACTCTTGCTTACTTACTTATCTTTTTCCTAGCTTTTGAGAAATCTCATTTGCAAAAAAAACTGTCAAATGCTCTATTGTAGCATAGCTAGCTACGAGATGCTACGACCTTATAATGTGCTACGAGCTACGAGTGCTACGGACTACGATTGCTACGCACCAGCAGCCCAATTTCGGTTTAAAGACATTTATTTTCTCAAAAAAAATAACGTTACAGTTCACTTAACATATTGAGAAAAGTAAGATTAAAAATAAAATTATTTGTGATCACAAAAATTAAAAGGTATTGGTATTGGTATTGTTAGTGTTGTTTTCTAACATGTCCTTCCAGGGCTTTTTTAAATGTATGTCACTGTTAGTTACGTCATCAGGTAGGTTATTATAGAGTTTTGCTCCCTCGTGTATTTTTCCTTCCATAGTTAGTTCTGGGTTGTCTTAAAATTTCGTAACAAAATCCCGTGCTTTTTTCGTACATAATTTGATTTTTAAAAGTGATTATTGATCTATGACTGGTGTCCGAATATGAATAAAATCTAATTAGTGCAGTATTGATTCCGAGACTCTGTAGAGTATTTTTTGCTGTTTCGAGTTTGGTCATCGACATTTGAAAAATTCATACAGGGTAGGCATATACAAAAACAATTCTAGAATCATACCTATTTACCCGACTACGGCGAAGAAAAAAGGAGGGTTATGATTTTGACCGGTATGTATGTATGTTCATCTGTTCCCTCCTATCTTCCAAACCACTTATCACAATTTGACAAATGAGGTATCGTTAGAAGCATCGTGATTGTCCGCTGGTTATAGGCTATGTGACGTCACATTAAATTAAAAATGGCGCCCTCTAGAGGACATAAAGTGAGGAACTTAAAAAAAAAAATGATTTAATCGTACCATGTTGGGTATCAAATGAAAGGGCATAAACAAGACACCACAGACAGACAAATTAAAAATCCGGAGTCACACGTAATCTGTTCGATTTATGCCCTAACACGTGTGACTCCGGATTTTTAATTTGTCTGTCTGTGGTGTCTTGTTTATACCTTTTAAGTCGTAGTTGGGTTTTAGTTTTTATTACGATTTTTTTTTATCGACGAATTGCTAGTAGAATTCATGGTAACCGGGAGCCGCTGTACCTACTACGTACGAGTAGGTAAGACTAACCTATACTACCTTATCTTTTGATAAGAAAAAATCCACAAAGTTTTGCATATAAAGCCAGTGGCGCGATGCGACTCTAACAAAACAATTTGTACACACGGTGCTCATAATTAAGTATCCATCCACTTGATCTTCATCTTGGTCACCGTGTGTGACCATACTGATCTCGCATTGTATAGAGTTTCCGTACAATACGAGGTCAGCTTATACTAGAAATGTATAGCTTGATGTGTAGCCGTGTGCAGGTGTGTACCAACTAGTCTCTACTAGATAACGGTAAAATGAGGTCTAAAGTAACTTTATCACTAGGGTGGTACGTAATATGTACGTACGAGTATTAGGGGACATAATGACCCCACAGAATTTAATATAGCCTATTTGACATTCTGTCATGTCAATTCAATTCAATTCTCAATTCTTTATTGCATTCCATAATGTTGTTAGAACAGTTGGTAGACTTAAAATTAATGGTACAATTATGGACCCTGTCGGGCACAGCATAGTAGGAGAGAGGGGGAAGAGCGCTTTGTTTGTTTATAATATTAAGTGATAATTGTATTTTTATTTAATTTTTACTTTTCCTTTTATGTCTAATTTCTAGTATTTTTACGAAATAATAATTATTTAAAGTCAATATTTTAATTTTAAGTCAGTATTAGTAAGTCAGTTATTTGTTTAAAACTATGGTATTTGGTTCCTAAACTTAATTTGTTGCTCGATTCTTTATCATGTCATCTTTGTCATGTCTTATCAGGGAAGGTAGGCTATCTTAAAGGACAGTAAGGAGTTAGCAGATCAGACTATCGTAATTTAATATTACATTGATTCTATAATCATACAAATCATAACAATTGTATTCATCATAATAAATAATCGGTCATCATAATAATATAATTGGCCTCGGCCGTTCTATTTAATTTAATAATAAATAAATAAATAAATAATAAATAAATCATCAAAATCACAACTTGCCTTCTGTAATGCGAGTTGTGATTTAAATATAGGTACTTCAATTTGCTAATAAGATCATTTGCCCTAATGAACGTCCGCTAAAGACTTGGGTAGTGTAAAAACTCTCAGCAAAAATGAATCTCCGACTCTCCGTTCGCAGCATCTAAGTTCTTTCACGTCCTACACTCATCCTAACGGGACCACGCCACGCGCTCTCAAAAAAACTTCACAACAACCATGACGTCACAGCGTTACGTCATACTTTTTATACTCGGATCAATTAGCGACACCTTAGGGGCGGCGGCGGCGGTGGCGGCGCGCAGGCCAGGTGCGCCCGCGCCGCTCGTGAGAACCTCGAGACGTGGGGGACACACGGCTGCGGCAGGCGGCGAACAAACGTTATTCAAGTATTATTATTTCATACGTCTTTGTGTTTACTGTTAGTTTCTTGAATGGCTCGTAATACTGTTATTGTGTTGTACATTTGCTTAGGGGGAGTTCGAGGGTGGTATAGATAATTAATAGAGCTACCGTCGTTACTAAGGGATTCTTGTATGATATTTTCGCGAAGACGTCAAAAAAAAGAAAAAAAAAATATTTTAAAGGGAATTATGAATAATAATAATTATTAAGATCGGCCGCATAAACCTTACCCTGATTTTTTACCCGACTAAGGCGAAGCTAAAAGAAGGGTTATGTTATACCTAGAAGCTAGGGTAGGTACTGAAAACAAAACAGCTGTTTTTGTTTTACAATCTAATAATTTAGTAACTAAGTAAAGTATACTTTCTTGTTCTTTAACTTTTTGGCTCATCTTTGATATCGTCAGCTTGTGAAACGATAAATAAAATACAATAGGGAATATGCATGTGATTCAAATATGGGTCAAATATTTTTTTTATAAACTATGTTATTTCAGAATTATGCCTCCATCAATATTTTTGAATAAAATTTCTTTTTGAGCGAGAAATAAATTTTTTTAAAGTCCCAAAAAACCGTGGGTAATTCAAATACTTGAAAAGCTAAGAGCGGATGTGACGTAACAATCCGGGATAACAATCAAAATGTCAATGTCAAGTAAATCAACAAGTGTCAAGTCAATGTCAAACGCTCATACAAAAAGGAGTGTTTGACGTTGACTTGACAGTTGTTTGTTTGTTTTCACGGTCTGTGACGTCACCACACCAAGCGCGCCAAATGGAGGGCGTATCGGTTGGATATTTTTAAACTTTTTTTAAAGTACATTAAATTGCTTTTTTGCCGTCGATTTTTTTTTAACTATTATTTGACGATGTAAATTATCGAATAAAAATATTTAAAAAATACATGCATATTCTCTATTGCGTAATACACGATCAAACACAATCTGTATCGTTTTGAAACAGATTGCTAATCCATTGCTACATAAGTTAAAAAAAAATCTACTCAGCAACTTAAATAACGCAATGAATGTTGTTGAATATTAAATAATCTTGAATATTTCATTTGCAGTAAAGTAGGTAAAGGCAAAATTTTACCAAACTGACTTCTACAATATTCAATATAGGTAATAGGTATTGTATGTAAGGTATTTAGACCTGCCTAATAGCTACCTATATAGTCTAGACACCCAAGACCTTACATAGATTATCTAATTTAAAATTGACTTTCCCTAAAACCCGTAGGACCGCTCTGTAAAATGTCCTATCCAAATATTTTTAATCATTAAATCTCCACACGACGACAGTAATTCAAGGTTCACACTAATAGTATAGAGACCTCTCACTGTGTGGTAAACCTTAAAAATGCAAGTAGATACAACACAATGTTATCACACCAGTGTGTTGTATATACTTACCTGCGTAAGAAGCACGCAGGGACGAGCAATTTTTAATAATAATTAAACCCTATGATGTTTGGACGGAGAAATACAGAACCATCAATCATTTAAAAGGATTTTGTGCTTAGTTGTACGCAACTATAGGCAATGTGTATCGATCGGTCGCATGCTACTCCGAAGTGACGCGGCACAAGACCATGCAACAATTTTTTTTACTTTTCTTTTATAAGTGTTTTGAGAGTTTACTGTGATGTGATCCCAACAAACTTGTTTTGTTTTGATCTGTATAGTTCGACGTATTCAGAGGTAAAGAAACGATAAAAATCTAGATTTTCATGCAAAATATAAACTCTAAATACTTATTACTTATTAATGAAAATCTCAGGTATCTTAGCAAGATTCTAAATAAGCTACCATAGGGCCAAGTCTACTAATTTACAAACGTATCAGTGGTCTCGCAATGATGAGTTTTAGACAGATTTTGTATGGCATATCTGTCAAAAACTGATCATTGTGAGACCACTGACACGTTTGTAGGGGGGCGGGCCGCGCGTGGGCCAAAAGACATCTTGACGAATTAAAGATACTAATTAATCAATACGATTAATTATATTACTGTTTTAAAGATAAATATCATCATCACATTCTCCTGCTCATATCCCAATTTATTTGTGGTCGGTCCAACATATATTTTTCTTCCTACTTCTCTAGTAGTCGTCATCTAGTAGACACTCCCTAGAGAAGTAGAGAGTGTGTGTGTGTGTGGTGTGAGAGTCTTTCTAGCCATATCATCTTACTCACAGTCCATCCTTCATTTCTTATCTTTTTTTTTTCCATACTTATTTAAATTAAGTAAAGTAATTTTCTAAATATAATTAAACCAGCGGACGATCTAGGCGCTTCCAACGATACCTTATTTGTCAAATTGTGATGAGTCGTTTAGAAGACATGAGGGAACAGATGAACATACATACATACCGGTCAAAATCATAAACCTCCTTTTTGCTTCACCATAGTCGGGTAAAAAAACTAAGCCAGAACAATTAACAAAAAGAACAAGTTACGCAATTTCTCCTCCAACATCGCAATACAACCCTCAAGTCGTCACTCGCATAATATTATTACCGGGCGGAGTGAAGCGCAGGTGTTGCCTCACGTGAGAACGCACTCCCCTAGCTCGAGGGAGTGGGTACGATTCCCACGCCGTTAACTATCGGTAGCTTAAGTCAAGGTACCCCATTGTTTAGCTTTAGATTGTGGGGTCGTATTCTAAGGTCACCCACATGTACCGTTAAGTAATAAGTTGAGCGATTTGGAATTAAATTTATTACTTTAGCAGCTGAAATATTTATCGCTAATAGAAGCATGGTCAACTCTAATGTGTTAATGATGAACAAATTTCAACAGATCGAATATTTGATTTTAAATCCAAAGTGACGTTTATATTAAAACTAAGGAATCTGGGTACTGTTCTTTTTATTGTTGGTCATGGTCCATATAAATACAATATAAGCTTAGTATTTATTTACCCTAAAGACGTCGGACAGCGGTTTTTTCCTCGCCTTTTCGGGGTTGGTCCAATATTACAAGTCGTTCGTATTATGAGTTCCATAAGTATAGATAGGTACAATTCCTAACCTATTTCGCCTCCAGTAGATGCGTCTTTTGTTTTGTTTATTTTCTCCACAATAGTTTATTCCGCGGACATTGGTGTGGGTTACATGTTTACCTCTACTACCCTAGTTTGTTATCTACTAAAATTGTAACGTGTAACTGTTTTATGTCCCAATAAAATAAAATAAAATAACCCCATATTTAGTTGAGTGTAAACTAAGGGTTGTACTGTATTGAAATCTAATATTGGATAGAATTACTGCTGAAACATGTCTTAGAAAAATACAATTTCAATATATAAGTGATCACAGTCGCAAACTCAAAATCAAATAATTAATTCTCAAGTAAACCAATTACAGGTACTTCTGAATTGTCAAGTTATGGCCGCCTTTGATGATCTCAAGTACCAGAGGCAGCACAGATGGTCAGATGCGGTGCCATTCCTTGTAATTATAGCCGGCAGTGCCGGCACCCGTACCTTCCCTTCGTGACTGGGAAAGCACGCTAAGCCCCGGTAGGTCCAGGCTGTCATTAGTGTATCTTTGACAGTCGTTACGGGTCGTCAGTAGCCCCAAAGTCTGACAACGAGTCTTACCTAGGGATATCATATTACCCAGTAGCTGGTTTGGAGAGGTTAGATTAGGCAGGCAGTCACTCCATGTTAGGTTAAGCAGTCGCTCCATGTAAAATACTGGTATTCAGTGAAATCCGGTTAGACTGGAAGCCAACGCCTATGGCTAGGCAGATGATTATGACCCATACCGGTCGAAACACAGCAAATGCTTGGCGGCAGAAATAGGTATGGTGGTAGTACTTACTTCCCCGGATGATCTTCTTCTCAGAGAGCTCAACTAGGTATGTACTATTACGTAGGTATGGTATCTATACTAACGCTATGGTGTAGGGACACCTGCATAAATCTGACCCTGGACAGCTCGGTACGCCGACCAAAATATTGGAGCTTTTGTGACATTATCAGGGCTTTCCACAGTCGAGTAAAATAATAATATCAATAAGGTATAAATTGTCCTTGGGTTGTGCAGAGGCTATAGACAAAATCCCTTTTCTGTAAGCGTTAACGCCAACGAAATGATCAAATTGTATGGAGTTGACATTAGCTTTAGAGATGTCGCGTGACTGCTGCTGTCAACTCCATACAATTTGATCTTTGTGACAATCGCTTCTAAAGCGTTTCGTATTTCTACAACGACTTTCAACAGGATTGACATAAGCTTGTCGATAGGTTACGTCAGTCCTATACATATTTTTGTCTTTTTCATCATCGTTATCGCTGATAGAATGTCACTTTGTCTAGGGCCTCAGGTCAGATAGGCAGTCGCTCCATGTAAAATACCTACTGGTATTCAGCTGCATCCGGTTAGACTGGAAGCCGACCCCAACATAGTTGGGGAAAGGATAGCCTGATTGATTGATTGTCCTTGGGTGTACTTGCATAGTTCATACGTCGGTTGGTGCCTCATTTCGTAACTACGCCTTCTAAATGTTCAAGACATTTATAAATTAATAATAATAATATTTTATTGACACACGACGACTATACAATAATAAAGAATTCCCTGGAGTCATGTGCTAGTATAAGCTATATTACAGAAGTCAGTTTTAAAAATAAAGTCAAGTCAAGTCAAGTCAAATAATTTATTTCAAATAGGCACATAATATGGCACTTTTGAACGTCAAACAAAGAAATAGAATTGATTCTAGTTGCCCCTTCCAAAAGGTAGTTTTCGTATGGAGAAGAATGGGCAAGAAACTCCACCGTTACTCTTTTAAAAATGTTTTACAATATTTTGTATACATTAATTATATAATTATATGTGAAGACGATGCATCTATAATAAGATTACTGTACCACAAAAGGTAAAAAGAATTATAAATGGAGCAATAATGAATAAATTAATTACCAGATATTACCGTGCTCACATATTCACAAAGATTGTAAAAGTATACCATATTACAATAGTCCTAACATTGTTACAAGTAGTACATACAAATAATAAATAAAAAATAAAAAAAAACTAAATTAGCTATCAGTTTGATTTTGTCCAGACACTAAATCGTCCTATGGAGCAAGACCAGCATGTTTCCAAGCATTCTTATCTTGGATATAATCCTCTAATTTGTAATAAGCTTGTTTACAAAGTGTACTTTTTATATGAGTTTTAAATTTTCTTTCATTTAATTGCAATATATCACAAGGTATTTTGTTATAGCATTTAACGCAGTACCCCATAAAAGATGTTTGTACTTTAGCTAATCTGAAAAATGGTTGATCTATTTTATCTTTATTTCTAGTATTAAAATTATGTCTATCACTTATTTTATTAAAAAGATTTAAATTTTTTCTTACATACATAATATTCTCATATATAATACATAACATAGCTCTCAGTACTCGACACACTCATCTCAAAAAATACTTGTTTTCGTTGAAAAAGGGTTACAACATGGTTACCTACAACTCTTAGGGAGTTTTGCAATGCACGTGCTTACTTAGCGACCCCCCATCGTTTAGCAGGGACATAATATAATAAATCATATTATTTGGTAGCCACCGGCCATATACAATAACAAACGGATTTATAACTTTATTTTAAGAGAAATAGAGTTGATATTGCTTTGATTATTACAGGTAATTTGCATGGTTGTGTTCTAAACAGTATTCAGCGCTGTATTCGAGTTACACTTATTTGATTCGTGAGAAAATGTGCTGAGTTGTTCAGTACCTACGTTCTCAGTTCCTAATTGCTACATAACAGCATTATTCGATGTAGCATGAACCAAACATACCAATATTGTTATTCTGTAAACAGGATACCGGAATCACGTATAAACGTCACGAACTAGCTGCGCCCCGCGGTTTCACCCGCGTAAGTCTAGATCCCGTGCGAATATCGGGATAAAAAGTATCGTATGTGTCACGGGTATGTGTTAATCCAGGTTAAAACTGTTTGCCAAATTTCATCCAAATCCATTCAGCCGTTTTTACGTGATTGAGTAACAAACATATACACAACACACAAACACAAACTTTCACATTTATAGTATTAGTAGGATACGATAGATGGAATCGACTGGAGTCATCTGAGAAGAAATTACGAAACAATCTCAGTTCTCTTTTAAAATCCTGACATTCAAATATCAAAAGTATCGTGTAACAAAATGCAGGGTAGCCAAAATTCAGTACAACAAAGTGTATGAATGGCGCCAAAACCCAAACATCACCGCGCATGCGCTAAAGCGGGCGCTGCCACAGACAGGTAAAAATTGGAAACAAAACTTTTTAATAGCCGTATGTCAATATAAACTCGTTTTGAAGTATATAATTCGAAATAGAGGAGAGTAGATTTAAAAGAATCCGGCCTTTGCCGTAGCCCTCGTAGCTGCGTAGGCTGTAGCGTTCTACGAATCGGTGCTACGGTGCTACGTATTAATTTATATATCGAACTATTTTTGCTAGAATCGATATTTATGATGACATAGTATTAAAGGGCATGTGGTTCGGGCTTGTTCGTCTGAATTCGTTCGGCTGAGCGCAACTAGTATCGTATGTATTTCCCTATTTAGACTTTTGTAATGTGGACATTTTTTAATCAGGTGGTTTCAGAACAGAATGCTGATTTTGTTTTTGTATTAAATAAATCATATAATTTATTATAGTACACATATTTACAACAATACAACATACTACTTTCTGAGTTTATCTTGGACAAACTGACTTCGGTGAAGGAAAAACATCGTGAGGAAAGCTGGACTCATCTACCCCATTAAAGTAATAAAATACTACAAAATAAGGTGATTGAACGAGTATGATGCCGACAATATAGTTTTTAGAATTTCTGTCCGTTTGTCTGGCACACAGATACTTAGTTTATTGGATTAACTCATAGATTACGAAAAATATTCAGAGCTACTCGAGTTATTTGAACATAGGATTGGTATAAGGCTACTGAGACTATACGAGGCTTCCCCTAATCATATAGCCATCCACATTCATACAACTTTCGTAAAATTAAGTTAATAAGTTAACAAGAACACTAAATACAACGTGCCGCTACAATGGTGACATTAATTCAATACAAGGGTAGGGCTAGGTAATCATAAAAATTACATAAAATGAAATAATTCGTAAATTAAAAAATATATAAATTTTAAATGCTCGCCGACACTGCGTTCTCTCTTTCCTTCAATTGGCCCGCTCTTTGCGCGTTATTCGCTTTAATTTCATTGATGTGATTTTTCGTGACCCCGGCAAATGCCTTCTGCGCTACAGTTCTTTAAGTACAGGTTGCTCCAAGGTGCTATTTTAGAAAATTGTTAATAAATCATAAAACGAAAACGTGAAACCGTATAGGCACTTATGAAATTAATGTCACCACTAGAGCGGCACGCTGCATACCACTAATCAGCTCCTTACAGCAAGGGGGTTGAAGTGCGACGAACTCTGTTGTATCTTTTATGTTCGAACTATGTTGTATCTGCGCGTATTGCGTGCGTACGCGCAAATATTTGCAGTCAGTAACCATGATAAAGATTATGACCGACCCGCACCTGTAAAACATAGTGGCGAACACGAAAATTGCTAAATTGTTTCGATTTATTTATTTTGCTGCAATATTTTTATGTAGGTAAAGTATATGAATTGAATAGTGTAAAAATTAAAATGAAAAAGGCATTGCAACGCAATACCTTTTTCATGTTGGATTTTATTAGGGTTCCGTACGTCCAAATGAAAAAACGGAACCCTTACCTATACAATCACTCTGTGTGTTAGTCACTCACAGCCAATTTGCTCCGAACCATAGATCGATTTAAATTTGGTATAAATATGAATTTCTGTGACCCCAACACAGAGTGAACTCGCAGGCGGCCACCTGATGGTAATTTGAGTGACCACTGTTGCTTATAGATCAGCAATACCAATGAGTGATAGATAGTATTGTAGATACGTTGTTATCCCAGAGACAAATATAAAAATAATGTCTCTTATTGTGCCGAGTTGTGCCAGAGATGACCGATACTGGCGCCGATACTCTTCAAAATTGGAGGACAGAAACGTTACTTGGTGTCAGAAATATAATAAATAGGTATGTATACTAAATGTACTTAGTTAATTAGCGTCGAAAAGAATTTCTTTGTTCCATAATAATTATTGTATCAATGTGTAGGCACAAAACATAATAAACACATTGGGTAGATACCTATTGATGTACACAAATTGTAGACAATCAAATAACTTTTTGTCGATGTACACACTTCTTGGAGGCGGACGGTACTTACCTTCGAGCTCCTTCACAAAGAGCTTCGAAATTAAAATTCCATGTCTGCTGAATTTTCAGTTTCGCTTATCTGAATCAAGGCTCTCAGTTAGCGCCATCGTTTCGTGGGAAAAAACTTTGTTGTGCAAACAAGATGAAGTAGGTAGGTACTAGTAGCTAGTATACCTTGTACATACGATATTATATCGATGCTGTAACTGTAAACAGTTGTTTTACTACACGTACTGTATTGATAACGTTGTATCAATCTGATAGCTGTGTGAAAGGAGACCGGGGGCACTTTTTTTTGTTGGTCGTTTGTTACTTTTTGTTTTATTTTACGTATTGTAAATGATAAATGATATTTATTTTTGAAAATTGCTTTTAAACGTCTAAATTAAATTATGTTTTTTTTAACTAGCTAAGTTCGGTGTTTCTTATCTGACTACCTACTCTGGGAAGGCCGCAACAAACTCAAAGGCCACAGTAGATAATAATAAAAATTAATAACTTTGTAATTCAATAATTTGTGGTGATTTGCAATGCTACCTACTTATCTTCTTAAGTATATATATGCTCAGTGGCGGATTTACCAGCAGGCTGAGTAGGTTCAAGCCTAGGGCGGCAGATTTTGGGGGCGGCAAATTTGGGGAACGATTTTTTTTTTTTTTTTACCTCATAGATATCAAAAATATTTTTCTATGACGGTTTTCTGATGTCTTACAGATAGATGAGATAGAAGTCCGCAACAAATTTTGTCGATGACTTTTCTCTCTCACTTGTCATTGCACGTTCCGAGAGTAGCAAACTTCCATATTCTAGAGTAAAACAGCTAGTTCGCCGCCCCTCAAGCAGTAATCGGCCTCTCGCCTCTGCGCCCTTTGCCCACACTTCTCATGAGTGAAAAGAGCGCAATTGTAAAAAATATGCGAATATGCCCCTCTTCCCACTACAACCCATACATGCCAGTCTTACTACTGGTTGGAGGCTACGAACTGGATGGTTTGTATATAATTTTCCGATTTTTATTCGAATATAATGAATAATTTAGTGATTATTGTTAACTGTTTGAAAGTGCAATAAAGATTATTTATTAACGTTTACCAAATGTTCATTATTGTGTAAATAGCATACATTACCCCGCCCATACATAATTGAGCTTCGATTAGCTCAAAAATATACCGAAAAATAATTTTACGTGCAATTTCAACGAAATTGGTGCATTGTAAAAATAATGTATGATATGACAATTGTTGAGGCAAGGGCGGCAAAAACTATTCAGCCTATACCTTAAAAATTTGTAAATCCGCCACTGTATATGCTATAATATAAAAAGATCTAGTAAATAAAAACCGGCGAAGTGCGAGTCGGTCTCGCGCGCGAAGGATTCCGTACCATTATCAATAAAAACGGCAAAAAAATCACGTTTGTTGTATGGGAGCCCCATTAAATATGTATTTATTGTTTTTTAGTATTTGTTGTTATAGCGGCAACGGAAATACATCATCTGTGAAAATTTCAACTGTCTAACTATCACGGTTCATGAGATACAGCCTGGTGACGGACGGACAAACAGCGAAGTAGTAGTAATAGGGTCCCGTTTTACCCTTTGGGTACGGAACCCTAAAAACTGACTTGTCTTTTCAGCTAGGTACTAACATTTAATTTTAACTACCACAAAGTGCGGCTCACTTCGATACGCTGCGGTCATCACATGACGCTGGCAGCAATATTCGACATGGGCTCAGTTCTTTGCCAAAGAGGAAAAAAATGTTTGTTCCTATGACCTACCTACCTACAATTCTTTCTCACGAACAACTTTGTAAACTGCACAAGCAGTCTAAGTACTTAAAAGATTTTCATCTGAAAAAAAAATGCATACCTATCTAGAGAAAACAAAGTGAAATAATGTGAAGATTCAGCTTTCATTACGTAGATGCAAAAATCTAGTTTTGTAAGAGTACCCGTAGCACTTCAAGGGCAATGGCGTCTTTGAGAAACGAGTAAACTAAAGAACCGTTATTTCTATAGCTTGAATACAAGTCCCCTTCGTTTTCTCTGCGGGGGTTAAATTAAAATAGAGACAGAGTAGGGTGCGCACGCAATCTGGCGCAATCCCACGACGGTGTTACTGTTATTACAAAATTATTACCATTTTCTACCACGCGCCGTTTGGTACACCTGCAAGTAACTGTAGCTGGAGTACGCTGTGTGATGCGTTTTTGCGGGTGTTTGAGTTAAAGAAAACGATAGTGGTTTCTCTTTCATTTATTGCTGCAAAGAAAAGATGAGTAATTCTTTGTGCTTTGTAATTTTTAGTTTTATACTATTAAAATCATAGAAATATTATATAAAATTAAAATGTTTTTTACCTTTTTAATAAATCTAAGTAGATAGAGATACCTATCTATACTGTTTTGCATCATAGATATGGTATGCATAATGGTGAAAAAAGGCGGTTAGTGGAGGAAAAAGTACAGCCACTTTGTATTTTTTAGTTTATTATTCCAATCATCATTAGGACCTACATGCATTCAACGTTGTTTTAATTTTTTTTATATCTTGCCTCTTCTGGTAATTGCTCAGACAGACTTTATAAAAATACCGGCTTCAGGGTGTCTTTTAGTAGTATCAATCAATGGACCTGATCAATGAGTAAATGAGGATAAAAATGTTGAATAAATAAATGACTTCTAGAGAATCATCTTTCTTTCCTTGTCTTTCTAGGTGTATTTACTTTTGATGTCCGTGAGAAACCGAAAGTTTTTATAACCATGAAGTTATAGACGAAATGTTGTTGATAAACAAATACGGCACGGTTGACATAAATGCCTTCATGCTATCGTCCAGATAAATATCCTTTTCATTATCTGCGGTGATACTTGCATATACCTACTCAACTCGGTGGCAAAGATAATCGTTAAGAGAATACTGCAATGAAAAAAATAACACAACAGTACCTATACCTACTAGGTAGCTGACGGGTTTTGTTTCTTCCTAGTTCTGAAAATTTCATCAGAATAAGTGTGCCTAATAAGATGAAAACACTCAACAAGCTATTCTTTGCATCAAGTGAATGACAATCTCTGCAAGTCCCACAATTCCTTGCTTGGGTAGGTATACATAAAAATATAGCTATGTATGTACGTGCGATATATGCACATATGCAAGCTTCATTCCACCTACACAGTGCGTTTATAAACACCAGCCGATTTCGTCCTTTTAACTACCGCAGTTATAGGGTTCACAAAACAATGCATTCTTTGCATAACTATCCTTCATGTGAGGTAAACAATAGTATGTAGGTAAGTACAGACGTGATGGCGGGATGAGCTGGACAAAGAAAAAAGCAATCCTTATTACTGATTCTAAATAGCTCTGAAATGAATAAGGTAGAATGCTACACATGGGATGATGCGGTCAGACAGTAATAGTAACAGAACTACAAAATGCTATCCTCGTCCAGTGCCAGTAAAGTTATTTGATTATAGAAATGTGAAAGCAAGCTCAGTCGACAACCCTAAACTTAGAAGACTTTTTGCACTTATTAATGCGTCTGCGCTGGATCTAAACATAAACTGCACATGCCTGTCCGTCTGTCGGGCACTACGCTCATAATACTATTTGTTGTATTTTAACATCACCCTACTTTATCAAAAAATGGGTATGTATTTCCTTTATTTATAAAAAAATCATTCAAGATTAATCAAACTGCTACTGAAAAGATTCAGATTTTTTCAATGTTTGTAAGCAAAATGATATCTTTGATATTTTCGTAACGGTTTTTCAATGTCGGTTTTCTGTATGTTTTATGTTATATTTATTTAGGTAGGTACGTTATACAACGTGCTGCTACAATGGCGAAATTAATTTAACACACGTATACGATGTCGCGTATTCGTTGTATGAAAATATTTGAATTTCATTACGTTATTATTTATTGATTTATTTACAATTTTCTAAATTACCATCCTGGATCAACCTGTACTTAAAGAACTGTAGCGAAGAGGTCATTTGCCGGGGTCACGGATCATATGTAGGCGAATAGAAGGAAATTCGCGCAATTTCTTAGTAATTATGCCGACAAAGGACCTTACCGCGATAGAACGTAAGCCAGCTGGTAGGTAGCTTCATGAATGAATCTTTTACACAGAGTGATCTCAATTTTGGTTATATTTTTTATTATTTCGTTTGTTTTAAAATTACAATTTTTCAATTCACGAATTATTTTATTTTATTATAATTTTTATGTTTACTCGCCAAGAGCCCTACCCGTGTTTTAAATGTCGCCATTGTAGCGGCACGTTGTAGGTATATCTATTTTATATAATAGTTTGTACATGTAGGTACATTATTTTAGTCACACCTCGGAGTTCTCTCATTCACAATATCGCATGTTCTGTTCATCATAAGTTAATAATAGGTATCATAATTTAATAGTAGACACTTAATTGAAAGACTAAACAGTCTTCATCCTTCAGTTATGTATCTTCGTCATCATAATGCCATTATTGTCATTTACCATATGTTAGGAATTAGATATCCGACTTTACCAACTTTAAGTCAGTAGGTAAGCGGTGAGTATATAATGGTGTGTTTTCTAAATCATCATCAAGGCTGCCAAGCCTTGTGTCACCTACTGCTGAGTATATACTTCCTACCTTTTTGCGCTATGATTTCTGGGTCTGTGTGAGTCTCGGAACTCACTCCTATATTTGGCATCAACCCATCTATCTGGCTGTTGGTCTACCAATACTACTCTTATTGCCACTCGAAAAACATTCTGTTAGGGCCTTACTGACTGAATGTTAGAGCTAAATTCTACTTGCCAACATCACATCTATCAAGCCAAGTATCTGCGGGCAGAACACATGGCTAGATGTGGTGATTTCTGTCTGCATTCCGGATTTTACTAAAATAAAGTCATCTTAGTGGATTTTTTAAATTCCATAAAATGGCCAGAAATGTCATTTTGTGAGAATTTTAATTGACACGAGTTATATATAGTTTTATATTGGTAGCATATTTCTTATTTTTTCGTATAAGTTTACTAAAAAAAGAAACTAAACAAAATAAGAAAATAGTAGAATATGGTAGAAGTTTTACTTTTGTTGTTTGTAACATTGTCATAGCCGTCAGTAAATGTCAAACGGACAAATGCAAATGGCCTTTAGCAAATGAGTGTTGCTTGAGAGAAAGAGTTGCTTGTGTTAACTTTTTCTCCATTCTTTATTGATTTATCATCTATCACAGTGCTAAATACATCCGAATTAAATAAATATCAGGTATTTCACTAGGCTTAATTCAACATGTCGGCTAAAGTGTTCGAAGCTAAGGAACACTGCAAGGCAGCGGAAAAAGCGTAAGTCAAAATTCATCATTTCCTTTAAATTATTTGTATTTTAGCAATGATGCTTTTATTTTATTAATACTTAGGTTTATTTGTTTGTAATTTCAAGTACTCTGTATCAATAGTATGCAAAAACAATAAAAAATTGGAGCTATATGCCTTTTCTTTGTAACTAATGTTGGATGCTGTTGCTTCTAGAAGTAGAATTTTACAAAACAAATTAGGTTATTATGTTTTTATTTTATAGCAATTAAGTAGTTTCGTAAGACATTAAGCAGGTTCGGATTCTTTTGAAAATTGGTGACTAAATATCATAATCTTATTAATCATAAAATGTATCTGTCTTGTTTTGTATTTTTGAAAAGAGATTAAAATAAGTAATGCCATTGCAAATTAGATAAAATTATTGGTAATAACTTAACCTACTATCATAATCGGGATGTTTAACATTGAGAATTTAGATGCAGATAATGTCATACGGCTGTAGTTCTCAGAAGAAAAGGCTGAATTGAATGGAACACCCACATTTAATTAAGTTACACATAATACAGAGCGGGGGGGGTTTGGGGAGTCTATTGCCAACAGGGTACCACTTGGTTACCTCTTTGGAGTTCCTATTACAAAACTCCAATCAAACAAAGGAGGCACAATATTGTTTCAGCAACATTTTGAAAAGCTGGTCGGCGAGCATAAACAAACATGTTTTTTTTACAATGGTTTAGCATTGAAAAAATATCACTACATAATTGAAATGGCTTAGACTTACTATTTTTGCTGCACAACACACTAGATTTCCCACTAGATTTTATCTCTAGTTTAGCTTATACCCAACCCAACCCAACTGTAAAAAATGTTGGGGTCAGCTTCCAGTCTAACTGGATGTAGCAAAATAAAATCAAAACAAAAATATAAAAGCTAAATGACAGTCAAAATTTAAAACAACAGCCATTAAATAATGCTGGTATTTATTCCAATGCTAAATGTTATGGCTTGAATGTATGAGATGCTATTGGTTGATTTTCAATTAAGAATATTATAATATTACTGATTAGAAGCTTCTATGTTATGGGGGTTTGGTTTCCGCACTCAGTCCCTGAGATGGACCATTTTGCGCGAAAAAGCTTATTCTGCTACTATTTTAAACATAAATAAATTGCTTTCTAGAAAGTCGACCATTGTTTTCCAATCCAATCACAAGTATTTCGATTATACTTAAGGAAAGTGGTCTTTATGTTTAGGTATTTCTTATGAATGAACTTCTAATGATCATACAAGCAATTGTTAAGAACTAGCTCACTTCTTAGAAATAATAATGTACACAATTTCCATTGGAATACATATAAATGTATAATGAGGACTTCATAGCATTGCTGGGCTTCATGGTATTCAGCTGCATCCGGTTAGACTGGAAGCCGACCCCAACATAGTTGGGAAAAGGCTCGGCAGATGATGAATGAGGACTTCATAGAACTCATAAAAGTATCTGTTTTGGCTGAATAAAAATATTTTTGGAATCTACCTTACTTCAGTTACTTGAAAATATGGCTTTTTATGAAAAAAGACTTCCCCCTAACTATACCGTTCCCCTAACTATTAGTTTCCGCACTCAGTCCCTGAGATGGACCATTTGAGTGAGAATTAATTATTCAGAAGTCACAATAATAATATATTTAAATTTTTGGAAAATATTCTCGGTATAGATTGTTGTCACAAAATAAAGTTTACGGAATTATGCTTTGCTTGCCAATGCCTAATTTAATGAAAGCAAAATGTTTTTACTTTGCTTTTGTTTTGAAATATGCTTTTTCTCATTTTGATATATGAATGGAAAATAATTATAAGCCTGTGAAAAACTAAACAATGTTTAGTGCTATTTGTATTTTCTTTGTTTCTCTCTTTCTAGCCATGGCATTTTTTTGTTCAAGTTTTGTGTAGGTTATAGATTTGAAATCCCTGCTTAATATGGAGTTCAAATTTCCAACATAAGAATCACACTTGTATTAATGGAACGGGTAGTCAGAGGTGTATGTATAGAGCGTCTGTCAACATTGTACAAGTTATGTTAAATAAAAGTTCTATGTATTACGGGGCGAACCTCTTACCATCAACAGGGCACAGATCCAGACCAGAACTTACTGACAAATTCAGTTGGATAAACCCATGAACGCTATGCCCGAGCTGGGGATCGAACCTAGTAAAGTTACTAGGTTCGATCCCCAGCTCAGGCATAGCTGTGAGCAGTGCTTGCGTCCACCCAAATGAGACAGTTTTATTTAAAAGCATAACCCACTCTATGCTGTCGCGCAGTCTAGTAAAAACAACACATATTCAAAATCCTATTGGTTTCACAATCAAGAGTAGGCAGGGGTTTTTTAATTGTTTTATGTTGCGCTGAGTTACTGCACTGCGAAACTTGTTTGATATAGAAATGTTTATTTTTTAATGTAATTTTCGCCTTACTAGCGATGTCGTGGTCGTGGCATCAAAATAAACCAATTTACTAATAACACTAAATTAAATAACTTACGTATTATAACATAACATCGAGTAAAACAAGCGACATCGCGGGCGCGACAGGCAGCGTGAGACCCTTGTCGCGCCCACGATATCGCGCCAGTCTGCATGAGCCTTTACCCGAAAGGTTTAGACAGGGGTGTACTATAGTACACCCACATTTTGCCTGTTATGTTTAAGTCCTATGTAATAGGGGCGAGTGCTATCAACCGGGTACAACTCCAGAATTCGGTCTGCTACTGACAAATTCCTGACGGTAGAACCTAATAGCACTTTACCTGATCTGGGAATCAAACTCAGGGGGACCTCATGCTGAGCGGTAGAGCTTGCGACTACTAGACCAACGAGGCAATTGTTGCTGAGC
This sequence comes from Lithophane semibrunnea, assembly GCA_947363905.1. NCBI lineage: Eukaryota > Metazoa > Arthropoda > Insecta > Lepidoptera > Noctuidae > Lithophane > Lithophane semibrunnea. The sequence continues at coordinate 2,042,691 of OX376186.1, read as the reverse complement.
TTGAATAATAATTAAATGTATTTTTATATTGGTAAAAATGATAACTAAATAACATACATAATACATGTAATTTAAAAATCCTAAACCAGTTTAGTTTAGATTTACCGTCATGATTAATTCCATTAACCCTGCATCTCACGCCAAAATTAATAATTAGGGCAGACTACACTGATGTGATATTTTATTAATTTCAAGGATATTTTTGCGTAAATATGCAGTTATTTTGTTGTCTTACTAGCTTTTTCGCGGATTTGTTTAAATATATATATATTTTTAATTGATATTCTCATGGCACTGAAACTATCCGAACACCAAAGACTATTTGGCTTAGGAGGGGAAGGCGTGAAAATTGATTCGCTGTTACAATGTTTAATAGATGTTTAACTTTATTAATAGGCTTGCGTTTCTTAAATATCCATAAGTAATGGTATCTAATGCATATGTCTTTGACAGGATGAAGACCGGCGTTTTCCGTTGGAAGCCGGACTATGATTCGGCAGCTGACGAATATAGCCAGGCCGGTAAGTCTTTTGAGTACCAAGTAAGTTAGCTTTAGTGAGTCTTAGTTCCGTGGGTTCTATAATATACAGTGACGGACTTTAATTTGATGAGCCACCTGGCACTGTTCGTATTTTAGCCGTGTAATGCAAATCAGGTTTATTCGGTTCCCGACACGCAAAGTCATATGTCTTCGTATTAGAAGAAGAAAATTATATTTCATATCTTTACCGGTTGGCTAACCTGGGAGCCAGAACTACAAACTTGACAACAGAGTGACTACCCAAAGCAACAATAAACAATCGTTGCTAGGTTACTGTTGCGATAGTAACGTTAGCGTACGGAGAAATTCTTTGACATCGATATTTCAACTGTCACTGTCTTCAGTTAAGTTTTCAGAATTATTTAGTTAATGAGCTATGATTCAAAGGAGGTCAGTATAAAATAGATTGGATAAACTTAATGCAATTTTTATATTATTTTTATCATTAAGAACTTATTAGTCAACCTCTATGGATAAGACTATTTCCGATTAAAAGTAATTTATTTGTCATCTTGTTTACGAACGTGCGATTTGAGTTCGTGTTTAATCGTGCTATCTCGTGAATGTATGAAACTGTAAAATTGAAAAGTTTGAAGGTGGCTCATCAATTAAAGTCCGTGACTGTACACGAAATCGCTAAACGTTGCGTTTGTTTTTTTACCCGACTTCAAAAAAGGAGGAGGTTCTCAATTCAGTTGTATTTATTTTTTATTGTTTGTTTCCGCAGAACTCGGTCATTTATAAACCGATTTGGAAAATATTTTTTTTATTTGAAAGGAGTAGGAGGAAGTCGTGGCAAAAATGGAAAATACAAAACCAAAGACACCGACTTCTGAAATTAAAGTTATTTTTTACTTTGTAGTGTTTTTTTGGGAGTCGTTTTTTTTCTCGATCATCAATAGTCAGTAGTCGACCTCGCAATTGCGTTACCACTTTTGACAACAATTCCCAGTAGCAATTGACCGCAATGTACGAAATCCGGTCTGGAGGACTTATTTAACTATGAGAATTTTATCATCATTTCCCCCCCCCCTTTTTTCGAGGAAAATTCCGTTTCAACATAGCTACTTAATGTTTTTTCAGCTCAATGCTACCGTATTGCAAGAGATCTGCCGAACTCTAAAGACTGCCACCTGAAGGCATCGGAGTGTTTCAAGAAGAACAATGCGTTCTTCCACGCAGCTAAATCCCTGGAAAACGCCATGATTGTCTGTAAAGAAACTGCTCCGCCTGAGGAGGTTAGTCTGTCCAACCTTCTATCCTGGCTCTATGGTCTTCGGTGAGGTCGTGGATTATAATGGTAAGAGGTACAATTTTTCTCCTTCGGCTGATAACTTTCCAGATGAATTCTATTTGGACATAAGGAATAAAGAGTTTGAATTTGTACAGTATTAAGTATATCTGAAGGTCGCAAAAACTTGTCAACAATGTAAGGAAATTAGAGGTTTCGACGATATTTCTCGATGGCATGTGAAGCCAAGTCAGAGGCCCATGGCGCACAGAAACTCTGACGCCAAGTTAGTCACCTCACGAAAAAAAAGAAGAAGAGGTTGTTGTGACAGATTGAGAACGACATAAGAATGTGAACGTTCTTAAATATACGGGAATTGTCCTTCTGATTTGTCGAATTTTTGTAGGTGCAGAAAAAAAATCTTTGTTTCTGACATTCTCCTTTAAATGTAATACAAAATAAGTGACATGGAGAGTACAAATATCAGCAGGCAGACTTATTTTCGATTAAGTTATTAGTCAAGGTACATACACCCCTAATTAAGGATCGATTTTTCTGTTATTTTTATTAAGTCCAGACAGTTCTATTAGGTACTTGTACCAGACATCCTGTGGCGTTACCTTCGAAACGCCCTCGACGCGTATTCACTGACTGAGCAACAAAGTGCGCGAACAGTCTTCATAATATCGCTCTTATATTAATATTTATTTTGCTCTGTTTGTTATTGACTGGATTGAAAGACTGTTAATCGCCTAGTTTTTATTCCAGTCCAGCATCTATTAGCTGGATTTAAATAGAGCAGCCGCTAGGTGACCAAAAGCCGATCCAGTGCTGGTAGCTTCCAACACTGGATCAATGTAAATTAGCCTTCCAAAGAGATTTATTATTCTTTACAGAGAGGCTATCAGAAGATATGTCATAGAAAAACTTTGATCCTCTGACTCAGTGACGCCATCTGGCAGATTATAGCATAATTACACAATAGCCAAGTTTGCACCATCCACTTTTACCAATCGTCAGATAGTTTGAAGAAATGTAGTAAATTATAATATACTAACAAAAATAAACCGTAGCTATTTCCAGTAATTTTATCACTACGAGGTTTGCAATAAGTACCACAATGTACCACAATACGTCATAATTTCTTAGAAAATAATTTCCTTTTACACACAATGCGACGTGTCATGTGGGGCGTACTTATGACACGAGAAATAGAACTAAACTAAGCGAGGTGCGACCACAGAGTACATTTTTATATTGGGTGCGACCTGTTGCAGTAGATTTCGATCTTGCTCGCTTTGTCCCGTCTATCGTAAGTATATTTAAATGTCTTTAGGTAAAAATAGAATAACTACAAAGATTTTGTTATGTAGGATAGCGTTGAATATCTAACTAATATTATAAACGCGAAAGTTTGTAAATATGGATGGATGTTTGTTACTCTTTCACGCAAAAACTACTGAACCGATTTGGATGAAATTTGGCACACAGATAGTTTATAACCTGGGTTAACACATATTCCCAGGGGATCGAGACATATGCAGGTGAAACCGCGGGGCGCTACTATCCATGATATAAAAATAAGATTTTTCAAGCGGTTTCAAAACTTTCTAAGTACTTACTAAAATTTTTGAAATCCGATGAGAAGTTTCGGATGACGAACTTACAAACTTCACCTCTTTATATTATTAGTGTAGTTAATATTTTGTTGTACCATACCCACTGGTTGACATGATTACCAGGCATTCAGAGAAAGTTTTAAAGCAAAAGTTAATAACAAACATTTGAAAGATTTCTGCATGGGTTGATCCAGTCGAGCGATGTCTACTATAAAATTAATTCATTCTGTCTAGGAGGGATAGTAGTAGTATTAGTAGGTAGTAATGAATACCCTTCGTTAGCATCATGGAGTACACTGATGCGGGGGCACCACCCACGTTTCTAGATAACACGAGAGGAGGACCCGCGCGGGCTGCGACTTACGTGGGGTGGGCGGATTCCTCCCGCCGGTCATCATACGATTCAATACACGAAATTAATTGGACACTGCTTTGTTACGTCTATTTCGGGAATATAATTTTGGTAAGGGCAACAAAAAATACACATTTTTGACACATGTCGCATAGTACGGAAAGTCCTACAGTTAGATTTAGACAACAATTTCAATGCAATACAAAGTACCCAATCTATCTACTCAAACTTAAAATCCCACCTCGATCTAAAGCTGAGCGTGAGATTAAAAAAAAACTGAGAAAATAAATTTATAAATAATTATCCTTGCAGATTTATAACCTGGCCTCGGAGTCTGCCAATCTGTACCAGCAGCATGGCTCCGGTGATAGCGGTGCCAGTGTGCTCGACAAGGGAGCCAAGATCTTAGAGGGGACCTCTCCGGAACTTGCCGTCAGGCTGTTCCAACAAGCCGCTGATGTTTCCTCCGTAAGTCAGACTATCAGACCTATATCTAGTTCGTTGAAAATGCCAGGTTTGTACGTCGCAAGCAACTTCTCATAAGAAGTGCAACAACTGCTCATTTCCAGCATCGTATGATCTGTCGCATCGCAGTGCTTGATCGATTATTATTATTTTATTTTTTGGTCGTTTGTATCCGACCTCTTTTTATTTATACCTACTAGGCTTACTCAAACTCAAACTCAAAGCATTTATTTCAATTAAACCATGTGCAGGCACTTTTGAATTTTCAAGGAGTCGGTCAGTCAGAAATATGAAGCTATTTGCCCATTCCAAAGCGTAGTAGGTACCTATGGAGAAGAACGGGCAAGAAACTCCATGGACACTCTTTTAAATCAAAATATTGTTACAAAATATTGGTTACATCATTCATGTTGAAATTATACATGTGAGAACAATGTAGAAAGCTCGTTAAAAGCGTCCGCAATTATAACATAAAAACAAATCAAAAATTAAAATAAGCCATGGCAGCTAAGAGATGACCGGCAATGACATGACAACTGACGGCGCCCGTTCACGAACATGACGCATGGATCAGCACCATTCAGCTCAACCATTTTGAAGGGAGCTAAATGATCCAACACACGCGCCACCATCAGCGAGACATTTGAGTGAGCATGACATTCCCAGCCGCCAGGGCACATTCAAGTGGAATAAAGACAAATTACCCGGTAAATGGCTCTATAGTACATAGTACTCACACCTGTGCTATGCAATTATATAATACAAAGGAAATTGAGTTTATACAATGCAAAGATGGTCTTACAATCTTCAGCAGCTCCAACATTATTTTCGAATGTTAATTAGTTAGTTGTGGTTGTGGAGCAGGACCAGCATTAAGCCAAGCATTTTTATCAGAAATGTAATCCTCCAACTTATAATATGCCTGCCTGCATAGTGTGCGTTTTATACAAGTTTTGAATTTCGTCTCGTTCGTACTATATTGACGTTGAGTTTAGTAATTTGTTTGCATTATTATTTTTTAGATTATAATTTTAGTCGTGTGCGGTCGGTATTTATTATTTGGTAGTTGTTGTTTTGTTTCCTGTTTTTCATTTTTTTTAAAGAATGATTGATTATATAATATTAAAACAAATAATATTGTGTTGTCAAGCCAGTCAAAGGAAGGAAACTAATACTAACTGACTTAATAGACCATTTGTTATTTGTTTTCCAGACCGAGAGCAGTCAACACCAGGGCTCGGAGTACATCAGCAAGGCGTCCCGCATTCTGGTCAAGTTACAATGGTATAAACGTTTTGTTACGCTCATCCGACCGTGGGAACTCAAACATTCATCCTTCTTAGATTTAACCTAATCTTCTTAGGACCCTCGCCCACGGCGACTATTTGGAGCGATGCTGTCGCACGTTTTGTAAACGCGCTTCTGCGTCGCTACTATCACGCGTTAGTCGCGTTTGCAACGTACAACAGAAACGATGGGCGAAGGTACACAGCCAGCGACAGCATCGCGGCTGTATCGAATACACATGCGCGACAGCATCGCTACTGCATCCCTATAAAAAGTCGCCGTGGGCGAGTGAGGCCTCTTAGCTTGTCGATGATATACAACACCATACTTATTTTTGCCTTCAAATAGTTGCTGTTTTCTTGTTTTGGGAATGGGTATATTCACAGTCTCATGATACATTTCAGGTGTTCTCAGGGATGGCAGCAAAGTCAAATATTTTTTAAAGTAAGCCATTAAAAGGCATTTTCGAGGGTTGTTGACGTTAATAGAATTGATTCTGGTTGCCCCTTCTGAAAGGACCGGAAACTCCATAGTTGCTTGCCTCTGTAATTACAGATTTCTTGAGGCGTCGGGAATTTACCCATAAGCGGGCCGTTCGCTTGTTTGCCATCGAAAAACGAAACTAATGAAACACCTACACTGATTTCAGGTACGACCAAGCCGTTGACAGCCTTCGTCGCGAGATCGGCTTCCACCAAGAGTCTGGCAACACCGGTGCGATCGGGAGGCTCACCGTCGCCATAGTACTCGTCCAACTCGCTAGGGGCGACACTGTGGCCGCTGAAAAGGCGTACAAGGTGGGTTTGCTGTAACCTCGCCTTTTCATCCACATACAAGTTGTGATACTTGTTTCAACAAAACTTGTGAAACACTTGTCCGAGACATGTCACGTCACAATGTTAGGCGCGCATAATACTAATGTTTCGATTAAAAGTTTCGGCATTTTTCTCAGGGATCATTGAATTAGTAAATATCAGCGCCATCTAGTTTTTGTTAAATTAACAAATATGTATTTACGGACTTATATAAAACTGCGGCTTTTCTGGCAAGATTTACTTACAGATGTATTAACCATTTCCAGGAATGGGGTAGCAACTGCGAAGTGGCAGAGATGCAGACCTTAGAGCAGATCCTGCAGGCTTATGACGAAGAAGACCGCGAGTCAGCCAAGCGCGCGCTGGCCAGCTCCTTCATTCGCAACATGGACGTGGAGTACGCGCGTCTGGCCGCCACTGTTCCGCTGCCCGAGGCCATGGAACCGGCTCCAAGGGCCGCCGTCAGGGAAAACGCGGCCCCCTCCTATGTCAGTCCCAATGCGCAGTCTACTACCACAGCGGTAAGTCATCATTGTCTGCCCTTATCCCAATTTACTTGAGGTTGGCGCAACATGTCTTTTTCTTCCATACTTGTCTATTAGTCGTCATCTCGGTAGTCACCCCCTTTATAGTCTTTATCTACTTAATAAAAATCTTAAATTCGTTCATCCACTGACAGACAACGCCCAACATAAATCTGTGCGTAACTTATTTTCGTAACCGATTAAAACTAATCTGTTTCATTTTGACAGTTCAACGTCCAACATTAATTGCGTTAGTTACGTTGCTGAGCAGATTTTTTTTTCGAACTTTTGAAGCAATGGATTTGTTATTTGTTTTCAGATTTGTTTCGATTCAGATCCTGATTGATCGTGTATTGCGCAATTAGGGTGCAGGGGGCCAGTTCTCTTACTTATAAAACGTTCACATTAGTTCACATTCAAGTCGCAATCTGTCAAACTTGTCAAATATTTTGAAAAATAAGGGAATTTCCCCGCCGGTGTGAATAATTAATAATAATATGTAAATATGGATAATCAATTCATAATCATATTTTAGTTAGAATTATTGTTCTCAAATGTCATGATTTAATAAAATATGACATTTGAGAGGGTAATCATTATGAACTTAGAGGGTTGTATAGATCATTTGAATGATTATAATTCTGTAAATCCATACTTTTTACGGGCGGTCGCGAATCTTAATTTGTTCAACGTACAACCGAGGAAATAATTAGAATTTCGCAGGTAGCTTGGCGCTTCGTCTTGCTCCGAGCCAAGGCGTCTTTTCGTTATTCAATATACTAAAATATTATTTCCTCTTTTCCAGGATGTTTCGAATGAGGAAATAGAAGAGTCCCCGTACGAGCCAGTGACATACGTAAAGAAGTCTGATGACGAAGACGGCTTGTGTTAAATGTTCATTAGCCGTAGTTTCGTGTTTAGTTGCCTGTTGCCTACCCCGTCGATGGTGATAGCGCGGTAATATAAGAATAATTTCATTATAAAGACACGTGGACGAAGCAAAAGGATTATTGAGGCCGACTGTCATTCTGAATTTCGACAGATCATTATTTCGACAGCATCTCAATTTTGAAACACAATAGTTCGACGACTCATTGCTTCGACAGAACACATCTTCGAAGAACACTACTTCGACAGACCATACTTCGACAACACACACCTTCGAAGAACACTACTTCGACAGAACACTACTTCGGCGGATCTCTATTTCGACGGGACGTACCTTCGACATAATACTTAAGTAAAACAATCGCTTACGACGAAAAAAAACAATTTAATTCTGACTACTAGTTAGTCAGAATTAAATTGTTTTTTTTTCTTTTTCTTTGTATTTTCTTCTGTATGCTTTTTATTTATTTTCAAAGTTTTAAACATGTTCATTTTTTCTGTTGAGCAAAGTATTCCACCTCCTATGCCAGCTTTCGATTGAATTCTGTGTCGATGGAAATCACATCCATAAGACATAATTGAAAACTATTTATTTCTGTTTTGATTGACGTATGTGTCTGTACAGGTTGTTTAATGTAGGCATTGAGGTATGTACCCCACAAGCGGGTTACACGACATTGGTCAAGTCTGATATTTGCCAAATCGGCAATTCGTCAAATTGACCTTTGTTTATCATATTACCAATTGTGATGTTATAAAAGCTGTTATTACTTTGTCAGTCGTTAGAATATAGCAGGCTGATTTAATTCAAATCAATTACAAGTGAATCATTTTCATTCAAACCAATCATTCATATTTAAAGTTGAGAAAATGCGAAGTTGTCATATTTTTTTTTTGGACTAGTAGTCAGAATTAAATGGTTTTTTTTTTCGTCGTAAGCGATTGTTTTACTTAAGTACTATGCCGAAGGTACGTCCCGTCGAAATAGAGATCCGCCGAAGTAGTGTTCTGTCGAAGTAGTGTTCTTCGAAGGTGTGTGTTGTCGAATTATGGTCTGTCGAAGTAGTGTTCTTCGAAAATGTGTTCTGTCGAAGCAATGAGTCGTCGAACTATTGTGTTTCGAAATTGAGATGCTATCGAAATAATGATCTGTCGAAATTCAGAATGACAGTCATTGATGTCACGTGACGTATGCTTCTGCTTACCTCCATAGAAAAAGGAGTTAGTTTAAACCAATAATAATCTGACCTGGTGAAGGCTAGATGCGAGAAGCACGGAATCGATCGAAGTGGCGGTGCTCGATTATTAATAATAATCTGACGGACCCATATATCTGCTAAACAAACTGATCAATAAATCCGGTATGGTAATATTACCGTGCTATCATCACGAACTCATCATCTTGTGGCTATAAAACCTCCTGTATTATTTGTATATAGACTATAACGCGGTTAATTTATCGCTCCGCCCCATAGCGCACCCATTTTACACAAAAAATCTCCAAATAATGACTTATAGTCTTGTGACTGATCCCAACGGGATACCTATGCAAACATGTGTATGTATTTTTGCGTAGCTATGAAAATTAGGGGTAAAAACTGCAATCTGCATCAGGCTTTACACTAGATTTAAAGCAAAGCAGTTTTAAATCTAGTGTTTATTATCTGTTTGGCATGTCTTGTAAACTTTCAGGCCAAGAAAGGGTTTATAAAAGTTACTATTTGACAGAATTTTACGCGCTGGCGAAGTACGTAGATATCTTGTCCAACATTCCAATTTAAAAAAAGAGGGTGTTTGCTCGGTAGAGTGAAAACTTTCGACTGAAGCCGGGTATACCCGATTCAGCGTCACCGGCTCGAGCTAAACGGTTCGGTTTCGTTCACTGTTAACAAAGAGCGATAAGTGCGTCTAAAGAAGTTTTCACCTCATAAATGTTATTAAATTCAAAAATCAATAACTAAAGCAATAATAAAGTAACAATTTTGGACAATCTTAAAGTTTTTGGAACGTCTTATTGGCCCTAAAGAACGAGCGTACGATGTACCTAAAGCAATATTTAAACAATTAAATTGTTATAAAATGATTCGTAATGTCTAACTCGCTGCCTCCTTGAAGTCGCTTCTTACATTCCTGTTAGCACTCGTCGTCAATTGATCTTTATGACTATAACATACTTTAATGGATAGACAGTCACTTAAGACATAGAATATGCTGAAAATAGCAAGCTTTATTCATAATAGGTTTCGTCAAATAGGAAATCAATTAAATCGCACTTCCATTCCAGTCTACCTAAACGATAATTTATATTATTGAGATAGTTATCTGACCATAGGAATCTAGTTTCTAGGCAGCTAACTATGGCCTCAAGATAGCTCTGTTAACATACTTTTGATTTTCTGATCAATCAATCTGCCTAGCCTTTTCCCAACTATGTTGGGGTCGGCTTCCAGTCTAACCGGATGCAGCTGAACACCTGTATTTTACATGGAGCGACTGCCTATCTGACTTTCACCAGAGGCCACCCAGACCGGACACAATACTGGTTATGGAAAGAATACACTTTGGATTTATGTTGGTTTTCCATTTTACGAAATAATTTATCCTAATTACATGTTTCTTAAAAAAAAACATTTAATATCAACGTGCTTATAAATACCATTAACATAAATAAACTTAACATTTAGGTAACTCATATTTATGATATTATTATACCAATCTCTCTATATTACAAGAACTTCATAGTTAATATAAAAGGGAGTAATATAATATACTTACTGATTTTTCTATTATGTATTATACCTGTATTTTATTAAATTCTGCTACATCTTATACTGTCTCCTTCATATAAATTAGCAGCTGATCCCCTTTCGTTTGAGGTCAGGCTGCATAAGTGTTGGCGGCATTTTGATACAAAACCTCGTTGAAGTTTAAAGATAATTTTATATAATATATAAATAATAAATATGTATGTAAGACTTAGTTTTTAATCTAGACCCTACATTTTCTTTACTTTGTTACTAAAAATGTAGGTACCTCCTGATAAAACGGCAGTTATAATTTCAAGACACTGTTTGTGTAGTGACTTAAATTTCTTAGATACAACAGTCTTATTGGTCTGGCATACATAACGACCTTTTATTAGGGCTAGCAACGACATATCGCCACTGAAATATCTATGAAATTTCATCTCATGGCGTATTGGTATCTACAAGTTACTGCTCGTTTTTTAATCATTGCCATTTTATTTATTTTTAGTAGACTGACACATGGCTTCTGTAAAATTTTATTATCTCGACTACATAATTTTCTAAAAATGTAAGTCCCATCTCCTTTCTAAATTTTTTGAGACAAATACTGTGTCAAAGCAATTGTTGAGATATTATTATGCAAAATGGAAGCCAGTTAATTATAAGTACTGTGGCGCATTTATTTCAAATAACGCACGCTTAGGTACTGACATAGGTACTCACAAATTGTATTATCCGATAAGCCTGCACTGTTCTGTACTGAGTATTAACAATCTGATGTTATGTTCAATCCCTAGTTAGGCCTAAATCGATTTTAAGGGATTCATACAAATATATACAATATTAAAGGGGTTAGTGTATAAAAAAAATACATATTATTTTCAAAATATTTTATAATTATCTAAATATTCTATTTTCTCGTGCTGTTTACTGCATTACTCATATATTCCGGAGACATTTACTCAAGTAAATAGTCGGTAAAGTTGAAGATCCCTTAAAAGTCGTTGTATTTAAGCTGTGCACTTCTATCACAACGTAAGCCATCAGAGGTAGATTTTATTCAATGTGTGATAACAAACTTGCGCTGTAATGATAGCCTCGCTGATTTGCGCCGATATCGATGTCAGTCAGTCCTGCAAGTTTTGATGGCGAAGAGCTTCGACCACCATCTTGAGAAGCTACCGCTCACCGGCTGGAATATGAGTGCTTTTTGCAATGCCTGTACACACGGCTACACATCAAGCTATATAATATATAATGTATAAAATTAGTTTATGCTGATCTCGCAATGTATAGAATTTCCGTACTATGCGCTGTCAGCTTATACTGTAATGTATAGCTTGATGTGTAGCCGTGTGTACCTAAGCTGTAAACTGTAGGCTAAAAGGAGAATTTAACAATACAACACGTACTTACGAATACGATTTTCTTGATGATCCGTGAGTTTGTCATCACGCTACGTATGAAGTAGACCTGTGCCTATTTTGTGCTTATATTGATAAAAAATATTATATAAAATATAACGTATTGTTATATCAAATCAATGTAGTGAGAACTAGTGATATAAGTGTTAGAGCGTCGACGAATAGAAGTTATTTGATAGGGAGTTCATTCAAGCTCAAGTGCCGTAGTCGAAATGTGCTTGTTATAGATTTTCGCTAGGTGTTTCTATGTAACTTTGTGTTTAAGTAATATATTTTCGTTGTAAGATGATAATTTGTACAGTTAATTTAATATTAAGACACTATATTTATATTATTGTTGTTGTGGAATTATATTTTTTCAATTTTGTTATTTTTCTTAGTTGAGCGTTGTTATAATTTGGTATAATTATATTGTTGGAGGTAACATTTGGGAATGCACTGTTGATTAATAGCAAGTTTTGCCAATTATTTTACGTTGGTCAGTTTGCTGACTATAATATAAATAAGTTGATGTTCCCAAACTCAATTATATTGGCTCAGGATATTTATAAATAGTTTTGCTAAGTTGCCTTTTAAATGAACGTATGATCGTTTTCACCTACATCCCCTAAGTTTAAGGGTTTCCCAGCATGGTTAGGGGGCTGTTAGAAAGTGGCAGTTGGCTTACAGTAAGGGGTCAGTTAAACGTTAACTGACTCGTTACTGTTGGTGAAACAGAAACAACCTTCTAGCAGCCCCAACCGTGCTTAGGGGATCCCTAAACTTAGAGGATGTCGGTGAAAACAGGCATTAATCTTGCTTGCAGTCTTATAATCAACAGTGCGTAAGGTAAGGTCATATATTATTCACTACGATAATACGAGAAAACAACAGATTACTTATTGGACGGAAATAATTACTAATCTCAATTTCCAAGATTCAAGTTAGTAATAATACCCAGAAGAGTAATTTAAACCAGAAATGTAATTAAGCGTTACATTAAGACTTGTAATATTGGGCTTCCACTTGTGAACTGTCCTACTTTGCAAAGGAGGGCAGTGTCCTTCGACCGTAGATTGTTAAATTGATATGCGCACAATTAGCACGTCATAATGCTTCTCTCTTAGAGATAAATGATGCGGATAACACTAAAATAAATTGTTTCTCGTAATATCGTAGTGAGTACTTTTAAGAAAGACGTGTCACTATAAAATGTATGTAAGATTGTTTGTAATGAATTAAATAAATGTAAAATTTAATCAATCCTAGTGGAGTTTTATTAAAAACTAAATGAATGCAATAATAATACAAAATTATACCTTACTTTTAATTTATATCATAGGAATAACTTTTAAATCTAGGTATTTCGTACATCACTAATGTTTGACATGCATTATTCGTTCACAGAAGAACTGAAAGGCATGAACAGATGTGCTTGGAGGAAGACATTGTCCTGCAGTGAGACATTACAAGCTAGATAGACAACTTTGCCACTTGAAAAAGGACATTGTTACCCTGTGTTTACACCAATACACAAGTTGTGATAATTGCTTTCGTATCATACTTGTATTGGCGTTGTTTCAGACATGTTAAGTTGTCCACATTTTTGGCAATTTGCCTACAAGTTTTGTATATGTCATCGAAAGATTGTGAGAACTTAGAATCTATCGGTATTATTTCCGTTAGGTTATAAACTGACGAAAAAAATGTGAAATGGGTTAGGTTAGGTTATAACAACTGTGACCATGACCAATAGCACGCGAGCCGAGCGAGGGAAGCGAGCGGTGCCGCGGCAGCGGCCTGCGAGCGCTACTTGCAAGTTGCTCGCAGTTAGGCAGGCTATTTAGTATTAGGGCAAGGTGCGTTACGTGGCAAGCAAGTTTGATAACAGTTCACAATTTGTCGGTTTCCCATGGATAGGATTATAAACTATCGAAAAATAATGCTTTAAATTATAAATAGTTTGTTGCAGTTCACAATTTTTCGATAGTTATAAACTAACGAAGTTCATAAACGGTGAATATGACATGAATACAACTTGTTTTAGGTGTAAACGATAAACCTTGATTTATTATCAAAAAAGTCTCCACTACACGCAGAGACATACATCGAAATAAAAAGTTTTCACGGTATACCGTTTTGTTTGTGCAATTTGCACAAGTAATATGGAGCGTGTAGCCGGACCATGCAACATGTACACACAACTACACATCAAGCTGTACATTTCTAGTATAAACTGACCTCACATTGTACGGAAATCCTATACTATACGAGATCAGCATAAACTGGAAATGTATAGCTTGATGTGTAGCCGTGTGTACATTCATTTTCCTGTTTTATTATACAGGACCATATTAGGTACTATTACTGTGTAAGCAATATTTATATGCCTTCCAAGGCAGTACATATTGATACGATATATTTTTATGTATAACACCATGAACCATATCTGTATACTACATAATGTGTCACGAATAAATAAATTGGAACATTATTACGTAGGATTCATTCTCATTTTTTATGTTAGAACTATATTATCAAAATACAATGACACTAAGATTAATCATTATAAGCTGTGGTTAAGTTGGCAATGACAAACTCGAATTCATTGATTGTAGGACATAATCAAATGTAATAGAACTAAGATTACATGGCATTAAAAATCAACTCAAGTAAATAATTACTATGAGAGGCTATAGAACTTGTGTTGTGATTTTGTATTTAATGATGAATGGTTCTAAGACATTTTCTAATATGGGTTTATATTACCTGAAATAAATAATTTTTCGTTTTTTCATATTCCCATAATATTTCATGCCAACTATTCCATTAGTAATTTATACATTCACTTAGGCCTAAATCTACTAAAATTTTCTTACTACGAGATCATGCTGTACATAGCTAGAATTCGATTTGATATTTACCGAGAATTCATATGAAAAATAATATGCTATATAAAGTATTTTTTTTCCGTTCACTGATCTGTTAGGTTTTCGGCATCATCACTGGTGGTAAAGCAAAAACTGAATCAGTCGTAATGCTCAGTTTTAATTTTAAATGTTAAGTGATATTGGCACTAGCCTCGTTATTAAGATGCGCAAAGGTAGCCCGCAAAATTCAAATTTTCTATGTTTTTTTGCAATTTTCAGGTCAGTGACAAGTAATATGTTGATTTAAAAAAAATACGAGTTGAGAACCTCTTCCTTTTTTTTCGTCGGTTAAAAATATGATTCGCGGCCGTAACAAATGTCTTTACATAATTATAATCATTAGAATCAGCAATACAACTCTCTAAGTAAGAAAAACTGCAAAATGTCATGATTTCATGAAATAGTCATTCAATGCACTTATATGAAGTTAGAAGAGTTGTATTGCTGTTTAATGATTATAATTCTGTAAAGCCATATTTTAGCCATTGTTACAGCCGTGAATCATATTTTAATCAACATAAAACCTGACACTGACCTGCAAATTGTAAAAAAACGTAAGAAAAATTGAATTTTGCGGACTACCCTGAAGCTTTCGCCTTCAAAGATGAACAAACCAGTTGAAGAACAAATGAAATATCACTTAGAAATACTACTAGGCAAATAATATTGATTACAGTTTTAGCAATCTTAAAATAAGCTGCCATATAATATTTGTTTTAAAGGTAAACTACAACATAATTTATTATTAAACCACCACATAGAATGATTATTTACATCTAGTACAACAAGCCTGCCGCAAGTCAAATACAGCGGTATAATATACCTTTCTACTACATTCATTAGAATACTTCTTACAAGTCATTGGGTGATTGATACATAGATATAATTTAATACCCCACAACTCACAAGATACTTCTTGGTGACAGATATATCATGGCATTGCATACCGTATAGACAAATAACTATGACAAAATATATCCTATGCACATTTTTCATACAAGTATATTACGATTCAAATTATAAGGCATGGCCACACTACTGGGAGGCTGCAGCACGGCACGCCCGCCGCATGCAGCAGTGCGCCCGTGGTGCACACAAGGCCTAAGCCAGATTATAGTGTGGCATTCTGAGAGTTAAATCTTTAGAGTTATTTTATCATGAGATTTAGAGCATAGCCTCAATTGAAACTCAACTTAACATATTGGGACTTAATACTGTGTACATACAGCTGATTATGAAGTGCTAGGTACACTCACAGATCACCCGATACACACATTTTTGTAAAAAGATGAGCTTCTGTCAGTAGAACTAAAAACTACAATACCACAGTAGGTAAATATAGTGTTGTTACTTCTCACAAAATTAACAATAATCTGATATAAATTAAAGAAGTTTTGTTTCATCCATTATGTCAGTAGATAGCAAATTAAAATATAATAAAATGTCTGGTGGTAAGGAGGAGTTCTATAGTCCAATTGCCCATTTATTGTTAGTCCAATTGCTCGAAGATTACAAATGAAAGACGAAGCAGACGGCCCCCAACCGTCACTCAACATAAAGAACTAGAAATCTATTTTTAGCTCAACAATGACTGCAGTTGTATGATGCACTTTAAATCTCTGGAGAAACTGAAGATTGGTCATCTTCAGTTTTGTGAGAAGAAACAAACAAAAACCTACCAGTCTAAATCTATGCCTCTACAATCTATGCATAAAATCTATGATTGTATATTTTTGTGACTGAACATAGTGTGTATGTATGGCGCCACCATCGGTGGGACGGACGACGTAGATTCCGGAGCTTGTTCCTTCTCTTTAGTGTTTTTTGTCTTTCTAAATTGAAAACCATTTTTCCTGAGTATCTTCCTGAGCGTTTCCCTTGAGCCTTTGAAGTTGATCTCTTCCTTTAATATCTGGAGGAGTTTGTTGATAGTAGGTACTTCTTTCTTGAAAGCGTAGAACTCGTGGATTTTTCTGCGAATCACTTGTAGGTCATACTCATCGACTTCTATCTTGCCCTTTGTTCTTACACGTTTTTTTGGCGATTTCTTCAGAGATTCAGGGTCCAGCAGACCCTGTTCTACGAGCCTTGCTTCTTTCACTATGTTCAATACTGTGCGTTCAGATACACCTGAAAATATAACAAGATATAGAGCTCAAATTGACTAATTCAAAGTAAATTAGGATATGCAAATGTTTGTATCAAAACTTGATAGTTAAGGTTTAAAAATTCATGTTTACATAAACATAGTGATTTATTTTATTCAATATCAATTGTTCAAATGGAATTGGTGATTTGATAATTAGTCACCAACATATTAATGTTCTTATTCTATAGCAACAGTAAAATTAGCAGTGCAATTTTATTCAAATGTATGCATACATTTTTTTCATCTGTGATTCTTATCACTGTATGACAAGATATAGGATGTGCAGGCAGGATTAGAGGGGGAATTGGCTGTATGGATTAGTTCTTTTCCTTAAGGTGCATCAACATATCACGCAGCTATATTTACACCACCTGCATTTACACTATAATTGTACTACTATTATGTACACCTCAAATAATATTATTATGGCTGTAATCCACAATGTGTATCAATCTAGTTATAGCATTAATAGCCAATTAAATTTTTTTTCAAGAATAAAGTAATTTTAAATTCTCTCTTAAAAGGTAATTCTTGACAGTAGCATTTTCACATACTATGCATAATGCATTTTTTTATAATTTATCTATCTACAGACTTTACACTGTTCAACCTATTAACGCAAGCCAAGTGCAAAATATTAAGTGATAGACACAGCTTGCAATGACAATATAAAATCAAAGATAAATAAACAGAAATGACACATAATTTTTACACAATTTTAACAAGACAATAGTTGACATCATGCGTTGCACAGTTACTGTAATGATTATCTATTTACAGAATTGGCACTTGCATTTTTGAATAATGCCTATTGAATATAGCTAACATGAGGAGACAAAAATCACGTAAATGCATTCGCTATGTTACCGCTATCAATTTTGTAAGCATCAATGTAGGATCTCATTTTTAAATCAGTTAATATTATTAGGGCGAATGTTAATTACATACACTGTACTGTAGCAAACAATACTATTTCTTTGAGTGTGGTATGGAGATGTAGTCCTTACGCCCGTGAAATAATAATATTAACATAAGGTTTTTTAAGCAACTAAAGATTATTCTAAATTATAATGAAGCAGTTGCTAGCTTTTGGCAGTACCACCAATGCATGCCATACTTTTTAATGTTTGCCGCTTTAGGACCCCATTTTCTAATATACATAATACATTTAATGCAATGGCTTAATGCGTACTAAAAGTAAACATGATGAAAGGGTAACTTTCATTTAACAAAGACGCTAAAATGCTGTGGCAAGTTGTATGGAAAGTATTTAAAACGCATACGGTGTTTTAACGCTTAAAATTTACTAAGAACATATATACGTTACTGATTAAACGATTATTATTAACTTACATACGGCAAATTATTATAAAAAATAACATGTCTACAAACCCGTAGCGGCAGATACTCGAACATAAACTTTACTCAGTGGTATTATTGGCACTTGCATTCGTTTTTCCTCGTCCATAAACTCCTTTACTTTCAGTATTATCTCCCGAACTTCAGTCGTGATATTCTTCGGCATTTTGTAGCTTAATTGTTGTGGTTTTTCAAACAAAAACAGTGACTGAAGCACGATTATAACAAACACTGTACTCTGTGGCAAACACTAACACAGCCCCAAATGGCCATTTGACTGTTGTCACTTTGTCAGAGTGACATTTTATCAAAAATGGCGGCGGGCATTCTCGCAATAGGGTTGCCAAATGTATTTTAGATACGCTGACAAATAATATTAAAAAAAAAATTACGACTAAATAATTTTTTAACACAATAACCAGTACTGCTATCTAAAAAGTTTTTTAAGGGTCAGCGCACACCGAACTGCAAAATACTTGCGTATGGTCGAGCATGCAGGCGGCATGCTCGACCCTCCGTGAGCAAGCTCCGTTGAAATGATCTGGGTAGCACAAAAATCGACTTGTGGACGGGGATTAAATAATAAAATAATAAGATAATATTTTATTCAAAAATAACAAGGCATAAAAATTATCCTGTGTTTCAGGCGAGAAGAGCTAAAAATAGAGTTATAATATAAATAAATAATCAACAAGTTGACAATAGATCACTAACTATGTTGAATAACTTAATTCTTAGTTTCTAAATTCGAAAAATACTTATCTTAAGTGAAGTTTGTACATTCGAATATTTACTTTAACACAGTCAGTAAATTCTCTGTATCTTCGTAAGGCATACTTTGGAGAGCATCCTTGAGAGTTCTCTTACAATTTATGTGGTTCAGGGAATAAATGTTCGCTTTCGAGTTTAGTCTATTATAGAGAAGAGGACCGAGGTACAGGTAAAATTTGGATACAAAAGCATGTTTAGTTGTATTTTGTGGACAAACTATATCTTTACGTCTTTTATTAGTATTTGCAGTGCTGTGCAATTTGGATGTGCTAGGAGTGATTGCTGATGGAGTGTATGTATACTGAGGAACCGATATATTATAGGTCTGTTTTGATGTACGGAGAAAAGTTGCTGTCTTCGCTTTCATCTATAACATACGCAGACGTATTCAAAGATTCATGGTCGTGTATTTAATTTTGCAATATATGGCAATAATTGTCATAAGTTTTAATTCGATGTTTATGGAAAATCAAAAGCAACAGCGAAAAGCATAACTTCATAATTTTTTTACAGAGTGAGTAGGTGGTTGTTTCTCAACTTACGGTAGTAGTATTTTTTTCTACTATTAGATAGCGTTGTTATTAATTGAAAAAAAAAACACTCGTTTCAAGTCGTTTCGATTTCCTGCGTTGTTCCAATTGCAGCCGTTCCGTATAAGTGGCGTTGGCTACTCTATTCCCTAATAGCTATTGGGCTAGCGTGCACCTTGGTATATCATAATCATATAAAATAATGAGCGTTCAATAAATACATGGTAAGCCTATCCAATAAATAAGTACAAGTACACAGTATAATTTAAATAATTGAGTGCCTAAACGACCGCTCGCATGTATCACCACTAGATGGCGCTGCTAGTCTCATTCGGCCTGTCCAGGGGCTCGTAGCTAATTAACAACAGCCGAGCCGAAGCCGGTGGTCCATGCTTGGATGATCATCCTTAACATACCGAGACCTCTCGATATCTCGGAAAGCGGATAAGCCGTTGGTCCCGGCTGTCATTCGTACATCTTTGACAGTCGTTACGGATATTCAGAAGCCCGAAAGTCTGACAACCAGTCTTGCCAAGGGGTATCGTGTTACCCAGGAACTGGGTTGTGGAGGTCAGATAGGCAGCTGCATCTGGTTAGACTGGAAGCCGACCATTAAAAAGTTCAAGTTCTTCTTTTTAATATTTTTTTGTTCATAATACACCCCTTTGCAAAAAAAACGGGCACCTTAACAGTCATTGGCTTTTGTATGGATAATATTAATATTTTTACCATGTTATTAGCATAAATGACTAGTAATTTGTTTTATTCAATAAGAATGTAGTTTTTTGGGTACACCCCTCTTCCAGCAGCGCTACAATTTTACTAGCTCTTATTGCTTTTTCTGCCATCACAATCGACACAAAGATATCACTTTTTAAGTCACAATAAGGCTGGATTATGCGACAAACATAAATTATTCTACTAAAAATAACGAGAAGTTGCCAGGATAACCTTCTAACCGCAAACCTGCAAAATGTTAGTAAAAGTCACAAACGGAAAACGGGATTATTATTGTTTTTAAACAAAAGTTTCGAATTTGGAATTAACTTTTTACTTACCGAGACTCTTTATTAAGTGCCAGTAACATAGTTTGGCTATTAAAACCTCTTTACAATTAAATGATTACCAATAATGTACAAAACTCAAAACCGCCCGTTTTTTTTGCAAAGGGGTGTATTTATTTATGTCTGTTGTTGACGATAAAATAGCTTAGGTAAAATCCATAGGTTTAGGTAGTTAAAAAAAAGGGTACACAAAAAGCCACGTGACTCCTAGATTCTAAACCTTTTATTTCAAATGTTGATTGAAATCATATTATATAGAGTCACATATTAAAAGGCTCTATTCTGAATCTGAATCTGATGAACTATCTGTCACAATATGATGAACAGTCTGTGTAATAAAGCGTTCAGTGGTATCATCAATTATTTTATCTAATTTAAACAATTTCTGTTCTTCTTTTAGCGCTGCCAACAAAGGCGTCTGGTTAACCGACTAAACGTAATACCTGCGACTTCAGTTTCCAAACTACGTCACAGTTGTAGGTACTCTTTATTTTAGCGAAGTTATCTAATTCGTTGTATTTTCTAAAAGGTTTGGGGAATCTGTCTTTTTGGGTTCTTTATAATAGACAGATTACAAAATATTATATCATTTTTATTAAATCTAACAAAAAAAATGTGCTCAAGCAGTTACATCTACGAAGAGTAAATGATAAAGCATACTATAATAAAAGAGGAAACTATCCTGTGATCGATTAATTTTGCTATAACGTACTTAGTTTTAAACAAGAAAGTGTCAACTATAAAATACCCTTTTTACGATTTGTTTACCTCTTTTTATACAACCTAAACCTTTAGAGTATAGGTACTTACATTGGATAAACTTCCTACAGGTACTAAATTAACTAAAAAACTAAATTAGGGACTACTTATTACTATATTAATTATTTGTATTTTTAAGTATGTTTAAAGTAAAGTCTTTATATTTTGTTCAAATGTGAAAAAATCACCAACGTTAATAACGCAATGAATGTGGCTATACTGGGTAAGGCATTGCGATCGATTGGCATTCATGTGTGTTACATAATTATCCCGTTGGTTACTAACGTGTGGTGGATTGCTGGGAGATTAGGAAGTAGTATGGGATGGCATAAAACCAGCACACAATTTTTACATACTTATTCCAACAATTTGCACCTTTGCCAGCATTATCGACTGTTTCTGACTTTAATTACTTTAATTACATTTTAAAGTGACTATACTGGACAATATTTTATAGTGACTATCAATATAGGACATCTTTATTTCTTTAATAAATAGAATGGCTGGGCCATGGCCTGGGACAAGACCGAGTGAAAAGACGTTTTCCCGTCATTATATTATGATTTACAAAAGTAAGTAGGTAGGTACGATAGCTTCTGTTTCAGTTCAAAATCAAAACTCACAAGTCTACAACTAATGTCTATAGTTGAGCGTGAGTTGAGCAATAAAACATGATCGTAGACATGTATAATTTAGCCACACATACAGACACACTTACAATACATAATCCTTCGTGACAGTCCGTCACACGGTACGAATCGGAATCGTATTTTCATCTAATTTCATTAAAATGCGCATTCGCGATGTAGAAATGGTCACCTGCTTGTATACGTGACTCCTGGCTTCGTTCACCGAATGTACGAATTTACGTAACACTGTTACGGAGTACCGCTCAAGGTACTGCGTTTTTGGTGAGGAACAGAGATTGGTAATGTGATACGTTCATAAGGCCGCGTTCACAGCCTCGAGCGACGTGACTTGTGTCAAGCGATAAGCGTGTGCGTCACCTGTTTCCGTCAGTCGGTCGGTCCGCAAGTCACGTCGCGGTGACTCGTGGCATGCTCTAAACCACCTTCATTTGTTTTCTCCGGAGACTGCGTTAGCGTGTAGCTTGTGGGCATGAGCTGCGAGGTCTAAAGAGCGGGCGACAGCGGCAGCAGAGCCACGAACGGTAGCGGTGTAACAACAAAATAATTGACTGTAGGTACTATATAAAGCACATACTAATTTCACGGTTTAGGGTCTGAGACTATTGAAAGCTATCATTGACGTCTAGCGTTAGTGTAAACGTCTCAGAGTATTTTTAAGCTGCAGTGAGCGTTCAAACTCAAACTCAAAGCATTTATTTCAATTAAACCATTTATAGGCACTTTTGAATTGTCAAAGAATCGGTCAGTTAGTCAAAAAGTTGAAGCTAGTTGCCCATTCCAAATCGTAGATCTCTATGGAGAAGAACGGGCAAGAAACTCCAAGGACACTCTTTTAAAAATGGATATAGATATTACAAAATCCTGGGTACAGTATTCTTGGTGCTTCTATATGTGAGAACAATGTCAAATGAAGAATAATCAAAAACAATTCACAATATAAGATTAAAAATAAGCCCTGGCAGATGAGAGATGACCAGTCTCAACTGACAGCGCCCGTTCACGAACATGACACGTGGATCAGCACCGTCCAGCTCAACCATTTTGTAGGGAACCGAATGATCCAACACACGCGCCACCATCAGCGAGACATTTAAGTGAGTATGACATACTCTCATCTGCCATGCTCTTTCAAGTCAATATAAAACATGATACCATACTCGTATTAAACGGCTCCATGGTACTCACATTTACAAAATTGAAAAAATGCTTCTAAATTATTCAAAACTATAATTTGCAATGTACTTGAGAGATTAAAATAATAGAATTTAAAAGAAAAAAAACAAACATTAAGTTTGTAAAGTCAGAAAAAAAAGGGGAAGCAACTCTTCCAAATATTAAAAATTTTAACTAGTGAGTGTCTAGTGCCTGTGGAGTAGGACCAGCATTAAGCCAAGCATTTTTATCTACGATATAATCATCCAACTATTATATGCCTGTCTACATAGTGTGCGTTTAATGCATGTTTTAAATTTCTTCTCATTTAGTTGAAGAATAATGAGTGGTATTTTATTATAACATTTTACACAGTACCCCATAAAAGAAGTATGTACTTTAGACAATCTGAAACGTCGTTGATCTAATTTGTTCCTATTTCTAGTGTTAAAGTTATGCCTGTCACTTATCTTACTAAAAAGATGTAGATTTTTCCGAACATACATAATGTTTTCATATATGTACTGACAAGGAACCGTCATGATGTTAGTTTTTTTAAAGAGTTCCCTTAGAGATTCGCGTTTGTGGAGGTTGTAGATGGCTCGGACAGCCCTCTTTTGCAAAAAAAAGATAGAATCAATATCTGCAGCCCGTCCCCACAGCAAAATACCGTAAGACATGATGCTATGAAAGTAACTAAAATAGACCAGTCTTGCGGTATCCACGTCTGTTAGTTGGCGGATTTTCCAAACAGCGTAAGCGGCTGAACTTAGTCGCCCTGCAAGTGATGTTATGTGAGGACCCCACTGTAGTTTTGAATCAAGCGTGATCCCCAGGAAAACTGTCTTTTCGACGAATTCTAGTATCTCCCTGTTCAGTACAACATGACATTCACTACTTCTTACATTCGGTAACGTGAATCTTATGCATTTAGTTTTCTTCTCATTTAATACCAAATTATTTATAGTAAACCAATTATGGACTTTGAACATAGCGTTATTTACGTCGTCAAGCTCTCGTGCATGTCTATTTACTTTAAAAATCAGTGATGTGTCATCAGCAAATAACACCATTTGTGGTCGAATTTTCAGTAGTTGAGGTAAATCATTTATATATACCAAGAAGAGGAATGGACCCAATATCGAGCCCTGTGGTACACCCATTCTAACTTTTAAACCCAATGAGTTCACACCGTTTATTTGAACTTGCTGCATTATATCATTCAAATATGATTTTACTAAGCTAAGCGCAAGTTTACCCAGTCCGTAATGCTCAAGTTTCAAGATCAGCGTTTCGTGATTCACGCAATCAAAAGCCTTAGAAAGCGTTTGGAAGGAACTCAAGGAACGATTACATTACATTTCCATAACCAAAGTGTGTGCAACACTGCATGTGGCTGATGACGTTTGAGAGCCGGAGTTAAACAAATGAGCATCGCAATAGGGTGCTCTCAATTTAAAATAGGCTTCGAAATGGTTCGATACAAAATGTGGGCAAGCAGTGGTTTCATGTGAATACCTAGTGGCGCTACCGCTCATTGCAGTTGCATGTGGTAACTACTAAATTGTCGCTAATAGTTGCGCTAGGGTTACATCGTGGCTAGTGTTTGCAGGCAGAAAGATCGACTCCTGCTTTCTGTGTATGCGATATGGCCGGCCGCTAGTGCGTGGTCTCGCTGGTAGTTACGTTGTGGCAGCGACGTGGCCTTGATGTGGTCGGTGTCGCCCACAAGGTTGATTTAGACGGCTAAATGTGGTCTGTGTGAATAATCACTTCATTTTCATTCAAATTAGCGCCCGTCCACGAGTTATCGTTGTGGTGTGGTTGTGGTACGTGTGATGGGGCCCTATTCTAGTTAAATATAGATAGCTATTTAGCGAGATAAGCTTTAAAGTTAGACTTAATATTTGACTGAGATTTTATATTATACAAAATTAGAGATAGATAGGTTATTGAGATTGGGGTTACCCGTGGCCCGTGGCGTAGAGAAAGAACATGATTTCTTTTCCGTTTCTCGCTAATCGCTCCGCTCCACGCTGTGCCAAGGCCCTTACATTCTTTTAAAGAGTCACGTCATATTGTGATGCGATCCCTTGATCTTATTATATTATTCACATTGAGTGCATACGGTCTTGACAGACCTTTGGCTGTTACCGAATCACCACTCTAACCACCATTGGATAACTGGTTAGTAACCACATAGCAAGTGGTTGGCGGTGTCTACTAAACTCATAATGAGCAATGTGGGACATGTCCACACCTACATACGAATATACAGGAAGGATTTTTGAGATGGGGCCGTAAGGGCAGGATCCGCGATGCCGATGGTAGCCCGCGAAATTCAAATTTTCTTACGTTTTTTCTAACTTGCAGGTCAGTGTTAGGTTGTATCTTGAGCAAAATGTGATTCGCGATTATACAAATAATAAATGTATTTACAGAATTATAATCATTAGAATCATTATTAGTACATCTCTCTAAATTAGATTTTGTTCTCAAATGTCATGATTTCATAAAAAGTCATTCAATCAATGGAACAAATCTGACTTTTATACATTTTTAACCGACTTCTAAAAAGGGGAAGGTTCTATGTTCGACCTTATGTATTTTTTTTAGTATGTTTATCGATATTTTCGTCAATTGTGGACCGATTATGAAAATTCTTTTTTCTTTTAGTAGAGGATATTTGCGCATGCACAGTGGTCCCTAAATTTTATTAACTTTGCTTGAGTAGTTTTTGGGTTAGCTTAAATAATACGTATTAAAACTTATTATAAAAACAAACAAGCGACTTCCAAAATAAACACTACAAAGTGAAGAATAAGTTTAATTCGGAAGTCGGTGGCAAAAAACGAAAATTCAAACACAAAGACACCGACTTCCGAAATTAAAGTTATTCTTCACTTTACCATTTCTTATTGCCAGTCTGATTGGAGTAAAAAGCAGTTTGATTACAATCTCTCTATAATAGAACGTGGCAGCATGTATTCAATCCTGTAACTAAGTAGTAATGCCGAACACAAATTCAAGTTGGATGCAAATTGACTCCATAATGTCAGCCGAGGTGTCAACTGCATAGATAAGTTTTAGAAATCTATGTTTTACCTGTCTGGTGTCGAGGGGATCGGGCAGAGAACCAAAGTCGACATAGGTCACGGATAAAGCAAGCTGAAGTGGCAAACGGCCGGGCATGTTAGCCGTAGAACCATGACCGTTGGGTTATGCCGAGATCCGACGACTGCGATTTTGCGGACGGACACGCACGGCAGACGACCACAGACCGCCGCGCACCGCGCACCGAGGAACTTCCGATGTCTGCGATAGGCTCACGTACACCTTCCCACGGTGCGTCGTGCGGGCTCGTCTGTGACCGTCCGCAATATGGCGCACCGTCGGATCACGGCATACCTACGACGCGTTCTTCAGACCGCGAATCGGCGAACGTAAGGTAGGACGGCCTCAGGCTAGATGGAGCGACGATGAGAGCTGTATCTGACTAGCTTTCTTTGCGTTAGGTGTGCCACAAATAAAAGTATTCCCTTTCTTCTTTTTATTTATTTCTAAAATCGAATTGAATTGCATCCAATAGGAGAGGTCCATGTCCAGCACTAGGTGCTGTAGGGTGATGATCACTCGATTGGAGCTGAAAAGACGTAGTGTACATCATATTGTCAAACTTTCGTTAAGTCCCAGTTAGGCGGCGAGCCTATTACGACCTAACAGGCAAAAATCCATTCGCAGACCGGGCTACTTCTGTGAAAACCACAACTGATTGAAAAACTTCATAACATTTTATCGACCTGGGGAATCGAACCCCGGACTTCAGCTATCCGGTGGTACTAATGACTCGCGAAGCTATTTGATAACCATGATATTTTCTCGTTTCATCTATTGTTATACTGTCTATGGACCCGGATGATCTCTGATCTACCACTAAGTACGTAATTATCTTCACCCGCCAACCTTTCTTTACCTTTACAAAGTCTTGATTTATGTAACATATCAAATTCTCGATTAGTGAGTTCGAAAAAGTTCGCATTAAAAGCAGCTTCTGCATACAAAAACATGTTACACAAAGTGTATTTCACCACGGTGCACGGTGCGTAGATTGTACGCTGCGTACGGAGAGTGCGGTAACCTTGCCACTGTTGTGCAACACCGGAACACCGCTCACGGTAACATCGAGATGATATACTTTATGGCTCCGTAATTCAGGGCTTGAAATACCGTTAAAAATATGGTATCGTTACAGCCTTCTGATGCAGGTATCGTTAACTAATAAATAACGTTATATTATTTAACGGTATATCTGTCACATTTTACCGTTAAACATACGTAACGTTAAAATCTAAGGTAACGATAATTTTATCGTTATAATTAGTTTTGTTACGACGCTAAGACTGCCGTACGACTATTTGCGCGTTTAATAGATATTATCTTATCATTCTTTTTTTTTTTTTTTTTTTTTTTTTTTTTTTTTAATTTTATTTTATTTAATTTGTTTTACTGAGATTTTTATTGTTTTCTGGCGATGGGTGATATTTACCTGAAATAAATGAATTTTATTTTATTTATTATTTATTATTGCTATTCTGTGTTGTGCTTGTACTTGAGAATATAATTGGTTGGTTGGTCCACCGTGTTCTGTAAGCGCGTACGATTGCCGTGAGCGGTGAGAGATATGAAGACGACAAACGAAATGGCAACAGCGCCGACAGCGTGTGAGAGTGAGAGGGGCGCGCGCGCAAGCCGGCCGCGGCCGCCTTTGAGACGGGCTGGCAACTTCGCATAAAATAACAAAATAATACCGATAATTTTTTACCGCTATTTTTACAATAACATTAAAAATACCGGTAATTTTTACCAAAAATTATAACGTTATTATTATGTTATGCTACTAAGTAACGCTACCAAATTGTACCGATATCGAAGTATCTCTACGGAAATACCGTTACTTAACGTTACTTTTAATGTGAATTGGTATCGTTTTCAAGCCCTGCTCCGTATCTTTACGCTCCTGTTCGCTTCTGGATGCCTGGTACTTTTCGCTTTTCTTTGCACAATATGAGAGTACAGTGAAGAAACGAAACGTAGTAGGTAAGGCCATGCACAGAGGGGACCTTCCATGTGTAAGTGGTGTCCATCGGGGTGGTTTTAGTTTAGTTAGCATACTGAAACTTTTGTTTCAAGAATTGTCAATTGCTGGTATGAATGTTACGATTTTTTAAATAAATCTAAGTCTATGGAGTCGCTGATTGACAGACAATGTAAATAATCATATTGAGTATGAAACGCACGGTCACTCTCGTAAAATAACGACACTTATACGATTAGCAGTAAGCCCTCCGGCAATATACTATCATACATACAGCATTTCTTTGGTTATTTCATGCACAATTTGCCGTTTTTCTCAGTAGATAATTATAATGGTGTCTGCGTATTGTGTCTGTAGTTTTGTGTATGAATGTGGATGGCTATACGAGTAGGGGAAGACTAAAAAAACGATGGATGGACTATGTGAAAGATGTTAAGGCTAGAAAGGGACTGACTACCGAGATGACGACTACTAGAGAAGTATGGAAGAAAAATACATGTTGCGCTGACCACAAATAAATTGGCATAACGGCAGGAGAATGATGATGCTATTGTGTCTGCGATTCAGCTTTGAGTTTGGTGCCAAAATTGTAAACCAAAAATGGACGAATATCTTCTTTGCACATAAATAAATCCTAATTTATTCACATAAAGCATCACTGCGTACGGTAAACAAATTACTGCAATGACATAATGATTACGTATATCGGTCAGTTGCGTTCTGATTGTGTTACTAGAGCGTAATGATATATCGAGAAACATGTGTGCTGTGACGAAAGTGTGGTCACAGATAATTTAGTGTCATACTCAATGGAGACATTCGATTACCAGTTGGTGAATGCCCTAGTTCACATCTAGCGCTGATTACTGAATGACTGCCAGAAATTAAATGATTTCATCCGCGTCATCAGACGTTTACGTTAAGCTTTCATTTCAGATAACTTTGAGAGTGTCCGTGGAGTTTCCTGCCCGTTCTTCTCCATAGGAACATTCTACGCTTTGTAATGGACAATTGATTTATCTATCTATATAATTATGTCTATATAGATAGACCTTTGTCCAGTAGTGGGACAGTACAGGTTAATAAAATAAAAAATATATATCTCTGTAACTCATCTTTCTGACTGACGGATTGATTAACCATTCACAATTTAATAAATACAGAGTTCAACGCAAAGAGAAGATTCACACCCGGTTTCAGGTTTGAGAATTTGAAGTTGAGTAAACTTGTTTATGGTAATTCCTTCAATACCTACAGCCCGCGAACCTCAACATTTTCGTACCATTTTTTGAAAAGAAATGTTGAATATCACGGGCTACATTGAAAATCACCACAGTCACCTTAAGTACCTACTTAGGTAATGTCCAGAGTAGAGATGACAAGATAATGGAGATGGACAAGTTCTCAACTCAAAAACCGGGTGCTTGTGTGCTTCGTACCTCAAAGTACCTACGCAAAACTCTCGGTATGTGTACCTACTATTATTATTAAGCCGTTATTGCCAACACTTTTTTCTTTTTTCAAATTAATAATTAAATATTTTTTTTTTTTTACAATTTTTATGTTATTGGGCGTCGGCGTGTCTTTGAGACGTGTACCTACTTTAAGATACGTTAAAAAACAAAAAAAAAAACATGAAAGACTGCGGTATCCTTGAAAGTTGATCGTGTGGTCTGCTTTTACATCATCGTAAGTATCCTATTGACCCTTTCATCATCTTTAGTGCGAAGTTGATTTCAATACAAACAGCCATTTTCCCTAAACGTTCCTAGAATTAAATTACTTGTGCAAGGTATTTATTGACGACGGTAAGGTATTTGTTTACTTTATGACGACATCGTGGCAGACGGCGGCTGTCGGAAGAAGTCATTTTTTGGTTCAAGGTCAAACCAATCAATGGACTGAGCTCACTGCAGTTCGCTACTAAGCTCAACGCTATAATCACAAAATTGGTGATCTCAGTACTGTTAGCAGTGGACGCGCTAACTGTATCGGATTCTATGAGTATAATATATTATGGGGTACGCCGTATGAAAAAACGAAGTTTTCGCTATTTATTTCAGGACGTGCGCAGTTTTACGTGCCTGTCACTTAAATTCGCTTCAGTGATTGGATGCATTCAAAATCATTATTCTACCAGCCTGCATGATGTCAAGTTCCCTTTTGTAGACCTTTTCAGTTTTTGTCCACCGCACCGTGAACGGAACGTCAATAAAAAACGAGATTACGCGGCCATAGTAAATGTGTTGTCGCTACTTCGACGTCGTCATCTCGTTCTCGTTGACGTCCCGTTCATGGTCCGGTGAAGAGCAGTGGTGGCCCAGTGGTAACGGCCACGACTTACGAGTTGTAGGTCGTAGGTTCGAACCCTGAGAGGCGCTTTACTTTGTGTAAATTATTTCATCGCCACCGGTCTCAAAACGGTGAAGGAAAACATCATCGTGAGGAAACCGGCATGTCCTAGAACCAAAAATTCGAAGACATGTGACATCTACCAACCCGCACTGGGCCCGCGTGGTGGTTTACGGCCCACTCTCTCTCACAGAGAGGAGGCCTGTGTCCCAGCAGTGGGAACATTATAGGCTGATTATGTGACCAAGGGAAATAGGGATTCATTTTTATAAATATAGATTTATTTATTTTAAAACTTAGAATACTGATTGTACCTACTTTAGACAAGTCCGTTCCAGTTTCGTTTTTAGAGTCTGATATAATAATATGAACACTTAGTACGTATTACAATGCATGTCATTGTGTGTACCTATTAAAAGCCGGATATTACTGCCACATTCTCAGACAACAAATTATTACAAGTCAGGCCAAATAAAATCGTACCCGTGACCTTTCCCCAAGATATGAATAAGTACTTAGTTATAAAATGATTTCATTTCTCTCGTTTCCACACATCGCATTCATAATTTTTATATTGCGCCTAACGCAGAATTAAGTGTTGGATAATTCGGATAACTGAAGGTCAGTGAAACTACTGTAATTGCCAGTTTTTTTTCTAGACCATTTTTGTTATGTAACACAATATGTTAGTAAGCGGTTCTTATTAATATTTTTTATTTTTTTATAAGTTAGGTTATTTACTTGGTATTTGTGAAATAGTTATTTGTGCAACAAGAGAGCAAAGTAGTTTTTTGCTGCGAGTGTTGATTTTGAATCCCGAGTAAGCGAAGGATTCTATAATTGAATCACGAGTGTAGCGACTGATTCTAGGTTAGAATCTTGAGCACTGCGAGGGATTCAAAGACACGAGATGCAAATAACTTTGGTCTCGTGTAATACATATTTATTTGTCCATAAGATAGAGACATTGGAAATTCAGGCGTGATATCATCACCATTGCTCTCAAAACGGTGAAGGAAAACATCGTGAGAAAACCGGCATGTCCTAGAACCAAAGAGTTCATTGCGTAGAACTAAAAATTCGAAAACATGTGACATCTACCAACCCGCACAGAGCTCGCGTGGTGGATTACCGCCCACTCCCTCTCACAGAGAGGAGGCCTGTGTCCCAGCAGTGGGAACATTATAGGATGATTATGTATGTTATGTAATAGTATTTTAATGTTTTTTGGTGGGATGATTATTACATATGGAGAGTTTTACAAAAATACTTTCACTTTTGATACATTTAATTGATCATTAAGTTTTGAATCGAGAATTTTATTCAGGTTTCGTAGAGATCCGTCCCCATAATGCCAACGGAACCTTATTAATCAGGCTCCGCTGTTTGTCCGTCCGTCCGTCCGCCCGTCTGTCACAGGGCTGTTTCCGTTGAACCGTAGGTAGACACTTGTTTCACAGAGTGTGAACTACAAGGCCACTACAAAACCAAATAATTAAAACAAGAAACGTGTTTTTTTGAAGTAAGTACCTACCTATGAAAAAGTAATAAATTTAAGCATTATAAAAAAAGTCAGCTTGTGAAAAGAATTTTTGGATTCAGGGACCCGTTTGCAAAATATGAAGTGCTAATTTTTGTTAGAGTCAAGTGTCCCCCTGCCAGCTAAATGGTTGGTTTTCGATATGTGAAAAAATTCACGGCGGTACACACAGGCGAAAAATCCATAATTGTTGGCAGAAATCCAAAATACAAATTGTGTCCGAAACCGGTTTTCATTAATTAGATATCATCTCAATGATTATGGCTAGCTATATGTATAAGCAAGCAAACTACGTGAAAATACCCACAATTACACAATATTTTTATCCAAAGTATGACTTGTTAAACGGTGGATGTGTTTTGCGTGTTTGAAGCTGCGAATTCAAACCGATTTTTTGTTAAAGTTTTTGGCGTATATATAACGAAATTAAAAGGATAAATTTTTTTTAAACATTTAGTTTTCAATTATAAATAAAAGGATAACTATCACAGCTTAGTAAGCTCTACAAGTTACCGAGTAATAATCGACCAACTTACATTTGCAGTTGCAAAAACATGGAACAAGTTTTTCAACTACAATGTGTAAGTACAATATGTAAGTTTGTTGGATAAATTCATCCTAACTACGGAACCCTTCATTGTGCGTGGTACGACACGCACGGCCGGTTTTTTTAATATCCGGTTTAGTAAAAGGTTTCCTTTTGAAAGTAGTAGTTATTACTAAAGTTTAATAAAATGACTTCTTTATTATTGGAATATTTCTGTCCAGTATTGTACTTGGAACAATTAGTAAAGTACACTACAGCTTCTATAACTAGAAACCTAGGGGGCTGCATCTAATCAAATTATACGGAATTCTCCTTCAAGATTATTTTAATTAATTTATCCGAGAACAGGCAACGTTCCTACTATGAAATAATATCATAAGAAAAAAAACTAAGCAGTCTTACTTATGTACAGCTAGGAGAATTAATTTTGAACCAAATTGACATCTAGCGTGAGTTTGCCACTTCATGCAACAGTATGACAGTTTAAGTTGGTAGTCAATTTGCTTATCAATGAATTTACGTGAATTTAAGTAAGTCAGTTGGCGTTAAAATAAAACCTGGGAAACCACTTGGTAAGTTAGTAGGCTAACACTTTTTATTAACACACATAAAAAGTTTATTTAATCACATAACATCACGCCTGCATTCCTCGAAGGTAAGGCAGAGGTGTACCTTTAGTAGGCAGTTACTTACCACCCTCCCACCATCGACATTTCACCAGTTATCTTCATGTCCGATATAACTGCGAACGAGCCTGCTGAGAAATTCCTGATGGACAAACAATAACACTTTGCCCAACCTGGGAAACGAACCCCGGGCCGCTTGCTCAGACTGACGTGTAAATCCAATACACTGTAACTCGACTTACAGTGTTTTGCCTTAATAGCGCTCATTTGATTATTTCGAGGCAGTTACATTGCCCTATATTATTATTTTTTTCATTTTATAGCATGTAGGAGGTATGATAAGGAGATATGAGCACATACTAAACATTGTACTAAACCATACTAAAAACAAAAAAAAGTTTTAAAAGCCCTTTTCTTGAAATAGGTATTTCTGAGATACAGTGTTTTGGATTCACACGTCTACCGCTTGCGAATACTAACGAGGCATTATTAACATACCTACATAACCTCACGCCGTCTTCCCATGGGGGTATGCAGAAATTATAGAACGCCACCTGCTACGATCCTTACGTACTCCTTTTGCTTCGTTTGCATTCACGCATGCTGGTTGCGAGGCAGTAATAAATGTTAGTTATAATGAATGTTTTAACTTATTCTAATTAGTTAGTGCTAGTAACATTATTCTTTCATGAAGCGTTAAGGTATCTACACACTGAAACAACTGCGCGTTCTACAAGGCTAATGTTGGCAAGGATAATGTTTAGCTATATTTTTCTGTGAAGGAAATGCTAGAAGGTATTTATATTCCATATTCTTTTTAATAGTTTTATTCTTCATTTACCATGTTTTATTCAAATTCAAATTCAAAAACTTTAATTCGAGCCAAGACTCATATAGGGTTAGTAACATCTTCCTTAAAACTACGTGTTAGTAAACAATACAATACGGTGACACATGCAACTGACAGCAATGGATTATATAAGGACAATCCACTCTGCCAGCTATCATTTTCAGAACCCTGTTGGGGCTGGCCATGACTCGTGCTACCATTGATGCAGCGCGCTTGCGCATTATTGTATAAAAACAATCTACACGCGCCGCCGCAAACATCCCTGATGCACTGCAACGCCATGGCAACCCCATCAGTTTTCTGAACGCATTATTAAATTGGACACGAAGGGCTCCATACGATGCCCGCGAATACTTCTCCCACAAGCTGCATGTGTAGAAGGTGGTACAGAATGCTCTAAAGAGCGTCACCTTAACGTCCGCAGTAAATGCAAATAAATATTATTTCTTTTCCTATTATTTCTATAAGTCACCTTATTGGTGTGGTTCTTCGGAAAGGTTAGGTGCGTAGTACAACTCGCAGCCGGCGTGCGTGTATGTCCATTTGAATGAAATAAAAGGAGTATGTAACGATCGAAGCAGGTGGCGTTCTGTAGTGTCTGCATACCCCCATGTGAGGAAGGCGCTGCGCCTTTATGAAATGCTAGATAATGATTCTGATTCGAAAGTTTTTCATCTAGATTAGCAATAGTCATAACTATGTGTTCCAATTTGGTAAATATAGGTAAACTTTGTAGTTGTACAGTAGGCCGCACGTCATTGGTATGAAAATCAGTATAAGCTGGCCACTTAATCTATTGAAACTCCGTACTACGCTAGGCCGGCTCAAGGTCAAAATGTTACCACAGACGCGACGTGCGGTCGACTGTTCAATGACTACGATGACTACGATGCGCTTTTCAAATAACTACGATGGACATTTTTAACGTGAAAGCGTCTTTTCACTCGGTATATTGGTGGTCAGTTAAATATTTCTGATCGAAATCCCATCCTTATATCCTTATGTGTTTGTGATTACGTGACCACCTCTCATTAGTACAAGTAGTAGGTATTAGTATTTTTCTCTCATTCGTTGGGGTAGAGCAAACTTGGCATCATAGAGGCTGGCAAAGTACTACTAAGGATTGTTCAGGGAACTCACTAGGTAAGGTCAGGTTACAGCTGTGACCAAACGTTTTCAAGAAAACAAAGTGTATTCGAGGGACAAAAAATAATAACCGCACGGCTAATTCTAGGCAGTGTGAAGACACCATTAGGTACTCTAAACATTATTTCACGTAATACAATTTATTAAGATTAACATCGCAGCTCAATAAATATGACGTATCTACTAAATCTGACCGTTACGTGTGTGTAACGAAACATTTTTTAATCAGCACTTTTCTAAGTTATTTAATGAATTCCGCCTTTTTTATGCGCGTATAATGTTTTTTTTTTTTGTCAATGTTTGAGGTAAAACTAGTAATAAAAAAAAATATAGAATGTCTCGGGGCTAAATAAAAAAAACAAAAAAATACCTACTGGAAATAAATAAATAAAAAAACAAACGGCCGCACGGGTTAATCGAAGGTTAAGCTACGCTAGCCGGGTTCTTGGATGGGTGACCATCCATTGCATATCGAGATCCCTCCCGAGACTCCAGAACTCGGAAGCACGTCCAGCCGTTGGTCGCTGTCATTCGTAGATCTTTGACAGTCATAATGAGTAGTAGGCAAAGCCCAAAAGTCTGACAACCAGTCTTACCATTGTTACACAGTACCTGACTTGTGGAGGTCAGCAGATAGACATGCAGTCACCATTTCAGCTGAAAGACGTCCACTGGTGAACAAACGCCTCCCCCAAGCATCGCCACTTCGACCTGTTCTGTCCTTCCGCAGATTCCTGTGGCCTTCATGTCATCGATCCACCTTGTCCTTGGAACGCTACGTGTTCCGGTACGCGGTCGCCATTCCAGAACCTTTCAGCCCCATCGATTCTAACTTAGGCCCTATCAGAATACCAGTGCTGCGGTGATGCGACACTTATTTAAGATCCTTTCGTTATAAGAACCTTTTGGAATTACTTTTTTTCTTTTTATATAATTTTTTTTTTTAATACTTTTCTCATTGCATGTTTAGTGATCTTCCTGTGCGAGTAACAATAAATACTTTTTCTTTATATTCTTTATTTCTAACTTCAAGAAAAATTAATTGTCGTTCTACGATCACCAAAAGCTTGACAAGAATGATAATTAGAACAATTATAATAAATTAATTTAGAAATAACTGACTTATACGATGCCTCGTAATAACTAAGTACCTAATGTTAATAAATACATAAATACTAACCACCACGCGTTATGCTCATTTCGGTCAGATTAAGATCTCAGACTGCAATGAATAACACATATTTAGGTCCGACGAAGTGAAATCGTAACGAAATATCACGTAAATTAAATAAGTTACACATCATTGTAGTATAATAGGTCTTTACCTATGAAATTGCCGTTCTGCAGTACTGGCCATTTCAAATCAAAATAATTTTTGTTTGGCTAAGAATTCTAATTTCAAATTAATTTTATTTTAAAAACATGGAATTCTTTTTTCAAAAGAAGTCATTAGTTTAATGATTAGTGTTACATTTTCATCGCATTTCAATCTTTTTCGTCATCATGGATACGTTAAAAATTCGAGTAATTATGGAATATGAGTACCGTCGTGGCAGCAACGCGGCACAAGCGGCACGCAACATCAACGACGTTTACGGAGCTAAGACTACAAACCAACGCACCACCTGTTATTGGTTTGCTCGCTTCCGTTCTGGAAATTTCGACCTGAAAAATGAACCTCGCAGTCGTCCGAAGACTTTGGTCGACAATGACGAATTAAAGGCGATTGTGGAAGCTGGCACATCTCCAACCAGCATTGGTCAATCGCTCGTCTCCGCTGCTCCTGCACGACAACGCGCGACCTCATACTGCACAGCAGACGGTCTCCAAGTTGCAAGAACTGGGGTTGGAAGCTCTCCGTCATCCGCCCTACTCACCAGACCTTGCGCCTACAGACTACTACTTTTTCCAGAATTTGGATAACTTCTTGGCGGGAAAAAAATTCAATACCCGAGAGGCAGTACAAAATGCCTTTGAAGAATTTGTTGCCTCCCGTCCAGCTGATTTCTTTAAGAAGGGCATCAATAAACTGCCACTGCGTTGGCAAAGATGCATTGATTGCATGGGTGATTACTTCG
Source organism: Lithophane semibrunnea (assembly GCA_947363905.1). NCBI lineage: Eukaryota > Metazoa > Arthropoda > Insecta > Lepidoptera > Noctuidae > Lithophane > Lithophane semibrunnea. Next base: position 2,005,221 of record OX376186.1, on the reverse strand, counting down.
ATTAATACAAATAAAAAATACATGAAAAAAATTAGTTTAAATTTTTTCATACAAAACGGCAATTTCATAGGTAAAGACCTAATATATGCACCATGTCCCGGAATTAACGTACAACATCAAATATCCCAATTAGAATATTATGTTATAAATACACATATTTACGTAAGTTTTTCAACTACAATATTGTCTCGTCCGTGGCAATAAATAAAACATGAAAATATAGGCTTTATTTTATTATTAGTTAGGTAAGTCAATTGTGGGAGAAAATTGTACCTCGTCACATTACAAATGTACGCACGCTGTGTACGCACATTGTAATGTGACTACAATTTTCGAACACGTATAAGGGTAGGTGCCTACTTCGTACCGCGGAAGTGTGAATGTAATTTACGTAGTTTTAATTATTTTTGCGATAAACAATTACCTATCATTATTAAAAACTAGCTGCCGCGCGCTTCGCTAACGCGGTATGTCGATAAAAAGTAGCCTATGTCCTTCCCCAGGGTGCCATCTATCTCCTTGCCAATGTTTTCGAAATCCGTTCAGTGGTTTTAGGCGTGAAAAAGTAATACAGACAGACAGACAGAGTTACTATCGAATTTATAATATTCGTATGGATGACCGAAAATCGACTTTCTCGTTGGTCTAGTGGTCGCAAGCGCTACTGCAGAGCATGGGGTCCTATTCGATTTCCAGGTCGGGCAGAAGAAAAAATTCTAATAGACGCTCTGATAACAAACAAAAAAAAAACATCCGACTTCACAAAAAAACACTAAAAAAGTGAAAAATAACTTTAATTTCGGAAGTCGGTGTCTTTGCTTTTCAATTTTCGTTTTTTGCCACCGACTTCCGAAATTAAAGTTATTTTTCACTTTTTTAGTGTTTTTTTGTGAAGTCGGATGTTTTTTTTTTGTTAAAAGTTTTTATTTTACACTTTTTAGTTGTGGTACCTACCCTACACAAATTCGTATATCTGCTATGTAAATAAAGACTAAGATATCGTCTACATACGCAAAGTAGAAAAAATACGTAATTATTAAAGCTAACTAAAAAACTACGCAAGCAAAATTAATAAAATTTATATGGGACCACCTCTGAAGCATGACCTACCAAACAAAAAAAGAATCAACAAAATCGATTCATAATTGGCGGAGTAATCGCGTAACATACATACAAAAAACATACTGACGAATTGAGAACCTCCTCCATTTTGAAGAATTCGGTTAAAAATATTGTACTTACCGAAAGAAAATGAAGCAACAATGTGCCTCTTACTTACTGTATCTCTGCTTACCTACCGTATAAGGATTTTAAAGGTGTAATGCTGATGTGCTAAAAACCAGTTGTGTTCAGCCGGCTAGCCTCTCTGCAGGTCACAAGGAAGCATCGAAGACTAAACCGGTCCCATTTTGTTCTGACATTATGAAATATGGGCGTCGAGATAATATTATTACACATTTTCGAAACAAACTGCTTGATATTACACTTTATTACGTTACATTTTTAAAATGAGTTTGTAAAGAAATTATGAATTAGGAAATGTTGTCACATTATGTCTGTTGTAAGTCATTTATTCATTTGGTAATCTGGATTAGTAATAATATCAATTAGAGTAGAGTTTATCGCGTTCAGACAGACAGACTTTGTTTTATAATAATGTAGTGATATTACATAAAAGTGATAGATAGCAAAGTGCTTTTTACCAATTACAAAATTAACCATAACCTTGGGCACTTCGGCATAGAGAAGTAAAAAGGTTAGAGATAATTATGATGCATTCCTATTTATAAACATGTCTAATATAAGTATAATGTTAAGCAGTGAAATTAATAGTGGTATCATCATATATCCGTGCCCATGGCGCAACATGTCTTTTTCTTCTATTTCTCTATTAGTCGTCATCTCGGTAGTCACCCCCTTTCTAGCCATATCATCTGTTACACAGTCCATCCATAGATTCTTTAGTCTTCCCTACTGATACACCTAACATTGTCTACGTATACATATGGAAGCATATCTACATATAAATATACATAATATATCCTAAAATTGTGAATCATTGTACAAAATAAGTCCTATTATTTTATTTTTAGAGAATTAGGATATTATGATAAGGAATAGATTACAGAGATGTCGAAGTGACTGACATTTAAGTAAGTAGTGGTAAAGGTCGTTAGTTCAGGCAGAGTCCAACCCACTGAACTATTGTAGCAAGGAAAGTTGCAAGCTTTGAACATAGCTATTACAGAATTTAAGACTTTTGCAATTTTATTAAAATAATTTGTATTGTTGCAATCATTATTAAGCATCATGGAGTGTGCAAAGGATGATACGGCTTCTTTTTTTGATGGTGCGAAATCATCAAATGCCTTCTCCCGCTCTGGGCGGAGCGGAAGGGCGTGTCAGACTAAAACCCACCCGTGTTCCTTCAGTTGCCTGTTGCCAAGGTTCCGGAATCCCTTTCGGTCTTTCCCGCCAGGGGAGGATGATACGGCTAAGAGGTAGTTACTAGTGAGATGACATTAAAGGAGATTTGTTCAAAAATATAATACAGATGAATGGAATAAAAAAAAGAAAAAACAATACTGGGATAAAAATGTACGAGGATAATGGTGATAAAATGATGCTGTAATATTATGAACCTAGGACGAGACAATGCTAAGAACAACAGTAACAGGGATCAAATCTAACATAACGGAGGGAAGGCTAAGTTCTTGCCGTTAGTCTATACCTACGGGCTATTATTTGAATGAAAGAAGAGCTAAGGAATCGACCAGAAGCAGAAGCCATGGATACACTGCTAGGAAGGTGGATTGATAAGGCGCAACTTGGACAAGACTACATCGAGCTGTGAACTGCGATAGATCGAGTTTAATTGGTTTATATACGAGGTCGGGCTGAAGATGCCTCAGACGTAGCCCATGAGAGATTGCAACAGAACGGAATTTAAGAGAACTAATGTCCTGAATTTCGTGGTTGATTGCATAATCGTAAAACTATCGAAAAGTTTCGTCAATATAGACAAATACGCAGTGCCTCTTGAAGGAAATGAATGTGATCCATATTTTTAGGGGGGCAAGACTGACAACGCTGATTCTTACATAATATTATGTTATGTTCCTACCTCCGGTTTGGGGAATTACGTGGTCTTCAAGTAACAACGTTTAGTTCAAATTTAAATGAACAAGATTCGAGATCGTTTGAATCGCCGAGTAGTGAAAGTAACTATAACACTTTCGCAGTAAGCAGGAATCGTTTACTCGTACACTAGGACACATTTTGTATCGACACATTGCATTACATCGAAATTTGTACTTTTGTTATAAGTTTTACAAGCAGTTGGTTCCTCAGAACTAAATGTACTTTAACCAACATCTATTAGTTTCAGATTTGGTACACATTGACTCATACCGACAGTTTTTTTTTTGCTAGCTTACCCGCTGCCTTGCTTATGGTAATTCGAGTACCCAATAATGTGAAGGCTTGCTTGCTTTTGGTAACTCAAGTAACCAAAACTGTTTTTGCTCGTTTGCTTCTGGTAACTCGAGTAACCAAAGTCAATTTCTATTAAACGACTTTAAACTCTATCTTAGAGCGCATAAAGTCCTTTTTTCTCGTTTCTAAATCGTAAAACCATAGACAATCTATCATTTAAACGCTAGTTGCCTTCATCATAAAACAATTTTTTATTAAACATTTAGAAGTGAAGTTCGAAGACGCCATTTTGTTTTTTTTTGCAATGCACACGCTGGGTGCTCCGAGAAAAAATGCCGAAATTATTCGAATTTATTGGTTTTTACTAAAGTTAAGGTACCAAATTAATGTAGAAAACAAGTTAAATGATAATTCAATAATATTTTTAGTGAGACTATAAGTGAAATGTCTTCCGGCGAAATATGCAAGACTTACACTTTAGTGTCATATAAAATATTATAAACACAATTTATATCAACATAACAAACGTTATTCTGTTCCTTATCTTATCGTAAACACAAAACAGTAAACAAAACTACGCTAGGCCATTCGAGTCGATTGTTTGTCAAGTTTTAATGAGTGCGGCCGCGCCAAGGTCAAGTGTCAAATTTCACGAGCAAGGTAAAGGGTTTTTTTTTGCAATCGCGAGCATACTACAGTCACTCGCGCTTGCGCGTAAAGCAAGGCAGCGGCTACTCTGCCCCACTGCTGGGCAAAGGCCTCCCCCAAATCCTTCCAATCATCCTTCTCCATGGCCACCTCGATCCAATCCTTGCGGTACGCGTCTAGATCGTCCCCCCACCTCTTCCTGGGCCGGCCTCGGCAGCGCCGTCCATCCTCAGGCACCCACCGTGTGGAGACTGTTGCCCAGCGGTCACTATGCATGCTAGCATGGTGACATGATCCGCCCAATCCCAACAGTTGATCATCCTATATTCCTTTGGTATTATTTAATTTAATAAAATATCAAATGTAGTTGTAGGTTTCCAAAGGTTGTCGAATGCCAGGTTTAGTTGATTTTCTTCAGCATACAATCATGGGCACGTTTGGACAAATCTTACATGCACCTTAAAAAATGTCAGCGTTTCAAAATCTCTGAGTTTCATTATGTTAGAGTTTCAATCGAAATGTACAACCCCCTCTGAAGCGTTACTTATGTGTGAGAATCGTACCCACGTACTTGCAGTCAAATTGATTGCCCAGTAAGTAGTACTCGTGCGACTTACACCCTGTGGACTCCAGCCATCAAGTGATAATACAGACTAAAAGCTAGTTAAACTAAACTAGGCAACATAGGATATGTGTGGCGGCTACATATCAATTAGGAACCAGTATGGCATTGACTTCCTCTTCCCAATATTAATTATATTGACACGTAACAACATAGTTTTGCTTAGGTATACTTGTAGATCACTATGATGATAGTGATAAGGTATGGTAAACCATATAATGATCAGTATAGTATAGTGTGTTTGTGTAGGCACTTATCATCACTCTCCTGCCCTTATTTATTTAACAATTGCTTGCTGCACTTACAGTAAATATTTGATGGGTCGGGGAAATATTCTCGAACGGAGAATGTTCTCCGATCGAGAATATTCTGCAATATTCTTTTTGACGGAGAATTTACGAGAATTTAAAATTGGAAGTAAAATTGCTAAATTTTAATACAATATAAGTTGATTTCAAGGTCTAAAGTCAACTTTTTTTGTTGTTATTTTAAACTTTAAAGAGGGAATTGCGAATATTTCTTTAGTTAAGAGATATTCGTTGCGGCTATCGTTGCGCGCTTCGCCTTTCTTGCCCGTTTGGCTAAAATCACACCTTATTGTGTGAAGACACACACAAGAAAACCGGTCCGCGCCCGCGCTGTTCGCACACTGCGCTGTCCCTGCGCCGCCATTTTGTCTATTCGATCAGTTACTTGTCGCCTGTCCGCCTGTGCAGATGTGTACAACAACGCTTTAAAATAATAGTGCAATTTGTAATCGCTTCCTAGTATTTTCACAATGAAACCAAAAGGAAAAGTGTACAATTACTATAAAGAGAAATCAGAGAATGGGATAACAGTGTATGTATGTGAATTTTGTGGCCAACGTTACAAATCTCGTAACGCGACTAGAATGACTACTCATCTGGTTAAAAACTGTTCTCGAGCTCCTGAAGTGTTAAAAACAATACTGATTAAAAAAACATCTATGTCAGACATTACGAATTTAAGCAGATTACCTAGTGATAGTTCCGAAAGTAATACATCACTACAAGAAAGACGTCAAGAACAATCCAATGCAGAGAACATTGAACCACAAACCAATTTTGATCAGGTAAATAATTTATAGTGAAAACTAGTATTTTTGTTGATGGTAGTAGGAATCAAGCAAGAATTATTTTAACCTAAATTAACCGGTTTATTCGACGAGGCATATCGGCATTCTTACTACTGAACTAGGAAAATTACTTCATTCAATAGCTTTTTCCCCTTTGTCTTCACAGGAAAACGTGCAAAGGGCGCTGGCTAGAGCGATTTATGTATCTGGGCAACCCCTAGCACTAGTAGAACACCCTTTATGGAGAGATTTCTTCAAATTACTAAAACCAGATTTTAGTCTGCCTACTAGAAAAACACTTGGAACGAAACTTCTAGATGAGGAATATTCAAAAATCAAAGAGGAAATTGATAAGAAAATTAATGAAGCTCAAGTCATTCACATTGCTTTGGATGGATGGACTAATATAAGAAACGAGCCCATAGTGAACATAATTTTGTACACACCGACACCATACTTCTATGATTTCATAGAGACTAAACAAAATAAACATACAGCTGAATATTTATTTCAAGAAGCATGCAAAATCATTGACAAAATCGGAAGCGACAAAATTATGCTGATTGTAACAGATAATGCTACCAACATGGTAAAATGTGGTAAGATGCTGGAAAGAAAATATCCCCATGTAAAGCGGGCAGGCTGCTTAGCTCACACATTGCATCTAATAATTGGAGATATATTAAAAAACCAACAAGTTACGAAACTGTTTTCTGATATCACAGATGTTATCAAGTGTATTCAGCGTTCTCATATTCTCTCAGCAGATTTTAAATCAATTGCACGGGACAAGGGAGTAATGAAATCATTACAGTTACCAGTGAAAACAAGATGGGGAAGTCACCTGAACTGCGTTCAAAGTCTGTTAGAATGCAAATCGGTTCTTAAAAAAATGGCCTTAAATTCATCAGGTGTACAGAAATACAAAAATTTACTTTTAAATGAAGACGAGTGGACGAAATTTGAAAAAATAAAGTTATTATTAAAACCAATCGTAGATTGGATAACAAAGTTGGAAGGAGATTACTGTTCTATCCATTTGATACATACGGCATTTGGCGAATTAAAAGAACTAGTAGATAAGCATATAGTCGCTGAAATTTTAGGCGAAGAAGCACACAATCATTTAATAGAGAAATTCAGCGATAGGAAAGCTACAGCGCTTAAGCCAATTCACTATGCTGCGGTTTTATTAAACCCGCAAAATCGTGGTACAACAATGACATCAACTGAAAACATAGACGGATGGGAGTTCGTTCTTAACTTGGCTGAAAGACACAGTATTTCAGTTCAACAACTGTTCGAAGAAGTGTCTGAATATAAATGTGGCACTGGTTTGTGGAGCAAAGAGTTTATTTGGGAAACAGCTAAAAAAGTCAAGCCAGTTGCATGGTGGCAAACATTATATTCAAAAACAGAATTAGGAGCAATCGCGCTGAAAATTTTGACTGCTCCAGCAACTTCTGCTTCTGTGGAACGCTCTTTTTCCACATTTTCAAACATACATACTAAAAAACTTAATAAATTGAACACCGAAAGAGCAGAAAAAATTTGTCTGATTGCTCACAATTGGAAAATTATGAACAAACCAAAACCATTAAATAAAGAGTCCGAAGAACCAAATCCAAGTACCTCTGCCACAAGAGAAAGAGAAGAGCCTATCAATTTAGACAACGAATCTGAAGAGAGCACATCTGAAGAAGATGCAGAGGATGAACCGGTCGTCTTGATTGAAACAGACCACATCAACTTAGATGAACAATTGTTATCAATGGGCGAATAAGCAATTTGATTTTATGTCAAGAATTGTTGGGATTGTGATTGTTATTTTGTTTTTAATTATATGAAAGCTGATTATTTGTAACTCTTAAAGTTTGTTTTAATACAGAAATCCTTATTTATCATTAATACCATTCAAAATTTAAGAGAATTTATGGGAAGTTTCTCGGAAATATTCTCGAGAATGTTCTCGCTCAGGAGAATTTACTGAGAATTTTTGTTGGTACTCACCAACAAAAATTCTCAGTTTATTTTGACGAAAGCTTCATAAAACGTTCAAATGCACTCAAAACTATTACTCTAAAAATAGATCGATTCAATAGAAATATCCAATTATTAAATTCTCGTAAATTCCCTTCCAAAAAAATAATCTCGAGAACTTAACAGCAAAGTTCTCGCAGGGAGAATATTCTCGGGAATTTACCATCACGTCTTTACCTATGAAATTGCCGTTCTGCAGTACTGGCCATTTCAAATCAAAATAATTTTTGTTTGGCTAAGAATTCTAATTTCAAATTAATTTTATTTTAAAAACATGGAATTATTTTTTCAAAAGAAGTCATTAGTTTAATGATTAGTGTTACATTTTCATCGCATTTCAATCTTTTTCGTCATCATGGATACGTTAAAAATTCGAGTAATTATGGAATATGAGTACCGTCGTGGCAGCAACGCGGCACAAGCGGCACGCAACATCAACGACGTTTACGGAGCTAACATTACAAACCAACGCACCACCTGTTATTGGTTTGCTCGCTTCCGTTCTGGAAATTTCGACCTGAAAAATGAACCTCGCGGTCGTCCGAAGACTTTGGTCGACAATGACGAATTAAAGGCGATTCTGGAAGCTGATGATACACAATCTACGGCTGAATTAGCAGCAGCTTTCGACGTTAGCGTCAAAACAATATTGGTCCATTTGCGTCAAATTGGCAAGGTAAAAAAGCTTGACAAATGGGTGCCTCACGAACTCAATGATCGCCAGCGCGAAGTACGCGTTGAGGCGTGCCTTGCACTGCTCAACAGACACACAAATGAAGGAATTTTGAACCGCATTGTTACCTGCGATGAAAAATGGATTCTGTTTGATAACCGCAAGCGCTCAGCAAGTTGGTTGGATCCTGGTTTAGTACCTAAACAATGCTCTAAACGAAAACTTACCCCTAGAAAAGTGATGGTCACTGTTTGGTGGTCTAGCGCCGGTGTGCTTCATCACAGCTTCTTACCAAACGGGGTGAGCATTACTGCAGATGTGTACTGTGAAGAACTGAACACAATGATGGAGAAGCTGGCACATCTCCAACCAGCATTGGTCAATCGCTCGTCTCCGCTGCTCCTGCACGACAACGCGCGACCTCATACTGCACAGCAGACGGTCTCCAAGTTGCAAGAACTGGGGTTGGAAGCTCTCCGTCATCCGCCCTACTCACCAGACCTTGCGCCTACAGACTACTACTTTTTCCAGAATTTGGATAACTTCTTGGCGGGAAAAAAATTCAATACCCGAGAGGCAGTACAAAATGCCTTTGAAGAATTTGTTGCCTCCCGTCCAGCTGATTTCTTTAAGAAGGGCATCAATAAACTGCCACTGCGTTGGCAAAGATGCATTGATTGCATGGGTGATTACTTCGATTAATACAAATAAAAAATACGTGAAAAAAAATTGTTTAAATTTTTTCATACAAAACGGCAATTTCATAGGTAAAGACCTAATACCAAAGCGTGCAACAAGCCAACAACATAATATTTAACTATAAAACTTAATGCAAACATACACATACACATAATATGTCAACATCTGGCTCCTAAGCAATCAGGGCGTATTTTATTCCAATTTATTTGGGTTTGGCCCGAAATGTCTTTTTCTTCCATACTCTCTATTAGTCGTCATTTCGGTAGTCACCCCCTTTCTAGCCATATCATCTTTGACAAAGTCCATCTATTGTATAAGCACTCGGTTTACCACACGGAGCCTCAGGGACGTACTACTGCGAAATAAGTGCAGCCAAAGTCAAACTGTAAGGCTGCCTTTCCATCAGAGAAGTGTTAGTAGCAGCATTATACGGTGAAAAGTGAAGCTAAGCTACGAAACTACGTGGTGTAGCGGAGCGGGTAAGATGTGCTACCAAGATGCACTTATTGCACGTATTTATAAAAACTTCGTTGAGTCCTTGTCCACCAGACCTAAACCACGCTACGCTTTGAAAGTAAAACAATCCTTTTGATCCATCGCTACGCAACTTGGTACATCTCTGGTTGAAAGCTTAAAGGTGACTAATTAATGTAACCTCAGCTCTGGCCAAACTGAAGTAAATCCCGCGCGGAATGCGGGATGTGACTGCGTGCGTCGGTTGTAAGACGTCACGCGACTATTTGCGCCAGGTTTGAATACTAAATGCAAGTTAGTTGGTACAATAAGCGCGCGCAGTCACGTCCTGAGTCCAGCGCGGTTTCTTCTTCAGTGTAGCCAGAACTTTAGCAAATAGAGCATCGCAGCACAACGTAGTATAGCTTGATGTTGGTCCGTCACCCTTACAATGACCATTCGGTAGAGTACTCAGCGTAGCTTATAAATGATGTATGTTCCGTTTCGTTGTCTTGGCAGGTCAGTCGGCGACTGTCCGTCTGTAGTGACACCGTCCATGGTAATCAGGTGGCAAAGGCTGATGACGTAATCATCAGGAAGGCACTGCGGCTTCCAAGGTGTATAGTTAGTCGGCAGACGGCCTTCTAATTATAGGCTTTACTTAGGCTTTTAATTCCGTTTTGATTAACAATAGACGACACCAAAATGAATGGCTAGAAAAATCACGCTATTAGATTTTAAAAGCTCGTTTTAGCATCGAGAGTTGAAAATCGAACAGCGTGCTTTTAGTAAGGCATTCGTTGAGGCAGGGAAGAAAGGTCACCCTTCGAAGAATACAGGTGTGGTGTAAATGTGTCGCCTAGAATTAGCGAAAATGGGCCTTTATCTACTTACCTATTATGTCTACTCCGTGTATTTGGGCACTGTATGGTGTCTGCCTTGTTGGGCTAGTGGTCTCAATTTTATTGTGACTCCAGACAATTGAGTGTTGCCGGCCTAATCGTCGGTAAAAGTCTCACCGTGAAAACTTAAGTGAAGTAAGCTGACAATCCCTATACGCTTCAGGTGGAGTGATGGCTCATTCTAAGCTCACTTCACATAAGTTTTCATGGTGAGACTTTTTCAGAATAGATCAATTGGTTTCGATCGACAAGAGAGACAAAGTGTTATTGGCATTTTCTATCGTTTCCGACTTGAACGTGACTCGTGGAAAGTGAGCCAACGGGTTTTTTTATTTTAATTTTAATTAAATTATAATAGCTAGGTACCTGATTTAGGTAGAACCCGCCTCCCTACACATGGCCGCCTATTACATGGGACTTCAACATAACTGGCGAAATGTGGGTATACTATATGCACAACTTTGCCTAACCCTTCGGGACAACAGGGGGCTTAAAACATTCAATTTGGCAGAATCATAATAGGAAAACATTATGAATCATCGTAAAATGTCACGAACGTGCGATTCTACGAAATAAATCTGTTCGACAGTTTTATTATGGTGATTGGTCATATTCTTCTCGACCAATAACAAAACTTATCCGATGAGCATTATAAACTGCAGCTTAGCTCAACAAGCCAATTTATTGTTCGCATAAAGAGCTCTATTGTGTTGAGCCATTGTTGAGCTATCTGCGTCTTAGTGGAGGGTTCAGAAAAACTGTTTTTTTGCGTAAAATTAAAAAATACTTCCTTGCTACGACTAACGAGCTTTAAACAATTCGCCTGGATAAAGTAAAAAATATCTTAGAGCAAACGCAAAAGGATTATGAAACGACAGTAGCAGACGTTCTATAGTTTCTACCTACCCCCATGGGAACGAAAGCATAAGTTTATAAAGAAGCTATTTTTTCAATTAATTGTTTAAAAAGACAGCTAAGAGATTCATGTGTAATAAGCACACTTACGGACAGACAGAATGAGAGGCTGAGTCTTATAATAATGTAAGGAAGGATGGCATCACATCAGTTAAGTAATTCAACTTACCTACATACTGTATATGTTGTTTCTTATTACATAAACAAATTATGCAACTAATAGATATTTATTTCAGTCATCGAATATTTAAACACAGCGTATAACAAAAACCCTGTCCGATCCGCAAGGGTCACACAGGTACTGCAATAACATGAACAGAAAAATAAAAGTAAATAAAAAAGTTATTGCAATTTGAAATTCACATTTTTAGTACCTAAATGCTCAGACCAAATAGATTTTTTATTTGGTCTGAGCCTAAAGGACCCCAACTTCACTATAAATTAGCAAATTTTCTGCAGAGGTCATACGTTATGAATAACTTGTAGATACCCGCCAGACGACGCGTCGTCCGCCCGCGCCCCATGTAATAATCCGGTAAAATTACCCATAAAAAAAATGCGGTGCTTGCTTTTGTTTTTTCCAAAATAACCACATAAATAGACTCTCAGTATGATTTTTAACAACACCCTCACGGATCGGACAGGCGTCTTTTACACGCTGTATATTGATTTAAAACAAGTTGTTATCACAAGAATTCTAAGTAGGTACCTATTACCTATATACTTGCAGAGTAGATTATAGTATGACAAACCGTGTGCCCGATGCATCGGCAATAATGACGGACTTCCATACAAACTTTCATCCCCTATTCAACCCATATAATGTTCAAAATGTCTTCCTCAGTACTTACCTACTGACAGTTTTATATGGAGATTCTTGAAATGGTACACAAATTATGAATTGCTTTTATGACAAATTAGAGGAATTGCTAATGACAGCTGGGATTCAGGAAATGAACTGCTTTGAGAGGAATTGCTAATGTGGCCGGTTTAGGCCCCCTGGTACACGGCACGGTTTATTTATGGTACGTCGCAGCGTATCAACCTCGCCGTAGATAAAACTTGTCTATCAACAAGCTTCCATAGTGCTCCATACAAACACTGACGACCGTATGTATGCACATACGGTGTATAAACCACGTCATAGAAAAAACGTGTCCGTCAACTAGCTTCCATATTGATCCATACCATACAACACTGCCGACCGTGTCTATACACACGGAGAATAAACCGTCGTTTCACGGCAAGAAAATCGTGTGTACAAAGGGCCTTATTGTGATCCTAAAAGGGGTGATAGACGTGCGAGCAAGTCAGAGTCCGAGAGCGAGCTTACCCGTGTGTCATGCTAAGTACGCGGACTTTAAAACCGCTGATTAATTTCGTCGGCGATCCAACAATGCGAGCAAGCTTCACGTGTGTCACCGACGGCGACGGCGAGCAGAGTAAGGTCGCAAAATTAAAAAAGCCTACTTTAAGTACGCACGTCTATCACCCACTTAATGGTGCTCTCCATAACTCAAGGCTAGTTGATAATGATAGGTAAGTTCTAGTACAACCAAGTACATACAATTGTAACTATCAATTTAGAGAAAGTGTTTGTCTAAAGATCCCGGAAGGTTCACTAACCGCGCAATCTTGTCAGAAAATAGTCCTAGATAATAGGTATGTATAGGTAATAACTCAAACACTTCTACGATTAGCGTAATAAGTAGTACAAGTTTCGTTAAGCAGTTAAAATAGGCTTCAACTAAAACGAAAGCGAACGCACATAGAGTAATGACGAAAATAAAAAGAAACACAAACCATAGTTACACATCACTATAATAAAATAAAAGAACAGTCGCTCACAGCTCATTATTATTCGCAGTGCATAATTTATGGAACATTACAAAGAGAATGATGACAAATCGACAATTTGGATACTTGATAAATAATTTAATGTTAGGTATAAATATATGATTAACAAAACTCAATTCTTTGCAAAAGCAGGATCTACCTACAAAAAAAAAAACCTAGGAGCTAGTTTTACATAAATTAGGTATTCAGCCTGTAAAGTGTACCTAACTTTTTTAACAGTGGCAACATAGGAATGTGAATAAAAATAAAGGAGCAGTGTTGGTGACAGTTTGATAATGATTTGAGTATCCAGGAACTAAAGAACCTATGTATGGTTTGATGGTCAACCCTTCCTTCAATACCTTTGAGCTCGAAAATAACGCCAAACAAAATTTTTCTTAAAGAATTTAAACTTGTGGGAAGAAATTAACTTACATATATATTTTAATTAAATAACAACCATTTGTAGCAGTCAGACGAACGTTTTAAAAGTTCATAATAGATATTCCATAACATCTCCGATTAACTATAGTATGTGTACTACATAAATCGTCCGACAGTTTGTTGAACTTGATTGATCATTATTGAACAAGGACATTATAAAATTGTTCTAAAAATTTTCAGGTTAGGTTAGGAAATATAAAAACAGATAAACAACGTATAGAATATTATTACATACCTAATTAGCTAGTAAGGTAATTAAAATATTGAATGCTTTCTACACAGGTACATGATTAAAATTAAATTACAGGCTAGAACTAGAAACAGATCATCCAGATAGAACTTAACTTTTCTAAAACACTTTAACGACACAGATAACTTCACTTTGTCACTTCAAAAAACATAGAACTAAAGAAAAGTAACCGCTGGCCGCTCTCGATGTTTCACCCCACCTGTGATACCCCACTCAATTGAAAAGTGGCCTTTCTACGCCCAATCTCGACGTTTGTGCTACCTTTCTAAATTCGCCGGGTAAAACGGGCTAGTAGGGATGGACCAAGGGGCTAGATTATGCAATTATTGGACTCGCAAGCCGACCAGTATATAAGCTTGTGGTACGCTCAGAGGAGTAGAAAGTAAGACAGTCTTGTCAGGCAAAGTGTAATACGGAATCAGTCCAGCAAACCAAGCAAGATGTACGCGAAACTCGCTGTGAGTTATAAAAAAAAAAAATTGACAATATTGTTTTGGCGCCATTTTTGCTGTAAAATATTTTTTTCTCTTTTTCATAAGTGCGACCGCCGAAAATTTGGAATTGTGCTAAATATAATTATTAAGATCTTCATCAAACAAATATTTTTGAGTTTACGGGCATTTAATTTCATAATATTTATTGTTTTTAATTTTTATATGGCAAATTCCTTTTGAGAAAAAATTGTTGTGTCTCATGTGTCGTTCTCAATCAATTATTTTAAATATTAAATTATCTATAATTTTGTATAAATAATAATAATAATACCAGCCTTATTTTCTGTGCCGCTGTAGGGCAAAGGCCGTCATGACACTACTGTCACAAATGTGACAATTCTGTTTATTACTAAGACCGTACTAAGACAGAATCTTTTTATTTGACAGCTTATCTCCCTCGTGGTAGCCGTGGCCGTCGCTTCCCCAACCCCCGGTGGCGGTGGACAGTAAGTACCTACCCACATTTGTACAAAATAGTAAGAATAACTGCGCGGCAGTGTAGGGTTAACAGTTATCTTCATTAATTTTATTCGTTCATGAACCTGAACTGTTCAGTTTTTGTTGCTATATTTATGACTAATTCAAACTGTTCCCAATCGGTTACAAAAAAGTCTAAATATTAGAAACCGCAACATTACTATCATACTCTGTTATTTACTATCCAAACAAAATAATAAAAATAAAACCTATTGTAGATAATTATATGACTCAACAAAACTGTCTCAAGTTCAACGCAAACGCAATAAAATAAAATAACAATAAGTATGCGTTGTTCTTTTTATGAAAAAACAGTTCATTCATACATAGAATTAGTAGTACTTTTTATGAAAAAAAAAACGGTTCATTCATGAAGAATTTGCTTTTGAGTGCTGTTAGTTTTAGATTTAGATTAGTATACTGATCAATTCAAGGTCGTGGCGTTATACGCAGGAGATTTTTAATCTGCGTTTTAGTGAATTTAATGAATGGCTAACCTTCTTCTATGGCTAGACTAGGTAGGATAAAAATATTTTTTAAAGTAAAAATTACATGCGAACCGGTACGAAAAAAAAAAACCGAAAATGTTAATTACAAATTGCATACATCTAATTGAAATAGCTTTTGCTACTTTTGATAAGTTTGCCGACTTAATAGGAGTCTTTCAAGAAAAAAATGTTTTTTATAGAAAATTATTAACTACTTACTGTTTTTTTTCCTGAAACATTAATTTTACGTATATCTCTTAAACATCTTATCAAGACTTGAAAATCACGTTACCTATGACAGTTGTGTGATAGTAACAGTCATAATGATGTTTCGTATATCATTTTCGCGTCATCATCACCTGCCCCTATCCCAATGTATTATATCTTTTTCGCGTCATCATCACCTGCCCCTATCCCAATGTATTTGTGGTCGGCGCAAAATATCTTTTTCTTTCATACTTCTCTATTAGTCGTCATCTCGGTTGATCATAATCATCATTTTTGCGTCATATTAGTGGAAAATTGCTACATTACGTATCGCAATTTTTGTCAGTACTTGTCAAGAAACAATCATGTTTTTCTCCCGATCGTACAAAACTGTCGTATTATCTGACTGCACCATAGCAAAAAGGTTTTTATTTTTCTCCACTCCTTCAAATAAAATCTCTCTATTGTCGACAGTCAATGGACTTTAAAAGTAGAAAAGAATAATGTAACAAGCGGTTTATTTTCTCCTCTCACTCTTGAAAGTAAGTTGAAACGAAATAAATCGCGTTGTAGGAACATAAAGTTGTGTGTACACTTCACGTCTTGGTAACGCTACGGTTTCCTAGACGAGCGGTGGCCGCCACATAGCGGCCGCAATTTACAGGCGAATGATCTCACTGAAACATTATTTATGTTAGGAAGTTGGTGTGATTTCATAGAGAGCATTTTTTGACAACGTGCACTCAAACCCCGGTGCGATTGTTTTCATGACAGTCGTCACTGCGGTCGTTATATAGCGGCCACCGCTCTTCTAGAAACCGTAGCTTAACAAACTGCCCGAAATTATAACTTATTACTTGATATCGAAGAAGAACTAAAATATCGGCTTATAGAGATCGATTTAACATTTCATAGTACTAAACTTGTTTACAATAAAATCCTAATTATATAATGGGATAGACTTTAAAGTGCGACAGTTGTGCCTACCTACTTCATTCATTTTGTTTTCTACTTTGGGACACGATATTGTTCTTAGTCAAAATGAGATGTTCTATGATAGTGGTACAGTACATAGCCATACTATCACCGATCTGTTAACCCATCAAAGGATCACGAGGAGAATTATCTTTTTCACAAAGCCATCGGGCATCGGGCTCATGCGTTGGCAATGTTGACAATGACGTGACCACGCTCTGATATCTAGTTGGCCAACTTGTCAACCGGGGGGCCAAGTCTACTAATTTACAAACTTGTCAGTGGTCTCACAATGATCAGTTTTTGACAAATAAGCCATACAAAATCTGTCACAAACTCATCATTGTGAGACCACTGACACGTTTGTAAATTAGTAGACTTTGCCCCCAGTACGGAGGCTCTCGCACAGCATTATGGTGAGCGATGGTCATTTTGCGCTGTGACGCATATTTTCCCACAAATTGTTCTTTTTTGTGTTAGTGTTTTTTCTTTTTGTCATGTTTTACCGCAAATAACATTTTTTTTTCGTATTCTTTTCTTTTTCTTTCTTTCTTTTGTCGTTCAGTGGACCCACAGCTTTATGACTTAAACATTAACTAGAGTTTTCCGCGAGTTCTACAATCAGCTTATGTAGGTACATATTTCTTGAGAAGACTTATTGCTTGCTCGTAAATACTTATAAATTGTTTTCTGACTGTCCTTTAAATATTTAGTTTCGTCCTAAAATGGTTTTCCAATAACTGCCGATCTATTATGTAAAAATCTCACCGTGAAAACTTAGGTGAAGTGAAGTGAGTGAAGTGAGGTAGAAGTGAGCTGTCAATTGTCAAAGTTCAAGTCAAAGTCAAAGTCAAAACGGTTATTGCGAACTGTGTACAATGTGTGTATGTGTCACCATTGACAGCTAACTTGAACCTCACTTCACCTAACGTTTCACGGTGAGATTGTAACTAAAAACTATTCTTTAGTCATAGGAGAAGGAAGTTAGCTGATGATAAACCAAACAGCTGATCCTATCATGTAACGTTGTCTAGCGATGTGACGTAATCAAGGAATCGACGCATCTGTAGATCCACAGTGGCGATCGATAAATAATCTCATTATTGCTGTTGCGTCATGTTACTTATGTAATATATTAGTAATTAGGGAAATGCAAGTAGCTTGTAATCTGGTATGTTCATTACTGTTTCCGATAATAATATAAGCATTGATCTTAGTGTATGTATGAACAGCGAAGATTGATTGTAGATTAGATGGTCGGTAGAGATGAAAGCAGATAAAGTTAGGTATTTAAGTTTCAAACAACGCCGATGCTGAATGTCAATATATAAACTGATTGCAACAGAATTATAGAGAAAAGTAAAGCCAAAAAGACAATGGGAGTTTTTTATTGATGTTAAAATATTTTGTCCATGGTAAACTTCGTGCCCTTGTCATAGTTTGTCTGTTGTCTTTTCGAACTATTTTATTAAATATAAAAGTAATGTCAAGCAATCTGCTTTTCATTGCATTAGTGTAATAATAAAATATAAGAAAACTGAATTCATTATTTTGTGATAATTATACATCTTAATTCAAGTGGGTTGAATTTATTTAGATTGCCATAGAGACGCTAAGTAAAAGAATTCAAGTTTAATTATTCTATCTCGTAACAAGTGATAATTAAATGCTTGCTCATCACAACGGGCCGGACGAGTCCAAGTGGTGACAACTTTGCATAAACTTCATTCCAAGTAACAAATCAGACTGCCTATAAATAGTCCTAATTATTAACTAATTATCTATTGTTTTTATTAGGTTGTAAATAGAGTTCATTATTACATGAATTGATAACACAGTGATATTAATAGTTTCAACAGTAATAATCGGAATAAAATAAAAAAAACATGTAAAAAATGTTAGAGTTTTTCATCCTATCTTTTAAATTAAATAAAAAACCCCTTAAATATTAATTTTATTCTGTTTTTTAGTATTTGTCGTTATAGCGGCAACAGAAATACATCATCTGTGAAAATTTCAACTCTAACTATCACGGTTCATGAGATACAGCCTGGGGGCCAAGTCTACCTATTTACAAATGTGTCAGTGGTCTCACAATGATGAGTTTTTGACAGATTTTTTATGGTATATCTGTCAAAAACTGATCATTATGAGACCACTGATACGTTTGTAAATTATTAGACTTGGTCCCCTGGTGACAGGCGGACGGGCGGACAGCGGAGCCTTAGTACTAGGGTCCCGTTTTACCCTTTGGGTACGGAACCCTAAAACAAGCTTACCAATTTGTCATTGAAGCTGTGACGTACCGACTTGCTAAAAGATACTTTTCAAGCACTTACATAATAATAAGTAAATAGGAATTTATTCACTCTCAATTTGATTGCGTAATACGTACTTAAAAGGTCATGAAACGGAGATTTTTAATACATAAGTATTAATAAGCACTTGTATGGACATAAGAGTCCAACTGCCCATGTAATGCCCATTCTGGTTGCATTCTCTTACTCTTATATTCGACTCTTGGGTCGAACAAACTACGTAATGACTTCCGGGTAGGCCGAATATTCAGGGGGCCTAAAACAGTCACATTAGCAATTCTTCTAAAAGCAATTCATTTCCTGAATTCCCAGCTGAAATTCCCCTAATTTGACACCAAAGCAATTCTTAATTTGTGGAATCTCCATAGAAAACTGTCAAACAGTTGAATTATGACAGCACGCAGATCTTATTTATGAAAGGTCAGTTAGTGAAATTTTACGATGATTTATAATAGTTTCCTAATAAGATTCTGCCAAAGGCCATTTTAGACTCGCAGCACCCTAATTCGGTATAATCAGGGTGCTGGTCATTTACGCACTCCGGTTGCAAGTAGATACTATGCTCCTTACCTTTCTGAAGAAGATCATCAAACCATGTCGTACTATTTTATAAATCTTTAAAATGGTACGAATTGTTTCAAAGTCAAAGTCAAATAATTTATTTCAAGTAGGCTCATTAAAGGCACTTTTGAACGTCAAATACATAGAAATAGAACTGATTCTAGTTGCCCCTTCCAAAAGGTAGTTTTCGTATGGAGAAGAAACTCCACCGTTACTCTTTAAAAAAAATGTTTTACAATATTTGGTATACATCAATTATATAATTACATGTGATTTTACTTTAAATCACAATAATAGTTCCCGACTTGAGGTCGGAACCATGAACCCTAACGGTTGATCACCGCGACACTGTCTTTAAAATCAAATATTCCTGCATAGCCCCATGGCTATATGGCGCGATGTTTATACCCAGACCGAGGCGTGTTAACGTAGTATCTGTATCACTGAGCACGACCCGACCGGTTAGTCCAGTGCTGTTACGTAACATTCTTCAAGTCTGGGGTGTTCGGAGCCTCTCTGAGAATTCCTTGTACACACGGCTACACATCAAGCTATACATTTCCAGTATAAGCTGACCTCGCATTGTACGGAAATCCTATACAATGAGATCAGCATAAACTGGAAATGTATAGCTTGATGTGTAGCCGTGTGTACATTGTAAAACCATTTTTTTTATAGTGGAGATTCTTTTCTATTCTTCTCCATACGAACTTTTTTTGTCTTGTATTTTTTTACGTTCACAAGTGCCTTATGGTCTAATTGAAATATACGATTTGAGTTTGATTTTGAACTTGATTTCTTGCCCATATTTGAGATAAATAACACTAGTTTGTAAAATTGTGAAAATTTTATGTCCTTTGCATATCGTCTTGTTAAAATTAAAAGAAAGACATTTGGTTTTCAATTTTGGCGCACATGCATCCGCTGGGGAAGCTCAAAACCGGTCGAAGTGGCGGTACATGTAGGAGGCATATGTCGATGTCCAGCAGTGGACGTCTTTCGGCTGTAATTATGATCGAATGAATCGGCAAACTATGACCCCAAAAGTGGCGACATTAATATTGTTATGGTCTAGACATAACAAATTAAAAGGCGTCTAGATAATTTGCAATGCTTTGACGCAATGTATCGGTAAAAGTTATGTGTGTGATTGACCGCCAAAAATGAAACTTAGTTGACAAAAAATGCGAGGTCAGAGTAGTCGTAATGGTTTTTGCTATGATTTAGCGAGAGAAATAAAAGCAAAAGTTACTAAGTATGTTTTGTCTGAACTGGCAATGTATTGTAAAAAAACTGGTTTCGTAGAGTACGTGGGTTTCGAACGCAGGACCTCATGCTTGGCAGTAGCGGTTACGACCACAAGACCAACGAGGGATTCAATGAATTCAGAACAGTTATATTTAGCAAATTAATTTAAATTGAATAATTATGTATTTGTTCGGCTCTAGCTTTTATTACACGATTATACGTAGGAACTATTTGTAGGCTAAAGCAGTGATGTAATTTCGACTATTCACAGCCTAATGTTTAATTTTTGCTAATGTGATTTCTTTTCATGTACTCATTGCTTTATTTTTACAACTTTTCCTTCATAGTACAGTTACGCACATCCGTTGTAATAGTTTCACTACGAAAACAATCTACTACGTCATAAAAGCGCTGTAGGTACCTACATGTCAAATTGTAACCCCAGACTGATTAATTATGCCTTTTGCGAATAGGTATGCTATTAATTGATACTTAACTTAATCCCGTAATTAAATTAACTCAGTTGCTTTTACCAATGTACACACGGCTACACATCAAGCTATACATTTCCAATATAAGCTTACCTCGCATTGTACGGAAATCCTAAGCAATGCCAGATCAGCATAAACTGGAAATGTATAGTTTGATGTGTAGCCGTGTGTACGTGATGAGTTGAGATGTTTCATTATTATTTTCCTGCCCTTATCTCAATTTCTTTGGCGTTGGAACATGTATTTTTCTTCCATACTTCTTTATTAATCGTGTGATGGTATCTATATGGCCTTATGCGAACTACGAATCCAACACCCGACGTCACACAAATTCTGTATCGCGATCGACATAATATTATGTACAAGATCTCGGCATCAATCGTTAGGTAGTTGGCTGCCAGACCAGACACCAGTCTGGTCGAAGGATCCTTTCTTTTTAATAGAGGATGAGTGAACTTTACACCCTGTTCCTCATACATCTAAAGTGGAGAAAGTCTCCATCCCGTGGGAATATTGGGAAAAAAATCCTATGTCCTATTCTAGGTCATGGTCTAGCCATGTGCCAAATTTCATCTAAATCTGTTCAGTCGTTTTAGCATGAAAACGTAACAAACAAACTCACTTTCGAATTTATAATATTAGTTAGAATTATTCTGATGAAGTGTTATATTATTTCTAGATCTTTCTTCTTTCATAACAAACTGATCTGATAAAGCTTAGATTACAAATGGTTGGTTACAACACTAGTATTAATTACTCGTAGTTTAGAGTGTCGTAATGTTGTCGATTATTATTAGCCGGTCCACCAATTGCCAACCTACATTATAATCATCTCATTTATCTAAAGTACGTTATGAACCGCAACTTATTTTTTCGCTAACTTTTTTAAATATACACGATAAAGCCTCATGCAGACTGCCGCGACGCAACGGGACAACCGGTAATTATTATACCGAGAAGTTTTCTTAGAATATGTTTTGTTAGTCGCGTCGCATCAATCTGCACGAGGTTTTTATAAAACAGTACATTAAAATACAAAAATATCCAGTAGTACAATCGTATTATAATTAGACAGCTGATCGGCAAAACCCAGTCGGCTTAACACTACTATTTGTAGTTTGTTAGAAAAAAAAAAACCGGTTTTTTTAGATTTAATTGAAGGATTTATTTGATAGTTCCTAAATACCTACGCATCGTATTAGGCATCAGAGGTAGGTAGAAGATTACGCTGTATTACCAAAAACTTTTTATAAAAAAAAGCAAAAAATGAGAAATATATCATTGATTTCGGAAGTCGGTATCTTTGATTTTTTTTTGGATCGGTTTATGCCACCGACTTCCGAAAATAAAGCAATTTTTAACTTTTTTAGTGTTTCTTTGTAAGCCGGTAATAGTTTTAAAAAATGATTTCAACTCACATGTTTTGAGAAAAGTTTCTACTTCAGCCCTAATCTAGCAGTAGGATTGGATACCTTTGTTTTATATTTAACAAAGAAATGTTTAAATAAAGAAAGAAAGAAAAATATTTTATTTGGGACACGCACAGGAAAAACAAGCAATAATATAAAGAAGGTACTAAATTAAAATAAAAGAACAATTAAAACTAACAAAATACTTAGGCGACCTGTGCGAGGCCAAAAAGGCTCCTACCTCAGCATAATGCTGCGATATTTAAAAAAAAAATACCGCAGCGTGGTATTCTAATAGGGCCCGTTTATAATTAACCAGGCAATTATCATGCAAAAAATAAATAAAGTAAATGGGTGATAATTACTATAAATTAATTATAATAATTGAACCCTTCGGGGAATACAGGCGTCATATTACCTATGGTATGTAAAAAATAACAGTTGTTTTTTTGCAAAGTCCTCTCTCTAATTATTACTATTCTGCTCCTTGCCAACAATGTGAATTAAAGATACGTAGGTAAACGTTAAGTTACGCGGCAAGGAACGTGCGAACAAAAATACAATATCAGAAATGAGGGGTAAGAATTCCATTCTCTTAGTTCAGTTACATTTTGTATGTGTTCCCAGTCTCGAAACTTGTTCAGAAGCCGGAAAAATCTTTTCTTTGTTTATTTTATAACTTTCAGGGATCTTTGGCAATACGTTGCGTACCTTACCTTCCTGAGTATTTTTGCAACTGTTGAAAAGAAAAAAGAAAGAAAATAGGTACGTTTATTTGCGGAAAAACATGACGCAAAGGTAAACACATACAAAAAGAAAAAATAATACTTACTTAGGTAATGTATTATAATGAATACCAAGTTCTTTGTAGCGTAAATTTTACAAACTGAAAATAATATTCAGAATCGCTGGCAGACTAATTATTACGGAAAATACCTACGTTAAAGATAAGATCCTCATAACTGAGGCTTTCTCTAGAAAAACTACTCTCAACTATTCAAGTCATAGCTTTCCAATGGTTTATTAATTCAATATTCTTTACTTTGCCTCCTCTTCAAGATTTTATTAGAAGCCAATTAAAATAGAATAAGCTCTCAAGAAACGAATGACCAATCACGTAGCACCATCATTTATTTACGATCTGCCTTTCCACGATACACAAAGAAGGTGTTACGTGGAAAAGGTGGAAATATCAATCGATTTGCAGCTTAGGCAGTGTGCAAGTGGAATATGCGTTGCGAGAATCTAATAATGTTCCAAATAAATATATTTCTTGTTAACTTCGAAGGCTTTTTCTAAGGTATTTTAAAATCTGCGTGGGGTGAGGTATCCAATTTATGTATGTGAGTGTACAAAATATTTTCACATACTAATTTATATAGGTAGCAAACATACATAATATGTAATTATTCGCCGAAGCCGACTTTGAAATTGTTACAATAACAATATTATTATGTTGGTCCGCAATTATAAGACGTGTTTCCTTACCGTAACTCAAGTGAGCGATAGGTACAATGATATGTATGTTGCGAAACTTCTTTTGTTATTAGTATGAATGTAATTTTGTTTTGTTTCGTTTGCTGATCTTATTGGGAGCATTTTTTCGCGAAGCAATGGTAACATGCAATCAGATTTTTTGGCCTTAAATTCTATTTGAAGTGTCGAGTTCAGAGGCATAATCGGTCATTAGTATTGGTAATAGTATCCCAGGAATCGCATACAAAAATGCCAAGAACTGGCCAAATACGTCATCATTCGATTACATAGTGGTAAACCCAGGTACGTCAGACATACAAAGTCGTCGCACCCCAATTACTTCTTGCATCACCGACAACGCTGCGTTTCCCCCGTATTATCCACTTTGCGTCGCGTATAGGGAAAGCGCACAATTTGTAAGCATAGGACACAGTTCGCGCGTGCTATTTGTTAATCTGCCGCATCGTGAATTGATTTCTATGTTACAACGAGTTTTTTTTTAAATTTTATGCTAACCGTGTGTTGAGGTCTTTACTTGTATGGAATTTAATGCCGGTGTCTATTTTGGATTGGAATAAGAACGAAGTGTGTTTGGAATTGAACGGTACTTAGCTTCTTATTTGATTTCTATTTTAATGAAGATCTTTTATGGTGTTTACTTATTAAACTTTATACAATTTGTAAAGAAATTCAAAGGTGAACTGACCAAGACCTGAAGGATCTTAGGCATTCTCTACCAACCAACCAAGGATGTTGGAGAGATACTTGGAAGTGTTTTAAAAAGACACAGGAATAACATTTATTTATTTATTTAACATGTCAATGAGTATTTAATAAATTAATTAGCAGAAAAAGTTTCTATATTATTATCTTCCCCATTCTTGATGGTCATATACTAGGGTTGTTTAATGCCCATAGGAATGTGTAGTCATTATCATTAGCTTGCAGGGCCAGTTGCTTCATGATATAACAGATGAAACTACGTCCTTCAATGTCATTTGAATTCTATTTACATACGACTACTAGTGGTCGTAGTGCCTTTAGGTAATAGGTCTTGCGGCTATTATGGTTTCATAACAGTTAGGAGTACTTTACATGAGAGCGACATTAAGTTTAAAAGAATCGTAGTTCCTGAAGTGTTAACATTGGTCCTGTGTTTGATGCCCAGGTAGGGAACTGTAATTGGGCTTTTCCATTACTTAGTTATTTCTCAGTAGCAACCCGGGGTGTATGCCACTATTTCCATGGAAATACAAAATAGAAAAAGTGGGACCAGCGTTTTTTACAAATTATATCCCATTATTTCTATTGCGACAAAAAAACGCAGTTATGTTATTTGAAAAGTTTACCACTTTTTATGAATAGATTAAAATTAAAACACGACATCTCGGTATTAAAAAAAAAATGGAGAACAAATTATTAATCTGCCATTTTTTAAAATAATTCTCTACCACATACTCTACAGTACAAATCACATAAAGCCACCTCGTCACTACGCAGATGTACGTATGGATGATTGTTTGTGACTGTACTCCTCACATGTTTCCATTGGCATCATTCCTTCATCGCTTAACGATATTATTCCGTCTGGTATTACTTTAAAAAATAAATCAACCCTTATCGTTGTCGGTAGTTTAAGATAAGTCGTCATAAGAGGTGATGCAGCGTTTTTTGTCGCAGCCGACAGCAATAGAAATAGTGGGACAATCAGTCTGAATCAGGCCCAGTATTTCTATCAATAGAAATAATGGGATACACCCGCAACCCGGAGTCAGGAATTGTGCGCGGTATATAAGCTTTGCTTATCATGTTCTACCCATGTGCCAAAATTTCATCCAAATCCGTTCAGCCGTTTTAGCGTGACAAACAAACTCACTTTCTTATTTATAAATGTAATATTAAATAGTTAGGATGTTCTTGCATGGGACATATACAGCGAAATGTACACACGGCTACACATCAAGCTATACATTTCCAGTATAAGCTGACCTCGCATTGTACGGAAATCCTATACAATGCGAGACCAGCATAAACTGGAAATGTATAGCTTGATGTGTAGCCGTGTGTACATGTAGATACTTGACACTTCCGCCACTCCTCTTACGAATTCGTCACTATCTTCGTTACCAATCAAATGGTACTTTTTTGATGTACTACATAACTAACCGTCACTTCCGTCCACAGCCACAAGCACGTCACCATCCACGTGCCCTACAAGGTCCACACGATTCACCACCACCACGTGTCGAAGGTCCACGTCCCGGTGCACGTCCCGGTCGTGAAAGAGGTCCAGGTCATTAAGGAGGTGCCCGTGATCCAGCACGTGCCGGTCCCGGTCTACAAGCACGTGCCCGTCCCCGTGGTGAAGCACGTTGAGGTCGAGAAGAAGGTCTACCTGCCCGTTCATGAGGATCACCACGGATGGGAGAGCGAGTCGTTGTCGCATGGCTGGCACTGATGACAGTACATTGTTTTAGAGTTAAGGTGAGGATATATATTTATATTATCTTCCGCCCGCGGCTTCGGCCGCATGGTATGTCGATAAAAAGTAGCCTATGTCCTTTCTCAGGCTCTAGACTATCTGTGTACCAAATTTCATTTAAATCTGTTCAGCAGTTTTCGCAGACAGACAGTTACTTTCGCATTTATAATATTAGTAAGGATTTGGTAGGATACTCAGAGACATGTGACATCTACCAACCCGCGCTGGGTGCGCAGGGTGGATTTTGGCCCACCAGGCTCAATGAGAGGAGACCTGTATCCCAGCAGTGGGCACATCATAGAATGATTAGGGGTTAAAACACTCTAGCAGCTAATTAGCTGAAGCGTGTGTTTCAAATAGCTTGGAGATATTTAATCTGTCCAGTCGGTTCTTGAATCAGTTCAGTGTGGGAGCCGTCACAATATTGAGGTTAAATATTTATTTAAAAAAAAACATAAATTGCTCACTTACGAAATTACTAAACTCGGTGTAATTGTTTTATGTACGTAGGTATATTGTATGTCTTGTGTAGGTAAGCAAAAAAGGAAAAGAGGAAAGGGACAACTTTGCCCAGCAAGTGGGACAATACTCTATTTTTAATTCCTTCCCTCCTTCCTTTTCCTTAGTTTTCACTTAGTGGTCGGAGCGGGGAAGTAATGACACTTTGGGTCATAAAGCGAAATACTAAAGTTCGTTTTTCAATTCCTACTAATTTAACAGGTGCAAATGTCATGGGGGATGATTTTAATTTAGAAGTTTTCAGCTTTGTCGTGTATTTACATAATAGTGATTTTAACGAATTCTTTATTTTGTCCTCAGAATACTTAGGATAAGAACCACACATCTAAGACTACCGGAAATTTACGAAGTCATCCGAACTCCCCCGAAGTTTACCGAAGCAACCAAATATCAGATATGTTAGATCGAGGAAATTTGAAAAGACGTGTTTAGTATACGTTACATTAGGTGATGAGAAGACATCATCTCGGCGACAATTTTAAGGGTGTGCGCACATCTGACGGAAGATGCGTCTGGCGTTACTTCGTTACCTTCCAGTTAGTATTAGTACGCTCGACACACTAACGCATCCTCCGTTGAGTGTGTAACTGTGCGTTTGCACTGGCGACACATTCACATCAAAACATGTTGAAATCTCTATCTTCTGTCAATGTTCCATACAATGACAGAAACTAGAGACTTCAACATGTTTTGTTGTGAATCCTTCGCCAGTGCAAACGCACAGTAAGGTTGAATGTTATATTATCTACTTGTCCGTTCTACCCACCACCCTAAGAGGCTATTATTTTAATTTTAAGTTCGTCAGGATGTGTTTGTACCACTAATGCAACGTAATATAATTTTTTTTTAAAGTCCGATTTTAATGACTTATTTCGGGTAGATATTTGTGATTTTATCAATTCAAGAAAATAGAAAGAATAATTGACTAATAATGCCACATAACATAACGTATGCTGAATTGCTAACATCAACTTTTAGACAAAGTTTAAATAACCGTTACTTGTATTCTTGTTTTGAATTCAAACAACTGTCTCTGCTTTAGTAACAATTAAAATTCTTGTAAATATTGTAAAAAGTATTAAAAGATATGCTTAGAAGTTTCAAGTATTTTATAATAGATAAAACTGAAAGATGAAAAATATTTTACCAGACAACCAATTCAATCTGAAATTGTAATTATAATAGTCACCATGTTATTATTAAGAACCAAAGAGAATAAAAATGATGTGTTTATATTTTTTTTTAACAAAATGTTTGTTTTATTGATAAACGATAAAGGTACCGAAAACACAAAACTTTTTGAAAATAAAAAAACCCTTTTATAAAATATCGGGACCGATAGACTGATCAAAATTATCGGATCAACTGAAATTACACCACGGTATTTTTTTTTAGGAGTTAACAAATGACAGAAGATAAATTTTAATTTAGTCCTGTCAAATTAATCAGCGCCTGACGTAAATTGACGTAATTTTAGTAAGCAAGTTTTTAATCACGTCTAAACATAAAAGGAGTAGTGACAGGCGCTGATTAATTTGACAGGACTAAACTAAAATTTATCTTCTGTCCTTTTCTTAATGAAATAGAAAGAAAAAGATGCACTGAACTTAAATTTAGTTTAGTTTGTGCACAACAGAATCGGCACCATTGTCATTTGTTAACTCCTAAAAACAAGAACAATAATTCTGACACGATTTTCATCCAAATCTATGAATCCAGTTTAATTTTCTAAGATCTGTCTCGTTGGTGTAGTGGTCGCAAGCGCTGCTGCTTAACATCTTTGAAAGGTACTGGTTTCGCAATTCTTCTAAAAGCGAGTCATTTCCTGAATCTCCAGCTGTCATTAGCAATTCTTCTAATTTGACACAAAAGCAATTCATAATGAACATTTTACGAATCTCTATAGAAAACTGTCAAACAGAGGAATTATTTCGTAATATGAATCGCACGCTGATCATATTTATTATGAATTGTCAGTTTGTGACATTTTACGATGATTCATCATATTTTCCTATTATGATTCTGCCGAAGTGGCTGTTTGGACGACTCAATACATTAACAATGAGAGGTTCACTTATACTTGAAACTTATAGCAATAGAGCTATCATCGCGTGTAAGTGTACAGGGGTAGTAATATGAAGTATTAATGCCATCATTATTCCACTGCGAAAACGGGATGGTGCTATCGGTCTTGTCTAGCTCCGTCTCTCTCTCACACTGGAAACATGGTGGCAATAATATAACACGGCACCTGGTGTCAGAAAGGAAATATAAATTAAAACAGTATACTCGGTACAATCATTTTACTTACAGATGGCATGATTGGCTATCCTAGCAAAACTAGCCTCGTGTACACAACACTGTTTAATTATCACACTGATATATTTAAATAGTGTTGTGCAGAGATCATCAACATTTTATTTTAAGATAAGGAATATATGGAACACCCACGACATTTTTTCCTATACTATTAAATGAGCAATATTTATATATAATATAATATGTCGCAGTAAGATCGCTAGGGATATAGCCATTTAACGTAACATAGTTACTAGAATGCGGTTCATTTCTGTTGGAGTGCCCCGATTTTGTTACTGCGACTGATCGTATCAACGTAGCGCTCGCCGCTCGCTGCCGCGGCACCGCTCGCTACGCTCGCTCGGCTCGCGCGTAGTTGGTCACGCTTATAACCTAACCTAACCTATTTGGTTGGAGTGCCCCAATAGTTACATTACCAGATCGTGCTCGTATCATAGTCATATTCCTAGTAAGACAGTTATGAAACGCTTTCATATAACTATATTATGTTATACAGCTATATCCTAGGGACATAACTACATCACAGATACCCCTTAACCTTAACGCACATAATCTTTCTAAAAATGATTAAGCGTTATTGTACTGTAAAAATATGTCTCTTTTATTTTGAAATAAATAGTTTGTTTTTTTTTAGATAAAACCATCTTACTGCGACATATATAATATATATGGTCTCAACTTCACTTTTCTCTTCATATTGTTTACTAATTAAGCTCATTGATTTTGCAATTCCTTCGCTAGATCGCTGTATAATTGAGTTTTGGAGTTTCAATTTAGCGATATTTTAATTTTTGTAATTCGAAAATGCTACAATACTAACATAGTTGTTACTAACATTATTTGGACATTTTTTTATCCTGAAATAAATGAATAAATTAATTGTAGTATATTGTGGTGTCTTACAACTTTCACGTGAACATAGTCGCGGGCAGAAGCTAGTATACACGGCTACAAATCAAGCTATGCATTTCCAGTGTAAGCTGATCTCGCATAGGATTTCCATACAATGCGAGGTCAGCTTATACTGGAAATGTTTGGCTTGATGTGTAGCCGTGTGTACATAATTTTGTAAAACATTTTTGTCGTAAAGGTAGACTTTAACTTGCCCATTCTTCTCCATACCATACTACCTTTTGGAAGGGGCAACTAGAATCAATTATATTTTTCTGTAAATTTTGACGTAAACGTAATGCCTTTTATGTGCCTATTTTAAATAACTGATTTGACTTTGACTGGCTTCCGTACGACAGACGACAGGAATCCCGTATTACGACGAATTTTAATCCCAAAAAGAAAGCAGTGGAAATCTCATTTCGTCGCCGCATTTGTTTCTCTGACTGTGAAGGACATTACTTCGTAGGATGTGAATGCGACTAATGCGGTCAATTGGGCCTTGTATACCGTCACTGCCCACCCCCTGTAAAGACCTCTGAGGCCTTCTTTCTTGTACGCAAGTGTAAGGCAGTCCACCAATTTTTTACATCTTATAAGTTTTTGGGCTTGTGTCGGCGTGTTGTACTTCATACTCGTCTGGTGGGTCTGAAACAATGTATTATTTTGTAAATCGTAAATACACAATATTCTAAAATGCCTAAAAAAAAAAAGGTTTTGTATACCTGCATTACGGTTGACATATGACTTGTTTATACAGGGTGTACCAGAAGGGTGTTCCGCGATTACGACCACATCTTTCTGATACGCCCTGTAATTACCCAGTCGAACTTGTCATGTCGCTTTACCCCCCCTTTTTTTTGTTTTTATTTTTTGATGGTGGGAAATCATCCAATGACTTCTCCCACTCTGGGCGGAGCGGAAGGGCGTGTCAGACTTTTACTGACTAAAACCTACCCGTGTTCCTTCAGTTGCCTGTTGCTAAGGTCCCGGTATCCCTTTCGGACTAGCCCGCAACCCTGGCAGGCATCGGTCCTAGCGGACCCCGCCATGCTTTACCCCCCTAAGGTTGAATGTCACTAGAAAAACATACCATAATCAGCCTAATGTTCCTACTGCTGGAACACAGGCCTTCTCCCTGTCATGGTGGAATCCGACGATTGGCAATATTGCAGACGGACACGCACGGCAGACGACCACAGACCGCCACGCTCCGCGCACCGTGGAACTTCCGATGTCTGCGCTACCCCGCACGTACACCTTCCCACGGTCCGTCGTCCGGGCTCGTAGGAGTCAGTCCGCAAAATCGCGGAACGTGGGATTCGGTATTAGAGGGATAAATGGCACATGAACGTCATAAAACGCCAAGGTCTATTATTGCTTTAAAACGAATGTGACACTTAGATAGTTTCAACCTTATTGAAGTTTCAATTAAGTACCTGTGAGTATATGTCTTGTTCAGATTATGCGATTTACGCGCCATTGTGAAGTTCTAGTGGCTCGTACATTCCGTACACAAACAGTGGCGCCTTTTGCTCCTCGCGCGTAAATAGCGTCCTTAGAACGCGCCATCACACACTCGCGCGTAAATCGCGTCATTTTAACAAGCTCAGAGGTGATAAAGCGATTACAACATAAAATATATTTATGGTACCTAATAACTATCTATTACTCTTAACGACTTTAAGTCGTCTTTTTCACAAGGCGGAATTCACAGGTACTAAGACTAATTAGTTTTGAAATTGCAACCAACACTTGGTCATACATAATGATGAAAGCGGAATTCCGGAAGTTTTCCGGCATCAGAAATAAATACAATGTTTGTATGACAGTCAATATAACATATAATCAAGTCGACTATCCCAACATCTGGTTACGTCACAAGTTTTCCTGCTTCGGGAAAAACGTTATAGGACGTAGTCGAGATACCAGAATTGTAAGAAAATAGCAGTTTGTCGGATTGGAAAAAGTTGAGTAGATTTTATGTTATTAGATACTTTAAGTGAATGGGTAGTCGAAGTAAGAAGGCACATATTTACACTACCTACTTATATGAAGTTGTCGTAATATCATCAGTAACTGTTAACTATACATTATTGTATAAGTTTATAACTATGTTTTGAAGATAGGTCGATTTTATGAGACGAAAAATTTGTCCAGCAATTCGGTAGATAGAACATTTTGTCTAACCTTTGATAGTGAAAGAAAGACATTTTATTTGGGACACGCACAGGAAATACAAACATTATAAAAGGAGCATTAATGCCAAACAAACATATTTTCAAATAAACGTAGGTACACAAAAAAATTAAAAATAACCTGTGCGAGGCCAAAAAGCTTCTTATCTCAGCATAATTCTGCGATATTAAAAAAAAACCTACTATTGTGCAAGATAGTACAATTTGTGCGACAACCGTGATTAACTATTTAACGTGCTACATATGATTAACATCATCTGCCTAGCCTTCCCCAAACTATTTTGGGGTCGTTTTCCAGCTTTTACTGAATGCCTCATCTACACGTCGACAGATGCGTCATCAGAACGATCAGCACGAGCCGTCCACACGTCAGTAGGTCGTTCAGTCGACAAAACTCGCACGCACGTAACGTGACGTGTAGAGGAGTCTTTAAAGGGAGCAACTGCCTATCTGACCTCCAAAACGGCAGTTACTGGGTAAAATGACCCCTTATAAACCCATATTTATGATTATAAATAGTATTCATATGTGTCATACAGATATCTGCAGTCTCCTTTTAGCCAAGTCAAATGGATATGTGAGTGTCTTGGAGTAGAAACCAGCGAAGGCGCCAGCTAATGAGCTGGCGACAGCGATGTCCGCCATTTTGCGGTTATGCGTTTGGCAATCTTTCGTGGTACAGCTTTTTCTAAGCAAGTTCAGGATGAGGGGCTGGACTATGCTGAAGGTCGTAAACTGTAGCCCCACCTGTGGCCCCATCTGAAAAGAGATACAAACTCGAGAACTCATATTTCAAAAAACTAGTTACTCGATATTTTGTCGTCATTTGTTCAATGTATTGTTAGGCTTATTACTATGCCATGGTAGCGAGCTTGTGTGACATTTGCTTCGGTTAAAATTGAATAGTGATTAGATTTAGAAATGTGTTTTTCATGATGTCATTTGAAACTAAGTAAAAGCTTGTAAAAAGTTGGAGCTGACCTGCAATAGCGAAGCGTTAAGCCCTTCGTAGAACGCGCGGATTCCTCCGTATCGGTACACAGCCTTGGCTCCATGGAGTAAACTCCTGTACTGGTCCTTCACCAACATCTGACGAACTCGGATGACCTCCAGTGGTATAACTAATGTGGTACTAGCGCACCCCGCCAAAACCCCGCAAACGAAACGTTCAATGTACCTAGAGAAAAAAAAATTGGCATTAATCTATAGCGTGTCTAACCAGCTGCATGTATGAACGAAGACGAGGCAAAAGGATTAGGTATGTAAGTATCGTAGCAGTTGGCGTTTTGTACAGAACGCGACGTGTTTTTTTTTTAATGTTAATCTATATTATAAATTTTCATGGCTAATTTTCATTTATTTTCTTAAAACTATAAAACTACTTATATTTTTAAAATTATTTTTTTATATTTAGGACCCTCACAGCAAGCCCTTTCATTACCCGACTACGGCGAAGAAAAAAGGAGGGTTATGATTTTGACCGGTATGTATGTATGTATGTTCATCTGTTCCCTCCTATCTTCCAAACCACTTATCACAATTTGACAAATGAGGTATCTTTAGAAGCGTCGTGATTGTCCGCTGGTTATAGGCTATGTGAAGTCATATTAAATTAAAAATGGCGCCCTCTAGAGGACATAAAGTGAGGAACTTAAAAAAAAAAATGGTTTAATCGTACCATGTTGGGTATCAAATGAAAGGCCTTAATGAGCACATTTCAAAAATATATATATTATAACCCCAAAAGAATTAAAAAAAAAACAAGTAATAAAAACTAAAACCCAACTACGACTTAAAAGGTATAAACAAGACACCACAGATAGACAAATTAAAAATCCGGAGTCACACGTAATCTGTTCGATTTATGCCCTAACACGTGTGACTCCGGATTTTTAATTTGTCTGTCTGTGGTGTCTTGTTTATACCTTTTAAGTCGTAGTTGGGTTTTAGTTTTTATTACTTGTTTTTTTGATATGTCACATGGTTCAGTTGTCTTATGATTGTAGTGAAAGTCTCAAATTATTTTACTATTACTTACTCGTAGTAAGGTTAGTGTAAAACTTTTTTGGTTTTTGCCTCCCAAGAGTAACCTCATATTCAAAATTAATTTATTTCCGTTAAGTACACGTCTGTTTTTGGGTCACAGATTTGTCTAGTTTACGATTTCATGTTAATATATTTTTAAATCTGTTAAAGCTTATAATTATTATAATTATGTAAATACCGTATATTAATGAAGTAATTAAAATTTACTCAGTTTGAATTTCCGCGCATTATTTGAGAAAAGTACTATACAAGCGTTGGCCGCAACCGACCATTGATGGACTCGCGTAGGTGTGCCTCGGCTTTGCCTTAGCCCCCGGCATTTTTACACTCGTCTATAATACCCCCATTGCAGACCGCGACAGTAATGTACTGTAACTTTTCAGTTCTTTCATCTTTGTAATAAAGAGTACTTATCTTATTATTATCTTATCTACGAACCACATTGCTAGTTCTACTTACCAGTACTGACGCGGAACTATAGTGGAGCACAACTTTGTGCTGAACTCGTACACGTAGAACATACTGCTCGTACCCAGTACCGAGTACAGCTAGAAATTCAGGTAGATTGTTACGTCAGACATGCAAACAAACTAATAAACAAGTAAAACAAAACAGCTACACGGAACGTATAGGTATAGGGAAGTTGACAACTGGAATCAACAGTTGCCATAAAGTAATATTCAGTAGTAATTTATTGTAATTTTATGTCACAGCAAATGATTGCCCTTTTTGTCTCTTAGCCGTTAATGACGGGACTGTCCAACTTGGGCTCCGGACACGTGGCCAGTTTACGATTTAGTTCAGAAAGTTACAAAGACTTCTCAGACACTTACTGAATGAAATGTCTTCACATGTGGATATGAAGCCAGTCAGACCCCGGTCACACGGTAAGGATCAGTAGGTACTTTATTTTACTCCATAATTTTAAAAGATGATGTAGTTAATAAGAATTAAAAGAGTATGCATTGAAGTTTGATGGTTGGCGAGTAACAAAACCTGTGTAAATACAAGACAGTGAGTGGAAACGCAGGGAGAAGACACTCTAGATTCTAGGGAGTCTTCTCCCGGCATTATTGGTGATGTATTATATATATTATTATTGGTGATGTATTATATATATTATTATTGGTGATGTATTATATATATTATTATTGGTGATGTATTATATATATTATTATTGGTGATGTATTATATATATTATTATTGGTGATGTTCTTCAGTAAGGTCAGGTGCGTAGTACTCGCAACCAGCCGATGTATGAACGTAAACGAAGCAAAAGGAGATGTAAGGATCGAGGATCGTAGCAGGAAGCGTTCCAGAGTTTCTGTCTATCCCCACGGGAAGATGGCGTGGGTCTATGTATGTATGTCCCGAGACGTTTTACCAGACTGCATGTGTTTGAACCGTATGATGCGATATTGACGTATGATCCACTTTCTGTAAAATATCGTACTGTTTATCGTGTGAACAGGGCCTGACTGCGTGTACACTGAATTCATGTAATGTCTACTATACGTAGCAGAGCGTCGATCCTTAAGAACCGAAGGACTTCGACGCGCAAACTGTTCAACTCTAGTGGGTTTAAAATCAGGCTCTGAATTCATGGTAACAGTTTGCGTGCCGAATGTCCGTTTCCCCCGCAGCTTTGCCATACCTGTCCTAGAACATGTCCGTGCCAGAAAGCGGTTATGCCTTCCTCCCAAAAAATCCGCCTCGCTACTCTGTACGTAGCGAATCTCCTTTTAGGGTGCTTCAGGAGTTGCGACCTGATCTTGATAACGTCCATAGGTTGTGTGATACACTTTGTCGTGAAACCTGACAAGACACCAACTATTAACTTTTGCTTTTGGGTCATTGAATCATTTGCGTCATACCCCACCATGTTATGTGTAACATGACGCGCGGGTCCACGGGGGGTGCAGAATGATTAAATACCCATTTTGTCACTACTAAATTTAGGCAAAAGCGCCAGGGTTTTACAATTTGATTTGACAACCTTTTGAGATCTGACTGGACTTTTGGCGACATTTGGCCAATTTTACAGATTAAACACGTTTTTTACTCTATTTACTTGAGGATTGTAGCGAGTTTGAAAGAGGTGGTTAAGTTTCTCTATGGTTTGGGGTTCATGGTCTATTATTTGATGTTTCGAGAGTTCCTATTATAGGGTTGAGGGAAATGTTATCATTTATTTATTATTCTGCTTCTTCTTTTTCGTGTGGTTAGTGACTAGCCCCACGAAACTACACCTGTTATTACAACAACGCCTTAAAATTATCTTTACAGGTTGCCCTAGTGCGATAGTTAAGTCTACCATCTTTCTAGTTGCTAAATATAAACTATAAAAACTATAAATCTTGTGAAGAAAGAGTAATAAAAGTTATAAAACTAAAACCCAACTACGACAAAAAGTCCACTAAGAAGGTTTAAACAAGGTCAAGACATCACAGACAGGCAAATTAAAAATCCGGAGTCACACGTGTTAGGGGGCAATCGTAACTACAGATGACGTGTGACTCCGGATTTTTGATTTGTGTGTCTGTATTTTTATTTTGTATTTTTGGGGTTTTAATATCTATTTATATATTTTTAAAATGTGCTTATTAAGCCCTTTCATTCGATACAAGCCACCATTTTTTTTTGTTCCTGACTTTATGACCTCTATTCGGCGCCATAATCAATTCAATGTGACGTCACATAGCCTACAGCGGACGATCAAGACGCTTCCAACGATACCTCATTTGTCAAATTATGATAAGTAGTTTAGAAGTTATGAGGGAACAGATTTTTATTCTACAATTTGATAATTCGTCAACTCGTCCTACATGCCTACGGCCCATTTAGGACGACTTGCATAAAATCAAAATAAATAATATTTTCATTCTGCAAGTCGTCCCACGTTTCTTGACTACTACTGTTTTGGTTATCGTTAATTCCTTCCTCACCCCATTATTCCTAATCAGAAAATCGATGGCTATGATAAATGTGTTTGCAAATAAATAAATGATACTTCATTAGGTCGGAACCATTAAAATCATTACTATGAATATCAATTTCTACTGTTTTGTCTGATTTCGTGAAAATGGCCCTGATAACTGATTGATAACTTATCAATCAGTGAGTTTGTTTTCATGATAAATCGTTCTTTGTTTATCAGTGAATAGTAAAATTTATCGACCAGAATATGAAAGTTACAAAAGGACTTCCAGAACACGTAGCTGAGAGTTATTTTTAGACGTGATAATCCTTATTTTTCTAATAATTTAATAATCGTTTAGTCTTGATTTAGTATTTCAACGTCAATCTGCCATAATAATGTGTATGACCACCATAGCTATGTCACAGTCACTTTAAAATATACTGCCATTTCGCAATAAGGAAATAATTTCCTTAGTAAAGGAAATTATTTCCTTATTGCAACTCGTACAAGGATCGTTTGATGCGTGGCCAGCATCAAAACTACCCTTACCATCTTATATAACAACTAGCTGCTGCCACGGCTTCCCCGTGGACCCTTATTTCTATTACTAATATAGAAGTTGCCTATGTTACTCCTTATAACATCAGCTATCTGCCAGTAAAAGTCCAATCAAAACCGGTCCAGCCGTTTCGGAGATTAGCCGGAACAAACAGACAGACAGAAAGACAGGTAATATAGGTACGGTACGTATGTATGGACTTTCTTATTCATTTAGTAAAAAGCTGTTATTTTGACATTACAAACGGACACTTCAATTGTATTTATTTAAATTGTATAGAGTAGTTAAAGACATAATAAACAAATGTTTACACTGCTACAAGGATCTTTTAACGCTCGAATGACGTTGACCCGTCGATGCTGTTGGTAAGCATTAGAGAAATGGTTCTGTGAA
This sequence comes from Lithophane semibrunnea, assembly GCA_947363905.1. Lineage (NCBI taxonomy): Eukaryota > Metazoa > Arthropoda > Insecta > Lepidoptera > Noctuidae > Lithophane > Lithophane semibrunnea. The sequence continues at coordinate 1,966,737 of OX376186.1, read as the reverse complement.
ATGTATTGAAAAAATAAGATGGCGGCGTTAATTCCGATTTTGGCGAAGCGCCAAAAAAAGCTTGTAGCGCTATACCAATAATGCCGCTGATTATGCATTTGGTTAATAAAACAAAATATTTGTATACAAAACGGCCGATTTCCGCCTCACTAAACGATGGAAGTAATATAGGCTAATACACAGGCTAATTTGTTAATGTACCGAGGGCCCATTAATGGATTGCAAATTAATTTGATGAGGTTTTTGTTTATGTACGCGGTCAGAACAAAGAGGTTAGAAATAATGTACCTACCATTGCAGCACAGTTACCTACTGATGGTTTCAGTTCTAACTCCTTACCAAAATCAAAATCCCCTTTCAATTTTGTAAATGTATGATTTTTGTTATTTTATTACTTTGCAGTATTTTTTATGTTCACAATTATTTTTGCTTTTTATTTATTGATTTTAGTTTATATTTAATTCGCAGCACCAAATGACACCACATCGTTCTTTGATCACAAGAGCAACTAGACATTTTTCATAACGTCTAAATTTAAATAAGTGGCTGTAACACTAACCAACACTCCATCATTTCGGTTAACATTTCATTGTCCTGGCACTGTGTCCCATAACGCACGTGCCTGTAATAATATACAATAATAATAAATCTAAGTGTGGTTATGGACGCGGCTTCTGAAGATGGTGGTACGAAGGATACAGCTCAGGTAACACTAGAGTTTTTGGTTTTGAAGTGAAAACTTCTTTAGGCGCTTTGAGCGATTTTTTTTAGGGAAAATCTAAAAAGCTCTTGGCCAGCAGCATTATTATGTTTTAATTAATTAATTTTAATGTACAAATTATGACATTTTAATCTTTGATACTTACTACAATTAATTTGAAAAAAAAAATACAGTATTATTTTTCATACATGTAAGTTTTCACTTCAGTCTGACTGCCTGAAAGAATATAATTATTTAATTAATTAATTTTAATGTACAAATTATGACATTTTTATCTTTGATACTTACTACAGTTAATTTGAAAAAAATACACTATTATTTTTCATACTTGTAAGTTTTCACTTCAGTCTGACTGCCTGAAATAATATAATATTAAACTAGTATCTTACGTTATACTCTGTGCACTTTGCGAATGAGACCTAGACCGAAAAAAGTGTAACATTTTGACCGTCACGACACTTTTTTTTTCATTTTGTTATTATTTGTATCAACTTTTTCAGTGAAACATAGAAAATCAATTCAAGATTTTTAATTGCTAGCGGTTTAAACTTTAGCCTTGGTGGAAAAGCCAAGTAACTCTAACTATGCAATATTCCACGCTGTAAAGTACATAATAATAACACCGCGCCTATAATCCCCGCCGGGTTAGGCAGAGGTGTACCTATGATCCCCGCCGGGTTAGGCAGAGGTGTACCTATGATCCCCGCCGGGTTAGGCAGAGGTGTACCTATGATCCCCGCCGGGTTAGGCAGAGGTGTACCTATGATCCCCGCCGGGTTAGGCAGAGGTGTACCTATAATCCCCGCCGGGTTAGGCAGAGGTGTACCTATGATCCCCGCCGGGTTAGGCAGAGGTGTACCTATGATCCCCGCCGGGTTAGGCAGAGGTGTACCTATGGTACACACTGAAAACTATCGTTATTCTATTATTTTTTCAAGAGACTTCTGTAAGTGAAGTAGGTACTCACAATACCTAAATCTGTATGTGATTTTTGTTTGTTTATTATGTTCTAGTAAGTAAGTCGTTGAAGTGTCACATAAAATAAATACAATAAATAAAACAAATGAAATAAATAAAACAAATGAAATAAATAAATAAAACAAATTACATAAATAACATGGCGATTCTTTTTCTCGTATCGATAACTTTTATTTTGTCCGATGACATGAAGCTAACCTAAATGATTATAATGTTTTGCTTTTGCTATTTCATCTATTTAATGTACCTAAGCTATTATATTTAGTTATGTATTTGTGAGTTTTTATATTAGTAATCTCCGAAACTAATAATCCGATTTAAAACATTCTTTCACTGATTGCAAGCTACGCTATTGCCGAGTGCCTTATTATGTTCAGCTAGTTTCTACTAAAATACTGTGTATTGCTGTGCGATAATTGAATGTGAAATTGATGTATTTCAGGTAAATGTTTACTACTAAACGTTGATTAACTAATACCCGTGTAAATACTTAATTTTGGTTTAAACCTACCTACCTAGATTAATTTCCTAATCATAACTTATATTAATCCTAACTAATATTATATTATAAATGCGAAAGTGAGTGTGTTTGTTTAGGTAATTGATTGATTCTTTGTAACGCTTTCGCGCTAAAACGGCTGGACGGATTTCAATGAAATTTGGCACAAAAAAAAAATCGTTTTGCGTAAGAATTTGAATAAACCCGGGGATTTGTTTTATTGATTTTCCCCCGACAAGTGATGATTTTTGAAAAATCGTCTTATACGTGTCCATCAGTTGACTTTATGTTTACTTACCTATTTATAACAATTTTATATAGTTATTCGAAGCAAGCAATAAAATCCCTAAAAACTAAATTGTAGTCATTTTCAGGGGGCCTACCACCACCGCTTACAGCAGTATTATTTTAATCTTACTTCAGTGGGGGAAAGAGATGGAGTTATACGTCCTGTAGAGCTTCATCTCTTTCCTACACTGAAGTAAACTGCTTGTCTCTGGTTACAAGAGAGGAAGAAAAAACACTGTCCATAATATTATAGGCACAAAATGGTGTTTATCAATTGCATTTATGTATGGAGTTTGACATAAAACTGATATTAGACACGCGTTGAACAAGTGTCTAAATTTTTGTGGTAAGGTCCTTCATTTTTTAAATTGTCATTCGTTTTTATTGTACCTACGTTTGACGTAATTAATCCTACATAGTCTCTATTGGGATATCCCCGCACTTCCTACTCGTAAAATTACGCAACTCAAGTATGCAACTCACGTAAATCAACACTCAAACAAGGCCCAGATATTCGTCGGCCATACATCTATAATTGAACCCGTGTCCTTGAGCTCACACATTCATAACAATAGACGTCAATTCTTCTTTTTTCAATGTTTTTATTGAACTTGGATGGTAGATCTTCCCAGGGGGCCTACCACCACCGCTTACAGCAGTATTATTTTAATCTTACTTCGTGGGGGAAAGAGATGGAGCTATACGTCCTGTAGAGCTTCATCTCTTTCCTACATTGAAATAATATTAAAATAATACTGCTGTAAGTGGTGGTGGTAAGTAAATAGCAATACAATTCCAACAACATGAATATTCTCCTAGCGTCCAAACCAAGCCAAGAAAAAGCTAAAGCGAACGCCGTATTCACTCACTTGTTCCGTATAGTACCTACGTAAAAAAATATATAGAAACTTGAACTCAACCTTATGCTCTATTGACCCTCATCATCATGCTCCTGTCAATATCGCAACTTTTTTGTGGTCAACATGTCTTTTTCTTCCATACTTCTCTATTATTAGTCTTCATCTCGGTAGTCAGTCCCTATCTAGCCATATCATCTTTCACACAGTCCATCCATCGTTTCTTTGGTCTTCCCCTACTCTTATAGCCATCGACATTCATACTCAAAACTTCCCTCACGACATTTTCCTCATTTCATTATCCTCGTTCTATTGTTCCTCAATTAGCTGAACTTCGAATTATTTCAAATAATATTATACGGCTACAATAGCTAAACTTTATTCGAAAACGACGCTGTATCTTGTACTGAAAGTCAATATCATAGAACAGTCAAAGTCAATATATATCTATGATATTGACTTTCAGTAAACGATACAACGTTGTTTAGTAATTATTTTACCATAAGGACTCGACTTAATTGCTTAATTTGATTGGTTGTTCAATAAATACTTATATTATTACTGGCGTATTTTATGAATAACTGATGTTGTTATGTTTTATGAATAAGTAGGGGTATTTAACTGTATTATGGGTCTAAACTAAACCTTACCTTGAAGAATTATCTGAATCACCATAATTAAGATTATTCTTCAAGGACTAAATCGAATAAAACCCTTTGAGTGAGTGTGTTGTAAAATGTGTAGAAATAATACGAGGGTACTAAGTGAAATATTTATGTTTTTGCTTGACTTGGCCCGGCCACTGCCGTACGCAGATCAATTGAGTGAACATCGGTGACCGATCTGACTGGAGAATTGAAATGATGAATCATTATGACCATCCATTCAGAATGTAGTCCTTGACTAATAATTTTAATTTAATAATTAACAAATATTTAATAATTTTATATTCCAAATATTAAATTAATTATCATTTGATATTCCATAAGCTTGGCGGTCTTCTTAGACTTAGCTAAAGCCTTCGACACAATCTCAACAGACCTTCTTCTTAAACAACTTGATGCTGTAGGGATAAAGGGAAAACCGCTCGAGTGGTTTCACAGCTATCTCACCAACCGCCGACAATACGTGAAATCAGGCGAACGCTCAAGTGGTCAACTTCCTATCAATTTTGGAGTTCCGCAGGGCAGCTTATTAGGCCCAACACTATTTATTATATATATGAACGACATATTGAACCTCACTCTCTCAAATGTGGAACTAATTTCCTACACAGACGATACGGTCATCTCGTTTCATGCCCGCACCTGGGAACAAGTCTACAGTCTTGCAGAAGAAGGTTTAGCAGCAGTAGCGCAAACACTCAACCACAACCTAGTTACTCTCAATTTAAAGAAAACCATACCAAAATATAACTGCATAGCACAGGTGTGAGTACTATGTATATAGAGCCATTTACCGGGTAATTTGTCTTTAATTGACTTGAATGTGCCCTGGCGGCTGGGAATGTCATGCTCACTCAAATGTCTCGCTGATGGTGGCGCGTGTGTTGGATCATTTAGCTCCCTTCAAAATGGTTGAGCTGAATGGTGCTGATCCATGCGTTATGTTCGTGAACGGGCGCCGTCAGTTGTGACTTGTGACTGGTCATCTCTTAGCTGCCATGGCTTATTTTAATTTTTGATTTGTTTGTTATAATTGCGGACGCTTTTAACGTGCTTTCTACATTGTTCTCACATGTATAATTTCAACATAAATGATGTAACCAATATTTTGTAACAATATTTTGATTTAAAAGAGTGTCCGTGGAGTTTCTTGCCCGTTCTTCTCCATAGGTACCTACTACGATTTGGAATGGGCAACTAGCTTCATATTTCTGACTGACCGACTCCTTGACAATTCAAAAGTGCCTGTAAATGGTTTAATTGAAATAAATGCTTTGAGTTTGAGTTTGAGTTTGAAACTTATCACATTTTGCAAAACACATTCTTCAAGTCCTCCTCATAACCTAACATTAAAGTTTCACACTTGTCCGAACCATCTGAAAACCTCACGTGAAGTCTGTTCATGTGAGTGTATTAACCCGACATATTCAATTCGTTACTTAGGGCTACTCATCGATGAAAACCTATCTTTTAAAGCGCACATTCAACATCTTTCTGGCCGAGTAAGGAAACTAATACATATCGCTAAAAAGCTAAGAGACCGTACTACAAAAGACATCCTGCGAACGGTTTATTTCGCAATATGCTAGTCCATCATACAATATGGCATATCAATTTGGGGTGGGGCTGGAAAAACGATAATGATTGAGCTCGAAAGAGCCCAGAGAGCAGTTATAGAACTAATTTTAAAAAAGCCATTTTTCTACCCCACTGACTCTCTATACAAAGAGTTTCAATTTCTCCGTGTCCGCCAACTGTATATCCTTAATGCTTGCCTACACACACACAAACACATTAAAATCAGACCAGACTCTTTAACTTCCAAACGCGTCTTCCACATTCCGCTACAAAGAACCACCTCTCTCCTAGCCAGATGATGTCCTGCGTACCTACACACTTTCGTATATAACAAAGTTACCGGTAACTTACTTATTGACCCAAAAGATCTCACCCGGTCTGCATGTAAAAAAGTAGTAAAAAAATGGCTCTTAAGCCTTTCATATGATGAATCCGAAAGCTTTCTCATAACAACTCACACTCGGAATCACACTAACACGACACACTCTCACACTCACTCACGCCAACTTACTTACTCACTAAACTCCACACGCACATACACCCACACCTTATTTTGATATTCTTTAGTTTTAAGTCTTGACCAATACTAGTTAAGTTCCTATCTTGTATAACACAATTTAAATTCTGTATTTTGTTTAAAACAACCTAAGTTTAATGTTATATCTTTGATCTCATCTTAAACTTTAATTAAGATTTTTTATATTTGTTTGCAATTAATTACGTACTCCCGTATCACGCAATAATTAAATTATGTATCACAAGTTCACAACTCAGGTCCCCAAGATACAGGCACTGCCTAGTTTGGGGACCATCGCTTTAACAAAATGAATGTTACCAACAGTTACAGATAGAATTATTAGGTTATTAATAATCTAAGGTAATAATTGTAACAATGTTTAAATAAATTTTATCTAAATTTTATCTTTATCTAACTCAGATAAAACGTTGTTAGGTCTTCTATGAAACTCATTCATTCGAAATATCAGACATTACGCTTTTAATCGGAATAAACGATTTACTCGGTAAGTTTGATATAGGTCAAGCATTACTTTATACGTACGAATCGAAAATATAATACCTATTTATTTACTTAGTTGCGAAATTACTGACTTCTTATTTGATAATTGATTAATTGATATTGATATGCAAAGAAAACTTCTGTGTTTCAAGTTGGGCAATGTTGCCTTAAAGTTTAAATATGGGTAACGCATGGTAGGACTACGAGTACAGACTGCCCAAGTTTTTGGGTAAAATGTTTTTTTAGCGGGTACTCAAATAATGATTTTGAAATTGACCGTTTCGGATAATTTTTTCATCGAGTATATTACCTACAATTTAACTTGATTTCACTAAAACAAGATGTCTCTATGACACATTTTCTACCTAAATGTACTAATTTGGCTATTTAGTGTATCCTATTTTCATAAATATTGATTCTAAAACAGGCAAATTCGGATAATCCCTCGTTAAACACATTTCGCGCTCCGCTCATTCCTAGCCCATCTATACTACACCATTTGATTAGACTACACTACCAGTGAGCCACTGTATTCATAACTTCAATTAAATTGTTCCACCATTTTGGCTGAGCTATTATTATGGCCTGGTCAAGAAAAGAGTTATGGCAACTAATAGCTATTTGTATTGTCTAGCTTCAGACTAGCAGGAAGAGCGGTCTATCAAATTGATTCGACTTGTAATTACGTCGGAACATTTTTGGGTGAATAATGGTTATATTAATGTAAATACCTAATGATTGTCCCTTTATAAGTGGCATCATACGAGTATCTTGATATGCATTTAGTGTGTAAAAAACACCCCGTCCGAGCCGAAAGAATAATTAAAAATCTTATTATTGAAAATAAAATAGGTATTGCTATTTAAAATTCACATTTTTAGAACCAAAATTAAGTACCCCATTTTTTTTAATGATTAATTATTAAGTTAGTATTTAGGTATTAATATATATTAATTTTCAGCAGGGTTAATATGTTAAATTACTTATAGGCACCCGCTAAACGACGGCCGCGCGCACCCCATGTAATAACTCGCTAAAATTCCCCATAACTAAAAATAGACTTCTTTTTCTCTTTTTTTTTGCTGAATATTTACCACTTAAATAGACCCTCAGTACGATACTTAACAACACCCTCACGGATCGCCCAGTTTTTTTTTTGTTGGCTGCCTCGTTCAGCTCAGTATAGGCCTTCTCGTTTGTGCCATGTGCCATGTATCTCTGGTCTGCACGAGTCTCACCCAGGTCCTTCTCACCATCTTTCTTTGTAGGTGTCCACCCACCTGGCTATGGGTCTGCCAACACTCCTTCTACCTTTTATCGGCAACCATTCCGTTGAGCATGTTAAAGAAAATGCCGAAGAAAATTCTATACATTTTCAGTATAAGCTGACCTCGCATTGTACGGAAATCTTATACAATGCGAGATAAGCATAAACTGGAAATGTATAGCTTGATGTGTAGCAGTGTGTACCTAAGTATCTCAAAAGTGGCCAATTTGAGGAATAGAATGAAGCTCAGCTCAGACTCGAATCCTGTGCGTTTTCATACAAATCTCCGTAAGTATTTTTTAGAAAGAATCTAGAATACCAATTTAGCTTTATGCTCAATTCAATTACAAAGACTAAAAAGTACTTACCATGCTTACGTTGATGAAAAATACAGTACTGAGGCCCTAGACAAAGTGACATTCTATCAACGATAACGATGATGGAAAAGGCAAAAATGTATAGGAGTCAGTCCTAGGCTATCGAAAAGCTTATGTCAATCCTGTTGAAAGTCGTTGTAGAAATACGAAACGCTTTGGAAGCGATTTTCAGTTATTTAGGCCCTCAGGTCAACAAGAACAAAATTTCCTGTCAAATAAGGCTCTCTAACTAAAAGCCTCCATAAGCAAAAAAATCAATACGAACAACATTCAATTTAATTAATTACATTACCGAGCAATTCCTGTGAAGGGCTTTGCAAAATATAGAGGAAGCTACCTTAACGACTATTAAATTACAATGTCCACTGATAATATCAATGAACTTTAATTAGGTGTCACCTCTGCAATTTGCCAGAAGTGATGGACGCTTCCGGTGCAGGCGTGATGCGGATGATGATCATGACTTATGACTTAATACTGGGGTAGTATTATGAAGTACTAGCAGCGCCCCGCGGTTTCACCCGCATAAGTCCTGATCCCGCGGGAATATCGGGATAAAAAGTATCCTATGTTTTAATCCAAGTTATAAACTATCTGTGTGCCAAATTTCATCCAAATCCGTTCTCTAGTTTTTGCGTGAAAGAGTAACAAACATCCATCCATCCATCCATACTCACAAACTCCACTGCGAAAACGGGATGGTGCTAGCGGCCTTGTCTAGCTCCGTCTCTCTTTCACATTGGAAAAATGGTGGCATTATTACTTCATAATACGACACCTGTAGTCGTTATCTTATAGAAAAGGGGTCGTGGCTAAATATTGTAATAATAGTCGCGCGGGTCGATTGAGGGTTAAACTACGGTTTCCACAGTCGGTTCGCGGATGGGTGACCATTCATTACATATCGAGACAACTCCGTCCCTTGGAAAATACGTTATCCGTTGGTCGCGGCTGTCATTCATAGATGACAGTCGTTGCGGGTTGTCAGAAGCCCGAAAGGGGTATCGTGTTACACAGTAACTCGGTTGTGGAGGTCAGATAGGTAGTCGCTTCATGTATTGTACTGATATTCAGCTGCGCCCGGTTAGACTGGAAGCCGACCCCAAGATAATTTGGGAAAAGGCTAGGTAGATTGATTGTAGTAATTATGGACACATCATCACATAATAACAGTACATCAGCGACCATAGTCGCTGATGTACTGTTATTCATTATTGGTGACCAATAATGAATATGTACCTAACGAAGTCTCTTTGTTTGATGAGGGCGACACTTAAGTATATTTACGTTTAGTCACTTAAGTATATTAACGCCTGACAGGATGTTAGTAGCATTACTTTTTGAAACGTATTGCTGTTAAACTATGCAAGGTTCAATGTTAGCTAGCAAGACTCCGCGAACGTGTGGGTATCGATATCTAAACATGATGAATCGGATTCATATTTCAAGTTGTTACTTGAAGTATGAGTTGAGAAAATCTGAATCTGTTGAGAAACACGATAAAATAAAAATAAAAGAAAAAAAATCCGAAAAGATGTTATATTTTTTTGAGGGGATAAATCGCCAAAAATATATAATAATAATTTTTTGGTTTTTATTTTATTGTGTTTGGGTATCAATACCTATGAGACGTCTGCAGAGTTTTGCTAGATTATTTCATTTGACTATGCATATTTTATTTTGGTAACATAATTATTCGCTCCGAATCTTTTCTGCCTTGGGGTCTGGAACGATGGCTGCTGAGCGTGAAGTCTTAAGTTCAGTTCCCAGGTCGAGAAATAGGCGTTATGTAGCTGTAGCGGTTTGCATTTCACTTCAGCACTCTTTCGGAGAATAATAGCGTGCTGTTAATTATCAAACTTTCAAATACTTAATCTTTGTTTTCCAGCCATCATCGTCAAGATGTAACGTGAAGGTGAGGTCTCCGGGCCCTCGGTCGCCTCATCTGCTGCCTCCTATCTATGGAGATAGCGCCAGCTGTTCAGGTAACCATACCATATAAATAACCTTGTGTCCTTATTTATTAGGGTCGGTGCAAGGGGTATCGTATTACCCAGTTACTGGGTTGTGGAGGTCAGATAGGCGTCGCTCCATGTAAAATACGGCATTCAGCTGCATCCGGTTAGACTGGAAGCCGACCCCAACATGATTGGGAAAAGGCTAGGTAGATAATGGTGCAGCATGGGTTCGAACCCAGGAAGGCGCTTTAGTTTGTGTTAGTTATCCTATCACCACTGCTCTCAAAACGGCGAAGAAAAACATCGTGAGGAAACCGGCATATCCTAGAAACAAAAATTCAATACCATGTGACATCTACCAATCCGCATTGGGCCGGCGTGGTGGATTATGGCCCACTCGCTCTCAAAGAGAGGAGGCAGGCCTCCTCTCCTGTTCCAGCAGTGGGGGCATTAAAGGCTGATTATGCTATATCATCTTCTATACATTTCTTTTCTCCAATCATCTTCCACAGCCCGACTTCACCCACTGCTGGGCATAGACCTCTCTTTTCTTGTGCTAATCCTCACGCTCCTGTGCTAGCTTCATTTGGGTTCTACCCGCGATGGCACAGGAACGTGTGAGTGACTAGAAAGGGCTACTGAAGAAAAGAGTCACCCCTCTGTTTTCACCACCTACTCCACTTCCACCATCTACTTTCATACTCCAAACGTACAAGATATCCATGAGCCGAAGCACCTCGATCAGCATATTGGATTTTATTAGAGTTTTTCTCAGAAACTCAGACTGTCAAACCCTGAATGTGCTCTTGATTTCTACGTAAAGTAAAAAAAAGTAAAAAGCTTATAGTCACAAATGAGAGCATTCAGAAGAGTTTGGTACATACATATAGATACAGTTTTTATTTATTTTTTATATCTCTGAACAGGACACAACATACCAGTATACCAAACTCCTAAAGAAGGGAGAAGCTGGTCACGGTTCCACAGTGGATGTCGCCAGCAGCAGTCCATCTATCTGGACTGGACTGCAGTGAGGACTGAGAAGAAAAGCTCAGGTTAGTTTGCGTGCAGATGGGCCTGTGCAAAAATTTCATAGATCTGGATAAATTAACGTTACGTAGATCGCACTTTTTTCTTAGATATTATTATGTTCCCGTCTTTATCTTGCACTTTTATTTTAACAGTTGTGCGACTACCTGTGATAACTTGTCAATATCCTTCCGTTTCATTAGACAGACGGAAACACTGTTAAATAAAAAATATCAAATCAAAATAAATTCAATTAACGAACGACTCTTAATCTAAGAAACTTAAATTGCAATATTATAATTCTTTGTAAATTTAAACTGAATCCAATGAAGATAGATATTTTTTTCGAGATAGTTTTGTTACCTATTTTGTTGTTTTGTTGTAACCAAAGGGCTAAATATTTTCAGCTGGAAATATTAATTATGCAGGAAATATTGTATAATATTAAAAAATATTATTTATTATCTCTAGCGAATTTTGTTATTGGGACCTCATAGTTGTATTTTTCGAAACTGTTTCGTTTTATCGTAATTCATTTTGCAGGAAATATTCCGAAGCGCGGCAAGGCGAGGTCAATAACTTCATTCAAAGGTATGATTTAATCCAGTGGTTCTCAAACTTTTTAAATGACGGAACCCTTTTGGGAAGCAAAATACTTGATGGAACCCTACAATAAAACAATTGTTTTTATAAGTGTATTTTTTATTAATCAGCATAATAAAAGTACAATGTAACAGTTACTAATTATTATTTACTTCACCACTTGGCAAGGACAACAATAGAAAACATTAAAAAAGAAAAAATCTAACTAGTGGGAGGTATGAAACTGTTTTTTATTTTTCATCAATTGGTTGATATCAGGTTTGATGGAAGAAAGTTGGAGTCTCATATCAGCTTCGGCGTCCAGTTTATTGCGATATTTTGTTTTCGTGGCTGCGTGGGTAGAGAATCCTGTTTCGCACAAATATGTAGTTGGGAACGGGAGCAGAATATCCAGAGCCATTTGGCCAAGCATTGCATATTCATCTTGGATTCTGCACCAAAAATCATTGAGAGGCGTCGTTTTGAACAGTGACTCCATACTTGTGTCTGATGACATTTCTAAAAGAGATTCATATATCTCGTTTGACATGTTTTCAGGCTTTTCCAAGTTGGGTAAAAAAGGATTATGAATCCATGAATTCACTTTAATTTTTGTATTGTGTTCTTCGGGAAAATACTTTTCAAAAGATGCGCGCATCGAACTGAGATATTGGACCAATTCAAACACATCATCTTCAAACATTACTGAGTCGTTTTCGCTAACAAACTCACTGAGTAACGTAAAGCTTTCTATTTCTTTCTTACCAATGCAAATGATCCAAAAATCTAATTTTCTTTTAAAAGCAGTTATTTTATTATAGGCCTGAAACACTGTTGTCTGTTTACCTTGCAACGATAAATTCAATTTGTTAAGTTTTTGAAAGATATCCGCCATAAAAGACAATCGGAACAACCAAGTTTTATCATACAAACGGTCCTTCAAATTAAAAGAAGTATCTGCTGAAAGAAACATTTGTAACTCGGCTCTAAGTTCAAATAGCCTTGTTAAAGTTTTACCCCGAGACAGCCATCGCACTTCTGTATGGAGCAGCAGTGTTTTATGTTTGCTGCCATAATCTTCACACAATAATGAGAACAATCGGGATTGTAGTGGTCGTGATTTGATAAAATTAATTATTTTTACCGCTTCATCCATAACTAATTTTAGATTTGACGGCATTTGCTTCATCGCAAGTGCTTGTCTATGCAGAATACAATGACTGGAACTACAATTACGCGCTTTATTTTTAATTCGTGACACTGCTCCTGCTGTTTTACCTGTCATCGCCTTGGCCCCATCTGTACAAATGTCAATGCAATTGTTCCAACTGAGATTATTTTCTTCAAAAAATATATTTATTTTATTAAAAATTTCTTCCCCGGTAGTGTTTGTAAGCAGCGATGAACACATAAGCATGTCTTCTTCAAAAGAATTTTTATATGGATATCTCACAATAACCAGCAGGATAGCCAAACCAGCGACATCAGTCGACTCGTCCATTTGCAAGGCAAATCGTGTATTTTGTAGACGTGTAACTAGTTCTTGTTTAACGTAGCTTGCCAGATCATGGATTCGTCGTGAAATAGTATCGTTTGATAGCGGAACAGTAGAAAGATGCTTTGCAGATTTTTCATCGAGCATACATTTTGTTATGTCTAATACACATGGTTTTATTAATTTCTCAGCGATAGTATGCGCTTCACCTGCTTGTGCAATGCGATAGCTAACTAAATATGATGCCTCCGTGGCCTTTTCGTTGATAGTTTGTGTTACATGCATCATATTTTTTTGACTTTCTAATAACTGATCTTTTTTGCGAACAAAAAATTCTTTATTCTTGTCTTTAGACTCGGCGTGTACAGTTTCTAAATGTCGGCGCAATTTGGCAGGTGCCATGGAACTATTAGGAAACAGTTTACTACAGAGCATGCAGAGAGGTGAGCCGTTGGAATCAACAAATCCGAAACTGATATAAGATTCATCATACTTCCTTCTTTTCGTCTTTGAAACCGTCGAGCTTGACGTCGTGGCATCATCTTCTGAATCGGTGATTGCTATATTCTCCGCGCGCACTGCTTTTGAACATTCAGCGTCATTAGAAGATGTTGTTGCGACACGTTTAACACCTTTAAGCCAACGTTCCATTCTTCTTTATTTATAATGTTACACGTCACGATAGTGGGGTTTAAATAATCCACAATCGTTACTGCGTATAAGAGACTAAATTTAGTACCTACGGTGAAGAAATGTACAAAACTGAGACAACAGAATACAGCAGGCAGTAAAACAATGAACACTAGTTTCTCGCTAGCGAGCTTGTAAGTAGGCAGTAACTTATCGCTCCGAACGCTAATCGTCAACTGACGACGGGCGACGCTTTTATACTTAGTCCTAGACTCGATCTCAAATATTCTCGAAAATACTCGAGTCGGCACCTTTGATAAACAAAAAATAAAAACAGAAATTTAAAAATTGCGTTGTAAACAATATCGACTTTATCCTTTGAAGTTAGAGTCGAAAGTCGCTTGTTGACAACTATAGCGTCTAATTCAGAGGCGGCTTTTATCAAAGAGACTACGCGCTCACAAGTATACTACCCGCTCGTTTTAAGTTTGCCGCTGGCGATAGGTATGACGTTCGAAAAGTAGCGTCAGCAAAACATAATATAAAAATATTTTTTATTTAATTGTAACAATAAAAATTGTAATATTTGGGTAAAACTATGACACATTATAAGTTTTGTTGTCACGTGGGGGAGGGTACGCGCATTCCACAGAACGGCAAACTTAGAGCGAACGGGTTGTACAAGTATAAAATTGTTGATACCAAACTTATGAGATATTGTACCAGCTATTGTAACACATGTTTCTACAAATACAAATAAATAAATAAATAACGCTCATAGCGTTTTGTCTCCGCGCGGCCGCGGAGACCGCGCGGCCGCGGAGTCCGCAAGCCGCGGAGCGACCAGAGAGAGGTGTTTTGATTTTTTTTTCTAAATTCTTACGGAACCCCGACAGAGGTATCACGGAACCCTAGGGTTCCGTGGAACACACTTAGAGTATAGCTGATTAATCAAATCTCAGGTATGCTCCTGACAAAAGGCTAGTAGCATCAAGCTGCGGTCCCACGGTTAACTAACTGGCCGTGCCAGACGTTGCCACGCCTGTCGGTGCCTGTCGCGGCCCGTGCTGAGAATTCCCACGGCGTGTGTCGGTCTGGTGTGGCCTGTTGGCCGCTATTCTGTCATGTCAAGGTGATATACATGTCATGGCTGCATGTGCAGCCGCTGTGGTTTTAGTCAGTATATCAATTTGATAAACAAAGCGTAAAGAAATCAAAAGAAACACGTCGGTTCACGCAGTGACAGGCGCCCTCGCATCTCGGCACGCTGCGCCTTTATACTTACCGACTCCCTAAGGATGGCACGGGCGACGACAGGCCATAGGAGGCCTCATCGGACGCGACGGTTCCCACGGCCTGTCAGTCTGGCTTGGTACGTTATGGCCCGTGAGAAAGCGAAATTTTTGGTCTAAAGACATCGTCTCCTCAAAATATATTCATGATGCCTTAACTATTTTAATTTTTATATCAGATGCTGAGGAACAAGAAGTGGCTAACTATTTGGAAAACAATAAGGATTTTTTGGACGCTTACGTATCGGAGCGAGTACCTGCTGAAGTACTTGAGAAATGGCTGCAAAGGAAAACTACCAGGATTTATGTAAGTAGCTGGAGAAATAGAATTTCTTTGCTGGCCAAATTCCAGTGTTGGCTCATTCCATGGGAGAAATGTAGGTCCTACGCAGGAGATATAAAAGGGTACAAGTGTGTGCAGAAACAAAGGTACCTCTTTTGTCTCTCTCAAAAGGCCGATGGGCGGCATTTTGACATTAAGTACCGGCAGCAAGCGCGCCTGTACTGGAGATAAGGCACTAACGCACTCTGTCGATTCAAAATCTCACGACATATTTGACTTTCATTTCGGTTAGACATTATTATACTTTATATTTCACCAATATTATAGGTCTATTTTTTCTGTAATAATATTTATTTAATCGTTTTTTCTTATTTTTTTTCACCTTCGCCTCTGCTAAGATGGCACCCGTTACATCTCTTGCTGCCTAATTGGCTCAGGTTATTTGTGCTTTGTAATTCTCTTGCAGGTTGCTCCTTCAATCTCAAACCATAGAAGAAACATGATTTGCAAGAAGACAGACGAGATATACAAACAGGAGATTTTTACGGTAAGTACTAAAATTACATCTTTCTGAAGTGCATAGTCAGTCTAATTGAAATTGTGCCTCTGTTTTTTAACGTTTCCAGAATTTGTTGCGAATTCTTCAAGAGGACCCCAACGAGCACTCTGTCCTCTGGGAGCTGGCGAACTACATCACCAACTCAGTGGGGGTGGACGCTCATCGAGTCTACAAGCTGTACCCTGACCATCCCAGCTTCGTGCAGTTCTTCGTGGTAGATAAAAAGGTTTCAATTCAAATTCAAATCTTTATTGCATAAAGCGATATTGTATAACGCATGAGATAATATCTGTTACGTACCTATACAAGATCTTAATAATAGTAACAAAGTTCACATGGACCTGTCGCGCTTAACAATGTAATACAATGTGAATGGCAGCATGTTATAAAATCATTAGGTAAATAGAAATGATATGTACGGGTACGTACTTATGACGTCATAATAAAAAAATAAGACGATTTCAGTTAACATAGAAAAAATACTTAAATCAATTTAAAATAAAATATCTTAATTTATTATGTGATATATACGTCCTTACAAATTATACCTATATCATATTATTATTTACACATTATTTATTTTAAAATAAATTGAATTTTGAGAAACTAATACCGTATTATTCAAATATTATCAAAAATTCTAATCAAACAAAACAAGTTTAAGAGTAATTGTAATCCTATTTTTTTTTAGAAAGGATTTCAATAATCTTGGATTTCCAATGATACCTTGTTTACCTCTGTTTACAATCACGAAAACACAGTATGAGTTCATAATTGAAAATAGCCATATTTCAGGGCTGTTCTCATCTCATCTTGTATGTTCTAGCCATGTCGAGACGTAATAAGGAGTTTAGTTCGCGCATACCCTGACCAAGTGCATCTAGTGCTGGAAGTGGCCAAGCACGGGACATGTCGACGCGTGTCCAGAGCTGATGATGCTGTCAGGTTCCCGGACACGCCTGTAGCACTGTTCAGGTCTTTGGGGAAGAACGTGGTAAGTGATCGACAGAAAGATTTAAGATACTATAAAGAGGCTCAAAGAAAAACAAAATTGTGATCCGCGAGCGAAAGCCGCGAGGTGTGCAATCTAAGGGAATCCTAACTAATATTATAAATGCGAAAGAGAGTTTTTTTTTTCGGTTTATTCCGCTTTCACGCTAAAACGGCCGAACAGATTTGGATGCAATTGAACACATGGGTAGACCATGACCTAGACTAAAATATAGGATACTTTTTATCTCGATATTCTCACGGGATCGAGACTTATGCGGGTGAAACCGCAGGGCGCAGCTAGTAGTTTATAAAAAGCCAACGTGGATAGGTATGCACCGTGATGTGGAAGCAGTGGACAAGGTGCTCACCCCCCTCGATGGCTAAAGAAAACTGGTGCAAACCTGTAGTACTTACCTAGTATCGATTACCGCAAGGAGGTATGGCAAAGCAAGTAGCTTCACGGGCGCTGCCATCGGGCTCTTCATGAGCCCGGTGTACATTTCTTCCGTATTTCGTTTGTATCTTGGCTCTACGTTTTGATGGCCTTTTCGGGAAAACTCAAGGTTTTGTCTGCATAGTTATGGAATACTGCACGACGGCGCGAGCATTTCGGTGACGCGAATCCATAAGTATATCCCATATCCAAAAATAGCTCAACGCGCAAGCTTTCACAAAAAAAACAGATTTGGGTTGCAGAGTACTATAGTAATTAAGATGTGCTCGTAATTGTAATTCTTATATAAAAATCGTTTCATTATAATATTTTTTGTTACATTTAAAGTTAACGTCGAAATTGTAGTTTCACATAATCTTTATCAAGCTTTCATTATCGACTACATTATGCCGATCTCACTAGGTTACAACTCGTACACTGTAGTTTATTTACGGGCATTCTCGTAAGACAAAATCCAATAAAAGCTAATAAAGGAATTTCTTTATTTAAAAAAATTATCAACAGCAGTAGCTTATTAGCCTTGGACTTACTCATCCGCCATTTTAAATTCAGAAGCGGGCCAACCATGTAATGTACCAGCCGATTTTAATGAAGAACGGAAAGACAGCCTATGTGATCGAGATGTGGCGGATCCATGAAAGGTTTAAGGACGTGGATGAGGCGATCAGTTCCAATTTCCTGGTCCTCGGCAGCCTGGCGCTGCATTACTGCAATCTGTACTTAGATAAAAAAAGGGAGAGAAATATGTCAGATTTCCTTCTGGATGTTGTTAAGTAAGTTATTTTCATTATTATAATTTAACTACTTGTACGAAACGCGACGCATCTTCCGTCAGATGTATGACCACCTTTCGGCAGTATTTAGCGCAGAGCTTCCACTAGTAAAAATACTTGACTGACACCTAGAAACGAACAGAAATCCTAGAAGAACAGAAATCCTAGACCTTTCAGTCTTGTATTATGTGTTTTACCTTGGTGGTGTTAAGATTGTTTGCTCGAATCACTACTAGATGGCGCTTCATAGCTTCATCGAAATATTTTTTATTGAAGTACCAAGGGTAAATTGGTTATGCTTTTGCAATTAGTTATGCTTTGGTTTCCTAGCGGCCATAAAAATCTGTAATTTACACCTGTATTTGAAATTAAGGGGTGTCAAAAAGATATCCGTATAAACACGGACACACCTTTTAAAAATACAAATTTTCTTCGCGAGAGATAGAAAATTAGAAAATAGAGAGAGAAAATTTATATTTCTCATAAAACTGGCAAAAAGACTGATTGCAATTTTAATTTCAGTGCTTTTTACTTTAAAACTGAACGTTTCAGAGCAATATTCGAAGAGATGGTGTCCCTCGACCAGCTTATCAAGAGAATCTTGGAGTTTGCCCAGCGCCTGGTCAACGCTGATCGGGCTTCCCTGTTCCTGGTGGACTACAGGAACTTCGAGTTGGTCTCCACAGTCTTCGACCTGAAGTTTGAGCCAGGACATGACAGGGATATGGAGAAAAAAGAAATTAGAATGCCTATTAATAGAGGGATAGCGGGCCATGTGGCATTGTCTGGAGAAACTATGAACATTCCTGATGCGTATTCGGATTATCGGTTTAACAGGTAAGATCTTAGCCGACTTAGGAAAAGGAGAAAGGAAGGTTCTGTTCGTCTTAATGATAAGAATTCTGTTGAACCGTCAAAATGCAAGGCTAGTGTAACAATAAATTAACAATAAATTGCATCGATGCTCTTTATCTATTTTTCTGCTTGTAAAACAAGAACAAAATAATACATTCTGGTAATCTTAAGTCTATTTCTATTGTTGGTAACCACTCTAACTAAAGTTATTCCTATGCAGCTGTTTGCGGTGACCGCGTACCGTATGCGCTTGTTCACGTACAACACGCGGGGGCCGGGGCGACGCATCGTTGTCGCGTTGGTAGCCACAAGGTGGACCGCTGACCTGGTGAACGTATCTGCTGGATGACACAGATACAGGACCACAGAACATGCCTATATCCAGCGCTGGACGTATTTTAGCTGAAATAATGATGAAATTGTTTTCTTTTTCAGAGAAGTGGATGAAGCCACGGGCTACAAGACAATTAGCATCCTCTGTATGCCGATCAAGGTCGAAGGCAGAGTGATTGGAGTCGTCCAGATGGTGAACAAACGGAACGACCACAGCTTCGGTCATGAAGACGAAGTGCACTTCGAAATCTTCTCCACATTCTTTGGCCTCGCCCTCCATCACGCCAGGCTTTACGACAGGATCATGAGAAAGGAACAGAAGTACAGGGTAGCCTTAGAAGTTCTCAGCTACCACAATACCTGCAGGGAAAATGAGGTATCCGTCATGTTGAGCGACCAGGAACCTATCACTGCAGACCTCGATGATTACTACTTGGACCCATACAAGTTTGATGAGTTTGAAAAATGTAAATGCGTGATCAAGATGTTCAGCAACTTGTTCGGCCTGGCTAGCTTCGATATCAGCACGTTGACGCGGTTCGTGCTCACTGTGAAGAAGAACTACCGAACTGTCCCCTACCATAACTTCGATCATGGATGGACGGTTGCTCATGCAATGTATGTTATGCTGAAGAATGATAATCGAAACCGCTTTAATTACAAAATGGTGAGGAAAAATCTTTCCTTTTCTTCAAAATCTTTTACTTTCTTTTAATACTGTTGTGGTCCTGCCTCCTTTTGCATGCCTTTATTGTTTTTTCTCCATCAACTTCAAAGTTAACGCTTGGATCAAAATGCCATACTTAACTATTTACCAAAATTCATTAATCTTCCAGCGCCTAGCCCTGTTTGTGGCCTGCCTCTGCCACGACCTAGACCATCGTGGCTACACCAACAAGTACATGAGTGAGATCGCCTCCCCCCTCGCCGCTATGTACACCACCTCCACCCTCGAACACCATCATTTCAACATCACCGTCACCATACTGCAACAGGTAACTGGTACTCTATTTTTAAGTTTATTTATCTAGCAATCAGCCAGAGGCATCGCAGATGATGCTGACATGGCAAATCCTAGAGACAAAGCTGAAAAATATCATGGACCTGAAGTAATAAACGGCGCCTACCCTTCAAACTGGAACACAGATCGGCTTGGCGGCAGAAATAAAAATGGCAGTTGTTATGTTTGAGACATGAAATATACATAGTTTATACAAACTAGCATAACGTAGTCGTGCCAATGAATTGATTGTTTCTATACTATACATATAGTCACAACGCCTACAATTAGTGTTTTTAGCATAAAGAAACAAAGACAGTATGAGACAAAACGCTGACTTAGCTACTGAATTTTATTGGATCGTTAGTTTAAGAAAACTTACAGCTAGTATGTACGTTTGAGAATGTCGTAACATTATGTAGAAGATGACCAATTATAAGTTTCCACTTAGGTGTAAAAACAGTGTCTCGTAACTCGTACTTCAGTACAAATTTGACGCTATTCGAGTGAAAGTTAATTACTCATGAGATGAACTGACCCGTAACTTACTAGCCACGTCGCCGACGCATCGTCCGCCAATTACCGTGTTTACTAGACGGTTAAATATCGACCACGTGGGCGATTTGTTAAATGTTTCACCATCATGGGAAAAAGAGGTGAGTTTAATTTGTATGTGTGTATTTAATACTAGTATTTTACTTTCCCAGGACGGTCATAATATATTCTCTCACATTTCAAGCGAGGACTACAAGGAGATCCTGGGCTACATCAGGCACTGCATCCTGGCCACTGACCTGGCTGCCTTCTTCCCTAACCTCGCGAAGATCACGCAGCTTCACGAAGGCAATGTAGCTCAGTTTAACTGGGATCTGCATAACCATACGTGAGTTTATTTGACATACATTGTACTAAAAAAGATCGGACTGAAGTAAATTAGAATGGAGGATGATGATACTTACATAACATGTCATAACATTACGCATAAATTCTCCAAAGTTGTCAGTTGGCGGTGGCGTAGTCAACTCCAACATAATCGGTTATCTTGAACTCCAATGTAATTGGAGCAAACACATCTGTATGATGCAGATTTTTGAATTTGAACGATTAGTTCATAAATTAAAAAATCTGAACTGTTGTTGATCGCCGTAATGTATAAATAAACCAAGTAACACTTTGATCGATCTGGGGATCGAAGCCATGACTATAAGCTCACCACCGCTACTAACATCATTATTCTTATACTCGTCCACCAGCCAGGGAGTGTGTAGTTAATAAGTTTCCGTGA
Source organism: Lithophane semibrunnea (assembly GCA_947363905.1). NCBI lineage: Eukaryota > Metazoa > Arthropoda > Insecta > Lepidoptera > Noctuidae > Lithophane > Lithophane semibrunnea. Next base: position 1,944,968 of record OX376186.1, on the reverse strand, counting down.
CTTATCACCAAACATTATTTTACCGCTCCGCTACCGTAATTTTCCAGGGAACTAGCCATGGCGATATCCATGACGGCGGCAGACCTGTCAGCATCAGCCAAACCCTGGGACATTCAGATCAAAACCGTGAAGGTCATCTTCGAGGAGTTCTACGACCAAGGTGACAAGGAGAGAGCTGCGGCCAGGGAGCCGATACCTATGATGGATAGGAATAAACCTGATGAACAACCTTCTAGCCAGGTATGCATCACCAGCTAATAAATAAATATCGTACTAGCGATCCGCCCATAAGTCGCACAAGTGCTATCGTGATGGCGACATGTCAAAACAGCGTTGTGTTATACAGTCAAATCTTCCAGAATAAATTCTCGAAATAATGAGGTATTCCACTTTTAGCACTGATTTGAACGGCACTTCTCCCAACCGCACTTGAGCACGTCTACTAATAGCACTAAAACAACATTTTGATAAGTGCGGTTCGGTGGAACAGTTTATTAATATTATTGAGGTATTCCACTTTAAGCACTGATTTGAACGGCACTTCTCCCAACCGCACTTGAGCACGTCTACTAATAGCACTAAAAAAAACCGCATCAGTCCATCGAAAGTATATTGTGTAGTTTAGAAGAACTAGGCGGTAACACAGACAGATCGAAAAGCGACTCTGTATACTATGCAAATGTTCTGTATACTGGGCAAATAAGGTGTAATTTTAAAATGGTGAATAAAAAGTGGACATCTCAAATAAGAGCTGTGAAAATATCGAAGTTTTCAGATTTGAATCCATACATAGTCAGCGTCAAGGTAAAAGTCAGAATAAAACTATCATCATATATACATGAGAACACTTTGAAAAGATTACTTAGTGCATTCATAAATATTAGGGGCTTGCCCCCTATTACATGGGCCTTAAACATAACAGGCGAAATGTGGGTGAACCTACTCTGTACGAGTAGGTCACCTCTACCTAACCATTCTGGTAACACAGGCGTAATTTTATGTTATTCGTAAATAATTTTATTCATAAGTATTTCCTGAGTACCTCAAGTAAGAGGCTTATTTGTCTTTGGAAGCGATGAAAATAAAAGTTTTTTTTTACCTATGTATTTTTTTCGTTTTCATTGCAGGTCGGTTTTCTGAGCCAAATCTGTATAGCATGCTACAGCATGCTTTATCGGATCCTTCCAAACACTAGACCCATGTATGCTATGGCTTTGAAGAACTTGGAGAGGTGGAAAGCCAGGGCTGACAGGATTGAACGGAAGCTATGCCATCCGGACGTCGAGATTGAGAGCAATACAGATGAAGATTCGGAAGCTACAGGTGTTACAGATGAGCTAGAAGAGCCAGTGTCTAAACTTAAGATAAGAGAGGAACCAGCCCTCGTCGTGGATGTGGTGCACGAGACCGTAGCCTGGGAAGAAGATGTAGAAGAGATAACAGATTCTCTACTATCCGGTGATATGGCGAGAGCTGCGATCTGGAAAGATATCGATGGAGAGAAGTGGATCGATGAAGGAGTGGTAGCTAGTGGTGGCTTGCAAGCCCCATAAGGAAAAGGAGGGGGAAGGGGAAGTAAGAATGAAAATGCAATCGAAAAAATGTAACACAAAATATAACTCGTCCAAACTTATACAATGCAACATGAAATGTAACACTATATCTATACGAATTTGTTTCAATGTGTGTTACATTAATTTCATGTTACGTTTCACCAATATGTACCGGGGTAAAACAAGGTTTTTCTTTAGACCAAATCATACATCGAGCAATTTTTTAATTTCGGATTAGATCCTGACACAGTTTTAGATATAGTTACTTATAAAAAAAGAGCTTTACTTGAGTTGGAATAAGTTTCGAAATACTGAAACTGTCTCGAAGATTTTAAGTTTGTACCAATGTTAGAATTCCTTTTTTAATGAGACAGCATGATTGTAAACTGGTGAAAAACTATGAACAGTCGATTTATTCTGTAAAGATCTCAGCTTGACAACTGAGTTGAAGTGAGCTGAAGTGAGCTGTCAATACATCCACCTTTTCTTTGGCCTTCCTCTCCCGCTCCATTCATCAACATTTATAATAATCACTCTTCTAGTCACATGCCTTTCCTCCCTCCTCACCACATGCCCATACCAGGCCAAACGATTTCCTTTCAACTTTTCTGTCACTGGCTTCACTTTTAAACTTCCCAATAATTTCTTACTTTATCTATTTTCGTCACTTTATCCATTTCAACATCTCTGATACATGCAATCTTTTTTCATCCGTGTTCGTCACAGCCCAGAATTCCATTCATTCAGCAGTAATAACAGTGTACATTATTATAATAGATACGTAATACTGTTTACTGATCAATACAGGATGACAGTTGATTAATTCACAGAATTACTGATTAATTTTGTTCAATAATAAAACAAAATTCCTATGAATTGAAATGTGATTTAGTTCATAACATTGAAAACTGTGGTTTATTGAAACTTCAACAAAATTAAATTCACAGGAACGATTTTGATTTATCTATTTTTGCAATGTTTTCTCCGCCCACGACCCTCCTACCCACTCAATTGTCCCCCCCGTCCTGCAGGTACGGGAGACTTACCTATTTTCGTAGAACAGGATTTTAGTCTGCGTCGTATTAAAAAAATACATGGCTAAATGAAATGCATGATGAAAGGATGAATACTGAACTCTTTGCAGAGGTAGACAATGTACACAGTATGATATAGTCAATCACCCATGGATTGGTGATCGAAGATATATTTAAATACACTAAGTACGTATCTGTCGGTTGAAACCATAATGTCATATCAAAAGGATTGAAGACCATAAGTCCGTTTGTCCACCGCACCGGGAACGGGAACGTCAACGAGAAACGGATGACGACGCCGAAGTAACGACAGAACATCTATTATAGCGTCGTCATTTGTTTCTCGTTCACGTGTCAGTTTAAGTCAAATTCGGCTGTGAAGTCGGCAAGATTCTTAATTCTAGGTAAAGGTATTATCAGGAATTTATCATTTATAAGGTAGGTTATTTATAATGAAACGCTGTGTCATTATTATAAGTGATTATGTAATACTTTTTATCAGTATATTAAAATAACTCTTCTATTACAATCTTCTTTTTATCAGTATATCAAAATGACTCTTCAATTACAATCTTTGAACAAGTTTGCTTTTCAAGAGTAAACTTGACAAGCTAACTTGTTCATCAGCCATCGTCACTCCTCCTTTGCCAATATTTTGACCCGCGATATCGTAGAATGATAGGAAGAAGCTGAAACAAAACAAATGAATTCATGAAATATGTTACGTTTGCACCTTGTACACGCGGTTATTACGGGAAGGGAATACGACTGAATCAAACGCCGGTTAGAGACACACTGTTTAATCAAGATGGCGGGTGGCGCAACAGGCGCGTCACTGGGCGAAGGTATTATCTTTATACAGCCTATGCCCAACACAACATCTCCCCACCCTAGTTGACAATACCCATAAGGATAATAATATTAATATACAAACAACAAATAATAATGCCACAAGACAGAAAATAAACATTTACAAGTAGGGTGCATAATCCACCCTTGGTACGTTGCGCAGGAGCCTCTGTGGACACCTAGAAATCGGTGTCCCCTGACAATTTCCTCCATTCTCTTCCTCCCCCGTTTGTTGTCGAGGCTCATACACACCAGCTGTCAAGTCATCGTCCTCTATGCTACAAGAATGAGGATCTCTAATATTAATAACCACTTGGTTTTTGTGTTTTCGTACATTGGTAGAAGTAACACTGTCCTTAGTGAGGTATAACACCGAACCTAGTCTTTTTATGACGACACCCATACACCATTGATATTTATTTTTATGCAAGTATTTCTTATATAAAATTTCGTCTCCCGGCTTAAACACTTGCCGGTTGTTTCCTCCACTAAACTTAATCTGCGAGCACTGTTTACGTTTAACATTATTTACAAGTGATGTGAGCGGAGGCGGCTGTGGCATCGGGTTAAGAACGTCTAACCGTGTTCTTAGTTTACGCCCGAACACTAGCTCCGCCGGTGAAAAACCTGTGACAGAGTGTACCGAGTTTCTATAATCAAATAAGTATTTTAAAAGCTTTAACTTACAGTCCCTTTTACTGTGTGATGTTAAAATACTAGATTTTATTCCTTTCTTTACGATTTTTACAAAACTTTCCGCTTGACCGTTACTAGCTGGATTATAAGCTGGTGATGTTAAATGATTTATACCATACCATACCAACTCGAAGGACGTAAACGCTGTGCCATTATCACTAACGATCGTATGCGGTAACCCGTATTTTGACATAAAATCATAAAGTTTCTCGGTTACTGTCGCGGATGAGGTTGAGTTACTGACGTCATAAACTTCCACCCACTTAGTGTATGCATCTAGGTACAACTACCAAAAATACAAGGTTGTTATTGATAGGCCCGAGAAAGTCTATGTGCAGTCGATGGAACGGCGTGGGTGGGTATTTCCACGGGGCGAGAGGCGCTCGTGGCGGAGAGGGCCGCAGCTGTTTACAAATATCACACGAATTGATCATCATTTCCACGGCCTCATCTATACCCGGGTACCAAAAGCGTGATCTAACTTCTGCTTTAGTTTTAACAATAACTAAATGTGAGGTATGCAATTCTTTCAACACTTTATCACGTAATAGTTCCGGTAGTAACCTTATGTCCTCTCATTAAACATCCATTTTCGAAAGATAATTGGGCTTTACACAAATAATACGGTTTAACACGTAAATCTATTATTTTCCTTGGCCTACCATTAAGGACTAAATCAACAACTTTTTTTAAAGTGGTATCGTTATGAGTTGCATCGCGTAACTCGTCTAAGCTTAATGGCAAGCTACCCTCTACAACAAAGTGGACGTATGACGCACGGTCGATGAGCGCAGCGGCTGCGGCCGCGTGAGCGCCGCCCTCCCGCTCCGCGCCTGCCTGCGGTTCTTCATAGCCTAAACTAGCCCGTGATAAGAAATCCGCGTTGTTATCGGCACTTCGTACGTATTCAATTGTATAATTGTATGCGGATAAAAACATTGCGTATCTTTGTAACCTATTAGCTGACACTTCTGGTACGCCCTTATGTGGACCGAAAATTGAAATAAGTGGTTTGTGATCTGTCCGTAAAACAAAAGGGTCTGATCTTCCATACAGGTACTGATGGAACCGCCGTACCCCAAATATAATGGCTGTTGCTTCTTTTTGAATTTGTGAGTATCGTTTCTCAGCTGAGTTAAGCGTGCGGGATGCGAATGATATTGGACGTTCAACTTTATCATTCCCAATCTGTGATAACACAGCACCTAGACCATATGGAGAGGCATCAACTGTTAAAATTATTTTTGCACTGGTATCAAAATGTGTTAATACTTGATCAGATGTTAACCTTTGTTTTATTTCAATGAAAGCATTATTGTGTACTGCTGTCCATTCCCATTTAATCCCTTTTTTTAGTAAATCGTATAAGGGGCACAAGATACTAGAGCACACTTTGGGCACAAAATTTCTGTAATAGTTTACAAGCCCTAAAAAAGATTGTAACCTGTGAATGTCTGTGGGAACTGGGGCCTCCATAATAGCCTTAACCTTTGATGGATCCTTTTTTAAACCATCCTTATTAATCACATATCCTAAATAACTAATTTCATCTTTGAAAAATTCACATTTTTCTTTCTGTAAAATTAACCCTGCATCTTGAAGTCGTTGTAGGACTACATGAAGCTTTTCCATATGTAATTCTGGAGTCTTTTCGGTCACTAAAACATCATCCAACAGACATAATACCCCATCTAATCCCGCCAACACCTGTTCCATTGCCCTTTGAAATATAGAGGGTGCGCTAGAAAGACCAAATACCAGTCGAGTATATTTGAATAAACCGCGGTGAGTATTAATACATGTTAAATTTTGTGACTCTTCATCTAATAAAAACTGATTATATGCCATGGATAAATCTATCTTAGAGAATTGCTGACCACCATGTAACTTAGAAAACAACTCATGTACAGTCGGCAAGGGATACTGTTCTATAACAAGCTGTTTATTAATTGTGACAGAGTAATCAGCACACAATCTTACTGAACCATTACGTTTTAGTACTGGTACTACTGGTGATGCATACTCAGAATGCTGTACTGGTTTTAAAACTCCTAAGTCCACCAAGCGCTGTATTTCTTTGTCAACCTTATCGCGTAAAGCGAATGCAATTGGGCGTGGCTTAAAAAAATATCGGTTTGGAATCCTTTTTTAATTCCAACTTAACACAATACTTTGTGAATTTACCTAGTTTGTCGGAAAAAACTTCAGGGAAATGTGTTTGTAATTGCTGAACTATACTATTTTGATTATTCACATAATTACAACTAGTAAGCTTGAGTTGAAACTTAGAAATAAAATCTCTGCCTAAGAGCGGTGGGCCTCCGTTACGTATGACGTACATGTTGAGCGTGTGTGTGTGCTGCAGGTATGTAATAGGCAGCCGCATGTAACCTACACATTCCATGACGTCACCGGTGTAACTATGAAATTTTGTATGTCGTTTGGCAAGGATAATTCTGCGGCAAGTTTGAAGGTGGCGTCGTTGAGTGCACTCAACAAAATGGCGCGCCTTTTCGTTCCCTTATCGTCGGTTTTCGCGTCGATATCGTTCGCGATGAACCATTGCGTGATGCGGCCTTTGTACGTCCGCCAGTCGTGAACATTATGGTCAAAAGGTGTTAAAATTCCGTAATTCGCGTTCATCCTCGTCGCCACTGTTACGTTTGCACCTTGTACACGCGGTTATTACGGGAAGGGAATACGACTGAATCAAACGCCGGTTAGAGACACACTGTTTAATCAAGATGGCGGGTGGCGCAACAGGCGCGTCACTGGGCGAAGGTATTATCTTTATACAGCCTATGCCCAACACAACAAAATATTATCGAATTAAGGTAAAAAGGCAGTTGCTTAGAACAGCTACTTCACAAGAGCTGGAAGTCATGGAGAGAGGCCTTTTCCCAACAGTGGGATCATGCAGGCTAAGACTAACAGTATATTACACAGCAGCTTTTAGTGAATGATACAAGAATGCAAGTTAATCAATTTTATTTCAGTGGAGAATGGAGCAGTGGTGGCCTAATAGTAGACTGCCCTCGGAGGCGGCGTTTTTCTTTTTGTTTATAATTTAATCACTACTGCTCTCAAAACAGTGAAGGAAAACATTGTGAGGTAACCAGCATGCCCTAGAACCAAAAATTCGGGACATGTGACATCCTCCACACACTGGGCCCGCGTGATGCAATAAAACCCACTCCCTGTCGAAGAGAGGCCTGCGTCCCAGCAGTGGGAACATTATAGGCTGATTATATACATCTAGAGAATTGGCACATAGAGAGGTCTTTATTCCCACTGTACTCAGCAGTGGGTGAGGTCAGGCTGTGGATGATTATGAGAAATAGGTATAAAATGCAGGCTGGACGCACCTTAAGAAATATCTGTGTGGTACACCCGGTTTATTCTGTAAAAACATCACCGTGAAAATTAAGGTGAAGTGAGTAATACCTTCATAAGCACAATATTTTCGTATGTACACACATTATGTAGGAGAACACTCAACTATTGATCGATAGTTACATTGTATACAATATTCTTAAGTGCACTTCAACATTTATAATCCATTGAGTACCACCCGTTGACAAACAATATACACACCTATACAAATCATATATCCGGATAGATAAGTCCGTCCTTTGTGAAACACACAAATAATTGTCAATGGGACAATTATTCCTGATTTCGGTCCGGATGGTACAAAGCTTAGATGTTAGCTTTATTAATGAACCATTGGGTTTCCATTCAGTACTTTTTTCAGCACTAAGGTTGCGAATTTAAAATGGCGGAGCGTGGAACGTGGTGTATTGGTTCTACAGTGCGTTCATTATACTTGTACATTGTGGGTTCTCACTTCACCTTAATTTTCACGGTGATGTTTTTACAGAATAAACCGGGTGTACCACACAGATATTTCTTAAGGTGCGTCCAGCCTGCATTTTATTTAATGTAAGATGCGTCAGCCCGGGGCACGCGAGGTGAGGATGCTTACCATACGAAAAATGTCCCGACTCGCACTATCTGGACCTTAAAACACTTGTCAATCAATCAAATTTCAATGAACCTGCGGTCAGAAACTATGGTATGAATCAGATATGGAACTGGAAACTAAATCGCACGTTGAGTCAGGCTATGGTCTCATAAAAGACGTTTCAATACGAATGAAAAAGATGTTGTGTAAAGGTGACAATACTTACAAATCCGGCGCGATCCCGAGTTCCTTTTCAATAAAAGCGGAGACTTCTTTCGTAATAATCTTGTTTTCTTCCAACCCTAGGTGTCCGATAGATTCCAGGGTCGCAACTGCGCCAGGGACTGTCGACTGACCGCCGAATGATATCACACAGTCACCTGATACCACGCAGGTAAATTTCTGTCAAAATATGTTAAGAAAATGAGATAATATTCCGTATGAATTTGGCTGTTGATTATGTAAGTGATTGGGGGGTGTAGGTCCCGCTTGCCCCTTGGATCTTACCCCTTAGATTAAAATATCCTACTCGCCCCGTTTTTTATTATTTTTGTGTACCGATTCGCCCCTTATGAAGGGGCGAGTGGGGAAAATTGACATTTAAATAATTATTTTGATGTACCGTCTCGCCCCTTTCCTTTGAAATTAAACCAAAAAAGGTACAGTCAGACAGAAAAATGCACACGTTATGAATAACACTATATTTGATTACTTTAATAACTCTATCTGTAATCTCACCAACTCGTGACACTTGTGATAGTTTTTGCTACCTGGCTTACCTATTATAACAAAAGGAACCTTTTTCATGGGTCCAATAAACAAAAGGTTTGTTAAAATATGTTACCCGTTGAGAGAGTCGTATATATAATGCTTTCTTTTTCTATGTTCGTATTATAATGTGGAAGGGATGCGTTTTGCGTTATTTGCTAATTAGTTTATTACTTATCTCCAAGTATAACTAAACGTGAATTCATGCAAGCCTAGTACTTTTTGTTAGTTATAAACTATTTATGTCCCTTTCATCCAAATCTTATATTGGGATAATACTAATGATTGTTATACTATCTTGAATTTATGCAAGCCTAGTACTTTTTGTTAGGTTTTGATTGAAGTTTAAAGCAAACAATATTTATTTTAATATTGAAAAACTTAGAGTGCTGACTGTACTTTTAACCTACTAGCAATCGGGGGCGACCGGGGCCATATAATATTCTAAGGGGCGAGTGGGTACACTTAGGTAATCAGGGGCAAGATCCAAGGGGCGAGCGGGGCCTACACCAGTGATTGAATCAATATCGATGATATTGGTTTCCAGACTTTATTCTATCTTATTTAGGGTCAGTGCAATAATACCCATGTCTTTATTTCCATAGATACGTAGGAGTTATCCTGATTAATGCTATCTTCCATCCTAGCTTTATAAAACACGTAATCGATCTATCTTTTATTTTTGGTTTTCTTTTTTTTAAAGCCTGTCACAAAAGCAAAGTCTTAACACAAATATTAGGTAACTCTCACTTACAAAATAATACCAACCATTTTTGATTTTTTTTATTGGCAATATTCAAGTTAGTCTTTATTACATTAAAGCAAAGATACGGGGCACAATGCAATTACATTTTAAATTAATATCGATCTTTACCGTCATAAAGGTTACTTAGTAGGAATTAGTAGACTAATTAAGTTTTTTATAAAATAATTACATGGGAGACAGGGGTCTACTGCTGGGGTGGCTTTTTGCGACGTTTTTCCTTCACTCAGGGAAGCGACGAAGGGTGATTGAATGAATGAATTAGTTACTTACCAAGTCAAGTAAATAATTTTCACTAAATATTTATAATTTACACTTTGTTTTTCTCGATGTATAAGGAATTATAGATAAGTTAATTTATGTAATCTATTTTGTGTGATATTTATTCTTTACAAGTGAGATCTCCAAGACAAATATCTTGCTTGTCATAATTATATAAGTAGTGTAATGGCTTTATATTAGTAAGTAAAAATTGTAGAATGCATGCCGAGAAAAAAAGTATGGAAGAAAAAGACATGTCGCGCTGACCCTAAATAAATTACGATCAGGACAAGAGAATGAAAAAAAAATGGAAAGAAGTATAAAACAGAAACAATAAATACAAACTAATGACTGTAATATTTTCAATACGTATACTCACATCTTCCGACTTCCTTAAAACTTTCGCCAACAGCGGAAGAATTTTATTAACAAAATCATTGGGAATTTTAGCCCGTGGCAAATTGGTTAATATTTTTAAACAAGGCATTTTAAACAAGTTGCTGGATCGCTTGCAAGGAGGTTACTGATATCAACTGCGTGTGATAGGTACCCAAGCGTCATTATTGTTATCATGTTATTTCAAGTGCGCACTTTATCAGTTATATTGTATTCTTGTACTGTTTTAGGGATGGGCAGCTGATGTTAATATATTTTTCTAAACGTTGCTCCACTAGGGATGGGCAGCTGTTGTTAATTTTTTTTTTTAAACGTTGCTTTTTTTTTTGGTTTTTTATTTATTTATTTTTACTTCTTACAACTATCTTTACTGATCGTAGACCTAATGCGATGGTGTGGCTATCAAATATTATTACCTTATATTATTTATGATATATTTATAACGAAATAATTATGTACATTATACTTAAACAGCAATACCTTCGTAACTGAAATTAAACAACAAAGTACCTTCATAAGGTTAAAAAATATGTGCTTAGTAAAGCTGGAAATATAAATGTATGTTAGAAAAGCCAGTCTGCAAGAACCCCAGAATCACATCTTTTATACTAACGACCCTTTGAAAGTGCGCAATGACATTCGATCCCCTATTGAATCCTTTTAAATCGCAACTAAAATCTGATTTTGATCTAGACGCGTCCAGTACAATACCTACGATGCCCTTTTATCCAATGTTCCCCATCAGATCCACCCTTTCATTTAAAGGCGGTTTTGGTCCAACAATTATCTATGACGTCATCGTCATTAAAAGCCTCCCCTGAGGACAAAGTACAATGAGCACAATAAACTCGTACCTACTATGCTCGCGGTCGTCAATAAATTGCAACTAGCGCTTTAACCGGTAGAACTTCAATCAAAAATCCCTTTTTGGCGCGTGCAGACTCAATTAATTACCCCTAAATGCATAATCGTCGCCTAGCAACGCCCCGGCCGCGGCGCATACTATTTGTTAGTTGCTACCCACCTGCACTCTAATTGCGTAACAAACGCTATTTCATTGCTTCATATGTTCGAAAAAAATGCCTGCTCATCAACGTAAATAATGCAATGAATGTTGTTGAACTGTCAAAGTGAAACAGATTCTGATTGATCGTGTGTTACACAAAGGGTGCTGGACAGTCCATTGTGCGCACCCCAATCATAATTGACGTGCTGTTTTGTTTAGTACAATTTAAGCTACTTGCGCTCTCACGTGTCATGGGGATGGGAAGACTTTCACTAATTGAAACTAATTCACCTGCAGGCATAATGGGAGTTTTGTTATAGTCATTTGTTTTTCTCATTAGAGCTGTGTTGTGCTGCCGGGCGGTACGACACAACTTAGATGTGGCATCGGCAAAATTTGTAAAACCGATCACCATCCGAACTGAGTGCGCCTTTAAATTCACCAATCTTTATTACTGTTTTAGGTGAAAATGATCTTTACGACACGGCAATAACTTGCAAAGTCATTAACCAAATAATTCGTAAAAAAATGCAAATTTTCGAATTTATGCTACATCTAAGTTGTGTCGTACTGTACCTACCTATTATTTCCATCTTATTTTCAGTAGGTATTAATTGTGTGATATCAGAAACAATGTTTCGTAAAGTAAAAGTGGAAATTGACACTCTTGGATTTAAAAAAATCTATCACGTAAAATAATAATAAGTTATGAGTTTAAATTGAATAATAGTGCCCTGGTTACTGCACTTTGTGGTGAAATAATATCCACGAGTTCTTCATTAATTTCTAAGAGATAAGCAGTTAGAAACTTGAACAAAGAAACAAAGCACCAAACAACAGTGAGTCATACTACGCGCGCTGCTCCTATTCGTCGGTCGGCGGTGAGTCAGAACACACGAAACGGCTCGTTGCGCTACCATATATGGTTACAAATCCACGATTGCTACAATTACCCCGCCCACCAAAACACAGGTGCGAAATAGTGATCGCTTATTTCGCTGCTACTTCATGTGATAAGATAGCCAACAGAGGTTTAGTGCTACACCTCGTTAAAATGAACACAAGTTCAAATCCGAGGACCAGCATTTTCTTTTTGCATTTTTATTTTACTGATGCTTACCTTTTTGCTTATGTGCATATTTTGTTAGAAGCAACAGCTTAGTTCTTGTCATAAAACGCATATTTTGGAATTATTTTGCGCTTTTTCACTAATAACAATTAAACATGGCTGATGACACATCTCCGAAAAATAAGCATGAAAAAACTCCTCTGCGTAATGTTTCAACCACCAGAGGGAACAAAAGGCAAGCTCTTGGGTCTCCACCTCAGGCGACTACTGAAAATGTACGAGATGACATTCGCGAAATTATCCAGGAAGTTATGAAGACTGAATTATCGTTGATGTTGTCTAAACTGAATGAAACCATTAATACAATACTACATAGAGAGTTGCAGCCCATCAATACGAAGATTTCTGCCATGGAGGACTCGATGAAATTCATGAACAGTCAGTATGAGGACCTACTAAAGGAGCATGCTTCATCCCAGGAGGCTATTATGGAATTGCGGAAGGAGAATCAAGAAATGAGCAATAATATGAAGTCGTTAAATGTTCGTGTGGATCAGCTGGAGCAACAAACTCGATCTAATAACATTGAAATTCAATGCGTACCTGAGAGGAAACACGAAAATCTCTTTGATATTGTGTCTCAAATTTCTAAAGTGGCTGCGTGTGTTGTGGAAAACGGAGATATCTTGCATTGTACTAGGGTTGCCAAACTGAACCCTAATAATACTAGACCACGCTCAATAGCTGTACAGCTGGCTTCCCCTCGACTTCGTGATCAATTCCTAGCAGCTATTGTTAATTTTAATAAAAACAATAAGGATAATAAGCTGAACAGCGTGCATCTCGGCTATTCTGGGCCAAAAACACCAATCTTCGTGACTGAACATCTGTCCCCCACATACAGGGCTCTGCACGCTGCCGCTAGGTTCAAGGCCAAAGAACTAGGTTATAAATTTGTGTGGATTCGAGGTGGTAAGATTTTTATGCGTAAAGTAGAAGACTCTGATCATATCATGGTTAGAAACATGGACACTTTAAATAAGTTAAAATAATTTTTGACTTTCATTAACTTTTATTGCTCGAGTCGTCGCAGCTTTGGTATTAATTTATAGTTAAAATTCTCAGCTCATCATATTAATATTTATTACCAAAATACAAGAGGTCTACGCACGAAGACTCATAATTTTTGTCGTCAATTGTCTTTAGAGAACTATGATATTGTGATTTTAACTGAAACATGGCTGAATAATAGTGTTCTGAGCACGGAGCTTTTTGACGATCGATATATAGTATATAGAAGAGATAGAGATGGTAGGAAGAAGGACGGAGGTGGCGTATTGATCGCTGTATTAAAAACAATTAACTCAAAACGTATGGTTCAGTGGGAAAGTCATTGTGAGGATCTCTGGTTAACTATAGAGGTACCGTTTTTAAAATCTTTTCGTCGAATGGCTCTGTGCGCAGTTTACTTACCACCCCCTGTCTTACGTAGTAGCTTGGATAATTTTTTGGACCATTGTAGCGTGTTTCTTGAGCAGACAAACTTGTGCGCATGTATTGTCGGTGACTTTAATTTAGGTAATATACAATGGAATTTGGTATATGACGCAGGGAATAATTATACTTATACTCCTCCTGGCATTGCTAAAGTACTAACTGACTTTATTCACATGCATAAATTGTCACAACTGAATGGCATCCTGAATACGTCTGGCCGAATATTAGACCTTGTATTAACTAATTTACCTGCCGGTAGCGTTAATGCGGCCCTGAATTCCCTCAGCACTATTGATGTCCATCACCCCCCTATCGAAATCCTGATTACAGCGAGTGAAGAAAACCGACTTCCATACAATCCTCAGACTATAAAAACGAATTATAATAAACTTGATTATACGATATTATACGTATGCATGAGCCCTCTCAACCTACTTGTAAATATAAAAAATATCCTCCTTGGTTTAATAAAAGCTTAATAAGAGCTTTAAGAGAAAAGGAAAAAATAAGATCTCGCTTCAAAGTATATAAGAACCCTAGGGATGAAATCGAGCTCAAATTATTAGGTAAACGGTGTTCCAAATTAGCTACTGATAGTTATAATGAGTATATTAGAGACATTGAAAATGAAATACCCAAAAATCCGAACCGCTTCTGGGCATACATTAAAGATAGAAAAGGTGGCTCTAGCTCTTATCCAGCCACAATGACTAATGGAACCGTATTATCATCAGATGGTCCAGAAGTTTGTGAAATGTTCGCGTCCAATTTTTCCTCCGCTTTTAGGGGTGCGACAGTGACCCATAGTAAACCCGAGTCCGAGTTTCTTCATAATATGAAGAATAACAGTCTACCACTAACAGCACCTGTGATTGATCGCGATAGCCTGTTGAACAAGCTCAAATTATTGGATATTCGTAAAGGCGCTGGCCCTAATGGTATTCCGCCAATATTTATTTATAAATGTGCTCCTGCTTTGGCATCCCCTTTAACACTAATATTTAATAAGTCTCTTAGCTCAGGTATTTTCCCTGACTTATGGAAAAAAGCGAAGGTTATTCCAATTTATAAGAGTGATCAAAAGGACAACATTAACAACTATAGACCTATATCCATCTTATCAACCCTTGCTAAGGTTTTCGAATCCTTAGTTTGTCCATATATTCAGGCACACTTCAAATTGTATTTGAGCTTTTCTCAGCATGGCTTCGTAGGGTCCAGGTCTACTTGCACTAACCTGGCGACTTTCACAGAAATGCTATCGGATGCCATTGACTGCGGCAAGCAGATTGACGTGATTTACACAGACTTTAGCAAAGCCTTCGACCGCGTGCCTCACCACATACTTCTATCGAAGTTATCTGCGTATGGAATCACCGGTACACTTTACGACTGGCTTAAGTCTTATCTCGAAAATCGTTCCTTCTTTGTCGCAGTTAATGGTTTCCAATCGGGAACCTACAAAACATCATCAGGGGTCCCCCAGGGCTCACATGTTGGACCGGTTCTATTTATTATTTACGTTAATGATATCCCGCACTGCCTAAGATTCTCAGAATGTTTTATGTACGCGGATGATCTTAAATTCTCACGGATAATCGAATCTGAAAACGATTGTGCATTACTTCAGAGGGACGTTGACACGTTGGTTAAATGGTGTAATGATAATGAAATGAGCTTAAACGTAAAAAAGTGCTACCACGTGAAATACACCCGAAAAAAGAAAGCAACTGCTAGTGTATACCGCGTGGGCCCTAACGTTATCCAAGAGGTAAATCAAACTAGGGACTTGGGAGTAGTTTTCGACAACGCCTTGACATTTACACCTCATATCGAGGGCGTCATAAAAAAGGCTTCTAGAATGCTAGGTTTTGTCACAAGGAATGTTGCTAGTTTTAAGCATAATCGGACGAAGATCTTGTTGTACAACTGCATCGTTCGTAGTATCTTAGAATACTGCAGTACGATTTGGAGACCTCATTACTCATTACAAAATTGATTGTCCCATACTACTATCAAAGTTTCAGTTTCGTGCTCCTGCTAGAATCCCTCGTGCTCCTATAACTCCGTTGCACCCCCCACTCCGCAGAACCATACTTGGTGCAAACTCTGTCGTTCCTCGGCTTTGCAAATTGCTAAATAGCTGCAGTGATCTTACTGACGTGCACTTTGACTCATATGCCAAGTTTCATAGAACAATTGTTTAATTTTAATTTGTTTTTTAATTTAATTTAAGTTACATTTTTCGTTCATATTAATTTTAATTTTAGTTAAGTACTCAAATATTAACCTTTAATTATAGTTCAGTGCTTGTGGCACATCTTATTTGTTTATGGGGCATGCGGTGCTAACCTGTAATTAATTGTTACACTAACCTTAGATGCTATGTACTTACTGTAAATGTTATGAGTGTAAACAATTGTTGGTTGGCCAATAAAGGAAAATAAAATAAAATAAAATAAAATAGTATATTAGGGTAGATAGTAATCAATACCCATCGTTATCAAAGTGTAACGTGTGAATTTAGAGTCAGTAATTTGAATTAATTATTGTATTTAAATTAATTACTTTAACCATACAATACCATTCTTATTTTAACACCACAATTACTAATGATCGCCTTTTTTATTATTACGTATGTGAGGCTATTTTTTAAATAACACAGAAACAAACAATATAAACAGCAATGTTTATGAATCTAAAGATTCCTAATCAGTGTAACGGTTGGAAAGTTAAAGAACGAAAAACAGGCAACCATTCTACCACTCTTAAATTCAAAACGCTTTTTCAGAGAATCTCTAATTGGTCTGCAGGACAACTTCTGTCACAGATTTATGGAAATCTTTTATTAAAAAAATGGCTGTATTATAGCTTTTTTTTAATAAAAGATTTCCAGAGAGTGTATGAATTGTCGAATACAGGAACTTATCTTAATCACTTTGGATCAAAACTACATAAATGCTTTATTGGTAATTGTTTTTATAGTGCGAAAGAATTTATTGATAAAAAGTGAGTTTATATTCCTATTAGGTCACCGTTTATTAAGAATAATAATTTTATCAACATTAATGTGTCGTTTTAAACATGTTTATAACATTTAAAAGACCTTATTAATACCATGTTTTAAAACAAAAAAAAATAATTATATTCTATTTGTATTCATAGCAAAAAAAATATTCATGATAAAAAAAAACATTACAAATATTCTATCAAAAATTTAGGTAAGTACCCTATAGTACTAATTTAATAATTATTATACTTAAACTAGTAATTAAATTAATAAGAGGATTCTTGTAGTCGTGAAAATGGGGACATGTTTCATACAGACATGATTTGTCACTATTTTTGATAAACATGGTAAATAAATGGTCCATGGTTCACTCTTAAATATTCTATATTGATTAATGTAGTTCGGACACTTCTCCTTTTTTCACGACGACTAGAATCCTGTAGTCTATGGTTACACGACGTGCTGTGGTGTGACCTACGGCACCGCGGTGACGAATGGTGAGGCGGTGACCTGTCGCGCCGCGCTGACCTATCGAGGCGCGGTGACATGTCATGCCGCAGTAACCTGTCACGCCGCGGTATCCTGTCACGCCGCGGTATCCTGTCACTCCGCGGTATCCCGTCACGCCGCGCTGACCTATCGAGCTGTGGTGACACGTCACGCCGCGGTAAACTGTCCGGCCGTGCTAACCGATCCTGGCGCGGTAAACTGTCGGGCCGTGCTGACCGATCGTGGTGTGGTAATTTGTCACGCCGCGGTAACCTGTGACACAGCGCTGACTGATCGTGGCGCGGCAACCTATCGCGCCGCGCTGACCTATCGAGCCGCGGTGACACGTCACGCCACGGTAACTTGTCGCGCCGCGCTGACCGATAGCGCTGCTGTGACATGTCACGCCGCGGTATTCTTTGCCGCCGCGGTGACCTGTCACGCCGCGGTGAGACATTGTTCAGTGCCGCTTCTTCGCGGGTGCGGTCACTTGTGATCACTCTTGGAGGCTCTGACTGTGGTCGCGTCTGAAAATTACAAAAAAATAATCTTGGCACGCGTTTTGAAACTTATTGTAACAGTCTAAGGTACAAAAGCTATTTATGGCTTTTTTTAATGCAGAATTTCCTTCTACAATTTTCTGAATGTAAATTATTTTGTTGATAGTTTAAATGTAACTCGGTGTTGCATTTAAATCAGCTTTTTTACATTATTTGCTACTCAATATTTTTTTTCTTAAAATTAAGCGAGGCTTGAATGTGTAACAACTTGAATTAAAGCTCTATTTTTTTTTTTTTTGAAAGGCTGTTGTTTTTTCCATAGATTGTTAAAAATATGAATAAAACTGGGATGCTAGCAGCTTTTGTTTGTTCGTCTAACATAACAGACAGCTGTGTTACTGAGAAGTTTGTTGCGCCACTTCTTCTTCCCAGTTAAAGCACTAGGAAGTGGTGAAGGAAGGGCGTTTAGGGGGATTGTCTTATGTAATTTTGTCTTTCAAGTCCTGCCTATTTACGAGTATAATAAATCATTTTAGATTTGATTTTTTCGTTGCTTTTAGTTTACATCACGATTTTTGCGTTCGTTACTCTCGTTTCCTGATTACATATTTGCGTAAACGCTCATAAAGTTATGACATTATACAAACGACGTATCGTTTTCGATGTGACAATGTAGAATGCACGAAGATTATTATCTCACGTTTGCAACGGTTCACAAGATGGTGTATTGTGGTTAGTGTTGCAACGGACTTATTGCTCTAGTGACAAGTTGATGAGCAAAGTGCTGGTTTACGAGTGATTGAGACGTCAGGACTGATGCGATTGGCCATTATCTTAAAGTCAGCGATGATAAAATAGTGTCACTCTTGACTTAAAGACTCGGTAGTCTCGAAGACGTAATAGATTTCACAAAAACAACACACACAGACAAGTTAACTGCAACTCCTTTGCAAAAATGGAAAACGTCGCAAACGCGCATGTAACTACGATTTAATCACAAAAAAAAAATGCTGTTCCCTATATGTAAGTAGGTAGTCATATAAGTTCGCATAGCTTGTCAAAATGTAGGGAACAGCTGTTTTTTCATTCGTGATTTCAGGGTTGGTTTCATAGTGAAAGTTGTTCATAACAAAAATGCAAACGAATTAAATTTCACCCTGTATAATGCTGTAGGTATGTTGTAAATTGCATTGGGTACTCACAGATGTAGCTCGGACATCGTCCTCTTCACCAACGGGGTCGGGTCGCGGTGAAGCGGTGGGTGAATTCTGCACCGCGACCGGTGGCGAAGGCAACCGCTAAAGCACCTGAAAAAGAGTGAGCATCCGACCACGTCACGTCACGTCGTCATGTCAGGTCGACACCAGTCAAGTTAGCTACTTCCTACTTACTTTGGGGCCACAGAGGGGGTTCTAGCCCCAAAGTATGAGCGCATGACATTTTCATCAACAGTTTGTGACTCCTCATGCGTTGCATATTTCTACCGGGAGCGTGGCCCGTTGGGCCTCGGAGTTCTTTAGGCCTATTTATTTTTTATTAAAAAACTTTGGTAACACAAAATAATTAACATAATTAAAAGAGGTGGACGTAAAATCGAATGAATGAAACGAAATCTTAAACTTGTGGCGGTATCTACATCGCCACATGCGAACTACGCATCAAAATCTTGACGTCACATAAATCGTGCATCGCGCAATTAAAGTTTACCGTGCAATGGACATATACAAGAACCCGACATCATTCGTTGGGCAGTTGCCCGCCAGACACAACACCCGTCTGGTCGGAGGCTCCTCCCTTTTCTATGGTGGATGAGTGAACTTATTACACCCTGTTCCTCATACCCTTAAAACTTATATTGCTATGATAAAAAGAGTTTGGCGGTAATGATGCATTAGAGCGCTAACATACTAGGACGCTATGGCGACGTCACCATCTCGCGCTGCCAAATATATGTATAGAGCTTTATTAGTGGATGGCTCACCTGGCGTCCGCTTTGTTACGCAGCCAACTATATATTTTGTAAGCGACGCGACCTGGCTGCTCCGCCATGGCGTCCCAGTGTGATAAGTTATCACGGTGTGTTAGCGCTCTTAAAGTGACATCAGGATTGTACACAAACAACTAAGAGTGTTGTCGCACTTGTCATGTTAGCCCTGCTGGTAAAGAAATCATTCTAATGATTTACTGAAGGGACCCAAGAGAAAACACGTAAAAGATTAAGTAGCTTGATTAAAATAGTACCTACCTAACAATAATCATAAAAACTTTGGAAAGTTATCAAAACCATTACCAATACAAGCAAAAATAGACAAACTAAATCAGGCGCTACTGATTATCCTCAAAAATCTGTGTACTAGGCTAATATTCATATATTTTTAAAGATAAATAATGTAGTAGACTATAGTCATTATTATTATCCCCTGACCATTGCGAAGTGCGACGTTTAAGGGATGATGTAGAGGGGGTCTTGAAAGGGAACGTGCCCCAAAGCCCAGCATATGGCTATTTTTTGTTATAAAGATAAATTAAAAATATGAGGCAAAATGTAATCGCCGTACTAATTGCTATAATCTGTATTGCAGGCGTTGTGTATGTTTTAGTCTCGACGTAATGTTAATTACTTTTGTATAGAATCAATTTCTTCCAATTTAACAGATAACTGTGCTATGGTTGCGCCACTTCTTCTTCCCAGCTAGCAGTAGGCAGTGGTAAAGGGTGGGCTTTTTACCCGACTGCTCCAGAAGGACGGTAATGTTTTTGGTTTTGAAGGGCTGTTATCATTAATTATGTTATTTTGACGTTCAAAATAAAGGTCTTTTGGTTTTGATTTGATTTTAGAATCGGTATGAGGCTAGTACCTACTTCTTGTATGAATTTCTTCCTGTATCGTGGGTGCGTTTACAAACATAGAAAGTCACATGCACTAACGCCCAGACCCGGAACAACTACTTGCAGATCATACAAATATTTGTTCCGTGCGGGGATCGAACCCGCGGTACGTTGCGCAACAGTCCATCGCTCAGCCACTGCGCCAACCGTGTCATCATTAATAAGAAATTAGTTGTTTTAAATAATTATTTTGCCAATTTTTATGTTATTTCGCCTGTAAACGACTTACTAAAAATAGCTAAAAGGGAGACTATTACGCCCGTTTATTTTACGAAGTACAAAGTTGAAACAAAAAACGTATTTCGACAATTTATTTTGTCAACTTTGAATTAGGTATACATAATATTTCCAAACACAAAAACATGACAGATTATGAACACCAAAAGTCAAACTCATGACGAAGGGGAATCTAAAAGGCAGTTTCGCTTTCCATGGAACTTTTACTTACAAAACTGGAAACGTTTGACAACTCCATGTCCAACAGCTCTGAGCAATATTAATTAAACCCTTATAGTATTATTTGACTCTGGGAAGGGGAAGACTACGTTTATTTTTTATTTATGAGGAAGTTTTGGTTTGAGGCCTGCCTGGATTGGTTAGCCTGAAGCAAATTAAGCGTGTATACTAAAACGAATGATAAAATCTCAATGATAATACTTGAAAACCAGTAAGTAGGTACTATAGGTACTCAATTACTTACAGTTTTAAGGTTCGTGCAAATTGGCGCGACAGGCAGCGTTACCCTTGTCGCGCCCGCGATATCGCGCCTTATTGTGGGAGTCTTTATGATACGAAACTGCCTCGTTGGTCTAGTGGTCGCAAGCGCTGAGCATGAGGTCTTGAGTTCGGTTCCCAGCTCGGGCAAAGTGCTATTGGGCTTTTTCCATCAGAAATTTCTCAGTAGCCCGGAGTTTGATTTGTGCCCAGTTTTTGGCAATAGGCTCACCATGTACATGGAACTTAGACATAACTGGCAAAATGTAGGTGTACTAAGGTGCCTCTGCGTGAACGTTCTAATGTCAATTGCCATAGAAAAAAGGCACATGCAGTTTTCCGATTTTTGAATTACGGGCAACTTATTTTTTTTTCCCTTATATCTTTATTCGAACTACTAAAAACATTTAAAAACAAATTATACCGAAGCTCACAAACATGTCTATATTATATACTACACAGAGTGTACGACAGGAGCGTGACCGGCATTATTTTAATTTTCAACTATTATAATTGTAGAAAAAATAATATATTTTTCTAAAAATAGTGGTAGGTGGTAGTGTTTCCCCAAAAAACTTATTATATAATAAATGTATTACGGAAATCATAATCCTCATTTAAACCGGCCGGGTCAACTAAAAAGATACACAAAAAGGTGTCAAAAACTACAGACAATAATTTATATCCATAGAGATAATATCATTTATATACAAGAGAACAATGGACAACGATTACTATTTTAATAACTTTAACACTAAGATGATTGATGATTATAAATAGGTAATATAATATGAAGACAGGTCATTTAGCTTCCTATTAATTGTATTTTTGTGTTTGTTTATTTAGTTATTTTGTAGAGTTAGATGATTAAGAAGCCACGTAGCTTTAATATTAAAAATGTTTTGTGATTTCTAGATATTAATATAATTACAGGAAATGCATCATTATAGTTTGCGTGACGGTGCCACCTACAGTATCGTCAAAATAGCCCAACTTTGCGAGGTTGTAATTGCTTCCTCCCACTTGGGTTCGAAGTCGGTTTAGAGACTTCCAAGTGGTGTGACCCGCCCTTTTTGCCCCAGAAAATGCAGTCATACCAGCGACCTCTGTGCTGCCACCGTGGCAGTGGCGAAGTTTTAAACAGCATCAAACACTGTCTTTCCATCGACGAGACGAACCCATTTTCCACATTTTATACTAAATAGTTAAAGAAGTCTTTAACTTGAACCTCGATTGGATTTAGGATTAGTTTCATTGCTTCTGGTCGTGATTGTGAGATAGGTATAGGTAAGATACATACATACATACATAGCATCACGCCTGTTTTGCCTCAAAGAGTTAGGCAGAGGTGTACAATGTACATCATACCCTCAATTAGCCAGTTCTGTTGAAGGCCCAGCCCAGGCCAAGGACCAGCCCAGCCTATTGCCATCAACTGGCCACAAATCCAGGTTCAGGGCTGTTACTGGTAAATTCCTAATAGAAAAACCCACAGGCAACTTTGCCCGACCTGGAAATGGAACCCAGGAGCTTAATTATGCTCAGCACTAGCGCTAGGTAACCAATTGACTAAAGAGGCAGTGCATCCGTAACTGTAGTGTATTATCATCAAAACAGCATGAGAAACCGTTTCAAATCAATCATAATAAGGTTTGAATCCTATACTATTAAATTAACAGTATTTTTATATATTTGTAATCACGTCCTCGAAAACGGATCTAACGATTTCGATGAAAGTTGCAATATAGGGGTTTACGGGGGCGAAAAATCGATTCAGCTAGGTCTCATTTCTGGGAAATTCGTCAGAGCTGGGTCGAACAAGTACTGTTATTTAAACTAAGTAAAATTACCCACAAAACGGTCGAGTCGCTATTGAAAATGTCCAATTTTTAAACAGTGGCTGTCTTTCAAACTTTTGTATGCAGACACAAAATTAAGGCTCGTTACCACAAAACGCACACACACCTGCGGGCCTAAGACGGCCACATTATTATTTATTTATTAAAACTGTATGCACAAGTAAAAAACTACTGTACAAAGGCGGACTTAATGCCTGAGGCATTTTCTACCAGTCAACCTTAGGGATTCCTTTAAAAGCAATTCATTTCCTGAATTTCCAGCTGTCATAGCTATTCCTCTTATATGACACAAAAGCAATTCATAATGTGTGGACCATTTTACGAATTTCCATAGAAAACTGTCAAACAGATTAATTATTTCGTAATATGAATCGCAAGCAGATCATAAATGAATTGTCAATTTGTCAGTTTGTGACATTTTACGATGATTCATAATATTTTCCTATTATGATTCTGCGAAAGAGACTATTTTAAGCCCCTGTGATCTCACATCGCTTCCGAATTTTAGTACAAAATCCTATCAAAGGGATTTCAAAATGCATTTTAAAACCACTATAACGAATTTTCCTGTTTCAATAGATTTTTTAAGCCCCTCTCTTTCTATTATAACCCGCTTACAGTTAAATGAAAGCCGGACGCATGGTACATTTTTCTATAATACTTCTATATTTAGTTAAAGCCTCGGAGAGTGCAGGTGCACTCACAAAAGCAAGTATTAGAACCTTTTCCTCGTAGAATATTTAGCGGGTGAAACTAGGGACCTTTGAAATGTAACGAGAAAAATGTAACTTATACCTAAGTAAAGCAATCTTTTGTCCCGCATTCCGCGCGGGATTCGTTTCAGTTTGGCCTTAAGTTTATTTTGTGAAGCTTTAAAAGTTTTTTCATTAACAACTAAGAAGGTAATGGAGTATTTAGATCCGGCGAAGACTGAGCTAAATATATTTTATTTTATTTTAATATTAAGGCGAATTTAGAATTCGTTCAATATGCGGCCGCAGATAAAAAAAACAGTTCAGCGATAGGCGCGTAAAAGCGAGCACGTCCTCTTTAAATAAGTAGCTAAAACTTCATTTTCATACGGCTTACCTCAATGTAGGATGTGTTTCGAAGTTTGATCGAACAAAAACTAATCTTTTACTAGCATTTTATTGCCAATTCCAGAACCAACCAGTCACGATTCTTAGTTACGAATTAAATGATCCGCGATCGTAGACATATTAAACATGAAATATCGGTTTTCTTACTAAATTACTTAAGCACTGCATTATATTAAACAATCATGTCAATATCACATAATCGACAGAATCTAGAAAACTACTTTACCGATTTCGATGAGACTTTCACTTGAAGATTACTCCTTCCTGGTTTAACATCACGCTGGCATATAAAGGGGGTCACCGGTTGTGTAAAAGCAGGATTTCCTGTGGAAACCAGCCGGTAACACGTCTAGGTTGGCCTATGACCCTAAAGTTTATGTGAAAGGTGATTATTTAATAGAGACAATCGTTCATCCCGTGAGGTAAGAGGTTTGTATTTGTGATGTAATTTCCGTCACATGTACTTATTTTCGTTAAAGACGGATGCCTATGGGATTAATGCCCGGTTTTAATCAATACGAACATTAAAAGTCAATCAAAAGTCGGGCAAACTGAGTTTTTCTATCAGGAATTTCTCACTAGCAGACAGGAGTCTGGATTCGGGTCCAGTTCAAGCCCCATAAGCCATAAGACTTAAACATAACTGGCGAAATGCGGGTGTACTATAGGTACACCTTTGCCTAACCCCTCGGGGAATAAAGGCGTAATGTTATGTTATCGATAAATAATAGTATAGTAACACTAATAAAAGCTGCTACACTCTGTATGCTGAGCATCAACGAGCCTTCGTTCTGTCGAAGTGAGTTTGAGCTTACAACACAGAATAGACAAACCCTCAAACTTGGTACTTTTATGAAAATGGTGTAGCCTAATTAGTAAGCTTAAGGAAACAATACCGTAATGAGTTGCGAAACGTTATATATAATATTTGGTTCAGCTTTTGGTCGATATATATTATTTCGGGGAAAATATTTATTTATTGCAGGGAGATGTTAAGATTCTGATAGATTAATTTCGACATCCAAACCGGTTTTCTAACCCTTATCCAATGCCCAACGAGAGCCTCCTCATGTGTTGGTCGAGGCTCTTGTCTATTAAGCCATTGGCTGTCACGACTATCGGCACACTTACTGCTGTATCCACCTCCCACATGTGAACAACCTCACGAGTAAGGTTATGATACTAAATCTGCTTATCGTTTTCAGCTTTCACGAGGTTCTCGTCATACGGGACCACTATATCAATAATCATTGCGCGACGCTCTAATCTATCTATCGATAATTATCATTTATATATATTACTTATATTGAATATTTATGAGGACTGACCTTAAAAAAAGGGCATGTAATTTCTGCAACGCTTAATAACATCACTGTCTTGTTGTTAGAAAAAGACACGGTGCTACAACAAAAAGGGAACGCACGCAGTCTCTCCTAACACCGTCAGATTGGTTCGATCATTGTTTTCACACCAAAGTGACTCATCAAATAATAGACCTAAGTAAATGCAAACGAAGACAGGTCTAAAAGCTAGTTAATCATATAATTGTGAAAGCCTGTTTGTCATTAGTTACCCAATCACTGCGCAATGATTTGAAGAGTATTACGTGCAGCAAGGACATACGATATCCTTACGATAACTATTTAATGTATGCAGATATATTAGACCTTTTTGTTTACCTACTTAACTCAATTTGCCAACGATGTTTGCAGCACTAGGTTTTAAAAATGTCATCAGGAATTGCTCGGGTAATTTTATCTACATCACAGGGTTTTCAGCTACTAGATAGATACTTATACTACTACTGTGACATTTTTGGTGTCATTATTTATTTTCTTAATCTATTGTAATAATAATACGTCACGGTTGATATCTGTCGGGCATGCCACCGTCCGGGTGAATCAATCCGACAGCTGAGTCCGAGACATTATTTCTGGCTGCTCTCGTCTGGCTAGCGAAGACCAGATTAGATTAGATTAGATTAGACCAGACCAGAACCAGGATTACCCACCAGAAACTTGCTCTGAAATAATTAGTGTTTTGGAATCGGAAGTATCGTACTATAGGTATTTGCCCGACCCAGCTCTCGAAAATGGAAATATCACGTTGTATTGGGATCGATCTATCATCACTGACAGGACTATTGATGCCAATAAGCCAGAGATAGTGGTGATAGATAGATTAGAGCGTCACACAATTATTATTGGTAGAGCGGTCACGCATGACGAGAACGTCGTGAAAGCTGAAAACGATAAGCAGATTAAGTATCTTGATCTAGCAGGCGAGGTTGTCGAGATGTGGGATGTAGTTACAGCAGTCATTGTGCCGATAGTAGTGACAGCCAATGGGATAATAGCCGAGAGCCTCGACCAACACGATTTCATAATAATTGTGTAAACTTACTTTATACTCCTGAGTCACCATCACTTTTTTCTTAAAAAAGGGTAAGCAGATGTAAGCAGCGGGAATATATTTTTTATTTGCATTAAAACATGGCGCAATAATGGTCTTAGTAATAAGATCTTTCTCTGCAAAGTTTGCAGTGAAATTATTTATCGTAGAAGACTATATTATTGTATACAGTTTTTATGCATATAAATACCACTGAGAGCCATAATCTTCTCTCGACAGACGTTGTTGCTAAATACTTTTTGACGGGAAATACTTAATAAGGGGTTAAAGTAGCGTCGAGTGCGGTTACTACACGTCTCGACGTTAGTACCTTAGAATAAACCATATAAGTAAAAATCTTTTTAAAAACAAGCTTTTAACTAACTAAAAAAGGTTTTCCCAGGGTCACCTCCCGGCTCCATCATCAGACCCTGAACACCACCAATTATCAAAGCACTTTTTAATAAATAGCTAATGAGTCCAAACGCGATGGTGTTATCTTGTTTGATTGATTGAGGAGTTCCTAAGGCCAACTTGCAGCTCCATCATCAGACAAGATCCATGGTATCATTTTTTCAAAATGTCTCGGTAGGTATGTAAGTATGCCAAGTTTCAGTTAAATCGGATGCCAGGAAGTGCTTGAAAAATGCATGACAATTGGAGTCACCGGAAACACATACGAACAGAGCAAGCTTGTAATAATAAAAAGGGGAGGTTTCTGGATGCAAGATCAGTGGGTGTAGCACGAACGCGTGGAGAAGGCTGTTGTTTCACCTCTTGTAGAAATGAACAAATTAAGGGACCTATCCAACTCTACGAATTTGTATAAATTCAATAGTTCTACTAATCCAATGTAAACTGAATCTAAATTATTGCAGTTTAAATTAGTCAGCAATTTAAAACCCGATTGCCAGTGATCCGAAAAATCAGTCTTTTATCCGAAAACAGGTCTCTAGGTAACAAAAGTTATTACTTTGAATAAAGTGCTCTGAATCAATTCGTTTATAAAATAGGTACATAAAAATTGGGTTTTCTCGAAACACAGGAATTTCCGCCTAGGCTTTACAGGATGCTTAATTTTGTGTCACACTATAACGTCTTAGAAGGAATACGTCAAATTACAAGACACATTGTATCCAAAGAAGCCGTGCACTTAATATAAGTGCACGGCTTCTTTGGATGATTATACGATGTATAAACGTTCCCACATTGCAAGATCTATCACTAGATATAGTGGTCACTCGAACTAACTTGACGCGCACTATTGCGATCGGATAAACATTCATGAAGATCACCTACCTCCTCAATATTCGACTGGACAACAATGGTGGTGGTTGGACTGGTGGTGGTGGTTATGCGATTGTCCCATCTCTTATGTCGTCCTCGTGGACATCCACAGGGACTCAAGCTCTTACGTGTCGCTGGCACGTTACCTGATGGTCCTGGTGATGGTTCAGCTGGTGTTTCTTGCTTAATATGCTGGCTTATATTCATACTAAAAAAGAAAATGATTTTAGAACAACACTAACGATAAGAAGCCGTTATAAAAAAAGCTTTTTATTCAACATTATTTTTTGTAAGCTAAACCTAAATTTTGTCGATTTAAGTGAATACAAATGAATGGAACAGCTGATTTTTTTTTTGCGATTTCAAGGTTGGTCCCATAGAAAAAGTTGTTCAAAATGATGAGTACATTGACCCCTTTTCGGGTTAAGCATAAAAAAAAAAAATGTTGTATAGATTTTTATATTCATATATACCTACATTTAAGCAAAAACTAAAATAAAACTGAATAAAAATGGTTGTTTGAAAATACCGATTATGAGGTTAATTGTCACTAACGAGACACAATAGACTTTTTATTGTTATCGACTTCTAAAGGCGAATTGACAAAAGAACGAAAAAATCGTTGGTAAAAACTCATGCGAATGCACACTGGATAGATATGCAATTCATTTTAACACATTACGAAGTGTGAACAGTGAATAAGTATCCTCATTTATCATTTGTTCTCTGATACAAAGGACATCGAAATATTTATTGTTACATCTCAACTCGTCTAACGAAACTTCCTTCGATTAACTTATTAGATCAATGGTGTTCTGATGTAATATTATGTCGCAGGCAATTTGTATGATTCCTCTTTTTACAAACGGCGGCGTTGGCGGTATATTCTTTATGGATCGCAATAGTTTTATTGGTGAAATTCGCCCTTAGTATGCACACTACATACTGACGAGAAACAATAAAGTTACAAGCAAACAAACAAAAATACATTAGTATCACAAACATATTGTAATCATCAGTTATTAACTTACGTGATTTTTTTTTAATCTGTAATTTCTTATTACTACACCAATAACCGGTTACAACTTAAGACGCTTCACAAAATATATTATTATTTTGTAGAAAATAATTTTGAAATTTTAATTTTTTTATACTTTATGTAAACACTACCGCACGCGTCGGGAAACAATACCTCTATGACGCAAAAAAATGGGTCCGGGTTGGGGTTCCTCCCATAACGCCCTTGTGTGCCGAAAGGGGAGGAACCCGAAAAGAAAGAGACGGATATAGAGGGCGGAAAACGTAATGCCTATCTCAAAGGAGAATAGGCTTTTGCCTATGGGGTCTGCACTGAAGCCCAATAAAAATAAGATATATAGCAATGGAAAGAGCTTTTCATGGACAACCTTTTCTACTAACACGACTTTTGTCAATTGTTAGTCAGTTCAGAGTAAATGACTTAAATGGGTGTGAATACTTGGGCATCGAAGTTAAGGAATTTTCTTGGCCCAATAGCCATAAGATAAACATCAATAGCTTTAGCTTTTATAGGGGAACTTTTGCTACTAATATGACTATTGCCAATTGTTCGTCAGAGTTCGAAGTTAATGGCATAAATACGTAGATGACTACTTTGGTACCGAAGTTAAGGAATTTTCTTAGCCCAATAGCCATAAGATTTACACCAATGGGAAGAGCTTTCTAATGAGAACCTTTGCTACTAACACGACTTTTGCCAATTGTTAGTCAGTTTGGAGTTAATGACCTAAATAAATGTGACTACTGGGACACCGAAGTTAAGGAATTTTCTTAATCCAATAGCCATAAGAAATACACTGATGGAAAGAGCTTTTCAAGGGGAACCTTTCCTACTAACACGAATTTTGCCAATTGTTAGTCTGTTCCGAGTTAATGGCATAAATAGGTGACCACTCGGGCACCGAAGTTAAGGAATGTTCTTGGCCCAATAGCCATAAGTTATACACCAATAAAAAGAGCTTCCAAGAAGACCCTTACGAACACGATTTTTGCATATTGTTAGTCAGTTTGGAGTTAATGACCTGAGAAAGTGTTAGTACTGGGGCATTGAAGTTAAGGATTATTTTTTGACCCCATAGCCATAAGATATACACCAATGAAAAGAGCTTTTTGAAGAGAACCCTTGCTTCTAACATAACTGTTGCCAATTGTTAGTCAGTTCGGAGTTAATGACCTAAATAGGTAATAAATTGCGCACCGAAGTTAAGCAATTCTTGGCGTCCAATAGCCATAAGATATATACCACTGAAAAGAGCTTTTTAGGGATAACCTTTGGTACAAACACGACTTATGCCTATTATTAGTCAGTACAGAGTTAATGACCTAAATAGGTGAAGAATTTCAAAAATGCTTAATTCCTCACATTTAGAGCTCTGTAGCTCCTTTCGTACTAACAATCGAGAGAAACGTCATATCACGAAATATTTCCTTTGAAGAGATCTTTCCATTGGCATATATCTTAACTCTATTGGGGAATGCGGCAGGCTTAACGATTTGTACGGTCGATCGACTCTTAAACACATTGGTCCCAAAACGGCATCTAGGAGGCCAACGTTTTAAAATGTCCGTTTATAGGTTTGCAAGATCCTGTTTGCAAAGCTCAAAGTTAGTAAATGTTATTTCATTGTCTAAATACCTGACTTTCACTAATGCTTAATTACTCACATTAAAGCTCTGTAGCTCCTTTCGTACTAACAATCGAGAGAAGCGTCCTATCACCAAATATTAGCCTTGAAGAGATCTTTCCATTGGCATATATCTCAACTCTATTGGGGTACGCGTCAGGCTTAACGATGTGTCCGGTAAACCGACTCTTAAGACATTGTTCCTAAAATAGCATCTATTGGAGACCAATGTTTTAAAATGGTCGCTTATAGGCTTCAAAGTTGATGTTTGCAGGACACTGAATCATTTAAAGTTATTTAATTGACGAAATACCAGAATTACAATAATATTTAATCACTCACACTTAAAGCTCTGTAGCTCCTTTCGTACTAACGATCAAGAGAAATCTTCAGAATAAAAAATATTTTTCTTGATGAGATCTTTCCATTGGTCTTATCTTCTTCATCTTAACGCTATTGGGCTCCAGGGCAGAAACGCCCAATCTCCTTTAATAAACTTGAATCGGTTCACTCAAATCTATTTATTAAAAAAACTTTATACAAAAACGAAAGATCAACCGACTTCTTTGGTTTTGAATTTTCGTTGTTTGCCACGGACTTCCGAAATTAAAGTTATTTTTCACTTTGTAGTGTTTTTTTTGGGAAGCCGTTGGTTTATTTTTTGGAAAAGGTTTGCATTTTTCTGTTTTTATTTGTAATTAAAATTTATATGGGACCACCTCTGAAGCATGACCTACACAATCGCGTATCGCGTAACAAACACAAAAAATGAGAACCTCCTTCTTTTTGCAGTCGGTTAAACATTAAATGCTGTTCGTTGGTAAACGCATCACTTGAGAACGGATGGATCGATTTAGCAAATGTTTGTCCTAATCAGGTTCTTACGGAAAGAAAAATTTGATTATTTTCCGTAAAAAATACAAATTCAGGAAAAACTGAACGTCCCTTTTTCTACGGGATTCTTATATGAAGTTAAGACCTTTAGACGGGACAATGTCTGTCGGGTCAGATTGTTAATAATTACTACGTTCGATACTGACGATTTTAGGTCGGTTCCTTCCGGATAAAATAGCTATTCGTACAGCTCACCCGTACCTACCTACGATGTGAAACTGAAAACCCACATTAATATTTGCTTCGCTCAATCCAGACTAATTTCGATCATGAACTCCACTAGAATTTTGAATTGAAGGACAGTTTCTTAGCAATTACATTTTGTGAACCGGAGCTTACACGTAATATTTATATCCAATAACATTCCCAGTTTATGAGACAGCAATGATATTTATAATAAAAATATATCACCTTTTTACTGCAAATTGATTTCGTTAAAGTTTTCGCCAATTTATTGATCCGTGGCGCTATGACAGCTGTTAAGTCACTTTTTTATTACCTTGCTGACTGCATCGCACTTGTTCGTTGCTTGTTGTCGCCGCTGTTATGTCAAATGTTAAAATGCTGACAATTTGCATACAGCTTATAATGTCCCCACTACTGTGAGAGTGAGAGGGCCGTAATCCACTACGCGGGCCCAGGGCGGCTTGGTAGATGTCACATGTCTTCACAATATTTGGTTTTAGGACATGCCGGTTTCCTCCTGATGTTTTACTTCACCGTTATGAGAGCTGTGGCGATTAAATAATTTACTTACACAAAGTAAAGAGCCTGTCTGGGTTTGAACCTACGACCTACAAACTCGTAAGTCGCGGCCGTTACCACTGGGCCACCACTACTCTCTACCTATCCCACTATCTTATTTAAATGTTTTCATCGTTGTTATTGAATTTGTGCCTTTTCATGTAGGTATACCTATATCGTTGTAACGCAAAGGCCATAGGCATGAGTCATAATCTACACTAATGTTATAAAGAGGTAAAGTAAGTATGTATCTAGGTTTGGATGGAAGAGATACCTAATCTCTGGATGACATGTATTGATCCGATGTCGAAAATTGTTTCAAAGGCATTATTGCCCGAGTGCCATCTATCTATTATTATCATAAAATAAAGTTGCTTTTCGTGTATGTCTGGCCACGTTGGTCTTCTAAACTACGCATCGGATGTTGATTCGGTTTTCACCAGCATTTAGAAGTTCTGGAAAATAAAATCATCATCATTTGCCTAGCTTTTTCCCAATTATGTTGGGGTCTGCTTCCAGTCTAACCAGATGCAGCTGAATACCAGTATTTTACATGGAGCGACTGCCTATATGACCTCCATAGCTCAGTAACTGGGTAATACGATACCCCTTGGCAAGATTGGTTGCCAGAACTTGGGCTTCGGACGACCCGTAACGACTGTCAAAGATCCACGAATGACAGCCGGGACCAACGGCTTTACGTGCTTTCCGAGGCACGGAGGAGTCTCGATATGCAAAAATGGTCACCCATCCACGGACCAACCCCGGCAATCGTGGCTTAACCTGATGGATCGATGTTTATTTACTTAAACATCAACTATCAGTTTCACAGTTTATTTATAGTTTGTTTTAACAAAAGATTACCTCTCTTTCCGTGTTGCAATAAGTAGTCAAAAATAATAAGTACGTAACTTACCTACAAAAGATTTGACCATTAATCTATTTGACACTTTTAACAGCTGTCAACATGACAGCTGTCAACATGACATCAGTCTTTTGTGACATAATGTACCATGTCCTAATAATGCTGAGATGATTTGATTAACTTGAGGCCTAAATACCCGCATTAGTAGAAATGTGTTGAAAAGGGAGATGGGACGCCTTTGCCCAGCAGTGGGAACATACAAGTAAGATTAATAGGTGGGTTTGATAAAAATTATGTCCATCTCTCTTTTGCAAATGTGTCTGGAAAAAAGATTGGAAGGCTTTTGCCCAGCTGTGGGATAATACTGGCTAGGCAGGGGCCCGGGGTCTGCATTTTTGCCCGGTTGATAGTAATAGACTCGCCCTCTATTACATAATTATGTAGTATGTACTTAAACATATAACTGGCGAAATGTTGGTGTACAGGTGCACCTCTGTCTAACCCTTTGGGGAAATCGGGCGTGATTTTATGTTGATAAAAAAATTATAGATAGGTATGCATTTCGTTGTAGCTTAACAGATGTAGCTTAGACTCCGATCAATTTTTAATAAAAAAAATACTAAAATTAAAAATAGTTAAATTACATTACCAAAATGAGAACCACAACTTAATTCAATTAAATGATTCTGGGGTAGATTGGTGCTTAATTTAACTTAACATTTTCCGAAGGGGTTAAGCAGAGAAGTGCCAATAGTACATTCATATTTCGCCAGTTATGTTTAAGTCCTATATCATACCTATACCGTGCCGTGTAACTATTGCCATAACTTGGCACAAATCCAGACTCCGGGCTGCGTCTGAGAAATTCCAGATGGAAAAAACCCAATATCATTTTTCCCGACCAGAGAATCGAACCCCGGACCTCATGCGCGGGAGTGGCGCTTGCGACCACTACACCAACGAGGCAGTGCTTACTGTATTATTCCTACATTTCCTACATAATCAACATAATCACGTAAGACTTTGTTCTAGTAGTCCGTTCACGTCTGTAGTGCAATGGTGGGGTTCGAACCCACGACCTCTCGACCGCCAGCGTAATGTCGTAGCCAATAGGCTATAAATAGCCGTAGTGCCGCGGGTTGAGTGATGTATAACGTAGATGTTTTCACTTTTTGAACGGTACATAGCCGATCTAGGCTTTTTGAATAAGAATAAGAATCATTTATTTGCAGAAAATGGACAGAAAATGAATAGACGGTTGATGGGCACAAATTATGAAAAGGAATGAGTTTAAGCCATCAATAGTCATCTGTAAATATTATTATCATTCGATTATTTTAGGAGCTTAAGGTACCCATTTTTTTACCACGAACCAATTCTGAAATAGCGAAAGAACTTTTGTTTAGTGTGACTATTGTGAATTGAAATCTTTGTTAATTTGAATCGGTGATCCTCTAGCTACTTGAGTTTGAAAGTTCTGCCAAGAATACAAATAATAAGGGGAATAAAAAGAAACTAGATTTTCATTATTCATAACTCGTGTATTACTAAAACTTAAAACAAAACAAACTTGTACTACACATCGGCCGAGACTCTTTTAGCATTGAACTAACATTACTATGTTCACAAAACTATGTCAATTTCGATTATTTTTCACTGTAGAAAAACTTTTTGATAATATTTTTTGTGTTCAAAAAGACATCTAATGTTAGTTCAAGTTACACTTTTTCGCTGAAAAAATTGTATAATTTAATAAGTACATTAATTGAATTTTCAATTTGGTAATATTTTTCAATTTCAGAGCAAAATTATTAATAATTTATATCAGCAAAAAAGTCAGTCGAATAAAAACATGTCTTTCAACAGACAAAACATAACAAATAACATAAAGCCTCTTTTAACACTTTTGAAAGAATATAAACGAGCAAAAAGTTTCTTGTAAAAGTATACGTTAATTTAGATAGCGCAGTTTATATTGTTTCGAGAGTGTAGAACTTAGATGTACACATGAGTGAATCGGCCATGGGATCATGCCCATTGTCGGTCCACAAACAATAGACTCCGAGAAGGAAGTGAACTGCGTTAAAATATATGAAACTATTACGTAAAAATCACTTCCGAAGGCGCACGCAAAGCTAAATACATTTCGCATTCGCAATTTTGGAAAAGAAAACATTTTTGGACACTCGCTTGAGGAAAGCATTCACCTGCGCGTACGCCTGGCACTTATCGACATAAAAATATTTACAAAAATTGGTATATGACGGTAACAAATAGTTAACAAATGACTAAAAAATATGTACAAGGAAGGTTTCTTTACCTAAGCTTAGTCCCATCCGTGGTGTTCCTCATGGTGTTCGTGGTGGATCGGTACCCAGACCTTCTGCCAGACTGGTTTCCATACCTTCTTCCATGCTGGCACTTCGATCGACTTCCAGTCAGGTACCTGGATCTGCTTCCATTTTTCTACCCAGATCTTCTTCTGAACTGGCACCCAGATTTCTTTCTTGACGGTTTTCCAAATTTGAACCTTCTCGTCGACCCACTCTTGCTTCTTTTCAGTGACCCACGCTTGTTTCTTCACCGTCTTCCAGACCTGCTTCCATTCTTCTTTCCACTCGAGCTTCTTCTCAGTCACCCACACTTGTTTGTGCTCGGTCTTCCAGATTTTCTTCCATACTGGCTTCCAGATCATCTTCTTCCTCCACAGGTCGTGACTGGTGTACTCCCAACCATGGTCATCCTTGCCGAGGAACTTCTCTCCGGGAACGCCTTCCTTCACCCACTCTGGGACGTGAATTTGTTTCCATGCTGGTACCTGTACTTCCTTGGTATGTGGGACTTGGATTTCTTTCCAAACTGGTTTCCATACTTTTTTCCAGTCCGGAACCTGAACTTCCTTCCAGATGGGCACCTGCACTTCTTTCCAGATTGGTTTCTGAACTACTTTCCATGCAGGCACTTGTTCTTCTTTCCACTGTTGTACTTTCTCAGTTTTCCATGCTGGTACTTTTTCTTTTTTCCATTCAGTTTTCCAGACCAGTTTCTTTTCTGTTTTCCAGATTTGTTTCCACTCCTCCTTCCATACGAGTTTCTTCTTCCACACTCCCTCCGGTGGTGGAGAGTGCCAGCCGCCAGGGGAGCGTTTATCCCGAGATAACTCAGTGTCCTTAGCCGTCTCCTGGATAGGCACGGCCAGCGATGCGGCACAAGCCAGCACCACCCATAACTGCAACAAATAAACTTGTTTTAATTCCCACAACAATGATGTTTTACTTTCCAACAATTAAAATTTGAGCCTGGTATTAAATGGTCAATGTATTTTTACTGGTTTCACTTTTATGGAATTAATTTGAAGTCTTCATTGTGTTGCTTGTCTTATGTAAGTTTTCTGAATGTAAAGGTTTATTATGCATTCATTAATTATAATTTGCGTCAGGCACTAGAATACAATATTTGATGTAAATCTTCGTATTATAAAAAATGTTGTGCACACAAGGAATAATATTTATTAATTAAAATGATAGAGTTCTTATGTTAATGTGGTTTTTATGCATATAATTGGTAACTTTAGAAATCGGTATTGAGCTTTCATAAGTTGTAGTTGCGGCGCGGGCGCGTCGAACATGAATGATAGGCTGTTACGTATGAACGTAAATGTTATTTAACGAGGCTCGGGTCAATTATTCGGATTATTGCAATTATTATCAGATCACATAACTTTTGAATCAATATTTATTTAAGTACGAACGTGTGGCCCGATTTTAAAGTTTGCAGATCGATCACTGGAATATTTTTGTTTTAACTTATTTTCACGATCGATACATTTTATCGGGTTGGAACTACACACGATAACAGCATTAAATCTGATTTAAAACCAGCAATTTTAGCAAAAATAAAATCGCGAATTTTTATTTAAATATCCGAAAGTTAATCGAACACTTTTATCAATATATCGAAAAAAGAACACTTGTATATTTGTAAAAAGAACACGATATAAAGCCACTGTCACACACTGCACCCACCGTAATAGTCAGCGTCCTCATTTTGGTATGATGTCCGCCGCGACTGACGATGCTGTGCTTGCGCTGGTTTTTATTAACGGGCCCCTCTCCTGCTCCTGCGACCGTGACGCGAATGATGCGATGCTAAGTGTCGCAGGGGAGGGTTGAGCATCTAACGCAGGTCTGCATATGCGACGATTATTATTGTTTTGGTTTTCTTATCATGTGAATAACTGCTCTCGCGATTTGTTTTTTTATGTTTGCTTTGCGAAGTGCGATTTTTTTATTAAAGTTATATATTGGTTCAGATTGACTTAATCATAATCATAATCATCTTTTATTGCATTCAAGTAGTTTACAGGTTGTTACAAGCCGTTGTTGTTTACTTAGCGGTTTTAATAGTAAGGGGTTCTTTGGGGAAGACTTAGTAATGTAATGTTTTTCTATAACAATTTCATCAAAACAGTCACAATAAATAAAGCATTTCTTACAGAAAGTAGACACGGATTGCTTACCTAATGCTTATTTCATTCCATGGGGTAAATTACAAAAAAAATAATTGAAATATGTAAAAAAAAATAGTATGTTCAGAACTGTATCTCAGTGAAACAAAGTACTGTAAGTCAAAAAACAAGTCAAGGACGTTTAGGTACTTGTCGTACAAATCATTGTCGTATCTTCACGTGAACTCATCGGTAATCCACTAACCACCTGCGCTTTACAATCCCAGCTTTACGGTACTAAAATTATTCTACGTGCTTCTGAAACTTGATTGTTTTTCTCAAAACAAACTGCAGCCGATTTATTCTAAAAATCTCACCGTGAAAACTTGGGTGAAGTGAACTTGAAGTGATCTGCCAATAGTGTCAATCCCTAGCATCAGATGGAATGACTGTTCACTTCACATACGTTTACACCATGAGATTTTTACAGATAGGCATACTACAGTCGGTTTAATTAAGCTGTCATTGTTATAGGATCAGACATAAACTTAGATGTTACTTTGTTATGATATTAATTTTGTGAAGTGTTTCTTGTGCTTGTGTAAATGTGTTTATCGCGTTACCCGTTCTGTGTTAGTTGATCTTTTTAATACTGATGTAAGTAAATTTAAAAAAAGAGTCTTTGCAACCATTTCTTTGACGACAAAGAATAGTCTCAACTTTTGTTAACGTAAAACATCAACAATATTTAACAATGTCTACTACCCGTTAATCATAGTTATTTGTATCGCTATTTGTTTAGCTATCTGTGTCTGTGTCTATCGTTTTATTAATAAACGCGCTGTTGTACGGCATTACAACAGCTGTAAGTTTTCCAAAAATTATAAAATCGTTACTTTTTTATTATACTATATAATATTATAAAGCTGAAGAGTTTGTTTGTTTGTTTGAACGCGCTAATCTCAGGAACTACTGGTTGCAATTGAAAAATTATTTTTGTGTTGGATAGTCCATTTATCGAGGAAGGCTATAGGCTATATAATATCACGCTACGACCAATAGGAGCGGAGCATACATGAAATATGTTGCAAAAACGGGAAAAAATATTACTTTTTTAGAGCTTTCGTTGCGTGCGCTGCGTAAACGGTTTATGTTATGTAAATATCATATATGATGGAATATTTCCTCTTTAAAGGTTCTAAAAAAAAGTCCGCGACAGCATATGTCTATCTTTTAAGATTGACTCACTATAACCTTTTTTATGGTAATCAAATTTGTTCGAAATTAATGCATTATTTGCGAAGGAGTTTTATCAACATAATATTAATTCTTATTCAAATAAATAGTTTTAACATCAAGGGTATTTATTTAGCAGTAAAATACGAATTGGACATTTAATTTTGAAGTTATCACGAGTATAAAAATACAATACGCGAACCGTTTGACGCTGGCGCCGCGACGTTCCCTACTCTAGAGAGGAGAGGATGGGCACACGGGTAGACCATGACCTGGAATAGGACATAGGACACGTTTTATCCCTATATTCCCACGGGATCGAGACCTACGCGGGTGAAACCGCGGGGCACAGCTAGTATGTAATATAATAAACCTAACTAATATTATAAATGCGAAAGTGAGTTTGTTTAGATTTGTATGTTTGGCACTTGCGTAGACCATAACTTGGATTATAATATAGCATACTTCTTATCCCGATATTCTCGAGGCATCGAGACTAATGTGGGTGAAACTGCGGCGGGGCGCGCAGCAGTAAATAATAAAATAAACTCAATAAATGACTGAGTAAAATAAGTAAGTTAAATAAAATAAGTTAAAAACTATCTAAGTTATTTAGAATGGAACACGTTTTTTGATGATTTCATCTAACAGGTATATGTAGAAAGTCTGATAATAGATAGGAAATTAACATAAAATTGAATAATAGGTATGATACCTATTATTCAATTTTATGAAAAAAATAGCTTAAATCAATCTGCCTAGCCTTTTACCAACTATGTTGGGATCGGCTTCCAGTCTAACCGGATGCAGCTAAATACTTACTAGTTCTTTTTTCATGCTTATTACAATAACATTTTTGCATCAAACATCAATGATGATTTTTGTGGGTAATATAGAAGGTATTTTTATATCTACTTAGCTTCCACTTTAATTATCATTTCAGAACAAACGGGGTGTCGTATGTACAGTCACGGACTTTAATTGATGAGCCACCTTCAAACTTTTCAATTTTGCAGTTTCATACATTCACGAGATTACACGATTATACACGAACTCAAAACGCATGCTCGTAAACAAGATGACAAATAAATTACTTTTAATCGGAAATAGTCTTAACCATAGAGTTTGACTAATAAGTTCTCAATGATAAAAATAAATACAATGTTGCATAAATTTATCCAATCTATTTGATACCGATCTCCTTTGAATCATAGCTCATTAACTCAATAATTTTGAAAACTTAACTGAAGACAGTGACAGTTGAAATCTTGATGTCAGAGACGTTACTTTCGAACTTGTCGAAATGACTTATTTCTCCGTACGCTAATGTACCTATCGCAACAGTAACCTAGCAACGATTGTTTGTCGTTGCTAGGTTACTGTTGCTAGACCTACAATTGGTTGACTTTGGTTGTCACTGCTGCTGTCAAGTTTGTAGTTCTGGCTCTCAGGTTAGCCAACCGGCAAAGATATGAAATATAATTTTCTTCTTCTAATATGAAAACATATGACTTTGCGTGTCGGGAACCGAATAAACCCGATTTGCATTAAACGGCTAAAATACGAACAGTGCCAGGTGTCTCATCAATTAAAGTCCGTGACTGTACAATAATATAATGTAGGTACCTAGACTGCTTTGACTGATATAATATATCTATACTCCTAAATAATTATTGTTGAATCAAATATTTAGATATTCGATGGAGAATACAAATCCTAGAAACTGTGTGATATCTGCAGCGCACCTAAAGCACTGAGTAGAATATTGTAGACGATATTGTGGTTTAATCAATGTAGACAGGGTTGGTATTTCCTTTGAAATAATTCATACCTACCTAGCTCCCTTGTTAATACAGTATGCAAGGGTAAACACCGTTGTCACTCAAACCATGGCAAATAGATGTCAAATATTTCGCTGTTTTGATTATTTTGGCAGTATTAGTATGGAAATATGAAATATGGCTAGACAACTGTCTAAAATATTGATTATGAAATGCAATAAATAATATCGTAACAACGAATATTTACAGTAAAAAAACAGAATTGCCAAATTAATCAAA
Organism: Lithophane semibrunnea; assembly: GCA_947363905.1. Taxonomy (NCBI): domain Eukaryota; kingdom Metazoa; phylum Arthropoda; class Insecta; order Lepidoptera; family Noctuidae; genus Lithophane; species Lithophane semibrunnea. The sequence continues at coordinate 1,903,964 of OX376186.1, read as the reverse complement.
ACAGGTAAATATATGACAGTTATTTGCGACATTGCCAACTTTCAGAATAAACGCTCATAAATGATCTAGGTAATAATGAAATTATTGCGATTCTGAACATAGTTTATTGATTCAGGCGTGACTTTGCGGAAAACCATTATAAATTAGAAAAGATAATTATACTAACGTACGTACTTAGATAATTATATTGAGTAACTTATTCCGCTTAAACTATTCCTCAAGAGTCATAAAAAACCCTGTATTAAATCGACACGTGTTTCACCTCTCAACGAGGCATCTTCAGGATGACGATTGACCAATGAAGAGAAAAAACACAATCTCAAACACTTCAACACACCCTCACGCAAACGCTATACACTAGTACACACACTTCCACATACACATCCGCACATACATACCCTCACTCTAACATACACACGCATATACACTTTAAAAGTCGTTTCCAGCATTCCTTAATATTCCCTTGTTTTTAATTTGAATAAACTAACTTTGTAACCTGCATTGTCAATGAACAACACACTTAAAAGGTTTTTTGGTATCACAGCGACAGCAGAACACTGACTCCTAAGTCACAGGATCACCTAGTTTAGGAGTTCAGAGTTTACCTTATCTGTATGTCCTTAAGTCAACCATGTTATGTATCATAGTCTTAAGCAATGTCAAAGGTTTTTGTATCAATAAAGATTTTTATTATTATTATTTACGAATCGCGAACCCGAACACGACGTGTTGCCATGCCGATGCCTCGTTGAGAGGTGGGACACGTGTGTGAAGTGGAATAGGTTAATATTAAATAATTATATGTACTTCTATTGTATTTTTTTAAATTCTGAACGTGTTACATCTTTGGGTTATTATATGGGTTTCAAGAAAATTTCACACACGCACTCACATACACACATAAACTCACACCTTCGTAAGAAGGTTGCTGATGGCCGTCTGTAGTTTCTGCGTACCCCCATGGTAACATACGCAACGACCCTTACATTATTCTTTAGAGAACTACCTACCTAATAGTTTTTGTTTTCCACATTTTAAAAATATTACCCCGTGTTTACACAGTTAGAAAACATGGCTAACTCTACATGTGGTGAACGAGGACTATTTTAACACAGGACTGCAAGTCTTAAGACTGACAATGTCGTCAACCCTACGCGCTTTTGGACAGCCATAATTTTTACGTATCGCCATTTGTTTATTCAGCTGAATCCGGTTGGTCTGGAAGCCGATCCCAACATAGTTCGGAAAAGGATGACTGCTTTTTAAAGCGGGGTGCATAATAACATGGTGGGTAAAGTAAAGAAGATGTGTCTCACTTGGTTGTGTGAATTATGATATGGCTATAAAAGGACTACCGAGACGACGACTAATAGAGAAGTATGGAAGAAAAAGATATGTTGCGACGACCACCAATACATTGGGATATGGGCAGGAGCATGATGATGTTACCATGTCGATGTAAAAAAAAATGGATGTTACACAATAAAAAAATACCAAACCTGTTATTATTTGAGAAATGTTATTATAGGACTGATGAATTTCTGAATGATGAATTAATGTAGGCTTATTTATTTACTTGACATTAACAGCATAAATTATTGAATACTGCTAGCTGCGCCCAGCGGTTTCACTCGCGTAAGTCTCGATCCCTTGGGAATATCGGGATAAAAAGTATCCTATGTCCTATTCCAGGTGATGTTCTACCCCTGTGCCAAATTTCATCCAAATCCGTTCAGCCGTTCACGCGTGATGGCGTGACCAAGGGAAATAGGGATTTATTTATATTTATATACATTGTGACTAAGGGCCGATTTAACCAAAGCCAGATATCTTTTATTCAGGGAATAAAATTGACGTTTGACAGTTTTTGTATAGAAAATCTGTCAAAAATTTAGTAATATCGAGTATGGAAAAATATAAAAAAAATGTAATAATTAAAAGTTGTGTTATTTGTGTAACCACACCTACCAGTAGAATTACTCACAATAAGTTTAGTGTTCTTAGTAAAAGTGGTTAATATTCATGAGTAATTAACTTTCGCCCCCTGGAGGAATGCCAATGATTTCAGTTTCCACCTTTAGAAGTATAAGTAAGTACAGTACACAAGGGGTCAGTAGCGTTCTAGCCCATCTAACTGCATTGTGCTGAGATCAAAGATCATTGGTGTGAGCTGTAATGCAGGTACAAGCACGAGCATAAATATTCTCCACTAACGCAAGAAACTCATCAAATCCTTTATTTTATTTTATCATGTTTAGATATCGATACTTGTTGCTCATATCGATACTTGTTGTTTAGATATCGATACTTGTTACTCATATCGATACTTGTTATTTAGATATCGATACTTGTTGCTCATATCGATACTTGTTGTTTAGATATCGATACTTATTGCTCATATCGGCTGCAGAGTTTCGTTTCCTAATTAATTTTGCCCTGTATAACCGTTGTATGTTATGGGAACGTCTTTGATTTCTTTTTATGAGATCTGGTTAACCGGTTCTCTGGTTTCCAGTCTCATGCACCACTCAATCTGCCTAGCCTTTGCCCAACTATATTGGGGTTAGCTTCCAGTCTAACCGGATGCAGCTGAATACCAGTATTTTACATGGAGCGACTGCCTATCTGACCTCCACAACCCAGTAACTGGGTAATACGATACCCCTTGGTAAGACTGGTTGTCAGATTTTCGGGCTTCTGACGACCCGTAATGGCTGTCAAAGATCCACGAATGACAGCCGGGACCAACAGCTTAACGTGCTTTCCGAGGCACGGAGGAGTCTCGATATGTAAAGATGGTCACCCATCCACGGACCAACCCCGGCAAGCGTAGCTTAACCTGACGGATCGACCCGTGCGGCTTTTTAATTAGCCACGAGCTCCTCTCTCTCATGAAATCTCACTAAATTATAATAATATAACACCTATCATTTATATCATCCTCATTCTGTATTCCCCGAAGAGTTATCATCCGGTGAAACCGCGGGGCGTAACTAGTAAAGAAATAAAAAAAATCAAGTAATAACAAGACACCACAGACAGACAAATTAAAAATCAGGAGTCACACGTGTTAGGGCATAAATCGAACAGATTTCGTGTGACTCCGGATTTTTAATTTGTCTGTCTGTGGTGTCTTGTTTATACCTTTTAAGTCGTAGTTGGGTTTTAGTTTTTATTACTTGATTTTTTTTAAATTCTTTTGGGGTTATAATATATATATTTTTGAAATGTGCTCATTAAGCCCTTTCATTTGATACCCAACATGGTACGATTAAATCATTTTTTTTTAAGTTCCTCACTTTATGTCCTCTAGAGGGCGCCATTTTTAATTTAATGTCACATAGCCAGCGGACAATCACGACGCTTCTAACGATTCCTCATTTGTCAAATTGTGATAAGTGGTTTGGAAGATAGGAGGGAACAGATGAACATACATACATACCGGTCAAAATCATAACCCTCCTTTTTTCTTCGCCGTAGTCGGGTAAAAACTATGGTTCGTGTGGAAATAGAAGTTCTTCACTGGTCCATCATGGAACCAAAGTAGGTACTAGCAGTGATAGCCTAGTGGTGTGACCGTCGGAATGCCAAGTCATAGGACTCGAGTTCGAACCCAAGACACGCAACTCAGAGTTTTCGGATTCATGACGTGCGTATTGTATAATTATTGCTTCCTTTAAAAACGGTAAAGGAAAACATCGTGAGGAAACCGGCATGCCAGAGAGGTACCTCTCGGAGGCTACGGCATGTGAAGCCAAGTCAGAGACCTCTTTAAAATTCTGATACCAAGTTAGTCACTAACCACACGAAAAGAGGCAGATCGAGAGAAATCAACCTATTCATGTGTGTAATAAATTGTGTTTATTTATTGAATAATGTGGTAATAAATAAATAAATTATTAGGTGTCGAGATATTTGCACTTGTATGAGATTGATTAGCCATTTCAGTTTTATGACCACACATTAAACTACCTTTTCAACCACGGCTATCTATGTTTTCAACTGATCACCGGTAATCGTTCTTGTCTGACATAGTTATATACTGTGAAGTTCGTGCGTGTCTTAAATTGAATAGATCTTCTTCAGAGCGTAAGGTACATAAAAACTTTTTACAAAAAAAAAACTACCGACTTCCAAAAAAAACCCTAATAAAAAGTGAAAAATAACTTTAATTTCGGAAGTTAGTCTCTTTGGTTTCCAAAAATCAATCCACCTAGCCTTTCCCATTCCACTATGTTGGGGTCGGCTTCCAGTGTAACCGGATGCAGCTGAATACCAGTATTTTACATGGGGCAACTGCCTATCTGACCTCCACAACCCAGTAACTGGGTAATACGATACCCCTTGGTAAGATTGCTCTCTTTGGTTTCCAATTTTCATTTTTTGCCACCGGCTTCCGAAAGTAGAGTAATTTTTCGCGGTTTAGTGTTTTTTTTGGAATATGGATTATTTTTTTTTGGTTGTCGGTTGTTGTTAAAAATCAAACATGTTTGGCCCAAAATTCAGCTGCACAAGCTCCGCACACTCATAATTATGTATGTAGTCATAAGATCATCAAGTGCACAGGTGACGGCAGGCGGGCGGCAGGATGGAAGGTAGGCCATTGTCGGTGGGGAGAGCCGCATACGCACTTGAGATGTGAGTCGTTAAGGAACCTCCATCTGTGGAGGTGTATTTAGAGATTTCCAAGTCGGCCACGGTAACGCGTGCCCAGATGGAAGGCTATCAGATGGGTCAATGAAATTGTCAGGGAGTTTACACAACATTGTTATTACAAATCAAGAAAAGCATTAAAAAAAAACGAAAAAAAAAACTACACTGATAACCTGTGTGTTCAGACATATGCCTACTTTAGTTCTTTATTATTAATATTGAATTGTTTACCTATATTCAATTATTACACAGCTAATAACTATTAAGACTAGGTACTAAATTAAATGACTAATTAACTAACTACAAATAATTTAAAAACACAAACAAAAAGACGGGCGTCGAAGTACTCGTCCACATCGCTAATTCCTACCATTTTACGACTATGAATGTCCTACGCAATGATCCTACCTTCCTTTACATAAGAAATACTTGGCTAACATAACATTAGCAGGGACTTCTTAAGCAATTCAAATCTCTAAATACCTTCTTGGCCTGTCTGGAGAAACTGGCGACAGAAATAGGAGGGGGAGGGGACTCGGGGCTACTACTGAGAAATTTCTGATGTCAAAACCCAATGACACTTTGTCATACCAGCAGGCGTAGCATGGCGCTTTCTATCTCTACAAAGAATAGACATAGCCTTTTCTATACAAAGTGACAGTTCGTTTCTTAATTTTGACATCCACCGTAGAAATCTTTCTACAATCTGTCATTTTGTCTTTCATTTCTAACGATCTTTGTCTAGGTCTTTGTAGGTAGACTATTTCGGAAGAAAGTTTTCTATCCTTACTGTCAAAATCAGACTGACAACCGATAAATCCTATGATAAAACAAAGAATTCTGAGTCGAATTATGTAATAGAGTGAATTTCGTAAAAAGTGCAGTTGACTCTTTCTACTTTGCTGCCGTCTTGTACTGTCTACAGGAAACGTCATTTTTATCTACTCTTCCGTCAACAAAACGGTGCTCATGCTACGCCTGCAGGGCATCGAACTCAGGACCTCCAGCATCAGGGGGCCTAAACCGGCCACATTAGCAATTCCTCTAAAAGCAGTTAATTTCCTGAATCCTAGCTGCAGCAAACAGCTGAATTATTTCGTAATATGAATTACACGCAGATCATATTATGAATTATTATTGTCATTTTGTGATGTTTTACGATGATTCGTAATATTTTCATATTATGATTCTGCTAAAGTGACCGTTTTAAGCCCCCAGGCATCCTAATCCGTTCATCCGATAAAACGGGATTTAAACAAACATCTAAACTCACAATCCCACAAACATGATACACACGTTACATTTTTATTAGTGTTTAAACATAAATGAAGAAAGAATTTTAATTTGCACCTTAAAAGAATTTGCTTCTCATTTACAAATTACCACAGAACCGTAAAATTTAACTGCATACATAAATCGTATAATTACATAAATGAGTACGAATCAAGTCAACGAAAGTATCGCAGCACGGCTTGTAAATCTCATGAATTTTATAATTAAAATCACTTGAGCGTAATGAAAGGTTATGTCCAGGTACGGCCAGTCTGATAATGACGGTCATTATATTAGCTCCGCGGAACAATACTAAACAAACAGTTTCATTAGCTTTACTCTCATAAATTAAATTAAGCTAATCTGTGCACATTAAGGCTTTTAGCAAAAGCTATATATTTGCGTGATTTTCAATTGAAACCGCGTCAGTTTCGTTCATGATTTTATTTGGGTAGTTAGTTATTTGTCGTTTTTAAAGTGAATTGGAAATTGGTGAATCTTCTACAGCAAACCAAATTAGCATGCGTATTTTGAACGAACACGAACGATTTCGAAAATGACGTAGGCAAAGATAGAAGAAACTATTTATCGCGTAAGACTAAACAGACGCCGAAAATCAAATCACACAAAACCACTTTACCCATTGTATAACATCATAGAACAATTAAATTATTCCATACATTTCACCATTCACACCATTGTCCAAGGCGACTGTTACTCAAAAATGAATAATTCAAGCCAAGTGTGCGGCTTCTCTTATGTTCTAAATAGTCTCATTACAAAACTATATACTTTGATTGGAATGCTCGACAATTTGTCCGTGTGAACTTGGCCCACTTTTTGCACGTGGTCAAAAGTGGTGGTCGGAATTTTGAATAAGGTTGCGTTTTTTCCGGTGTGGTCTCAGCCCATACCAGGATAATCTATGAGGATTTAGTAATCTTTTTAAATTCAAATTCATTTACAAGTAACATGGCACGAAATTCTATCTAACGGACTAAGCACAGCCTGTCTGAACCTATAACTTTGTGACCCGAACTCTACACAAACTTAGTAATTTCAAGGGTTCTGCTAGCGCAAGAAATTCATAAGTTCAACACATAAATTAACAAAATGTGAGTAAATAAAAAGAAGGTAATTAACATAAATTAAACATACAAAACTGTTTAGGTGGGTAAATATGGGGTGTGTAGGTCTTTTATAGTGACAGTACTAAATAAAAATTGATGAGGTGTAAAATGGTGTACCTAGAAAGTAGTGAATACTGGAATTATGGCTAGTAGAGATGTAAGAAGAACAAGACACGCAGCGCCGGCGCCGATCCCAATGCAAAAACAGGTAAGAATGGGAGGATGATTATGTCTAATAATACTCTAGCCTCGTCCGCAGAGATTAGTACACACTTGTAGGTACACAGGTCACCATCCTCTTTTAGATTTTATAAATGCCGTCAATACTTCATTAACTTCAGAGCTGTAATGACACTTTACAGATGTTTTACTCTTAGGGGTCTACTGAAAGGGTGTTAGCAACACCCCATCTCTTCGGATGAGGCTACTATACAGGGTTATTGGTAAAACACCAACAACCTCTTAAGGAGTCATTGTAGCTTACAAGTTCGTTTAATCCCTAATTATGAGGTTTTGTAGGTACCTTAATGTCGGAGTGGTTGTATTTTTGTAGCTGGGTTGAATGGCTTTGATGTCTGATTCATTGTTGGTGTACTTAAGTGTCACTTGTGTGTTACATTTAATTTATTCTGGTAGCGTACTCTCATTCATGAATGTTGCTGTTACTCATAATGATGATGAATTTGACGATATAAATTAGGTCGGTACATTTGAGTACAGAGTTATTTTTTATAGGAAGTCTATTTAATTAACAAAGAAGCTTAGTTATTTTAAAAAAAGAGTCATTTTTAGTGTCGTTGTCGTCAATACTTTATATTCAATCATATATTTAAAAAGCCAATATATGTGTCTGCGTATAATATATCATAAACAAAAGCTTTATTGTTGTATTGTTATACCAATTAATTAGCAAAATCTACACAGTTCACGGGAAATAGCGAAGCAAGGGATCAAATCTCTCTCTGAAGCCCTCATATCAATGCACAGATATATATACAGTTGGAGTTGTGTTGCATCAACAATGCCGCCACCGTCTGCCTCCCCTAGGCTCCGGCTGGTCGCATAGCAACACCCAGGTTCACCTACCTGTTTGTAAAATGAATTTATTGATCCTTGGTCATTGAACGCACTGAGCATTTTTAGTATGTGTGAATTATTCGATAAGTATGTTATGACGGTATCTCAGGAAGGCTACAATTGAAATATGTCGCTGGAAGGTGCACACAGATTTCAGGTGTAAACCTGAGATCTCAGGTGTAAACAAGGATCTTTGTTTTGTTGTGTAAACAAAGATCCTGCACGTGACGGATTTCGAAGTCCGGAGCTCGCATACGCAAAGACTCGACACGACAGGCTCGATATTATTGTATTGAACGGAGACACACACACATAAATTATGGACTGTTCCAAAAGTATATTACGATAAATGTGTCAAACAAGCTCTTTTCGGGTAAAAGTCTTACGCAATTACTCGCTTAAAGGAATTGGTACCAATTTCATCTGTATTTTGAAGGTTCACACAATTTTTAGAACACCTATTGATTGGATATTTTTTTTACTTACCTACTTTATATCATGTAATTTATTTCATTTAATTACAATACAAGCTAACACTAACACTAAAATATATAAATTGTACAAGTATACGATGGAATAAAAACAATAAAAATAAAGGCTCATTGGGCATCAAAAAGTTCGTCCGTATCGCTGTCATTGGGAAAAGTGCCCAAAAGGTTGGCAGCGTTGCCACGTTGGATGGCAATGCTGATTCTTTGAACTAAGAATTGGCCAGCCCTCTATTCACGTGAAGAGTCTACCAACCGCTTGACGATGTCCCGAAATACTCGATGAGCACTCGGACCCCACGGCCCTAGTGTTTCAACCTCAAACAGCTCAAAAATATAGCTCCCAATAAGGTATAGGATGTAAGGATATAAGGATATTTGCGCCGATAACTTTATTAAATAGTAATTGAAAAATTATGGACGATTATTAAGTATCATCGTGGTGATTTAAAATTAAGAATTTTGTGGCATTACCAATTGGCATCCAAAAACTTACGTTTTCTGATCCATTTGTTTAAAATTTTATCAGTTAGTTTTGAGAACAGACTTTAGATGGTGCATAAACATCTGCGGTGCTTCCCAGAATGGAACCACCCATCCAGTGGCAATTTACAAAGGTATGTCGCATGTAAGTTCCTTCGGGAGAGGGAATCACGACCGACCCTATATTGAATCGTGTGGATATGGGGACGGCACGGCTCTAAACTTAGTAACAATCGATGTGTGAATCATGGTGACAAACAGTGTTTGCTAATGCAGTTTGAGTTTGAAATTAAATGCAGCTGTGTCACATTGTTTGTTAAATAATGAATGTTAATTGACTATGGGCTCAGAAACTAGAGATTCTACCAAGGAGTAAACGAAGCATTCCTATTGGTTGAATTGGCTTCATTATTTAAATGCATGTGATTATTAATGAAATCAGCAACTTAGTAACAGTGTATTCATAAAGGCTTTCATTATAACATGGTAAGGATTCAGTTTTAATGATGGAAACATTGGAAGCTCACAGGTTTTGACAGCCAGTTTATTTATGTAACAGAACCAGACGTTACTGAACTTGTAATTTTTCATCGAGTAGGTACTAAGTACTTAGTCGTAAACTTTAGTCGCCTGCGTAACTATGCAATTTTACAAAACGAAATGCTTTTTTAGGATTCCGTATCTCAAAACGAAAAAAGAACGGAACCCTTATTCCCCACTTTATTGTCCGTATACACGTCTGTCCCTTTTTCTCAGAAACAGTTATCCAGTTAAAATTGATAATCCAGTACCTACTAATGTCTGCGGAAAACAGGACGGATAAAAAAAATCCAAGCTTCTAAGTCAACGCCAAAAAGGTAATAAATAAAAATGAATTACCGTATCTCATATACGGTAAGTCATTATTATATTACTATTTTGCTAAGGTGCCTTTATTCGCATTACGAAACTAAGCGCAATTCGCCACTGAGTCCGAAATATCAGCGTGTCTCATCAATAATAGCCGTTGAAGACAAACATGTATCAAAACAAGTACGGCTACATTCACGTAATCAAACAACACAAACATGTAAAACAATGGGATGCTCAGCTATCTAAGAGAAAGCTAGTAATCACTTTAATTTTGACGGGAGGTCGTGAACACTTGTGAGGCCAGGGGGCTTAAAAATATTTTTCTATTATGATTCTACCAAAGTGGCTGTTTTATGGCTCCACGCCGGGAAGCACTACGACCCCACCCGACCTAAATCAAAAGAAAAAGAAAGAATCAAAGAATAAAAAATATATTCTTAAGATAATAATAAGGGCCATATTGTTGTCCTGAAACTCTGCGTCCTTGCTCTGACAGTGTATTCTGGGAACTAACTTTAAAGGCTTTACGGTCTGTTAATAAGAATTTTCCGTTATGGCCGTTTCAGCAAAACATACACAGCAGTTTTGATGAAAACAACATGCATAACAGCTTTAATGAAATTAGTTCTTGTGAAAGGGCTGCAGGAAACTATCTCCAGGAAATTCTCTTTTAATATTTTCTAAAGACTTTATATCCTCTCTCTCTCTATTTTACTGGAATGTAATTTCCTGCCCCCATTAGCTTTCAAAGTGCATCATTGCTCTTTGAATGAATGAATGAATGAATTGAATTCTGCCAGAAAAGTCTCCGTGACGCAGGCCATGTTATAACAATATCAACTTCTAACTAAACAATATTTCTAAGCGTTTTACGAGCGGTGAAGAGTTTTATTTTGCTTTTAATTTAGAGTTTGACAGGCACTACACGGGTAAGGATAAGTTTGTGACGACCATTTTGCAGGTCAGTCAGATGAATAGTCACACCTATGAATGAGAGTAAATGGAGTATCAGTGTCTGGCTGAAATTGTCACAATCAATCTTCTGATTCAGGACTATAACCGCTACCTATTTCCGCTCTCTCCGCAACTTTCCTGCCGAAAACTGATATATACGATTTACTAAGAACTCCATGCTTTACTCCTCCATGTTCATCTATGTTTTATATAAATACAAAGTTCTAAGCATAAATGTATATCATCAATGCAAGCAAGGTTAGCACGCATCCGCACGGGCACTTTTTTTTAATGCGTAGTTTTTGCCGTGGTTGCCGTGATCTGGATTTTAAACTCTCGGCGTCGAACCGAGGGTTGAGAATCCAGCAGAGTGCACCTCTAGCACATTAAAAAAGTGCGTAGTTGAATTTTCAACTCACGCCGCTAAGCCGTGCGTTGGCCGCTCGCACACGTAGGCTAAATGGTTTTGTAAGTCAACCGTACGCGCCGCCTTCGATTGTCGCATTTTTTTATTTCTCGGATTCAATGTGAGTGCTGAAATAATATCCACGCAGTACCTACGCATACATTAATAGAGGAGCGTCGGCAAGCTAGGTGAAAGTTCACCTCAGACTCGTAGTAAAACACCTTCCTGCATGTTAGTTATCTGTTACGCAGCCATCTCGGAAACTATGCCTAAATATAAATATTTTATGGCGTCCAACGGCTATCAAAGGAAACAAAACATTTCTGTGTGTTTATGCCAGAGAACAAAACAAACTCGCAGACATTTCTCAGGTATGTAACGACAGCGTCAGGGAAATTAATGGCTAAGCAAATTGACTACCAACTCAAATTGATCGTTTATCTGGACAGTTGTATGAAATGGCTATAACGGCTTGTTAACGTAGGGTGTCAATTTGAGAAGAACTCGACGCTTTACATAGCATTTTTTTTTAACTTTTGTGCCATATACGTTCGCGCTGTTAGTCTTTTCATATGGTGTCGAAGAAAAAATCCCAGATTTGTTATGGTCAGCAGTTGTTAGTCAAAGTCAAAGTCAAATAATTTATTTCAAATAGGCACATAAAAGGCACTTATGAACGTCAAAACAAAGAAATAGAACTGATTCTAGTTACCCCTTCCAAAAGGTAGTTTTCGTATGGAGAAGAGAAGAGTCGCTGATACTTATAATGAAGGAACAGCGGGGTGATCGTATAATGCTCGGTTCCTATAAACAAAAACGAATCGTTTTGGTTACCAATGGTAGCATTTTTTATTGCCAAACTGGGCATATAAATAGATTCGAAAGGTAATTTTACCTGTGATAGCTACTTCTATATGGGAGGGTCTACTATGCAAAGCTATGAAGTCTTTGCTTCATTATTACTAAAGATACAAGACTCTTAATTTTAACCAATAACGGTCCGTAAATTATAGGAATCGGCCATAAGCAATTCTCATGCCGTCCAATTTGAAATTTCGATAACATCCATTGCGTCATTTACGTCGTCGAGCAGAGGAATTTTTCAAACATAATTATGAAAATCAATCCTTTAAATTCCTTTGAATTGTAAAAGAAAGCCTGTAGTGTAATAGGAGCGCAGGAGTACGCCGTCTTTCCTCAGATATTTTTAGATATATGACATCCGTACATCCAGTCAGTAATATTTTATACCGTGACACAAATGAATACTAAACGTTACACAATAGTAACTCTTGCTCATTAAAATACTACGGTTTATTTGAAGCCTTATAAGTTTAGTTTTCACTTATGTAATACATACACATACACCCGGTTTCTGAATTGAGAATATTTCCAGTTGAGTAGGAACTTGTCAAACTTTACTTCAGTAAATGCTCAAGTAGTTTGCCAGACCTTCAAATTCTCAATTCAGAAACCGGGTGTAAGTAGGTAGATGCCGTTGATGCGTACTCAGTGCTAATTGAAACATGTCTTTAGTGTTAATTGAAACAGCACTATGTTCTATAAAAGGAAAATTATTGACATTTGTATTCACTGCGTTGGAGATATAGGTCTTTACTCCTGCAAGTGTTGTGCTTTTTAAAAGGCAACACGATCCTTCAGTAGCATGATGCATGCTATTGTAGCCTTTATTACTTCCTCCTGAATTCTTGATAAATGGTAAAACATGCCAGCCTATGTCCAGGAAATAGGCCTTCCCAAGCATTGCATTACAGACCAATCCTGTGCCTAGCACATGAAGAGGATTAATGTGACCTGGATTGATCCGGTAGACACTGCTAAATTTATCAAGCATCGGCTTCATTAATTAAACATGAGCACTTCCAAACTCATTGCGGCTTGAATCGCAACGAAATGAAGCCGGAATTGACACAACTCAAAATTAAAATCAGTGACAGGTATAGGGCGTGAATATGAGTAATGGAAGATTTGTTAGTCAAATTAAGTCCCATACTGATGTAAGTTGAGTCGTCCTGTGCGAAATTTCGAATATAATTAGTGTTACTTTCGTAATGAGTAAGCTGTATTGCGGACACGAAAGATTTAGGAAGGGCCACCATTGGGAATGGTGAGCCCTTAGAGAAAGGTGAAACGATAGATGACACTAAACAAAATCAACAGGCCACCTTTGAAAGTTCACGGATAGCAGTATGATGCAACAGCTGGGGAGCAATCCTTTGACCTAGACGTCGCGCGTCGTCCGACTGATTGTGAAGTGTTAAATTAAAATCTGAATTTCCTGTCGACACCCTCGCGCCATCCCATCTTCCTAGCATGGCGGGCTGTGCTGGGGCAGCTGCTACAGGAGCAGAATACCTCAAACGGCGCAAATATAACAACCTTATTGGGAGCTATATGTTTGAGCCGTTTGGGGTTGAAACACTAGGGCCGTGCATCGCTAAGCGATTGGTCGACTCTTCACATGACCAGAGGGCAGGCCTATTTTTAGCCCAAAGAATCAGCATTGCCATTCACCGTGGCAATGCTCCAAGCCTTTTGGGCACCTTTCCCATTGACAGCGATGCGGACGAATTCTTTGATGCCCAATGAGCCCCTCCCCTTTATTTTTAATTTTGTTACCTATAAAATCTGAAATTGATCTTAGAGAATCTTAATTGAAACTATATAATCAATGGTACAAATAATATAAGCTAACCCGCACTAGGCCCGCGTGGTGCATTACAGCCGCCTCCCTCTCACAAAGAAGAGGCTTGGGTTCCAGCAATGGGAATATTATAGGATAGGCTGATATTATAGGATTATGCTTATGCAATGGTAGAAATACTCGTATAAGCCAGTCAGCAATGTTTGCCTGACTGCCATGCAGTGAAATTAACACAAACGACCTCGTATTTTGTCAACTTTTCGAAAAATACTGCTTTTGCACTGCCTTGTCAGGGTTAACTATTTAGGGCTAACTAGTTAGTATCTACCCTTGTCATTATATTCATTAACCGTCTTTGACCCGTAGGTACATTGTTTTAATTACCGGGCACAAACGCAAGATCCTCATCGTACGTGGCAGTGATTCGTATCAGTGAGAAGTTAGCACGCAGTAATGTTGACGTGACACGCATCGTGTGTAGGGTTGCTTCACCTACTACCATTCATTTACTTGCTAAGTTTACTTGCTTCACTAGTAGTTTTCCTTGTGTCAAATTTTCTGGGAAGAACAGTACCCAAATGTTTTGTGTAGTTTGGGTTCTTTTATTTTAGAAAATTACCTATTTTTCAAAGCAACTCGTCTCACGAGATTGTTCTTACAACTTCTTCACTTACATCTAATCACATTACTTATGCTAAGTTAAATTTTAATTTCAAGGAGGCGCAAGCTTTCGTTACATGAGAGAGAAGAAAGATATAACTCTCTCTCTCTGTCTCTCACACAAAATCTCTCTAGTTCTTAAGAAGTTTCAATTCTATGCTGTATTTAATGTTTTTCAGTCGAATACACGGTAAATCAAAAACAACCACGACGACGACTTGACAAGTCTTTTGTCACGAATATTGTTCCATAAGCGACAAAATCCGCGACACTTGTCACGGCAGTACTACATGCTAATCCTGCTGATATATCTATTCATAGTCTCCCGGAAAACACTTAAGTTGGTGCCGCCTATCTTTACACCTAACAACTCTCACGTCAGCAACAGTAACTAAAGTATATTACACAATTATATTATGCACTTGTCAGTTTCTACGACGCTGTTTGCAAACACATTACCCGGTTGTGGTCAGTTGCAGTCGGGTAAATGACACGAGCGTGGATTTAATTTGAATTATTTTACCCTAAAGTTGGGTGTTGGGGAAAGTTAATGTAGTGTGTCACGTGGAACAAGTTAGTGTTGGATTGGTTTTAAAATACTTTCATCAACAGTAGTTATCTATCTAAAACCAATTTTTTTAGCTCAAAAACTGTGCTTGTGGCATAGAATGCAGAACGTTTTGAGCGTTGTTATGGAGTTTGGAGTATATTTTGTGCGATGTTATCGACTTTGGAGCGAAAGCTCAGGCTTAGGCAGATTAATTTTACTATTATTCTACGACTACTTCTATACGATATCTTCTTCTATTGTATTTTTATCTCTAATGGTATTTTGTGTTCAAATTATTCTTGAAATGAAGTATTTGCCAACTGCCAACATGGCCGCTGACTGGTTCACCAAATGTTAAGAAATGAGATGAGTTTAGTTTATTTGATATAAGTAAGTAAGTAATTAAGCATTTATTTACCAAAAACTTAGTCTAGGTAACATCAGTGTTGTTTAATTATGGAATAGATATGGCTAGTATAAACGAGTAAGACCCCTGCCCTTCAAACTAGGAAAATCCTGTATCTTGAAGAACAGTGCTCTCTAGGTGGGATTGACACGTTTTACAAAAATTTATAACTGCGTAGTTCTGATGTTTACATACTTAACTTATGAGTGGGATTAATGATTAATTGTGAGGAGTATTTGTGTGAGTGTGTTTCTATGGGGTTAAACTGGACTGTCGATGGTATAGTGGGGGTGTTAGAATTTAATATCATTACTCTTTACTAATTGTCTGTCTGGTTTGTATGCCTTTATGTATGCTTTATGGTATTAAAGATATTCATTCGTTTTTGGAAAGTTATCCATGCATTTCAATAGATTAGGTATGGATCAGGTACATGAAATCAGCGTTTTGTATGGGGAATTTTAAAGAAGTTGCATTTTTCATACTAACATTTTCTTTATTTATATAAAACTTTAAAAAACTTTTATGCACTAAATTTTAAAAACTAAGATAACGTATGCCACTTGGATTAAGCGACAAAAATAAGTTTTGCCTAAGTTAAAAAAAGGGTGTAGTCATGCTAACAAAATGAGGAGTCATTTTTTTATGTATAGAAAACGGTAAGTAATAAGGTTTTTTTACTATTGGTAGTTGTCTATGTATGATGGTCATTATTCGATATATCAAGCAATTGATGAATATTTTTTAAATCATATGTGACAAGGTTCTCTATTTATGATTTTCATAGGTAACCAATATTTTCCTTAGTTATATGCTACTTTTTACTTATAGCTTGGTTCGTCCTTTGTTGAATGTTCCACAGACGCTAACACCTTGGCTGAAAAGTTATTGACCCGCAGATAATCTGTCATTCCACTCACAATTCCAAGATGATAAATACCACCATCAATAGGCATGTAATATTTCATTTAGAATTATGTAAACTATCACTTAATACCGCCATCAATTTGTCCTAAACACCGTAACGGCTTAATGTAGGAAGGTTAGAAGTTCAACGCCCACAATTTTATGGTGACATGGCCATGGTGCTGGTGGTACCAGATTTGAATAAAGTACCGCTTTCTGTGGGCGTTTGTGGGCTTTTGATCGGAATGGCTACCGTTTTTGATCGATATATGTCGAAATTTGCGATGGTAATGGAGGCCTATGTTGCTATGTCCAGCAGTGGACGTCATTATGCTGAATGATGAATGATTTTGGAAAAGACTCAGTCAATCAATTTGCCTAGCCTTTTCCCAACTATGCTGGCCTCGGCTTCCAGTCTAACCGGATGCAGCTGAGTACCAGTATTTTACATGGAGCGACGGCTTTCTGTCCTTCACAACCCAATTACTGGGTAAAACGATACCCCTTGGTAAGAATGATTGTCAGACTTGATTGGACAAGTCTTGGTCACACCCTGAAAATGTTTTTCTACATTGAATATTTACAAGTAAGTTTTTTCAATTTCAAGGCTCTTCATGCTTATCATCCTGACGGAAGGGGTTCGGTTGTGTTCTAAAAACTGGATGGGTTCCAACAGTAGCCTTTTAATCATTTTTAAATAAATTCTACATATTTTAATATTTTTTAAATAATTTTTTTTTTTAAATAAAACCTACATATTTTCTTTAGCCCTTGTCTCGATGTTTGTGTCATATTACTGATAACAAATTTACTACTTGAGGCGTTATTTAGACAACTAACTTACCCGACAGACGCTGTCCTGTAAAAATTTCAATATGATCTTAGTTAATACAAAAATCCCATAGTAAAAAATACTTATAGTTTATTCGTTCCATAAAAACCTATTTCGGACTTCTACGAACATTTTAAAACTAAGATAGCCAAATCGGTCTAGCCCTTTTCAAGTGATGCGCTTATTAACGAACAGTATTTTAATTTTTTTCATTATCCTTAGAATTCTTCAGGTCTATCTTTAAAAAAAAAAAAAACATAGATACTAAATTTACTAGTAGTATCTAAAGAGGTCACATGTTGTAGAAAACTGGATGGGTTCCAACAGTAGCCTTTTAATATTTTTTAAATAAATTCTACATATTTTAATATTTTTTAAATAAATCCTACAATTTTTTTTTTTTAATAAAACCTACGTATTTTCTTTAGCCCTTGTCTCGATGTTTGTGTCATATTACTGATAACAAATTTACTACTTGAGGCGTTATTTAGACAACTAACTTACCCGACAGACGCTGTCCTGTAAAAATTTCAATATGATCTTAGTTAATACAAAAATCCCATAGTAAAAAATACTTATAGTTTATTCGTTCCATAAAAACCTATTTCGGACTTCTACGAACATTTTAAAACTAAGATAGCCAAATCGGTCTAGCCCTTTTCAAGTGATGCGCTTATTAACGAACAGAATTTTAATTTTTTTCATTATCCTTAGAATTCTTCAGGTCTATCTTTAAAAAAAAAAAAAACATAGATACTAAATTTACTAGTAGTATCTAAAGAGGTCACATGTTGTAGCCTCCCACTGTAGTACAATACGATCGCATCGCTCACGCTTTTGCCTTAAAAGGGTAAGCAGATGTCCAACTGTGTTATTATGGACATAAAATAAGAATGATAAAGTCATAATATATTATTATGTATCGAAATAATGGATTTTTGTTGCAGTTCGTGATTAGTTGGGCCAGGGCCCTCACAGTGGTTGCTTAATGGTATCAAAACGTCGTTAGCGAGGTGAGTTAGAGAAGTTTTATTGACATTGGGTAGATAACAAGCAGTACCTATTTACAGAGTAATTAAGAATTTTCCTAAAAAAAAGCCAGGTGCCCGAAAGGATTTCTCATTGGCAAAATGGGGAAATTCCATCCCTTATACTCGTATATAACCGAGATGAATTTTCAAAAATCCGTTTTTTTTTTAAGAAACTTTCGTGCATTTCATGCTTATTAGATCCAGTAGTTTAGGCGGTGCGTTGTCTGTCAATTTGTTTGTTGTTGATTTTAGATTGTTGTTATAGTTTAACCGCGACCGCTGTACCGCGCCTTAGGTATGTGCGCGGCGAGACGGGGGGCAGTGCAGGCCGCTCATTCGTCAACGCGCACGGCGTCCCGCCGCTCATTCGTTGACTCCCACGGCATCCCGCCGCTAATTCGTCAACGCTCACGGCGTCCCGCCGCCGCTCATTCGTCAACGCTGCCTCAATGACTATAAGTAGATCTTTTGCCAGTTTCAAAGATTGCACTAAACAAAACGCAAATCTTACGATGAGGATTGATTAAATTATATAAAAATCTTGTTTAAATTATATTGATTCATCCTAGGTTTTTAATCGTCACCCTCGTCCTTAAGGACCGGTTCAGTAAATTGCAAGGTGTTATAGGGGCTTTTCCATCAGGGTTTTGTATTTTTGGGTTGTAAGTAGATGGTAATACGTTCTCCCCTTTGACATAGAACTTATGACTGTTGAAACGTGGGTGTAATACCAATAGGTACACCTCTGCCTCATCTTCGTGGGATACAGGGGTGATGTTATGTTTATGTAATATTTATAAAACATCAAGGCTGGGCGTTCCCAAGCGGCTGCAGCGGGGTTGGACCCAGTAGCTCATTCGACAAGAGCTGACCTATTTGACGGTGGGAGGTGACGTGGGGGTGGGAAATCCTCCTCGCTCAGTCAAGGATATCACCCATCACCCCCCATTTCGACAGCCTCACCTCCTCCGTTTTCTGGAATTATAAATGCAACTAAAATGTAAATGGACACCTACGTGGTTTCTGGGCAGATCTAGAATGTTCCCTGCGATATTTTAATTTACATCACCTTTTCGGTTATTATTACAGTTTCTATATTTATGAAATTCTATGGTCCTACGATAAGCAAGCTTATTGGCAAGTTGTCTAGCCGCGATTCTAAAAACACAAATCTTTTTCTTATATTTTGTCTGTGTGACAAGATTTCTTCTAAAAAGCACAAAAACAATCAAGCGAAGGCAAAAGCAGCGTCTAATGGTGGACGTAGGACTTACCATGATTGAATTCACTACAAAAAAATCACTTCAGAAGCTTATTTAAGCACTTGCAAAACAAAAATGTACGTAACAGTACAGTAAGAAACGAACAAAATACATCATAAATAAGAAAAAGAAACTAGCTGTTCTTGGGGTCTTGTAGGTACAAAAACTATTTTAACAAGCAATGTAACAATACTTACCTACTCAAAGAAAAACGAAAGTTCCATTGATATCTTACCCTAACAACACGATCACTTTTAAGATGATTTATTTCAAAATGTTGCAATACCATAAGGTAATGTAGAATTTATTATAAATACTAGCTGACCTGACAGACGTTGTCCTGTCAATTTTCTAATTTTCCGCGCAATTTTCTTAATTTTTTCTTTCATAAGAACCTTCTCCTGGCAATGACAAACACAACAGAAAAAGAATTAGCGAAATCGGTCTAGCCGTTCACGCGTGATGGCGTGACCAAGGGAAATAGCGATTCATTTTTTATTTATAAATATAGATTAAGAACTAGATAGTTACCGAAGTAATTTCTCTTCATTATTCTTGAACTGAATGTTAAATCATTTTAATACTTTGTAATGCAGTAAATGCATACAGGGTTCATATCAGGGGCCCTTGAATTTAACATCTACTTACCACACGAGTGCAATTAAATATTTGAGTTTGATGCGTTCAACATGAGTTTAAAAAACATCTTACAAGCCTGGGTTAAAAAATAATTATTTATTTATTTATTTATTTATTTATTTATCACAAACACAACTATCATTACAGATTAATTTAACAAATTATGATAACTGATTTGAGTTATAGTTTGTAACAAAATCATTTTTTGCGTGGTCGTACAAAACCCTACTTAATTAGGTTGCTAAAATCTGGTTGGTCTATGTCATACTGTATGGCTAGGCTACAGATAAGTTATTTAGTACCTATTAATTGCCAGGTGGACAGTGGGACTCCTTGGGCATCTTTTGTGCAAAGATTATTTTTATTGTTTTATGGTGTATCCCCGTCTCTCTGCACTCTGCTGAACCGGACATATTGGTTGTTGCTGGCTAATTAAATTGTCAGACAGCCTATGTGGCCCACGTAAGGGTAGCTTAAAAAACCGGGCACGTTCAAGTCCGCGTCGCGCTCTATGGGTTCTGTACCACGATGCCTAAATAAGTTTTTGTATTATATTCATTCATTCATTCTGGCCGTATTGTATGAAATACAATAGACTCAGATATATTTAGTAACCTATTCCGAGCGGTGGACGCAAAGAAACTCACTTTGCGTCCAGCGCTCGTTGTGGTAACACGTCGCGTTCTGGTTTGCAATTGGTCAATCGTTATCCTGAAGATGCCTCGTTGAGAGGTGAAACACGTGTCGATTTCTTACAGGGTTTTTTATGACTCTTGAAGAATAGTCAAGTGGAATAGGTTACTAAATATATCTACGTCTATTGTATTTTATAATGGATTTCCGCAAAGTCACGCCTAAATCAATTAACTATCGTATTGTATGATTTATCACTTGCTTTAAAAACGGTGAAGGAAAACGTAGTGAGGAAACCAGCATGCCAGAGAGATATTTCTGGACGGCATGTGAAGCCAAGTCAGAGGCCAATCGAAAAAACTTTAAGTTGATATAAAATTAGAATTTTGGGTTTCATTATACAAAATATTCAAGCCAGTCAGTGTGTCATAGCGAAAGTTGTATACATACTGGTGTAATCACCCCCTTGACGGTTGCAGATCACTCCTTCAATCAATTTGCCTAGCCTTTTCCCAACTATGTTGGGGTCGGCTTCCAGTCTAACTGGATGCAGCTGAATACGTTTATTTTACATGGAGCGACTGCCTATCTGACCTCCATAACCCAGTAACTGGGTAATACGATACCCCTTGTCAAGCCTGGTTGTCAGACTTTCGGGCTTCTGACGACCCGTAACGACTGTCAAAGATCCACAAATGATAGCTGGGACCAACGGTTAGAGACCTCACCTTATGTAACGCCAAAGTAGATTTTGACAAGTTCTCGACATCAGAAACCGGATAATAATCGTCCATTCTGCGTTCATTCGATTTTCTTCCCACAAACGAAAATAAAAGTGAAACGTTAGTTTACGACTATTACGTCCTACATACCTGTGAACTACGCCGTCATTACTGCTGACCTTACCAACAACGAGTCGTAGTCGTTAGGTGATACCAATCGTTAGGCTTTTTTTGATTTACTGTCGACAAGTGTCGACACTTTCTCTGATTTATTACGTTTGAAAACTGTGCGTGTGGATTTTATAAAATAGTTGATTACTACTACTACGCACGGCTACACATCAAGCTATACATTTCCAGTTTATGCTGATCTCGCATTGTGTAGGATTTTCGTACAATGCGAGGTCAGCTTATACTGGAAAAGTATAGCTTGATGTGTAGCCGTGTGTACATAGCTGGCTTATTCTTTAATAAAGAGTTGTATTTAGAGTGTAGTTTATTAAATTATGAATGATGTATATGTATAATTCTTTAAAAAAAGAATGAACTATTTTCTTGACTAACATAATATTTAATCTCTTTAATATTATTTATTTTTGACGTTTTGCTTTGCTCATTAGATCACCAGTATTTAATCTCCGTCAAAACTTATTAAATAATACAACACATCAACTTCATCTGCCTAGCCTTTTCCCAACTATGTTGAGGTCGGCTTCCAGGCTAACCGGATGCAGCTGAATACTAGTATTTTACATGGAGCGATTGCCTATCTGACCTCCACAACCCAGTAACTGGGTAATACGATGGACTAAAAAACTAGACTGCTTGTCAGTTTTTCGGGCTTCTTACAAAATAATACACCACAAATACTCAATTTTATTTGTTTAGTTAGTACCTACGCCTTGTACGCCTAACGGCATTATGTTGTAACACCTCCATAATATAAATACAGCCTTGAATAATTCGTTTTTTTCTAGACAATATTTATTCAGACTAAAAAACTAATGATGACATTAGAAATTGTTCTCCAATGATTAATGTTCGTACTTATATTACGTTAGTCTTTTTATGAAAGCAAGTGTGGACGTAAACTAGTTTGTCATTTTTAGGTCGCGAAGACTTTTTGTGCCCAGTTCACGTTGGCGTCTCATGGCCACCATTTTGAACCTGTCTTGTTCAACCCCGTGTTTCAATTTATGCTGGGCTTGCTGTGTGCATAGCTTGAATTGTAAGCATATCGGATACTGGTTTTATTGTCTGATTCAGTGGAGATAAACCATTGATATATTGCCAGTGTTTTTGACCTAGATTTATATACTAATATTATAATACATTTTGTATTGTTGCTGACCGAGAGACGCCCACTTCATTGATGCGGTGATATAAGTCATTTTTATGGTGCATAACATCACGCTTGTATTCCTCGAAGGCTAACGCAGAGGTGTGCCTATAGTTCACCCACATTTCACTATGGGGCGAGCCTATTGCCATCAACCGGGCACAAATCCGGACTCTCGGCTGCTACTGAGAAATTCCTGATGGAAAAACCCAATGACACTTCCATTAACCGGGAATCGAACCCAGGACCTCATGCTCAGCAGCAGCGTTTAGACCAACTATTTTATATGGTGTTCATAATAAATATTATTTTACTAGCTGCGCCCCACGGTTTCACTCGCGTAAGTCTCGATCCCGTGGGAATATCGGGATAAAAAGTATCCTATGTCCTATTCCAGGTTATGGTCTACCCCTGTGCCAAATTTCATCCAAATCCGTTCAGCCATTTTAGCGTGAAAGCGTAACAAACAAACTGACTTTCGCATTTATAATATTCTATAAACAATAGTCCAAAAGGGTAAGATGTTAGCCTGTTGAGAGAGAGGTTGTAAGTTCAAAACTTGCATTTATACGGTTGTCATCGTACTAATAAAAGCTTATTTGGATTCGCGTGAGAAGTTAGCACTAATGCATGGTATGAATGTTTGCTGTAGTTGGATTTCGTAGAAAATAAACATCGCGTACCAATTGACAGACTACATGTTATGGGACAAGTAGACTATATTTGTTTACCCAGAAAATAAGAGGAACTTGAACTCTTTATCCGAATTATTCGAACCAGCTTAAACGAGTAGATAATAGACCAGCAAAATCGGTTAAAATATTCGCGTAAATATTCCAAAGTGATGGTTGCGTAAAACTCACTTTCTGATTGCGTAAATTTCACTCACAAATTATAATTATCGTTAATATATTTTATAAAAAGTATATACTTAGATAATTTGACCAAATTGTCGGCTATTTGAACCGGCAGAGCTTAGCGGGTCATTGGTAATTATTATAACTAGTTGTATCATGTTCGTGATTTATGTTTTAGAAGATTTACTTTCGTTTTTTATTTAATAGCCAGGGCTGCCCCATGCTAAAATACTACTTTTTTATTATTTAAGAAATAAAAAAATATTATCATTATTTTACCATGGGGCAGCCCTATTTTGTTATTCCTGTATCTGAAGCCCTAACGACTGCTAGTTTGATAGCTGGCTCCCACAATCGGTGGATCGAGATACTCATTATTAGATTTTAATGCATAAAAAAGTATTGAATACGATTTTTTATTTCTAGAAAGCCCTGAGTTAGTAGTTTTTGTAAAAAAATATTACTTTAGCAATCAAAAATACGTGCCTATTTGTGTTGGTCATTGTCCACTCCTTTCGTCACCGATTCAATGCAGCTGCCTTCTGAAGGTCATCAAAAATTAAACAGCTTCTTTATATTCTTTTTTCCAACTAAGTAACCGGTTACCTTCTTCAGTAGTTTACTAATAAAACAAACCAAACCTCAAAAAAATTATGGTAAACCTGAAGATTTTCGTAACTGTAATCTGTATGTAAATTTTCGAGGGCGTATGTTTACCGATCCATTTGTCGGGCATTGCGAAAGAGATCGCACTCAAATCGTACTAGATCCTGCATTTTTATTGCCAAGCGCGTGCGGACGTGATCGATGTAAAAGGACTATGTGCATGGCCGGACCACACGCGTGCAGTGCAGGATTAGTAGTCAGAGCAGCTGCAATTGGTGTTTTTTCCAGTTAAACGAATATCAACTTGATAACAATGTAAATGGAGTTGATTTCAGAATGAATAGTACTATTGAAAAAGTAATAAAAATGTTTGAAGCGCAAACTTAACATAAGGCCTACTTTTTAAAGTTGTTTTTCCACAAACACTATTGTTTACAATGTTTACGCATTAGGTAGATAATATAGATATCTAGCCTGAATTTATAGGTATATTTTAAAAACGTGAGCTTGATCGAAGTTTTGCTTAATACTCTGACGAGTGGTGTTTAATCCCCTCATGCATAAAAAATGTGTTTTATAATCCCAATAAAAGGTTTTAATTGGGTCCACAGGGGTTTCAAGACACTACGATACCATGTCCTTCAATTCCTATTTTATTTGTACATAATAATAATTTATTATGTTTCCTTTATTCTGTCACCTGTACACGTGAGGACCTAATGGCTGCGTCAGCGAACGGTATTCGCGTAACTGAGTTTTGGGCCAAAGAACAAAGTTTTCCGTGTTATTTTTGCCATCGACACGCTATACAGGGTGTTAGGGTAAACACCTTTATCCTTGCAACCAGTGGTTTGGTTTCATTTATAGAACGTAAAATCAGTGGAAAATTACAACTTTTATTTTTATTTTTTTAGATCTAAATTTTACCATAACAGACGCAAGTTCGTTGCCCTATGCGCTAGGGCAATGAACTTGCGTCTCAACACGGGCGGGGGGTACGGGATGTGACCTGACCGGCAGCGAGCGCGATCCCTCCCTTAGTCAGTCAGCTGTTTCGCTAGCAAGCAAGGTGTCATATAGAAACTTTTTAAAATCTTTTAATGAAAATAATGTTTTTTTTTTGTTGTGTTCGGTCATTTATTTTTATATTTTAGTCAACTACCCATGGTTTGAATGACAACAGTGTTAACCCTTACAACCTGTATAACAAGCGAAGAAGGTTATGTTATCTTTTTAATATTTTTTATTTCATATATACTTATAAGTTAGATTTTCAAATATTAGAATATAAAAATATAAAAACATTTATTATTTTTTCATTATTATATTCCCCTCAAACAGAGCACCTGTAGTTTGATCTCTTCACTACCCTTGACTGACTGGTAGAGACTGCATATTGTGTGCCAGAAGTTTTATAAATAAATACTAAAATTGTTTGCAACTTGTAAACTTTGAAGAAGAAACCGACAAACAGGCTGCACGTTGCACTTACGTAACCAGTCAAGTGAACTCTGTACCGGCCATAGTTTAATTACATAGTAAGCCATTACATAACGGTATCAAATTTTACGAGATGTTTCCCCATGGTTCGTATCACGCGCCTATTATGGTGGAGTTTAACATCGTGCCTCGGATTTTGTTATTGTATGTTCGTTATTATGAAAAGTGTGATGCTATAGCTAAGGTAAGTACGTGGTTACGTTAGTTTTTCGAGGGTTCTTGCATGGCTAAGTTAAGGGTCGGCACCAGGAAATCGTGTTATGTGCTTTGGATAAGTTTCTATAGAAAAATTTAAAGTTAGCCACGAAAAAAACGTCTGGCTAGCTCAAGAATTTGAGAAGTCGGTGGAAAAATTTGATTAAGGATAAACCTTATGAATCACGACAAAAAAAAAATCAGCTGTTGCCTACACTAAGTTCGCATATTCAAAATGTAGAGAACAGCAGATTTTTTTCGCGATTTCACAAGGTCCCATAGCGAAGATTGCTCATAATAATGAGTGCAATTGTGAATAAAATACCTTTTTTTTTTTGGGAAATGTTCAAATGACTTCTCCCGCTCTCGGCGGAGCGGAAGGGCGTGTCAGACTTTTACTGACTAAAACCCACCCGTGTTCCTTCAGTTGCCTGTTGCCATGGTCCCGGTATCCCTTTCGGACATTCACGCAACCCTGGCAGTTGAATAAAATACCTATGAAATTAATTTAATCCTGTTGTACCTACACAAGCATTTTAATGTACATAGACGATAAACACGTAGATACAAATGGACAATAGTTTACTTTTAACACTGAAGACGGCTCGCCGGAAAGTTCTAATCAATAGATAAATGACCTCGTAGACTCGTAGGTCAAGCCACGTTCACCAGGTTGTGTATGCCTATGTCACAGTATTACACCTGTCACCAACAAAACAACCATTTTATTAGGAATGTACCAATTTTATTAGACTTCGTCGTATGGATAGCCTCGGTTACGCATAGCAGGTGGCAAATGCTTTTTAACCGACTTCCAAAAAAGGAGGAGGTTCGTGTGTAGGTTTTTTTTTGTGTGCTTTTATCGGTATTTTCGCCAATTATGAACCGATTTAAAAAAATCCTTTTTTTGTTCGAAAGGGTATACTCCCGAGGTGGTCCCATATACATTTTATTAAGTAACTTTACTTGCGTAGTTTTTGAGTTAGCTTCAATATTACTTATAACCCTATAAGGCTATAACTCTCCGTCTCCGTCAGTTTTATTTACATAACAGTGCCCTGTTTATCAAAATTACAAGCCTTGTATTACTAAATGTCATTATTTAGTTCACAAGTACTTACATTTTGAAACTTTTATTCGTGATTTTGTTTAGCAAAAAAATATTTGTAAGTTACAACTTGTAGAAAATCATAACAAATCCTGAGAGTGTCCGGCGACTCTCTGTTCCGTCTTACAAGTTTACAAGTACCGCAATAAATATTTCGATTCGATTTTCTTTTATAGAATGTGGTCAAAAAAGAGAGATGACCTGATGCCCGTGTCCCAGCAGTGGGAACATTACGGCTGATTATGAATATGGAGATGATTAACATTCTAGGTAACTTGTGAACATGTAGACGTGTAACTTTTGATAAACAGGGCACAGGTAGTGGTGTTCCAATTTGTGTGGCGTGGGTAACACAAATAAAAAGTGAAAAATAAAACTTTTACAAAAAAAAAAACAACCGACTTCCAAAAAAAACACACAAAAAAGTGAAAAATAACTTTAATTTCGGAAGTCGGTGGCAAAAAACGAAAATTGAAAAACAAAGACACCGACTTCCAAAATTGTTCAGTTTTGTGCAAGGCTTAATTTCAGGGCAAACATGGACAGATAAAGATGTCTTTCCCAACGCTGTCTACATAAATTGGTTCACAGAAAGGTGTTACTCAATACTTGAAACCCCTTGTTATAAAGCCTGCGTCACACTTCCGCGATGCAATCTCCGTTACACATGAGTGCCTGGACGAATAAATACAATAATATGGAGGAGATAGTAGGCAAGTTATCTGTGTCAACCGCGTGTCACGCCGACCGTCGCATACGCAAGCCAATGACGTATGGTCACGAAACACGATCAGGATTATTATGTTGCTGGTAACAAGTGGACGTATTAATGTTTTCACAACAAAAAAGTTGTTTTTGAAAGGAAATTGGATGCGCTTGAGAAAGTAGGTACCAACAGGTGTGGTTTATGCAAGCTAAACCGCATGTCCAAAAAATAGTGGTTAGTTCATATCACGTTAGATTTTGAACTATTGACATTCCATAACTGAATCAAAACTGTAATAATATATAGTTAATAGAATAGAATATAAAAGCATCACCTTTGTACGTTTTTTCTGTTCTTTTCTTCTTGTCTGTTTATTATGTGTGTATATTCAAATAGTTAAATAAAATAAAAACAATATTTTATTTCAGAGCGGAGTCCGTAGGGTTTTACTTAACTTCTAATGTTAGTAGGTTACTTAAACATAAAAATATACAATTAGAATTCAGCGTGGAGCCGCATCCACCTCCGCAACATTGGGGAATTCCATCGATCTGCTAATACACTGAGAATACTGTTGGTGCTGCCGCGAACACGAGTCATCAGGGATGCACATTCTGTTCCTACTAATGGCGGCAACACCATCAATATTATTATCTGCAAACATCCCCAACGCACTACTACGCCACGGCAGCCGCAGCAGCACTCTCAGTGCATTATTATATTGAACGCGTAGGTCGCTGTATGTCCGCTGAGTGAAGTTCACCCACAGGCTGCACGTGTAGAAGGACTGACAGTAAGCTTTAAAAAGCGTTACTTTAACTGGCTTCGTACAACGTGCAAACCTGCGGGGCAGCATGTTACAACGGACAGCCAGCGAGCTAAGTACCTACCCGCGTTGCGCGAGCGTCTAAAATCGCCAACCCTTCTGCCGTCTTGAGCAAGCGTGGTCATCAATGCTCCTGCCTTCTCTGTTTCAGAAGAGGCCTTTGCTCTGCAGTGGGGCAATATTCTTGCGCCACTGCAGAGCTAAGGCCTCTTCTGGCTTCTTCTTCTGACTGGTATTTTTTTTTAAATCTGATTCAACAAAATTTAACCACACCCAAAATTTCTGTTGGTATTTTTAATAGCAACATAATCATGTTAACTTATTTATAGAAAACTATTCCGAGGCCGCAATACTGATAAATTAATTTAGTTGACGAAATTTTTGTGACGGGTGGGAACGAGAGGTCCCAGGAGCATTTTACGGTATATATGCAATACTGTAAATATATCATTGTACATTAAATATTCAAGTTTCAAAGATTTGTTGACGATATTTTTATGTTCGTCCTTTCTCTTAGCTCCAGGAACTCTTTTCCCGCGCCATCTCGAATCAGCCCGGAAAACTGGGTCACCACCTCTTTCTGGGCTGGCCAAGACGGCGCCATCCACCTGAAATTGTTAGTATTGCTTCAATCAGAGGTCACAAAGTAACGAACACCCAAATGGAATCATTTCTTCATGCTTGTCGGTTCATTATTAATCAATATGTCTCGTATTATGTAAATGGAGGACTATTCGAACACTTTTAAAGGTAAATTGTTACCTCATAGTAAAACTCTATAATGATGCTACACTTGTTCAATCACTTAACGATTGGTTTCTCTTTCCGAGAGTCCCATTCATATCTGTCTGGTCATACAACAGCCGCATACAAAGTGACCGAATTACGAGTATATTAGGCTTCCGTTTCACCTTTTCTATTAAATTTTA
Organism: Lithophane semibrunnea; assembly: GCA_947363905.1. NCBI lineage: Eukaryota > Metazoa > Arthropoda > Insecta > Lepidoptera > Noctuidae > Lithophane > Lithophane semibrunnea. Next base: position 1,874,277 of record OX376186.1, on the reverse strand, counting down.
CGCTTGTTTTGGTTGTTCACTATCACGATTTTAACATTATCTTGTGGTTATGGTATATCTACCTCGTATATCATTTATCACCTATGTTTATCTGTCTGGGTCATATAAGGTGAAATGGAAAGCGTTATATGTACGGAACTAAAGGTATTGATACTATAATAGAAATAATATAAAGTATAAGTACTAATAAGCTGAAGAGTTTGTTTATATCTTTGAACGCGCTAATTTCTGAAACTTCCAGTCGGATTTTTTCTTGAGAAAGGTTATAAATCAAAATATTTATTTTATTTCACATATACCTGGGCAATCATGAAACGTCTGAAGCTGGGTGCATTTAACATCACGCTACGACCCTAAGGGACCGAGCAAAAAGAAAGAACGCAAAGTAATAGCGCGAGCGGACGATGCGATGGGAAGTCACCAATTAAAAGGAGTTTTACAAAATTTGGCTATTATTTTAGAAGATAAATTGTGGTGTTTTACGACTTCCACACGGATGAAGACCCGGGCAGAAGCCAGTAATAAATAAATTATTTAAAAAATGGTTTTGCAGTCGGGTTTTTTATTTTATTTCAAGATTTTTACTTTTATTTATATGTATATTTGGAATTAACTCATTACTAGCTTTTATTTGAAATCAATATTGTTGTAGTTAATTTAAAAAAAAACTTTCCCCTCCTTTTTTTTTGTATTTGCAGATGAAATATATAAAAAAAAAATATAGCCTATGTCACTCCCACAATTAAGACGAACCTAACAACACCCCGTATGTTAAAATCCATCAAGCCGTGTAGGCTACATAGCGTGCCAAAAAAATAGACATACATACAAACATACGTATTCCCGAAAAACATTACCTTCCTTCTGGGGCAGTCGGGTAAAAAGAGGAGACTTGCGATTCTCCAGCGAGCGTAGCATGACAACCATAGAAACGGGTTTTTTCCGTCGACAAAGGGTACTGATGTCAAAATAGAGTTGCTACAACTACAGTTGCAGTAAACAGCAACCGGTATATGTAATCTTTATGTCATTAAAGACCACACAAGAGAGGCAAGCACAGGTGCAGGTCAAGGTTACTTAATAAAAGTACCTACAGTTAATAAAAAAACAGCGCCAAAACCAATTAGATTTGAATAATTGGCATGTTACGTGTTTGCCGGGATTTTCCGTCAGAAGAAATGCTTGTAGAGACCTTGTGAGAACATCTTGCGTTAAAGATTATAAAGTATTTAAAAAAGTCAGCTGTTCCCTACATTTATGTTCGCATAATACGTGATTTAAGACTTGTCCGTCATTTTTCACCTTAAGTGGTGCGTTAGAACCTTTGCCGCCGTATAAAAACCAAGTCGTGAAAAAAAACGATTCGTCTAAAAACACGGCTCGTCCTCACGCGAATGAGCCCTTAGATTAATTTTATATATCTATTTATAAAAAAAAAAAATTGGCCCAAAATTCAGCTACGCGAACTGCAGTCACTGACGCAGTCATAAAGGTCATAAATTGCACAGATGAAACGAAACAGCGCATGCGGCGCAACATGCAAGGTGGGCCATTGTCTGTCGGGGGGAGACGCCGCCGCCCGCTGCGCCGCATACGCACTTCTGTGGAGAACCCCGATCTGTGGAGAATGTGTTTGCGCCGGCCGACTTGAGCTCGAAGTCGTTGTCATATCTGATGAACTAGGAAAGAAAGAAAGAAGAAAGAAAAATATATTATTTGGGACACGCACAGGAAAAACAAGCAATAATATAAAGAAGGTACTAAATTAAAATAAAAGAACAATTAAAACTAACAAAATACTTAGGCGACCTGTGCGAGGCCAAAAAAGCTCCTACCTCAGCATAATGCTGCGATATTTAACTTTGGTAACTAGACTCATATGATATATGATTTGGTAACTAGACTAGATTTGTATGTGCTAAAATCGTATTTATTTACACTTGTTATTACATAATTATAATAGTGAAAAACAATAGGTAAATACCTAAGTATGTAAAAAATAACATGCCATTGACCTTCGCAGATTGTAACATCTTTCACGCAATGTGCTAAACAGTCATAATCATTACAAAATACATACATGTTCCGCGTTCCCAACTTTTATTTTGACAAAAAGTAAAGTGCATTCTTCAAACTTATTCTAAAAATATTGTGATAAGAAATGTTGTGGGGTGTTGTACCTACCCCATTCCACACAACAAACGAACAGTGCGACCAATCTATTGTCTCAGGAACATTCGTGTATAAGGATATTAACTTATTAAGCTGGACTCATTACCAGGAGGACAACCGCTGAAATTAACCTTCAGACAAGAAGCATGCGGGAAGTGAAGATCAGGTAAGTCTACGAGGCATGCAGCCGATTCTTCCTACTCAAAGATATAAATACTATAATAGCCGTCTTAGACTTTGTTCGCTGAAATCGGCTAGTTTAAGTTCCACTTATGTCACGTTGATAAGTACAGAGCCTCTTTTAGTGCAATTTAAAATATTTTGTCATATTGTACTCGCCATTCAGTGAAAATAATAAAAAGTTTAGAAAGTTCTTATTTTTGTGGAATTATTTCCTTTGATTTGCATTCCCAATAAAAAAAAAAATACATTTACACGGTCTGTATTTTGGCCTCCTATTTAATTTAAATGGAAATAATAGTTAACAATTAAAATTCTATTGTGACTCGTTAATAATGACAGTTGGAGGTTTATTTGCCACCTCTCTTATTACCCGACTGCGGCGAAGCCAAAAAAGGAGGGTTATTTATGTAGAAATTATGTGTCGCTAGTCGTATAGAAATATAGATAAAATAAAAACATTAAATGCGCACCTTTACCTACCATGACTTGCACTTTACAAGTGCTAACATGTGTCGCAAGCGCAGCCATTGCTGACACCTCCCGCCAATCAAGTACATTCTTACTTAATTGCTGGAAATATTCCGGTCAATACTGTTTAGATGATGTTTAGAATGTTGTGCTGTTAAGTTTTTGTTAAGTAACTTTATTCATGGTGTTTGGGTGATTTACATCACGCACGTAATGTAAAAATCTAAAAATGAAAAGCTGTTCGTTGGTAAGCGCGTCTCTTGGGAACGACTGGACCGATTTGGCTATTTTTATTTTTTAAATCTTCGTAGTACTCCAAATTATAATTTTATGATAAGAAACATTGGAAATTATCAAATTCGGGAAAAACTGAACGTGCTTCTATGGGATTTGTGTATGAACTCAAGACCCTAACCTACGACAGGACAACGTCTGTTGCGTCAGCTGGAATAAAATAAAAACAGATAAGTAAATGTCCGCGGTTTTTGCACCTTATGAGTATCGAGACTTACCTTTGGTTTCCGAAAATCCAGATTTATATTATGGTTTTGTGTTTTAAGGCACAGGCACAGCGCACTAGAGACTCTCAAATGATTAGCAATATAAGTTTCCTGAATGAAATAAACTAGAAGAAAATTGTTTTATTTCGATTATGATTCAATTTACACATTATTTTACATCTAACACTACAATACAATACTAATAATATGTACAAGTATGTAAAAAGGGGGAGGAAATAATTATTAAAGTGCATTAAAAGATTCGTCCGCATCGCTGTCAGCAGGAAAAGTGCCCAAAAGGCTGGCAGCATTGCCACGTTGTATGGCAATGCTGATTCTTTGGCCAAAGAATAGGCCAGCCCTCTGGTCACGTGAAGAGTCGACCAACCGCTTGGCGATATAATAAGTGAGCACTCGGGCCCCATGGCCCCAGGGTTTCAACCCCAAACGGCTCGAACATATAAGACCCAATGAGATTGGAGTATTTGCGCCGTTTGAGGTTTTCCGCACCTGCAGCAGCAACCCCAGCACAAGCCCGCCGTGCTAGGAAGATGGAATGGCGCAAGGGTGTCGACACACGTTGCATCCCACACCAAAGGCCTACCTACCGTCCAAGGCATTATGGTCATTCCGTTTGGTCTCTTCCCATCGTCACGTGTCAAGCCATTGGGTTCTAAAACAGCTGGCACCCCGACGGTGACAAGCCGTGCTATCCGGCCTGCGCTTCTACTGCAGGATAGGCCATGGTGACCGAGACAGTCGACACCTTCACCGCATTGGCAGCGATGCGGAGCCACACAAGGAGTGCCCAGGCGCAGACAAGTAGCGAGCCGGAAGGTGGTGTCACCCAGCATAGTCTCTATGTTGGGTGACGGTAGTGCCTGAAGCCAGAGGCCCGACTCCCATTCACCCACAGCCAGTAGGAGGGCACGCTCAGCAGTATAGGTGGACGTATTAATAAGATTATTCCGTACCAAACTGCAGAGCGGCTCATCCCACTGCCTCTGGGAAAATGGATTCACGGGCCGATCTGTACCTGGGCAAGCCACTTTCCAGGCGTTCTCTGCATCGGTCAAGCACGGCACTTCAGGATCAACCAGACAGGAGGCTAAAATTTTCCCGGTCAACTTTTCAGTGCTGTGGACAGAGGACAGGAACGCCGGTAAGCTATCATCAGCCTACAGCAGTCCACTATTGGACATAGGCCTCTCCAATTGCACGCCTTTCAGCTCGATTCTCGATACCAGCTGCTACCAGCCACCCTGCGAAAATCGTCGCGTCATCAATTACGTGAATATTTTAACATATACATGACAGAAGAACATAGTACACTGGTTATAGGTCAAGTGTTAGAAATTCATAGAAATAGACATCGGTCTCCAAAAATGTTAGACGTATTGACTATTGAGTAAAGATGAAGATGAATCAGCCTGTAATGACTTCATTCATTCGCCGATAAAATATGCTGAATCATACAATTCTGTTAGGTCTTGAAATTAAACTAGGATTGACTTTATCTATATCTATACATATAATAAAATCGTAAACGGTCCGTGTCTGTACATTAAAGATTTTTGCAAAAAAAGTACTGGAAGCCGCGAGAAATAAGTAATAGAAAGTAAAAAAATATTTTTTGAAATTTTGGTCTGTTTGTTTGTTCGTTTGTGAGCGCATCACGTAAAAGCCACTCATTGGATTCCAAATTGAATTACTGAACAATAAGAAGCTTTATTGTGAGTAACATTTAGTCTTTATTTTATCAAAATCGACCTGCAGAATCAAAAGATATATGGATTTAACACTTATGATTTTTTTTTTTATCGTGGTGTTACGTGCAGCGCTTGACGGTATTCTGTTCACAAGAAATTGTGCAGTTTCCGAGCTGTAACCTAACAGAAAGTACTAGGCTTGCATGAATTCACGATAGTATTAACTCATCGCCGCGATTTCAAACGCTGCAGCTGGTCTCGTTGATAGATGATCCAGTCGTGAGCCCCTGAGGCACCTTATAAAAATAATAAATATAGCCCCGAAGGCAAGATGTTGACGAGCCGAAGGAGCTAAGACCTCACTTGAAGACTCCTACGAGGACGCAAGAGAGTCAGGAAGGCCGAACTGATAACGATAATCCGATGGTTGTCCCAACCCTATGCGTATGAGGGCGGGCAGCACTAGCGATCGGCACGAAGTGGTCGATAGACGACACTTATATTCGGGAGTGCGCGGGAGAGAACCGTGTAGTTTGGTAGTATTTCATAATATTATTGATCATAAAAATATTAGCACCTTTTTCTAAAATATTTGCAATATTTAATGCGAATTCTAATACAAGTGGATTTGTATAATTTATTTTTCACACCACCTGCTCGACAATGTCAAATTATACGAATATGTCATGCAAACCTAACCTAAAGTAAGTCATTAAGACCTAAGAGCTAGACTCTTAGGTAAGAAATAGCAGGGTAAAAATATTGTACTGAATTTCATTATGACCCGCTGGTCATTAATGTGATTTGAACTTGGAACATAAAGTAGAACATTTATGATAGAAGTAGTAGGTACGTACTAATTCCATGCATTCACCATTAAGATCTGCACTAAAAATTAATTGTTCGAAAATCGAACTGGCTACCACGAGAAGAATATAAAAAAAGAAAAATAGAACACAAATTATAAAGAGGCGCGAATACTAAAAATTTAATTGCTTTGTGCAACAAATTACTTAAATACATACAAATCTCGAGTGACGATAGTGATTTGACTCAGGAGTACATTAAATCCGGAGCCATTGCCATTGCCAACAATCTACTCCCAGAAAAGTCCAAGGAATCGTACATTAAAGCCTACGACGATTTTTACAAATGGAAAACTACAAAGGGCGTCAAGTCTATATCTGAATCAGTGCTTATAATCTACTTCCAGCATTTATCATGTACAAAGAAGTCAAGTAGCCTATGGTGCATCTATTCGATGCTCAGGTCAACATAAGCATCAAAAATAATATACACATTAATACATACACCAAATTACTGGCATTTTTAAAAAGGAAATCGGAAGGACATCTTCCTAAGAAATCAAAAGTTTTCACAGCTCAAAATGTGGAAAAGTTTCTAAATGAAGCCCCTGACCACAGCTTTCTTGCCACAAAAGTAAGTACCTACCTATTGATTCAATTTTGAGTAACTAAAATATCTACTGTACTTACTATGTATAGGTAAGTATAGGTACTAGCTACCCGCTCATGAATCGATCGCTTGTATGCGATTAACTGATAGGTGATGTTTCGACTCTAAGTTAAATAATAATTATTATTGTAAACCTTCGTAAGGTTCTTAGATAACTTTCTTATAACATGTAATACATTAAAATGAATATATTACGTAAGTTACCTTCCTACTTAAGTACTAACCTACCTACCTATTTTTGTTACAGGTGGCATTGATTCTTGGAGTGAATGGCGCTTGTCGTGGAAATGAACTCATAAACATTAAAATCGAAGATATCGAAAAACATTCAGATTTGTTGCTGGTAAATTTGCCAGATACAAAATCAAAGAAAGAACGGTCATTCGTAGTCCGTGGAGAATACGTAAGAATTATCGAAAAGTACCAAGCTCTACGCCCCTCTAATATAAACACTAAAAGATTTTTCGTAGCTTATAATAATAGCAAGTGCACCAGGCAAGTCATTGGAAAAAATAAGATCAGCAGAATGCCAAAAGAAATTGCGAAATACCTGAAATTAACAAATTCCGAGCTCTACACGGGCCATTCTTTCAGGAGAACATCGGCTACACTATTGGCGGAATCAGGAGCAGACATGACCCAGATTAAAAGACAAGGTGTCTGGAAATCTGATGTAGTAGCAGAGGGCTACATTGAAAATTCTATTCAAAATAAGGATAAAATAAGCTGCCGCATTGGTGACAAAATCAAACTAAAAACACCGTTGATAACTGATCCTTGGACACCTTTGTCACCACAACCTTCCACATCAAAACACTATTCATCTAACCCACTGCCTCAAACACCACCTTCACCAACTTTCACGATGCAAAATGGTCCTCAGCAGACCCAAGTTTCTGAAACTTTACTTAAGAGTAATACTCAAATAAACTCTACCTCAACTTCAATAAATGTACCGAATAAAAACATAACTTTGTCTTTCCACAACTGGTCTTATGTATCAAACATTACCTTTAACATTTAATTGTTTTAAATAGGTCTACTAACTGTTATTGTAATTTTAATAAATACTTAGATTGTAGTGCTAATGCTTTTTATTGTCTCGTAGATGGTGTAAAACTAGAGTATTCTCCTCGGGGATAAAGACGGCTTCGTCTTGGGCGAACTTGAATCCCACGCTGCACTCAGTCAGGATTCTTGTCTTAACTCTAAACTCGCTTGCTCCGCTTGGGAGTTAACACTCAAAATCCTTCGTTTTGCTCGGGATTCAATACGGCGCCCGCTACATAAGACACTACTTTATTCCCTTAGTGCATAATCTACTATTATGTTAATGACGATAACATATGACGGTATTGTTCATTGGGATCCCAGAAATCTGTCAACAATTACAGGCAACATCCTACTGGGTGCTACTGGTATCTCGAGCTTTGCATATACCTAATTATGAGAATTCAAATGAGTAAGCTTGATTTCTGAAGATTTGCTTGCCGTTAAACACTGAGGTAAGCCAGCAGCAATCTTAATTAAATTAGTTACCTGGTAATCTTGGGTGTATTGCCACACAATTGCAGAATTATGGGATGATGTTGCTTAAGTAACAGCCAAAGGATTGGCCAGTCCAAAGTTCAATCCATTAGATTACGGGATATTGAGAAAGCTAAGCTAGTTAAGCCTCTCATTGCACTGCCTGATGACGCCGGGTCGAAAGTCCAGCATACATGAACTCTGTGCTCACGAAATTATGTAAGGTCATTAGAATTTGACGGTAATTTCTGAAGTGTAGAGGCAAATAAAATACTTTAGAATATAAGTTCAGAAGGTGTGTATTTATCGCTATTACAAGATGGAATCTTGACTGAAGATGTGTTAATTCAACAATTTGCATTTTGTCAAGATCTATTGATTTTAATTTACGCTTTTCAGCATTATTACCAGACTAGAGAATCTTAGTCTTGACAATCTCACCGAGATCGTCGATCGGATCGAAAATACAATAGGATCACGACTACCCATCATGGCACGACATGAAAATGAAGGTCCGTTATCTTCTTGACTGGAAAATCTTAACCAGGCATACAAACCTTCCAGAATAAATTTTCTAAGCGATGGTGAAAACCTTATCAAAATCTGTTGCGTGGTTTAGAAGAAGCTACTAGCCCCGCGGTTTCACCCGCGTAAGCCTCGATCCCGTGGGAATATCGGGATAAAAAGTATTGTGTTAATCCAGGTTATAAACTATCGGTTTGCCCAATTTCATCCAAATCCATTCAGCCGTTTTTTCGTGATTGAGTAACAAACATCCAAACACACAAACTTTCACATTTATAATATTAAGTAGGATAGTAGTATTATGTATATATAATAGATATAGATGTACGTATGTCGTGTCGGCTAGGTCACTATGAAGATCTGGTCAAACAACCAGCCTTTGTTACCAAACACACGACATTCCTTAAGCCTTAAGGCATAACTACTCGTATTGCAAATCACGCCTTCTGTAGTCGACCTTCGCAATCCTTAGAGAAAACAGATTTTCTCAGAATTATAGGTGACCAATAGCTGTGAGGTTAAACGTAGCTTATTGTGGTCACGTTTGGATTGGTCATCATTTGGATATCAGATTCCATGATCATCATCATCAACTTCTGTCCAATATACCAATTTATTTGGGGTCGGTGTATCTTGTTTTTCCTTCCATACATCTCTGTTGGCCATCATCTCAGTAGTCATCTCTGATTGATTCCATGCCACGGAACCAGATAAATAATGCAATTCCGATTAAAAATAGGATTCTCATCATTAAAATCATTTTGAGTAGTTGATATTGTATCAAATTAACCTCGCCTATGGTGAACTCAGGTTTAAGTCCGGAAAAGAAACGGAGTTACCGACATAGCCTGCAGAGTAAGCAAGCTGGAGTGGCAGTGGGATGGCCAATACTGGCCATGTTTGTCGAAGGACCGATGGCCAGTGGAGCAGTTAAGTCCGGGAGTGGAGACCGCGTACCGGCAGGCGTATTGTGAGACCCAGCTAGATGGACCGACGACCTTAAACGTTGGCTGAGACAGACTGGATGTGGAAGATGGGTATTGTGGCGCAGCCTGAGAGAGGACTGCGGATAGGCTAAGTTAAGGTTTAAGTTTTCAGTAAATATTAGTACGATTTTTAAACATTATTTATACCCTACTCATTTATATCTTCATCTGTTTAAACTGGAACCGGATTAACATCATCAGCAAAGGTGAAGAACGTGGGCACACAACGTGAAGTACTAGGAGTTCATAACGTCAAATATACTTCAATGTTTTGCAATGAAAGCATGGTGTAATTCGTGCTGTATCTTATGATAACTCGTGTTATTCGACAGTACTCAAAGGTACTTCATATGAAGCAAAAGCTGATTGGCCAATTATTCTATGACTATTTCGTTTGCATAACCTGAGTGTTGAGTAGGCCTAAAAGAACATCACAAAACCCATAATTATTTATAGGGACAACATAATTATGGGTTTTCTGATGACTATTACAAGTTGTTACGTGTAATTTATAGGGACGTAACAACTTGTAATAGTTGTCACTATAAATAATTATGGGTTCTATAGGGGTAAGGTATTTTAATTGCCGTTATGGTACAAATATTTATTGAATTACACCTTATTGTACAAATTATTATAATTAATGATAACATTTAACGAGATACACGACGAGGCATACATTTTTACCGACTTTAAAAAGGAGGAGGTTCTCAATTCGTTTGTATGTTTTTTTTTGTATGTTTTTACGTAATTACTCCACCAATTTTGAATTGATTTCAGAGTGGACTGCGATGTTGAGTTGATTCTGATTCATGTGATTTAAATCCATACTAAAGCACAAATACTTATTCAAGCAGGTTAAGTGCCGTGACTGTTAAATCACGGATAAGGATTCAAGAAAAAACATTCTTACCATATCCTAAGATACCCTAAAAACATTAATAAAATCAGCCAGTCATTATGTTTTGTTAAATTACAAATCCGTCATTTAATTGCATGTACGCACCAACGTGTGACGTAACAGAAAATTGTAGCAACTCCAAAAATTCCGTAAACCGGCCGGTAAGGTTAAAAACGGTAACAAGTAAGTAATGTTGATCTGTTTTCTGCATGTCACTTTCTCCGGCCCAGGTGATATAAGTAGGTAACTTGTTGTGGGTCGGTGGGTACATGTTACAATACTTTAATGGGTGTGTCGTGATGTATCTCAAGGCTCATTTTTGATTAAGATAATCAAGCGTATTACGTTGTTTGTTTAATGTGTTTACTGCCTCGTTGGTCGAGTGGTCGCAAGTGCTACTGCTGAGCACGAGGTCCTGGGTTCGATTCCCAGGTCGGACAACGTATCATTTTCTTCCATTTGGTAATTTATAGTAGCAGTCTGGATTTGGGCCCGGTTCATAACATTTGGCTCGCCCACTATAACATGGGACTTAAACATAACACAATATTTCACCACATCTTACCAGCGTGTGCGTGCGTGAGTGTGCGTGATATTATGTTATGTGCAGTTGTTGCAAAGCTTGAGTAGCGCATGGCTAAGTAATAACAGCCACACGGGTCGATCCAACAGGTTAAGCTACGCTTGCCAGGGTTGATCCGTGGATGGATGGCCATCTTTAGATACCAAAACTCTTCCATGCTTCGGAAAGCACGTTAAGCTGTTGGTCCCGGCTGTCATTCGTAGATCGTTGACAGTCATTACGGGTAGTCAGTAACCCGAAAGTCTGAAAACCAGTCTTAGTATGGGATATCGTTTTACCCAGTTACTGGGTTATCGAGGTCAGATAGGCAGTCGCTCCATGTAAAATACTGGTATTCAGCTGCATCCAGTTAGACTGGAAGTCGACCCCAACATAGTTGGGAAAAGGCTAGGTAGATTGAGTTGTTTCAAAGCTTAGAGGCGTTCTGAGTTAACAATTTTACAATTCAATATTATGCTCTATTCACATTGTTGGATAGGTACTTATGTTTCAGGTGAAAGAACTCAATAACAGTTTGCCCGACTCTGGATTAAATTCAGGACCTCAGCTGTAGCGACCACTGGTCGCACATCACGTTGCTAGTACAAGAAATACCAATAATGTACTAAAGCTTCCTATTTGATTGACAATATTTGAGTAAAAAATCGCACTCGGGCGCTAAACGTTTGTCGATAAACATCTACATATACAACTGATTTATTTTAGTTATTTGTATTGTAGACTTCTATAATAGACGTGAAAATGTTCTGCTAATTAGGGGTATATTTCTACTAGATACACCGTTACATTTCAATAGGCAAAAGTTTCGCCCACTGTCCCTTCGGGCATAACATGTAATTGGCGACTTGGTGTGCCTTCCACGTGTATTATAACACCCTTGGCGAACCTTCGGGAAACAAGCGAGATGTAATTTTATTTATATATTTTCTGGAGCGTTTTTATTATTATATACACTTTTCTCCTACAAATTTTCAGTACATTACGTTCATGCTATATTAAAAACGCATCGTCTTTGCGTCTGTTACTGCTATTACATATCGACAACCATCTGACTAGCTCATGTGTTTCTACTGTAATGATGTTCAATCAACTCAGCCTATCGCAGTCCACTGTTGGATAAGCCTTCCTGTCCTCCGCCATCCGCATCCAGTCTGCCCCAGCCAACTCGTTAAGGTCGTCGGTCCATCTATCTGGGGGGCGTCTGGCCTTGGCCTTGGCCTTGTCTGCTCCACCGGCCATCGGTCCTTTGACAAACGAACTATTTGTAATGATACTAATAATGTTCGCTGGCAAGGTTTTAGATTAGTTGTAAAATATAATTTAATTTAAGCTGTAGGTTCATAAGAAAGCAATGAACGGTCACAAAAATAATGGCTGTCCAAATACGGAGCGTTTTTGACACATAAATGTCAAATACTGGCCGTTATAATATGCCGGAACCACTTTGCTGGCAAACAGAGTTAGCTAGTAATTACCTACTATAAACTACGGACGATCATAATAAGAAAACGATTCCCAATTCAAATCATCATCATCTGCCTAGCCTTTTTCCGACTATGTTGGGGTCGGCTTCCAATCTAACCAGATGCAGATGAATAGATACCAGTATTTTACATGGAGCGACTGCCAATCCAAATGTCATTTGAATACCCGAATGCAAGCGAATGACCAAGTCTAAATAGCGCCATAAGAGCTCGAATAACCATAAATATTTTAATTGAATGAAAGAACACCCCATAAAACTGCTTTTAAAAGATTTAAATCTGTTTTTCAAAACGAACAAACGACTCACTTTTAAATGAAGCGGATTGCTTTGATGAGACGGGTAGTGGCGTGTATTGGCGTGAATGGGCGCTAAACGGCATGAAGTTACACTTTCAGGCGCTTGCCATAGGCACGTTGACATTTTCACACTTTCAAAGTGTGAAAATGTCAACGTGTTCAAGTTTAGTAATGTAAATGGAAGTCAGATCGGTGAAGGCTGGGATTTACCAGGGTTTAAAAGTGATTGACGGTGGACGTCAGTTCGGAAAGTTTTTTTTATTCATTGTGCGTAATTCCATGCCGGACGGAGCTTTGTTTCTCGAATAAAAAACATGAATCATGAAGTTCCAACCCTATGATTGACTGTAATGTGACTAGCGCGCTCGCATGATACTGACACACGCCACAAGCCAAAATTGTTGTCTGGGATAGACAAATCTGTTTGGTTTCAAGTCTTTCAAGTGTGCATAAGCATGGCATAATCAGCCCACAACGGTCCCACTGCTGGGACACAGGCCTCTTCTCTGTAAGAGGGTACGCCATGAACCACCACGCGGCCCAATGCGCGTTGGTACTCACATGTTTTCTTTTTGGTTGGTATTTTGTCCTTCACCATTTTGAGAGCAGTGGTACTGAAAAAATTACACAAAGTAATGTTCCTGGCTAGATTCGAGCCCACGCGAGCTACTACACGTAAATCGGGGCCGGGGCTACTAGGCCACCATTGCCAAGTTCTTCTTGTGTGAGCACAGTCTAAAATAAAGCCACGTTTAAAAGAGGTGTGAAAGCTTTTCTGGTGTGAGTATTGCCATTGCACTACGCGTAGCCGTAAACAGTAGGTATTAACAAACCGAGCTCATAAAGTACTACAACTAACAGTGCTGTTGACTCAATCAGTCGAGTCGTAGACGCGGGCCCTTGACACAGAGTAGATATAAAATGGAGACCACGCGTGGATTCCGCTGTTTATTATGTTGAATTGGTTAGAGCATACCACGGAAAACAGGTGACACAAGACGCAAGTTGCATCGCAACTCGCACCGCCCGAGGCCATGACCGGGACCTGACGTAATTCATGCGTCACTGCAAAAGATGCAGGTTGTATTCTCATAGTTATAAGAAAGAAGGGACCAGTGGTTATCTGGTCTATTGATCGATCAGTTGCTTCAATTTCGCAATTTCAAAATTACCAAATATTTTTAGATGACTTACGATATCTGTGAATCCGACTGACAGTCTGTTAACAAATTACTAGTATTATAGTCAAAGTCATTTATTAATTAACAGTCATTTGTATCGGAGTACAAAATAGATGAAAAATTACCTAAAACATTTTGTTTTATTTCTTGAAATCAACATTAATTAAGTTAAACCTTTACAACACATTTTACGAAATTAATTTAATCACATACATTATACAACAAATTAAATCAGATTAAAAAAAAAATCATCAACGGCCTATTAGACATTTCTTTCAGTAGGATTTTTTTTTAATCGTACTCACGATTCACGGACTTAATTCTCTGAAAGAAAGAAAGAAATTCACGATGCACGGATTTAAGTCTCTGGTGAATTCATCTTCTCGTACACTGAATGCCTCAACAATATGCGTATTTTTCTTACATTCATCATATTATTTGTGTTTACTTGATCTCAAACACGGTTAGTTTATCGTTCCATTTAATAGTGTCAAGGAGGTGAAATGGTGTTTTTCACTGGTTTTACGTAAAAGAGTGTTTGGGTGATGATGTTTGTGTGTTTGTTTGTTTGGCTGCTAATTCTGTATAAAGATTTATTTTGGCGATGATTTGTTATAGTATCTATTCGCCCTATCGATAAATAATAAATGGAAGGAAAGCTAGTCTTTGCTATTGAAATGGCAAATGCGTATTATTCCTATTGATTTTGTTTAAATAAATATTATGAAATAAATATACTACTATTCTTATTGATTTTGATTAAATAAATAAAAAATGTTGTCAAGGAATTTGATGCCAATGATGCCATGGTAGTATCATACTGTCAATTATTGTACTGGATAATGTCATAATTGTACTATTACAGATATAGTCATACTGTCAATTGTAGCTACTTTTATGGACTAACTATGTTGTCTGAAATACTTAAACGTTTTTTTTTATACTTTTGAAACAGACCTAACTATACTTTGATGCGATTGGCACTACCCAGACAGTCAGCCTTGCTAACTCAACCTTGCTAACTGGTCAATCTTCTCTTCACAGTATCAGTTGACAACACCTTTATACACGAGGGCAAGATTTACAAACAGCACTTTGACTTTATTATGTAAAGTAAGGGTTTCATAAGGATATAAACAATAACTGTATCAAAATAAGGTTCAAATTCTTAAGAAACATTTGTCACATTCGCTTCGACGAATATGAACATTATTTGCGCACACATAAGATTTATATTCGTACGAAACGCCTACTTAGCAAATTAAAGTGTAAGTGCGCTCTGTGTATTTCGTTCAGACAGACCTTCAATGCACGGTGAGATGGAGATCGCTCCCAAGAAAGTAATCTTCAACTATAAAAATAAACTACTTGAAGAGGGTAAGTTAAAAAAAGCGAGTGGAGTCGCGTTCCAAAACCGGTATTTTACTAAAGGGTCATAAAGCAAGTTCAATATTGAACCGACAAACATTTGTCGACGCTGCCGTGAGTAAACGTCGCTGTGGTTTCATTTCACACGTCTGGGAAGGTCGTAATGACCAAACATGACGTGTGTTTTTGCGTTTTATTTCTAACGCCTGAGATAGTGCAAATAGAGAAAGATAATTTGTTTCAACTTCCTCTGTGACTCGAAAAGCAGGGCTGGGACCTGCTTTTCAAGTCACAGAGGGAGTCATTATTTTGTAGATCTTTGATTGTCGTTACGGGTAGTCAGAAGCCTGAAGGACTGACAATCAGTCTTACTAAGGGATATAATATCGTATTACTCTAAAACTGGGTTGTGGAGGTCAGACAGGCAGTCACTTCATGTTACATACTGGTATTCAGCTGCATCAGGTAAGACTGGAAGCCGAACCCAATACAGGAAAAGGCTTGGCGCATTGACTGTTTACAGGTGTTCAGTTCGAACTGCCGCCGATATGAATAGATAGCACTACTATTTGTCACCTACCTAGTCCATAATATAACACTGAACCACCTAACACTAAAAACTAGGCATTACATGTACAGATGTCGTTACCTAACTACGCAGAGTTGCGTCGGGTTGAGTAATGCGACATGAACATCATTCTGTGGCTGTGACCATTTGGTTTATATTATGATCACGTTATGAAGCATCGCTTTCTATAACATTTGATGGCTTTTATGTGGTGCTGTTGATAGCTTCTTCGATGCTCTGGAATGTAGTCAAAAATTAAATACAAGGTGGATACGATGACATATGAATCAATCTTCTTTTTCTCTCGTCAAAGTCAAAGTCAAAATCAAGTATTTGCTCTAAATGGTATAAAATGTGTGCAATGACACATTGTGCACACGATAACGATTATCTCGAATCGAAAATCGCAGTCAAAGTATCATTAGCCTCGTTGACTGACTCGTTAGTCTAGTAGTGGTCGCAGCGTTACTGCAGAGCACGAGGTCCTGGGTTGGATTCCCCAAGGTCCCGGGTCGGGTAAAACGATTTATTGGGGTTTTCCATCAGGAGTTTCTCAGTAGCAGTCCAGAGTCTGGGTTTATGCCCGGTTGATGCCAATATGCTGGTCCGTATGACATGGAACTTAAACATAACTGGCAAAATATGGGTGTACTACAGTACTGGTACACCTTAGCCTAACCCTTCGGGGATTCGTGTATTCCCTTGATGTTATGTCATGTAGTACACAAAGTGATAGCGGATAAGATTGATTTTTGATGATCACGTGATTATCAATGCGTTGGTTGGACTTACACTAGAAAAAGTTACCCTTGACAACTTTTTACCCTTACCCCCTTAGTCATAAAATATAAAATAAAAATGCCCTTTATTCCACTACTTACAATCAAACGCAGGTTTAAATATTTCAAATACTTCTACTTATCCCTTTAGTCATAGGTAAGATTAAAACATGGTCAACTACCCACTTTGCCAACTATACATTGTATACTCTCATTGCAAGCAAGAATAACAAAGATACAAATCCAACATGTTATTTGAAAAAAGATGGACAAGGAAATAGATAATTACAAAGAGCCACAAGTCACTAAAGAGTATACTCTTTAGTGTCAAAGGGCTTAAAGGCAGAGTAACCAACAAAGGGGACTAACAAAAGGTATACTTACTATTTACAAGGCAGAGGTTAGTGGAAACGCCGGGACGGGGACGCCCTAGAAGGACATAATAGCGATCTTATTGGTAAAGTTCTTCACTAAGGTTAGGTGCGTAGTACCAGATGTATGAACGTAAATGAAGCAAAAGGAGTGTGTAGGGATCGTAGAAGTTCGTTAAGAAGGTGTGAGTTTAGTCAAGCATCGTATAATCCAGCCATATTGTGACTTAAAACAGATATCTTTGTGTCGATTGTAATGGCAGAAAAAGCAAGTAAAATCATAGCGTTGCTGGAAGAGGGGTGTAGCCAAAAAACTATATTCTCATTGATAATAAGAAATTAAGTCATTTATGCTAATGACATAGTACAATTATTAATATTATCCAAAGAAAAGCCAATGACTGTAAGGTGCCCGTTTTTTTGCAAACGAGTGTATTTTATGACTTAGTTTAAAGCGGAGCCTACCCAAGATAGACTGAACATCCTAAAGAATCGCCAGTCATTATAGACCCAAACAAGATGCCAAAGAAAAAAAATATAGCAGATTAAAATAAATTATTCTTATTCTATTCTTAAAAAAACTTCACATAAACAACACCATGTATGTTTAACATATTTCCACACCACAAAAAGCTTTTATGAAGTATAATTTACGTATAATATAATAACAATGAACATGGCATCTTTAGCATAATCCGGTGTCGGAGTTAATATTCTAATCTGCATAAGTATCAGTTATTACCCTAAAGAGGCTTGTGTAGGAGGATAATTACTGTCTAAACAACTGACAGTTATTTCGTCAGATAAAAGCAAATATTTTGATATTAAAACTTGGGTTTTTATTTTTTAAAGTCTTTTCTGACTCGTTAAGCTTTCGATTGAAGTTCTTTTAGGTAGAGGAGTTGTTTGTTCATTCTCTTTCCACCGTAGATCCATCGATATCCCCAAGGCAGCATCAAGGTCCAGTGATGACCCATTAATTTAACAGCGTCCTTCAGCAATGTAAAGGTGCAGCCACACAGAATTTACTTTTTGTGGAGCAACGTTTGCAAGTGTTTGTGGGCAACAACGGATAGCACAAAGATAATTAGTAAACTTACTAAAAGTTATAGAAAGTCATCTTTAGATACCAAGACTCCTCCGTGTCTCGGAAGCATGTCGAGCCGTTGGTCTTCAGTCTTGCCAAGGGGTATCGTATTACCTAGTAACTGGGTTGTGGAGGTCAGATATGCAGTCGCTCCATGTTAAACACTGGTGGTATTCAGCTGCATCCGGTTAGATTGGTAGCCGACTCCAACATAGTTGGGAAAAGGCTACGTAGATTGATTGAATAAAAGTTATAGAAAGTAACTTGAATGTCAACAGCAAAATATGGCTCTACAAAAAGTAACTTCCGTGTGGATATTTTACTATCTGTCACGGTAACTTCTTCAAATGTATCGTAGGTCATGTCCACAACAAGACGTGAAAATGCATGCGTTAGCCTCCTTTCCATCTTTGCCGTCGCTTTAATGTGTTAGTATCATTATTTAGCTAATTATAATGTACCATTTCTTGATGCTCAGTAAGCACATTCCCTATAATAGATTCCCTACAAGTGATGTTACTGACGAACACAGCGTCTTACTTTCACTCCCTTTATAGGTGCGAACATCACAACAAACAGCTTATTATGTAGTCCACGACCTTCTACTCCACCTATTGTTGCGTCTAAGCCCGTGCTAAACAATTAACTTAGCATAACGTTCACTAAAACTACTTTCACGTGATCTAAAGAATTCGACACACCCAAACAACAACAGTTTTGTAAGAAAAAGAATATACTACGGCCGAGAATATTCATAAAATTTGAATATAAAATTATATACATGTAATATGCATATTAATGTGGCGCCAACATATAACATTATGTGTGAGGGATAACCCGTGAACTTTGGTGATATATATTTGGTTATAAATATAATTTTAATGGTCCAGATTTGAAGCTTATCGATGTAATCAATCATTTTTATGTCTAGATTGAGCCAGTAGGAGTTATAGTACTTGATAACACCCAGTGTTCCGTAGACACTGAGAATGATACGAACTCTGCTGACGAGCTATTATTTAAACTTCGACATGGTCTATTGGAAGATTGAAAGGAAGGGAGTGAATGATAGCGTGAAGTTCGACTGGGGAGAGTGGAAAAAGAAAACGTGTTGCGCCGACCCCCAAGTAACATGGGACAAGGGCAGGAAGATGATGGTCTATTGGAAGATCTAAATGAGACTCGCACAGACCAGGGAAGCATAGAGCCAAGGGGAGGAGGCATTTAATCAGCAGATAGTGGAATAAAGCTATCAATGATGATGATGCTAAATTACCAAGTAGCTTGAGCCTCTCATATCTCAAGCTCAGCCTAAAACAGGGTGCAAATTGTGAGTGTGCTTACATGACAGAAAATTCCAACCACTTTAAGTATTTTTTAAATTCTCGGTACTAGGAAGTGTGGACTCATACCTACATACGTATGCCATTTCATAGTCTTCACTTAAACAATCATCAGATGTGTCAACCAGCTAATAAAAATGTTAGTTACAAAATTCAATCTTAATAGCGTACCTTAATAGCGGATGTTAGTAAAGGAACCGTGGAAGGATCGTTGACTCGCGCTCGCGGCGGCTGTGACGACCCCAAAAGCTATCTGGCGTGAAGAAAATGATTTACACGTTAATGAAACATCTCTGAGACCATAACAGGTGTCAAGATAAATTAACTAATTTTAATTTGCATCTCTCCTGAGCCTAACTCTAGAGGGCCATAAAAAATGTCAATTGCTTTCAAGTTTCAAAGCGATCCGTATTTTTACAACGAGTTTCAATCAGATTGACTGCTTTTACAGCTTGTATCATAAGGGTTACAAGCATACCTTTTAGCTGAAAAACTTATACAGCATGTATCAGAAAGGTGTGGCAAACAGAACAACTATCTCAATGGGATCAACATCCATTTTATTCGAGTACTCATTTGGGGTAGCTATTGAAGTTCTGTACGGGACAGTTGATATTTTTTTCGCGATTATGAAGTTTGAGGGTCTGTAGCACACCCACACCTTTCTGATACATGCAAGCTTTTCAGTAGGTCAATCCGATACATTATTGACTTTTCCATAAGTTGATCTGTACTACAATAACGAGTACTATGCTCGCTATTGTAGTACCTACTTTGGCCAGAAACTAAAGATTGTAAAATATAAATTCTTATAATCAAATCAAATCATTTTTACCGACTTCAAAAAAGGACGACCTACTACGCTCGGATGATTGTTTTTTTTTTTTTTTTGTTCAGCGATTACTCCGCCGTTTGTGAACCGATTTTAAAAATTCTTTTTTAGTTCGAAAGGGTATACTTCCGAGATGGTCCCATATACATTTTTATTAAGTTTGCTTGCGTAGTTTTTGAGCTAGCTTCAATATTACGTATTTTTCCCACAGTCTATGTAGACGATATAATTATTAGACACTGTTATTTACATAGCAGGTAGTAACTTGTGTGGGGTAGGTACCACCACTAAAAAGTGAAAAATAAAAACTTTTTACAAAAAAAAACAACCGACTTCAAAAAAAACACTACAAAAGTGAAAAATAACTTTAATTTCGGAAGTCGGTGTCTTTGCTTTTTAATTTTCGTTTTTTGCCACCTTTTAATTCACGAATACACCCATATAAAACTCACAACAAATTACAAAATCATTCAATTGAATTAATTCATTAAATAATATAGTAGGTACTATCGAAGTAACCATGCCAGGAATATCGCAATAAATATCATCAAAAGGAGAAATCTTATAAACAAAATTGCTGATTACTTATCGAAGTATCCGTTACCGATTTGTACCTCGAAATCGAAGAGTTTTTTTGTCGTCTCACCGAAATCATATTGTCTTAATTTTTAATTCCACTGGTAAAAAATAATGAGCAATTATGTAATAATACTATTAACAGCCAATAAAAGGATTAGCGTGTATGTAAAATGTCAACGCTTCGTAATATGATACTTACGCACGGCGTGGAATACCTATGGCGCCATCGTGATAGGCTCAGCTAGTATAATTTATATGCTAATTAAATTCTTAGCTAACTAAGGAAAGAATTAACGATTCTTTAAGTGGTTATTTTCTTCTCTGTTTTAAGATATTTGCACAATATTTTGCCGAAAGAACTTAGCTGGCATAAAAAAGGTATATACAAGAATCGCAGACGCACAATAATTAAAAATCTGGAGTAACACGTATCTGTTTGAATTAAGCCATAACATGTGTGACTCCGGTTTTTTAGTAATGCTAATGATATGAGCAGTAGGTAACTACACGTTGCGGTTTTAATAAGTAATAAATGCTGAAGTTATTAAACTCATACTAGTTAAAAGATAGTTTTTTGTCATTATGGATAATGGCAGTAAGTCGATTTTATGATAAGTTTTCTTTAGCATAACAGCAGTAACCAACCATACTTACGGCGAGTTTCTAATTGCGGAATCATCATTCATGTTTTACTTTTGCTAATGATATGAGCAGTATCTTCATACTTACTGCGGATAAATTAAGCAATAAAAACTTTTAAATAAAATCCGTGCGAAGCAGGGGCGGGTCGCTAGTATAATAATTGGCACATTTCCATTCGTGGGTGATAGTACAATATAGGTACCATTGGTTTAAAGAAAACAAACTGACAGGAAGGGGCCGAAGGGGCTAAAAGAAAATACACGTGTGATTTTATTTTCAATCATCCTAATGATGAAGTATTTAGTTACTTTATTTTTTTAAGTGGGGAAATACCTTTTTACAAGCTTTATATTAACTTGCTTGCTTTATATTAACTCGTTTCATGTCTTTATCATCCATTTTTATCAGATAGCATAGATTTATTCTGCGGTCGCAATTTATTTGCTAAACATGTAAACAAACACGAGTTTTAGGAAAAACAACTGTAATGCCTACACATAAGGTTCAGTTTGCGCTACAACTTTATATTTTTTATGACTTTTTCAACGGTACTAGTCAGTCTAAAATCAACTTTATTTACACTTGCATAAAGTTGAGACTAAGAAGACAAAATATGCGTTAATTTTACATTTTTCATACATAACATTAACTTTTAGTTAACCCACATACACCATACAATGCGGAATACAATAAAAAATAATATTACAACACAATAAATAATCCATTTAAATTCGAAGATTCACTTTTTAACAAATAGTTTTATATCATAAAGACAGAGGCTTAGAACTCATTTTACCTAATCAAAAAATATTGAGCTTTTACAGCAACTTTAAATGAATTTCAAGCTTTTGTTCCAAGAAATATGGTTTATTTTGGTTTAATTCAAAACTAAAGTAAAGAATTCCATAATTTAATAACACCACTAAAATGTATTCTATAATTTTATGACACTATAAAATTAATCTTCAATTCTGATACGAGTATAGAAAATAAAGTGTTTATTACAAGTTTCTAGGTTAGTATTGTTCCTGTTTATTAGAAGAATAGGCCACGCCTCTCTGCGTGGGAGTTGAGCTCCAATCAAACTGAAGCGAATCCCGCGCGGGATGCGGGATGCAATTCGCTCGCAGGGCGCACCGATTGTGTTCTAACTTATAAGGAGTTTCAAACTGGTGCTAATAGTAGTCGTGTTACTTCCTACTCATTAAAACAACCGACGCGTGTCGCGCATCTGTCGTCCTACGCGGAATTCGCCTCAGCAGTGTGGCAGCTTTGATTGGCAGCAGGTTAAAAACCACATCTTTGATCACTAATCTGTGTGAAAACCGTGAAGATTAAAACTGACTAATATTTTCCTAGGCTATAATATCACAACATTCACGACGTTATCCTCAATCGTCAGCTAGTGTTGTCCTTTGTTCCGCATTCGCTTAGCAAGGTTCGCCCCGCATAATTATGATATTTCTCATTCGCCTCGCAAGGTTCGCCCCGCATAATTATGATATTTCTCATTCGCCCCACATTTTATTAACTTTGTATTATTATTTTTGTACTTTCTCGAATTATCAATCAACGCGCTCTACCACTACTAATCAATTATGTCAATTACGTTAATTTACGAGCAGGCTCTATTACATCCACTCATCTTATTAACTGGGAATTAAACTCAAAAAACACAAGTAGTTGTCGACAAAGCCCGGAACATGTCGGGGTACGGAGCGGAACACGTTAATAAAAACTGGAGAACTCGAGAACAATGCACGCGGCCTTGTCTGCCTGACTCATTAAAGATCGGTACCCACTTACGCGAGCGCGCGAACGGCTCTATTTAATTAAATATAATTTGTGACCAAGAAAGATGAATGGCCTGTGTGAAGGATGATATTCCAAGAAAGGGGGGACTACAGAGATGATGACTAATATAGAAGTATGGTAGAAAAAGGCATGTTATGCCGACCGCAAATAAATTTGGATAAGGGCAGGAAAACGATGATGATGATGATTTACATTTCATTATTTTCACTGTTTTTTTTTTCGCGATTTCAAAGTTGGTTTCAGAGTAAAAGCTATATTCAGTTGGATGGTCTAAAGCACCTCTTAAAGTTTATAAAGTTACTTTTTTAACACAATATCTGCTTAGCGTTTTCCCAACTATGTTGGGGTCGGCTTCTAGTATAACCGGATGCAGCTGGATACCAGTAATTACATGGAGCGACTGCTTATATTACCTCCAGAAACCCAGTTACTGATGGGTAACACGATACCTTTTGGCAAGACTGACGTGCTTTCAGAGGCACGGAGGGGTTTGGGTCTGCTATGGATGGTTACCCATTCACGGACCTCAGCCAAAGTTGCTTATCCCTGAAGATCGACCCGTGCAGCTGTTATTATTTACCCAGCCTAGCTAAGGTTGACCTCACCAATAATATAAAAAAAAATACTTTTGAATCGTTATAAATCATAAGAATAATGACGAAATATTTACAGACAGACGACAGAAACATAAAATATGACTTAATTTCCAATCGATCATCAATAATTAATTTAAACTTTACAAGTTAATCGTTTACGATATAAATCTTCGAAGAGTAAAGGTTGATAACTAATCGATTCTAATTTGTTTTAATCTTACGGTGGGCCTGTATATATTTAATTAATTTGTAAACTTTTTGGTATAAACAATTTGCGTTAGCATTGGAAGTATATGCAGAAATAAACCACTCCTATTCAAATATTGATAAATATGGTCAACAATTATTAAGCAATAGCATCATCCTTTATTTTGGATTAAAATTTTAGACTTTTAGCAGTTTTAGCGTCCAAAACCATACAAACTTTATTTGCCAAATCAACCTTGCACAATTTAAGTAAGTTACAAATAAGCAGTAAAAGTAGGTGCCATCTCTAGTTGATATGTCAAAATCAATCTAAATTATAACAACCGCACGGTTCGATCGATGGGAAGCTACGCTTGCCGCGGTCGGTTTGTGCATGGATGACCATTCATTACATATCGAAACCCCTCCTCGGAAAACACGTTAAGCCGTTAGTCAGAAGAACAAAAGTCTGACAACCAGTCTTACCAAGAGGTATCGTGTTGAAATACTGGTATTCAGCTGCATTCGGTTAGACTGGAAGCCGATTGGAGTCGGCTTAAAAAAATTCAATGGTGGAAAATTCAATCTCAAAAAATGTTCAAAATTAAACAGCCCCGATATTCCAGTCCCACACCTCTATTGAATTAAGCTATTCATCTCACCACGATTTTAAATACGTAAATCAATTACTGCACGGGATGGCTGGAGAAGTAATTGTTTTTTTTTTGTTGTAAAAATGATGCGTAAATCAAACTGCGGATTTCCAGCAGACAGTTAGCGTGTCGATCGTACGATACATCTCATTCTGTCAGATTAGCGGAAACCAAAGAGAATGAAGACGCGTAGGGTTTGTGAAGGGAGCCTTCATTACTATTTACGTTCTGACATCATGATGAGAAGGTGTACTTTGGAACATTCTAAATTAATTGCTTCAGGACGAAATTGCTAAAATTAAAAGTTGGGCGATATGAAAATGCAATAAGCAGTATTGGGAATCGAACCCAACACCTTGCGCGCGGTCTTCTTGAGCAGCAGGCGTAGCATGGCGCTTTCTATCTCTACGAAGAATAGACATAGCTTTTTCTATACAAAGTGACAGTTCGTTACTTCATTTTTGACATCACACCGTTTCCATCTTTCTAAAATCGGTCATTTTGTCTTTCATTTCTAACGATCTTTGTCTAGGTCTTTGTAGGTAGACTATTTCGGAAGAAAGTTTTCTATCCTAACTGTCAGAATCACACTGACAACCGATAAATCCTATGACAAAACAAAGAATTCTGAGTCGAATTATGTAAAAGAGTGAATTTCGTTAAAAGTGCAGTTGACTCTTTCTACTTGCTGCCGTCGTATTGTCTACCAGAAACGTCATTTTTGTCTACTCTTCCGTCGACAAAACGGTGCTCATGCTACACCTGCACGCTGCGTGATCAGCGCGTTCGACAAGCTGAGGCACGACGCGGTGACGACACGGCTCGGCCTTATGACCGCTCGCTTCCAAGAAATAGAAAAAAAAAAAAATCTTTATCTATGACCGCGACAGACGATACGTATTCATCTCTTATTTGGAAAGTTCATATTTCGTAATAAGCATGGCAAACCATTGCCCAAATACAGTCCACTCTTTAAATTCGCACAATCAGTGCAACAAGCAGTGACAGAAGACTGAAGTCGTTGCAGGTACAGTACGACACAACTAAGATTTTAATTAATTTTAATTTAAATTTTTGAACTCAAGTTTTAATCTATTCTATTATGTAATGTATCCCAATTAATTTGTTATTGTTATTTTTATAGTTTTAATTTATAATTGTTTTTCTATTCCAATTCAATTGATGTTTTTTGTATTTTAGTTTAACGTGACATTCTGAATTCAATGTAAATTTTGCAAATTTTAATTTTGTTATTATCATAATTATAATTCCATTTTAGTTTTTTATTATTGATTATACAAGTGCTGTGCACGCCTATAAGTGACGAATTCACCGCAAAACTGTCGAAATACAATATATTTTTAATGTAGTGATCTAGTGAATAAGTCGTTGGTGTGTCATTAAATAAATAAATAAATAAAGATGTAAAGTTTTGATTGATTGAATTTTGGTTGATTTTAATTTAAGAAAAAAAAATGTATATTATTCACCTTTACCGAAAATCCTACACGGACATTTTGATAGGTACTATTTTTCATGTAAAATACAAACGACTGACTGACTGACTGAAAACATTTGCATTTTGCACCCAGGTAAACATTTAAAGGAAAAATATATAAATACATTTATTTCTTTTCTATTCCCCCTCGTCCCAAGGAAGTTTCTACTTCGCAAATCAGGAGTCTTATCACTAAATAAAATTATTATCGGTGTGAATCCAATTAAATCACTAGATTGGAATAACCCACTGAAGTGGAAACGTCTGCTTTTCCATAATTTACTCTCTTACCTCGATAGTTTTTATTTTCATCCAATTTGCATAAGCTTAATGACAAAAATAACAAATCATTTACAAAAAGAAATGTCTGTCTGCATATTTTTAATGAACTGCTTCAATCCGTATAAGTGTTGTATAATGTTGAT
Organism: Lithophane semibrunnea; assembly: GCA_947363905.1. Taxonomy (NCBI): domain Eukaryota; kingdom Metazoa; phylum Arthropoda; class Insecta; order Lepidoptera; family Noctuidae; genus Lithophane; species Lithophane semibrunnea. The sequence goes on along the minus strand of OX376186.1, from coordinate 1,847,542 downwards.
TTACGAAATACCTATACAATCTAATTCTTGATAAGTAAATGCTAAGGACATAAGAAAATAGTTATGTAGTCACGAACATAAATATTGCCTAACTACAGGTAGATAATTATGTTTTTGCAAAAAGTTTTGCATATAACGCGTGAGGATACCAAAAAATTCGAATCAATTCTATCTGCATAATAATTTCGAAGAATTTTAGATAGTAAGGTCGAATGATTTTCAATACATAGCGTTGTTTTCAAAAACAAAGGATTACTTGTATATCTACTGGCATTTTTGTTATTTCAATCAAGATAGAAGATACGCTTCGGAACATCTTATGTGCAAAGGTTGAAATAATGAAGTTATTTTTTTCATGAACAGCTATTTATTGCCAATTAATTTTAATTCAAGATATTATCTAAATCTTAGGGACCTTCCGACAACGACAAAGATCAGTTTATGATCTATATAAAAACTGATCTACAGGATGTAAGGGTAAACACTCTTGTCATTCAAACCATGGGTACCTAGTTGACTTAAATATAAAAATAAATGACCGAACACAACAAAAATAAAACGGTATTTTCATTAAAAGATTTTAAAAAGTTTCTATCCGACTCCGTGCTCGCTAGCGAAAGAGCTGACTGATTGAGGAAGGGGATGCGCTCGCGGCCGGTCAGATCACATCCCGCAACCCCCGCCCGTGTTGAGACGCAAGTTCGTTGCCCTAGCGCATAGGGCAACGAACTTGCGTCTCTGGTGGTTAAATTTAATTTAAAAAAAAAAAAAAAGTTGTCATTTTCCATTGATTTTACGTTCTATAAATGAAACCAAACTACTGGTTGCAAGGATAACGGCATTTACCCTAACACCCTGTATATAACTGATCTATATAAACTGATCTGTATATATCTGACTGACTAACGAATCAACGCGTAATCTATATACTACTAATGTGTGATTTCATCTTTTATCCGTGGAATAAAATTGTCGTCTGACAGTTTTTGTATGGAAAAACTGTCAAAAAATCAAAATTTATTCGCAGGATAAGACTTATACTCGGAATAAAAGTTTGGTGAAATTCGCCCTAAGTGTGGCAAGAATCTTGATAAACAACTTAAATTAAAAAACCCTCGACACATAAAATAAAATCCTCTAAAAACTTTATCAAAGATGCCCTTTTAGTTTATTTATTGTAAAAGATTTACGAATAAGAGCCGGGACCAGCGTCTTAAAGTACTTTCTCGATGTCTCGATTTTTAATAGTTGGTCACCTATCCACGATCGACCCGTGCGTTTGTTATTATTTAGCAACAAGCTCCTTCAATACTAAAACTGTCAAAACCATTTGATACGTGACCAAATAACTAAAATACCACTTGGGGATTTCAATGGCGATATATTGGGGAATCCCTCTACACTGTGACCGTGACTGTCTTTAATGATATTCAATACAAGGACCTATTGTGATAACTACTGAATGTTGTATCGTACGCCGAAAGAATTACTGAATTCCAATAATCTAGAAACAAGCTGAAAAAAAAAAGTATATTTCACATAAACCTACATGGGGAAGAAACGTGCAAAACTAGGTGCACGGTTCCAATTATTCATTTCCTTTGGAAAAGAGTTGGAAAGAAACTCCATGGTTACTATTTTAAAAACAAATACCTCGGCGACAGAGCTGTGCTCGTGTGAAAATAGAGAAAATGAATTTGACATGAGACATAACTAGATCGATGTTTCACCCCCTATACTGCAACGTTCATCGAAATCGTTAGAGCCGTTTTCGAGAACGTGATTACAAATAATAACGAGCTTCCGCCAGGGGCGGCACGAGCTTGATATTGATTTATTGATTTGATTGATATTGCTATTTCATATAAATAAATAATTGTTTGACAACGGTGTCTTCTCTTCAATGATACCTTTAAATAATTATTGATATCTTTAAAAATTACTAGCGTTTGCCCGCGGCTAATAAGTATCCTATTCCAGATTATGCTCTACCCCTGTGCCGAATTTTATCAAACTACTGTATCAATTTTCATGCTGTTTTCACCAATGGATAGAGTGGTTTTCGAGAAAGGTTTTAGTATATAATAACCGAAATAAACGCGCGTGAAGCCGCGGGCATCAGCTAGTAATATATATGTAGTTAGGAAGCGAGGGGCTATCCTATATAACTAATACTATAAATGCCATGAAAACATGTTCAATTAATTCAGCAATGAATAGAGAGTCGCTGTCGTATTCCTTCGCTTTGACACAGGTTTCCTGAGAAATGAATCGTCTGTAGAAACTGATTGGTTTTTATTTTCTTTTGAAATGTAATTACATGAAAACGATCTGTGTACGGTAATTTAATTTTGTTTTCTGCTACAAATTATAATTACGGGTATCTTAGTAGAGGCTAAGAATTATGAAAAATTGAGGGACAATTTATTTATAACTTTATTTGATTGATATTGCTATTTCGTATAAATAAATAATTGCCTATGTAGGATCTGTGAGTGGGCCGTAATCCAACATTTTTAATCCATCTTACAAAAGTTTGTTTGACAACGGTGTCTTCTCTTCAATGATACCTTTAAATAATTAGCTTATGCATAATTATCTTATAATGTTCCCACTGCTGGGACACAGGCCTTGGCTCTGTGAGAGGGAGCGGGCCGTAATCCGCCACACTGGCGCCTTGCGGGCTGGTAGATGGCACATGTCTTCGAATTTTTTGGTTCTAGGACATGTCGCTTTCCTTCACCGTTTTCAGAGCAGTGGTGATGAAATAATTCACACAGAGTAAAACGCCATTCAGGGTTCAAACCTACGACATACGTGGCCGTTACCACCGGGCCACCACTACTCGCAAGATTAGCAGCAAACGATAATGGAGTAATCTATTTCCATCATTTAAAATTAAGTCGCTTTTCGTGTCTGTCTGTAACCGTGTTGTTCTTCTCCTACACAACGGATTTGAAGCGGTTTTCACCATCATTTGAAGAATTTATTTCGGAAGATTTATGTGTAGGTACCTCATCATTCTCCTGCCGTTATTCTAATTTATTTGCGTCGGCTCAACATGTCTTTTTCTTCCATACTTCTCTATTAGTCGTCATCTCGGTAGTCACCCCCTTTCTAGCCATATCATATTACACACAGTCCATCCATCGTTTTTTTGTATCGTGTCTCTACAATACATTAATAATAAACTTAAATATACATAAAATAGAAGAAATATCGATATTTTGCCAAGTTGGAAAAAAACATAAATAGCAGCATGGCATTTCGTCACATCGGCACATTCACATGACCTAAGGAAAGCCTACGAAACCTATATGACCGTTAACCTTAAGGCCAATAGCGGTGTTGTCCCCCATTGCGCATGCTGGGGCCCATGAAATGACCATAAAATAAACGTTAAGGCGCACTATGTTGTAAGGCTAGTGCATGTGCGTTTTAATATGCTCTGCAGGTACAGAGCAAAACGCTGACGCGTTGTGCAATAGGACAGACACCTGTCTGTCCTATAACACAGCGCATCAGCGTTTTCCTGATAGGATAGTTTCCTGGTTTAAGGTTTTAATTAGGACTAATTAAAGTCGAAAGTCGAAGTCGAAAGATAGCATAAATGATCAGCCTATACTTTTCCCATTGCTGGGACACAGGTCTCCTCTCTGTGCGAGGGAGCAAGCCGTAGTCAACCACAATATTTCCGACATGCACAATATTTTTTAAAGGACAGGTAACTTACGTTTTATTAATAAGCTTTGTCTTTATTGTTTCAGCGCGTGGCACAAATCCAGACTGATATTGATAATTTTCTCGTGGATAACCGCAATAGCAATATCTCGTTGCCTGGCCTGGGAATCGAGCCCAGAACTCCACAACATGCTGCACTTGACCAACAAAACAGTCTATTCAACTACGCATCTTTACAAAAAGCAACGACTTAACCTCAATACGTAGAGAAAAGACGACTGCGAATATTGTGACAGGCCAATTAGAATGCTCTTAGCAAATTACCTACTATAAATATTATATAACACGTGTTATTTCATATAAAATTTTATATTTATTACTTGAAGCATAATAATGCCTCGTTCTTATCCAAAAACGGATCGCTATCAAAACGTTCGGATTTGAATTTTGGTGTCTGTGATCTTACCCAATGATTTTGATAATGGTTCTTTTTAAAATAGGTACATAATTAATTAAACTAGTGCGACAAATAAAGACTACGTTATCGTTATTAGATATTGTAGATATATCAAGACTCCTAAAATAAATTATGGATCTTTGTTCTCAAATTCAAATAATTTATTTTCTCTTCAAAGACAATTTCATAATTATATTTGAACAAGCCTAAACACAGGTTTGTGCGAAACTGGTGTCTGTACTAGAAATAGCTGTATAGCAGATCACTAGGGTCACAATCAAAAAGCGCAGTAAGTACCATACAATTTCATTATATGTACCTAATTGACGCATCAGTATTTTGTAGATATCACAAACAGTTTTTAATTGCCAAGTATTTATAGTCAGCACCAAAATTTTTATTCCTTACTTCTTGTTATTGCTTATCTACGAAAAAGTTAAAATCCAATTATTTAGTACCTATTAGTACCTGAGCAAAGAATTTCATAGAAAAAATATTCTGAACATTTTCAAAGATAAAATTGTTTGAAGATAAGAAAATTTCTCCGGGCAAAAGCACAATTATTGTTATCTGTACAAGGTTTTCATGGAAAATTGTCTGCGAAGGTTATTCTGAGCACGTCTAGACGATCTTAATACCTTTTTGTTTTTGATAATTTACCGGATATTTTGATAACGATCGATGAAACGGCAGTCGAGTGGTATCAAAGTCAAACATTTCAATGGATAGATACTTTTAAAATAAAAGAATTACTGAGAAAAGAAAATTGCTCGAACTTAAATTTATGTTTATAAAGAGGAGAACGGAAATCTGCCTGATTGTCTTTTAAATTAAAACATTCAGGTATTATTGAATTTAAAGACTAAAACTTTAACAAATCGGAGTGTTTTGGACCTATTCGGTTAGATTTATTTATTTACTAGCTGATACCCGCGGCTTCTATTGTATACTAAAACCTTCCTCGAGAACCACTCTATCCATTGGTGAAAACAGCATGAAAATCGGTGCAGTAGTTTTTGATTTTATCGCGAACAGATAGACAAACAGCAACACTGCGGAGGACTTTTTTTATAAATGTAAGGATTTTAGTCAAAGAACTCAAATATTACTATCTTTTTGAAAACTGTTATTATTTTAATGCAATCGATCGATTAGTCAAAAAGGTTAGCCATAATGGATTAAACACGTTTTAATAAAATAAATATTTAAGTACCTACCTAAGTACTACTGACACTGATCATCTACTTATAAAGTCTACTTGTAATAATTCTTACACAAGTAAAAATTGTTAATAATATTATGCAAATAATCCTAATTAAAACGTGTTAATAGAAAAACAACATTGCCCATAGCGCCAATTGTTTCACCCCTTTTAAACTACACTTATAGGTATCTGTAATATTTATGGTGTACATACCATAGAGTATTCTATTCTATTTTATACAGTGCTGTTCTTATTTAAACACAATTTATTTTATTTCTTATTCTTTAAACGATAAAATCAAATACCCATTATTTATGAAAGGACTTTGGTTGACTCATAAATTCCAATAAGATTTCGAAAAAAAAATTATTTGATTTTATATCATAACATTACATAACATGACGCTTGTAATCCCTGAAGGGTTAGGCAGAGAGAAGAGTCTGGATACTTAAGCATAACTAGCGAAATGTGGGTGAGTGGTCTTATAATTTTCATGAGTATGGGAGTCCCTTAAATATTTATTTGATTTTGTTTTTTAGTATTTGTTGCTATAGCGGCAACATAAATACATCATCTGTGTAAATTTCAACTGTCTAACTATCACGGTTCATGAGATACAGCCTGGTGACAGACGGACAGATAGACATACAGACGGACGGACAGCCGAGTCTTAGTAATAGGGTCCCGTTTTACGGAACCCTAAATATTATCTTTTTATAATATTAGGCCTATGGAATGCGGGTTCCTAAATCTTCGCATACTCGTAAAACTCACATGGCAATTATAGAAATCGCATTATACAATTCAGTTGATTGAAACTCAATCAAAACATGTTTGTAAGACGTAGATACCACGTTTACTAAATATTTAATTGGTGTTACTCAATAGTTATGGTACATTGCTTGGCTGCGTTATTTCACGCATTTTTTAGGCTTAGACGAAAAATTGTATGTGGAAAGGTGTAAGGAACTAGTTTGTTGTCAGGACATAAGGTGAAATTCTGTGAAATCGAGAAAAATCACTTAGTGTTGTTCTACATCTCTGGATCAGAACGGTGTAGCAAAACATCGAGAGGAAACCGGCATTACCTAGACCATTCTAAGATATGTGACATTCACCATCTCTCAACGGCCTCTGTGGTGGATTACAGCCCACTCCCTCTCGCAGAGAGGAGGCCTGTGTCCCAGCAGTGGAAACATTATAGGCAAATTATTAATGTTTGGTTCACTCTATGCTGTCTATTAACTATTTATTGTAGGCATGGCAATGGTATGTATACCAAACATACTGGTCAACGAATTACTTGGTACTTAATTATAACTTGGTAAATTCCTATGAAATTTAGTCCACGTGGAATAGGCAGACATCTTTGTCACAATCAACGTGGATATTGAATGCAGAAGAAACCCCCTACTGGTGCTAGAGACTACGTGGACTATTGAACAATCTCATTGGCTATTCTGATACCCCTAGGCTTCTTAAGGTTGATGCGCTAGGGTAGCCCGCGAAATTCAAATTTTCTTACGTTTTTTGCAATTTGCAGGTCAGTATCAGGTTGTATGTTGATCTAAATATTATTAGCGCTCGTAACAAATATAGATTTACTGAATTATAAACATAAAAATCAGCAATACAACTCTCTAAGCTCATGAAAGTGTATTGAATGACTATTTCATGAAATCATGACATTTGGCACTTTCATGAACTTAGTGAGTTATAAACATTAAATTCAGCAATACAACTCTCTAAGCTCATGAAAGTGTATTGAATGACTATTTCATGAAATCATGACATTTGGCACTTTCATGAACTTAGTGAGTTGTATTGCTGATTTTAATGTTTATAATTCAGTAAATCCATATTTGTTACGAGCGCTAATAATATTTAGATCAACATACAACCTAATACTGACCTGCAAATTGCAAAAAACGTAAGAAAATTTGAATTTTTTGAAGAAAATTAATTTCGCGGGCCACCCTAGCGCATCCCCCTTAATGGATAACGCGTTCGAGGCTTGGCCACCGAAGCCTCCTTTGTTTTAGTGGCAGTTGGATATTGGTCACCAATAATCACGATGAAAGGGGAGCATTGAGAGATTGTTAGAGGAATTAGCAACAATCTCAGGTTCCTATTATGCGGTTTCTGCTCAACAATATCCTGCACAAAGGACTGCAGTAAAAAAAAAAAAAAAAAAAAAGCAAAGAAAAGACTAAAAAAAAAAGCAAAGATTATAAAGAGATGGATATATCGCTGCGATGTCGTGTGGTTGCGTTGCGTGTGCGCGAGAGACTATAATAATATAGTACAGTATGTAGGCTCAAAATAATTATGGTTTCTACGGCATCTGCGATACACGGAAACTTAATTGTAGCGGCCAACTCAGCAATGATAATTATGAAAAATATTTTGAAGTCAATTTTAAGGAGTTTAAAAAAAAATAGTACGAATTTTAACATGTTTAACCGGGAAACTTAAGTGGAACTATTATTCAGTCGTTAACATAAAATACTTAAATAGTTGAAACATTGGAATCAATTCTGTTGGATATAGGTCTCCAATCAGACCCACACCATCTAGGCTACCACTTGAAACATTGCGACTTACCCTGCCCTTGATTCGTACGTCGATAGACACAATGTAATGACATTATGTAAGAAGCTAATAAGTCCCTTTGTCAGTCATTTGTCATTGTCCAACATCTTGGTCCTCAGTCGACCGCTAAAGATAATCATTATAATGACGCCTGACAGTCTTTTGCCATAAGTGGGTACTTTCGCTACAATACCGTGGCCGAGATTTTTAAGGCAGATTTTTCAATTGTCAGATAACTTTTATCTGATGAATAAATATGGTGGTTTGACAGCTTTGGAACAGTTAATATGTTCACCATTACCTAATGATAATTCGGTAAGTGTAGGAATTCGTAACACAAAAGAGACGTGTTGCTGGGCAGTTAGTTGCGTTATTTCATAACCTTCTTTGAATTAATCTCAACGAAGAATCAGTAAAGCAACATTTTTGGGAATAGACCATTCTCTTTTTGACTTTCAAAAGTGTCTAAACGAAGTAAATAATGAATTTTGAAATGTTCGATGCGTTTTGGTGTTGTTTTGTAAGACTTTCAAAAATCCGTTTACAAAAAACGTTTATTGAGGTAAAACCCGAATGTAAAACCTACACAGAACTTGATTGGTCGAACACAATTACAAAAAAAAAACAACCGACTTCCAAAAAAAAGTGAAAAATAACTTTAATTTCGGAAGTCGGTGTCTTTGCTTTTCAATTTTCGTTTTTTGCCACCGACTTCCGAAATTAAAGTTATTTTTCACTTTTTAGTTGTGGTAACTACCCCACACAAATTCGTTTACCGTTGTCTGCTATGTGACGGAGTCAATTAACATGTCATCAACATCGCAAAGTGGGAAAACTACGTAATTATTGAAGCTAACTCAAAAACTACGCAAGCAAAATTAATAAAATTTATATGGGACCACCTCTGAAGCATGACCTACCAAACAAAAAAAGAATCATCAAAATCGATTCATAATTGGCGGAGTAATCGGGTAACATACACACAAAAAAAAAACTCCTCCTTTTTGAAGAAGTCGGTTAAAAATAACTAGCTTTTCCTCGAAATCCGGGCAATTTACACATTTTCACACCGCTCTCGGTATAAACTGTTTGGAAATACCGGTGACGGAAAAATTACCGTATTTTTTCGACGGTTTTCAACGGTCAAGGGAATTTAAAGTTGGTCGGAGCTCTAGCGGGCAGTAGCGAAATACAATCAGTGCACATGACGTTCACGTCAAGGTTCATTGAATACTTGTTTTAACCCCAAGGGCTTTTTCACGTACCCGTATCTCCATGTCACACAAATATTTGGCTATAGGTACTATCAAAAAAATATTTGAGATTGACCACAAAATTATTGCGATCGACCGTACACGGTTACATTTCATATCATTAACCACGTATAGCTTTGAAATGAAGTAATTAAATAGCTGGTATTTAATGCAATAAGTTTATGATGCTATTATATTATATGTATATTATATAATTATGTGGTAATGGCCACTAAGAGGCATAAAGACTAGATATTGTGAGACATACATACTCGACATTAAAACTGTTAATAGATAATATTATAAGATTTGGCATACTTAAAGCTACGCTAAGGATATTATAATGTTACCAAATGAAATAATAAAAGAAAATGGCTGCATGTCATATTATTGATATTTTCCCCAACCTTTTCTGCGTTTTTTTTTGCGTCAAGTCTTACTGCAAAGGAACTTATTTTCTTTCTTTATTTTTAAACTGAACCTTGACACATGGGCTATAATGTGGCTATGCAAAAGCTTTTATTAATTCATTGCAATGTAACCCTTAAATGATTGTTTTAAAGTATAAACATTTAAGCTTCTAATTGACATTTAAGTTTCTTCGTGAAAGGGTAAAAGTATTGGAATCGCAATGTTATAAAGACTACCTGAACTTAACCGAAAAATCTATTAAAGAAAACCCTAAATATTTTTGGACCTTCGTTAAAAAACGACACCACTCAAATGCAGTTCCGAGCACTTTAAACTATAATAGCGAAGCGCTGCGTACCGGAGAAACAATATGCGAAGCGTTTTCTACGTACTTTCACTCTACATTTCTGGATACTAGCCCTAGTCATGGAATTTATACACTCCCGCCTTTTACTGAATCTTCCAGCCTATCTGACATATGTAGCATCACAGTGACCGTTGAAGAAGTTTCTAACTTACTTTGCAAGTTAGATACTACTAAAGCGGCTGGCCCGGATAATATTTCATCCAAATTTCTTGTACGATGTTCAAATTCGATTGCCCTACCTATCTTGATGCTCTTTAGGAAATCCTTGGATGCCTGTGTTGTACCTGCACTTTGAAAGTCGGCTTTCATAACGCCTATTCATAAAAAAGGAGTCAAAACCGAAATTGGAAACTACAGACCGATATCCAATCTCTGTATTGTGGCATCATATTGTGAATATTTGAAAGGGTCATCTATAACCAGGTGTATAGTGCTCTTAAAAATTCGTTCAGTTCCTTTCTGCATGGTTTTTTGAATGGAAGGTCTACCGTCACCAATTTAATTCTGCTCAATGATTTTATTACTGACACCATGGATAAAGGTAGGCAGGTTGATGTCGTTTATACTGATTATAGTAAAGCTTTTGATCAGATTGACCATCAGATCTTACTATCTAAGTTATATGGTATGGGAATACGAGGTGACTTACTCATGTGGTTTTCTTCTTATCTGGAGAACAGGTCTCAAGCAGTAGTATTAAGCAATTATATGTCTGGTTGGGTACTTGTCCCCAGTGGAGTCCCCCAGGGTTCATTGCTCGGACCATTACTTTTCATTATCTATACCGGATGACATTTTTTACCGTCTCGAGCATAATCAGGTGTGTTGTGTAAGTGGAACAGAAGCCATACCCGAGAATATTTGCTTAGTACCATTGAGATTGTACAGGTTCGGAATTTCCTTCAAAAATCATGAAAACTATCCATCCTACGGCCCGTGCGTAAAAACGAATAATAGCCAAAATAGGAGATAGTAAACGGCGTAGGCTGCGATGGCGCATGAATGATAGTTGTACGTGTGTGCGAGCGAAACGCACGCACATTTCTTTTGCGTAGAAACCTAGTAAGCGGCCGCCCCTCGCATGGTACAGTCGTGTTGAAAACGTTTCTAAAATCAACGCAATAACATTTATAGTCCACTTACTAATAAACTAAGACAAACCTGATCTACAAATAAAATGAACACAATACCCAAAAATTCTCAAACATACAATACAAATACCCAATTGACCAAATAAGCCTCACACCAAAAGAATAAGTAGTAAATAGGTAATAACTTAACACAAGTAAGAAAACTTAACCTACCTAAAATAATAAAACACAACAAATACTTACGTAAGTACAAATAAAAACCCCACCAATTTACCAATTAAAAAGATAAAATAATAAGTAAACCTATCCTTACAAATAAAACGAAAACAATAACAAAGACTCGGAACGAACTTTTAAAACAATCTAAGTAATCTTTTTTAAATAATTCGAAACAATAAATACTTGAATAAGCAAGAATACTCGACTGTACTTCATTCAAAATGAAAAGGACGTGCATACATGCGGGAGCGAGAACATTGACAGAATGTTGTTCGGTCGACCCGTTGCTAAGTAACGTCGGCGCGCCTACGCACACACACGTACATAGAAACTTGATGTGTGCGTGAGAGTTCACTTACCGGGGTTCACGTACGAGAGCCGAGCAGCTGAGCGGTACTCGCGCGCGGGCGACACGACCGACAGACGCGCACGCGCATTGCGCGCATTTTACAAAAAATGAACTTCGGTCTGTACCTACCTTTTTAGCGATATCGCAGTAGGTAATTATTGTTCAAAATGTTTCGTTCTAAACATAAACTAGCACGTCTTTGCATATTGTTCGGTAAACTTCGAGGCGTGTCTCTATCACTTTTCAAAACATTAAAAGCGTTTTAAATTATTCGCTGTTTTAAATCACTAACGCTTTGAGCTTCTTCGGTATACACTAAACGTCAGACTAAACGTTTTAGGTCGGCCCACAAATAAAAGTCAAGGGGTGTTATGTAGGTCTGGTGACCTCGGCCGCCAGTTCACAGGTGCACCGCGACCTATCCACTTATCACCAAATTGACCATCGAGATACGCGCGCACAGATCGTTTGTAGTGAGCTGGACATCCGTCATGCTGGAAGTACATGTCTTGCATATAGGGATCAGGAACGTCTTGCAACATGGTGTCAATGACAGAACGGTTCTGCACCCAGTGAGAAAACTCCATGCGGGGTCCGAGGGGGAATTTGAGGAGAACGGATACCGTTCCTTCGCAGCGACTGAAGATTTTCTTCTTCTGCGTACATTCGCCTTGCACTGGCTGTTTTCACCAAACAAGATACTCTACGTTAGAATATTCGTACATGTTTAGATACGACAAATATGACCGGGTGCACGATGCATACGTGGAAACAAACAGCGCGACGTCACGCCGCCGTGACTAATCGCAGGTGACTGAAGCTCGGGACGCGGGTGGGCGGGGCGATGCGCGAGCGAGCAGCTCCGGCGCGGCGGCGGCGGCTCAAGCGCCTGGTGATATCAAAGAAGCCGACGGCAAGTGCGGCGAGTACCTATCGGCCGCAAAGGAACGTATCTAATTCATTGATAAATTCCGTGCATTTAGTAGGGTGCGTATGATTTGAATTTCGATATTTTTTCATGGATTTATTAAAAAAAAAAAAAAAACTGTTTTTATTGTTTTTGTATTAAAAGTTTACTACAAATGGGTAGTATTTTTAGATAAATCAATTTGTTTAAAGGGTATAAAAAAAAAAAAAAATTTAGTTGACTATGCCATTGGCTTCTACTCCGTTCACCTACTACACCCTATGTTTGTCGAGACGGTAAAAAAAATCATCCGGTATAAACGACATCAACTCTTGCTTGATTTCATCAAAACTGTTGTGTTTTGCTGACGATATGAAGATCTATGCCACAATATCATCACATGCGGATGTGATTGCTCTTCAGGATGATTTACGTCGTCTGGAGGCTTATTGTCGTGGGAGTAAGCTTGATCTTAACCCCGCTAAATGTTCGGTTCTAACATATTCTCGAAAGCGATCAATTATACCTTCATCGCATATCTTGGGTGATCAAGTACTACCTAGAACGAATTGCATCCGAGATCTGGGAGTATATCATGATTCTAAGCTTACGTTTGAATCTCATGTCAATGCTATAGTCGCTAAAGCATCTAGAGCACTAGGTTTCATCATGTGGCTGTCCAAGTGCTTCACGCAAGCCAAAACTTTAAAAATTCTCTACTGTAATTTTGTAAGAAGCCACTTGGAATACGCGTCTGAAATCTGGAATCCATGCTATCACAAGTACATTGATCGTATAGAGAGCATCCAGAAAAGGTTCATCAAGTATTTATGTTATCATCAGAAAGTGCCCTACCGGTCTGAAGAATACCTCAACATCTGTAAGAAGTATCATATATTACCCCTAATAAATCGGCGAGCAATCTCATCAAAAAAGACTGCATTTCATTATTTAAAATTTTCAATAATTCAATTAATAACTCCGATATTCTATCCAAATTTTATTTCAACGTTCCCGGGAGGTCGAAGCGATGGAACGCACCGTTGCGTGTTCCATTTACCTCTACAAATTACAGAAAAAAATCATTTATAGTGCGTGCAAGTAGCAACTTTAATATCATGTGTAAACAGCATGATTTTGATCCATTCATAACAGGTGTGTCCTCGGCCAGAAAGTGCCTGAGCCTTGACTTTTTTAAATAAGTTTTTATGTGTTCAGTTTTTATTCTTCTATTGAATATAAAATGTGAATTTAGTTTAAGCTCCAATGTTATTCTGTAATTTTTTTCTTTTTTCTGGTAGCTGTGTTGTGTAGTTCACACACTTTCTTTCTTTTCGTTCTGTTTTTAGAAGTGATGACTTTTAATTGGCTGTCAGTCTCACATACAGTTTTATTTTTCTGTTAATTTTAGCTTTAAGTCATCCATAGTGAATAAATAAATAAATAAATTGGAATGACTGCCGAGTGTTGTATCAAACTTGTGACGTCATTCGTCATCAGCGTAATGTTACCTTAAGCAGTCTGCTAGACATATCTTTTCAATTACAAGTCATTTAGCTGGATTCTCGGCTTTCCCATCCAGCTGCACAGCCACCCCGCGAAAATCGTCGCTGAAGATTTTTTCAATACAACATAATTCATATTGCCACCAATTTTACTAGCATTACAGCATCTTCACTATCGCCTGTCTTACAGTACACCACAGTCCTGACCACTCATATGGTACTGTTACGTGATCTGACCGCAGGAATTTGGTGGCTGACCGCAAAACATTTGTTTGTCAAAGTTAATGACGCTTTTGAGCTGATTTGATTCTTCGTAGCTTGTATCGACTGCGTCTTCGTAAATTGTATCGACTGCCTCATTGGTCTAGTGGTCGCAAGTGCTACTGCTGAGCAAGAGGTGCTAGGTTCGATTCCCAGGTCTGGCAGTTTTAATGGGGAATTTCTCAGTAGCAGCCCGGAATCCAGATTTGTGCCCGCCGGTTGATCGCCCAATATTACATGGAACTTAAACATAACTGGTGAAATGTGGGTTTACTTCCTAACCCTGCGGGGATCACAGGCGTGGTGTTATGTTAGGTTTTATTTGTAGTAATATCCCACTGCTGGGCAAAGTTCTAACCAAGTCCTTCCAAGTACTTACTCTTTTATGAACGAACCAACGAAATAAGAAATGAACCTACTGAGGTTCATTCATGTACCACGGAGCACTTTTTATTGTATTATTGTTATATTTTATTCTTTAGCATTATACAGCCGTCCTGTTCTTTTTAATTTATTTTTGCAGGAGCGCCTGCGTCTCTTTATTTGTCACAGCTGCAGCGATGCCATGGAGTACGATAGACACTAAATGCAAGTAACAGACACTAAAAGATCCTGACACGCGGATTACAATAATTTTATTACATATTTTTTTAAATTTATAACTGCCCATGGCACCATCACAATGGGACCTATAAGAATACCAGCGTGTGACACTTATTTTCAAGTGTCGCAGCATCATGCTGAGATTTGGTATTTTGGTCTGGTACAGGACTTTCTGTTTTTACTTTCATTTGTGTGTTTAATTTGTGATTTTCTACGGAACCCTCCATTGTGCGTGGACCGACACGAACTTGGTCGGTTTTTGTGACTACACACTACGCTACAGCTGGGGTCGACGACCCCATAAAAAAGTAATCAAATGAATTTATTTGTTGTTTTATCATGTTTGATAGGATCCCGTGGGAATATCGAGATAAAAAGTCCTATGTTCTATTCCAGGTCATGGTCTACCCCTGTGCCAAATTTCATCCAAATCCGTTCAGCCATTTTAGCGTGAAAGCGTAACAAACAAAC
Organism: Lithophane semibrunnea; assembly: GCA_947363905.1. Taxonomy (NCBI): domain Eukaryota; kingdom Metazoa; phylum Arthropoda; class Insecta; order Lepidoptera; family Noctuidae; genus Lithophane; species Lithophane semibrunnea. The sequence continues at coordinate 1,832,171 of OX376186.1, read as the reverse complement.
ACACAAACTCACTTTCGCATTTATTATTTCTACTAGCTTCTGCCCGCGGCTTCACCCGCGTGGTATTTCGATAAAAAGTAGTATTTTATCAAAATCCGTTCAGTGGTTTAGGCGTAAAGGTAACATACAGACAGACAGACAGACAGATAGACAGACAGACAGAGTTACTTTCGAATTTATAATATTAGTATGGATTTGTTCATTATACAGGTTGTCAGGGTAAATACCGTTGTCACTCAAACCATGGGTAGTTGACTTAAATATAAAAACAAATGACCGAGTAACAACAAAAAAACCGTTATTTTCATTAAAAGATTTTGAAAAGTTTCTATCCGACACCGTGCTTGCTAGCGAAACAGCTGACTAACTGAGGGAAGGGTCGCGCTCGCGGCCTGACAAGTCACGTCCCGCACCCACCGCCCGTGTTGAGACGCAAGTTTGTTGCCCTGGTGCAAAGGGCAACGAACTTGCGTCTTTTGTGGTAAAATATCGTAAGAAAAAAAAGAAAAAAAATGTTGTAATTTTCCATTGATTTTACGTTCTATAAATGACACCAAACTACTGGTTTCAAGGATAACGGTGTTTACCCTAACACCCTGTATAGATATTTGTTTGTTTGTTAGATATCGAAACCCATCACGTCTGCTGAGTTTCACTAGCTAACTTAATTTGACCTTGTATGGCTAATAATGTCAGTCTTTGTGCTAAACACTCACGATTTCTGCATCGTTAAGCGGTTCAAACCGCAAGAATTTAGCGGTAAACCGCAAAGCATGATTGTAATACTCGTTGTTGAGTGTAGTGGGACACTAGCTTAAGCATACTTAATTTAGTTGTCATAATTTTTTGTAACTAGTGTTTTGATTACTATAAAACCGGCTTCAAAATTGAAGTTCATTCAACTGTTTTTTTTTTGTGTGTTTGGCATGTATATCGAATCTGACATTAAGGTACGAAACCGTAATGTCAGATTCGTCATTATGTAATGTATTTGTTTTAATTTTCCTTCCCATACCAGCCGGTCTATTCTGTAAACACATCACCGTGAAAACTTAGGTGAAGTGAGCTGTCAATCCCTAGCGTCACGTGGCGTGATTCTCACTTTAAGCTCACTTCACTTAAGTTTTCACGGTGAGACTTTTCAGAATAGAATACCACCTGCAGGCAGCAGGCATTTAAAAAAAAATCTTTATGTGTTTACGGGGGTTTGTTCATATTTGAACTCACCCCCGTAAGAATAAACATGAAAATATACACATTTTTGAAGATATTTATCATAATCACTTTTGCTACCCTTGATCAATCCATTGCAGCATAAAATCCTCCGTTTTGTGCCATAATACGGATTATGGCCAAATGTCAATTCAATTACATACCAAATCAAAGAGCAAGCCACTAGACCTTCACAACAACTGGCTGATTATCCAATAACATCCTTAGTAATATTATAAATTCGAAAGTAACTCTGTCTGTCTATCTGTCTGTCTGTATGTTACCTTTTCACGCCTAAACCACTGAATGGATTTCAATAAAATTTTGCGTGGAGATAGATGGCATCCCGGGGAAGGACATAGGCTACTTTTTATCGACATACAACGCGGACGAAGCCGCAGGCGGAAGCTTGTACTTAATATTGTAAATTCGAAATAACTCTGTCTGTCTGTGTTACCTTTTCACGCCTAAACCACAGAACGGATTTCGATAAAATTTGGCATGGAGATAATTGGCATCCTGGGGAAGGACATAGGGTTCTTTAAAAAAAAAATATTTAGGGGATGGGATCGCCATAGTCTGCGGTAGTACGTTCCCGTGTGACGATATCCGACATCCACGCAGGCGAGTTCCGCGCGCAAAGGCTAGTTAGTCCATCAACACCATGTGTAAATGACACTTAATTTGGTTCACATCCTCATCTACAACCAGGTATTAAAGAGTTACCGCAGACAACTTCTCTATGGGTTGATGGTCACTGATAAGGCAGTGGCTTCCTCGTTAGTGCTCTGTCACGTGTCTTTATGCAGTGTTTGAAGATAATCTTCTAAGTAAATGATGCACGAAGACGGAAGGATACTTGAGATGAAAAGTAATTTTGTAATGATGGGATGTAATTGGGTTTTCGAACAATGGACAGGGAAGCAGTCCGTTGGCTAGCCTCTGCCAAAAGTGATAAACGACTATGAAAGTATTGCGTATGCGTCGGTAGACCCTTATAAATCAACACGGTGGACACCATTGCCCAAAAATAGGTGCTTCAAGGATTTCAGGAAGTTACAGTAACGGGTTCGAGTTCCGGCGGCAGCATAGTGTTATTGGGTTTTTCGCGGTAGTAGTATTTTCTTTATTTTTTTTATTTTGGGAAATCATCAAATGACTTCTCCCGCTCTGGGCGGAGCGGAAGGGCGTGTCAGACTTTTACTGAATTAATACCCACCCGTGTTCCTTCAGTTGCCTGTTGCCAAGGTCCCGGTATCCCTTTCGGACTTTCCCGCAACCCTGGCAGGTCTCGATAGTAGCCCGTAGTCTGTATTTGTGCCCGATTTTAGACAATAGCCTTAATCCCCTAACCCATATTTTAAGTCCCATGGGTCTTAAACATGACTGGCGTAATTTGGGTGGAAATACAGGTACGATGAGGCAAATCAGCCTATTGGTTTCCAGAACCAGAAACACCTCATTAACTTCCAAATTCTATCCTCCAAAGTAAACAACATTATTTTAAATACAGAAAGTCGTATTAACCATGCGATTTGCGTGCGTTACATAAGCGCACGTGAAGGCGCTTACGCCGTTCCTCCACGCACGAGCGATCGTATGCTCATCATACTAATAGGCGATAAGTGTACGTTTGTGTGTGTTATAGTGAACCAGAAAGGAAGAGGAATTTGATGCATTTGAAGAAGAGCATGCACTTTATTGCAAATAAATCATCTATTAGTTGATATTTGTATCACTGTCCGGGTAGTTTGGAGGCCTCAAGGAACACAGGTATTCTTAGTACAGACTCTAGTCTTCAAAACATCAATGTATTCTTGTAAACACATTTAAGTATTTTACGAACAAATTTTTCGTTGTATGGTTGACAAGAAAATAAACGTTACAATTTTTTTTTTGAATATTTAAGTATTTCACTTCTTTGATTCTTTTGTACGGCACCTGCTGTTCCTGGCGATAGCTTTTTTTTGGGATTTAGTTTGAAGGGTTCGGGTCTTCTACTCTCTTTTCGGCAAGAGATATGGTCAAGCAGCTTACGGATAAAAGTTTAAACTTAAATATAAGTAATACCTGAAATTTCACTTTTTGAATTTAAATATTTCTAAGTAGTCCGTTCGCATGTTTTATACTTATCCTAGTTATACAGGGAAACCTATTATTAGCCATACAATACTGTAACACATATTTTGTAACATATTATTATAAATCGCTGTTGGTTGCCTAAATAAATAAAAAAAAAAAAAAAAAGTATGCGCCAATCTACAAGGTCGGAAGGTCTAAGATGTGCCGGAAGTACATTATTTTGTGTATCTTGTTTCTTTTTCGTGTAGTTAGTGACTAACGAGTTTTTATGCCGCATAAGGGCCTCTGATTTAAAATGATCTGATTCTGTCGACAAATATCTCTCAGGCACGCGATGTTTCCCTTCATCCATTTTCTACCATTGCATCCTAACGGCGGGATGGGTTTGAAAACATGAGACGATGGTTATGGCACAGTTTGTTTTTATGAATTAATCAAAATGGCGGATTATGGACGTCCATCAGAGGAGTTGAAAAAAAAAATAAGTACTATGACCTTATAGGGTATCAAAATAAAGAGCTTGAGGAGACTATTAAAAAGAAATAACATCACTAAAAGGAGGAAACTAAAATCATCATACTAACTCACAAATTTTCTTTATATTACACTGATGAGCAATATAAAAAAGGCACTGGCAAAGTGCCAAAAAAATCTAAAATTCTCCTAAACCACACAAGTTAGCTAATTACATGAAGTAAAAAAATCTTGAAAACAGTTTTATGTGTTTTTAATGCGCTATTAAACATCTTGCGTGGTTTCGGAAATATTTCATGATAAGTAAGTTGCTTTTTATATTGCTGGTCAGTGTATTATATAGATAGATAAGTAGGCTATGAGTCCAAGAACCCAAAACATCCATGAGAAGAACAGTAAACCAAAAATGTGACAAAAATGTAGAATAATAAAGTAAATTAACTTTATTTTGCTACATTTTTATCACATTTGTCTCAAAACAGACTCAAGTTCTTACTGTCATTGCGATCTATTGTTCGGTTGCACAACAGTGCGTGTTGGCACTCTGTGGTGAATCTTTTGCCACTTTTTATACTAGTCGGCTAATTGAGATCGAACTATGTACTTGTACTGCCAATAGTGATGTTATAGACAAAATACTTCTGTTTCGGATACTGTTACAATTTACGTAAGTACTTAAACAAAAACACTACCAAGTGAAAAATAACTTTAATTTCGGAAGTCGGTATCTTTGGTTTTGAGTTCTCGTTTCTTGCTACCGACTTCCGAAATTAAAGTTAATTTTCACTTTGCAGTGTATTTTTTTGAAGTCGTTTTTTTTTTTCTTTCCAAGAACATAGAACCTCCTCCTTTTTGGAAGTCGGTTAAAAATACACTTAAAACAACACAAAATAAATAGCTTTAAAATCACAATTCTTTTATAAGATTTTTTAATAATTACTCTTATTCATGGGTTACACCCACTTTCGTTATTCGATCGATAATATAAGAACAGTACATTATTGTGTACATTATAATGTATGTATCATTTTGCCGCTAAGAATCAAAATGAACAAAGTCTTACAATACTGTTTACTCTACATACTCAGCTAGCGTTAAGATTCAATATGTAATGTAAATAGGACCGACTGGCGCCCCCGTTAACCCGAGAGATCACCTCGATGCACGACCCGGCCATCGAACCCACGACCTTTGCAAAGAAAGTCGCTTTATGTAACCAGTGCGAAGCGCAGGCGCACATCTCAATTTAACCATTATTTGGCTGTTATTTATATGCTTTATCTCGTAAAATACTGGACAGATTTGAATGCGGTTTTCTAGGAAAAAATGTTTATCTTCTTAGCTAGATATAAGTGCCATCGAAATAAGTGCAGCCGTTCAAGAAATGTGAATGTATTTGAAAGTGCGAATTTTATTTTATTTATTGCACCGGGCGAGATTGTGTCCGTGGCATTAAGTTTTCTCAATATAATTTATCCGTCTGATTGTCTGTCGTATATATAATGACATAATAGTGTCCGAATTTGAGAAAAAAGTTTCAGAAATTTTTGGATTCCGCAAGAAATTTTTAACAAAAAAAAAACTATGTGTTTTAAATAGTTTACCGCAAATAAAGTTGTTATTTTATCTTTTTACAGGAATATAGGCTTTAACAATAATGAGTAGGTAAATGATAGTTTGACCATCAATTCCCTATTCTAAGCCATGCATTTGTATACGTATGTCCATGGAGTTTTTCGTCAATTGTGGACCGATACAAAAAATCTTTTTTTATTTATAATTTTTTTTCATTTATACATATTTTTTCCTATAATTAAGCTCTATTGGTGGGTTCTAGATATACTTACATAGTAAATACATTTTTATTTCCGTAATAATAATAATAGCCTAGATCAAGGGCTTGATCCAGAAAGCGGTAGGTACTCCTGGACACGGCGCGTATCGTTAGGAGATTCCTCTCTCAGAAGCCCTATTTTTTTAATAATTTTATAAAAATATTTAAAAATGTAAATAAATTAGAAATAAATGAAATTATAATACCCTTTTAAACGAGTGTTAAATCATGGTTTTTGTTCCGGGAACTCCGGGTAGGTAGCTACTTTAGATATATCTGAAACCTACCAAACTCCACGTTAATCTGTCAAGTAGTTTTCAAGTTCCGAACACGCATCACTTAAACAAACAAACATCGAAAAAACAGTGCGGAACATTAATCACGGAAAGTCGACGATACTTGACCGGTTTATAATAACTTCTTATGCTAAACAGCTGCAAGAATTTAAAAAGTAGAGAGGTGCATCTGCAATTTACGAAGTGGTTTTGCAATAATGAATTTGATTTATGATGCACATACTTTTACATGTCCTCGTTTGCATCACTGTCTGACGAAGACCGTCACTTTAATTAGTAACGCCATCAGTCCTACATAATCATCTAATCAAATAAACACACCTAACATAACATTACGCCCATATTCCCGGAAGGGTTACACAGAGGTGTATTCCCATATTTCGCCAGTTAAATTCCGTGCAACAGGGGGCATTCCCATTGCTCTGGACTCCGGGCTGCTACTGAGAAAATCCATATACGTTAAAACTCAATAACACTTCGCCTAACGAACGAATGAACGAATCGAACCTACGAGGCAGCTTATTTTTACAAGCTGCTTTATTATGAGCAAATGTATTACCCAGACGAAGATGTCGACATGTGGGATGTAGACTCGGCGATCATTGTGCATCATAGTTGATAGTAGTGCTTAAAAGGAGACGCCACCAACTGTATAATGTACATTGTACAACGTGTAATAATGAAATAAAACATTTTTGATTTGTGATAGTTGTTGCAGTCAATAACATAATAGCTAAGAGCCTCGACCTAAATCTCTGGAGGCTCTCATTGGGCCGTTGGATCAAGGGCTTGATACAGAAAGCAGTAGGTACTCCTGGAAATGGCACACGAGGTGGTTCCTCTGTCTTAGCACTGACAACCAGCAGCTTGGTCACCGTTGCGAACGCTGGTTGGCTACTATTTTAAAAGGATTATTTAAACATTTTTAACCGACTTCTTCAAAAAGGAGGAGGTTCTCAATTCGTCTGTATGTTTTTTTTTTTTTTTTTTTTTTTTTTTTTTTTTTTTTTTTTTTTTGTGTGTGTATGTTACCCGATTACTCCGCCAATTACGAATCGATTTTGATGATTCTTTTTTTGTTTGGTAGGTCATGCTTCAGAGGTGGTCCCATATAAATTTTATTAATTTTGCTTGCGTAGTTTTTGAGTTAGCTTCAATAATTACGTAGTTTTCCCACTTTGCGATGTTGATGATATGTTAATTGACTCCGTCACATAGCAGACAACGGTATACGAATTATTTGTGTGGGGTAGTTACCACAACTAAAAAGTGAAAAATAAAAACTTTTTACAAAAAAAAAAACAACCGACTTCCAAAAAAAAAGTGAAAAATAACTTTAATTTCGGAAGTCGGTGGCAAAAAACGAAAATTGAAAAGCAAAGACACCGACTTCCGAAATTAAAGTTATTTTTCACTTTTTTTTTGGAAGTCGGTTGTTTTTTTTTTTGTAAAAAGTTTTTTAGTAGGTACATTTATCAATGTTTGGTTATGAAAATCCTTTGCCCAACTATGAGGTGGAAATTATAAGTATTTATGAAGTACCCAGACCCACCGAGGACTTGACAAAACATCGAGATTTCTCAGTTACATGTAACTTTAATAATAACGTATTATACACATAAACCTATACCATGGGGTATCGTATTACCCATTTACTGGGTTGTGGAGGTCAGATAGGCAGTCGCTCCATGTAAAATACTGGTTTTCAGCTGCATCCAGTTACACTGGAAGCCGACCCCAATATAGTTGGGAAAAGGCTAGGCAGATGATGATACACATAAACCTTGGTGAAAACCTCATCAAAGTCTGTTCCGTGGTTTAGAGGAACAACGCGGACATACAGACAGTCACGAAAAGCGACTTTAATTTATAATATGTATAGAACTGTAAGTATATAGTAGGTATAGCATATTCCAGTTGCATAGTATTCCATTAACATTGCACAAAGCTAACATTTCTAACATATGAATGAAACGCCGTTTACTTACTAACACGTACTAACAATATTATCTTTACGACTTCATTTTAAGTGAAGTCGATACAACTTGACCGTCTGATTACAAAACATGGTTTATGTAACATAGTCTGAGACTTTATGTTGAAGAATCCTTTGTTAAAAAGCTGTTTAGTATATTTATGATACATTAAAAAAATAAACACAGGATTTCCTTCTGATAAGTTCCAGCTAAGTTTTCTAGCAGATAATTTCAAAGTCGCTTCCATTTTTCTTCCCGGTTTGGGATCACCACATGGGACTTTTTAATGAATATTGCAGATCCATCCAGGCCATCAATTAAGCTGCCTGCTTGTTTATTACCGGCTTTGAAAACACAACATCTTTTTATCTTATATTTCAAATCAAACTCTCTCGACGAAATATTAATATTCTGAAATAATCGTGTTCAGTCTCAGTCTGGATAGATCATGTTCTGGTTTTTTATTTGGTCAGAGGTTCTGGCACAAGGCAGGCAATCTTCAACTTTGAAACAAAACCCAATTAATCTGTATCGAGGACAATGTTCCACATCTGTCATCTCAAAATAATAACCCCAGCATCTGACACACAAACAAAATGTTGCCAAATAAAATATGTGCTATAACCATCAGCCATTTGTTGTGAATAAGTATTGCAAATAAATTGATTATAATCTCGTTTTTTAATCGATTAGAAATCTCGGCTCGGTCTCTCGTCGTTCACTTCCTATATCGTTATGTTCCCACAATTATCTTAAGGACATAGATTAATAGGTAATTAATGCAGACATGACAGTCGTGTCGAGGAGTACCTATAATTATTATTTATTGTTTTCTTTCTCTGACGGTTGCTGTATTTTTATTATGCCTTAGACCGCTCGTGCCTACACTTAAAGCTACGTTTGCCGTGGTCGGTTCGTGGATGGGTGACCATCCATTACATATCGAGACCCTTCCGTGGCACGGTACGTTGATCCCAGCTATCATTTGTAGATCTTTGACAGTAGTTACGGGTATCTAGTCAGAAGGCTTATTTTAATTTTTGATTTGTTTTTATGTTATAATTGCGGACGCTTTTAACGTGCTTTCTACATTGTTCTCACATGTATAATTTCAACATCGATGATGTAACCAATATTTTGATTTAAAAAAGTGTCCGTGGAGTTTCTTGCCCGTTCTTCTCAATAGGTACCTATTACGCTTTGGAATGGGCAACTAGCTTCATATTTCTGACTGACCGACTCCTTGACAATTCAAAAGTGCCTGTAAATGGTTTAATTGAAATAAATGCTTTGAGTTTGAGTTTGAAGGCCAAAAGTCTACCTGACAACTGACAACAACTTACCAAGGGATATCGTGTTAATCAGTAACTGGGTTGTGGAGGTCAGATAGGCTATCGCTCCATATACAATACTGGTATTCAGCTGCATCTGGTTAGAATGAAAGCCGACCCCAACATAGTTGGGAAAAGGCTAGGCAGATTGATTCTGAAGTCTCGAGAAACTACTTGCCAACGACTTAGTCCGGATCTTGATGTAACGAATTCATTATTATTAATTAACTAGCTGTGCCCGCGACTTCGTTCGCATGGATGTCGGAAAACAATAATATGTCGCTTAGAAAAGATGTACCTTCATTTAAAAAGGGGGAATCTTTCGACCAGGCCTGGTGATTTTTCCTAGTAAGAAACTGCCAAAAAACTTGTGTTTTTATTTAAGAAAATGCTTCTCTATATAAAATATTAGCGGTGGAACCACCTGGAGCGTACACAAAAAAGTTGCTAGGGTTGCTCACACGCGAAAGAGCTACATAAAGTTGGCCGTGGGAAAAGCAACCAATACTAAGATCCACCCCCGCAACGGATAATGTCTGGCCCTGAGCTTTGTTAATGGTCATGGCGTAACACAGGCTGACGGGGAATTGCACACGCTTAAAACTAAACGGGAAATAAAAACAACATCACCGGCGCCGCAACCTGTTAAGATTTCGGCTTCGATGACGTTTTGTTGGTGATTGGTGACTATGAGCCGAGTGCCGTTGCAAAGTTTGGGAGGACTTAAATTTCTGAGAAGAATTATTGGCACTCCGACATTTAAACAAATTTTGTGTGCTGAAAGACCGGGTGTGTTAAGGGATTCTAAGAACTCTACTGGATAGTGTGTGGCATCTTCTTCTTCGGGAACCGTATTTATCGATGTATATTGTTGACTTTCCCCAGAAACATGTGCCATTATTTATGTATTTATTGCTGTCCGATAGTCGAACAAATCAAATCAACCATAGGGCCTCTGCCTCGAATCTTGCGGGCAGCGGGGCGGCGGCGGAGGCGCGGGCGCGGCAGTATCTTATGCGTAAAATCAAATGGACCGGTTCTCGAAAACAGCGGCGCGGCAGCGGCGAGGCGGCGGGCAGCGAGCGGTGCACTCCATTCAAGCGGTGACCGCCCGCGCGTCTGCATTGCAGTGTTGTTGCCCACAATAAATTGAGCGTTAGGAATAAATTTGAATCAAAAAGATGTTGCCGCCATTGTTCAGACATTTCTTTCGCGAATAAAAACAAATATCTCGACGACACAATCGTAAACACAACAGTACGCGGCTATAGTGACGCGCGATCTGCCCGCTAGTTTCGAGAACGGGTCTTCGATGCCCGCCCCGCTCCCGCGCCGCCGCCGCCGCCGCCCCGCTGCCCGCAAGATTCGAGGCCGAGGCCTTAGACACGCCATCAACGATCGAATCGAATCGAATGAGCGGCGGTCACGAATCATACGAACAAATTACGAAGTATAGTACAGTTCGATTCAAACTTAATGGCGGCTTGGAACATGAGGCGAGTCGCTGCGCAGTAACAATTTCATGTGACAGCGGGGGTGAGGGTACTGCGCAGCTAAAAGCTAACTTCCGAGCCGCCATCCGCCCCGCTGCCCGCAAGATTCGAGGCCGAGGCCTTACACACGCCAACAACGATCGAATCGAATCGAATGAGCGGCGGTCACGAATCATACGAACAAATTACGAAGTATAGTACAGTTCGATTCAAACTTAATGGCGGGTCGGAACATGAGGCGAGTCGCTGCGCAGCTAAAAGCTAACTTCCGAGCCGCCATTAAGTTTGAATCGATCTGTAACGACTCGTTTCTTGACTTCTTAATTTGAACCTAATGAACGAAACCAACCAAAATACTCGTACCAAATCAAAACCAATCAGATCAAATCAATACTTTCAACGAATGACAACCCAACCAACAATTTATTATTTATTTGTTATTATTATATTATCGACACTAAAGAAGTCAAAAACAAAGATACCTACACTAAAAATTATTTAGAATATCTGGGCAAAAGTCATTCTTCGACGGAGACTCTTAACACCGCGATTCAGAAAATGACATTAAACGAACAACGCCATCTATCGAGCACGAAGTGATACTGTCAAAATATATGGGAAAACGTTCGAACACTCTGTAAGCTAAATAAACTATGTAGAAAAGTGAAAAATTAAAGAATAAATACCTATATTTTTTAAGAAATTAACATTTGTCACTATTCTTTCATGATTATCAAGATTTGAACGATAGGTAGCGCCACCTATCGCACTAATACTAAACTAATAAATAAACAACGCATCTGGAAAATTTTAATTAACCTAACTTTAGAGTATATTCTATACACAATGTATCGCGTTAAGTTTCCGCGCAAAGAAAATGACGGTCATATAACAACACACGATCTCACAAACCTAGTAATTAAGAAGTATGTATCATTTCGCGTCAATAGATGTCGTTACGTGTATGTACATTACGTAATGAAAATTCCTTCTTGAACAATTTAAATTCATATATCTTTTGATATTTTGAAGCGATTGCGATGAAACAAAAACTAAATGAAACATCGAGTTACACACAATATTTGAGTATAAAAGTTAACCATATTGATTTCGTACTTTTTACGTGATAGTGGAACAATCAAACTAAAGAACATACAAACAGACAGACAGACAAACAAACAAACAGACAAACAGACAAAAATTCCAAAAATGGTATAAATAGAATCTGTTGGTTATTCTTGGACAACCCACCAACTTTTTTTTTTTTTTTTGCATTCTACAGAAATGCCTCGTCTACAGATTTATTATATGTATAAACATAGAATAGATATAGATTGGCATATCAATAATTATCACGTCAATTTAGAATAACAAGTAACTAAAATGATCACTATGAAGATAATCAATGCGTCTGCGCATTCATTTGATTTTAATGTTGAATAATATTATTTTAATAAAATTTTATTGTGAATTTAATTATCTGGTTAGGGCTCCAGAACAGGAACAGGAACCTCCTCATGATACGAGCCTTATCGAGGAGTACTGCCTTCTGAAGCAGGCCTTATGGGCCTGCCCTTGATCCAACCGCCGGCGCCGAACGAGAACGAATTATAATAATAATTATTTAATTGACATAGTAATTTGAATGCTAAAACCAATACTGATTTGACCAATTAATAATTTTGAGCATAAACAATAAGTCCTTATTCTGATATTCGCGAATATGATATCACTTCTGCTCATTGCCCTAATCTTTGCCTCACGCGTGGGAACAAAACGTACTTGAACTTACTTTCGATCTCCCGACAATGATGGGAAACTATAACTGTCATCTTCAAACAATTGTCGGCTAAGTGCAGTGATTTGTTGAGTGGCAAAGTACTGGTTTGTATGAAAATTATGCTGATAGCCAAATTTTGAGTGTAATTGTGAATGGAGGCTTTCAGTTGGTAGATTTTCGGCGTGGCGTTGTTGAAGAAATGACCTAAAAGGCCACAGACGGAATGTCTGATTTACAATTTAAAGCTATAATTGTGTCTAATTTACGGTACGAGGGGGTCAAGATTTACGATAAGTTTCATGTCATTTATGCACAGGAAAAACTAATTTAAATCGTATTTGTATAAAATTCTAGACAAAATCTACACTATCATCAATGTAGCTGTATAATAAAATAATGTATTGTAATATAAATCATAACTGTTTAATTAAAATCAAGAGATATTAATTATTCAGATATAAATTATATTTAATTTTTGAACGTCAAAATTAAATACGACAGTCCCCCAAAACGCCCACCCTTCACCACTCCCTAGTGCTTTAGCTGGGAAGAAGTGGCGCAATAAGCTCTCCAGCACTACTGAGGCTCTAGACAAAGTGACATGCTATCAGCGATAACGATGATGGAAAAGTCAAAAATGTATGAGACAGACATAAGCTATCGAAAAGCTTATGTCAATCCCGTTGAAAGTCGTTGTAGAAATACGAAACGCTTTTGAAGCGATTATCACTTGTCTAGGCCCTCAGGTGTCTGTTAAGTTATCAGAACTTGATTCTGTATAATAGTATCCAAAGTAATTACGAAACACAAAACATTCGCTTAAATTATTTGCCATAAGTCAGCTAGCACACACCACTACACTCTAGCACACACCACTACACTCGTACAAACAAACACAGTTCGGCAGAGCAATTTTTTTCATCATTTGAGAGAGAAAAGAACAACATGATATTAAAAAAATATCTTGTCTTTACATAGCATGGGACTAAAGGGTCCCGGACTATGGCAACATTACCCTGAGGTTCTTGAAGAGTTGAGTACGTTCCACGGCTCTCTAGGAATCTCGGGAAACTTTTCAAGATCCCTACCAGCAACTTACTGGGATACTTCCTTCGATCTTCGTCTCTTTCGATTCTCCAATCAATGCTGCCAATTAAGGTAAGCAAGAAATGGGGACCTGACTCCCAGGATAAGTCCTCAACTTATCCTGTGAGTCAGGTCCGTGGGGCCGCTACAGCCCAACAGATAGTTATTAGTAATAATATATATACAACTGACATTTCTCGGGATCCTGGGGTCCCGGACCTTTAGAAGGTGTGCGAAGGGCCGACGAAAGCACGCAGAGACCCGTTAGATGCTTTTAATTAAATGAGATACGCACCACGATTATCTTTGGACGCACTATGCGAGTGTACGCAAGGTCAACCCCCGGTTGGTGTAGGAATAATTGCAGGAAACAAGGATGGATTATGGGTTTGGGTGGCTACAGTGGACTTGTTGCCTAGAACTAGGGAAGGACTATGGCCCTATTAACTAAGTACGTAAATAAATTACGTCCATCAGGTATTATCATACCGCGGAAATTGTTGATATTCAGAATGCATTTTAATTACAAATTACAGACAATGGAGGAAACTTGTAATGACATTATTTAAATGTTAATTTTAAAAACCCGTGGGATAATATTTTTGGTACACTGACTACATACCTATTAATTATTATTACTTGAATATAATGTGTCTTCCTGAATACAAGTTCGAGACATTTCTAAGATTTATAACCTATTGGCTGATCATCTAAGATACGATTTTTTAATAAAAAAATATGAATATAGCGTAGTACTCTAATATCATCACCATATTGAGTATACAACTTTTTAAAATATACTATAACACTCAATAAAACATTGAAATTAACACCGAAATTAATTAATTTCAATTGACTAGCTTCTCAAGTCTTGATCCTAGGAATATCGGGATAAAGAGTATCCTATGTCCTATTCCAGGTCATGCCTTCCTACCATCCTTCCTACCCATGTGCTAAATTTCATCTAAAGCCGTTCAGTCGTTTTATTGTGAAAGCGTAAAAAATAAACAAACAAACTCACTTTCGCATTTATAATATTAGTTAGGATTTATTTCCCTTGTAACCTACCACCTAAATGACGTAACTTTGGAATGCAATCAACAAACAAAAATATCTAATACCTTTGCCAAATACTGGTCAAACATTACCATCGCTGCTTTTGTATCAACAAATTTTAAATGATTAGTAAGTAAGCCTGCATTGTGTAGCGTTCATTGGCCAACATTTGGCACGGAGGTGTCTGCATATTTGTGGGTTGTCGGAATAAAACCAGCAGTGAAAGTCATGTGTTAAATCGATTTGAATTATTTTATGGTACATGTAATGTTTGGGTCGATTGATCGACTGTGGGAATTTTATCGATGTTTATTTATTATCAAAGATGTTTCAATTAAACATTATGATTCAACATATTTGGGTTTCTAGGTCCATGTTTAGACAATTCTTAATAACGATACGTAATATTATATGTATATTACCTATTATACGTAATATTATTATGTAAAGCAGACAGAAAATTCCTAAGCTTTTTAACCGCCTTTCTTGTTTTGGTAATTTTATCAAATAAATCTGTTGGCTCATGGTTGGCTCACTGATATCTTCAAGACTCAAATTCAAACTAAAAAAAAATATGTCAATGAAACGAAATACAACCACTTTTGGATTGTCATAGAGTCGGTCAATCAGAAAGATGAAGCTAGTTGCCCATTCCAAAGCTTAGCAGGTTTCTATGGAGAAGAACGGGCAAGAAAGAGCGACGACACACCACCACCACACTGTTTCAAGAATGGGTAGGTGCATTGATTCTTGCCCAATCCAAAGCCAAGGGCGAGAGTACGACTAATAGAGAAGTATGGAAGAAAAAGACGTGTCTACCACATAGATTGGGATAAGGGCAGGAGACTAATGAGTGATTTTAGCGAATTTTTCATGTCTGCAACGCTGCAGAACCTTCCTTCTTCATATCGACTCTAAAGAGCTATTAAGACGCTAACCAAAATGTTATACCATAGGTCCTCACTTGGTAGAAATTACCTGATGCTGTGGCCAGATCTCCGCAGAAGGGAACAGTTCAAACGATATTAGTTTGGTCTGTGACATGATGATTGGCAGGCTTTTAACAAAATATTGTTTTTTTTTTACAAGATGTCCTAGACTCATATCTAGCATGGCTGCCAAACTGGTAACAATCACCATTGTTACCAGTTTGGCAGCCATGCTAGATAGAGTTTCACTTTCACTGAGAGGTCACAGAGACTTGCGAATTTATGATACTGGTAATATCGTGATTTGAACCTGGGGTCAAGTTGAGTCAAGTTGATGAACGATCGATAGTATACCTCATTTAATAAATGTCGCCCACGGTATATTTAAACAAGCTGTAATTACCTACAGCAGGATAAAAGCAGGTTCTCATACTAGAAAAGTAAAGAGCAATTATAAAGTATAGCTTACCGCGTGTTGATGATCTCCAATCATTTGTTAATTTACAGTACATCGTCGGTGGAGTAAGTGCGTCTGCCTCTTCCATATATCAGCCACCATCTCGGTATTGGAGCCCCTCCCACCTCCCCACTGCCAGGGTTGCGGGAAAGTCCGAAAGGCATACCGGGACCTTGGCAACGGGCAACTGAAAGAACACGGGTGGGTTTTAGTCAATAAAAGTCTGACACGCCCTTCCGCTCCACCCAGAGCGGGAGAAGTAATATGAAGATGCCCCACCTTCAAAAAAAAAAAGCCCCACCCACCCCTTCAAGTGTCATCTCATGAGCCGGTCTTGTGGTTCTCGCATCATCATTACAATATTCAAAGGAAGTACAAATACGTGAGAACAACAATCTCATAGATTATATTGTATAGAATTATCTGCGGTTTGCGGCTCCGACATACGATCTCGTGAGATATCGGGGGTTTAAATCCGGATGTGTACCGTGAATAACTCTACCTGAAGTACCTGATACCTTCTAATTAGATACCAGGGGGCCTAGACAAAATCCCTTTTCTGTAAGCGTTAACGCCAACGGAAAGATCAAATTGTATGGAGTTGACAGCAGCAGTCACGTGACATCTCTAAAACTAATGTCAACTCCATACAATTTGAACTTTCCGTTGGCGTTAACGCTTACAGAAAAGGGATTTTGTCTATAGCCTCTGGTACCTTATAGGTATTACAACCCGAAGATGAAGATTAAAAGTGAAGACGAAAACTGAGATTTACGGAGTTAGCAGATTTTGGGGATATTTTAAATGTTTCCTGGTGTGTTATAATTTTATAAAATAATACCTTTTTTTTATTTTGACAGGTTTTTTTTTTTTCAATAAGCAAAAGTTTTCTTAAAAATATTTCATTATTCTCTTGCCCTTATCCAATATATTTTCGGTCGGCGCAACATGGCTTTTCTTCCATACTTCTCTATTAGCCGTCATTTCAGTACGGTGTATTATAATCGTATCGTACACACAGTACACCCATCGTTTCTTTGGTCTTCCCCTACTCTTATACACATTCATATTCAAAACTCTCCTTACGATATTTTCCTCATTCCTTAATATCTCATGCCATTCCAAAACAAACGATTTCCACGCAACTTTTCAGTCAACGGTGCCACTTTCAGACTTCGTCATAAATATATACTAATTTCTTATCATAATGAATTTGCGCTACATCTATAAAAAAATATATATATAAAATTAAAGCAGTTCTGGAAGTCAGTAACTACTTACTAAAAAAACAAATCGAAGAATCGACTTTCAGAAACATTTCCACAAATCAAAATATTGTTTTCTTGTTCAATTTCCAGTATTTTTCCATGTCTGAGAATTATGTTTGTAAATGAATGCCGAGATATAAACAGTGGACTACTTAGTGAAGAAAAACATTTTCTACTTTCTCTCTGTAATTGATATAATTATAATTTTTACTTTTATGTTTTTTTTTGTTATTCCAAGGAAATTAACATTAGATAACATCCTAATCCCTATGCGCATATTTCATCCACTTTGTCAGGCAGAAGGTGATGGATGATAATGACAGTTTCATACACATTTTTGTAACCTTTCCTCGCAGGTCAGCGTTGCCTGGCGACTGGGGGAAGAATAACACTTGTCGGAAGCAAGAGGTCGTGTGACGTAACTCCGTGACTACCTCGCCAGTACAGGTGTAGACAGAACTGTTGGACTATTAGAAATAGTATTAGTTTTCTTTTTATGTTAAATTCAAACTAAAGTTAATTTTACCTTTTTTTTTCTTGGTTTAAGGTTTTATTTCAGATCCCTAAAATGACGAGGAAAGCTGCAATGATAATAAAATAAAAGAAGGAGATAGATTAGTGGGGACTTCTATATTATTTATTTTTCGGGCAGACTAGTTATCAACTATTACTATTATATATCGAGATATTTCAAGTGAAAAGTCTGTTACCATTCCATCTGAATAGCTAATAGCAGTATATCATTCAATGCCTTAATTAAAAGGTAAAATAATCATTTTAATGCATGGGCGATAATCAAGTAGCTGATTTGTTCTAGTGGCCCTTTGGCCCTTTTGTTCTTGTGTCCGTCCTTTGCGATGATGATTCACGTTAATAAATCTATACTAATATTATAAAGCTGAAGAGTTTGTTTGTTTGAACGCGCTAATCTCAGGAACTACTGGTACATCACGCTACAACCAACAGGAGCGGAACATAAATAAAAAATGTTGCAAAAACGGGAAAAATTATTCCTTTTTGAGAGCTTCCGTTGCGTGCGCTGCGTAAACGGTTAAAGTTACGCAAATATTATGTATGATGGAATTGTTCCTCTTTAAAAGTTCTAAAAAAAGTCTGCGACAGCATATGTATCTTTTAAGATTGACTCACTATAACCTTTTTTATGGT
This sequence comes from Lithophane semibrunnea, assembly GCA_947363905.1. Lineage (NCBI taxonomy): Eukaryota > Metazoa > Arthropoda > Insecta > Lepidoptera > Noctuidae > Lithophane > Lithophane semibrunnea. The sequence goes on along the minus strand of OX376186.1, from coordinate 1,813,730 downwards.
AATCAAATTTGTTCGAAATTAATGCATTATTTGCGAAGGAGTTTTATTAACATAATATTAATTCTTATTCAAAAACATAGTTTTAACATCAAGGGTATTTATGTAGCAGTAAAATACTTTTTAATTCATTTGAATCGGACATTTAATTTCGAAGTTATAACGAGTTTAAAAATGCAATACGAACCGTTCGACGCCGGCGCCGCGGCGCCGCGACTTTCCCTACTCTAGAGAGGAGAAGATGGGCACACGGGTAGACCATGACCTGGAGAAGGATACGTTTTATCCCTATATTACCACGGGATCTAGACCTACGTGGGTGAAACCGCGGGGCACAGCTAGTCTATAATAATAATATAAATTCGAAAGTAACTCTGTCTGTCTATCAATATGTTACCTATTCACGCCTAAATCCTTATCATTGGACGGATTTCGATGAAATTTGGCAAGGAGATAGATGGCATCCCGGGGAAGGACATAGGCTTTTTATCAACATACCACGCGGGCGAAGCCGCGGGCGGAAGCTAGTATAATATAAATATATCATCAGATTAGCGTTGATTTCCAATTAAGCGCCAACCAGAGACAATATCCGGCAGCCCAGGTGCTGTGAATATAACAACGTTTATCATTTTGAACTTGCCGCCTCGATAATTACAAATCAAGGAGACAATCAATGGCAATCCATTGTCTCCTTGATGCGGAAAGTGGAGAGAACTGGGCGTTCGCAACTCGGGAGAGACCTATGCTGCTGTGAACTGGGATAATCTGAGTTGATTGAACAAAAAAAGCTTCAATGATCTACAATGCGATTCAATTAAGAATAGAAATGTCAATGACCTCGATCTATCAACTAAAACTTAAAATATACTCGTACTAAAAATAACTTAGCGTTAAGTTTAACCCACAGTCTGGGTAAGTTAAGACTTGGTAGTCTAACCCAATTAAAAGATAGTTTTAGATTCATCGACGACTGACCTGATTTGCTTATCTATTTCTATCCTGTCTGCAGCCTGAACAATTACAGTTATTATTTTTTGCGCAAAGACATCTTGTAGAAAAATCTGGCATTAAGGGCGAATTTTACTAAGTCTTATCCTGCGAATAAATTTTGTTATTTTGCAACAATTTCAAGATAAACATACGACAATTTTATTCCATGGATAAAATATAACTGACTTTGATAAAATCAGCCCTTAAGGCTCTTACACACTGGCACGATTCGCCGCGCGACGCGACGCCGCCGGCGCCGCATTGTTCGCCGTGAAGTTTTCTCAGAAATTGTTTTGTTAAAATTCGCGTCGCGCGGCGATTCGCGCCAGTATGTAAGAGCCTTTAGTAAGATAAAAGTAACGAGTATATTAACCAAAATTTTGAGTTTTTTTTACTTTTACGTACCTATTTATCGAAGGACATAATATAATATTGCCTTTTCTTGATTCCAGTACTGATATTTTGGCTAAAAGGATGATGATTTTCTAGAATTCATGTAGTTACCTACCTAGCTGTTTCCAGCAACGCAAGTAAAGAGTAAAAGTGAACATTAGGCTCTAACACTTGTGTTAATAACTGTACATCTGTAATCCTAACACCGTCCATGAGGAGAAATTGTGCGAATGTCGTGAATGGAATCAACATTACATGCAGTTGAAGCTGAGCGGATCAAGCGGTAAGAGCGAGCGGAGTGACCAGAGTGAGCTCATCGGTAAAGTAGCTTACCGAAAAAAACAGCCAAAAATGTAGCACTTAATTCATAGAGGGATGATAACGTTTAAATTACTCGCACCAATGTTTAGTTCCGGATTCCAAGAGCCTTACAACACTTGTATATTTCTAACGCGGTTTTTTTTACATTATATGCACTAGAGTAATAACAATCATTCCGTAACTATCAGTAACATGACATACATAGTATTTTCATGAAACAAAAAAATGAGAAGTGATAAAACTCACAAGTCTAACCTATTAGACAGCTGTGCTGCAGGGGAGTTTGTTGCAACACTTTATCTTCCCGGCTAAAGTACAAGGAAGTGATGAAGGGTGGTTTTAGTACTGATTGTCAGCCTAATTAACATAAAAGACTTTTTTTTGTTTGCCTATCGGTACCTACAAAACGAAGCAAGTCGAATCTCCGATATAAATTCATTCAAATGAATTAAATACATCAATCCGTGACATCTTATGGGTTATACAGACAAATATAATTCCTAGATGTGTACTTACGCAATGCATTCAAGATTCTAAGTCGAGTTTATGCAACGGCCTCGCGGCTCTTATTATAAGTACATGATGAGTACGGACTTTGGCACACACCGGTAGATCGGCATAGTTGATGAACAGTTGGTCTGGCACCACTGTGACGTAACAGCAAGGTTTTATTTAAATAATAATGATACCTAATACCGTGCGAGCAGAGGTGGCCCAGTGGTAACGGCCCCGACTTACGAGTCGTTGGTCGTGGGTTCGAGCCCAGACTGGTGCTTTACTTTGTCTAAATCATTTCATCACCACTGCTCTCAAAATGTTGAAGGAAAACATCGTGAGGAAACCGGCATGTCATTGAACCAAAAATTTCGAAGACATATGACATCTACCAACCCGCACTGGGCCCGCGTGGTAGATTACGGGCCACTCCCTCTCGCAGAGAGGAGGCCTGTGTCCCAGCAGTGGGAACATTATTATAGGCTGATTATGTGATTTTTAATAATAAAACCAGCCTTTATTGTCCCACTGAATGGCAAAAGCTTCTTCTCACAGAGAAGGCTCGAGCATTGATGACCACGCTTGCTCAAGAAGGGTTGGCGATTTCAGACTTATACAGGGTGTTAGGGTAAACACCGTTATCCTTGCAACCAGTGGTTAGGTTTCATTCATGGAACGTAAAATCAATGGAAAATTACAACTTTTTTTTTCTTTTTTTTAAATCTACATTTTAGATAAAACCACAAGAGACGCAAGTTCGTTGTCCTATGCGCTAGGGCAACGAACTTGCGTCTCAACACGGGCGGGGGGTCCGGGATGGGACCTGACCGGCCGCGAGCACGACCCCTCCCTCAGTCAGTCAGCTGTTTCGCTAGAGAGCACGGTGTCGGATAGAAACTTATTAAAATCTTTTAATGAAAATTACGTTTTTTTTTTGTTGTGTTCGGTCATTTATTTTTATATTTAAGTTAACTACCCATGGTTTGAATGACAAGACTGTTTACCCTTACAGCCTGTATATTAACTTCTAGCTGCGCCCCGCGGTTTCACCCGCGTAAGTCTCGATCCCGTGGGAAATCGGGATAAAAATCCCGATTTCCCACGGGAGGTAAGTAAGTATCCTTTGTGTTAATCCAGGTTATAAACTATCTGTTTGCCAAATTTCATCCAAATCCATTCAGTAGTTTTTACGTGAAAGAGTAAGAAACATCCATCCATCCATCCATCCATACTTACAAACTTTCGCGTTTATAATATTAGTAGGGATAGTTTTGGTACGATGATTTTCTTCACCGACGTAATTAATCTTCATGATAAACTCAGAATGTACATGTGTATTGAAAGTCTGCCTACTTTAAAAGTAGACGCCCGCCGCCGACGGAAGCCAGGAAAACGCCGGCGTGATAACTTAGAAACATTTATGAGAATACAGATTGGCCGGAGAAGGCCTGTAGCATCTGGGAACAGCGGAAAGTTATATATTATGTGGGGTAATTAACGTTGGGAAAAAACTTATAAGTGAGTTAAATGAAAGAAAAAATAAATTAAATACATTGATTTAGCATAGACTAAAAGGCACAAAATACAACATAATATATTTTATTACAAGTAAAAAAATAAATAGAAAAAAGAAAACAAAAAAAAGTGTAAAGTCGCTTGTTAGCGATTACACATTCATTAGACTAGAGAGCTGGACTCTATTAGTATTAAAATCCTTATTGATTTAAAGGATGTAGACTGCCATGACTGAAAACAAATTATTACATAACTACTATTGTTGTTTGTTAATCTCGGGTTGGTTCCTTGCTGACTTCACTTCACATTTTAATTTGTTCGTTTTATTGATCAACTGTGTAATAATAATAAGTTCTATGCACGCGCACTTTTATCATTTCTAACGGGGCTATATAATCGTGAATGTCCACGTCCACGTCCACGTCCACGTCCATAAAATGTATGGAAATACGTGCACGTCATAGTGTTATCAAGGACGGAAAAAAAGCGTCTTCATATAGGTATTTCCATTACTGCACATTAAGTACGACAAGCAACATACTCTTCAAGATTATAAAACAGACCTAAGAATTATATAGTCAGACAGGAACCGATCTAATGGTGCAGTTGGTATGACAACATAATAATATAAGCCTTATCGAGAGACTTATGTGGACGATTCCTTAGTTCCCGGTAACTATTATGACACAAATTGTTGCAACCGCTACGTTGCAAACGTACGTTTACGTCCCAAATATGGTAAGTGGCGTTAAGCGGCATTGCGATTGCAATTGTAATCTATGGTTTTCGATGGTTAAAGTCTGTTTTTTAGTCTCGACTAGACTAATTTGACAGGAGCAAATGCCAACTCCAATTAAAAAAAAACAAACGACAATCACTTGAAATGTCAAATTAGTCAACGAGATTAAAAAACAGATTTTAGATGTTTGTAAGTAAGTACACAATCATCTAACTATCGAATTTTATGAGTTATCTAAAGCTATAAAACTACTTCCTTATTTTCAACTCTATAGCTATGTAGACACCTCGCTATTATAATATACCTCGTTGCGACTACTTGTATTGATACTCATCTGCCTGACCTTTTTTCATGTTGGGGTCGGCTTCCAGTCTTACCAGATGCAGCTGTTATCGGAGCGACTACCTATCCATTATCCAGTTACTGGGGAACACGATACCCTTTGGTAAGACTGGTTTATTGACATGATTGATGCCTTACTGAAAATCAGACTGTTAAATAAAAGAAAGGTTATAAAAAACGTCGATTTACAACAAAAAAAAACTCCATTTTCAATCATCAAAATATTTACTTGGGAGCTCAGACCTATTTGGTCTGAGCTTGGGAGCCCTTGAGCGGAATATTCTCCTGGATTTGGTCAAGCTGCAGACCAAAGGATAAACTTTAAAACAAATATTGAACGTTGACTACAGCAGCTTTGATGACGGATATTACGATTTCGATCATCCGTGCGTAGCAACGCACTAAGTCAATATTGACGTATGCAACTGTGTAAAGGTCGGCACACACGTATGAGAACTACACGGTTCAGCATCGCCTCAACTCGAGCCGTCCAGGATTTTTTTTTATGAAACTCCATTCTGCAACGCTCATACGAAAGCTAGTAACCGGCAATCACCGAGCTCACAGCGGGGCGTCACCAGTTTTACACGTCTTCTTCACATTCACCCAGCCGTAAGGGATTCGATGCCTCGGCGATGCTTTGCAGATCCAGTTACCTGGTTACGGTGAGCTGACACCTGGTTGAGGACAATCCGATGAGCCGAGGCAATGCTGAACCCGTGCAGTGCTGATACGTGTGCGTTCACCTTAATACTGTCAATCACAGGGGGAGAGACTTCAAAGCAAAATGGTCAGTCCATGTTTGCTCGATGACAACTAAATATTTACCAACGACATATTTTAGTGAAAATATTGAAAAGAAAAATCCTTACAAGTTTTTGATGACATTTTGTTGGCAGTAAAGTTATAAAAGATCGACGGACACATTAATAATTTATTGCGAAATAGGCGACACTCAAGCGTCACGGATTTTATCACGGATATTTTTGCTTTGCTTTTTATTTTATGTTTTATTTCTAACAGTTTTTATTTTTTAAATAACTTAAATATAGTACGTAGTTATTAATTTTCTTGCTAAGTTGCTTTTTTCTTTTCTTGCTAAGTTGCTTTTTTCTTTTCTTGCTAAGTTGCTTTTTTCTTTTCTTGCTAAGTTGCTTTTTTCTTTTCTTGCTAAGTTGCTTTTTTCTTTTCTTGCTAAGTTGCTTTTTTCTTTTCTTGCTAAGTTGCTTTTTTCTTTTCTTGCTAAGTTACTTTTTTCTTTTCTTTAACGATGTTAAAAACTGTAAATAAGAGGCTTTTTATTTTATTTATTTTTAAAGAGAGCAACGTGATTAAATTGTTTTTTTCTGGCAGCCTGTGTACCAGAAGCTTAGGGTACTACACCCCTAAGAAGATCATCTCCATAACTATTTTATTTTTGGTTCCGTCTCAATTAGGGTCTAAACACGGCGCCGCAACGCAAAAATTAGGGCACCCTAAGATTTTCTTAGGAAATAGCCCGAAGTCGCCGTTAATTTTTGCGTTGCGGCGCCGCAACGCGGTTATGTGTTTAGGCCCTTATAAAGCTCAAATTACAATCATTGTATGCAATCAGGAGTACCTTTATTATAAACGCTTGTAACAAAAGAAACTGACATCCGGCGAGCTAAGTTATATTAAGATTTATATCAATTTGATTTCCACCAAATTATCTGATATTTTTTAAAGATTAAGACCTACTTCCTTTAGCAATTTTAGGTATAACTCATACTTAGATCAGATTGAATCCTTACCTTGTAAGTAGGTATGTTTCGTCTACCATCGAGCCATGCAATTTACTTTTTTATCTTAGAAAATTGAGTCTTGAATCCCCACATTCGTTGAAGAAGACTAAATAAAATGGAATAGGGAATATGCATGTATTTTTTATATCAAATCTAGTAAAAAAAATACATCGCCAAATAATAGTAAAAAAATTTCGATGGCAAAAAAGCAATTTAAAGTACTTAAAAAATATATTTAAAATATCCAGCCGACCTATTTAAACGCCCTCCATTTGGCGCGCGTCGTGTGGTGACGGTCTGCGACAAGTGACAACAAACAAACAAGTCTCAAGTCAATGTCAAACACTCCTACAAAACACATTTTGATTGTTGTCATAGGACTTTTACGTCACATCCGCTCTGAGAAATAGCGTCGCTTTTCAAGTATTTGGATTTCCCACAGTTTTTTTAGATTAAAAAAATATATTATAGCTCGCTCAAAAAAAAATACTTGACCCTTATTTGAATCACATGCATTTCCCTATTCCATTTCTGTAAGAGCCAAAGCTACCTTCATGCTGTTGTTATTATTACCGCTGTTGTACGCAGAGTCGTCACATGGAACTTGTTAATTGTTCATCTACGTTAACAAATGTAAAAAAAAAAACGTAAAAACAAATGTATATAAATAAATTATACTGTTGTTGCTATTTGCATTTATTTATGTCATAACTCATAAGTAAAGGGATAAAATAAAGTATTAGGTCAATCGAAGATCCAGGGTTTTCACACTATCATTTACTAATAGGTCTTAAAAGAATGACCCGCAATCGCAATACACCGGGAAAATTTTAAGTAGGACACCAGGACAGGCTTATAATAATGGGTCTTTCTAATATTTGCATCTTCGTAAACCTTTTTGTCAGCACCATAAATTACCCTTTCCGACCAAAACCCAACAACACGAAATTATAATTAGAAACAAAAATCACAATAGGAACTGATATGCTCGAATTTCCGTCCAATCAGAATATGCTCCACCAGCAACAACAGGCGCATATGTTACATACATCAAGGTAACATTTCAATTACGCGCTGTCTACGGCAAGTCAATACCATCGGAGTGAGCTCAAATTGCTACTGGCTAACAATAGAGTATGTGTCCATCAAATGCATCCCACTGTATTCAATTTTGAAAGGGGTCTGTTTGATGTAATGTTGGCACTGAATAGTTATTTAAACAGAGACGAAGGTTTATACAATATCACAATCTAATTAAATACAATCTGCCTAGCGTTTTCCCAACTATTATGTTGGGGTCGGCTTCCAGTCTAACTGGATTCAGCTCAATATATTTCGTATTTCATATGGAGCGACTGCATACCCGACATCTAAAACCCAGTTACTGGGTAACGGTAATGATGAATTAATTATTATTATTATTTATTTATATTAAACAATTGAATAGAGTTGATAAAAAAATATCGCTAAGTGCCAACGTAATTAGAACAAGTGTTTTGATAGCTAGTATTTTGCAAGCCATTCAATAATACAGGGTGTTAGGGTAAACACCGTTATCCTTGAAACCAGTAGTTTGGTATCATTAATTATAGAACGTAAAATCAATGGAAAATTATAACTTTTTTTTTTAAACTACTTTTTACCACAGAAGATGCAAGTTCGTTGCCCTATGCGCATCATAGGGCAACGAACTTGCGTCTCAACACGGGCGAGGGGTGCGGGACGTGACCTGACCGGCCGCGAGCGCGACCCTTCCCTCCGTTAGTCAGTTGTTTTGCTAGCGAGCACGGTGTCGGATAGAAACTTTTTAAAATCTTTTAATGAAAATAACGTTTTTTTTTGTTGTTACTGGGTCATTTGTTTTTATATATAAGTCAACTACCCATGGTTTGAATGACAACGGTGTTTACCCTGACAACCTGTAGTGGAACATAAAACTCATTTGTCAACCATCAGCTCACAGAATCTCAAACATCACGACATTATGTCTATCCATCTATAAACCCCGCGATAATCCTATTGTACGACACTGCATCTGAAAACATCGCAAGCGACGCCGACGTTAAGAGTGAGCGTCAGTTCACACCGAGACGTGACGCGACGTGACGCGAACGCGCACTTTAATGCATGCACTTGCCTTCTGTATAAGCCTTTTGTCTAAAATTTGTCTATCCAAAGCTTCTTTCAACGCATGTGCAAGTGTTGTTATGATAAAGCATCTATATCTATACATAATTGTAAATTAAAGTTGCTATTCGTGTTTGTTTATATGTCCGCGTTGTTTTTCTAAACCTCGCCACTGATTTTGATTAGGTTTTTACAATCGTTTAGAGAATTTATTCCGGAAGTTTTATGTGTATAATACGGTAATATTAAAGTTACATATAACTAAGAAATCGCAAAAACCGTGCGAAGCAGGAGCGAGTTGCTAGATAATTATAAACACGCGTCCGCGCAGAAAAAATAGCCTTCATTCACATGACATCACAGCTCGGGGAAAGGGTAACATATTCAGTCGTAGTATTATTTATGGAATTCAAAAGTTATTTAACCGCTCTTCACAGACGGAAAATCAACCAAAAATGGGGTTGCGAGGATGTTGAGCGTGGCTATATTTAGTACGGGTGTATTTCACCCGTCCTAGATATATAATCACTGACTCCTAAGACACAAGCACATACACCTAGTTTAGGAGTCAGAGTGTTAAAATGATTGTGACCTAGATATAAGCCTTATTTGCTCATAGTTTTTGGCAATTGTTTTATGTGATGGCTATCGGTGAAATAAAAAAATAAAAAAAATAAATTAAAAAAAAAATAATAGATAGTATTTTTTTTTTTAAGAAGTGAAGAAAGTTGCGCTTCTGACGGATTTGTGAAAAAGGAAAATACGTTTTTTCGCAGAGAGGAAACGCGGTTACGTGTTCGTTGTCGTTTATTCCATAATACCGTACTCTTCTGTTTTCTCTCTGGTTCATCGTACTAGTTCAAATATTTTTTTATGATATAATGTATAACTACCACTGCCATGTTTTGTTGACCATGTGACCGCGAGAATCTCTTGACCACGAGAATGGTGAGTTCAATTATTTAATTTTAATAAAAGCATTTTGCTACTTTTATATTTCGATGTTGCTCAAGCTAGATTCAGATAAAAAATATATAAGTACTTTCATGATTCACTTGATTCACAAAGTAATTTTCGAAATATTTTTTTTTTTCTAAAAGCTAAAAAGCCAAACGTTGTCACGGCAAAATAGAATCAACTTTAGATTTTATTTTGCAGACCCAGAGGCTTATATATTATTAAATGGCCACATAGATACAGACGTCGTCCTGACAGGCACGCAAAAGTTCATTTGGGCGGACAAATGCGGAGTACGAAAACAACAATAGAATGTAGGTAAATTCACGTCCAACCCTTCACTAGTCAGGGCCACGTCAAACTACCATTCCGCTTTCCTCGCTTAGTTCACTCAAAGAGACACCCATCCTAAAGGCCTGTCAATTCTGCCACGAGCATAATGTAATAGTCAGAGGATTTTTTCCTCTGTGCAGCGACGTTTGTGTTGCACCGTGGCTTTGAGTGGACCCCTCGGCGAGGAGTCCTGGTTATTCATACGCGGAACAGATTACGCGCGGACAATATTTATTACTTTGAGTTCTATTTGGTTTCGGCCTTTGACTGGCGTCCGTTTATTTTGGTTTGTTATGAAACTATACTTCATTTATTATAACTTTAGAATTTTTTTCTAAAAACACTTAAAAACTGAAAAATAACTTTAATTTCGGAAGTCGGTTTTTGCCACCGACTTCCGAAATTAAAGTTATTTTTCACTTTTTGAGTGTTTTTTTTGGAAGTCGGTTGTTTTTTTTTTGTAAAATGTTTTTATTTTTCACTTTTTAGTTGTAGTAACTATCCGACACAAATTCGTATACCGTTATCTGCTATGTGACGGAGTCAATTAACATGTCATCAACATACGCAAAGTGGGAAAAATACGTAACTATTGAAGCTAACTCAAAAACTACGCAAGCAAAATTAATAAAATTTATATGGGACGACCTCTGAAGTATGGCTCACCAAACAAAAAAAGAATCATCAAAATCGATTCATAATTGGCGGAGTAATCGGGTAACATACACACAAAAAAAAACATACAGACGAATTGAGAACCTCCTCCTTTTTGAAGAAGTCGGTTAAAAAAAAAGCAAAAAATATATTCAAGAGTAAAAATCAAAATAATGAAACCGTGTCGAATGTCGATTTTCAATAAATTATGAATAAGCCAGCACGCCCACCCTCACAGGTTCCCGGAAACCCGTCGCCACCTGCAGTAATTACCAGTATTATTTTCTCCTGCATCGGTTTAAACCAATGGACGGAGTGATTCATGTATAAGTATAATTCCTTCCACTCGGGGGTGCGGCGAATGTACAAGTATCTCCCGGGCCCCCGACTCATGGTAGAAGTAGGAACAGTGGGGTTTTAGTCGGTAGGAGTCCGACATAACATCCGACATGAGGATTACACCAAGAAAAAAAAAAGGTGTATAATTCCTTAAGGTTTTGTGTAAATTTACTGAAATATCACGATGAACTCCAATGTACTCCAAGTAGGATCATTGTCAGTTACATTTTAATCTAACGTTGACATATTATGCTCTGCTACCCGTGCGAAGCCGGAGCGGGTTAATTTTTAACTTTGGATGGCGATCAACCTCGTCATCCAAATTCATATAACGTATAGAACAATTTATTAAGACAACTCATCTCATTTTTTCTCGAACATCATTAAAGGAGTTTTTATTGTAAATAATGATCTTTTACCTTGACAGTAGTTAATTAACACTCGTATCGTTACATAATTGGAATCCATATTGTTTTCGTATCGTTACATAATTGGAATCCATATTGTTTTCCATTAATATCTGACCTCGGGCGGTGTCGGGTTGGATAACTAGTTTACATTGTATAAACTTTCGCTGTTTCTTCGTCTGTCATGGCATCCGCGGAATGCGACTGTAGTATTTTGTTGATCCTTGTCTCTGAGAATATTTTAATCAAACTTATTAGCAGCGATCGGAATAGGTAGAGTATGTTTACGTAAACTTTGAGGGTGTAAGTAACATAGAGTAGGTAATACCTTTTCTAAAATCTCGGATTGATGATAATAACTAAAATCTAGATTCAGGAAATAATAGATTAGCCGTTGACTAAGCTAAAAGTTTCATGTGCCTTTATTACATTAATTTATCAGTACATATTATAAAACAAACTCCTCCGCCGTGTCTGTCTGTCTGTCCGTGATAAACTCAAAAACTACAGTACCGATTTTCATGCTGTTGTCACCAATGGCTAGAGTGGTTCTCAAGGTAGGGTTTTAGTATATGATAACCTTTATCCACGCGGACGAAGCCGCGTGCATCAGCTAGTATAATATAAAGGCTTGCTAACTGAACACGTACACATCGTGGTGCAGTTTCCTGAACATACAATATTTTTATTTCACAAACCGACGCGCGTTTTTCTTGGGGTTACCAAGTGTGCAAACACGCTGTGAATGTGTGCGTAAGCGCAGGAGCTCTCGGTCTCAGAGTAACACACACGCGCCACATGCTTGTAGTAGCATAGCGCGGTTGTATGAGAAGGTTTATCTCTGTTCCGTTTCATGTTTATTCATGTGAGCGGTAGGGCCTTTTTCTAAAACCATCCTCAACGTTATTATTAGCCGTCTTTACCAAACCACAATCGTTGAACAATAAAACCATTACAAGAAAACATAACAGGCATAACAAAATAAATTAACAAAGTTTGAGCGTAACTAAATGAAAAAAAAAAGCACACAAATATGAGCATAAGTGTCGTGACGATCAAAATGTTACACTTTATTCGGTCTAGCTCTAATTCGCAAAGTGTGCAGAGTATAACGTGTGATAAGGAACTTCGTTACAAAAAATCAATGCTCCAAATAAGATTGTAAGATGTCACTCTTCCATTTAAGGAAGCGCTGACATTACCAACATCTTTTTAGTCCAAAAGTATTCAACATACAGACAGAAATTACAAATACTGTGGCCATATGGTCTATGCCCTTTTCTGCGACAATAAGAAGCGGCCATATTGGTCCAGCTACAATGGATTACGTAAGGCGTTTCGAAAGGGCTGTGGGTTCGAAACTCGAGCGAAACAATGCTTCGGATGAGCTTAATTATGAGGCTTGTGTTACGTGTGAACTTATTAATAATTATCTTTTAAATGGGTGAAATTATTCTTTGTATGTAATTAAAAAAGAAACATTTCAATCACGTGGTTGTTGACGACGAAACCAAAGCTTAGCTGAAAAATACAGTCATACATGATGATCCACACGGTGAAAAAGTGAATGTGTATTGTAAGTAATGCTATCAAAATAATCAAAATAGTTTATATTTATATAATGGTGCCCAAGATACAGGCTGCGCCTAGTTTGCGACCAACGGTACCTCAATATTGTAATTTAAATGTTGAAATAAACGATTTTTTTTTTTACTATCATATATCGCGTTCAATTCTCAGGCAAGTCCAATGTTATTGCTTCTGGATCGGCATCAAAACCTCATCCATAGATAACATTACGCAAGTTTTCCCTGAAGGGTTAGATAAAGGTGTACATGGTACAGTACATTTCGCTAGTTAAGTTAGGTTTATTTTTCTTTTCTTAGGGTGCGGTGCACGAGTGCCTATTCTGTATAATAAAAATGAAATTCTGCTCGTTACTTGAGAACGGCTGGATCGATTTGGCTATTTATATCCGACTTCTTCAAAAACGAGGAGGTTCTCAATTCGTCTGTATGTTTTTTTATAGAAAAAAAAGGCCGAATCAGGTTCTTAAGGAAAAAAAAAAATTGCTAAGCTGCCGAGAAAATTGGAAAATTGCGAAAACTGAAATTGCATTTTCTATGCGAATTTTGTATGAATGGACAGGACAACGTCTGTTGGGTCAGCTAGTCTATATGTATAATAAAAAATAAATGCTGTACGTTACTGCACATCAATACTTCATAATACTACCCCTGGCATTTTTTTTTGTAGTAGTCCGTATCAGTTTCTTGTGGAAAGATTTGAAAAGTTGCTGGGAAAATTCGGGAAAAAACTGCAAGTTATTTTTTCTACACAATTATACTTAGATTGAAATTTTGATAGGAGGAAGGACAGGGTAGTTGTTGATGTTTGTGTGTTGTATCGTTGTTTAGTTACGCAATTTGTTTGTATTTTTGTAGGATGAATGCGCAATTCGAGAAAGCATTGTTCGTTTTGTTTGGAAGAGTTTTGTAAATCGGAATATTGTGTGTTCATAAGATTTTGTAGCGATTCAACAATTGTTTTCTCAACCACTTACCTAACTACTTACTAAATCTACCGGCGTGTAAAAGGTAAATTCCTACGCAAAGAAATATTGCTGCCAAATTGAAATTTCTTGAATAGTAACACTTCATCATCATTATTATATCAGTCTGGAATCATCGACTGCTGGGTATAGGCCTTTCCTTTCTGCTATAGTTCCCGGTTCTGTAATTTTTCACTTATTTTCCACAAATCAAAGCCAAAGTCTATCTACCATTGCGAACCCGGACTATCAACCGTGCAATAACAAAGTTATCTAGCTGCCGGGGCGTAGTTTCGGACGAGCTTGAAGAATCTTTATGGGCTGTCACCGAGTTCGCACGATAAGCCCAATTAGATTAGTCGAGGCCGCTAGCTGGGGCCGTAACCCCACCATAACTTAGTTACCGTTCGATTCTATTATATGTATATATATTGGGGAAACTCAACTGAAAGAGAGACTGCCTTAAAACAAAAAAGATGCATTCGCACGATGTTTAAACTTAAACCCACTGACAGTTGTGAACCGTACTTTAAAAATTATAAATTATTAACACTACCCTGTCTGTACTTATTAGAAGTAGCTGTGTTTGTAAAGACAAATCCGAGTCGTTTTAGACGTCTGTCAGATGTAGTACCACGCAATAGACGCGATAATAGTGTGCTATGTCTGGAGTCAGCCAAGACAGCACTTATGCGCAAAAGTGTCTACTGCATGGCTCCAGTAATCTACAATAAATTGCCAAAGACTTGAAGAGAGCTTCCGCTTCCATTATTTAAAAAGAAACTCCGAAGCTTTTAGCGCAAGCTTATTATAATATTAAGGAGTTCCTAAGTGAAAAAGAATTTTTAATCTAGTGTATAATTATTATATTTATTATTTTGTGTACTTCACTGTGTAATAGTAAGTTGTAATATTTTAAAATTGTTTTTAGTTATAATTTTTTAATGTGTTAAATCTTTTGCATGCCTATGTGGGAAAATATGGCTGAACTTTAATATTTTTGTCATCAATTGGTGTTACCCATATTTGCAAAATAAATTATCTTTTATCATTAGTCGCCCCCGAACTTTTCACATTTGGAATTTTACAGTTTATTTATATCCTCTAGTACGGTACTACCTAACTAGCAGTTTTATGATCAAGTAATCAAGTCCTAAATCGAATTGGAAGCTACACCAAGTGCAGTGTTTTGTTTGTCGAACATCGGGGCCCAGTCAATCGTACTTCAAATGTACCAATGACTTTATTTAGTCGCTGTTATGGGCTGTTTTCGTAGTTCAAATGTAACCGAGTGAACAACGACGTGTGTTACACGGTTGACTATTAAAATTTAAAAGTTTTTAATTATAGACTCTGCAATTACACTTATTTGAATAGGTAAACACTGATGCGAGAATACGTGTCTTGTTTAGAGAGTGCGAAATTGTGTAAATCTAGTGCTGAAAAGTTTCGTCCTATACTATACTGGTAGGACGAAAGTTTGTTCGGAAATTCGTAATTATTGCCTATCTCATCACAAGCCTGTATTTCATAAAAATGGGCAGGCCGTTACAAAGATTTTAAGATGATGTCAAGTAGAAAATTGGTAAAAGGTGTGTGTTATTTTGACCTTAAAGTATTTATAAATACGTGATAATTCTTTTGAAATCTAACCGTGCGTCACGGCCCGTATAGGTAGTTGTTTATGTATACCGTCGGCCATTTATTTTCCCGGGCATTCCAGGAACTGAGATCATTTAATTGAACCCCCGTTGCACCGGGCGACGGACTGCGCCACCCACCGCCCTAGACCAACCCACCCCCACAAAATCCCGGGAATCTGAAACAATCTCGTTTCTACGTATCTGCCTCAAAGTCAGGCTTCACGTAGGACAATTTCCGAATAATTTCCCTGACAGTTTTTGGAGGGTTGCAGTGAAGCGTACCTAATCTTGATTTAAATCAAATTTGAACTATATTTTTGACGTCAAAACGCCACGATCCTTACGAGTATTCCAAGATGAAATCGTGGATGAAGTAACATCATCATCTTGGAATACTCCACATTTTCGACTAGCAAACTTCTACTGTGGACTGCCCAGTTTAGTAGGTAACTACAATCATTTCCTGATTGATAAATAATATTTTCCGTTTACTGTGTTCTTAACTGCAACAGTCACCTTTCGCGATATCAGTCCCGTAGTAAGTCCCCATATTCCGTGGGTTTCGGACGCGTGATCCCCGAACGCGGCGTGTCAAATCACCCTGAAGGTACGAAGAAAGTTTTAGGGGTAATGATGTGCTGAACAATTTAAGTTTAATTAAAGACCGTATCCCTTTGACATAGGGTTGCACTTGATCGGCTGAATTTTAAGGTGAGAAGGCCAACCTTTGCACCAAACTGTCTCCAAAGCCAACTTAACTCCTAGATTGCTAGACGGTAAAGGTATGTTTTCCATAATTTTATTGATCGCCTACCTAAACTGCGTGTACCTCAGCAATCGTAAATCAGTCGTGTAATGCGTAAAGACGCCTCCATAGTCCAACTGAATCGTAATTAATAGATGGTGGCATTTCGAAATTTTAATCAACTTACCGCCATCGCTAAGCATTCAATATTTCTCTCAGATTCTTATGGCTATCGACTTATGATTATTGACACATAGCTGTGGTTATCATCCTCAGTCTGGGGGCGGAAAACTGACATTCTACGCCGAAAATCATTTAAATTTTGGAATAAAGCGCCTTTTAAAATATGACGCGTATGAACGCTACGATGCTGCTTGCTTCGATAAATGCAGGTAAGTAAATTAATGAGCGTGAGTGATGTAAATACAATAGCTGATAGCACCTAGGTACTCTGTCAAATAACTTGAGGCGTTTTAAGTTAGTCAAATTATTTTCTAGTTCTAGATACGTAACATTAAAAATCGATTTTTTTTAAACATTTTTATGACTTCGTTTCGCTCGGTGTAGGTACTGGTGGTAAATTCAACATTTCTAAAGGAAAAAAACATGTAAGTATTTTAATGCTAGAGTAATGGCTGAACATTCAGTAGATGTATCTCATTTGTATCAATTTTGAGGAAGGATTTAATTTGCATAGACGTCACATCGCGAGCGCACGCGCAATCGCGGTACGCTCTATTTTTTACTCTGTATAGAAATTGCAATTCATTTATCGCATCGGTGACCTCTGAGTTTGTTTCGGCCTTTCTTCTCAGAGTAGTCAGATAGGAAACGCCGACCTCACCTAGCTTATTTTTAAAACTTTTTAATATGACGTGTAAAAGTGATTCCAATATCCTATTTACAGAATAAACAATTTCATTTCATTTCATTTCATTTCAATTGCGTGTTTTGTTAAAACGCTAATGCTGGTGTCGTTGTCAAGAGTCGATAAAGCAATTCAAAATGTTAAATTAAATTCATCAATAATTAAATGATTGAACAGAATTTCTACTCTTGTCAAAGCAATACTCTTGCCTATTCTTGAATTTAATTTGGCAATCAATAACTATGTGCCACCAATTTATCCAGCTAGTACTAAACTGCCACGTAAACCTTGTTGGAAACATGACATTCAATAAACTCGGTTTTAAGCTTCAGCCTGTCACCTACCACGCGACTCGTCGCATTGTGTTTTCATGAGTATTGTTGCTATACGTTTTTCGTTAGGTGCTCTATATCTATTCGTCTAGCTAGTTATTTTAGTTCGCTTATGTAAACTGCTGCACTTTCAATTACTATCCGAAGAAGTTTGAAAGAAATTGCAAATCTATTGCTTCATGTAACAAAAATTTGTCTTCTCGACGACGAAAATGACGCAGTTCATGTTACTGAACTGCCAAAATGAAAGGCATTGCCATTGTAAGTGTCTTACGCAATTACGCCGCAGGGTTTTTTATTTGGTCTGAGCCCCGCAGGTACTAGATAGGAATTACTGCCACCGACCAACCGATAAAATTTTAAAAATTCTTCAATATCTAAGCTAAATCTTCAATATCTAAATGAAATCTTCTCGCTGTTGTCGCAAGTAAGTAAGATAGGAAAACTCAACAAGTACAGCAACAGTTTGCTGCCCTCCTTTTTAGCTCGTTTAGTATCCTTGTTATGTAAAGCGCAAGTAAAGTTTTAATCAAAAAAGGTATAAGTACATTATTTCGCGTCAAGAAAGTTTACGCCTATTAAATGGATTCGAAGGTCATTTTAGAAATTTCTACAAGTAGTCCCAAGCAGATACAAAAATACTTTCAAGAAAAAGTTTTTTTTTTTGTTACTCACTGTCCCACTTCTGAGCAAAGGCCTCCCCCCAAATCCCTCCAACCATTCTTTTCCAGGGCAAAAAAAATCTGCCCTACATTTGTGTTCGCTTATCTCGTCAAAATGTATGGAACAGCTGTTTTTTTTTAATTGTTCTGTCTTTCGATAAGCTATTGGGAAAATGATAAATAAATCTTCAAATAACTCTTTTTATCCAATTATACGGTCTGGTTGATAAACAAGAAAAGTACATCAGCAAGAAATTAGTACTGCACTTTTCAGACGGAGTTTATCTTCCGTATATAGACTGTCTGGGATCACAATTAGAGAAGTAAAGAAGCCAATAATCGATGGAGAGTAACAATAATAACCTACCTCTGATATGTGGCAGCTAATAATTCCATACCGTATTGTAGAAAAAGTAGAACTAACATCAAGGCGATAAGGTTTAAAAGATCTTGTAGCGCAGTAAATAGGCATAATTGAGGAAAAAAATGTCTTCATTTGATCACACAACTTATTACCAAAACAGAACAAAAGATTTTTAAAAAAGCCAGTTAAGACACGATTCGTGTATAGGAAAATCAAATGTTTTATATTGCATGAGTGCAATAGAATATTTGATTTTGAGTTTGAGTTCAAACGAGTCATTCCATTCTAATACCAAAAACTAATACCACTGGTATTTGTTTCAATTCATATTTATATTCTATTCCGAACGGATACCATTGTTTAAACTAATACCAAAACAAGTTCGAAGATATAAGGTACAGTCAGTGAAAATGCTTTGTATGTAATTTTATTTTTCGAAAATGTGAACGATCAATCTACGAGTTGCGAAACTTTACGAACAAGATATTAAGTGATAATGAAAAAAGTCAAATTCTTGATGAGTATGAGGCCTTTATAGACTTCAGGGGCTTTTCCAAAAGACGCCTACCAGAAGAACAAGTGTTTTTCATAAGCATCTACGTCCAGTTAATTTCTGTTTTTCTGATAGTTATAATAGGTATAGGACATTATAGTTACAGAGGGCCTAGACAAGTGACAATCGCTTCGAAAGCATCTCGTAGTTCTACAACGACTTTCAACAGAATTGACATAAGCTTTTCGATAGCTTATGTCAGTCCTATACATTTTTGCCTTTTCCACTATCGTTATCGCTGATAGAATGTCACTTTGTCTAGGGTCTCAGGTAAGGTATAGGACAGTTTTAAGACTTCTATCGATATAGTGAATAATAACGAATATTTTATATTCCTCTTTGTGTTTATTCGTTGGTTGTTGTGCAACTTAGTGGGATCGTTTAGGCGCCTATTTTCTTTTCATTTCTGTCACCCTGGTACTTTTCAAAACAAAAAATTATTCAATTTCAGAACCTGTATTTTTACCATTATTGAGTTAAGTAGTAAGTCGCTTAAGCACCTAGTTCCAGTTCATTTCTGCTTTCCTGGTAGTTTGAATAACTAAACAATTAGGACAGTTGAATTTTAAAATGTCTATCGATATCATTTGTTACGAATTCGTCATGCTCTTCTCTATGTTTCATCGTGGGTGCGTTTCGAAGAATACTTTAGTGGCGCTTCATCGGTTGCGTTTTAATGTAGGTGCGCTTCGAGGAATACCCCAAAAAAAGTAGCAACATGATTCACTTAAACTAATCTTACCTAAACCTTTGTAAAAATATTGGAATGAAGTGTATTTGGATATTATTTTATTAGTATTACATAAAAATATTAGAAAACTTTAATTTGATTAGGTTTGACGCAGCTGACTGTACCAAATTCAAGTTGTTGGTACTCGTTTGCACATTAAATTTAATTATTGAAAAAGTGGTATCGGTTCGGTATATAAAATAAATGTGAGTTCCAACAAATACCAGTGGTATTAGAATGGAATAACTCGTTCAAACGACCTATCTAATTATGTATTTAACATACACCAAGAAAAATAGTTTCATTTAAGCCAATTTGTGACAAGAGAATCGGCACCATTGTCGCATGACAATGGTGCCGATTCTCTTGTCACAAATTCTCTAAACTAAACTAAAAATCACTAAAATTTAGGTTATTCCTGTCAAACGACGTGTTCCCATTCTGAAAATAGACTAAAGTGACACAAATGTTTGACAGCACTAAGATAGCACTGAGTTTTAATTTAGTGAAAATGCTATTCTGAATTGGACGTTTTAACCAAAATTTTTGGTCTACATCTAAAATCCTCTAACTAACTCTGACTATTTTTAATCACGATTAAAAATGTGTGGATTAAAATTAGATGTCATGAACTAAAATTCAAACCAGCACCTCGAATTCAGTTGCAAATGGGTACCGTATCTTTTTTTAATTTCTTTTGCTTATATATCGAAAATGGTGTGTACTATCGCAAAAATAATGAAAATTTTGACCCCCTTTGCAACCCGCAAACCCGTAATACTTACATGTAGGTATTTTTTTTTTGTTTTCTTCCAAAAAGTGAAAAATTCCATAGAAAAATACGTCGAGACGGCAACATTGCGCGCATCTCCGGCTCAAAAAAAATCACGTGGTAGGCAAACAAGTAGGTACCAAGTGGAGTCGCGATTGTCAAATTCGATTTTAGTTGTGTCAAAATAATTTTTTAATTTAGAGATTTTTTTTGGCAGAATAGCTCTATGATTCTCATAGTAAAAAGTAAGGAATTTTAGTGATAGTTTAGTTCGGTGTACAAGAGAATCGGCACCAATAGCTCTTCTTTATTTTTCTATTAATCTTATTTGATTTGATCAAGTACCCAGTTCGTAGGGATACAGGTAGAGGTACTTTGAATGTAAAAAAAACTTTCAAAATTATTGTAAGTAGTCAGAACTATTAGAAGCTAAATAAGTACAACAGAAAATAATTTTGTCGAGCTAGCTTGTTCTGGGCAAAACGCAGTTCATTTCCAACTAGAGGTTGTCAGTGTACCCCTCAATTAGTTGACGTAATTTCCTCCTGCACAACTGGCGTAGGTACAAACCGGAAGTGCATACAGGTGCACCATGACTAATTAAAGTAATAAGCATTTTTCCCTCGTACATTATTTGCTATTAACGAGGGGACTTTGACAGATAATTTAGGGATATAACCGCAAACTAAGTACCCGCGGGGTGTAGATAGAAATCGTCAATGTACTTTTCTTATTTCTATACTCCGTGTAAGTACCTCATTACTGTTCCCATCTGATTTAAATGTAAACAAATAGTAATCAGGAAACCTACCTGTGTATGCCAATTTGTAGTGCTACTTATAAAATTATATATATTGCCCGCTGGTCAATGATATGATTTTAATTTGGAACCTTAAACATTCGTATGAAAACGTATAAAAATATTCCATAATCGAATTGCTTTTTACTATCTCGCAGAAGGTGTGAAAAGCAGAGTACTTACCTATTGTCCTATTTCGTCGATGATTTTTCAATTAAAATTTTAATGCTTAATATTATTCAAACAATTATCTAATTATTGAAAAAAGTGGTGAGATATAAGGCTAAAACCTTAATAATACAGATGAATGTGTTAATTCCTTTTAGTGATTGATTACATAAGAATTTAACCTAAACAGTGTTTGTTTGTTTTTTCATCATAATTATAGAATAATACGTTTATAGATAATATTGGACTATTGCAACATACCATAGTTAAGGAGGTACCTATAGCCTTTACAGTGTTGGCGCGAAGTTAGTCGTTATACAACTTACTGTCAAAAGGCTCTTCAAAGTTGCCGTCCGCCATAATATGAGGTTTCCACGCTCTGCGATTTTTTCCCAAAAAATATCTGCAAATAAAATGCGATTCCTCCAAACGAACAAATTTTCAGACAATCTTTTTAAATACCAGCTCAATTTCATACCAGCAATTGAAATGAAAACATAGGATATAATTATTTTCAAAGTATCCTTTCATCCGAACCAAATTCATCATTTCATTTCATTTTCATCGAATGGAAAATTGCATGGAGGTAATAACAACGTTCGAATCAAGATAATGATCCATTCGTAATAGCCTCCCTCGTCAGATAGCATGCAGGGAGGATTAAAAATAATATCGGCTATGGCTTCGCTCTGAATAAACCCAAAAGAGTCTGTAACAGCCAGCGGTGAAATATATCCGTGGGTGAAATCAATGAAATGTAGATCAATGTATTATTTAGATCTGGTTGTGCGCAATAAATTCATGTTGGACCACACAGCTGTGGGTTGTGAATCGTTTAGGGTCACGCACAATACGGTAAAAAGAGAATCTCTTATGTTGAATATTGTAATACCCATCCTTTCAGTTATTCGTGAGAAGATAATAAGATGAAGAATATTGTCTTTTTACCAAAAAGCCAAAGCCGAAAAAGGAGGGTTTTAAAGTAATTTGTTTATGCATCATTGTGAGTACAAGAACATCCAGTTTCAAGAACTTCAAATATTGAGGTCGGACCGCTATGACAACGTCGATGTGCTTTTGTTCCAACTGTTGTCTAGATAGACAGGCAAAGGAGTGAAATCATCGAAAAAAATTGCGTCCAACTGTTGGCCGCTAAATGCACGCACACTAGAAAAGCACAATGACGTGAGAGAGACGTATCTGTCACGCACACCAGCGTATCAAAGTTGGCTTGTTTGTATTCGTTTTTCTGCAGCGCGACACTCTATCAGATAGATAAATAGATAGTATACCACAGTCAGATATCTTTTATCCGTGGAATAAAAATGGCGTCTGACAGTTTTTGTATGGAAAAGCTGTCAAAAATTCAAAATTAATTCGCAGGATAAGACTTATACTCGGTATAAAAGTTTGGTGAAATTCGCCCCTAGACATATAAATAATCAAAGGGTTAAATATTGAAGGAATAATAATGGAGTTGATAGAAGATTAAGGAGTGACGTTAGACGTAGCTTGAAAACATGAATAATTCACATGAACGTCATTGCTTTGCACGGTGCACCGCGTCTTCATGTCGACATAGGGAAAAATAATCACTGACAGCTGCTGTATTAAAAATTAAAACTCCATTTTCACGAATACCACCTCTAGTAGTTCATAGGAGGCATACGTCACGAATTTGATACTAATTGAAAGCATATCAACCACCGTTCATTATTCGCGAACGCTAATTTGATAGGCTTCCCCCTCACCACTTACAATTAATTATTTTCAAAAAACGCCTCTATTGCTACTAGCCAATAAAAGTCAAGGCTTGAGTGCACAACACTAGCGTCCACTTTTTATGTAGACAGGATCAGGCTAATTTGATGGGCCTAAGTTTCTGACTGGTATTTTTATCCATTTCCAAACCTTTTTACTAAACGACATTGACATCCATTGGAACTAGAGGAGCTCGTGGCTAAGTAATAACAGCCGCACGGGTCGATCCATCAGGTTAAGCTACGCTTGCTTGTTGTTTGGTTGGTCCGTGGATGGGTGACCATCTTTACGTACCGAGACTACTTCGTGCCTCGGAAAGCACGTTACACCGCACGTTGGTCCCGGCTGTCATTCATGGATCTTTGATAGTCTTTACGGGACGTCAGAAGCCCAAAAGTCTGTTAACCAGTCTGTTTACCAACCTAGACTATCGTGCGGTAAAAACCGGACGCGTACTCTACAAATTCTTCAGCAAAACAGCTGAAAGTAACTCCTCACGCACTTCAGCGACATCTATTTATAAAATTCGTAAGTAGTGTATCAAACGCACTTGGTATCCATAACAACTTCAAGTAAAACAATTTCACTATCACCGACAGAGGTCGCTTTGTCTCAGCATAATTCGTTGTGCGTACACCAGCAACAGAAAAAGTAGTAGACTGGCACCACAGCCCGCATTTATTGAAATTATAAGACTGATTTTGAGATTAAAGTAAAGGATTTAATGTGCAGAGTGTGGACAGATCCAAAATTATAATGTATGGCATACGTAAGCATAATCCGCCTATATATCATTCCCACCGCTGGGACACAGGCCTCCTCTCTGCGAAAGGGAGTGGGTTATAATCCACCACGCGGTCTGAGTGCGGGTTGGAAGATGGCACAATGTCTTCGAATTTTTATTCCTATGCATGTCCTAAAACCAAAAAGGAGAAGGAAAACAGCATGTTGATGATGATGATGTCTTTATTCTAATATTAGATTTAGAGGCGAACAAACGGAAGAAGGACTAGGAGATGACAGTGCATTATGTTTACATAATAATGAACGAAAATTTACATCTCCGTCGTACCTTCGGAGATTACAGGCGTGATGATATGCTATGTATTGAAAGGGTAAGATACAGAGACAAAGCTTAGCGTAAACTTCCTCGTCGACCTGTCAAAATCACGCCAAAACGCACTGATTTTGTCAGATCAACGCGTAAGTTTATCCTCGTTTCGTCTCTGTGTCCCAAGTGGTTCTTGTAACCATTTATTGTATTTACTTTGTCTTTAGAATCTTGAAAAAAACTCATTGTTTTCCACAGTTTTAGCAGAGTGCTTATAAGCACTCTGCTAAAAATAACACCATAATTCATAGTTATTTTAATACGTTTAAGCTGGAAGAAATCAACATTATCTATTTTCCCTACAGAAAATATAGAAAATCATGTTGATTTCTTCAACAAGAGTTATTTTACGTCTTACTTCCTCTGCTACAAGCTTTAATACCTATGAATCACAATGAATGATCGTGGCAAAAATAAATGGGTATTTCTCAACTCAAAAGAAACCCTTCTTGTGCCTTATAAAAACAAAGAAACATTTGTAAATTCTAAAAGAAAGGGCATTGATATATAGAAAGGGTTGTATTTCCATTTCTTTTGTTTTGGTATATTTCAAAACAGGCTTTGTGACAAATTATGCTGAAATTGCGAAGAAACTTCTTAAGGCTTCAGTGTCGTATGAACTCACAGCAACAGGTAGCGTACCTCACAGAAAATAAACAAAAACTCATTACGAACCCGCTTTTCTAAGTTTTTTTTTACAAAACGTTGTTTTCCTATAGCCTTGGCTGTTGTTGCCTCACTGGTTTGTTTATAGAGGTTTTATTGGTGTTTTTCGTAATAGTTTGGTGATCTCGTGTTAACGTGACGTACGTCTTCCCTCTACGAGTTCTAGAGCGTTACTGCCGTTATACGTGCTCCCGGCGTCGGTCACAGTCTGTAATAGCGAAAGCACACATGCTACTACAGCTGTCCCCGGTCTGTTGATTTCAGTTCACAGAGCATGTTTCATTTTATCGTAGCATTCCCTTTCAGCTGGTGCTACGAGTCTCGTGTCAGTGAGTTTTGCGTTCATTTGTTCGAGATTATCTTTTTCAGGTTTTACAATATCTACATAGAGGCTGCTTTGCATTGCGTTTATATTCTTGTTCATCTAGCGATTGATTTTTGATTTTGTTCCTCTTTGATATTATTTGTGTCTAATTTTTTTATTTTTACTCGGTAAAAGACACCTGGAGTAAAGGTTTACTTTTCCGAAGCAAAGCCGCTACAAGATGTAACGTCATATAAAAAAAATATCTATCGATCTATCTATAATATAAAAAGCAAAAAACGACATTACATTGAAAACGTATCAATGAACTTTAAACTTGTCATCACACCCGTTGAACTTATCAGAACTTTAGTAAACTTTGGCGACGAAAACCTTAGTAAGAAACCTTAGTATCTAACATTAGTTATTAAGGTGTAATAGATGTTACAGTACATCTTAGGGAAGTTTCTATGGTACGGTATGGTAAGTATGTTGCTTGGAGCTCGATTTGTTAACAACGTCTTATGCCGAAATTGAGGTTATTTCCCTCACACCACTGAGATCCTATGCGTGCTCACCCTACGAAAAGACTGGCTCAAGGGAATCCTATTCAAAATCTTACTTGTATTGTGTAGTATGCTTCCTTCTTAGAGACAAAGGTATATTTTGGTACAAAACATCGTTGGTACTAGCAAGTATTTTTAAAACCAACACGATTTGCAAGGCAATGCTTTAAGATGGCTGCATGTGCATAGATAGAGTGCAATGTGAAACAGCTTGACACATTGAGATTTCTGTGATATAACTAAGTTAAATACACATAAACCTTCCAGAATAAATTTAAATGACGGTGACATGACAGCCGCATCCACATTAATTGTGTAGTTTAGAAGGACACACAGACAGATACGTAAAGCGACTCTGATTTAAACTATGTTTGGATTCAAAATTCTTCAGTTCGCCTGCATGTGCAGTATTGAACCAAACATTGTATGCGACAAATACACAAACACCACCAATAAACACGTTAGTATACCACCAATATACACGTAGTATATCACCAATATACACGTAGTATACCACCTGGTGGTATACCACCAATATACACGTAGTATACCACTAATATACACGTAGTATACCACCAATATACACGTAGTATACCACCAATATACACGTAGTATACCACCAATATACACGTAGTATACCACCAATATACACGTAGTATACCACCAATATACACGTTGGTATACGGCGGGTATTTCTAACTGGTAGATGTCAGTGATTTCTTTCGAAAAATTGAAAGACAATGATTTTCATGTTTTTCTTTTTACTTAACATTATTTAGGTTCAAGAGCTGTCAAGCTGCTGATAAAAGTCGTTTTAAGTAAAAATATTTTAAATATTAGACTTGATCAGTTATTGTGATCTTCCATATTAACGATTAATGCTTTGGTTTCAGAAAGCGGAAAACGGTCACAGAATAACGGCTGTCCAGAGCGTTTTTTCACTTTCCGTACTTTTTCCTTCTTTTCTTATAATTTTCCTCCTACGTTAGTTAGTTTGCGATAGACCGGATTTTATATTTTTTACTTGCGGACGATTTTGCGAAAATGTCTAATACTGGATAAAATGTTAGATTTTGATGACTGCTCTTAGAATATGTCGGAACTGCTTTCCTAGGAAAACCAAAGTTTTCACCCAGGCTTGACTGCGTTGCATTTCCTTTTATTTTCACGATTGGTAAATTCAAACGTCTAGAAAATTTAGTCCTGTATAATTTTAAACACATTTAGTACTACTTAGATTCCTGATAATTTTATACACTTAATTACGTTCATACTGTAAATAATTACGTTAATGATAAAATAGTAGTACCTATAAAATTTTCGATTATGTTTTAATGTGTTTTATCAATCTGAATTTCAGCATCAAATAAGAAAAAACACTTGAAGTAAAAGGAAAAAAATATTACCGAAATATATTTTTTGCTCATTGTTGATTTTTTAAAGACAATAGACATCCGTCGGCAAATGAAAAGATCTGGAAAGTGAATTACAGTCGTAATTTAATTTAACTATACTGAAGAATACTACTGAAGAATTCGTAATGATCAATTTCAACTATTTATTTATGCGGAAAAAGAACCACAAGGATTTGAATACTCGTAAAAAAAATCAGTTAAGTACTGATTTTCTTTGAAAATACTATCACATAATTTCGTTTTTTCGATGTTAATCATCAATGACAATTTCAAAACACGTTTAAGTAAATAAAATAAACTTTAATAGGTAGAACTTCTCAACTAAAATAAGCTTTATTTATAAAATATTATACATATTTTTCACTTAATTAATTATTTTTCACTTAATTAATTATAAATATAAAACTTCTGTTTACTACTAAAAGTAGTAAACAGAAGTTTTATGTAAGTTTGAAAGACGGCCGGTCGGTCGGTTTTTCAGTTACTTTCCAGTTTTCTTGGCCGAAAAGTATTTAATCATCTCGCTTAGATTATTTTAGACACACAAGATAAAATTTGTTGCAGAATTTTAATTTTTAATTTTTGATAGATTTTCGGTTCCCGACGGCAAACTAAAAATCCTAAATAGTTCAAAAACTTTCAGGTTTTACTTTATCACATTATAATATTTATAATATAATATTATTTTAGTGCGTTACAGTGGTCATCAATATTAATTTTATGAATTTTCTCTGACCGAAAATTTCAAAAGTTTCAGGACTATTATTTTTAAATCGCATCTCAATAGGTTATCTCTAGATCATAATTATCAGTCATTAAAAAAAAAAACCTTAATGAAACATAAAACAAAGGAAAACTTTTGTTCATAAGGTTCAGTTTCGAATGAAATCATTTTCCAGGAATCCCACTTGTGCATGGGCGTGGATAAAATAAGGGTGGGGATTTTGCAGCAATGGTGTGGGGGGGGGATCCGGGCGCTGTAAATACCAAACTCGGACAAACTAAGAATTTAAATTACCGGAAAATTATAAAATGGATAATTTGTTTTTTTATGTTTTCATACTAGCGGTGTATTAGTGTAAGGTATAATTAATTTATCCGATTGTGTAGAGTGATTAATTTATTTCAATTAATGTTATTAATGAAAAATCTATAATTTATCAAATGAAGTGAAGCCACCCAAAACTACGTAGATTTATATACACTGCTCTGTTTATATTAGAAACGGAAATAACTTAAAAACTTAGCCAAATGAAAAATTGCAAATTTGCAAATTTTTATTTGTACCGTGGCGGTGGGTACCTGCGACCCGTTCCACAGCCTCCACCCTTCAGTTGCGTCTGTGTGAGTTTCAACCACCACCCCCTGGCTATAAATGCTTCCCCAGGGCGAGCCGGGACCGCACTGGATCAGAAAACTTCGTACTAGCAACAACAGAAGTAACCACGGTCGGCAAAACAGTATCGCCTGTACCCCGCGGCGAGAGGCCGCGCCGCGTCGCTCCGCGTTCTCTAAGTATTAGATTGCCAAAATAATAATATTAACCTCTTTCTGAATTATAAACTGTAGCTTCATAAAAACAGTATTTTTTCGTGTCAAAATGAACCTTCATGGCTGGTGATACTAGATTTTGGTAAGTGAATTGACTTGATATTTTTCATTTGCTTCCTCCTCGGTTTTCTGTTTTCTTTTTCGTATTGCATGATTTTGTTTAGGTTTTTAGACTTATTATTTATGAGGTTTTTGAGTTTAGCTTATTATTTCTTGGATAAATATTTTTTTTGTCTTCTGTTTAGTTTTGGAGTGGAATATTAATTTTCTTGAAAAAATTTTCACGTGTTTTCTTTTATTGCTTTACGTACTAATTTATTTACTTTGCGGATACGGATTTTATATTTTTTACTTGCGAACGTTTTTGCAATACGGGTTGGTCCTACAAACATTACTTTTCGAAAATTAGCATAAATAACTCATAGGTAAGATTCAAACTCCTTCGTCGTAACGTTTAGTGTTACTGTTTCCCCGTTTACTCTTAGAAATAGAGCGTTTTACAGGTTTTAGGGGTGCAGAAATTTCTCCGACGGCACACAGTGACGGCCAATTTTTTCGCAGGATCGTGTTCTTTTAGATATCATTTTCTAAGTTCATTAAGCATCATCTACCAACCCGCACTGGGCCCGCGTGGTGGATTACGGCCTACTCCCTCTCATAGAGAGGAGGCCTGTGTCCCAGCAGTGGGAACATTGTAGGCTGATTATGTTATGTTATGTTTTCTAAGTTACTAATAGATGCAGCGGTAATTTTTGCTAACAGAGTGCAGATAATATAGCAATGTTAGGACTGTTCGTATATCGCGTTGTATGAACAAAGAACTTCAAGTTATATCGATTTTTTTTTTCTGAATTAATTCAGAAATTTTCCAGTTCCGAAAACCATATTTTCAATTTTTTAAGCCAAAGCTATTTTGTTTTTAAAACTTCTTCGTCATCATTTTAATTTTTTCACTTTCCGCAAATAGAGCGTTTTTCTGATTTTATATGAGGTGAAAAAATATATTTCCCAAGGCACGCGGCTAAGCAGCGAAATTTTCTATGTATTATTTTTTAAAGGAATATTATTTCGACGGGTTTTTAAATTAACCTGTCTTCTGCCGTAAGTTCTTTTAAGTTCTAAAAATAGAAAATTCGGCACGTTTTTTTCTAGATTTTAATTTACTTGGCTACAAAGAACATCTCGTCTTTTAGAGAAATGATTTATAATTCATAGTCATCATTTATAATTATAGATAGATAATTATGCTTAGCGTGAAAGTTTTCAATTTGTTAAACTACATCGAAGTTGTCATTTTTAGACAGATGATTTGAAATCTGAAAAAAATCAAGGACTTAGGTCAAAAGAGTCAATATTTTCAGAATCGCTAAAACCGTGTAATAAATACACGAATTTAGCTGTAGCAAAAGATAAATTAATTTTAATGAGTTCCACTAAGTTATTATTAAGCTTGCGCATTTGTTTAAGTTCTAAGACAATTGCGAATCTTATTAAAAAAAGTAATACAGTAAGCAGTGAAAAAAAAAAATGATTTCTTATGTAATGTGAAAACTTTTTCATCATAACGTTTATCTTTTATCTTACACTTTCTGCATTTTCTCCTAGAAATAGAGCGTTTTCAGGTTGTAAAGAAGCAGAAAAATATTTTTTCCGACGGCGCTGTGCGGCAAAATTATCTGTGTTATTGCACCGGTTTTTACATGTGACTTACGCCTGCTTTCGTATATTCTTGCATTCAAAGAAAAAAACTTCCCTTTTTTCGATGAAATATTTGAAACTATTTGCCCGCCCCGGCTTCGCACGGGTAGCACTGAGTACTTATCTACGGCGCACCTACCCTACCTACCTATCTATGTACCCTACCCTACCTACCTACCCTACCTACCTACATACCTACCTACTCTACCTACCTACCTACCCTGCCTACCTACCTACCCTACCTATCTACCCTACCTACCTACCCTACTTACCTACCCTACCTACCTACATACATACCTGCCTACCTACCTACCCTACCTTTCTACCCTATCTACCTACCCTACTTACCTACCCTACCTACCTACATACATACCTGCCTACCTACCTACCCTACCTATCTACCCTACCTACCTACCCTACTTACCTACCCTACCTACCTACATACATACCTACCTACCTATCTACCGAGATATCATCAAAAAAGGCTTTTTTTCGTGAATTTATCAGATTTTTTAATAGTTATTCTGCTATTCTAGGCGGAGACAAATCCAACAAATCAAGGATAATCCAAATCGGTCCAGCAGTTCTCGAGTTATAAGTGCTTGAACAAACCCGACTTTGTTTTATATAATTACTAGCTGCTCGCCCCGGCTTCGCACGGGTAGCAAGTAGTTATCTACGGCGCACCTACCTTACCTACCCTTCCTACCTACCTATATACCTACCCTACCTACCTACCTACCCTACCCTACCAACCTACCCTACCCTACCTACCTACCCTACCCTACCCTACCTACCTACCCTACCCTACCTACCTACCCTACCCTACCTACCTACCCTACCCTACCTACCTACCCTACCCTACCCTTACCTACCTACTATACATACCTACCCTACTTATCTACCCACCTACCTATCTACCGAGCTATTATCAAAAGACCCATTCTATACAGAATGTATGAGAAAACGATTTTTCTTCATATTTTTATTTTCGTGATTTTTTACAATTTTTTTATAGTTATTCTGTTATTCTGGGCGGAGACAAATCCAACAAATCAAAGATCATCAAAATCGGTCCAGCAGTTCTCGAGTTATAAGTGTTGTAACAAACCCGACTTTGTTTTATATATATAAAACAAAGTCGGGTTTGTTACAACACTTATAACTCGAGAACTGTATATAGAAGAACTGTATATAGAAGATAGGTATATAGATAGATTTGAAATTTATCAAGGACTGAAGGAACCAATTTTTGGAACCGTAACCGTATTAAGACTTGTCTGCCGTTAGAAAAACATTTAACGAAAGAATATCATTTATCACGCCCTATGATAAATTTATACATACCTACGCTACCTACATACGAATCTAAATGATTTATACTCATGCACTGCTATTTTTTACTTAGCTACGATTAGTTTTACTGGCTCTTCTTACATTGTAATTTTTTACTTTGAACATTTTGGCGACAGGTTCTGAGTTCGAATCCCGGGTTTTGCGAAGTGATAATAAAATACCTATTTTATTTAAAAACTGATTTCTTCACCTAGGTATGTTTAATAAATGAAAACTTTGACTTTGAGTAACAGAAAAAGAAGTTTAAGCAACATACGGGAAATTCGATATAATTATATACACACTGCTACACATCAAGCTATACATTTCCATTTTATGCTGATCTCGCATTGCATAGGATTTCCGTACAATGCGAGGTCAGCTTATACTGGAAATGTATAGCTTGATGTGTAGCCGTGTGTGCCTAACTGCATTGATTAGACGCCCAATTGTCCAAAGTTGCAAACATTGTGTTTGAAGGGAATTAGAACAGTTTGATGAACACAGTATTACCTAGTAGCTGCCTCAGTATCGACCCTGACAGCCGCGCGTCTTCTTTCTAGACTGAGAGCAAAACAGTCTGGACTTTCTTACCCGTGCTTCTACATGGAAACCTACTACGCTTGGGAATGGACAACTAGCTTCATCTTTTTACCCGACTACGGCGAAGAAAAAAGGAGGGTTATGATTTTGACCGGTATGTATGTATGTATGTATGTATGTATGTATGTATGTATGTTCATCTGTTCCCTCCTATCTTCCAAACCACTTATCACAATTTGACAAATGAGGTATCGTTAGAAGCGTCGTGATTGTCCGCTAGTTATAGGCTACGTGAAGTCACATTAAATTAAAAATGGCGCCCTCTAGAGGACAAAAAGTGAGGAACTTAAAAAAAAATATGGTTTAATCGTACCATGTTGGGTATCAAATGAAAGGGCTTAATGAGCACATTTCAAATATATATATATTATAAACCCAAAAGAATTTAAAAAAAAATCAAGTAATAAAAACTAAAACCCAACTACGACTTAAAAGGTATAAACAAGACACCACAGACAGACAAATTAAAAATCCGGAGTCACACGTAATCTGGTCGATTTATGCCCTAACACGTGTGACTCCGGATTTTTAATTTGTCTGTCTGTGGTGTCTTGTTTATACCTTTTAAGTCGTAGTTGGGTTTTAGTTTTTATTACTTGATTTTTTTTGAATGACCGACTCCTTTGTGAATACAAAAGAGCCTGTAAAAGATTAATTTAATAAAAATGAGTTTCGCAAAGAGAAAAATTTTTGAATACGAGTCAATCACAATTTGAATCGCTTTGAAACAAATTACTACACCATTGCTTCATAAGTATGGAAAACAAATCTGCTCAACAACGCAATAAATGTTGTCGAACTGTCAAAATGAAGTAGATTGGTCTTAATGCGGCGGGGACTGAGCGCGCGAACTTGGACAAGCGCGGTCGATCCCAGGTTCGAATCGGTTGAACAAATGTGGCTAACGCTCTCAATTAACGGCAAAAAGATTGCTATAGGCACAGCATACCGGCCACCATGGCTTGACCTTGTTCTTTTCCTGGACGCCATAACGGATTCGCTTAGTTCATTGGGAAATTGTGACCATTACATATTACTAGGTGATTTTAATGTTAACTTACTGGACACAACCTGCTTAAAGACAAAAAAAACTAACGAGTTTCTGAACAGCCTCAGTCTTGCTCAATTGGTCACTTCACCTACTCATTTCACAGCCTCCAGTGAAACTCTCATCGATCTCCTGTGTACCGACCTAACAGCTAGATACACGTCTGTGGAATGTTCTGGTTCACTTAACGGTCATTCCATAATAATTGGGGAATTTCACGTAAAACGTGATAAGTTTAAACCATACGTTGTAAAATCTAGGCCACTTAAAAATGTATGCATGGAGAGCTTCAACATGGACTTGTTGCTTTTATGTCTTGAAAATATTTCCTTGCTTGACAATGTTAATGACATGGTAAATGTATTTAACTCCCACATAATTTCACTGTTCGATGTTTACGCACCGATCAAAACATTTACTATCAAGGAAAAGTCTTACCCGTGGATTACTGATACAATTAAACTCATGATGCGTTTGCGGGATAATGCTTTAACTTGCTACAGGATTTCAAAATCAGATTCTAAAAAAGAATACTACAAAGAGTTAAAGTCCTTAGTGTTAAGTTCTTTGTACAACGAAAAAGTTGCGTACTTTAAGCATAACGTAAACAATAAAATAAAAAATCCTAAATTATTATGGCAAAATCTCAAATCTACATTATCACCTTATAAACCCAGACAAGACCTTCCGTCGCATTTTACAGATCCAGATCTTATTAATAGTACTTTTTTGATAGTCCCCGGTAACCCCGTTGCAAGCATGACACTTATTACGTATTTTGAGAACCACAAACATGGTGAAGCTATTTTCACAATCAATCCAGTGGAACAGAATGACATCTCTCGCATTATATCGAACCTTAAAAGTAACGCCGAAGGTTGCGACAACATTACCCTCGACATGCTAAATATGACTCTGCCATACGCATTAAGTACTGTAACAGACATTATAAACTGCTCAATAGTAACGTCAACATTCCCTGACCAATGGAAAATTGCTTCCGTTAGGCCCTTACCTAAAAATGCCAATCCAATTGGAGTAAAAGACCTACGCCCTATTAGCATTTTACCGTGTTTGTCTAAAGTGTTAGAGAAAGTCGTTAGCCACCAATTAACGCATTTTTTGGAACAAAATAACGTATTACCGGACTTACAGTCTGGTTTCAGAAAACAGCGCAGTACTGCCACTGCTTTACTGGATGTTACGGATAATCTTTTGTCAGCCCAAGATAAAGGAATGTGTTCATTGCTGGTATTGCTAGATTTTTCCCGGGCATTTGACGCAATAAATATCCCGTTATTACTTTCGAAGCTTAACTATTACGGATTTGACCCCAGCGCTACGCAATGGTTCCGCAGCTATCTTACCGATAGAAAACAACTTGTGGACCTACGTTTGGGTAACGGCACTGCCCTTACATCGACTGTTACTTCCATTGAGAGAGGGGTTCCGCAGGGGTCTATATTAGGCCCAATTATGTTTATTTTATACTGTGCAGATATCATCAAATGCCTCCAGAGGTGCAAGTACCACATATATGCCGACGACGTCCAAATTTATATATCCTTTAAACCAGATGAGTACGATAGTGCCATTAAGGATCTAAACGATGATCTTCGTAGAATCGCCGCCTGGTCTGAAGAAAATTGCCTGTCGTTAAACCCAACCAAAACCAAATACATGGTATTTGGCACAAGACAGCAACTTGCAAAACTTCCCGCATCGTTTCACCTGGAGTTAATGGGCGAACAAATCGACAGAGTCTATGAAGCACGGAATCTTGGTCTTGTTATGGATAAGGACCTTCGTTTCGAAAAACACGTAGCCGACTCCGTAAGAACTGCTTTTACCGCCTGAAAGTTCTGTACAAGATTAGGCCCTACTTGTCCGAAACACTACGAGAACAGCTTGTGGAAACCCTGGTTCTATCGAGGTTGAACTACGCTGACACAGTGTACGGCCCGCGCCTATTAACTCGTACAGACCGCCTCATCCAAAGGGTACAAAACGCTTGTGCTCGGTTTTGTTACAATATTCCTCGCAGAAGCCATGTAACTCCTTTCTTAAACGAGCATTTCACTTTAAAAATGAAGTCCAGACGCAAACTTCACTTGGCTTGCCTTCTGTTCGGTGTAGTTAAATACCAGAAACCGGACTACCTTTACAACAAGTTGAGTTGGATAGCGAGTAAACGAGAATGTGGGCGAAGGCAATGCTCGCAGCAACTCTCAACTCGGTCGCATAGTACGGCCGCTTTTAGAGGTAGCTTCCGTTATGCGGCTTCCAAAGTGTGGAATAACCTGCCACCACCTATTCGATCAATTAGCACGATCGACACATTTAGGAGACGCCTACGGCAGTACCTCATAGATGCGCAACGGAAGCTAGACATGGTTAATATCAATATTTCTTTGTTATAAGTATGGTATACCTATTATTTACTGACGACAGTCCATTGTTTCTTGTGCAACCATAATATCACTCTGCTTCTTTTCTTAAATATCCATCTACCTATCTATAATTATTTTTATAAAATATCTAATCGAGTTATTATTATTATTTGCTACACATATCCATTTTTTTATTTTTGTATTTTATTTAAATATCTACACACACTATAAAACTGATTTACATCTGTAAGACGTCCTCGTAACATAAGGTCCAGTTGAAAACCAGCGTCAGGCACTAGTTGTCTGGCATTCATGCTGAACTGGGCCTGTTTGGCGCAGCCGTGAGGCGCACAATACTTTTTTTTTTTTTTTTTTTTATGTTCTTTGTTTTTTTCTATAAATATTGTGTGCCTTACCTGGGTCAAATAAATTTATTTTCTTTCTTTCTTTCTTCTTTCTTTAATCGGTTACTAAAAATAAGTTATGCAATTATATAGCTGTACTAAATACTAGTCAAATTTTAGTAGTTGTTGGGTAGATCGGTATAGACTATCACACTCAAAAACGGTAAAAATAATTAGGTTACATACTTGTTCACAGACTCACGTCTTTTCCCATGGGGACAGGAAATATAGAACATCACGTGCTGCGATACTAAAAGTTCAAATTACGCAAGTTTCACAGTTTTTAACACTCGATTAATGTTTGTAATAAACAAATAGGGAGTTTTATTCAGAATTAGCTATTGCTACGTATGTCGGAAAATACCCCAAGGGATTAAAATGAAATAACTTATACCAAATTAATACATCCAAATAATTATATAATAACCTAACTTAACTAAAACTAAATAGGACTTAGTCATAGAAAGATATAAATGACAGCTGTGTAAAAGACAATTAAACGTAGAAACCCATTACCTGCGAGACTGACCTGAGAGATTGATTTAGCAGTCAAGTTTAGGACACTTGGCGTCCACTGGGCTGAATTAGTGTGAATGGCAGTGTACATTTTCTTTAAAAAAATATATTTTATGTTCGTGGTATTGAACATTCGAAATTACATACAAATCGATCATACACTTGAAGTCACATCATACATTAGCTCGAACAAAAAGACAAGTCTTTTGCACTCAGCCCATTTTTAGAATGATACAGGTATATTAAACAGTAACTTATTATAAGGACTACCATTTCTTATTTATAACAAAACGTCCTTTTAAAAGATTCTCTATGGAACTGAGTAGAGTATTATCAGGTAATGATGACGTAAACCAAGTCACTTAAGTATCTAACACCCACATTTATTTTCTCAATCGCAATTAAAACGTACTAGAAATAACAAAAGACTACGCTTGCCCCAATTAAATTCCCTCGGGAAATTATACAAGAACTATGACCTCAAACATAAAAATATGTCTATTAAGCAATTAACCCAAATATGTAGATGTTCTAATATACAGACAGTAGGTACCTACTGTAACGTTGGGGGATCGTTACCTAATTATAAAGCAGTTCTTGCAGTAAAACTCT
This sequence comes from Lithophane semibrunnea, assembly GCA_947363905.1. NCBI lineage: Eukaryota > Metazoa > Arthropoda > Insecta > Lepidoptera > Noctuidae > Lithophane > Lithophane semibrunnea. The sequence continues at coordinate 1,776,188 of OX376186.1, read as the reverse complement.
GCTAACTACTTTTATTGGTTTATCTACACCCATGCTATAAATCCTCTCTAAAAGTTTCTGAAACAGTTAGCTTGTTGCCAACATTAAAATAACTAGTGTCATTCATAGTAACCATAATATCATCCAAATGGGTGTTATAATGTTGTATTGAATTTCATAATGAAAGTCATTTAAAAAAAAGAACATTGTCATTCAATAGTTTTTGACTAACAAAGCACCGTAATTTAAAAACAAAACATACTTTCGAATTCGAAAAATTCGAATTCTCGTCGTACCGCTTTTGTTCGATATTGGTATTGCAAAGAAACTTTTATAGAAGATTCATATCATGGGTGTAGATAAAATCTTGTATGCAACTAAAAATAATTAGGTATTAAAACACTCATGTGATAAACCCACATTCGTGTTTTAATACCCCTTATTATGTAACAGTTGCATAAATAATTTAATAAGAAATCATTACTATACATTTTTAATTATAACCCCACGATTGTCAGCTGAGGCCCGAGTGAATACTTTTCCTATTCTAAATACAAACTGCTAGAATGTTCGAATGGAGTCACAGCTGCTTTCTTAAAAGCCTGTACAATATAAGGTTGCTTATTGCATAAAACCTTACAGTACCTATAACAATTCCTACACAAGACATGCCATTTGAAAGGACATTTACAGTGATGATGTGTTCTATAAAGCTCAATTCCCATGAAATATCGACCGTTATTAGTGTTTGTGTTCATCGTTTAGTAGATATCATTGCCATTTTAAGACATGATATTTTATTTTATTCTGTAGAACTGTTCGTTGTTTTACAATACAAAATTAAATGACTAACTAACTAAATATACAAATAGATACTAAAACAAACGGACACTTAGGCATTGTAGTATTCGTTCGCACCCATTTTATAATAAATTGAATTAAAACATACGAACCGTTAAAACAACGTCGCGTATTTGGAAATAGGAACAGAGTAATGAAGATTTTATCAAACTCAAAATGTAGCTAATGTACCCTCAACAGTATAGGTTCTCTAGAAGATAGACTCACCTTTGCTACCGTTAAGAAATTGTCCATTAAAACGCTGGTCGGCCAAAGCCTTTTAAAATAGAAACTCAAGTGGTCAAGAAAGGGAAATAATAAATTAAATATCAGTCCATTCCATAGAATAGAATATAATACTCTTTATTATGTACACCATAAAAAATACAGTTACAAATTCCATATGTTCATGACAGGAAAATTGAATCCCTCAGATATTGAACCGCAGAAATGAATTGGCGTATTGAAAGACTTTGCAATTTCCATTCTTATGAAAGACTTTGACCAAGATAGGATTAAAAGTCTTTCAATTAAAAGTATTGGCAGCTGAATCTTATAGAAAAATAATAGACTGTCAAAAGATGCAACTGGGATGGAAAAAAATGGAGTCGCAGACTTTGTTCGTCGAAGTGGGAATTAGCTTTGGCTTCCTCTTGGACTGAGCTAACCTACTCGCACATATTAAACTACTGGGTCTAGAAGCCCAAAATTTTGCACAAGAGTTCCTTGACGAACGAAAGTGAGCACAAATGAAGGATATTTGAAAATCCATCCTATATAAGGGTTCAAAAGGGGATGTCAGTTTGTATGGTATTTCCATATTTTGCCGATGAGAAATCACACCGGGCACACGGCTTGTCTAGATATAATTTATTATGAATTTTATTGTCGTGTTTATTTACATACTAGCTTCCACCCGCGGCTTCGCCCGCGTGGTATGTCGATAAAAAGTAGCCTATGTCCCCAGGATGCCATCTATCTCCTTGCCAAATTTTTTCGAAATCCGTTCAGTGGTTTAGGCGTGAAAGGGTAACATGCAGACAGACAGACAGACAGGCAGACCGACAGGCAGACCGACAGACAGACAGAGTTACTTTAGAATTTATAATATTAGTATGGATTATAACATAACCCATGGCAAAACTTCCGCTGCTGCGATCATTACATACTCCTTTTTCTTCGTTTCGTTCATATTGATACGGTGTGTTTACAATAGGTAGTTTAAAAAATGCAGCGTATTGCTTGTTTACAACATGACTTATTAGTAAACCGGTCGATAGTAAACGTTTGCGTTAGGTATGTTGCGCTAGTAATAGTCTTGCTGTATGAGCTGTAACTGTACGAGCCATAATTATCGGCTTTGTACAAGTCATAACTTTATTTGATCTTATTGTGGTCTAATTTGGAATAAAGGGCAAAAATGGTAAAGAGTAAGTTTACATAAGTAGGTAAATTTAGGTAGTGATTTTCCTATCTACCCGGATGCAGCTAAATACCAGTATTTTACATGAAGCGACTGCCTATCTAATCTCCACAACTCAGTTAATGGGTAACACTATACTCTTTGTTAAGGCTGGTTGTCAGACTTCTAACGCAGTCGTCAGAAGCCTGAAAGTCTGAAAACCAGCCTGTCAGATGTTATTCTTGGATACTAAACTAAAATATGGCGTCGAATAATTCCTCCGCATCGCTGGCGGCTGGTAATGTATCCAAGAGACTGGCGGCATTGCCACGTTGTGTGGCAATGCTAAGCCTCTAAGCCTTGCAGGCCAGCCCTTCATAGAAAGACAAGTCATTCGCACACTGCGAGACCACGATAGAATGTTAACAAAACAAGAACATTGTCTAACTGATTATTTACAATATCTGACTTAGTGTCATCATCAGCATAGTCTTTTCCCAGTCACAAATAATAGTAGTATAGGCTTCCAGCCAGTTATATTACATTGTTCTATACATCATATCTAAAAACATTGTCTTTTACATCGACCTACATCGTTGTCCAAACAATTACTGATGTATCCGCACGTTTCTTTGTAGTATCAATATACTATTGCGATCCATTTCGTCCATCTTTTACAAGCGTCTAACAAAAGAATGCCACTAAATACTTACTTTAATTTAGTTTTCCTCACAGAGCAACGAGGAAACCAACTAAGTATAATTATTTACATTCAACCATTATTAGTTCGTTTACACGTCGAACCCATTATAACTATTAATAGAAACAAGGAAACTAATGACGTCACATTGATTTTAAATATCGAACATAATAGTAGGTATCTTTTGACATGACGTTTGTTTTTGAAGTTGCCAGTGTTAAATATTTTTAGCACTGGCAACTTTAAAAAGAAACATGTAAAACGTACAAGACTAAATACAAACAACCCATCTCTGCTCTCAAACTATCGGATAGTTTGAGAGCAGAGATGGGTTGTTTGTACATTGATGACATTTCGAAATCGCACAGGTATTTGTTTGTTTATTAACTCAACTAGCTGCGCCCTGCGGTTTCACCCGCGTAAGTCTCGATCCCGTGGGAATATCGGGATAAAAAGTACCCTATATGTTAATCCAGGTTATAAACTATCTGTTTGCCAAATTTCCTCCAAATCCATTCAGCCATTTTTGCGTGATTGATTAAAAGACATCCAAACACACAAACTTTCACATTTATAATATTAAGTAGGATTATTTACATTAGGTATGGTATATATTTATCATCCAAGTACATTTCATTCGATTCTAGCTCGAAAACGTAAAGTAATTACTGCCAACTGGTCTCTTGACTAGAACAACTAGTATTATTATTTATTAGTATTATATAAGTAACTGGATGGATTGTCTTAGAAATAATTGAAGCGTGCAATTTAGCTCGTATTTCTTTGTTAGTTAGTTAATTAGATGAGTAAGTACCTATAGGTATAATGATGAGTAAACCTAGATTTTCAACTCTCAGTGTTGAGTTGAGCACTAAGAATACAACAGAGTGCCTCCCAGCGCGTCAAGAAAACAAAAAATCGCCGCTATAAAAATACGCCCGTTTGTACATGGGCTTAGTACCAGTCGTACACGTTTACTCATTTGTGTTCATTTTTTGAAATTGTTGACATTTTAACGGGATATTATCCAAAAACTAGGGTCCTACCAAGGGGTATCTTGTTACCCAGTAACTGGGTTGTGGAGTTCAGATAGGCAGTCACTTCTTGTAAAATACTGGTATTCATCTGCATCCGGTTAGACTGGAAGCCGACCACAACAAAAGTTGTTGGGAAATGGCTCGGCTAGGACAGATTAATAGGCAAAAACTAGAGACCCCAACTGCAGTCTTCGGGACATCCGTTACTTTTTCTAAATTAGGTTTATGATTTAATTATGTAATCTTTGAGTATCATGTCTAAAGATCTGAAAATTCTTAACGAAATGCGCAAAAGAAAATAAAATTTTAAAATATAAAATGAAGTCGTAAACATCTTTATTTTAAAAATCTTCTGAGTAGAAGAAGAAGTAAATTAAGTAAATTGAGTTAGAAGGTAGACTTCAAGAGATGAAAAAATGTGCCTTCGCTAGTTATCATTTTATTTTTCTAATATTGAATATTTCCTTAATCAATAAATAAAATAAAATAAAAAATATTAGAAGCACATCCGACCCCTTTGTCACTATTACAAACATTCGAGCTCATTCAATGTTACGTCACGCTATTGTTACAGATTGCAGGTGGCTACGCATTGTTTAAACTGATCACTGGTTAACCTATTACATGTAAGAGATAATCATTGTGTAGCTCAAATCGACCCATCGTTACCCATCGATATAATCTTCTCTCTCTCTTCTGCAATCCGTATCTATCCGATGCTGTGTGTAGATATCCTCTGTGGCGGTATCTAAATCGCCCCATGCGAAATACGCATCAAAGATCTGACGTCACTTCTGCATCGCGCAATTAGACTTTACCGCGCGATGGACATATATACAAGAATCCAATATCAATTGTTGGGCAGTTGCCAGACACAACACCCGTCTGGTCGGAGGATCCTCCCTTTTCTATGGTGGATGAGTAAACTTCACACCCTGTTCCTCATACCTCCCTAAATTGCATTGCATTGCACGCCACGTTACCCGCTCGGGCCCTTCTCGCATTCGTCTCTTGCCTGCTTTGACCAGGTCGTCGGTGCACCTGTCTCGTGGCCTGCCTACGCTCGGTCAGTTTTGGATCTCCGCTCAGCCAAAAAAGAGAGAATTATTATGTACTCAAGCAGAAATAAAAAGTAACATAAATTAACTAAATAAAAGCCTCCAGGCACAAAGGACGTGCCCGCCTACATATAGCTATTTTTAGATGTAACTGGAAGTTATAAATGATAAACTAGGACCATTGAAGTAAAATAAATAATAAATAATAGAAAAAATAAATTGATTATAAAAAATGCCTCAAAAAAAATGACTTATTAAATGCCTCAGGCATTAAGTCCGCCTTTGTACGGAATTTTTTATTTTTTTTTACTTGTGCATAAAGTTTTAATAAATAAACTATATAGTCAAATAAAAAATTAAAAAACACATTATATGAACTCATATTATACATATAACCAGCGGACGATCTAGACGCTTCCTACGATACCTCATTTGTCAAATTGTGATGAGTAGTTTAGATCATCATTATGAGGGAACAGATGAACATACATATACATACCGGTCAAAATCATAACCCTCCTTTTTGTTTCGCCGTAGTTGGGTAAAAATTGAATATCAATCATTATGTACTACCAGAAAATGAGCATGAAAGAAGCATCATCCATTAATCCACCTTATATCGAAACTCAACAAAATTCGATTTCATTAATTTCGCCAGTTAAGGTAGGTCAAATCTTTAGGGGAAATATAGTCGTGATGTTATACATATATGTTACGTTATTAGAAAAAAACATAACCAAGAAATGATATACCTATTTTGAAACCATCTTTACCTATTCTTTGAAATGACAAATTATTGATTCAGTGACGGCTGTCAACCCCCAGTGGGTTGTGCTATTAGGCCGCCAGACGTAAACAGTGAGTATCCATCCGCCAGACCTCGTTGAAATGGACGGCTGTCACAGACAGCGCTGCAATTAATATGCACGTCGCCTATCACCTCATGTGGACATTGGGTATCCAACAGACATTTATTCAAAAGACAAGAAAATTCATTTTCATTTAATTTATTATGGCTTTAGGAATTCTGAAGCATTGTAATGATTTACTAATGAAGTTTAGAAAATTATAAATTATTAAGTTTCAGTTTTGACTATTTTTATTTAATAATATTTACGTAATTTAAAAGCGTAGTCTTAAAATGATAATAATTATATGTACAAGTATGTAAAAAGAAGGAAAGAATCAAAGCAAAAGTAGAATTCTAGATATAAATTATTACCTACTTCACAGTAATCATTAAAATTGTATACGGTAAACCACAAAGGGTTAATTTACCCGCCTGAGTAAACGTCGCAACAACTTTGATGTGAAACTTTGAACGAACGACGTAGAAGAGTTTAATTCCAATGATTTGTGGAAATTATACCAATTTACACTTTGTGAAAATTATACTATTTTACAGTCTTTTAACAGAAGCCTTGCAGGAAGGTTCTTGTATGGAAATACTACTGAAAGTATCAAATTGATTTTTATCAAAAATTGACGTCATAGTTGCATGATTTATCGTGTTTTTATGGGTCAAAATCTTAACAATGTCTCCATTAGAAGAGATTACAGTGCTGTTATTACTACTTCTAATCGCTTTTGGCTTTAATGAAACGATAATCTTCGTGATTTTAGTGCTAATATTCCTTGAATGGTTGGTTGAAGTACTATAAAATGCTAATAGTCTCGATTGTTACAAAACTGTGGATGTTTCATATCAGTTTTGTATCGGAGAATCAGAAATGAGTCTTCTTGCGGTGTTGAAACAGTGGATTTTTTTATTTATTAAAAAGAAATGGTAAGCCATAGTTTTATTAAAATGTTGATTATTTTATTTCCACGAGATCGAGACTTACGCGGGGGAAACCGCGGGGCGCAGCTAGTTATAAAATATTATGAACAATTTCGTAACACGACTAATACTTATATTTTTTTACTTTTCACTAAATATTAATTTATACATAGATTTGAGCTGAATATTTACAATCATAATTATTAAATGAAAAATTGATGACAAAAGGAGTAACCGGAAACACATATGAACAGAGCAAGCTAATATAAAGCTTGTAAAAATACTGGCTGGTAGGATGTCACAGAAAAAAACAACATAAAAACGCGGAAAGTGGCAATTCGATCTGCAGTAGTGTTGTCAAGTGCTAATATAGTGCTAATTATTTACATATACAGATACGAACTATTGGCCAAATTCGCTGCGTTGCCTATTACCGCACTGTGACAGTGCGGTAATAGGTGTGTACTATGTAGTACTTACTCATTTTGCCATAACACTGAATCAAGACTACTGCAGTTCTTTAGTACCTATTTGAATTCCGAATGTTTGCAAATCTACTAGCTAAACATTTTTCTCTTTTATTAGCAACTAGATTCTATTTTTAAATAGTTACAAAATTAGGTCGCAATGAATACACGCTTCCCATGTAATCGGTCCATTCGTCCATAGTACACTATTTCCTTCTGGCCAATTGCGATTTAAAAACGTTTTTGAATTCAGTCTAAGGAGTTTTACAGCCAGCTTGAGCCGGTTTTTATTCAATATTGAGTACAATACTCGTCTTTTGTATCTCCTCCCTATTTAACAAACAGCACTACAGCTGAAGGAACAGCTGTATCTTGAAACTCCTTTTATATTATCTGAATTAAATATTTTTTTATCTTAAGATATCAATAGAACCAAGGTCTTTCGTTACTTTTTGAAAGATAATCTTAGTGACCCTAACCCGATACTAAAGGGTAAAATCAACAGGGTAAAGGTCAAAGATCTATATGTTTAAGACGTATCTTTTGCTGTCCTACATTGTAGTCTTACGCATAATAGTTCGTGACCTGGAGCGCTCCGCTTAGTTCGCAGCTCTTTAGTGCAATAGGTCATTTTTTGTGTCCGTGTCAGGGACCGGACAACCCCGCTTAAGAGGACAGGGTAACCCGTACATGGGGTAACTCATATCGCAGTGTTACCTTTTGTTCGAGTTCCTACATCCTCGAAACCCAGCGAAATGGTTAACACCTTTATTAAGGTAACCACGTGAAGGGGTTAACCCCTTCAATGACTTAAGCCTTCGAAGAGATTATCTTCTCGAAAACCAATTTTTTCGTGTTACCCTGGATTACCTCATAAACTTGAGCTGCATGTAGGTGGGGGGGATTTACAAGTCGCTCGGCAAGTCAGTACACGCAAGATTGGCGGACCGCCGAGCGCGGTACGATGTCACGTGCGGTCGTGGTTATGCAATTTTCAAATTAATATCGATTGTAAACAGTGCATATTACAATGTCTTGAGTTGGAATGGCTTACCCTGTTACAGTGTTACAGGGTTTTGAAAGGGTAACCCGTTCGTAACAGGTTAACTACACCCGTTCGAAGGTGTAACATGTATCTTAAGGTTTTTTTTTTGAAGCGCTTAAAAAAGCCCCTTCAAAAACCCTTTCAACGAGTATCCGGCCGGTCCCTGGTCCGTGTGGATTGAGGAGCCATGTTTAATAGATAGATAGATAGAATACTTTTTATGATGTACAGCATAACAGATATTTACATAGGGTGACACAATGGTCGCGGTCTTATCGCTAAAAGCGATCTGTTACAGACACCCTTTGGATGGGTTAAAGGGAGACAGACAATACTGCAGGTACTCAGCGATGTACCATTTACATAGACAATAAATACATAAATAATATTTAAACGCGGCTACTACCAATATTTAGTACTTAGTAAATTATTCGATTTTGTAAGCCCAATCCTGGAATTTGTAAAAAAAAACATAATAAGTTACAGGACGTTTGGATTGAGGAGCCATGAAAAGTTATCAATAATTTAAAAGTTCCTGACCATTTTTATGTACCTACGTTTAGGGAGACCTATTACTATGATTATAAATAGAATTTTTTACTCTAGAAATCTTCATTTCTTTTATTTTAGAATATTTAACACAACTAACTATTTATTTAGGTACATTAGATATTAGGTAATTTAAATGACTAAGTAACGATGTTAGTGTAAGATGTATATTATATTTAAGATGAATGAATTAAATAAACTAACTACACAAATAAATACAAAAACAAAAGTACATTTTAAGCGTTGTTTGCGTCGAAATACTCATCCGCGTAAAATTGATAGAGATCGTTTACTATAATACTGCACTCTACAAAAATGACTATGTCGCATTATGATAGTTGAAACCGTGATAAAGTTATATCTCTAGGGATATAGCTATATACCGTAATACAGTATGCAAGGGTAAACACCGTTGTCACTCAAACCATGGGTAGTTGACTTAAATATAAAAATAAATGACCCAGTAACAACAAAAAAAAACCTTATTTTCATTAAAAGATCTTAAAAAGTAAATATCCGTCACTGTCCCGATACTCATGGATACGAGTTCGAGAGAGCTGCGAAACAGCTGACGGCCGATCATGTAACGTACCGCGCGCCCCGCCCGCCCCCGCCAACCGCCGGCCACCGCCGGTCGTTGCCCTTGCGTGTAGGATGAAATATTCTTGTCGAAAAATGTAGATTTTCCTAAAAAAAATAAGTTGTATTTTTCCATTGATTTTACGTTCTATAAATGAAACCAAACCACTGGTTTCAAGGATAACGTTGTTTACACTAACAGCCTGTATAAGGGTAGTACCGTAGTATATGGAAGCGGTTTATAACTGTCTTACTAGGAATATAACTATGGTACGAGCACGATCTAGTAATACAACAACCTTTTGTGTGCATGCAGTTTACCTATAAGTGATTGTTACACTATATTCTGATTTGTTGCCTGTTTTTCATTTGCTTTTACTAGTTGTTAGTAGACCAAATAAAATAAATAAATTAGGGCACTCCGACCAAATAGGTTAGGTTAGGTTAAAACTGCGATATAACAAAAAATAAATTCAAAGGTAACTAACAATTTTTTCTTTTCCCAGTTTCAGAATGATTCACTCCAAAACCCACATAAGTCGAGCCTTCAGCGGCCGTTTGCTCGCTCCGAGGAAGAAAATAGCTGCCTGCCTTCTAATGTTACTCTTCGTGGTCTTCAGCTTAATCATCTTCACGTCATCTAATGGTAAGTCCTATATGTTTAAGAGTGCTTATCCACTGAAGTGGAGCCGAGTGGAGCTGAGCGGAGACCTGCAGGAATCGGACAATCGTAAATCTTGTAGGTCTAACAAAGTTTGCTTTAATTAAATCCTTTTAATTAAAGCAAACTTTGTTATGCTTTGGTATGCATCAGAATTATTGAATCCTGTGTTGAGGACAACACAGGATTCAATAATTCTGATGCATACCAAAGCATAACAAAGTTTGCTTTAATTAAAAGGATTAAATAATTCTGATGCATTGCTGAAAACGGATAGAGATTTAATTCTCCATTTTATGCAACATTATTTATTGTCTATGCTAAACCCGAAAAGGGGTCATTGTACTCATCATTTTGAACAACTTTTTCTATGGGATCAAACATGAAATCGCGAAAAAAAATCAGCTGTTCCATACATTTTGTCGATTTAAGTGAACACAAATGTATGGAACAGCTGATTTTTTTTTAGCGATTTCTCTGTTGTTCCCATAGAAAAAGTTGTTCAAAATGATGAGTACAATGACCCCTTTTCGGGTTTAGCATAAACAAAAAATAATGTTGTATACGAGGATTTTTTTGGGCTTCTCGAATCTATGACTAAAGCTCTTCCTAAACCAACCATTGCGACAACAATTTGACTTGGTTCCTTAAACCAATTTAATTGACAAACTATCGCAATAACAGTTTATTTGATTGGAGGTATCGTCCTCAGTCATCATCTTCCACGGCTCGACTTCACCCACTGCTGGGCATAGACCTTTCTTTTCTTGAGCCAATCCCCAAGCTCCTCTGCCAGTCTTATCCAGCACCCTAATTGTGTCTAAACAATTGCTAAATAGGTTCGAAAAAAAATCTGCTCAACAACGTAAACAACGCAACCAATGTTGTTGAACTGTCAAAATAAAACAAACAGATAAGTCTTAATCGGTTACGAAAATAAGTTACGCAATTAGATAGCAGGTTCTACCCGCGATGGCAATAATGTTCGCCCTCACTACCTCCTCAATAACTCTATAACTTAAAATTACACCAAACAAACAGTATTTTACTTTATTTCTGAAGTAAAAGAAAACTCCATCGACAGTTGGTTGAAATCAATTGTGTGCAAAGTGCCTCTTTCCTCTAATTTGTGTCAAGCTCTATTATTGGTTTCTTTCACTTCATGTGGCCTGCTTGAATGGCCTTATGGTGGTACTTATACATATTTTCATAATCATTTTATTATTTAAATAGCCATTTTATAATTACATTTTTTTTATAATTAGGTATTATTCTGTAAGCTTTTAAAATTATGTAAATACGTCTCTATCTTGTGTATATTAAAAATAAAATAGTAATACAACTGACAAAAAATTTTAATTAGAATTATTAATTCTGTCAACTAACATTTACATTTTTTTTATTATATTCATAATTTTCTTAACACTTAGATATGGATAACTGCGCCGAATTATCATCTTACAGTATGTTTGGAGGACAATGCTTCATTAACTATTCATTATTATAATACTTAACAATTTCATATGATTGCACTCAACGTAAGAGCTCTATTATAAAATATCGTTTTACGGCAAAAATATAACGTCAACTTCATAATCAAAATAATTTGTTCGAACCAAAGAAGTGTTTCCCACGACATAATTTTCTTCGAACATTATACACCATAACATGTCATTTTGTTGGCAATAAACTGTTCATTAGAACGGTATCGGACAGTTCATGGATAACAAATTATACACTTACAATGCAGCGCAGTTATCGAATAAAAATATACATTTTTCTTTGGTTTATAAATCCTTATCTTTCAAGAAATTAAAATGAATGAAGTGAAAATGGGTGAATATTTCTTGATTAAAAATGTTTTTTTTTTCTTTTGACGTCACAATTAAGTTTTTAACGTTTTCTATGTACAGTAACCACTACTACAAAGTAGATACTCTTTCTATCTCTGTAAAGTAGGTTAGATGTATTATTTAATACAATAATCCGATGAGTTACGGAACCTTCTGTCTCCTTGAAACTAACAACTAACCCACTATGGCCTGCTTAGGGATTTTTTGACGTATGACGTACCATGTAACATAGTCTTTCGTTTAACAGGACTATGTATTTCATGAAATCCTACCACGCTGATCTCAAACAAATGACATACGCGGTCTCTTGGGTGAGTTTTGAATGAGTATAATGTAATATACAGAATCGCACTTCGCGGATCTCCACACAACGTTGCAGGTTCTATCTGGTAGCTGGCCCACTTAGATTTGAGCAATTACCTCAAGGGAATACTACTGCAGTAACTTATCCGATCGACACTGCGTATTCCAGGGAAGTTGAGAAGAGGAAACCTTGACGTCATAATTTATAATAATAACACATTGTGATAATAGGAATCAATGTTTGTCTTGAAACATTTAACCTTAAACATAACAACGTGGTTAACGACGCCTATAATCTGCATATTAACACATTCGGTACAGTAACGTTAACGTCTTGTGTCTGATAGACGTCTCACGGTCTCACTACACTATGACGTCACGACAGTGTACCAGACGATACCTGACGCGCGAGCCGTGCGACTAACGATGGTTAAAAATAAACAAGCATTCAACTGAGGCGTAGTGAAAGCTATAATGAAGATATATTATTAAAGATATTATAAGAAATAAATCTGGACTAAAATAAGCGATGTTTTTCTCGTCTATCCTATGGGTGTCGTTGTATGGTTTGTTTGGATTCAGGACATGGCAAAAGAAAAGATGGATGGCTTGTGTGAGGAATGATTGAAAGAGAAGGAAGTGAATGATAGGGTGATGGTTGAAAGGGAAGACTGGAAAAAGAAAACGTATTGCACCGACCACAAGTAACATGGGACAAGTGCAGGAAGATGATGATAATGGGCACTGACTATCACCGCCTACAATACTAGCACTTATAAATTCAGTATTCCACGTAGTGGACCCATCTCGTTAAACCTTATTTTCAGCAGGAATACAGAAATCTATAATACCAAACTTTTTCTAAACCTGGAGATCCCTACATAACTATGCTATGCTAATTGTATGCTGGCCATACAGCCGCGCTGAGAAGTTTAAAGCTTTGGATCGGTGAACGGTCACATATTATCGGCTGTCCAAACACAGAACATTTTTTGTCTGATTTTAATAACAGCCGTTTTAATATTACGGACGGAATCGCTGTCTTAGAACACCCTATAGCTTTACTGTCTTCCTTCTCTGCCTTCGCACCTTCGGTCCGACCTTCTCCGTCGCTGATGTATCTGCCTGTCGCACGAAATTCGGTCGTCCAGGGCATGTTTGAGAATAACACACACCCTGTCGACCCGGATTTCATGTGATTGGTAGCCTTGCACCATGAAGAACGCGGCTGCCACTCCGGATTTCAACGGAACAGCTTTTTATTCCACGAGGAACGTTACACCACCACGTAGTTTGTTCGTTCATGTTCTACTGGCAAACTCCTGTTAAGTTTTTGAAGACTTAAAAAATAACTGTAGAGAGGTAGTAAATTCTGTATGATCCTAGATAATTCTAATTGCGATTTCCAGATTAGTTTTTCATTTGAACCGTTCAGAATGAGGATAACTGATTATAGTTTATTAACGCTTTTTTAATAATTGTAGTGTCAACTTGCAACCCAAATCTTAAACATGGTTCCATTCATCTTTAAATGACGTTAACATATTTCTTTGCCAACCATAGTCAAGACACATTATGTATAAAGAAAATAATTCACACCCATGTCTACCTAAAGAACTTATTATACCTTTTAAAACTTCACCATTATGCCCGCCCTCTCAAAAGCAGTAACTCTGAGAAAAATGTAAGAATTTCTGTATTAGTTAATTGATGCTAAATACGAGTATATATGTTTGTATCCCGTTAGATTTGTTTTACATTTTTGCAAAATACTTACTTCTTGATCGTGATGCATCGCGAAACATTCTTCATTATCCAGTAGGGTGGAGCGTTTCTTTTGTTTTCGATTTTAGAAATGGTGGATGGCGGGAAAGTTTCGTCTTGGTATAAGGTTTTAAACTTATTATGGAGACAACTGGTTGGTTTAAAAACTTATTATGGAAGTACTGCCCCAAGAACTTTGAATTTTTCAAAAAGGAATAAAGGTCTATTGAAAAATAAAATAAAAATTCCACGGAATATTTTTTTACTAAAATAATACAGTTTACTGTTTAACAAGATGTGAGGAAACTAAAATAAACAATAAATAATAATTATTATAATTAGTTCTTACGACATGGAAGTGACAAAAAAAGAAAATTTTTTAATCTTTTTTTTGTATTGAACGAGGGCATCATAAGACACGATTCCTGATCCTGCCTTCCCTTCTTACCGGTCCATAGACTACTGAGCAAGATTCTGTAACTAATATTATTACATCTTTAAAAAAAAAGTTAAAAAAAGGATATAATTTCGGAATCCCACGGTTTCTAAAAATCAGTTCGCTAGGAATCATTTTGGTAAGAGGTGGTTCCGTAGGGTTTTCCAAATGTATGAGATCCGTAAAATCTTGTGCACCAGAATTGAATTGTTGCAAATTAAACTCACGCAAAGGAGTACGATCACGTCATGTATCTTTAAAATTCGGTGAAGGGCAATTTCTCTAATGTGTTTTCGATCGTCCCATAACATGGTAATTAATATATTTTCATAGTGGCCAAAATACCCATTTCGTTGTATCACGAGATCTATCACCTGTTTGAGACTATCTGGCAGGTATCGTGCTAGTTTAATTGTATCAAAAACAAATGTTCGGCTTCATAAATGCAATGCGGTTGAGTTTTAATACGGAACAGGATACGAGCTTAGACTTCTACCACGAACTCCACATATTTTTACATATTTTCAGTATATCAGATGGGTTTTCGGTCGAAATTTAGAGCCGCAGAATATTGTTTGCAGCCACCTGGAATGACATACTATGCCAGACTTACGTTTGGCAAACTTTCGGGATACTGGCCTATAATGATTGAATGACACATTTCTTAAAGATATAATTGGTCCGTGCTGAGATCCTTACGGGTCTTCGTTATGTCTGGCAAACAACACGTTATGGCAATGAATGGTAGGTACTCGCATTATTTAGTGTATTTCCTATAAATTGGACCACTAAAACTTTTTGGGCCCGTGGTAGTACCGTCTAAATGTTCAAAAAGTTGTCTTAAAGTCAATGCATTTGCAAATGACATACCAGGCATTGTATCGGACGTTGCAGCTTGCTTTCAAGCAGATTTATAATTCCAGCTTTAGTACTAGTGTTAATGAGCTGCGGTTCCGTTACAACTCACAACCAACAGCCACTATTTTTGGTTTCACAGCTTCTTTCAATAATTATCTCCGTAGAAAAACTTGATCGTTCAGTAAAAAAATAGTAGGTGTTTCTTTGTTGGTCAAATGTGGCTTTTGCTGTTTTTTATTGGTTTTTATTTCGGTTTACTAATGATTTTACATAAAAAATTGGGGTTAAGTAATTTAGTTTGGTTTATAATAACCCTACGAAAACTTCGAGTTTTTTGTATTTTATTGAAAACTTGAGGGCCTGGGGGCAGTACTTCTAATGACTTGTTACGGAAAATATTTAACATACGTAATGCTTAAGTATATTGGCAACTTTTAATAACCCCGCAAAAAAGGAATCGGCAAAAAAAAATGTTTTCATACATTGAGCGCTCCACCTTATTATCCAGAAGCCCTAATGTGAGTTTATTTTAACCATCCCGACTTTACGCATCGACCGCGTTCGGTGCTCCGATTGACCCTTCACTGGCCTTCACTAGTGAAGGGCCAATCGGAGCGCCGAAAGCAGCCGATGCGTAAAGTCGAGATGGTTAAAAGAAACTCACACTAGGGCCTCAGTTGTAGTTAGCTACGCCACATTGCTAACGTGTAGATATTATAACACTATTTTCTTCGTTTTTTGATGTGTAACATCTTTGTTTTCGCTTTCCTGCAATCTGTGGGAGTGATTTCGTGAAAGGGATGGAAGTGTGTTGTATTTTTTAAATAGATATATGTATGTATGTATCATTCTAGCAAGAGCACATGCAACACCTTCAACCTGGAACCGGCGAAGTGGAGGTGGATGACGAAGGCTGAGTTCTTCCTTTTTGGTCCCTTCTTTAGCTTCTTCAGTAGATATAAACGCACAGTTGAGCTGAATTGGGTACCAGAATGGCATTACTCTAAATTCTGACTCCATCGCGAAGAAAGAAAATCGGAGAACTCACGGGGACATCATCTTCTTTGCTTATTAAATACGCCTGTTTCTGTTAATACTTTGATACTAATGTAACTAGTTTATACTAACTGCTTTTGACTTTTTCCGCCATATACGGAATTTCTAACTTATTAATTGGCAACAAAATGAATTGTACATTATTATGTGCTAACGTGGTAATTGAACTCATAGGCACATATTATTACACGGTCAATCTCAATCGCAAACCGTGATCGAATTCAATGATTTCGATCCAGATTTATGCAGCGAATCTGTGTATATTGGTTGAAATCTAGATGCATATGACTGACTGTGTAGTTAATCATCTGTATAGAATAAATCGGGATAGGGATGTTTTTTTTTAGCTTCCTACCTGAAACTTTTTGAAAGGCCTACGCTGTCCTCCCATAACTATTAACACTGTAATTCGAAAATATTGTGAAAGCCAATTATCTTTTAAAAGAGTAACCATGGAGTTTCTTGCCGGCTCTTCTACATAGGAAACGACCAATTGGAACCGTGCACCTAGCTTCTGACGTTTCATAAGTGCCCATGAAGGCTTATGTGAAATAAATTATTTTTTTTCTTTTTTTCTTTTCATTCATTAAAAGAACCTAGAAATCTAAAGCGAGTGAAGCGCACGTGAAAACTTTTGCAATCTGTCTCGGATTGTTTAGATTTTATGAATTATTGGGCCATGGCTTTATGAATTACGGTGTCTCTTTCTTCTTAGCTTAATATGTTATTCTGAAACCCTCTTGCTGACTGAGACCCTAGGCCGGGGCCTTGTTGACTTGACAGACCTGGTGGCCCGCACTTCTTTGCACCTTAGTTGTTACGCCATTGTATTGACGCATCACTTGGCAAGATTTTGATTCTTAGACCATGTTTCATGGGTGAATTTTGCCCTAAAGCTACGGCCATACCAACGATTTTAACATCGCTTCCGTGACGGCGTGCACGGTGCCAACCAGTGGTTCTTTATGAACTTGTAGGTAGTGTATTAATATAATATATTTTATTTTTTATTACAGTGCGCTGTACCGGTACAGCGTTCTGATAATGGTTTGCCGCACCGATCGACGTCATTACGTCAGCGCCGGCTGTCGCTGAAAACCAGCGCTGGGGCTCTGTTTTGCATAGGGTCGCAGCATAATGCTGAGCGATAGCCGTTTTGCGTGGATGTGACGCATGTTTCCCCCAACCTTTTTTATTTTTAATTTGTTACATTGTTTTTTTGCGTCATATTTACCGCAAATAAACGTATTTTCTTTCTTTCTTCTTTCTTTAGTGGTTCACACCTACGCGTGTGATCAGTGCGATCACATTGGACGCGTTGGTTTGGCCGTACTTTAAAGGCGAACTTCTGTGAACGAATGTTAAACGTTTTTATTCTTGCAGCACGTCTTCAGCGCGAAGACCACATGGAAGAAATACTAGCGCAAATGCAGTCTCATCTGCAGTTCCTAGAGGCACAGTACAGAGGAAGACAGGAAGACGTCCTCTGTTTACAGGTATAGAATATTGAAAATGAAGCGTCGTGGTGGTCTCAAGCAACTGCTGAGCAATCCTGGGTTCGATCCTCAGGTCGAACAGACTTATTGAGTTTTCGCTTTAAGGATTTCCGAGGAATAGCCCGGAGTCTGGGTTTGAGTAGCTCGCCTTCTATGAGACTTAAACATAATCGGTGAAATGTGAGTATACATATACGAGGTATAAGGCTCCCACAAACAGACGCGAAATCGCGGGCGCGACAGGCAGTGCAACCCTTGTCGCTCCCACGATATCGCGCCAGTTTACAATTTAAATTTTCTTATACAGTTCTATTTAAACTTAATGGCGGCTCGGAACATGAGGCGAGTCGCTGCGCAGTAACAATTTCATGTGTCAGCGGGGGTGAGAGGTGGGGTACTGTGCAGCGAGAAGCTAACTTCAGAGCCGCCATTAAGTTTGAATACAACTATTAAGTTGTAGGTCATATCCTCTTTTCATTATTTGTAATATCGTTCTACAATGTTATCGTATAGGTTTATTTAAGTCTTATCGAAATCTTTTTCACAGGCGAAAATGTTTTCCGACCGTGGTAACAGTTCCTCAAATCACGTGACTGCACTAGATCCGTCAACGTCGACCGTCTCTCCTGCACTATATGCTCTTCTGAAGAACATTTCAGGTAAGACAGCAACCTTTTTATAAACAATAATTTAGCTATTGCGAAATAATCTATAGAGTCAAAATACTGAATCTGTACACGGATACGCGGATCCCAAAATTTGTTTGGAAATAATATTTTTCTAGGTAGCTTAAGATCTACTTTAGCGCATTAGGTTTTTGTGCCTAGCAACTAATATCGTTTCCAGTCTTACCACGGGTTATTGCATTGCCCAGTAACTTACAGGTGGTAGAGATCAGACAGGCAGAAGCTCCATGTAAAATACTGGCAGTCAGCCACATCCGGTTAGACTAGAAACCGAACCCAACACAGTTGGGAAAAGGCTCGGCAGATGTTAATAACGATCTTTACTTGCTGCTGTTATACTAGTAAATAACTTGGTGGTCTTGCGATCAAAAACGCTACTGCTGAGCCTGAGGGTTCGAATCCTGTGGGTTTTCCATAGAAAATTTCTCAGTAGCAGCCCGGAGTTTGGATTTATGTCTGTTTTATGTATTGTTTTGGTGGGTTTAGATTAACCCCAAAAGACATGGGTCTTATACACACCTGGGTTTCTACCACCACCGCTTACAGCAGTATCTTTTTAAGTCTTACTTCGTGGGGGAAAGAGTTGGAGCTATACGTCTTGTAGAGCTTCATCTCTTTCCTACACTGAAGTAATATTATTATTAAAATAATATTGCTGTAAGCGGTGGTGGTAGGCTCCCTGTACCTAACCCTTTGTGGAATACAGGCGTATTATGTTTGTGTTCACATGTTTCTGTTTGATGATAGCTATATTTTACAAATAAATACAGTTTTGTAGTACAGAAATGGTTTCATTGCCATACGCTTCGCTCATTAGCACATTGCATGTTCTAATTTAATTGTCATGTCTTTGCAAATGTTTCATAATAGCATTAAATCGTTTAGAAATCAAGTATTATTTGACCTACTTACTCTCCCTCGATTGTTTTCAGCTTTAAATATTTTTGTAACTCAAAACTTTTTTTTTTTGAGCGTGGGAAATCATCCAATGACTTCTCCCGCTCTGGGCGGAGCGGAAGGGCGTGTCAGACTTTTACTGACTAAAACCCACCCGTGTTCCTTCAGTTGCCTGTTGCCAAGGTCCCGGTATCCCTTTCGGACTAACCCGCAACCCTGGCAGGCATCGGTCCTAGCGGACCCCGCCAATTGTGCTGACATCACTTTGAGACGCGCGTGGAATACGACGCGACATCGACCCGGGATTGTAACTCAGACCTGGGGTGTGATTCTGTAAGACCTCATTCTAAACTTCGAATCTGAATCGACTCTAAAATCTGACCCAAACAAGTGAAATACTTATGAGAAGCTCATGAGTTCCACTCCATCATCAGGAACCAGAGCGGCCGCTGGTGTCCACACCAAGCACATACAACAGCTGAGGACCCCATTCGTCTACCAGCTCTTGCCGCACTTGATGAATGACCCTAACAGCTTGAAGCCAGCATACCACATGAGAGCAGGGCGCCACTTCTCCGATATGGTCGTGGGCATACCTACAGTGAAGAGAGACAAGATGAACTACCTAATGTTAACCTTGACTGTATGTATTCATTTTTGTCTTTATTACCAGGAATTAAGGCTCAATTTATTTTATATTAATTTTAGTTATGATGCCAACTGAGGTGAGCGGCGTGTCTCGGATATGCCGCGCAGGACTGCCGCGCAAACATTCGTCGGTTTGTTCCTAACTAGAGCCTCTTATTAATAATAATAATATATCTTTATTTCAGACATACGTCCATACATTTTTAACAAATAAAACGTTAGTAGGGTTGTTAGTAGAACACTTAAAAATACAAATAATAAACAGGGTGTTAGTAATTTGTTAGTACAAAATCAAGATCCAGGTATATTACAGTCTATTTCCTATTACTGAGTAAGTGAACACTCGCCCAGTACACAGTAAACGGACCGTTTATTTTGCACGCTAACGTTCTGAGGACAGTGTGGTGCTACCACGGACCCTGCTCATCATCGATGCGGTTCTTTTCCTGATGATAGAGAAGAAATCGATTATTGATTGCTTTGAATGAAAATGATTTACAAGTACTTAACAATGAAATTAAGATATATCTTCGAAACTATGTATTTTTGGAACACTTTTTCTAAGATTTTTTGTATTCTTTTTACAATTTCTATTAATTATTATTATATTATTTTTACAATTCTATTTATAATATTATTAACCTTAAAGTTATGGTAAAAAAGCAAAACGTTCTACGTTTAGGTATCACCACTAATATTAATTCGAATTATTATTTTCTTTATTTCATTTTGATTACATATAAATTATATTTTAAATATTAGAATAAATAAATATATAAAAACATTAAAAAATATTAAAAAATAGTAGCCCACCGGTATCGGGAACAGGGTCCAAGCTATCGGCGGTCAGGGCTCCAGAGAGAGGAACCTCCTAACAATGCGAGCCGTGTCCAGGAGTACCGCTTACTGAATCAAGCCCTTAATCCAGCTGCCCAAAGAGAGCCTCCTTAGGTGTTGGTCGAGTCTCGTGGCAATTAAGCCATTGGCTGATACGACTATCGGCACAATGATCGCAGAGTCCACATCCCACATGTCGACAACCTCGTGAGCCAAGTCAAGATACTTGATTTGTTTATCTTTCTCGGCCTTCACGAGGTTCCCATCATGCGGGACCGTTATGTAAATGATCATTGCGCGCCGCTCTGTTCGATCCACCACCACTATATCAGGCTTATTGGCAACAGTAGTCCTGTCAGTGATGATGGATCGATCCCAGTACAGTGTGATATTTCCATTTTCGAGAACTCACATTAATTTGAATTATTATTATCTTTTGTATTTTTAGAAAATTACGTTGTTGTCTTTAATGTGAATGCCGAATGTTTTTGATAGTAGACCTATAGATGATACTAAACCAGATAATGCTCATTTCCACAGCATCTCGTGAGAGGCCTGACTCCAGCTGATATTAACAGTACTCTCATCGTTGTCATGATTGGCGAAACGGACTTGGAATATGTCATCCAAACGGCCCGGCAGATAGAACTCATGTAAGTATTACTCTCTCTAGTATTATTGTTATTAGCTGCACAGTTGGAGTAAGAGATTAGCATCACATACATCACATTAAATGGCATTCTTTTATTTTGTAATGTGCGTTTAGTTTGAGCAGAATAAATAATTTTTCTTTTTTTTTTCTTTCTTTCTTACATGCAGGGTTAACTTCAACTACTTTTTTACGTATGGTGTGTGTGCTGAATATTTCATTAAGCCTTTTAAGGAAAACTTCAACCCTCATGAATTATTTATTTCTACCTTACTTCAATAGTATTTGTACGTAGTGCAACGAAAAACGAAAGACCGACATTGCAAAGCCACCATCCTTTGTAACCTTGAGATAATTATGTAAATCTTAACAAAGCAACTCTAATTTAAATATATAGTATATACAAATTTGCCTAATATTGTAACCAAAAAGTCGTGCGTCTTGGTATTCTTCTTGATAGTAAGCTCAACTTTGAGTATCATGTCGACCATATCGCCAAAAAGGCATCCAAAGCCCTAGGATTCATTATTCGTAATGCCAGTACCTTCAATAAAATGAAAACATTAAAAAAATGATATTGCGCTTACGTTCGCAGTCATCTCGAATATGGTAGTCTTTGGAATCCGAGTTATGCAATGCATTCAGACAGATTGAGACGAATACAAAGGAAATTCACAAGATACTTAGGCTACAAATTTAAAATTTCTTATCTGAGTTACAATGAACGATGCGCTCGATTTCTACTAACTTCCACTAGTAACTTGGACAAATATTTATCTGACTTACGGTTCCTAGTGAAAATATCACAATCAAAGATTGAATGTCCCGAACTTCTTTCCAAGCTGAATGTTCCACCTCGACACTCTCGTTTGAGAAATCTTCTTCATGCTCCTTACGCTCGCACAGTTTACCGTAGCAATTCTTACATGATTCGCTCGGTCAAAGTATTTAACCAAATTGTTATGAATAGACACCCCTCAATCGTTAGATTTGTTTGCAAGCAGCTTAGCGTCCATTACTACTGTTCTATCTAAACACTTAAATATGGTCTCTGATGCATTCTAATAGCGGTTGTGCATGCACCTGTACCTATGCAGGTACTTAATTTAATAGTTAATTTAATGTTATACTTTATGAATTCATAATCAATTTTGAAAAGTACAACAATAATCTATTGCTAATTGTGGAGGCTTGTAAATGCCTTGTCGTCCATTACCTCATTCTTAACTCTGTGTTGATAGCTGTAAGCCAGGGTGGCTTACATTTTTGCAAGATAATAAAATAAAATACACGGTGCTACCATATGTGGTAAAAAAAATGGACTAATTGTATTTCATTTATAATTCATTGTTAATTTTACCGCAGCATAGTTTTCAGAATAATTACATTCTGAAAACTGTGCCTGTGTGGGTGGACGTTGGGTCGCCATTGATATACTAGTGCTATGGCATTTTGTCTACAAATGGGTGATTTGAATTTGTAACTAGTGACTTTGGAGTAGCGTCGTGGACGACGGTCCTTATTTCCAATATCTTAGACATTTTAGGTTCTTGCATTCATATTGCAATGATGAAAAAGTCCAAAATCTTTTATACAGGTTCCCAAAGCAGGTACAAAATGGCCTTATAGAAGTCGTGTCACCATCAGCAGCGTACTACCCAAACTTTGACACTCTTCCCGTGACCCTGCATGACTCCCATAAAAGAATGAAGTGGCGGACGAAGCAGAACCTGGACTACATCTACCTCATGGCCTATGCCCAGTCCAAGGGCACCTTCTACCTCATGCTAGAAGATGATGTCATCGCCAAGAAAAACTATGTCCAGGTGAGTTCGATCGTCGTTTCTCTTAGAGTTACTAGATTACAAGTTAGACTAGATACTTCATCATCTTCCTGCCGTTGTCCCATGTTACTTACTCGTGGTCGGCGCAACACGTTTTCTTTTTCCACTCTCCCCTGTCAACCGTCACGCTATCATTCAAGCCCTTCTCTTTCATAATTATATTATTCCTCACATTAGACTATAAATAAGATTTGTATTGGTAACGCACTCATAATTTATGATGTCTTGTTTCATCACCTTATCTCGAAGCGACAGTTTTTATGAGATAAGTTTAGCCATTAGTAAACCTAAAAAAAGTCTTTCAGCATGGTGGAAATAAGGCTTCATTTTATCGCGTTGAGTTCTAGAGGCAAGATTGTTCTTATTCGTTTGGGACACGATATTTTGGTAGCAGAGACCTAGACCCTCCGCTACTAAAACGCATGTGTATAATAGAATAGAGAGAATAATAAGTTAGTAATAAGTACTTGGCTTTCTTAATAGTCTGTCTCGTACTGAGCATGAGTTCCTGGGTTCAATTCTCAGGTAGGGCAAAGTGTTATAGGGTTTTTCTATTGGAATTAAGTTCCAAAAGAATAATAAGAAATCTTACTACTATTAAAAATAAAAAGTTATTAGTATTTAAAATTCTCATATTTTGTACCAAAATGGACCCAAATTAATTAAAAATTAGCAAATTTTCAAAAGGTTATCTTTGTAGACACCCGCTAAACGAGGAAGGTTGCCCGCGCCTCATGTATACATAATACACCGGTAAAATTCCCCGTTGAAAACAAATGATTTTTTTTCTATTTTCCATAGAAAAAAAAATGAAAATTAGCACATAGACTCTCAGCACGAGACTTTATAAAATCCTCACGGATCGTACAGGGCTTTTTTAACATGTTGTATGTTATTTTCACAATTTCTCAAACGCCATTTCTCTTCATTGTTTAGGAAATAAAGCAGTTCACAGCATCGACCACAGTTGTCAACCGTAACTGGTTCTTCATCGAGTATTGCCATGTCGGAGGCATTGGCAAGCTGTTCCGTTCAGCGGACCTGATACACTTCGTCACCTACGTGCAGCTGTTCTATACCAACATGCCCATCGACTGGCTTCTTGAGAGTTACCTGGCTGACCGGACGTGCAGCATTTTAAAGTCTTCGGTAAGTTTCTTATGTCAAGATACGATTCCGAAGGCGACCGTAAACTGCAGCGGCGTTGACTGGTATGCCGTCTACAGTCGTTGCTCGACTGTAGCAACTGTTTGTCATTGCGATTTCCAGTCTCCGCAGTCTAAAAGAATGCGTCTCCTGAATAGTTATTAACCGCCTGGCCACGGGACATTCCGCTGCAGCGAATATTCGCGCGGTGCGAACGGCGAAGAATCTTGCGACTAAAACAAATGAATAAAAATGTACTGCCCGCCACACCGCAATTCACGCCGCCTGGCCAGGCGGTTAGACCATTTAATTTTAAATAATAAAAACTAATGACCAAGTCAGTTTGCAGTCGCAATCATATAAGTATTTAAGCAGGAGACCACAGTCGCAACATGTCAAAAAAATCAGCAATCTTAGGTATACCCAAGTTTTAAATATTCGAAGATTTCCATAACCGTGCATTTATTATGACGCTGTAACCAAACTGTTTACCAACAGTGTACGAAGATAAAGTACTTCATTAAGATCATCGCCCACCGACAACAGCAACGCAAAGGAATTATTATTTTTGTGTTGTGAACCGAGGTGGACACATTTATTTAATTAGATTTTTAAGGCGCTGTTCCCACTGCCACGGGATGTGGAGCCAAAAATACACCGAGCAGGAATGAATTTTCATTGAGTTTGTGTATAAAAATCACGCGTGGCTGTGTCAACAACGCATATGAACAACGTTGTGGAGGAAACACGGCTGCGGCGGGTGGTGAACAAACATTATTAGTTATTGTTATTTCATACGTCTTTATGTTACTACTACTACTGTGTTTTACTGTTAGTTTCTTAGATTTTAAGAGCGTGTCGCGTGCGCAAGCCGCGTTTTGTATTTTATTTTGCACGCTATTTTCAACTCATTATAGAGTTGAAAATAGCGTGCAAGAAGTAATTTGGAATTTAGTATATCAATTAACCTATGAAAACTTCTTGAGCATCTTGCCGCTCTGTCTGTACTGACCCTAAGATTGATAAAACCTTATGTTTATTTTTATAGATTTTACTATTTTTGAATTAAGTATCCTTATCTCTGTTGTTTCAGAAAAAGTGTTCCCTGGCGAAGGATGCGATTCGGCCGAAATACAAGTCATCATTATTTCAACACATTGGTCTTTATTCATCACTGAAGGGAAAGATTCAAAAGATTAAGGTAGGTACGTTTTATGGCTCCCGCAAACAGCCGCGGTGCGACAGCGCGACGCGTTTCTCGTTGAACAATTTCTATGAAAACTTAATGGAAATTGTTTTATCGGAATCTCGTCGCGCTTGTCTGCAGGAGCCTTTACTATGCTTCTTATTTTTTGGAATTTGATAAGAACTTTTTCACTGGAAGTCTCTGTGGTTCGTTGTACTTTCTAAAAACCGTAGTTGATTATTACGAAATTGAAGCATTTTTTATTATTTTATCAGTACGAGTAGGTACCTAGTACCTAAATTATTGTCCATTAATTGACTTTGAATGTTGACTTTGATAATTATTAGAAATACTCCCTTTCATGGTTCTCCTGACTGACGACAGAGACCACCCCTGTGCTTAGGAGATAACAAAATAGCTTATTTGTGAAAGTAAAAGCTTTTCTAGCACATACCGTACCAGACCAGACAGGTTATCTACCTAACAAATGATTAGTTATAGTAGATAATTAAACGTACGCAGATTATTTTCAAATATTCCTTGACTTTGCATTTTCATTATTTGTGAAAATGTCTTCCTATGGAATACATTTGCAATTCATATCAACGTTAGGTATATTAGTTTCCTATGTCAGGTGCATTTAGTTTTGAATTCTTTTCAGGACACGCATTTTGGGGCTGTCCCAACGTTCTACCCACACACGTCGAACCCACCTCTTCAGTCTCTTAAAACCGATATTGTGGTACACGCAGGGCATCCCTTACAAGGGGCTTATGATGGACACACATTCTTTTGGGGCGAGAAGCCGAGGAATGGCAACGTCGTGGAGTTTTGGTTTGAAAAGCCAATCGTTCTTGCTCAGTGAGTACCTATCCCCAAACTTTGTTTTACATACAATTAAGTGTAGGTAATGAGGACTTGATGTTCAATATTTTTTTTTAACATTGATATGTTAAAAGTCCTATACGCCAAAAAATTTTACATTGACATGTTAAAAGTCCTATACGCCAAAAAAATTCCACCATATCTTGTGATATAACAATGTTCACGTAAAAAGACAAAATATTAAAAAAGTGGAAATGGATGTGTCGTGGACACGGCAGAGTGAGCTCGAATGTATGCGCACCCATGTCATGGTGACTTGGTGACCAACCAACAGCTCTGAGATATACACTATTAATCGATTGCCCAACGGTCAACCTAGTACAATCGTTGGTAACTTTTCTTGAAATTATTTGTTTCAGCTACACATTTCGTAGTGGGAATATAGGTCATGTTAAAGATAAGTTCTACGGCACCACTGTGGAAGTGCTACCAGCCAAAGAGAACGCCACCTTCACACCGGTGAACAGTTTCGATGAGTTTGGTCTCGCTGAGGGAGACCTGGCCATGGGATACATCGCGGCGATCCGGCTGAAAGTTAATAAAAACAGCAATTTCTGGGTCATACTCAGTGAGGTAAGATAATAAGACAGTATATACCTACTAAGTAATAACTAATAACAGCCACAGGGGTCGATCCCTCTGCCAGGGTTGCGGGAAAGTCCGAAAGGGATACCGGGACCTTGGCAACAGGCAACTGAAGGAACACGGGTGGGTTTTTGTCAGTAAAAGTGTGACACGACCTTCCGCTCCGGGAGAAGTAATTGGATGATTTCCCACAATAAAAAAAAAAAGGGTTCGATCCCTGGTCGAGGTGCGGTTGCCAAGGTAGGTCCGTGAATGGGTGACCGTCCATTAAATACCGGAAAGCACGGCAGCCGGTTAGATTCAGCATCCAGTTAGACTGGAAACTGACACCAACAAGGAGCAGAAGATGATGACAGCAGAGATGACTCAGAGCGGTAAGATATTTTCTTAAAAAAGTTGAAAATTGTGTAATTTGTGCCATTCGTGTTCATCTTACAGGTTTCATAAGCTATTTTAAACAGTAAATGTAACAATAATGAAGTAACACAAATTAACGAATAATCACTTAATTTTGAAGTGGTGAACACATCGGTGAACACTTTATTTTGAAGTGACGTAATACACGTACTAATGTCATTACTACGAGTGAGTCAGCACGACACCTCTACAAAAGTAAAACAGTTTTATAACCACTTTTTACAAGGCAAAGTAATACCGATGGACGACATACAGGATGAAACTGATAAAGTCATAGCAAATAATTCTACTCAATTTTGACGTAAAGCGTCGTTAGGTTCTTTTATAATAAAGGCTCTTACATACTGACGCGATTTACCGTGCAACGCGAATTTTAACAAAACAATTTTTGAGAAAACTTCACGGCGAACAATGCGGCGGCGTCGCGTCGCGCGTCAAATCGCGCCAGTATGTAAGAGTCTTAACTGTCCAACATGTTGATCGCATCTTCGCTGATACGTGCTAATATTTTTATGCATATCATCTGACCTAAATACTTGTGGGCAAACTCCCAAAATATTCGTGATTCGTCATCCTACAAATTTGTTCATAGAGAGATAAAAGCGAAAAAAAAATAGCGTAGTCAGCGACATCTGTTGTTATACGTGTTAACCTCATCTTAAGATATCCGTGTGGTAATCTATTTTACAATAATTAACGACCATAAAATGACATTTTTGACGTCACTTATTCACTATTCATAAAACATATTCACGAAATCCGACTGAAAAGGTTTTTTTTTTATCTCGGCCAAAATTGAAAACGAATTTCGAACATTTGCACTGCGGCTGAAAACGGGAAATGAAAATGTTTTTTTATTTTTTTTTGTTGACCATATTTTCTTTGGTAAAAATAAACTAAATGCAGTGGCAATCACGTAATCATAATAAGTAGGTATTATTTGACCGTTTTAACTCTTGACGACATAATAATTAATAATCAAACAATCTGTAGCTATTGTGCTTTTAGTTGTGGTAATTATCGATTTTCTCAGAATAAATGTTTTTTTAGAGCGGTGGTGGCCCAGTGGTAATGGCCACGACCTACGGATTGCAGGTCGTAGGTTCGAACCGAGACAGACGCTTTAGTTTGTGTAATTTATTTCATTACCGCTACACTCATAACCGTGAAGGAAACCAGCATGTCCTAGAACCAAAGACATGTGACATCTTCGAACCCGCACTGGGGTCGCGTGGTGGATTACGGCCCACTTTCTCTCACCGGGAGGAGGCCTGTGTCCCAGCAGTGGGATATTAGTCTGTTCCCACTGCTGGGACTTCATTTTGGAAAATGAATTTAAAATATTGATTTTACTCCATTTTGGTCGGATTCTACCTTATTCACTATCGAAAGAAACTCAAACAACACTCACATTCTTTCAAAAATATAATAATAATAATGATCTAAGAAAGAATTTAAGAAATATTTAAAAATGTAATTAGTTAAGAAAATAAATAAATAAACGAAAATAATGATCTCAATTATTGTTATGTAAAAATTGTTGACTAAGTATTAATTGTTTCTTAATTTTATTTTTATATAAAGAATTAATTATAAACTTTTTGCTGTGCCCTACAGGTTCCGTAATGGTATCTTAGCTTTAAGCCATTGTAATACCATTATCTAAATTATGGAATGCAAATAAAATATGAATAAGTCAACAAAGCTTCTTAATCAACGTTTATCTAATGAAAATGTTTCCTATTTCAGATTGACTTGAAAGAGTATCAGCCTCCGGATAAAGGTAGGTGACAGATAACTAGAACACCCTGGGACCGGATTCTACGTAACCTGGTCGGAATATCTTTAATGTGAGTGGTACATGGTAGGAGCGGCCACAAACATAGATATAAGACATATATTATAGATCATAAGACCATGTATCTAGGACATAAGCAATTATTATAATGAATGAAAATCACTGTAAATGAAATCGTAATATATCATCTAAATATATATATAGAACATACAGTTACTCCATAAGATTTAATAAGTTCATAATCAATTTAAATGGTAAACGTACATGTATATGCTGATATTATAGTTTCTTGGATTCGATGCTTATAAAAATATAAATAATTTCATTTTGAATCAAGAAAAGGTCAAACTTCTTCCAGTACCGTCAGAGTGGCCACGGATGCTGCGCTTTCGGTAAGTAGATGTTAACTTACAACCCTGATCGATAATAAAGATTTTCCTTGAGCTTCAAGTGGTGCTAAAGTAGCGAAGCCTTTTTAATTGGACACCATCACTTTCAATTTAATTTCGGTCTCTTCTTTACTATTTAAAAAAGCTTTTTCGTATTCATTTTTATAAGCATCGTTTACATTATGGATAAAAATAATTAATGATTCCCAACTCCTAAAAATTGGTTCTTTGTAATACGCACTCGCTTAGTTCAGTTTTTCCCAAGACAGGCGGGACTCCAGCCACACTCTCATAAACTCCAATTTAATTTTATTCCAGAGTTATATCTAAATTCAATGGGTCAATCCATCAGGTTAAGCCACGTTTGCCGGGGTTGGTCCGTGGATGGGTGACCATCTTGCCATGTCGAGACTTCTCCGTGCTTCGGAAAGCACGTTAAGCCGTTGGTCTCGGTTGTCATTCGTTGATCTTTGACAGTCGTTACGGGTTGTCAGAAGCCCGAAAGTCTGACAACCAGTCTTACCAAAGGGTATTGTATTATCAGTGACTGGGTTGTGGACGTCAGATAGGCAGTCGCTCCATGTAAAATACTGGTATTCAGCTGCATCCGGTTAGACTGGAGGCTGACCCCAATATAGTAGCAGGCTAGGCTGATTGAGTTATATCTAAATTAAGTGTACATTCAAAAACAGACATTTTAGTGAACCTGTAGTTTTAGGACTTAAAAAAAAAGGTCTCATTGCGTTTTGTAAAATCGAACTTGGACTATCTAAGGGAGGTGGTACCTATTATAGTTCCTGGCTTGAAAGCGCTTCTCGCGGGGCACGGTGAATGGGTCTATGAACTGAGGCCCCAGTGTGAGTTTCTTTAAACTATATGGACTTTACTCACCGACCTCGATCGGCGCTCCGATTGGCCTTCACTGGTGGGGCCAGTCGGAGCGCCGAACGTGGTCGATGCGTAAAGTCGAGATGGTTAAAATAAACTCGCACTA
The DNA here is from genome assembly GCA_947363905.1 of Lithophane semibrunnea. Lineage (NCBI taxonomy): Eukaryota > Metazoa > Arthropoda > Insecta > Lepidoptera > Noctuidae > Lithophane > Lithophane semibrunnea. The sequence goes on along the minus strand of OX376186.1, from coordinate 1,745,364 downwards.
AGGCCTCTGAGTATCAATTTTTTAAACCTTTCTCTTCAGAAAACTCTTGCTGCTTCTAAAAGTCTTATGCTGCTTTAAAAACGAGTAAGTTTTCGTTTTGGTATCGTCATCTATCTGAATTGATTTCATTTCTAGGCTCTAGTTTTAACCGATCGATTCTCAATGTGGCTTCAGGGAAGCAATCGAAAAAAGTTGAACTTATTACATTGTTAACGTAATATGAAGTTTGACTAATAAAATAATAGTATCTGGTGCCCCAGATCGAATTTTGCCTCTCCCTATCTCAACGCAGACTAGCCAACTAGAGATAATAGTGCACAAGTGTATGCGTAGACTTAGGTGTCCCTCTTCCCTACTCTCATAGTCCGATGGGACAGTAAACCAACACGGCCCCCTGGAGATATCAGGCGCAGGACCAACGGGTTTACGTGCTCTTTGAGGCACGGAGTAGTCTCATTCAAGGCAGCTAGTTCTACGTTTCTCATGACTGCTGTAATCATCTATTACATTTGTGTGACTTGGGACAATATGGCGCTTTTTATGCTACCTTTTGGAGACTAGGATATACGCGGAAAGATAGGGTTGTCAGCTTTTATGTATTGTATTTGTTATTTCTATTGTAAGATTATTGATAGGCACTTCTATTTCATGATTTGCATCTGCATACTAGTATTTATAGTATGAGACGAGATTTGGGGTGGATGCAATGAATACAACATGTTGTGTATCGAATACTACTAAATTGGATGCTTTATATCTATCTACGATATATTCTTATTCATAATTAGGCTTGCCATTGTGTAGCTGTAGGTTATTACCTAAAATCGAAATAATTATAATTAAAATTTTTACAACAATTTTTGAATACTAATAAATACTTCTCAGTATAGATAATTGTAGGTTACCTTAATTATAAAATTTTAATTAAAATTCATAAAACCAAACAATAACCAAACGTAATATTTTCTCTCTCATTAATACTAATACTGGTGTCTAATACCATAACTCTTATTTTTTTACCTATCTGTAAAAATTTGTAATTGGCCGTAGCTATTCATGTTATTGACAAATACACTAATAAAATTGTGCATGACATGCTTTCACCTGAGCTTTTCGTCTACCTAATGGTACGTATTGCTCCTCACCTTTCTCTCAACGGAAGCTATAGTTTCTTCTCTAGTGTAATACCTTTCTTATTTGTCGTAGGTATAAGACCAGCTGAAGAGGCCGCTCGGCCTTGCCGGGGTATCGTAATACCCATTCGTTTTACCAGCCGCATAACTTGGCGATGAGTACGTTTTGCTGCCTGTGATGCTATCCACGTCTGAGGATCCATTTTGCTGTACATCGTGTCACCTATGTTCCTAGAAATACAATTGAAAACAAATGTTTGTCCGGACTTGATCCTTTAAGACGCGGGTGGTACGACATTCATACCAGATGAATATTTATGTAGAGCCGCGCTGGTACGATATTGTACCAGGGTGTTCGCGCGGTAAAAATCTATATTTTAACATATAAATAAGGGTCTAAATCGTCTGTGGCAATTTAAGTCTATGGGTCTATGGGCAGATAGATATTCTCGTCAACTTAATCATTCAATACCAAATTGTTTTTTTTTGAAGTTTGACGCGTGCCTCACGTTAAATGTCAGTCCGTGCTTGAGGAAAAATGGCGCACGGTCTGAAGGATCTCTTTGGCAGAAATTGTGTCTCAAATGTACCTCAGATTGTTTGTGACTCACCATTGACTGCATCAGATTTCGAGTTTTCGCAAAGTCAACCTACCTATCCGGAAAACGATAGACCAACGTTATCAAGCGTGCCAGAGGGAGAAATATTAATATACATATAATTAAATATTAATATAAGGTTCGGCGATCTTTAGATAAAGATAAAATTGTAAATTACCATACAATGGATGAGGAAGACACGCCAAACGATCCAAATAACATTTTCTGTAGTCCTGGTAGTCCTTCGATATTGCCACCGACGTCTGAATTTAGAACGGAACCCATAGAAGACGATTTGACTGATTGTGAAATTCCTAATAAACAGCAAAAGCCCCTGAATCTATCTCCATTAATATAGTATTTTTTAAGCCAAAAAAAGATTCCGATAATAGTGGCGGTCAAGGAAAGAACAAATTCATAATTGCTGCTTATCCCTAAGCTGTGTCAAATTTTAACATAAAAGGTGATGGCGGCATTTTACAAAACAAAGGCGATGTGAGCCATTCATTATAAATAAATCGCTCACATCGTCGCCTTCGTTTTGTGTATGGCCTACAACAAAAAAAATATTTTTAAAAGAGTTGGTAACTGTGGAGTTTCTTGCCGACTCTTTTCCATAGGAAACGACCAATTGGAACCGTACACCTAGATTCTGACGTTTCATAAATGCCCCTGTAGGTTTATGTGAAATAAAATATTTTGATTTTGGTTATTTGATTCCTGGAACAAAGGGAAGAGCGATAATGGCTAAAATACATAATACATATTTTATATCTAGTTCAGAAACAGATGTTCAATATCTGATCATAGAATTAAGTGTATTATAGTGTATCACTTTGAATATTTACATTTCTGTATATTCTTGAAAAAATAAATTATTCTTACCTATACATCTAATTTTTCAAAGTCTAATAGTTAATTAAATTATAATTTTATTTAATTATTATATTACTTAATCAAACATTTTAGGCGAAGACCATTTATGCATTTCCAAAATGCAATAAATATATTGTATTTTAAAAATATAAAAGACTATTTGTCATAAAGAGATTCTAAAAGTTAAATAAATTGAATCTATATAAAGTATAATGAGACATTTCTGGGTGTACTGTAGGTTCACCTCTGCCTAATCCTTTAGGGAATACAGGCGTGATGTTATGTTACGTTAAAATAATTATAATTATATAACTTACTACGGCATTTAAAATATTTTTTAAAGTACGTAAAACAAAATACATACGCTGAATGTTTTTTGGGGTTTTTAGGTATATTTTTAATCTGTAGATCATGCCAATTTGAATTAAGATTTATCTTACTTTAAGTGTGTAGAGAACGGATAAAACCAAAATGACATAGGGTGCGGAATAATACATATCTTACAGAAGACAGAGTAATCGTCACAAATACACAAGAAAAATGACAATATTTTGTAAATTGAGTGGCTACGTAGTCGATCGATTTACGTGAATCAGTAGGTAACGGTTATTAAAAGCTAAATTATGTATTTAATTGGCTTTGGCCATGACTTTATTAGCATTATTATCAAATTCTGCTAATGCATTCTCTTATTTCATCCGTCTGCTTAAAAAAAAATTAATGACGTCCAATAACTACACTAACAATGTACCTACTTCTTTTGGTAATCGACTCATCTCGGAAACAAATTCTGTTTTATCCTAGTTCAAAATGGCCATTGTTCTTTCAAACATGTGCTTGCTACTATGTGTACCTACCTTCTGATGCAATTCATATTGCTTCGCCTTAGTCTAGTTTTTAATAAATTAATATTAAAATATCAAAAAATTATAAAAAAATATAAAATAAAAATACGTCTTGTACCAACCAATTATAATTTCAAAAATTTAAAATTAGATGTCACTCAATACTCAATATCTTTATTGCTTTTCCATAAATGTGTACTTAGGTGGTAACTATATAATTTAGATCAATAAGGCATACGGCAAGCAAAACGGTAGGAGAGAGGAAGCCTTGTTTTAGGACACTATCACTATCAGTAAGCAGCACCTAAATGTAATCTAACCAAACAGACAGCTGTGCTTCTGGGGAGTTTCCAGCTAAAGCACTGGGGCTAGCAAAATTGTCATCATCCCTATTTAATTTTGCCTGATTCTGTTGCAAAATGTGGGACAAATATCCGATGCTACCGACTATATTAATTAAAATTCGATAAACCAAAAACAAAATGGTCAAGCTTTTGATTCTGTACTATTTGTGGGACTGTCTTATGTAATTTTAATATTAAAAAAGTGCTGATTCTCAGCCTAGTTTAAGCAAATGAGTTATGATTTTGAAACCAAAGTGCACAGTTAGATAATCAACGCTTGACTTAGTGCCAAGAGTTGAAAATTCAAAGTGCAATTTTAGGCATTACATTTAAATACACACATGAACACCGTCTAGGGATATTTTGTATAAAGTTCATAAACTCAAAGAATACCGGCCGGTTTTTCAATCTTTTAATGAAAGCTCATTTTGTAGGCCTTTTTAAATGATTCCAAATTCAAATTTGAAAAAATAAATTACAAACAATAGATTTGCGCGGCATAGCTTTAGCGAAGTTCGAAGGTTTCAATTTACCTACCATAGTTTTAGCTAATTTTTGGTGTCAAATTAGAGTTTTAAAACAAGTTGGCAGTTAATTTAGAATTTATGACACTGTATGCATCATGCAGCAGCGCCATTTAACAAGAGAGGAAATGTTAAGGGTTGTAGGCATGCTCCAAGCTGGGGCTACTCAACGGAGTATTGCTGAGGAGATTGGCACAAAACAAAACGTGATTTCAAGGTTATGGTCACGTAATCGTGCTACTGGTGAAGTGGCTGAAAGACAACCAGGCTGGAAGCGCGTATCCACCCAACGACGAGACCGATTTTTGCAAGTTGCCGCGAGAAGACAACCAATTGTTACGGCCATGCAGTTGGTTCAAAGGCTCCAGTCAGAGCACCAGTTGCTAGTGAGTGACCAAACTGTGAGGAGGAGACAGCATGAAGCTAACCTTTATGCTCGTAGACCGCTTCGTACTCCAGCACTACGCCGAGGAAATCGCGGACGGAGATTATAGTGGGCTCGTGAAAATTTGGTCTGGGAAGATTCCCGCCCGCGCAATCACCAAAGAATGGCTTTGAAGAATTTACCTTCAAACATTGCGACTGAAGAGCAACTTTTTTGGCATCTTAGCAGGACCTGTGACAATATCCCACAGCAAGACTTTGTTAACTTGATTCAAAACAAAAAAATCGTTGCAGGACTGCTGTTAACGTCATGGGTGGTTTTACTGACTACTAATTTTTCGCATAATTGCAAAAAACTAAATAATTTCGCTTTATTTTTCATTTTTTCTTGAAAACACATTCATCGTTAGTTTTACCATTATTTCACTATTCGTCTTTGTTTGAATAAAATTTAATTTACGCAAAAAAAAAAAAATTTCTTTTATCCTGAAGTCTACTGAAAACTGTCACTGAAAACCAGCGCTGGGGCTCTGTCTCGCATAGGGTCGCAGCATTATGCTGAGTGATGGCCGTTTTGCGTGAATGTGACGCATATTTTCCCGCAGCTTGTTATTTTCGTATATTTGTCCTTTCTTGGCGTCATGTTTGCCGCAAATAAACATATTTTCTTTCTTTCTTTCTTTCTTTACTCTGATAAATGGGCTTTGTAAAAATATAAACATTTTGTATGTTATCTATAACAAATTTTGAGTAAATTGAGAAAATCTGAAATATCCCTAGACGGTGTTGATGAATGTATATTATAGACAGTGCAATTTTAGATGCTCCTAATGTTAGTGAAACCAGGTTAAGCGTGAAACAGATACTGGTTCTAAAAACGTTTAATTAAAAAAATATAAATTAAAACATGACGTTATAATATACCATCGATTAGCCTAGACCCTTATCTTTATAAAATAAGTTTATCAATAAAAATAAATATAAGTAAAAAAAATCTGTTGGTGTTCTTCATCTCTTATAATAATGGCAGTTATGATAAAGTAAAATAAAACTGTAACGTAAAAAAAATAATTAATTATAATCACCCCGCAAAGATTCTTAATGTATAAATAAACGCGGGGGAGACTATGATCTGCATTTATTGAAAAAAAAAATCTGTAGGTACAATCGACGAATTCAATATTTTTATTAAGTGTAGGCTATTAATTAATCGCTAGTTTTATAACAAAAGACATTTTTGCCTTATTTCATAATAAAAAAAACAGATAAGTCATAGTTTAATGATCAGAAAACATACATACAGTTACGATCTGGCAGGGCAAACGAATTATGTCGGTTTTTGAATCGTCGTGCAAATCACATTAAAGAAAAAACAAATAAAATCAAGTTTTACTAGCACAAAAAAACTTTTAAATTTCCATATTCCATTGACGTGACAACTTGAGACATATACACATGTTCTGTGCCTTCATGCCCTTATCGAGACCGAACCATTTCATATTGGTGTTCTATCTCTAAGGAAGATGTCTTTACAATCATTGTACAGTTATTATTAGAAACAATAGTTAGTTAGAAGCTTTAGGTACGGTGGATTATAGACCACCTTTCGAGCAGCAATTATTATTGTTTGGTACCGCTGCTTCGTGCACGGTAGTATGTACAGTGGGTATTGCACTATTTATATCTATGATCATAGTTCTATGATCAAATATATAATGAAATTATAAAATAGACTTAATAACATATCCTCCTACACTATCATAATATTACACTACCATAATTATCATTTACAGACAACTGGGCATTTATGGGCAACTAGCTTCAACTTTTTGACTAACTGACCGGCTCTTTAACAATTCAAAAGTGCCTGTAAATAGTTTAATTGAAATAAATGCTTTGAGTTTGAGTTTCCGTATCTACGAAGCTCACAAATTACCCATAATAATGTTGTCTATTTTACAATTTTATTATAAATCTTTGATCATAGATCTAGATCATAGATAATAATATGATAGTGTAATACTCCCCGAAGTTGTTTGACCTTGTCCAAGTTTTGATTTGAGATTTTTAACATCTATGTGTATTTCTATTCGACCCCTACCCGTGGTTCAATCCTTTGCGTTCTTTCATTAAGTGTCACCAACAAAATGTCCTGCAACAATGTAAATAACTTTGAATATGTAAGGTATATCAGCCAGTCTAAAGGAATTCTAGGGTTTATAACTTTTGGTTAATATTTGATGTTTATAGTATTTCTTCGCTATAAGAAAGAATTGTAAGTTTGTCTATTTAGCTTGATTGGATCTCTATAGTAATTGTGTTAGTATTAAACGTAACACATCGTAAGTTTAAGCATATACATGACGTGAAACTTGTGCCCATATTATGGCGTAACTGTACAGTGTCGAGACTGCCTCGACAATTTTGATCATCTCCTACGTTATAACGTGGAGTATATTATGCCAAAGGTCTGAAGTGGACACTAGCGGTTAGGAGTTAACAGTCCAACGCTGCCTTGATGTGATAAAAAAATTACAGGGTGGAAAATTTTGGCGGAGTGTTGTGTAATTTTAAGCGACCATTTTAGGTGGAGGAAATTGAAATATCTTTGACATTCATCTCCATGTACGCCGTTGGGTATTTTTCCATTTACAGAATTTTTAAATTGGAACCTGTACTCTTTGATAAGTTATTATACTGGGTGTATTTGGAGAGTGAAATTTTTAAATAGGTGGAAGAGTTAATTCCATACAAAATTTACCTTTTTGTGCCTGCAGCTACGTAATGTACTTGAAAAGTAAATTTAAGTATTATAAATCATCAAACCAAACCAATAGAGAAACCAAATATTACACTAAGACTTAGATGGATGCATGATTGTAAAACGATTTGCATTTAAAAACCAATAATATTCGATTTACGTCATTTTTAGGGTTCCGTTTCGGAAAGGTACCAAACGGTACCCTATTACTAAGCCACCGCTGTCCATCCATCCGTCCGTCTGTCTGTCAGCGGGCTTTATCTCATGAACCGTAATAGGAATACAGTTCACAGATTGTGTATTTCTATTGCCGCTGTAACAACAATTAATAAATTTAATTATTAACTAAAGGGGAAAAGAAATCCTTCCAAATTCCCATACAAAAAACTTTGGATTTAAAAAAAAAGCTTACCCTGGCATGTGGGGTGTCATTGTCTAGAGCTCATCGAGTAGGGTACAAAAATATGATTTTGATTTCTCCAAAACTGAAGAAATATGGGACCGTAAAAGTTGTCAGTTTTATTTAGCACAGATAATAACTGGTATTTAGAACATTTTTGTACGAGCTCTATCGCAACAACTAAACAAGTTAGGAATTGGAACCTTCTGCATATCATGTACCTTTAACTCTACATAATCAACAAATATTAAAAACGCCGATTCATAAAATATTTTATTTAAGTATGGGCGATTTTCTGCAACTGTAATAAAAAATAACTTTGTTATTTACAGTATTAATATGAAATACATTTAGATGTAGATATTCTTCGTTTAGTATTTTCATTTATTTGCTAATATTGTACGATGGTACGAAACCTGTCGTGTGGGAGTCCGACTCGCAATCGCTTGGCATTGCTGATTAGCTTAATAATTTTATAGGTCTTTAAACTTTAGCATACTATTATCTAGACATGCGGCCGCGTGTCAAGCCAAGTTCAAGAAAAGAACTGGCGACGCAGCAGCCGTGTGTTATGCTTGAATTCATCCTAAGTGCTTTGTGTAAATAATTCGACTATTCAATGAAGTTATATTTTTAAATAGCAAACATTGTTATAACAGAAAAAACAAGAAATTTTGTTTTAAATTTATTTAAGAATGTTGTATGTTCTTTATAAACAGGATTATCTATAGAACTTGGCACCCATTTAGATCTCAATTCTTTTGTCGGCGAAGTCGATAACCACACTTTGAATTTGGCTCCCATTTCACATTTATGTTTTTGGCTGGATGTAATTTACGAAGTTAAGATGCAACGAGAATGTTCATATCATAAAATGTTGCCTATTGATACACGGTTTTCATTGAATGGACTCAACGTATGAGGTTTCGCAATGATGCATATTTTAGGAATATCGATATTTACATGTGTACCTTACACCAAACAAAATAGGCTCTCTCAGACAGGTACGCCACGAAAGCGCGACGCGACGCGACTCTAGTAGTTCTACAGAAATTGCGTCGCACCGTCACATTGCGCTTGTCTGCGGGAGCCTTAAATCATCAATTCATTACATGATGTTAACGAATAAAGACAATGGTGTTTTTTCTATACTCTATAACATCATTTGGAAGATAATATTCTTTTAAATCCACTGAAAGTTTACTTTCTGACGTAGCAATACCAATCACGTCATGTGGTTTTTTGGCTAAAAATACCTATGATTGGAGACGGCGCTATTGCTATTCATTAGTTCGCCAGAGGGCCTAGACAAAGTGACATTCTATCAGCAATAACGATGATTAAAAGGCAATTTAAGGGACTGACATAAGCGACCAAAAGCATAAACAATCATGTTAAAAGTCGTTGTAGAAATACGAATCGGTTTGGAAGCGATTGTCACTTGTCTAGGGCCTCTGTTAATAAAAATTGGCTCAGCTTTAATATCCAAGTTTCATTAGTAATACTTTTAACTTAATCACATAAAAGCGAACGATTAGTAATCGTAAAATTAATGATTCGTTAAAGTAGATCGAGGGTTTAATCTTATCCACGTTATTGACCACCGCCAGTTACTGATCAACCATCCAAACAGTATACTTGATTGGCTAATATCCCTGATGCGACCGCTACAGGAGATCATATCTCTTGTAGTGGTGCATGAGTGTGGGGTGCAAGGGGTGAACGCACACTTACTAGTTTACCCAAGTCAACCTCTCCTGCACGTGGTGCACCCCGCCTAGACAAGCGAGGCTCTGGCGACCGACAGATGGCGGTATATCCATCCAGCAAGATAATAATCAAAGACGGTCCGTGAGCTCTGACTTTGCTGTTCACCAAGTTACCACCTTTAAAGGCTTGGGAAACCGCTATTCTATATATCCCTCATCGGAACGACTTCTTTCGTAGTTCTTTGTTTACCTTCCTTCCTTCTAACTTTTAATAAGTCCTATCTTTCTTTTGTCCGTGTCTTTTTCCTTCTGATTCTTACAATATCTTCTTCTTTTTCCTTCAAATTTAAGTCTATCGTTGGTACCTATTTATCTTTTTTTCGACATTTCAGATTGCTCAGATTTACACCAGTCAAGTGCAAAGTAGCCGTTTCAGGAAACTTCACATTTTTGGAGCCAACCTAACCTGTCCTTGTTACACCTTCTTAGTTGGAAGTATAGTATTCTGATCTTGTTCTTATTTCTCGATGTTTTGTATCTCGTCTATGATGTTGGCAGAATGTGGTTCCACTTCTGCTTTCTACGTTCACAAGTTGCATTTTCATACTACCTACTTCGCCTTCGAGCTTGAGGTGACAAGGTCTTTGATACACTGTTTTACCATCTGTGAACAATATGAATGCCATCAACAAGTGCTTGCCAAATAAAAACGTCATGCCTGGCGTCTAGTGAAAAAAAACCCATCATCGTTCATATTGCAAGTTGTATGTCAAAAATGACAAGTTTACAGGAGAGTAAAAAAACAGCAACTGGAAAAATAAAAATAAAATATTACACCAAAATGTACTTAAAGGAACTTGTAGCGAACTGCCTTCCTCTTGTGTTATTCATCTGCAACAATAAACCACCAAGCCATGCATACAAAACCAAAGCAAAATTGAAAAGGTTCTACGTCGCGTTTGTAACTACGTATAGCAACATAGGTCTTATTGGCATTATTTACAAAAAAGGTCAAAATCAACTAAAACCAGCACACAATGATATCCTATGATGATATACACTTATCTCAGAAACAAAGCACAATTTATAACTAATTAATAATTTTCACTTGTTTTTTATTTATTTAATTTTTATTTAGGGACAAAAAACAGGAGTACTTACAATTAAATTTGATACATACTATCTTACTAATTAAACAAAATACTTATTATACTACTAACGACATTATCCACTTATTACTAATTTGTTGATTGGTATTGCTACGTGAGAATAAAAAAAAGGGATACATGAGTGAATGGAGTGAAAGATAATGATTAATTATTGCTTGAAGTGAAATAACGAAATTTGTGGTATAAAAAATACAGAGGAGAAAAAAATATAATAATACACCACTTATTAATTTATAAAGCTAAGATAGAATCATTTGCTCAGAACAAAAATCCGTTGCCGCTCAAACTTGGACATATAACAAATTGCCGTTTATCATTTACTGCCGAGTCCATCACGTAACATATTGCAAGTTTCAAACGCCGCTTTCCTATTGGTAGATGACATTGAACCCTTTTTCGGTAGCATTCAAAATTAAAATTAAAGCATAACAGAGAAATAAAAAATAATGAAATTTTTGTCAGTGAACAAATTGCAATATGAACGACGCCATGTTTCTTTAATATTTTTCTAACCTATACCATTATTATAAAAAAAAAAAATCATAATCATTTATTTCAATCCATTTAAAAATCATATAAAATTTAAATCACAATAAATAAAAACATATAAACTTAATTAATAAAATAATAAAATTAAGCATATAAAATTAAAATTTGACTATAATCATAAATCATAAAATAAAATTTAAAATTACAGTTAAAATTTTACTAAAATCATAAAATAAAATTAAATGCCTACTATTACGCCTGCCTCTGAGTCATTTGTTTGTTTGTCATTACATTAACCATAAAACAATGGTTTTATGTTTAGATGGTTGCTTTCCATCCGCTTGAAAGACATTCGATGTCGTATCAGTGTTGTTAGCGATCAGGACAAGGCACAGTAAGGCCACAGGTTTCCACAGCACCCGGGTTCATTTAATTATGTAGGTACTTTCGTCTAGAAAGTGAATCATACTGAGCACAGAGATTTGTTACTTCTAGGGTGTGTGGCATACCTCTTGTAACTGCAAATTCTGTAAGTGAACTGTTTGTGATCAACGAGGTGCTGCACATTTTCTGGGGTAAATTGCCGTGATACCTGGGGGCCAAGTCTACTCATTTACAAACGTGTCAGTGGTCTCGCAATGATGAGTTTTTGACAGATTTTGAATGGCAATATCTATCAAAAACTGATAAATGTGTGACACGTTTGTAAATTGGCCCCCTGGTTTCACGGTCTGATCAGCAAGCCTTGTGAAGAAACTCGGCGATTGTACTTAAAAGGGTGTGAGGCTAGCGGTAGCGTGTTGCGTCAGATGGCACGGTAACATCTCATCTGTCAGGCACACTCAGCTGGTCGCCAGGATTGCATCCTAAGGCTTGATGGTTATCGCTTTATGCTTGAGCTTTAGAATTTTATTCGCCATTTATTTGCTAAAATTGCCACTTTTCGTGGCTCCTGTTGCATACGATCTAGTGGATCAGGTTATGATTATGAACAAGATACATCGTTAGAAGTGAAGTTACTTGAATCAGGGGGTAGTGCGCGAAGTCCAACTGGTTTCCAGGACACCTGGATATTTTGATGATTTTCTTGTTTTTTCATTAACAAGCGTAAATGTGGCATTATGGAACATAACATCCAGAGTGTGCGCCAGCTGTTCTCTGTTCTTTCAAAGTCAATTGAAAAAAAAAACACCTTAGAAGTCGTAGCATTCTCAATTCATTCAACGTTGATAATCTTTGGAAAATTACTGTCGATATAGGACACAAGTGTTTATTTAATCTTCCAACTATACCTAATGATTCGTCGCATTTGATCAGGCTGTCGCTTAAATGATTAAACGTTATCTTTTTCATGATTCAAGTAAGAGGAGGCTCATGCTGTGTATATTTTTACTACTGGTTTTAAGTTTGTTTTGTGCCCTGATTTCGTGACACGCTCTCACACTGATCACAATCTGAGAGTTTTGAAAGATATTCCTAATTCATTGCTTCGTAAGTTTGAAAAATTCTACTCAACAACGTATATAACGAAATGAACGTGGCCGAACTGTCAAAATAAAAGTTGTGATTGTATGTGTGCTACGCAATTATCTCACAACCGGTCGGACGAACATTCGTCGGTGTTCCGGTGGTCGTGCGACAAGTCGTGGTCTTGGCCGCTTAGTGCGCGATTAAACTTTGTGTAAAAGAAAAGAAATATGCTATTAATTCGAATACTACGACTTCGAGGTTAATTATTCGGTTATATTGACATTATGAATAAGCGGGAAAATGTGCTGTAGCAGATGTCTTGAGTTAAAGATTTTGTGTACGCCGAAGGGCTTTCGCGATACTTCATCTGCCCAAATATCGAGGTTCATTTTATGAACTCTGTTCGGGCCTGTGTTCAGAAATAAACATTTGTAGTGTTGTGAACTATTGTTCAACAAGCCACATCATCTTCATCGAGGTAAGGCGGCTTACGCACCAAACGAATGTCAGCCGCCAACCGAGTACGAGCATTACGCAGTTTACTGCTCTCGACAATACGCTACTATTACGCTACGTGTTTCGAGTGTGAAAAGACGCTGTAGCCGAGACATGTACATTTGTCATTGTGTTATTTTTTTGTACTGAATCATTCCTGGTAACCTCCGAATATACTTAGATTTTTTTTTCTTCTCCAAAATCACCTTTATAACTATGTTTAATTAACTTTACTTTAAATGCCCTGTAACGTTGCATTAACCCATAATCAGAATGTTTTGCGTGCGTTCCATTGCGCGCTGCCCTAAACAGCGACTTTTCACACCAAAAATAAAAGTCGTTTCCCAGCAGTAGGTAATGTTTATTCTTTGTTACTTAGTTATTGACTACGTGATCGTTTAAGATCCTATATGTATACAGTGAGGCGGCTTACTATACCATCGTTAGGTGTGAACGCGGCCTATACCCCACTGACCACCAAAAACAAGATGCTTGTTGAATGATTGAGCCCTCGGTGCGGTAGGAGTCAAGTGCTTCAAGTAGTTGGCCCTACCATACCACGCCTTGTAGTCTGTACAGTCACGGACTTTAATTGATGACCCACCTTCAAACTTTTCAATTTTACAGTTTCATACATTCACGAAATTACACGATTGAATACAAACTCAAACCGCGTGCTCGTAAACAAGATGACAAATAAATTACTTATAATCGGAAATAGTCTTATCCTTAAAGTTCTCAATGATAAAAATAAATAAAATGTTGCATTAAGTTTATCCAATCTATTTGATACTGATCTCCTTTGAATCAGAGCTCATTAACTCGATTATTCTGAAACTTAACTGAAGACAGTGACAGTTCATATGTCGATGTCAGAGACGTTAATTTCGAAGTTGTAGAAATGACTATTAATATTTCTCCGTACGCTAACGTTACAATCGTTGCTAGGTTACTGTTGCTAGACCTGCAATTGGTTTACTTTGGGTAGTCACTCTGCTGTCAAGTTTGTAGTTCTGGCTCTCAGGTTAGCCAACCGGTAAAGATATGAAATATAATTTTCTTCTTCTAATACGAAGATATTATGAATTTATGACTTTCCGTGTCGGGAACCGTATAAACCCGATTTGCGTTACACGGCTAAAATACGAACAGTGCCAAGTGGATCATCAATTAAAGTCCGTGGCTGTACATCCGAAACTACTCGGCCCCACGATCACACTCGTCCCGCCGTGGGTGTCGAAAGACTAAGGGAGATGACACGTGGATATATAAACAGCATCCATTTGTTAACTGATAACACCTCAGTCCGTTTCCCAAACTGTTAGTATAAGAACTGAACTACTGACAGTTGGGCCAGTCCATCTTTTCTAATGGACGACTTTCCGTTTCCTTCTATTAAGAACTTTATGAAAAATATTAAAACGTCGTCACGCCTGTATTCCCCGAAGGGTTTGACAGAGGTGTTTAGTAAAATAACACAAAAAAAAACCTCAAAAATTATAACCAATAGCTACCTACCACTAACTTCATATTTACACATAAACCTGTCTGTCTATAACAAAATACTTTATTAATTAGCAATGCAATATTGCTGGCCGTTCTTTGTGGAGACCAAGTAACTGTGCTAGCAGAAACCACACCGTCCCATCATCGGATTGTTTCCGCTCAGAACTTGGCGCAGAGAGTACATCTGGTTTCCACAGCGCTTTGATATACCTATAGGTGTATAGGCCTAATTCTCGTATAAAAATAGTTTTTTTCTTTAAATTTAAACAGCATGCCAGCTCAATTAACCCACCGGTGGCGGCAGCAGCGTCACCGGTGCGGGGGGAGAGGGCTGCTGATCACGGAGTACCCATTAAAGAACCTCCGTGAGTTGTTTGCAGTCTTGAGTTTCTTCTATAATTACACTTTAAAAGTTCAGGTTCCCAAAAATATTCAGTCTGACCATTGTTGTGCAGTTTTAGATTTTAAACATATTCATAAAATTCACAATTTTGAGTAAAATTGCTGGATGTTGATGTCAAGCCTGTCAGCCACTAAACTGCATGAGTGTGATGGTAGTGATAGAAGAGGTGTTTTCTATCTGATTGTATTGAGTTGATAATCACACCGAGGCTCTCTCTGTTAGTGATCAAGACAATGCAGTCAGGCCACCAAGTTTGAATAGCCAATAGGTATATTTATGTTTTGGGATTGAATTGTGCATGGCACATACCTCCAGTTACATTATAGTTCCTAATGCATTGCTCACACAGAGACGGTGGCGGTAGCGGTGGTGTATAGTTTGATACTAAACTGAAATTATTTCAAATAGTACAATTACTGTCAAACTGCCTACCATCGGTACTGCCACCGCCACTACTGACCAATACGATGGTGGACGACGATGGACAACGGGATACTGGGGAACACCACAGTGAAACCTGTTTATTCACAGATTTCACGGGCCCACGATCATACTGCCCGCCTTACTTCACGAAGGCGTAGATACGGTAGCTCGCGAGCCAGTATCGCACTGTTTTACAGCTCTTTTTAAATTATTTAATATTTTCACCTATTTTATGCAAAAACGTCATCCTTCATCTACACGTCTCTTGATTTATTCGCCTTTTTGTTAAGATCACTGCACTTTGCCAGTCCTATCTGCGTAGTCCGTGGCCGATGGCGACAGCAGCGTCACCGGCGGAGTTGGGCTGGACTTCTGCTGATCACGAGATACCTCTTTTTGGTACTCTTTGGTGATTCTTTGGTTTCCTAGTTTGTCTTCTTCTCTTTTTTAAGTGCCATACTAATGTTTTATTTCCTCCGTTTTCTTCTTTGTCTCTTTTCCCGTATTTCTGATATCATCTTAGCTTAGCTGTTATTACATTCGTTTTTGATCTATAGTCTTTATGATTTGTTCACCAATATTATCATCACTTCATTATTTCACCTTTCGTTGCATCATAGTTGACTCTTCGGAGCCAAACAACGTTACGGAACTTGAGGTATTTGGAGGACAGGCATGATTTAAATCGGACATTATTGGAACATAGATTAATCTTATCGTAAAATACGACTGACATGGCACAAATAACTTTAGTACACATAATCACAGATGATAATAATTAGCCGGATTCAGAGTAAAAAGGAATAAATGTAACAGTATTTTGGCTTTATGCTATTGGTTTATGTTATATTCCTAAACATGTAAAATTGTCAATATAGCTGCACTGCATGGGCATATGTTGTTGTTAGGATTTATAAGCTGTGACTGCCTTGATTTTTTGCGCTTGTCTTATCTTCCGGTGGGACAGAGAGGCAGCCACAACGAATTTTCGGTTAGCAGAGAACGAGATAGTTGGAAGTAATTGCAGTAATATGTCTTTTTGCAACGTCATTGTTAGCTGTTGTGTTGCACAGCATTTATCATAATTACTATCAATTTCGTAAGATTGGATGTTAAAGTTTTTGCCATCAAAAGACAGCTGTTATTTGGAACCCTTTAATTGTTACTTGTTGCCTGGGTTCAAGTCGAATTGATTGGATTGGAGATCTGTTCCTAGGACAAAATAGTGTGAAAACAGAGTTGTGGGAGTGGTTTACACTATTTTTCCTATGGGCTGTCCTCGCCATGCATTCAGCGCCTAATTCATAATAGTTATTTATGCTACAAGTGCGGAAAGTAGGTGATTCCGAAGAGTGGCAATTTTATTTACGAGTGAGCGAGTGCATAATTCGAAACGAGTCGGAAATCATCTTACGCACGTGTATCATACAACGTTTTACAAAACAATGCTTAGTAAAACGTTGTATAGTTGCGAGGAAATAAAAAAATATATATAGAAAAATTGTAAAATGGCGGGCTTATTGTGTGCTCAGCTTAACTGCAAATAGCTGCCAAGTCATATCGCAAAAAGGCACGAGCAAAATAAAAGTTAAGCCAAACATAATTATTTAATGAATACTTAAAATTAATTTATAGATCAAAATCTATATGTAGAGTAATTAATAACGCGTTTAATGAAGTATTAGTCTTATTGTACCTTTTTTATGCATGATCAATACTTAAAAACTCTTTGCGTAGGGCTGAAGAAGGAGTTAATTTTTTTTTTAAATCTGTGAAGTAAAAAGCACTAGTGTGAAAAAGTGGCACTTTCCGTTAGGTAAACGCTTTTTTCGAGAACATGCATTGTAAAATATCAAAATGCATGTCAGTTAATTATAGTCTAATAAATATTTAAACATTATAACCGTATTTTTAACCATAATTGTATGAGCCACAAACGGACTGGATAAGAACTGTATAAAAGTCATAAGCAGAGCTACGATGCAGTAACAGTTTTAATTTTTTGAGCCACCTCGCAGGCTTGCTGTCACTAACCATACAGTCCGTCTATGTGCGATTGTCCTCCACTGTACTAGTCTGTAATTTTTTTATTATTATGTATTAGTATTTAATGCTGAGACAGTAAAATCTATATTTAAGACTAATAGCGGCGTGTCAGCGGCGTGTGCGTGTTATCGAATCGAATGTGTTGTACGACGGAAGCTCAAGGGAACGCAAACGAAAACGGGTAACTCATTACTACGTTCTGTTGTGGAGGTTGTAGACACGGCGCGTTAGGAAAATTATGGCCGCAGTCAAATTTAGCACAAACAATCATTCGTTCTTCCAGATTCCTTACATAATTGCTTTAAAACAAACAAACAAAGTATTGCTTTGTATTGTGAAAATTATGATGATTATGTCAAGGTAACATTTTTAGTAGAAAGACGGTTGAAGCCAAGATATTTATATGTCTAGATAGACAGTCAAAACTGTGAACTCGTCGCGTCGCAAAAAAATTGCATCCAATTGTTGACCGCCAAAGCACGCACACTAGAAAAGCACAATGACGTGGCGCGAACGTAAGACGTAGCTGTCACGCACACCAGCATAACAAAGTTGGCTTGTGTGTTTGCTGAAACTAACTTTCTTATTTTGCGGCGCGACAAATAATCAAAGAGTTGAAGTTGTATTGTCATAAGTTAACATCTCAGTAATGACTGCACGTGAGATTGATGAAACAGTTAAAAGAAATTCGAAGTTTGCGTTTGTGTTCCATTGCGTCATAAAATAGAAATTGATTGCAAATTATGAACAAAAGTAAAGTATTGTTAAGTGTATCTTTCTTATTTTGCGGCGCGACAAATAATCAAAGAGTTGAAGTTGTATTGTCATAAGTTAACATCTCAGTAATGACTGCACGTGAGATCGATGAAACAGTTAAAAGAAATTCGAAGTTTGCGTTTGTGTTCCATTGCGTCATAAAATAGAAATTGATTGCAAATTATGAACAAAAGTAAAGTATTGTTAAGTGTATTAGTTTTAAGTGAAAATTTTGTCTTCTCATAAACATTATAATAGAAGATCCTATAGTAAATCATGCATCTCTCATTAAAATTCATTCATCCATATTTGTGGCGTTTTATTGTATCCTTTATCCCTATAAACCTCTTCGTGCTCAAAATATTCATCAAGAAGAATCCATACCAGAAAGAGGTAAGTATGTGTTACTGTAAGCCAATTTCAATATCTTCTCAAGGCCTTCTCCATCACAGCTGCCCCATAAACAGGACAAAGGACCATGCGACATTTTGGACTAAGGTGCAACAGTGATGAAACGTATGCCATACGAAAGCTTTCGGGGTATTATTGAATTCATACTATGGCAGATAAGTTGAAATCGAGTGCGAACATGGTGTTTTTGAACACCTACTGGACACTGGGCCTAAGTAATTTCACCACTAGGTAATTTATGTGCAATTGTATAAACCACCATTTCACCACTAGGTACTTTATGTGCCATTGTATAAACCACCATTTCACCACTAGGTAATTTATGTGCCATTGTATAAACCACCATTTCACCACTAGGTAATTTATGTGCCATTGTATAAACCACCATTTCACCACTAGGTCATTTATGTGCCATTGTTTTAGGGCGCGAGCCTATTGCCACCAACCGGCCACTACTCCAGTCTTCGGGCTGCCACTGAGAAATTCCAGATGGAAAACCTAATAACGCTTTGACCGAACTGGAAATCGAACCCAGTACCTCATGCTAAGCTTGCGCTTGCGACCACTAGACCATGGAATTAAATAGGTATGCATTTTAGCATACCTAGGTAGGTATGCCAAAATGCAATGGAATTAAATAGGTATGCATTTTGGCATACCTACCTATTTTTAAATAAATAAAATAAATTTTATGGAATATCAGAGCTAAAGATAAGAAGTAGGTATTTATTTGTCTAGGTAAGTAAAAAACTCTTTTTAAGATTTTATTTTATTTGGTTTAATCGTTTTGTAACTATAAACTACAAACGTAAAACAATGACAACTTGCAATGTTGCAACTGCATTATACATTTAACATCAAAAATATTTATATTTCACATCGATAGATTGAAATCTGTTGAATTTTTAAACAATATTTAAAAGAAAATAATCTTCAACTAGGTAATATTTTGCGCAATTATCTACAACACCCGTCCGTATTTAATTGGCACATTGTCTCAATATTGTATGACACACGTAACTGACGCACTAAAATGCCGTTCTATAACTAAAACTTCATGTGCCTTATTAACAGTCAGGTACTGAAATTATTCTAATTTTAAAAAATCCCCGCGTCCTGTTTAAACGTGATCACCCCGCGAATACGCGATCATCGCGTGTATAAGTAATTTTTTCTTCGGAAATCCGGAAAACGCACTCTGTCGGCGCAACCATGCGTTCGCATTCATCGTAAAAAAAAAGAGCGCGAAGGTCGCTTTTAAATACGACGCAGCCTTCCAAAAGTGTAATAGAAAATACAATTCGTTTCATTTCAATTTCATATTTAGCAGGTACTGCCTATTCCTAGATCAGTCATCGGTCTCTCATAACAAATGTTGAGACAAACCACAGCAGCAAAGAAATTCAAGTTTGGTAACTTGGCTGACATTTAGCACCATTAAAAGTACAGTTAGTGTAAAGTCCATCAATTTCTTACTCTGTGATGAAATCTCAGTCGAATATTCATACAATTCAATCAAAAACGTCTAGAAAAAGCTCAATCTTTTCTTTAATACAAAAAAAAACAACTGATTTCCAAAAAAAACACAAAAAAAGTGAAGTCGGTTTTTTTCTTTTGATATGTGAAGGAGTCAATTAACATGTCATCAACATACGCAAAGTGGAAAAAATACGTAATTATTGAAGCTAACTCATAAACTACGCAAGCAAAATTAATAAAATTTATATGGAACCACCTCTGAAGCATGACCTACCAAACAAAAAAAGAAGCACCAAAATCGATTCATAATTGGCGGAGTAATCGGGTAACAACATAACATTATAAAATATTAATATCTCAGCAAATGGACATACCTACAACAATGAACCGATCTAAAATCCTCCATTTATTATTTACAAGATATCATACAAGTACAAAAGCAGTCGGAAAGATAGTCTTTATTCTCTATACACTAGAACTACTATTTACTAAAGTGGGCAAAGTAATTTAAATAAGCATTAAAAAATAAAAACATGACATGTATTTATGAAAATACTGAGGTGTAACTTGATTGTGGTCGATTGATGTCGAGCTGTCGATATATTTACACGTCAATTGATAATAGACCCCATGGTAACCCCCCACTGGATCGGTCAAGACTGTCAACATCAACGATCGACCGCAATTTAGTCGCAATTTTACTACAGATTACGATTAAAATTCTCTTGGAACTACGAGAGCTTTGAATGGAGCAGCGGAAGGTGTTGCTCCATCTACATGATCCAGAGATGGCAAAGGCTCTTCGGGAGCCGGTAAGAAAGAAAATCTCTGTAACATCGTCGTTGTGAAGATAAAAATGTTGCATTTAGCTAAAACGTCGCCCATACATCTATGTTTGGCTAATCCGAATGGAAAGTAGTGATCGGGGAGAGAGACTCTTCCCTCACACACGAATCGTTCTGGCTTGAAGGAGTAGGGTTCAGGGAACATGGCCTCGTCCATCAAGATGTTCGTGAAGTTGCTCACCACCATCGTATCCTGAAACGAAGAGATGATGACATGTTAAGATACTGGTTGATATTATGGTAAGAGATTAAACAACGCTACTTATTATAGTACTTTGTTAATCTTTGAAACGGGATACGCACTGCAAGCCAGAATCTTTAGTAGTTAGAAATAGAGCTTGGTGAGTCCTAGAGAAATGATTAAATTGTCTTAGAACTCTCAACGCGAATAAATTCCTAGGAGTAAGTAATAGCTACCCATAGTTTTAGAACTATAGCAAGTAGAAAATTTATCTTACCTCTGGTATGAAGTAACCAGCCAGCCAGGTATCTCTCAGAGCTCGATGTGGAACTCCAAACGTTCGTCCCATGAAATGCCGTACACATTCGTGCACAATTGCCTCGTTGTACGGCATACTGAAAATGATGATATATAATATTTTATTTCTATAAATTGGTTCAAACACTTTTACGCGTGAAAATTAAAGTATGTATTTAAAACTAGATGAGTTTGGTGTTTCATAACTGACTACTCTGAAGAAGAAATACCGAAACAAACTCAGCACAGTGTCTTTAAAGCCCAGACATAATCTTGGTCAGGCCATGAGAGATTAAAGAGGCAAAGTATTGGACTGTTTGCTTTTCCACTTGTCAAAGTAATAATTAATTAAAAGCGTCCAATCGGCGACAAGACGATACAGCTACCGGCATCTCGCGGCATTTTCAGTAAGGAACTCCAATGCCAGCTCAATATAATTACTAAACTCTCGCCATCTACGGATGATCCACTAGAACACGTTGCATCCAGCAGATATTACCAAAGTAAATATGATAGTTAATCATAGCGTGACATAGATAAAAATAAAATATCATAGAAACAACCGTCCAGTCGAACGCACGCTCCAAGAGCGTGTTGACAGATAGGGGAGTTTTTTGAAATCGCTCGCGTACCGATTGGAACCGTCAAGGGGCTCAGTAGCATAGACATAGTCGATTAGTCATGTCTACTTTAGTCTAGGCATGTTGTTTTATTTAATTAACACTTACTTGGCACGATCATCCAAGTTGGGAGTTCGATCTTTGCCGACGATTCTATCAATCTCTTCCTGAGCCTTCTTCTGTACCTCCTGCTCCCTCACCAGGTAACTGAAGCAGAAGCTCATGCTCTTACTAGTGGTCTCCGTGCCAGCCATGAACATATCCATGCACATGGCCACGAGCTGACCTTCAGAATAAGTGTCCACTTCTCCTCTCTCCTTCAAAATTCTTATGTACACATCCATAAAGTCCCTATCCTCTTGAGAAGAATCAAATCGACTTTTATGTCTCGCCAACTCCTCTCTAAGAAACTTCCAAATTCTTTTGTGCGTTCTAATAAAGTCTTTGTAACCCGAGAGAGTGGGAGTCACAATGCTGAGGATAGGAAAGTGACTGAAGAGAGTGCCGACCATATCTACAGCGGCAAATAAGTCAAATAAAAGGCTTTGAAGTACCTTCATTTGAGGATCACTAGGCTTATACCTGATTCCCGCCATCATCGTCCACAGAGTGTTTAAAATGTAAACATTGAAGAAATTATGCATCTGAATTACGGCTGTTTTGCCATCATTGTCATCCACTATCTCCAAGACGTCGTGCACCATATGTGATGCTTCTAAACGGGCAATGTCATCCATTCCTCGTCGTCCGAAGCCAAACTCCTTCAAATGCCGTAAAAGGAACCTCCTCTGTTCTTTCCATAGCTCTCCATCTGTGAGTAGTACTCCACGTCGTTCTCCCCAAGTTCTTGTTTGATAGAAGATTCCTTTCGGTCTACCATCAATGTCTTCATTGAAAAGCATCTCTTTGTTGGCTTCTAGACTGTTCACCATCACGATTCTATCCTTTCCAATTCTAAGACCAAGTAGTAATCCATCTTTGGAGTAGGCTAGAGAGAGCTCCTTTACAGCTTTGTACAGGTAACCTGTTTTTTCTCGAAGTTTGTACACTTCGCTGGCACAACCAAGGATTGGAACCCATTTTGGGCCCGGAGGGAACTTTTTAGGCTTATGAGTATCAAAATATATATATAAGCAGACCGCTATCACTATAGTCAGCGCTGCTAACCACATCTGAAACAATAGGAAAGAACCGAACTTAATGTTAAGTAAATAAAAAAAACTTAGAAGAACATCGCATAGTATCTTCGATCAAGAAATACACTTTTGACCGAGCTGGCTTAGCATGGCATACTTAAATGACCATTTTATATCTGCCAGGCATACTTTGTTGTCACGAATTAATTCAGATAATACATATTTAGAAAATTCAACTGCTATCGGTCGATAGGTTTTCGGAAACAAATCAGTCGCCAGGCGCAATGCACCACGTAATATGGCGGCCAGGCGTGTCGACCAAATAGTGCGCATCATGTTACGTGCATGTTATGTGCGTTCGCGTGTCAAGACACTAATATACTGTCGGTACTAAGAAAGGGAACAGTCACGTGTTTGCTACAAAAGCACATTAAGACCATTATTGTACCATGCAAAGCAAATAAAGATCCTATTCTATTCTTTAATTGTTGATTGATTTTAGTTTTAGTTTATGGTTACCTGTTATTTTTTTATTTAGTTTATTATTTATGTATACACAGTAAAATACAAAATAGATACGACATAATTAAAATATGAGTACAAAGGTACTGCTTATTTCTTAAGAAATTTCTTCCAGTAGACCTGCGAAAGGAGAAATGAGAAAGAAATGTAGACAATAGTGTGTGAGAACAAGAAGAGAAAAATATAATTATGCGAAGTCTTAAATAAAAATATTAAATATACCTGCACATATACGCAAGAAAATTAACATATACTTAAATAAATACATAAAGCTTAAATATATAAACATAAATACACTGTACCTATATAATAATATACTCAAAGTTGAGAGGAAAGATAATGCTCTTTTACACGAAGTTTGAATAGAGAAACAGTTTTCAAATCACGAATGCTAGGCGGAAGTGAGTTCCACAATCTTACAGCATAGACAGAGAAGGAATAAGAATAATAGCTAGTTTTATGAGGTTGAGATTTAAAGAGGGATCTAAGGTGTGATCTACACGGTGCGTCACTAGGACGAGCGTAAGAAAAACGCTCACGCAGGTAGGACGGATAAGACGGGTTGTGTAAGATGTTGAAGAGGAGTCATAAAACCCGAGTGTTCCTGCGAAGGCGGATTGGGAGCCACTTGAGTTCCTTGCGAAGGTGAGAAACATGATCATACTTTCGAAAACCGAAAACGAAGCGAATGCACAAGTTTTGCAAGCGCTCAAGCTTGTTTAATAGCTCCTCAGTAGCATCCAGGTAGCAGGCGTCAGCATAATCTATAATCGGCTGGATAAGTGTTTGTGCCAAGGAAATTTTAGTCTTCAAGGGCAGGAGACATTGAAGGCTTTTCAACGAATGAAAAGAGAAACGCACCTGTGTATGTGTTATGTAATAATCACTATGTATTCATCACTATTCTTGTCGCAATTTTGACCCCCAAACCTTAGGCAATTGCCTAGTTTAACTTTAAGGGTCATCGTTCAATCTGTTCTTGTAGAACGTCAAGTCAAGTTTTTAATGTCAAGTCATGTCATCTTCTATGTTGTTTAAATGCTTTGTTAAATATATAATTTATATAATGTTTGTTTGTCTTACCATTTCGTTCCGCGGCGCGCCTCACCGGGAACATTCGCCTTTAATGTAGGTACTTAACCTTTACCAGTGACCTAGCCGTGTTACTTCTACCTATTTATTTATTTATTTATAAGATCAAAGTTAGTTTATATTTAATAATAATATTAGAAAAACCAAATTCCAAAAAAAACATCTTAAACAAAAATCCTAAACAGTGCCATCTATCAACAGCTGACTGAACTTGAAACTTTGGTGTGCGTGACCCACCTCAATATTTTATTTTAGTTACTTCTGCGCGCTAACTCTGAAAGTATCGTCATGTTCTTCCTTGCCTGGGCAACCCGCTGAAACTGTTTCAGTGCATACAGTACAGATGGCTTTAGAAACTTCTCATTTTACGCTACTAACGAATAGATGGCGTTGACTGTAGTATTTTAATGGAAATAAACTTATCTGCTTCTCATTTCGATGGCAGATTTAGGCATTATTTGACAACAGTGTTATATATAATGATACAGTTTATATATTAGTTAGTTAGTCCTTTAATTTAGTGTTAGATTGTATAATTACAAGACAGTAGGTAAGTACCTACATATAGACCAAAAAATGGAAGTACCTACCTACCTAAATAAAAAAATAAACAGGTAAGTAAAGGTTCTATTCTTAGCTTCTCACGACCGCTTTATTGTCAAAGACTTTCTTCACTGCACCTAATAGTAGGTACTACCTACCTAAAGAAGGTAATAGTACCTTTTACATAACTTCGGTTAAAGTTCAGGATTAACTAACTACACTCAAGACTAGAAAACAACTTTTTACAAACGTGACTAAAGTATCTACGAGAAGGATCGTGATTTAGATGACTAATTCCCTTCACAGAACAATAATGCGTATTAAATTCTGTGTATGTATGATATCAATATGATTCGTAGCGAAGGCAGACGGCAAGTACGTACAGTGGAACACGCTAGGTATTCCAGCAGGCGTAGCATGGCGCTTTCTATCTCTACGAAGAATAGACATAGCTTTTACTATACAAAGCAGACATAAAAAAATACAAAGTGACAGCTCGTTTCTTCATTTTTGACATCCACCGTAGAAATCTTTCTACAATCTGTCATTTTGTCTTTCATTTCTAACGATCTTTGTCTACGTCTTTTTATATGTAGACTATTTCAGAAGAAAGTTTTCTATCCTTACTGTCAAAATCACACTGACAACCGATAAATCCTATGACAAAACAAAGAATTCTGAGTCGAATTATGTAAAAGATTGAATTTCGTAAAAAGTGCAGTTGATTCTTTCTACTTTGCTGCCGTCTCGTACTGTCTACTGTCTACAGGAAACGTCATTTTTGTCTACTCTTCCGTCGACAAAACGGTGCTCATGCTACGCCTGCTGCACTTTACAGGTCCACTATCAACTTCATCCCAACCTAAACTTCAAAGTCAAAGATTTATTTGCAGATAAATATGGTTACAAAAGTTCTTACAATAGTAGTAGCTTAACAATATCCTTACATATTATAAAACAAATTCCTCTGCCGCGTCTGTCTGCCTGTGTGTTTGCGATAAACTCAAAAACTACTGCACCAATATTCATGCTGTTTTCACCAATGCAATGGATAGAGTGGTTCTCGAGAAAGGTTTTAGTATATAATAACCGACATCCACGCGGGCCGCCGTTATCAGTTAGTATAAACATAAAATAATGACAAGTAAATTGGTACACAATTAATCGTAGTACATTTTAATTTAAACTGAAGGAATTCTTGAATTGAGAATGAGATTTTTTTATTTTAATAATATTATTTTATTTTAATTAATTAAAAAAATCTCTTAGCCCTTTTTCCCTAGCCTTTCTGAAGCGGACCATTGATGGAAGTTCATTAATTTGGTTAGGAATCCTTACTAATATTATAGGTAAATGCGAAAGTGAGTTTGTTTGTTAAGGCTCTTACATACTGGGGCGATTCGTCGCGCGACGCGAATTTTAACAAAACAATTTCTGAGGAACGCTTTCACGCTATACGGAAATGGATGAAATTTGGCACAGGGGTTGACCATGACCAGGAATAGGACATAGGATACTTTTTATCCCGATATTCCTACGGGAATCCCGTAGGAATATCGGGATAAATCGAGACTTACGCGGGTGAATCTGCGTGGCGCAGCTAGTCTTGTTACAAATCTGAATATAGGTACATAGGATAGCAACTTCGCCCATATACCTAGTTTCGTTTTCATTCTAGGAATAGTCAATAATCAATCTTCAACCCATGAACTTTATAATTTTCTTGCCCTAATCCCAATTTATTTGGGGTTGGCGCAACATTATGTTTTTTTCTTCCCTAACCAAATAGAAATCATTGAGAAGTATCTATAAATAGTCGTCATCTCGGTAGTCACATGGACTGTGTGAAAGATCAGAGGGCTAAGTCTTCCCCTTCCATTGTTTCTTTGATTTTCCCCTACTCTTATAACAATCCACATTCATGCCTACTCAAAACTTTCCTCTCGACATTTACTTCATTCCTCTGCATGTTAGGCGAACTTGGAAATACCATTGAGCAATGTTGTAAGTGTGCTGCGAAGGAACTTAGCATCAATTCCTTAAGTACCTAAGAGCCAGTTTCTCGCTTAGATAAGTTTTAAATAATACTTTAGGTACATCTATGCTTTCTCGAACGAAAATTATCGCGCGCTTGACAATTTGTCACATTAACGTCTGTTGATAAATCATTCAACCAATAGCAACAGGTCACGGGCGCGAGAAACTGGCCTTAAAACGTCTTTTATCTGACATTATGTATGACGGACAAAACTTTTGCCCTTAATCCAGACAAGACATGAGTCGTTACTAGGTACCTATTTGGTTTTTCAAAGCCTCATAAAAGTTGTCAAACTCAAACCTTTTATTTAAATTAAACCATTTACAGGCAATAGTCGGTCAGTCAGAAATAGGAAGCTAGTTGCCCATTCAAAAGCGTAGATTCGTATGGAAAAGAACGGGTAAGAAAATCCATGGCCACTGTTGCGAAAAATTAGTTACCTACATCATTATGTTTAATTTATAGTATGTTAGTCTTCCGTCAAACGTCAGCTATAGTTATTTTTTGATTGATTTATCAAAATAAATAGCTTGATACGATGTTTACTGATTATGATTACGCTGACGTATTGAAGCACAAAGAAAATAAAGAGTCCCGATTGCTAATTAGATAAATTAATTAACTCCGTGAGTTCGCATCTAACCGGTACATGAGTACCTAAACTAATTTGGTTTACATCTCTATATTCACGATTTCGCCTTTCAAATCCGTCTCACTCTTTCAAAAACAACACAAATGATAAGTACTTAGATTAACAAAAACATGCTCGTTTTAATGTAAACCAAATTCTAATAAGTCATAGAAGATTCAATAGGAAATACAGATTACGAAACAGTTAAAGTTTTATACGAGGTTCATAGTAAAAGAGCGAGAAAGTTACTAAAGTTAGTTAGATATTTAGAGTTTGCCAAATAATGTTATATAATTAACAAATGGTTCCTCTCTCCTAACTCACTTATATTGCTTTGCCCGACAATCCAGATCTAATTATAAGTTCAGAACCTAAGAATACTACATGTGGAATGCAATAAAGTATTGAGTATTGAAATCGGGGTTGAAACGCAAGTGGTCCGAAGACTCGAAGTACCGCGCGCGCTCATTGGTCAAATCAATTATGGCGCGCTTCTCCGTCTTCCTGTTACACTGACACTTCTGTCGCTTTACTCATACACATTCCATAGATTGCAGGAAAGCAAGAGGAACTAATATGTTACACATCAACATTAGGTATTTCAAACGCATACTATACACAGTAAACAAAATGCTTTGCCAAAGTCCCTAGCAATAAAACCAAACGATTTTCGACGAAAACACAGTAAATGCATTTCGCGTTGCACTAAAGTGTTATGTAAAAGTTATTTACCTTGTGCGTCGGTCGGTGTGCAAGCTTTCACTGTAGCGTGTCGGGGAGTGCACACGGTATAAGCGCACCCCGCCAATTGCAGCGGTGCAGTAGGCGCAGTAGGGGTGAGGCGTATTTATCGTCACAGATAGAAATCACAGATATTAAAAAATAGCAGATAGCAATTGCTCCTAACGATAAAAATATCTGTTACTTAAAATCACAGATCCTCAAGACTGTTACTGTTAAAACTTCGGATACGATTTTCGACTTTAACGGAAAGAAATAAAGACGATATTCGATTGAGATACGTATTTATCGTCCGTTCAAAAATCACAGGCTGTGATTTAATAACAGATATTTGGATCTGTTATTTTTTTGTCACAGTCACAGTGATCACAGATATCGTGTTTCACCTGTTACAACCCATCTCCAGGCGCAGTCACACCGAAGCGTAATCTTTATTATTATTACTAGCCACGTATTATTAGGCCACGTGGATGTCGGTTATTTTAATATACTTAAATCTTCCTCGAGATCCACTCTATCCATTGGTGTAAACAGCATGGAAATCGGTGTAGTAGTTTTTGAGTTTATCGCGAAAAGGACGACAGACAGACGCGGCAGAGGACTTTGTTTTATAATATGTAAGGATTATATCTACACAGGGTGGCGTGATACGTGACATAGACGTGCAAACTGTTACCATGGATTCAGTACATGATTCTGAAAATATACAATATTTAGAAAAATATATATAATAATGTGTAAGGAACATGCATGTATTTTTTTTCTTTTCTATTAATCAATAAAGCACATGAATATAAACCTAGGAGAAGTATTTAAGTCAATTTTTACTACTGTTTGTTGTACAAAAAAAATATTATAATCCAACAATTTTCTACTACTCATGTACAGTTCACATGTCCGTTATTGTCCTGGCTTTAGTTTTAACAAATTGAGGAATTTGATAATTAAGTATGATAAAAATGAATATTACAGGTAAGTGTAGGATTCTAAAAAGCGGCCAACTACGGTCTACGAGTCGGTCATAGTAGTTCATACTTTGTAAAGTTGTACAAACAGCCAAAGCTTTGGAAGTGCGGAGTCTCCTAACACAGGCATCATCATGCTTAAAAGGAGGCTCCAATCATAAACTAATGTAAACTAGTTGGTACGGATTTTTTTTTTTTTTTTGTAAATTTTTTATTAAAATTTTCTACCTATTACGGTTCAAAAGACAGGGGTATACCCCTGTGACACACGGATGGATGGATGGACGGACAGCGGAGATAGGGTCCCGTTAGCACACTGGGTACGGAACCCGAAAAGGGGAACAACGATCACATCACTCCGTTCACTTTCACGTTACATGTCGGTGTAAACGCAGCCCAGTAAGGGAGACTGGGACTGGTTGACTAACTTTCTTCTTATTGGTCTATATTTCTTGTTAGCACTTAACACTGTGTTATTATGGTCCATGAATCTTAAGCAAACAAGGCAAATAATTCACTATAAATCTGTAGGCTTCACATAAAATGCTAACTACGTATAGTAAAACTTCACTTTCGAGTATCTATGATAAATCAAAAACATGGCACCACTACTAAACGGCGCGGCTGCGATGCCATGCTATGCACAAATGTGGGCGGTACCGAGATGCATTCTCGAGTGTTAGTAACTGTCTCAAAACTCATACTGCTGTCGAGTTTTTGGCAGCTAGTCTACCTACCCCCATAGACAACCAGCCCCAGTCTCCCCTACCTACCGTTAATGTATGGTTGTCAAATATTTCAGACTGTACGGCTCGTAGGGAACTGTCCAAAATTCATCATCGATTTCCGGATGATGTCGGGCGTTATCCTATTCGAAAGAATAGGATTATCCTAACTAATATTATAAATGCGAAAGTGAGTTTGTTTGTTTGTAACGCTTTCATGCTAAAACGGCTGAACGGATCTGGATGAAATTCTGAATGAGATGAAAACCTGGAATAGGACATAGGATACTTTTTATCCCAATAACCCCACGGGATCGAGACTCACGCGGGTGAAACCGCGGGGCGCAACTAATTTTCTATAAAATAGGATTTTGATTCCTAGACAGTCTTTAACTTCCTTTAACCTGACTACGGCAGAGCTCAAAATTAGGGTAATATTTTAATCCAGAACAAAAAAATGATCACAATGACGGGAATAACAAAGTGGCTTTCGGCTTGGATTTGTGTCTTTTTACACCCTTTAAGCAGACAGGAACAAGTGCGAGTCGGACACGCACACGCACGGTTCCTTACCAACCGTACAATAATTAGCGAAAAAAACACGTTTATTGTGTGGGCCCCACACAATAAACGTGTTTTTTTCGCCGTTTTTCGCGGCCCCCTCTATATATATATTTTTAATTATTTGTTGATCTGTATCAACAATAATAGTAATACATACCAGCGGACAAACAGACACCCGGCCAGTGGGGGCTTAGGGGTTCTGTTTGGAGCCTTTCGCGGGTACGGAACCCAAAAAAATAAAATAAAATTACTACAAAGGTGATGCTAATTTCTAGAGATGCGCCGAATGTTCGGCCGAATATTCGTATTCGGTACATTCGGCATATTTTTTCATTGTTCGTATTCGGCCGAATATTCCGTTGATTTGCCGAATAATTACCGAATATTTAAATTATTATTAATATTTAAAAAAAGAACATTATATTAAACAGTAAGGTTAACTAATTACTAAATAAGTGTGATTTATTCCGAAAGTTGTACATAGTTTTTTGTAAATGAAAGAGACATTACTTTTTGTACCAAGTGATGTCTAACACAGTGATGAACTAAAAAAGATTAACTTTAACAATAAATTTAAATAAAATTTTAATCAAATGAACTTCTGCTTTTTTTTACTAATGATAAATTAAGCTAAACAAATTTTTTTCAAAAACTCAACTTCAATAAAAGTATGAAGTTCCGAGATATATTTAAACAATGTTATGTGAGAACTGCAATATGTAACCGAAAGAGTGATGCATCGACTAAGCGAGCAGTGCTAGCGCGAGGGGCCGCGGGTTGCGCGCGGGGCAGTGGCAAAAGCAGCCCGGCTCTTGCAGAGCGCCCCGTACTGACGTGTACAAACTTGTTCATGTTCACCGCGCAGAATTGAACCGAATTTCGGCCGAATATTTGGTTCGGTACATTTCGGACCGAATATTCGGCCGGACATTCGTATTCGGTTGAACCTACATTCGGGGCATCTCTACTAATTTCTAAAGAAAT
This sequence comes from Lithophane semibrunnea, assembly GCA_947363905.1. Lineage (NCBI taxonomy): Eukaryota > Metazoa > Arthropoda > Insecta > Lepidoptera > Noctuidae > Lithophane > Lithophane semibrunnea. Next base: position 1,713,258 of record OX376186.1, on the reverse strand, counting down.
CGCTTCCTATAATATAGAGAAGAGAGCAGAGATTGCACTGACACGGTCGAACGTATAATTATAATTTGACTAGCCGTAAGTGGTTATCCTACTAATCCTACTAATATTATAAATGTGAAAGTTTGTGTGGGATTAGTAGGATAACCACTTACGGCTAGTCAAATTATAATTAAACGTTCGACCGTGTCAGTGCAATCTCTGCTCATTCATGAAACTACGGAAGTTAATCCACCTCAGAATGTATGAAGTTGTGTTGTCTAGCGCTGTGTTCACCCGGAGACAAAGTTGAAACGTCTCAAGTGTCCGTTATATTACACCCTACAACTGGAACACATTGATTACGTCACAGCGTCATGCAACTATACAATAATAACAAAATATTGTGTTTATCGTTTTAAAGGTGCTTGCGGCTTTTCTTCCAAAAAGGGGGCGGAGGGTGCCCCCAAACTCAATTATGGAATGTGAAGTTTCAGATGTTCCTGGGTTCGTTCCCCGGGTCGGGCAAAATGCTTTTGAGTATGTTTCCACTAGAAACTTTTTGGGACTGACTGATAGCACTGATGATATTACATCAGTGCTGATTCTCAGCCAATTTTTAATAAAATAAATTATGGTTACCTATACGATCATGTTCACTACCGCTTATAGTAATTAAAATTCGAAACCAACAAATAAAAATGGTTTCAATCTTTTGATTCCGTACTGAAATAAAAATATCGCATCGAACCCGCTATACAACATTATTTTTTGTTCATGCTAAACCCGAAAAGGGGTCATTGTACTCATCATTTTGAACAACTTTTTCTATGAAACCAACATTGAAATCGCGAAAAAAAAATGAGCTGTTCCATTCATTCTGTCGATTTAAGTGAACACAAATTTATGGAACAGCTGATTTTTTTTTCTCGATTAGGTTACAGATAAACACAATCTTCCAAGAATCTCTCAGATTTTGCTTACATTGACTGCCTTGTTGGTTTAGTGGTCGCTACTGCTGCGCATCAGGTCCTGGGTTCGATTCCCTTCGAGGATCACTAACCAGCTGAGACTAATTGGAAAAAATCGATGTGGAAACCATATCAAATTATACGATTGTTTGGTAGCTGTTTGACCCCCTTTCCCAGGTCCTATAAACTGTTATCAGTAAGTAATTAGGTTTCTGATAAGGTTCCACATTCGCAACAGTACCTAACGTATAGCGGTGTAACAAAAATAATAATAATTTATTTTCTGTGACAGTTATGCTACGGCCTCAGAACAAAGAAAAAACCAAGACAGAGCACTGTCAACAGTGACGTGAGGCCGGTTTCGTAAGCATGTGTGCACTAGTGAGGTGTAGTTTGATTGTTAATGCGTGGTTGTATCTTTAAACAGAGCGGAGGCATAGTTTTGGCATGCTTCATTGTATTGTTCGCAGCGCGCTGCGAACAATACAATTATACATACGCTCTGTTTAAAGATACATCCACGCATTTACAATCAAACTACACCTCACTAGTGCACATAGGCTAACACGCCAGTTTGTACGAGGCTTTAAGCCTCGTACAAACTGGCGTGTTATCGCGGGCGCGACAGGCAGCGCTACCCTTGTAACGTCCGCGATATCGCGCCTGTTTGTGGGAACCTTTACCTTTTTCAATGAAATGAAATGAAATGAAATATTTTCAAGCTAAGAAAAACTAGGTTGGACCAAGGTATAGTGTATAAGGTACCTATAAATAGGTATTTATAATAGTAAACAATAATTCAAACAAAATTCGCATAGAAAATGCAATTTTCCAATTTTCCTGGCAGCTTTTTATTTTTTCATTCCGTATCGTTCAGAAGTGATGCGATTACCATTTCATTTTATAAATGGTATTTTATCAATTTTTTTAATTTTTTTTATCGATACTTGAAGTCACATGTAAAATTGTATTGACCAAAACGAAATTAATTAGGTAAGTCTACAATATGTTTCAAAATTATTCATAATTTTAATTAGATAAGTAAGAAATATAGCTACATGCCAACGCTTTACCCAGTGCAAATTATGTTTTCGCATATATCAACATTAGAGAAAATTGCTTTTGTATTAGGTTAGAAGTGGATTACACAATTTTGTGAAAGATAGAGGAAATATGCAAATTAGAGTACTTGTAACATAACAATTATACAATTTTCATTTACATGCCTGGTATGACGATGATGACAAGGAATTCTGATAGTACCTATTAGATAAAAATATAACATATCGCATCACATATTTATCTGCTGACCCCAGAAGAAATCACAAGCGTAATGATAAGCGATAGTAACCTTGAACGCTATTGAAATGTGAATAAACATAGGTACATAATATTAAACGGGCATCCATCACAAACTGGTTATACGGGAAAAGGTTATGCAATGTGTTAAAGACCTCGCAACCTTGAGACTTTTTATCTTAGTCTTTTTTAAGCAATTGTTTGAACAATTATTTGGATCTTTGTAGGTTGTTTGAATTAGAAAGCACATAGTCGTTGGCGTTCATTCCTTATTCTATTCCTCTGTTTTCAAAATCAAAAGTCATTTATTCAGACTAGGCTGAGAATCAGCTTTTCGAACGTCAAAATTACATAAGACAGTCCCCCAAAACGCCCACCCTTCACCACTTCCTAGTGCTTTAGATGAGAAAAAGAAGTGGCGCAACAAACTCTCCAGCGTCAGCTATCTGTTCAGTTAATGATACTAGTACAAATATTTTTTGCGATTTAGGTATTGTCGATATACACATGTTTCTAAAAGATAACGTTATTTCAGAAGTTTAAAAATCGAGACCATCTTTTTTGGACAAACCAGATAAAAATATGCTCATAAAAATGTAGAAAAATATTCCAACCGAACAGTTTAAAAACAAAGGAAAATTCAATCCTCTTTGCCTCCCAAAGTAAATTGCGAATTCTTTCGCGAATCGCGCATCGAATAGCGAGCTTTATTTAACAAAGTTATGCTAAATACTTTACTGGTCGCCCTTGACGCTTTTTTGTCAAAATAACGAATGCCGAGTTCAAACTCTAGTACCAATTTGTTTGATCATTCAATATTATGCGGTTCTTATGTGTTGAGTTTTCCCGGGTTAGACGACACTAGGCTTGTAAGCTAGGATATCAAACAAGTAAGAAATCTCTGTTTAGACGATTCTAGTAAATTTTAAGCCAATATCTTTGCGGTGGCTTTCCTCTACGTAAACTGATCCGATTGGGTATCGATAATCGAACCCAGGACCTCATGCTCAGAGTAATAACCCTTGCCACCATCTTATTGACACCAACGAGTACAATATAAGCATCCATCTTCCCAAAATTCATCTGTGCCTAGACAGAGGACAATCATGAGGTTTCTCTCTCACACACAAAAACAGGTGAGTAGGTACCGCGTGTTGTAGTAAAAGTAAGGAATACTCAATATATTTATTGCTTTTCACAATGTGAACGTACGTGGTTTTACAAAGACATGGTCATTGTTGATTCTGTCGGGCACAGCAAAGACATGGTCATTGTTGACCCTGTCGGGCACAGCAAAGACATGGTGATTGTTGACCCTGTCGGGCACAGCAAAGACATGGTCATTGTTGACCCTGTCGGGCACAGCAAAGACATGGTCATTGTTGACCCTGTCGGGCACAGCAAAGACATGGTCATTGTTGACCCTGTCGGGCACAGCAAAGACATGGTCATTGTTGACCCTGTCGGGCACAGCAAAGACATGGTCATTGTTGACCCTGTCGGGCACAGCAAAGTAGGAAGACAGGAAGGGCTTCAATCTGGCGAATTAGTTGCCAGTACACTATAAATTATATTAAGTATCTTCTCGCAATTTCTAGATGTGAGAAGCACAGAACCGGTCGTAGTGGCGGTGCTTGGGGGAGGCCTATGTCCATCAGGAAGATCTTACCTCTGACCTCGGCTTAAAGCTAAGGTACAATTATGGACCCTGTAGGGCACACCAAAAAGTGTACAATTCTTATTTTAAATATTTTTTTTTTTTATATATAAATGTTATTAATAAAATTAAATAAATCCCAGACACTGAACTACACTGAACGGGACACAATAGAAGTTATACTATTATTAGGTAGTTACAATGTTTGTAAATATGTGAGCACCATGTATCTATCACATACTTAATTAATTTATTTGTCATTGCTTCATTTTTAATTCTTCTTTTTTTTACCTATTGTGGTACAGTAATTGTATTCTCGGTGCATCGTCTTCACATGTAATTATATAATTGATGTATACCAAATATTGTAAAACATTTTTTTTTTTTTTAAAGAGTAACGGTGGAGTTTCTTGCCCACTCTTCTCCATACGAAAACTACCTTTTGGAAGGGGCAACTAGAATCAGTTCTATTTCTATGTATTTGACGTTCAAAAGTGCCTTTAATGTGCCTAGTTGAAATAAATTATTTGACTTTGACTTTGACTTTGACATTGTTAGGTACGTCTGGGGGCGGGCATTTGTCCCGCAAGCAAAGTGTAAATCATAATTTCAGTATTTGTAATTATTGAGATCTTATTTAATTTCATCCTTTTCAAGGTTAACCCGAGTTTGGCCTACTTTTGTTGGTTGAAATCGCAAACATGCCGAGAGCAGGGTATCGATCGAACTCATTCCAACTCTGTCAGAAGAGGTCATTGACATTCAATGTGACTGTTACTGACTGTACGATACTTTCCTCTTCGAATCTCCTTAGATCACTTAACATCACAATGATCACAACTATATTCCCCGAAGGGTTGGCTAGAGATGTAACGTACACCCCACATTTCGCCAGTAATTATGTTTGAGTCCCAATGTGATAGGGATTGTCGATGTATAAAATAATAATTCAAAAAAAACACGTAGGTTAAGCTATCTTTTGAAAATTTTCATACGTTCCCAGCTAACGAAAATCCTTTATCATAAAAAGTAAATAAAATAATGTTTAAAAGATATTAAGTATAATTTTAGTAGGTACTTACTTACAGTCTTACATGCTTATGAAAATAATACTTATCTACATTTGGAAGCTGACTTTTAAAGTTGGATTTAAATGTAGGTAGGCTAGTTAGCCTACTACCACCTACGTAGGTGGTATAACGTGAAAATGTTGTTGGAACATACACAAATAAGATCTAGCTATCACCATCATTATCATTTCAGTCCGGAATCCCTGACTACTGGGTATAGGCCTCCCCTTTCCCCTGCCATACTTCCCAGTTCCGTGCGGCCCTCAGTGCTTCCCTCGACTTTGACGATATCTTCAACCGATCGATCTAGCTATACCCAAACTTAACTCGAAACATACACGATAAAATACAGTATTTTAAGAGCCATAGTTCTCTCAGACACCTTCCGCATGTGGGCGGAGCTAAACTCCCTACTCCCCGAATACGTAAAACGCGCGCGGTGGCGCGCTGAACTAAAACGACGATCAAAGAAAATGCACGGGCGCAGACTTGCGCGAATAGGACGTCAATTTTGCCTACGACTCCAGAAAGGAATGGCGGAGATGCAAGACTGATATTTGTATAGATAGATACATAAGTTACGTATAGCTATTTTAAGTTTTTACTGGACATTATTTTTTTGCATGTGTTTGGAAGAAAATATAAGGTGTATCTTTTCATACACGAAATATTTTAAGGGGTCATTGTACTCATCATTATGAACAACTTTCACTATGGTACCAACCCTGAAATCACGAAAAAAAAATCAGCTATTCCCTAGGTACTTTATGTTCGCATAGCTCGTCAAAATGTAGGGAACAGCTGATTTTTCTTTCGCGATTTCAGGGTTGGTCCCTATATTATGGAGTGAGAGTTGTTCATAATGATGAATAAACACGACTACACATCAAGATCTCGCATTGTATAGAATTTCCGTACCTACAACGCGGGGTCAGCTTATACTGGAAATGTGTAGCTTGATGTGTAGCCGTATGTAGGTACAATGACCCCTTTTTAATATTTTCTACCGACATACCTAACTACATACCTACCTATATACCTACCTACACACCTAACTAAATACCTAACTACATACCTACCTACATACCTACCTATATACCTACCTACATACCTAGCTACATACTTACCTACCTACATGTTCTTAGAGTAAACGCTCAAAACTCCAGTACTTACCTACATATCATTTATTTCTGGTGCATTTGAAAAACGAGTTTGACCACCTGTTTTTTCCATTGCATTGCTAAAATTCGCGCATTTCTCACATGTACTAGTAGCTGTATGGGCTTAGTAACGGATTCACGATCATTGAGGTCTGAGTTCGAATCTTAGTCTTTTGTTGTATTTATGTTTATTTATAATCTATTCATTCTTATTATCTATTTTTTATTTTTTTATGAAGTTAAATATTAGTTATTGTATTATTATTTAACTATTTATAGGTATTGGTATTCAGCAGACTTTATTGTAACTAATAATATGATTATTTTAGACTTTATTGCATGTTTTTTTTTTTAATATAACGTAACGTATAAACTCGAGCACGATACAGCCAGTGCGTGTGCGTGTATGAATGATGTCTCAACATTCCACGGAGAACACACAAATATGAACTGTCTTTGTACCTACCTACTACCCAAAAAAATATAACATTGTTGCATTTAGAATACGCGTCATAGTGGCGAACTGTTCCTACCATTCCATTGCTAAAATTCGCGTATAACTATCATGTGCTCGTAGCTGAATGGACTAAGCAATGAATTCGTAATCTATGAGGTCTGGGTTCGAATCCTACATTACTACGCTGTTTTTGTTTCTTTGAAAGCAAACACTTGTTAATGAATAGGGTATTTATATTCAATTCATGCTTATTATTTATTTTTTTATGAAGTTAATTGTATTCATTACTTCCAAACAAGTAAAAACTTACAAAAAGTTTTAGTACTGTGTGAGATTTGAAATTTTGAACTCACGGCTCACTGATACACGCACACAGTCATGTAGCTGCTCGCCAATCATCTTGACTTGACTCAGTCACAATATTACGTTGAAATTATGAACTAGAAGAACCACACAATGATGATTCAAGTGTCTCTTGAAAATAGAAGGTCATAAGCATAGAAATAATAGGGGCAGCTCAGACCGCGACGTGAAGCAACGCGCACTTTTGAACAATTATCGAACTTATTTTGTTCACCAAAAGGTATAATTTCAGTGCCAGGGTTGAGTGGGTTGGTTTTAGGGTCAATGCCCCACTTCTTCCGTGTCTGTGTCCGCGCGCCATGATCAAGATGCTAATGTCGTAGGCAAATGGCTGTCTCCGCGAACTTGCGCTTTCGTCCGCATCATTCATGACAACCTAAGATGCAGTGTTGTTCAGTGGTTTCTTCTAAAAATTGAAGCCAAACTAAAAAGTTTATAAATTATGAAACCACTTACTATATATAATTATCAGCACAAGTAGGTATTTTATTACCTATATTTGTCTTGAAAATCATTATTCATGATAAACAACAAATCGGAAAATATTTCTTGCCTTTACTACGTTATTTTTGCTTTCATATATCACAGCGACTGTACTATTTTTCCAGGAAATACATTGCTTCTTCAACACTACCTAAGTCTGTCGCTAAGTGACTGGACAAGCAATGTAAAAATCACAAAACGATACTTTATAGCGGTTGCATCGCGCGCGTAATACAGCCGTTGTAAGTAACTTGCGACAAGCCAGTGATTTCCTGTGAGTAAGTTGTACACACGGCTACACATCAAGCTATACATTTCCAGTTTATGCTGATCTCGCATTGTGTAGGATTTTCGTACAATGCGAGGTCAGCTTATACTGGAAATGTATAGCTTGATGTGTAGCCGTGTGTACCTGGTCTATGGTGCATGGAACATGCACGCTATACCTGATGAGATAAAGTTTATAATTGATTGTGCAGTACGTTCTGATTTATGAATGTGTGTTCGCGACTTCGTATCTATTGGTTTTACTTTTACTGAATTGCATGTGTATGTGGTGACGTGGATAGTTATACATATTATTATTATAGAAATAGAAAATATTTTATATCACGAGTTCACGACTGCCCCGTTGGTCTAGCGGTCGCAAGCGCTACTGCTGAGCATGAGGTCCCGGGTTCGATTCCTGGGTCGGGCAAAGTGTTATTGTGTTTTTAGGGTTCCGTTGTCAACAAGGAACCCTTACGTATAGTTGCGCCATGTCCGTCTGTCTGACCGCAGCTTCGCTCATAGACTCTGAGTACTATAAAGCTGTAATTTGGCACGGGTGTACGTATTAATCACGCGGAGTGGTACCTACAACAAAATAATGAAAAATATTTATTTTTAGGGTACCTCCCCTACACGTAACTTTTGTATGTTTTCTTTTTCTTGTCTTTCCCATGGTGTGTCGTTGGAAAGGTCGTTCAAAAATATTGCGAGTGTGTGAACACCATTTTTGGATTCATGGATCTGTTTGCGAAATATTAAACATTGAAGTGCTAATTTTTATTAGAGTCAAGTGTTGAGGCCGGCAGGTAAATGGTTGGTTTTGGATATGTGAAAACATTCACGGCAGTAGTAGGTATATATTATAACGAAATTAAAAGGAAAACTATCACAGCTAAATAGGCTCTACAAGTTAACGAGTAATAATCTACCAACGTAAATTTGCAGTTGCAAAAACATGTTCTCCCATACATTTCGTATGGGAGAACATATTTGTCATCTACAATGTTGAGTTTGTTCTTGCAATAAATTCATCTCAACTACGGAACCCTTCATTTTGTGTGGTCCGACACGCACTTGGCCGGTTTTTACATCTGGAATTGCTCAGTAGCAGCCCGGAGTCTGGATTTGTGCCTGGTTGATAGCAATAGGCTCGCCCCTATTACATGGGACTTATTTGGCGAAATGTGAGTGTACTAACTAAAGGTACATTTCTGCCTAACCCTTCGGGGAATACAGGCGTGATGTTATGTTAGATTTCATATTTACATTTTTTTTGGTTTACTTATATTGTAAATGGTTAATTTGTATGTAAATTTTGTCAATGAAAATAAAAAAGCTATTTCATAAGTAATTGAACATTAAAAAAAAAAAACTCAACGATATAGCGCCTACGCGCACAATTGAATTGGGCTCTCTGCAGCGAGCTAGTCTATAAACGCACATTGATACAATTCGTACGTAAATATTTGCACTAATACACGCAAACGCGCGTAGTCGGTCCATAGGCGGGGCGGAGCAGCGAGCGACACAGCCATCCCGTCTCAATGCTCACGCGCGACTGCCGCCCGCGCCCGCGCAGAGCACCTCTGAACCTCTATCTCTAAGTGGGGTCATTTTCTTAGCAAATATTGATTGATTTAAAAACGCTTTTTCAATTTTGTAGTCCTTCTAACCATCAATTTTTCAGTTTAAAAATATTTCCAAACATCAAAGCCGTTTAGAAGTAGTAGGGAATATTAGCCAAAAATAGCGTTTTGGTAAATATTTTTTTAAGACAAAAGTATTAGTCATACGCAAAAACCCCTTTTCAAAAATGTTGTACATGAATCTATGGCAAACATATATTTTTTTCAGATCTTTTAACCCAGCCGTTAATGAGGAGTAGGCTTTTTAATGTGACCGTTTTGCGGTACTAAACGGGACTTAGCGCCTTAACTAACAAAGGGCGTTCCCGTTAACCTGCAATAGTATAGCGTCTATAGAATAGAATAGAATAATTTATTTCAGATAATTTAAATCCATATCTTGTTAGTATAAATTAGCAACAATATTAGCTTAAAATTAAGTTAGTATTGTTAGTACCTACTTATCTAAATGGGGACAACTATAAAAAACCATTCACGACCCTTACCCAGTGTTTTTGAATAGGGCAGTCAAAACGAGCAGCAATGACTTTCAGAATGCCATTCTTAGCACCCCGCAGACGCTGCAGCAAAGAAGCCGATTTTTTGCGAATTATGGCCTTGAAGCAGTCCGTGTGGGCTTCTGCAAACATCCCGGAAGCACTGCAGCGCCACGGTAGCCGTGACAACATTCTGAATGCATTGTTATATTGAACCCGCAGGGCGTCATAAGATCGTCGCCTATAGCTCACCCACAGGACACTCGAGTAAAAAGATTGACAATAGGCTTTAAATAGCGTTATCTTTACTTGAGTTGTTGTACGTTGTCTATACATGCTAAAAAATATTCGCCAAAACTGGCTTCTACTCAATTTCGGCAAAAATGTTAGTTGTATCACTTGGGTTCCAAGCCATCCAATGCATTTGCAGATTGTAACACAGCAACAATAAATAAATTAATTAAAAACACGACAGCAAATAAAGATAAAAATGGTTGTGCATTACATAGCCGCCACGGTCTCGTTCATAGCGGAATCAGAGCCATTGTTCTAGTTGTACGCACGGACTGATTGCTTTCCATGCATTCTCACTGTTACAAGTTATAAGTAGGTAGTTACAACAAAATGGAGGTAGAAGGTTGAGTACAAAAAATAAGTAACTACCTACCTACTTACCTCGTTGGTCTAGTGGTCGCCAGCGCTACTGATGAGCAGGAGTTCCTAGGTTTGACTCCCGGTCAAAGTGTTAATGGGTTTTTTTTTATCATGGCTTTCTCAGTAGCAGCCCGAAGTATGGATTGGTGCCCGGATCATGGCAATAGACTCGCTCTCTATTACATAACCTATAGGTACACCTACTGCCTAATATTCGACGAAGAATCAATTCAGCTTTCAACCTGTACAATCCAGGAAAATCTAATGTGGTGGCGGACATGCCAGCCCTCAGTGGACGATGTTCCTGGTCTACCTACTGCAAATTCCTGTCTCGCAGCAACGTTTTGAAGTCCTCGCCATGGACTTCTTTGGTCCTCTACCTGAGGATACTATGGGTGAGAAAGAGATCCTCATATATTAAATATTATATATTAAGATACTGCGAGCAGACGGGTAGAGTTTTTCTGTTTGGTCTGATTTGGAGGGGGAGGATAAATAACGCAACCCCTATTTAATCGACTTCGCGCACCTGTTCGAGCCGTTGTATCCCGCACTAGTCACATCACTGACTGCCTCGTCGCTCTAATAAAGTTGTCGCAAGCGATATGGTACGGTAGGCAGAGTATGAGGCCCTGGGTTTAAAAAAAACAGGTTTGTATCGAAACGTAAAAGCAAGAAAAATAACAGATAAAACACCACAGTAGGTGGCTATAGAAAAAAGTGATAATAATCGTAGAATATTTTATTTTCATGATTCAACAGACGGGCTTAAAAGACTAGAACCCAAGCACCCAACTAAAAATCTGTGTGTCAATGTCAACTGTCAACTGTCAAAGTAAGAAATTTTCTCTCGACTCCGGTCGTTGTTGTGGTGAAAAGTTGTATTTCTTTAAAAAAACGGGAAATTAAAGCTTTCAAGCTGTCGGCCAAAACAGGAAAAGATAGAGATATGAGCTGCCATGACTTTGGCCCCGATTCAGGGGGCAGAGTGAAGGTAAGTATAAGGGATTTTGTACAATACAATCTTCGGCTATAAAAATCCTTTGGAATAATTTAAGAAGTTACCGGTACTCATCTAGTTTACCACTACATAAAATAGATTATAATCAAAAAATAACCTTGTATTACCGCAGTAGCTACTGTGATCGCTGTATGTTATTGTTCAATGTATCGATCGGTTGTTGGCTACACCCTACCCTCAAAATCACTATGTTAATAATAAAAATTATTTCTGTACGATATTATGGCAAGTTAAAATACATTATTCATACCATTTCAGGGCCTACAGATAATAAAGCCTGTAGTATTTGGGAATATAGCCAGATACTTTGGTAAAAAACGTGAAGAAGATGGTCACACGCATCAGTGGACCGTCTATTTGAAGCCGTTTGCCAACGAGGACATGTCTGCGTATGTCAAGAAGGTCCATTTCAAGCTTCACGAGAGTTACTCGAACCCCAACAGGATTCTCACAAAGATGCCATACGAGATCACCGAGACAGGGTGGGGCGAGTTTGAGATAGTCATTAAGATATATTTCCTCGATCCTAATGAGAGACCTGTAAGTATTTGTAAATCAACATGTTTATTACACGTAGTGAATATGCAGCTTTACGGTTTTCTTACCATAATTATTATTTTTTACTGATTATTTGCCTTATGTTTCTCATTTATAATAATAAAACAAAATATTCTATTTCAGGTAACACTATACCACATCCTGAAGCTATTCCAATCTCCACTGACAGTAGGTGGCACACCCCAAGTGGGTCGGACGCTTGTTAGTGAATCTTATGATGAAATTGTATTCCACGAACCAACGCAACTGATGCAGCATTTGCTTAATAGTGTCAAACCTATTACAAATGGGCCCTGGAACCACAATACAAACTGTAAGTACATCTTTATTACCATTACATTAAAAAAATTATTGATGCACAGCGATATGCATTGAAAGATAGAATAAAAGAAAGAAAAGTAGGTATATTGGTATGTGATTGAATTATTGTTGATTTTATATTTTATTTAGCCTGTGCAGTTTGCTTGCGGAGCGAGTTTAAATTTTCCATTGCAATATATTTTGTTTATTAACTGCTTTAAAATATCTACTTGTGATGTTAAATTGTAAAGTAAGTCATCCACGGCAGGGTAGTTCAGATTTGAAGAGCAATTACAAGGTGTGACAATGATCAATAAAATTATGCTTTGGTAGATAATATATGTTTATGCAAAACAGCTGAGCCAATTTATATGCAGGTTACATATGTGTCACTTCTAGGTTCTTAGTTCTTAGGCATGCTTTGCGATCATAGGCAAATTATTTATTTTTTGTTACAGTTGAGGAAAAGAAGGAGAAAACGCTACAAAAGATAGTAACAGCCCAACCGAAGATACGCAGTGAAATATGTGAACTTAAAGAGAAGCTACAGCTTGCTAAAGAAACCGTTGCCAAGTTTAAAGAAGAAATTGCCAAAATACAGAACAGCAGTGGTAGTAATATGTTCACTGGTGTATGAGTTGAACTTTTAATGGAAGGTTTTTTTCAGTACCTAATTATTTAATAATTTTTTTCTGTTCCTTAGGCTGGAGTCTCATAAAGAAAGTCATTGCTGACATCTGTCGCCAACGTATACTACTTACTAAGTATTTTTTAAGCTGCAGTTACCTAGAGTTTCCTAAGACTGCGGTGGCCGCCGTAAATGTACGGCAAATACGTTACTTATGAGACTTCAACCTTGTAAAGTTTGAGGATCGTAAATCCTAATTTACTAGCTAGTGCATATCCATTTGCTACGGTCTGTGGCTTGATAAGTGCCACCTTTTCTGGCACTTCCAGCTGTCAGACACCTAGAATTATCTCTGGGCTTCGTTTATTTTTTTGCCCTTCACTATTAGAGCAGTGTGTAACCGATCTCACTCGATAATTAAATATCGGTTTTTCTGCCAATGTGTCAGAATATTTATTGATTACCTACATTAAAATATCGATGTTAGATTGTAGTAATCAATGTTTACGAATTTACTTACTATGTATTTATAATGTATGGGGTTTTCCCCGACTAAAAACTTGTATTGGTAATGTATACCATACTTCGCCATTAATTCGAGATGTATTATAAATACTTATAGGTATGCGACAGCGAAATGCGAATGTTTAAAAAATAATGTGTGTATCTCGAAAAAAAATTAACTGGTATCAAATAATTCATAGAAGTAACTTACAAATATGAATTTAAAAACGGGGAGGTTCTTAATTCGTCTGTATGTTTTTTTTTTTTTTTATGTATCGGAATATGTTAATAATTTGCTTAAAAACAATCATGTTTTCAATGTTTTGGTTTAAAACATGTTTTCAATGATTTGCTACTTTGATATTAAGCACACAAAATTTTACATAGACTTTTTTTGTCAATAAATTGATTATGTTACAGCTAGTTAGGTACATTAATAAAATTATTTAAGTATTTAAAACTTTCAGATCTCTCGGTATCTCATACTTTTAGTTCTAGTTTGCAGCTTTTTCTACATTTAGTTATTTAAATAAGACATAGGAAGAACATTCCTAAAATTGGATACTCATAAGTATAAGATTTTTGTGAAATTAAATAAAACTATAAATGGAATTTGTCCGTTTTAGTAATCTATGTTTATATCTACGGATGGGTGTTCATGGAGGGCTCGTGGCTGAGTAATGACAGCTGCACGGATCAAGGTTAAGCTACGGTAATGTATAGTTAGTTATTAATTAATATTGGCCTGTTATATGGACCACCTTTACAGGAAAATACAAACGGTTTTCATCTAAAACCTAGGCTTACATGCCAATTCTAAGCGTGAACCATCGACGACCGCATCATCAAATGGCATCCGATGAGATAGTGGGTAGATACAATACTCAGTCATTGATACATTAATTATATTTGTTATTGGTAATTATAAATTATTCATTACATAACTTCACGCCTGTAATCCCTGAAGGGTTAACTGTAACAAGGTGCACCCACATTTCGCCGGTTATGTTTCAAGTCCCATGTAATAGGGAGCGAGCCTATTGCCATAAATCGAGCAGAAATCCAGACTCCAGGCTGCTACTGAATCCTAGATGGATAAATCCAATAGCCCTTAGCCCGACACGGGAATCGAGTCCATGACCTCATGCTCTGCAGTAGCGCTGCGACCACTAGACCATTGAGGCAGTCTCATAGTTATAATATCAATTTGGTTTTTTGGTTTATAATGTCTAATTATCCTTACATATTATAAAACAAAGTCCTCCGCCGCGTCTCTCTGTCTGTTCGCGATAAACTTAAAATCACCAATGGATAGAGTGGTTCTCGAGGAAGGTTTTAGTATATAATAACCGACATCCACGCGGGCGGAGCCGCGTGCTTCAGCTAGTGTTCTTATACATTCCGTAGGGCTCGGCAGTGCTGTCTGTGCCTTCTTGTTACAGTCATGACGTGCAGCTACCGACTTTTCTATTTAATGCTGGTGATTTCATCATGTAGGTGCTTAGGATCTACTTTGTTTAATTTTTCTGATTTGTTTATTTTTTTGTATTTATGTATGCACGTATTTCAGTGATACCTATGAACGTTAAGTATTATATTGGTAAGTGTTTTTAGTTTAAGTTAAATAATAAAAATTTGTATTTTGACCGATATTGTTTTACAATTCTTCAAATCCCATCACTTATAAGGTGGTATGGTTCCGGAGTGGACAAATAAACCTACTTAGTTTTCTTTCTTTTTGTTGGTACATTTAGTGGTGGTATATTTAGGACTGTTGTAAACTTTCTATACGTAGATACAAACATGTAGGTACCTACATACCCATATTTTGCCAGTTTTTCGGAGTCCCATGTTATAGAGGTTGAGCCTATTACGATTTACCGCGCACAAATTGCCATGGCCGATAGAGCAGACGAGTCTTGTAGTGGAGACCGTGTATCGGCAACCGTAGCGTGACGCCCCCCAGCTAGCTGGACCAACGACCTCAAGAAAGTGGCTGGGACAGACTGGATGCAGAAGGCGGAAGATAGGGTGTTGTGGCGCAACTTGGGAGAGGCCTATGTCCAGCAGGGCACTGCGATAGGCTGAGTTGATTCAAGAATGTAGTAACAAGACTTAATATGGTAAAGTATGATGTCACAAAAACAATGATAATGAATCAGAATCTAGGTCCAAGTCCCATCCGACCGATATAACGTTTTCGAACGACCCAAATACGGTGCAAATACTCCAAACCGTTGTTCAGTATGTGCATATGTACTGCATTAACTGCATGCCTAGACGGACGAAATGAAAGGTTTCACAAAATCAAAATGTTTTTTATTTTCATATAAACCTACATGGGCACTTATGAAACGTCAGAAGCTAGATGCACGGTTCAAATTGGATATAATGCCTATCTTAAGTGACGGTAGTGCTGGAAGCCACAGGCCCGATCGACTTCCACAGCCAGCAGGCGGACAGGCTCTGCAGTATTGGTGGACGTAGGTATTGTTAAGATTATTCCGTACCAACCTGCAGAGCGGCTCATCCCACTGTCTCTGAGAACATGGGTTTACGGACGGATCCGTATCAGGGCAAGCCTCTTTCCAAGCTTTCACCGCAATAGGTCAAGCATGGCACTTCAGAGTCAACCAGCGAGGGGGGCTAAAATCTTCCCGGCCCACTGTTCAGTGCTGTGGACGGAAGACAGGAACGCGAAGGTAAGCTGCTAGTACTGGTAATTTTGCGGACGCCGAGGCTACTAAAACGGATGGGTCCCGGACGCGGTCGTCCAGGGCCTCATTTTAAATGGAGTTAGTGTGCTGCAAATAATTTGGCCAATTTTGTCCAACAGATGTGGTTGCTTCAATAAAGAGGCCAAAATAACTATCTAATCAAGGTGAAAGCTTTTAAGGAGGGTCTGTTCAAAATTTCGTTGGACTTTTGATTTTTTGCTGAAGGGAGGAGAAAAACTGTCTTCTAAAATTAGGGAACTTATGAGGTGCAGTGAACTTTTCTATAAAATTTTGATTCGTGTTTATGTCCCATCTAATAGGGGGCGAGCCTTTTGCCATCATCTGGGTACAAATCCAGACTCCGGGCTACTACCTACTGAGAAATTCCAGATACAAAAACCCCTATCACTTTGCCCGATCCTGGAATCGAGCCCAGGACCTCATGCTTAGAAGTAGCGCTTGCGACCACTAGACCAGTGAGGCAGTCCTGTTTAAATAATAATAGACTAAATATAAGGTAAGTTAGGTACCTACCTATTATTATTATTGAACATAATGCGAGCCGAGCTGATAGGTCCTAATTGAATTTGCCGAAACCTTTGACAGTAATACCGTGACTTTAAAGGGCAAAAAATAATTAGATTTCAATGACACGTTACAACTGACCCTCGGAGAAACCCTTTTATGACGAACCACCGCCTTTGATGTGGCAACCTTTGTAACATTAATACTATTTTCACTTACAGGTCACAAATACCTATGAATCAGTTTCATTTTGGAACAATACTTGAGATTTTTTATAGATTCATAAGTTGATGGAAGGAGTGGAGGGGAGGCCTTTGCCCAGGAGTGGGACAGCGTAGGAAAGGAAAAAAAAAATTGAAATTTCAGAGGGGAAGGCAACTGTTGCCGGTGACGTTAAGTACTTAGATCTATGTAACTACCGCGGCACTCATACGTGAGTCCATCAATGGCTGGTTCCGGCCAAGGCTTGTATTGTATAGTACTTTTCTCAAATAATGAGCGGAAATTCATACTAAGTAAGTAAATCCTAACTCATATTTTATATGCGAAAGTGAGTTTGTTTGTTACGGTTTCACTCTAAAACGTCTGTACGGATTTTGATGAAATTTGGCACAGCGGTAGTCCATGACCCGGAGGAGGACATGGATTCCAAAAAGGAGGAGGGTGTATGTTCGACTTTAAGCATGTCTTTTTACAAGCTTTTATTTAAGTTGCCGTGTTAGTTAGTTAGTATGTATGTTTGAGTCAAATCTTGCAAGCTGAATTAAAACCACTTCCTCTTATCCTACGGAGTTGACATTTTTTTAAGTAAAGTAAATTCTTGAACTACTTCTTTACTTATACCTAATTGTTGTGCCGATGACTATTTTAGGACCCCAAAATAGGAATTCTTTGAGGTTCATAAAAAGCGCATTCATTATAAATAGGTATTTTTTTAAAGCGAAATGTGTCTTATTTGAGATTCGATTAAATTCATGCCATAAATGCAAAAGGAGGATCGGCAAGAATGAATGGAAGCTGGTCTCAGCACCAATAACAACCACACATATGCCATTCGATAGGTATTTCAATATAATACAATAACTACTATGGTGGCTCATTCCAAATCGCTGTGTGAAAAAAGTTGTGGCGATGTTTCGCAGGACTGACCTGGACGCTAGATATTGGAACCTTTGAATAGTTAGTCACTTCTGGTGATAATAGCTTGAATGTTTGCAAATGTATATGCATTCCTATGATAATATGGAACCACTGAGCTAGTCTGATTATGGATCTGAACGCTTCGATAACGGAACTCTTGAATAGCCACTAGTAAACCCATCGAGTTTTGGCTTATTAGATGTGTCTCAGCAAGTCCTGTTCATTTTACCTGATGACTGAACTAGACACCTATATAGTCCCATTGAGTTGGTCTAATTATGAACCTGGACGCTAGATAACTGAACTCTTGAATAGCTACCAGTAAACCCATCGAGTGTGGGTTCATTAGATGTGTCTCAACGAGTCCTGTTCATTTTACCTGATGACTGACCTGGAACCTTTAAATGGCTACTAAGAAAGCCACCTAGTGTCGGCTCATTAGACGTGTCATAACGAGTCCTGTTCATTGTATCTGATATAGAGCACCTGATGATTGGAATGAAGTTCTGAAATTCCATACAAACTCAGTGTTTGTTTTTTACATTTAGCACATACACAAGTTCGTTTTTGCGATTATTATGGATGACGGTATGTAAAAAAACCGGCCAAGTGCGAGTCGGACTCGTGCACGAAGGGTTCCGTAACATTATCTATAAAAACGAGCAAAAACGTTTGTTGTATGGAAGCCCCATTAAATATTTGTTATAATCTGTTTTTTAGGATTTTTTGTGATAGCGGCAACAGAATTACATCACCTGTGAACATTTCAACTGTCTAACTATCACGGTTCATGAGATACAGCCTGGTGACAGACGGACAAACAGACAGCGGAGTCTTAGTAATAGGGTCCCGTTTTACCCTTTGGGTACGGAACCCTAATTATAAAACTGTTTACTATTCCATTTCTTTTTTTTATTATAAAGACTAACTTCATGACCGAAACGCAAAGTAAGTAGACATAGGGTTGTGAAGGTAGAACTTTCAGGCGACACAAGATAAAGATGTCCCTCGATGCACCGAGAACGCCTAAAAGAGGTATTGGTCAATGAAAGGACGAAACTCATGGACATGAGCATGCTTTCCGCCCTCAACTATTATATGGAGCGCGAAAGTGGTCATTAACAAAGCGTCAAAAGTCCGCAATGGGACGAAGTATATGTATTCTGGGAGTCGAAACTTACTGAACGCAGGTCATTGTCATCAGGTAAAATGAACAGGACTC
Source organism: Lithophane semibrunnea (assembly GCA_947363905.1). Lineage (NCBI taxonomy): Eukaryota > Metazoa > Arthropoda > Insecta > Lepidoptera > Noctuidae > Lithophane > Lithophane semibrunnea. The sequence continues at coordinate 1,694,161 of OX376186.1, read as the reverse complement.
GTTGAGACACTTCTAATGAGCCCACACTCGATGGGTATACTAGAAGCTAATCAAGAGTTCTGTTATCTAGCGTCCAGATCAGTCATCAGGTCCTCGTCATCTGGTAAAATGAACAGGACTCGTTGAGACACATCTAATGAGCCCACACTCGATGGGTATACTAGAAGCTAATCAAGAGTTCTGTTATCTAGCGTCCAGATCAGTCATCAGGTCCTCGTCATCTGGTAAAATGAACAGGACTCGTTGAGACACATCTAATGAGCCCACACACGATGGGTATACTAGTAGCTGTTCAAGAGTTCCAATATCTAGCGTCCAGGTCCATTATCAGATCAGCTCGATGGTACCGTATTATTGAAATTATAGTATTATCATGGCATACATTTGAAAATATTCAAAGTAGACCACTAGAAATTATTAATATTCAAGTGTTCCGATAACATAATGTCTAGGTCCGTCCTGCGAAACATCGCCACAACTTTTTTCACACAGCGATTTCAAAAGAGCCGCCACAGTAGTTGTTGCTCTATATTAAAATGCCTATCTGATATCATAGGTCTGGTTGTTATTGGTCGTGGTGACCATTTTGTCCGGTCCTCCTTTAAAATATAATTAAAATTTATTTGGTATCTACAGCAAATCTTCAAGTCGAGGTTATTTTTCTGTTTTTATAGCGGAATGGTTCTGCTCCCGACCACTTTTTCTATTAACCTGTCTATTGCCAACCGGCGCAAACTTCTCAGCAGGGTTAGGAGGGTTGTTTGAAGCTCTTAAGGGTTGTAATTAGATGCTCTAGAGTCGCTGATCAGTAGGTACCTACTGGCAAAAGTAAATTGTTGTGTTATTGACTTGTGTATTTACTTGTTCAGCAGTTATTGGTTGTTTCAGGAACCGTTTATCCAATTAGCAGTTCGAGAGGTTCCTGGAAAATAATGAGAGTTTTGCCATTATTTGGCGTTGAAATGCAGTTTTTGTAAAGCAATTTTCAATTAAGTGCAATTTTATACAGTTCAGTCAATAATTAATTAATTAATGATTAATTGATCTCTCGGTTAATAAACGGATGGAGACTGGTCGATTAATAATTAATGTGTTTATGATGGCAGTAATCTACCATTGTCTATGGGCAACAGATGTTAATCCACTGTTGTGCTGCGATGAAAATATTTAGGAACTAATATCCAAAAATGCTAACCTGATGCGAATCGGGCAAAAGCGATACACAGAAAAAATTTACGATGCAAATTAATGCAAACACAAAAACAGTTCTGTGAAAGCCTCCATTGAAATAGGTGGAATTTAGAATCGATTTTTTATTTGTATCCATAAAAAACACCCTTTCAAAGCTAACAGAGAGTTAACTTTAAAAGCTCCCAATGCCAGAGCAAACTAAATATTGCAATTGAACGAATATAACCGAGTTTTTAAAAATGGTTTCTCGTTCCGGGTGTGATACAATTGGCATGGGTGGAGTTTGCCGTTTGATATTTTTAACTGTGTTGGACAGAAAAAATATTGGAAGGCAAAAAAATACAATGAAAGGCGTATTTTATAATAACATAGGTACATTAGTATATTATATTAATATAGGTAGGTACTGGGAAAGGTTAATTATTGTGTTATTGACTTGTCTATTTACTTGTTCAGGAGTTATTTTGTTGTTTCAGGAACCGTTTATCCAATTAGCAGTTCGAGAGGTTCCTGGAAAATATTGAGAGTTTTGCCATTATTTGGTGTTGAAATGCAGTTTTTGTAAAGCAATTTTCAATTAATTGCAATTTTGTCACCGTAGCGTTCCAGCTGTATTAGAACCCAATGGCTTAGCACGCGACGACGGCAAAAGACCGGACGACATGTCCTTATTTCCATGGAAGATGGGTAGGCCTTTAGTGTGGGACGCAACGTGTGTCGATACTCTTGCGCCATCTCATATTCCTGGCTCGGCGTGCTGTGCTGGCGCCGCTGCGGCTGCGGAAAACCTCAAGCGGCGAAAGTATAATAGCCTTATAGGCAATTATATTTTCGAGCCGTTTGGGGTTGAAACCCTAGGGCCGTGAGGTCCGAGTGCTCATAGTTTATTTAATGAAATTTCGAAACGGCTGTTTGACACTTCCCGTGACCCAAGGGTTGGCTTTTACCTTGGTCAGAGGCTAAGCATTGCCATTCAACGTGGCAATGCCGCCAGTCTCTTGGGTACACTACCAGCCGACAGCGATGCGGAGGAATTTTTCGACGCCATATTTTAGATATTAGTTGATTATTTGTACGGTTAGTTTTATTTAATATTAGTTAGAAAATTGTTTAGTGTTAGATTGTATATTTTAATACTCATGTAAATAACCTAATTACATCATTATTTCTAGAACTCATCTTACCCATTTTACATTGTAACGCGCTCTGTCAGATTTCTAACCTGTATCTATTATTTTTTTTTTTAATGAATGAATGAATGAATGAATGTTATTTATTTCTGAGTATATGGTACATTGAGATCTTACATTAAACACTGTTTCACACATACTACCATTGCTGGTGTAGAAATATTAAATAATAAGCTAATAATTTAAGTAGGTACATGCAAGTCAGAACTAGGTACGGTCGCGGTCTGAGAATGTTTACCACCTTAAGGTTTAGAATTGCATGCACACATCTATGTCACAAGGTCGATGACAATAATAGTGATTTCGGCCTTTCTTCTCAGAGTAGTCAGATATTAAACGCCGACCTCATTTAGTTTTAAAAATGTGATTGACGTTTAAAAGTGTTTGTACAAACCTACTTACAGAAATAAATCATTTAATATTTTTTCTCAAACAAATCTTTTTTAACCAAGCGAGGTTGAACTTCTTACTAAAAATGCAAAAATAGACAATTTTATAGTAAACATTTTTATTTTTTTATGGAAATTATCAATAATTTATAGTTTTAATAACTAGTATAGCCTCCATCAGCAGCTATGACGGCACGTAGTCTATCTCTCATAGATGAGACAAGCCGCGCGCATAAATCTGTCCCCCTGATATCATCCCATACCCGTGCACAATGTGATCTAAGAGCTTCAGGGTTTCTTTCGTTCTGACAGTCCCAGCGTTGAACCATTATGCCCCACAGATTTTCAATCGGGTTCATATCTGCTGAACGAGCAGGCCATTGAATGAGACGAATGTCACGGTGCATGTTGAACCACGCCATAGTAGCCCGGGCCTTGTGTATCGGTGCATTATCTTGAACGTAATCAATTTGTGGGAATTCTGCTGCAGGATACACAACGCGCACAGTAGGCAGCATCACCTCTTCCAAAAGTGACACATAATTATTCGCAGTAGCCCTTTTTTCTAACGACGTCAGTTCTCCGACGTCATCGTGGCTCATCCACCCCCATAAGTTGACTGTTATGCGACCAGATTCATTTTGAGGCACGATATGAGCTTCATCATACCGAGTGCGATTATAACGCCATAAAGTCAATCTTCCAATTTGACTCGATTTAAAAGTTTTTTCGTCGGTAAATATAACATTCGACCAATCAAAATCAAGATATTGTCGCGCAAAATTAAGTCGGGCAGTTTTGTGGTGAGCTTTGAGTTCCACTTTTATAGCATGACGTCTGTAGTGTAGCCCTGCTCCGTGCAAAGCTCGTCGAATCGTCCGAGGACCCACATCATACAAAGCAGCAAAACGACTAGTTGGTGTGAAGCCGCGCTCTTCGTAATGTCGAACCATATCAGTTATTTGCGCGGTGGTTAGTATCGCCCGTCATCCTGAATTGCTTCTATGATCTGTTATTTGCCCTTCTTCGCCATGACGCCGAATCCAAAATCTCACGGTGAATCGAGATATCTCAGACCAACATTGTTGGTCTGAGCGAGATACATATTGAGCTCTCGTGATATCGCACTAATATTCAAGCCATCTTCGTGGAGAAATAATATTTCAGCCCTTTGTTGCGGGGTTATACTAGCCATTGTATTTCTATCAATCTATATTTACTAAAATTCAAACCTATTTTCTTTGTTAAAATGTCATTATGGTTACGATAATATGTCAACAGGTGTCAACTTTAAAATTAAGAAATAAAAGTAATACGAAGGAGGTATAGCATTTTATGTCATTATGGTAAAATGTCAACTTTAAAATTATGAAATAAAAGTAATAAGAAGCAGATATAGCATTTTAGACTTTACTGCACACAGTGTGGTAAAGAAGCTAGTTTGAAAACTGATAAACATTTTTAGACCGCGATAGTACATTAGAAGAATATTATATAAAATTATGAAATCCAGTATTAATTTTTATGTTTCATCAAAAAATGCATTATATATAATGTCATAATATCAATAGCTAAATTAAAAATATAAATTTAATATAAATTTTTAATCTTCTATAGACGAATTGTGATATCGCATGACAGAAGCTTCAAAGATTCCTCTGTCCTACTATTTTGCTGTGCCTGACAGAGTCCACACACATAGTCACATATAATTTTAACTTACCACTTAAGTATTCACTTATTGTGGAATGCAAATAAAGGGTATTGGTGCTGATTCTCTTGTACACCGAACTAAACTAACTAAACTATCACTAAAATTCCTTACTTTTTACTATGAGAGTTTTAGAGCTTTTCTGCCAAAAAAATCTCTAAATTTAAAAATTATTTTGACATAGCTAAAATCGAATTTGACAATCGCGACTCCACTTGGTACCTACTGGTTTGCCTACCACGTGATTTTTTTTGAGCCGGAGAGGCGCGCAATGTCTCCGTGTCGGCGTATTTTTATATAGAATTTTTCACTTTTTGGAAGAAAACAAAAAAAAAAATTTACCAACATGTTGAGTATTACGGGTTTGCGGGTAAATAGGGGGTCAAAATTTTCATTATTTTTGCGATAGGACACACCATTTTCGAGATATAAGCAAAAGAAAATAAAAAAAAGATACAGTACCGTTTTGAAACTGAATTCGAGGTGTTGGTTTGAATTTTAGTTCATGACATCTAAGTTTATTCCACACATTTTTAATCGTGATTAAAAATAGTCAGAGTTAGTTAGAGGATTTTAGATAAAGAACAAAAATTTTGGTTAAAACGTCATATTCAGAATAGCATTTTCACTAAATTAAAACTCAGTGCCATCTTAGTGCTGTCAAACTAAATTATAGTTAAGTTTTGTCACTTTACTCTATTTTCAGAATAGGAAATCGTCGTTTGGCAGGAATAAACTAAATTTTAGTTATTTTTAGTTTAGTTTACAGAATTTTTGACAAGAGGGTCGGCACCATTGACTACCTACTTATAGGTATTGGGATTAGTAATTGTTAATTGAGAAGAAATTATAAATAAATGACTCAGTGACTGTTTTTACTAGCTATTTATTTTTAGAAATCACTAAAAGTGTGTAGACAGGTTCCGGAAAGAAAATGAAGGTACTTTTCATCACAAAAAAATAGGTATTCATCAAAACCCTAGGGCGATACGTAGGGGTGACGGAGTGACGCACAGGGTGACGTTTCATTCCACAGTGTCCGAAGTGGGTCAGTATAAACACTCTGACAAGTGACAATAAGGGTCACAGCTTTATTTTTATAGCCACAGGGTGTTTTCTTTTTACTGATTTTAATAAAAGCAGAGTGCGTCATTGTATTGAGGAGTGTTTATGGCTTTGGACTCGTGGATTTTATCGAAGTTTCGTTATGAACTTACATACTGATTCATCCAAGGGACTTTTATGTGCTAGTTTTAGGAGTCCTTAGTTACAAACAAATACATAAACTAACATACACCTTCCTCCCATGGGGGTATGCAGGAACTACAGAACGCCACCTGCTACGATTATAACATACTCCTTTTGCGTCGTAGGCGTACAGTCAAAAATATTTGTATCAGTCTACTCCTTTTATAATTACAAATTTACACTGAGATGAGGTTGCGACTGGATTTTGAATGTTTTCAGTTATCATGAAACTAAATCCATACTTCACCGTTTCCTTTTTAATCAAAGTTCTATATTAAATAAATAGGTCTGCAGTAGACCTCCTTATATAATAATTGATGTCTAACAACCTACCACGTAATACGTAGAAAATACAATTGTATGTAAGTAAATAAATAAGCATGAAGTTCCAGTTGCAAAGGTCAAAGTTAACAACATACCAACAATGGATTGGAGCGGATGGAATAAAAATAACCGGTAGAGAAAAGTGGCGTCTATTTTTATGATTTTTATGTACTGAGAATCTGAGATGCACTTGGTATTCATTAGTCTTTCTAGGTAATCTACACTCATTTTATTTCCTACTAACATTTTCCCGTTTTTTCGAGAGCAAAATGAAAATGCACTCGTGGAAAAAACTTTCGAAGAATTTCTCGTCGTGGCCTGCTGAAGGGTTGCCTTCTATTCCTGATACCATCACATCCATCAAGCTCAGAGAATCTTTGTTAGGGAAAATAGACAAACCGTGATTCTGTCAGGTTCGTTTAGGCTGGCGGACTAAAAAGAATTCAAAATTCCGTGAAATACTTTTTTTATTCTATTTTATTTGTTACGTGCTTTGCCCGGGCGTTAACGCATTTGCGGGTTTTAGGGGTTTTCCCGAAGTGCATTTATTATATTCTGTTTCTTTATATACATGCAGCTTGCCTACTCAATAGTGAGGAAACCGTGAATTAATGTCCAATATCCTACGAAAGCAATTAAATTGAACTTCTTGCGAGGCCGTAATTGAATTGATTCAGTTTCCTGAATAGACCTTTGATGTAGACTACCTACGTTTTTGTAACTGAAACGCTGTTTCCGTCTAAAAGGCTTTCTGTGATGGTTTTCACGGTTTAGAATTTTCGATAGCTTTTATCAAAAAGTGTTAAAATCCACAAAGGGGAAAATCCACCTTCCTTACTGAATTTTCGATGAAGGGAAATATCGTAGCGAAATATTTTTCACTCAACATGTTAGGAAAATCAGTGTTGCTTCTCCCTAAAAAGAAACCTGCGTTAAAAAGATTATTACAAACTAAACTAATTAAGTCATAACTACAAACGTGGCAATGCCGCCATTCTCTTGGGTACATTACCAGTTGAGAACGGTGCGGAGGAATTAGGTATGTCTTCCTTATTCCAAATTGGTCTTTTTGCAAAAATAATTGAAACAGTTTATGTCCTAGTTGAGTCCGATCGAAAATGGATTTATTTATTTTATTTATTTATTTATTCCAAAATCTGTATTCACAATAACATACCTAAAGTCTGCCAAACTGCATAACAGTTTGTCGGCAGTTGTTCTCGTATAACAATGGATTACAAATTTGTTTTTCGTTTCAGCCAAAAACGAAAATGAATTTCAGCCTGATTTGTATTTTCGGCCGAAAACCGTTAGCGAAGGCAAAACAAATGATCTACTCTTTGAAGAAACATCGAAACAAACCCAGAGATCACAAACTCTTGAAAAGTCCAGACATTATAAAATATAATTAAAAAAATTATGAAGGTCATGTCTGGGGACCATGCAGATTAGTGTCTGAAATGGTCTTTTGGAGAGAGAACCACACTGATTTGCGTGGACCTGGCCAGTCAGTGCACACTTCCGAATTGCATTTTCTAAGTACTATATTGCAGGAGTGTACAGCGATCTCACTGTTTAAAAAACCTTCCCGTTCAAATAGCCAGCTTAGCTCGTTGGACTTTTTTACGAGCTTCATCAGGACCAGCATAACGTAAAAGATAGTGATCGACCGAAGCTTGGTATTCGTTTTCGGCCAAAAACTCATGGTTCAGCCTTTGTTCAGATTTTAGTTTCGGCCATAAACCAGTGGAAGCTTCGACCTAGCCAAGAATCAGAAGTTCGTGAAGTGTCACGCGTCATCGACCTACTTCGTAAAACTCGGCAATATCAGTTGTCGTTCGACTGACGTGTTTTATTTCTTCCCGTTCACACGGGTTGATCAGTATGTTCCTCCAGCGTTCCTCTAATTTGACACAGAAGCAATTCATAATGGTGTGGACCATTTTATGAAACTCCATAGAAAACTGTTAAACAGATGAATTATTTCGTAATATGAATCACACGCAGATCATTATGAATTGTCAGTTTGTGACATTTTAGTGTATATTTGCTCTCTCCCCCGTGTAAAAAAAAACAAGATTTCAGTGTACTGCGGAAATAGGTACTATTTATAATTTTTCATGTTCTAAATCATTTCTTTTTGGCCGAAAATAAGACTAAACACGAAGATTCTTTTTCGTTTTCGGCTGAAAATCCATTTTCAGTCCGACAAAGGCCACTATTTAATAACATTTTTTTTTACTTCTATGGCTTAGCAAACCGTTTTGCAAGTTTAGTACATAAATATCTAGTTTTTAAACCCATGTAGAATAAAGATGCCATTCGACATTTTATAAATTTTCAGAGGTTTGAGATTGGTAAGTAGGTACCTACTTTCATGTTATGAAGAAATGCGCTTTACGCTTATCACCTCTAACTAAGATACGTAAGTACAAAAGTAGGTATAATATACCTTATATTTTATGAATAAGAATACATAATACTTATGGCGTTTTGAATATAGAATTTATTGGGCTAAATAGCAACCCAAACTAATCTCCTTGAAGTAAATCCACACAATTATTAGTAACAATATAAAAGTAAGTATTTCTTACTTACATTATAAATATTACTAGAACTTATCAAAAGTTCTTAATCCCAATTTCTATGGAAAAATAATATTCCACTTGGAATATTCCTAACCAATTGAGGCCACCAGGTACACAACATTATTAAGTAAAATATTTATTTACTGTGAAGAATTTTGTCCAAAAGAATTAATGTTGCATATTCTCGGACTTCCTTTTTCCTTTGATCGTAAGAGAAGTACTATTATCGACATAATAAATGTCCTTTTTGCTTTTAGTTCATTCTGTTGTTATCGAAGTTTTTTCTAATATGTATTTTTTATATAAACTTTATGAAGTTGTAAGCGCGGATCATAGAGTAGATTTATTAACGAGGGCTATTTTTTTTTTTGTTAATTTTTTTTCATTAATTTAAGCACGAAGATTGTCAATAGAATTATTTCCAAATAGATAGGTAAGTATTTATTTTTCTTAAAAACCTACTTCCCAATAATTTAAGTGCCATAAAACGGAGACGAAATCCCAACACTCTCCTGAGACAAATCGATCCGTCTTAAGAATGATAAAATATCGATTCCTATTTAGTCTACGGCTTATTCCCGTCACACAAAAATTGGACAGTGACGTATAATAACTGTAAATCTCGCTAGGGACTTGTCTTACTACTTACAAATCCCGGTTGATCACGACCAGGATAAAGGACGAAAAAAGAGAAAGGTAACAGATGCCCTCTCTGTCTGATACACACTCTGTGAGTTGCGGGGGAGGGAGCGCGGGGCAGAGTTGCAGCGCTCGACTCGTACTTGGGTTCAGTCGTTCGCTAGCCACAGAAGGGGCACGTCGCGCCGCGCTTTAATTTTCATTCGATCGGCATCACATGTAAGTGCGATGGACGTGCTACCTAGCGGTAACTTATTCCGCGAACTGCAGGACGTCACCGACACCGGCTACTTCGAGTGGAAGCTGTCCCTGGAAGACTACTGGCAACAGGTGAGGGCTGAGCGGTCTTAAGTCACCACAGCACCAAGCTAAGCGGGCGATCTGTTGAGGCTGAGCGCAATTGTTTAACAATTCGAGTTTTCGAGCCGGGTGACAGCATTAAAATGGTTTCGCGCCTGCGTATAAGCAGCGGTCGATTTTCAGTATAACCTGAAATCTCCGTTTAGTTTAAGGCTCTGCGATATAAATCGTTTGAGTAGTTAACATTCCTTGAGCGGTTACGCCATTACTAAAAATAAAGTATGGAGAAGTTGTGGCTGTTAGTTGAGGCGTCCCGGTGCGTGAATCCGACTGAATACAACTTGTGAGTGAGTTTTGAATAAGTTTGTAGAATGCCGCGAATGTACCTACGTATATGTGTGTGTAATACGAGGATGGTTCCTGGAAGTTTGGTGAATGTTAGCGCGAGGTTTGTTGTGGCCCATGAAGGGACGACGTTCACTCTCGATGGGAATCAATCGATATTATTCAGTTTCACTTTCCTCCTACTTTATTTTAGTCACCGCTGCATTCCTCAATTGTTATTTATAGTTTGTTTACGTTAAAACCTTGTTTTTGTTTTATTTTGTTTTTGTGTTGTTATCTGTGCAGTTTATCTGAGTTTTGTGTTTATGTTACTGGCCGGCTTTATGATGCAATGCTATGGTTTTAAAACTTATTTAATTATTTTTTTGCAAAAGTAAGTACTTACAATTTTATTTTTTAACATATTTTTATTATTTGTTTTTTATTTTGTGTTTTGACGTTTTGTGACGGTTGTCAAGTAAATAAGATTACGTATCTAGACAAATAAATATCGAATATTTTATTAGATTTTTCCTTTTAACATGGGTTAGCGTGGATGTAGAGATGTGTAAGTCAGGGAACTTGATTGATATGCAAATTGGATGTGAACTTAAATTTTCCGTGAAGTCACATTACAACTGCCATTATTTGTAAATCGTATGAAATGGCTATAACACGGCAAATTGACGTAGTGTGTCGATCTGCTCGATAATTAAGTTCTCTGACTGTAGGTACAATCACATTATCTGGAATTTATTCAGATATATTTTAAATACTATCTTAGGTGTTAAACTGGTAATCCTATAATCACATTGCTATTCCGGGGAAAACAACCATAATCGTTTGATTACTACAGATAGATAGTCATAAAATTCTTACAACAGTATGAATTAAACTTTGAACTGTATGGAATCGCCATTAAATTGTTTATAAATGTATTCACAATTAACAACTTTAATAATGGCATCATCGCAATTTTTTCACATAATTATCTACCTAAACTTTATTTTTTCGAAACAAACAAATAAACTTTTTCATATGAAAACAGAAGCCGAAGTTTCTTTTGAACATTGTTCTTCTAAACTCCCCACACATTACTCCTTTACCGTGAATACATTTACAAACACAAAACCCAACGTTGTTTGTTCCGAACGGGAATCGAGATATCAATCGACATTTGCGCAAAAGCCGAGCGCTTCACCACTGTGATTGCAGGACTTGTAGTGTTGTTGAATTCACATTTACTCCCTTCATGACTTAGTTCTACTACATCATTTTGTAGTTTACTTCTAAACCCGTTGTTTAGATGATACCAACGGATACATCACATGAAGAAAATATCTCTTAAAGGAACTATTCTCGAGGAGCAGATTGATGACATGGGAGCACCTTTGAAGATGGGGACAGTGCAAAATATTTCTGTTAAAAAGGCAGTGATTAGCTTGAAACTTGCAACGATAACTTGAAGCCACCTTTTCAGAACTCTATAAAGTAACTTCCAATAATAGGATCCAATCATTTATTTTTTGCCAACATGGGTGCCATAGATGTTATGTACATGTTTTGATAATGTTCTTCATGCTTTGCCGTCATTTTTACACATAAATTACAATCTACTATCAAAATACCATGCTGACTATCAATAAATATTACAAAATAATTAAATTGGAAAATCATTTTAACCATTTTATTTTCCAATGTCAAAAAGTATCCAATTTCAAGAAGAGCCTACATTTGGACAATGGTTGCCGAACTCTAAAAAAAAATATCTGTATCTAAATAATGGTACCAGACAAATGATGTACCGAGAGATACGACAGTACCTGTTTATGAAGCTAGAAAGTTATTTTCCACTACAAATGGACATCACTATTCGATTTTATGTCAAAGGTATCTGACGAGTGACGCGAGATCTGAGACAGAACATTTTAACATCTGGCGACGATAACGGAAGCATACGGAAAGTATACAGGTGCATGCAGTTATCTAACCATCTGGAATAATGCTTTCGTCACCTTTTACGATGTAGGGAAGAGGACAGAGTTTTTAATAGTCTTTGGGTAGCCCAGAATCACTTGGGTACTGCATTTTAGATGAAAGTTCAATTTTTTTTTCTCCTTTATCGACACGAGCTGTTGTAAGGAAAGTAGCTCGACTTGGTAACATTATTTGTCATTTAGCAACTTGGTACAAGTAGTAGGTATGGGTTCCAAAATACTCTATTGGTAGCGACATAAAATTGCGATCAATACAGTAGAGAAAGGTCCTTTTAGATGTTGTTTCGTCAAATTTTCTCGTCGCCTATACCGCAATGTTTGAAGATATTCAACCAGTGCGTCCTCCCGTTCCCAGCCATATGTCCAGCTGTGGACTGGGCAGGCTGGGTTGATTGAATTGTTTGTCAAATTAGTGCTCTTACACTCAAGTATCGTAACTCTTGAAGACTATTTCAATTATTTTATCATTCTCCAGTCCTCACTTATAGAAGGAACAAGAATAATGTGCCTACCCAGGATTTTGAAATATCTTGATTTAAAAGAGTGTCCTTGGAATTTCTTGCCCATTCTTCTCCGTAGAGATCCACGTTTTGGAATGGGCAACTAGCTTCAACTTTCTGATTAACTGACTGACTCTTTGACCATTCAATTCAAAAGTACCTGTATACGGTTTAATTGAAATAAATGCTTTGAGTTTGAGTTTGAAATGTACGGAATGCACCCAAAATGTCACTGCATAGATTGTTTAAGAATTTATCACGCATCGAAATAGGACGAAAACTGATATTATGAGTGACAACATAATAATTTCTTTGAATTATTTAACAGCTGATATCTGTAACTTATCTTTATTGTACTGTTGCTCAGCTTATCGTATTCACGTTTAAGTGGGCTACATTGTAAGTGCATAATTATCAATATTAAGCACCAGCTCTCCGAGAAATTGATTATAATTTAGAATTCATTGTGGTGGGTACAAAAGATATTATACGAAAGGAACATCATTAAATACAAGTAAATATTTCCATTATACGCCAAGCTTATGCAGAATCAGCCTACAATGTCCCCACTGCTAGGACACAGGCCTCCTCTCTGTGGGAGGTACGCCTAAGTTTATTTATTTAAATCACAATTATAACACCTTTACAGAATCATCCAAGGTGATCGAAGTTATCTCATGAAAATCAAGAAGAAAATATAGTCTTCCATACTTCTTTCGCACCGAAACAAGAATAAATATATTGGTACTTAGAAGGATTAGCCAGAAAGCCAGAATGAAAACTTCACTGTCCACCATTTTGCCAAAAAATTTCAACACTATTCGACGTATAATATTTTACCATTCTAACAAAAATAAACTTCCATAATAGAAACGCAAATGTTGATACAATCTGACCCGTTCATGAAAAAGCTTAGTTTTTTGCTTTAAAGCAAATAAACTGGTAAAATACTGTGCTTCGAAGCGAAAAATGAATTTATTTTCACAAAAATGGAGGTGGCTTTCCAATCAACACTTCAACCATTTTAACGCTGATGATAAAGACCACTTCCAACTTATTTTATTATACGAGTATTAAGCAAAAAATCACGGCACAAAATTACAGAGAACATTTAATTTATAAAGTCATGCTACTGTGGGTATAAATTTTCTCTTGGAAAGAAAACTAATTATAATCCAGTGGGAAATAAAGCTTTGCAGGTTGTTTTATTTTAATTGTACAAATATACCAGTTAAAATTTTATTAAAATATTATTTATTTCAAAGAAGAATTTATTATGTTTTGTTTAAAGAGAATTTGTTCTGTATGATTTTGTTTTAAATTTTTATCATAAAAAATCTTAGTATGTATACCTACTAAGATTTATACAGTCATACAATCTATGTAATTTAAAAAAGAAAAGAAACATGTTTCTCTTCTTTTTTAAATAAATCTTAGATTAATCAGTATACTTATTAAGACTTTTTATGATAAAAAAATAAAACAAAATCATACAGTCATACAATCTATGTAAAATTACATAGTTTTTAATTTGTGGAAGCTTGTAAATGGCAATTTTAAGCGCTATTGTACTTATCCTACCTTTAAAGATATTGATTGTAAGCTTTCTGAAGAATAAATATATAAATAAAAAGGAGTATTAGTTAAAAATGGCTAAGTGAAAACGAAGTCTTAAGGCGACGCGATGTTAAAGGATTAATATTTTATGAATTTCACGCGGACGAATTCGCAGGCAGAAGATAGTTTGAATTAAAAACTGTTTGAAGCAGCCATTTTAAAGATCGATATTTGTTGTGGGCTTAAAAAAATAGAATATTTGTCATATATTATGACACCCAGCAATACTGTAGCTTGTTATAGTGAAAGAATTTTCCGAATAGAATGAGTAGTTTCGAAGATTACCCCGTACATATAAACTCACTATAAGTGTAAGTAGGTATATAGATAATTAAAGCAGGTTCAGCCACGATCAGTGTACCTACCAACTGTTCCTAGCCACAAACGGATCGACTACGAACCGTGTGTACCAACACTTATGGTGCCGGAAACGCTGCGTAAACATAGTTATTTTAAAACTCAGTTTATAGGTAAATAGTTATTGTTTGGACTGAGAGTTAGTTGCGGTCTTCACGGTACATTACGGCTAGTGGGTCGGTAGAGTTCCAAGGTCTTGGCAAGACGCGTGTAGAAAACGTTATTAGGCACAAACATATTTTTTGACATTATGTAATATATGAAGATTGCTCTACTCAGTATAAAAACACGTTTGTTAGAAATATAATGCATGAAGATCGAAAAGTTACATTCAAACCAATCTTTACTAGACGAAGCAACTCGTCGCTTGATAGATTGATGACTAAATTCACTTAAATCGAAGATAAATCCATTACTCGATCGTCGCAAGGTTAAAGTATAAACCAAACAAGTCTAGCACACTTTAACAGACAGTAGTAGACCAAGAGAATACCTATCGGTAAAAGCTATTATACTATGGCACAAAGCTTGCCCTAAGCCGTTTTAGTAAAGCGTTAAGCGTTTAGTGTGAAAGCTACACGGAATTTCAGCGAGAATTTAGGTTATCAATAGCAGGTCGATTCATTGACTTTGTGTACGTAGGTCGCATGTACACAATGGCCGTAAATGGACCATGCTGGGCACAGATTATCAATCTTCTGTATAAGTGCACTTCAATAGAGCTTAGTTAATAAGTGAGCGCACGTTTCAATCAAATATAAAAACGACAAATATTCAGAAAATGGTGGACACTACGTGCTTTCGCAAGCATATTAACCGCGGCAGCGGGAGGTTTGTGTAAACGTTGTGGGAAGCGGGTTTCATACTACCATTTCAGTAGAGTAATAATGAAAGTGTACATTATAAAATGTGTTATGAGCGAAATTCTTGTACTATCCATACTTGTCCGAAAATGTCTGTTACTCCTTGACAACTCAACCACTGAACCGATTTCAACAAAATTTTGCACAGAGCTTCAACACTACCCGCCGAAGGACATGAGATACTCGTTCTCTGAGTACGGTAACATGAAGTATTTCCTCTAAAATACGTATAAAACTATGGGCAACGTTAAGTAAAATAACGCTGTGTCTTTGAGTCTGAAAACTGCATAAATGGCGTTACAAACTATAAACTAACAACAAACGTAATCCAAAAGCCGCAGAATATTTCGGCTTACGTCAAGTTATTCTTATAAAACTAAAACCCAACAACAGCAAAAAGTCAACTAAAAAGGTGTAAACAAGACATCACAGACAGATAAATTAAAAATCTGGAGTCAGAGTCACACATGTTAGGGCATAAATCGAACAGATTACGTGTGATTCTGGATTTTTCATTCGACTCATTGGCATTGTAGAGTTCTATTTGATAATTCCTTAACCTTACTCTAGTTTTGAACTAATTAATTGCTAAAAATGTTAATTTTGATAGACTTCCGTCAGTGTATATCACGCCCACATAGGGGACCGCTATTTCTGTCCTTACAACTAATTAACCATAACACGCCCTGTTTAGCACACCTGTAAACCGTTGACCCCGATTACACCCTACACTCCCGAAAAAAACTTTTTGAACTCCGACCCTTCATGTTTTTCTTTTGAACCAACAAAAAAACAACTAACTCTTTCTATACACTGTTACAACGTGCCTACAGAGCAATGTTACAATGTGCCTTCAGAGCAATGTTAATTAAAGTTAATTTGGAACAATTAGTAATAGTCAGTAGGTACTGTGGATTTTAGAAGTGTTTACTTTTACGTCATTTTGGAGTGGTATGGTTAGTTATAGAATGCAACGGACAGATAACTATTACTGACTGCTTTTTTTGACTTATGAAATCTCTGTGTCCATATATCCTCTGGCGTGGGTAATAATAATTTGTCAAAAAGCAATAATATCAATGATTTCAAGGAAAAATTACGCTTTACGGATTCTCGCTTGACTTTTAAGTGCATTAATGGTCGGACGTTGCATTTTACAAAGAGTGTTTATCATGGAATAGTTAATTGACAATTGGCAAAACTGAAGATATGCTATTTTACAAGAACACAAGCCGAGTGCCCGATGGGATGTCCCATCGGTAAAAATGACAAACTTCTACTCAAGCACTCATCCCCTATTTAACCCCCTTTAGGGGGTGAATTTTCGGTAACCCTTTCTTAGTGCTCATTTTCGCTATTTAAGAAACTCTTGTGCTCAATTTCATACTTCTAGACCCAGTGGTTTAGGCTGTGCGTTGTTTGTCAGTGAATGAATTTTATTATGAAAAATTAAGCAATATTTCCTATCGTCAATTTTATTTTTCATGAAATTGATAAGACTTATTTTATAACTAAAACTACATGATATTTTAAAACTTTTTGTGGAACAGAAACGAAAACAAATTCATCATCGTTGAAGATTCATCTATCGCGTTATCAATTTCGTTCTCATCAATGTATTCTTTACAGGAGTAACCTTTCTGTCCCTGCTCTAAGGTAAAACAAACTATCAATGTAAACGTTTCGTGTATGTAACAAGTTAACAGTTTACACGGGATCGCCTGTCGGTTTGTTTGTAAACACGACCGAGCGCCACATTCCGTGGTGGGAATGAAGGAAAACATCGAAGCTGTTGGTGCACGTTGCCGATGATGGGTCGGTTTTGTGGACTAGGAATAATGTAACTACTTAAAGAGAAGAGCCATTTTTAAGCTACATCAAGAAAGGAGGAGGCTCTATAATCATCTGTATGCTTAAAAAAATGTATTTCCATCGACTTTTTCATCAATAGTAGACCGGTTTTAAAATTATTTTTTCATTTGGTAAAGAAAGCTTGCGCGGTGGTCCCATATCAATTTAAACTTGACTAGTTTCCGAGTTAGCTTCAATAGTACGTATTTTTCCCACTTAGCCTATATGGATGATGTTATAATGAGTTCCTGTCTGTTATTTATTTATCAGGTAGTGATATTCGAGTTCTTTTGGGGATTCTACAGCAAAAAACTGAAAAATAACAACTTTTTACAAAAAAGAAACAACAGATTTAAAATCGTTACTGAGATTTGTGATTACGGCATGATGCTAAGTGTGAGATACGTCAAAATTAAGCAGAGCCTTTTCAAAATGACGTGGGTATTAACGGTGACCCAAACAAGACACTCTTTTTCTAAATATATAACAGAAACCGTAACATAAGGCAGAAAGATGTCAATACATAACTTCCCACCCAATTTTTGATTCGAAATTAAAAGAGCAAGACAAAACTACACCTTGTTAGATATTGACCTCTCTTATGTAGGAACGAACTCTAGGACTACCTACGAGTACCTACACTCGTAACAGTAAGTATGTCCTACCTACGTGAGGTCACCAGAAATTGTATTCGTCCACAGTTGAGAACACGGGAAACGGGCTCCAGAAATACAAGTCCTACTGATTACTGAACCATGACCTTTTTGACATCGAGAAGCTTTAGATTTACGGATGATATTAAAATTACTGACTGACGACTACGAATTCACATTATTGACAGCTAGAAAAAGAAAGAAAGAAAAAAAAAATGTTAATTCTGCACAAACAAAACGCACACACAATAGAAATAGACAAGGTAAGGACTGTTACAAAAGTAGCCAAAAGCCTCGTATTCAACCAAAAAAAGTAAAATAAAAATTTGACTTTGACTCCCTGCCATTCGTTCATTGGTCGTCAAGTCAATGTCAAGGCCAGAGCTCACTTCACCTGAGTACATGGTGAGATATTAACCGACTTCTTAAAAAAAGCAGGTTATATTTACAGAATAGATCAGAAAAGGCAGGTTATAATAAGGAATATCACCGACATATCAAACGTAATGATACATATCAAACTCCTAACGTTGCAAACTAATCAAAGTATCGTAATTCGAGTATCGATACCCATCGTTCATCACTACTCAAAAGTAATCAGTTACAAACTAGTTGGTGATTGGTTGGGTCGTGTATGAACCGCGATCGCCATTGAAATACTAGTGCTGTGACATTCTGGCTACTCATCGGTAATCTGAATTTGCAACTGGTGACTTTTGAGAAGCGACGTGAACTACAGGCCGTAAGTGTCGACACAACTCAGGTTTCGACCTAGAAACAACTCGGACAGTTTGAATCTAGCACATAATATTATAGTTTCCAAGTTTTCCTTACAGATGAGACGTACTACTCCTAGCTCGAAGCATTATCCACAATAGGTTTACCCAGCAATGAACACTCACGTGCGCTGAAAAGTTATAACTGCATTGGACATGAATTGATGTTTATTTCTGAAAGTAGATCTTTGAAGACACTTTTACATGTTAATAAATAATAATAATAAATGTTTATTTCTCAAACAACTTAATACTAGGTTACATAACAACTTGGCAACAATATTATTATGTTAATAAACACATTAGGTATATCTAGTCGGACCGCAAATAATAAATGGATAAACTGTATTCTTTAGTTTTAATGTGCTTTAGGTGCTAGTAATAATCTTAATGGTTTTCGATCTTGGCAGAATTCAAGCCAAGCTATATTTGAAGAGTTTATGTGTGTTGGATGATGCTTACAAATACCTCATCTGACAATCTTTGTACATTTCCATCCCACTTTAGAGTCATCAACACAACGAAAAAAATTTTTCTTCTTGACACACTGTAAATCGTATAAAAACAACCGCCTATAAAATAATTCAAAATTCGCATGTGCCTACTGCCGAGTTCCGACGATCCGCGATTTAGCGGACGGACCAGTGTTGCCAACTTAGTGGAATTTCCACTAGATCTGGGACTTACCTTTTAGTGGATAAATTTTGGTTTTAGTGGCTAGTGGATTTTTCTAGTGGCTTTGGTAGCTTCATTAAAATAAATCCTCTCACAATGAAGGAAGCTAAAAGTAAGGTTAAATCATGGCTACTTACGCATGACTACGAACAAACTGAACTCCTTTTAAAATAGTATATACTTTAACATCACACACCACATACCTACATTACACATTCACACACCACAAACACTACACACCATATTCATACACTATACCACTAACACTCTTTTAAATAACTCCACGTTGGGAAATGTTTCTCATGTTTATAATTTTCTCTTTTATTTTCATTTTTTTATTTTTTACTTTAATTTTTGTACTTGTGTTTTTGATTAATTCTTATTGCATAAAACTCGACTCATAATTATTGGGAGAAGACACTGGCTCCTGTAATACAGGTACTACTCGTATACCTAGCGCAGGAGTCAGGGCCTCACTACTTTTGTTGAAAATATTTGTGTCAATAAAGAATTATTATTATATATTATATATAGTTAGTGGTAAGGTACGAAATTCAACCACTAGCACGATTAACATATTTTCGGGAAATAACTCGAACGTTTACGTTATAAGTGTATATTTGTAGGCAACACTCAGAACTAAAGTGGTTGTTTTCGGGGTTCCCCCGAAAATAGTTTGTCAATTTCTTGAATAATTTTGATTATATACTTTATTTGTATGATAACTGGGTCAAGTTTGATTTGAATAAAAAACGTTTGTTGAATATAAATACAACGGACAGTACAGTACAGTTCGGAGTTCGCGTTGAATGTTTTACATGTTTTTTTTTTTTTTTTTTGTAAAACGAATATGCCTAAACCACAGTACACCCAAAAGAAATCATAGAAGAAGCCGATTCTTCCCAAGATGATCGCCTTTAAGATTTTTTTTTGTACTTATAAAAAAAAACTATAGTATTATCTGTCTGGCATAATAAATGTTAGTGGTTTTTTGGTGGTTTGAGGGATCGCCAAATTTAGTGGTTTTCTGGTGGGTTACTGTATAGTAACCCACAATTAGTGGTTTCGTTAATATAAAGTTGGCAACACTGGGACGGACACGTACGGCAGACGACCACAGACCGCCACGCATCGCGCACCATGTCTGCGATACCCCGCACGTACACCTTCCCACGGTGCGTCGTGCGGGCTCGTCTGTGTCCGTCCGCAATATGGCGCACCGTCGGATCACGGCATACTACGTTAATGCTTACCCTCATCAAACATGTCCTTATCAAAAAAGCATATTACAAGATTAAAGACTACGTTGAAGACAAGGAAGTTTGTCAATAATTCTTTCTGCACATGTGGCTTCCCTGGTACCTCATTAACGGCATAATTATGTAAGAGTCTATTAACTTCTCCCAAATTACCATGTTTATTTTATTTTTTTACATTCACCTTGGCATATCATCTTATTATTTGACATTGTATACCTACAATTTGGTTTCAACTCCTTATTAGTGGCTTTTGTGGACATGATAATTGTTTAGATTTGTTACAGTTGTAATGGCAATCATGTCATTTGGTTTGAATAGGTTTTCAATTTTATTATCTTACTTAACTTTTGTATAGATTCTTTTCCATTTTGTGAATGTGAGAACGATGTAGGCTTGTGGACTGTAGGCTTAGTGGACTGTAGACTTTTTTTTTTACATTTTCTATTTTGTTAAGAATTTACCTAGTACTTCTTGAAAGGCCTACATTGTCCTCCCATACATAATAACACTGTAATTCGAAAATATTGTAACAGCCAATTATTTTTAAAAGAGTAACCATGGAGTTTCTTCCATAGGAAACGACCAATTGGAACCGTGCAACTAGCTTCTGACGTTTCATAAGTGCCCATGTAGGTTCATGTGAAATAAAATATTTTTATTTTTTATTTTCTAAAATCAAAATCAAAATATTTTATTCGGCAACTGCGGCTAATGCTCACCTGTAGACAAATGACACAAACTATTTTATTTAAAAAATTTAAACCAGTGCAAAGGCGGTTTATAATTTTATTTATCTTTGAAATAACGTTTTCTAAATTATGACACCCATATTATTTTGATTATTTAGCATAATATAATACCTATGCTGCAGCGAAATCTACGAAAATAATCTTCATTCTTTTGTATTGCTTCAGACTTCTGCTTGAAGTGGTAATAAGATTATTTCCACGAGATTTTCATTTTCAGAACATAATAATGCAAGTTCATTAGTGAACGTATAAAACGTTATTCAATATCAGATCACGCATAGTAATCAATACTGGATTGGACCTGGATTGGACTTGGATTGGACTTGGATTGGACTTGGATTGGACTTGGATTGGACTTGGATTGGACTCAAAATTAGGACGAAAACACGAACAGTAATTTTGTTACGCTCTGTAGACTACACTACGTGCAGGACTGTGAAATCCTATTCATTAATGAATAGACATCCCATGTGGACAAATTAAATTCCAAATTGTTTCATAGTTTGTAGCGAAGCGCTGCCAGCGTTGTGTTGTGCTGGCTACTAACTGTTACATTACTTGCAATACATAGAGAAATTAATGCAAGTTTTGTCCACGTTGGATATGTTGTTCGTTACACCAGTTGGACAATTCTAGTGCTTCTAATTCATAATCAGCGATTAATTTTGTGTGTTTTACATTGAGTTTTAATTTCGCCTGTATTTCTGCCTGCTTGAAGGAACCACCGCGAAATCTCCACGAAATATATAAATGAAGAACTAATTTTGCTAATTTGAAACAATTCAAACTGAGATAGCAGAACCTGATTCCATTATTATTTTGAAAACAATTCCCAAGTTGAAATACCTAATAAAATATTAATATTTGCGATTTGCACATAATGCAACTTCAATATTATGGCTGAAAGCTTAATAGTCGTTGTTCACGTGTTGGGGCGTAAAATATAATTAACAATCTATTAGTCATTACTAGTTAGGTAACATTATCGTGTTTCTAGTAAAATAAATAAAATTTCTATTAATCACATTATTAAAACACTATTTACTGTGGTGAGGAAATAATTTCTTCGCTCTACCGATGTTTATGCAAAACAAAAAAAAAACGTATTTTCCTTTTGATTCATTTTGTGGATTTCTGCGCATTGGATGGATGTGTCATCTGGCATACTTTGATCTTGTAGTGGAAAAAAGCAACAAAGATTATGCAATTAAGAAACTCATTTACTAGTGACACCATCAAAAGTAACGAATAAGCTGTAGAAACATCAACTTCACGCCGTAAAATAAAAATATTGCTTTATGAAACTAGACATATTGGCATGCCAGACAGTAGACACAGGCTGAAGTCGAAAAAATGTGACCTTTACTGTTTTAACGTTTTATTTGACGTTATAATCTGGACCCATCCGGCGGGCGTGATGAGCTCAGAGCGTCGTACGCGCTGTCAGAGGCTCTCAATATAAACATAGATTTGCCACATTTTGTGCAAAACAAGCAGTGGTGGTAAACTTATGCAGGCAGTTTTATTGAATGCCGTTAAATACATCCTAACATCGAGTTTCCAGAATACCATGAATATTTGTTAAACCTGAAATGCCGTTCTGTAGGAATGTCGGATATCAGATAACTATTTTCATAATTCCGACATCCACAAAGCGTTCCCCGACGCTCTTTCTCAGATTTTCAGTGCGTTCGTTATGCAGGAAAATGCAGGTTCAAAGTTATTCAGAAATATTGGAGCTATTTCGTGAGCGAGCAAAATTCCTCTGCAAACTTATATGACAGGGGTACATGACAAAACAAGATGCTATAACTCTACATAAACTTTCGTTCAAAGGCAAAATTGCTTCTTAGGTTAAACCTACCTGGAATTGAATTAAAACTTCTAAAAAGGTTTCTGAACTCTGATCGTCCCTGTTCTAGAATGATTCGTTCATTTGACTGAGTTCAAGTTTACGCTTCAACCATCCCGGCTGTTGAATGGCGTTTAGTAAACATCTGGGGTAGTATTAGAAAGTATTAATGCCATCATTATTCCACTGCGAAAACGGGATGGTGCTAGCGGCATTGTCTAGCTCCGTCTCTCTCTCTCTCACACTGGAAAAATGATACCATTAATACTTCTGGTGATCCCTCGGAATTCAATATTAGATATGGTTAGTTCTTCTCTTTAGCTTCTATTAGGAGATCTTACTATCATCTACCGTCAGTTCTACTGTAAAAAAGGTTTAAAAAATCTTAGCAGTTCTTGATTTTTGCTTACTTTTGGATGGTTGGAGATAGCTACGTGTGCACCGGGCCCTCTTGCGCGAACGCTCCTATATTCGCGAAATTGTAGGGAGCGACAGAGTCAACATTAAACAAACGAAGCTCTAGTAGATTGTAGTTTAGTCAACAATGTTCTATTTGGAGGCACTGCCAATAGACGCTTTACGTGCCATTTCATGAAACTTTGTTCCATGATATTATGTATAAACCAACCAATATGTTTAGCAATCGAGTAAAAAATTACGTTAGTGAAAACCTCGAATTTCAGTTTTCATAAACACAGCGCAAGATTCTCGTTCCTTGGCGCTTAAAACTAAAATTAGAAACCAAATAAACCATTGGTTGATTAGTCTAGACAAAAATGTAAATAAAGAAATTTGTACACGATAAACATTTATCTGGTAGGTCACCTATGAATGTATAGCTACTAATCTGTGGTAAAACTAAAAAGTAATTTTTCTTTCACATTTTTAGTGAAAATATCAGTCGGTCTATATTTTATTTAAACTCTCACCGTGAAAATATAGATCAAGCTGTTGTGTTAGAGAAGCTGTTAATAGTGGCAATCTCAAACGGTGGAGTGAGATTTTTACAGATTTTATAACATTCATTTTGGCGCTAAAAATCCACAATTTAGTTTTTTATTTATTTTATTATACCCAATGACACTCGCGCAATAAAGAAGATTCAAACGACATAATAAAAATTATCATTAATCAAAATCGCCGTTCAGCCGTTTAGTAGTTACAAGGGAACATAAGGACGGAGATATATACCTACACAGGTACATCGGGTACATACATACAGGGCAAACACATAATCCTCCTTTTTGGCTTCGCCGCAGTCGGGTCAAAATCGAATCACGTGGCGTTCTCTGCCTCCAAGATGCCAATTAATGAACCTACAGTCAGGGAAATTATGGTGTTCATCAAATTGACGCACTACGACGATTTGCCGTTTAATAGTCATTTCATACAACTGTCGAAGTATGACAGTCGTGATTTGAATATACGGACAATTTAAGTTGGTAGTCAATTTGCTTCGCAATAAATTTCCCAAAACTATTTATCTACCCCTGTAAGTACCTATAATGTATTCTGTAGAGGTACAAGTTCCCAAAGGAAGGGTTTTAAGGGGCGCGTAAAAGCAGGACTCGATCGATAATTATGTAGTAGGTTGATTTTATCTGTGCGATAGATTGGGGTCGGGCAAATATAGTTACCCAATTATATTACTTGAAATATCAATGACATATGTGTGCCCTACCTTGGTATGGTTATAGAAGGTGGGGTCGCAAACAGCCACTTGATTGAGTAGTTTAAAGAAATATTCGAAAAGTATTTTTGTACTAGGAAACATTTTAGTATCTATTTGTTAAAATCAATCGAGTTTACCAAATTTCGGAAAGAAACTCTCAAAAACTACCATTAGGACCAATTCGCAAATACGACATACCCGAATAAAGCCGGTGGTACTGAGAAAAGGTAGAACGGAAACTGTAATACATTTAAATGGTAGACAAAGTTTTCATGCGAAATCGTCAATCGATCAATCAATCGTCGTTTTCATGCAAAATCCCCACCCGAATGTGTTAGAAATCAAAGGTGTTTTGTGACGCTCTACCTGTAGCAACTCCTATCAAAGGCTTTGTGGTTACCACACCGAATTCCATGAATACTGTGCACAGGCATAGGATTACAGGAATGCGGCGTTGTATCCCATGTCAGGCCCTATTGGAATGTTCATTTTTCGGTCCATGTTTCGGTTTTCGGTGGGCCTGAAACCTGAAACATTGTGCCAGAAATGTCCGACGGATACAAACATTGATTTGTAAAGAGAAACAAACGGCTCTTGAACTAGTGCTCCAAACATATTGTATGAATACGGGTCAAGTCACGGGTTAAATTTGTATATATTTTTATGATTGGGTTTTTTTATCCCAGTCTTTTAGGATCTATGGATCAGTTCACGCAGTTGGAATGACCCAGAGGCAGTAAATCAAACATGGCGGCAAGCAGACTATTCTAGCGTCTAATAGCAAGAACTTTACTTAGGTACCAGTCATTTGCCTCCAAAAAGACTGAATCATTTCAAAAAAGGTACATTCCAGTAAAAAGAAAATATAATGCGACTAACAAAAAGGGAACTCCGAGGCGCCCTGGGGTCTGGGAGGACGGGAGGACTATACATAATACCGAACTTAATGTAAACGTCCTTCAAAGAGGTCAAGTGCGTAGTACAACCGGCGCGTGTAACACCCGGCGTATGAATGGGAATGTAGACGAAGAAAAAGGGAACGAGAAAAACGTAGCACGTGCGCTATGCAGCCTTTGCGTACCCCCACGCAAGACGAGAGTCAATTTATAAATCATAGAAATTAATTATGAAGTAAATTGGCACTTTACGGTTATTTTCTGTCACTCTACGGAGAATTTAAGTTACTAGTGAATTTGTATAGTAACTAATTACCCTGTCCGTTTCAACAAAATTCCGGAGCCGGCTTCTTGCCGGCTTCTTTTACAAACCGGTGAAAACAAAAAGAAATGTCACGTTTCGCCGTTTGTTATGATCTAATAATAAAGAGAAATAGCTCGTCACCACAATCAGCTGATTACTACATCCACTTATCAGTAGGTTTGATAAGAGCTGATAACGCAACGAATATTTTTCATGATAACTGTTAGTGTTATGCGAAATGAATGTTGGTATGGTACCCAGTCTGTTATCAAACTGTGTTATATCAATAATAAATAACAATAAACTGAGGTAACAGACGTTTTATAACGACAGTAACTACGAGAGTTTTTAATACACTTCGTTTTGTCCCACACTTTTATAACCCACTTCAAAAAGGAGGAGGTAATGTTTTAAACAAAAAGGGCGACCCAAAAAAAC
This sequence comes from Lithophane semibrunnea, assembly GCA_947363905.1. Lineage (NCBI taxonomy): Eukaryota > Metazoa > Arthropoda > Insecta > Lepidoptera > Noctuidae > Lithophane > Lithophane semibrunnea. The sequence goes on along the minus strand of OX376186.1, from coordinate 1,667,798 downwards.
AATTTGCGTTGCAACCTTCATGAGTATCATACTGTAAAACAGTCCAACACTGCCTTTCAGCCTCTCAATCAAAAGTACTATTACCTTATCAGAATAGTTTGTCGCAACTCGATGTCCAGTTCACTTGACACAATTAACTAATTAGGTTATCTTGCAAATGCAAGTGAATTTCCAATATGAACTATATATTTGTAGATGTACCTTCCTACACCACCGACCGATCAAGTACCTACATAATATAAAAAGGTTTTCGACACGACACTCAAGCTGGCAAAATATATTTTTTGATAGATACGAAACCTGAGGACATGATAGGGCCAAGGAAAAAATATAGTAAGTACCAAATATTATTGGGCCTTAAAATGTCCTACCTAAAGGTAAATAATACTAATACTAATAGTATAACGTTGTCTTTACCTCAGCCCTCCTCCCAGTCAGAGGGAGTACGAAGGGTGAATTTCACCAATGAAACTGAACGCGATCAGCTCATCTAAACCGCGTTCAAGGCCCTCCTTGACTTTATGCATAATCAACCTTATAATGTTCCCAAAGCTGGGACACAGGCCTAGCTGTTGTCTTCGAGAAGGATAGGCTGTAATCTACCGCGCGAGTCCAGTTCGAGTTGGTAGATATCGCATGTCTTCGAATGTTCTAGAACATGACGGTTTCCTCACGTTTTTCTTCACCGCTTTAAAGGGTGAATTAAAGTAAAGCGCCCAGGGGGTTTTAACCCACGACCTACGACTCGTAAGTCGGAGCTGTTACCACTGCTCTGCTCTCATTAGTAACTACAAAGACTAAAACTCATAAAGAATGAAAGAAAGAATAACATTTATTTGAACACAGTTCGTGAAACACAATATACAAAAAAGTAAAAATAATCATCATTGGCCGTTAGTAATTAGGTACACGAATATGTAATTAATTGATAGACAACTCAATTGGTAGGGCTGTTTGTTAGGAGTGAAGATTTATTATTTTAAAAGAAAAGTATTAGGCGATAAAAAGTCACTTAATACTATAGAAGTTCATTTTCTTGAGAAGAACCTATCGGTTGTGGAAAGCGGTTTTTTTTGTTAGTGGTTGAAAGTAGCAGATTTCCTATCACCATCAGTGTTATAGATACAATAACTAATAAAAAAAAACAATTAATAAAAAAAAATCGTTTACCTGATTTAGTGGTTTTGGGAAATTATGATAAGTACGTGGTTTTTTTTATTTCACTATTACACTATATTCCAAATTTTTAAGGAAAACACGCATTTGGCCAATATAATAAGTATTCATATAAATTGTAGAGTCCGACCGAATTTTGTTTTCGGTTTTTGCCAAATTTCGGCTGAAATAAATATTTTTGGCAGTTTTCGTTCCGTTCGGATCCGTTAAAATCCGTTTATACTGACTAGTTTTTTTTTAATAAAAAAGACTCCTAAGACCGTTAGATAAATAGTTAGGTAGGCAATTAGGATTCCGTTTCACAAAACTGCACCAATTAAAAAAATACTGTGTAATAAATTATTTGACTTTGACTTTATTCTCATACTTGTGCATCTAAAAGAAGTGGATACTAAAGTCTGTGGATTGTGTTCGCTGGTATTTCTGGCTATTACCGCCTGTACCAAATAGAAGAAAAAGCGTTAAGGCTCTTACATACTGGCGCGCGTCGCGAATTTTAACAAAAGAATTTCTGAGAAAACTTCACGGCGAACAATGCGGCGGCGGCGTCGCGTCGCGCGGCGAATCGCGCCAGTATGTAAAGAGCCTTTAAATTATTCAACGATTCCGAACAAATATATCAATCTTTCCTGTTTATTGTATTAACAGTAGTTGGATAGATTTACCTATCAGTCGGTTTGCGGTAAAAGGAAATATTGCGTTAAAACAATGGAAATAACCTAAAAGTATTGACTATATTTCAAACTTAGTACGATTTTCACTCAAAATACTTAATTATTTGTAGGACCCGAGAGTAGGTGGAGTCTGGAAACACCAAATTAAATTGTCCGGATATTCAAAATGTATGAGTGAAATGAAATGGCTGATATCAATTTGCTTGACAATTTTTTGTGATGAAAATGTGAACTTTGTAAAAAATAGGTAAGTAATTATCTATTCTATACATATAATAAATCTGTAGACGAGGCGTTTCTGTACAATGAAAAAAAAAAAAAAAAATTGGTTGGTTGTCCAAGAATAACCAACAGATTCCATTTCTACCATTTTTGGAATTTTTATCTGTTTGTCTGTTTGTCTGTCTGTCTGTTTGTATGTTGTTTTGTTTGATTGTTCCACTATCACGTAAAAAGTACGAAATCAATATGGTTAACTTTTATACTCAAATATTGTGTGTAACTCGATGTTTCAATTAGTTTTTGTTTCATCGCAATCGCTTCATAATATCAAAAGATATATGAATTTAAAGTGTTCAAGAAGGAATTTTCATTACGTAATGTACATCCACGTAACGACATCTATTGACGCGAAATGATACTTACTTCTTAATTACTAGGTTTGTGAGATCGTGTGTTGTTATATGACCGTCATTTTCTTTGCGCGGAAACTTAACGCGATACATTGTGTATTTGTGTATAGAATATAACTCTAAAGTTAGATTAATTAAAATTTTCCAGATGCGTTGTTTATTTATTAGTTTAGTATTAGTGCGATAGGTGGCGCTACCTATCTTTCAAATCTTGATAATCATGAAAGAATAGTGACAAATGTTAATTTCTTAAAAAATATAGGTATTTATTCTTTAATTTTTCACTTTTATACATAGTTTATTTAGCTTACAGAGTGTTCGAACGTTTTCCCATATATTTTGACAGTATCATTTCGTGCTCGATAGATGGCGTTGTTCGTTTAATGTCATTTTCTGAATCGCGGTGTTAAGACTCTCCGTCGAAGAATGACTTTCGCCCAGATATACCAAATAATTTTTAGTATAGGTATCTTTGTTTTTGACTTCTTTAGTGTCGATAATATAATATAATAATATAATAAATAAATAATAAATTGTTGGTTGGGTTGGGTTGTCATTCGTTGAAAATATTGATCTTAGAGATGGGTTGTAACAGGTGAAACACGATATCTGTGATCACTGTGACTGTGACAAAAAAATAACAGATCCAAATATCTGTTATTAAATCACAGCCTGTGATTTTTGTGCGGACGATAAATACGTATCTCAATCGAATATCATCTTTATTTCTTTTGATTTAAAGTCGAAAATCGTATCTATCTGTTAAAAAATCACAGCCTGTGATTTTTGTACAGACGATAAATACGTATTGACTCAATTGAATATCTTCTTTATTTCTTTTCGTTCAAGTCGAAAATCGTATCCGAAGTTTTAACAGTAACAGTCTTGAGGATCTGTGATTTTAAGTAACAGATATTTTTTATCGTTAGGAGCAATTGCTATCTGCTATTTTATAATATCTGTGATTTCTATCTGTGATGATAAATACGCCTCACTCCTAATTGATCTGATTGGTTTTGATTTGGTATTTTGGTTGGTTTCGTTCATTAGGTTCAAATTAAGAAGTCAAGAAACGAGTCGTTACAGATCGATTCAAACTTAATGGCGGCTCGGAAGTTAGCTTTTAGCTGTGCAGTACCCCACCCCTCACCCCCGCTGTCACATGAAATTGTTACTGCGCAGCGACTCGCCTCATGTTCCGAGCCGCCATTAAGTTTGAATCGAACTGTACTATACTTCGTAATTTTTTCGTATGATTCGTGACCGCCGCTCATTCGATTCGATCGTTGTTGGCGTGTGTAAGGCCTCGGCCTTGAATCTTGCGGGCAGCGGGGCGGATGGCGGCTCGGAAGTTAACTTTTAGCTGCGCAGTACCCCACCCCTCACCCCCGCTGTCACATGAAATTGTTACTGCGCAGCGACTCGCCTCATGTTCCGAGTCGCCATTAAGTTTGAATCGAACTGTATTATACTTCGTAATTTGTTCGTATGATTCGTGACCATCGCTCATTCGATTCGATCGTTGTTGGCATGTGTAAGGCCTCGGCCTCGAATCTTGGGGGCAGCGGGGCGGCGGCGGCGGCGGCGCGGGAGCGGGGCGGGCATCAAAGACCCGTTCTCGAAACTAGCGGGCAGATCGCGCGTCACTATAGCCGCGTAGTGTTGTGTTCACGATTTTGTCGTCGAGATATTTGTTTTTATTCGCGAAAGAAATGGCTGAACAATGGCGGCAACATCTTTTTGATTCAAATTTATTCCTAACGCTCAATTTATTGTGGGCAACAACACTGCAATGCAGACGCGCGGGCGGTCACCGCTTGAATGGAGTGCACCGCTCGCTGCCCGCCGCCTCGCCGCTGCCGCGCCGCTGTTTTCGAGAACCGGTCCATTTGATTTTACGCATAAGATCCTGCTGCGCCCGCGCCGCCGCCGCCGCCGCCGCCGCCGCCCCGCTGCCCGCAAGGTTCGAGGCAGAGGCCTTATGGTTGATTCGATTTGTTCGACTATCGGACAGCAATAAATACACAAATATTGGCACATGTTTCTGGGGAAAGTCAACAATATACATCGATAAATACGGTTCCCGAAGAAGAAGATGCCACACACTATCCAGTAGAGTTCTTAGAATCCCTTAACACACCCGGTCTTTCAGCACACAAAATTTGTTTAAAAGTCGGAGTGCCAATAATTCTTCTCAGAAATTTAAGTCCTCCCAAACTTTGCAACGGCACTCGGCTCATAGTCACCAATCACCAACAAAACGTCATCGAAGCCGAAATCTTAACAGGTTGCGGCGCCGGTGATGTTGTTTTTATTCCAAGAATTCCTCTCATTCCCAATAATTTCCCGTTTAGTTTTAAGCGTGTGCAATTCCCCGTCAGCCTGTGTTACGCCATGACCATTAACAAAGCTCAGGGCCAGACATTATCCGTTGCGGGGGTGGATCTTAGTATTGGTTGCTTTTCCCACGGCCAACTTTATGTAGCTCTTTCGCGTGTGAGCAACCCTAGCAACTTTTTTGTGTACGCTCCAGGTGGTTCCACCGCTAATATTTTATAAAGAGAAGCATTTTCTTAAATAAAAACACAAGTTTTTTGGCAGTTTCTTACTAGGAAAAATCACCAGGCCTGGTCGAAAGATTCCCCCTTTTTAAATGAAGGTACAACTTTTCTAAGCGACATATTATTGTTTTCCGACATCCATGCGAACGAAGTCGCGGGCACAGCTAGTAATATAATATATTCTGGTTTTTTAACTTACATGCTAGCGTTCCAGCAGAATAGTATTTATTTTATTTATGTGTATACAATAAAATAGATACTGATACAACATATAATACCTATAACATTTTTGAGTACAAAGGTACTGTATATATCTTAAGAAATTACTTCCAGCAAACTGCGAAAGGAGAAATATACACAAAAGTATATGAGAACAAGAAGAGAAGCATAAGATTTTGACATTAAATATTATCGTTAAATTATCTCTAACAATTCTGTCAATTAAAAGACAGACATAGACTGAAGAGGTCAGTTAACAATAAATAACAAATGACCTTAGACGATATTATTAATAAATGATTCACCGTATAAATATGCTGAATATAATAATATCATTATAATAATAAACTAGACAGTTAGCGCATGTGCTAGCGATCAGGAAATGCCCTCGATTGGATAGATCGATGTTTGTGAGTCAGTCTGTATCCATTATATATTATATACTCTACTTATGTCTGTATTGGAGATGCTCAGCGCCCTTCTGACTGCCGATCCATTGCGTAGTTTAGAAGAACACCGCGTCAAACAAACAGATACGAAAAGGGACTTTAAAATGTATATTATGTAGGTACATAATATACATTTTAAAGTCCCTTTTCGTATCTGTCTGTTTATTATGTATCTATACCTATAGACTAACTGCCGCGTTGGTCTCGTGGTCGCAAGCGCGACTGTAGAGCGTGGGGTCCTGGGTTCGATTCCCGGGTCGGGAAAAGTGTTATTGGATTTTTCCATTAGGAATTTCGTAGTAACAGCCCGGAGTTTGGAAGTTGGTGGTGTGATACCCCCGTGCCTCGGAAAGCACGTTAAGCCGTTGGTCCTACGCCTGATCTCTCTCCGGTCGTGCCGGATTACCGTCCCATCGGACTATGAGAGTGAGGGAAGAGAGAGTGCACTTGTGTCTGCGCAAACACTTGTGCACTATAATATCTCCCGCGCAGAAGGCTAGTCTCCGTTGAGATTGGCCGCCGTGGCCGAAAATACGGTCTGGAGGACTATTATTATTATACCTATAGATACATAATAATGTATATTAATGTATAAATAGACTAGTTCTTGTGGCTTAGTTATAGCAGCTGCACGGATCTATCGATCAGGTTAAGCTACGCTTGCCGGGGTTTGGTCCATCTTTACATACCACGACTCCTCCGCTCGGAAGGCACGTTAAGGCGTTGGTCACGGCTATCATTCGTGGATCATTGACAATCGGTACGGGCGGTCAGCAGCCCGAAAGTCAGATAACCAGTGTTACCAAGGGATCTAGGGAAGGCGTATTACCCCATAGGTAACTGGGTTGTGGTGTGTGGTCAGAAATTCATCTCTGGTATGAATTTCTGAGATGCAGAGTTGATCTAGGCAGATGATATTGATGTATACATAATGTAGACTGAGCGAGTAAACTTTAACAGGGGGCTGTTACCTGCTTATGAATTCGTTAGGTCACTATCTGGAATTTCTCTGTAGACGAAGCAGTATCGAAAAGCAATCAACATTTATAGCTTTCTTTGCTAATCTATCGGATATTTTTATGTTTCAACATCATCGTTATTTCAGCCGAAAGGAATCCACTGCTGGACATAGGCCTCCAAGTAGTTCCTGTTATGTAGTTGCTTTTGTTGTCGACGCAAGACGTCCCTAATGATTGCCTACGCAGGACCAGTTTCCGTGGCTCGGTTATCGAACAATATTCCAATGTTATGCTGTAGAACTTATAGGTACAGCCAACCACACGTGCATGATAACAATTTGACTTTGATATCGCCTTAACTTTGTAGTAGTAAGTTTACGTAGTTCAAGCTTTAGGTACTGCATACTGTACTCTTCTTTACGATTAACTAGCTCCTGCCCGCGATTTCGTCCGCGTGATTAACATAAAATATATCCTATGACACTCGGCAATACTGTAGCTTCTCATTAGCACAGCCATTAGTGAGTTTTCCGAATCGGATAAGTAGTTCCGAAGATTACCCTCTACATACAACTCACAAATACCCCTTCAATTAGTATAGATAAGATAGCTTGATTATATTGAAATATCTAGAGAAAAATATATTTATCTGTAAATAAATAAAACACATATGAATTGGATAAGTGTTGTGTTGTCCTCGAGTTATAGGTGCACTTACGGAGGATAAAGTCAAAGTCAAAGTCAAATAATTTATTTCAAATAGGCACATATATGGCACTTTTGAACGTCAAACAAAGAAATAGAATTGATTCTAGTTGCCCCTTCCAAAAGGTAGTTTTCGTATGGAGAAGAATGGGCAAGAAACTCCATCGTTACTCTTTTAAAAATGTTTTACAATATTTTGTATACATTAATTATATAATTATATGTGAAGACGATGCACCTACAATAAGATTACTGTACTACGAAAGGTAAAAAGAATTATAAATGGAGCAATAATGAATAAATTAATTACCAGATACATGGTGCTCACATATTTACAAAGATTGTAAAAGTATACGATATTACAATAGTCCTAACATTGTTACAAGTAGTACTAATAAGTCAGTGCGTGAGTTTAAGTAATGACAGAGTGTAAAAGTCTATGACATACAAATAATAAATAAAAAAAAACTAAATTAGCTATCAGTTTGATTTTGTCCAGACACTAAATCGTCCTATGGAGCAAGACCAGCATGTTTCCAAGCATTCTTATCTTGGATATAATCCTCTAATTTGTAATAAGCTTGTTTACAAAGTGTACTTTTTATATGAGTTTTAAATTTTCTTTCATTTAATTGCAATATATCACAAGGTATTTTGTTATAGCATTTAACGCAGTACCCCATAAAAGATGTTTGTACTTTAGCTAATCTGAAAAATGGTTGATCTATTTTATCTTTATTTCTAGTATTAAAATTATGCCTATCACTTATTTTATTAAAAAGATTTAAGTTTTTTCTTACATACATAATATTCTCATAAATGAATTGGCAAGGTACCGTCATGATATTAATCTTTTTAAATAGTTCCCTGAGAGATTCGCGGTGACAAAGATTATAAATGGCTCGATAAACGGAGAGAGAGTCTCTTACAGACAGGAGATGTAGCGTTTATTACAAAATATTATTACAAACAACTATAGATGTAAATAAAGCGTTTTAAACCAAAATCCGTGGTTTAAAATACAATTTTAAAACGGTTTTTAAACCACGGTTTATGGTTTAAAGCTGTAAATAAATCGTTTTAAACCAAAATCCGTGGTTTTTAAACCGTTTTAAATTTGTATAACACGGTTTTTAAACCACGGATTTTGGTTTAAAACGGTGTATTTACATCTATACAAACAACATAATATCGACATAATACGTGATGTATTCATTTGAAGCTAGTTAATTCAGTATTATCTATTACCTACTGGGGAAGCTGACATTATCGACTACCGAAAACTAATCTGTAATTTGAGAGGACATGGCCTTATCAACACGCTAGTTGGCAGGAACATTTTATAATATTATTTCTATAATTAAGCAGTGTGTTGTTAAACTATTAATTGGAACCAAATGCCTCTTCTGATACACAGACGAAAAGTCGCGTACATGGAATGATAACACGTGCGCTTACGCTTTTAACTACGAAACAAGATTTTTGATTTAAAAGAGTATCAATGAAGTTTCTTGCCCATTCTTCCCGAACGTGAACGCTTTGGAAAGGGCAACTAGCTTCATCGTGACTGCATAATCAGCCTATAATGTCCCTACTGCTGGGACACTGGCTTCCTCTCTGAGAGATAGAGTGAGCCATAATCCAAGACAGGGGCCCAGTGCGGGTTGATGGATGTTAAATGTCTTCAAATTGTTGGTTCTCGGATAGTTTTGAGAGCAGTGGTGATGAAATTAAATACACAATACATAACATATCTTTGTAGCTCACGACCGTAAGTTGGAGCCGATACCTCTCGAATCAGATTCGCGGAACATGACGCCAATCAGTACAATTGAACTACTGCAGTTTCGCTGCTATGATTTGGCGGCGGAGGTGTGCTACCGACGTCAATCCTCAAGCTAAGATGCTAAGCTATCTGGAAGTTGCTAGTGAAGTTTTCATTTCATTACAAGAATAAATCACAACACAGGCTCCATCATAAATCAAACAGGAATAATAATCACGCGCGTATGATTCATTAATACTGATTCACTGTCCGAGCATGTCACAGATAAACATTCGATGTATATAATGTCCTGTGCCAATGTCAAATATAGGATAAGCACGCGTTTGTGATGTTAGTTCAAATATTACATGGGTAGGTAATGGCTTATGAAATTGTGTCGGGTAAGTTAGTCAAAACACTGTTCACCGCTGTAAAACACTTCTATTCATCCTTATTATGTATTTAATAGGCTCTTTTGACAAACAATGGGGCGAAAATGTAAAACTGTGTAGAAATGCAACAGGTGGTGTAGAAATCGAAACTAAGATTGAAAAATCAATAAAGATAGGTACCAACTAGTATTCGACAATCTTCAAAAAACTCGCTTTAAAACAAACCAACAAGTCCCCTACAAATACTTACAACCTCCCCTACACCCTACGTTATTAAAACTTGTACCAGCGATCAACCGCAGCTCATGGCAGAAAACGAGTACCAACATTCATTCCGAACTTATGCCCGTTGCCCGCAGCACGACTTATCGCAGCACAAGTTTCAAGTACATGTTCGTTCATCGCCAGCACCGAATTAACCTATTTCCTTGCGTTAGAAACGCACCGAGAATTGGACCACAGTCTGAATAAGTTCATTATTATATACCTACTAGCTGTGCCCTGCGGTTTCACCCGCGTAGGTCTCGATCCCGTGGGAATATAGGGATAAAACTTATCTTATGTCCTATTCATTCCAGGTCATGATCTACCCGTGTGCCCATCCTCTCCTCTCTTCTCAAGAGTAGGGAAAGTCGCGGCGGGGCGGCGCCGGCGTCGAACGGTTCGCGTATTGCATTTTCATACACGTGATAACTTCGAAATTTAATGTCCGATTCGAATGAATTAAAAATGATTTTACTGCTACATAAATACCCTTGATGTTAAAACTATCTATTTGAATAAGAATTAATATTATTTTGATAAAACTCCTTCGCGAATAATGCATTAATTTCGAACAAATTTGATTACCATAAAAAAGGTTATAGTGAGTCAAACTTAAAAGATGGACATATGCTGTCGCGGACTTTTTTTTAACTTTTAAAGAGGAACAATTCCATCATACATGATATTTACGTAACATAAACCGTTTACGCAGCGCACGCAGCGGAAGCTCTCTTTCCCGTTTTTGCAACATATTTCATTTATGCTCCGCTCCTATTGGTCGTAGCGTGATGTTATATAGCCTATAGCCTTACTCGATAAATGGACTATCCATCACAAAGAATTTTTCAATTCAAACAAGTAGTTCCTGAGATTAGCGCGTTCAAACAAACAAACAAACAAACAAACTCTTCAGCTTTATAATATTAGTATAGATTAATTTATATAAGTACACATGAACGGTGAATGAGAAACAAACGCCGTGGGTAACAACACTTCCTTGAATGAAATCACTTTCTGCGGTTTGCGAAGCATTTTTTTTTTCTAAAAACTTCTTATTTCATATACGTCATATATGGTACGGAAAAGGCTAGGCAGATCCATGTAGAATGTGTCCGATTTCATTGCGACCGACTATTTCTAGAGAAAATAATGTAATTAGTATAATTCTTACCAAACGACTGTAGATCGAAAGACGCAAGTATTTCGAACTGTGTTTGCATCATCGTCATTCTCCTGACCTTATCCCAATTTATTTTGCGTCGGCGCAACATGATGTCTTTTTCAGATCACATCTATCAGATCCTATAACGTGCAGAAAATAGGATAAGTTCCCCATCGCTTTCTAGAACAGCACCACAATAAAATTAATTATAAGTATTAATTTTGTCTATTTATTTACATCAAGATACATTACCTATACCTAAATAACTTTCAAAAACACGTTATGTATGTACAATTACATATATAACAAAATTAAAAAGAAAAAAAATAAAGGGGAGGGCTCATTGAGCATCAAAGAACTCGTCCGCATCTCTATCAATGGGAAAGGTGCCCAAAAGGCTGGCAGCATTGCCACGTTGAATGGCAATGCTGATTCTTTGGGCTAAAAATAGGCCAGCCCTCTGGTCACGTGAAGAGTCGACCAATCGCTTAGCGATGTCCCGAAATACTCGATGAGCACTCGGACCCCGCGGCCCAAATGGCAAAACAGTGACCGTTCACGGAAAACGCTTTTTCAAAGTGATTGATTTTGACACAATACATTATTGTACCAGATACTATTCATATCACCCCACTTTCGTTCACCTTGTGTATAAGTACGTAGGTCTATACCATTCCTATGTTACACCTTGTTTATACTAACACCATAGACGTAGGAGAGCATTGCTATGCGGGCGATGACGTAACATGGGGGATAGCCGGTCCCCAAACCGTGTCAATTGTATCACACACGGATTAGAAACTAGTGCTGTGTTGGACATTCGACCCAATGTCGGAATATTTGTGTTACAAGGTTTATTGGAAACGACAGGAATTTTATCCAACATAACGATTGTTTTAATATTAATTTAGCTAGATTCGTCATACGTGAAAAAAATGTTCCTTTCAGTTTTGGCGTTTTCGATTGTATACCAAATGTTGGACGAAACGTTGGGACTATTAATTAAACGGGAACATTAATTTCGTCTCTGTTCGTGTGAATCGTGTGTTAGCCGATAGGCTACCTACATAAGTGAGTGATGGAAATTCAGAGCAAAATTAAAACTTATATGTAGTAACTACGATACGTAGTTACTGTTCGTGGTATACATGATTATGACAATCATGTAGGTAAATATGGTTCATTTAATAATTACCTACTATGTTTTTTTGGAAACAAGCTAAAAATACGTAGGTACCAAAAATACTCCGAATATCACCTGTATTTCGCTGCTTCGGTTTAAAAAGCGGAGCATTATAGCCCAGCAACAAAGTTTAAAATATAACCATATTCCCGGTACAAAGTTAATTGATCGTATCGAAGAACACTCAGTCTCTATCCAATAATAATTATACAAAAGTAATTGTTTATTGAAACATCTTCTTGGAATCCAAATCAATTGATACGGGTATCCTCAATTTATCTATCAAATAGAATAAACCAAACGACTAAACTTTCGGAAGAGAAATATACAAATTAAATAAATTGGCTTAGCTCGACTCGTATCATAGAGAAGGAACAAAACCATATATTTCTACTTATTTTCACAGGGCCCTAGTATGTGTTTTCAACTAACTATGTACCGTTTTTTTTTTCTTGATTGTGGGAAATCATCAAATGGAGATCGTTTGATGATTTCCCACAGTAAAAAAAAGGCCGGAGCGGAAGGGCGTGTTAGACTTTTACTGACTAAAACCCACCCGTATTCCTTCAGTTGCCTGTTGCCAAGGTCCCGGTATCCCTTTCGGACTTTCCCGCAACCCTGACAGGCAACTAACTATGTACCTACTATAAAAATACAACACCAGAAAACTAGACGATGACAATATTGTCATCACTGTGTCTAGTTTTCTTTTATTGTTTTTTTTTATTTTTTGTGTATTGGCACCTTGCTGTTTATTAATGTAATTAGTTATTATTTAACCGTGTTTTTGTATGTTGTGCTGTCTTTTGTGTGCACCAAATAAACGTTTTATTTATCTATCTATCTAAAAAAACAAAAGTAATTATTATAATCAGACTGTCGTATGTGGCAGAAAGGGCTCTTTCAATTTAAGCATTTGATGACTGCGGCGGCTGATGGCGGCGGATGGTTGTTTATTTTTCATAAAAATTCTATTCTAGACTTATGAGCGTAGAACGTAGGCTATAGGTTCCGTTTGCTAACCTAATCAAAGTGATCCCGAATAAGCGGTCGTTGCGTTCATAGGTCATTCATTTGTTCGGAAAATCGGAAACCCGCGTGACCGCGTCCTAACCAAAAGCGATCATCGCGCGAGACCACCATCGACGCGATCATTTGTATGAATGATGACGTGCAAACGCTTGATAGATCGTGTTAGTACGTCATATTTAAATGAAAGAGCGCGACGATCGCTTTTGGTCAGGACTCGGGATAAAAGAATTCAAGCGATAAAAGTTGCAGAAAGCTCAGCAGACAATTCAAATAAAATAAAATCCACTTGCGATAGATTAGTGTAGGTCATACATAACGAGTCTTGCAATAATGTATTACTCCTCGCTTGCTTTTCTCGGAATTAAATGAAATGCCAAGTTCAAAGCTAATAAGCACAATATTCTCACATTGACATTGCTTTCGATGGCTGCTTTCGCTCGATCGTAACAGTAACCTAATTAGATTTTATTCAATGTTAAATTTCATTTCACACAGAAATATGGAAATTCAGAAAAACGCAATGTTTTGGCTTTGTAGATCTTCCCTTTCAAACCCATATTATTTTCCAATAGCTTTCTTGACAATTTTATGTTAGGTACGGTAGAATTGTTATTTTCTCAGCGATTGGCGACCCAAAGTCGAGTACATTTTTCATAGAAATTATTTGACTTTATAATACAGCTATTTTCGAAACTCTACAAAGACCTACAGGGTTATTGAATAACATACTAATGGGTAACATACTCACAATCTCAATGTCTTTCAATTTGACAGTTCACAACTTTCATTGCGTGCAATGGATTATGAATTTCCATAAAAATCATCTCAATCTCATTTCCAGTATAAGTTGACCTCGCATTGTACGGAAATCCTATACAATGCGAGATCAGCATAAACTGGAAATTTATAGCTTGATGTGTAGCCGTGTCTACCTATAATTCAATTAGCTATAGTGATATTAAAAACCAAGAGTGGTCGCTACTACTACTGGGCGTAAACCGAACTGACAGAATACGGAACACCATTGACGTAGGCAAAAAGGCTGCCAAGCTAAAATGGGATTGGGTGGGTCATGTCAGCCGCATGCAAAGCAACCGCTGGGCAACAGTCTCCTAACGGTGGGTGCCTGAGTATGGACGGCGCCGCCGAGGCCGGCCCTGGAAGAGGTGGCGAGGCGATCTAGACGCGTACTGCAAGGGTTGGATCGAGGTGGCCCTGGAAAAGGATGTTTGGAAGGATTTGGGGGAAGCCTTTGCTCAGCAGTGGGACAGTGTAGGCTAATAATAATGTTTCACATCAAATGGCAGGTAAGGGACGGGTCACCCGTTCTAATATTAAGGCCATCTCCGACGGTCTAACGAGAGAGATGATGCGACTCGTGTGTCGTGTATTTGAAGTTGACACGCCACACACAATGCCTGCCTAACATGCGTCTATTGCAGGCTACCCACGGAACCGTGACCCGCTTTCCTTATTTTTTCAGTCTATCTCAGATTGACTTTCGCATTGAAAAATATGGATAGTTTCTGTTTTCTATTGAATTTATTGAATTTATAATGATTCTTGTGGCCTCGTAGTAGTAGTATTTGTGGTGTTGGATTATGGTCATATTATTCAATTATTTCATGAAATGTTTTTGCAATGCTTGAATGGAATTTAGCAATAAATTGTCTTTCTCATACTTATTCAAATTTTTGTTTAAGCTGATTTTTTAAATGTATGTTAAGGATGGCTTACGTAACCCAAAGCGATGGAAATACTTTTACTAATAACTCGGAATCAACGGAAGATATGATCTTGGTCCTAGGGACACATAATATCTAGATATCTCAGTCAAGTTCTTCTTTAAGTACCCATTTACAAACAAGCGGTCATAAAAATATGTTCAAGAATGACTTAAATAAACATTAGTCATTGGTGTGTACGTTGGCATTTTGCAACACACTGACTCATGCGTACCTGCGAAGGTTTGCATTTAAAATATGTTTTAAATTAAGGTTCGAAATTTTCGACCTAAAACGTCCTTTGTCCATGAGAAATTTCGGGTCATTAATGTCCCGATACCTGTTTTATTCTGGTCTTGGCTGTCATTCTTAAATTATTTTTAATACTTTTGTTCATCCTGTTAGGTACTTAATTGAGGAGAATCAGTCCCCATGACGAATCGTTTACTGACCCTCCGTTTTTAATATCTATCGAAAAATAACCAGTTACCTTCTGCAAAAACAAGTAAAAGTGTCACTGACTCTGGCAGGGCTGCCATCAGGGATTTTAATTCAATACGATATCATAGTCCAAGAGCTAGATCGCAAAGTTTACGCGTAAACTCTTCGATCTAGCTCTTGGACTATAGCTTAAAAATCGAACTCATTATATCTTCTAGACTAAGACCCGAATAAATCTGTGACTCGGCGACTGATTCCGACTAAATTTGGGAGAAAACAGATGTTCGCTAGGTGCCCTAGTTTTTTAGGTATAAATGTGGCCCTGCTGAGGAGACTCTCCAGATCGGCCACCTATAAACTCTTATATCTTTTGAACCAGTGACCGACAAATTCTGATATTTAGCGACAAACGACAAATTAGCGACTAATTTTTTGTGTAATCAAAATTAAAATCCTTAGTGGTGGCCCTGCCAGAGTCAGTGACACCAAGTAAAAAGAGTCTGGGATAGTCTTCTTACAACGTGCACCCTACCCTAACGGCGTAACACACTTTAAATCACAATCCGAGAGATTTTGAAGGAAATTGCTTTAAAATTCATCGGCTCAGCAATGTAAATAAATCAATGAATGTTGTTGAACTGTCAAAATTTATAGCCATTGTCATTAAAAGTGCTGTTGAAGTGAATCTGCTGTCTATTATTACGTTAGCTAAGATTTAGCAATAGATTAAATCGCCTTTCAGCTTTGTTCTTGAATTATTAAAGACCTATATCGTAGGTAGAACCTGCTGGCGCCAACTAGTTCATTAAAAAATCAACTTCACGGTTTTTCGATCGCTCTAGCCTTGCTGACAGACTAGACCTAATCGAAGTCCGTTCAATTTTTAATTGTTCCTTGTATTTATTATGTATATTTTTGTCTACAGGTAAGCATCGACCACGGTTACCTTTGTTTCCTACTAGGGTAAGCTTAAACGTAGTGCATGCGTGACTTGAATTTAGATTTGTGGCACGCTGAGAAGATTCATAATTTCATAGTTCACCCAGATTTTGACCGATGGCACAACTATGGATGTTAATAATATTGCATAGAATTGTAAGTGGGTTATGAATTTGTGATTGCGACTGACCCCAAAATTGTTTGTACAAGGTTTGTCCTACGGTTAGGTGTCGACGGAAAGTGCAAGGTTCTTATTTTTTTGCATTTGTCACAAAAAATCTTAGGTAAAATCATTGGTAAAATTCAACATTAAAGCGGGTAAATCCAAGAAAAAAACTAGATATAGTTTGCAGTTGTCAGAAATAAAATCCCAGTTCTTATTAATATTTCATTTAGATTCTTAAATTTGTTTGTTTAAATTGAACGAAGGACGGAAAAGTTCTATGAAATCAATGTAATGTGTGTCGTGTGGAGTGAAGGGCAGCGATTTTTAAACGGCATTAGTGACAGTAGTTAGAAATGACCGGTTGCTTATGTTCTTCTAGGTATTTATGGATTTAACCACAGCATGACAGCACGAAGACTCCTCGGCGACGCTAGAGGCGCCACTGCCAACACTTTCCAGACAACCAAACTTGTCACCGCTAAGTAATAATGATGCAGCGAGGGATCAATCGAACGCAATTATTTCGCAATTACGTATCGATTCCTCAGTGCGCCCTTATATAGCGATGATGACAGAAAATTTGCGCTCAACGCACACTCGGCGCCACGAATTATATTCGTATTGCCGTAACAGTGCCATGCCGGCGCGGCGGTTCCGTGAGCTGTGGATGCAACCTTCTTTAGAAAATATTGCGGAATTTGAAAAGGTTCGTTTTTTTGAGTTATGTAGTTCGGGGCTAAGTAATAACAACCGCACGGGTCGATCCATCAGGCCAAGCTATGCTTTCCGGGGTTGGTCCATGGATGGGTGACCATTTTTACATACCGAGACTCCTCCGTAGCTCGGAAAGCACGCTCGTGTATCTTTGACAGTCATTACGGGACGTCAGAAGCCCAAAAGTCTGACAACCAGACTATTACCAAGAGGTATCGCAATACCCAATTACTGGGTTTTGGTGGACAGATAGGCAGTCGCTCCATGTAAAATACTACTATTCAGCTGCATCCGGTTAGACTGGAAGCAGACGTAGATGGCAGATTGATTGTTTTGTTGTTATTCGTTTTTTATAAATACTGCTTTTCCTGATACGAAATCGAGTAGTTAGCCATGGATTTAGCTCCAATTACGTTTGTACATAGTGTTAATTATTTAGTTTTCCAGCAGAATACCAAGAGTTTGACGTCATCATGAGCTCTGCGTTAACTGCTATCCGAATCTAAAGAGATTAGATTTTACCCAACAAAAAACTGATGCAAAAAATGTTTATTAAATTAAAAAAAAAAACAATGTTGAATTTATTCACATTCAGTAAAAACGCGAAATTATAGATCACCCATTGATATACTAAAAAAGGTCACCTTTATTTTCAAATCAGTAAGCCGTCGAGAATGACACCCACGATGAACTTTGCAACCTGATCATAGTAATTCTGGCTGGAACAGTTTAACATGAAATCCAGCCTACTTCGGATCTTATCTTCTTCCGAACATGGTTGAAGTTTGCCTGCATCTAGTTTGACAGATAATCGTGAGTACAAGAATGCATTTTAAAAAGTTGGCATAGTGTTGCGCTGACCTTGTCGGTTCGTCATGCAGTTTGATAGTAAGAACGGTATATGACTAACGGATGGCCATGAAACACTTGTCTTGTTTTAAAGTTAGGTACGTATATCCGTTACAAATGCAATAAACATTGTTATTTTTAGTTATACCTAAACTGCTGAATGTATGCACTGTGCAGTATGAAGTGGTATCTTTTTAGGTAGGTACCGAATTGAAAACATTAAAAAAAATAGATACCCACCTACCAAGATGATAAACATCAAAAATTCAAAATTATTTAATAAGTAAGTACTTATCTTTATTTCAAAATTACAAAAAAAATACGAAAAATTTAAAATTACAATAGACAAGTTTTTTTTATGAATTTACAAATTGGACTCTCTTTCGAACCTACTCGCGTGCGTTCCTACTTTAAAATTTGTGAAAATAAATAGGCAATCTAAAGTCTCTACACGTTCGTCCAATCTTAAAGATAGCACTCGATGTATGTTATACGTTTATTTACAAAGACGCGCTGAGATACGCGTGGAATTGCGCCAGCACGAGGATATCCCGTTCCAGACAACTTCCTATAACTCAGGACGTAATCTGTATTTCTCACAGTTCGAACTTCACTTCAACTATTCTAGATGTTATATTTACTCTAATAATACCCATTGATTTAATATGATAGGACGCAGCACAATAAACGCAAAAAATAAATAAATTTATTTGAACAACATGAACATCAAGAATATTCTAAAACACTATAATGGCCTGCATCCAAGTATCCAGAAAACAGAAGATGCTTCACATTTTTTCCTCTGCCATAGTCTATTGTTTTGGAACAAGAGTCTCTGTGGATTTTGAAGGTGAATTGTGGGAAGAGTTCGCTGACGCAGTGCAGTTCCACATGACCAGCGTACTCTCCATCAGTCGACATCAACCTCCTATAGTCATGAGCAGTGTACATATGGAACCCGTAAGATCGGTCCCCGATGATAAAGTCCTTATACCGATGCCAGTGTTCCACTATTCTCTCTACTACACCGAGACGAATATCTCGATGCCGGTCTTGGGTTCCGTAAATGCTGTAGGAAATAGAACGGAACAAACAGTTACCATCCCCCCGAATAGATATCACTCTTCGCGCCATTTTCCTCCTTCGTCTTTTAGGCGAATTTCTTCTCGACTTCTTCCGGTCGATCCTTCGGTATCGGTACCGACTCATTGGTGATATTGCACATCACTAGTCGGGAGTGACAAATAGCGGATGCTTATATTTTTTGCGAACCCAGCTTCTTTTGGGGCCTTCTTGAATAACGTTATTATAGCGAGTAAATGTGATAATATTATTGTCGAGTTAGTTTTTAAAATTAGAAAAAAAATACTTTATAATTTCGCGGCCATATTGAAATAAAAACGCGGATCATCTAAGTTTGACAGATTTCCTATTTATTTTATTTTTATGATGACGTTATTTACGGACAGTCTTCCGTATTGATTAAATATGACAGCATTGACACTGATTCATAATATCCGTCATAGTTTAAAAAAGACGAAGGAGGAAAATGTCACTACGAATTATTGAGGCAAGTTTATGTAGAAAAGTATTTTGAATTAATTTACGAAATATACGTTTCCTGTTAAAAAGAGGAATTACCAATTACCATTTGTAAGAACTGAACAAATGTTTTTATATGAATTATTTATTCGATCTAATCATGTTTGCGGGGCCAATGGCCAGAAATCGCAAAGATCTAGATGGAAAAACTTTACCCTCCTTCTGGGGCAGTCGGGTAAAAAGGGGTGGCTATTGCCAAGCTGTCAGACACAAGATAGGCTATTAAAAAAAAAATATTGAGGTTCGCCACCTACCTATGGGACTTGCACATAACTGGCGACATGTGGGTGTACTATAGGTAGGTACATCTCTGCCTAACCCTTTGGGGAAACAAGGCGTGATGTTATGTTGTGAAAAATGTAGTGTCCGACCGATTTTCAGCCGAAAACGAAAAAGAAGCTTCAGCTTTTTAGGCCGAAAAAAAAATCCGAAACGAAATGATTTAAGTAGACATTAAAAAAAAATTGATAAATTAAAATAAAACACGATAATTCTAAGAATACAAAATTCCGTGTATTTCTTATTGTATTGATTCACCTGATATTGCCGACCTTTACAAAGTAGGCCGAATGACGTGCGATATTTGGTATATGATTTTCTGACCTTCGACTTGGCCGAAGCTTCGGCTGGTTTATGGCCTGGCCGACAGCGAAAATATGGCCAAATCATGATTTTTTTGGCCGAAAATGTCCGAAAACGCCGAATCTCGTGAATCTCTAGTTTCCTCATCCATTTATCATCTTAATGTTTTATTTTGCTGCAAAATTCTGACTTAGACTTAGCTAGTACGTAAGTAATAAGCAATCATTGCTGGACTGGCATTTTTATAATGATCACGCTGCCGATGTCGAGGGAAATAAGTGGCCGCGCTGTTTGTAGTTTTCGCAGATAGAAGCCCGCTACTGTCCATTCTTCTGACATTTTCCCTTTAGTAGCAATAGCACCCTGTTATGACACCCAAATGTGGTTGATTATTTTACTTTACCATCATCAGTTACGTAGCAAGTTTCATGTTCCACGCGACTGCCGTCTGGCCTGTGTAACCCCAAGGGATGGTAACCTCATCTATTCAGAATAATCCTCGTTTGACAACTTCGGCAATATTCGGTGTGGTTCGGCTTTTCAAAACGTATTATAAAAGAGTGTAAGTAACCAAAATGGAATATTTAAATTAGTGGTATTTGTTGAGGCACGCGTTATAAAAACAAAGGTTCCTTCGATGTATTGATCTATAGTCGTTAAAATTGAGAACTTGCCTCGAATCAGAGAATAGATCGCGAATCACTAAAATATTTTCTCTCACAGCCAACTCAAGTAGGTATATCAGGAAGGTTGACCTTGAAACGTGAATTTACATAGAAATAACGTATTGTTACTCTTATAATAATCGTGCTAGCCTTAGGTACCTTCCATATTAAAATTTTGATAAAAGAAAAAAATATGGGACCATATTTTAATGGACTGGAGACCATTGTGCGCGACGGCTCCTATTATATAATGGGACATTACGCCATAATAATGCGACATAAGCATCTAAATCATTTGAATCAGACGGCGCGTGTGAATGAACTTAGCTACTCAATGTCATTCGCGAAATCGCGAAACTGGTCGATACGGATTGACAGTGACCTACCGAATAGTGATACTGTGTTCGGCATTCTTCGGTATGTTTCGGCTCTCCGAACTCCAACGAATGCACGTTTGAAGCAATTTTTTTACGTGGGGAGGTCGGGGAGGTTCGGGCAGTTGAGCTCACCCGAATTAAAGTTTACTTATTTATTTAGTTCGTAAAGTATGTGTGTGTGGGTAAAATTGTATTGGAATTTATAGCGTAATGTATGTGATAGTAGATTGATTACGAGATAAAACTGAGAAAATATTGATTGGGACATGAAGGTTGAATTTTATGGAGATAGCGTCTGTGCTGAGTATTTCAGTACTTAATTACAAAGAAAACTTGCTTTATGAGATTCTGCCCGATGGGTGCAGTGACTCAAGTGGCTGAGCTGGTTTCTACCCGCACGAAGAAATATTTTCTCCAGGTGTTCACAAGCACGCGAGATTGCCTGTTAGGTACCTAAGTAATACTTTCGAGTTTCGGTAAGCAGATAAACAGATACAAGTAGTCCGCGGTCACACTACGCCAATTGCAAAATCTGCGATAGTTTCAATGCAATTATGGTAACTGTCCGAAAATTGCATAAAAACTGCTATTTTGTAGTTGTACCAACTCGCAGCCTATCAGCCCATCTGTGTAGTTACACTGGAAACTTCGATGATCGGGGCATTCGCTTTTATTCGATCCATTGAATTTCCATTCCGATGTCATGTGATCCGATGTGGTGACTGGCGTATGTAACCTAATAGCCACGTTAGCTTGCTCTGTGTAAATAAACGGGGCAACTTCCCTCGATTAAAACCGAACCTATATTTCCCCAACAGATACATCTTTGCCACGACAAAAAAAAACTCGTAAATCGCGCCTATGTATCAAATTACCACAGATATACAAGCTATACCAAAAATAATGATGAGTAGTCCGTAGTCCCCAAACCGGTACGAATCTCTCGCCTCTCTCTATCTCATTCGATCGGAGAGGGATGGAGCATATTAAGTCCTACGCTTTCTGGTAAACGATGAGGTAACGTCTGGTAATATTTACCATTCGCTCCCAGATGGTTTGTGGTCTTTATAGTGTTTATAAAGTGGGGTAAGTAGAATTCTAGGTCAATTATGACGGTAATGGTAGAAGGAAAATTTATTTAGAAATGTCAAAATGGAGGAGGATTGGTCTTCAGGCATAGCAAGGAGGTTGACGCAGTTTAATATCACTGGGTGATCGCTGCACTACTCCCATCTAGCCTCGTGTTAATAATTTGATCTTAGTTAATTTCTTGTTTAATGATTAAATAAAATAAAAATAAATAAAATTCATTTATTTCAGGTAAATATCACCCATAGCCAGACATAAAAATCTCAATAAAACAAATTAAATTAAAAACATCAAATTAAATTAAATAATTAAATCAAAATAAATTAATAAATAACATCAAATCAAATGAAATAAATAGGTACGTAACTCAAAAAAACAAACATTAAAATAAATACACAGTCAAAGGAAATTACTGTAAATAAAATTAGTACCTTCTATCCGACACTGGTACAGCAACATGTCTGGTGGAACAATGTCGGATGAAGGGGCAGTCCAGCCTTCCCGCAATCAACGCCAGAACGATGTTGGGGCTACCCCGTACCCTACGCACCAAGGACGCAGCACGCTTGCGCATGGTCGCATTAAGAAGAAATGTCTTAAGGTCCATCGTCCGATGGAAAGAGATATTTGCTGTGCAGAATTTACGTGTATTTTTTTAAATGCCAAAACTTTCTTAGGTTTCCCTGAAAAAAAGCATCACAAATCCCCGCGACCAGTCTCAACAACAACCTCGTGTAACTCCATACAACCGATATCTTGACGCGTACTACTCGCGATGATCACACAATCGTTCTAAAGGCATTCCACACGGTATGACTCACCTCTGCTAAATATTTATGTATTTCGTCCGTTGGCATGTCTTGATAAAAAGTTTGAATCGTGTTGAAAAAAAAACACAGGTTATTACCATCCGTTGAGTTTTAAATTTAAATTTGAATTCACGCTTGTTTTCCTCAAAATGGTCAGCAGAGGAGTTACTATACGATATTTAACTTTCAGTTCACCTCACGGGCCGAGCCTAGTGCCAAGTAGGTATCGAACATAATTTCTAACTCCGAAACATTTGGTGAAAAATTGTCTTTAGTGAGTTGTTTTTTATGACAGCTTCCTATTTCTAATACAAATTGCCTTGCTATAGTCAATTCCCGAAAAAAAAAACAATATTTTAGCCTACCAAAATCTGAAGTCAATTCCCAGTCTGAATCCAATCTACGCGGCTCGTGTTCCGCAGAGTTGGCACTCAGGCTACCCCCATATATCCACCAGAAGGCGTTCCAATTTCCAATTTCACTTCATCTAAAGAACCTGAAGTCCTATTTTTGATGGAAGATAGGCGCTTCGCTTTGTAAGTCGGGGCCGATTTCCAGCGCGAACAAATGTTTGTATCTCTCTGGATACGTGATGTAGCTAGAAATGGTACATGGAACTGACCAGGTGCCGGGACTGACTGACTGACGGGAGTTAGACAAGGCCGTTAGCACCATCCCGTATTTCAGTGGAATAATGATGTCATTAATACCTCATAATACTCTACCCCTGCACCCGAATTGCGTAATACACGATTAATCAGAATTGGAATCAGTTTGAAACAAATGTCTAATCTATTGCTTCATAATTTTGAAAAAAAAATATGTCTAACAACGTACCTAAATAACGCAATTAATGTTGTTGAACTGCAAAGCTACTATCAATACTTCACCCATGGATTCAAAGCTTGTTAAAAAAAACACGCTTCAGAAATGAAATGATTGTGAGAACTTTGTTTATGAAAAGTATTTTTCGGGATAATAAGTCTTATTTGTTGAGACAACGCCGAAAATATTGCGTCATCTCATTCATAAATTAATTTCTAGTTATATAAATTATTATCAGCTACTTACCGCTCCGGACCACATAAAAAACTCCACTGTTACAAAAAGATAGTCTCAAAAAAAAGTGTAAGATACCATTAAATCCCATACCCACAATTCTGCCGACCCCAAATCCAACCGCTCGCGAGTTTCATCAAAGTGAAAGTGTACCCAAATAGCCGGTATCAACCGTCATCTATTTATTTGAAGGTCATTGCCATTACGTAACGCTGTCACGTGTCGGCCGATGTGTTGTTATCTATGCTTATTATGACACTGTGTGTCTCTGTGTTCGTCTGGGGCACAGAACTGTCGCTCTTTATGCGGTCTGTTGGTCCCGAACTGTAATTGGTCTGCGTGGGTTGCTGATTGGTCTTCGAGTCTCTTTTTAGCTTTCTGAAACCTTATTTTTATTAGTGGACCGACTGTGTTTTAATTGGGTTTACTTTACCTATTGGTTCCATACTCATCATACAAAACTGGCAAACAGACAGCTGTGCTGCTGCAACTGCTGGGGTGTCTGTTAGCTGAAGAAGTTCTTCCCAGCTAAAGCACTAGGAAGTGGTAAAGTTAGGGCGTTTTGGGCGTTCAAAATTTACTGATTTGCAGCCTAGAAATAAATGACTTGATATTTGGGTCTCATATGGCAATGGAGTTAAACCTCCACCTACCCCAACCCCCCCTTAAGGGGTTATCCCTCCTAATCTGTTGACAATCACATTTCCTTAACAATATTTTGACATCCTCTACAATAAGAGAAGTTACAGCAAACTGAGAGTAAAGTGCGCTTGCCGAATAAGATCCTGAGGTCACTTGGACAGTTACTTTTATCTCGTCAAACCAAAATTGAACCCTAATTGCGGAACACTTTCAATAACAATCCGAGAGTTTTGAAGGACATTGCTAATCCATTGCTTCATAGGTTTGAAAAATTCGTCTGCTCAGCAACGTAAATAACGCAATAAACGTGGGTGAACTGTCAAAATGAAACCCATTGAGATCAATTGTCATTTTATGTGTGTTACGCTATAAATCCGCTTGTTAAGTAAACTATTAAAATAGACTGAATGTTCACACGGCTACACATCAAGCTATACATTTCCAGTATAAGCTGATTTCGCATTGTACGGAAGACCTATACGATGCGAGATCAGCATGTACTGGAAATGTATAGCTTGATGTGTAGCCGTGTTTACCGGTCCCATTTTGACGTAGACCTTACTACCTATCGAGTATCATGCGTGCACGTTGATAACGTTAACCTATAAGCCTTTAAGACCGTTTCAAGGTAACAGGTAACTAAACCTCAGGGCAATAACGACTCTAATTACATCGCAGGTGAGCCTCTCCAGGGTAATCTAGGCTAACTAAGCGGATAACCTGCTTCCGTTGGTATGAGCTGTACAGCGACCCTGTGAAATTTGCGTTGACTGTAATAGACGGGTTCAGTGACTTATGGGTTCAGCGTTTAGATTTTGTAGCTAAAGGATCGCCTATCAACCACGGTATAGCTTGTCCACTCAATGACGTGCCCCACTACCGCATTACCCATATAAATCCGTGTAGTGAATTCTTTATAACAGAGTAGCTTTAAGAAAAAAATCCTTCGTAGAGATTTTTTAACATAAAATCACTACATGTTATAAAACAAAGTCCTCCGCCGCGTCTGTCTGTCTTTTCGCGATAAAACTACTTCACCGATTTTCATGCTCTTTTCACCAATGGGTAGAGTGGTTCTCGAGGTAGGTTTTAGTATATAATAACCGACATCAACGTGGGCAAAGCCGCGGGCATCAGCCAGTTACTTATAATACAAAATGATACAAATTTTGACAAAGGACCGGGAGGAAAGTTGTTTCTAACCCATCACCTTGTAACCACATGTAGGCCATAGGTGGTTACTTATCCGTGGTGGTAACCGTACATTCCCACCCCTGTAAGCGATAATGTGGTTTACAGACAACGCTTTAGGACTGACTTTCCACTAAAAGCAGAGAAAAGGTCTCGTCTCTCGAATCAAACAACTATTTGTTTAGGTTAGTTTTGTGTACCAACCTAAACACCTTGCTTTTGCCAATAGCTAGCTAACTACATAATAAGAATTACTAAAATGTTTCTGACCGTGATCTTAGATTAGATATTAAATATAGGTAACATAACAATCTTACAAATACTGTAATAAATGATTGATAGAGTAATCACTAGGTATCGATATATCGCCTCTCATGTGTAATGTAGCTACGTTTCCAAGAGAGATATCGATAAACAGCTAATACTAAAAGCTCCCAGGAACGATGTATTCCTGGTACCTAGATGAAACACTGTTCCACGCTTTGAGAACTTCAATATTAACTCGATGCTATTACGAACATATTGGGTTTCGTGGTTTCGACACTCGTGGCTTTACTAAACTACTAGAAGAGGTAATTCAAAACGAAATGATTGAAAGTGCATGGTAGCCTGATAAAATCACTTGATTTATCCTAATTTCCTGTATGAGTTATTGACCCAAAAATATAAATAACAGACTCATAGGGTTTCACGTCGTCCTGGCAGGGTTACAAGAAAGTCCGAAAGGGATACCGGGACCTGAAAGAATACGGGTGGGTTTTAGTCAGTAAAAACCTGACACGCCTTTCCGCTCCACCCATAGCGGAAGAAGTCAATAGACGATTTCGCACCCTCAAAAAAAAAAGGGTTTCACGTCGTACATCAATCGCAGCGCAGTGAATCTGTGGTCTGGTACTGCGACTGGTAGTGTCCTTGCCAATAAATAGGTTACTGCAACTAAAGTGTCATGAGACTGACTGATTGAGCGGTGGAGTGGAATATTGCACTAGGGGTCAATGCCCGGACAGTGTAATCAGAATCTAGTGTAAGAATCGCAATTGTTGGAGAAAAAACCTATTTCGTAATACCTATGGTTTCGATGATACTATTTTCGTTCCAAGTGCCAGTCGGACTCGCACGCGTGGGTTCCGTACCACCGTACAATATTTAGTCTTGTTTCTTGTACAGGGACCCTTTTTATTTTTTCAGATTACATAATCTGTGAAAATATCAACTGTCTACCTATTATGGTTCATGAGATACAGCTCGCTGACCCTAGAAATATAAAAAACTCTTTCCTATATCTATGCCGCTGACAGACAGACGGGTGGACGGACAGCGGAGGCTTAGTAATAGGGTTCCCTTAGGCACCCATCGGGTACGGAACCCTAAAAATATCTATCAATACTTGAGGAGAAAATTACTTTTGAATCTTGTGTAAGTGTAAAGTATTTATGCTCGTAACTGTACGTAGGTGGACGGAATCTAGTATGATAAAAGCTAGACCATTCTAGAATGAACCCGATTGTGGTACCTACTACAAGCATTAACATAACATAATCACCCTATAATGTTCCCACTGCTGGGACACAGGACAGGCCGTATCCACCACGTGGGTCCAGTGCGGTAGGACATGTCGGTTTCCTCACTATATTTCCCTTCACCATATTCCCCTTCATGGTGATGAAATAATTTACACGAAGTAAAACTAACCCACGACCTGCTACGACTACAACTCGTAAGTAGCATTATTCAGTCTTATTTCTATTCGCCCCAGAGGATTATTACCTACCTACTTATACTAATAGTTGGAGGTAGATACTTAAATCTGCCTAGCCTTTTACCAACTATGTTGGGGCCGGCTTCCAGTCTAACCGGATGCAGCTGAATACCAGTATTTTTAAAGCGACTGCCTATCTGACCTCCACAACCCAGTAACTCGGTAATACGATACCCCTTGGTCAGACTGGCTGTCAGACTTATAACCCTAAATAATAATAATAATTTTGAATTGATAAGTTTTCCCGTGTATCAGTTCACATTCACGTAAACGCGACACAATTGTAAGCACTGAATGCAAACGTTACCAGGAATTCGTTCGAAGTTACATCGAATCCTATATATTGGTTTACAATAAATAAATGAATGAACTTGACCAACAACGACCTGCTGGAATGGAAATATTTACAATGAGAAACAAAATGTACGTACTTTGTTTTTACTTAGTAAAAGTCGAATTAAGTGTACCTAGATTAACTTATATGTAAGTATCGTTGTCCAAAAAAACTGTCAAACGTTTTGCCGGATAAAACAGTTTTTTAATTGGTACACAATTTAAATTAAAGTTTTCATTTCACCGTGACATTTCAATTACTATTAAAACAATTCTTTCAAACATATTTTGCTTGATATGTACAGAAATGTTAAAGTAATTGATGATTAATTAATTTCATGAAGGTATGCAGTCTGTACCAATAAATTAATGAAAACATGGAAAGATATAATTTTTAATTTCGTTTTCTGTTGTCCTAAAGGGCAAACCCACTTTTCCCTTCTTCTGAGTTATTACGACTAATTGCTTCATAAATAATAAGAACAGTCGTTTTTGAAGACTTTCAATAGAGCTTTAAGTTCATTAGAAGTTTTTCAAAAATTCTAAGAATTACCCAGGTTTTTTCTTTCAATTGGAATAAACAACTTGTTTTGAGGTTCGAGGAAAAAGTACCTACAACGCGAACGGAAAAATGTAGGTATTCTCATTTTCTTACAAGTAGGTTTTTTCTGGATTGAAGGAAATTTTACTATCAGTGTGAAACTACAGAATTTTCTAATGCTCCGCGGTTAGAATTATGAAGGGCAACTTAAATATTTAATTCTATTTCGCACCAATTTGTTCGAAATCGTTTAAAAGTATGGCTTTATAAAAAATATCAAGCACAAACATTGAAATTTTATCAGATTTGAAGTTCACAAAACGACAGATAGGGCACTTACATGGAAATTCCGGATTGGATAGTTGACATTGAAATTGAAATTCACGGAAAGGTCGCTTTTTAACGCTGCGCGTGGATGTCAACTATAATAACTAGATTTTAAATGCAATAAGCTACAACAAAGTTGTGAGAGTATTTTGTTTTTTTTATATAATATACTCATGTCCTCTCGAATAGCTCTGTGCCTAAGCACAACGTTAAAAAAGACAGGAATAAATAAGTTTATTATCTTCACCATTTCGAACAATTGAAATAAAATGAAATTGTTTATTCATTAAATAGGATAACGGAATCAATTTAACACGTCATATTAAAAAAAAAAAAATAAGCTAGATGAGGTCGGCGTTTCCTATCTGACTACTCTGAGAAGAAAAGCCGAAACAAACTCAGAGGTCGCAGTCTCTTTTTAAGGTCCAGACATAATCTTGGTCATATGAGGACCATGTAGATTAATGTCTGAAATGCTCTTTTAAGGAAAGAACCACACAGATTTGAGTGGATCTGTCCAGTGTCCAGTCAGTGCAAGCATTTGTCAGTAACCGAGGAGCTCAACTCAGAGCCTAAAGACCTCAACGACTCGACGAACAATACCAAAAAAACGACATTTGGGTAGTAATTAACCATCCTAAGCAACTTTCTATAGATCATATAATATAATGTATGCAAGTATCATAGTCATAAATCTTTATTTATCTCAACATCATACTACAGTGACAAGCTTATTTCGTAGGTACTTACACTATGACTAGTAACTTTTCCAAGTTACAGCGGTGAAAACATAATTAATTTAAAAAAATTAACCGCGTCGTGACGACAACTTATCTGCCAACCGTACCTACATCTGTCTACGGCGTGTGTAAGGGTGCAGTTTGAGAGGGGACCCACTGATTATTCCACGAACATTCGGGAATCCACGTGGCAAGTAAATCGTATTAATAACCTTTTCATTGATACTTGTGCTCATAATTGACAGAGAGCAAATTGTACGCTCTCGATTTATGTTGAAATGTTTTGCTGTTAATCCAATTGTTTTCTGTTCTGTTCATATGAAATACGTGGTTAA
The DNA here is from genome assembly GCA_947363905.1 of Lithophane semibrunnea. Taxonomy (NCBI): domain Eukaryota; kingdom Metazoa; phylum Arthropoda; class Insecta; order Lepidoptera; family Noctuidae; genus Lithophane; species Lithophane semibrunnea. The sequence goes on along the minus strand of OX376186.1, from coordinate 1,637,741 downwards.
TATGTTTAATTGAAAGTCCGTGTTATGCGTTTATAAAAGTTGTCTTTGTAGGTGGAGAGGCAATTAAGATCAACTTTTTTAAATGTCTTCTTCTTAAAGTGAGAAAGAAAGACTAAAATGCTAAAAGACTAATATTTCACTCGAATGTTTGTCTTTTCTCCGCAGTTTCCATTATTTCGATCAGTAGGATTGAAATATACCATATTTTATACCGAAAACTGCCAGGAGTACCAGGCTAAATTTTAAATTTAAAACGTGAATGTAAAATAACACGTCATTTCGTTCATTACAACACACAATGTTTGGATCGTTTGAGGTGATCTCATTACGCGTCAGATGCAGTAGTGGTACTTATTCTGTAAAAATCTCACCGTGAAAACATAGGTGAAGTGAGCTTAAAGCGAGTATCACTCCGCTTGACGCCAGGGATTGACAGCTCACTTCACCTAATTTTTCACGGTGAGTTGTTTACAGAATAGCAGGTTCCAGCGTGAATTGAAACAGTTTTTGATGGATATTTGTAAAATTTAATTTCCGCCTTACTAGTTTTTTTTGTATAGAATCAAAGTCAAATTATTTATTTCAAAACGGCACATAAAAGGCAATTTTTAACATTTACAATTTTAGAATGGGAACGAAACACCACAGTTACTCTTTTAAAATGTTTGCGCATGTCTTGGTCTTTGATCCTCATTTTAGAACCTACTATATCAAGTAGGGACATGTAGATACCATATATACTTACCCATAAACAGAGGATACCTACTGGATACTTGGATGGCTCTTCTACTTTGTTGTAGATTATTTCCAGGTCAATATTATTATGAAACAGAGAAAGAGAGAAATAAATCCTTATAAGGCCTTGAGTAGTGGTGGCCCAGTAGTAACAGCCGCGTCTTACGAATTGTAGCTTCAATCCTGACAGGCGCTTTACTTTGTGTAAATTATTTTATTACCACTGGTCTCAAAACGGTGAAGGAAAACATCGTTAGGAAACCGGCATGCCCTAGAACCAAAAATTAGAAGACATGTTGCTTCTACCAACCCGCACTGGGCCCGCGTGGTGGATTACGGCGGAGTGCGACACTTCCTTTCAAAGAGAGGTGGCTTGTGTCCCAGCAGTGGTAGCACTATAGGCTGATTATGGAAGACTTTTCAATCAACCGTGGACTGTGGTTGACTGAGTTGATTACTCAGTCAACTACAGTCCACTGCTGGACATAATCAAAATCTAAAGTCATTTGTTCAAACTAAGCTGAGAATCAGCACTTTTTGCACGTCAAAAGAAAAACAACCGACTTCCAAAAAAACACTAAAAAGTGAAAAATAACTTTAATTTCGGAAGTCGGTGTCTTTGGTTTTGAATTTTAGTATGTTTCCGCCGACCTGCCAAACAAAAAAAGAATCATTTTTAGTAATGAGGCGCTTAAGACTTAAGTTTGCAACGTACAAATTGTAAAGTAATAGTGTAGGTACTCATTGTTGAAGAGCCTAATAATAAATAAATAAATTCTGTTCCCGATACCGGTGGGCTACTACTTTTTATATTTTTAAATGTTTTATATATTTTTTTATTCTAATATTTAAAAATATAATTTATATGTATGAAAAATGAAATAAAAAATAATAAATCATTAAATCGATTCATAATGCCAATTATAACTAATTATTAATTGATTTTCATTTTCATTAACAAGCATATAAAAATAAAAACATGCGAAGAATAGACGAATTGAGAATCTCATTTTTGAAGTCAGTTAAAAAGAGACTCTCGAGTTAAAAAACTGCATCAGAAATATAGAGTTACCGAATGGGCAGAGTTTCCTTTGAAATCCTGTGTTATATTTTTCCGTACGGCCGCGGGGTGGATAGGGGTCGCCTGAATGTTCAGTGGTCCATGTAAACAAATAGGAACGATTTTGATGAAGCGGGCAAAATAATAAATATTGGGTTGCATTTTAATTGGGTGTAATTTGTTGAGCAGCATTCGGAAATTAGAATACTTTCGCAAATACAGCTACTAACAATTAGTAGGATCTTTTTAGTATTTTATTTTGTTAAAACATTGATTTGCGAAACTACCGAACGAGCAATGAAACATAATTTCACAGGGTATTAAAAACTCCTCTCAAATCACTGTGCGGATCTAGAATAGTTTCACGGAAAAACTAGGAAAAACTCTTTCAAACATGCAGCAATTACAGAGGTAAAAAAACGTAGAATCATTGCGTCAGAATTTTTTTTGAAAACATAATTATGCTTTTTATGATACCCGTTTGAAGTAGACAAACTAGAATGCCATCCCCCGCGTAGGACGGTTGTCCCCTTTAAGATGATAAGTGGTCAAACGACCTAAAGAGCCACTCTTTAGGTTGTTTTATATGATCGTCCCTGATCAGCAGTGGTGGTGGCAGTTTTGCACTTTCGAATAGTCATACTTACGTGTCAAATCGATTTTTGTAGGTGCCACACCTTTCAAAAACTCACATGGAGCGTTGTGGTGTTAAAATTGCGTGAATTTGTGTACATACATACATATCATCATCACGCTTGTATTCTCCGAAGGGATAGGGGCAGAGGTGTACCCATAGGTGTAGACCAACGTATAAGTCCCATGTAATAGGGGGCGAGCCTATTGCTATCAATCAGTTACAAATCCAGACTCCGGGCTGCTACTGAGCAATTTCAGTCGTAAACACCCAATAACTGTTTGCTAGACCCGGGAATCGACCCCAAAACCTCATGCTCGGCAGTAGCTGGCGTGCGCCGCGTAAACCAATAGTCATATGAAAACAATAATTACAGAATGAATACATTGTCTATCTGGATTACCATAGTAAGGTACCTACTTTTAATACCGGCCGTACGCTCTTGTGGCATATTTTTTGAAATCCACGTGCGAAAGACAGTGATTTTATAAAAGTCGATAAGTAAGTAGGTACAGCCTGTTCCCCTCAATCACGCCACTTGCACTAAAGGTAAGGGCAGGGTCTATTTATAACAGGAAACACGACGGCACGCCATTACAGTAGGTACCTATGAATAAATAAGGGCTTATTCTGACTAAACCTTTTGCTGACGTGATTAATTAGCGCGTTTGTCCCTCTTAAGGCTGCAACTATTTACAGAGCGTTTGGATTAGCCTTCAGGCTGTCTCACGCTATTTTTGTGTCTCTTCAAACTTTTCTCTAATGATGTTGAACTACTTTTTATGAGGACTGCCCGCGGCTTCGCTCACGTGACTACTGGCTGTTGCCCGCGACTTTGTCTGCGATCAAGGATAAAAATTAGCCTATCTCCTCAACGTCATGGTCTACACAAAGGATAACTAGAATCAATCCTATTTACTTGTAAATTTTGACGTTCAGAAGTGCCTTCTATCCCACTAATAAATGATTTGACTTTGAAATACTAGTCAGAAACGCGCTAGGAACCTCGAAGGTCCCGCCTTACAAACCTACGGGATGAAGCAGCCAGAGTTCATCACAAAAATTAAAATCATGGCTTCAAATATTATCGTCCGTACAAAAATAGAATTGTATTGTCTAATTAGAGTCAAGATGGCGGCTGGGCGCATAATTAACGTCCACGGCACGATGTCTGTTAATTAGAACTTCGACGGACAGAAGGTATGACATGAGAATATTATTAGTACTTATGAATTTATTAGCAGGACAAAGGTATGCAATTTATGTAAAAGTTACACTTATCTCGTACCGGCTGAACTTACTGAAGTCGCCCAGCGCTGGGTAGTCAATCACACGTCTAAGCCTAGTCTTTCCCCAATAATGTTGGAGTCAGCTTCCAATCTAAACGGATGCAGCTGACGGCCAGTATTTTACATGGAGCAACTGCCTATCTGACCTCCATAACTATTTACTGAGTAACACGATACTTACCACTTGGTAAGAACAGGCTATCAGTCGAGTTCTTCAATTTCGGAATGGACTGCAGTTTCAGAATGTTATTTTCAGTTTTGACTTCAGAAAAAAAAGATACAGTTCAAGATAAAGTGCTTCCATTGCTAAGCTGATATTTTGTTCAGCTTGCTAAATTTTATCGAAATTCGTTCAGTGGTTTAGGGATGAAAAAGTAACATACAGACAGAGTTATTTTCGAATTTATAATATTAAAAAACTTTTTACAAAAAAAAACAACAAAAATTATAAAGACGAAAAACGAAAATTATAAAGCAACGACACCGACTTCCGAAATTAAAGTTATTTTTCACTTTTTTAGTATTATTTTTTTGAAGTCGGTTTTTTTTTTTGTAAGAAGTTTTTATTTTCCACTTTTTAGTTGTGGTACCTACCCCACACCAATTCGAATACCATTACCTGCTATGTAAATAACAGTGACGGAGTCAACGAAGATAATAATATCATCTGCATACGCAAAGTGGGAAAAATACGTAGTTATTGAAGCTAACTTGAAAACTATGCAAGCAAAATTAATAAATTTATATGGGACCACCTCTGAAGCATGACCTACCAAACAAAAAAAGAATAATTGGCGGAGTAATCGCGTAACATACATACAAAAAAAAACATACAGACGAATTGAGAACCTCCTCCTTTTTGAAGAAGTCGGTTAAAAAGTAAATATTATTCTGGAAAAATATTTTCCTTTCTAAAGACTTGTTATCGAGGCTAGTTTTGCTTATAGTATATTATAAACAGAACTTGGTTTCCCTTTAGAAGTAAATAAGTAAATAAATAACTTTCCTAACAGAACGAACTTTTTCTTAGAACTTCTCTGTGCTCAACAAGAAATATTACTGCTTTTAATACTGCATAAAAATCTATTGAAATATGGAATTCAGATCAACGCAATGTTTTGACTGTGTGGGTCTTCCCTTTCAAAACAATATTATTTTCCAATAACTGTCTTAACAATTTTGCGGTAGAATTGTTATTTTCCCTGCGATTGTCGACCCAAAGTCGAGTACATTTCATAGAAATTATTTGACTAATACAGATATTTTCGAAACTCTACAAAGACCTGCGGGGTTATTGAGTAACATACTCATGGGTATTGGATAACATACTCACAATCTCAATGCCTTTCAATTTGACAGTTCAACAACTTTCATTGCGTGCAATGGATTATGAAATTATTCGGATTGTAAATTATTGTACAGGAACTGGATAACTTGATTTTATTCTCTTTTAAGGCATTTATGCTTTCTTTAAAAAGGTTAATTTACTGACATCTAATAATTGAAAAGTTAAATTTCACGAAAGTGTTTGACGCAATTGGGTGCTGCTGTAGCATAGCATGTAGATAAGTAGTTATGTGACTGGTACCGAAAGAATAAGATGTCAGTCTCACGCGCACGAATATGCACTTAATCAAATTCAATTGCCAGATCTCGTTGCCTTTTCACATCCAATTCTACTCAATTATACTCCTCATCATCATTCAATTGACGCAACTAGAATTTGTTAAGGACTTAAATTTAAAAGCGAGGTGTCTTTTGTCATGAAGCCGGGGTAGGTAAGGCAGAAAGCAAACACCAGCAGGCGTAGCATGAGCACAGTTTTGCCGACGGGAGAGTAGACAAAAATGACTTTTCCTGTAGACAGTAGACAGTACGAGACGGCAGCAAAGTAGAAAGAGTCAACTGCACTTTTTACGAAATTCACTCTTTTACTTAATTCGACTCAGAATTCTTTATTTTATCATAGGATTTATCGGTTGTCAGTGTGATTTTGACAGTAAGGATAGAAAACTTTCTTCCGAAATAGTCTACATATAAAAAGACCTAGACAAAGATCGATAGAAATGAAAGACAAAATGACAGATTGTAGAAAGATTTCTTCAGTGTATGTCAAAAATGAAGAAACGAAGTGTCACTTTGTATAGAAAAAGCTATGTCTATTCTTCGTAGAGATAGAAAGCGCCATGCTACGCCTACTGCCCGGACAGCCAATTTTAAAACGAATCCCGGAATTTAGCAGACTATTTGCAGAACTGAATCTACTTAGATGTAGTATGAGCTCGGAGGGACAGGGTTTATTAAAGCTAAGCTAGTTTTAACTTAGGCATTGGTTCTTTGGGGAGCTAAATATCAGTATCTAACCTAACCAATGCCAAATAAACAATGCCTAAAACAAATTATCGAGACCGTATTTCAGAATACGGTCTCGATATTTTGTTTTTCACAAATGCTCTTGGTTTATAGTAATGCACAATATTCACACTTTTATGCCCGCTTAGCATTTTGAACTTCTAGTTATAATGCGAACTTATTTCGACCCGCTCCCACCGCAATCCGCTCGTCGAATAAGGGCGCAGCTTCTAGAATATTCTCGTCGAAGTCGTATGATCTTTTGAAATTAACCCTGTGATGTCCGTAAAGAAATAGGGATTCTTGGACAATTTACGAAACCTCTAACTTCGCCCCGAACCCTATTGTTTTGATTAAGATATTATAATTGGGAAAGTGAAAATCGGGATCACTATCCAATTTTGTTTTTAAACCCTCCTGGAAAAAAGCATCAGGCGTCCTGTCAAAAAAATAGGTCAGATTTTTCGCCAAAATTTCACAAAAAATAATGGCAAGTAATTGGTTTTTCCGGAGTTGGCCCGCATCGGCAGTGCAAATATTTGTACATCGGAAATAATTGGACGGATCGGTTCATATAATTGAAACCTTAATGAAACACCAAAAATATTGTATTGTAACAAGGTGTTATTAAGTTAAGTTTTTATTTTTTATTTCTGCTTGAATATAGTTTTGAATGTCTTGTTGATATTGGCGTGTGCTAATTACTATTACGGCAAAAAAAAAACTAATATAATACCTAAAAGCTAGAACAAGGCAATTAAATGAAAGCGGAAAAATTTCTAAAAGTCGTACAAAAATGCATAAATATACTTCAAGCTGACACGGCACTGTATTGCGGTAGGCTGCTTTGCTCTGTATTCACGTCGCCAAAGTCCGCTTTTACGCTTGGCGTGGCGGTGTCAAAACCAATACGGCTCAATTTGTACTAAAAGCTGGTCTGTAACAGCTAATCAACGAGCACTTTAAACAGAATGGATGTTGTAAATTCGTTTATAAACCTGACGATAGAATGGTTGGTGAGCAGTTACACTATGGTTTTTGGTGGGCCAGCTTTGGTGTATAAAATGCCTGAGTTTTTGGGAGCATAGTCGACTAATGAAATGGTGTTTTAAGTCCACTATTGCAGTCAGCAATGATCCGTAGTGTATTATTAAAAATACGGCTTATTTTTTCTACAAAAAAAAAATGGTTTAATATGTACAACTTGTATTTTGTAAAATTCAACCTTAACGGTTTTATTTTAACGCTATGTGTTAATGCTTACCTACAGCGTTTATTTATCCATCTTTAAATAATTTCAGCAGCGAGCCATCTGAACACAGAAGCGCTAAAAGCAACATAATTTTGTAGCCCTACAAAGTATTAAATGGAGACTAATGACTAAACAAACATTAACCGGCAGCAATATTGAATATAAAAATATAGTACATTCGGAGCCCTCAAGCTGGAAAACGCAATCAACTCGGTACGGCACTCCCGATAATTTAGCATGAAACTATCATCGGAAATCGGGAACCAGTTAAATTATGCTGAATAAATTCTCTTAGTAAACACTACTGGCTCGACGGTTCAATTTAATTACTGTCAACATTACCTATCTATAATAACAGAATATTACTGTCCAACTGTTGGGCAAAGGCCTCTTTTCATACAGTGAAGGCACGAGTATTGATCACCACGCTTGCATCGCGTAATAGGTTAGGCAGAGGTCAGCTATAGTCCTACACCCATATTCCGCCGTCCTTCGCAACACAGGACTTCATGCTCAGCATTAGTGCTTCCGACCACTAGTCCAACGAGGCTGTTAAACGGTTCCTTCAGAGATTACAGACGTGATAATGATATGAATTTGAAAAGGTCATATTGCTACGGGCCATCACAACTCTTCATTCAACATCTAACTGTAGGTGTATTCACACTATCTCTAGTGGATACATTGATAATGTAATCTCATGCCGTTGACCCGAGGTCGTAGACACCTGAGCCGAGATGTCTGGCAGAAAGGCCAATCTTGGAGATAAGCGATTGGATACCGTCTACGAACGTGTTCATGTGCTTCTCCTGAGTGCTGGTTAATTGTTTCTGCACTGATTGACGATGGGCCTTTACATAGCAGCTTGACATAGTAGTTTACGGAGCAGCTAGATCCCTTTTAGCTAAAGGGGAAAGGGGATATATCCGTTCCACGCGAGAGCAAGTGAATTTCATTTAATATTGAGTAGGTACAGTGTGGCATATTCAGTTAGTTATAGAGGCTTACTCAGTGGGTGCTGGAGATGAAGGCTCTTTCAAAGACGAGGCTTAGCACTGTTCCATGGATAGTACGGTTTCCGGAAACAATTCTTTGGTAATGTTCTTGCGTTATTCGACGCCTCCATTCTCAATAAAAAAAATGTATTTCATACTCTTATGCATTCCTTGAATCGAAGTATCCAGAAATAACCAACAATAGTCATCACCAGTGATCGGAATAGGAAGAGCTAATGTGCCTAAAGTTCAAAGAACAGAGACAAAACTTCCTTACGACTAAAATATTTTTCGGGACTAATGTTGGGATTTCGGGACATCACTTAAGTACATTTAATATAAATGCTAAAGTTGTGGAGTAAAATTAGATGTCATGAACTAAAATTTAAACCAACACCTCGACTTCAGTTGCAAAACAATACTGTATCTTTTTTATTTTCTTATATCTCGAAAATGGTATGTCCTTTCGCAAAAATAATGAAAATTTCGACCCCCTTCATAAGTCCCCTAAACCCTAAATACTTAATATGGAGGTGAATTTTTTTTCATATTTTCATACAAAAATTTAATAAATCCATAAAAAACACGTCGACGCGGCAAAACGTAAGCGCTTCCGGCTCAAAAAAAGTAGGTACCAAGTGGAGTCACGATTGTCAAATTCAGTTTCAGTTGTGTCAAAATAGTTTTAAATTTAGAGATTTGTTTTGGCAGAATAGTGATTATGAGTAAGATTCTCATAGTAAAAAGTAAGGAATTTTAGTTATAGTTTAGTTCGGTGTAAGTACAAGAGAATCGGCACCAGTGGCATTTGCTCTGGTAATCAAACTGCTTGGTAAGTTTCTGAATTTTACATGACTTTTAAGACATTCTAAACATTAAACTATTCTTAATTAATTTTCCAAATTCAAACAATTTTATTCAACAATTTATGGAATTTTATTTAAACAGTTGTTTTATATTTTAGTCCGAGCTCAAATGTTGTACTCTATGTAAAATTGTTTTTTTTTTTACCTTTACCTTGTTAGTTATATAAAAATTAATACTGTTATGTAAATAACATTAGCTTCCGCGCTTACTTACATAGCTTAAACGAAGATTAGGAGATTACCTTTATTTTTTTTAAACAATAAAAATCGTGCATACTCTTTTTTTTAACAGAAACAGGAAATGAATTCGATACTTGTTTTACTTTGTAACGTTCCGAAACCCGGGACATCAGTCCCGAAAAAATATTTTGTCGTAAGGCGTCTCCACTTTGTCTTTGTTCTTTTTCGAAGTTTAGGTAGAGTAGCTCTACCTATTCCGATCACTGGACATCACTCTAAGATTTATTTATTAAGATGGTCTTTTAATATTTTCCTGCGCATTCATTTACTGAGCAGATCCACGAGCTTTAATTCTTTGAAGCATCATGGCGGCGGCGGCGTGGCGGTCAAACGCATGCCAACTTCATTCCATCCATTCCCCTGATAACGTTTGCTTCCAATTCTGTTATCTGCAAAACTTAACATCAATGTAAAAGCGACTGCTCCGTGACTCAAGTCTTTAGTTAATAATAAAGTTGTGAATTTTGCAAAGTGCTCATGACATTCATTGGTTCTCGTTTGATCGATTTGACAATGAGGTCGGGACAAATGGTGCGTGACCTCTCTCCCTGCCAATTAAATAGGCTAGCATTTTTAGTCTGGTTGTCATATGAATTTCTATTACAAATTAACTGGTTTGAGTATCGGTGATTTATCGCCGATCTAAAAGCGTCAGGTGTACTCGCAACAGAGTCAATGTAACATGAACGTGGAGGAAGCAACGGCGTCTAATGAAAAATGCGTGAGTTTCTAGTGAGTTCATGTATGTCTATGGTACTGTCTACCAACCACTCTCACCATAGTCCAAGGGGTTTAATTAAATCCCAGCTTGGCCACTTAATAGTCATCTCATTTGACGTTAGTGAACCAGATATTGACTAATTGGATTTACCGGAGTAATTATGGAGAAGCTATCGGGATAGGTCGCCATTAATTTATAAACTATTAAGGGGGATGCGTTAGGTTGGCCCGCTAAATTCAAATTTTCTTACGTTTTTTGCAATTTGCTGGTCAGTATCAGGTTGTATGTTGATCTAAATATTATTAGCGCTCGTAACAAATGAGGATTTACTGAATTATAAACATTAAAATCAGCAATACAACTCTCTAAGCTCATGAAAGTGTATTGAATGACTATTTCATGAAATCATGACATTTGGCACTTTCATGAACTTAGAGAGTTGTATTGCTGATTCTAATGTTTATAATTCTGTAAATCCATATTTGTTACGAGCGCTAATAATATTTAGATCAACATACAACCTGATACTGACCTGCAAATTGCAAAAAATCTAAGAAAATTTGAATTTCGCGGGCTACCCTGCTGTCTAGGTGTCTATGGTTGATAATTCAATGTGTCTGTACACATTGAATGATTTGAACTATATGGAAAATAGAGGGATATACTTTGAACTTAAAGAAAACTCAGCAGTTTAAGGAAATAAAGTTTACCGCCAAAACGATCATAAGTTATGAATGACTCTTCCGAGCAATAATAAAGTCGGTCTAGTTACATTTTCCCGATAACAATTTCTTACATATAATTATATTCACGTTAATTTTCGCAACCCACGCTAAATAGGGGGCCTACCACCACCGCTTACAGCAGTATTATTTTATTATTACTTCAGTGTAGGAAAGAGATGAAGCTCTACAGGACGTATAGCTCCAATTTTTTCCCCCACGAAGTAAGATTAAAATAATACTACGGTAAACGGTGGTGGTTGGCCCCCAGCACATTTATTATTTTCACCTTATTTCTCCGTACGTAATATTAACTAAAAGCCAACAATCTCATAAATTTCATCAAGCCGGACCGCTAGAAAACGATGTTACTTCGCCCTAAGTGAGTTATACTCAAAGAGCTGCCGTTTCTGACGTTTAAAGGGTTGCTGCATAATTGAGAGGTAACTGGCGGGTACGCTCGCGTCAGTTAAAGAAGTTAGCTAAAAGCCCTGTGATGTGATTCGAGTTAATATGGACATCGGGTAACATACTCTTGATGGTCTTATTTATTTAGTCTTGTAGATAGGATTGAGGATAGATAAATTATTGTAATTTTCAACAGTTTCATCGCTTTTTTTCACTCCAATCAAAGGGTACCTCGCTGTAAGCGCTGTGGCGCTGATTTTCAGTAGTTTGTCGTTTTGGTGATTGGCATATCCTACTAGGGTCCATATTTTAGCAGACGGATGGTGCGACAGGGCGATGAACTTATTGACCTGCGATAAACTTATTGGCTTGTGTCAGTCATCATGATTGATGACATCATATTAGTGCAAAACTGAGTACCTATAACTACCTAAACCCGATATATTTTTAGAAAGTAAAAAGTTGTTGATTACACTTAAAGTACCGCTGTATCAAAGGATCTTCATGACTAGCACATCAAATGTATTACGAAACATTTTTACAGATTAACCCTAAGAGTGTTTTCCATCCCCGAAAGCCGATTTTCAGAACACGCCACTATGTCTCAACATACCTAATGTAATGAAATAAATGTTCTGACATAATTTAATAAACTCATAAACTTTGAACGGTTTAGTACATATATTACGTAGAAAATTACTTTCGTAAAACCTAACATGAAACTTGTTTGTAATGTTACTTAAAAGTAAATACATTATTATGTTTTAGGTACACCTGAACTTGTAACCATATTTGTTGAATGTACTAGAATTTATTCTGTGAGTGACTAACATGGAAAATGATTCTTAGCGAAACTTCTGAAAGGTGATATTCCTATGTTTTAAGAACACGGTGACCGATGAATTCTCCATACAAACGTAATACCAAAATCATTTGCAATTTGAGAATATTTCCACCATATTGTGTTGTTATTCGGATTGAGACAGTATTTATATAGGCTTCTAAATCCTTTTTTTTTTCAAAAACCTACCTAAAGTAAAGTTATAGCGAATTGAATTTCGAACATTTTTACAGCGTAAATGACATGTTTTCATACTGTTTTTTCTGTATTATAAACAACAATATTTGTAATATTGTTACAGCAGAAGCACAGCCTATATTATCAAGTTACAAATTATCGATAAAGAATTGGAAAAAAATTAGGTTTTCATTAATCATTTTTGGTATTACGGAACACATCCAAATTTCTCATAAAAATTCAATAGAATTTTATTCGCTTCACGCGTGTCAATGTGTGGTCGTGGTAGCTGTCTGTATCGCTCCGACAGGCACATTAGCGTAACGTGCCTCTACTACACGCGGGGTTTGTGTGGGATTCTTTCGGGGTGTTTGTTATCTTATCAGTGAAGTTTTGTTTTGTTTACGGACTTGGAATATTTCTTACGATTTTGATTTGGTTGAAGACATGGACTCCGGACGTTGGGATTTGGGATGTACTTACTTATCTCACAGTAAGTATTACCCAATGATATAGGTACCTATTATAACGTTATATGTACCTCTTTAGCTACTAATTGTTTACTTATAAACTCAGCCTAAGAAAATAAAGACATTTTTGAAGTGAAAACTTCTTTAGGCGCGTTGAGCACTTTTTGGGTGAACAAAAATCATGGAACTCGCGTCATCGTCACCGCCAGTGCCCGTCCACACGACGCCACGACAGCGCCGCCGCCGCGCCTCTAAACTGTTGACACGGCACCACAGCCACGCCGCGACCAGGCAGCGGCGCGGCGACGGTGCGGCGGCAGTGCGCCACCGCCACACGGCATAATTATATCAAGAACTCAACACTTGAAAGTGATGTTTGTCCAGCGTACCCGGGGTAGGGTGATTTGTTTGGACAAGTGCGGCTTTATGGTCTCGGCCTCGGTACGGTTTTTGATCGAACTTTTTTGTGAAATTCCTATTACATAGTATATATACATTACATTGATAAAACTAAAATGAAAAGTTCAAAGTCGTTGAAGTTTATATACACTTTTAGTGCCAAGCACCCGGCTCGCAGGTAGAACATAAGGTAACAAGCCAAATCCTATAAATCTGCGTGTTTTGTGTGGATCTTTGAGACTACATTATGTATTCTGATAATTGTATTTTTTGTAAATAATTCGTTCAGTCGATAATTACTTAACCCTACACGACTTCATCACGATTCGACTTATATTTTTTAAATTATGGATTATCATTATCTCTGAAGTAAGAACCTAAACAAAAGTTTTGTCTTTTACTAATAGGTACTTTGCTAATGTACACTTTTATTATTTGACTTGTATTCAGTTTTTCCTAGTCACAATATTTAAAGTTTAGTAGGTAAAAGAAATAAATAAGTACCTACTTACTGAAATAACAAAGAGAGCCTAAGTTTTTTAAAGTTGAGGCCACCCACCCTAAAGAAAATAAATAAACTTGTACAGACTTTAAATAAAGACAATAATAATAAATATATCCTAATCCTAATAATTTATAATTACGCGCCGTGGGTGGTCAACTTTAGCGCCGCCCGTTCGTCTGTCGATTTCCAAGGCCACTCTCGATAACGATGCATAGGTACACACGGCTACACATCAAGCTATACATTTCCAGTATAAGCTGACCTCGCATTGTACGGAAATCCTATACAATGCGAGATCAGCATAAACTGGAAATGTATAGCTTGATGTGTAGCCGTGTGTACTAGGTATGTACCTTATTTGAATGAAGTAAGTACCTATCTACTTACTAGATTTTCTCTACGAGGCGTAGATCTTGAGATCCTAACTTTATATCCATACTATAATATTATAAACTTGAAAGTAACTCTGTCTGTCTGTCTGTCTGTCTGTATGTTACCTTTTCGCGCCCAAACCACTGAACGGATTACGATAAAATTTGGCAAGGAGATAGATGGCCGCCCGGGGAAGGACATAGGTTACTTTTTATCACGCAGGTGACGCCGCGGGCGGATGCTAGTATAAACATTTATAATATTAGTAGGATTAGTGATATGTATATATATACATAATATCACTAATCCTACTAATATTATAAATGTGAAAGTTTGTGTGTTTGTTACTCAATCACGTAAAAACGGCTGAATGGATTTGGATGTAAGGCAAACAGATAGTTTATAACCTGGATTATTTATTTATTTATTTATATATACTTTATTGTACACCAGAAAATACATTGCGAAAATAAATAAATTTAAAACTATAAAACATACAATGGGCGGCCTTATCGCTTTCTGTGATCTCTTCCAGGCAACCTTAGAATGGACAGTGATTGCGTGGACATAAAAAATGGGGTTGTCATTGGTGCAAAATAATAAGTAGGTACTTAAACTTACCAATAGATACAATATACTATAATAGATATATATATACGTAGGATAGTTTTTATCCCGATATTCCCACGGGATCGAGACTTACGCGGGTGGAACCGCGGGGCGCAGCTAGTAGATATATAAAACTCGTGTCACAGTGTTAGTTGCCATACTCCTCCGAAACGGCTTGACCGATTGTTATGAAATTTTATATGTATATTCGGTGGGTCTAAGAATCGGTCGTAATCTATTTTTCATACCCCTAAGTGGTATGTAGGCTAGGTAGGTAGGTAGGGTAGGCAGGTACTTAGTGCTACCCGTGCGAAGCCGGAGCGGGCAGCTAGTAATATTATAAATTCTAAACTATTCGAAAGTGAGGTTGTTTGTTTATTTATTTGTTTGTTACTCTTTCACGCTATAACGGCTGAACGGATTTAGATGAAATTTAGCACATAGGTAGACCATTACTTGGAATAGGACATAGGATACTTTTTATCCCGATATTCTTACGGAATCAAGACTTACGCGGGTGAAATCGAAGGGCGCAGATAGTAATCTAATATCTTGAGATATTGACATGGTAAAGAAATTTCCAAAAAACGCATTACTAGTCTATACATTCAATAACGATTCCCCAAATTAGTCAACAAAAATATAGCAAATAATGAACATACCTAATTATTAATAATAAATATAAAAGCCGATTGAACGACTCGATAAGAATGAATGGCAAATAATAATATCTACTTATCTCTTATCTCACCACGCACACATACACGGCGGCGCACCGAACGAAGTTTGCACGAACTCCAAACTGTAGTTGAGAGCATCATACGGTGGCCCCTTAAGTTATGTTTTCGAAGACGG
Organism: Lithophane semibrunnea; assembly: GCA_947363905.1. Classification (NCBI taxonomy): domain Eukaryota; kingdom Metazoa; phylum Arthropoda; class Insecta; order Lepidoptera; family Noctuidae; genus Lithophane; species Lithophane semibrunnea. The sequence goes on along the minus strand of OX376186.1, from coordinate 1,622,239 downwards.
ATTGTTTGGGTCTCGAAATAATAACATTGTATTCGAAGTTCCTGCTTATTTTTTATTATTTCGAGCTTTCTTGAAAAGTGATACCTATACCCCATTTGAAATAAGATTAGACATTGAAAAAAACCTTTATACAGTCCGTTCAACCGATTTTGACTTCTATACCGTAGGCATAAGGATGGCATTAAAAGCAAAAAAGATAACACAATACCAACTGTGTACTGCAGCTGCCATTTGTCATGCGACCAACGCAATAGAAGTCAAAATCGGTTGAACGGACTGTAAAAAAGGTTTATTTAAACGTCTAATTCAAATGGAGTATAGATGATGTTTGTTTTGTTGTCCGCGATTCTATTTGGAACCGGAGATTGGAAAGTAAGTGTTGTAAAATAATATCGAATAAAAAATAAAATAAAATATGAAGTGCCTAATAAAGTATTTCTTTTTTTAATACCGTGGAGGTAGTTGTAATAAATGCTTTATCACCAAAAAAATTGTTACAAACGCAAATAAATTCTCAGAAACTGCAGGAAATGTAAGTTTTTACTGAAAGCTCGGTCTGCTTTTTCTTCTTAGCGCAATAGCAATGGCAAAAATGTCGAGTGTTGTTAAATTTGTTTGGCCCAAAACTCAGCCCCGCGAATACCGTTCGCTGTCGCAGCCATTAGGTCTTCACGTGTGCAGGTGGCAGGACTGGCGGGGCAAAATTGGAGGTGAGCCATTGTCTGTGGAGAGGCGTCGCATACATGTTCGTTCTACTACATTTATAGTATACATAGTGGATAGTATACCGTAGTATATAGATCAAAATGATAGGTAAAATAAATATGCTTATAAATATCTTAGTCACCGCGTAGATCAAAACAGAGCGCTTCAAGCACACCGCAGCACACGGCATGAATGTCAACTGTCGACGTCATTTAAAGTCATGAGTAATGGTAATCTCGGGAGCAAAGATCAGCGGTACAATATATTAGTGAGTATAATGTCGGGATAATTATTGTTCATTAGGACTGGAGAAGAATGTAATGTACAGTCGACCTCGTTATTGCTTTATCACCGTAAGGTTGAATGTCACCTGATTATTATAAAACGACAAGATCTATTTGTCTATGTGACGGTTAAATAGTTTCAACTTTAGTGAAGTTTCAATTGAGTGGGAATTGTTGTCAATAGTCAATTGCGGCTTATCTAAAAATATCGGGAGGAACAGACAGTTCAAAATGGTTGAGCTGAATGGTGCTGATCCATGCGTCATGTTCGTGAACGGGCGCCGTCAGATGTGACTGGTCATCTCTTAGCTGCCATGGCTTATTTTAATTTTTGATTTGTTTTTATGTTATAATTGCGGACGCTTTTAACGTGCTTTCTACATTGTTCTCACATGTATAATTTCAACATGAATGATGTAACCAATATTTTGTAACAATATTTTGATTTAAAAGAGTGTCCGTGGAGTTTCTTGCCCGTTCTTCTCCATAGGTACCTACTACGCTTTGGAATGTGCAACTAGCTTCATATTTCTCACTGACCGACTCCTTGACAATTCAAAAGTGCCTGTAAATGGTTTAATTGAAATAAATGCTTTGAGTTTGAGTTTGAGTTCAAAGTGATAATGAACGACTACTACACTATCATATATCTATGATCATTCATAGATATTTCTTTGGAATGCCCTCTGGACATCAGGACGGCAACTAGTCTCATATCCTTTAAAGTGAAGGCACGTGAACATATTCGTAAGAAGTTGGCAGAATCATCCCAGCGTTAATTTGCAGAATTCGTTTTCTCCCCTACCTGTCGTTATTTCTCCCAACTAAGTTTATTTTGTTCATATGTATGTATCTATGTATGTTTATTTAATTATTATTCATTATTTTCAAGTTATATGTATTATCTTATGTTGCACCTGCCATGTCTGTCTCTGCGTCACCCTAAGGTTGACTGGTAGAAAATGCCTCAGGCATTAAGTCCGCCTTTGTACAGTAGTTTTTACTTGTGCATAAAGTTTTAATAAATAAATAAATAATTAATTAAATTGTTAAATAGACGGTAATTTGTGAGCTTCGTAGATGGGTAAATGATATAATGTGATAGTGTAATATTCCCCTAGCTAGGGATTAAAAATATCCTTATTATGTATATTTTACAATTTCATTATATCTATGATCATAGATCTATGAGCTTAGATCTATGAGCCTAGGTAGTGTAATACCCACCTAAGAATTTTTCATCAATGAAAATCGCCGTAGTTTTTCAAAATAAACATCCCCACAACCACTTATAAGATTTTTACAATTCTGCTATAATTTAATTTTAATGTTTTGGTCGATCTTATGAATTCCTTATAGAAAACCTAATAACGCTTTGCCCGACCTGGAAATCGAATATCTCATGCTCAGCTGCAGTAGCGCTTTCGACCACAAAACCAAACGAGGCTTTGTTTCTTATTGCCCATTATTAATGATACCTCTCATTAATGATGATAGTTATTAAATCAACAATTTGCGTTGCAATCAAAATGCGTTGCGTTGCAGAAAATCGGACGTGCTCGCAAATTATGACTTTGGGTCGTTTTAATGGTTTTGTTAATGAATAAGCGCACCGTGCTAACTAAACCAACAAATTATGAATAATTTGTTTGTTTGGTTTAGTTAGGTATGTACACAACATTATGTCAAGGATACGATTCCATGGCGAATAATTTAATGCAAGTTTTTGAAGTGGTGTAATAGGTAATTTGTTTATAGAAAAGTGTATTTACTGTCTCAGTGTCCAGACCTATTTCTCCAAACGTCGCTAAAATTGGCACTTATTTTTCCAAAATCAAGTCTCTATCTCTCCGACCGTCAAAAAATTTTTTCGCTCCTACTACAGGAGCTCGCCTTCTAAATAATAACATGATGATTGACCTCAAGATTTGCTCTCAATTTCGTGGGGGTACCAATTAGTAGAGCTAGGAGCGAGTTAGCGACAATCTTGGTGGGTCGCGACCTCACAAGTGACTCAGATAGGAGCATACACCGACGTAAGGAAAGTTCTTGAATAATAAGTGGCTCTGTTCGTGCATTAAATCTTTAGAACGACGCGGAGAGATAAGACTGTTATTAAATAATACGAACGTTTGCTATTATGTTGATTTTGGTAGGTATTCAAATGTAAACAAAATATGTGAATGATTACGTATTGGCATGTAGATATACACAAGTAACAATTTTTTTTAAATTCTTGTTTCACTAGTACTGTACCCTAACCTATACCTGAAAAAAAGTCTCCCTATCTAACAATATCCCAACAAATCTTTAGTTAATTACCGTACCTATTACCATGTTAACCAACAAACTCAACATCTCATTTACCTGTGAACTTCCACACCTGACTAAAACAGTGCTTTTAATTATAGACGGGAGTACGGCACCGAAAGTTTTGAGTGACAACATAATCGGCTCCCGACAAGAGGTCACAACCTCCGATAATGATACTGTTACATAAAAATACATAAGTTTTATCTTAAAACCTCAATCTGCTTAGCCTTTTCCCAACTATGGGGTCGGCTTCCAGTCTATGCCGCTGAATACTAACCAGTATTTTACATGGAGCGACTGCCTATCTGACCTCAACAACCCAGTAACTGGGTAAAACGATACCGCTTGGTTAGACTGGTTGTCAGACTTTCGTGCTTCTGACGACTCGTAACGATTGTCAAAGATCCACAAATGACAGCCGGGACCAACGGCTTAACGTGCTTTCCGAGGCACGGACGAGACTCGAAATGTGAAAATGGTCGCCCATCCACGGACTAACCCCGGCAAGCGTAGCTTAACCTGATGGATCGACCCGAGCGGCTGTTATTACTTAGCCACGAGCTCCTCCGCCTTTATCTTAAAACCTATGAATGAAATTACAGAGGTCGGTTTTTTTTGGTTTTTGTTGCTGTTGGAATTGCGAGAACTACGAGAAAAATATGGGGTTGCATTACCTTAATCCAGGCGACTGAAAAGTTGTGGGAAATCGAAGGTACGAAGAAAAAGTCGTGAGGAGAGTTTTGAATATCAATGTGGATAGCTGTAAGAGTAAGGGAACACCTAGGAAACGATGGACAAACTGTGTGAAAGACGATATTCTTGGAATGGGAGAAAAAGCAAGCAATGAAGGCAACTCTTTCTTTAATTATAGGTTCCTCTTCTTCTTTTATTAAAAAGGTGAATAATTTAAGTATCACGATAATTATAATGCGTCGTGCTCGTTTTCTATTTAGTATTATTATAATCTTTTCATTTCTACGTCAATGAATGAATAGGTAGGACCCAAGAACAAGCCATTACAAAAAAATAATGGATGTTTCTAAAACGCCGCATTATTTTGATTTTACGACTATCGTAGTACTATATAATCTGCTGAGATAATGACAAATCGTATATCTAATAAGATAATCGGCATCATGACTCAAAATAAATACAACGTACTAAGTACTCGTCAAATAGTTTGAAGGTACCATTCATAAAACGAACGTCATATTACTTGGAAATCAATGAGTCTAGCTCCAAGACTACTTATTTAAATGGAATGGTTGAATCAGTACCAGCACCCTGATTGTGCACACGATCAGTCACAATCTCAAATCATTTTGAAGGATATTGCAAATCCAGTACTTCATTACGTTCGAATTTGTCTGCTCAAAAAATTAAATAATGCAATGAATGTTGTTGAACTGTCAAAAAGAAACAGATTGTGCATTAAGCAATTACAGTGTTGTTCCTACGTAGGAGGTACTCACATACAATACATTTCCACAGAAATAAGGAATGGTGGATGATTAAGCCGCTCCTCATGAGAGTATTCCTCAATCTGTATTGCAAGCAGTTGGTTAATCGATTGAAATCGCGTTCTGATGTGTATTTTTTTTTCCAAGAAGGAGAAAATTTATATCTTCCTTCGAGTATTGCTATGCAGTGCTAATGTTACCCCTTCGCAGGGGTAACGCAAGCGTGTGAACAGTATCATCTCCTTGTGACGGTCGTACTTCCAAGTCATAGGTCTCGAGTACGAATACAAGGCACCTCTGACTTTTCGGAATCATACTTAAGCGTATTGTATAATTATCACTTGCTTCAAAAATGGTGAAGGAAAATATCGTGAGGAAACCGGCATGCCTGAGAGATATTTTTCGGCATTTGAAGCCAAATCGGAAACCTATAAACGGCATAAAATCTTTGACACCAGGTTAGTCACTAACCACATGAAAAATAAAGAATGATTATTGCTCTTATGCGGCCAAAAATCTCACATTAATATTATCTACTCCCAGGAGTTAGAAACTTTAAAGTGTCCTCCTCAAAAGAGGAACTAGAGTCCTCTACAATCCTCCATACTCGCAGTTAAATAAAGTTAGCACTCACCGAGAAAATTTTGTCCGTTGAAAGATGGGTCGTTGATGACGCTGACGATACTGGTGATGACGCTTTCAACTCTATAACCGAGGACGATGACAGGAACGTAGATTAACGCCGCTTGTTGCGACGCTTCGTACGCGTATAATCTGTATACATTATTATTATGTGCCGTAAGCACTCATTATGCTCTTTGGATATGAGCGGCTCTTTATCCGAATCCGATTGGAACCGACGCCAAACATTACGGATCGAGCGCACGATTCGATGCAAGCCGCGGTTGGGAGCGTCCGCCATTTTGATTTTTGATTCACAAGACGTTTTCCAGTTTTTGAGTCAGACTGTGGACAAAGAAAAGTTGTGGTTAATATAAATGAAAGAAAAAGAGACAAAGACAGAAAACGTGTTTGGCATCTTTCTTCTGTCTTTTCGAGTCGATGGTAAATAAAATGTATTATATACACTTATGTTATATGAGTTGGATGGACCGACGACCTTAAAAAGGTGGCTGTGACCGACTGGATGCGGACAGTGTGTTGTTGCAGAGAGCCTAGGTGACGCTTATGTCCAGCAGTGGACTGCGATAGGCTGAGTTGATTGATTGAAATGAGTTGGGCCCAGTATGTAGCCACGCCAATCGCGGCCTGTGTGCCGTTTTTTAGGTCCTCAGTAGTGCAGATGTATAGTCACACCAACATATTATGGGACAGGAGCACCGCATTTGCACTGGGCATCTTAGGGTTCATTGGCATAAATACAACGTATAAACCCCATTAAATTCTAAATAGACACTAAAGTCCCATAAAAATAGATTTTTAGTGCCACTAAAAACAACGTCATGCTGTGGCACTTTAATTGAGACGTCAAAAGTGCTAATAAAATCGTATTAGCGATGAAATGTCGTAGGTATTGTACATTCAGATACTGTTTTTTGATGTTTTATAGGCATATTTGGGGGTTCAATTCTTCCCGTTTCTTTCAAAAGAAGAAGTTTCGAAAGCAATAAAATATTAATACGGGCTCAAAAAAACTCAATCGCGGTCGATCGTCGTCGCGACACTCGCCTCAAAATATGTCTCAAAATATGTCACCTCATATTATTTGAAAACATCACACAAAATTGTGGGGAAAAGAATTATTCTAGCCGCTGAGGACATATGAAAAAGTTATCAGTATGTACGTAGACGATAGATTGAGTTTCTAACAATTTTCTAACTAAGTTCTGCCATAATAACTAGGTACTGTCGAGTGTGCAGAGGCTTAGGTTCCATAATCCTTCCGCGATCAATCAACACATCTGCGTCCAACATGGATATTAATGGCCTGGCATAGCAGGCTATAGGCTCTGGGTTATTAATGGCCACGTGTAATGCCTATAGCTGTCACGTGTCTGACGTAGGTATTTGGATACATAGGTGTTACACCAGAGAGAGAGATTTAGTGGCTTGTGTCTATATCTTAATAAAATATGATTTAAGGGATACTGTTCACATTCGAAATTACTATAATTGAGATTTGAAATGAAATGAAATGATTTTTTACAGCCTATATTGTGTCCCACTACTGGGCAAAGGCCTCCCCTTTTTCCTTCCAAATCTCTCTGTTTTGAACGATTTCTGGCCATGTTGGCGTCCAGTGAGTGACGATTTTGCCCATCTCTTCCGGTGGATTTGTGTGACGAGGCCGGCTCACTCCCACATCAGCCTGGCCGTTCTTTCTCCAACATCCGCTACTTGAGTTATGGAGCGCAGGGTGGTGTTTCTAACGCAGTCTGTTCGCGTGACACCTTTTATGCTGTGCTCCATTGCCCGCTGGCAAATCTTGAGTTTGGACTTCTGTTGTTCAGTAAGTCACCAACTTTGTGCATCAGTAATATTATAATCTTATCAAATAATTATGAAAATATATAGTTACCTATCTACTCTATGAAAACAAACTATTTTTACATCAACTATCTAATAATATTGTACCAATAAGGAAAAATCTGTAATTAAACTATGTAGCGGATGATGTCAAACATCCAATTAAGTTGGACATAGGTAATATTATATTTTATCATCCTCCCGGGAACCGTAAACCCGGTTGATGTGGACAGTATATCCCTACATCAGCTCATAAAAGTATCTATAGATATGTACATTATTAAAAATAAATACATTGTATAAAAAAGTCACCTTTCGTGTCTGTGTAACCGCTTAATTCTTCTAAATTACACAATGGATTTTGATACGGTTTTCACCATAATTTACAGAATCTATTCCGGAAGGTGTATGTGTATAATACATTATTATTTAGCTTATATATAGCACAAATAGATTGCACCGGTGCGCAGCATGGCTCTCGGCGGCTATAATATTAGCCTGTGATTATGTCACTTCTGAACAAAAGCCTTTTCTCATAATGAGATGCAACGAGCATTGATCAACACGTCCAAGTTTCCGTAAGACAGTTACTCCACAATGCGCTAAGGAAGCCCGCGAAATTCAAAATTTCTTAAATTGTTTGCAGTTTGAAGGTCAGTGTCCGGTTGTATGTTGAATAAAATAAGATTTGCGGCCGCAGCAAATAATCATGGCTTTACAGAATTATAATCATTTGAATCAGGAATATATCTCCCATAAGTTCATAATTATAGTGACTGACCTGCAAATTGCAAAAAACGTAAGAAAATTTGAATTTCGCTGGCTACCCTGAAGTTTTCGCATTTAAAGGTACTTAAAATGGATAAGTAAGTATAAATGACTTTTATAACTTAAGATTCTGCTGATCCCCTAATAAGACTTGAAGATGCAAAGTAGAATGTCTTGGTACCTTGTAGATGTACAAAGGACGCGCGTGTGATAAGACGAGGTATTTAGCAGTAACTAAGTACTAGTGTAGGTACTTAGATGCGTTGGTACGTTCATTATACTGATTGTGAGTAGGGTGACTTGTGATGTTTGTGTATTATAATTCTTAGCTACACTTTGAAATAAGCTGGAATATGTTGGTATGATTTCAAAATCAAACAGTGCACAGTAATGGCTTGTCCGTTTTGAATATTCCCCTAGCAAAATGGTGATTTATAAAGTCCGTCTTAAGCATGACATTTAAAATTGGTTTTTGAGGCATTAACGGGCCAATTATTGCAATAAATTAGTATGCTTAGATTCACAAATATGTACCAAATTTTACACTTAAAAAGTAGGGCTAACGTAAAGTTAGCCCGACTTTTCTTCATCTACACATAGTCTACCCTACTAGTTAAGTCTTCAAAAAAATCCTGTGAATATTAATGAACGCACGAACACAGCACTCAAAGGACGTTCTCTAGTACATAGACGCATAGTTGTGTCGGCAGGGAATCTGCTTAACTATCGCTCTAAAACGCTTAGCACCCGTTTTGTGGGGTAGGCAGACTTATGGCAGAGATGCCACTGGTTGCAGGGAATGTAGTAGAATTTGAATACAGTCTTTGTGGTCCTGTTTTTGAACAAAAGGATTGTGTATTACTGTATAGGTAGTAGAACATCGTTAAGTGGGCTTTGAAGAGAATTTTCGGGCGATGTCAAAGTTTAAAGAAAACTATGCGTTCCATCGATACCATTCAATATTATATGAGTTCCATTGAATTCATAAATTATTCGTTCGCGGTCGATGCAATTATTAATTAAAATATAAAAAAATACTGAGTCTTTCGGACAAACATAAACATCGGAATATTATCATACTCTGGTTACAAGTATCAAGTAAATCAGAAGAAATATTATGTTGCGAACCTTAACTGTTCACATACAGGGTGTCAATCTCAGGGACACTAGAGTCAAACCCGCGCTATTTGTAACGCTCAATGATATCACAGATCGATAACATGCAAACGCTTTGTGTTGCAATATTTTCTACTTGAGCATTTTTTTATGTTTTTTTTTAAACCATTTCAAGTAGAAATTGATGTATGATATTATACGTTGAGCTGAGCCACAAGATACAAGCGAAGCTTAGTTTGTGGCTCACCGGATGTCTCAATAATTGTAGGTACTGTAACTTTTTGTTAAAATAAACGTTATTACTACCTATTATAATACAGTATGCAAGGGTAAACACCGTTGCCACTCAAACCATGGGTAGTAGTTGACTTAAAAATAATAATAAATGACCTAGTAACAAAAAAAAAAAACCTTATTTTCATTCAAAGATTTTAAAAGTAAATATCCGTCACTGTTCCGATACTCATGGAAACGCGTTCGAGAGAGCTGCGAAACAGCTGACGGCCGGTCATGTAACGTCCCGCGCGCTCCGCCCACCACCGCCGGCCGCCGTGTTGAGACGCAAGTACGTTGCCCTTGTGTGTAGGGTGAAATATTCTTGTGGAAAAACGTAGATTTTCTTTAAAAAAAAAAGTTGTATTTTTCCATTGATTTTACGTTCTATAAATGAAACCAAACCACTGGTGGCAAGGATGACGGTGTTTACACTAACACCCTGTATACTCGCATTACATGGGACTTAAACATTACTGGCAAAATGTGGATATAAAGGCGTTGTGCTATTTATGTATATAGGATCTCCAACAAAGGATACACATACACAAATTACAATAACAAAAACGGTTCTTTCACGTGTTTCCTTAAATTACAGATCATAAGAATACATTGTTATTACTATTAAAAGATTTTATTATTTTTTGGGTGAAGAAAAGACAGAAAATATGTTAAACGTTACGTAACGTTGCGTACGTAAATATTGATCCCTAAAATACCTCAAACCAAGTAGGCTTTTTGGTCTCGAAAAACGGTGAGGTTTTCTTTCTTAACATGTAAACGATTGGGAATTTTGTATTCCTTATTTGAGCATTGACTAGCCGGGGAATGTGTATTTTCAAGTAACTACACCATTCGGGTTATTCCTTTTAGGACAGATTCTGGTTTGGGCAGATTCTTGATAAGACAGATATTGTACAGTCATCTACAAGTTTTATGTAAGAATTTTATAAAAAAGTGTGCATTGATCGGAAAACTATTTGTTGCGGACATGATCAGATCAGGAGCGATATCATAAGTGGTCTCTGTAATCTTAAATCATCTGAAAAATCCTCGTCGGATGGCGCGTGTATTCCCGTTCGTCCTACTGATTCGCGGGGAATAAAATTACTAAATTATTCCCGCTCGTCCCACTAACAAAAACGTTGGGACGTACGGGAATAAATTGTATATTGTATTGTATTGTATTTGCCAAATAAAATTTACAAAAGTACTAGGAGTTCAGATTTTTGTAGGAGGTATAAATAATGGTTTAAAAAGAACAGGCCTGGACGCGAAATCGGATGTTACAGATGTAGTACCTTTAAGGTTTTTAGTTTGTTGACTTTGACATATTCTTGATAAGACACTTTTGAAATTGTATGGTTTATGTTGGTCATGTTCAAACTCAAACTCAAAACATTTATTTCAATTAAACCATTTACAGGCACTTTTGAATTGTCAAGGAGTCGGTCAGTCAGAAATATGAAGCTAGTTGCCCATTCCAAAGCGTAGTAGGTACCTATGGAGAAGAACGGGCAAGAAACTCCACGGACACTCTTTTAAATCAAAATATTGTTACAATATATGGGTTACATCAATTCATGTTGAAATTATAAATGTGAGAACAATGTAAAAAGCGCGTTAAAAGCGTCCGCAATTATGACATACAAACAATTCAAAAATTAAAATAAGCCATGGCAGCTAAGAGATGACCAGTCACAACTGACGGCGCCCGTTCACGAACATGACGCATGGATCAGCACCATTCAGCTCAACCATTTTGAAGGGAGCTAAATGATCCAACACACGCGCCACCATCTACTGCTACTTCTGCCGTATAACGAATCTGCCAAAAAAAGAATCTGCCCAAACCAGAATCTGTCCTAAACGGACTAACCCCACCATTCACCTACATACATCCTTACATATTATAAAACAAAGTCCTCCGCCGCGTCTGTCTGTCTGTTTGTTCGCGATAAACTCAAAAACAACTGCACCGATTTTCAAGCTGTTTTCACCAATGGATAGAGTGGTTCTCGAGGAAGGTTGTAGTATAAATAATAACCGGCATCTACGCGGCGAATCCGCGGGCATCAGCTAGTTATAAGTAATTAACTAGCATATTACTCAGGCAAACCTTGAGCCAAAAAGAAAAACAAAACATCCTCATAAACAAACCGAAACACTTTTCTGTCATTCAATATTCTGTCCACGATTGTTTACACGAGTAAAACAAACAACGCGAACACACAGTCATAACTGTTATACAATTGATAACGCACTCCTATCAGAGATAACGTATCAGTCTGACGTCACGGTCGGGACGCGGCTCTTGAGTCGAGTGCGAAAGCGTTGCGAAACTCGCATCGCCTGCGGCGCACTCGTGTGAAAAGAAAAGTTATGATGGAGTGTCGGAATATTCAGAGAATAAAAACATAACAATAACGTCTTTTCCCCGAAAGGTAAAGCAAAGGTGCACATAATATACTACAGCCACATTTCGCCAGTTATGTTTAAGTCTCATGTAATAGGGGGCCAGCCTATTGCCATCAACCGGTCGTGCCCGGTCCAAAGTCCGGGCTACTGAGTCATTCCTGACGGAAAAACTCAACAACTTTTTCTCCACCTAGGAATCGAACCCAGGACCTCATGGTCAGCGGTACAGCTTGCGCCCAATAGACCAACAAGGCAGTCGGAGAATAATCAGGGGAAACTTAGTAATGTTATAGATTTAATCTGTGGTAATGTTACAAACGTTACCGTTCCTTACCTTTCGGTAAACGGTACACCCTGTAACGATAATTACCTCATTATCAGACTATGTAAATAATTGTTAGAGGATATAATAAAAGATAAACTTATTTTCTGTTAAAAGATATGTCTTCCGTTTCCACCATCAAATTAGCTTTAAAATACACTAGGTATAATTTGTCTACTACCTGTAGGTATTGACATTAGATAAAACAACATCAGTAAATGCATCGTATGACACAAAGGAAATACATACAATAGCGTGACGCGATATTCTTTTTAAAATTTTCTTTAAATATTTCATATTTCAACCGTAACTACTAGATCATCATCTTCCTGTCCTTATCTCTACTTGTGGTCGGTTCAACACGTTTTTTTCTTCCATTCTCCCCTGTCAACCGTCACGCTATCATACTCCCTTCTCTGTCTTATCACTCACACAAACCAACCATCTTTTCTTTAGTTCTTTCATCTCATTCCTTACAAAATTCATCCATTTTTTTCTTCTTCTTTATAGGTATACAGTTAGATATCTAGGACCTTTCATAGTGGTTCAAGAGACAGATCGTTAGGCCGAGCCATCTGTTATCACAACAAGGCTTTCTATTCAATGACTTACAACTCAGAAACTCAAGTAGAAACACTTACTTTGGTCGCATTCCTGTGGAAACACTGTTGTTTATTTAATTTTATTCACACTTCATTATTATAATTATATATCAGGCAAGTAAATATATAATCATCTCGATGTCTAATTATCAGTTTCAATAATTTGTCTGTGGTTTTTATTACACTGAAATTCGTCTGGGAAGTGGGTCAGCAAGAAGGCATATCGCTTAGCTAGGCTTAAACATTTCATTTACCGGGATAGTATTCTATGTATTCATTAATCCAGGTTATAAACTATCTGTGTATCAAATTTCATCCGTAGACGTTCAGCCATTTTTGCTTGACAAACATCCAAACATACAAACATTCACATTTTATGTTATTATATATTAGTAGGACGTTATTGGTACCTATTTTTCCGTTGCATTCGATAGAAAAAGGGACTAACCAAGAACAACGGATGCAGGATAGAACTCAACGTAAAAGAACGGAGATTGGCTGCTCCATTAAGAACACTGTCTGCCTCCCGGTTAAAGTTTATCTATCTCCCAACACTGGTATATTGCCATTGATTGGCTGAACACTTTCTGCAGTGAGAGATTCGATAAATGTGTGGCCTATTTATTTATTTAGGTCCGTATTTGCGAACCATGCTCCTTAACATTCATTTAAAAGTAGATTTAGAGTGATTAAATCTTTTCCATTCCATAGGAATCTACGCTTTGGAACGGGAAATAAATTATGTGGCAAACTAGTATATACTCCTTTAAAATGTTTTAATTAAAATAAATGCATTTTCAAATCATGTCCAATAAACAATCGCACAATCCATACGCATTTTCATTTTATTCTGCCTCTTGTCCTAAAAAAAATTAAACATGGCTCTATCATACGCAAATTCTAAGCTAAAACCGCATAAAAATGCGACAGTTGAATACCTGGCACAGCTCGGCATAGTTTAGGTTCAACGTTATTGCCTGGCCAAATAGGAAATAGTCGGGAAAGCCGGGAGCGCCGGATCTGTGCCGCATCCGTCTCGTCACGGTGCCGTGTCCCTTGGTCTGTGAACTGAATATTATTTCCTATTGGCTTGTTTACTAATATTGTTAATATTTAGAATAGGAAATCGAGATCCATTGTATTTGATTGAAATGTATATTTGAATTTTGTTAAATTACTGCTAATAACATGAACTAAAAGTATTTCTATTATATTTTAAATTAAGACTGACTACCAGCTGCGTCCAGCGGTTTCACCCCCATAAGTCTCAATCGTGGAAATATCGGGATACTGAAACCGAAACCGTTATTAATAAAGGTTTTTTCTATTTAGAAATTTTCACAGCTTCGAATAGACCTTGGTTAAAAGCGAAACTAAAGTTCCTTTTTTGTTGTTTCAGGTAAGCTGATCTATGAAATGATTATGTCTTCAGATAATCGGGGAGAATTGTGAGTGGTTCTTCTACTTGAATCATGGAAAATCACCGGGATGAACCAAAATATCAAGAAACATCGTAACAGCGTGATAGATCGGAACAACAAAAAATAACTGTATGATTTTAGGTTAAAAAGGATGTAAGGAGGTAAGTTAAATGTTTTATTAAACTTTTTTTTAAACGTGTGACGATTTTCATCCCTTTTAGAAAACTAACTATTAAAAGGTACTAAATTAAATGACTAAGTATAAACAAATAAATACAATAACAAAAGGACACTAAGGCGTCGAAGTACTCTTCCATATCGCTGTCACCCGGAAGCGTACCCAGAAGACAAAAAGACAAAAGATTGAAATATTTAAAACTTGTATGATAATCGAATTAATTAACGATCCACAGTGAACTGTGACCGGCGAGTGGACCGTGAGTCATGTTAAAAACTTAAAAGCCGCTCCGCGACTTGTGACTGGTTCATGACGAATTAACGTGTGATGGATTGCTGGGAGGTTAACAAGTTCGGTTTTGTCACTTCATAGACGTGATGGGTTTCGATATCTAAATACGATAAAACAACAAAAGAAAATACAGATTTTCTGAACTCAACAACAGCTAGAAAAGCATAATGACGTGGTGCGAGTGTAAGATGTAGCTGTCGCGCACACCAGAATAACAAAGTTACCCTGTTTGTTTTAGTTTTTTTGTAGCGCGATACTATAGACATAGAAATTATCAAAGATAAAGAAGATAAGTTGATTAGCCGAATATAAGAGAACTTGTATGTAAAAACTAGCCAAGTAAAATTTTCAGCTTTAATTCATCCTAAGTGCTTTGTGTAAATAATTCGACTATTCAATGAAGTTATATTTTTAAATAGCAAACATTGTTATAACAGAAAAAACAAGAAATTTTGTTTTAAATTTATTTAAGAATGTTGTATGTTCTTTATAAACAGGATTATCTATAGAACTTGGCACCCATTAAGATCTCAATTCTTTTGTCGGTGAAGTCGATAACCTCACTTTGAATTTGGCTCCCATTTCACATTTATGTTTTTGGTTAGATATCATTACTTTTTGTAAATAAATTATTATTATTCGTCAACTAAAAGTGATCCGTAAAATATATTTTCAAATACAGGCTGTAAGGGTAAACAGTCTTGTCATTCAAACCATGGGTAGTTGACTTAAAAATAAAAATAAATGACCGAACACAACAAAAAAAAAACGTCATTTTTATTAAAAGATTTTTAAAAGTTTCTATCCGACACCGTGCTCTCTAGCGAAACAGCTGACTGACTGAGGGAGGGGTCGCGCTCGCGGTCGGTCAGGTCACATCCCGTACCCTCCGCCCGTGTTGAGACGCAAGTTCGTTGCCCTAACGCATAGGACAACGAACTTGCGTCTCTTGTGGTAAAATGTAGATTTAAAAAAAAGAAAAAAAAAGTTGTAATTTTCCATTAGTTTTACGTTCTATAAATGAAACCAAACCAATGGTTGCAAGGATAACGGTGTTTACCCTAACACCCTGTATAAGTAGCAAGATTGTGTTAGAATTTATTTCTTTTGTAACTTAATTAGTTACACTTATCCGCAGTGATGTCAGATCGCTGAGCCCGGCGTAGTAGTTTGTGTTAATATTGGTTGTCGAAGTTCTATAAACAGCGTATGCCGTCGGGGAAACTCCGTCAGGAACAAGTTCAATTCAATTGAATTCAAATCTTTATTGTATATCTCATGTGTGTACAAACTCTTAAAACGATAATTACAAAGTTCACATGGACCCTGTCGGTTCCTTCCCCACGTATGCTTTAATTAATTAATTTTCTTCTTCTCGATCCCGTGGGAATATCGGGATAAAAAGTATCCTATGTGTTAATCCAGGTTATAAGCTATCTGTTTGCCAAATTTCATCCAAATCCATTCAGCCGTTTTTGCCTGATTGAGTAACAAACATCCAAACACACAAACACACAAACTTTCACATTTATAATATTAGTTGGATTGGTTGTCTCAAACTCAAACTCAAGCATTTATTTCAAATAAACCAATTACAGGCACTTTTGAATTGTCAAGGGGTCGGTCAGTCAGAAAGATGAAGCTAGTTGCCCATTCCAAAGCGTAGTAGGTTCCTATGGAGAAGAACGGGCAAGAAACTCCACGGACACTCTTTTTAAATCAGAATATTGTTACAATACACGGTTACATCATTCATGTTGACATGTGAGTACAATGCAGAAAACGGTGCACGTTAAAAGCGTCCGTACTTAAAAGTAAAACAAAGTTGTCTAAGTTATATTAAATAATCTGGTACCTAATATACAAAACGATAAAAGCGACCTTTTATAATGGAACCAATTCTCCTACAAAATAAATTTTTTTGCTATTATAATTTCGAAAGGCGCTAGGTGTTAAAAACCGATTAATTAAAAAAAAAATTTTTCGTAAAAAAATTCTTTTTTCTGATTTTTTCCTTTGTATACACACAAATACCTAGCTGGACGGCAAATCTCAACTTTCTAGGTCATCGGGAAGTGGGTTAGGTTTTTGATGAGGTAGGTATGTCAGTCAGTGATAAAAAAGACGATTTTTAGACGTTGATATCTCAACACCCGTTTGAGCTGTATTTATGAAATTTGGGGTTCTAGTTAATCTAGGGGGTATTAATAAATAAACCAAGTTTCATGTGTGTATGTTAAATAGATTTTGAGTTATTGAGGAGTGAAAAGTAGCTCCAAATGGTTCGTGTAACACACGGCTGCGGCGTCACCAGTTCTTTTCTTGAACTTGGCTTGACATGCGGCCGCGTGTCTAAATGTCTAGATTCAAGCGGTCGCTGCCCTAAAAAACACATAATAGCTTTTTTATTTTATTTTCTCGTGTTTAGATTATAATTACCCATCACCTGTGCGGAGTTTCGCTAGCTAGTTTTATTTGCCGCTGTATGTAGTGGAGGGGCTCGTGGCTAATTGATTACAGCTGGACGAGTCGATCGAAGGTTAAGCTACGCTCGCCGCGCTCGATTCGTGGATCGGTAACCATCCATTACATATCGAGAATCCACCGTGGCTCGGCAAGCACGTTAAGCCGTTTGTCCCGGCTGTCATTAGTTGATCTTTGACAGTCGTTATGGATAGTCAGAAGCCCAAAAGTATTACAACCAGTCTTACCAAGGGTGTCGTGAGTGTGCAGAAGAGATAGGCAGTCGCTCCATGTAAAATATTGCATGGTATTCAGCTGCATCTGGTTAGACTGGAAGCCGAATCTAACATAGTTGGGAAAAGGTTAGGCAGATTGATTTTAACTAAACATTATTTATAGTATGGTCTACCTGATGCCCATAGCTTCACCCGCGTGGGTGTAGGTTATTATATACTAAAACCTTACTCGAGAACAACTCTATCCATTGGTGAAAACAGCATGAAAATCGGTGCAGTAGTTTTTTAAGTTTTTCGCGAACAGGACGACAGACAGACGCAGCGGAGGATTTTGAAATTGAAATTGTTTATTGAAATAATTGATTTAAATAAATATTTTACAAATAGGGCCTTAAACTATAGGTTAAGGTATATAATAATTGGATTCTACCTGAACTAGGAATAAACCTGTATCTCAGGTATCTCACTCAACTGCTTATACATAAGTGTGATCTATGATTACAACAAAATATTAAAATGATTTATGTACTATAATTATAATTTATGTTTTCATTAAAATTAAGAAAAAAACTATTACGCTACTTTTTTGCATCAACATAAGACATTTTTGCAAAGATGTTCTATTATGCTTATTGCAATTTAACATTAATTTTAAAAAGGTCGCCTTAACTTTATTATACTAAGGTACAGAAAATTTTACCGTGTCAACAAAAAGTGATGATTGCACGTTTATTTATGAATGCGAAATATAAAAACTAAAACGATTTTTAAGTGTAAAGGGCACTATTACAGTTAAAAAAGACTTGGCGCTCTTACGCGACCTCATTATAATCTATAGAATTGATGTATCTTGTCTCAGCTAATTTCTTTGCAGGGCATTCTTGATCGCCTGTTTTGTGGTTGCTCGGTTTTTTAAATCGCAAGCATGTTGCACAATGTGCCGGTTCAGCATGTTTAGTGCACTCATTCGCCTGATGACCTTGTTCTCCACAATGTCCACACGTATGGCTAGCCTCCCGACAAGTCTTTGCAGCATGTCCATACTGACATTTGAAGCACCTGGTCACAAGAGTGAAGTCCCTCACTGGGCAGGATGTCCAATTAATGAACACTCGATTTTGGTTTATAAGCGCCTTTCTTATGCTTGCAGTTACTTCAAGGATAAAGTTGCACGTAGGTCCCTCTTTTTTACCTGACTTGTGACTTAGATTTAAAGAGGCCAAAAAAGAGTCACGGCACAAACTAGGAAGCTTGTCGGCTACATTCTGCTCATAGATGCAATCATAAACTTCATTGTCACTTAAAACGGTCGGTACTCCTATAACTACAATTCTTGGTCTTCTCTTATGGGGCTCTTCTACTTTGAGGCCGGAACTACTTAGCTGAGACGATTTCCTAAGTTTTTCAATGTCCACTTTGGACTTCGTGCTGATTATAACGCCTCCGTTTTTTGTTTTGCGCAATCCTCTTACGTGCAACTTCATTTGTTCAGGGCATATAATTTTTTGGACAAGAGATTTAGTGTCGTCACTAGATTTTAATTTATCTGTTGGATAAATTGCAATAGAGCTTACATCATTGGGGCGCAAGTAATTATTTTTGTTGGTTTTTACCATTTCAGCGAACGAAACTTTTTCTGCGCAGTTTTCTTGAATGCTAGCTTGAATGGTTTTCTGGAAGTTTTCGATACAATCTGTGAGGTCACCTTTTTTTTTCAACGCTAGCTTAGAGTTTTGTATTTCTTGGGCCTTTAGCTTCAAGTCCTGGTAGTAAACTGCCATTTGTGAAACGCCATGTCCAACCTTGCGCGATAAAGAATTGATCCTTAGTTTTTGCTCGGAGATCAGCTTTCCTTCCTGAGCAATGGTACAGACTTCATTTAGGCATGATTCAATTGAGATCAACCAGTTACTAATGTCACTGGTGTCCACTGCTTGAATTTTTCCTTCAGCCGCATGGTAAGGTATTTGAGATTTGCTGGCAGGGCTGCTTGGTGGGATACTCCTCCGAGGGCTGTTTTCACTATTTGACATACTTAATTCTCAAACGTTTCTCATAATTATTTGTTACTAACTAAAGTAAATCACGAACTCAGCAGAAAAATTAGCGATACGTTTCTAGGTCACAGATCACTCGGTAATATTTTAACGACATATGATAAATAATATTGCTTATACATACGTCCGCTCTACTTGAGTGCCAGTAGATTTTGTTTTATATATATGTGGATTTACAATAGTAACGCCCATTTACACCCTGTATCGTAACCAACATACCGAGTTAGCGACCTATAAAAAGGCCTGTATAAATCTTTCCCCGTTTAATGAACCATGCCACTTTGCACACTTCATATGCTCTAACAGGCGTGCATTCGACAGTTTGCTTTACAATCTACCCTCTTTTTTCAATAAACCAGCGACAGTAAACGATAACTTTAACTACGGATATAAATCGAATCGAAATGGTTTTTCAGGCACAAAATGTAAATAGTAACCATGTTTTACACGGAGAACATTGTCGTGTTTCTTACGGTTTCGTTATGTGAGTTTCAGTTGTATATTTTGTTTCTTCGTATTAAAGGATGGATATTTGAGCTACATTGCACAGGGTTTAAATTATTATAGGTTCATTAGAAAAGTTCAATCATTCAGTGTCATTAATGAGATGTAAATACACGACAGGTGTATGTGAAAACGCTTAGGGAAGAATATGTCCAGCAGTGAACATCTTTCAGCTGAAATCATGATGATGATTTTGAGTCACTCCGTGGGCGTTCAAGTCTTAGTATGATCACCACGTTGCACAAGACTGTTATTAAAATTCCCAACGTTTAGAGACGTTCAGAAAACAAAAAATAATCGTAAACTGGTAATAGCGCTTACCAACGAACAGCAATTCATTTTTATTTATATATTTTTATTAAGACCGGTAGTCCCGTGGAGTCTCTTGTGCCCTAGCTTGAATCTTGCTATGGTCACACAACTTCCTTATTGCCAACCTAAAAGTATTATTTTCGATACAGATACAATTAGCAGCGCTGCAAGAAGTCGAACGGCGGACTCTGTCTATTTCCAAATTCTACCTCCAAAAATGCAAGAAACTCGTTTTAATGCAGATAACTATGCGGAACCAGAAGACATCGAAATATCAAGCAACGACACTGTTCTGTTTGACACATTCGTTAGCGTTCTAATAGAAGTGTCCACTGAACAACTGAGGAACGTAAGGTCCAATGTTATGAATAATTATGATCTGTATCGTGCTGATATTGCAAACGTCAAAAAAGCATTCAATAACATCGAAGAAAAATATACAGATATAGTTAATACTAAACTTAAGGCCATGCTTGAAGGGAAACCAATCAATATTACAGATCACTTTATGATCGATTTCATGGATGTTTCAAATTATATACTGGAAAAGGTTTTGAGGTACCACATAAAAAATGTGAAGGGGAAATTGATGACGCAGACGACATGGTTTCAGCAGACGTTGAAGGAGAAAATAATGAGACAACAGACAAAAATTTCTGCCAATTTTATAGAAAACAACATTTGCGATACTCTACAGATTTGTAGAGACAGATATTACTACAGTGACTATTTGATAGATTGGTGTCGAACCTTAATGAACGTAGCGCCGCGAGACTTGAAGCGATTCTTTGTGCCGGTCACGGAGGTTTTAGAAAATCATAAGTTTTTTATAACCACTAACATAAAGTTTCGACAAACTATAAAATACATAATCAATGCTGACCCCATGGTTAAGAGGGATACTCTAGACTTCATAGACGAGATTTTGACGAATCCTGACAAAATTTTAAAATTTGCTCCAGATCCTTTAAAACCAAGTGTGACACTTTTGCGCGAATTATTCAATATCATTGACGGAGTGTACGATGTTAATGACCATAACATAGAATATTTGGAAAACATAACTGAAATGTTAAGGGATTGGACAGAAGGCAAAAATTTCGATATTCATAAGGTATTAAATGCAATAGTGGAAAACATGAAAATTAATTTAAAAATATGGCCTTTAGACATTCAAAATAAAATCTTTTACGTGTGGTCTGAAATCATAGTGTTGTAAATAAATATTTTAGTAGGTTTTTTTATATGAGTTATATAGTTTTTCATAACAAACATATAGTACAATCTAAATTGTTTTTTTTTTGTCGTTTTCCAATGCTAGTTTAATAGAAGATTGTGAGTAGAAAGTTTTGTTCTGTAATCACAACCAACCAAAGAATCGGTTTTGTGAGGATTGACGTATCTACGTTTTCACCTTCTTATTAATTCGTACAAGTAGGTACAATATTATTCTTGCCGAGTGCATTCCATAATTATAAATTACATTGTTCATTACATTACTGGTCGGCTTGGTATCATAGTACTTGGTACATAGAATAAAAAAATAAAATAATCTAATTCCAAAAAAGTGAAAAATAACATTAATTTCGTTTTTTTCGTTTTTTGCTACCGACGTCCGAAAGTTATTTTTCACTTTTTAGTGTTTTTTTGAAGACGGTAATATTTTTTTTTAATTTTAATTCTATCTAAAACTATGAGTATTCAAATAAAATATGGCGGCGATAAATTCCTACACATCGCTGTCGACTGGTAATGTACCCAAGAGACTGGCGGCATTGCCACGTTGTACATGTAAGGCAATGCTTAGCCTCTGGCCAAGGTTATAGCCAGCCCTGGCTCAGCCCACGGGAAGTGTAGACCAGCCGTTTGACCTAATTGATCGTTGAACAATTATGTTTCAATTTATGTGGTACTACAATGCACCAAGGATTAATATTCGATCTATCTCGTTTACAAGCAATGTAGCGACACGTCTCATCTGCTGTAACAAATGTTTTCTCTGCGACACATGTCTCAACCGGGTCAGGCTGCCAGGTTAAGGTAAAAAACCCAAATACAGCTTTGGTACGACAGTTTCATAAGAAATGCTGACATTTTATACCTAACCACCATTAAATGAATCACATACGGTGTCTTGAGTTGTTATGAAATGCCGTGAATCATCTGAACAGCTTGTTACAGTATCGTATCTTCACTGTTTTTCTCGTGAAAAAGTTTTATAGGGCTCAAAAAGAGATAGAATTTACAAGGTATAGTAGTTTTATTTCTGAACAAACTCACAAGACATCATTTTCTAAATTGTTTAATTCTTTCCGATTCAGAAAGTACAAAAGCAGTTTTTCAAATTAAATTTTGATTTGCTATCTCAAAAATGTGGCAAAAAGGGGCAATTTTTATGAGACAAGATATACAAATTTGGTGAACTTCTGATATGATCATCTTCGGCGTGATGAACAGGATACCTCCTCAAAATGCAGTTAAATGCTCACTTTTCCAGTGGAATCGGCCCCTATCTGCTAGGTAGGGAATGATGGAGTACCTGGGACCACATTCTCATTACAAAACTAGAGAATTCTACGTATTTTCCATGTTTTTAAAAACAAAAATCATGATCTACGTTCCGTTTTAAATAACTTTAGTGGTATAATAATTGTTGCAAAACAGTTGGTGCTCGCGAGGTCTACTGTTCGCAGAACTACTAGTATTATGGGAAAACAATAGGTGATCTCACCGTAGTTTCAGTGTTATACAACGCTTCCTAGGAGTTACGATAGTACACAATATAATAGTTACCTGTAAGTATAACAACGTATGTTGTTTCACATGCTTATGTAAGTTATGGCTCTCAATATAATAAGGTGAGCTCGACCGGTGTGACTTGGAGTTGAAAACAAGACAGATCTATTTTGAAAACATGACAAGAGTAGGAACGGAGGAAAGTTCAGGAAACTTAAGTAATTAATAGGTAGACTATCATCATCTTCCTGTCCTTGTCTCATGTTAGAAAAAGAATAATAGAAAAAGTGTTGGGGCGCAACACATTTTCTTCTTGCATTCTTCCCTGTCAACCATCACTCTATCATTCACTCCCTTCTCTTTCATATTATCTCATTCCTCACATAAACTACGGATATATTCATGTTACATTTAAAAAAAAATGTATATCTGGACCTCTTGAAATATCGTATCAAATAGGTAGGCATTCGGTAGGTTAGGAAGAATCAAAACATACGGCTGCTTGACAGAATGTGGGTAACTAACTACACTCATATGCCTTTTCTAGAAGTGACGCACCTATTGCTACCCTGACTCAGTGACCGCAGAATGTAATACTTTATTTAATGACATAAACGATAATTCTTTTAACCAACAGTACCTAAGTCGATTCTGTAAAATTCAAACAACAACTCACATCTCACATGGCTATTCACTCTCACTTCGAATTTTGAATCGGGTTCGTGTGTGAAGTGACGGAGGGACGGGGGAATTATTTTACTGAATGCCACTTCTGACGTCATCTCATACTTTATCTGTCAAAAACTCACGTTAAATTTAGTTCAACTCGCTGAAACGCTCGCAAGGGTAGCGCTAGTGTATCAACCGAGTTTTTAGAAGAAACTCACAGCGGATTCAGATTCAAAGTTTAGAATGAGGTCTTACACACACCCCAGGTATTCCGATATCCTTACACGTGGTATTGGCAGTTGCATCGCCTTTGTCAACTCAGCTCGTCGCAGCTTGCATTGCCCTCGCACAATCAAAAATATTTCCTATACTCACTCAAAGTCAAATAATTTATTTCAAGTAGGCACATTAAAGGCACTTTTGAACGTCAAATACATAGAAATAGAACTGATTCTAGTTGCCCCTTCCAAAAGGTAGTTTTCGTATGGAGAAGAATGGGCAAGAAACTCCACCGTTACTCTTTAAAAAAATGTTTTACAATATTTGGTATACATCAATTATATAATTACATGTGAAGACGAGCCGAGAATACAATTACTGTACCACAATAGGTAAAAAAGAATTAAAAATGGAGCAATGACAAATAAATTAATTAGGTATGTGATAGATACACTGTGCTCACATATTTACAAACATTGTAAAAGTATACGATATCACAATATTCCTACAAACTTACAAGTAATACTAATAGGACAGTGTGAGTTTAATAATCATAAAATGTAAAAAATCTATGATATACAAATAATAAATTATACAACTAGATTAATTGCAACTAGTTTGATTTTGTCCAGACTCGAATTTGTCCTATGGAGCAAGACCAGCATGTTTCCAAGCATTCTTATCTTGGACTAGCTGTGACCCGCGGTTTCACCCACGTAGGTTGTACCGGGAGCCCCCTCTGCCCTCCGCTAGCTCGCTTAGTGAGGGTCTCACCGCACAACGTTGATAGATGAGGTAAACAAAGTAGACGTAGATAGGAGGAACGGTTTATTACTTGTTACTTATTAAACACGACACAACATGATTATAGGAATTTATCAATATTATCACAGAACTTAAAAGAATGATGGTTATATAAAAATTACAGACAGTAACACGCTTCGGTCAAGTCCAAAGATGAAGTGTCCAGCAGACTGGAAAAAGACTGCGCGGGAGTTTGTGGCGTTCTGAATTCAAATTGAAAATGGAATGATGATGTGGCCAGCCATAAAGGATTGCCATAAGATGAGTATGGATGAGAAGGACTTCGTCACAATACCCCGATCCCGATCCCGTGGGAATATAGGGATAAAACTTATCTTATGTCCTATTCCAGGTCATGATCTACCCGTGTGCCCATCCTCTTCTCTCTTCTCTAGAGTAGGGAACGTCGCAGCGGGGCGGCGCCGGCGTCGAACGGTTCGCGTATTACATTTTCATACTCGTGATAACTTCGAAATTAAATGTCCGATTCGAATG
This sequence comes from Lithophane semibrunnea, assembly GCA_947363905.1. Lineage (NCBI taxonomy): Eukaryota > Metazoa > Arthropoda > Insecta > Lepidoptera > Noctuidae > Lithophane > Lithophane semibrunnea. Next base: position 1,597,106 of record OX376186.1, on the reverse strand, counting down.
AATTAAAAAGTATTTTACTGCTACATAAATACCCTTCATGTCAAAATTATTTATTTGAATAAGAATTCATATTACTTTGATAATAAACTCCTTCGCAAATAATGCATTAATTTCGAACAAATTTGATTACCATAAAAAAGGTTATAGTGAGTCAATCTTAAAAGATAGATATATGCTGTTGCGGACTTTTTTTTAGAACTTTTAAAGAGGAACAATTCCATACCTGATATTTACGTAACATAAACCGTTTACGCAGCGTACGCAACGGTAGCTCTCAAAAAGGAATATTTTTTCCCGTTTTTGCAACATATTTCATTTATGCTCCGCTCCTATTGGTCGTAGCGTGATGTTATATATCCTATAGCCTTTCTCGATAAATGGACTATCCAACACAAAAAGAATTTTTCAATTCCAACCAGTAGTTTCTGAGATAAGCGCGTTCAAACAAACAAACAAACAAACTCTTCAGCTTTATAATATTAGTATAGATATAATCCTCTAATTTGTAATATGCACATATGTAAAAGTACACTTTGTAAACAATACAAAGTGTACTTTTAATATGAGTTTTAAATTTTCTTTCATTTAATTGCAATATATTATCACTAGGTATTTTTTTATAGCATTTAACGCAGTACCCCATAAAAGATGTTTGTACTTTAGCTAATCTGAAAAATGGTTGATCTATTTTATCTTTATTTCACTCCCGCTTCATTATGCGAACTCCCAAACACTTGCCTTCCTAACGTACCAATAAACTTCGTCATTGAAAACTAAAATAGACACTATGCAAACAAAGTTATAGCTAGCCCTTTGACTACCCAAAGAATCCCAACTTTACACTCTTCACTTTACAGTTCAAATTCGCTAGATACGTCATCGTCAGTCAAATCACGTTCGGAGCATACAATAGCAACGATTTGTATGTATGTACCTGTATGGAATGCGTTCCATACATCCATTGTAAGATATGATTCAGGCTACTCGTATCGTAAGTAATTGCTACGATAACTATGATTATGATCGTTGGATCGAGTCATTGCCCTTTGGTTTAAGTTATGATGGTGATAAGAAATTTGCCTTAAGTTTGACAACACATCCAGTTACTGAAAACCTGATCACTAAAAGTCTAATCTCAGCTGTTGTTATTGGTTGCATAATTGTATAAACGACAAGCCAATGAAATTACCAGACATGAGGTCAGACAAAGGCCGTTTGCCCCCGCACCGTCAACGAGATGTGAACGAGAACGAGATGACGGCGCCGAAGTAGCGATACGATTTTCAGGTATTGTTTGATAAATACATAATCAAACATTTCCTGAACGTGATTACTTTAAAAAAAAATTAAACGGTTCTTATTTTGACCCAATCAATCTGCCTAGCCTTTTCCCAACTATGTTGGGATCGGCTTCCAGTCTAACCGGATACAGCTGAATACCAGTATTTTACATGGAGCGACTGCCTATCTGAACTCCACAACCCAGTAATTGGGTAATACGATACCCCTTGGTAAGACTGGTTGTCAGCCTTTGGGGCTTCTGACGACCCGTAACTACTATAAAAGATCCACGAATGACAGCCGGAATTTTTATTTTGACCCATTTGTGATAAAATTCACACTAATTTTGAGAAGTGTTCATTTTGAGAAGTGCACATTTTGAGAAGTGCACATTTTGAGAAGTGCACATTTTGCGAAGTGAACGTTCTGTGTCAAACCCAGGAGAAGAAGTAAACACTTGTGCATAAATGACTACTATTCAGGTCGTCAATATAGGTATGTAGGTCGTCGTAATAGGTATACGAAGAAACCTGCTGTCCTTTTAACTGAAATTGTTTGAACGACACTTTACAACTATTATGTTGTTAGAATCAACTCGTAGAGCAGTTCTATATTTAGAGGTGGACGTCGAAGTTCAGTATTGTTGTGATTGGTACGTATACACCCTGAGAGGACGGACTGGCAATATTGAGATTGAGAGTTCAAATTGTTGTATTGTTGAACTAACTAAACGACGACGCTTTTAGTATCGAAATATAGCGTCTAGGAACAGTTGGATTGCGAAACGATTTTAAAGAAAATTTTGTAGGTCATAAATATCATCATACTACTGCGCTGAGTACTAATAAATTGGGATACAGTTTTTTTCTGGTCGGCGCAACATAATATGTTTTTCTTCCATAATTCTATAGTAGGTAGTCGTCATCTCGGTAGTCAACCCCTTTCTAGCCATATCATCTTTCACACAGTCCATCCATCGATTCTTTAGTCTTCCCCTACTTTTCTAGCCATTCGCAATCATACTCAAAACTTTCCTCACGATATTTTGGTCATTCATTCGTTGTAGATATAGGTAATTTTTCGATACCTAGTAATGATGAAATTAAGATGGGCCACTTACCTGGTTACTATCTGGTAAGTGACCTATCTTAAATTCAGCAGTTGATCGGAGTCATTTGGATAAAAACTAGCAACCGGATTGTAGAGAGCACAAATAAATCGAGAAAATTCCAAAAATATGTTGCGAACTCAGACCAATATTTGGTCTGAGGTTGCGAATGAAAAAATTAATTAATTCAACAGTGTTTATCCACACTTCACGTGCTTATTCAGGATACCCACCTACTCACCACCCACACGCGAATTTTATCCAAAGAAATATTCAAGTTAAAATATTCAAAATGAAAAATTCGGAAATGGTCTTCACAAGAACGCTTGTATAAATTCTCTTGAAACTTCTCTGAGATAGGAAATCCAAAGATGAGAAATGAACAGATATTATTATTTAATTTAAAAATCACCCACCAACCACTACAGGGCAAAATCCTCTTATCAGTATCACACAATATATATTATGAGAAATCATTACCGATTTCATATAAATACTAAAAAGTAGAATGAATACACTTTTGTTAATCGTATTTTCATTGAAATTGTCATTTTAGTCGTGTGTACGAGCTAGCACGAGTTACTAACTATATTGTTTACACAAAAAACGACGTTACAAACGAATATTAAATAGGTACACTAGCCATTCATGTTTTTTCTTAAAATAACGAACATCTGTTGCCGCTAACATAAAAAAAACTATTCAAATCTTGTTCCGAAATAAAGTATTAAGGTTATTGAATATTATACCTAAGCGATAATAATATAATCATACTGTTTTTGCATTCAAACTTGCCTCGCGACATTCCTGTATGCCGTGGTTACGTCAGCGAACATTTACCGGTAAGGCAGGTTACACACGAGCGATTAAATGCAATTTGGCACGACAATCGGCAATCGTTATGGGCGAATATCGAAATCGTATTGTGAATTGGAGCGGGGATATGGTCCGTTGTGCCAACATTAAAGTTGATTGTTTGTTGTATATGGGAATGCTGATTTTGTTATCATTGGTATCGGATAAGGCCAATGTTTAAGTTTTCTTTTAAAATTTTCTTGGTTTTATTTATCTTGACGTAATGTTTTCTTCCAAACAAATAGTAAGTTTATTCAAAGTATGAACGTAAACGAAGCAAAAGGACTATTAAGGATAAGTAGGTAAGTGGAGTTCTGTAGTTAGTACCCCAGTAGAAAAGGCATGAATTGATGAATGTACCTAAATAATGTTTATTCAAAGTGATAAGTAGTCAGGAAAAATAAGTACCTGCCTCAATAACCAAATAAAAAAAAACTCCAACGTTTTCATTAAAATAAAAATTATAGGCAAAAATGTTCAGCTTTTATGTCAGACTTTCAATTACGTAATATAATGGGCGTATGACGTAATAAGTGGGCCGTACTCACGAGTATTTAATTAATTAACTAAAAGGCTCGTTAAGTACAGCTTACGGTTAATAATCGACATTGTGGCAACAGCCTTATGTTCGCACTATAATATACGTAGTTGTATTGAAACGTTTCTGTTCCTTGTCTAATAAACTGCTGCAATTCAGTAAATCGGTTGAATGCCAAAAATACCATGTAGCGAATAGCGTTAGTATCGAAAGGTATTTTGATAGTGTCTGTCATCAATTTTAGCGTTTAATTTAAATTCAAATTTCACGATAGATTATTTCACACAAACCTACGGGCACCAACCGTCAGAAGCTATAGTTAAGTACTGTAAATAGGTGCACGGTTCGAATAGATCGTTTCCTATGTAGAAGAACCGGCAAGAAACTCCACCGTTACTCTTTCAGAAAGAATTGGTTTTTACAATGTTGTTTTCAAATTACAGTGTAGGAGGACAGTGTAGACCGGTCAACAAGTATGACTACGTACTTAACGAATGTATTAACTGATTTTTACATACACCGTTGTCTTCCCAACATCTTGTTATCGGTCAAACTTTATTTTTAAATAAAATGTAGGCAAGAGTCAGAATAAGCAAGCTGAACTGGCAATAGGCCGGCCATATTAGCCGTAGAACCGATGGCCGTTTGGTTATACGTGTTCTTGAGTGGAGGCCGCGAAACGGGAAACTTAAGGTAGGACGCCCAAAGGCTGGGTCGAGCAACGATCTTCGCAGGGTGGCTGGTAGCAGCTGGATGAGTGTTGCCGAGAATTGAGCTGAATGGCGTGCAATTGGAGAGATCTTTGTCTAGCAATGGATTGCTGTAGGCTGATGATGACGATGATGACAAGCTTACAATATTCTGATAGTTTATAGACACGATTAGCAAAAAGACTGGTGATCGCATTATAAATAGAAATGATAGAAGAGTTATATTTAGATGAAGTAGGTATAATAACAAAAGCTAGTCGCAGGCTCTCTGGCCTTGAGCGAACCCCGCGATTTGCAAAGATTGTTCAATTATGACTAAGAAACTTTAAATGCCAATGGATTCCTATCTCAAATACTTTTATGAAATAATTTATCATGCTATGTTCTATGGTACACTTTATGATCTAAACACATAATTGGCACATACATAATAATCTATAAGTACTTCTATCCATCTTTTCTCCAAAGTCCGTAGACGACTGCAGGCAGCAGCAGGCGACTTGTCGCCGCGACACTACTGGTTTCTACGGAAAGCATTTCATAGAAATATACATATAAACCAGTAGTGTCGCAGCGACAGGTCGCCTGCTGCTGCCTGCAGTCGGCCACGGAAATGTGTAAATTGGTAGTATTTTCCCTACATTCAAATGGTTTTCCCAAAACTGTTTCCTGTTACCATGTAGGTATAATGAACAAATTATTGGCATTATTTATTAATATTATAATTTTTGAATGCCCATCAAACAACGGAAAACGTACTGAAATAGCATACTATCTCCATCTTCCATCCATACTTTAGGTTTTCCATCTAGATCTTTTCACAGCCTTTCATTTTATCAACAATTTGATTGATAAATACATCCTACTAATATTATAAATGTGAAAGTTTGTGTTTGGATGTTTGTTACTCAATAACGCAAAAACGGCTGAATGGATTTGGATGAAATTTGGCAAACAGATAGTTTATAACCTGGATTAACACATAAAATACTAATTTTTATCTCGATATACCCACGGGATCGAAACTTACGCGGGTGAAACAGCGGGGCGCAGCTAGTACTACATAATGTTTGACAGAGCTCCTAACTCGTTAGGTTGCGTTAAGAGGGGGCCAAAAGCAGAATTTCCAAGAATTTTCGTGAAATTGATAAGCTTAGGTCCGTTACGCCAATTTTCTAACAAAATATGTTATCAAAACAGCCAGTCCGCTGCGATGGGTCTTTCTCAAATGAATTGTACTATTTTTTTAAAGTATTTTCTTTATTAATTTCACTCCATTACTGCACTTGTACTTTAAAAAATGACACGTGTAGTCTTCGTCTGGATGCACTAAACACACAGAACATTGGCCTCTCCCAGGCTGCGCCACAACACCCTGTCCTCCGCTTTCCGCATCCAGTCTGTCCCAACCACCTTTCGTCACAAACATAAAATTAACATAAAAAAGTGTTTTATTAGTAGTGTAGCCTCCAACGTTATAGTACATAACTACGAAGATGAACGGGCAAGAAACTCCACGGACACTCTTCATTGACAAGTAACGACTTTAATGTGACAAAGACCAACATATTCATGAAAAATCAAATTAATTGTTTTTATAAGGTGATTGTCCGTATCACACGGGAAAACCCGAGACAGTGCGAAACCATGCTTGAATGAACATGCATCGCTACAAACTCGAGAAGCGCGACGACACAGTTTGTTTGTGTAAACAGAACAGGCATCGATACATTCGATACTATACTACTATACATACAGCCAAAAACGTACATTCAACTGCACACACATGGTAACAATTTTACTTTGGTAGCGTAGGTCTACATTTCGTAGCAGAACCCTGGTTTTAGTTGTTTAAAGTGTGACTTCTGAGGTAAGTTCACTGTACATCTGTCCGCGCCATATGCAAATCTCCGCGATGACTCAGTAGGTTATAAGTCCACGGCCGTTGCAATTGTTTTTTTTTTACACGTTCCTCCTTATTATTTTTTATATGGCAACTCTTGACTCAAATGTCACTTTTTATAAGGTAATACTTATGCAAATGTCACTTACTTGCAACCCACGTCTTTTTATAACTTTATGATGGTTTTGTTGTTGTGTGACGTTGAATGTAAGGAGTGTTGGGACACATCGTATTTAGGTAATCAGATTTATCAAAAATCAGGTTCATAAAAGAAGTACCTACTTAGGTAAGCATCGTAACAGGTGGCGCTCTGTAGTTTCTGCCTACCGCCATGGGAAGACGGCGCAAGTTTATGCAGGTATGTATAGCTTGATAAAACTAAACTTTATGTACTGATTTTATGATTTGTCTTTTTATAGTTTCAACGAAAAAGATGAAAACTACGTACACACGGCTACACATCAAGCTATACATTTCCAGTTTATGCTGATCTCGCATTGTATAGATTTCCGCACAATGCGAGGTCAGCTTGATGTGTAGCCGTGTGTACACGTAAACAGAAATCCAACATAAATCCTCTCAATTCAACTTGCAACGTCCGATACCCGAGCATCCTCATTTCCATTCCACAAGGTCCCAATGCAAACTCGCTACATGAACTTCTCTCGCTGAAAGGACCCTTTAATCAATCCATAAGCTAATCAACCCTGTAAATGAACTGCTGCAACTCGATAGCAACGGGTTTTAAATTCCTAACTTATTGCAGTGCTTCAAAAGCAGGTAAAGTTGTTTGCTGAACTTCGTACACTTCATTTCAACGTAGTTCTGTTTAAAGGCTCCCACAAAAGGGCGCGATATCGCGGGTGTGACAAGGGTAGCGCTGCATGTCGCGCCCGCGATTTCGCGCCAGTTTGCACAAGCCTTTAAAAACTGTTAGATTCTCAGCTCTAGTTGTATCATTTCTATCAAATCTAATGAAATTAAGTTGTTTATTCTGTAAATAGGACATCAGAATCAATTTTACACGTCATATAAAAAAAATAAGCAAGATGGAGTCGACATTCCCTATCTGACTATCCCTGAAAAGAAATAGCGACACAAACTCGGGATCAAAATCTCTTTTAGAGTCCAGACATATTTTGGTCAGGTCATGTGAGGACCGTGTAGAGTCCGAAATGGACTAATGAGTGTATGGGGTATTGATCAGTTTCTGTGCTGTGATTGGTTGAAACAGTATTGTTTGCAACTGTTCTGCGTACACCGGCGTGCATTCGTCGCTTTGATAGACATGTGCCAGGCCAAGTTAATTGTATTGCATACTAGCTAGAGAAGTTAAGCATTTAAATACAAAAACCTTTCTTCTAAAACTTCACGTTAATTGATATCACGATTGACTTATAATTGATTTTTTATAATTTACTATTTCATTTTAATGTCGTGGCCAGACCATAGAATTGATCATTTTCATGAAATGATGTTGGACTATTTCATGAAATGGTTGCATTTCATGCTATATCGCTTGCATAATGTTTAAAATACCTATTGGCTACTAAGTAATTTATAGATACCTATTAACATTAGGGTAAAACGTGGACTGAACAAAGAAAATCATCGCAACCTTTACCAACCTTCAACTACGCACAATCACTGTATTACAAAAAGTGTCCAGATTCATAGGACATCCAAACAACAACTGAATGAATATTGAATAGAACCTTATCAAACAGTTCACCGGTCGGGCGTCAAACTTCACATCATGTCGGTTGCATTCTATTCGTTCGTACGTGACACGACCATTTATGAATGAAATTCCTTGCGCTGTTTGATTAAATTACTGTCAATAATCCGTTGGCTGTTGAGCCTTTGATTTAGCTATTTGTCGGTACGATTATGAAACATTTCAGTGGTTGAAATTGGAATGCTATGAGGAGAATTTTATGGAATGTCTATGCAATACTAAGATATTGTTTCTAGAACTTACCTAGTGTCCCAAAACACGATGATTCGTTACTTCAATAATGATAATACAATAAAAACGATCAAACACTATTTTACCACTCAAAAAAAAGGTGCTGAACTGAGTGCTCACGATAGGCGAAAAAATCATGCTATTAGACCCAGCAGTTTTTGCTGTGGGTTGTCTGTCAGTGCATGAAGGGTTCTAAGATTTTTAATTAAGTAAGTACCTACATTTTCGTTTTAAAATCCAATGCCAGTGAGAAACTTGTACCTTACTTGGTCATCTTCTGTGCAAAATGCTTCAAACTCAAACAATATTAATAAAGTTGAATAACTCTTTCTGTAAATATTCTAAAACTTTTATGTTTATTAAAGTTTACTTATATACACATTTACTATGTATTATTTAAGCAAATAATTTCGGACATTTCAGTATTGCAAAGCGGAAATCTAACATCTGAGTATGAAACATTTTCCGAGATACGTTTCCACAGGTGTAATTCATTCTGTTTCTCTTTGACGCTGTGCAGTGCGCTTATTGAGTTTACTGCTTCGGTATTAACGGAAATATCAATGTTAAAGGTACTTCTACTTATGCGTTTATAATTTTACGTAAAATTGAAATGTGGCCATATTTCTACATACATTCATACAGTTTCAATAGAGCTTATTTTGAGGAATTATTTTATAACATAACATATTTATAACTTATCGTATTCCCGAAAGGCCCAACAAACATTTACGACGTTGAGTAGACGTTTTGGTGGCAACTTAATGTTATTTAGTATAATCGTATAAATGTCATAAGGACGTTTACTCGACGGCATTAGGGCCCATTTTATTCAACTTAAGTTGCTAAGAGTTTCGTGTAACAGTCATATAAATACCTACTTAGTCGCATAGTAGTCATATACACGTCGGCGATTTGACTAAATATCATGTAATGATAGCTGTCGCGGCGTGTATTCGACTTCGGGTCGAGTTATGGTACACAATATGACTTTTATATAATGGAATCGTTGTGTTATTGTCATTTAAAGATGATGCTCATATTGAACGAAAACGAAATTATATTGTAACAGATTATATCACGTTAATTTAATATGGCGGTGCTTTTGACAGCTGAGTTAATATTGCATTTTTTCTTTGTTATTGCATTTTTTCTTTGTTATTTGAGGTGATAAAACCATTTCATCAGTTGTAAACCATTGTGCAATCAAGTTTACTGATTAATGTGAGGTAGGTTTGGAACAAATTTTTTATGCGCTTTTAAAACTTTAATGTTTTCACATATTTTATTAATAATTTTATTAAGTGACTGCGTTATATGACAACTACATAACTTCCCGACCTATAAACTGCGTGTTCATTGTAAATGTTTACGCCATTACAGTTGATTTAGGGATCAGTAATAAAATTACAAACGCTTAGCTAACATAGTTCAAAGAATTTTCATTAAAAAAGTAGAATATTTGTTTGCGTGACTTATAACTTAGTTAAGTCTAAATAATTTTATACACACCGTAGTATTTTATTTTTATTTTCAGTGTAATTATTATACCCCTCAGTTTATGTATCTTTTATTTTTATTATGTTACGCATAAATACAGACATAGGTATACACTTTTAAATATATTTTTATTTTATTTTTTATTTCTATGTACTTACTTTCATAATATTCAGTCACACTCATTTTCGTAAGAAATTCTGCTTGCCAGATATAGTATTTTCACATGGGGGGACGTCATTACGTCATTCGCGAGGTTTTTGCTAAAAATCAGCGCTGTTGACACTAAGTTCGTCTGAAGTTACGGCTTTTAGCTGAGCAATGACCTATTCTTGCACAGATGCGACGCACAGCTTAATTGTTCTTGTTATTGTTGTTTCAGATATTGATAATGTTCCACTGTAATCGGCATTTCGTTTAATTTATGATTGTTTTGTTTGTTTTCATTTGATAATGTCGCAACACATTACGCAACTAATTTGTTTTTGGCCTCTCATCCACAGATAACTGTCTACTAAAAAGTAAAAATACTAATCACTATGCTCTCATCAAGCTATAGACAAAATTTGACAAATTTTTAATTTTTTTGTTGTTAAATACGAGGCTTTTGGCTAATTTGTAGTTCTAGTAAATGTCATTTTTTATTTTGTATTGTGCGTTTAGTTTGTGCAGAATAAACAATTTTTCTTTCTTTCTTTCTAATTTTTTTGTTTTAGGTAAACCTCTTAGGTAAATGATCTCTAATTATGCGGATGTTGATAAGTTTTTATCAAAGATTTCAAATGTGCGCGTATCATTTCAATGAGGTCCTCATTGAAATGATACGCGCACATTTGAAATGGAAAACTTGAAATGTTAATTACGTTCCTGGGATAATTAAAAAAATGAAACAATTTTTTCTTTCAACTATATAGTAATGTTATCATTAATCACTACAAAACCGATCCCAAAGGACGTATTTTTTGCTTAGAACTAAAACAGTGCAGTAAAGTTGTATGAAATTTCATTGTTGCACTGTTTTGCAGTGCAGTTTTCATGACTACATACCTGCCTCCTTCTGTGAATGTCAAGAAATAAATATGTTAAGCATTATTTTTAATGTTAATTTGAACGTGATCATTTTGAATGAAAATGACAGCTAGAAAAGGTGACATGCGCCCTATACGTGGGAGAAGCATACGTTTGAAAATTGCTTAACATCACCGCTCCCTGTCCGTATATCTGCGATCAGCTGAAACATTAATAACAATCCCTAACTAATTCACAAAACACCGTAGAAAATGATCCTTAAAATAATAATATCTTGGATTTTCCTCAATAATATAATACCTACTTAATCATCCTTGTTTTACTGAGTTCTTTATGGACATAATATATTACATTGTACGATTTAATATAATTGGTATTTCAGCAGCACACGATAGGTGCTGAGGAAAACGTAAATATATTTTAATTGAAAATCAGCATCATTAATAATTTATTATTAACAAACGAACAAACAAACTCTTCAGCTTTATAATATTAGTATAGATAATCCATCGCATGAGGCTTCTAAAACATTATCCTCCGTCTGGGACAGTCAGATATAAATTGACTTTTGAACTCGTTTATCTCTGAAACTACCAGTCAGATTCTTAATATTCTTGTTGCATTTTGATAGCCTAATTCTTGAGGAAGCTTGTAGGCTATTTATCATCACGCTACGATCCTTAGGAGCCGAGAAAATGAAAAAAACTTTAGACCAACGGTAAGTGAAAACGAAGTAATAGCGCGGGCGGTGCGATGCGGTGGGCCGGGGGAACAAGACTTTTCACATAAACTATCCGGAATAAATTCTCTAAATGATAATGAAAACCGTATCAAAATTCGTTCTCAGACTTTTTTAAATATTTAGGTACTTATAATAGTTAAATAGAAGTTAGTATTTCAAACTGTTTTTGTCTTTAAGTTTATAATAGCTGATACCTCTTCCCTATCTAGATAATAAGTCATCTAATCGATCTCCATTCTAATTAAAAATATGCCTATTAGAAAAAGGGACGATTAAAATACGGATTTGAAATCATTTCACGATTCATTGTTTTAACGAATAACCACTTTGATTACTTGAACGTTTGCCAAATGACGCTGATCTTAAAGGATCGTAAATAAAAATAATTATTACAAATCATTTTATAGTAGTTTTTCTGTTAATGTTTATGTAAAAAGTAGTGGAGCAGAGGCCGTCGTGGGGAAACCTAGAGTTTACATTACATCACGCCATTACTCCCCGAAGGGTTCGGCAGCGGACGGTGGGTGTACACCCACATTTCCCCAGTTATGTTTAAGTCCCTTGTAATCACCGTTACCAACTCCAAATAATGGAGTACGGTGTTTCCAGTTTAAAAATACGTTAGATTAAAAAAAAATACGGTAGATTTTAAAAAGTCATGCAAAATTACAAAGTCGTTTGAAAAAAAAAAAAAACTGCGGTTTTTGACAAAATAAGTCAGTATTTTTGTCTCCTAAGCATGTTTTCTGACGGCAGAAAGTTGACACAATTTTTTCTACCATCAGATTCAATATGATCATTTTCCATTTTAAGTTATTTGCAAAATAGATTCCCTTTCAACGCAGATATAATTACAACGCAATTACGCAAAGTACATCTGAATAAAGAAAGTTGGTAATAAAAAAGGTTACTATTGTTTCGAACTATTATGAGGAGCTATTGTGAGGAGCTCGTGGCTAAGTAATAACAGCCGCTCGGGTCGATCCATCAGGTTAAGCTACGCTTGCCGGGGTTGGTCCGTGGATGGGTGACCATTTTCACATATCGAGACTCCTCCGTGCCTCGGAAAGCACGTTAAGCCGTTGGCCCCGGCTGTCATTTGTGGATCTTTGACAGTCGTTACGAGTCGTCAGAAGCACGAAAGTCTGACAACCAGTCTAACCAAGGGGTATCGTATTACCCAGTTACTGGGTTGTGGAGGTCAGATAGGCAGTCGCTCCATGTAAAATACTGGTATTCAGCTGCATCCGGTTAGACTGGAAGCCGACCCCAACATAGTTGGGAAAAGGCTAGGCAGATTGATTTTTTTGTTTCGAACTATTATCTATGGTTGAGGAATTCCCCCTAGTTCACTGCTATTTTCAACAAAAATACATGCAATATTCCATCTGCCCAATTACGGTGTTTTTTGACACCGTAATAAAATTACTACGGTAGACGGTGAATCAATGCTGAATACGGTGTTTCTACCGTAATTACGGTGCATTTGGCAACGCTGCTTGTAATAGAGGGTGAGCCTATGGCCATCAACCCGGTACAATACAAATCCAGAATAAGAGCTGCAACTAAGAAATGCCAAACGGAAAAACCCAATAAAAATTTTTCCCGACCCGGGAATCGAACCCTCATGCTCAACAGTATAATAGTGCTTGCGACCACTAGACCAACGAGGCGATCTAGTGTTTATAAATGGTCCGAAATAGCAAACTCGCTGTGAGATAGCGCGGTGATTATGGCTCGTCCATACACTGTATGAGTTGGTATTACCCCGAGAGGAATCGTGGGGAAACCTGGTCTTATAATAATAAACCTGGTTAATATAAGTCTGAAATCACTAGATCGCCTTGAGCAAGCGTGGTGAATGGTGATCATCCATTCTCATGAGACCTTTTTCATTATGTGCTTTCTACGTTTATGTTAGACTTCACCGACATTATGTTGTAGGAAAACGTCGTTTGGAAACTTGCACTTATTATGTGGTGCTCGCGTGGTGATACTCGTGTCTTCTCTGAATGAGAAGTGGCCTTTCCCCTGCAGTGGGACAGTGAAAGGCTGGTGTTATTAATACCCCAATTAAAAATTCAAGGGAATATAATGAACCTATTAATTGTAGCCTAAAATCGAACAGCTTCTAATAATCCGAACCTAATACGTTTTTGATTTATGTGTTATGATGATGAATGATTCCCTCGATACTCATGCATTCCGGTCCTTCGATCTGAGCGCGAAGTATTTAGCACGAATTAATTACTCTCCTAATCTAGCTGTACCAATGAACGACACTCTCGTTAGCAATCCGAATTGAATCGACTGTTATAGTCTGACCAATTTCAGTTTCAAACAAATATTGTTCTGTAGAATTTTGCCTTTGGAATCGCGGGAAAAATGAAGCCCTAGAAACGTTAAAACGAAACAAAAATTGAACTGATTCAAAAGTTCCGTGGCAAACACAAACAGGTAAAAAAATGACCAAGATTCCCAAACTAAAAAATCAAAAAGGCATCCCTCGTCAACTATCCGCTCCCGAAAAAAACAAAAATGCCAATATTGACCGTCGGATATTCACTAGCGCAGGCAAACGCTATCCAATTATTAAAAAAGTTTCTAACACCTATGACTTTGTGCCCCAATTTTAACTACGTGGATCGGATTGCAATTTACTGTTTCAAATTCCAATCAAATATATTTTTTTTTTTTTCTATGGATAAAAAGTCCAAAAAATATATTTTTACAGATACGCCCGTAATTAATTATTTCATAAATTTTTCATAGTTTTCTTAGATGTGAAAAAGGACACAGAGGTTACAAAAATATGATTAGGTATCTAACGAATATAAAAAAAAACTACCATCAAATACGAAAAACTCTTAAATTAAAAATTATTTCATGTTTCATTGCCCCAATTCAATATTCAAACGTACATATTAAATTATCTACCATAATTTTTGGAACTCCCTAAAAGAGTATACAGGTTCCCCATTAATAGCCCATTATCCTCAGCATAACATTGACCTATTTTCCGCTCCCCTGAGTTTAAAACCCATCGCCGTCCGCAACGCGATCGATACAAAACAAAAATAAAGTATGCAACCAATAAACGGTGTGACAACGTTTTATTCCCATTATGAATTTTAATGACAACATTTGAACCGGAAAACTGATACTTGTTATTTTATATTTATCTGTATTGTTTTGTTTTAATAAAATAATGAAGTAGGTGGGTACATAATTGAATAAAAAATCAAAACAGTAAAGTAACATTTAATTCATCGAAAGTTACCTAAAGAATCACATATTCTAGAGCACATACAACATCGATTAAGCGATTTTAATTAAGTGTTTAAATATTTAGCTACAGAAATACGATGTTAACTACTCAATTCCCCGACGGAATAGAGCGGTGTGTGATGTGTTGCATCGCTGGAATTCTATCGGTTCATTAATTGCTACACTGACTTCTTTATGCTGTGACTATTTTCAATGGGACAATTTTTTTCCTTTCTTTATTGAAGTAGTAAAAAGAAATAGCGATGGATATTGGGATGATAATGTTCCATCCAGGAAGGTTCATATTAGTTGTAAATACTTGAAAGTCATTTGGAGGCTTTTTAACAGCAGTAGTTAAAGGAAGATAATTACGTCACCATGCTTTCGTCAATTACCAAAAAGATAATGCTTTCGTCTAATTGTCTCGTAGGGTATCTACATCTGACGCATTTTTTATCGAAATGAGTTCAGTAATTACGGAGGTCTAAGAATGATAACATGATTAAGAATTATACCATCAGTGTTGAGACTGGATGCATCGTACAAGTTCCCAGTTCTACATGCATGAATAACATCCGCATAACCTATTTACATAATCATTTAATTTGAGATTTGATGAACTAATGGTCTGAAGTATTCTGAACCATAGTTACACCTCTTCTGCCACAACCGTCGGCGATTACAGGCATGATGTTATATGTTATGTCTGAACAAAAGGTCTGAAAAACATAATACCTACCTACCAAAAAACTTCGTAAAATATAGTAATATTTTTATTTTAATATCTGCGTCAAAAAAAAAAACTGCTGCTGCTTCACTCACCGGTCCAAAATGCATTGCAAAGTGTCAAGGTTTATAAATTCAGGTAATCGAGTGACCCCCTATGATCCTCTGCTGGATATAATGAGTCGTTCCATTCTAATATCAAAAACTAATACCACTGCTATTTGTTTCAATTCATATTTATTTTCTATTCCGAACGGATACCATTGTTTAAACTAATACCAAAACAAGTTCGAAGATATAAGGTACAGTCAGTGAAAATGCTTTGTATGTAATTTCATTTTTCGAAAATGTGAACGATCAATCTACCTACTTAGTGATAATGAAAAAAGTTACATTCTTGATAAGTATGGGGCCTTCAGGGGCTTTTCCGAAAGACGCCTACCAGAATGTGTTTTTCATAAGCAACTACTTCCAGTTAATTTCTGTTTTCCTGATAGTTATAATAGGTATAGGACATTACAGTTATAGGTAAGGATTTTTTTTTTATTTTAGCCTATTTTGTCCCACTGCTGAGCAAAGGCCTCCCCCAAATCCTTCCAAACATCCTTTTCTAGGGCCACCTCGATCCAACCCTTGTGGTACGCGTCTAGATCGTCCCTCCATCTCTTCCTGGGTCGGCCCCGGCGGCGCCGTCCATCCTCAGGCGATGATATCGATAGAAGTCTTTCAGTCTCCAAACGGTGGGTCCGTTTGGAGACTGAAAGACTTCTATCGATATATTGAATAATAACTTATACTTTATATTCCTCTTTGTGTGTAATCGTTGTTGTTGTGCAACTAACTTAGTGAGATTGTTTAGGCGCCTATTTTTTTTTCGTTTCTGACACCCTGGTACTTTTCAAAACAACAAATTATTCAATTTCAATACCTGCATTTTTACCATTATTGAGTTAAGTAGTAAGTCGCTTAAGCACCTAGTTCCAGTTCATTTCTGCTTTCCTGGTAGTTTGAATAACTAAACAATTAAGACAGTTGAATTTTAAAACGTCTATCGATATCATTTGTTACGAATCCGTCATGCTCTTTTCTATGTTTCATCGTGGGTGCGTTTCGAGGAAAACTTTAGTGGCGCTTCATCGGTTGCGTTTCATAGTAGTTGCGTTTCGAGGAATAACTCAAAAAAAGTAGCAAGATGATTCACTTAAACTAATCTTACCTATAATACCTTTGTAAAAATATTGGAATGAAGTGTATTTGGATAGTATTTTATTACGATCACTTAGGTTTGACGGAGCTGACTGTACCAAATTCAAGTTGTTGGTATTCGTTTGCACATTAAAATTAATTATTTAAAAAGTGGTATCGGAATAGAAAATAAATATGAGTTCCAACAAATATCAGTGGTATTAGTTTTTGGTATTAGAATGGAATAACTCTTGTTTTCCCATTGCTGAGCTTTTTGCGATACGGGAAATCGTATTAAACTTTTATCCCCTTTTAGTATCATAATTTGTTTACAGGCGGTTTAGGAGGACAATAACGTTTATGAAAGATATGGAGGGAACGGAGACAGTATTTTGAATTGAACTTGTTAGTGGGTAACTTTTTAACCGCCTTCTTCAAAATGGAGGAGGTTCTCAATTCGTCTGTACGTTTTTTTTTTTTTTTTGTATGTATGTTACGCGATTACTCCGCCAATTATGAATCGATTTTGATGATTCTTTTTTTATTTGGTAGGTTATGCTTCAGAGGTGGTCCCATATAAATTTTATTAATTTTGCTTGCGTAGTTTTTGAGTTAGCTTCAATAATTACGTATTTTTCCCGCTTTGCGTATGTAGATGATATTATTATCTTCGTTGACTCCGTCACTGTTATTTACATAGCAGATAACGGTATACGAATTTGTGTGGGGTAGCCACAACTGAAAAGGGAAAAATAAAAAGGTTTTACAAAAAAAAAAATAACCGACTTAAAAAAAAAAACCCTAAAAAAGTGAAAAATAACTTTAATTTCGGAAGTCGGTGGCAGAAAACGAAAATTGAAAAGCAAAGAAACCGACTTCCGAAATTAAAGTTATTTTTCACTTTTTTAGTGTTTTTTTTGGAAGTCGGTTGTTTTTGTTTTTCTTGATATTGTTGAATGAAGTTGTCTAAAATTAAATATTTCAATTCTTGTTATAGGTGTTCTGATTATTTCACCAGCACGTAAGTAAGTAAAAGCAATTAAAAAAAAAAATCGGCGAAGATGGTTGAAAAAAAAAACAAATTATCGAGAATGTTATTTCGTAAATTCTCCCTTTTTTACAAACTCTGAATGAAATCGGGCATTTTCTATTCTCACCATCACTGCACGTTATGGCAAATTGTTAAATTATGTGGGATCTTTTTGGGGCACTTTAGGGTTAGGGGTTATACCCAAGACGCTGCGGCATTCAAAATCGATGAACTTAATAATGAGAGTTGTGGCGAATTCTGAAGATGATGTTTTGGACGCGAGCCAACTCAATCTCGACCGGGAAATATTATAGGGTGCGAGGAGAGTTACTATCTTTAGTAATATATTTTAGAATGGACATATTCGTTACGGGTAGTAAAGTCTGTTTTTAATCTCGTAAACTAATTTGTCATTTCAAGTGATTGTTCTTTGAAAATTCATTTGGAGTTTGACATTTGCACCTGTCAAATTAGTCTTCGAGATTAAAAAACAGACTAGAAGCCCGAAAGTCTGACAACCAAGGGGTATCGTGTTATCCAGTAAATGGGTTGTGGAGGTCAGATAGTCAGTCCATATAAAATAACGGTATTCAGCTGCATTCGATTAGACTGGAATTCTTCAATCATGATGAATTTGCAAACATGTTCGTTCATGAATGCTGCGGTAACAAGCCGATAAACAGCGTGAGACGTTTTTCTGAAAACTCATTTCCCGTACTGGAACTGTCAACAAATTAGTTAAAGAGGAAAATGGAAGCTGATGGAGAGAAAATAATATCCGCTGATTATGATTACCTAAGGCAGGATGACGAAATAGCGCTATGGAAATAATTATGTGAGTAATTTAAAATTAAATGTTGGAAATAAAGGATCGGCACTGGCGGTAACACATAAATTGTTCTCCAATGGTTAGGCAGAAGTGCAAAAGCAAGTAAAATTATTGCTAAATAAATTGACTACCAACTTAAGTTGTCTGTATGTAAATTCAAACCAGGCTGTCATTCTTTGACAATTGTATGAAATGGCTGTATCACGGCAGATTGATGTAGGGTGTCAATCCGCTTAACAGTTAATGTCCCTGATTGTATACCCACATTTCGCCAGTTATGTTTAAGCTTCATATATTAGAGGGTGAGGGTGAGTCTATTACCACAAGCTTTAAAGTGAACTATAAACACCATATTTCGAGGTACATAAAAAGGACCTGTTTGACCAAAACCGTGTAATAGGCCAAAAGAGGCGATCCGCTTCACGTACCATCACCAGAACCGTAACCAAAACCCCATTGTGAGCCACCAGAGCGGGGATGACGTCACGCCCCTTTGAAACCCACATTGTTTGAACGCATACCGGAGGCGTATTACCGTAATATCACCACAATTATCACCGGTGCTGAGGATAGTACTGAGGTACTGAGGCCCTTTGTCAAGAGTAGGGCTATCAAATGTAATTGAGCGTGCTTGTGTGAGGATGTGAGGAGGATGCTCGTGCTCAAAATGTGGTGGATTTTTGCTGCTTGGAGAACAATTGCGCGTTTTTCTAGGGCAAGAAATATTGTTACTAAGCATAGAGTTTAATTACCTAAAGAAAATACTATACGAGCAAGAAGAAAGTTCACTACGGGAATCAATGGCGCTTGTTGATGATTTGAAGTCAAATTATCTAAGGACATAGTGCCTAAGAATTTTATGTTGGTTTTAATTTTGTGCAAATGTATTGTGTTTCTTGATACTGTATCACCAAAAAATCGTATTTACTCTCATTCTTCTTCATAGATAAATTTCGGAAATGTATAAAAAATCCACGATAATTATAGGAAAAACGAGACATCATACCTTGGCAATACTTGTATAAAGTTTTGTCTCTCTGTATCGATTATAATAGAGTTCATAAAACACCCCAAGCAAGGAAAACTGAACAAATAAAAATGAACCTATCATTTAAACAAAATAGGCCAGCTATTCTGAATGATGATATTGTTGTGCAGAATAAACGAATTTTATTTCTTTCTTTCTTTTCTTTCTGTTTCAACCAAAATAAACTCAGCGCTAGCCCTAATCTCATCATACGCGAGTGCCTACTAAACGTATGTATACGTTGTGATGAGTAACCAGTGAGTCATTGATAGCTAGAGTAAACAAAGTAATGATTTGTTTTGTTTGTTTATGCCTAATGTACGCAGTCTCTGCCAGGACGACGTGTAGTAGTGTGTACTATGTTTATGTGCGAATTTCTAAGGGACTGTACAACTGTCTTGGTAGAAATACTTGTGATGGGTTAGGAAACGATTAGGGAAAAAAAAGGAATAAGATGGCACGACCACGACTAGAGATCGCCCCGACCAGGTAAACTATAGAAACCGATACGAATCGCGCACTTGGTCGTCTAGTTGGCCGTAAGTCTGGTACGAGTAAGTCTCGTGCCGTCCGGGCCGAGATCCCTTAGTGAGTGACAAAATAGTATCTTAAGAATTACCTATTTTGTTACTGTGGCAAACATCTTTACAGCCGATGACATATCCATCTTTTAAAATTTTTCACTGTTCCAATGTCTTATATTTTTCGCTTCAACAGCCTTGTCTGTTTGCCTATCAGTGACAAAATAATTGTAAAACATTTTTAAAAGAGTAACGGTGGAGTTTCTTGCCCATTCTTCTCCATACGAAAACTACGTTTTGGAGGGGCAACTAGAATCAGTTCTATTTCTTTGTTTTTCACGTTCAAAAGTACCTTTATAGGTGCCTATTTGAAATAAATTATTTGACTTTGACATCTGACACCAGCTGTTCTTGTCGATATACCACCCGCTATAGCTCTAATATCTACCATCTTGACAAAGGTTTACCTCGTTCCCTATTCATGTGTCCTGTATACCATTTATGTTTTGCTTACCCCTGATTGTAAGTCCAGCGCATTTCGTTTAAGTATATTGATGGAAACTGTTATTTCTTTTGTTTTTGTATAATTCTATGTTGTTATTCTTGATACTAAATTGTTATTAATTCTGTTACAGGTAATAATTGCATGGTTATAAAAATTGGGTGAGTATGTATACATATAGGTAGAGCTGAGCGGTGTTCCCCTAATCCGGCCAACAAAGTGTAGCTGAGCGGTATTCTTTAGCTTTATGGGACCTAATGCAATAATTTTTACAGTGTTCATGTTATATTTAAGTTAACACTACACTACATCATAGATTGGTGAATATTCCGGGATTAATTTGGATATTCATTTTTCGTCAAAAGAGAATTAAGTAATTACCTAACTAGACTTTGATTTTCCTAGGTCTTAAAAATCAAAGCTTTACTTGAATAAAACCAATCTGCCTGTGGAGTGATTTGTATTTTAAAACATAATTTATATTGATTTATAAGAGTGTCCATGGAGTTTCCTGCCCGTTCTTCTCCTTTGCAATAGGCAACAAGTTTCAGCTTTCTAACGGACTGACTCGACTCCTTGATTATTCAAAAGTGCCTGTAAAAGGTTTAATTGAAATAAGTGCATTGAGTAAAACTGCATTGCGTCAATTTACTGAAGCTTTACCTACTTAGCGCCGATATCTCTCAATTGGTATCAAGATGATTAATGTAATTAATCAACACAATGTCTTTGATTGTATCGAAGCTTATCTCGTCATCGTATTGATACTGTTGAAACTCGCATTGCCATCCTAAATATTGTATGTTACATGTTTCGTCTGAAATACCGGGCATAATAATTTCAGGCTATATCAGACACATAGTACGTGTGCCCGAAATTCGTACGTGATTAAAACCATGTACCAGGCTCTAGATTATTCGGCCGTGCTATATTATGACATGCTTGCACACTAATGAATAATGCTTTTGGGACGAGAGTTACACCGTTTATGCAATATTGTCCCTTTTTTCGTTCATGTGAGAATAGCTTAATTAATATTATCCTGTGGTAAAAATATTTACCGTAGTAGTAGCGGGGTTGTCTGCCCAGGGAGCGCCTGGCATAGTATGGTCGACCTCTGAATTGCTTTGGCAACAATTCCTAGCAAATTAAACTTCGGCAAGGTTGAAATGATCTGTCACATAGACCTTGTCGTTTTGTGATGTGCAGGTAACGTTCAACGTTTGGGTTATAAAGCCATTACGAGGTCGACTGTACATTTAAGTATCATGATGGTAATGAGGTGATTTTAGGGCACTAATTAGTTTGATTCACAGATAGGTAATTTTCCATTAAACTAACATGTTGGTGCATCAATACACTGCCATAATATCTTTAAATAAATGTTACACGGTTGTGCATACCAGCGGATAAATACAAGCGAACGATAACAGCTCACAAAGTTCTAGGAAGGACTAAGTAACTAACTTATAACTTATAACACACGAGAACATTAACCAACGTTGCATTGAGTGAAATAATTCTCGCAAATCCTTTGAAGTTTCAACAAGAAAACCTCAATTTTGCACTATACAATGTTTAAATAATTTTCATACTGTACAGGAATGAAGGGTCTCTCTATAAAATGCAAGGTTCACACGCAGCAACGTTAGTCGCTTTGGACGTGCTGGTGGTTTTATTTCACATACAGATAGATTTAGACAGCTTACTTGTCTGTGTATCGTATACTATGTGGGCCCCGTTTTTAAAAGCTGTCGACTTAGGTCGCTGCGTGTGTACCTAGCATAAGTTTTAAGACGAGCAGACGTGTCGTAT
This sequence comes from Lithophane semibrunnea, assembly GCA_947363905.1. Lineage (NCBI taxonomy): Eukaryota > Metazoa > Arthropoda > Insecta > Lepidoptera > Noctuidae > Lithophane > Lithophane semibrunnea. Next base: position 1,574,572 of record OX376186.1, on the reverse strand, counting down.
GAGGTTTTAAGTCTTTCTTTGAGGTTTCGAGTTTTGAAGTTTTTGAAATTGAGGTGGGTTTTCTATTCATGTAAGTTTTAAGTCTGTGAGTGGAATAAGGGTTAACGTCTACGAGTACGTTGACGTTCTACGTTGTGGAACATTTGAAATAGAGATACCTAAGCGTATTTTTAAAATTATTATGGTAGAGTAGATTTGTTAGACATTTAAATATCTATTTTTAACCGACTTCTTCAAAAAGGAGGAGGTTCTCAATTCGTCTGTAAGTTTTTTTTTTTAATGTAGGTTACGCGTTTACTCCGCCAATTATGAATTGATTTTGATGATTCTTTTTTTTTTTGGTAGGTCATGCTTCAGAGGTGGTCCCATATAAATTTTATTAATTTTGCTTGCGTCCTTTTTGAGTTAGCTTCAATAATTACGTATTTTTCCCACTTTGCGTATGTAGACGATATCTTAGTCTTCATTTACATAGCAGATAACGGTATACAAATTTGTGTGGGGTACCACAACTAAAAAGTGAAAAATAAAAACTTTTTACAAAAAAAAAAACAGTCGACATCACAAAAAACACAAAAAGAAAGTGAAAAATAACTTTAATTTCGGAAGTCGGTGGCAAAAAACGAAAATTGAAAAGCAAAGACACCGACTTCCGAAATTAAAGTTATTTTTCACTTTTTTAGTGTTTTATTGTGAAGTCGGTTGTTTTTTTTTTTGTAAAAAGTTTTTTGCTTTAGATGTTTTACGCAATATTAGAAAACGAAACTCCTTAACTTTGATTGACTTAGCTTGTCGTAGTCCAATGCTGGACATAGGCCTCTCCTCATATGTAGCAGATATCCTCTCGCACAGACCAGGGAAGCATGCCACTAAAAGGAGGAGACATACGCAGCAATGGGTGGAACAAGCCCACCATTGACGATAAAGTCAAAGAATTTAGAAGTCAATCATTTTTCCTTTGTCCTTGTCATAACCTTCCTTATATCTACGATATCTACAACTACTTCTCGTAAACCGAAGCGATATAAAGTGATTCATCGCCGCGATTTCATTGAGTACAATAATATCTGGGAAGCGCTGACTCACGACAGCTGATTGGAGGAAGTATGAAATTACAATTTATTTTTGTTATGAAATCTATTTGTGTACCGAGATATAAGCAGTAACGAGAGATTTTAAGAGAATTGAAGAATTAAACGGTAAAATGTTTTTAACCGACTTCATCAAAAAGGAGGAGGTTCTCAATTCGTCTATATGTTTTTTTTTGTATTTATGTTACGCGATTACTCCGCCATTTATGAATCTATTTTGATGATTATTTTTTTGTTTGATAAAATTTCATGGGACCACCTCTGAAGCATGCCCTACGCTTCAGAGGTGGTCCCATGAAATTTTATTAACTTTGCTTGCGTAGTTTTTAGGTTGCTTCAATAATTAGGTATTTTTCCCACTTAGTCTATGACGATATTTTATTTGACTCCGTCACTGTTATTTACATATCAGGTATTCGAATTTTTGTGGGGTAGGTAGCACAACTGAAACTGAAAAAAAAAATCTTTTTACAAAAAAAAAAACAACCGACTTCCAAAAAAAAAACACTAATAAAGAGAAAAATTACTTTAATTTCGGTAGTCGGTGGGAAAAGACGAGAATTTAAAAGAAAAAAAGACACCGACTACCGAAACGATGGATGGACTGTGTTAAAGGATATGGCTAGAAAGTGAGTGACGACCCAGATGACGAGTAATATAGAAGTGTGGAAGAAAAAGACATGTTGCGCCGACAACTAATAAATTGGGACGCAAAAGATAATGATGATATAAGCATATTTTTCGTCTTCTACTCTCGTAATAGTTTATGATTTTTGGTCCGTCATACACAGAGATTTTTTTTCAAATAAAATTGTTTTTCTAAAAATATATTCGGTAGTCGGTACCTGCCACGTGGTTCAAAATCTGACGAAACGTGATAAAAACGGGATGGAAACGCTAACGATTCGCTTTTTTCGTGAAACTTTCGAATATTTTTAGCACTGCACGTAGCCTTCCGAAGACCGCCGTGAAAAAGACGAAACCCTGACGCAAATAGCGATACAACGTAATAAGGAATAAATAACATATACGCTCAGCTTGTAACAAAACATAAGTTAACCGAGCTTTCTTCACATGCTTTCCACTATAAATAATAAGGCCGTTCCAATTAAAATTTATAACAGTACATTACGCCTGTAATCCCAAATCCCCGAAGGCTCCGGCAGAGGTGTACCAATAGAACATTACACCCACATTTCGCCAGTTATGTTTAACTCCCATGTAATCAGGGGCAAACCTATTGCTATCAACTGGGGACACCGGGCTACTACTGAGAAATTCTTGACCGAAGAACACAATAACACTTTGCCTGACCTGGGAATTGAACCCAGGACTTCATGTTCAGCAGTACTGCTTGCGACTACTAGATTAACAAGCCGCACATGTTTTTCACAAACATGTTAAATAATTTGGATATTTTCCCGGCCCTTCATATTAAGTTCCAATTTTAAATGCAATTCTAAACAAACGACTATCGGCCACCCCATTTTTTGTGCTACCTGAGAGGGTAGCAGAAAAACGGGGTGGCTTTTAAAAGTTAGGGGACAGCCAGATGCATTATGCATTATCTTGCATTATTGTGCGTTTGAAGTCCTTACTAGCCTAGAAATTTAAAAGGAAACAAGGTTTTCATAATCAGTTTTGCATATTAAAATTTTAGTTATTCAAAAAATGTCATTGTTTAGTTTTGAACACTTATAATTTACTTATACGTATAATTTATTTGTTTGTGGCACTATACCTACATGTCATAACTACACACTACACAAAATAATACCAGAATTTTGGCAACTGAACTTAATATTTATTTTTTGTAAACTATTACTAAGTTTTTTGAGAAATAAAATATATTATTATTTATTTATTTTAGAAAAGACAAAATGTTTGGATGTTTGTAATTCAATTACGCCATAAAACGGCTGATCGGATGAAAGACACGGATGGTTAACCTGTATAACCTCATCACACAAGATATTATTTATCGCAGTAATTAGTAGGATAACAGCTAACATAATTAGGTGAGTAAAAAAGGCAATATTTTTTTGCGATTCCACCATAACAAAATTAAATACCTACATAACAGGTGATTTTTTTATCTCAACATTTTATTTTATTTCTCACACATTTTAAATTTTTCTCTAGCTCGCAACTTCATCTGGGCCATTCATCTGGCTTCATCAGGCCCAGATGAAGTTGCGGGATGAAGCTATGTAGTTGCTAATAAAACAAAATTAAAGGCAAAATGTGAAATAAAATATACACAGGATAGTCCGCTCAGCTATAAGAATTTATATATTTATTTAAACTTTTTGCACTCAAAAAAAAGTTACAAACGCGGACTTAATGCCTTAGGTATTCTCTACCAGTCAACCAAGGGTAGTGAAGAGATTGAGAGGCAGGTGCTCCAATTGAGAGGAACAAAGAGAAAAAAATATTATAATATAATAAATCGTATGGCATTATAGATAAAACAGGTTTTACAGTACATAAATAAGCTATAAACTTATGAGGCGTATACTTACATAAATTTTTACTATAAATATATTATAAAATATAAAAATTCAAGAATATGGACAGGGGACAGGATTAACGTGAGACTATAGCAGGGCGTTATTTTATTGGATTTTAATCAAAACTTTGCAGATTTTTTTCCGCTTTCTTCATGAAGGTTTCTATCCATATATGTTTCTGCAAAGCATAACTATACAAAGTGCAAAGTGCTGTTGGGTTATTTCATCTGGAATATCTCAGTAGCAGTCTGGATTCTAGATTTTTGGTCGGTTGATGGCAATAGTCTCACCCCTTATTACACGAAACTTAAACATAATTAGCGATATGTGGGTGAACCAAACACCTCTGCCTAATCCTTGGGGAATACAGGCGTGATGCAATGTATTATTGTGTGTTTTTGTGTTACGTTTCACAAAAAAATAGTAGAAACCAGCAAATTCAATTTCGATGGAACAATAATGTGTACTAAAATTGCAAATTGGTTGCAATTTACAAACGCATGGGGAATGTGCTCTGAATCTGTGAGATTACCATGACAACCATCCACATCATCGAATCTAGGGCACGCTATTGGTCCATCATGGAATAGCTCGGTGGCGCAAGCTTGGCAGTCCAGCCTTTGACGTTAGGAGCGTTCGTAGTCGATGCAAATGTGATTAGCTTTGACTGAGGAAGCCGATGCAGTTAACCTATGAGATTCCTTTGCTATAGTTGACACGGGAGTTAAATTGGTGATGGACTTTAAAAATCAACCGCATTTTATTTTGTTTTGGAACCTCTTAAAATGTTTTTTTCTTTTCAAACATAAGGTTGAATGGGAGAGTATACAACATTATTTTTTGTTTATGCTAAACCCGAAAAGGGGTCATTATACTCATCATTTTGAACAACTTTTTCTATGAGACCAAACTTGAAATCGCGAAAAAAAATCAGCTGTTCCAAACATTTGTGTTCACATAAATCGACAAAATGTATGGAACAGCTGATTATTTTTCGCGATTTTAAGGTTGGTCTCGTCTCATCTCAACTCATCTCAAATAATGTTGTAAAACTCCCTTAAGTATGTACCACCGTTTTATATGAAATTATAAAAAAATATAAGGCTTTCAAAAACCGGAAATTACATAAATTGAAATGATTTTTTTGAAAATGAAACGGAGTCTCTCCATTTTAAAGTCTCTTCAGAAACCAGGGCGGAGATGAGTACTCAAACTCAATACGAACAAAGAATACAATATGTTGTGGCTGAAATTCATCCCTCATATCACTACCGAGACTTTCAATTGTTTGTATTTTTTTTAATGCATAATCCCGACCTACTATTGTTCCTTAGTAAAGAAAACATCTGATGCGGAACACGAAACATGTGCTCACAATTTCAAGCATGCTGTGATGGCAAGATGAGAAGCTCTCCGAGACAGCTCTACAGCTTGCTAATTAGAGCAGCTGGAGCAAGGAATTGCTGTGGATTTTTATTTTATAGCTTTAACGTTGGATAATGAAAAGGTTGCTCTAGTAAGAAAATAGTGATGCTCATAGGTTATTAAAGTACTCTCGTATATGTTATCTCTTGATCAACAATTTCATTACATTTAGTATAATTATCACTTGCTTCAAAAACGGTGAAGGAAAACATCGCGAGGAAACCGGCATACCTGAGAGATATTTCTAGGCATGTGAAGCCAAGTCAGAGGCCCATGGGCTCTGGCACCAGGTTAGTCACTAACCAAACGACAACGAAAAAAAACGCGTAAAGAAAAAATCACTTAAAAAAAAATTGTTGTGTATCTGGAGTCTCAGTTGGTTTAGACATTCACAGGCTAATTAATTAACTTTTCTTGTGTTCACACAAGCAATAGGAGAAAATTTGCTCATGCAGTGGTAAGTAGGATGCACGAATGCCCGCACGCTTAGCATAACCTGAGGGTCTAGACAGGTGGCAATCGCTTTCAAAGCGTTTCGGATTTCTACAAAGGCTTTCAATGGGATTGACATAAGATTTTCTTGATTTTTCCATCATAGTTAAGGCTGATAGATTCACTTTGTCTAGGCCCTCTGAACACTGTAGAAACGGAAGACAAAATGACAGATTGTAGAAGTAAGGAAATGTCTCTATATACACTTGTCTTTGTATAGATATAGGATAGATTAGATACAGGGTTATTCTTCGTAGATAAGTTATAGCAGTGGTCACGCGTGTAGGCCCTTTTATTGCATCCTAAACTTGTCATTCTTAAACTATAGACTATATAATGTAATGGCTTTTCTCAAAGGATTAAATCTCAGACACTTTATTTTATATTGCATTGCTTTGTAATGAAACAAAATCGATTAACATAAAAAATATGAACCATGTAGGATCGTACCCTAATCCCTAGAGAGGTAAGTAGATTTATATTGTACCGTCGACCGTTCGTATGTTATCTCGAGGAAGAAGGGATAAAGACATGGGCTATATTTATTTTTGAGAAGATGTCTTTTAGAACTTTTTAATTTTTAAAGTAAGAAACTTGAAAGTATCCTTTATAGGACTAACAGGAGTGGTCTCAGTCTTTTGAGAGCCCAGAAAAACATTCTATATTTGATAACGATGATGGAAAGTCAAGAATGTATGGGATTGACATAATTATGGCAGCTAAACTATCCATGTTGCTATACAGGCTGTAAGGGTAAACACTCTTGTCATTCAAACCATGGATGGGTAGTTGACTTAAATATAAAAATAAATGACCGAACACAACAAATAAAAAAACGTCATTTTCATTAAAAGATTTTAAAAAGTTTCTATCCGACACCGTGCTCTCTAGCGAAACAGCTGACTGACTGGGTCGCGCTCGCGGCCGGTCAGGTCACATCCCGCACCCCCGCCCGTGTTGAGACGCAAGTTCGTTGCCCTAGCGCATAGGGCAACGAACTTGCGTCTCTTGTGGTAAAATGTAGATTAAAAAAAAAGAAAAAAAGTTGTAATTTTCCATTGATTTTACGTTCTATAAATCAACCCACACCACTGGTTGCAAGGATAATGGTGTTTACCCTAACACCCTGTATAATGTTTTGTCTCTGCAGCACCCTCAGGTTGACTGGTAGGAAATGCCTCAGGTATCCGCCTTTGTACAGTATTGTTTTACTTATGCATAACGTTTTCATAAATAAATAAGCTACAGAAAAGCCAAAAGTTATATCAATCCCGTTAAAAGTTGTAGAAATACGAAATTGTAGAATACTTTTCAAACAGAGACGCTTTCCTAAAAAAAAAAACAACCTGTCTGTAAAAATCTCACCGTGAAAACTAGGTGAAGTGAGCTTAAAAAGTGGGCTGGCTAGGGATTGACAGCTTACTTCACCTATGTTTTCACGGTGAGGTGTTTACAGAATACCACTACAGTTCTTCTTGTACAGGGTGTTATGGTAAACACCATTATCCTTGAAACCAGTGGTTTGGTTTTATTTATAGAACGTAAAAAATATATTAAAGTCAACTACCCATGGTTTGAGTGACAACGATGTTTACCCTTACACCCTGTATACAAACAACGTATATCGTCTCGAATGCTACGCCATTCTAATTATTCCCTGTACCGAACGAATGTTCGGTAGTAATGACTTTAAATGTTTAAATACAACTACTGTTACCTACTAGGAACACAAGAATGCTTTGTACCAATGAGAAATACCGAAATAATTAGCAGTTAGTACGTCTACTACACTTTATGTAACTGCTAAGTGTACAGTAGAAGAGTTCGACTGTTGTTGAAAATTCGAAGCCTTGTACTGTGAGGGTTTCTAAAGGTAGGTAACTCTAATTGTGGGTCAATACCATCTAACGAAGTCTATATTCGAATTTATAAAAATGAATGCGTCTTGCCTGCGTAATACGAGTTTGATTTTGATATTTATTACATTGTTTATTTATTATTACGTAATTTTAACTAAATTATTTAACAAATTGAGTACCTTAATCAGTCCGTATATTCAAATCTGGGGCCGAAAGGTTCTGGAGTGGCGACCACGTATATGAAGACGTAGTGTTGGAAGGTGGACCAACGACCTGGTGAAGGCCGCAGGAATCCGCTGGATGCGAGAAGCACAGAACCGGTGGAATGGCGGTGCTTGGGCGAGGCCTATGTCCAGCAGTGGACGACTTTCGGCTGAAATTATTATGATGATGATTCAAATCTCAACTGTCAGTCTTTGACAGTTGTATGAAATGGCTTCACAACACGGCAAATTGACGTCGAGTGTCAATTTGCTTAACAATTAATTTCTTTAACTGTAACATTGGGTGGGCATCGGGGCGCATGCTGGTCGTGGTAACGTATTCACCTTTACAATGTTATAAAGCATCTTAGACATGGCGAGGAATATTTATAATTAAAATTAGCCGTTGGTCCCGGCTGTCATTCGAAGATCTTTGACAGTCATTACGCTTAGTCAGAAGCCCAACCAGTCATACCAAAGGGTATCGTGTTACCCCTGTTGTGGCGGTCATGTAGGCAGTCACTCTATGTAGAATACTGGTATTCAGCTGCATCTGAATAGATTGGAAGCTGAGATCAATCGATTAGCATAGATAAAAATTAAGTAAATAATTAACTGCGGACATTCTGTTTGATAATCTTTGTCGTAACCGGAGCAGTGTTCTGATGAATTTACACATATTTATATCATGACGCGTGCATGCGTAATGCAGATAATTTTAATAATAAATGGGTATAGTGAATAAAAATATTATGATATAAACATAATAATAATAATAGTATGTGGAAGGTATTTTGTCATTGTTTTAGTTTTCATCACAAGTTTTCGCATCAGTATAGTATTATAGTATGATCTTTCTTCGCCTCATAAAACATTGTTTATGTTAAAAAAATATTTATTACAATAGTCCTGTATGTAACTTGTCTGTCACAGCAGTGTCGCACATTGGGTCAATTCAACCTATTTGCTATATTATAAAACGGCATTGGAGCTGGCTATTGGCTGTTTTTTTTTAATAAATAATAAACAAATATCTTTATGCAATAACCACATGATCCATAAAAAAAACTCAATAAAATAATAAGTTAAATAAAAAATACCATAAAATGGCACAATACAACTATTTAAATAAACTCAAGCCTTTCTTCTTTTGCACAATAAAATAATACATTTAATTTTATGCAGTGTATTAGATTTATATGAAATCACATAGAACAAGAAAAAAACCGGCCAAGTGCGAATCGGACTCGCGCACGAAGGGTTCCGTACCATTATCTATAAAAACGGCAAAGAAATCACGTTTATTGTATGGGAGCCTCCCTTAAATATTTATTTTATTCTGGTTTTTATTTTTTGTTATAGCGGCAACAGATATACATCATCTGTGAAAATTTCAACTGTCTAGCTATAACGGTTCATGAGATACAGGCTGGTGACAGACGGACAGACAGACAGACACACAGCGGAGCCTTAGTAATAGGGTCCCGTTTTACCCCTTGGGTACGGAACCCTAAACACGAAAGAGATTTCTATCTCTTTCGTTTTCTTTGTATTGGACGCCTACGCCTAGCAACAGAACATTGCGGTGTATTTGGTTTGCGTTGGGGTTACTAACGAAAATTCTAAGTGCCTAATAGTTGGTGACGATCGATGGTCATTGAACTGATAATTTAGAATCAATACCGACTTCAAATGATAGGCAGTCGCTTCATGTAAAATACTAGTATTCAGCTGCATCCGGTTAGACTGGAAGCCGACCCCAACGTAGTTGGGGAAAGGTGAACTTTTCGATGTGGTTAGGTACCGAATCGAATAGGATCTGAGTAGATTGAAGTTTATGAACTTTCACGTATTTTTAATCGGTGGAACCTGTCACATCGTACACATATGATTTTCTTTAATATTTTTTTGAGTAAGATTTAATATACTTACATTATAATACTTTTATACAAATAATAACACAACTACGTACTTTACACTAGGTACTAAAGTAAATGACTAATTAACTAACTATACAAATAAACACAAAAACAAAAGGACAGTTAAACACTATGTAGGTATGTACGGAAACGTGCCCACAAGACCGGCAGTATTGCCTTTGAATGGCAATGCTAATTCTTTGGCCAAAGAACGAGCCAGCTCTCTGGTCACGTAAGGTGTCGACCAGTCAGCGAGAAACGGGTCCCCTATTTCATTTCGAAGCTTGATGGTTCGATTTATTATTGAGAGACGTTCTATGTGAAAGCATTCGACATTTCAAACCCGTATCTCTACTTTTCAAAACATATCCAGGTTTGAAAATTTCAACCCTACTTAATGTCGTCAAAAAATTCTCCTTTATGCAGGAAATTCGTCACGATATTAACGCTCCAGTTAACCTGAACATAATTATTTTGATCAACATCATTTTATTTTACAATTTCTCTCACAAACATGTTTACCTGAGAATATTTTAAAGCATACAAACATGTTTTGCATCATGTAAGGTTAGAAATTATTATCAAAGATTTTCCGTTGCGCAAATAATGTTAGGTAAAATAGCTGCCATGAGATACGGAGAGGCACATAATTATCTCACTACGATGCAAAGTTTGTTAGGATACTTTCTCAATAAGGCAATTTTGCCTTTAAAATAAGGACGAGATTTATTTTTATAAAAGTGTTGACAATGTGTAGTTTTCTTTGGGGTCGTTTTTCTTATTATGTGATTGGTTTTTCTTTGTAACATGTGTGTGAAGTCTTGTATTTACTTTTATAAGCAAATTTTACGTATTTGAGGACTTTTTCGTCTTAAGCCTCGTGCAGACGGCCGCGACACGACAACGCAACGCGATTTTAACAAAACAATTTCTAAGAAAACTTTACAGTATAACAATTACCGAAGCTGCGTCGCGCCGTCTTGTCGCGCCAGTCTGCACAAGGCTTTAGTGTGTCTACGAAATATTTGTCACCATTTTATGCTTTGAGACTCAAGAATTGCATTTGGTTTGCTATAAAATAACCCTCAACTCCTGACTGTCCACCTTGTGGACTGGCTATTATTACCCGACTGCCAATGAAGGGTTATGTTTTTTTAACCCAGCTACTAACATACTAAAAGTAGTTCTTTCGGTCTGGTACTACAGAAGAAGTACCTATCGTCTCAAAATTCTTATAAAACGACGCCAGATACGTTATTTAGGACATCATACAAGTGTGCTAGTAACAATGATTTCGCTGTAGCTAGATGGATTTGTCCTTACGTCAATACGATGTAATTGCAGATATTTATACTTCTATCCTACATAAACAGACTATGTCTACTTAGTGCTAGGCGATGAGCTGGCAACGTCATTCATTCATACGGAATTATTGTAAAAAACATAACCTTGCTGCTGTCGTTTAGTCGGGTAAAAATGGTAACTTTATTGTGTACGTGACTTCGGTCGTTAACGCGTATACCGGTTAACATATTATTGTAATATAATAATGTATTTTTTGGTAAGTATTGCTATTTGAGTTGTATGGACGTGGATTCCAAATTTAGTGGTGACCATTTTTTAATTTATTTAATACTTCAAGCACACGATAGGAATTTTCTACCCGTTAGTTACCCTTTAGGTTGATTTCAGATTTTACCCATTTATGTTCAAAGTTTTGCGTAAAGTCTGAAATCAGCCGTGATCAATCACAATAACATTACTTGCAAAGGCAGTGTATGTACACACTGGCAGTTATTAATTCCTAGCATTTGATTGACTACAGTATTTTTTGCTAGACTGGAAGAATATGGATACAGTAGTATGGATAATGCTGTAGGATTAAATTGGTCCACTTAATCGAATCATTAGGCTTCATCAAATAGGCTGGACTGTCCTTATATGCGGCACTGTTGTGACAGACAAGTTACATATAGTGGTGCATATAAGAGACTACTACTATTATTAATTTTTGTAATTTATTGAATTTATTATTATATTATCATTATTATGAGTGTGATTGATTATGATGCATTAATGTGATTGGCTGCAAATTTTCAAATTTATATGTTATCTGATATGGGTCTTACCTGAATTTTTTTTTATTTTTTTTTATTAGCATTCTTATTAATCTTGGTAGTACTCGCAAATCAAGTCAATCAGCAGGTGCAGCATGAGCACGATGGAAGAGTAGACAAAAATGACTTTTCCTGTAGACAGTAGACAGTACGAGACGGCAGCAAAGTAGAAAGAATCAACTGCACTTTTTACGAAATTCACTCTTTTACATAATTCGACTCAGAATTCTATGTTTTGTCATAGGATTTATCGGTTGTCAGTGTGATTTTGTGATGAGTAACGATAGAAAACTTTCTTCCGAAATAGTCCATCTACAAAAATACCTAGACAAAGATCGTTAGAAATGAAAGACAAAATGACAGATTGTAGAAAGATTTCTACGGTGGATGTCAAAAATGAAGATACGAACTGTCACTTTGTATAGAAAAAGCTAGTCTATTCTTCGTAGAGATAGAAAGCGCCATGCTACGCCTGCTGTATTATAAAACCTCATAATATTAATATTCCAATAAACATAATTATTATCACAAAATACTTCAACAAGTCATTGTATTCGAAAAGAGTCGGTTTTCCTCAATTTTCCATCTCACTCTATCTGTTGCAAATATTACTATCTGTCCTTGTTTCTCCAAGAACCATATGGAAACTTTAATTGATGTTCAGGGGTCATGACTTTAAATTACATAGCTTTTACTCGTTTCTTTGCTTGTGCAGTTCTGGGAATATTGTGATAATAAATGGGCCTCTACCTATAATAATACTCCCGAGGTTTCACTGGTTTTACCAGCCTCTAAAAAGGAATGGATAATCAGATTTTCTATATTAAAATAATGACAAAATATATATACATTTAATGACTGATACCTATCTACCCTTTTCGATAACACGGCATAACAAAATAGATGGGTAGACAGCAAAACCGCGAAACGGAGTAATTTTCCATGCGATCAACGCTTTTTATTACATTCATACAAAATACTTTCGAAATTCTTCGTCAAAGTTCGAAAAAACTTCGTAATAACGAAAAGAAAGAAGAACACAAGAGTGTTATTTTTCTTTTATGTTTGTTTGCTGAGAACGTTTTGCGGTTCTTCATAACTTTGCGGGTTCCATCACCTTGGCCCAAATAAAGTAAAAATTCTCCAAATGTAGGACCAATCATGGAGTTTCGTAGTACCATTTGTAAGAACGACAAAGTGAAGTTTCCTTTTCAAGTTTCACTAAAACTTATTTTAAGATTTTAAAAGCGTGCACTCGGGCTATGAAAAGCTTCAGTACTTTGCCAATAAGTACATTCCATCGCACGGCGCGTCGCGCGCAGATGTCATCTTTAAAAACTCCTAATGGTTGCATTACAGACTCAGTGAAATACAACATTTCTTGGACAGTGCAAGCAAAAATAAACCTCAAAAACCTTATAGTTTCAAGATTTTTAGCAGCGGCAGTGACACTAAAAACCTCCAAAGAGATAAAAGTTCTCTATTTCAGGGTCTAAGTCGGAGCACGACCATCACACGTAATGCCATATGTTCCAAAAAAATCATATCAATTGATCACAAGATTTAACTTTAATTAGCGAGGTGCGTGTGTCCCATTAATAATAACTCTATTTGAAAAATAAAACGTTATTTAAAAAATAAATCGCCATTTTAAAATCAAAACGCCGTTTAAATTTAACGTCCTATTAATAATTACGCCATTTTTTTCCTCTTAATAAATATTTGAATAGCTATGCTGATTCCATATTTATTATTGCATGGCTCAATCGGAATTATATAGCTTTTGAATTGCCAGTGACAATTACAAATAGTTGCCAGTGACAATGACAGTTACAAATAGTGAAATCCGAAAATCCATAGCGTTTAAAAATACAGTACCTAAAATTTTATTTTCCTACAGCATGTAAATGCTATTTATACAGGTTAAATAAAAACATTATACAGAAATTCAATTTGGACACCGATCAAAAGGTGAAATTCAAAAGGACTTTTCATCCAGAGTTCCCATTTAAATCATGCTGTAAACTGTTCAACTGTCTGATTTTCGATTAATATTTGCGATGGAAACCATATTTTAACATCGGAATATTTTTAAACATGTGACTGTAAAACATGTTTTTAAATCGCCCTACACAAAAACGTGTGAAGCATGTGCAGAAACCGCGGAAAAAGTAGATAAGGAAGAATCATGCGAATAATTATCCACGAAACCAGAAGCCTTTTACATTGCCGGCGCCGGTTTACACTTTTAATTCCTGGATTATCCCGGGATTACAAACAGTGGGGGATAAACGGATCCCGAGAGAGTGGGAATGCAGATATGAATTCAAAAGAGGCGCTGATTGCGTAATTGTTTGCCTACCCCCTCTTCGAAAAGGGGGGTAACCGAATTCAACGTTATTTAACGAAGTCTTTCTAATTATTTGTCATTCTTTGAAATAATATAAGAGTGTTGTCTCGATTTGCTTGTTTTATTTTCCAATTAGCGAGTTTTTATTCTACTTGGTCCAACCGAGAGTCCGTTAGCATTCTAATCTCAGTCTCAATTTTCCTACATTTTTGATGTTATTGACAATGATTGTCGAGATGAGATTGCGACTTTGAACGTTTTTATGTACGGAAATTAGCCTTTGATATCTGTCCAATTTTAAAACAAGCGATACAAGTGGCCTTAATAGAACCTACATGTCTAGCACTTTATACCCGAAAATGCCCAAAATACTCCTCTCGTATTGTGTGGCTGCTGACCCAAATGGGGCCAAGACAAGCCAAGTCCGACTGCCATGTCAATAGGGCAATCTAAGAGATGAGTCGAGTTATTTTAGGACTAACTGGTGTGTTTGAGGTATGTGTTCTCGACCTGTGTTGGTGACTCTACTCTGTGAGTGTAAATTATTTTTAACGCGTTAGCACATTTTTTTAAATTAACCATTACTGTCCCACTGCTGGCGAAAGGCCTCTGTTTATACTATTATTAAGTAGTTACATTGGCATACTAACATAAAATAAAAGATATTTCTAGGTGTCACTAATTATTAAACAACTAAAAGGTCTTTCTGATTACTCTTAAGCTATACTTGTATGTACAGCTTAGGCCTGAATAGTTCATCAAAAGAAAATTAAACTAAAATGAGATGGCTAATCAAACCAACATCTGTAATCTGTTATTTGTAAACACAAAACCGCTCAGAACATAGTCGCGAAACGATTCAAGTACGATTGACGTAACGGACCGAAACGGAACGGGTCGGCATTGATACGATCAAGAATTGAAAGGAAGAGAGGAATTTAAAATTACGGAGAAACTGAATGAAGGACTTGCGCACGTGGATCATTATAGTCTGGTTTATCTGATTGGGTAATTCGTGGCCAGATACACATGTAGGTAGGTAGATAGCCACGTGTCTGGATTGACTAGCCACTTCCAAAATTCAGAACGTTTATTGGTATAAGCGGTCGATACTGATGATGAAAATACTTGTGAGGACCTAATCAAGTGGCAATTCAAGGCGTTTCGTACCTGTTTCTACAATGACTTTCAACAGGATTGACGGTTTTCGATAGCGTATGTCGTTATCTCTAGTAGAATGTTACTTTGTCAAGGCTCTCTGGGGGGGGGGGGGGTGGATATCTTTTGCTTAGAATAATAAGGAGTCTATTCCTAAACATTCATCGCAATTCCAACAACATAGGGGGTTATAGGCATCTTTAATGGGTGTCTTATGCTATCATCTTTCAGTCTATCAGCTATTCAATAAATATCAAAAACAAAATCACTAAACTTTTTCTTCAGCAATCGAAAAATTATTATCCGCTGTTAAAAATACGAGTTACACATGGTCCAGTTGAATCGTTCGCGTACGTTTGGCCCCGTTCCGGCCCGTATTCGTGCAATAAACTCTAACCCAGTCAGTACCGCCGTATTTTTAGATCCGATGCCCGAAAGCAAACCGTGTCGGTATACGGAATCGAGAGGGTTGGATACGGCTATTGGGAAATTAATAGACGCTTTATTATGTCGATTAGACAGATGTTGAAAACTTGAGTCTTGGTTGATATTCCCGTTTCGACAAAGAGTGAAGTATTTTTCGCTTTATTCGGGAATTTTGTGACTATACACATTCACACTTTTTACCTATTTTACTAATTATTTTCTGTGTTAGCGCTTATTACTAAGTAAGTTAGCTTATTTCTCCGATTCATTGTTTTATGCATGTGGTGTTTACCTATAAGTAACTGATACACTATTATTATTTTAATTTTTTAATGTTTTATGTGTTTGTATCAGTGTAATCAATTGTTGGTAAACCTAATATAATAAATAAATACATGGTAAAAACAAAAAAAATATAATGCCAACAACATTTTTTTACGTTATTTGAACTTAATTCACCGCTTCGGACAGAAAAACAGTAAACAATAGATTTTTTTGCGCACCGTCTGTCGCAGAGGAAATCCTCTGGTTTTTAATTAACATAATCTTAACCTTCAGAGGTCAACGGAAGAGCGGAAATTGTAATGTCTCATGTCTTTGATGTCAGGTAGGAATTTGAAATCACATACAAGTTCTGAAGGCAGAACTTGTATGTGATTTCTAATTGAAAATTCGAATCGAGAAATCGAATTGAGAAATCGAGAATTGTCTCGTATTTAAAGAACGTTCATAATCAAGTCGCAATCTGTCAAACTTGTCAAAAATGTTGGTTTGAATTGATTGTATTTTTGACAGATTGCGAATGAGACGCGAATGCGAACCTTCTTTAAAATTATGGGAATTGCCTCTCTGAGAACCGTTCTACTGGTATTCTTTCGTTGTATAGCCAATCAGTTTGCCAATTAGGGTATGTATAGTTAAAAAAAATGCTAGGTAATTTATTTATTATATCGCAGTAAAATAAACCTTTCGAAAGAAATTCTATAAATATTGTTGAAAACCGCATGTGTTATGTAGTTTAGAAAAACATAACATGGTCACACAGACAGACATAAAAAGAGACTTTGAATTATAATAATTATGTGTAGGTATAGATACTCCACATCTTTAGTTGGAAGGCCCTTGCTTTAATCTAGCACTTAGGCACCTAGCACTTAGGCACCTAGCACTTAGGCACCTAGCACCCTAGGCAGTCAGAATTCACGTTTTCCGATGCCACTTTTCTGACAAATATTTTATGTAATTCATGTGCTTTTCCCACATGTTCATTGCAAGCTGTATTAGCGTAACATCGATGCCTTCTCCAATCGATTCCTATAATAAACTCCATGTAGTATCAATTCTAAAGTACACGCATTTGATTCGCTTACCCTTGACAGACATCGGATTCATACAGAGCTCCGTTTCATAGAACCACAGATGTTTTCAACTGGAAAATTTCATAGAGAAACAGCGTTATGCAATAAATATGTTCATAAGAAATTCTTATTAGCTTTGTAATACTTGTATTAGACTTTTATACCCATTTATCTACTTCGAATTGCTCCAGATACAGGCCAAAGGAAACTATTTTACTGTATCTCGACAAGGTTCAAAATAATCACGATATTTGAAGTTACCAACTAAATAGATATACATTGTGGAACGCAATATTGTTATAATATTGATTGTTTGGCAATGAACACTGAGTTGACGGTTAAGATCCCAAATAAATTGGGATAGAGGCAATAGAATAGGTGATGATTGAATTGTTACCATAGCTATTATTATTATGTTACTTTATACAACCTTATTTAGCTATAGTTTTGGTAGCCAAGCGTAATTCTCTGGAAGCTACAAGCTGAATACGTCAAATCGTGTTAGCGAGATAAGCCCCGGGGTAATTGCCTTACCCATTTTGACGGTTCGACGACATTCATTGTGTTATTTTACGTTGCTGAGCGGACAAATTTTTCGAACATAAAGAAGCACAATGGATTAGCAAAATCCTTCAAAATCATTCAGATTGCGATTGGAAGTGTGATATGCAATAGGGGTGCCGGTCAGCATTGGTAACGGTGCTGACAGTACAGTGTGTGATGTAATTGTGATATGCCGGTCAGCATTGGTAACGGTGCTGACAGTACAGTGTGTGATGTAATTGTGATATGCCGGTCAGCATTGGTAACGGTGCTGACAGTACAGTGTGTGATGTAATTGTGATATGCCGGTCAGCATTGGTAACGGTGCTGACAGTACAGTGTGTGATGTAATTGTGATATGCCGGTCAGCATTGGTAACGGTGCTGACAGTACAGTGTGTGATGTAATTGTGATATGCCGGTCAGCATTGGTAACGGTGCTGACAGTACAGTGTGTGATGTAATTGTGATATGCCGGTCAGCATTGGTAACGGTGCTGACAGTACAGTGTGTGATGTAATTGTGATATGCCGGTCAGCATTGGTAACGGTGCTGACAGTACAGTGTGTGATGTAATTGTGATATGCCGGTCAGCATTGGTAACGGTGCTGACAGTACAGTGTGTGATGTAATTGTGATATGCCGGTCAGCATTGGTAACGGTGCTGACAGTACAGTGTGTGATGTAATTGTGATATGCCGGTCAGCATTGGTAACGGTGCTGACAGTACAGTGTGTGATGTAATTGTGATATGCCGGTCAGCATTGGTAACGGTGCTGACAGTACAGTGTGTGATGTAATTGTGATATGCCGGTCAGCATTGGTAACGGTGCTGACAGTACAGTGTGTGATGTAATTGATACACGTGGAGGCTATTTTAATCCCATTAACTATTACCTAAATGTAGGTTAGGAAATGACCAGCACCGCAATTGGGTAACACTTTTAATAACAATCTGAAAGAATTTAAAGAAGAAATGAGAAAACATTGTCTACTCAGCAAAGTAATCACGCAATTTTTGATGTTAAATTAAATGAAAGGCATTATCAATGTTAGTGTGCTGCTAGTAATACTAATTAATGAGTGTTTAAACGGAAAACCAGTAAAAATACTATAACATTATTTAAATTATCGCTTAAATTATTTAAAAACGAACCATATTATTACTAGTTCACATTATTACATCACAATCAAACATACTCAAAGGTTACAATTTAAACGTCCACAGTTGCAGTTTACTTATCGCGAGTAAGATCGTCATTAACCTATTTCTCGCCGACTCTTGGACTAGCTACGAGCTACGATTATACAAAGTGACGTTAGTGCAGTGCAGGAGCTGCTGTGTTTATTATCAAAGAAAATGTTTTTCCTGGACTAAAGCAGAAGCATTTTCTTTGTCCTCATTTTTGAGATGCGATTAAGTAGAAGAAAACTTATCGTGTTTTTTTCTGCTTAGATATAAACCATCTAAGACTTAGTTATAATATTTATCATACTCCTTTAAGAAAATACTGATTTAAACTAAAATGCCATTAATTGGTTTTGTGTACCTAATTAGTAAGATAAGGGGTATCGTTTCACCAGTAGCTGGGTTGTGGAAAGGCAGTCGATCCATGTAAAAAACTGGTATTCAGCTGCAACCGGTTGGACTGAAAGCTGACTCCAACATATTTGGGAAAGGCAGATGATTGTTTAACTCTTTGTGTACGGCACACATCAGTAGGTTTAAAGTCACTTTGTATAACATACTTGGGTATTGAAAAAGATAGAGAATTCTCTAATCAAAATCCATTGGCCATAAAACTTTAAAAATCAATTTCGCACTGAGTTACAAGAAACAGCAAAACACTTGAAAAGTGTAGACCTAGACTAATGGGTAAACTTAATAGTCTTTAATATCACAACTTGCAAACAACTTGCACAGTTTCCTACACCAACTCCAACAACAAAGTCCAGGAGAAACAGAGGCTGTACCAGTGTACCACAAACTATGATTAATTAAGAACTTGGACTAGAAAATGGAAGTCTGAAAATCTAGTTTGAACGGACGCTTTTTCTTTTTAAACAAATAACTTTTAAAAGAGATTACGAAGTACTAACTCATGCATATACCTATAATGTTACATTGTCTGACATTGATAAAGATATAAATATTGCTCTTATAGTTTTAGAAAAAAAAACTTCAGCTTCTACACAGCATCTTATCTGCACGCGTAGCAAGACCACCAAAAGGATTTTTTGACGGAAGAATAGAAAAAATTACAGATAAACAATTACAATCTGTCATTTTGTCTATTTTTCTGTCGATAAAACCCGTAAAGAACCCGTTTCTATGGTTGTCATGCTACATGCTATGCTCATGCAGAGAGCCTAGACAAGTGACAATCGCTTCGAAAGCGTTTCGTATTTCTACAACGACTTTCAACAGGATTGACATAAGCTTTTCGATAGCTTATGTCAGTCCAATACATTTTTGCCTTTTCCATCATCGTTATCGCTGATAGAACGTCACTTTTGTCTAGGGCCTGTAGTTGGTAAGTTGTCTACCTACACATACTTGTATTTCTAACAATGCGGGCGCGCCAGCACCAGGCTATTACTGTCCCACTACAGGACACAGGCATACAGAAATGCATGAGCTCATTGAGCATAGATGACCGCCTTGCTAGCGGATTTGCGATTTCTATTGTCATAACGCAGAGCAAAAAACTATAACAATGCTTTTTTTTGGCAGCTAGATAAAAATACAGTCGGTCTACAATACTTTAGCAGCTCGCTCGCAGGACTTTTCATAACATTTCATACCTCCTGTCCTAACTGTCACGTTTCCTCTAAGCTCTTTATAGCTTGCCGTGCCACGCGCCTTGCAAATGTCGCCGTGACCAGAATCTCTGCGAAGATTTCGAAGATTTATGAACGAGACCAGTGTTAGCGAGAATTTAAAATGCAAAATGATTGACGTATAGAGTACTAACTTCGAGGTGGGTCCAGTGATAATCGATGTATTAAATAGCTCTGGACAACTGACAACATCATTATTCGCTTATTTTATTATTATTCTCATTAGTCCTTATCCCAATTCATTTGCAGTCGACGTGTCATGTCTTTTTTTTTCTATACTTACTACTCCATCCGCACGGGTCGATTCATCATTAAGCTACGCTTGCCGGGGTTGGTCCGTAGATGGGTGACCATCTTTACATTTCGAGACTCCTCCGTGCCTCGGCCCCGACTGTCACTCGAGGATCTTTGACAGTCGTTACGGATCGTCAGAAGCCCGAAAGTCTGATAACCAGTCTTACCAAGGGGTATCGTATTACCCAGTTACTGGGTTGTGGAGGTCAGATAGGCAGTCGCTCCATGTAAAATATTGGTATTCAGCTGCATCCGGTTAGACTGGAAGTCGACCCCAACATAGTTGGGAAAAGGCTACTGATTTACTTCTCTATTAGTCGTCATCTCGGTTGTCAGCCCCGTTCTAGACATATACTCTGTCACGCAGTATAACCTATATCTACAAAACTAGCAACAAAAGCGTTTATTTAAAAATATAGTCATGTCTTAGCTGCCATGGCTTATTGAAATTTTTGATTTGTTTTTATGTTATAATTGCGGACGCTTTTAACGTGCTTTCTACGTTGTTCTCACATGTATAATTTCAACATGAATGATGTAACCAATATTTTGTAACAATATTTTGATTTAAAAGAGTGTCCGTGGAGTTTCTTGCCCGTTCTTCTCCATAGGTACCTACTACGCTTTGGAATGGGCAAATAGCTTCATATTTCTGACTGACCGACTCCTTGACAATTCAAAAGTGCCTGTAAATGGTTTAATTGAAATAAATGCTTTGAGTTTGAGTTTGAGTTATCAGACGAAAAAACGAACGTCAAAAAAGTGTATGGTTAAGCAGACGATAATCTATATCTACTTAACTGTAAGCAACGTTTATTAATAAATCCAAAAACATAAAACCAATGCTAACATGATCAACAAAGCGTCTCCGATTTCAGCTTCCAGTATCTTCCCACACAATGCCCTGAATCGTTTCATCTACAAAATAATAAATATCATTTTTACCACTAATTAGAAAGTAACTCGATCCGCGCAGGCGCCGTCTACTGTCATGGCAACCGCCCTCTTATGGGATAAAGAGACGATAGAAGCATCATTTTGTGTTCGTTCATAGATATCAGCATCGGAGTATAAGTCGTTACCTTAAGGCTCTTACATACTGGGGCGATTCGTCGCGCGACGCGAATTTTAACAAAGCCATTTCTGAGAAAACTACACCGCGAACAATGCGGCGGCGTCGCGTCGCGCGGCTAATCGCCCCAGTATGTAAGAGCCTTTATACTCCGGTATCAAGCAGTGCTCTGCATGAGGTTATTTATACTAACATTATAAAGAGGTAAATTGGTTGCATGTTTGTAAGACTCAATCTCTGAAAGTATTGATTCGATCACAAAAACGGTAGTCACGGGAAAAATGAACGATACAGTCACACATTTTTTTTTGGGTTATACCTATAAAAAGAAGACTGCTGCGCTGATCCCAATTGATGATGATGATGTCTTCAAGAAGCTACCCTAATGAAGAGGGAAATAAAAATAACCTTTTTTTTTTTAATTTCCCGCAACTTACTGTGACCTACACAACACGTACACTGATCCTTTCTCCCACTAGTACCAAATAATTAATATTAGTATCGAGGTAAGTTAAACAACATTAATATTTCTTCAGCATTAAATAAAAAAATATCGTCCTACTCTTTTGCTAAGTACAGAGTCGATATAGGTACATATTCTAGGCGTCAAAAGTAGGGCAAAACGTTGCCTGAGACGTGACCAATCGTTTCCTAGATATTATTATCGCCCTACATCGCAAGACGCGGGTAATTGAACGTTTTCTACATCAAACTTTATAAAATACAATAAAAGGTAGAAGTTTTCAGCATAAAATAAGCAGCATTAAAAAAAAAACTGGCGCAAAAATACAAAAAACCTAGCTAATAGCATAACTTGCGGTGAAGGGTAAAAAAAAAAGAATACGTTAAATTTCAACCAAGCTGCTCTATTATTTCATCAAAACATCGAGAGTTGTTATAGTATGTTAATTTAATATTAATTTATTATACACATAAACCAAAAATTTAATATACACATAACTAAAAACATTTGCTACTTTTTGTATAATAACTAAATAAATATTATAAAAAAATCAAAATCCGTTGCGTAGTTTAGAGGAACATCTCAGAGTGGACAAGCCTTACCTGACATTTAGAAGACACAAGTTTTGCAATAATTACATTTT
The DNA here is from genome assembly GCA_947363905.1 of Lithophane semibrunnea. Lineage (NCBI taxonomy): Eukaryota > Metazoa > Arthropoda > Insecta > Lepidoptera > Noctuidae > Lithophane > Lithophane semibrunnea. The sequence goes on along the minus strand of OX376186.1, from coordinate 1,551,809 downwards.
TAATCAGTCTACAGTTTTAAACACAACTATTCGAGTTATCCTCTCCACACACGGTTAACAAAAATAAAACCATTTTTTTCGTCGTGAAATGCAATGTTGGCCTTGACACGTCGTTCCTAAGTGGGTGACGATTAGTACTTAGGGTGCCAACAGACGGGCCGACTAATCGCAGCGACAGGCGTTGACTTTAAAATGTTTACATGATCGTCTACTCATGTGGCAAAATGTTCAAGGGAGTTAAGATTAATTACGGTACATACAGGATATTATTTTGATTATTACCTACTAGCACACTACTTCTTTCGAATAATTATAAATCTCAAGCATAACTACACTAACGTAATTCCGAAATATAGGTATTCTTAAGGGCTCTTGAATTTTTTTTCAATTTCAGAATTTTATATTTCTTTCTTTAATGATTAAACCCACGCTTCTTTCTGCCAGTTATGGAACTAATTCATATCTATTCATAAAAAATATAAATTTACCGACAGACAAAGTAACTAAGGTAACCACTAGAGTAGGATTTTTGAAAATCCTTTCCCTAAAAGGGTTTAAATAGGGGATGAAAGTTTTTATGGAAAGTTAGTCTTAGGACACACGGCTTGATTTGTAATAAAATTCACGTCTAAAAAGATCTTCCCGCTAGCCGGCCTCACATAAATTGGGGCATCAACAAAAAACGATGAATCGCTGCGACAGATGTTGCTGCAGACGTTTTTTGTCGTCAAATGCAGCGTCGACCTTGTGCTCCTAAGTGGGTGGCGAAGAGCTTAGGAAGACGACAGACTCGCCTTAAGTGGTTCCGACAGATGGTTAACATTTTACTGTTTTGAAATGTTAATGTCAGATTTTTTGTTGTTGATATTCTTGTGAATTCATGAAATGTTTGGTTAGTGAAATTAGTTTAGACGATTATAGGGACGTTTTCAGTTAGTTACTAAGGGCTATGATGCTGCTGATATAACTAATTCGAACTTACGCTAAGCCTCTACAAATATGTTTGTAATATGAGCCCGCTCTCCGACTAAACAGATGCCGCTGTATATTTGTATTAGTAACGGTGATGATAGGTATATCGGCTACTTTTTTCCTTTCTTTCAAAACATAGTTTATATATAAATTAACACGCCTTTTTCATAGGGATAGGCGAAATTTACAGAACAGCATGGTACGTGCTTTGATGCTAAAATATTTTTTGTCAAATTTTTTTCGTGAATTAATGTTTTTTGTTTGTATTTTATAGGGATCGGGGCGTTGTTTAAGCCCAGTGTGTATGCCTTGTTAGCAGCGCGTGTGAATGGCGCAAATATTTTCGTCCTGTCTCTCTGAGTGGCGAGTGTGGCCTATGATTAGTAAGGGCTGTCACAACGTAGTTTTGAAATGGCTTGATCAATAATTTTTTTGTTGTTTTATTTTTGCCTTTTTTTTGTTAGAAACAAATTTTATAATGTCCCCGCTATTAAAACAGATTATTTCATTAGAAATGAAAAATATATCAGCAAATTGGAAAGAGAGGTACCAAAAAAAATTTAAGGAGCCATACATTTGTAAGTAGATACTTAGATATCTACTTACGAATGTTGCATGCGAAAGAATGTTGAATACATAAAATGCCCGTTTTCCATTCAGAGATATGTAAATCAGCAACTTATCGTACTGAAATAAATTTACATAGGCACTTAAGTACGATATTACAATAAATTTTAGGAAGAAGTAAATTATTTTGTAAATATAATAAAACAAAAATGTGTAGGTAGGTACCTTGTTTCAGTATTTACTATGTTCATGAAACTCACGGCATCATTCTAATTTATATTTTACGTAAAAAAAAACATATCGTGAAAGTGCTTCTCTAGGCTAAATTAACATACATACGTTACTTACATAAAGCCTGTAATACCCGAAGGGTCAGGCAGACAGAGGTGTCTATAAGTATAGTACACCCATATTTTGCCAGTTATGTTTAAGTCCCATACATTGGCGAGCCTATTGCCATCAACAGGGCACAAATTCAGACTCCGAGCTGCTACTGAGCAATTCCAGATGGAGAACCCAGTAACACTTTGCCCGACCCAGGAATCGAACCCAGGACCTCATGCTCAGCAGTAGCTCTTGCGACCACTAGACCATAGAGTCTGTCAGTCTAAATTAAATCAATGTAATTTTTCTTTCCTCTTCAAATTATGATGTAAAAGTATGAAGTTTGACAGCCCTAGCGGGTTCACGCCGCCATATTGCATGAGTCACCGGCAGAAATACGCGATAACAATGTGTCCTTATGATTGAGTGCATTTAGTTTTGTTTCACTGTTTATTTTATACTGGGAATGTTAAGTATTACCTCGAAGGGTTTTCTTTCTAATCTGGAGTTAATTTTAGAAGAGAAATTCAAGCCTCTTTCACCTTTATACATTTTATCGGAAACAAATTAATTACAAACAGTTGTTAACGATATAAAGGTACCTTAAAAGGTTCTGTTCTAAAACCTTAATGGTTCGAAATACTGAGTTTTTCTAATAGTTCGATAAATATGAGTTGGTATTCCATTTAAAATTTATTAAAATACCATGAGACAGCGTGAAATCTGCCGACGTCCGAGACCGCAGTAGCTTGGCGGATAAATTAATTACTTCGTTCTGTGAACCATTCATACCTAATTAAAATGGTAAGTAGTTCATTTTCCATAAATAAATAAATAAGTACCTACACTCTTTTGAAATCAAGTCTACCGCCATTAAAAAGATGATTTATCATTACTGAACTTCTTATAAACAGTGTTAATTGATCACACCAAGCTATTAATTATGAAGTAAACAAACAAAGTAGTTTATAATTATCTGTGGCACGGGCTATTTATGTTCACTATGTTTTACATGTGAGGTTGTGAGTCATCAAGCAGATAGTATCTTCAATGGAAGTGTAGTTAGCTAGTGACGTCATGACTCAAACACCAAGTGCAAACAAACGGAACTATCGTAAAGTTATATTAACGTGTTTTTCGATACCATTCTCTTGATCAAGATAGCTAGAATGAACAAGAATTAACCATAGTCTATGTATTAGTTCAAGTTTTTATAACTATACATATACAATGATGGGAAACACAATACTATTCCATACAAATTGACGTAAGGCTAAAGATTTCTAGAACAGCTAATCTGCCATAGATATTATTATGACAGTCGTCATGAAAATCTGTCATTTTCACCAGTATTAGACATTACGTTGTCAAAAACCGCATTCATATGAAACCAAAGCTAGCTGAACGTTAAAGTCCACGCGGTTTAACATAATATAACTTTTACTAGGCCCTAAGGTCGATCAATTGGTCATCGCAAGTAAAACAAAACCAAAGTAACTCCAATCGACCGAGTAAACATGAAAATGATTTATCATGATAAATAACATGTATCACGATCGAAAAATCTACCCAGATCGCACGAAAATCGAATCTATATCAACGATATATTTATCGTGAGATGCATAGCAGGTTTAGAGTTAGTTTCACAAGTGATTGGAGTGAGAATCACGAGTTTCCGTAATACCAATTAAGTGCAGCCATTCTAGAACTTTCAATTCAGAGTGACATTTAGACGTTTCACAGCAAGTTCGCCGGTCTACACTGACCTTAACAGTGCTTAAACTTAGTTTTACCGTTATTGTGACTAGTCCAATCAGATGAATACTGAGCTTTAGTTTCGCCCGTGTCAGTTGCGGATTAGCCAGCGGGCCTATTAGGCTAATTGGCTACATGGCTATTATAATGGCTTTACACTAATGCAGTTTTACACTGAATATAGTTCGTTGGACTACAAACTGGATGACGAGTGTAGTGTATGTGTTAGTCCGACCTAATTTTGGTTTCCATTTTCGGGAGATAGGTAGGTATAGGCATTATCGGCCATTTTCGTTTATACGGCCGAAAAATGAATACAGTTTGCATATAATATCAGATCGTTTAATATTAATACGTAATTATGCCTTTAAGAAAAAAGATAAGTTTAATTTAAACGGTAAGCATTAGCCTACTTTTATTAATCATAAACATTTTTTCGTTTTCTGTTTTCGATCGAAAATACATATCAGGCCAAATGTCGTATACAATTTCAGCCGAAAAAAACTGTATTTGTTCGGACTCTGTGTGTGTGTGTGGTGATTCGTAACGGTTTTGTGACAAACGGGGTAGTATTCAATGGTTAGGTATTGCATTGGGCTTTTCTATGGTAAATAGCAATGAGCTCGCTGTTTATGGATTTGAGTATTGCGTCTGAATGTTTCTTAAGTAGAGAATTATTTACATTGAAATTAACTAAGTAGGTGAAACATTAATATCTCTGAATAGTAATAAAACGAACGTAGAGATAAAAACGTGACGTTCGCCATTTCGCGGCTTCCTAATCTATACTAATAAAAATATATTAGTTAGAACCGTGCGAATCTAAACGTAACGTTTTTTCTAGAATAAAATAGTTTTATTTCCATTTCAGTACTTTATTATGGCTTTAATGTAATGCTATAATAGAAGTACTGTTGATTGGATCACCTACTAGGTCAAGTAACGCGGAACACAATGTTTGAAAACACATTTGCGTTTAACTTGCAAAGACAACAACTGTTCTGTTCACCCGTCACTCAGAACAAGCCATCAAGTACCAAGACAATGCTTGTGCAGTCCTTAATTTTCCCCATCATCGATTATGGTGATGTGTGTTACTATGACCTAAATGCAGATCTCCTCGACAAACTTGACCGTCTTCTCAATAACTGCATTCGATTCGTTTTCAATCTGCGTAAATATGATCATGTCTCTGCGCATCGGTCGCTTTTGAAGTGGTTGCCCATACGCCAGCGCAGAGAGCAAAGGGCACTGACCACCTTGTTTTCATTTCTTGACTCCCCCTCTCCCCCTGCCTATCTATCCCCCCACTTTCAGTACATGTGCGCAAACCACAATAAAACTCTACGTTCATCACACAATCGTCTTCTCCAATGTCCCACTCACCGCACTGATTTCATTCATTCTTCCTTCTGCGTTCAGTCTATCTCTCTGTGGAATGCGCTGCCCCAGGAAATCAGGATGGCAACCAACCGATTATCCTTTAAAGTTAAAGTTCGCGAGCACATTCGCAAGAAGCTGACAGTATCATCACAACGGTAATGTTTTCCCATTGTTTGTCTTATTTCTTTTAGTATGTTCGTGTAGTTATGTGTATTTATTTGTTCTTATATTTATACATATATATTTAGGATTATTATATATTATATATATATATACATATATAGTTTTAACAGTTTCAAGTATTTAAATAAATATTTATTCCACACTTTAGTTATTGCACCTACCACTGTTTGTCTCTGCATCACCCAAAGGTTGACTGGTAGAAAATGCCTACGGCATTAAGTCCGCCTCTGTACATTTGTGTGCTTAAAGTATTAAATAAATAATAATAATAAACTAGCGTGAAGCCACTTATAACCTCAAACAACATTATCTGTACTAACACTGCTTATTCCAAAAATGAACAGTAAAATTATCGCCAATTACCGCACCGCTACAAAATAGTTTCTAAACTCATGACCTCTTTCCACAAAATCGGTTAAACGCCAGTGAAATCGATTTTCAGTAATTTGTTAGAAAAAAATGACCAGTTTTTGTCCACTAAAGTATTGTGGTCCGCGGCACAATGGACGCTTTTGTCAGAATGATGAGCACAGACACAGAGCGTCGAATTTGTATAGATGTGGAAAATAATTAGAGCATTATTTATTTTTGTTTGTTAGTTTTTATTGTTTTGTAAAACAGGTATAATTATTTATTTTAGGCTACCGCTATTTTAGTAACGGTTACGTGAATAATGTTGTGATGAAGTCGGTTTGAAAATGTTACTTACTACGTTTTGGTAAAACAAATGATACGTGAGTGAAAATGGTACGATTGCAAGTAAGTTGTGATAGTTGAGTTAAAAATATATTCAACAGTAGAAACATTTCTACAAAATGCTATAGGTAATCATTGGTACACATAACCCTTTGTTGATTCTGACAATTTACTTCAATCATTGTATTCGACCAACTCGACGTCATTTCTATTTGTATACCAATCATATTAGATCAGCCTAGTCCACTGCCGAAATAGGGCTTCTCCAAAATAGATTGATTTGAAACTTTATAACCGAATTTGTCGAGATTTCCTTTTCAATTTACGTGATTATTTTCATTTTCATTCCATTAGATCCAAAGTCTATGTTGCTGTTGTCATTGTCGTCACAAATAAATAGTGCAGGTATCTACATGAACTTGTTTGGGTACTACGACGCAAATCTAAAAAAATATAAAAAAAAATATGATTCATCTTGTAAGTGTCGCTTTTGTAAGATATTTTTTTCCCCACATAACTTTTTATAAGTATACGTACTCCCGCCCCACCATCTTTAATTCTTTGCTAAGTTTATTGAAACATATTTTTTTAACTATTATTTCTTACTAGCTTCTGCCCGCGGCTTCGCTCGCGTGGTATGTCGAAAAAAAGTAGCCTATGTCCTTCCCCGGGATGCCATCTACCTGCTTGCCAAATTTTATCGAAATCCGTTCAGTGGTTTAGGCGTGAAAAGGTAACATACAGACAGACAGACAGTTACTTTCGAATTTATAATATTAGTATGGATTAAAATATTTTTCAAGCCTATTCCCTATTCCTAAGGCTTACTTTCCTCAAAGATACTGGTTGTAATGGTTAACAAGATTGATGTGTTCCTAACGGGATCCTATTCAAGAAAATATGCAACGCGTAACAGAAATAACGATAGTCTTGACAATTTTTTTTTTCTGTATTGATTTGATAAAAATAATATTATAAAATTGACTTTTTTTTTCAAAACTAAGAAAATAATGACCTACTAAAAATGTATAGGCTTTGTACAATTCATTATATTCCTAGGATTGACTTCCTGTGCCCGAATAACATGTGCAGTATTTGTATTTGCAATACAATGGTCTATTTTTCATACTGACATGAATTGGAAAAATTGTCTCTTTTTTGTTAAAGTACTACAGCTTGAAATTATTACCTTAACAGCTGTTTGCTTGATAGTTATCTAAAGCACAGTCTCGTTGATAACAAGCTAATTAATTTGAACACGATACAGTCTCCTTTGATTGATATTATCTCATTAATTAGCCATGATCTGTGCTGTAATAATGATCGCGAGTGCGAGACTCAATAACTTTGTATGTTTCTATTGAAGGCTTAATATCCACTCCGTGGTATATCTTAAGTTACAAGATGTCACGAGAACGAGAACGAGACAGTCGTATGTTACATATAAGTCAAAGTCAAAAGTCAAAGATTTATTTGCAAACTAAGTGTACATTTTGAAGTTCGTTTATGATATAGATACTTACAACTTAGTGGCCTTTTCCAGGCATAGCATTATTTAAAAAATGTATACAACTATGCTATTGACACGATTTTACATTAATAATTTAGTATTACTCATTTAATTAATCATTTATACACATTTTAATAATTCAATAATAATATAAATACATTTTTTATTAATACGATCGCCTTATTAATTTAATTCATTTAGAATAGAAAGTCATCATCATTTTTGCTAGAATAATGTGTGTTCCACTGCTACACAAAACCATCCCTCAAAGACGAGCTATTACAGTTCTCAGCAAAAATACATATTTTAAAATCGAATATTTTATGGTTCTGTAGCATTTTCCTTTTCAGTCGAGCCGTCCGTAATTGCATTGGATTCGCTCAAAGCTCGCAAAAGTCGACTGTAGTACGAGGATGGACGGTGGCTAAGGTCGGCGACGGCTTTCAGACAATAGCTGGAATTGGTACAGCGTGTCTATACCTAATATCGAAGAGAGTTTCCAAAGAAAAGGTTTCTTTGAAATTTTTCAATAAGCCTTCCTTGATACATTGTTGCCACTTTTTAACTTTAAAAGGCTTGCAAATATTTTCTGGAGCATGATAGTGTCGAAAGATTTGGATACTTCTTCGTCTTTTTTACCTTAATTGAAGATGACACTATTTTCTTTTTTCTTAAATAAAAGATTCTAATAACAATCTTTTATTTAAGAAAAAAGAAAATAGTGTTGGCATGTTCTACTTATGATAATTATTTGCATATTATATAAATGATAATAATTATTTCAACAGAACATTCAGTAGTATCAAAATATTTTCTAAAAGCCAATTTTAACAATACTACAATTGATTGAATAGCTCAACTTCAGTTTCACTAGTCGACCTCTAAATTAACTGAACCGAATTATCATCCATAACCTTGGAAATTACTTCTCAGAAGAAATTCAAGTTATTGTGATCGCAATTACAACGGACGTGGCTCACTGAGCAACAGACGTGGCTCACTGGGAAACGATGCTCATTTACATAGATATTAGAATGTGTTTTTTGCGCTAATCGGGGAATAAACTGGCTACCCTAAGACTAATTGCCTCGTTAGTAATCTAGGTCATCTAGACATTGCTGAGTCTAAGTCAAACATTGTAATAGTTGGCAGAGAATTTAGTTCAACATTATGATGTTAGCTAAATCTCCAATTATTAGAGTTAGGACATGGCTGATCAGTAATGTAATAAAAAATATTATATATTTTTCCCAGTAACAGTTAAAAATATTGTCTAGAAAAACTAGATCAATAAAATTGATCTAGTTTTTCTAGACAATATTTTAATAAAAGGCATTATGATAATGATCAATTCAACCAATCAATCAAATCAATTCATTCGTTAACAATTAGCCCCAGTTTTACCGAAAAATTTACACACAAATATCATGACACATGTCAATTGACATTTTGTGCCAATTATGCCTCCAACCGTAACACAGTGTATAACATTAGCACACTATTACAATTCACATAACATATAAAGCCGATAACATTTCTCTGGAGCGTGGAAACACAGTAGAAACTGAGAAAGGCGGTTGTGAAAGCCACTCATGCGCAGCGGAAAGACGTCGGTGTGTACCTAGTGTAGCCAGGCGCTAGGCAAACGGGAAACTGGTTTAGAAATTATTGTGACTAGATTTTTTTGTTTGTGTACACTGTGCAGTTTGTGAAATTTTATAGGGTGTATGTAAGCACGTCTATTTTCGAAGCCCATAATTTTTCAATGAAATTGAAACTGCTTGTATAGGGAATTTAGAGAAAGTTAAAAGTCTAAAACTACAACAAATATTTTGTGTAAAAAATTAATGATTTATATTTTTTTTATATTGGTCGAATGCATAATTTTAATTATCCAATATAATAAAAAATAAATCATTAATTTTTCAGGGTATTGTAAATGTTATTAAAAATAATAAAAGTAGTAATGGTAGGGATGTTATGTTTTTAACCATTCAGTCTAAGAACATTTTTTTATATGTTCTTTTTAAAAAACAAGTGATCATCAATATCCACTACATGAAGTGTTCCTAATATACTCGTTGAACAAATTATATCGTTAGGATTCACGTAATTGGTACAGGAAAATGCGTAGTTACAGCACTTTGATATATTAGAGATGATTAACTATACGGAGCTGGTGGTGAGCAACAGTATCACGTTATTATGTTAGTGCAAGCAAGGTGAGAAATTAATGGGCTGTGGTATATCTAAACACTGGCTATCTATTCTTGTATCTGAGCGGATGGGGGAATATTTTTTGTTGTAGGTAAAATACTAGTATCCGTTACATCTTTATCTATACTAATGATTCTATAGAGGTGTTTGTTACTCTATATGGAATAATCTTGGGAACGAATGATCCGATTCCGAAAATCCTTTCACTAATGGGAAGCTGCAGTATTGCCAAGTGTCATCCGAACTAATATTATAAAATAGCTGCGCCCCGCGCTTTCACCCGCGTAAATCTCGATCCCGTGGGAATATCGGGATAAAAAGTATCTTATGTTCTATTCCAGGTCATGGTCTATATACATATTATGCCAAATTTCATCCAAATCCGTTCAGCCGTTTTAGCATGAAAGCGTATTATCTCTCTAATTTCACTGAATTTGATACATTACATTAATAATCGCAAATTCCACGACAAAGAAACACAATTTATTATTTTTGTCAAACAAAGCGACCTTCATCACCTTAAATAAATATGTACTGCACTGCGAGATAATTGCTGTGATTATAATAAAACAACAAACAAACAAAAAGGCGACGCTCAAAGCTCTTTTTTCACTCAATCGCTGCGAATTCTATGGAAGACTTCACCGATTTCTAAAATGCAAAGCGATTTTATGAAATACATTTTCAATTTATTTCTGAGACTGTGCGTGCGAAATGATTTTATTCCTTTTTTAATTTTATGAATGTGTCGATTACTGTATACTTGTGTTGTGTACGTTTTAATTTTAAAATAACTTCCCTTGTACTTTGGACAATATTCTGTGTCGCGGGATTCTTGCGATATTACAGCTTACTAACAATACTAGTAATTTCCAACGCATTGTTACCACAAACCACATTTGTATGACAGTGCTGCCACCTACATTTTCCGTCAACTCCACCACATTTACGCATTACACATGCGTACCGGCGGACCACAATGGACGCGCGAACGTTCAAGATGACGATAAATTACATTATTATTAAGCATAGTGCCTGTATACCCTAACTAAAACAGCTTATATTATAACCACAAAACCGCGTGTATCAGTTGTTTACCCTAAACACCTTTAAAACACGACACATATGTATGGAGTTTGACGTAGTGACGTTTGACGTAGTGTCTAAGTTTTTATAGTTTAGAACAGGGCTACTGTTCTAAACTATAAAAACTTAGACACTTGTTCAACGTGTTTCAAATGCCAGCCTTACGCCAAACAACTCAGTTTAGACGGTCACCAGAATGAAATAAATTAGCCACATTGGACGAAGCTAAACATGGAATCAGTTTCCGTCAGTTATTGCAACGGTTTGGTTTGACGCCTTGGCTGTTGGTATAGTAATGCAATGTACCGTAGCACGTAGGTACAAGCCACGAGCTTGGTGAATGGTATTATGTATGTATTAGTAGGTACCAGCAGTATAGTCATAGCACAGAGTAACTATTCATGTGGTCATAGTATGTATTGTGTGTTTATGCTACACCGTAGGAGCAAAAATGAGATGTAGCAAGCCGTCTGTTAGGCTTGCGGCGACATCTACATCGCCACAAACGTACTACGCATTACACTGACTTCACGCGAAGTCCTACATCGTGCAAGCAGAGTTTACCGCGCGATCAGCATATATATAACTTCCCAACATCAATCATTGGTCATTTGCCCACCAGCATCCGTCTAGTCGGAAGATCCTCCCTATTATATAGAGGATGAGTGAACTTTCACCCTGCTCCTCATTAATAGGCTCCATGGATACTTTAAAGGGTAAGTAATACACAATGGTATATTGTGTACAAATGCCATTGCCCCTTTAAATTTTAAATCCCACCATTATTTATTTAAACTTCGTGTACAGTCGAGGCATTCTGTACCAGGCAACCTTTCCCATAGTAAACAAATACGTTAAAGCTGTACGTAAACGAAGCAAAAGGAGTATGTAAAGATCATAGCAGGTGGGGTTCTGTATAGATTCTGCCTACCCCCATGGGAAAAAGGCGTGATTGTATGGAAGCAGTTAAAACCACGAAGTTTGTAAGCAAATAGGCTCTGTAGATAGAAAAAACCGACAATTAGGACCCCCTATTTGTAGGAATTGAGCACATATAGGAGTTCGTCTTTCATAGCGATTCGTCCTTTTTATTCGCGCAAATATCACTGGAAGTTCTGCATATAAATACGTAAGTAGAATATGTGTGGCATATACAAGTAATTTATAGGCGTCGGAGATACGTCAATTCGACGTGATTCATACGAGGTAGGTATGATAACGAGTGCACTGTGAGAATCTAATAATAAGTGCAATGTATTCATAGTTCATAATAGTTCATAGAACAGTTATCTGTTTAAGTCAAATTATATTCAAGTGACATAATTTACCATCGCGCCTGTGAGAGGTTAGGCAGATGTGTTCCAAAAGTACACCGACATTTCGCCGATTAAGTTTCAAGTCCCCATGTAATTGGGGCGAACATATTGCCATCAACCGGGCACAAATATAATCTTCAATATTCTGGTCTCTTTAATAAACTGTGTTACTATAGGTATAGCTTTAGCACGCGTCGCGCATCTTTTGTCCGTGTATTAAAACTGAGCTTATCGAAATTGTGGCCCTCGAGGTTATATGAACAAACGAGTGGTGTGTGGGAGACGTTGCTTTTTAAATAAATAATACACCTTCTTAAAAAATAAAGATAAATGTTATTCTGCATAACAATCAATTTTCTTTTTCACACTTTCCCTAAATAAAAACGACATGGACGCGACATTGTAAACAAGTCGTCAGTGTACGATTCCCATAAGAAAGGAGAGTTTTCCCACGATTGTGTGGATAATGTGATGTTCCCGTGTGTTCAGACAGCTCGCTAAAGAACCAGTGTTTTTTTAGACTTTCACGCGTCTGACAAATAGAGAAATGAGATACTTAATTACTTTTACAACTTTATAGATACTTTATATCTGTCTTTCAATTAATATACAACATCGCGCCTGTCATCCCCTGAGGGCTAGGCAGAGATGTACCTAATAGGTAATTAGGTAGTACCCCCACATTTCGCCAGTAATGTTTAAGTTCAAAGTAATAGCGGGCAAGCCTTTTGCCAACTGGACACACATCCAGACTCCGGGCTGCTATTGAGAAATACCTGTTGGAAAAACCCAATAACAGTTTACTCGACCGATGTCCTGGGTTCTTAGGATTATGAGAGCTTGAGCCATGGTGGCCCATGTTCAAATAATCCATAAGCTGATGAAAAATCCATAGAGAGTATAAAAACAATTGATAGATTTAAATCCTGAACTCTAAAACTGGCCAAACTCGATTAATTTTCACAAAAACTTCGGTGTTACGAAGAAATATCTATCGAAAGTCTTCAATTTAAAACAATTGCCTATCAATCACCAATCGAACAAAAAATCCAAACAATGAATGATACAATCGTTCAAATCGCGTTTTTATTCAACAATACTATTACGGGCTAATCCTACCATCTTGTATAACACCCTTTTCCGCATTGCCAGGCGAACTTCAACCTTAGAGCTGAAGGTTAAGGTTGGCGATTAAATTGTCGTAGGCAAATGTAGCTTGGTACTTAAGTTAACCGTTAGTTGGAGCTAGTACTTACTAACCTTGAGGGAGGTCAATGAACCTGTGTTTATGCTAGCGAAGCACCGTAGGACTGAGTACCTAAGGGCTTTGTATGAACTATCTATTAGATTATTAGATTTATTATTCTTGTGGTAGTTTTTATAGGATTTATTTATGTTCTAGTGTATTGTTGGTGTAGTATCAGAGCGGGGTCTTCGGTTCGATTCTCGGATTGGGCAATGTGTTATCTATTTGGGTGGCCTAACTTAGGTACCTATTACTTAGATAGAACATAACTGGCTTGCTGTAGTAAGTGCTTCCCGTCGGAAAACAGGCACTTGAGATGTTATTATGCATTATTTTGAAAATCTGCCTAGCCCCCAAATAACTTTGTAATAACTAGCTTCTGTTTGCGCTAAAGAAGTCGCGGGCAGAAGCAATGTGACCATAAAATACTAAAATAACAGCGACATTTCCCGCCCGCGCTTATACTTCGTTTTGCTTATTTATTATTTATTTATATATACTTTATTGTACACCAGAAAATACAAAGTGAAGATAAACAAATTTAATACTACAAAACATACAATGGGCGGCCTTATCGCTTTCTGCGATCTCTTCCAGGCAACCTTAGAATGGACAGTGATAGCGTGGACATAAAAAATGGTATTGTCATTGGTGCAAAATAATAAATAGGTAGGTACTGAAACTTACCAATAGATACAATATACTATAATAAATATATACATATGCTATATAATATAATAGATACATACATACTGACTTTGAAAGAATATTTATGTAAGCAGCGCTTAGCGCTCTATCTGACTTTGTTTCTTTTTGCTCGGCTCCTAAGGGTCAAAGCGTAATGATAAATAGCATAATAACCTTCCTCAAGGGTTGGGCTATCAAATGCAACGAAACATTTTTCAAATCCGACTGGTAGTTTCAGATATTAGCGCGTTCAATCAAAGAAGAAGATTCAAAGAATAAGAAAGAAGAGCCCAGAGCGAGAACAAAAAATGCCAATTCTTCAGCTTTATTGTTAGTAGATATTATAGATAGATAATAGCTAATCTAGCTAATAGCTAAAGCGATTTTATTTGATGTAAGTCTCGATTCCGTGCCAATATCGGGATAAAAAGTATCCTATATCCTATTCTAGGTCATGGTTTACCCCTGTGCCAAATTTCATCTAAATCCGTGTAGCCGTTTTGGCGTAAAAGCGTAGCAAACAAACTCACTGTCGAATTTATATTATTAATTAGGATTTGTTTGTTTTTTACTCTTTCACGCTAAAATAGCTAACGGATTTGGATGAAATTTGGCACATAGACCATGACCTGGAGAAGGACATAATAGGCTACTTTTCATCCTGTTTCGTAAACGAAGTCGCCGGCAACAGCTAGTAGATAATAAGCGCTTGTAAATTGAAACTTTCCTAATAAATCAGATAACCGATGGAATTGACAATTACTCGAAATGTTCCCTATTTCGTTTAATAGTTTCAGTTCTACGGCTTCAATCAAACTGTTTGTAAACTGTAGTACCTAATCTGTTTATCAAATGGACATAATGCATCTAAATGATTATCTATTTGTCGTAATAAATTCTGATAGCTAGAAGTATCTAAACTGTGTCATTATCTAAACGAATATTGTAACTCTTACATACATAAACTCATGCCCTTTTCTCATGGAGGTAGGCAGAAACAACAGAGCATTACTTACTATTAGTAACCCGAAAATCTTACAACTGGGGGCTTAAAACAGTCACTTTAGCAGAATCATAATATGAAAATATTATGAATCATCGTAAAATATCACAAACTGAGAATTCATAATTTATGATCTGCGTGTAATTCATATTACGAAATAATTCATCTGTTTGAGAGTTTTCTATGGAGATTCGTAAAATGGACCACAAATTATGAATTGCTTTTATCTCAAATTACCTAGAGGAATTGCTAATGACAGCTGGGATTCAGGAAATGACCTGCTTTTAGAGGAATTGCTAATGTGGCCGGTTTAGGCCCCTTTCCGGAATCATCGTTTCTAAATTAGGTCTGAGAAGGTCAAACGGTTTAAAATATAGATATTTATTAACTAAATATTACTTCACAAACCCACTTAATTTTAATCTAAAAAGCTGGACTTTAGCCGACCACGCAAAGCCTCAATTATTTATAAGTCAAGAGATACAGGACGGATAGAAAACAGTTGAACATCTTTAAATTAATAGACCCAATTAACTATCCTAGCTCGCACTATGCTTACCGTAATATTTTGCAAGAACGGACCCATACGTTTCAGTCATAGTTAACTGCAGCTGGGACTCATAAAATAATAGTGTTATTAAATTACTGTCCGCTATAAAAAACTTGGAACATAATAAATTCTAGCAAAAGGAGAAAAATATACATTAGTTACATCTTCATAAAAATCTCTGAGCTCGTAAGTAAGTGAAGTTTGCACATCATTTTGTGTAGGTTTTATGTACTTATTCAGTCAGTTCTCAAGTAAAATAAGCTTTTCTATAAGTACTATATGTATTGTAACAGACTATTTTTAGTAGGTACTAGGTATTTTCTAAATCAATATCATAGGGACCTAACTTCCAAAATATCAAATATTTATAATCTAAGGCCCAGAAATTCAGGCAGCAGATTAATAAAGAACGCATATTTTTATAGCTTAGCACTGTTAAGTGCTTACTTATTAAGTTTAAGTTAAACAAAAGCGAGCAAAAGCTATATACAAACATGCTTGCACAACTGGGCTATTTATACCGTTGCATATTTATGGACAAACACTACAGAATGCCACGTGCTTCAATCCGTACGCCAACAATGTTTAAACATGTGTAAAAAACAGGCTTAGTCCTTTTGTTTCGTTTACATTCATAAATCTATCGGACACGTGTGCCGCTCGCGAGTACTACGGACCTGACCGCTTTTAGGACATTGGATCGGTGAATGTCCATTTAGGGCGACCGTCCCGGTTTCTCCACTGACTCACTGACTGATTAATCCTCTTTCATGCATTCTAATCACATGTCATGTGTATTTTATTCGACTATTTGTAATTTATTTCTTTTACAATATTTAACACAACTAACTATTTATATTAGGTACTAAATCAAATGACTAACTAACTATACAAATAAATACAAAAACAAAAGGACACTGAGGGGTCGAAGTATTCGTCCGTATCGCTGTCATCCGGAAACTCGTCAGGAAGACTGGCAGCATTGCCACGTTGAATGGCAATGCTAATTGTGTGGTCAAAGAACGAGCCAGCCCTCTGGTCACGTGAAGTCTCGGCCAATCGGCTAAACTATTCCTTAAAAAAGACTCGGGTCCATTAATAGTTTAGCAAGCTTAGTGCCTAATTACCCGACTACGGCGAAGAAAAAAGGAGGGTTATGATTTTGACCGGTATGTATGTATGTTCATCTGTTCCCTCCTATCTTCCAAACCACTTATCACAATTTGACAAATGAGGTATCGTTAGAAGCGTCGTGATTGTCCGCTGTTTATAGGCTATGTGAAGTCACATTAAATTAAAAATGGCGCCCTCTAGAGGACATAAAGTGAGGAACTTACAAAAAAAATGGTTTAATCGTACCATGTTGGGTATCAAATGAAAGGGCTTAAGGAGCACATTTCAAAAATATATATATTATAACACCAAAAGAATTTAAAAAAAATCGTGTTAGGGCATAAATCGAACAGATTACGTTCGACTCCGGATTTTTAATTTGTCTGTCTGTGGTGTCTTGTTTATACCTTTTAAGTCGTAGTTGGGTTTTAGTTTTTATTACTTGATTTTTTTAAAATATTTATGTTTTAATCATCGGGAAAAACATAATTTGTGAATGTTGATAAAGAATCCAGTTGCGACTTGAAGCTGCTTTCGGTCCCAAGTCCGTCTTTACTTCCAATATATTTAGTTATCGGGAGTGCTAGTGGCCTAACTTTCAGATAAACTACTTCTCTTTTACGAATTACAGCAGCCAACGTCTCAACAAACTTAGTTAAAGACTCTTTGAAGATTTACTTAGAGAGTCCAATGATATTAAATTAACTGAAGTGTTTTTAAGCTCGAATTGAAAAGCATTATTATAGTCCATTATGCTAATTGAGTGCATGCAAAACTATACTGACGAAGATTATAAAAAGCCACTTGCAAAGTGCATTAAAATCTACAACTTTCCAAGATATACAAACGACTTCACAGCACGGTCTGAGTGAGTGATCACAGATTTGAGTGGTCCTGTCCAATCAGTGCACGCTCGAATCGATCTAACGACCATGTTCTTTTCCAGACATGCTACGAGATGGAGAGGTACCTCCGGGAGGAGCCGCGCAAGCGTCGCGAGCCCTCTCAGGAGGAGGAGTGGGCTCGGTCATCGCCCTGCGCCACGACGCCATCACCACCGGCCTCGCCCCCGTCACCAACTCCTTCAACCGCCACCTTCGCTTTCATCACCACGGTGAAGTGTGAGCCGCCTAGTGATTCGGAATATGAACCCACCAGCACTGACGTGTCTAGCCGTACGTGTCTTCCATTTTTTTTTAAATCTCACCGTGAAGACTTATGTGAAGTGAGCTGTCATAGCGTCAATCGCTAGGAGCGGATGAAATCAGAGGCCCTAAACAAAGTGACATTCTATCAGCGCTAAAGATGATGGAAAAGGCAAAAATGTATAGGGGTGACATAAGCTATCGCAAAGCATAAGTCAATCCTGTTGAAAGTCGTTGTAGACATACGAAACGTTTGCGAAGCGATTGTAACTTGTCTAGGCCCTCAGGTCACTTCACCTAAGTTTTAACGGTGAGATTTTTACAGAATAGACCGGTACAAACTAAAGGGTTCAGGGTTCAAGTCTTGTTATGGTTTTTATGACTCAATTGTTTTTTTTAATTTATTTCCTTCACACCCATGTCTTGCCGCATCTCAGTAGTCACCGAAATTTGATGTTCTAGCCAATAAATTATATTATCAAGCATAGTTTAGTTATATTGATCTTGAACTACCGTAACAGTTTTGCCTACTCGTACCACTAAGTGTAATAGATCATCCTGCCAGGGTTGCGGGAAAACCCGAAAGGGACACCGGGACCTTGGCAACAGGCAACTGAAGGAATACGGGTGGGTTTTTTAGTCAGTAAGTCTGACACGCCCTTCCGCTCCGCCCAGAGTGGGAGAAGTCATTTGATAATTTCCCACCATGGAGGTACCTATGGAGAAGAAGACCAGTCATTAAAAAGCGTAGTATGGACTACGCTTTGGATTGGGTTCATCTTTCTGACTGATCGACTCCTTCACAATGTTTATTCAAAAGTGCTTGTAATTGGTTGCATTCAAATACATGCTTTGAAGTTGTTGTTATTTTGACGCCTCTACCATCTATTGCAGAGGATACCACTCCAAGCCCTGTGCCACTGCAGCACCTAATATCGCGTAAGACTCCTGTGACCCGCCACCATGCGCACCCGCATGCCTCAGACCCGCGCCGGCGGGTCCATCGCTGCGAGTTCCCGGCCTGCGACAAGGTCTACACCAAGAGCTCGCACCTAAAGGCGCACAAGAGGACGCATACTGGTCAGTATCATGGCTTCTTTACTTTACTGCGTAACATTCGACCCGCCCCTGCATCGCACGGTTATTACGACATGACAAAACACCAATATTTCTTTATTATAATTAATAATTATTTAAGTATAATTCAAACCTTCCGGAATAAATTATCTTAATTACGGTGAAAAACGCATCAAAATCAAGACAAGAAAATTGAATTTAATTTATAATATTCTCCTACTTATTATAAATTAAATTCACTTTTTAACCGACTTCTTCAAAAAGGAGGAGGTTCTCAATTTTTTTTTTGTATGTATGTTACGCGATTACTCCGCCAATTATGAACCGATTTGGATGATTCTTTTTTTGTTTTGTAGGTCATGTATCAGAGGTGGTCTCATATAAATTGTATTAATTTTGCTTGCGTAGTTTTTGAGTTAGCTTCAATAATTACGTATTTTTCCCACTTTGCGTATATAGATGATATAATAATTTCACTCCGTCACTGTTAGTTACATAGCAGATAACGGTATATGAATTTGTATGGGGTAGGTACCACAACTAAAAAGTGAAAAATATTTTTTTTTTACAAAAAGTGTAAAAAGTTTTTATTGTGTCTTGTCTTTCTGACGCGTTGTTCATCTAAACTACGCAACAGATTTTGATAAATGTAATAATAATAATAGAAGCCTAAGCGTCCCGTGTTCATGGTACCCATGGGATGTGTAGCGTTGTTTCAGCAGATTTTGTGGTATTTGAAAATGTTCACGCGCGAACTGCTTACCTACTATTCTGAAATGTTGCTAGCAACACTGATGCTTGTTGCTACAAGATTGTAGTACATCTTTTGTTTCACCATGAGTACGAGGCTCCATAGTGTCCATAGAATTTTGCTTCTGTTTGTATTGTACGAATTTAGTGCCAAGCCATGTTTATAAATTAATATTTTCATGAATGCCTAGTGAATATTTTATTAGAAAAGAATTGCTAGCCTACTGTTATGTTAGATACTAAGCTACCCTAGATAAGCTATTATAACCGAATTCGAATCAATAACATGACTTCTCCTGTCCTTCGTATTACAAAACTGACCTCATTCAGGCCACAGTCTGACACGGTTCGCACGTACACATGCAGTATCCGAGTATCCGACAATCCTTTAATCCTATCTGCGGTTCCCGGATCGATACTTCAATCGTGTTATGTACCTGCGGATGTCGGTTGACCCATAATCGTGCTACGTGGATACCGGATTATGCCTTTTTTGGTGTATTTAATTTGCTAAAATAATATCGTAGAAAAAGGTTACATTAATTGAATTATACCTTGAATTGAATTGGAAAAACTACTCAAAGGAAGTTGATGACATTTTGTGGCACCAATTCTAATGGTACCTAAGTAAAAGGTCCAAAATACAAATTGTAATGCCTTAAATCAGTGTAGGTAAATTAATAAGAAATATAATTAAATACAGAACCTTTATGCCAGTTACTTTGAACTTCGGGATCAGAATAATGTACGGAAATAGCAGTTTACGTACGTTTCAATATCTACAAAACATTCCCACAGTCTGACGGAATCACTCGAAATACATTGACAACACATTTCACGATCATTAAATATCTTTGAAAGCATCAGATCATCGAATGATCTCATAATATCCGAGAATTTCCAACAATTTTCTATACCTAATCGTAAGATTTTAGCTCTTGAACAATGCTCTATCATAACTTTGCGCGGGAAGTTAAACACAAGTAGGACACGCGATTGTGACTGTTGATAAGTGCAATGCACTAAGCACATGTGTAAAGCGGTCCCTAGACTATCATGCATGACATGCAATTGTTCCGTGAATTATCAGGCTGCATAAAGGACCCTGTATGATGGTCCATCATGCAGCATGTTTATTCACTAATACATGCCATGCCGCATGATCATCTATACTGTAGAGGGACCGCTTTATATTCGTCGTTACGCTATCTAGCAGTGCCGGCTGAAAAAGAATAACGCTATCTAGCGGAATTTTAGAGAAACAGACATATGTCACGTAGGGCCCAGTCTGTGATACCTACTTTTAGTTGAATTTTCGCACTGGTGTTGAAACTAGATGGCGTCAATATTAATTTTAAACGAGAGTTTAAACTTTCTCTGAATTCCGACATAGCTCGATTTTGGGGTGTTACGAATATTTTAAACAGCGCCCGTTGAATGTTTGAATAAAAACTCACAGGGAAAAACTACCCCTTATTGTCACCATCTAGCGAATATACACCGAACTACTGAGTTTGTCGTTTCATATTTATTTAAATCTATTTGAATATAGATGGCGCTTATTATTTTTAATTTAATTGATTACAATTATCTGCATGTTATTTTAATATGCTGTTTTTTGTTTTATCGTGTTTAGATTACGTTATCCACCACGTTTGGAAGTTTTAACATAAAAAAAATAATTGTTTTTTCTTTTTCTATAATATACATACATATGGTCGTTGACCCCAAAAAAACATCTAAGATAACGAGTTTTATCAAAATATCGATACCCACAACGACTACGGAGTTTCTCTTAATTTGACAACATCAAATCATTTATGTTATTGGGTGACAGATGCGAAAACTCGTCATAGGTATTCGTGGCACGCGTTTGCCAAATAAGACGACTTATATAAATTATGGTTATTCCTGCATGTAACAAAATTATGTTCCAAGTTCATGTACCTGATCAAAATAGACCATACCTACATGCACATTCCGAATATCCAAATAATAACAATAAAAATTCAGAACAAATTAATAAATACAGCTTAGTTAGTCTGGTGTGATCATCTTGAATTTATTATTTTGGCATGGCACCCTCATCAGTGCACTTTTTTTGCGTTGCTGTGTTTGCTCCCCACTTAGGACCAACCTCGCGTGGGTGTACCAACCTGTTTGAAAATTAAAGCGACGTGCGTAAATCTGTCAATTGGATGATTTCATAAAGCCGCGAATTATCATAACCTTTGTTTAACTAGAACAGCCGATCTGATTCTGTACAAATCTCACCGTGTAATCTTACGTGGAGTGACGTGAGATTTTTATAGTATATATCGGCTGGTTTCGCCATGTCCATGTAACTGACACATGTATCTAATTAATTTCAGGTGAGAAGCCGTACAAGTGCTCGTGGGAGGGCTGCGAGTGGCGGTTCGCGCGCTCGGACGAGTTGACGCGCCACTACCGCAAGCACACCGGCGCAAAGCCGTTCCGTTGCCGCCACTGCGAGCGCTGCTTCTCGCGCTCCGACCACCTCGCGCTCCACGCCAAGCGACACGCGTAGCCCGCGGCCCCCCCGGCGGCCCCCGCCGCACGCGCGACGCAACGTAAACGCAAATAAATCGCGCGCGCTCCATTTATTTACACGTATATTTAGTAATTCCGTTTATAGGTTGTTCTGAGTTGTGAACGCGGAATTGATTGTGATGAGGGCGCGCTGCTCCATACAGCGTCAAGCCAAAGAATGCCGCTACATCGTAGCCGAGTCAACACTCATTGCACCTAATGCTTTAAAGTTTATGTTTTTAAGTTTAACGAGTTTTTTATTCGGGAAAAATCTCTTGATGTTTCGGCAATTATCGTTACGGTTCTTTGTTGCTAAGAGTTCGATTTATAGCCGTTGTGTATTATGTAATTTTGTGAGCTTTGTGTATTTTTGTGCCGTCGCCTAGCGATGGTACGTGTGTGCCATGAGTGGGGGGCAAGTCCCCCACATGCATTTCAATCGCGGTCATATTATTTATTGGGGAGTTCGGCTAATCATCCCACCGACGCCGAGCACTACCTTTATTATTTTAGGCTTAGTGCGTCGCGTTACCTGATGTTATGTTGGAGTCGCGGGTCAGTCGGAGGATCCCGACACTGAGTACCACCTGTGTCCGTACTGACGGGGACGTAAGCAGCAGGTACAGTGGGGATACCATCGACTGCTCCGCGGTTTCGGCGCAGATTCGTGTTTATTTTGTATAATTGTATTTTATTCAGTAGTTTTAAGCTTCCTCTTTACTCTTTCATTCCGATATTTTGCGGTTAACTGGCCTTTATTTCGTTAGTTGTAAGGAATATTATTGTCTGCACTTTTTAATTTATGGCGTGCTTTTACACACATAGCGTGAAAAATTAATGTTTAGCCTACAGGGAGGGTAACATCTTTAGTACATATTTTTTTGTATTTTTGTAATGTGAGTTGCGCTAAGTGTGTGGAGGCTTTGATTCTGAGGCCGGCGGCGGCCGGCAACGTCGATTTACGCGTGTTCAGTCTTGATCTCAGTAATATACAAGAACAGCACTATTTCTAACTCGCCGTTGATTGCTCCAGACGTCGCCTGCCTGGACACCGTCGCTATTATTTATAATGTCCAACATAAGGGTCCGATGTGTGACCGGCCTGCATCCCAATTGCAAAACACACTCATAATAGCAATAGGTTAGTTGTTGGCAATTCAATTCCATTCATCCATTAGGTACTCCAAATAATTTGGAAATACGTCTTCTAGACAACTAAATCAACGTAATGAATGTTGTCGAATTGACAAAATTATGTGTGTTACGCAATTAAGATAGTTACGTAATGCCACTTACTTTCGTATCGCTAACCGATTAGTTTGAACAAGTATTTTTTATAATGATAAGGGAAACGCAATTAATATTATTCTAATCTCATGGAAAACATCACAATTAATTAAGTTACCATAAGCACTTGCTTACCGCTATCGGCGACACTACCTTGCATTTGTATCTCTGCTGAACCACTTATGAACAACTCGGCAGAACTACTTACGCAAGTTGTGGCAGTTACGGAACAGTTAACATGAGCTAGTTATCTTTGTTACTAGATAATAAGAATTAACAACGATGTAAACAATAATGAACTGCCCTTTAAAGAATTTACAGTGTCGTCAAATCGCCAGCAACTGTGCATTTTGACTCATATACCTCCCGGGGCCAATAATTTAGTCTTCCCCTTTGATAAGTTCTACAAAATACAGTATAAATGTGCTTTGTATATTTGCAGAGTTGTCACATGCACTTTAAACGATATTGAAAGCTAACATACAATAATATTTAGTATAAGACATTACAATAATATAGCCAAATAATAAACATGAATTTTGACTGAAAATTTAGAGAAATTATTTTAAAAACATTGACTGAGAAGAAATGTAACGATGGATCTGCTTTTATTTTCGATTGACTAAATAGTAAAATTAATAAAATTTTGGAAGTGAAGGGTAGGTAATTCATCATGCTTATAATTATTGCGAACAAAAATAGTCTAGAATGCGATGCGCCATATTTTTTTTTAATTGTAATTTGGAAAATAACGATGTATCGTTGAGTGCGTGTGACATCACTGCAGCTTTGTACCCTAGCACAAGAGGAAAATCTGCATTTGCACTTACGGTCCGTAAGTTTTATACTCTCTCGTCCCATGTAGGTAGATTTTATTACATTTTTACATATACATTATTGAACCACCAATTTAAAAAAATAATTAAGTTTATAGCATTTTTCATAATCCTTTGTTATTTAGTATTTGCGCATTTTTGGCGTATTTGGACATTTAATTTCGAAAATCTCAGTTTTAAACACATTAAGTATAAATAATTTTTGTATTTTTTGTCAACTGTCAAAATGGTTTTTTATTAAATATACTTAAAACTGTTTTGTTTTGACAGTAGACAATAACCGAATTACGTGTTCAATAGCGATAATAAAAAATAATGTCAATTTTAACAATTTTTAATTAAAATGGAATATTAATTTATCATTTTTTTTACCCTTGCAAAGTACAAGCGAATTTTATTTAAGATGCTCCTTTTTGTGGAAATGTCTTTTTAGGAATAAACAACTTTTTTAAATATCTACCAACTCTCAATTGTATTTTGAGTTTTTGTGCTTTGCGGGAGACTATTTTTTCACTTTTCTAATTTTGTTATTTACTCAATTTTAACATTATCAATGCAATTGAAATATTATGGAAAATAAATAAAAAATCAATAGCATAATTATCACAATATTTTTTCGGTCAAACCAGATCCACTTTCTAAGAAAGTTAATTCCATAGATATTTGGAACGTCAATTGCTTTTATAAATTGCTATTGGGTACACGTAATTAAACTGCACGGGGATATACAGGGGGTTTTTCATGCGTGTATTTATAGCTCACGCTTATTTTCTCAGAGATGTAAACATAATACAGGTTGATGCAGAATAGTAAGTTGAGGTGAAGCAAAGTTTGCAAGCGTGAGTTCGTTTCTAGGAGCTTGGACCTGTATATGCCCTTAGCTAGCTTTCCACCCAGCTAGAAAGACTGTGTTTTTAAACACATGTTAAGGGTTAGGCTATATACGTAAAATCAAGTGTTAGCTGTACGAATTTAGCTTTTAAAATCATGCATAACCACTAATATAATTAAATCACTCTGCATTTTTTTTTCTAGATCGATGTATAAGTGTAACAACCGTGAAATCATAGAAGTAAGAAACAAAAAATAAAAAAAAAATAATGTGATTCATAAATTTATTATACTTTAATAATAAAATGATAACATGATAGAAAATAAATGTTATTATGTATGGTGTGAATACCGCTTAATGAATGGTCTATGTGTAATAGGGTTAATATGCACGACGGCTGGTAAATGCATAAATGTAGTTTTGTAGAATACCTACATTATTGATAATACTTGTAATTTATTACTCGCTGTGACTAAAAGGTCACTTTTTCTAATTCTCTACTAATTTATTGGTACGGGAGTTTAATTTTTGAATCAATTATCATTACCACTGAAATATATTGAAACTAGCCTATAACCACCAGTGAATAGGCCTTACAATAATAAGATTGTTATGCGACCTTATAAAGGTACATACTAAAAGATTCGAAAATTTTGCTCCAAATTACTTTCGGCGGGTAACAAAAAATCGATATGAATATTCCATATGAATGTCAAACTACGTCTTAATGTGTTAGAAAACGTAATATATAAACGAAATATACATTTATCTAATAATATATATACTTATAATATACCTACTACTATAAAAATAGATAAATTTTCGTCATTCAAGATACGCGGCTGTGTTAGAATCAAATCTTTGTATAAATTTTCGACTCCACCGGCTCGGGAACGATTTACATAATAAAAAATAGTATTTAAGTCATAGCTGAGAGTAATAATTTAAGGCCGATTTTTAATGATTTGGCAATTGTGTAATTTACAGGTATGTGCAAGATATTAACTTTACTTAAAAGCTAGAATATATAATTCAAAAGTGGTCAAAAATCCGTTAAAAAAAGCAATTTGCTTGAGAATGTCTTTTTCATATCATTCAACAGTTAAAAATGTCTACTTTTGTTAATTGAGATAATAAAAACACGGTTATACTTTTTTAATTTACAAAACAATGAAGGAATGAGCTGTACAAACAAAAACGCACAATTTTATACTAGTAACGACAAGGCATTTATGTAAAGATAATTTGGTGCCATTTTCTGTATATTTCACTAACTTTACGCGCGGTTATTTTGTTATAAGCGAACTAAATGTATACAGTCTGCCCTTGTCTTAGTTTTTGCTTTTTTTGTCCGGCAGTGGGCTCACCCCTATGACATGAGACTTAAACATAACTGGCGCAGGTGAGATGTAGTTGAACGATAGGTGAACTCATTCTTACTCTTCGGGGAAAACATGAAGGCGTGATGTTATATTGTAGATATAGCTGGCAAGGCTCTGGAATGTCGATAAATCCGGACAGTCGGGATAGGTTCCGCCTATCGTCTACGTCGCTACTCAAAATCAATCGCCAACGCGTTAGGCACTCGGACCGTGTACGGACCGTCATAAAAATACTAGTGCTGTGACATTCTGGTCACCCTCTGATGATTTGAGTTTGTAACACGTTGCTATTGAGTAGAGTCGTGGACGATGGGCCTAAGTTCGAGAACATTCTAGACTGCAGTGAACCCACATCGAATGACGCTCCTGTAGAGTGCTAGCTAGCGTGGCTTTTCCGAACGAAGTATTGACTTTGTACATTTTTCAACTCTAGAATGTTCGAGAATCGTTTTTACTATACAAATGTTAACATTTGACGATTTCTTGTTGGTGTGATTACTTTAACTTGTTGTTACAGTTATATTTCTGTTTTTCAGGATATTTCCGCGTGATTTTCTAAGATAATTAATTAATTTGCTTACACGGTGCCTTAATTTGATGATGTATCATCCGTATTGTCGTTATTTTGTGTAACTACACCTAAGTTTAACTTTACTGTATTAGTACATTCCATTGGGTTCCCGATTCGGATGGATATTTGAATATCATATTGTAAGGATGTGTTTGGAACTTTAACTTTGTAACCGGCTGTTGGATATAACATTATTTAGATGATCACATTTTAAATTTGTACATTTTTGTGGTAATTCAAATGCGAAGTGTGGTATATTTTCCATAAAGGCATAGTTGTGCTAAATGTTATCAGAACGTTAAATGTTTTAGAAAACTTTGATCTTTTATTTTATAATTTAATACATTATTTGTGACTAAAGCTAAACCATAGTACAGTTCTTCTCATAAGCTTTTTCAACCATAAAATAAAACATCAACAATTATAAGATAATAATAGCTTTTTTAACATTTAAAATAATTATACCCTATTTAAATAAGTAATTAATAATATTTTTAAACTTCATGATGGTTGTCTGTGTTTCTATAACATAAAACTGAATAGTTAGGTTATTCAAAGGTTGTACTAGAGAATGAAATTCAAAATTAGGCTAAATACCTATAAACAACGATTTAGGAAACATTTTTTAAGTGGGATGTAAAAGCTTATGAAAGCACTTGAAGACATAAGTATTCACTTACCAATCACTTAGCTAGTTTTTACCTGAAAGAAAACAATACATGTATTAAGCCACAGTCGGTTACAAAAATATTATTGTAAAGACTTTCGTCATTGATCATTGGGGTGACGTCACTTTATTAACTTCATCAAATTGCCAAATTGCGTCACCGATCTGATGTTCTGACAACAGTCTGAAAAGCTGCGCCTTTTTTGTATCACCTTCTGACTATCCAGAATTAATATTTGTGATATTGGGATATTCCCGGCCAGAACTATGATTGTGGGCTCAAACTACGTTTTAACTAATAATCTGAATTGTTAAGCAAAGAATACATCACAATAATAATTGTTACCTTTTTAGCTTATAAATTTTAGCTTTAAAAGAGAATTTTAGAACAAATTGTTCCTTGGTTGTGTTTTGCAAGAAATGTTTTTGACTGAGTGTTGGGCAGATAACAGGTATTAGGCAGACTTAGTTTAGACTAGTTCTATGTTATCAGTCCAATGTTCTTATCACTATTCTATGAAACGGTGAGAATTTTTAGTATTATTCAAAATAATAATTGATGAAATTGTTTGTTAGGAAAGCTATCTAACAATTAATTGTTTTGCAAGCTCGGGAGCGCGTTTAAATTATGTATAATATTATTGTAATGTCTTTTATGTAAGTTGTTATTATTACGTGTAAATTACAAATTCTAAATTAATTGTTATTTTTAATCTGAATCAAATTGCTTGTAAAATATTGTGAGCTGGATAGTCATCTATGATTTTGAAAGGATGAATCAATGAAGTAGACATATTTAAAAAGGGCGAAGCTTTGTAAAACTATATATTATTATCTTCTAGTTTAATACTGTAAAGGCGTTTATATTTCCAATGAGCCGTTACATGTATATAAACACTTAATATAGTTACTAATCGTAAATATTTACAATACAAATAATAATAATAATACTTGTTATTGTAAACGATTCATTATTATTATTATTTATCTTCGTTTCCTTTCCGATGTATGTATGGTAGGTCCCTATTGCATTGGGGCAGATGACGTAGCATACACGTTTTATAATATTAAATTTTTCTTATATGTGGATTTATCTCTGTTTTATTTACTGTAAATATCACCACTGCGCATGTGATGGCGCACAAAATACATGTTTTGTATACAAAACTTTGAATCCAATAAATTTCGTATCACCTAGTTGCATTCACTGTAACACTAACAGAGATAATATTGTATTGTCTTCAGTCGCAAAACGCCATAACTTACGTTGGCTGAGATTAGCGACACAGCACACTATGTGCTACATGCTTTGTGGAATCACAATAAATATTTCGTGCATCACTTTGGCAAATCGCACAATATAACCAAAATATCGCTTTACCCAGGCGAAATTCTATTAATAGATTGAGCTACACAATTATCGATTTTGATGCACTTCGTATATTTTACGAATTATAGTATCCTATTATCAGAATACTTGTTATTTTATCGCGCACTCTGTTTTAAATGTATAATTCACTGAAAATTTCCGAAAATTGTGAACAAAACGTCCGCCCATGTGGCGCCAAGACTTAATTACGATTACAAACAAACTCACACTAGATACTTGTTAGCCTACTACTTGTTGCCTTGAAGTGGGTAGGTAATTAGTCCAATATATGGCTTGAAGTTCCTGAATGTCAGTGATTGGAATATGTATGGGTATTACCGCTGTCGAACTGCTGGCATCGACGTCGATAAATCAGGGCCGTTTAAATTGTACCTTAATGGGAAGTTTTCGCTCGTACCATACCAAAACTCCTGATGAAAAAGCCATAAAACTCGTTGTATTTAGGGCTTTTTCATCAGGAGCTTTTAAAGACGGTAACAATGTGAATTATCCTGTGAAATGAGAAAAATAATCAAAACTTTATATAAAAAGTTTTATATAACTTTGCAAGTATAAATTGTTGAAAGCTCTCCCTGAAGCTCTTCTAATGAAATCATTTTACTATGCATGTAACAATAACTATACATCCAATAGCTATAGTTGAAGGCTCGTACAAACTGGCGCGATATCACGGGCGTGGCAGGCAGTGCAACCCCGCGATATCGCGCCAGGGTGGACGGGCTTTAAAGGTCATGGTCTATAATCTATCAAGTATGATAGTTTATAAAAGAAATTGGATGACATCAATGAAAAATATTAGTCCTATAGAGATGAATAAGAACAATATGTTTTGTTGTTTTAACTTGTTAGGAAACCTAGTTAATGATTGCAGAATGTCATTATTTCAGCGTTCAGAATGTTGTTGTTACTAACATTCTCGACATAATCCTTAAAACAGCAAAAGATTGCACTTCCAGTAGCGCAGGGGCAGAACCGATGAGAAGTAAGTATTAAAAATGGTGTAAGTATCGGATAAATGAAAGACTGATCTCATTTAAAAAGAAGAAAATAAAACTGAAGTCTAACGAACTTCAGCAAGAATACAAATTCTAGGAGTTTGGGTACTATTTTCTTCCGTAGATAACATTAAAACAACTTTAAGAGACCAAAAGCGATGCTAAATGTATATGGAAAAAACTATTTTCATATTGTTAAAGAAAAGCTGGAAATAAAGTAAGCTTTTATATAGATTTGCGCACTTTATTTCCAGCTTTTCTTTAGAATAGTCTAAAGTGACGATATTATAGAGGGCGTTCACGTCCAAATGACGAATAACACTCAATGCCTAAAAACACAACAAAATCCTTGTAAAGGCCACAAAATAAAATTTGAAATTAGTAATAAAAGAAAAGTTTGCAAAACTAACAAAAAAACGTGCTACAATGTTTAGATACAAATACTTCAGCTCAACAAAGAACTCCATTCTCAAGTAAAGTAGGGCAAAGTAGTTAATCACCCTGAGGGAGCAATAAAAACCCCGTGTCACGTACAAGTGGGTAAACTGTACAACTACCCCTTAACTACAGTCCATTCAGTGTTGTTTTAGTGTAGTGATCTTTATCGTCGCAGCAATAAGGTTACAACTACAATAACTGTTATCGGTCAGTATGAAAATCGTTCCGCTAGAGGACGCCACTCCAGTTACGGGCCATTTTCTTTTCTGATCGATCACGATATGCTTTTTACAGCTTTCGACTAATCTAGTTAATAGTAGTTTATTACAAGAATAGTTTATTTAAAATGCTAGTATTTTACATACTATTATGTGTATTACTAACACTGGATCAATAATTATAATGGACATTGATTTAGTCGAGTTGAGGGGTGATATCGACTAAGCTAAGGGGTGAAAGAGCTTTGAAAGGTCGATGAATTACATCCCTTGAAAATGACAGAATTACAAGTGTATATTTGACTAAGGACAAGCCTTTGCCAAGATAATATTATTTACTATCAAGTCAAATAAAGAGAGTAAATGAAGGAAAGTGAGGAAAATCTAAATCAAATTAATTTAAGTTGTATAAAATATGCAAGCCCACGTTAAAACCACCCCCGAAGTTGATTATAGAAGGTTTTTGATTATTATGCGTCGTTGAATCGTCGTTTGTGAAAAATTGATGTTGTTGAAGATTGAAGATCTGGAATTGTGAAAAGAGGAAAAAGAAAAGTACGTATTTTTTTTACACAAGTTAATGTTTTTGATAAGCAAGCAGCATTAGCTAATAGTGGCGAACATTTAAATCTTATGCATATTATGCCAGCCCATGCTACCTTTAGTTTGTATTATTATGATACATGTTATATGACGCTAAATAAATAACTTGAATAATTAGCTTGCGTCTACATCGCCGTACACGGAAAAAGCCATTTATTTTTTCTTTAATATTGTGTTTAGTATTTTTGTCATGTAAACGTGGAAACACAAAGAATTTCCACTTTATTTTCGAAGAAAATTAAGTTTTTTCTTCTCTGATACTTATCTATGGCTAGCGTTATCACTAAATAAAATACATGTCATTGTGCTAAACAATGTTCAGAAAGCTTTTCGTAAGCGACGGCGATTCGTTTGCTACGAGCTCGTAGCAAACGTAGCGCTGCTACGTCGTAGCTACGGCGTGGGCATTTTATTTATAGTGCTTCAACATTCTTCAACTAAACTACTATGAAGTTACAAAAATACTATTATCATATTATGATAAATAATATTATGTATCATAATAGTATTTATGTAACTGTATAATTAACTATACTTTTTGACATTTATTTAAGGAAACATAGACCTATAACATAAAAATACATTAAAGACTATCATACAGAAATTATTTTATATTTAAACCACTATATTAAGAACTACACTTGGGAGTTCAGCTATACAAAATATTGTCTCAATAGTCTTGAGTCAGAAGTAATCTACAAGTACCCACGTATTTGAACGGCCTACCCTCAAAATTGTATGGAGTAGGTACCCACATCATTTTAAAGCATACAATTATGAAAAAAATGTAATTCTCTAACACGTAAGAACAACAGAAGGACAAATCACAAGCCAGTGCAATGAAAAAGCAAAACGTTGCGCATTTTAAGCGAAAAAAAGATACAATGGAGAAACGTCAGAAGCACTTGGTGGAAGATGACAAGTAACCAGCGGCAACAGTTGCAGCCACCGACACAGCAACAGTGTTCTGTTATGTGTGGGAAAGCAGCAGATTTCAGTGGCTACTGTGAGGAATGCCAGATTAAGGAAACAAATGAAAAGATTCCATATGAGGCAGCAGAATACTTGACTTTTGAGTCAGGCCAATCATAATGAAAAACACTCACAACTTCACAAGCTTTATGGAGTAGGCTAAAAGACTACGGAGGATTGCACCTCCAGACAGTCCACCGCCAAAATAAAAGCTACAGAGGATGGACACTCCGCCACGTCCAGACCCGAAAGATGTTTGTAAATAAATTAATCGCATCTATTCTTTTTTATATATAAATCACATGCCATACTATTCTTTTGATATTTTAATCAAACTCAGGTGTAGGAAAACTATTGTCTGATGTTGAAAGATGACATTTCAATCACTTTTAACTATTTATAGAGATTTATATTTGATAAAAGCACAATACCAACACTGTTTATACCTTTTTTACAGTACATACCTACATGAAGTCAAAAAGGTTGCGGAGAGACGGAGTGGATATCGCGAGGAACTCCATCAAGAGGCCCTAGTCAAAGTGACATTGTATTAGCGATAACGATGATGGAAAAGGCAAAAATGTGTTAGGGCAAATCGAATAGATTACGTGTGACTCCGGATTTTTAATTTGTCTGTCTGTGGTGTCTTGTTTATACCTTTTAAGTCGTAGTTGGGTTTTAGTTTTTATTACTTGATTTTTTTTTAAATTCTTTTGGGGTTATAATATATATATTTTTGAAATGTGCTCATTAAGCCCTTTCATTTGATATCCAACATGGTACGATTAAATCATTTTTTTTTTAAGTTCCTCACTTTATGTCCTCTAGAGGGCGCCATTGTTAATTCAATGTGACTTCACATAGCCTATAACCAGCGGACAATCACGACGTTTCTAACGATACCTCATTTGTCAAATTGTGATAAGTGGTTTGGAAGATAGGAGGGAACAGATGAACATACATACATACATACATACATACAAACATACATAACCCTCCTTTTTTCTTCGCCGTAGTCGGGTGAAAAGGGTTCGGTGCGAAACTCTAATAACTACAGAACAACAACAATAATGTCAAATGCTAGAGAGAATCTGTTGTATATCACAAACACCAGATTGAGATCGTTTCGGACTGGCAGATCTCTCAAGAGCAAGCAGGTTTTGTTAAAGTACGTTGAAAAATACTACGTATTCGTAGCTATGTTGTGTTTTGTATTTAATTCAACACTCCAAAATTGTCAGAAGACAGTTGAATGGGAGAAGTGATGGGAGGTGCTTGCTGAGACAGGAGTTCCTGCCCATCTTATAATGCTGATTCGCAAACTATACGAGTCAGATTATGGCACTGTAGATGACGTATCATGAAGTCACACCAATTCTATTAAACATAATCTATATGGCGAGTATATCATGCGCTAAACGCCTGAAGATTGGGAAGGAGGCGTAAAAACGGGTGAGGTTAAAATATCAAACCTCCGCTACCCAGATGACGTAAATCTCTTTGCATCATCAGAAGCTGAAATGGCGGAGTAACATCAGTTGGAAGCTAGTAGTCTAAGAATGGGGCTCGCGATAAACGAAAGTTAGCCCAAGCTCTTAGTCAATACTCAATACTCAATTTTTTATTGCATTCCATATGTTACATAGATGGTATAATAAGTAAAAGATCAATATGGACCCTGTCGGGCACAGCAAAATTAGGAGAAGCCATCCTGTCGAAGTCGAAGCCATCCTGCGTACAGGGGCCTTAAAACGGTCACTTTAGCAGAATAATAATACGAAAATATTATGAATCACAGTAAAATGTCTCAAACTGACAATTCATAAAATGATCTGCGTGTAATTCATATTACTAATTAATTCATCTGTTTGCCAGTTTTCTACTGAGATTCGTAAAATGGTCCACAAATTATGAATTGCTTTTATGTCAAATAAGAGGAATTGCTATTGACAGCTGGGATTCAGGAAATGAACTGCTTTTAGAGGAATTGCTAATGTGGCCGGTTTAGGCCCCCACGACCTCTTAACAGAATATTTTATGAAACCGTTGACCAGCATCTTGGCCCTGTAGTCCAATGACCAATAAGGGACGCTGGTTCGGTTTAAAACAGAACAAGAAATACCTATAACAATAAATATTTTATACAAGAAATACTTAATATTTTAAAAGAATAGATAAGTGATGACCTTGTGTAGAATGTCAGAAATATTTATTTATTTAATCTCCCTTACAACTATAATTACAGGTGTATTCACCCAATGCGACAGTGCGGTCCTTAAATACTAAACCATCAAATTAAAAAACAGCCCTATATCATGTACTAATAGAGAATTATGGAAGAAAAAGACATGTTGCGCCGATGTTGCGCGAGATTTGAATACACGGAAAATTTTAGTTTATAGTCAATTCGCGTAACAATTAATTTATCTGAATTAACCTGAAAAATGGCACAGTCTAAGGGTCCTGCTTTGTAGAGTGCTATCTCTATTACTGATCTCTCATAATCTTAAGATCTCTCTGAACCTACTAAAGATTCTTCTTTTACTATTTAATTACTAAATTATGAGTTTTACTAAAACTAAAAATCTGTATTCCTCAAATCTAATGTTTACTAGTACATAGGTACTCGACTGTAAAACTTTTAAACCCAACTAAATGAATCAATTGTCGTATTTAAAAATAAGCCCTGAACTGTAGTAGTGCTGTCTCACTCTGGCGCCGAGACGAACAATGTACAGTCAGCTTGAAAACTAACTGTAATTTTAAGGTTTTGTACCTACATAAGTATCAATATTTTGTATGCATATTTTAGCAAATGAAGGGATTCTGCCCCGCTGTATTAGGACTCCAAATTATAGAGAAAACAGGGTATCATGTTATGTTAGAAAAAAATGCATTGCCTAGCTAATTGCCAAGTTTTTCGAGAAAAAGTTTCAATGTGTTTTTCAGGTTTCATGATTTATACTTTCTTAGCAATTATGATGATTTGTATCTTTTTCAGATATTATTTGAGGCAGGGATTAATGAAAATTTGGGCTCCACATTCAAAACCACCGATAATTGTATGTTCTATACAATATCAACATGCGGAATCCTGACAGTGCACGACCTGACCCAAAAATAAAAAGTCTGATACTAATATTTTAACAGAACTTCTAAATTAAAATAAAAAAACAGTGCTCTAATCTCATCAAACTTGGTGCAACTGAAAATAAATACAGCCAAATGAAAAGTAAACTGAAATTTATGATCGCGACAGTACATTAGTATCGATCAGCGCAGCCGCGGGGCTACGTTCGCCGGCCGGCAGTCCCTTCAAGCGACTGTTTGGAATCAGTAACCCGCCAGTTTATTTTACCCTAAAACGGCAACGGAGTATTATTCCGTCGAAAATGTTAAACGCTGAACAAAAAGAAATGTTGAAAAATGAAATCAAAAAAGTGCGGCTGGATGCCAAGGATCAGGGGTCACTGGAGGAGATACCAATCGAGCGCCTAGTGGGTGAGTTTAGTGCACAGTTAATTACTTATACATAAATATTGAATATTGTTTTTTTTATTATTATCACCCTAAGGTAAACTGGTAGAAAATCCCATTGTACAGTTAATTTTTTAACTTAAGCTTAACTTTTTTTTAAAAGAAAATAAATATCGTTAATTTTTTTTTTATGGTAATTCATTTTTAGACTCCTTGAAATATTGTAGTTCTGCCGCATCTGACCACGATTCGATCGGTTGACCTTTTGTGTAATGTATCAATAATTCACAACAGTGGTATCGATCCACTTATGTATTGTTGCATTCTCTTCATTAAGAGTTCGATTTTGTGTCCAATACAGAGAGCCTAGACCAAGAGACATTCTATCAGCGATAACGATGCTGGAAAAAATGTGTGGAACTGATATAATAAGCTAACGAAAATAATAATTATGTCAAAAAGATTATGTTTTTGATCGAAAAGCCGATGTCTCGTTGGAAGTTGAATAATCTCTTTCTTGAACTGAGGCTCCTCAGGTCAAGAAAGAGATTTCATATAATTCATAATTAAATAATAATAATGAACTATGGAAGGTAAAACTTTAATTGAGTATATTGTTTTTTCAGAAAATTACATTGAAATGAGTGTGGAGATAATTAGAGAAATGGAGAAACGCCGTGACCCCGTGTTCCTGGAGGTGCTGCAGTATGCACAAATGCATTTAACTCGCGAAGGTATTTGATATCAGTCAGTAAGGCGCCAGGTAACGTGACGAGCAAGTCCATTACATTTCGGGGTTTGCTCCACGTAGAAATGACGTGACACGTGACAATAATGAGTTTTTTTCTAAAAAACTAGACCAAAGCTAAACTAAAGCCCTTTTCAATACAAAATTAAAATAGTACAATCATGTAATTTGAAAGTAATTTGGATGAAAAACGAGTCCTGATCGCACAAATGATTTTTCGGGCCTCAGCACACAGTATATTATTTATCCTGAACTACAACATAATATATATTTTCCGTATGCATTAAATGCCTTCATCTTATTGCATATTTAATCAATTAATATCTTATAACGTGAAAGCGCCTTTCACTCGATGTAGTTGACTCGATGTATAAATGCTATAGCAATGGTTGTCATACAAAAGATAGGTCATGCCTGTACCAATTTTAAAAGGAACCCACGCTACTTGTGAGCGTAGCAAGCTTTTGGCACAACAACAGCGAGTGAAGCGAGCACCCTCAGCTTGCTAAACTTTCTTTTGAGGGTCACGTGCCATGTAAAGAAATCACGTGCTAATGAAATCGAGTTTCAAAGTATCGACTCACCGTGTTCGATACGAGTATAATAAAAATCGAATCATCAACTTTCGAAATCAAATAGTGGACCCGGTTTAGACATACCCTATCTTTTGCATGCTCAATAATTACTCTAGCATTAAATGTCTTGTAATAAGCGCTTTTATAATTTTTAGAAATTATAATAGCGCTTATTAACTACGATACCATTACAATAGCGTCACGTTTGCGTAACTGTATTATCATCGACGTCCACGTTCATAAAATTTATCGAAATACGTAGACGGCAAATTAAAAGCTTATATTTCCATACATTTTAAGGCTCTTACATACTGGCACGACGCGACGCCGCCGCATTGCGCCGCCGCGCCGTGAAATTTTCTCAGAAATTGTTTTGTTAAAAGTCGCGCCAGTATGTAAGAGCCTTTACTTCCCTGTGTTATCGTGATGCCGTGACGTGGACGTGGACGTCCACGATAATATTGTAACGTCAAAAATTATAAAAGCGCACATTAGCGATTAAAATCGAACTGTAGTCTTTCAGTCAGCACTGTTGAACTTAAAAGTACCGTCATTACCTACACCGAGAGAGAAGGCCTTAGCACGTCATTACTTTGCAGAATTTTTGTCCATCCAAATCGAAATATACGCTGCGTGCAACAAAATCGCAATGCAACAATGTACTCGTGAGTATACATTACATAAAATAAAATGTCGTTTTACTTGAATCAAATAATTAAAACGAACATCCATAATTGGTCAAGTCTATTATGAATAAACAATAAAATAATAAAAATATATTTGTAATTCGTTAACTGTAATGAATCATAATAAGTAACAATATTTCATACAATAGACGCTGATATATTTAGTAACCTATTCCGCTTGACGTGTTACCACACCGAGCGCTGGACGCAGAGTGAAGTGAGTGAGTTTCTCACTCTGCCTCCAGCGCTCGGTGTGGTAACACGTCGCGTTCTGGTTTGCAATTGGTCAATCGTCATCCTGAAGATGCCTCGTTGAGAGGTGAAACACGTGTCGATTTCTTACAGGGTTTTTATGAATCTTGAAGAATAGTCGAGCGGAATAGGTTACTAAATATATCAGCGTCTATTGTATTTTATAATGGATTTCCGCAAAGTCACGCCTGAATCAATTAACTAACAATATTTCTGTATTTCAGCCGTGGACAAGATCGCGCACCTCGTAGTCTTGCATGAAGCTTTACTGTAAAAGGCTTTCGTATACTTCCAAACCAGGTATGTAACATTACCTTAATCCTACTAGTATTACAAATGTGAAAGTTTGTGTGTTTGGATGTTTGTTACTCAATCACGCAAAATCGCTGAATGGATGTGGATGAAAATTGGCAAACAGATAGTTTATAACCTGGATTAACACATAGGATACTTTTTATCCCGATATTCCCACGGGATCGAGACTTACGTAGGTGAAACCGCGGGGCGCAGCCAAATAAATCACTAAACGGGCTCACTAAAAACATAAAAACAAAGGTATAAACAGTTAGGGAAACGGATTATTATTCAAACAGAACTGTCATTCTTTGTCAATTGTAGAAAAATGGCTTTAACACAGCAAAATGTAGTGAGCAAAAACTACATAACTGTAGATATGGAGTAAACAAAGGAATTCAACTTGAGATGTTCAACTTTTTCTCTGCGTGGACCTACTCAGCGTAAATATTAACAGTAACTATTTATTTATCTAAAATCATGAATGTATTAACTTTTCAGTGAGCAAAGTTTATCGCTATTCATCAGGACTACCTACATCCAAGTCTACGTCAACGCACGCGTTACAGCACGTGGTTAGTCTGGTGCGTGGCCGAAATCGGAACTAACGCCGCCATCTTGTTTTAAACATTATTTTCAAGTAACATTTCACAAAATGTTACCAACAGAGCTCTTGTGATAACGTCATTCTAGCGTCAGTAGATCCTTGTTGCAGTGAATAGTTCAACACCGCCGCCATTTAGTTTTTGACAACTTTGGAGCTCAATAATAATACGACGGCGTGCTGCCATCTTGTCATTATTTTTGACAGCATCACACGGCTAGCGGTAAACTAGCGCCCTAAAGGGTGTTACGCGTACACTTTCAATCCGAGGGCATTGAAGGACAGTTCCAATCCATTGTATATCCAATCCATCATACGTTTGTTACAAAAATTCATCCGCCCAGTAACGTAAATAACGCAGTGAACGTATGGCTGAACTGTCAGTATATAGCTGTATAACTTTAGCATATCATTAATGACACTCAACATAATAGTGTCATGGCAAATCATGTTTAGTTTTAAACCGATGTTTCAAAGTATCATGGGACATAAACCCAGATTTAGTGGAGGTCTACTAAATAACCCAGAATTATTCTTCATACTCTAGAAAGACACGGAGAGTCCAATTGTTGTTAAGCGATGACCTCAAATAACCTGAGATCCCATGATTTCAATCTTCGTGTTAGTGTTATGTTTGTTTGCGAAGACACTTGGTCTCGAAGGTCTTTGTACTATATATGTTGTCACTTTATACAATCAGTATCTATCTAGTTCTACCCAAGAATTGTACGATTGTGTCAGTTAGAAACTTGATCCTGTTACCAGGTCATATAATGTCTTATTATTCGATGTTCAGTGTCCTAAATATGCATCAATGTTCCTCACCAGTGTATGTTTTAAATGTTATTAGATACACGCAAAATAATAATTCACTCAAGCATCATTACGTAGACTTAAATTACAGCAGTATTAAATTAGGTTGTTTTTCAATTGTTTTATTTAGTATGTGTTTGAAGTACATCGTATTCTCAAAGTAGAGATGTAACGAATCTAAAGGAGAACGCAAAAGACCGCAAAAGTTTTATGAGAAAAACATAACAATTTTCTCTTTCAATACTTCACCGAAAAAAACCGATCGTATGCGTTCTTGCTTAGTATTTAAATGGGGTAAAGTTAAGAAACTTAGACTAATATTCGTAGAAAACTTATCAATTAAGCATTTGGACCCATGTTCGTTCTAGAACGCGGGTCTAAATATATACTCAGTTATGAATCCCGATTCAAATCCAAATGTTTGGTTAACATTAGTCAAATGAAAAGAAAACTGAAGTCCAAAGTTTTTTAAATGGGATTCTGCAACTGATTATCAATGAGAATACAGGCATTAGAGACAAAAAGTTTCAACGATAAAAGAAAATAAATTATTAGAATTGTAAAAAAACTAATTATAATATAAAAATGAAGACTGTTTGTTACCGAAAAACACGGTTGAATTACTTAGGTAAAAAATAAACAAACAGGTATAATGAACGTAAGTGAGTGCGCAGTGATTGACCGCGGCACTAATCAACGCTGACTGTTCTAAACAGAAATGTTTATCAACAAAACTTTGCAAAGCATTGTTGTGTTATCAAGCAGTGAAACTGTTTACCTGCTTACCAGTTGATTGCTTAGGTAATAGTGACAGCACAAAAATTAAGTAAAATAAAGGACTTTGTCATATATATCCTATACAATACTTAGGTACATGATTTTATGGTGTAATTGTAAACTTTTATCATTTGTTGTTTTATAACACACTGACGAACAAAATAAAAAAGTCACTAACTTATCATGAAATATTTTCGAAACCACGCACGATAGCTTCTTGAAATAAAAAGCGACATTCAAGTGTATTTAATGGCGCATAAACAATACCTATAAAACTGTTTTCAAGATTTTTTTTTACTTCATGTAGCTAACTTGTGTGGTTAAGGTTCTGTGGACTCGGGCGGTTAATATTTTTTTTGGCACTTTGCAAGTGGCTTTTATATGTACGTATATATTGCTCGTCAGTGTAATTGTGACTAATCTGTTTTCTAGTTAATTGATTATCCCCTAAGACAACGTTAGGAATGGTTTTTTAGTACCAATGAAATTGTAATTTATTATTTTAGTGTTAGCCTGTGTTATGTAAGTTAAAGAAAAAAATTAATCGGATTGTTTTATATTTCTGATGTCAGTAGTCTAAGAACCTAATTGTAATCATATACAAAGACGTTTTTTTGTCACTCAATAAATCTGAATGTGAATCTATTATATTGTTTTCGTTGTTGATCCTTTTCCTTCGATTTGATAATATTATATTAACACATAATATCAAGCCTGTAGTCACCCAAAAGTTTCTCACCCTCATTTTGCTACATAACCCACATTTTGCTACATAAGTAGCAGGGGGCGAATCTTATAGCCATCAACCACAAATCAAAACCGGGGCAGTCCAGACTCCGAGATACTACTGACAAATGCGGCTGCTTTAATAATAATTATGATGGTAAAATTATAGTAATTTCACAAATATGGTAAGTAAGTAGCATTGGCCGAATGGCGTATATACATGCACCAGCCTACTTATACATGTACACGTATACTGGATGTCTGCGTAACAAACTCGAAAATGTAATACTCCAAGAGAACCTAACAAACATCTTCAAGAATGTTCATATCATCAAGGTTGTAATTGTAGAATTCAGTGCCGGCACACAAAGAATTCAATTTTGATGACGTTCCTGAGGCCATTGGTTCTCATGGCGTCATGAGACGATGAAGTTCTTTCAAGCGAATTTAGTATAGCTTACCTATCGGTGCATGTCTGTTTAATAAAACATGCAATCATTTTCGTATCACTTTCATAATTTGTTGCAATAAATATACATATGATCACCTCAGCAGGCACACAAGTAACCCACAGCCAACCCAGGGAGCAGCCTGCGTCGAATTTCGGGTTTGGTTGTTACCATACACACACACAGAGAACATTCGTCATGCCTTTTCCAATGCAGCTGATACCAGTATGTTAAATCAACATTATCTAAAAAAAAGGATCAACAAATAAAACAATAATAAAGATTCACATTCAGATTTATTTATGCAGAAAAATGTATGTTTGTAATATTATAGTATAGACAATTATTAAGGTCAATACTGACTCCAGAAATACTGACAAAATTTAGATTCTAATACACGGACAGAC
Organism: Lithophane semibrunnea; assembly: GCA_947363905.1. Lineage (NCBI taxonomy): Eukaryota > Metazoa > Arthropoda > Insecta > Lepidoptera > Noctuidae > Lithophane > Lithophane semibrunnea. The sequence goes on along the minus strand of OX376186.1, from coordinate 1,509,680 downwards.
ATAAATAGGTACATTCTACAATGGCGGCACTGTATGATGGAATGCGACTTTTACACGTTTTTTTTTATTTCCTCTAATCTTCATCTGCTTAGACTTTTTTCAACTTTATTGAGGTGGGCCTTATCATACTTGGAACGACTGCCTATCTGATCTCAATCAAGTTACTGGGTAACACGGGTAGTAAGCCTGGTTGTAAGACTTTCGGAGTTCTGACTACCTGGAACGATTGCTAAAGATCTATGAATGACAGCTGGGACCAACGTGCAACGTACTGTCCGCGGTATGGAGGAGTCTCTGTATGTAATGGATCTTGACCCATGCGGCTGTTATTACTAGCTACGAACTTTCCGCTAATATTTGACAGCTATGTGAGGAAACAGATGCCATATTACATTGTTGTAATATTTATGATCCACTGGAACTTGTAGTTTATCAATTAGATAAGCTATATTTTTATCATAATATAAACTGTCACAGATGCCATCATACAATGCCACAGGTAGGTATAGTATTGACAACAACCATGAATTATTATGAGTAATTCAATCTTTAAAATGTAGTCTAAATTACTTTAAAATCAAGTTGACTTAAAACGTACCTAAACCTAAACTAAAATGTTATCAAGAACGCTTTCGCTTTTACAAAGACTTTTACTTCGTTGATAAATTACGTTGTTGCCAGGCCTGTTTTTCTCAAACTAGACAGATTTGTAAATAGTGTTTTATTATCTCCTTTATTTCAATTTAAATACTTATAAGTATTCAATACAATATTAAATATTTTTATAAAAAAAGATAAAAAATATATAAAAATTTGTTGCCCATTGGCATGCGGGATCAGGGTTCAAACTCTAGAGAGAGGAACCTGTTTATATTATTAATATGTTTCTTAATCTCATATACATAATATGTTATAAAATGATAGTAATTTTTCGAATTCCATTTCAATACCATTTGTTATCGGAGGAATCTTTTCATGCTTTTTGTGTCAAGATTTGAATATTTAGTTCGTGTTCTAAAACGAATACGAGCCCAAATATTACTTTATTACTAAAGTTTATATTATATACCTACATACATATTTTAAATTACGATATTAATATTTATTAAATTCTTTGATTTTTTTATTGATATCTAAATACATTAGGATAATAATATTATAGAATAACAAGCATAGCATAATCAGCCAACAATTTTCCCACTGCTGCGACACAGTCCTCGTCTCTTCGAGGGGGAGTGGGTTGTAATCTACCTCGCGGGCCCAGTGCAGGTTGGCAGATGTCACATGGCTTGTGATGATGATGTCTTCGAATTTTTGGTTCCAGGGCATGCCGATTTCCTCACGAAGGAAAACATTCCTTCACCGTTTTGAGAGAAATGATTCACACAAAGTAAAGCGCCTGTTCGAACCCTTGACATTTATACAATCGTAAGTTGGGGCGATCACCACTGGGCCACCACTACTTCATTAAATTATATTCTGTAGATTCTGTTTATATAGTTAGGCTCGTAAAATATAAAAATACTCGATGTTTTAATTGTATTCAATCTAAAGGAAACGGTGAAATGTTTTACAATTTCTTATAATTATTATAAAAGTAATAAAAACATTTAAAAATACTACAAAACTGTTACCGGTATCAGGGTCCTAAGCTGCGAGAGCCTCCTCGTGTGGTCGAGGTTCTTGGCTATTATCCATTGTCTATTATTGTGGGATCCGTTAGGAACGTGGAAAAAAGAAGATTTTGTTCCGATCGGATCCCACATTGTGGGATTCGTTTTAGGAATGTTGATTAAATTAATATCCGAACGAAATTATCACCTGCTTGAATCGATAAATGAAAATAAAGAGTACCTACCTACCTACATGATATCTAGATAAATAGTAAAGTAGGTAAGAGGTAGGTTTTTTACCGGCCACATAACGTGAAGGTTGCAATCTCTACTTCCTAGCGAAGGCGCACGATGTGTTGCCGGTGCGTAGATCATATCACACGGTGCGTTCAGTTGCGGTGACGCAACGCACCGGCAGCGCTAGCGGGCCTCTCTCTTAGAATAATATTATTGTAGTGACATTCTTTTTATTTTAATATTTATAATCCTGTTACTGTTACCTACTTTACTATTTATCTAGATAATATGTAGGTCGATATCGATTAAAGCAGGTGATCATTTCGTTCGGATATTAATTTAATCAACATTCCTAAAACGAATCCCACAATGTGGGATCCGATCGGAACAAAATCTTCATTTTTCCACGTTCCTAACGGATCCTACAAGGTGGGATCCGATCGGAATAAGCCGTTAAATCTGCACCCCCAGATGTCAATATCCTCGTGAGGTAAGTCAAAATACATGATTTCTTTATCTTTTCAGCTTACACAAGATTATTATTAAACCAACGGTCAGTGCGATTATTTGCTTAAAACTCTACAAAATGAATGCAGATATTTTTCCGTCCAGTCTTCAACACAAATTATTTGAATTGAAGACGTGAACTTCGATTAATCCTGAGAAATAGCGTGGGATGTCCTGTTGTGTCTGCTCACTGAAATATAAACAAGTCCTTCATTTAGCTCATTAATTATAAGAACAAAATAATTTTAGCTTACCTACAGCTAATTCAGAGGACAAAAGCCTCATTTTCAAGTATTGTCCAAGAGCTAGATCACAGAGTTTACGCGTAAAGTCCGCAATCTAGCTCTCAGCTAATTCAGAGGACTAAAACCCCATTTTCACGATGCAAATATCTTTCCTGTGGCATACCACCACTACCAAACACCACTTAACCACCACCACCACCACCACTTAACAAATAACACATACCTGTTGTTTGAAAGATTTATACGTCCCATTTGCAAGTGTTGAGGGGCTGAACTAGGAGCGCAAGGTCAGCGATGTGATGAATGGCTGAAATACACAAATAATTAAGCTATAATGAATAACTATAATAATATTGAATTACTCTATAGTTTCGGTGCGAGTCGTCATTAAAGGTTACTACCAAAATTATCTTATTATTTGCCAAAGTAATACGTATGGCGATAGGTATTCTGCAAAATCTTCAACTGGTTACCTTTTACGTTTAAAAAGATACAATCGTATAGCAGACACACATACAGTTATAAAGACACCGTAAGGTCAGTAATTATTGTCATCCTTTAGCTACGGAACCTTAAGACTAACTTCTTAATTTAAGGATATACTAACATAGGGCTTGACGACTTTCCAACCGCTGGCGCTCATCTGTAAATAAAGATTACGAATTCATTATTTTATTAACCAATTCATTGCCAATGATGCCCCAGGTGCGTCATAAGCAAATATCACGGGAGGCCATTGACGCACCTGGCGCGTCACATCGAACTTACTTAAAAACAGATTTAAGTAAATTGAGATAAAGAGAAATACCACTTTTTATTATAAATAAAACATTGAAGTTGACAATACCCTTGGCCATTAATTTAGAATACATATTTTATAAGTCAGGGATAGCAAACCTTTAGTAACAATTTACAAACTTATACGAGGTGGAAGGGACACCGACGCGAAAACGGTTACTACCCCGTATATTGTATATATTGGCGTAATAAGGTGGAATATGCCTGGAAAATTGTTTTAGAATTCACCACAATTATTAAACTATGTATAAGTGTTTTAACTGACTGAACTGTGAAAACCCAAACAAAATGTTTAATAATTGTGGTGAAATATCTGATTTTTGATTAATGGGCGACTTAGGTTACTCCTTAGATATTCTTACTTGACTATCACAAACAAATAACTTAATGCAAGTAAATTTACAAAAATGTTGGCGACCACTGTAGCATTTTACTAAAATAAATAAATCCTTCCTTGTGAGGCCATATTTCCTTTGAATACCAACGAATTCGAATCGAAACACGCAAATAACTTTTCTCTTAGCAGATCGACGCAAGATAACGGCGAAATACGCATAAAACATCACAGGGGCCAATGACAGTCTAGGTGCGTCATCCTTGATGTAGGCCCATGACGCGCCTGGCGCGTCATCGTCCTATGTTCGGGGCCTGGCTAAAGTATGCATGAAAATGATGGTGGCAATGAGTCGGTTAAGGGGTACACAACTACACAATGATAATGCAACTGTCATCATCATTTCAGCTCGGAATGACCCACTGCTGGGACACAGGCCTCCTCTCTGTGAGAGGGAGTGGGCGATATTCCAAGCGGGCTCACTGGTGGATGTCATAAGTTTTTGATTTTTTTGGTTCCAGGACATGCCGGTTTCTTCACGATGTTTTCCTTCACCGATTTGAGAGCAGTGCAGGATGAAATTAAAAGCCACAAAGTAAACTGCCTGTCTGGGTACAAACTCACGACTGTAACTCGAAAGTCGGGGCACATACCACTGGGCCTGCTCTATGAATGCAGCTAATTATAGCAGATACAATTAAAATACAAAAAGTCAAATTCAAAGTCATACCTTCAGGAGTTAATTCATCGGCTTTTGGATGCCCCACTACGGCAATAATGTTCTCCACATCTTGCAACACCGCGGCACGCAGCGTCTCGTTCTTTTCTGAAAGTTACAGAATGTTATTTAAACAAATCGTTTTTATTTCAGGAATACACCCTTATTTACACTTAATTATAAATTAAGACTAGAAGGCTTATAAGATTAGATAAATTCTCACCAGCAAATGAGGTTTTTTTTTAACCTCTATGTGTCACTAACAATTGCGTTTTTTTATATAATTTGCATATAGTTGTAATATAATAATTAATAATCAAACAACCTGATGCGATAAAAAGCATCATCATCATCATCACCAATTTTTCTGCATTTTCACGGTTATTGTGATTTTACAAACTACTTGTTGCAAATGAAACAAAAATAAATAAATGAATTTAAAGTAGGTACCTAACGATTTGTCAGCACTTCGTCTTTTTCAGCCACGGCAAAACAATTTTTATTTTGGCCAAAATCAAAATTTAGGCAAAATTTTTATTACGACCGTTTTAGAACGAAAACCGGAAACGAAATTCGGTAGGAAAAATATAAATATACTGTGTAAATATTTTTGTTTACTTGTTTCGTGCTTTCGATTTGTAAGTTGTGTCATAACACTGGTACTCTCAGTGTCGAACAAGAAATACCCCGGCTAATTACTAGAACTACCATAAGCCGCGGTGTGCGCGCGAGACCACTTTTTGCTATAACATCAACTCGTACGAATGCTGGCTTGCGCGCACCCCTACGTCGCATTACTGCCCAATTTAATAATGTTTTCAGCAATATTGATATCTTCGCTTTACATGCTGAGAAATTCCGTAGCCTAATCCACACAGAAATTTCAGAAATTTAAACCCACTCATTTGTTTTATCAACAAAATTATTTCTTTTTTGTATTTGAATTCCTTTTTAGTTTTAGTTAAATATTTTAATGCACGTTATTTACAATTACATTATATAAGTATTAATTGCAACCGCACTATGTAACATTAAAAATAACTCTTTTTTATTATAATCTGTGGAAAATGTCGTGGGTTATACACTTGCTCACTTTGTATGAACTGTTTGTATATTATTGTAGTGTGTAACTGTTTATTTTCCTAAATAAATAAAATAAAATAAAATAAAATAATTATTTAAAGAAAAAGGAATATTAAAATATACTTTTATTCATTAAAATTGAAAACAATGCATTGTACGAGTACATGCTTACCAATGGCCACCTTTAGTTGCAGCCACTTCCCGACCTGAGTAGTCACGTCTCGCGTACGCTTTCCCTTCCTGTTATGATTCCTTCTACTCTTCTGTTTTCCAGTAGTTGGACCCGACATACTTAAATCATTAATACTTTGTTACCGGGTACAAAAAAAAGCGCGAGCGAGTACTGCGCGCTACTCGTCTGAAGGGACTGCCGGCCGGCTCGCCAGATGCGGGTCGATAGCGATGTACCATCACGCTCACTATCCGTCTCACGAGAGGAGGCCTGTGGCCCAGCAGTGGGAACGTTACAAACTGATTATGCTACGCTCATAATCATAGCTTTATTTTCATTTTTGTTGGTGGTTGGTGAAGGAAAATTTCGTGGTAATTGGTAACCCGCCGTGAGCAAGCGTTTCTCTGAATGAGGGGGCTAAGCTCGGTACAAAAATAAGCTAATATATGCTAGTCATCTTCAAGATATGTGAGGAGAGTGGACGGTTTCTTTAATTTCTAACAAACCCATCTACAAAAAACATAATTAAGAAAAATGGGCCAAGTTTGAATACAAGATGGAGTATGATAAGATTGTCGGCTATGCCGATAGATGGAATAGAAGTTCTACAGAAGATGCTGTTGAATTTGGTGACTGCAGTTCTATCCACGTCGATAAGCCGACTTAGAAGTGTATATTGTGTATTTCTGATGCGTGCTAACACTCGGCGAGTGCGTTGCTCGTTTCCAAACTCGGCTAAACCACGGTTACGTAACCAGATGCCGTTTTTTTTTTTAAATCCTCTTTCCGTTTTCTCTTTGACTGTACTTCCTTCAGCTGTGCGGAGTGACAGAGTGAGACGGCGCTATATGATCATTCGCCACAAGGGTTGGGCTTGGATTCTGCAACCTTTGTTGACATCCCTTCCAAACATACGTTCCCGCCATGATTCAAAAGTTGAAAACCTGCCAAAAAGTGTGAATCAGACTTGCGTTTTACGAAACTTTCTTATTTGCAAGGCCACAGCAACAAGTATTAAACTATTATTTAACAATATTTAACTATTTCATCTGGCTAAATATTAGGTACGGTTGTAAAAGCCGGACAGATTCTGTCTGTCCGGCGTAGTCTTAGGGTCTTGTTGAATGCGGTATTTTTTGGACCCCAGGATTTGTTTTCATGCACAGAGACTGCACCATACAGTTTTTGTGAATTCGTATGAAGCTCCTAAGAATCAAAAGTTCAGAGGTATCACGTACCAAAGCATTTCCATTAGCACGACTGAACGCGGCTAATGGAAAGGTTCTAGTGCCGTTATCTGCTCGACGAGCACCGGCCGATGCAAGCATAAATACGCAAGCAATATATACTATTATATTGTTGTCTCGGGTGCCATTTTTGCATCCTCCTACCTTGTTGCCTAGCTGACCAATCCTTGCATCGGCACCGCGACGTCCAATCGGCTGTTACCTGCGCTAATCAATATTGCACGGGACGAATGTTATTGACCTGTACAACTCAATTAAAGAGCTGGATCGACTCGATTTTTGAATTAAAAATAAACTTTCCGGTACCTGCCAGATGTTTCTATTTTGAGTAAAAAAAGGAACGGAAATGATAATTATCACGGTAATACCTCATTTGCGACTTGATATGAATACTTATTGAGTATGTACTCAATAAGTTTTCATGCACAGTGCTCTCCGAAAATCAGCTGTTGCAGCACCATACAGTTTGCCAGTGTCGATTCTCAAATAATTCAAACGTAATTTCGTTGCTAATACAACTCTTATACAAAATTATTGCGACTTATCCAAAATGAAATCTGCCGTTCCTACAGACCGATGATTACAAATAAATGTTTATTTTCTGGTGTCGTGACCTTGTAATTTAGTATCATCATTCGTCGAATATCAAGAAAAGTTGTTGGTTTCAATCTGCGTAAAAAATAAAAAATAGAAATCTGTGGCAATAAAGCTGAAGTGGAAAAATTTCAACTGACTTTTGGTCGGCACTGTACATTTATAGGTTTACGTAACAATAACCAAAATCTCACACATTCAGATTTGTTTATTTAAAAGGTATTGAGTTGTTACAGACATTAAATAAAGTATAATACATTTCAATCCTTAAATACTAACGGACATCAGAAATACAAAAGTAATAATAGCATTTTATTACTAAAATGTATTTTTCAGACACTATTTGATTGCCTTATTAATTGATACATTTTTATATAATTTATTGGAGTTTTATAAAGATTTTGTCCGTATTTTTCATCTTTTTCTTGAGAGTACCTATTACAAGTCCAATGTTTTATATTTGAAAGGGAATTTGGCCAACTTTTTTGGAATCAACACAGCATTCAAATACACTGCAATTTCATACAAAAATGCAATGTTTACCCATACAAAAATGAAACAGATATTAATAGTTCACTATTCCGGAGTATTATTAATTATGATAAAGATAATTCTTAATAACTAAATATATTTGGTTATATTCATCTGTCGACTGACAGAGGTAAAATAGACGTATATAATGTTTAAAAATCTTATTTAATGATGATGACCTAATCACCACTTGCAGTCAGATCCTCCCCTATACAATATATCACCCACGTTTGCCCAATAAAGGGCTAATTTTAAAAAATCCCTAAAACTCTCTCTTCTTCGTTCAGACTCTTGCTTTCAAACTGCAACACCCCCTTTTAGGGGAAGTTTGGAAAATAATGGTACATTTAAAATTACCATTTTCTTTGAATAATATTTACAAAATCATATTCGGACCAAGATAAAGTTCATAATGTTATTATTATGATTTTACATAGAAACTCTTCTTATCCCCTTTTCGCCCCATCCATGTACATAAATATAACTTTTATTGTGTGTATGGTCCAAGCACACATAAATACGTATCAGTTAAATCTTTGTGTTCACACACATAAAGATACACATAAATGTATAATGTATTTTTTTATTAGATATAAATATTAAACAGATATTAAAATACCGCTTATTTAAGACCGCATGTACCACAATTCACTAAATATTTTTAGCGCTAAACATAATTGTCTCTGTGATCTTCAAACGAGTGACCGGAATAGGTACATCGATGTTTTAAATTTGGTTAGCGCTAAATGCATTTAGTGATTTATACTGCAAGTGAGACTTAAGCTTTTAATAATTATTATTATATAAATAATATGATGAAAATACACGGAATTTATTGAATGAGCTCAATGAGACAACAGGTGAGAGTGGATCCTTATACTATTTTATTACTTACTATAAGGAATTCAGGGTGTATCGAAATAATGTCTTGAATATGGTATCTAGTACATCGATAATATTAAAACATTTATTACGATGATAATAGTATGATCAACGACCGCAGCATCTAAATTCACGAAACAAACGGTTTAAAGTTTTAAACTGTATTTTAACTGCTAAACATCTTTGGCTATCTTGAAAAGAGATCCACAAGAAATAATATTGTGGCTGTCCAGATTTATAAAAGCAAAGGATCGAGATTTATTTTCAACAATTTATGAGAGCAAATCTTGTTTAAAAACTATACTACTTATTTACTTATCATCGCATACTTGAATTCATAAAAATATAATACTCAATTATAAGACCAAATAAATAATAATATAATAAATAAAGAATAAATAGAGAATAAAGTCCTAAACATTTGCTCGTTCTTATTTTTTTATAATTGACACTGATGTTAAATATAAATTACATCCGGGATATGGTTGCCCATGGGGTCTCTTGAAGGGCCCTAGGGTCCACTTCATATCTACCGTTGATTGGAACGGCCTCTATTTCCTCTGGCATCAGCCCCTGGTATACCTTAAATCTGCCCCCAGGCAGAGGTGTCCATCAGAGAGGATATGGATGCGGCAAAAATGTAGCATAGATTTCCAGTTCGGATCTCTCAAAATCTGTAATGTAATCAAATAAAAAATAAATGGAAAATCTTTACATATGAGGCTTTCCAGGGCTGACACTACATTATGACACAAGATCAGAAATGTGAATAGTAGCAGTAAATACATTTTCTGCTGCAGCCTCGTTGGTCTAATGGTCGCAAGCGCTAGGTACTGCTAAGCATGAGGCCCTGGGTTCAATTCCCAGGTTGGGCAAAGTGTTATTGGGTTTTTCGATCAGGAATTTCTCAGTAGCAACCCGGAGTCTGGATTTGTGCCCGGTTGAAGGCAAAAGGCTCTCCGTCTATTGGACGTAAACATAACTGGCGTGATGTTATTGATGTTATGTATTTTTATCTTTCCTTCAGTACCCTCCACTGCTAATTACCACAAATTACGATAGCCAAGTCTTCTATTGTTTGCTGACCATCTTTCCGAAGTCTGAGGTCAGACAGACGTGGTCTCCGAGTGGCTACTGAACTAACGAGCTTGCCCCAGATCAGTCTTACCAGATGCGTGCACAATGAAACGATCACATGGTGACGCGCCTCATATGTTTCATGTCCAATTTGCGACCAAATGTAGTATTGAAAAAAAAAAAAAAAAATTCTCTTCCTCCTGTTTTGCCGTAACATATTAGATAGTGAGTGAGCTTAAAATACAAATTCTAAACGCAATCACCTTCGTCAGTCATCTCTGTCCCAAAATCACTCATGAATTGCCTGACGAATGGTGCCTCGCGGTGTTTTTTCACTTCTTGCATCACCTGGTCGCGCATTCTCCTGTGCAATGCTAAAAAATAAAAGAATACTATCATAAAATATAGATCGTGAACATACACAAATAAATTAAACATTTTTCATTTAATGTTTACTAGTACGGGAGGTGCTGCTACGTTTGAACAAATTATTTTCATAATTATTGAAAGTATTTCCACACGAGATATAGATATTCGACTGGAAGGTCACGCCACCCACAGACTTCATTTATATCGATGGTATAATCAATCCTACACATTTTAAAATGGTTATAACTTTTCCTTCCATCACGGGTGCAGCGAGAGTCGCTAATTTTACTGCTCATTGATGACTAATCTAGTAGGTCAGTATATAATAATTACTGGAAAAATCAAACGGTACCTCCAGTACTACACGGGAAAGGAAGACATTTCCAGCATTGCTATTCTGTAACCATCATCTCACCGTGAAAACTTAGGTGAATGAAGTGAGCGCGGAGTGAGCTGTCATTGTCATCGATACCTACTGATGCTTAGGCAGTGACAGATCACTTCAAGCTCACTTCACCCAAGTTTTCACGCTGAGATGGTTACAGAATAGCAATGCGGTTATTAATTCACAGTGTACAGTCGCAGTAAGAAAACAGTTGCCACCTTAAGGTCTATTTTTGTTTCCACTGTTAAAACAGATTAGATTTTTAACCCCCAACGGAAAAAGGGGTGTTATAAGTTTAACGTGTTTATCTGTGTGTCTATCTGCATCATCGTAGCTGCCAAACGGCTGAACCGATTTTGATTTTATTGGTTTTGTTCTTAGCTATAAAAAATCGTTTATTAGATGCTTTGTTTTTGTCGGGGGTTTTTAAATTTTTTAATTTAATTTAACTTGTATTTACAATTAAATCTAATAAAAATCTTAAATTCACTGACAGACAACGCACAGCCTAATTTACCGTTCGGAGTCTACAACCATGAAATTTTGCACCAGAGTTTCTTTTGTAACGAAGATGAGCACTAAAGGATTTTTGAGTATTCATTCCATAATAAGGGGATAAATAGGGAATGATAGTTCTACTGACATGTTTGCGATCGAAAAATTTAATTTTCGGAGGGGAATCGAACAATGTAGTGGATGCAGTATTTAGAAGATAGGACACTAGCTTATGAAGCTGCTCGATCGCTCGAGCAAAAGGAAAAATGTGCTGTGAGTGGTCGCTTTAGCGATAAACCTCGCGTAAATATCGCTCAAGCGATTGAAACCAATAATGCGCCCAGCTTTAGCGACAACTTAGATGAATCTAAATAGAATTACCTACAGCTGAGTTGGTTAGACTGCGGGTCCACCTTAATAAAAATCATAAATGCTTTAATTAACTGACAGACAATGCACAGGCCAAACCGCTGGGGCTAGAAGTATGATATTTTGCACAAGAGTTCCATATAAAATGAAAATAAGCAAATTTTTGGAATTTCACACCTAAACAGTTTAAATAGGGGATGAAAGTTTGTATGGTATTTTGTCATTTTTGCCGATGGGAAATCCCACCGGGCACATGATTGTCTACTCAATAAAAATCTGAAATTCTCTCACTGACATATAACGCACAGCCTAAACCGTTTGGTCTAGAAACATGACATTTTGCACTAAGACGAAAATGACATCACTCAAAGATATTAAAATATATTTATATAATATATAATAAAATATATTAAATTAAAAAATATAAAAGACATTAAACTAAGTAAATATTGCGAGTATTTTCAATTTTTTTGTTTACCCGCGCGTACGTGGCCGGCCTGCTTTATTACTGCAAAATAAACTTACCCAGTTCACGCTCGAGCTCTTCTCCTTCCAATGGCTCGTCATCAGATGATTCTTCTCCTTTCCTTATGAATGCAAAAAAATCTCTGTTTTGCCTTCTTTCCGCTTTCATTCTCCTTTTTTCTTCTTTAGCTGCTTCTTTGTTTTGGTCTTCCTGAGACACTTCTTTGTTTTTGCCTTGTTCAATTGCTTCGCTCTTCGCAGCACTTGCTTCCTGATTAGGCGTTTCTGTGTTTGGATCTTTATGATTCCCGTTTTCCATAACCACATCTGGCTCCACAGATTTCGACTCCGACATTTTAAGATAATAAATGATAACTGGATTAAACTAAAACATGACTAGTTGTTATAACTAGTCGCTCGCACTTCACGCGTCGCAGGCAACTGTTGGATACTTTTTTCCCAAATAGCTATGTCGGGTGACAGAGAGTGACGGAGCTATGCTTATAGTTTAGCATTGGAAAGAGACACACGATGACAAGGGAACCCTTGTTGTGAGGGGCACTTATTGATCGAGGAGTGAGAGGTTCAACGTGAGAAGAGTGTTGCAGGAAATGCAACTAGGGCATAGGATATTTATTTATTAGGTACACCTACAGATTGATTGACTAACGTAGTTATTAGTGGTGAATTCAATATCCATATTAACGTAAACTCTAAATAATATCTTTTTTTTTTTTTTAATTCTGCAGCAGTGACCGTTATGTCAAAAAATCACAAATAATTAGTATTAAGACCCCCTGTAAGGATATTACGGTTTGATTTGCAGTTCCAAAGAAAATCGGATTTTTAATGCCAGTTCCATACAAATTTTTCGCAAAAAAAATATAACTCATTCCTTTATACGCTAATTTAACATTTTCGACTTATTAGAGCATGGTAATGGTTGGTAGAAGCAGGTTCCACCAAAAAAAGCGACACCCTTAAATTGATATCCCTAAGCCTATGAAAGTCGATTTTCAGCCCACAGTTTTCTCAGAAATTGTTTTGTTAAAATTCGCGTCGCGCAACGAATCACCCCAGTATGTAAGAGCCTTTAAATTAACTTTTTTCTGTGGCACGCCCATTATTAAGGCGAATCTAATGACACCTCATTAAAATCCATCAAGCCGTTTAGGCTACAGAGTGTGCCAAAGAAATAGACGTACATACATACATACTCTCGAAAAATATTACCCTCCTTCTGGAGCAGTCGGGTAAAAAGAAATAAAGAACACAGTTGACATTCAGATTTATTTCTTGAAAAAGGTTAGATGAGATGACAGTAGTTAAGTATACAATTGAATCCTTAGACTACTGACAAAATGAAATATAAAAACACAACATTTAATTAAAATTCAATAAACTGACAATGTTTGAAAAAAATATATAACGAAGTTACAAACTTAAAAATAGAAAACGTCCACTAGACGTATTTTTCCTAAATACGGAAACATTATTAAATTTACCTGAATAGCCAGTGCATTATATATTATACATAGAAACGTATTTTCAGCTTTCAGCTGCTGAGAAGTGAAACAGTTACACTGCTCGACACAACAACAGAATCTTTGTTTAAAACATTAAGAAAATATTTTTGTGTAATTTTAATGAATTACACTGTTATATTATAATTATTATTTTTTACAAGTTTTCTAATCTCATTTTACATGTTGGATTTTATTGTCATTTCGAACCTTATTTTAATTCGACATGACTGTGTACGAATTTTTATTTTTTAAATTTCTTATAGTACTTTAATTTCTAAAGGTACTTTTATTTTTTAAATTTCAAAAGGTACTTTTTTAAATTTCATAAGGTACTTTTATTTATTTAATGTTAGGGTTAAATTTAGTTGTCGATAATTTCTCATTACGGTGAGAGTTTCTCACGATTAGAGAGGCCTATGTCATAGGCTTGTGATGATGATGATGACGATGATGTAGACTGATGCTATACTTATATAGATTACAAACAATGAAGTGTAGGTAAGTTTTCTTATAAGTTTTTTTCGATATCAGTTTTCTCCTAATATTTATTTGAAGAGTCGCAAAGTCTGTAATAGGTTATCAAATTGATGTCATCATAAGATTCTCAAATGTTTCCATAATCCTGAATTACTGAATGATTTTGCATGTGTCTACTAGTTTCCTCTGAGTTAATACCAGTTTCACAAATGGGAAAAGCTCTCAAAACGAACACAGACTTAAAGTAAAGGGCTAAAGCTCTAGTGGCCGGAAAAGAAGGGACGCAATAAATATGCGTCGAAAAATATATAGTTAAATGTCGTTAAATAGACAAGAAGAGATTACACAAAAAGGTCGTATTTAAGGACCTCTATACTCTAGTGAAAATGAAAACAATAATTATGAACAGGTTATCGCTTAGCATCAGAAGTGCCGTGGCTTCCTCGGACAAGGATTGATGTCGTGAATATGTAATGTTTCATCATCGTGTTCGTTTATTTCTCGAGAAGAGTGTTAAGGGTAGTGTCATAAGAAATAATTTTCTTATGACACTATGGGCTGTTGATGATGATCTACTATAGTTACAAAACAGGAGACCATCAGAGTGTTTGGCTTGCAGCTAGCAGTTCGATGGTATAATAACAAATGTTTCACGAGTTTTCAGATCTCACATAATATGCTCAATTTTTGACAATCGACATGTTGCGTCCTACGTCTGCGTCATGAGGGGCAGAAGTACAAAAAAACAGGTGATGTTAAAAAAATGAGAAATTCTGTGGACACTTTAATTACAAAATGGCGGTGGTATTTACTGTCGACATGGGGACGTATTTGTTTGATTTCCTGATGAGCAGCGGGCGTTGTCTTGCGGTAAACTCTGCCGACAGAAATATAAATAAGTAATTGTGTTTAATTTTGAATAGCAAGCATAATCATTATAATCAGCCTATATTTTATATTTCGTCATTGTTTCCACTGCTGGGACACTGGCCTCCTCTCGGTGAGAGGGAGGGCGCCGTAATCCGATATAAGGTTTATGTATAGGTATTTTCAGCTGTTACGATGCTTATAGAAAGTATGTGTATTATAAATACTCATTAAACATAATTTATATTACCTGCAGTTTAAAGGAAAAAGTGTCCATTTATGTAAGATCCACCACCGGGTAATGGATCACGTTCACCATCTCATCAACTGCTGAAATACAAAAATAATCGATGTTTTTTGTAAATAAATGTCAAATTCAGCAAAATGCATTTTATTCGAAACCGGAGGGTTGGTAACAAATAAAACTAAGAAGAATACTCAAACTCAAACTCAAAGCATTTATTTCAAATAAACCAATTACAGGCACTTTTGAATTGTCAAAGGGTCGGTCATTCAGAAAATATGAAGCTAGTTGCCCATTCCAAAGCGTAGTAGGTTCCTATGGAGAAGAACGGGAAAGAAACTCCACGGACACTCTTTTAAATCAGAATATTGTTACAATATGTTGTTTACATCATTCATGTTGGAATCATACATGTGAGTACAATGTAGAAAAACGTGCAGGTTAAAAGCGTCCGTAAATAAAAGATACAAAACAATTCAAAAATTAAAATAAATCAAAATAAGCCGTGGCAGCTAAGAAATGACCAGTCCCTACTGAAGGCGCCCGTTCACGAACATGACGCATGGATCAGCACCATTCAGCTCAACCATTTTGAAGGGAACTTAATGATCCAACACACACGCCACCACCAGCGAGACATTAAAGTGAGCATGACATGCTCTCAGCCGCCAGGACAGTTACTTACAAAGATAACGACTCATTGCCTGCTTGTTGCAAAGAGCATAAACTTTCAGGCGGTGGAGGTCAAACTCTGTAATGATAAATTTGAAAAGCATTACCTACTTATATCTTATATATAATTAAATTTCTGCTGAAGGAATTAGGTTTATGCGTTTAAAAAGATTGCCATACGGCTATGATATACTGAACTACGTAGGCAGCCACGAACTACAGTTTGCATTGCATTAAAACTGACGTCCCATAACACATCGCATCACGCAAACAGAGTTTTCGGGCGGTCTTAAGGTATATAATACAGCGTAGGTGCAAAATTAAATAATAATAACAGTAGCCCCCTCCCGCCCAGTTGGAAAGTTCTCATTTTTCAATGGGGAAACTTTCTACCCAGTTCCTTCATCTCCAAAAGGATGAGATTTTAGCCAATTAAACATTTCGCTGACAAAAATGATCACATTTTTATAATAATGTTAAAATATTCTAAAATAAGAACTAAAAGAAAATATTAAATACCTTTAGGACCCAACTTCTTTTTGTACATCATCAGATAACGCCTAAACACGGGATCAGGGCGATTCTCCATTTCTCTGATAATATCTTCGCGCATCTGGTTGTACTTAACTGAAAAATAAATAGAAAGCCATAATTTTGTTTATCAAAAAAAAACTTCGTAAACATACTACTAAACATGCAACAAGTAAGTAGTTTAATATTTCAGTTGAGTACAAAAACACAATTAACTTAGGTACAAAGCAACTAATGCAGTCAACTTACTAATTTCCTCTTTCAGTTGCGGCCAGCCACCATTCCGATGGATTGCTCTCAATCTATCTCTAGTTTCCTCTTTACTCCTTGGGTTTTCATAAGCATCTGATAAGGCTCTAAACTTATCAGACATGGTCACTCATAATAAATTCGGTTCGGTTTCAGTCGAAATAAGTTCGTTCGTACTGATTGCGAGCACACGTTGTCAAAGATTACCGGAGGCGGATTGAATGCCAGACGACGCGATCGCTCGGTCAATACTGCGGGCAGCTTGTGCGGGGGATTGGGGGCTAAGTCAGACAGCGTGGTACCATCCAAAGCTACACAAATTAATTTACAAAGAACAATAGCAGTTTTGGTGTCGCTTAATTTCAGAAGCGTTCATGAATGAAAGTATGTTCATTATAAGAAACAGTTATAGGGCTTCGCATTGTATACATTTTTTTTTTATTAAGCCGCATAGCGAAAAAAATAGAAAAAAACTAATATAATAAAGTAGATAGTTTATTTGGGCCCCCTGTATTGTAACGTCTATTGATCGTATTGTATCTAAAAAAAAGTGACGGAGTCAAATAAAATATCATTTAAATAGACTAAGTGGGGAAAAAAAATGTAATGGTGTAAAGTACTTTACACCCTGTTCCTCATACCCCTAATTAATTTCCTCCGACCAGACGGGTGTTGTGTCTGGCGGGCAACTGCCCAATGATTGATATTGGGTTTTTGTATATATGTTCACTGCACGGTAAACTCTAATTGCGCGATGCAGGATTTATGTGACGTCAGGTCTTCGATGCGTAGTTCGCATGTGGCGATGTAGATACCGCCACAGTCTAACCGGAAAATCGGAATCTGGAAATCGTATCGAAAACGATTAACTATGTCAAAACGCAATATCTAAACGCAGAACCTTGGACGCTAGGTATACATTATATCTAATTGTATATTTCTATTTCTATAATTATGCTAATCAGCAGAATTTTGATGGTAAGAGACTTATACGTTTTTAAGAAGTAGTATAGGAGAAGACGTTAATTATTGCTGCGATAACTCAGTTCTGCTGTAAAATTCGAACAACAACTCGCATCTCACATCGCTATTCACTCTCACTTCGCTTAAGGTTAAAAATGACATTGCTTTTGCATTCTGTAAGCATCACCTAGTGACTTGCGAAGTGAAGTGAGTTCCGAAGCGACACATATTGTACTAGTGACTACCACAGTCAACTAATTGTAGTCAAGTTATATCGACTCAGTTTTTTGACAGAGTTGTTGGGTTTTTGACACAGAATTTTTGCTAATAAATTAAAATTAAAATTTATTATTTTAAAAGGAATCTGAGGCAGTTAATAAGTAAAAACACAGAAAACTCTAAATTCGTGCCATGATTCGTGCAAGCATAGCACGAATCATGGCACGAATTTAGAGTTTTCTTCCCTTACGAAAAAAAATATAAATGTCAGACAGACATTATTTTGATAGTTGCGTTTGCGTTGTGTTGTTTGTTACCCGACTGCCCCAGAAGGAGGGTAATGTTTTTCGAGAGTAGGTGTGTATGTTTGTTTGTACGTATGTTTGTATGTTTGTATGTCTATTTCTTTGGCACGCTCTGTAGCCTAAACGGCTTGATAGGTTTTACCAAACGAGGTGTCGTTAGGTTCGTCTTAATTGTGGGAGTGACATAGGCTATATTTTTTTAAATATATTTCATCTGCAAATACAAAAAAAACGGAGGGGAAGGTTTTGGACATTGTCTTAAATGGTCCTAGGACCAACAAACATTGAACGTATATAATAATTATAAATATATTTTAATAAACAAATTGCGAATAACAGTCAGACACGGACATTCTGCGTTTTATAATGAACAATTAAAAGAGATAAAACGATTTACGACTTAAAATCAAAAATTCTGCCATCTTTGACAATTAGATTTGACATGACAATGTCAATTAGTGATGCCCAATCTTTCATTTCAAACATATCGAGAGCGAGATTACTTGAAATGACCACCTGCTCACGGATGTCATACGCATCCGTACTTTCCTTTTGAAGCTATTTTGCTATAGGATAAAACGTTTCTGTAGTGACTTGTGCGAAGTTTTTATTGGTACCATACAATCGATTCCTATTCGTAAATCGTTTTGGGGAATTTTTCATGATCCGCTTTTAAAAACACGAATAAGGATCGAATAATAAAAATCGAGAAGAGCCGGAAAGAAACTCCACGGTTACTCATTTGAAAACAAATGAATTTTACAATGTTTAACAAATTACAGTGAAATTAGGTATGAGAGGACAGTGTAGACCGGTCAACGAATCACGATTACGTACTGAATACGAGGGCGTGCACAAACTCCCTTAGTGAGACGCATTGTAGTATTTCAAATAGAATAACACGCTGGGTACTGAACGGTATCGATTTTAATTAAAATATATCGATTAATCCTTGTCACGTCATGTCAATCAAGTCAACTGTCAAGATATTTGAAGTTACCTATTGTTGCATTTCTTCTATGGTCGCATTGTGTAGTGATTTCAATTTGCTTTTATTTTCGGAATACATTTGACGACCTTGCTATTTTTTACGGAGTCTTGCTTTCAACAACGTGTTACATAATAAACGGACTTGATCTGCTCAAACGACACTTTGAATTGATAACGGATTTCGCAACGGACTTTGTATACGTAATGGAAAGTGGATATTGTATTAATTGTGGCTTGCTGCTGGTGGTTCCATGGTGTTTGAAGAACACCAGATGCTTGCTGGCAAAGAGCAGATCATGCTGCCAGACATTATTCTACACCATCTTCATCAAGAACCACTCAAACAGGAAGTAATCAGTTGAGATGTTCCAATTGTGGCATTTATTTGATAAGACAGAGGAGACATATTCTTAGTGATGCTGCCATTCGTCTGCAAATACCGCAAGAAGTTACACCATAGGTTTACTAGTATCTAAAATAATGCCACATAATTATAACCTAAGTGAATGCCTCGTTGGACTATTGGCCGCAAGCGCTACTGCGTAGCATGAGGTCCTTGGTTTTTTTCCCGGGTCGGGCAGAGTGTTATTGGTTTTTCCATCAGGAATTTCTCAGAAGCAGCCCGGAGGTTGGATTTGTGCTCGGTTGATGGCAATAGGCTCGTCCGCAAAGCACCTAGTTTCTGACGTTTCATAAGTGCCCATGTAAGTTTATGTGAAATAAAATATTTATATTAAATAAAACACGTTTAAACTGATACTAGAGCGATTTTATTGACAGTCCATTGGTGATTAGTTTTGATTAGGTATCATTTGACACTGCAGACTTATTATCGCATCTACAGTAATGACCATGTTGGCTACATGTTCTTTACCGTGATCATCACGTTTAGAGTGAGCATAACATAGGTACTGAATTATTATCAATTCAATTCAATATACTACCCATTCCTACTGGCGAAACCATCGATAAATTACATTTTGAGGAAACCTTATATATTTGTTTACTATTGCCGGATTATTAAGAGCTTCCACTACTTCATTTATGCAACGAGATGCTGATGGTTGCGATAAATATGTTCTTATATTATTTTCTGATAACTGCCACTAGCCAAGAAAGACAAGGTGCATAATATCTGTGAAAAAATAAATCAATAAATGCCTTGGTCAAATAGGGTCCTTATGAAAACATAGCTAGCAGGGAAACAACCTAAAGGGAATACTCCTTATTATGAAGGTGTTTTCAGGAGTTTTTAGCGATAAATTATGTTGGTGTGCTTGGGTACAAATCTATCACCTTTAAACTGTGTAAATACTTACAAAAGTAACGTTATACTTAGTAAAATGAAGCACTGACTTTAAAACGAGTTGAAAATCCTGTGCCTCAACGTTTTGTGGGCTTTATCAGAGGCAGTAACTCATACTGTACTGTCTTTCATTGACTTGGAATGTGCCCTGGCAGCTGGGAATGTCATGCTCACTCAAATGTCTCGCTGATGGTGGCGCGTGTGTTGGATCATTTAGCTCCCTTCAAAATGGTTGAGCTGAATGGTGCTGATCCATGAGTCATGTTCGTGAACGGGCGCCGTCAGTTGTGACTGGTCATCTCTTAGATGGCTTATTTTAAATTTTTGAATTGTTTTATGTTATAATTGCGAACCCTTACAACGTGCTTTCTACATTTTTCTCACATGTATAATTTCAATATGAATGATGTAACCATATATTGTAACAATATTCTGATTTAAAAGAGTGTCCGTGGAGTTTCTTGCCCGTTCTTCTCCATAGCACACCTACTACGCTTTGGAATGGGCACCTAGCTTCATATTTCTGACTGATCGACTCCTTGACAATTCAAAAGTGCCTGTATATGGTTTAATTGAAATAAATGCTTTAAGTTTGAGTTTGTAGTTGGTCAATTAATTCTTTTGACAATCTATATATGCTCACATAGTCATCATCTCAGGTTCATAATGATAAACTGCGAATTTGATTGGATTGTCGACGCTTTTCTCGTTTATCCAAAGCATGAGCCTCTTCTAATACAGATTTTAACAAAAACATTCGTGCCATCGTTATCGCTTCACAAAGGAGACGTTTCATTTTTGTATGGGACTCCGGCCACTTCAGAAAACCTGGGAAACGAACCCCTGATTACAATAAAGGCATTATTTTTTCATAATATCTAATATTTTATGGGCACTAAACAAAAACTGAAAATGTTTGACGTTTGTCAGGAGAAATACGACCATCGACTAGTGTTGGGTAACTCGGCACACGTGCTAGCACAGTTGTGCTAGTCACTTGGATGAAAATAATCACTCACTCTTTTTATATTGATGTGCTAACACACACCTCACTGGCACAGATTAGCTGCACACAGAACATTTGTACGTTTTCAGTCACTCACTTTTTTTTTGTATTTTGATCATTTATGT
Source organism: Lithophane semibrunnea (assembly GCA_947363905.1). Lineage (NCBI taxonomy): Eukaryota > Metazoa > Arthropoda > Insecta > Lepidoptera > Noctuidae > Lithophane > Lithophane semibrunnea. The sequence goes on along the minus strand of OX376186.1, from coordinate 1,488,079 downwards.
CTTCGTTCACTGTTGCTAGCACAAACATGCGACTCGCGCGGAGACTCGGCGAGTGTCGCGACTCACTCGACACACTCACACACGTGTTCACAAGTCACCGCAGCCTCGCCTCATTCGTGGTAGCACACTTTGTAAAAAGAATGCCATGCGTGATCCTCATTTTAAAAAGGCATGCTACCCATCTCTACCATCGACAGCCAGTCATGACAGGTTGGTTGGACAGATGATGTTTACATTAACTGTCAAAGATGTGATGATGTTTACATTAACTGTCAAAGATGTGATGATGTTTACATTAACTGTCAAAGATGTGATGATGTTTACATTAACTGTCAAAGATGTGATGTCAATGACAATGTGTTTGAATTTTTCGTCCAGAAATACTTACAAACTCCAAAGTACTTTTAATCACACCGCACACGTTGTAATTAATCAAAAAACGTTGTTTAAGGTATAAGATATCTTATTAGCTTATCTTAATAGCACAGAAATACATGCCTTTCATATTTATTTAACAATAATGACGTCTACGTGATATTATTTTGTTTTAATGTAACATGACTTCTGGACGAAAGCAGTGTGCAAGTAAGACGGCGCCATGATCAATAGAATATGGCAATAATTTGATAAACTATTATTTTTTGTGCCGAAGAAATCAGGGGAATATTCAGGAAAGAATATTTTTCCTCAATTCGTGGAATTTTTTCCTTATTTTTCATTACCGTACAGTTTATGGCCGAAAATGAAACATCTCCTATATAGTTATTTTGGATGAAAATAATCACTCACTCTTTTTATTTTGATATGCTAGCACACACCATACTGACACAGATTAGCTACACACAGAACATGTTTATGAGTTTTGAACGAAATGAGTCAATCCGTCAGTCGATCGAGTCACTCTTTGTATTTTGATCAATGATATCTTCGTTCACTGTTAGCACAAACATACACCACAGAACTCATCGCGAGTATACCTACTCTACGTGTCGCGTTGTCGTCACTACTCACTACACACCACACAGCACACACGCGGATTTTCCAAACAGCGTAAGCGGCTGAACTTAGTCACCCTGCAAGTGATGTTATGTGAGGACCCCACTGTAGTTTTGAATCAAGTCGTGTGATCCCCAGGAAAACTGTCTTTTCGACGAATTCTAGTATCTCCCTGTTCAGTACAACATGACATTCACTACTTCTTACATTCGGTAACGTGAATCTTATGCATTTAGATTTCTTCTCATTTAATACCAAATTATTTATAGTAAACCAATTATGGACCTTGAACATAGCGTTATTTACGTCGTCAAGCTCCCGTGCATGTCTATTTACTTTAAAAATCAGTGATGTGTCATCAGCAAATAACACCATTTGTGGTCGATTTTTCAGTGAAATGAATGAAACTGCAAAATTGAAAAGTTTGAAGGTAAATTAAAGTCCGTGACTGTACATAGAACGCTGGTAATCGGCACCGATATGCCAGCGCTGGTGGGCGCAGGCAGCTTTTATACTGTTTGCCGAATCAGCGTGAATCGGCGCCGGCTAATCATATAGGAACTTGTCGGCGCTTATCGGCCTAGACGTCCTTCTAAAATTGGAATATCTTCTCCGTCTTACTTTCAGAAAAGTAGGATATTCAGGAGTATTTAAGAAATCATCTGAATTTTATAAAACCTACCAACTGCGGAAGGATAATATAGCAAAAATAAATTATTTTATTTTTTTACTTTATTTATATTACCTAATAAAATCTTTAATACAATATTCATAAATTACAGACTACTGACAACCTAAACAATTGTCACCAATAATTTTACATCAATTTGATAAAGAGTTCTTTTTTTCAAAAATGTATAGTCCTCACCATAATAAAGTCTGAAGGTAAATAGTTTGTAAACACTTTTCATCTGTCTTAAGATTATTAAATGTTAAAAAATACAATTGCTTTGCGTTTTACAAATAATATGTTACCTACTTATGATAACAATTTACAATGGATCTTTGAAGGGTTACATTTCTTTAAGGAAATGAAGTTGATAGGTATTTTTGTGGGTTTAATTTCTATAGGTATATTGGTCTCATCTCATCTATAGGTACATAAAAGTTATGAGTTCATAACTTTTATAAATAATAAAAAGAATCCAAATCCAGCCAATAACATCGGAGATTTATGGCAAAAATGTAAAGTAAGATCACAAACGCTATCCAAAAATAAAAAGTTGAGTAACATGGAAAATATTAAAATTGAAATTGTCAAAAATATTAAACCCAAGTTTAATATTTCATGAATATTCAGAAAAATACGGGCGGTCACATATTAAGGCTCTTACATAATGGCGCGTATCGCCGCGCGACGCGAATTTTAACAAAACAATTTCTGAGAAAACTTCACGGTGAACAATGCGGCGGCGTCGCGTCGCGCGACGAATCGCCCCAGTATGTAAGAGCCTTTATGCCCATGGGCCACATTGTTTAATTATGTACCTACTACAATAAATACACATTGATTTTGTGTCCCCATGACACGCTCAGACCTTATAATTCAAAGTCATAGATAATTGGATTGTATCCGTATCAGTTACAATATTCTAAGTCTCCTGATGATTATATTTAATTCACAATTTATGCATCACATATTAGCTCGTATTGCTTAATTCTGCCGTAACGTAACCCCTTCCTCTAAAGTGACTTGTACGTGCTTGTACGGAGCATATAGATCGTCATCTCGACGGGCTCCCAACCTGTAACGATAAATTAAGGAAAGCTATAAATAATGTACATTTTTTTATTTTTATTAATCGTCCCACTCCTGGACAAAGACGTTCTTCCTCCCTTTCCGTCTTTCGTGACCCCGCGCTTCCAACTAATGGTGGAATCCCACGATCGGCAATATTGCAGACAGACACGCACGGCAGACGACCACAGACTGCCACGCTCCGATGTCTGCGATACCCCGCACGTACACCTTCCCACGGTCCGTCGTCCGGGTTCGTCGGTGTCCGTCCGCAAAATTGCGGGTCGTGGGATTTCGGTTTTAGTTTTTTATTTCGTCGGTTGAATTTCGTTCGTTACCTTTGCATCATCTAATCAAAGACGATGAAACACTCAGAAGAGTTATTGCTTTTGCTGTCGTCATCCCCGACGATGGCGGGCTTTTCTATTTTTGCTTTTTTCTCTCCGCTTGTTCCATCACCGCTAGCACCTTCACCGCTTGTTCCCTCACCGTTAGTTCCCTGTCTGCTTCCACCCTCTCCGCTTCCCTCTCCAGTCTCGTTATCAACCTTTCCTTTAGGTTTATCGTCACCATTTCCTTTCTCTTCAGCCTTCTCCCGAGATATTGGTGCTGCTTCTAAGTACAATACATTGTCAATCAATAAATTTTACTCAAAATATTGCCGGGTGGACAGACTGGAGGCCTGTCCCAAATTGTGCTACAACACCTGGATGCACATACAGTCTGTCCGTGCCACTTTTTAAAGGTCGTTGGTCCATCCAGCTGGTGCATCTAAGCCTCATTTATATTAAGGACTATAAAAGAACAGTTTATTTACGGTCATCTTATATCAGTGGTGTCCAACAAGGAATTTAAAAGATCTCAACTGATTAAACTTCGGTCCACGTAACACTCAACGTAACGATAGGTGCGCTTTATTATTTTAATCCTTACTTATCAAGTAAGTTCTAATCTTAGTCAATCCATAACTCACCATAAGTTTGGAATAAAAAATTACTTTTAATAAAAAATGGATTCAATAATGATTCTCAAACAACTGTGCATTAATTCGGTTAAACATCACAAAGGGGTAAGTTTTATGGTATCAGTAGGGTACATACAGTCGAGCTGGATGCAAGAAGCACAGAGCCGGTCGGAGTGGCGGTGCTTGGGGGAGGCCTATGTCCAGCAGTGGACGTCTTTCGGCTGAAATGATGAAAATGAAAAAGTGGTTATTCAGAAAAATATATACCAAACTGCAAGGCAGTGTATTGGCAGACGTAGCTTCTTTTTAAGGTTCGGTACTCTAAGGGTACCAAACGGGGCCATATTTCTAAGTCTCCGCTATCCGTCCCTCCGTCCGTCCATCCGTCCGTCTGTCTGTCAGCGGGCTGTCTGTCTCATGAACCGTAATAGGTAGACAATTGAATTTTTTACAGTTTGTGTATATAAACTGCCGCTTTAACAAAAAATAAAAAAGAATAAATATGTACTTCGTATCCTCGAAACAATAAATACTTTATTTTGAAGATTACCCTGATAATGTGGGGTGTCATTATCTAGAACTCATCGAGTAGAGTAACAATATATACAATTATAATATAATATTTTTTTATATTAAAAATAATGAAATAAGGCCGTAAAATTTTTCAGTTAAAGACCATTTTTGTAAGACCTCTATCGCAACACATCCGTGATCGCAACAAATTAACAAGTTAGGAAGTTGAAACTCCTGTATATTGTGTAGTTTAAACTGTATTTAATCAACAACATATATTAAAAACGCTGATTCATAAGGTATTTTATAATTATGGGTGATTTTCTGGAACTGACTGACTGAAAAAAGACTTTGTAATTCACAGTATCATTATGAAATACAAAATCTTTGCGATTTTTTATATCCTTCATTTAGTTTTTTCATTTATCTAAACTAAAAAAATATTTAAGATAATTATGGAGTGGTATTCTGTAAAAATCTTATCGTGAAAACTTATGTGAAGTGAGCTTAAAGTGAGCTGTCACTCCACCTGACGCTAGGGACTGACAGCTCACTTCACCTAAGTTTTCACGGTGAGGTGTTTGTAGAATAGACCGGATGGTCCGGAACCCTTCGTGAGCGAGTGTGACTCACACTTTTAAGACGTACCGGTATATCTCTGCTGTTGTTGGTGTATGTACTGCTGCTGGGCTAGCGACCGTCCGGAACCGCCGCTGTCTACCCTCTCAGATTCTTCAGATTCATCAGCTTTTTCTTGTTTGATAATAACTTTAGTTTCTACTTCCCCCATCTCCTCTTGTCTCTCTTCATTATCTTCTTGTTCAGTTATTGTTTCATCTGTATTGGTATTCTCAGTAAGTTCACGTTCTTCACCTGGAGCTGTTTGGTCCACCAGCGAACCATCATCTTCTTCTAGCTCAATTTCAATAGTCACAATGTTCTGAACCACATCCGAATCCGACATGGTAAAATTTAATACCTTGTGCCGGATATAAAGGCGATGAATGACCTACTGCAAGTGGGAACCGATCACTAGTAATTGCCTGAAGAGTCTGCCGCGCCGGAGGGACGCCGGTCGATATTAAAGTATGTACAGTTACGTACATTATTCTTGCTTAAAATGAACACCTAATATTTTTGTTTTATGATTGACAGGCTCGCGTTTTATCACTATCTCACCTTTTATACGTCTGCCCCAGAAGGAGGGTAATGTTTTTATTAGTTTTAGTTAAACTCATTTCATTTTTGTGTAATATTTTGCTTGAACCATTGTGTTCAAGATGAAGATAATATTTTTTATTGAAGAAAGTAACGGATGCCAGTAAAGTTAGTTTATAGTTACGGAATACTTTTAGAAGAAACAATGATCAAATCTATTTCTTCAAAAAGTACTACTCTTTAACCGACTAGGAGATTTCCTATTTATATATTGTAATTTCAGCGATATGTTATGTAAATTATAAGTTTTTTTTTGTTTCATTTTTGGTCGAGAAAGCTTGCGCAGTCGTCCCATATAAATGTTATTAACTTTGCTTCGGTTGTTTTTGAGAACATTTTTATTGAAGTTAATTCAATAAAAATGTTTACCAAGTGTATGTTGATGATCTTATAATAACTTCTCGTCATTTCTATTTACATAGCAAGTAGTGGTAAACGAATTTGTGTGGGGTAGAAAAAATACAAAGTTGAAAACCAACTTGACATAACCTCTGAAATTAAAATTATTTTTCACTTTGTAGTGTTTTTTTTTGGAAGTCAGTTCTTTTGTTTTTGTAAAAAAGTTTTAAATAATCCTGATGGTCCAGTTCCTTTTTTTTTTTTTTTTTTTTTTTTTTTTTGAGGGTGGGAAATCATCCAATGACTTCTCCCGCTCTGGGTGGAGCGGAAGGGCGTGTCAGACTTTTACTGACTAAAACCCACCCGTGTTCCTTCAGTTGCCTGTTGCCAAGGTCCCGGTATCCCTTTCGGACTAACCCGCAACCCTGGCAGGCATCGGTCCTAGCGGACCCCGCCAATTGTGCTGACATCTTTGAGGCGCGCGTGGAACACGACGCGCCATCGACCCGGGCCTGGTCCTGATCAGACGGTGAGCTACCCATTGCTCGCCGTCCGCAAGCCCGCGCCTATGGTGGTGGTGGTCCAGTTCCTGACGAATAAATTAGAAATTGAACAACGTACCACCTTTGCCTACTTTAAAGTACCTACCAAACTTTGTTTTAAGAACAAACTTCGTTTCGTTTTATTAAGGTGTCTGGTAATTGATCAGGCAACTTTCTAGCTGACTGTCCATTTTACCCGTTCGTAGCGATTGAAAGGGACGGCGCTATACAGAGCTTTCGAAGCATAATTTATTAGCGTTAATTAAACGAAGCCTGTATTCGCCAAAGGGGTGGGCAGACGATCCAAGGAGGAGAAAAATGATCCAAGCTCGACCTGGGGGTCGAACTCAGGATACTTTGATCAGCAGGCGCACGTACAACCTTTAGCCTGAGGCTACATCGTCGCGGTCTACTGTCGCCTCAGCCTTAAACCAATAAGGCAGTTCTGTACTTTACAAAATTCGAACCTACAGATATTGGATTGTTTTACCAGCTTTTTATTTACTTGTTTCGTTCGTGTTTCTGGTTACTCTGTCTGCCATCTATTTGTCAAGCAATTCCTGGCTTCCGGTTACGATACGGAGTTTGGCGCGGTTTTCTTAATCAGTTAGAAAAAAATATTCCGGGATGTTTATGTGTTACCTACTATTTATTTATTTATTAAAACTTTATGCACAAGTAAAAACTACTGTACAAAGGCGGACTTAATGCCTAAGCATTTTCTACCAGTCAACCTTAGGGTGATGCAGAGACAGACATGGCAGGTGCAACATAAGATAATACATATAACTTGAAAATAATGAATAATAATTAAATAAACATAAATAGATACATACATAAACATAATAAACATACATAGATACATACATATGAACAAAATAAACTTAGTTGGGAGAAATAACGACAGGTAGGGGAGAAAACGAATCCAGCCAATTAACGCTGGGATGATGACTATTATATCAAAGTAACTAATAAAGAAATCTCGATGTCCTGTCAAGTCGTAAAAGCTGGGCGAAGCAGGGGAAGCTCGCTAGTTTAAAATATCTACAATGTTTTTACTTTAGTTGCTAGTATTTTACTGATCTGGCATGTTAAAATAATTAGTTTCGGCAAATTGAATAATATTTTATTTACCTAAACCTAGTAACCTTTAAGTAAGAAGTAGATTTATTTCACACAGAAAATCCATAAAATAGTTTTTGTAAAGAGAACTTAGAAATAAATCTCATTTCTGAGTAGTCCCACCATCTGACTAAAGGCTCCCGCAGACAGGCGCGACGCGATAACGGTAGAACAATTTCCGTGAAGTTTTCATAGAAATTGTTCCACCATTTGCATTGTCGCGTCGCGCTATCACGTTAATAATTCCAATTATTTATAATATAAGGTATATTTAAACATTCTCATTTCACTTCGAAACTATGTCATTTAATTTTAAGGTATCAACACTCTTGTAGGTGAATACATATTGCTTGCTAAGTGCATTTGACGACGTAATATAGATTCTGTTACGTTAAAGGATTTATGTTTGGTAGTTTTATGTCTTGAGACGTTCACTACATCATGGATCCATTCTATGAAAGGACTAACCGGTGTGAACACACCTACAGTCACATTGCTTACAAATGCAAAGGCGCATATGCCTATAATCTTTCCATCATATAGTGCAGGTCCACCAGAATCGCCAAAGCAAATGCGTTGCCAGCGGTTAGATAGCTTCGGACTCATGCATAACACGTATTTTAACAAGGCTTCTATGTCCGCAGCACATTCGGTGATCTTATAATCACCGAACCGCAGCAGCCTCATGGTATGATTTTTCGGCTCGTTGGTTCTGCTACCACTCACATAGGTCACGGGAAGACCTGACATCATCGAGTAGTTAATAGCTGATAATATTCCATAGCTCCTTATATTCACCTGACGCACAAATAACAAGCTTATATCGTAATCCAGGGAGAAAGACCTTGAGTTATATACTGGATGCATAACAGCTTTCAATATTTTAGAAAACAATTTTGTTACTAAGGGCGAGATAGTAAAGTCGCCATACCAAATATAAAGTTCTGAAATAAGTCTCTTTTCGAGGCAGTGTGCTGCGGTCAGTGCCCACCGCTCATTTATTAAAGAACCTGTACAGAACCCAAATATATCATTCGTCTTGCTAACGTCTGTAAAGATCTCTAATAATGCCACTACATATGTGTATTCGCCTTCTTTAACGTCTTCCACACCATTGTCGGTTAACTGAGTGTCGAATACTAACTCTGCATTTCCGACTATTGAATTTGTGACAATTTGACAAAATAATATCATGAACATAGTTAATATAACATGAACATGTATATACCATCACCACCTTTTAAAAAAACTATGTCAAAATAACTCACAACGCAGACTATAAACGAGTAAGTACATAATAAAATTCGTAAATTGCTTATGGCTTTCGTAAGAGATTGTTCATACACACTAGTGTTTAGATGTTAAATAACCTATAACAGTTTTTCTTTAATATTTCACTGGATCTTTCTCCCGCAATTTTAGAAAGTTGGTGAGGCAAGACGATCGGATGAGCGCGGACTAATTTCCCTCTGTATCGTAATCAACGCCTTTGATGACATAATGTTCATCATCGTACCAATTGTATAGACATTTAATTTGTAAAATTAATTATCTATTCAAATAATTAAATAATTAAAAATATAATATAAAATCGAAATATAATTATATGAATTATTTAATATATTAATATGATTAAATATTTATTAAATTATATAATCCATACAATTATATCAATAGTAATTGTAATACCAATTTCCTACATCAATAAATTGATAGCCATTTTATACAATTGACACTCTTTGCCAGTTATGGTTAATATTGAACACTTGGTAGTCAGTTTTACTTAACAACTGATTTCCCTGTCTTTACCTACGTTCTCCATGGCATAAATACTTCCTATGAAAGGATCTGCAGGCACATTTTCTGATGTGAAGCAAATGGTCTAGGATCCACATTAAGGCACCCTTGAGGTAAGCCATTTACAAAGCATTAATAAAACACACTCTTTCGCTGATAAGCTGTTTCGCTTTGAGATGGCATTCATATTATGTGAGATACTAGCTGATGCCTGCGGTTTCGCCCGTGTTGATATCGGTTTATATACTAAAACCTTCCTCGAGAACCACTGTGAAAACAGCGAGAAAATCGGTGAAAATCGACAGGACAGGGCAGGACGACAGACAGACGCGGCTGAGGACTTTGTTTTATAAATGTAAAGGATTATGTATTTGAACATTTACTTTCGTCAGCTACGATTGTAAGTTAGGTTGCCACGATTAACATGCTTTATATCTTCCTGAAGAGCAGCTAGCCCGCTTAGTTTCAGGAAAATAAAAATTAAAAGTAATAACAGTAAGTACTTATTTATTTTTTTGCAAGGCTTTATACAATTTTTTTAGGTTCAGTCTCAACTCGTTGGCGTAAAATGACTTTATAAGAACTACCTCGTCTAAGAGCCTATACGGTTCGGACAATATAATCCACTGGACACTTACATCGGAAACATATTGGGTTGCGTCCACCAATATTCAGATACCATCAATTTGTCTGGTTTTTAACTACGCCAGTGACCATTCTGGGTTTAAAGCAGAGTTATTCGGCATGTCAATTTTTATCTCTGGAATGCATTACTTGATATATCCAGTCAATATAGGGGCTTATTGGTGTGAAGCCGGTCTGAGATATAACATCGCTTTTAATCCCGAAGGAACAGATTCCAATGATTTTATCATCGTGTATCAAGGGGCCGCCGGAGTCTACGTGCCAAGGTCTTTCCAATCTGCGGGAACACTTTGGGGTAATACATATTAAAAATTTCGACTTGCTTCTCATTTCATCACTACACTTGATGACTGCTCCTTCACCAACCTGCATCAGTCTAAAGCTGTCTTTTGTCGATGTTCCTAGTTTCTCCGTCCATCCACAACCCACATACGTCACTGGAAGGCCTATCATCGCCGTGTGGTCAACAGATGATAGTCTGGCAAAACTTTTTACGTTTACTTTTAACGAATGAAATAAACTAATATCGTTGTTCACCAACCAGTCGTCTCTGTCTATGACGCGGAACGAGGGGTGTATGAAAGTTTCCAGTACTTCGGCGACCAAATCTGATTTAACGGGTGACTCAGTGAAGTTCGCGAACCACACATAGTAAGGTATGCCGAGAGATGAGCAGTGAGCGGCCGTGAGTCCCCAGTACTCTGTAATCATGGACCCTGTGCATACTCTTAGCATGTCATAGTTAAAATCAATCAATGAAATTACAAACGAATATTCTTCAGATCTTATGTCGCGACCACCCAGGATTCTTAGACGCGTATCTTTAAACTGTGTCGCGGGGAACACAAAACGTTTACCATGTGAGTTCATGATGATTGACATTGAGCAAAATATAAGAAAGAGTGTGAACATGTTGGCTTCTGTAAATACACACACACACATGAAATAAATCATATTTTTATTGATTTAAAACATAAAACTGCATTTTGTAATTTTTCGTACGCAATCAAATATTATATCGCTAGCTGTAAAAATAAATCGACTTCTGGAAAGCAAACGAAAACCATGTTTTCTTGGCGTTAACTTATCCATCAATTTCTTATTTACTAGCTGAAACCTCGCTTTACCACTAAGCATAAGTTTCAACAGGTGGCGATCCACCTGTTGAAACTTTTCCAAGTATTCTATACACAGTTTCAGTAAACTGAAAAACACAACCCTTTAAAAGTTCACCCCATCGAGTGGTATTTGAGTCTAATGTGATACACAGACTAACATAGATTTTTCATAAATAGTAGGTATTATTAATTATTTATCAAACGCAGGTATGGTTTGTTGCTACAATAACAACAACAACTAGGCAACAGTGGCACCCTCACTCAATTTGGTGACTCTTTTTTGAACTACAAATCCTCCAAATACCGTGCGAGTTCGTATGATCTCGGTTCGTTTTTAAAAGCTCAACTAACTGCATAGAGCCGTCTCTGTCCCTCACACCGAGCAGCTATTGATCGACTAAATGGACAGTCGGAGACAAATATTTATCCGTATGAAACTAAAAAACTTTTTTTTTTCAAAACGTTTATGAATGAATTCAGCTACATACCTGCTCCTGCCCCCTTATAAGTACTATCTTATCCATATTTAAATTGTGGTAAGGGTGATTAATAAACCGGCTATGTACCTATGTATTTATGTTTGTTACCTCGTACAGCTTATACTATTGAACTGATTTCAACGAATGTCCTTGGATTGGTTGCACACAAGAGTGTCCTAGAGGATACCTTACTTACTCAATCATCGCGTTCATGTCACTTTTGGTTCGGAAACCCGGAAAGCGCCTTCCGTCGGATCACCGAACAAAAAGTTTAGTTTTTCATTTCGTGCAATACATCTAGATGGAAAACTGATACTTCATGATGTTCTAGAATAACGTTTTACAAATTGCACCGTCAATTATTGTGGGATGGCGCCGTCAAACAGCTCTACGCCGCGCCGTTTTTTCCACTTTATGACGCCGTTGACTGGATGAATTATGAGCGTGTCTATACCTGAAATTTTGACGTTCGCTTCAGGGTAGCAGGCTGGGCCCGGTCGTACGGCAGTCCTATTCAGCGAGAGCGCGCGATCGCACTGACATACCTACTGCTAATTATCAATTAAATCCGAAAACAAACGGTTTTTGTGACATCCAACCATGTCGAAGTTACTGAAGATCATCGAAACGAAAAAGAAGAAGAGGTCGAAGTCGTCGGATTCGTCGGATTCGTCGGATTCGTCGTTGTCGTCGCTATCGTCATCGTCGTCATCGTCGACGTCTTGCGACTTGTCGGACTACGATTCATCTTCGAGCTTGGAAATAGTCGTGAATCCTAAAAAGTTACGAGATCAATTGCTGAAAGAGTTGGAAGCAAGTAGGAAAGCTGCTGCTGCGAAAGGTGCACCCACCTACACGGATGGCACGAAACAGAAACTTGACAAAAACGGCCGAATCAGAAGTGAAGGGATTGTTCGTCTTGAACGAGTGATGAGTAAGTTTACATACAGATATAATTATTATGTACATAAATTAGCATTGAGTAGAATTTCGTTATTAGGAATTGGTGTATTCAAAAAGCGTTTATAGCCTTGTGGTGTGATTGCAGTGTGGCTGGCAAAGACGAAGGCGAATCAAGGTAAATATTGAGTTGGTGTGCGTAATTAGGCTTGATACGCTCTTTCTCTCGTCGTCAATTATTTATATTTTAATTGCAATTTAACGTCATGCAGACAAAAACGTCATGATTATTGATTCATGGTGCATTGCTGCGCCGCCGCGGTGCGACCCTGTCTGCACCGCTTGCAGCTAGCCCGGCACGATAGCACAGCGATTACCGCGAAAACGCTCGCGCTAACCTAGATATACGTCCGAAATTAATAATCAAACCCGATCATTTTTTTACTTTTACTTTACTTAGAGTTAATCCATTTTCGGTGAACAACAAAAAACAAAGGTTTTTTCCAATATTGATATACATCGCACTTCCATCAACAAAGTAGATCTCGCTCATGGGTCAATGTATAAGGTTTACAACCAAGTTTCCATTGACATCCAAAACTTATTCATTAAACGATTTAGTAGAAGATTTAAAAGCGGAATATTTAGAAGACAAAAAAGCTTGGGATTGAGCTACTCGTTCTGCTAAGCCAGATATGGTTATCCCCTTTGCTTATTTTTTTTATAATGTTGTCATAAAACTTGCCATTTTACTTTATTACTACCCCAATTCATCAGTTTTGTGAAGTCAACGATCGAGATTATAAAATATCAATTGCAGGCGGTAGGTAGGCTGACTGACACATGCAAGGTGTTGTTTGGTGTTTATGTAATGTAACAACCTGAGACCATTACCTAGCCCTGCGGGATAGTATTGTGTAATACATTTTCAATGGCAATGCCTTTCATTTTGACAGTTCAGTTGAGAAGGCAATTTCCTTCAAAATCCTTAAAATTGTGATTGCAAGTGTTACGCAAATGGGGTGCTGTCCAATTATTTCACTATGATGTGTACTGCACTTTGGCGATTTGCGACCATTCATTCCAAGGCTCCGCGCGATATTTTCCTACTTTCTTATATTTGCGAATACATAATAAATATATATTTTATGATGTTGTTTCAGAGCAGCGCCGTATTCTGAAGGCTCAAGTAATGAGGAACATGGAACAACACTTGCAACGAGCTCACGTCCGGAAGGCCTATGAATTTTTCAGCCGTGATATTCCACCAGAAAGTAAAATCCATGTTTTTTTTTAAATATTTAAGCTTAGAATTAGTTACTCAAGACAAATACATCTATTTATATCTTTATTGCATCCTGTGGAAGATTTGGTGATCGTTAGTTGCTATTTAGCATTAAGGACGGTGGTGATTTCCATTCTGAATGAATCGTACTTATAAGTTCATTTCATTTTTTACTTTATAATATTAACTTTAGGAAAACTTACAGCTGAGTATGCAGTAACTGTAACATTTAAATTAATATGCAACGACATTATGTTAAAGATGGCCAATTATAAGTATACCTACACTTACATTCATAATCATATCTTATTCATCTGACATCATAGCAAATAATATCATATCATATAATATACTCATCAGTGTAATTGGCTTTTTAATTTAGTTGATGAAATAAAACATATTTTTTTCATCAATTAAATTGATTCAAAAATTAATTTTATTCCATGTTTTATCGCAGATGACCTGGGGTCAGACCTGACCAGGAAGAAGGTGCGTGTGTCTGCAGATGAAAACTGCTTATCTGTGACCATTTTCCGTCGCTCACCATTGCCGTATTAAACCTGGTAAAGTTGTTAGTCAATAAACATATAATTTTGTTTAATAGTATTAATGCTTTTCTCATTTTATTTTTACAGGTTTCCAGCGGCTTCGAATTCAAATATGTTCTATTTGTTCGTATCAACCCATTACACTCTCACAAGAGAGGTATTTTAATTTATCCCCACTCTCAAGGAGAGGCATATTAATTTCTTATTGTGACGTTGTTTGTATCACCCCACTAAACTCTCACAAGACAGGCATATTAATTGTCCCCCACTCTCATGGAGAGGCATATTAATTTCTTATTGTAACGTTGTCTGTATCACCCCACTACACTCTTACAAGAGAGGTATATTAATGTATCCCCACTCTCACGGAGAGAGGCATATTTAATGTATTATTGTGAGTGTGACGCGTTCTGCATCACCCGACTACACTCTCACAAGAGACACCGAGAGAGATAATTATTTTTATTTCCAGAATTGCTGTCTGTATTTACCCATAAAGTTCATAAGTATGTCTATGATATCATTGCCAAATGGCAGACCTATGTAATCAACTAGTTATTAAATATTTCGATATAATCGTCTTCGTAACATAGTACCTAATACTTGGGAATAACATTGGTCTAGTCACGCCATCATGACAGAATAGATATACAAACCGGTTTCTCAACCATCAGGAAACCGCTTGATAAGTAGAAGAGTCTTTTAACAACTACTAAAATGGCCAGTGTCTCAGTTTTTAATATTCCACTAGAATAATAACATTTACTCGTATTCATTCATTACCATTCCATAGTCGATCCCCAATCACCAAAAATCCATAGTAGAAATAGGAACCCAGTGTTTGCAATGCCCCCTAATAGCGTAAAGTTAAATAATCTTAGCATAAGTAACTTATAATTTCAGTAAAAACTTTCAAATATTTTAAAATCACTGAATACTATTATACTCATTGTGTTCAATTAAATTTTATATTGTATGTTTTGTGCGTTTGCCAACTCTTGGAAATGAAAATGATTTTTGGATTACCAGAATTAGGTGTTAGGAATTAAATTCCTACCTTGATTGTTTATTGTCGTTTGTGTGTTTGTTGTCAGGAGTATATGATTGTGTTCTTTCGTCAATTTATTGTAATATTTTGATTTACTAATAAAGAACAAAATTCTAACAATTGTTTGTGCTACCTGCACCTTCACTGCGTAACACAGTTTTAATCACAATCCGAGAATGTTAAAGATACCATTCAAAGTGGTATCGTTATAACTGGGTTTCCGCTCCTTCATGGAGTTTGAAAGGGTAAGGGTTAAGATATAACATGTTCCCTTAACCAAATGTTTTAGCAAAACCTTTTGAAAGACTTTACGGGGTCGTACGATCTCTGGTAAACCTACATTAAAAGAATCACTTTTCAAATTTTCAAAGGAGTAGAAATCCTTTGTTTGCTAGGCGGGCGTTATCGCTGGAAACAAAATATTGAAGGAGGGTGTAAGCCTCCAGGTTTATCCCAGTGTGAGGTTATGTCTCTTCTTGAAGTTCAGGTGGCGCGCGGCACTAGAGCTGCACATGTCAGACAACCGATGCATTGGGCTAAACTTACGACCCAATGGGTCCCTCTTAATAGAAAGCGACATCGCAGGCCCAGACGGATATAGCGGGATGAACTGGACTCCTTCAACAAGAACTCGTCCTTAGCAGCGTTAAGCAGAGAAGTGGAAAGAGAGTAGAAAGGCCTTTGTTCTGCAGTGGGACATCAGTGGATCATTCACAGGCTTCAGTGATGTGGTGTGGTGGATTGTCTTTGGTTAGAGCTCGACCCCTACCCGATGACCAGAACAAATTAAGTCGTTATTTAGGCACAAGGTAGACTGAGGGTTCGGGAGTCCACTGGATGTGGAAAGCGCAGGACTGATCGTCGTGGCGATGGATGGGTGAGACAATAAATGTCCAGCATTTGATGTCTTCCAGCTGTTGATGATATCGTAGTGGATATTATTAAAAAGCAGAGAAGCTATTTACTTCTGTAAGTAAGTTGGTATATCGTCTCACAATTTAATGTAATTAGTTACTTTGATACATTCATACAAACACACCATACATCATAATAATTCAAAACAGTTGTGAAAGGAAACATTATTGCTCAAATTCAAAATCAAAATATTTTATTTCACATTAACCTACATGGCACATAGTATGAAAAGTCAGATGCTAGGAACGTTAAACTAGCATCGATATATTATATTCTCGATCATCGCTGAACGGGGTTGCACTGAAGGAAATTATACAGACCTACCTATGATACAGGTCTGGTATGGTGGCGACGGTAGACACAGGTATAGTTATCAAAGCTTCAAATAGACCAATGCCGTTGCACGGCCCCACCTGAACCGACGCAGTACGCGTTGCACGGCCCACCCTCTATGACGCAGCAATTGTATTGATTTTATTACCACTGTCTGGCGTCCCTGCATCTAAGCTATGTCACTATACTATAAACTACAAAGCAATCATATTTGTATCGGATAATTTATTATTTTTCATTGCAGTCACTGGAGTGACCTGACCTGCACCCTAATTGCGTAATACACGATCTTTTAGAATCTGATTTGGTTTGAAACAAATTCATAACCCATTGCTTCGTAACTTCGAATAAAAAATCGTAAATAACGCAATGAATTTTGTTGAACTGTAAAAATGAAACAGATTAGTCTTAATCGGTTACGAAAATAAATTACGCAATTAGATAGCTGATATGACCTGTAATGAATGAAAAAAATGAAATCAGCCAAGCTTTTTCCCAACTACGTTGGGGACGGCTTCCACACCACACCACCACAGCAACCACAGTAGCCGCATGCAGCTGATATCAGTATTTTTCATGGAGCGACTGATCATCTGACCTCCACAACCCAGTATGTAACTGGGTAATACGATACCCCTTGGTAAGACAGCTTGTCAGACTTTCGGGCTTCTGACCACCCCTAACGACTGTCAAAGATTCACGAATAACAGCCTAGCCGGGACCAACGGGATACGTGCTTTCCGGGGCATGGAGGAGTCTCGGTATGTAAAGAAGGTCTCTCCCATCCACGGACCAACCCCGGCAAGCGTAGCTTAATCTAATGGATCGACACGTGCGGCTGATATTATTTAGCTACGAGCTCCTCAATTAATGAGTCGATTATTATATTTCTGGAAGTTCTAAAAGCACACAATTGGATTTTTTTAAATATCTTACTGGTAACTACTAGCTGCAAAAATAAATGTAGCCTATGCTACTGCATAACATCAGGCTATCTGCCAGTGAAACTCCCGTCAAAATCTGTCTAGCCGTTGCGGAAATTAGCCGAGACAAATAGACATACAGACAGAAAGACAGACAAAATATTTATAATTGTTTTTTTTTGTTATAGTACCGCGTATAATATACTTTCATAATGCATTTAGTAAACAGCAGTGATTTTGACATTACAAACAGACACTTCAATTTTATTTATTTGTAAAGATATCTTGAGGACGCGTGGGCTCGCGAAAGATGGAAGGAGTGGAGGGAAGCCTTTCCCCAGGAGTGGGACAGCGTAGGCTAGCAAAAAAAAAAAAGATATCTTATCAAACCTAATCTAAACGCAGTCATGGTGTAGAAACGCTCATGAAACCTAAAGATATTAATCAGTAAATACAGTCAGTCCCTTACGCCCCTAATGTTTTGTAAACATAATGAAACCTGCAAGGGCACTGCAACATAATTATTCCACTAACATCCTAATGCATATTTGTACAGTGTAAACAAAAAATTAATAAAAATAATAAAAAATTACAAAAGGAATTAATTATTTTTGGTATCTTACTAGCTATGTGAAACCACATCCACACACATCCTTTGTGCCTAACTAAAAGGATAAGTTCTTACACACTATAGGTGTCAATTTGGTCCGCCCTCGGCCAGATTGACACTTCAAGTGTGCTGGAGCAGCGAATTCTCGGCAGGTCATTCAGCGGCAGAGAATCTAGGTACTCAGGATAACCAACACCATCTATCGGAGGTTAACGGCAACAACGATACTTAGCACAGACCACAATGCATAGAACGAAACTACCAGGGACCCTAGTGCGTACGCCAAACCTTGAGCCACCAGTCATTTCCTACATATTGTTTATGTGAAGCCAAAATAGATGGCGCTGCGTGTACGTTTGGAAATTTGCAATGTACAGTGTGTTAGCATGAGGTGTAGTAAACATAAACGATTTTACCATTTTATTTCAATTGTACCCTTTATATTATTGCTGAACGTTTGGTTAGTTAATTTAATAGTTACGTTAACTGGAGTTACTATGGCCGCTATACTATTTCGTTTTTCAACATACTGTGTATAATATTCCAATGACATTTCTGTTTCTGAAAGCTATGGGTTACGACGTGCCTTTGACGTGACTTTGCTCTGAAGGTACAGTCGAACAAGCTATTTGATATACAGGCAGAGAGAGGAGAGAGAACTTGCAACTACTTTAAACAATTTTGTGAGTTTAAGCCAATAGATGCCATAAGCTCAAAAGTTAAATTACATACACAATCAAAACGAATTTTGGCAGTGTATCGTAAAATTAATAATTATATTTCGCCTGTATACCAAATAGCTTGTTCGACTGTACGTGCAAAGTGTTGTAACGTCAGTATACCATTATGGTAATGGTATTCGATGTTGGTAAACCACAATATTAGTTCTAACATAGTTAAAAAGTTCCATTAACATATTTTATATTTAGAATAACATATTAAATTGTAGGAACTATTAATTTCCATCAGAGAAAAAAGTAATCAAAGGTTCCACCATTCCCTTAACTGATAAGTAAAATTAATCACAGTCAGAGCTCAGTGAGTTAGTTCCTCCGGGTACCGGACGATTAATCTTGTGCCAATCGGACTGTCAAGCCGACGGTAACTGGAGATTGTTGTGGTGCCTACGAGCTATGGCTGCTGCGTAATTGAGCCATCTCAGGGGAAGTTTTTCATTATAAGTAATCTGTTAGGGAAATACAATAAGTACAAAAAACTTTTTACAAAAAATAAATATATATTTTTCACTTTTTATATTATTCTTTTTTTTTATTCTTTAAAAAAATATACAGGGTGTTAGGGTAAACACCGTTATCCTTGCAACCAGTGGTTTGGTTTCATTTATAGAACGTAAAATAATTGGAAAATTACAAATTTTTTTTCTTTTTTTTCTATCTACATTTTACCACAAGAGACGCACGTTCGCTGCCCTATGAGCTAGGGCAACGAACTTGCGTCTCAACACGGGCGGGGTGTGCGGGATGTGATCTGACCGGCCCCGAGCGCGACCCCTCTCTCAGTCTGTCAGCTGTTTCGCTAGAAAGCACGGTGTCGGATAGAAACTTTTTAAAATCTTTTAATGAAAATAACGTTTTTTTTTTGTTGTTTAAACAGAAAAAAAAATACGGAAAGACGAATTGAGAACCACCTCCTTTTTGAAGAAGTCGGTTGAAAATAAAATTCGTTTTCCGAAGATCAAATACCTGCTTACGTTTTTAAGCAACATTAGTGTTACAAGCTAGGGGGTTGGGAATCGAACCCAAAACCTTGCGGTCTGAACGCATAGACAGCATGATCAGTGCGTCATCGGCTGGCTGACTCCACCGGACGGACGATGTTCATCTCTTATCTAATTATTTGTCCGGGACAGAGTATTATGAAAGACTGGACTGTATTGCCTACAATACAGTCCAGTCTTTCATTTGCTCCCCGCGCTAACAGTGTTATGAGCTAGGGTGTTTTTATACAGACGACGCCATTTTCAAAAGTACGAATTATAAAGTCGGGAAGTTAATTGTTATGCAATTTGTCTACCAATAACTTAAATTGTCTGTTTATTTAAATCGAAAATAATTATTTGATTTTCATTTCTATGGCATGGCTACACGGCAAATTAACGTAGGTAGTGTGTCAATTTGCTCAAGTTCCCCGTCTGTACCTAAGAATTAGCCGAAGACACACCATTGTTTTTTAATTTAACTTATCCTTCAGCGTCTTTTTCTTCGTTGCGGATAATGAAAAAGCAAAAAGTACAACAATCATTTAACCGAACGGGGGTTCGCTCTTCAGGAAAGGAGAACGCGCAACAAAAAGTGCTGGTCACCGCCATCATTACGTTCACTGCAGAGGTATTGCAAATGAGCCGAGCCACCATTGCAGGGCTCAAACCAGCCATTTTGTTTTATTTAGATTGGAGGCGAGACGAACTGCGCACATGTCTATCTGTAGCGTAGTATGGAATAAGATACAGATGCCTAACTAGAATATCAGAAATCTTTCTTTTTTCAAGATCTTTATATCTAAAATATCCTTTTACTAACACTACACACCTAAATCGAATGCCTAAATATTGCTCGTTGGATTTTTTATCTCTCAGCGCCGAGCCAAGCGTTGCGCTTTTGTTTAGGGATTACATTAAGTGTTGCAAAGTTTTAGTGTAAACAGCATAATTAGTAATTAGACAGATTTTCACTACCACTGTGGGCTGGTTACTGCTTACTATGAAATATTTTTTTATGGCATTTGTGCCGAAAACATATCGGGCGTCCATATCTTAGCCCTAATTCTTTTGGCGC
Organism: Lithophane semibrunnea; assembly: GCA_947363905.1. NCBI lineage: Eukaryota > Metazoa > Arthropoda > Insecta > Lepidoptera > Noctuidae > Lithophane > Lithophane semibrunnea. The sequence goes on along the minus strand of OX376186.1, from coordinate 1,467,251 downwards.
CACCATATATCGGGCCCATTCCCATTTTAACCTCGTGACTTACCTACCAAGTAACAATCTTATGAGAAAAATAAATTAGTAGCATTTGTGGAAAGGCAGGGCTTACTGCTGACTGATAGCGTCAGTCTAGCTCCTACATTAGTTGGCTAGCCCCCGCCCGCGGGCAATCTGTTGAGATTTACCCCTCAAGCCTGTCCCGTACGTTGCAAGTACCTATAGAGCACGTAAGTAGGTACTATTTATTACCTATACATCCAAAGAAAGTCACAATGTCATTAGATGAGTCCTGACTAAAATAATTGCTTTTTGAAACAGAAAAAGATAGAAAGTCGCAGGGCAGGAGCATAACGCTTTTTCCTTACGTAACGATTTCTACCAGTCAACTCCTAACGTCGTTACAAAAAATGCTCATAATTTGGTACGAAAACCTTACAATTATTATCTAATGATATTTATTAGATTTCAGTCGATCTAAGCGCGGCCGCTATGACGAATGCGAAAAATAAGAATCGTTCTGTGTACACGAGACCAGAATGATTAGCTTGCTAGCTTACTAGCACTTTCTTGCTATCCGAGCAACCGGCTGAGATGCTTTTCAATTCGGATTAATTGAATTATAATAAGCTGATTCGATTGACTCAGCACTCAACAATCAAATCAGCTTAGTTTAATCATTTTGTTGTCTGGTAGAATAAGTATCGACTTATCTATTTTACATAATAATATCAATACAAATATTACCAGTACACAGAAGTAAAATTTGTGAGTTTATTTGTAGGGGGTAATCTTCGGAACTAGGTTCTGCGGGCCTAAAACGGCCACATTAGCAATTCTTCTATAAGCAGTTCATTCCCTGAATTTCCAGCTGTCATTAGCAATTCCTCTAATTTGACACAAAAGCAATTCATAAAGTGTGGACCATTTTACGAATCTCCATAGAAAACTGATGAATTATTTCGTAATATGAATCGCACGCAGATCATCATATTATGAATTGTCAGTTTGTGACATTTTACGATGATTCAAAATATGGAAAATATTATGATTCTGCCAAAGTGACTGTTTTAAGCCTGCTGATCTGATTCCGAAAATACTACTATTGCCGAGTATCATAGGATTTCCTAGTATTAGAATAAGATGGATCCTTTTAATAGTACACTGACAGTACCTACAGTTATTTGCGCGAAACTTTTTTAATTACTGGGTCGTGTAATTCGTCCTCTTAGGGAAACTCTGACGTGATTTTTCAAGCACCTTTTCAGAGTAAAGTTCAAAGGTCCTATATCTTTCGCAGGGTCAAACGTAAGATCAGATAGGTGGGTCCCTCTTCTGATTAATTCCCTCCTTCAGCCAGATAAGAGTTCTCAACTTTATTTTAGGCTTCCGGCGAAAGTAGACGATTCAACAGGACGGATACGCGATATCTCTCCTTACCTACTTTAGACGGATTCATTTGATTTCGTTGGTTCTGTGAACTTTTCTTCATTCAGATAACGTCAATCAAAACCAAACATTTTTCGAGATATAGTAAATTTATTTCGTAGATACTCCATTTCTATTTATTACCTTTTTACAAGTTCAAGGAGGTGACAAATAAGTGGTTACTTTAAAACGGTAATTACCCTCTATTTTACACTCGTGGACAACTCACAAAGTAGTTTTAATACACATGCAATAAGATAGAGAATTGTAGGCTCACCCACAGACTTGCATAAAACTGGCGAAATGTGGACTGGACAAAATCAAACTGGTTGCTAATCTAGTTGTATAATTTATTAAGTATTTGTAAATCATAGATTTTTACATTTTATGATTGCTTATTAAACTCACGCACTGTCTTATTACCTACTATAGTAATATTACCTACTGTATGATTACTTGTAAAAATGTTAACAATATTGTGATATCGTATACTTTTACAATGTTTGTAAATATGTGAGCACCATAATTTATTTGTCCTTGCTCCATTTTTAATTCTTTTTACCTATTGTGGTACAGTAATCGTATTCTAGGTGCATCGTCTTCACATGTAATTATTATAAATTGATGTATATAAAATATTGAAAAACATTTTTAGAAGAAGAAGAGTAACGGTGGAGTTTCTTGCCCATTCTTCTCCATACAAAAACTACCTTTTGGAAGGGGCAACTAGAATCAGTTCTATTTATTTGTTTTTCACGTTCAAAAGTGCCTTTAATGTGCCTATTTGAAATACATAATTGACTTATTTGACTTTGTGGGTGTACTTGAGGTACCTACTACTCTGCCCTGGGATTATAAGAGTGAGAAAGAAATATTCTATTAAATCACTTTCCTTGCATTCGCTCTCGTTATTAATAACCTCCCTATTCTAACTCAGTGGAATATTACATTTTTCTACATCAGTACAAAAGAAGAATGAATGTAACTCACAGGGGTATATTTCATCTTTCCTACTCCGACGAGGACTAAAGTGATGACCTCCGGCGTTCCTTCACTAAAGTTTTTAAGTAAAAACCTTATTGCGAAGGCCTGAATTTCAGCTGTAGGTACAATGAGTGAGGTTTAAGAAGGGACACGTCTTGAAAAGAGTATTGTGCCTACTTTTTACAAGTCTTTTAAATAATCAGTATTGTCAGTAAATCAAAACGAATTTATTCATGGAATTAGTATGGGACTATTTTACAAAATTACTTATATGTCAGCTTTTTTTTTTTTGAGGTTGGTAAGTCATCCCATGACTTCTCCCGCTCTGAGCGGAGCGGAAGGGTGTATCAGACTTTTACTGACATAAACCCACCCGTGTTCCTTCAGTTGCCTGTTGCCAAGGTCCCGGTATTCCTTTCGGACTGTCCCGCAATACTTATATGTCAGCTACTGACCGAATTCTATAACTACTAGCCCAATATTCAACTGATAATATTTATATAAAAAACTGTCTTCATAACGTTACTCAAATTATAAGATCTATTAAACATTTTCGTTTGAAGGCCCAATGTGACTATAGGTCCACTTCTTAATAAATATCGAGAGCAGGCCTGTGTCCCAGCAGTGGGAACGTTATAGCCATAATCAGCCTATGATTATGCTATGCAGTGATCCAAAGTCCTTCGTTGAATAAATCAAAGATGGAGGCCCATGCCCTGCAGTGAACTTTACCACTTATTCTCGGAGCTTTGAACCAACAGTCACAACTGTAAGTAAATAGTCTATCTCTGAAATGGCCTAGTGGGGAGGTACGTTTACATGAATTGCTCCGGATGGCATCCTTCAGTGCCGTGTGGAGCTAGTCACGAGATGAGCGGTTTAGATGCAACGGAAGAAGATATGTGTACTGTGTTCCAGTAGTTTCTGAAACATCAGCTTCCTTTAAAGTGAATACGCGGTAATTAATTACTGAAGAAGAACTTAGGTTCTCACTGATATCAATGGGCAGAGTATTTACTTTTCTAATTTAATAATATTTCAGAACATGGTCGAGGAACATGATTTCGAGCTGAAAACATGGTCACTTTCCTCTGCGACATTTTGTAATTATGTAGATCAATTTAAAACACAACTTTAGTGCATCGTCAGCATTATTATTATGGTGGAGGAAATCTTACTGATACAGTCTGAATTCGAGAAACGCAGTTAGAATTTGGCCTTTGTACACACGGCTATAACACATCAAGCTATACATTTCCAGTACATGCTGATCTCGCATTGTATAGGATTTCCGTACAATGCGGGGACAGCTTATACTGGATATGTATAGCTTGATGTGTAGCCGTGTGTACTCTGTTTTTCAATGGATTAGCAACAAACTAGTATTTTCAATGAAAACAGGTTTGGTTTTGAAATCAAGGAAAACTTTTGGCAAAATGCCAGGGATATGTAAAACGCTGCTAACTTAAGCCATAAGTTACGCTAGAAACATAAAGAGGACACAATGCATTACTTAGTAAGTATGCGGGGTTGTTGACTATTCAATTTAGTAGTGTTACTTACTGACACAATGTCTAGTGTGTAACGAGAGATGAAACAAAAGGACTTTTCATAAACATTCGTTCTTCTTCTTTACATGCATCGCAAGCACTTGTTCAAAAATGTATTGGAGTGACGTTAGCTATCGGAATGGCCTAGCCAAGTGACAATCGCTTCCAAAGCGTTTCGTATTTCTGCAACGACTTTCACCAGGATTGACATAAGCATTTCGATTCCTAGCTTAAGTCGGTAAAATACATTTTTGCCTTTTCCAGATCCTCAGAGGCCCTAGACAAAGTGACATTCTATCAGCGACAACGATGATGGAAAAGGCAAAAATGTATAGGACTGACATAAGCTATCTAAAAGCTTATGTCAATCCTGCCTGTTAGAAGTCGTTGTAGAAATACGAAACGCTTTGGAAGCGATTGTCACTTGTCTAGGCCCTCTGCACCCTCATTGCGTAACACACTTTCATTCACAATAAAAAAATAAATGATTATAAGGGATATTTGCTAATCCATTGCTTCATTTTGTTTATTTATTTAATAAAAGGTAGTTCGAAAAGATTGTCTGCTCAATAACGTTAATAAAGCAATGATTGTTTTGAACTGTCAAAATGAAAGCCATTACTACTGAAAGTGCGGATTTCACCAACGAAACTGAACGCACATCTAAGCCGCGTTTAAGAGCTGTCCGTGTCAAAATCGTTAAGATAGTCAATTGATTTAGGCGTGACTTTGCGGAAATCCAATATAAAATACAATAGACGTGGAATAGTTAAGCGGAATAGGTTACTAAATATATGTACATCTATTGGATTTTTTACATTTTAGGCATTTCTTTACATTTTTTATTATGGAATATTGACACTAACAGCTCTTGAACGCGTTTTAGAAATGCTGATCGCGTTCAGTTTCGTTGGTGAAATCTGCCGTTTGTGTGTTGTGCAATTACCGCGCTGTTAAAAGTCGCTTTAGAAATACAAAACGATAAAACCGATTGCCACCTGTCTAGGCCATCATCTCGAGAATAAAATATTGATAAACGTAATTTAGAAAGTAACAAGTTTCTGATGTAAAAAAACACTAATAATAATTTTACAAACGACCTTTTTGTATTTACTGGAATAAATCATGAATTTGCGTATCGTTACATAAACATAGAGTGTCGGAAATGTAAACGTAGCCGGATTCTATAACCGTGCTTCATAAAGCTTGACGATTGATAGCAAATAACATGGACCGGGTTAATAGCTACCTGATGGAAACGCTTTTAGTTAAGTACATCGGCTTTTATAATGCCGATATGTCTATGTTAGGGCTTATTCACTGATGTAAAAATGTTTGGGAATCCGACGAGCTAGCATCCCTTTTCATGCGTTTTTGAAGATAAGATAAGATAAGATAAGATAAGATAATATATTTATTTGCATAAAAAATGTATTGAATGATTGAAATATGAATGAATGTATGTGTATAATATATAAAAAATATGAATGAATGATTGAAAGTTTTAATATAGCTATATAATATTTTTCTGTCTGTGTAAGTAATTAAATCTAGGTAGCTGTACCTGCACCCTTAGTGCGTCATACACGATCAATCACAATCTGAATCGTTTTGAAACAGATTGCTAATGCATTGGATCAAAAGTTCGAAATTAAAATCTGCTCAACAACGTAAATAACGCAATGAGTGTTGTTGAACTGTCAAAATGAAACAGATTAGTCTTAATCGTTTGCGAAAATGTGTTCCGTAATTAGATAGCTACATACTAAAAATGTGGCTATAGTACTACCATATTTTGGCACTGAGTCGTTCTCTCCCGTCAGGCCCCCGCCCAAAGGGCGCAGTGTTCCATGCGTGCCTTGTGGGAGGTGGTGGGGCCCGCTAGGCATACCGGGCTAATACCAATCGAAAATGTGGTGAATGTACGAGTATCTGCCGACTCATGGTAAAGGAAGGACCCTTGGGGTTTTAGACGGTAAGAGTCCGATAAAATCGCCCGGTCTCCCTTGACGAATGGTACCCAGGATAATGACCTCTCTGAAAAAAAAGATACCACTGCCTAACCTTTCAGAAAATGAGGGCTTCCACTCAGAAAAAAGAAAATAAACGAACAATATCGGCTAATAAACAGTTGAGAGTCACCGTGTTTTTATTTCACGTTCAGTTCAGGCACCAAATATTCGTGTGCACTGAACCAACACATTGTTGTGTGCAGCTTGAATGGAGTATATTGCTCCATGCAGCTTGAATTGCCAATAGCTCCACTGAAGATTGACGAGCTAACAGCGTAGGCTTGAAAAATACAACAAAGATTAATGGCTAGCTGTGACTAACAGCTTTTAGGTTTTTTATTCTGTAAGTTTTTGATCCGTGTAGGTAGGTACGTATATTTTTGCTTAACTTGTTGCTACACTTATTGGTATAAGGATGCTTGACTTATCATGTTAGAAGTTTGCATAGTCGTATCGTTTCAGTAACGTTATTGTTATCAAATAAATGAGCAGGTGATAATTATTCGATAGCTTCTGAACCTTTTAAAACTGCAGCACCATGTGCCTGTCACTTATTAATTAGTCTTGTTGGCGAATGCATTAATGATAAAAATAAAGCTCCTGGACCCTGTTCCCGATACCGGTGGGCTACTATTTTTTATATTTTTAAATGTTTTATATATTTTTTATTCTAATATTTAAAAATATAATTTATATGTGTGAAAAGTGAAATAAAGAAAATAAAGCTCCACAAATGATCAACTGTGATTTGGTACAGTCCAATGAGGGGTTCATTGGACTGTACCAAATCTTTAAAATAATCAAGCTGATATAAAAACCTGCTAAGTTCATTAGTTCGTCTTTACGTACAGTGTGCCGCACGTCTGTGGTAACAAAACCAGTATACGCTGGCCTCTAATGAAACTCCGTACTGTGCTAGACCATCTCAAGCGCAAAATGTTTCCACAGTCGTGCACGCGACTGTACGTAAGTATATTTAACAACAACTGTAAAAAAAACATTTTTGACCAAAAAATACTCTTTTTACACGAATTGTGAGATTTTCAGCGATGGCGTCACGAGCATTTATCGCCAAGTGAACTCAAAGCTTTTCTGAGTCTATGTTACAATCATGCGCCTGTGTGCACTCAACCTGCGTGTGACCGATGGAGCGCGGCTAGCCGGCTTATTGGTTGATTCGCACGAATTTATTCGCCCGAAACGACAGTTTCCATGCACTGACAAATTAACTGCACTATTAATGTTAGCCATGCTTAATAGCTTTGTAGTCACTTTATCCGGTGGATAGACTGGATTTATAATACCTACATTTTTATATATTTTTTTCTCACTCCTTAGCTACAACCAACTTCACTTTTTAACCCCCGACGGAAAAAGAGGGGTGTTATTAAGTTTAACGTGTGTACCTATCTGTGTCTGTCTGTGCCTTCGTAGCTGCCATACGGCTGAACCGATTTTTTTTTTTTTAAGGTTTCTTGACCTTGTGTTCTTAGCTATAAAAAACAACGTTTATTAGATGCTTTGTTAATTTAACTTGTTTCACATACAACTTGGAAGTAAACATTTAAGTACTTCGTTTATCGCTTCGTAATTGGTTATTCTATCTTACATTGATAGGTATCCACTAGTATAACCCATCCATTATTATTCATAGAAATCATTAGCTCGTTGTTAACCTTTTCCCTCCATTTTGTCAAGTGAAAAGTGACAGCTGTCAATATCTTGACATACTACACATGACTTTTTGAATACCAGTGTTGAAAGTGAAAATATGATTAAAAGTTTGTATACCGTAGACTTAGGTAAGTATTTTTCACTGTGAAACACTAACCACTAATAGCACTATTCATGCTTTAAAGGAAAGGTTGGTTTGTAAATTATTCACGAACCTTTTAATCAAAATAAACTCGGTATTCACATTACGAACTGATTTTGCTGTTGAAATGAAATAAGTTCGTTTTAGGTTGTCCTTTTGTTTAAATGTCAGATTTTTATCGCTTATTTATTACCTACTAGCTTTCGCATCGCCCGCGTGGATTTCGGCACTTATCTCCCGGGAGGTAGGGAGTACTAAGAGGACTAACACAGGTCATGGTTTCATCGAATTCAGTTCTGTAGACGTGAGGTAACGCCAGACAGATACAGAGTTATTGCATTTTGTAATAATTATTACATAATATACAGTATACAGGGTGACTTGTAATTTTATTTACAAACATAGCAACAATGGTCTATCATACGTCCGTCCCATTTATTTATTTACCAGTCTTTGATTTTTTTATTTTGTTCTGCAATTTTACACACAATCACACTACTTATAAGTATGTAGTTCGTTATTATTATTATATAAAAACTTATTCTATTTTATTTTATTTATGTAGCTAGGCATACACACATTACATTATAAAACTGATTTTATTACTGTCAGCCAAGATGTTAGATGTTACACGTGATAATAAGCGACTACTGTAAGGCCCGCTCGTTTTTTTTTTACTCAGTAATTATTGCTGTAAGTAGGTAATTAATAGAAAGTAACTGTAGGTGTGAGTGTTGTGTGTGTGTGTGTAGTGTGTGTAGTTGTGTAGTAGTGTGTTGTGGGAGTGTGTTGTTTAGGTATGTTATGTACTTTCCCAGTATACCTAACCAAATGAGAACACAGAAACGTAGCTTGTTCTCAGAAATACAATTAATATTTCAGTAGAACCTAATTAGTTTCAAAATTACAGTATGCATAGAGGCGAAAAAACGGACATTCCTTTTGTATAACTCTGACATGCCCACGGCAAAATAACTATGACGTTAGTGCATCGCATTCATGGAATACTCACTTTGCTCTTGTTTAAAATTCACCCCGAAATTGGGGTGAACTAAAATAGTTTCTGGTGAGATAGAGGTCAAACGGTAGCCTAGCATAGATTAAAAGAAGTCTCTTCGATTCTGAAATATCCTTACTGAAGATGATTTGGTGATTTGAGACAGTAAAATAAATAAAGATACGATATAATCATAAATGAGTACAAAGGTAGCAAAATATTTCGTGTCGACACGATGAGTGAGTACTTTTTATGCATCTCTTTATCGCGTCACTAGAAAGCCAACCGAATGCATTACAGTTAGGACAGGCGGAAGGCACTTAAGGTTAAAAGAGCAGCATCAAGTTACTTATTCATACGTAACAAAGTGTCGACTAAAGGTGTGCACACACTAGCGGTGAGCGACTCTTATAAGACCTTTCATATCTGCGTGTAATTAAATACATAGTCGACCTCATTATTGCACCGTAAGGTTGGATGGCACGTGCACCTCGTAAAAGGTCTATTTGTCTAAGTGACAGCTAGATAGTTTCAACCTTAGTGCAGTTTGAATTTACTGGGTTTTTTTTTCTGAAACTGGCAAAGTACCTACGTTTCACGCTTTAACGGCTGAACGGATTTTGATGATCATGACCTGGGTTAGGACATAGAATACTTTTATCCCGGTAGTATGTTCCCGTGAGGTAGTTTCCAACCTCCACGCTGACGATGCTGCAGGTAATAGCTAGTTGTTCTATAAATAATTCAAGCTATTCCACGTGAGTGTAACCCCACCTTAAAATCATAACACCTCTTAAGGATTTTAGTTGAAATTGAAATTTAACTCAAGTTACCGTCTTGCGTAGATATTACTTTTACGTTAGCTCTCTGATATTACGGAAATTATATTTAGGATTCGAGTAGAATCAATTGGGTTTCGTAGGTACGTACCTACCGACTTGTTATGCTCTCAAGATATTGAGTCATTTGTATTCAACACCTATCAGAGTTATAAATAGAAGTGAGTGAATTGTTTAGTTACTTAACATCATCACGCCTTGTTCCCAAGGGTTGAGCAGAAGTGTAACTATAGTACCCCTACATATCACCAGTATTTTAAGTCCCATGTAATAGGGGGCGAGCCTATTGCCACCAACCGGGTACAAATCCAGAATTGGACTGATACTGAAACCTAATAACGCATTGCCGACATGGGAATCGAACCCAGGACCTGCTCAGCAGTAGCGCTTGCAACCAACTGAATTTGGTCTTTAGAAACTAGAATTTATTTGAACAATCAAACTAGCTTACCTGTAAGCGCTGTTTGATTGAGATTATTCCTGTTGTTGTCTCGTCCGAATATGATGAAGAATTACTAAGGTACCTTAGTAATTCTTCATCATCGAGGACGAGACAACAACAGGTATAATGTACGGTATAAATGGTGTTGGAACTTCCAAACCCATAAAACTAAAACCTGAACATTAAAATGACATGAATAAACAAAATCTCATGAGCGATAACAGCACCGACGCAAAATAATAAATAATTCAAGCGCACCTGTTTTCTCGGATCCATAAAATATCCCGTGAAATTATCGTTCCCGCCCTGCACACGTCAAGCTTGGGGTGGCCAAGGAAATTTAATATTAATGGCGAGTGTACAATCACGAGCATAAATACCTAACAGTTACGCAAAATTCATATTCGTAAGCTGAAGTGGCATTGAGCTGCCCATGTTTGACGAAGGACCAATAGCCGGCCCCCCAAGCTAAATGGATGGACCGACGACCTTAAAAAAGTAGGCTGGGAAAGGCCTATGTCCAGCAGTGGACTGTGATAAGTTGAGTTGATCAATTGATTGATGCAAAATTCAAAAGTGTTTTCTCGTGAAATTAAAATTGAAACTTTTAGAAAAGACCTATTTATTTATTTACTTATACTATGTTTGTAACGCCACAAAATATCAATCAATACCTCAGAAGAGTATCGCTCTATCGACAATGTAAGGTATTAATGCTCATGACTGTACGTAATGCCGTGATGACTGATCCTTCTACCGGTGCGCTGGGGTCTTCAATCTCCATTTGTTACCATCATTTTGATGTGAGAACGAATGGGTGGTTGGAGAGATGGTTCGTGTTTGTTTTTCTTGTTAATAAATTTTAAGATTGTATGATGGATGTGTTATTATTATATTATATTATATTAATTTAAGTAACAAACACGAAAACTCATTGATCGAATCAGAACATATTGGTAAATAGTCCGAGAAATTAAGGGTTTTATTATATTAAAAACGTTGCTTAAAGTTAAGTAATGATTGGCGACTGTTTAACCATAAATTTGTTTAAATTTCTTTGACGTTGGAACGTTACTTAACTCTAAGCAACGTTTTTAAATAACACAAAAACTTACACCTGTTCAACGCGTGTCTAATGTCAGTTTTATGTTGTGGTAATATGGTAAATGGTTAAACTAACCCACTACGTCAATTTGCCGTGCATACAACTGTCAAAGAATGGCGGTCTTCATTTGAGTATTCAGCTGCATCCGATTAGACTGAAAGCCGACCCCAACATAGTCGGGAAAACGCTGGGCTGATTGATTGTTCTGACTACTTATTGATGATTTGAATTTGTAACATACCAATGGTAACATTTTTATTGCCAAACTGGGCATATTAATAGATTCATAAGCTAATTTCACCTGTGACAGCTACTTCCATATGGGAGGGTCTCTTGTTACTCTTGTGTAGCGTGGACGATGGGCCTTAGCATTAGTGATCAGTGATTTTCAGAAGCTCGGTACAGCGACTGACAAGTGATCGCCAAAAACGCGATTCAGTTACTAAATCGCCGAGGTTTAGTACCTACACTGTCTGCTATAGCACTGCCTGTATGGTCCATGCTATCTAGAGAATTAGGAGGAAACGCGGTCACGTGGTCTTTGGCGTTCATTCCAACGTATTCCTCTGTTTACTTCATTGTTAAAGATACTAGTCCAAATATAAATGTCCCTATGTTTAATTTTTTTTATCTTAAATTATTCTTATGACACGAAAAAACAAAACAGAGAAATACGTTAGCAGAGAATGACCGCGTTTCCTCTTAACGTCCTAAGGAACTAGACAAAGTAATATTGTATCAGTGATAATGATGTTAGAAACGTCAAAAATGTATTGGATTGACATAATGTATGGTATCGAGAAGCTTATGTCAATCCAGTTGAATTGAAAGTCGTTGTAGAAATACGAAACGCGAACTTTGAAAGCGATTGCCACTTGTCTAGGCCCTCTGAATATTGATGCTTCATCATCAATTAACGCACACAAAGTTCGTGTGTTCTGTTTATTTCACGCGGGGATAAACACTGCCTGTGATAAAGTTACCAACTTTCTGACACAGTTTTAATAATTGAGTAGGATTTCAGACTATTCTTAGTTGACATCACCGAGTCCAAGACATCATCATCTGCCTAGCCTTTTCCCAACTATGTTGGGGTCGGCTTCCAGTCTAAACGGATGCAGCTGAATACCAGTATTTTACATGGAGCGACTGCCTATCGGACCTCCACAATCCAGTAACTGGGTAATACGATACCCCTTGGTAAGACTGGTTGTCAGACTTTCGGGCTTCTGACGACCCGTAACGACTGTCAAAGATCCACAACTGACAGCCGGGACCAACGGCTTAACGTACTGTCCGAGACACGGAGGAGTCTCGATATGTAAACTATGTAAAGATGGTCACCCATCCATGGACCAACCCCGGCAAGCGTAGCTTAACCCGACGAATCGATCCGTGCGGCTGTTATTACTTAGCCACGAGCTCCACCGAGTCCAAGACGACATCATTAATTATTATTTGTTAGGAGTAGGTACTTACCCATGTTTCACAATTTGATTTTGGTTGAAAAGTAAATCGATTGGAATATTTGCTGAACACACATACATACTCGTAGAACTTCCAGTATGTATATAAGTGTAAATAAGTCGCATATAAATACGGGCTAGGACTGCTCGCATCCTTCCCTGCATCTCTTGGGGGTGTTTATACTGAATCTAAGCCTTACATTCAACTTTGAAGAGATCCTTCCTGTCAAGTGTGTCTTTGTGTAAACCCTTTTTACTGCCTCCTCGCTTGTAATCACCTGTGGGCTCTTCAAAGGTGTACTAAACATTTGTATCCCACGACTGAAAACCATAAAAAAAACATCAATACTTTTCTAAAACAAGGAAGAACGATCATTATCTTACTTAAAATACTAACTTAGATCGCATCTGGACAAAATAAAAAGGACTTTATAGCAGGAGCGATAAAATACTATGTTGTGTAGAGACTCACTTGAAGAGAGGCATCACTCAAGCCGCAAGTTAATAATATTGGAAGGTATTATGTCCTCGGTGAAGTGACGAAGGTAACCGTTGGACCTTGAACATTGTAAAGGTCTGCATTTCTGCTCCTAGAAATACCGGATTAGAGAGTTTTATAAAGTTATATTGGAAAGCGTCATATTTTCATGAAATACAGTGGCTAAAGAGAATTGTACAATATGTGTCCAGAACGTCCGCACGTTCAAAGCAGGAAAGCTTCATTGAATTGAAATTCAGTCCTAACCAAAATCTGCATCATATTCCAAGTCCATAGTCAATATTGCCGATTCCGTTTTGTCTGAATCAATACGAAGCAGACATTGACCGAACATATTCTATTTCCATATTCATTTCATTCATACGGCTATTTTAGTTTGGATTGGACTACATCATCGCCCACGTTTATTGCAAGCGAAGTGATCAATGTTCATGCCTTCTCTCTATGAGGATTTTGGCCTGTAGTGGGATATCGACAGGATGGTATTAAAAAATTGTAAGAAAAAATAAATTAGAAAAAAAAAAATGTTAGGCCGAATTTTTACATAAATCGAGGTATTTACAACAACTACGTACACACGGCTACACATCAAGCTACACATTTCCAGTATCAGCTGACCTCGCATTGTACGGAAATCCTAAACAATGCGAGATCAGCATAAACTGGTAATGTAAAGCTTGATGTGTAGCCGTGTGTACAAACACTCCTTTGCAATGGCCCACACTAGCTTTTCAATGGTTATTATTATTTTAATAAGTACCTAGTAAGTAAAAAGTTACAAATTGAAAAAGGGATTATTATTGTTTTAAATAAGTTTCCTATTTGGAATTAACTTTTTTTCATACCCAGACTCTATATTAAGTGCCAGAAACATAGTTTGGCTAGCCTCTTTACAACTAAATGATTTCCAGTAATGTAGAAAAATCAAAACCGCCCGTTTTTTTTTGCGGGAAATGCTGCACATGGTTGATAAGTTGATATGTTTGTTGTTGCACTAACCAGTAGACCAATGTTGTCAAATCTATATTGTTTGTTTGTATGAACGCGCTAATCTCAGGAACTACTGGTTGGAATTGAAAAGTTATTTTATTTGTGTTGGATCGTCCATTTATCGAGGAAGGCTATAGGCTATATAACATCACGCTACGACCAATAGGAGCGGAGCATAAATGAAAAATGTTGCAAAATCGGGAAAAAATATTCCTTTTTGAGAGCTTCTGTTGCGTGCGCTGCATGTATGATGGAATTCTTCCTCTTTAAAAGTTCTAAAAAAAACGTCCGCGACAGCATATGTCTATCTTTTAAGATTGACTCACTATAATCATTTTTTATAGTAATCAAATTTGTTCGAAACTAATGCATCATTTGCGAAGGAGTTTTATCAACATAATATTAATTCTTATTCAAATAAATAGTTTTAACATCAAGGGTATTTATGTAGCAGCAAAATACTTTTCAATTCATTCGAATCGGACATTTAATTTTGAAGTAATCATGAATATAAAAATGCAATACGCAAACCGTTCGACGCACCCGCGACGTTCCATATGTTCGCGAGGAGGGGATGGGCACACGGGTAGTCCATGAACTGGAATAGGACATAGGATATATCCCTATCGACGGGATCGAGACCTACGCGGGTGAAACCGCGGGGCACAGCTAGTTAAATAATAATCATGGTTGCATCAATCAATTAGACCTCCAACTGCCATCAACGAAGAAGAAATCAACAGTTGAGCGGGCCCTTCGCAAGGTTTTTACGTTTTGACAAAACAACGAGATTTCTTTATTTTTCATAATAATCAAATATGTGTATTACATTATTTTTATAATGTAATACACATACAATTTCCAGAAGATATTTTCCAAATTATGGTGAAAACCGCATCAATATCCATTGTGAAGTTTAGAAGAAACAAGGCCTGAATTCCTCTTACGCTGATGTCGGTCGCGTACGCGTAGCAACGTAGTAGGTACGCGCCGCGGACGTCAGCGTCGCAATACGCGTCGGACGTACGCGACCGACATCAGCGTAAGAGGAATTCAGAACTAAGCGGTCGCACAGACAGACACGAAAAGCGACCTTATTTTATATAATTCATAGATGTTAATAACATGAAGCTTTTAGTTATTTTATTTTTGATACAATATATTAGGTATCGAATGTTTGACGTCTGTACCTAGGAAGGTACTTAATTGAATTAATGATACTTTAACGTTCTTAAAAATACGGGAATTGCCTCTCTGCTAGTTTTAAAAACCGCATCTATTTTATGCTGAAACCGAAGTTTTCAAAATTCGAAGTCAATATTTTTATTGGTGTCTGCAACGTGAATGAATGAAGCAGAGATTGGTCGAAAGCAATCAGTTTCCATCAGCTGTCAGGCGCAGGTCGGGATAGCCTAGTGCTTATGTTCCGTACGACCGACGGGACTGATGGCCGATGCTGGCCGATTTTGTTCGGAAGGAGATTGGATTTGTAATAGTTTGACAGCTGAAGATAAATTTGTGTTTCTAGACCAGTATTTTTATTTGTTTCAGCTGAATATTGAACTGTGATAGTGGTGGCTCAGTGGAAATGGTTCCCATTTCATTGTATCAATAGTACCTAATGGTAGCTCCAATAAAACATCTTCAAGTGAACACCTATGATGGCATATAATACCTGCTCCATACAAGGTTAATTGATCTAGCCCCTAGGTAATCGACGAATTGCCATTTACATACAGATAATTTGGGAGCTTGCATAAATTAAGGAAGCGCCTAGGTAGTAATATTTCAGGCATTTCACAAACGACCCGGTTTGATCGTAACTAAACCACACAGGCTCCTAGCATTCTAATCTTAGTTCAAGGAAGCTCGCGACCCGCCAATATTAATTAAAATTCTATTTTCTACACATTATTAGCTTGCTGTATTTAGGTTAGGAAGGTAAAATAAAAATACAATGCAAAGAGTAGCACACCTGGCGTAAATTTGGCGACGTAAATTCGGCGTGCTTATTTTTTTCTATGTCAATTTACGTGACGTAAGTTATGCCTAATTTATGCAGAAGTGTTGGTACGTACATTACGCCCCTTTTTACCGACTTCAAAAAAGGAGGAGGTACTACGTTCGGATGATTGTTTTTTTTTTTTTTTTTTTTTTATGTATGTTCACCGATTACTCCGCCGTTTGTGAACCGATTTTGAAAATTCTTTTTTAGTTCAAAAGGGTATACTCCCGAGATGGTCCCATATAAATTTTATTAAGTTTTCTTGCGTAGTTTTTGAGCTAGCTTCAATATTACGTATTTTTCCCACAGTCTATGTAGACGATATAATTATTAGACTCCTTCACTGTTATTTACATAGCAGGTAGTAACTTGTGTGGGGTAGGTACCACCACTAAAAAGTGAAAAATTAAAACTTTTTACAAAAAAAAACAACCGACTTCAAAAAAAACCCTAAAAAAGTGAAAAATAACTTTAATTTCGGAAGTCGGTGGCAAAAAACGAAAATTAAAAAGCAAAGACACCGACTTCCGAAATTAAAGTTATTTTTCACTTTTTTAGGGTTTTTTTTGAAGTCGGTTGTTTTTTTTTGTAAAAAGTTTTAATCATACGGTCCAGCTGGATAGATAAGATGTCACATTATGTATGAAAGATTTCACTCGTATCGACTCAATTTAGGTACCCGTCTCACCCATTCATTCGCTACAGGGTATCCGGTACCGGCTAGCCGGTAACCGGAGCGTGTGAGTAGGTACGTACGGGCCATGGGACACAGTGCACCGACTCGTACGAACATTGTCGGTGGACGTGACCTACAAACAACAAAGTATTGCAAATGCAAAATGCACACATTAGTACATAGGTGGACCATCTGCTGCATACCTACGAGACCTCACTGAAACGGAAAAGTAGAACAGCTGTTTATTATTTTGTACAAGAGATAAATTCATGCTCAACTTTACAGAATATCTCTATAGATTTTAATAAAATAATACCGAAGCCACAATCAAAAGCTAGGAAACTATAAATAAGCACTTATTTTTTCGTGTTACACTATGCATGCTCGCAGGAGAGTTCGTGGCTAAGTAATAACATCCGTACGGGTCGATCCATCAGGTTAAGCTACGCTTGCCGGTGTTGGTCCGTAGATGGGTCACTATCTTTACCTATCGAGACTCCTCCGTGTCTCGGAGAGCACGTTAAGTCGTTGGTCGCGGTTGTCATTCGTGGATCTATGACAGTCGTTACGGGTCGTCAGAATCCGAAAGTCTGACAAATAGTGAAACCATTATGTCTTAAAAGTTAGGTTTTATCGCCCAAACTGTGATAAAATGTGTGACTCAAGCCATGTCACAGTAGGCTGTGCTCGGCGGGCTGCGTGAGTGGCGCTGAGGGAACCACGCGGCTGGGGTTATATCGAAGCTTGTAACGAAATCATAGCAAGATCTTATTCGACGCCAACACCATCTAGGGAAGAAATACCTAGAAGCTTTTCCCAAGGGTTAAAATGAATTAAAATGTTCAAACGAGTGTGTACACGTTTATACAGTATACCAAAGGTTATGAATTTATGATGAATAAAACATTATATTTGCAAAGTTTTATAAGAGAAAATGAAAAAATACCCAGTAGCCTGTTTGGTAATTTGTGCTTAGATCACTTAAAATGTCTCGCAATTCACAAAAACGGCATTAAAAAACAAGTTTAATGAATAAATGAACCTTATGTGTAATAAAATAAGTGTGAGAGTAAAACGTAAACAGTTACACACCTTTTATTTAATTTTATTTGGTAGCTTAGGAGTTGCAACGACAACAACGCTCCTAGCGGACGGAGAGAGAAACTTGTCCATAGAATGGAATTTCATTCCTAAGTACCCGGTGTTTTAAAGTAAGTTATTTTACTGACGAAGTTGTGAAATCTTTCGTTTACTACTTCGACCTACCTGTATATTTAAGTAGTTGTTAACTTTAGAGCACCTCAGGTACTTCTTATTAATAAGTAATTAAAACTACCTCTATCTAAGTTCGGAACTTGATCCCATGGGCTGCTCGTGATTTATATTGTATAGGGCAGGTGACTGGGACAGTCACGTTAATAAAGGAAACATTGTTTACACCGGAAATATTGTGAAAGTCAATGATTTGTAAAAGAGTAACCGTGGAGTTTCTTGCCAGCTCTTCTCCATAGTAAACGACCAATTAGAACCGTGCACCTACCTTTGAACGTTTAATAAGTGCCCATGTCCATAGGTTTGTGTAATGAAATATTTTGAATTTCAATTTGAACAACAACGTACTTATACATATTTTAGTCAGACGACGAAGTACTTTAAAAGTATACGAGTAATACACGCGCAGATGAAAGTGGCTCTATCTCAGATATTTAACCGTCTCTTGTATAAATAGATATCCTACAGACAATGTATCTGTGAACACAGATCAATAGATTCGTAGAAAATAAACAGTAGATATTTTTCTCTGGCGTAATGCGTTCTGTGCTGTATAAATATACCGTAAAGTATGGGCCACGAAAACTGGGACTTTTCTTTTTTCTATTGCGATATAGGGTTTCGTAGCCAGACGACGAAAACAGAACTCTTATAATTGCATAATTTCCGTCAGTCCGTCTGTCCGTCTCTCCGTCTGTCTCACTTGCATTTTACTCGAAGAATATTTGCACCATGTCGATGATAATTGGAAAGAAAGTGTAGATACTTTGAGTACCGCTTAACAATTAAATGGTGCAGTGAAATTACGAAAAAAAAAATTGGTAGCACTCTCTATGGTTACCGAGGGATGGAAAAAGCCTGTGTTCTTGGATCCCATAATTATTTATTTATTTATAACTTATTGTACACCACAAAAATATATAACAAAAGGAAAAAACACTACATACTATACAATGGGCGGCGGATCCCATAATTAACAAGAATACGATGTGTCTAAGTGAATTTTCTAAACATATTAAATAATAAATGTCAATCGTGTTTGAGAAATGAGATATTTTCAGTTACAAATTGCAGAAATGACGTTGATGAAAATCAAAGTTTTTTCGAGAAATATATATAAAAATCAAACTTTTTAATCCATACTAATATTATTAATTCGAAAGTAACTCTGTCTGTCTGTCTGTATGTTACCTTTTCACGCCTAAACCACTGAACGGATTTCGATAAAATTTGGCAAGGAGGTAGATGGCATCCCGGGGAAGGACATAGGCTACTTTTTATCGACAAACCACGCGGGCGAAGCCGCGGGCGCAAGCTAGTGGTTGAATAAATCAATACTGTGTTGGCGAAAAATATTCATACTAACTACGGAACCCTTCAATGTGCGGTACGACACGTTTTTGCACAAAAATGCAAAGCGCTGCTTAAATTTTTTAACAATTTATAACCAAGTGTCTACGAATTTAAGCTGACTGCCGCACTTAACCAATATTTTAATAAGTGGAGGTTTACAATAAAAAATAATATAACAATTTCATTTTATAAATCAGCTGCTAAAACATCAATACTTTCGTGAAAACCTTTTTTAATCGGAGTATCAACTAAATAGAAACAATATTTAAATCTTGAATAGAAAAACGTGTGTGTACAAAGAGCCTTATTCTACTAAATTTTCTCAGTTGGGAAATAAACTGTGTTCGTTCGCTGTATTTGTTCCTCTCCGCTAACTTTCAAGCCGTCCACCACCTCGTGTGAACTCATTATACCTCTTTGTCAGTGTCGGTTGCAGCTCATTTCTGAACTGAGCTTGACATATCGGTTCGGACCGCGACATTACACGAGAATTGCATAACTTTGTGTTACACTTATACCTCGCCCTGAATTTCTTTACACGATTTCGGAAAGCACTTTTACCTAAGGGAATAAAACCGTAGAACGTAGATACTAATATTATCTTATTTGCATAACTAGAACAGCTAATTAATAAATCATAATTATTCGTTACTTAAATAAATAGATCTATATTTGGAAAGGCACTAGTCGCAACCCTTGTCTTTTTGCACTTGCACAAATATTAAATAATAAGGAAATACAGTGAAAAAACCAAAAGCCATGAAGATGGAAGGTGTGTGTGTGTGTGCGTGTGACTGAGGCAAAGTCGTATATTTCTATATCTAATTATTATTTATACATACACTTTATAATTAAATTCGATTTTCGCTGAGTGACCGCGTTGTTCTGCTAAGCTACGCAACAAATTTTGATGCGGTCTCCATCACATTTAGAGAATTTATTCCGGAATCGATAATAAATAGTATTACACCAATATTAAGAAGTCTCGATACTGTGTCTAGTCGTATAAACCGTGCGAAGTAGAGGCAGGGTTAGAAATTAAATCTGTAATTGCCAATCCATTTCCAGAAAGCGTGGTGATTAATCCAAATGCCTTCTCAGATTACAGAAGAGTCCTTTGCTCTCTAGTAGGGTAGTAATAAACTAACGATGACATTTTTATAGTTGCACGAAGAATGACTTTTCCCTTCTCTGTTGGGATAGCAAGAACGCTATATTCCGAACACCATTTACAACACATAAAATATCACAGTTACGACTTTTAAAGTAACAACTATAGGGAAGTTTTAACAACTTTTTCATGTCCCTTTTCCCGAAGTAACTTCTATAACGAAACGACGACCTGTTATTACAGTTTATACGGCCTATTACGAATAAAGAAACTACTATCCTGCCCTACAACTACTCCTGAACGGAATTTCCAAGGAAATTTCAACTTAATACTTAGAGCATAGAGGTGCTTTTAGGTAGGTAAGAGCTGTATTTATAACGATTTAATGGTAATAAGGGCGTAACTATGATGATAAGATAAACTTTTTTATATACCCTGTTGAGTTATGGACTGGTTTGCAATGTTGATGTTTTTTTTGTTTTTGTTTGATTCTTTACCCGATATAGATCATAATATGCCATTTATATTTGAAGTTAATAAACTTTCCATTATAAAAAACGTTAAAGGAACTGCTGTGCCGAAGCAAATCTCCACTGAAAGCAATCGACTCCCGAATCAAAACCAGATCACCTACACCGCTGCCTACCCCCTCACCTCATAAAACAAGATAAACTAAAGGCTGCCCCTACAAGAGAACACGAAATTTATTACCGACGACGGCCACAGTTTCTCAACGTTCCACTCACTTCAGAACTTGGACTTTTTCAAACATATTCTCGCTCGAAAACATTGCGAGCTCTACAAAAAACGTTTCGCTTGCAAAATATTTATTTCGACGCCAACAGTTGGATTTGTTTAAGAGCGAATTGATAGATTGCTTTACACGATTCCCGGAGGTACGAGGTGTAGTTTCGCTTAACATTTTCCAGGCTATTCTTATGTCTTTGACATCTGATCTTAGTGGAATATCCGTGTTCTGGTTTTCCTCTTGTTTAGTTGTGTAGACTTTGCTTTGTGACAGATAACGAATATAGGATGTCAACGCTATAGAATGTAAAAATATAAAGTAATTGCTTTATACGGTGAAAATAATGGTAATGAAAAAAAAATCATAATACCTTCTATATAGTTAGTTCAGTTATTATGCAAAGTTTCATGATCTAATTTGAAGTATTTTTGAATACCAGCGGTTTATAGTTCGGTCTAGAGGTAACATTGGATTTTTATTCTATAGAGAAAATTTTATGTAATCGTGTTTTCGCCAAACATAAATAAAAAATACCCTAGCATAAATCCTCAACTTTAACATAATATTTATTTCAAAATTAATGCTGCACGCTGCAGTATTTTCGGCATATCGGAGGATCATGCTAAGCAATTTGAGGTAGGGTAGGGCCTTAATTCTCACTGCATGGTAAAGCGTCGTTATTACTGCAATGCATTTAGAAAGACGCTAGCTAGCATCGGTTTGCAAAGTCATAAAGTTTTAAAGTATCTGCTAGACAAAGACAGCACTATCATAAACTCACGCACTGACTTATTAGTACTACTTGTAACAATGTTAGGACTATTGTAATATCGTATACTTTTACAATCTTTGTAAATATGTGAGCACCATGTATCTGGTAATTAACCTTGGAAGCTGCGAGCTGCACGCTATCGAAACTTAGTTAATTTATTCATTATTGCTCCATTTATAATTCTTTTTACCTTTCGTAGTACAGTAATCTTATTGTAGGTGCATCGTCTTCACATATAATTATATAATTAATGTATACAAAATATTGTAAAACATTTTTAAAAGAGTAACGATGGAGTTTCTTGCCCATTCGTCTCCATACGAAAACTACCTTTTGGAAGGGGCAACTAGAATCAATTCTATTTCTTTGTTTGACGTTCAAAAGTGCCATATATGTGCCTATTTGAAATAAATTATTTGACTTTGACTTTGACTTTGATAGAAGTGACGTCACGACTATGTAACTTCATAATAACGCCATACAGTGCGACAATCCCTTCCAAAAACTTTTAAGGCGTGTAGCTTCTCCATATTTCCATCGATTTTACAGATTTTTTCGATTAACTAATTTTACTATAATTTTCTTTGACACTTCGTTATTAGTTCAAACATTTCTAATATTAGTTATCATCCCTGTTACATAGGAATCAGGCGAATCGCTGCGATCTGTCGAATCGCTATCGATTTGACGGCTTTGCCGCTGCGGTTTGCGGTTGCGGTCAGATTCGGAAGAGCGCCTTAAATTTTCACCATTTTTTCTGTGTTCTATTTAAGTAATTCCCTCCATAAGTCATAGATATTTTTGACATCTCCCTTATTTAAATTGACGCATTCTTTCCCGCCTGAGTTTGGGAGCCGCTGCCCGCAGCGTCAACAAGTCTATAGAATCTGTATACATAATAACTGTGGGACACAACTCAGTATTCATACGATTCGTCGATACGTCGAAGATTTTATTACGAGGTAGATCGACGTGGGGATATTATGTATCTCTCGTCGACCTTCCGAATGAGTTTCTATGCTTATATAATGTAAGGAATCAAGTTTATGACTTTGCTATTATACCCATTTGGGTGTTTTTCATAAAACAAACTTAAATTCGAAAAAGCTGGTGGCACCACTTCACCTTTAGCCAACTCATTGAGCATTTTCAGTCATGACTGGAGCATTAGGAGTACTTATGTAAGTCATGAAAACGTGAATGAAGCCAAATGATGATGATTTTTCATAGAAAATGTACCACAGCGCTGTCGAGGACTTTTCAGTTATTAAAATAAAATAAATACTTTTTTAAAGCCAAGCCGTTTCTACGTAGCTCTCGGAAAACCATACGAAACGAAAGGAATTGTGAGTACACTCCTACCAACTTATCTGTGAAATGGCGAAAATTGGACCTACGGCCGTTGAAATGTCATTCGATTGTCAGTGACTACTACATTCAGTGCACAATAAAATTATTATTATAATTAGAATGTAGATGAATTCATTCATTCTGATGTTATTAATTTGTATAATCAATCAATTAGCAACACTGAATCGACGGTGCCGTCCTCTGTCAGTTCACAGATAAGTTGGTAGGACTGTAATGACAAATCATTGCATTTGCCTTTTTTCCTATAGTGATTATTAGCTTACAGTCCAACAAGATGTCAATAAAAGGATAAGAGTTTACGCAAAGATTGGTAACCCATCCGAGGATTAATCATGACACGTTTTGCTTAGCTTCGCCTACTAACTTGCTAACAACGAAACATCAATATCGAAGGTACCTTTTCTAGTAAAAATGAAGGGAGACTTTTCTCCATTTCTTACGCCTAACTTGGCCTATTTCTCTGTTAGGTGGCATAAACATAGGCACATGTTTTTTTTAAGTACATACATGATTATGACATATCTTGCTTATATTGATTTAGTTACGTAACGTATATTATATTAATATCTGGGTATAGTTTGTGTCAGCCATACGAGTAGTCAAAACCATCTGTTTGTTATTAATAGCAACTGAAAAAATATTATACGGAATATTATGTTTAATAATATTACATTACAAGATCATTAATTTAACTTTATGAAATGGATAATTTTGTTATTATGTACAATTCATATTATTGACGAAATGAAATGATGAAATCATTTCATAAGTTTCCACTCTGGAAATCATACCCCGAGCTCTAGGACACAAACTTTGGTCTCACTAGCAAATAATACTTTGTAACTGAGGACTTAGGTAATATTTTAAGCTACTCATGTTGTCTCAACCTGTGTTGAACTCATGTTTACTCTGGATAATAAACTTTTCTATTAAAAAAATGTAAAACATTCATCTTAAACATTCAACTTTAAAAACAAGAATACTGTGCATTTTTGTAATGCACAGTATTCTTGTTTTTAAAGTTGATTGTTCATTATAATTATTTCTTTAGCGGCTTTTCTTTAAGATAACTTGGTAAAATTCTGTCGTCGTTGTTAAGAAAAATGGAAAATTCACCGCCGTGAAAGAAACTTTTAGGCGCAATCTTTTCCTTTCAAAGTTTTTAAAAGGGAAAAGGCACGTAATTGGATGAGTTCGTTACAGCGTTTCGATACGATATTGATTTCCGATATTTTCGAGAATTTTCTAAGATTTCAGATGGTAAAGAAAAAGTGTAGGTAAGTACAGGAAGGTGATTTTCACGCATCACGCATTCGTGATCATCGTTCGATTCTTACTTTTGTCACGAGAAAATCAAGTTGGCATGTCGATTCCAGCATTTTTCGCAGGAAACCCACGCGACATGTCCATGCGACCTTGTGACATGCAAAGAGTGGTTGGAACCGGTCGACACATACTGATCGTTCACTATAACTTGTCTTTTGCCGTCATGTTGGCACCATTACTTGTCAAGCTTAGTTTCAATACTAATAGAGTTCAAAATGGTGACTGATGGAACAGTACTACCAATCGCGTCACGGCTCAAGCTATAAGTATCGCACTGTACGTCTATGACGTCATGTCGACCGTCATACCAACGTCAAACGTCATTCGTTACCTATTGTGTCAATTGAAGTGTCTTTAGAACGTAAGAAAATAATAGGTCTTTACCTATGAAATTGCCGTTCTGCAGTACTGGCCATTTCAAATCAAAATAATTTTTGTTTGGCTAAGAATTCTAATTTCAAATTAATTTTATTTTAAAAACATGGAATTCTTTTTTCAAAAGAAGTCATTTGTTTAATGATTAGTGTTACATTTTCATCGCATTTCAATCTTTTTCGTCATCATGGATACGTTAAAAATTCGAGTAATTATGGAATATGAGTACCGTCGTGGCAGCAACGCGGCACAAGCGGCACGCAACATCAACGACGTTTACGGAGCTAACACTACAAACCAACGCACCACCTGTTATTGGTTTGCTCGCTTCCGTTCTGGAAATTTCGACCTGAAAAATGAACCTCGCGGTCGTCCGAAGACTTTGGTCGACAATGACGAATTTAAGGTGATTGTGGAAGCATGATACACAATCTACGGCTGAATTAGCAGCAGCTTTCGACGTTAGCGTCAAAACAATATTGGTCCATTTGCGTCAAATTGGCAAGGTAAAAAAGCTTGACAAATGGGTGCCCAACTGCCTAGAAAATCGGCATTTCGATGCAGTGAAGCACTGAAATAGCACGAGGAACGATAGAGCGTTGCAAGCACGACCTAAAGGGAGATTTCAGTGCTTATTATAAGACAGAGTCCTTCATTACAATCCCAATAAAGCAACAAAAATTATAAACGCATGTTGTGTACTAGACAATAATAATTATGTATATGTGTGGCTAACAATAAAATTATGATGACGCAATTTAACCAGGTGCTTTCTTCTTCATAATAGTCAATGTCTTCTGTTGTGAATGTTTCTTAAACCATTGGGAAAATAACTAAAAAGTAACAATACAAATCTTTTTCATGTTACGTAAGTACGTAACATGAAAAAGATTTGTATTGTTACTGACTAGTGTAGGAAAACATACGTAAGTACGTATGTTTTCCTACACTAGTCAGTAACATTAGCCGGTAACTGAGCCACTGCAAGGATGCAGAAATGTTTTGCTAAATCTACATTTACTCATGGATTTAGAGTTGTAGATCGGAACATTTAAAAAACGAGATAAAAAAAAAATCTTATAGTGATAGTCAGACTTGCTGAACTAGAGAAATTACAAAATATGAAGTACAATAAATGGTAGTTCATGTATTAATTATTGAGGCTGTTAAAGGAGTATGCGGGTAAGTAGCAGGGCCGTAGCCAGGAATACCAAATAGTAACCAACCTTTTTTAGAAGAAATAAAGTATTTCTTGTTATTTTTAACAGCATTTTTTGTTCTTTTAGCTGATGTTACATTCTAAACTTAGTTCTTATCAATTTCAATAAAGCCCAGTTTCTCTCTTCCGGCCATTTTGAAACCACAGGGACACATGGGACAGCTATGAAGAATATAGGATGCAAGAGCGAGCGAAGCGAGCTCGAAATTTTTTGCATGTCGCTTCGAATAAGCTAGGTCTGTATTCTTTCTCTTTCATCGTTCATACAGAAATAGAAGTAAGATTATCGACTTATGCACAAAAGTTAAGGATGCTGAAAATTTTGGCACCCCGCCTGTGATAGGTAGGAATTCTGCTAAAGTTGGTTTTAAATTGAGTTTCTGCTTTTGCATGCTCGAGTGTCAAACGATTCCTCCCTTTCCGTCCCGTATTGCAGCCACAAAAGAAAATAACTTTTGAAGATTCGCAAAGTCTTATTTTATTTGAAAATATTGTGCCATTTTTGGAGCGGCGCGGTCTTGTCTTTGTTTTACACTGCTGCCTTCACTACTTCTTTGATTTTACACACTTCTTCATAGAGGTGATCCATGTCGAAGAATGTTTCAAATGTTGGATTTTCAATCACGTTAACCATTGACGCGTAAGTGAATGAGTCGTCCTGGACATGTATCGATTTATCGGTACATTTAGTGTCCCGATCAGGTGCTAATCGGGACGCGTCCCCAGACCCCTGAAAATCGGGTCGTCCCGCGCAAGTCGAGACACCTGGCAACACTATTCATTATCTATCCATTTCTACTTCATCTGCATCTACCTTTGCACATGGGTAGACCATGACCTGAAAAAGGAGATACTAAGCTACTTTTCATCCTGGTCCGCAGACCAAGTCGCAGGAAATAGCTAGTTGTTAATAATTGATAAAGAGAATTTCAGAAATGATTAATGGTATCCATACAAGAGAATTTGTCAACGTACTTTCTTATCGTCACAGAGTTAAGCACCCCCTCCCTTTACCACCCTTATTTAATCATCGTTTGAGTAGCTGTATGAATTTTGATAGCATACACCAGGATATTAGAAGCAAGGAAGATTAAGGTAAAGACTGGGGAAAAAGGGTAACTATGCTAAAACAGCCAAAAATCCAAATCTACGGTAGAGTCTGGACCAAAATCGTATTTTACTTTTTTCTCAATTTTTCCTACTTTAGGCGCAGGACATACACAAGTGGTGAGTGGCGCGGGCGTAGCGAAGGTGAAGCGTGGGCGTTGCGCCAGTCCTTTCATACTAGATACAAAATCTATCGGAGCGACGAGGCGCGGAACATTCGAAAGGGTGAGAGGAGTTACCTAGTTGTTATGTCACAATCTGAACAACGCGTAACAACGCAATTAACGTGGCCACCTACTAGGTTCAAACTATGATATGGACAGTCAATACGAAAAGAAAAAGAAGACTACTTTACAATTCTCCCATGACCTTGACATGAAATCCCATGACCTCAAACTCAGTGTTATAAGGTATAAGGCCCTATTAAGAAGAAATTTTCTTTACATCCGTACATTTTGGCCATATCGAAGCGACACTAGCACAATGTTCTAGTAAGGTATGAACACCGTTTCTGAGCTCTTATTCTACACGCCAAGTGTAATTTCTGAGAGCGATCTGTGAAAGTATATTGTTGCGCGCTTTTTAAGGGGGTAAGCAGTAATTGAAGCAGAGTGTGTCGGTTATCCTCAAGGTCTTTCTTATAAGAGGAAAACTGGGAGGGTTTACTCTAAAGCTGATTTTGTATGGATGGATATTATGATGTGCTAGCAGTTCTACTTAGTAGGAATAAGTCAATCTTTCTCTCAAAAAGATTATAAATGATTCTAAATATTCAATACTTGCCCTCATCGATTCATTCGTCAGAACAGAACATTGTTATTCATAAAAAGCCAGTTGAGAAATTATAAACACTGTAGAATTGAAATAATTAAAATTTTTTTCATGTCTTGTTTATTGCTTCGACAAAGTGTTACTGTTAATGTTTGGTTGAGCGCACTGTTAACTGTTAATATGATTGTTTATTTTATTTACTATTTTATTTTGTATGCCCAACGGGCTGATCACAGCATGAACTTATCCTATATTGTATGTAAGACCTATGTTATTTTACCTGTGTATCACAAATAAACTCTTTGATTTGATTTGATTTGATTTGTAATACAACACGAATACCGCACACATTGTTTACCAATTTCGTCCACAGGCATTTAAATCGGATACACAAAACAAACCACATGGAAAACCTAGCGCAGATAATGTGACATTATCACACAACACGTCATTCGCAGGACGGTGGACCATTTCACAGAAATTCAGTATAGTCGACCTCGTAATTGCTTCACCACCCTAAGGTTGAATGTCGACTATACTGAATTTCTTTATAAATGTCTACGTCATAAAGTGACATGGTCGATTTGTGTATGTGACAGTTAGATAGTTCCGCTGTGTCCACGATTCTACCTGTGCTGTTAGGATTTCATTTTTTGTGTAAAATAATACTAATAAGCAGGCGTCGGGCCACGCACTATGAAAGGTTCCGTAGTTGGGATGAATATATCCCCAGAACAAACGTAACATTATACCTAGTTGAAAAACAGGTTCTCTGGTTGCTCGACATTACTCGTTAGCTTGTAAATCCTACTTAGCTGTGATAGTACCTAGTTCCTCTTAACTTAGTTATGTTACATTATACACTTTATGTTTATGGGAGATACCCTAAAAAGATTTTATTTTACCACTTTGTCGAGGTGATTATTAATATGTACGTATATAGCCATACCAAAATACAGCTTTCTAGTACTAGGAGTCTCTTACAGACAGATGGATGGACATTGCGGGTTACTTGTTGACTACGGAACCCTAAAACTGGAAAAATCGGAAACTACCACTATGATTAAAATTTTATTATAATACTACTATTAATCTTGCGATCTATTTTGCCTGTAATTTCAACTATATTTGACACTTTATCAACAGATTTACATCAATCAAATAGCCATTTGCATTGTCGATGTCGAACACAACGTAAGGTGGACTATTTATTAATACTGACTACATATTTCAATAGGTGCTCTCAATATTTCCACTATTTCGAAATAGTATCGCTTAATTTTCGCTTCTGTAAATTCAGATGGATTTAATTTTTAGTTAGAAACTATTTGCTTTTCAGTACTGTGTTTACATTGCAATAAAATGGTTCGATGAAATAAATGAAACATGAATGTACAAACCTGAACTTGTTTTGCAAACATTCGTTATGCAAGCGTTAGCTACGCAGCGAATATTCATTCGCGAAACGAACATTTCGGTGATTAAGTGAATACAAACACGAAAAAATACAATCCCTTCACAGATGTTACCTCTTATTTTTAATAAGGTTGCTGGTGAGTGGTTGCTTGGGTTTCAGTCATAGGTAAAATACCTGTGAAAGGACTGTGGGGGTGCTCGCGAACGTATTCTATGTTCGTTACGTAAAAAAGCGCGCGGAGCAAATGCTCGCTCGGTGAGTACCGTCCATAAAACGTAAGTTTTTGAACGATTTGATTAATCGACAAAAATAAGTTTTTGAACGATTCGAATAACCGCTTTCTCTGCTTCGTTTTCCGTAAAGGCGGCATGAAGTAGTAAGAACTTTTCTCTTCATTACAACATAAGCTGTGAATATTTTTGGCAAGTGCCTAAGAAATAATATTTTCACAATTAGCTTTCGACTTCCTAACTTGAGAGAAAACTAGGTGAGGTATGGGCAAATAAATATATCAGGCAATTGGTTACTGTACAACTTTAAATGTACACGATACCTATAACCAATCTGCCTAGCCTTTTCTCAACTATGTTGAAGTTGGCTTCCCGTCTAAACGGATGCAGCTGAATACCAGTGTTTTACATTCTGCGCCTATCTGACCTCCACAACCCAGTTACTCCACAAACCGGGTAACTTATTTACTTACAAGTTGGTAATAAACCTCGAATCGTTCAAAGTTTTTTAATGATAACGAATTATGAAAGATCGGATCTCTATCTGACACAATATAATATTATCCACTTCTGCTGTACAAGAAAGCAGAAGTGGATAATATTCTGGCAAAATGGTGAGATGAAAAAGACCCCTTACAGTTCCGTTCAATCCCTATGGGAATACGAAGGGTGCCGACAAGTAATTAAATAAATTAATGATCAAATTGGACATTTCAACAAGTAATCTGATTGTTTGGAGCCTCCTAGAGATATTGCCTTATAAAAAGTGTTTTTATTTGCTAGTTATAAATACTCTTCGTCTTTCTTAGTATCAGTACGAGTCACGAGCGTAACGAAAGTAGCTCATTCAGTGGTAAAAAGATGATAAAGAGAAAGATGTTATCTCATGGCCACGAGATACACGCTCAAGCGACACTGCGGAAAAAGACATTTTAAAAGTCTACCGGGAACAAAGCGAAAAGAAGCTAAGTTAAGTAAGAAGAAGAAGTAAGCCGTGTGCTAAGCGAAACACAAACGGTATGAAAAGACGCGGTGGAAAACTGAACGAACTTAGCTTCGTTTCGCTCCATTCCTAGTGTGACCTGCGCTTTACTGGAGCGACGGATAGAAACAAGTAACGCGCGCGTTTCGCTTGACACAAGTCCCATCGCTCAAGGCCGTGAACGGGGCCTTAAGTGCCTGCTACACGGTCGCCAACCGCGTCCCGACAGAGGTGACCTTGGTGGTTTACAACCGTGTAGATGGTGGTTTACTACCAAATTTGAAACAGCCCTGGCGGTCGCCAACCATGATCATCTCTGTCGGGGACGCGGTTGGCAACCGTGTAGCAGGCACTTTAGGTGCTAAGCGGCTGCTCATACAGCACCGGGTGTACTTAAGAATCGTACCATAAAAGTTTATCTTAATGCACGTCTTTCACTGCACTCGATTCCGATTAGTATTGTAAAGAGCTAGAACTAGGCAATGAAGATAATATAAGTTCAACAGTTTTATTGAATGCCGGGACCACCAACCACGTCCGTTTCTACAGCGCTCCATTAGGGGGCCCAATTTAAATTATGTCCTATATGAACATCAGACTCAAAATTTATAATTTATTTAAAAAAAAATTGAATTTATATTTGTTTTTTCAGGTATGTATCTATGTAGATATAAAAATATTATTCATTATTTTCAAGTTACATGTATTATCTTATGTTGCACCTGCCATGTCTGTCTCTGCATCACCCTAAGGTTGACTGGTAGAAAATGCCTCAGGCATTAAGTCCACCTTTGTACAGTAGTTTTTTACTTGTGCATAAAGTTTTAATAAATAAATGAAACTCGCTTTTTTCCATAAGAATAGGCAGAAACTATCGAATTTGCAGTTGAACATGCATTTTGAATAAAAGGTATACACAAGATACATTTCCGAAGGGTTAGACGGAGGTGTAACTAACTAACTACAGGACATCCACAATTCGGAAGATATGTTTATAGTGCATGTAATAATGCGGTGAGCCTTTTGCCATCAACCGGGCATACATCCGAGTTCAATCTACTACTGAGAAATTCCTAATTTAAAACCCCGTTCGTCTAGTGGTCAAAGCGCATAATATTACAAAACAAATTTACTAAACATTATCATACCAACAAAATCTCTATTTCAATCAGCAAACTGAAACATATCAAAGCTGAAACGTATTAAATCAATCAGCAAGCTGAAACATATCAAAGCTGAAACGTATTAAATCAATCATCAAGTTGAAACATATCAAAGCTGAACTATGCTTGTTCTGGCATTCGGTTTACGAAGACACAACAGCTCGAATTTGCAGGCAAGACTTGCCGGCCGCAAGAACGGCGACCATCGCAGGTAACTTCGAGCGATCGGTCATAATCAGATGTTTTCGGTTAAATTCGGGACATGTTGTAAATGACTATTATGGCTGAGTTTAGTTAAAATAGGAAGGTATGAGTCCAAACGTTATTCCATGATTGGATGACATCTACAACGCTAATTATCTAACGGAAATGTAAAATCAGCGTTAGCTAAACGGAACTGGATCTTTGCCGACAAAATAATGTTCATTGATAGATTGTTTTTATGACCATTTTTGAAAAGATTGAGAAATATCACGATTATAGGTGCCGTTTCCTTTGTTAGGTACAAGTCGGCAAGTTTTGTTACTCAGTGTCTCTACAGACGAAGATATAGAGCATAGTAGATACTACTATGTTCACGCAACTACTGTGCTCCGCGCATCTGCAAGTTCTGCAACTGTCCATTTCGACGAAAACCACCGCCCTGTAGATATCTAACTACTGTGAAACATGTACCGTCGCGGCGGACTTTGCATTGTTGCACGCTCCTGCAGTGTAAATGTATCCGAAATATTGGAGTAGTCGTTAGCGCGCGGGGCGCTGTCGGTCAGTCAATACTGGATAACTGTGTGATGCTGTATAGAATAATGTGTGTATTAAAAAGTTTGTGGATACGTATGTAGTTTATAATTTATTGTTGTATGGACTGTGGTAGCTTACAGTTGAGTGGTAGTAAGTTCGCCTGGACTAGTGGTTGTTATATTACAATATTATTCGTCTAAATAAAGATACTTCGTCATTGCTCATAAATGAATGAATCTCTGTTGTCCTTATTATAATAAGTTTAACCACCAAACAAAGTGTATTTCACTACAAAAGCAACGCGTACCGCCCTGAATTCCCTAAAGAATTTAGGGCGGGGCGTCGGAGCATTTCTAGAGAATGATCTTTATGGCATTGCTCAGCAAGCGTGCTATGGTTCATGGGGTATCCCCGCGAGAGTTGCTTCACTCGCGTGACATTGAACTATAGTGATTGGTAGCGAAGACAGGGTTGCTTAGGGATGTGCGTGACATGCAACGTTGTTCCTTTTCGTGTAGGTTTTTGTTTTCCAAAGTGACCCACACAAAAAGGAACGCGCGACACATTTAGATGTGGCGACATACCCACCTACGTAGATGAATTATGGGTTTCAAAACGTTTCTTCTTGTATAAAGCCCGTGTTACAAACTCAAATCATCAAGAAGTAGCCAAAATGTCTTGAAAGAAAGAAAGAAAAATAGGTTTATTTGTCACAGAAACACGTGCATACAAAAAGATCAGCAATTTTAACCAAAATAGATCTAAATACAATAAAAATTAAAAGAACATATGAGATCAGGAGTATACAGATAATCGGCAGCTGCACGTCATGACTGTGACAAGAAGGCTTCCACTCAGCATGATGCTGCGCTATGGGGACCCACAGCACAGCGCTGATTTTCAGTGGTCACCCGAAAAAAAAAAAAAAAAGTCTTAGTACTGGTATTTAAATAGCGGTCCGTATGTGACGCAACCAATCACAAACTAGTTCATAACGCGTTGTAAGTTGCGTGGTTACAGAGTTAGGACTGTAACATTCTGGCGACTCATTAGTTATTTGAGTTTGTAACACGTTACTTATGAGTAACGTTGTGGACGACGGGCCTACAATACATTGATCAGTATTCCTTCTCACTGCGTGGACAAAAACAAAAGCGGACTTAAAGGAAAAAGAAATGGCCACACTAAGTTTACTTTACAAAAAGATCGAGTTCTTTACTTTATTATTCCTACTTCGTCCGCATTATAATGCTTAAGTTTAAGACTGAGGTTAAGGCAAACTTTAATAAGTTTAAGGTTTAACTTATGAGTGGGGGTGAAGGGAAAGTTGGACCAATGTTTGGTCGGGAACTACTTCAATACTTCTTAAATCTTGTGGGTTAAGTCTAGGAGTGTATAACGATGCCGGGCCTTGTGGTCCCACTCGTGGGTGACGTGAAGCTCGAAATAATCAGCTTTATTTTTTTACTAGCTGCGCCCCACGGTTTTAACCGCGTAATTCTCGATCCCGTGGGAATATCGGGATAAAAAGTATCCTATATCCTATTCCGGGTCATGGCCTCCCCCTGTGCCAAATTTCATCCAAATTCCTTCAGCCGTTTTAGCGTGAAAGCGTAACAAACAAACAAACTCACTTTCGCATTTATAATATTAGTTAGAATAACTCGATGTGCTATAGGTAAACACTACATTGTACTGACCTACCTACAAATATACACAAATTATAAAAATTACATTTTGATTAATTCAAAAATATTTACGTTACTTTTCGAGTTACTTCCGGTTAAATAAGTTGTTCAGTTGACTACTCGCCCCCACCTACTGACAAGCAGGCCATAGTTTAAAAGAGCGCGCAAGTGGCTCGACCGTTCAGACTTTGTTCGACTACGGACTTGGCAAGACAGCTGTTCTGAACGCTCAGGTATGTTTTATTTTAATAAATATATTTTATGTTGTTTTGCAAAATACTGGTGATTATTATTAATGTTATTATATTGTTTTAATATAATAATGTAATATTGCTATATACTTTCATGGTGCAAACTGTATAATTACTGAGTTTTGCTTTAAATTAGAAATATAAAATTGATTTAATTTATGCATTATTTTTATTCCATCGATTCTTATCCTACATACAATCGTATCGTTCCTGAATGGATAGACCTACCCTTTAAAAGAGTGTCCTTGGAGTTTCTCGCCCGTTCTTCTCCATAGAGATCTACGATTTGGAATGGGCAACTAGCTTCAACTTTTTGACTAACTGACCGATTCTTTGACAATTCAAAAGTGCCTGTAGATGGTTTAATTGAAATAAATGCTTTGAGTTTGAGTTTGAGTTTACTAAGCCGGTGCCTAAGGTAAGTGAGCGGTGCGGGAGGGGTGTTGACGTCTGTCAGCGGGGCACATTGAAACTGAACGCGATCAGCGCATCTAAACCGAGTTCAAGAGCTGTCAGTGTCAATATTGTGGAATATTGACACTGACAGCTATTGAACGCGGTTTAGATGTGTTGAGCTCTATAGCACACCGCGCAACTACCTCAGACACCGGTTCAGAGATAGGCCTGTAATTCATACTAATATTTCACTTTATTATGAACTAGGTACGCCTCACGGTTTCACTCGCATAAGTATCGATTCCTTGGGAATATCAGGATAAAAAGTTTCCTATATCCTATTCCAGGTCATGGTCTAGCCCTGTGCCAAATTTCTTCTTCTTTTCTTTCTCATCCAAATCCATTCAGTCGTTTTGGCGTGAACGCGTAACAAAGAAACGAATAAATAAACCCATATTTCTTTCTTTGTTTCAAATAATCAAACAAACGAACTCACTTTCGCATTTATATTAATATTATTTATAGTTATGTTAGTCCCATGCCCTCTAACAAACATGACTGTTTACCTTCTTAGTTTTAACTGATTTCACATTGAATCATGATAAAAAAACCACCCACGCGACTCGTCGTATCTTCAGACCCGTCCGTCACCTATCCACCCGTGTGTTGTACCACTGAAAGTAATCCCCAAGTAAGTGGAAAATCTTTCAGCGGAAAATAGAATAACAGAATTAAGTTCATACCTTTTTCTATCAAGGAAAGGAAGGAGATAGTAACATAGTTACACTTTTTAAGTGATCAAGATAATGGACTCGATCTAGTTTTCTTAACTTGGCTAAAAGTGTTGCTGTCTTTTACTGGCAGGTGAACTATGAGATGAGAGAGATGTAATATAGGTTGACATTTTACTACGGTTACGTACACACGGCTACACATCAAGCTATACATTTCCAGTTTATGCTGATCTCGCAATGTATAGGATTCGCGTACAATGCGAGGTCAGTTTATTCTGGAAATGTATAGCTTGATGTGTAGCCGTGTGTACATACTGCTGAAAAACTTGTCTAAATTTTAACTAAGTGGGATCTATTCTCAGTTTTACCGGAACTGAAAATCAATAGTACCTACAGTCGACCGCATGTCTGTGGTAACACTATGACCTTGAGTTGGCCTAGCGTAGTACGCAGTTGCAATAGGATAAGAGGCCAGCTTATACTGGGTTTTTACTGGCGGCCTGCTGCATCTACCTACAATTTTTCTTTTTCGCTGATATACCCACCTACGACTTATCAAAATCAAAATCAAGAATCATTTATTCAAACTAGGCTGATAATTAGCGCTTTTACAACGTCAAAATTATATAAGATTCCTATAGTACTTGAGCTGGGAAGAAGAAGTGGCGCAACCAACTCCCAGCAGCACAGCTGTCTGTTCAGTTAAAAAAACTTGATTTTATACAATAGTGTGCGAAATAATTTATAATGCTACACAAATCATTAGATTTTTTGTCCTAATATGTCAGCTAGCACACGCCAATATTTTTATCAACATGCGTATACAACAACAAATGTAACATTTACACAAAAACTTAAAGCTTAATAAGTTTGTTCCGTGCATGAATCGAACCCGCGACCCGCATATCGCTGAAGTCAATCTCTCAGTTATGTTGTTACTTTGAACGGGGATAGACGCACAATATTGAAACCAACATGAGCTTGCGTCGTAGAATAAACTACATATTTAGATTAGAGCGCACCCTTCAGTTGACCCAGTACTGGCGTGCCACGACGTCAATCGCGCTGAATTAAGTGTATTTTTGAATTTAATAAAACCAAAATAATAGGATGCAAACTTCTTAAAAATATTCTGTAAATCTATCCCATGTAAAAAACGTACACGCCCGCACGCTGAAATTCCTAAACGAAAAAAAAACCGCTAGAAAAATCCGCGCGCAAAACTTGCGTGTGCCATTTAAAACAACCGAGCCCAGATAAGACCGGCCGCTGTAACTTGAACCGTCATTTTCGTTTAAACACCCCCTTAGCCCCTCGGTTCTGTGGTGAGCGGGGTGTCGGGTAGTTCTCAAAGAGTTGGCAGCGTACGCACGTGTAGAGTTAACCTGCGCACAAGTTGCAGAATCAATCAACGCGGTTATTTTGCTGGGCAATCGCTGGGGAAACCTACCGCGCATGCGTTCTCCAGTAGTGATGTTAGACTCGATGTTTTTGTGCGTGAAACTTCGGCTATCGAATTTTCGGGCGTCTTGAAGATTGGGCGGGACGCCCCACGCGTATTTATGTTGTTTTTTATAATGGATAAATATACATATTTTTTTTGTATTTTATTTAAGAACATTACATTATTATATTTATTGCAATATACGTAGATTGCTCACTAATGCAAATAAAATTATTTTATTGATTCAGCAAAAGCGAACAGCATGACTGTCATAAACAAAGTATATAATGATGATTTACATTAATTATAATCATGATAACAATAAAATTTGACGCAGTTATACTTATCGATAGTTCATGCGGTCAAGTTAGTCGATAGTCACCTCACTCACACCGTGAGAATCCCGCCGAAACCAGCCAGTAGAAGCAGTTGACAGTATCCGCGCGCAACCGGTGTGCGATAGACGTCCTCATGCCACAGGCGACGAATATCCCTCGCGATCAAGGTACGTCACTAAAAACTTCTTTCTTCTTTTTTTTAAACAATTTTTTTTAAACCTTTGTTAACCCTCTTTAAATATGTCAAACCTTATTATCGCGTTTTAAATAGATACGGTTTTTAATTGTATTCGTAATTCAGTCGAACATCTTAGGCCGGGAGATAAGTGACGGCCAAATTGTTTACAATAGAGGAATTTGTCGGGTGTTCTAAGCGGATTTTTCGGTCATCTTGCGTATGTTTGTGTGTCGGTTGAATATTTTTTAAGTGTGAGTGCAATGAAAACTTTTTGTAAACTTTTTACGCGGGATTTTATCAGATTTCACGATCAGAATTGTAACAAATTTTAGACGTCATTGCATAATACTGTGTTATGTTGTGATTATAGAAACCCACCAAGGGTTTCTATAATCACAGCATAACACAGTATTTTTGAGAAATTGTAGCGGGAAGAAAAATAATATGACGCTTGACAAAACCTGAAAAAAACATCTCCGTAGTTTTTCAGTAATTCTCATTAAGGTGCATTAATTACGGTCTCAGCGACGCTTTGTTTGTACACATCACAATGTTGTACCTTCCAAACTACGAAGAGTAATAAATTATCTTCGTTTCGAGACGTTTAATTACTACTCTATAAATGAAATCATTATTTATGTCTTGTAAACAATTTTTGCTGGTACCTAGCAAATATTCAGATAAACTTATATCCACTTTGTAATTATCGTGTGGCAAGATAGTATTGCTCGTTTTGCACATGGGAATAGATACTGATTTAATACTTTTTCCTTGACGTTTAGAAAAGCCGTGCTATTCAGTAAAAAAAAAAAAACTTTGGTGAACTTGAAGAGTACTGTCATTCCACCTGCTAGGGATGTACACATTAATAGCTCACTTCAGGCTCACTTCACCTAAGTTTTCACGGTGAGATTTTACTTAATAGAGATCGGCTGGTTATCCTGATTGTGGTCACAAGCACTCTGAGTCAGTGAGATTACCTTCTCTGGTGGTTGTTGTTACGCATTTGTTTCTTCATCCCCCGCCCTTTATTTCTAAACTGTACCTATCGTCACTACACTCACTGTTTTTTCTCTAGACCACATTTAATTTTCACTTCTTTTGTATTAAGTTTAAATATAACGTTAAGCAATAATTAAAGGAGAATGACCTGGATTATAGGGCACCCTGTACCAAGCGAAAAGTCCGCCTGTCACAACCAAACCTAGTGTATTTGGAGGAGAATTCAATGCTCTTTTTATATTGTTAACTATTTTTTACATGGATTTCCGCAATTCGTATTTATTAACCATTTACCTACTTCATATTTTGAGGTTAAGTCCGAGAAAGTAACAGACTCGAAATGGTGAAGTTGGTGACAAATGAGGCGGTACCTAATATCGGTTGCTTTTTATTCTTGATTTGGCGTTTGTTTCCTGATGGATGATAATACAATACATCACTGATAGTCAATAATAATTCTTGGTGTCAGTTTTTATATATAATGATAATGGATATCAATAATCATGTAGGTGGGTACTAATAGTATGTGCAGCTGGTAGTCTGAATAAGTAATCAATTTAGTACTGTGTTTACTGATTCCTAATATCTTGAAATCTTAACATAACAGCAGGCCTGTTTTCCCAGAAGAGTTAAGCAGAGTTGTATTTACTATACCGGATGACATTTTTTACCGTCTCGAGCATAATCAGGTGTGTTGTGTAAGTGAAACAGAATCCATA
This sequence comes from Lithophane semibrunnea, assembly GCA_947363905.1. Classification (NCBI taxonomy): domain Eukaryota; kingdom Metazoa; phylum Arthropoda; class Insecta; order Lepidoptera; family Noctuidae; genus Lithophane; species Lithophane semibrunnea. The sequence continues at coordinate 1,427,740 of OX376186.1, read as the reverse complement.
CCCAAGAATATTTGCTTAGTACCATTGAGATTGTACAGGTTCGGAATTTCCTTCAAAGATCATGAAAACTATCCATCCTACGGCCCGTGCGTAAAAACTAATAATAGCCAAAATAGGAGATAGTAAACGGCGTAGGCTGCGATCGCGCATGAATGAAAGTTGTACGTGTGTGCGAGCGAAACGCACGCACATTTCTTTTGCGTAGAAACCTAGTAAGCGGCCGCCCCTCGCATGGTACAGTCGTGCTGAAAACGTTTCCAAAATCAACGCAATAACATTTATACTCCACTTACTAATAAACTAAGACAAACCTGATCTACAAATAAAATGAACACAATACCTAAAAATTCTCAAACATACAATACAAATACCCAATTGACTAAATAAGCCTCACACCAAAAGAATAAGTAGTAAATAGGTAATAACTTAACACAAGTAAGAAAACTTAACCTACCTAAAATAATAAAACACAACAAATACTTAAGTACAAATAAAAACCCCACCAATTTACCAATTAAAAAGATAAAATAATAAGAAAACCTATCCTTACAAATAAAACGAAAACAGTAACAAAGACTCGGAACGAACTTTTAAAACAATCTAACTAAGTAATCTTTTTTAAATAATTCGAAACAATAAATACTTGAATAAGCAAGAATACTCGACTGTACTTCATTCAAAATGAAAAGGACGTGCATACATGCGGGAGCGAGAACATTGACAGAAGGTTGTTAGGTCGACCCGTTGCTAAGTAACGTCGGCGCGCCTACGCACACACACGTACATAGAAACTTGATATGTGCGTGAAAGTTCACTTACCGGGGTTCACGTACGAGAGCCGAGCAGCTGAGCGCCGCTCAGCTGCTCGGCTCGGCGACCGCTCAGTGAGCGGTACTCGCGCGCGGGCGACACGAACGACCGACGCGCACGCGCATTGCGCGCATTTTACAAAAAATGCACTTAGGTCTGTACCTACCTTTTTAGCGATATCGCAGTAGGTAATTATTGTTCCAAATGTTTTGTTCTAAACATAAACTAGCACGTCTTTGCATATTGTTTGGTAAACTTCGAGGCGTGTCTCTATCACTTTCCAAAACATTAAAAGCGTTTTAAATTATTCGCTGTTTTAAATCACTAACGCTTTGAGCTTCTTCGGTATACACTAAACGTCAGACTAAACGTTTTAGGTCGGCCCACAAATAAAAGTCAAGGGGTGTTGTGTAGGTCTGGTGACCTCGGCCGCCAGTTCACAGGTGCACCGCGACCTATCCACTTATCACCAAATTGACCATCGAGATACGCGCGCACATCTGTGCGCGCGTATCTCGATGGATTTGTACAAACGATCTCGTTTGTAGTGAGCTGGACATCCGTCATGCTGGAAGTACATGTCTTGCAGATAGGGATCAGGAACGTCTTGCAACATGGTGTCAATGACAGAACGGTTCTGCACCCAGTGACAAAACTCCATGTCCGGGGGGGAATTTGAGGAGAAGGGATACCGTTCCTTCGCAGCGACTGAAGATTTTCTTCTTCTGCGTACATTCGCCTTGCACTGGCTGTTTTCACCAAACAAGATACTCTACGTTAGAATATTCGTACATGTTTAGATACGACAAATATGACCGGGTGCACGATGCATACGCGGAAACAAACAGCGCGACGTCACACCACCGTGACTAATCGGTGACTGAAGCTCGGGACGCGGGCGGGCGGGGGGATGCGCGAGCGAGCAGCTCCGGCGCGGCGGCGGCTCAAGCGCCTGATGATATCAAAGAAGCCGACGGCAAGTGCGGCGAGTACCTATCGGCCGCAAAGAAACGTATCTAATTCATTGATAAATTCCGTGCATTTAGTAGGGTGCGTATGATTTGAATTTCGATATTTTTTCATCGTTTTATTCAATTTTTTTTAAATTTCTGTTTTTATTGTTTTTGTATTAAAAGTTTACTTCAAATGGGTAGTATTTTTGGATAGATCAATTTGTTTAAAGGGTATAAAAAAATAAAAAATAATTAATTAACTATGCCATTGGCTTCTACTCCGTTCACCTACTACACCCTATGTTTGTCGAGACGGTAAAAAAAATCATCCGGTATAGTACACCCACTTCTCGAACTTCATGTTAGTAAATAATAATAAGGTGATAATGTTGTTAGTACCTAATAAGGCACTTATATCAAAAATGAAAAACGTAGTTAAGATATATTCATACTTACATAACGTATATGACCTCGACCGCTACCAAGACAGAGAAAAGAAATGTACAAATAAAACAATGGGTAGGACTATTTGGTGGCACTCGGGAACGCCTTGCAACTGTTGCAACACGTAGCATGGACTGTCCACATTCAAAGCACACATCACTCCACTTTGTGACCAAGTGTTAGTTCCAGAAAGTTGAAATTTGGTGTCCAGCTTGGTAATTGTGTGTATACAAAGGAAACAATCAGAAAACAGTTTTTTTTTAAGATTAATTTTTTTTTTTCAATTAATCGATTTTTAACACCTAGCGCCTTTCGAAATTATAATAGCAAAAATGTTTTCTTTTGTAGGAGAATTGGTTCCAATATAAAAGGTCGCTTTTATCGTTTTGTATATAGGTACCAGATTATTTTATATAACTTAAACAACCAATAATTAATAATAATTGTTAATCATTGGCTGTTTAAGTTTTCCGCGAGGCGTACAACAGGAATGCGGTGCGACCGGGGTCTCGGCGATTTAAGGGTTTGAAAATAAATAGTCAGTCCGTATCTTGAGGTGACATTTAGGCTTCCCGTACATGATGTCGGAGCTGCACCAGAGCCGGACCACAAGACGAAAAAAATTCGTACTTATACCGATACGTTGCGTATGTTTTTGAGTGTGTCAAAGCGGATAGTGAGGTCAAAATTTAAATGCAAAATAGTGGCTGCGAAAGTTAATTAATTAAAGCATACGTCGGGAAGGAACCGACGGGGTCCATGTGAACTTTGTAACTATCATTTTAAGAGTTGGTACACACATGAAATATGTAATAAAGATTTGAATTCAATTGAATTGAACTTGTTTTGACGGAGTTTCCCCGACAGCACACGTTTTTTATAGAACTTCGACAACCAATACTAACACAAACTACAACGCCGGGCTCAGCGATCTGACATCACTGCGGATAAGTGTAACTAATTAAGTTACGAAAGAAATACATTCTAACACAATCTTGCTACTTCATCATCTGCCTAGCCTTTTCCCAACTATGTTAGGGTCGGCTTCCAGTCTAACCGGATGCAGCTGAATACCAGTATTTTACATGAAGCGACTGCCTGTCGGACCTCCACAACCCATTAACTGGGTAATACGATACCCCTTGGCAAGACTGGTTGTCAGACTTTTGGGCTTCTGACGACCCGTAAAGACTGTCAAAGATCCACAAATGACAGCCTGGACCAACGGCATAACGGGCTTTCCGAGGCAGGGAGGAGTCTCGATATGTAAAGATGGTTACCCATCCACGGACCAACCCCGGCAAGCGTAGCTTAACCTGATGGATTGACCCGTGCGGCTGGTATTACTTAGCCACAATCTTGCTACTTTTATTACTTATTTGAAAAAGTTTTTACGCATCACTTTTAGTTGACGAATAATAATTATTTATTTACAAAAAGTAATGATATCCAATCAAAAACATAAATAAGAAATGTACAAGTTCTCTTAACTTGTACGTAAAAACTAGCCAAGTAAAATTTTCAAGTTCTCTTAACTTGTACGTAAAAACTAGCCAAGTAAAATTTTCAGCTTGAATTCATCCTAAGTGGTTTGTGTAAATAATTCGACTATTTAATGAAGTGTTATTTTTAAATAGCAAACATTGTTATAACAGAAAAAACAATCTTAATGGTCTATATAAATTTCAGGATTATCTATAAAATTTGGCACCCATTTAGATCTCAATTCTTTTGTCGGCGAAGTCGATAACCACACTTTGAATTTGGCTCCCATTTCACATTTATGTTTTTGATTGGATATTTATTTCTGTAAATTGATTCTAAAAAACTCTTTTATAAGTCCAAATTAACGTGCGTTTTAAAACTAGATGAGTTCGGTGTTTCCTATCCGACTTCTCTGAGAAAAGAAAGATCGAAACGAACTCAGAGATCACATGAAAATCTTGGTCAGGCCATGAATCTTGGAGGACCATGCAGATTAATATCTGAGATGGTCTTTTGAAGAAAAAACCACATAGAGTTGAGTTAACCTTTCCAGTTAGTGCACGCGTCAGTAACTGAGTAGCTCAACTCAGAACTCAAGGAGCTCAACGACTTGACGAATACCACCAAAGAACATTCGGATATGCCGCATAAAGAACTCAAATTGCAAGATTATCATTAAAAAGAGATAAAATAAAATGACCGACATCCGCCTCCAGTCGTCCATTTCCCCTCCAGTCCTCATATTCACAATAATTAAAATAATAATATAATACTTTACAAATTAAATATTCATTTCATAAATATAGCCTCATTAGTACCAATTATTAATTTTACCGATAATGTAAATTCATATCTCTGTTTAAAACAAGAGTCGTGTATGTAGGTACTGTTGCGTCGTTTTAAATTAGAATTAATGTTAGCATTTAACCTGAAACGAAATGAATGTAGCAAGCTTCGTGGTGTACACTGAAACATTACCTAAGTTAAGGATGAAATATGCATACGTACCATCACGGTTGATTCCACGATGGGTAAAACAGAACAGTGTGGTACCCTAAGATTTACCAGTCAATTTTGGAGAGGTTGTTAAGAAGGTACAAAAATAATCATATAACCACTTTCACAACTTAGGGATTTAACCTAGAACCCCTAAGTAATAGGATTTAAGAAGATTGTATGTAGGGATCTTCGGAACTACTGATATGATTCCGAACATTTTTTCACGAATAAGTTCCAGTATTGCCGAGTGTTATCTTACTAATATTATAAACGCGAAAGTTTGTGAGGGTGGATGGATGGATGATTGTTACTCTTTCACACAAAAACTGCTGAATTGATTTGGATGAAATTTGGCACACAGATAGTCCCCAAAGATGAAACCGCGGGGCGCTGCTAGTAGGATAATTATATTTTATGTTAAAAGAAGAAATTTTACGCGGAAAAAGTCGCAAGCATAATCTAAGTTAAGACCTATTCTCTCTCATTATTAACTTAACTATTGTAATAATAGGTAGGTACTTTAAGTAAGGATTTAGTCACTTACTGTTATTTTATATCACTATGGACCAAACCGTTTACGATCCGAATCATTGTTATTATGCCTCCGTTGTTATTATTTAGATAACAACTCTTTCATGGTACTGCTAGAATGAGTTCAGTCGTAATTCTCATTTGCCTACGTTTGTGAAAAAATGTCGAGTCTTATATTATTATTAATGAAAATAATAAAATATAAGTAAAAATCTTTTTAAAAACAAGCTTTTAATGAACTAAAAAGTACTAAATAAAACTTACGTAAACATAGAACTTTAATATTTTCTTAAAAGCTTGAGGCGCAAATGTCCTTCTTACACTAAACTTGAAGATAGAAGATAGAACTAGAACTAGGCTTCTAGTTCATTAAAAGCTTGTTTTTAAAAAGATTTTTACTTATATTTTATTATTTTCATTAATTATTTTCTACTTTTTAGCATTAGGATTTGTTTAAATATCTGTTCTATAACAAATCCAACGAATTAGGTTTTCACAGCACCTAGTGTCAAAGCACTTGTTAATACATGACCAATGAGTCCAAACACGATGGTGATTTCTATGGCTAACTTCCGGCTCCACCATCAGACCAGCTCCATGGTATCATTTTTTCAAAATGTCTCGGTAGTTGTATGAGTATGCCAAGTTTCAGCTCAATCGGATGCCAGGAACTGCTTGAAAAATTGATGACAAAAGGAGTAACCGGAAACACATACGAACAGAGCAAGCTAATATAAAGCTTGTAATAAAAATCACTTTTCATGGGTGAATCGAAATAGTCTGTCTACTGCTGTAAAGATTTCTTTTTTCTTGAATCTTTTTTAGTTTCATAGCGAAAGTTGTTTAGTATGACGGGTAGAATCACCTCCTTGATGGATCCAGGTGACTAAATCGCCACTCTGAATAATGAGATTGAGGATTTTGAGTCGTCAAAATAGCCCACAGAAAAAGCAAGCTAAAGTGGCCCGGCCATATTAGCCGTAGAACCGAATAAAGTGCATATTTCATGCTATGTTTTATCCTAGCTAAACATACTTGTGCCTCAATTTGTATTTAACACCCTTGTATACCATGTTTTACGCAAATAAATGTTCTATTCTATTCTGTTCTAAGAAATGATTTTTTTTCTGCGGTTGTCATCCGCAGAAAAAATTCATGTCTCTAAAATCATATTCCGAATACAATGCCATGGTAACAGTTTGCGGGTCGATGTCCCTTACACCGTGTATTATCATTCGATATCTTATTGAAAGCCTCCAGCGCGTTCTTCCGGGAACAGGTAGGTAGGAACATCGGGCAAGTTAGCTTGTAGGATATTGCGTGGGGGCTGCGCAATTGCTCCGGATATTAGATGGATCCCTCAGTATTGCTATAATTAAATGTCATGAATTAAATAGCTCAATGTTTAGGGTCACAATCAAGGTGCAGGTGTAGCTTCGTGGAGGTGAATACGTTTACTACTGTTACAAGCATTTTTATTTTAGTTTGCTTGGAAAGGTTCTTCAAATCCTCGTATTGTGAAACCAGCTAGATTTGTTTATTGATAGCAAATCCGCACTATTTTATTTTTACATGTATCTAATCGAACCTCAAATAAGTATAATAAATAAATCGTATAATAATATATAAATCGTATTTAGGGTCCTAAAAATACTAAGTAGCCAAGAGACTGCGACCAAACTGAGCAGGTTTCCCTAGCTTCAGCCAACTTGTTTCGGTCTGGAGTCTACTTAAAGACTTCAGGTACGCCAAGACCAGGTTAGGGTTTCCAGCAGGTGGAACGAAGGGGTTGGGTAGGGAAGCATTGTCTCGCCACAGCTGTAGCCTTTCCTTAGAAATACACTTCTTAAATATACAGGCTGTAACGGTAAACAGTCTTGTCATTCAAACCATGGGTAGTTGACTTAAATATAAAAATAAATGACCGAACACAACAAAAAAAAAACGTCATTTTCATTAAAAGATTTTAAAAAGTTTCTATCCGACACCGTGCTCTCTAGTGAAACAGCTGACTGACTGAGGGAGAGGTCGCGCTCGCGGCCAGTCAATTCACATCCCGTACCCCCCGCCCGTGTTGAGACGCAAGTTCGTTGCCCTAGCGCATAGGACAACGATCTTGCGTCTCTTGTGGTAAAATGTAGAATTAAAAAAAAGAAAAAAAAAGTTGTAATTTTCCATTGATTTTACGTTCTATAAATGAAACCAAACCACTGGTTGCAAGGATAACGGTGTTTACCCTAACACCCTGTATAACCCACATGTAGGTACCACCCTTCACCTGTCGGTATTTATTCCTGGTAAACAGTTTTCTACTAAATGAATTTCAATTTACTACTCAGAGAAATACTCAGAAGATTGTGTACAGAGTACCGTTTACTGACGTTATTATAAAGTACTTGTTAGTTAGAATTCCATTCTTACTACGTTTATATAAGATACAATGTATATAAGATGTGGTTACATCGTTCTAATTAACACGTTTACAAAGTAATTCGTTAACTAACTTATATGAGCGATAATTTAATCTTGTCTTGTTGGAATTTTCCGAGTTATGTCAGTAATCATTAAGAAGATTCTGAGAAGATGATAAACCAGTCAGTGGTTCCTCATCATCTGCCTAGCTTTTCCCTACATGTTCAATTGTTCAGACTATGTGGATGCCGCTGAATCCTTGAGCAATGCATATTCTTGAAGACCGACCCGTGCGGCTAGCTACGATTCCAGTCATAGACTGCCCAAAGTGTACCCGAAGAACGCTTACCTCCATAAGTCATAGAGGCTCTTATTTCACCACAGTAATCGTAGTACATCTAGAAAAAGATCTTCATTAGACAACCTCTGCCTGCCTCGTGATACCCAACGTGTCGTGGCATAATACTTATCAACCAGAGACAAATGAGTTTGTAAACTAAACCCACACTAACGTTATTTTACTCTTGATCCATTTTCATCTTTATGTACTAGTACCTTAATTCACAAAATGTCAGCAGTGAGTACTCGTAAACAATCTAACTATGTTTACACTGGGTGGTTTTACGCAATCGGGCTGTAAAAGTGCTGATTGATGATATAATTATGTACTTACCTACATACGGTGGTACTCCCCCGACCAATGTATCTTTACGTATGAGGTGACATCATCGTCTCACATCAATAAACAAAATGACAGTATATTAATTACAACTTCTTGCACTAATAGAATTTGTACTTTTTTTTTTGTGGTTGGCAATTTTCAACTGACTTCTCCCGCTCTGGTTGGAGCGGGAGGGTGTGTCAGACTTTTAATGACTAAAGCCCACCCGTATTCCTTTAGTTTCCTGTTGCCAAGGGCCCCAGTATCCCTTTCGGACTTTCCCGCAACCCTGACAGGCATCGGTCCTAGTGGACCCCGCCAATTTTGCTGACATCTCTTTGAGGCGCGCATGGAACACAACGCACCGTCGACCCAGGCCTGGTCCTTATCGGACGACGAGCTACCCATTGCTCGCCGTCCGCAAGCACACGCCTACGGTGGCCGGGAATCCGCCTGGGATTCCCGACGCCCGTCGCCGGCGTCTCCTGCGGCGGCTAGGGGCGTGATGGCGCGAATTTGGCCTCTCAATCACGCGTTCCGCCTACTCCTTCGCGAGCATTACTACTTCGCAGAAGGAGTAATAGAATTTGTATTTTGATAATAATCTGGTTTATATACAACGTGCCGCTACAATGGTGACATTAATTTAACATACGGGTAGGGCTAGTGGCCAGTAAACATAAAAAATATAATAAAATAAAATAATGCGTAAATTGAAAAATTTTAATTTTCAAACAAACTAAATAATAAAAACATAACCACAATTGAGATCACTCTGTGTAAAGGATTCATTCATGAAGCTACCTACCAGCTGGCTTACGTTCTATCGGTGAAGATCCTTTGTCGGCATAATTTCTAAGAAATTGCGCGGCTTTCCTTTTATTCGCCTACATATGATCCGTGACCCCGGCTAATGACCTCTTCGCTACACTTCTTTAAGTACAGGTTGTTCCAGGATGGTCATTTAGAAAATCGTAAATAAATCAATAAATAATAACGTTTAATGAAATTTAAATATTTTCATAAAACGAATACGCGAAATCGTATACGTGTGTTAAATTAATGTCACCATTGTAGCGGCACGTTGTATAACGTAGTACTTAATTTTGTTTTTCTAAATCACTGTATGAATTATGTTACTTACTTATATTACAATAATTATGCTATTATAATAATTAGGTATTATATCTATGAAACTAGATAATACTAGTTGATTATTTGATCAATATTACTTCTTTGATTTGACCCTTTGACAGCTGAATGCCCGCAGCGTCCCTTCACTTGTCACCATAGATAATGGACAAGTGTAACATTGGAAGCCGACCCAACATAGTGGGAAAAGGCTAGGCAGATGATGACCGAATAATAAAATTATTATCGCTACGAAGTACCAAAATTCTATTAATGTCATATTAATTCTGCAAGTTGCGCAGTTCATTAGCGGTGAAAAGCTGATGCATTAAATCGCTTCAATAGGCTTACAGCATGCACGTTCATCCATCATTTACCAACTATAACGGCCAATAATATTAGGTAAAATTGATCATTTCTCTTTGGTCATATACGAATAAATAGCTCAATTAGGTAAATAGTAAATACCCGCCGAAGCTTATATACATTGTAAATGGGCTGTGTCTACAATTAAATAAATGATTATAAATACAACATTTATATTATTAGATAGGACTAGCTGCACCCCGCGTTTTCATCCGCGTAAGTCTCGATCTCGTGGGAATATCGCGATAAAAAGTATCCTATGTCCTATTCCAGGTCATGGTATACCCCTGTGTCAAATTTCATCCAAATCCGTTCAGGCGTTTTAGCGTGCAAACAAAACAAACAAACAACATTTATATTATTAGTATTACATGTCGTGTCACAACACAATATCAAGTAGTCTATGCCAAAAGAATAACTGAGAAACAATAGTGGTATTTTACAGACAATAAAGATGACAGGTGATAACCTTTAGGTACCAGCAGAAATCATTCAGTATGTGGTTCAGCGAATAATAACTAATTAAAACCACAAACAATAAGTTTGCAAATAATCGATTGTAGTGGGAATTTCGCTTTGACAACTGATTGGTCAGACCAAACAAGAGCACTTATCTACGAGTATAATATAATTGTTGTCGAGGACACTTAACCAAACATTGTTTTAATTTACAAGCCTGTTTGATTTACGCATGATTGTACCATTTCATGCCTGAACTCATTTCACGTCAAAATGAAGTTAATAACTATAGTTTCAGGCGCAATAATAATAAATATAATTTTGGTTGAAACTAATAACAAACTCCGCGGTAAGGGCTTTTAATCTCAAGAGACACACCTATCGAGATCCCTCCGTAGTTACGTCTAAAAGCCCGTAAAGCCGTTGGTCGCGGTTGTCATTCGTAAATCTTTGACAGTCGTTACGGGTAATCAGAAGCCCAAAAGTCTGACAATCGGTCTTACCAAGGGGTTATCATGTTACCCAGTAACTTAATTGTGGAGGTCAGATAGGCAGTCGCTCTTTGTAAAATAGTGGTATTCAGCTGCATCCAGGTTAAACTGGAAGCCGACCCAATATAGTTGGGAAAAGGAAAGGAAAGACAGTGTTACTTGAGGATAAAATAACATAACCACATTATTCAACGATGAATATGAAAAACGGCCCTTTTTCGACATAAAAAACGCCGAACAGAAACATGTCACACCCTCGAACGGACATGTTGTAATTAAAAGGTTATTTGTTTCTCTACGGAACCCCAAACCGGGCCGCATAGAAGGCCGCATATTCAGAAATAAAATAAAAATCCCACCCTGTCCGGGCCAGTAAAATGTTATCGACAAGCTCCTTTTTAGGTCCATTTCTGTTAAGGCACCAACAAAAAACAAGTAACAACAACAACACTTGCAACGGAAAATCTACACAATAGATTTTCCGTCAATTCTCCATTAATTGAGTATCGAAAATGGCCGTTTCGCAAAAAAGAAATGTTTTATCGACATTGTTTAGAAATTTTTATCCTTTTTTGTTCCGTAACCGAAGGGTACCAAATGGAACCCTATTGATAAGCCTCCGCTATCTGCCTGTCTGTCTGTCATCGGGCTGTATCTCATTAACCGTAATAGATAGACAGTTGTCACAGATTGTGTATTTCTATTGCCGCTATATTAAGAAATAAAATAAAGTAAAAAAATAAAGGAGGTCGCCATCCCCCCATAAGTAACGTGTTTTTACTGAAATAAAAAAACAGTGTTAAATATTGTACCCCTCGTGTGCATTTATATTTTGTTTTGTCAAATCGCAGGGCTATCAATTAATTTTATTTATTTATTATAAAATCCTAATGTTTATTTCCTTTAGAAAACCAATGTCCATGGCAAGCACTAGTTTATGTTTTGTAAATGTAAAAGGCCTTTTTGATTATATTCATTACAGCTTGCTCTATTGTGTCTATTTCCCTTTTATTCATTTCTATACAGCAAACTAAAAAAGCAAAATAGACCCACTGCGTTAAAATATTTAGTTGGTAATTTTTTTTAAGTTTTCGTTTCATACAAAAGTGTAATACTTAAACGATCAAAATGTATGGAACAACTGATTTGTTTAATATCCGACTGAAAATGTCTACTCTGGGGGGTCTAGATTTGTGCTGAATTCATGGCAACAGTATGCATTTTGATGGTACACCGTGTATAATTTAGTTGAGTTCCATGAATAATAAACATGTGATGACTACTGCTAATATTCCAGTAACCAGTTAGCCCCATCAATTACCAAGGCCTTCGGGTCGGCTACGGTTCAGGCCGGATGCGATCTTACGACCTTTCGGTCACTGCGGCCTCTGGCAGGCTGTGCCATCGATATAATACTATTAGAGCATGGAACTTGTGACCCTACAGTCAGGGAAATTAATAGTTAAGCAAATTGACATCCTACGTCGACTTTTCTCAATCATTATACATACAATCATTTACTTCAAGTAAGCCATTAGAAGGCACTTTAGAACGTCATAATTATAAGAAAATAGTAGTTCGGTATGGAGATGAATGGGAAAGAAATAAAGTTACATTTATACGACAATTATTTGTATTTTATCGTTGTATCGTCAAACCCTGTTATAGTGTAGGATAAACCAGCGCTTATTTACACAAAAAACGCTACAGAAATTCGAAAAATATACAGCCGTTAAAACATATTCTTTGGTACATACTTAATATTTCAAATCAGCTCATATTATGGAAAAAAATATTTGTCGATTAGAAGGGAGTCATGTTGGAGTAATTAGTTTTTTCTATACATATAATAAATCTGTAGACGAGGCGTTTCTGTACAATGAAAAAAAAAAAAAAAAAATTGGTTGGTTGTCCAAGAATAACCAACAGATTCCATTTCTACCATTTTTGGAATTTTTGTCTGTTTGTCTGTCTGTCTGTTTGTATGTTGTGTAGTTTGATTGTTCCACTATCACGTAAAAAGTACGAAATCAATATGGTTAACTTTTATACTCAAATATTGTGTGTAACTCGATGTTTCAATTAGTTTTTGTTTCATCGCAATCGCTTCAAAATATCAAAAGATATATGAATTTAAAGTGTTCAAGAAGGAATTTTCATTACGTAATGTACATCCACGTAACGACATCTATTGACGCGAAATGATACTTACTTCTTAATTACTAGGTTTGTGAGATCGTGTGTTGTTATATGACCGTCATTTTCTTTGCGCGGAAACTTAACGCGATACATTGTGTATTTGTGTATAGAATATAACTCTAAAGTTAGATTAATTAAAATTTTCCAGATGCGTTGTTTATTTATTAGTTTAGTATTAGTGCGATAGGTGGCGCTACCTATCTTTCAAATCTTGATAATCATGAAAGAATAGTGACAAATGTTAATTTCTTAAAAAATATAGGTATTTATTCTTTAATTTTTCACTTTTCTACATAGTTTATTTAGCTTACAGAGTGTTCTAACGTTTTCCCATATATTTTGACAGTATCATTTCGTGCTCTATAGATGGCGTTGTTCGTTTAATGTCATTTTCTGAATCGCGGTGTTAAGACTCTCCGTCTTAGAATGACTTTCGCCCAGATATTCCAGATAATTTTTAGTACAGGTATCTTTGTTTTTGACTTCTTTAGTGTCGATAATATAATAATTTAATATAATATAATAAATAAATAATAAATTGTTGGTTGGGTTGGGTTGTCATTCGTTGAAAGTATTGATCAGTGATCTGATTGGTTTTGATTTGGTATTTTGGTTGGTTTCGTTCATTCAAATTAAGAAGTCAAGAAACGAGTCGTTACAGATCGATTCAAACTTAATGGCGGCTCGGAAGTTAGCTTTTAGCTGCGCAGTACCCCACCCCTCACCCCCGCTGTCACATGAAATTGTTACTGCGCAGCGACTCGCCTCATGTTCCGAGCCGCCATTAAGTTTGAATCGAACTGTACTATACTTCGTAATTTGTTCGTATTATTCGTGACCGCCGCTCATTCGATTCGATCGTTGTTGGCGTGTGTAAGGCCTCGGCCTTGAATCTTGCGGGCAGCGGGGCGGATGGCGGCTCGGAAGTTAACTTTTAGCTGCGCAGTACCCCACCCCTCACCCCCGCTGTCACATGAAATTGTTACTGCGCAGCGACTCGCCTCATGTTCCGAGCCGCCATTAAGTTTGAATCGAACTGTATTATACTTCGTAATTTGTTCGTATGATTCGTGACCATCGCTCATTCGATTCGATCGTTGTTGGCATGTGTAAGGCCTCGGCCTCGAATCTTGGGGGCAGCGTGGCGGCGGCGTCGGCGGCGCGGGAGCGGGGCGGGCATCAAAGACCCGTTCTCGAAACTAGCGGGCAGATCGCGCGTCACTATAGCCGCGTAGTGTTGTGTTCACGATTTTGTCGTCGAGATATTTGTTTTTATTCGCGAAAGAAATGGCTGAACAATGGCGGCAACATCTTTTTGATTCAAATTTATTCCTAACGCTCAATTTATTGTGGGCAACAACACTGCAATGCAGACGCGCGGGCGGTCACCGCTTGAATGGAGTGCACCGCTCGCTGCCCGCCGCCTCGCCGCTGCCGCGCCGCTGTTTTCGAGAACCGGTCCATTTGATTTTACGCATAAGATCCTGCTGCGCCCGCGCCGCCGCCGCCGCCGCCGCGCCGCCCCGCTGCCCGCAAGGTTCGAGGCAGAGGCCTTATGGTTGATTCGATTTGTTCGACTATCGGACAGCAATAAATACACAAATATTGGCACATGTTTCTGGGGAAAGTCAACAATATACATCGATAAATACGGTTCCCGAAGAAGAAGATGCCACACACTATCCAGTAGAGTTCTTAGAATCCCTTAACACACCCGGTCTTTCAGCACACAAAATTTGTTTAAAAGTCGGAGTGCCAATAATTCTTCTCAGAAATGTAAGTCCTCCCAAACTTTGCAACGGCACTCGGCTCATAGTCACCAATCACCAACAAAACGTCATCGAAGCCGAAATCTTAACAGGTTGCGGCGCCGGTGATGTTGTTTTTATTCCAAGAATTCCTCTCATTCCCAATAATTTCCCGTTTAGTTTTAAGCGTGTGCAATTCCCCGTCAGCCTGTGTTACGCCATGACCATTAACAAAGCTCAGGGCCAGACATTATCCGTTGCGGGGGTGGATCTTAGTATTGGTTGCTTTTCCCACGGCCAACTTTATGTAGCTCTTTCGCGTGTGAGCAACCCTAGCAACTTTTTTGTGTACGCTCCAGGTGGTTCCACCGCTAATATTTTATAAAGAGAAGCATTTTCTTAAATAAAAACACAAGTTTTTTGGCAGTTTCTTACTAGGAAAAATCACCAGCCCTGGTCGAAAGATTCCCCCTTTTTAAATGAAGGTACAACTTTTCTAAGCGACATATTATTGTTTTCCGACATCCATGCGAACGAAGTCGCGGGCACAGCTAGTCGTTAATAAACGTAAATAAACTAGGTACTTATCGGTACCATCGTTTAGCGGCACACACCTTCTCTTCAATTTTCATAGATATACTGCAAATAGTCTTCCAGTAAAATGGCTGTCTGACATCCGTACGGACTGACTGACGGAGAGACTGACTGATAGACAGACGGACATGATAAAATTAAGGGTTCCGTTTTTGCAATTTGGCTACGGAACCCTAATAACCACAAAAACATCACAGAAACGCTGAAAATATGTACATTCCTATCGCCACCTTTGCATACTTCTGGCCACAATCCGATAAGCTAATATCACAATTTTCGCGGCGCACCCTTATAAACAAGGCTCGGTTACGTAAGGGTGGGAGCAGGGTAGCAACTAATTATTGAAGGCCTTATACAGCTGCCATCGACATACATAATATGTGTTATAATTACGCCATAACTTTAAGCAGGGTAGACAGGAAAGCAAGTAAAGCTGGTGAAATATTGCTGGGTGGTGTGTTGTAAAATAGGGGATGTATTGGAAAACCATGAAAGACTTGTGGCTTAACAGTAACTGGGCAGACAGCGGCAAGTGCGGCTTAATTACTTTCAGTCCAGAACTCAATCGATTCGCGGTCGTCTGGTAGATGCTGCTATCAGCGATAAGATCGCTCTTAATTGTATTGTATTTTACTCTCTAACAATAAAACCATGCTATTACTTGTGATCAATGTTAGGATAATATACAGCTACAGCTAGTAAATATTGACAGAAACGGTTTGGAGACTTTGCCTTCAACAGATTTAAGCTTTTTTATTCTGTACAAAATGGTTAAGAGTAGGTAAATACCAGGATTAAAGCATTTACTATCCATCTCATCATCAGCTTAGCCTTTTCCCAATGGGTAGGGACGGCTTCCAGTCTAACCGGATGCAGCTGAATACTAGTATTTTTACATGATGCGACTGCCTATCTGACCTCCACAACCATTGATATACTAAAAAACCCTCCACAACCCACACTTACTGGATAATACGATACTTCTTGGTAATAGTGGGCGCTTAAAACAGTCACTTTGGCAGAATCATAATAGGAAAATATTATGAATCATCTGAAAAGTCACAAACTGAAAATTCATAATAATGATCTGCGTGCGATTCATATTACGAAATATTTAATCTGTTTGACAGTTTTCTATGGAGATTCGTAAAATGGTCCACATAATATGAATTGCTTTTGTGTCAAATTAGAGGAACTGCTAATGACAGCTGGAAATTCAGGATACGAAAGGCTATGAATTGCTAATGTGGCCGTTTTAGGCCCACTGGTCGTCTGACAACCCGTAACAACTGCCAAACATCTCCAATGACAGACGGGAGATCTTTGACAGTCGTTACAGGTAGCAAGAAGTCCGAAAGTTTGACAACCTTTTATCCATCTATCTATAATAATGTAGCCATGAGCCCTTTAATATCAGATCTATGCTCAATGTTTCGTCACTAATAGATATCTCCTATCCACACGCCTATTCGTGGAAACTATCTGTGACACGGAACGAGGCACAATGTCAAGTTTAGCCATATTATAATGACTTTATCAAGTGAAATGGAATGTTGATAGTGTGTGCGTAGTTCACGTTAAAGGGATGAAAATTGGGGGTTAACCTGTTTGGCAAATCATTTCCGTTCCTCTGCGTCTGGCTTCTGGTTTAATTATCTGTCAGATTATTTCATCCATCCAGATTTGAGGCTTTTTGGGCTTTTTGGATTTGGAGTTTTAAATGGGGCTTCTGATGAAACAATAACTATTGACAAACTATCAACAATATCGAATATTAATAAGTAAATGCTCGACGATTACAATCACCTTTTATAACCTTTATGAGCCCCTCCCCTTTATTTTTTCTTTTTAATTTTGTTATATAATTGTACATACATATATGTTTGTACAATTAATTTTATCTAGGATAGTCTTATAATAATTATATTGTTTTTAAAGTGAATAAATAAAGAAAAGGTTACCAAAGTGTAACCTTTCCTTTTCATGTTATGCACATGAAGACGTCAGCTGTCAACTTTTTATAACTATAATTATTTTGTTTGTTATCGGCACAAACGAGACAACATGCAATAGCAAAATGTAAAGAAACAACCAATATTTTAACAAAAATGATTCTTCAATCAGTGTTGCACTGTTTTACGATTTCGAGTCCCAGGTTCGTCATAACTCAATTCCATTAATGCTCTTATAACCAAATTTAATGCAGGGAACGGAAAATCTGAGTTGTTTTTTTGGAGGATGACAAATGATGCCTGCATTTTAATCTGAATTCCTTGGATTCTTCAAAATTCTTATATTTTTCAGTTTGCATTTTTCGTCTGGTGAATCGTTTTTTTTATGAAAGATGAGGGGAGTCATCCATATACATATATTATTACAGATATTGAGTTGCGTCTGGAAAAACGGGGACTTCCACAGTCGAGAAAATTGCCAGGATAATCGTGTTCGGTGAATAATGAGTGTACCTATTGGCTATTCATTGATCTTAGATTCTTTCCGCCCCACTAAATCTTCGTTGGCTATGTCCCCACATAAGATAAACTGACGATAACATGAATGAACGATTTTTTTTAAGGATAAATTATGGCTCCGTCCGCGTCCTTTGTCCGTCGAAAAATTTTAACAAAGGTTCGAACGCGCCGTCATTTCATATTCCTAATTTTGCTTAATGGAACCTCAGATGTGAAATCAGTCTCTTAAGCGCAAGCCACACTGGGAGCGAAGCTAAGTTCGTTTAGCTTCGCCATGTAGCTACCGCGTGTTTGCTAATCCAAACTATGCAATCACGGGCTAGCTACATGAGCCACACCGCGAACTATGAATCGAAGTATAAAAAGACGCGGTAGGTACATGAGCGAAACTAAACGAACTGAGCTTCGTTTCCAGTGTGGCCTACGCTTTATACAAACTAATATCTAGCTGTATTTGCGATCGCTACATCCAACTAAAGGGGCTATAAGCAGCCTAAGCAAACAGTCATATCAACGATCTACGGAACCTTCCTTTGAAGACGTGGTCTTTGTTGTCAAGGAGCGTTTTATAAACGTCACTGACAGCTACTTTGGTTCGGCTACTTTCACTAAGTGGAGTCGTTGACCTGTTCCGTTTATTCTTGCTATTTTGAATTCATATTTCTGTTTCTGTTTTTGGTGTTAAGAGCATTTTGCTAATGAAGCTTTGTTTATGTT
The DNA here is from genome assembly GCA_947363905.1 of Lithophane semibrunnea. Lineage (NCBI taxonomy): Eukaryota > Metazoa > Arthropoda > Insecta > Lepidoptera > Noctuidae > Lithophane > Lithophane semibrunnea. The sequence continues at coordinate 1,409,269 of OX376186.1, read as the reverse complement.
TCATTTAAACAGACGACTTTTTAAAAGATTTTCAAGTAGGTACTAGTATAACAATTTTGTTAAATTTTTATCAGTTATTCTTTTCGAATAGGTTACTTTGGCCCAATACGGGGGCTTGTTAATTGCGGCTTCATTAGCGTTATTGACATCCTCAAATGTGCAGGAGTAGGGAAAAATATACCATTCCATAGATATATACCATTTAGTGTCTCCAATGCGAGCTATTCGAATTAACTACTCTCACTGTGATGTTTCATTTGGAAAACTAAGCGTAAGAAACTAAATTAAGCCCAGCGAAGCTTGCTAGTGTGCCAATATTAAACACGAGTATTATAAAACTTGAGACTGGGTCTACAGTGCGACACCAGCCCTTTGTCCCACCAAAATCTAAGTGGGACGAACTAGACAGCAAAGTTTTGAAGTATCAACTTTCGCACCAGTGGGACAACGTGCAGAGAAGAATATTCATGCTCTTGATTCACTCCAAAGGAATATAACCATTATAACCAACCCTGGTATACCTACTCTAATGACCCAATAAACACGGTGCGAATAATAAAGAAACAAAGACTAATTTCCTGCGTTCTCTGAATGCCTGGTAGCCGGGGAGCCGTCCTGTTTGCCTATACCCTACACTTTGACCCGAACCGGAAAGGGAAATTGTATTTCCGCTTACTTTTCCTGCTGATTAAATTTGTTGTGGGTCCTAAGAAAACGTAACGCTTCACAGAGATGTCCGATTAATTCGTATGTAGATTGGATATTATAATTCCTGGTGAATAGTTGAATGTAAAGAAAAATATGTGTGTTTTTACTTCATTATAAAAATAAAACAATCAATCTGCCTAGCCTTTTCCCAACTATGTTGGGGTCGGCTTCCAGTCTAACCGGATGCAGCTGAATACCAGTATATACATGGAGCGACTACCTATCTGACCTCCACAACCCAGTAACTGGGTAATATGATAAGACTGATTGTCAGACTTTCGGGCTTCCGACGAAAGACCAAGCGGCGTACCTACCATTCCGTGGCCGACCGCAGCCAGTAGACGCCGGCGACGCCACGACTCAACTGGTTTCTATGAATTTCTATAAAATATCTTCCGTAGCTAGATTAGATAGATTTTTTTTCTTAATTGGTATGATTGTGTTAGCTGTATAAAAATAGCACTGATATATTTTTTAAGAAATGTCGACTAGTCGTAATATTACTCACTGAACAGAAAGATAGGTACCAACAACTTGAAGAAAGGCGCTGCTGCTTCTTGACTTAGTAAAATAAGTAAACTAAAAATCCAAGCTCTTTGTATTTTTTACAATAAAGAATATTCTATTCTACAATAAATCCTCTCTTTTACGTACTTAAGTTGCCTCTTAGACACGCTTCAGAGCTTTTGTCTGAAGTAGTCAGTGAGAGCCTTAACTATCTCTTCTACAATGCGCTCCACAATTTAGTTACTATAATTCTAGCAAACTAAAAGGTTAGAATCTTAAGCCTAGAATTTAATAGAACTATAGGTCGGCTCTGTAGCTAAATAATACCAACCGCACGGGTCGAGAAGGTTAAGGTACTTACGCTTGCCGAGGTCGGTCCGTGGATGGGTGACCATCATCCATAATACATCGAGAGCCCTCTGTGCCTCGGGAGGCACGTTAAACCGTTGGTCCCGGCTGTCATGTAAGATCTACAACCTTTGATAGTATTTACGGGCAGTCAGAAGCCCAAAAGTCTAACAACCTTACCAAGGGTACCTATCGTATTACCCAGTACCTAGATGGGTTGTGAAGATCAGATAGACAGTCGCTCCATGTAAAATACTGGTATTCAGCTGTGTCCGGTTAGACTGGAAGTCGACCCCAACATAGTTTGGAAAAGACAACGTAGATGATAAGTCGAGGTAAATACTTTATGTGCAATTGTTAAGTATGACCGAAGCGGAGATCATCGGGTGTGATTATACGGAATCAGTCTGAAAATTCCGAAATAATTAGCTTATTAAAAAATAAATCATCACCACCATCCTACCCTTATCCCAATTACAATTGGCACAATTTATTTGGGGACGGAGCAACATGTCAAAAGAAATCTTCATGTGGAACATAAATATCGATGGTGTACGTGGGAAGTCGCGTGACTAAGAACTGTGTTGTATTTATGGTCTCTTGAAAGCAAATATTATTATGTTCATTCGGACACTAAACGTATTTCTACTAACTGTTAAAAAGAGTATTATATACATCTACCAAAGTTGCTACACAACATGGTAGGTCATAGTTGAAGATATAAGCTAGTTTATAAACGACTATTTCCTCGCTACTACTAACAAAATGTTACACAAGCGCTATATTTGATTAGGTATAATGTCTAATGTATGATGTTCTTCGTCGCCCATAGGATCCATTTTATCTGGTTCAACTATTCAGATGACCCATAATTCCTATGTGTAGGAAGAGGAGAGGAGATTTAGCCCCGAGATCTAGGTCCTTCCGGCGCCTACACACTGAAACGACTCGATTAGAAATGTACGTCACATAATCCAATAAGCTCCTCCAGACGAGATATTCTGAATAAACATTTTTTCTTTTTGTTTATTTGGTTAGGCTTGCGTTAACAGATAAATACTAACGATCTACCTATTTTTCAAAAATTTCACCGTGAAAACCACCAAGGGAGCTTGAAGTGAGCTGTCATTGAGGACACTATTGACAGCTCGCTTCACCTAAGTTTCACGGTGAGATTTTTACAGAATAGACCGGCAAGTCACAAGTTAATAATATACGCAGGTATGGTGTCACTTGTCTAGGACTATTTGGCGCAGGCTTGAGGCACACCATTTTTTCTTTTTTATTGTTTTTTTTGTGTGTAGTTATGACATGCGCAATATAAAGATATTTTTCTTTCTTCTCACTTGCACCTCAAGCGTATTTGTACATTTGGTAACCACAAGTAAAGCACGAGTCGCTTCGTGAGTTAAAAATACTATACCTAATGAGTAGCAAAAATAAGGTTTCATTTTTCATTCAGTCATTATAATATTCTTGACAATATGCGCTCCTAAATATGGGCCCCATGACCTTGATAATAATGGCAGCGCCTGCCAGACGGTGACCGTAGTACATTACGTTCTGAAAGGAGACCACCGTTGCCCGTCCTCATAAAGTAATCCTCGAGTCACCTTTGACATCAACGTGAATAAAGAGAGCCCTGTTTTTACTGAAACTGATACCCTAGTCTGCTCACTTTTTAATAAGTGACATAACACCATAGTATAATGCTCCTGTGAACATTACGAGCCTTTTTAAAAGTCACTTAAGGGCCTTATTTTGTTTGTAACGTGAAACCTTTTTTGTTTAAAAAAAACTGTATTTTTCTAAACTGGATGTGATGTTATGAATATTTCATGAAATACTTTGCTTAGTGTGCGTTTGCTGGGCATATTTATAATTGTACGCGGCCCGAAATGCTGCGGGAATGTTTTATGAGAGGATGTTGGCATTACAAAGTTCGTCCGAGGAAGTACTACCATCATACTTTATTTCAACTAGGTACCCGACATGCAGATACTCAAAGAGGGTTTCGAGTGTCAAGTCAAGAGAAAAATCAGAAAGATGTGACTTTTCTTCGCTGTCTCTGGATGATTGGCGGAATTCAATTATAAGTAGGAATACATGTGGGTCACGTTTACGTGGACGTGGTCAGAAGATGCAAGAGATGTAGTTCACCACCAAGTACGTTTAGTTGTAATACCGCATAGTGAATATTCGTTTGACCAGCGGGGCGAGCATGACCTACTGTGACATGACTAAACTGTGACAAAATGTGTGACTCGAGGCATGTCACAAAGCCGGGGATCACTTTAATGAATCCAGGTCATAAAATTACTTTTCTATAGTTATTATTCCTGCACTTGAACCTGTATAAAAATTAAATCAAAACATACATTTTAGTATGGAAAATTATGGAAATAACAAAAGATTTTCTTCTTGAAATTACCTATTTTATCTGTCGGCGGCCCAAGAGATAGCATGAATTACAAATATTTTGTTACGTTTATATACTGTACCAACAAGTTCTAGTTTAAATTAACATAATCAACTGATGTTGTAGTGTAGAGAATATTACCAGTATACAATGACTTCAAGTTCCCTTTAACTTATAAGCCAAGAATACACAGGTACGTGAGCGGAGCCGCGGGCATAGCTAGTACGTTATATCGACAAAATAAAATATCCTGTAGATTGTTACCTGAACCGCCATCACAACAATTTGTCATTTGCGCAATTACAGGAAGGTTCCCTTCAAACTCGTTTAGAGGAAGCTGACTAGCCTGCGTTTAATCAGGCTGACTCCATTCCAACTGGAATGAATATCACCGAGCCAGTCGAACGGAAGCCGACTGGGCAGAGAGAAATTTAATTTGTAAAAAATCTCGTGAACCTGGGTTCACGAGATTTTTTACAAATTAAATTTTTGGTTTCAACTGTAATTTCGTTATAGAGAACTGGTGACTGTTTATTTTTATAGAGCATTTGCTCAGGTGTTAAGGAGAGAGGTAATATGAACTCAACTGTTTGGATTCACAAATATTATGATTCGTATATTTTTTTTGTTGATTTTATTCCTTCTCGGGTTTATCCATTTTGTATTATGTGTTTGTATCAGTGTAAATATTTGTTGGTGAACCTAATAAAATGAATAATTCCGGATTTCGATTAGGTACCATAATAATCATAATTATTTTTTTGTGTGATTTCTAGTTTTCTACTTTGGACACACGCTGCAAAAACCTTGTAACTATTATTAAGTACTAAACTAAAGAAATCCTAGCTTACTGACTAGAATAGGAGGAGAAATAAAGGCTTTAAGTCGGATATAACTACAGTTTGAAATCAAATCGACCAGGAAATCTGAACGTTGAAGACTTTAAAATTGATGTTTCATCCTCAGGCATCGTGCTGTACCTAGGTACAGAAGAACAAAGTTTTTGATATACAAGCAAAGTATTTAACTATTCACTTCATTGCAAGTAAAAGCTCTTTGCTTGTAAGAATCGTAGCAGGTATTCTGTAGTTTCTGCCAACCCCCGCCCCGTAGGAAAAAGATGTGAGTTTATGTTGTTTACATTACCAATAATTTTAAATATGTGCATATTAACTTTTATCAATGAGGATGACGTAAAAAACTTGACGACTCAGCACACTCGCGACATTGGTAGCACCTTGTTTTTTTTCTTTAATTTAGTTTATAAAATACTATATCATGTCAATAATTATTTTAATGCTAGATCTGATCGGTGTTTCGCTGAAGAAACATCGAAACTAACTCAGAAGTCACAGGCTCTTTTAAAGTTCTGACATTATCTTGGTGCAGCATGTTGACTAGTATCTGAAATGATCTTGAGTTTGCTTCTTGAGTATCAATCTCTTTGTTTGACTGTATTTGTTACATCGAGATATTGCCTTCCATTCGATTTGCAGAGTTACATCACATTTGAACTGATCTCGTTCAGCAGATCACTACACGTAATCTTACCTCTATTGTTTCCTCAGAGAGGCTTTTAGATTGAAATAGGTATGGTTGTCGTATTTCAAATTCTTAGTTTAGTAATTTTGCATAATGTATTGTGTTTGTATTTCATCTAGTATTCAAAATACGGTTACTGTAGTGGGTATTCTGTAAAAAATCTCAACTGAACTTAGATGAAGTGAAACTGACAATAGTATCAAGATAAAATGTATCAGAGTCCAAGTATAGTCCATTTCGTAGCTCGCTGAACGACCTTGAATTAAAACAAAATACTGATATGCAAACTGAATTATTATATTAGATTCATTGTTGATTTAGTAACAAATTGACCATTTTTAGTATTGGGTGGCTCCTATGAAATTTGCGTTTTTTTTCTCACAAATAGAGAACCTCGTCACTTCTTTGATTTAAAATATTCATCAATTGCTTGGTATTATATCGAATAATGACCATCTTAGACAACTACCAATAGTAAAAAAAGCTTATTACTTATAGTTTTCTAAACATAAAAAATACTTTAAAAATGACTCCTCATTTTGTTAGCAGAAATGACCACTATTTTTTTAACTTAGCCAAAACTTATTTTTATCGCTTAATCTAAGTGGCATACGTTATCTTAGTTTTTAAACATTAGTGCATAAAAGTTTTAAAACATTATTGTTCATGGTTGTTATATAAATTAAGAAAATGTTAGTATGAAAACTGCAATTTCTTTAAAATTCCCCATACAAAACGCTGATTTCATAGGTGGGGACCTAATAATATAGAACACGGCCAGTTTCTTGTATATGATTAAATATTTGAACTTTTGAACTATAATGCAATAAATCTGATATAAACGTGCTCTGGAGGACATATATTGCTGCAGGCAATATCAAACGGGAACTCTTCAATATGAGATCCTTTAAGGCCAACGCACACCGGCAGACGGTGAGGGACGGCATAGAGGAGGATTGAATGCGGAGTGCTCCCCCCGCTCGCTCCCCTAAAGGCTCTTACATACCAGCGCGATTCGCCGCGCGACGCGAATTTTAACAAAACAATTTCTGAGAAAACTTCACGGCGAACAATGCGGCGGCGCACGGTGGATCGAAAATCGGTTGTAGAAGACATAGGATCTTGATTTCTTAAATGTTATTTTTTTTGCTGGAAATGACTTCTGCTGATCATTACTATGTACAAAAATGACACCCGAGTTAATTCTGCCCAAAAACGAAGGAAATATAATTTTTTTACGAAAAATTTGTATGAAGCTAGTATGAAAAATTGAATTATCTCCTAAACGGCATGTTTAACCATAAGATCCTTGGAGGTGGTCATAGTGCTAATTATTTATGATTTTTTGGTTGCCGATTTGACGAACAATTTAATGCCGTTTTAAAAAAAAAAATCGTCAAAATATTTATATTTATTTTTACATGTAAAACGATCCCTTTTAGTGTCCAAGTTAAAAAGTTCGATATGTTATTAACCCAAGAACACACAAAACAAGAAAAATTAAATAAAAAAATTGCTGGTTTTTGACACATTTTTATTAATTTAAATAAAAAAAGATTATCAAACTCTTATTTAAGTAACATATAAAGTTATATTATATACAAAATAATTTAATTTAAGGAATTAATAATAAGCATTTGTAAAATAAAGTAAAATAAATTAAAAAAAAGACAAAATATCATTAAATATTACAAAAAAAAAACCCAAACAGCCTCAAATACAAATTTACAAATATGTACATATATAATTTTTTTACAAATTTTCCTTATCACTCTCGTTGTCAGACTCCAATTCTGAGTCAGCATCCAGATTGGATATATCCAAAAACTCGAACTCAGTTTCCTGAAATTGAATTAAGTCGAGAGTTTCAGCAAAAAAGCTCAGCTTTTTCTTGGCATCTAACTTAGGCCTTTGTGCACTTAGCAAAGGATCCGAAGAAACAACAAGCATATTTAAAATGTCTTGATTGGAATCCTGCCTGCTTCTTTTCCGGCAATGATGTTCTCGAAACCTCCTAAAATCTTTGTTTCGAGACTCTGAGGCTTCTTCCGAGAGAGTCCCAATCGGCACAATATTATTTTTCTCGATTATGTCAGCCCCATGGATTAATAATTTATGAACGGTTGACGACATGTAGTACCAGTCGTATAATAATACGTACTTTTCTGCTGTTTTACGGGCATAATCTCTAAATTTTATTATATCGACCTGCTCTCCAGATGTAATTGCTTGTAAAATTACAGCAAATCTTTTGATGAGGTCTTCATCCAAACCGGTTATAGCTGCGGTTTTATTAGGAAACTCAAAGAATTTTCTTGCAGTATTCCCGTCATTGGTGGTTCCCGAGCCTTGTTTTACTATATCAATCAACAGATTGAGCTCATCTTTGAATTTATTTTGAATTATTTTCTTCCTTCTCTGTAGCATTTCTTTGTGCTCATCACTTCTCGCTGCCCACGTTTGAAGTCGAGCCTGTATGCAATGTGTAACAGACATTCCATACAATTTATACGGGCGTGTAGGGATGACAAGCCAAATTCATACAGGTCAGAACACACAATTTTTGATGTTACAGCATCTAAGCGGTTCATTTCTGTAGGCTTTGCCAAGCACAGGTAGCACGATGCATTTGATCTAGCTTCAGAAAGGTAAATGCAAACTTTAGCGTCGATCATCGTCATCATTAGTTCATGAGTCACCCTATTATTATTATTGCACTCTGTGGGGATAAGGGCCTCAATTTCTTCATCCATTTGTTTTTTCAGCTCAAGGACAACTGCTTCACTCTCCTTTACAAAAGTAAACTGAACTGGACGAGAAGAGTAAACAATTGGTAATTTGGTTGTATGAAAAGTTTTAAAACTCATGATGTGTTGATAAATATCTAGCTCAAACATAGTTGTCTACGTGTGGGTGTACTATAAACCTCTGCCAACTCCTTCGGAAATATAGGAGTGATGCTATTTTATGTTACGTGTAGTTAAAAGTCCGTGTTCTTCAACATAAACACTAAAAGGAATCGTTTCATATGAAAAAACAAATAAAAATATTTTGACGATTTTTAAAAAAAAACGGCATTAAATTTTTCGTCAAATCCGCAACCAAAAAATTATAAATAATTAGCACTATGACCACCTCCAAGGATCTTACGGTTAAACATGCCGTTTAGGAGATAATTCGATTTTTCATACTAGCTCCATACATTTTTTTCTTATAAAAATTATAACTCTTCCATTTGTGCACACATTTACTTCATATGACATTTTATAGAACAGTAATGATCAGCAGAAGTCATTTCCAGCATAAAAAATAACATTTAAGAAATCGAGATCCTATGTCTTCTACAGCCGATTTTCGATCCACCGTGCGGCGTCGCGTCGCGCGACGAATCGCGCCACTATGTAAGAGCCTTAAATCGTATGCTAGCGGACTCCGGCGCATACCTACCGTCGCATTCCTTCGCATCCCGCCGCGGTATCCTCCAGCGCGCTCTTTAATACCGCAGAGAGAAATCCCCTTTGATGCTCCGAGGTCGTTCTCTGAGCTTTGGAATCTATATCTTGTTACCAATAGATACGAAATTTAAAATAGTCTACGCGCCGCCTTCTGCCGATGTGCGGTGGCCTTTAGTTTTGCGTTTCACGGAATTGAACTCGAACATAATATACTAGCTGAGATGACGATACGACGGTACATGTACCTATCACGTATTCTTTGACGCCATGACCTTACACAATAAATTAAAGTCATTCTCTTGAATTGTTCTCGGTAAGTAAATAGTGTGACTGAGATCCTTATACCAATCAGAGAAGACATGTATCTCAATAATTGTTGATTTTTTATCATGAAACACAGCTAAGAACCACCCGATTAAAAATCGAAGTAAAATAAATAAATAAAGCCCATTGGTAAAAAAATTGTGAAAAACTGCATTGGTCGGACCACCAGCCGTTTGGGAGCTTCAATGCCACCAGACAGACACACAGATGCACACAACGACATACCCGCCAAACTTTTACCTAACACCCCTTTTTATACTTTGGGGGTTAATCAATCATTGATAGGTACTTTTCAACGAGGTCTTTTGAACGTGACTTTAAAAAAGTTCTTAATTCAAATAAAAAGCGATCCTCGACTGTTTCCGACGTCATCATTAAACGCAGTGGTTGTAATTGATGACGTCACAGAACCGCTGAGCCAAATTACCATTGCAATTGGGCCATAAGGATGCATATTAGAACTGAAAAAGCTTAATACTCGGAGTTAAATGTACCGTGGGGAACTTGGCCAAGAAAAGTTTCATCTCCCTTTCTTCCCGTGGCTGTTGAAATTATGACGGTTATAATGTGAAGAGGATGGACGGTAGTTGCAATGAGTTTATTTTTTACTATCAACAATCAGTTTAACAATCGTCAATTGCTATTTATCCAGCTTCGTTTATGAGAGACATACTCAGATGAAATAAGTTTTATAGACCAGATTGCTTCACGAATTGGTATCATAACATGGCGCTAAAATGGTACAAATTAAAGGAATGTCCTTTAATTTGTACCATTTCAAAAAGTGCAATTGCAGGGCAAAAGTGTAGACTAGACCTATTCAGTTACATAGGTTCCCTTTGTGGACATTTGGACAATTTTGCCCATTGTCTTTTACAAAATGGTGCCTGACGGCAGAACCTTGCTTCGGTTTTCGGGTTGCCGAAAGCAAAAATATTAAAACTATCGGTATTATATAATTATCGGTGTATCACTCGTCATTGATTACTAACAACCACGTCTCCAGAACCGTTAACTATGCTAACCTGAATAATTAAAGCTAAGGGCACATTGAAGCCACGGCCGGCCGTAGCGCGCCATATTGCAAAATTGCGCATAAGCACATTAGGAGCCGCGACGGGCCGCACCGCAACGCAGTAATGTTTCAGATAGATTCAAACGAATTTGAATTTTCTGAACTATTTCCTTCTATTCTCTTTCACTCTATTTTCTTTCTATTTCACTCTAGTACAATGAGGCTCGCGTATATTTGGCGCCAATGTGCGCGAGCCTTTACTATCCGTAACTTACGGTTCGGGTGTCAAAGGGGGCACACGTGTGAAACGCGACTGGTCGACTCTTCCTGGTAATAATGTGTGCATTGTTAATTAGGGGCGGGCAAGGCAACTGTGCAGTGTGTTTTAACGAAGCGTATACTGTGCTTGAACATCAAATATTATACACTGAGAATATGCTATGCTATACTCTACTGTATTATAAATAGGGACAATATTTATTTTAATTTTAATAAGACTTACGGTATTTTTTTTTCTGTATGTCTATGTCAATTCGAAATGCTGGATATCGGATATCTATGGTGGATATCAATGCTCATCCATGACTGATTTTTGACACAAATACCTAATTTACTCTCCAAAATATAGACGCACACACATACATGGACTGTTTAAACTCAGCATTAAAACTATGCTTACACCACAACACGCAATGTAAGACGAAACTGACCATTGTCTGTGTAACAAAGGCTATTTTTTATATACATAGCACCTACGGCGATGATTGCCTGTAGCGCCATTTTTAGCCCGTAACATGAAATGTGTGTTACAGGTTTTGGGTGGTACCATGTTTGTTAACTCGTCCAGTTTTCATTCAGAAACATTTATTTTTGCAATGATCAATGAATTGGAATGGCCTATGTCCAACTTCTGCTGTTAAATATAAGCTGATGATGATGGACCAGGCAGATTAGTGTCTGAGATGGTATTTTGAGGAAAGAACCCCACAGATTTGAGAAGACCTATCCAGTCAATGCACGCATTTGTCAGTAATCTTGTAGCTCTGCTCTAAATTTGAGGAGCTAAACGACTCGATGAACAATATCAAAGGACATTTAGGTAGGCCGCATAAAGCACTCAAACTACCAGACAATCTTCATTTCCTTTAGGCGGTGTGCAGTTCCTTCCCTATAACAATTTATTTACAATTGACAGTAGATGGTGGTAGGCTTCTGCCTACGAGATTAGCATAGGTTTTACAGGGATTAAAAAACCGGTTAAGAGCGAGACACAATTTAGTTTCCGAACTATACTGAGCAGTGTGTGCGACGGTCTGCTGTAATTTCTATATTTCGCGTAATTATCTATTCTATCTATCTATTCTATACATATAATAAAATCGTAAACGGTCCGTATCTGTACATTAAAGATTTTTGCAAAAAAAGTACTGGAAGCCGCGAGAAATAAGTAATAGAAAGTAAAAAACCATTTTTTGAAATTTTTGTCTGTTTGTTTGTTCGTTTGTGAGCGCATCACGTAAAAGCCACTCATTGGATTCCAAATTGAATTACTGAACAATAATAAGCTTTATTGTGAGTAACATTTAGTCTTTTTTTCATCAAAATCGTCCTGCAGAATCAAAAGATATATGGATTTAACACTTATGATTTTTTATTTATCCTTTTTTATTTATTTATTACGTGCATGCTTGACGATATTTTTTTCACAAGAAATTGTGCAGTTTCCGAGCTCTAACCTAACAAAAAGTACTAGGCTTGCATGAATTCACGATAGTATTAACTAATAGGATTTCAAATAGTTATAACAAACAAAAAGTACTAGGCTTGCATGAATTCACGTTTAGATTATTTTAAGTACATGACTGTTATCTATAAATAATATCAATAATTGTCGTATGTATGAAAGAAAGTTCATCACTAGAAACTTGCTCGACCGATTTGGCTGACTTTTTTGTTGTATTCGTATCTGGACAAGGTTTGTATGATTTTTTTTTTGTCAATCCACCGGAAAAGTCGGAATTACACCCGGGCGACGCCGGGCACGAACAGCTAGTTATAAATAATGTTAATGTTTTCTAATTCCTAAAAGAGTGTATAAAGGTTCCATGTATTTCCTTTTTACGTTGGAACCTTAAAACAGTTTCCCATAGTAGGTGCCCTAGTTAACACCGGTCGTAAATAATACATAGCCGAGCATTTGCGAACAAAGGGTGGGCACAGTCCCCGCTGTTTTTAATTCAGCTTTTTTAGCTCTAAGCGCGTAATGTGGTATGTTGGTTGTGTGTAGTTGGGTTTGTAGAGGGCCAGGGTTTTTAAAGATTGTGTTAGCAACATTGCGCTGAATTGGGGCTAATTAATTATTTATTAGTATAAAAACTTACCAAGGGGAAAATATCAATGGCAATCCTTATTAAAAACAAATACTGAAAAGTATTTAGGTCTTACTCTTGATGATAAACTTACGATAAAACCTCACATTGAAAAAGTATTAGGAAACAATAAAATATAAGTGAAAATCTTTTTAAAAACAAGCTTTTAATGAAGTAAAAAGTACTAAATAAAACTTTCGTAAACATAGAACTTTAATATGTTCTTAAAACCTTGAGGCTTATTTTAATATGTTCTTTATTTTAATATGTTCTTAAAACCTTGAGGCTTTACGCAAGTTTTATTTAGTACTTTTTAGTTCATTAAAAGCTTGTTTTTAAAGATTTTTACTTATATTTTATTTTATATTTTTTAGCATTAGGATTTGTTTAAATATCTGTTCTATCACCTTCATAAATCCAACGAATTAAGTTTTCCCATGGCCACCTTCCGGCTCCATCATCAGACCCAGAACACCACTTAGTATCAAAGCACTTATTAATACATGACCAATGAGTCCAAACACGTTGGTGCTATCTTGTTTGATTGAGGTTTTCCCATGGGCACCTTCCGGCTCCATCATCAGACCTTGAACACTATCTAGTGTCAAAGCACTTGTCAATACATAACCAATGAGTCCAAATACGATGGTGCTGTCTTGTTTGATTGAGGAGTTCCCATGGCCACCTTCCGGCTTCATCATCAGACCCTGAACACCAACTAGTGTCAAGGCACTTGTTAATACATGGCCAATGAGTCCAAACACGATGGTGCTATCTTGTTTGATTGAGGAGTTCCTATGGCCAACTTCCGGCTCCATCATCAAACCAGCAAAACGCTATCATTTTTTTTAAATATCTCGGTAGTTTTATAAGTATGCCAAGTAACAGTACAATGAGATGCCAGAATGCTCGATAAATGGATGACAATCGGAGTTACTAGAAACACATATGGCCACCTTCCGGCTCCATCATCAGACCTTAAACACCGCCTAGTGTCAAAGCACTTGTTAATACATAACCAATGAGTCCAAACACGATGGTGTTATCTTGTTTGATTGAGGAGTTCCTATGCTTAACTTCCGGCTCCATCATCACACCAGCTCCATGGTATCATTTTTAAAAAATGTCTCGGTAGTTGTATGAGTATGCCAAGTTTCAGCTCAATCAGATGCCAGGAAGTGCTTGGAAAATTGATGAAGTCAAAGTCAAAGTCAAATAATTTATTTCAAATAGGCACATATATGGCACTTTTGAACGTCAAACAAAGAAATAGAATTGATTCTAGTTGCCCCTTCCAAAAGGTAGTTTTCGTATGGAGAAGAATGGGCAAGAAACTCCATCGTTACTCTTTTAAAAATGTTTTACAATATTTTGTATACATTAATTATATAATTATATGTGAAGACGATGCACCTACAATAAGATTACTGTACTACGAAAGGTAAAAAGAATTATAAATGGAGCAATGACAAAAGGATTAACCGGAAACATACGAACAGAGCAAGCTAATATAAAGCTTGTAAAAACTACAAACATCTCAAAATAGAATTATTAAAGTTTTATTCCAATGACGAGGACAAACTACGGCAGGACTGTCGTTTATGAGGTGCTCAACTCTATAACACTATGCCTAAAGTAATTAAGGAATCAAAATCACTTCCAAGTTTTAAATGGCTATTAAAGCACCATGTTCTGAATAATGTTTCAATTTTAAGTTTTTACTGTTTTTTATAACTTCATTTACGTTATCAACCGTCTGTTTGGCTTATTATGATCTTCCTCATAGGAGTGAATAATTGGTTTTTTTTTTACTTAAACCGTAAACCGTAACTAAATGCTCACACTGTGGAATGCAAACAGTGAGTTTTAAAAGTAGTTATAGGTATTTTAATCAAGTCAAATCAAGCTTCATTCATTTCAAGATATTAAAGGATGGTCAGTAGGTTCTTTTTTCCTGTTACCACACGAGGGTTTTCAGTCGCTTATTTTATACATCAACAGGAAAATATGCTTTTAATCCTCTCTTTCCTAAAGTTCTCTTTAACAGTCCATCTTGAGGATTGCGAGTGTAGGTAATACTAATGAATAAAAATAATTTTATTTATCTACATATAATAGGACACAATGTCGGCACGTTTATATGAGTGACTATTGAAGAATCTGTTGGTTCGGTATTGCTATTGTAAAGTGAGAACTCCAACCAATCACTACATATTATAAAACAGAGTCCTCCGCCGCGTCTGTCTGTTTGTGATAAACTCAAAAACTACTGCACCGATTTTTATGCTGTTTTCACCAATGGATAGAGTTCTCGAGGAAGGTTTCAGTATAATAACCTACACCCGCCGGGGCGAAGCCACGGGCATCAGCTGGTGAAAAATATTTAATTCGATTCGAAAAAAAACAGACTACGTAGGTACAGTACAAATACTGTTTTTAGAGAAGTGATGATGTAATAAATCACAAAAAGTCTCAAACCTGGGTGCGAACCCACGACCAGTCAGTAATAAGGTTACCTAGTTAGTATTCCCATTAAACTTAATTTTATTCAGATTGAAAACTTTTCTAAAGAGTTCCTGTTCATAATGCACCCTCATTCCTACAGTATAGATGATGCACACGCTTATACAGTATACATGATGGACACGCTTTGGCAATATTCATGAGCTGCGTTCATCATTGTGCACATGATAGCGACAAACTCATAGCAGCTACAGTATGTAGGTAGGTACACTTCCACTGGTTTTCACAAATAATAAATAACAAGCTGATAACTCACTCTGATAAAAAAGCATAGTCACCATTGCCATCATAGAAGTACAATGATGACTGTGTAGACTAAGCTTTTTGTCGTTCAAAAGTGCCTTTTATTGTGCCTGTTAATGCCTTACATAAGTGGGCAAGTGCATGCACACAATGACATAATTATGCAAACGACGTATGTCACGGTTGAAGATTCCAGAAGTCTGCGCAACCGAGTCGCGCACACGACAGCCTCGCACTCTTTAGTTTATTCACTTAAGTTACGATATGATAAGAAAAATGACAGATTTTATTTTCCATGAATTACTTTAAGTTTTTATTAAATTAATATATCTGATTGGCGAACCGTTATTATTATTGACTTCCATTCATCGCCCCACACGAACATCACTGCCTTCACAGTGCCTATTTGAAATAAATGCTTTGACTTAGACTTCGAATTTGCTTAGCAAACATATTCGTGATCACAGTCATTTTTATAGCTACCTATTCCTTTCCAAAAGACTGGTCTATTATAGGGTACTGGTATATTTTGCATCGATGCATCATTATGGAAAAAGGGGCTGGGTGAAATTAATATTCCTTTTTTTTAAACGTTAACGTTTAAAACCTCGTACAGACTGGCGCGACGCGACAGCGCGACGCGATTCTAACAAAAAAAAATCTAAGAAAACTTCGCGTCAATATACACGAGGCATAAAACTGATCACTTTTTGAAAAAAAAATGCTGAGATTTAAAGGAATGTGGTGGTGAACCCTAATACAACAAATGGATACTCGTGTTGATCAATATCTCATCCATCTATTACAATTAGATGCCTTGTATCTTTAAAATTCCCTTCAATGTTTACGAAAGTATTTGACAGTGACAAGTTTACTAACTTGATCATTGTGTCTGTATTTACTCTTTAACATTTGCTACCGGTTACACTGCACATAGCATTAATGTTTTCAATAATGTTTCATGGTTTTCTATTATCTATGTAATTTTTACAACTTTATTATATTCTGGACATAATTTAATCTATTTTGACTATAATATACCTATACTATCTTGACATCAATTATTATTTATTTGTTTTGTATTTTTGTAATGAAGTTTAGAATGACTATATTATTATGTAAAGTGCAATTAAATGTAATATTCTATACCTACAAAATTTGTACGCCGTTATTGGCAAAACATGGACGCACACACATCTATGAATTCGATACCTTGCATGTCTGATTAGTCAGTTTATGTAACCGCATGTTTGACAAATAAATTATCTTTATCTTTATTATTTTGTAAGTTCACACGTAGAAAAAAAATATTTTTACAGGTACATAACTCGTTACAAAATTAAGTCAAGAATCAGAATCTAATGACAGACAGTCAGACAATCCATCAATTAGGACCTTAGCCGTTATGGAAATGCCATCGAAGATGTTATTCATTCATTGCCGAGCTTAAAGACATTGTTGAGAAGCAATCAATTACTCAATACTTGTTTCAATTAAATCTTAATATTAATTATTGTTGTTTAATTATTATTCAGCTGATTCTTCTTCTTCAATGGACAGTGGTAGGACCGTTTGCGAAGACACAAAGGGGTAGGTTTGAAAGGGGTATTCTTGAATCCCCCATCCAATCCATCAATCCATCTAGCTGTTTAATTTCGTAACTCATTCGTTATGTTACGAGTAATAGCTTTTATTTTTACAATAAGGGTCAGTTCACACCGAGACGCGACGCAACGCGCACTTTTTTATGATCTGATACAATATCGAATTTATTTAGAACACAATAAGGTACACGCGCTGCTTGCACCGCGCATTTCTGCGTACTTTGACACGTGTCAACACTCGCGCTAAAATTATAACTTTTCGTGAAGAAAATCCTAGTAGGATTTTCTTCACGAAATATATTATAAATGTGAAAGTTTGTGGGTTTGTGTGTTTGGATGTTTGTTACTCAATCAGGCAAAAACGGCTGAATGGATTTGGATGAAATTTGGCAAACAGATAGCTTATAACCTGGATTAACACATAGGATACTTTTTATCCCGATATTCCCACGGGATCGAGACTTACGCGGGTGAAACCGCGGGGCGCAGCTAGTAATTTATAACAAATTACCGTCCTGTATAAGAAATGTACACTCTTACAATGCATTCAAAACTCAACTTAGCCAGCACATAATTGCAGATCGATCACTTCTGGAGAAATGAATGCATTGGATGGGTAACTATTAAATTGTAATACCTACTGATGACGAACTTATTGTAATCTATATTTTTAGTATTGTTCTCAAGTAAGCGACTTATGTCTTTATTGGGAATAAAGTTTCTTTAAACCGAAACCGGAATAAGTTCGATAATTGTTAAAAAGTGCGCGCGGCATCGCGTCGCTTCACGTCGCGGTCTGAACTGACCCTTAGTTAGTATCTGATACACTGTCATGGAAATTCATTGAGCCTTGTCAATTTACCGTTTATTAGCTAGATTTCATACAAATGTCAGAGAATAACAGTTGTGATTTGAATAAACGAAAAAAAATATTTGGTTGTTATTAAGTAGGTATGAAGTAGGAAGTAATGTTGACCTTTGAAAAGTCAGAGAAATTAATTGTTAGAGAAATTAATTGTTAAGCAAAACCACAAACTTTAATTGTCCGTAGGTATAGTCAAATCATAACTTACTGCGATTCTTTGACATTGTATACAGTGGTTATCACCCGGCAAATTGACGCAGGGTGTCAATTTGCTTAACAGTGAATGTCTCTGACTGTACCTTCCTACATTAAACCGACTATAATCGGAGTCGTCATTATGAAAACGAAATTTGTAGCCCTACTTATGTCGTGGCATGTCACATATTCGTTCGTTTCTAGGCTACACTGAGCCCCTGTTGTTCTAAGTCACAAAACTTCCAGTTTCATCGGAAAACCAAAAACGTAGCCTTACGGCAGCACACATTTTCAAGCAATTACTCAAGTTTCACGGGCTTAAATCTTTAATTTCTATTGACACCTTCCTTTAAACAATCTCTTACGACGAATTCAACCTTATTTCGTCATTCTTAGAACACGATTTAGAATAAAACAAAAGTTCAAGGTTGTACTAACCTTGCCAATCAGAAACCTACCTTAAGCTTTTAGAGCAACAGCTAATTTTCATCAGCACGTATTTGAACATTGATCAACACGTTGGTATGTGGAAATAAGTCTTATGTCTAAAGTTTATAGTTTAATTTGGCTTGATAATAAAGTTGTAACCATAAAACCATAACAATACACTGCTGTGCAAAACAAGTGGTTGTTAAGACTACAGGCGCCGTGATCATACACTGGTGGCCACGTTCACACACCTTTGTGCGTGACTCCATAATCCATCAAATCAAATCAAATCAAAGAGTTTATTTGTGATACACAGGTAAAATAACATAGGTCTTACATACAATATAGGATAAGTTCATGCTGTGATCAGCCCGTTGGGCATACAAAATAAAATAGTAAATAAAATAAACAATCATATTAACAGTTAACAGTGCGCTCAACCAAACATTAACAGTAACACTTTGTCGAAGCAATAAATAAGACATGAAAAAAAAAAAAAAAAAATTATTTTTTTTTTTTTTTTTTTTTTAAATTTCATCGTTCACATATCGCTGATATTTTCATGATTCCCCCAACGAAGGGAAATTTAAATACGGAACAATTACTACACATAACATCGCGCCTGTAATCCACGAAGGGTCAGGTAGAGCTGTACCCTATAGCACACCCACATTTCGCCAGTTCATTCCCATGTAATAGGGGGCGAACATATTATGCCATCAACCAGACAGAGATTATAAATCCGGACGGCTACTGAGAAATCATGATGGAAAAACCCGATAACACTGATCAACCTGAGAACCGAACTCAGGACCTCAAGCTCTGATATCTATTATAATATCGAAGATAATTTTAGAGAGGCTTTTAATTGCAGTGGACTTTATGATTGAGCGTATCACGCGTGTGAAACGCCTTATCTGGACATCATCATTATTTCAGCTAAAAGACGTCCACTGCTGGACATAGACAACTCCCCCAAGGGTCACCACATCGACCGGTCCTGTGCCTCTCGCATACAGCGGATACTTTCACAGGGTCAACGGTCTACCTTGTAGCAAAATCTCAAATTAACACTTTCATAACAAAAGCGTTGTTTTGGAGTCCTCCAAAAGAGTCATTCGCAATATGGGATGCCATACACGTTTATTTATCTACTGTCTGTGACCCAGTAGACGTGTGTGTTTCCCCAAACACTGGGCAAGCCAAAGCAGCATTTTCATGATAACAGTTGCGAAGGATTAATATGTCAAATCAAGCTTGTCAATCTTCACATCATCAACACAAAATCGTCGTAATTGCAGCCACAAATGGTAAATTTCCAAAACAGCAAACCCGCCTTTTAGCCAATTAGCTCATAACTAGGATTCCCCGTGATGTGGTACACGTCACAAACACAATCACCATGTTATAAATTTCCAGTATAAGTAGACCTCGTATTACAAAGGCTTTACGCACTATGAGAGGTCAGCTTATACTGGCAAAGTGTAGTCTCACTACTGCCGTAGAGACGTTCCCGATTTGTGACGTAATATCAAACATCACATAGTTTGTGTAGACTGTGTGTATGAAACTGTTTGGACAGTTGTGTTATTTGAAGGTTTGAAGCATTTGGTACAGTAAGGCACATAGAGTTCTAGTAAGAGACTGTCGATAGTAGGCGTGACTGTATATAAGAGAGAGAAGACAGACGCTCAACTAAGCCAACCTCTTTATAAAAGCAATAGCGGTCGGGTACTGTAGATGAGGGCATGATCTACTTACATCACAAGTCTAGTCTAATAGGGAATATGCATGTTTTTTTTAATTTTTTATTCGTTAGTTTACATCGTCAAATATTTATTTATTTATTTATTTATATATACTTTATTGTACACCAGAAAATACATTGCGAAAATAAATAAATTTAAAACTATAAAACATACAAATACCTAATACTAAAAAATTCGACGGCAAAAAAACAATTTAAAGTACTTAAAAAAATGATAAAAATATCCACACGATCCGGGCTATTAAAACGCCCTCCATTTGGCGCGCTTGGTGTGGTGACGTCACATTCCATGAAAACAAACAAGCCAGTGTCAAGTTAATGTCAAACACTCCTTTTTGTAGGAGTGTTTGACATTTGACATGACACTTGTTGATTGACTTGACATTGACATTTTGTTTGTTGTCCTGAATTGTTACGTCACATCCGCTCTTAGCTTTTCAAGTATTTGAATTACCCACAGTTTTTTGGGACTTTTAAAAAATTAATTTCTCGCTCAAAAAGAAATTTTATTCAAAAATATTGATGGAGGCATAATTTTGAAGTAATATAGTTTATAAAAAAAAAAACTTAACCATTATTTGAATCACATGCATATTCCCTATTTTCGTCACTAGGTATACATACATACTCGTAGCACATACCAGTAGATAAATACACAAACCATGCGTTATATCCTCACTAGCTGTTGACCGCGACTTTGTCTGCGATCCAGGATGAAAAGTAGCCTATGTCCTTCTCCAGGTCCTGGTTTACCCATGTACCAAATTTCATCCAAACCCTTTCAGCCGTTTTAGCGTGAAAGCGAAATAAACAAACAAACTCACATTCGCATTTATAATTATACTAACTGTGCCCCGCGGTTTCACCCGCGTAGGTCTCGATCCCGTGGGAATATAGGGATAAAACGTATCCTATGTCCTATTCCAGTTCATGGTCTACCCGTGTGCCCATCCTCTCCTCGCGAACATAGGGAACGTCGCGCCGGCGTCGAACGGTTCGCGTATTGCATTTTTATATTCATGATTACTTCGAAATTCGAATGAATTAAAAAGTATTTTCCTGCTACATAAATACCCTTGATATTAAAACCATTTATTTGAATAAGAATTAATATTATGTTGATAAAACTCCTTCGCCAATAATGCATTAGTTTCAAACAAATTTGATTACCATAAAAAATGCTTATAGTGAGTCAATCTTAAAAGATAGACATATGCTGTTGTGAACTTTTTTTTAGAACTTTTAAAGAGGAACAATTCCATCATACATGATATTTGCGTAACTTAAACCGGTTACGCAGCGCCGCCACAGAAGCTCTCAAAACGGTTTTTTTTTCCCGATTTTGCTACATTTTTCATTTCTGCTCCGCTCCTTTTGGTCGTAGCGTGATGTTATATAGCCTATAGCCTCCCTCGATAAATGGACTATCCAACACAAAAAGAATTTTTCAATTCCGACCAGTAGTTCCTGAGATTAGCGCGTTCAAACAAACAAACTCTTCAGCTTTATAATATTAGTATAGATATAGATTAGTTAGGATTTTAACCTGCGCAACAATAATGACACAGACACACAATACATAACTCTCCCTTTTGCAGCCGTCACAGTTAAAAGCAACAACAAACATTCAATTAAGTTATAGCCGAAACAAATGGTGAACAAATATTGTTTGAGCAAACAACAGCCAGCTAATACAGAGTTTGAACTATCATAAATCTTTTGAACACACTGTATAAACGCGGAGTTCAAAAATTAATTTCATGTGTGCTTTAACGAACCGTTTCTACCGGCGTATGGTAACTCAGACCCTTACTACAGGTGTAACTGCTAGCGAGTGAGATTTGAAGGTCCAATCTCGTATTTAGAATGTTCAAAATTCAAGTCGCAATGTCATCTCAATAAAAGAAAGAATTGTTTATTTAAACTGATGCTTTGAAAAATTGTATATTTATTACTTATAATAATTATGGTAAAATATCTAAAACTTCTTTCTCTTGCAGATTTAATTAAGTACCACATTTATCAAACCACCATGTTTATTTGATAGTTTCAGTCTATTTGTTGCATAGACATCCCCAGAATCTCTAATAATAATTTTAAAAAACCTTGTGGTACCTGCCTGCTAATACTAAATTATTTATGTTTAGTCTCCCCTGCCTAGCCTTTTCTCAACTACGTTAGATGATCACCCATCCACGAACTGACCGTGGTAAGCGTAGCTTACCCTTCGATCGGCCCATACGGCACGAGCCCCTGTTATGGCCCCATCCATAATATTCACGGTAAACAAAATTTGCACATTGTTACTACAACATAGGATTTTTTATTTCTATTATTTACAAGCTGCCGCCAGCGGCTTCGCCCGCGTGTAATCTTTATAAATTATATCCTATATTACTCAGGGTGAATGTAGCTTTCTAATGGTGAAAGAATTGTTCAAATCGGTTCAGTAGTTTCGGTGCCTATTCAATGCAAACAAACAAACAATCAAATCTTTCCTCTTTATAATATTAGTATACATAGATCATAGACGAAGTTTATAAAATCTTTAGGTACTTAATAACTATGCCCCACAACACCGTTTTCCGTGCTGGAAACATTTTTTCACACAGATCCTATATGCAACGTTGTTATAAACATGTTCTCACCACACAAAACATGTTGCTAAAACAATGCTGTGCAACTTTAGTATACCTAATGGGTTCTTTTGCTGGATATTGATTGATAATATCTTCAATCATTTAAAAGAAAAGGACAGTCTGTGTTCTAGAAACAGAACCAATTTAATCGCTTGGTAGGGGTAACCTAATCGCTAATTACTGAGCTAAACGACTCCATTGTTTGAAATATTTCCTCTCTCTGTTGTTCCGTACGTACCTAGGTACATATCTATACATATACAATTATACATATCGCCTCGGTGTTTGAGTTATAAAATTGCTGTTTAATATTGCAATGTTTTCTGGAAGTGATATTATTCATCATGATAAAACAATTGAAGATAAGTCTTCTTGTTACACACTTCCGTCCCTTTTCACGAAATCAAACACACAGATTACAGGAAAGCCAGAGGAAAGATGTTACACATTAAAAACAATCGTAACTGGTAACTGGAGTACCTACTTGATAGATAGTTGGTTATCGTAGGAAAATAAGGGTTCTTACTTTTTGTTGACTTAATTCCTGAGTACTTGGGTTATCCATACTAATATTATAAATTCGAAAGTCACTGTCTGTCTGTATGTTACCTTATCACGCCTAAGGGTCAGTTCACACCGAGACGCGAAGCGACGCGCACTTTTTTATGATCCGATACAATATCGAATTTAATTCCTACACAATAAGGTACACGCGCTGCGCAGCACCGCGCATCTCAGCGTACTTTGACACGCACGTGTCGCACCTTTTTATGCAAAGCCTTATCGTGAGAGCCTTCTACATAACGTAACCGCAATGTGTTCCGCGACAACTAGTAATCGTATATCCAATATCGGTTTCTATTCTGATATTTATCAAGACAGAGATACCTACACGAAAGTACTCTTCCTGTAGTAGCAGATACGATAATGTAACTGTGAATATCCTATTGCTGGGATCCATCATCATCTGCCTAGCCTTTTCCCAACTATGTTGGGGTTGGCTTCCAGTCTAACCGGATGCAGCTGAATACTGTATTTTACATGGAGCGACTGCCTATCTGACCTCCACAACCCAGTAACTGGGTAATACGATACCCCATGGTAAGACTGGTTGTCAGACTTACGAGCTTCTGACGATCCGTAACGACTGTCAAAGATCCACAAATGACAGCCGGGACCAACACGGTACAGTATCCTATTGCTGGGATACTGTACATATTTTTGGCGCGAAAAATCACGTGTCACGTATATATATACATTAGCAAGGAATATTTACCCAAATCGTCACGTTTCCGCTCGTTTTCAATTTACTTGTGTCAATTTGCGTATATTTGCTGATCACAGCCTTTTGACTCTCTGTATCGAGAAATGTTCGCTTTCTGATAAATTGTGTCGCTTTGAATATACTGAATTTGAAATATTATGCTCTCTTCCCTACTGCGAAGTGAAAAGTGTCGTGTGTGGTTTAATGATTTCAAACGAGTTGCTTTCAAGACTACGATTATAATACTCCATCTAAGTGGAAAGTAAGGTGTATAGACAAACACTATTATTAGAGATACATACTGGACAGGTCCACTCTTTGTGTGTTTTTCCTCAAAGGACCTTTTCAGGCACTAATATACATGGTCCTCACATGTTCTGTCCAAGAATATGTCCGGACTTTAAATGATACTGTGGCCTCTCAGTTTGTTCCGATCTTTCTTCCCAGAGTAGTCAGATAGGAAACACCGAACTCATTTAGTTTTAAAACATATTTTATTTTTGACGTGTTAAAGTGTAGTACCTATAGAAATAAAATCATCATATCATTTAAAGAAAGAAAGAAAAATAAGTTTATTTGTCACAGAAATACGTGCATTTAAAACGATAATTAAGCTCGAGTAATACAGTAGTACTATCAACCACAATAGATTACATACATACCAGCACAAAACAGAAATAGGCAGCTGCTGCCACGTCATGACTATGACAAGAAGGCTTCCACTCAGCATGATTTTCAGTGGTCACCTGAAAATTACTTGTTTTTCGACACCTATGGATCTTTAAAAATGCTTTGAGTGTAAATCTAAAGGAGTACATGCAGAGCACAAGCATGGTTACCATTACTTGCATATAATTAAACCAGAGTGCCAAGAGAAACAGCGATAACAATGGGGAAAAATTCAATATGTATGTGACTGACATAAAGTACCGAAACTCATAAGTCAATCGTGTTGAAAGTCCTTGTATAAAGAAATACGAAACGCTTTGAAATAATTTGTTTTGTTGTTGTTGCCGGCGATTTAGAATCTTTCAACAGAAAACAATATCCTGTGTTTTGTTCAACAGAATTCGAACAAACTAATAACTTGCATGATAGCCATGTTTGGTATCTCCCGGTGAATGTTAGCCTTGCAACACAAAACCCAATACAATATCCAATTTGGAACCCTTTACCAAAGCGTTGATTCTAAACTCCGGTTCGCAAATGTAAATACAATCGGGCCCCAGCGTTATTTATTCAATTCCGATTGTTTTCATTCTCTTTCCCTTTTGTTAAGTCAATAAATATTTTGTGGATCCCTACTAAATTCGCTGAAATTGCGGATACGGAGTCCGGAAAGCGATTGACGCTTCAAGTGTTTTGATCGGCGGCGTCGTATTTTTTGGAAGTAGCAATGAAGGCTTTTAAAACTATATTTAGAAGGGAAATCAAAAAAATCTTGAAATTCAAATGAACACCTTTTTTAATTATTGCACTTCTTTTAAATTTTTGGTCTTTCAAAAACACTTGTGCTTTTAAGTTGGTCTGCGGAAATTCCCATTGTGATCTTTTTACTACGCGGTGCTATTAATATAATCGATCTTTCTGATTTTCTGTCACTTTCTCTTCCCGTACAAGTGTTGGCTGGCATTTGGTGTTGGGTTTTGAAACGTGGCGCCTTGCTATAAAGAATGTGAGGCTATACAGGGGTTCTAAGGGTCTCCTGAACCCTCCATAACATTTTTTTTTGCCGGAGAGATCGTCGGCTGTTTCACGTTGACTGCGCACTGCTTTCATCAAACCCAAAGCCCTCAGCATCTCTTCCCGCGTTAAATGACGACGTGACATAAAGATCCAGAGAGTCACAAACGTTACAAGAAAGCAGCGAAAACTGTTTTCACAAGAAAAAAAAACGATTATGGACAGAGACAACATGAATTTTAACATTTGATGTGAAATTTTGATCAGAAAAATGAAAAGCTGACATTGCCGTAAGGACATACAACTGACATTATCATAATCACTAATAAATGCTACAAGCAGAACTTAGACGTATTATTCTAAATATCCACCACAACAAGATCAAAAAATCGACAGGGAGCGAAATAATCAAAAGAGCGCGACTTTGTATTCAACAGGAAGGGACTCATTTTGAGCATTTGATAAATTGATTATTGTTTTATTAAAATTCATGGTCTTCCTTTTATTTGTGACACTATGTTATTTAGCAAAAAATAATCCTTATGATGAAGCCTTTCGATCGGTATGATAAAGCTACAGGGTGATTATTTTTCTCATGTAACGGGTTCGATTCCCGGTTCAACCATTTAAATTTTTAAAATATCTATGAGTGCAGTTTAAATTGTTTTTTAAATTCAAATAATGTCTTCTTTCAGTAAAATGTTCCATCTACAATATTCAAGTTACTTTCCCTCCATGTGGCATATCCGTGGGACGCCCTGTATACTGTCCATGAAACTAAAGTGGTCAAACCAAAGAGCGATATTCCAAAGTTGAGGTATTGCTCGATATGAAGAAAAGTTATTTATGAAACCTCAACTTTCTATCATCGACAGCGCGGCGTCGTTTGACACAACTCAATACAACTTTGTGCTGAAGGTAGAAATAACTGTTAAACATACCGACCGAAGTATCGAGGCTTCAGTTCTGCGATTAGATTTCAGAGAGGAAATTAAATAGGTGCCTCTGCGTAAAGTAATTAAAACGATAATGAAGTAGTTACTGGAGAGTTGTGTGTTTTGGATCCTGAAGTAATTGGTTGCTTTATTAACTTAAAATACTCGTTACCTACTCGCCAAAATCTTGGTTTTTTTAGGAATCCACTGAATTTTAACAGTGCTACGATTATTATAGAAATTCTTGTAGAAGTCCCTTGTTCCAGAACAACGGGGGTTTTGGTCTATCAACATCTGGTGTACTGGTGTACCTATAATTGACGATCAAAATATTATATTTATTTTTTTAAATATGAGTGAACAAAAAAGAGGTACCTTTTAAGTAAATCAGAAAGTAGCTAAATGTTTTGCAATTTTGGTTTGGCGTATTTTTTTTGGCCAAACCTTAAGGTGGGCTTTAAAATCATAAGTATTAAAAAATAAGTTAAATTCGATGATGAGTTTGACGAATCAACAGTAATGTGACTGCTACGGGAATGTGAAAAGATATACCTATTATGCAGGATATCCAAACCATGGGCTGCATTGGTGCTGCTCCTGTTCTATTGTCTGCTATCGTCTTCCTGGGCCACTGAGTGAATCTGCAGTCACCAACTACAGACTTCCCCCTACTAGTCTATTCAGTGTTTGGCACCACAGACTGTTAAACCAATCCTATCTTGCGGGCCTGCACAGTTGTAAAACGAATCATGGCGGAACATCCTTAGATCCTAAAATAACAAAACTTAAATGTTCAAAACAGAATACTTAGTACAAAATTAATCAGGAGCAAAAGTACCGGTGGGTGGTCGGGTGCCGTCACCTGTTCGGGGTACCGATAAATCATAGTTTTGAAACTAGTGAGAGCTTTGTTATTAACTTTAGTTTTGTGGGTAGTCCGTCTGTTGGGAATACACACCTATGATTACTTATACATTGTGTACTTATAGGTACTTTGTGGGTGTCACCGTACTTTGTCTTAAGCGTAACTCATTAATTATTGAAGTCTAATCTTGGTTTCTCTTATCGGTGTGAACTGTCTAATAGTAACTCATACTGAGGCATAATTATAAGGCAATTTTGGGCCTCTTCTGTCATCTATAGTTATAATAAAAGTGAAATATCTGGGGTTAGGTGACAGTTAATGAGAAATGCCGTTTCATTATAATCTTCTGTTATACAGGGAAGTTTTATAAAAATGTGGCTGACAGTTTAGTATATTGCGAACGAAGTCGCGGACCTATATAATTAATATAAGTCTGAAATCGCCAACCTGCCTTGCGCAATCGTGGTGATCAATGCTCATGCTTTCTCTGTTTGAGAAGAGGCCTTTGCCTTACAATGCCCTGCCATAGGACAATGCTGGTATCCATTATTTTCATAAAAAGTTTCAACCAAATCTCAGTCACATCGACAGTGTTAGCTATGACGTCACACAGGTCGGTGATAGTGCAGGACTACAGGGTGATGTTCCACCATATACAGGGAACGAGGTGAGCCATCTTCTGTGCTGGCTACTCAGACACTCCGACTTCTCAGAATATCCCCATAAGATTTAGTTAAACCAGCAGTATTCCACCAGGTCAGAGATTTTTAGGTGGGCTAACCCCTCAGCCACGAGCTACTCGCTCGAGCGACACGCATCTTGCGACAGGTACTGCAGAGAAAACAAATTAAAGAAATAGATTAGAGCATGCCTCGAGTGACCGCGACACGGCTTGAAGAGCTATGAACGAAAACCGGTGACGTGCACGTGTCGCTTGACGCAAGTCGCGTCGCCCGAAGCCATGAACGGAGCCTTAGGCTGATGGTGACCCGCGTAGATCTTTGCTCTCAGTCTAACATAGTGAACTAGTGGAGGGCTTTCTCATATTTTGTATTTGGCATCGTAATGTACGATGCCAAATACAATTTTAGGAACAGTTTTCCAACTATCCTTACTAATATTATAAATGCGAAAGTAACTCTGTCTGTCTGTCGGTCTGTTTATCTGTCTTTCACGCTTTCACGCCAAAACCACTGAACCGATTTTAATTAAATTTGGTACACAGATAGTCTGAGAAAGGACATAGGCTACTTTTTATCGACATACCACGCGGGCGCAGCCGCGGGCGGATGCTAGTCCTTTATAAAAATGAATGCAAAGATAGGTTAACAAAGCCTGGATGTAATCCCGGATGTTCCTAGTTTAATCTCGGCCACGACTATGGACATACCGCCCAAACACAGCTATATCCGGTCCGTAATAGTTTCCCGATGCCGGATCAAATTGGACATTTTCGCTCATTCGCCACTACCATCAGAATTTAGGCGGACTAACACTGCTTAAATAGGATTTCATGTGTCGGGGATACACGAATGGCTGATGTGATGCATTGCTACCCTCAATAGAAAGGTTTTAAAGAACCTCTTTTAATCCGTTTACACGACGTCGAGCTATGGTCGCGACTCAAGCGACACGCGCGCGCGTCACCTGTTTCCGTCTGTCGCTCCGCAAGTCGCGTTGCGGTAACTCGTGGCAAGACCCAAACACTTTTACCATTTTTAACCGACTTCTAAAAGGGGGAGGTTGTCAATTCCACAGTTTTTCTTTTTTTGTTGTTTACGCTATTACTCCACGAATTATGAATTTATTTTGATGATTATCTTTTTGTTTGGTACACCATGCTTCAGATGTGGTCCCATATAAAATTTATTAACTTTTCTTGCGTAGTTTTGGAGTTAGCTTCAGTAATACGTATTTTTCCCACTTAGCCTTTAGGGATGATGTTTATATTCCCGTAACTGTTATTTACATAGCAGGTTGTGATATTTGAATTTGTGTGGGGTAGGTACCACAACTAAAAAGTGAAAAATAAAACTTTACAAAAAAAAAACAACCTTCTTCCAAAATAACACTAAAAAGTGAAAAATAACTAATTTCAGAAGACAGTGGCAAAAAACGAAAATTGAATACCAAAAATGACACCGACGTCCGAAATTAGAGGATTGTGAAGGTAGATAGGCAGGCAATCCATGTAATATACTGGCATATACCTGCATCTGGTAAGACTGGAAGCCGAACTCAACATAGTGGGAAAAAGGTTTGCTAGATGAAGATGATGTTACTTTTCTCTCAACACAGCTTCACTTCTCTTCTGTCCTTGTACTTTTTCAACTATCCATGAGGATTCGAGAGGAAACTGTACAGCACAGCATCATTATTGATGAGGTACGGTTTCTAAATTATTTGGAAACCTCCTAGTATACCGTTATTTATTCAAAATGTCAAATTAATAAAATGTTTTTTTCTAATATCTGCAATCTTGTTCTGCCTGCATTTTTTTTTGGCCATAATACAAATTATTTCATAACTTAGTCAGAGTGCTGGTTACAACACACCTGTTTTGTTACCATTTAATGTTAACATTGATATTGATTCAATAAATAAATTGAAATAGGCAAGGGCATCCAATAACGCCAGCATCTGTTCCAATATTACCTATTCTTAAAAATATTACATTAAAGCATTTTGAAAAATAATAAGGTACCGCTCTCATCTCAATTTTACATAAAATGGAATTCTTTTACGGAACACGATGCCTCGAGGCGAGACGAGAGAAAATGACAAGCAATTTATTATGTTTTTAAAATACAAAAGCACATTAAGGAACTACTTGTTACCTGAGACTGAGACATGACATTATGAAAACAACATGAAATTACTGTAATTGTCACAGCTTGAGATAAGCCAGTCTTTTTAAAAATGGCTACTAAAAGAATTTCATACTTTTTTACTTTGTCATAAGATTCAAGTTAAAATGAATGTCAAAATGTGTTTATTTCAAAGGAAGCAATAGGCAGACGGCAGCCGTAGACCGCAAGTGACTTGGACGTGGTCTCATATCAATATCTCATTCCGAGTGTGTAGTTTAGAGACAGGACATCAAAGGCATCGAATGAAAATGCCCTACGACTACTTACAAAGTCGAAGTCCAATAATTTATTTCAAAAGTCAAATAATAATTTACTTCCTAACGACTACATTTATATTATACTACCTGCCGCCAGCGGGTTCGCCCGCGTGTAATCTTTATAAATTATAGCCTATGTTACTCAAGGTGAATGTAGCCTTTCTAATGGTGAAAGAATTTTTGAAATCGGCGCAGTAGTTTTTGAGTTTATTCATTACAAACATACACACAAAAATACAAATCTTTCCTCTTTATAATATTAGTGTAGATAATCTACATTTTGTTTCAAATATGCTAGTAAAATATAGGAGTGTTATTAATGATGATTTCAAAGATCGAATTATAATTAAGATGTACTATTTATGTATATTTTATTTTTTACTTCATGACCAAAATATTTGAATTGTTCTTAAAATCATTAACATCATTATAACGAAACACACAAAAATGTTTTATATAGAGAAAAATGTTCTGAAGATTGTTCCGCGTTTTAATATAAAATGCTAACTTTATCCCGCAGTTGCTCTGGCGCTGAACTGATTTCATCCCCGGAGACCGATACGTTTTCCCGAGTACCCTATATTGCTAAAAATTTACCGTAGTAGACATTACTCCAATATTTTACCGGACTACTACCTACTAACGACTTGACAAAACATCGAGATTTCTTTAATAAATGTTAGTTTAATATTACATCTAAATCTTCCAAAATAAATGCTTTAAATGATGGTGAAAATCTAACTAAAATCCGTTGTGCAGTTTAGAACAACACGGTCACACATAGAAACACGAAAAGTGACTTTATATTTATGTAATATGCATAAATAATTATACAGAAACTGATTTACTTTTTAATATGTATTACGTTTTTGATTATAGACCATACGGGATAATATGTACATACATATACACGGTAAAACACTATCTACTATAATCATTTTTTTTTTTTTCTGAATAATACTACCTTATCTACCAAATAAAATAGAAATAGACTTTTTATCAACCAGATCATTTAACCAAAACAAATCCGAATGGGTGAAACAGGTCATACCTAATCCCTTGACAACTGCCATAACACATTTAGTTGAGAAATAATGAACAACTTTTGCAGCCAAGAGAGGCATGTGCCTTTGAGGATATATATACCAGAGGGCCTAGAGAAGTGCCAATCGCTCGCAAAGCGTTTCGTACTTCTACAGCACTTTTTAAGGGGGATTGACAAAATCTTTTTGGTAGCATAGATAGGTAGGTTCCATGTATTTTTGACGTTTCCATCATCGTTACAGCTGATCGGTCACTTGTCCAAGGCCTACGCCCTCAGTTTCTAGACAATAACCTACAACTCACCAGTGCATAATTGTGCCTCAATACAAATAAAGAGAAAAGAAAAAACAAGATACAATTTAACAACACAGCAGTTGAACCTATCTGCCTTCGTTCACCGCAGGAAACTCGAGCATAAAAGGCACAATCAGGGGTAGCGACGGAAGCCTAGCGTGTGCCGTGAAAGATTGTATCCTGTTCCCGTTTTAATAAGGGCGATTATAGCAGCGGTAGGTTGAGATCAACTACTCGAAGAAGAATGCGCGGCGAATGAAGTTCGTGAATTTGAGTGATGTAATGATGTGGGGGGTTAAAAAACGTGATTATTGTGATTGTTATTTGTGTGTTAATGTAGTTAGTTGTTCATTCATATTAAAGAGTTAGGTAGGTTTTCCAGGTACTTTTAGAAGGCAAATTGGCACTAAACTTGTTCTGTGTACTTATACTGTGTACGTAGATACTTCGATCACTAATTACATGTCTGTCAACCTTGGTTTCTCATGATCATCTCAGCCGCAACCCGTTCACTGCTGGGCATACGCCCCCAAGCTTCGCTACATCGACCCGCCCTGTGCTTTTCATATCCAGAAAATTCCTGTGACCGACAGCGTGAAACTTGGCCATCGAAAACAAGTCATTTATTAGTGTAATGAATACACTTAAAATACAACGATCTTTAACGTGAGACAGTACATTTTCCATTTCCAAGAACGGCGCACAAATACAAACGAACTGAATTTAATGAACACCTGGATTATCTATTGTCCAAGCCAGGCCAATTGGAAAAGCAATATCTCTCTGGAAGGAATAGGGGGATTGCATTTCCTTAAGAACGCTGTCTCCCATTGTTCGCGTACTGCCTGTACCTATCGGGAAAAAAATGTTAATGACTATTGTAACGTCTTTTCTTTTAAAGAATAAGGTCAATTTTCCTGGTTTAAATAAATAATCATTTAATTCAGAAAAAACTCCTTATTGGGTACATAATCATAATATGTCTAACAACTACAACACCATTAACACAAAATTACAAAATGTTAGTGCGTTAGTAATAATTTGTACCTACAAGTTGTAAGTATTGTTAGTAAAAGAGTGTCCGTGGAGTTTCTTGACCGTTCTTCTCCATAGGTACCTACTACGCTTTGGAATGGGCAACTAGCTTCATATTTCTGACTGACCGACTCCTTGACAATTCAAAAGTGCCTGTAAATGGTTTGGCTTGGCTCAGCGCTGGTCCAGCTCCACAGGGCGCAACAACTAATTGATTAGCATACGAAAATATTGTTGGAGCTGCTGAAGATTGTAAAAACTATCTTTAAATTGTATAAATTCAATCTCCTAGTATTGTATAACTGCATAGCACATGTGTGTGAGCACTATGTACTATAGACGGCCAAAACTCCATAGGCGCGCTAAGGATTACACTGCTATGAACTCGCGCATGATACAGCCAGTGCGAGTGCGTGTGCGTGTATGACTGATGTCTCAACATTCCTCAGATAACACACACTAATGAACTGTCATCGTCACATTACGCGAAATAACAATATATTTCTGTTGCATTTAGAATACGCGTCTGGCGACCTGTTCTTACGAGTACCATTGATTGCATTGCTAAAATTTGCATGTTTCTATCAAGTGCTAATAATAGCTGTTAGGGCTAAGCAATGGATTCACGATTAAAGAGGTCCGAGTTCAATTCTTAGTTAAAATAATATAATATATTATTATTTCTATATTTTATTTTCGATATTTCATTTTCGATACGTATAAATTATATTTTTAAATATTGGAATAAAAAAATATATAAAAACATTTAAAAATTAATAATATATCTTTATTACATTAGGTAGCTGATTGTTATTTCTTTGAAACCATTTATTTGTAATTTAATTAACCAAAAACTTGTTAGGTATTTATGTTTCTTTATAATTCATACTTATTATTTATTTTTATAATAAGTAAAATATTATATATTGTATTATTATTTAAATATTTACTTAGGTCATTTTTAATTTATCCTTTCGGTGTTGGAAGGTGGAAATAAAAAAGTCGTGCTGAATGATAACAAAAATGTTTATTCGTTTTATTTATTTATAAAATTAACAACCCTTTATGAGAATTGTGACGTCACATTCCTACCCATGTAAAAGAAGTAACTAAGTGACGAATGAGTGAGTGATTGTGTAGACTAAGTGGGTACCCGGGCCACTTAGTCAATTATAATAACATAACAAGAAAAGAATTCTAATAACACGAATATAATTGTTGATACCCACTTATTATAGGTATCGGTATTCAGACGAGCATATTGAAAACTTATATAATGATTTAGAGTTTATGCATGTTTTTTTTAATGTAACGTCACAATGAATGTAATATTGAGGTAATAGCTTAAGTGTTCATTTTCTTGACGAAAAGATGATTGAAACTAAACCTCAATTAAGATAAGTAATTAAATAATTATGTGTATTAATATTATTAAATATGTAGTTACAGTTGAACAAAACATTTAGAATTAATATTTTGTATAGCCCCCATTATTTTCAATGCAGTCAAGTAGACGTTTGCGCATGGACGCTACAATATTACCACATATTTCGGTTCCTCTTAAATTTTCCCACACCTCCATGCAATGGGTTTTTAATTGTTCGATACACCTCTCATCCCGTGACTCCCACCTTTGCACCATCAAACCCCATAGATTTTCTATGGGGTTGAGGTCGGGTGATCGCGCGGGCCATGGAACAACAATTATGTCTGGGTGATTGTGAAACCACTCACGCACAGCACTCGCCCGATGAATAGGACAATTGTCCTGGACAAATGTTACTTGCGTCAACTCATCAGCTGGGTAAATGTTGCGCACAGTAGGTAGCATGACTTCGTCTAATACTTCTACATAAGCAGAACTGTTGGCGCGTGGAGGAATAAAAGCCAGTTCTCCTGGCCCTGCTGCACTCATCCATCCCCACATATTAATCGTAATTCGACCTGATTCGGTATTAGGGATTACGTTTATGTCACACCAGCGAGTGTTATCCTTTCGCCACAAATGTAGCCTACCCTTTTGACTCGATCTAAATGTTTTTTCATCTGAAAATATGGTAGTATTCCAGTCAAAATCTAAATAATCCCGTGCGAAACGTAATCGATCTTGTTTATGTCTTTCTGTCAAGAAGGGCTTTTTAGCTGGTCTTCTATGATGCAAGCCTTCAGCGTGGAGAGCACGGCGAACAGTTTGCAATGATGTGTCGAACAATTCCGCAAATTGTTTTGTTGGTGTGAAACCATTTGTTTCATACTCGCCCACCATATGTCGTCGCTGCGCCTCGCTAATAAGCGACGGCCGTCCACTACGCCGTCGAGTAGCAAGGCTACCCTCTGCCTCATATCTTTTAATCCAAAGACTTACGGTATTCCTCTAAAACAAAAAAAAAAGTTATATTAAGCAGCTATATCAAAATACTAAAGTGATCAATGATATTATCATTGAAAGTGATTCCATTTTTATTTATTTTATAATGTTTATTTATTATAACAATATAATATTTATTTTTGGGGGAGGCCTATGACCAGCATTGGACGTCGTTCGGCTGAAATGTTGATTATGATGATAATATTAAAATATATAAACTCTGCATTTGTAAATCCAATCCAATAAATAAAACACTTATTATTTATCTTTTAGACCTCATGATGGTTTCAAAAAACATTAAAAATAATTAATAAAGTATTAATTTCAGATAAAAGTTTAAGTTACAATTCATAAATATAATACTCACATTCAGTCCAGTTTCTTCAGATATTTGTGTTCTATTAAGACCAGTTTTATGCAGCGCAATAATAGTCGCCCTCGCCTCGATATTAATATTTGCCTGCATTTTGAAAATAACCGCTATCTATTAAACCACACGTCACTAACCAACAACTACAACCAAACGACAAAATTCATTCCGATCAAGTTAAATATTGTAACTAATGAATGACTACCTCACAGAAATCTAAATTCTGTATTTACTTTTCTGTGTTCTACCCACAGATTGATCTACCTGTCTAATTTTACGAAATTATGTGAATAAAGTGAACAAGGTAAGGAATAATATATTTCTCATTACTTCCAATCATGTAAAAACTTACAAAAAGTCAATTTATACTGTGTGAGGTTTGAACTCACGGCTCACCGATTCACGCATTTGTCTGCACGCGCTCAACCACTAAGCCATCTTGACTCGTATCATTAAGTTGAAATTATGGACTAATATCACTTGTTGACGATAAGTGTCTCTTGAAAATAGAAGGTCGTAAGTCAAACTAAACGACAAGCTATATTTTTTTGAGTTTGCCTATGGAGTTTTGGAAGGCACTGTACTTACCTTAGTACTTTAAAGCTACCATTTACTAGGTACGTCTTTCATTGACTTGAATGTGCCCTGGCGGCTGAGAGTATGTCATGCTCACTTTAATGTCTCTCTGGTGGTGGCGTGTGTTGGATCATTAAGTTCCCTTCAAAATGGTTGAGTTGAATGGTGCTGATCCATGCGTCATGTTCGTGAACGGGCGCCATCAGTAGGGACTGATCATCTCTTAGCTGCCACTGCTTATTTTGATTTTTTTTTTTTTTTTAATTGTTTTGTATCTTTTTATCTTTTATTTACGGACGCTTTTAACCCGCACGTTTTTCTACATTGTATGCTCACATGTATAATTCCTACATGAATGATGTAAACAAGATATTGTAACAATATTCTGATTTAAAAGAGTGTCCGTGGAGTTTCTTGCCCGTTCTTCTCCATAAGAACCTACTACGCTTTGGAATAGGCAACTAGCTTCATATTTTCTGACTGACCAACCCTTTAACAATTCAAAAGTGCCAGTAATTGGTTTATTTGAAATAAATGCTTTGAGTTTGAGTTTGAGTTTTTTTAATTGAAATAAATGTTTTGAGTTTGAGTTTGAGTACCTAGCCGATGCCTATGACTATCCTTATACACTGATTTAGAAAAGGACAGTCAAAACGGGCAGCTATAGCAATATAATGCTGTTGCTGCTGCACTGTAGACGATGCAGCAAGGAGTCTTCTTTCTTGCGCATGATTGAAAGAAGAGGCTTGAAAGCCATGCGTACGCGCTTCAGTAAATATAACAAACGCGCTACAGCGCCACGGCATCCCCAACGGCATCCTAAAATCGTTATTATAAGACAGAGCCCTGTGCGTGTGCAACCTGCGCAGGGGTCATAGCTACTTATTGTATCTTTTAAAGAATTTTATTTACTTTATTTCTAGAAATTAAACACGCATTTCCTACATTTCCTTCCGTTTTCTCATGTAAAAAGCATACGTTTTGTTTGTTCCAGGTGAGTCACACTGCTCTAGTGTTCGTGCACACATCGGAACCATTGGTGCGTGCATTTCCCATTTCCAGATTTTTCAAGCACACTGCATTCAGTGGTGAAGAAATTTTTCTTTTTAGTCAAATTATCTTACTAACGCATGCGTCACGTGTAGTATATTAATACGAAGAATAGGGGGTTTTTATATAGGTGTCTCAAAAAGTGTTAGTCCTTAAAACCAACATTCTTTATCATAGATTTATAGACTGTGGATAATGAATTCGAAGTTACTGCCCAAACAGGGAATGAGAATTTATGCCATTATCAGTAAATTATGGGACCCTACAAGACAATCACTAGCTATAATATATATAAATCTATCTATATCTAT
Source organism: Lithophane semibrunnea (assembly GCA_947363905.1). NCBI lineage: Eukaryota > Metazoa > Arthropoda > Insecta > Lepidoptera > Noctuidae > Lithophane > Lithophane semibrunnea. Next base: position 1,371,394 of record OX376186.1, on the reverse strand, counting down.
AATATATATATTATATAATATTATAAAGCTGAAGAGTTTGTTTGTTTGTTTGTTTGAACGCGCTAATCTCAAGAACTAGGTACTGGTTGAAATTGAAAAATTCTTTTTGTGTTGGATATGGTCCATTTATCGAGGAAGGTTATAAGCTATATTACATCACGCTATGACCAACAGGAGCGGAGCATAAATGAAAAATGTTGCAAAAACGGGAAAAAATATTCCTTTTTGAGAGCTTCCGTTGCATGCGCTGCGTAAACAGTTTAAGTTACGCAAATATCATGTTTGATGGAATTGTTTCTCTTTAAAAGATCTAAAAAAAAGTCCGCAATAGCATATGTCTATCTTTTAAGATTGACTCACTATAACCTTTTTTATGGTAATCGAATTTGCTCGACATTAGTGCATTATTTACGAAGGAGTTTTATCAACATAATATTGATTCTTATTCAAATAAATAGTTTTTACATCAAGGGTATTCATGTAGCAGTAAAATACTTTTTAATTCATTGGAATCGGACATTTAATTTTGAAGTTATCACGAGTATAAAAATGCAATACGCGAACCGATCGACGCCGGCGGCGGCGCCGCGCCCGCGATTTTCCCTACTCTAGAGAGGAGAGGATGGGCATACGGGTAGACCATTACCTGGAATAGGACATAGGATAAATTTTATCCCTATATTCCCACGGGATCGAGACCTACGCTGGTGAAACCGCGGGGCACAGCTAGTTATTATTATAAAACAAAGTCGCCGCGTCTGTCTGTCTGAACGCGATAAACTCAAAACTAGCGAACGGATTTTCATACAATTATCACCAATGGATGGAGTGATTCATGAGGAAGATTTAAGTATAGATAATATCATATATGGTTTTCTGTAGATTGGCCGAAATTGACGATGTAAAATAGGTACTCCAAGTAGGATAAAAATCCAATAGACGCTGATACATTTAGTAACCTATTCCGCTTGACTATTCTTCAAGAGTCATAAAAAGCGCTGGACGCAGAGCTAGTACTCTGCGTCCAGCGCTCGATGTGGTAACACGTCGCGTTCTGGTTTGCAATTGGTCAATCGTCATCCTGAAGATGCCTCGTTGAGAGGTGAAACACGTGTCGATTTCTTACAGGGTTTTTATGACTCTTTAAGAATAGTCAAGCGGAATAGGTTACTAAATATATCAGCGTCTATTGTATTTTATAATAGATTTCCGCGCAGTCACGCCTGAATCAATTAACTAGGAAAAAATCGGTTACATTTTAATCTAACCCACATGCTTGACGCAACAGGCTGATACGACTCTACAACAGAAAAAATATATTTAGGAATAATATAATGCTCTGCTGGGTGTGCGAAGCCGAGCGGGAAGCTAGTCGTAACATTAATTCAAAAACGACTTTACGAGAAGGTACCTAAAGTCAGTTTTTCTTAGTCATGAATAATTTCACCAACAGAAACAATAACGTCCTTTGATCGTACTAAGTTAATTTCATAAAATTAAAACACATAAAACGTTCAAAAAGGTTTTATTGCCCTTTATAACAGCAACCAATTAAAATAACATCGAGCAAGTTATAACGTGAAATTAATTCGCAAATTGACTTAGACCGTTCTCAAAGTGGGACCCCTGTGGCTTCAGGATGTTACTTTAATCATTTTAATGGAATCTCTGTTTTTTTAGTCCTAAGCCAATATTGAAACGAAATTAATATAATTTGGTTTCTGACTAACCGTAATAATGAGGCTTGGTTCTCGTTAGCGAGTTTGATAATAGTTCGTGAGGAAAGTCTAGAGATGCTGAGTGCTTTCTCTTCATTATATTTTACAAGAAACAGTCATGTGAATATAACATTGTGTACGAGATCGTAGCAACATACCTAAGTAAACAGTAGGTACTATTAGCTGGAAGTGTTAAAATCATTATAATCCTTAATTTTCCGAAAACTTAACCACAAACAGCAATTCTATGAATTCTCCAAAATAGAAATAAAAAGCTTATAAAAGTAAAAGAAATCGAACAAAATACCCAATAACAATTTATTGGCCATTGGCTTTCAGACCACAGTTTCAAAAAGGCAGTGAAAATAAAAATAAAGTAGTTCGAGGACAAGTACGGACATAAAAACCATTTCTGCTGAACCCTTTGCGAAAGAATGGACATCAGATAAAAGATCCGGCACAAATCCCTGGCTCCCTGAAGGATCCTGGTGCTGAGAAAGACATAAAGATTTATTTACTTATAGAGAATATGTTTCGTCGTTAAAAACTACGTCAAAAATGTATAGTCACAACATCATATCACATTTTTGCCATACTTAGGTACATTATATATTTGCTCAACGTCGTGATGACGGACGTAGAATTCATGTTTTCTCTAACTTTCTAGACTAGATTCACAATTCAAAACTATACGTGTTTTTTCGATAACTTGAATAACAGAAAACTGAATCAAATCACATTAGGGACAAGTTTCCAAGACAAAAATACGGCGAGCGATATTTTTTTCACGTAAATCATAACGTCAAACTGCGCGCCGGTCGTTTATCAAAGGAATCTGCAAAATTTTATCATTTATTTTAGCACTGCGAACTTCCTCTATCGACCCTTACGACTCATTTACTCATTTAGCCAGTTGCGAATGATCGCGCCGGGAGAAAACCGAGTACATGCAGATACTTAACGAATAGTTTCAATAGGAGGAAAACAACGGTAGTTTGGAAAGGCTTGTGGCTGATTCCTATATTACTAATCCATTCTATAAATTACTGCAAGATACAGACTAATTGTCTAGTTTGGGTCTCACTGGCAACTAACACTACCTACGTAATCTAGCTGTGGGTAATGTTTTGAGCCACTTATGACACCTCAATTTTTGTTTATTCGGTGTACCTGTGAAAATCAATCTAAATAGATATGAAACCTGTTGTAAATTTATATCATCCTGGTACCTCGAGTATCAAAGCGGGAACCAAATGTCGCAACAGACAGTGTGAATATCAGATACTTATCGTGTATGTAAACAAAATTTGTGACTGAACACGATTAAAATAAATTATTAATTGAACAATACAGTACGTAAGCAGGCGTCTGAGATATATCTGAAATATTATAAGAATATTGTTCAAACGTGATATTGAAAGTCGTAAAATGTATTTCATTTTATTTATTATAGAAAACGTAAGTGGTACAATAAAGTCATAAAACGGAAATACATAAAACATAAAATGCGAATGAAAGCTTTTGTAATTTAAGTAGGTGCCTATCGCAAGTGGCTGATTTGTACCAACAGCTTTTAGTATTTCGTAAATTGCTGAAGCAATCATGTTTCAATTTTTGTCAACATTGTGCTTTTTTACTTACATTACTACTGGAAGTTCTACTATTAATAATGAAGTGTTAAGAGATGCAATAAATACAGATAAAAAGCTTAGTGAAGTAATGTGGCACAGCCATGACGTGGCGCATGGAGACTATCCCTTCATCGTAACTCTGGCATTCATCGAAGATATGGTCGTGACGCGGCACTGCACCGGGTCACTCATACATCCAACTTGGGTCCTCTCAGCTTCGCACTGTTTCTACGATTTACTCGACAGGAAATTTTATGTCTGGTACGGAAACTTCACTGTGTCGCCTTTAGTATCGAAATTATTTTCTTCAGTACTAAAGATTTACATACATCCAGCTTTTCTCAGCACAAAGTTCATTGAGCGCGGATACTTCTTTGGCGATAACGACATAAGCCTGTTAAAAGTTGGGAAAGTTATCTTGCAGACCTATGGCAGGTTGTCGACTATGGAACATTCAAAGATGTATGGACTTACAGTGAAGTACATTGGAGGTGCCGCAAGGTACTTTGGTCTTGCCTCGAAGTACGTGGGAGGCTTCAGGAAGAAAATTGGGGGTCACGGGAAGAACATAGGGGGTCTCGCGAAAAACAAGCGCGCGGGAGAGCAGTTTAAACCGCTTCAGATCGGGGAAGGCGTCGTCATCAACTGTGGTATGCAACTGACGCTGTGGTCGAAATACGTGCTATGTATCGCGCCAAAGTGTTCAGACAGACCGCATCAGCCGCTGCACGGTGACTTTGGCGGGCCCTTTATTTACGATGGTAAAATAGTCGGTGTGATGTCCTTAAGTTTTCAAATACCCAAGACGTTTTTATCGTCGAATGGATTAACGCCTGTGGGTCCTTATTTAGATTGGATTTCTCACGTTACACGACAGGGAAATGGCAAGCTAAACTTAACCCTACAGGAAAAGCTTGAGATTTGTGAAGAAAAAGTAAGCAAGTGTATTATTACAAATTAGTGTTAAGAGCAGGCAGCATCGTTTGGGTTCATGACTGTTTAACCGTCGTAAAATTAATAATTAGTCCCTACATACAAACTAGCAATAATTATAAGAGTTCTATTCCTTTGTTTTATTTCCTTTGTACCTATATTAGATTACTGCCTCGTATATTAGTGGTCACAAGCGATGGGTGAGCAACGAGCGTAGAGGCTTGGGTTCCAAGACAGGCAAAGTATAATTGGGTTTTCCATTAAGAAACTCGGTAAAGGCTGATTATCATTTGCATTAGAAATGTAACGAGTTAAGTCCCTGTACGCGACACTTCACAATGAACATCGGCCACTTTTGTTTTGTACTGTTTGAACACAACTTGCTACTTGAACTAAGCTCGCTACTGATAAAATAAGGTTCTTGATAAAATAATGTTCCACCAACCTACCAAAATTACTGTAGGCCACAGTTTCTTTATATTCAAATCGTACATAAATAAGATTAAAGTTACAATAGCACATTAACGACTCCAATCCCAAATCGACATACGCTGGGCACTATCATCGCTAACAATAGAAAAGAACGGGCAAACTAAAGCAATGGTTACTGAATATTTGAGAATCCCAACTTGGTAAAGTTTTGTTCAATAAAAAGAAAGTGATATGTTCGGGTTCGAAGGTTGACAGTCCCTGGGTAGCATCGCGCCGTGACACATAGAATTTTTATGGACTGTTTTGTTTTCGTTCACATTATATAGAATGTCGAAAATAGTTAGAGCAAAATAATTTTAATTACATTGCAAGAGATGATCTTACGAGATAGATAAACTCACTTTACACCAAATATGAATAAACAATCATTAATAAATGCTTCACTGTTGTTTATTTATATCGATCTATACATATGATAAGAAATTGTTTTTTTGTTTGTTTGAAAGCGCAAATCTCTGGAACTACCAGTTTTTGAAAAAATATTTTTGCATTTGATAGCCAAACTTTTGAGGAAGGCCTCACATCACGTAGGACACTTAGAAGCCGAGCAAAAAGAAAAAAACGGAAAGAACAAAATGAAATAATATAGCGGGCAGGCGTTATGATGCGACGCGCCGGGGTGGGTCGGGGGAACAAGAAATTTCACGCGGGCGAAGTCTCGGGCAGAATCTAGTGATATATAAATGTTCATTCATCTGTGTGTGCGATCGATAAGATGAGCTTGAGGTATAGTTGACCTCGTAATTGCATTATCACTCTAATGTTGATTGTCATTTGCACGTCATAAAATGACAACTCATATTTGTTGTAGTGACTGTGAGATAGTTTCCACTTTGGTAAAGTTTCAATTTACTCCAAATTGTTGTTTAAAAGTGGTAAAACAGTTATGAGGTTGAGTATACTAACGCCGCGTGCGCTGGAGACTTTACAGGGACATTAAACTTAGAACTGCTCTATCATAGACAGAGAGATAATATAGGCCAGTTTCCTCACAAAATCTACCGCATATCAATATAGCATTAGGTTATTTATATACAAACGTAGCTTGAATATCGGCCCGTGCCAAATAGGTTAGTGTAGTGTTAAATCTGTGCCAGTAACGTGCCCCCTCTCAAGTTTAGTGGCATCATGAACTTCGAACTAGCGGTTGTAAAGAAAAACATATCACTTCAGTATAATATAACTATATTTAACTTATTTGTTTGAGCCGTTTGGGGTTAAAACACTAGGGCCATGGGATCCAAATGCCCACTTTTTCGTGACATCGCTAAGCGGTTGCTTAACTCTTTACGTGACCAGACTTCCAGGCCAGGATGGCCTATGTTTAGGCCAAACATCGTGGCCAGGATAGCCTATGTTTAGGCCAAACATCGTGGCACTTTTCCCGTGGATTCCTTCCCCACTTTTATACCTACATATTTAAATATGAAGCTTGTAATTATGTAAACATTGTTCACTATGAGTTATAAGTTAGTCGAAGAAAAACGTTATAGAAAGTTTATAAATACTTACAATTTCGTGTTTTCGAAAAAAAAAGTCACAATACTTAGAAGACACCACACCGGTACGATACCTATACTAAGCTGAAGGCAGCCTCTTATTTTATGGTTAGTAAAGATAAATTGTGATATTTGCAATAATTATATTATTGGCCGGACCATTAATGACTTCCACGGCAATTATTGCGATTAGATTTTAACTACACTTTACACTTTGAAATCCCCGCTTGTGTCGGTACAGAGTATGATATTATTAGCTCAAACCGTGGCAAAAAGATTAGCTTGTGATCAGGTTAATAGCGTCGCTGCAAGGCCTGCGGATGCGCCGTCACTCGAGCACGTCCTTTTATTGCACTTTTCTGATAGCCACTTTGTCGCCAATAATGGCTAGTAAATACTGATTTATCTTGGTAAAAACATTAACATGTATTGCTGCTTAAACATGATTCTAGATTAAATTGCATTGAAATTTTTCGCTATTTATTAAAAACTAGCTGCGCCCCGCAGTTTCACTCGCGTAAGTCTCGATCCCGCGGGAATATCGGGATAAAAAGTATCCTATGCCCTATTCCAGGTCATGTTCCCTGTGCCAAATTTCATCCAAATCCGTTCAGTAGTTTTAGCGTGAAAGAGTAACAAACAAACAAACTCACTTAAGCATTTATAATATTACTTAGGATAAAACAGCTGTTTGCTGTAAGCAGTGTATATGAGTGATATTGAGCATAGTACTGAAATTCAAAGTGTAGTGTTTGAGAAAGTGGGTGGTAATGTGTACCTGACAATTTACCTGTCTAACCACAACAAACAGTTTCTCAAACGATACAATGGAACAATAGATGTTTGCAACTCCCAAACACATTGGCTTTTGTCGTACCTACTGTTACAATACCGTACATACATAGTATGTGTACTAGTGCTTCATCTCTTATCATATTATTGTAACAATCTTCACACGAAAACTAGCACGTTTGTCTCCAATGATTTTCCCTGACTGTATAATAATGTTGGCATGGTAGATGTGGATTCGGCTATCATTGTGTCGGCTTTTGTAACGGCCAATAGACTAATGGCCAAGGCCTCCCTTTGAATGGCCTTATCTATGAGCCAGATGCAGACGGTTCGTGGACATGGCGTGTATAGTCAGGATTCAGTTCATTTCTATCTACGCGGCTGTTATCATATTTTATCTTAGCACATGATATAAAGGACGTGTGATACACTAGTGGTGATGGGGCGCCTGCTTCGTGCGGGTGCAATCTACTTATGCAAATTATGTGGCGACATGTGAAATCATCGTAATTTCTGTTTATTTATTTATTTAAGGATTACCAATGATATACATTACAATTATCTTTTACAATAATAAAACTAGTTTAATAAACATGGAGCAGTGGTGGCCCAGCGGTAACGACCGCGACTTACGAGTTGTAGGTCGTAGGTTCGAACCCTCACAGGCGCTTTACTTTGTGTAAATAATTTCATCACCACTGCTCTCAAAACGGTGAAGGAAAACATCGTGAGGAAACCGGCATGTCTTAGAACCAAAAATTCGAAGACATGTGACATCTACCAACCCGCGCTGGGCCCGCGTGGTGGATTACGGCCTACTCCCTCTCATAGGAGGCCTGTGTCCCAGCAGTGGGAACATTATAGGCTGATTATGTAATAAACATTATCCCGTAATGCACACTCAATTACAGGTAACCACAGCTTACACATTATTGAGTACACATGCTCTGAATATATAAATATTCATATATTCTTTTTATATTTCTGTTCAAGTATTTTACTTATAAACCTTTCGGAATAAATCCTCTAAAATTGAATGATAGTGAAAACCATATTAAAGTCTGTAGTTTAGAGCGAATTCGTTTTTAGTCATTTTATAGATTTAGGATGTATTTTTTTTGTGTAAGCAACAGTGAGAGTACTTATATCCATGTACTTCATCGTAAATTCCCAAAAAATGTTTATTCCCATTTTTTTTCGAATAAGCATGATAATTTAAAATAAAACAATAAGCAATTTGTTTTGCGAAAAATTACTCTAAACAATAAAGTCAAAATCATAACTTTTTACGACTTGCGAAACTCGAATTACAAACAGTATATGTACTGAAACTATTTTGCAATAATTTCATACAGATTTTTAACGTTTGCCTGTTCAAACGGTTCTTAGAATTGTGGTCCGAAGTAAATTTCACGGTAAAAAATATTTTTGAAGGGAATCTCGAGCTGGTTGGAGGATACAGTCCCAGAGCCCATGGTATTAACTGACTAGCACTCTTTCTTTATAACCAGGGTTTCATTAACGTACGCCCTTTGGCAAATAAAGCTACCTACAGCTAAATATTTTGAGCAGGAAGATGATTGAAATTTATTTAAATGAAACTTTTAATAGCGGTTCCTGTGATACTTTCGCGTGGATTTCAATTGATTAAGTGTATCTACGCGGACGTGGGCCTGGTTCAAGACACTGCTTGTGCATGTTGTGCTTCTCATAACCTAAGATAGTGCTGTATCATGGAGATAAACAAATAGATCCATGTATGGATCTGTGTTTAGATTTGCCCCCTATAACATGGGTCTTAAGGCTCACCTACCCTACCCTACCTCAAATTGCTAAGCATGCTTATGCTCCGTTATGCCGAAAATACTACAGCATTTATTTTGAAATAAATATGTTAAAGTTGAGGATTGATGCTGGGTCCTATGTTTGGCGAAATACGATTACATAAAATTTTTTCGACAAAAAGATTCAAAGTTACCTCTAAACCAAACTATAAACCGCTGGTATTCAAAAATACTTCAAATTAGATCATGAAACTTTGCATAATAGCTTGACTAATTATAAAGCATGTCTAATGTTTTTTAATTACCATTATTTTCACCGCAAAAAGCAACTACCTAAACTATTCGGGGCTTGGGAGCCGCCAGCACTCCCACTCCGTCTCGCTCTCACTCAGGCCGTGAGTATTATGGTGCAAGCGAGATAAAATCTGAGGTAGGGCCTTAAACTAGCGAAATGCGGGTACACGAATGTTCCTAACCCATCGGGAAAACAGAGGTGATGTTCTGTCTATGTACATGATTTTGAAACAATGAAAGAAAAGGAAAGAAGGAAAGAAAATATATTTATTCAGCACAGACTAAGAGGCACACAATACACATCAGATAAAATTAAAAAAAAAAAAAACAAATAAAGAGTGTAAAATTACGATATAGGGAAAAAGGATCGAAAACCTAGCACCGAAGACGTAATGGTTTTACAGTTTATTTATCGTTATTTCATTTTGTGTAGTCACTACTAGTATATATGATTTGAACAAAATAAATAACAAAAATACTCTACGCCGAATCTTGACATACTACTATACAATTTGTGTAAAGTCATGATCTGAGCCAAAACTCGCCAGTGTCGAAAGTCCAGCCAATATTTTTTGTCGGAACCCGTTTACCGGCCACTTCTTATTGAAACCTTGCTAACTGGACCCTGAAATCTGGAGCCAGGCTTCTTGGCTGCATGCCACGCCATAATATACGATTAAATTCCTTCATATTTTTAAAGTTTGTAGCTCTCGCTTTAATTAAGAGCGCTCTAAGTTACACCTCAACTTTGTTGGTTCGCGCAAAGAAACTGGACTTAGTCCTTTTAAGAAAATATAAAAATAATAAGATTCTATAAAAGTGTTTCTGATTACAGCTGCAGCGAAGTAATTGCGAAGATAAGTGGTTCTATAGAACTCTTGAGATTAGGTTTCTGTCTATTTATTTATTTATTTATTGACACACCAACGACTTATTCACTAAATCACTACATTAAAAATATATTGTATTTCGACAGTTTTGCGGTGAATTCGTCACTTATAGGCGTGCACAGCACTTGTATAATCAATAATAAAAAACTAAAATGGAATTATAATTATGATAATAACAAAATTAAAATTTACATTGAATTCAGAATGTCACGTAGTTAAACTAAATACAAAAAACATCAATTGAATTGGAATAGAAAAACAATTATAAATTAAAACTATAAAAATAACAATAACAAATTAATTGGGATACATTACATAATAGAATAGATTAAAACTTGAGTTATAAAATTTAAATTAAATTAAATTAAATTGTACATTAAATACCTTGAATGGAGTCACACAAATACACAAATTAACATTTTGTAACAGAAATAAACAAACAAATCGATCAAGAACTGAGGACGTATCGTTTGAATTCATTCAGGCTATTTGAAAATATGTCCAGGTTGTTAGTACGCGTGCTCAGCTTATTGTAGCTAGACAAAAACCGGTATAAAGGAGCTGAATGACCAAGTAGATCAAATATTGTTCATATTGGATTAGGGTTCAAATAGTAGCTGTAGTCACGGAATCAAAGCCCTAATTTATATGATAATGAAATCTGACCACATTACTAATTAATCAATCTACTTAGCCTATCACTGACCACAGCGTTACTATTAATACAGTAAACATTATGTATGTTAGGTAATGGACAACGACGGGCCTTGTCTTTATATTTAAACTTAGGTAGTAGTGGAAATATTCAGAAAATTACAGGAACAAACTTTTTTTATAAAAAATAACATTTGAAAAAATCAGAGGGCTCAATCATTTTTGTCTCTTTGATATCGTTATTATAATTGAAACCTTGTCGAAAGCCATTATTTTCCCAATAGATCTCTATTATACAAATTAATATCTTATTTAATTTCGAATCACCATGGAGATCGAACGAACGAAAACATAGTAGCGAAGGTAGATAATTAATATGATCATAATAATATTTATGACGGTACCTTTCCAGGAACATTTTCCGAAGTTCGGCCATGTTTGTCCCCGATTCGGCATCAAATGACGTTAAATTGCCCGCAGTTATTGCCGTCATTACTGTAACATTATCGTTTAATGCGATCCTCATCATTATACCCTCCAGCAAAATAAAAACAGTGCTTTAATTTAAAATTTAAAACGCTGCATGAGCACAGCTCATTTTTCTATAATGGACACTTAAAAAATCCGTTTCGTGTTCGTAAAATCTTTTAATAAAAAATCCAAAATCACCCATTACAAGCTTTACAATGGCGTCGCGACACTGGCTGGGAATAAAATTGCCTGGGCGATCATAGTTCGCTCCAGTTTTTAAAGAAGAATTCTTTGGAATGCGGGCTTTTATGAATTTTTAATTCTGGGTCCATATTTTGGGTCAGCAGCCGATCGTTTTCAAATTCAAATCGTTTGTTTGAACAATGGGGCCATTCTGACTAAAATGCAACTGAAATGGAACACGAGATAGGAAGGAGGTAAAAATGTTGGTATCATTAATGGGGTTGAATTGCAACCACCGATATGAGGCGCCACGATTAATTGAGCAATATGCACAGTATCCGTCTGTTATATTTTGTAGTTATACATTTATGTATGTCTGCCTGTCATTGTCAATGGTAGGTTCGTGTGGAACACCAGTTTAAACAGACGTAATAGTCAATAATCATCATCGTAGGTATAACACACTATGGTTAACAACGTAATCCCCGCAGGGTTAGGCACAGGTGTACCTGTACACCCACATTTCGTCAGTTATGTTCCCATGAAATAGGGGGCGAGTCTATTCCCATGAACCGGGCACAATTCTAGACTTTGGGCTGTTACTGGGCTATGCCTTATGAAAAACCCTAAAACATATTGCCGGACCTATGAATCGAACCCAGGACCGCTTGCTCTGCAGTATTGCTTGCCACCACTAGACCAACGACGACACAGTAGGGTTAATAATTTGTTACCAAATATGGGAAAAAGTAGAACACTTTTTTCGAAGAATCAAATGGCATTTATGCATGTTTTTGATGCATCTATTTCGGTAAAGCCATCAGATTCACCCTCGTATTTCAATAACTTTTAAAATATCATCGACATTGAGTGGAAAACTCATGTCTACATTATTAAAAAATATTTCCCGTGAAAATGTTAAAGTTCATTTCAACACTTTGGACGAAACATTTCAAATATTTTAGTAAAATGTGTCTGTTACTAAAATATTTGCATTATTATTTATGAAATATTTTCGTGAGTACACAGTCAGCGATATTAATATTTATGAACTGAGCGGAGTGTTATTAAGAAGTGACTATTTGAGGTAGCTGTGATTGAATTTTAAACTTGTAAAATGTTTTGGGTGTATTGTGTTGTGTCAACCAATCAAATGCGATGTCGAAATGTTATAAATCTATACATATTATAATAGAAAGCCGCTTTTCGAGTTTGTTTGTATGTCCGCGTTGTTCTTCTAGACCACGCAACAGATTTTGATGAGGTTTTCACCATCGCGATCGCGAAGGTTTATGTGTTACGTTAATATTTCAAATTACATATAACTAAGAAATCTAGACGTTTTTTCAAGTCGTAAGCAGCAGCAGATTAGAGAGGAGAACAGACGCTAGTTAAAGATATAATATAAACATACATAAGCTCAGGCCTTCTTCCCATGGGGGTAGGCAGAAACTACATAATGCCACGTGCTACGATCCTTACTTACTTCGTTTACGTTCATACATCTGGTTATCTAATCACACAAGTTTATTTATTCTATTTTCAGTTTTATAGTTTTACAGATACACAGTTCTTAAAATACAATGTGAAAATGTCTGAAAGGTCTCTACGAGAAGTCACACAGACTTGCATTCCCCCAGAGTAATAGTGAACAGTCTTTTATACAAAAAGACTTTACTAAAGTGCTGTAGCAGACAAGTTTTATCTCTATTTTTTTCTGAATATTTTTGATAAATAGCAACACTTTTCCCGTTAGATAAAGCCGCAGCACTGTTACGGTAAGTTCAGATTTACTCGATCTTATGATGTCACGCGTTTTGTCCGAGTTTGTTCCGCGATTGTCGCCTGACAACGGTGATTTGAGAGGTCAGTTTTTTAATTATTTACTTACTTTTTAGGCGACATTAGTTAACTAGATTGAAGTAGAACTACGTTTCTTAACTAATCAAGTCCATGTGATGTGCAGGGCAGGCCAAATTAACATTTAGGGCACACAAGATTCACAAATTGCATGATACTTTACGTCTATTGACCCTGCAGAGTGTAGTGTAACCCCCCTTTTTGAGGGCGTGTCAGATTTTTACTGACTAAAACCCACCCGTGTTCCTTCGTGTTGCCAAGGGCCCCGGTATCCCTTTCGGACTTTCCCGCAGAGTGTAAACCCCCTAAATACTGATTTTCATTTGCATTGGTTAAGTAGCGAGTTTAATTTGAAAAATGTCACGTAAAGATGTCAAGTTTCTGTCAGGGTGAGGGACACGAGCAGGCAGGGAGCACCCGCACTTGAAATGACGAAAAATAGAATGTGTTAATTCAATTTATACCTCAATATGCCAATTAATTTGCGACTTAACTAATACAAATGTAAATCACCCGTAAGCCAAATTCTATACACAGCAGTTTGTAAAACTTTTATTATATTCGAAGCTTTTATTATATTGAAAGCAATGATATTTTCTGAACCTATTCAAACATAAGATTACTTGTTTCGCAACGCGATTATGTAACAGGTGTTTGCAAAACTATCTTGTAAAGAAAATATAAACGTAGGCGGTATATTCAGGATTATACTGAAGAAAATGAGATAAAAATATTTGAATATCAAAATCTTTCCTTTAGAACACGCAGCATAAACATAAATATAATCAGCCTATACGTTCCCACTGCTTGAAGACAGGCCTGCTCTATGTGAGAGGAAGTGGGCCGTAGTCCACCACACGGGCTACTGTGCGTGTTCGTGCATATAATAATATCACAATGATTGTCTTCTTATTTTGGTCCTAGGACATCTGGTTTTCTCACGAATTCCTTCACCGTTTTGAGAGCAGTGTTGATTAAATAAATTACACAAATTAAACGAATATCGAATAATATCGTGCTTAAACGCTCATAAAGTCTTGGGACACGCATTGGTCCTGCAAATAGGCGCATTATTGTCCTGCATGTTCGTTAGCGGTTAATGACCCTACATTTGTCCAAGGATTATGTCTTGGAAGGTACGCGGGGTAGAAATGTTTTCTTTTGACAGAGGTTCTACGTAGCAGACCTTAGGGAACAAACTAGTGTGAAATTCGTTCTTACCGAAGTAAAATCTTAAGAGCAGCGTACGACCGAATGAAAGAACGGAACCCTTTATAGGATCAGTCGTGTGTCTGTCTATCGGACCGTCTGTCACAGCAATTTTGCTCCGAATCTAATGGACCGATTAAGTTGAAAGGTAAACATATGATTTTTTGTGTGCCAAACCTAACGTGTAACGTAAATAAATGAATTTGATTATGGGGTCGTTTTTGGGAGGCAATTATGAATGTTTTTTTTATGTTTTGCTAAAATTGTACCGTATGCCATATCAAATGAAAGGACTTACTGCGAGAGGATGTAATTTCCCCTTAAAGATTAAACAAATAAGTTTTTTGAGTTTTGTGCCTCTTTTGAATACAAAATATAGACAATAGCACGTCAAACAGACGGAAAATAAGTGTAACTTATTTAAAAAAGTGCATTAGTCAAATAACGAAAAATTAAGCATTTTAACCTTTTGATATTAAGAGCAGTAAAATAAAGTATAATAACCCCAACCCACGGCAGAAGTCAGAAATCAGAACAGCACGTGTATCGGGCCACTGAAGGACCGAACAATTCAATAAGCGACTCCACGTCCTTCTCTATTCCGGTCACGTATAAGCGCTGACTAAAAAAATAGTTTTGTTCATGTTCCGCCGGCAAAATTATTGAATATTTGTGAATTTGTGAACTAAAATGTTCGTGCTGTTTCGGTATTGACATACGCAGATTCAGTTTTTATGTCCCAAGTTGGCTACCTATATAAATAGGGTGACTATCCCTATATATAACTAAAGCTTGACGATGCTATTCAATTTTATTTCAAACTGCAAAAGAGTTATGTAACTACTACGAAGTAGTCAGTGTAAATACGCTCCTCCATTTAAGAACCGTTCCATGATGTCGCGAGCAAAGAATAGGCGACCCTTTCCCCACTGTGATTATCGTAAAAGAAGATTGAGATGCAGCATCTTAGTCAGTCAATTTTAGATTATTAGGAAGTAGATAGCAACGAAGTATGACCATCAATCCGTCTGCAAAGCTTAATTAGTTACTAAGAGCATTGTTCCTAAACGTGGCCCGTTTGATACAAGAGTTGACCTCAATTATTTGGCCAAGTAGCCCTTTAACCACTGAGGCCTACAATAAGTGGCGATACATAAATGTAAACCCACCATACCTTGGCCATTCATTCCCGCTACGGTGGCTACTTCGGGAGTAGGGACACAACTTATAATCAAGTATATAAGATTACCAGATATTTTCCCATCATCATAATTAAAATATAGACTTGGCAATTTTGTATGAAATATAATATCCGCCAAATTTCCATTTGCTGGTTTAAAATGCGATTGCATTTCATCGTGCTTTTCACCAAATTTTCGCATACTTTTTTAGGTATTATCACTATTAGAGTCACAAACATTCTGCTTTTAGTATTCAAAATTCCACGAGCACAAAGGGTCGTGCCCTTTAGATAACCAAACTCCACTGAATAAAGTCAAATCCTGTTTAATCTGGTAAATTTAGTGGTCAATATTAATGTCAACATTTCTTGGAATTTATTGTTTCGGAAACATTCCTCTCAAAGTTTCGGTTATGGTTCGTACTGCATGGTTTCTGGCACCGTCTTATTGGAACCACGCCTTTTCTAAGTCTAACTGATCGAATTGATGAAATAAAAAAAAAACTTAACATCGTTGACGTCCGCTGACACAATAGCTTTGTATGGAAAGTGTTGACAATACCGTCTCTATTAAAAGCCGCGGAGGTGCCGTGCTCTGTGATCGAACCACTTTATTCGAGAAGTATGTCGTAGCTTGCATTGGACCACGTACGCGGAGCAGGCGTCGGTATTAAAGATTGCAGTCATTTACAGTCGCCGTGCGATACGAGGCTATTGATAAATGTGGAGTTTTAGGTCACTCCTGCGATGCCGTTGGCGCTGGTGTTCATGGCAGTTAAGTGGTTCAGATGAAGATCACATATCAAAGAGATTGGAAGTTGGATGATTTTTTACTATTGAATTGAGTGATTAGAAATTCTGATTTAGACATGGATGTACCTAATTGTTAATGGTATCAGAACTCTATGGTTAACAATAAAAAGGTAATTATTTGGTGATAATTGGTGAAGACCGTGAAAAGATATTAGCGATTAGAAAAAGTAATAAGTAAGATTTTTACACACGGTAGTTGCTCTATTTTTTATGCAAATTATTTACTATAAAAAGAACGTTTTCCTAGCATCTAGAAACCACTACTTTAAACTTCAAATAAAGATCTTCTTGTCTAGATAATTTTCAACAGTCTTATGAGATTTTATCCAACAGACTGTACAGTTTCACTTACATTTACACGACTATACTCACAGCTACTTTCACTCGAACTTTCAACAAAGATACACAACCAACCTTTTCGAAGTCGGTTAACAAACCAGGAAATACGTGTTTAGTTTAGAGAAACGTGCTTTTGTTCGGTAGGAAATCGACGCCGGGTGAAAGAAGTAAGTGTGTAGATTTATCGTCGCGCGGCCACGGCGCGGCGTTTTCAGAGCTTGTCTTGCAAGAGATGTTCTGAGTGATGAGCGGGCGCGGGAGCGGAATACGTAGGTAGGATACTTACGGTGTGTTCACACCACACATCGCAGTGCCGGCAGCGTCTACAGAATAAAATTCATGGCGCTGAAAGTGTATTGAGCGCCAACTTTTCTTAGAGATCACCATTCAAAGCGACAGTATTGAATAGTGTATGTGTCGTAGTGCGAGTAAACTGTGACACGTTTGGTTTA
Organism: Lithophane semibrunnea; assembly: GCA_947363905.1. NCBI lineage: Eukaryota > Metazoa > Arthropoda > Insecta > Lepidoptera > Noctuidae > Lithophane > Lithophane semibrunnea. The sequence continues at coordinate 1,354,200 of OX376186.1, read as the reverse complement.
TATGGAAAGTGTTGACAATGCCGCCTCTGGAAACGGCTGCCGAGGCGTCTCCTTGCTCTGTAATTTACACTTATGAAATAAATACGATGGAAGTTCCTCTTCATTATTCGTGATTACATTTTGAACTGATTCATAATGTTTTTTTTATGTAAGTATGCTTCTTTTTCATGATGTGTGAATGGAAACGAAATAATAACGAGTAGTCTAACATCACGTTACGGTAAGAGCCAGTAATCCACAACGTTATTTTAAGTAAAAACATATCCTCGTATGAATGTTACTTAATCTCAACAACCCATTCTTACTATTCGTATGAGTACGGCAAAATCGGAACTATATCAAGAAAGATTGACCTTATAACCACAAAACCGTGTTTATCAGTTGTTAAGCCTATATAACCACCTTTTAAACATGACATTTCTGTATGGAGTTTGACATAAGACTGACATTAAACACGCGTTGAATAAGTATCTAAGTTTTTGTGGTACCTAAGGCCCTTCATGTTTAAGTCTTTTGATTAAACTAATTTAACCACTCGCGTGCTGCGCCGCGATTACGTATTCCTGAGGGGCCCCCGCGCGCCCCCGACTCCACGCCCCGCGCTGCCGCTTATCAGCGGCGCAGGAAAAACGTTATCACTTGAGATATACTTATCGCAGCTCGTTTTCGTAAAGTGGTTTGGATTCTTGAATAAATGGACCACATACTTATCTTTATACGATACTTGAAAGATTAGAATGGAATTTACGAATAATGTGTATTGTGTTAGTGTGGGTGGTACTTTGTTTGTTCCTTTGTTTTGACGATTTATGTTAAAACTACTTATTTGATTGTCTTGATTTTTTCCAGGAAGCATTATGAATAGCGAACTAATCTAATAACAATAGGAGACTATCTTAATAATAGTAAATAAAAACAGAAAAGATATTGATAGATATTGAGTAGGTATCGAGCCGTCCGTATTTAAGCCAAAAAAACATGTTTCTTGTCGTTTTTTCATGCAGATTTACCTAAAGTTAGCATAATTGATTAATATAATTAGTTATAAGGACTCACCTGTGCGTCCAACCGTTGAAACTGGCACTTTTTTTTTTTTCACCAACTACAACGAACAGCACGGCCCTTGACTTCATGACACTTTTTGACACACACACTGATGTTTTTTGGTAAAACTATTATCTACAATTACGTAATATCTATTCAGAAATAGATTTAATAACACTTCTAGTGGATAACGACACTAAAACACAAATTATTGATAAAATATGCAGAGATCCGCTCCGCGCACGCGCTCTGACATGACTGTCAACACGTTGTTACACGTCATTTTTAACAATTCTTTATAGAATTTTGACAATGTATTTTGGTCGTCTTATAGCTTTATTTGACGTAAAATGTCATCAAGAGCCGGACTGTACCTATCCACAGACGATATAAGCCTTTTACGCGGTAAAAATACAGAATGTAACAGCAAGCGTCAACTGATGCGATATCGCATCAGTTGGGCTCAAAGGGTATTTCCGAACGATCAGATGGCGCATCAGTCGAGACATACCGGTGAAGCCTTAATTGCCCCGCTACCTCTCGTCACTTGCACCACACACCGCCCTACCAGATTCGTCTTCAGCGAAAAAATAAATTATTCTTTTCTCCTGAAATTACTTCTCTCGGCGCTTTACGGTTTGTATGTTACAATACAAAAGTTTCTCCCTTTGTGAGCGAAGGATTTATATATTTTTATTAAACATTCAGCGGATGATAGCAGTTGTATGACGAATGTAATTTGTAACTTGTCCTTTAATAAACATTGATGTGCGTGTTTTTATGTGACACTACGCTTTGATTGCAATGTATTTAAAAACGAGTTTTTAAAAGAAATATATTAATATTCTGTTACAGTCACGGCGTTGATTACATCACCGATATAGGTAAATAATGTACTTTTTGATGACTGTTATAATATTACACACTCACAGTGTATATAAAAGTTTTTGTTAGCTTGAATTTATAACTCAACACATGAACACACACAAAGTCATGAATATTTTACTTTGTAAAGTATTACATTTTATTTGTTAAAAAAAAAAAAAAAAACAAAGATATTGGATTGTGGGTTTGGGTGGCTTAAGTGAACTGGTTATCTTAAGTGAACTGGTTATCTAGGACTATGGAATGACTATGGTCCCTTCTGACTTCGGGCCCAAAAATTTATATAAAATACACATAAAATGTCAGGGGGTGACTTGCACACTCAATAAGGCCCTCGAAAACGTTCGCTAGCACATAGTGACTTAGTGACAAGGGGGCTACATGTTAACAACCACGGCTATCAAGACAATTCCGTAAGTACGGTCAAGATCCCTACCAGCATCTTACTGGAATACTTCCTTCCTCTGAGCACGTTTGCTCTTGCAAATCGCCACCCAAGCCGGCCAATCAAGTTAAGAATGAGGTGGAAGCTCTGTTCTCCGTCAGTGTTCACTTCAGCCGGCCAAGAAAGGCAAGCCAGAGGTGAGGAACAAAGCTTCTCCCGGGAGATAGGGTCCGTGGGGTCGCTAACTGCCCAAAAGCTCGCCATCTGCGGCTCCTCACCCTAGACCTGTTCCGGCAAAGTAAACTCTACCGGCACAGACCTAGAGTACATATCCACGACGCCAACGTAGAGATACGGTTATTGTTTTAATTATTGTGAAGGTGACAACTGTCATGCGGGTCTTTATTTTTCTGTTTTCTTTTTCGCATAATTCCTAACCTACCTAAAGTTACACAATATTTTACTAAAGTGTATTTATTATTTGAACATTGCACCCAATTCTACAATTCAGCCGTGACGACAGAAATTGGCGCCCAGTGCTGAGCTCCCAATACATCGCTTTATATCCTTCAATACGCTGGTTTATGTCCGCCGTCCGGACAATATGGCGCAGGCTGTTCAGTATCCGGGCCTCTGTCCGGGTTCAGTCCGGACTCCGGACAGGATTAGAATTCAGCGAGCCTATCTAAGTGTCACTCACAGCAGGGACCTATCTCAATCTAGTGGAGGGAATGAAAATTGCGAGGACTTTTTATTTAAAATGTGTTCTTATTTTAGTGTATTATTTTACGTTTTTCTTCTTTGGCCTGATTTCTCTTTAGTCTGATTATCTTTTATCTGGAGAAAATTTTGGCGGTTTGAAATTTTTTTTCACAAAAGCTTTCAACCCGTCATTTTTATTCCTCAAATAAAAGTTAACTGGCGATCCATTCAGATCAAAAAACTCCGCCCTTAAAATGTGAATTAAATGAATTAGTCTCACAGAGAGGAGGCCTGTGTCTCAGCGGTGGGAACGTTATACTTACGCTAATTATACGTCATGCATGTGATTAAATAAAAATATATCGTGTTGGCCTGAATATTAAGGAACACTGATTTAATGTCGGAATACTTCCAACACTTGTTTCTGAATATTTATAATTATTGACAGCTAAATTGCAACCTATATTACATAATGAAGAAAATACGGTGGGTGTGTGGTGGTCATATGGTATACATAATAGAGAGCTATTCTATTTTTAATAATCACAAAACAATATCATAACTGATTGCTCTTGCTTCTTTATCTAAAAGCTGTATAAAAACAAACTGTATGAAAACAGACAAAACACCTAGATAAAACAAACAAACAATATCGCTCTCCGTTTGTTTTCAAGATTCAAATAAACAATTTAGGAGCTACGTGAAATGCGCTACGAGCGCTACGACGCTACGGCGTAGCTTTGACTCGGTCGCTTTCATCGGCACATTGGAAGTGTTTGTAAAATACGAAAAAGCTTAAGAATTTACTGTGATTTTACTTTAGAGTAAGAATAAATAAAATGGAAGCGACGTTGTGATTTCAGGTAACAGTTGCAACACAAAGAAGGTAGTCTTGTTTTTTTTTAAATATCGAAAAATATGAATAACTTGGTTTTTCTCGCGGCTCCGCCCGCCACTATGTCAGAAATTATCCTACAAGAACCGTACTACCGGGATTAAAAAATATTCATTGTCGTTATTCAGGTGATGATAAACCTGTGCATCAAATTTCATAGAAATCCGGACATTCCGGACAGCGGCCATACAAAATTTGACATTTATAATATAATATTAAGAAAATTTTGCTTCTGATTTTGAAATTTCTTCACCTGTAATTATGACGCGATGCCACCATCATAAATGCAAATGATGAAATTTGTGACCAGTGAGTGTTTTCACTGCATAGTGACATGAAGGTGCTTCAAAAAGGGCTATCTTTAGGAGATCAAAATTCAGTAGAAAATCTTGACGAAAAATTAAACATTATTTAACAAGTAATGGGAATTCGTGTGACAATATTTGAAAAGTCAAGCAAATGTCAAAGTTCTCGTGGAAGGAGCTGCATACGCCGTCAATATTTTATTTCAGTTCTATACTTAGTTTTCAAATTCAATCAAAGTTTGCACGAAACCAAAGATTCAGGCGAAGTAGCAGTTCTTTACCAAAAAAATGTGGTCGTCTTCGTAAGTTCTTTATAACTTTTGACACCACTTCCCAATATGAAGCTTCACTAAGGTTGAAATTATTTAGACGAATACCTAGACCTTCTCGTGCAAGTTACAATCCACCATAGGGAGACCTATGGTGGATTGTAACTTGCAAAAGGAATTACGAGGTTGACTATACAATTGCGCCCAGTTCGTTACTCCGTTTCCAAGGCAAATATGAAACTGTCATAAAACACTGCTCACACCCAGGGGAGGCGTCCCGACTATCTCACACAAAGAGATAACACATGAATCCTTCAGTTTCGGCATTTTTTCAGCGCATTTGTAGCCCGTCGCCAACCTCTGGGGAGCTAATTACGTAAATTCATTGCTGCCCATCTTTCCCTGGATTAGGGTTGGCAGCCCAGGGATCTCAGTAAAGATCGGACAATTTTGTGGCCATTTTTTCCGTAGGGTCACCTTGAAAACGAAATTTATTCCGGATGTCTATCGACGAAAACTTCAACGTGGTATGTCTTTTAGCATAACCATTTCAAACCACAACCCAGTCAAGAAAGCAAACTAACTGAGAAGAGGGATGATAATCTATATCGAATCATGATATTATAATAATAATATCCGTATCGAATCTACATACCTAATCAGCATCACAAATTAATTTACTAAAAGACAACGCACAGCCTAAACCACTGTGTCTAGAAGCATAAAATTTTGCACACAAGTTCAACTAACAAGTGTGAGCACTTAGGATGGACTTGAGAAAATTCAATCCCTAAAATGATGAAAGTTTGTATGGAAGTTCGCCATTTTTGCCGATAGAAAACCCTATAGAGCACTCTGCTTGTATTTAAATAAACTTCGAAGGAGCTAGAAGCCAGTGAGAATCATCACAGCTTGACTGTCCGGTATGTTATTTATTGTACATCTTATTTCATAAAACTGAGCTCATTTATTGTAGTTATTATCATAGTCAGCAGATGAGTATTTCCCACAAAAGGATAAGCTCAAACCACTTCTAAAAAAAGGGTCATGTCCTTAAAATATTGTAAATATTACACGGAAAAGGCCCAGTAACCCAGACAGACCATTTATTTTTAAACTTACAAAAGGGACCCTTTTATAAATATACTCGGTTATTCTTAGACGTGTGGCAACCCTACCTGAGATAGATTTTAATGGTTCGTTTTGTCCCGTATTTCCAGTATTGTGACAAAGTCTGCGAAATGTGGCGCCACTTTACTTAGTCTAAATGTTAGTTTAGACTCCAACTAAACACTTTGACACTTCCCCTGAGCATTGAGAAAGGATAACTTGTGTTCTCTTTGATATTAGTATATGATAAAATGATAATAGGTACTGATTATGTAATCGTTTTGAAAAGTGCGTCGGTCCGTTAGTATTTTTGTCTGTCTGTTAAAAAAACGGTGAATTTCGGAGACCTTTTTACTAAAACGTCATAATTTATACAATCCAAAATACTAAAGTAATCACACTCAATCAATCTGCTTAGCCTATTCCCAACCATGTTGGGGTCGGCTTCCAGACTAACCTGATGCAGCTGAATACCAGTATTTTACATGGAGCAACTGCCTAACAGACCTCCACAACCCAGGAACTGGGTAATAAGAAACCCCTTGGTAAGACTGGTTGTCGGACTTTCGGGCTTCTGACGACCCGTAACGGCTGTCAAAGATCCACGAATGACAGCCGGGACCAACGGCTTAACGTGCTTTCCGAGGCTCGGCGGAATCTCGGTATATAAAGGTGGTCACCCATCCACTGACCAACCCCGGCAAGCGTAGCTTAACCTGATGGATCGACCCCTGCTACTAAAGTAATCACACTGCTGTACTTAAAACATTTTCCTTTTATCTCGGTTTGATGCTCCCAAATACTTTAATGTCTAAAGTACAAACTCATTTTCTCTGCAGCGCTAATCCGATAGACAGGAACCTACAAACAATAATACTTATGAAATATTAGCTATAACTGTGTGTTCTTTTGGAATTTTAGATCAATGGAACCGTGAAGTCAATTTATAAGAAAAGTCGCTTGCAATCGTGGAAATAATTATTTAGCGCTTTGTCATGAAACCGGTTAATATCGAGTCGGGCTCGCAAAATCCACGTAGGTACAAGTACCTACACCACGGGCTCGCAAAATCCACGTAGCTACAAGTACACCACGTAAAAAAAAAGTGGGGGAAAATTCACTCACAGTAATTCGAAACAACATCATTCCTAAGCCACGCAGTTTTTGAGAAAAAACATCAGTGTCAAACAACCCCGAGAGACGTCGTGGATTCATTAAGTTTTTCTTTTATACCTGGAAATACATAACAAGACATCACGCCTATAATCCCCGAAGGGTTGGGCAAAACTGTTCACTTGATGGGAAAACCCAGCAGGGAATCGAACCTGGGATTGCATGCTCAGCAGTAGCACTTGCGACCACTAGACCAACCAGGCAGTAGACCTTCAGGGAAAGTAATGACATCATTATTGTCACTTCACAGATAGATAAACACATTCTATCAGATTGTCTGCAGCTCAGCTTGAGTGCAATTATTTCGGCGCGTAATGCTAAAACGACAAACCTTGTTACGTGTATCTAAGGTACCGACGTCACTCGGTTAAGTTCAATGAGCTAGTTAATGGCTGCGGTGCTTAACATTAATCTTCGTTGCTTCATATTGTTTGATGTTACTGTAGAGTTCAGTAAATTGAATCGTAAAACGTACTGTACGTGTACATAAATCCTAGGATTATTTGATGGTGCAAATAAAACAAATGCGAGTCGGAATCGCACGTGCAGGGTTCCGTACCACTGTACAATAATGAACACTACCTATATTTTCGATTCTTGTATGGGAGGGTTCCCATACAAGAATCGAAAATATAGGTAGTGTTTTTAATTATCTTATTATTTGCCTTTAATTATTTTTTTGTTTTGTTTTCATAGCGGCCATCACACTGTGAAAATGGTTTAAAAAAATCTTATTTGCTTTATTTTTGACCGTAATAACGGTTCAAAAGATACAGCCTTCCGACAGGCGGACGAACGGACGGACAACGGAGCCTTAATAATAGGTTCGCGTTGGTATCCTTTAGCTACGGAACACTAATAAGATCCAGGGAATCATAAATAAAAAATAGCCTGTATAACAAACATTTCACTATGGACATCTACGAGAAATAAAATATGCCTTATTAGCATTACAGTGGAATTATTATTAGCATTACAGTGGAATTATTATTAGCATTACAGTGGAATTATTATTTTTCTTCTATTTTCTTTCTGTATGACATGATTAATCTTCCACCCGCCTGCATACTTTTAGCCCTTCATTTCCAAACAGTAGGTATTTTAATCATTTTAAAATCCTAGCTTTCTCAAGATGTGAGTTTATGTCAATAGTAGAACGGATGCAATCCGCCACCCAACCTATGCCAGTGCCTTAACCCCTTGTAAACAGAAAGGAAAGAGAAGACGTCAATCTATTCGTAATTCGGTTAAATCAAACCAAAATTATAAAATGCAGCTTCTACATTCGATTAATTACAGTTCCAAATGTTATTATTGTGGCCCACAGGTACAACCATTTGTAATAAACATAACATCTGTTTACTGACATTTAGCTGTCAAAATAAATGGAAATTCAATAAAACGTTCAAACGTCACAAGCCGTCAGTGCCGCCATTGCAGGTAACATCTACCAGACATATCGAAAGATGCTCTCAATTATGTCTATTGTTTATATAGGTACATATCGTCCGTGAACTTCTGAAATCTTCTATCTACTTTCAAACAAATTTTACAGGAGGAACGTAAAATTGTTTTTTATTTCAATCGTAATTAGGAGTTTTTAGTAAAATAAGGTTTTTCGAAAAAAATATTAGTTTGGAGGTATCAGAAGTTCACAAGGAACGTAAAATTGTTTTTTATTTTAATCGTAATTAGGAGTTTTTATTAAAAATAAAGTTTTTCGAAAATATGTTAGTTGGGAGGTATCAGAAGTTCACGGACGATATATGGATTGTATCCATAGACGAATCATGTCCATAGATGAATATACTCCGTCCCAATTGCCCTTGTGTGGAGGGATCGATCGGTGCCTCTCACTTGTCTGAATTTGCCTCTGTTGTCACACTCCTGCCTAGCCTCCTTGCACACTGGGCGCAGAATAAATTAACTTGTATTAATTATTCATTAATTTTGAAGTAGAGTTTACTTCTCAGCTGCTTGAGGTGAAGTTTTGAATATGGGGCAATAGGAATCTAGTGTAGTTTATTTTATCTATGTGAATTTTTAGGCAGGTAAGTTCGAGCGAAAAGAGCAAGCAAGAATACAACTTGGACCGTGATATCATTGTAGTTTTATACTAGGAAATAATTTACATTATCATTATGGACAATAATTAAATCCTTTGTGATGTTTAAGTCATTCAAAGACATCGCAATAGACGCTAATTCCTTCTCCAATGTCACGAAAACTCCGGGATATAATGTCAAATTGCTAGCGTCACTGTTTCAAATAGACCAGTAAAGCGATTGTCCTGAATTTATTACTATAGCGGTAAATTCGTTTCCAAGTAATTTACCTCAAAGTGGAAGAGAGTGTGAAAACAATTGCAATTAAATTAAATCGCGTGAAAGCCGCAAGCTTGAGTTTCGTGTACTTTTTAACCGCTTCATCGATTTAGTGGCACATTTGGAAACACGTTACTGCAGCGAGTATAAGGGGTGTCACACACACACATGTTCGGATCGGCACATTAGATTCCGCCGTATTTGTTGAACAATAAAACCAATGTGAATTCGACTTTCATTCGGCTCGTGCTAATTAATCGGCTAACTCCATTTGGCATCAACCCGAATTGTGCCGAGCCGAATAAAATTCGGCTCGGCACAATTCGAACTAAGCCGAGTGTGATTTTTCGAACGTATAACTATATTATTATATTCGATATTGCAACCCGGCTGTAGGTACCAAATCACGCCGACCAGCTGTTAGTACAGCGGCACTCCTCATTCACAGATGCAATAGCTATCATTTTTAACAGCTCCAAAATGTTTTGTAGATAAAAACTGAGTTTTTGACAGCCAGATCCCCGAATGCAATATTGTTGAACTGACAAATAAAACTATTGTTAAAATTCAGTTGACTTTTATTGTTGACTATTTTAGTATTGATAGACATGCAGTATTAAATTTTCGTGGTTACGTTTTGTTATTCTGTTAAAGAATCATCACATAATCGACACTGTTGAACATGGGTAATGTGATAATTAAAAACACTACAATGTGACTGTTCAAAGTATCCATTACGTTATAATCAACGCGATTTACTTATAAGAAAAAAAAACATACGTACTGTTTTTGTGTGGCAAACGCATAAAAACTATATAGTTTAACACTCTGTTAAGTCACAATTCTGCTAATCTTTTCAAACTACTGGACATCAATGAAGGGTTCCGGTTCCCAAGAACAAACTTAACCTACCACCACCCTGCTGCCTACTAATACTACTTGTAGAGCCTACTTAGCTGTGATAGTTTTCCTTTTAGTTTCGTTATATTTACCGGCTATTATGTTACCGGCCAAACCCGATTTTAGGATGCACTAATTCGCCTAGGCCAAACCAGTTCTCCCTACACGCGATTGGACAAACCAGTATAGCCTAGGCCAAACTCATTCATCCTATTACCGATAGGATAAACCAATTTAGCCTAGGTCGAATCGGTTTATCCTAGTTAGAATTTACATGCTTTAGGATAAACTGGTACGTCGTAGTCTGTACTAATTTTGCCAAGTCGGAACGCGTGTCGTTGCGTGTACGAACAGGGAAACCCCGAATCATCTCTGGCTTGCCAGTCGCGCCCTTCAACCCTTCTTCGCTCGCCCTGTTCGTTGATTTGAACGGTAGTATGCATCGACGAGTGTGCGTGTTAAGATGCTGGTTGCGTTTAAAAGATTTTATTATAGTCCTAGTATTTTGATTTAATAGGAACAATGTCCTTTTTTTAGCAAACTCACTCACTCTTCCCTGTAATGGCCTCAATTCTTTCACCTTTCCAGTAATCGCAAAACTTCGTTACATAGATAGGTATCACATTCTATAGACAACCAATATCGGTATTCAATCATAATTAAAACGCCATCAACAAAGGATCCCGGTGTACCTCCGTCCTGCCACCACTTAAGGCCTACTATGTACACTGAGCTCCGACCCAGCTGTCTGTCCCAATTTCAAGATTAAAATCAGTCCTACCAACCACCAATTTTTTGCCAACAGAATTTTATCTGAAAATTACCGGCTAAGTTCGAGTTGGTTTGTGAGATTAGTGGCCCTTTTTTCTTCGGAAATGTAATGTTGATTTTTTGGTTTAAGTTTTCTCGAGAATCGTAACTTGGTCGGAGCTAAGAAATCTCTAAGCCATAGAATATTGAATACCTACCGCGAATTAATTACTTTTTCAGCCCATGGAGCTCACTTACTACTAGTACGGTTAGGGACATGAATTGTTAAGGAAATAGATAACCCACGTCAATTTGCCGTGTTAAAACAATTTCATACGATTTTTTTGTTAACCAAGTTGATGACTCATTTACCAGGCAGTGGTTAACTGCTCTATGCAAGTGAGTCCTATTAAAACCAAATATCAGACATATTCGGGTATCTGACTGTCCGGTACGACTGACAATGTATTCGGGTGGCAGGCTGTACGTGATGTTCGAGCCACTAAAAGTCTCGGCGCGTAAACAACAGACGCTTATCAAACAGGGATGTTTCCAGCCATAATGTATCATGCCTCTCAATGTTTTGATTCACTATTGAATAATGTTTTTTATAAAAAAACACAATAGCAAGGCTGTTTTCCCCTACACCGTATACTAGTACCCCTACACTGTATAATAGTAGGTACACCAACATTTCCCCACTTATATTTATGTCCCATGTAAAAGACGGCGAGCTTATGGCCAGAAACCGGGCACAAATCCAGACTACGGACTTGTATTGACAAATTCCTGATGTAATAACCCAATAACCCTGGATCTCGTGCTCAGGGAAGCTCTTACGACTACTAGTCCAACGAGAAAGATTAAAAAAAAATATATTTATATTATTTTGTTGTAAACCTTACTTATTGGATTTATAACACTACCTAACTACTATATCAAAGCGAAACTGTGTACTTACGAGTATGCTCTTTCATGGAGCAGCAAAGTAAATTAATAAAAATCCCAGAAAAAGCTTAGACCATAAAAGCGATGCTATGGGAAAAGCTAAAGTTTTATTCTTTGTAATTAGCTCTTCCTACCATCAACCACAATGCCATGAGTAAACCTGTACGTTGTTTTTAAAAAGCAGTTGTGAAGAACGATACGCCATCTCCCAGAGTAGGCTTCAAACTTATACGATGACATTGTGTAGGTACACATGGTCCATGTACTTGAATTGCACGTGTGCCTATTATAATTGAGTTCGTAATAGATTTTTTTGTCGGTATACTTAAAATAGTTTTTTTTGTTGAAAATTCTAGCTACATAATATATATACAAAAAGGCTTTTAATAAATACCTTTTGGAATTAGTCGTTTTAATAAGTCATTATTAAGGTTGATATTGCTAATAAAATTAAATAATCGAATGCAAAGAAATCAACACTTGATCAGGACCACCCAGGATCAACCTTTTACGGATAAAACAATTATAAATCATTAAAACCACTAAGCTGTGTCAAATTCAATTGTCTTGTCGATATCCATTGTGGAGCTCACAGCGAACGATAGACCGAAGGTTAAGCCGATTAATTTTATAAGTTATAACATTTGTTGGATTCTTTGTAAGTGTAGGTGTTAAGTATATATTGATATAGGTTATAGATGTACTGATATTATATTTACTGTAAGAGAGACTCAATGATCTCACAGTTAAACTGCGTAAGCAGTTTTGTGGGGCAATGTACTTAGATTGAGAGATTTTATATGAATAAATAAATCTTTCATTCATTCATTTCATTCAAGTAGGTTATTTTTACAGGTAGGTATGGATCTACAGTGGCCAGTTAGTATTAAAGATAATGCTATAAATTTGCTGACAAATTTTATCGTAAACCTTTTGAGCGGTAGCTAATGCGATCAATTAAACAAACGACGGGGCAGCGATGTTTTTACGTCAATTTCAACAAACTTTATAATAGCCTAATAGCGTTGCCCTCCGAATTCTAAATTGCTGGGAAGTACGTTACGTACTACGTAAAACTTACGGAATAAAATTATCCGGGAAAGAACCGGAGTTGCCGACATAGCTTGTAGAGTAAGCTGAAATGGCAGTGGGCAGGCCATGTTTGTCGAAGGACCGATGGCCGGTGGAGCAGACGAGTCCAGGAGTATAGACCGCGTTTTTGCAAGCGTAGTGTGGGCTGCCCCCCAGCTAGAGGGACCGAAGACCTTAAAAAGGTGGCTTAGACACACTGGATGTGGATGGCGAAGGACAGGGTATTGTGGCGCAGCCTAGGAGGGACCTATGTATGTCCAGCAGTCGGCTGCGACACGCTTAGTTAAATCTTACCAATATTTTAAAGTTAGACCAGTTAGCAGTTGTCACACTTTCGACTATTCATTGTTTTCTACAATTATGCACGGAGAGGTCTCCATGAATTAATAATAGGCGCCTATACCACCCATCAATAAACAGACCACGGCAAGCACAGCTTACCTTCCCAGTTTTACATAACGTCGCAGATATTATTAAAGTTAAAACCCCCGGTTAAAAAAATGGAAATAGTTATTTAACTTAAATACTAATGGAAATAAAACGCATAGCATTAATTAAAATCAGTAATAACGGATATACGGCGGATAACACGAATAAATAATGATATTTTATAGATATTTTTATTGAAATCATATTCGAGGTTTTAATTATTTCAGCGTGATTAACCATAACTGGCTACAATCATGTTAATTGTTGATAAACAAGCTTTAAATATTACTAGCTACTATTATTACTCGCTGTTGCCCGCGACTTCGTCTGCGATCCAAGATGAAAAGTACCCTTTCATCCAAACAAACACATTCACATTCGCATTTATAATATTATAGTTAAATGATTTACGTATGAACAATAAAAGCAGTTCCTTGTAATTGGTTAATTATTAAAAAGTTCCTTTTAGGTTAGGTTTTACGCGCGTAGCACCCAATTAAGTGTCTCCTTAAGTAAAAGAAAGCGGGACACAGCGAATAAATAGTCGGTATGTTGAGGAAAAGATATAAAAAGGTAGGAACTAACCCAACTCACGTGCTCACCCAATTAATAAGGACCTTTCTTTTGTTGCAGCTCCTAAAAGGAAAATTAAGTCTCTCGGCTTCTTAGCCGGAGGTAAGTACCTATTACTGAAGCTTTTCATCGTCACTTAGTTAAGTACTTTCTGATGCAGGTTTTTGGAAGATATTTTTAAGTGTAACTCTATGGAAATCGAAAATGCCAATATTTCAAAGGGCGCATTTCACCAATGGATAAGAGCTACCGAGAATCGAGCTGAATAAGTCATAAGTCATTTATTTCATAACAAAATACATTGTGTCGAAAATATTCAAGTAGACAATAAATTACATAATCACCCACATTGCATTTAAATATAAAATTCATTATACAGTTTACAATTCATTATAATAATATGTGAATGGCGTGCAATTGGAGAGGCCTATGTCCAGCAGTGGACTGCTATAGGCTGATGATGATGATGATGATGATGATGATTTCACCAATAAAACCGAACGCGATCAGCGAATAAAAACCGAGTTCAAGAGCTGTCAGTGTCAATTCCACAACAATGATGACACTGACAGCTCCTGATGGCGCTTTCATTGGCGAAATTCGCCCTAAATTATACGCTTGTTTGTTATGTCACAGGAAAATGTATTTCTAGTCTAATAAATAGTCAATTCAGATATTACCCAACAAACATTTTTGTCATATAATCAAACTTTTATATGACCTTAAGTCTTTTCAAAGTTATTTTATAGTCATTATTTTAACTCTTCGTCAAGTACTGGTGTATTATATGTCCGAATAGTCATAAACATTTTTGGTCGTATAATAATGTCATATGACGTTATTTCGACATTTATAAAACTTACTTATACAATTTTTCGTCCTCTAAACGTTTTCGTAGTATAAACGTCATAAAACTGTACATTTTGTCATATAATTACCTTTTAAACATCTGCTAAACGGATAATAATTGTTTACACGTAGTATTTGTTACCATTATATATAAGTCGAATAAGTATTACGAGTGCGACCTGTATACATCCTAAAGTATCACAAACATGATAATACGACCGCTACTTAATTAATACTCATATTAAAGGTTTATAATAACCTTGTATACAATTTTCGCGTACTTTAATACAAAGTAATAGAGCTCAAGCTGAGAGTGAGGAAAATAAGAAAGGTTCCGTATCACATTTAAATGCAAATTTAACTAATCAATTTAACCAAAATACTACAAGTGTGCCCCGCAGTTCATTTTCCAAAGTTCAGGACTCTTGTTGATTTTTCGAAGTTGAAGTCATCCGAAAATGAAGATAATGTTGATAAAGAAGACACTTCAACCAACAATGATGACTTCAGAGACTATTAAAAAAGTGGGCTATTGATTTTAATATTCCACAAGTTGCATTAAAGCAAAATAAATCTATATGAAGGAGGTAATATAAAAAGGCAGTAATAGTAGATTGCTGCATCGAGCGCCAAGTGAGTTGCTTAATCTACTTTTCTTTCAACTACCAATTTACTCAACTCAAGTCAGGTCAAGTCAGGTCAAGTCAGGTCAAGACAGGTCAAGTCTGGTCAAGTCAGGTCAAGTCAGGTCAAGTCGGGTCAAGTCAGGTCAAGTCATGTCAAGTCATATCAAGTCAGGTCAAGTCAGGCACTGTTTTAGTTCTAAGCAAAAAATACGTCCTTTAAGATCGGTTTTGTAGTGATTAATGATAACATTACCACAGATATTATAATACTACGTACAGATACCCAATCCCATATAAAGAAATGACACCACCCTAAGTCTGGCAATTGAGCTGGCTATTTTTCTTCCCCATTTTTTTAACAGATGGCAGCATCATCGACTCACTAATTGCCAGAGACCGTAGTTTTAAAACGCCATCTAGGAGTCTTGCCTAGGTACAAGGCAAGACTCCAGGATTTTTTGTTCCTTTTTTTATGTTTTTTTCTTCCTAGGCGTTCAATTCTTATATTTCTACGTAAAGTACTAGATAAAAAAAATGTTGTTTGATTTTCCTTAACGAAACGACTAAACGTTTCAAGTTTAATTAATGTAAGAGCACAAACACATTTTATTAATGTACCCTAATATTACATACACTTCATGTTATATTTTCTGCCAGTTTCCATTTCACAAAACTTCGGTCAACAAAAAAAAACAATTCTCTAAATCCAACCTCTAATAGGCTAGCAAAATCACGTCGCCCTTGAAAATGGGTCCAAAGCTGACCTTCAAACTCGTCCTCATTACAAAGGTTCAGATTACCATCGTCCAGTAAGCTCACTAATCCAATTCTATTAAATCAGCCCACTTAATTAGTTGGCACCGCGTCCAGCGACCCCTTTCTATTACGAAGAGGCTCAATCCTTTATCTGATATCAATGAACGAGTTTCTTTCTTGGCCCACTTTCATGATACAAAGAAGAATTCAAAATGGGAGCTTGCAGACCACTTCAAAGGTCCCCGGGAATAATTACGGCCAGTAACAGTTGATCGAGGTATGATTAATATGAAGGTGAATGAAAGGGTTCATTCAATTCAACCTTGGCGATCGATAGTTTGTGGATTTCTTCGTATCGTCTGCGTCTGAATGCTGATCATAGTATCCTAAGGGCCGGTTGTTTCAAACGGTTGGTTAACGTAACATACGTACGTTAAATTTAACGTTCGTTAAATACAAAGCGTTGTGTCAAAGTTATTCCATTATTTCGTGAAACAACGCTTGTTTTTGATTTGACTATAGTTAGCGCCATTTTTGACGTTTACCCGCGCGTAAAGTGGACGTGAAACAAACTGCCCTTATACTCTGTGTGTAGGTAGTTAGATTCAAATCTCAACTGTCATGACAGTTTATGAAATTGCTGTAACACGGCATTTTGACGTAGGTCATCAATTTTCTTAACAATGAATTTTCCAAACTGTACAAGTATTTAGAGAGGTTCCCCGGCTGAAAAGTAATCAATGCGTATCAATAAGTTTTCTATCCCCGCGTCCTATTCAAGAGCGATCGTCGCGTGAATGACTTTTAACTTTGTAGCAGAAAATTGTTCAAATAGTAGCGACAGATAAAGCAATTTTCGGGTAGGGATGTTAGTCTATTCCTTGTTGAAAATGCTTTACCGGTGCCGCCATACAACTTTATCATCAAAGCGTGCTCATAAAAATATTCTAGGTCAGCTCACTAAACGCTGCCCACTCGGCCCTACACAACTACCCAAATTTGCCCGCTCCGCCCACCATTTGATGCACACTTAACCCTAAAATAAGCGCGGTAGCAAATCCCTTTTCAAAATACGATCTAAACAGTTTCCAAACGCCATTAATTCATAGCCCTAGTATCGGTAGGTCGTTACATAAGTAATATATTGACGGCAAACAATGATCGCATACAAAACCCAGCCATTACTGTTTCGGGATAGTTTCTATTCGAACGATAACACTATATCTTTGGGAATTTGGAGGTCAGCAAACGGAAGGTTATTCGGGAGGGTTTGTAGAAGTGGTGTGTTAGCACTTTCAGTGGTGTGACGATTTTCTTCTTTTATATTTTTTTATGGTTCTAACAAATACGTACTACCTCAATCTATAACTGTCGATAGTTTTGGAAGCAATATCGTTTACCAATTTATTACCAATACCGTACCACCCCAGGCGAGGGCTAACACGCATTACTTATATGTACAGTAACAAACCCCTCCGTGTGGTTTAAAGGTTGTCTACTTACCGAGGTAAAGCATTGCTTTAGGGGGGGGGACTTAAGCGTAACTAGGCAAACGAGACGATGAGGACCTGCGGGTCGGGCAATTTGGAGTTGAACGTCGGAACCACCGGGGCTACCTACTGGCCAGTTTTGGAAAGGAAGGCCTCTTTATGATGACCTACTTCAGAAAACGCGTGGACCTGGCAGAGCCCTGATGGTAACTAAAAATGAAATTGACTTCATTATGTCGACGAAGAAGTATTCAATGATGTCTCTATGATCAACGCGGTAAAAACCACAACTGATCACGGCATGGTAAGAGGCACATTGAACTTAAATATCAAGTTGGAAAGATCTCGACTGATGAACTGTACGCTCCCCTCGGCGCCAATCCAAGTTCAAAACCCCGAGAGGTTTCAGAACTTCAGAATCGTTAAGTGCCTAGATAGCTTCGTGGACGATTATAGCGATCGGTTCGTGAAAACTGTCCATACGGTTGGGTCTAAGATCTTTGAGACCCGTCATACCAATAGAAACATGAAGCTCTCTGATCCTACTTTACAACTCATGGAGTCGCGCCTCCTCCATGAGTTGTAAAGATGTTCCTGCAGTCTTCAGATGACGCGGTCCTTCGGTTTGTCATTTGTTGAGACTATAAAGGACCGCAGAACAATGCTCAATGTTAGAACTTCCGAAAGAGTGGATCTTAAAATGAAGATGGACTAGACAGATAGCATGTCAAATGTCCATGTAACAGAGTTCAGCTTTTCCGATCTTCATGAGAGTGGGTCTCATGAAGATCGGAAACGCTACACTCGAAGTTGTGGACGAGGAAGCACCGGTTCAAGTGGCGGTGCTTGGGGGCTTGTCGAGCAGTGAACATCTTTCAATATTCGAAATATCCGATGGAAATCTGGCATCGTAAATGAATTTGCTTGCCTAGCGTATGGACTAGGTATGTATTAAGCCCCGTCTGTTCTGTGTAGCGATCATACTGATCTGCTGTTTGTTGCATTAAGCCGCCTAGAGTGCACTCCATGTTTGTACCTTGTTTCAGATGAGCTAATAGCTCTTCATATAGCTAGCTAGGGTTAAAGGCGTGTAGCCATGCAGCGGTCAATAGATTCAATATTGGTATCGGTTTTTAGTAAGTTTACACTATAATAATACTTAACTTTTTCATTCACGACCTAATTTGAATTCATTATACAATTTTTTTTTTATCCAACCGCTGTTGTCCTTCTGCTTGGCAAAGGTCTCCCCATATTTTTCCAGTTTTCCTTGCGTTGTGCCTTCTTAAGCCAATCGGTCAAGAACGAATCCAAATTCTCACGCCAGCGTTTTTAGGCCTGCCCCTGTGACGACGACCGTCATCACTGTGTGACGAATCTAGCCTATCTGTTTTGATGCATCTATGGTGTCATCTAAGGTGTGACCCGCCCATTTCCATTTCAGCCTCGCAAACTTATCGCCTACTATTATTTTAATTATAATATTGGCCAATTATGTGTTTTCTATTTCACCTCTTCCAACCCTCAGAAAAACACAAGGCGTGATTTTATTTATTCTGTTAGCTTTCATTGAGAGGTTTGACGATTTTTTTTCCGCAGGATAAAAATTGTTATCCCAAATTGAAATCACAAAGGCATGCAGAATGAAAAAACAAAGTCCGCGACACTTTTATGGAAGTGACAACGTATCAATAACGGCTGTACTCGTGCCGTATCGACACCTCAACGGCAATTGAGCCATAAGGAACACACTTTCCTATAAAATGTGGGGAAAAGGTTGTCTACCCTATTCCAGCTACCTCCTACAATTTTACGATAAGCTGCAAGTTTACATAAATATGGCTGAACAAAGGATAGTTTGGCCAAAAAGCTATGGTAAAGCTTTAGTAATTTATTAGTCGTTGTGTGTGGCTGCAAGTTACAAGTTACGATTGGGGCGGTCGGTCGCGTTCTGTGGTCGTCGGAAGCAACTCGGGGGATAGTTTTCACGCACCGAGGCCACATCGGTTGGTGTTTGTCGCGCATCGCTCGTTTTGTTAGCCGGTCGGGTAGTAGGCCGATTTGTTAGCGTTACACACGGGACTCCTAAGTTGTACAACTAAATTGTTGGTCGGCCAACGTAGTTAACTTCTATGTGCGTCTAAATTTATAGCTTCCAGCAGTTTATAGTTCAGGCTGCCTTGTGTCTTTCTGTAATATACTTTCGTTGTAAAAGCATACCTACATTATGGAAAAAAGCTTGGGTGACAAATAAATGTAACCTTTTATATTCAAAAGAGAACTCGACGCAACCCGCCCCGCCGGATATGACGACTAAACAAAATGACGTAATTTCCTCCCATCCAATTAGTCGAAATGGATCTTTGTTTTTACCTAACGCTCAGAAGCTTGAAGTTAATTATCCAAAAATTTAAATTCAACTATGTAAATGCGGTGATAAAGGAATAGGTGTATCAGCTGGTGATTTTGTTAGTAGGTAGTCGAACTTAATTGTAATTTCTTTACTTAGGATCAGTTTTAGGATTTTATAGATAGTATCTAGGTGAATACAGCTAAGAATTTATTAATAAGTATTGGGTAAGCTAAAACTGATCATATTGTACACTATGCTTGTATCCTATGGCTTGTATTTTTAAGATAAACAGTGTAACAATTGTAGATAGGCCAATAAATAAATAAATAAATAAAACATAACCTCACTATAATTATTGTGCTATTAGTACGAGAGCCCACGACCGAAACCATGTCGCAAAACCGTAATAAAATCTTATTTAAATTATATACAACAGCAACTTCAAAATGATCGCAAAAACTATCTTTGCATTGTTTCAATTCAATCTCTTAGTATTGCATAATTACAAAGCACATGTGTGAGCACTGTGAGCATGAACCTTCTATAAAGTTAGCATTTACTAGGTACGTCTTTCATTAACTTGAATGTGCCCTGGCGGCTGGGAGTATGTCATGCTCACTCAATGCAAATGTCTCGTTCCTGGTGGCGTATCTGATGGAACATTAAGTCCCCTTCAAAATAGTTGAGCTGAATTATGAGTTGTGCTGATCGATGCGTCATGTTCGTGAACGGGCGCCGTCAGTAGGTATTAGTCATCTCTTAGCTTCCACGGCTTCCAAGGTAATTAGTTATTTAATTGTTATAATCTTTTTATTACAGACGCTTTTAACGTGCACGTCTTTCTACATTGTTCTCACATGTATAAGATGTAAGTAACCAATAGTTTGTAACAATATTTTGATTTAAAAGACTGTCCGTGGAGTTTCTTGCCCTACAACGGTTTGGAATGGGCAACTAGCTTCATATTTCTGACTGACCGACCCCTTGACAATTCCAAAATGCCACTGTAAATGGTGTATTTGAAATAAAAGCCTGTGAGTTTAGTTTGAGTTCGTTAGTTTAGTTAGATGGTTCTGAACCTGACTCGGTGTGCAGTACCAGTCAGTAACGTCGCAGTTTTATGGGGGCCCATTTCAGATGAGGAAAAAAAGCGTGTTAAAAAAAAATTGTCGAACAGAAAAACGGAAGATGGGCCAGAGACGTAACAGAATGGTATCCCAGAGAAGGAAAGAGGAAAAGATTAAGACTATTTCAAAGATGGGAAAACGACTTGAAAGTCTACTGCGGTAGGGACATGGAGGAGAAACGACCGTGAGCTATGGAAAAGCCTGGGTGAGGCCTGTGCTAATGAGCAAATGAATCTGGAGATCGCTGGGGGCCTACCACCACCACTTACAGCAGTATTATTTTAATATTACTTTAGTGTAGGAAAGAGATGACGACGAGAGGACGTATGTCTCCATCCCTTTACCCCACGAAGTACGATTAAAATAATATTGCTGTAAGCGGTGGTGGTAGGCCCCCTGATGTCTAACCCTTTATTTAATTAAATTGTAAAACCAACCAAAAAATCAATCAACTAGATTTTACAATTTAATTAAATAAAGGTTTAGACATCAGGGGGCCTTTTTTTTTTTTTTTTTGAGGGTGGGAAATCATCCAATGACTTCTCCCGCTCTGGGTGGAGCGGAAGGGCGTGTCAGACTTTTACTGACTAAAACCCACCCGTGTTCCTTCAGTTGCCTGTTGCCAAGGTCCCGGTATCCCTTTCGGACTAACCCGCAACCCTGGCAGGCATCGGTCCTAGCGGACCCCGCCAATTGTGCTGACATCTCTTTGAGGCGCGCGTGGAACACGACGCGCCATCGACCCGGGCCTGGTCCTGATCGGACGGCGAGCTACCCATTGCTCGCCGTCCGCAAGCCCGCGCCTATGGTGGCCGGGAATCCGCCTGGGATTCCCGACGCCCAGGGCGTCTCCAGCGGCGGCGGCGGTTAGGGGCGTGAGGGCGCAAACTTTGCCTCTCCCTCACGCGTTCCGCCTCCTCCTTCGCGAGCATTACTGCTTCGCAGAAGGAGGTGACTGCTTCCCATGCCCTCTCGCTCCGTACCATGGCCTGGACCAGAGCCGGACGCGAGAGGTCACCGCCGCCAATCACCTCCAAGAGGACACGGCGGGGCTCCGCCCAAGCGGGGCAGACCTCCACCGTATGCTCCACCGTGTCCTCCGGGCGATCCACACAGTGGTGACACCCGGGCGTTTCCTCCCGCCCTATACGAAACAGGAACCTCCCGAAGCAACCGTGTCCGGTGAGGACCTGCGTCAGGCGGAAGGTGAGGACGCCGTGGCGCCTCTCTAGCCACTCCTCAAAGAGGGGACTTATCGCCGCAATTGTGGCGTGCCCAACATCAGGGGGCCTATTAAGGCTATTTGAAATTTAAGAAATTCGCGCGACGTTACAAAATAACTTCGTCACTGTCATATCAGGGCCTCAGCACTTACAATTGAACGTGGCACTCAAAAGCTTTCAATAGGTAGTTAAATCCTCGCGTGGAGTTCACCGATTAGGTTCTATAGAATTTCTCATTGTCCTATAGCGTTGGTATGATGAGGCATTAACTATGTACCTAGGTACTAGTGACCCGCCCCTGCTTCGCATGGTTTTTACAACTTGAGAAAACATCGAGCTATCTTTTTACGTAGGTATTATTAAAGAATGGTTATGGTGTACCTATGTACACAAAAACCTTCCGGAATAAATGATCTAAATAATGGTAAAATCGTATCAAAATCAGTTTTGTAGTTTATAAGAACAACGCAGTCGTGTGTAGATACACGAAAAGCGAGGTACTTCTTAAATCTATATTTAATATAGATTATGTAAATCAAGATCGACTTCAACCGTGTAAAATTATTGGAATGTGATCATTTTATGTTAGGACATAAAATGATCACATAAATTGCTGACAGAGAACTCTCAGCAACATTTGAACATTTTTCATTATAAAATTGATTAATTAAAGCCCGAAAATAAATTAATTTAATGTACCCTAGAGAGCTGTATAATGAAGTACTAACGCAACTGAGTCGCAGCTCGTCACAGCGCGCTGCTCTCGGCTCCCAACGTAGCTCAAAAGCGCTATTAACACCGTCACAATAAATCGTTAACGATGGGCCGCCCGCTACACCGTAGTGTAACGTTAAATGACTTCTTTTATTTTGTTTCTTTCAATTTGCCTAGCCTTATCCCAACTATGTTGGGGCCGGCTTCCAGTCTAACCAGATGCAGCTGAATACCAGTATTTTACATGGAGCGACTGCCTATTCGACCTCCACAACCCAGTAACTGGGTAATCTTAGCCGTAGTCTTACCAAGGGGTATCTTACCCCTGGGTAAGACTGGTTGTCCGACTTTCGGACTTCTGACGACCTGTGACGACATATTGTATATTTGTTACGTGATTACTCCGCCAATTATGAATTTATTGATTTAGATGATTTAATTGTGGTACTTACCACACACAGAATACCTCTACCCGCTATGCAAATAACAATGACTGGAACTTATGATCATAATATGCTTCCTTTACCTCTAGATGAAACGTTTTGGATTAATTATTTGCGCATGTGCAATTTGATTGAAGGTATTAGATTTTACCTTAACATTTTTATTACATTGGAATAATCTGTGCCACGGCAGCACAGATATTGCTCGTGGGGTCACCCGACAGAAGTGAATATTTAAAACTATGAAATTAAAATAATAATCAAACTAAAACAGAATCTAAACAATGCACAGTTAACTAAATATTATAGACATACATTGAACTTTCCAGGTAGGCGATTTAACTTTACTTGTGTATCTAGATTATAAACAAAACTACTGTTACACAACACGACACCCTTATAGCTGCAGATATACTGCTATTACTGTAGCATGTCGGTAACGCGAACCGTTATGATTTCTCCTAAGAAAAAAACGCTCAACGCGCCTAAAGAAGTTTTCACTTCAATAATCTAAATTCAGTGAAAACCAATAAGGTACCAAACATAAATATTTGTCTACTTAAAATAAAATCGGTCGTACAAAATATGTCCCAACAACGTTGTGGAGCGTGCGTTGAAAGTCGGCACGCGAGAAGTTATCCCGAGTGTCGAGTGAGCTTACGTGGGACTGTTTGTGCATATTGAATGTGATGTCGAACCGACGTTCCCAACCGAACCATATTCGATTTGCATCAAGTTTTTCGGTCTGTGTTTGTGGGTGTGTTTAACATACATTTGAATCAACTTTTTGAAATCAAACTTGATGGAGACGGTGGGATTTTTTTTATGTGGAGGGAAAATGGCGTTTCTACCTCAAAAGATAGTTTTAGACAAAATACAGAGAGTTTAATGGTTATATTATAATCTATCCTCTCTGAAAAGGCAAACTTAAGAATTAAACAAATAATTACTTAAAGCAGAGAGGTTCTAATTAATTGGTAAAGTCTGAGCTAAAGCTGTGGAGGCATTTCAACGAGTTTACTTGGAAGTTGAGGTTATCTGCTCATACCGGACTCCAACATTTTATGCGAAAGTGTACAGAAACTTGTTCGGCAGCAAGTTCTAGAAGTTACTGCGACGATTGGGAATATTTTATGTGTTATGTAACTTGTGATTTTGAAGCTAGTTACGGAAAGTTTGTGTTGAAATTTATGCGCAGAAAAACAAGATTTTAATGTGCAAAATGTTCTAAAAGATATTATATATGAATATTAGAACTGCAATTAGAATAGCGAATAGATATTAGCACTATTTCAGTTTATTTTCAATTACTTAGATTAGGATTTTGTATATTGAACGCTATAACAGTTTCATGAACCTTCGAACATTATCAATAAATTTTTATTATATTCATGAAATACGTTCTTGTTTGTGTAACAACTTTTATCAGATTCAAACACTCACTTTAAATCTCACACAAAACATGATTTCATTCATCAGTTCTTCAGCACGGTGTGACGGTCAGCCGTCGTTGGTCTTAATGTATTACTTGAGAAATTGAACAAAAGTGTCGCACTTTGTGACACTATGCTACCAAGTTATGGCTGTAGGTTCTGCCGCCTCGCCTTCTAACTCTAGGCATGTGACAAACTAAGGTCACCCGTTTACGATACCTGAGACTCATAAAAAGTTACCGAAGGATTCTGTCCAGATGATTGGCAAAGTATATTTGTGATAGTAATATAATACGTTCTTCTGTCACCGATTCGATTACCAAACATGGTTGATAAGCTAACGTTTCCCTGCGACCTTTCATGATAATTTTTTGAGAAGGTTAGTTAAGCAAGCTTTGTTGGCCATAATTCCGACGTTTACTGGAATGAACGTCTCCATTTGAAGTCCGTTTGTTTTTACTAAATACACTAATTACTTTAAATACTTAATGAGACTCTTTAATTACTCAATTGGAAAGCTTGAGTACAGATTCATTTTCTGGGATTGCTGCCAAGAGTCCGCTTAAAGAACCGACGAATACGAAAATACATTTTATTCTTGCCGCTATGGTAATTTCAGTTCTGCTAAACGTTTTTACCGTTTCGTAGTATATCTCACTAACGCAGAAGGTAAACGCTACCGTCCAATCTCCTGATTAATACTTAAACCAACTTTTACGACTGTGGCGGCCATGCTGGCTACATTACTCCTAGACAAATTCGTGAAAACATTCAGTTTAGAATTTAGCAGTTTGTTGGTATGTAGGTCTTAGCCTCTCAGTTGTAAATTACTTTGTTCCTAAAATACACAAGGGCCCTTAAAAAATTAAAGTGAAAAGGGTCTCAGCTGTACTAGATCATTCCCTAATCCAGCGAGAGACACCAATTTCGTATAAAAAGATAATCTTCAGGAGCATTTTAATTACTTTTAAAGCTCCCTTGTTAGACCTGTATTATGTATTCTGTACAAGACCGGGATTACCTGGTACCCGTCATAATATATGCTCGAATATTTTCACTCACGTATAGAATTATATTTGTATCTCTTTCGCTCTGACCTGTTTTTGACATGTAGAGGTAAGCTGGCGACCTGTGGAGTGTTTTGATGTTGTTCCCTGTACGTCGTGTTAGTTATTCAGGAATGGTGATTAACGGGCGACATTCTTAGCTTTGGGGGATTAAGGTGCGAAGGACGTCGCTGCGGGTAACGCTGTGATGTACGTGTGTGTAAGATTTATTACCGTTACAGCCGCAGCTGGTTAAATTGGATGCTGCGTTCTTGGATATAGGATTATCTTAGACGCAAATAGAGAACTTCTTATGTTAGTCGTTGTAGGTGCCGTAGATATACTTGTTAAGGGATTTCTAGGATTGTTGAATAATTATGATACGGAAACACATTTTATAACTTATAAGCATAAGCTTCACAAATATGGAGTAACATAGCAAACACGACAACTTTTCATAATTTTGACTCAATCCAAAAAAAACTGTCGTACATCAACTTGCTTTATAATATACTTTACCGCAATCTCCATTGAAAACAAAACACCTACTTGTCTAAAAATACAAAACTTTAGAACAGTATCTACCTACTCCACGGTAGCTGGTACCCGTCCCCGCTAAAACCTGAACTAAAGAAGATGTGCCTATAACCGTAGCAAGCAATCTCCATTCTATCCACTTTTATAACTCGCTGGATAATATTGGACCAACACAATGTACAGAGTGTTTCTACATTGTAAAATCTTCGCTCAGATTACCTAACGCTTACCTTCGTAAAGTTTTATTATTTTAACTAATAGGAAAGTTAGATTTCAGCTAGTTTTACTGGTTGGGTTTCCAATTTTCACGTAAATTCCTGAATAGTTTTTGTTCTTTTAGAAATGGGACCTATTTTCGTAGATTAGCTTTCCCTGAATATTTTATTATGGACTAGCTGTGCCCCGCGGTTTCACCCGCGTAGGTCTCGATCCCGTGGGAATATAGGGATAAAACTTATCTTATGTCCTATTCCAGGTTATGATCTACCCGTGTGCCCATCCTCTCCTCTCTTCTCTAGAGTACGGAACATCGCGGCGGGGCGGCGCGGCGCCCGGCGTCGAACGTTTCGCGTATTGCATTTTCATACTCGTGATAATTTCGAAAACGTCCGATTCGAATGAATTAAAAAGTATTTTACTGCTACATAAATACCCTTGATGTTAAAACTATTTATTTGAATAAGAATGAATATTATTTTGATAAAACTCCTTCGCAAATGATGCATTGATTTCGAACAAATTTCATTACCATAAAAAAGGTTATAGTGAGTCATTTATAAAAGATAGACATATGTTGTCGCGGATTTTTTTAGAACGTTTAAAGAGGAACAATTCCATCATACATGCTATTTTCGTAACATAAACCGTTTACGCAGCGCACGCAACGGAAGCTCGCAAAAAGGAATATTTTTTTCCGTTTTTGCAACATATGTCATTTATGCTCCGCTCCTTTTGGTCGTAGCGTGATGTTATATAGCCTATAGCCTTCCTTGATAAATGGATTATCCAACACTTTTCTCAATTCAATTCTTTTTTCCAGAATTTTGCAATTACAACCAGTAGTTACTGAGATTAGCGCGTTCAAACAAACAAACAAACTCTTCAGCTTTATAATATTAGTATAGATTATTTTTTTCATGTTGCAAGTAAACTTTATTCTGGTGCTGCTCGCGGTATTAGGTAGGTACCAAACTTTTCCCGTTCATTCATGAACTACATATATCTACTTAGCTGAGCTCATAATATCGTCTCTTAAGATGGGAACAACATTGCTTTGAGGTTAACATCATAAACAAGAAATTAACGTAAAACACATGCACTTTATATATATTTTTTTCTTTCTACTAACTAAAATTCTATAAGTAAGTAATAGCGAAATCAAAACTGTATACATTAAGTATTTTTAAAATCTAAAATACACAACGCACAGCTGAACCACTAGTTCTAGAAGCATGACATTTTGCACAAGAGTCCCTTTTAAAGGGAAGGTGTGCCGAGAATGGATTTTTGAAAATTCACCCTATACCAAGAGATGAAAGTTTTTATGGGAGCTTTTTTGTTCGAGACGTGGAAATACTTAGACAAGTAGTAAAATTTAGTTAAAACATTTTTTTTTATTCGTTTCCAAAGTCTCCTGTGAAGTTGCTAATGGGAAATCCTATCGGAAAAATTGCATTATAAAAAAGTATTTTGTACACAAGTTTCATTTAGATTATGGCTTGATAAAGTGCGTTTTAGACTATCAAGATTAAGAGATTCCTGACTCTTTACCTAAATAACGCATCTACCTACATACATTGCAATGACGGTACTACCAAATTTAATCATAATCAGAATTCAGCTATGTCTCATCTCTTTTATCCTTTACAGCAAGGATGATTAACCCGTGTGAACGCCGCTCTGTGGCCTGCCTGCTCCTGGCCATCATAGCCGTGGTGGCCGCCGCTTCCTACGACCGAGAGCGACTGGAGATCGCCAAGCAAATCCTGGAGGAGGTCCCTCTTACTGATGGGTAAGTCTTGATGTGATGAAGTAGCCTTTGACTTGTTAGGTAAGGTTAGGACTGGATAGGTTAGAGAATGTAGCACATCATAATAATCTCCATGTTGCACATCATGTCTGCGTATGTGTCTGCGGTCTATACATCTATTTCATAATTAGTTAATTGATTCAGGCATGACTTTGCGGAAATCTTCAAGAATCATAAAAAACCCTGTAAGAAATCAACACGTGTTTCAACCCTCAACGAGGCATCCTCAGAATGACGATTGATCAGTTGCAAACCAGAACACGACAGAACTCTCTGCTCGTTGGTAATGGCTTACACCATGTCAAAAAAAACCTATTAGTGTCGTATTCAGACGGTAACGGTCAGGGCGCCAAGTCTACTAATTTACAAACATGCCAGTGGACTCACAATGATCAGTTTTTGACAGATATTCCATACAAAATCTGTCAAAAACTCATCATAGCGAGACCAGTGACACGTTTGTAAATTAGTAGACTTGGCCCCCTGGTTAAAGTTGATTACACCTACACAAACATGATGATATTTGTGTGTAGAAATCCATGAAAGGTTATTTTATTATGTGAATGGTACAGGAAATGATGCTAAAACGCAACCTCACTACTCAAACCTAAGACCACAGTCGCGACAGCTCGCACATTCACCAATGACACATTACATAGTTCTGAACTAAAACTAATACATTAAACATACTGTTTTCACGTGGAGTGGAGCCACAAACCACATTAGGAATAATTACGTAAAAGCTTGACTTAGTTCCAGAGGGAGGAGATTGTGGAAATGAGGGGATTTTCCTAATGTTAGTTTCGCCGTGTTGAAAGAATGATTAAATGCGACGCCTGATTCACACTGGGGCAAATGATAAGATAGGTGGGATCTCACACTTAGAAATTCCGTAGAAAATGGGGTAGGTACATTGTAGATTTGCACTTAATTTAAATAAGATGAAAAGCGATCGAATTTTAACCAGCAAAAAGGTAGAGATTTGGCTGATGTTATTTTTCATACGAGTACATAATTGCAAATCCTTTATTATATAATGATGGGAAAATATCT
Organism: Lithophane semibrunnea; assembly: GCA_947363905.1. Classification (NCBI taxonomy): domain Eukaryota; kingdom Metazoa; phylum Arthropoda; class Insecta; order Lepidoptera; family Noctuidae; genus Lithophane; species Lithophane semibrunnea. The sequence continues at coordinate 1,324,737 of OX376186.1, read as the reverse complement.
GTATTGGCAGCAGCTAGTACCAAGAATTTATTCTTTAATTCACTACAATTAATATTCTTGCATAACATGCCTCTGTCGCGTGTGAATCAATATTTCCCTCCACTACAATCGAGACAAGTTGTCTCAACGCTCACAATACAGCCTGTCACTGTACCACTTCTTCAATACACTGATACGCCATCTTCGCACAAACGTTACAATACCCAGCTTGTCGATACAATTTGTTCCGTCTTGTAAAACATGCTTGTTATGTAGTCAGTATATTATATCATTCTTTATATTTTATGTTTTCCTTTGTCCTGATTTGTAAATACAGCCTACTAATATTAATATTGAGAATGGATTTTGAAACTGAAGTATGTTATCAAGAGTCATCGCCGGCTAATTATAAACCAGTCATAGGTAAACCACATTTTACCTATGACTGGGCTACTAATCACTGTAAGTAGTACTAACTGTAAGTACTGCTTTCAAACTGATAATAATTATGTATCAGTCTTCAATTTTCCCCAATTTCATGATTATTAAAAACAATTTATGTAAATTTTTTAATGTATCTTTTAATTTTGTAGGTTCTGGTTATACCTACTTAATTACAAATTCAGACTTTTGTTATACTTAAAATATCTTGACTGTTAACTGTTTTGTAAATTAACATGTCATACCTAAGAGAGCCGGGTGATATGTAACTAAGGACCCTCCTACCTCAGAAACCTTTCTCTATGCAAGACTGTGCATTTTATTAACCGCAGTGCCTGTAATACGATGTTGAGCTATGTAAAGATTTATGATTGATTTATTTATTGTGCACCAAAATAAATACTTAAATAGCATTGAAATAAATATTAGTGTCCAGCCATCGGTTGTCAAACAGGCTACCTCATAGGAAAGAATTAGGGTCCACGAGGGCGAAGCCTATTTTAGCCTGACCTTGAGATTTAATTAGAATAATATTCTAGTTGGCTGAAGAGAGGAAACTATTGGCTTTCCTTTTAAAATAATCCATAGTTACTTTGTTACATTACCACCAAGAAACACACATAACGATGGTCATACTTCCGGCAAACTTGGCCAACCACCACCCTGTCATCAGAACTCTTTGCTAAGTAAACCACTATTCTATTTGTGAAAAACAAAAGGCTAAAGCAACAGCCAGATAAATAACTATTTGACCCTGCGCCACACAGGGAGCGGATACCCATCAAGCCCACAGCGGTTTTTTTATATTTTTTTATTAATTAAGGTTGGTATGAAACAAAATATAAACAGAAATATCACAAAAACCTATGATTGAATTTAATTTGAAGTTCTTTGTTGGTGAACTGTTCTATGAGTAACCACTTTCGTATTTTAGTGTGTATTGGCAAGATTTTACAACTTTTCACAGCAATAGTTACAAAATGTGTCGTGGCGATAAGTAGAAGGGACACTAGTCCGCTGCCAACCCGCCTACTGTGTAGCCACGACCCAGTCGCAATGTCTGTTTGTCTGCTTGCCAAATTCCAGATACAGCTTTTTAAAGTTTTCCTGAACAAAAACTGTTCTACTTAAATTAGCGGGATGAAAATGTCTGCGGTCAACATTCATATATTGTTATTGTTTTTGGAATGAAGTTCTTTTACGTGACTTATAAACTGGCTGAAAATGTAAGTGGTAATACTTTCAAAAGTCAATAAAGAAAATGAAGAAAAAAATTATTTTTCCTGTGATCAATAAATAAATCAATAAGTCTATAAATTAATCAATCAATTAATAATAAATAAAAATATCTATATCATTACGCTATTATCATTTTCCAAAACTACCGATTAAAAGAGGTATTAAATTTTGTAGGAGAAAATACGAAATCCACGCGGACGGAGTCGCGGGCAAAGTGCTAGTATGCTAAATGTGAAAGATTTTATGTTTAAGATGTTTGGATTTTAATTACTTGAGTAATTAAAAAAACACGCAAAAACGGTTGAATGGATTTGGATATTTGACATACAAAAAGTCTATAACCTGGATTAATACAGTAGTATGTTCCTGGGTGATCTTTTACGACAACCACGCGAGCGAATCCACGGGCAAAAGCTTGTACTAAATAACTAATCTCATATCATCCGATTTATGAAAGAAACAATACAAATTTCTTGACGGATGCAGGTGACTAAATCACCACCCTGTAGGTATACAGGCTGTAAGGGTAAACACTCTTGTCATTCAAACCATGGATAGTTGACTTAAATATAAAAATAAATGACCGAACACAACAAAAAAAAAACGTTATTTTTATTAAAAGATTTTAAAAAGTTTCTATCCGACACCGTGTTCTCTAGCGAAACAGCTGACTGACTGAGAGAGGGGTCGCGCTCGCGGCCGGTCAGGTCACATGCCGCACCCCCCGCCCGTGTTGAGACACAAGTTTGTTGACCTAGCGCATAGGGCAACGAACTTGCGTCTCTTGTGGTAAAATGTAGATTTAAAAAAAAGAAAAAAAAAATGTAATTTTCCATTGATTTTACGTTCTATACCTAAATGAAACCAAACCACTGGTTGCAAGGATAACGGTGTTTACCCTAACACCCTGTAGAAGGAAGATGCTTTCTATATAATTTAAACAATGGCCTCCCTTCACTTTCACGAATAATTCTAAAGATACTTTTTATTTCCTATCACTACACCATGTTCTCTGTCCCCAGACACAACGACCTACCGTGGAACATCAGGAAGTTCCTACGCAACCAGATTAACGACTTCGAGCTGAACACTGACCTGACGATGGTGGAACCCTGGTCCATCTCCAAGTACTCACACACGGATCTGCCGAGGCTGAAGACGGGGATGGTGGGGGCACAGGTACGTCTAGTAATATTATAAATGTGAAATAGCTGTCTTTGTCTGTCTGTTACCTTTCACGCGTAAGCCACTGAACTGATCGTTATGAAATTTGACAGATAGGTAGCCTGGGACCTGGAGAAGGTCACATGCAACTATAGACCCAGGACATTTGTATTAAAAAAAAATACACGCAAACGAAGTCATGATTTCTTTCTAAATAATTAAAACCCGTGAAGTAAAGCTTTCAACTTTCTTCATTGTAAGTTTTGTAAGTAAAAACTATATCGGAACTCATAATAGTGTCGATAAAAGGTTGGTTTCAACTAAACCAGAAAAATATGCACATTCTATCATTCCCTCACTCTATTGTTGTGTAAACACACATGGGACATTCTTTCATTGGTCTGTCCATACTAAAAGGTAAAGAATATTAAAAAAAATATGTCCTGAGTAATATTTTCTTGCTAATCTTCCTCCTGACTTTTTCCTCCTTCCTCCTCCTGTTCTGGTTCTATGTTAATTTGGTGTAAACCTACCTTTATAGGCAAACATCAAAACTATAAATTCAGCACAGTAGTTTAAAAATTGGTTCAGTGATATATGTCGCAATTTGTTCCGTATTTGTCGCTCGTTGATCATAGAGCAACATATTTGACAGGATCCGATTGCTGCTCAAATATTTGAATGTTAGACCAAAATGAAGCATTTATAAATCACCCATGATGCATTTGAACGACCCCTGTAATGGTCAATCGTATTATTAATATCATCGTCATAATCTCGACTTTCGCAGCCGGATTGGTATTCACATATTGTTGTTATAGCGACCCGGTAGTTACGCATCCTCTGTAATTTACTTTTACGATACTCACAATAGAACTTGGAGGTGGAACGTAGTATTATATAGTCTTCAAAAACTGGAATTGTGGTGGAAGGAATGAAAAAAAAATAATACGAGAATCTTTTAAAGAGTGCATGTGGACCTAATGTATTGACTCCTAATTGTGTTGTTGGCGTGGTATTAATCGTAATAACTGGCATTATACCATAATTGGACAACCCTTTTTTGTGATAGATAATAAACATTCCTTATATCAACTTTGATTTATGCAACACTCATAACATTTACATATTATAAATTACAGTCGCTTTCTGTGTATGTCTGTGAGACCACGTTGTTCTTGTAAACTACGCATCGGGTTTTTGAAGCAGTTTTCACCATTATTTAGAGAATTTATTCCGAAAGTTTTATGTGTAAATTATACATTAATATCAAACTTATATTTTAATAAATCTCGATGTTTTGTCAAGTCGTAAAAACCGTGCAAAGCAGGGGCGGGTCGCTAGTTTGTCACTGAACAATCTCGCATAATATGTTACGCACCGATCTAAATAATCGCAACTTACAACCAACATATGGGTCCGTACCCGAAATCTTAGAAATACTACTTAGATCCTAACTTGGCTGTTATTGTTTGACTTGGAAACTAATTGCTGGTTCCGATAGTTTGCATTAGAGGGCTTTTACACTTTCTAAAGACATTTCTGGCGAAATATTCAAGTTTAGTTCGCTTTGTAGAATTTGTACCTACTAAGTATTATTAAATGTAAAGTTACCGATGCTGAATTGTTATTATATTGAGCATGTGTGGCGGAGTACAGCAGAATGTCGCACCGTGTCATACAGATTCATTCACAGATTGTACTTTCATTTTACTTTGCTAAGTGTAGTTACCGCTTCATACGAATATACCCTTATGCTGTTAACAATAAGGTTCATATCGAATTGAAATGATTAATTAACTAAGTAAAGATAGGTAGTACGATTTGTGAATCCTGTCCTTAGCTTTGGCGAATGCATGCAGAGTTATTCCGACCCAATCTCCTGAACCTACTATCTAATTGCGTATCTTATTTTCTTATTCATGACTAATTTATGTAATGTTGACGGTTCAACAACATTCATTGCGTTATTTACGTTGTCGCGCAGCGAATTTATTTTCGAACTTATGAAGTAATGGATTAGATATTTGTTTCAAACCGATTTCGATTCTGAGTGAAACCAATTTGGGGTCCAGACTGAGAAATGCAGAAACCTTGGGACTTTGATTCTCTTCTTAAATTCTGGCAATATTGGATTGAAAAACCGAAATCAAAAGTCATATATTCAAACTAGGCTGAGAATCAGCACTTTTCGAACGTAAAAATTACATAAGACAGTCCCCGTAACGCCCACCCTTCACCACTTCCTAGTGCTTCAGCTAGGAAGCAGAAGTGGCGCAACAAACTCCCCAGCAGTACAGCTGTCCGTTCAGTTAGAAAAAAAATATTCTATACAATAGTATGCAAAACATTTTACATTAGGTTTGAGAAAACTGTCATTAGTCTTTAATTGTCTTAACCGTATGTTTGAGCTAATACAGTTTGTTAAAGCATTACCTTCTGTATAACGCAGTGACTATCTACTAGTTTCCTGAACCACATAGTTTTCCGATAGTAGGTAAAAAAACAACATCAGATTAGCACAAAATGTGCCCCAACAAAGGTCTATCTAAAAAAAAATAAGCCTTTAAAATTTGCACGGACATAATAAATTGTACCCAATAACTCTCTGGTAGGCAGCACAAATATTTATTGCTGGCATAAATTCAAATTAGACCCCAGTTTGCGACTGTGGGTGCCAAAACACCGATAGACGTATAGGAAGGGTTTGTACCCTCCTTGTAAACCTACATAATTTATAAATACATATGTAATGCGTCTGTCTTTCATCCATAGAATATTAATGAATTATCATTCGGTAAATAACAATTGGTAGTTGTATCTGCATCCGACTAAAGAGCAGCTAGACCGTAGTGTCCGCAACACAGTGCGATCGCTAAACGATTCTCATTTCACGCCATATTTCACCACAGCAGGTGCCGACGCCTTGCCTATTGGTAGCACGAAAGTATTAGCTGGTCCTGTTTGGTATGCTCTTCTACTGCGGCAAAAGAGTAACGTGGCTAGGAAATTTTCTTGAGGAGCGGTAGTTTATTTACTTCTTACGAAAATATAATATAATCGCCCTCCCTGTGCAACCATGGATGCTTTACTAGTTATTTATTAACTTACAAGCCGTAGCCCGGTGAGATTTCCCATCGTTAGTCGATGGGAAATCTCACCGGGCTACGGCTAAATGTCGAACTTCCATACAAACTTTCACGTACGCACCTCGGGTACCTCACCGCTCACGCCGCGACGCCGGTACATAAATACTTTGCTCGGGTATACTTTGATCCAAAGCAGTCTATATCTCGTAGTTAGTGACACACTACGCTAGAAGTTGGATTTGCTCATAGATATCCGTGGATTTGCTACTACAAGTTGTCCAAAAAAGAAGCCCCTTTTCAGTAAAGTGACATCTGAAACGGACTGTTGAATTTTCAATGCTGTGAGTTGAAAAACCCCAACATTGCAATAATATTTAGGCGTCCATTTAGGTCAGAACGAACTTCTACGAATTTAAAGAACGCACGCAGCTGCTGCAGCAATACTCACTCACACACAGCAATACAAATACTCTTCATAATCAATTTCATCCCTTGCCCCCACATCCATCATACCGTCGGAATACCCTCAGACAATTTGTAGTGAGGTCAACGACATCGTCATAATATTATACCAGTGAAAAATTGTAGGTCATCGAACCCTCAGCGTCTGGGCTGGCGATAAAACGCAACTATTTGTAAAACTCGTAAACTTTTCCTTGAGAGTTCTTATCATGAAGGGAATGGAAGGGTCCTACATTTACGAATGTTTAGGCAATTCTTTCTAAGGAAACCGCTAGCTTGTATTTGCTATTGGTCCAATGAGGTGCAAATGGTGCAATACTATCGCGTTTATTGCTCATAATTTTGACGACAGACGTAATAAAATATTATTTTAAATTTAAAGTACGTGAGTATATTTTTCATTAAATCATTATAATCATTCCAATTTGGCAGGTAATGTTACTATACACTATACACCAACACACGGGTTATAACTTTCTCACCAATAACATTATATATTTATATAGTACACACGTACCTATATCAAGCATATTGTTGTCCATCTATAAATGAAGGCTTACTCTTTTGATATGGGTCCGCCACAGGGGGTTAAGGCATTTAATTTTGAGAATTGATGGATTCAAGTTGAGGTTTGCAAAGATCGCCGGTTGGCTGGTAAGGGATATCGCGCTAAGGAACACATATGTAATATCCATAAAAAAATATTTTTTTTAAATAGTTATTATTAATAACTTCAATTTGATTTTTTCGTCTTATATTTTATATGACAAGCCATGTTCATTATTTTTTAAACAGTATCTATTGTAATGTTATTCTAGTTTGTCCAGGTTAACCACGTTCCATATTGTGCCGAATGTTAGCTACACCTACACATGACACATGATGACCTCATGAGTGCGTGATCGGAGTCCCCTTAGCTGAATTTTTGCCATCGATACGGTAAGAAGCAAAACGGTCATGAGAATGGCACAGCTTGTTAACAAACAACATCAATTACAAAATCAATCTGCCTAGCCTTTTCTCAACTTTATTGGGGTCGGCTTCCAGTCTAACCGAATGCAGCTGAATACCAGTATTTTACATGGAGCGATTGCTTATCTGACCTCCACAACCCAGTAACTGGGTAATACAATACCCCTTGGTATGACTGGTTTTGTCAGACTTTCGAGCTTCTGACGACCCGTAACGACTGTCATAGATACTCGAATGACAGCCGGGACCAACGGCTTAACGTGCTTTCCGAGGCACGGAAGAGTCCGATATGTAAAGATGGTCACCCATCTACGGGCCAACCCCGGCAAGCGTAGCTTAACCTGATGAATCAACCCGTGCGGCTCTTATTACTTAGCCACGAGCTCCTCCGTTACAGCGTTCGTCAATTGCAAGCTTATACTATAATATCATGGTAGTTAAAGTCTTAAAGCAACATCGTAATGTTTGAAGCGCAAACCAAAACTGCGCTTTATAATGCTGCTGCCATATAATACGATCAGGCAGCTTCCGTCCTTTATTAAAACGCGCGGGTCACGCGGGCTCATAAAACGCACAGACACCAAACCTACTCGCATCTCATTCCTACACCCAGAACCGTTTACGAATTTATAAAAGAGAACCCTTCGCAACTCAGATTCAATTACGCACGATCTAAATCCTTATATTCTATTTAAAACCTTAAAACCTAAAGTTAAAGTCTATTTTTGTGTCTAACTTTTGGCTCGGGTAGGAAGTGATTTGTTCTGTATCCATTGTTGGGAATTTCCTTAGAAAGTATTTCTGATGCGTATGGAAATCGTAGATCATAGGAATACTTGCGCTTCCGTATGAGTATATCACGGGGAGTAATCAGAGGACTGGTTTATAGAGAGACATTTATATTATAGTTTGTTAAACCTACTCCAGTTACTTGAGGTTACTTAAATATTAGCATCATAATTATTTCCAAACTATATAGCTGCCCGCCCCGGCTTCTCACGGGTAGCACTAAGTACCTACCCTACCTACCTACCCTCCCTACGCTACCTACCTACCCTACCAACCTACCTACCCTACCTAACCCAACCTACCAACCCTACCTACCTACCCTACCTACCCTACCTACCCTACCTACCCTACCTACCCTACCTACCCTACCTACCCTACCTACCCTACCTACCCTACCTACCCTACCTACCCTACCTACCCTACCTACCCTACCTACCCTACCTACCCTACCTACCCTACCTACCCTACCTACCCTACCTACCCTACCTACCCTACCTACCCTACCTACCCTACCTACCCTACCTACCCTACCTACCCTACCTACCCTACCTACCCTACCTACCCTACCTACCCTACCTACCCTACCTACCCTACCTACCCTACCTACCCTACCTACCCTACCTACCCTACCTACCCTACCTACCCTACCTACCCTACCTACCCTACCTACCCTACCTACCCTACCTACCCTACCTACCCTACCTACCCTACCTACCCTACCTACCCTACCTACCCTACCTACCCTACCTACCCCACCTACCCTACCTACCCCACCTACCCTACCTACCCCACCTACCCTACCTACCCCACCTACCCTACCTACCCCACCTACCCTACCTACCCTACCTACCCTACCTACCCTACCTACCCTACCTACCCCACCTACCCCACCTACCCTACCTACCCTACCTACCCTACCTACCCTACCTACCCTACCTACCCCACCTACCCTACCTACCCTACCTACCCCACCTACCCTACCTACCCTACCTACCCTACCTACCCTACCTACCCTACCTACCCTACCTACCATACCTACCCTACCTACCCTACCTACCCTACCTACCCTACCTACCCTACCTACCCTACCTACCCTACCTACCCTACCTACCCTACCCCTGCCTACCTACCCTTACCCTACCCTTACCTTACGTTCAAACCTTGCCCTGAGAATAACGAAATCATCAAAAAGAGAATCGAAATCGGTCCAGCCGTTCTCGAGTTTTAGCGAGACTAACGAACAGCAATTCATTTTTACCTACTGTTAACACCACGACGGCTACGTGTGGAAAGGAAAAGGATTACTCATCAAATTGACTATCAACTTACAACGTCAATCTGCTAAAAAAATAATTTCTGACCGTACGTCGTGTTGAGACTCTGTTTGAAAACAATTTATATCGGCAGAAGGTTGGGTCATCCTTTGCCCTGAAATAAAGCAGGTAGATCGGATAGTAACTAGCTGTCGGCTATGGTGAAGCCCGGGCACAGTTTAACCACCCAATATAGTTTTATCGAGTAGATATCGTTAGAGACACACTTGCAGTTTGTCGTGGCCATCGAATATCTGGAATGTGTATCATTTATTTATGCAAATACAAGATAATCGATGGCCACGACGATATACTTGGCACGGTGCGCATGCATAATTGTATTTTTGTTTATCAAATAGAAGGTAGACAGACTCCACAGGCTCTGCAATTGCGATAGATTTGATCCTTGTCTCTCGTATCACCGAGAAAGGTATCTTGAACGTGCAAGCTTCTGCCAACTGATATTGCTGTCAAGCAAAATGTCAAATATAGTGGCAACAAACAGCAACAGCCTTTTATTTGCATGATTTCGCAACTTTTTCAGTAAGGTAAACAGTTTTATAAGTCATCAAAACTTTATATTTATCCATATAAATTTTACGTCTTGTAGATTTCGTTTTATTTTACGAGAAAGACCTTTCGTAACATTTTGTTTTAGTTAGTTTTAACCCTACCTTTGTTTGCTTGGATTGAATGTCAATATTATGGCAATGTAAATACTCTTACTTGGAACTAATTCCCATAGAAATCAAACTTTCTTCAGGTCTTGACTTCGGATTTTTTTTGTTATCCCTTCCTCTGCCAGTCATGTCATTTTATTTTTTATCGATCCCGGGCAGTCTGTTGCGAGTACTTCCGGAATACTTCTGGATGAGATTATGAAGATGATAGCTCTAAAGTTTTGTATGCGAGCTGAATATAAAACGTATGTCATTGGAATCGTTATAATATAAGCAAACTTTATTGCAATGAATAAGTAAAGTTTAGCCTTGTAATATATTGTTAATTTTAATGTAAAGTCGGGGAAGGGTGGTATTCCCAATTTTCCGTCAAAAAACAAAATGTTAAAAACTTTTTTTGAAAGGTTTTTTATCTTATCTTAAAGATACACTATGGAACGAGTACGTGAAATACCCTACCTAAAGTCTTCTATACAACAACTCAACGAGCAAATACAGTCACATGCACAAACTAACTTAAAAAACCAAATCGAAATCGAAAACCCCGTTCATATCATTCTAACAGCGGCAGTAAAAATTGGCATTGATATCACCGATTTAGAATACGTGACTAGAGCTGGGCCGCGCCACAGCGACAACACTGAAAACACCTCTAGTGCCCCCGTAGAAAAACACCGCCGTCCGCTGGTAGTTAAGTTTTTGCGTCGCAACAAACGGAACGAATTTCTACGCGCAAGGAAAACTAGACGCAACCTCTTCAGTGACGATCTAGACATACCCGGAGCCCGCAGAACCTTATATTTTAACGAGTGACTAACTAAAGAAAACCGGCAGTTATTTCGAACAGGTAAGCCACGTGCCAAAGAATGTGGCTACATGTACGGCTGGATCAAAAATGGAACTATCAATATTCGCAAGCAAGAAGGAAACCCCGCTATCGCTATTAGGAATCAGTATGACTTATTGCGCCATTGCCCCATCTCAACTGAAAAAACAGAGGTCTAACGCACGAGGTCCTTCAAACGCAGATGACCTTTTTTTATGTAAGCACCTGTTACGTTTTTCTTTTAATTTATCATTTTCGAAATATGTTTTCTGTTTGTTTATTATGCATAATTCTCTCACAATACCCAAAAAGGCTTGAAATCAGGCACCTGATTTGTCTCCCTAAGCAAACAATTTTAAAATAATTTTAATGTCCGCTTGTTTTGGTAAAACTGTCTAAATACATTCTGTATATTATGGTGCTGGCACTCAAGCACCTATTATGTTTATTTTTTGTACTTAAAAATGTGTATACATACTCTTACTGTTTGTTTACTATCATAAGTTTGCCCAGATACTTACAAGGATTAGTTCTCAAGCATCCGTTGTGTTTTTCTGTTTTTTATAGATTTTAATTAAAATTTTGTTTTTTGTTTGTTATGCTTAATTTGTGCGAGTACTTACGAGGGCTTGCACTCAAACTCACATACCTAAACTGTCCAATTACACTACTTACATCAACACACACCCCTACTACTACACACACACAACTACACACTACATAATTTGTCACATGGAAGCATCTTCTATCACTTAAACTTAATGAAATCTCTTGCAACAACAAACATACTACTTCAAATCTTTTTATTGAGTCTCGGTTCTTATCTTTACATTATTACATTATACGAATATGGCTTTACTTAGCGTTTCGAACGACCTTGACGAATCCTTTAATATAGACTGTCGCACAGTAGAATCTCTTGAAAACTGCAAGAGTATCCTAAAAGCTTCCAAAGACTACATCAAGGTGCTAACATACAATATCAGGAGTTATCATAAAAACTTTGACGACTTTGTAATTGCTCTAAACCGATTAGATTCGAACATAGACATTATCGTGCTCACTGAGTGTTGGCTGTCTGAAGGTTTTATTATAGAAGACCTTCAGGGATATAGCGTATACAGAACGACAAATCAAGTAAATAAAAATGGAGGTATTGTTGTCTACACAAAATCAGCCTGGAGTTGCAGTATTAATACGGCAGAATCTAACCTTAGCCATTTATCGGTCGCCTTCTTTCACAAACGCAGAGCGCTTCCTTAACTCCCTTGACGATAACCTTTCTGACCTCAAAAACCAAGAAACACTAATTGTGACCGGCGACATCAACCTAAAAACGATCCAAGTAATAGCCAAGTAGCTAACTACGCGTGCCTCATGGCGTCACACGGTTTATCCCCCGCCATAACTCTCCCAACAAGATACGGAGCTTGTATTGACCACATATTTATAAAATCACGTGCAATTCCTTTTGGTCTCGTATGTACCTTAGCTATTACTGATCTGGTCTGATTTTTTTTGTCAACACTTACCCACAAAGTGCTATGAGATCATAGCTTATCTATTGTTTGAACCACATGGTTAACACAAACACAGTTTGAACTGTTAAAATTGTTTATTTGTATCAAATTTTATCGCCACGCTTATCATCACGCACTTGAAACCAACCGCAAAAAAATACACTCAAGTTTTGGCTCACAGTCTATAATCCGTCACACTTATTTCAAATCTGAATGTACATTCTACTGTAGTTTAATATTTACTAATAGAAACACACAACACAAAGGCTTGTTGCCTAAAAAATATGACTACCAAACGGAACTTCGACAAACGTTACTACGACATGATTTTACTTCAACATTACGGAACTCCGACACGTCTTTACTTCGACATGCCTTTAGTCCGACACTACTCTACTCCGACAAGACGTTGCTTCGACATGACTTAACTACGAAATGATGTGACTTCGACGACATCCTACTTCGACAATAATGCTAGTTCGACATGATTCAATTTCGACATACTCTACTCCGACATGCTGTACTTCGACAATATCTGAAATCTACGTGATGCGTCTCGGGACACGATGCTAATTCAAAATTATTCTGCGATGTTGAGAAACAACTGAACTTGTGTAATTTTTTATAGGTAATAATATATTTTAAGGGCGTTCAAACCAACAAACTCTTCAGCTTTTTATTAGTACGTAATATCACTTTGATGGCTCCCTTTCTGCACTATGTTGAAGTAAAATCTTCTTAGTATATAGTAAAATCTTCTTTGATTTATATTTTTCTTACTATTATGGATCTGTCACAGTTGCACAGCGTTTCGATTAGAACATGCTAGCTAGACAAAATTATTTATTATTTTTATTAGGGTATTTTATTTTTTTCTTATGTTTTAATGCGGTTCCAGCACAAAACACCTAAATAAAAGAAGGCATGGTCAAGCGTACCAAATAAAATAAAAAATGACAATAAATATTTCGTATACTGAAACGTAGAAAAACAATCCTAAAATTATCAACAACAGTCATAAAATATGGTCCTCCAGACCTATTTCGGCCATGGCGGCCAATCTCAACGGAGACTAGCCTTCGGCGCGGGAGATATTATAGTGCACAAGTGTGTGCGCCGACACAGGTGCAGTCTCTCTTCCCTCACTCTCATAGTACGATGGGACGGTAAACTGACACGACCGGAGAGAGATCAGGCGCAGAACCTACGGCTTAACGTGCTTTCCGAGACACGGGGGTATCACACCGCCAACTTCCAAACTCCGGGCTGCTACTACGAAATTCCTAATGGAAAACTCTAATAACACTTTTCCCGACCCGTGAATTGAACCCAGGACCCCACGCTCTGCAGCCGCGGTTGCGACCACGAGACCAACGGGGCAGTTTTTTACATAAATTACATGCAGATCATAAAACTAACTTAGTATTCAAAAAATCAATATGATCAACTAATAATAAAGTTAGTAGGATACAAAGCTTAGAAATTTATTCTACATCACTAAATAATTCTTCTTCTGAAGAATCTTCATCATTAAAATCTGGCATAGGTACTAATATTTTGACAAAAATTACCTACAAAGACTTAGACTAGAACTTATATTAACAGTAGGGGGTATTATTAATTCTAAAACCTCAGAAGGAAGTTAACTTGTCGGTTTTTTGTGATCTTCTCTATCCTTATCAGTAGTTGACAACAGCGCAAAATAATTCTTGGAATTGGGACAAATGGGGGTGTGGCTAGTGGCTCAGTTAATAAATTCATGGAGTTTCAACAGTGACTTTTGTCCAGCTAGTATGTTCTAATCGAAACGCTGTGCGTTGATCGGTATGTTTATTGTAGTTTTTATTTATTCCAAATCATCCTTCTGCTCCCTTATCCCAATATTTATAATTAATTATTTAATTATATAAATAATTATTAGACGAGAAAAAATATGCCAAAATCGTAGTGTCAAAGAATATTAGGAAAAAAAAACATGTGAAAAGAAGAGGTCCCGTCTGAGACCCATCACGTCGATTTAAGATATTGTCGAAGTACATCATGTCGGAGTAGAGTATGTCGAAATTGAATCATGTCGAACTAGCATTATTGTCGAAGTAGGATGTCGTCGAAGTCACATCATTTCGTAGTTAAGTCATGTCGAAGCAACGTCTTGTCGGAGTAGAGTAGTGTCGGACTAAAGGCATGTCGAAGTAAAGTACTGTCGAAGTAAAGACGTGTCGGAGTTCCGTAATGTCGAAGTAAAATCATGTCGTAGTAACGTTTGTCGAAGTTCCGTTTGGTAGTCAAAAAATATATTACAAAACAAAACAAAATCAAAAAGTAAACTAACGCGTCGCCATCTTTACCAGCGTCTAAAGTTTTAAAACATTCCGGCGCGAATTATTGACAGATGTTTAACATTTGCGATTATATGGCATCCTTGTTTCATTCCATACACTTTGGTGCAAGTTTGAGCGGGAAAGGTATAATTTTGCTATGCAAACTTACTCATTATATACGGGACTTTTCCAGCGGCCTTCTAAAGGCGTCGCGACAGATGAGGGTATTTTAGATATTTTTGACGCGGCCTTCTAAAGGCCTCCCGATAGACAAGGGGTAGAGACGTCAGAAAGAGCACACGACTCTTGCATTTCATGTTTGTTCGTAAATTATAAACAACATTTTTTGCAACAATAGTAAATAAGCCTAATTTAAATAAAGATGAAACATTATAAAAAGTGAACAATAAATAACGTTTTTATTTTAAAGATAATATTTAACACAAACCTTATAAGAACTTGGTCCTCACCACCTTCTCTCCGTACTCTTCGTACTGTTTCCTATGCACCCACATCTTAGGAGCATCCTGCATCCCCGCGAACACTGCGCCCCCCATCCATGCCACCGAGTACGGTTCCGATGTTTCTAAGATATGCACAGGTCGGTGAATTATTCCCTCGATTTCTCGAGCTAACCGCTTATTGAAACCCATGGTGAGAAGTCCTCCGTGCGTGACGATGGCGTCGAACATTTCATTATGAAGTTCTTCGTCAACTTTTAAGATCGCAGTCACCATAGCGTCATGTATGGATAATTTATTCGACTTCTCCCCTAACACCACCTCTGGTTGGAAGTACATCTCACCAGCCATGAACACCTCGTCGCTCACATCTATAACTTGACCATTTGGCAGCTTGTACTCCTTCTTATATTGCTGTTTTGTTACTGCGCAGTTTTCAGTGATATACATTAACTTAGAGATATCGTTGACAACTGACTCGCTATCATGACCAAGATCAAGATTTCGCTTTTCCAGGCAATCTTGTATATACCTGTGTATTTCCAATCCAGCGATATTGGTATCCATATTAGCATAGCTCAGGGAGCCTCCTTCGTAGATTGGGTTTATTTCCGTGCTTTCTTTTCCCAGGTCTACAGAGAGTCCTGTCGTGAACCCTGATCCAAACAGAGCTAAGAAACTTTGTGGTTTCACGCACAATGCAGGAACGTTCAGAGTTTCGAAGAAAATGTCGCAGCATCTTACTCTGGAAAGTACAAAGAAAATCATTAGGTAGCAGGTTGATAGTAGCAGGTGGCGTTCTGCAGTTACTGCTTACCCATGGACTCACACCTTCTTCAGGCGTGAGTTTTTATGTAGGTACATAAAATAAACTTTTGTTGTCATTTTTTTAGTTTATTTTCGAATTGCAGAAGTCTAAGTGTCGAACATTTGACTTATCTTATGGGTCAGCTCAGACCGCGACGTGAAGCGACGCGACGCTGCACGCACTTTTTAACAATTTATCGAACTTATTTTCTTCATGAAAAGTTATCATTTCAGTGCAAGGGTTGACACGTGTCAAAATACGCTGAGATGCGCGATGCTGCGCAGCGCGTGTACCTTATTGTGTAATAAATAAATTACATATTGTATTGACCATAAAAAAGTGCGCGTCGCTTCGCGTCTTGGTGTGAACTGACCCTAAGTAATCGGCACATAAGGCGTGGTGGGATAGCAAATTCAGCCAAACAAACGAACAAAACACGGTGAACACGGACATGAAACCCGGAACATTTAGGCGTTTACGCACGAACGAACAAGAACATGGTGAACACGAATATCAAACACTGTGTTCGTCAAAAACGTTCGTGATGATCTAATTTCGAATCCATGGGTACTAAAGAGAGCGGGGCGATTGGGCGCGAACACAAGTCGAACTGTTTTCGTATGGTATTCGTGTTCGCTTTGCTAATTAACGTCCACACGTACGAACCAAATATTCCGTGTTCGATGTTCGTGTTCGCTATCTTTTGTTCATTCGTACGTACACGGTTTCGGATTTCTAATTGACAATTTGTAATAAAAAGTTTCTAAAAAACTCCAATGGAATGTGAAGTTTGCCCTATATGGCATTAAATTGTATTCTCAAAACTTGATTTATCTGAGATTTTGAATTTTGAAATTTGGGCATTTTTTTTACTGGGTGTAACAAGACCCATCACATAGCCGTCAACTATGCATTCTGTACATCAAACTAAATAACGCTAGAAAATGACTTTCATTTTTGGTGTGAATTAATAATCGCTCAATGTAACGCCCGCAAAACATTGTGCTTATGGGTGCATGCAACGACACAGGGGTCGTAAAAATATTTTACTAGCTGTGCCCCGCGGTTTCACCCGCGTAAGTCTCGATCCCGTAAGAATATCGGGATAAAAAGTATCCTATGTCCTATTCCAGGTCATGGTCTACCCCTGTGCCAAATTTCATCCACATCCGTTCAGCCGTTCACGCGTGATGGCGTGACCAAGGGAAATAGGGATTCATTTTTATAAATATAGATTTTAAAACTCATTTAATTTTTAAAAAAAACTTCGGAAAAAATAGTTGGAACTTTGTTTTTCAATATCTCCGTAGCCAGAAAATAGGGAATATGCATGTATTTTTTTAATATTTTTATTCGATAGTTTGCATCGTCAAATAATAGTGAAAAAAAATTCGACGGCAAAAAAGCAATTTGAAGTAGTTAAAAAAATCTTTAAAAATATCCAACCGATCCGGGCTATTTAAACGCCCTCCATTTGGCGCGCTTGGTGTGGTGACGTCACAGTCCGTGAAAACAGACAAGCAACTGTCAAGTCAACGTCAAACACTCCTTTTTTTTATGAGCGTTTGACATTGACTTGACACTTGTTGATTGACTTGACATTGACATTTTGATTGTTATCCCGGACTGTTACGTCACATCCGCTCTTAGCCTTTTCAAGTATTTGAATTACCCATAGTTTTTTGGGACTTTTTAAAAATTAATTTGACGCTCAAAAAGGAATTTTATTCAAAAATATTGATGGAGGCATAATTCTAAAGTAAAATAGTTTATAAAAAAAAATATTTGACCCATATTTGAATCACATGCATATTCCCTATTCCCCTATGGTGCATAATACGCTACCTGCAGGTAACAATGTTAGCATGAAGCGTGATAGTTGCTCGCCGTCCGTGACATGAGTTACTCGGGTACGTAACGAGCCGATTACCGGCCACAATGCGCTCGATATTAGTCGCTATACACCGGCAATCATGTTTAAGTATAGCCAGTCAGGGATCTCGTTACTACGAGATATAGATTATAATAAATCCGTACTAATCCATACTAATATTATAAATTCGAAAGTAACTCTGTCTGTCTGTCTGTCCTTCTGTCTGTATGTTACCTTTTCACGCCTAAACCACTGAACGGATTTCGATAAAATTTGGCAAGGAGATAGATGGCATCCCGGGGAAGGACATAGGCTACTTTTTATCGACATACCATGCAGGCGAAGCCGCGGACGGAAGCTAGTATTATAAATTCGAAATTAACTCTGTCTGTCTGTCTGACTGTATATTACCTTTTCACGCCTGAACCACTGAACGGATTTCGACAAAATTTGCCAAGGAGATAGATGGCACCTTGGGGAAGGACATAGGTTACTTTTTATCGCCACACTGCGCGGGCGAAGCCGTGGTCGGGAGCTAGTAAATAATAAAATAAAGACCACTTTAGGTTTCTCGGCTGTTTTTTTTGGGAACAGAAATGTTTGTGAAAATTGTTTATAGTCATCTACTACTTTAAATTAGCGACAACTTCGCTAATAAACAATTGAAAAAGAAAATTAAAATTAAATGAGTAATAAAAAGCCGGTCAGATGCGTGGCCACGCACAATGAAGGGTTCCGTAGTTGGGATGAATTTCTCCCAAGAACAAACTTAACATTGTAGTTGAAAAACATGATAAAATATCATAAATATTTATTTGAAATCCTCGCAACAAGCCCTTTCATTTTATTTATCACAGGGTACAGTTTGTAAAACTGTTTTTTTTTTATTTTCTTATTTGCCCCCAAAAGTGACCCCGTATTCAAAATTCACTAATTTACGTTACACGTCCGCGTTTGGGTCACAGAAATACATAATGTGCACCAAATTTCAACTTAATCGGTCCATTAGATTCGAAACAAACTGGCTGTGACAGACGGAAAGACAGACGGACACACGAGTGATCCTATATGTATACGGGTTCCGTTTTTTTTCTTTTTGAGGTACGGAACCCCAAAATCCAAAATAAAAAATCCAAAATAACAAAGATATAGTAAACAAAACCGAAATCTCTATAAATTCATGTTTTGATGCACAAAGTTTAATTATATTTTATCTAAAGGTATACTTTACAAGTAATTTTAATTTTTAATTGGAATTAGTTCCATTTGTATATTTTCAAATCCATAAACCCAGAACTAGCATATTTAGAACCTGTTCCTTATTATTCTGTCTCCATGTTCTTCGAACTGTTTCTTATGCACCCAAACTTTCCTGGCCTCCGCTATTCCTGCGAACACGGCGCCCCCTAACCACGCCAGCGCATACAATTCCGAATTATCTTTAACCTTCACGGGTCTGTGAATAATTGCCGAAATTTCTCGAGATAGCCGCTTATTCAACCCTTGCATGGTTGCCATTCCTCCGTGAGTCACAATGGCATCATACATTTCAGGCTGTAGTCCTGGATCACATTTTAATACCGCAGTTACAAGAGCTTCTTGTATAGGCATTCTATCCGTCTTCTTCTCCATCACCAACTCTGGTTGGAAGTATATCTCACCAGCCATGTAAATCTCCTCACTCACATCTATCTCTTCACCGCTTGGTAGCTTATACTTCGTCAGGTATTCTTCTCTAGATACAGCGCCGTTTTTGGTGACATAAAGATAGTTTTTCCTCAAGTCTGCGATGACATCATCCGCGTGGCTGCCGAGGTGTAGTCCTCGCTTTGCGAAGCTATCTTTCATGTAATCAGACAGGTCATCCCCAGCTATTTTTGTGACCATGTTAGCGTAGCTGATGGAGCCTCCTTCATAGATTGGGTTCATTTCCGTGATGTGGTAGCCCAGGTCTACGGAGAGACCTGTAGTGAACCCTGACCCGAACAGAGCTAACACACTTTGTGGCTTCACGCACAATGCAGGAGCGTTTAGAGTCTCGAAGAAAATCTCGCAGCATTTTGCTCTGAAATGAAAGAGTTATCTGTTTGTATTTTAGACTGTTCATAATATACACAATAGAACATCTATTGCAGCACAAGCATAGTGTGACTTTTATGTCTTATAGAAATGGTAGTTTCAAGCCATAAAGGACAAAGAACGAATTGTTAGTAGCCATGGTACGTTTATCTTGGTGACCATTTAATGAAACTGATACTAATAGAAATAAAAATACATAGCGCCATAATAAAATAAAAAACAAAAATATTATACTTAATTCCGTTAATTGTCCGAACTGAGTTATTTCAGGTTAAACAGGTCGGATTTTGTGCTGTGAGTATCAAGGCGAAATCCGGAACTGTAAGAAGCATTGAAATTAAAAAATATATATTTAACGAACACCTAAATGCGTAATATTTATAGAAAAATTATCGCTGTGCAACAATACAGGGTGTTGTTTATAAAAAGAGTTTTAATAAAACTGCACAAGAAATAGACATACTATAACTTAAAAACTGCTTCGGAAACTTGAATTTTAAATAATAAAAGATAAACACATGATTTTGTCACCCTTGCTTGAGCCCGTCATCCGTCATCCGCCTTCCTAGCAGCAACATTAGTATTCAGAGACAATGCTAGTTAATTCCGGATAGATACGGCTGGGAGTCGAACCCAAGACTAAAGGTTGGGCCGGGCTTAGTCTCTGTCTATGATTGATTACTATGAAGAATGGTCTTCCTCGTTAGTGAAAATGGGGGAGTATTATCGGATGTTTTTATGGTAGGTACATAGAAGGATATTTTAGAACAACCGACTTTCAAAAAAAACACTACAAAGTGAAAAATAACTTTCAATTTCGGTAGTCGGTGTGTTTAGATCTCTACTCTAGTTCTTTGCCACCGATTTCCGAAATTAAAGATAATTTTCAATTAATAGATTTGTACAAAAAAAAAATATGGGGTACCATTTTTTTTTTTTGTACCCCACACCAATTCAAATATACTTCTATGTAACAACAGTGACAGGAAGTATTATAACATCATCAAGATAAACAAAGTGGATTAAAAACGTATTATCAAAGTTTACTCAAAAATTACCCCAGCGAAGTTAATAAAAAGGACATTGACCGATTTAGACCAAATGCTGCCCAGACATGGGGATACTTCCAAATGGGTTTCATATAGACTTTAAAAAAATCGGTCCCAGTGAAAAAGTTATGTGTTTTGTGTTTTAAGGTTTTTCTGGTAGTTTTATTTATTATTTTATTTTTGCGTATGTATAAGATAGCGTTGTTGCGTTTGAACTCATTGGTTTTATCATGACAAGATATGGGACAACCTAGGAAGAATAATTCTGCATCGAACATACCTTTTTAATTAGAAAAAAAAATCCGGCAAACTGAGAACATCCTCATTTTTTTGAAGTCGGATAAAAGTTAACAAGACTAGTGTAAAGCAGCGTAAATACATTTACGATACAACATGTTTTAGACAAGCCTTTTAAATACTTGTTTAAAATAGGAAGAAAGAAAATACGTTTATTTGCGGTAAAAATGACGCATGAAAAACACAAGTTAATTATCGCCACTCTTGAATATGACAGGGAATCAGCAGAGCTTGTGTAAACACATCCAATTTACTGTTGCGACAGTACCTGATACTAAAGACCACAGACATCGAGACCGGATAATGAAGCACTAATGATATGCCCTACATAAGTGACAGCCGGGAAATGGAAGCCTTACACAGGTGTTTGCTCAACTAATGAACGATGTCATATTATAATTATTATTGTTCACTGTTGGAACTCTTGCTTTAGTACTACTTATTTATTTGTATTTAAAGTACAATAGTGAATAGCAGAAGGGCATGCTGGTTTTGATTATTAGCAAGGTTTAACAGTATTAGGGGCAAGATTCATATACTGCATTTGACTTTACGTACTTTACTTTGCATAGTAACGTATGCGTAGTAGTACTAAGCGTTGCATACAAATATGAACTTGAATTTCATTACATTAAAGTTCATATATTATTATAAAACATTATATAACATTTAATGTTTATATTCGTATAAACGAATGTGAGCAAGACTTTCATACGAACATGAACATTTAATTTACAAGAATAATGTCTATAATCATATCAGACACTTCATTTACTTGGTAAAGTAAAGTCAACAAAAACTTCTCTTGGACCACATCTTACATTTTAACGTGAAAAATAACCAGTTAGGGCAGTTAGGGCACATAACTTGGTGAAGGATAACTTTTTATAAGGCATTAAAAATTAAAGTTAAAATGTCAAATCACCGTTATACCTAAATGTGTCGTCCCCTTATCTATGCGGTCTTCTATGGAGCCAGCAGAATAAATTATGAGTGAAATCGATCGATAATTCCATAAATTACTATTGTCTATGTCTATTGTCTCAGTAGCGGTGACTTTTAAATGGTGTTACAGCAGTTACTTTGATAGCGTACTTTATCCTAGATTGTACACTTGTACAGGCAACAGTGTAGTGTTGGTTAACATTCTACTCTACGACAATTCCAATGCAAATTAGGCTTTAGCTGTGCTAATGACAGTCAGTTGTAACGAAATGTAAACACCCCGAACAGTGTTACACTAACGGGTCTACTGGCAATTTTTTGTTGTTTCAAGAATATTTCAATTATTAGGTACTTTCATTACAATGATTGGTTGAAAATTATCAATTATAAAAAATATTGTATATCATTCTCGTTTACATTTGGCTTACAAAAATGCACAAGCACAACAGACTTAAAACCGAACGCTGAACCTACTAAATAAATAAAGATATACAACTCTATCTATTCAAAAAAATATATAAGTATGAAAAATCAAACTTAGTTAATTGTTTGTAAAAAACACTTTCAACCAAAAGAAATAATAATATTTTAAGATGAGGTCCATGTCTACTACTCTGAGACACTGAAACACACTCAGGAGCTTAAGCCCAGGTGGCACGGGCAATGTTATTCGCACACTTTATTTTCGACGCCCTTTATTAGCACGTACTGGTATACGAATTTAAAGGTGGGGTTAGGTACTACTATAACGAAAAAGTGAAAAATAAAAATCCTTTTTACAAAAAAACAACCGACTTCCAAAAAAATCACTACAAAGTAAAAAATTGCTTTAATTTCGGAAGTCGTCGGTCGCAAAAAAACCTAAAATACAAAACCAATGACACCGACTTCCGAAATAAAAGTTATATATCACTTTATAGTGTTATTTTTGGAAGTCGGTTGTTTCTCCATATCACAACTGAATAGTATGAACATAAAATATTCACCGCTTGCCGACCATGGTGAACTGATAATCAAAAGTCTTTAACCAAATCGTGAATATTCTTATTTTCAAAACCCCACAATAGTCGCATTGAGGAAAAATGTATGAATTCAACCGAGTCCTTTCTATCGACGCATTAAAGCATTCTGTTAGTAATAATAAAGTACCTCGATAAGTCGAACTTGTGAGAAAAGACTTACATAACGTGATTATCTGACACGGAATCCTAGTAAATCTTTCTTAACTTGATTTCCTACCCACAAAAGAGCAAATTCTTAAAAATATCAAACCCTAGTATATAAAAATTATTGCTAGGTAATAAATTAGAAGAGTCATATATGCCACCGACAGACGGTAAGTAATTAGTTGAAACTAACACTCCCATAATCGTCGTCTAAAATCGGAAAACTATTTTAGCTTAGCACCTTTTATGGTAGTTTTTTAAGTAGTTCCAAGAAGGTACCTTCCAGGTGTAACTTCATAAATTAATGATTTAAAAACCTTGCAATTTATTCTGATTTCTGATCACGAGTATTTCCATATTCGTGCCAATATTCAGCAGATTTTCAATGATGACATATTCTTGGGGAGGCCTATGTCCAGTGGACTTCATTCGGCTGAAGTGAGAAATGATGATATTTCCTCTTGATTTTTTCAGTAATTATAAATGTAGGTCACATTTATAATTACTAAAAACATCAAGAGGAATCATTCCGTGTCCAGAACGTTATTAAAGTCATTAATATTAACGAATCGCTCGTAATAATTACAGTCGTATTGTAATTAACATGAATATTATTTTTGTATAGGCTATGTATGGAGCTTCAACGGATATTGACGATGTCGAAATTAATGTCTGGCCAACATTTGCCACAATACTTATCAGAAATATTTGTGTTCATATTAGGCCACAAAAAATCAATAAAAACTAGGTTTTAGATATTACCATAGGAACCTTAAAAAAAAAAAAAACTAAACGCTGCAAAAATAACGTTATTTTGAACGGATTTCACTTAGTTTATTGGAAAATCTTCTAGCCTCTCTTTGCCTGCAGTTGATAGCCGCAGAGAAGCCTATCAAATGTTCCAGCTGTCGCTCTGCCAGATTGTTCATAGGTATCTATCTCACTTGGCATTTAATTAATGACGTAATATATGAAACCACATGTTTTAAAAACATTAGCAGGTAAAATATTCCCCGAGCCTCCTATTCTAGTTGTTAAAAACCAAAAAAACTTACTTGTCCGCTATGGTGGTAGCAGGGGCACAGGACAGCAACACTGCTCGATCTTCAGGTGCTGACTTCAGCTCTCTATAGAATATATGGTGCCACACCCTCTCCATGTCATCCCAGTGAGTGATCTTCCCCTTCACGACTGGATTATTCAAGTCAAGTTCAAGCTTTCGTTCGACGGCGTCGTCCCCAATATAAACGTCGTAAGGAGTTCTCCCGTACGTCCCTTGAAGGTACTTTGGCCGTCCAACCGTAGTCCTGAAGATGGACACCGGGTGGTTGTCGCAAGCGAACCCAGCTTTGATATTGTGGCTACCATTGTCAATTACCACCACTGGTTTTATAAACGGGTCACTCATTTTATATTATAACCAAAATCGATTATAACAGTACAACAAGACAGACTTTTTGACGTAATACACCGAATTTGACCTTGTCATTCGCAAATAAAAATAATTGATATTTGTCCTCGATCCGGGCTGCCAGGTACATTTTATATGACACAAAATGTTAAAGCCAGCCACACACTGACTCGAGCGCGATAATATAACTTTATAATGCGATATTTTTAAGTTCCAAACCACAATCTCTGACTCTTCGAAATACGAATAATCTGACGGGTAAAGTCTCTTGAAATCATAAAATGTATAATCTTAGCTTAACAAAGTTTCGAAGTTAACTTAATACCTTACTTGGGAGTTTGACAAGCCAGATAAAAACAGGGGTGACTTTCATAACACGTGCTTAAGTTACATTGAGGCAATAAAGTGGTATTATAAATTTGTCAAGCATTGTGGGGGGGCTATACAGTCTTCATAATAATATATTATAATTATTTAAGTTCGTATTATTTAGTAAGGTGATCGATTTGTTCTTGATTTCTGGATCAGTCTTTTATGAAACAATAAATTTATTGGAAAACACAAGCACGATATTGAATCCAGTTCATAACATCATTGTATTAAATTAGTTGCCGTAACATACATAGATCTATACATTATTAGAAATTAAAGTCGCTTTTCGTGTCTGTATTCCTTGCGTTGGTTTTCTAAACTCCTCAACGGTTGTGATGTTGATGATACTTACAGTTTTCAGCATCATTCAGAGAATTTATTCCGAAGGGTTTATATTTACATTTATATTAAACTTATTTGTCATAATAAAGACATCTCGATGTTTTGTCAAGTCGTAAACATCGTGCAAAAGCAGGAGCGGGTCGCCGGTATCAAATAAGTAAGTAGAAAAGTATTCAAAGAGATTGTTTTTTTTTAAATACTTTTATTTCCAATCCCCATCGGCTTCCTGCAATGAAGCAACAACTATAACAGGCAAGATATATTAACAAATAAATCAAACCGAACGCGATCCAGTATGCAACAGCCTTAAAGCGACATGATTAATCACAGCGATTTATTATAGCTTCAAATAGCAATATATCGTATTCCCTGCACGGAATGGCGATATTTTTTCCGTATTTTTGTATGAATTTTCGTAATTTCTGTGAAAATATGTGTCAATGCTAAAATATAACGTGAAGCTAGTTTTATATTATAATTTATTAATTAAATTAAAATCCATTTGGCTTATTGCCTTGAAATTAAAATTAAACTTTTCCGGCACTAAAGGTTTCGGCAGATTTTTAAATTATTTGACTATACTACAAGATAGCTTGATCTCTGCGAGATATGTCAAACTGACATTCCTAGAATTCATTTGAGTCCAATTCAATTGAATTCAAATGAATTCAAAATCAATCCAAATCCCGATGATCGCAATCATTCAAATGTGAAATTGATTTGATTCAATTTGAATTCATTTGATGCGTTTTAGTTTGTTTCATTTTAATGACAGCTGTCGCAGAGATCAAACTATCTTGTGAAGTATAACTACAACCGACTGGACGATTTAACTGCAGATGCATGGGAAATAGGCACTTGTCAGTTTATAATATGTCTTTCCGCGAATTTTCATAGGAGACCCGTCAAATAGATATGCGGAAATATTCTCGTAATGTTACTTCCCACATGGAATGAAATTCCAATGAAATTCTTTGGGATTATTAATTTGAAAATTTGGGATGGTTGTCTACCTAAAACTCTGCGAAACTAAATGACCCGGGACTCCAACGAAAGTGAATAGTGTTTTCTTTCCTAAAAAAACACCCCATCCTTTATGAAAACACTGAATTTTGATTTTCTCGCTGCATGACCAATAAAACAATAAAATCGTTGTATTCAAAGAACCGCTTGCGAGCGAGAGTATTCAGAAATTTCAATAAGTAAATTGAATTTGTCCACGGTTATTAGTTTTTCACATATTTATGTCTGAAGGTCGTATATTAATTTTATTCAAAGTATTGTAAGCTCTGCAAAATTATTTGTTTTATTAAAATACTGTCCGAATATTTTCCCTTTGATACGAGTTCACAAGATAATCTTGTTTTCATTTCAGAAATACATACAATATTTTGGACTGTAATTGCCGTGGAATTGAAGGTTTATTGGAGAAAATTCATGAAATTACGGAATCCTTTTATTTAATTACGACAAAGGTCTAATGGAAGTCGCATCTAAGTAACACTCAGAACACACTGTGCGTTTAATATTTTATTTTTACAACTTTTTTTCTTTATTTCTTACATCATGTTAGATACCAAGAGCGGATTTGATTAATGAGTACGTACAATGTTCGGCTTCTCTCTGTTAAATCAAATCGAACTTACTACGTGACCACCTACTTACTGGTTCCCAGTAAAATAAAATAATTATTTACAATCGTATCGAAAATAATAAGTATCCAACTGTTGCACTACGTGCTGCAACACACTAACCCATTGCAATATTAATTAAAAGAATTTACTTTTGAATCAAGTTCTACGTTCATTTCTTCATTTCTTATTAAATGAATTCTTTGCACTCACACTAAAGAACACCAGCATATTTTACATAGTGCTTCAATTTTAATTGTATTTGAGCAATACTTACGATTTACGAGTTTCAGAAAGCAACAGATTTAGTCATTGCGATGAGTGTTAGCGTCTAGAACTAGGCTACACAATAAAACAAAACATCCTCAGATGTTGAACATTATTTATTTTAATAAACATAACAAAAATTACTTTAAGTACTTATCAAGTTGATGGTCACTGAAGCTTCCAATAGTAGTTTTACATTTGAACGAACATGCATTATATTACACGAGTTTTATTTTTCATCAGGCTTAACGAAACAGTTGACGGTCACCATCGAGAGCAATGGTGACCGTGCTCGTGTACTCGTAGCTCGTGACTCGTCATATCGCTACCACGAAGCGAGTACTCTTAATATTCATGATACATATATACGACCAGACAACCACATGGAGCAACACCATCGCAACGATATTCCGGAAAAACACGTCTCCTGTTCTTCGACGTGATCAACTCTTCGCAAATACTTATGAGGTCTCCTTTATAGAAACTTAGATTTAACCCGATCTGAACCCGAGTCTGCATACTCCTCCTTTGTTAGCCAGAATCCCTTCAAGTTTGGTAAGGTCGCCAGCATGGACCCTCCTGCCCACGCCGCAATCTGCCTGTTGGACATCGCATCAATATTCACCTTGACGTCTGGCAGTTTCTTCTTCAGGAGATGGGTCAGCTCACTGGTCACTCGGTCCACAAGACCTGTCACCATGCTGGACCCCCCAGAGAACACTATGTTGTTATAGAATATGGACCTGGGAAAGAAATAATACCTTACCGCCATTTTGGCTGATAATTTTCTAATAAAGTTATTATTTTAAAACATTGTTGTGAGAAGAAAGGTGTGGCTGTCTGCTATTGACATACAAATATGACATTGACTTGTTTCAGAATCAGTCTTTCGTTCCCAATTATCGCCTGCGCGTTGGTGGATGTCACATGTCTTGGAATTGTTGGTTGTAGGACATACCGGTTTACTCACGATGATTCTTTCACCGTTTTGAGACCAGTGGTGTGTGCCTGCCTGGATTCAAACCATTGGGCCACCACTGCTGGACTTGTATCAATCTTCGAGGAATTTCATGTTAAACATTGAACTTACTTACCTATAATCGAGGTCACACAAGTCAATGCTGCGGCAAATTATATCGATGACATTCTTGCACTTTAACCCTTCAAGTTCTGGTTTGAACAAGACCTCTGGGCAGAGGAACCGTTCCTCGCCCAAGAGTATGTGCTGTCCGTCTGGCAGGTTGTACCTAGCCTTGCCCTCGTCAAACCCTGCAGTTGCTGCCAGCTCCTTGTCATAGTCTTGGGATATGTAACATATGTCTTTCTAAAATTACAAAAACCCATTTTTGATAAATGTAAAGCTGTGTGTCCAGCACAAATAGAAAGTAGAATGGTAAATATGTATGGGAAGTGGTCTATAGACCAATAGCGATACTCTTTTGATATTTATGTAGGGATACCCTTTTGCAAAGGTGCATCAAAATCTGACCCGGAAATTTTGAGAAGAATACTCGTAGAACTTACCTTAATTTTGTCTATTAGATCTATCTCAAAAGGAGTAGTGAAGGAATATCCAGCCTTGAACATCAGACTTTGTAGTCTATCCGTCAGCATCTTGCCAGTTACCGGGGAGGTGACGGTGGCATGCTTTAGGGGAAACCCTTCAAAGACTGGGGCCGCATAGCAGCAAGAGTACCCTTGCTCCCAAACGACTCCTGAAGTCCTGCCGTACGCGTTCAGGACTAAAGATGGCGACTTTGCGATATAAAGCGCGTTTACAGCGAAGGATTCGAAGAAGATTTCCGCCATCCGTTCCCTGGTTGAATAAAATGTAGTTTTGTGAAAAATACGATAGCAATTGGAGAACATAAGACTCATGGTGGTTCTTGATTCAACATCAGACATGCATTTTGATTAACTCAAAAACATACTTATCAGCCTCTGGCGCGAGTGGGTGCATAGAATGCATGATCTTAGTACTCTCCGGAGGCACACGGAGTTCCTTATAGAAGACGTGGTGCCACAGTTTCTCCATCTCGTCCCAGTTCTGAATCAGACCTTCCTGGACTGGCCACGTCATCTCCGAGATGCCTCGTTTCCTGATAGCTTCGGCACCGCAGTACACTAGGGGTATACCGTCCAGGAGACCCCCGCGACGGAATCTGAAAAGGTTTTGGAGTTATAAGTCGTCGTAGATTTTTCAACCGGCACCCAGCTACGTAACACACTTTCAATCCGAAGGATTTTGAAGGAAATTGCTAATCCATTGTTAATGACGCAATGAATGTTGTTGAACTGTCATGCTAGTTTAATTGGCTAACGCAATTACCCTGCTAGCTTCCAAATGCATCTTGGACTTTTGCACAAAATGTTAAATGAAAGATAAAAACATAAACAGTTTTTTTTTTCAATTTTTCTTTTTGGCAATTTCATTTACTTTGTCCTTGATTTGACTTATACCTAAAGCTCATTTTTGCCAATTATGCGAAATAATTTCCTTCCGTCGTCTTTTAATTTACCTTTTTAGTATCCAATTATATGGAAAAGGAAAATATTATACCTTTAAAAGCACTTGTCGTTGCTTCAGTAGAGCATAAATATAGTTATGTAGCTACAATAAAAATAATATAATTCGTAAGGCACCGCAGTCAGGGGCTCATTAAATTCGTTATGTTCCGCACTTCCGCCTCGCAGATCAATGCGTTTGCTACGCTACCCTTGTACTTATACAAGAAAATATTTTCATTTTTAAAGTATAAGAAATCAGCAGAGAATATTTTTATGAGTGAGCTTATAGATTCCGTGGATTTATATGGTGACAGAAATCCTTCCTTCAATTTCTACAATACGCAGTAGCACAAGAGGCAGTGGTAAAAGTTCACAATATCATGCAAATACAAAATCTACACAAAAATCAAAACTCTCTAATGTTTCTCTACTTCAAGAACTACAGAATTTAAAAGTTGATCCTCACATTCAAAACAGATTGTTTTCCAACTGAAGTGTGTTGAACTGTTGGAATCAGTTGAACTCGACTGTTCCAAGTTAATAGCCGACGGTTCCACTGTGTCGACGGTTCTACTGTGTCAACAGTTCCACTGTATCTATAGATCCACTGGGTCGATAGTCCCACTGTGTCGATCGTTCCACGGTGTCGAAAGTTGTGTTAGTTAAATAGACAGGGGCTCGAGTGTGATCCTATGCAGGTTAGCTTAGCGGTGCTTCGAGATACAACCAAACCGTGTTTTGTTGTAGGTAGGTAGGACCTACTTGGAAAGGAGCAGAGTAACAACTTTGGGAGAGATTTAGTGTCTATTCAGAGACATTTTTAAGAATCACATTCTACTTCTATTTGCCGTGTTAAGGCTCTTACCTACTGGGGCGATTCGTCGCGCGAATTACAAATACGAACCGAACACCAAATCGTTTATTACAAAGCAGGTACCTACCGTTTCAAAAGTTTTTTTTTTTTTTTAAATATGCTTTTAATAAATAATCTTGTTCAAAAGCAAATAGTACTAGTAGGTACATAATATATTTATATTTACCTGCTAGTAATATAATTATAAGAGAGGCTCGTGGCTAAATAACAGCCACACAGATCGATCGAAAGTTAATCGACGCTTGCCGCAGTTGGCTCGTGGATGGGTGACCATCCATTACATATCGAAACCCCTGCTTGCCTCGGAAAGCATGTTAAGCCGTTGGGCCCCGCTGTCATTCGTAGATCTTTGACAGTCGTTATGGTTAGTCAGAAGCCCAAAATTTCGACAACCAGTCTTACCAGGGGATATTGTGTTACCCAGTTACTGGGTTGTGGAGGTCAGATGCAGTCGCGCCATGTAAAATACTGGGATTCAGCTTCATCCGGTTAGATTGGAAACCGACCCTAGCATAGTTGAGAAAAGGCTAGGCAGAGATATATGGTATATTTAAAAATACTTAAAATACGTTACCCTTAATTGCCAAAAATATTCCTTAATAGTGCCCTTTATCAATTTTTTATTTATTGTCAATCACTATCAATAAAATAGTTGCTATCAACAAACAAAAAATGTTGTGAATATAAAATTCAGCGCAAAATTGTATGTGTGCGATATAAAAGACCAACAGTGAGGCAGCTGCGAACGTTCTTAGGCTTTAAAAAATAGTACAAACAACTTATTGTAGGCTTTAGCAATGGGTGGAAGCACTGCTTGTGAAAGGATACCATTGTTGTTTCACTTCAAATTGAAGTTACATAATTATGAAACATAAAAAAAAACGTAATTTTGCCAAAATATAAATATAATTATTTTGTTATAAGTGTCTTCGGTGAGGCATAAATTATGATGAAATATAAAAATAATTTTATTTCAAGTTGATTTAGTTTTTGCCGTGTGCAAAGTCTAGCATAAAAGTCTCGTTACGCAATATTTCCTAACGCTTATTTTCTATACTTATTGCCTGCTTTCCAATAGCATTGATTCCTAGAACCATTATTTGTGTAATACTAAGTCAAATATTATTTTTTCAGACAGCCTTCTGTCTACCGAGAATATCCGTATATTCTCGGTATTCGTATTTTGATCTTCAGAGCTGATTACTTACAAAGTTGACAGAGAGATAACAAGATACGTTCTACAAGAATATTCTACTTTAGTTATTGTATTTGTATTACTGTCGCAAACCTTCGCCAGCGGGTACCGAGCGAGTATATCTACTGCGACGTCGAGTTGCAGCGAAAGTTGCACACAAAGAAAAGTTAATACAATGCATGCTACACGTTTCTTTCTTATAATTGAACCGCTGCGCTGCCGGCACCGTGCTCCTAAGTGCTTGAAGTTGCGATTGTATGGCTATCTTTGAGTTTATTTTAAGTACCAACGTATTAAACTTAAACGTCTACGTCTTTTAATTGTTAATAGCATTATTAACAAACTGTGTATTCTGACTTTTAATTAAATCTCTCAGACTAACAAGACTCTAGGTGCAAGGTTTCAAACAAGGTAGAAGCTTCGCCTAGTGGCAAGGTTTTCCGGGCCTTTAAAACGCTACCTCCGCCTCCCCCAAATGCAGCGCGACGTATTTATTTACGATGCGCCGCCGACTATTTTCGGAAAATCCATGCCACAGAATAAAAAATTTGCAGTTGATCAACTGAATTAGACCATTATGGTGTTACTGTTTGTTTATACTGTAGCCATATTCTTTTGTTTTTGTTTGCCACCTCTCATGAAGTACATAATTCTGAAGGAACAATATTGTCGTACTTTGCTGTCAAATGACCTACTGCTACAGCTATTTTATCGAATCTCTTATTCTAGGATATCAAAATTAATTTAGTACATTTCTTTTACCGTCTCCGTCGGATTGCCGTCCCATCAGACTATTTACCAAAACGAAAGTGGCGTAGATGCAAGTATTATATTATAAGTATTAAAAGTTACAAACCAGCAAAGATACAGTAATTTAAAATTGATTCTAAAACAGGCAGTTGACGGTTGCACATGTCGTCGCAAAACTTTAATGCATTTTTAGACAAAACATACTATGTTCTAGTTTGTAACTTTGTAACTAATATCTACGTACTATTACGTAAAATCCAACCCGTCGGCGTCATCCAATCCGTATGAAACTAGCTCCGAGTTCTATTCAACTTGACCGTTGTTCGGACAACTCCAATATTTTCTGGATTTACATCCGATGCGGTAGAACTTACTCACCGTATTATTAACTAGCTGCAACTTTTACACCGAGTCTGTTTCATATGATGTTCGTGTTGTTTGGAGAATCTAGAACATTCTTCAGGTTATGCAATTTTAAAAGCACTTGTTGGTGCGGGAGGTATTGAAAGTTTTGTCTTTGTGCAAAATGTATGTACCGAACAAGTTTTGACTGTAGCCGTGGGTAATCTCCGGCTTGTGAAACGAGCTCATTAATTTTACTGCTCATAGTTAGTTAGTTGCTTGAATTACTTGACTGTCCAATCTTCTTCTATTTTTTTCTATGTAGGTATAAAAACCTTCTGCGTGTTTACGAATTCTGAGGTCATATTTTAAGGGTGTGGTGCAGACCATCCAGCTGCACCATTTTGCAAGTACCACGTGCATTTTTTTATGGGACCAACTACAAAATCTCGAAAAAATAATCAGCTATCCCGTAGAGAACTTCAATACCTACTCGAACCAAATGTAGGGGACGACTGAATAACAGTTGTTTAGTTTGATGGTCTGTGCCACACCTTTGAATACGACCTCACATTTCTGATGCACGCTGTTTATCTAACAAGTTTTGGATGTGAAAGAAGTCGGCAAGTGTGTAAAGCTAGTAATAAATAAGGTTGATTTGCATTGTATTGCGGCTACCAAACCTTCGCCGTTAAAATATATATTCTTGGAAAAGTTTTATTTCCAGGTTGTACGTCTGTGGTACAGATATTGTTTTTTTAATTATATTTATTTCTGAAATGCAATATCTTACGTATGTGCAATATTTTTATGTGTATAATTTTATTAATGTTTTTACGATTTGACAAAACATCGAGATTTCTTAGTTTTATGTTACTTTAATAATATCGTATTACGAGTATACACTTTTACCTTACGGAATAAATTCTCTAAATGACGGTGAAAACCTCAAAATCAAAATCTGTTGCGTAGTTAAGAAGAACAACGAACATACAGACACACACGAAAAGCGACTTTAATTTATAATAATGTATACTTATAGATTCTCAATTTGCCATATTACTCCCATTACAAAACAAAAAATGGATCATCTGGGAAAGACTGAAATAACCATGGATGGATTGTATGAAAAGAGGGTAATATTATAGAATGTTACAGATGAGAAAATGAGAGTATATAAGACTGTATGCTGTGTCGACCCCATTGAGATAAGGGCTGGACGATTATGAGTAATAAATTGTAATCACCTGGCTACTGTAGTAGGCAACATGGCTCTTGGAGACGGCTCACCTGCAAACCCAGCCTTCAGGTTCTGAGAGCCAGCATCCAGAACTATTCCTAACATATCTTTTAAAGACATTTTAATAATTTCTCTTAAATTATAGAAATATTTTCGTAACTTCCGAGACCTTCGAGATTACGAATGCGACTGGATAGGTGGTGTTTTTGTTTCAGTCATTCCAAAGTAAGGAGGTTCTCTACTTGAACCGCAAATACCATAATAAGAAACCAATGGTTATTAGATCTTTTGAGCCTGTTCAGCAAAATGGTACCCTATCTTATCTGAAGAAAAGATCCTTACTTATATTATTATAAATGCGAAAGTCGCTCTGTCTGTATATCTGTCTGTTACCTTTGTACACACTTACACTTCGGAAAGATTTCGATAAAATTTGGCACACAGGTAAACCATGACCTCGATTAGGGCGGTACTTTATGTCCCGGTAGTACATTCCCGTGGGATAATTCCAGACATACACGCGGGCGAAGCCTCAAACAAAAGCTATGTATAAATTATACGTATTTTTGTGTAAAATAACAATAGACACTACTAGAAAATTAGTCTGGGTCACTGTCGCCGGATACGGAGACAGAGGACTACTTTGACTTGATAAAAATATGTGAATCCCGCGCCGGACGTTGTTTTAATGATTAGGAAGCGGAGCTCCATATATTATAATATCATATTTGCCATAATTGGCATGAGAAAAAATCGTCCACACCCCTCAGTAGATTTACAGTTTGGCCAGAGATTAAAGATCGATCGTCAGCTGTCTTCATGTTGTCTCCACAAACTCACAAGTATTTTCCTTTCCTCTACAGTTCTGGTCAGCATTCGTGCCGTGTGCCACTCAGAACAAAGACGCGGTGCAGCTGACACTGGAGCAGATCGACGTGATCAAACGCCTCGTGGACAAGTACCCGCAGCACCTGCAGTTCGCCACCTCAGTCACAGGTATTTCATCTGCCAAGCCATTTCCCAACTATGTTGGGGTCGGCTTCCAGTTTAATCGGATACAGCTATGTACCAGTAACTACGTGTACATGCACCAGTACCTACTATCTGTGTGACTACCAGTATTTTACATGGAGTTACTGCATACTCTTTAATACATATAATGCAACATATAAAATACCTGATACCCTGTAGTAAGATTGGTTGTCAGACTTTCGGGCTCTTGAAGATATGACTGTAAAAAATTCACGAATGACAACCGAGCCCAAAGCACGGGTCTCGGTATGTAAAGATGGTTAGATTAGATGGATCAGTTACAGGTTTGTACCACTTATATCCTTCTGCTCATTGCTGGATGTTGACTTTTACCGCTGGAGTGTATCGCCAAGCCAAAAGGAATGATTTTAATCGATCGACATCGACCGGAATCAGCAGGTCAATTCCCGTATTTAAAACTCATCTCAACGACAATCAATGCTAATCAAAAGTCTAGGGAAATTAATAATTTGCTAATATGTAGTCGTTTTTATTGATGATTACTATGACTCATTTTCAGGTTTTAAGTTATTTCAATTACACCATGTACAAGTTTGAATGTTCATAACTCTACTAACTTTAACAAAATAGGGCCAAACAATTAGGTCGTGTACAATATTTTTCTGCTGAGGGAAATCCGACCTTAACCTAGTTGAAGCAGGATTTAAATCTAAGTTGAGGAAATATACTTCAGAAATAATGCAGATGACTTGATGTATTGTTAACAGCAAAACTTTTACACATTTAAAACACAAAGACAATGCTTACGGTACCTACGTTTAATTAATCCTTCTCTCGTAAATGTATAACCACTTGCAAATCTGCTTCACCTTCCAGTAAAAACGCACCGAAAATATACAGAAAATTGGCATCAGCAGCTCTGAAAAATGGTGAAATAAAACGCCACCATTTCGCCAACTCCTTGACTTTTTGTGGAGTCGTTCATTAACACATGCATGCTTTTTTTTTAAACCTAATGAAATCTTTTGTGGCCCCTTTCTGTATTCATGTGCATGTTTAAACACGTTTCTGTCCGTATTTTAATGAAATGGGTCTATTTATTAGTAGGTTACGAGGTAAATGTGGCTACAATATAAGGATATATCTTATCACGTCTAATGAGTGAGCACATCACGTAGGTACAGTCGTTTAGTAAATTGAGTATTAACTAATAAAATACATTTTGTGATTTCAATTTAGGGGCAATTTAGCACGTAAATGCCAATCACAAATGTATTTTTTTTCACTAATGTCAGTTGTATAATATGGCTGTAAATAAATTAGCGAAGTGTGTCATTTGATTAACAATTAATTTCACTGACTATACATATTGTCCCAGTTAAAGCTTAGTAATTATTGGTGAAGTTCTTGTAGAAGGTAATTTCCGTAATTTATAGACAGGCCTTCCACCTTCGTCTTTTTATTCACGGTTGGTAAAAAGATACAAATAATAAACTACCCACATAAAACACACATTTTTACAATAGTTGCGAAACATAAAGCGTATAACAATAAGTGAACGAAGCGATAAAACAATAAATTGCTCGTAAGAAAGAGTCACGTTGTCAAGTGCACAAAATGGTGGTACAGAAATTATTATATATTTTTTTCCAAAACGTTTGAAACCTATTTGAAACATAAAACTCATCCTTTTGTATTCTCCTCGTGAAATCAAGATGATTTTTGTTTCAGCATCTGTGTTCTCTGAAAGTAGACAACCGGACAACATTAACCAATTAATTACCATTTAGCAGGAATCTTCCCAAAAAACTAAGAATCCGGACAACTCTATTATCGATTTGAAATCAA
This sequence comes from Lithophane semibrunnea, assembly GCA_947363905.1. Taxonomy (NCBI): domain Eukaryota; kingdom Metazoa; phylum Arthropoda; class Insecta; order Lepidoptera; family Noctuidae; genus Lithophane; species Lithophane semibrunnea. The sequence continues at coordinate 1,287,491 of OX376186.1, read as the reverse complement.
ACTGTTGCGTAGTAACAACAACTATTAATCTGCAATTAATAGTTATCCTTTTTTTATAAATATACAAAATACATTGTCTCTTTCAAATCCGCAAGAAGTAAAAGCATAATTTCCAAAGGCTTTCCTTTGCTACCATAAAAATAAAGAATGAAAACAACACGAAAGGCATCTTTCACAAATAAGCAAAAAATTCTTAAATGTAAACTGTATAAAAGAAAACCGTTTTTGTTTTAAACGATACCCCGAGTCGTCGTATTACTACGCCGTCTCGTATCGACTAAACTAATTTGTAACTTTAAAACCGACTCGAGGCGGATGTAGCCGGATTTGTCGTGTTCCGTTCTTGTAATTTATACCGTTTTGTGTTTTTTTCTTTGTATATTTTCTTGTTCTTTCTGAATTATTTGCATTGTGTAATTGTATGGGTATTGCTCATAATTTAATTTACTGATGAAGCGATTATTTCTGAAAAACTCATAATATTGTGTACACAATAAAATCTTACTCCTTTTTAGAATATTCATAATTATGACTAAATTAATTTACTAAAGTTACAGTTACAGTTTACATTATTAAATCCCCTAACTGGATAATGATTTTGGTTAATATATTATGACTCACGTAACTTAAAACAGCATTCAGTATTTTGAGCACTTCACTTTTGTTCGTAATTATTCCAGAAAATCTATCTCTACACAATCAAAACCAAAAGTCATTTATTTAAACTAGGCTGAGAATCAGCACTTTTCGAACGTCAAAATTACATAAGACAGTCCCCCAAAACGCCCACCACACACCTTCACACGAACTTCAAAGAAGATAATGTATAACGTGTAGTATTGTTCTGAAGTTATTCACTTTGAATAATATACTTTGATTAGGGCCCGAGTTTTATATTACGAACACAAAAAACAGGATGTTATCAATTCGACGACTATGTTTTATTTGTATTGTTTTAGACATACTTTCCATATTTTTGCCGAACAGATCCAATATCGATGATTAAATTAATCAGAACATTCCACAAGTTTTACTGTTTTTCACATTTATTTTCAATTTTACAATTCAAACTTAAATACAGCACAAACACAATTTTGTTTTTGTAATCTACTTCGCTGTTCACTGTAGTTTTCAAAGTTTTTGTAAAACCATCGAATTACATAAGTTTACTCCAGAAGGAGTCACGGTATATTATACCATTTACCAGTTTAATCAGCACGATTTCTTTGTGATATTATGATTTATGGAAGATATAACTGTTGAACATTTCGCTAGGCATGAAAAAAATTCACAGAACACTACTTGGGACAAACGTCTAAGCGTAACGTTGTCCAATACTGATTGGACTATATTACTCATATGCGTTTGAACACTTCATCAGCACAAGCTGCTCTGCCACCCCTTTTACAAAAGATCATAAATATAATATTTCACGAACTTAGCCCTCAGTTTCCCTTCAACATAGAAAAGACAATAGAAAACTTGCCAAGTATTTGCCAGACAATAGAAGCTACCCTGGGCTAACGGCTATGAAATATTCATACCCACTCAAAACCGTTCACACTAATTCATTTAGCGCCCTCTTGCGTCATGTGAATGCAATATTCATCCAAAAATAAAACGCTAATTGCTTGCGTACACAAACTGTGTACAGGAATTTGTGTGTGCTACGTTCCACTTTTTGACTGGTTTTGCAAACAAAGAAATAGTGGCAACTAAACAATGGTTGCGTTTGTTACAAAATATTTACAAGTTTTGAAAATTTTTACGCAATCGTGTATAAAACTATAAAACAAAATGTATTTAGGAAGAATCTATATTGTTTTCAGATATCCTGGAGGCCCACAGCGCACGTCCTCGCAAGATCGCCTCACTTATCGGCATTGAGGGAGGCCACTCCATCGCCAACTCGTTGGGAGTACTCCGGTCCTACTACCAGCTGGGCGTCCGGTACATGACCCTCACCCACACCTGCAACACTCCATGGTAAGTGCAACTAAGCGACACAAGCATCAGCCAAATCTTGGAACATTCAAACTGAAGAATAAAACAAATATTTCATCATTCATCGACATAAAGTTATTTCTAAGCTTCATTCCTCCGCTTTGTTTAAGCAGTACAAAAGATTTTGTGATCATAAATATTATCTTTTCGTATTTCCACAAAAAGTGTCTGATAAATTATTCATGTACAGATGTACAGTCGCCGACTCCAGTTTGTATGTACCATACCGCAGATTGCAAAGTTCGCAACTAAAACTGCAATTAATTGTGCCCGAAATGGCATATTGGAAAACGCCGTTTCGGTTTCTACTGTAAACATTTCAATGCAATTCTGTTTGCTCGCAATTTAGTGCAATTTGTCTTAATTAATGAACTATTTGTGAAACTAATTAGCGGCTACGATGTTTCTGGACTTGTTTCGGTGTGTTTTAATAATTTTGAAAATAAAATAATGGCCTAAGTTTTGGAAATTACGTTCAAACTAAATTAATTCGAAGCACCGTTTCCGTATTTTCGCAAATAATTCGTATTATTTATTGATGTTTTATTGTGTGCGCAATGAAATAAGAACGTCCAAGTGTAATGAATATTCCCTTTAATATTGTTCGTAAGAAAGATCCAAGCGATTATAGATCTCAATCAATACGAGGATTTCAAGTTTGTTTTTTCCTAAGTTTTGTTCGTGTTTATTTCAAGTTACAAAACTAAGATTCAGAACTTTTACTTCGCAGAGTAAGAACATGGGCATAGCTTTTCGTAACATTATCCATTGCAAGTAAATATTGCTGTCGGCAGTTATTTTAAATTGAAAAATATTTGCTACGAAGGCTGTATTCATATCGCCCTGTTGTGGGCTAGTGACAGTTGGCGGCGATGCCAAGAGGAGCAAGATCTCGAAGAAGGCGTAGACATTAATAATATTAAGCAAAATGTTTTGTGTCCTAAGCTAAGGGCAAATAATGGGGTGGAAAAAACCAATTGAATAGGTACGAATGTATTCGTTCTGTTCATCAACTGTTAACAACTTTAAGAAATAGGCGTCACAACTAGTCACAACGATATTTGATGCGATGTTATTAAAAGTTAAAGTGATTGTAGCGCAAGTGAGGACGCATGAGTTCACGCCATTCGGAGTAATAAATAATGATAATAATATGTCAACCAAGAGACTAATTCCTAAATTATGTTCCTGAACAGAATTATATTGGATAAAATCTGTTTAGACCTACTACGTACTTACAATATAAATATTATCTGTATATGGAAGTGTTCGTAGCATAATGGCTACGAAGGTCTACGAAGCGTAGCTCCGTGGCTACGCCTGACTTCCTTGCTTCAGAAGCTAAGGATAAACAGTTATAACTAGTAAAGCGAGCAAAGATTAGGTACCCTTGTTGAAAGTTACAGTTATACTGGAGGTTCTGACATCGATCCAGAAGCAATAAATAATATTGAACTTACCTGGGAATTGATTGGACGTAATATCTGCGTGTCACTGATCAAAAACGCACTAAATAGCAAACTAATAATATTCACTTTTCCATTCTGTGGATAGAAAAGAACAAAAAGGAAGAAAATACGTTTATTTGCGGTAAACATGACGCAAAGTAAGAGCCGAGCCGAGAAGGGTACCGTACCGTATTAAGATCGAACAAAAAACGCCGAAGAAAACATTAAATTCTCAACTCTATTTATTTTTTAGGGTTCGGTACCTGAAGGGAACGGAACGAACAATGGTGTATAATTAGATATTTATAAATAAGAAAAATACAATACTTAATTCTGAATGTTCACCACAAAACTTAACCGTTAAATATTAAACAAGACAGGCGGTGTGTGAACACCGCCTGTCTGGCCGCTTACAGATACGGTAGCAGGGGAGGCAGAATCACAGTATGAAAATATTATGAATCATCGTAAAATGTCACAAACGGACAATTCATAATATGATCTGCGTGTTATTCATAATATTACGAAATAATTCATTTGTTTAACAGTTTTCTATGTTCGCTAGGTTGTATATTCGTAAAATGGTCCACAAATTATGAATTTATTTTATGTCAAATTAGAGGAATGCCTGGGATTCAGGAAATGAACTGGTTTTAGAGGAATTGTTAATGTCGCCGGGTTAGGTTAGGTATAGGTACATTTCCGCGAAAGACACTTGCGCGAACCCACTTACCTACCTACGTTTTTTTCCGATGTTTTAATACTTATGCTGCTATTCGGGGCGGAGACAAATCCAACAAATCAAAGATCATCAAAATCGGTCCAGCCGTGCTTGAGTTAAAAAAAATAACATTATCTACATTTTGACGAGCTATGCGAACATGAATGTAGGGAACAGCAGATTTTTTTTTCGCGATGTCCGATAGTCAAAGTTGTTCATAATGATAAGTACAATGACCCCTTAAGAGAATGCCCATGAATTCAACTTCACCGTGTATAGATTTACCGCCAAACTAGTAATAAACCCATAAATATAATAACATTGAATGATCATCGAATTAGTTCCCGTCATATTTCAATTAGCTAACTCACTAATCTTAATACCTCTAATACAGTGCGTGTTTGTAATTATTAAACAGAGGCATTAAAGAACCTCTAATAATATTCGAGTTAGCGTAATATTATTATGTCTATAAGATATATTTACTAGTACTACTTGTGGTACTTTTTGTGACATCTTTAGTTGAAGACCAAAAATAAATCAATAATAACTTCACAATTGTTGTCTTTATCAATGCTAATTAAATGATGGATGACAATTGGAGTAACTGGAAACATACGAACAGAACAAGCTAATATAAAGCTTGTAAAAACAACTAACAACTAACTTAAGAAGATAAAGTTAGTAAAACAGAAGAAAAATAACTTAACCGTCCTTTGGAAATGATCCGCATTCCATTTATTGTAGTTTAAAGGTTACTTTAACCGATCGCTAGGTTGTATAAATTCTTGAACGCATGTAATTCGTGTACGCGATGGCAACGAACATAAACTAACGTTGTTTTAATGAATGAACGCTCAAAGTGTGACACTGTGTAAGCTTCCCATAGTTGGGGTAACACCTCGGCAGGCTTACCGTCAAACTAACTACATGTACATGTACCTACCCATGTGAGACGCGTAACTTGGTGCCTCTTAAAACATATACATAGGTAGTCCTCAGTATAACTTCATAACTATTAAGTTCTGAAGTTTTGCCGATTACTGTTTATTCTATACTAGCTTTGGCCCGGCTTCTCCTGGGTGGAGGTCGGAAATCATCTCATGGAAACGTACTACCGGGATAAATAGTATCTTAAGTCAAATCATTTATTTATTTATTTATTCCTTTGCAAACATGGGTAAATTTGTACATAGGTGTTGTCATAGAGTAAGTTCTCCATGTTTTACCGTCACATGGGCATGCAAATCTTATTTAATTAAATATCATTTTAAAATAACATTAGAAATATCAATAAATCCATTTTACAAATACAAATTAATGTCAAATCATTTGAATTACAATAAAATAGAAAATGTCATAATAAATATTACATCAAATGTCATTGGCTACAAGATTATCTAATACCGGGGCCCTACCATCAACTTTTAAGTCATAACCTAGATGATACATAACAGATGATGGACCCAAATACGTTCAGCCGTTAAGGCTTGAAAAGGTAACAGACCGACAGACAGACGTTTATAATATAAAGTTTAGTATGGATTAAAGACAGACTAATCAACAAATGATACACTTTTGAGAAAAAAAGTTATTTTATTAACTTCTTAGGCTCGCCCTTGACCGCTATCTCACCAGGCGGCAAGCAAGAGAGAATAAAAAAGCAATTCGAAATATCTATGAAATTGCTATCATACTTGTCTTGCAAAGCAATCAACCCAAAAGATGAGGGGTCCCTTGAGAAAAGTCCCTCGGAGCTAGTAAAAATAAATCATAGCATTACACGTACCTACAGACTGGAAATTTATTAGAAGTAACCGAATTAGGCTGTTAGAAGTCTTTGAATATCCTAAGGTCAAAAGGCCGTGTAAAAGTATAGACCGTCCCTTTAACTAGATAGCCGGGTTAAAAGTTTTAAGAGTTCCTTTGAACGTATACTTACCTACCACATGTATGGAGTACGGTAAGTGACGTCACAGGGGAAGTACCTACAGTCAACAAAACAGTTGCTATTTGCTACACACACATGTTCGAGTCGGTATCAATCAGCAAAGGCGAGCGGTTTGGCAAAATCTACACTAATATTATAAAGAGGAAAGATTTGTATTTTTGTGCGTATGTTTGTAATGAATAAACACAAAAACTACGGCGCCGATTTCAAAAATTCTTTCACCATTAGATAACTACATTCACCTTGAGTAACATAGGTTATAATTTATAAAGATTACACGCGGGCGAAGCTGCTGGCGGCAGCTAGTCGAATATATAGATATAATGTTCGGGAAAATCCGCTTGGCTTAGCTAGAACAGTGCCGTGCAGATCCGCTAGTGCTAGCCGAATAAAAGCCGAATACGTTTGGTAATTGCTTCGGACCAGCTTTGTTGTTCAACAATACTACTGAATCAAATATGCCAACCCGAACATGTACATAACACCCCTTAGGGTTACAGGCAAAAATATTAATATTTCCACTACACTGCGAATATTCGTTATTGTGTGCGAGCCTAACAACTCCTCAGCACGCTCACAATATGGTTTTGGTAGTAGTAGAATGTTAGTACAATAGTGCAAAATACGCTTTGATTACAATTTATATTGTATTGACTACAATAACAACGTTCTTAGAAATATTAGGTACCTACTTTTGTGTTACGGTAATAAAAACAACAACAATTTATAATTGCTACTGAAAAAGGAAACAAAGAAATGTACTGAGATTAGATAAAACATTATTATTTCTTCATTATTTTAAGCCTGTGTTGTCTCCTGCAGGGCACAGATCTCCCTTTATTCTCCTCATTTCTCTCGGTTTTGGGCAACTGTGAACCAGTCCTGGGTCCCGACCACTCTTTGCATCTCGCATGTAAACTAAGGCATGTCGCGTGGCCTTCCTGCAAGAAATGCTCGAATCGAATGGCGAGAATAGCTTGACTTGTTTTTACGAGTGAAAAGTTGACTTTTACGAGGGAAAAGTACGAGTCGAACGACAATAACGAATGCGAGATGTGCGAGAATTGCCTTCCTGCCTGTAGTTATCGAGCTCGTTCGCCATCTTTGCCTGGGTCTACTGCGGAGTCGCTGCATGTCTTCCGTGACCCTCGTTGTTGTAGATTTAGCGGTTATCCCATGATTCGTTAGGCATGCCGCAAATGTGGGCGCTGATTTATGGGTGACATCAGCAAATTGTAGTTTGGAGAATAAAACCATAGGATTGAATTAACTTACTTTCACATCCAAAGTCACAATATTATGGATTCTCAAATAATGATGGGAACCCTAAACCAATTTATTTTCAAACATCGACAATCGTCACACAATCATTCAGCTCCCTATCCGCGTGAATGCTCATGACACTATAAAGGTTTCCAACAAGCACAGCCGAAGCAAACCCGTCGGCGAGCGCTCGCTTAAGTGAGCCGCTTGTAATACTCTGAGATCGCCCACCTGTCAGCCGCCCGCAGGAAATGGATTCACCTCACAAAGTCTGCGTAGTCTGCACTTACAGGCAGTACCTGTGTGTGACGTCATCGTACAGGTAATGCTAACGCGACTAGCGATTGTCTACCGTGAGGGTAACTTTTCGATTTCCGGCTATCTTGAAATAAGCTGGATTTTGTGCAATACATTCGCTATTTTATATACTAGGTAATATAATATTCTGTTTGGGCGTTTTCAGAAGCAGCCCAGGGCTATATTTTTTTCAAAGGGATTAATAACGTCTATACGTAACTATAAGGGCGATATTCGTCTACTGCTACCACAGTGACTAGCAACTATCATCAGTATTTAAATAAACCAGTCTGTCTAAAACCAACGGTGTTATTTTCCTTAACCACTACGTTAGAGTTGCTTCCGCCATCTTTTCATGAACACATGTTTCAACTACAAACAAGTACCTAATAGATTACCGTTACAACTGTTGTCACTAACAGGCACATTAGTTCTATTTGGTCAGGAATCAATCACTACGATGAAGCGCTTTCTGACGTCTCAACGGCCCCAATTAATCAGGAATCCTTGATTAATCCTAATTAATGGCAGATTAATAGCAGCTACACAATGCAGGGAAACTATTAGGAATGACCGCGGCAGTTAATGTGTCCGTGAATTACTAAACTAAGATAGGTTAGACTACAACCAGAGAATTCTCGCCGTCTGTCAGTCTAAGATCTGAAGTAAGAATTACCTTCACCCATCTGCTCCCTGAATGAATGATGTCTTCTTGAGTTCATACAACAATCCCATAGAAAAAAGGACGTTTAGTTTGGTAAACCACAAAGTGGAATACCAAAAAAAAATTACGAATTACTGTCTTTTTAATTACCACAAACATATTTAATTAGGCAACCCATTTGTACTTAGAAAAATATTAACTATATGTTTAATTTGATTTATAAAAAATCATCCGGTTTATGGGTATTAATAGTTTTATTTATTGTCATAGTAAATAGGTAAAAAATCAAACAATGTTTAAATAAATTGAAAAGTAGGTATGTAGTTAAACCATGATTTCAAACTTAATAAATCACGGTATTGTAAAAAAATCGAAACATAAAATTGCAATATTTTACGACTTGCTACGCTTATCGAAAACTTTCTGAAACAATCCTTTTATGCGTACCTACAATGCTTAAGTTAGTCCTAGTATTTTACTTCACAACACATTATTTTAGTGTGATCATCAAACAAACCGCTGGACAACCTTCTGTGGTCAGAGACAAACATTTCAATCATACCCATCTGAGAGTCATCCATGGACAAGATATCGAAAACGGCAAGTATCCATTTGCCGTAGTATTGTTTGAATTCGATAAAAGCTGCCATTTTGGTGCGTGCAGAGTATGCACGGCATCCATGATAACGGACAGCTGGGTGATCACTGCCGCACACTGCGTTCATAGTCAGCAAGACAGTAAATCCTATGTTTGGTACGGCAACTACACTGTGTCGCCATCCGAATCTGAACAGTTTTCTTTAGTATTACAAATATTAGTACATCCAGGCTTCCGCTACATAGACGTCGATTCGCTGAATGCGTTCATAATAGATAACGATATAAGTTTGTTACGTGTGCATCCTATCAGTCTACAGCGTTATGGACGACTATCTTCGGTGGACCACACGACGATGATAGGGCTCCCAATAACGTACGTGGGGGCCGGCGTCACCGACAAGCGGGGGAACGACGATGCGCGGTTGCTGCAGCTCGGGGAAGGGGCTATTGTCCCATGTGATGGGGAATTTAGGGACTTAACCAGATATTTGATTTGCATTTCGCCCAAGTGTTCGAACAGATTGGACAGGCCATACGTCGGGGACTCCGGGGGGCCCTTGTTATATGACGGACGCATTATCGGCGTGCTGTCTTATGGACATGAACTCGATACTTTTGCGAATGATGGCTATACACCAGTCAGCCCCTACATAGACTGGATTTATGAAGTGACTCGTCCGAAATAATAATGTTCAGATATTATTTATTTAAAATCTAATAAACGGCAGATTATAGAGCATAGATGGAACCAGAAGTAAAACAGAGTGGTCGCGATAGATTTCGATGCACTGAACCGTTTTAATGAACACTTACCAAAGTGTCGGAGCCTCGTTATTTCCCGCCGCGGTGACGGCGTTGAACCAATTATTGACAATAAATTATGAACCTTTAGATATTGTTTTATTTTAACTTTGTAGTACTATTACTATGTTTGAGTATAACCCTCTGATTCCAAAGGTGATCTTCATGGTATGTAAATATTAAAAAATCTAAATTATTTTCATGGTAAGCTAAGAGATATTTATAATCTGAGCCACCTTATGAGGTGGCTCAGATTGAAACTCTACTAAGTAGAACTCACTTTACACTTACATTGACAACAAAGTATTGTAATACTTTCAAATTAAATAATTACAAATTATATGAAAAGCTAATTACAATACAAATTAGATGAAAAGCTAAATACATAAATATAGTCGAAATTCCTAAACGGATTTTAGTGTTTTGAACTGAACAATTTTGAAATAAAGCAATTTATAGAATCGGATACTTTCATAATACTTCATTCTATATCATAATACCAAACTATCAGAAAGATCACGCCCATGTTTTATCGAATATCGTATATCGTAACGCTAGTTCTTGGCAGGAACGAATCTCTCCATCCGAATCGACTGCATTTACCTTTATCTGAAAAATGCCTGCAATTCTGAGAATGAAAATAAACTGTGCAATTGCTTGTCAATTCGCATTGTAAAAGTCAGTAGCGTTTCCAATGAATTTGTCGGCTTTCCCACTCGGATTTAAAAAACTAGTTAGCTGTCGTGTACTTAAGTGGTAAAATTGGATTATCGTACGGCGTGAAACGGGTAGTCAATGTTTTAACTTTTTAAATGAAGCGGATGAAATTAAATGAAAATGTTGACGCCGTTTTTTAATGACGGAGTGAAAGCACGCAGTTATTGTGTTAGCAAAAACGCTACTCGTCGTAGTTCAGTGACTACATTTGAGTGTGTAAATGCCGCATATTTCGGACTAAGAGTGCCAATGGAAGACAGTGACAATAATAGTATGCAAACAAGACTGTCAGCTTCGTATTTTTCCTGCTTACAACAGCAGAAAGGAATTGACTACTGACATGACGGCTGTATGAGATTAAGAAGACATGTTTCAACGTCCATAGTCAAATTGTCATAAAGGAAGACGATGAATTATAAGGTAGAACAGCGAGTGTAATCAGTATATAATTATTTTTACTATGTATAGTCGCTAAGATCTCATCACGTTAATAACTTTAATTGTGAACTTTATCAGCGCTCTATCTCTATGCTCCTATAGTTGTTCAGGGGATGTATGGTTAGCCTAGCCCGACAGCGTAACATGCTCTAAGCAAGCCGGGTTACTGCTGGTAGGGAGAGTACCATGCGAGTAAAAAAACTATTTCAACGCTTAGCGTGAGCAAGATCGGGATACAAACTATTTCAACGCTAACCGTGTGCAAGATTGGGATAAAAACTCTTTTAGTTACAAACAAGAGGTACCTACCCTACAGGTAGGTACTAACTCTGTGACCGTATTCACGATATGTTCATGATAACGTACTCATTGTGTTGAGGATGAAAGTGCTTACTAGCTACACTGCTACTGTGTTTCCAGCATAATGATTTCATTATACTCATGGTATTGCAGTAAAATGGGTTTCAGCTCATAGTTGTTAGACTATTGCTTACGGAGGGGTGCCCATCCGCAGACCAACTAGGCTGTCGAGAATCTAGCTTCTATAGACGGTTTAAATATTCTCTACTTCTGTCCGAGAAAAACAATGCTCAGACATAATTTACAAGCACATTAATTTCCAAACATGCACCAGAACCAATTTAAAACATCTGTCAACAAAACCACAGAAGCACTTAGATTAAACCACTTTCCTTGAACTCAAACGTAATAAGTTAATGAAAAGCTGAACAAATCTCCGGAGTCAGGATCCAGCGTTTGTTAATTACGTTAAATCTTTGCTAAGCATCGGTGTCAGTGTCCACGATCCGTCTGCGACGTGACGGGCTAAACGCAACAGATGTCACGGTGTTGCTGTGAAGCGAACACACGCACGAGCGGAGCGGGCGGACCGGTATGGGGCTTATTTAATAAAAATAAAAGTTATAAACCTAAAACCCAACTACGATAAAAAGCCAAATAAAAATGTATAAACAAGACATCACAGACAGACAAATTAAAAATCCGGAGTCACACGTGTCGGGTGTGTTAGTCAAACAAATTACGTGTGACTCCAGATTTTTAATTTGTCTGTCTGTGAACGTCAAAAGTTAAAAATCCTGATCCTTAAAAATAGCCAAATGATTGAATGTGAAAAAATAGAAAATAAAGAAATATTTTCATTCCCGGGACCCGAAAGTGATCGTAAATTATAATTTGGTATTATTTACTGATTATAACTTAATTTTGTTAAGTCAAAAGAATACAAAGTCACGTGAGTGAGGCCGCTGGCACGGTTAGTATAAAATGATAAAGTGGAACAACATGGTTTTCTGATTTGGGTACACAAGACAAAAGCTTTTACAGTATGTCTTATGATTTAAAGTTACACCCGCGACACCGCGTCACTAACTCCAACCCCGAATGTAGATATAAGGGCAAGACTTAGTCTGTACAAACGACGTGGCATTTGTAACGTCCCTCGCACTAAATACTTTGAATTCTAACATCAAATGTGCTGCTTAATGGACTAACATTAGTCTCCGGCAAAGGACGGAGACGTGGTACGTTACTCTTGCGGTACATACGAGTAGGTGTGTCGGGACGCGGCGCTTTAGTGATAGTGATAAGTTGAGTGACTGAAATTGCTTTTCGGAGAAATTGTCGCTTGGGCTCTAGAGTGTTGGTACATTTATTTTTTATCTGCCGTGGGATCGAGCGGTTGCAAACTTACAAATAAAAGAGAATAAGCAGAAAGTTAAGGTATCACAAACAGTTAAAATGTAAGTCCCCTTCAATGCTCGTCATTCTCGCGTTGAAGGTCTTCGAGTAAAATCTCTGGTTATTATAGCTTGAAAGAAAGAAAGAAGAAAATCCTTTCAAGTGTTTATCAGGCTTTAAATCACAACACACTTTGTTTTCGTGATCACGAACAAAATCACGTACGTAGTCATTATATACCGCTCGTTGTTATGAATAAATATGTTTTTAGAACGTGATACAATATCATTTTTCATAATTATCCCTTTTTTATAACATAATTATATATCTGTCACGATTATGTTTGAAATATATTTTTAATGAAACATCAACATTTTTGTTGAGTAATATAATACAAAGCTTTGAAAGCTCTTACAGTACCTAATAGAATGAGCCCCTTTTCATTTTCTGAGATAAGAACATGAAAGCGTTCCTTCTCATCAATCTTTAAATAATTACGTCACAGAGAAGAACGCGGCCCTTAAAAGTCGGTTACAAAAAGCCCTAATCCCGTAATATTCCACGACGACAGGCGTTTACCACGTTGTTTCTCATTTCCTTCACAAAGCTCGGTGAGTGGGAAATTGTCGAAAATTCAATTGTTCTTCAACAAAAGAAAACGTACAATTAAAACTGAAAATTGTAAAAGAAATTCACTTTAAAGTTAACAAAGTAAATATCTGGATTTAAAAGAAAACGCGGCGGAGGCGCGGCGGGTCGGCGCCCGGCTCACCTGCTTGTTTCTAAGATTGGATGAAAAGATCGCGAGGATAACACTCTTTTAATAATTACGTTGAATATCTTGACGGATTTTGGTGCCGATATCAAGCGCTGAAAATATTTTAATCCGTTATAAAAGTATTTTGCATCAGTATCAATATTGTGTTAGCTTTCAAGCCTAAATTGTTTCTCTTAACAAACGTCTTGCGTGTTTCATCGCAAACGTGAACTTATTGATATCGATTCTATATTAATGTGGGTGTCTACCCACATTAATATAGAATCGATATCAATAAGTTGCTGCCGCCTATCCATCTGATACCCTAATCGCTTCTTACGGCACACATGAGAAAAGATGGCGCGGCCGACACCACGAGACAAATTCCTTTTCATTAATATAAAACTGGGCTCTCGACTTAGTATTAGTAAAGTCAGGCTTATCTCGCAATCTAGCTGTTTCAGTTTTACCAATCAACGAGAACCTTTTACGTGAGAATAGTTTGTCCAGACTATAAGCTGTCATTTTAGGAAGAGTGGCTGTTGTGTGGGAGGACATAGGTATTAAAAGCTACCCTTTTTAAATGCAGGTTTAAATAAATGATTAGGCACGGTAAATAGGCTTTGTAAATCTGGCAAGAATAGTAAATAAAAATAAGTGGATATACGATGTTAAACTCAGAAGCGTGTTGTGTCAATCAATGGCATTACGGCTGTAGTCGACCCCATGCAATTCACAATCCTTAAAGAATTATCCCTTTTACAGGATTATCCTTTTACCCGCGCCTCCGTCCGGCACTTTGTGAAAAGACTGGCTTGTGTAGTGGCCTGCTCCCTGTGGTGGGATATTTTCTACTTTTTTCGACTGTTGTTCCATTTTGCCAACAGTTCGTGGAAGCCGAAAAGCTTTTTCTACCTTTTTTATTTGCCAGTTGTCGGGAGTGATGTTTTGTCGCTAGTTTTATCCCATTTTTCGAGTCAGCCTATAACTTGTCTAGTTTAATCATTCTGAAGCTTTAGTCTATTAAGTCGACAAAATTGTTTAGACAAAGAACTTTGTCGACTATAAATTGTCAAAAGATAACTTATCCGAGGTGAGGACCTTATCCCGAGATGTTAATGCGTGTCAGTCATTCAGTTTTCTTTTATTTCTACTTCGTTTTTTATTTAGTTTCCTAAATATTTATATTTTTAAATATTTTTATAAAACCAAAAAAAAACATTTAAAAATATAAAAAATAGAAGTCCGCCGGTGTCGGGAGCAGGGTCCAAGCTACCGGTGGTTAGGGCTGCAGAGACAGGACCCTCCTCACAATGCGAGCCGTATCAAGGAGTACTGCCTTCCGAATCAGGCCCTTGATCCAACCGCCTAACGAGAGCCTCGAGAGATGTTGGTCGAGGCTTTCGGCCATTATTTCTTTATTAATCTATTTTATTAAATAATCTTATCTTTTTTAACTTATAAGTATCAAATCCGACCACCGTGTTGAATACGTGTAGGTAGCTTGTATTATTTTCCGTTGTCGTCCGACACATCGCCATGTCTGATCTGCGCGTTGATTGACGGGCTACAAGCTTCACGTACAGATGACACAACACAATGAGAGATACACTGGACAATTGGACATGGGTCATTTGTTGGGAGCATGTCGTCCTCAATCTGTTGACAGCCAGACTAATAACTATGTTATGTAGGTATGTATTTTAATAACAATCATCATCCTTTTGTAATATTTGTGTTTATGTAGATACATAATTATGTTTTATGTTGGATTATTATATTCGAACACAATGTGAATTCTTACTGAATAAATAAATTAAATTGAATTGAGCTGTATGTGATCTAAAATACGATATGATTCTGGCGATCAGGCTTTTGACTAAACGATGTGATTTCAAAAGAAAAAAAGAAATATTAATGGAATTAAATTCTTTAACGCGCCTTGCGGTAGGAATAAACCGGCAGAAATCGTCACATTAAGAAAAAGCGTTATGCCCTAAAAAGTCAGTGTCAAAAGTTTTTGTTTAAGTTTTTAATAAGTTAAAAACATTAACTCAAACTAATTAACAAGTTAAAAACTTAAACTAGATGGCTCTGTATTAAAATATAATATTCAGCAAAAGGTAATCGTTCCAACCGGATGTTACATTTTTTTTGTTATTAAGCCAATGCTGAGGTATATAGTAGGTAATTTCACTCTATCAGTTTCATATATTTTCCTTCTAAACATTCTGCCAATTTCGGACAACCGCCGAGTTCCACACATTCTATTTTATTGTAATAAATTATTCTTCGTTCCGCTTCCCCCTTTATTTCCTACATAGTTATAAGTACAATACGTATTTTCCTCACCGACTCTCCTCCTTTCCCTTTTGACAAATGAGGTGTTATTTCCATTCATACGAAAAAGGTACGATATTACTTTTATGTGCCGTTCGCGTACGGCGTACAAGGACGACGGATTGAAAAAAATATATCTTCGTGTCTTCTGAGCGCCTGGTATCGATACTTGTTGCACTGAAATGGTGTTTCAACATGTTTTCAGTTTCATTTTCATATTCTCGATCCTACTGAATGAAGGTTTTTGTTGGTTTAGTTTGCAATTATATGAGATGACACTTTAAAAAAATACAGTAAAAAAAACAAGGTTTTTTCTCAAGGTTCAGAGTTTGAGGCTCCTTTCAATTTCAAACTATCCAATACAGACCGTAGAATATATTGATAAACCAGCCCGTCTAGACATGTTTCTGAAATTAATACGACGCGCTCTCAATATTACCATTCATCTCGACCTGCGGCGAAATTGAAATGTGTGAAACCCATATTACTAGAAGCTACGTTCAAGTTTAAGTATTTCTAGATTCACATTGTGCCAAAATAAGCATTTAAATAATTTATAAATTGAATAATAATTGAGTTTACTTAATATTATTGGAAGTCACAATCACCATAATTATCGTATTGTAGGTATCTCCAAAAACGTTCTCTAAATCGAATTTATTGATTTTTCATACACTCACATGTTAATAAAACTTTAGAACCTAAGGTAATATCCTAAGGTCTTCAAGACCCAACCGGTCTAGATGACCCAGAATACCAGTGAATTGTAACTCAGAATATATTTCCCAAATCCATGCATATAGTAAATAGTAGTAACGTATACAGAGCGAGCGTGGTTGCCAATTAACACAGTGATTTACTAGCAAACGTCTTGGATTGCTTTGCTAATCTAACACGAGCCGGCGCTTAATGTGATCCGCCTCTCATCTCAGGCATAGCTTAGGAGCCGGTCTCATCCCGAAATAGTAACAAAACTTATCGTAGATGAAAGATTCTAATAAAAAAATAACCTTACTTCAACCAATAGAAAACTTTCAACAGACTGCAAAGATTTTATCTTAGACGTAACAATGTTTTAGAAAATACAATTGAACTTGACTTAGAAATCCTAGGCTGGGTCAAGGTCCTTTGACCCGAGCTAGTCCTCTGGGTATATGGGTAACAGGGATAGTGCCACGCTTATCACTTCGCTACGAGATGGAACTGTAAATGGTTAATTGAAACTTGGAAGCAATATGGTGCGCCTAGGATTTGTGAAATATGGGGATGTGGTGGGTTAGGATTAATGATGGACTATTTATGATACAGTAGGTACTAAAACATTAAAGTTTACATAGGTAAACTATAAGTTCACACACTCTCAGATAAGAAATGTGCTTTGTACAGTCACTTCGCAAGATTCGACACGATTTTCTCCAAAAGTATTGGTGGTGTACAATACAACTTTCGAAACCTACTACATACTATGAAATAGGTGTTTCGCAAAGTTGCAATCGTTATCACAAGAAAATCGATATAAAAGTTTGCATTTAATAAACGGCCCGTGACTGTGAATGTATGAAAAAGGGGTTAAAAGAATCATAGAGCATCAAAAAATTCATCCGCAAGGCTGTCAACAGTAAAAATGCTTTTAGCAAAGCTGTTTTTTTGCCGGAAAATAGGCTAGCTCTTTGTCCACATGAAGATAACCAATAAATAATGTTTTAAACCAGTTTTTGAAAACCAAAAATGATACCTCCACTCGCTGGACCAATAAACCGCTCTATAGCACTCACATTTCTGCATGCAACCGGTGCATTTAAAGATATCGGCCGGAGAAAGGGCTGCCAAAAAAGGGGTAAAATTGAGGCAATCAGTGCGCTCCGTATGGCCGAGTGACGTGCCGCCAATCATTCAAATAAGCACTACGATGTACTACGATGTGCCACGGACTGGATGTGCTCTGAACAAACTAGACGTGACAATATTATGGGGTCTATTTACAAACGTTGCTTAAGGTGTTACTTAAATTGTGATATACAATTATTACTGTATAACATCTGCACTTTTGTTTACCCATGTTTTCAAATAAATGATTTTGAATTTGAAAAGTTAAGTGACGTTCAAAAGTCAAAAATGTATGGTTAAACAGTCTCTAATCACGTGCCCAAAATCAGAATTAACGTGACCATCTTGTTTTGTGAATACAATTTCTGTAACAATTTCACAAAACAATGCCCTACTGTCAATGTCACTCCATTATCTTAACTGACCACTTTCACTCCAAATATTTTCCCTCTACTTTGCCATATCAACATTTCTATTATCCGAGGCAGTCTTGTCCCCCGTACACTATAGTAGCAATTAATTCTCCGTCCGCCCCCCGAGTACTCCGCTATACGATACTTTTTAGATTTATTAAGTAACACGCTTCATGAACGCCATTTTCAGATAGAAATATTCTTCCTCGTTAAAATTAAATTCTTATTTTTAATGCGGCTTAAAAAATATCCTTGTTCAGCTAAGTGGGTTTCAAGTGGCTCGATACTTGATAAATCTGTTAGACAAAAAGAATCATTTAATTAAATTATAGTAATTTGATTAATGTGTTCATTGAGTTTAAAATACTCACAATTTATAATAGTTTTGTTAGAAATGTCTGCATTATTGTCGTTGTAAATTATATTTTTTTTTTGATAATAGTCTACAATGATTTAACACTTAATCACAATGTCATGTTTATTGCCAGTCTTGTCCAGTAAGTCTGTTATTCAATCACTTCCGAGCCTTGATGAACGCTAGTTAAATTAGTTGAACAGCCAGACCCAGCTTCGGGCACATTTACAGGACATTACACATGTCCTGTATCAGTACGTGGGCCGCGACTGCGGTGTAGATGTCAATTATACCATCAACTGCACTTGAGGGATTGTAATGTGCCCGAGGGGTCACACAATGTCGGTACCTACCTATGCTCTGTTCCAAAAGTGTTTGATGAAAGTGCAAACAAACCCTGTTCAAATTAAATGCTTACGCAATCACTCCCTATAGAGAGTTAGTAACACATTAATTTGTATTTAGAAGGTATCTCTTTAATATTTCACCACATATCCATTTTTTTTTTTCAGTACGGTTCCTTATTTGTATTAAATTTTTATTGAAAAATCATCGACGATAATTAAGGTTATAAAATTAATCTCTACTTTCTTATGAAAAATATATTAAAGGTGATTTTAAATTACAACTCCGGGTTTAAGTACTAAAATGATCGAATTAAAGCACTCAATTTATAAGTGGCACTAGAAATACGCATCCACACGGTCTGGTACGTGATACATTTTTTCATACATTTGTTTACTGTTACTGTTACCATATTGTTACCTCTGACGTGGTTGGCTGTACCTACAAGTGTCGTGGACTCTGAAGTTTTTTTATTGCACGGTTTGCTCATTTCTGGGCAAATATCAGTATCAGCAAACTAAACCCATAACACGTAGGTACGTTTATCTACACAAATGTTCAATCTGACCAAATGCGGCTGAGATATAATTATCACATCGTAATTTTACACGAAGAGACAGAAACCCAAATCTTCTTCTCCCACATCGTAGCATAAAACCAATATCAATCTACAATTATACACGATCTTCACTGTAACCCTTTAAAAACAAGCACACGCAGACAAAAACAATTGTCACCTCCTTCCGGATCACGACGTCAGTAAATCTGCGATCTAAATCAACTAGGTACGTGACCACGTGTCGTAGGTAGCAGAGGGGCTGGGGCAGGGGGGCTAGGGGTGGTACACAGTGTACGAGCCACTCCAACATAGTGAAAGAAACGACACTTATACTGGGGTAAATCCTTTTAATTATTAACACTTAATTACACTTTTACACTTTTATAATTAACACACTTAGCCTGTACTGTACAACTCGACAGTCCAAAATATCCTGCCCCAACAAACAGTATTCGATTTACTTAACAGCTCGTACCCCCGTTACAAAGTGCGGCAAAGCGCGCGAATTTTTAAGTCAATAGATGGACGTTAAACATGTATAAAATGGTAACTATTTATTATAATATTATATTATTGTTTTGTATTTGGATTTTATTTAATTTCTACGAATTTAATTGTTACACAATATTTAAACAAAGTACCTATCATCTTTAAATTTATCGAACCAAATTACTGTTACTAGTCAAGTTGCGTACTAATAAAATCTTAAATTCACATTGACATAATATTATATTGATTTATTTTGTAATTGCTTACATTCGTCCATCCTGACCTGTAAGTCGCGCCCTCGCGAAACAGCTAAGAAAAACAATAATCAAAAAAAAAAAAAAAAAAAATTAAGTACCTATATCTATTTAAACACACAATACAACAAATTGGCTTAAATAATATCGTAAATTTATTTAATTACTACACGAGACCAAAAATAAATTAATAATAATAGCAATACATTTTCCATTGATTTTTATCTCAATTAAAACAATTTAATAATCATGAACATTTTCATCAAAAATACATTAAAAAAAATAGTCTGTCAATAACAATCAACAAAATACATTAACAATGTTTTCTAAAAATAGAACCAAATTCAATCCCTTTCGAACAATCTTAATTTTCAATAACTTACACTCGTTCCATTACACTACTGGAACCATATTACTATAATTATCACAATACTATCCTACCATACTCTCTCGAATCTCGCCAACTAGTGGTGTTTATCCATAATACCATACTACCATACTACCATACTGCCATTCTAACCATAAAAGCAAATTCTGGCCTTGTTAAAGGCGTTTAACCTCTACTACCATACTATCTGATTAACGAAGCTACTAATAACGAAACTAGCTTTCTTTAAGAAGTTCATAGTGTTCAACATAACTTCACTGTAATACGTCCACAATTTAGTGGTCCGTATCCATATCAGAATTATTACTATTGTCGTCTTCATTACTCTCGTCCACCGACTGATACACAAGCCAAGGGAAAATTTTATCTACCGAAAAAATTCCTACATACTTTTGTTTACCCTTTTTTTTAGTGATAGGCGTATCCTCTACTTCGTATCTGTCATTTTGTAATACTTTAGTAATGCGATACGGGCCTAAACATTTTGGAACTAATTTCTTACTCTTCCCTTTCTGCCCTACTTCTCTTTCTACCCTAACCAGCTGTCCTACATCAAACTGACGCGGGGGAATTCTAGCCTTATCAAAAATTCGCTTTTGCTTTTCCTGGGTACGTACTATTTTGTCTAGTGCTTCGTTTCTAATATCTTTGATGTTACTGATATTAGCATCATTATTTTCCTGTACTGGTAAAGCCAGTCCACTCTCAGTCAATCCTTTCAGTCGCAACCCAAATAACAGTTGAGCTGGAGTTTTACCTATTGCTTTATTTGTGGTATTATTTAAACCCCATTGTACTTGTAGCAAATACTCATCCCATAGTCTTTCGTCTTTTCCGAAGGTCATAGCCGTTAATGAATCTAATACCGTCCTATTATAACGCTCTACCTGCCCGTTTGCGCGAGGAGTAGCGACCGCATTTAAAATATGTTTCACACCTTTTTCCGATAACAACTCTCTAAACTTTGAACTTGTGAAAGTAGTGCCTCTGTCTGTTATTATTCGAGAAGGTACACCGAACAAACTAAAATATTCTTTAAAAACTGAAATGGTTGTGTGAGTTTTTGTATTTTTAACAGGCTTAAGGATAATAAATTTTGTGAACGCGTCAATAATGGCCAATATATATTTATTTTTTCTTTTACTCTCATTGAAAGGACCTAGGTGGTCCGCATGTACGGTGTGAAAAGGTTCAGATACCTTCGGTATTGGATGTAAAAACCCGGACCTCTTTCCAGCCGGTACCTTTCCGTGAGCGCATTGAATACATGATTGACAATACTTTTTAACTATTTTGTTTATTTTTGGGAACCAGTAAGTTGCTTTAATTTTGTCCAAGGTCTTCTCATAAGAAAAATGACCTATGTCATCATGACAAGCACGTAACACTTGCCATCTGACACCTTTAGGCACATACCATCTAAGTCCATCGTCCGTTATCTTGTAAACTACTCCACGTTTTAAAATAAAATTTTGTTTTGTATAATTAATTGTGTTTGAATCTTTATCATCTAAAACTCGCTTAATCCTTTGAGTCTCATCATCATTCATTTGAACCGTGGCTAACCAATCTACAGTGATATGGAAAACTTGAAAATCAACGGGATCGGTACTGGAAGTGTTTTCTTGCAAAGGGTTCCTACTTAAGGCATCTACGTGCGTCATAGAAGTCCCTGGTTTATAAATTATGTTAAAATCAAATTCTTGGATCATACTCCACCAGCGAGCAACACGCGGAATCATATCCCTTTTAGTAAAAGTAGCACGTAAAGAGTTACAATCAGTTACAATAGTGAATTCTAACCCTATTAAGTAACATCGAAATTTAGTCAAACTATTTACAACCGCTAGGGTTTCTAACTCGTATGATGAAAAGTGTTGTTCTTCTGGTGAAGTACGCCTACTAAAATAAGCGACTGGTTTCATAACTTGATCATTTTGTTTCTGTAAAAGCATACCACCTACACCGTGTTTACTGGCATCCGTATGCAACTCGGTAGCAGCATTAGGATTGTACAATGTCAAAATTGGTCGAGATACTAATTTTGCTTTTAACTGAGTGAATGCGTTCTCTTCTTCTTTACCCCAAGTCCACGATACATTTTTTCTAAGTAGTTGAGTCAATGGTCGAGCTATTATCGCAAAGTTCTTAATAAAGCGCCTAAAAAAACTGGCCAAGCCTAAAAATTGCCTAACATTATGGACATCTTTAGGGGTAGGAAATTTATCAACCGCGTCTATTTTACACTTCCCCGGTTTTATACCATTCCCCGAGACTTCAAAACCAAGAAATTCGATTTTAGACTGGAAGAAGTTGCATTTCGAGAGTTTCAATGTAAGACCTGCATTTCTAATTTTATCAAATACCGATTCTAGTTTTTTAAGTCCATCCTCAAACGAAACTGAAGGCACAAGAACGTCATCCATATATACGACAACCGTATCAAATCTTAAGTTATCAAGAACTTTATTAATAGTTCTTTGGAATACGGCTGGTGCATTTGTCAGACCAAAAGGCATCCTATTAAATTCAAATTGCCCTTCTGGCGTCACAAAAGCCGTTTTTGGTTTGTCGCTTTCGGCTAATTCAATTTGGTAGTATCCTGACGCTAGGTCTAAAGTCGTATATAAGCTATAACCAGCTAACCTATCCATCTGATCCTCTATCCTAGGCAAAGGGTAGTGTTGTTTCACAGTTTTCCGATTTAAAGCCCTGTAATCTATACAAAGGCGCTTCTCGCCATTCTTTTTTTGTACTAAAATTATTGGACTTGCAAACGGCGAACAAGATTCT
Source organism: Lithophane semibrunnea (assembly GCA_947363905.1). NCBI lineage: Eukaryota > Metazoa > Arthropoda > Insecta > Lepidoptera > Noctuidae > Lithophane > Lithophane semibrunnea. The sequence goes on along the minus strand of OX376186.1, from coordinate 1,264,369 downwards.
CTTATGATACCACATTGTAGTAATTCATCGGTCATACCCCTAACCTCTTGTTTTTCTTTATGAGACAACCTATAAGGCCTATAAACTACAGGTTGGGGATCCATTAAATCAATGTTCATCGTCTCTACATTAGTGCAGCCTAACTCGGTTAAATTAGTAGCAAAACAAGTTCGGTAACGATTTACAACATCTAATAATTGCAACTTCTGGTCCCGGTTTAAACTATCGTCCAGAGACAAGTCATTTAAATGAAAAGGTTCTAAAGGAGTTGCAACATCAATCTTATTTATAGTAGGACAATTTATAATTTTTATCTGCAAGAATTGCCCTCTAGCTATCAACTGGTCTTTATTAAAATTTATAACATTTGAGGAAATATTATCGACTAATAGTACACCTTTGCCATTTTCAATTGAGTAAACACCCTCTTCTATATTATGTTCTAAATTAGGGATGGATCTATAACTACCGTATACTAATATGGAACCTGTTATGTTTGGAGACGAGTCAACCTCTACATATGAACATCCGGGTAGAATTGAACAACATTCTTTTGAAAATAGTTTAATCACGCCAATAGTTTCTGGAAATTCGCGGGAGATTATTAATTCATAATCAGTTTTTAAGATTTTAACCCCCAATGCTTCGGTAAACGACTGACCAACCAATAATGGGTATTTCAAAAAATTATCAGGTACTACAATAACATCTAATTCGACAATAACGCCTTGAATTTCCAAAACTACTGGACACCGACCTATCGCATGAACTACCGCTCCACCAAAGCCCGTCATTGCCACCGAATAAGTTTTATCCCATTTACCAAATACTTCTACAGCATCGGTGTTTCTAATGAGGGTACATTCGCTACCTGAATCTAAATAACCTACTTTTTTGCGACCGTTTATCAAAACAGATTGTACATATTTATCATTAGTCTTAGGTTGGGTAATTGAAATTTCTAAGACCGATTTTGCATCTTCCTTCTTACGATAACATTCATTAGCCTCGTGACCAATTATTGAACAATTTGTACATTTCTTTAATGGTTTAGTACACTTACTCATAATATGACCTTCTTCCTTACAATTAAAGCACCTGATCGTATTTGATTTATTATTAACAAGTGGTTTATCTTTAGTCGGAAATTTCTTATTCGAAGTTCTCTGAAAATTATCATTTCTTTTGCCTATGCTTTTTGCATTTCGTAAATAAGCCAAAAGTCTATCAGGGTTATCAAATTGAGCTGCTTCCGCTCCTATCCTAATGGCCCTATCGTCTATTCCAAAGATCACGCATTCTACTGCTCTTTTACCCTTAATTTCGCACCTATTGAGTAATGCCATTTTATCGTAATAATAATCCTCTAAAGATTCCCCAAACTTCACTCTTTTATCCAACATATCCGAAAGCATTTGGCCATAATTTTCATCGGATGGAAAAGCTGCTTTTAGCTTTTCTTGCCACTCAACCCAGCTATAATTCACGGTTGTAAGACCCTCGTACCACCGCTTTGCATTGCCAGTAAGTTTAGGCATCGTATTATGTATGATTTGTCGGTCTGTCCAACTATATATGCTTGCTATTTCATTTACTTTGTGTATCCAATTATTTATATTCTGATTTTTAGAAGAAGGGTCGAACTCAGGAACTACATTAAAATTACTTATTCTCTCACTACCCCTACTCGAAATTTTATCAAGAAAATCGGTAAATTTAGAAAACACATCAGTTGTAGGGAATGACTCACGTGCACTGGTTCTTTTGCTCGGCGAACGGATGTCTCGTCGATGACGTGGATCCCCGCTTCGCTGATGATGTCGTGTGTTGGTCCTGCTACGTCTTGACCGTGATCTGCAATCTTGGCCGAGCCGCTTCCCCTGTGAACCAGGGGTCACCCTGGTTGGACTGCGACTCCGCTGTGGTGTAGTCCTTCTCGGCGGCGTTTCGAGTCGTCGAATTCGGTGACCAGGGCTCCATACACGACTGCGCTTGCGGCTAAGCCTGCTGCTCTGCCTGCGGCTGTGGCTGCGACTCTGCCTGCTGCTCTGGCTGCGGCTCTGCTTCCGGCTCCGCTTGCGGCTCGGCTCCCGGCTCCGCCTGCGGCTCTGCCTGTCCAACACTGGTGATGGAATTCGCGGCGGTAGAGCCAAACTTCCATCACAATCGTCATCCATTTGTAGACGTGAACTATCCCACTTCTGAACTGAAAGAAACGACACTTATACTGGGGTAAATCCTTTTAATTATTAACACTTAATTACACTTTTACACTTTTATAATTAACACACTTAGCCTGTACTGTACAACTCGACAGTCCAAAATATCCTGCCCCAACAAACAGTATTCGATTTACTTAACAGCTCGTACCCCCGTTACAAAGTGCGGCAAAGCGCGCGAATTTTTAAGTCAATAGATGGACGTTAAACATGTATAAAATGGTAACTATTTATTATAATATTATATTATTGTTTTGTATTTGGATTTTATTTAATTTCTACGAATTTAATTGTTACACAATATTTAAACAAAGTACCTATCATCTTTAAATTTATCGAACCAAATTACTGTTACTAGTCAAGTTGCGTACTAATAAAATCTTAAATTCACATTGACATAATATTATATTGATTTATTTTGTAATTGCTTACAATAGATAAGAGATAGTTTTCCAACGTACACGATTGTGCCGTAGAACTGTTTGTTAGTACGTGTGCCAGTTTATGAGATCGTTTTTGACGATAACTGTTTCAGCTCATGTCTGCAGCTAGAATTAAATTGCAGAGATTAGCAATAGGTAGTGACTTCGAGCCCCGTTCGTTGCCCTCCGTAAACAATCTCCTTTTAGAAATGTATGAACTTTTGTTGTGTGTTTGTCAGAAGTACTCACCCTCATGACCAGCTAACTAGTCTAATCACTACGATGTGAACTACTGCCAGTGCCAACATAAGATTTCACACACTATTAAAATAGCCTATTTTTTCATAGTTTTCCTTTCCAGCGCACTTTTAAACAACTACCCACTGCTACTAATACAGCACACGGAGACGTCTCGATAGCCGCTGCTAGAGACGGCACTTTCCACACAAACTGAGTGTGTCACCGTTTACTCGCACTACGACATTATACAAACTGATGGCTTTGAATGGCGGCCATGACAGAAGTTGTGCGCTCAACACACTTTCGGCGTCACGAATTACTGTCGTCTCTAGACGCTGCCGACGCGGCAATTCCGTGCTCTATTGCCGTTATAAAGTTCATTTGTCTATGTTTATAAAAACAACCCCTTGTCTCCGATATTCCCCAAAAATGGCAGTGTACAATGTCCTGCGCTCCTGTCATGGCGTCACATAAATTGCATTGTCTCGAAATAAACTCCACGACTATTTCGATACAAAAGGTGAGAAAATTGTATTTGTGTCCAGAATATCATCTAACGTGATAAAGGCTTATTTTTTGCTACCATGTTGCTCTTCGTGTATTGCAATATACTGAACTAAAGTAAATGCAAGCTTAACCAGCTCGAATATAGGTACCTAACGATTAGACCGTGGAGTTACAATACCTAAATATAGATCTTTAATTAAATCATTTTATTTCGTCTGCAACACTTACTTACTACTGCTTACTTTGCTCAAGAACCTAACAAGCTTCAGGCAGAAACAGTTGTTACCAAAAGACTTCTGAAAACACAGCAACTAGAACATACATCAGTTTTCCAAAATACATAGGTACATATCTAACTATTTCTTTGACTTCAAAGCGACGAAACTGGTAAAAAACGTTTTGTATCACAGGCACTTTGCCTGTGGCGAATCTGTCGGTTATCAAACTACGATTCCAGATAAACGATAGGCTCTCCGTCACCCACACTTCATGCCCGTCTCGTGTTACGAGTGCTGTCTACCTGGTCCAGAATATCAGTTGGTCAAAGCAAGAATCACTCGAATACGAGCTTAGTATCAAAACGGCTAACCATAATCCACTACAATATCAAAGTTAATCTGCCTGAAGAATCTGGCAAAGTTCATACGATCATCAATCCGATAACCACGACCTGGGCTGATTATTACTTACGCGAAACATGAAACCTATCTTTAGTATGACATGACAGAAACGACAGAATGGCCTATCCGAATCCAAGGCCGTACTGCCAAATATTAATTAATTAACCAGTCGAGTCAATCACGTACTCGGCTTCTGTATTTGTCAGACCTTTCTCCAATTTTCCCCAGCCACACGTCAACATCACATTAATTTCAATTCGACATACATGACACGTTCGGTTGGTCGTGACGCGGTTGCTATAGCTACATTGTCCTCCATGTCGTTGATCAAAGCGATCAGCTCCCAAGGAATTAATTTACGATGGTATAGATTGGATCCTATGCGTTAGTTTTAGGTTTTGCGTCCGGATATTCGAGCAGTGAATATCGCTCGGTACCAACGACAAACGAAGTCACATTCAATTGGAAAGCCGGTTTATGTAGCCAATGAAAGTGTTGGTTAGCTTCGGCTTGATCCCACTACGGACGAGTGATTGGATTTTTGTGATTCGTATTAAAATCGAAAAACATTTTTTTTCCGTTCAGTTGAAGCATTCTGGCCAGGGTCCAGGCTCTCTAGGACTATTTAAAGCAAGATTAGAAAAGTGATTTTGATATTGCTCAGATTTTTTTATTTTGTCACCAAATTGGATATAATTCAAGGGCTCTATGAGACAGCCTCGACCTAGTTCCATACTTATACTCCACAAGTTAAAATATTAAAATTGTTTCCTTTATGACAAACTTTACTTGTATTAATAATAATTAAGGAAATGTAACGATTTATTATTATACAATAGTATACAATACGCAACACGAAACATTAAATCAAATTATTTGCCATTTAACAAGCCCACGTCAATATACAAAAAAAAAACTTAAACGAAAAACAGTCGATCACGAACTTTACCGAGTTCGTACAAGATGTACAAACGAAGTTCGTATTTTGCTAATTGCCGGCTGTAGGTTCCAACTATTACAACAAAACTTTAACTTTGATTTTACCTGCCCTAATTAAATATAGTTTAGGTTTATAATAAGCCTATAACCATATCGCTTGGATCTTTCTTATTAGACGAATAATAACAGTCAAAAGTTGTTTCGTACCTTTTAACACTTGGACTTCTCTTTTCTAGGAATGTAAAGTACATAAAGTCTGTTATTTTAAAAAGACAATAGTCCAACGGCTTGGAATTTGGCTGTGTTCAAATAAATCCGTTCTTCAATGCTCTATTAGATAGGTAGGCCGTCGAAAATATTGATTATAATTGTATGCTCACGAGGTGGAAGCACAGCATTGAACAGACACAAATTCACCAACATTATCACATCACGACTAAATGAACCGATAATTTTCAATTCATAGAATGGCATCGTAAACCCTTCTCGTCAATTAGCTAACACTGAAGATATCACTGTATCTAATCAATGTTGCAAGTGTGTCGTGTCGTGAATCGGAAGTGCCAATACATCCGAGCGCCGTCTCTTCTGTACCTACATATTTAACGCTGCCACTCAATGAAGTTCAGTGTTACAAATTGATTAATAAATTATTATGTTAGGAAGACTGGTTCTTGTTTTGCTTTTGCTTAGTGTTCGGGGAAATTGATAATACATATTTGAAGATTCTAACTGGTATGTCCTACCTATAGCAACCATAAATTCATTGGCAGGTGACATCCATCAAACCTGACCAGTACTGGTCCCGCGTGGTAGATTACGGCCTATTCGGCCCGTCCCACTCTTCGAGAGGAGGCCTGAGTCCCAACAGTGGGATTGATTCTATGCCGATTATGTGTAAGCGCACCATGGTGCGATTCTACCCCTTTTTGGGGGTTTTATAATAATTAAATGGACGTTAAAGAGTATCCAGCACGGTCTACTGAGCACGCGCGCCATAAAAGTTAATTGGGGGCAGCGCAATACAGAAACAGCAAAATATTGTTATTCACACAATAATTTCCCTTGAACGTTTTACTGACCCGCGGGCCAAGCATTGCTCTATTCTTAGCGGAACAGCCAACTATTTTGAGAAGCCTAGCCGTTAGACTAATGCTCTATAACATAAAGAAAATCAAACAGAAGTTCAACTGAAGCTACGAATGACTTTTATTATTCGTAGAACTGAAGACAATGCTTGGATAACAACCTTCCGCGCACTTACTACATAGTAACAAAAGAAAATAATGTGGCACGCTTGCATTTGCGACCAGTTCCGAGTTGTTCCGACTGTGATTTCGATTTGTTGGATATTGCCTCTATTTATGTGTGCATGAGCTTGTTATCTTGGTCCTTCTGCACTTCAGTATATTGTGAAACCGACGACTGCCAAAGAAAGCGTTGCGAATGAACAATGGCGAACGTATCTTTTTTGTACATGTATCTTTTTGTTGTACATTTTGTTTTCCTTTTTGCGTCATTTATTCCTTCCTTTCAGGGCCGACTCATCGAACGAAGCGCCCGTGGCCAATGGACTGACCGAATTTGGAGAGGTAAGCGATTTTCAACCTTATTGTATGTGTTGTAAGAGCTACGCGAGTGTCTGTTTGCAAGGCCACTGTTAATATGGAAGGATGAAAATGTCGATTTGTTTTGTAAGGAATGTTGAAATTATGTCTGGAGAAGGTTGGGTAGAAACGATGCGTGGTAGCCCTGTGAGGTTATTGATCGCGGCAACCCTAGAAGCCACACTGCTTCATTACCCTTCGAAGTAGTTCGAAGGGTACATCCAGACCGCACTGGTATCGAAATTAAATAACATTTATTTAATTTCGATACCAGTGCCAGTTTTTTGTGGCAATCGGTGATGGACTTATAAGTAATTACTAACGCTTTCAAATCAAGTTACTCTAAAACCCTCACTCAAGATTTACGTCTAGGTACAGAACCTTAAAAAATGCACATACTTTGTGTTTATCTTTGAACCGTGAGTAGAAACCATTGTGAGACTACCCGCACATTCATGAGATAACCTGGCGTGTGCTGAGGTACTTAAGATAGCTAGTAGTACCATCAGACCAGGCGTATACCGAGTGTAAGAGGAAGTACTACTGATGTACTCTCTCACCCTTGAATTTGTATGTTTTATATATATATATTATAGTATTTATTATAATAAATATATGTGTAAGTATATGTATCATAAGTTTATAGCTTATTTATGTATTGTAAACCTGCGTTATCTATAATGCAATACGATATATTATTATTATTATTATTTTTCTCTTTGTTCCTATCAATTAGAGCACCTGCCATCTAATCTCTTCACTGGTACTGCTACTTGGTTGACTGGTAGAGAATGCCTCAGGCATTAAGTCCGCCTTTGTACCTTTTTTTAGTGCGAAAAGTTTAAATAAATAAATGTAGAGCCAGGGAAATTAATTGTTTTTCAAATTGTATACTTAAATTATTCAAATCATAACTGCCATTCTTTGATAGTTGTATGATATGGCTATAACACGACAAAACAAAGTGTGACAATTTGATCAACACTTAATTTCTTTGACCCTAAATTAAACCAAGGTCACTAAAATTAAAATCAAATCAAGACTTTATCTAGTAGTTATAGTGACGGAAAACATCAATGTATTTTTACTTTATAAAGCATGATCACGAAGGGAACATAAAGTTAAACCTCAACTAAGCTTCACGTTATCCTCAACTTAACTAAGTTAATTAACCAATGCAAATCAACCAAGTTAACCTAAGTTAACGAGAAAAAGAACAAAGTACCTACCTACGTCTTCAATAAGTTCCTAGAGGCTCGTGTACACGAGCTTATTCGAATGGCTTCCATTTCCAACGGCTGAAACTAGTTGAAACTAATTAGTTGATTTCTATTTTCATTACCGCTGTCGCCCACTGCGGCCGCTGGGGACTATTCAATCGATTTTAGAACTAATGGTTCACTTGGTTGGATATTTTAGGTAAGATTTAAATTTCAGTTGTGCTATTCTGTAAGAATCTCACCGTGAAAACTTAGGTGAAGTGAGCTTGGAGTGAACTGTCACTGCCTTATGACAGTGACAGCTCAGCAGGGGTGTAAGGGGGCACACTTACCATCTCAGAGCCCCAAGTCAACCTCACCTGCTCGTGGTGCACCCTGCTGAATAACAAACGAGGCTCTGACAAATGGCGGTATAACCATTTCTAAATAAAACTTCGCAACTAAATGGCGCAGACTAGTGACGGGCAGCAGCGTCACTAGTGCGAGAAGTTGTGATCTGCGATCGTCAACCCGCATGCCCAGCGTGGCGATTGGCATATCCTCTAATGGCAAGCCAAAATCAACCACGGCCCCCAGTTCCCGGCCGCTTTGCTATTCCTGATTTTGGCGGCGGTCACGGTAACGGCAAGGTAGGGGGTGCGAAGAATCTCCGGGTTACGAATGGCCGCAAAACCCAACTGACCTTGGCGACGTATAATGGACGCACGTGACGGCTTGACGAACACTTAGTGCAGCTAGAAGAAGAGCTCGGAAAAATAACGTGGCACATTCTTGGGCTGAGTGAAGTCCGAAGACAGGGGGAGGACACAATAACCCTTGAATCGGGCCACCTTTTGTATTATCGAGAGGGAGACCAGCTATCCCAAGGCGGAGTCGGGTTCCTGGTAAACAAATCCCTTTGTGACAACGTTGTGGAAGTCTCCAGTGTCTCGAACAGGGTAGCATATCTCGTAGTAAAGCTAACCGAGAGGTATAGCCTCAAGGTTATTCAAGCTTACGCACCGACCTCGGCACACTCGGATGACAAAGTTGAGGAAATGTTTGAGGATATTTCCAAGGCCTTGCATTCCACCACTAAGGCCCACTACAACGTTCTCATGGGGGATTTTAACGCTAAAGTGGGAGTACAGAATTCGCAGCGAATCGGTAGTAGGAGCCTACGGGTTTGGCAATAGGAATCATAGGGGGCAAATGCTTGTCAACTTCCTTGAGAAGGAGGGGCTTTTCTTAATGAATTCCTTCTTTAAGAAACAGCCCCAAAGAAAGTGGACGTGGCGAAGTCCCGACACTATGACTAAAAATGAGATAGACTTCATCATAACGGATAAAAAGCATATATTCAGGGATGTCTCGGTGATCAACAGGTTCAATACCGGCAGTGATCACAGACTTGTTCGAGGCTCTCTGAATATCAACTTCAAGCTCGAGCGAAATCGTTTGATGAAGTCTGGGCTCCGTCCAAATATGCTCCAAACTATGTTGGGATCTGAAGCGTTCCAGTCAGACCTGGAGAACCGATTTGCTGCCGTGGAATCCACAGATGACGTCAACCAGGCGCTCGACCAAATGGTGGAAGTCCTCAGGGAGGAAGGTACGCGATTTTGCAAAATGCGGCGTAAAGGCAAGAAGTCGAAACTTTCGGATGAGACTCTGAAGCTTATAACGGAACGACGTGAAAACCCACCTATCACTTCGTCAGAACAACGGGCACTCAACAAAAATATTAGAACATTGGTACGACGTGACCTCCGACGCTCCAATACACGCTCAATAGAGAAAGCGATTGAGCAAAATCGGGGGTCGAAAGTGTTCGTCCAATCACTCGGGAGGAGCCATCTGACGAAGTTGACCAAATCTAGTGGGGATACCGTCGTTTCGAAGCCGGAGATCCTTTCGGAAGTCGAAAACTTCTACGACCAATTGTACGCATCGCATGCATCACGACCTGATCCCGAAAATGAGGATTCCAGAGCCACCTTAACCCGCCATTTCACGGAAGACCTGCCAGAAGTCAGCCAAGATGAAATCGAGGCGGCTCTTAAACAGCTTAAAAATGGAAAAGCCCCTGGTGAGGACGGCATTACGACTGAGCTCCTGAAAGCGGGAGGAAGTCCTGTACTGAAAGAGCTTCGGGAGCTCTTCAACTCTGTCCTGTTCTCTGAGAGAACTCCAGAAGCGTGGCGAAAGAGCGTGGTCGTTCTCTTCTTTAAAAAGGGTGATAAGACCCTTTTAAAGAATTACAGACCCATTTCGCTCCTAAGCCACGTATATAAGTTGTTTTCAAGAGTCGTCACGAATCGTCTAGCGCGAAGACTCGACGAGTTTCAGCCGCCGGAGCAGGCCGGGTTTCGAGGAGGTTACAGCACCATAGACCACATCCACACAGTGCGGCAAATTATACAGAAGTCCGAAGAGTATAATCGGCCCCTAAGTCTTGCTTTTGTGGACTATGAGAAGGTTTTTGACTCTATCGAGACCTGGTCTGTTTTGGAGTCTATGCAGCGATGCCAAGTTGACTGGCGATACATCCAAGTGCTGAGATGTCTTTATGAAAACGCGACAATGACCGTCCAAACTCAGAACCAGCAAACTGAACATATCCCCCTGCGTCGAGGTGTGAGGCAAGGGGACGTTATTTCCCCGAAATTGTTCTCTAACGCTTTAGAGGATGTGTTTAAGACGCTGAACTGGGAAGGACGCCGCATTAACATCAACGGCGAGTACATCTCACACTTGAGATTTGCAGATGACATCGTCATAATGGCTGAGTCGCTGCATGACTTGCAGCAGATGCTGGACGGCCTAGTTGATTCTTCTGTACGCATTGGTCTCCGGATGAACTTGGACAAAACCCAAGTTATGGTCAACGACCACGTTAGTCCGGGACCGATTGCTGTTAATGGCGATGCTCTCGAAGTTGTTCGTGAATACGTTTACCTCGGTCAAACTCTGCAGTTTGGTAAGAACAACTTTGAGAAGGAGGCTAGCAGAAGAATTCAGCTGGGCTGGGCAGCTTTTGGGAAGCTCCGTCGAGTCTTCTCGTCGCGTATCCCGCAGAGCCTAAAGACTAAAGTCTTCAATCAGTGCGTCCTGCCTGTGATGACCTATGGAGCCGAAACGTGGACACTCACGGTACGGCTGGTCCATAAATTCAAGGTCGCTCAGCGAGCTATGGAACGTGCTATGCTTGGAGTATCTCTGAGAGATAGAATCCGGAATGAGGTAATCCGGCAGAGAACCAAAGTTGTCGACATAGCTCACAGAATAAGCAAGCTTAAGTGGCAATGGGCCGGCCATATTAGCCGTAGAACCGATGACCGCTGGGGTAGACGTGTTCTTGAGTGGAGACCGCGAATCGGAAAACGTAAGGTAGGACGCCCTCAGGCTAGGTGGAGCGACGATCTTCGCAGGATGGCTGGTAGCAACTGGATGAGAGCTGCCGAGAATCGAGCTGAATGGCGTGCAATTGGAGAGGCCTATGTCCAGCAGTGGACTGCTATAGGCTGATGATGATGATGAATGACAGCTCACTCCGCGCTCACTTCAAATAATTTTCACGGTGAGATGGTTACAGAATAGCAATGCGGTTCAGTTAAATTTTAATTTTTGTAGTGTGAAAAGTTAATTTGTTGTCGTGAAATTCATTTTCGTTTTAGTTACAAATTAAAGCCATAGCATTAGCAAAACTTTAAATCACAATTTATGACTGTCACAGTGAGTTTTTCAGCGTGCCACATGTTTCCCTATCAACAGCTCTTAATGTATCAGTTTCAAAATTCCACCATAATCTATCCGACATGACTCCTTGGTTAGTAACTCAAGATATATAGTGGTCTGCAACAAGGCTTTATGTGTGCACACCATGTGCACACCAAATGGCAAAGTTGAAATATGTGATCAAACTTTGATGAAATACCCAAACACTCAAACATGTGATCAAATATTGTTGCTATGTCTGGCGCCGGCATTAGAACAAGAACTCACCAATGAAATCAGACTGCAAACTGTTTTGCAAACAGCAAAGGAATTAATAAAGTATATTCTAGCATAATCTAGCAAAGCATAAAACAGACAATTTATAAGAACATTCACTAACTATCCCGAAACATAAATAAAGAAAATCAGATAAAAAGACGGTCATTTATAAAACAGTTTAGTGCCATCATAACAACGATAAATAAGTAGTAACAAAACACATCAAGCTCCTAATAATACCAACTGTCTGCTCAGCAAACAAGATAACAACGCCACTTCAAATCGAGTTACATTCGCGACCACTCCGAATTTCCTCGTAAAATACTCGGCCGTGCCGCCAACCGCTTAGGGCCGCCATTTTGGAGGAACCTTCAGAAATTGAAATATAATCACTGGCCCATAACCTCGCTTCTCATTAGCATGTTATTAAATTGTCTCGGAGACATCTCCAAAGTTAAATGAATGGCCCTTTACCCACTTTTGATCTTCCGTCTCAGGTCCACGCTGTGATCTCTTGCCATGTTTTTGTGTGGTTCGTGTAAGCGTGTAAGCTCGGCATTACATTGATGATTTAAGCGGTCGTTCGTGTAATTAGAACGGAATCCTCTTGTTTCTTATTGCTGTTATTGTACTAGGGTTGGCAAGACGAGTTACGTATGAAACGGCGCTATTCACTTGCTCCAGAATTTTAATGGCACAAGAATTATTAAAATCTGAAATGAAAACCGGGAATTTTGTTTAAGAAAAAGCTGTTTTAATCTAACCATATATTACATAATTAAATAAATCATTTTAGAGAGTTAAAATGTAAAACGTTTTATTACCTATGTTAAGATGCCACGTCATATTTAAATCAAAATAGGATATAAAATCAAAGACACGACACCGTTTGCCAGCCCTATGTCAGAATTTAGGAAGATGAATGTGTTGGCGAGACAGCAGTAGTGATGAATGGCATCAATTAAGTTGATAGTTAATCGATGATCTCCCTGCGGACCTACATGTAGAACTACGGAGCTATATTAATATCAAGTTGGGAGTTTACGACGTCTTTGCAGCCAGTAGTGTCATGACGACACGTAGACTGCTGCTGCTGCCTGCTATCGGCATCGGAATTATTATTATACACAAGAAAGTAGCGAGTCAATTACTTATATCAGGAGTCACCAAATGGCAGACCTTGATTGCTAGTAGGTAATCGTCTTCCAAACGGACCGCGACATTATTTTTTTTTAAACGGACCCCCTATAAAACTAATTGGTTATCCCTGGATTAGATCATGAATAACACTCGTAATGAAGACTTATAATATCTATAATAATAATTATGTACAAGGGAAAATTATCAAAGGGCATCAAAAAATTCGTCCACACTCGTAATTAAATGTGGGGAAGATAAGGAAATATAACTTTTTATTTAAAATTATATTTATATGATACTAGCGGACCCAGCAGAAGTTATCCTGCCCGAAGAGCGCCACCTACCGGGTTCGATTTTATTTTCAAACCATCCAGGGACCCACACAAAATTTCATCCAAATCGATCCAGCCGTTAAGAAGGAGTTAGGTGACCAACACACGTTCAAAAGAATTATACAAAATATATAAAGATTAAGCCTTAAAATAATAATATGTACATGTACATATATAAAAAGGGAAAGATAATTACGTATATAAAAAAATCATTTCCCAGTTAGTTTAGCAGTAGGTTATGTTATAGAAGATGGTCATGATATTGATAATCAAATGATGACTTATGATAATATCCCAAAAGAATCCTTAACATACCTAACTACTGTAAAAGTAGGGACTGATTTTTATTAGCTTACTGGACCAAAGTCAAAACAATTCGTCCATTTTAATAAATACCAACAACTTAAATACAAACAATTAAGTAACCAGTGTGACTGTCGGCTACATTAAGACTAAATTAAATTATCATTTAGAATAGTCTGCGCAACTGTGCTCCGGAACATTTCATAACATTTCATCTACAAATTGTGTAGAGCTAAAGATACGACCTTTTGCCTACTTGCTTACTGGTAATTGTACTTACGTTGTTGTTCGAGGCAAGCTGTCAAGCACATTCATTTTTAAATCCATTGGAATATGTTGTATTTTGTATTAAAAAAAAACAGTTAAAACACAAAGGTGGTATGTACACGTGCAGGTATTGGAAAACATCGTGAGAAAACCTGAACTTATAGTTAATTTAAGTCTGAATCGCCAATCCGCTTTGAGCAAGCGTGGTCATCAATGCTCGTGCCTTCTATGTGTCAGAAGAGGCCTAGACTGGATCCTTTCATTTTGTATGCATATTAAAACTTAAAATGTGAGAATAAATCTACATTTCTTGCAGCAGCTGCACTACAATTAAGAATGTCTAGGAGGAACGAAGCCCGCATAATGTAAAATGAAATGTCGATTGAGAATATTGAAAGTTGCGGGAAATTGAAGTGAAGGAGATACTCGGCAACAATAGGAATTAATCATCTTTGCAGAATTTATCGTACCGCTATTAAATTATAATAAATCTCGAGAATATTATTTATCATTTACCTCGCGTGACAGTGAATAAGAAAAATGAATTTCGATTTGCTTAGAAGCATATGTAGATATAAAAAGATATTAATTTGCCGTTATTAAAATCGATAATAAGGACTATAATTATAAATATGTTTATCATCAGCTATATGATACATTATATTTGTTTTATGAATTGGCTAAAAAAAACACTTTGATACGTCTATTGGTCGGTTGTTTCTAGCCCACTACTCTGTGACTTAAACACCGAAACAAACTCAGAGGTCAGTCTCATTAAAAGTCACATTGTAATGGTCAGATCTTATGTAGATGATAAACCGTGTTGTATGCCTGGGGATCACCATCTTATCGGCCAAAAGACGTTCACTGTGGTACATTATCTATGGAAAGATAATAATTTATTACACACATATATATCGGTAACTGCGAAGTAAGTACTAGTTAAGGTAATATGAAGAAGTAATATTAAGTAGCTAAGGAAAGATTTCCGTCTTCTGGAATAAATAAACAAACTTTAAGTCAATGCGTTCAAAAATGTAAAAGCAGGAAATAATAACATTGTGCAGCGATGTCGCCACAATGCTTAAAATAATACCCTCAGTGTTCCGTCCTAAGTACACAACGCGCGGGTAGTTTAAAAAGTCAAATGTTAATATTGAAACAGCTTGAAACACAAACGCCGAAGGAAAACTTGTTTTAAAACTTTCAAAGAGCACTTCAAGTGGCGCGCGCTGAATAGAAAACTTTAAATAATTGCGCTCTCTGTACATCTGTACCGGTCTTGCATTCGATTCCGGAAAAATTAAACGTTTACCGGAGGTATTTTTTTTTAAAAGCACGTTAAGGCGTTGCTCCCGACTGTCATTCGTGAATCCTTGACAGTCGTTACGGGTCTTCAGAAGCCCGAAAGTCTGACAACCAGCTTACCAATGGGAATCGTATTACCCAGTAACTGGGTTGTGGAGGTCAGATAGGCAATCGCTCCATGTAAAATACTGGTATCCAGGTGCATCCGGTTAGACTGGAAGCCGACCCCAACATAGTTGGGAAAAGGCAAGGCAGACGATGATTTAATTTCTTACTGTGGAGAAAGTCGGGCGTGAATGAACAGAAATATTGATTAAAAGTCGCTCTCGCATACACCATTGACTGTACAATAAAGACATAACGATGATTTAGAGCGCAATTTAAATGTGACAGGACCGGGGTTTTAAAATGGCGGACGAATATTTATTAAGCGGGAGGGTTCCATCGAAAGGTGCGCTGTATGAAATACGGACGTTACACCGAAATGTGGATTATATTTTAATGTGTATTTTGTATTTTATTTTGGTAGCTCCGAGTCCGAGTATACACACAGTTTGTATGGAAAATACTAATATTTGCGACGACCTGAAATATACCACTCTCTTTTAATTACTTCTGTAGTATGATATAGGTACTGCCACATCAACTTCTATTCTATATAAGTAAATAAAAATAACATAATTATTTAATAAACGAAGTTTCACCGGATTGGCGCCACATTAATTTTCGTTAGTAGGTTCTTAGGTTTATTATTAACCATTGCAGGGTTATCACGCTTATATCTAGCTATGATCTAGCTATGTAAGTTTCTGTACTCACGGTAATTTTCAGCTAATGAAAATCTCTCCTAAGGTACAGTCAACCGCACATCAGTGGTGGAAATTTAACCTTACAGCTACGACAAAAATGCGCTGTCAAAGTCAAATTCTTACCAACTATGTGTGGGTGTCTGTATAGATCTGAAACAGGTGAAACATTTCAATCTATTGTTTTCGTTTCAAATTACGATTTAATAACAGGAAAGCCAAACCCTTTTGAATAAATCACGATACAAATTAATCACGGTTTTATAATTTTAATATGCATGACAGATTGGAAGGTTAATAAACTAGTCATTAAAATCTTAAATTATCCAATCAAAATTCACCGATGCGAAAGTATTGAAGGGTATAAATGCATAAAGTTCGCTTCACACTGGCTACATTTCGCGCCGACATCAACGTGAACTTACCATCCAATCCGATGAGAGATTCATTGCAGGTGCATGAATAACATCGCCTCTGAAATTACCATTTGCAGATTTAATATCGTATCGTGTAGTAGAGTAGGCGTGCCTGTAGATATTTTATGAATATAAGAAACGTATCATGATTTAGGCTTTTTCCATTTTTTGTTGTATTTTTGTAGGCTGGGTCCCAACCAAGTCCCAATTTTTTGTTGTGTCATTATAATCTTGCAAACTTTTCAGAAGCATTAGTAGTGAATTTAATGTCGAATACTCAATTACTATTTACATCAACCAATCTATTTATATTTTGAATTCGCAAAAAACAAAATCTTCACATTGAACAGAATCTCTTGATCCGAACTTTTGAAACAACACTAATATAATATTTGTAATACATGAACCAACACGTACACACGGCTACACATCAAGCTATACATTTCCAGATCTCGCATTGCATAGGATTTCCGTACAATGCGAGGTCAGCTTATACTGGAAATGTATAGCTTGATGTGTAGCCGTGTGTACCTACATAAGAAGTGAAACCGCCGCAAATAATTCAAGCAAACAATACTGAACTGCTAGCGGCTAGCGATAAAAAATACATCTACCATCGTAAGATAAAACAGCCGATCTATCCTGTAAAAATTTCACGTGACAACTTAGATGAGGAGTCAGCTGTCATTCCACCGGATGCTAAGGATTGACACTATTGACAGCTCACTTCAAGATTGACACTATTGACGAGCTTAAAGTGAGCTCACTTCAAGCTCACTTCACCGCTGTCATTTTTGCAGAATAGACGACAATCTGCGGCAGGTCTGTAACCTATCCTTCCATCCTTGTCTACAGAAAGTGGTGCGTGAGATGAACCGCCTGGGCATGATCGTGGATCTATCCCACGTGGGAGAGAACACCACCAGAGCCGCCATACGTGTCTCGCGGGCACCCGTAGTTTTCACTCACTCCTCGGTCTACAGCCTCTGCAACCATAAGCGGAATGTACCTGATGACATCATTCACTCACTGGTTTGTATCTGCACTTCACAGATTTTTTATTTTATTAAAGTTGGCTAGCTAGCTCCCACCGATACCAAGTGCGAATGCGGTGCTCCTTTCCAAACCATGCCAAGTCTCCAAAGTGTCCATAATACTGCACTTCTGAGGACCGCCACTAAAAAACGCCACGGATACCGCGATTGGTGTAGCCATTTACTGAGCCTAACTAATCCAACACAATAATATACATTTAAAGAAGAAGAATGTTATTGGATTGCAAACAAGCAACGGCTCACTGCCGCTTATGATCATCTGGTAATAGTAGAGGCATCGGAGATGCGTCGAATCTGAAATGTCTCGCTGACATACACCGGCACCCATGCTCTTCAACCGAACCGCTGCTTGACGGTAGATATAGAAAGTATGAATAACGTGTATTTGGACAATTTGTGAAACACAAATAAGTATGATGGCAGTATTTTCTCAGATGGACTCCTTCACAAAAAGCTACTGTATTAAAATTTTGAACTTACAGGTGTTAATAAAGTAATTGTTTGTTTGTAGAAAGAAAATGGCGGTATTATCATGGTAAACTTCTTCCCTGACTTCGTGAAATGCGCTCCCAATGCTACCATCTCTGACGTCGCTGGTAAGTTAATGAGCTCATGTAACAATTTTAATAAAATTATTAGGTTGTATTGATTCTAAAATAAGAAGGTGTTAGGGTAAACAAACATACTTTCATCGGATTATTCCGTTTAGGACAGATTCTGGTTTGGGCAGATTCTTGTTACGGCAGATTCTTTTTTTGGCAGATTCTTGATAAGACAGATTTTGTATAGTCATCTACAAGTATTATGTAAGAATTTTATACAAGAGTGTGCATTGATCGAAAAACTATTTGTTGCGGACATGGTCAGATCAGGAGCGATATCATGAGTGGTCTCTGTAATCTTAAATCATCTGAAAAATCCTCGTCTGATGGCGCGTGTATTCCCGTTCGTCCTACTGATTCGCGGGGAATAAAATTACTAAATTATTCCCGCTCGTCCCACTTACAAAATCGGTGGGACGTACGGGAATAAATTTAATATTATTTATTAAATTCCCGCTCATCCCACCAGTGGGACGACGGCAGTAAGACGAAGGGAATAAACGGGATGGCGGACGCGGTTAGTCTTGCCCAGATCAGATTAAAATCAAGCCATGTGTAGCGATCCGACCTGATTTCACCGCTCACATAGTATACAATAATTACACTGATTTGCCAAATAAAATTTACAAAAGTACTAGGAGATCAGGTTTTTGTAGGAGGTATAAGTAATGGTTTAAAAAGAACAGGCCTGGACGCGAAATCGGATGTAACAGATGAAGTACCTTTAAGGTTTTTAGTTTGTTGACTTTGACATATTCTTGATAAGACACTTTTGAAATTGTATAGTTTATGTTGGTCATGTTATTTCTGCCGTATAACGAACTGCCAAAAAAAGAATCTGCCGTAACAAGAATCTGCCCAAACCAGAATCTGTCCTAAACGGAATAACCCCTTTCATCGTCTTCTTTAATAAAACAGACGGTTAAATAATTATTACAATATATGCAATCACAATGGATCCCAGCCAGTCATTTTACTTTACAAACCCTGTGATAAATAATTATGTAAGTGTTTAAAATGATAAAACTACAGCAACCCCAAAACTACCCTCTAAACCAGTCAAGCCACCTACAAATAACACAGAAAATTAACTCATACGCGTACAATTTAAATAATCATCGCATTTAGACCGCAACACGCTATTACACGGCAAAACAAAGGTACCTCGGAATTGCCCATTAAACCCACAGTTGGGCAAAGATTCCCACAACTTAGTGGCGGGATCCTACTAAGTACTTAATCACGGACTATTGTAAGGATAATCATTAGTTCGAGGTTATTTGCTTTGCCGAAGATTAAACCGTCAGATTCTCAAAGGTAATAAGAGTCTCAATGCAATATTAGGACACGAACTGAAGCATGTGGCCAACAAGTCATTGCCATATCAATTATGAAATACTAATACGTAATAGAAACAGGTATTTAGAAAAAAAATTGTAGTGCAAAACCATAACATACGCAATATCGCCTGTAGATAATATAATTATCCACTAATGTAATCTGATCCACCTGCGGCTCCTGTTACTAACATGGTATTGCCAGAGGCTGCCGAGTTCATAGTATAAAACAATATCCATATTGGGGATTTATTAGAGTTTCAACGCTTTCATATACAGATTTCATTAATAATAATCATGATTCAAATACGATTTTGTATCCGATGTTAAAATTTTGTGTGATGCGCTTACCAACGAACAGCATTTAATTTTTATTAATAGATAAATATTTTGTTTCTTTGTTCATCAAATAGCTGAGAAAAAAAGTAAATAAAATAAACAAAAATGCTGATGATGAAAATGTTTTGTTACTAATGGAAAAAGTTAAAGCCTGAAAAAAGCCTTTATATTTTGCAACTACACTCGCGGTCAAATAATACGGGTCGATGACGGAAATCCCTGTAACTTGCAAATTAATAATGGTACGTGCATGAAACTAACTTTATTTTACAGAGAATTTGAATATCGTATGAAATAAAACCTTAAATGATCTACAACGTAATTAAAAAAGTTAAAATTTTAAAAACCTCCAATTTGGAAGTTTTCTCACTGTTGTTTCCAATCTATCAAATCAAACTGATAAAAGGCGGTAATTGTCGTCTTTCACCATCAATATTGAATTACTGTGATGTCGCTAACACCTGAAGAATGTACGCGTATCGTCACTATGTTAGAAGAAGGCAAAAGTCAGCGAATTACTGCAAGAACAATAGGCGTGTCACTTTTTATAGAGCAGCGAGTCGACCAACGTTTCCGAGAAACTGGGCAGAACATAAGAAGACCAGAAACCGGCAGACCGAGATGTACTACGGCTCGAGAGGATCGATTTATTGTTACGACCATGTTTCGAAATCGGCACCTCACGGCAGTTGATGTAACAAATCAACTTCAAGAGACCCGTAAAGACGACGTAATTGAGCAGACTGTAACGCGGCGGGTCCTTGAAGCTAATTTGACTCCACATATACCCACAAATCGTCCAAAACTTGTAAGGGAACATCGGGTAGCAAGATTACGTGACGCCCGTGAACACGCACAATGGTGAGACGAAGAATGGGCAAGAGACTGACACTGACGAATTCAGATTTATGTTGTATGCTCATGATGGGCGGCGAAGAGTCTACCAATGACCAAGGGGACGTTTTATTCCAGCTTGTTTTGAGGAAAAAGTGCCGTTTGGCGGGGGATGGGTCTAAACTTCTCTGGAACTGTATTAAGACAGAATTAATTTAAAATCCATAATCACATATAAGTTAACTAAGATTGAAACTGGCCTTAGTTTCCCGTCTCCGAGTAAACAAATCCGCGTACGGATGTGAGGTAAATATTGGATCAGATATATTATTACGTAGATGTGCCAGGAAGCAATATATTCCCGACATACGCTGATAATACTGCTTGCGTTGCATTCAGAGGCACGTTCTTAAAGCAAGAGCCAGCTGGGGAGGAGATACGAGTAGTAGCTTAGCATAACGAATCGAAATCATAGCCGAGACGTTAGCGTCACGTTCAATTGATAAAATTGTTTATTCTGTAAATACCGTTGTAATACTGTTGTGTTTTATCGGAATACTCTACACTCATATTAAAAAAATACGCTATAAATAGTGCCATCCACGAAGACGCGCCCCACTCCGCTCCGCTCCGTACTAAAGTACAGCTTACAGTACAGATAGCGGAGTGGGGCGCGTCTTCGTGGATGGTACTATCTGTAGATGAAGTCAACATTTCCGATCCCTGAGAAGAAATGGCGAAATGAAATTCATAGGGTTGTCTCATTTAAAGTCCAGACATAATCATGGTCAGATTAAACTCAAACCATTTAAGGGCGGGCAGCACCCAAAATGCCTGTCTTCAATTTGATTTTTCATGAAATTGATAAGACTTAGGTATAAAATAAAAATAGTATGAGTAACTACATGATATTTCCAAACTTTTTGTGGAACAGAAACACAAAATATTAAAATTCTCCCGATAAAAAAATATAGAAGTTACCTCTAATTTTCACGTATTTTTTTCGATTTGTACTTAATAATATGCTAATGAAGATTGAAATTCGAATTCTATAAACGCCAGACGAAAAGTTTCTGCTGGCGGGAAGGCATTGTGTTTTGTTTTTGTCGTGTTTAATGAGAGGGGTAGGTAAGGGTTGCGCGGGTGAAATATGATTTTTTGCTGTCTGAATTATGAGGGCGTCCTCATAATTCAAGTAAACCTAAACCAAATTATAGGCACTTATGAATTGTCAAGGGGTCGGGCAGTCAGAAAGATGAAGCTACTAGCTTTTGAATGGGCAACTAGCCCATTCTAGTAGGTTCCTATGAAGAAGAACGGACAAGAAACTCATGATCATGTCATTTGTGATCGTGTAGCTGAACTCGGAACATAAGGAGCTCAACGAATGAACTTTGATTACGACTAATTGAATGAAGAACTACCTGTACTCTGACATAATATATGAGTCAACAGGCTCCGATAAATTACGACCAACAAAACTGCCAAATATTGTTTCCCAGGTTTCGTCGGAATTTCAAAATATTCGATGTTAACAGCCCCTCACGACGCACTAGACACGAGTTTTCCTATAACGTAAACTTTTGAAAGGTTTCATTTCAATTTAAAAAATATTAACTCGAACTAACGCAATTAACAAGTGGAAGGGAACCCCACGTGTAAGTTGCAACATCATGATTAACTTATTATATTACTCTTATTGAAAGTGTTGGGATAAACTAAAAATATTTTCTAGTGCAATTCCTGTTCAGAATACTGCTTTTTTTTTGAGGATTCATCAAATTACTTCTCCCGCTCTGGGCGGAGCGGAAGGACGTCTCAGACTTTTAATTACTAAAACCCACCCGTGTTCCTTCAGTTGCCTGTTGCCAAGGGCCCCGGTATCCCTTTCGGACCCGCAAAATACTGCATGCTTTTGAATTCTTTCTTTAAATGTGGATTAAGGACTTTAATTACTTTTCAAAGTTGTGTGATGAATAGATGACTACGACAATGGATAGTAACAATGTAAATAACACGTACCACGTATCGTCACATAGTCGACAATGTTGTGAGATAGTACGTGAACGTCTACGATCGCATCTGGAACGAACCTACTTCCTCAAGGTCGTTTGAACCAGTTTACATAATCCAGATGCACATAATCACGTATTGACAGACTGTCTACCGATTACATTAGCATTATCCCATTGGTGTTAATTATTACTAGGAATAACATGCGGTCATTAAATTGATTGATAGTGTCGTTTCATTATGCATAGCTGTACAACGTGGCGCTTTCAGCAGCCACGTCAAGCGGCTTTATTGTGCCCGATTAAATTATTATGAATATAATGGTGCCAATACTCTTACGTGTGTTCATTGTCAATATCATAAACATAATCATAAAAGTCTTTATTTAACAATCTTAGATGAACACAACATTTATCACAAGTTTAGTTTATTATCTGACACCAGTACGTGAAGATTGTCTTGATTTCAAGCATAGGCCTCCCCTAGAGCTTGCCACACTGTGCGGTTCTGTGCTTGACTTCTCCAAGTAATACCCGCTATTCTTAGCATTATCATTATACGTCAGTTTAAATAATTATGTATGATGAATGATCTAAACTGTGTGAAACATGATGACAAACGTCTGTCGGGTCAGCTAGTAAGTAATGAAAACCAACAAATTCTACTAAAAACCCGACTGTAAAAACACATAACTGATGAAAAGAGAAAAACAAGCATTATAATCTATAGAATTTTGGTGTCGCAGGCCACAAACCAATAAACCTGAAATAACCAATACCCAAAAAAACAATTAATTTGCATATATTTTTAAAACCCTTCATTTTGATATCCTATTCGATAGGTTTTAGGTACTTTTTTTGAATACATCCATTTTCGCGCCAATATTTGCCATTTAGATTTTTTTATAATTTTATAAATCGAAATCGGTTCCGCCGTTTAGTAGTTACGAGGGAACATAGAGGCGGACATAATATACAAATATATACATACTGGTCAAACACATATAACCCTCCGTTTTTGGCTTCGCCGCAGTCGGGTGAAAAGATACCAATATAAGTACCATCCGATCATTCAGTAATCTCCAAAAGTTTGGGCATATCAATCAATCAAAAGTCATTTATTCAAACTAGGCTGAGAATCAGCACTTTTCGAACGTCAAAATCACATTAGACAGTCCCCCAAAAACGCCCACCCTTCACCACTTCCTAGTGCTTTAGCTGGGAAGAAGAAGTGGCGCAACAAACTCCCCAGCAGCACAGCTGTCTGTTCAGTTAGAAAAAATTGATTCTATACAAAAGTATGCAAAATCATTTACATTATGCAACACAAAACATAAATCTAATTATTAGCCATATGTCAGCTAGCACACGCTAATATACCAACCAAAAAAAAACGAGAAATATATGTACTCAAGCAGAAATAAAAAGTAAATGTAAACATAAATTAACTAAATAAAAGCCTCCAGGCACAAAGGGCGTGCCCACCTACATATAGCTATTTTTAGATGTAACTGGAAGTTATAAATGACCATTGAAGGACTAGGACTATTGAAGTAAAATAAATAATATTTATCAATTTTCGAGGTCGCTAGCTAACCACATATTGCAATACAACTCATATAGTAAACATTGTAATGAGTAGATTATGTCAGTAATAAATTAAATAAGAAAAACATTAAAAATAAGTTAATTATACAGTCAAATAAAAAGAAATACATATATGAACTCATATAATATGTATTTTTTTTAATAATAATATATAATACGCAGATACATCATTGTGCGTATATACGTCATGTATAATGTGTATAAATGTATATAGCCCGCGTCTGCACGATATGTAGGGAAATCTCTTATGATTTATTTAACCGGTCGCGTCTACTGAAGCCGGAACTTACTGCTACATCATATATATACGATCTTTATAACGAAAGAATGGTAGTCTGTTTGTTATTCCAAATCTTGAAGTTGCTCATTGAGTTGGGTCAGTTGTTCTTTTACAAATCATACATTCTTCATACAAAACTATGGCCTACTACACAAACATTTCTGCGTGTGTCCAATTTATTACCTTTAATGAGAACACATCAGATGTATAAAACAATAAGGTTTAGAGGCGAAAAAAGGTTTTGTAAATTGTAATAGTTTGGTGCGGAGCCCGGTTGACGGACGTCTGACAAACAACGTCATATAAGGTGCCCGTCGTCTGTTTGTCACACGGCTTCTAGAACCTTCTAGAAACTGTGTCCTTATGAGATGAACGGATTGTGGCGGGAACGGTTAGAAATAAGTTCTAATCTATCTACGTATAATGAAATTGAAATTAAGAGAAATTAAGTAAGTTTACAATCTACATAAAAACTAAACTATTTTAGTGTCTCCCGCGACAATAGTCCCGACTCTGTATATTTTGGGTGTTGAGACCTAAACTACAAACGGAGTAGGTATGTAGGGAAGTTTTATAAAAATGTGACTGTTGTATTGTGGTATCTTACGACTTCCACGCAAACGCAGTCGCAGACAATAGCTACCCCAATAAAAAAACCATAAAACATAGAATCCAAGTCCATGTGTGGCATTTTTACACTGGTTTCATATTTAAAAAACACAAAAGATACCGCGTTTAGGTACTTTTTTTCTTTTATAAAAAATCACGTTATTTTGACATAAAAAGTTATAAAATAACATTAGAAATAAAAAATTATAGCTTATACTACCTGAGCTACTTATTTTTTTGTTAAAAAAAAATCGCAAGCAAAGCCATAGTATCAGCTAGGGGGTGATGTTTATGCTGCGACTGATTTATTAGCATCATCCCAATCGGACCGAGACGGAATACAAACTTCCGACATCTTTGCAAGTTCTGGATCAGCGGCCAACGAACGTGCTTGATATTCATAATATACATTACGAGATACATGTCTCGATTGGACGTTAGAAAATTAGCTAATTACCTAATGGCAAGTAAAAACCCGAGCAATAACTTTAGATTAGTAATGTTTCATTTAAACAGAGCTATTAATTTGCCTGTTGAATGCAATTAAAAGTTGAAGCAATAATTAAAGTCCACGGTGTTTAGATCACGGAACTTTTAATTTGCTTTCACTTATTGTATTCAATCTGCCTAGCCTTTTCCCAACTATGTTGGGGTCGGCTTCCAGTCTAACCGGATTAAGCTACTGAATACCAGTATTCGGGTTCACGTCAATAAAGCAACCACCCTGTATTTTATTAAGGTTCTTGTCTTTTAGAGTTCCTTATTAAAATATGTTACATCATTTTTACTACAGAAGAAGTGTTTCTTCATCTTTTATCATCGGACACTGCTGAGTTGTTTTATCGTAACCCATTCACTGACACCTGTTTCAGTTATATATTACACATATACTATAAAAACGGCCGGGACTCACACGCGACACTATAAACCGCTTTCTTTACGAACGGCACCTGAGTCACGCGTGGCTGGCGGTATTGTGCCACGGAACCGGCCAGACGGCGGCTCGTCCGGTACAAACTTGAAACTATTGCTTTTATACAGGCCGACTTACGCGATCCGTCACCGGATATGATCCATTTTGAGACAGAAACCGGCTGTTTTTGGTTTACAATACGAGTTTGTGTTTAAGTTTGCAAAATCCATTGAATTTTCAAACTTTTTCGAACTTTCAGGGAGTATTATTTTCCCTTTTTTGTTGGTAAACTAACAACGTTGTACTGCTTGACTTGCAAATTACACCATAATTGACATGAGGGGAAAAAACGTGCCTACCTGCCCGGTTATCTACTTCCAACCAAGGAAAATGTTGCGGAATGCTTTTTCCAACTTTTCAACATCAAGATTTACGCATGCGCGTTTCCGAAGCCTTAAAGCGTCCTTTTACGTATAAAATCAGTCGCGGACACAACAGCCATCATTCTGTATCGGTCGTCTGGCAGTCGCTGAAGCTAATTATTATCTCCAAGTCAATATACGCTAACAAGTCATTATAAATAAACTAGTCACAAGTCTCATCGCAGAGGTGTGTCTGTGCAGTTGACTGCTGAGAGTCCTGCCTGTATTGTTCATCTGTCAGAGCCCAAGGTTTTATTAACAACGATTGCCGACACTACTCAAGCTCGTTCCTTCATCATCAACAACTTCGTATCTCTTCAAAAACTAAAACAACGGACAGTTATCTTCAAAACCATCATCGTATTTAAAAGCTAGGAATGTATGCTGTATGCATTTGCCATTATTATTCTATGTAACAACTTTGCCGTTTTAATGGTAAGCTTTCTTTTAGTTCAATATTTTTGATTGTATATCCGTCCAACTTCAATTAAAAGCATTTCAGCTGCAAAGAATGTTGAATTTGCATAGTTTGTTTGCCAATTTAAACTGTTTGTTTGTTCGCAGAACACTTCCACTACATCAAGCGTATGATTGGCGCTGACTACGTCGGCATCGGTGGAGACTTCGATGGCGTGAACAGGTGAACTTACCTTATTGATGACCTTTACTCTCACTAGTATTTCATAACTAATTCTCCCTTCGAGTCTCCTTTCTTGTATATCAATATCTATTAAAATTGTTAGGAAACTTCTTTCTTCTTCTGCTGTCTACCGCCCTTGCCCATATTACTTGGGGTCCGCGCATAATTACTCTTTCTCCCATTCTCTCCTATTTTCTGTCACGTTATCATTCACTTACTACTCCTTAATAATCCTGAATGCCTTGTGAGAGAGATGTCTTTCTCTTCTCCGTTATCCATCGTCATTTAAATTCATCACGCTATTTGTCACACGACTTCTTCCTCCTCTCCCTACCGTAGGAAGCTTCCAATAGCTTTTATTTAAACCGAAAATAGGTTTTAACTATGTCATACATTATGATTTGGCCATTTGCAATCTTGCTTGACTGCAAATAGCCAAACGAAAATTTTTCGCTAGAGAAATTCATGCTGACGAAATTCACTACGTTAATATTTAAATGTAAAATGCCAGCACACTGCTTCAGCCAGTTCCTCCATTACACGACAAATGTACATTTCTTACGTATCTTTCCAAAATATTAGATCAAACCAAATAAAATACTATGTTATTTATAATTATGGATACTATGGACATGAATTCCCATTATGAGCCTATATCGCCAGGAGTCCACAAAGGCCTCTTCAACCGTATGCTATTTAACTCTCACCGTGGTTACTCCTATCCATCTGCTACCAGCCACCCTGCGAAGATCGTCAATCCCCCTA
The DNA here is from genome assembly GCA_947363905.1 of Lithophane semibrunnea. Classification (NCBI taxonomy): domain Eukaryota; kingdom Metazoa; phylum Arthropoda; class Insecta; order Lepidoptera; family Noctuidae; genus Lithophane; species Lithophane semibrunnea. The sequence goes on along the minus strand of OX376186.1, from coordinate 1,236,632 downwards.
GCCTGTGTCGTGGGTGTCCTATTTAACTTCCCATTACCTTTTTATGGTTACACATTTAAAAACATGAGGTCTTGGGCTCGATTCAGGCAAAGTTTTATTAGGTTTTCCATCAGATATTTCTCCGTAGCAGTCCAAAGTCTGGATTTATTCTCGGTTGATGGTAATAGGCTGGCCCCCTACTACATGGAACTTAAACATAACTGGCGAAATGTCTGTACTATTAGGTGCACCTCTACTGAACTGTTTGGGGACTACAGGCGTGATTTTGTGTATATTTATATAATAAAATAACCTCAAAATTCAACCTCCAGGGTACCCCGTGGATTAGAGGACGTGTCCAGATACCCGGAACTGTTTGCTGAACTGCTTCGTTCCGGCCAGTGGAATGTGCAGGAGCTCAAGAACCTCGCTGGGCTTAACATGCTGCGCGTAATGCGCCAAGTTGAAAAGGTGGGTCTCCAAGGTTACTTGTTCCTTACACTTTACCACACAACCCAAAAACAAGTTGTGAAGAAAATTTTCCTACAATGTATACCTTTATTTTTATGTGTAAAGATTTGACTGATTGTGGCTCAAATCTCAAGTACATGGATCAGTTTCACATTATGATTAATCTTGTTATTTTGATCAACCAATCAAAAAGATCTAAATACTTACTGCATAAATATTTTTGACATAGAGAATAACTAATAGCGGATATCCGATAGTGTCAAAACATGATATTAGTTACCGAAAGGGAACTAAAGTGCCGACGATGTAGCGAAAATTATTAGTGTTCGTAAATTATTGGCTTTGGTCGGATTACATAGAAGGAGCAGGCGCTAGCGGACTAAATACATTAGAAGCACTAAATATTGATAAATAAAATATGAATTTGAATGACTTATTCTATATTAGACTTACGTAAAAGTATTATTAACACAGATAAAGGAAAAGACCTTGACAGACGACACAAAATAATTCATAACATGCTGATGATAAAAATCAAAAAAACAATACATAATTCCTAATATTTTTTTTTAATTATAGGAATTTAGTCATATTATTTGCCAAATTAGAACAAAAGTATTTTCAATTAGTGACTTTGCTAGCGTTACTAGCATGCAGCGGTGTTACCTGTCGCTGTAATAATTCAACTTTGCAGAATTCACTGATGACTATTAACAAAATAACAACCAAGATCTTCCCTTTCAATTATTTCGATCTCCAAACTGTTCATGTCAAGCTATGTGCTATACTGCTTCCATGTCAATAGTTTTTAATCTGATCCAGCAGAATATTCACTCAAACCCGACGGTTACGGTGAATATTCTGCATAGCTTCCAATTTAGTGCAGCGAGACCTCACTACGTACAATAGCTACAAGTCCGCCCCATGTTCTGTATACAGATCCGGTTTATCACAATGATGCAGAAAACAAGACTTGGGCAAACTAAGCTGCTTCTCTCCTGTCTCAAGGCGCACTACTAACGAGGCATAAATCATGTTTATTTGCGCAGGTCCGTGATGAGATGCGCACAAACGGCATAGAGCCCGAGGAGCACCCTGACTCGCCCAACGACAACGGAAATTGCACCAGCAACGCGTTCTACACCGAATACGTGTAGGTAGCCCCTAACTCGAAACACGCGACTGCTGATTTGAACTTTATTTCTATATTGTTAGGGTGTGTATTTGAATGAAATAGTCACACGTCAATCAAACGGGACTGGTTTCGACATATAGGACAAGGGACGAGATATTTTAAAAGAATCATTGAATAGTGTTGCCTTTAATTCTTAAGTTATCCTGTTAATTTCAACTCTTTGAGTCGAAATTATATAATTATGTAAAGTGATATTATTTTAACGGCAGAGATAAGGAAAACAACCTACTTTATCAATGATTGAGACTATCATCTATGGTGTTATTTCAACAGAATTATGACCGACACAAATTACGTGTTATCGTCGCTATTCTGCAGCGACAGCCTCCCGGTACACCTCCCAATCTGCCATCAAGAGGACCAAAGCGACACCATGTACTACTACATGAAATACTTGCTCTGCATGTACAACATACCAATATGTTTGTATCTCCTTTGGATCTATCAATTCCTGCGTTTTGTCGCCGCAAGTTGGTAGTACTCTCAAAATATCTATGTGATAACTGCCTCTGAAATTCTTTTTTAAAGTATCATAATCAGCGCCAATTCAAACCCCAAAATAATTCAATAGCTCACACTGAATCTAATTAGTATTCCCGACGCGAGAGTTAAAATCATATGCATATCATTAACACATTTTACGTCGACTACTATCTGCACTATACAGTCTGCAACGAGCCACGAGTCGCAGAGCTCAGGAGCACGGTTCGTCAAATCAAACTAATTAAGGGCTCTAAAATGCTCGATCAATGCACATAAACTTATCTATTTTGAATAAACCCAACCAATATCAAGTGGCCACATACTCTAAAATTCTGTTTGCACAATAAACAAAAATACATCGACAATATATCCCGGGATCACGTTTGGTAAACCCGATACTAGTATGCACTACAATTACAGTAGTCTCGACTGGATAGCACAACTCTAGGACAATTTTATTATAATTATGGAAACTCGAGGCGCGACTGAAATTGGCTAGTGTCTCGTTTTCAGGTCCCGTTTGATGCGTCACTGTAAATATTTGAACGTCTGTTCAAATTTATTGACAAAATTATGGTTGCTGGGAAATGGCCGAAATAATAATTTTCGGTCGAAATATAGAAATGTATATTGAATGGGCAGTCGCGTCCAGCGATACCGTCAGCGGACCGTGACTTCAATCCGACAGTTTGATTCCAATTGATGCGTGTTTAACATGATAAATGACTGTGTACCAATAAGCGACGCTCCACACTTTGTTCAGTTGTTCCATAGAGTCGATGCTTTGCAGAATTCAATTTTGTATAACAACATAAAATTGAAATCAAAACAATGCATGCATATTTTGCTAATTAAAACCGAAAGCATTTCGAAACCTCAAATAATAGAACGTGTCTAATTAATTAACTAACTATTGTTTATCAAAACTATTTGTTACCTTATCAACAAAACAGTTTAGCATATTTGAACAAAATAATTACTTTGTATAATAATTAAGGCCGCATATATTCATAAATTAATTTATTGTAATCCAATTTCATGCATGAACAAATAATGCTATAACCGAACAAGTGTGGAGAGACTTTAACCGATGACGTAATTGCGTCGATATGTGTCTGTTTAGTTATTATTCAAGATAGCTACTGTCATATTTCATAAGCGTTGGGAATTGGTATGGAAATGGAACATCAGCCTCATTTAGCATGAACAATGTCTTGCTCATTATGTCAATGAACAGTACAATCAAAGACCGAGCTCAACAATGCAATTTCAAATATATTACAATCTGTTAAATGACGCGCACAACGAGCTCCAGAAAGTTTTGAACAAGAGAGCTCCAGCTCACAGCTCACAGTTCAGAGTTCATAAATTCATCGGAGCAGAGTTCTGAACTCAGAGAAAGATCTCTTTATTATGGCAGCTGCGACGTTTAAGACAATTAAGTGAATTAACTGCATATAAGACCTAACTGCTTGCATTCAAGCGGGTTTTACATTTTTATTTTCAAACTTTAATCCACAGAGTAAAAAATGAAGCCGCTGTTCAATATTGAGGAACATTTTAATATGTTCTCTGAACTGAACGGTTTGTTTTTTCTGCATAATATTTATTGGTATTAATTTGCATTTAAGCTTGTATCAATATGAATACAGACTTCGGTCCATTTTTAAGTATAGCCTCAGTAATTTCACCAGATCTATTTTAGTAAGCCGTCGACGTTTTCCAATTTCAGTGGATTTAATTATTCGAAATCATAGCAATCGGTAAGCGAGAGGCAATTTAGTAGTGTAGTAGTAATGAATTATGTTCAACGATTTATTTAATTAAACTTAGCGTAGGTAGTTTATGTGCAACATTTAGGCAGATTTGGTTATTTCCAACACAATGTTGGTTAGGGTTGGACATTGCTATTAGTTAGGTTAATCCGAGCGAAAGTATCGTGTTTGTGTCTATTGCAATTTGTTCTAAAATCAATAACAGCCATTTAGCTCCTCTATATATTGGATGCAGTAGTTTGTGGTCACTATGATTTCAATCAGCCATCGATTGTATTCGCTGCACTATTAAGTAAACTGTTTCCAACACCAATCACAGTTTTTAATGGAATCTAATGATAAAAGTTTAAAGCTGAGAACGTAACTTTGTCTTCGGCGACAAGTTTACTGCTGCAATATCAGTCGCTGCCAAATAAGTTCGCGCAAGGTTTAACAAGCTCGCGAGATTTTGTTATATCCATTACCGCTGTGGCTGCCATCTTTGGATTCTAGCAGAACCAATATACCTGTCATTATTCAACATCCTTGTGGAGATGTCAGGTTTGAAACATCGACAGCACTTGTGAGATATGACGGTAGTTTATATGTCGTAACTTTTAGATAATCAAAATATATGTAATAAATGTTGTAGCTGCATGGTAGGTGTATCATTGTGAACTGTGCACTTCTTCCTTCTTTACAACCGAGTAGATTGCGTTCACATATCAAACACTCCTTACAGCTCCACTCTTTCTGATAATACGACTTCTGTTTCTCTTTCGTTCTCACTCTCTTTTCCCAAGGTGGCATTATCAGGAGAGTATTAGATAGAGAACTCAAAATTGGAATTAAATGGAAGGCTCTAGTGCGAGAGAAAGTAAAATTAACTGGGTAAATAGAGAAAAAATAACAAAAATATTTTATTTTACTATTGTAATTTAAAATAAAAAAATAAAAGGTTCGATCTAGGGACGTAGGTAGAGAATAAATTTGTAAAAAAGACGTTATACTAAATTAAAAACATTGTTTGAAAGTTATGATATTTGGATTCCTATTGTTTGATGTTAAATTACATGTAAGGAATTGAAAGCTATTTGTATGAATATGGAAACATACGGATTGGCGTTTATATCATGTTTTTGACGCCGTATGTTTTCACCAGGGGTTCGTTAAACTTCACTGCTTGTTAGTCATTTTTGTGGTTAATCTATTATACCGTTATTAATATAAGTTAACATCTTTTTACATGTATTGTATGTGAAAATATTATGTCGTTATGTTACTTTATTTTCTACTTAAATCGGACTAGAGTAAACGAGGCTTTAACTGAAGCGAGTAATGAGCGAAGTGAGCATTAGGCAAACACCACAAGTATTGTGTGATGATACCATCTTCCGCTATGTTGACTTCGTTCATCATTTGGCTTTCAAGTTTGCAAGCATTAAATGCGAGCGGAGCTGAGCTGAGCTAAGAATGAGAGCAATGCCTCGAGTCGCCGGACAGGACCGGCCCACCGGCCTGTCCGGCGCTGTCCGACTATGTAAGCTAAAAGCTAGTATACAATGTAGCGTAAGGTCTAAACTTGTGATGGAGATCGTTGTGCCAAAATGACCTAAACTTTTTATAACTTCTTATACAGTTTGATATTAAAACTGTTACTTACACTTTTCTTTTTATAATTTTGTACTAAAAGGCTTTCAATGCCTCGAGGAGGAGAAATGAAAATGTATGTAACCCGTAATTTCAGTTTTGTCATACAGACAATAATACCATCCACTTTAAAAAATGAAATGCTGTGAATTTCTTAATGTATATTTAAATATAACTGTAATATATGATGTGAAAGAACGACTATTTCTTATAAATTGTGACTGAACGATTTTTGAACCTATACTCAACTATAAACTAAGGATTTTCTTCTAAAATCTGGCTGTTGTTTTGTGGTTCTTTTGTCTGTTTTACGTACAAACATGTAATTTCCGTCGAGCGCACTGTCGGTTTAAAAAGTCTATTTACTACTGTTGTACGCAGGGTTGATACTACAGGAAACTTGCGAAGTACTGTTATGACAATGTACGTTTCACAAAGCCGGGAGTAGCCGCCATGTGACGCGGGTGAGACATCGTGACCGCAACGTTTGGTCACAGTGCGGCCTCACCCGTCGAAGCGAGATATAATTTTCATTCTGCATTTAATTTGGGCATTAAAGAAAACCATTCAACGGTGTATTAAGCTTTAAAGGGGTTCAATTTAATATCGAAGTAAGTACTTAAACTTTTGCTTGCTATGTCGTAACAATCTAACGAATAATACATTATTTAACTTTAATGTCACCAAAAATGTATGAATAGTTACGACTTCAGAGGCTGAGCACCTTATTTAATGCCCATTACCCCAAATGATGAGCTTGAAACCGAATTTCCGACGTGTGCGCTTGTGCCGAGTTGTGTGGCGCGTTGCTGCGTAGGTTCAGCTCATGATAACGTTATCACTGATCCTCACTTCACTATAACTTCGTTCCTCCGAAGGTTATATTTCTTCGGAGGGCCTGTCACTCACCTCACTGTCTTCCCCGTCTAGCAAAGCGCCAGGCAACTGTATACTGGACTATTTATATATTTATTACACTTGGTAACCAATAAACACGTTTGCTGTAATGTATTACTGTTTGTTTTAATTACCCTTCCAAATTGCTTTTTTTTTTTTTTTTTTTTTTTATTTATTCCAAAATCTGTATTCACAATAACATACCTAAAGTCTGCCAAACTGCATAACAGTTTGTCGGCAGTTGTTCTCGTATAACAATGGATTACAAATTTTGAGTTTTGAAAATTACTGTGCTAATAATCACTTAATGCTAAGTAAACTATACAATAATATTTTTACTATGGACACAATGAGAGATAGTGTTTTTGAAGAATTCTTTTAAGTTGGTCCTTGGACTTGACATGCGATATCAGTTTTGAGGGTAGCTCATTCACTAATGTTGGTACTATGTACCTTCTTGTGCGCTTACCAAAGTAATTTGTTACTTTTGGAACAGCAAGTGTCTTCTTCTTAGATAAACGGGTTGGGTACATATGCCTACGTTCCACCTTGTGGTATTGATTATCGAATTGTTCAGTCAAGATATTTAACTTACTTTTAAGATGGATCGGAAGTACTTTACAAATTGAGAATAGTTTTTTATAATTATTATTTAATTTTTTCTTTGTATTTTTATCTATAAGTAGTTTTAGTAACCTTATCTGTAAGATGTTGATTTTATTTAAGTGTGTGGGGAACGCAAGACCATTTCCACCCAAGCCATAACCAATAATTGAGTCAGCTAGTGCGTAATATAAGGCATACAGTACTTTCCTGCTGACAACATATTTTAGATTTTTCAATTTACCCAAAATTGAACGTAGCCTATTGCAAACGTTATTAACATGTAGATTCCATGAGAATGTATTATCTATTACAAGTCCTAGGTATTTATAAGAGGTAACTGTTTCTAAATATACACACTGACAAAATTGCTTGTTGCTATGCAGACATTCGTACGAATGACCTTTAACTTGCACTAGTAATAAGCCATTTTTATTTTTATGGTACGGCGAGTGAATAAGCATGCACTTCGTTTTACTTATATTTATTATAATGCCATTATCATGTGCCCACTGAACCACATTCTCAAAATCGTTTTGCATTGCTTGCTGTATGAGATCGATATTATTATCACTAAAAACCAGGCAGGTATCATCAGCGTACATAAATGCCTTACATTTTTTCAATACATTAGACATGCAATTGACGTGCATTATGTATCCTAATGGGCCACATACTGAACCGGTCGGAACTCCGAATTTAATGTCGCCCCGTACACTTTCTGTCCCACTGACACAGACTCTGAGTGATCAGTTCTCTAGGTACTTGCTAAACCATGCGTTCATGGGGCCCCTTATGCCACATTCATTCATAGCCTGCAACAACCCGTCGTGGTCCAATGTATCAAAAGCTTTTTTAAAGTCTATAAATATAACCATAACTATATTTTTTTCATCAAGACGATTATTGACTTCGTCTGTGAATTTCTCTAGCGCAGTTGCAGTGCTTCTATTGACTCTAAAACCGTGTTGGACATCGTTTAAAATACTATTATTTTCCAAAAACTAGTTAGTTGTTTAACTATAATTTTTTCGACTATTTTATTTACCGAATTTAGGATTGCTATAGGTCTATAATTTCCATAATCTTGATGAGATCCCTGTTTATATATTGGCCTGACAATGGACTTTTTGAGTTCATCCGGATATTGAGAGTTTTTAACACTAATATTAATAAAATAAGCTATCACTGGACTAATTTGTTCTTTTATTTGTTTTAGATCCTTAATTCTAATACCATCTGACCCCGGCGACTTGTTGCAGTCTAGTTTCTCTATAACAGTTTTTACATCTTTGGGTAGCACTTTTTTAAATCGGAATTATAAAACTAGAGTTTGAATCAAAGAACAAAAGATATTCGTTTGTTTGGACTCAAACGTACTAGGTAATTTGTGTGAGTCTGGCGTAGGTTTACGCTTCAAAAAGATCGCCCGAAGATAGCAAAACCATAATGAAAAATAAGCTAGCATACAAACAACAGGCCCTTTGTCCGACCGCCAACACACAAAGATAATAAATATCTGTTCGTAACAACACATTAAAAAAAACTCTTTTATGAATGCATCCGGTTCACAGGAAGCTTATCACCACCAATGACACGTGGTCAGGACCACAGCCTGACATGACACGTGGTCAGGACCACAGCCTGACATTTATTCACTAAATTGAACAGCGTGTTGAAGTAATTTCACGCTCAAGTTAAATTATACATACTAAATGAAATGCATTTCACAGAGTTAACCCTAATAACGTTTGCCGCGTTTTAAATCAAAGATAACATAAAAATGTTTTGAATCTATACTAAAGCCTTTGCCAAATAATTATAATCAGTCTGAGGTTTATAAATAAGTATCTATACAGGCTGTAAGGGTAAACACTCTTGTCATTCAAATCATGGGTAGTTGACTTAAATATAAAAATAAATGACCGAACACAACAAAAAAAAAACGTCATTTTCATTAAAAGATTTTAAAAAGTTTCTATCCGACACCGTGCTCTCTAGCGAAACAGCTGACTGACTGAGGGAGGGGTCGCGCTCGCGGCCGGTCAGGTCACATCCCGCATCCCCCGCCCGTGTTGAGACGCAAGTTCGTTGCCCTAGCGCATAGGGCAACGAACTTGCGTCTCTTGTGGTAAAATGTCGATTTAAAAAAAAGAAAAAAAAAGTTGCAATTTTCCATTGATTTTACGTTCTATAAATGAAACCAAACCACTGGTTGCAAGGATAATGGTGTTTACCCTAACACCCTGTAGATACCTATTCAATTAAGAGCAACCACAGATCCTTTAAAAACACTCGACCATACCAATCGACCTACTGAAAAATCATAATTATAGTGCGCTATAGGTATTTGGACATAAAATGCGCCATGTGAGTCAGTTAAAACTCATAATTATAGTGCGCTATAGGTATTTGGACATAAAATGCGCCATGTGAGTCAGTTAAAACTCATAATTATAGTGCGCTATAGGTATTTGGACATAAAATGCGCCATGTGAGTCAGTTAAAACTCATAATTATAGTGCGCTATAGGTATTTGGACATAAAATGCGCCATGTGAGTCAGTTAAAACTCATAATTATAGTGCGCTATAGGTATTTGGACATAAAATGCGCCGTGTGAGTCAGTTAAAACTCATAATTATAGTGCGCTATAGGTATTTAGACATAAAATGCGCCATATGAGTCAGTTAAAACTCATAATTATAGTGCGCTATAGGTATTTGGACATAAAATGCGCCATGTGAGTCAGTTAAAACTCATAATTATAGCGCGCTATAGGTATTTGGACATAAAATGCGCCATGTGAGTCAGTTAAAACTCATAATTATAGTGCGCTATAGGTATTTGGACATAAAATGCGCCATGGGAGTCAGTTAAAACTCATAATTATAGTGCGCTATAGGTATTTGGACATAAAATGCGCCATGTGAGTCAGTTAAAACTCATAATTATAGTGCGCTATAGGTATTTGGACATAAAATGCGCCATGTGAGTCAGTTAAAACCACAGAACATAACGTTATGTGGTAACAATTCACAACTTTCTAACAAAAACAGAAAAGCGCGGCCGCACAATTTTGCCTGCGTTCAGCCACGGTTAGTACACAAGGAGCCACCAAAGCTTGTGTTGAAAAACAAATGGTCCAACCGCAACACACTCACACATTCATCGACCAATTTGTTATTCGAAGAGGATAAATGTTTAAATAATTGGCGAACAACTAGTGTTATAACAGGCCCATGGGACATTTCAGATTTGCCTCTGGAGTAGCAACGCATCTACGATGTCTCTGGTACTGCAGCTGTCAATAGACGGCAGTTAATACTTACCATCAGATCGGCCACAGGTTTGTTTTCCATCCACCGCCTGGCCGCCGCGCCTGGCTGGGTTCGAATCCACGACCTTACAACTCGTAAGTCGGGCTCGTTACCACTGGACCACCACTGCTCCCCGACTAACGAACGCAACGCTCAACGAATCACAAATGCAACTACCCTTAATCGATTCCAATATGATCACATTACGCGCACAAACAAATTGACGAATTTATCGACTCTTCAGTCAAATTAAATATTCGAATGCGATCAGTGTTTTATTTAATTGTTTACATCATGCTGTGTTGGCTGAGGCAATTTGTTTACATATTATTACTGATTAAAATCATGCGAGCTGAATTAAGTAATCGTATCAGTATTCAACGTTTAAATATGTATAACAGTTTTAATTACACAGTGTGATAACATTCGGTAGACCTGAAGAGGTTCCCCTGTTATTTTCCAATTTCATGGGTTTTCAAGTTCTACTGACCAAAGGCACATTCGCAATAAATTCCTGCATAAATGTCCGTGTCCAAGCAAATGCTTATTCTCATTCTCAATTTACTCACCAAACAGAACTAACTACGCAATGAAAACCGATGGCAAAATGAGATTATTCACGATCGAATAAGCCGTTACATTTTACAAAATCACGCTGCTATGCGATATTAGAATAACATTGCGCTGGGTAATAGAATCACACTTCCATCGCGTTGGGAGACGGTGGTCACAGCAATCAATCGTCTAATTTGACAGCTCTCCAAGGAGATAGGCGGACTGCATTACACTGCAAAATCGCTATGAAAACTTGGTTATGTATACTTCAAGCATATGATATGCATTGTAGCCATACATCACAAAGCATTAAAATAGCCTCCACGAGTAGGTATAATATTTAAATGAACGTCTGACTTGGCTTAGGCAGGTAAACAGCCAGCTACCACCAACTGATGGCTAATATTTTCCTCACGGCATGAGTTAGTCTCGTGCAGCTCGTGCCGTACGAGAGAACCTCGCCGCCGCCGCGCCGTCGCAATCTGCGGTTTCCATCCATTACCATTTCGTAATGGATGGAAACCTGATTGTTTGACTGATTGCTTGACTGAATCCTTTCATTATTGTAAGATTGATAGCGCGCCTGTAAGAAAATCTTTCTAAAATATCTGCTAATTACATCTCTATCTTGTCAATATCACTTTCGCAAACTCGAAAAAAACATGGACGCCGTGACGTCACTCACGCACACTCTGATATCACTCGTCACACCGTCTTGTCTTGTATGTGTGTGTGTGTAATCAGATGACTCAGCACTATTACGAGGGGTTGTATACGACCCCAATTATTTATTCCTCGTCTTTTGTTTCAGGAAATTTTATCGAAAAAGGGAGAGACATTTAAATTTTACACGATATCAATACACTTTATGTTAGCACCATTAAAAAACCTTTTAATAGTTGGTTCCTCTAAAACTACTAGTTATCAGTAAATGTTCTTTCACGAAATGTCGAATTAAAAGTTAAAACCTATCTTTACAAAATTAGTAGATACCCCAATGAACACTTCAGTAACTTGCGTAGGACGATGCTCGGCTTCATATTTAAAATTTAATAGAAAATATCATTAGCAGAAGTATTTTAAATATAAGAATAATTATTATTTACTATTATATTATTAATCATTGATCGGTGTTCAGGGCTCCTGAGAGAGGAACCTCCTAACTATACGCGCGTACTGCTTTCTGAATCAAGCCCTTGATTCAGCTGCCTAACGAGAGCCTCCTCCAGTGTTGCTCGAGGCTCTTGGCTATTATACCATAATATTGGCCGTCACGACTGGCAGGTCAAGATAATCTGCATATCTTTTTCTGCTTTCACGAGGTTCTCGTCATAATTAACAATGATTGTTGATAAATATAGCGGGACTGCTATATTTATAAACAATCATTGTTAATTAATTTATATTTATAAGATACAGTATTAAAATACAATAAAATACTAATGTATTTTTTATAATAGTTTTGTCAGGACTAAATTTATGTACCACGTAAAGGAAAAACGAATACAATTTAAAAGCGTAGGCGCACCGTAGACGCAAGTACAGAGACGTAGCGGTCGTAGCTCGTTGTGAGCTACGCCGTAGCACGTAGCGCGCTACGAACTCTTTTGTGATAATTATTATCTACTTACGCTCTCGTAATAATGAACATGTTTTGTAATTTTTTCGTCGGCGAAAGTAAGTGCAGCGGAGATAAGTAGGCAGGCAGAGCAGTAATGATTATGTTATCTAGCTACTTGGTTACTATTCTATTCATATTTGTATTGCTGTTTGAAGTAATGATTTCGTAAAGTACATAATTATTATTTTTTATAAGTCTTGTGCAATGTACAGATTACGCAAAATTCGAAACCGATTTTACCTTTTTTTTTCCTCTTGACCTCGATCTCGCCTGATGGAAAGAGATGGACGAGGTCTATGATGGAACGAGCGCGCCCAGAACATGCCTGTTCACTCTTGCTTTGAAGAAACATAACGTCTGTTATTTTAGGAAAAGACCTATTTCATAGCAGTACGATTTCGAAATTACACGTAGCACCATACTATCAATACTTTTGGAGAAAATCGCATTTGCATCTTGTTTGTGTACCGTATTTATGCTTGTGACTGAAAAAAAAAATAACTCAAACGAAATGTTATTCCCTAATACCACTTTAGAGGAAGAAACAAAGTTATAATATTATATCAAAGCCTTCCGTAAGTACCCGCAAGCCTTGTATCTGAAGTTGTGGAGGAGCTGCGTGAGGCAACTCGCTCAAAACTTGAACACACGAAGTTAACTAGTCCATCAGCGGGGAGCGTAGATATTATGAGGTTTAGAAGATATACTTACTCTTACTTATTTCTGGTTGATACGAGAAAATGTACTTTGGTAAATGTCCATACTTCCATATTTAATCATACTAATCCATACTACTATTATAAATATGAAAGTAACTGTCTGTCTGTTACCTTTTCGCACCTTAACGGCGGAACGGATTTCGATGAAACTTGCCACACAGGTAGACCATGATTTGGGTTAGGATACGTGCTTTTATTCCGGTTAAAATCAGCTGTTTCATACAAAAGTTCATACACGGTTAAAATGTGATATTAATAACCGATGAATAATTTCAACTCTGGTGGGTTTAGAATAATTTGTGCTGAATTCATGATAACAGTTTACGCGTCGATGTCTTACACCGTATATAATAATGTCACTTCACAATATCTGGCCGTCACTGCAAGGACGTGCATAAATCATCTGAAATATAGAGCCTTATCTTAAACAGTTAGCAGTGCAGCGGTAAGCGTATGTCGGCTATATACGTACGTTATCTGCAACCCAGTTGGATGAGACTGCACAAAACTGCAACTTGGAGTTATAGTGTAATTCAAACTTGTGCAATCATTCAAAGAGGTAGATCTTCTAGAGAAACGACAGAATGTAATATTCATTTCCCGAGGAGAGGTGCAATTGGAGACGCCTATGTCCAGTAGTGAACTGCTGTAGGCTGACGGTAACACAATCAGGGGTTGGAGAAAGGCTTAGAAATCTATTAATAAAAATCTTAAATTCATTCATTCACTGGCAAACAATGACCAGCCTCAACTGCTGGGTGTTGAAGCATGAAATTATGCATTTTTGAAAATTAATCCACAAAAGAAAGTTTGCATGGAAGATTGTCTTTTTCTGTCGAAGAGCAAAGGACTTGGAGCTGAAATAAAATACTAGATACACCCAACAACTTTTAACCCAAGTACAGAAAATTCCAATGATCCGTATCAAGTTTGTCTGGGATCCGACTTACACGACAAAAGGTCCATTCAACATCAGCCGCTATTCACCCGCCACAGCACGGCGCTGGCGCCGCAGCGTCTGATTACAAGTGGCCAGCAGTCGTATACACCCATTTACACAAAAGTGAGACCTACACCTGCATGCTCAGTGAAAACGAGAATATTGGCAGTATTGAATGGACGAGTAATTTTGATTTGAAATGCTATAAACAAGTTATGTCCGATTGATTGAGCTTTGCAAACACGTAGGTGATGTTTTATAATTTACTAGCTTCCGCCCGCGTGGTATGTCGATAAAAAGTAGCCTATGTCCTTCCCCGGGATGCCATCTGTCTCTCTTTGCCAAATTTTATCGAAATCCGTTCAGTGGTTTAGGCGTGAAAAGGTAACATACAGATAGACAGACAACAATGTTCCCACTGTGTCCCAGCAGTGGGAACATTATAGGCTGATTATGATATATTTCCCAAATGCATATTATAGGTATCGTATTCAGCAATAAGGCGTGTAAGCGGAATCACTAAAGCAGTAGTTATTACAAAATGGTAAACACTTCAGTGATAAACCATTACATAGGAACCTTTGAAACATTGGGCCTATAATCACGAATGCTCTCAATTTCATCCGCTGTATGCCACTAACTTCTGGACTTGTTCAAACTTGGCCATCGGTCGTGTGGTGACGTCACGGTTGCCACTGTTGCCAGCCTCAACTTGCAACATGTTCGGATACTAGTTTGGAACTACGTGGACATGGTTAACAGCCGCGACTACTCAGTGCGCTTGTTCCTTTTCAACTTGTGTTTCAATATGAAAAACTTGTCATACTTGTGGTTTCAATTTGAAATAATTATTAAAGCTATTTTTGCCTTTGGTCACTTTTATTGATAAATGATAAAATAATGATTTATTTCTGTAAGTAGGTTTGTATAAATACTTTTACACGTCAATCACATTTTTAAAACGAGATGAGGTCGGCGTTTCCTATCTGACTACTCTGAGAAGAAAGGCCGAAACAGGCCCAGAGGACACAGTCTCTTTTAAAGTCCAGACATAATCTTGGTCAGATCATGTGAAGACCATGTAGATTGGTGTCTGATATGGTATTTTGAGGAAAGAACTACCCAGATTGAGTGGACCTGTCCAGTCAGTGCACGCATTTGTCAGTAATCGTGTAGTACACCTAGGGTCACCTAGGCCAATTAGGTGCAGTCCACTGTTGAACATACGGTTCTCCCAAATTGTACCAAAACTCTCAGCTCTCGGTCTTCTAAAATTACTCAAATAAATTAACACTTTCATCTGAAAACGAGATTTTTTTAAAGCCCAACATTCTTTATGTCTTATATTCTTCTTTGCATAATTTAAATTGTTTCGAGGTCACTTCGCGATTACAAAAAAAAACATGCTGTCTATCGGCCAATCTATACTTATTTCAATGGCTAAAAACCATGAAACCATTTAAAATCCATAAAACCTATACTTACCACAGTGTGAAGTAGGCTGCACTTCAATTGTAAAGTCAGGGAAATTTATTATTAAGGAAATGGACTATCATCTGAAATAGTCCGTTTATTAAAGTCTTTACTGTCATTCTTTGACAATTTGATGAAATGGCTTTATTAAATTGACGATGGGTGTCAATTTACTCAAAAATTAATTTCCCTGACAGTACTATTTTTATAAACGTTACAGATAGGTACCTCACACACCTAGAACTTATATATGTACTGAACTTATATTTTTGTTCTTAGCGCAGACTGTCAACAGTCGAGGTACAAACAGAAGGCGCACGTCTTCACACTATGTGATCACTACCAGAAAATAAGGAAGCTACTGCTGCAGCTAAATTACTAACTGAAAATCTAGGACCACTAGAACCTTTTTGGCTAACCTGGCTGGTGTGAAATGTACTACAAATACAACGCCAGAAATCTTTTGGCGCGTGGCCGAAATTGGAACTAACGCCGTCATCTCCTTTTTAGTCAGTACATTTCACAAAACAATTACACAAAAGTTTAGAATAGAATAGAACAGTTCTTTATTTGCACAGAAAGTAGGTACAAGTTACAGATGTTTACCAAACCCCCGGTCAACGCCAAAATATCCTTGTACAGCTGTGCAAACAGACATTGATTAGTGACCGCTCCTGTAGCAGTCCCTCTGTCTGTTTAGTGACAGTACATACCTCCTGCCCTCTGGCCGGCTCACCGCGCTGTTACCATTGCCTGTGCCTCCGACTGACTGCACTATTGTTTGAGGCAATGCCTGAGGCTAACCACGTCAAACGGCTGTTATATTGTTGCATTCAGTATTGTGATAAATTATTTGATGGGCGATTCGGTTACACAACGCAGCCAGAGATATTAATTGTTAAGCAAATTGAGTACCTATCTACTTAAATTGTCCGTATATATAAATAAAAAAATGGCTATAAAACGGCAAATTGATGAAGGGTGTGAATTTGCTAAATAATTCCATACAAAATACTAGAGTTTTAGAAGGATACTGTCACAAGTAAGCCGGATTTTATCTGAAACTTGATGACAAATTATATTATTTCTCAATTTATGTTACGAAATTCAAGTTTATTTAATTTATTTACTGTTGGATTGTTGGAAGCCAATTTTATGGCTACAAGATTGTGTCTATGTAGGTAAGTCCTGCATCTGAAAACCACTACCTACTAAAGTACAAGTTTGACTTAGTTTGGGAGTTGGTATATCAACAATTACCTGTGCTGCTGTACAACCATCAAACACCTTTAAAAAATGTATCTCTTATATTAAGTTTTTGTTATACTTTGAGAGTGAAATAAATTATCATTACTATTATATTCTATACATTTACACTAAAGGACATAACCAGTTCCCGCACTCGAATTCGGGAACTTGTGCAGGATTACAGTGTTTACACTATGATTTAAAAATTAAGATCTAATTTATCTTGGATAAATTATACCGAATAAAGCCAAGGTTAAAATATCTGCAAAAACAGTAGTTTAATTGCTTCCGCTATTCTTTTAGAGTTCGTTTCATCCTATGCCGTAGTGTTGGTTCCCCTGTTGTATGACGAATTTTGTACGTTACGGCGCCACCTAATAGGTCCGTTGTTAAAGTGCCAACATTATGGCATAGGAACTATAATGATGAAAAGCACTCTATAAGTACTTTCCGATTTTGACGTTCCATTGTATCCATAATCATCCGGTAACCATAATAAGCTACACAGTATGGGAAAAATAAAATAAGAACGAGTTATTTTCGATCAAGAGAATAAATGACATGGAATAATATATTATAATGCATGTTTTGTTTTTGATTAATTTGATTTATTTTCATTTTATAATCTAAGTTTGCACGCCTACAGGTTAGGTTTTTATTGACATTTGGTGTATAAAGGACTGTTATTTCTTTGACAATGCATCTGACATTAGTGGCGGGACCAAAGGCACAATGTAGGAATCTTTTTCATAAAATCCCCAATTAATCGATTAAAGTCAAAGCATGAATGAAATCGATTCACAAAAAAAATATTTTTGAAAAATATATCAATTCAAAAATATTTTTTTAACTGTGTTTGATTAATAATAACATAACATAACATCACGCTTCTAATGCCTGAAGGGAGAGGTGTACCTATACACCCTCATTTTGCTAGTTGTGTTGTAAGTCTGGTGCATTAGGGGGCGAGCCTATTGCCATCAACCGGGCACAAATCCGGAATCCACTTGCTACTGAGATATTCCAGATGAACAAACCCAATAACACTTTGCCTGACCAGGGAATCGCACCCAGGACCTAATGCTCAGGTGTAGCTGAGCATGAGGTCCTGGGTGCGATTCCCCGGCACAGCGCTACAGCGCTTGGGACCACTAGACCAACGAGGCAGTCAAATGATTTCGATTTTAGTGTTTTAGGTTCGAGAAAAAATCGAGTATCATTTATCGATCTCAGATCACCATTCACCATCCCTACCGATCCATCCGATCTTGGCGTCACGTTGTGTTTACATATTCGTTGTGTACTGTGCGATTATTGTGTTCTATTTCTAACGACCATTGCTATTATTTACGAACTGATAATTATCTTCAAAGCCTGATTACCATTGCTATATAAAAAGGATTCTTCGGTTTTGCTCTACGATTCGATTAAATGGATATTATGATGAGATGCATAAACTGTGGTATATTTCGTAAGGCGGGTTCAAAGGCATATTATGTCAATGCTAACCTTACCCCTGCAAGCGAGACTTGCCCGGTGGTTGAATAATCAGGTATGTACTTAAACTACATTGGAACAATACCTACTGTATAACAACAAGACTGCAGGTTTAAAGTCTGACATAGCGGTTCGATTGCATTTGAGCCAGCAAAACGAAATAAAGCAGCGTTAATTTGGGGAAAGGGTGGCAATGCATCAGCAAAAACCCTGCTATGGGCGGCGGTGATTGCCTAATTCCCGTAACTAAAAACGTTCAAATTCAAGTCGCAATCTCATTGTCAAAAACTCGATTACCACAACGCCTAGCGCCATCTCATATCAAAAACCAGAGTTATTTAGTGAATACTTATCTTTATTTTTCTCAGTTTCCTGATCTTTTAGACTCCTGAAACTTTTTTATCTGGAAACTGTAGTATACAACAATTGCAAAAATAAAACAATATTTGCTGCACATTGATTTCGACACCTATGCCGGCGCCCATAGTCCCACTGGTCATGTCATTTCATCACAATGTAGTAGGTGACTGTGACTCCACAATAAAGCCCGGCGTCAAACCGTAAAGCGAAGGTAATGAAACTCCAGAACTACCGACAGGCTGCACCGACGAATGATACAACATAACAACAAACTATGGAATTACTACAATGTTCCCATTTCTAAAGAGTAGTGCACAACGTATGAACTAGCTTAGTATCGCACTCGTATACACACAGCATTACATTTCTCACATATTGAAGCTACAACAATAGCGGCCCGACTTCTGCGAACCGTGCTATAATCTTTATATCTGTGTGCTCCATGTTTTAGTAATGATCGCCTTTTGTTTGAACAATGTTTCATTGAAATATATGCTGAGGTACGAGGGGTAATTTTTTTGTTATTAACAAGATAAAAACGAAACATTATAGTTAATTTACCTTAGGTTAGTTAATTAACAGTCATTTTCAAAGTAACTTTAGAGTCCTGATACAATGGATAGTTAATTAATAGTTATTTAGCTTGAAGCCATTGTTCGACTGAAATGCTTCTGAATCCAAAGTGCACTCACATAAAATGAAAACCCGTTAATTAAAACTGTCTACGAGAATGCCCAACAGCTTTTGATATTTTGTGCAACAAATCTACCGACTTCTTACAGATCTACCGACTTCTTACAGATGTACCGACTTCTTACACGTTGAAAATACTTTTACTGAAGATGAGCAACTGCGTTAAACAGAGTAGAAAAACTGACACGTGTATTTCTTTGCCCTCTGACGCCGCATGTACAAGTGTACACGTGCGAATCAAACAGGCCGATTTTTCTATACACAATTAAATACACAAGCGAAAGCTTTGCTAATGCTATTTTTGATCCTTCGTACTTTGAGCCTGTACTACATACACACCATCCACCCACGAGATCTCACGTTCAGAGAAGTAATTTTAAATAAATTTATTTTGGTGTTTTAAAAATAACTATTTAACACCAGCCAAATAGCCAATGTGAGTTACAAGAATGGTTCTGTACCTGTTGGAAAAATACGTTTTACGATTTTTCAAAATAAAATGTCTTCATGGACTTTTGTTGTATGTTGTCATGATGAAGGCATTACTTAATACGATGTTTTTCTTATTTTTATCTAGACGGAACACAACGTACGCTTAACAAATGGGTTCCCGTTGGCATTGGCTCCCTTAATGTACGGAACCCTAAAAGCTTCAGGTCGGCAAATACCGCGGCGGCTTATTAAAAATTGGAGGCGGAAAATGCGCCCAATGGGCCCAAAGCGCTGGATCCAATTACTCAGCATAAAAACATACGGTGCGCAAACGATGTTCAATTATTCGAAATTGAATGTAAGTACTCAGTTCCGGACGATTTCCTTTTTATTCCGGATGGTATTATGTGATTTTAATTGGATGAATATGTTATGTGTTCTGGTCGTTAATATATTTCTTTATGTTATTGAGGACTCGTAAGCATAGCTTCCCACGCAGAAGCTATTGAAGACATTTTTACGTAACATAAGAACAACTCAAAAGGTTGTGTGTAGGAGTGAACAATAACTCTCTAAGAAAATGTGAAGATCTAATTAGATGGAAATTACTGTAGAAATAATAATATTCAGCTATTTTTATAACAGCTTATAGCTGGTTTACATTATTATCTGATATAGGAACAAAGTGGGTATTTCCACTAAAGCTTTATAACCTTTAATGTTACGAAAATACTAATAGCCTTTTAAATATAAGAGTAGCAAGGGATTTTACCAATCAATCAAAGACGATATTTTGTGAACATCTTACCAAAGGAACACAACGTGGCATTTACCTGGCATTTAATATACATAACATCAGAGGTATACCTTAGCCAGCTATGTTTAAGTCCCATTATAAGGGAACGAGCCTATTGCTATCAACCGGGCACAATCGCAGATCCCAGACTGCTACTGAGAAATTCCAGAAAAAAAAACACAATAACACTTTGCCCGACCTGGGAACTGAACCCAGGACCTCATGCTCAGCAGTAGCGCTTGCGACCACTAGACCAATGACGTGAAACAATAAAGAGCAGTGGTGGCCCGGTGGTACACGACATAGGTAGGTTCGAACCCTGACAGACGCTTTACTTTGTATGAATTATTTCTTCACCACTGCTCTCAAAACGTTGAAGCAAAACTTCGTGAGAAAACTGTCTTATATTATGTAAAAATGTCTTCCAAAAACCAAAAATTCGAAGACACGTGACATCTACCTACCTGCTGGACTCGTGCGGTGGATTACGGCCCGTTCCTTCTCATCGAGAGGAGGCCCGAGTCCCAGCAGTGGGAACATTATAGGCTTTTTTTTATTATGCTGCTGAATAAACACGGCACCAAACTCACGAACATTTTTATTAACCGCCATTAACACGGTAAGTGCCTCTCCCGCCCACAATTACTTGCACCGTCAAGTTTTCCAATTTTAGATAGGCAACGCCGCTTCGATTCCCTGTCAGGGAACTTTTCAATTTTCATTAGCTTGCTACCAGCAGGGTTGATGCGAACATAAGTAGTTAAAGCGGGTCGGGATGGCTTTTGAATTGTGTAGGTTGGGTTATATGTTGTGTTCTAAACATAGGGAATTCATAAAGCACTAGCTGCGCCCCGCGGTTTCGCTCGCATAAGTCTCGATCCCGTGGGAATATCGGGATAAAAGGTATCCTATGTCCTATTCCAGGTCATGGTCTACCCCTGTGCCAAATTTCATCCAAATCCGTTCTGCCGTTCACGCGTGATGGCGTGACCAAGGCAAATAGGGATTCATTTTTATTATAAATATAGATTAAATACTTGACAATAACATTTCGTGAATAAAATTAAATCGAACTTAAATGTAAAACTAAAATTTCACAATCATAAAAACTAAAATCACAAATTATTTATTATGAAAATATAACAGGGGCATAAAAAAAAATGAAAGATCAAAGTTAAGCTATAAAAGCTCAACAAATTATTGACGGCAGCCTTCCAAGAAAAAAGATTATTTAATTATCCCTGAGCTAAATATTTTCATCTTTGCCCTTC
This sequence comes from Lithophane semibrunnea, assembly GCA_947363905.1. NCBI lineage: Eukaryota > Metazoa > Arthropoda > Insecta > Lepidoptera > Noctuidae > Lithophane > Lithophane semibrunnea. The sequence goes on along the minus strand of OX376186.1, from coordinate 1,214,676 downwards.
ATCATTTTTCATCGGACAACTCTACGACCAAGTTTCTTCGTAAAACACTCCAACACAAAGTTGCCAACTTAAAATACTAGCTTTAATATATTCGTAAGCTAAATTTCGCATTCAGGCTTCAGTTTTAAGTTAATTAACTGTTGGTAACTTGCTCCACAATTGCGTATTAATTCCTGAAGGCTGTTGTTGTTGGACTATTCTGAAACAACAACAGTACCTACATCACGCCGCACTTTTCCTTGAAGAGTTAGGCAGAGGTGTACAAAACAGCAACATATCGCCAACTATGATTAAGTTCCACGTACTCTGGTCACACTGAATCGCGCGGGACGCGGAGTGTGACTGCGCGCGTCCTATTTTATAGATTAGGAAATCTCACGACTATTTGCACAGATTTGTTCACCTCCATACAAGTTAGTTGACATAATGTTCACCTCCATACAAGTTAGTTGACATAATGTTCACCTCCATACAAGTTAGTTGACATAATGTTCACCTCCATACAAGTTAGTTGACATAATGTTCACCTCCATACAAGTTAGTTGACATAATGTTCACCTCCATACAAGTTAGTTGACATAATGTTCACCTCCATACAAGTTAGTTGACATAATGTTCACCTCCATACAAGTTAGTTTACATAATGTTCACCTCCATACAAGTTAGTTGACATAATCAGCGAGCAAATGTCGTCCCGCATCCCGCGCGGGATTCACCTTAGTTTGCTCAAAGCTTAATACAACAGTATTTTGCTATTCCTGTTGCCGTACAGCACTTCTATGTATGAATCCTGTTAGAAGCTTTGGTAAGTTACTCGTCATGACTTTTGACTTTGTTTTTGTACGCTGACCATGTAGTCTGTTCTGTAAGTATAGCGGGTCCGTAGGTGGCTACAACTGCAGAATGTCAAACTGTACTATCGTAGACAATAAACAATGCTGTTTACGAGAGCAACCACTAGTATCCATCTCATTAGTTAAAAGCTACAGCCATCAGGATGGTGCAGTAAGGGAGAGCTACTTAATAAAACAGTTCATAGCAGCACTATGGATTATAAGAGGCTTAATGTAATATTCTTACGCTGAACCAAGGTTGTGTGTGCTATTTGGAAATTCGCCAAGGGGAATACGAAACAAATAAAGAGTGTGGGAAATGGAAAGTGGTTAAAGTCATAAGAAAATGGCGGGTAGAAAGAATCACAGAATATGAACTTGAAATATTGGGTCCCCCACCTATGAAATTGGCGTTTTTTTCTCACAAATAGAGAACCTCGTCACTTCTAAGATTTAAAATATTCATCAATTGCTTGGTATTATAACGAATAATTACCATCATAGACAACTACCAATAGTAAAAAAACCTTATTACTTATAGTTTTTTAACATAAAAAATACCTTAAAAATTACTCCTCATTTTGTTAGCATAAATTACCACTATTTTTTTTAACTTACCCAAATGGCATACGTTATCTTAGTTTTTAAACATTAGTTGCATAAAAGTTTTAAAACATTAGTGTTCATTGTTGTTATATAAAATAAGAAAATGCAACTTCTTTAAAATTCCTCATACAAAACGCCGATTTCATAGGTGGGGACCTAATATATTAAGTGAAGCAGCTTTGAAATCAATGGAAACAATACAATAGGTGCTTGGTTCGGTGGTCGCAAACGGTACTCAAGAAACTAGGACATGACAAAGTGTAATTGAGATTTTCGATCAAGATTTTTTCTACCAGCCTGGAGTCTATATTTGTTCCCGGTTGATGGCAATAGGCTTGCTCCCTATTCCATGGGACTTAAACATAACTGCCGAAATGTGGGCGTAATAGATACACCTGCCGAACCCGTCGTGTGGGTGAAAATGGGTGTGATGGTATATCAAACCCCCGAAAGATGATATCGCCATCGACTAACCACAGATTAACTTATTAATAGCTAACAAGGCAACGATTGGCAAAGAAATAAACCCGGCAAAAGACAGCGAAAATCCATGAGCTGTAATTTTTTGCATTATTTCGTGTCTTTGAATTTAACTAATAATTTTAAATTTAACTAAACCCTATCCATAGAAAACCCTCGCTCCAAATATAGCAAGAGCTAACCAAAATTGCATCCCAATACCTCGAACTACCTTATACGTACTTAGGCGCTGGAGCAAGACAGCCTTAGGGCTAGTTTGCCCGCGCTGTGTACTTAACTTATCACTTGCGGCAAGTCAGGTGTGAACATCTAGCTCGGAGCGATTTGTTCTCGGCGAGGTGAATGATCAATAGAACCTGATCTCGATTGATGCCTGCCAACTTGATTTGTGTGTTACAGTGGTTATATTGGAGGTTGTGTGTAATGTGCTTGAATGCATGCCTTTGGGACAATTACCTTTGAAGCCCTACCAAGGCTCGAAATGCGTTTAGCGTTAAACGTTTTAAAATGTCGTTCGGTTTCTGTCAATCGTTGAGCTACGGAGCTGATTTTGTCCATGAAAAGAATCTAGGTATTGGGAAGCTACCCCTTTCTACCCCTCGTTTTGACACGTTCAACACTAATCTAACCCCCACCGATCTGCGGCAGGTCTCATAATAAGCAGAAGACATTTCCTAACAAATACCTCAGGTAGCAGGAATCTAAGGCAACAATGCACACCGTTCAGTTTTCGCATACATAACCAACGAACAATGCTCCATCGTCGGCGCCGTGTGAATACCACGTCAATGAGAATTTAGGTCATTAACGTCTAAATATTCACCTTCAAAACATGACATCACGCCTGTATTCCAGGAAGGGGTGAGCAGCGGTGTACCTATAGTACACCTATATTTAGTTATGTCTTAATAGTATATATTTATTTTATATATATTAGTCTAAAAAAATTATGAGGTCTACTCTACTCTACTATAATCTACTCTATTATAATCTAATCTACTCTACGCCAACGTCGCCATAACGCTCACAACTTGGACCTAGCCCCAAGAATCAAAGCCAGAGGGGACAACACAAAATGTTTTCCATAGGCTTCATTATGTGGTCGTAAATACATCTGGAGATGCACAGAGCGAGACAGCAAATAAGGGGAAAAAATAGAGAGACTCTTCTCTAATAACCACATTACGGAGCAGACAAAGTGAAATGGCTATCCTTAGAAATGACTGGCTGTTAGCTTGTCGTTATTATTAGACCGGGCTATTATGTTATAATGCCATTCCTTCATAAAATAGCGTTAAAACTGAACTCATCAGCAGAGGAGAATAACTACATTTGACAGGTTGATAGTCTAAGCCAGCAAAGTCAGTCAGTCGCGGAGTCAGCAAATGGCGGACCGCGGTCCGAATCCGGACCACCGACCTATTTTGTGCGGAAGGTCCGCACTGAACTGTAAAAGCAACTAAAACTTAATCTATAATATAAAAATGAATCGCAAAATGTGTTGGTAAGCGCATAACTCAACAACGCCTGGACCAATTTGGCCAATTCTTTTTTTGTTGTGTTTGTTATCCTCAAGGGAAGGTTTAAACGTAAAGTAGGTGTAGGTAGGGTAGGTAGGTAGGTAGGTATGTACGTAGGTAGGTTAGGTATGTAGGTAGGTAGGGTAAGTAGGGTAGGTAGGGTAGGTAGGGTAGGTAGGGTAGGTAGGGTAGGTAGGGTAGGTAGGGTAGGTAGGGTAGGTAGGGTAGGTAGGGTAGGTAGGGTAGGTAGGGTAGGTAGGGTAGGTAGGGTAGGTAGGGTAGGTAGGGTAGGTAGGGTAGGTAGGGTAGGTAGGGTAGGTAGGGTAGGTAGGGTAGGTAGGGTAGGTAGGGTAGGTAGGGTAGGTAGGGTAGGTAGGGTAGGTAGGGTAGGTAGGGTAGGTAGGGTAGGTAGGGTAGGTAGGGTAGGTAGGGTAGGTAGGGTAGGTAGGGTAGGTAGGGTAGGTAGGGTAGGTAGGGTAGGTAGGATAGGTAGGGTAGGTAGAGTAGGTAGGGTAGGTAGGGTAGGTAGGGTAGGTAGGTTAGGTAGGGTAGGTAGGGTAGGTAGGGTAGGTTGGGTAGGTAGGGTAGGTAGGGTAGGTAGGGTAGGTAGGGTAGGTAGGGTAGGGGTAGGGTAGGTAGGGTAGGTAGGGTAGGTAGGGTAGGTAGGGTAGGTAGGGTAGGTAGGGTAGGTAGGGTAGGTAGGGTAGGTAGGGTAGGTAGGGTAGGTAGGGTAGGGTAGGTAGGGTAGGTAGGGTAGGGGTAGGGTAGGTACTTAGTGCTACCCGTGCGAAGCCGGAGCGGGGCAGCTAGTAATAAATATTAAAAAGTCAAGCGAGGTAACTCTAACCTTATTACCACAAAACCGTGTTTATCAGTTGTTAAGCCTATATAACCACCTTTTAAATATGACATTTCTGTATGGAGTTTGACATAAAACTGACATTAAACACGCGTTGAACAAGTGTCAAACTTTTTGTGGGAATTCCAGGATTACCTCGCTTTACTTTTTGCACTATTATGGGTCTTGGTTTCAATTCCCGGTCCAAACAGGTATTTGTATAACCTGCCCTATTCATAAAAGCGTAGTAACATAACAACCAGTTAGCTTTACATTAACGATACATTTTTCGAGGTTTAAGTTTGGCATAACTTTACTCCGCATCTATACATCCTTACATATTATAAAACAAAGTCCTCCGCCGCGTCTGTCTGTCGTCCTGTTCGCGATAAACTCAAAAACTTCTGCACCGATTTTCATGCTGTTTTCACCAATGGATAGCGTGGTTCTCGAGGAAGGTTTTAATATGTAATAACCGACATCCACGCGGGCGAAGCCGCGGGCATCAGCTAGTACATATTATTAAATTAAAGTCGCTTTTCGTGTTGGTCTGTATGTCCGCGTTATTCTTCTCAACCACTCAACAAATTATGATGAGATTTTCACCATCGTATTTTTAATTTATTCCGGAACTGGTGTTGCTAGTTTATAAATAAAGCGAGCATTACGAAATGTATACCTGATGAGGAATTTGTCGCTTACGATCGTTACGATAGAGAAGAAAACAAAGATTATTACCATATAATATTATTTTTTTACTTTTTATTTTGATAAGACAAGAAAAAAACCATGTCAAAAGTAAGTCGTGTTTGTTTAGTCAAGATAATATTGTGGTTAGTGGCAACAACCACAAGCTGTAACTACAGTGTGGTATATTAATTCACTTAATTAAAATTTACGACGTAGTTAGTTCAAGTTAGTAGTTTACTCCTGTTCAAATATTTCGGTATTCCGACGTAGGTTAATAACACCTACACCTTGATAATATCATAAAGTGGTCTAATAGCTTCGCCGTCACGCTAACGTAACAATTTGGTAATTAGGAAATTCTACGGCAAGAAAACGTTTTCTTCCAGATAAAGAAATTGTGTAACAGTCATATAGTCAGATAAAGAAATTGTGTAACAGTCATATAGTCAGATAAAGATATCAGTCAGATATAGCCAGTTACAGTTTTCATATTTTATAATGATTTTCAGTTTACCCGGGATTAGGGTACCTGTATGATAATAATATAACATAACATTAGTGCACCTGTATGATAATAATATTACATAACATTAGTGCACCTGTATAATAATAATATTACATAACATTAGTGTACCTGTATGATAATAATATAACATAACATTAGTGTACCTGTATGATAATAATATAACATAACATTAGTGTACCTGTATGATAATAATATAACATAACATTAGTGTACCTGTATGATAATAATATAACATAACATTAGTGCACCTGTATGATAATAATATTACATAACATTAGTGCACCTGTATGATAATAATATTACATAACATTAGTGTACCTGTATGATAATAATATAACATAACATTAGTGCACCTGTATGATAATAATATTACATAACATTAGTGCACCTGTATGATAATAATATAACATAACATTAGTGTACCTGTATGATAATAACATAACATTAGTGCACCTGTATGATAATAATATTACATAACATTAGTGCACCTGTATGATAATAATATAACATAACGTTAGTGTACCTGTATGATAATAATATAACATAACATTAGTGCACCTGTATGATAATAATATAACATAACATTAGTGCACCTGTATGATCATAATATAACATAACATTAGTGCACCTGTATGATAATAATATAACATAACATTAGTGCACCTGTATGATAATAATATAACATAACAACACGCCTTTTTTCCCCGAAGGGTGCAGAGGTGTACCGACTTATAGTACACCCACATTTCACCAGTTATGTTTAAGTTCCTTGTAATAGGGGGCGGGGCTATTGCCAAAAACTGGGCACAACTCCAGACTCCGGGTTGCTACTGAGACATTCCAGATAGAAAAACCCAATAACACTTTGCCCGACCTGGGAATGGAACCCCGGACGTCATGTTTAGGAGTAGCGCGTGCGACCACGACGAGGCATTCGCTAGTCGTCGAAAAATAATAATAAATAAATAAATAAATCTTTATTTCAGACTACAGGGTCCATAAATTTTGTTAGTATTTTGGTTTTAGTAACAATGGTGCTTAATGTAGGTTAGTATTGTTAGTTTACACGAACTATATTTATTAATGTCGACCTATGACTATCCCCACCCAGTGTCCCTCAAAGGGGCAGTCCGGTCTGGCAGCGATCATTTTTAGAATACTGTTGTTGCTACTATGCAGGCGCTGCAGTAAGGAGGCCGCTTTCTTTCGCATGATGGCATGGAAACCATCTGTGCGAGCCTCTGCGAACATTCCCGAAGCGCTGCAACGCCATGGCAGTCCCAACAGCATCCTAAAAGCATTATTAAATTGAACACGCAGGACGCTGTAGGCTCGGCGCGTGTATGATACCCACAGGCCACTCGTGTAAAAGGATTGACAGAACGCCTTAAACAGGGTTACTTTGACGTCTGTAGTACAACGAGCGAACCTGCGGGCAAGCATATTGCTCCTCACAGACAACGCCCTGCGCTCCCTCTCAATATCTACGTCATCTCTTAGGTCGCTCGTGACAATGTGGCCAAGGTAGCTAAAACTATCGACGATTTTTAGTGCTACACCGTTGAGACTTATGGGCGGAACACGGCGCGGCTGCTGCTTAGGTGCCTTAAATATAAGAAGCTCGCTCTTCTTCGAGTTGTATATTAAGCCATGCTCCGCCGCATAGGCCTCGCAGGTGGATAGCAACTTCTTCAACCCACCCATCGAGGGACTGAGAAGCACCATATCGTCTGCATAGCTTATATTGTTGACACACGTTCCGTCAATGTGGCAGCCGACATGTGTACCGCTCAGTCGCTCGATGAGCCCGTTGATGTAGAGGTTAAATAGCAGAGGCGAGCTTAACCCCCCTTGTCTGACTCCGCATTCCAGCCTGTACTCGTCCGACAGAGCACCTACCCACCTCACTCGATTTCTTTGGTTAGAGAGATAATATGAATGTACTTCATTGTGCAGCCGTGAACGACGCCCGGTTAGTGTCATATTACATGCGTAATACACCATATATATATTGTCATATAAGCCTAGACAAAGATGAAGAAATTCTCCTTTTAGTAACTAAAGAAGCGAACAGGAAATAGTCTTCGGTAGGTACATACACAAAATCCTCAGCGCCTCATTCATTACAAAACTGTGTTATCCGAGAAAATATCACCCCTAAATAATTTACGAGTTCGTGAGGAGGGGCCCTAAACCGGCATAATCCACTGTGTACTGCAAGTCATGCTTATGAAAGAAGAAAAGAGGGGAACTTGCTGACTTTAACTATTTACTTGAGGAATGGGTGCGGGGCGGCAATTAAAAAGAGGTGACAAAATTACTTTCATGGGGTAAGGACAAATACTCTTGTATACTCATGTACATGATGGGTCATGATTTGAATAAGTACCTAGTATGTTCGTGATGTTATTGTGATATTCTATTAGCTAAGATTACTTGAAAATCCTTCTGGACCCTTTAGTGTAGCCAAGCAGTGTATCCGACAGTGCGGAAGTAATTAATCCAAAGCATAAATAAAGTACAACCAGATTTTGAAAGCACCATGCAGATGCACTGTCTGGCATGTAAACGGGTGTTTCGTGAAAATGTACAGGTGTTTCTGATGCCCACACTCAGTGTAATCTCTTAAGCCTTACACTACGTTCATAAAATATACCTGGGTGCCTCTTTTCACAGGCTTTGGCATAAACGACATTATTTTCTCGTGCATGAATAGATTTAACATAAATTCAGACTGTGTGGGAGTATTCACTGACGTGACCGTCACATTCTTTGAACATTAATTATATTTTAAGGATTTCAGAGTCGACTTCAGGTAAAGACATCGTATCTGAAATTTTCGATAGCGAATCGTAATGAGCTCCTAACATATGGAAAATACCAATATTTAATCACAAAAGACGAGTTATTTGGGTTTAAATTAAATAACAAAGCGGTGTTAAACCCACTGCTGAACCGAATCGAACCATAATTGATTTATTGTAAGAGTCTGCGCTGGGCAGGTTTCAGTTGATTTTCTTCAATCGTAAATCAATTACGTCTTCGGTTTACTGAGAAAATAATAAAATATTAGAACTAGGGCGTGCAAAACCGGAAGGTCTTCAAAACCGGTTTTGAATTTCGGTTTTCATGGCCCGAAACCGGAAACCGGTGTTAGCCCCGGTTTTGGCTACATTTTTATAGTTTTTGTTTAGTAGAATTTTAACAAGAAAACAATATTCTTAGATACCCACAAAATCTACAAATAACATATTTTTTTGCATATACCTTTTTTAATCAACCATTTATGCCTACCAATTCGCGACCCATCCAGCGCAGCCCGCCTCCTGGCACCAAACTCCTTCGGCGATGTCTGGGCTCACCTGAGACATCGCCACCACTCATGAGGGCCGTGTAATGCGACGACGATAGACACCCCGATCTATCGCGCGCTGGCACCTCCTAGGGCAGCATCAGATCGCCATGGCGCCTCCTCCGCCGCCCTTGTCCCCGGTGAGGAATCGTCAGCGAGGGAGTTTTCCTCCCTGACGTGCTCCGCCGCCTTTCATGCCCCCCTGCTGTTGGCCAAGGCCCCGATTGCTGCTGCGAGAGCACGGCGCTGCACCACCCAGGCAGGACAATGCTCGAGGGTGTGAAGCGCCGTGTCCTTGCTGCAGCCGCACTGGTGACACACGTGTGTCGCTTCCCGTTTAGCCACCTTGTGCAGGTATTTGCCAAAGCAGCCATGCCCTGACAACACCTGCACCAGACGGAAGGACATCGTCCCGTGTCGCCTCCGTGTCCACTCTTCCAGGATCGGCTGGATGGCCCCCACAGTCCAGTGACTAGCACGGGGCGTCTCCAGCCTCACCCTCCATTCACTCAGCGTATGGGTTTGAGCTTCCCTGCGCCATCTCTTAACCACTTCAGGCAGCGGGCGCCTGCCACTCTCCGCCTGCAGGGCTGCCCCACGTCGGTAGACTACGGCGAGCACCTGCGCCTCCAGATCCCACGGGAGTGTACCCGCGAGGGCACGCCGCTTCCGCTGATACTGTGCGGTATCCGTGTATGACCCTGACTGCCATGACTCTCTGTGGCCTCCGCAGTAGAGCCTTGTTCTGGGCAGACAGGGACTCCGCCCACAACGGGGCCCCGTAGAGTGCCATCGAGCAAACCACCCCCGTGTTTAGCCGTCGGCAAACCACGTTCGGTCCGCCCAGGTTCGGCAACAGCCGGCTGAGGGCGGACGCCGTGCCGATCAGCTTCAGCGCAAGCTGAGCAAAGTGCTCGCCGAAGTTCCATCTCCGGTCCAAAACCAGGCCCAAGTATTTCATGCTTGTTGCATTGTTGCACCACCAATGGTGAGGTGTGCGTTAGCCGGTGGCCGGCGTCTGGGCGCTTCAAATACCAGGGCCTCCGTCTTTTCGGGCTCCACCCTGAGCTGAGCCTGAGCTGAGGCTCAGTGCCTCGATTCGCCCCACGAAGAGGCATGCGCCCACGACGGCTCAGCGTGCCGCTTCTTCGTAGCTCCCTCCCCGGGCTGTGACTATGTAGAGTGTCATCAGCATAGCAAATGACGCCCTGCCCGGGGGAGAACAAACAGCGCAAGGCCCAGTAGTCGCAGCTTATGTGCGGGGGTCGCGATGGGAGGAGTGTAATTGGGTATAGGTTGCGTTCGGATATATTTGATGACTGTAAATTGAATATTTCTTGAGTGCGTTCGAAAAAAGTTGATTTAAATCAAAATGTAATTCAATAACGGGAAAACCGGAGGTAGCTCCGGTTTTATCTCTAAACCCGGTTTAAAAAATCGGTAAATTTTGTCCGGTTTCCGGTTTTTGGCAAAACCGGAAAACCGAGTTTGTACGCCCTAATTAGAACGACTAGGGCCGTAAAAAATCTACTGTTTACCACAACATGACAACTAACTAGGCCTTTTAGACCAAGGTCTTTTTTCCCCAGTTACACCACATGCTACGCCTACCTCAAAAATCAAATATCATCAACCTGTCGATGTCTACTGCTGGACAAGGACCCCAATCATGACGTCAAAGTCAGATTTGTAACAGATTTGCCTTTCATCACCCGACTGCGGGACAGCATTCACACATTCTTTAAACTCGCATCCGAACGGCTGGATGGATTTAACAACACTGGGAACAAACGTATCTTCCGCGTCTTTTCATACTTCGGTTCACACCGAGTACTTTGAACGCTTATTTATTTATTTGTTTGTTTTAATAAAAACAAGTATATTATTTTATTGTTTTTTTATATTATTATTAATAAATAAACTAAACCGAATCATGTTTTACTTGCGTATGAGTTCTGTTCCTTACCATCTATTGAAATTACCTATAACTATAAGTATAACGCAAAATAATCACTAACTCCTTCAACTCTGAAATCAGCTCATCAATCAAATTCCAACGAATCACAGTTCACGTCGTAACGAAGTTACTGAATAAAAGTGTTGAAAAGCGTCGGCAGTCGAAGGCAGGCGACGAACATCAAAGTGCCCCAGTTTACCGGCTGCTAACAACGGCAAGTCAACGAGGGAACAGGCCAGAACATTGCGAAGACTTGGCGTTTGTAGGTGAATGTACGTAATGTGTAATGTTGATGTGGATCCTATTTACTTGTTCGCTAATCTTCTCGCAATAAATAAACGACACAATTGTCCGTGACTGAAAGAATAGTCACAGCGCATCTTGCATTTTCTTATAACATAACATCACGCCTGATTCCCCGAAGGGTTGAGCAGAGGTGCAACTATAATACAATCAAATAATTAATTACACCCACATTTCGGCAGTTAGGTCCCATGTAGTAGGGGCGGGTCTGTTACCATCAACCGGACACAAATCCAAACTCCGGGCTGCTACTGAAGAATTAAAACACAATAATACTTTGCCCGACCTGGGAATCTAACCCAGGACCTCATGCTCTACAATAGCATTTGCGACCACTAGGCCAACGAGTCAGGCTTATAACATCTGATTTTGGTTAAAAAAAGTTAAAAATACTAAGTACCTGTGTCTAAAAAGACATGCTTAAAAAAGACTCTATTTAAGGTCAAAATTATGAACATTATTTCATTATCTCCCAGTCTAAAACAAAATACTCTAATTCCAATAGTACCCAACTAAATTCATAACATCGTTTAAAGTTGGCACAAAGTTAGTCGGTCGTGATTGCCGACTCATATAATTTAATCGAGTTACAAAGCTTTTAAGTTTGCCTTAGTGCTTCTGACGTGATGATTTCAGATTTGAGTGGTTGTGGAATATTTGGGTAACGTTGTGGTAGACTTTAGGAAACACATCTTGGACCCACCGCGGCACTACACACGACAGCTCCAATCAAAACATATACAGATACAGTGACGCTTGTATGACATTGAAAGGAGTGCGTTGTTGCATTGTGAAATAATGAACATAAAGTTATGTACCTGATAGTAGGATTATATCGATATTCGTAAGAAAAGAAAAACAAAACGCACATCTTTTGTTTAAATACCTTCAAGAACAAATTGAAACAGTAAATTACCTATTTATTGATTTCACAACACATACGCCTCGGCGGCCGCTGCCGAAAAGAATCTATCTTGTATTTTTAATTAGAGATTTAAAGTCGTTCCAATTCAAGAAGTCTACACTTACTTAATTATAATTACACGTCTTTGAGAACTTGACGAACAGTAAAGAGATTTTGCGAAAAAACGCGTTTGTTAAAATTACTGTAATCGCTGGAATTAAGTAGTCTAGAGTCCTTCTCCATAGAAACACTGAATGGGCAACTAGCTTCATATTTTCGCTGACCGACTTCTTGACTATTCACCAGTGTCTTTAATTAATTGAAATAAATTTGAGCTTGAGGTACTTAAAAAGTTTCCCAACATTCACACTCGCTAGATGTAATTTTCATAGAAAACACAAAATGAAACAAAACAACACAAGGCACATCGAAGAGCACTTTAATACAGTTGAATGTCCCATCCCAACAAGAAGCCTCCAACAGATCCCACTTACTAGCTAACACAGCGGCGAAGAGGACGTCCACAAACAGTTATTAAACCGGCAATTATAACTGAAACAGCATTCGCAACGAGTTGTTGTCGTTTGAACGAGTTTGTTCAAATAAAACTGTATTTAGCAAACTTTCTGGATAAGTACACATCGTTTAATTTTCTGTTGGCAATGTTTCAGCTAATTTGCGGCGTTACACGTGGTTGGGAATTGATAAAGCCTGTTTAGTTAAATAACTTTTTATCTGGTGTTGATAGGGATTTTTCAGGCATAAGTATCGTCCGACTGCTGGGACACAGGCCTCCTCTCTGTGAGAGAGAGTGGGCCATAATCCACCACGTCGGCCCAGCAGTGCGGGTTGACAAATGAACAATATTGGCGCGTGAAAATTTTGGTTGTTCGTCATTGATTCTGGAAATTATAATTAATATGTCTCATGTTTTTGAAGTTTTGGTTCCAGAAATAGTTTTTGCAGTCTTCTGAGTAGGCACATTAAAAGTCGACAGCGCTGCGGATGAATTTTTCAACGCCATATTATTTTATATTATTCATAGATTTAGTTAATTTAGGTTGCCTATATTTTTTTATTCAAATATTTTGTTATGTAATTTAGTATAAACTACAATCTTTATCCAATTCTTGAAATGTGTTATATATCACCTAACCTCCTAAGTCTCACGTTGCGGACTGTAAACTGTTGCGAGCTCACCCGGCTACGTGCACACTATAATGAAAATGATGAAGGAATATTATGAAATATGCAGCCTCTCATTTCTTTGCGAGGAGGCTGTGAACAGTTCAAGGTGTATGCTTTCAAATGCAGTAAACTATTCATCGTGCAATTACGCTTTCTTTTATTGGTTCGCTTGGTTCAGTCGGTCGGTCGGTTCTCGAGATAAAACCGCATTATCGGGCTGATAGAGACCGGTGTATACTCTGTTACTCAAACTATTTGAAGGGTTCCGTACAATATTTCACACTACATAATATGTATGCAAAAAAGTATGTTTCTTTTAAGTGGTTGTAGACCCCCTTTAATTTGTGACTTTATTTTATTTTTTGTTATTATAGCGGTGGTGTAATTTTCACACTCTGTGAAAATTTCAAAGGTCTACCTATTACGGTTCAGAAGATGACGCCATGTGACAGATGGACGGACAGACAGACAGCGGACTCTTAGTAATAGGGTCCCATTGGCACCCTTTGGGTACGGAACCCTAAAAAAGAGCTGAATTCCATAAAGATGGCCGTCATGCCAAACAACCTTTGTACACGTTGACCTACTTGTGAATAAAGAATGCTTTACCAAAAACAATGGAACACGCGCGCATTGTTTAGCGCCATGGTTCAGCCTGAACCGTTTACAAACGATTTGAAATATTTTTCATGTGTTTACATTTTAATACTTAACGAAATATTTGAAAAATGTCTTTGTATTTTTGGACCGTTATTTCAGAGGCCGTGTAATCGACAATTTTGTTCACAGTTAAACTCTTTCAAATTTTGTTCATTGTTTGTTCGCTTTCTCACAAACATAAGAAAGGGAATTAAAAATAATTTAAAAAAGATTGATTATCTATTGAAAAGTCGAGTTCTTAGTCTTGCAGATGGGTTGAAGGGATTTATCAAATAATTTAAGGGCGGGTAGTAAGCAAAATTGCCTGTCTTCAATTTGATTTTTCATGAAATTGATAAGACTTAGGTGTAAAATAAAAATAATATGAGTAACTACATGATATTTCCAAACTTTTTGTGGAACAGAAACACAAAATATTAAAATTTTCTCGATAAAAAAATATCACGAAGTTACCTCTAATTTTCACGTATTTTCGATTTGTACTTAAAATGCTAATGCCTATTATGATAAAAATTAGATGATTATATGTATTAAAACAAGGCAAAAAAAATTGTGTAGGCTTTTTTTTTTATTCCTTTTATTTTTGGTTTTATTACGAATCAAAGCTTGTAGGACTTACGACGTTCTTAGTTCGTGGAAGAAGCCATCTTTCGTCGCACATTACGGGAACTTCAAGCATATTTTTGTTTCACAAATCAGTCGGCGTTGCTCTGTTGAGACGAGAGGACTACGCTCAAATTTTTAGCTGCGCTGAGATATTATTTATTTTCGTAAATAATATTTTCGTAATTTATCACATTCCACAAAAGAAACTGAGACATAGAAAACATGAAAAAAACACTAAAAACACTTCCAAAACGAATATTACAAGTGTTATTGATTGATAAATAAATAAATACCGAGTCTAAATAAACATATAAAATTCAATGTTGATATTTGAAAACTCAAGATGACATACATTTTATTTGACAGATTTTTGACTGGTATAGTAGCACGGAGTATAGAAAGAAGTAGGTACAACTAGCGCCATTGCTCTGTATTGCGGTGAATTTTCTTGCGGAGAAAATTTACAACATAGCCAACGAGTCCATTCTACGTTCATTTGAAAGTTCGCACTGGAGATTAAATCTTATTGCGATTTACTCAGGATCCAAATTCGTTTACTCCCACTTTTTTTGACAAACTTCTTGTAAGGTGACCCTTAGACGAACAATTGGAGCGACTGACCGCCCCTAAATAAAACTTGTTTAGAATAATACCTTTATTCTTCGGTTATTGGTATAACCAACGAACTCGAACAGATTCTGTATGACTCCGGATTTTTAATTTGTCTGTCCGTGATGTCTTGTTTATATCTCTTTAGTTTACTTTTTTGTCGTAGTTGGGTTTTAGTTTTTACCTGACTACGGCGAAGCAAAAAGGAGGGTTATAATTTTGACCGGTTTCTATGTATTTATCTATGTCTGTTCCCACATATTATCTTCTAAAAGACTCATCACTTTTTCTCATCTTCTCATCTCAAATTTGTCCCAAAATATTAATACATAAGTTGAGCGCTTACGGCATTACTGGAACTTTGTTGAATTGGTTGAGTTCATATTTAACGGATAGAACTTTTTTCGTAGTGGTTAATGGTTTTCAGTCTACTGTTTATGAGATTTCTTCAGGCGTTCCACAAGGCTCACACCTTGGGCCAATTTTATTTCTTTATTTTATAAATGACATACCGGTGTGTTTCCGAAACTCCGAGATTTTTATGTAAGCAGATGACTTAAAATTTGTCAGAGTAGTGAAATCTGATGAAGACGCAATGCTTTTACAGATGGATCTTAATAGGCTGATTGAATGGTGTTGTAATAATGAAATGTGTTTAAATACGAAGAAATGTTATCATGTTAAATACACAAGAAAAAAAAGCATAATACATTCTAAGTATCAAATTAATTCAGAAGTAATAAAAGAAGTAGATAATATACGAGATCTTGGAGTTCTGTTTGATAAAAAACTAACTTTCCTCCCCCATTTAGACAACATTATAAAGACATCTTCCAAAATGTTAGGCTTTGTAATAAGAAACTGTAGGACATTCCGTTTTAAAACTAAAATAATTTTATATAACAGTTTAGTTAGGAGTAGATTGGAGTACTGTAGTGTGGTTTGGCGACCACACTATGCTGTACATAATTTGCGTATTGAGCGTGTTCAAAAGCGCTTCCTTTGGCACTTAGCGTACTTGAGTGGCATAGCCAGAAGAAAGCCGTCTTACAGAGAAAGATTAAAACATTTTACCATGTGCAGTTTGGATATACGGAGGAGATTTAACGACGCTTTATTTATGAGCAAAATTTTAAAAAATAAAATTCAGTGCCCTAGGCTGCTAGCCCTTTGTAAGTTCCGTGCGCCTTCAAGAATCCCACGCAGCTCCATCACTCCACTCAGTCCTCCCTTTCGCCGAACAGTTTTGGGCTCCAACTCTCCGTATGCCAGATTTTGTCAAATCATAAACAGTTGTAGCGATTTAATTGATGTACACAATGATAATCTAGCAAAGCTAAAATATCTGTTTGTGAAATCTCTGTCCGATATGTGTTAACTTGATGTTTAATTATAGTTACAATGTTATGTACAATATGTATCATTAATGTGTAATGTATCATTATAGTTATATTGTAAATTTAGATTACTAACTTAGCTTAATATTGCGCTTGTGGTGTTTACCTTTAAGTGAGTGTTACATTGTTACTTGTTTATAAAATAGTTTTTATGTATATTATTAGTGTAAACATTCGTTGGTGAACCAAATATATAAAATAAAATAAAATAAAATCACAATTTGACAAATGAGGTATCGTTGGAAGCTTCTTGATCGTCCGCTGGTCAAAGGCTATATGAAGACACATTAAATTGAAAATTGCGCCCTCTAGGTGACATATCATGAACAACAAAAAATATTTTTTAATCATACCATGTTGGGTATCAAATGAAAGGTTTTAATTAGCACATTTCAAAAATATATATTATAACCCCAAAAAAAAGCAGCGACAATCAAGACGTATATTGCCATATGTTTATGTTAACGCGTGGGATGATAACTGCCGCTACACGCGCCGCCGCACCGTAAACAGAAAAAACGTCAGACGCGCCGCGTGACGCCACACTGCACGCAACGTGCCACGCCCCGCGTCTCCGTAAATGAGGCCTAAAGCAACTTGGCATGTTTTCAAAGCTACAATTTCATCAGTTACAAAGAGGGACCATACTAAGTTTTCTTCTAAGGGACTAGTTATAACAAGCGCCCGAGACGCGTATTTTGTACGCTGCGTTTCGGGCGCTCAATAAAATTTTATGAATTCCTATGTAACGAATTATATCAAGCGCTGCAGTCTAAGCGAGCGCCCATGCCGGGCGCCGTTAGGCCTGCACATGTCGCAACTTGCCACTCTCAACTTGCATCTCCGTTGTGCGATTTACAAATAAGACTGGGAGAAGGTATGCCGCGGGCATTGCTGCTGCGTGCGCCGCCGTGATGAAACGCCGCGTGTGACGCGGCTATGCCATTCGCGGGCTCCGCCGTAAAAAACGCTCCATTTCAAACAAACGCGTGTAAAATCGCGTCTCCGTAAACGCACTCATACAACGCTATATGTTTGAATTCAGTGCGAGCCACGCCGCCCAAAGCCACGCGCGACTCCTCGCGTCTCCGTAAATGAAGCCTAACCGTGCCCTTGACGCTTGGACGCGAGTTCCTTTTTCACTATTTTTCCTTGTCATTTTCTCCGCATTAGTAATAAACTTAAAAGAAACACGGTTCAAAAGTTACAACAAAATGTGGAAATCTTGTTGCGTTTGACGAGCGTCCAAAACGCGCCGGGCGCGCGCCCAAAACACAGCGCAGGTACTGAGCGCGTACCTCGGGCCCTTGTTATAATTAGTCCCTTTGGTACTTTGGCTCCCATTTACATAGATGAATAGATGTCAATTCTTTTAGTGGTGAATCCGACAATCCTACATTTATTTCTTTTGTACAGAACTCGGCCTCTTTTTCACATGTTTCAAATATTTTCGAAGGGGATTGTTCGCGTTTGGCGCAGGAAAGGTTTTCATGACACATGCCATATTCGTTGCACAACACAGTGCAAAATTCATTATACGAATATTATTTTTTACTTGGGTATCACTTTGCACGATCCTCCAAAGAGAGAAATCCACGATATAGCATTATATTTATTACTTGGTAACACAGTTTTCCACAAAGACGTCATTAAGTACAAATTGTACAAGGTCCTAAATAAAATTTGGTAACATTTAAATTTGAACTTTTTCACGTCAACATTGAGTTTCTAGTTCCAAAACATGAACATGATCCATAGTTCTGAATTCAAGCTTAGCGTATCGTATAAGCAAAATAAACTAGAGAAGATTGAAATTCGAATTCTATAAACGCCAGACGAAAAGTTTCTGCTGGCGGGAAGGCATTGTGTTTTGTTTTCGTCGTGTTTAATGAGAGGGGTAGGTAAGGGTTGCGCGGGTGAAATATGATTTTTTGCTGTCAAACTACTCCCCCTTAAGTAATAATGGCTAATCACAAAGATCGCAATAAGTTTTCCGAAAAATTACGTGAGAGTGACGTAGGGTCGTTGACAAGAAACTACTATTAATTTTGAGCATTACAAAATATCATCATTTTATTTATTTATGGTATTTTTGGAGGTGATTTTGGTTTTACCTTCTTTTGCATGTTCAATATTGCGTACTGTTTGAAACATTATGCCATAAAATCATGCTGCATTAAATTTCTTCCTGAACTAGAAAATAATTTCGCAAAATCTTTAGAAAACTCTTTTGAAAACCAGCGGCAACTTTTCCTGTGAGTTCCTCAGCCTGAACAATTCGTGGAACGTTTTGATATTTTTCTTTACTTTTATATTTTTTGTTTCTTATGTAAGTACGGCAATACATACAGATGCCGTAAAACTGATTTTTACTTACAAAAGTTTGTCCTGTGATACTTATGAAGTAAAAGCGATCGAAAATTTCTGTCAAAACTTTAAAGCGGCCATTATTCAAAGTTACTGCTGGAGTTTTTTAATTTTCTTAAAACAGAAAACGTTTTTGGGTACAGTTGCTAGTCCCGACCGTCCTGGAATCAGCAGACTACTGAGACGAGCCTTTGGTAAACATCGGAAGCGGAGACTGTGTTTATACACCGCTGCTAGTGTTTCTGGAGACTGTGTCTAGAACAAACACGATGAAACTGACCTAGATTCAAAATAGAGCTGCTATTAAATTGACATTAATACCATATCAATATATAAGCCTTAACAGACCTATGCACGTAGCTTGTACGTGCTACGATTCCTAAGTACTGCAGGTGTACCCTGGAGAGCCCCAACCTTGCTGGGGGCTAACATCAACACTCAGGATGTCACTTAAAAATAATCAAACAATAAATTAAATTGATCAGCACCCCAATTGCATTTCACACTTTCAATCGAAAGAAATTGCTTATCCATGCCTGCATAAACTTATGCCTTTTTCCCAAAAGGGTAGGCTGAAACTACACAAAATATTATATGATCCTGCTAAAACCCTTACTTAGGTACTTGCATCGGTTACGCTCATAAATCCTCCTTTTGCTTCACATGTTTCAAAAGTTCGTCTGCTTGACAAGTTAAATGAAGCAATGAATGTTCTTGAATTTTCAAAATGAAAGGCATAGGCCCTTACGTCATTACCCCGCTGATAGATAAAACTAGCAGGCAAATTAAGAAAGATTGAAAACATTTCAACTTTGTAGTAGGCATAAAAATCCTTGATGATTGGATTTTTTATTCCATTGTGATATTAAAAAGCTTCCTCACGTGGGTTGAAGCCTTAACTATTTACAAAATTGTTAAAAAACAATCAAATTGTTTGGCAAAAGTGAAACCTAGAAAGATTTTCCCTCTTCGCCCTCTTCGCCCGTTACCTTACTTGTGAGTGAACGTGTGTTCGGTTTGCGCATAAATCTGTAAATATTGCATACGTGACTTTAGCCCGTAATCTCAAAGTGAAAGTGACCAACTCTGCATAACATTATTAAAAATATTAATTATTTTTGACCGGTCGCCGCAGTGCGTAAGCACCGCAGATCTAACTCGCTGGTTAAGCCCCGCCCACACGCAGGAGCAGGACAGTCGCCATAATTGCTCTCCCGCTTGCGCGCGCGCCTGAGTGCTGCTGTGTACTACGCGCATGCATCAAATATCCCCGAGCCCATCGAAGTGTGTGTTATCGACATTGGACTGCGTACAACGCTCGCCCACGGCTTCGCCATCAGTAAACCCCAGTGTACAAGCAAAGTCAGACTCGGATATTCCCGCAGCGGTGTTGAACAGCCCAGTCGGTAATGTCAACACCGCGTCGCGGTTCAAACGTCCGTGCCCAGAATTCTCGCCTGGCAATGATCTTCAAGACGTAAAACGCGAAATACTACAAATGTTGTCGACATGGAAAAAAGAACAAGAGGAACGCCTTACAAAATTCTCCGACGATCAAAACACCTGCCTTTCTAAGTTGGTCTCCGAAATAGCTGAACTGAAGCTACAGAATCTTGCGATCCAAAAATCAAACGGCGAGATAGAGAAATCAATTACATTCATAACTGAGCAGTACGATGATATGATTAAAAAAATTGATGTCCTGCAAAAAGAAACCCAAAAACAGAAAGACAACATTATTAATTTGGAAATAAAGATCCAGGATATCCAACAGCTTTCCCGGTCATCGTGCGTCGAGATCCGCAATGTGCCTGCCGTGGAGAATGAGTCAGCGTCAGCTTTATCCACGTTAATCAGCAAAGTCGGTGCAGCAGTTGACATGCCTGTCTATAACACCGAGCTACGTGATGCATACCGTTTACCCGGGAAACCAGGTACCGTCAGACCTATTATTGCGGAGTTTACAAATGTTCAGGTTAAAAACAAACTCCTCACAAGTGTGCGTAACTTCAACAAAATCCACCCCAACGAGGGTCGACTAAATACTAAATGCATTGGTTTACCCGGAGATCGACGTCCATTATATGTTGCCGAATATCTTCCCGCTAGCTCCAGGAAACTGTTCTATGAGGCAAGAGAATTTGCGAAGAAAAAAGGATACAAGTTTTGCTGGACGTCGAATGGGAACATTTTCTTGCGGAAAATTGAAGGAGCGAAGCAAGTTCTTGTCAGATCTGAGGAAACTTTGCGCAATCTACAATTTGATATAAACCAATGACTATATTATAGCCTAATCCACTTATCTGGTAATCACTTATATAATTTTCTGAATGTTATTATTACTCACCCTTCAAAACGTAAGTGCCTAAAATTGTTTATAATCTGTATAAATGATCACCTTTTGGTTACGTTTTCACACAAAGTACACATCTCTATCATAACATGTTCTATACCAATACACCTCACAACTATGTACCTTAAATTACACTCGCAACCTTTTACACTAAATGAACCCCAGTACCCAGTATATACTACTACAGCAACTTTGTTACAAACTTATAAGTCATCTTATACCTTGATTATAAATCCTTATCAGTACCGAAATCACCAAATTTACACAAATTGCCTCCTGCACAACTCATTGCGTCTTATACTAATACACCAAGCTAAGTTTTCCAATGGCTAATGTTGCACTAGTTATTGATGACATCGATCACACGGCCTTTACAACTAGCCTAAAATTATATTCCATAGATGACTGTAGACTGCACCTAGGCGACACAGAAAGTCAGTACTCGGTTGTAGTCCAAAATATACGCAGTATTAAAAAGAATTTTGATGATTTCACTGTTCTCCTGAGCCGGCTGCTTTTTACGCCTGATGTAATTATTTTGACAGAGTGTTGGCTTGACGATAGGCACGCCTGTTTCGGAATTAACAACTACGATTATCACTATTCCAAAACTTACCTTAACCAAAACGATGGAATAGTTGTTTATACAAAGTCTTCTCTCCAAGCTTCAGTCGTGGAGCCACCCTGCAAAGACTCGAACTGCATGGTTGTCAATGTCAGTGACAAACTATCTCTGATAGCCATATATAGGTCACCATCATTTTATAATATAAGTAACTTCTGTGAGTCCTTAACAGAACTGATGGATAAGTGTACGGCAAACACCTGTGCTATTGTAGGGGATTTGAACATTGATATAAAATCTGGTTGCAATGACAAACGCGCCTCCGATTACTTAGATTTAACTGGCCACTATGGGTATTTTCCAGGACATATTTTCCCTACACGAGGGGGCAACTGTTTGGATCACGTTATGCTTAAAACTCAGAAGCCTGCTACTGTTATTGTTTGTGATACTGGCATAACAGATCACGAGACGGTTATCTTCGGCATTCACCGAGAGTTAGCTAGGACCAGCGTTGAGAAACGACATACGCGAATTGACTATAATAGTTTACAAAGAGATATTGAAAACGAAAATTGGGAATGGCTTCATGAACATACAAACGCTACGAATGCATTCCAAAAATTTGTCGAAACTCTTTCTTGTAAAATTAAGAAGCACACCACTATTCGTGGATGCCGTAGCTCGGATGTCATTATCAAGCCATGGATTACTAAAAGCCTTCTGAAGTGCATAAGACGACGTGACCGAATGCACACCAATGCAAAAAAAGAGGAAAATCGGGATAATCCTGTCATTCAACAAGAGTATAGAAAATATCGAAATTATTGCAACAATATACTAGCAAATCTGAAACAAGATCATGATCGCAACCTACTTATGGAAACTAAAGGCGACTGTAAAAAATTATGGTTCGAAATTAAGAAAATTTGCAATATTAAAAATAAGAAAGACGGCAAGTCTGAGCTCGTAACTGACAGTGACAATCCAGTCCCCACACTAAATAAAGTTAACGACTATTTCTCAACGATGGGTAAAAACCTTGCATCTATAACTCTTAGACAACTTGACATGACTGAAACGGAATTGGCCTGTAGCAATGAACAATATAGTACGTTACACCCTAGCCCAGACTCTTTCTTTTTATCCCCGACTGACGAAAAAGAAATACTTACAATTATTACCCAACTTAAAACGACGTCAGCAACCGGTTATGATGGGATTAATAATGCATTTCTTAAGCAGTGCGCACATGTTTTAGTGGGGCCAATTGCCTTCCTTTGCAATTTAAGCTTAAATACAGGTGTAGCACCCGACTGCATAAAGATTGCAAATATTTGCCCGATATTCAAAAGTGGAGATCCAAAAACTCCAGCAAATTATCGCCCAATTTCTCTGCTGACAGCTCTCTCAAAAATCCTTGAGAAAGTTGTCAACAAGAGACTACTTGCATATCTGGAAAAAAATAAATTACTGTCAGACAATCAGTATGGGTTTCGGGTTGGCAGGTCCACGGAGGATGCAGTTACTAACTTAACCGACTTTATAACTCTGAACCTAGGTCAAGGACAGGCATGTACTGGCCTCTTCCTGGATCTTGCAAAAGCCTTTGATACGATCTCCAGGAAAATTCTGATCAAGAAAATGTCACTTCTGGGCGTTCGTGGCGTTGCTTTGGACTGGTTTTCCTCCTATCTCTGTGACAGAACGCAAAGAGTTGTGCTAGGGAAATACTGTAGTGACCCAACCACAGTACATTTTGGTATACCCCAGGGAAGCGTGCTGGGCCCCACTCTATTTATTATTTATATAAATGGATTATGCAGCTTGAACCTCCAACAGGCTAAGATTTTCACATATGCTGATGACACCGCGATAGTTTTTCATGGGAAAACATGGGACGAGGTGCAATGCGTGGTTGAGCGCGGGGTAAAGGCTGTCGCAAGCTGGCTACAACATAATCTATTGACGCTGAATATAGAAAAAACCAAAGCAATCAACTTTGCTATTTCTGAACGTTCTTCCCCTAACAGAGTATCTTGCTTGCGGCTGCACTCCTGTATTAGTTCTGACCAGTGTTCTTGCGCTTGCATCGAACAGGCTGTTTCTATTAAATATCTAGGGGTTATTGTAGATAACAGATTGACGTGGTCCGCACACCTGAGCGCTTTAAAGGGCAGGATTAGAACAATGCTGCGTATATTTAAGCAACTAGGCAAGATTGCTGATGATTCTGTCCTGAAGATGATTTACTTTTCACTCTGTCAATCTGTTCTTAATTACTGCATAGTAGCTTGGGGCGGTGCAGGCAAGACCTCACTAATTAAAGTAGAACGAGCTCAGCGTGCCCTACTAAAAGTTGCGTATAGACGACCTTACCTATACCCCACGAATAAACTCTATAATGAAGTGGGAGTTCTTAGGGTTAGACAACTTTATATACTGTCTGTCACCCTACGATTTCATAAAACTGCCTTGATCACTTGTGTCATTTCAAGTCGAAGAATAAATTGGGTTAAAATGCGATGCCATAAAACAATCGGCAGAAGGTCTTACGGGTATATGGGACCACACATATACGAGAAACTCAATAGTCTACACAAAATACTAAAACTAACTCAAAAAAAATGCAGAGTGGCGGTAACAAACTGGCTTCTTACACTTGACTATGACAGGACAGAAAGTTTCTTAGCTTAAGTAAAACCCACAGTATACACATTGACAACACACAAACACACGTACACACTCACATACGAATAACATTCAAACACTCTCTTACAACAACATTACAATTAACACAAAGCACAGCACCATGCATACACTCTTTTTATATCTATTTTAAACTTTAAAAATGTACCACCATAAATAAAATTGTTAACGGAACGAAGGAGCCTAGATCTCACAACACAGGGTATCCTAGTGTGAGGTCTAGGAGTTCAATCCAATAATGTATAAACTTTTGAAAATAAATTTATTCTTATTCTTATTCTTATTTTGTTCAGATTTTTCCGCCCCGACTTTCACAATAACTACCAAAAAAATATAAACCCTGGAATACTGTGGTTCCGTATTTACATTGTAATATGCAGATGCTTAACTTTTTATAAATACAAAATGTACGGCCAATTTTCGCACTGAAAATATTTTAACTAGTCTTTTAAGAGTCTGCTAGCTATTTCACCACCTACAGATATATTCTGTTTAACTTATCTGGCAGAAATTCATGTTTTTGGCTACGTGTATTTTTGTGTCCTCATATTGTAACTTGCTGACGTATGTTTTTAATCTTAATCGGTTATAGGAAACGGAAGGTTCCATCTTGTAATGGCGTTATTTGTCTGTGACATACCTAGATAGAAAATTCTACCCCCTAGAAACGTTTCACACACATTTACACTAATTTATTTATTTGTTATTATGTATACACACACGCTATATTTTTCGTCTGTCACCTCACACCTCAGGTCCAGTTGAAAACCAGCGTCAGGCACTAGCTGTCTGGCATTTTTGCTGAACTGGGCCTATTTAGCGCAGCCGCGAGGCACACTTGTTTTTTCTTTTTTTTCTCTAGGTACCTACACTTTGAAATTGTTTCTTTTATTTTTATTTTTTTTATTCGTTTACATGTAGTTACAGTGTGTTGTGTGCCCTGACTGTGCTAAATAAATGCATTTTCTTTCTTTCTTTCTTTCTTTCTTTCAGAATGACGGATCCCTAAAACCATAAGCAGTAACAACAGTGAGTCACGTGGCCCTCGTGGTATCGGGGCGACATCTTGCCAACTCGATGTTAAACTCTACTTTTCTTGTTTTTACTTCGTACCAATTTCGAAACTGAAGCCTTAAAACATTATAAAAGTACAAGCCGTGTGCCGGATGGGATTTCCCATCAGCTAAGATGACAAACTTCCATACAAACTTTCATCCCTTATTTAACCCCATTAAGTGATCTTTTTTCAAAAATCTTTCGTTGTTTGGAACTCTTGTGTAAAACATCATGGTTCTCACATGATTAAAATTACTTAAAACAGCCACTTTAGCAGAATCATAATATGAAAATATTATGAATCATCGCAAAATGTCACAAACTGACAATTCATAATAATTATGATCTGCGTGTAATTCTTATTACAATACGAAATAATTCATCTGTTTGACAAATTTCTATGGATAGATTCGTAAAATGGTCCACAAATTATGAATTGCTTTTATGTCAAATTAGAGGAATTGCTAATGACAGCTGGAGTTCAGGAAATGAACTGCTTTTAGAGGAATAGCTAAAGTGGCCGGTTTAGGCCCCCAGCCATGTGAGAACCATGAAGTTTTGAACCAAGATTATGTCTGGTTTTAAAAGAGACCTTAACCCCTGTGCTTGTTTCGCCATTTCTTCTCATGGGTAGTCAGATAGGAAAATGTCGACTCGATCTAGCATTTTTTTTGTTATATGGCTCGAACATGAAATGATATATAATTGTTTTATAAAGAATAACAATTTCATTTCATACTTCTATAGCTACCAGTTTCGACTGTGCGTTGTCTGTTGTGAATTGACTTAAATTAAGTAGATTGCATTGAATAACTTCTGCCCGCGGCTTCGTCCGTGTGGAAGTCAACTATACCATAAAACATCTTATAAGCACACAGCAATAGTGTAGTTTTCTATCAGGAACAATTTTTTTGTAATAGAATTAGTACCGAATCAGAAATTTCCGCGGATTACCTCTAACAAACAAACTAAAAATCTAACCTCTTTTTAATAATTATTAAGTTAAAATTATTGGTCAACATAACAGGCACAGCGCCAACCGCTGCTGTCATTATTGAGAATGACTACAATTTATTCAAAACCCGCAATTTTAGCCCGTAGCCTAGTGGAGAGTTGCGTGTCGCTTTTTTTATTGTGAAAACGTGAAAATTCCATCACGTGCGCTTTAGACCAAATAACTTTCAAAACTGTTGTGAAAACTCGGCCAAAGTGAAACCTCAAAAATGATGTTTTTAAAAGAGCGGGAAAATTGTTTCCCTTTTTAACTTTGCTTTCCCCTTTTACTAAAGCTCGTCGACAGATGGTTCCGTATCCTGCAATCGTTCCTGATTTATAATAGTCTAAATAAAAAACATACGCACTTAAGATTCTGTGATTCCTTTAACTTATAAGATTATACTAGTTATAATATATCTCAGTCGGAGGAGCAAGAAACTACAGATAACAAGGTGCAACAAAATCAGTCATTGTTTATTGTTTCTTTATGGTTTTCCCAAAACTTTCCGTAGAACATGCACAATTTTCCTGGCAATTTTCAAAGAAGAATGGGCAGGTTCGTCCCAAGTGTTGTAACACTTTTCTACCTATATCATAATTATGAAAGATCTCAATGAGTGTTTATTTTTTTGTATGGGCATAACTCTGTATCTCGTGCAGGGAAATTGTTTTGGAACAGTCAAAAATATAAAAAGTAGGTTCAGTTAGGTTAGGTTTGGATAGGCAACGTTAGGTTATGTTAGGTTAGATTATGCTCATGTAGATATGGAGGCACCCATTTTTATTATTAGCTAGCAACCCGTCGCTGCTTCGCACGTACAGTTAGAATATGATTTTTTTGTGAATGTTTTGAATATTTTGGAATGTTCAAAAACACCATGTTCGCGCACAATTTCGACTTAGCTGCCATAGTATGAATTAAATAATACCCCAAAAACTTTTACAAGGCATAAGTTTCTTCACTGTTGAACCTTTTTTTTTTTTTTTTTTTTTTTCCGGGGTGGAAAATCCTCATGGAAGTCCTCCGCCCTGGGGCGGGCGGAGGGGTCTGTCAGACTCTTACTGACTAAAAACCACCCCGGTGTTCCGACTCACACCTACGCCGGGGGTCGCGGGAACGTAAAAATCTTCCGCAACCCCCGACTGGTGCCGGCCCGCCATCGCGGGCCTCCTCGGGTCAGGGGGGGAGTGAGGTGTTTGACTCCCCCCGTGACGTCTAAGAGGGGCGCGCGTGGAACACTACGCGCCGCCACCTCGGGTCCTGATGTTTGGGGGGCGACGGACGTCCCCGAGTCCGTCACCCCTGGACCCATTTAGGGGGGCTGGAAGAGGGCGTTATCCGTCCTCCGCCGACGCCCGGTGCGCCTGCTGCGGGCTGGGTGAGTGGACGAGATCTCCCTCTCCCTTTCCGCAGCCTCCTTCTGCGAGACGACCGTCTCGCAGTAGGAAACCACCGCGTCCCAGGACTCCTCGCTGTCGACCATCGACTCAACGACGGCCGGCAGCGAGAGGTCACTGCCTACTTCTGAGATGAGGGCACGGCGCGGCTCCTCTCAAGCGGCACACTCTGCCAGCGTATGCCGCGCCGTGTCCTCCCGGCAGTCGACGCAGTGGTGACACCGAGCGTCCGGCTCCCTGTTTATGCGACACAGGTACTTCCCGAAGCAACCATGCCCCGAGAGCACCTGCGTCACCCGAAACGACAGGGAGCCGTGCCTCCTCCCGAGCCAGCGCTCGAGCACCGGCCGGACCGCCTCGATGATGTCGAGGCCGGCGGTAGGGGGTGAAAGCCTTTCCCGCCATTCCGCCACCAGGACCTCGCGAAGCTGAGACCGATGCAGCTCTATGTGTCGCTGCATCGGTTGCTCACCCCGCGCCCTCGCTTCCTCGCGCCACCGATACGATGACGCGAGTACTTTCGCCTCGAGGTCCCAGGGCGGGGATCCGGCCAGTGCACAAGCCGCCTCGTAGGAGATCGTGCAATACCCCCTGATGACTCTGACGGCCATCGCTCTCTGCGGCTTGCGCAGGACTGCGATACTACCGGCCGTCAGGTCAGCCGCCCAGATCGGGGCCCCGTAAAGGGCCATCGATCGCACGATCCCCACGTAGAGCCGCCTACAAGCGGCACTCGGGCCCCCCAGATTGGGAAGCAGCGTTGACAGCGCCCCAGCAGCGCCCAGCAACTTGGGCGCCAGCCGTCGGAAATGGGGCCCGAAGTCCCACCGGCTGTCGAGCACCAATCCCAGATACTTCATGGTGGACTCGACAGCGATCCGAGCCCCCCCGACCACGATGTGTGAGCCGGGTGGCGGCGCCCGCCGGGGGCCATGAAACACCATGGCCTCCGATTTGCTGAGGGCCACCTCCAGGCCTAGGCGACGTATGCGGCTCACCACTTGTGAGACCGCAGCCGTCGCCAGCTTCACTGTTGAACCTAACCTAACCTACTGCCAATATATTTTTGAATATTCAAAAACACCATGTTCACGCTCGATTTGGACTAAGCTACCATAGTATGAATTAAATAATACCCCAAAAGTTTTCACACAGCATAAGTTACATCACTGTTGACACTGACCTTACCAACTGCCAATTTATTCTAAAATGTTCAAAAACTCCTTGTTCGCGCCCAATTTCGACATAGCTGCCATAGTATGAATAAAATAATCCCCTAAAAGCTTTCACATGGCATAAGTTACATCACTGTTCAAGCAAACCTAACCTAATTTTTGAATGTTCAATAATACTATGTTCGCGCTCGATTTAAACTTCACTGCCATAGTATGAATTAAATAATACCCCAAAAGCTTTCATATGGCATAAGTTACATCACTGTTGAAGCAAACCTAACCTAATTTATGAATGTTAAATAACACCATGTTCGCGCTCGATTTCAACTTAGCTGCCATAGTATGAATTAAATAATACCCCAAAAGCTTTCATATGCCATAAGTTTCATCACTGTTGAACCTAACCTAACCTACTGCCAATATATTTTTAAAATGTTCAAAAACTCCATGTACGAGCTCGATTTTGACTTGGCTGCCATAGTATGAATTAAATAATACCACAAAAGCTTTCACATGACTGTTACATCACTGTTGAAGCTAACCTAACCTAATTTTTGAATGTTCATTAACACCATGTTCGCCCTCAATTTTGCCTTAGCTGCCATAGTATGAATTAAATAATACCATAAAAATAATTAAAGCATTATTTAATACAAATTACCTTTTTTACTTGAAGCCCCATAACTTTGGACCTGCACGCAATTTTAATAAAATCTTGGATTATTAATCATAAAAAAGACTAAATGAAGGTGTTTATACTAGTCGCAACTTGTTACAAGGGTTGGGACGCAACTCATATAGTAACGCCCATTCTCCTTTAATTACCAGCTAACCCGACAGACGTTGTCTAATTTTCAATAACGCATCATCCCATAGGAAAAAGGACGTTAAATTTTTCCCGGATATTAAATACTTTTCGATTTTTATTTCCATAATTATGAACCTGATTCGGACTATTACAACCACCGCCAGCGGTCCAGAGTGATACGCTTACCAACGAATAGCATTTCATTTTTATTATTATATAAATAGATAAAACTGTCAATTATTACGGGCTAATTCAGCATCTCGACTTACGAGTCGTCAGTCGTGGGTTCAAACCCAGACAGTTGCTTTACTTTGTGCGCAAATAATTGCATCACCACTGCTCTCAAAACGGTGAAGGAAAACATCGTGAGGAAACCGGCATGTCCTAGAACCAAAAAATCGAAGACATGTGACATCTATCAACCCGCACTGGGCCCGCGTGGTGGATTACGGCCCAATCCTTCTCGACGAGAAGAAGCCTATGTCCCAGCAGTGGGAACATTATAGGCTGATTATGTAATTCAACATAACATTTATGAATCATCTAAAAAAATCTTTGACGAAAAAAGTAGACACCATTCCCGAGCTACAAACAGTGTCGCTGATTAGCCAATACTTTAGAGCTGTTCTGTTGTACAGCTCGTATGCACATAAAAGAGAAGTGCAGTGTTATAGCTTGATATTAAGAAGCTTCTACGTCATTAGCACTCGTGTCTCCCGCGCAATATTGCTCCGCTACCGACACTCGTCTATGCTACCGAGCTCCGGGCAATGCCGGAGAATCTCGTTGCTTTTTATTTTATTGATATTTTATCATCTTCTCTTTCTTAAAGTTGTGTGGTTTGTGTATCAGAATATACGGTTTCCTTCCTCCGAGCGTCGTAAAGAGGTACAGTAATGTATCGTGGAGGTACTGTTGTTGTATGCCCGTTGCTGTAAGAGAACACGAATAATTTAATAAACCAATTTTATTTAGTTTTGTTGCC
Organism: Lithophane semibrunnea; assembly: GCA_947363905.1. Classification (NCBI taxonomy): domain Eukaryota; kingdom Metazoa; phylum Arthropoda; class Insecta; order Lepidoptera; family Noctuidae; genus Lithophane; species Lithophane semibrunnea. The sequence continues at coordinate 1,183,795 of OX376186.1, read as the reverse complement.
TAGAAACCGTTTGGTCGTAGTAAGTAAGATGAATTTCTGGCTAACCATCCCTAGTTAAAATGGCACTGAAAGAAGATGTTCTTTCGCTTGATAACTACTTCTGTAAAACTGAATAGAAACTGTCCATTCAATGAATGAGGTCCGCGTAGATCCAGCTTGTACAGGAGATAACGAATTCTCTCATTCTTGCCTAAAACCCTAGTCTTGAGAGATATGGATTATTCTCATCTCTGAGAGCAGACTATCCCAAGTTCGGCTCCCATTTAGTACTTCAACGAGGTAATCAAAAGTTGCTAACGCACCGTGTGGTAAACTGCAGCTCAGTTTTAATTTTAGCTGATAAAATGAGATATTACAAAGATTGGAGAGATTAAATAAAGTGGTTGAGAACATTTTCAGCGACGTAAAATAATATGTAGTACCTAGTTAAATACGAGTAAATTATCGTAGTTTTATTATTTTTAACGTACAAATTAAATGTGAAAACGATAAGATTATAATATCAGACTATTGCACAATGTTGTTCATGCAAGTTTTGTTGTACAAGTAAATGAATTTGAAGCTCTTTTATAAATAAGAAGCGAGCCTCACTAATGCCTGAAAAACATGTCTCTAAATTACCATCATAAGACGGCTGTCCCGAACACAAGCGTGTCTTGTAAGACATTATACATAACTACGACAAATATACAGGGTGCTTTTCCCAACTAAGTTGGGGTCGGTTTCCAGATTACAGGATACAGCTGAATATTAGTATTTTACATGGAGTGGTTGCCTGTCTGACGTCCACTACCCAGTTACTGGGTAACTCGATACACCTTGGCAAGACTGATTGTCAGACTTTCGGGCTTCTGACTACCGCGTTGATGATCGACCCGTCGGTTTTATTTAACCACAGTGAACCTAAGTCTAAACCTTACCAAGAACATATGTTAAAGACACTGCAGCCACACACCTTAATGCAGTCGTAGAAGTAGCTCTATTAAAAATAAGTATATTGAGATTACTTGAGCAGAGAGAACGACTGGAAACTTTCAAGATTTTCAGTAACTTCATGTGGCTAATCCAGTCTCCTGCTCGGCAAACACAGCTCCTAACATAACATAACATCAAACCAGTTTACCCCGAAGGGTTGAACAGATGTGTTAGTATATCTTTAGTACACATTTTGCTTGATTTAAGTTTGTAATAGTGGGCTCCTCTCTTTAAACTGAATGACAGTATTGACTTTTGTCTTAGCTTGCGTTCCTATAAACAAAAACGAATCGTTTTGGTTACCAATGGTAGCATTTTTTATTGCCAAACTGGGCATATAAATAGATTCGAAAGGTAATTTTACCTGTGATAGCTACTTCTATATGGGAGGGTCTAATATGCAAAGCTATGAAGTCTTTGCTTCATTATTACTAAAGATACAAGACTCTTAATTTTAACCAATAACGGTCCGAAAAATAATAGGAATCGGCCATTATAGATTCTAAACATACCTTGAATCAACTTCACTTATCAGAGACATAAGATGAACACACACATATGACTTCCCATCCATATTTTTTATCTGAATAACATTTACGTATCAGAACCATCTCTTCAAGTCAGTTTTGAAGTGTCCACCCTTTATACACACACAGGGAGCTCCGAATTCCGGCAGAGGGCAATGGTCGCGCAGTGTTATGAGCATCATTAATTAGGAGCGGCGTATCAAGGCATTTGGAACGCATTCAAGAGCTCTGCTTATATAGGACAATCATTCCAAACGGTCTCCACATACGTACATATTGTGTTTTCGTGACCAATGCGAAGAATTTTGTAATATTAATCGGCCTTGTTTCATAGTGCCCGGAGAGCCTTTGTGCAGCATTGTATGCTAGATAGTACAATGGGATTGTGGCGGCATCTACATCGCCACATGCAAACAACGCATCAAAGAACTGACGTCACACAAAAATCCTGCCTCGTGCAATTAGAGATTACCGCGCAAAATTCCAACATCTATTGTTGGGCAGTTGCCCGTCAGACATGACACCCGTCTGGTCGGAGGATCCCTTTTCTATAGACGGTGAGTGAACTTTACACCCTGTTCCTCGTACCCTCTAAAGGATCTTATCCTGAATTGGTAAAACTGGGAAGTGGTTTGGCAAAAGATTTAGGTAAATATAGAACGGCGACTGACCCTCAAGACAAGTCCTAAAGGTATCCAATTGAACGCACAGGTACCCCTCTTGGACATTGGAGGAAACACTTGTCCCTATAATTATTCCAATCTAGGAAAAATTTGGAAAAACTGGTGAGGAAAGTTTTGAGTATCAATGTGGATAGCTAAAGGAGTAGGGCTAGACCAAAGACGGATGGACTGCGTGAAAGAAATTATGGCTAGAAACGGGATGACTACTGAGTTGAAGACGAATAAAGAAGTATGGAAGAAAAGACATGTTGCACTGACCATAGATTGGGATACGGATATTGGAATAGAATGACGATGGGGACTGACCTGTGGGCTTAAAACGGTCACTTTAGCAGAATCATAATATGAAAATATTATGAATCATCGTAAAATGTCACAAACTGTCAACAATTCATATTACGAAATAATTATCTGTTTCTCAGTTTTCTATGGAGATTCGTAAAATGGTCCACAAATTATGAATGCTTTTATGTCAAATTAGAGGAATTGCTAATGACAGCTGGGATTCAGGAAATGAACTGCTTTTAGAGGAATTGCTAATGTGGCCGGTTTAGGCCCCCTGGTCATGCCGACATACCCTAACAGGTCAGGCACCGCATTGTTCTTAGTCAGTCGTGAAAAGACTTCCCAATCCTTGACAAATCTGAAATCCAAGAAATGGGCTGCCAACTCTAAGAAATTCCTTAAACGATGGTGTGAAAACCGCATCGAAATCTGTTGCATAGTTTAGAATAGAAGAACAAAGCTGTAAACACAGACAGACACGAAAAGTGACTTTAATTTATAATAGACTAGCTGATGCCCGCGGCTTCGCCCGTGTGCATGTCGGTTATTATATACTAAAACCTTCCTCGAGAACCACTCTATCCATTGGTGAAAACAGCAAGAAAATCGGTGCAGTAGTTTTTGAGTTTATCGAACAGGACGACAGACAGACGCGGCGGAGGACTTTGTTTTATAATATGTATGGATGGATAAGGATGTAAAGTTATAGATTAGTCTTAGTGGCTGTTCTATAACCTTGACAAATTCGAAAACCAAGTCAAGGTGGCAGACTTTTATTTCGCCTTAATCGGGTCGCGACGCGATCCACGCGAAGCCATATGAAAATGTTAGTCAAGACCTTGTTTATTTTCCATTCAAGATACAATCTTCTGATATTCGGTTATGAAACTGGATTGCATTTAAGATTATGATCTTGTGGGAATGACGGAAAACTAATGGGAAGTCATATCGTGTGATTGGGTCTCTGTTTATAACAGTATCATTGCGTCCTTTTTACCCGGACTACCAAGGAAGGGTTATGTTTTTCGCGCGTATCTTGTATGTATCTATGTTTGTTTGTAATTTATTGAGTCGACATAACGTTTTCCCTATTTAGTGGTGTATGACAATGACGAAACAGTGACGATGATTGATCATGACATTTTGCAATATGACAGTCGGATATGTACGGTCAGCGACAAAAGTCAATCAACACAAATTTTGTAAATCTTAATGATTGAGGTAAATATTTATAAAAAATCTGAATCACTGTGATTTGAATGAAACCTTTAGTTTCAAATCGTTTGTTGAGGCAAATATTTGGACGCCCCAAATAGGTGAACGTTTGTTACATTGTAACTTTTCACTGTTGTACCTAAGCATGTTAAGCATTGTTTTTACTCCAAATCTGCACAATTAATCAGACGTGCTTATAAAGTACATATATTATTGCCGACACAAGTTTTTGATTAGTTAGTATCGTATAATGACATCATAGCCTTGCCTTTTTTATTGAAGAGAAGGTGAATTATGGCGGTGGATCATAGACAGTCGGGGTGGAATTTCACCGAAGGAAAAACAGGCCTTGCGGTTGTGACGGGTCCGGGAGCGTTCCGTTTTTTTTTAATCAAACTAAATGATTTTTTGTAAGATGTTGCTCGTGAATAACTTCTTAATTGTGATTCTACTTTCCATAAAGCAATTCTTAATTTGTGGATTTTACGAATCTCCGAATCATCTACGAATTGCACGCAGATCATAGTTTGATTGGTGAAATTGTCAATTTGTGACCAATTTCATTTCTTTCATCATCCGTCATTTTCTATCCTAATACGATTCTGCCAAATCTGCTTTTTTAGACCCGCTGATCTTAACCCTTTAAATATACCCTGAGTCACCTTTGATAACGATAACTTAGAACCCACCTGCCGGTCGTCATCAATGTAAAATGTTAACGTTATCATATCTACATCCTCGGAGGAGAATAACAATAGCGAAGCTGTGACGAATATAGATGACGACATCTTGCGCTGTACGCTACCAGGGGCAGTACTATGACTTGTTAAAGCCATAATTGTTCCAGTGTCAGAGAAAGATGGGACAAATAGCACTATCCCTTTTTCACAACGGAACCATGATAGCTCTAACACGTCATGGTATAAGGCCAGGAGCAGAGATACCTATAGATACAACACAAACAAATGAAACATTGATGCAACGCGCTATGAGGCGTGGTGACAATATTTCCTCAAGAGATATCCTCAATTCGCATCATTTTGTGTGTTTGCCATCGTTGAGAATCGAAATTTTATTACAATTCATCCTATTTTAATAGATAGTTCCAAGATTTGGCTAATTTATCTACACTATCTACACTAATATTATAAAGAGAAAAATTTTGATTGAAAAATTCTTTCACCATTTGGAAGCTACATTCACCCTGAGTAGCACAGGCTATAATTTATAAAGATTACACGCGGGCGAAGCCGCTGGCGGCAGCTAGTACTATTTAAAATGGATATGATAACAGCATCATCTCGATTTTCAAACTGCAAATCAGACAAAATCAATCATAAAACCAACATTTTGAACTACTCTGTAAAAGATACACAAGTATCCTCGAACAACTCTAGTTCTCATTATTAGCCACCAACCAACCGCCGACAGGCAACCAGGTGAATATCTTGGCATATTCCAACTTCGGACCGGACTACGGATATTGCGTTTCGCTATCGTTTCATTAAACAAACTGCTTCAGACTCACAATATGTTCGAAGTTATACCAGAGTTAGTAGTTAGTTCTTCATCCGGATATAAGTAGTAGGTATTCTAAAGTTTATTTATGCTGACAAAAATTCGTAATTCTTTCTGGGTGATTTATTAGGAATCATTTCTTTTTTGTGGAATTAGCCCTACGATTCACGAATCGTGACGAACGAATTAGAGCGGCAGCAAACATTATGAAACGGTCTAAAATAATAACGACTCATATTACGGATGTATGTATGTGTAAACAGACCAACACTGTTCTCCGAAAAAGGATAGAACCACATCCTGTCAGGTACTACTTCTGATAACATTCAATAATTTATTTACTGTTCGGCATCTCATTCGTAAGGGCAGGACTACACCTTCGATTCACCTACTAAAACGTCAGATTTGGCGCAGTGCTCAATAATTCAATGCGACTCCTCTGGACTAACCAGAAGCGTACTATAGAAAACTTTATGGCCGATAAAAATCCTATCCAATTTCTCTTGAAATACCGTCAATATGGAATCACTTGGTTTAGCGCTGTTAGTATTTGTGTTAGTTTCTTGAATCCAAGAATATGCAGGCTTATCTTGCAGCATCCACAGTTCTACATACTGAGAAAAGGAGCTTCCTCCACGCAGGCTCTATATTAACCACCACCTGAGGGGTCACCACCCCGTCGCATGTGCAACGCTACCTACATCCGCATGCGCATCTGGTAGTGAGGCATAAATGACTGCACTAGATATCGTCATTACGTCAGTTCTTCGTGTGTTAACTTAAATAACGATTGGTTGATTCATTGTAAACTAGCTTTTGCCGGGTTTCGCACGCGTGGATGTCGGAAAATATCCCACGGGAATGTACCACCGGCACCGGCATTAAAATTACCCCATGTCCAGGCTATATACTATCTGCGTGCCAAATTTCATAAAAATCCGTTCAGCCGTTTTTGCGACATTCCGGAACATACCAGACGAACGGATAAAAATTATGTTTTCGGCATCAGACTTGTTTCCACACCTGAATAAATACCTACTTATCGATGTCGTCCGAAGCTTCCGCAAAACGAACGACGGAGCGACCGTCCAATTTTATGTGTTTGTTCGTCCGCTGTAATCTCAGAAATGGCGGAAGTTTGCACTCCGTACCTGCCCCGATAGGGATAAACAAATAGGGGTAGGGCAATCATCCCCTATTAGGGGATAGAGCCGGTGCTGCTAACTATAAGGGTCAGTTCACACCGAGACGCGACGCGACGCGTACTTTATAAACGATCCGATACGATATCGAATTTATTTATTACACAATAAAGCATCTCAGCGTATTTTGACTAGTGTCAACTGTCGCACTGAAATGAAGGAAATAATTATGCTCGATAATTGATAAAAAGCGCGTCGCTTCACGTCGCGGTCTGAACTGACACTTGCTCTTTGCTGTATGGCGTGCTGTCAATTTTCGCTGATGGAAACAGAAGAGGTCTTCATTAAGCACAGGATTAATAAGCTAGATGTGAATGCTTTGTCAGCACAAATTCAATTAAATATGGAACAAAGTCGTTACGACCACATCGTCGTCACCGTGGTCATCGTTTTAATCGTATTTAAATTAAGCTCAAGTGATTATTGTAATACACTCCCGGACACCTGAACCGAGCCACCCTGCCATCTTTTTGTTTAAATCTTTTTAAATAATGGAAGCACAAAGTAAAAAAATTGGTTTTGAAGCCAGTTACTATATTATTTTCCGTTTCTCATTATTCCAAAGGAGATTGACCGAAACTAGACTCACGTTATGGTACCATGTCAAAACTATTTATTTATCAAAAATTATGTCGTATTTTTCCAAGTTAAGTTATTAAGTAATTATCATTTTAAAACAGCTAAAATATTGCGCTGAATATACTCAAAAGCTTAATTTAAAAGCGTTTGGAGACAGTAGTTCTGTTGTATTTTTAAATAAATCACCCAATCGAGTTAGAATTGACAACATGCTTATCTGTCGGTGAATTGTGGGAAGTTCTCAATTCGACTGAATGTTTTTTTTTGTTTGTTTCTTACGCGATTACTCTACCGATTATGAATTGATTTTGATGATTCTTTTTCTTTTGGTCGGTGGTCCCATTTAATATGGTTTATGTGGATGATGTTATAATAAGGCTCTGAATATGACTTTATTTTTGGTCCATTATGGAAATCTAAAAGTGGATCCTTGTCCACGGAAAAAAAACCAAATGCATTCGATTTAAATTACCTAATGTTAGAAGTAGCGAATGTGACATCATATTGAATGGAGAAAAACTGGAGTTTATTAATCAAACAGTTTTCTTGGGAATCGCTAGACGAGAAATTACAATGGGGACCACATATAAAATCTCTTGCGGGGCGGTTAAGCTCGGCCGCTTATGCTGTTAGAAAGATAAGACAGTTAACAGATGTAGAAACCGCGCGTTTGGTCTATTTCAGTTACTTCCACAGCATTATGTCGTATGGCATTTTACTGTGGGGTCGGGCTGCTGATATTGAATCCATTTTTATTTTGCAAAAAAGAGCTGTCTGAGCCATTTATAATCTATGTCACCGCGAATCTCTCAGGGAACTATTTAAAAAGATTAATATCATGACGGTACCTTGCCAATTTATTTATGAGAATATTATGTATGTAAGAAAAAACTTAAATCTTTTTAATAAAATAAGTGATAGGCATAATTTTAATACTAGAAATAAAGATAAAATAGATCAACCATTTTTCAGATTAGCTAAAGTACAAACATCTTTTATGGGGTACTGCGTTAAATGCTATAACAAAATACCTTGTGATATATTGCAATTAAATGAAAGAAAATTTAAAACTCATATAAAAAGTACACTTTGTAAACAAGCTTATTACAAATTAGAGGATTATATCCAAGATAAGAATGCTTGGAAACATGCTGGTCTTGCTCCTTAGGACGATTTAGTGTCTGGACAAAATCAAACTAATAGCTAATTTAGTTTTTTATTTATTATTTGTATGCCATAGACTTTTACACTCTGTCAGTTTAAGTAAACTCACGCACTGACTTATTAGTACTACTTGTAACAATGTTAGGACTATTGTAATATCGTATACTTTTACAATCTTTGTAAATATGTGAGCACCATGTATCTGGTAATTAATTTATTCATTATTGCTCCATTTATAATTCTTTTTACCTTTCGTAGTACAGTAATCTTATTGTAGGTGCATCGTCTTCACATATAATTATATAATTAATGTATACAAAATATTGTAAAACATTTTTAAAAGAGTAACGATGGAGTTTCTTGCCCATTCTTCTCCATACGAAAACTACCTTTTGGAAGGGGCAACTAGAATCAATTCTATTTCTTTGTTTGACGTACAAAAGTGCCATATATGTGCCTATTTCAAATAAATTATTTGACTTTGACTTGACACGGGACTCGTATCTGAAACTTTTCAAATATATTATATTCAGTGTTCTCTTATTATACTTACTCATCAACTTTACGCCCTGCATATGCTTGCTCAAAAACCTACCATCCTACTAATATTATAAATGTAAAAGTTTGTGTGTTTGGATGTTTGTTACTCAATCACGCAAAAACGTCTGAATGGATTTGGATGAAATTTGGCAAACAGATAGTTCATAACCTGGATTAACACATACCTACGGGATCGAGACATACGCGGGTAAACCGCGGGGCGCACCTAGTATATTGTAACAAAGCCTCGTTTCAGGGTACATTTCAGTAGAGTGAGTGCATAAGGTGGGTAAGAACTATCTGTAGTGTTAAGCTCGCCATAGGTGAGTATAATTATGTTGCCAAGAATATACATGCCAGTTACTTATAAAAAAAGCAAAATTGCTTTTAATAACTAAAGTTTGACCAGTTTCCTCGTGGCTTAAAAGCGTTAGACATTTATTGGTCACAAGTTCGAGTCTTGGCGAGTTATCGGCGTCTATCCTGTAACGGGGCATAAATCTCGGATTTACGGACCTGCGCTGCTGGGAATATACACCAATCCTACGTCGATTTTTGAGTAAAACCTCAAGGTGATAGAAAGACTTACCTTATCCTATCCTATCCTTATACTTCTATATTCTCTTATCTTCTGTCCTATCTCATAATAATAATGTAATTTACCATTGACATGCATGTAAAAATAAATTATAATTGATTAATTATTTATTAACTAGCTTCCGACGGCGGCTTCGCCCGTGCGGTATGTCGATAAAAAGTAGCCTATGTCCTTCCATGGGGGTGCTATCTTGCTCTTTAATTGCCAAATTTTATCGAAATCCGTTCAGTGGTTTAGGTGTGTAAAGGTAACATACAGACAGACAGACAGTGTTACTTTAGAATTTATAATATTAGTATGGTTCACGTCTATGGTATGGACATTCATTATAATCTGCCTAGCCTTTTCCCAACTATGTTGGGGTTGGCTTCCAGTCTAACCGGATGCAGCTGAATACCAGTATTTTACATGGAGAGACTGCCTATCTGATCTCCACAACCCAGTTACTGGGTAACACGATACCCCTTGGTAAGACTGGCTGTCAGACTTTCGGGCTTCTGATGACCCTTAACAACTGTCAAAGATCTACAAATGACAGCCGGGACCAACGCGGAGGGGTCTTGGTATGTAAATATGGTCACTCATCCACGGACCAACCGCGGCAAGTGAAGTTTAGCCTGATTGATGGAACCGTGCGACTGTTATTTCTTAGCCACAAGCCCCTCATTAATAATACATCTAATTGATATTATTTTACTCGAACGTGACTTTGTATTGTATAGATTCAGACTTATTACTAAAAAAACTATTATACATATTTGTACACCAATTTCATTGGTAGGACATAAGGACCGTGGTATGCAGAAGGCAGCCATGTCGGGAAAATTACAAACAGAGTTATAAGCGTTTTTCTGTCGATGGTTGCACTTCGGTTGTATATTAATTTTCTGATTATTTTATATTTGAAACATATTAGTATAACTATTGTAATTTATTAGATCCCATACAGAATTTCGAAACGTGGATATTAAATATTAATAATTGCGATTTTAGACATGGCTGTTTTATACAAAATAGCATATTTTGTAGAAATCACAATTAAGAATAAACCAGCCATATAAGTTGGCTGTGTTTTAAAGTGTGATCTGTAACTATTTAAAATATAAAAAACAGACAAGAAAGTAAGTGTAGCAGCTATTGACTAAAATGTTTAATAGGTTCACTATTATAATCCGACTGTTGTATAATGTATTCATACTGTTTTTTACTGTCTTTAACTAGGTAGGTACACTTCCTAACTGCAATTAACAACAAATAAATAATTTACAGTAAACAGCCATCATACGAGTGGCTGCCTTTTACGTAACTCGAACACCGATACCTCCTAACATTTTTAAATTTGTAAAAATGGCCATATAGTTAGGCTGACTTCTGCAAAATAGGTATTTAAATTTTTGTCAAAATTGGCTGCATTTTACATGAAGATGACTGTTTTTTACCCGACTACGGCGAAGAAAAAAGGAGGGTTATGATTTTGACCGGTATGTATGTATGTATGTATGTATGTTCATCTGTTCCCTCCTATCTTCCAAACCACTTATCACAATTTGACAAATGAGGTATCGTTAGAAGCGTCGTGATTGTCCGCTGGTTATAGGCTATGTGAAGTTACATTAAATGAAAAATGGCGCCCTCTAGAGGACATAAAGTGAGGAACTTAAAAAAAAAAATGGTTTAATCGTACCATGTTGGGTATCAAATGAAAGAGTTTAATGAGCACATTTCAAATATATATATATTGTAACCCCAAAAGAATTTAAAAAAAATCAAGTAATAAAAACTAAAACCCAACTACGACTTAAAAGGTATAAACAAGACACCACAGACAGACAAATTAAAAATCCGGAGTCACACGTAATCTGTTCGATTTATGCCCTAACACGTGTGACTCCGGATTTTTAATTTGTCTGTCTGTGGTGTCTTGTTTATACCTTTTAAGTCGTAGTTGGGTTTTAGTTTTTATTACTTGATTTTTTACCATAAATTGTCATTTACATTTGTAGACATGGCATGACATTTGACGGCTAATATCTCCGTGATAAATAGAGATATCGACATGGCTGTTTTTGCAAAAAATTTGGTATGTCGAAATTAGTATGGCTGTGTTTATAACTCATTTTTGGAAAAGTGCCATATGGCTGCTTTCTGCATAACACGGTCCTAGCTCGAATAAAATGTGATTTCATGAAATCCCTAGGGATTTCGTGAAATCCCTGGATTCCTCATTTTCCTGCCACATATACATAAGACCTTTACTGTAATACCAGTTTTCACGAATAAAGATTGAATGATTGATCATTTAAATATTTAATAATAAAATATATACAACACACTGTGGTTCCAATGTTCGCGTGCTTTCGGGACAGTTTTAGAGGGCGATTTCGACCAGTCTCCTACGGCTCTTTCCTGAAAAGGTAATCCAGACATTTCCTACTGTAGTTGACTTACACACTGTTGACTCGTAAATCTTAATAAATTTAAAAAAAAATAAGACTTAGATCTACAGATATGATTTTTATTTTTAAAGACAGATAAGTAAATATAAGTGCCCTTTAAACAACGTAAAACACGCACATTGAGGCTGCTCAACATGCGCAAAGCAATAGAAGAGAGAGTCACGTGAGCGAAGCGGCGAGCACAGCTAGTAACCAATACAGTATTAATTATATCAAACAAGAATGAACGGCAAAAGTAGGTCATTTTATTTTAAAATTAAAGCCGAAGCCACCACGTGCCGCTCCTTATTCTGACGTAGTCCGGCATCGTCTCCGAGGGCCCCACCACGGCCACCGCCGGGCACCGGTCGTACAGGTACCGGTCCGCCAGCTCCCGCAGGTTCGATAGGTCCATATCTGTTAAGGTCAGGCCCGACAGACCCGCGATCACCGATTCCAGAGAATTCCTCTCGCAACAGTACAGCATCTGCTTTCCCAAGTCGTGCGCAGACCACACCACATTGCCGTACCGTCGCGCCAAGTTCAGCCGAGCAAGGTTACAACCCCTCTCAACATCATTAGCTGTCAATACGGTACACAATTCCATCCATTGATTCTGAAGCCTGGTCACTATTTCGTCTAGCTTCCACTTGTCCGCGATGAAGTACACGCCCCACAGCCCAACGTCGCGGTACGCTACGTAGAAGGGCTCGTACCGCTCGCACAGCTTGTCGATGGCCACCCAGCGCGCCACCGGCGGCGCTTGCGTCACGTCGCGCCCCTGGCTGCGGTCCCACTTGCCTACGATGTAGTTCAACACCAGCATTTTGTAGTAGTCAGGGCTAGTGTACCCCGGAGCTTCGAATGCGATCGCTACGTGACAGAAAGGCATAGAATCGTCACGGTATAACACTTGGGAGCCGGTGAACCGGTTGGGCCCCTGCTCTGGCTCACCGATCGGCACCGGTGCTATACACGCAAAATTCATTCGAGCAGCACAAAGCAATTGCTTTTGTTCTAGTTTCCCTGCAGATGCCAAACACAATCTATAAGGCACGTAGTTCTCGCTCATGAAGGTTGATGCGATATCAGCATTAAATCGGCATAAATTTTCGGATGTACCAATAACGCGCTGTGCAAGCGGTGTACCCTGGAAAGCTGTTGCGTTAAGGTAATCGAAAAGCACTTGTTTTGGATCGGCATCAGTATCGGCGAGCTCCCGACAGATGTTGTCCCGCTCCAGATGTATCTGGCAGTCGTTAAGGTCTAGTTCGGAGACAATCTTGTACAGTATGTCCACCGCGTAGAGCGCGTTCTCTGATGGCAGCAACACTGAGAACACTTGCACCTCCCTCGATGTATGCACTGTCATATTAGCACCTATACCGATCAATAATCCTTCCATTTGTTCCCTACTCAACGTTCTGCACCCTCTGAAAGCCATGTGCTCTATGAAGTGCGTCAGCCCGTTGGTGCAGGGCATCTCGTACCGTGGGCCCGCGGCAATCGCCAGCGTCACGCAGGTGAGGGGCGTGTTCATTACATGCGTGGCGACCTTCACTTCGTTGGGCAGTGTGCACACCTCCGTGCTACAGCCTCTAGCATGCTTGGCGAGTCTTATGAAAATAGATTTTAGAACCGTTTTAAACATTGTTGTAAAATAAAATTAGGTTATGTAAAACAAGGAACATATTGACATAAACTCACGGCTCACCTATGTACCAAAGAGCATAATACGCTCTTTTGAGTATTATATATGTTCTGTGACAATAAGTCTATGTACAAAGTAGTAGAATATGAGTGCGTTTCATCAAATAGTTCCTATTTTGGCTCCACAGTTGTAGAACCAATACGTAATATACGCTATGCCGGTAGTCCGCTACGGAGCTACCAATACTTCGTAGACAGAGAATCTGTCTACGTAATATGTCCGTTTTTTTTTAATTTTAAAGAGGATCCAACATTTATGTCAACCTGATACTTTTCAAAACAACAAATAATTCAATTTCAAAACCTGTATTTTTACCATTACTGAGCTGTATTTTTACCATTATTGAACTTAGTTATAAGTCGCATCAGCACCTAGTTCCAGTTCATTTCTGGTTGCGTGGTAGCTTTAATAAATAAACAATTCGATTAGGAAAATTAAATTTTACGACGTCTATCGATATAATTTATTACGAATCCTTCATGTTCTTCTCTATGTTTCATCGTTGGTGCGCTTCATTTGTTGCGTTTCAAAATAGGTGCGCTTTGAGGAATACCCCTAAGGATGATTTTGATTTTTAATCATGTAATCAATTAATAGAAAGTACGAGTACATACCTAAAAATATATACCTACATATATTTTTGTATATTACTTTATTGATTCCATTTCTAGTCCGTTAAGCTATAGCTCGTTTCAGCTTCGTATGTAGCCCCTCTTCAATAAGTAAGGTGCAACACTGCGACACTGCTGACAGTACCAACTGAGCATGCACCGCCCGGCGCGCCTTCGGTGTGCGCCCAAAACGCAACGTGCAAGGCGCGCACCTCGGGCGCTTGTTATGACTAGTCAACGTATAATCATAATTTTGTAAAATAGTCATTCAATACACTTACATGAACTTAGAGAGTTGTATTGCTGATTCTAATGATTATAATTCTGTAAATCCCTATTTGTTACGGCCGCGAATCATATTTAGATAAACATACAACCTGGCGACGACCTGCTAATCACAAAAAACGTAAGAAAATTTGAATTTCGCGGGCTGCCCTGAAGCTTTCGCGCATAACATACTTGATTGTTCTCCCATAGTTTTTAACTCCTCTGATTTTTCATTAGTAGTATTAGTACTTAGTTTATGAAACTGTTGCATAATGAGGGGTATTAAAACAGCATTATTTTAATACTTAGTTATGTGTAGTTTCATACACTACTATAACTACTCTCATACATTGGGGATTGAACCTACTAAATAAAAGATCAAAGTTAAAAGAATAAGTCAGGGGGCGTAAAACACTTATGGGCGCCTGGTCAATGGACAAGCTGCCTGTTCATTGACGCGGAGCGAGGCAGCGGAGCGGAGCGAGGGAGTAATGCGGACCGGAGTTGCGGACTGTGTCTGTCCATTGATGCGGAGCGAGATAGTGCGGAGCGGAGTTGCGGACTGTGTTTGTCTATTGATGCGGAGCGAGGTAGTGGTAGGCGGAGTTCACGCCACGAGTTTGAGCGGGCGCCGCGCGCTGTCTGGTATTTTTCCGCTTCGCCGCTCTGCTACTCCGCTCCACTTCCTCGCTCCGCTTCTTCACTCCGCTTCTCGGTTTTGAATGATTTTTTAAACAAGTTCGCAAATCCCTGTCCCAGTGGAGCGGAGTTTTTATACAATTCCATTGGTTAATATTGGCACAGCTCCGCTCCGCTCCTCTCCTCTCCTCTCAAAAAAAATAATTGATGGAAACTCCTAGGTGATATTAACTTCTTGGATTTGCCCCGTAGCGTAGGTATCGTAAAAACAGCATAATAGAGAAAAAATATATTTTTAAAATTTCGGTAGCACGTTGTCAATATAAACTTGATTTAAAGTCTGTTTATAATTCGAATTTTGTGATAAGGGAGTAGATAAAGTCATTTTTAATGCGCTGCGCTGAAAAGTCATAGGAATGGTCCGTGACCTTCCGGCGCATTGAAAATGACTACGCAAGGCTATGGCAAGGAAGAATCCACAGAACCCATGGAAGTTCTGTAGATGTTTCCTTGCTTTATAGGCTAACAGTCAGTTGTCTACTTCTACCCAGATGGACAGGCAACCTTTCAAAAAAGAACTTTATTTACGCTATGACAACCTTAAGGCGGAAGGACAATCTTATCTGGGTGGGCACCCACCTCTCATAGTGTAATAATCAGTGTAGGAATTATTTTTCTACTCAACGCCGTCCACGGCTTTATCTAAGAGGTTTTTTATTCAATTTATGTACATACATTACATAAACGTGCATATAAATTTTACGAGTAGCGGTAGTTGTAACTGCGCATTGATAAGTTAGCTACAAAACATAAAAAAAGAGTTTGCGCAAATTGTGCGACGGGTACCTACATGAATGTCATGACTGTTCGCACTATGATGCTGATAGCGGCGGTGCTGACGCACCAGCTCCAAGCCAAGGTAGCCCGAAGCACCTCTGAAGGCACCAATGAAACCAACGGAAAGTACCGCTACATAGTCGCTCTGGTTAAAGATTACCGTCACTGCACCGGCACGCTCATCTCACCTAACTGGGTGCTGACCGCTGCGCACTGCCTCGCTGGCACGACACACATACAGTATGGTAACATGACTATACCCTTCAGCCAGTCAGAGTCCTACCGAAAAGTCATGCTTTTGGAACGACCTCCAGCGTCTAAGATCTTGGCGCCCGACCTCGGCTTGATCTACGTCAACTCGGTGCCCATGAATGAGTACGGGTACTTGTCGGCCGTAGACTACAAGACGCTGATAGGTCACTTCATCGAGTACGCCGGCTTCGGATTCACCACAAAGGAAAACGAAGGGGTGTTACAACAGGATCAAGTTCGCCCGCTGCAGCTCAGAGAAGGTGTCGTGAGTTTGTGTAATGAGGACGAGAAGTCTGCTTTTGCGTCATATTTGTGCGTAGCGCCCAAGTGCTCCGACACTGCACAGCAGACGCCCCCGGGGGAGCCCGGCAGCCCGCTGTTTCACGCCGGTAAGCTGGCGGGCGTGCACGTCGGGGCCACGCTCAGCTCCAAACGATCCTACACGCCAGTCAGCCCTTACCTATCGTGGATACAACAAGTCATGAAAAAAGGAGAATTAATCTCTAGGTCAAATAACGGCAACACTTATATTTCGACAGAATACGAGTATCGTAAATTTCTGGACCTAACTCGATATCTTCAAGGATTGGAACACCGACTAACAAGTTATAAAGACAAGTTGATGACGCCTTTTTTACAAGAAAATGATCAAAAACGTGACGCCGAGGTTCCTCGAAAGAGTTAGACAGCGAACCGAGCGCCTGTGGCTCACTGTTTAAGCAATCGAGGACAGCAGAGCTAGACAAATTTTTGTAAATAATATTGTAGTCAACTTAATAGCAATACCTACAGACAATATTTGTTGGTGGCAAAAGTAATGATCTAGTCGAAAAATGCTCTCATTTTTACAAATAATGTTTTGTAACAGTTATTCCAGCAGCAGTTACAACATCGGGATTTAGATATTTTTAAAATTATTTAAAAATATCTAAATCTTGGCTATCTAGATAGCCGGTATCTTGTCCCGCGGCTAGTAGATCTTCCAGCAAAGTCACCTGGTTTCTCAACTACAGGCTAATTTTATTTTTGGGATATTTTGAAGCCGGGCATCTATTGTGAACATACAGAAGACTATGGCGGCCCTAAAGAAGTAAGTAATCTATCGCCAGAAGGAGGTATAAGGCTCTAAAACGTGCAAATGTGACCGACGACGTAGTTGCGAAAAGGCTGGGCAGATGACAATTTTATTGACAGAAAATTAGATTATTCATTATTTTTGCCAAAAAAAAAACTGTATCTGTACCTATATTTTGTAAAATACTGTATCCTATACTATTAAATGAGCAATCTTCTATTTATATAAAATGCTTTGTCCTGAATGACTGACTGACGGATCAACGCACAGTCTAAACCGCTGATCGTAAAGACCTGAACCTTGGAGGATGTGTTCTTTGTATGACGTAGGCATCTGATAAGAAAGGGTTTTCCAAAATTCTACCCCTATGGGGGTGAAAAACGGGGGTAAAGTTTGTATGAAAAATCTTATTCCTTGAGCTAATAGACTTGAAACTTGCCACGAATACTTATCTAAGTAAATGATAATGTTTGTAATTTTTTGTTTTTCTAAACTACCCCCTAAACGGGGATATACATTTTCGAAAACTATCTTTCAAAGGGGTCGGAGGGGTTGTAAAAGTTTTTAGAGGATAGTACGAAATCCACGCGGACGAAGTCCCGGGCAAAATGCTATCCTAACTAATATTATAAATGTGACAGTGAGTTTGTTTGTTTGTTATGCTTTCACCCTAAAACAGCTGAACGGATTTGGATGAAATTTCGCACATACGCTACTGTTCATCCTGGATCGCGGACGAAGTTGCGAACAACAGCTATTCTTCTATATATACAACGTGCCGCTACAATGGCGACATTAATTTAACACACGTATACGATTTCGCGTATTCGTTTTATGAAAATATTTGAATTTCATTAAACGTTATTATTTATTGATTTATTTAAAATTTTCTAAGCGAAGAGGTCATTTGCCGGGGTCATGGATCATGTAGGGGAATAGAAGGAAAGCCGCGCAATTTCTTAGAAATTATGCCCACAAAGCATAGTACCGATAGAACGTAAGGCAGCTGGTAGGTAGCTTCATGAATGAATCTTTTACACAGAGTCTCAATTTTGGTTATGTTTTTGTTATTTAGTTTGTTTAAAAATTTAAATTTTTCAATTTACGAATTATTTTATTTTATTATAATTTTTATGTTTACTGACCACTGGCCCTACCCATGTGTTAAATTAATGTCGCCATTGTAGCGGCACGCTGTATAAAATACAAGGGTGACTGATCTATCGACGCACGAAGAACCTCAGATTGTACAGGAAGCATTTTCAGAAACTAATAAAAATCACTGGAAGGTAGCAGTTGCAGAAGAGAGTGAGTCATTTGAAAATAATAATGCTTGAAAATTAACACTAATACCTGCAGAAAAAAAAAAAAAAAAAACCCAACTACGACGACGAGAGACGTGTGACTCCGAATGTTTTATTTGTCTGTCTGTGATGTCTTGTTTATATCTTTTTAGTTGACTTTTATGTCGTGGTTGGGTTTTATTTTTATAACTTTTATTTTTATGTAAATTTGTATGGGGTTATTATATATTTTTTTTAATGTGCTAATCAAGCTTTCATATGATACCCAACAGAGAATCATTAAAAAATATTTATTACATGACTTTATGTCCTCTAGAGGGCGCCATAGCCCTCTAGAGGACATCCATAATTAATATCCATAACCAGCGGCCAATTAAGACGCTTCCAACGATACCTCATTTGTCAAATTATGATGAGTAGTTTAGAAGTTATGAGGGAACACATGAACGTACATGCATCAATACATACATACATACCGATCAAAATCATAACTCTCCTTTTTGTTTCGCCGTAGTCAGGTAAGAAATGAAAAACGGCTATTCGCCAGAAACAGGGTACATAGGATGTTCGTAATTTAATAAGAAGAGATCCTAAACTACATTTGAAATACGATTAGACATTTAAAAAACCTTTTTACAGTCCGTTCAACCGATTTTAACTTCTATACCGTAGGCATAAGGATGGTATTAAAAGCAAAAAAGGTTACACTATACCAACTGTCTACTGCAGGTGCCAATTGTCATACCACCAAGGTAATAGAAGTCAAAATCGGTTGAACGGACTGTAAAAAAGGTTTATTTATATGTCTAATCTTATTTCAAATGGAGTAGGTATACATGTTTCACCATTAACTGGTATACAATACCAATATTAGTTTAAAACATAAGTACATAAGTTTTAGTCATAAGTTCATCACTTATGCCCCTGTTGAAAATTTTGGTACCTACTGAAAACGTGAATTTTAAATAGCAATTAGATACCTACCTACTTACTTTTTTATTTTCAATTATATTAAGATTTTCTATAACTTTTTGGTAATGTAATTGCAGTGGTTACTATGTGACCCTTTCGGTTCGTACAGGGTTTTTGTTACAAGCTGTATACCATCAGTTCCATTGAATACAAAATTGCAAACAGGTGATATATGCACTGCAATCAATCTTTCTGTTAAGAATTTTGTATGATAATGAAATACTCGACGGTGAAAAGGATCTCATGATGTAACAGGAAGGTGGTCGATAAACACCTAACCTAACCTTACATTGCCGGAACTGACCTAAGTACCTACAGATAAATTTATCAGATTTGCAAATCTGAAAAAATTGACGATAAGTAAGTATTTTGTATAGTTTTAAAGTAAAATCGAGACGAAATGTAAAAATAAATTATATTATATTTTCTTTCTCTGTTCAACGCCCATTGAAAACCATTTTTTTATAATGTTTCGTGTCTTTCCAAGCCAAATTTTTCTATTGTCTGTTGTGATACTCTTGATTGCCTGATCGCACAGGCAAATACGTTTTTCTACGGCTACAATAAGCCGTTCAGTATCATAATTATCGCCCATTGTCGGAACCACAACGAGGCGTCCGTTCAGTGTCAACGCTAGAATCAACTGGCAGGTCGGAGGGAGGAATAGCACATCTATTATGGCTCTGTCCAGAAGTATGCAGACCGCGCCTTGAGACAATCGGACCGATAATAAAATCGTAAACGCCTCGCACCAGTTTCCGACTCGGTCGTCCGATCCGACTATCGGATAGAACGTGAGTTGAATGTTCAATCAAAATAATAGCCGGAAATCGAATCCTATTGTCTGATGAAAAAATCTGACTTTATTCCCAGCCTTAGTGCTCGACTATGGTCATAATAAGACGATGACACGTCAGCCAAAGAGTAAACTGACGTAAAAATGTACTCTGTGCGTCAGCCTAAAATACACCACCCGTCTCATTGACATGCTCGTTTTTGCATAAATAATATTGTTCACTTTCATTGTTCAAGGATGCTCAGAGCAACAAGCCTTCTGAAAAGACAATTTAAACCTTTAAAGTCTTATACCAGACACATCAGTTACCCACATATATTTGCTAACTACCTCCGAAACCTGCCGGTAACTCGATACACCAAAATGTTCAACGGCGTCACGATCGCCACGGAGGAGCGTGAGTGCAATACCGCGTGCATTGGACTCTTTATAGACGCCGGCTCTAGGTACGAGGCCAACCAGGAGAATGGAATAGCTCATTTCATCGAGCATATAGCTTTCACAAGAACAAACGGCCGAGACAAAAAATATCTCGCGGACCAGATGGCGTGTCTCGGTGCCGAGTTCAAGTGCTGCGTGAATCGTGAGCTGGTGGTCTATCACGTGGAGTGCCTGTGCTCGGACGTCCCACTTGCCACCGACATACTCCTCGACTGTGTGTTCAACAACGCCTTAGACAACTACGATATCGAGTATCAGAAATGTATCGTCTATGCGGAAATGCTAGAACACGACAAGGACCCCGGTGCAGTAGTGGTTGACTACTTGCATGCTAGTGCGTTTCAGGGCACTCCCCTCGCGCAGACCGTGATGGGCCCCTCGTCCAATCTGTACAACTTCACGGACACCTCCATCTGCAGGTACCTGTGCAAGTGCTACGACCCGTGCCGCACGGTACTGGCAGCAGCCGGCGGCATCTCGCACGAGCAGATGGCGTCACTAGCCGTCACTCACCTGAGCAAGTTGGACCCGCTCAAGTGCATAGACGTAGGTGCCTATAGGTACACGGGCTCGGAAGTGAGATATCGTGACGACTCGATGCCCACCGCGCACGTCATGGTGGCCGTGGAGGGGCCGTGCTTCACCGACGACGACAAGATCGTGATGGAGGTAGCGAGGTTCGTACTGGGCGGATGGGACCGCTCGCAGCCCGGCGGGGAGTCACACCCCGTGCGAGTAGCCCGCGAAGCCTCCTGCTGCGGCTTGTGCGACTCTTACCAAACATTCAATATTACCTACAAAGACTGCGGACTCTTTGGAGTGCATTTTGTGAGCGGTGTTATGAACCTAGACGACATGATGATGTTGATACAGGACGAGTTCATGTACTTGTGCCTCTGCGTCACGGAGTCGGAGGTCGAGAGGGCCAAGAATTTTCTGAAGACGAAGATTTTGTCAGAAATGGACACTTTGTTGGGCACATGCATGGACATAGGGCGGTGGACGCTGTACTACGGCTGCCGCCCGACGCTGCTGAACCAGATAAGAGCCGTGGATCGCATCACGGCGGCACACGTGCGCGCCACATGCTATCGCTACTTGTACAACAAGTGCCCCGTGATCGCCGCCGTCGGGCCCACCGAGGGGCTGATGGAGTACCCCAGGACCAGGGCGTCCATGTGGTGGCTAAGAACTTGAGTTTTATTTTTAAATATTTAATTATGGTAACATTACGTTATTTTGAAAAATGAACGTGACACAATCATGGGAAGAACTGCAAAGCCCCAGTGGGACCGATTTTTTATTATTATACGGATATTATAATTATTATATCCTCGACGTATTTCTTACTATCTTTTGCCTAGTCTTTCACTTATCGTTGGGAAACTAGTTCATGTTCTTCCGCGCTGTTGGATTTACAACCCTCGCGTCAGCGCCGAAGATTGAAAATACAACAGTGCAAAAGAACAGTTGACCGTTACTTTGGCTGTTACTTTTGATGAAGAAACTGGCCGTTAGTGACTATACTTAAGCGCATGCCACACTGAGAACGAAGCGAAACGAAGCTAAGTTCGTTGAACTTCGCTCATATTGTAACCGCGTGTTTGCATACAACCCATGCGCATTAACATGGCACCTGGCTCAAAGACGTTTGTACCTCCCCTCGCTTCCCCGCATGGCGACGGCGGGGCGCGGTGCGGGTAGCGGGGGAGGTATTGAGTTCCGAGACAGGTGCCATATTAATGCGCACGGGTTGTACTTTGGTTCGCACCGCGATCTATGTGATAGGCCAGGGTGTTCATCAAAAGAAATTGTAATAAGACATCAGTTTTTGACAGCAACCAAAGATAACTAAAAAGTTTACTTATCATAGACATGTGGTTTGATCACATCACTATGAACCGAAGTATGAAAAAAGACGAAATAACTACATGAGCGAAGCTAAACGAACTTACCTTCATGCCCAGTATCCTGCGCTTTAGAACTGCCATGAAATAATATAGTGAATATAGACGAAGAAGTAAACGAGATGATTAAGAGGAAATAAGGTCGGTCCCCTCTCCATACAAACGCTCTCGCCTGTTTTGTCTCTGGTTTATAACCTTAGAACAATGATTTTTTACAGTAAAATAAATATCAACTAGTTCTATGCTGTTTTCCGTTTTAAAGAAAGAAAGGAAGAAACAATAATATTTATTTGGACACAGTTCGTGAAACACAATATACAAAAAAATTAAAAAGAGAAAATAATGTTTTAACAATAATGTGTGACTCACGGCTGCGCCGAAAAGGTTTATGTCAGCATTAATGCCAGACAAATGATGCTGTCTGGCGCTGGTTTTCTAATGAACCCTTAGGGACAAGTGACGCAGAGTACACACAGTTTCAACATACTTAATACTTATATAAAGACTTCTGAATAAATAAATAAACAAATACAATTACAGAACCAAAAAATAACAAATAAGTAATTCCCAGCAAAAACCTGTTTTTAGTGATCATCATTAAATATATTGTATATGTTTTGATGATTCATTATCTGTAGAAGCACTAGAACCCTCAGAAAATGCTCAAAATTGCCTGTTTAGACCGCTGTCATCAGAGGCCTATTGTACAAATTTGACAACTATTAATGAAAAAAGAAAACCATAGGGGCACAGTAAATATCCTTCTTATTCAATTTATAAAATATATTTCAAATTGACCCAATATTGGAGGAGGAAATAAACGAGATCCGAACCTCGAATTATGACGTTTTGTATGGAGAAAAGACCGACCTTATTTCCTCTTAATGTGATTGAGTCGCAAAATGATAACGTAAGGTAAAACAGGAACTAAAATAATCAAAATGAAACAATATTCATACAAAATTATAATTTATTATCTTAGTAAAGCTAAAATATAAAAATATAAAAGGTATTTGAGTATAAACAGAGCACATAATATGTCACGTCAACATTACCATATATACATATAAAAATGTACTGCTCCTTGCAAAAAAAAAATACAAAACGCCCAAAAACTTTTTCTTTAATTTTTGCGAAGTGATACAGGTTTGAGACAAGTCTGTATTGTGTTATTGATAAACTGTCTATTTTAGAATGTAACTTGGTGGGTGCACAAAAGAGTTAAAACTAACTTGAATTGTAGGAGAAGTTTTTGGGCAACCAGGCAGGGAGCCAACACTATTCCATTACTAAGTGAAAATACCCATATCAACGTCGACACAATATTAATCCACCGTAAAATTTTGGTTTTCATCATAAAAAACTTCGCTGTTGTAGCGAAGTTCTTTATGATGAATGCCAAAATGTTGTAAAACCAACAGCTATACAAGCTTCTGAGGACCTTAGAAACCAGGCATTAGTCACGAATAAAAATAAATTATTTCACATTGCAAATAATCAAAATCGACATTGATAAAAGTAAAGTCATCGAGGTGAAAATTTAACTTAATAAATAAATATGATCACAACTTAGAGAGCTTAAGAGAAGTCATCGAATCAAATCAAAATCATCTTCGTTGTACAAAATAAGATTTTCTTTAAAGGGGTAGCAATGCTTTTGTGTGACGAAATATTTTCTGTTTTAATTTCAAAGTTCTAAATGAAGAACAAACGAAAGTTATACTGAAGTTACATAATTATATTGCTTATTATTAATTTGTTGTAAAACTGATAATAATATATAGTCGTAATCGTCATCACAATACGATTTTCGAGATTTTCCCAGAAATATTAGCTTTCAAAGAAATTTAAGCCTAAGCCGTCATACGCACTAGCGGTTAACCGGGGGGCGGCACACCGCGCGGCTAGCCGGTTTTTTATTGTTTAATTAGCAACCGCTTATGGTTGTACGCACTTAACCGCCATCAAACGCGGCGGTTGAATGGTCTCTAACTCTACCAAAGGCTTATTCTACAAAAGTTTTTACTGTAAATTCACATAAACCAAGTTATTACAGAGAAACACTAAGAAGCCTTACGCGCTGCGATTGACCGCGCGTTTGATGGCGGTTAAGTGCGTACAACCATAAGCGGTTGAATATTACAAAATGAAAAACCGGCTAGCCGCGCGGTTAGCCGCCCCGCGGTTAACCGCTAGTGCGTATGAGGCCTAAGAGCGCTATCACACTGGCGTTTTGACAGCATTTTTCAGTAAGGCGATTCGTGAACGTGCTCTCCCCGGGTCCGAAGCAAGCTAGCCGCGATCATACGACGTCTTCAGAACGCAGGTTTTCACAATATTGTATACTCGCTTGTCTCGCTCTCTCTTCTTGTACACTCACGTCAATTGCTCTCGTTCAGAAAACGCGGCGAACACGTTGCGCACATGTGGCGTGCTGATACTCACACGCAACGAGCGCGTTAAACAATCGCCTCGCCGGTAACACGCTGGTAACGTCAGTGTGATATGGCCCTAAGAATTCGACATCGTTTCAGCATGCTACCGTGTAATATAAGAGAGTGTACGATATATATTTCGTTCGTAAATTCGATACATGTACGTTATAAATTCGATAAGACTTATGCTGATAAATATAAGTTTTAAAAGTATTGAGCAATTTTGTTCAATTTATATCGAAAATGGAAAATCGAGTTTTTATTATGTTACATCATCATAAAATTCTACTTCTGCAATGCAGCTTGTAACCAGTTTAGGAATGATACTGTCGCAACTTTACGTTTGAAATCAAAATCTTTCGCATCGAAATCATCTTTGATTACTTATAAATATATTGAGACAAGGATTCGTCAGAATTTGCAGTCAAACGTTTTAATAGCAGCCTTTAAACGAGATTCGATCTCTATAGGACGAATACATACATATCACTGCACTTTATGATTCACGAACTACAACTCTGCACAGACATAAAAGTCTGACTTTTGTCACAATCAGTGCTGCCTTCAAATAACAATTAAAACTGCTGCCTTATTAATAATAATGCAGAGATGCGTCACATGAATATTAATAAATCCTAGTCTCAAAAAATACTGGCCAATTTTTGGACAATTTATTGTCAAAATTTTACATACCATAAATATTTTATTCCAAAATATACACATATACATAAATAGTGTGAAAATCGCTTATCATGTTTGTATAAGAAATATATCGTAAATAGTGGAATGTATAAATCATGTCTTACATAGAGACAGTATAAAAATTGATAGAAGACTTGGAAAAATTACATCTACTCTACGAATATCATTCTATTGGTTATTTTGCTTCGTAAAAAATACTTAATTATAAATGTTAAGACGGACAGTTTGATATTAATACGATTGATTAGTTGCCTAAAACGTGTTGTATGGCTGAGTGATCGTTGTGAACGAACTACTTTTCAAGTTTAGTCACTTTTGAATTCCAAGTTCGTTTTCCTGCACTTACAGGAGCGACGCACAACAACGAGCTCTATGATAAGGGCTTTCCCTAAAACAATTAACTTATTAATTTATAGAAAAGGACGCTTTCCTGAATACCTCAAAAACCCCTTCAACTTTTAAACTCCTCTGAAATATTTAGTTTGGTCGTGTTGCGCTGTCCTTGTAAAAAAATATGTAGAGAAGAAATTAGGCCGAAAAGAAAACAAAACTGTAATTCTAAATTAAAACGATTTCCAAAAAACATAAATGCAAGAAAAGGAAAATCGATAATCGATATTAACTTGGTTAAACTTGAAATTCAAAATTGAGTAAACTATCTTAAAAACTAGAGTTTTGTCATGGATACATAGATCTGTACTTTCAAAGAATATTTGAGCACAATGTAGAATTCTTACAATATGGGTTAGATACGTTAACATATTATACAGCAATCGTGATACTGACACATCAATCTAAAATATGAGTTAATTGATAAATGTGCGACCATCGCGACTTAATCGAAAGTAGAATGTAGATTATTAATCGATTTAGTTTCAGAGGCCGCCTCGCTGCTTATCACAAACGGTGTTCAATCTGTTCATCACATTACTTACATGTAGAACTAAGCTACACAATGTTAAGGCTTCTATTCATATACTTGCCAATTAATTAGCCGTTAAACGACCAGCGGAGCATTAAATACAGCAACATCAAATTCACGCAAAACATTTAGAGAGAACATTAAAAATTTACTTTACAACATCGTTGAGGCTACCTCGAATCTGACTTGATAACATACTAATGACAGTACATCTATTTGGCAACACATTATACTGAGTATTAAATAGAATAAGAGTAAAATATATTCTGAGCGCTTTCATCGAGTAATAAACAAAGTTGAGCGAGCTCGGCAGACTTCGGGTTAGAGGCAGTGGCGAATTGTTGCCGACTACTGCGAGTGCACTCTAGCAGGTAGCTGTTGTAGCTGCCATACAGGGCCCCTCTCTGGCTTCCTTTAACATGAACTCTGTTTAATGCATCATATAATGCATATTATGCAATACCTTCCAGCCAGTCTGGATAAAAAATATCAATTTTTGAATGATTCCTAATATTGACGACAAACATTTGCGGAATATTCCGGCTCATGAGTGCTAATGGGCACAATGTCGCCAATGCCTGTAAAACGAGACGTCTTCAATAAATGATGGCATTGTGAGCGTGTCGCTGACGACCGAGGCCTCGCGGTTGCACCTTACACAATCGACATATACTATAATGTAAATAGCATTGGTATAAAAATAATTTGGTAAAAACACATCATATAATTATCAATATAAATGCTAAAAATCTACAAGAGCTATCGTTACTATGGAATGTCCTTAACTCATACCTCTTAATAATCTCTTTTATAATCTTAAAATCGCTACATTACTTATTTATAAATATAATATTATTACAAAGTTAGCAAAAAGATTCATTTTTTTTAAAGATTATGCTTATTTATATCTAGTGGAATGTAAAGAGATTTTTTTTTCAATATCATAGTGTTAGTGACATTACCCCTTATAATTAATGGTTAGATACCCAAACCTTTGTAAAAATACACCGATTATTGGACGTACTTGTTTTTTTATACATTTTCTTTTAAAAGAGGCGCGGCGCCGAGGGCGCGCTCGTACAAAATATACATAGAAGGCGCGCTTCGTCCGCTAAACGTCTCCGAGTCCAAGGTTCACCTCGACACAATAAGAGAGCTAATGACTACAATACATTTCGACTTCATTACGATGGGACGATTGTTAAAACGTTAAAGCTATACACGCTTTAAAGCCTGACCAGAAAAACATTAACACGAGTAACCACACAGTTACAAAAACGACATCATCAAAATCCGTGCGATATTTTCCGGTCACAATTTGACAAAAATTTAATACCTTATCATAATTATATTGGAATGTGATTTGTCACCGACCAGAGACTCCACGAGACTCCACGAGCCGTCACACGTGCTCTCGTTCTGAACAAGATTTGAACCACGTCATAGTGTAATGTTAACATTATCAGTCCGTCATATTAATTATTTTTATAATATTTTGTTTACGAACTTTTTACTTCGAATATACAAAAAAATAAAAACTATTTTTAGCCGACTGTGCGACAGCAAAGGCAAAGGGTTATGTATGTTTTTCACGCGTATCTGTGTAAGTGGGATGCTTTATACCGTTGAAGCAAGCGGTCACGAGGCCTTTCGACTGCGGTGGTGCGATCATTATGGACTAGTTTCTGTTTTTATACATGACGGACATAAGGAACAAAAAACAGTCTTTAAAAAAAATTGTGAAGTGTTTGGGGGAGATAGTTATAAAAAGATCAAAAAAAGATCACTTTGAAGTTGTCTGATGCATTTGGTGGACACCAATCTTAGATTAAACTAAAATAACTGCCATCAACTGCATCGGGCTGCTTGAAAAGTGATCTTATTTTGAACTGTATAGTGTTGCAGTCAATCGATTTTTGTTTTTTTTTAATTATTTATCGCAAATAATAATACGTAGTCTAAAACCGTTCAGCAATAATGAAGGTTCATGTTTCAACCTTCGAGTCCGTCTTTGAATTTCGCACTTAGAGCACTCGTATTGAAATGAGACGTATTATTTTTTTACTGTATCAAATGATAGAAATTAATTTAATTATATAAAACTGTACACATTCAAAATGAAAAGTAAATAATGATGATATAATGAATATTCTTAATTAAATGTTGGTTAACTGACCGGCCACAAATTTTCTTAATTTAAATATTGATCTTATAATTTAATTATTTCGCTCAAATATTATCTTTCCTCTGCTGTTGGACTTCCATTGCTTGGCAAGACTAGCATTGTATAAATTTGCTCATTGCCTGCATCGCTATTGCACTCTGTATATTATCATGTACGTCCAATGTCCATATTAGCAATTAGACAATTATATTTCAACCTATGATACAGTAATATATTGCATACAGCATACTCGTTATACATATTGGGTATCATTTTAAATTACCTTTATGTTTTGAGACTATTATTATTTATAACAATAAAAAATAAACCTAACTGAGAAATAAAAAAGCCCGACTGCAAGTAAAAAGTTCAAACCATGATCACTTTTCAAGCATCGAATCCAAGTAATATAAACATTATCAAAATCATCTGTACAAATATGGGAATCGGAGGACGATACACAACAAGATGGCACTGAGTTGGGTAGGGCAAGGGATGAAAACTCCTCTGAGGAAGGATGGAGCGTAGGGACGAAACAAACTGGTATGTTGTAGAAGGAACCGAAGTGAGAGAGAAACAGACGAGAGGACACAGCTATGCATACTTTTGCCGAAACAGCTCGTACGATTATTAAGACGCCTAACATTGCCAGTAGCATGATTTAAAGCAAATACGTCCATCTAAATAAATACATAGTTAAATGTTGTTCGATAACGATATCGGCGCAGATGAATTTATGAATTACCTGGTGTTTACTGACATGAGATGGTCCCGTCAAAAAAAAACCGAAGTAGGTGCATCATACGGCCTTATTGTTTTTGCTGTCGCGCAGTCGGGTGATAAACGTTACGGGACACAGTAATAGTGTATCCCAAGTCACAACATAAACCTTTCGGAACGAGAGCAGTTCTACTTCCTACGGTGAACCGAAGTGGATAGCATATCTTACATAAACAGTCGCTTGAAATATTGAGGTATAATTTTTATAATCTTAATACACCTAAACAACCCTTGTATAGTATAAAAATGTATACATCGCTAAACCTATGTTGTACGTATAAAATTGTTCACGTCTACGGGGACTTAATAAAGAACTTACAACAATTAACTTAATTTCTAAGTAAAGCATACATAGATGATTAATATACGATAACGTATTTTGTACTGT
The DNA here is from genome assembly GCA_947363905.1 of Lithophane semibrunnea. NCBI lineage: Eukaryota > Metazoa > Arthropoda > Insecta > Lepidoptera > Noctuidae > Lithophane > Lithophane semibrunnea. The sequence goes on along the minus strand of OX376186.1, from coordinate 1,153,871 downwards.
AAGGTTATGCTTTATACGGTGATACGTCACCCATGGTGAATATCAAGTTGTCATAAAGAACGATTCTTTTGTTTGTACACTTCGACGCGGAATGGCAACGTTTGTTTGTTCGTATTATTATAATCTAATCGGTTTCGGTCTAGCTGCCTAAAATAACTTGTACTTGGATTATTTTTATTATGAAATATGATCTATGAGCCATTCTTTTACTTAGGATCCTGTATATACGATAATATTTTACAAACCATTTATTGAGCAATTTTTATGCAATAAAAGAATGGACGATAGAATACAAGTTACGTTGATTAATCTCGTTTTAATAAAAGCGCAGGATGTGATTGAGTAAACTTCATACATAGTTACTAACCTAGGCTACATGTAGATCCGATTTCCATAATTGTAGAAGTGCAGAATCTAATAAATCCTTCAAAAATCCTTAAGTAATACTTATTAGTTAAAGTTAAGAGTATAGAATATAGTGTAGAAGATATTATAAGAAGAATGGCATCAAACGCAGTCTTAAATCTAAGTAAAATTGCAGAGTAAATGAGATTACAGACGAATTGCAGACTCTCTGCACACACAGTACGTGCAAGTATTAGATTAATATCATCCTGCGCTTTTGAAATACTACATAATATGCATGTTGTAATTATTGTTTCAGTCTTTGGAATTTGTGTATTGGAATGTATAATATATTATTATAAAAGTGTATAATTAAGACAAGAGTTCGATCATTTCGAAGGTTCCCTGATGTCCACGTAATAATTCATAAAAAAGTCATTTCACAACTCGTAATACGACGATATAAAAATTCTAAACTTCAAAATGTAATACGACACACTCGTCAGTTAGAACAGGACTGACTTCTGTCTAGATGAGACCGCGTCTACACAAGAACATCAAGGATTACGCAACATTAAATCTCGAGGTACGGTTAATACTAACAATAAGTAAAAATGCAGAGTATACAACTCATTGGTTACACTTCTAATCTCAAGTTACAAAAATGCGTTCATAATACGTCCGTTCGACTAAAATGTACGTCAAATATGTAAACGGAAGTGGATATATACCTGTTAGTGTCCTGTTCAACTTCATGGACATCGGATCTTCTTGAATCCCATTTTGAAGATAAGGTTTTTGGTCCAGTACGATTGTTCTGCGAAGATGGAGTATAGCCGATCGGGAGCCACGTAGTCGTAGATGAAGGGGGGCCAGGTGGGCTGACATCATGCGGCCTCGGAGTCGGCCTCGGTCTTGGGCAGGACGGGCTCGGCGAACTTGCTCGGCTCGGGCGTGTTCGGGAAGTTGTTCGCGTCGGGGGACGATTTCGCCTCGGGAGTTGAGGATGAGAAGCTGAAATGTTTGACGTTGGCATGAACCTCACGCGTTATGCTACACCGGACACCACGCGCACGGAGAGTGCTACAAGCATCTATTGTGCGCTTTTATAACTTCTAACGTGGCGATATTATCGTGGACGTCCACGTCCTCGTTTCCATACATTTATGGCCGTGCACGGACATAAAATGTATCTATATCATAAAATACCTCGGAGTTTGTTTCTTCTCAGAGTAGTAGTTAGGCAACATCGACCTCATCTAATTTTTAAATATTATTTGTTTTGACGTGTAAGAGTGTTTTTTTGCAGACTGCAGAAATCTAACATAAATTCATCACATCTCGTTTATCATAATACTTACACTTGTCTCATGGCCTCGCTTTGTCCGATTTGTGCGAGGAACGCCTTATTGGATTCCGGAGTCGAGCCAGGTGAGAAGCTGTGAACAAAATATGTGTAAAACAATTAGACTGTGTTTCTTAAATTATTATCTGATGTGTTTTATGCAGACCCGTGGTTGTACACCAGTTACGCGATATTTGTCGTTCGTCAATATTTGTTCCGCACCCCAATGAAACTGGAAATTGACTATTCTTATTTATTTTTAGGGTTCCCTGATGATGGTGTCAGGAGGTGGATAGTGGAATGTTTAAGTGGCTACTAGAAAACCGTACGTGTCCGAATGAAAAAACGGTACCGTCATAGGATCAGTTGTGTGTGTGTCTGTCTGTCTGGCCGTCGGTTTGTCACAGCCAATTTGCTTCGAATCTAATGGACCGATTAAGTTGAAATTTCTGCGACCCAAAAACGATGTGTAAAGTAAAAAAAAAAATTTGAATATGGGCCACTTTTGGGCAGCAAATGAGAAAATTTAAAAAAAGTTTTGCAAACAGTATCGTGACATATTAACAAATGAAAGGGCTTATAATCAAATATTAAAATATAATAAACGAAAGGGTTTCAAATATTTGTTATAATTTTTAAATACGTAAATTAAACCTAATATTTAAGATAGATAATTGTTCAACCCGCATAAAACCAGGCTATTATCTATTTTAAAATATATAGCTTTAAAGTTATTTAAGTGAATGGATTAAAATTTACCATTCCCCCTTTATCTCCGAAACTACAGAGCCTATAATTTTGAAAAAATACAGATATCTATTCTATACTTAGAGATTACAGGAAAATCCATAAGAAGTCTATGGTAAATCTCTCAATACTGTGCGGACAAACTAAAGTTTGCAGTTGGAATGTATGGGTGAACATGATTTTCAACTAGGTACTGGTATAATGTTTAGTTTGTTCTTGGGATAAATTAATCCCAACTACGGAACCCTTCATTGGGCGGGTCCAACTTGCACTTGGTCGGTTTTATTAATACTGCATCATATAAAGCGGTAAATAACCATCCACTATAGAACTCTTACCTTGATAATTGTATTGCTGAATCTCCCTGCGATAGGGTTTGCCCAGAAATACCAAGTACCCAAATCTATCAGCAACGAAAATAAAATTACAGACAATAATGCCATCTATTATTATGTTTAAGAACTAGCTGAGTTTTGTGATCGACCGATAGATAGTTAAATGCATATTGTTCGGATAGATGTCGCTATCCTAAACAAAATTGTTCAGGAAAGCAGCCAATACACAAAAATATAATAGTATGTCCTTTTATTTATAAACGTTTCTTTATGTTAAGGAATGATTGAAGTCAGCTTAGCGAAACATTATTTGACAATAAAAACGTCTCTTAACTTTAAACCACAAAGAAAATAGCTTCCACAACTGGGGATACTTAATCCGCGCGCATTCTCGCAGTGTCATTTAATTTACTTTTAATTTAAGTGATAATTTAAGTTTTATAGTTAATTTTACTTTTGTGTCGAAGTTGATGAGTAGATATTTATGATTTTAAGACTAAGCTAAGACAATAGGGGATGACATTTTGTATAGAAGTTTGCCGAATATTTTTTTGACAGCAATGACAGTACTGTTTGAATTAGTGCATAGTGAACCTCGGAGTACGACTGGTCCATAAAATCAAGGTCACTCAGCGAGCTATGGAAAGGGCTATGCTTGGATTCTCTCTGAGAGATCGAGTCCGAAACGGGTGAGCTGGTAGAGAAAGTTAGACATAGCTCACAGAAGTAAGGTAGGACGCCCTCAGGCCAGGTGTAGCGACTGTCTTGGCAGGGCGGCTGGTAACAGCTGGATGCGGGTAGCCGAGAATCGAGATGAATGGCGTGTATTCGAGAGGCCTTTGCCTATGTCCAGCAGTTGACTGCTATAGACTGATGATGATGTTTTGAACCCGGGCAATAACCGTCGACGGTAAAAAATCACCATTAGAGGATTTTTTAGATACTCATTTTGACAAATAGATTTTTACGGTTTGATAAACTGTAAAGTAACTCATTAATTGAATAATCAGACTCTCGAACTCTGAACTAATTTTACTCTCAACTCGGACGTTACTGCATGCATCTGTGTCATTTAGCTGCGTCTCAGCATACGCTTAGCCTATTGGTTGCAACGTCACATAAGCACTATCACTTTTCCGAACCGACATTATCATAATTATCTACGGATCTTTAAAACACCCAATGGATGCAACATATAGAGATGAGACCACACGGTTCTTTGACAACAGATAAATAACTGCACCGTGCCGGCTGTTAATATGTTACATCGAAAAACTTCGGCTTTGTATAGCGTCGTTTCTGTCACTCATAGCTATGATAATCTCTCTACAACTCAATGCCATATTAACGGGAGCGTACTGTGCAAGGTACGTTTAGTTTATTATTTCATAATTGCGTGTAGCAGCCAGCTGGGCCCTACACCACAAAATTCTATAAAAAATTTTAGTTGTAGAAAAAATTGCGTATCACAGAAATTACAATTAATATGTATAGTTACAATTTGCGATCCTCAAGTCACTACAATTAACATATTTGTAAGGTTTTTCCGTTACAATTATGTGGCTTACAGTTTTGTGATACAGACACTTATTAAATTTACAAATTTGTAATTGTAAAGTTTTGTGGTATAGGGCCCTGGTTCATACTTTATAAGCATAATAGCATAATCAGCCTATAATGTTCCCACTGCTAGGACACAGGCCTCACTCCCTCTCGACGAGAGGGAGTGCGCTGCGCTGTAATCTGCTACGCGGGTGGTTTGGTAGATGTCACATGTCTTTGAATTTTTGGCTCTTCTTTACCGTTTTGAGAGCAGTGGTGATGCAATTATTAACACAATGCAAAGCGCCTGTGTGGGTTCGAACCCACGACCTACAAGTCGGGACCGTTACCACTGCTCTATTGATTAGTCCGGTTTATATTGATTGTAATGTTTTCATTCCTTAATGAAATATGCATATAGCATAGCTAAAGGAATGAAAACATTACAATCAATATTTATGCAAGTATTTGCGCAGCTTAGTCACGGTGTATTAGTGTGCATTAGTGAGCGCGTTTGCTCATGCATTCGCTATTTACTACAAATTACACAGCCTCACGGCAATTTAACACAATGCACGTTTAGTGAAAACATTCGTCATACTGCATAGTTTAGGTACTGCTATTTATTCGCTTGTATAATTAGATTCGTTTCAGATATTATTATTATAATATGTAATGACAAAAGAGCACTTCCTTTAGCTAAGAAGGAATAAAATGATCATCATTTATTAACGAAAAGGGTACATGTCGGTTAGGTGATTCTCCTCTGTAACGGCCATTTTCTTCATGAAAAGTAACAGTCAACTGTTCTTTTGTACTGTTGTATTTCAATCCTCGGCGCTGAGGCGAGAGTTGTAAATCCAACAGCGCGGAAGAACAGTTGCCTGTTACTTTGGCTGTTATTTTTGATGAAGAAACTGGCCGTAAGTCAATGTTGTCAAGAAGTTTACAATATGCATAATATTTATGAAACTGTTAATGTCCCATTGCTACTTACTTAGTTATATGCTCTTCATGTTCACAGAGATGGAAACAATGTTATATAAGTTGTTCTAAAAGCGAGCAATGGGATGAAAACAGTGAATGTATCAATACATTTTGAAAATTACGTAGATAGCTCAGCAGGATTAGTATAAATTTGTTTTGTATTGTATTTTTGGCTGGACAATGCTCAACTCCGTACTTTGCGTACTTTAGTATTATTTACTAAAAATATGTTTTCTAATGATTATTAAATCAATCCTGGTCATCATTCCGCATCACAGCTTTGCGCACAGCCAGCGTTCAACAACATCAAAGATTATTTGAGTATTCTAAGCACAGCTTACTAATATTTTACCAATGATTAGTTATCAATTCTATAAGTCATCTATACTAATTAGGACACTAGTATTTACACTGAGAGTTCTTTTAGAATACTAGAATACTTGAGTGATCTATCATGATGCTAGCCTACTGAATGTTAGTGGTAGCGTTTGGCGTTACTCACGGATTAATTTTTAAGCTGTAGTGCGCGGTTCTTACATGAGTACATCACATCAGTGCATTTTCATAGTTATCGACTGGATAAGACTGTATGCAGCTGGTGTCGTTAACATGAAGACACAATCCTTGTAAAACAGTTTCAGTTCAAACTTACTATTAAGACACATAAAGTCAGGGGACTTAATTGTTAAGCAATTGACTATCAACCTAAATTGCCCGTATATACAAAACACAACTGTCATTCTTTGATAACTGTCATTCTTTGACAGTTGTATGAAATGGCAATAACACTACAAATTAGCATAGGGTGTCAATTTGCTTAACAATTATTTTCCCTGAGTGTAGAATCGCAAGTTATTCGCAATGCAGAGAACAGCGCAACGCATCGCAACATAAGATCATTGTTTTGCAACGCATAGCAGTTCAACTTATTACATAACTAGCTTCCGCCCGCGGCTTCGTGGTATGTCGATAAAAAGTACTATCTGTGTACCAAATTTTATTTAAATCGGCTCAGTAGTTTTGGCGTGAAAGCGCGACAGACAACAGAGTTACTTTCGCATTTATAATATTATTTTATTTATTTATAGTAAGGACTAGCTGCGCCCCGCGGTTTCACTCGCATAAGTCTCGATCCCGTGAGAATGTCGGGATCAAAAGTACCCCATGTCCTATTCCAGGTCATGGTCTACCCATGTGCCAAATTTAATTTAAATCCGTTCAGCCGTTTTAACGTGAAAGCGTACCAAACAAACAAACTCATTTTCGCACTTGTAATATTAGTTAGGATAACCCACATCAGTCGCGCGCAGCTTTGCTTGCGCAGCGGCCATTTTGTGCTCAGCAGCCTTTTTTGCACAGCAGTCTTTTCGTGACTAGTATTGTTATGGCAGGAGGTAAAACTCCAGTTTACGGTTTTGGAATTTATTGTGTTTCCGATTCCCGTGTGGAGGCCAAGCAGGCAGGTTTGTGGCTATATTGTTTTTCTGATGTATTGGCGTTTGTGTATATAGGTATGTCTTAGCATATTATTTATAGGTTTATTTGTTGTTCAAAAGCTAGATTGTTGAATATATGTTTATGGTGAAAATCTAAATTTATCGAGAATGTCAGAGCTAAGATAAAAAAATTGGCACTAGTGTTGTAGAGAGATTAATGTTTTGTCTTTTTAATGATTTCCATATTATTTGAAACTCCAAATTTTTAGGTTAAGTATATAAAAGATTTACTGATTGGTATTTATGTGTCATCATTATACTTGAGTTGAGAATTTTAAGTTGAAGGTTGGTTAAAAATATATGAAATTAATTGTGTTCAGTGGTTTCACTCGTATGAGTCTCGATCCTGTGTTAATATTGGGTTAATATCTGTTAGGATTGAGTGAGTACACATATTTTATAAATTTAGATGATTAAGTAAGATTTAGATTTTTTTTTTCAGATTTGAAAATGTTTGTATTTAGTAAGGGTTTGTGGTGTTCGGGGTTAGAGGTTGTTATTCTCAATTATTTGTTATTATGATTAATAAACTAAGACTACTATTATAATTATCATTGTGACAACAAGTTAGATTTTTTTTAATTCATAATTGTTTTAAATTATAGTAATCTTTGAAAATTAATTATGTTTTTTACAATTTAAAATCGACGATAAAATTATAGTCTTTATAAAATTATAGTTTTAGACGCACTTGTGTTAATAAACGGCTCCTTATTTCCACAGTGCCGCTTTCTTCACGCCACCCCGGCGCGCGGCGGTCTGTCTCTGCCAGGTTAGACCTCCGGTACCCCGAAAGAGGCCCGGCGGGAGATGACCAGTGACAGAAGTGCCGACTTCAGGCGCTCCCTGCTGAGGATGTAGACCCCCGTCTGTGCGCGCGACTTATAGAAACAGTTCCCGTACCCTTCATAACGTTCGCAACTTCTAATTTCAATCTCAAAAATATCTATAATTTACCAACATTTTTGAAAAGTTTTTGACTTTCATGATACGAGTAAGTCTGTGACTATATTTTTTTTTCTGTTGTGTTTGTCATTGTCAGGAGAAAACTCTTATAAAAGAAAAAAATAAGAAAATTGCGCGGAAAATTAGAAAATTTACAGGACAAAGTCTGTCGGGTCAGCTAGCATAATATAATATATGAACCGTGTGGTCACATACTCTTATCAACCTGCTATACAATTTATGAAGTCTAAATAAAAGCCAACTCTCTCGTATCTTGTATAGACAACAAATGCCGGCAATCTAATTGTAATGTGTTCAAATTATCCCAAATTTAATCAAATACTGTTAACCTTCATACCACTCTCTTAACACAGTAAAAATAAAGAATTTCAAGGACACCCGTCATTATAAATAACGTCACTATTTTCTTTCGAAACCCATTTTCGTCATTTTTTTTATCAATTAATAGAATGCTCCATAGAGATACGGCGTAAGTACATAGTTGACTAGCTATTACCCCTTACACTCACATCCTACAAAATAACTGGGCAACTAACCCGGGCAATAAGTACCCATCTTATGCCTAATTATGTTCAAATTAAAGTATGATTTAATAACAAACTTTCAATCATGTTTTAACCATGGGCCCTATACCGATGAGCTACGATTTACCCGACTGCAGCGGAGCCCAAAAGACGGGTACTGTTTTTGTGATATTTTCATATCGAATAAAGGCAGTTAAATCGTTGTTGATTATGATAATTATTGTAACAGCTCAGTACTTACTTATCCACGTCCTTGTAGTCGCCGCTGCTCATGGACGAGTCGGAGCGCCACTTGCCTCCCACCATGTTCTGCACACTGGAACAGTTACATCAACATGATATTATATTACACTGTAAATAAACTAAAGTCCATATAAGCCTATTTTTTTTTTTTTTTTTTTTTCAGATTTTTTACAAATGTATCTTAGGCTAGTTTTGAGTACAAATGATTTAAGAATCTGTAGCCGAACTAGGCAAAACCTGTATTTCGGCTATCAGCGCCAATCCCCTCGAATATTTTTACATATCATAGCCATTAACAATAATTTTTACAGGACTAATTAACAGTAGTGTTATTTTACAAAATATTTTAATATGATATGTAGAGTATAAATGCGTGACCTCTCATTGTGTGGAATGAATTGTGAGTGTGTGAATTGAGAGGGTGTGTGGGGGTGTGTGTAAGTGTGTGTAGTCCATGAAAAGTTAAATATTTGGAAGTTTATGCGTGTGATCTGTGTGAATTTTGTAAGTGAGTATCAATCAAACAAGTTAATGCTAACGTGATCATTTTGCTACTTGTAGTAGAAGTTCAGTCTTTCATAATTTAAATCTTTGTAAATATTCAGACACTTTTGTTGACAAATTTTGTTGTATGTATCACCTCATGTACTCATATTCAAGCAAATAAAGGATTTGATTTGATTTTTAATTTGAAAACATTGTAAAAGTATTTTTAAGATGTATTTTAAAATACTTTTACAATGTTTTCAATATTAATAATCTTCTAAATACAGATGTGTTTCTAATTCCCTTTAGGGAGTGATTGCGTAGGAATTAAACCTGAATGGGTTATTATGTTTACAATTTACTCTGGAACAGTCATTATGATACTTTACTTACACGTGTTTCATCTGCTCTCCCTGCGAGCTGAGTTGCGCGAGGTAGGCGGCCTGCTTGCGGTGGTGGTACATGTGCACGCGCAGGCAGCTCGGGTTGCGCATGCGCTTCTGGCAGATGTCGCACTGCAGCGTGCCCTCGCGCGTGTCGTGCTTGTCGCGGATGTGCACCTTCAGGTTGTAGCGGTTGGCGAAGAACCGGTGGCACGACGGGCACTTCACACCGCCCGTCTTGCAGTTCCATCCTGCTGGGGATATGGGAGTTAGATGGGGTCGTGGTTCATACGAGTTTTTTGCTGTTTGAGTCTTTGTAGTCACAAGCCGCGTACCCGTTGGCATTTCCCATCCCAAACTTTAATTCCCTATTTAACCCCTATAGGAGATGAATATCCTTCCTTAGTGCTCATCTTATTCAAAATTTCATACTTTGAATTCAGCGGTGTAGGCTGAGTCGTTTGTCAGATTGAATGAATGAATTTAAGATGTTTATTATGTAGATAACATAAATTCGCAGCTCTCTAATGAGGTACGCGGAGGTGTACCCACATTTCGCCAGTTATGTTCAAGGCCTATGCACATCAACCAGGCAAAAATCCCGACTCCTAGCGACTACTGAGTAGTTCTTAATAGTGAAACATAATAAAATAACACTTCGTCTGACCACAAAATCCTGGGTTCGAACCCTATGCTTATCAGTCGCATTTATGACCACTTGATAACAAGGCTTATGGAATTCTTCCATAGTTTAATTCGGATTGATGTAAGCTTTCGGCTAGGTAAGCATGATAGCAAATAGGAGGATAGTTCTAATTTTGTAAAATATATGTTTATTTTTCGTGCAAGTAAGCAGCCATTCCTTGAGCTGCTAGTTTGGCCTAGCATAGAAGAACAGATGTTTAAAATAACCGTGCGCTGTTACGATGCCATTCAAGGTGATTAACAGTATATTCATGAAATGAAGAATGGTGTGGGGCGAGACTGCTGCCATGATTGGGTACAAGTCCAGACTCGACGCTGCTATTGTCAAATAGGCGTGTGTAACTCTCTACGGAACCGACTCACTGATCCGAATCATTGAAGTGATTCAAAAGATTGGTTCAGTAACAACGTTTCAAACGCATCATTTGGATCTGAAACATTACTTTGCTCGCGACGCGTCACTCCCGAAGCGACTGAGCAGTGAGCGAGTGAGAGAGGGAGACTGAGTGATACACAAGACACACTGAGTTATATGACTCGCGAATCGCGAGTGAGCGGGCGACATAATTACAATCTATACAAGTCAGAAAGAGATACCAAATGAGATGTGTATCATACAATCACAGATTTTCGTTCATTCGTTGTCGTTATCCATGCACGTAAAAATGACCACTAAGGCGATTACGTATTAAATACTAGGGTTGTTTTTTGCTTAAAATGTTTGCACTAACATGCTATCGTTTTACGTTTTACTACAGAGTTTTTTACGTTGATGCGGCACGCGGCAGATTGTTTATGTTCGCTCGCGCCAATTTACGAAAACATAGTTCTGTTTATTTTATGATTTTTTTGCGTAGTGTAGGTATTATTGTGACTTACTTTCTTCCTTTTTATTCATAAAGTTAGAGCTAAGACTAAAATACAATAAATTTGTACACATAAAACTTTCAGCATTGTTGCCACATAACATTTCTCTGACTCAGTAGTACACGCCCGCGACGCAACATAATATATACTAACATTCTGTATTTTATATCTTTTGAGCCGATGATCCAAATGATCCAAATGAAACATATCTGTGTATCGGATCATTTCAGTGATCCAGATGCAAATGATCCAATCGCAAAAATGATACAGTTTTCCCACCTCTATTGTCAAATTTCATATAGAAAACCCAGGATCCCAACAACCTCGCTTCCGACTACTAGTTAAATGAGGCAGTCTGAACCAAAATAACCCTTCCTATTTTTGGAAGAACCATAAGGCAAAGTATTTTTATAATTATTTATTTTTATATTTATATAATCTTTCAAGTTTGCATAAACAAAATTGTGTTTTCATCACAAATAATATTACTTGCTTTCTGTCTAGCATACTCTTATAAAAAGTCTGAAATTACAGGAGGATAATTCCCGTATTTTGAAGAATGTCTAAATCTCAGTCTCGATCTGTCAAGAATACCTCTAATTCCCCAAAATTTTTGACAAGTTATTCACATTGATCATCGCTGAGATGAGAAAGCAACTAGATTTTTGACGTTTTGGTTACGAAAATTGGCCTTTGGATTACAGTAAAGTATAGCGTAAAGCAGGTGTGACTTACCAGATTCCTTGGCAGACTCGGGCAGCACAAGCACGCTGTGGAACAGCTCGTTGTCGAAGTCAATCAGCGGCTCGCTGCAAGCAACGCGCAACGTAAGTACGGAAGCGATGCTTATATGGAAGCTACCCAGTGGTTAAGGCACCTGTTCCAGCGCCGACGATCAGCGAAAAAAGAGTAGAGCTAGAAACGAGTTGGCGAGCAAGGCTGAGCGAGTTTTTTCTTTGATAGCTCTTGTCGCTGCGACAAGTGGCGAGAGAGTTCTTGGCGGCAGTGTGAACAGCACGCGATCAACTATTAATATATGCATCTCTTTTACTGGCACGGGAACTACATCTATTGTACGTTTCTTGGCAAGAAATCGTCCACAGCTACTTAGCCGCTTCTTCGTCGGCGGTGGGACAGGTGCCTATGACCGTGGGTGGGTGCGCCAGCAACTGGGTTGTGGACGTCAGATATGCAGTTGCTCCATGTAAACTACTGATATTCAGCTGCAAACCGGTTAGACTAAAAGCCGACCCAATAATAATAGGGCCAGGCAGATGATAATGATACTATGAGCAATTTGTTTTTGTGAGGCAAAAATTCATACTATTTCACCGCCGCCTTCGGACATGTGCAATACCAGAGGCATCGCAGTGGCGGTGCCATCCCAGACATACTACACGGTGCTAACATAACAGAGGCGGTTTGAGCCAGGCACCCGATTCTCCGCTGTTTGGCGGTAGAGATAGCTAGGTAAAGCCTCAAAATCTTTAATACGCAAACATTCATAACCACGCGATAGGAATGAAGTGTCCTTCTTTTATAGTTTGCTTTGAGTAAGTATTTAACAGATGTCTAATTGCTGCACCAAAAACGTATGTTATAAATCTGTACGAAGTAAATAATTATTTATATTTTATTTTGTGTGTTATTTTGTATTAAATGTAGCGCCACACTATCTACTACGACCTCTTTATAATCATACCTTGGCTCAGGATAGAATCCTCCGACGGCAATTTCTTATGTGTAAAATACAGATGACCAAGAGTTTTATCGCCATACACAACTTGTAATCAGAGCTGCCTATATCGACTCGAAACTACTAAAGTGTGTCTTAGTAACGTGTTATCGCCGCTTCGTCTTGGTGCATATGTTTGCAAAGCCAGCAGATTTACAGCAGCAAGCAAATATAAATGCTAAAAGCTTATTATTACATTCAATTAAATGACGCATTTATTTACAACTACATAAAAAGATAGTATTTAAACTAAATGCAGAACCGATCCAAGTATGTTTGGCTAAAGGGTAAACTGACGCTATATAAGTAAAATATCGGACTCTGGGAGGGTACATACCCGTCGTAAGCATAGTCGGTGTTCTCCGGGTGCGTGGGGCTGTCCTTGATGGGTCGCGGCTTCTTCTTAACGTTGTGGCTATTCTTGGTTGGGGTGTTCTTAAGCAATCTGTAGGGAAATGACACCGTGACATCTGAATGTACTATATGTATTTTGATGGATGTAAATACTGTTAAGTAGAAAAGTGTCAAAAAGTGGTACTAAAGTATACCTATATCCCGTACGACTTAACATGTTTACACACGCAAAGTATTTATCGGTCACAAAAATAAGTTAGTATTTCATAGTATTTCTCGAAATAACTATGAAAAAATAGCAACTAGATATTGGACCATCTAGAACGCCAAAAGAATATCTCTAAATCTGTGTCTTACCTCTTGAGTGGGCTCCTAGCGGCCTCTTCCTTGATGGTGATAGTATCAACGGGCTCGGGCGGCGGCTCCGAAGACGTGGTGTCTTCCACCGCCGGCGTCCACTCGTTGACGGGCTCGGCCTCCTGCTGTGGCGGCATCGGCTTCGGCACCTCGTCCGGCATAGCTGTGGGGGACTCGCTTCGCTGTGAATACCAAGAAAGTTTATGAAAATCAAGAGATTTGCATAACTTCAGCAGATTGCAGAATAACTGTCTAAAAAAGCTCTAGATAATACTTTTACAGTTAAGTGATTTAATAACTAAACCTGGAAATAAATATATTTCAATTACACTTAATTTGCAATAAACGTTGTTTGACTATAAACGCAATCGACTGCATACAGCGTCATACGCTGTACGCTGTTCCTGTGAGAATGTGCTGATGTGGTCCCTCAGAATGCTCAATGCTGCTTTACAGTACGGTGACGGTTAGGTACGCTTCGCGACTGCAGACATCACCAATAGGGTTCAACTTACCAAAGTATCAACCTCGCCACCTAGAGTTGTACCCGGTTAAGTACCTGATTATTATTGTGGGGTCTGCCTACACTGTTTCATACACCTACGTACAAATTAACAATTCCTTGAAATAGTACATAGTAGAAGTCAGTTATTTTCAAAGTGCCTTCTTTTTGTTGGTTCTTCTCCATAGGACAAATTGGAAAACCTAACTTCCAATGTCTCACAAGTGCCCAATTGCTATGCCATGTGGGTTTATGTGAATCTACAAACATGTAATACATAAACTCACGCCTCGCGTAAACGAAACAAAAGGAGTATGTGTAAGGATCGTAGCAGGTGGGGTTCTGTAGTCTATTTTAATATAATTATGTGAAACTATCATTCAGCTTTTTCCTATAACATAAAGAGGAGTACTAACTTCCCGTCCGCCGGTGAGACCCTTGACCTGAAGCAGCTCAGCAGTGTGGAGAAAGCCTGACAGCTCCTGGCGACGTACGTGCACCTCCCCGCGGTACATGAACTGCAGCAGCTGACGTAACTCTTGATGCGCAACGTCTTTTAAGATCACTATGGGATGCTCACACGGGTTCATCTGTGAACAGAGATAGTTGCTCAATCACTGATAAATGCTTGTATGACTTCACACGCTAAATGGTTTTGAATTCAGTGGATGTTCACTTTTACAAGGTCTGACCAGAATATTCCTGTATCTTGATTATGACGTAAGTAATATTGGAGTTATATTATTTTTAAGTTTTATGAAAACAAAGCAAATACTTCCAGCTTAAGTGAGTACTCATGGTCACACAACAGATCATGAACTTTTCTCACGGGATGTTAGGGTAAACACCGTTATCCTTGAAACCAGTGGTTTGGTTTCACTAATAGAACGTAAAATCAATGTAAAATTACAACTTTTTTTTTTAAAAGAAATTCTTCATTTTATCCACAAGAGTATTTCACCATACGCGCTAGGGCAACGAACTTACGTCTCAACACGGATGGGGGGCGCGGGACGTGACCTGACCGGCCGCGAGCGCGACCCCTATTATGTATTTATTCATGTGTTGGGTAGGTAGGAGGGGCGGCGAACTCGGGCGCATATCCATGAATTTGCAAAGGGTATCGGACATAAACTTTTTAAAATCTTTTAATGAAAATAATGTTTTTTTTTGTTGTGACCGGGTACTTATTTTTATATTTAAATCAACTACCCATGGTTTGAGTGACAAAGGTGTTTACCATGAGACTCGTGTGTTGCAGCTGAAAATCAGCATCAGGTGGTACACCGTGTGTTGCCATCTGACATTATGCTGAGCTGAGGCCCTTTTGGCATTGTAATTTTTTTAGTTTTAAGGTGTATTTTTCTGTAACAATGCCAATAAATTTTCTTCTACCCTTACACCCTGTATAAACAAACTTCCGATTCCTACCAACAAACTCCCATAGACAACTAAAGTGAATGATGTTGGGTAACAAGGCCATATTCATAACAGATGCAACAAGCACTGATAATTTATGATTGCGGCTAGATAGATAGGCATATGAGGATCATGATGATTCGAATTTGTGTGGGGGAGGGACAACAAATAAAAAGCGAAAATTAAAAACTTTTTACAAAAAAAAACAACCACCTTTCAAAAAAACAACAAATGTGTAAATAAATTTAAGTTTTGGAAATCGGTGTTGGTTTTGAATTTTCGGAACCGACACCGACTTCCGAAAGTTTTTTCTTGTTTTATTTTCAGATACATAGTATATTTCTCTGATAACAATTATTGGCCTACATACACAGTCTACTAAATAAATTGCTTACTCAGCAGTAACAGAAATAATATGGAAGATGTATTCAGTATTGCATTCTGGCTGTTAACTATTGAAAGTGAGTAACAAACAACTGCATCATTGTACTGTTTAAGTAGGTACATTCAAGCATCTATTTACTACTACAATTATTCATACAGGTAGGACTAGGAAGTGCATGTCGGACCACTCACGATGAAGGGTACCATAATTAGAATTAGTTTATCCCTACAACAAATTTTTTCTTGGTTTTTTTTTACCACTTTGTCGGCTTGATTAATATGTATACCCATGCCAAATTACAGCTTTCTAGTACTAAGTCTATGAGCAAAGCTGCAGACAGACAGACAAAGGGGCATGGCAAAACTAAAAGGGTTCCTTATTGACTATGGAACCCTAAAAACACTGAATTCTGCAGATCATCGTTCCTATTCATCAGGTAAGCTATGAAAGGTAGGATGCAATAATGGTCATATTTGTTTATTATTTAGGTAAAGACAATACTGAAGATTCTATAAATATCTTTTATCTATGGGACAATTTTAGAAATGTCTCTTTAGTAAACACGGTCAAAACTGCAATTTCTGGTTTATATAGATAGCTAAGAACAGCCCAAGTGTTACAACTATTCAATAAACAACGATTGTATTAGCCACATTCATGCTATTATGATAGCAGATATGTATAGTTTTTATTTGTTCTAGTTCCATTACAGAGATATGGAACAAAGGTCATTGTAACAATAATAGTAAGTGATTCATTGAATTTCTTCACATTTTGAGCAAAATTCATATTGTTTAGCTGTTTGATGGGATTGGGTATGTAATATAGATCTATTTCCCAATGAGGTACAATACATTGCATGTTCTTTTTTAGAGGCTCAAATTTAGCAATAGTCTTTGAATTTATCATTGAGTAGAACTTAAGTTATTAATGCCCATTATCACTAACTGCAGCACCTAAATGAATGCCTAAAAATAAATTTAAGTGAAAATGGGCATCAATTTTATTTGCTATTGATAGTTTATCTGTGTCATGAATGTATAGAATGGAGCCTTCATGTGAACTGCCTCAATAGATAACAATAGAGCTAACCTTTGTAAGGAAATTACAAGTGATAGCAACATTTTATGGGCTGCATTATTAAAATCCATGATCTGATGTGTACATTTTATATTTAAATAAATATTAGGCACTCATTTCTATAAAATAATCTAAATCTGGAGATTTGCCCAATAGTAATACAGCTAATTATGTTGTATCACAAACAAGGAAAATTTTACACTGCTTTCAAAAGGGCATTTCAAATTGGCATGTTATTATGATAGGGTCTCCCCTTAATCTCACAGAAGTGAGGTGAGCTGGGAAAGGTAACAGATCAACCCTCCTGTCTGCCTCCCCATGTGAGGGGTGGGGAGTAAATTGCAGACAGATACCTTATTACATATAGACAAAAATCAATACCATTAGCTGTCATACTGGACACAAAAGCATGTATATATCAACATGTTTGTATACAACACTACAATATGCATATTATAATAACTAACTTTATTCAGAAACTGATTCCTTTTTTTTGTCATAAACAATGAGAAATGTTGTTTTTCTTGCAAATAAGCATAGGTGACGAAAAAATATACTGAATATCTAACACGATTATGGTATTTTCTAAGAATTTAGTAAGCATAATGATGCAAAATTATGCAAAACTACTAATGAATCATACCTTAAAAAGTTCCTTGAAGTAAGGGCTGCATACAGAGAGGATCAGCTTGTGAGCATGCACGTACTGCCCACCGGCTGCCAGGGTCACGTCCACCAGGTCCTCGCCCTCCAGCAACGCATGAAACGATTGTGACAAATTCGAATGGAAATCGTTCCATCGAAGCGAGAACTGTTCGGGAACAGCCATCCCGTCGACAAACCCCGATAATCACGACAAAAAAAAACACTAGACGCCCCCCTAACACGACCTGTACCACTTTCAGAACAGCAACGCGTCCCAACAGTGATACATAACTGAAAACTAAAACGCGAATTATTGCCCACGTATACGAATCGGGTAGGAACGTTCTATTTCTTAAACATTATTTACAACGCATCACTACGACGGTGCTCGTCCCCGCGATTATTTATAATACACAAACAATAATGACTGACATGGCAATACAATGGAATAATAATCAAAATGTCGCTTGGTTTGGTTTGCTACGCGGATTCTTCACAATGCACCGTTCATTGTCCGACAAACAACATGAACATTATGTCAGAACGTATGAAAAAAAAACTGAAAATGTTTATTAATGTTGATGTTTTTGTTATTTGAGAAAAATTAATTTTTCTGAAGTATTTCCATTATTGAAATATTTTTAATTATCAACTAATGTAAAAAAAAAAGTTAGTCAAATACCAATACCATTGGACCATAGACCAATTTTTTTTTATGTTGCTTGTACTATAGACTATAGCTGATTTGGCTTTATTTTTTATCTGTGGACTGTCGATGTGGGGAATCATAGACTACTATTATTGGGGAATGTGGTGTGGGCTCATTGACTTATAAATCATATGGACTTGAAATGTTTGACTATAGAAAAAACAGTTATACAAATATGAGGCATATCGACGCCAAAATCATAAAAATATTGCCATCTCTTTTTAACTTTCATAATTTTGCGTAAGTGAAAAAGGACAATACTGTTTTTGACAGTTACTTTATTGGCAACCCTACATTTCTAGAGTCATTGAATACCTATTTGCGGCCGAGTCGCCATTTTATCCTCTCGCTGTTTGGTACCAAACTTGAGTACGTCAACTGTCAAATGCTCTTGAGCTGTGGTTATAATTGTAAATTTTGGAGTAATTTGCAGTGATAATGCGTTTAAACTCGGTCCTCTAGTAGAAATCGTCAATAGCAAGATGCCCAATTGCAATATAATCGGATTTGGCATCAAAAGAAGCGGAAATCTCCCGAACATAACTTTGCACCAGTACGTACATAATTTCAGCTGAAATATCTTAAGATTTATATTATAAACAAAAGATTGTGCATTTGTTGAAGAGCTTTAACAGTAAAGCATTCTTATTTTCCCTTTTGCCTTTATTTTTAATAGTTTTTCAACATGAAATGATTTTCTTGTTATTGAAGGGATAGAGTAGTGCATTTAGACATTTTTATATTTATCGATAATGCTATTTTATGATTCTTTATTGGTTTTATGTTTTATTTTCAAGGCTGCCTGATGAACGAAAAAGAAAATTTGGCTGGAAACAATCAGTGTTGAAAATTTAAAGATGTCAACAAAAACAATTCACATATTTTGTTCTCTTCACTTTGAAGAATCATGTTTTGACACTGAATAAAGTAACATTACGTGACGATGCTTTACTATCACGAACCTTATTGGTAAGTAACATTGCATGTTATAAATTTTTCCAACATGATTGTGTAGTGGCTGATAAATGATGGTGATGTCCTCAATTGCAACAGTTGTCTAATGTACACAAAGAGTGATGTAAAGAATGTGTTGGAAGAATTAATATTAATTAAAAATCCTATTAATAAAATCAAGAAACATCTAGAATACTCATCATTATATTGGTTGTTTACAGCCTAAGATTCGAACAAATATGTCTGGCATTTTAATTGAGAATGATCAAAATCAGACAAACTCACAATCAATGGATGTGGTGCTCCTAATACGGTAATTGATTTTTGTAATTATAAACAGTAGGATCATTACTGTTTTGAAAAGTCGTAAATTTTTTAAGTATTTACTATTCAATTTTTATTAATATTTATGTTAATGATAAAGAGTGGTTTTCAGGTCCAAGCTGTTTGTGTGCCTACCACTCAAAATCAACCTGGAGAAATTTCAAAGAGGATTGGCATAGATTTAGCCCCTAGCACATCCGCTACACTAGATTTAGTCTCCGTTGCGCTACATTTCGCTGCTAGCACCTACGTTGCGCCAGATTTAGCTGCTAGCACCTCCGCTACGCCAGATTTACCGGTATGACCAGTTCCGTTTTTTTAAATCTAAATGGGTGATATCTCTCGCTTCTTGTCTTCAATATCTGTTAAAGCTTAATTTTATTTGATTTCAGGTACACACATTTAAAATGATAAAGAAATTAAAGGACAAATGTCAAAAACAGTCCAAGAAGATAAAGAGACGGAGAAAGTTAGAAGACAGACGAATGAAATTGCTCATTTTAGTAATATTATCAAAGATTTTAAAGGATATAATAATATTTATTAATTAAAAGTGTAATAGAGGTATACATGTATTTGAGATACAAATATTATGGGAAGAAATCTACTGAGAGAATATCCCATAGAAATTACCCAAACTAAATTGTATTGTTCAGAAATGAATAAAATTGATTTCTTTAATATAACTTTATTATAATTATTGTTGATTTTTAATTAAATAATTAACCCTCGATCATTTTCCTTTTAGAAACTTAGCATCAAAAATATGAATTATGGTGAATAAAACCATTAAAAAAAAAGTTTTTCACTGGTTATCCGTGAAATTCAAATTTTCATACATTTTTTGCAAATTGCAGCTCTGTATTACGTCGATTGTACTAGTATAACGGATTTCACTCCAATGTATACACAATGGAGTGAAATCCGTTATAGAATACTACGTCGATATAAAGCAGCGTATATCCGTCCTCCAGTTCTACGGTTTAGCCTTGAAAGAAGGACGATCCAACAAACAACTTAACGGCGCGGTAATCTATCGGTTAAATGAAAAACTCATGCATGTTAAAGAACTTGGGGTATTTTTACCCGTACATATTGTACCGTGACATTATGAAAACATTTCACAATCTTTTATCGATGTTATTTTAAAGAAGTATCGATAAGGGCTGCTCTAGTAACCGCCATTTTATCCTCTCAGTAGAGCGTAGGTATACACGTTTTTCTTGTAGGTATGCCAAGTCCATAGGATTTATTAGTCATTGTGTGGGCTAGGTTCTGTGGTGGGTCAAAGACGGGAAGCTAAATGGTCGTGGACATGATTCGCTTGACAGACTCATGGATATGTTACCGTGCGTATGCACTGGCGAAACATTTGCGACAAGACATGTTGAAATCTCTTTATTCTGTCAATGTTCCATACAATTTTTGACAGGAACTAGAGATTAAAACATGTTTTGTTGTAATGTTTCGCCAGTGCAAACGCACGGTTATGACATCATGTACACACGGCTACACATCAAGCTATACATTTCCAGTTTATGTTGATCTCGCATTGTACAGGATTTCCGCACAATGCGAGATCAGCATAAACTGGAAATGTATAGCTTGATGTGTAGCCGTGTGTACCAAGGTTGTATTGCGTGTGGTCTTGATAGTAAAGTTGGATTTATTATAATTGAAAATCAAAATATAATTATACTTTGCTCGGCGAGCTTACTCGCCTGTGTGTCATGCTAAGTACGCGGACTTGATGTGCTAAGGTAGCCCGCGAAATTCAAATTTTCTTACGTTTTTTTGCAATTTACAGGTCAGTTTCTGGTTGTATGTTGATCTAAATATTATTAGCGCTCGTAACAAATATGAATTTACAGAATTATAAACATTAGAATCAGCAATACAACTCTCTAAGTTCATGAAAGTGTCAAATGTCATGATTTCATGAAATAGTCATTCAATACACTTTCATGAGCTTAGAGAGTTTTATTGCTGATTTTAATGTTTATAATTATGTAAATCTGTACTACGTTACGTTACGTGTTACGTACGTACCCACTTTACGCATCGTAGCATAAAATCAGTCTACTCGACGTTCAGCAAACATCCCTAATGCACTACAGAACCGCCGCAACCCCATCAGCACCCTGAACGCATATAAATCATTTAAATGATGTAGAGGCATTTCTGTCCTTGTCACTCGAAACGGGCATTGCAGTGCACTGAGAGAGACACTTAGGTGTGATTCAGACTTTTCGCCGAAGAGCTTATAAGTCATAGACCTACCTAAATAAGATTAGAGTCAGTTTGATATGACCCTCGCTCACTATGGCACACATTTATCGAAATGCAATTCGTAAGGCGAGTGAATTGTCCGTGTAATCCGCATTTCCTATTCAATATCAGAGTGCTGTACTGTACTGTAGTGCTGTAGTATTTTCTCCTTCCGGGGTGCAGTTTGCGGATTTAATGGTATTCTAAAGTGGGTGATAGACGTGCGTACTTAAAGTACGCGGTCTTTAAGTTCGCGACCTTACTCGGCTCGCCGTCGGTGACACACGTGAGGCTAGCTCAAAATTTCATTGTCAAATTGGCTAGCGCCTCGCGGCGATGACAGACGGGCGAGTAAGCTCGCCGAGCCATAAGTACGCGTACTTGGCCGGACGTCTATCACCCCTTTATGATTTTTTGATTACATTATGTAATTCAGATGCTATACAGAAAATAAGATTGGGCGGGTCATGTTCATGTCAGCCGCATGCATGGCGACCGCTGGGCTGTACCGGCGGCGAGCCGAGTAAGGTCGCGAACTTAAAAACCGCGTACTTTATGTACGCACTTCGATCACCCACTTTAAAGGTTGCATATTTGCATATCATCAAATGTAGGCTATGAACTCTTTAGACATTAATAATATTTGAAATGCTAGCTAGATAGGTGACATGAAAAACGAAACAATTTGACTAACGTTGACTAACGTGTATCTTGTAAAAAAAGAAAATTCGTGTGTTCATGTTGTGATAAAATAAAATAGATAATACTAATAATATCACCTACATCTAAACCGTGTTAATAACTAACAAAAAGACTCGTAGGTACCAATAGGGCTAAAATAGATCGTGTGATACAATGTACAAAATTCTTTGTCAGTGCAAATCATCCGTAACCTTAACCACGAAATCTACTTCTACGAGTCGAGTTATCCACAACATGGGCAACAGTCTCCACACGGTGGGTGTCCGAGGATAGACGGCGCCACCGAGGCCGGCTCAGGAAGGGACGCATACTGCAAGGGTTGGATTGAGGTGGCCCTGAAAAAGGATGCTTGGAGAGATTTGGGGGAGGCCCTTGCTCAGCTGTGGGACAGAGTAGGTAAACATTAAATAAAAACTGTACAGGTTATGTGATCCCATGTATTGAATGAAAAAGAAGATTTGGTTCTTTCTTTGGTTTCGTTGTTATGTATATATATAAATGTTTTTCGTCCTAATTGCTGGCCGCGAAAGTAATGTACACATCAAGCTATACATTTCCAGTTTAAGCTGACCTCGCATTGTACAGAAATCATCAATGCGAGATCAGCATAAAATTAATTGTCTGCAAAGAAAATGTCCCTAAAAAACATTACCCTTCCTTGGCAGTCGGTTAAAAGCTTTTTCAACCATATGTCAAGATAATAATTATGCCAAGCCAAATGTCAACTTCAAAGTCAAATATTTCGTTGACAGGTCGTTGTCGTTGGTATGTCTGTCATCAGTCAGTCATCGCTATTGCTATTGCATTGCTAGGCATGCGGTGTAATCAAGGTTTTATTTCTTTTATTTACGATTATTGAACCTTCCACTATGGATTATTGAATCGACCATGAAAGTGTAATGAGCGTGAACAAACACCCATAATATGTTAAAGTTCGTGACCGACCGCGAGGTTTCATGACGCGTTCGCTAATCGATCATGTTAGTTTAGTTCGCTGTTAGTTAGTATAATTACATACGTGGTGGCACGATGTCGGGTCTGAGCCCGCAGGACCGAGCGGAAGCGGCGGACCGCGCGCAAATGCTGAAGAAGATCTTGAGCGCATCGTTCTACGCGCTCGCCTCATTCATGATCACCGTGGTGAACAAGACTGTGTTGACGACGTACGCCTTCCCGTCGTACCAAGTACTCGGCCTAGGGCAGATGGTGGCGACCATCACGGTGCTATGGGCTGGCCGCTTCTTTAGGGTGGTGCAGTTCCCGCCTCTATCATCAGACATTCTGCAGCGCATCTGGCCGCTGCCAGTCATCTACTTGGGTAATATGGCAACAGGGCTGGGTGGTACTAAAGAGCTCAGCCTACCGATGTTCACAGCTCTGCGTCGCTTCAGCATCCTGATGACGATGCTGGGCGAGAGGTTCGTGCTGGGTTTGAAGCCCTCCTGGTCAGTGCAAACCAGTGTTTACGCTATGGTCGGCGGTGCTATGCTCGCTGCCGCCGATGACGTCACATTCTCGTGGACTGGGTACACCCTGGTGTTGCTCAATGATGTGTTCACTGCTTCCAATGGAGTGTACATGAAAAAGAAGCTGGATGCAAAAGATCTTGGTAAATATGGTCTGATGTATTATAATGCTTTGTTCATGATTGTCCCAGCTACAGTGATAGCATGGAGCACTGGAGATTTACACAGCTCAGCTGAGTATGAGAACTGGGATGACTCCTTGTTCCTTGCACAGTTCCTAATGTCTTGTGTGATGGGATTTATTCTGTCCTACAGTGTAATGGTTTGCACACAATACAACAGTGCACTTACTACCACAATCATTGGGTGCCTGAAGAATATCCTGGTTACATATTTGGGAATGGTGATTGGTGGTGACTATGTGTTCTCTTTGCTGAACTTTGTGGGGCTCAACATCAGTGTGCTGGCTAGCCTGTTGTACACATATGTAACATTTAAGCGCAAGCCCACTCCCGCTTACACCCGGATTGAGGTACCTAAAGTGGACACTGTATAGCAGCACCGGAAGAGGAGACCGACTCAGTGCTCTACATATTTAGTATAGTATTGAAGGTGGTGCCAAAGATGACTGTAACAGTGAGTAGTGAAATGTAAATATGTTCTAACTCAAACAAACCACACAGTGGTTGGGGTTATCCTGTTTATAATCATAATCGCTTAAATTATTTTGAATATTATCGTGAATCTGCAGCATTTTTATACTTTAGTATGTCGCCACATTATATGTAGATGGCATCAATATGCTTATTGTTTTTGTATTTTGCTTTTGTGTATCAGAATAATAAATGAATGGTTTCATATTTAAGTTGTACATTCAAATGTATGTTGAAATGATCATTTGTGGTATCTAAAGTAACACTTTATAAATCCTATACCTACGTAAAATAATCAAGTTATTCTATTTAAAATCTATAATTATTGCTAATATTATTGCACCAAGTAATATTACTTTTAGCAGGGTAAAACACAGTAGTTTTTACTGTTGCAATGTTGTTAGCAGCTATTGTTTTAAAATTTTACTTGCCTATATTTAAAATAATATTACAAATACTTACAGATTTTTATATTAGACAGTCAAAACATACCTAATATATACCTATGTTTTGTTACATTTTATTAAAACTGAATAAGTGTATCCTACATTCACTGATTATAACATATTTGAAACAAGCAATGAGTCATGTATATGGGTAATTGTACTTTCATCCAACACAAATTGAATGTAGGTAGGTTATGCTAAGTAAAGCTGCAGTGCTTATTATTCAGAATATTAGATAAAATCCAAAACAGCAAGCATTTTGTGCAATGATGCCCATTCACAATCATGGTTCAGTGACCTCAGACCAAATAAAAACCAAGATGAGCGCTGTCGACAGTGACGTGACGCCGGTTTCGTAAACATGTATGAACTTAGTGAGGTGCACTTTGATGTTAATGCAGGGCTTGAAATACCGTTAAAAATATGGTATCGTTACAGCCTTCTGATGCGGGTATCGTTAACTAATATTTACCGTTATATTATTTACCGTTATATCTGGCACATTTTACCGTTAAACATACGTAACGTTAAAATCTAAGGTAACGATAATTTTATCGTTATAATTAGTTTTGTTACCGCCGCTCTCGTCCAATTGCAAAAGAATGCCAGATTGCATCGACGCTAAGACTGCCGTACGACTATTTGCGCGTTTAATAGATATTATCTTATCATTGCTATTCTGTGTTGTGCTTGTACTTGAGAATATACTTGGTTGGTTGGTCCACCGTGTTCTGTAAGCGCGTACGACTGCCGTGAGCGGTGAGAGATATGAAGACAACAAACGAAATGGCAACAGCGCCGACAGGGTGTGAGAGTGAGAGGGGCGCGCGCGCACGCCGGCCGCGGCCGCCTTTGAGGCGGGCTGGCAACGTCGCTTAAAATAACAAAATAATACCGATAATTTTTTACCGCTATTTTTACAATAACGTTAAAAATACCGGTAATTTTTACCAAAAATGTTAACGTTATTATTATGTTATGCTACTAAGTAACGCTACCAAATTGTACCGATATCGAAGTATCTCTACGGAAATACCGTTACTTAACGTTACTTTTAATGTGAATTGGTATCGTTTTCAAGCCCTGTGTTAATGTGTGCGTGTCAGTGTGTATGCACAGAGCTGAGGTGTAGATTTGGCATGCTTCACTGTATTGATCACAGCGCTCTGTCTTGATTTTTTGCTCTGAGTCAGTGACAAAGAAAATAAGGGAAATAAAAGAAACATTTTTTGACAAAACATATACAAATTGTAGAATAACATGTAGGCTTGTCTAGACAGCAGACATGCTTGGCTTATGTTACACTAGGAGCTGTATAGTGTTGATTCTGTTGAATGAAATAATAATGTGTAACTGGCCTGA
The DNA here is from genome assembly GCA_947363905.1 of Lithophane semibrunnea. Classification (NCBI taxonomy): domain Eukaryota; kingdom Metazoa; phylum Arthropoda; class Insecta; order Lepidoptera; family Noctuidae; genus Lithophane; species Lithophane semibrunnea. The sequence goes on along the minus strand of OX376186.1, from coordinate 1,127,539 downwards.
ATTTGATTTACAAATTATTATTACAAATAATTTCTGCCGAAATTATGTTTTCAGACTTCAATAAAAAAAAAGTTTCAAAAGTTTACAAGTTTGTTCACTGTTGCATTGCATCACAAAAACGACTAAAATGTAAGGTACACTGCTGCTTGCACTTAAACAACAATGCTAACAGTATTTAGGTACCAAAAACCTTGAGAGAAGACGCTTTTAATCTATTTCCCGATTTAAGTCAATCCAATACTGAATAAAGATATATTCTTATATTAATAGTTCCATAAGTCTTGTACGGACGATAGTGGATATTTCTTTTTGGCTCTAACTGTTGGAAACTATGGTGAAGCATATGCTAATTATTTTAAGTCTCTTTTAAACTACCTACATTTTGAAGTGAAAAACAAAGGAGAACCGGACAAAAGGATCCTCACGAGCAATAAAGACCACACCGATGTCATATAGGCATTTTAATATGTATAGAGCAACAACTACGTACTAGTACTACGGTGGCTCATTTGAAATCGCTGTGTGGAAAAGTTGTGGCGATGTTTCGCAGGACGGACCTGGACGCTAGCAACGGAACACTCGAATATTAATAATTACTAGTGTTATAGTTTGAAAAAAACAAGTGGAATAGTAAACAGTTTTAATATAATTCCATACCGTCACGCAAAAACGTAATTATGTTCTAAATTTAAAAAAAAACATTCGAGTTTGGGTGGAATTTCAGAACTTCGTTATGCACCTTCCAGGCCACCCATCAGGTGCTCTACATCAGATACAATGAACAGGACTCGTTATGACATATCTATTAAGCCGACACCCTGTAGTTTCACTAGTAGCAATTCAAAAGTTCTAGGTCAGTCATCAAGTAAAATGAACAGGACTCGTTGAGACACATCTTATGAGCCCAAACTCTATGGGTTTACGAGCTATTCAAGAGTGCCGTTATCTAGCGTCCAGGTTAGTTATCAGGTCCTTGTCATCCGGTAAAAAGGACAGAACTCGTTGAGACACATCTAATAAGCCCACACTCGATGGGTTAACTAGTGGACGCTAGCGTCCAGGTCCTTAATCAGACCAGCTCAGTGGTTCAATAAAATCATCATGCATACATTTGCTAATATTCAAACTATGATCACCAGAAGTGACCAACTATTCAACTGTTCCATTATCTTGTGTCCAGGTCGAACTGACCTGGACGCAAGATAATGGAACAGTGCGAAACATCGCCACAAGTTTTTTCACACAGCAATTTGAAATAAGCCGCCATAGTAGTTATTTTATTATATTAAAATACCTATCTAAGGACGTATGTGTGATTTTTATTGGTGCTAAGACCTGCACCCTAATTGCGTAATACACGATCAAATACAATCTGAATCGGTTTGAAACAAATGTCTTATGCATTGCTTCATAAGATCGAAAAAAGACTTAGATAACGTAATGAATGTTGTTGAACTGACAAAATAAAACTTACGCAATTATTATAGATAGTAGCTTCCATACATTTTTGCCGATTCTCCTTTATACCACAAATCTTGCAATAATAAATGAAGCTAGTACAAATATAATAAATCAATCAATAGCATTTAAGATATTTACATAGATATGAACATTATATTATATATAAGATGTCATTGCTGCACATACTTGTCTGTATCATCTATAATTGAAACAAAATAATACATACAATATACATAATGTAAACATAATGTAGATCATTATTATAATAATATTTATTTCGCTAATCATTTTGAGTAGCGAGTAAGATCGAATATCATTATTAGCAATACATACATATACCTAATTATATTTATAAATGGTAAATAGATATTATAATTTATTAGCTATTGAAACCTATTTAGCTAATTATTACTTACTTACTATTACTATATACGTAGTATTAAATAGTATGAATGAGACTGGTAGTACAAGAAATGTAGTGTTTTGCTGTTATTTTTCCTGTTTTTACCCAACTGCCCCAGAAGGAGGGTAATGTTTTTCGAGAATATGTATATATGTCTATTTCTTTGGTACACTGTTGCCTAAACTGCTTGATGGATTTCAACATATGAGGTCGTTATCTACGTCTTAATTGTGGGAGCCGAGTGATATAGGCTTGTATTAATAATTATATATTGCAAATGCAAAAAAAAAAGGATGGGGAAAGTTTTTTGTAAAATAAATAACATTAACATTGGTATCAAATAAAAGCTAATAATAAGTCAATTCCATATATAGACAGGGCGTCCCACGGATATGCCACATGGAGGGAAAGTACCTTGAATATTGTAGATCTGAAAGAAGACATTAAATTTGAATTTAAAAAACAATTTAATCTGCATTCATAGATATTTAAATAATTAAATGGTTGAACCGGGAATCGAACCCATTACATGAGAAAAATAATCACCCTGTAGCTTTATCATACCGATCGAAAGGCTTCATCATAAGGATTATTTTTTGCTAAATAACATAGTGTCACAAATAAAAGAAAGACCATGAATTTTAACATTTTTAATACAAAATAAATCAATTTATACGCGTCTTTCGGCTCAGGATACTGCTCGATTTGATGCATACAACCAGAGGCTATAGACAAAATCCCTTTTCTGTAAGCGTTAACGCCAAAGGAAAGATCAAATTGTATGGAGTTGACATTAGTTTTAGAGATGTCACGTGACTGCTGCTGTCAACTGCATACAATTTGATCTTTCCGTTGGCGTTAACGCTTACAGAAAAGGGATTTTGTCTAGGCCCCCTGGTACCTACTAATTACGTATCTCTTTATAATTTTATCATGCACTTAAATTATATTAGGGAAATGATGCGTACTTCTCAAGTGGGTACATTTATTAGTAATATTGCTATGTCTGGCGCCGGCATTGATGTACGCTCGAAAAAATGACACCGAATGGCAAAGTTGATCAAACTTTGATGAAATACCCTAATGCCACACGTGTGTTCAAACAAGTGATCAAATAAGTGTTCAAATATTGTTGCTGTCTGGCGCCGGTTATAGGTACTTATTATAATGTCAGTTGTATGTCCTTACGGTAATGTCAACTTTACATTTTTCTGAACAAAATTTCACATCAAATGTCAAAATTAATGGTCTTCCTTTTATTTGTGGCAATATGTTATTGAGCAAAAAATAATCCTTATGATGAAGCCTTTCGATCGGTATGATAAAGCTACAGGATGATTATTTTTCTCATGTAACGGGTTCGATTCCCGGTTCGACCATGTAATTATTTAAATATCTCATCATCTGCCTAGCCTTTTCCCAACCAAGTTGGGGTCGGCTTCCAGTCTTACCGGATGCAGCTGAATACCAGTACTTATTTTATATGGAGCGACTGCCTATCTGACCTCCACAACCCAGTAACTGGGTAATACGATAACCCCTTTGCAAGACTGGTTGTCAGACTTTCGGGCTTCTGACGACCCGTAACGACTGTCAAAGATCCACGAATGACAGCCGGGACCAACGGCTTAACGTGCTTTCCGAGGCACGGAGGAGTCTCGTTAAGATAAATATAATAATAAAATATAATACAATAAATATAATACAATTTAAATTGTTAATATAAATTGTTAATAATTGTTAATAATAAATATAATACAATTTAAATTGTTTTATAAATTCAAATAATGTCTTCTTTCAGTAAAATTATCCATCTACAATATTCAAGGTACTTTCCCTCCATGTGGCATATCCGTGGGACATCCTGTATAAATACATATATATAAATAAGTATTTAAGTTAAACTAAAAAGCTTGAAATAAAACAAATTAAAGAAACAAAAAACCCGTTTGCAAAAACACATAGCTGAAAAGAGAATTACCTCCTTTTGGGGCAGTCGGGTAAAAACTAGCATTATAATTTATAATCTATAGAATTTTGGTATTTCAGACGGAGACAAACCAATAACCTGAAATATGGTGCAACTTTAGTTTGTAAGTAGGCACCTGCATTCAATTCCGAAATTCCTTGTTTGAGAATGCTTGTTTTTACCCTCTTGCTCTTTTTAGTTATTATGACGTTCATTTACGAGCTGTTATAATGAGTTGCGCGATAAGATAACTCATTGTGAGAGCAATCATACTAAATTGTATTTTATGATCTACCTACAAGTGGTTTACCTATTGTAAAGCGATAATTTCTTTTAAAACTCACCTAAAGTGCCTCAACCCAATGATTATGTTATGTTAGTTTTAAATTAGGGATTACCGCTTACCGATTGGTCCCGATTCAAGAACGGAAGGCGAACTTTAGTGGCGATATACCTACTATACAATTAAATAGATAAAGTGAAGTAGTCACGCGCCTGGCGGTGATATTCGGTAACGGTTGCTCGGTGCCTGCAACTCGTTATCGGCATCGCCATCACGTTTACGGATACACAAGGATCTTTTGGTGCTCGAATGACATTGACAGGAAGGCGCTGTTGGTAAACATCTGTGCAATTGTTTTGTGAAATGTATTGAAAGAGCAAGATGGCGGCGTTAGTTCCGATTTTGGGCACGCGCCAAAATAACCTTGTATCGCTATACTTACCACCCCACTGGGGTGTGATGTGGAAGGACAGCTTCCAAGCACTCGGAAGGAGTTTCTTCTCATCTCATATACCGCAAGAATTGGCAGAGAAACGGTACCTTACTATTATTGTCTCAAGAATTGTACTCATGCATATAATGTATAATGAATTGCATCAACAATTTAATAGAGCAAATTGTCTGCGATTCAAAAACAAACATTATTGTTAATTGCTCTTCGTCTTCTAAACAATTGACTGGGAAACTATTTTATTATCATTCAGGAGCAAGGCAATCTATGAGTTCTAACAAAGTTGAATTGTTTTCTCCATTTACAACATTGGGTCACAAATCGAGTGCTGATTTTTCAATAGTCTGATACGAGAGATTGTCATTCTCAGATATAAAATACCTGACTATTGAAATATCAGTCCTGAAAAGATTTAGCGATGCGGACCAGTAGGCCATTTGAATGGACTATTGGAGGTCTCGCTGGTGCGGCTTAAGCCCGCGCTCAGTTTGGTATTTCTTGATGTGAAAATTAACGACCGAACGAATTAATAGACCTCTCGAACTACTGAAGCGGGAGCTATTCTTTCAGGCCACTACAGACCTCTCGAACTACTGAAGCGCGAGCGATTCTGTCAGGCCACTAGACCTCTCGAACTACTGAGGCGCGAGCGATTGTCAGGCCATTATAGACCTCTCGAACTACTGAAGCGCGAGCTATTCTGTCTGGCCTCTATAGAACTCTCGAACTGAACAGGAGCATTAGGAGGCTCTTTTAAGGTCGGATGTACTTTGCTGGAGACTCATGCATACACGAAATATTAATCGTACTGTTTTCTTCTTACCTGATTAGAACCTAGAAATGGTAATAAATTCCCCTTATTTAATATTGACAATTATTTTACTTTTGTCTTAGAAAATAGAGTTCAAAATACAGTTATTTGAGAGTAAAAGTCTGTGCAAGCGATCGACTCGAAAGATCAATTTGCCAATAACGTTACTATACTTAGTTGTTGGCACAGCTGCGCCTACTTGCGCCGAGTTGGTCCTGTAAAAAAATACGAAGTTGTTGACTAAAGTGATTACCTACTGTATCGTTGTAACTTGCAAACACGAACATGCCTATTAAGTACTTCGCATCGAAATGATATAATTAATCATGTTATAAAATAATGCTTTTCATGTTCAAATCGATTGTGTAAATAATTATTAATTTACGAGTTAGGTACTTGACTTTGTAACTCGGAAATGCTATATAATAGCTATGCGGATACTTTTCTATGATGTATAAATACCACTTAGAGGTGCTGATTGTATCGCACTATCTTATCGTTAAAGTTTTGTGTAAGTACACTAACAATAGATTAACTATATTGCCATTACAAGTATTTAACAGCTATCTCTGTTCTAGATTTATATCAAACTAGCTGTGCCCCGCGGTTTCACCCGCGTAGGTCTCGATCCCGTGGGAATATAGGGATAAAACTTATCTGATGTCCTATTCCAGGTCATGATCTACCCGTGTGCCCATCCTCTCCTCTCCTCTCCTCTCTTCTCTAGAGTAGGGAACGCCGCGGCGCCGGCGGGGCGAACGGTTCGCGTATTGCATTTTCATACTCGTAATAACTTCGAAATTAAATGTCCGATTCGAATGAATTAAAAAGTATTTTACTGCTACATAAATACCCTTGATGTTAAAACTATTTATTTGAATAAGAATTAATATTATTTTGATAAAACTCCTTTGCAAATAATGCATTAATTTCGAACAAATTTCATTACCATAAAAAAGGTTATAGTGAGTCAATCTTAAACGATAGACATATGCTGTCGCGGATTTTTTTTAGAACTTTTTAAGAGGAACAATTCCATGATACATGATATTTACGTAACATAAACCGTTTACGCAGCGAACGCAACGGAAGCTCTCATAAAGGAATATTTTTTCCCGTTTTTGCAACATATTTCATTTATGCTCCGCTCCTATTGGTCGTAGCGTGATGTTATATAGCCTATAGCCTTCCTCGATAAATGGACTATCCAACACAAAAGAATTTTTCAATTCCAACCTGTAGTTCCTGAGATTAGCGCTTTCAAACAAACAAACAAACTCTTCAGCTTTATAATATTAGTATAGATTATAGCGTACATTCTTAAAACCAAATAATCTAACACTAATGTAGTCTAACAATTTTAAAATCTGATAGTGACAGTTCAAAAACATTAATTGCATTATTTACGTTGTTGAGCAGATATTTTGTTCGATCATGATAATTATATGAAGCAATGGATTAGAAATTTGTTTCAAACCGATTCAGATTGTGATTGATCGTGTGTTATGCCGTGATCCGACGGTGCGCCTTATTGCGGACGGACACAGACGAGCCCGCACGACGCACCGTGGGAAGGTGTACGTGCGGGATATCGCAGACATCGGAAGTTCCTCGGTGCGCGGTGCGTGGCGGTCTGTGGTCGTCTGCCGTGCGTGTCCGTCCGCAAAATCGCGGATCGTCGGATCTCGGCATTACACAATTAGGGTGCAGTTTGGTTCGTATCCACCTCATGACGCTGCCTCAAGAAACTGCTCCAGCAAAAGCCAGATTCCTCCCAAGTTTTCTGAAGAACAGCCACGGTGAACCACTCATTATTTGAGAGTAGCTTTCTAAAATATACGTTCCAACTTAAAGTCCCGCAGGATTTGCGATGCACACGAGAGTACCTATCTGTGGAAGCTGTAATAGCTACACATCTCAGATAAATTTTAACCGTGCCTGTATAAGTGTCTTCATATTCCCAGACGGCCTTGTAGCTCAGTATACGCACAGAGACTTCACATTGCAGAAGCTCGGGCCGTCTGAGATTTGTTGCAATTTTTGTCCGATGCGATCGATTTAACAGCCACTGGTTTATGATACCTATACTGAACAATCAATAGAAATTCTAAACAAATTATGTTATCAAGAGTAATCAATATACAAATGTATTTCGTCAAAATAATTATTTTTTTCAAGTGCGTCGTTAATTAAGCGGAGTTTATATTTGTAGTTCTATTTATACATTAGGTATCATTATTTTTTAATGACGTAGAGTAAGAAAAAAAGTTTGTTAATAGCTTGTGCCTACGATGCAGTACCTATCTACTGTTAACGCCACTATAGTTGGCGACCTACACTTCTATGTGCACAACGACATTCTAAATCACGGTTTTAGTAAATTCACGAGTATTTTAACTTCTTTTGTAAATTGTGAATAATCACCGAAATTTGTGTATAATTATTATCAGCAGAATGTTATTGTTAGTTCGGCATTTATAGAGTAATATTGTTTATCCTTATCAAATATCCTAATGTTAATTTAAATGTTCGTGTAATTCCAACAATGTCCATGCCATATTGGTGGAATCACACTCGCCAGATAAGGGAATATAATATAAGATATTATTGTTGTAAGTATGTGTATAGGCATTATTGTCGGCCCTTATTGATTGTGTGCTGTGGCGGTTCCATGACAACGAACGTGGTCAAAGGAATATGTCTCATAATGTACAACCAATCATTATTATAGTATAAGAGACGGATTAGAATGTAGGAATTTGCAACATGTCTCACGTCCCGTAGGTGAGCCACATATCGCTGCGTCCGATCACAAATACAAATACAATAATATTGTGTCCTCTTAGACTTTCCGTGGTTAAAATGGTGGTGGCTATTTGAACGTTTGATGTGAACCTAACGACTACTTATGGAAATAGCGTCTTTATCTACGTTTTAAATTCAGTGGGGCATCAGTCCTTTGGTTTATTATTGAACACAGCAGCGTTCTACCTCGCCCCGCACTCTATCGTGCACTGATATACGTAACGTACGCCTAATCACTGGCAAATTACCAGGCGAGCGCTGCTAGCTACAACAGCAATTTAAATCGCTTTGTCGCTTTAAAATTCAATAAACCATTCAAATCGATATCGGTCAGTACATTAGCCTACTTAGGAGCGAGCGCTATACTAGACATTTATTTACCTACTTTTATCCATACTAATTTATAAGTTCGAAAGTAACTCTGTCTGTCAGTATGTTACCTTTTCACGCCTAAACCACTGAACGGCTCAAAAACGGAAGCGCGCGCGCGGATTTCGATAAAATTTGGCAAGGAGATAGATGGCATCCCGGGGAAGGACATAGGCTACTTTTTATCGACGTACCACGCGGGTGAAGACGCGGGCGGAAGCTAGTTATTCTATATCCGTGTTTCTTCGACCACATTTTTTGCAGATTTATAATTTTGTCATCCGACAAAGGACAAGGGATATCGAAAAATATATTTTCTTACTATTGCGCCACGCGGTTTCACCCGCGTAAGTCTCAATGCCGTGGGAATATCGGGATTAAAAGTATTCTATGTCCTATACCAAGTCATGGTCTATCCATATGCCAAATTTCATCTAAATCCCTTGAGCAGTTTTAGCGTGAAAGCGTAACACACAAACAAACTACAGTACTTTTGCATTTATAATATTACTAGCTGCGCCCCGCGATTTCACCCGCGTAACGTTCTGTCACTGCGAGCGAGGCGAATTAGACTATCCACAGAATTGTAAAACTGTGGAATTTGTTGAATTTTTACAGTCAAAGCCAGAAGTTAAACTTAGCTGCCAATATGCGTAAAATGCAGCTGCCAGATTTTTAACGGGCCAATTTTAACCGGGCTTTTAATCTAAAGTTTAGTAGAGCTGTACTTGTCAGACCCGTTATAGTCTTTGTATTTTGTTTTTACGATTCATAGGTGGACCTGGACTCGTGTGAACTCTCATCAAACAATTAATTAGTTTAGTAAAAGTCGTACAGGGTTCACTGTAAACTGTCCCAACATTACCAACGAGTTTTGTACAGTTCTGAAATCTGTTGTGGGAAAACTGCAAATAAATTTATTAGACTAATGTTTGATTTAGAACAAATTAGTGATAAGGGTTACAGATGTTTCAAGTTTTATATTTCATAAATATTATTATTATATATTGTAAATGTTGTAAGATCTACTATTAAAGCAGCGGAGTAATTATGATACCCTTAGCATGGAGATAGGATATCAAAGTCCTGTCACTGTCGGGGCCAACAGACAGACTGCACAATAAATCTACAGTCACTGAGAATCTGCCTAATGCTTCGGGGATTATAGACCATAGACACCTTAAATAATAGGGGCCTTGTTTATGGATTAATTTCCGGTCATGACTGTTTTAATTTGTTACAAAACTGTGAAAAAATATTTGCTGTTAGTAACAAAAGCTCTAGAACAACCAAACCAAACAGACCGCGCTTATTTTTTGTACTGATTATTAGCCCCCAGAAATACTGTGTGACAGCGGGTTAAACAGTTTGCGAATACTTAGTTATACTTCATTCAAAAGGAAAAACTATTAAATAATAATTAAGTACCCAGTAATAGAAACCAGTAATAGGCCCCCTGCCTAGACAAAATCCCTTTCCTGTAAGCGTTAACGCCAACGGAAAGATCAAATTGTATGGAGTTGACAGCAGCAGTCACGTGACATCGCTAAAGCTAATGTCAACTCCATACAATTTGATCTTTCCATTGGCGTTAACGCTTACAGAAAAGGGATTTTGTCTATAGCGTCAGCACCCTAATTGCGTCACGCGATCAATCACAATCTGTTTAATTTTGACAGTTCAACAACATTCATTGCGTTATTTAAGTTGCAGAACAGATTTTTTTTCGAACACATGAAGTAATGGATTATGAATATCTTTCAAAATGATTCAAATTCTTATTGATCGTGTTTTACGCAATTAGGGTGCCGAATTTGCGCGTCGTAAAGTAGATAATAATTGTATTTATGATAAACATTATTTGAATATATTTTTATTTAACTATATCCATAGTTAACTTTAATGAGTAATTACGTGAATAATTGTTTTTTTAATGGTATTTGAAGAGTGAATGCTATCTCAGATCTTTTTAAGACTACCTATATTTTTGTAATCTCGAATCAGTTGCAGAATTTAGAACATGTACAACTAGACAGCCCATTTGATATTGTGCCATAGCTAAGCTACCACAATGTTAAAAGGATTACTTTACCTTCCCTGAGAGTTCCTGTACCTTACATCAACATTGACAAGTTTGTTGGTAAACGCAAAGGATCTTCTTCGGAGATTTGTGTTCATAACACTTCACGTGTCCACAAGGTGCTGTTCTCTGATCTTTTGCAACTGATTCTATTTCTTGTTTTGTGTCGTTTTGTTATAAGGTATTACCTATATAAAATCAATCTACTGCTGAGGGCCTACCACCACCGCTAGTATTTGTGGAGGAAAGAGATGGAGCTATATGTTCTGTAGAGCTTCATCTCTTTCCTACACTGAAGTAATATTAAAAGAATACTGCTGTAAGCGGTGGTGGCAGGCCCCCTGATCTTGTAATCGTTGCCGTGATCTTATGGCTGTGTTGTTCATGAAACTTTTGGCTATTTTTTATTAGTTCCTTTAATAAAGTATTTTGTAAAATTCTAAATTTATTGTAAGTAACTACCTAGTTAACTTTTACTTACTTAAAATATTTAATGTGAAGTCGCCATATTATTTTGTATTATTCTCTTTCGATAAATGAACATAGAAATTTACAGAGATGATTTGTTTTATTTTTTGGCAACCCCTGACCAGCTCACTAGCATAGCATAAAGCCGCAGTCAAACTGTTCAAACACGGGTGAACGGTCTTGATTGGACGACAGTCCCGAAAGAAGATAACATTTGAACCCTTGAACCAACCAGCACCTAATTGCGTTTCTATTGGTATTCCCATCTTAGATCAGGTACATCCGTCCAATGTGAAACGTTTTGTGGGACTATAGTAGATACCTAACTGTGCATTTGCACTGGCGAAACCGCGAAACTATCACAACAAAACATGTTGAAATATATAATTTTTTGACACGAACTAGAGTTTACAACATGTTTTGTTCGCCAGTGCAAACGCACGGTAATACTTACATAAACACAACACACCTTGTCTTTGTATTAGCTCGCTAATCAGGCATATAATAATTATTATGTAGGACAATCTCTAGTTCAGACTAATTTGATATCAGGTAGGTACCTACAAACAAATAATAACGGTCATTGTCCTATCCCTAATATCACTTCATAAGCAAATTACGAAGTATCTACATACCTAATAATAGGTCTTTAACTATGAAATTGCCGTTCTGCAGTACTGGCCATTTCAAATCAAAATTCTTTTTGTTTGGCTAAGAATTCTAATTTCAAATTAAATTTATTTTAAAAACATGGAATTCTTTTTTCAAAAGAAGTCATTTGTTTAATGATTAGTGTTACATTTTCATCGCATTTCAATCTTTTTCGTCATCATGGATACGTTAAAAATTCGAGTAATTATGGAATATGAGTACCGTCGTGGCAGCAACGCGGCACAAGCGGCACGCAACATCGACGTTTACGGAGCTAACACTACAAACCAACGCACCACCTGTTATTGGTTTGCTCGCTTCCGTTCTGGAAATTTCGATCTGAAAAATGAACCTCGCGGTCGTCCGAAGACTTTGGTCGACAATGACGAATTAAAGGCGATTGTGGAAGCTGATGATACACAATCTACGGCTGAATTAGCAGCAGCTTTCGACGTTAGCGTCAAAACAATATTGGTCCATTTGCGTCAAATTGGCAAGGTAAAAAAGCTTGACAAGTGGGTGCCCCACGAACTCAATGATCGCCAGCGCGAAGTACGCGTCGAGGCGTGCCTTGCACTGCTCAACAGACACACAAATGAAGGAATTTTGAACCGCATTGTTACCTGCGATCAGCAAGTTGGTTGGATCCTGGTTCAGTACCTAAACAATGCTCTAAACGAAAACTTACCCCTAGAAAAGTGATGGTCACTGTTTGGTGGTCTAGCGCCGGTGTGATTCATCACAGCTTCTTACCAAACGTGGTGAGCATTACTGCAGATGTGTACTGTGAAGAACTGAACACAATGATGGAGAAGCTGGCACATCTCCAACGAGCATTGGTCAATCGCTCGTCTCCGCTGCTCCTGCACGACAACGCGCGACCTCATACTGCACAGCAGACGGTCTCCAAGTTGCAAGAACTGGGGTTGGAAGCTCTCCGTCATCCGCCCTACTCACCAGACCTTGCGCCTACAGACTACTACTTTTTCCAGAATTTGAATAACTTCTTGGCGGGAAAAAAATTCAATACCCGAGAGGCAGTACAAAATGCCTTTGAAGAAAATATTGCCTCCCGTCCAGCTGATTTCTTTAAGAAGGGCATCAATAAACTGCCGCTGCGTTGGCAAAGATGCATTGATTGCATGGGTGATTACTTCGATTAATACAAATAAAAAATACATGAAAAAAATTCGTTTAAATTTTTTCATACAAAACGGCAATTTCATAGGTAAAGACCTAATATTATCCTCTACCTATCCTACCAAGGTTAGAGGTTATGCTTTTGATTAAAAATATTTTTAAAATAAACTTATCATACCGGCTAAGAGAACTGGTGGTCGAGGAGACGTGTGATCGAACCCTATCTACCGCATCACTAATAGGTACCTACTGGGTATTGTCGTTGACTCCTGACTCCTGACACTCGTGGTCAGTAATAGCCAATGACTAATAAATCCTATGGACTTGGCATACCTACAAGAAAAACGTGTATACCTACGCTCTACTGAGAGGATAAAATGGCGGTTACTAGAGCAGCCCTTGTCGATACTTCTTTAAAATAACATCGATACTTTTATCGATGTTATTTTAAAGAAGTCTCGATTATTGTTTTCATAATGTCACGGTACAATATGTACGGGTAAAAATACCCCAAGTTCTTTAACATGCATGAGTCTTTCATGTAACCGATAGAGTACCGCGCCGTTAAGTTGTTTGTTGGATCGTCCTTCTTTCAAGGCTAAACCGTAGAACTGGAGGACAGATATACGCTGCTTTATATCGACGTAGTAGTAGTACAATAATATCCGTGCTTATAGTATTATAAGCAACAAGTTTATTTCGTTGCCGGCCCGTTGAATTGGGAACCTCGGACCTTGTTACCTAAATAATTGTGATATACAATTACTACTGTATAACATCTGCACTTTTGTTTACCCATGTTTGCAAATAAATGATTCTGAATTTGAATTTAATAACAGGTAAAGAGCGATAAATCGTCTACTGCGCAAGTCAAACCACGTAGTGCGTCATGTCTCAACTTTAAATGGCACGACTTGTACCTACTTACATTGAATAATTTTTTTATCGACTTTCTTGCTGGCTTGCCATCCCACGGATTCTTTTTACTGTAAATTTATGGTGGTTCCGTCAAAGGCACGCAGAAACGCGACAAAAATAAAATGATAATAATATCATATAATATATTAATATCATGTTATTTTTGTCGCGTTTTTTGATCAACATACGCCCTAATACAGAGCTGCAATTTGCAAAAAACGTATGAAAATTTGAATTTCACGGATAACCAGTGAAAAACTTTTTTTTTTATGGTTTTTTTTCACCATAATTCATATTTTTGATGCTAAGTTTCTAAAAGGAAAATGATCGAGGGTTAATTATTTAATAAAAAATCAATAATAATTATAATAACGTTATATTAAAGAAATCAATTTTATTCATTTCTGAACAATACAATTTAGTTTGGGTAATTTCTATGGGATATTCTCTCAGTAGATTTCTTCCCATAATATTTGTATCTCAAATTCATGTATACCCCTATTACACTTTTAATTAATAAATATTATTATATCCTTTAAAATCTTTGATAATATTACTAAAATGAGCAATTTCTTTCGTCTGTCTTCTAATTTTCTCCGTCTCTTAATCTTCTTGGACTGTTTTTGACATATGTCCTTTAATTTCTTTATCATTTTAAATGTGTGTACCTGAAATCAAATAAAATTAAGCTTTAATAGATATTGACGATAAGAAGCGAGATATCTCCCAGCCAGTCTCAATTCAATCAATGAGATGTTATCAATTAGATTTAAAAAAAAAACGGAACTGGTCATACCGGTAAATCTGGCGTAGCGGAGGTGCTAGCAGCTAAATGTGGCGCAGCAGAGGTGCTAGTGACTAAATCTAGTGTAGCAGATGTGCTAGGGGCTAAATCTATGCCACTCCTTTTTGAAATCTCTCCAGGTTGATTTTGAGTAGTAGGCACACAAACAGCTTGGACCTGAAAACCATTCTTTACATCACTCTTTGTGTCCATTAAACAACTGTTGCAATTGAGGACATCACCATCATCTATCAGCCACTACACAATCATGTTGGAAAAATTTATAACATGCAATGTTACTTACCAATAAGGTTCGTGAAGGTAAAGCATCGTCACGTAATGTTACTTTATTCAGTGTCCAAAACATGATTCTTCAAAGTGAAGAGAACAAAATATGTGAATTGTTTTTGTTGACATCTTTAAATTTTCAACACAGATTGTTACCAGCCAAATTTTATTTTTTCGTTCATCAGGCAGCCTTGATAATAAAACAAAACCAATAAAGAATCATAAAATAGCATTATCGATAAATATAAAAATGTCTAAATGCACTACTCTATCCCTTCAATAACAAGAAAATCATTTCATGTTGAAAAACTGTTAAAAATAAAGGCAAAAGGGAAAATAAGAATGCTTTACTGTTAAAGCTCTTCAACAAATGCAGAATCTTTTGTTTATCATATAAATCTAAAGATATTTCAGCTGAAAATTATGTACGTACTGGTGCAAAGTTATGTTCGGGAGATTTCCGCTTCTTTTGATGCCACATCCGATTATATTGCAAGTGGGCATCTTGCTATTGACGATTTCCACTATAGGACCGAGTTTAAACGCAATAACACTGCAAATTACTCCAAAATTTACAATTATAACCACGGCTCAAGAGCATTTGACAGTTGACGTACTCAAGTTTGGTACCAAACAGCGAGAGGATAAAATGGCAACTCGGCCGCAAATAGGTATTCAATGTCTCTAGAAATGTAGAGTTGCCAATAAAGTAACTGTCAAAAACACTATTGTCCTTTTTCACTTACGCAAAATTATGAAAGTTAAAAAGAGATGGCAATATTTTTATGATTTTGGCGTCGATATGCCTCATATTTGTATAACTGTTTTTTCTATAGTCAAACATTTCAAGTCCATATGATTTATAAGTCAATGGTAATAGCAGTGCGCAGAGTGACTACCTAAAGGTGCATTTACATCAGACGAGCGAATGCTCATTCTATCCCCACTCCATTAAATTCCTCTTATGTAAACAGACTCAGAGCATTCCTTCGTTGTTCTATTGCGTTCTATAGAATATTCTTAAGAATGCCCGCTCGCTTGATTTAAACGGCACAAGAGCGTGCGATGCGAACAGTTGCTTAGAGCGTTCTTTCGTGTTCGGACGTGCTCGTTCCCCGGGGCGGTCTCTTCAAAGCGTTCTATTGTTCTAGCGATTTGAATACCTTACATATCGATTTAATTATGGATTGGTCTCTAGAAAAATGTCTATTAATGATAGAAGCCTACCAAAATTACAGATGTCTGTGGGATCCGACTTTTGAACACTATAAAAATACAATTCGCAAACAAGATGCTTGGCAGGAAATTGCAAATCTACTTGATGTAATGTTGAAGAAGCAAAAAAAAAAGATGGACTCGCTTTTGGCAGCACGACGAAGCAAAAAGCAACGAAGCACTACCAACCACAGAATTGACACAAATGAGCGATTAGCATGCGTTCGGCTGATCTAAACATCTGTGCATTCTAGTTCTTGGTTAGTAGTTGTTTTATTCTTGATCGTTAATATTTTGGTATAAACACTGAAAACGAACATTTGTTTACACTAAAAGATTATCTCTTTGTTCTTTTGGTTTAAATGCACCTAACAGGAATTATTTTCCTGGGCTGTGGATTCGTGGTCGCAGCGCTAAAATATTTCTACACCATTGTACCACTTGTCAACTAGTGCGGTAAGATAAATGTTTGTTTCATTATGTTTTCATTTTAAACTCGATGCATCTCATATAATTGTCTCCGTTAGCATAAAATCTATCGGTATTATTTCCGTTACCTAGATTATAAATTATTGTCGAAAATCCCGAGACCGCGGGGAGTTGAAACAATTTTGACATTTTAATTCATACACAAAATTCTACAAACTCGTCGTATGAGTTTAGTGCCAATCAATAGTTTATTTCTTACACTTTCAAATACCTGTCACCAAGAACGTGTTAGTATGAAAGTGGTGCAAAATGAATTCGAATGTAAAAAGTCATTTTGTTTCAACTTCACTCATACTGAGGTATGTTGAAACAGGGGTCGAGGTAAGTTGAAACAGTTGATATTTGAGTAGAAGTATGGAGACGCGTACGCATCCTTTCAGTTTTTTCAGCTTTCGCGGCAAACTAGTATAAAATGAGTACAAAATGTGTTATTATCATGCAAGTGCTATAGATAGAGTTCGGATGGTTCTCGACTCCTACTCCTTGTCGACAAGTTGACTTATCATGAGAGTGCTACAGATAGAGTTCAGCGCGGATGTTCTGCCGCGGACAGCGCAGCCGCTGTACATGGTTTTCGACTCCTTGTCGACAAGGTGCAAGCGTTTCAGCGGAGATAACACGCTATAACGGCTTTTCTCATTCTTATGACGCTTTACGCGGCTGACAGAAGCAGAACTGTATAAGTGTGACCAAAAACGTTCAGCGAAACGCGAATGGAGCTGAATATGTGTGAGTAGTCCCTTATCGTGATGCCGTGGACGTCCACGATAATATCGTCACGTTGGAAATTACAAAAGCGCACGATGTGCCCGCGCCTTTGTATGTCCATGAAAAGTACCCTATGTCCTTCCCCAGGATGCCATCTATGTCCTTGCCAAATTTTATCGAAATCCGTACAGTGATTTGGCGTGGAAAGTTAACATACAGACAGACAGAGTTACTTTCGAATTTATAATATTAGTATGCATAAGTATTTACGGCCCCAAGACTACAAACCCTACAGGCCCTACACCTACAGCTAACTTAAACTTAATCCAATTAATCACGTACATAATTGATTGCAGTCAGCACTTAGCATGCCCCAAATCTAATTACCTGCCATGGTACACACGGCTACACATCAAGCTATACATTTCCAGTTTATGCTGATCTCGCATTGTATAGGATTTCCGTACAATGCCAGGTCAGCTTATACTGGAAATGTATAGCTTGATGTGTAGCCGTGTGTACATGGATTAGTGGTCGCACAATCCTAACTAATATTATATATGCGAAAGTGAGTTTGTTTGTGACGTTTTCACGCTGAAATGGCTGAACGGATTTGATGAAATTTGGCACGGGTAGACCATGACCTGGAATAGGACATAGGATTTTTATCCCGATATTCCCGCAGGATCGAGACTTACGTGGGTGAAACCGCGGGGCGCAGCTAGTAATGTAATAAAATTATAATAATTCATGCTGCATTTCTGCTAGCGCAGCTAGCTAGCTGGCGGTTGTGGTGCTCTCATCAAAGATCAAAGCTTCTTCTTATCTAGTGGTGAACAAAAACACAAACAAATAATTTATCTTCTCCTCTCAGGCGTCGTGCACACATCACACAAGTCAGTGCCACGCGTGACGCAATGACGCGCCGGGCGAGGCGCGTGAAACGCAAGAGTGATGTAATTTTTCATATTTTTTGTATCACGTTCACGCGCGGGTGCCCCGTGGTTCGCGCACCGTCACGTGGCGTGGGGCAGTGTGAAGGAAGCCTTCCCGGTCCCGATTCATTCGCTTGTTATTAAATTAAATGTTTACCTACTGTAGAGATTTTTTACCAGCAACCCAATTGCGTAATAAAACATAATCAATCACAATCTGTTTCATTTTGACAGTTCAACAACATTCATTGCGTTATTTAGGCTGAGCGTATGCTGAGACGCAGGTGACGTAGCACAGCACAGTACAGATTTCGCAGGGCAGGGCAGGCGAGGACATAGGCCGCGAAAGCATGCCGCGACGCAGTTTGTCACAGTAGCTGCGTCGCATCCTACCTAGTACAAAACAATACGACGATTGCAACAAAATTATGAATCAGCGTATGCTGAGACGCAGGTGACACAGGTCCACACAACGCAGGGCAGAGTAGATTTTGTACGTACGTCACTAGTTTTGAGACGCAGGTAACGCAGCACATCAAGCGTCACGCTGAAATCTGTGCCAGCTCTTCAACCAGACTCAGAGCCACGTGCCTGCGCCGCAGCGTATGCAGCTGACAGTAAGATTATAAATTGTATAAATTCAATCTCCTAGTATTGTATAACTTGCATAGCACATGTGTGTGAGCACTATGTACTTACCTAAGTACTATATAGCTAGCATTTACTAGGTACGTCTTTCATTGACTTGAATGTGCCCTGGCGGCTGAGAGTATGTCATGCTCACTTTAATGTCTCGCTGGTGGTAGCGTGTGTGATGGATCATTAAGTTCCCTTCAAAATGGTTGAGCTGAATGGTGCTGATCCATGCGTCATGTTCGTGAACGGGCGCCGTCAGTAGGGACTGGTTATCTCTTAGCTGCCACGGCTTATTTTAATTTTTGAATTGTTTTGTATCTTTTTTATCTTCTATTTATGGACGCTTTTTAACGTGCACGTTTTTCTACATTGTACTCACATGTATAATTCCAACATGAATGTAACAATATTCGGATTTAAAAGAGTGTCCGTGGAGTTTCTTGCCCGTTCTTCTCCATAGGAACCTACTACGCTTTGGAATGGGCAACTAGCTTCATCTTTCTGACTGACCTACCCCTTGACAATTCAAAAGTGCCAGTAATTGGTTTATTTGAAATAAATGCTTTGAGTTTGAATCGGTTTGAAACACATTGCTAATACATTGCTTCACAACTTCGAGAAAAAAATGAATGATGATGATGAATGAAAGTATTTATTTGCTAGAAAATGGTACATAAGGTTACAGTAGGTTTGTTTCAGCACATCCTGCCACAACATGGCGTGCAAATGTATTTACAAACAGACAGAAAATAAACAGCAAAGAACCACACGGATTGAGTGGACCTGTCCAGTCAGTCCACGCATTTGTCAGTAACCGTGTAGAGTGTAGCTCAACTCAACTCATTGAGGCGATTTTCCTCCATAGTGCTTCTTAACCAGCACCCTAATTGCTTAATACACGATCAAACGGTATTGGAATGGGTTCGAAACAAATGTCTAATACATTGCTTCATTTACGTTGTCGAGTAGTTTTTTTTTCGAATCCGATTCCAATTCTAAGCGATCGTGCATTACGCAACTAGGGTGCAGGTTTTTAGTCCCCTTTTTTTTTTTTTTTTTTTTTTGGGTGGGAAATCATCAAATGACTTCTCCCGCTCTGGGCGGAGCGGAAGGGCGTGTCAGACTCTTACTGACTAAAACCCACCCGTGTTCCTTCAGTTGCCTGTTGCCAGGGTCCCGGTATCCCTTTCGGACTATTCCGCAACCCCGGCAGGCATCGGTCCTAACGGACCCCGTCAGGTGTGCTGACATCTCTTTGAGGCGCGCGTGGAACACGACGCGCCATCGACCCGGGCCTGGTCCTTATCGGACGGCGAGCTACCCATTGCTCGCCGTCCGCAAGCCCGCGCCTATGGTGGCCGGGAATCCGCCTGGGATTCCCGACGCCCAGGGTGTCTCCAGCGGCGGCGATTAGGGGCGTGAGGGCGCAGGCCTTGCCTCTCCCTCACGCGTTCCGCCTCCTCCTTCGCGAGCATCACTGCTTCGCAGAAGGAGGTGACCGCCTCCCATGCCCTCTCGCTCCGTACCATGGCCTGGACCAGGGCCGGACGCGAGAGGTCAGTGCCGCCAATCGCCTCCACGAGGACACGGCGGTGCTCCGCCCAAGCAGGGCACATCTCCACCGTATGCTCCACCGTGTCCTCCGGACGATCCGCACAGTGGTGACACCCGGGCGTTCCCTCCCGCCTAATCCTACACAGGTACCTCCCGAAGCTGCCATGTCCGGTGAGGACCTGCGTCAGGCGGAAGGTGAGGACGCCGTGGCGCCTCTCCAACCACTCCTCAAAGAGGGGACTTATCGCCGCAATTGTGGCGTGCCCAGCACTGGGTTGCGACAATCGCACTCTCCATGCCGCCATGAGATCCTGCCGGAGCTCTGTCCGCTGTGCCGCGATTTCTCGCGGCAGCGGAGTTACGCCCCGGCGCTTCATCTCCTCGCGCCACTCCCAGATGTGCGCGAGGACCTTCGCCTCCAGATCCCATGGCGGTAATCCGGCAAGGAGGCTCGCCGCCTCACGAGAGACCGTGCGGTATCCCCGGGCCAGCCTAATGGCCATGACCCTTTGGGACGCGTTCAACCGGCGGGCTGGCCGCAGCCTAATGGAACGCGCCCACACCGGTGCCCCGTAAAGGGCCATGGACCGCACGACCCCCGCGTAGAGCCTCCGGCAGGAGGCGTTTGGCCCCCCAAGATTGGGCAGGAGCCGCCCCAAGGCGGCCCCGGCCCGGTCCACCTGTCCAGTCAGTCCACGCATTTGTCAGTAACCGTGTAGAGTGTAGCTCAACTCAACTCATTGAGGCGATTTTCCTCCATAGTGCTTCTTAACCAGCACCCTAATTGCTTAATACACGATCAAACGGTATTGGAATGGGTTCGAAACAAATGTCTAATACATTGCTTCATTTACGTTGTCGAGTAGTTTTTTTTTCGAATCCGATTCCAATTCTAAGCGATCGTGCATTACGCAACTAGGGTGCAGGTTTTTAGTCCCCTTTTTTTTTTTTTTTTTTTTTTGGGTGGGAAATCATCAAATGACTTCTCCCGCTCTGGGCGGAGCGGAAGGGCGTGTCAGACTCTTACTGACTAAAACCCACCCGTGTTCCTTCAGTTGCCTGTTGCCAGGGTCCCGGTATCCCTTTCGGACTATTCCGCAACCCCGGCAGGCATCGGTCCTAACGGACCCCGTCAGGTGTGCTGACATCTCTTTGAGGCGCGCGTGGAACACGACGCGCCATCGACCCGGGCCTGGTCCTTATCGGACGGCGAGCTACCCATTGCTCGCCGTCCGCAAGCCCGCGCTAATCCTACACAGGTACCTCCCGAAGCTGCCATGTCCGGTGAGGACCTGCGTCAGGCGGAAGGTGAGGACGCCGTGGCGCCTCTCCAACCACTCCTCAAAGAGGGGACTTATCGCCGCAATTGTGGCGTGCCCAGCACTGGGTTGCGACAATCGCACTCTCCATGCCGCCATAAGATCCTGCCGGAGCTCTGTCCGCTGTGCCGCGATTTCTCGCGGCAGCGGAGTTACGCCCCGGCGCTTCATCTCCTCGCGCCACTCCCAGATGTGCGCGAGGACCTTCGCCTCCAGATCCCATGGCGGTAATCCGGCAAGGAGGCTCGCCGCCTCACGAGAGACCGTGCGGTATCCCCGGGCCAGCCTAATGGCCATGACCCTTTGGGACGCGTTCAACCGGCGGGCTGGCCGCAGCCTAATGGAACGCGCCCACACCGGTGCCCCGTAAAGGGCCATGGACCGCACGACCCCCGCGTAGAGCCTCCGGCAGGAGGCGTTTGGCCCCCCAAGATTGGGCAGGAGCCGCCCCAAGGCGGCCCCGGCCCGGTCCAGCCTGGGAGCCAAACGACGGAAGTGCTCCACGAAGTTCCACCGGCTGTCGAGGACGAGTCCTAGATACTTCATCGTCGACTCGACGCCGATGTGAACCCCTCCCACCGTTATTTGGGAACCCGACAGTGGCGCGTTCCGAGGGCCATGAAAACACATGACCTCGGACTTGTGCAAGGCCACCTCGAGTCCCAGCTGCCGGATTCTATCGACGATTGTCGCAACCCCGCGTGTCGCTAGTTCGGCCGCCGCCTGGTGCGACCTCCCCTGTGCCAGGACCAGCGTGTCGTCAGCGTAGCAAACTACACTGACGCCACTGGGGAGGTCGGCGCGCAGCACCCAGTCGTAACCGATGTCCCACAGATGCGGCCCCAGGACCGATCCCTGTGGGACACCGCACGACATCTCTCGCCGGTTCCACACTCCCTGGTGACCGGGGTAGATGACGGCCCTGTCCGTCAAATAGGCCTCGACCACACGACAGAGGTAGGTCGGCATCCGGTGGTACCGGAGTGCCTCCCTTATGCAACTCCAGGGCAGGGTGTTAAAGGCATTGGCGATGTCTAGAGACACCGCCAAGACGACCCCACCCCGGGCCACAGCATCCCCCGTCGTGAGGGCCCGTACGCGCATGATGGCGTCCACCGTAGAGCGCCCTCTGCGGAAACCAAACTGGCTCTCCGCCAAATCCGGCCCCTTCCGCACCAGCCGCCCGACGAGGCGGTTTGCAATTACTCTTTCAAAGAGCTTGCCCACCTCGTCGAGCAGCACGATGGGCCGATAAGCGGACGGAGAGACCGCAGGGCGCCCCGGCTTCTTTATGAGGACCAGTTTCCCCGTCTTCCAACGAAGTGGGAACTGGCCCCTCTCCATGCATGCGCTTAGGAGACCCCTCAGTCGAGGCCCGAGAGCCTCCATGGCCAGGACCCACGCCTTCCCAGGCAGGCCGTCGGGTCCTGGGGCGGTATTCTTGGCATTCAGCCTTCGTACCGCCACTCTCATTTCTACCTCGAGGTTTTTAGTCCCCTGAGGTTGCTAAACGATCCCTAGACATTTTCAAAGCTTTTCCCGTTTCGGGAAATAAAGTTCTTTTGGGACATCAACAACGGTTCGATTTGTTGGGTTGGGTTTATAAGTTGGATTTCATTTTTTATGTTTTTTAAATCATAATTATCCAGCTGCAGCGTTTTTTATATTCAGCTGCATCCGGTTAGACTGGAAGCCGACCCCAACATAATTGGGAAAAGGCTAGGCAGATGATGTTCGGTAAATCGTAAATAAAATTGAGTGATATTTTTAAGGGGTGAGCCTTATTCAGACTCCGGACTGCAACAGAGATATTCCAGATGGAAAAACCCAATAGCACTTTACCCAACCCGGGAATCGAACCAGGACCTCATGCTCAGCAGTAGCGCAGGAATACCCAAGATCCTAAGGAGATTCCTAACTGTCTTAAAGTATCTCCCTAAGTTTTAGAAATTATAATATGTAACTAGCACCTTTACAGCAGGCTAAGTAAGTACGTAGGTAGCCTAACTAATGAATTATAGCAGGCTAAGTAAGTACGTAGGTAGCCTAACTAATGAATTATAGCAGGCTAAGTAAGTACGTAGGTAGCCTAACTAATGAATTATAGCAGGCTAAGTAAGTACGTAGGTAGCCTAACTAATGAATTATAAATGCGAAAGTGAGTTTGTTTGTTACGCTTTCACACTAAAATGGCTGAACGGATTTAGATGTACACGGCACCTTGACCTGGAATAGGACAGGATACCTACTCTTTATCCCGATATTACCACTGGGTCGAGACTTACGCGGGTGAAACCGCGAGGCGCAGCTGGTAAGTAATAAAATATGATGTTCACAAATAGGTCCTAAGCCAAATTAAGCCTGTAGTGTTTTTGTTCTTAAGTAGGTACCTACTCAAGATAATATAATTGATAGCAAATAACATAATTTTGTGCAAATTCGATAAAATAATTACTATGATTATAATCGTTAGATAGATATCGTAATACACACGGAGGTAACGAGTGTCTGCATTCAGTACCTACCTACCTAAACTCAGAATAGGACCTTCCCACAAACAGGGAGACGTGTCCTTGCAGAACTAATGCTTTGAACTACTCACATAAGGGAGAAAACCGTGTCACTGACTCTGGCAGGGCCACCATCAGGGATTTTAATTTTGATTACACAAAAAATTAGTCGCTAATTTGTCGCCAAATATCAGAATTTGTCGGACACTGGTTCAAAAGATATTAGCGTTTATAGGTGGCCGATCTGGAGAGTCTCCCCAGCAGGGCCGCATTTATATCTCAAAAACTAGGGCACCTAGCGAAGATCTGTTTTCTCCCATAATTTGTCGCTAATTTGTCGAAATTTGTCCCCAAATATCAGAATTTGTCGGTCACTGGTTCAAAAGATATAAGGGGTTATAGGTGGCCGATCTGGAGAGAGTCTCCCCAGCAGGGCCACATTTATATCTCAAAAACTAGGGCACTTAGCGAAGATCTGTTTTCTTCCATAATTTGTCGCAATTTGTCACCAAGTTACAGATTCAGTCGGGTCTTAGTTTAGGAGATATAATGACTTCAATTAGTAAGGTATAGTCCAAGAGCTAGATCGAAGAGTTCACAAAAAATTGCCAAGAAAAAATATTTCTATTAATATGTGTAATATACTTCTAGTTTTATCGGTCTAAAGTCCTTAGAAATGTCCGAGAGACATAAATTCTCAATTAATTACTTGTTTTCATGTTTTAAATTACTAGGTTAGAGTGGCTTAAACTTCTTTGAAAACATTAAACCTTGCTCTTGGTCTATTTGGTGTCAAGATGTACAGTCGCATGCAACTGTTTTACTAGTTTACAATGTTAAGCTCTAATTAACGTTAGAATAATAAAAAAATGATCGTACCTTTAGTAAAATGTTTCATAAATAAACTATAAAAATACTTAAACGTTGAAAACGTTTGTCAATTTATTGTAATCAAATTTTATTTTATAAAAAAGAAATTTCCAAAAAGTTCGTTTGATGTGTGTTGTATTTGTGTGTAAATTTTGAGGTTATTGTGAGTGATGTGTTATTGTGAGTGATGTCTTCTGTTGTCGACTACCTTAAAAGTTTTGTACTTACAGAATGTTACAAATACCTACTTAATCAATATTATAAAAAGATACAGTTTGTGAGTTTGGATGTTAGGGGTAGGTAATCTCCGGTACAACTGATCCGATTTTGAAAATTCTATCATTCGTACTTTAATTAAACTGGCTGGCTTTAACTTACGTGACGGGCAACTCGTTCTAAGTAGCTCGTCTGTACGCGCGCATCTAACTCTTTCTTACTTACCGTAAATGAAACGGAGCGCAGCGATCTATCTGCCAGCGACTAAGTGGTAAATACACATTGTGTTATACACGCTGAAATTTTAATGGTTGTTTTCCCGCGGCAAAATGATTTGCCCTAAGTAGTACTATTGAATCATAGGGTTAGATTAAAAAATATATAAATGCTTTTGTTTTAAAATAATTTAAAAAATATGCATCAACTCGAAAGCGTGAGAAACAATAGTAGTTCACTAGACATTACGAAGTACCTACTACCTCGAACCGCGCGCGGCTGCGCGGTGCCGACAAAGCAAAGAGTGATTTGTAAATGTTCAGAGCAAAATAAGCTGTAGCGCGTACTGATACAGCAATCTAGTCCGCTAGCCCGCGGCGAGCGCCCGCGCACCCTGCCCCGCGCCGCCGCCGCCGCCGGCGCGGCTGTCGTCTGGCTCAGTTTACTCGCGGCGACAGTCGTACATGCATCGTGCGATCCGAAACGTGATTTACAAAAATGGATCGGCATTATAATTATTCAAATTTGGAGTAATTCGCAATGGTACAACTGTACGCTAGGGCTCGTTATAACTCCCACGCTGCTCTGCGACTTTACGCGGAGCCACAGCACTTGGAGTCGCTCCATCTTCGCGGGGTTCTGAACCCCCAAGTCCCACAGGTCCGGACGATCGTAGCGGCGACACAGCGGCTACTCATCATGGGCATGGGCATTTAATATCGTAAGACGTGAAAAAGACACTTTATTAAAATTGAAAGACAATCAAATACGGCAATAAAACGTGCTCGATTGTGTATGGAACGCAGTGGCTTGCACTTCGAACATTTACCACGTTATCGGGAAGTGTAAATAGCAAATATTTAAAAGTAGGTTAGTTAATTAAAATCATTGTAAATAAGTTGATTCCAATTTATTAAATACTTAACTCCTTAAATACTTCATTATCTAATTCAGAAAATTATTTTTTGTAAGATTTTAAACTTGTTTTTAAAGGGAAAATTGGAATAACAAATGAAGTATCTTTCGTTAACTCAGGAGTAGGTAGTTATCAGCTGTACCGCGAGGGTCAACGACCGCGCATCCCTCGCGCCTGCCTCGCGCAGTCGGCCGTTCGCGCTGTAATACCTACTATCTACTATTGGTTCGAGAACACTTTCGAGTTTCGTTTATTACAATTCTAAATCCGCCATTTATTAATCCTTTTTTTTAATTTTTTTATAAATCAATTCTACTACCAAGACAAAATCATTTCGCCGCGGAAAAACAACCATTAAAATTTCAGCTTGTATAATTAAATAATTACATATATTTTTTTATTGTAGATTTGTTTATAGGTAATGAATACAGCTTTCCTTTGGTGGTTGAAATTATAGAATAAGTATATATTTATGTAATTCGAAACAAACATTCCTCCATAAGACGTCATAGATACTGTCTAGAAACGTATGGGGAAATTGAATCTATCTATATCTATACATATAATAAATCTGTAGACGAGGCGTTTCTGTACAATGAAAAAAAAATAATAAATTTGGTGGGTTGTCCAAGAATAACCAACAGATTCCATTTCTACCATTTTTGGAATTTTTGTCTGTTTGTCTGTCTGTCTGTTTGTATGTTCTTTAGTTTGATTGTTCCACTATCACGTAAAAAGTACGAAATCAATATGGTTAACTTTTATACTCAAATATTGTGTGTAACTCGATGTTTCAATTAGTTTTTGTTTCATCGCAATCGCTTCAAAATATCAAAAGATATATGAATTTAAAGTGTTCAAGAAGGAATTTTCATTACGTAATGTACATACACGTAACGACATCTATTGACGCGAAATGATACTTACTTCTTAATTACTAGGTTTGTGAGATCGTGTGTTGTTATATGACCGTAATTTTCTTTGCGCGGAAACTTAACGCGATACATTGTGTATAGAATATAACTCTAAAGTTAGATTAATTGAAATTTTCCAGATGCGTTGTTTATTTATTAGTTTAGTATTAGTGCGATAGGTGGCGCTACCTATCTTTCAAATCTTGATAATCATGAAAGAATAGTGACAAATGTTAATTTCTTAAAAAATATAGGTATTTATTCTTTAATTTTTCACTTTTCTACATATTTTATTTAGCTTACAGAGTGTTCGAACGTTTTCCCATATATTTTGACAGTATCATTTCGTGCTCGATAGATGGCGTTGTTCGTTTAATGTCATTTTCTGAATCGCGGTATTAAGAGTCTCCGTCGAAGAATGACTTTCGCCCAGATATTCCAAATTATTTTTAGTGTAGGTATCTTTGTTTATGACTTCTTTAGTGTCAAAAATATAATAATAATAAATAAATAATAAATTGTTGGTTGGGTTGTCATAGTTGAAAGTAATTTGATCTTAGAGATGTAACAGGTGAAACACGATATCTGTGATCACTGTGACTGTGACAAAAAAATAAAAGATCCAAATATCTGTTATTAAATCACAGCCTGTGATTTTTGATAAATACGTATCTCAATCGAATATCATCTTTCTTTATTTCTTTTGATATAAAGTCGAAAATCGTATCTATCTGTTATAAAATCACAGCCTGTGATTTTTGTACAGACGATAAATACGTATTGACTCAATTGAATATCTTCTTTATTTCTTTTCGTTAAAATCGAAAATCGTATCCGAAGTTTTAACAGTAACAGTCTTGAGGATCTGTGATTTTAAGTAACAGATATTTTTTATCGTTAGGAGCAATTGCTATCTGCTATTTTATAATATCTGTGATTTCTATCTGTGACGATAAATACGCCTCACTCCTATGATGTGATTGGTTTTGATTTGTTATTTTGGTTGGTTTCGTTCATTAGGTTCAAATTAAGAAGTCAAGAAACGAGTCGTTACAGATCGATTCAAACTTAATGGCGGCTCGGAAGTTAGCTTTTAGCTGCGCAGTACCCCACCCCTCACCCCCGCTGTCACATGAAATTGTTACTGCGCAGCGACTCGCCTCATGTCCCGAGCCGCCATTAAGTTTGAATCGAACTGTACTATACTTCGTAATTTGTTCGTATGATTCGTGACCGCCGCTCATTCGATTCGATCGTTGTTGGCGTGTGTAAGGCCTCGGCCTCGAATCTTGCGGGTAGCGGGGCGGATGGCGGCTCGGAAGTTAACTTTTAGCTGCGCCCCGCCCCACCCCTCACCCCCGCTGTCACATGAAATTGTTACTGCGCAGCGACGCGCCTCATGTTCCGAGCCGCCATTAAGTTTGAATCGAATTGTACTATACTTCGTAATTTGTTCGTATGATTCGTGACCGCCGCTCATTCGATTCGATCGTTGTTGGCGTGTGTAAGGCCTCGGCCTCGAATCTTGCGGGCAGCGGGGCGGATGGCGGCTCGGAAGTTAACTTTTAGCTGCGCAGTACCCCACCCCTCACCCCCGCTGTCACATGAAATTTTTACTGCGCAGCGACTCGCCTCATGTTCCGAGCCGCCATTAAGTTTGAATCGAACTGTACTATACTTCGTAATTAGTTCGTATGATTCGTGACCACCGCTCATTCGATTCGATCGTTGTTGGCGTGTGTAAGGCCTCGGCCTCGAATCTTGCGGGCAGCGGGGCGGCGGCGGCGGCGGCGCGGGAGCGGGGCGGGCATCAAAGACCCGTTCTCGAAACTAGCGGGCAGATCGCGCGTCACTATAGCCGCGTAGTGTTGTGTTCACGATTTTGTCGTCGAGATATTTGTTTTTATTCGCGAAAGAAATGTCTGAACAATGGCGGCAACATCTTTTTGATTCAAATTTATTCCTAACGCTCAATTTATTGTGGGCACTGCAATGCAGACGTGCGGGCGGTCACCGCTTGAATGGAGTGCACCGCTGCCCGCCGCCTCGCCGCTGCCGCGCCGCTGTTTTCGAGAACCGGTCCATTTGATTTTACGCATAAGATCCTGCCGCGCCCGTAAGATTCGAGGCAGAGGCCTTATGGTTGATTTGATTTGTTCGACTATCGGACAGCAATAAATACACAAATATTGGCACGTTTCTGGGGAAAGTCAACAATATACATCGATAAATACGGTTCCCGAAGAAGAAGATGCCACACACTATCCAGTAGAGTTCTTAGAATCCCTTAACACACCCGGTCTTTCAGCACACAAAATTTGTTTAAAAGTCGGAGTGCCAATAATTCTTCACAGAAATTTAAGTCCTCCCAAACTTTGCAACTGCACTCGGCTCATAGTCACCAATCACCAACAAAACGTCATCGAAGCCGAAATCTTAACAGGTTGCGGCGCCGGAGATTTTGTTTTTATTCCAAGAATTCCTCTCATTCCCAATAATTTCCCGTTTAGTTTTAAGCGTGTGCAATTCCCCGTCAGCCTGTGTTACGCCATGACCATTAACAAAGCTCAGGGCCAGACATTATCCGTTGCGGGGGTGGATCTTAGTATTGGTTGCTTTTCCCACGGCCAACTTTATGTAGCTCTTTCGCGTGTGAGCAACCCTAGCAACTTTTTTGTGTACGCTCCAGGTGGTTCCACCGCTAATACTTTATAAAGAGAAGCATTTTCTTAAATAAAAACACAAGTTTTTTGGCAGTTTCTTACTAGGAAAAATCACCAGGCCTGGTCGAAAGATTCCCCCTTTTTAAATGAAGGTACAACTTTTCTAAGCGACATATTATTGTTTTCCGACATCCATGCGAACGAAGTCGCGGGCACAGCTAGTGAACTGAATGAACCAGTGACCGACAAATTCTGATATTTGGCGACAAATTTCGACAAATTGGCGACTAATTATGGGAGAAAACAGATCTTCGCTAGGTGCCCTAGTTTTTGAGATATAAATGTGGCTCTGCTGGGGAGACTCTCTCCAGATCGGCCACCTATAACCCCTTATATTTTTTGAACCAGTGACCGACAAATTCTGGTATTTGGCGACAAATTTTGACAAATTAGCGACTAATTTTTTGTGTAATCAAAATTAAAATCCCTGATGGTGGCCCTGCCAGAGTCAGTGACACGAGAAAACCGAGTACCGGTGTAATTTCATCATCGACATCGTTAGGTACTGCGCGTGCGACATTATTTTTACAAGCTTTATATTAGCTTGCTCTGTTCGTATGTCTTTCCGGTTACTCCTTTTGTCATCAATTTTTCAAGCACTTCCTGGCATCCGATTGAGCTGAAACTTGGCATACTTATACAACTACCGAGACATTTTGAAAAAATGATACCATGGACCTGGTCTGATGATGCAGCAGGAAGTTGGACATAGGAACTCCTCAATCAAACAAGATAGCACCATCGTGTTTGGACTCATTGGTTACGTATTAACAAGTACTTTGACACTGGGTGGTGTTCAAGGTCTGATGATGGAGCCGGAAGGTAACCATTTGTGCTTCGAGTACTCCAATTGTCATTCATTTTTCAAGGACTTCCTGACATCTGATTGTACTGTAACTTGGCATAATAATACAACTACCGAGACATTTTGAAAAAATGATACCATGCTGCTGGTCTGATGATGGGGCCGGAAGTTGAACATAGGAACTCCTCAATCAAACAAGATAGCACCATCGTGTTTGGACTCATTGCTCATGTATTAACAAGTGCTTTGACACTAGCTGGTGTTCAGGGTCTGATGATGGAGCCGGAAGGTGGCCATGGGGAAGGCTCAATTTTGCAAGATAGCACCATCGTGGTTGTCTTCATTGGTTATGTATCGACAAGTGCCCTGACACTAGGTGGTGTTCAGGGTCTGATGATGGAGCTGGAAGGTGGCCATGGCAACTCCTCAATCAAACAAGACAGCACCATCGTGTTTGGTCTCATTGGTCATGTATAAACAAGTGCTTTGACACTAGGTGGTGGTCAGGGCCTGATGATGGAGCCCGAAGGTGGCTATGGGAAAACCTCAATCTTACAGGATAGCAACATCGTGTTTGGACTCATTGGTTATGTATTGACAAGTGCCTTGACACTAGGTGGTGTTCAGAGTCTGATGATGGAGCTCGAAGGTGGCCATGGGAAAACCCCAATGAAACAAGATAGCACCATCGTGTTTAGACTTATTGGTCATGTATTAACAAAAGCTTTGACACTAGGTGGTGTTCAGGGTCTGATGATGGAGCTGGAAGGTGGCTATGGGAACTCCTCAATCAAACAAGACAGCACCATCGTGTTTGGACTCATTGGTCATGTATTAACAAGTGCTTTGACACTAGGTGGTGTTCAGGGCCTGATGATGGACCCTGAAGGTGGCCATGGGAACTCTTCAATGAAACAAGATAGCAGTATCGTGTTTGGACTCGTTGGTTATGTATTGGCAAGTGCTTTGACACTAGGTGGTGTTCAGGGCCTGATGATGGAGCCCGAAGGTGGCCATGGGAAAACCTCAATTTTGCAAGATAGCACCATCGTGTTTGGACTCATTGGTTATGTATTGACAAGTGCCTTGACACTAGGAGGTATTCAAGGTCTGATGATGGAGCTGGAAGGTGGCCATGGCAACTCCTCAATCAAACAAGACAGCACCATCGTGTTTGGTCTCATTGGTCATGTATAAACAAGTGCTTTGACACTAGGTGGTGGTCAGGGCCTGATGATAGAGCCCGAAGGTGGCCATGGGAAAACCTCAATCTTACAGGATAGCAACATCGTGTTTGGACTCATTGGTTATGTATTGACAAGTGCCTTGACACTAGGTGGTGTTCAGAGTCTGACGATGGAGCCCGAAGGTGGCCATGGGAAAACCCGAATGAAACAAGATAGCACCATCGTGTTTAGACTTATTGGTCATGTATTAACACTAGGTGGTGTTCAGGGTCTGATGATGGAGCTGGAAGGTGGCCATGGGAACTCCTCAATCAAACAAACAGCACCATCGTGTTTGGACTCATTGGTCATGTATTAACAAGTGCTTTGACACTAGGTGGTGTTCAGGGCCTGATGATGGATCCTGAAGGTGGCCATGGGAAAACCTCAATCAAACAAGACAGCACCATCGTGTTTGGACTCATTGGTCATGTATTAACAAGTGCTTTGACACTAGGTGGTGCTCAGGGCCTGATGATGGATCCTGAAGGTGGCCATGGGAAAACCTCAATCTCACAAGATAGCACCATCGTGTTTGGACTCATTGGTTATGTATTGACAAGTGCCTTGATACTAGGTGGTGATCAGGGTCTGATGATGAAGCCAGAAGGTTGCCATGGGAAAACCTCAATCTAACAAGTTAGCACCATCGTGTTTGGACTCATTGGTTATGTATTGACACTAGTTGGTGTTCAGGGTCTGATGATGGAGCCAAAAGGTGGCCATGGGAAAACCTCAATCTAACAAAATAGCACCATCGTGTTTGGACTCATTGGTTATGTATTGACAAGTGCCTTGACACTAGGTGGTGTTCAAGGTCTGATGATGGAGCCAAAAGGTGGCTATGGGAAAACCTAAATCAAACAAGATCGCACCATCGTGTTTGGACTCTTTGGCGTTGTCTTGTCAAGAACTATACAGTATGTTAACTAACAAAGGGCGTTCCCGTTAACCTGCAATAGTATAGCGTCTATACATGCTAAAAAAAATATTACCATAAAAAAAGTTTTTTTTTTTGTTTTTGTATAGTAAAATATTCACAAAAAATATTAAATTGTTACGGAAAATAAACTCTCTGTACACGCCCACTTGTCACACTTGTTTTTCTACGTTGAAATACAAGTGTGCGTGTACAGAGTGTTTCTTTTTAAGTTTAAATTTAATCGTTTTGTGAACATTTCACGACAAAAAAAAATATTTTTTTTTTTTTGAGTTGTAATATTTTTTTTAGCATGTATACACGCTATACTATTGCAGGTTAACGGGAACGCCCTTTGTTAGATAACATACTGTATATAGCCCAAGGCAATATCCAGGGTCAGTTGACAAATTCTAATGCTAAAAAGTACAAAATAAAATATAAGTAAAAATCTTTTTAAGAACAAGCTTTGAATGAACTAAAAAGTTCGAAATAAAACTTACGTAAAGATAGAACTTTAATATTTTGTTAAAAGCTTGAGGCGTAAATGTCCTTCTTAGTATAAATTAAAAATAAGCCTCAAGCTTTTAAGAAAATATTAAAGTTCTATCTTTACGTAAGTTTTATTTAGAACTTTTTAGTTCATTCAAAGCTTGTTCTTAAAAAGATTTTTACTTATATTTTATTATTATAATAATAAAGATTTGCTTCACCTAATTTTAAAACCATATTATATGTCTTCATTGAGGAAATAAAACTGACTACAATGAAAGAGGAGGTGAGAAATAACAACACATTATAAATATCAATAGTTTATTACATAAATTATAGCCAAGCTTACACTTCATTGTTTCTTTCACCTATACTGATTCATAGTAAAGATTTAAAACTGCGCTAATTTTTACTATCTCTGTATACGACGCAGACGTACGGCCATCAAAATATACTCGAGACAGGACAAACCCGCCCTAGCCGCACGCCTACTTAATCTATAATATAAAAAGAATACTTATAAATAAAATCTAACATCACTCTATGTTATAATTAATTAGGCTATGATTGGTGTTACTACGGTTCCTATTCCAATTGCGTTTGATAAAAATTATTCCTAATTTGATCTGCATAAGCATTTAAAACTAATTAATCATTTAAGGTTATGACTTAACAGCGTATCACATATCAGGGACCTTTCTATTGATTTGCGCGTTGATTCAACAAAAATTTCCCACCAGTGGATTGCAATACGTATGCACGAATATTACGTTACATGATTTCGAACATTAAGGAATCTAATTGTTTTTTAAAACCTCATTAACCTTCACTATAAGATGCCGTAACAATATTTGACAACTCATTATGAGCGTAATGAGTTGTCAAATATTTTTACGGCATCTTATACCGAAATCCCATGATCCGCGATGGACGCCCGGACGACGGATCGTGGGAATATGTACATGCAGGGTATCGCAGACATCGGAAGTTCCTCGGTGTGCGGTGCGTGGCAGTCTGTGGTCGTCTGCCGTGCGAGTCCGTCAGCAATATTGCCGATCGTGGGATCCACCGTTAGAAGACGTTGGTAAAGTTAGAAGTACCTTACTTCAAAATATGTAGTGATTTAAACTACAATTTCTTACAATGCGCTTACTCGAGTTAGGGTAGTGTTGGTAGATAGTTTTTTAATAAGGTTTTATTGAAATTAATTTAGTTGGATCTGAAGATATAAGCCCGAAATCAAAGCGCAAACCAATAAGAAAACACATTTTGTGACAGAACTCGTTTCAAGATGGCGTTTGCAACCTGTCCGCCATCACTGTCTTATCGAGGCATACGTCTTATTGCTTTAACGAATACAGTTTATTATCGGGTACAATATACATCTTATTACGTAAACAATTAGATTCATTTTCCATAACACAAAGGACGAATTAAATTGACCCGAGTGTAAAAGGACCAATGTTTTTTCCGCCATTTGCATAACTGTTGTGATTTAAGTCTGTTAGGCTAACTTTCAAATACTGGATTCCAATATGTTTTCGCTTGCTTGTCCAACGTATCAAAACTCTTATTATATTCTTCATTATACTAACTATTTTTTTAAGTATTAGTAAATAAACATCATTTTTATTAGATTATTATAACTATTGTATGGGTTTGGTGTTATGATGGACTGACGAGGTTGTCGCATGTCGCTGAGTAGACCTAACGATTTCTATCTTCATTCACGTATTATATTCGCAAAAACTAGATGATTCACGTATAAAAACTAGGTGTCCTATTAGCATGACCTGTGACAATCTCGGCAAAATATTTTACATCCATGAATTTTTAAAATTCGCTTTATTATACGAGGATTATTGCTAAATAACACTATCGTCGACAAAGAATAATGTCAGCTGCACTGTTTATGTATATCAAAAGTTGCCATGAAAAATACTCGAATTATATTATTAATATAAAATGTATGATTAAATATATGAAAGTCAAAAATTCATGAATATACAGATGTACATGTAGATATAAATTTCTATATACTTAATGCTTTATTATATGTACCTATGTACTATGAATTGGTGTGATCCGTGGCATGAAGGCAATCCTAATTATGTCTACTATAAATATATAAGATCACAGTAAAATGGGAATACAAAACGATGGATCTGACAATGACAACAATTGTGCAGATTTCAAACTATTTAAAAATTTATATGATCTAAATAATATGGAGTAAAGTACAAAACGGTATTTTTTTTAAATTAGAGATACAATTACATGTTATGAGACTACTCGGTAATAAAATGGGAAGGAATCAAGAGTGTAAACATAATATACGGCAAGAGATTACAGCGTAACTATATGGAGTACCCTCGACTCATCGGCACTCATTTGTTTAAGTACCAAAACACAGACATGTGTTTAAACAAATATTAGTTGATAAAAAATGTCCAGAACCTTGGAACGAGCTGCTCCACTTATATTTAGTTCGAGGTCGCGGGGTTCATATATTATTGCTTATAGTTTTTCTTTGAAGTATTATCTAACATTAGCCAAAAATAAACTTTCAATCATGTCTGTGTTTCGAGAGTACCTACCGTTAGAATGGCAACAAACTTAGCATCTACGCATATTTACATTTGCAGATCGCAAGAGGGTAGTTCTCCGTCTCTTTAATTGTGACGTAACAACACACAGTTCGGCACAATATTCCAAATACCTACTTTAAAATATTTGCAGGCAGTATTAATTATGGTTTCAAATAAATTCGGTACATTCATATTTTTATATAATTTTACATCAACATCCGTAAAACACTCCCATCAAAAAAATAGTTGGAAGACTACATAGGTATTGGAAATTCAATTATATTTTAGTGTCATTTAGGTACATAATATACATAAATAAAATTCATCCATGTGAAAAACAATTAATTATAAAAACCGCATTTCGTTTTATAGGTTTTGCCCCCTGGCTTGGCCCGCGTGGAGGTCGAAAATTATCCTACGGAAACGTACTACCGTAACGCGCACACCAAAAGCTCTCAGTCGACATGTTTTTTTTCGCCATCTACAACATAGTCATATTTCAGCCAATTCACACAAAACCGTAATGAGTTAAATATTTAATTCTTACTCATTTAGTTATCACTCCGTCCATTGGTGAAAACCGTATGAAAATCCGTTAGGCAGTTTTTTTTAGACAGACAGGCAGGAGGACTTTGTTTTATAATATGTAGTGTAGTGATACGTACCAAGAATGACACTGTATATCGGCTTAATTATTTGCGAGCAGGGTTTTACACTATTGAAATGAGAATAATTATAAAATCATTTTAAAACCACTGTCATTGATCTCTTTCTGCTACATCCAAAGGAGACAGGTAGAGTTTAAGGCTACTGTAGTGTTACCTAAAGATGACATAAATTGACGTTAAAGTTTTCAATGGAAGTAATCAAAAAACGGTTGTCAATCGCAGATGACGGTGAGTGAGGTGGCAGATGACGGTGAGTGAGGTGGCAGATGACGGTGAGTGAGGTGGCAGATGACGGTGAGTGAGGTGACAGATGACGGTGAGTGAGGTGGCACAGACGGTGGCAATAGTTGGCATATTGTCGCTTACTGTTATCGGCACAAACAGATTGGATCGATTGATTGTATTATATTTGTCAGATGCATAGTGTAATTTGCAAAGCGCTCCGAAATGGACATGGCCGGATGCATCGCTGAAAACTATTATTTTATATTTCGAGTATGATCCATAGTTGTAACTGAAAGACCCGTAAGGGTCAGTTGAGACCGCGACATGAAGCGATGCAAGGCTGCACGAAATTTTTAACAATTATCGAACTTATTTTCTTCACGAAAAGGTATAATTTTAGTGCGAGGGTTGACACGTGTCAAAATACGCTGAGATGCGCGGTGCTGCGCAGCGCGTGTACCCTATTGTGAAGTAAATAAATTCGATATTGTATTGGATCATAAAAAAGTGCGCGCCGCGTAGCGTCTCGGTGTGAACTGACCCTTAGACTAAATAATTGACGATGACATAATACACAGGTAGCAATCAAAGGGCTCCGACTGTGACAGACAATCTATTCTGCTATGACCGGCAAGCCGGTGTAAGTAGCGCAGTTCGCGTCGCTCAAAGCGATGCCATGTCAAAGAAACCAAGACTGAAGATATCATAGGCATCAAAGGCCTAACGTGTCCAGGGGTATCCAAATCACCCTCATGTATGTTCAGCGATTATTCATAGTTTTCGAGTTATGATGAGTTTTTACAAATTTTCGACATGACCAACTTAAAAAAGAATTCGTCGAGTTTTTTTTTTCAACTTCATCTTCATGAGTAATACTTTTATGCGTAAAATAATCAGCTTCATAACTGTGATGAAAGTTATCAAAATGTTGGTCTAAAGTGAAAATTTTACGTTCGGTGAATTATGACTTAAGTTTTTAATTTCAAAGTAAAAATCTAAGCAGGACTTGATGGTACCTAAGATGGCTTCAAAAATGCGCCAGACTATCAGTTTTCATAATCAAATTTAAAAAGTAGGACGTAATTTGGCTACCTTGGCTAAAATCAATCATAAACAGCGAGGTGGAAATAAAATTCTTAAAATTAGGCAACTGACAAATAAAAATTGTCCATTTTCTCGTTCCTACGTCGAAAATTCTCAAAAACACAGAAACAATTAATAACTCGAAAACTATGAAAAATCGCGGAACATACATGGGGGTGATTCGGATACCCCACGGCACGAGGGACCAAAAATTTTTTTGGACGTCAAATTTCCGTCCACCCTGTATATTGAGCAGAACTTTTGAGTACCAGTAAAACCATAATGCTCTCTACTTACGGACACATTATGTTTGTTAAAATTAACCTACGAATTCTTTACCGCGTAAGTAACCACGGCCCTCCTAGAATTTTTTAACGAATTATTACAATGTTTAACAATAGGTTTGAAACTTTTTTCTAAACTGAGCGCAGAGCGGAAGCTAGATATTGCTATCTCATGTCCTTGCGTTCTTCCCTCCATGAAATACAAAATCACGAGTTTCAGAATAATGAATTTGCATATCAACTATCTGAGATGTTAGCGTGCTTTTAAGAGCAAGGACCTCGACTTGTTGCTTTCGGTCACAAACTGAAGATTTGACTTTTGGAAGTGTTCCACCGAAAACAAAAGAAGGGAAAATAATACTTACATTAATACAGCAAGAACAGAATAGTGTTTTGTTTAAGGATAAAATACAAACACCATCCCTGGAAAGCACGCAAGAGATGATCAATATTTCTATACGAAAATATGTTATTTTTTATTAGCCTATATTGTGTCCCACTGCTGGGCAAAGGGTTTCCCTTTTTCTTTCCAAATCTCTATGTTTTGTGCGAAAATATTATTTCACAATTTTCATTTTAAAATATTTATATTGCTAATTAGCAATATAAATCTTAGCGAATAGCAGGACGTTTTCTCCGAGAATTTCCTATAGATAATAAATAAATACTAGTACCTACCTATCCAGATCATATTAAAAAATAAATTAATAAAAAAGATATTACATAATTATGTACAGTACGCACCACAAATCTTGTTTTGAACTTTCTGAACTTTTTGAACTTTGAACGGATTTTCTCCTTTATTATGGACTGTAAGAAAACATCGCAGAGCTTTGCACGAAGTTGTCTCGAAGAATATTTTTCCGTCAGCCGTTCAGGACTTTGCTTTAGCTTAACCTGAGAATCTGCGCGGCAGCCATTTTGTGAAAACCTATTCGAAAAATATGAAAACTGATTTGTTTCAGGCAAAACAATTCACTAGTCAAAAATATTAATATCTACTAAGAGATAACTGAAGCTTCGTATGTGTTATTCGAAGCTTGTAAAGCAAAGCGCAGACCAAAGACAAGTGCATAGGACCTGTCTTTGAATAATGAACCTTAATAGCAGTGATTGAAAGTGCAAACGACACCAACGCGAGTGCGCTCAAGGACATCCGAGGAGCCCTTTGATGTCTGCGTTGATGTTCGTACAAATTTGCACTTTATGACAATAGTTATAATGTGCACTGTCCAAAGTCTGAAGAAATTCTTCTGCTTTGCGCTCCATTTTGGTCTGCGAGGAGGCTAAGGTTCCTAATGAAGTGGCAATTAAAACCCACGGATCTATCAAATTCGCTAACGTACGGTGATTTACAGCTCAATCTCGGACTACCATATTCTCAAAACACCAGATTCTCAATAGATCAGATTTCATACAGTCGAAATCAAAATATTTACGCGTAGACTAGCATCCCCTAAGTGTTGGTGAAGGTACTCGCATTATGATTATATGGGGATCAGACATGATTACGAATTTCGAACTTTAATTACAACTTGAATAAAAATACATTTTTTATAACGTATTTGGTTATTTAATATTACAATATGATTTTATTTGGGATACTTAATTTGAATTTAAAATGTTAAAAGCTACTTGTAGGAGAGCTCACTACGTCTCAAGGAACCTCTAGTTTTTTTAATAAAAGCATTCCTACGTGGTGTGCGACCTAACACGCCAATTTTAATGAAAATAGACAAGTAATTTATCAGACAGACGAAGTTTTGTTGTAAAATATTTAAGAACAAGAACGCTTCAGCGCTTTTAATAAGAAAACTTGAAAAGGTTCACAAATGACTGGTCTTCGAAGCACTCTGTGTAGTCCTGCCATTTAGACTGAAAACGGAACTAATTATCGGTATAAGACTTTAGACTTGTATTCACTCGAGGACAAAACGGCTTTCGTGTGCAACAAGTACATACTTGACACAGGACATTTTCGTTCAATTTTGAGTTGCCAGTGCCAGACAAGTAGAGCGATCCTTGGCGTCGGCGACGATGTTGACGACTATTAATATTTAAATATAGGAAAATTCATTACAAGTACGACCGTAATAATCAGATTTTTAATTCCAGCATAATTATTATCAAAGGCAAAACAACTTGATTCATAGAGGTCATGATTGCATAACGTCATCGAGTGATGCATGCAAATGAACGGGCCGTGGGTTTTCCTTTCTCCTTAGGTACTTTAATGATATAGAGTTTGTGAGTCTCACGTTGGTACTTCAAAGTTTTGCTTATACTTAAAGGCTTAAAATGCATACATAATATACAAATAAAACCTGTGTATATCACAAAGAAAAGACAAAGAAGAGAAAATAAACAGAACAGTAGAATCGAAACAGTTCAGTCTAAGTCATAAAACGGTGAGATAAACACGCGCAGTATGAAGCACTAGCGTCGGCCGGAAAAACGCTATTTAGGATCAGCACGCGATGCTCTGCTCTGACACAACCAAAACAGGTTCCAGGCCTGACCTCAGCCGCACATTTCTGTTTTAAAAATTTGTTATTAAACGTAAGTCGCTAATAATTTGCATACGTAATATGCAGCCGCTCGCTCTTAAACTGGATGCATTTTTGAGAAATTGTGCCGATGACAAGCGCGATTTTATTGAGATCTACGTATAGTGCCAACACATGGTTTACGCGTTGTTGAGCAATTTTTCTTGGTCTTCATGTTCATAGTATGCAACGCAATGCCAAATATTATTAACAAAATAATCAATCTTTCATGTTTTCAAGTGTACGTGAAACCTTATGTCGACGTACACGGCTAGTTGGCTACACATTTCAATGGAGGAGCGCAGTTACGTAATTATCTTTTTACAGTACAATAGTAAAAAACCCGCCTCGCAAATCGCTGTGGCAAAATTATACACAACATAAAAATAAATATATTAAGACCTAGCTGCCAATATGCACAAACATGTAAAATAAACATAATTATTGTCAAAATTAAAAGGTGCTTTCTAAATCAGATGTAGGTATGAAATACAGTTTAAGAGTAATTTTGTTAGAGAATCTGTAATTATCGAATGTACAAGATGAAATGGCTAATTGAGCAATTTTGATGATCATGAATAGAATTGACCACAAACTACTGCCACCACATAACATTATGTATAAAAATATGAACTTAACATCTTATATTACGAATAAACGATTATAAACTAAATACAAAATCATACTAATTA
The DNA here is from genome assembly GCA_947363905.1 of Lithophane semibrunnea. Classification (NCBI taxonomy): domain Eukaryota; kingdom Metazoa; phylum Arthropoda; class Insecta; order Lepidoptera; family Noctuidae; genus Lithophane; species Lithophane semibrunnea. The sequence continues at coordinate 1,085,909 of OX376186.1, read as the reverse complement.
TCGGTATAAGACTTTAGACTTGTATTCACTCGAGGACAAAACGGCTTTCGTGTGCAACAAGTACATACTTGACACAGGACATTTTCGTTCAATTTTGAGTTGCCAGTGCCAGACAAGTAGAGCGATCCTTGGCGTCGGCGACGATGTTGACGACTATTAATATTTAAATATAGGAAAATTCATTACAAGTACGACCGTAATAATCAGATTTTTAATTCCAGCATAATTATTATCAAAGGCAAAACAACTTGATTCATAGAGGTCATGATTGCATAACGTCATCGAGTGATGCATGCAAATGAACGGGCCGTGGGTTTTCCTTTCTCCTTAGGTACTTTAATGATATAGAGTTTGTGAGTCTCACGTTGGTACTTCAAAGTTTTGCTTATACTTAAAGGCTTAAAATGCATACATAATATACAAATAAAACCTGTGTATATCACAAAGAAAAGACAAAGAAGAGAAAATAAACAGAACAGTAGAATCGAAACAGTTCAGTCTAAGTCATAAAACGGTGAGATAAACACGCGCAGTATGAAGCACTAGCGTCGGCCGGAAAAACGCTATTTAGGATCAGCACGCGATGCTCTGCTCTGACACAACCAAAACAGGTTCCAGGCCTGACCTCAGCCGCACATTTCTGTTTTAAAAATTTGTTATTAAACGTAAGTCGCTAATAATTTGCATACGTAATATGCAGCCGCTCGCTCTTAAACTGGATGCATTTTTGAGAAATTGTGCCGATGACAAGCGCGATTTTATTGAGATCTACGTATAGTGCCAACACATGGTTTACGCGTTGTTGAGCAATTTTTCTTGGTCTTCATGTTCATAGTATGCAACGCAATGCCAAATATTATTAACAAAATAATCAATCTTTCATGTTTTCAAGTGTACGTGAAACCTTATGTCGACGTACACGGCTAGTTGGCTACACATTTCAATGGAGGAGCGCAGTTACGTAATTATCTTTTTACAGTACAATAGTAAAAAACCCGCCTCGCAAATCGCTGTGGCAAAATTATACACAACATAAAAATAAATATATTAAGACCTAGCTGCCAATATGCACAAACATGTAAAATAAACATAATTATTGTCAAAATTAAAAGGTGCTTTCTAAATCAGATGTAGGTATGAAATACAGTTTAAGAGTAATTTTGTTAGAGAATCTGTAATTATCGAATGTACAAGATGAAATGGCTAATTGAGCAATTTTGATGATCATGAATAGAATTGACCACAAACTACTGCCACCACATAACATTATGTATAAAAATATGAACTTAACATCTTATATTACGAATAAACGATTATAAACTAAATACAAAATCATTGATTATTTAGTTCGTGGTGCAGACGGTAGGTGGCGCGCCTATCGTTCTGATTATCGCTCAGCTGTCGTCGAAGGCGCGAAGCATTCAAACATCTATACATTCGCTTTGTAACATCACAAGCTGGGAAGCAAAGCACTTAAAACTATATTGGCATTTCTCAATAGGTACAATTACGAACCGATTTGTTCAGTAAACAAAATTAATACTAGCATCTTTAACATTTACAGGCAGTGTTAGGCTGGGTGTAGACAAGCAACTCCGACTTCATATTTAACATTGAACATCGGTTGTGAGGTCTAACAATCAAAGACAAACCTTTTGGAAATTACTTAGTAATTATGACTTTTATACTGTCCCAAATATTGGCAGAAACAGTCAACATTTGGTACAATATTATAAATATAAGTAGGTACACTAGTTAATAATTGCAACTAGGTAATGCACTGATGAAAAGATAGGTCTCATCAGATAAAGAAATATGACTTTTGACTTTGTTTCATGGTAAAATCAGTGTGCCATCTTTATAATGCATATAATAATATGCTGATAAATTAAATTGATTATTTTAAAAAAGTCTCTATGAAGCTTACAGTAAGTACTGATGATGTACTTACTTATATCGAAGCTTGTAAATATTGTCGAAAAAACTGCTACAACATATGAACCATGTGAATCAGTCTTAAAACTGCAAAATGTTGAAGTTGACTTGTGTCCCCACCCTTACCAAACCGAAAACCACAAAATAAAATATTAAAATATATATATAATTAATTATTTTGAGTTACATTTTAAAGCAATTTAACACTAAATTATTCAGCCTTATGTACATGCGATGTAAAAAGGGAGTAAATACGTACGAACTTAAATGCATTTACGTGGCAATCTATAAATTAGTTAAGTACTTCAGTTCAATCACAATTTTTGAGGTTCAGCATAAAAAAGCTTTGAGTATTCTATATTAGGGTTAACATTGATGTTAGCCATCTGGCACTGTTACATAAAGTCATCATTAACTTACAATAAACACCTCAAAGTAGCATCAATATTATCCTGATTATAGAATATGAGACACTCTAAAGCACATCTATACACTTTTTCAATTAAAAATCTCTTGAATATACACATTTCCTCGAAAAACTTACAGAAAAATTAGCTAACTACAATTTAGATATATCTTATTTTTACAAAAACTGTTTTACTTCCTGACTATGATGGTGTAACATTTATAATTATTGTAAGTTTTGTGTAAAGGAAACTTATAAAATAAGCTTCAAAAGCGTAAAGAGAATGTATCAAAGTTTATAAGTACAAAAATATTAATAAAAATAATATTAACATACATCAGTCTACATAAATAATGTTGTCATGTATGTTGGCTAGCAATTAACTAAAAATAAATTTATCACCATACTTCATAATTTTTCTTTAAATAAATTTCTTTACTTATAGGTACTTTCAGAGACCCAGAGACTGGGATATACCTATTAGATTTGATAAACAAAATAAAATTAAAACTCATATTTTCGTTGTACAGTACTTAAGTAACAGTAATCATAAAGCTTTCGTATGTGGATGTTAGTAGTCTTGAAATTAGGCCGGCAAGTCCGTTGTTGTCACTCAAGCTGTCACTAAACAACACAACAGTTCAATAAAAACATTTAAAAAAAAGAAATATAAACAGCACAATATCATAGATACCTTAACATCACTATGAGAAGAAGTCCTTTTTACCCCTATACCTAAACCCTATGGCAGTTTTTTAGAAAAATATACAAAATGCATCATTTTATTATTATAGATCACTGTCGCGTGTGGCTGCTCTTCCAGATCCAGTCCTGTCCCCACTAGCACAATGTCACTCACACCAGGAAGCCATAGGGGCCACTGCCGCGGATCTGAGCGCGCATGCTTTGCACGCTGTTCATGATCTTCTTCTGGTGGCCGACCAGCGTGACGCCCAACGACGCCAGCTGGTGCACCGTCAGCTCCACCACGGCGTCCATGTCCAGGACGCCCGCCGCGCGGAACTTTTCGATGTACCGCGACATCTTGATGCACTCCAGCCATTCTTCCACAGACGAGAACTGAATCAGGTCAGGGGTGTCGCCCGCCAAAGGGTCAGCAGAACGATTCTGGGCAATTTTTCTCAATGTATCTGGACAACGGATCAGTTTATCTAAAGTTTTCACAATGCTAGCAAATGTGGGACGGTGTGTACGCTCTTTCTGCCAACAATCGAGCATCAACTGATACACCGCCTCGGGGCAGTCCATGGGCGCCGGTAGCCTGTATCCTTTCTCTATGGACTTGATTACGTCCTGGTTACTCCAGTTCCAGTATGGTCGTTCACCGAAACTCATAACCTCCCAGCAGACGATGCCCATTGACCAGACGTCACTGGCTGAGGTGAACTTCCTGAACGCGATGGCTTCCGGTGCAGTCCATCGAACTGGAATTTTGCCACCGCGTGTTGTATAAGCGCCATCCGCGGTCGACTCTATTTCTCGTGACAAGCCGAAGTCAGCGATTTTGCACACGAGTTGAGAATTGACAAGTACGTTACGAGCGGCGAGATCACGATGAATATAATTCATTTCAGACAGGTACTGCATCCCCGTCGCGATGCCGCGTAGCATTCCTACTAATTGCACAACACGGAATTTTCCGTCGTTAGCTCTCAAGAATGTGTCTAGAGAGCCATTCTCCATGAACTCTGTTATGATCATGATTGGATTACATTTTGTGACTACTCCTTGTAAGAAAATTACATTTGGGTGTTCAAACTGTCCCATTATTGAAGCTTCAGCAAGGAAGTCGCGTCTCGCTCGTTCTGTGGAGCCCGGTTTAAGGGTTTTGATGGCAACATCAATCTCTTGGCCGCAGCTGGCTGGCAGTTTCAGTTTTCCTCGACATACATCCCCGAATTCACCGCCGCCGATAATTGCCTCTATTGTGATGCAAGATGCGTCAATTTCGCGTGCGAATTCCCGAACCGCCTGGTTAGGGTCTTCATACGTATGAGGGTCAATATAAGTCCTTGAGCCGGTCCCAGCGAACAATGGCGTCGTGGCATTACTGCTTGTCTTGGCAGGTCGTTCGGGACCCGTGTATACTTCTCCATTTCGATAGTTAAGCGCATTGCAGTCGCTTGGCTGCTTCTTGTCGCATTCGTCATCAGTGCGTGATCGGAGGAACAACACAGTAGCTATAATAGCAACCACTGATAATACGACAACTGCGACCATAACTCCTGCCACTAAACGGACCTGAGCGCCTTCCTCTTCGCCTACGAAAGTTGTCTCCAGAACGGATCCAGTTCGCGCGTAAACTATGCCACTGAACTCACCCCAACCCCGCTTCATCTTAGCTCTGACTCTAATACCATATTCTGTATCCCTTTTCAAACCTGTAATTATTACATGTGGTTCTTTAGAGATCTTAAGGGTGGCATTTGCACTTTTCTCCAAGTTATCCTTTGGGAAGCATTTGACTTCATAACTTTCTATTGTATCATCAGGATCAGTTAGGTCTATCGGTGGTGGGTTCCATGCTAATGATAGCTTATCACTTTCTACACTCAGAATACGCAGTTTAGAAACCACACTCACAACAGAGGCCTCTGTGACAGCAGTAATCTCAACTTTCTTAGGTTCTTCACCTGTTTGTTCTGTGACCCCATTCTCAGCATAAACCTGGAATTTATACTCTGTTACTGGGTCCAAACCCATTACAGTGACTCTCGTGTTATTCAAACCAGTTGCAGCCGGCCTGTACTCAATACTAGGACCACAGTTTGAACAGAACACCCTATAAGTAATGTCATTGCGTCCTCCAGTTTTATGAGGTGGCTGCCAAGCAAGGGAAATTGAAAACTGGTCAGCAAATGTAACTGTGAGGTTGACAGGTGCAGACGGTGGCTGTGTGCAAGGTATATTCTTTGGGTCCTTTTTGGCTCTGAAGAAACCCGGTACACATTTACATTCAGCTGCGGCATATGCTGTGGATTCAGAATAATCTGGGCAAGTAACACATGGGTCATCACCAGTGTGAGATTTGAATTTACCTGGTGAACATTCATTGCACACTTGGTTGTTTAGGTCAGGTTCAAACCCAGCTCGGCATTTGCATGAGCCACTGGGCAAAGTCCACTTGCCATCACCCTTGCATAAGTATACTGGAGGGGCCTCACCTGAGGCTGTCTCTGCGTTCTCAACACATGTACCATTAGCTTGTTCAATAACAGTAACCTCACGACCTGTTGGTGTTGCTGGGAACCTAGCAAAGTTGACTGTTACTTCGGGGCATGTTATGTAGTAAACTTTCACAGCCAATATTGATATACATGCGCCCTGGTCTCTAAAGGCGAAGTAGACGCCCCTTTTAGTGACTGCTATGCTCTTTACCTCGGTGTTGATGTCAACTTCAGAGTTAGTATTGAAGCGGCCCTCACCTGCAGCGATGCGGCCAACCAGCTTGTAGCTTTCGGGCTCCCATGGCGGCTGCTCTCGCGTAGCGACGTCGAACTCGTAGTACAGCAAACTGAATGTTTCCTTGCAGCTTAGTGCATTACCAGGGAACAATGAACAATCCCTAATAGTGAATTTGATCTCAATATAAATACGGTTGGCATTTCTGCGCTCGATAAATGGTGTCCACAGCCAGTTGTTGACGTTGTGATGCGCAACGTCGCATACGACGTAGGAGCGCCAGTTGATCTGCTTCTCGAAGTTAGTATAGGACTCCTCGAGCCAGCCGGGCGTGCTCGCCTGCGCACCGTATGGGAAGCGGGTCCACCCGAGCGTTGCCTCGGTGGTGGTGTCGAGCAGTAGCACCTGCTCGCCGTGCGCACTCAGCGCCGTCACCGCCACCACCGCCACCACTAACGACCACATCATCTCGTCGACATAATAACACGATAACGCCCAAACAACGCTAATACGCCACTACACACTCTAATATTAACATCCCACTACATAATGCACCTTACAGTTTTTCACATACCGTTCAACACTTCACTTTGTAGATAAAGGATGGCTCGGTCATTCTCTCTTTGCTGCTATGTATTCAGAGTGGTCTGAGATCAGATGCGTTTTAATTGGATATAACAGCGGCGAAGTTTATGTTAATGTCTTTTGTTTACATATTACGCGACGTTTGAACATAAATAACATTATTTTGTGAGAGGATTCCGCATTTTTAATTTATATTGATCCCGTATTACACAGATGAGTCTATCTTGACATGGACGCGCAGCAGTTTTGTGTGTTGCCGTACACGAAAAATATCAACACAAAATTGCATTTTAGAAAGTAAACCATAATGCATAAAGGACTATTTACATGGGTATCATTGCTGTGTTGTGTTGTGTCTGTGTATAGTCACTCCTTTTATTGTCTATGCACAACTACAATAAAAACGAAAGAAGCTTGACTAGAGAGTGAAAATAGTTAAATATTCCGCTTGAACAATCCTGAACTCTTAAAATAAATAAATCGCTTAAAAATGGATCTATTACCATACCACTATCCTTAGCCCATGGAATTAGTATTTGTATTAGTAATATTAGTATAGCATTGTCTTTAATGTTGATGAGTGTTACCGTGTTTTTAAAAAAAATCCATATCCTTATTATATTCTTACTTACTTCCTTACTATAATAATATAATATTCCGAAAGTAACTCTGTGTCTGTCTGTCTGTCAAAGTAAGTCTGTCTGTCTGTCGCGCTTTCACGCCAAAACTACTGAACCGATTTAAATGAAAGAATCATGGCAGAATTTGTACAAAAAAAAAAAGATTTGTAGAGAAGTTGGATTTCTAATTCTTATACTCTTGGGTGCCTAAAGAGGGGTTAAAAATATGATAAGTATATCAATCTATGCAGAGGCGGCGGAAGGCGTGGGCGGTGTGGGTGACCGCCTACGGCCTCGCGGTCCTAGGGGCCTTGCACCACGACGTTTTATGCATTACTTAAAAACAGTGAACGCGACGAAAAGTTTACTCTTCATAAAACGATATTGACATGTTTTTATTTACTTTAGAAACATTTGCGAGCGTTGCGTTGCTATAGTGGGATCCTCACCGGCCAGAGCTGGGGTTTTCCCATTCTGTTTGTTTACGTTACTTTCAACGGGGAAGTCAATCAAAGTATCGGGTGCGGTCCGATTCTGAGGCCCCCAAATCTTTAAAAATACTTTTTAATCAAATCCCAAACTAGGCGAAAATATGTTCAGTAAATAAAAGGCAGTATTTGTTGGGGGCCCCTAAATATAAACGTAGAGTGATAAAATTTTCGAGTTCGCTTCGCTCGCTCTTGCATCCTACATTCTCTTTTTCTCAGACTTTTCTGTAAAAGTCGACAAAGTAACTCCTATTTATGTATGAAGAAAACCTTACCAATCAGGGGCGGGGTCCTAAAATTTTCGAGCTCGCTGCGCTCGGTCTTAAATCCTCACTCTCAAACTATTTCACTGTATGAGCCGCCAAAGTAATTTCTATTTTTTATATAAATATTCAAATACTATCCAGAGTGCTAAATTTTTCGAGCTCGCTTCGCTCGCTCATGTATTCGTTTATTACTTCAACTTTTTCGTTTAAGTCAACAGAAAACGTAACCTGTTTAAGCTAGTGTGCCAAAATTTAGAGCTCGCTTCACTCGCTCGTAAATTCTACATTCTTCCTAGTTTTCAAAGCATGCAGAAAACGACCCCCCCCCCCCCTTATTTTGCCACCCCAGGCCCCCGACAGTCTTCACGCTTAGCCAATGCCTATCTCGACCTATTACGACCCATACCTAAAAATAATAATATGACAGTCTCAACTGTTTTTTTATTTTTAGGGCCTCGCGAAATGTACCTCGCCCACACTAAATTTAGATCTTGGGCCGCCACTGAATCTATGGCGATCTATGATGATGTATTCTCAACATTGAAAAATATTTTGAATCCTCCCAATTTTTTTTTGTACAAATTCGTAAATGGATCTCGCCATGATTCTTTGGTACACAGATAGCCTAGACCCTGAGAAAGGACAGGCTACATTTTATCGACATACCACGCGTAGTAGTATTTTTATAATAGGCATTGTGATTTCGCATTGCATCACATTCTTATTTTGATTTTTATTGCTCGTGATGTTTAAAAACCAATTTTCCATTCTGGTCACGCTGTGTCACTGTGCACAATGCATCTTATATCTTTCTTTAAACCCACCTACATAAACCTTTCACGTACGTAACAGCCACACCATTATAAAAAAACAAAAGACAAACGCAAAGTGTAAAGTGGGTGATAGACGGGCGAGCAAGCTTACTTGCCCGTCTGTCATCGCCGCGAGCTAGGAGCCAATTTGACAATGAAATTTTGAGCAAGCTTCACGTGTGTCACCGACGGCGAGCCGAGTAAGGTCGCGAAATTAAAGACCGCGTACTTTAAGTACGCACGTCTATCACCCAGTTTACGTAAAACAAAAAATGACACTGACAGTGACAGACGTCAATAAGACGTCACTTCACAGAAAACTAAAAACGTCAACCGGCAAGCTATGTGTGGTGTGAGTAAAAATTAACGAAAAGTAAGTGCTATGGGTAGGTTAATGAAAGGAAAATCTAATTTGAAACCGTGAAATTGTGTATCTACATCATGTATCACAAAACGATCAATGTCAAACATGCAAACGACATCTAAATCAGTAAACTCAGGGACGACCGACGAGCCTCCCTCAACCTTTCTTTTTGGGCTTGCGATTACCGGCGATGTAGATGTTACTGCTGACGAGGTAGAAGTGGAAGTCACGGGATCATAGGGTGCGGCAGCACTGGCTGGAGCGGGGAATAACGTGATTAAAGTTGTTGCCAAAGGTGATGCCACTGTCTTTGAGTGTAGTTTTGGCATCCCAAACTAACCGACGATGCTCCATGTCATTGAATCGCACCAGCAATCTGTCTGTCCACACTCAAAGACAGGAGCTCTATCTGCCTGCTAGGGTTGTGGGAAAGTCCAAAAGGGATATCGGGATCTTGGCAACAGGCAACTGAAGGAACACGGGTGGGTTTTAGTCAGTAAAAGTCTGACACGCCCTTCCGCTCCGCCCAGAGCGGAAGAAGTCATTGGATGATTTCCCACACACAAAAAAACAAAAAAAGAAGGAGTTCTATATGAGTTTTTAAGTAAGACTAAGTTTTGCAAACAAAGGATTTAAACTCGGAGCTTAGTGTGCATGGTCAGTTCCAGCTTCGCACTCACACATGCGGGAGTAGAACTGCTTCTGCAGTTCCTGCATACTGTGCATATGCTTGCTATCCATGCTTCGTTGGAATTTTTCGAGTACTTCCATCTGGCTCTGCAGCCAAAGTAGTGAAGCAATATTACTTTGCCCCTCATTTGAAATTTTTTGATAGATATTTTAAAGTCACAGTCAAATCATTTATTTCAATTAGGCACATAGAAGCCTCTTTTAAAAACATCAAAAATTTTCATATTTTGAAAATTTTGACTGATTCTAGTTGCCCCTTCCAATAGGTAGTTTTCGTATGGACAAGAATGGGCAAGAAACTCCACCATTTCTCTTTTAAAATGTACAATATTTTATAATATATGTGAAGACGATGCACCTAGAATAAAATTACTATATACCACAATAGGTAAAAAGAATAAAAAGTAAGTATACACCGGCCAAGTGCGAGTCGGACTCGCGCACGAAGGGTTCCATACCATTATCTATAAAAACGGCAAAAAAATCATGTCTGTTGTATGGAATTTACTTTGTTGTTGTTATAGCGGCAACACAAAAACATCATCTGTGAAAATTTCAACTGTCTCACTATCACGGTTCATGAGATACAGAGCCTGATGACAATCGGACAGACAGACAGACGGACGGACAGCGGACTCTTAGTAATAGGGTCCCGTTTTACCCTTTGGGTATGGAACCCTAAAAACTAAATGCTTTAGATTTAAATTACGTAATGTTAGAAGTAGCACCTTTGTACTCATATAATAATTTATGGGAGCCCCATATAACAAACTTGATTTTTTTGCCGTTTTTATACGAACGACAGTGAGTCGCTGCATCGGCTCACTCGCACCATCTTTGTCGTTATCAGCAGGGTTGAGTAAAAAAAGTACAACGACAATTTTAAGGGCGTCAATCAATCTGCGATTACTTAACCACTAAACGACTTAGGTACAGAAAATAACGAGAAAGAAGCTGAACCTATACAGATCTTTCCTTCCTTCAAAGTATGTTGTCTAGTATGAAGAAGGTAAGTAGGTATTATGAATGAATCTTGTGCAAAACGAAGGTTCGAGATGGGAGTAATGCAGTTATCGGCACAAATCTGAATGAAAACGAGGCAACGAGGCTACAGGAACATCGACACCAAATACCGCATATTCCCCTGCATTTCTCAATATAACATTATTCCCTTCTGCTGCACCTGCAGCGATACAACAGACATTTCAACATGTCGCATCTCCAGCGGCACAAAAGACAATTCTAAATGTCGCACCCCTAGCGACACAATAGATATTTCAAAATGTCGGACCTTCAGCGACAGAACAGAACATACATCCATACTAATAATTATAAATTCTAAAGTAACTCTATCTGTCTGTCTGTTACCTTTTCACGCCTAAACCACTGAAGTTGTATATAATTCGTTGATGGGTGGACATCAAATTTAATAACAAATCATCGTCTTCTTCCTCAAGTTAGTACTTGATAACTTGGCTTTATCGGCGCGCTACGGAGCGGTGCACTGGGTGGAATCCGTCGTAGGATTCTCTGCCTGGAAAGCACAAACACATTCATTTTAGTTAGGTAAGAGACACGAATTGGAGGTTAAAGGCGCACCCTACCTCAGATTTTATCCCGCTCGCACCATACTATACTCGCGACCTGAGTGAGAACGAGACTTAGGGGGGCGCCGCCGCCGCTGGAGACGCCCTGGGCGTCGGGAATCCCAGGCGGATTCCCGGCCACCATAGGCGCGGGCTTGCGGACGGCGAGCAATGGGTAGCTCGCCGTCCGATCAGGACCAGGCCCGGGTCGATGGCGCGTCGTGTTCCACGCGCGCCTCAAAGAGATGTCAGCACAATTGGCGGGGTCCGCTAGGACCGATGCCTGCCAGGGTTGCGGGTTAGTCCGAAAGGGATACCGGGACCTTGGCAACAGGCAACTGAAGGAACACGGGTGGGTTTTAGTCAGTAAAAGTCTGACACGCCCTTCCGCTCCACCCAGAGCGGGAGAAGTCATTGGATGATTTCCCACCCTCAAAAAAAAAAAAAAAAAAAAGGTGGGCGCTAGTGGCTCTAAAGCGTCGAAAATTTTTAGGTAATTGCTTTTTTTTACGGTGAAAATAATGGTAATTTAAAATATATAGAAAACATAAGACCTGCTTTATAGATAGTTCAGTTATTAAACAAAGTTTCATGATTTAGTTTGTAGTATTTTTTGTATACCAGCTTTGAAGTATTTTTTGTATACAAGCCGTGGATTTTTATTCTATCGAGAAAATTTTATGTAATCGTGTTCTCGCCAAACATAGGACCTAGCATCAATCCTCAACTTAACATATATTTATTCCAAAATTAATGCTGCAGTATTTTCGGCATGACGGAGGATCATGCTAAGCAATTTGAGGTAGGGTGCGCCCTTAAGGTGTAATGTAGCCTACCTGTATAATTAAAAGGAAAAATCATTTAATAAATTAATAATGTTCGTTATTTCTCCATTAATACAGCACGTACATAACGTGCTGTATTAAATGGGATATTTATAAACCTACCTATTGAGATGCGCGTCACACAAATTTTTGAACTTCAAACTAAATCGTAGATAGATAGATATCAATGACTATACTCTTTGATAGATATGCAGGATATAAATGATAACAGACAGACGGCCATGGCGAATCTATAATGCTACGGCTACACTTCGCGTTATCGCGAACTTTTCTTCGTGCGCTCTCTGTTGCTCAGCGAGTAATCGAGGGGTGTGCGAGAGAGAGCGCACGAAAAAAAGTGCGATAACGCGAAGTGTAGCCGTAGCATAAGGGTTCCTTATGTTGACAACGGTACCCTAAAAAGGCAGTAGAACCATGCGACGTGACAGAGTCGTGCAACTTTTAGTTACTTAATTATAAAAGCTTTGGGGAATTTGGAACTTTGGGCAATCGGGCATCATCCGTTCAATTACTTGGAAGGAAACTTTTAGTGTTAATGTTCGTCGTAGTATGCTCTCAGTGTGTCACTGTGCCCACAGCCCCAGGCCCATAGTTAGGCTTTGCCGGCGAGCTGAGTATTGATCTTCACCGGTTCGTACTGTACCTAGGTAATATGTAGCTGCTAACGCAGGCAGTCTCAACATTTTGTCGTCCGATTGAATACAATACAAACAACAACCAACTGATTTTAGTAAAGGCATGTTAATGATCATCAAATTCTATATGTTGGTTAGATAATAGTATGTAGGTAGGTACCTATATTAATAGGTACCTTATAATAACACTTAGATTTTTTTAATCACTATTCACTAGTATATAATAAACTCAGGAGAAAAAAGAGAGTCCTTTGATCTGTCAAAACAACTTCCTTACAAAAACTGCGTAGTAAAAAAATGATCATATAAGTAAAAAAAGTTTTTGTCGGTACTATCATTATGTATGTACAGGGATGCATCGTAGATATGGACGAGTATAATAAAACTAAAAACCAACTAGGTACAAACAAGACATTATAGACAGACAAATTAAAAAATCCCGAGACACAAGTGTTAGGGCATAAAAAACTAACAAATTACGTGTGACTCAGATTACGTGTGATTTTTAATTTGTCTGTCTGTTTAGCTTCTACTTCTATGGACGTTATACTATTGCGGGTTAACGGGAACGGGAACAAAGGGCGTTTAACGTTAGCACATTTCAAATATATGTACCTATACAATGTATACATATATTTGAAATGTGCTAATTAATCCCTTTCATTACCCAACCAAAAGACCCAAAGGGCCGAACCAACAGGGAAACATTTTTTTTTCCTTGACTGTCCTCTGTGTCTTATATTCAATTTAATGTGACGTCACATAGCCTATAACCAGCAGACGATCAACACGCTTCCTACGATACCTCATTTGTTAAATTTATGAGTAGGTAGTTTAGATGGAGGAACAGATGAACATACATACATACATACACACACATCAGTCAATCAACAAGAAACTGTACGTAATTAACATTTTAAGACCTCTTCAAATAAAGTGTCAACTAGCCGAATATACAAATTCATTATACATCATAACTAATAATAAAAATGCGAAAGTGAGTTTGTTTGTTACTCTTTCCCGCTAACTAAAGCGGCTGAACGGATTTGGATGAAAGGCACAGGTGTAGACCATGGCCTGGAATAGGACATAGGATACTTTTTATCGGATTAGGGCAACCTGTAAAGATAGATCTAAGGGGTTGTATATAAATAAATAAATCCCGATACTACCACGGGATCGAGACTTACGCAGGTGATACCGCGGGGCGCAGCAAGTAATTAATATTCTTCACTTCATGGTTTACAAACGTCACTAAAAGCACAATATGGACAGTACAGAAACTAAGAAGTAAATGTTTGGAAGGTTTTTTGAAAGTTGCACGTGGTCTTGCAGAAAAGCTTAGACATTAAACCTGTAAAAGCCTGTGCTGGCACTGTGCTTACCTATCTATGTTTCAGTGGCGAAGGGTGATTTCTCGGGGGTGGGAACCCGGAGCAAAAAAAATGAACAAAAAAAAATATATATATACAGTATGTTAACTAACAAAGGGCGTTCCCGTTAACCTGCAATAGTATGGCGTGTATACATGCTAAAAAAAATATTACCACTCCAAAAAAAAAATTTTTTTTTTTTTTGTTTTTGTCTTGAAATGTTCACAAAACGATTAAATTTAAACGTAAAAGAAACACTCTTTACACGCACACTTGTATTTCAACGTAGAAAAACAAGTGTGGCAAGTGGGCGTGTACAGAGAGTTTATTTTCCGTAACAATTTAATATTTTTTGTGAATATTTTACTATACAAAAACAAAAAAAAACATATTTTTTTAATGGTAATATTTTTTTTAGCATGTATAGACGCTATACCATTGCAGGTTAACGGGAACGCCCTTTGTTAGTTAACATACTGTATATACTGACGAATTGAGAACCTCCTCCTTTTTGAAAAACCCGGTTAATAATACTTGTTACGATGTCACTTCGGACCTTATGGCCGCGAAAAGCTACTTCTTGTTTGTTTACCTAACAAAAGAACGTTGTCAATAAACCGTTTAATTAAATTCCTATTTCGATCTACTTTTCTCAAACTTATTTATAAACTCACATTCAAAAAGCCCGCTTTCACAAACCACACACGCTCACACATTTTACTAAGCTCCTACGCTCCTAATAGCGCAACGCCATCTAACGAAAATATCAGAAATGCAATGCATTTTGGCAGTACAAGAACGAGATATCTCTATTAAAAAAAATCACAAAATAATTAAACAGAGGGCGCGTTTAACGAGAAATTTTTAGGGAGTGGCATTTTTACAATTCAGAGTTTTCGCTCACGGCCACTAGAGGGAATTGGCCGCGCGGGTGTAGAGCTTCAAACGAATTAGCGAAAAATCGTCAGATTATGAATGTAAAAACCCCTTTATTACATGAACTACTAGAATCTGAGAAAAGTAAACAAGGGAAACAATACATTTTATTTTATTTACAACTGCCAGTCAGCCATTCATATTTATCGTAAAGGGAAACATTAGAATGTTTGAAAAAACCATCACGTCGTTTGTAATTTATACTTACATCTGAGCAAGCACGGCCTAACGTAATTATGTGTTTCTTATTTTCAAAACGTAACCTTGGAAAGCATGTTTCCTCACAAAGAAAATAATCCTAAACAACAATTTATAGGCTACCACTAAGCTACCAGACGGGCCGCACGCGGGTCAAAAGACATTGTAGTTAATTAGAAAGTCCTTGACGAATTATTGCCGCCATCCTAATCCTACTGATCGTACTAATAACTTTTCAAATCTATTAAGAAATTTCAACTTATTAACTATCTACTAACCCCAAATACATAATTACAACGTACACTTTCACTAAAGTCAAAACACTTTAATCACTGTTTTAAACGCGCTACGCACACATTTAAACTTTAAACGCTTTGATGTGCGCTCGAAAAACCGACTCCGAATGGAAAAGTTGATATAAATGATCAAACTTTGATGAAATACCCAAACACCCCTGCCTCACATGTGTCAAACATGTGATCATACATGTGATCAAATATTGTTGCTATGTCTGGCGCCGGCATTTATATGTGCATACCATATGGCAAAGTTGAAATATGTGATCAAACTTTGATGAAATACCCAAACACCCCTGCCACACATGTGTTCATAAATGTGATCAAATATTGTTGCTATGTCTGGCGCCGGCATAATACCAACAAACTAATACTACTACTACGATTCTCGTACTGATACACTAAAGTATTCAATAAATAATACGAACAAAATGCAAATTAACTGCAAGTGTAAACAAATTATAATGCGATAACGTCAAACAGCAACACAGAACATTGAACAGCAACCACACAATAGCGTCCTGTCCGAACTCCGACCCGAACGCATTACGAAATTCAACGAAAACTACCGAACCGACTCGCTGCATCTCGTTCACGCGCACGCAATTTTAGATCGCTTTAGGTACCATAACTCGTATTTGACCGGCTTGCTTGAAGCGTATGAAACCGGGGTGTCACGTGACCGAAGTGACGTCATGACGCCTTGATTTTTGAAGGAGCGATAAGCCAGCCGCGCCGTTAGAGAAAATTTTTTTGCTGTTGGGAGACAACAAAGACAAAACATTGAATGTAGGCGTTTTGTATAGTTTTAATTATATGGTGTATTAAATACCTATAGTGTGATTACTGAACAGGCATTTTAAACACTACTGACTGTGTCATTTTTCAATGACGATAGAGTGATTTTGTTTCGAATTCCAGAAGGGAAGCCGATAGGAATCGGCTTGTGGGGCAGCTTCGGCCCTGCTATGTTTAGGATGGATTGATGATACCGCGTTTGCCGACATTGTCTCGTCAGCAAACAGCACGTCCAATCCGTGTGATTATAGGTACTACTGAATGCAGTCGCTAGTTGTAGGTAATCGAAGCTGTCTAGACTAGGCAAAGTAGCCAATGTACCTTATATCTTGTTCCTCTCCTCTCCGTATTTTCTTCAATCCCCTATATTCGGTAGGTACAGGAATAAGTAGGTAGTGAATGAGAGGTTTTGACTCGATAGTTTTGGGTCTGTCAGTCTCTTACTGACTAAAAACCACGCCGGTGTTCCAACTCACACCCACGCCAACCTAACCTACGAATCAGACCTACCCTTCGTGGAATACAGGATGTTCCTGCGAAGGTTGCGGGAAAGTCCGAAAAGGATACCGCGGGGCCTTTGGCAACAATTAACTGAAGGAACACGGGTGGATTTTAGTCCGTAAAAGTCTGACACGCCGTCCCGTTCCGCCCAGAGCGGGAGAAGCCATAAAACGAAAGCCTCAAAAAAAAAAAATGTTACATGTTATTAATGAATATTTTGATAAGAAAGTAGTACTTAAATTGCTTTAGATGATGAAAATAAATATTGAACTTTGACCTATTACTTAACGTTAGAACTTGCGCCGAAGGTTGTCGTCCCCGGTGTAGCGCCCGGCGCCCGTGCGATGAAGCTCGGCCGCGACGGCCGCTCTAGATCGGTCCATTTGAACCGGGGAGCTGGCGACGGACTGTTGTGTCCACCGATCAACCCGCTTGTCTTGCCAAGAAGAGTCTCACAAACAGCAGCGATGACGGCCGTGCCTCCAGCTTGCAAGGTTCCACCAGGTCCACCAGGTCAGTGACAAGTGCAACGGAGTTTACTTAGATGAGCTTCCTTTTGGCATCGATCCAGCAGTGCAACACGACGTGACTTGATCTTCGTGCATTATCTTTGGGCTGCTTTTACTAGTGATAGATCAAAGTGTTTTTAAAGTGAATGTGACTTTTACTTGTTTTTGTAAATGGTTTATTAGGAGTCTAGTGTCTACGATGGCTGGCGTAGGATGATACAATATCGATCGCGGTAGCTACGTCGTATTTACAGTCTCTTTTAAAGAACTTCCAGAGCCAGGTTAAGAAGACTTAGAAGGCGAGTTGTTTTGTTTGTGCTTTGTGCGAAGTCTTTTGTCCTTTGTTATGTTAGGTACCTATTAGATAAGGCTGAGGCGCAGGGTAGATATTAGCTAGAACCTTGTCGTTGGAAAGCAAAATTATTTCTCCATGTAGGCTACATAGGCACCTAGGTATAAATTTTTGACTCGAGCCATTTCCAGCATGCACGCAGTTGCGCGCGGTAGTGTGCGCTGGGGGAGAGGGATTGCAACCCGCTCGATGCGCCCACCCTTTGCTATACCAATGCTATACCTCGTCTAGACTTCATCTGGTCCCAACTATCTAAGCGAATTTTAAACGTCCTGCAGATTAGTTAGGCTTTTTCGGTACGGTCGGCAAAAACGGTAGTTAAATTAAGGTTTTTAGTATTTCATGTACTTAGTGCGAATTTATAATAATAATGTCAGCTGTTAAAACTTTCGTTGATTTCATTCCTCAGGAACATAAGCGATTTGCAGGTGTGCGAGATATCAGGGTTGGTGTGACCTGAGCACCCAGCCCCTAGTCATTTCGTTGTTATGATATCTGAGCCGTGCATCACCATTACTACAGCTAATAATATTTAATGAAAACACACTTAAATTGCAAGCTAACCTTGTGTTTTGTTTGATTCCAGTGTTGAGCAAGAAAGCCGCCAAGCGCCGCAAGAAGCGGTTGAACAAGCGCAAGCAGAAGGAGAATGGTCCGACCACGCTGTTCTACTACACCGTGTCGCGGCCGCCGTTCGTAGTCGTCGAGAATTAAGTTTTCAACGACTGACTAGCACAGTCAAACCTAGTTGGAATAGATCTTATATCATTTCCACTATACTACGCTTCTGACATTTCTGAATTAGTTCGCGGGACATCTGACCTTAAGACTAATATTCGGAGGCCAACAGTGGTGCATCACGGCTGGCCTCCGAGCGCCCCGAGGCCTCACATCAGTCGTCTGCTTCCTTCTAGTAACCTCGTAGGTGGAAGCACCGAGAGGTCAAGAGATAGACTATTTACAATTTGTTACACTTCACTAAAACTTTACTTCTTTGCTAGTCTCAGCGCAGGTTTGATTGTGCGAGGTCGGGTGGTGGGTCCTGGAATGATTGTGCGAGGTCGGGTGGTGGGTCCTGGAATGCAGTGTTTCAAGGATGATAATTGTTGTCGATGTTATTTTGGATTGTAGTCCGAGTATTAACTCCATGTCATTACTCCTCGCAGTGCACCCTGCACTCTTGAGAAGGTCTCGGGCTGTCTGAGTGCCGGCTCGTAGGACTAAGACCGACTTAATGGTCTCCTAACATCCCGATGAAACCTGTCTAACCAGTTACCTAGCCCAGATAAGTCCCGGCTGGTAACCTGTCAAGATAATGTTGGGGACTGTCCCATTGGGGAGGTTAAGATCGGACGGATTGTCAAGGCATCGCCTTTATAATTATGCTGCAGGGTTTATTTCCCTTGAAATAGATACTTAGTAGAAATTTCTGTTTTGTGGTAGTGGTTCAGCTTTGGTTGGATTTTTATTTTCGTCAAGTGTCTAAACTAAATTATAGTACCTACTTACTTAAATAAGTGTTGTGAAATTTTTGATTACATGCATCGTAGCCAAAATACATCGTGTTTTATTATTTAACGAATCTATTGCCATCACTACATCTCTGTAACACAAGATTTTTAACTTAACAACTTAGGTAATTAAATTTTCACGCCTCCTCCTTAAGACCTAAGCCAAATACCTATTTTCTGATATTCGGATAGTTCATGACATAAAGAGGTGACTACAAAAAAAAAGGGGGCGGTCGGGGACCCCCGACAGGATGACGCGATACTCGCACGCACACACACACTCGTATATCACACTTTCTCTCTCTATTTTTGTGAGGAGAGAAAGTCGGAGTGTGGAGAAGGCATTACCGTGCGTTTGCACTGGCGAAACATTCACATAAAAACATGTTGAAATCTCTGTTTTCTGTCAGTGTATCGACTCGCGTTCGCATTGTCACGCAACTTGTTGACGTGAAACATGTTTGACGTATCATATCACTCGACATGTTTCGCCACATGTCTTTATTTCGTATCAAAATATATCTATATGAATCTAGTAACATGTTGTTAGATTTGTTTTGACACTTTGGTCGGTTATTATAGTCCACACATTTTGTATTCCACAAACATGGAAAACCTTGCCAAAGCTCGTGTCTACTTTGGACCACTCTATGTTTCGATATAAACACGGGATGTTTACCACCATACTCGGATAACACTAAACATCGAGCAATAGACAAGTTGCGAGACATAATTTGACATAAACAAACAACAGTGCGAACGCAAACGTGACAAATCTTTATACAAAACATGTCTATTGTGTATGTTTCTAGACAGTGCGAACGCAGTTTACAACAAATCTTGAGATCTGTCTTACGACTTACTCATGTTTCGTACAGTGCGAACGCAAGTTCAACAAAACAAGTAATGAGATTTGTTTCATGTGACAAGTTTCGAAACATCTACATGTTAAATGTTTTCTGGTGCAAACGCATAGTTAGGCACATAACGCTTTTTCCTTATGTGATGATTTCTACAGTTCAACTCCTACTGCAAGCCGCGTTAAAGAACTTCGTTATACAAGTTAAATTAAAATAAAAACCCGACAAAAACAAAGCATCTAATAAACGATTTTTTTTTTACCCGTCTACGGCGAAGGAAAAAGGAGGGTTATGATTTTGAATTGTGTGAAGGGTTATGAATTTTGATGAGTCGTTTAGAAGATAAGAGGGAACAGATGATCATACCTAATGGGCCGCTAACAAAGACAGATCGGACAAATTTTCAATCTCATTAAGTTTTCATTTGATTGCTTTTGGTCGGGCTCCGTGATTCCAGTGGAAACGGATCTGTAACCGGCTCTTGTTAGGGAAACATGTACATACTGGTCAAAATCATAACCCCCTTTTTGCTTCGCCGTAGTCGGGTAATTAAATACCAATTTATAAATACCTACCGCATCAATCTGATAACACCTATAATTTTGTGTTTAGTACTTTTGTTGGTCTATGAATTAGTCAAGTCCTTTATTTATTTATTATTTCAGGGTGATAGTGGTAATTTAAAACACGTTTAATATCAATTATGAGTCTGTGTACCCTTTGGCAAAGGCGTCCTCCAATCCCTTAATCCCTTCTAATTCTCCCTGTTCGTTGCCTCCGAGCCTATGTCTCAGAGTCCTTCACTCCTCTCATAATAAGGAAAAAGGTTACTAGTGTGTAAAGTTTCCATTCATTTTTAATTTTTCCGACAATTTTTTTAACTGTGTAGAACGTAGATTTGCCGAGTCTTAAATTTTAACAGTATTTCTTTATCTGTAACTGTAATGCCCAAATCATTAATAAAAAAAAATAACGATGACACAATCCATAATTTACAATTTTATATATTTATTTAAAAACCAAAAAAACATGATTCATTTTTTATTAAGTAGACTAGATAGGTGCTTTATAAGATCTTCATATTGTCAAATACAAATATCTAAATGTAAACATTCAAAATATGTAGGTATCTACTGAAATAAATTAATTATATCACAAGCTCACGACATTATTAAAATAAAATCCAAATTACAATTTTGTTGCATGGTGCATAATATTAGAGCTAGTTACACTACTGTCCATCTTCTATAAAGGGAAAGAAAACATCTATGAATAACAATATAATAATGTAAATTGGATACATGATTTTTGAGTTGTGCACCAAAAGACACAGACAAACAGTAAACATAAGAGAGCAATAGGATGCTAATCCTCCTCTTTCAAGAGATATTTTTTCATTTAAATATGATTTTAATTAATCTAATGAGATAACAGTACTCTTATGTTTAAGTCTACTGAAACAGGTTCATATTTGACTCCTAATCCATTTTCTATCAATATTAGTTGCCTAATATTTATAATTTTATCATTCCGATAACAACAGTTTATAAGGGATATAAATGATAATTACATCACAATTTCAAATTCGTCCGCTCCACGGCTGTACTCAACTCTTCCAAGCTCCTGAATACATGTTCCTGTGATGCATTGGACTGTTTTCTGAGTTTAGGGTTCACCAGCAGAGCATGCCAACCTGCCGCTCTGGCACCTTCATAGTCCTTCACCACGTCATCTCCTATGTGGAGAGCCTCAGACGGTGATACCATTGAAGTGCACTTGTCAATGGCACTCTTAAATATTCTCTTGTCAGGCTTGCTATATCCAGTCTCATATGAAGTAACAATGAAATTAAACTGTTTGTGTAAGCTGACATTCTCAAGTATGTCATTGAGGCGAGGATCAAAGTTTGATATAACTCCTACGGGTATACCCAGACTCGTAAATTGGTCTATCAGTTTGTGCCCTCCGTGAACGCATTGCCAACATTTGTCAGTTCTAAATTCTTCGATAAGCTTGTGAGCGATGACGGCCAAGTTGGCGTTGCTCGGGAGATGGTCTCTTAACGTCATACTGACTACTCGTCTCCACCAGTCCTCCCATTCTATCGAATGCTTTCCAAAATTAGGATGCTGTTCCCACATTTGCTTGAAACTTCTTTTGAACTTAGTCTTGATTTCATCTTCAGTGCCTTTAAACCCATGGTCTTGGGCTGCCATGGCGTAATATTGCCATACAGGTGCCTTGAACTTTAGCAGGGTATTTGTAACATCGAATGTAACTAACTTTATCTTTGCTAAACTCATGTTGTACCTTCACTTAGCTCAATATTCAGGGTATATTACAGATTTAAGATCTAATGTAAAATAGTTTCTTGATTAAATTTAGGTTAAAAGTAACATTTATTATTTTCATAATAATTATTGTCAATTTTTTTTCTTCATGTTTATTTTAATTTGATTTATAATTTCTATAATTTGACATTACTATACGATACGAGCACAGATTATGTAGTCACAGATAACTATATACAGTCGGAGATCGGTATGTATGTAGTATTGCCGTACTCACAGATCCCTTTATAGTTACTTTACTCTTTGTGTTTATTACAGTGATGTGTTCAGCTTCAGTGATGCGTTGCAAACAAAGACTTGAAACGTAGGCCCACAGAGTCGTGGGCACTATGTAGGTTGCTTTCCGTCCGAATTAGAACTATTCGCTCACAGCGCTCGTATCAATAGTTTGCGTTCCGATTTAGATACCATGATTAGGTTGTATTGCTGATTCTTATTAAGTAAAACCATATTTTTTACGGTCACGAATCATATTTTGGCAACCAACCGTTAACGTACAGTCACGGACTTTAATTGATGAGCCACCTTGTACTGTTCGTATTTTAGCCGTGTAATGCAATTCGGGTTTATTCGGTTCCTGACACGCAAAGTCATATGTCTTCGTATTAGAAGAAGAAAACTATATTTCATATCTTTACCGGTTGGCTAACCTGAGAGCCAGAACTACAAGCTTGACAGCAGAGTGACTACCCAAAGTCAATCAATTGCAGGTCTAGCAACAGTAACCTAGCAACGTTAAACTATCTTTATATATATATTTACTTTGTAAAGTATTATATTATTTTTAATTATTGTGAATGTGAAGATTATGTGGATCTTTCTTTTCTTTTTTATTATTTATTTTTTCTTAATTTTAATTAATCATAGTCTGGCAGTTTGAGTAATTTATGCGGCCTAACCAAATGTCCTTTCTTTGGTATTGTTCGTCAAATCGTTGAGCTCCTTAAATTCGGAGTTGAGCTGCACGATTACTGACAAATGCGTGCACTGACTGGACAGGTCCACTCAATCTGTGTGGTTCTTTCCTCAAAAGACCATTTCAGACACCAATCTACATGGTCTTCTCATAATCTGACCAAGATTATGTCTGGACTTTAAAAGAGACTGTGACCTCTGAGTTTGTTTCGGCCTTTCTTCTCAGAGTAGTCAGATAGGAAATGCCGACCTGATCTCGTTTTAAAAATGTGATTGACGTGTAAAAGTGTTTGTACAAACCTACTTACAGAAATAAATCATTTATCATTTATCGTTGCTAGGTTACTGTTTTGATAGTAACGTTAGCGTACGGAGAAATTCTCTGACATCGATATTTCAATTGTCACTGTTAAGTTAAGTTTTTAGAATTATTGAGTTAATGAGCTATGATTCAAAGGAGGTCCGTATCAAATAGATTGAATAAACTTAAATGCAACATTGTATTTATTTTTATCATTAAGAACTTATTAGTCAACCTCTATGGTTAAGACTATTCTATTTCCGATTAAAAGTAATTCATTTGTCATCTTGTTTACGAACATGCGATTTGAGTTCGTGTTTAATCGTGTTATCTCGTGAATGTAAGAAACTGCAAAATTGAAAAGTTTGAAGGTGGCTCATTTATTAAAGTCCGTGACTGTACCTCTATTTTGAGTAATGTGTCACAACTAAGTCACGTCACAAGCTCCAATCCGTCGACAGTCACTTAAAAAAAAAGAGTATTCTGTGGCCCGCTGGCCTGTCATTCACAGAGTACAAAATTGCTGTCATTGTCATTGAAAAAATTGTCTAAATAAAACAATAAACTCCGCTGGCTAGTTGCTTGGTGTAAATCATCAAATATTTCGAAATTTTCTTGAATAATTTGCGTAACCTTGTGATTTTTATCATATAACCATGGTATATGTTAAAGGAGGTACGTATTGAAATTGAGTTGCGACAGTCTCTAGCTTCCTATTTCTGTAATTTGTTGTTCTAGAATCCTGGATGTTGTAGGCCACGTCAGTCAGAATGTACCTAAATATTGTTGAGCAAGAACTTCAGGAAGTTCGGTTTTTATCTTCGATTAGCCTACTGCCCTCATTATGTGATACCAATTTATAAACAAATGAATGAATTAGGTCAACAAATGAAAAGATTGATTGAATAATTATGTAGTATTTGCTCACACAATTCATTTTGTCACCCTGGATAATAATTTAGTTAAGAACCAATATGAAATGCAAGTATATATTATGAAACATTGATTTCTGACTTCTGTTTTTATTCAGATGGCACTGTTGTGGAGCAGAGCCCATTCAGCGTGTTTGGGTGGTTCTGGGGCATCGTCAACTTTCTTTACTTATTGTGAGTATTAGTTTCTGTTTCAAATTGTCAAGGAGTCAGGGGTAAACCTAAAATATTCAGCATGTTTTACTGAGGGAGTTCAGACAAGCAACCATAGAGACCCAGCAATAGGTACTGATGATGCAATTACAGTCATGATTGATTGATCTCCCTAACCATTTTGATAAACTTGCTAATAGTAGCACCCCAACTGACCTTATTACAGTGACTTTAAACATCACAGTACAATAACTGTACGGGACTATTGTCACTGCTGGCATGCGGCAGTTCCATGCTCCATGTCCTTCCGCAGGATGCTATCTATGTCCTTACCAGTGGTTTAGGCGTGAAAAGGACATAATAATAACATACAGACTGACAGGGTTACTTTCGAATTTATAATATTTGTATGGATTTCGGAATATTTGTATAAAAGTAACAAGTAAAGCCCGAAGTCTGAATTTTTGTTTGGTTCATTGCAATAGACTCGCCCCCTATTACATGAGACTTAAACATAACTGGCGAAATGTGGGTGTACTGTAAGTACACCTCTGTCTTATCCTTCGGGGAAATACAGTTATGATGTTATGTTATGTTCTATAAAAGTTGCGTCAAGGTTTCCTTTATACAATTAAAGTATTTCTGCAATACATTTCAGGGGGCAGACGCTGATCAACCCGAACTTCAGCAAGCACGGAGATAAGTACACAAGAGACTTCAGGCCGCCAGGCAGTGGGTATGTGGCCTTACATCATCCTAGCCAGCAACAACTATGCAGGGTTATTGGTTATTCGTCACGATCCCGTAAAAGGGCCAAGCAAGAGTGAACAGGCATCTTATGGGATTGCTCGTTGAATTGATTTTGATGATTCCTATTTTGTTTGGTAGGTCATGCTTCAGAGGAAGTTGGGGGCAAAAAACGAACATTGACACCGTCTGCTCTCTGCAAGCAATACCCATGGGATCCTATCCTATCTCTGATAAAACCAGAGGGGCAACGTTCACATTCTAATCTGCCTTAATCTGTCAATAATACCTCAAATGTCCCAACATTTTTGACAAGTTATTCACATTGATTGTTGCTGAGATGAGATAGCAACTATATTTTGAACGTTTTTAATTACGGTAATTGGCCTTCAGGTCAAAACTCAAAACTTTTAGGCCAAAACAAAGAATGGTTATGTAATCCATTTGTTTCTATTTCCAGCCCTCCAAAGCCGCCATCGAGGAAGTTCGGAGGCTTCGGACCCTCAGGGTCTGGCCCTTCTGCCCCGCCTATGGGAGGCTGTGGCTGCGGATAAGGAAGTGCTCGCCTTATGTCACCAAGTATACTAAACTGTACTAAATATGGCTCGTAGGGTTACTCTAATATAACATTTTTCATCAAGGATGAGTCTTGGCATTCTTTCATCAGACGAACGGATTAAGTGACGGGATCCATGAGATATGCAACCGTAGCTTAACATTGGGCGATCAACCAGTGTACCTATGTAGCCACGAGGACTATGTATGTCGCCACGAGGACCCGTTACATTTTTTATATCGTCCCTTTAGGAGCAGCGTCGCCATCACGGTCTTTTAGAACCATGTCGCACTGCCTGTCGATTATGCATAATAAAATGTTTCCGATACTGTTATCTCACGACCTCTATCAAAATGTTTTAGAACTCATCCTTTATGAAAAATAATAGTGTGTAGTGTGCGAGCGGGATGCACAACCAGAATATCTCGTTAGGAAGAGAGAGATAAAATTAGGGACAGAAGGCTTTACACGGCAGTAGCCATGGTTTTGAACTTAAAAATTCAATGTGATAATATAATGCCACAGTTTATGCCTTGAATAGTATATAGTCATAAAGAAAACATTGTTATACCTTCAGTTAATGTGTTGAACTACTACTATCTATGGTAAAAATAGCGCTTTGCTCGCTCACTACACTCAAGACTTATCAATTAGCAATAAATATTCCATTTTCTGTTTTTCCTTATATAAATGAATTAGTGTTATTATTAATCAAAATACTAAATGACTCCGACAGTAAAGATTGCTGAGTCGTTGGTGTATTTTGTATCACTGTAATATGAAACTGTGTATTCAGACGCTTTAGTACCGCTTACTGCCTTCATGCTCTCCCATGTTGTCAATATTTTGCTATATCGCTCTATAACATCACTAAATGCATTCTGTTTACCATTTATGTTCATGTATAACAAAATTGCACGTAAGTACAGAAAATTTGTAAATTAAAACACAGTTTTAACTATTTAATAAGTTTATTATCAGATAATCTATCTTAAATAACGTCAAACAGATGTTTTAAAACTAAATAAATAATATTAACTAATTTTATATAAGTATTTTATTTCTTTTGTAAATGCTAGGCGTGTTCATGGCAATTAGTGTACAATGAGGAAAATAATTTTGTATGCACACAAATTAAAACATCTTACCAAGACTACAAGGCAAGTGTGTTTGTGTGTGGGATAACTAAAGAAACACACAAATGTAATATGTCTACATAACTATTTCTTCAACAGTAGCTACATGTTTAGGGCCTCTACAAAATGAACGACGTCTATTGCCAGGGCCACACATTGGACATAATTTGATCCAAGATGTAGCCTTGGAGCATTAGTTCCAATGTGTGTATCGGGTTGGACAGGATTGTACTGGTTTTTGCTTAACATTGGATTTGTTGCCAAGCCTGAACCGTTACCGGTAAACGTTATCCCATCATAGTGGAGTAAAGATAACTATTACGACAAAGTTAGCCTTCGGATACCAGTAGAAAGTTGACATAGGTATCCTACACTAAACTGATACTTGTGACCCTCTGCGTAGCATATTATTATGACACTTAAACAACTCTCGCCTTCTTTCCTGTGAGTAGGTATCAATGTTACTACTCAAAGCACTTAGTAGTAATTTTATATAAGTAAACACATCAAACCGATATTCTACTTATAATCGAATAATAATTGGACGGACAATGTTTACAGTCTACACACGATACATTAATATGCTGGGTACATTATTTATACAATATTGGTAAATTACAGTCTGGCATGGTTTTTCCTAATTAATACAACGGAAAAGCTAGATATATACACAATCAGGGAATGAAGAACCTCTAACTAACCCTGAATGGCCTGATTTTAGCGTATTTCCTAACCCTGCGTAGGCACAATACACTTTATAAAAATGAAATATTATCAAAATGACTATCTACGCTTGTGAATTCATTGTAGGTGTTGTATGAAATGCTGGCTGAATGGCTTGAAATATCAATATGTGAATCTGCTAAACTACGTGAGGTTGCTACCAATTGTCTAGCAAGGAACATATACTCATGTTGTCTACGTGCAGTCGCAATAATTAACAATTTTTATGCAAAAGTAAAAATTGCAGTACAAAGGTGTTCATAATGCCTTCGGCATCTAGTAACTGTGTAGCATTAAAGTTCTATAGAAAAGGGAAGTAAGCAGTTATGCAGCTGTCAGTTCATTGATGGCGCAAACACTCGTCTCAAAACTTTAATTTTATTTGTACTTGCCACTCTGTATACCACTCTTTCTATCTAGTTTAACTCGCGAATATTCCTAGATTATAATGCTAAACCCTGTGCGGTGTCTAATAGTCTAAAGAAGAGAACGTTATAGGCAGGACGGCCACGGGCTCCGACAATTTTGGCTTGTCGATGTAGATGCTCCAAGTGCGCTTGTCCAGGTCGAAGATTCCTGCAAATCGATTTGAAATCAATATTTTAATATTCTCAGTAGTAAAGCGGATATACTTGGTGACTTTCAGAAAGTGTGGTTGAATATATTGTAGGAATTAATCTTTCTTGGGTATGATAAAAATATATAAAAACTACGGCAAAAAGTCAACTGAAAAGGTTTAAAACAGACATCACAGACAGAAATATTAAAAATCCGGAGTCACACGTCGTGTTATACGTTATATATTGTATTAAAATCGAACAGATTACGTGCTGATCAGCTAATGAAAACCTTAACTATACTTAGAACCTTTTTAGCGTATACGATGCTCACGGCGATATAAAAAATGAAGCGTCAATGACGTATACATCAATTGGCAATCAAGAGAAGAAGTAACGAGTTGAATGTGAGGAAGCCCAAAAGTGGTAAAGGTTTCCGTACGTCCCCGAACAGGACAGACGACGGCGGGGTATGTGGCGGAGGCCTATGTCCACCAGAGGAATGAGATAGCCTTAGGAGATGATTGACTGCCGCATGCTTTTTACCTGCAGCTATAGTCATGATGACGTCATCGGGCTGGTCCTGGAACAGCCGGAAGTCTTTGTCGCTTGTGTCTGACAGGATCTCGGCGATGTCGGCGCGGCTGCGTGGCTTCGGGTACCCGTGGATCACCTTCAGACGCGCCACGCTGCTGTCGATGATGAGGCCCGTCACCTCTGTCACGTTTATTCGCTGGTATCTGGGGAAGGATCAGCTCTGTGAGAACGGTTGCTCGTTTTGCAAATTAATACAGACTTATGTCTGGGATTTCATAGCGTCTTGCCGTACACTGAGTCAAGATGGTTGCTATGGAAACGTATACACTGATGTGGTCCCCTCGAAATTAAACGCATAGGATCTGCATTCTCTGCAACGTTTATGTTGACGCCAGACATCAATGATATCGTTTAGTTAATTAAGGAGACCCAACCAAAATCTTTGCTTCTATTAGCAACAAATGCGACAACGTGGTTCCAAAAATAATAACTTAACACTCACTTATTGCAGTGTACCAAAGGGTCCTTATCATACTTCTGTACGTTGACCTGCGAGCGGTCTCCCTTGAGGTCGGGGGACACCTCTACGTTGTAGACCTGGCGGTCTCCCCAGCTATTGGTCCAGATCATGTTGACTGAGAAGCCGTTTCCAATGCCCAGGCCTTCGTCGCGCAGGATCTGCTCCACTTCCCCGAAGTTCTTGGCGGCAAGCATGGCTCGCGTGAGGAATGTCCGCGCTGGATGGTAAATTGGACGAGTTATTGAAACTGATTGTTGAGGTTCTGTCCTAATTAATTACGACTTAGCAGGGTATAGGCAGGGCAGTGTGAGACTGTCTTTTTCGTTTAAATAAAATTACTAGGTACAACTATGCAAAATTTATTCGAGATGGATAGATAAAACTAGTTAAGTACCTATTGTATATTTTTATTTATTTAGGTTTAGGTGCAAGGCGTTCCTTTTGAAAATCTTTTATTTTTCTCAAACATGCTTGGAAATTCAAGCATTATTTTGACAACCTTGTTCACCTATGGTCGAATACATGCGATTATGCGGCCGGCAATGTTAGTATGAAAATCCATAATTATCTATTGTGTTTAGCGGCAAATAAATTACTATGAAAACTCATAACTGTCGCCGCATTATTTAAAAATGGATCGAACTTTTTACTTCAACACTTTATGGCAACCAAGGAGGTAACTTATCAAAGATTTTATTTTTTCGATTTGGTTTGCAAATATTATAATCAAATGAACATAATTGGCGCGTGAAAAATTATCGTTGTTCGTCATTGAATTAATCAATTTATAATTAATTTAAGTACGGTGATGCCTGCGGATAATTGGGTTAGGTACTCATATTTAATTGGTTGTATAGTAGCATTATACTCTAGGTACTGTTTGTTTTGTTTTGTTATCTATCTATGTACAATTCATTTAACCTCACTTGATTTCCGTAGGTACGTCTTTTGACGGGGTGACTACTGAAAATCAGGGCTGTGCTGTGGGTCCGCATTACCCCAGCATCATGCTGAGTGGAAGCCTTCTTCTCACAGTCATGACGTGACAGTAGCTGCCGACTATTTTTATTTTATACTCGTTATATTAGATCTATTGTGTTTTATTTAATTTTTCTGGTACTCGAGTCGATTATCTTTTTCCATGCACGTGTTTCTGTGATATAGATATAGATAAATAGATATAGATAAACTTATTTTTCTTGAGAAAAGTACCTACGACCTATACAAGCCTTGGCCGCAACCAGGCATTGATGGGACTCACGTATGTGTGCCTCGGCCCACATTTTCCCGGCCGTCCACCAATGTCCTAGTTGTAGGCCGCGACAACACTGTACTATAGTTTACTTATTTCTTTATTGTGCCTTTGCTGGTAACGGCTTATTAAATTAAATGAACCATGTTCAAAAGTTGCGATTTTCGATCCGACATGATTACTCACGTGTGTTGCCATGCTTCAGAATCAGGGGGCTAAGGGTGTTGATGGAGAAGACCAGGCCGTTCTCGTTGTAGCCCATGGTGTACCCTGGCATCTGACCCGCATAGCAGAGCGACGCGAACCTCTCCTCTACTGCCTGGTGAAGAGTTCCGTCGGAGTAGTTAAATAGTTCGGTGAGGAATGATTCAACTATAAGATGGCCGTACATAAGGGTAGGGGACCAAAGAGACGATGGATGGATTCTGTCAAAGATGATAAGGCTAGAAAGGGGGTGAGTAATGAGAAGATGACTAATAGAGATGTATGAACGAAGACCTGCTGCGCCGGCCATAAATTAATTGGGATATGGACAGGAGGACCATAAGGTGGTAATAAGATGTGGCAGGACGTAAGTAAATAAGGTGCTGTAGGTACAAGTTCATTGATTAGCAGTTGTATATAATATACTCACTCCAGCCTCTCTATCTTCTGGGGATGGTATGATATGTGCGGACATGATGTAGAAATGGTTCAGGGTCTCGTGGAACGCATCTTCAGTGTGACCCAGTAATGTCTGATAACAAAAAAAAATGTTAAAAGTAGGTGGCTTGTGGAATGTATAAAATTAAATAGCTACAGTGTGCAGTGTTTGTAATCCTATAGCAGATGCGGAACGAAACTCTGAAGGTATTTAACTCTTTCATTCCGCTACTGACTTTACAGAAAACTTCCGCCTCGGATATGTATTATTAAGAAAGGTCTTACCGCTTGTGGGTTTTTAATGGCTATGGAGCTGCAACCGCCGGTGTCGTTGCGCGGGATGTGGTTGTCGTTCACGTTGCCGATGAGGTCGTCCATCTGCAGCAGGAACAGCTGCGAGACCGAACAAATGATGATCAAGCCTTTCTTCCTTCCTAGCCTCAGGCATCTTAGGATCCGGAGTGAGGAACCCTCACACAACGTGTAAATGTAATGAAAAGATGTTTATTTGTGTAAGTATCTAATCTTTTAAAACACTTTTACACGTAAATTTTTTGGTCAATATTTTAAAATATAATTATTAAGTAATACCTATCTATACTAATATTATAAAGCTGAAGAATTTGTTTGTTTGTTTGTTTGAACGCGCTAATCTCAGGAACTACTGGTTGGAATTGAAAAATTCTTTTTGTGTTGGATAGTCCATTTATCGAGAAAGGCTATAGGCTATATAACATCACGCTACGACCAATAGGAGCGGAGCAGAAATGAAAAATGTTGCAAAATCGGGAAAAATTATTCCTTTTTGAGAGCTTCTGTTGCGTGCGCTGCGTAACCGGTTTAAGTTACGCAAATATCATGTATGATGGAATTGTTCCTCTTTAAAAGTTCTAAAAAAAAGTCCGCGACACCATATGTCTATCTTTTAAGATTGACTAACTACACCCCTTTGCAAAAAAAAAACGGG
The DNA here is from genome assembly GCA_947363905.1 of Lithophane semibrunnea. NCBI lineage: Eukaryota > Metazoa > Arthropoda > Insecta > Lepidoptera > Noctuidae > Lithophane > Lithophane semibrunnea. The sequence goes on along the minus strand of OX376186.1, from coordinate 1,053,631 downwards.
CGGTTTTGATTTTTGAACATTATTGGTAATCATTTAGTTGTAAAGAGGTTTTAATAGCCAAACTATATTACTGGCACTTAATAAAGAGTCTGGGTAAGAAAAATAGTTAATTCCAAATTCGAAACTTTTGTTTAAAAACAATAATCATACCGTTTTCCGTTTGTGACTTTTACTAACATTTTGCAGGTTTGCGGTTAGAAGGTTATCCTGGCAACTAAACCTAACTTCTCGTTATTTTTAGTAGAATAATTTATGTTTTTCGCATAATCCAGCCTTTTTGTGACTTAAAAGTGATATCTTTGTGTTGATTGTAATGGCAGAAAAAGCAATAAGAGCTAGTAAAATTGTAGCGCTGCTAGAAGAGGGGTGTAGCCAAAAAACTATATTCTTATTGATTATAACAAATTACTAGTCATTTTATGCTAATGACATAGTAAAAATATTAATATTATCCATACAAAAGCCAATGACTGTTAAGGTGCCCGTTTTTTTTGTAAAGGGGTGTGTTTTTATGGTAATCAAATTTATTCGAAAATAATGCATTATTTGGGAAGCAGTTTTATCAACATAATAGGTATTAATATTTATAATAATAAATAAATAAAAATAAAAACTTTTTATTTCAGATTTTTTTAAATCCATAGAGTGTTAGTTAGTACATTAAAACTTATGAAACTAGTGTTAGTAGTTAAAATAGAAACATTAAAATTAAGTACTTAATTCCTAATATGGGTATTAACCCAGTGCTGGACGTAACGCGTGTCTAGCCTATCCGCAATGACAGACAGGATGCTGTTGGTGCTGGCGCGCAGCCTGCCGAGCGCCGCAGCGCATCGCTTGCGGAGCACGGCGTGGAAGCCATCAACGTGAGCGTCCGCGAACATGCCCGACGCACTGCACCAGCGCGGCAGCCCCAACAGCGCCCTGAACGCATTGTTATATTGGACGCGCAGTGCGCTGAATGATTTTTGCGTATAATGAGCCCACAGGGAGCACGTGTATAATGCTGAACAGTGCGCTCTGAACAATGTTATTTTCACTTGAGCATTACAACGTTTAAATCTGTGGGCTATCATATTAGCTCTGATCGACAGCGCCCTGCGCTCCCTGTCCATGTCCTCATCGTCGCGTAGGCGATCGGTGACTATGTGCCCAAGATATTTAAAACAGGAAACAACTTTCATGGGTGTTCTATTCAAAGTCACGGGAGGAACTTGATCTGGTGACTTGGTACCTGCTTTAAATACCATGAGCTCACTTTTTGTGACATTATATTTTAGGCCATGACTTGCCGCGTACGTCTCACACACATTAACTAACTTCCTAAGTCCACCGATCGTTGGGCTCAGCAGCACCATGTCGTCTGCATAACTCAGATTATTTACGTAGCAGCAAAATACTTTTTAATTCATTCGAATCGGACCTTTAATTTCGAAGTAATCATGAATATAAAAATGCAATACGCGAACCGTTCGACGCCGGCGCGACGTTCCCTATGTTCGCGAGGAGAGGATGGGCACACGGGTAGACCATGAACTGAAATAGGGAGGATACGTTTTATCCCTATATTCCCACGGGATCGAGACCTACGCGGGCGAAACCGCGGGGCACAGCTGGTTTAAATTATAATTATCAACATTTGAAAATAAATAATTATAATTATTCATATTTCTTGCTATATAGGGAAGAAATAATATTTTAAAATATTGACTGTTTAGCGATATAGTGTCTCCTTCTCCAGGTGTTGGTCGAAACATGCTATCAAACAATTTGGCAAAGCTTTGCCATATTAATCAAGGGTTTATGCGTTTAGGTTACCATAAATGGATACCGTAAAGGTGAGATCATGTGTATATTCGTGTACTTTGACCGGTTCAATGAACGGTTGCCAAAACCACATAATGATTATTATTTTAGCCTTATCACTGCGTTTTGAAATGAATACTGCAAGAGGTATAAGAATCAAGGACCGTAACCGGTATCATCAATACGGGTATTATTTCAGTTACAACATTCATATTTTTTACAGGTATTTTTTAAGGTTACTGCAACCATTATTAGTACCGGTTACTGAAATAAAAATTACCTCTATCTTACACGTGCTATGAGCATTAGTCACAGGGCGCGCATCGCTTGTGTGTGTGTAACCGGTATTAAAACGGTAACCTAAATAGGGTATCATGTTTCTTCTTTTTGGGCAACATAAGCAGATATCGTTAGTCGTAGAGTAACCAAAATTCTTCAATACCGTAATTTATAAAGGTCCCTGATGAGAATAGTCGTGTCTAGATCGTATGGACCACAGATATTATAATACTACGTACAGATACCCAATCCCATACAAAGAAATGACACCACCATAGGTCTGGCTATTGAGCTGGCTATTTTTCATCCTCCATTTTTTTAACAGATGGCAGCATCAGCGACTCACTAATTGCCAGACACTGTAGTTTTACAACGCCATCTAGGAGTCTTGCCTACATATTACGCAAGAGTCCTAGATGTTTTTCTTCCTTTTTTACGTTTTTTCTTCCTAGGTGTTCAATTTTTATATTTCTAGGTAAAGTACTAGATAAAAAAAGGTTATTTGATTTTCCTTAATGAAACGACAAACGCAAGTTCAAAGTGACCCTGTCATCACTTGAGTATAACGCCATCTATTGCATAGAGCTCTCGACGAAATGATTAACAGATGGCTACTTTATCATTCTAAGGGTTCGAATTGAATTAAACGGCTTAATTTAAGTTTTTTGTTGAAAATACGAGATTTATGAGTGTAAATACATAAATCAGCATTAAAAAAAGATGTTTTGATTTTTACTAATATTACCTCAGCCAAAATTTGCCGTATAACGCTTTTTAGTGATTGTTAGTTTCATAAATTGTTACTTATGCTGCCATCTATGATATTTTTTCAAGACTAATTATAATTTGTTCGAGTTGACACCCCATGGTATGGACTATCCTGTTAGTATATATTTTTTTAAACCTCCCGGTTGCATGGCCTATGTATACCTGATAGAAAGGCACGTTAGCACCATCTGCGACTCCTTGTATCTCCTTGACGTAGTAGGGGAACTTCTTCTTCATGTTAGCGAGGGTCTTGTCGTACGCACTCCTGCCGATGTCCGTCTTGTACTCCTTCTCGAAGTCCCGCAGGTTCTCATACGTGGCTAAGAAGCTCTTGATCACTGATGAGAAGGTGCGGCCCTGGGAATATCAAGGTCTTGTTTAAACCTATTAGCTTCAATTGACAACTCACCTACCTACTAAAAACGTGTATGTGAAAAAAAAGTTCCTTTTTGAGCCGTTCCTTGTAAAAACTAGAAAAGTAACAATTCGTAGTTAAACCCAGGTTTCGAAAGATCCCGTCTCTAGCGTCAGTGAGTTGTTTTGATGGGTTTAACGAAAATACACACAGCATGAGATTAAACAGCAGATTAATCTTATAGAAACTATTAACTAATCTGAGCTTACCCTGGGGTAAGCTCAGATTCGTTAAGTTAATACTTACGACATCGAATCCGACATCGTAGTGGTTTCCTTGGACGAAGATGACGGGCACTGCCGCTCGTCTGCCCAGCTGCTTCTCGCACGAGACCCCTGGAACGAGAAACGTCTGGTAAGTAAGTACTTACATACGTTCGATAGCAGATACAAACAGCACAGAACTGGTCGTTTTAGGAGTAGCTTTTGGCAGAGCTTTGTCCAGTTCTTCACAACTTCAGGCTTCAGGTAGTACTGCTACCTACTGAGTATGTGTAGGTAGTGAGTGTCGCTACACATCGCGTCTTTATTTAAGTATAATAAATATAAATAATTAAACACATGCTATCTATGAGTGAATACTTTAGTGGAAGAGGTATGTAGATATATGGAAATATTATATTACAACCGACCCAATAAAAAAAAAATCAATTGCTTGTAGAAGACAAAGCCAGTTCTTGCGAAAAAAATGTGGTTTATCATTAAGGCTTATCGTGCAATTAAAGACCGTGACCTTTAACCTATGTTTTACAAATAAATAATTCTTATTCTTATTCTTAAAGCTTATTAAACCAAAATAATGTGATATTTAGGTAAGTATAGGTACCATCACGCTTACAAATGGTAGGCGGTATTACCTATATTATGTAGCAAGGTTATTATCTCAGATTCTTATTAATAACTTACTTAAGGGCGGGTAGGAAGCAAAATTGCCTGTCTTCAATTTGATTTTTCATGAAATTGATAAGACTTAGGTGTAAAATAAAAATAGTATGAGTAACTACATGATATTTCCAAACTTTTTGTGGAACAGAAACACAAAATATTAAATTTTTCTCGATAAAAACATATCACGAAGTTACCTCTAATTTTCACGTATTTTCGATTTGTACTTAAAATGCTAATGCCTATTATGATAAAAATTAGATGATTATATGTATTAAAACAAGGCAAAAAAAATTGTGTAGGCTTTTTTTTTTATTCCTTTTATTTTTGGTTTTATTACGAATGAAAGCTTGTAGGACTTACGACGTTCTTAGTTCGTGGAAGAAGCCATCTTCCGTCGCACATTACGGGAACTTCAAGCATATTTTTGTTTCACAAATCAGTCGGCGTCGCTCTGTTGAGACGAGAGGACTACGCTCAAATTTTTAGCTGCGCTGAGATATTATTTATTTTCGTAAATAATATTTTCGTAATTTATCACATTCCACAAAAGAAACTGAGACATAGAAAACATGAAAAAAACACTAAAACCAAGTCCAAAACGAATATTACAAGTGTTATTGATTGATAAATAAATAAATACCGAGTCTAAATAAACATATAAAATTCAATGTTGATATTTGAAAACTCAAGATGACATACATTTTATTTGACAGATTTTTGACTGGTATAGTAGCACGGAGTATAGAAAGAAGTAGGTAAAACTAGCGCCATTGCTCTGTATTGCGGTGAATTTTCTTGCGGAGAAAATTTACAATATAGTCAACGAGCCCATTCCACGTTCATTTGAAAGTTCGCACTGGAGATTAAATCTTATTGCGATATACTCAGGATCCAAATTCGTTTACTCTCACTTTTTTTGACAAACTTCTTGTAAGGTGACCCTTAGACGAACAATTGGAGCGACTGACCGCCCCTAAATAAAACTTGTTTAGAATAATACCTTTATTCTTCGGTTATTGGTATAACGGACGAACTCGAACAGATTCCGTATGACTCCGGATTTTTAATTTGTCTGTCCGTGATGTCTTGTTTATATCTCTTTAGTTGACTTTTTTGTCGTAGTTGGGTTTTAGTTTTTACCTGACTACGGCGAAGCAAAAAGGAGGGTTATAATTTTGACCGGTTTCTATGTATTTATCTATGTCTGTTCCCACATATTATCTTCTAAAAGACTCATCACAATTTGACAAATGAGGTATCGTTGGAAGCTTCTTGATCGTCCGCTGGTCATAGGCTATATGAAGACACATTAAATTGAAAATGGCGCCCTCTAGGTGACATATCATGAACAACAAAAAATATTTTTTAATCATACCATGTTGGGTATCAAATGAAAGGTTTTAATTAGCACATTTCAAAAATATATATTATAACCCCAAAAAAAACCGCGACAATCAAGACGTATATTGCCATATGTTTATGTTAAAGCGTGGGATGATAACTGCCGCTTCACGCGCCGCCGCACCGTAAACAGAAAAAACGTCAGACGCGCCGCGTGACGCCACACTGCACGCGACGCGCCACGCCCCGCGTCTCCGTAAATGAGGCCTAAAGTTATAATGCAACTTGGCATGTTTTCAAAGCTACAATTTCAACAGTTACAAAGAGGGACCATACTAAACTTTCTACTAAGGGACTAGTTATAACAAGCGCCCGAGACGCGCATTTTGTACGCTGCGTTTCGGGCGCTCAATAAAATTGTATGAATTCCTATGTAACGAATTATATCAAGCGCTGCAGTCTAAGCGAGCGCCCATGCCGGGCGCCGTTAGGCCTGCACATGTCGCAACTTGCCACTCTCAACTTGCATCTCCGTTGTGCGATTTACAAATAAGACTGGGAGAAGGTATGCCGCGGACATTGCTGCTACGTGCGCCGCCGTGATGAAACGCCGCGTGTGACGCGGCTATGCCATTCGCGGGCTCCGCCGCAAAAAACGCTCCATTTCAAACAAATGCGTGTAAAATCGCGTCTCCATAAACGCACTCATACAACGCCATATGTTTGAATTCAGTGCGAGCCGCGCCGCCCAAAGCCACGCGCGACTTCTCGCGTCTCCGTAAATGAAGCCTAACCGTGCCCTTGACGCTTGGACGCGAGTTCCTTTTTCACTATTTTTCCTTGTCATTTTCTCCGCATTAGTAATAAACTTAAAAGAAACACGGTTCAAAAGTTACAACAAAATGTGGAAATCTTGTTGCGTTTGTCGAGCGTCCAAAACGCGCCGGGCGCGCGCCCAAAACACAGCGCCGGAACTGAGCGCGTACCTCGGGCCTTTGTTATAATTAGTCCCTTTGGTACTTTGGCACCCATTTACATAGATGAATAGATGTCAATTCTTTTAGTGGTGAAGCCGACAATCCTACATTTATTTCTTTTGTACAGAACTCGGCCTCTTTTTCACATGTTTCAAATGTTTTCGAAGGGGATTGTTCGCGTTTGGCGCAGGAAAGGTTTTCATGACACATGCCATATTCGTTGCACAATACAGTGCAAAATTCATTATACGAATATTATTTTTTACTTGGGTATCACTTTGCACGATCCTCCAAAGAGAGAAATCCACGATATAGCATTATATTTATTACTTGGTAACACAGTTTTCCACAAAGACGTCATTAGGTACAAATTGTACAAGGTCCTAAATAAAATTTGGTAACATTTAAATTTGAACTTTTTCACGTCAACATTGAGTTTCTAGTTCCAAAATATGAACATGATCTATAGAACTGAATTCAAGCTTAGCGTATCGTATAAGCAAAATAAACTACAGAAGATTGAAATTCGAAATCTATAAACACCAGACGAAAAGTTTCTGCTGGCGGGAAGGCATTGTGTTTTGTTTTCGTCGTGTTTAATGAGAGGGGTAGGTAAGGGTTGCGCGGGTGAAATATGATTTTTTGCTGTCAAACTACTCCCCCTTAAGTATTTGTAACTTACTTGAATTCATTGTGCAAGGTTGTTAAGTATATTAATTTGGCAAATTAATATCTATGTATTTTTATTGCGCTTCTTTCATAAACCCGACTTATAGGGTACCTACCTACGGTAAAGGAAGAACGCTTAGAGGATGAGAGGTCGCTGCACCTACAATAATTAGCTGGTTCAATCAAACTACCAGTACTCTCGAGATAGGTAGTTAGTAATCGTATGTATTACATTGGCCTGAGGATTATGGGGAGACCACTACTGAGCTGTGTGAACACCACCGTACCTGTGCCCGTAGATCTATGCCTGTGCCTGAGTGTCTTGACATTATGTATTGTCAATGTGAACCTAGACTAAAACTATTCAAAACTATTCAAGGAGAGGAACTTGCATTTCCGGTGACGTTTGACGTCACGAGGTAGGTCACGATAAAAGCCCACTATTTCGCCTTTCATAATTATAATACCGTCGTGTCTAGATCTTAGGATTGATAATTTCTGTACATTTTAAGTTAGTAGGTACCTACCACATTTTTTCCACCAACGCGCAACGTTGCTAAACTAACAAACATTTTTTTCTTTTTTAATTTAAAAGTTTTTTTTTTGGTACAGAAACAAATTGCCACAATTAATTAAATTAATTACATAGCTGCAAAAGTTAAAAACTGTCGCAGCCATCAACGCACATCTCAAGGAAAAAACATATTGTTCCAGCACAGCGTGGTACAGCTATGGTTATAGGTAGTTTAGCTGATATGATTGGTATGATCAAACTCGTAAACATGCAAAAAGAAAATTAAGATAAAAGATAAAAGCTATGCAAACTTTGTATGTTAATATTACCGGCTTATTCCGATCGGATCCCACAATGGTAGGCAGACTAAAAGGTGACTAAAAGTGGTTTAATACTCTTTGATGGTAGGTGTGGTGGAGTGTGGAGTGGTTAGTGAGGGTGAGCTTGAGTGAGCGTGTTTCTGAGTGAGGATATTTAAGAGAGAATGTGTAAGTCTAGATAAGTTGCTAAGAAGCTTGGACTAGATAAGTTTTAAGTGTTAAGTATCCACATTTTTTTCAGTGGCATCATATGAAAGAGATTTCAACCAGTCGGTCAACTTTACTCTCAGGACATTACGTGGTAAGCGGTAAATTTTATTTTTATTTTCTTTTATTATATTTATTTAATGAAATAATGCATATTTACAATATTAAGCCTTATACTAAAGTGGTAGGTATATAATAATGGTTCGACCTGAACTAGGATAAACCTGTATCTCAGTTGTCAGAAGTGCAAAATTACATTAAAATTTTCTAAAATTGATGGTACTCATAAATAGTGAGTAATTTAACAGACTAATGATAGGACAAAACTTAATTAAAAATAATATTTAACTTAAAACAACCAGTAACTTTTCTGTGTCATCATAAGACAAATTTTGTAACCAAGTTGTAATAACATTTTTGCATTGTACCGTTTTTAATGCAGACATAGACAAAATTGCGTTTACTTTATTGTACAAAAATGGGCCTAAAAATATAAAAAATCTATACATAAACGAATGCCTTAATCTATAATTATCCATACAGATGTCTTTACGTCTTTTATCAGTGACAACTCTACCGTTCGGCAATGGTGCTTTAATAAAGTATTCATAATGAATAACTGCCGCACTGTCAGAACATTGCAAGATTTATATAAAAGTTGGGTCGGGAACAGGATAGGCCGGAATGTGGATACTTTCAGTACAGCTCTTTGCGCGCGCTCCAGTTTTAGCCGCTCCTCCCCATGAAGTAATACAATATGTAATTATCGATTGACACAAAGCATAATATACCTGTTTTATCACCTTAGAGTCAGCAAAAGGCCTAATTTTCTTGAATATGAACAATTCAATGAAATGTCGATGCTCTTATTTACTTTATTGCAGATCTTGGGGCTGATGGATCTGAAGTGTCTTCTCGCCACTGCTGCTTTATAGGGCATAATTTTACAGACTCTGAGGGAGAGGCGTTTCGCAGTACTGTAGGTTGGGTCGAAGGGTACGAGCATGTGTTGTCTGAGTACTGTCTGTAGTACGAAGAGCTGACTAACCGTGACAACTTTACAAAGTGAGTAAAGCTCAAATATCGGATAACGGACTGGTTTTTTTTATAGGACCTTTAGGACTGCCCTCTGCGGCCTTTCTAGTCGCAGCATGGTTGTTTTGTGGGCACCACCCCACGTGGTCACGCAACACCCAAGGACTGATTGAGCGAGAACAAGGCAGACAGTTATCAGGCATTTGAAGTCGGAAACTGCCCTAACTTATAAAAAAATGTAAATTAATTTTCGCTCTCGTGACACCGTAGGATTGATTTGCTTTTTCCATTTTAAATGGTTGTCAATGATTACTCCGAGATATCGTATGCTATCGGTTGAACAATGGGGGTACAGTTACAAGTGGAATGGTTGGTGAGTGTACACTCGTGAGCTTTAATTTCGAAGGAACTTGGGGGCTGGCTCAAAATGCCGGGGGTAAAGAGAAAAAACTTCGTCTTGCTGATGTTAAGCGTCAGGAGGTTTGTATTCAACCATTTCATGACCTTTCTGAGAGCCATCTCCGCTTTACCGTAAGTGTCCGACCAATCGTTGCCGTGAATTATGAGAGCTGTATCAGCGGCTTAATATGTGACGATTTTAGAGTTAGGGGAAGATAATTGGCACAGTTCGTTCACGTAGATGAGGAAGAGAGTTGGTCCAAGAACGCTTCCCTGAGGGACACCAAAAGTAACTTTCTCTTCTTTGCTAGTGTAACTTTATATTTAAACTTCCTGGATGATTCCAATGCTTTCGAGCTTGGATAGCAACTTGGGGAGCTGTAATGAAAACATCTGTGTACCTAATCAATCTGCCAAACCTTTATCCAACTATGTTGGGGTCGGCTTCTAGTCTAGCCGAATGCAGCTGAGTACCAGTATTTTACATGGAGCGAGTGCCTATCTGACCTGTGCAACCCAGTAACTGATGATGCTTAATTGATTGATTGAAAGTCCAACCTGTGCAGTTGAGAGTGCTTCTTCAGACTTGTAATTTTGTATTAGGCACTACGCAACATTTGTTTCCAAGCAAAATGAAAACGCAAGGGATGTCGATTGCTACAAATGACACAGATGCATAGAAATAAATTACATTAAGTACCTATTTATTGATTAGAAACATGAAATCGCAAAAGCCAGGGCGGTAAAAAAGCAAAGCACTTAAAAAATTAAAATCGCAGTGGCAGTTGTTAGTAAAAAAAAAGTTGAATAACAGGATAGGTTAGCGATTGGGTGAAAATACAATCATTACAGTAGTAGATATGCTGTAGGCAAGCCTCATACATATGGATTAAAAATATGTTAAATGTTTAACGATTTTTTTATTTATTCATCTGGACGGCTGCAATAGGCCAGGTTGGTTTGGTCTCTCAATCTCAAAATAAGATCTTGTTCTTGATCTTGTAAGAATATTGTTTTTTTAAATTACTTATAAATAGCATCCTGAGTCGGGAGGTTAAGCTGCTATTGTGACCTTACTAAGAGAATGCAAGAGCGACCGAAGCAATCTAGAAAATTGGAGCATCCTGACCTGACTAACTCGGATATATTAATTATTATTATTATTTACTTTATTTTCAGGCAACTAAGGCCCATAGATAAAATACAAAAAATAATCTTACAAAATAATAAACTAATACATAATAAAAACAACACTACAAAACCTATTTACTACGTATGGACAGCGACTCATTGCGCTGAGTCGTGCGTATTCAGCTCATTGTCATTTTTTATAAGAACAATAGATAAAGCAAGAGCGCGCGAAGCGATCTCGAAAATTGGAGCACCCTGACTCGGATATGTTAGATTTTCTGTGTGATTTTATTCAATGAGTGCAAGAGCCTGTGAATAGCACAGACTGCGCCTGTAGGTTGCTGTTTTTTCAAACCATAAACAAATTATGATAATTTTATTATATTTATTAGATATTCTCTCAGTCCTCTAGATATGCCAATGATCAGCTCTCATAATCATTAAGATTATGAGGTTATGGATAATATTTTACGAATTTTTGCTTACACACGTGATCTTCTTTAGATTGGTATCAATATGGCTGATACAGCGTTAGCAACGCACCTGATCCACAGGTATATCCATTTGTTTACATTTTCATGATATACTTTTGGAACCCACCATAACTAGACAGTAGACAGGCTGATCTAGAGCTAAATACCTAATCTACGAGTTGTTTAGCGCATTATAGACGAAGGTAATTGCAGGCATGTATTTTATAATCCTTAAGTAGGTAGATATTTATAACTAAACTAACACAGAATTACTGTTTTTAGTGTTGTATATTTATTTTAGGCAAATGAAATAAATGCTGATAAAATCTGCATACATTTAAAAAAAATGCAAAATCAATATTGGCATTCACACATTTTTGCCTTAAGCCGAATATGACGTCAAAGCATGCTAATTTGATATTTTAAATTATTTAAATGAGTTCAACATACACTATTATTCTATAAATATCTCATTGTCAAGGACATCGCGCGGACGACGTTATGGAGAGATCTTGTGCATCTTAATGAATCTGAAAAGGATTATTTACGAAATACCTACTCATTATGTACTGTTGATTATAATTATTAAGTTTATCTATTAAAGGCTCTTTACGAACAGGCGCGACGCGAAAGCGCGACGCGAATTTAACAAAAAAAAATCTTAATAAACTTCACGGCGAACAATGTGGCGGCGTCGTGTCGCGCGACAATTCGCGCCAGTATGTAAGAGCCTTAATACGATGTCGTAGTTTACAACCTTCGATCTTTTCATTTATCAAGAATCCAAGGTTTAGAATAGGTTATACTTCCCGTGTTAATGCGAAATATAGTTTTAGAAAATTCTAAACAAAATGCTACCAATGGACTAGTTTACTACGTGTTGCTGATTCCGATTCAGCAATACCTACGATTGATTCCTTTACTGAAAGTCGAAGTGCGTAAGATCTCGGGAATTAGAAGCAGTCTTAGATGATACATAATATACGAGCCTAGAGCTACTTACTTACTATTGACTGGAAAACAATTAAATGAATGAATAAATCGTATAATCCATACTAATATTTTAAATTCGAAAGTAACTCTGTCTGTCTGTCTGTTTGTATGTTACCTATTCATGTCTGAACCACTGAACGGCTACATTTTATACGCGGGCGAAAACGCGGTCGGAAGCTAGTGTACCATAAAGTATTTTGTATGATAATGACTTTGGTGCAGGTCAGGAAGGGTCACAAATGAAATCTATGAATGTCGCTTACGTAAGTGTTTCTATTTTAGCCCATTTTTAGGGTTCCGTAGTCAAAAAGGAACCCGTATACTTTCGCCATGTCTGTCTGTCTGTCTACTAAGAGTATTAGAAAGCTGTAATTAGGCATGAGTATATTTTTTTTTCTCGTCTATCCCATGGTGTGCTGTCGTTGAAAAGATCGTTCAAAAATATGATGGTTTGTGACAACCATTTTTGGATTTAGGAATCCGATTGCGAATTATTAAGCTTTAAAGTGCTAATTTGTGATAGGGTCAAGTGGCCCCCTCATGCCAGATAAATGGTTGGTTTTGGATATGTGAAAAAAATCACAACAGTTATACAGGGTGATATGGTTAACACCGTTATCCTTGAAACTAGTGGTTTGGTGTCATTTATAGAACGTAAAATCAATGGAAACTCACGACATATTTTTTTTAAATTACATTTTACCACTACAGTATTTCACCATTTCACCTATGCGCTAGGGCAACGAACATGCGTCTCAACACGGGTGGGGAGCGCGGGACGTGACCTGACCGGCCGCGAGTGCGACCCCTCCTTCAGTCAGTCAGCTGTTTCGCTAGCGAGCACGGTGTCGGGTAGAAACTTTTTAAAATCTTTTAATGAAAATAACGTTTTTTTTTGTTGTTACTCCGTCATTTATTTTTATATTTAAGTCAACTACCTATGGTTTGAGTGACAACGGTGTTTACCGTTACACCCTGTATATGTTACCGGCCAAATCTGATTTTAGGATGAACTAGTTTCGCCTAGGCCAAACCAGTTCTCCATACACGCGATTGGACAAACCATAGCCCAAGCTAAATTCGTTCATTCTGTTACCGATAGGATAAACCAGTTTAGCCTAGGTCGAATCGGTTTATCCTGGTTAGAATTGACATGCTTTAGGATAAACTGGTAGTAGCGTCGTAGTCTGAACTCATTTTGCCTAGTCGGAAATAATGTCTCTGCTTGTACCAACGGAGAATCCCCGAATCATAAAAAATAATAGATGTGAAATCACTGATTAGTTAATAAATAACTTTAATCAATCAAACTGACTATATTATTTATATTCCTTTATTCAGTTTACCCTGAAAAGCTTATAGAAGATACAAACTAGGTGAAATTAGTTCAGACTTAGGACGTACCAGTTTATCCTAAAGCATGTAAATTCTAACTAGGATAAACCGATTCGACCGAGGCTAAACTGGTTTATCCTATCGGTAATCTAATCGGTATTCTCCCATACTTTCCGTATGGGAGAACAAGTTTTTCAACAACAATGTTTAGTTTTTTCTTGGTATAAATTCATACGACTACGGAACCCTTCATTTTGCGTGGTTCGACACGGACTTGGCCAGTTTTTATCGGTTATAAATGGCGCAACAAGACCTCACTCTGTTTCGTCATATTTACTACTAGAAGGAGAAAAATGTTGGATGAGTAAATAGTTTAATTAAAAACATTTAGTTAATGGACATTTGTGTTTTGTTTACTTTATGATTAGAAAAGTCCACCACACTAACGTTTAAAACTACAATAAAACAGTAGTAAGTAGGTACAAATCGGAACACATATGCTTTAGCTAATTTTTCATTCCGCTGAAGTGAATAGAAAATGGCATAAAGTCTCTCACACAAGTGCGGAAACCAAACCGTAAACATAGAAACGCGTCGGTGGGGGAAAGGCTTAAAAGTCATCTGTTAGTTGATTATCATGCCTCGCACGTTTACCAACAATGCGTAGTAAAGACACGATAAAGATAAATAGGTAAATATCGTCTGTCATGGCGCCATGATCTGTCGATGTCGGTTTAAAAGTTTCTTTAATTCCGATAAAATGGGATCCCGTCTACGCGTTTGTGTGAAAATCTCAGTTCTTGAATTTTTTAGGAGTATGTGAGGGTTCTAATACTAAGTGGCATTTTGCCATTTTTGAAACACTTTGAAAGTCACTCGATGAAGTACGAGGTACAGAGTAACAATCTTTCATTCTGTATATTTAATGAGTGTGTTTGTCATTTATTAGTACCTACAATCCGCTAACCTACTGAACCGGTTTTGATAAAATTTGGCAGGCCGTGTTGTGCGGTAGGTACCTACTTGGGAAAGATAATGTTGTTGGACACTTTTCATGGCGGTACCTACACATTATCATGACACACAGTCGAATCTTTGGGGCGCAGCAGCTAGTTTATGAGTAGGTATGTTACTGTTCATTCTCGGAGGGTAGTTCAGGTGTGTCCCTTAACCGGGATCGATAATAAACAACATTGTAAACAAACTCGCTAAACAGCAAAAACTACAAACTATTCACCCTAACCGCGATATAATTAAAACTTAGGATCTAATATGACTGACAAACGCTTACCATTCAACTCCCTCATTGTTTAACAATATCTTCAATCAAATTCGAAAAACAGGGGTAAATAGCACCAAAGGTAAAACGGATACAAATGACAACAATCCCGCGCTTGTAGATCAACAATATTATTTAAAATGTTTCTAATTTTATTCTCGACTTTGAATAATAATTTCGTAACGGCGCAGGCGACGGTCCGCGGTACACTGAGCATTGTTACAGGGTTTGTGTCTAATATAACAGACTATATCAAGGATATTAATGCTAGGTATATCTTAGCCTTAATTATGAAAAAAAAAATGTTGTGATTGGCATTGCATTTGTTGTTCCAGGAGGTACTAATGTCAGCCTTTTTCTAAAAAGGTTTATGGGTGATTGCAGACGCACTTTCAACGACAAATGAATTATTTTTATTTATTTATTTCATTTTCAAGATCGAGCACCGTTTTTTCTTCATGCGAGGATCTAAGTCTGCACCACACGCACCGGACACGCTTGCAACTAATACAGCAAAGAGGCAGCCAACAACTATTTTAAAAATGGTTATGGCTTGTGATTGTTTAGACTGGAAGCCGACCCAACATAGCTGGAAAAGTTTGATGGGGAAGACCTGCATGTGACAGTGTATATGTTCCCCGAGTTTGTCTGTCTATAGACCTGTTTTCGATTTCTGAGTAGACACAGCAGAGTAGGCACAGTACACAGCACAACGTAGTACAGTATCGATAGGGACTTTAGACAAAAGTTTGGTTACGCGATATACTTGACTGCCGCCGCGCAATGAATGCAGGCGGACAATATTTAAAGCAAGTCCTATCTTATATCAAAAGAAAATATTATGCGCCTTA
This sequence comes from Lithophane semibrunnea, assembly GCA_947363905.1. Taxonomy (NCBI): domain Eukaryota; kingdom Metazoa; phylum Arthropoda; class Insecta; order Lepidoptera; family Noctuidae; genus Lithophane; species Lithophane semibrunnea. The sequence goes on along the minus strand of OX376186.1, from coordinate 1,037,952 downwards.
CAAAGTTTTGGTAGGTATACAACGTTTACCAGATTTTCGCTTTGGAGGCGGTGGATAGATCAAACCTTGAAGCAGAGTATTATTGGATACGTGTAGCAACAATTACTATTGTAAATAAGAGAAGATGATGAAAACGTGGCAGTTAACAGAAGAGAATGGAAGAGGAAAACATTTTGTCCTAAGAGAGCACCTGAAGGAAACATTCTATGAACAAATATACCTATTTTTGTAGATTTTTTCCTTCACTTGCTCAGAATAGGTTATAACTTAGCCCTATTAGTTAGGTAATTTACCTATTTCTGAATTGCTGATGGCAGCTATGCGGATGGCAGTTTAGTATGCTAACCTATGACGTAAACGTAGGCTGTCGCTGATACCCAGCGCTGTGGCTCTATCGCACAGCATTATGCTGAGCGATGGCCGTTTTGCGTGGATGTGACGCATATTTTCCCAGAACTTGTTCTTTTATGTATTTATTTTATTTTCGTCACGTCGTTTTAGGGTTCCGTACCTACCTCAAAAGGAAAAAACGGAAGCCTTATAGGATCAGTTGTTTATCCGTCAGTCTGTCTGTCTTATGGCCATTTATTCATATTTTGATTCTCGCAAATAAATCAAATCCTATAATTATGGTACCTACATCCCGTTAACAAAGAATCATGTTTGGCAAGAAGCAAGCTCTCACAGCACAAGGAAAGGAAAAAGTCGATGTTATCACATTTTTTTTTGCGATTACAATTAAATTCAAATATCTTATTTCTGAACAAGGGATCCTGTAATATTGTGTTAGTATAAACTTAGCCTATTTTTGTAAACTCAATAACTTAAAAATACAATACCTACTTATAAATTAATTGGCTACATGAACATGTGCACGCACATGTCTGCCAGCACAGAGCCTGATAAATGGTCCATCGACCTTGTCCGCCAGTGTAGCTAAAATGCTGTTAAGGCTACCCCTGACTCGCCGCAACATCGATTTTTTTTTTGGTTGGTATATAGGCGCGTGCTAGCTGACATATGGCTAATAATTAGATTTATGTTGCGTAATGTAAATAATTTTGCAAACTTTTGTATAGAATCAAACTTTTCTATCTGAACAGACAGCTGTGCTGCTGGGGAGTTTGTTGCGCCACTTCTTCTTCCCAGCTGAAGCACTAGGAAGTGGTGAAGGGTGGGCATTTTGGGGGACTGTCTTATGTAATTTTGACGTTCGAAAAGTGCTGATTCTCAGCCTAGTTTGAATAAATGACTTTTGATTTTGATTTTTGATTTCGATGCACACCGTTTGCGCATGATGGCATGCACTGCAAAACCGAGGCAGCCCCAACAATATCCTCAGCGTATTATTGTACTGCACGCGCAGAGCGTTACAAGCCTTCTGCGTATACCTAACTCCCAAGCTGTCAGTTTTACCTCGTCAGTGCACCGCGCAAACTTGCGGGCAAGCATATTGCAGCGGGCTGCCAACGCCCCGCGTTCCCTATCTATATCCTGGTCTTCTGTGAGAAAATCCGTGACCGCATGACTGAGGAGTCCCTTGTTACGTCACCGGTGGTATGTTCGTGAGTGTATTATTATGTACTTTAAAAACCACCACCTGACTCTTAGTAGCATTATACCTCAAGCCATGAGCCGCCGTATACCTGTCACATATAGCCAACAACTTCCTTAGTCCACAGATTGATGTGCTGAGCGTTATTCAGCTCACCAACCAGCCGGTCTATGTACGGCTTAAATAGAGTGGGTGAAGTCAATCCCTGCCTCACTCCACTATCCAGACCATACTGTACTGATTGAGCATCAGACCATCTAACATAGTTTATCTGACTTTCATACAAAAATTACGATTACGACCTAACGTTTGCAATTGGAAAATTGATCGTGACGCATGTCGATGTATGGGAGAACATTTTTTCAACAACAAAGCTAAGTTTGTTCTTGGGATAAAGTCATCCTTACTGCGGAACCCGTCATTGTGCGTGGTCCGACACGCACTTAATTTTTTCTGTCTTAAGATAGAAACATTTCAAGAAATAATCATCAGCACGTCAGATGTCATTATTGGTCATAGTTAGGTATTATTGACACAATTAAAATTAATGCTATACTAACTAAAATTAGATCGAGAGCGAAACATTCGAGTAACAGACAGATTTTTTGTCGAATCGAATCCGGCGCGCTAGTATCAAATGATGCTGACTCTAATTACATTTCAAATTACCTGATTAAGTACCCTTTACAGCGACGTCATTTTAAACTGTATTGGTAATGACACTAAGTAGATAATTGCCTGAGTGTGGCAAGATTGCGAGCAGGCTACCAAAATGAGGTCCCGAAACGCATGTCGTTGATATTAACTTACATCTCTATTGATATTATATTTCCGCATACAGTGTGTATGAGCAAAAGTTAATTTGAAAAAGTGTTTCTTTGACGTTGTTACGTCAAGGAAACGCTTTTAAAAAGTAATATTGTATTCCCCTACTGCAGTATGTTGATCTATGCCTCTTAGAAGCTCTGGTCCTCCTAACGATTCATTCAACTATTATAGCTTCTTAGAGAATCTATTTTACTCTTTTGCTTTAATGGAGGAATCAACTAGTAAGAATGGCGTAAAATGATCCCATTATTGAACTTTATCTCAAGTCTCCCGGAGTTTTCTTGCTCTAATACTGGAGAAGGCTCTTATAGTCCTTTATAGACAAACCAGGAAACAGTGACTACTACTTAAATAACTGGTAATTTTTATTTCCTACCAGAAACTTACCCTGCGTAAACCTTTCTGACGTCTTCCGCAGTTTAGCCCTCCAAAAAACTCATTAAAACTTCTTCCCGGTTTCACAACATAGAAAAAAATAAAATGAAACCAAAATACCATAATCACATAATAAGTTTAGTAATAACAACAGTTGAGTGTGGGCCTTGAGCATCGACAATACAATACTTATTATAATTAGTCAGCCTATGTTAGCATTGACAGGCCGAAATTGGCGTTGCTACGGGGAAGAGACAAAAATACACTGTGACAATTATTTCTGACTGGCATGAAACATGACATAGGCATGTAATGAGAAGGAACGCATGCGACTAAGACAGAGATTAATATAGGGACATTATAAATGTTGATAGATGGAGAGTGGGAGACAGACATTCGAGAAAAGATGGATGGATTGTCGGAGAGGTGACATTATCAAGTTAATAATTATGAATGAAAAGAGAGTGAATGAAGTGACAGTCAACAAAGAAGACTGCAAGAGGAACACAGAGAAATAAATATTTCGCCGACATCAAGTAACAGGACAAGCAGAAGAAGATGATCCTACATAATGACATTGATAGCAATTCTTCCATCAAACGAGATGGATTATAGCAGCAAGTTTTATATGATTCAACGTAGACTACGGTCATTGGACGGGCTGCTCAATAGCAGCACTGCCGAAGTCTGGCGTGTTTCACTATCTCCTGACAAGTGCCACATAATATATCTGTCAGATAATTTTACAAATTCAGTTCCATCTATAATTTATCGATATGTGCTGTTGATCGCTATCTATTAATAGTTAGATTGTATTCAACTGCTTCTGAGAAGATTTCTTGTGGTAAACAGATTGACGATACATATCTACTAATACTAATAAAATGATGCAGCTGTTTTTAGTAACTCAGGTAATATTTATAGTCAACCAGATTCAGCTAGGGAATGCAAACTCGAGTCGAGATTGGCAACTCGAGATCTCGCCTGCAAAGTCTAGGTGTCGAAATTGGCCAATCGAGATCTCACCACTCAAAATCTGTGAATGCAGGTCAAAATGTTTCAAAAAGTCAGTCTCCTAAGACGGTTTTCTTGTAGCGCCCCGAGCTCTTATTGCCCCATTTCAAAAATCCAGCCTGTCAAACTCAAACTCAAAGCATTTATTTCAATTAAACCATTTACAGGCACTTTTGAATTGTCAAAGAATCGGTCAGTTAGTCAAAAAGTTGAAGCTAGTTGCCCATTCCAAATCGTAGATCTCTATGGAGAAGAACGGGCAAGAAACTCCAAGGACACTCTTTTAAAAATGGATATAGATATTACAAAATCCTAGGTACAGTATTCTTGGTGCTTCTATATGTGAGAACAATGTCAAATGAAAAATAATCAAAAACAATTCAAAATATAAGATTAAAAATAAGCCCTGGCAGATGAGAGATGACCAGTCTTAACTGACAGCGCCCGTTCACGAACATGACACGTGGATCAGCACCATCCAGCTCAACCATTTTGTAGGGAACCGAATGATCCAACACACGCGCCACCATCAGCGAGACATTTAAGTGAGTATGACATACTCTCATCAGCCATGCTCTTTCAAGTCAATATAAAACATGATACCATATTAAACGGCTCCATGGTACTCACATTTACAAAATTGAAAAAATGCTTCTAATTTATACAAAACTATAATTTGCAATGTACATGAAAGATTAAAATAATAGAATTTAAAGAAAAAAATAAACTTAAGTTTGTAAAGTCAGAAAAAAAAAAGGGGGAAGCAACTCTTCCAAATATTAAATTTTTTAACTAGTGAGCCCTAGTGCCTGTGGAGCAGGACCAGCATTAAGCCAAGCATTTTTATCTACGATATAATCATCCAACTTATAATATGCCTGTCTACATAGTGTGCGGTAAATGCATGTTTTAAATTTCTTCTCATTTAGTTGAAGAATAATGAGTGGTATTTTATTATAACATTTTACACAGTACCCCATAAAAGAAGTATGTACTTTAGACAATCTGAAACGTGGTTGATCTAATTTGTTCCTATTTCTAGTGTTAAAGTTATGCCTGTCACTTATCTTACTAAAAAGATGTAGATTTTTCCGAACATACATAATGTTTTCATATATGTACTGACAAGGAACCGTCATGACGTTAATTATTTTAAACAGTTCCCTTAGAGATTCGCGTTTGTGGAGGTTGTATATGGCTCGGACAGCCCTCTTTTGCAAAATAAAGATAGAATCAATATCTGCAGCCCGTCCCCACAGCAAAATACCGTAAGACATGATGCTATGAAAGTAACTAAAATAGACCAGTCTCGCGGTATCCACGTCTGTTAGTTGGCGGATTTTCCAAACAGCGTAAGCGGCTGAACTTAGTCGCCCTGCCAGTGATGTTATGTGAGGACCCCACTGTAGTTTTGAATCAAGCGTGATCCCCAGGAAAACTGTCTTTTCGACGAATTCTAGTATCTCCTCGTTCAGTACAACATGACATTCACTACTTCTTACATTCGGTAACGTGAATCTTATGCATTTAGTTTTTTTCTCATTTAATACCAAATTATTTATAGTAAACCAATTATGGACCTTGAACATAGCGTTATTTACGTCGTCAAGCTCCCGTGCATGTCTATTTACTTTAAAAATCAGTGATGTGTCATCAGCAAATAACACCATTTGTGGTCGATTTTTCAGTAGTTGAGGTAAATCATTTATATATACTAAGAAGAGGAATGGACCCAATATCGAGCCCTGTGGTACACCCATTCTAACTTTTAAACCCAATGAGTTCACACCGTTTATTTGAACTTGCTGCATTCTATCATTCTAATATGATTTTACTAAGCTAAGCGCAAGTTTACCCAGTCCGTAATGCTCAAGTTTCAAGAGCAGCGTTTCGTGATTCACGCAATCAAAAGCCTTAGATAGGTCGCAAAAGATGCCTATTGCATCTTGTGCCTCTTCCCATGCCTTAAAGATGTGTTTCAACAAGGTGACACCGGCGTCAGTTGTGCAACGTCCTTTGGTGAAACCATACTGTTGATCGTGTAGGATGTTATTACGATTAAAATGATTGAGCATTTGATTTAACATTACTTTTTCAAACACCTTGCTGAAAACCGGCAAAACTGATACGGGTCTATAATTATTAGTGTCTTTACTGTCCCCGGATTTGAAAAGTGGAATAACTTTACTGTACTTCATTAAATCTGGGAATACCCCTTGATCCACACACAAATTAAATATTAAAGCTAAGTAGGGTGCAATTGTCTCAATAATGGATTGACAAACTTTAGTAGACATGCCCCACAGATCTTCGGTAATTTTGATCTTGAGTTGCTTAAAAGCTTTTACAACGACCACAGGGTTTATATGTTTAAATTTAAATTCCACAGGACAGGCTGAAACATTCGCTCTTAATAAATCAATAGCAAGTGAGGGCGAGGAATTTAAAGTTTGCGTAGTTTTAATTGGAATATTGGTAAAAAAAGTTGCAAATTCCTGAGCAACATCGATGTTAGCGCTAATGAGACCGCGGGAAGTGTCCAGTGTGTAATCAGTATTATGCCTTTTGCTCTTATTAGTTTCATTGTTAATAATTTTCCAAACTGTCTTTATTTTATTGTCTGCTGATTTAACCTTGTAGCTAATGAAAGAAGCTTTAGCTACTTTGCACACTATTTTAAAAGTTTTAGAGTAAGTAGCAACATATTTATTAAAAGTTTCCGTGTTAATATAAGGCTTAAGGCCATACAGTTCAAATAATCTTTCCCTACTTTTCCTGATGCCTTTAGTTGCCCAGTCACTGAATAAAAACTTAGGGCAAATAGTTTTCGTTTTTTTTTTAAAAGAGTTATTAAACTCTGTTTGCACTAATGAAAAGAATTCTTCATACTAAATATTACCATTGTTTATATTTAGGCCCTGAGTACTTAACTTACTAATTAAAGTGCTATTAAACCTATTTAAATTACCCGATGTTATCGGTCTAGTTTGTATCTGCACTTTTTGAAGTGGTGTGTTGGACTCAAAATTAACGGTTTGACCGCTGTGATCAGAAGGGAGATAATTTACAATGGCTTTATCTAAATAGTTGCAGCTACAAAAACATTATCCATACATGTAGCAGTAGTCGTAGTAATTCGCGTTGGTTCCAAAAACACATTTGACAGATTGAATGATTTGAAGAGACTTAATAATCTACTGCTATTTGAATTATTTTCCAAAATATTAATATTAAAGTCACCACAAATGATTACTGATTTATTACCCGTTGCAAGTTTTGCCAAAACATCTTCCATTACTGACTCAAATATAGAGTAGTTTTGATAATTAGGAGGTCGGTATAAGCACACTATATAATGCTTATCTAGCTCAACACAGGACAGTTCAATGCTATGTTCCACCGATAGTTCAACTATGTCTTTACGAGTCTTAGATTTTATACAATTTTTAATTAAGATTAGTGAACCTCCACGCAGCATGGATTTTCGGTTAAAACAACTGCCCACCCTATAATTCTCAAAATTAATTAGCATTTCATAATCTTTCAACCAGTGTTCAGTTATGCAGATAATATCAAACATTGTTTTTTCTAAAAACAATTCAATTTCCAATTGTTTGGAAGAAAAACCCTGAATATTTTGATGAAACAATTTCAAGGTATTCTGCTAAGCCCCTTTTTTGCAATTAACTAATTGAATGCTAGAAGATACCATGTTGATGGTGAGATTAACTACATTGTTACTGGTACCTTCTGTTGTCTTACTGACTAGTTTAAAATATTATTAGTATTATTACTAATTTTTGTGGTGCTAATTACATAAGACTATACTGTATATATGTTGTGATTGACTACTTACCTCCATAAAGGTATAGTATGATGATAATAATTTAAAAGGTTAAATCTGTAATTATCTGCAATATTCTAACTACTTTGACCGGTTTTTTTACAATTTGTGGTAAACGATAGAAGAATTGGAACATAATGCAATGCTCAACCCCCATACTTAATATCGTGATATTTTATATCCTACAGACTGGCCAGACTTTTAGGGAATATCCATGCATTTGAACAAAATATATCTGGTAGTATTTGCGTGACGCTGGAAAATACATTCAGATAAAATAAAAATAAAAAACTATATTTTCGGCAATTACCTTTAAAAAATATTCAAACTACAGTTTTTCTTCGTCACGACTTTATTATAATTATGTGTAGTTAAAGATAGTGGATTGTGGTTCCCACAGGAAGAAGGCGTGAGTTTATATAAGTATTTATAGATTGTTTTTGTTTGTTTTATCATCACCCTAATTGCGAAATACACGATCAATCAGAATTGGAATCGAAACAAATGTCTAATGCAATGCTTCGTATGTTCGAAAAAAAATCTGTAAACAACGCAATTAATGTTGTTGAACTGTCAAACTGAAATGTCGTAGTCGGTTGCGAAAACAAGTTACGCAATCAAACAGCTGGACGCTTTTAACGTCTTCGTATTTTTACATCGTTTTAACATTATAAATATAAATTCAACATTCATTAATATTGTGACTAATAATATTTTGTAACAATCGGTTGTCGTCGGTTGAAATCGGTTGTCATGGTATACGTGATGCGGAGGAATGACGAAAATGGGAAAATGTCATGAGGAAAGTTTTGAGTATGAATGTCGATGGCTATAGGAGTAGGGGGGAAGGACCCAAGAAACGATGGATGGACTGATGATTTATGGCTAAAAATAGGGTAAATACCGAGATAACGGCTAATTGAGAAGTATGGAAGAAAGGAACATGTTGCGCCGACCACAAATAAATTGAGATAAGGGCAGGACAATGATGAATGATTTTGTAACAATATTATTTAATAGCGTATCCATGGAGTTTCATTTTTTCATACGGGCTTTGAAAAGGGACTCCATGGACAACCATCACCGTGTGCGAGAGAATAGTAGTCCACATCAATCGTTGAGGCAGCAGATAACAAAGACTACGCTGACTTAATGAAGCAGTCAATAGCTAAGGAATTAAGGTAAGGTTCCTTCCGATAGTTATACGAATACGTGCGGTTCTGTAAACCGCAAAACGGTTCGTGACGTAACAAGTACAAGATACACGTGCAGCCGACTTGTTGCGACCCACGGCCCGGCGCAAGCGCAGCATTGAAGCGATTGGCTTAATAAATATATTTTAAACTTTGTATAAATAAAACAGTTTTGTAGCTTACTGACTGACAGGGAATTAACATTAAAGAGAATATTTTGAGGTTGTAGAGGCACTTCAGTATAAAGGATTCGACAAAACAATGGAAGGGCAGACAACGAAACAAGAGACCGACGAAATAACAGTATTCTATAACAAAACAAAAAGGGTATACGATAACAAAACAAAATAAGAGTATTCGATAACAAAACAAAATAAGAGTATTTGATAACAAAAAAAAATCTACAACAGTACAAGCTACACTGGCAATGGAAACAGCAAAAGGAGAGGAAAGTCTAAATTAAAATAAAACTCCACTCTCCTGTCTCTTGTGCCGTAGCAAGAAATAAATGATAGGCGGTCGGCGAGTCTGTGGCCTTGCTCACGGCCGAGGACTAACAACGAGTCGATGATCGTCACGAGTATCATTAAAAAAACCTAAGGTATATTATAACCGATCAAAATTATACCGTAGAAATTGCCGGAAGGCGAAAGCACTAGAACGTGGTGAAGGGCTGGCGTTTTGGGGGCCTTATGTAATTTTGACGTTAAAAAAGTGCTGATTCTCAGCCTAATTTGAATAAAATAACTTTTGATTTCAGATCTTTTTGATCTTATGATTTTTTATTTCTTTATTGGGAATATCTATGCAAAATCTATCCGGTAGAATTCGCGTGATGCTGGAACATACATTCAGACAGACAAACATTCTAATAACTATATTTTCGGCATTATAATCGATCCCTGACTTCGCAGCAATTACTTTTTTTCAAAAATATCCAATGTACAGTTTTGACTTCGCTACGATTTTATTATAATTATGTATAGATAGATTTATAATAATCACCATGAGTCATTTAAAAATTCTGTAATACAAATGTAGGTATTACACGTTGCATATTAATTTGTAATTATTTACGGATAACGTAAGTAATCTTATTACGTCGTTACTTACTATAAAAATACTATAAGCGTTTCCCATTGGTTTTCACTTATCAAAAAATAAAAATAACAGAAAAAAAAATTGAAAAATAGTTAATGATATTAATGGTGATTAAATATTTTTCCTATGCGCGTATGGGCTTTAGGACAGAACTACAAGAAAAAATAAATGAATCAAAATTTTATAATAGCTTTCACTTTTTCAACCATTTCAGACCTTGCATATATTGCGTAAGTCTAGGTCATAATATAGATCTGCAATAGGCATTTTCATAATGACTGTTAGAGTGTAGCCCCGGGCATAACTAGTCCATTAGAAATCAATTAACAATAATATTATTTAAATAATTAGGTGTCATGCCTTTGTATTTATAGCAATAATAATAAGTGTTAGAAAGAGGTTCTTGCTGTTTAGCTTTTTAGGTAAAAAACCGGTTCAACAGTGTAATATAGTCAACATCAGCGATAATTATCGTTTTTATTTATTTCTAATTTCGTAGCCATACCAATGAGTTGCTTACCCTATCGCCCTTGGAACGCCCGCCCCGAATTCGCACGGGTAGCATTAAGTACCTACCCTAACCTACCTACCGACCCACCACCCTGCCCTACCCCTACCCTACCTACCTCCCTATCCTACCTACCTACCTACCCTACCTACCTACCTTCCTACCTACGTACCTGCTCTACCTACGTACCTGCCCTACTCTTACCCTACTTACCTACCTACCCTGCCTAATCTACGTTTACTTTTTTTCAAAAATATTCTATGCACGGTTTTGACTTTCCTACGATTTTCTAATAAATATATCCCAACAAAAACATTTTCATATGACGAGACCTTATGACCTTATGACCTTATCGCTCGTACTGTCAAAAGTTATCAGATCTCATGTTGGGCCAAGCTTCTAACTCACACACGCCCTAACTGTACGAGTCCTAACTTTACAAACTCTACACCTTAGTCAAAATAATATATGTGGCTTGGCCGTTTCCGGCCCAATCGCATTTACATGAGAAACAATTAATTAAATGAATGAATGAAAAATCTGGTCGAACCACGCACAATGAAGGGTTCCGTAGCTGGGATGAATTTATCGAGCAAACTTAACATTGCTGTTGAAAAACTTGTTTTCCCATACAGAGTTGAAATAAATGAATGCAAATATAGTTCATCTTTGTCGGTTCTGGTCGAGTCTTGTGGGAAGCCCTGGCATTCTCCTTTATGCTACATCTAAGTTGTGTCGCACTGTATCTGTATACAGTATTTTACTGTGTGTACATAAATAGCTAATAAGATAAATATAAATAAAATCATAACAAAACTGAAATGTGACGTTTCTAGAATTACCTACACTGGCACCCACTGCTACAGACCTTCAAACGGTGTCAGAACGCTACCACGCTGCCTGGAGGTAGTATTTCCCAAAGGAAAGAGCACCTCAGTAGGTGTCCTTTGCTGCCTTCATCATTGCATGGCAGCTCTTCAACATAATATTGTCCCATTAAGATTTCCGTACGTCTATTAAATCGTATTATGCAAAACTAAACACAAAGAACATGAATTATATCCGCAGCCGACGCGTGACGTCATAATTACAATTTTTTTTTTCACTACTCTCCATAAGGTAACTTTTGTACCCGACAACGTATATACGATCCTAAACATTTATACAAGTATAATAAGTTGTAGTTGAAAAACATGTTCTCCCATACATTCCAACTGCAAATAACAACAACAAGGAAGCCATATAGTTTCGGCACGTCCTGCAGCATTTTTATGAAATGAAAAAATGAAATGCTGTTCGTTGGCAGTGCGCATCAATTGAGAACGGCCGGACTGATTTGGAAATTTTGTTTTAAAATGTTCGTAATGGTCCAAATCAGGTTTCTAAGGAAACCAAAATTCGAAAAGTTATCCGGAATTTTTTTAAATTTAGGAAAAAGTGAACGTCCTTTTTTGTATGACGGGACAAGACGTCTGTCGGGTCAGCTTCTAGTTAATAGATGGTTTTATTAATGTTCTCATGAATCATCGCGTTAAAGTCAGTTCTACTCTTGAATAGTCAAACAGTAAGAGCTCCGTACGAGCTCGAACTATTCGGTCTAACGAAACCATACGATTGATTGACATGAACATGTACCACGATGTTTTCGCGGTTGCATAGCTAATTAGAACTTATAGTAGGCGCGATGTTGTTGAGCTAAGCACCACTACTTGAACATCTGACCGAGGCATCACTGATCTACCTACCTTTACCTACTGTACTTAGCCACGAACCCTCCAATTACGTGTAATTACAATATTAGCGCCCTCGTGCTTCACGCCTGTCAGATTATACTCTTATTAAAGTGATAACGCAACAAATTGTGGAGACATGAGTCAGCTATGCATTCCTTGGGATCTTGCCATACTTTGGCTATTTGGGAGTAAATTCCTAGCTTATAGCACCATGAAAATAAGGGTCAATTAGAATGGCCTATGTTATCGATTATGATGCAACAGGTAAGAATTTCAGCAACTGATAATGTGTGCAAATTATAAGGTTGTCGACAAATGGGACGTGGACTCCGCAATCCTTGCACCGATAGACGTTGCTGTCAACGGCCTAATAGCTAAGAGTTTCTCATTAAGAAGCCGGAGCAGGTGCTCGATAAAAGATTACTTCTGGATACAGCATGAGTAGAAATATTGGGAAGGTTCCGCTCTCTGGAGGCCTTACCACCTTGCTTGCAAGCTTGGACCGTGTTCCCGATGCAGGTGAGGTACGTACCATTTTCTGACATTAGGTAAGACAAAGTACGATCTAGAAGACTTTATAATTTTTAACAATTCTCGTGTTTAGCCCAGCCCAAGATATTGTACATCCGATAAATATCTTTATTTATTTTCTGTTTCAGTTTATCATTTAGGTAATCTCAATTGATGAAAACTCTCGATCGAAGGGCAGCCCTGACATCGGCGGCGCGGGCGACGCCCGGTGCAACAAGGTTGCACGCGATCATCGCATAAATTAATATTGATGTGATGAGTTCGTATCAACCCCACAATAGCATGCGGAAAGACGTCCACTGTTGAACATAGGCCTCACCCAAGTATCGCCACATCGACCGGTCCTGAGCTTTTGATGATCTCGAGAATCTTCCCGAGATCACCTTTTGGAGGATGTTGGCGGACCCACATTTCACCAGGTACGCAATCGCCACTTATTATTTTATACAGCCAAGTCGCTGTTGAAGAACAAGCCATTGAAGAATTGTGGTGTGACTCATAATCATCATTTTAGCCCGGAATCCCCTATTGCAGGGTTATACGCCTCCCCTTTCTTTTGCCATACTTACCGGTTCCATGCGTCTCTGATCCAGGTGTTTCCCTTTAACGATATCGTCAAAGCAACGGCCAACAAAAGGACGGCTCTTGTTTCTTTGGGCTAACCTTGGTCACCATTCGGTCAAGCTTTATTCCATCGGTCATATCCAATGCGGTTAAGCAGTGGAGCTGCTGCGTTGTGGCTATTGAACTACAGGCAGTCCAGCCTCGGCCTTACAGGATTACAGAGTCCATGTGTCTGGTTGAAGTTTGCGATGGGAGTGTAGATCTTAAACCCTCGTCTACTCGTATAGTAGTAGATTTATAAAGGAATTCTCTTACTTTAAAATGGACCGTCCACTGCTACGTAGGCTGTGCACGGAGTGTGCGACGTGACCTGCGCCGTTCATTTGTTTTCCATCCGTTTTACTGTCATTATTTTACCTGTGATTTTGCATCACTGCCAAAATCACATTGAACCGTATTTTTGTTGAAAGAAAAGAAAGAAGAAAGAAAATATGTTTATTTGCGGCAAACTTTGTGCCATAAGGGTGCTGGTGGGGTTGCGTGCTGCCAGAGGAAAAATACGAAAATATATATATAGGAAAAATATATATATATATATTTTTGAAGTCGATTGTTTTTTTTTTTTGAAAACAGTTTTTATTTTCAACTTTTAGTTGTGATACCTACCTCACACAAATTCGAATACCTGCTATGTAAATAACAGTGAAAGAGTGAAATAATTATATCGTCTACATACGCAACGTGGGAAAAATACGTAATTATTGAAGCTAACTCAAAAACTACGCAAGAAAAATAAATAAAATTTATATGGGACCACCTCTGAAGCATGACCTACCAAACAAAAAAAGAATCATAAATCGATTCATAATTGGCGGAGTAATCGCGTAACAAACAAAAAAAACATACAGACGAATTGAGAACCTCCTCCTTTTTAAAGAAGTCGGTTAAAAAGACAAAGTAAACTATGTCTCCGCCGCCGAAGGGTTATCTAATTAAATATAAGATCATTCTGCCTATTTCAATAATTGCGTTACAAAGTTATAAAAAACAGTTAACCTTGCTACGGTTCCATTGTATGTTAAAGCAGACGTTTTTGTATCGGAGACAACAGTGGTTACAGCTCTGCCTAACTTAAGCACTGGGCGTAAACTAAGTACCTAATGTAATAGTTTGATCGTGATTTTCTAGCGATTCAGACGGATCTTCTTGATCCGTCCGTTTTGATTGTAACGAGACATTTTCATTCCTAACTCCTAAATCATCTTCTATACAGGGTGGCACGGACATCGACACGCAACCATTACCATGGACATGATTCTAGACACCATTGCTTTCAAATTTTTCGTCGGTTATTAACCTGTCAGCAACCGTACTGAGGAACAGGGTGCAAAGTTTACTCATCCTAGGGAATATAGAAAAGGAAGGCTCCTCCAACCAGACGGGTGTTGTGTCTGATGAGCAACTGCCCGATGATTGATTTCGGGACGTCGTGGTCGTGCGGTAATCCCTGCTTGCGCGATGCAGGATTTTGCGTGACGTCAGTGTGATGCGTAGTTCGCTTGTGGCGATGTAGATGCCGCCACAAATCCATCAGATTGTGCGTCGATGTCCCTGCCACCCTGAATACAGGGTGATAGTGCACCGCAGTTATCACATACCACAATGTGAACACTGGGCCCGCGTGGTACATTACGGCCCGCTCCCTCTCACAGAGAGGAGGCCTGTGTTCCAGCAGTGGGAACATTATAGGCTGACTATGACGTAAAAAGACGAGTCGAAGTGGTTAGAGTATTGCAGATAGTTACAGATTTAGTTACCTTTTAAATAATTATCATCACGTTTTCAATTATCATCATCTTTATGAAGCTAAGCAGTCAAACATGGCATATGGGTGGATTTTTGAGATGGGACGATAAGAAAACCGTCTTGGAGACTGTCCTTAACTTTTTGAAACATTTTGACCTGTGTTCACAGATTTTGAAAAATGAACAGTCAGCAAGAAAATGGCCAGTTTTCACAAAAAAATATTTTGTTGCCTTTTATGCCTATCAATCCTGTTTCATAAAAATATAAAAAAAAACGAACGGAACAACTGAGGTTTGAGTACTAGAAAAACTTACTACTACTAGAAAAACTAACTACTTGAGTACTGTCAGAAATCGCGAAAACTTTCCTAATTTCATTTCGTGGGAATATTGAGATTGATGAGAGAGTACACAATATAAGGTCTATGACGTAGTCGAATGATTCCGTTAAGTACTTCACTGGGCTGAATAGGGAAAGAATGTAGCTGCAGGCGTAGCATGGCGCTTTCTATCTCTACGAAGAATAGACATAGCTTTTTCTATACAAAGTGACAGTTCGTTTCTTCATTTTTGACATCCACCGTAGAAATCTTTCTACAATCTGTCATTTTTTCTTTCATTTCTAACGATCTTTGTCTAGGTCTTTTTATTATGTAGACTATTTCGGAAGAAAGTTTTCTATCCTTACTGTCAAAATCACACTGACAACCGATAAATCTTATGATAAAACAAAGAATTCTGAGTCGAATCATGTAAAAGAGTGAATTTCGTAAAAAGTGCAGTTGACTCTTTCTATTTTGCTGCCGTCTCGTACTATCTACTGTCTACAGGAAACGTCAGTTTTGTCTACTCTTCCGTCGACAAAACGGTGCTCATCCTACGCCTGCAGATAGTTATAGATGTAACCTTTTAAATGATTATCATACCTTTATGGAACTACGCAGTCAATCATGACATGACTATATTTTTTTTGTTTGTTTGTTACGCGCCTAGGTACTCCTCCAATTATGAATTAATTTTGATGATTCTTTTTTTGTTTGGTAGGTTATGCATCAGAGATGGTCCCATATAAATTTTTGTGTTTACAATCTACAGTTATATTATTTTAGTTATACATAGCTGTTCGTCATGATTATTCTGTAAGAATGCAACAGTCGTGTATCGTATTGTGCCATTGACATTAGGCAGTTTAAAGCAGGATCGAGGGGGAGTAGTTTGACAGCAAAAAATCATATTTCACCCGCGCAACCCTTACCTACCCCTCTCATTAAACACGACGAAAACAAAACACAATGCCTTCCCGCCAGCAGAAACTTTTCGTCTGGCGTTTATAGAATTCGAATTTCAATCTTCTGTAGTTTATTTTGCTTATACGATACGCTAAGCATGAATTCAGAACTATGGAACATGTTCATGTTTTGGAACTAAAAACTCAATGTTGACGTGAAAAAGTTTAAATTTAAATGTTACCAAATTTTATTTAGGACCTTGTACAATTTGTACCTAATGACGTCTTTGTGGAAAACTGTGTTACCAAGTAATAAATATACGTGCTATATCGTGGATTTCTCTCTTTGGAGGATCGTGCAAAGTGATACCCAAGTAAAAAATAATATTCGTATAATGAATTTTGCACTGTATTGTGCAACGAATATGGCATGTGTCATGAAAACCTTTCCTGCGCCAAACGCGAACAATCCCCTTCGAAAATATTTGAAACATGTGAAAAAGAGGCCGAGTTCTGTACAAAAGAAATAAATGTAGGATTGTCGGATTCACCACTAAAAGAATTGACATCTATTCATCTATGTAAATGGGAGCCAAAGTACCAAAGGGACTAATTATAACAAGGGCCCGAGGTACGCGCTCAGTACCTGCGCTGTTTTGGGCGCGCGCCCGGCGCGTTTTGGACGCTCGTCAAACGCAACAAGATTTCCACATTTTGTTGTAACTTTTGAACCGTGTTTCTTTTAAGTTTATTACTAATGCGGAGAAAATGACAAGGAGAAATAGTGAAAAAGGAACTCGCGTCCAAGCGTCAAGGGCACGGTTAGGCTTCATTTACGGAGACGCGAGGAGTCGCGCGTGGCTTTGGGCGGCGCGGCTCGCACTGAATTCAAACATATAGCGTTGTATGAGTGCGTTTACGGAGACGCGATTTTACACGCGTTTGTTTGAAATGGAGCGTTTTTTGCGGCGGAGCCCGCGAATGGCATAGCCGCGTCACACGCGGCGTTTCATCACGGCGGCGCACGCAGCAGCAATGCCCGCGGCATACCTTCTCCCAGTCTTATTTGTAAATCGCACAACGGAGATGCAAGTTGAGAGTGGCAAGTTGCGACATGTGCAGGCCTAACAGCGCCCGGCATGGGCGCTCGCTTAGACTGCAGCGCTTGATATAATTTGTTACATAGGAATTCATACAATTTTATTGAGCGCCCGAAACGCAGCGTACAAGATACGCGTCTCGGGCGCTTGTTATAACTAGTCCCTTAGTAGAAAGTTTAGTATGGTCTCTCTTTGTAACTGTTGAAATTGTAGCTTTGAAAATATGCCAAGTTGCTTTAGGCCTCATTTACGGAGACGCGGGGCGTGGCACGTCGCGTGCAGTGTGGCGTCACGCGGCGCGTCTTACGTTTTTTCTGTTTACGGTGCGGCGGCGCGTGTAGCGGCAGTTATCATCCCACGCGTTAACATAAACATATTGCAATATACGTCTTGATTGTCGCTGCTTTTTTTTGGGGTTATAATATATATTTTGGAAATGTGCTAATTAAAACTTTTCATTTGATACCCAACATGGTATGATTAAAAAATATTTTTTGTTGTTCATGATATGTCACCTAGAGCGCGCAATTTTCAATTTAATGTGTCTTCATATAGCCTTTGACCAGCGGACGATCAAGAAGCTTCCAACGATACCTCATTTGTCAAATTGTGATGAGTCTTTTAGAAGATAATATGTGGGAACAGACATAGATAAATACATAGAAACCGGTCAAAATTATAGCCCTCCTTTTTGCTTCGCCGTAGTCAGGTAAAAACTAAAACCCGACTACGACAAAAAGTCAACTAAAGAGATATAAACAAGACATCACGGACAGACAAATTAAAAATCCGGAGTCATACGGAATCTGTTCGAGTTCGTTCGTTATACCAATAACCGAAGAATAAAGGTATTATTCTAAACAAGTTTTATTTAGGGGCGGTCAGTCGCTCCAATTGTTCGTCTAAGGGTCACCTTACAAGAAGTTTGTCAAAAAAAGTGGGAGTAAACGAATTTGGATCCTGAGTAAATCGCAATAAGATTTAATCTCCAGTGCGAACTTTCAAATGAACGTAGAATGGGCTCGTTGGCTATGTTGTAAATTTTCTCCGCAAGAAAATTCACCGCAATACAGAGCAATGGCGCTAGTTTTACCTACTTCTTTCTATACTCCGTGCTACTATACCAGTCAAAAATCTGTCAAATAAAATGTATGTCATCTTGAGTTTTCAAATATCAACATTGAATTTTATATGTTTATTTAGACTCGGTATTTATTTATTTATCAATCAATAACACTTGTAATATTCGTTTTGGAAGTGGTTTTAGTGTTTTTTTCATGTTTTCTATGTCTCAGTTTCTTTTGTGGAATGTGATAAATTACGATAATATTATTTACGAAAATAAATAATATCTCAGCGCAGCTAAAAATTTGAGCGTAGTCCTCTCGTCTCAACAGAGCAACGCCGACTGATTTGTGAAACAAAAATATGCTTGAAGTTCCCGTAATGTGCGACGGAAGATGGCTTCTTCCACGAACTAAGAACGTCGTAAGTCCTACAAGCTTTGATTCGTAATAAAACCAAAAATAAAAGGAATAAAAAAAAAGCCTACACAATTTTTTTTGCCTTGTTTTAATACATATAATCATCTAATTTTCATCATAATAGGCATTAGCATTTTAAGTACAAATCGAAAATACGTGAAAATTAGAGGTAACTTCGTGATATTTTTTTATCGAGAAAATTTTAATATTTTGTGTTTCTGTTCCACAAAAAGTTTGGAAATATCATGTAGTTACTCATACTATTTTTATTTTACACCTAAGTCTTATCAATTTCATGAAAAATCAAATTGAAGACAGGCAATTTTGCTTACTACCCGCCCTTAATTAATTCACTATAAACGAAAGCAATGGGAAATGGCTACTGAAGGATTTTCGTGTCGACCTCAGGACGAGATGCTTCGCACACGGACTACTGTACGTCGCTTGCTTCGCACACGGACTACTGTACGTCGCTTGCTTCGCACACGGACTACTGTACGTCGCTTGCTTCTGCGTCATCGGTTCTAGTATGACTCTCTGTATATTTGGCTGCTAATTATGTAAAAATTGTTATTTTAGTACCTATATTGTGGTGTCCTTCGACTTCCACGCGTACGAAGTCGCGGGCAGAAATCTAGCAACTACTTAACATGAAGGTTTTATTTCACTTTTTTGCAAATAAATAGACCTTCAGACGTCTTTGATAGCATTAATCTTTTCATGTTATGGTGAAGATGAAAACCTTGGATTTATTTCTCGATTTTTTAATTTTCATAACTATCAATCATTTATTTTGCTAAACATAGGTATGGTTACAGATAGTATAGTTATAGATAGTAAGTAGTGTTAAAAATATGTGCGATATGTTTTGCCAAATTATTATTATTTTATTTTATTTATTAGGGACAAAAAACAGTTACATGTTAAGGCGATACACTAATATTCTAAAGATAAATAGTTAAACATATAACCCACACTGTTGTCCACGGATTGATCAAATAAGTGAGAAACGGAAGCTATTTTAAAGACTATTGTTAGAAGTTGTTTGAATCAAGTGCCAATTTATAATTTTGATGCAAGTGAAGTTATAGCATGAGTTTTAAATTTTTTATTAGAAAAAAAGAAAATGTCTATGAAGTGTGCGTTATAAGTTTCAACCAGGCATTATTATGGCGAACAAAATAATATATATCGATAAACGTGTGCGCACGCGTCGACGTTAAACAGCACTAAGACAGAGCGCGCTACGCGACCACTAAGCAGTGCGGCATGAGGTGCTTGTGCGTGTCAAGATAGGTATATACTTATACTTCTAATATTATACTTCTATGCGTCATGAACTCATGAACATAATTTTTCCGAATTTTTCCATGCAATTTTTTAAACAAAAAACTTTTTACAAAAAAAAAACAACCGACTTCTAAAACTCACTTTTTAGTTGTGGTAATATGTATGTTCCACATACAAAAAAAAAAACATAAAGACGAATTGAGAACCTCCTCATTTTTGAAGAAGTCGGTTAAAAATAAGGTTCATTTCAAAACATATCCATTTTTTTTCAATTGTTCTTATGTAATATCTTATAGAAACCTCCGCGCCGCAACGCTGTGAGAACTGCGACTTTGCGGTGCCCTTGTAAAGTCCTGGTAAATTCGAGTATTGCCCTGTATAATTATACTGTTCATGACGCATGGAACGTGTTAAAACAAGTTTTTAAGATATTGATAATTTGATCTTTTTTTGCCTCTTGCCTCGTCGGTTTTTTTAATACGGCTGCTCACATTCCTGCCTTGATTTTTTAAATTATTCTCAAGAATTGAAGTGACACTTTTTCCTATTTACATTATGAATCCTGAAAACGCAGAGACTGCATTCGAAAGGGCTGTCATAGGGAACTCCTGGTAGTGCTTCCCACCAGGCAAAACCATTTGATCTGGTGGGAAGATACTTCCTTTTCAATAGAGGACTGGTAGGTACCTACACACCATTATTAAGCGACACGTATACAACATTATTTTTTGTTTAAGCTAAACCCGAAAAGGGGTCATTGTACTCATCATTTTGAACAACTTTTTCTATGGGACTTTTGTTTTCGCGATTTCAAGGTTGGTCCCATAGAAAAAGTTGTTCAAAATGATGAGTACAATGACCCCTTTTCGGGTTTAGCATAAACAAAAAATAATATTGTATATTATATATAAGTATGGTAATGGGTATACATTAAATTATACAATATATTAACACACCGACAAAATGGTAAAAAAAAACATGAAAAGAGTTTTTTCTCGCATATCTCGAGGCGTGGGATGTCGTTGGAAAGGTCATTCAAAAATGTATTGTGAGTTTGTTGAAACCATTTTTGGATTCAGGGATCCGTTTGCGAAATATTATGCTTTAAAGTGCAACATTTTGTTACAGTCAAGTGTCCCCCCAACCCGCCAGCTAAATGGTTGAATTTGGATATGTGAAAAATTTCACGGCAGTAGTATGTATAACGAAATTAAAAGGAAAACTATCACAACTCAGTAGGCTCTACAAGTTACCGAGTAATAATCGACATCAACACATAAAACATGTTGAGAAAAAGTTTTTCAACTACAATTTAAATTCAAAATAAATTCATCCCAACTAGGGAACCCTTCATTGTGCGTGGTCCGACACGCACTTGGCCGGTTTTTTGTACTGCGCCATACTTGGGAACCTTCTGGGTAAGGAGATATTGAAGGTTTTGACCAAAGTACCAACTTATTTTGATGGTTTTTTACGAAAACAAGTTTTAAATTTTGTTAAACTTCCTCGCTCCCTGTACCGTTGCATGCACCCATCTTTTAAGCATAATATATGGCGTGCGCTACGCTGCGCACTACCGTTAACTGTTAATTTCACACCAAAAATAAAGTCATTTCCCTGCAATTATTTTTGTTACTTCGTTTGATGTACAGAATGCGTAGATGACGAAAAAATGTTTGCACGACCTTTCCAACGACACCCCATACCAAAGTATAGACCATGGGATAGACACCCCATACCAAAGTATAGACCATGGGATAGACACCCCATACCAAAGTATAGACCATGGGATAGACACCCCATACCAAAGTATAGACCATGGGATAGAGGTACACAAAAAAAAAAAATGCTTTTGTTGTATACCACTTTGTCGGCGTGATTTTATCGGTACATACATATGCCAAATTACAGCTTTCTAGTAGGTACTAAGAGTCTCTTAGCTAAGCCGCGGACAGACAGACGGACATGACGTTCCTTCTTGACTACGGAGCCTTAAAAACGTGAATTTTAAATAGTACCTAATAACTTTCCTACTTTCACAAAAAAAAAACCTTTTTTTCGTAATGTTATTGCGGTACCCAGGCGCCCTTGCGGATCGGTCAGGGTTTTTGTTACATGCTGCATATTCCTACTATATAATTATTTAATTAGGCACCTAGTCTTTCCGAGACGTTTTCGCCGGTCTCCCGAGCACATTATCCAAGGCAAGACACTCAAATAGAAAATTCACTCACCTTTTAGTACCGTCAGCACAACAACAAAAGTATTAAATAAAATCATTTTTTTTAAACAATATAATTTTTCACCGGACACGTCGTTGCGCGTCAGTAATCGTCCACATTTGAATCGGTACCAATTAGCACCTGTTTTATATTCGTCCGGAGGAAAACTTCTTCTGAATAAAAGTTGAAAACTGTGTGTTTGTTTTCCACAGTGTTTTTTCCGCGGCTTATATTTACTAGTTAATATTATAAAAAACTGATAATATCCATAATACACAAATAATTTTAATTTATGTATAGGAATTTTTAATAAAAACTAGATGAAGTTGGCGTTTCCTATCTGACAAGGTACTCTGAGATTCCCGAAACAAATTCAGAGGTCACAATCACTCAGAGGTCACTTTCATTTTAAAGTCCAGACCAGACGTAATCTTGGTCAGATCATGTGAAGACAATGTAGATTGGTGTCTGAATTGGTTTTTTGAGAAAATCACACAGACTGAGTGACCTAACTGGACGTCAAGCCTCGTATTTGTCAGTAATCGTGCAGCTCAACCCAGAATTTAAGGAGTTCAACGGTTTGACGAACATAACCAAAGAAAGGACATTTGGGTAGGCCGCAAAAATTACTCAAACTGCCAGATCATGATTAATGAATAAAACCAAGGATAATTTTACCGGGTTATAACTAAATTTTTCAATTTATATTATATTAACATAACCCACACTACCCACACAATAATAATATTACATTACAATAATTTTCACATAATTTGCATAAATCATTGTGTATTAAAAAATAAAAATAGTTGCAAAAAATTAAATTCAGTACTTATGTAAAAAAGAAAATGGAGCAGCTCAATCCCAAGCCTTTTGTAGTCAATATAAACTTTAATGAATGATTTGAATTTTATAGTGAGAAAAAAATATCGGGTCAACTCATTGGAATGGCTACGAAATTATAAATATCGCTGATGTTGACTAAATTACACTGTTGAACCGGTTTTTTACCTAAAAAGCTAAACAGCAGGAGCCTCTTTCTAACACTTATTATTATTGCTATTTGCTAATCTCGAGAATAGTTTAAAACGTTGTCATAGCAAACATGAACACCTGCACCATTATTTTATAGACAAAAAGGATGATTAAAGCTTCACAAAATAATAATAATAGCTATCCCCATTATTGAGTGTGCAAGTCACCCCCTGTCATTTAATTTGTGTATAGGTCAGGCAGGGGTCTTTCTATATTTCTAGGTAACCAGTTCACTTTAGCTATCCAAACCTATAATCCAATATCTTTGGTTTCCATATCCTGCAATGCAATAGTCCTACACCAACCAGGGTTGTCTTTGGTTGCATTAGCATAGTGCGAACAAGGATAATCGTTAAAAAATTCTATGAGGCCTCTGTTGACTGAGTTGGCTTCGGCCCCTCATACGCCTTCCAGAGGATCGCGGGATTCGGGAGATTTGTAAAAGACAAAAATATATATAAAACTTCTCTGAAAGGCTCTCGTAAGAGCGGCAAGAACGCGGCAGCAACACGCGGTGTTTGCATTTCTGCCGCGCTCTAGTTAGGACTAAACCGCCGAATGTTTGCGCGGCAGTACTGCGCGGCATATCCGAGACACGCCGCGCACTTCAGTTAGCATCATAACTAAAATGAAAGCGGTTGCGTGAGTCGTAGCTCTGCTTATAATTCGTACAAATACAATAAAATTATTGATAAATGGTAGACAGTGGCAATGGCAATGGCAGCGTTCGCGCGCGGCAATCGTCCAAACACAGCGCGACAAGCCGCGCGCGGCAGCAGCGCACGATTGCCACTCAATGACAGTTGGACCGCCACCAGCTGCATCAGACTGCTTGAAAAGTGAGCTTGTTTCGAACACAAATTGTGATGAGGTTGCTGTTCCTGGAGGTACCACCGATACTTTGGTTCCATTTGCCATTATTTTTTATGAAATATTGTCAAATGTAAATCATTTAACCACACACCTATAACGAGAAAATTTTAATGAAGAAAACAAATTAAAATGTGATTTGTAGATTGAAAAAAAGAAATGTAGTAATGAAACAAAAGAAAATGTGATTTGTAGATTTTATGCAGACTTGACTAAGTAGGTATTGCTGACTATACAAAGGCATGACAGTTATTTAAATAATATTATTGTTAATTGATTTGGACTAGTTATGCCCGGGGCTACACTAACAATCATTATCAAAATGCCTATTGCAGATCTATATTATGATCTAGATTTACGCAATATAAGCAAGGTCCGATATGGTAGAAGAAGTGAAAGCTATTATACAATTTTGATTCTTTTATTTATTCTTGTAGTTCTGTCCTAAAGCCAATAGGAAATCACCAGTACGTGAAAACCAACGGGAAACGCTTATAGTATTTTTATAGTAAGTAACGACGTAAAAAGTATTACTTACGATAACCGTAAATAATTACAAATTAAGTATGCGACGTGTAATACCTACATTTGTATTACAGAATTTTTAAACGACTCATGGTGATTATTATAAATCTATACATATAATGAAATCGTAGCGAAGTAAAATCGTAGCGAAGTCAAAACTGTTCATGGAATATTTTTGAAAAAAAGTAATTGCTACGAGGTCAGGGTCGATTTTAATGCCGAAAATATAGTTTTTAGATTTTGTGTCTGTTTGTCTGAATGTAGGTTCCACATCACGCAAATTCTACCGGATGGATTCTGTTCAATAGATCTTAACTAATATTATCAATGTGAAAGTGAGTTTGTGTCTGTTTGTCTGAATGTAGGTTCCACATCACGCAAATTCTACCGGATGGATTCTGTTCAATAGATCTTAACTAATATTATCAATGTGAAAGTGAGTTTGTGTCTGTTTGTCTGAATGTAGGTTCCACATCACGCAAATTCTACCGGATGGATTCTGTTCAATAGATCTTAACTAATATTATCAATGTGAAAGTGAGTTTGTGTCTGTTTGTCTGAATGTAGGTTCCACATCACGCAAATTCTACCGGATGGATTCTGTTCAATAGATCTTAACTAATATTATCAATGTGAAAGTGAGTTTGTGTCTGTTTGTCTGAATGTAGGTTCCACATCACGCAAATTCTACCGGATGAATTCTGTTCAATAGATCTTAACTAATATTATCAATGTGAAAGTGAGTTTGTTGGTTTGCCTGTTACGCTTTCACGCTAAAACGGCTGAACGGAAATAGATGAAATTTGGCACATGGGTAGACCTGGAATAGGACATAGGATACTTTTTATCCCGAAATTCCCACAGGATCAAGACTTACGCAGGTGAAATCGCGGGGCGCAGCTAGTTCCCTATAAGTCTGGTCAAACTGTCACGCTATTTGCAATGAAGGATGAGCAATATTAGAATATGTTCGTATTCTTCTCCGCAAATTGTAAAAGCATGCGCCAGCGGCAGCGCCAGGAGATCCGCTCAACCGTCGATTGGTGTTTCAAAGGCGATAACAAAATTAAAATTCTATTGTCTCGTTCGTGACCGTGAGAGGTTCATATAAGGATTGCTATTTTAGCTAACTTTCGACAAAGCAATTATCTAAGCGGTTGGACGATTACTTTGCAAGCCTATGGTTGTAAGTTCGATTCCCAACTATTTGTCTTTTTGAGATAATTTTTTTTTACGTAGATATATATTTTTTTTACACATCATCTTTTTGATGGTTACCAACAGTCCAACACTGGGATGACACCTTTTATTATTCGTAGGATGACACTCTGGCGCAGGCCAGCGCGAGCGTCAGAGACAGTCGCAGTCGTCTCCGACATGTGTTTGCCATTATTTTAGTGTTTTGTGTTATCGCAAACCCAGTGTTGTTGTGGGAGTTTATCGGGTCCCGCAATCATTGACACATCAAGATCGCGGAAATGGGGAATACGCCGCCGAAACTAACTAGCTGGGTGTGTGAACGGTTTCCATTTGGAATAACGTTGTTCTAAAACGCATTCTTACAGGTTAAATTCTCTCGCGAATGAGGGAGCGAAGTGATATACTCCTCGAGTAACACTGTTGTGGAGGAGCACACACTGAAGCCTGCGCGTGTCGACCTCAGGACAAACTGCTTCTTACACCGACCACAGACGTGCCCCGTGTCACCGTCCTGACTCTCTGTATATTATGGCTTCTGAGAACAAAACTACAAACGTACGTAGTATTCAGGATGTGGCTGTTATAGTAGTATATTGTGGTGTCTTACGACTTCCACGAACGAAGTCGACGACGTGAACGAAGTCGCGGGCAGAAGCTAGTACTTAAATATAACTAACATTGTAGTAATTATGGTCATGTAGTAGTGGAGAACTTAAATATACCTATGTTATAAATAATTGAATGCCTGCTAAAAGTGATGTAAATCGTCATTGTGATAATTGTAATCTGTAATATTGGACAATGTAAATAAATAATAAATAATTGGAAATTAATGTCCTTTTTAAGGACATTTCTCACCGACTGGTCGACACTTCACGTGACCAGGGCTTGGCACGTGGGCACGTGGCTTGTTCTTTTTCCAAAGAATTAGCATGGCCATTCAACGTGGCAATACTGCCAGTCTTCTGGGTACGTTTCCGGATGATAGCGATGCGGACGAATACTTCGACGCCTAAGGCTTGTTTTTGTATTTATTGGTATAGAGTTAGTCCTTTTAGTTTTTAGTTAATTTAGTATAATAAGTAACCCAATATATATTATTTAACCAATAATTGGATAATGTAAATGATTGAACATAAGAAAGTTTAACTGCGACTGGTATTTAATATACCTATAAGTGTAAAAGTTAAAAATCTTTGATTCAATCATAATAATTATACCTAAGATATTTGCACGCCATGAGAAATGGCAGACATGTCGTGAGTCACTCTTATGATCTTGCATGCATGTATTATTTTAATTCTGTATGTATACACATCATGTTCAGGCAAATAACATTTCTGCCATTAGGTCTGTATCAAAATTCCTAACTTCGAAGGTCATTTTCCTGAAGTCTGTGAAAATGTAACGTATATCTAGGTAGGTATAGTTCTGATTCTAGGGCTGGGCATACTGAAGGCTCTACCAGTTACCCTGGATAAGTAGCCTCGTTACCACCATCTCAAAAACGATCATCATTATTATTATTTTGCGTAGATCACTGCTGTATTTCTAAAACTGGTTTGAGGTCTCAAGAAACTTGGAGCCATACTGCAAATACTGAGCAAAACCACAACGAGCTTTTAGTAAGAAGAGAGGGTTTCCACCTCTTAGCCCTCAACCCTACGCAAGGGAGAGGTGGAAGTATCCAAAAAGATTTCTAACCGGATAAAAATGCAGGTGGGTAATAAACCAGAATCAATAGAACCATTGACCCATTAAATGAGATGATGATGATGATGAGAGAACGAAGATGTAGGAATGAGCTTAACTTCTACTGAAACTATCCTAGAAAAGAAGGGGACAGAAGTGAGGAAAAGGGAGAAGGAGGCATTTGCCCACCAGTGGGACACTTCAGGATAAATAGTTCTTGCTTCGCTTCAGGTTACACGCTTAGCAGACGGATTGGGTGACTGTCATCCATTCCTTTTAATGTCATAATCCTATTGGTTAACTCTTCACACAATTATTAATATGTGCATTATTTTCTCTTAAAATAGGTTGACAGGACGGGACAGTTCTCTAAAATATTGGGACCAATATCCTTGAGTAGGGATAATTAGTAAGTAACAATAATGAAATTATTATGACTCCTAAATTATGTAATAGGTACTTCATAACGACGGGTCACATTACTTATACGTTATAAAAAGTGCTAAGTAATAAACCGATTAGTTTATGTTACCTACTTCAATTTTTTCTACGAGGAAAATGTTGCTGTTTTCGCCCATTATTTTTAATTATTATGCACGTGGCACTGTTGTTATTATGTTGCTATATATTTCATGTAATTTACCGCAAACTGCTTCGCTATTACTTATTTTACACACATACGTACATTCATCTTATGGCCTCTTGTCATGTGCGTAGGTACAGAGAGACATCAGAAACATGGCATTTTACTTCATCTACGCACCTGACCTTTTACTTCATCTACGCACCTGACCTTTTAAAACGTAATAGATAGCGGTTTCTCTGTAACTCGCTAGAATATATTATTTCATCTTTAAAAAATCTCCGAACGTCGCCATTGTTATTATAATTTTAAGTTGCTCGTCTTGAGGATAAAATGCAATTACACACATGTTGAGTGTTGAGTGTACGGTGTTCACATTGATGGGCATATATAGTAATGTTAAGTTGAGGCTTGCGCATGGAGAAGTGAATATATTTTGTATTGTCAGCATTTAATGTTAGAAAATTGCTTTGAAGCCAAATAGTCACAGTATTAAAACCTAGCGATTTCAAACAGTCCGCTACTGGTTTTAGCGCTAAATATTAACGCCGTGTCGTCGGAATAAGATATAATTTTATATTAAGACCACACAAGTCTTTAATATAAATCGATATCCACCCTGATACTGCATCGTTATCATCGCATACTTTGTTAGCGAGTTCATATTCATAAACGGAATTTCTCATACAAACTTTAATCCCCAATTTTTTAATTGTGGTACAAATCAAAGTACATTATGACAGCCAATTCCATACCTGCGGCTGACTAAAATATGCTAGAGTCGTGCCATCAGCTTTTTGGACATAATCCGTCCGAAGCAGCATGTACTGGTCGTTCCACACTTCAGAAGACCGCTGCTTGGAGATACGATATAATAATGGTCGCGCTCCTCGGTAGTGAAGGTACGACGAACACGAAGAGATATTGGAATTCTATTTATTCAGATAATATACTGATCTACGGTATATTGCTGTACAAATGACAGTTCCGTAGAGTTCCACTACTCTCAGATGAACATCAGAATAGTCAGTTAACAATGTTAAAACTTAGATACGTCCGACTCATTAGTCTGTCTTCGTACCCGTAGGGGCCACGTAGGAAGTAGTTATTAATGACTTTAAAAGTCATTAACATTAGGTACAATTGAATACGCAATGCGTGGACGTGACTTCATTTTGGTAACAAAAAGTGTCATTAAGCTTAACTACATAGAATACGGTAGTAGGAACATAACATGCGGTAACAGAATAAGGGGACTATTTAATTTTAATTGATACTCGAAAAACTTTTTGATTAAACATCTTGTAAGTAATTTGTCAACCGTACTTTAACTTTGAGAGCTATCATCCTAGCATAGACCATGGAGCCACGGACAGATTGTGAGATTCTTAATTCTTTGTTAATATTACTGCTAATGTTAATTTTAACAGAAATAATTCCAAAAGACCATGGATCGGCCCACGGCTCGTAGTAATTCCCTAAAGCTCCATTTACACATGAGGAAAAGAGGCAGATAGCCCACACAAACTCGAGTACCACTACCTGCTATGTAAATAAAATTTTTTTTGGATTTCGTTTGTTCATTTTTGTAAAAAGTTTTAACATAATAATATGGCATACAATACAATTAAAACGAAAAAGGTGCAACTTTGATAGAGTGGGTTTTAACAAATAGTTCCTTTGGAGTAATGCTCCACTGTTAAATTTAAAAAACGGACCTACTAGGTATCGCCATAGCGGCGCGGCGTAGAGTATTCGTATTGGTCGTACAACAGTGGAGCCAACATTACGGCGTAGGAACTATTTGATGAAACGCACTCTAGATGCTTCAACTTATGGTATGCCACAGACAATTAAATCGCACTGTGTGTGTGTTAATCGGCTTTAGGGTTAGCGAATCGTAGTTCGAAAGCGCTGAGAACGCAGAACTCGTCGAACTAATTTCCAATTCGACGGTATAATTTCCAACCAAAAAAACTGCTCATTAAAACGATCGTCAATTTAAACTTATCATAGAGGTAATTCATTACGCCGTGTCACTAAGGAAACGGGCAGTGAAACCTGCGGGCAAGGACGGTGATACTGATAACAAAGCAGTGACGTCGGAAGTATTCGCAACAATATATCGCTATGCTGCGAGGAATGTCCTCGGTCTGTATTGTGTTATCGCTGACAAATACGATCTGCAGATTATACGAAATAATCAAGAGACCTCGTCCTCTTTTATAAAGACAACGTTCTTCTAAAACTACTATCGCAGTAACTACCTGTGTCGTACACGCGTTAATTTGCGTGGAGGAAAAGGAACAACTGTCGGAGTCAGTTTCCCGCTAGTTATAACCTGCAGTTGGGCGATTTTTCGTCTCATATACTCAATGAAGACAATCCTACTGATCGACTTCTTGCATTTTAGGGAACTGGATAGTATCTGCAGAACCCAATCAGATTTGTTTTTCTTTAATTCGAAAAAATAAGTGTCAAAATGCTACCTATTAAGACTATTAGTACTTGATGATATTAGTGTGGTATGGATCCATCACATGCAACCAAGTTTAGGCAAACTGACAAGGATTTACGACTTCATTAGAACACCTGTCCTTTGTGATTTAATTTAACACCACCATAGTAGGTAGGTACATAAATACAGCATTAATGAAAATCTGTCAACAGTTGTTTTACTAAGTGATAAAGTCTCCGTCATTGCCTTGGTCTACATTGTATTATCACTCCGAGATATTGCGATAAAAATTATAAACACGACTTAAGGCTTAGGCTAAACGGGATTGTTAAAACTGTAGGTGAATGATTGGACCGTTTTATTTATATTTTTCGATCTAGGGCGAATCACATTATTAAAGAAAGTTTGAAACAAATGCATTCAGTCTACCTAGCCTTTTCCCAACTATGTTGGGGTCGGCTTCCGGTCTAACCGGATGCAGCTGAGGACCATTATTTTACATGGAGTGACTACCTATCTGACCTTCACAACCCAGTTACTGGGTAACACGATACCCCCTGGTAAGACTGGTTGTCAGACTTTTGGGATTCTGACTACCCGTAACGACTGTCAAAGATTTACGAATAACAGCCGGGATGAACGGCTTTACGTGCTTTCCGAGGCACGGAGGGGTCTCGATATGTACATAATGGATGGTCGCCCATCCACGAACTGAGCGCGGAATGCGTAGCTTAGTTTCGATCGACGTGTGCGGCTGTGTAACAAGTTTGAAACAAATGCACGATTATAGAAATACTTTTTGAGTCATACCGAGGAAAATTGTGTGCTGCTGAGCTGTTCCACCTCGCAAAGGATAAAGAGAAATATTCGTAGTTGATGGCCAACCTTCAGTAGTTGGAGAGGCACCAGAAGAACATCCAGAATATCCGTGTCACGATGCTTTTGACCAGGAAAGGATTGCCCTCAAACCAGAATGACCGTTGGAGGGAAATGCTAGAGTGTTGAGGAGACAGCGTACACAGACTGTGGGCTTCTCCTAGTAATAAAACAGCCCGCACACATTGCCTAGCCATAATGTGCGTCATACAGAGGTATTATGGATATTCCACAAAAAACAAGGATTTTTTTTTCCTGAATAATGTTCTTCACAGAAAGAATAACTAGACCATGAATCATGAATTTAATTTTGTGTCAACGCTCTTTTGTTTAGACTGTTACAAACAGATTGCCTAGAAAAAGGTAATAAGTAGGAGTTATTATGATCTTCTACGTTTGTCGTAAGTAAGGCCACGTAATCCTTAGAAGCTGGGACTGCGCTGCAAGGCGCCTGCGTGTTCGACCAACTGCAAGTAAAAGTTTATCCCTACTTACTCTACAATATAAATGGAGAAATATATTTCGACACACTTACTTTATTATTTAATGTGAAGCTCACAAATGCACATTCTTATTTGGACATGAGGCATTCAGTCGGTCCGTAGGGAGTTGTACCTAGGCTACTAGTGTGCAATATGCGTGGATGCCTCCCGAACACGAAGTATCAGCGAAATCAGTAGTTTAACTTAACTACACTCTATCGTCACATTATACAGATCTTTAGATAGGTCCTCTGTGGCCGCAGCCTAACTGACGTCATTCTATCACAAATTAGATACGGAATGTGAAATATTTACCAACATAAAGTTTGTTACAAGACTAATGTCGTAAAATGTATAAGCAACAATAATTGTTATTTGCAGACTAAGATTGTGGTACTATGACTTATCTGAAGGTGTGTTATTAATGTCAGAGTTTCAGAACTTCAGAGTTTAGGATGATGTCTGTACCTAAGGGATAATAGGCAAAGTGGTCACAGCTCTGCCAGCTTTTTTATGTTACAAAAACAGTGATTAGAATGGATTGAACATTATTTTTCTCAGTTAACAAATTATATTAATTTAAAATGGTTAAAAGTCCTTTAACATCAATAAACGAATATCAAAGTCTATGGTTATTTCAGCAATCAAAAACCGTGGCGAGCCCGAGGGCTAGGGACGGTTTACCGATTTACCGTTACGGTTTACGTTTACCGTTACGTTTACTGATTTTATACTCGTATAAAGTCGGTGTTTCCTATCCCACTCCCAAAGAAGAAACGCCCAAACAAACTGTGCAGTCAGTCTTTTTCAAAATTCAGACATAATCTTGGTCAGACCATACGAGAACCATGCAGATAAGTGTCTGAAATCGAGAGACTGTCCCGCTCGACTTTGGAAGATTAGGTAACTATTTCTCGGTAGGTACCAATACCGACATGCAAGATGTACCTAATGGAACACTCTACATTTATTTCACTGGGATTTTTAGTATATCAATGATTTCACTACATCTATACACTATAAAGTCATAATAATATAATTATCTCGGCACCGATCCCAGCACTGACGCAGTCCGATCCGATATGGGTTCAGTGAAGTGCTCAATATGACTTTTGCTTGTGATTATCTTTGATATTTTGTTAAACAGGTCATCTCGTATAGTATTTTGACGACTAGGATACACGGCGAGCCAACCTTTTCACCGGTTACGTTCCGCTCGATAAATGACGTTGGGATCAAATTAGAAAAAAGTTTGCAATTAATTTAGTGAAAATGGCAATTTTGCTATTTTAAATTTGACGTTTTCACCAAAAATTTTGATTCTGTAACTAAGTTTGAATATTTTTAATCGCGATTAAAAAGGTGTGGAATAAAATTACATGTCATGAACTAAAATTCACACCAACAACTCGACTACACGTGCAAAAACAGTAGTGTAAGTATTTTTTTCTTTTCTTTTTGTTAAATCTCGAAAATGGTGTGTCTTGTCGCAAAAATAATTAAAATTTCGTACCCCTTTATAAAACCCATGAACCCCTTAAACTAGACATGCAGGTAATAATTTTTCATATTTTCCATACTAAAAATGAAAAATGACATATAAAACTCGTCCTGTACAAAAAGCGCGCCTCGCTTTAAAAACAATTCACGGGGTAGGGAAACCAACAACCACGTGCAGTCGCGATTGTCAAATTCGATTTTAGTTGCGCCAAAATATTTTTTCTGTCTTGCAGAATATCTTTAACATTTTCATAGCCATGAGTAAGGAATTTTAGTGATAGTTTAGTTCGGTGTAAAGGAGTATCGGCACCAATACCATGCAAGCTACTTGCATACTCATGTGCAAGGTACTGGCATGCGCATTCAAGAATATGAGGACAAAGGAACGAAGTGTATTGTTGAATAGATGCTTTGTAGTTAAGACTGACGAACTCTTACCGAAGAAAACAAGTATTTCTCTTTGATGGCATCATTACTTACGATAATCGTAAATACCGACCTTAAAAAAATCTTGCGGGCATTGGAGACCATCTGATCGTATAGACGAGGACATTTAGGTAATTTTAACAACTACAAAGGAAGTTGATACCTGCTAGCGTCTACCAGATAATATGACTTCAGTAGATAATTAAAATATGTGATGTGATAACTTATTTAATTATGCAATCATTTATATTTCCCGTTTTAACTCAAATACTGCTGCACCGTTTGCGAATAATATTACTTAGCTTTATAGAACACAAATAGTTATTATTCGTTAACGAAATATGGGTAACAAAGCTCATCATGTCATTGATAAGTAGTTAAAATTGATTTATGCAATTAGTTATTGTATGGACTATTTGGATCATAAAAGAGGGCTCTAAAACAGAATGTTTTCTTACCTTGAGCCATTTTCCCTGGAGCTGACTTCTCGCTAGCCTGGGTAGTGAAGAACTGGCTTCTTCCCCACCGAAACCTTGCCCATGCAACTAATTGTATTAGACGTATTATCTGCGATGCTACATTACCAATCTTCTCTTGCTGTTAAAGAGCTATTTGCTGTTTGATAATGATCCTTATGTTTTTGAAACAAGGCGGTGTAGCTATTTTTAGGATAGGTTCTGCATCAATTGTATACTCAGCAATTGTCGACTGAAGAGTTTGTATGTGTGTAAAAGTAAATGATACAATCAAAATAAGTTGATTCAGTTGTTTCATAGAGCCACAGGTTTTGATAGAGCCTATTTTGCAGCTGTTTTAACACGCTTTTATATTATGTTCACTTGTACTTGTAACTAACTAACAATGTAATAAAATCTTAGAAGTCATTTTTAACCTACTTCTAATTAACGTATCGAAATGAAACTTTGTATGTAGTTCGGAAGACAATACTTTAATTTGTTCACTTTGGGAGCTGATCTGATGATGAAGCCAGGAGGTGGATACTGGAATTATTCAGTGACTACTAGCAAACCCCTCCAGTTTCGGGTCCTATGATTCGTTTTGATGAGTCCAATATATTGCACTTGGTGTCGATGGTCTAAATGATGGAGCCACGAGGTGGATGGTGGAACTCTTCAGTGGCCATTATAAACACTTCGAATTTCGGGTCATATGATTGGGTTTGATGAGTCCCATAGATTTCACTTGGTGTTGAGGGTCTGAAAAGCGTGGAGCGCTTTTTGGCTGTGTGTACTTTTGGGTAATTTATACCTACTCGTTCAATATAAAAGATGTGCCAAGTTGCGATGTGGGTAGGGGTACATAAGTCGTTACTAATACAAGTCAATTTAATTATTTTATAATGTTGTGCCTGATAAAAACTAGTTTTTGTTTTTTTTGTATATTTTTTAATATCATAGCCCACTCGATGGCAACTACTCACTGCTACCTACAGATACCTGCGACTGCCATCCGCGCAGGTGCGGCTCCTCAGGAGTGGATCGTTCGGAAAATTGTATAGAAGCTCTCATGAGTGCAGTGGTTGCAAGCGCTACTGTGAGGTGTGAACACATGGTAATGAATAAGTAGGTGTTAACGGTATTTACATAGGTGCTAATAGGTGATCCCATCTATGTCAGTTTAGCGTTAGGGTTCGAGTTTGATGCCGTTGGTATGTAGCAATTACAAGAACTGTGCTGTGTGGCCGGGTGGTAATGGACACTCCCCCCCCCCCCCTACTTAAGACTTTTAGGTCGTGGGTTCGAACTCAAGCAGGCGCTTTAATTTGTGTAAATAATTTCATCACCAGTATTCACAAAACGGTAAAGGGAAATATCGTGAGGAAACCGCCCCTGACCTAGAACCAAAAATTCGAAGATATGTGACATTTACCAACCCGCACTAGACCCGCGTGGCGTGGTAGATTACAGCCCACTCCCTCTGGGTGAGGTCTGGGTCCCAGCAGTGGGAACATTATAGGCTGTTTATACTTATATGTAGAATTTTCCTTTGATGATGTTCTAAATTAGTAGATTATTATTAGATAAAACGGGTGTAAAATAGGCTTTTTTTAATCTTAGTGTCATTTTATACCACCCGGGATAGAAATCGACTCTAATGGATAAACCATTATCTGGTCCACTAGGTGGACCAGCTTGGGCTACAGGTATACTTGCTGCCCCACTGTAGCAATAAATGAACGGCATAACTCCCAACCAGCATAATTATCCTTAAAGGGTGGCCTTACAACTAACACTAACATGATTTATCGCCTCGTGTACACCGTGGGCACATAAAACATAGCCAATATACAATATACTGCCAATTGTCTCTGGCGTTGTGAACAGCTGACAGATGCAGACATTCTAGTTAGTTAATAGTTGTCTGTCTGTTTCATTATAAAGAAACTTATCATAATCAGTATTTACAGTTCCCACTGCTGGACCCAAGGCCTCGTGAGAGGGAGTGGACTGTAATTCACCAGGTGGTGGGCCAATGCGGGTTGGTAGAGAGAGATAAATTTTAGTAATCTGCCTCTGGATTTTCTTAATTATCTTCTTCTAACTTGTATAAAAACTTTAGATCGTAGAAAGACGAAAAATTAAAATAAGTTTAATTGAAAAAAAAAACACGATCTTATGAAGTAATTGATTAGTCCTTATAAGGACTAATCAATTACTTCAAAATGATTTAGTTTGTGATTGAAAATGTGTTACGCAATTAGGGTCAATGTATGAACGTAAACGAGGCAAAAGGAGTATAAGTGAGGATCGTAGCAGGTGGCGATCTGTAGTTTCTGCCTACTCCCATGGGAAGAAGGCGTTATATTTTATACCTATGTATGTAATACAAAGTTTAGCGGCTTTTATCGAAGTTACAAATATAGACAGAGACGGTGGTGAGGAATAGTTGACTTAATTAGACTAACTATTAGATAAGTAAGTGATACCTATCTAAACTATTGTGACTAGATCGCAATAGAATCCGGTTCACGTCAGACCATTTGAATAATGCCCGGATCTGCGGATCTTTGCCTCATATCTTAGTGACCTTGTGCATTTGTGGTCTTAGGTGAACATCGGTAACTTATTGTGATTTATGCTTAACATTTTGCCCCACGTGGGAATCGAAGACCTCACGCACAGCACGCCTGCGACAATGCGACCACTACACCAACGAAGCAGGTAATTGAAAACCACTCGTCACTTTGTAATTCGGTGTAGGTAGAAAGAATTAAAAAAAAATGTCACAACTTGTTTGATAAAACGGGTTTTTTATCAATTTTAACTTGCACATTATGTAAACTGCAAGAAATTAAATATTAGGTAATATATGAATTATAGATTCGTACAGGCGCCGATTCACGCGACATCGACACGAAATAATTATTATTATTCAAGATAAAAAAAACTCTTTTCTAAGAATACAAATAAAAATAGCCAGTGGCCGACGATTAACTAAAGAAAAAAATCTTATGTAGGTAACATCTGTCAAAGTTCGGCCATATTGTATTCGGCTAGTTTTTGACGTTATCGCTTTAAATTATATTCTTATTTGATGGAAGTGTATATTTTATAGAGAGAGGTTATTGTGATGAAGGTAATTTAATAATAATTTATTTAATAAGCTATTAAGCTTATGAGTTCGTTGAGCTTTTTTTATGTATTTTTTTACTACGATTCGCCGGTGGGAGTATAGGGGCTCTTTCGACATAATTTGTCACCCTGGTATCTGTCCCTGACCCATAATAATAGATATTAGGCAAATAACCTCCTTGCCATTGGAGTGCGAATAAGATATTGTTCATGTTCTGTACGCCCTGACACCTGCACGGTAAAGAAAATTATGGAGTCTGTAATCTCGTAGCTCATTTCTGGGCTGATAGAAAATTTTGATTGCAATCGACATGCTACGAAGCAGAAGCACCTCAATGAATCAGGTACCTACTATATTTACGTTGAATCGATGTGGGTCAGGCTTTCTGGCTGATTTTCTTTTTAGAATAAGGAAGCATAATACGCCTCCAATTTGCTACGTCACAAAAAAGAGAATGTGGATTGGTCCTTCTCAGCTCTTCAACTAAAAATCTCTGTGCTGCATCAGTCCGCTACACAGGGGTGCATCACTTGACGATCCGGCACGATTCGGCACAACCGGGCGGACTTTTGTTCGTTTTCGCTGCTCGACTAATCAAGACCAGAACAAGTGCGTAGCACCGCTTACACGTTAATGCGACAGTATTCGGGTCCTGCATTCATGTCCGACACCCATGGCCGGCCATGCAGTCTGTAGCAACCCGATCGTCCTGGCGACCATTCACCTACGTGTCCGACCTTAGGCAAGATGACGTGTCATTTCCTACAATTCACGAGCTGACATAACGGACGCATTACAGCGGCACATTCCGTGCGACTGACTGCCATGCTTTCGTGTTGTTTTGAGCTGTAGCTTGTAGTTGTACGGTCTCGTCTCACAGAAATATATTCAGATTATCGTAGTTTTTTTTGCTGGCGAGTTTGTTGAGCCACTTCTCAGAAGTGTTAAGGGTGGGCGTTTTGGAGGACTGTCTTATGTAATTTTGACTTTCAAAAAGTGCTGATTCTCTACATATATGACTTGATTTAGATTTCGTTAGCTTATAAGCCTTACTTCTTGCCTCCATTACTGACTGTGGTCCTCCAATCCGTCTGTTACAGTCATAATTCCCAAACTTGGCCAATAGTGATTTAATCAGCGTAGTAATATGTAGTTGGTTCTTTCCGATCTTTTCAAATTTGTGGGTAAGTAATGTAATTTATCTCGGTACTGAAACGGTATGATTCGATTTACCTGAAATCGCATGCAGAACGATTAATAACAGCAAGGTCTAGATAACTTATTATTACAATGGCATAAAAGTGTAGGTACTCGATGTATTGAAACTATACTGGTTCCTAAAATGATATTCTTGTTACCCTTCATCGTGTAAAACTGCATTATCGTCGTCAGCGCCACCATTTAGGTGGAAGTTCTTTAAATTTTTGGTAAATTTGTGACAGGCCTGGGCTTTTATTTCTTTCTCAATAAATGTACTTACTAGAGCACGTGTGCTTATAAGATACACAACGCTTTTACCAAGCAAAATACACAATGTATACCTACTGTTGGATACACAATGTTTCAAACACTGTGTGACAAAAATATACCACATGGTGAAGGTATTAAGTTAACACTTAGATAAACCTAAAATAACTACTACATACCAAAAAAAATCAAGTAATAAAAACTAAAACCCAACTACGACTTAAAAGGTATAAACAAGAAACCACAGACAGACAAATTAAAAATCCGGAGTCACACGTAATCTGTTCGATTTATGCCCTAACACGTGTGACTCCGGATTTTTAATTTGTCTGTCTGTGGTTTCTTGTTTATACCTTTTAAGTCGTAGTTGGGTTTTAGTTTTTATTACTTGATTTTTTTAAATTATTTTGGGGTTATAATATATATATTTTTGAAATGTGCTCATTAAGCCCTTTCATTTGATACCCAACATGGTACGATTAAACCATTTTTTTTTTAATTTCCACACTTTATGTCCTCTAGAGGGCGCCATTTTTAATTTAATGTGACTTCACATAGCCTATAACCAGCGGACAATCACGACGCTTCTAACGATACCTCATTTGTCAAATTGTGATAAGTGGTTTGGAAGATAGGAGGGAACAGATGAACATACATACATACATACATACATACCGGTC
Source organism: Lithophane semibrunnea (assembly GCA_947363905.1). Taxonomy (NCBI): domain Eukaryota; kingdom Metazoa; phylum Arthropoda; class Insecta; order Lepidoptera; family Noctuidae; genus Lithophane; species Lithophane semibrunnea. Next base: position 998,189 of record OX376186.1, on the reverse strand, counting down.
AAAATCATAACCCTCCTTTTTTCTTCGCCGTAGTCGGGTAAAAACCACCCACCATCTGTCACAATTAATGCAAATTGTACGCCTGCGTAGAACAACGTCGGGCAACAAATTAGATTGTTTATTTTTTGCGAGTGCCATTGACAAGTTAATCCTTAGTAACAACTAGCAGAACAACATTTTTGATCAGCGAAGTTATTAGATTTAGTAACTGATAACTGTACTGTTGCTGTCATTCTGTTTTACCCCACGACGGAGCAAATAGGAATAGAAAATAACTAATATCATTTAGCTCAAAGTATATGGTACATTAAGATTTTAATAAAGAGCTTCACGTACCTAATATATATACTGGGTACCGTTTTAATAATCAGCTTATAATGTTCCCACTTCTGGGACACAGGCCTCCTCTCTGTGAGAGGGATTGGGACGTAATCCTCCACGCGGGCCCAGTGCGGGTTGGTTCTATGCCATGCCGGTTTTCTCACGATGTTTTCCTTAATATAAACTATAGTGCTTGTCTGGGTTCGAACCTACGACCTACAACTCGCAAGTCGCGTCCGTTTCCGCTACACCGGCAACCGGTGTAGAAATTATTAACATTAAACAAATAAGCTTACAGACCAATTAATATCCTCATTTATATAATTATTAATTTGTTTGAAATGCTTTAATAAGAAAAAAAAACTTTTTAAATTCAAATTCAAGTTTTGTAATTACCTAATTTTTTTAATTTATGAATGAAAAATCAAAATTTACAAAAAAAAATTACAAGCCTTATCATTTCTATCTTCCACTTATGTCGTTGCACATCAGCTCGTATGATTATCTTCTCCGTGTTCCCATGAAGTCCTCTGGCTGTGTCAGGACCAGGGCCGTAACTTCGTCCTACTTAATCTTTGTGATATTTGAAAAAGTGTTAGGAGGCTGAAGCATTCAAGACGCATGTATGGCTTTGTAAGACACGAGTATTGATGTGAGGATCCTGAGCAGTTTGAGGATCGCTTTGAGTAGGGCACAGGATTTGCGATCATGTATTTCAGAGATAAATCAATTGGGAAAAAAAGTCATTCAAAATCGAGTGGGTCTCGTAAGTTGTCATGATTACAAGAAAAAACTCGCATTTATAACATTATTCAAAATTATTTATCCGCAAACACAATTGTTTGAATCAAAACAGTTGACTGATGACGTCCAATGAAATAAAGAGCAAATAATTGAATTTGGGAATCTCTTCAAGAAACAAGCTACTTATATATTTGGATATAAATTGCCACGAATGGTTCAGAGGTCAGTAAGTACTAGTTCATTATCTGACTTTCAATGGCACGAGCGCAGTAGGTCTAGAATACCTTGAGCGAGGTCAGTTCTGGCATAAGGTGCTATCTGACAAGAACATTCGAGCTTGTGAACGTTTTCTACAAGCTCGCATGTTATTTGGAAATGGTAAATTGACCAACCTTGACAGTGGTCAGTCCAAATATACGATGATTTTGGTCAGACACCAGTGTCATATGCCTTCCTAAGTCAGTCAAGAACGAAAAGGTGAAGGCCTATGTCGCATTACATCCGAATCAAAGCAGTCGAAAATATATGACATTTATTTCGAAACAAACAAAATTTTAAAATTATTACATTAATTTATTAAAATTAATTAATACATTTCAAAAAATTAAATTACTACAGATAATCAAGCTACAACAGACTTGGTAAATGTGCATTTGCACGTGACTAGCTTTCACCTACAAACACTGAAATATTATTGAAAATACTTTTTTGCCAATATTGTAGCGGTGATGGTGTTCGGGTGATTTCCGCTCTCACATCAGTCTGAATTACGGATAGATTGATTAAAATCTACTCTATTAAATAAGAATGAATTAACGCTGAGAAAAGAAAAGCGTGTTTCACTGGAAACTTAAATCTAGACAAGGTAGCGACTATAGATCGCAGGCGCATACTGGATTTTCATCAGGCACCACCACAATAGATCATTAGTTGTGAACTTTTCATTTCTCTTGTTCAGGCTACGAAATTAAATTTCAAGCAGCGTGCGGCTCGCCTCGAGCAATCTCCAAGGTCCAGGGTGGACTACACCTGCAGCTTCTCAGACCTGCCCGGCGCAAGGAAGAAGTACAGAACCAGGACACGAGTTGAAGAGCCCGGTATACCAGCGCTCGACGGACAGTCTGCTTCTGAGTCACAATTAGCGGCAAGTTATTTATGTGCAATGAGGTAGCCGCCTGCTTGAGTGCCACTTAATAACATTATACAACGAATGTCCATCCGTATTCCAGCTTATCAGGGAGAATGTGCCAACGTCGACTACTCCACGACTAGACCACCTCCCGGGTAAAGGTGACCAGTGCGCCAGTCCGGACAGCATGGACTACCAGAGTCCGGTCCCGGAAACGAGCCGGAAGTGCGGCCGCATGCCACCGAGAGACCCGGCAAACTCACAGAGAGGGGCGAGGAAACCAGACAGGGCTAAGTGCTGTGGCAAACAAATTGTGCCGAAGGTAACTTGCGCCGTAAGTAAGCACATTTATGAACGTTACAAAAATTCTCTACGTGGAACTTGTATTCGCTAAAGAAAAGGTCTTCTACATAATGTTGGGCTTCTATTCGCCAGTGATTTTGTACAGTAAAGCATGCAAGCTGACTAACCCTCAATTTATTATTAATTTCTTTTCAGAAATCAAGATCATGTAAGTGCGCACTCCAAGCTCAACAATATGGTAAGTACTACCTACTATTTGAAAAAGCGTTATTTTTAATCATTTGTATAATGTTTCCTAGGTTCTCCTCTTACTGTCGAGCTAGACGACTCTGTGTCTCGACAGATCCGGGACATCCATCACGATGCCAGGAAGAGCACGAGGATCATCCGGGACTCCAGGAACAGGCTCCTTGAAATACAGAAGGTATATATCCCCGTAGTCTGTGCTCTGCTTGTTAAGGGCCTTCTATGACACAACACCTGCAGTGGGGAATAAAGACTGACTGATTACATTATAAATAATTATTGGTATATTTTTTCCGCGAATTAACAGTCTAGGTACATATACTGCAATTTGTGCAGCAAGGGTATGATCCACTGTATTTCTATTTTGTCTCGGTCTGACGACAGATTAAGAGTGCAGTGCTGAGCTTGAAAACTTCCCGGTAGGTACATTTTTTGCCTTTATTTGACCAGTGGTTTAAATATTTAATAAAACACTAGGTCGAAATAGACTTTTTGTTGATGAAAATACCATATAGATACAAAATATCCGGTCTTACAGTAAAACAAGTAACGCGTCTATTCCTCAAGGGAGTGTAATTGAATGCCTTCTATTTTTTACTGTAGATACAAACACTAATTGGAAATCTCACACCAAAAAGATAACATCAAAACTTCCATACGCCGGTCGTGAAGTCAAAAAAATACCACTAACCCTAAAACTGCACTTGTTATATACATATTTATGCCTACGCATATGCGTGGCTCAGTTACGGCCTGATATTGTGGGGACACAGCACAGATGCACCGATACTTTCCACTTAAAAGTCTAATAAGAATCCTAGTAAATATAGAATACACCACAGTTGCAAACCTCATTTAATAAGAATCCTAGTAAATATAGAATACACCACAGTTGCAAACCTCATTTAATAAGAATCCTAGTAAATATAGAATACACCACAGTTGCAAACCTCATTTAATAAGAATCCTAGTAAATATAGAATACACGACAGTTGCAAACCTCATTTCCAAGAACATAAAAAATCCTGTCCCTCCGCTGCCTATACATTCTAGAAATATGCAAATTCGTTCAAAATTACTAATACTTTTAGACAACAAGAGAAAAAATATACCGTCAAAATGTACATTACACCATAAAAATAGGTTAAACTTACCAAGCTCTCCTAAACTGCACTCGACAAGTATGTACAATTAAAATAATACTTAAACTACCAGAAATAAAAAGAAGAACAAAAATATAAAACAATTTCTAAATGTTACCAAGTTAAATAATACCAAGGAATATTAAAATTAATTACATGTTTTATAAAATATTTAGCTGCGCCCCGCGGTTTCACTCGCAAAAGTGTCGATCCCGTGGGAATGTCGGGATAAAAGTATCCTATGTCCTAATCCAGGCCATAGTCAACCCATGTGTCAAATTTCATCCAAACCTGTTCAGCTGTTTTACCGTGAAAGCCTGACAAACAAACAAATAAACAAACTCACTTTATAATATTAATATAATAAGTTAGGATTAGGATTATAATATACTAGCTGCGCCCCGCGGTTTCACCCGCCTAAGTCTCGATCCCGTGGAAATATCGGGATAAAATTCTATGACCTATTCTAGGTCATGATCTACCCATGTGCCAAATTTCATCAAATCGGTTTAGCCATTAGAGCGTGAAAGCGAAACAAACAAATAAACAAAGAAACAAACTGACTTCCGCATCTAAAAGCCCTCGTCCTCTCTATACTATACTATACTCCATTTATTATAGCATTAGAATAAATAAATAAATAAAATAATAATAAATAATAAATTTATTCAAGAAATAAAAATTGGTAAATAAAAAACAGTGTAAAGCTTAGAAATAATGTAGGTATTACAAAGTATGATGCCTGTACTAGGATAAACCTGTATCACAGGCGGCATTAGTTCTTATGATTACTATTAGGACAACTGATTTCTTAACAATATTTAATGTAAATTTTAAGAATAGTGTGTGTATTTATTATTTTATAATTTACTTAAACACTAATAATTAAGGTAAATAGTTGCTTGCACTTAGTTACCCGATAACGTTTGCAGTATCATTAACTGGGTTAAAACAAATATTGCATAAATCACCTTCAAGGCTATATTAGGTTTTTGAAGCAGTCGGCTAATGTGCTTAGACAGCAACAAATTGCAAGGTAAGTAGGACAGCGCAGTGGCCAGGAATACATATATGTTGAGTCAGCAACAAGAGTTACGGAAGTCAGGCCTTGAGTATGACGCACTAGGTGCCCTCATAATCGGTGGAGTTAATGTATCTGAATTCTGCAATTTTCCTAGCAGGGCATTCAGCGTCTCCTGTTTTGTGACCACTAGGCTTTTTAAAGCGTGAGCAAGTTGCACATTTTGGAATGTCGGCTTTCTTCGCGCATTCGGACAACGAATGGCCTGCGTCACCGCAGTGACCACACGTAGGCACGATCTCTCTGCAAGTTTTTGCTGCATGGCCATATTGTTGGCATTTATAACACCTTGTTACCAATGTAAAGTCCCTGACAGGACAGGACGTCCAATTTATAAAAAGCCTTGATTGAGGGATTACGGCTTTCCGTATATCGGCTGAAACTTCAACAACGTAATTACAGGTCGTAGCATCTCTCTTCCCCGATTTGTGGCTTAATTTTATGAAGGTCAAGAAGGATTCCAAGGACATCTCTGGTAACTTGTCGGCTACATTTTGTTCGAAAATGCATCTGAACACCTCATTTTCAGCCAAGGAAGTCGGCACTCCTACAACCACGATCCTGGGTTTGCGCTTGTTGGGCTCGGCGGTGGTAAGTCCAGATAGAGAGAGGTGGACTGCTTGCTTCAGTTTATCAGTGTCATCTTTCGTCTCGGTACTGATAATTACGCCACCATTTTTTGTATTCCGGACACCTCGAACGTGGAGCTTCATTTGCTCGGGCCGTATGATTGTTTGCACGAGTTCTTTTGTTTGGACACTTGTTTTTAATTGGTCACTGGGATAAATGGCTATAGAGCTTAGGTTATTGGGTCGAACGAAATCATTTGCTATTCTTCACCATATCGGCAAACGAACCATTTCTAGCAGAACCAGAATCCTTAATCGTCTGCTTGAGTTCCGAAATCTGTTCCATCAGGTCGCGTTTTTCTTGAAGGGCTTCAACCGCGTTATACGCCTGAATGGCTTTTTGCTTGAGAGACTGGTATAGGACTGCCATTTGTGAGGTGCCAGATCCTACTTTACGGCATAGGGTAGAAATTTTCATTTTCTGCTCCGAGTTGAGTTTGCCTTTCGCGGCAATAGCGCAAACTTCATTCAAGTTCTGTTCGATGGCTGAAATCCATTTCTGAATCTCAGGCGTTGAAATAACTTCAACCGTCTCCGACTCAAGGGCTGGGTTTTGCGTCGTCGTCTTCGACGGCGAGGCGGAGGGGTGCATTGCCCCCCTTGGATTAAAGGGGCTGTTATCCATTTTGTATTTTAACAATTTCACTATTTTGCGTCCATTATTCGCTGAAACTACACACTTAGCAAAATTACAATTTGCATCACATTAGTAATGCACTAAAGGAGGTTACTATTTTTTCAGTAGGTAATTATTAAATATTGCTTTCGAGCACGTCTGTACACTGCGAAATGCGAATGAAGACCCAGAAAAAAGAGGCTTGTAGAAGCAGGAATGCAAAACCTTTTATTTCAAAGTTAATTTATAACTTTTTTCGATAAATCTAAGACAGTCTACTAAATAATTAGATAAACGAAATCAAAGTCATTTTATTTTAAATCATGCTTTATTGTATCTTCATACATTACAACAAAACGAATAAATGTAACAACCGATCACATGGTGATTTAAGTTTAATTAAGAGTAAAGGAAATAAATGCGTCCATTTCGGAGCCGGCATCCGTTAAAAACCTTTCAGTTGATCCTGTGAAATACAATAATTACAAGTCAATTTTTCCATACCCATATAATTTCACTGCTAGAAATAGGTCATAGAATATCTTATATATACTATAATACACGACAACATTTATAACTTTTAGTTCGCTTTGCATGTGTTACTTCCTAATACAATAATATTACTTAATTAATAGTCAATGACAATGGGTGTTCATTTGTTAATGGTGAGGACAGTCAACGAAATGTATTAAAAGCAAAAGCAAGTAAATCAAGTACATACCAATATGAACAATGATAAGCCGCCTTCCTTTTCCCGTTGTATTCTTTAAACCAGTGGATAGACCAGCCCGATGTGCTTCTTTTGAGGACTTTATAGTGGTGTCATGCCATATTAAACTTGTTGTGTGACCTGTTTGTATGATTAAAGGTTATAATTTAAATACAATATTCAAAACAAATTAATGAAATTATGTTTTATTTTTTTATTTAACTGTACTAAATCATAATACTACTGAATGCACGAGGGGCATTCACTGCTTGGTGCATATAAAAATGTTAAGAAATATTAGAAGTGCTGTACCTTCATTTAAGTCTCATCTGAATAATATATTTTTCTTCATGAATTCCTTAGCCTTTTTATTTAATGAAGATATTTTAGTCTCCATAGGACGATCTTGTGCTTGTCTATGAGTGCACTTTTTCTGCTCCATTTGATTTATGTAAACTTTAATGTTTCTTTACAAACTGCTTCTCTTGAAATCTGGCAGAGACTCATCACATCACTACTAACTGCTTCCAATATCTTATCCAAGGTGGGCAACTATGAATTTTCCTGCGTATTCCACTAAATGTTATATTGTCAAAATCATTGTGTTTCATGTGCTTCCGTTGGCGGGGGGAGGTTGCAGGCGACCTTCTTTGTTGTACGCTTTGAGTATATTGTACACAGTAGCCCGAGATACAACTATAAATAAGAAAATATTATTATATAAATGTTTTATCACAATGCACGTTACTTTCGAACATTTGTATAGTAATAATTTTAGTAATCGTCCTTACCGGCAACTTCTGCGGTTTTCTTTATCATCTCAGTCTTATAACAAGGAGTTCCTGCAGGCCAGGACTCCTTAAATTGCTTAAAAATATTGATAACAGTTTGCTTCTTTCTATTTTTCTTGGGAGACATAGGAAAAACAGTACCTAACAAATAACAACTAAATCACGAAAATTCGACAATAATAAAACGCAAGGCGTAGCATTCACAACTATTCACACGGGAATGACATTAATGACATGACAATCACAGAACATTTACGTCAATTTCACAGACGAGATAAACCGGTAAAATTAAAAAGACCCGGCTGTCACAGCTGCTGCTTATGAAGGGATTACGAGTATGTGACCTTTTAGATTTGGTAGAATTATAGTGAAACGAAAAACGTTCACGGTATTGTTCACTCCTGCTTCTTTTAGGTTTTTAGCATTGACACTTTCATTTTAAATTGGAATGAAATAATATATTTAAATGAAAGCCTCTTAATTTCATAAGATAAATAGTTAAAATGATTACAATGAAGTGTGACAGCTGGTATACGAAGAGATTTGAATTAATTTGGCGTCAATTGCGTTTGCGTCAATAGATTTGAATTATTTTTTTTACAAAGTGTACATTAAAAATAACCTTTTTTTAACTTCTGTCTAATGCTATTGTAAATGGAGTATAGCTGGGCCCGGCAGAGTCCACAGTGTTTATGTCTTTGTAAAACCTACCGTAAGTTCATTATGTAGAAGCAATAAATAAATTGAGTGTTGAGTTTCCAACTTAATTGAGTGAAATTCAAATATCATACGTAACGGGCGGCTGGTGTCGGCTGTTTTAATAGACTGAGAATAACTAACGAACTCACTAAAAGCTTTCCTGAAATGTTTGCACGAGCTTAGAACATTCGCCGCCCTTGCTCAATTTGCAGCCATCCTCTCAATCTGAATATAACGTGTCACGAAATAAGCAAATGCAAAAGTTTCATTCAATTGGCACCAATGAGAAAATCTTTATACTGTTCGCAGATAGGTAGTAAATAATTGTTTTTTTTATCGCATTTGCATTCATGCACCTTCTGTGCCTATTTGTATCTCGAATAGACTAGCCACCATTCATCAGGGTAGCCTCCTAGGCAAATTTACAGGCTCCGAGCTAGATTGCCCTATAGGAAGCAACTATTATTGGATAGAATGGATCATGCTGCAATGCATTGTCAATAGCACCGTCAATTGTGGAACATATTTCAATAGAATATTTAAATTCTGAATGGCTAGTCGAGTAGAGCCCGTAGCAACATTATTTTATGGCAATTGTAATGTTTTAAAACTGATCAATAATTCATGCTCGTTCAGATTCATCCTTTGGTTATAAATATTTCAATGAATTTGGCGTGGTTTGTGCGAGATTTATTTCCTGAGTTGAGTAAATATGAAAGGTAGTTTGTTTACTGTTTTGAAAGTTTGATGATGAGGAAAGTTGCGATCAACCTGAATGTGTTCGACAAGCGTTTGTGTTTGTCAGAGGATGTTTCGAAACTGAGAGCCCTAACGGGCTCTGACAAGGAACATGATTGTACGGCAAAATGTATGTTTTTTTTGGATCTATTTAAATTATTGTCACTATTCCAGAAAGCCACAATGACGAAGGCAGACGTGAAAGAGTTGGGCGAACGGAACGACCTGCTTCTCCGAGAGATGGAGCGCTTCGACCGGATGACCAGGAATATACAGAAGCTGGTGGGGCCAGAGACGCTACTGAGGAAGACCAAGGAGGAGCCTCAGCGGTGCATAGACTATGTGCCTGGAAGTGCTTATGGTAAAGATTTAAATTAACCTAATGTAAAATTATGCACTTAAATAAATTAGAGAAGCTATTTGGTGGCATCTATTTTCATAAAAAAAATCCCAAAGAATAGGTTTAGCGAGTGTATTTCGGGAGTCAAAGTCAATGTCGAAAGTCAAATCATTTATTTCAAGTAGGCACATAAAAGGCACTTGAACGTGAACATTAGTTAGTTTATGTTTTCATACAACCTTTAAATAACCAGTGAATTCGTTTGTAAGTTGTTTTAATGGATCAACTACATATATTAGCTTGGTGTAAAAAAAATCTCCCGATAAAATATGGACAGCCCATTGAAATTCTGAATGTGTTTCTCTTGGAAATTCTTAGCGTCACCCACGATACCAACTGGGACATTGTTTAACACTGCAGTCGCAATAATAATCACGCACCATAAAAGTAAACGAATTATTTGGTTTTTAGATGTGAAAGTCCAGCAAAATCTCGTTTCGTGACTACTGCTAGTAACAGCAAAAAAAAGTGAAAAGTGAGTAGTCACAGCGAAAAAAAATGTAATCCTTATGGATGTCATTTAAAAAAAAAAAAAACTATATAGAAATATTGATTGCAAATAGTGCAAACCTAGGTACGTTTTGGAACCCACGATTTTGGGACTTTTAACGACGTATGGAAGAAAAAATCATGTTGCACCGACCCCAAATAAATTGGGATTGATGAACCCACGATTTTGATGCTGAAAAATATAAAAACATCCACCAGAGAATTTCAAGATTTAATCAAAAACATTTTCTTTTCCAGAGCCACCTCTGTACCACGAGATGAAGATGGGTCACCCCACTGTTCTCCTGGCGGGTCCTCAGAGCGCCTGCAGCCCTGGCCTGGTGGTCTGCGAGCCGCAAACACGCAGCAAATCCGTACGTCCTCAAACTTGTCCCAGACGATTATAATCAAGAATGTAAAAAAAAATTAGTAAAATATACGATTGTAACGAATCTTGTGTTTCTTTTAAGGAGATTGACCTGACTCGCAAGCTAAGTGAGAGCTACGACATGCAGGAGAAACTAGCCGCCGATAACGCTGATTTAGAAGTCAAGAGGTGTAGTTTTGGACCTTGTTTCTTAGTGTAGAATCATTTTAGTAAATGTTAAGAAACTTGAGGGCTTGCCAAGATCCTATAGCTGCTGGAAGTACACATTGATCAGCTCCATTGTTGGCCTGTGATAACATCTTGAGAACACCAGTCCTTCAGGGAGAGAGTAGGAGAGCAGGAGTCCCGTTGAGCGCATTGTGTTTGATAAAAAATCAATCAAAATATCCGAATAATCACACCGTGTATTTGTTTGCGTTTTTTTTTATACAAAATATTCTTCTTTTCCAAATACTTTTATCGTGTCTTTATTTTTTTTTTTTGGCTTCGCATGGTTTGTGTATTTAGCCAATGTCACGTAAGTCAATTTATGTATACTGGCTGATGACATCCGTCAAAAAAATTCAAAATTGGAAACTGGATTCAAGATGTCAAGTTGTTATCAATCAGTCAAACAGTCAAACAACGTCGTGTAAAAAATACAAAAATCACAAACCATGCAATTTTAATCTCCTACATTTAACAAATACACAGAATCATGGATAAATTAAGGTATGAACTTCCAGGTATATTTTGTATAAAGAGCTGATGACGAAAGACCAAAATCTAGAGACTTGCAGAGCTCAGGTCAAGAGGCTGCAAGGAGAGTTGAAGCTTATGAACAGAGAGAACAGCTTGCTGCATGAGAAACTAAATAAAAATAATCCGGAGGTGAAATGATTTGATAACATAACATCACGCCTTGTTTCCCCGAAGGGTTGGGCAGAGGTGTACCTACCTATAGTACACCCACATTTTTCCAGTCCCGTATGTATTGCTTTATTGCAATCAACCGGGCACAAATCCCGACACTGGGCTGCTACTGAGAAATTGTTTTCGATAGAAAATATTAACACTGCCGATAATTGATAGAATAACACTGCCCGATCTGGGAGTCGAACCCAGGACCAACGCGGCATTCTGTGAAATAATTTGGTGATGCTAAATCTCGTATATTCATTAGTTTACAACCAACGGAATGTTGCTCAGTCAGTTCACTCCTTCCGCTGCTATGTACAGCTATGCGGCCAGACCCAGGATATACTTGTGTGCGATGTAGATGTGAAGTGTTTTAATAGTTTTGTATGTGCAGGGCGATGCGTCTGCGATGAACAAAGATTCCAAATGTCAAAAAGAAATAGATATATGTGAAGAAGTAAGTTGAAAGTATTTAAGTAGATACCTATTCAACTAGTTGATACAAATAAGCCCGTAATATGAGCCACTTCCAGATGGTCAATTTCCGTATTTTAAAACGTTCAAAATCTAGTCACAATCTCGTCTCAGCGACAATCAATGTCAAAACTCTTCAAAAATCTAGATAAATGACAGTCATGTTATTGTCATGTGATGAGACTATAGGTAGACCCTCTTATTAGCCAAATGCAATACTCCGAAAAGTATTGAAAAACAACAACAAAAATAAAATTTATAGATGAACATACATACAATCATACCGGTCAATATAACCCTCCTTTTTGCTTCGCCGTAGTCGGGTAAAAATGTGAGTCGAACTTTAATTACAAGTGTTAACTGGCTATTATTATACTGCAAGTTCTTCAAAATGAATCACCGTCTAGTTATCCTAATTCAAACAAGACCAATAATTTACTTTTGGGTCTAAAATAAAAGTTTTTTTTACAACTGATATCGATGTTTTTTGTCCAGCTCTAAATATATTTTATCGACTTACTGCGTTCAGTGCGTCAGACTTTTTCAACCTTAATGGAATCCAAGATTTTGCACTTTAGATTAATTGGATTTAGTTTCAGTTCATTATTTGGTTGATCAATTAATTAAAAACAATTTACAATAAAGAAGTAAACATTAAAAGATGCAACAAGAATACTCTCCAAAAATCCATATATAAAAGAGTGTTGAATCCATATTTAAAAGAGTGTTCTTGGAGTTTCTTGCTAAGTTTCTTTTTAATTTTTTCAGAGCGAATCGTCTGTCGATGCTACTCATGCGGAGGAACTTATTAACAAATTAGAGATTTATAAGAATTCTACAGAAGGATTGGTACGTAGTCTGATACCTAATGTACTTGTATTAGTAAAGTTCACAGGCGTAGGAACTAACAATTTTTCCAAAGATTCTATAATATTTTCATTTCTGTTTCAGGAAAAACAATTAGTTGGATTGGAACTAGAGGTTCATCACGTGAAGATGGATATGCAACAGGTGAAGAATGCAGCGATGACCGCGTGCCGCGGCGCGGGCGCCGGTGGCGGCGCTAACACTTGCTTCGAACAAACGGTAGCTTTACGTATACTATGCACAGTATAATCGGGTGAATTTTCCATAGAGAAAATCTTCGGATGAAACGCCACTGCAGAAAGTTAAATTCAGTTGAAATATTTTTTTCTTTAGAAAATGGCATGCAATAAATACCTATATTTCAGTTAGGATTATAGTTTATCAGTTATTTAAAAAAAAATTAAATCACTAATTTGTCATCGTGCTGGTTGTCCGATTCTGGTCGTAATGAGTCTCGTACAAGAAAATCTATTTATAGGCCAGTAGTATTGACCAAACGTGTTATTATTCTTATACCTACCCAGTAAAGTTACTGATAAGTGAAAACATAAGGGTCCCGCGAAATATATACATCCCGGTGAACAAAAGTTGCACAGGCTTAGTTTGCATACAGCATTGTAGGGCCCACCCCCCTCGCTCACATAGCTGTAGTCAGCTACGCTCAGCGCTAGACGCAGAGCAAGCAGTCGCTACCTCTCCGCGTGTTTCCGTTTGGCGTGTTGACATCCATATAATTCCTTGAATTACAATTTGTTTACGCCCGCCGTACTACCGTCCCGACACGCGCCCGACACGCACCCGCCTTGTTTGCTAAGCTTTACACTTGTCCGATGAATGGCAGTAGGATTGTCTCTGGCATTATTTTTTTCTAGCTTTGTTTTTCTCTTTTCTAGCCTGAGAGACCTATTAAGGTAGATTCAGGTTTTGTTTTATTAGTGTTTAGCAGATCTTTAAAACAACATTGAAAGTTATACACGTCATCATGGAAACCCGTTGCGAATTGTTGACTTTACCAAAGACATCCCAGACTGGCTCTGAAGCAGAATATAAACAACGAGGCGTCGGGTGCTGACGGCCTCCGACATGGTACACCGGTGAAGAGGAAGGTCGCGGGAATCCGCTTGAAGCCTTTTCTCGAAGTAGGTCTATGTTCTGCAGTTGAGGTCGTTTGCTCTATTGATTATGGTTTGAGTTTTGTACAGTGTACAAGGTTTATACATACATATTTGCTTTCTGTTTTCAGCCAGGACCACCAATGCCGCCTATGGCGAGAGCTGTAAGTAATCTATCTGTGCAGAAATTCACTGTCGTAATGTTACGTTGGCCTTTAATTATGTGTTCTGATCTTTCTTCGTTTTTCTTTACAGTGTGGTGTCTGTCCACCTTGTCCTGCACCATGCAATCCTAGTGCACCACCGGTAAGGATATAGTTAGGATACATCAAATTCGACAATACTTAGAAGTCAAGTCCACGTCTTGTCACATCAAGATCAACTACTCTACATTGTGTCTTTGGTCCCATCTATTTACCGAGACGTGTTGTCTAATCTAGTTCCTAGGTGTTGTTTTGTGTTCTTACTTGCTTATTTAATTTTTATTTCCACAGACTCCCGCTGAGAAAGAAGTAGTAAAACTAACATATCAGCTACGACAGACGGAAGAGAACTTCAAGCTCAAAGTTACAGAGGTATCGCATACAACAGTGTCCATGGCTCTCTAGATGTATTGTAAACTAAGCCTAGCTATATCATACATCTTCCACAAACTATTTCGTCCCCATTGTCATGCCCTGATACGTTAAGGTCTTGAATTATCTTTAAAAAACCGTATCCACATCAGTACTGGGCTATTACTGAGATTCTATACTTACGTGCTACTTAAATAGTATACGCAAAGACAGTTGTTCGGAGTAAGTATTAATTTTGCCCTGTATTATTTTCGGTGAATCACTAATTTATAGATTTTTTTTATAATTCCCTAGAAAATACCATGACTGTATTTCTAATACTTTGGACGAACAAAATCACCCATTCTTTTAAAAATTGGATCTGTCTAGTAGTGACTCGGGAACAATGGTATTCCGGAAGGGGGAGAGCAGTGGTGGCCCAGTGGTAATGGCAGCGATTTACGACATGTAGGTTCGTTGGTTCGTTCACTCTCTCAAAACGGTGAAGGAAAACATGGTAAGGAACCCGGAATTTCCTAGAACCAAAAATTCGAAGATATGTGTGTGTGTCTACCAACCCGCACTTGGCCCGCGATATCGATTACGGCCTCTCCCATTGGAGGCCTATGTCCCAGCAGTGGGAATATTATAGGCCAATTATGCTATTGCATTTTTTTTGGCCTTTCTCCTTCTCCCCACTTTCGGCTTGCCAGGCAGGAAATAGATTCGGATAGGCAAAGGCAGGTCTCTTTATTTAAAAAATTCAAGCTTTTGGTTAGTATCATAACATCACAGTCTACACTATATATCGCGAAGACTTTGTAAAGGAACGTGGTGCAGTCGCACCACCTTCCTTTACAAAGTCTGTTGCCATAATCAGAATCAGCGGCTGACTAGCCGCTCGACCATGGAACAGTCTGATTATGACAGCGCCTTTTGATTCGCAGGGCGGTATTTGTAGTTCAAGTCGGGTTTTTGTATACTTCTTAACATCTTAGCTACGGACAGGCAGTTGTCGCTCAAAGTTCTATTATCCGATTGAAGAATTCGGGAGTAAACAACGATGACAGACACCATTACTGTGCAGTGTGCAATGCTCCGAGCGGATCTGCTCCGGAAGAAGGAAGAGTTGGAGAAAGAGAGATGTCAGCACCGCGAGGTACAGAACAAGCTGAGAGAGTTGGAGATGAAATTCGAAGGCCTCACGACCCATACGAACATGTTGCTCGGGACCAAGGAACAGGCCTTCGAGCAAGAGGTCAGCGTGAGGTCGTTGAAGCAGTGCTACCGAGAGGCCAGAGAGGAGATAGACGAGCTGAGGACGCTGATGAAGGAGCAGAATGATCAACTGCAGGATTATAGAGTCAAGGTAAGGAGTGGATCGTCAATCATCTATTCTGTGTACTTAATAAAAATCCTAACTGACAGACAACGCACAGCCTAAACCGCTGGGGTCTAGTGCTCTAGAGAGATGAAATATGCACAAGGGTTTCCTTATAAATATAAACATCATGTAAAAAACCCGATCCGTGAGGTTGTTGTTAAGTATCGTAGTTATAGAGAAAAAAACCGCCACCACTTTTTTTTAATGGGGAATTTGACCGGCTTATTGCGGTTACATAATATGGGGCGCGGGTGACAGGACAGTCGTTTGGCGGGTCTACAAGTCAGATTGCTATTTTTTTGGTACTAAAAATGTGAAGCAATAACTTTTTTATTTTCAATAATACGATTTTTTATTACTTTTTGGTAAGTTTATTGAAGTTCCTATGTGCTTCTTTCGAATTGGACAGGTTTTTTTTAAAATATTGTATAAATACCGAAAATAATTAATAAGGAAGGACTTTTGAAAGTCCATGGACTAATAGGTTAAAAAGGGGATAAAAGTTCCGATGGGAAGCACCATCGGGCGCCCGGCTGCTAATAAGAGTTACCATAGGTTTATAAGCTCAATGTGTTGTGCGTTTTGTTTGTGCAGAATAAACCATTTTTCTTTCTTTCTTCTTTCAATGTCCAGTATGCAATTGCTGTGATTGTATCATTGCCTACACCTGTCTTCTTTTCTCAGTACCTGCAAGCACAGCAACTAGTGGAGGAGCAACGCCGTCAAATGGATATGATGGACATGGACAACAGCAGAATCAGCGAACAAATCAATCTTGAGATACAAAAAGTCAAGGTACAGTGTTCACAGTAGACCGTTCAGTACCATCTAAACAAGTAACTATGATACGCGGCTAGCTTTATGGAAAGTCACATGTTGATCTTTTTGATAACGTTTTCATCTGCGACCATAAATGTAGGTAATCTATACTATGTATGTACCCTAACTTTAATATTATAAATGAGAAAGTGACTGTTTGTTTGTTACGCTTTCACTCTAAAACCGCTGGATTTGGATGAAATTTGGCACAGGGGTAGGCCATGACCTCGAGAAGGACATAGGATACCTTTTATCCCGAATTGAAAAATTCGGGTTAAAAGATCTTTCGGAGAAATTCTTTTTAAATTTGATAGCCCAATTTTCATGAGTGAGGCTATTTAACATCACGCTATGACCTTTAGGAGCCGAGTAAAACGGATAATAGACAGAAAGAACGCTAAGCGAAAACGAAGCATAGCTTGGGCGATGTGACGCGGTTGGTCGCGAGCAGAAAAGCTACTTGCAAAATATATGTGCAATAACTAAAATTATCCGCAGTTAAGTATCGGAAAGTTTCTCGCCGTTCGGTGAAAGTTAACTTTTCGTGACTTTGGATTCATTTAACAATATTAGCAAGTTCTTGTTTAAGTCGTGAATCAAAAGTGTTGCGTGGATTACAAGTGAAGTACTTTGCTGTGCACAGAGCACTTGTAATTATACACAGTTGTAAAATATACCTAATTCAGATGTGTTTAGAAATAAAATGACTGAACGACGTAATAATGCTTCATCTTTCTTTCTATTCTAACTGATCTAGGGAGATAACCAGACTCTTAAGTATTCTTGATGTATTTTCTTCTCAGCTGAAATTCCAAGAGAAGCTACAAGAGCTGGCCCCAATCCCGGATCTGTTGAAGGCGACGCAGATGAGACTGAAGGATGCGCAGCAGACGCAGGCACTGGCCGAGCACAACGCCGAGCAACTCGCCAGGGAACTCAACTGTGCGAGGGAGAAGGTAAGAGCTAACGTGGCGCCCGGTGAGTAAGAATGAAAGGAGAAAAATAGATTAACAATTTCCTTCATAATCCTTCGGATTGTGATTAAAAGTGTGTTACGCAATTGGGGTGCAGTTGTTTTAAAAACATTTTTGCCTCTCACGTCTTTACTTGAATGAGATGATTATCTACAATACCGAAAAAAAAATCGGTGATTTTTCACCGTTCCTATACTATACGGTTTTTGAAATAGTTTGAAGCTATGAAATTAAATCTTCATAAAATTGGCCTAAAGTATATTTTTACTCCAAGGTCCACATACTGCTGCACAATAGTATGAAGCCGACAGAGAAGCAGGAGAAGACCACGGATGACAAGCAGCTGCAGCTGCTGCAGCAGAGGATAGCGCAGCTGACAGAGACTAACATCGCGCTTAAAGGAGACATCGAAAGGCTCAAGTGAGTACATTCATGACGCTGCAGAAAATGATACGTGGATACGAATTCGTTTTTTTTATTCATGTTTTATTATTTTATTTCAGAGAATCTCCATATAAGTTACATACTCATAATATCACCACAAAATCATAGTGTTAGTGTGTTTGTAACAAAATTGTACCTAAAATTATGTTAGTATTGGTTAGTACCGGTTAGTACCTATACTGAACTGATACCTATGCTGTCCTAATTTTGGAATTGACGCAATAGCTTTAAAGATGTTGTTGCTGCTGCTTTGTAGACGATGCAGCAAGGAGTTTGCTTTCTTGCACATGATGGCTTGAAAGCCATCAATCCGTACGCGCTTCAGCAAACATATCAGACGTGCTACAGTGCCACGGCAGCATCTTAAAAGCATTTTATTGACCTTGCAACTTTGCCTAAAGCAGGTGCTATTGGAAATAGGCCTTCTTTAAAAATCATATCGGCAGCAATAAGCGCTTAGGGCTTGTACACAAAAAAAAATGTGGATTCGCAACGCAGAAGCTTTCTAAAGAAAATCTTGGGGTACCGTCGCTGATTTATGCGATGAGACGTCGCAACGCAGTTTTGTGTACAAGCCCTTAAGCCTTCTCTAAGTTAAAGCTAAAGGCTGGTTATTCAGTTTCCTGTCAAAATTATTGTTTGATTAGATAACTCCGCACATTACAGATATCGGTGAAAGAAAACATCGTGAGGAAACTTGGACTTTAAATATGAATTTGAAATCGCAACTCATCTTGAGCAAGCGTAGTGATCAATGCTCGTGCCTTCTCTGTATGAGAAGAGGCCTTTGGCCTGCAGTGGGACAATATAGCCTGGTATTATAATTAAAACATTCTATTCGTAGGTCGAACGTGATCCACATGGAGGAGTCGGTGCTGGCCAATGAGAAGCGTTTGCAGGAGAAGATGCACGAGTGTGCGCAGATCGGCGGCGAGCTGGACCGGGCTCGCGACGAGGCGGCGCGCGCTCTGCAGCGAGCCAACGAGCGCACCGAGACCATTCGCAAGTGAGTGCTGGAGACAATCTAGCAGGAGCTGTCCCATCGCTCTCTACGACCTGTATAGTTTGTAACTCTGCGGGGTCGTGGAGACAAGACTATCATTTGTAGATCTCTCAAGACTGTAATTTGTAGATCACAGCCCGAAAGTTATAAACCAGTCTTACCAAGGGGTATCGTGTTACCCAGTGAAAAGAAGAGGTCAAGACATTCAAGTTGTGTACTAGTATTCAACTGCATCCGGTTAGACTGGAAGCCGACCCCAATATAGTTGGGAAAAGAAAAGGGAGGTGATGCTTGTGGAAAAAACGTCTTGACCAATACCATTGACCGCTGCCACTTTATAAACAATGACCAAATGAGGCAGATTAGAATTATTCTGGGTCAATGATGATTCATTGACCTAGAACAAGCACCGTGTCGGTGCGGACCTGCAAACAGGATATGCCTCACCTTTTTTCCTGCACAAGTATTTGTACTTTTCAGGTTACATCATGATTTTTGACTCGTTGTGGTTATGCACAGCAGTGAAAGCCTTTGATGTTACATTATTTATTTTTCATTTGTTGCAGATGCATGCAGACCACAATAGCGGAAATGGAAAGACAGCTAGCTGCTACCAGAGCTCAAGTAAAGACCGCTGAAAAAGATCGCGAGGAAGTAAGTATTATTTGATCATGTTGACAGCTCTGAGAAACAGACTGGCAGACGCAAAATCCTGCCCTCGAGTCAGTCACGGCTGAAAGTGTTTCGACGAACGAGATTAAAAAATGAATGTCAGCCATCGAGCAGCACCTAAATGAAGTTTGCTCTATTGCCGCGGATGGAAAACTGGACTCTGAGCAGGAAATAAAAATTTCTACCCTATGCCTAAGTAGGTCCAGGCACCTCACAAATGGCAGTCCTATATTAGTCGCTCAAGAATAAAGCCTATGTTGCACACATTTTTCCGTCCGTTTTTGTTGAGCTCTTCGGAAATCTAGTATTATTGTTGATTGAAGATGAATTCGATTATTTTGGCAACTCGTTATGGGTTTCTTGCGTTGTGGTGGTTTACTCGCGATCTCATATCATATTCACAAAACTGTCCCTATCTTTACAATCTGTTAAACCGGGCTCTAACATTATCGTTTCCTTTATCCATCACAGTTGCAGTGTCGCATGCAGTGCCAGATAAGACGCCTGAATGACAACTTCGAGCAAGCGCAGCTTCGCATCATGGGACTTCAAGGACAAGTGGACACCCTAAGGAGGACTGTCTCCAGCACCGGTGAAGGAGAAGGCGACAACGAGATCCAGGACTGCACCTGTAAAACCTTCTTTGATAATTAATCCTTGAGGGCACAGAAGAAAATAGAAGTATGATTTGAATCAGTTTACTGATGAATAGTTTATTCTATATTCTGTTGTCATCCTCACTAGGAGTACGTTTACTGTATTTTGGGGAGTAACATTTTGCGAAGCGATAATAGCAATACGGTCTGGAAGGTCCTTTTCAAATTCAATCAAACATTTCGAGATGCACAAATTGCTTGGAAGATATAAGTGGTTCTTATGTTTTTAAATACCTAACATACGATCGAACCAGATAGTCGCTAATAAATTGACTATCGTGTGTGATGCGCACGTGGCGTCAGTGAAAACAGACATAACTCACATTTGTTCAGTTTTCGCCAGTTTGAAATACGTTTAGTCAATAATTTAGTGCGTCGTATCCATTTCACCCTCGCTACGTTCTCCAATTAAACAAAATTTGAAAGAGAACTTTCTGGAGCACATCACTCACACTACTACTGGCGAAACTTGACTTATAATTCCCATTTTATATTGTATGGATTTTGGAAGGGACCGTTTACTTTGACTATATTGTTATTTGAGCAATGATGCTAAAGATTGCACTGCCCTGTGCCAAATATTTTGCAGCAGTTTTTCTTGTGTAAGTAAGTGAAAATAAGAACATAATTCTGTTTTAAATTGAAACGTGAAATATACATGAAATAAAAAATAAACAGTTATTTTGTTTTTTATTTTATTAATGTTAACATTAGAAACATAACTGGAACAAATTAACAAGTTAAAAATAATAAAAACAATTTTAAAACCTCATTGGTCACTACAATATCAATCCATTAAACGGAGTTTTTCCATCAATGAGAATTCATTCACATCATGCATTTATTATAATCTCATGGGAATACTATACACAAAACACAGTATTTATACACACATCATACACAGATTATCTCGATCGCGGTCTAAGATCAAAAATCTATGATCGAAATTCAGATTGACAATATGTTCGGGCTTCCCTTCCGATCTTTCAATCTAGATTTGGAAGTCACAATCAAACTGCCTTTGAGGAGTCGTTGGTTTTGCTGTTAGCATCTGGGTCCGGGTCCCCCCGTACCATGTAGACATTGCCGGCTGCTGCGAAGCACGATCGCAGTGCTTCCTGCGCAAGATGGGTGTCGCGGTGCGGCGGGCGAGCGATCTCGTGGTACAGGTCAATGGCCCCACACATCGCTGTGATCGCTTCTTGTGTTTGCTCTTTATCCATTAACTTAGCACCTTCCTAGGAGGGAAGAAGAAAGGTTATATTAAATAAACGGTTATTTTAAAATTTGAAATGAATTCATATGAGTTGATCAGCCAGATAAACCCATCAAATAATGCAAATCGCATAAATACCCAAATGCAAATCTAAGGGTAAGTTCACACCGGGACGCGATGCGACGCCGCGTGGAGGTTCTCTGATCTTGACAAAAAATTGTTTAAAATCTAAGCAACGTTATGACATAGTTGGTTTATCAGTTGAACATTGCATCAAACTGTCCTGTGTTGAGTTGAGTTGTAAAGACATGTTGTACCTAGTGTGCGTGTACAGACTCCCTAGTTATCAGAACTTTTCTTTAATTGAGTCAATAATGGAAGATGCCTTAGCGAAACTTGCATCCAGTAATAAAGTCGCAATTATTTGTGGTGATTTTAATAATAATATTATGGAAAACCATCCAAATAGCAGTATAAAGCCTTTTTAATCGTTCAATTTACCTAATGTTTTTATAGAATTGACAAGAGTAGTTAACTCCAACTTCTGGTAGTTGTATTAATAAATTCTTGTGTTTTAAAGTATGCATGAAAATGATGTTGGCAATGAGTCGGTTAAATCTCGATGTTTTGACAAGTCATAAAAACCGTGCAATGCAGGTGCGGGTCGCGAGTACACTATGTAATGACAGCTTCTAATAGTAAGATTACTCACCTGATACTGCTTGACACATCGGTTGACGGTCTCCATGTTGATCTTGACCAATTCCCTACTGATGGGTGTGGAGCACTTGGCGCAACGATTGGGCAGACACTGCAAGTTTGCTCGGAACTTACCCGTACAGGCCACGTTTGGACACCTGGTCAGAAGAAATATCGTTCATCACTAAAGGTAGAATATTAAAAGATGCCTCAAAGCAATGTATAGAATGACTGTGTCAGTGAAAATATCAGTGTAAATTTAGTTTCGTTGCTGGCCGTACCACTGCCTGAACTGAAGCAATTGGCTCTTAGCGAAAGAAGCATAATCGGTACATGTTATGAATTAAAGTCTCTTCTAAACCACGCAACAGATTTCGATGAGGTTTTCACCATCGTTTAGAGAATTTATTCCGGAAGGTTTATGTGCATAATACGGGAATATTAAAGTAACTTAGGTATAACTTAGAAATCTCGATATTTTGTCACTTCGTAAAAACCGTGCGAAGCAGAGGCGGGTCGCTTGTCAATTAATCAGTATCAAGTCTGTATAGTAGTCAATTGATTCGATTACCTTGTTTATATGTATATAAACCAGGGCATTCAAATTTCAGCCATGAATATTTTCAAGAAAAACATCTACTATCCGTGACATTTCCCATTCAGTGCATGCACTTCCAATGAGCAGAATAAGAAAGCTGAATAGGAAACTTGGGGTTATCCTTGAGCTTCTGAGATCTGTCTGCTTTACCTGATGTAGGGCGGAGTATCTCCACTCATGAGCTTCAAGGTGGGCCAGTCCTCCTTGCAGGCCATACAGTCACATCTGAACCAGTAGCGCGAGGCAAGAGACCTCTGGCGTTCCTTCATGGTCCGCATCATAAAGTGGGGGCCGTAGTTTTCTGCCACCACCTCGCCAGGAGACAGGGGGCGCGTCGCACGGAGCACGATGTTGCGACCTTCGAAGTATCTGGAGACACAAAGGCAAAACGACGGTCTTAGCCGCTATCTTCCATCCATCCACAGGCGGGAAAATCGCGGTGTTAGGTTTCCGGCCATGACGCCGGAGCCGCACCGGAGCTGCACCGAAGCCGCACTGGCGCCGGCGCCGCCTAGGCTTTACACTCATTCTGAGATATTCTGATTTGTTTTCATCTTGCGGTGCGTTGGCGGTGCGGCGCATGGGCGATTTCATTGGTATACAAAAACATGCGGTCCGGCATCGCGTCGTGTGCAGGAAGCCTTAGTATCGCCGCCGTGCCATCAACTCTATGAATCTCCACACGGCCATATCGTTGCGGCGATAATTTGATGGCATGGCGTGACTATCGTCGCGAGTCTCCCGCCCGTGCAGATGGCGCCGACTACGAGCCGTAAGCGCGGAGACCGCTGGTTGACCACGCGCCACACCGCGGTTCGTGGGCTTGTCCCAAGGCGAATCGTTACATTAAGATTCCGATGAATGTGCTTTTCAGAAGGGAGTTTCATACAAAGAATAGTAAACGGCTCGAGTAGATAGGGTTACGATCCGTTTCCGAGTTGATATGACATGTGTGTTATGATCTTTAGCCTGTGATGCCCTGCTACTACTAGTGGTGAAGGATGAGCCTTGTGGGTGCTATCTTTTGTTACTTTTGACTTAGCCTAATTTGAATAAACGATTTTAGGTCTAACTCGATTAAAATGTCAGAAAGTCTTTAACTATTTACCTCTCCTATCGTCTGAGAAAAAGCATTTGCAAACGTCAAATGTTACTTGAAAGAAAGTACCTGAGTGAAAACTCAGTTGAAGAGTGCTATTTCCTTCGAAATCTTTCGCATTGTGACCGAAAGTGTGTAATAGGTATCTGAACATTGTGAAGCTGTCACCTGGCCACGCTGGGATAGCACTCGTGGTTGAACAGCGCCCCGATGGGGAAGATCCCCACAGCGATGTAGACTGGCTTGGAGCCGCTGAACGTGTGAGCACCGCGCACGGTCTCGTACATCTCGTGCGCGTTGAACTGTAGCAGCAGCAGGTTGCGCACGATCAGCTCCACGATGGATTGATGTGCTGGAAATGTGCTTTTAGCTTAGACAGTAATGTTACTTTTAATTCCCGTTCACATCCTCGAGCAATGCTACTTGCGTCAAGTAACACGCGCGCACGATTCCAGTTTGCGTCTGTCGCTCCGCAACTCGCGTCGCGGTGACTTGTGGCATGCTCTAAACAACTTCTTTTATTACCTGACTACGGAAAAGCCAGGGAATTGTTATGATTGTAGCAGTATATGTATGTATGTTATGTATTATTTGCAACGTTCGCGTTCTGACGACAAAATGACTGATGTTAAGTAATTTTGAAACAATTCAGGTCATGAAAGTACTTCGTATTCTGTAGGGACCACGAAGTTGAGTCAAAAACCCAGATTTGATTGATTGAAGTTAGAGCTATGCGACTAATTGGAGTTTTGCACAAATGATCTTATTCTTATCACGTAGCACCAATTATTCACTGGTCGTGGTTGGAACGAGTTTGAACCTCTCTCTATTGTGAAGAGTATCGGATTCCCGTAAATATTTTAGTTTACTCACCCTTATTCACATCTTCTTGTTTACATTTCTTAAAGAAACCTGCCTTCTTCAGACATTCCGTCAAAAACAACGACATGACTATTCTTTTCAAATAATCGTCTCCTTTCCGCTCCGCTGAGTGATCACATAGCGCGTATATTTGAGCTGCTCTTAACTCCAGCTTCTCTTCCAAACTCATTTTATCGTTAGCTTTAGTTTCTTCTTCTTCTTCTTTAAAGTTCTTTTCTGTGAAACTCTTGATACCTTTCTTAGATCTATTAAGTCTTTCCTTTCTGCTTTTTATTTTGGATTTCTTGGCGACTCCTTCGATGTCGTTGAGAACTGCTCCCTCCACTGTTTTGACTTCATTGCTGATGTATTTAGAGTGTATTGATAGACTGGTGTCGAGACCTGCCTGTGTGACCATACGTAACGCTATGTGACTTAGTACTGACATGCCGGAACCTGGAAAACACATACAGGAGTGTTAGTACTTATTTACAAACTATAAATATAATATCATAAACAAACACTAATTATTTATTTAACATATTGTTTCATATAATGCAATTTCCTCACCTATAAAAAGATCTAAGAACTGACATTCAAAAGAATGATACGTAGACACAGCTGCGTCCCTACAAACAACACTGCAGAAGGCGACTCCTGAGCACTTCGGGCACCATACGGGGGCTTCGTTCTCACAATCATCAAGTCTGAAACATTAGGAAACATTCGATATCTTCCAAACATGTCGGCTAAGACACTAGAAAAGTATCTTACCTCTTGAAACAATGCAAGCAGTGCGTACCGTAAAAGTCAGCGAGTAGACATGCGGCGTATGGGGGGTCTACCAGTAGGATGTCGCCAGTCTTGATCGGCGCGTGGGCGACGGCGAAGCGACCCTGACGGGAACAAACAAGCGTGACAGCCACAAGGCGCGGGGATGCGACATTGAGGATCATTCTGGGAGAGCCAATGTATGTAAAACTATCTTTCAGTCATCATAATCGTATGATTATACTCCGGCCATAAGTCTAAGCGTATGCTGAAACGGGAACAGGTGACGCAGCACAGCACAGTACCTACAGATTTTGCAGGGTAGGGCAGGCGAGGCAGACATTTGTTTATTTGAGGTTGGCGCAGCAAGGCCAGTCATACCTACTTCTCGCTTCATAACTTTCACCTGTTCGTTAACATAAGTACAAACCGATCGTCTTTTTTCTCGTAAAAATATAACTGCACTCATTATTAGTCAACATAATATATCGCTCAAAATAAATCAAGAGCTGATAGGTACCTAGGTATATAGAAAAACATGATCGTAGTGTCATTTCTAAAAGCTCACGGCTAACGCCTTATTTCATACAGAAAACACTAGACTTATTTAGAATTTTCTGCAACTAATATAGCTTTCACCTTATCTAAGGACCGATTATTGTATTTTCTAAGGAATAAAAATGCAATTTGATAGCTTTTGTGTAGAAAATAATATGTATATCTGTCTTAATTATTATTCAGATAAAAGTTACTTAACTGGCGATTGAAAAAGTTCGCCTAAACCTTCTAATAATCGTCATTGAATCGTTTATTTTATAATGTATAGTGAACAGGAACCATGAAATTATTCATTTTATGTGTAAACTTTACCTTAGTGTCGTCTTCAGTTATTTTCAGCAACTTGGAGAGCGAGGGCATGTTTTGTTTGGCACCACCTGTTAGCAAAATTCCTGCAAAAAACATAAAATGGGTTAAGGATCTAGTACTGAACTACCTACCTCGTATACGTGTGTCTGTTTCATAAGAAAATAGGTCATGCTAATTACGAACTACTGCTATTTAAAATCCACAAGTCCTTACGAAGCCAGAATATAAAGATACATTCTTGAGTTCCTGGCTAACATTAAAATATTTAAAAAACCCGACTCGATAAACAGAATTTATATAAATCATCAAGATGTACATTTCCAGTTTATGCTGGTCTCGCATTGTATAGGATTTCCGTACAATGCGAGGTCAGCTTATACTGGAAAAATGTATAGGTTGATGTGTAGCCGCGTGTACTATGGCACCTTTCTATTTCCCACCATGTCAGAGCTGCCACCACTTCCGATGGGGTTCACAATGTTGGCACCCGGGGGTCGAGGGTCGGCACCTCCGACATTCAACTATACGTGGACCGAGACCGAGATATACATAGTATAAGTAGTTAGAACGCACTGGGCACCTTAGTCGCGGAGTTTTTTTAATGTTCTTCTTCTTAGCGTGTCGATGGCAATCTAAATGGACTCGGCCCAGAATTCGGCTACGTGTTTGGCGCCATCACTAGAGTCCATCAGTTCCAGTAACGCACCACAATTACACTCCAAGGCTGAAGCGTCTATGAATTTTCACCTGAACAGGGTTTCGTTGTTTCGGCCAACCTGTGTCCGGAGTTTGTTTAAGACTTCCAGGTGGTTGTTCAGCCGGCGGATCGAATGATTTAGTCAGTCTTCAGTGTTTCTTTCGGTCGTTCGCCAGTGAATAGCATGACAGAATTTTAAAAACTGTTTCGGCTTTTTAACCTTTGTGCCACAACGATGTTGTCGTGCAAAGGGTGTCGTGTGTTGGTGGTCATTTTAGCTCTGACAGTTGTTAGTTAGTCAGGGTCTATACGCGCTCAGCGCGACAGGTACGAGGCGATCACGCGACGCCCCCGTACGCGCTGCCGCCGCCGTCTACTGAACGCGTCGTTTTTATTTTAATTTTGAATTTGTGCATCCTTGCACCAAAAGTATATCGTTACACTTTGTTGTGTGGACGGATGTTATACAGAATATAAGAACTCAAAGTTATCTTTATTATGTTACCATGCGATTGTGAAACATAGGCTAATTCCATACCAGAATGTCTTATGTGTACAATCTGGAACACATCAACGCTGCTTGGTGGCAGAAATAGGGATGGTGGTTTTACCTTCTTCCTCGGTGGAAATCCTCCACAAAAAGCCCCACTAGGTACTACTACTAAGTTCAAGAGAGCCGTTTAACAGCTACTGTTAACCAACCCAGTGCGTCCCCATCCTTTGACGAAGCCCCGCGTGTCATGGCGATGTTAAAAATACTTTTCCCGCTTCACGTTACATTGAAGAGAGAGTTGTCTGCGCTGTTGTTTACAATAATTGTTTAAATTTTAATTGGAATTGAATTTACTTTGCTCTGTTATTAATGCGTTAACGAATCAGACAAACAAGTAAGTTTTGAGTTCAATCGTTTTTGACAACGTCATTGTTTTTCATCCGGCGGAAAGTAAAAATCTTAACATTTTTGTTCTCGTATTTTTCCTGTCAGACAGACAAAATATTTGTTGACGGATTATTGTGTAGGATGTAGGTACTGCGTACTTCTTTTTTTTCGGGGTTAGTAATGTCCTGAGAGCGGTTCTGCAGACCTTTCTCAGGACATTAGTAAAGTAAAGTGCACATTACAGCCTTTTCATACAACAAAGTGCGGTGCAGCCCGCATGTAGTGTGCGTTGGTTCATAGAAAATGTACGAAAATGATGTCTTTGCAATGCGTTGCGTTGCAAAGAACTAGGTTGAAACTTGTTTCAAGTAATGGTTCAGTCTTGAGTGAGCTTCTGTCGGGCCTTAGAAGGTGAAACAGGAAGACCTTTGTGGAGGCCTGTCAGTTCTCAACTGCTTCGAGAACTCTCTACTCACCAGGCTTCTCAACGTTCTGTGTGGGCTGCGCCGTGTAGTCCAGGGTCTCTATGTCTTCTGCCAGTCTGGTTTTGGCTTCCTCGTCGGATCCCAGCAGTCGGCCGGCCAGCTCGTAAGATACCTTGGCGCGGGTCGCCTCACCTGCACCTGGAAATATAGGCAGTAAGCAAATGACACCCTACGTCAATTTAACGTGTTATGACCATTTCATACAACTAATAAATAATGGCAGTTGTGATTTGATTATACCGATAGGTACACGAAAACTTTATAAGTTTTAATGAGCCTTAAAGTTCACAAGAAGAAATGATATATGTTGGTAATCGGATGGCATGATTTGGTCGTGTTGCTGAGAAACATTCGTGAGAATAGTACTGAATATTAAATGTCGATGGTTATAATAGTAATATAATACACACCACATCGCGATCGCAGCGACAAGAGTTGGCTAGTAGTGGTTACGCACGAGTTCTCGCCGCAGCATCTTGGTAGAAGTCGATCTTCTCCTAAGTATCCACGCTTTAGGACAACTAGTTTCAATTTATTGACCGACTGACCCACTTTTTGTTAAGTCATGGTTTAATTCAATTTTCTTTGAGTTTTAGGCATCCTCAGTTTCTACCAAGACGCAAGTTAAGGGAACGGAAATAAAATTCAATATCATAATATTATTTTGTTGTAGCAGCCTACTACAGCTTAGACGTTTGCAACGTAAACTACGTTACGATACTTAAGTCCTTTCAGGCATTCGTTAATTAGGTTTCATTATAGGTTAATTACGACAGAGGTGCCTGCAATGTATCTATACGCCATTTGAAATAAGATTAGACATTTAAACAAACCTTATTACAGCCCCTTCAACCGATTTTGACTTCTATACCGTAGGCATAAGGATCGCATTAGAAGCAAAAAAGGTTATACAATACCAATTGTCTACTGCAGCTGCCATTTGTCATGCTACCAATGCAATAGAAGTCAAAATCGGTTGAACAGAGAGTAAAAAAGGTTTATTTAACTAAAAAAGGTTTATTTAAGTGAAAATAGGTAGTGACTCAGGTTCGCTAGTGATGAAAATAATTATGTTGTCCTCGGTAGGATGTTCCCATGGTTCGGTATTCCATAGAGTCATTGGCCTGTTGTCCACGAGCTCAGGAAGGAGCAGTCCCCACACAGTAATTTTACTTTTGACGGCAACCTTATAAAAATGAGTATATAGATCACTGTGATTAAAAATCAGAGGTAAATAACTGCGAAAGGACAGTAGTTGGCGATTTGGTGATGTTGCGGTCAAAGTTCGGATGGAACCAAATAATTCAATTATGGAACAGATATTACGTTTGGAATTGCCATACTTAAAATGATCGTTTCTTTCAGGTTGTGTTACAGCCTATCAATTTGCAAAATTGATGGCCTGTAACAACACAACATGGGCAGTTTGGCCCATAAACGGTATAAAAACTCTGAGACCAGATAAGTTAAAAACCACAGGAAAAAAAAAGTGCAAAGTAGTAGCAGTAAGTTTACAGTAACATCGAACTCAAAAGCCTGACATCGGAAAATCACGTCATGTCTATAAATACGTTCTAGACCTCATCACTTTGACACAGGATTCGAACCTAATACCCCGCGCAGCATACTAATTAACGACGCGTTTGTACGCTAACTGCCTTTGAAACCTAATATTTTGTCTGCCTGCGGGACCTGATGTCGTTATCTAACAGTTTCGGAAATCAATTCAGCTGCGTTTCAGTTTCTAGTTGGTACTTGAATAACACACAGAATATAATATAAGAGAAGCTTTATACTGCTGTAAAGCTGTGAGTGATAAGTTGCTGTGGTTTATAGAATAATAATTAGGGAGTCTAATAATAATTAGACGCATTCACCAATTCTGCCATCAAAAGATAGGCGCAGGCGCTTATGCATTTTTTAACCAAAATACATACCTATCACAACAGTACAGTTCATGGTGCAGTGTAAGCGTATTAGTTTACTTTTTAAAACTGGTGGCCTACAAAATTTATTCATATTTTTTTCAGATTTTCACATTTAAATATGACTTCAAATCCACAAGTTAATTAAACACACGTAACAAAACTTCACGCCTGTATTCCCCAAAGGGTTGTACAGAAGTGTATAGTTTGTTTAATGTTTCCCAAAAATTACAGAATACAAGTAATGAGTATGTGCTAATCTTCTTAGTGTCGATGGCAAGAAAATGTATTTAAAACCACATTATTTTGATGAAGAACTACATAATCAAACCTTTAAGTAAATCTTTGATTCAGATTATTGATATACAGGGCTCGGCGATGTATCTCCGCCGAGCCCTTACATCCTTCATACAGGAGGTTCCATTAAAACGCAGCACATTGAGAAGTAGACTCTGTGAGTAATTCGATACACATCAGCAATCTCTGACTTTGACGGCTGTGCAGCATCCAGACACACGAGGAAGTGGAACGACTTACGGTTCTCCAAGATTGCCTTTGTATGAACAGGTCTGTTTGATTGTACAGATAGGGTCACTGAGTTCTAATTTGGTCATGAATATTATTTGGCTGTCGGAGGCCTGAACTGAGTAACTGCTGGCACCTCCGGCACAGCAGTATACTGTTACCATTTTATCACATTACATACTGAACTCAAAACGAACACCCCCTACTGATTTATGAATGTTTATCTTTTTTTATTCGTTGTCCATCTACTTAAAAGCAGCTACTAACTCCAACATCTTGAGGCCTTTATTTTGACATAGATAGGGTAAGAAATACCCACTTTAATTGAGAAAACCATGTAGTTCTATAATAATTGTTATTAAACTGTGATGACTCGACGGGCAAACACTCAAGATAAAAGTTGCAGTGGGGTGTATGTACACATATAGGTACATTAGTTTAGAAATATACACAATTCAATTATACATATTATTCACATCATTATATATCATTTATAATTTACACAACTACATATTATAAAACAAAGTCCTCCGCCGCGTCTGTCTGTCCGCGATAAATTCAAAAACTACTGCACCGATTTTCGTGCTGTTTTCACCAATGGATAGAGTGGTTCTCGCGGAAGGTTTTAGTATACATATAATAACCGACATCCACGCGGGCGAAGTATGATAGAATATAGATAAATATAATTATGAAAATTTATAATAATAATTATAATCATTTTACAGTTTACATTATTTTTAATGGATATAAGCTAGTTTAGTCACGAAAAATCAGTCTATATCAATAGGTTCTAGTAGATTTCACTAAAGTGACTGTGAGTGAATCATAGGTCATTTTGAAACAATATTATTCAGAGTAAAAATATCTACAAATGATGTATATGCAGTTTGCACGTGTTGGCACTGTCGAGGTTCAAGTTTAATTGACACTTTAAAAATAGTGGGGCAAATGCAACATTGTTCAGCCGCTGTTTTTTTTCATTTGAACTTGAGGCTTTTCAAATGTATTGTGGTGTTCAAAATACTGCAATATTTTTCCATTGGATAGTATTTTGCTTGACGTTGGTAAGGCGGATTACGAATTCAAGAATGTAATAATACTAACCTCGATAGCAGTGCCCCATCCTCCAGTAATATTGGGCCCTCATCTTAGCTGGTAGTCGTTCTTTCAGCGCCAGTTTCAGGTCTTCTAGAGCAGCCTTAGGTTTCTCACATCGCAGCAGGATCTCTGAACGTAGCCACAAGGCTAGGGCAAGAGAGATTCCACCTTCAGATATGGCGTCATCTCCGCCTGGAACAAATAATTAGTAGCATAGCATAATCATTCTATTATATTCGTACTGCTGGGACACAGGCCTCTCTGTAACGGGTAGTGGAGTATAATCCTCCACGCGGGCCCAGTGGGTTGGTGGATGTCAAGCATGTCTTCGAATTATTGGTTCTTCGACAAACCACTTTCCTCTCGATGTTTTTCTTCACCGTTTTGAGAGTGATTAAATAATTTACACAAAGTGCTTGGTTAGAAATTTTGATTTTGAACCTGGTTGTAGGTTTCAAAACAACTCGTAAATCGCGGCCTTTTCCCTTGGCTAAGATTATTCTCATAGAAAAAAAACGTGTGGGTTGGGGGACCCCCGTCAGGAACAAAGTTCATTACGCGATGCTTGCACGCATACATACACTCGTTTGAAATAGAAAAAGACAGAGTGAGAGAGAAAGTCACATGAAGGGGCAGAAGACTTTTTCCCTACGTGACTATCTTTGTACCACTCAACACCTACCGTAAGCCGCGTGTGAAAAGGTTCCGTTTGGCACTCTTCGGGTACGGAACTCTAAAAATGTAACCAATATACAAACATTACGTCTGTAATCAGAAAACCAATGTAACAACGCAACACTTAAAGTTACACAAAATATAACCATTCGCCTCACGAGCGGATCGGCTTTTATAACAGTAAAACTATGGTACCTAGCGTACCTATATTACCTACTTATCGAATCCACAAAGTGGTCCCTCGACAAGAACTGAAAATAAGATACTGAGATATATTTTTGTAGCGGGCTCCTCAGAGGCGTAGGTTATCTATGTTTCTAGGGTTAAACTTCCTATTTATTATTATAATCTCATCTTCTTCAACAATGAACTAATCAAGAACCGCCAAGCAATATGCCTGGGTTTAAAAGTAACTAAGTAGGATAGGATAAGGTTACAAATAACATTGTCCCATTATTCAGCTGATCTGTTTAACACGCCGCACGCCGCTCAGAATGCCTTTGTGGCGGAGCCTCTTCGTGTCCTAATTACTAAACTCCCGAGCAGATAGAACGTAATACTAATTCTGAAGAATGTTTTTCTATTTTTATGTTTTTCAAATCGGTGACTGGCAAAAGCTACGGGTGTCTAGCAGAGCTGTGGCCGCCACATATTGATGACATCCGTCACTGCGGCCGTTGTGTGGCGGTCACCGCTCTTTTAGCAAACGTAGCTTATGCTGATGAGTGAAGTTTTAGGTTCTAAATGTAGAAAAAGCTATATTTATGGTTTTGTTTCTTGAAAGTACTCAGTGAATATATTGTTTGGGTAGCACCATACCAACATACATGAAAATGCAAGAAAAACAGCAAGTGTGGTGTTCCACCGTTACCTACTGACTGTGTTACCTAAGCTCCGCCTAACTAAAGTATAATAATATTTGGGGGCGCAAGTTCATAAGATAAGTTATGTTAGCGGGGTGTATATGATAGTGTAGTGGTATTATTATGGTAGCATAGTGGCGCTGTGGCGAAATTACTTCGGTGTATGTTAAAAAAAAAAAGATAAAAGCATTCCGGATTAGAAAATTATTTTCAAAGTACTTAGTCTGTATCAAGAATAGGGCCGCAACTTGTTACGGCGGGGGCTTTGGTTTCCTCGCCGTCGCCTCACCAAGACACCTTATTAAAAAAAACTTGCTTCATTAGTCTTTGCATATTTTTCAGCTTCACAATTAAAATGCAAAAAGCTAGACAGCTTTTATGTACTAGCTGTAAAAAACCTATCCCTTGTGGAGCAGCCTTTTTAGTTATTTGCTACATTAAGTTCCATTCGCACACGTTGCGACCAGAATCATTGATTTCTCAAGGAACTAGATGATGATTTTATTCTTAATATTCAAAAGAACAACAAACAACTATGTGAGTAGGTACATACTACCTACGTTGTTTTTCCTAAAAACTTTGAACTTCCTTCAAAGATCCCAAGCTTTAATATTGAGGGAAAGATAAACATTTTGATTTATAACGAAAACGTGAATGTTTCTAACAGGCTGGCCGAGCAAGGAAATCAATCAAATTTACTTTTTGTTTCTCTTTCTTTTAAATGAAAGTCCCAAGGCGTTGGCCAATTGTGTGTTGGCGTTGCGGGTATTGATCAAACTCAAAATCTTTAATTCCATCGTTGTCATCTTAAAGGCGAAATCTTCCACACATTTCATCTCTGTCTATTCAGTATGCCGCTGTCTTCAGAAATATGGACTAGTAATGTAACTTAGTACCTAAAACAAGTTTTACAAGTTTACAGACTACTGACATGCGAGTAAGCACCAAGTTTACAGAGTACTGACATGCGGGTAAGCACCAAGTTTCAGGTTTAAAACTGAGCATATTTGAAGTCTAAGTTTGACTTCCATTGCTAATAAATATTTAATTTCTTACTAGAAATAATAATAAAAGTACCAAATCTCTAACTACCAGCTTTGAAACATTCTTTTGATTGTACTGTAAGGAATTTTCTGTTTTGATAGGTATGGGTACCTATTCAGAACCGAGCATTTGAATATACTGACTTGGAACAGTTTTGAAACATCGCTATGATGACGTACATTGTTCTTTGTCCATTATTGTAAAACGATACTTGAAAATTGTTTTGAGCTTTTACTACTAAATGGGTTCTTGTACATTTTAACTCATATCTAGTAGGAGTAGTAGGTGATTCTCGTTTCATGCGAGATTTATGCCAGGATATGTTCTGATATAGAGATGTGAAAAATACAGGACTAGTGGTTGCGGAAGACGCTTGAGTCCCGGTCTATGTCCAACAGTGGCTGCCTTTTGGATAACTGCATTATAATAATATTATGATTTATATGTGACGAGAACATGGAGGACTTTATTATAATTATAAAAACATCTGTGTACTAATAACACATGTTTGCAAAGTATTATTATGATGTGAATTGATTATTCCATGTCTTACCAGTCATTGGGGCTCTCAGCACAGCTTGACTGGCTAGTGCCAGGGCCTTGGCCAGGTCTCCATCTTCCAGAGCCTTCTGAGCAGCCAGTCGTCGATCCCGGGACACCTGTACGTCTTTGCCTCGGTGGAGAGGCTGTATCCTTGATAGCACTTCGTTGAGAGCTTCCATCACCTACAAAGGTATTTGGAACAAGGTCAGAATATGAGCAAGGATTTTTTTTTGAATAAAATTTATAATGTTGTGCAAAAGAAGACGTTCTTCCTTTAATTATTGTTTCAGACTATGCCACAGCTATCTGTATGAATCGCATATTCCACGCTAGTTCATAATAGAAAAAATATTACAAACAGTTGTCGGTGCACTTTCTCTTGCGGGTTCATTATTGTAAATCTGTGTATGTATGTGGTGAACACAAGGGGTTACGGTAATGCCACCTGCTTCCTAACCCAACATCACGGTACAAGATACTAACACAACATACGAAAGATGTCCTTTGGAATACGTCCATAAGGCTTAAAATCAAATGTTTGGTTCAGTTGGTTAGAATGTTCAGTTTCAGCAGTCGTTAAAGGGTGGTTAAAAGTCAGCATCGAAGCGACAATCAGGTCAAGAGCATTGCGTCACAGCTCGGCGTGCCTGATGCCTGTGTGAATAGAGCACACGAAGTATTGTGTCTCCTACAATGATTCTTTTAATCCGACCATTAGTGTCAACGCTAAGGGCTGATATTGAAACAGCCAATGTCAGGTGTCCTTTGTTTAGGTTTTCTAAAGACGCCTAATGACTCTGCTTTGTTGTCCATGGTGTCTGATGTTTTGTTTGTCTATGAATTAAGATGTCAATAGCTATTAGCAATAGCAATTTTCTGAAAGATTTTCTAAGAAATGTTTGGTTTTATGTGTTTTGTAATTTGATCTTGTCACCTCACTTACACCTTGATATCGTTTCACCATGTCTAAGGGATGCTACACATTTGTTAAGGTCGGCAATCGATTGTATATTTTGACACCCAGCTGAGCCAAATCGCGCCTAATCACGCCGATCCGAACAAATCTCTAGCACTCCTAAATTTATTTATGCAGTATCTCTAGATCGTGGAAGAACCATAATCGACCTGTTGTTGAAGGCATCAGGAGAAATTTCAAAAATAATGTCACATAATGTAGAAGTAATATCTAACACAACTTCAACAACATGAATAGAAAATGGACCACTCAAAGTTCCCCAGTCGCCGACAGAGAAAACAACACAATACCGAAGTAAACATTTGTGAACTTTTCCAACTGAAGTCGGAACTAAATAAAAATCTTTCGCGAGTGTAGTTCAGGACATTTATATTATGTCTTCTATTCTGTTGCTAGAGCATTGGAAACTATTATTTGGGACGTGAGTTGCATCTACTATGGACGGTGAGTGGTTCCCTTTGTGGCGCAACCTGACGCAACTGTTGCTTTGTGCTGGGTTGTTTTTTGATTGTTTATTTGTGGTTGGCACGTTCGTTACTGGGTCGTGTACAGTATTGGTAGTATCTACATGTAAGATATTGTTGTGAGACTCGAAGCTTATTCAAGAAGAACATTGTTTGGATTTGACGAGCAGTGCTGGTATAACAATAGGCAAAGTAGAACTTGAAGTTTTCAAATGTAAGGGGACTATAGCTGGCTGGCTATACTTAAGGTAGTATATTTACCTTACAAATAAATATAATGCTGGACCAACGAATTCTCAGGAATAGCGATATATATTATATGTTATAAAAATGGTAATGAACGCGCAAAGGCACTTAAAAGCTATATGCATTTTAGGACTAATCGTAAACTGCGCAAAATGGCCCAGGGCTCTTCAACCCTGCCCTCTATGATTCTCTTCTTATATTGTGCTGATCTCCTATACTGAATGAAATGTATGCTATTCTCCTTACCTGTTCGTTCTCCAATACAGCAGCCACCTTCTTCCCATCCTCGACTATCTCGAACTTGTCCAGCCAGCCGTCACCCTCAGCCATGGCCACTAGCTCCTCGCCCATGCCCTTGAAAAAACCCTTGGAGTTGGAGCACAGCGTGACGTTGCTGCAGGTGGCCGCGTACCCAGGGTCAGTCTCCTCGTAGATGTGAGGCATTTCGGACCCTGGAATTGGGGATGTAAAGCTTTATTTATTGGGATTATACGTAGGTACAGTCACGGACTTTAATTAATGAGCCACCTGGCACTGTTCGTATTTTAGCCGTGTAATGCAAATCGGGTTTATTCGGTTCCCGACACGCAAAATCTTCGCAAAGTCTTCGTATTAGAAGAAGAAACTTAGATTTCATATCTTTACCGGTTGGCTAGCCTGAGAGTCAGAACTACAAACTTGACAGCAGAGTGACTACCCAAAGTCAACCAATTGCAGGTCTAGCAACAGTAACCTAGCAACGATAAACAATCGTTGCTAGGTTACTGTTGCGATGGTAACGTTAGCGTACGGAGACATATTAAAGTCATTTCGACAAGTTCGAAAGTAACGTCTCTGACATCGATATTTCAACTGTCATTGTCTTCAGTTAGTTTTCAGAATTATCGAGTTAATGAGCTATGATTAAAAGGAGGTCGGTATCAAATAGATTGGATAAACTTAATGCAAGATTGTATTTATTTTTATCACTGAGAACTTATTAGTCAACCTCTATGGATAAGACTAATTCCGATTAAAAGTAATTTATCTGTCATCTTGTTTACGACCGTGCGATTTAAGTTCGTGTTTAATCTCGTGAATGTATGAAACTCCAAAATTGAAAAGTTTGAAGGTGGCTCATCAATTAAAGTCCGTGACTGTACATCCCTAGGCCTAATGATATGAAGCCAGTTCTCGCAATTGAAAAAATCACAGAAATGTCATCACAATGACAATCAATGTAAAAAAAAGTAGGAAAAAGAGATACTTTTAACCGGCTGAGACAGATTAAGATGCGAACATTCTTAAAAATATTGCCTTTCTTTACATGGTGGTGTCAGTGCAGTGCCCTTATTATATCATCCGTCACGTATGATGAAGAAACTCAGGCACATCAATTTAGAAACGCTCCATTAGCACCATAATTGATAGAAAATATCTCATTGAGAAACAATAGTTCGTACTTGGTGAAGAAAGACAAAATAAAATACGCATTCAATAGCAAGCAACTAATATTAGCCGCTGAATACTGACAAAATGTCAGCACGATGCGGAACTTACGTATGCATACATACAATTACAATAGATAGGTACAATTAATAAATGATTGCACTAATTCATGGAATAGTAGACCGGTACGCATCATGTCGCTTCAGTTTGACGGCAAGCCTAACCATACTTAGGTAAAAAGCCAAAGTAACTCTGTCTATCTGTCTTTTACCTTTTGACACCACAAAGGTACTGCACACATGCTCATTAGTAGCACGAAAGCATGCCACTATTGAGCTATTGCTACTTAGTAGCATGTGTGTCGAAACATTGCAGTTTTGGGTATGCCTATTGCGAGTATGCTAAAAAATCAACAGTCGTTTGATTTTCGAGCATGCTAACTGAGACTCGTGTGCTCCGAGCGCGTCTGAACAGGTTTGCTTATTATGAGCATGCTTGCATCGATTTGATCCAGTCTGCGACAGGTGTGTATGCTTAAAATTAGCATGCTTATTGCTAGCAAATGTGAACAGCTGCAGAGCCAGCTAGTTTTAAGCATGCTTTTTATAAGCATGTGTGTCAGTACTTTAATTTAAAGCATGAACTTTAAACATAACATTTAATGAAATTTTGATGAATTTGGCACAATGACCTGGGTTAGGACATAGGAATAGCTATTTATATCCGAGTAGTATTTTCCCGTGGGATAATTTCGGACATTCACACGGGAGAAGCCACGGGTATAAGTTACTACGAAATATAAAAGAATCACCACACAATATTCTCGCACATTGTGTGCCGATTCTTTTATATTTCGTGGTAACTTTTACGAGCGGCTTCTTTATATTCGGTGTTCCTTGCTAGAGTTCTCTCCTCTGTATTTTCTTTTGCAGCCGTGGCGTGGGTTCTAATGGACGGTACTGGTTTTCTTAAGCTATAACTCGTTATCAATAGGTACCGTCCGTGTGCATCATACATAATGAAGTCCTAGCTTTTCTCATAGGAAAAATCTGCACAAATGAATTTCGTAGTGCTAACGACTACATTCCGGAACACATTAAGTATCATTATTTTGGATTCGTTCCAAACACTTCTTTATTGACACTTTCTTTTAATGATTTTAATGACAGTAACAGCAAATTGCACACTTTTCAATATGTACATAGAACAGCTTAGGTACTTTTATTAGCCTAAGAGAATTTGGGATTCGTAATAAAAATATTATTTAATTTAAGAAGATCAACACATAAATTATTTTTGATAATCGTACATAATAATCCATACTTAATATTATCTATATGTCATACTGTCTGTATGTTACCTATTCACGCCTAAACCACTAAACGGATTTCGACAAAATTTGGTAAGGAGATAGATGGCATGCCGGGGAAGGACATAGGCTACATTTTATCAACATACCACGCGGGCGAAACCGCGGGTGGAAGCTAGTCGTACATAATTTATTAAGTACTACATCTTCTCTAACTTTCTAAGTTTCAGAAAAGAAACGAAGCAGCCATACATATTGAAAATAACATAAATGTCATGAGTGACCATCAGAGTAATTAAAACGTCCGCTCTCTTCGAGACTAGAGAGAGTAACAACTAGGAACACTAACAATCAGATATATTATCACACAAGTGTGGCTTCCACGAGAGAGTAAATTGAAAAACACATCTAGTACATAACGTACGGTCAACTGGACGTCCAATAGGAATACTTAAACTATGAAAATCCCTTACTTATTGCTATAAAATAAAGGCGATGTCAAAGTCTAATTGTTAACATCTACGTGAGGTTGACTGTACCCTAATGATTCTATTCCCATCGACACCAAGTAAGTGAAGATGCAGAATCATCAAAACACATTACAATGATTGTATGCGGCGAGCAGTAGATAAAGAATAACTCGGCACAATATATTGTTATAAACCGGGCTTTTTTTTTTAAAACATTATGACGGGCTTGGTACAGTTGGTGTTGTGGTCGCAAGCGCTTCTGCTAAGCATGAGGTTCTGTGTTCGTTTGCCAGATCGGGGGTCAAGTGTTATTGGGTTTTCCATCGCCCGAAATCTTGATTTTGTGCCCGGTTGATGGCAATAGGCTTGCTCCCTATTACATGGGACTGAAACATAACTGGCGAAAGGTGGGTGTACTGCAGGTACAGCTGACCCTTCGTGGATGACAAGTGACGTTATGTGTAATATATAAACATAATTAAACTACCGCTCTTCGCTAGTACCTACCCAAGCTGTTAAGGTACGGACAGACATGCTCATTAGTAGCACGAAAGCATGCTATTATTGAGCACTAGTATGTATGTCGATAAAAAGTAGCTTATGTCCTTCCCCGGGATGTCATCTATCTCCTTGCCAGACAGACAGACAGACCGACAGATAGACAGAGTTACTTAATATGGATTATTGAGCCACTACTTAGTAGCATGCGTGTCGAAACATTGCTAGTAATGAGCAAGCTGAATTCGAGTATGCTCACACACAGTCGTTCGATTTTCGAGCATGCTACCTGAGGCCCGGGTGGAAGGGGGCGTGAAATGTTAGTAGGTACCTGTTGTATATCTCTTGATAACTATCTTAGGAATTCTTCACAATTTACCTAGCACTGCAATAATAATGAGAATCCCTTCTACAAGCTCATCGACGGTGAAGGAAAACATCGCGAGGAAACCGGCATGTTCTAGAACCAAAAATTCGAAGACATGTGACACCCGCACTGGGCCCGCGTCTGACAGAGAGGAGGCCTATGTCCCAGCAGTGGGAACGTTACAGGCTGATTATGCTAAGCTCATCGCCGTGCTTGCAGCACCCGCAACACTATGACAACATCTCGTCATCGTATCAACATGATATTGCGAACTATACAATAGCCGATATCTTACAGGAAGTGGCCACACTTATCAACGTGGAATTAGTCTTAGACAAAGCTTTATGTCCATGAAATAAAACCGAAAAATACGTCATTCGCCTTCGGCTTCGAGGTTTGATAGAATCATCATCATAATGACAAAACGCGTCTGTCTGTCGTCCTGTTCGCGATAAACTCAAAAACTACTGCACCGATTTTCATGCTGTTTTCACCAATGGATAGAGTGGTTCTCGAGGACGGTTTTAGTATATAATAACCGACATC
Source organism: Lithophane semibrunnea (assembly GCA_947363905.1). NCBI lineage: Eukaryota > Metazoa > Arthropoda > Insecta > Lepidoptera > Noctuidae > Lithophane > Lithophane semibrunnea. Next base: position 956,755 of record OX376186.1, on the reverse strand, counting down.
GACGCGGGCGGAGCCGCTGGCATCAACTAGTCTAAAATAATAATAATATGCATTGTATTGTTGAATAATATGTTAAAACGGTAAAACGAGCCACATCATGATTAAAAGTTACCTATTATTTAATGAGTGGAGAGTCAGGATCGTTATAGGATTATTTGGTTAGTCCAGAAAGAGCGGTAACTGAAATAGTTTGATGATGTGCGCCCGTCAAGTACGTGCGGTCACTAGTACCTAGGTACCTACCTACTGCAGCTAAATAAATGGGGCAGATTGGTTTACGATGGCCACCAGCCGTGTCTCTGGTTGCCAATGCAAATAAATCAAAATAATACATTAACGTTTGAGATTCCGAGGCTCAATGCTATGGCATAACATATGAAACATTAAAATTCTCTGAAAAGGATTGTAAAAATCTCATCTGCCTTTCATTTTCATCATATTGCAATAAGGTTCAGCGCCATTGATATTTTAATAATATATACTTAGACTATTAAATAAATCAATAATTTCAGGTGAAATCTATTGTAGGAAACTACAATGCTAATGCTAAAGCGTGTCGTTTCAAATTACGGCCTTGTAAGTAGGTAGGTACTTACCTAAATGTATAATTAATAATAAAACAGTTTCTATTAATAAAATCCAATTCCGCGAGAAAAAAAATTTAAGTAAATAAAATATCATAAAAAATAATTCGCAGTTATGCGTTTCCTTGATAATTGGAACATTAATTCACTAAAAACACAACAAATCATGAAAAATTCGCATGAAAACTTAAACCGGTGAAGACTTACAGTCACTGCTGCGAAAAGCTTAAAAAATCACAAAAAATATTTAATAATTATTTACCTTATTTTGTTTACTAGATATAAGAGCGAGCGGCGCGCGCGCCGTACCGATGCGCGCGAAACGTAGCTAAAATTACATGTGCGTGAAACACTATCGAGTCTACCGTTCTATTTTCGAATGAGTGCTCACCAGCGCCTCCTAGCGCTAACTCGGAGCGACGCGGTAAACTTCAGGCCATTATTATCGATCGTTAAAATCCGTCACTGAAAGCGTTTCTTCTTTGCTTTTATGTCGATTCTTGTTATTATAAGTCGGTTTTAGGTAATTATAAACGAGCGACTTTTTGGATTCTGCCTGAGTGCCATTTTAAAAACATTCTGTATACTTTATAAGAATCGTTTCTTGTGAACAAAATTGTGATAAACTCAGTGAAAAGGAAACTTGAAAATGAAGACAAATATTTTATTTAATGTTGTAAAGTTTAAAAAAAATGCATCGTGGTAGAATTCTCTACAGATGTTGATAAGTCTCAACATGTCATATTATTGTACCATATAAATAAAAACGATTTGTCTTAATAAAAACTTAGTTATAGGTTAAGTTAGGACTTCGTCATAATGGCACAGTGTGCTACATGGCCAGAGTGCACTTATAGACCGTAGAAGACAGTGAGTGACAGTGAGAAATGACTCCTATGTGTGGCAGACGGACATGGCCAGAAATGACGTAGTTTTGCAGTTCTTTAATGAAAGCCTGATTTGGAACTGCAAAACTACGTCATTTGAACTTTACTAAAATCATTCGTTTTCTTGATGCCGATGGCACGACAGTTTTTCAAACTTGGATGGGCTAAAACTTTGCCTCAAGAAGTAACAAAGTTAGGTGCACGCATCGGTGTCATATAGCTTAGGTACGATTCATTCGTGCACCTATACAACGTGCCGCTACAATGGCGACATTAATTTACCACACGGGTAGGGCTAGTGGCCAGTAAACATAAAAATTATACATACACTTTTTACTTGCCAAAGACAACATTCTCTTAGGAAAAAAAACGCACAATGAAGGGTTCCGTAGTTGGGATGAATTTATCCCAAAATCAGGCTTAATATTATAGTTGAAAAATATGCTCTCCCATAAATCGATATACCTACATCACGGTCAATTCTCCAACTGCAAATGAAAGTTAGAAATCGCAAAAAAAATATGTGATAAAACTACAAATTCACGATTTTCTTACTTTTCCTTTACTGGTACAGTGAATCCCAAATTTCAGAATTCTAAGTCAACGGGAAGTACCTAAGAGGTTTTTCATTATTTTTTTACCGTTGTAATTAAATAAATAAATAAAATAACTATAATATATTTATATTGAGAGTATCAAAATAATTACCTATGTCGCATAATTGGCCGTTTTTTTATTGCGTTGTCTTAGACGCTTGATTTTTTGAGACCTCTATCGAATACGTAGGTGTACCTACGGTCCCTCCGTAGGTACACCTACGTATTCGATATTAATTTCAACTTGATACCTCCACGCATTTCTGAGAACAAGGGTCTTGACAAACTGACAGACAGACGGTCAACGAAATGGTCCTATAAGGGTTCCGTTTTTTCCCTTTGAGGTACCTATGTACATTCTACCAAAATAGAACCATGCTTAAAATAAAATAATATGCATATTCATTAATTTCTTACAACGTTTTAATAGGCGTATTATGAATATGAAAGTAGGTAATTTTCCCAGATCTTACTGTTATAAGATGTACAGAGAGATTTCCGAGCTTTAGAGGTATAAAACATCAATGTTTTAGCCGCCGACTGGGGATTATGACAGTAAAGTCCATTCCTTTGGACCCAAGAGCCTCGCCTGATGAGTTAATACCTCACAAATGTTTCCAAAGAGCAACGCGTAATTTATCATTTTGCTGCTCTTATATTTTTCATAGGCGATTTTTTAATAACATAACGCTTTCGAAGTTTTGGGCATAATGGTCGTACCTAGCTTCTGGCTTAGGGGGCAAGTCAGATTTTTTAGGTCGGATCGTTCGCGGCTGTTTTTAACCCGACTTCTTCAAAAAGGAGGAGGTTCTATGTTCGTCTGTATTTTTTTTTTGTGTAAGTTCATCGATATTTTCGATAATTGTGAACCGATTTAAAAAAATATTTTTTAATTTCGAAAGGGCTTACTCCCGAGCTCAGACCAAATAAAAAACCTTCATTTGGGCTCCCGAGGTAGGAGAAAATTTATATGGGACCACCCATATAAATTTTACTAACTTTGCTTGCGTATATGGTATTGTATTTACTGTTCAGAAGGAGAATAAAGCACACCAAGTTAAGGGTTTACAAATATATTAAAAATTAAACAGAGAAAAACTAAATCACGACGAGACAAAATATAATTGACATGACATTCATCTTTGACAACTTTTTTTTTTTTTTTCTGTAAAGGTTGCTAGTCTTGCTAGATACATAAGCATGGAGGTATGTACCCCACACCAGCCCTCTCCAGAGACCATCAAGGGCGATAAAAGTCTGGGAATTGCGGGAAATTTGACACGACGTCCAGAACGAGTAGTGTACTCTTTCTGTAAATCTGGAGATGGTGTCTCTTCTTTCGGGTCAGCTTTGTCGGCCAATATGTAAGCCGGCTTAAGGCGGTCTATTGAGACCGTGAACTCTTTCCCCTTAAATAAAATTTTAAAAACTTTATCACCGCTTTGCAGAACTTTGTGAGGACCTGTGTATGCTGGTTGAAACGAGTCACGTAATGCGTCTTCACGTAGGAACACTTGATCAGTGGTCTGCAGATCCTTAAAAATAAAAATGCTCGTCTTGTTGTGACGGGAAGCTGGGGTTGGCTGCAGTTTCTGAGCGAACTTGCGGATGCGCGCAGTAAATTCCGTGATGTCGGTCGTACCTTCATCAGTTGGAGTGAAAAATTCTCCTGGGAGTCTTAGCTGCTCGCCGTATACGAGTTCAGAGGAAGACGCTTGGACATCCTTTTTGCGCTCCTTATGCCAAGCAATACCCACGGCAAAGACTCTGTCCACTTGTCATTGGCATGACACATGATGGACGCCATGAGCTGCCTGTGGAATCGCTCCACCATGCCATTGCATGCTGGATGGTATGCCGTTGTACGCTTGTGCTGGAAACCAAGGCATTTAGATAATTGTTGGAACAGAGCTGACTCAAACTGACGGCCTCTGTCCGTAACAATGTCAGTACGACAGCCAAACCGGGCAATCCATCCAGTTATCAATGCTTTAGCTACTGTCTCTGCAGTAATGTCGACAATAGGTACGACCTCTGGCCACCTGGTAAATCGATCGACTGCCGTCAGACAGTATCTAAAGCCTTGCGAAATTGGTAGCGGGCCCACAAGGTCAATGCCGATCGTGGTGAACCTACCACGTGGGAGATGATACGTCCCTAAAGGTGCGGAAACATGACGGCTCACTTTAGCCCGCTGACAAGCGAAACAAGCTCGCGCCCACTCCCTACAGTCCTTCCTGACGCCTGGCCAAACAAAACGCTCTGCGATTAATTTAGCAGTCGCTGAGACGCCTGGGTGGCTGAGAGAATGTAAGCTGTCAAAGATTTGTTTCCGCAGCATTTTGGGTACAAATGGCCTGTACTGACGTCGCAGTACAAAGTTGTACGCTCCCCTCGGACTTGCACCTTCTGGAGCACAAGTGAAGACCCTTCCTGAAGTTTTTCTTCAGTTCTGGATCTGAAGTTTGTAATTCCGCGAGGATGTCGAGATTGACTGGAGCTTGTAGCTCCTTTACGCGGGATAAGGGGTCGGCCACGACATTATCTTTTCCAGAATGTGTCGAATATCGGTGGTGAATTGTGCGATGAAGTCGAGGTATCGGAATTGCCGAGGCGAACAGTTTCTCTTCCTCTCGTGGAATGCGAAACTGTTCGGCTTATGGTCCGTATACACGACGAAGTGTCTAGCCTCCAGCATGTGGCGAAAGTATTTGATGGCCTCGTAAATGGGCAGCAGTTCCCTTTCATAGGGAGAATACTTTGCTTGCGAAGAGCTGAGCTTTCGGGAAAAGAAAGCTAATGGCTGCCATCCATCGTCACTGAGCTGCTGTAACACCGCGCCGATTGCAGTATCCGACGCATCGGTGACCAATGCAAGATTGGCATTGCAATCGGGGTGAGCTAATAAAGCAGTGTTTGCCAGGCTTTCCTTGCAGTCCTCGAATGCCTCCAAAGTATTCTGTGCAAGACATATAGGATGCGAGCCCGTTACGTTGCCGATCAAAAGGTTGTGAAGTGGCGTCTGTATTTGAGCTGCGTGGGGCAAGAAACGCCTGTAAAAATTTATCATGCCCAAAAATCGGCACAACTGACAAACGTCATTAGGTTGAGGGAACTTCTTGATGGCTTCAACCTTAGTGTCAAGTGGTTTGGTGCCCTTTTCGGAGATATGGTAACCTAAGAAAGTTACTTCCGCGACACCGAAAACACACTTGGACGTGTTTATTAAAATGCCGTATTCCTTCATCTGTGTGTTGAAAATGGCACGAAGGTGCTCCTCGTGCGCTGCTTCTGTTCTGGAAAAAAAATTACAATCGTCCAAGTAAGAGTAGCAAAAGTCCAGTCCTCTCATCATCTCGTCGACAAAACGTTGAAATGTCTGGCCTGCGTTGCGCAAACCAAACGTCATGTATGGAAATTCGTACAGGCCGAACGGTGTGGTAATCGCCGTCTTCAGAATGTCGTCCTGGCTGACTGGTATTTGATTATAGGCTTTCACAAGGTCGTTAGTGCTGAAAATTCGATAGCCTGGAATGCTATGTGCAAAATCGTGTATGTGCCTAATCGGGTACCTGTCAGGAACGGTTCGAGCATTGAGCATACGGTAATCTCCACAAGGTCGCCAACTGTTGTCCTTTTTCGGACTCTCCGAAGGTCTGGCAGTTCCGTTGGCTAACATCAAATGGAACTCCTGCTGAGCAATTTTTAATTTGTCCGGCGCTAATCGCCGAAATGAACAAGATACTGGAGGGTCTGGGGTCGTGCGGATATGATGTACAGTGTTATGTGGTGTAGTACGTAGTGAACCGGCGGGTCGGGTGATTTCGGGAAATCTTTCTAAAATGTTGTGATACCGTGAATCACCAGAAGTGACCTTAACAGAAAATAAAGATGAATCCGAGTGATTCGAGGCTAATGTAAAAACATTGGTGCTACTATCAATTAGCCGTTGATTACGACAGTCAACGGTCAATGAGTAACAACATAGAAAGTCTACTCCGATTATCGGTTTAGAAACTTCAGCTACCACAAAACGCCACTTAAAGTCTCTACGAAGTCCTAGATTTATGTTCAGATCGAGGAAACCATACGTCGGAATGGGCGGTCCATTCGCGGCCACGAGTTGGTAGTTCGTAGGTGCACGATGATCGCTGAGCAGACGACGAGGGTAGACGCAGAGGTCGCTTCCAGTATCGACCAGAAACTGCATCTTCGTGCTTCGATCGGCGACGAATAGGCGACCAGTAGAAGTGGGGCAATCGTCTGTCGCCATTACCGACCGCCCACGGCGTTTCCCTTCTTATAGTCGCAAGGTTTGATGCAACGCTTGGCCTTCTCACCGTGTGTGAAATGGTACCAGCACTCAGGGTGCTTCCGGTAGCTGGAATTTGAGCGGGTTGAAGATCGGTGGCGTATGTTACGTCTCGTGTCGTGATCACGGCTGTGCGCACGATTTCTTGATGGACTGTCACGTAGCTGCACCGTCAGATCTTTCATCGTACGCTTGAGCTCCGCGATTTCGGATTTAATTTCGGAAGTCGGTGTCTTTGCTTTTTAATTTTCGTTTTTTACCACCGACGTTCATAAATACTATACAAACACACCTACATGAATCATTAGGTATATGAAGTGTAGTGTGCCATCATCGCGCGCGGTTTTTTGGCAATTGCACCGTGCATTTTGCCAGTGTCTACTGCGCGGTTTATTTAAACGTTAGAGCATAAGACCCCGTTTACACTTTGATTAGTAATTAAGGGAATTCATACATGTTCTCCGACATTTCCAGGGGGGGCAGCTGCCCCCCCCTGCCCCCGCTGGGTACACCCATGGGCATAAGTGTACCTAGTAGAACAAGTCCCGTGTTATTACAATATACAATGTTATTAAAATATACAATGTTATAAAATAGCTCTCCTCCAAACCAATCGGGCAGACGGGCACAAATCCAGACTGGACTGCTATTGAGAAATTTCGGATTAAAAAACGCACTATGGTGGATTTTATAAAATTATTTAGGTATAGTTAATATTATTATATGACCAAATCATTCTATTTATTAAAGAAATAAGGATGACAAATAGAAAGGTACTGAATAAATTTATATCTCACACCTTTTGGCGGTAGAAAAACTGCGTTGCTAGACTTGCATTTTTTTACATGTCGTTATGTTTTTGATGGGATTCCTTTTACCTGCAATTTTAATTATCTCAAGCAACTATCGCCATATAATGAACCACAAGGCTATCGTAAAACACGAAGTTAGTGCCCCATTATCCTGATTTCCCTGCCAGGACTTACCAAGCTCCGCTTGCTTTTACAACAAAGCAAAGGTTGTTATTGTGGCTCATGTATGCGCTTTTCTGTAATGGTTTAAAATCACTTTTGTGTGTTTAAACGAATGTGCTTTATGATAATATGAAGCCAATACACGATGAGGTAAATATGTGGACCGTAAATTCTATTGATATCAGCATTCTCTGCCTTTATCCCAATTTAAGTATTTGTGGTCTTCGCAACATGTCTTCTTCTTACTTATTTATTTAATATTATACCTTCCAGCCATATCATCTTTCACCCAGTCCATCCATCGTTTCTTTAGTCTTCCCCTACTCATAGCCATCTTCATTCATGCTCTTTCCTCACGACATTTTCCTTATTCCTCCGCATCACATGCCATACTATGACAAACGATTTCCGCACAACTTTTCAGTCATCGGTGCCACCTTCAGACTTCCTCTTATGTACTCATTTCTTATTCTAACCATTCGTCAAACACCACGCATATTTCCCTCTTAACATTCTCATTTCAGCTGCATGCCATTGCCTTTCATTAATCCCTTTTGTGGCCCAAAATTCTGATCCATACAAGACAGCAGTACCCTAATTCTGATCCATACAAGACAGCAGTACCCTAATTCTGATCCATACAAGACAGCAGTACCCTAATTGCGTATTACACGATCAATCACAATCTGAATCGTTTCGAAAAAGTCTCCTTTGCCTCCTTTTTACACCTTAACGACTGAACGGATTTCGATGAAATCTATCTCGGTAGTGCGCTACCGTGGGATAATTACTGCCATCCAGGTGGGTGGAGCCGCGGGTTAAAGCTGTAGTTGATAATTTATATAAGCGTGAGTTTTTACCGAGCAATGTCTAAAGGCAATCTAAGGTCTCCGGCACTTTGTCGGTTATTGTGCAAGCGACACGCGCGACAGTCACGAGATTTTTTTTTCCAGTTTTGACGTATTTATGCTAATTGAGAGGCAGCCGAGTTGGCCACTGTAGTACCGCGGGTTGACGAATGGATGTACTGCGATGGGGGTAAGCGGGTCAGTGACAACTGGGCCCGTGTCAACTCAACCCGAATAATAATACCAGATATTTTACCCCCGTTTACGGTGATTGGTATGGTCAGGCAGAAAATCGATATTTTACGAATTTATTGTTAGTAATGATAGCTTCTATGAGTTTTAGCGTTGTTCCTTATTATGGTTTTGCAGTTGCAAGAAGCTTCAGACACCGAAGACATCCGGAGAAGTATGTGCTAACGTTACAAGTTTATGCTAAAGAGCAGAATTCTGGGTTGTCTCTTATTTGTATATATCGGCATGAACTTCCATAGAGAGTGTTCCGTGAATACATCCCTTGTTGTTAAGTACTTGCGCAGGCAAGTAGCCAGGACTATCCATCTAAGTACTTGCGCAGGCAAGTAGCCAGGACTATCCATCTAAGTGTGTCTAGCCCAAGTCTCGAGATTGACCACTTCTCGTTGTACTGGGTTGGATTGATCTACTATTACCTACTGAATGGACTATTTTCGCCAATAAGCCTGAGATTGTCGATGTTATACCATTCCACATGATTCTCGTCATGGTAAAATCGACAATCGTGAAAGTTGAGAAAGAGAAACCAATCATATAACTCGACTTCGCACACGGGGTTGTCGACATTTATTGTAGCGGCCACTGGTCTAATGACCAAGAACCTCGACCAACATCTCATCAGGCTCTCGTTAGGCGGCCCAGCTAAAGCCAAGGTTCTGATTCGGAAGCCTGTTTTCCTGGTGATGGTATCCATTGTGAGAGTGTCCCTTTTGCCATCCGACCATCACGGGTAGAACCTGGATGAGGATGGCACAGGAGCGTGGAGATTCGCACAAACAAGGAGAGGCCAATGCCCAGCAGTGGGTGAAGTCGGGCTGTGATGATGACAATGATGAAATGCATAAATAAAACTTTTATCATGATTTTACTTCATTGGAAAGCTTATCAAAATGTAGAAAAGAAAATCAAGAGATAAAAATAGAAATAAAACGCGCGAAGGCAAAGGCAACTAATAAATAATATTCCTCGTCGACGATATATTCTCACCTGTCATTACCAAACATAATGATTCTGCCGGTGCGCCGCGGAGCGTCACTTTAACGGCACGCTGCGTAAGCGATGACGCGACGCTTATCAGCGGTTATCACCCCGCGAGCCTCGCACCTCGTGCTCGTCCAGTCGCGCGTCCACGCTTGTCGGAAGCGCACGTCACTCCGCGCACCGCGCAGCCCCGCTCCGCTCCGCTCGCTCCCGTAACCACACAACACCCGTAAGTGTCAAATCCCACATAAGCTCATAGCCCCGCGGCACTTCGACAACTTAACATCTAATTAAACTTGACTAAACAAATGGTGTTCAGTTCTCTGATTACCTACTCTTTATTGTTTATAGGTAGACTATTCCTCTTCGTGACCGCAATGTTACTTCACAATTTTTGGGGAAAATTTGATTTTTTCTTAAGTTTACACGTGAGTCACTGGAAACGCACCAACTCATCAAGGTCGCATCATCCTAAAGCAAATTTGTCGGTCTTAGTGTATCAGCTCGGATATTGTTATCGCATTAGATGCCTCTGTCTCTGATGGCCGAGCGTGCTATCGTTTGCCGTGAAATCCGTAGATTTTCGTCACAATTTCAAAATTTCTAACATTGGTTGTGACAGAACCATGGAGCGGTGTGCAGTCATACGGGCGCCATCGCCACTTAATTGAAAGTGTTACTCAAACTATCATAGAATTGTTTTTTAAAGATGACATCACGGATTCATGGGGCACTCGCAGGCAATATTCGAATAGTGCAGTTACTAAAATTTTCATGTGGTTGGTTTGCAGTGGCAATTTTCGTGAGTGAGATAAATGTCAGCCTGCGATACGGCGAGCCTTTGTCAACACATTGTTAAGTGTTTGCTAGTTAGCTATGTGGGTAGTTGCTATCCAACACTGAGACGATTCTCACGCTTGAGGAAATCTTACTATAAGTATTTGTTTTACATAACTGTTGTCTTTACACTTTTAACACCATAATGTGAGGTTAATGTGTCGTTTAAAATCGTATTTGAGTCGAGGCAACAAGGAGTGGAGGCAACCGCATGTTGGCCGGAGTGAGTCGGATGTTACTTGCACTTGTTATTGTGCTATTAGTAATAGTAATAGTCTATTGTGTTGGCTGTTCATTAGTTTGTAGTGTCATGAATGTCACTACATCGTTCAAAAGGTTTCTATGAATACGGCGGCGCATGAGTTTCTCGGTGCAAAGTTTCACAACAGAGGACGGACACTAATGAAAACCCTTTTACTAGAGATGAAGACGTGCTAGCCTTTAGGAATCTATTGATGGTGTTCTCATTAGTGCTATGAAGAAATAGTTCTGTAGCGATAAAATGTATAGCTCTACAACCAAAGAGGCTTGTTTACATATACATGTAAACAAACAAACAGATTATAACCAGTCTTACATGTAACTGTAAGGCGACGACGGAGACGAAACCACAGGGGGCGGAGGGGGGGAGCGGGCAAGGTCCATTCTTTTACGATTCGTTCACTAGAACAGCTGTTTTTGTTCAACACTTAAAAGGTTATGATCAATAATTAACCGATTCATACTACAATTTTAGATTTTACAACCTGATAATGATTTTAACAAATGTTCACAATGACACTAAGAATAACATTCTTTGCAGCAATTTAAAATATTTCATGATTATTTCCTTCTTAACATATCAGCAACAGAAAATATAATAGTGCCCAAAGCTATAGCAACTTTCTTTCTGTCAACCATCATTTTCCGTTAAAGTTTTCGTCAAAACGTAAAAAGAAAATGTCATAATCATTAAGGTAATAAAAATTTCTTCAGATATGATAAGGAAGATCTTAGAAAACGTCATAAATCAGATAAAAAGTTTTGGGAAAATATTTTTGGTGAGAAATATGTCAAAAGTTTGATCATTAACTTAATGATCATCTATCATGATCACCTGATAATATTATGTTCTTCTATAATATGTTTTGCAGCATGATTTTATCCTAAACTTGGTAATTTTCCTACCAAACACAAAACTAGACTAGGCAGATTTTAGCTTAGACGAAGCCTTTGGATACTTAATCCGCGTTCGCGTTGACAGCTAAAAGAGACGTATGGACAAAGAAGACGTGCTGCGAGGTGCACGAATTTATTAATTTAATTAATTACAACGAATGAGCTGGTATGCCAGCAGGAGGATGAGTATTGTGAGGAAGCCGTAGGCAGTGATGTGCCAGCTCTCTAACTAGATAATACTAAAGGTAGTATAGTATGCTACAAGTCTGCTGCACGTCTAATCGGCTTCAGTTTTTATCAGGATTAGTCGACGAGCCGATAATGGGCGGTACTTGTCGTGATAATGGATCACTGATAGACACGCATCTTCTTACTACTTATCTCATATAGATAAGCATTTGATATTCAGTGATGCTACCTACATGTGGAGGTCCCCGGCGACCTTCTGTGAAGATTGGTGCAGTATCATCATTCTCTCGGCCTCGTATCAGTTTGTTTGTTGTTGGCGCGTCACGTCTTTTTCTTCCATAAATCGGTATTAGCCGTTATCTCAGTAATCATCCTCTTTCTAATTGATTAATAATGATTTACATAGAACATTAGATATCACCTTAAAATCGATGGATTAAGTACTGTAGGGTTGATAAACAAGTAAATGAAACCGAGTAGTTCTTCCATAACTAATAAAGTCAGTAAAATGACTTGACATCATTTATCTCGATTTCCAAGATAGTTTATCAGTAGGTACTCGTAGTAATGTCACTCAAATCGGTTTCACTTACAAGTGTTTGATTATCTCAAACTATAGTTTGATGATATCTGCAACCGGTGATTCTATCTAAACATGTTTTAAACAAGTAGTTTCTTCTCTAGGGTTCTACACCAGGTACTTCTCAGTAGCAGCCTGGGAGTTTGGATTTGTGTCCGGTAAATCAGTTACTCGCCCCCTATTAAATGGATTTTAAACATAACTGTCGGAATGTGGGCTTACCTACTTATAACCTCTGGCTACTCCTTCTGGGAATACAGGTGTGATGTAATTAATTGACTACAAGCAATGAGGCAGAATTGAATAGATAACAAAAATCTGGTAAAGGCCTGTAGCTTCAGGCGTCATATTAGCATATTGTGCTCGGCGTAATACCTCGGTACATGTGCCTTGTTCCCTGGAGAGGTACCTCACGCGACACTCTGGAAACCGTCTTTATATTTCGGGAGTTAGACGTTTTTGCCTTGATTAAGTTTTCTTCTGTCCCCGGAGATTCTTCGCCATGCGATATTAATGTTACCTTTCGGAGACCAGCCTGTCGCAACCTTTTAACCTGCCGTTGAGAGATCAAAATATAAATTAAAATGTATTAATAATTAGACACCGACCAAAGTTGCAGTTTGTTTCAGCCAAAAAATCTGGCTTCGATCGCAGTTTCGGTTTCAGCCAAAAAGTGGCTGTCTGGTTATTTGGCTCGACTGAAACTAGCGTTCTTGAACTAGCGTGATAGAACATATCGTCACGGATACATGAATGGTCATATGTTAACATAATAATGATACCCAAGTAAAAACTTTCTTTATTTTGAAGAATGTTCCCAAAACTATAATAGACAGCTGGCGATGCCTAAATCCGTATTATTATCGATTGAGTTTCAATGTCACGCGACCGGTAATAGGCTTAGGTAGCAGTCAGCCGTGTCTGTACCGCGCCCGTGACGGTCACTGATCAATTTCTTACTTACTATCTACTGAAAATAGTATTCCTACTTAAATGTTACTTTAGCGGTGATAACCCAACGGTGAGTGAGAGGGATCGAACCCAAGACATCGGATTCAAATGCCGTGGTTCATTCCACCAGATCAAAACACAGGAAAAAATGTAATATTAATATTTGACTTCGAAGGAAAATCTGACACTTTGTCGATACTTAGGTAAGTACATGATGTACCAAACTAACTGCCACGGGTAGGTACTAATTAGCTATCAAAATTTTCCTGTTAACTATACCCACATTTCTTACTAGGTTATCTATATAATAGATTTCCGTCATCTTTGTAAGTATCAACTATTTTAGAGGTTCGAGGAAATTCGGAAATTGCAGTATACAGAATCATTGTCACTGCTTGTTAATTAGTGGGTAAAACATATAGTTAAGTAATTAAAATATATCTTTATAAATAAATAACCAACTTGTATTTTGGACATAGGCCGTTACGAATTGACGAATAATATGATTTTTAATTTTATTTTATTTTATCACTGACTGACATACCTACCTATAGATCAAAAACCTAACCCACTTCCAGATGACCTCGAAAGTTGAGATTTGGCGTCCAGCTTGGTAATTGTGTGTATACAAAGGAAAAAATCAGAAAACAGAATTTTATTACGATTTAAAAAAAAAATAAGTAATTGATTTTTAACACCTGGCGCCTTTCGAAATTATAATAGCAAAAAAATTTTTTTTTTTGGAGAATTGTTTCCATTGTAAAAGGTCGCTTTTATCGTTTTGTATATTATGTACCAGATTATTTAATACAACTTAGACAACCAATAATTAATAATAATTGTTAATCATTGGCTGTTTAAGTTTTCCGCGAGGCGGGCAAGAGGAGTGCGGCGCGTCCGGGGTCACGGGGATTTCAGGGTTTGGAAATATAGTCATAGTCCGTATCTTGAGGTGACATTTAGGCTTCCTGTACATGATTTCGGAGCCGCACCAGAGCCGGACCACAAGACGAAAAAAACGCCGTCGCCCGCACCGATGAAGTTCCGGCGCATATCGCCCTTGCGCCATGTGGGTGATATTCATTCGTATATATGTTACCGGTAATCTGTATAAATCAGGTATTCTATACAATACCTATGCAATGTATAGAATACATTTTCCGCAGTAGTTAGAAGCCCATAAATAAATAAAAAATATAAAAAATCGTACTTATACCGATATGTTACGTATGTTTTTTATACTTTTTTATACTACTACTTATACCGTATGTTTTTGAGTGTGTCAAAGCGGATAGTGAGGTCAAAATGTATATGTAAAATAGTGGCTGCGAAAATTAATTAATTAAAGCATACGTGGGGAAGGAACCGATAGGGTCCATATGAACTTTGTAATCATCATTTTAAGAATTTGTACACACATGAGATATGCAATAAAGATTTGAATTCGATTGAATTGAATTTGTTCCTGACGGAGTTTCTACGACGGCACACGTTGTTTTATATAACTTCGACAACCAATATTAACACAAATTACAACGCCGGGCTCAGCGATCTGACATCACTGCGGATAAGTGTAACTAATTAAGTTACAAAAGAAATACATTTTAACACAATCTTGCTACTTATATTTGAAAATAGATTTTACGGATCACTTTTAGTTGACGAATAATAATTATTAATTTACAAAAAGTAATGATATCCAACCAAAAACATAAATGTGAAATGGGAGCCAAATTCAAAGTGTGGTTATCGACTTCGCCGACAAAAGAATTGAGATCTAAATGGGTGCCAAGTTCTATAGATAATCCTGTTTATAAAGAACATACAACAGTCTCAAATAAATTTTAAACAAAATTTCTTGTTTTTTCTATTATAACAATGTTTGCTATTTAAAAATATAACTTCATTGAATAGTCGAATTATTTACACAAAGCACTTAGGATGAATTCAAGCTGAATATTTTACTTGGCTAGTTTTACAGCAAGCCAACATCTGAGAGGAGTAACTTATGTTGGCCTTACAATAAAGAAACGGCAAAGATATAAATATGCCTAAATAGACGGTCAAAACTGACGGTCAAAATTCGTCGAAAATAAAAAAAAATAGCGCCCAACTGTTAGCCGCTAAATGCACGCACAATAACAACAGCTAGATAAGCACAATGACGTGGCGCGAGTGTAAGATATAGCTGTCGCGCACACCAGAATAACAAAGTTACTCTGTTTGTTTAGTTCTTTTGCAGCGCGATACTATAGACATATAAATTATCAAAGATAAAGAAGATAAGTTGATTGGCCAAATATAAGACAACTTGTACCTATGTAAAAACTAGCCAAGTCAAATTTTCAGCTTGAATTCATCCTAAGCGCTTTGTGTAAATAATTTGACTATTCAATGAAGTTATATTTTTAAATAGCAAACATTGTTATAGCAGAAAAAACAAGTAATTTTGTTTTAAATTTATTTGAGAATTTTGTATGTTCTCTAAAAACAGGATTATCTATAGAACTTGGCACCCATTTAGATCTCAATTCTTTTGTCGGCGAAGTCGATAACCCCACTTTGAATTTGGCTCCCATTTCACATTTATGTTTTTGGTTGGATTTAAATTACAATAAATAAGTTCAAAATCATTAACCTGCTACTCGATTAAGAAACCTACTTTTAAAACCAAGTGCAAAACACTATTTATTCACAGATACATCTTACATAACACTTGTACCTAGGTAATACACTCGGTACAGGAAATACCACAACACTACCTAATACCTATCATATTTATTATAGAGATGCACGTCGCTATCCTCAACACAACTACCTATTAAAGCAATAAAATCAACAACTTAATGCCCCATCGCTGTGTCACATTTATTGAACCAGTATATTAGGCCGCCATCTTAACTGCAGTTTCAACAAGTATATATGTTTAACGTAATTAGCTGACTTCATAATGAAAAAATGACAAACAGATTTGTGTTTGTAACCGTGACTTGCTATTGGTGGACTGTGACGTTATGCGGTGATTAGCCAATCGGCGACTTGTTAAGTAGGTAATGGTTCAAGTTTTGGCGGGATTGTTTAAATGCGTCTGTGTTAAAATGAAAGAATTTGAAGCAAGTTTTACTAAGGACCGGTGATTAGGTATGTTAGGTATAATGTCTGGTATACAACACTATGGGCTGGTCAGTTCACTTGACTGCAATAGTTTGTAAGGCAGCTGTTCATGCTTATGCATATTAATGGTAGGGATTTTTTTCTGTAGAAACACCTGAAGGTCAATATTTCAGCGTGGTCCTGGTGGTTCATCAAACTAATCACATCAATACTTTCAAATGTTCCTGAAAACATTTCCGGAATCACTCGTCTGTTGGTAGATAATAACTGGTTTGTTTTGATGTTCGTTGAAGTAGTTATGTGCAAGAAATTCTATAGTTTTTAACACGGCATGAACTATTATCATAATCATCTTGTATACAAGGAAAGACAGGGAAATTAATTGGTAAGCAAATTGACTACAATTAATTTCTCTGACTGTTCCACCACTACGTACTTATATACTACAATTCTCAGTTTTTACCGACGACAGGTGTCATAAGGTTTGCAAACGGAACTGCTTCTACAAATAAACCATTTCAATTCACCGCGTGTGCACCAGCTTAACATTTAGTTACATTCAGTTATAAAATTTGCAAATGACGAATTCATAAGTTCCGCTCCTCAATTGTGTCACATAACAGAAATGATCAGAAGGTCAGTTTCACACTGCCTATGTAGGCACTATCTGCTAGTAGATATTTTTTGTTATTATTTGTCAGAAAAGCACGACACGGTATCCGGAAGTAACGAAAGAAAAACTATGAACATGATAATCCTCATCGGTCGATATATAGTATGCAGGGACTCCCCGCAGGTAATGACTAATTGAAGTTGATAACGCGGTCGGTACATCGATTGTGGGGTTTATCGGTCGGTAAAAAGCGTGTGGAGACAAATACCCAATGAAAATTGGCCTTCAAAGCAACTGCCAAAAGTGAGGTGCAGGTGTTCCGTATACTGCAATCGTTCCCTTTCGACTAATAAAAACGGTTCAAATATGGGCTTTCTAATAATGAAAAGGGTTCCCTGCATGCGGGCCCTATGGCATGTGTTACAGATGAGCCCTATCGACCAATGAAAATGAGCCATAAACTATTATTAGTATCAAATCAACTCAATTTATAATTCATAATCTTATAACTTTTATGCTATATTATATATTAAATTATCTAGATACTTGTAACGACAAATTATCTATTTGTATCGACTACCTGCTTCTATCGACAAATTATCTACTAGTACCTTAAAATGATCAATTACTACATTTCCAGTCAGGCCTTTGCGAAAAGGAACAGATTAATTAGATAACTATGTATTTATCTGAGAAATAATAATTATGTTTCACCAGAACAGCTTATAGAAAATGGTGAAACAGACAATTCTGACTATTAAACTGGAAGTGTGCAGAAAATAATCAGTTCCGTTTGTGATTAATCATCATAAGTGATCCTTCTGTACCTGTTATATTAAGTCGTACTGTGCTCAAATCTAGTCACGCGACGTGAGGGCATCGACCGTTTTCAAAGTAACTTTTCTTACGCAATGTTTGTGATACATTGTTCGTTATCCAGCACTTGTTGATATAGCCGTTGTGGCGACTACGCAATGGATGTGATATGCTTAGTTTTGTGTCATTTGTTGAATGCTGCTAAAGTACCTGTGTAGCGCTTAGATGAGGAGACTTATCTTCACCCGGGTTTTGTTTTGGTTTCTGTATCTTGTTTCTTCATCACCTCACTTTTCTCTGTAAGTTGGCTTCTGGTTACTTTTAAACCCTGTTTGTTGGGATCGTGAAACCTGTTGGAAAAATGACACTGGCGAGGTATAAAAAGTTATACATGTAAGAGTAAATTGAGTTAGTATGTTTAACCTTACTGACATACAGTCGCTTCACAGGCACACAGTTGACGTCTTTCATTCTTCTTCGTGTGGTTAGTGACTGACCTGGTGTCAGAGTTTTAATGCCGCCCATCGGTCTCTGACTTGCTGGCTTCACATACCTTCACACTTACTAGGGCTGCTGGTATCGAGGACGTTACGTTTATACCTAATCATTAAACTTTTTAGAAGGTTAACAGCTGTCTGAGCCCTTTTACACTAACGTATGCTCTGTTTTCAGACAAACATTAGGATCATGAAAAGCGCAAATTTGCTAGAATACACAGGTGATCTACGTTCCGATTACCTACGAAATCGTACAAAATTGTAGTATTCATAATGTTCGCTGAATATAATTTGAACAGCGTATAATGTGGCAGGAAATCAACATTGGCAGGAGCCTACCCCAACCACGGTCACCTTGACTGATCGCTATTGCAACATATTTCTGGAGAAAACGTTGTCTTTTTTAATGGAATCATTATTTTAAGTACGACTAAGTATAGTTGAATTAAAAGTGTCAGTTTCCATTTAGGTCATGAAGCAGATTCAAACTTCGGTTTATTATAGCTGAAAACACGTATTGTATCTGAAGCCTTCAATATTAATTTACAGTTAGGAATTTACTTAATAGTTGTTGAAAGTTATGGCTTTCCTTACTAGGCAATAGGCCAATACCATTCCCGGACCTTCGTGGTTTTTTAAGACAGAAAATCTCACATCATTATACCACTAAAAGTATTAAGTACCTATTGTCAATTGTCATCTGCAATGATTTTGTCTTTAGGCTTCATTGGGACAAAAACAGAATTAATATCTTGCTTTTAGGTTTTTCAAAATCCAAGGTTTGTCTGTTTCGCCTTGTAATCTAGGCGAAACGGACAAACCTGCACATTATGGTGAATATAATTATATTTCCCTGAATAAATATCTCCAACTATATTTGAAATAACATTAGCTTCAGACGTTCATATTATTTTTCCTCATCTCAACTTAGCGTTCATCGTAAAAAAGATCATTGAATTATTCCGGTTCAAATACATTTGAGTTTTTGTTGTCCTGCAGATGGTGAATAAAAGCATCTATTTTGGCATGTTTTAATTATTTTCAGGGGTTCATGCTGTTATGCAAAAATGGTTTTATTTCACTTGCAATCTTTTACTCTATTCATACAAACTATGATAACTTATTGAAGTTTGTCTACCCACCTCTATCCTATTTGGATTCGACAAAAATAATTATACTTATTTGTTTTTCCATAAATTAATAATTACCGTGTTCTGTTTTCTGACTAATTGTTCTGGTACTATGTTCGTTTTCTGAATAGGGGGTATCTCTAGTAGAATAATAATATTAGTAAGTTAATGCTGTAGTACGTATACGCGTGTGTGTGCGTACGTGTAGTATGTAGTGTGTGCGTAAGTGTAGTATGTAGTGTGTGTGCGTACGTGTAGTATGTAGTGTGTGCGTAAGTGTAGTATGTAGTGTGTGTGCGTAAGTGTAGTATGTAGTGTGTGTGCGTACGTGTAGTTTGTAGTGTGTGTGCGTACGTGTAGTATGTAGTGTGTGTGCGTAAGTGTAGTATGTAGTGTGTGTGCGTACGTGTAGTATGTAGTGTGTGTGCGTAAGTGTAGTATGTAGTGTGTGTGCGTACGTGTAGTATGTAGTGTGTGTGCGTAAGTGTAGTATCTAGTGTGTGTGCGTACGTGTAGTATGTAGTGTGTGTGCGTAAGTGTAGTATGTAGTGTGTGTGCGTACGTGTAGTATGTAGTGTGTGTGCGTAAGTGTAGTATGTAGTGTGTGTGCGTACGTGTAGTATGTAGTGTGTGTAGTCTGGTTCGCTCATTTTGCGACTCAATATTCATCATCTTCGTGAACCAAACCAGTGAATGAGACCATCGGATAGGTTTTTCTTTACATCCCTTCAAAGCTAAGCCACATTCCGAGGTAGTGACAAAAATAAATAGGAAAACAATTATTTTTACAACTAAGACAAGTTCAGCAATGTTTTATCTTCGATCAAGGAACTAACGGTACGCTGATTAACTGTAATTACATCGGAAAATTGCTTCTTGAAAAAATTGATTTGCAGAAAACTGAACAATTTTCCTCGTCTAACACATTTTCTCTCCCTTTCTCCTGGCCGGCTACGCAAATGACGAGCCGTAGCATTCCATGGAACCATTTTAATATTTAACAACACGAGGAAACAAACTTATCTGATCGTTTCGTATCTCATTTATCACAAACACTAAAACAAGTCTGCGTGTTAGAGCGGGACGGACGTACTACGTGGATCGGCCTAAACGTCGTAACTCCTAATTGTCAAACATTGAGATTAAACTTTATGTCTTAGAGATAGAGTTGGGTTTCAGCTTTAGTGCGTTGTGGTTGTGGTGTTATGGTACGAGGCTGTAGGTCAGGGTTGAGTCGTGGAGGTCGCGGCGACTTCCGAGTTGATGGCAGCGGTGGCATTAGTTGCGATCAGACATGCATACAATGGCACAATGACACGCAAGCTGGTGACGATCTGATGATGTCGCAACTTCACAGGATTGAACCGGAAGATTTTACTGCAAAAGAATAAGTACAATTGTATTAATAGATTCACTTACTACGTCTCGACATAACATTTGAACACATAAGAAACCTTTTCCAATTAGTCTGATATCAAACATCCAACTAATATGAACCAGTAGAGAGAATTCTAACAAGTAATCCGGCACAAATGCTAGACATCCGCGCTTTGATGAAGGGAATTAATTATATGGCATAAACAGCGATGCACCGCAAACATATCCGTTAAGGGATTATTTTGACAATACACTGCGGCTGGTCGGGGCTCGGGCACGGGCTATGAATAGGGAAGCGTGTACGCTGTTTGTTCACTTGATCCATTGAATGCATAGAAGGCGGGGCAAGTTCTAACGGTGGAGTAATTCTTATGGCAATTTTAATAACACAACGTTTTAGCCACGTAGCTGAGACACAAATTAATGAAAACAATGTTTTTCTTGAGATTTTTGTCACCTGTCTTTTCTCATCATTGTCAATCAATTCAACGAAGCTCGTTAGAATATCAAAATACTAAAAGATCGTAATTATAAAAATCATTTTATTTTCACTATTCTTATAAGATCTGCAGAACACTCACTGCAGCAACAGCCCCCCCCGTGCCTATGTAACAAGGAACATTCATATGCAAGCAGCAAAAATTACGAACAAATGAAGACTTTTCATACGACATAAATCAAAGTAATTACAATTTGATTGTATTATTTGTTCAGAGCCGCGGTCGATAACAATGACACGTAGGTTCCCACGGGTCCGCTGGCTGTCACAAAGTTAGTTAGTATGCTGATTGCTGGAGTTAACTACGTGTGTTAATGACAATAATTAGAAAATTGTGATCCATAATAGTCTTCCAAACAATTATCGTATATTATGTTTGTCGGTCATAGTTTTGTCAAAGGGATGAACAGTCAGCGTTTGCTCATAATCATGACTGTGATTGGCATTGACAAGCACAGTGATGGCCGAATGGAAAGTTTCGGTGCAGCCATTATTTCCATAATATACGATTTCAGCTATCACAAAGGATTTTTAAAGCTGTCAAAATACCAATTAAGCTAACTATGAATGAGAATTCGTGTTAGCAGACACAATACCTGTCTAATTTGTTCAAACCCGGAGCTCTCGTAATTGCGTTATCTAGTAATTAGTTTGTGTTAGTTTAACTTCAGAAGCAGTGGAATTCTCTAAAGACCTGGATGAATAAAATTTAGACACCTACCTTATATTTTTTCTATGACATTTTCTTGGGCTAACTTTTAGTGGCTAAGCTAAGGTGTTAATAGGATTTTGAATTTTCTTATCTATTTTAAAATGGTCTTACCAAATAACTTGTAAGCTTTGTGATAATGTGTCTATTCAAAACGATAATGTATGTACATAACCTTGTAATATTCATTTAATCTAGGCAAGCTTGCATCGTAATTCAGCCCAGTCTATATCCACTAAAATATTGTTCAAATATTTTTTTATCGCAAGGAAGTAGGGGCTTTCATATGCGTAAAGTATTTTCGTCTTTCAAAACAAATTGAGCATTATGAGAACTATATTTGAATATTTCAGCGGGGCTTTGTTTGTGAAAGGGTGACCCACAACATGCTATTATTCCGCTACGTAAGTAAATATCTCACTATAGTTCAGGAGCTGTGTGTGTTTGCTGAACAAAATAGAATTGTTATGTATTGTGTAAAGCAGGGTGAGTAGGACTCGTGAATTCTGCTCGTAATACCAAGTCATTCTTCTCTTTACGTGTTGGACAAACTTTTCGGCTAAAGTTAGTGAAGAGTAAATGAAGTAATTTCTTGGTGGAACAATTAGCCAGTTAGTAGAACTTATTTCATAACATAACATCACACTTGTATTCCCGAAGGAAAGGCAGAGGTTTAGGTACCTATTAGTACACCCACATTAAGTCCCCGTATGGGGCGACCCTATTGCCATCAATCCAGACTCCGGGCTGCTACTGAGAAATTCCTTTTCTGAAGCTTCCCGATAGATGAATTGAAATCTTTTGCTAGCTTAATTTAGCAATAAATGGCAAGTAATGCACTCTCTGTACACACGGCTACACATCAAGCTATACATTTCCAGTATAAGCTGACCTCGCATTGTGCGGAAATCTATACAATGCGAGATCAGCATAAACTGGAAAGAAACCGTACCTAGAGAAATAATAAAATGATAAGCATACCTATAACTAACTCACGCTCTTTATTGTTCAATTTCTTATCTTTATCTTTTAAAATACCAAAACATTTATTTTGATTCTTAACTTGTCTTGAAATCAAAATGTGTTACAAGTATTAACAATTGACACGTATCAGCGCGATAAACTATCAACGATTCATTGACAAACATTTCCACTTTATCTTTTAGGTACATTACACTTATTAGAACACAAGAGCTTGCTATTTTCTTCTTTTTTTTTTTTTTTTTTTTCTTTTTAATAAAACGTTGCCCCACACTAAGAAGTGCGTTTACAAACATAGAAACTCACATACACTAACACCCAGACCCGGAACAACTACTTGCAGATCATACAAATATTTGTTCCGTGCGGGGATCGAACCCGCGACACGTTGCGCAGCAGTCCATCGCTCAGCCACTGCGCCAACCGTGTCGTCTATGCTATTGTTGACCGTTGCATAATTTAGTCATAATTTTATTCCTGAAGATACATTTGAAAGAATTTCTTATTGAACTTCTAAAGAAACGATGTCATGCTAAGATACAAATTATTTACCTATAGAGTACTCTCAGTATTAAGTAGGTACTATTTTTAGGGTTCCGTAGTCAACAAGGAACCCTTTATAGTTTCGCCATGTCCTTCCGTCCGTCTGTTCGCGGTTTAGCTCATAGAAAGCTGTAATTTGGCATGGGTATACATGGTACTACATGTATACAGCTTTCTAAGCTGTAATTTGGCATAAATTAATAATCTTGGATGGATTGTGTGAGGAATGATATGAAAGAGAAAACGTGTTGCGCCGACCACAAGTAACATGGGATAAGGGCAGGAAGATAATGATGATGATAAATTAATAATCATAATTATGTATCTAAAGACTAAAGAGTACCAAATGCTAGGAATATAAATGATTGTTTTAATAAACTTGAAAAATTACTGGAACATGTATCCAACAGGCGTTCAAAGAATATTGTAATTGCAGGCGATTTTATTATCGATATTTTAAAACCGAATAATAATACGGTAACACTCCAGGTGTCTGCTACTAACAACAACAACTTTAAACTCTTATACAGCCAACTCGAATGGCTAGCAAGACGTGCATAGATAATTTTGCGCATAATTTTAAAAGAACTTGTACAACTCACGTATTGGAATTTGCATTGTCAGACCATACAGCACACATCTAAGTAGTAAGTATATAAGATTGGTATAATATAACTAGAAAGGATTATAGTAACGAGAATGTAAAATTTAAAAATAGTGTAAGCAGTCTCAATTTTACGGAGATCTACCTTACTGATGATCCTAATATAGCTTACAGTGAATTTATCGACACATTTAAATTATTCAATGACATTAGCTTACCGTATAAAAAAATGAAAATCAACATTAAATAAACAAAGAATGGCTATCACAGTAAGAAAACTTTTATGGCAATTCAGATTGAAACCTAACCGTGAAAATATAAGGAAATTCGCTACTTATTCTAAGCTTTTTAATCATATTAATCTTACGCAAAAAGCACAGAATAAATTACAAAATACAACAATCTAAAAATAAATCAAACACTACATGGCAAGTAATAAATCAGACAAAATCCAAACAACAAATCGTCAATTTGAGTTGTAATTTATAATCCCAATGATAATAAATGACTATTTTAGGATGTTTTTTTTTTTCTCGTGTATCCCATAGTGTGGGGTGTCGTTGGTGAGGTCGTTCAAAAACTATTTGTGAGTTTGTCCAAAGCATTTTTGGATTCAGGGATCCGTTTGCAAAATATTAAGTTTTAACGTGCTAATTTTTGTTAAAATCAAGTGTTTTCCAGCTAAATGGTTGGTTTTGGATATGTGAAAAAACTAATACAACTATCTCAGCTCTACTTGTAGAGCCCACTTAGCTGTAATAGTTTTCCTTTATTTCGTTATATACTGCGTTATATGCCGTGAATTTTTAACGAGTAATAATCGACCAACTTACACTTGCAGTTGCAAGAACATGTTTTCCAACTACAATCATAAGTTTGTGCTTGGGATAAATTCATCTCAACCACGGAACCCTTCATTGTGCGTGGTCCGACACGCACTTGTTATTATTCATAGTATCTGCTGTGTTTCCATGAAGCTAGTCAGGGAAAGAAATTTGATATCCCACTGATGAAAATGCATTCATGGGGTAGTCGGATACTATCTGATGCAGTCCTTAGTTGAATGGAGTTCGTTGTTACAGGTCGCTCTATTGTGCTCAGCATCAGTAGCAGACAGCAAAACATTTTTTCTACGAAGGTATAAATGTAATCTATAGAATCCTTGCTATCATATGCAGTACAAAACGTGCGAACAATGAACAGTACAACCCCTGACAGTAATACCTATTATAAATTCCAAAATTCCAAGTAATATTAAATATTCACTGTCCACCTTAAGAATCACAATTGAAATACTTTTTCTTATTAACTTCAATGACATCTGACCTTTTTCGCGAAAAACAGAAAGTTTAAGTTAATATGAAATTAATTAGGTACCTTTACCCTGTACTATTTACCGTAAAAAATAACAGAAATATCGTATCTCTGGTTGTGAAATATTAAACAGTCGTGCAAAGCTTAATTAGAGAATCTTTGAATAAATTACGCTCTGAGCAATATTTTTTGAGACTAAAAAGAGATTTTTAAGAAGCGCTGGTGGCTATTCTTGATGTCTGTAAATAAATAATTATCTTCAGTTAATCGAGCTTTGATGACTGAGGTGTCAAAGACGGTAACATTAAAGAAAAAATTAAAGTAATAAAAACTAAAACCTAACACGTGTTAGGGCATAATTAAATCGAACAGATTACGTGTGACTCCGAATTTTTAATTTCTCTGTCTGTGGTGTCTTGTTTATACCTTTTTAATTGATTGATTTTTGTCGTAGTTGGGTTTTAGTTTTTATTACTTTAATTTTTTTTAAATTGTTTTGGGTTTATAGTATATATATATTTGAAATGTGCTAATTAAGCCCTTTCATTTGATACCCAATATGGTATGATTAAAAAATATTTTTTTTTAGTTCGTGATTTTATGTCCTCTAGAGGGCGCCGTCTTTAATTTAATGTGACTTCACATAGCCTATAACCTATAGCGGGCGATCAAGGTGCTTCCAACGACACCTCATTTGTGAAATTATGATGAGTTGTTTAAAAGATATAAGGGAACAGATGAACATACATACATACATACCGGTCAAAATCATAACCCTCCTTTTTTCTTCGCCGTAGTCGGGTAAAAATATTGTTTTTTGTTTTAAATACGAAAATACTTTAATTATGTTCTTATTATTTATATTCTAGTCTGTTCAATTGGCAGTGTTGTAAGTATTGTTTTTTTACAATCTACGTTTTTAACGAGCATCTCTTTCTAAATCAGTCTCACATTATAATGTATATTGATATAAAAGAGAGCTGTCCATAGAGTTTCTTGCCCGTTTTTCTCCATACTATACATACTATTTACCATACTATTTCAAAACTGCCTGTAATTTGTTTAATTGAAATAAATGCTTTGAGTTGAGTTTGAGTAATTGTGAGCAAGTCAGTAAGAAGTCATGTATAAACAATCTTGCGTAAAACATTATTATGTTGTGAGGTTGCAATTTCTTCGTTCAATATTGCCGATCCTTCGAAACTGATTTCCCAAAGCCGTGAGAAGGTCAGACGGACTCATTCCACGTAACAATTAAATATGATATCGATAGGGTGTGTTATTATTTTTCGTATCAAATATCAATGTCATGTAGAGCAATGTTAATGTTTAACGTATCAGGGATGCACATAAGCAAAGTCCACCAGCAGTTGGTGGATTTTGTAGACAAAGTCTACTATAGGTGATCGACGACCAATCAGAAGTCACACTCAAAACTCAGTTGGTTGATTTTGTTTATGCATCAGGGATACCCTGTATAAGTTTTCAGAGAGGTTTATTGCATGTAAAGGCGCTCCCTCACCGGGAGCATTCGCCTGTAATGCCTTTAGCTTTTAATAGCGAGACTAACTTTTGAAAAAAAAGGGATTTTAGTCCGACAAAATCTAAGCTTGGCTAAAGTATTTCCTGTAACATCTAAACAGAATGTAGAGGTTCGACCACCGTCTGTACGCGCGTCGCTTGCGCTCGGTTCCGATTTCTATGCAAAACACAGCTTGTATTGTCCCAGGGGGGAATAGGAATCGCATTCCCTCTGTTCAATGGCTCTGAGCTCGTTCCTTTACGATTTATTGAATACAGTTTCAATTTACGGCTCTTATTGTAGGATTGCATACTGTAGTTGATGGCTGCAGTGAGGTTATTTTCTTCTGAGAAGAATTTGAACGTCTCAAAGGGTCGCTTTGGTCGCTGTATTGCATGCATCAGTTAGATTCACGGAGATTCTCATATTGTTTTAGAGCTTAAAATAACATGTCAACGATAATAATATGTTTTATTGCGTCGTGCAAACGTTGAACGATACGTGTGATAGTTCCTGAGAAAACAGAATTGTAAAATTTTGTACCTATCAATGCTACATAAACAGGAGAGACAGACATACGGGACCCAAGGACCAATTTTTTAATTCTAAACGCTTATCTTAGCAAAATGTTAATCATTTCCTAATATTTTACAAGTCTTATCAAACCACAAACTAATTTATAATTAAAGGTAAGAAATCATTCTAACACCTATGATGTGTCGTCGCTTTTGTGGAAGGATTGAATGCTTCAAAATCTTTGAACTAAGTATTGTTGTACTCGTAAAATCTGCGGTGAATAAGCCTCTTGTACCAGCTACCAGAGAGACACACACGTAAGGAGCTTATGTTATTGCATGAGAAACATTGTCTCGCTTACCCTCAGGTGTTCTCTGGCATCTGTCCTTTGTGGTTCACTGACCGTGGTGCATTGTAACGGTGTAGGCACCGATCCGTTGTCAAACGGATTGTAAAATATAAGTAAGGCCGTGCAAAAACTGAGTCGAGGTTAGATAGGTTATAACAATGATGGCGCGTTCATTCACAACAAATCTGCCTCATGAAAATGAACTGAAACCCTGTTATAACACAAGTCTGCTATAGGCAAAAAGTCTGTTTCGGTCCTAGTGTGCGGCTGTCTTAGGAATAAGAGGATTTTATCTGTAACAAAATAGATGTTTACGCAATAATCGTATGTATCGGGTGATACCGTCTTAACGGAGTACTAAACGGATTAATGCTTACAGTGTTCACGTTCCGCATGTATTTAAAACCCTATATAATTCCCATTTTGATTTCCTTGCAATAAAACTGGACACGCTTTTTTAAATAATGTAATCTTTTTGTGTTCCTCTGGTTCCTCAACATATTCAAAGGCCCATTTCTATTGTCAAGTTGTGTCATTTAGTTCAAAGTAACACAGTAAGGTGCCTGTATCCTTAAATAAGATTAGTTGGTAGGCTAAACATAAGCTATTGATTAGTTGGTAGGCTAAACATAAGCTATTGATTCCAGCCAGTTACGGCACGGTAACAAATAACATAATCGTTACTAGTTACGAGCAGGTGGCGACGTTACATACTACATCAAGTACAGTACATGTGAAGGACGCGGCATTTGGTCGCGCTTCCCACGGCCATACTGAAAGAATGTCGAGCTGTCAGTCCTTATTGCTCATGAAATTATGAACAGTATGGACGTAATTGTGGACCTTGGGTTTTGATAGACAAATTACAAAAACGTGAAAAATAAAATTGCAGCGATGTCACAACATGTATGTATGTTACATATCTAAGGCACCAAGAGTTTTGACGTCCATTGTTCTCTTTGTATAGATATAGGCGATCAGATGCAGTAGTCATTGATCAATGTATGCTCAAAATGCACTAGTGTGGAACGTAGGACGATTATTTTTATGTACGGTCAACACCATTTTAGTAGTTATAGTAAAACTTGAATTACGAAATCAGCCCTTACTGTTTCTCTCTTACTGTAACTTGATTGACTGGTAGACTGTACCTAGCGCTGATTGAGATAAAGCGTTCAGTAAAAATAAAATCAATATATCAAGTGCTCTCTACTAGTTGAGTTATGAAATTGAAGCAGACAGACAGACAGATAGGCATGCTTTTGCACTCACAGTAGATATTTATAGCCGCACGATACATTATATTTATGGCACATTACATCACTTCCTCATCAAACACAAGAGTTATAAAACATTCCGTTCACGAATATTACAATAATGTCGAATCGACAGTAAGTTGTGGTGGCAGTGGATCAAATATACGGATTATCTAGGAGGATTTGTAAGTCTGTGGCTTCATATTAATAAGATTACGATAGTAGAGAGATATTGAATAGTGCCTTTGGTGGATATTATGGGGGGTTGAATTTGTAAAAACGAACTAATGACTTTTAGATTGAACACACGGATTTTTATATTTGACGAGTGCCAATATTTGTATAAATAAGTACCTATCTTTATCGTAAAAGAGATGAAAATCATAATTATATGTACCTATTTAATAGAAATCGGGACCAATTAGTTCAACCATACTCTGGCTTGCTTGTTGGCTGGCTAAAGTAGACTCGTCTTTCATGGGGTAGGTACATTTTAAAATGTTACTATTTAAAAAAACAACCGACTTCCAAAAAAAAAACAGTACAAACTGAAAAATAACTTTAATTTCGGAAGTCGGTATCTTTGGTTTTGTATTTTATTTAGGTTTTTGCCAACAACTTCCGAAATTATAGTACATTACTGTCGCGGGCTGCAACAGGGACATTGATGGAACATCGTGAAAATGTGGCCAGCTAGACATTTTGCTACGCCATGTCTGACCCATCGTAGGTGAAAGTCACAATAAATTATTCATTTAATAGTTCTCCTGCCCTATAAAAATATGACGCCACATTGCTTCTTCATTCAAGATTTCTTAAAAAACTCCGAGCCTTTACCTATTTATCCGGGTGTCATAAAGTCAGGGACAATATCCCGGATTTATTCTTAAATAAAAATCTGCTTCGCGTCCGACACGGCATGATTAAGGCCAGTCGTCTCAGCCTGGCTTTATATTAGATATTAATTCTCTGCCTGGAGGCGGCCATTTTCTTTTTCCTCGATGTTGGATGCACTCCGACTCCCGTCTGTAATACCTACCTAGCAGAAAGGAGTCGATGTCTCTTGATGGGAAATACGACAGGAGATTAATACGTCTTATTTTATTATTTCATTGGAGGGAGTTTTTTGTTATGCTTGTCAATGTAAGCTCTAATACAAGTGTTACTAACAAGAAAATAAATACGTTTGTTACGTGAGCATTGTCCAAATCAATGATGCAATCCCTACAACACTTCAATTTCACTCAAATAAAATTGAAACTAAGGTTATCTAGAACATGTTTACATAACTAGTCACAAGTTTCCAAGTGGACGCAGACAAGATATGGAATTTTAGCCTTTATCACTGACCAAATAACTCCTGTATTGGGGTGAATGTTGTTTGTTTATTAACTAGGAAGCACTCCGGCCGCGGAAGTGGCTGTTAAACAATTGATTGAAACAATTAACTTAGGTCTCTCATGAAGAGCAAAGTGTTTATTCATTTAAATATACTTCATGTAGCCTTCACTATGAGAACTTACCAAAATCAAAAAGTGAATTCAGTTAAACACATTAAGCATTCGTAAAAATGCATTTTTAACTTTTAATAGTTATCTAAAATAATTGAAATAGATATAATTGAATATCTAAAATATTGCAATTAATGACCACTATATAAAAAAGGCTTTCGATTATTATAATGAAGTTATTCTAGATAGGTATCTATTGTTTTTCAACATTAATTTTACTCCCTACACATTGAACTGAAAACCCTGTATGAACTGAACAGAAACTGCGAGTTTTTATTAAAAAATAAAACACTAGTTCTTTATTTTTTAACCGACTTCAAAAAAAAGGAAGAGTTCTGAATTCGGATGTTAATATATTTTTTTAGATGTAATTTTCAGACATAGCTCCGTCATATATAGGATTTGCAAAATATTCAATTAAAAGTCAAAGGTGGGTCAAAGAGCAATGATGCACTTTGAAAGCTAATGGTGGCAGGAAATTACATTCCAGCAAAATAGAGAGAGAGGGAGAGTATAAGGTCCGTTGAAAATATGATATAGAGAATTTCCTGGAACTAAGTTTCCTGCAGCCCTTTCACAAGAACTAATTTCATTAAAGCTTGTGTATGTTTTGCTGAAACGGCCATAACGGAAATTCTTATTAACTGACCATAAAGACTTTTGAGGTTAGTTCCCAGAATACACTGTCAGAACAAGGACGCAGGGATTCAGGACAACAATATGGCCCTTATTATTAACTTAAGAATATATTTTTTTATTCCTTGATTCTTTCTTTTTCTTTTGATTTAGGTCGGGTGTGTAGTGTTCGCACCCTGCGTGTGAACTTAAACGAAGCAAAAGGTATATAAGGAGCGTAGCAGGTAGCGTTCTGTAGGTCCTGCCTACCCGTGGGAAGACGGCGGGAGTTTAAGTATGTGTGTAATATCTTTTAATCGATCCTAGTGGTAGAGTCTAGCCAGGAACGTAGTAAGTGTCTCAGGACGCGAGATCAACTTAAAAAACTCTGGCGTAAAATCCTCTGGTTCATAAATTGCATCTGATTAAAGTCTATATCGCATGAATCCGCTGGATGCGAGAAGCACAGAACCGGTCAAAGTGGCGGTACTTGGGGGAGGCCTATGTCCAGTAGTGGACATCTGTCGGCTGAAATCATGCTCATGATGATGAAAGTCTACGGCAAAAATGATCACTGCTGTTCTCACCAACATTTTGTTTGGTCTTTGCCACTGGGTCTGATTTTGCAAATGTCAAATTATATTCACATCTTCAAACAGCAGTGGTCATTTTGTGACTACGGCCGCGACATACTTGTAGGTCGTAGATTCGAACCCAGACAGGCGCTTTACTTCGTGTAAAGTATTTCAACACTACTGCTCTCAAAACGGGGAAGAAAAACTATTGAGGAAACAGGCATGTCTGAGTCCTGATAATTTTTTGTTTGAAACATTATGCTCTCGAGGTGGTCCCATATAAATTTTATTAAAATTGTTTGGGTACTTTTACTTTATACGCAAAATACGCGCTTTGTCGTGGAGTTGCGGATATCAGCCCGTATTACCTATTTATTACCTATTGGGTACTTTTTGAGTTAGCTTCAATAATACGTATTTTTTGCTACATAGTGTATATGGATGATGTTATAATAACTTCCTGTCACTGTTATATTTACATAGCAGGTAATGGTATTCGAATTTGTGTGTGGTAGGTAGGTAACACAACTAAAAAGTGAAAAATTAAAACTTGCTTACAAAAAAAGCAACCGCCTTCCAAAAAAAAATACACTATAAGGTGTCAAACACGATTGTATTGAGTACCTGCCTAGTGTCTTCACAAACACGACGAACTCAACTCAGACTACGTCACTAAGTGCAAAGATTGTTCTCAAGCCAAGTTCTAAGTAACTTTGTCGGCAGTGATTTGAGCTCACTTTTTAATTAACTTTACTGTAAGGTTTGCTCTTAATTACATTGAATGCTACGTTTACGGTTCATTTATTTACAAAGCTTAAATTAGAAGGTATTATAACAGTTAGTAGAGAAGTGGAGTAATGTGATCTAGTACGAATAAATAATACAACTAGTTTAATTGTCCCTTTCCTTTTGTTTTCATTCCTCCCTGAAAAATATCTTTACTTGTTACTATGCAAAATAATAAAACATAATCAGCCTTAATGTTCCCTTTGTTGAGACTCAGCCGCTCAAGCCTCGACCCTTTTGTGTGCGAGACCGACCGACAACTGTTGGATGTGCAGATGTGTGCTACTGCGGATCAAAGGACCGGCTACGCACAACTATGAATTTCAAATACGTAATTTTAACCTACCATCAAATAAAATTGAATAATTTTATGTTTAATTGAGTAAACCATGAACATCTAGACGCTTCCGACATCATAAGAAAACAATAACTACTGTCTTGTAGTAATGAGGCTTTCCTTGTGAAATATGTCTTAATTTTTTATTGGAATGAAAACAAAAATCCTATCTAGTCATAAAAAATGGTATTATTGTTTTGTCTCGGTTCGGAGAGATTTTGTTTCATCATTGATCGTGTTTTCATTGCATGCTTTTTAGAAATCGGATTCGAACAAGCATGATCGGAATCTCAGTCTTATAGACATAACTTGTCACAATGATAACTGTAAGTTAGCAATTCAACCATATTTAAAAGACTTTGCTATTATTTATTATAATTATATAAGTAGGTAAAGTTAAACAGATTTTGTGGCCCAAATTATCTGAGTTTGCATATAATTGAGGCGACCTTTAATATTAACTGAGTAGTCGTATAGCT
This sequence comes from Lithophane semibrunnea, assembly GCA_947363905.1. Lineage (NCBI taxonomy): Eukaryota > Metazoa > Arthropoda > Insecta > Lepidoptera > Noctuidae > Lithophane > Lithophane semibrunnea. The sequence continues at coordinate 923,463 of OX376186.1, read as the reverse complement.
ATGTATCTACTTAAAAACACTAAAAACGAATAAAGATTAAGGAAATCTTCAGAGTGGTTACACTCAGCGGCGACACAAATGAATGTTCGTGAAACGCGGCTAATCGAGATGATGCTTCATTTGATTAGCCGCGTTTCACGGACGAAGGTAAAGGTAAACAGTTAGCGACTATATCGGTACTGGATCGGTGCAAAAAGTCGAACTGTGTGACCGCCATATAGGATAGCACACGGGTCGAAAGCAGTTTACTTAAAACTGCTTTATATTGCATGCGAATTTGTCGGGTTCCTACCGATTAGCGTTGTCTGATGTAACGATAAATATCAAAGAGTCTAAAGCACAAGTCATAAAATCTCAAAACAGTTGCAATTTACAATCGCCATTAACAAACTGATCTCGCTTGCCTGATGCCTAAATCATTATAAGCTGAAATGAGTCATGTGGGAATATTAAATGGAATTGGTCCAATCCCCCGATTGCCTGCCCCCCCTCTCCCCCGCCCCAGCATGTTAATATTCTATGTATTGACAACTTATAATCTCTCGGGGGTTGAGAGTGTGGAGTTAGCAGGTAGGCAGTGTTTTGATCATGTCTCTTATTAAGCAGCAAGTTACTAAATTGGTTTTTCACATCACTTGTTCGATAATGACAAATTTTCTCAGTTGCTTTTCTATGATCAAGTCCAAAATGACTGAATGATGTGTTTATTATACTCTCCAACCACTGTTTCTACATTATCTGTGGGGGTAATAGCGGCATGCTATCGCACACAAACTACATAAATGTACTACCATCACAGCAGCTGATCAGTTGCTACGGGCGTACACCGCCCCCCCGGTGCCTGCGTTTTATTTTTGAATTTGGTCGTCATAATTACGATCTTTTTATTCATTAGTGTTTTGATGAAAAGATAAGCATGAGTTTAGATAAAATTGTGTATGAAACTGCACATAGCTAAGTATTCCTCGGTTATTTATCAGTTTCATATGCTACTAATTCGAAATCTAATTGGTTTTTATTACCTCGCAGTAGGTTCGGAAAGTAGAGTATTCTCTTCGGGTATACAAGTGTCTTCGTCTTGAGCGAGATTGCACTCTGGATACTAGTCCTAACTCCCTTGTCTCCCGCGTGCTCAGGAGACCTAGAATCCTTCGCTACGTTTCAAGGATTCAATACCTTTAAGGCCCGTGACAAAGACACTGCTTTATCCCCTTAGTGAATAATCAATTATTCTGCGTGATAGAGACGATGGTGAAGAATTTCCTATACATTTGGAACATAGTTATACTTCATTCAGTAGCGATCATATGATTTGCTAGTTATTAGATTGCTCTCCTCTCTGAACTAAGTTGTTTTATAATTTGTGTAAAACAAACTCAGAAGAAAGAGCAGTGCACCTACGTCACACAAACTCGCACAACTTTATTAAAGTGTAGCGAAAAGTTTAAATTACTCGGAGATTAGCTCCTACCTCGACAACTTATATTAAATCAGAGAATTAAATTCTTCTTTGATATGAAAATGTTATTACAACCAACGAGGCTTTAAACTTAAGAGAAAATTCACTTAATAAAGAAATTCAAGAAACGAATCGAGAATTAGAAAACAAATAAGTACGGTACTCCAAAAAAGTACTGACTTTTTATTTTTTTTCCATCTCCGAAATTCTTCATCAGATCTTCACCAAAAAAGAAGACCATCTCGGAAGATTAAGTACTCTTTTAAACAAAAACATTCAGTTCAATTGATAACCTCCACCTTTTTAAAGGCGGTTATAAAACAGTGTCCATTGCACCATTTATATTATACATAAATCTAATAAAGCTGGTCATCCGTCATTAGTTACCATCGTATGGCCAATAACAACCATCGTGTACTGACAATTGGCAACAGTGACAGTTTATAGTCATCTACGACCCCCACATGAAAACATTATGTGTCCCAATTTAAAAGTAAAACGAGAAAAAGCAATTTCTTATAATAAATTGAAGTAATTCCTCTGTAATGATAATATTCACGAGAATAAATGCGCTACAAGAGAATACATTCATGCCAACTAAAAGTAATGAATTCATATAATATTACAACGATTTATTTCACTTCAAACTCTGGAATTAATGGAAAAGGTAAATATTTCTGACCATATTTATAATTTATAAGAGAGAAACGTTTCATCTTTAGAATAGCTATGTAGATAATAAACGTTTGGCACATGCGGCTAAGCGCCTTACCAAATCAATAAATGTATGAAAGGACCAATTTGTGGCTGAAAAAGGAACCATTTTCACATAAAACAATAATCTCATTTAATAAACTAGTCTCAAAATGGACCTGTCAATACCTCCCCTCGCCAGTGAGGTCAGGGCAGAGAAGGTAGCGTTGAACGAAGTAGTTGGTTGGCAACATGCCACTGCGAACCGCAATTCCACGAAACTTTTTTGCCAAACGAAGTTTCAAGCAGTATTTTGCGAGTATTTGAAACTTTAATTATACCACCAGGCAAATGCCACGAAGTAACTTAATCTTTTACACATGTTCAGAGTCTGAATGACAGAGAAAACATGTCCTAACCCTAGTATCAAATAAAGGTTTATTATGTAGCAATAAACTGCAATCTAACGTGTGCTGGCGGTCCGTCAGTGTTCCCTCCGAGCTGTAGTTAATTCATCAAATCACAATTATTGATGTCCTGTCATTCTATTTTTAGCGTTAAGATCATTTTGCGGCAGCGCTCATCAAATTAATTTGTTACCTTATACGATTTATGTATGTGAACCATTGTTCGAACAAACCATCAAAATGCTATAAAATCCAAATTCAACAGGGAAACAACGTGCGTTTGCACGTTGTTTCCCTGTTGAATTTGGATTTGGATTTAGCGTGAAAACGTAAAAAACAAACTCACTTTCACATTTATCCTAATCTTAACTAATATGACAATACCTATATAATACTGAGGAGCAGTGGTGGCCCAGTGGTAACGGCCGCGACTTACGAGTTGTAGGTCGCAGGTTCGAACACCGACAGGCGCTTTACTTTGTGTAAATAATTTCATCACCACTGCTCTCAAAACGGTGAAGGAAAACATCGTGAGGAAACCGACATATACCAACCCGCACTGGGCCCACCACGCGGGCCCAGTGCGGGTTGGTATATGTCGGTTTCCGGCCCACTCCCTCTCATAGATAGGAGGCCTGTGTCCCAGCAGTGGGAACATTATAGGTTGATTATGTAACTAATATTATAAATGCGATTGTTTGTTTGTTACGCTTTCACATTAAAACGGCTGAACGGAATTGGATGAAATTTGGCACATGGGTAGACCATGACCTGAATTGGGCCAGGATACTTTTCATTCTGTATCGCAGACGAAGTCGCGCGGGCAACAGCTAGTTAAAATATAAGTTAGGATAACACGTCATTGATCTAATTGCACTTTACTACGGAAACGCCGACGGCTGTAACCGAAATGGAACTGTTTTTTCAACATGCTTGAAAATTCAACCATTATTTTGACAACCTTCTTCGAGATAAATCGAAATTGCTGTACTGGTCAAAAATAAGTGAATAAGTTGCCGGAAATGTTACTATAAAAATCCGTATCTGTCGAGTTTAGCGGCCTAATAAATTACTATGGAAACTCATATCTGTCGTGTTATTTAAAAATGGAACGAACTTTTTACTTCAACACGGTGGCCATTGAGGAGGCTTATCAAAGATTTTATTTAAATTTCGATTTGGCTTGCAAAAATTTAGAGTTGTATAAAGTAAAGAAGAAACAAATGAACTTAATGGCGGTTGGCACCAGTTGCACGCTGCGACAGTAATGTACTATCATTTTGTAAAAATTTTTTGCTTTTCAGTTTTTTTTTTCGTCAGATTATATTTTTCCTGTAATATTTATTTTAATCATATTATTCTTTTCTGATTTATTCATAATTTATACCTACTTCAAATAATCATGGTTGTATCTTACAAAGAAGACATTTCTGACGATTTCGAACCAAGCGCCAACGGATGTGAAAGCCACCAACTTTCGGCTTCCGAATTTTCTGACCTAATGTTAAAGTTACAGAAAAATTTGTACGCCACGCTAACTTCAACTGTACAACAATAGATTTTAGATATTATACGCGTAATTATTATAAAAGTAACGTCATACACACTAACAAAGTGCAGCTGCATCTATGTTGGACACTGAGTAAACCTGTGGGCACATCAGTGGGCGCTTGTTTCTCTCGCCTCTCGCGGCGGCTGGCCATGTTGCTGTTTCACGTCTACCAAATGGGCGGGGTCCGGCCCACACTATAACACGGTGACTCTGTGTGTTGTACAGGTGTGAGCCGCAGCGCATGCGCGAAGCAACAGATAGGACGTCGCCGCACCCCGTCGCCGCCGGCATCGCGCGCTCGCCGTCGCGCCGGACAGACGTGCTCGCTCCGACGCGACTCGCAACTCTGTATCTCCGCGCGATCATACTCTAGTTCGTAGTTTACTCTTCGTAATTTTAAGGTACGTATCCTACAATATTTTTTCAGTCTATTTTTTTTTGTATTTTTTTATTTTCTCCGACGGGTTGGAATAATGTTGGGGTACCGACGGGTACGGTCGCGATTTTAATGTTTTAGGCGTAGGGAACGTCAATTTGAATTTGAGATTCTGCGGTTTAGTTTGAGGCGAAGTTCAAAGCTACTTTGTGTTCCGATCCTTTGAATTGAAAACAGGCGTATTAATCGATTCAGAGTCAGAGCGTGGATTTTTAAATGAGATTCGGTGCTCGGGGACAAGTTCTTTGTTGAGATTACTGTCTGTATTGGAGTTTAGTAAGTATAACATTTTATTTTATGAATTTTTGTTTTATTATTATATTGTAAAATTAATAAACGGGATATAACTTTCTAAAATGCATTTTATTATGAGTTACAATTTATTTCAGGCCTGAAAATGTAATAATACTTCATCTTCAAGTCTCTGAAAAACTTTAAAGCGTCGTTTTACACTTCATAATTAGTCCAAGGTTAAAGCCAAACTAAGAAAAATATGAAGTCTAAGTGTAAAACCTGCATACTTTTTAAACGGGCTTATGTTGTCGATAGACATTATATTCTTTGCAAATAATTGTTAAGTACGAGAAAAACTTGTAGGTACCTAGTAATAAGAAAAATCGTAATTATGAATTTTGAAACTCTTTTAACTCCATAATAGTAAGAAAAATTTTACTGGGAGTTGATGATAAAAACATTATTACTTAGACTAGCATTCCCATGCAATAGAAAAGTCCGCAATATCACTAAATGCTCAAGTAAGTCAAAATTGAGCAAACAAATTGAAAATCTCAATCGTAAAGCCGTCAATAGCTGCCAATCAGTGGCCTCATCACTCAAATAGACCAAACTTACCTAATGAATAGTAGGCAATTACCAGCCAGCGACCTCATAACGAGCTGCCAGTTTACTCCCTAAATTAACGGCTGAACTTATTGATTCAACTAACAATTACATCCAAGACAACTGATTAATTTTCCTCAATAATTTTCGTTAAATGGGTTAAAATTATTTACTTATATATTTGACAGTTACAATAGGTTTTACGGCTTTCCTTATTGCGAAATGTAAAATAAGGGCTTTGTAAGCCTAAATAAGGGCTAAATAAGGGCTTTGTAAGCCCTTATTTTACGGAAAATATAAGGAAAATCCGTGTTACCTCCTAGATTTAAATATTCTCAAAAGTCTAGTAAGTATAAAGGATCGTGACAATGGTCTCTGAAAAAGATAATATCTTAACTGTAGAGATGTTGCGTAGAGTATTTTGTAGGGAATAGAAACCACATTTCATACATTTTGATGCGCTGCGCTGGCGCCGTTCATTTTGCAGTTAAAACTGGTTACATTCGTTAATGCTTTTATTGCATAGGACCATGTTCTATCGAGATGGTAATTTTCCATCACTCGGGTGGAAAATTTATAATGAAGATTACTACACTCGTGAAGTCGTGAAAAACATTAAGACAGTGTTTTAGTAAAATTATTAATATTTCGTATATTGGTCCTTGTATCCGCGTTTTTCTTCTTTTCAGGCTTTATGGTATTGAACAAAAAAAAAAAAAAACATTCAGGCGAATTGAGAACCTCCTCTTTTTTGAAGAATTCGGTTAAAAATGTCAGTTTTATAAGAAATAACGATTTTTAGAATGAAGGCGTTAAACCACTTGCAGTTCTCTTAAAGTTTGTTTTATTACAACATCAATCGAATGGGTATTTAACTGAAAGATTCTCTTCGACATGATTGTTGAAAAAATGTTTGGAAAATGGTTTAGTTTAAGGGGGAGTAGTTTGACAGCAAAAAATCATATTTCACCCGCGCAACCCTTACCTACCCCTCTCATTAAACACGACGAAAACAAAACACAATGCCTTCCCGCCAGCAGAAACTTTTCGTCTGGCGTTTATAGAATTCGAATTTCAATCTTCTGTAGTTTATTTTGCTTATACGATACGCTAAGCTTGAATTCAGAACTATAGATCATGTTCATGTTTTGGAACTAGAAACTCAATGTTGACGTGAAAAAGTTCAAATTTAAATGTTACCAAATTTTATTTAGGACCTTGTACAATTTGTACCTAATGACGTCTTTGTGGAAAACTGTGTTACCAAGTAATAAATATAATGCTATATCGTGGATTTCTCTCTTTGGAGGATCGTGCAAAGTGATACCCAAGTAAAAAATAATATTCGTATAATGAATTTTGCACTGTATTGTGCAACGAATATGGCATGTGTCATGAAAACCTTTCCTGCGCCAAACGCGAACAATCCCCTTCGAAAATATTTGAAACATGTGAAAAAGAGGCCGAGTTCTGTACAAAAGAAATAAATGTAGGATTGTCGGATTCACCACTAAAAGAATTGACATCTATTCATCTATGTAAATGGGAGCCAAAGTACCAAAGGGACTAATTATAACAAGGCCCGAGGTACGCGCTCAGTACCTGCGCTGTGTTTTGGGCGCGCGCCCGGCGCGTTTTGGACGCTTGTCAAACGCAACAAGATTTCCACATTTTGTTGCAACTTTTGAACCGTGTTTCTTTTAAGTTTATTACTAATGCGGAGAAAATGACAAGGAAAAATAGTGAAAAAGGAACTCGCGTCCAAGCGTCAAGGGCACGGTTAGGCTTAATTTACGGCGACGCGAGGAGTCGCGCGTGGCTTTGGGCGGCGCGGCTCGCACTGAATTCAAACATATAGCGTTGTATGAGTGCGTTTACGGAGACGCGATTTTACACGCGTTTGTTTGAAATGGAGCGTTTTTTGCGGCGGAGCCCGCGAATGGCATAGCCACGTCACACGCGGCGTTTCATCACGGCGGCGCACGCAGCAGCAATGCCCGCGGCATACCTTCTCCCAGTCTTATTTGTAAATCGCACAACGGAGATCCAAGTTGAGAGTGGCAAGTTGCGACATGTGCAGGCCTAACGGCGCCCGGCATGGGCGCTCGCTTTGACTGCAGCGCTTGATATAATTCGTTACATAGGAATTCATACAATTTTATTGAGCGCCCGAAACGCAGCGTACAAAATACGCGTCTCGGGCGCTTGTTATAACTAGTCCCTTAGTAGAAAGTTTAGTATGGTCCCTCTTTGTAACTGTTGAAATTGTAGCTTTGAAAACATGCCAAGTTGCTTTAGGCCTCATTTACGGAGGCGCGGGGCGTGGCACGTCGCGTGCAGTGTGGCGTCACGCGGCGCGTCTGACGTTTTTTCTGTTTACGGTGCGGCGGCGCGTGTAGCGGCAGTTATCATCCCACGCGTTAACATAAACATATGGCAATATACGTCTTGATTGTCGCTGCTTTTTTTTGGGGTTATAATATATATTTTTGAATGTGCTAATTAAAACCTTTTATTTGATACCCAACATGGTATGATTAAAAAATATTTTTTGTTGTTCATGATATGTCACCTAGAGGGCGCAATTTTCAATTTAATGTGTCTTCATATAGCCTTTGACCAGCGGACGATCAAGAAGCTTCCAACGATACCTCATTTGTCAAATTGTGATGAGTCTTTTAGAAGATAACATGTGGGAACAGACATAGATAAATACATAGAAACCGGTCAAAATTATAACCCTCCTTTTTGCTTCGCAGTAGTCAGGTAAAAACTAAAACCCAACTACGACAAAAAAGTCAACTAAAGAGATATAAACAAGACATCACGGACAGACAAATTAAAAATCCGGAGTCATACGGAATCTGTTCGAGTTCGTTCGTTATAGCAATAACCGAAAAATAAAGGTATTATTTTAAACAAGTTTTATTTAGGGGCGGTCAGTCGCTCCAATTGTTCGTCTAAGGGTCACCTTACAAGAAGTTTGTCAAAAAAAGTGGGAGTAAACGAATTTGGATCCTGAGTAAATCGCAATAAGATTTAATCTCCAGTGCGAACTTTCAAATGAACGTAGAATGGGCTCGTTGGCTATGTTGTAAATTTTTTCCGCAAGAAAATTCACCACAATACAGAGCAATGGCGCTAGTTTTACCTACTTCTTTCTATACTCCGTGCTACTATACCAGTCAAAAATCTGTCAAATAAAATGTATGTCATCTTGAGTTTTCAAATATCAACATTGAATTTTATATGTTTATTTAGACTCGGTATTTATTTATTTATCAATCAATAACACTTGTAATATTCGTTTTGGAAGTGGTTTTAGTGTTTTTTTCATGTTTTCTATGTCTCAGTTTCTTTTGTGGAATGTGATAAATTACGAAAATATTATTTACGAAAATAAATAATATCTCAGCGCAGCTAAAAATTTGAGCGTAGTCCTCTCGTCTCAACAGAGCAACGCCGACTGATTTGTGAAACAAAAATATGCTTGAAGTTCCCGTAATGTGCGACGGAAGATGGCTTCTTCCACGAACTAAGAACGTCGTAAGTCCTACAAGCTTTGATTCGTAATAAAACCAAAAATAAAAGGAATAAAAAAAAAAGCCTACACAATTTTTTTTGCCTTGTTTTAATACATATAATCATCTAATTTTTATCATAATAGGCATTAGCATTTTAAGTACAAATCGAAAATACGTGAAAATTAGAGGTAACTTCGTGATATTTTTTTATCGAGAAAATTTTAATATTTTGTGTTTCTGTTACACAAAAAGTTTGGAAATATCATGTAGTTACTCATGCTATTTTTATTTTACACCTAAGTCTTATCAATTTCATGAAAAATCAAATTGAAGACAGGCAATTTTGCTTACTACCCGCCCTTAAACTATAATATGCTACGTTATTTTCTTGCTTAGCTTGGATAGTTAACTTCATAGAAACTGATAGGAAATTATTTTTATGAGTTATACATAAATATTTAAATTAATTTTCAAAAACTCATCATTGCGGGACCACTGACACGTTTGTAAATTAGTAGACTTGGCCCCCTGAATGTATTGTTTACCTAGGTTTTTTATTTTGTATATTGGACCTTTGTCAGACTGAATTTGGTACTTTAGCGAAAAGAAGAGGTGATAGCGTCTGATATGTTATTACGAGTATAACAAGCGTGTTGTGTTGAATCGAAGAGTGCTGAACTGCTGATTCAGGAATGAGACAGGTATAGGTATTGTAAATCTAATAACAATTATTCTTACAACCAAGTATTGCAATAAATATTGTAGGTACGTGTCTTTTCGAAGACATATTGGACATATTATTTGAGTCAATTTTAGTTTCAATAATCAACAATAAAACTGTCAGACGAACACACCTCCGTCTACATTCAATGTTACGAGCCATAAATAAAATGCCGATACTCAATAGAGTGGCTAATAGCACCGCTAATAGCACCGCTCGTAAAACACGCGCCACAACGAAGTTAGTCGGTAAGACGACGAAGTAACACTTGTAGTACTCTCTATTACGGGTTTATTGAAATAACGGCGATAGATTGGAATAGGCTTGCATATTTAGTAGTAAAGTTTGAAATAGCATCTTCATGTTTATAATGTTTATTGAAAGCGTTAAATCTAATTAAAAATGGCTTTCATGAAAGTTATAAAGACAGAGGTGTATAATTATAAGGGTGTGGTTTAAATTCAAGATGGTGATTCTTGGAGACAGTAACTCATAATATTCTTAAAGAAAAATTGTGTCATGGTAATGTTAGGTTCGAATTTGGGCTCTAAAGATGCCAGCCTTGTCTGCCACCCCGAGACGAACACATAATATTATATTGAGCAGACGTTGTAGAATGTGAGAATGTAATCAGTAATATTATGTGTGTTTAGGACAACAGTGTGGCGTGTGCCGCGTGTATTGAATATTGTTAGGGTAGGGGCTACTTTGATGAGAGCGTTGTTATATATAATGGGGATTTTAAAGTGTAAACCGTTGTATAAATTACCTGCTTTATTATCAACATGTTGTGTATTATTACTATTTTAGTGTTGGGCATGCAATATCGAAAGGTTTTGTGTGTGTAAGTCAGGAACTAAATTGTGATTTGGAACTCCGGAATTTAAGTTACCTAAGTTAGGAACTGGCATCAGTCATCTCGACAACATCCAAGCCAAAGAAGACCATAATCTTAATACTTACGAGGAAACATTTCAAATATTTAAAGAATTTTCTACGACTTACATAAGTAGCGATCGAAATACTGGTATTCAGCTGCATCCGGTTAGAGACGAAGCTGCCTAAAGGAAAAGGATAGGCAGATGATGACTAAAAGACTTCTTTTGAAAGATCACTTGTAAAGTCGTGATGTCTTCCACATATAACACGCTTTGGGGTCCCGTGTGCACGGGTTTCTACGTCGGTGCGCCGTGTCAGGGCCGACGGCGTGACGGGAATAACACGTTATTGTCCGCGAGGCCACGCTTGCACGCGTGCAAATTGCAGCGACGCTTTTATCACGCGTCGTTCTTTGTAAATCGTCCGTAAATCAGATAGACTGTTGTTTTGTAATACGTCGTGGGTGAGGGATTGAATTTGACAGTTTTTGTAAAGGATTGTGGGAAGGCAGCATTTTATAGCGTAATGTATATTGTGTGGATTTTATAAACCCGTGCTTTTATATTTTGGTTCCTCGGTCCGGCATTTAAACTTTAAATAGCTAGCTTTAGTAATAATGAATGAGTCCTAGCATTATTCCAACCTGTTCCGTATGATAGCAATTTTTTGATCGTCTATGATTTGGTGAATTGTATGTGTCTCTTTTCAGGATCTACGTTATCAATAATTAAACATTAAAATTAACAGAAATTATAGTACCAATACTATTTTTAACAATGAAACACCTGTGTCCATTTTGGTCTTCAGTGACAAGCTGAAACCAGTTTTTGTCTTTAGTTTTTTCTTCAAAAAGTATCTAGCCTCAAGAGTCACAGCGCAGAATGCTCAAACGATTACGATACGATTCTAAAAATGTCACTTTTACATTATTTTTTATACACGTTCTGGGCACATGGTTTTTAGCATCTTTTATTTTCTATGGTTTACAAATATTATCAGTCCGTGTAGGAAAAAAATTGATATAGATAGAGTCGATTGCGGGTGTCGAGCACCCGGCGTCTGGAGGTGCCCCTCGGACTTGGCGGGTGAACGCGCGCGCGCGGAAACCGTAATCTAAAACTGCTACTAGGATTCTAAAGGTGTGGAAGAATTTTATTTTTTTCTTAATAAGCTCTACTTAAGGTCCACTGTCGTCCTATTTACGTTTTTTCACCTTCCATGGTCGTCCCACACGTTTATAATCAACTGACCGGCTCCTTATCACCATGTTATCTTAAGACAATAGATTCTCCCGGGGCCGACAGCCGCTAAGTAGTGTGAATTGGGCGAAGGATGCCTCCGATATAACCTTAAAAGCCTCTCGTATCGGTGAGCGACGTAAAACCGGGTTCACATGGGTCGATTTTAGCCGACCAACTACTAAGTCGAAAGCGATTTGAATCTTATTTACTTACAACAAATTGAATGTAAAATTCAATGTATTTTTTGCTGAAAAATCGAACAGTGTGAACCCGGTATAAGTGAGAGCTACTGGGTCAAACTGTAGTTTAAGGATTGTGTACCCAGTGCGCGTTTAAGGGTTAAGTTTGAGGACTTTGTTCTTCGACAATTCTTGTTTTTGTTTATTATTGCAGTGAATTATCAGAATAATAAATGACGTAAATGTTGACTGCTGATGAGTAAAAGAACGGTCTGAGGAAAGAAAAAAAATATTACGTCGTATAGAAGCGAATTTGGGTGTGTCAGTCGATAATTTGCGGTTAATAGCGCAGTTTTGGACACGTTCGGGACGGGAGCTTTACTTTATTATATAGGAAGTATTTTTTTAGTTTGGGTAACTACCTACTTCAATAATTGTACTTTATCTACCTTTTTGACGTGTAAAAGTGTTTGTGCAAACCTACTTATAAATAAATATCATATTACCTGTAGAAGACGTAAAGGTTAAACATTAAGAAGAAAATTTACATATTTGTTACACAAAGGAGTAACCACTTTGACGATACAGATGAAAGAAAAATTCCAAAGGTCTACAGAACACTTAACACTTAACATTTTTTCATTACGAAATCGACAACGTTGATCATTTAATAAACGGTAAAACGGTGTTCTCTTGAAAAACGTTGAAGACTTTTGAAGCACTCGACAACCGGAAACGGATGCGAATAATTTGATTAATTCTATTACACGAGTCCAAGTGGTTTTCCTTAAAATGTTCGGCAATTTTAGAAAATCATTCATTTGCTTTTTAGTACCTACTTTTTAAATTAAAGCAGAAGTATCGACTGTTCTTTTACCAGTCTAGCTCTCAGCGTTTTTTCCACGTTGAATTTCTTCATTTCAACATTCCTGACCGGAATGTAATTCCGGAAACAAGAAAAACAACTTAAGTAATCATCGACCGCCAAGTAGAGTCTGACCGAATTTCGTTCTGGGTTTTTGGCAATTTTCGGCAAGCTTCGTGTTTCGCCGAAAAAAGTACTTTCCGTGGCCGAAAAATAATAATTGCCAATCAATGCTTTCAATTAAGTTACTAAGACAAAATAGATAGTTATAACACCTAAAAGAGCTATAACTGTGAAAATACAGAAACAGTGCTTTTTCTCATAATAACTGAGTACTTATATCATCAGATTGTTCGATTAGTAGTATATAGTTTCGTGTGATTTAAGTTGAAAAGGTTAAACATAATGGTTTAATTATTTTATCAAATATTTTTCTTTGGTAAAACTAATTGACCTTATCGACAAACAAACAAACATAGTTCGTTTTCGGTCGATAAAAGATCCCTTTTCGGTTGGACTCTACTGACAAGTTAATGTAACGCAGAAAATATATTTTCGTTTTTTGTTAATATTTCCAACGGATTTGATTTCCCACCCAATCACAAATCACCGCTTTCACGAGCAAATATGAAAACTAAATTAACTTACGTTAATTCACTGATTTTACTTACAAATTGAAATCAAAGGCTGTGTGTCAACGCGTGGAGGTGGTACAAAGTAGGAATATATCAATATTCTTACTATATACTGTAATGCACATCGTCATACGCTGTAATTTACATATTCATACTTGATTTTCAATTTCGGTGCGGGAAGGTTTCACACCCTTCGTTTAATAACGTCGTATATCCGTTTACATCGATATTCTAACGTTGGAAAGAAGGGGTACATAATATTAGAACAGATGAACCTAATCGTTTTGTCTGCTACTCACACTTTGCTGGTAGCATTTTGGTTGAAATATGAATATTTTATACGTATTTTCGAATTTTAAGACAGTTGTAGTGTTCGATTTGGACGCAAATCAGATGGACAAAGCCGCCAGCAAAAACACAGAAATGCATAAACCATTTGCATGCATAACACAATTGTTAGTAAACCTAGGTCGTAAGTCTGGTAGTTATGTATGTATAAACCTAAGATTCTTTCAAATGCGATGACCATTTTCAGAAGTTGCAAAGGGACAACTTCTGAAAATGGTCTCAACTTCTGAAATGATAGGTATATTTTGCGAATCTTTTCCTTAACAATTTATATTTCATCTTAAAGCTTATATACCTAGACGTTTTCAGTCCGCACGGATTTGTTACTGTAGGTAAATTGAAACGAAACTCATGTCTAAGCTATAAAAACCTAACTGAGCTGCGTCAACATTTGTAGTCAACTTCAGGACTATACTACTCCTGTCCCTATACACGAAATAGATTAAAAGACCGAGCCTAAAAAAACATGGCACTCTTTTTATTTCCACCGCACACAAAAAGCGATTGTATATGATCCTCTAGTCTATCCCCTATGTACCAGAGCATTACTTGGGTATAAACATTAGGCAATCTCACGTCTCATGTCAGGCTCGTTTGGATTTCATAAGCCTTTTCTGCAACTCACAAAATTATTAGTTAAATGAACATTATAATGTTCGCGTTAAATTGGATAAACTTTTCTGGCGCTCCGATTTTTTTCTACATTAAAGACGGCGGCATATTTTTCTCCCTCCTGAAATTCTAATAAATAATTGAATCTCATTCGTGCGACGACCATTTTATCTCAAGCATTCTCTCTGTTTAATCAAAAAGGAAAAAAAATACAAAAAAATTCGTAACACCTCACTGAAATGTTCACCCTTTCACGACGAATATCTTTTCGTCGATTCAAGATCCTTTTTTTCACAAAAGCGTCTCTTGGAATTCTCATAGACCTTCAGGTCTTCAATATTTTGGTCTGTAAATAATTCCAATACGCCGAGGGCCGTCGGCTCGATATTTGCAAGTGAATGGGGGTGGTATCGCTGGGGTTGAATGCGTGTCATTGCTACCTTTTTGCGGTTTAGCCGACATGATGCAGGTACTAAAGATAATTTTGTTGGCATGTAATGATAACGTTACGGTTATTTCTTTATTTTTCCGTTTCCCCAAATTCCCTACACCGTAATATATAAATTAGTCTATCCAGGCTTTCCAGCAAATCTTTTTCTTCACTTTTTCAATTCTTCACAAGTTCATTAATTGTCTGCCGGCATTACTAATTATTGGGAGAAAAGATAAATATTATACCTAACCCTCTCACCTCACCTCTGCCTAACCCTTCAGAGATTACAGGCGTGATGATAAGTTATGTATCAATATTATAACAGTTACTCATCTGCACCCTTTTTCTCTAAGTGCTAACTGCCACTCAGTATTCCGTTTCAGACAAGTTCAATTGTGCATTGTCTAGTTCGGAAGGATTTAACAGTAATTGTTTTATTTACTTTCACGTTTTTTGTGGAAAATATTAAAATGTTTTCACAAAAAAAAGGCAGTCGATATTTTCGCATGGAAACTCAGTGGAAGTTAATAAAACTTCCGTTCATACTCACAGCATCGTGTGCATGTGAACATTTTAATTTGACAAGTCGTTATTATTAACGTTAGTTACACAAACCCACTGATGCATAATAATTTGAGTAATTATCCGTTATTTTGGGCCGGTTTAATTATAATCAGAATAACGGTTAAGCTAAATGCAAATTGCGTATTTTAATAAATAATCACACAGGCTTTGATGCAGTTCAAATAATAACATATTATTTATTGACAAAGTTATTTACCAACCAGCTAAAACTGTCTGTCCGGATCGTTAAATAAACCTTTTATTTTTCTCATTTCCCATGCAATTTTACAATATTTGCTAGCATGCAACAAAGTTTATAATATTGATCAATTTTTGAATTTTATAACATAGTTTAATTTAAATTATTATTTTTAATTATTGTTGAAAGGATCGTTAAGTAGGTCCATAAACCTCTTTTCTTTTCTCTTTTCTTTCGTGTTTGAACCAACCATTTTCACTTTCGGGCTAAAAATAAACGCCATTTTCCAGTACCTAATACCTAACGTGACACCGCTCCTTGTGTTCTGAAACTTTAGAACCTCTTTTTAAAACTTACTAGTTGCTTATTGTAGTGATACTAACTTTCAGTTTTAGTTAAGTCCAATGTCATTCACGTCAATATTTATTAGCAGCTTCTGCTATGATTCTGAAACATCAGCCGATATTTTCAATTTCAATCAATTTTACATCATCGAGAATATTTTCGATAAATTATCTGAGTCCATTACTTTTGTTGGTTCAATATTACCTTATTAACCCAATGCAACTTGACTGTTTCCAATTTCATATTTCTGGATTGTGTATATTCCCAGTAGTCTGAAATTCTAAAGTTTTAAAATAAGAGGTAGCTTGAAAGTTGACAACTTAATGTTATTTCTCTCGCTAGTTTCCATTATTTTGTTTCGTTTTCCTCCAGTATTCGCTAATTTTACTGGACGTGAAGTGTTTCCGTGGAAATAGACACCTAGACCGGTGACAACTTAAATTCTTTGCTGAAGTTATATTTTTCTATTTCAATAGTGAACTTGCACATTTGATAGTAATGCACGGTTACTAAAATGTTAACAACTAGTTAGGAAACTATGATTGCTGGCTTATGCCCCGTTTACAATGCAAGTTTGTTACCTGTGGCCTGCAATACAATTGAAGCAACAAATGACTCGCATCTTTTAAACACTGTTTACAGTCCGGCCGTCGAGAGAATGCGTTTCTTCACTGACAGGTGTCAAGAACGCATTCGCTCGACGGCTGGACTGTAGACGGTGCCACTTTTACTGTATGCCACGCCCACAGGTAATTATCTCGCATCGCGTAAATCAGGCTTTAGTAAATAAAAAAAGCTAACTATACTCAAACAGTCTATTTATTGATGAATAAAAAATAAAGCTTTTATTCAATTAAGACTTTGAGGGACACTAAAAGCCCATAGGCGATATAAGAATAATAACTTCTATTGTGTCTCGTTCAGTGTCACAGCGTTAATCTTGTATTCATAGCCAAGGAGATATCTTAAGATTTTTGCGAGTGACTCCTATTCATTGGTCGGGAGTGTATTTTAGCATTAGCCATTTTAGTTTGGAATAGGTTCGGTGACAACTATAATTGTTTTGTATAATTGTTTTGTATAATTGTTTTGTATAATTGTTTTGTATAATTGTTTTGTATAATTGTTTTGTATAATTGTTTTGTATAATTGTTTTGCTCGACTCTGAAACTTTATATTTTTTAACTGACTTCTAAAAGGAGGAGATTATCAATTCGGCTCTTTATTTTTTATTTGTTTTATGTATGTTCGGCATAACTCCGTCTTATATAGACGAATTTGCAAAATTATTTTATGTTTGAAAGGGTTTACTTCCGAGATCGACCCATTGTCATCAGGTCAGGATCTGATGATGGTATCCTGGAGAAATCGCGGGAACTCTTCAAAATATATTATAGGCAAAAAATAAATAATATACCAAAATTGCTATAGGTTAGCGATTTTGGTATCTTTTTATAGTAACGCGTGTAGTTGCTCCCGGAAAGCAACATTTGCTGAAGTGGAACTGTTGATGAAGACCACAGATGGCCACCGGAACTACTCTTATTACTTTAATGTGGTTGCCAAGCAATTTATGCTCATCACAATGCAAATGGTAAAGTAAAGCTGATGGTGAAGTACCAGGAGAACTCCTCAACGATTAACGTCTCTGCATCGGGAAAAACAATATTTTGTAAAAGGTGATGAGCAGTTGACATTAGGCTATTGGAACTTATATAAATTACAAAGTAACCCACTAAAAAGCGAGAAATAAAAACTATTTTACAAAAAAAAAAAAAATTACTTCCATAAAACACTATAAAGTGTAGTAGGTTTTCATCCACAAAATAAAAAAAGAATCAGAGAATACGGTTCAAGTTCAGTTAGTATGAAAGTTAATCCTCTATACCCTGACTGCGAAGGTCAGTAGAACTAACTGAAGCGATCCGACTTCTACAAAATTGTAATTCTTCTAGTTCGAACAAGGAACACATTCATGTAAACCAAACTCAAACTTTTACACTTCTATCTACTTTTTTTTAAATTCGGCACTTTTCTGCAATCATTTTGAATTTCTTTATGTCTAGGTACAACATTACGTTGACACCGAACTGATGTCAAGTTATTCAGATAGGTCCAACGGTTAGCCACTTACACGACGATGATAGGAACAACTGGCTTATTAGCCTGTTTCATGAAATCATGACAATTGAGGCCAATTCTAACTTAAGGAGTCGTATTGATGATTGTTATGATTATAATTCTGTAAACACATTATTTGTTACGATCATATCAACATACAACCTGATATTGACCTGCAAATTGTAAAAACTTAAGAAAATTCGCGGGCTACCTACTTTAGGTCATCCCTCTTGAATAGAGTATTCCGTCTTATTCCCTTACCCCGGGATAGCCGCAAGCTATACGTGAAGGGGGAGAGGGAGGGTGACCTTGACTCCCCTGGACCACTTCCAACTCTCGCCATGGCAATGTGCCTCCTACAACTATTATACATACTTCCTCTTTAACGTAATTGATCTATGGCACGATGTCCTTGGCATTATCCCATGTATTTTGTAGGAATTATTCCAAAAATAA
The DNA here is from genome assembly GCA_947363905.1 of Lithophane semibrunnea. NCBI lineage: Eukaryota > Metazoa > Arthropoda > Insecta > Lepidoptera > Noctuidae > Lithophane > Lithophane semibrunnea. The sequence continues at coordinate 904,954 of OX376186.1, read as the reverse complement.
GTTGGGAGTCGTTATTATGTTTTAGTCCCTGTTCGTATTCTTTAATGATAGTATCGTAACTGTACTATTGATGTTGTTCTTATTTCATTTTGGTTCGTAAACTGTGTTCAATATACCCTAGTAACACATTTACTGCAGTATGTACTCAAAAGTAATCTTGTAATTGGCCATATTTTGTTTAAACTTATACTTACTGTATCTATTTAGCTGTAAGTTTTCCTAAAAAGATAATAAATAAATAAAAGTAGGTGCTCAATATCCGAGTAATTGAACCTTGGTTAAATATTGGAGAACTTAATAAACTTAAAAGAACTTTATAACGTAGGAAGTTAAACATTAATAAATTAACATCATGTAATTATTTACACATGCATGTTACAGTTTGGCTTGTAGAGCTAAGTAATAACAGACGCATGGGTCGATCGCTTGACGTGGTTGGTCCGTGGATGGGTAACCTTCTTCACATAGACACGAAAGTCTGACAACCAGTCTTACCATCGTATTACCCAGAAACTGGGTTTTGGGGGTCGGATACGCAGTCGCTCGAAGTAAAATACTGGTACCTATTCTAGTGCATCTGGTTAGACTGGAAGCCGACCCCAACATAGTTGGGAAAAGGCTAGGCAGATGATGATGATGATGTTGCAATTTCGGCTATAGGTACTATTCACTAAATAGCTTTCCACCTCTCCACGGATGAAAATATTATATTAACGTTCATTTATTTTAAAAAAACTTGAATCATTATTATTATGATAGTTTTCCAGGAACTTCGTACTACAAAGTGAAATAATTGTTGTACCGAGAATTTGGACAATGAAATAATCTACATAAACTATTGTAACGTGTGAAACCCGATGACTGTCTGTCACTAATAGCATTTTATTCAACATTGAATGTTGCTTGGTTTTTATACCATACAAAAACATGTTACATTCTCATTTTGTTGGAAATCTTTTTTGTGTAGTTTATTAAATGCTAATGTTATATATAATATGCTTATTTGAAATGCTTTTTTTATCCAACCAGAGTAACTTCAAAACCCGGGACAACATTATTCTACACTTTTTTAACAAAAAATCTTATATAATTAGCGATTTTACTTCCTCTTGAATGTTCTATCTGTAGGCCTCATTAGGGAGTACAAAAGTCTTTACAAAAGATGTGTTTCACGGCACTTATAGAAGGTTTCAGCACCAATGCAGCGCTGAACAGATCTGGTTAAGAAGGTGCTAGGCGACTCTACTGCTGTATTCATTGTCAAACTATTGAAAAGTTTGTGCTTCGTTTTGAAAGGTTTATAAGCTGTTTATCCAGTTGTTTTTATTTTACTAATACACTTGTCCCGATGAAACTACATTTTGTAAAGGGAAACTAGAATCAATTCTATTTTCTTTTTAATGTTGTCGTTCAAAGTGCCTACTTTAAATAAATGATTTGATTCTGGTATTCTGTGACTGATCATGTACAGTCACGGACTTTAATTGATGAGCCACCTTCAAACTTTTCAATTTTGCAGTTTCATACATTCACGAGATTACACGATTAAACACGAACTCAAATCGCACGCTCGTAAACAAGATGACAAATAAATTACTTTTAATCGGAAATATCCATAGAGGTTGACTTTATTAGTTAACCTCTATGGATATTTCCGATTAAAAGTAATTTATTTGTCATCTTGTTTACTTTCATACATTCACGAGATTACACGATTAAACACGAACTCAAATCACAAGCTCGTAAACAAGATGACAAATAAATTACTTTTAATCGGAAATATCCATAGAGGTTGACTAATAAGTTCTCAATGATACAAATAAATACAATGTTGCATTAAGTTTATCCAATCTATTTGATACCGACCTCCTTTGAATCATAGCTCATTAACTCGATAATTATGAAAACATAACTGAAGACAGTGACAGTTGAAATATCAAGATGACAAATAAATTACTTTTAATCGGAAATAGTCTTATCCATAGAGGTTGACTAATAAGTTCTCAATGATAATAATAAATACAATGTTGCATTAAGTTTATCCAATCTATTTGATACCGACCTCCTTTGAATCATAGCTCATTAACTCGATAATCATGAAAACATAACTGAAGACAGTGACAGTTGAAATATCAAGATGACAAATAAATTACTTTTAATCGGAAATAGACTTATCCATAGAGGTTGACTAATAAGTTCTTAATGATAAAAGTAAATACAATGTTGCATTAAGTTTATCCAATCTATTTGATACTGACCTCCTTTGAATCATAGCTCATTAACTCAATAATTCTGAAAACTTAACTGAAGACAGTGACAGTTGAAATATCGATGTCAGAGAATTTCTCCGTACGTTAACGTTACTATGCAGCAGTAACCTAGCAACAATTGTTTATCGTTGCTAGGTTACTGTTGCTAGACCTGCAATTGGTTGACTTTGAGTAGTCACTGCTGTCAAGTTTGTAGTTCTGCTCTCAGGTTAGCCAACCGGTAAAGATATGAAATATAATTTTCTTCTTCTAATACGAAGATATATGACTTTGCGTGTCGGGAACCGAATAAACCCGATTTGCATTACACGGATAAAATGCGAATAGTACCAGGTGGCTCATCAATTAAAGTCCGTGACTGTACGTAATCTTTTTCTCACATCCACATAATAAAGTGATATAGTTAGAGCAAAAGTAGTCTTTCAAACAAAGAGTATCACTCTTTTTAACTTACTTCACAAAAGTAGGAGGTTCTATGTTTGTCTGTATGTTTTTTTTATGTATGTCCATAGATATTAATAAAACGTGCGCAGTCGTTAATAGAGTCTAAAAGACTCGTTAAGGAACATTACTTGTCGTTGTGATCTTGTCTTCGTAACTGTGTAATTATCTATAGTCTTCAATTATTTTTCGTTCCTTATTTATTTATTTCCTATGTATGTTATGTTATTTACAATATACTAAAATAGATACACATATACATACATGTATATGTGTATCTATTTTAGTATATTGTATAACTTATTATTTGCACCTACGACAGCCCCATATTATGTCCAGGCAAATCACTGTCCATTCCGAGGTTGCCTGGAAGAGATCGCGGAAAGCGATAAGGCCGCCCATTGTATATTTTGTAGTGTTTGTTTTTTCCTTTCGTTATATATTTTTGTGGTGTACAATAAAGTATATATAAATAAATAAATATTTTCGTCAATTGTGGACCGATTTTGAAAATTCTTTTTTTCATTCAGTAGAGGAAGGTTACGATCCCATATACATTTTATTAACTTTGCTTGGTAGTTTTTAAGTTAACTTCAATAGTATGCGGTTGTCACTGCATTAACACGCCGCCATGTTATTTGAAGTGTACTTAACCCGCCACAAAAATCTCTTATTCTACAAGTTACCACACCTGGAATTCTTCTTCTAATGGAATTTAAACTAGACCTACTCAATATGTTAACGGGCTACGGTACTGATTCATACCGTGTTAACATCCACATGTAACCCATTTCCATGACGTCCCTCATGAGGGCGGTACATCGCGGCTTATTTTATTATGTACATAGATAACACAAGCAGGTACATACGACTCATGCCGTATTAACTCGAAAATGAAAACCATATTCGCGCACATGTTTCTATATTACCGATTAGTATGGAGTTGTAGTCGCTGATTAATGTTAATAATTATTAGCAACTAGCTTTACCCGGCCCGGCTTCGCACGGGTAGCGCTAACTACGTATCTACGGCGCACATACGTAACTACCTATCTACCTATACCTACCTACGTAATTAACTATATATACCTACTTAATGATTTTTTTTCCGATGTTTTAATTAATACTTATTCTGCCATTCGGGGCGGAGACAAATCCAACAAATCAAAGATCATATAAATTCGTCCAGCCGTGCTTGAGTTATAAACTAACCCGACTTTGTTATATAGATAATATACAAATGTGAAATTGAATTGCTGGGCATCCTATTAAGGGGTCATCACTCATAAATAAGAACAATAGAAAGAAAGAAAACCACCCGACCAACTACCTTATCTCCTAGGTATTCACTTATTTACAAGTCTGAGGTTTGATCTCGAACAGTATGAATATGAACGTGAACTGGACTAACTACTAAATATTGAAATAAGTAGGTAACAATCTGAACTAAGAGTCGATATTAGTGTCAATTTATAAAATGAAATCCACCCACTAACGACGATGTAGAAGGACACCGACAGCGTGGAAATAAAAGCAGGAAGGAAAGCCTTTTCAAATATTATCCGTAATATTGCAAATTGATTTCACCTTTCGAATTTCTAAAAGGAAAAAGTTATTCAATTTAAATTCAACATTCAATTTATATCAGAAAATTAAATACTTAGGCATTTGAGAACATTATTATTATTGTAAAGATTAGCCTCGTCGCGTTCTATTAGTGGATGTTGCTACTGCAGGGCGAGGGCCTCCCTACTCCCCAACAACGCGCAGGTCCGCGTTCTTTTGACTAATAAGTCAAATGTTATTGTATCTACTGGTAATGTTTGGTAGCCATAGACAGCATAACTAAGTAATGTGAAACTCACCCTTAAACATGATTCAATTAATAAATGATATTCTTGAAAGCCTACAAGCTTAAATAGCATAGCATTCCTTGTTCCTTACAACCTCTAATTAATCTCACTAACACGCAAACCAGACAACTATCTGTAGACTATTAAAGTATTAGTTCCGTGTACTTGCAGGTCGATGTTAGAAGTTCAACAAGCCATCTAAGTTGAGCAAACAATCCTCCTGCGTCTACGAAATTAGGAGCAGGTAGGTTCTACTCGTGCGGTACAAGTGACGTAATGTTAGTTTAGCTCTCGAGGCCCGCCGGTTACTAGGAATGCAATGTTCAGCTGCATCTGAAACTAATACAATTTGAGGTTGCTCTTCATCAAAAGAACAATTGAGTTACTAACTAGAACATTATCCAGTGATTACACTGCAGTGCTCATTGTTTAAATTCAAGCCCGCTATAATGATTTAACTTATTTTACGCAGGAAGGTGTTGAAAACTTTTTTGATCAGGGTTTGAACAAAGCTATGTAAAAATTGTACCTAAAACAATATGTTCTAGTTGTGTACGTATATACACGTGTCATTATTTTGACGTGGTCTTCCATGAGCTTCCAGTTGAATGGGCAGTCGGGACAAATTGTTTTACACAATGTGCGAATTGTTCGCAGTAATTGTTTTAGAAACTTGATAAATAGCTGGACTGTGACCTAAATGCTAACATAGGCCGAATAATACAGATTCCAATATTCCTTTTGTAATGAAAACAGTTTCGTGAATGAAATCAAAGTTAACTTTAATATAAAAAGCACGTATCTATCTTCAATTAACTGACAGGTTTTAATAATACTGAGTAATAAATAAATAAAATCAATACGATTCGATGAGACTCACAATAGATAAGAGTATCTATTGTGAGTCTCATCGAATCGTACCAGCTCCATCGAATATGTTTATTAATGTTTTAGCTCGTCAACATCGTCACCGAATTCCCAGATAAATACACAACGGGAATGGTTCTGAGTAATAATAATACGAGCAGACACAATGGCGAATAGCGAACAAGATCTTACTTGTGATTCCATCGTAATTATTTATTATATCCTACTCTCATCAGGGATCGCTCCTGAATACATTATTGTAGGTAAGTATAATATTATCATTCATTTCGTGTCAACTCATTTTTTTTTTTAGGGTACGTTGTTTTTATTAGTAACTTATTTTAAAAAACGTGTGGTCGAGGGTTCCCCGTCAGGAACGAAGTTTTTTACGCGATACTCGCACGCACACTCGTCTAATAGAAAGACCCAGAGAGAGAGAAAGTCGCATCGCTTTTTCCTTACGTGACGATTGCTTCCAGTCAACTCCTCACACAACATCGTTCCAAAAACTGACTCTAACAAAGAATTGGTTATTGTATATTCTCGCTTTATTGAAAAGTAACTTTTTAAGAGACATAATTTGTTACTATTCTCTTCCTCAATTGACATAATTCGACGTAACCAAAAGGTATCTACGTAAAGCGATGTACAGTCACGGACTTTAATTGATGAGCCACCTGGCACTGTTCGTATTTTAGCCGTGTAATGCGAATCGAGTTTATTCGGTTCCCGACACGCAAAGTCATGTCTTCGTATTAGAAGAAAAAAATTATATTTCATATCTTTACCGGTGGTTGGCTTTGGGTAGTCACCCAAAGCCAACCAATTGCAGGTCTAGCAACAGTAACCTAGCATCGATTGTTAATCGTTGCTAGGTTACTGTTGCGTTAGCGTACGTAAGGAGAAATATTAAAGTCATTTCGACAAGTTCTAAAGTAGCGTCTCTGAATCTGACATCGATATTTCAACTGTCACTGTCTTCAGTTAGTTTTCAGAATTATCGAGTTAATTAATGAGGTATGATTCAAAGGAGGTCGGTATCAAATAGATTATACGTAGATAAACTTAATGCAACATTGTATTTATTTTTATCATTGAGAACTTATTAGTCAACCTCTATGTATAAGACTATTTCCGATTAAAAGTTATTTATTTATTTGTCACCTTGTTTACAAGCGTGCAATTTGAGTTCGTGTTTAATCGTGAAATCTCGTGAATGTTTGACTCTGCAAAATTGAAAAGTTTGAAGGTGGCTCATCAATTAAAGTCCGTGACTGTACTTGGTTACAAAACAAATCAGGCAAAAAAGAATCGTTAGAAAGCCCTATAAAGCAGACAAGCAAATTGTGAGGTAATATCATCAACTATACTTTGTAGACGTTCCCTTGGTACGAGCTATGCGGACATGCGCCCGGCACACGACGCGATTAAATTAGACATGTAAAGGAAAAATGTAAAGCCCATCGAGAAACATCGTTAAAAAATTCTATCGTACAGATAAGCTAAGGTAAAAAAAGCCATGTGAGTGTCATACATGCTGCGTCTTTGTTAAACGAACCTTTTAATAGCCAGCGTGGACTGAAGCGTCTAATAATAGGGCCCTGAAAATAAAACCTTGTTCACGCTCAAAATAGCCCGGGATGATCGGCCTCGTAGACTACGCTCGTAGCGCCACGCTACGAGCGTAGCTGCTGCGTAGCGGTACTACGACGGGGCTACGAATGTACGGTACGCTTACAATATTTACATTTATTACCTGATACCCTTATTTTTTATTATTTTAACTAAAGATTAAAAAAAAAATACTTGCAATTTCAAGACAGACATTATTATTATTTGTTTGACTTCCATAAATAATACATTTATAATTAAATCAACATTTCCACGCAAACAAGTTTCTGAAGGCCAAAAATTGCTTTCATTTTATGATAATTACCATCATTAACAAAAAGTTATCTGTTAAAGAGACTTTTTTCTTTTAAGAAAGTACGAAAACCAGAATAAATTAAATAAGCTTACGGAAATATTCCGTTGAACCAATGTTTCCTCAATTACGTTAAATTAATTATTAACAGTATCATGTCAGGTACACGGCTACTTGACCATCCTAATTATAGAAAGGACGTAAAACGTGCTCGTAAATATTTTCGAATACCTATATTATGACACCCTAAGAATTGTGATGATTAGAAACAAAACGCTAAGTGACCATTCATATAAAACCATTGTAATTACCAATGTCATATTTGCTTTCGATCGTTGTTCACTGGAACTGATCACAGAAGATAATAATTGGTTACAGTTTACGATAGTAACCGAAAGTTGAAGCTTTTTTAGTGACAAAATTGTGCTCTCATTTCAAGCTAAGCACTTATTAAAACCCAATAGTGTCAATTATATTATATTATTTTAGCGATATATAGCTATCTTAGCCCAAGCACAGTCCACCGTACACTTCCGCCGGACCTGCTCAAAACCGCATCACCCGCGTGACGTCACGGTGCCTACACAACTAAACAGATTACCTGCGAACCGCTTAACGATACTAAGTTTGTTAAGAACTGACCGAACTGGATTTCCTGATAATTTCAAAGAATTTTTAACAAGCTTTTAATTTGCGTCGTTCTTATGTGTTTCCGGTTACTCTGCTTGTTGCCATTTTTTATTTAGGTAGGTAGTTAAATTTATAGGTAATAATTTGAAGTTCAGGTTTACGCAGTACGCAGTAGTAGTAGTAGTAAGTAAGTCTCTTATAAGGTCCTTATAAGAGAATTTAACATAGTAGTTAATTATGATTAGGATCGTGCTAGCTGTCGCGCTTAATACAATATAGATAATAAAAAACAGTCTTGTTTTCAGACATATACATGATCTTGCCTATGTCCGTAGAGGTACCAAGGTATACGCAAAATTATGCATGTTCAGACAACTTTTGCTTTACTATGTAAATACATAAAATTATGTATAACATGTACAGAACTACTGCCCTATTCATACAAGCTCGTTAATAAGCCCCAAGGCTAGGCGCTCTCGTTTAAAAACCCGTAACCATGGTAACAGGGACTGACATCAAACGGGCCCTCCGGGAAGGTTCCAAACAAACCTACAATATTCCTATTATTTCAGAACTCCATATTTTATGATTGTTATTTTGAAATTCGTTCCAATGAACGGATATGATATCTTTGATATAATATAGTATACCGTGTGAAGCCTTTACGTTTTCTCAATTTAAATAAACATTATAAAGTAAGTACTTAAAAATAAACAAAACTGACACCGACTAACCAACAGCGTTTGAGCTGCGCATACCTCTTGTCACCACAGATCAGTACTAACGTAAATAAACTTAGAAGGCACAGTCAGCGTTTTACATAAATGATAAAATAAATAAATAATAACTACTTATCTACTACAAAGTCAAAACCGATCAAAATCTGTACCATTTTTATTAAAACTACTTGTAGCAAGAAAATGCCAACTAATTACAGCATTAGTTTATCAGCTGTTATCGGCAAGAAGCATTCGCGCACAACGCCTACTTGAGATACAGCGACAACGCGATAACCGCCGCCGGCGCAGAGCGCTATCACCGCCATCGTAGCCGGCTACCTCTTGATAAGTGACGTCAGCGAAGTAGGCGCCACCTGATTGCTAGAATGTTGTTTATTTATTGTTTTCGTCGATCGACAAATTATTTTGGCTTGTATTGTTGAATGATTCGCTGGATATCTTGCTTATTGTGGAATCTCACAAATAAGGTCAGGGAAATATATTTTTTTACTGAATTGACTAGCAACTTAAATTGCCTGTATGATTAAATCACACATAACACGGCAAATTGACGTAGTGTGTCAATTTGATAAACAATAAATTTCCCTGACTGTATAAACAGACACTGCAAAACTATCGAAAACTACATAGTAGGTACAAATATTAGTTTCGTTCGGGAATCGAACCTGTAATTCATAGCGCAGGACTCACAGTGCCATTCTAACTGTTCGTCTGACTCACTATTTTGTACATAGCTGGAACGCTAACTCAACCTTAACCTAAAAATGTACCCGTCTAATCTAAAAGAATATTCCTGATAAAAGTCTAAACACAGCCATGCGGAAGTAACAGCACGGCTATGTGAGTTCCTGCTCGCCCCTGAGCCCCTGTTGCTATGCGGGTGCGGCCTTGCCACGCAGTTGGCACTGTTGGCAGCCCTACCGAATCGATAGCAGACGCATTGCAGACTATTGCTACAAACCTTGTTTAATCACACACTACGTTCAGTTGTCATCTGAAAAATTGCATATTATTTTCAAAGAACCCTTTCTTTTTTAGACATATTACGGGAGGAATGATTCTGAGTTAATTAGGAAAAATATAAAATGACGGAGAACGATATAATTATAAAGTCGGAGTCCAGTCTAGCACCCCAATTGTTTATCACACTTTCTATTATAATCCGAAAGATTTTGAATGAAAATACAAATCCTTTGCTGCGTTACTTATGTAAAGTTGCTGAACTGTCAAACTGCAAGGGCATTGCCATTGTAAGTGAGTTAAATGCTTACCTCGTAGTAGTTCCAATAAGCAGCTTTAGACGGAATAATAAATGCAAATGTTCTAATCCACGTTTTTCAGCTAATTTTCTGCTACTAAGGCCTTAATTTAAGGAAAAAGGAAGACTGATCAAGTTACATAGATGAATAACTTTTTGCTAGCTTGCCGACTTCGCTTGACTTCGTCCTCTCATTACACGTATTTTACTCGACTGATGTGAGTTAACGAATGAATGAAATAATTCATCTAAATAGCTTTGTAAAAATGTCCGAACACAAAATGTATTTGCACTACGACACGACTCAAATAAATAGTAAAGTAAAAGCAGTGATAGTCGCCCAGCCAGCATCCCCCAGCCAGCATCCCCCAGCCAGCATCCCCCAACCAGCATCCCCCAGCCAGCATCCCCCAGCCAGCATCCCCCAGCCAGCATCCCCCAGCCAGCATCCCCCAGCCAGCATCCCCCAGTCAGTATTCCCCAGCCAGCATCCACCTCGTGTGTGGTTTTTTCTGCTCGAAATGTACTTGAGCGGAAATAAGTTGAAAAGCAACTACGAAAACACTGCAGTGTCCTTTTTATTGAGAAAATAACTTTTATTTGTCTACATACAGTTGATATTTTTTGCGCTAAAGAGTCAGAATTAATATTGCTTTACCACGAACTGTTATTAAAAGAAGCCAGCGCATAAAACTTATGAAAAGACATAATTGAACATAATATACATCGTGTAATCATTCATCGCGGGCCTGTCCGCCAATTATGTCAATTTTCGAAAATGTCACCTTTGTTCGTTTACACAGGTGTGATCATTATTACCCGACTGCGGCAGAGAGGAAGGATGATGATTTTACCAGAGCGTAACATGAAAGGTTCCTCTCATTTTGCTCTGAGCTTTTCGTTTGTCAATGTAAGAGCATGTTCCATTGCTTGCCTTGCGATGTTATCCTCCTACTAATGTTATAAGTGTGAAAGTAAAGGTTACATGTTTGTAACTCAATCACGCAACAACGGCTGAACAAATTTGGTTGAAATTTTGCACACAGTTACATACCTAACCTGGATTAACCACATATAATAATTTTTATCCCGGTAGTACGTGGGATAATTTCCGACATCCACGCGGACGAAGCCACTGGCGAAAGCTAGTATAAAATAGCGAAACACATAACGAGCGTTATTTGCTTTAACATACAGCTTTCCTTTGTAGTCGTAAAATAAGTTAAAAAAAATAGAGTTTTCCCTTGTTGCTTGCCTTGGATTTAACTAAAGGAACGTGGATGAAAAATTAAATGTAGTTTTCTCAGTCTCGCTGAATGTATCGCTTGTAAATGGAGATAAGGTACTCAAAGACAGCACCTCCTTCGGCTGTTTGCTCTGCAAAGATATGCATGTTTTAATGCAATCGTAATGTTACTTCGAGTTATTTTAAGCTCATTACTTAGAGAAATATGCAAACGCGATATCAGGTATCCTCAAAGGAATCCTTTGTTGATCTTCGTGAAACCTTTGAGAAAACTTAATATCCCTAAAAAGGTAAAATAATATTAGCTTATTACTTTCCTATTATGAGGGCTCTCCTTATACTGAGAAGAAACGCGCATTGCTAAGTAAAGTACTTTGAAAATTACTCATACCCATGTGGTACCTTGCTATGTTTGGAACTCACAAACTGATGGTTAAGCTTCCTTAAACGTCGCCTCAACAATATAAAAAGTAAAACTTTCGCAAACAAAATGGAAACAAGATGAATCTTTAAACAATTCCACAATTACGCCGGGTCGTAGACGGGGGTCAGCATACTGAGTACACACGGTGCCATGACGTCACGGGATGAAAGTGAACCCTCTGGCTGTTTGCTAATCCGTGTGTTTTCGTCTGGGCGAGCACGCCGCGTGTGACGAGGGCCGACAGCGCTCCAGGCGGCCAGGAGTTATTGTATTTGGCCGGGCAGGACCCACGGGAACTCTACTGATAACGGTGACAACCTGCGAAGGATAGCTGTGACTACAGACAAGTTCTTAGAACCCGGCTTTGTAGTCAGTGTACTTTAGGGTCAAACACGGCTTCCGTAATGGATATTTCAGAAAGGAATACGTTTGTCTTTGTTAATTTTGTCTGGTTTTTTGTAACAGTTATTTTTGTGCTAAAGGAAAGCTTTAAAATATTTTTCAATTTCCATTTTTAGCCGACTTCTAAAAGGAGTAGGTGACGCATTTGCAAAATTCTTTTTTTGTTTGAAAGGTGAGATTGTCCCATTGTCATCAGGTCAGGATCTGATGATGGTATCCAGGAGAAATCGAGGGAACTCTTCAAATATTATAGGCACACCTATGGTAATTTCGGTATTTTTTAAAGTAACTTGTGCTATTTCTCTCGGAACGCACCATTTGGTGAAGTGGAACTGATGATGAAGACCACAGATGGCCACCGGAAATACTCGATTGCGATATAATTATATTTTAATTTGGTTGCTAAGCAATATAAGCTCGTCACATTGCATATGGTAAAGTGGAGCTGATGGTGAAGTACCAGGAGAACTCTTCAACGATTAACGTGCCTGCATCGGGAAAAGCAATATTTTGTAAAAGATGATGAGCAGTTGACCTTAGGCTTTTGTAACTTAGATTAATTACAAACTGACCCACTAAAAAGCGAGGAATAAAAACTTTTGTCAAAAAAAAAACAACTGACTTAAAAAAAAAAACACTTCAAACTCAAAAATATTTTTTGCGGAAGTCGATAGCAAAAAAACAAAAATTCAAAGCCAAAGACACTGACTTTCGAAATTTAAGATATTTTTCAGTTTGTAGTGTTTTTTTGGAAGTCAGTTGTTTTTTTTTGTTGTAAAAAGTTTTTATTTTATATATCGTTAAGTCCCCAGACATTTCTAACAAACTATTTGCGCAACAAGAACTCACGTAACTTACAAATCTTCAACACAACTTAGTGACTACTTGAAAATCTCAAATAATTCAATATTCCCGTTGTCTGTCTCCAGTAGGCTCGTTCTGCCTGGCCGAGCACTTTTCTTGCGTGAGTGAGCACTGACACAGAGCTCTGCTCACATACGCTTGTAGACCAAATGTCTTCAATCTGCTATTTACTTTTACCTCACTTTTATTTGAGCCCGAAAAATAAAATTGCCGACTTCGACTCAAAGGACCAATATCTTGTGCCATTCTGATATTCGTTTTGGAGTTTACTTTAGTCGGCGAGATAACATCAGCGATAAAAAACCTATTCCCAAACTACTATTTTTCGATAAAAGTATTTCCGTATATTCTTCTAAGGACTCGCACAGACGCGAGACCGCGAGTAACTGTTACTTCCTTTATTTCAAAATATGTTGGAAAGGTTGACCGACATTCACATGTCATATAATATTTTTATCATAATTTGTTTTCTTTTTTCAAAATACTTGTGAATTGCGCAGGTTGAAATAGGTACCTATGGTATTCCTACCTATGGTATTCTCTTCAAAAAAACCGGGAATCTTATCGCCTGTTCCGCGTAAAGCAAAGATCGAATCAGAATGGGTCTTCAAGTCGAGTGCGCCAGATTCAAAATATATTTGTCATCATCGTTCATATTTTACTCTTCAACAATACAATTGAACTCAAATCTATCACGTTTTCATTTATTTGTATTTAGTTTTACTAGAACATTCTGCAGACATTGTTGTGTTGTCACTGTCACACATTTTATATATTAAATCGTCTGGTCTGGGAGTATCGACAGAACGTGACATTCTGGGAGTATAAGCAGAACGTGACAGCCTTTGTCACTACAGGGTTTGTTGATACAAAAGAAAGGACAAATAATTTACTTTATACAATATTCAATCAGAACCACTGCTGTTTTTTAACCCCAACTAGAACAGAGGAGTGCATGTGTCTATTAGTGGCATACTTATTAACTACCAAACGGATGGATCGATTTCAATGCCGCTTTATGTACCAGTATATATTATGATAAACCGTAAAGGCAACATTATAAGACAGCACAAAACCTTTTTGACGAGTAGTGCAGTCAGTTTTAAAAACCTAAAAGCCTCTTCTATATCACGACACAATTCCCCAGAAGCTCTTTGGAAGAGCTTTCAGTAAGCTCACCACTTACTAAGCTGATGACACTCCCGTCAAAGAGAGTGGTAGCAGTCGTAGCAACTGCAGTACGCTGTAATGTAGTACAGGCAGCCTCAATAACGTATGTAAACATCTAGGTACAGGAATACTTTGATTGTCCACAATCATTTATCAAATTGTCAAATTGTAGCCAAATAACATAATACACATTAGGGACTGATTGTACCTACACATTCATACAATATTATGGATCAGAGATTGTAAACAATCAAATCAATTCTTGTCGATGTTGTCATCTTTTTAAGGCTGACTGTACCTAACTCGATTCGAGAAATCGAGATCTGAAGCCGCAGCGAGGCTGTCGGCTGCACTTGTTGCCTCACTCAGGGTTAAGTGGGCTAAAACAGATAGCTGGGATTTAAAGGAAAATATAAAATATTTACGATAAGTAAAAATAGGCCCATAATTGAAAGTTAATTATTATCTATTAGAACATTCAGAATAAATAATTGGTAACTTATTAAGGAAAATGGCCTGTCTTTGACCAAGGTTAAACAAAACAAGCTAACACTTGTGTTTTTGTTAAGTAAATAAAACTGACAAATCACTTTACAACGTTACATGATACGGTTTAAGATAGATAAACAATTATTATGTATTTACGACGATACTCGTTTATTGAGATACATATCGCACAGGTATCGATTATCGGCTCTCGGATAATTGATCGCTATCCGATAGTTGTAAAACACCTTGTTATCGAAGCTTATCGTTAATTTTTTACAAGCATGCTTACACAAATTCAATCCTTATTCTGTTACAGTTAACGTTCAATTCCCCTTGTGGTTGGACAGATTCTTTAAAACGTATTCAAACATGATGTCACCTATTAATACCTACTTTATGTTTATCAAGGAAGAGTTCAGATTTGTTAAACCAAGGTTTAAATTTTTCGTGGTTTAGCTGTACACCATTTTTATAGGTTTATGATCCAGGGATCGCTAGATACGATCTTGTATTAAATTACGGTAGGACGTAATTAGGTAACATGTGTGAGGATTGTAAATCACGCATTTTAAATGATGTGGGATCGGCAGACTTAAATAATATTACAGCAAAGTTGACTGTGCTCAAACTGGCGCGGCGTTAGGTCTTATCGTGCTCAAATGGCGCGGCGTTAGGTCTTATCGTGCTCAAACTGGCGCGGCGTTAGGTCTTATCGTGCTTAAACTGGCGCGGCGTTAGGTCTTATCGTGCTCAAATGGCGCGGCGTTAGGTCTTATCGTGCTTAAACTGGCGCGGCGTTAGGTCTTATCGTGCTCAAACTGGCGCGGCGTTAGGTGTTATCAGCCTTGTTTCAAGTGATTTCTGTGAGTGTCGGGATTTATGTAAAATTTTAATGTCATTTTACGTGTAACTAGCCGCGCCTCGCGGTTTCACCTGCGTAAGTGTCGATTTCACGGGAATATCGGGATAAAAAGCTCTAAGTAACAGCTATGAACGGTTCATTCGTTTTTCATGTACTACATATTTTTTATGTATCGTCAATATTTTTCTCATTTCACGCCAAGTAATGAATTTTATAGGTAAAATGTTGCTAGTTAGGGTTACATTATTGCAATTAACATAAGTATCTCTAGTTTTTTGAAAATAAATTATAGCCTTTGTTACTTTCTATTGGTGAAAAATTGTTAAAATCAGTCCATATTCTCGGAGCTTACTCGGTACAAAAACACAAAAAAACAACAAAAAAATCTTCCCTCTTTATAATATTAGTATAGATGTAATTTTTCAACCGCTCCTGCCTTATTGACTTGTTGGGACATCAATTCACGTCAAGTTAAAGGGTGGAAAACATTCCTCAAGCAGCGTTAATATTAATACTTTAGCCGTTTTAAGTGATTCGTTTCTTCCAGGAGAAGAGAATAAATGAATTTATGGCAGTGAAGAGTTCCACTACACATTGTCAGTTTTCATAATTGGTACAAATTGATCGCACTAACATGGCACACGTTAACACGCTAATCTTATCCAGCAGCTATTACATCAATAAAGATTATTTAATAATTTGGCCTTAGTACTAACACAGAATATTTAGGTTAAAATAAGAACTATCGAAACAAATAATTATTATGAAATGAAGAGAAAAGAGAAACAAGACAGTTACACAAAAAGTCTTAATTCAAGTCCAATTCTTTACTTAGATACTAAGTTCCTAACAATATCGTATATAAATCGACACCTAACAATATGCTAGAGCAATATGTATCAAATCTGATTCATCATCATCATATTCCATTTTAAACTCTTATAGAACCAATAGATATCCTAGACGCCTGCACCAGGTAAATTCTATAATCTTTATCAAATTCCTATTCACTATTATCGAAGTCACTATCTTCGAGCATATTCGTAAAAAAATGTAAATTATCCGGAAAACAATACCGTTATCTATTTCTAGTCAAGATACCTATCATTCATGTACATGGTATTTGTACATTATATACTACAACCATTTTTGAAATAGTTATAATTTTGTTATTATATTACAGTGTTATAAAAGGTAAGTTGTTCAATACTTCAGTTTCGTTTCGACCCGAAGGACCAGGAGGCTGACTATGAAGTATTAATGCCATCATTATTCCACTGCGAAAAAAGGATGGTGCTAGCGGCCTTGTATAGCTCCGTCTCTTACTAAAACTGGAAAAATGGTGGCATTAATACGTCGTAGTATAGGTGCGGTATATTAGATCAGGTCACTCATTGTCCTGCCTACCCATTGTATACGATAGCATGTCATTATCGGGACCAAAACCAAAATGGTCGAAGTAAGTTGATCGTCTGTTGTTTGTCAAGCACTTTTATATTCGCCATCAATCTGATTGAATTGCATTAATTTGTTCGATTCAGGGTTTTCGAAGATCCTGCCAGGGTTGCGGGTTAGTCCGAAAGGGATACCGGGACCTTGGCAACAGGCAACTGAAGGAACACGGGTGGGTTTTAGTCAGTAAAAGTCTGACACGCCCTTCCGCTCCACCCAGAGTGGGAGAAGTCATTGGATGATTTCCCACCCACAAAAAAAAAAAAAAAACAAAAAAAAAAAAAAACAAAAAAAAACAAAAAAAAAAAAAAAAAAGTGTTTTCGAAGACATGAAGAAAAAGGTTAAGTACTTTATAAATACCATTCTCCCTTTACCTCATTACGGATTATTTCAAATATAATCTTGGCTTTTGAAGCAAACAAAAAAGGACAGTATCATAGTCGAAGTTGTCTACTTCGCCAACATCCTCATCCAACACTATCATCTTCTTTCAATTACTTCCTCCGAGTTTATAAAAAGTATTATTAATTAAGTTGGCCTCGTTGGAAAGTTAAACTGTCTTGCGACCGTCAAAGAATAGAAAACTAATAGAAAAACTTACCTCTGCGGCTCCGCTGATAAATAAACTTTGCATTTAAATGCCGCTCTTTCAAATTGCTTTTTCATTTAATGAGAAGAGAAAGGAAAACAACTGTACGTTAATTTTTAATTGAACTGTGTATCAAATCAAATTTCCTACTTTTAGATGAATACATAATTCAAAGAAAATGAATATTGCCAATAAAGCAAATGCGTGTTGGTAACATTTTAGTTTTGTTTGTATCCGTCAATACAGAGGTATTCCAATGAAACACTAAACTAACTGAAAGCGCTTGCATTCAATCGGTGAATAGTAGCAAAAACGGATGTTTACACAATCTGTTTTAGGAAACTGAATGTTTTACCTCAACAAGGTGAAAAATAACACTATTTGGTAGCGATTTGGAAACTATGACCCGTGAATATAGTAGGGACATTGTATCGCTTACACGTTTAATTCTTGCTTGTTTATAAAAACGATGTAACAACAACACGTGACCCGGAAGGTTTGCATTACGTACAAGGAGGCTAGAATTACGTTAGAATAGAAAAGTCCTTCACCATTTTATCAGAAATTATCTGAAACCAGTACATTATCGAAAAACATATTATGCCACTACACACGTCGGCTTTTTAACAAGGCCCATCCAATTTGCTCATAATTTAAGGCTTTTAGGCGTAAGTGTATTATCACCGCAAATCAGCTGTTGATATCATACTGATGTCACATGGTGATAGCCTATAATATTATGAACTGACTACTGCTGGTTGTTTTGATTCCCCTTGACTCTCGTACAGCAGTACCTACTAGGTAGTTATTTGATGAATCTGTGATGTTGTGATAATTCGGACGTTTCATTTAAAGCCTGAAGCCATGTACCGATTATTATTTTGGACATTATGCTTCGTCATTTTAAATGCTAACAGGGATTTTTACATAGCTTTTAATAAGTTGTATCCTAGGTTGAAAAACTATCTGTCTGTTCATATTAAGCTCAACATTCAGGCCATAAAAACTATTAGCGTAGTCCTTAAATCAGTGAACAGCTTGTCCCGACGGGGCAAACGACTCAGAAGTAACTCGACTTGACATCAACTCGAAGACTCGACACTTTTTATAGTTTTTTGAATTAAGGATTGTGAATTATAAGAAAGATAAGAGCTAATGGAGGCAGTCGTATTTTATATTCGTCTTTAATAGAGACTGGTATTGTTTACGTTGCTTTTAAGTGATACTAAGTGTAAGTAGCGAATTGCTACATTCGTGGATGAAGCCTTCAGAACACGAGTTAGCTATCAAAAGTCTTCTAACAATAAATAATATATTGAAGGTAGAACTCTTATCCGTCAACTCGATCGCTCTGTCACATTTAAACACATTATTCCTTTTTCCTTTAAGTCAGCCTCGTAATAGGCATCCATTAGGTGATTTAAATCTTTTTCAGACACTAATGGGCTTTTTCGCGTGCTTTCAAAAGTCTCAAAGGTTCTTCGACAATCTTTTATTTCTCTGTTATTTCTATCTTATTCACGTATATGCTTTACGAGCGGGACAGAGCATAAATAGATTCACAATGTCAATGTCTCAACACCTTATTTAATGAATAACGAATTCGATCGGGCGACCCTGTTCAGCCCAGATTTAAAGATCTATTGTTTGATTACAAAGTCTATGGGACGCGGGTTCAAGTACCTAGTGCTGAGTGTTCGGCTTGGATGGATGATAGCAATTAGTTTCAAGGGTCGTATTGTTGGGGTAGATATCGAATTTTGACATATTGATGGGACTAAAGTGTTATTGTAATAAAACATGGTGAATGGCTTGTTTTTGTTGGCAAGTTTAAACTGGGATTGAAAGTCAATCGGATTTAATGTAATTACTTACAAAAATATGTGTCTGTACCTACCATTCAAATCTTACAGGCGCTGTGGAAAGTTCATAATAAGATGAAAACAAACAATTGTCTGCGAACTAATGAGCCGAAATAAAACCGTGTTTAATTAGTAAAAGAGCTCTATTTCTGAAGCCGGCAGACTAAATAATGGTTCAATCGTAAACGTGCGAGTTTTGTCCGCCCTTTGTATATCTCTCCCGAGATTCGCGTCAACAATGCCACAATACGTAAACACATGCTGCTGCATTTACTTTATAAATCATTTCTGTTCGTTTCAGACCATAGTTCTGTATCACTGTCGACAATATTTATGCATTGGTCGCGGAGGTTCTATTTATTATTATTTTGCTTTTATTTTAAGGAGAGCTTCATGGTTTCAAAGCATTAATCATTGTATTTAGGTCCCATAATCCCTTATTTGTCACCTTCTGGAGTTAATAAAAAATGGCACGGCTGCTTTTGAATGTATGCTACCATTCAAAATCAGCTGTGCCAAAAATGCAGTAACTAATATAATATATTCTGGTTTTTTTTTGGATTCGCTATCAATATTGACTGCCACGGTAAAGTCTCTTAAAACGTGACCGCCTTGTACTTGATACTCCAGGGTCTACAGTTGCAGATAAACATCAGCTAACACTGTGCACTCCTCGGTTTAGATCGACGTGACAGATTTTAACATCTCAAGACTTAGCACAAAGTGCAATGTAAGCTGCATGCTTCGATTATATCCTAAATACTAAATACACAGTGTGCAATGTGAAGCTATCTTCAACACTAGTGTCAAACGTGATGCTCTCTAAATATAGCTGATAGACAAAAATGTGTGGTCTTTCGTGGCGTGAGTTCTTAAGCACCATTTTTCCATTTTGATCAAATAAAATTCTGTGAATGATTACATTGTGTCCATTTAGATTTTGATGTTACTTTAATAAATAAACATATTTGCCAAAATACATCAAACAAAGCTAAAGAATTTTCGCGAAGTTCTCATAATTTCTGCGAATGAATCTGTGTCGCGTCTCCACCGATCCGTCTTTATTACAAACTGAGATTTGAACTGAGAGGAACTGGAACTCCATGGATAACCACCTAATGGAATAGCCTTGTTTCATCCCCTTAGGGGAAGAAGGGCGATGCGAGGGCAACTCAACATAAATATTAGTTTCAAACATTCTTATATGATTTCTCAGGTTTTGATGTGTATATTTTGCAGAAAGTAAGTTTTGTTCAATGAAAAAGAATTGTTAAAGTAAATTGGCAATGGGAGTTATCACGGGCCGTATTTCTGCCTTTTCATTCGTATGAATAATAAAGATTATGATAGCCAGAAGTAACAGATGGACTTTCATAAAGGAAACCAGCATTAAGATTTAAGATCTTAATTTTCCAAAACTGTTTTTTATCTTTCTTTGCTCACTGTGTTGTTTACCCGGAAAGTGCACCAAAATTATCCATAACGGAGGACGCTGTTATACAAAATAGTTGCCCATAAATGGACCGACGGCGACGACGCGGCAGCCTGCAACGCTGCTGATCTCGTATAGTTAATAACCATTATAACCATCGATCACTATAACAGATACATTGTGTTGCAGGATGTAGTCTAGGTGACAGGTGAACGTATTTGTCCTATAACACTATAACACTTATTAATGGGGTTGCTGCAGGCTTTGCATGCTGGCTAAGGCAGCATCTTGTATAGTCCTAGTTGTCTAGTCGCAAGCAAAGTTTACCGCATGACTGGCATACATATACAACGTCCCGACATCAATCGTCGGGTAGTAGCCCACCAGACACAACACCCGGGTGGTCGAAGGATCCTCCCTTTTCGATGGAGGATGACAGAACTTTACATCTTGTTCCTCATACCTTTATAGATGTACAGTTGTTTTCAAATGTGAATGCACGACTATTTTATATTAAACCCAAATTCAGTAGGTACTCTGTCAGATGAAAATAATGTTCCGAGGACGGCTCCTTGGAAAATGATTATAAAATGCACAGGATCCAATGGTTGTTGTAGAACTGAGAAGTAATGTTTCGATTTCTTAAAGCTGTTAATATTTCCGCATTATAAGACTTAAAATTTTGATAATAAATTACTAAACCCCAGCCGTAGATGTTTATTATTAGTTCTTATGTGGATAGCAAATTAATTAAGATTTCTTTATTATTATGCATAGAAAGTAGAATAAAATCTGTCCTGGTGGGTTTCACAGAAAATAAATGTAATAAACTAAGCTAATAATAAGCTAAGCAAGCTAAGCTAATAATAAACTGCGTAGTTCCTTCCACAGCTTTCTTTAGACGGAACAAGAGGATGAAGGAAAATTATATTTGTTTATTGAATTATATTTGTTAATAAAACGTCGACTGTTCACTTCATTATGTAGTTTCATTATACTTCGTTCTATTTGTAATCTGAATATGAATGGAGCTTCGGTTGCACATAGGCGGTTTTACATTCGGAGTAACAAACATGGCATTAAATCTACAATCGATGCTGTTTTCACTCACAAACAGCCAGGGTAGCTTCCAAACCATAGCGGATGGCAAGCTCCAGATATTCTGCTAAAATAAAACACCCCGGTGTTTTATTTACACTGTCATCAACAGCGTGGCCAGGACTGAAAGTCAGCTAATATTAGTGTGCTCTGGCTTTCCAGTTCCAGTAGTTAATCTTCTTTGTTCTGCACGATGAAGATAACAATTATTTTTGTAGCCACAAATTTTTAAAAGAAATAGAAACCGTACAAAAGGACCAAAGAAAAATCAATTATCAATATTCAGTGTGTATAATAAGCCTGAAGGAGACGATTCATACAAAACGCGGCACGTCCACGCCACAGCCTCAGCATTGATAAATGTTCGAATGTACTTTATTCAATTGGTTCCCTTTTAAATTGTTTGTTTTTATTTCGCCGGCTGATGACGGTCGTGTGTCAAACCGTCGCCATTGACGGCGTGTGATACAAAGCGTTACTGGCTCATTTGCTTCATTTATTCTGCTCGTTTTATTGTAATTTAGGGACTCGTCTTTTGAATTGTAGGGGATTTGTAAATTGTATTTACTTGGGGCAATACATATTTTTTATTTAATTACGGGATGAAATGATACAGTTACATGTTATGGGTGAGTAGGTATACCTAGTCCTCGTCACCATATCCAGTGATCCAGAGACTTGAGACCAAGACTTTCCTTTCCTTTTGTGAACGTGAGCTTATGGGCTCAGATTCTTTATAGTAAAAGTACAGCGCACATGCAGTCACATCTCAATCAATGTGCAAGTAGTGGAAATATTCAACTACTAGTAATTTAAACTTTACGTAGTCATGTTAAGATTCATATTGCCACGGTTTCAACTGGGAAAGATTTCCAGTTGGAAGCCATTCACTAAAATGCTTTTTCGAATTTCCTGCTCTTTTAACCCGACTGCCCCAGAAGGAGGGTAATGTTTTTGAGAGTATGTATGTTTGTATGTATGTATGTCTATTTCTTTGGCACGCTCTGTAGCTTAAACGGCTTGATGGATTTTAGCTAATGAGGTATCGTTAGATTCGTCTTAATTGTGGGAGTGTCATAGGCTATTATATTATTTATATATTTCTTCTACTAATACAAAAAAAGGGACGGGAAGGTTAAACAAAAAACAATACAACAATATTGGTATCAAATAAAAACTATTAATGAGTCAATTCCAATATACATGTACCTATATAATAAAACCAAAAAGCTTGAAATAAGGAAATTATTTAAAAAACTAAAAACCCGCCTGCAAAAACGCATTACTTAAAAGAGAAAAACAAGCATTATAATCTGTAGAATTTTGGTATTACAGGCGGGGAACAAACCAATATGGTGATATGGGTGAATATGGTACCAACCTGAAATATGGTGTAACTGTTGCCTGTAATACCAAAATTCTATAGATTATAATGCGTTTTTTTCTTCTCTTTTAAGTTATGCGTTTTTGCAGGCGGGTTTTTACAGACTGGTGTTCGAAATTGTTAGAATATCAGTCAATATTCTTTGTCAAAGTAAGTGCGCGACCGAATCAAATTACCTGCTACATCGACACACCGTGTAAGAATAGACTTGATCGCAAATTGCTCTTTCCAACTGACGCGTGTGAGAACATAGTGTCGAATTATGTAACGTGACATTCAACACTGTGTCGCACCGTGTTTGGAGGCCATACGTGTTGCAACCACATGGCTGAGCTGAAAAACGAGGTTTTGCTGTTAGCGTTTGAGTGACGTTTGTTTATCGAAACTACGAAAGACTCGAATTTGGCAGCAGATTGAACGGGAACTGTGTGTACAGGAATATCATTTTTGCTCGAATTTAGTACATTCGGGAGTGACATGATACAATGAAACTAAAATTGAATTCTAGCGAGCGAAAAATAATTGACCGTGTACTGTTTTTTCGAAAAATACTACTAATTAGGTTACTTGAACATAAAGTAGGTACCCTTGTAGGTAGTGTAGGTACTTTAACATGACGTGGTAAAAGTCAAAAACTTTGGCACAATACACACTGTGTGCTTACATTTCAAACTGCTTCCAAACGACGCAAGACAATTGCTGCCAAAATGTAATGAAAACCGTCCGTTTGTTTGCCTTTAATCTCAGCCACGGAGCACGGAAATAGTGGACCTTTTGTTAGCAGAAATATTCTTCTATTTGTGAAGCATAGGTTAATGCTGAATTTGTTATAAAAAGTCAGAGCAACCGGCAGCAGGTTTGTCATGCTTGCGGTAGCGTCGGGGGTCGGGTTGCGTCCTTCCCTCAAATATGGCGAAGGGGGAATGGCTCGTGAATGGGTGCTGTTTGTGGTGACTGGTCGTCTTGCTGAATTTGGTTTTGTTATTGTTATTAGTAATTAACTTTTTATTTATTTTACTTCGATGGTCCTAGTTTATCATTTATGATTTCCAGTTGCAGCTATAAATAGCTATTTATATGTAAGCGGGCACGCCCTTTGTGCCTGGAGGCTTTTATTTAAATATTAATTTATGTTTATATTTAATTTTTATTTCTGCTTGAGTCATCTTCTGCCTAGCCTTTTCCCAACCAAGTTGAGGGCGGCATCCAGTCTTACCGGATGCAGCTGAATACCAGTATTTTACATGGAGCGACTGCCTATCTGACCTTCACAACCCAGTAACTGGGTAATACGATACCCCTTGGCAAGACTGGTTGTCAGACTTTCGGGCTTCTGACGACCCGTAACGACTGTCAAAGTTCACAAATGACAGCCGGGACCAACGGCTTAACGTGCTTTCCGAGGCATACAGGAGTCTCGATATGTAAAGATGGCCAGCCATCCACGGACCAGCCCCGGCAAGCGTAGCTTAACCTGATGGATCAACCCGGCTGTTATTACTTAGCCACGAGCTTCTCAAAACGACTGCACTTCAAACCACGTATATTTTAATTTTAGAATATTTTATAGTACTGTGGCGGTATCTACATCGCCACATGCGAACTACGCATCGAAGACCTGACGTCACATAAATCCTGCATCGCGCAATTAGAGTTTACCGTGCAGTGAACATATATACAAAAACCCAATATCAATCATTGGGCAGTTGCCCGCCAGACACAACACCCGTCTGGTCGGAGGATCCTCCCTTTTCTATGGGGGATGAGTGAACTTTACACCCTGTTCCTCATACCTAGGGGTATGAGGAACAGGGTGTAAAGTACAAATATTGTTCATATTTTTAATAAAGAAAAATAAAGTACCTATTAGAGATGAGATATTTACCCCAAAAAAACACTATGTACACAATACATTAAGTACTTCTCAGTATTGATTCACTGCTTACCAATCAGAGCCATTGTTTTGTGACATTCATGAGATTTTATTAGCTAAGTAGGTACTCCCGTTATAAATAATATAATAATGACAACCAACTAGCTCTCCCAGAACGGATGTGAGCGAAAGGAAACATACCTATATTATGTACTTATTTCGTAATTTCATGATTTGATTGAGTTTCGTCTGACTAAGTATTCCGGATGTTTAACTTTGGTAATATAATCATATTATTTTTGGAGTTGGAAAAGTGGTAGGCACCTCCTACTTATTGAATGAGTTCTTTTGAGTTCGCAGGGCGCTTAGCAAGTTTATTTTGATTCAAAACTTTACTAAAATTGTGTTGTCTGTTTACTTACATTTTAGATGTTTAATCGCTATTAAGAATTGAAGAAGTTGTTTATAGCAGAGGAATGTGCGCCTCGGGGTTTGATAGATTGATTGAAAGACCAAAGAGGACATCAACAAATTGTTTTGCATCGTGCACAAGTTCGAATCGGTTACAAGTCCTTATACCGCAATATAATACAAACAAACGTTTGTTCTCTTCTTCACATCGCTACGTATAAATAGAATCCTTTCAAATTACCACAAAAACTGGTTTCAGAAGCCGTTCCCTTGTGTATCTCACCCAAAGGGATGAAAGCTTAACAGATTAACACGTTTCCTGTGTACTTCACCTGCTAGTGACAATCCGGCTGTTACGCGAGATGAGGCCCTCGCTACAAAGGGCTCTCAGAGGCTCAACTTACTTTACTAACATGCTCTCTTTGTTCCAGATTGCTGTGTAGTGTGTAGCAGTGTTAGATCGTTGTTTTTCTCTCTCAGTATCTAACTAATCGGTGTTAGTGATATAATGTTAGGTGTAAGTAGGGATAGTTTAGTGACTATGTAGTAAGTGTCGCGTCTGCGATGTCTTTGACGTTGAGTGAAATAATGTAAGCACTTGCGGAAGTGGTAGGACTGCTCGTGAGTGCGCAGAGTATGCGACAGAGACGCTTGGAGGCTAGTGGAGGGTAGTGCAGTGTGCGCGATGTCGCTGCCTATGAAGAGGTCCTTCAGCTCGGAGGGCGGCGCGTCCTCCAAGCGCGACTGGAAGATGCGGCTCAGTCTGCGCAGCCGCAGTGGGCATAGCGTCGTGAGTATACTGTTTTATTTTATGTTTTAGTTATGATGATGCTATTCGACATGGAACAAATTCGCTTATAATACGACGACGAAATAAATACGATAATAATACGACGACGAAAAAAATAGTAATGAGGATTTGATACCCATTCCCACGGGGCCATTGTCCCATCTACTAGAGGGTCCCAAATGTCCGTTTACCTGCACCTTTGTCGATCTGAAGCACGCTTCTGAGGCCGCAGTAAATGTGGCCACCTACTGGGGCCCAACAGAAAAAAGTTACATAGATCAAAGGTCGAAACGTATAGATCAAGATCATACCCATTCCATTTTATTGGTCAGTTCTACTTCTTTCTACCTACGGTGGGTGCTATGTAGAGATATACAGATAGACTGATTGCTCGATGGGTCACAAATAACATACGTTACAAATGCAGACATAAGTAAGAGCAACCTTTGTCTACAATCTCTCTAGTATTAAAAACCTAATCATTTCAAAACTCATTCAATTTACAAAACTCTTAGAGTACTCTCCTAAAATAATCATTTACTGTGCAATTTGACACAATAAATAAGTTTATCTACACCCATGCTATAAATCCTCTATAATAGTTTCTGAAACAGTTAGCTTATTGCCAACATTAAAACAACCAGTGTCATAGTAACCATAATATCATCCAAACGGGTGTTATAATGTTGTACTTAATTTCATAATGCAACTCATTTCAAAAAAAGAACATTGTCATTCACGAGCATTTCACTAATAATTTAAAAACAAAACACATTCGAATTCGAAAAATTCGAATTCACGTCGTAGGTACCGACCGCGCCATTTTTGTTCGATAGGTCAATCCTACCTATCGAACTTATATTATACAAAATTATATCTACACCCATGATATGAATCTTCTTTAAAAGTTTCTTTGCAATACCAATATATTGCAAATAAACTTTTATGCAACTCTATATAATTAGGTATTAAAACACTCATGTGATACGATTAAACCAACATTCGTGTTTTAATACCCCTTATTATATAAGAGTTGCAAAATAACGATTAGACGACACTATGAGATAGATCCGCGTCCCCCCCCCTCCTGTAACAGAACATATAGACTTATGAAACAACTCTCACTAAAACTGAAACTCACTGAAACGTTCAGTAAATGAAAGCACCGCGGGCCTGTTTGGCCGTAACATCCTAATTACAATATTTCTATTACAATTTATAATTCTGTTAGCGGCACAATGTTTTTCTTTTTATTAATTTAAGGGATCGCTAATGTACAGATTTTTTTTAGTAGGACATGAAATTAAAAAGTTAGGTTTATTTTATATAGTGGTAAGTTAGCAGGTATCTACTTGCTTTATTCTAGTCCAGTGCGTGCCTGCTTCTGACGTGTCAGTTTGTATGAGCCGGTACCTATCAGAATATGATGCGAGTTTCAATCGTAATTGCGCCGTGATTAGAAAGAAAAAAAAAGTTTATTCTGCACAAACAAAACGCACATTACTAAAAAATCTAAACTGGGGCCCGTTGTTCACCGAACGGTTTCATTACGATACGGCCACGGCGTGCTAACCGAGCCGTAGAAAAATCATGTGTTTGTTACCGCGGCGACGGCATCGTGCCGTAGTGCCCTGTGTCTGTCAACACGCTTCTATTGTGATGATATATGTATAAAACACTGGTGACCGTGCCTACACACGGGAAATCAACAGTAGTTTTTCACAGCAAAAAAACGTCTTTGTACAAAGGGCCTTACAAAGTAGCCAAAAGCCTCGTACTCAACAATTAAAGGCTTGACAATTGTTTTTATTTGTTTGTAAAACATGACTCGCTCACACACATTTTACTTGGTTAAAAATAATTTTGATGAAAGATTCGCGTAAAAGTGCTTTAGATTGCAAATAAGTTCTGTCGCATCTGAGAGACTATTTACAATTATATTGGGTGTTGAATAGGTATCTTCTAAAGCAGGGCTAACTTGAGAATTAATTGTTAAAAAAAAACTTGTTAATGTTATTTGTGATTGTAAGTTAATACTTAATAATTTGTTTTTTTTAAGAGTACACTTAGGTATTCAATTATTCATAAATATCAGTACTGGTATCGTATCGGCCAAGATGCGTATCTATGCATCCCTAGATAAAAATACAAAGGAAACAATGGAAACGCCCGTTGTGAGCTTTATTAGGCTGCCCAAGAGTTAAAGCAGCAGCTTAAAAATACTCGTTAAAATATAGTTTGTAAAATTAATATTTAAAAGAAATTATAGTGAAAAGATTTGAGAGAGGTGATGTTTTAAAAAAGAAATCCCCCGGGCAGGTGCTGCCAGTGTTTCCTTGGACTAAAACAAATTATTTGGGATTAATTTTGACCGCGTTTTCATAAAAATATAAACGGCTAATTTTCTGTCAGTTATATTTTAATTAGAATTCTTTGTAAGCTTCTAGCTTGGTAATTTTGAAAACAATTATCAGAGCCTTAATCATTTTCAGGTTTCTAGAAACCGGGTTGTATTTAATTTACTATGGCCGAACATCATGTCTGTAGAACCTATATATGCTTGATGCTAGCCTGATGTGTTGTTTATATTCGGCTTGATGCTAGCCTTTTTTTTTTTTTTGAGGCTGGGAAATCATCCAATGACTTCTCCCGCTCTGGGCGGAGCGGAAGGGCGTGTCAGACTTTTACTGACTAAAACCCACCCGTGTTCCTTCAGTTGCCTGTTGCCAAGGTCCCGGTATCCCGGTTTCCGGCAACCCTGACAGGCATCGGCCTGTCAGGGTTGCCGGAAAGTCCGAAAGGGAGGGGATCCTAGCGGACCCTGCCAATCTTGATGCTACCCTGACGTGTTTCTATTGTTCATCATCCTCCTGCCCTTATCCCAATGTATTTATGGTCGAAGCCACAGGTCTTCTTCCTCAGGTCCTTTTCCTCCTTCCACGGGTCTTTTTCACTAGCCGTCATCTCTAAATGATTATTCACATTTAGCATAATTTGCATTAAAAATAGTGTCACATGTTTTCCTGAGTACAAGCCTACTGTATTGCCTTTCTCGAGAAAGCACCATCGTAAAGTACCATGTACCTACAGCAAAATTTAATGAACCTTTAATGAATTCTGATGGGCAATAGAGGCAAGACGGCAGCAATTTGTCAGGTTGTGCTTGTGACGTCACATATTAGGTACGGACGAGAAAACGTTAACGTTAATAAATAAGTAGACGTGTTTATTGCGTCATTACGCAGGATTCGAGTCACGGTGCGTTTGTTAAACGAAAGCGTAAGAAACAAACACAACAAACTCACCCGCATTTTTAATATTAGTTAGAATTATAATATAGACAATCAATCAAGCTCAGTATAAACTTCCAGCCATTTAGGAGCCTCAAAACCTGTCCATATAAAAAGCATATATATCTTGTCACGTCTTCATTCATAAAACCCAAAGACAACTCAATCTGGACAATAAACGGAACTCGTTTGTTGTCTAGCGACTAACTGTAATAAGCTTAAATCCCATCCGAACACAACAAGGACAGCTTCAGAAAAACCAAATGAAATATTAAAGCCCCGATTTTCTACCAAGCTATTCCTTACCACACCGTATTTTTAATATTGCAAAGCAAATACCACTTGTAAAAGTAGCGAGGATTGATCACCACTGTTCCTTAACTTATAAACAACGGGGCACTTTAATCAAGTAATTAATTTGGTTTAGTACTTATTCTAAGTATAAACATCACGACACCGCGTCATCTCGTCTGAAAGGTGCAGCATAAAAGGATTCATGCTCCGATTCACGTAAATAAGTCGCACACTCGACATTCACGTACTTAATATAGAGCACGGGAACGTTATACTGTAGGTACTTATATTATACATCATCATCAAATGACGATGAATGACGTGAATTATCTATAATCTTACAACCTTACTTACATATATATGTTATAAAATAAAGCCCCCCGCCGCGTCTGTCTGTCAGTACGCGATAAACTCAAAAACTACCTGCACGGGTTTTCAAACGGTTTTTACTAATGGATGGAGTGATTCATGAGGAACGTTCCGGTGTATAATTCATTAAGGTATTGTGTAAATTGTCTGAATTATGACGATTATTGTTGAAGATCATGCCAACTGGGATATACATAAAATTAATGTTCTACAGGATTGCACAAAATGCACTTCTTAAAAAGTTCAACAAAAACTCCGCGATTGCATTGTCTATCGTATAAGGTTTGACCCACAGTAACCACTTTTATTTTTCATAATTTGATAATAGGTAATTGAATTCTGAAGCTATACTTACCCAATAAAACATGTTATTTCAATTGGGCATTTCATTAAAATATGCCTTGATATCATATCATTTATGAATATTTTAAAAGATATCACAAATTCAAAATTACGCGTGACGATGGTTGATGGCAGCGGGCGCAGCCCTCGCAGTCAATGACCATTACTCGGCTATTAGGTATGTAATCTCGGTAGTACGTTCCCGTGGGATATTTCCACCAACCACGCGGGCGAAGCCGCAAGCAAAAGCTAGTAACTAATAAAAGTTTCGCTAAATTGGAGTATTTTTAGAAGCTTTTTCGTCCAGAACATATTATCTATCACAATTTTATATCAACTACATTTCAAAACAACAGCAACATGAATTATTGATAAAACGTGCAAAAATAAAGTTTATAATGTCTCAAAACGGAAATGTACTCCGAGTTCTTTTTTATCTTTACTTCCCGAAGATCAATCTCAATTTTAACAAAGTAGGTATTTATCTATCATAATCAATTATCTACTTTCACATTGTGATGGACGATGTGTTTCGTTCCGATGTGATTTCTTTTGTGTTTATTGTGATAGAACCCTAAAAATATTGAAAAGTGTACAAAACTACGGCAAAAAAGTATAAAACTCTCGAAATAGGAGTATCGCCCGAAGATCAATTTATGACCTGTTTAAACAACAGTCCATCTCTCACAATGAACCTATTATAACTACTGACGACACTCACTTTTCTCATCCAGTGCAACTTTCTTTAGTCATCTGTTCTCCTAGTAGGTACCTGGAAGTGCTTCGGGTCAACGCCGCACCGTTCAAATCACGTGTTGACCTATTCGCGAATTTTATGTCTGCTTAGACGTTTGGAATAAGGAGTGACGTGCACTGCTACGGCCATACCAACAGATTCAATGAGATTTCATGAGAATTTAACGTCTTTTTTGACAGATTTGCATTTCTTACACATTTTAATAGTCTACGTGCTCCGATATATCTCAAGTTATTGTGTTAATCTAATATCATCAAGGAACAAGTCCACAGACAATAATAAAATTATAAGTAGGTACCTGCGGTTGTCCAGTTTGAGTTTTCTCATAAAATACTTCAATTTTCTTTCACTCAAAGTTCAAGGAATTCAAAATAAAATACGATTTCCCTTGAAAGTAAGTGTATTTCAAAAATATAATAACGTCGTTTTATTTACGCTGCGCCATTGCTCCAGAACTAGGAGTCTCTTGTGGCGCTCACTCCGGCGAGCCCTCGCCAACGTTATGAAACTGCGACTTTCTTTGACCAGCCGCCATCGCCCGCGCAATATTAGAATACAATAAACGTCAGATCTTGGAGGTTGTCCTCACTTGTAAATGATCAAGATCACTTGTAGAGGGTGCAAACACCGGTAGATTTACGAAACATTATTTGATAGTCACCGTTCCGATTGTATAGTCATTGGTGGGAGGTGTAATCGGTCTAATTTGAGTGTCATCTTGTAGAAATAGATGGAGCTGCGCACGTGTTCCGGCCCAACCGTCCAACCAATTATTTTGATAATAGGTAGCCGAAAAAATTAATTATTGAAAAAATAAACGTTTCCGGAAAAGTTAATTGACCAACCGATTGTTTCAGTTTTGATCGGTTCGTCTGCGCGCTAACAATGTGCATGTAATTATTTCTGGTAAAACAACACTTTCCCTATTGCTTCGTCTACACAATGTGCGCAGAGCTTTTCCCAATAATTGTTATTTCGAAGTTACAGTCCCAATTTTTAAATAAGAGTAATTGAATTGTAAGTACTTTTAAACGGCCCCTTTGAAGACATCGGGCTGTAAAAATAGAATCCTTTAAATTATACATTTTTATTTTGGCAATGTTTTATCAATTCAATTTATTCGGCCTTTTACAAGTGTTTTTTTTATGTTCAGAAAAATTCAACATTATTTTTGCAAAAAAAAAATGAAGCTGCCTGTTGTTTACATTGAGAAATCGATGTTTTAATAAAAATACGATGTTTTTCTTGAAAACTGCCATCCACGTTCCATAATGTAGGAGATATCATGTGGCCGACGATTGTATAATTATGCACCCTGGTTGTATTGACTTGCAATGAGTTTTCTTACTTCTGTGGTAGGTCAAGGACAGGAGGAACAAGCTCCGGATATGGATTCAATTTACGATAATAATGGGGCGTGTTCTGGCGCAGCATCATTGTGTTGGAAGATTTGGTAAGGCTGGTTGTCAGACTTTCGGGCTTCGGACGACCCGTAACGACTGTCAAAGATCCACGAATGACAGCCGGGACCAACGGCTGAACGTGCTTTCCGAGACACGGAGTAGTCTCGGTATGTAAAGATGGTCAGATGGTCACCCATCCACGGACCAACCCCGGCAAGCGTAGCTTAACCTGATGGATCGGGTCGTGCGGCTGTTATTACTTAGCCAGCTGTTATTATTTAACCATGCCTTCGGCACTGGGAAATAAATGGAATATTTAATGAAAGTTAAAACTGTTGTCCATATTTTAGAACGTATTTTATCCGTTTTAAATCGACCATCCATTACCACCACATATTCATTGTCAGTAAGTACTGACCTGGATTTATTTGTCACGCATACCTCAGGTGCACGCTTCACAATTATTTCGAACAAAACCTTAGACTGACATGATGATTTCACCTCCCTGAAGAATTCTGAACTAGTTTCAATCAATATTCAATGTTACATAGAGCTGGGTAGGAACATAATACACTCACTGACCGACTCAGGCCTCAGAAAACCGTAGCCTTTTAAAAAGAAATTCTATGTTTTATTCTCAAACGGACTTTAATACCTAGTACATTACTGTCGCGGCCAGCAATTAGGGCATTGATGAACGATCGTGAAAATGTGGGCCGAGGCGAAGCCAAATGTAATATAAAAATAAAAATTCCAAAATCGAACAGCTATAATTTTTCACGCTAAAAAAATTAACACGACGATATTATTATGAGTTTTCATAGTAAATTATTTGGCCGCTAAAGCTCAAAACACACACAAGGCGGGTGCGTCTTGGTAGCAGGTCGGGTCGTTTTCTTCGCGTGAGACGCGCTGTTCATCGTGTTTACACCCAGTGCGGACGCGGGACGGCAGCGAGTCGGGCACGGGACGGCAGACGTGCGTGGTCCAACGACTATTATAGTGGTTTAATTCTCTTTGTGCGCGGACGTACCTAGTCAGGCGGCAACGGTTGCAGTGTGATTGAAAATGTCGGGTGATTCGTACACGGGCGAAGAAGTCATTATTTCTACTTATTTCGTACGAAAGGTTGGAAACAAGAGTACGAAAAAGGAAAAGGATGTGGGTTCATGAAATAATATTTAAAAAAATTGAATATGGAGAATATCATCGCCTGTATAGAGAATTAATTTAAATTAATTAAGGAAATTAAAACAGCAATATTGAAAATCTTCATAATCCAGAGATCCATCGCCAGAAAATAATTTTGGAAATATTCACAAAACAAATACGACACGCTCCGCGCACGACCTGCGCCCGCGATCAATGTGAATGGCTATGAAGAATACGTGTATAATGTAACGACGCTCCCGAACCGCTGCCCCGTGCGCTGTCTGTGGTGGCGGGCCGCGGGTGCGGCTCCCGCTCCCGTCCCGCTCCGCGACCGACTCGCGCACGCGGTTGGTGTGTTGACATCCATATAATTCCTTGAATTACAATTTATTTACGCCTGCCGTATTGACACGCGCCCGACACGCACACGCCTTGTGTGCGTTTTGAGATTAAACACGCCAGATACGGAGTTTCATAGTAATATTGCCGGCCGCATCGTCACTGGTTTTTGACCAGTTAGCAATTTCGATTTATCTCGAAGAAGGTTGTCAAAACCAATCCGTCAAAACGTTTAATAATGTTTGAGAAAATATTTAGTAACCCAATTAACTTTTAATTAAGCAGTATACTTAATAATTAAACTAGTATTAAAATATCAGGTTAAAGCGTTTACTAAGAAACAAGAGCGTAGTGAAAATATAGGATAACTAAAATATATTTTCAATCATCGCGATATCTAAACTGTTAGTGATGCCTTCTGAGAGCATTTAAATTAATGTTAGTATCTTTCCTTTTATATTATTGGTAACAGTGGTTATCAAATGTTTCTCTGTTTGTCGCAGACTGATAAAAACTTATATTTAGGGAGACGCTGGCAAAAACAAACATAAAAAAAAACCAAAGACTTCTATTATTTTTCATTTTGTTGTGTTTTTTGGAAGTCTTTCACGTTTTTATTTCTCGCTTTCTAGTGCGTCAGTTTGTAATTTATGTAAGTAACAATAGCCTAATGTCAACTGCTCATCACCTATTACAAAATGTTGCTTTTCCCGATGCAGGGACGTTGATCGTTGAGGAGTTCTCTTGGTACCTACTTCACTATCAGCTCCACTTTGCCCTATACATTATGACTTTGTGACGAGCATAAATTGCTTGGCAACCCTATTAAAGTAATCGAATCGCAACCCGTGAAATAATTATTATTGAGTAGTTCCGGTGGCCATTTGTGGTCTTCATCATCAGTTCCAGCTTCACCGAATGGTGCTTTCCGAGAACAACTAAACGAGTTAATAAAAAATACCCAAATTGCTATAAGTGTGGCTATAATATTTGAAGACTTCCCTCGATTTCTCCAGGATTCCATCATCACATCCTGACCTGATGACAACTGGACCATCTAGGAAGTATACCCTTTCAAATAAAAAATGATTCTGCAAATCTATCTTTTATGTGTATGACGGAGTTATGCCCGAACATATATTAAAAAAATATAATTATATAAACATCAGAATTGAAAACCTCCTCCTTTAAGAAGTTGGTTAAAAATTTATTTATTTTATTAGGTTTACCAACAATTGATTACACTGATACAAACAAACAAAACATTCAAAAAATAAAAATAATAACAGTGTATCAGTTACAGGTAAAATTGAATACTCTTTGACATTATAACATTAGTAAAATTATAAAAATTAAGTAACAAATCAAAAAATTAAAAATGGTTAAAATAATAGGTAAACACCACATGCATAAAACAATGAATCGGTGAAATAAGCTAACTTACTTAGTAATAAGCGCTAACACAGAAAATAATTGGTAAAATAGGTAAAATTGAATACTCTTTGACATTATAACATTAGTAAAATTACAAAAATTAAGTAACAAATCAAAAAATTAAAAATGGTTAAAATAATAACATAAAATAAATTCATAATAAATGCAAATAGGATTCATTAAAAAAAAAAATTGACAGGTTGCTTGAATTAAATTGACAGATTGCTTGAATTAAATTAACAACATAATATTATGTATAATATAAAAGATATACTTAATGGATAAATTTAAAACAGTTTTATGTTATAACAGTGATATGATTCTGATAATTCTTAAACTTGAATAGGATTAAGGGTTGCTTAGTAAACGATTAAGGATGGCTTTCTGTTTGGCAAGAGAGTCAAAGTGGAGATCTATAACGTCACTGTAGCTATTTACTGCCTTACACATTCTTGCAAAAGGCGAATTGGCTCCCAAAACAGTTCTTCTAAAAGGTGGACAAAGGGGCGTGATGGCACTACGCGGGATTCTAGAGGGGGCATGTTTATTTTATTCTTAATGATTTTATATGGAAACATTACATCAATTATGTGTCTACGTTTTTCCAGAGAAGCCATGTTAAAATGCTCGAGTCTTTTATTATAAGAACGTATTTTTTGGCGACACCATTGGAAAATGCGAGGTGCCAAGCGAAGCGTTTCTGGACACGTTCAAGTCGCAATGAATGAGTTGCGTAGTGAGGACGCGAAACTACACTATTATATTCCAGGATGCTGCGAATGAGACTGTTATAAAGTAGTATTTTTGTTCTATTGTGACGAAAGGTTTTGCAATTTTTAGGACGAACCCTAACATTTTCGAAGCTCTTTTTATAATACCATCGAGATGTGGCGTGAAAGTTAACTTCTTGTCAAACAGTACACCAAGGTCCTTTATTGTTTCCACTTCCTTAACTTTTTCACCGGATATATGATAATTGCTGCCTATTGGGATGTTCCTTGTAAAGGTCATGGCCCATATATGACCCGGTTGGTAAAAGTTGCCGTACAAAAACCAAATCAGTTTTAAATTATAGCCCTCTATCCCACTTTTTATTTTATATAAAAAAAATATTGAAAATCACTGGGAGAACCCGTAAAAAAAATAGAAAAGTTTTGATATAACATTTTTGAATGTACTAAAACCGCATTTTTTACTTTATTGTAGTTGACTTACAGTCAAATAAATATCGTAACACTTGCAGTTATAGATAGTGCCATCCACGAAGATGCCCCACTCTGCTCCGCTCCGTACTAAAGTACAGCAATCGCGGAGAGGGGCGCGTCTTAGTGGATGGCACGGCTGTAGAATAGTATTGTTCGCGCAGTATTCACCAGTTATGATCCAGCCCGTCCCATCTTGCTGTCCGGGCCCTAGCGGTGCCCTAAGCCGAAGTTTTTACCCCACAGGGCCCCTTAGCGAGAAGTCGCCTAGTTTATAATTATAATACTAATTGGCTGGCTGGAGGCTTTAAGTTAGCTTAAGGCAGCCACAGGATAGCCCGGTTAAGTAGTCACGACCTCAGAGGTAAACAAAGAGATGCCATTTCTAAAAAAAAAGCGCAGTTTTCACTTCGGCCCTCGCAGTCCTCCGACTGGGCTGGTTATAGGCTATGTCACATTAAATTAATGGCGCCCTCTAGAGGACATAAAGTCAGGAACTAAAAAACTCTGCTTGGCCTTGGCTTCTCAGGACTGTATTTATATTGGACCTGGCTTTCGGGACGCGATACCATCTATTGAAGAACGTGGCTATAATCCGCAAATGCCACCATCTAGAGTCAGAAGCTGATGCAAACAAGTCCAGACTTATTACGATGACTCGATGGGTGGTCGAGACAATAAATGGGAGATTTAAAAAAGATTTTAAAATCTTTCGACACGTATATTTTAATGTAGCGTTGCCAAATATGATGTCAGATTTTAGGATAACTGCAGCAATTATTAACGCTACTCGGCGCCCATACGAGGACAGCTTATACGGCCAGCAATTTATAAATATTATCAATGAAAACATAAATCAAGAAAATAACCTGGCACAATATGTGGAACAAAACCGCCTAAATAGGCAAAGAGTAGCTTTCATTCCCATTCATGGAAATGATGTAACATTTGATGATTTTCCACAACTGAACTATGAAGATTTGATCCTGTTTACGTTGGGCACTTATCATTTGAGAATATGCCATGAGCATATGCGACCAAATGGTCTGTACATTTTCGACATTTTTCGACACCGAGTGTTGGTTGACCACAAAGTTTTGATTAGAGGGAGAATCCAATCACGCCATGTCAGAAGCAAACAATATTATTGTTATATTTTAGTAAATCCAACGGGACATGATGGACATGGACGAGAGGGTATCGAGGGGTACTACTGCTCGTGCATTCAAGGCCGCCGCACCATCGGGAGCTGCGCGCACATAGCAAGCATTGTCTACTTTTTATCTTGGGCTACACATCAAGACAATATAGATGCACTAGCGGCCTTTTTGGACTATGTGACCATACCTTTAGATTTCGATCATGTGGAATAGTTTTATTGTCTTATCACTAATTCCCTTCATTTACAAGCTTAGATTGTAAAACTCATTATTATTATTTTATCTAAGGTTAAGTAGTTAATGTAAGGGTATGGTCACATAGTCTAAAAAAGCTGCAGGTTCATCTTTATTGTCTTGATGTCTAAGGATGTGTTAGGGTAAAATTGTTCTCTAGGTGAACTATCAACTCTGTAAACAGAACCCTATGTCACTTCTTTACGCCGTGGGTATGGTTTTTATACTTCACTTTGTACATCAGTACTTCACTTTGTACTTTGTACTTCATTATTACCCTACAACACATATTATGCATTCACATAAAAATAATTATTTTTTTCTTTTTTTACCATGATGTACAATCCCCACAGTAATGCGACACAGACCATTGCAAACTATACATATTTCTCTGTACATCCAGCCCTTTTTCATTTCTGTACGCCGTGGGTATAGTTTTCATACTTTGATGGGCCATGACCTTTAACATGATAGCATTTTTTGGAATTCAGTTCCATTCCGTTACTGTTACACCATAGAACGAGACGATTGAGGTCACTTTGTAGTAATAATGAGTCTTCCTCGGTCTTAATGTTTCTCAAAAACTTTAAATCGTCAGCGTACATAAAAAAATCGGAGTACAGAAAACACCTTGGAATATCATTTATAAAATAAATAAACAAAACTGGTCCCAAGTGTGAACCCTGGGGAACACCGGAAGAAATGCATTGCAGGGCTGATTGATACCCATTTACGACAACAAAGAAAAATCTATCCGTTAAATACGAACTGAGCCACTCCAACAAAGACCCAGAGATGCCGTAGGCGCGCAACTTGGTAAGTAAAATTTTGTGAGATACCTTGTCAAACGCTTTGCTGAAGTCCGTATAAATAACGTCAGCTTGATGGCCTGCATCGATAGCCTTAGTGAGAAGTTCTGTGAAAGGTACCAGATTTGTACTAGTAGAACGGGTCCTAACAAATCCGTGCTGATGGTCGCTTAAATACATCATTAAATGATCCTGAATATCAGCGACTCGAAAACTTTGGCGAAAGATGATAAAATTGAAATAAGGCCTGTAATTGGTTACAACGTCATTATCATCCGATTTGTGAACCGGAACAACTAAATGAACTACTTACATAAATGCTACTAAGGGAGGATATATTAATTATTGTTATTCTTGGGGTATCTATATAATATAGTACAACCCACATTTCAGATTTATAATCTACGCTTGCAATTCCCAATGGTCTCTATTAACTGCCTCTCTGCAAAATTGACAATTATTAATATTTAACCATAACCAAGCCTTCGATGTGACACGTTGTGATATATATCCCGCTTCCCTCGCAGTCGGCAGGGGCATATCAACAGAGTTATCAGTGATTAGGTCAGTTCTGTGTGAGTTAAGCCTACTGCGGGCTATTTCCGTCTGCACACTGTTGTACCGCTCTGCGATATAAAAGGATCGCCAAGGAAAGTTGGATATGTCTATAATCACATTTAACACTTGTTTTTTGTCGTCAAATTGATTTAATAAGTTTTCGTTTAGTTAAGTTAGTAAATAAGAGAAAGAAAAAAGACAATTTTATATTTCATTGAGTTGTCGAAATAAAGTGATGAACAAATTAAATGTTAACCCTGCAATGAACATATTTCAGAAGTATTTTAATTACATAACATAAAGCAGCTTTTAAAAATGTAAACTGTATTTCAACCACATTTTACCACGTTTATTTTATTTACATTTTCGACATTCACGCTTCAGTTACAATCACAAAGACTTCAGCGTCAATGAGTATTGTTGATGACGTAGTTACGGGAAATACGATAAATAATTATTGTAAAAGGATTCAATTGAATTCAAATTGAATAGGTTCCAAATAAGGCGGTACTCTGAGCAAAACGCCATACGCTTTTTGTGTATTTTTTAGACTTTTTAGGAGCTATCTATCTAAAAAGAAATATCAAATAATAAAAATACATTTTTCTATGCATTTTTTTTATGGATTTGTTTCATTAATCTCCTTCCAACGAAACCATAAAAATGAGAAATAATTATTAAGTAACATGCTTCCTCATAAAGTAGGTATA
This sequence comes from Lithophane semibrunnea, assembly GCA_947363905.1. Taxonomy (NCBI): domain Eukaryota; kingdom Metazoa; phylum Arthropoda; class Insecta; order Lepidoptera; family Noctuidae; genus Lithophane; species Lithophane semibrunnea. The sequence goes on along the minus strand of OX376186.1, from coordinate 864,569 downwards.
CATTATTTAATTTTGCTACTGACACTAATGGTTAGTAGACATCCAGGTGATTATCTGAATTGTGCCTGTCGATAGGCTTACATTTATTTGAAAAACCTGTTTTTAATAAATAACATTTTGTAACAATTTTTTTTTTAATATACCATTTGATTTTATAAAAAAAAAATTCTACTATCTGAGCGTATTCACTACTGTAACTCACCGGGATTCCGTCTGCAAGTACAAAGAGGGAACGAATTTATTTTGCCGCCGCCTTAAAAGCCACAGAAACAAGTATAATAAATGTAACCAAACAGTGTTTTGTTACGATTTATTTACTAGAAATTTCTTTATCAGTTTATAGTTTACAGCAGTTAAAACATTCAATTGGTTCTCTAGAAAATATTTATTACCTATTTTGCAAAAATCCCTTATTCCTTAATGGTGCAATTTAATAAGTACCAACGCGTAAACAGCTTGTTTAAATTTTTTTCAGAATTCTGAATCCAATACGACATTATTTGGAAAAGCAGGTTTATATGAAACCTATTATTTAAACTTGAAAATATTTAAATGCAGAAGGGTAAACATCATTATCTTGTTAAATAACCGGATGTAGAATAAAAAAGTTTAGCTATGTTTAAAAGTCTTCATTTGGTCTTAAATTCAAACTTTGTTAATATGAAGATCAAATAAAAATAATAATGATGCAGTGAGGAAGCCATACTCTCATCTTAATACTCAAAACACGCTGCATTTATGAATGGGCTTTGGCGCGTGAACGTAGTTGAAAAAAGCCAAGAGCTGAGAAAAAGAACACATCTGATAATAATAATGCTCGCTACCTGTTTCTTGAAACTGTCAATCCCTAACTTACGCGTCTTTCCCTACAAAACAGTAACAGTGATGCAACGCTTTCATTCCACTATCGCCTGATTTACGAGGCAATCGTCCGTGTTACTATTACCGTACCCTACCGCGCCGGTAATTACTCTTTACCGAAGCGAAAACAAGACGCGATCGTGCCGACCGGGTGCCAAGTGGGAGCCAAGCGTTGCCAAGCTGCTAACCGATTATTTGGTAAACTGGCAGTGTTGACAATCTACCGGTTGTTTTGTTGTCTTGCTAATTATACTTCCTCTTTTGATTCATGGAGTTACAGTCCTCATAGAACTAGCTGCTACTGGAAGAAAGCTATTTGTGTCCTGTCCGCCCATTCTTTTCATCTTAGCACTATCGGATGTACAGTCACGGACTTTAATTGATGAGCCACCTGGTACTGTTCACATTTTAGCCGTGTAATGCAAATCGGGTTTATTCGGTTCCCGACACGCAAAGTCATATGTCTTCGTATTAGAAGAAGAAAATTATATTTAATATCTTTACCGGTTGGCTAACCTGAGAGCAGAACTACAAACTTGACAGCGGTGACTACTCAAAGTCAACCAATTGCAGGTCTAGCAACAGTAACCTAGCAACGATAAATAATTGTTGCTAGGTTACTGCTGCATAGTAACGTTAGCGTACGGAGAAATTCTCTGACATATTTCAACTGTCATTGTCTTCAGTTAAGTTTTCAGAATTTTTGAGTTAATGAGCTATGATTCAAAGGAGGTCAGTATCAAATAGATTGGATAAACTTAATGCAACATTGTATTTATTTTTATCATTGAGAACTTATTAGTCAACCTCTATGGATATTTCCGATTAAAAGTAATTTATTTGTCATCTTGATATTTCAACTGTCACTGTCTTCAGTTATGTTTTCATAATTATCGAGTTAATGAGCTATGATTCAAAGGAGGTCGGTATCAAATAGATTGGATAAACTTAATGCAACATTGTATTTATTTTTATCATTGAGAACTTATTAGTCAACCTCTATGGATATTTCCGATTAAAAGTAATTTATTTGTCATCTTGTTTACGAGCTTGCGATTTGAGTTCGTGTTTAATCGTGTAATCTCGTGAATGTATGAAAGTAAACAAGATGACAAATAAATTACTTTTAATCAGAAGTATCCATAGAGGTTAACTAATAAAGTCAACCTGTATGGATATTTCCGATTAATAGTAATTTATTTGTCATCTTGTTTACGAGGGTGCGATTTGAGTTCGTGTTTAATCGTGTAATCTCGTGAATGTATGAAACTGCAAAATTGAAAAGTTTGAAGGTGGCTCATCAATTAAAGTCCGTGACTGTACGTCTTTCAATAACTTTACCTACTAGAAACGGCGTGCTAGAAGCTGAGTATACTTCAGCTCATACCCATGATACCGGTAGGTATCTCGTTTGCTGGGGCCAATCAACTATTAGTAGTCACTTACCCAAAATGATAATTCTGCATGCCACTCTGAAAATTAACTTGGTAACACTAAATAAAGACTAAAACCTCATAGTGAGTGTAAGTTAAGGTTTTGTTATCCGCAAGATCTTCAGCAATGAGCTCAAAGCTTCCGGCGCATTACGTTGTATGTTTATTTCGGGACGACTACAAAGGGTGCGACGAAAATGTCTGTTTTTCGTTTACAAAAACATAAACTTTCTACAATATTGCAATTATGCGGGCGCGGGAGTCGTTTAGGCAAATAATACAGTTGATAAGAGTTTAGTTACCGACATGTAAATTGAGTAGGCCTTTAAGTAATTTTACGATAATCATCATATCTAGTAGAGCAGTGGTGGTCAGTAGAGCAGTGCAGAGCTGACAATCTTAAAGTCATAGACAAAATCAAACTAGCTACTAATTTAATTATACCTATAATGTATTATATAATTAAAAAGAGTAACGGTGCGGTGGAGTTTCTTGCCCATTCTTTTTCATACAAAAACGACATTTTGGAAGGTGCGACTAAAATCGGTTCTATTATTATGTAAATTGTTGACGTTTAAAAGTGCCTTTTAAGTGCCTAATTGAAATAAATGATTTGACTACGATTTTGAGTGCCGGCCGCGACTTACGATTTGTAAGTCGCAGGTTCGAACCCAGACATACACTTTCCTTTTTGATGAATTGTTGACCAGAATGGCCAAATTAAAATCGACGGTATCTACGACTCTGAAGACGAGAAGAAACTGTATACGACCATTGATTTTGATTCCGATGGCTATAGGTGTCCCAATTGTCGCTTCACTCGTTTTGAGTGAAAGAAAACATCGTAAGGAAACCGACATGTCCTAGAACCAAAAATTTGAAGATACCTATGTGACATCCACCAACCCGCACTGGGCCCGTGCGGCGGATTACGGCACTCTCCCTCTCACAGAGAGGAGGCACGTGTCCCAGCAGTGGGAACAATATGGGCTGATTATGCTAATATATATAATTATCTGCTGCAGTCATCCACCACTAGACAGGCATAGCGCCTCCATCGGTCCTGAGTTTGGCCACATCATCTTAAATTATAATTTAGATAGGTTTAAACAAATATAACATCATCAGTTCGCATTTAGAGCTGTTGTTTGCTCGAAAGTTGGATATCATCATCATCATTAGCAGCCTTATACTACCCACTGGTGAGTAAAGGCCTCCTCCCTTTTGAAAGTTACTGATAATGATTGCGATAAAGTGAAGAGTAGTTTTAATTGAGCAGCTAAAGTGACACTTAAAATAAAACAAAAACAACTGTAGGCCGAGGTTATACAAGATTGTCGCCGTCTTAAAAAAAATGGTAAAAACAAGCCACTCATGACTTTGTAATGTGCCCAACGCTTTACAAGTCAATGTTGATACCAGTCCAGAGAGTCCCGCAGGACAGGCCAGTATGTCGCATGCGGCTCAAGGGGAAGAGAGGTCGCTCTTTGCATATTGGGTATAACCGGACATAGGTTCTGGATCTGGATCTTCTAAATGTTTTCTCAGGGAGTCTTCAATTGCTCTTGACTCGTCGCTGGCAAACGGCTAGGGTAGTAATGGCACCGGTGCTGCTTTATAGCAACCAAGCAAGCAATATATATTAATATAGATGATGTGATTTCCTAGAGAACGTTTAGATTACTTTAGATAAACTTTCAACAATGCGTTTCATCAACATAAACGCAGATATCATAGAAACTTCAACTCTTACGACGATCAAAAACGAGAATCAAAATAAAACTGTCCGAAAAGTCCGCTGTCTAAATGTTTACATTGAAAAATATTCACATTTATCCCAGTTTGTGACGTCGTAGGCTCGCTAGCTCTCGCCTTGACCTGACATTTGATATTTAAATAGCAACTGAACAGAATGGCGCAGCGGCTCCCCGTCGCCATTATCGTGTAGGCTCCAACATAAAGCTCACGGAGGCAGCAGGGGACGCTTCCTGTGCAGGGAAATGAAAATGTCGAATAGTCGCTATTAAGATTTAAATATGTTACGTACTTACAGAGTGGTGTTATGACAGACGAATTCGACTCCTGGATAAACTAGAATGTTTATACAAGTAAAAAAACATATGTATGCGTTCTCCAAAATCGAACTCGTGTCTACGTGGAGTTTTTTGCCCGTTCTTCTCCATAGGAACCTACTACGCTTTGGAATGGGCAACTAGCTTCATTTTTTTGACTGACCGATCCCTTGCCAACCTGTAATTGGTTTATTTGATATAAATGCTTTTTTTTTAGTTTGAGTTTGTCTACTTGCTTCTATTTTACTTAGCTTTGGAGTTCGCCCTGAAGAATCAAAGAGAAAAACTGTGGACTATCCGCCACTACCTATCTCTTCAGGAAAACAAACAGGGATGATCCAGTTGAATCCAATTCTTAACAAATATAAACAGCTCAGACTAACTTTATTATCCTCGATGCTACACTGGAACTCGGTGGAAGTTTGCACCACAATGCGCCGGAAGTGGCCGCCGCCGGTCTACTTGCGTCCGAGCCTCACAAACTCACAAATACTTCGGACATAATATTGAACTATAGACAGATAGATAGATAGATAGATAGAATACTCTTTATTATGTACACCATAAAAATTACAGACACAAATTAGAAATTTTACATAGGGTGACACAATGGGAGGTCTTATCGCTAAAAGCGATCTTTTACAGACAACCTTTGGATGGATTAAAGTAAGAAGGAGAGACAATACTGCAGGTAGTCAGTGGTGTACCGTTTACATATACAATAAATACATACACACATAAAGCATTATCTTATCTATATAAAAATATATATAATATATAGGTACATAGTTAGATATATATATATAACAATAAACATGAAACAAGAGCAAGGAACTATTTATGATGACGTTTAAGGAGAGAGGAAGTGTTTTTTCACCAGAATTTTAAAAGTGGACAAAGATTGAGCACGCCTTATCGACACGGGCAAGGCATTCCATAACCGTACTGCTTGGACAGTAAAAGATTTGTCATAAAAACTGGTGGAATGCATCATCTCTAGTCTCAAGTTTTCCGATGACCTCAGGTATCTATTATGTGTGTCATGAAGGAACTTGAAACGTTCTTTGAGATAAGAGGGGGTTGTAGGATTGAACAGAATACTGTAAAGTTGAAATAAGATATGGGCATTCCGGCGAAGACGTATGGGAAGCCACTTGAGTTTTGTACGAAAATCAGAAATGTGATCATATTTGCGCAAGCCAAATATAAATCTTATGCAAAAGTTTTGAAGTCGCTCAAATTTATCTAGTTGTGCCTCAGTGAGATCGAGATTACTGACATCAGCGTGGTCAAGGATAGGAAGTAAAAGGGATTGTGCAAGCGGAGTTTTTGTGGCAGCAGGAAGAAAGTTCCGCAATCGTCTCAGAGACTTACCAGATGCAAACATTTTGCGACTTACTTCCTGTAGCTGGGGACCCGAAGCATGCTAAGCAGGATATCAAAATCCACAAGCATGTTAAATGCGTGACTAAAATCTAGTAAGCAAAGAACCGTCAGATTTCCTCCTTCCATGCCCAACCGTATGTCATCGGTGACGTTAACTAAGGCAGTAGCTGTGCTGTGACCAGGACGAAAACCGGATTGGAAAGGATTCAGCAGGCTATTCTTACAAAGAAATGCACTAAGCTGATTGTGGACAAGGCTTTATAGGACTTTGGAAAGGAAAGGCAAGATAGAGATAGGACGGTATTTGGAAAAGAAAGTGGGGTTAGATTTTTTGGGTAAAGGAGTAATTTTGGCCTCTTTCCACATCGATGGAAAAACACCATAGGTTATTGAGTAGTTTAGGATATAGCATAGGATAGGAAGGATTTCGTCGAGGACAGGGAGTATCGTACGTACGAGTACGTTCTAGATCTGACGAGGACAGTTCTAGAACTGACAGAATTAAAGGAAATTATGCGCCATGACCTTATGAAACGGCAATGACTACTGGAAGGAATAAAATTTTCCCCAATATTATGTACCTACCACTGTTTTGTAATGATGATTTATTGAATTAGAAAGAAATGTAAAAAAATATTTTAATCATAATAGGTACTTTAAATTCTTTCTTTTTTGCTGAGAACCCATATGAATAAATTTTGAAGATCCGCAACTAAATTGTCTCTAAATAAAATATAACATAACGTAGGTACGGTACATACATAACCAAATCTAGAAATAGGGACGAGAATTCTTGGCATTCTTAAAGTTATACAGTCAGTTGTTTTGGAGCCTACTTTGGAAAAGTCGGTCAAGTTTAATAATGTTGAATGTTAAGGTGCGACTCGGGCCCAAGGCGGGTGTTTCCGGGCCCACGGTGTATTGTGAAATATACTATATATACTTAGCTAGTGCTTACGTTAGTTAGGTGAAAGGTGCGCCCAGATGATACACAAAACGATAGGGACTGAAGTATTACTGAAGATATGAACGAAGGAATAAGCATTGACTAAATACTCACAAGTCCGTTTTGACGTTTCGTTCTCGTACATATAATAAAACCTTAACGTTTTAGGTTAAGGTTTTATTATATGTACGAGAACGAAACGTCAAAACGGACTTGTGAGTATTTAGTCAATGCTTGAGAATCAGTTTTAAGCGATGTAGATAAGTCTTTGATTACAAACTCTCTAAGTATGTTCAATCGATATGTCTGGAGAATCAGTTTACAAGAAACCAATTTTTTTTTCATCGCTACACAATGCATTTTTATAGCTGTCAAAAGGGACTTCTTAGATTGTCGCGAGTGTAATAAGGAAATAGGTTACCTAATAAGTATAACTGTTGACTCATTACAAATATTTTTAGTTTCTGTTAAAAAAATAGCTTAGTAACTCCTAGTTTATAGATTATAAATGGACCAGTCATAATTAAAATCGATTATTTTTGTTCCTCCTCTTATCATGATCCAACAATTTATACGACTTAGGTAGTTGTAACAGTAAATGTCCTCCTGAAACAACATAATTATTTCTCATATTTTCGATGAAATAATTAGATTGCTATACCGTATTTTTTGTTCGAATTCAAATAAGTACTACATTTTGTTTTCCGAGTTCTTGTGCCATAACTTCACGTATTGCAGTGCTCATATTTGCACGTACTCCAACTAAATTACCTTTCATTTCGGTACAAATATACACAAATAAAACGTCCCTACAACAGTCCCGTCCCACCTAAACGGTTTCTATAGACCACTCCTTATCTGCTCTCGTTCTAAGCACATTATACTCATTTCCGAATCGCCACGGTTCTTGTGTGTCGTCGACCGCAAAACCTTACCTTGCTGGTAAAACGTTTGCACTTCTTGACCATCTTATCCTTACAGCAATATGGTTTGGAATAGCTTGTTGCAAATGTCAACCAAACAAATATAATTTGCACCTACAAAAGTTTATATTGAAGTAGCAATAAGGATAAGTATTGCGTGTGTTAAGTGAGGTCTGTCGCAGAAGAAGGGATCTCGACATTTGGTCGTTTGAAGGTAATAACTGCTTTAGTGTTAGAAAGTATGTTTTATGTATGTATTACTCACTTATTTCTGGGGTCATCAAATTTACTCGTAGTTATGTAACGGGAAGAGTATAACCGCAGACGTTCGTTGGTTATAATTATGCATCGTCGATTGAGTTCAAGAGTTCCTCTTGCTGTTGTGAGAGTGCTTACTTGTGACATTCTTCCTTCATAAGTAGGTCAGCATCTTAACTGATGGATTCTAGCTCTGCAGTCAATAATCGATTAGCTTCTCTATACTATTCGTATCGACATTGTTGCTGTCAAGTCAAGTCACATACAATATCAGCCTTCTATTTATTATGTTAATGTATTTGGTACTTGTTTCTACAAATGTTTATCTAATAATGGTCACTATTATTTCTATCAATCTTCGTGATTTAGAGCCATTTCCAATGTTCTCATTTTTCATTTTTGACTACTTGCATTTGCAAACATACATCAATATGAGAAATATATTCCAATGTGAGTCTACAGTTTATAGTTGGTTAGAGACAAAAGGATTGGCTCAGAAGTTCCCGTGATATAAGTTGAGAAGTGCTCGCCATTGATCCCTTCGAGCTTGTTGAGTTACTGGAAAAGTTGTGAGTAGGCTCTATTTTGGTATATCATACACTTTTAGTTCGAGTCTTGGGATGTCCACTCTTTATATATTTCATAGAATTAGAGCTGATTTATGTAAGGAGTTTCTTTTCAAATAGTTTGGTCGTTACTTAGTTAAGTACATTATTATTGATTCAGTATTCCTTGTAACAGGAATAACATTTGGTTTGAAATCTTTTGGAGAACTACCTGACCAATGTTAACAAACCAATACATGGCGCTTTTGTTTTGCGATATTGATAACCGATGAAGTCCAATCAACGCCCCACTAATTAATCAAACGCATATAGAAACCACAAATGAAACAAGTAAATATGAAGCGGTATATATAGGCTTTACCTAATATATAGGCTTTACCTAATATATAGGCTTTACCTAATATATAGGCTTTACCTATCCTAACTAATATTATTAATGCGAAAGTGAGTTTGTTTGTTTATTTGTTTGTTACGCTTTCACGCTAAAACGACTGAACGGATTTGGATGAAATTTGGCACAGGGGTAGACCATGACCTGGAATAGGACATAGGATACTTGTTATCCCGATATTCCCTAAAGTAGATAGAAAATAAACAAACTGGCAAAATAAATAAATTACTAAATGATAAAATCAAAAGTAAAAAGGGCAAAATTTTACATTCAGGACCATAGAGGACCCTCGACTTGAGTATGAAACCTACACAATTGAACCTAGCCAAACAGCCCCAAGCTCAGATGCCTTCAGAAAGTATGTAAATTATCAAATTACCTCGCACAGTGTTCAGGGGTGGCGCGCGCTAAAAATAACCTATATCTAGGCTTACACAGTCGGAGCCTTTTGTTTCCGCGAGTATATTATGTCGGCTTTGTCACCCCTACAGAATGCTGGGCCCAGACTGAATTTTATGGAAAGTTCTACACAGATCATTCAGGATACCAAAATAACGTCTAAGCAATTGAAAGATTTCTTCGAAACAATGAAGATCATCCAGATGGGTTCAGCAGCCGCCGCTGATAAGCATCATTCCTCAGTGGGAACATTACGAGAACGGAACCGTTCTTCGAATAACTTCCATCAAATATTCAGGCAATAATCAAAATTTGATTAACGAAACCTTTCAATTCGTTCATTAATTAATTAACTGAGAGCGGAAGTGATTTTCTTAGAATCGAGTCAAACATTCAACGTGGTATCCAAATGTAAGGGTTGTAATATTACAAAAGTTTGAACCGAGGATCGTAAAAACTTGAAAACAGAGGTAACGTCGTATATTTTCATTTCAACTTGGTAAGTTCGCAAGTTCATGAGTAGGCACCTAAAATTAAGTGTAAAAGTTAATCATAAACTTTTTACGTACAGTTTTATGAAGCAGAAGATTTTTAATTTCATTTAAAACCTTTTCAGAAACCTCAATACCGCTTAACCTTACCTTAATCTTCTTGCTGTAATACTCTCCACATTTCATCCTTGTTTCCTAAAATCAACTAGGCTTATGCAAGTATTAAAGCAAGAAATAACATAATAATATTTGAAGCACCATAAAGGTAACAAACGCCAAACTCAGGACAATCCTCCATTACTGCGAGTTTTCCATTAGTTATCAATAAACGTCGTCCGTCTGCCACTGATGTATGTCTCGTCGTTTGCCGTAACTCAGAAGAAAGCGCAAAGTAATGTTTTGTTACATATTGAATGCGTCACTTGAGTTATTTATAGTTATCAAACAACTGAGCGATAAATAAAGTATCATGTTACTTACTGGTAGGGCAACAACCAATTTATAGTAGTATAATCAGCCTAAAATGTTCCCACCGCTGGGACACAGGCCTCTGTGAGAGGGAGGGGGCCGTAATCCACCACTCGGGCCCAGTGTGGGTTGGTGGCTGTCACACATGCCTTCGAATTTTTGGTTCTAGGACATGCCGATTTCCTCACGATGTTTTCCTTCCCCGTTTTGGGAGCAGTGGTGATAAAATAATTTACACAGTAAAGTGCCTGCCAGATTTCGAACTTACGACCTACAACTCGTTATTCGCGGCCGTTACCTTTCGGCCACCACTGTTCCAAAACCAATTTATTCTCAGTTAAATTAGTTCTAAATCGTCAGTTACCTACAACATTCCGAAATGACTTACAGATGCAGTCTGAGTAGAAATCTTTTCCATCCGAGCAAGTTAAGTTAATCTGTTGAGGTTGATCCAGTGAAATCCAATTCGTGGCCCACTCCGGGACACCACGGGCCAGCGTCTTCCTGAGTTATATTGCCGAAGACCACTTCCCTCAAATTCGTAATGAAATTGGACGTGGTCAATTAGGTAGCGTAAGCAGCTCCGTCTATTAGATCGAATCTAATAACACTGGCGCCAGAGCTAATACTATCTTGCTGAAATAGGTAGGTTAGCTGAATTTGTGAGCTTAGTAATTTTGAAAGCGGATTTTTAAACTGAAAGTTTTTGGAAAAATCTTGTAAGTGGCACATTATCCTTTCTCATAAAAACTATTTTTTTATATACCAAATACGGATTTTGTAGCGAAACTGGGCCATACAACTCGTTAATGTTTAATATTATTATAGAAGAAGAATCTTAACCGCTTCTCAGGTTGACTTTGAAGTGCCGTGTTTGACTGATGCGATGAACGCCTGTAAAGTGGCTTGTCCGGATACGGAGCAGCCCGAGAACCCGTTCTCCCAGAGACAGTGGGATGAGCCGCTCTGCAGGTTGGTACGGAATAACCTCATTAATACGTCCACCAATACTGCTGGCTCTTGTCGTCGCCGGGGTGCCAGCTGTTTTAGAACCCAATGGCTTGGTACGCGACGATGGGAAGAGACAGAGATAATGCCTTGGAAGTTGGGTAGGCCTTTTGTGTGGGATGCAACCTGTGTCGACACCCTCGCGCCATCCCACCTTCCTAGCACGGCGGGCTGCGCTAGGGCGGCTGCTGCAGGTGCAGAAAACCTCAAACGGCGCAAATATAACAATAAGGTTGTTATATTTGCGCCGTTTGAGGTTTTCTTGGTAGCTATATTTTTGAAACGAGGTCCGAGTGCTCATCGAGTATTTTGGGACATCGCCAAGCGGTTGGTCGACTCTTCACGTGAGCAGAGGGCTGGTCAATTTCTAGGTCAAAGAATCAAAGCCAGCCTTTTGGGCACTTTTCCCACTGACAGCGATGCGAAAGAATTTTTTGACGCCCTATGAGCCCTTCCTTTGTATAATAATTTTATTTCGCTTTGTATATAATTTTAGTATTAGATTGTATAAAAAAAATTAAGATTTGTCAAGAAATTGTTAATAAACGATCTCAAAATTATTTTAGTAATTTTATTTTTGTGAAAGTTCAAAATGAGTCGCCAAAGGCTTTACTTGTTTATTGGGAATGAAACACCGTCTTCTTACACCCTCATGAATTTATACAGGAATCGGTAATTTAGTAACCTCTAGTTCGATCCCCAACATTATGAGATTCTCGAGTTCGATCCCCAAAATATGAGATTCTTTTTGAAACATCAAAAATGAATTTCTTAGAAAACATTACCTTTCGCCGTACTAGAACAAAATCGGACTCGATCCTAAACAACAGTGACATTGATCCGACGCATAACTTGAATAGCACAGTCACTAGTGTACCTGAGCTGTCCGACGACGAGGATGACGAACTAAAAAAGCTACGTGAACAAGTTATGAATCTTACGCTACAGCTTCAAAGTGCACATTCAGAAATAGAAACATTGTCATTAGAAAACAATGAACTCAAACAATTAAATAATAATTTGAGTAAAAAAAATAATTTATTTAAAAAAGTAACAAATACTCCAGTTAAACTAAAGCCGTCTAGCGCCAAAAAACAGAACAATAAACGAAATACAAGCAATAAGCAAGTCCAAACTGAAACACCCAATAAACAAATTCTAAACGGCACACCTAATAAACCGAATAAACAAATCCAAACCAAAACATTTGACAAAGAAATAAATTGTGAGACAACAGAAATAAAGAAAAATTATTCTAATAAAAACTCTAAGGAAAGATGCAAAATATGTATTTTGAGTACAGATAACAGTAACAAAATCCTGAACAATGCAGAAAACTCTTTCTCTCGTTCTGAAATATGCCACTACATAACACCTCATGGAAATGCAAACTTACTGCTAAAAGGATTGAAGGACAAAGTATCTAACTTTACACTAGAGGACTATTGCATTATCATGTTAGGGGAAGAAGACTTCAGAACAACAAGTAGTTATTTTGACATTATCCTATATATCAGACAAGCTCTACAGGACATCAAACATACCAATTTTATTTTATGCGCCCCAACATATAAATGCGACAATTGTACTAATTTATATAATTCCAGAGTGGAGACATTCAATAATCTACTTTTTCTGGACATATTGACGCACGAATACGCATATCTAATTGATAGCAACAAAAATCTCACATATGACAACATAGAGTACAACAGACGGACTGGCGCAATAAATAATACTGGACTACAAATAATTTTTAAGGACATAATAAATTTGATTAATGACATAAAATATAATAACCAAATGATATCGACTGACTTGAACTATAATAAAGATAATTTATTACACGGTGAACTTTTTCGTGACTAAACATCTTAATATAATGCACCAGAACATAGCAGGCTTATTGAATAAGTCAGATGCGCTCACAGTCTGTTTAAATGAACTTAAAGAGAAAAACAAACAAGTGGATGTAATATGCGTTACTGAACATTTTATGATGGAAGGCTACGAAAACCAGCTGAGCATTCCAAACTATTGCTTAGCTGCTCACTACAGTAGAAAGGAAGTTAAGAGAGGCGGATCATGTATCCTAATTAGAAATGGGCATGAATGGAACGAGCTATTAAAAATATCAAAAATGTCAATAACAGGAACTTTTGAATGCTGTGCCATTGAGCTTACAAAGTATAACACTGCCTTTGTATGTGTGTACCGAATTCCAAATATGAACAATCTCAATAATTTTTTTAATCAGTTTGAAACAGTTTTACTAGAATTATCTAAGAATTCATATAAAAATATTGTCATAGCTGGCGATTTCAATATAGACATGTTGAAAAGGAATTACCAGTCGGTGGAGTTTGAATGCATTCTACTTAGCTTCAACCTAAAACTAGCAATAAAACAACCTACTCGAATGGAAAGTCGGACATGTATCGATAATTTTGCGCATAATTATAATAAAAAATGTGAATCTGAAGTCTTAGAGTTTGCCCTTTCGGACCACACTGCCCAGCTTTTAAAATGTCCCGTGAATAAAATATGTACCATCGACAAATACTGTACTATTAGACGCGTCTACAATAAAGAAAATATAAATAAATTTAAAGATTGTATGAGCAAAATTAATTATTCTGAAATATATGAAACAGACGACCCGAACATTGCCTACTACAACTTTCATGAAGTATTTTCGCTCTTCTACAACCCCTGTTTTCCTAAAAAATTGATTAAAATAAATGTAATAAACAAGCAAAGGTGGTTATCTAAGGGAATTAAATCATGTAGTAAAAAAAACGGCAACTTCTGTGGACCTACAGATTAAATCCAAGTAAACTAAATAGAACTCGCTTTAAAAATTACTCTAAGTTATTTAGAAAAATCATCACTCTGACACAGCGTTCACAAAACAACTACAGAATTAAAATATCAGACAATAAATGTAAAACTGCTTGGCAAATAATAAATCGAGGAAAATTTAATGTACCTAAAAATTATATTTCAAAAATAAATTGCAAATGAGTTTAATAACTATTTTATCAATAAAATACAACCAATACAGACTAGTCATAAAACTACAACACCCATCGTTAATAGCAAAAACTCAATGTTTATGGCACCCTGTACACCACAACAGGCACATAAAATCATTATGGGTTTGAAAAACACTAATAGCGTGGGTTACGATGGTATCTCAACTAAAATAATCAAATCAGTAGCATCTGAAATAAGCCACCATTTGTCTCACATCATTAATCTCAGTATTATGGCTGGCAAGTTTCCTGACGCACTAAAGATGGCTATCGTTAAACCATTATTTAAGAAAGAAGACAGAGAGCTGATGGAATACTACAGGCCTATTTCTCTGATACCTATCTTCTCTAAAATATTTGAGAAATTCATTCAAAAGGAATTAAACGGTTATATAGAAAAAAATAATATACTATGTAATGAGCAAAAAGGATTTCGCGAAAATAAGACTATAAGTATGGCCATCTATGACTTTCTATACACCGTATTGACAAGAGTAGATAAAAAAACACATGTATGTGCTATCTTCTGCGATATGACTCAAGCATTTGACTATGTAAAACATGACATTTTAATTAGAAAACTTGACGCGTATGGTATTAGAGGTTGAATCTTATTTAAGCAATAGAAAGCAAATGACCGAAATCACTAGAATTAATACTAATACCAAAAAGGAAGAGATTTACTTATCAGAGGAACGTCTCACTACCTTTGGTGTTCCACAAGGAAGCGTTTTGGGAGCTCCGCTTTTTACACTATATATTAATGACTTACCTACATCAATTTCACATCCTATGACTTTGTTTGTGGATGATAGCACGGTGACAATTTCTAATAATAACAGTGACATGATCCAATATAAACTAGACATTCACAATACTCTGACATCAATAATAAAGTGGTTAAATAATAATAATTTAAAAATTAATCTAGATAAAACTAAAATCATACATTTTAGTCAACGTTCGACTGTAGAAAACTTGGACATAAATATAACGAATAAAACAATTGAAAGCGTAAATGGTACGAAATTCCTTGGACTAATGATTGATAAAAGGCTTGACTGGAAATCGCATATAGAGAACCTTTGCAAAAAAATTTGTAGTTCTGCATTTGCATTGCACTCTCTAGCTGCAGTTGTGAATGTAGACACCTTGATTGCAGCTTACCATGGCTTAGCTGCGTCTCACCTAAGATACGGCATTATATTCTGGGGAAATTCTACCGACGTTAACACGGCATTCAAGGCTCAAAAGAGATGTATTAGATCTATGTTTGGGTTAAAAACGGTTGATACATGTAAACCTTATTTTAAAAAGTACAAAATATTAACACTTCCCTGTATGTATATTCTCGAAACCGCAATGTTTGTTAAAAATAACCCCAAACTGTTCCCACGTCTAGAGGACGCCGTACCGCGTAACAGAAGAGATGCGACTATTCTTCGCATCTATCCAGCAAAAACAGCACTCATGCGCAAGAGTATCATCTGCATGGCTCCCACTATATTTAATATACTGCCCAAACGATGGAAAGAGTTAAATAGGAATGCATTCAAGCGTCAATTAAAACTGTTCCTTTTGCATAAAGCATATTACAGTGTCTCCGAATTTCTAGCCGAAAAAGTTTTTTAGTTTTTTTCTTAAATAACTTTGACATAAATCCTGTAATCTGAACATTTAACTCATAATTTTGACATAAATCCTGTAATTTTGACATTCATCTTGTAATTTGACATGAACTAGACGTTCACATTGTAATTTAGCAATCAACATTGTAAAATCGACATAAATCTGTTAATTTGGACTTGGGTTGTAATTTTGACATGTATCTTTCAAATTTGACATACATTTTTAAACTTTGACATTGTTCTTGTATTTGTGATTTATTTTTTCAATCTGAATGTTGAAATGATGATATAATAATAATTTCGAATTAACAGGTCTCTAAGTTAAAAATTTTGTATTTGCAATTCTGGGTAACTTTCTTTCTTTTTGTGAAATTTTATAATAATATAACTCATAACTTTCTTTCTTTTTGTGAAATTTTATAATGTTTTAGTTGTCAATAAAAAGAATAATAGTTTTCAATATTATAGAAATATTTGTACGCCGATACTTACGGCTAAACATGACTGGACTTAAACAATTGATTTTAATCTTGCATGCTCTTGTATGTATACCATGTTTAGACAAATAAAGAATATCTTATCTTATCTTATCTTATCTAATAGCTAAGTAATTACAAAACATCCTGAAGCTCAACTAAATAACGAGGAAGCATCAGTAACTGCACATCTGCGGAGAGATATCAGGGTGATATTTAATAAAACTTACAATTTCTAAATTGTTATTGTAATAGGCTACAATTTTACAAGTTTTTGTTTAATAAAAATAAAAGTGACATGGTGGATACAAAATTGTAAAATTGTACCTACAATTTTTGTTGTTGCTCAAAATACCATGTGGTAGCAGATGCACATGGTATATCTAAAGGAACGGTAACTAAACCAATAACAAAGTACCTACTCCGTGAAACACTAAAATTCTAAACTCAAGACTAAGAGTAAGAAATCTACCCTCGTTTATTAAGAATGTACACCAAAAACTTACATTTTATGTAAATTGTAGCTTACAACTACATATTAATGTAAATACAATATTGTCAACGAAATCTACAGGCGTTTTCTACGTAAATAGTACTATGTAAATGTTTATTAAACAGCATTTACAATTGTGATAATTGTAAGTTGCTTACTCGTTACTTTCTTACATATTTGTAAGGAAATTAACAAATATGTGACTTTTTTTTACAAAATTGTAATCACAAGTAGGTACATACTTAAAATAATTATGGCCGCTCCGAAATCGCAATATCGCAGTTCGCCCCGAAACTCTTCGGTCGCTCGGTCGCCAGTTACCTGTCGCAAAAAAATGCTGACGTTCAAAAGTGCCTTTTATGTGCCTTACTGAAAAAAAATATTGGACTTTAACTTTGGCAGCTGGTCGCTCGGTCGCCGGTCGCACGGGCGCCTGGTCGCACGGGCGCCTGGTCACACGGGCGCCTGGTCGCACGGGCTGGCAGGGGTCGCATCGCGTCGGCTACTGGATTAGCTTCCACTTCGCTGAATTTATGTTATCATGTGATAAACGTGAGCAATGCTACAGAAACCGTTAGGAAGCAAGTTATTTAGTTAGAATTAATTAAATGTTCGTTACATTTGATTTAGGTTGAGACTGTTAGGAATTGCGGGAGATGAAAGGGCAGTTCTATGAGCTTGGAGATAATTGAACTTATGCTGTAATACTAATTTATACCTACTTTAAGATCTTTTTTGTTTTTGCAACCGACTTCCGAAATTATTTTTCACTTTTTAGTTTTGTTTTAGAAGTCGGTTGTAAAAAAGTTTTATAATTGTCACTTTTTAATGGTTGACCAAGGTTTTGAGATGTTTCTCCTTTTACACCACACATAAACGTATACTAACTAATATTACAAATGCCAAAGTGAGTTTCTTTGTTACGCCTTCACGCTAATACGTCTGAACAGATTTGGATAGAATTTGGTACATAGGTAGACCAAGACCTGGAAAAGGACATAGGATACTTTACTTATCCCGATATTCTCAAGGGATCTAGATTTAAGCCGGTGAAAACGCGTGGCGCAGCTAATTAGTCCATAACTTGAAAATTGCTGAACCGATTTTGATGAAACTTGCACTGTTCCCTAAGTTGAAGTAAATGTAAGCCAAAACAAAAAAACAGAAATTTCAGTATATGTGAATATATTGCAGAGCCAATAATATTACATCATTTTATATCGTTACTATTATTTTGGATTGCGCGTTATGTTATTAATTTGAAAGCGACGCTGTACTTAGCGCGACGCATCTTTACATACCGAGACTCCTCCGTGCCTCAGAAGTTGGTCCCGGTTGTCATTCGTAGATCTTTGACAGTCATTACGGGTCGTCAGAAGCCTGAAAGTCTGGCAACCAGTCTTACCTTACGATACCCTCGTATTACCCAGTTACTGGGTTGTGGAGGTCAGATAGGCAGTCGCTCCATGTAAAATACTGGTATTCAGCGGCATCCGGTTAGACTGGAAGCCGACCCCAACATAGTTGGGAAAAGGCTCGGCAAATTGATCAATATCTAGCTTCATATCTCTAAACCAAAGGGGCTAGATAATATCTCTCCCACGCACTTCCTCACTCGAACTGTTGAAGGCGCTATCTGTTCACAGCACCTCAACTTAGTTTTAATAAAATACTTTACAAACTTTCCAGCCAGCTATGAGGGCTAAACGGAAGCCGTAACCCAATTTTAGAAATAAACCTTATTTAATGGACCGAAGAGGTTCAAAATAAACTGTGTTCTCGTGAGTCTAGAATAGGCATTCCACCCAGACAGGCAGATATTATATAAACTAATATAATATTAGAAAGAGAAAAGAGTTAGATGTTTTGTATGTTTGTTTATAATGGATTAACTTAAAAAATACTTCACTGATTTAAAAAAATCTTTCACAGAAAGCTATATTATCAGCGAGTATATTTTTCTTTTTTAATTAGGGATCTCTACTAAAAATGCTAAAACCCCAACTACGACAAAAAGTCAACTACAAAGGTATAAACAAGACATCACAAACAGACAAATTAAAAATCCGGAGTCACAGGTGTTATAAATCGAACATACTACATGTGACACCGGATTTTTAATTTTCCGGATTGTTTTATAACTCAAAATTTTATTTCTTTTTTGGTTGGCGTTTTTTAATAAAAATATTACTTCCATTTGACTGTGGCACTGTTTGGAGAGGGTATTTTCTGTTCTATTCTATATATTCACTGACAGCGTGTTAGTTAATGTTATTACTGAGTGTTATATAGGTACATCAGCGGGGCTGATGTATATAAGACTAATTGAGTAACACACTAACAATTGCAATTTCTTTCATTCAACAACAATTATTGCGTTATTTACGTTGTCGAGCAGACCAATTTGTCAAACATTAAGAAGCCTTGGATTAGGAATTTCCTTCAAAGTCCTTCGGATTGTGAAAGAAAATGTACGCAATTAGTGTGTTGACGCTTATTCAATAAACATTCGGTATTAATATTATTATAACAATCTTTACTTGATTTCAATATTATGTAAAATCTCCCCACATGGCAATGGAAATAGTGAAGATGAATATGAAAACGTTCCCTGTCGTGGCGGCATGGTAGCGGTTACATTTGAAATAACAACTTCTTTTTTTCCTGCTTTCGCGGGAAAATATCCATCTGACATACTAGACTGTTTTTCTTTCATTCAAGGTCATTCATTTTTCTCGTATGTTACATGAACATGTTCCGCAAGTAAAGAATATGTTCGCATTCTATTTTTCAATGAAAGGAGATATTTCTATGGAACGGAAAATGAGTAAAATTGTGGTGTTCAATTTGTTTAACAAAACAAACTGAACTCAACATTTTGAATTTAAATGACCGGACTTTCTGATGTTTTAGCTTTGTTGCACTTCTTGTTTGTTAATTATCAGGCTAGCGCGTGCATGCTGTCAGCTGTGTCATAATTATGGCTGGATAAACATTTTTATTTAAAAGCACAATAAATCAATCACAGTAGAGGCTTTCTGATAAACCTATAAGTAATACGGAACAAATTATTTTCGTTAGTTAAACACTTTGTAAAATCAGGAATCTGATTTTTTTAAATTAAGTTTTTGAATATTAATAATTATTTACTTTAATTGCGGCAGTTATCAAAATCTATTTTATTTCACATAAACCTACATGGGCACTTATGAAACTTCAGAAGCTAGGTGCACGGTTCCAATTTTATTGGTTGTTTCTTATGGAGAAGAGCAGGCAAGAAACTCCACGGTTACTCTTTTAAAAATACAACTTTTACAATATTTTCGAATCACAGTGTTAATAGGTATGGGAGGACAGTGTACGCCTTTCAACAAGTACCAGGTAGGTACTTCACAAAATAGAACATGTTCAACAAATCTATAGTCCGCAATAAGCTTACAACGTTCTCATATTCACAAGATAGAAAATAATCTATACATAAGATAATAAAAATTAAAACCTATTTAAACCAAATGTCATGATTGCCATTAACAAATAAAATAATCGTATTATCATAATTATAAATAAATATTAGGTAATTTCAAACATTATTAATAGTGAAATTATTTATAGTCAAACATTATTTATAGTGAAATTATTTATAGTCAAACATTATTTATAGCTTCAGAAAACGAAACCTACTTAAGACGATTTTAACGATTGACTGATTGACTGATCTAATTCATTCCCTTCGCATTTGATTAAAAAGGTTTTTCTGAAAATAGAAAATGTAAAAAATAATATTTAATTCGCTAGCTATTTATGTTTAGCTTTCAAATAAATATTAGTTGTAAAGCTCTAAAGTAATAACTTTAATCAAGATAATATTAGCAAGCCCATTCAGCTGCAGTACCTAGACTTTATAAGCTGTTATGTAGTAAAGCTTAGCGCAGACTGACGAAGTCGAGCTCCGACACAATTTCTCCGTTTCGCTAGCCTGACTTCTAGTAGCTCTTCACGACTCGGCTTAGCCGCAGTTCGTAGGCTTACGGTTGTAACTCTCCTTGTTATTGGTGTACGTTTCCGTGTTTCGACACTATCCCATTTTCATTATAGTTTTTATTGCACGTCGTATTGTATGGGATACAAAGGTGCGCCTTTTTCTTTTTCTGTTATTTTTGATCTTGTTCAATTAATTGTGAAGTACTTTTCTAAAGTTCTGTAATGTTTATTTATCAGTTCAATGTATAATGTATTTAATACAATGGAAAAGCACTATGGCACACATAGACTATCATTATGTCAATTATTTAAAATGAGTGTGTCTTTTATTTGAATTTTTTAAAATAAAATATTATGAAAGCGAGTAAATATTTTCCAAAATAGAGTACCTAACCCTGTCTAAATATGAGCAATCCTCGTGAAATTAAAAAGCAGCGCTGTCCCGGTGTTCTAACAAATGCAAAACATTGTTTAATTGAGCTGACGTTGACTGATCGCGTCATCTATCACGAGAACCAGTGAATCTGAGCGAACGCGTAAGGTGTAGGGTGCACGGCTGTATCCTCGGATATTATACACGATATTGAAAACCGAAGGTAACGCGCCGCGTGAAGCTAGCACTATAGATATTAATTACTTAGTAAACTGCACAAACACGCCGCCCAGGCTACCATACAGTAAACACACCTGTTCACAAACCTCACTACTTAGCATGCAAACAAAAGCCGCAAGCCATACCATAAAATTTTACACCGCAGTATCCGTAGCCGACGGATATCCGCCGCCCTCACATTAATGTGCACGCGCCCTACGTGCGGCCATACAATACATCAAGTAATGGATTTACAAAAAACACACAGTTTTTGAGTGGCAGGCAAAAGCTAAAGCTAATGAAAATGTAGCGCATCATGTACGTTAAACTGAAAGAGGAAATAGAAATACTTTGATGGCTTGACCTCGTCCGATGCGTTGCGAGTTCTCAAAGACTAGGTTGAATTTTGATCTGTGATTTTATTAAGTCAAAATAATATGGTAAAAGTGCAAACAATGCATTATTTTCAATATGTGAGATACTCATATCAGTCATAACTTACTTACATTGAAGGAAAATATCTTGAGTAAACTTTTACATAAAGATAGTCTGAACTCGACAGAGGTGTACAAAATCAAAGTTGTCGATGGAAACAACACACAGCTCGAGAACAACTATACAAAAGTAGTAAGTTAGTTGTTCTCTCCAACTTTGTGACTACTTTGCGTCTCACAAGTATTGTCAAAAGAGCCTCTAAAGTTGCAAGTGCACTGTAAGTTATAACTTGTCCTTAAACTCTGATAGACTGCTATTATTGCAAACTGTTGCGCTCTAAGACACACGTCTGGTCTGTCTTCTCTATAATATCTGCTACTTACTTATATAACATAATCAGCCTATAATATTCCCACTGCTGGGACACGGGCCTCCTCTTTGTGAGAGGGAGTGGACTTTAATACACCACGCGGGCCCAGTGCGGGTTGGTAGATGTCACATGTCTTCTAATTTTTGGATCTAGGACATGCCGGTTTCCTCACAATGTTTTCCTTCACCACCGTTTCGATATTTCCTTTAATAGTTTCGTCGCAGTTATCAGTGTTTTTTAGAAGTGATTTCTTATTGTGTTTTAAAAGTTCTTAGAAGATTATAGCCCAGGATCAAACCTTTCTAGCGGAATTATTATTCAGTTCAGTGATAATATGATGCCTGAGGATCACTGACCTTACTACACTTACTCAATAATCCCAACCTACTGTTACTGTGGCTCGCTATATTTATCAGACTCACTCACTCCTGTATTTAGATCAGCAATTCCCGTAATTTTTAAGAACGTTCACATTCGCGTCTCTTTCGCAATCTGTCAAAAATACAATCAATTTACCAACATTTTTAACAAAATTGACTGGTTGCGACTTGATTGTGAACGTTTTTACATACATGAATTGGCCTTCAGCTATCTGCTATAAATGTTTTTAACATTAGCAAAATCTGAATGACTCTACATACTTACAAGATGAAGGTTCATGAAAGTCTTTTACTTGAAATCGGTCGAGGAATCTTTATGAATCATCTTCCTGGACTTCATCATCATTATTTCAGCCGACAGCCATTTACTGCTGCACGCTCTATGTAGCGCTTGGGGGAGATAGGCCTCCCCCAAGCGCGTCGCCACATGGTGCGGTGCTGTGCTTCTCGCATCCAGCGGGTTCCTGCGGCCTTCACAAGGTCTTAAGAGTTTCTGGACTTATCCCAATTGAGCATAGTGGGCGTAGCATGCCTTCTTCTTCCATTCATCTTTATTAGCCATCATCTCAGTATTAGTAGTAACCACCTTTCATTTTCTAGTCATATTACTATCTTTACATCTTCATGGAATATGAAACTAACCCTTACTCTTTTTGGCAGGAGGCGCTGCGCGGGCGACGTTGCGCATCTCTGCGTTCTGCGGCGACGCCGTTGCGGGGGGCGGAGGACTCGGGGCGTAGCACCCCCTCCACCGCGCACCGTGCTTCCCCCTCGCCCGCGGACACCCCCGCCCCCAAGAAATCCAATTGGGAAGTTATCGAACACTTCTCTTCTAGCAAGAGCAAAAGAAGTCCTACCGCTGTGAGTATTACGGCTCGTGTAAACTGGCGCGATATCGCGGGCGCGACAAGGGTTGCGCTGCCTGTCGCGCCCGCGATATCGCGCCAGTCTGAACGAGGCTTTACTCTTTATTCGGTAAGTACAGGTTAACAAAGAGATGGGATACAGGCTACTATTTTTGAACAATTGCAACTTACTGTATAACTGTTGGTCTGGTTGTCCATCATTGTCAAATCTTTTAACAAAAGTATGTCGTCGAAAGATCAATGTTTATGCCTGTATATCTAACCTTTTGTCTCATCTGTACTTACATTATTTAAATTATACAGGTGATTGTATTCATGGATGTGAAGACCCTACGACGCGATGATGGAATACGAGTCAACTGCTTCTAACAATATTGCACTTAATAAAAAGAAAACAGTCGCTTTTCAGAAGCTTGTTTACTTACGCATGATAGATAGTCAGGCTGTTGCTTGAGTAGGTAACCCTTAGTTCCCACGATAGCTACATAAATAATCGTGAAACTTTGCAGTATAATATTATCACATAACATCTGAAGCAAAAGAAAGCAGGTTATTGTAAAACAAAACAGTTCTGTCGTGTGTTCAGTCACTACTGACTTCATAAATGTAACTCACGTCTGAGCCAAATAGCGCCTCATTTCGCCTCGTGCCCTGCGGCGACTCCACTGATTTCACTCCTAAAGGAAATATCTCAGCAAAATTATATCGCATTGCGGTTCGAAATTGAAACAATATTACAACAAATGTTGCGCTGAAACAAGACCCACAGCTTTATTGTAAAATTCTCTAAAAATATTTCATTAAATTCAACAGAGTTGCTCTCAGAATCACGTATAAATACGTCAGAAAATCGGCCTCTTTATCCTCTCTTAATTGAAAAGCGTCCGATTGGTCCCAGTCTCCCCCGGTCTGGACGCCGCGCGCCGCCGCCGCTGTATCCACTTAATTTGAGAACGCAAATTTTGTGGATGCGGTCCGTTTTCCGTCGCTCCCGATCGAGTTAGTGCCCGGGATGTGCGTAAAAACTCGGAAATGCGTTCAATTGGACCTCAGAGATGACAGCCTTTCCCATTATTGTCCTCTTTATAGTCGTAAAATTCAATTTTAAGTAGGTATTATCTGTAAGTAATGGAGTGAGAGTTTTCAGCTGACTGCGAGTCCGGTACTACTAGTTTAGTGCATGTTTATATGAAGTGTCTGTTTCACAGTCGATGAATTGCTAATTATGTTAAGTGGGGCTTTCTATTGGATTCTTCCAAAGCCTCTTGTTATCGATATGAGATTGGTTTTCTTCATTAATTGGCTCGTTTTTGTAGAATTATGACGTACTCCCAATATTTTTTGTAATGTACTCGTACTAACATGACCCTTTCACGTAGCATTGTTGATAAGATTAATATTCTAGGAGTTGATCCCTTTTCGGGGCGGACAGACAATCAAAGGGAATCGAAAAAGATTATTATAATAATATTCGAAGCAAGATTGGAAATTGTACCTAAAAGTATCATTCAACTAGGTTCGCGTTCAATTTTTCTCTCCAAATGGAGGTAAGTTTTTCATACGTAACTCGGGACCTAAGTAAACCGTAAAAATATTATCGTAAAAACGTGGATCGACGCGACGGTTTGCTATTCTTTTCTTATAAAAACAATGTGGAAGACATCCGACGTCGGCCGACGCACGTCGAGCGGCCTCGTGCGGACAGACGCGGACCAATGTTGTTATTTCTTTGTCGCGTTATTCTGTAGAAGCCTTTGTCATAAATAGTGTTCGTAATGTCGCCGAGTTTTTCAAGGCACTTGTTGTAAGTGGGTTTGCTTCTAGCCCGGTTGTATATTCTTGTCTCCGTGGTATTTTTACAGTTCAGTGTGGCGAGTTTTAATGGCTTGAAGTCCTTTTATTGCTCGGTATATGCTGGAGGTGGTTTAGAAAGCTCTAATTTAGAAGTAAAAATATTATGGAATGGCTTGGAATTGTATCTTGTTTGGTTGCTAGACTGTGTTCACCAATCGAATTGTTCGGATTACATATATTCTAGGAGGAGTTCGGATACTATAACATCACGCCTGTAATCCCCATAGGGTTAGGCAGAAGTGTTCCTATACACCCTCATTTCGCCAGTTATGTTTAAGTCCCATGTAGGGAGGCCATTTCCATCAACGAGGAATAAGTCCAGACTCCGGGTTGCACTCAGAAACTCCAGATGGAAAAACCTAATAACACAGCCCGACCCCGGGAATCAAACCCAGGACCTCATGCACAGCAGTAACGCTTGCAACCACTAGATCAACAAGACAGTCGTCCGGATTACGTTCATAATATTATATTTAAGCCAAAATGATAATGATGGCGCAATTAGAGGACACTGCGGGATTATGTATGTCTTTACAGGACAATAAAGGTGTACAGATATAATCTAATATATCAGTTACGTGCATACGTGACACTCCATACAAATCTACAACTGATAAAAATACTATTATACTACCCGTATTTTGATAAGATCAATAATAAAAAAGTATAAAAATGTATAGAATTGATTTATTGAGCTAGGTAGGTAATTGCAAGTAAATTGTCCAAACGTCATATCAAGTATTTTATCTACTCAGCCGAAACCAGCTGGACGTAGACTCGTCACTAATGGACGTAGGCTCGTCAGTAATGGACTTAGGCTCGTCACTAATGGTTCCAGAGCACATCGTAATCCCTCAATACCGTTCACGAAGCGTTCTGATGGACGCCAATAACATAAGGAGTGACAATATTCTCCAATACTTTAATACAAGCTTTTCAAAGATAGGTAACCGGTTGTTACTGCTAACCGAAAGCTTACTAGAATACTTATACCTACAATATTATACGGGTTCAGTAAGTTTTTTCTTTCCATTACTCCCAAAATTGAAGCAAAAGTTTACTCACCTCCCGTACAACAATAAGAAGAATTATCATCCGGCGCTCACCTCCGCGCCCCAAGACCCAAGGCTTCAAACGATATCGATAAAACTCCGCCTGATCGACACGCAGGAGCTTATTAAAAGAAAACTTGTTCCCAACTTTATACAAATAGATTTAGTTGTGAAGTTGTGAACTTTTGCCACTCAGATTGTATTGACTTGGATATCCGACACGTCACACGCTAGCAACGTGTATACGCGTCCCGTTATCTGACGTCGTGACGGCGCTGACAAGGGTCCTGTCCACCGTGGCTCCGTAACTGGGGTGTTGTAGTGTTAGGACTAGGAGGGTAGTGTGCCATTTCTGTTGTTACGTCAGATTGTTTTTGATCTGGAGATGATTGAAACAGGTTGAGCAGTGATGACACAGGTTATGTTTGAACATTTGAAGTACCGTATGTAACGAACGTAAATGATCCTTAAGATACCATTAACAAGTCACCTATTATTTGACATGGTTCAGAGAAAAACAGTATTTCCTATAATGACAAACAAAAACTTATACCAATACAAAATAACATCGTCCTGTCTCCAGAACAGAAACAACATTTATAGTATCGGACATGTAACGTCCACTGTACGTATGCGTACCTACTCTATAGTAGTGATAACACAAGTAAACCCGGTATTCCACCCCAGCTGATATGTCTTGACGGGGAGGTTTACAAAGTAGAGTCCTGTTTCGTCAACAAATACTGTTTCGAAGAATTTCTGGTCGATGATGGTTGTATGTGATCGGTGTTAACGCCAAGATGAATTTTGGTGGCGCATATCAGTATATTTTTTTTATTATTTACGGTATTCTCACATTGAACTACTGATATTATTATTCTCCTTCTAAAACCCTACAGAAGGCATAACTTACAAGGCAAGTCAGTACGCGTGCTGCATCTCTTACCCTTATCGGAATATTTTACTCTGTGGCGTCTCTACTTCTCATGATATCTGCTTATCTTTTAATGTTCCTTGTAATTTATTACGAGAATATATTTCTGAAGAATTATGTCAGAATCTTTTGTTTTCGTGATATTATTCAAGCGTGGCAATGTTTGTATGGGACTTGGGACCAATCTATTGTGTAGCAAAGATGAAATAGAAAAGATATTACTCAAACAAGAATAATGTTTCTAGATAGCAATTGATTTTGTGAGTATCTTGAAGTTAGGTATTTGAAAATAATTAACGAGAAACCAGTATCTATACAAATGCGTTTGTCGCTGTAGTTTGCCCAGAAACGATTTAGTATGACGTCAGCCACGTGTACCTACACCCTAGCGACCTTGCTATACAAAATGTATGTCGGGGTATGAAATGTGGAACTATTGCATTCTCCTGGACAAAGGGAGCCGTCGCCTACCTACCGCGAACCATCCGCTACGCTTACCTGGGGCAGGAAGATCAAAAGGGCCGCTCTCAAACAATCCGAGACGAGTCGATCACAACAGTCACAGTTTAGTCCTATGTACTAACAGTGTCAACTTGTCTCTTGCCTAGGCTACAAGAACGTCAGAAGGAAATCTTTCTAATACTCGTACTCTGGTACCTTCTTTGTATTGCAAGTGATTAACGTCACAAATTCAAGTGACTTGCAATCACTTGCAATATCAAAATGTTTTTATTTTCCATCAACTTCTCTTTGTAGAATGAATAATTGTCTAACTGCTGGTCCTTCGGGACATCTCTACTACGTGCGCCTACGCCGCTCATTAGAACCGGAATGTAAACCTTTTGTTTGAGTCAAAGGCACATGTAACTCTACAGAGGTAGCAACCCAAACATGGCGCCTGCCATCGAACGGGAATAGCCGAGGGACCGCTGCTGGTCAATATGCGATGTAAGGCCAAGACATTGTTCCCCAGAATAGGCGAGCGGTGTTTGCTCAACTATCGTAGCATGAGTTTAGGGTGGATATAATAAACGTGAGCCATTATGGACATTTGAATAAACCGCTAAACATACATGCGTTGTGGTCGCATCAACCTCAATGTTTAAATCCGAGAAAACATTAACCTTTACTATATTGACTATTTTAGTGATCCAATTACATAATAGATAAGTCTGTTTACACCATGCGGGAATTATTGCGTTTTATTCAACTACATTTCTTCGAAATATACATACCTACTACTCCTATAAGATTCGGATGACAGGAGTTTTTGTTCGTTTAACGCCAAGGGTCGGGAGTTCGTGACCACCGACTTATCAGGAAAACATTGAACACATTTATTCGCGCTCGCTGTATAACGTAGATGGATGTGACATTTTTATAGCGAACTAGGTACAGATCTCCCGAGAGTAAGAGAATGATCACATTTGAAGTTATTACAAGGCTTTTAGAGTGACCTCAAAATAAACTCCCGCGCCATTTGTAATGGAACGGTTCCATTTTACTTATCAGAAGGGTGGAAGCCTTCTGATACGTAAAATACGTCACTGGTTTTGAAGGGGCGTTAAAATGTTATCTCAACTCAGTTTATAATTCAATTAAAAGCTGCTATTATAAATTAGCATCAATTTGCTTCAACATAATTAATTCCACTGTTACGGGTGTACTTTATAGTCTCATAAATATATAAGTATATTCCTTGTAATCCCCGATGCCCGAGCGACGCTCGACGCCGACTGACTAATAGTGACTATGTTTTAATTACGGCAGTTAATGGTCATTTTGTAATTAGCATTTGCATCGCGATTCCTTTACAGCTTCATTGAGATTCATTTTTAGGGTTCCATACCTCTAAAGGAGAAAAAGGGAACCCTTATATAGGATCACTCGTGTGTCTGTCTGTCTGTCCGTCTGTCACAGCCAATTTGCACCGAATCCAATGGACCACATGTGTATTTCTGTGATCCAAACAGGAAAGTGTAACGAAAATAAATGAATTTTGAATAAGGGTGACCCCCTTATTCAAAATTTTGGGGGGCAAATAAGAATATTAATAATAAGATTTTTTTATAATTTTAAAATAGAGTGTTTCCCCGTCGACCCGGTGGGTTGACCCATTACCGGGTCTCCGAGGAAATTTCATTCCCCGTGGTCCCATTAGGGACTGTACGGATTTCTGACTAAGTATATCGATAGAAAATGAAAACCGATGATGATGTAGAAAATCAAAACCATCAGTTACATACAATAAAGTTTACTAATTTATAAGCAAATATAGTTATTTATGATTATAAGTGCGGAAAGTAGGTGATTTCCTACGAGTGGCTTTTAAAGATTTAAGAAAAAAGATGAAAATTGACCATTCCCCCCGTAACACTGAAATTTTTTGCCTAAAATTATGAAAACAAATACAGAAACTAGTTTTTTTATTTATAGATTACAGAAAAATCTACAAGATGTCTATGGTCTTAAAAAAATTGGTAAATCTCCTTATACTGTGTACAACATTACATTTTTTTTTTTAAATTGGTATTGAACTGAACTGGATTTGCAGTTGGAACGTATGGGAGAACATGTTTTTCAACTACAATTTTATGTTTGTTCTTGGGATAAATTCATCCCAACTACGGAACCCTTCATTGTGCGTGGCCGACACGCACTTTGCCGGTTTTTTAATGAATCGAGCCGTTCTGATGAATACTGGATTCGAACCTTTGCGCAATGGTAGTGGTAGGCGCGAGGGGTATAATAATTATTATACCTACGTTTAATCTACCTACATTAATCTCTATATATGGACATGTCTATTCCATTTTAATACCTAAGTTTTGTGGTTGTAAACGTTTATTATTTCAGTAAAAAATAATCACTGGAAAAGTTTTCACGACCTTTTCACCAAAACGGAGATAAAACCTTCCTATGTCGGTGAGTTAGCTTCTTAGAATACAGTACCTAAGTAAATCGATCTTGCTTATTTTAGTGCACAAAGTGGTAGTTGTTAAACTTGATATTGTTCCTTCGATTTCTCGGAAGTTCACTTTTGAAACAGCATCGTTTGTGCTCATTGAAAATTGCCTCTAGGTACAACAAAAGCCAAATAGATATTGTTTTACAGTAAGTAATAAGTTAATTATTAGACTAAAATATAATATTATGTGTGTATTATGTGCCTGTGTCCCAGCAGTTGGAACATTTATAGGTTGATTATGTTATGTTATGTTTTATTATGTACAAGTAAATAAAAAAAGGGGAAGAGCTTATTGGGCATCAAAAAATTCATCCGCAACGCTGTCAATTAATGGGAAAAGTGGCCAAAAAGCTGACAATATTGCCACGTTGTATAAACCTATTGTATTTAAGATTATTAGCCAATTTCTTTACCTTTAATATTTTCATTTAAAAGAGTGTCCATGAACTTTTTAGACCGTTCAGCTCCTTATGAACCTTCTACGCTTTGGAATGGGCAACTAGCTTCATCATTCTGACTGACCGACCCCTTGACAATTCAATAGTGGCTGTAAATCGTTTGATGCTTTGTGTTGGAGTTTGAAAAGTCTCTGCTGAAAAAAAAAGTCGTACTACATAAGTTATACATAGTTGATTTTGAATACATGGTTGTGGCTAGTAACAGTTGTAGTTCACAAATGGATCCCGGAGATAAGACTGGCCTTCTGCTCTGATTGGCACGAGCGTGTTTGGAGTTATTGGATGCCGGCAGTCCCGCACTCATGTGTCCCGCACACAGTCATCCCATGAGACATTCGTATCTAAATATAACCTTTGGCTCAAGTTAATCGGGATTACCTGTCAACGGGCGGGTCTGTAGTTTTGTTACGGTTGCAACACTTCAACAAACCATTCAATACCATTTAAACTATGAAACAGATTTTGATGTTTTCGCCATTATTGAGACAATTTAAGATAACAAACATTCATTAATAAAGAAATGTCGATGTTTTGTCAAGTCGTTAAAATCCGCGTGAAGCAGGGGCAGGTCTCTAGTTTCATAATAAATCAAATCAGCTTTATAACAACTTCCACAAGTAGGGACATACATTTTATAATGCAGCTTTGTTTTTTAGTTGTCATCTGGGTTCAACCCTCAGCACAAAACTTGATTTCAAAAATTCAAAAAATATAAAAAATCCCAAATCTTTAGAAAATACAGACGTCATAATTTATACGTTCACTAAAACACTCGTAAACTGTACGCAAATGACTTTACGCCAATAACGTGTCATTTAACAATAACGTGGTTAATTCTATTTCGTTCGTACACTACGAACTATAAATAGCCCGGGTTTTGATGAAGTATCAATTGCACGGCAGTCGTTTTATCTCGGGATTCGTTCGGGACTAGCGTTGTGATTAGAATATAATTATGCATATATTGTGCGGATTGTATTCGATTCCGAGAATTCCGATTGTGGTTATTTTATACTCTACAGACAGCTTAAAAACGAGTGGACGTATGAATGTAATCGCAGCAAATAACTGTCAGTTTTATTTATAATTTGGAAATAGAATTTGTAATCAGTTTTTATTGTTTTTGCTATACATGATTGTATCATTGGCATACTAATAGGTAGTAGGTACCTACTCAACATGGTACCTGTTGGTACCTACCTTCGCCGTTATGTATACCATCATTAAACTTAGTTTTATGATGTTGTGTATCTTAACAAAATGTCCCCCCCCCCTCTACCCAATTGTCCCTAATTCCTTTTTATTAAATTCTCAAGTACTTACTACTTAGAGACCGACACGCGACGAGGACGAGGACGACGCGACGCTGCTTCCCAAACTTTGACAATAAGAATCCAATTACTTCCTAGCGAGTCTTGTGACAGAAATATCACTGATATCTTAATACCATTTAATTTATAATTCGATTCTTGTTACCATACGTAAGCAGACTAATTAGAGGCTGATCGAACAACTTATGGCTTTAGTACTCACAGAGTTTTAAAGCCACCCATGGGCCTCTAACTTGGCTTCACATGACGTCGAGAAATATATTTCAGGCATGCCGGTTTCCTCACAATGTTTTCCTTCACCGTTTTTGATGCAAGTGATAATTATAAAATAAGCACATGAATCCGAAGAGTCAGAGGTGCGTGCCTTGGGTTCGAACTCGAGACCTGTCTTGGCACTCCGACAGTCACACCACTAGACTTTCACTGCTTATAAAACCAATTACAATAATATAGTAATTGTGTACATTAATATAAAAAAGGAGGGGAAAGAATCTGAATCTGTGGGGAAAATGCTGGTTTTTTGATGATCTATATCATCAAAAAACCAGCATCAATAAAATTCGTACGCTCTCAACAGGTAAAGTCCAAAAGGCTGGCAGAATCGTCACGTTGTATGGCAATGCTGATTATTTGGCCAAAAAATAGGGTCAGCCATTACAATGAATGAGTATTGGATCCTAAGTACTGCTTACAACTACGAGTAGATAGTTATAATGTAGGTACCAATCTAAACAAACGGGCTACACAACTAAAAGGCTAACAATATCCGAACGTTATAATATTCCAATGCACTGAGTTGATACGAAAACGATGAATTATGAAAACTATAACATCTCCTTCCAACAGAAGATTCCCCTCTCCTCCCTCTTTTCATTCAGAGTTAGTGAAGGGTATTATTATCCCGTTGCCCGTATTTTAATGTAAATAACGCCAAGCAAGGGTTCCCTCCAATATTTGTTGGCAACTTTTTCCATTCCGGTATAATTCGGTTGATGAGCTTAGCTCAACTTGTTAGAATCCTTTTATGTTTGGTGCAAGAATTTGTAGGCTAGCGTTTTTTTAATTCGTTTTTTATTTTTAAATACAGGCCTGTGGTTTGAAAAGTTGGAAGTTTTGGTGTATTATATATAAAAAAAAAACTGTAAGGAAAATCTGGAAATAAGGTAATTGAACCTTTCTGGTGCAATTTCAAAACATTATCCACGGTCCATCGTTTCCGTTTATTATATCACTGCTAGACATACGGCCAATTCTGTTGTAACTACGCTTTATGTAGATATAAGCACTGACTACAAGAAACGGTACATGATTTCCTTTGGTTTTGTCCCTCACAATCCACATCATTGTATCAAAACTATACCCCAAGACCTCCTGGTGATCATTTCTTCACAATGCCCGCGCCGCTCTTGCTACTTATTCCTGCTCTTATTAAACAAGTCAGCGAAACAAACGAGATCAGTCATTTGCATTGGTCTACTTACAGCAGTAAGTCATTAGTCCAGTTACAGTGGTAAGACATTGGTCCACTTACAGCAGTAAGACATTGGTCCACTTACAGCAGTAAGACAGTGGTCCACTTACAGCAGTAAGTCATTAGTCCACTTACAGCAGTAAGACATTGGTCCACTTACAGCAGTAAGACAGTGGTCCACTTACAGCAGTAAGTCATTAGTCCACTTACAGCAGTAAGACATTGGTCTACTTACAGCAGTAAGACATTGGTCTACTTACAGCAGTAAGACATTGGTCTACTTACAGCAGTAAGTCATTAGTCCACTTACAGCAGTAAGACATTGGTCCACTTACAGCAGTAAGACAGTGGTCCACTTACAGCAGTAAGTCATTAGTCCACTTACAGCAGTAAGACATTGGTCCACTTACAGCAGTAAGACAGTGGTCCACTTACAGCAGTAAGTCATTAGTCCACTTACAGCAGTAAGACATTGGTCTACTTACAGCAGTAAGACAGTGGTCCACTTACAGCAGTAAGTCATTAGTCCACTTACAGCAGTAAGACATTGGTCCACTTACAGCAGTAAGACAGTGGTCCACTTACAGCAGTAAGTCATTAGTCCACTTACAGCAGTAAGACATTGGTCCACTTACAGCAGTAAGACAGTGGTCCACTTACAGCAGTAAGTCATTAGTCCACTTACAGCAGTAAGACATTGGTCTACTTACAGCAGTGAGACATTGTTCCAGTTACAGCAGTAAGACATTAGTCCAGTAACAGCAGTAAGACATTGGTCCACTTACAGCAGTGAGACATTGTTCCAGTTACAGCAGTAAGACATTAGTCCAGTAACAGCAGTAAGACATTGATCCACTTACAGCAGTAAGACATTGGTCCACTTACAGCAGTAAGTTATTCATCCACTTTGAGCAGTAAGCTTATTCAAATGTCTCGTCCAAGTTTATACATTTTCTCAGTTTTATCAAGTATCAATAACTTCCCAATTTCGATCTGTTATACTTTTAGTTGCTTACTTATACTTTGTGGCTCAAAGTCAACACAGACCTATATAGGTTTTCTTGTGTTGATCTAAACTCCCAGCTATCCTTAGTTTTTATTCTACAAAGACACTGCCACAACATTTCGTAGACAACCTCCTTATACCAACATTGAGAACGTACAACAACAAACAACCAACAGTTGGTTGAACAGAAAACAGAACAAAACAGTAACAATAACAACAGACAACGGGAAACAGGTTTGTGGCAGCAGTCGCAATACCAATCAAAGAAAATAATATATCTATACTATATAAATATACATAAATATTATAATTAAAGTCGCTTTCCGTGTATGTCCGTATGACCGCGTTGTTCTTCTAAACTACTCAACAGATTTTGATGAGGTTTTCACCATCGCTTAGAGAATTTATTCTGGATGTTGTATGTGTACGATAATATTAAATTTCCATTTTACTAAGAATTGTCGATGTTTTGTCAAGTTTTGAAAACCGTGCGAAGCAGGAGCAGCTCGCTAGTTTGGGATATATAAAGCAATGAAGGACGCCCACTTACAACTTCACAATAGACTATGAAATAAATACCATTGCAGTCACTGTGGAGTCTATAGTGACCTCAATGGTGTTTATTTAGTTTTGGAGACTATACACTATAGAGTCTCCAAAACAGCGTAAATTAGGAATTATCCGATTTACCTCCTGTTTCAATTCGACAAAAGTATTTCACCTAGCCTTGCACATCTAGCTTGCTGTCTGCACTTATTACTCGCAGGTTCAAATACAGACCTCTCACGTTGGTACCATTTAAATAGACTCAAATACCGATACCTATCCTCCTCTTCTCGATCTCGCATTGTATAGGATTTCCGTTCAATGCGACTGTAGCCTCAAACTCGTTGATACGAAACATACTCGTTACACTTCGCACTGTATTCGCAAACGTCAATGCAATGGCGCCCTGTGCTGACAACCTTTGTAAATTCGCTTGATGAAAAGGCATTGCTTATGATGAGATGAATCGTATCATAAGATACATTGTGCTAGAATGTGACTTGTATCTGATAATATCTTGTGCGCTTCATTACGTAAACGTTCGCATCAACGTAAAGTAAACTTCGATCCTTCTCCATTACACTTTATTTTAAAAAGAAGAGAAATCTAGCTACTGAAAGGAAACCTAGAGGTACGTACGTGTTTATGTTGTTATTCTCAACTTTATAGCTAGTACAGGTATAATCTAAGGGTATAAGAAAGATTCCTTTACTAATGTTATAAATCTTATCACAAGGACATTCATTTAGGTTGTAGGTGCTTACTTCGTAGTAGGCCCTACTTAATGCGGTATGTAGATCACAAAAATAAAAGTACTTCGTGACCCCACAGTGAGGTCTCCCAAAACCCTTCGTTTTAAAATAAACTCAGATTGCCATTTCTATTTTCTTATAAATAATTTGGATTGGAAATGAACGGTGAACCAAAAAGGTCAATAATATTTTTATTAGAATACTAGCTGTGCCCGCGACTTCGTTCGCATGGATGTCGGAAAACAATAATATGTCGCTTAGAAAAGTTGTACCTTCATTTAAAAAGGGCGAATCTTTCGACCAGGGCTGGTGATTTTTCCTAGTAAGAAACTGCCAAAAAACTTGTGTTTTTATTTAAGAAAATGCTTCTCTTTATAAAATATTAGCGGTGGAACCACCTGGAGCGTACACAAAAAAGTTGCTAGGGTTGCTCACACGCGAAAGAGCTACATAAAGTTGGCCGTGGGAAAAGCAACCAATACTAAGATCCACCCCCGCAACGGATAATGTCTGGCCCTGAGCTTTGTTAATGGTCATGGCGTAACACAGGCTGACGGGGAATTGCACACGCTTAAAACTAAACGGGAAATTATTGGGAATGAGAGGAATTCTTGGAATAAAAACAACATCACCGGCGCCGCAACCTGTTAAGATTTCGGCTTCGATGACGTTTTGTTGGTGATTGGTGACTATGAGCCGAGTGCCGTTGCAAAGTTTGGGAGGACTTAAATTTCTGAGAAGAATTATTGGCACTCCGACTTTTAAACAAATTTTGTGTGCTGAAAGACCGGGTGTGTTAAGGGATTCTAAGAACTCTACTGGATAGTGTGTGGCATCTTCTTCTTCGGGAACCGTATTTATCGATGTATATTGTTGACTTTCCCCAGAAACATGTGCCAATATTTGTGTATTTATTGCTGTCCGATAGTCGAACAAATCGAATCAACCATAAGGCCTCTGCCTCGAACCTTGCGGGCAGCGGGGCGGCGGCGGTGGCGGCGCGGGCGCAGCAGGATCTTATGCGTAAAATCAAATGGACCGGTTCTCGAAAACAGCGGCGCGGCAGCGGCGAGGCGGCGGGCAGCGAGCGGTGCACTCCATTCAAGCGGTGACCGCTCGCGCGTCTGCATTGCAGTGTTGTTGCCCACAATAAATTGAGCGTTAGGAATAAATTTGAATCAAAAAGATGTTGCCGCCATTGTTCAGCCATTTCTTTCGCGAATAAAAACAAATATCTCGACGACAAAATCGTGAACACAACACTACGCGGCTATAGTGACGCGCGATCTGCCCGCTAGTTTCGAGAACGGGTCTTTGATGCCCGCCCCGCTCCCGCGCCGCCGCCGCCGCCGCCCCGCTGCCCCCAAGATTCGAGGCCGAGGCCTTACACATGCCAACAACGATCGAATCGAATGAGCGATGGTCACGAATCATACGAACAAATTACGAAGTATAATACAGTTCGATTCAAACTTAATGGCGGCTCGGAACATGAGGCGAGTCGCTGCGCAGTAACAATTTCATGTGACAGCGGGGGTGAGGGGTGGGGTACTGCGCAGCTAAAAGTTAACTTCCGAGCCGCCATCCGCCCCGCTGCCCGCAAGATTCAAGGCCGAGGCCTTACACACGCCAACAACGATCGAATCGAATGAGCGGCGGTCACGAATCATACGAACAAATTACGAAGTATAGTACAGTTCGATTCAAACTTAATGGCGGCTCGGAACATGAGGCGAGTCGCTGCGCAGTAACAATTTCATGTGACAGCGGGGGTGAGGGGTGGGGTACTGCGCAGCTAAAAGCTAACTTCCGAGCCGCCATTAAGTTTGAATCGATCTGTAACGACTCGTTTCTTGACTTCTTAATTTGAATGAACGAAACCAACCAAAATACCAAATCAAAACCAATCAGATCACTGATCAATACTTTCAACGAATGACAACCCAACCCAACCAACAATTTATTATTTATTTATTTATTATATTATATTATATTATTATATTATCGACACTAAAGAAGTCAAAAACAAAGATACCTATACTAAAAATTATTTGGAATATCTGGGCGAAAGTCATTCTAAGACGGAGAGTCTTAACACCGCGATTCAGAAAATGACATTAAACGAACAACGCCATCTATCGAGCACGAAATGATACTGTCAAAATATATGGGAAAACGTTCGAACACTCTGTAAGCTAAATAAACTATGTAGAAAAGTGAAAAATTAAAGAATAAATACCTATATTTTTTAAGAAATTAACATTTGTCACTATTCTTTCATGATTATCAAGATTTGAAAGATAGGTAGCGCCACCTATCGCACTAATACTAAACTAATAAATAAACAACGCATCTGGAAAATTTTAATTAATCTAACTTTAGAGTTATATTCTATACGCAAATACACAATGTATCGCGTTAAGTTTCCGCGCAAAGAAAATGACGGTCATATAACAACACACGATCTCACAAACCTAGTAATTAAGAAGTAAGTATCATTTCGCGTCAATAGATGTCGTTACGTGGATGTACATTACGTAATGAAAATTCCTTCTTGAACACTTTAAATTCATATATCTTTTGATATTTTGAAGCGATTGCGATGAAACAAAAACTAATTGAAACATCGAGTTACACACAATATTTGAGTATAAAAGTTAACCATATTGATTTCGTACTTTTTACGTGATAGTGGAACAATCAAACTACACAACATACAAACAGACAGACAGACAAACAGACAAACAGACAAACAGACAAAAATTCCAAAAATGGTAGAAATGGAATCTGTTGGTTATTCTTGGACAAACAACCAATTTTTTTTTTTTTTTTTTCATTGTACAGAAACGCCTCGTCTACAGATTTATTATATGTATAGAAGATATATTGCTGTTTCTTTAGAAATTCGATTGTTAACACCATGGTTTCAACACTGTCGATGTCGTCAATTAACAATAAACATTACTAATATACTAATCAAAATTACTAATATACTAATCAACATTAATAATATACTAATCAACATTAGTAATATACTAATCAACATTAGTAATATACTAATCAACATTACTAATATACTAATCAACATTACTAATATACTAATCAACATTAATAATATACTAATCAACATTACTAATATACTAATCAACATTACTAATATACTAATCAATATTAATAATATACTAATCAACATTACTAATAGACTAATCAACATTACTAATATACTAATCAACATTACTAATATACTAATCAACATTACTAATATACTAATCAACATTACTAATATACTAATCATCATTACTAATATACTAATCCTGTACTTAGCTGCCCGCTCCTGCTTCGCATGGTTTTTACGACTTGACAAAACATCGAGATTTCTTAGTTATAATATGTAACTTTAATAATAACGTATTATACACATAAAGCTTAATCAGTTAATATTAACATGCAATACAATACAATATAAAATAATGGTGATAAACCCAAAAAAAAGATTAAAAATATTACATAATAATTGTACTTTTAATCACTACCAAGGTAATTATGTACCACGTACATAATTACCTCTCCAGCTCCTAAATTCAAGCTCGTATAATTACAAAGTACGGCCGTGAGCTATCTGTTGTTCAAATGAATAATAAATAAAGCTCGTTCGTGATTTAATATAATTAGCGCTGCTGGTCTGTAAACAGCGCTGGACAACGTGGCTGTACTGTCCAGCTGTCACACTGTGCCCATCACGGGCTCACGCGAGCCTACCGCGGCCTGCGCCTGCCGCGCATGACTAGGCCCTTTGATTTAATGTCAAACTTGTCGTGTTTATCTTTGAAGTGGCATTGTTTCTGACAGGTTAAGTTTGAAGAATTGATGTTGTGTTTCAAATAATAAATATAGGTTTTCTATTTCATGGTTCTGTTTGCGCTGTATGTTGTGAGAGTAGGTGTAGAACTTAAGGATTTTTGAAACAATGCATCTAGTTAATTGCGCTGAATGAGTGGTGATTTTGACAAGTTCATTTTATTTTATATCACAAAGTTCTCTCACTGCAAAATCACCAATTCCCTCTGGACTTTAGCGGTTCAAAACAACAGGATTCCATAAAGTTGCGGCGGAATTGTTCGCATTCTTTACGTCCAATCATAATATTTTTCCGGTAGTTCATTACAACCCCTTGTGTTAAATAAAGTGGTGTAATTATTTCTAGCTGTACCTTTAACTCCGCCCACGTGAATTACTTTTTAATATCCGGGACCAAGGTGCCCCTTTGTCCTTTTCTTGGTTTCAAATTACCTCTTCGTAACATTCCACGAAAATTGTCTTCCAGGCAGTTTGACCTGACGTAACAGATTGACCGCTGTAGAACAATACTAGAATTTTATGATACTATACGTAGAGAGTAGTTGCTACGCTAGTATAGTGAACCATCGGACCTTAAGCAGATAGTTTGCAGTTAGCAAGTATCATTTTCATTTACTAAAGATTTTGGAAACTAACTGCATGAGAAATTTACTTCGAAATGGCTCCTGCAAGCAAAATTCGAAATACACAGTTCATTTAGGTAAAGTCGAGAGACGTCTGTGTCTTGAAAAGTGCCTTTGGGGAAAACTTGTCTCAGGTACTGGCGAAGCAAGTCGCGGCCAAGTTTTAAGTTCCATGGCTAAGAGATACCTTCTCATTAAGAGATGTAACTCGACGCTAACGATCTGGTTGCACGCGACTGCCAACGTTGGGAACTTTTGACGTCAAATGTACAAGCAACTAAAAGTGTAAAACTGAAAACTGGCAAACGATAAAACGTTGAGAGCAAAATTGAGGTTTGGAAGTAAATTTTAGCTGCGGGCTCATACATTTGATGTGGCAATATAAAGTACCAGAAAAGACATAAGTCACAAACACATTCAGAGACTCAGTACCTAAAGGTATCATGACAATCAGCTGGTAAGGTCACGTGAGTTAAACCTCTCAGCTGAATCCGTAAAAATGCTAAACTCATTCCTTTTATTGAATTGAGTGAGAACCCTACTCCTAAATACCAAAACTAACTCATGAGACGCAAAAATAAGATATTATTTTATTCATCTATAGTCCTACAGTTTCAGCAAAATAATTTATTACGTGTATTTCTTAAAGAATCGCAATAAGGGGATTTCAATTTTAAACTTATAAATCCAACATAAATATAAACTACAAGTAGTTATTGCAGTATAACTTCTGACGGATTACGCGCAGTTCAATACGGGTTTAATCTCAAAATAAGTACAAGATACAGACAGACATACTCTCACAGTTCAACAAACCTATAGACCGTAGAGACACACTCAACGTCTAGCAAGATGTGGCTCAGCGCACAATCAAATGAAACCCCGCACGATGGCCGGCTGCCACGCAAAGTTTATTGCAATCATCGCAAACTCTTGCGATGCTAACAACTAGGCAGGCTCCATGCAAGTTAGTATTGCGGGAGTTTTACTTGTGAGATTGCCTGAGCAACATCTGAGCATTTTTAATTATATGAGGATTCATGTGACTGAATCAAAATGAGTCCTTTAACATAAACGATGACTGCTGAACGTAGGGTTCCTAATTAACATTCAAAGGAAATATTGTCACTAATATCATCAACATCATTAAAATTTTAGCCGACAGACGACCCCTGCTGGTCACAAGCGCGCCCCAAGCGTCGCCACATCGAGCGGTCCCGTGCTTCACTATTACCACTCTTGATAAACAAAATAATTGAAGATTGTAATTATTGACCAAGGACCATAAGACATTGCTCTCGTTTGTGATCCCTTAAGTTGGCTTTATCAACCACCACCAAGGGGTTGGATCATTTTAAGCAACATCGAATGAACCGGAAAGTTCAATCTGCTTCGACTGTTACTTTATTATTTCCACCACAATTGATTGGATGCATTTACATACCAAAGCAATCATGTCAGCTAGCTTTTCGTC
Organism: Lithophane semibrunnea; assembly: GCA_947363905.1. Lineage (NCBI taxonomy): Eukaryota > Metazoa > Arthropoda > Insecta > Lepidoptera > Noctuidae > Lithophane > Lithophane semibrunnea. Next base: position 822,784 of record OX376186.1, on the reverse strand, counting down.
GACCCAAGACACGGCTTCGTAATTCGACTGGTTACCTTTATTGACTCACTCGACATCGGCGCCTACTGTCATGTTTTAAACAAGTTTCTTAGCTTAATTTTACGACGCGCACCGCGAATACCGCGATGTTACCTCCTACGACACACGTACTTCAAAGTTATAGATACCTACTGTTCTTGTCTTAGCTCATCTATTATTACCTAGTTCCTAAGAATGGAATATTCTTGTGTGGGTAAACTACGACCCCTTCAAGTCCTTGGTGTTCCTATGTATGTCACGGCTCTATAATAATTTATGTATACTTGCCGTCTTAAAACTTTTGTTAATAATAAATGTTATATTTTATGGGTCAAGTTCTAAAGGATTAGAAATAGGTGCATACCTATATAATACTTCACTAGTGGGAGACAAAACTTATCTAACTATAACCTATGTACATGTACCTATACATATACATGTAGGTTAGTTAGATTAGCTTTGTCTCCGAGAGCCGTATTTTGTGTACTGAATTACGTACAAGTACATATACGGGAACTGAACTACATATATAATAGTTCAGTACCCGTATTTTGTGTACTAATCGATCTCAATGAAATATTAGGTACTAGATGTTGTGATGGCCTATTCTAGACATCCTTAGTACACTATTAATGTATCGGTTACATATTGTCAACATAATACTACTTATAATTATAGTCCCGGAATTGAATTCACAGTACAGCTAAATTAAAAGAGTACCAATTTCATCTAGACGTGTATTTTCCTTTTACCAAATACATAACCTAGTTCAACATTCACCGTTGTTCCCTTAAAGAGCCTGCGAAGCTTACGCCCATATATTTCAGATACAATTTCTTAATATTAGCCTGACCTTACCTTTCGGAGCAATTACAGGCTTTAGAAAGACCTCCGAAATAAAAAACATAGACAAAGACCGCACAGCGGTGATTTAGGGCAGCACTGGCTTCCACTGGTCTTAGGGCTGGCAATAAATTAACGTTTCGTAAACAATTTGCGGAGAATTCAATATGGCAACCTACTGCTCAGAATAATAACTGACTTGTTAGCTTATAATAATCTTATTGGCTTTCCATCTAAATTGTAAATTATTAGGTACTTTTACCAGGAATTACGAGTAGTCTGATTACTTGAAATAGTCAAACGAGATCCTTAAGATGTAAATCCATTGCTTCTTCTTCTTTCTGTGTTGATATTGCTGAATCACTGGGACATCAAGACATCTGCTACCTTCCCCTGACACGACCACCGAGATCACAGCTTTACAAACTAACTCCAACTTACAGAGAACAAATTTAAATATGAATATTTCATGATCGCATACCGCCCGCGCCGTCACCATGGTAAGATAATTGACGCTTTGATACAAAGGTGTTAGTGTTCTGTAGCCCTTTTCTGTGGTAGCAAAGTGGCTGATGTTTTAGAAGCAGTTATGACTTGTTTGTTGTTCTTAAGTTTGAGCTTACAGTTGCTAATGACGATGAGCAATAACTTCTTTATAGTAGAAGTTCACCTAAGGTCCTATCCTTCATTATATTTTAAATGTCCTCTTCCTGCATTTGATATAATTATGCTGTTTTATATGCTGAAAATATATTTTATAAAAATAAATGTTCTTCACTACATTCTGATCTAAAGAAAACGATCGTTTTTGAGACATAAAGGTATTTACCATCAAACATTAGTGCTTCTATATTCTATAAGTTATTAGCATAGCTCTCTCTATAAACTATACATACAACATCCCAATATTACTTGTTTACAGAACGGTGTTGTATGAACAACATCGTAATATTGCTGTCCGACAGCGATAATACCAGGAGCACATACATACGCAGGAGTTCACACGTTACTTGCAGTAATAGTGGAACGTTAAGCTGAGCAGGTCAATGTTGGTATAGTCGCTTCCTGATATACCTTGGATGAATACGCTACGATACAACGTGGCATTTATGTTACTCTGAGCTAGACGAAAATTAGTATGTAGGAATAGTAGGATGATTGTCAGTTACTCAATCGCCAAAAGTTTTAAAAATATCCAAATACCTTTCATAAATTTTTTAAGCTAAAATTTTTAAATTTTAAATTATATTATATATTTTAAATTGGTTATCTTATGGTAAGTCAGCCTATCATAAGCCTCTAGGACAAAGGCCTACATTATTTCTCGTCTGCAGGCTATAATGTAAGGCTCTCGGGAAGCCTGTTGCAACAAGCTGCCCCCCACCGCCAATAAAGCTCATTAAATTGCTAAACAGCGAGCTATTATCACAGATAATAGCTCGCTTCATTGCTTGTTCGAAGGAACTCTATTATAAAGTATGGTGCAGCAACCTATTGGGTACACAGTGGCCGCTAGTTTGAAGTTTATTTACAGGCAATAATAGTATTATTATGGGGAACAACAGAACAAACGAAATAAAGTACTTTGTGTTTAAAACATACTGGAAACGTTGTAAAATGTCACTTAATCTTTAACGGGACTTATCACGAATTGACCGAAAAGCTCAATTTTCGCCTTTTGGTAAGCATTTGGCATTTGGTCCCAAAGTTATACAGCAAGTGATAGCGGTCGGTCTGTGTGTCTGTGTGGCAGGCTGAGACAATTTCCTGTAATTAACGAGATTGGACTGCGAGATTAGATGCGGAATAAGATGCAGCCTCACTGCTCACGGCTCTGTGATGTCGAGGGGAAATTCTATTTGATATTTCCGAGTGGCCGCTAACTGTTTTATCGAGTCCGTGACTCTTTGCCTGAAGACTAAAGATCCCCTCGCTTGGTTTTATTTAAGTTAAATAGTTAGGGATTGGTTGAATGAATTTGGATATTTTAAGAAATTGATAATATAAATAGAAATCATTTATTTGTTTTTTTAATACAGTTATACAGGTAGGTTTAAATACTTCGCACAAACTGTCGAAAGTTGAAATTTTTTAGCGGTTTAGTAGTTTATAATAATCAGAGAAGTAATAAAACAGAACGCTCAGAATACGAACACGGCAGAATAACTAACCACAAAGCGAGTTATTGAACCATATCATAACAATACTCCTCAGAGGTCAGCCTTGTTGTGTCGGTTGTCATAGAGAATACAGATGAATCATTTGAAGGTGACATAACGGGAAGACATGTTGCTGCAAAAAAGATCGAAGATTTCTAATAAAATCAGAAGTGATTAAAAGAACATTTTGATTAGTTTTCGTCGTTTGCAGGAACAGTGCTTAGATAATGTGAAACAAATTTGTAGTGTTGTTTGCAATGTGCATTAGCATATTACATTGTGTGTGTATGTCTATTAGTTTGTATCACGTGTGCGATGTGATGTTGGGGTTCCCGCGGGCTGGTCGCTGCTTGTCGATGTTGTGCTGTGCCCTGGTGGCCATGAGCCTGCTGTGCAACTGGTTGCCAGTCACAACATACTGCCGGTTCCTGCGAGCGGTGAGCCGGCGGGCCAATGGGACGCTGTGATTATTTATCAACACGAAGGTAAAAGCAAACCGAGTAAAAGACTTTTTTTGAATGAAACATGCTAATTAAATGTAGAACTTGATAATTATGGTGAAAATATGTAGAACCATGATCGGTTTATTTATGTATCAAGTTATTAATAAAATTCGAGATCCGAATTTGATCGTTAAACTCATCGATGTATTATCTAAAACTATAATATATCTATGGTTATACTCGTTACAGCTGATTATTTGGAAAACCTTTTCCATTTCCTGTTTGTAGAGTTAATTTCTATTTTTTGAAAAATAAAGGTTCATTTGACTACAATGAAATCAGAAAGGTCAAGTAGTAACTTAGTACTAATTTGACTAAGAAAATATTCCCTATTTGAAATATATTTCGTCGCCCATACTTTCCATCAACGAACGCAAAGAAATGGTTGCAATACGTACAGCAGCGAGGGCCATCTGTGTGCAACCTCATCGGTGAACCTCCGTACAAGTTAAATGGTACCAAAGTATCGTGAAATAAAACGCGGAAGAACAGATGAAAACGAATACTTTATTTGTTACACGACTGCCCAAAAAGGAGTGTAACGTTTTCAGGGTTTTTATGTATGTATGTATGTTTTGTATGTACCTATGTGAGTTTCTTTAGTCACATGTTATATATTATTATATTATATTATAGTTGGATGTATGACCCCATACATCCCAAACATCGTCAGAATCTTTATATCACCCCGAGTGTCACATGCTATGTATTTTTTTTATCAATATGGCGGCTGTTTTGCTCCATTTTCAAATCTAATCTAATCTTTCTATACTAATATTATAAAGCTGAAGAGTTTGTTTGATTGTTTGTTTGAACGCGCTCATCTCAGGAATTGAAAAAATATTTTTATGTGGGTAGCTCATTTATCGAGGAAGGTATAGGCTATATAACATCACGCTATGACCAATAGGAGCGGAGCATAAATGAAAAATGTTGCAAAAACGGGAAAAAATATTCCTTTTTGAGAGCTTCCGTTGCGTGCGCTGCGTAAACGGTTTAAGTTACGCAAATATCATGTATAAAGGAATTGTTCCTCTCTAAAAGTTCTACAAAAAAATCCGTGACAGCATATGTCTATCTTTTAACCACTATCTAACTGTCTATCTTTTATCTTTTCACTTTAACCATTTTTATGCTAATCAAATTAGTTCGAAATTTATGCATTATTTGTGAAAGAGTTTTATCAACATAATATTAATTCTTATTCAATTAAATAGTTTTAACATCAAGGGTATATATGTAGCAGTAAAATACTTTTTAATTCATTCGAATCGGACATTTATTATTATTATTATTTTATTATTTAATACTTTAAGCACACAAATGTACAGAGGCGGACTTAATGCCGTAGGCATTTTCTACCAGTCAACCTTTGGGTGATGCAGAGACAAACAGTGGTAGGTGCAATAACTAAAGTGTGGAATAAATATTTATTTAAATATTTGAAACAGTTAAAACTATATATGTATATATATATATAATATATAATAATCCTAAATATATATATGTATAAATATAAGAACAAATAAATACACATAACTACACGAACATACTAAAAGAAATAAGACAAACAATGGGAAAACATTACCGTTGTGATGATACTGCCAGCTTCTTGCGAATGTGCTCGCGAACTTTAACTTTAAAGGATAATCGGTTGGTTGCCATCCTGATTTCCTGGGGCAGCGCATTCCACAGAGAGATAGATTGAACGAAGAAGGAAGAGTGAATGAAATCAGTGCGGTGAGTGGGACATTGGAGAAGACGATTGTGTGATGAACGTAGAGTTTTATTGTGGTTTGCGCACATGTACTGAAAGTGGGGGGATAGATAGGCAGGGGGAGAGGGGGAGTCAAGAAATGAAAACAAGGTGGTCAGTGCCCTTTGCTCTCTGCGCTGGCGTATGGGCAACCACTTCAAAAGCGACCGATGCGCAGAGACATGATCATATTTACGCAGATTGAAAACGAATCGAATGCAGTTATTGAGAAGACAGTCAAGTTTGTCGAGGAGATCTGCATTTAGGTCATAGTAACACACATCACCATAATCGATGATGGGGAATATTAAGGACTGCACAAGCATTGTCTTGGTACTTGATGGCAATAAATTTTTCAGTCGGTACAGAGCCCGCAGCGTTCCCTACTCTAGAGAGGAGACGATGGGCACACGGGTAGACCATAACCTGGAATAGGACATAGGATACGTTTTAACCCTATATTCTCACGGGATCGAGACATACGCGGGTGAAACCGCGGGCCACAGCTAGTGTAAATATAAAAAAAAAAACATCTTCAGTTATTTACAATATGGGTATTCGATTGAAGGCATTGATGAGCAGATTCGAAAACTATATAATTTATTGGCATAATAGTTTTACATAGGTCTGGTGTACATGCAAAACAAATATTTCATTTTGGCTGCAAACGATTTAATCAGACTTTAGTAACACTACGAATGTCTAAATGAGTGAATGCTTTGGTAGATGATTGAGTTATTATTAGAATTGTTTCATCATCACACGAATAACAATAGTGTGTCTCACTTGACTGCTGGGCAAAGGCCTTCCCTTTTTCCCCCCAAATCTCTATAATTTGTGCGATTTCTGGCCATGTTGGCCCCGCAAACATGATTGGAGCATCACACTTCCTTCGCCGTGGTCTACCTCGACGGCGATGTCCTCCTTCAGGCGTCCAGTGAGTGACGATCTTTGCCCATCAATCCGGGTGCCTTCGTGTGACGTGCCCGGCCCACTCCCACGTCAGCCTGGCTGTTTTTACTCCAGCATCCGCTACTTGAGCTATGGAGCGCAGGGTGGTGTTTCTAACGCGGTCTGTTCGCTGAACACCTAATATGCTGCGCTGCATTGCCAAGTAGGTACTTAAATTTAACTTTTTTTTAACTTTATCGCAACGCCGATTATTGCCTAATAGCGGTAAAACAAAAAGTATCCAAACTTAAAAAAAAAACTTGTCATTAAAATGTTTAAAATAAAAATAAATAACTAAACAATTTAAAACACGTCTGCCCTGCTAAAAAAGGAACTAAAAAGTAAAAATTGAGCTTTTAATATAAGAGAACAGAGACAAATAAATCTTAAAATACTAATAATCCACATTTCTGCTTTTTTATCGTACTTCCTTAAAAATATAGCTGCCATATCTGATACTTCCCCAGTATAATAAATTCATAACCAATTTTCCAATAGCATGTCAAATAACAGGTTGTGATTATGTGATATCAGCACACGAAGCACGGCGCCTCTGCTTGTTACGGCAATACGACAGACGTTGCGAAATTGCACCTTAAATCGAATCAATACCCATCGTCGTGAGCTGTGCCTGCGACACACTGGTTATGGGGACAGTGATGATGCTATAGAGGATAGGATATGCTAATGTCGACAACCTTTATTTAGAATGAACGTGCTTTACAACCACAAGGGCGCATGAACAAATTTACTTTTTGTTCTCGACGCTTTTAACGTGCACGACTTTCTACATCGTTCTCACATACTGTAATTAAGTACTCCAATATAATTTTGATTGAAAAGTGTCCTTATGGAGTTTTTGCCTCTTCTTCTCCTTCGGAACCTACAGCTACACTTTGGAATGGGAACTTCATCTTTTTGACTGACCGACTCCTTGAAATATGTCCGTAAATGGTTTAATCAAAATTTAAATGCTTTGTGTTTGATATATTCTTTTATGTCTCATAATACACATAGTATTTCACCAAAATGAAGGTATAATTTTGTTACAAGAGAATGGTAATGACTTATTATAAATTTGGTTGCTACCAAAACATGGTACAATTTTTACACCCACCTTTCATAATATTTTATCATCACAATTCCTTGGTCATATGCATATGCAACCATCCCTTTAGTTAATAACATGTGTTTGTTGTCTCAGGTCGAGTCCGAAGGCGGCGTGGCGCAGGGGTCGCCGGCGGCGCTGCCGCTGTGCCCCGCCGGCAGGCCGGACGCCGATGTGCAGCCGCTGCTTACTGACGGTAAGTGCGCTTAACTACTAACTGAATAGTCTACCTACTACATAACTCGTCAGGCAAAAACCTACATCGCACAAGCAGAGTTATCCACGCAACCTATACTAATATATTAAACTTGCGACAATCTAAGAAGCCCGTTTTGACGTTTCTCATCATACGTGCCGCGATAACTTTGTATCAACGTCTACGTAAGAGATCGAAAAATCTAATTCATAATCCTAATTAATTACTATGTTATTCATACACTATAACAATGAGCATCATTCAAAAGCACCAAGTTTAACTTTATATTGAAAAACTGCACTCAAAAATACGAAATACTCGTTGATTTATATACTGGCAGGACGTTATTACAATGTCATGTCTTTGGGTTCGTTGCTATGGCAACAGTAGTGTTGTGAAGATTTTAACCCATTTATTGACCGAATTAAATCGATGTTCTGAAAAATCGATACTTTTACAAACATTACATTTAGAAAAGAGAGTAACATAACAAATAAAATATGATCACATACTTATAAATGTTTAGCTTTCTTTTGATATTTAATATATTATTAAAGGAAATGGTTAAAATTACACGATAACACCAAAATCACATAATAGCCGAGTCAGAAAATATAACAATAATGTTACATTTTCTGACTCGGCTATTAGGTGATTTTGGTGTTATCGTGTAAACTCGTCAACGTGTCTAAAAGAGGAGGGTCAATCTTGAAAATCAAATCAAATCAAATCAAACTTTATTTGTGAACATGGGTACATAAAAGATCTTAAAATATACATTTTTAGCGTGATCTCTATGTTCTACCAATGCAATTGGTATACAAATAATTCGTTATATAATTTTAATACTAATAATAATGATCGCAGGGTGTTTGGTAGCAGCTGGATGAGAGTTGCCGAGAATCGAGCTGAATGCAATTGGAGAGGTCCAGTATAAGACTGCTGTTGATGATGATGATGATAATGACGTGTAATACAACGATATGCCTCGAGAATCAGTTTGAATTAATGTAGATAAATTGTCGATTGCAAACTCTAAGTATGATTAATCGATATGTCTCGAGAATCGGTTTTTAAAACAACCGATTTTTTTTCCCCATCACTACTAACAGTATTTTGATAGGTGTCGAAGTGGGCTTCTTAGATTGTCGCGAGATTAATAAAACTGAAGTGGAACTAATTGTTTGTTGTTTTTTTTTTGTTTTAATGCGATTAGCTGTCTACCAGTCGGATTGGAAAAAATATTTTTGCATTTGCTAGCCCAATTCATGAGAAATGTTCTAGGATAATTAACATAATGTTACGAGTTACGAGACCCTCAGAAGCCGAGTAAAAATAAATAAAGTCAGAACGCTAAGCAAAAACGAAGTATGAACGCGGGCGGACGGTGCGATGTGACGCGGTGGGTCAGGGGAACAAGCACGCGGACGAATTCACGGACAAAAGCCAGATACAGCACCCATTTCGTCGGAGGATCCTCCCTTTTCAATGGGAGATTGACGAACTTTCCACCCTGTTCCTCATTTCCTATACGATTATCCGAAAAAAAGGCCTTGCTTTTTATACTTATAAAACATACTTAAAACATAGCACAGCCTTAAAATGATAGGTCAGGAAACGATTGCATCAAACTTAAAGATACCACCTTACACCAATAAAAGATATCGAGAATGCAATACGATAATTATTCTATATTAGTTGATTTATCGATATGAATTATTACACAAAAACTTTGTTGCAAACCTAAACGTATTGTAAATAATTCAAGTTTACGAAAGCAGATTGCTGCTTCTGACGACAGCGTTATTTCGTAGTTCTTATTAAAGAGTCTTATTTATTTAAAAGGGTATGTGGCTATAAATAAAAGAAAGGCATAGTCCTTCTCATTTTATTGTGAACATTGAGAAAAATAAAACAATAAAATAACTCGAGAGACATCATTGTGATGAGAGAAAAATCTATTGTTACATTATACATTGAAAAATATAAAGCTTGACTCATGAATCTTCAGCACTTTTGTCCAATATTAAAACCGTAAAGCAGTACTTTGTTTCAATTATTTTCCTCGTCGGGGCTTTTGGGGAAGCACTTAGTTTAATAGCGACTAAAACTTTCAAGGTTCAGATTTTGGCCCTAATTTTGCACCTGACGGACTAGCGTTTAGATTTATAATACACTATCTTTAGGACGTAAAAATATCTATCTACTCTTATTATTAGGTAATTATTTTTCCAAATACTTGACTTATTATTCCATAAACGAATTAAGTTCATTATAAATTCAAAGTTTCGATTTGACAGCTCTGCATTCTTTTCCTAATAGGACCATTACTTTTCCTGTAGACGTATTTGATATTGCTCTAACATTCGCGCTGGGTCCTCAGAAGCTCATTAATCAACTCGCGCTCTGAGGATCACGGAGACAAATGACCTGTCCGGCGGAGGACATGGTGGTTCTTCGGTTGAGTAAACCAGGTGTAGCGACGCTATTGTACGGCTCCATGTATATAGGTGAGCTCTCGGTTTTTGTAGAATGATGAACCCGCCAATCTGCCATCCGAATACTGCGAAAAATGGATCGAGCAAATAAAATATGTACAAGCCAATTCATAAAACGTAGGTGTTAAAAGGCAAAGTTCTGAACCCTGTCGGCGCGGGCGGATTATATAAAGTTAGTGAGGTGCAAATCTGTTCCGACTGTCGATGGAATGCAAACAGCTGCAGCTGCAGTTACCTTTAATTCCTAACAATTGAACTTCCATGAAAACATACAGTTAAGGGGGCGTGTATTGACAGCAAAAAATCATATTTCACCCGCGCAACCCTTACCTACCCCTCTCATTAAACACGACGAAAACAAAACAAAACACCTTCCCTCCAGCAGAAACTTTTCGCCTGGCGTTTATAGAATTCGAATTTCAATCTTCTGTAGTTTATTTTGCTTATACGATACGCTAAGCTTGAATTAAGTTCTATAGATCATGTTCATGTTTTGGAACTAGAAACTCAATGTTGACGTGAAAAAGTTCAAATTTAAATGTTACCAAATTTTATTTAGGACCTTGTACAATTTGTACCTCGTGAAGTCTTTGTGGAAAACTATGTTACCAAGTAATAAATTTAATGCTATATCGTGGATTTTGCTTTGGAGGATCGTGCAAAGTGATACCCAAGTAAAAAATAATATTCGTATAATGAATTTTGCACTGTATTGCAGTGGGGTTGCGAAGGGTGATTTTTCGGGGGTGGGAACCCGGAGCAAAAAAAAAAGAAAAAAAAAAAAAAAAAAAAACTGATTGAGAACCTCCTCCTTTTTGAAGAAGTCGGTTAATAATACTTGTTATGATGTCACTTCGGACCTTCCTTGTGGCCGCGAAAAGCTAACTCTTGTTTGTTCACCTAACAAAAGAACGGTGTCAATAAACCGTTTCATTAAATTCCTATTTTGATCTACTTTTCTCAAACTTATTTATAAACTCACATTCAAAAAGCCCGCTTTCACAAACCATGCACACTCACACAGTTCAACAAGTGATTTCAACCGCACTACCGCAGATCTATACTAAGCTCCTACGCTCCTAATAGCGCAACGCCATCTAACGAAAATATCAGAAAAGCAATGCATTTTGTCAGTACAAGAACGAGATATCTCCATTCAAAAAATTCACAAATAATTAAACAGAGGGCGCGTTTAACGAGAAATTTTTAGGGAGTGGCATTTTACAATTCAGAGTTTTCGCTCACGGCCACTAGAGGGAATTGGCCGCGCGGGTGTAGAGCTTCAAACGAATTAGCGAAAGATCGTCAGATTATGAATGTAAAAACCCCATTATTACATAAACTAATAGAATCTGAGAAAAGTAAACAAGGGAAATAATACATTTTATTTTATTTACAACTGCCAGTCAGCCATTCATATTTATCGTAAAGGGAAACATTAGAATGTTTGAAAAAACTATCACGTCGTTTGTAATTTATACTTATATCTGAGCGAGCACGGCCTAACGTAAAAACTTAACCTTGGAAAGCATGTTTCCTCACAAAGAAAATAATCCTAAACAACAATGTATAGGTTACCACTAAGCTACCAGACGGGCAGCACGCGGGCCAAAAGACATTGTAGTTAATTAGAAAGTCCTTGACGAATTATTGCCGCCATCCTAATCCTACTGATAGTACTAATAACTTTTCAAATCTATTAAGAAATTTCAACTTATTAACTATCTACTTACCCCAAATACATAATTACAACGTACACTTTCACTAAAGTCAAAACACTTTAATCACTGTTTTATACCAACAAACTAATACTACTACTACGATTCTCGTACTGATAAACTAATGTATTCAATAAATAATACGAACAAAATGCAAATTAACTGCAAGTGTAAACAAATTATAATGCGATTACGTCAAACAGCAACCACACAATAGCGTCCTGTCCGACGAACTCCGAGCCGAACGCATTACGAAATTCAACGAAAACTACCGAACCGATATCGCAGCATCTCGTTCACGCGAACGCAAGTTTAGATCGCTTTAGGTACAATAACTCGTATTTGACCGGCTTGCTTGAAGCGTATAAAACCGGGGTGTCACGTGACCGAAGTGACGTCATGACGCCCTGATTTTTGAAGGAGCGATAAGCCAGCCGCGCCGCCGAGTTATTTTAGAGAATTTTTTTTTGCTGTTGGGAGACAACAAAGACAAAACATTGAATGTAGGCGTTTTGTATAGTTTTAATTATATGGTGTATTAAATACCTATAGTGTGATTACTTAAAAGGCATTTTAAACACTACTGACTGTGTCATTTTTCAATGACGATAGAGTGGTTTTGTTTCGAATTCCAGAAGGGAAGCCGATAGGAATCGGCTTGTAGGGTAGCTGCGGCCCTGCTGTATTGTGCAACGACAAATGGCATGTGTCATGAAAACCTTTCCTGCGCCAAACGCGAACAATCCCCTTCGAAAACATTTGAAACATGTGAAAAAGAGGCTGAGTTCTGTACAAAAGAAATAAATGTAGGATTGTTGGTTTCACCACTAAAAGAATTGACATCTATTCATCTATGTAAATGGGTGCCAAAGTACCAAAGGGACTAATTATAAAAAGGGCCCAAGGTGTGCGCTCAGTGCCTGCGCTGCGTTTTGGGCGCTCGCCCGGAGCTTGTTGGACGCTCGTCAAACGCAACAAGATTTCCACATTTTGTTGTAACTTTTGAACCGTGTTTCTTTTAAGTTTATTACTAATGCGGAGAAAATGACAAGGAAAAATAGTGAAAAAGGAACTCGCGTCCAAGCGTCAAGGGCACGGTTAGGCTTCATTTACGGAGACGCGAGGAGTCGCGCGTGGCTTTGGGCGGCGCGGCCCGCACTGAATTCAAACATATGGCGTTGTATGACTGCGTTTACGGAGACGCGATTTTACACACGTTTGCTTGAAATGGAGCGTTTTTTTGCGGCGGAGCCCGCGGATGCCATAGCTGCGTCACACGCGGCGTTTTATCACGGCGGCGCACGCAGTAGAATTCTCGATGAAGCGATGCCCGCGGCAAACCTTCTCCCAGTCCTATTTGTAAATCGCACAACGGAGATGCAAGTTGAGAGTTGCAAGTTGCGACATGGGCGCTCCCATCTCTCGTTAATCTAAAACTAGTCGGTTTGATTGAGTACCCCGCGTGCGCCGCAGCGTTGCCCGCCGCGTGCTTCGCTCCACGCTTGACATTACGCGGCGGGCGCAGCGGCGGGCACCGCCACTCTTCCCGTCTCGCATCTCTATGAACAACATCGTATATTGCAATATGTTTGTGTTTACGCGTGCGATGATAAGTGCTGCTTCACGCGCCGCCGCACCGTAAACAGAAAAAACGTCCGACGCGCCGAGAAACGCCACGCTGCACGCAACGAGTCACGCCCCGCGTCTCCATAAATGAGGCCATGAACTTAGAGAGTTGTATTGCTGATTCTAATGTTTATAATTCTGTAAATTCATATTTGTTACGAGCGCTAATAATATGTAGATCAACATACAACCTGATACTGACCTGCAAATTGCAAAAAACGTAAGAAAAGTTGAATTTCGCGGGCTACCCTAGCGCATCAACCTTAATACTCAATTTTACGCCGGATTCGAATCAGAGTGAGTTGACATGAATGGTACCCGACATTTTGTCGCAAAAGGTTTTTCATGTTTCCAAAAACTTTTATGAGCGAATTTTTTGTTTGTCAGTTGTTTTCTGGAGCCTGCTATTGTTCCTAATTGAGAGTCACAGAAAGCTGAATACAGAGAGACTTTTCACCCCGTAAAGTTGTGTGCGAAATGAGAAGTTTGTTTTTTACTTTTTTGCTGGTTTTTAGCCGACTATGCAATGCATAACACGCGGTAGCTACAGACTTACAGAGTATTGAGGCGATGGTTTGTTGTGATATAATGTGGAACGACACGTGGCTGATAAGGAGTCATGAACGCAGATTGTAAACCGAGACTTACGGCCAATGCTTCTCCCTCGCAGACACAATCTAGTTTCGTGACGCAGTTTCAAGATGCCTTTCAAAATGATATAGAACCTATTGTAAAGCCAGGAAAATTAATTGACACCCTTTACCTACCGTACGGCTAACTATCGGGAGGTGTCGATTCGTTAGCGTCCACTCGATGCCTATTGGAAGGTTTAGCTTCAGCGTAGAAATGTAGCAATTAAGCTTGTATCTTGAAGGTATTTGGAAGTTCGTTCAAATTATAAAAGTTATATTACGGATAAAAAACCAGTAGGCTGATTTTTTTATCGCAATCTAGATAGATTATTATTATTATTATTATTATTTGGTTAGACACACTAGCAGCTAATTAGCTGATGCGTGTGTATCATATAGCTTGGAGATATTTTGTCTGTCCAGTCGATTCTTGAAGCAGTTCAGTGAGGGAGCTGTCACAACATTTTCCGGGAGCCTATTCCATGCTTTTACAACTCGGTTAGATAAGAATTGCTTCAAAGGCTTTTTCTTTGATGACTTTTCCCATAACTTAAGTGAATGCCCACGCAAATGTTTGTTGGCATTCAGAGTGTAAAGGTCTTGAAGGCTGGGCACTTCGTAGTGTTCTGATAATATTTTGTATGTCTCAATGAGTCTACCCCTCTCTCTACGTTGCTCCAGTGTGATAAGGCCAAGGTCAAGGTGTGTGAGGCGCTGTTCGTAAGGTAGATTACGCATGGTTTGAACCATCTTGGTTGCCCTTCTTTGTACATTATCAAGTAGGATGATGTCTTTTCTGAAATATGGGTCCCAGATAACATTCGCATATTCCAAGAGAGGTCTTACGTAGATCTTTGACTTATTTTTATCATGCGGTAAACTCATCTGGATCACATCGGATTAATTGGTATATGTGTTATAGGCAAACTCCGAAGCTCCGGCGCTCCTAGGTTGGACTGGTCAATCCTCAGGTCAGACTGAATGACTTAGTCAAAGCCCAAACAAATGTAAATTTTCGGCCTTTGACTAAACAATTTTCGTCAAACCTGGGAGAGACTAATTTGGTCAGGCAAACGTCAAAACACAATTTTATTAAATCGGGGTTTGACGAGTCAAACTCCGATATAGGTATGAAGTCTCTTATCTTCGTATATTTGGAAGCATTTTATCATTTAAGCAGCTTTCAAGTCTTAAGAACCGCTTAACTCTGCCAGTTCTGACACCTGATTGGTCAGCTTACGTGATTTTCAACGTAGTATTGTATATTTTTTGTATCTGACAATGGCTTAATCAATTTTTTTTCGTCCCCAAAACAAACAACGTCGTAGCGTTTGAGACGGCGATACTGCAAAGACGTTTTCTTTTCAGCTACTTTAGCGGATTCTACCTCACTGATAATCTGCTCATACAACTGTTTGTTTTTTATGTGAAATGAACACTTATTTTTATTCAAATTAGAAATTTTCTCTTTAAACTTTACTTTTAAAGCTTCTTTATCCACGTTTTTAGTAACAACAACACCGTTTGATTCACTCATCTTCAATTTTACACAATTACACGCCCGCACGCTCAATGAACGAACATGAAATGACAAAACAATCGGTCGGAACACCGCGAGAGACATTATGAACCTGTTTAAACATGTTCAGATCAACGTTTGACCGAGTTTTGCAGTCGCTTCTAGGATTGACTAGGCCAAAACCGAAACAGAATAATTTACTTTCGACGTTTGACTGAAAAGTTAGGAGCTCCTGGGTTTGACTAAAAATACTTCAGGCAAAGGGCGAAATTGAAATGTATTTCGGGGATTGCCTGATGGCTTTGGCCAAACCTAGGATAAACCAGTCCTTCCGCGAAGAGACTGTGTATCGGACTTTGACTATAACATATGCAAAAAGCTCTATTACTTTGGTATGTACCGACTGATTTGATGACAGGTGTGTGCTCATTTATAAAAACCAGATGATACTGAATTCCATTCAATGTCTTCCATGGAAGTTCATCCCCAAGGACCATGACACAAAAGTCAAACGCCCAGACACTGTGCCTTATAACTAAGAACAAATTCATAATTACCGAGTGGCTTGAAACACGCCATTTAACAAATAACACACTTGACCATAAAACGAAATGAACTCATAATAACCGCAGTAAAATCGTAAAAGCAACATTCCTAATTCCTTTGATTCGGAATAGAATAGTTCCCGCGAAAGTTACGTCACGACACGTTGCGGAGCGTGTAAATCTCGCACGACATCGCTCCGCGTGACGGCCGACCGATTTACGACGACGACGTGCTTATGTGGGTGGAAGTTATTGAGATGTGTCGGTCAGTGATTAATGGAAAACTAAAAGTTGTAAAGTTCATTCAACAAGCGAGGTCCTTCTTTAATAATATGGCTTTGGGTATAAGCCTCATTCATCTGACAGTCTCATCTTCACAGTATGAAGATAGATAGTATTCCACGTAGGTAGCTCTACTCCCGAAACACTCCTCTCAAACTATAGTACCTATATTGGTAGTCCAAACCGAGTTCAACTTTTAAGAAAAACACTAAAACTATCAGCCCTAAGTTTTTATTTAGTGATTGGGCAACTAAAGGACTCAGGAAAAGTAGGGAAAGACTTTTCGAGCTGTATGGCCTTAAGCCTTATATTAATACGGAAACTTTTAATAAGTATGTTGCTACTTATTCTAGAATTTTTAAGAGCACTTGTAAGGCAGCTAAAGCTTTATACATTAGCAACAAAGTTAAATCAGCAGACAATAAAATACAGGCGGCTTGGAAAATTATCAATAATGAAACGAATAGGAACAAAAAGCATAATTCCGATTACACACTGGAGTCGTCAGGTGGTGGTCTCATTTGCGATAGCAAAGAAATTGCTCAAGAATTTGTACATTTTTTTACCAGTATCCCACTTTAAACTACTGAAACCTTAAACTCCTCGCCATCGCTCTCTTTTGATTTTAAGGGCGAACGTTTCAGCCAGCCCGATTGAATTTAACTTTAAGCATATTAACCCCGTAACAGTAATAAAAGCTTTTAAGCAAATCAAGATCAAATTGACCGAGGATCTTTGGGGAATGTCCATTAAAGTCTGTACCTCTATAATTGAGACCATAGCGCCTTACTTAGCCTTAATATTTAATTTGTGTGTGGATCAAGGAGTCTTCCCGGATTTAATGAAATACAGTAAGGTAATACCACTTTTCAAATCCGGGGACAGTAAAGACACCAATAATTATAGACCCGTATCCGTGCTGCCGGTTTTCAGCAAGGTGTTTGAAAAGGTGATGCTGAATCAAATGCTCAATCATTTTAACACAAATAAAATCCTTCACGACCAACAGTATGGATTCACCATTTATAACGCGTGGGAAGAGGCCCAAGACGCCATTGGAGTCTTTTGTGACCTCTCCAAGGCATTTGATTGCGTCGATCACGAAACCTTACTCTTGAAACTTGAGCATTACGGACTTGGAAAACTTGCGCTCAGTTTAGTAAAATCTTATTTAAATGCTACACAACAGCAAGTTCAAATAAACGGTATCAACTCAAAGGTATAAAAGTAAAAATGGGTGTTCCACAAGGCTCGATTTTGGGTCCTTTGCTCTTTTTAGTATAAATTAATGATCTACTCCATTTATTAAAAAATCAGCCACACATGGTGTTCTTTGCTGACGATACTTCCTTAATTTTTAAGGTAGATAGACGTGCTACAAATTTTGACGAAGTAAATAACGCCCTCCTGCAGGTCCAAAATTGGTTCACTGCTAATAATTTAATATTAAATGGGAAAAAAACTAAGTGCATCAAATTTTCTTTGCCTAATGTCAAAAGTACGGATTGTGAGATTGTATTGAATCAAGAGAAACTAGATTTCGTCGATAAAACTGTTTTCCTGGGGATCACGCTCGACTCAAGGCTACAATGGGGTCCGCATTTAACATCTCTTGCAGGACGGCTAAGTTCAGCAGCATATGCTGTCAGAAAAATCCGTCAATTTACTGATGTAGATACTGCGAGACTGGTCTATTTTAGTTACTTTTATAGCATCATGTCTTACGGTATTTTACTGTGGGGACGGGCTGCAGACATCGAGTCTATCTTTATTCTGCAGAAAAGAGCGATCAGAGCCATTTATAATCTTCGCAGGCGCGATTCTTTAAGGGAACTGTTTAAGGATATAAACATCATGACGGTACCTTGTCAATATATCTATGAAAATATCATGCACGTAAGAAAAAAATTACATCTTTTTAGTAAAAGAGGTGATAGACATAATTATAGTACTAGAAATAGGGACCTATTAGTTCAACCAGGTTTCAGACTGGCTAAAGTGGACTCATCTTTCATGGGATACTGTTTAAAATGTTACAATAAAAGTCCTCCCCACATACTTCAACTGAAGGAGACGAAATTCAAAACTTGTATAAAACGCACACTATGCAGGCAGGCATATTATAAGTTGGAGGATTACATCTCTGATAAAAATGCTTGGCTTAATGCTGGTCCTGCTCCACAATCACAACTAACTAATTAACATTCGAACATACAGTTGGAGCTGCTAAAGATTTTAAGATCATCATCATCATTGCATTGTATAAACTCAATCTTCTTTGTATTATATAATTGCATAGCACAGGTGTGAGTACTATGTAATCTGTCTTCCATTGGCTTGAATGTGCCCTGGCGGCTGGGAATGCATGCTCACTGAAATGTCTCGCTGATGGTGGCGCGTGTGTTGGATCATTTGGCTCCCTTCAAAATGGTTTAGCTGAATGGTGCTGATCCATGCGTCATGTTCGTGAACGGGCGCCGTCAGTTGTGACTGGTCATCTCTTAGCTGCCATGGCTTATTTTAATTTTTGAATTGTTTGTATGTTATAATTGCGGACGCTTTCAACGTGCTTTCTACATTGTTCTCACATGTATAATTTCAACATAAATGATGTAACCCATATATTCTAACAATATTTTGATTTAAAAGAGTGTCCGTGGAGTTTCTTGCCCGTTCTTCTCCATATGTACCTACCACGCTTTGGAATGGGCAACTAGCTTCATATTTTTGACTGACCGACTCCTTGACAATTCAAAAGTGCCTGTAAATGGTTTAATTGAAATAAATGCTTTGAGTTGCGTTTGAGTTTGAGGCAAACTAGTTTCTACCGGATTGTCTGAAGACACAAATCTCATATAATACGATAATGATAAAACTATAAGTATTAACTAATATCAAAACCACGATTCTTTTGTTTTAATATCACTAGATCAACAATAAAATTATATTGGCTTTACTGAATCGCACATTTTTCAATGCCAACAAGATATAAGTCTAGTTGGGCACTGGAGTAACCGCAAAATAAAAATAGCTCCGTCAAGATATACCATGAACTACACAAGAGACCGAAACTGAACAATCTGAACACAGGTTATCGCAACTACGTTCAAATACGTGGCGAACGCATCCCATTCAAACAAGAAATAAATAAAATACCTAAGAGTCTGCCTGGACAAAAGGCCCTCGATGAAAAGACAATAAACATGCCAAGGAAAACATTGCAAAGGCCAAGAGAGTCAAAGGAGCGCTATACCCAATCATCGGCTACTGCTACAAGCTCAGTGTCGACGTGAAGCTGCTAGTCATTCATTCAAGCATGTTTACTACCAGTAATCGACTACGGAGTAATATAACTGCTACCCAGGTACAACAAAACAAACCTGCTTAAACTTGAGAGGCATTATACAATGGCATTGAAGAGTGCCACATAGTTACCCAGACGCACTGACACCGATCTCTGGGAAATACTACAACAAGACCCGTGGAACATTCGTGCGCACGATCTCCACGGGTGGCATGACAGATCGTCTCAAATGTTTGTCGATTGAAGGGCTACAAGAACAACATGCGCTACGGGCAACACAATCCCTTTCTTTTCGCTGCTAGAGTATGCGAAATTCAATATAGGTATTTATAAAAAGATAGGGACAAGCCGGTCTTCAAACAACTGACCTCCGACAGCGTAGGCTATGACCGTAGCGTCACTCATTAAGTAATAAGCAGCTAGGCCCTGGGGCTAATACCAATTGCTTCATCGATATCCTCACCTAGATTAATATAAATAGGAGTAATGCGAGGAAACAACCAGGATAGGTTTCAAAAGCTCCCACTATGCAGACATAATGAAACACGTACCCGTCTGTCAAATGATATTTATATGTGATAAGCTATTTTAAACCTAGATAAATAATAATTAATCGTGGTTCTGATTCTGTGAATACAGTGTTTGTGAAAAATGATATCTTGGGTACCTACCTAACCTCGCTAAGTTTGCCCCATCAGAAACTTCTGCTTCCAGTATTTGCAAGTGTTTAACAGCATAATAGATTAAAATTTCCATCAAAGAAACATTTTCTATTAATGTTTTCCAGTTAATATCTTTCTTTTGTTGATCAGTCTCGGATAAAAGTACTTTAAAATAAACTGTTATTACGTAGTTTGGTTAATATTTCATTGAAATTTATTACAAAGTCTGTGCTAGATGCAATTTTCAATAAAAACTGTGACAGTTGTTATAGAAAATTCCACGTACTTACCCAATTATTAAAAAAATGCGTTATGTAATTAATCACAATCAATCGCAATGAGAGTATTAGAGAAAGAGGAATAGTAGTGGTTCTGTATAGTTCTAGCAGACAAAACGTTGCTTGAAAATTTAAAAATCCAATTCAGTCTTAATATTTAAAGTGCCTCTGAGGACCAGCCACCGAACAAGTTACAGTTAAAGAAATTTATTTCTCAATAAGAAATTACAAAGATTTCACTTACTTAAGAACATTTTTTTTCAAGTTCGCTTGGTTGTTCCACTAACTCCATTTATGTTCGTATAAATCATCACGGCATAGAGTCCAAAACAAATTGTGTTTAGTTCAATTTAGAACATTATAAAGCAATCTATTAATTATTCAGGACTGTCAGTAGTGTGTGAGATTAACTCCGCTGTTATATTGTTTATGTAAACGTAGCATAGGTACCTATTACCTAATACATTTTTAAGCGCACAATACGCGCTATCCTAATAGGACATTAGCTGTTGAGTAGCTTAACTGTGAAGCTAGAATAAGAAGGTGGAAAAGTAGCGAGTTAAAAAAAACACACAAATTAATTCTGAAAATATGGAGCACCTAACATAGTTTCATAACATATATAGCATCACGCCTGCAATCCCGAAGTGTAAGTCAGCGGTGTACCTACCTATACCACGCCCACATTTCGCCAGTTATGTATAAGTCCCATGTAATAGAGGGCGAGCTTATTGCCATTGACCGCACAAATGCGAACTGCTACCGAGAAATTATGGAGTATTCCAAACCTAACTAAAAAGTTGAAGGTTGACCCCATAATAATAGCTACCGGTCAAAGAATCTAACAATGATGATTCACCATAAACAAGAGAAAAGTGCTCAGTTTTCTATTACAATTGTGAAATCCTGCTAACAATTTTCTGATATTCAGTTCCGCTCTTATATCACAAGCGCACTCTCCGCTGCTTAATTGGAATTTAAATATAGATACCAATCTATGGAACTGCATGGCAGCCATTGCAGCTGTACCTACCTATCAGGTATCTACTCGATTCTGAGAAATTTGAGGGTACCTATAAGCTTCTTATCCTAGCTTGGGCATCGTGGTATCGGTCCCATCTGGTCACTGGTTATACTATAGCTTCGTATTTCAGCTGAAAGCAGCTTACCTTTATCAGAGACACTGATCCTTCTTTGAGGCGGCTTTAAAATGTGAGGAAGTTTGTTTGCGTGGTCCTTCTTATATGAGAAACTGCCTATTAATTGAATGTGTTGGGGCATTTAGTCCATCTAATGTTCCACTGCATATCAGGTACACCTTTCCGATAATATTAATTCGAATCGCCCCTGTTCATTCATGTACTACCAATAGATTGCATCCTTAAAAATATATGAAGAGCTAGTTCGGTTAGGATGAACAATTTTATGGATGAATAAAGTTATGCATCTTACTGCTGGATAATAGACTCGCTTCATTGCATCAAATATGTGCTCATAAAATGCATACACTAATGCAGACCGTGCATGCCTGATTTACACATGTTACCTACACTTTATATAGATAAAGTATCATTTAGATCAATTAGCACGTATACTATGCATTGTTGGAAACTAACCTAATTGCCAATAGTTGGTAGGATTCCAGCAACGATCAATGTAGCCCAGCTGATGAGAATATTAAAGTATGTCTAATGATTCAAATATTCAATACCTATATTTGCCCTGCCAATTCTATTAGATTCATTTTAGGTAAATATATTCAATGATTACTTTTCTTTTACTCAGAAGGGAAACGTCTTTTCTCGCATTATTATCGGATGTAGTGCGCAAAAGCTCGTTTTTGTTTGTTTGGAAAATTCGGGTTAAATATGTAACACTAATTAATTCGCGGTGGGATCTGAAACTTCTCACTCTGTAGAGCAAGCCAACAATCTGACTGCTAAAGTACACAAATCCTCGGGAACACCTAGTTTGTAAGCAAAAACAACCTAGCCTATAATAACGTTAGACAAGCTTGTTAATGCTTGAGCTGCTTTGGCTTGACATAACCGGATCTAGACGAGTTTACTTTGAACGACGGAGAATAAAAACTTCCGGCTTAGAAAAATTGAAGAAAACGGATTGATTCCCGAGGATCGGCAGCAGCAACCCCCGTCCGCAGCGTTTGTAAAAATATACAGAGTATTCATTGGAGTGACACTAATGGACGTAAACTTGTTTAGTTGATGTTTACTGTTACTAATTATTCGACTCTAAAACCAAATGTATAAAATCTTGCAAAATCATGCGATTGCTCCTCTCAAAATATCTTTTAAAAAACCGTTGCTTCAATCGGGAGGGAAATAATCGTGACAGAGGAAAAATCAGTGAACTTTGAACACATTAAGGCACTCAGCCGGAGGGACTCGGGAGGAGGAAGTATTTGAATTGCTAATTGAAGTAGCATTGCGAACGGCTGATGGAAAGATTCGGGGATCGAAGAGCATGGGAAGTTGGTTCAGAGGTGTCATAGGACATGGCATTAGGACTGCCGATTTATAGTGATTAAATTATGGTCCATCTTAAATAATGAGGTACTATTGATAAAAAGACCAAGGCAATTATAGATTTCTTTCAATCTCGGAACCTAACACGCAAAGCATGAAACAATTGATAAGAAACGATTCACTAAAGGTACCTACATAGAATACTTAAACGTTTGATTGACAGAACAAATCTAAACAAAAACAGTTGATAACAAAAAGCGAGTCTTCCTGTACATGACGCCGGAGCCGCACCTGCACCCGACCGGATGTTTGTGTATACGACAGAATATCACCCATGCGCCGTACTGCCGCCGCACTGGAGCCGCGTCGTCGCCGCACCGCAGCCGCGCCACCGCTCCATTGCATCGGCGGCGGCGCCACACTAGCGCGGCGGCGCCGCGTAGTGTGGTTTTTACATTTTGCCGGCCGGTGCGTCTCCGGTGCGTTTCCGGCGCGGTTCCGGTGCGGCTCCAGCGTCATGTACAGCAAGCCTTAGTAAATAAGCAGGATCAGCAGAGACTCATGCATATTTATAACACGCGACTGATCAATTTACTTCCCATTGTACCGCACGCAATGGCGGTGACATCAGCTGAGGTGATGAGAGCAGTGGCTTCTGGTAATTAGATTGTCATAATATCGTTGGGTATTCTCTTGTGGATGTTATAGATATTGGTACCTACCTGGTAAGCAATCAGGCAGCAACCTCATCCTATGCGCTAGAACAACAAAGTCTGAAGCAAACTTCGAGGCAGCACATGGAACAAGGTTATAGATAACAACCTAATAAATAAATAAACCTTGATTACTAAAAAAAATCAAGTAATAAAAACTAAAACCCAACTACGACTTAAAAGGTATAAACAAAACACCACAGACAGACAAATTAAAAATCCGGAGTCACAATAAATCGAACAGATTACGTGTGACTCCGGATTTTTAATTTGTCTGTCTGTGGTGTCTTGTTTATACCTTTTAAGTCGTAGTTGGGTTTTAGTTTTTATTACTTGATTTTTTTTTAAATTCTTTTGGGGAATATATTATTATATATTTTTGAAATGTGCTCATTAAGTCCTTTCATTTGATACCCAACATGGTACAATTAAACCATTTTTTTTTTTAAGTTCCTCACTTTATGTCCTCTAGGGGGCGCCATTTTTAATTTAATGTGACTTCACATAGCCTATAACCAGCGGACAATCACAACGCTTCTAACGATACCTCATTTGTCAAATTGTGATAAGTGGTTTGGAAGATAGGAGGGAACAGATGAACATACATACATACATACATACCGGTCAAAATCATAACCCTCCTTTTTTCTTCGCCGTAGTCGGGTAAAAAGATGCCTACACTTTTACAGCAATTCCAATAAATTATAATAAATTGTGTATATTAATAATTAAAGAAAAACTACTCTCAAGTAATTCATTACCCGAAAATACTTCCAAATAACTCTCAACAAGATTTATGAGTAAGAATATGTAACCTCTGGAGTGACAATACAGATAAATGGCGCCGGGCCAAGAGTCAATTTGTGATGAGCACCCGGAATGATGAGTGAGGACCCTCGAGATGCTTCATACTAATTTTAATTTCAACTAATTGAACCGCGTCGAGAGTTAGCACTTCATAATTTATAGATAGACCAGGGCTTTCTTAAATTTTTTGAGAATCACGCTGAAAAAGATTAATGCTCGGTTCCTATAAACGAAAACGAATCGTTTTGCATACCAATGGTAACATTTTTTATTGCCAAACTGGGCATATAAATAAATTCATAAGCTAACCTGTGATAGCTACTTCATATGAGAGTGTTTATGCAAAGGTATGTCTTTGCTTCATTATTGATAAAGAAACAAGAGGCTTAATTTGAACTAATAACGGTCCGTCAATAAATATTATAGGAATCGGCCATTAGTCGGTGACATTTTGTCTTTGAACATACGTCACACCATCACCTTGAAAAAAGAGATTAATCCGAAGAATAAAGACGCTAATACTATTGTATCCATTCATCAGTAATATCCGGTGTTTCTGTTTTAGTTTACAATGTCATACCTGTACAATTAAAATCTAAACACGGTCGTTACTACTAAACATACCTACGCCTATCACAATGGTAATGATCATCGTCACGCAGCAGCGCTTTGCGTCCAGCAGTTTATAATTCCAATTAGTTTCGTTTTACAAAGTGTTTTAATTCCGTTCACGCGTATTGATGGACTGTTGTGTTTATACGGGTGTTTATTTTTGAAACCATTGAATAAATAACAATTACCTATACAACTAGAGTCGCTGAAACCTGTTACAAAATATTTGTGATATATACATCGATATTATGCAAATACCAATGCGTGGTCAGAAATTTGTATGAATTTATAATAATTCGCCTTTTCCATTCCATTCTAAAATTGTTTGTTAAAACCAGTTGACAGAATAAACTACATTATTTAACATGTAGGTTATGTATAGTTTCATAAAACACTCATTATGGCAACTAAATAAAAACATTATCATGAAGGAGATAGTAACTTTTACAAATACATTTCTAATATCACAAACTAAGAATTATTCTCCAAACATTGAGTGAACGTACAGTTAACTTGTAAACCCAAGAAATAATTTCCATTCAGTCAATAGTGCGGTAAGAAATGTTTTGTTTTATTGTTTTGCAGTCAGCAACATTACAGGTGCAACATCTGAGGTACAACTAGTGAAAGCGTTAAAATTTAAGACGTCACGTCAATGGATGTTGTTTTCGTTGATTTTTTTATGCATAGATCTGACAAAATTACAAAAAAAAACAGTTTTAAATAGTGTGTTAAATGTATCTTGAATCTCTAACTTACTAAGAGAGTAATTTTCCTTCTAGTTTACATGGAAGCTTCGAAGCTTACAGTCTAATTGCTATAAGCAACCACTTGTCGATGCCTTCCTCTCACACTTCACACGAGGCACAAAAGTTACCACCGCAAGCAACAGGTTACAGCATGCATAACACAAAAGCCAAGCTTCCTTCTACACCCATCCTTTACGTACAACAGTCTTAAGTGTATCAGCGTCTCGCACGAGTGACGTCACGGCGGGCTCACCAGTGCCGGTTGGGACTTGGGAAGTATCTTTGCTTTACCGAGTTTGGATGGTATTTCTCGGAAAACAAAAAGTCCCTTCAAAGTCCCGTTGTATTGACAAAAGTTTGTTGAGAAAGAAAAGTTGTGGTTTTATTAAATTCAAGTTGAGTTCTGAAACGTGATTTTTAGTTAAAAATTCAGCACTCTCAGGGTGATATGTCTACTTGGGGATTCTTTGACAAATCTGCTTGTTTCAAAAATATTGTTGGAAAACATTAATTTAGTAACCTTACACGCACTTACATACCTCTAGTGTTCTTTGAAACTTGATAAAGGCGTTCCTATGTTTTTACAATCTTTAGAAAAGGTTCCAGATAACATAGCAATGAAAAATAACTACGAATACTTAGTAGTAAGTACTGATAACAAGAGGAACAACGCCGAGCGGAGAAGAACAAGTGAAATTAAAGTTATGAAGCTGAGGAAGTTGCGCGGGAGTTGAGAAGAACAAGTGAAATTAAAGTAATGGAGCCGAGGAAGTTGCGCGGGAGTTTTATCGGTCGGATGTTAATGACGACACGGCTCAGTTAGCGGGATCAGTTAACGCGAGGTAGCTTCGTTAGGAACTTAGTTCACTTTTTGTCCGTATTCCTGCAGTCAGAGTACCTAGTGTTTTTTTGCAAACAAATGCCTTTCATTTATTCAACTCTACTCAATTAATATTGCAATGGACGTATACGTAGATTTGTTTATTCAATAAAATACAGTGTTACAATAATATATTTTGTGTTTGCATATTCCCCAGAACAAGGCTTAATTAACTTCTTAGAGCTACTTAGAAACTACATCTACAAAGCAAAATTTGGTATTCGAAATCACTCAAGCAAATTCTAGTCTAGAAACAAACTTATTAAAGTTGAAGTAAGTACTGGTACAGTGTTTGCCCCTAAAGTCTCACACAACTACACTCTCGAGACACGGGACACCACGCGGCCATCATTTATTAAGACTTGCCACTAAGAAAATAGTTGGGAGCTCCTGAAGTTTCAAAGGTGAACTCAAGAGCAAACGAAATCACATAATTGAATTCGCTAAACTCCTATCGAAGCAGGAATAGCGAGTGTGGTCCAAGGTACAGGCGATGCTTTGAAATCACCCCGGAATCTAGCCTTTGAACGATGCTTTCACTTCACATAAATACTTCGGTTTTATGTTAAATCCATATTACAAATTCGAAAGTAACTCTGTCTGTCTGTGTTACTTTTCACGCCTGAATTGATTTCGACAAAATATGGCAAGGAGATAGATGGCATCCTTTGGAATGACATAGGCTACTTTTTGTTTAAAAAATAATCCTATAGGGGGTGATATAGTTAGCATAGGAAATCCAGCATTTTTTAGTATCCCCGTAGTACGTTCCTGTGTGCCGATATCCGACACACACGCGGGCGACGCCGCGGGAAAAGCTATAAATAATAAAAATATTACAAACTTGCTGCCCGCCCCGTACCGGCTTCGCACGGGTAGTACTAAGTAGGGTAGGTACGGTCCGGTTCAAAACAGCATTAGCACGTTAAGACTCGTTGTCGATTGAACACACGATACAGTCTGTACATCTGTACGTATAAGTACACACACTGCCGTATCGTCACGTATTCCCGCGTGTCGTGCTCATGCTAAACGAACGAAACAAAAATATACTTCCCACACTTTTGCTAGATCGGTCACACACTCATCATGCGCGTGACCTTGGCCAGTTTATCCCATTGCTTAATTCGGGTAAACCTAATGTTTTCTGATAGCAATGAGCGTCTTGCGATGGACTGTGAAGCAGATGGCTTAGGTTCTAATCTCGTATAGCGCAGCGCGAATTTTTGCAAATATTTTTATTTTTATTTTTATTTGCTATTATAATAATATTCAGAATTACTGCCTTTTTTATTAATGTTGTTATTGCAATAAAGGGTTTAGAATAAAAAAATGCGTGATGATTGATAAGAAATATAAAAAATATTTATTCGTTCCAAGTAGGTATTTATTTTACATAAAGTTAACAAACCGCCACAAATAAGTATTGTTGTAAGATGTGAAATTTAAATAGATGTAAAAAAACTTAGAAGCAATTTTGTCAAAGATTTCAAGTAATATTTTTATCAATGGAATTTGTATTATTTTGACATAAAAAGGTTTTAAATTATTTACTTATTTATTTATTTCACCATAAACACTAAGCTTCGATCATAATCGATGTAATTAAGCAGTAAATAAGAATATTAGAATATATTCAAAATGTAAAACAACTACTTACTTACTAAATAAGTGATTTTAAGGTTAAGTATGGGCAGTTTGTTTACATCATGTATTTTACATTTTATTTGCTTTTAGTAAATAGGTATTGAGGTTATAGCTTAAGTATTCATTTTCTTTACGAAAAGAAGATTGAAACTAAACCTCAAATTTTAATCCCTAAATAATAATATTACCTACTTATTAAAATAATGTAAACATTTTTTATTACGGTTAATTTTTGTAATAACTCCCATTATTTTCGATACAGTCAAGCTGACATTTGAATTGTCCCAATTGAAGTCTGGTGGTCTGGTGAAGTCTGGTTGGTCTTCGATGATGTTATCTTCAAAATTATTTATATTTTTCTTTTCTTTGACCTCATGTTGAATTTAAAACTTTATTTAAGTAGATATCTTCTGAGTAAAAGGATTAACAATGTCTTTGTTTTAGATTTATGTTCAGTTAAATATGCAATATTTAAAATGATAACACTTACACTCAGTCCGGTTTCATTAGATATTTGTTAATGCATCCACTTTTACGCAGCGCAATAATATTTGCTCTCACTTCAATATTAATATTTGACTGCATTGTGAAAAGAATAACTACAACACCGCTAATAGATATATATAACAGTCGTCACCCACAATAATAACGAACCAACAACGTTCTAAGCATAGGTGAATACTCGTCACGAACTGCATCTGTCTTCCTCACAGAAATCGAAATATTTTATTTTGTTTTCTGTCTACCTACACAAAACTTTAATTATTTATGTGACCAAGTCGAACGAGACAAAACACTAATCATATCGAAATACCTATGTCTAGTAATTAAAAAAAAAAAAATACTTACTATTTCATTATGGAAATACTGCTAGGTATTATAAAAAGGTAACAAAACAATAAATAGTAATTATAAAAATAAAAAAAGTTAACCGCAGGTGAGATTCGATCTTGACTCGCCATACCTATCAAGGCTCATTAATTAACCACTGAGATATTAAGCCAAGTAACATAGTTTACTATGTTGGTTGAAATAATAATCTTCTATCAGTTGTAGACAAAATGAGTGTGTGTGCGCGTATATAGTATTGAAACAACTTATAGAAGAAGGTCGTAAGTCAAGTCGACACGACATTCCATTGCTTTCCGAGATTAACAATCCACTTTTGAACTGTATAGTACCTACGTACCCTACATTATCTACTTACCTACCCTACCTACACCTACCTTACGTACGGTGGTTTTGGCGCCCCATACATCTGGCGCCTAGATCGACCGTTCCTCTTTACCCTAAGCCGCTGATCATGCGACGGCTTAAAAATATTGTAGGTACTCTTATTGAAACTAGATAAATGCGGTAAACGCGATTCGATTAATATTTTATACTATGAAAAAGAGTACCTATTTCATGAACATAATAAGATGCAACAAACAGCAAAGCAAGCATCTGGGACTGGCATCGTCAATATTTCGGTCAATCAAAGTAAATATTTGTGGCTGTGTTCAACATGTTTGTCGCGTGTGCTTTGTACCATCCTGATCTGAAACGTAGCGGTTGTAGTTCGAATCTAGCGATTATATCTCGAGCTTCGCCACACACGACCCGACCTGGCCGGCGACCGCACACCACGGCACATCAAGTATCTCGCAAGTCGGCAACTTTGATTATTGAAATTGCTCACGTGTACATAAATTCGTACGAAGACTCTTGAACATTGATCTAGAGATGGAATTGATTTCTCGGTTGTTAGGTTTACTTTGAAAATTAATAGTAATTTAGTTTCCTACAGTCCAGCATTCAGCATACTTCCATGTACCTACCACCACCTTCCATTTATTGCTTTAATAAATAGCAACTGTCGTTAAAATGTGTATTTTTTTTTCCACGTAATCGTCGTCTTCCGCAGAAGTGTCTCGTAACTTTACATCTTCATTCTGGTTCCTCGTGCTTGTGCTTGATTATCTGTAGATGTTTGCTCTTCGTAGGTATTAATGACAAGATTAGCGTTTCGTACTCGACATGTTTCATTAAGCGCTGGAACATAACTCATTGTTGAAGTAACGCTTTTGAACAAATAAAGTAAGTTAATTTATTCCATGTGTACCTATATGTCACGCGATATTTTGATATCGTTTCGTAACCAGCGTGCGATACAAACACAGGGGTTTGTTGTTTGATATAGCAATTTATTGAAGTTTCGTTACCATTGTGGTTTCAGTGTTGCTTTGTTTTGTTTTTATTGCAATTAACGTATGTGTTGGATCATTCGGTTCCCTACAAAATGGTTAAGCTGGATGGTGCTGATCCACGTGTCATGTTCGTGAACGGGCGCTGTCAGTTGAGACTGGTCATCTCTCATCTGCCAGGGCTTATTTTTAATCTTATATTTTGAATTGTTTTTGATTATTTTTCATTTGACATTGTTCTCACATATAGAAGCACCAAGAATACTGTACTTAGGATTTTGTCATATCTATATTCATTTTTAAAAGAGTGTCCTTAGAATTTCTTGCCCGTTCTTCTCCATAGAGATCTACGATTTGGAATGGGCAACTAGCTTCAACATTTTGACTAACGGACCGATTCTTTGACAATTCAAAAGTGCCTGTAAATGGTTTAATTGAAATAAATGCTTTGAGTTTGAGTTTGAGTATTCAGTTGCGTGGTACATAACGGGTATCGACGATTTTTGGTGAATTTTAGTGGATTCGCCCCACTTCCTTGCTATTTCTTTATGATACCACAACCTACCAATCCACTGACTGGACCAAGACCCTTCTCAAATTGTGTCCCAACAAACGACATAGCCTTTATGTAAATCTCATTTGATCTTAATTTCCAATATAGTGTCGTAATTGAATCCAAAATGTCCACGTGAGGGAATCATGACGTTTTGATGAACACTGTAATTATTGCGAATATTGCCGTTAGAGGTTGGGACCACCCTTCCCCCTCCAACCCAACCTCAGGGCGGTAACGTCATGGTCAAAGCGGTAATTGGAACGGGAATATAATCTTACCGAGAACTAACATAACATCGCAAATACAAGCCTATTGCACGGTGATGGTTTCAGGAAATTGGATAGTAATCGGAACTTGTAGCTCTATGTCCATCAATATCCGAATGATTATTGGCAGTTAATCTGAATTGCAAAATAAACATAATATCAAGCCAGTATTCTCCTCTGTCTAAGTACACTCAATTGTGGAAACATTTAGGTTATTAATCCAGAATTTAACACAATAACAGTAGCGCAGCGTAGAGAAAACCCGAAAAGACGCCATTTTCGTGATAATTCCAACACTATAATTATAAAAGGCTTACCATTCCTCGCCAGCTCATCCCTAAGGTTTAACAAAGTGTTAAATGTGGCGCAAAGTCCTGATTCAATTAAGCCGATCTTGGTTCCGGCGGTCCCAGGTTCGACTCCCGGTGGGCCGCCCGTTGTGCTGGTATCAATTAGACCCGTCGGGATCGCGATGTGCTTTTCGACACTCCCATTCCGAGTGTCGGCTGTTGTTAATCCAAGATTACGGTGGAAAGGAGTTAGTGTGTCTCAGAACTTGATTACAGTTCGGCTCGTTGTGTTATTGAAGAAATTAGTATCTAGTTCAATCAATCTGCCTAGCCTTTTCCCAACTATGTTGGGGTCGGCTTCCAGTCTAACCGGATGCAGCTGAATACCAGTATTTTACATGGAGCGACTGCCTATCTGACCCCCACAACCCAGTAACTGGGTAATACGATATCCCTTGGTAAGACTGGTTTTGTCAGACTTTCGGGCTTCTGACGACCCGTAACGGCTTAACGTGCTTTCCGAAGCATGAAGGAGTCTCGATATGTAAAGATGGTCACCCATCTACGGACCAACCCCGGCAAGCGTAGCTTAACCTGATGGATCAACCCGTGCGGCTGTTATTACTTAGCCACGAGCTCCTCAAATTAGTATTTAATTCTATAGTGTAAAACACGATACATACCTCCGTAAGAGTGGCAACTGCTAGGTACAGCAAAGAGAGCGTTACCTACCAAGTTCATAACTATAATAAATGCTAACATTTATAAAAAAATATCACAAGTTTTCCCTATTCAAAACTGAACGTAAGGCAGGCATGTTTATTAAAATAGCAATCATCCGTCTGCATCAAAGGTTAAAAATATAGAAATCCTTCCATTGACATCGTAACACAAACAAACCGTGCACTACCAATTATATGAATTTTTAAATGTTTAATTGCAACGTATTGCGTTTCGTTTCAGTACTATGCATGTTTTATTGCCGGAGTCTGTGTAAAGTTTAAATATTTAGCATGAAAATATTCTTCGTTTGGCTTTTTATATCGCAGTTTTTAGGGTTCCGTAATCGACAAGGTACCCTTATAGTTTCGCCATGTCCGTGGCTTAGCTCCTCTACTCTAAGTACTAGAAAGCTGTAATTTGGTATGGGTATATAAATTTCTGATTCTAATATACACAGAAATCACGCCAACAAAGTAGTAAAATAAAATCATGCATTTTTAGGGTAGGTACTACTTCCCCTACCTACACGTAAAGTGGGGATGCTTTTTTTCTCGTCTATGCCATTGTGTGGGGTGTCGTTGGAAAGGTTGTCCAAAAATAATGAGAGTTTGTCCAAACCATTTTTGGATTAAGGAATCTGTTTGCGAAATATTAAGGTCTAAGTGATAATTTTTGTTAGAGTCAAGTGTCTTGCCAGCTAAATGGTTGGTTTTGGATAATTATTTGAAAAAAATCACGGCTAATATCGAAATTAAAAGGAAAACTATCATAGCTAACTAGCGTCTAAAAGTAACCGAGTAATAATCGACCAACAAACATTAATTTGCAGTTGCAAAAACGGGCAAAAACATGTTCTTCCATACATTCCGTATGGGAGAACAAGTTTTTCAATTACAATGTTAAAACAACATTAGTCAAAAACCAATTTTGGTAACATTAGCTTTTTCAAGACTTCTTTTGATATGTGATAAATCGTCCGTAATCCTCAACGCCAAATTCTTTTCATCACGCTTCATGTTATGCGGATAAGTCGTTAGAGTACCTACCTTTTAATTAAATAGCTCACACCAGATTTTATACGTGCACTGTTATACTCGGACCTCTCCCCGAAAGCCCAAAAATAATTAAAAGGCACTTTATAACGCCACCTCTCAAAACTTAGCAGACGCATTAGTAGCTCGGCGGAGGTCACAGATATTTGAAGTTGTGTGCTTCGTGGCGACTCCCTATCCTCTACTCCTGTCTGTGGTCGGCGCAATTTGTTATTTCTAAGTGCAATTAAGGTGAAAGTGCACTCAGAAATTCACTTATATTATATCTTTGTACTATATCCGTAACTGGGACGATTCTTATAAATAACACGCATGCTTCAATAGAATAAAAAATCTAAAAGTAAGAGGCTATGGTGAACAGCCCTCACACAAAACGATATTTGGAGTACAAACACTTGTGGGTAGTATGTGCGCTATAAGAGGCAATATCTTTGCAGAGTACACCCGGCGTGGCGGACGCGATATGATGGGCCATAACACCGCGGAACGTGTGCGACTGTGCTAGCTAGGACGGTGTTTGTGCCGACATGCGACACGGGCGTGAGGGCGCATAACTTGGTGCGCCCCCGACGCGTAAGGGCATTATCGCACTGGCGATTAGCGAGCCAGTTTCCAGGGAAGAGTATCTTTAACGCGCTCTTTGCATCTGCGTATTGAGCACGCCGCGTGAGCGCATCATGTTCGCCGTAACTCATGCTGCGCGTAACGAGAGCGATTGACGTGAAGTACACTCACGTCAATCGCGTAAAGATAGAGTGAGACAAGCGACTGTATTTTTTTAAAACGCGGAGTATCCTTCGCTTATTCCCGGCGAAGAGCACGTTCACAAATCGCCTCCCTGGAAACACGCTGGCAATCTGCCAGCGTGTGATAACGCACTAAGCCCGGCGGGGTAGACGACACGAACGAGACTACACGACGTCATTGTAATTTTTTTTGCATCCCATTTACTCAGTTTTTTGTTAAGCCCCGGCGGTGCGGGCGGCGACGTTACGTAGGTGATTCTTACCGCGGCGCGGGTGACGACGTTACGTAGATGATTCTTAGCGCGGCGCGGCTGTGTGGCGACGTTACGAAGGTGTTTCTTAGTGCAGCGCGGGCGGCGACGTTACGTAGGTGATTCTTACCGCGGCGCGGGTGACGACGTTACGTAGATGATTCTTAGCGCGGCGCGGCTGTGTGGCGACGTTACGAAGGTGTTTCTTAGTGCAGCGCGGGCGGCGACGTTACGTAGGTGATTCTTACCGCGGCGTGCGGGGCGACGTTACGTAGATGATTCTTACCAGGGCACGGGTGACGTTACATGTGATTCGTAAAAAGGGAGGGTTGTTTGTTTGTTTCAGGGATTAATATAAATCCACCTAAACATGGTTTTTTCTTTTGTATGCCCACGACGCTTTTAAATATTTAATCAACAGACAACATCATAATATTGTTAATACCTTAGGCTATAGCTACTAGTTAATCAAATCAAATCAAATCTTTGTATTTCGGACACAAATATCCATATAGTGTTGTTAGTAACAAACAAAAATAACTTATTGCCTAGTGTTAGTATAAATCAACCTCCGCACAAACTGCTGAAGAATCGGCTAGCCTAAGCTCTCGGCTACAGTTTTCAGGATGCTGTTCCCCCTCACTCTCAGCAGCGACGCCGTTTGTTTGCATGGAAGCCGTCGGTGCGGGCTTGCGCAAACATCTCCGACGCACTACAGTAACGAGGCAGCGTCAACAACATCCTGAAAGCATTGTTATATTGGACGCGCAGGACATCCAGCGATCTTTTAGTATAATTGACCCATAGACTGCCCGTGTACAAACTTTGGCAATAAGCCTTGAAAAGTGTGACTTTTACTTGGTCCGTACACCGCGCAAATCTACGGGACAACATATTGCTCCGGTTTGTTGCCTATCGAGATACCTAGTATTGGAACCATTCTCTTCGATTTGGTATGAAATTAATATGGTAAAATATGAATTTCATTAGTAAATACTAATTAGTTCACTCCAAAACAACTATTGTTCCTATCTAAATAAATCCATAATAATGGAGATTTGTTTTGGTTTGAATATTAATTAATTCTAATTATAAAAGCACCTGTAGTACCAACGGTGACCAAACAAAATTAAAAATAAAGTTTAAGTTAGTTATTATTCATTGCCATTGCAACGCACATTTAAAAAAATATGATGTGTCTCAGTTCAGCCTAAGTCCAGCTGCGGTAGGCTGGTTGATATCAGATACAATCGTAATAAGCAGGACTTTTCTCGAAATACATACACGTAGGCCTTCCCCTGTTGTTTGACGTGCTTCGACAAATAACAAAACGCAGTTGACTGATGCTTTTTGTACATACCACGGCAGTTCAACTATGGTCCAACTTTTTTGCGATTATCTGTGAAACTAAGCGCCCTATCTCTTTCACTCTTGTGGTATAGTGGGCACGAAAGACAGAGCTAACAATAAAACATGCCATGCTACCAACATTGCACAGAAGCAAAATAAAAGCATGGCACAAAGAAATTACTGCAAATAAAATGGCGGCAAAATGGCGGAAATTCGCAAATTTTGCAAAGGACATTGACCATCCATATATGGGAGTTGGACCAAGTGCTGCCCAGAATGGACACATAGTGCATTATGTTCCTTGAGCTTGTACTAGTCTGTACACCAAAGCTCAATAAAATCTATCTGCGGAGTTTTGAGAAAAACTATTTTTTGTTGAGTATTTTTTTATTAATGAATACCAACCAACCGATGCTGCATTTTATTAAAAATAATGACAGTAATTATGTTAAAACACATTATTATTTCATTTGTATGCATATCATTTACATGTTAAATATTTTTTACAGACCATCCATATTTGGGAGTTGGGCCAAGTGCTGCCCAGAATGGACACATAGTGCATTATGTTCATTGGACTTGTACTAGTCTGTACACCAAAGCTCAATAAAATCTATCCGAGGAGTTTTGAGAAAAACTATTTTTTGTTGAGTATTTTTTATTAATGAATACCAACCAACCGATGGTGCATTTTATTAAACATAATGACAGTAATTATGTTAAACACTACATTATTATTTCATTTGTTTGCAATTATGCATATCATTTACATGTTAAATATTTTTTAGTGACCATCCATAAATGGGAGCTGGGCCAAGTGCTGCCGAGAATGGACACATAATGCATTATGTTCCTTGGGCTTGTACTAGTCTGTACACCAAAGCTCAATAAAATCTATCCGCGGAGTTTTGAGAAAAACTAATTTTTGTTGAGTATTTTTTATTGATGAACACCAACCAACCAATGGCGCATTTTATTAAATAATGATAGTAATTATGTTAAAAAACACATTCTTATTCCATTTTTATGCATAGTATTTACATTGTAGTGTAAAGCACTTGTCAATGCATATTCAACGAGTCCAAACACGATGGTGCTGTCTTGTTTGGTTGAGGAGTTCCTATGGGTACTTTCCGGCTCCATCACCAGACTCTGGATACTACCTTGGACTATACTAAGTACTTGTCAAGACAAAGCTAACGAGTCCAAACAAACACGATGGTGCTATCTTGTTTGGTTGAGGAGTTCCGATTGCCACCTTCCAGCTCCATCAGCAGACCCTGGACACTGCCTAGTATAAGGCACTTGTCAATGCATATTCAACGAGTCAAACCCGATGGTGCTGTCTTGTTTGGTTGAGGAGCTCCTATCGGTACCTTCCGGCTCCACCACCAGACCGTGGATGTAACCTTGGGCTATATTAGGTACTTATCAAGACAAAACCAACGAGTTCAAACACGATGGTGCGATCTTGTTTGGTTGAGGAGTTCCTACAGCCACCTTCCGGCTCCATCATCAGACCTTGGACACTGCCTAGTGTAAAGCACTTGCCAATGCATATTCAACGAGTCCAAACTCGATGGTGCTGTCTTGTTTGGTTGAGGAGTTCCTATGGATACCTGCCGGCTCCGTATAAAGGCAATAACTTTTTATCCCTGGGACCGATGTTTTTTATTTTTATTTTTGTATGTATAAATTGATGCAAGGAACCATTTGCAAGCACTCCCATGGCTGGGCAGCATTTGGTCCAAATTGGTCAATATCCTTTATATTCTTTTAATTTATAGCTAATTTAAAGTTTTTATCAAAATCAATCAATAATGATGACCCATAGAGTTTTAGTTTTTCTTATTAGAATTGTGAGTGACGTCTCTAGTGGTCGACCGCTTTGTGGTTTTGTTAAAAAGTGGTAATATTTAATCTGTTGGAACCATTTTAGCGTTTGTAATACGTCATTAATCAAATAAACTTGCAAAATGACTCTCAAACTAGGCAACTTTGACTTTCTTACAATAATTACAGAGCGTTGACTGAGTCTGATTGGCGCCATGATGCAGAAATAGGCCGAAAAGCAGTCAATTTTCTAGACTTTTTTGACAGTCGTCAGTTGAAGGGGAACACATATAAAACAATATCAAATAATTTGTCACGCATAACACTCCGTAGACTCAGACTGCCCTCTTCTACCATTTAAATAAAATCAAACTGACTCGCCTATATCAACCCATTCAAAGCCCTTCAGCACTGCACAAACATCTCTAACTTCTTCAGGAAACTTGAGAGTTTCAATTCCGCCTCCTTTCGCTCGAGCACCAGCTATTTAGGCACAATAAAGGACACTCAATACTAATAATAACTAAAACCACAACCATTCGCAAAATTAAGTTGTAAAAATTCAAAATGCAGCTTTGATGAAGTCATCAAAACATGATACCTATTGAACGCTACACCAAATTTTCCCAGTTGATACAATGTATATGCGAATTCAGCGGTCGCCGATGCGAAATGTATCGCTAGTGCTTTGAGCTTTAACCATCCCTTCTCAGAGGCAAGGAGCGTGTTAGTGCGTGACAATAGACTCCTTACAACAACCCGTCGATCACATACGATACAACGTGAATAAACTTAAAATATAAAATACGAAACGTGACACTTTAGTGAAGACTCCAATGGACGCTGGAAACTTTGATTAAAGGACCAAGGGCACGGATGTATGGAGTCTGGACCAAATGCCCAACAGTGATGAAACATATGCCATATGAAAGCGTTTGGGGTATTATTTAATTCATCCTATAGCAGTTAAGTCGAAATCAAAGGCAAACATGGTGTTTTTGAACATTAAAAACTTAGTTTAGGTTAGGTTAGGCTAGGTCCAACAGTGGTGTAACTTATGCCATGTGAAAGCTTTGGGGTACTTTTTAATTCATACTATGGCAGCTAAGTCGAAATCGAGAGCGAAAATGGTATTTTTGAACATTCAAAAATTACGTTAAGTTAGGTTAGATTAACTTCAACAGTGATTTGACTTAAAAATTAGGTTAGGTTAGGTTAGCTTCAACAGTGATGTAACTTATGCCATGTGAAAGCTTTTGGGGTATTATTTGATTCATACTATGGCCGCTAAGTCAAAATCAACCGCGAACATGGTGTTTTTAAACATTCAAAAATATATTGCCATAAGATTAGGTTAGTTTCACCAGTGATGAAACTTATACCATGTGGAAGTTTTTGGGGTATTATTTAATTTATACTATGGCAGTTATGTTGAAATCGAGCGTGAAACTTGATTGGTTCAAAATGAGTTTCACGCTGTTTCACTCAGTAGCAGCCAGAAGTCTACACTTGTGCCCGATTGATAGCAAAACAACAAAATTAGCAAAATGTAGGTGTACTGGTACATCTCTGCCTAACCTTTTAGGGATTACAGGCGTGATGCTATGTTATTATTAAATATTACTTGACCATTTATAGAAATGATTTTGATTTTAATTTATAAATAAATAAAAAAACACATAATTCATATTCTAACACACCCATGCAGCGGGGGATCGCTAGTCAAAAATAAAATAGAGTACCTACCTACATACCTACCTAGATGGACTAATCTGGTAGATTAGATTAACATAACCTAACGTGCCTATCTTTTTTTTTTTTTTTTTTTTTTTTTTTGTCGCTGAGAAATGCATTACGCATCCCCGCTCGTGGGGGGACGAGTCTAGGGTATGTGGGACTCCTGTCGCTAACGACAGTATACCCACTAAAACTCAGCGGTGTTCCCACATCGCCGTAATGGGAGGGCCATGGGAAACCGGCTCAGCCTTTACATCCACAACCCTCCCGGCGCATGCCCGCCTAGCTGGCGGGCCCCGCATGCCCAGGTTCTCCCCCCAGGTTGGGGAGCTACAGAAATGGCCGGGAACACCTGGCCATTCCCGTCCGACACTGGTGGAGACCTGTGCAATACAGGCAAGGGTGCCCCCGCACCCATTGCCTGCTGGCCTCCACCTGGGAGGAGTCGGAGATGACAATCGTACTGACGTCTTCTTCGACCCCTCCTCCGCCTTCGGAGCGGCGCCGCGTCAGGATCGTCCTCACGCGCGCGCTCCGCCGCCTCCTTCTGGGACATGACGTGTTCACAGAAGGAGGCGACTGCCGCCCAGGACCTCTCATCCCTCAGCATGGCGTTAACCAAGCCGGGGAGCGATAGGTCCGGTCCGATC
Organism: Lithophane semibrunnea; assembly: GCA_947363905.1. NCBI lineage: Eukaryota > Metazoa > Arthropoda > Insecta > Lepidoptera > Noctuidae > Lithophane > Lithophane semibrunnea. The sequence goes on along the minus strand of OX376186.1, from coordinate 782,652 downwards.
ACCGCGATGAGACTGCGGCGCGGCTCGGACCACGACGGGCACACCTCGAGGGTGTGCTGCGTCGCGTCCTCCACCGCACCACAGTCGAGGCACGACGGCGTCCTCTCCCGTCCGATTCGGTGCAGGTACGATCCGAAACAACCGTGTCCGGACAGCACCTGCACCAGACGGAAGGAGAGGAACCCATGCGACCGCTCGAGCCAGTCTCGCAGGACTGGCCCAATCGCGTCGAGGGTTCGGCGGCCGAAGGCTGCGTTGGCGAGGTCCCCCGTCCAATGGACGACGATGGCGTCTCTCGCCTCCCGCCGGGCGGCCTCCCGCTCTTCCGGGGCTGAGCGTTGTCCTCTCGCCCTCCGCCCCGCTGTCCATTCATATACTCTGGCGAGCACCCACGCCTCGAGTTCCCAAGGAGGGTTGCCGGCCAGAGCACATGCTGCCCCAAAACTCACCGTGCGGTAAGCCCGCACCGCTCGCTGGGCTATGGCCCTCTGGGGTGCCCGCAGGGCGGCGGCGTTCTCTCTCCTATGGAGGGAATCCTCCCAGATAGGAGCCCCGTAGAGGGCCATACTCTTCAAGATGCCGGCGTAAAGTTGCCGGCATCGCGCGCTGGGCCCCCCCAAGTTGGGAAGCAGCCAGGAGAGCGCGCCCGCGGTTTTCAGGAGGCGCGACGACAGCCCGCTAAAATGCGGACCGAAGCGCCACCTGCTGTCGAGTACAAGGCCCAGATATTTCATCTGGGCCTTCACCTGAATTCTGACGCCCTCCACGAAGATATGGGCGTCAGGTGGTGGGGGGCGCTGCCGAGGGCCGTGGAAGAACACGGCCTCGGTCTTGTGCAGCGCCACCGTTAAACCTAGGCGGCGGATCCTCCCCGCGACCAAGGATCCGCCCGCCGAAGCCAAGTTGGCCGCCTCCCTGAAATTCCCCCCCCGGGCGGTGAGGAGAGTGTCATCCGCATAGCATTGTGCCTCGGAGGAGAGTTCCCCGCAGGAGCCAATCATAGCCGATGTTCCAGAGGAGAGGTCCTATAACTGACCCCTGTGGAACGCCGGCTTCAACGGCGTACCGCCGGACTTGGCCAGTCCTATTTACCAGGAGGATCGCCCGATCCTCCAGGTAATTGGCTAGCAGCCTGCACATGTATCGAGGCACTCCGTGAAATCGGAGCGCCTCTAGGATGGTGGAGTGGGGAACGGAGTTGAAGGCGTTGGCTATGTCGAATGACACCGCCAAGAGTCCGTCCCCCGCTTCCATCGCCTCCTTCACCTGGCCCCTGAGGCAGGCCAGTGCGTCCACCGTCGAACGCTCAGCCCGAAAACCGAACTGAGCGTCCGACAAGTCCGGCCCGATAGTGCGCAGATGGCACTTTAGGCGGGCAGCGATTATCCCCTCGAACATTTTGCCAACCTCATCGAGCAGAACGATGGGCCGGTATGCCGAGGGGGAGTCTGCTGGGCGGCCCTCCTTGCGAAGGAGGCACATGGGCCGGTATGCCGAGGGGGAGTCTGCTGGGCGGCCCTCCTTGCGAAGGAGGCACATCTGCCCCTCCTTCCACGGTTTCGGGAACCTTCCAGACGCAAGGCATGCGCTGAAAAGGTCCCGAAACCTCTCCTCCATTTGAGTGGCAGCGATTGCCACCACTCTTGCCGGAACACCGTCGGGGCCCGGAGCTGTCTTCTTGGCGCGGATATGGAGAATCGCCGCGCCAAGTTCCGACTCTTTGACAGGCGGGGCCTCCTCTTCTTCCTCAGCTGGCGGAGCTGTCTGCGGTGGATCCATCAATGGTGGGGTGAAGTTGTCCCTGCACGGGAACAGGGACTGAACCACCCCATCAAGAAATGACGGCTCCAGGGTCTTGGCCACCGGGGGACCAAACGGGCGCAGTTTGTAGCGCGCCGCCTTATATGGTCTCCCGTAGGGGTCGTTGTCGAGACCCTCCAGCATCTCAGCTCTCCCCGAGTCTCTGGCGGCGGCAATGGCTCGATCGAGGACCATTTTCGCCTCCACGTATACCTCATAGAGGTGGTCCCCGACGGCCTGGTCCCTACGACGCCGCCGCCGACTCCGCGCGTAGGCCCTCCTTGCCTCCACGCAAGCTGCTCGGAGCCCCGCCAGCTCCGCCGACCACCAGTACACGGCGCGTCTGGGTAGTGGTCGGCGAGACCGAGGCATGCTGGAGTTGCATACTTTACGTTGCATAGTCAGAGACTTCCTCAGGTGCCCAGCCACGGTGTCCACATCCTGGCCAACGGAAGGCGGCGAAAGCCAGTCCTGGACGAACGCCGCCTCCCGCGCCGCTTCCCTGTCCAGGCGGGCGAGGGCCCACCGTGGGAACGGTGAGCGCACCGAGAGGGGCCGCGTCTCTCCGGGGCCACTGGTGGAGATGTCGAACCGCACGTAACGGTGGTCCGACATAGTCTCCACCAGGTCCACCCGCCAGTTCAACACGCGCGCGGCTAACGCAGGGGTGGCGAAAGTGACGTCCACTATTGAGCCGCCCTGCCGCCGCACGCATGTCTGGACGCTTCCTCTGTTCAAGAGGGAGAGTCCAGACGAGGCTGCCCACATCTCTACTGCCCGCCCGCGTGCGTCCGTGGCCGGGTTGCCCCAGGTCACCGACTTGGCATTCAGGTCCCCCAGTACGGAGACCTGACGCGGCGCCGCCCTGCCGACCACGGCGGCCAGGACTCCGAGATAGTTCTCGAAGTCCTGAAGAGGGCGGTTTGGGGAGAAATAGACGCCCACAAGGGCTAAGTCTCCCCACGCGGCGGCCACGTATCCCGGTCCCCTCTCTAATAGCGAGAGGGGAGGGGAGTCTGTGGAAGACCGCGCCGCTAGAGCCACCAAGTCGTCCTCGTCACCCAGCCAGCTGCCGGGGATTGAGTAGGGCTCGGCGACCACCGCTACGTTCACCAACCACTCGGCCATGACCTGCACTACCAGGTCCTGGGCCGCTCTGCAGTGGTTGGTGTTCGCCTGGAGGATGCGGTAGTCGGAAATTATTATTCTGACATCGCACCCCCCTCCTCAGCTACCGCCGCTGGAGCTACAGCGGCGACGGCGACGACGGCTTCAGCAACAGGGCGAACCTGCGCCGGCACCACGCCCTTCCTCACGGGGGGCTTGCAGCTCCTGCCCGTCATCCTGTGGTCCGCGGGGCAGCCACCGGCGGCACACGCCGCGCAGTGTGGCGCGGTAGCGGTGCAAGCGGCCCACCCGTGTCCCTCCCGCCCGCATTGGTAGCACGTATCTCCCCAGTCGGACTTGGAGGGACACGTGGCCCGGGTGTGGCCGACAGCGAAGCACTTGAAGCACCGGACAGGCTGGTCCTCAAGCGGCCGGACCACTGCCCAGCCGAACCCCACTTGCATCCGTCCCTTGGTCGCAGCAAGGACGGCCCCAGCAGCGGTGACCGGGCACTCGACGCGGATGATACCCATGCCGCGGCGGCCGGGCCTGATGGCTCCACCCTTCAACGCGCCAGCGTCGCAGCCTCCAGCCGCCGCGACGGCCGCCACCACCTCCTCTTTGGTGACTGAATCGTCCAGATCGGCCACCTCCAAGGCTGCGGTCTTAACAGGCCTGGCGACCCTTGCCACATCCGCGATGACCTCTTGCAACTTTGTTGCGAAGAGGTCCGCATTCGTGCCTCGCTGCTCCCCCGAGAACTCGAAAATTCGAGCCCCGGTTAGGGTTCGGCGGCACGTGATGTTGCTGATCCCCAGCTGGGAGGGATCAGCATTGGTACGAGCCCGTCTTAGGATGGACTCGTACGTCTCGCCCCGCTCCGCGGCCTCCGGGGTGATGGTCACTACGACGGCCGCAGTTTTGGGAGGAACCAGCTTCCTCCCCGCCTTCTTGCCGACTGCAGGACCAGTCGCAGCAGGCTTGGGGGCCGACTTTTTGCCCTTTTTCCCTTTTCTCCTCCTAACCACTTCCGTCCACGACTGGTTGGATGGGGTGGTAGAGGGAAGTAGGGCGTCTTCCTCCTGCGAGTTCTGGGGGGCTGCTGGAATGGCAGACGACCCAGACGCTACCTCCGCGCTTGTGGTGGGCGTATGAGGAGCCGCCTTGGTCCTCTTGCCCTTGCCTTTGCCCTTGGAGGGCTGCAATACCGGGCCTGCTAGAGGCGCAGGTTCCGGCTCCCTCGGCGGTGGACTTTTGTCCGCCGCTAGCGGTGGGCGGAGCCGCCTTTCCGGCAAGAGCCGGTCCTCGATGCCTGCGAAGCAGGCTCGGATGAAGGCCCTCTCCTCCAAGATCACCCCGCGGATTGTTGCCTCAAGACTGGCAGGGGAGGAGGAGGAGCCTCCTACCACCGGACAGGCTGGGGCAGATTGGGCAGGCTTGGCCGTAGCATCAGCCAGCTTCTGGTGTAGCTGGCTGACCTCCGCCTGCAGGCGATCCACCTTCGCCTGCAGCTGCCGCGTCTCATCCGTGGCCGTCCGCTTCACCAGCTCCGTTATAATGCCGTACATGCTGGCGGCCCGGCATTTGAGGGCCTTCTGGAAGGTCCCCTTCAAATTGGACGACTTAGAGGCGACCTCCAGAACCTCCTGCCGATCCTCCTGTGCCATGCGCTCCAGTTCCGCCAGGGAGTGGTCGGCATACAGTACATTGGATGCACCATAGCCAGCCCTCGACCTGGCAACTTGCGCCTGCTGCTCCTTGGCGGCGACCCTCTCCTCAAAGTCCAACTGGAGTTGCGCTCTTTTTGCCAGATTTAACTGGCGCTCGGCGTCCACCAAGCCCACATTGTGGGAAGAAGGCGCAGCAGAAGTCGAAGCCTTTTTATACTTCGACCTCTTCTTCGCCTTGCCTCCGGTCGACTCCGAGGAGCCCTCGGACCTCTTCCGCTTGAAGAGGTCACTCTCAGCCGCCGATGTGTCCATATTGGAGTCGTCGGAGTCCGACAACTCGTATGGCCTTCTAAATAAGCTGGCCGCAGATGTGCGGTCAGCTTCCGACGCCAAAGCGCCGTTGGCGTGGCCCTGAGAAGGGCCGTTAGTTTGGCCCTGAGAAGGGCCGTTGGATTGGCCCTGAGAAGGGCCTTTGGATTGGCCCTGAGAAGGGCCGTTGGATTGGCTCTGAGAAGGGCCGTTTGATTGGCCCTGAGAAGGGCCGTTTGAATCGCCCTGGGAGGAGCGATTCCCGATAAAACGCCCCGAAGGGTCTCTCAATGGCTTGTTCGGCATATTCGCGGACGACTGCATCAATGTCTACGAATCACAGCGCACTTTAGCCGCCGGTCTGCCACTCCGTTACGGTGGTCAGACACGGCGTTGCCCGGGGGAAACTACGAGGAAGTATGCGCTGTGGGGGATCCCCCAATGTGGGGGATCCCCCTAACGTGCCTATCTTAGCCTAACATAACCTAACCTACTTTTTGCATTTTTGAATGTACAAAAACACCATGTTCGCCTTCGATTTCGACTTAGCTGCCATAGAATGAATTAAACAATACCCCAAAAGCTTTCACATGGCATATGTTACATCACTGTTGAGCATTTGGTCCAAAATGTCGCATGGTTTTATTCTAATAATTTATACGGATTAAAACGTGAAAGTATGCAGCACGTGGTCCAGTTGACTTCATTTATAATTATGTTTATTTTCCAGAAGCGTTATTCCTATCGTTCTTCTCTAAACTTATATTTTTAATTTGGCATTAAGATTAATTTGATTGATTTATAACAAAATCGAAACTCCTTTGAACTGATATATGGTAATTTAAATCGCCTGCAGGAACAGGACATAATGCTTCTGGAAATCATATGCGTCAGTGGCCTTATTTCCTTAACATGTATTTATTAATGTTGCACACCAAACTTGCGGCTGCCCTGGGCGTGACACTGTCTCCAATGTAAGACAAGTCATAATTGTCACGTCTGTGTCACAATCAAGCATTAATTAAGTTTGTAAAGTGTCACGTCTGTGGCACAGTGTGTACAGCTGATGCACTTGTATTACGTGATAACCTGTCACTTGTGGCTATACTCAGTGGCAAGGCCAAAGCTGTCCCCACCTGTCCCCACCTGTCCCGCTCATTGACATGCGGGAAATTGTGTTCAGTACGTGTGAAGGGTTAGTGGTAAGCTTATGTCGCGAGCGTGTTTGGGAAACTTGTCGAATTAATATCTTGTTTATGTTTGTATGTTGATGAAGGTTATTAAGTTGTTTGGGATAATCATTTGACCGTGTTTTGGGGTCGGCTCTGTACCTATGAAAACACTAGAGCTTTCATTATGCCGAAGAGATTATTAATTACGATAATTTTCTTACTTAATTTAGTCACACTTGATTTGGGGTTGTTAGTTGCATTAATTAGCCGCGGTTCTTTCATTATTATCTATTTTCAGTTTTTTTTCTTTCTCCTTGTAGTTTTAGGTACCTCTAGACTAGAACTAAAATTATAATAGTAGGAAAGTATTTAAAGTTTCTAACTTACTACCCTCAGTTCTTGCAAGCTTTAACTCTTTTATAAAAGCCTTCTCAAACATAAGAAGTCTTAGTGTATTCTAGTAAATCAAGAACTAGGTGCAAGTGAGTGAGGGTCGCGTGAGCGAGGTGGGCGCTCCTAAGCCACCTAACAGCAATAAGCTGCAATTCATACTATTAGCAGTGAATGTGTTCTTAGAGTGTCCACGCTGTATTATGTGCCCCAGGATAACCGTTTTTTTAATAAAACCTCAGGATATCTGAAGTGTTTCTTATAAATCGGGCTTTTAACTTCGTTATGGGGCCGTGACAATGGTACTTTACAATTTATCCTACCTAACCAATAGAAACGACGATCCTGCTTGTCTGTAAAAAGGAATTATTGTACACAAGTTGCGATCATATGACGGTGAATGCTAATGTATTTTTTTGTTATTGCAGTTATTGCATAATATATACATTGGTGGAATAGAATTAAATATTACTTTATTGAACTGCACCGTGATGTCTCGTCGCTTTGTCAGCGGAGACAGCATTAAGTTTATTGCATTTTCAAAATTTACCATGTTGACACCTTATTAATCTTTCAAGCCACTGATAAAACTGTAGCGGTAATACAGCGTGGTATTTTGTAGAAATCTGATAAAATGGGCTATCATTACTTTTTGTAAAGAAATTATTATTATTCGTCAATTAAAAAATAGATTTTACAGATCACTTTTAAGTGATCTGTAAAATCTATTTTCAAATATAAGTAGCAAGATTGTGTAAGAAAGTATTTCATTCGTAACACAATTAGTAACAATACTAACAATTGTGCGCAATGATGTCAGATCGCTGAGCCGGCGCGGTGGCGCAGCCGCCACGCCAGTTCCAGTTTGTGGTATTATTGGTTGTCGAAGTTTTATAAAAAAAAAACGCGTGCTATCGGAGAAACTCCGTCAGGAACGAAGTTCCTTCCCACGTATGATTTAATTAATTAATTTTCGCAGCCACTATTTTTACATTTTGACCTCACTCTATCGACTTTAGCACCCTCGAAATCTATGAAAACGACATCCATGACGAAAAATTTGAAAATCTTCGCAGCCGCCATTATTTTGACCTCACTATCGGCTTTAACACACTCAAAAAATTCCGTAACGTATCGTTACAAGTACGAATTTTTATAATGTTTTTTTTTATTTTATCAACTCTCCGCGGGCTTAGCTAATTTAGCCCGCGGCTTCGCCCCAGTGGAAATTTTCCCACGGGAACGTACTGCATCACTTTCCTGCGGGAAATCTTAAGACCGCGATTCAGAGAATGGCGTCATTTGCACAAAGCCATTTAATGAGTACACTGGTGAACTCAAATCTTTCGTTCCAAACCAATTAGTATCTAATAAGTTTTGATCGAGTGGACCGATCTTAATTAATGAAATTTTAATAACGACTATGGTTTCCTGTTCACGACGCCGGAGACGCGGCGCGCGGTGCCGGACCGGTATATACGAATGAATATCGCCTATGGCGCATGAGCGAGTCATCTGAAAGTGGGTTAGGTTTTTGATCTATTATATATAAGTCCGTCAGTGATAAAAATACCGATTTTTAGACGTTAATGCTGCCTGCCATTTGAGCTATATTTATGCAGGTTCTAGTTAATCTAAGGTATTAATAAATAAACCAAATTACATGTTTATGAGTTAAATAAATTTTGAGCTATTGAGGGAGGGAGCAGCTCCAAATGGTTCGTGTAATAAATATATTATAACACAAGGCTGCTGCGGAGTGCTGCGTCGCCAGTTATTTTCTTGAACTTGGCTTTGACACGCTGCCGCGTGTCTAGATGTTTAAAATATAGAGTTACTCTATTTCTCAACATATTTAAATATTTTTTTTAAACAAATTGTTATGCTGAATGACATTCTCTCGTTTATGACTAAGGAACTATTTATTAACGTGACAAACATTTTTAACACATTATAAGGCGTTTAAGTTTGTGTCGTACTTTTCGTATCGAACTATAACGCCTTGTCACGCTAGTGTCTAAGCCGTGGCGGGACCGGAGCGAGCATTATGCGGGACTTTGCGACCTCTGCCGTCGAGAGCCATTCAACGCATTAGCTGTTACGTTATGTGCTGTAGGTGCAAATTGGCTGCTTTATGCTATGCTGGCAATAGGATTTACTTAAACTTTAAAGCCTTTATGGGATTTACTAACCTTGAATGTTGTATTCCGGTTTTATACAATAGGGTCAGTCATCTGCCTAGCCTTTTCCCAACTATGTTGGGGTCGGCTTCCAGTCTAACCGGATGAGCTGAATACCAGTATTTTACATGGAGCGACTACCTATCTGACCTCCACAACCCAGTAACTGGGTAATACGATACCCCTTGGTTAGACTGGTTGTCAGACTTTCGTGCTTCTGACGACTCGTAACGACTGTCAAAGATCCACAAATGACAGCCGGGACCAACGGCTTAACGTGCTTTCCGAGGCACGGAGGAATCTCGATATGTGAAAATGGTCACCCATCCACGGACCAACCCCGGCAAGCGTAGCTTAACCTGATTGATCGACCCGAGCGGCTGTTATTACTTAGCCACGAGCTCCTCATACAATAGGGTCAGTAACCGGGCATTAATATGACACATCAAACTTTAAAAGACAACCCAGCCATGCCACACAGGCATAGCATTGTTTATCGTTGCCACAAGACCAATGAGATTTAAGGTACTATAGAGAGGCCATCAGAAGATAGAAAAACATACAGTCCTTTTTGGGCAGTCCTGTAAAAACTAGGATCTAGGATCCCATGTCTCAGGGACACCATCTAGCATTACAAAGCAAAACAGCCAAATTAACAATAACATAGAGACCGCGCCACCACTCTTGGCCGATAGACGCGGCGCTAGTGACTATGTCATTGCATCAAATTGCATTTAAATAAATTAGTTTCACAACTTTTTCGCTGGACTTCAGTGGTAGCGCGGACTCTAATAGCAAATTGGACACGAACATCATATGCCGACACCAACCTTTGATTGCAAACCGTCAAATATAATATTTTGACGTATCTAACAAAATTACCTAACTATTTAATTCCTGAACACTCGGTAAACTATTAATACCTACTAACGAAAATAAACCGTAATTAACCCTTTTTAAGCCCAGTCATTCTATCACTACGAGGTTTGCAATAGTACAATGTACAATTCAGCACATTTTCTTCGAATAATGCGACCTGTCATGTGGGGTGTATGACAGGAGACAAAACGCAAGTTCAACGAAAACACTCTGTGCCACGTTTGACGGCAAGTCTATACTAGTTGGTGTTTCTTCTTAAAACTGACGACTTGTTTACTTTCATCTTTGACACAGTGTCTTGTGTTTAGATATTTTAATATACTTATAGACGGGACAGAACGAACAACATCAAAATGTGCTAGGTATCACCTACAGAGTGAACAACATCAAAATGTGCTAGGTATCACCTACAGCGCGCGAGTCGCGCGCGAGATTGTTATCGCAGATTTACGATATCGCGCATTCACGAGCGGCAGATGTGTTTAACGAGGTCGCGTGTCAGACGTCGTGTGAACCGGGCATTATCGCCAAACTTTTGATAAGGACTCGTAAGTGAATTCAACTAGAGTATTAGAGCGATAAGTGTCGTAAACAGGAGTGCCATGGCTTCTTACGATGGGTAACATTTAAATAAGGAGCCGTGAACATAGATATTTTGGGATAATATCACTGCTTTTGTTATCGTTTGCCATTTAGATATCGCTGGATGGAACTCATTGCATTCTCCAAGTTGAACGTCACCTTTTTTTCTCTCTTTTTGTCCTATCGATGATCCCTTTTCTATGTTTTACTCTGAAAAGCAAATAGGTAGGAAAGGCACAAAAAAGAAAAAAAAAATTCTAAGATGCTCCAACCGCCAAAGCATTTTCAACAGTTCCTCGACACCCTTCATCTTCTGACTGTCACATAATTCCAAGTACACTTGACTGATGACCCGCATATTTCCGCCCCTTCGTTTTGCATATTACTCAGCTTCTTAGCAAGATCCCTGCATTTCTCGACTGCGCTAAAAAAGTGCCAAGCTAAGTAATAATTGTGTGCACACCCCGCCATCGTCCATCAACTGACAGTCGTGTGCACCCGGCGTTATGTTATAAATAATGCAAGTTTATAATCTCTTATTGTAATAGCTGTAGGGGAGAGATAGGCACTTTCTTCACTGGTCGGTGCGGGATCGTTGTGGTACCGTACAAATTAATAATATTTTGGCATAAAAATAACTGCTGAATTAATAAATAGAAAAATGTTTTTAAATTATGACTTAGAGATTTGCATTCAAATAATAAGTATTAAGGTAGTAAGACGTATCCCAGAAGCCTTTTTAAAGAACAACCAAGTTACTGAACACAATTTTCAGCTGATGCGAGGCGGGGATTTGTGAAATTCCGGAATGTTTGAGAGATCAATTCATCCAAGCAATACTTGTATTTATTTTAACAGGTTCGAAAAGACTGTTGTTTAGCATAGAGATAATTAGAAACTAAGTTATGTACCTAATTATCTTTTGTATTAATTTGCTTGCAAGCCCCTCTCAACCCCTAACTACTGACGCACCACATTATCAAATACCATGAGACGCGTTTCGTGCGCGACTCATCAGAGTAAGACAAAGCCACTTCTTTTTATAGTCAAGTAAAACTCGGAGGTGCTCGTTTACCTAATTTTATTTCGAGGCTCGCAGTAAAAGTGTTGGGTTGATTGACACGTTACGACCTGTCCCCTGTCTTCCACCCCCTGTGCCCTGGCAACCTTGTTGCCACCTCCTCATTGCCGGAAATCATTGCATTTTTATTTTATAGCAGAAGTAATGGGTTCTTTATGGAAAGATGGGAACTGTGAGAAACAGTATGACCAAATAATTTAATCGTAATCTGTTTACCTGCCTAGAGATATTTTTTAAATACCATGTGAAAGTTAGTTAGTCTATATTGAAACCATTTATAACCAGTCTGGCATTAATTGCAGTTATAATGTTACTGTAGCGGTTTAGCTAAATTATTTTTAGATTTTTTGAGGTTTCCGTACCTTTCAGGAAAAAACGGAAGCCTTATAGGATCACTTCGTTGTCCGTCCATCTGTCAAGACCCTTTTTCTCAGGAATGCGTGGTCCACGGTCCCTTGGAGCTAAAAAAAATCAAGTTAATCAACGCAATAAAAACATACGGCTATTTATTCGACATAATTTTGATACTTGCAAATAAATCAAAACCCGTCACTTGGCCGGTTTGTTCATTACACAAGCTGTTGTAAAACATGTAATTCTCAAAATTAGCTGCACCCGCGCTACATCCACAATTTACACATTGTTTGTAACGGATATTACTCGGGGTGAGTGCGGCACTTTTAAACCACGTAATTTTTATTAAAACTTGACGAGCTTTGTTTAGAATGTTTTATTATATTGAGCAGACCTTTACAATCCTACGGTATTGTGTCTCTCCGCCCGCAAGTTTTTACGAATCTTGTATGGTAGGGGGTTTTTGAGCAACCATATGCAGGGCGAATACTTGCTGAGGAGGTGCGGCATTACGAGAGAAGTTGGACAACTAAAATATAATATTTGGTTCTCCTAGTTTCAATTAGGAGCCGCTGGTGATGACTCAGATTCCGAAAATGGACCAACGTTAATCTTCACAGACTTTGATTTTGGTATGATCGTGTGCGGCCTAACCCATAATGCCTAATAGGCAAATCTGTTAAAGAAATTGTCGGCTTTCCCTGAATCTGATGAATTTGAAAACTCAGATTTGGACAATATTTTGAAACATATTCAGAGTGAATAAAAGTTATTAGATGCAATAGTGTAACCTGCATTGCTATTCGCGTTAGTGTATCCTGCATTATTATTAGTCTGTAACCATCTCGCCGTGAAAACTTAAGTGAAGTGACCGTAGAGTGAGCTGTCATTGTCATCGATACCTTCTGATGCTAAGGCAGTGACAGTTCATTCCAAGCTCACTTCACAGTTTTCACGGTGAGATTTTTACAGAATAGCACAACTGTACTGATAGTGATTAATTAAATATCTGACAGATTGATGGAGTAGAGCAGGGTTTTATTTTGTTTGTTAGTATTTGTTGTTATAGCGGTAACAGAAATACATAATTTGTGAAATTTTAACTGTCTAACTTTCACGGTTAATGAGATACAGCCTGGTGACAAACGGACGGACGGACACCGGAGTCTTAGTACTTAATAGGGTCCCGTTTTACCCTTTGGGTACGGAACCCTAAAAACTACGCGAATACACTACCGGTCACCTGAATCGAACCATCCTACATAAATATTTTTGTTAAAAGGTATCTATTTTTAAATAAAGTTAAGAAAGAAAAAGGAATGATTTTGAAGCCAGTCGCTCAATATCATTTCCGTTTGTAATTGTTGAAATCAGAATATATTAAAATAATAGTAAAAATCTGTTTAAAAACAAGAACTCAAACTCAAACTCAAAGCATTTATTTCAATTAAACCATTTACAGGCACTTTGAATTGTCAAAGAATCGGTCAGTTAGTCAAAAGTTGAAGGTAGTTGCTCATTCAAAATCGTAGATCTCTATGGAGAAGAACGGGCAAGAAACTCCAAGGACACTCTTTTAAAAATGGATATAGATATGACAAAATCCTGGGTACAGTATTCTTGGTGCTTCTATCTCAGACCAAATAAAAAACCTAGACAGAGCGCTGTGAACAATAAAGTGAAGCATGCAAAACTACACCAAACTCTGTGCATACACGGTCACACGCACACATTTACAACCAAACTACACCAAACCGATTAGTTACAGCTAGTTTGTCAATGAACAACGACACGTTGAAACAAATTAAATTATTTTATCGCAAAAATGCCGACTTGTGCGGTGAAAGGGTTCAAAAACCATTCCTCAAAATATAAAAAGCAAGGTAGAATCGCGTTTTATACTTAAGTAAACTTATAAACTAGATAAAAATCCATAATTATTTTAAATCAAATTATGACAGCTTGGAACACAAAACCTTAACAAGTGTTGCCAGAAGTATGTATCACAATTATCCCCGTTTATTGGGTAAGTAATTCATGTGATACGAAATTATTTATACTTGTTTTATAAGTTTTAATATTGGTAATATTAAATTGGAAACAATTTCCAAAATAGTGGATAGTAAGAGGCAATGTTGAAAAAAAATACCCAACAAAAGGACCATTAAAACCTTTGCTTCGATTATGAATGTATTTAATTTTAACTATTGTTATTTTAACTATTGTTGTTGTTGTTTTATTTTTTACCCTATCTTGTCGGAATAAAGCGAGGTACCTTTAAATAATTTAAAAAATATATAACGCTAACCTATCTATTTACTTGTCCAGTTCCCCTGCTAGTACTTTAAGACAAAATATTAAGGTAATGAGTTTTACTGCGCGGCAACACTCACTAAGTGCACACATATTTACGAAACCGGCTTCATGTCACTGTTGACAGCGCTCTGTCTAGATTTTTTATTTGGTCTGAGGCTTCTATATGTGAGAACAATGTCAAATGAAAAATAATCAATAACAATTCAAAATATAAGATTAAAAATAAGCCCTGGCAGATGAGAGATGACCAGTCTCAACTGACAGCGCCCGTTCACGAACATGACACGTGGATCAGCACCATCCAGCTCAACCATTTTGTAGGGAACCGAATGATCCAACACACGCGCCACCATCAGCGAGACATTTAAGTGAGTATGACATACTCTCATCTGCCATGCTCATTCAAGTCAATATAAAACATGATACCATATTAAACGGCTTCATGGTATTCCCATTTACAAAATTGAAAAAATGCTTCTAATTTATACAAAACTATAATTTGCAATGTACTTGAAAGATTAATATAATATAATTTAAAGAAAAAAAATAAACATTATGTTTGTAAAGTCAGAAAAAAAAGAGGAAGCAACTCTTCCAAATATTAAAAATTTTAACTAGTGAGCCCTAGTGCCTGTGGAGCAGGACCAGCGTTAAGCCAAGCATTTTTATCTACGATATAATCATCCAGCTTATAATATACCTGTCTACATAGTGTGCGTTTAATGCATGTTTTAAACTTCTCATTTAGTTGATGAATAATGAGTGGTATTTTATTATAACATTTTACACAGTACCCCATAAAAGAAGTATGTACTTTAGACAATCTGAAACGTGGTTGATCTAATTTGTTCCTATTTCTAGTGTTAAAGTTATGCCTGTTACTTATCTTACTAAAAAGATGTAGATTTTTCCGAACATACATAATGTTTTTATTTATGTACTGACAAGGAACCGTCATGACGTTAATTTTTTTAAACAGTTCCTTTAAAGAGAGAGAGTCGGTGGAGGTTGTAGATGGCTCGGACAGCCGTCTTTTGCAAAATAAAGATAGAATCAATATTTGCAGCCCGTCCCCACAGCAAAATACCATAAGATATGATGCTATGAAAGTAACTAAAATAGACCAGTCTCGCGGTATCCACGTCAGTTAGTTCGCGGATTTTCCAAACAGCGTAAGCGGCTGAACTTAGTCGCCCTGCAAGTGATGTTATGTGAGGACCCCACTGTAGTTTTGAATCAAGCGTGATCCCCAGGAAAACTGTCTTTTCGACGAATTCTAATATCTCCCTATTCAGTACAACATGACATTCACTACTTCTTACATTCGGTAACGTGAATCTTATGCATTTAGTTTTCTTCTCATTTAATACCAAATTATTTATAGTAAACCAATTAAGGACCTTGACATAGCGGTATTTACGTCGTCAAGCTAGCTAGCTAGCTTTTTTCCGGATTCATCATTAAACCCTGAACACTACCTATTGTCAAAGCACTTGTCAATACATAACCAACGAGTCCAAACACGATGGTGCTATCTTGTTTGAGAGAGGAGTTCCTATGGCCAACTTTCGGCTCCATCATCAGACCAGCTCAATGATATCAAATTTTTAAAATGTCTCTGTAGTTGTATAAGTATGCCAAGTTTCAGCTCAAGCGGATTCCAGGAAGTGCTTGAAAAATGGAGTACAATATTAGTAACCGGAAAGACATACGAGTACGAACAGAGCAAGCTAATATAAAGCAACAGATTAATTGTTTAAGTTTAAATAAATAGGTCGTTTGGGTGTCCACCCAGAATACCTAAGTAAGGTTGTACCTTAAGTCCACCAAAGGTTAACCCTTTGGTGGACTTATGTTAAGTCATCTTTTTGCGTTCTCAAGGCCAAAATTTGCGTGTAATTTTTGCAGAAAACAATGGTTTACATAGAGAAAACGATTATTTCGAAACCTCCAAGAGATTTTACGTCGACCGTCTTGCGGTTCGGCATAGACGTGTTGTGGAATGTTCTCCCATGCTTCCAAGATGGCAGTTTTTACCTCCTGCAAAGTTTCTGGAGCTGGTTGATTAATGACGCCTATTCAGCTCATCCTACATCAGCGCTCTATTGGTTTCGTAGGGCTTCTTGCTGCCCATTCCATTACTGCGATACTAGCTTCATGCAGGTAGTCTCGAACAACTCTTGCAGTGTGCGCCCTTGCTTTATCATAAGTCAGCATATATGGCATCACATGAGCGTCTAGGCATTGACGAATGTATCACTCGCTATTTAGTGGTGGCAAGCGTGGTCTCGTTACAACCTCAAGGCCAGTTTTTCCTTCGGTGGCAATTCCGCCCCAGGCTGTCCAGGACCCACCGCCATAACTTACCTTCTCTTCAATGCAATATTGCTGAAATCTCGAATCGAACGAACGAACGAAATGAATCTCCCTGTGTTTGGTAGATTTTCCTACGTCCATCATGCCCATATAACTTGTTTTCATCTGTATAAAGAACCTGGGTCCATTGACGTTGAGAACAATGCAAATGCTTGCGTGCAAACTGTACGCACGCCATTCTGTTCAGCTCGGAGCAGTTTGGAACCATTGTCTGGCTTTTGAGCTTTCAGGCCACGTTCTTCGAGTCTAGTTCTAACAGTTCGTTCGCAGTCAGTCCATGAAACTCTCGCAGCTATTCTTGGACCTGTAATGAGGTCAGGTGACGAATACGCAGGTTGGTAGTAAACATAAAACGATCTTATCGTGCTGTAGTGACCCGGTTTGTGGTCCTTTGGACGGCCCACGAAGCCGCCAGTCTCCAGGTATCGATGTTAAATTCTTTAAACGGCAGAACGACTTACACGAAGTTGCGACTACTTCTGGGGCAGTATCCATAATTTGAACGTCAGAACGGATTAAAAAATAAGGAAAAACTCTCTTTTTATGCAAAACAAAACAAATAACGAAATAACTATTGACTTATAGACGCTTTCATCAAATGTTATTGCTTCTTTAAGAGCGAGGCACTCCACTCAGCACTGCTGTAAACAGCAAGTCTATACCTCAAATTGCTCAGCATGATCCTCCGTTACATCGAAAATATTGCAGCATTTGAAGTAAACATAAATGGTAATTATTTTCTTTTCTTTATCAAATTCATGAATTCGTAACAGTTGGTGATAAAATACAATAGCCGTAGATATATAATAATTATAAATATATATTATGATAAATTGTGATACCGAAATGATGGCCAGTACCTATGTCAGCTTGAAAACTGCTTAGAAACTTTTTCTCTGCCAAATCTTTGGATGTTTTAGGCCTATAAACATTAAAATACAAGGTGACTCGATTCCGGGCGTGTAGTCAAACTCAACTCAAACTGAAAGCATTTATTTCAAATAAACCAATTACAGGTACTTTTGAATAGTCAGGGGATCGGTCAGTCAAAAAGATGAAGCTAGTTGCCCATTCCAAAGCGTAGGTAGTAGGTACATAAGGAGAAGAACGGGCTAGAAATTGAACCTTTTAAATCAAAATATTGTTACATTATATTGATTACATTATTCATGTTGAAATTATACATGTGAGAACAATCTAAGAAAGACGTGCACGTTAAGGTTCGTGCAAACTGGCGAGATATCGCGGGCGCGACATAGTAGCACTGCCAGTCGCGCCCGCGATATCTCGCCAGTGATATCGTGCCTGTTTGTGGGAGCCTTTAAAGGCGTCCGTAATTAAAAGATAAAAACAAAAACAATTCAAAAATAAAAGCTAAGAGATGACCAGTCCCTACTGACGGCGCCCGTTCACAAACATGTCGCATGGAGCAGCACCATTTAGCTCAACCATTTTGAAGGAAACTTAATGATTCATCACACACGCCACCACCAGCGAGACATTTGAGTGAGCATGACAGAATACTCTCAGCCGCCAGGACACATTCAAGTCAATACAGACGTACCTAGTAATGATGCAATTATATAATACTAGGAGATTGAATTTATACAATGTAAAGATAGGTTTTACAATCTTCAGCAGCTCCAGCAATATTTTCGAATTTTAATCAATTCGTTTATCCGCCCTGGAGGACCAGCGCTGAGCCAAGAATTACATATCAGCGATGTAATCCCCCAATTTATATGCTTAGCGGCGTGCGTTTTAAATAAGATTTATATTTCGTTTCATTCAGTTGAAGTATGTGGGGAGGTATTAGTATGATTCTTATATTTTTAAAACCCTTATGCTTTTTACCCGACTACGGCGAAGAAAAAAGGATGGTTATGATTTTGACCGGTATGTATGTATGTATGTTCAGCTGTTCCCTCCTATCTTCCAAACCACTTATCACAATTTGACAAATGAGGTATCGTTAGAAGCGTCGTGATTGTTCGCTGGTTATAGGCTATGTGAAGTCATATTAAATTAAAAATGGCGCCCTCTAGTGGACATAAAGTGAGGAAATTAAAAAAAAAATGGTTTAATTGTACCATGTTGGGTATCAAATGAAAGGACTTAATGAGCACATTTCAAAAATATATATATTATAACCCCAAAAGAATTTAAAAAAAAAACAACTAATAAAAACTAAAACCCAACTACGACTTAAAAGGTATAAACAAGACACCACAGACAGACAAATTAAAAATCCGGAGTCACACGTAATCTGTTCGATTTATGCCCTAACACGTGTGATACCGGATTTTTAATTTGTCTGTCTGTGGTGTCTTGTTTATACCTTTTAAGTCGTAGTTGGGCTTTAGTTTTTATTACTTAATTTTTTTCATAATAATTGTATCCATATTGTACTTATTAATAATAACATACATGGACAACGTGATGAAACACGCAACAATACCTTTTTCACTAGATCAATAAATCCTGAACAGCATGATTCTAATCGCGCAGATTCCCGTCGTTATTGTCGTGATGGTGACAAGAGCTGCAGATCAAAGCGCCGCGGATTGGCGTCTTCACACGCGTTTTGTTGCCCATTACGACGCAACAGATCCGAGTTTATTCCCATCTCGTCCCATTGTCGTCTAATACTCGGTAAATATCGCGGCAGCTCCCTTCCCGCTCTTTTGACAGATCCATACACTTTATTCTGTAACTGAAGCGCCAATTGGAATGAAAATTCTGTTTTCGGCAATGTTAACATGGTTAAGTCACATTTGTGTGAATGAGCGTCCATAATTTAAGTTGACGGCTCCAACAATACTCGTTTTTCACACACGGGCAGTGATGCTAAAACAATGGACTCGGAACTAGCGCAACAAAAACAGCCGATTATGTATCTATTAGCCGGTCGCTCCCTTACTAACTGTATTCAAATAACATTATGCAAAATAATATCTGTTCGAGATACTTTAAGACTTTATTTTTTGGTAGGAATGTTTGTTGTCTTTGTGTCCGCTGTCCAATATCCGAGGTTTGTGGTAGAATGTAAATAAAATATGCGAGCATTGCGAGTATCGTCGGGATGTCCCCGCAGCCGCCCTCGCCGGCCGCCCCCGCACGGCCAGGACACGCCGCCCGAATTCACGTTGATGTCTGCTGTTCCACTATTAAATTTGCATTCAGTAAAATAACGACTCGCCAACCTGTGTTTGAAAAACCGGCCAAGTGCGTGTCGGACCACGGACAATGAAGGGTTTCCCTGTAGTTGGGATTTTATCCCAAAAACAATTTAACATTGTAGTTGAAAAACATGTTCTCCGCTAAGTACATTCCAACTGCAAATGTAAGTTTGTAAGTATTAAAAAATATTACGTCAGCAATAAATGCTGTATTGATTTTTCGGTGTATTCAGTATTTCATTCGGTCGTTTCTTTATTTGTATTCGCATATAAGTTGTCGGAAAATTAGTACATAAAGCAGTAAATTTCATATTTTGAATATGCTTATATATATTTTTTTCGTAGGTTTTATTATTACCCTTTTTTCAAAAGTGTAGGCTCAGTAAACAATGAGATATGGAATGGTCAATTTTCATCAATTTTCAGAGGGTGGGCCGCAATCCACCACGCGGGCCCAGTGCAGGTTGATAGATGTCACATGTCTTAGAATTTTTGTTTCTAGGACATGCTGATTTCCTCACGATGTTTTCCTTCACTGTTCCTGTTTTGAGAGCAAAAATGTGTTTAAAAGTATTTATTTCAAAATGATTAAAAATAAAATTGATATCCTCACCACAAGCCCTTTCATTTGATATGTCACACGGTACAGTTTTATTTAATTTGCCCTCGAAAAGTGACCATATTCTAAATTCATTTAGGTATTTACGTTATACGTCCGTGTTTTGGTCACAGCAATTCATGTCTGCACCAAAGGAGATGTCCGCTTTTTGTAGGGACGTTGGTTTTTTATTCAGAGAAAAATCTAACCAACATCAAACTACACCTATACAGGATGTAAGGGTAAACACTCTTGTCATTCAAACCATGGGTAGTTGACTTAAATGTAAAAATAAATGTCCGAACACAACAAAAAAAAAACGTTATTTTCATTAGAAGATTTTAAAAAGTTACTATCCGACACCGTGCTCGCTAGCGAAACAGCTGACTGACTGAGGGAGGGGTCGCGTTCGCGGCCGTTCAGGTCACATCCCGCACCCTCCGCCCGTGTTGAGACGCAAGTTCGTTGCCCTAGCGTATAGGGCAACGAACTTGCGTCTCTGTGATAAAATGTTGTTATTTAAAAAAAGAAAAAAAAAGTTGTAATTTTCCATTGATTTTACGTTCTATAAATGAAACCAAACCACTGGTTGCAAGGATAACGGTGTTTACCCTAACACCCTGTATAAAAGCGACAAAAATATGGAACTGAAATAATATTTTAATTTACCTCAGTTTAAGAGAAAAATTATATACTAAGTTAGTACATTATATTTTATTTGTTGTTGGAAACCCTTAGTGGAAACCCAAATAAATCCTCCCACCTCCCACACACTTTGACAATGCCTATTTGATTACTCATTAAGTTGACAGACAGCGAGACAGGCGTCATCTGTCTGATCCGTCAACGGTAACCGGATTTTAAAATCTTTCGAAATAAATACTTCCATATGGGTATAGGGGGTATATGGTTTGATATCATAAGGATGATTTTAAAATTGCAGGAGCCATTTGAAACCATTTTCATCCCGTTTTGACTAACCGTCCTGAATTCCTGATGCCCAAACTATACTGGAAAGAGCTAATCAGAGAATGAACATGCCAAATTATTTAGTGGACCATGTGATTGGGCATCAGCTTATTAGACGCCGAGCCAGTTCCGTCCAGATAAATGCTCAAATAAGCTGAATATATATCAAATAAGCTGAATATGTTCCCCAACATGGATATGTCAGATTTAGTTTTATTTAGCTTAGGCATTTATCAAACTAAACAGGCTCGCTCTTATTATGGGGAACATATTCGGCCGAATGGTACTTTTACTGTACCCAGAAGTTAGTGAAGATACCAGGCATTTCGTCATCACATGAGACAGCTTTGATCACAGGACTCACGTCACTATAGTAATAGAGTGTATTACATTATTGTCTGGTATCTTGGATGGGCCGGCATCAAAATGATAGATCTCCACCTGCTCAGTTACTCGACAGTATTTTAAAAAGAGAAGATATGGAAATGAAGAAAATCAATAAATCATTATTTAAAACTAAAAAAAAAAGTTTTATTTCAATAAAAAACTGTAACACTTGCATTCAAAGCATATTCAGTTTTTGAATAACATAATTGTCGAAAGGCTTTTCATCCACTTCCGATCTCGATTCTAAGTCATAAAACAGGAATTCTCCTTCGTAATTAAAAAATGTTCTTGATCACTATTATCATTTTACTCCTGCTAAGCCTGTGGACTATGCTGAAACGTGCACTTCTTGCACAAAGATTCCTAGTAGCTATAATCTAAAGAGAGGTCTAAAAGAATTATGTTACACATTTTTGACTGAAAATATCCCATTTCATCTTATTTCATAATATGGTACTTAGAGTAAATAACCTAATTAGAATTTTTGTTTGCATTGTCTTATTCTTTACAACAAAATATTGATTGACTGTAATGACGGTACCATGTGTCAATTTTGAAAAGTTTGTTATAATTTCTGGGGTGTGTTCACTATATTATCCGAGATGATTAGAAAAGTTTGTTCGTTGTATGAGTAAATTAACACTAAATTAAAAAACGATTTTTCGCAAAATTGGTAATCCTTAAAAATGCATGATACAGTTAGAGCTACTGCTTTTTGGGATGTCTATCCAAATATATTTAACTTCTCCTGGTTACAATTATTGCATAATAAAAATCCATTTTTGGACATGTCCTTTTTACCAAAATTTGTCCAGTAGATTCGGAGAAAATTGGCTGTGACAGACGGACAGACAGACACAAGAGGGTTGCGTTTTTTAATTCAGACGTATGGAAACCTTAAAAATGCCTTTTTATAAGTCAAAAGCCACACAGTATTTATTTCAACAATACGAAAACCTTTTACATCTGCGAGTACCTAAATAGTGAATTAGAACAAACGCTGTAAGTAAGCAAAGATGAACGATGAGAAATAAGTCTCCAAAAAATCGATAAGGAAAGGATTATTGTCTACGGAACAATGAGCAACTAAAATATTTGCTTTGATTTAAGAGCCATAGTTCTCTCAGACACCTTCCGCATGTGGGCGGAGCTAAACTCCCTACTCCCCGAATACGTAAAACGCGCGCGGTGGCGCGCTGAACTAAAACGACGATCAAAGAAAATGCACGGGCGCAGACTTGCGCGAATAGGACGTCAATTTTGCCTACGACTCCAGAAAGGAATGGCGGAGATGCAAGACTGATATTTGTATAGATAGATACATAAGTTACGTATAGCTATTTTAAGTTTTTACTGGACATTATTTTTTTGCATGTGTTTGGAAGAAAATATAAGGTGTATCTTTTCATACACGAAATATTTTAAGGGGTCATTGTACTCATCATTATGAACAACTTTCACTATGGTACCAACCCTGAAATCACGAAAAAAAAATCAGCTATTCCCTAGGTACTTTATGTTCGCATAGCTCGTCAAAATGTAGGGAACAGCTGATTTTTCTTTCGCGATTTCAGGGTTGGTCCCTATATTATGGAGTGAGAGTTGTTCATAATGATGAATAAACACGACTACACATCAAGATCTCGCATTGTATAGAATTTCCGTACCTACAACGCGGGGTCAGCTTATACTGGAAATGTGTAGCTTGATGTGTAGCCGTATGTAGGTACAATGACCCCTTTTTAATATTTTCTACCGACATACCTAACTACATACCTACCTATATACCTACCTACACACCTAACTAAATACCTAACTACATACCTACCTACATACCTACCTATATACCTACCTACATACCTAGCTACATACTTACCTACCTACATGTTCTTAGAGTAAACGCTCAAAACTCCAGTACTTACCTACATATCATTTATTTCTGGTGCATTTAGAAATCGAGTTTGACCACCTGTTTTTTCCATTGCATTGCTAAAATTCGCTCATTTCTCACATGTACTAGTAGCTGTATGGGCTTAGTAATGGATTCACGATCATTGAGGTCTGAGTTCGAATCTTAGTCTTTTGTTGTATTTATGTTTATTTATAATCTATTCATTCTTATTATCTATTTTTTATTTTTTTATGAAGTTAAATATTAGTTATTGTATTATTATTTAACTATTTATAGGTATTGGTATTCAGCAGACTTTATTGTAACTAATAATATGATTATTTTAGACTTTATTGCATGTTTTTTTTTTTTAATATAACGTAACGTATAAACTCGAGCACGATACAGCCAGTGCGTGTGCGTGTATGAATGATGTCTCAACATTCCACGGAGAACACACAAATATGAACTGTCTTTGTACCTACCTACTACCCAAAAAAATATAACATTGTTGCATTTAGAATACGCGTCATAGTGGCGAACTGTTCCTACCATTCCATTGCTAAAATTCGCGTATAACTAACATGTGCTCGTAGCTGTATGGACTAAGCAATGGATTCGTAATCTATGAGGTCTGGGTTCGAATCCTACATTACTACGCTGTTTTTGTTTCTTTGAAAGCAAACACTTGTTAATAAATAGGGTATTTATATTCAATTCATGCTTATTATTTATTTTTTTATGAAATTAATTGTATTCATTACTTCCAAACAATAAAAACTTACAAAAAGTTTTAGTACTGTGTGAGATTTGAAATTTTGAACTCACGGCTCACTGATACACGCACACAGTCATGTAGCTGCTCGCCAATCATCTTGACTTGACTCAGTCACAATATTACGTTGAAATTATGAACTAGAAGAACCACACAATGATGATTCAAGTGTCTCTTGAAAATAGAAGGTCATAAGCATAGAAATAATAGGGGCAGCTCAGACCGCGACGTGAAGCAACGCGCACTTTTGAACAATCATCGAACTTATTTTGTTCACCAAAAGGTATAATTTCAGTGCGAGGGTTGAGTGGGTTGGTTTTAGGGTCAATGCCCCACTTCTTCCGTGTCTGTGTCCGCGCGCCATGATCAAGATGCTAATGTCGTAGGCAAATGGCCGTCTCCGCGAACTTACGCTTTCGTCCGCATCATTCATGACATGACAACCTAAGATGCAGTTCAGTGGTTTCTTCTAGAAATTTAAGCCAAACTAAAAAGTTTATAAATTATGAAACCACTTACTACATAATTATCAGCACACGTAGGTATTTTATTACCTATATTTGTCTGGAATATCATTATTCATGATAAACAACAAATCGGAAAATATTTCTTGCCTTTACTACGTTATTTTTGCTTTCATATTATCACAGCGACTGTATTATGTTTGCAGGAAATACATTGCTTCTTCACCACTACCTAAGTGTGTCGCTAAGTGACTGGACAAGCAATGTAAAAATCACAAAACGATACTTTATAGCGGTTGCATCGCGCGCGTAATACAGAGCTTGCGACAAGCCAGTGATTTCGTGTGAGTACCTGATGAGATAAGGTTTATAATTGATTGTACAGTACGTTCTGATTTATGAATGTGTGTTCGCGACTTCGTATCTATTGGTTTTACTTTTACTGAATTGCATGTGTATGTAGTGACGTGGATGGTTGTACATAATTATTATAGATTTAGACAATATTTTATGTCACGACTGCCCCGTTGGTCTAGCGGTCGCAAGCGCTACTGCTGAGCATGAGGTCCCGGGTTCGATTCCTGGGTCGGGCAAAGTGTTATTGCGTTTTTAGGGTTCCGTGTGTCGTTGGAAAGGTCGTTCAAAAATATTGCGAGTGTATGAACACTATTTTTGGATTCATGGATCTGTTTGCGAAATATTAAACTTTGAAGTGCTAATTTTTATTAGAGTCAAATGTTGAGGCCCCCCTGCCAGGTAAATGGTTGGTTTTGGATATGTGAAAAAATTCACGGCAGTAGTAGGTATATACACACATCAACACCGTCTAGGGATATTTTGTATAAAGTTCATAAACTCAAAAAATACCGGCCGGTTTTAAAATCTTTTGATGAAAACTCATTTTGTAGGCCTTTTTGAATGATTCCAAATTCAATTTTGAAAAAATAAATTTCAAACAATAGATTTGCGCGGCATAACTTTAGCGAAGTTCGAAGGTTTCCATTTACCTACCATAGTTATAGCTAATTTTTGGTGTCAAATTAGAGTTTTAAAACAAGTTAGCAGTTAATTTAGAATTTATGACACTGTATGCATCATCCATCGGCGCCATTTAACTAGAGAGGAAATGTTAAGGGCAGTAGGCATGCTCCCAGCTGGGGCTACTCAACGGAGTATTGCTGAGGAGATTGGCACAAAACAAAACGTGATTTCAAGGTTATGGTCACGTTATCGTGCTACTGGTGAAGTGCCTGAAAGACACCCAGGCGGTAAGGGCATAACCACCCAACGACAAGACCGATTTTTGCAAGTTGCCGCGAGAAGACAACCAGTTATTACGACCATGCAGTTGGTTAAAAGGCTCCAGTCAGAGCACCAGTTGCTTGTGAGTGACCAAACTGTGAGGAGAAGACTGCATGAAGCTAACCTTCATGCTCGTAGACCGCTTCGTACTCCAGCACTACGCCGAGGAAATCGCGGACGGAGATTATAGTGGGCTCGTGAAAATTTGGTCTGGGAAGATAACCAGTAGTCAGTAGTGCTGTTTACGGATGAGTCCCGATTCGGTTTCCATCCCGATTCGAGAAGAATACGCGTATGGGGAGTTCCTGTCGTGAGAGCCATCTGCAACACCCTCAGAAAGTCCATCCATACCAGGGCGGGACGATTATGGTTTGGGCCGGAATTCGTGTCGGTGGAAGAACAGACCTGGTTTGGATCAGAAACACCATGACCGCTGAAAAATACCGTAACCAGATGCTAATACCAGTAGTGTACCCCCATCGACTACAAATGGCCCAAGAATTCACGCTCATGCACGACAACGCCCGTCCGCACACAGCGCGAGTGGTGAACAGCTGGCTGCAGGAGCACGACGTGTTAGTCTTAGACTGGCCCGCGCAATCACTAGACCTAAACCCCATAGAGCACGCGTGGGGCATGCTCCAAAGAAGGGCTTTGAAGAATTTTCCTTCAAACATTGCGACTGAAGAGCAACTTTTTTGGCATCTTAGCAGACAGCCTGGGACAATATCCCGCAGCAAGACTTTGTTAACTTAATACAAAGCATAAAATCCGTTGCATGACCGCTGTTAACGTCATGGGTGGTTTTACTGACTACAGATTTTTCGCATAATTGCAAAAAACTAAATAATTTCGCTTTATTTTTCATTTTTTCTTGAAAACACATTCATCGTTAGTTTTACCATTATTTCACTTTTCGTCTTTATTTGAATAAAATTTTATTTACGCAAGAAAAATATTTTTGTTTTATCCTGAAGTCTAATCTGATAAATAGGCTTTGTAAAAATATAAACATTTTGTATGTTATGTATAACAAATTTTGAGTAAATTGAGAAAATCTGAAATATCCCTAGACGGTGTTGATGTGTGTATTATAACGAAATTAAAAGGAAAACTATCACAGCTAAATAGGCTCTACAAGTTAACGAGTAATAATCTACCAACTTAAATTTGCAGTTGCAAAAACAATGTTGTTCATCTACAATGTTGAGTTTGTTCTTGCAATAAATTCATCTCAACTACGGAACCCTTCATTTTGTGTGGTCCGACACGCACTTGGCCGGTTTTTACATCTGGAATTGCTCAGTAGCAGCCCGGAGTCTGGATTTGTGCCTGGTTGATAGCAATAGGCTCGCCCCTATTACATGGGACTTATCTGGCGAAATGTGAGTGTACTAACTAAAGATACATCTCTGCTTAACCCTTCGGGGAATACAGGCGTGACGTTATGTTAGATTTTATATTTACATTTTTTTTGGTTTACTTACATTGTAAATTGTTAATTTGTATGTAAATTTTGTCAATGTAAATAAAAAAACTATTTTATAAGTAATTCCACATTTAAAAAAAAATTCAACGATATAGCGCCTACGCGCACAATTGAATTGGGCTCTCTGCAGCGAGCTATTCTATAAACGCACATTGATACAATTCGTACGTAAATATTTGCACTAATACACGCAAACGCGCGTAGTCGGTCCATAGCCGGGGCGGAGCAGCGAGCGACACAGCCATCCCGTCTCAATGCTCACGCGCGACTGCCGCCCGCGCCCGCGCAGAGCACCTCTCAACCTCTATCTCTAAGTGGGGTCATTATCTTTGCAAATATTGATTGATTTAAAAACGCTCTTTCAATTTTGTAGTCCTTCAAACCATCAATTTTTCAGTGTAAAAATATTTCCAAACATCAAAGCCGTTTAGAAGTAGTAGGGAATATTAGCCAAAAATATCGTTTTGGTAAATATTTTTTTAAGGCAAAAGTATTAGTCATACGCAAAAACCCCTTTTCAAAAATGTTGTACGTGAATCTATGACAAACATATATTTTTTTCAGATCTTTTAACCCAGCCGTTAATGAGGAGTAGGCTTTTTAATGTGACCGTTTTACGGTACTAAACCGGACTTAGCGCCTTAATATGCGCAGTCAGTTGGAGCGTCCGCGATCAGTAGTTACGATCTGGGCCCGTCGAGTGGAATCTAATAGCTCCAACCATTATGTTCGTTTTTCCGAGCATGCAGGTAAATGCTCACGAGGAAATTCTTTCTTCTCGTTTTTCACGTCTGCACCCGAACTCAACTACCGGTAGGTAGTTATTTTCATTAAAATTAAGAGTATAAAAGTTAGAAATTAAGCTAGTTTCTAAGCTTAATTTTTTCGGTACCTAATTCTAATTATTGTTAATAATTAGAATTATTAATGAATTTAATTCTATTTATTAATTGATAATATTACAATCAACCACAGATCCCTGGAAGTTAATTTGTTTTTCGGAAGCTTTATTCATTCCCATACTAATATACCTACCTAATGGCCACAATTCCCAACGCTGCCCGTCCGACTTAAGTTAACAACAATAAATACCTATAGCTTCATTATTGCTAATTATTGACATCTACTACCATGTTGGAAAACCCGCTAAAGCGATTACTTAGGAAAAGATTTTGCCAAAAAATTACCGCTATTTTTTGGCGAGGGCTGTGTCGAGTTCTCTTCACCCCCACTCACTCGCAGCGAATGAGATAATAATAACGAGCGCAACGAACGTTTAACTTTTTTTTGTTATAAATGAAATAGAGGTAACATTAGATCACATGAAATTAGGTTATTTGTTTTTATAGCATATGAAAATTATATCATGTGAACGTTATTTCAAGTGATATTATAGGTACTATCTGTTATTTTGTCATATTATTATATTAAACACGCGGTGTAAAGTGGGTCTACTATTAATGATAGGTTATGTTATTCTGTTGCTTTCTGTTGTCCTCAGAAGGTCAGGCGGATGGCGGCGGCGGGCCCGGCGGCGCGGACGACGCCACGGAGGACGCGCCGGGCTGGTGGGGCGACTGCGTCAGCACATGCCCCCCGCCCGTGCAGGAGCTCTGCACATCCAACAGATTTGACAACCTACACGTAAGTCATCTGCACCTGCACAAGGATCTTTTGGCGCTCTAATGACGTTGACAGAAGGCGCTGTGTCATGTTTCTTTTGAAATATATTCAAAAATCTTGTTTTTTGTCACGCGCTAAAATAACTTTGTCTATACCTCATCACATCACTGATGAAGCCGATGTCGCAAATCTATAGGATAGAAATCCGGCAAAGAAAATTCATTGCTTCATTGTAATTTTTGTTTATTATTTTTGAATAAAATATTATTATTATTATTATTTTATATATGTTTACACATCTCGGGACCATGGGGTCCCGGTCTTTTGGAAGGCGTACGAGGGGCCGAAGCCAGCTCGCAGAGGCCCGTTAGACGTTTTTAATGGAATGAGGCACCAACCGACGATTATCCCTGTTCGCACTATACAAGTGCAGCCAAGGACAATCCCCGGTTGGAGTAAGACTATTGCAGGATAGGGAAAAGAACATATTGGATTATGAGTTTAGGTGGCTAAAGTGGACTGGTAACCTGGAACTATGGAAGGACTATGGCCCCTGCCTGATCAATGTTGTATATATACACGGATAAAATGGCAGGGGGTGACTTGCACACTCAATAATGGGCCCCCGAAAACAGTCGCTAGCACATAGTGACGTAGCGACAAGGGGGCAACACTTCCTGAGGTGCTTGAGGAGTGGAGAGGTATTCCACGGCTTTCAGAACAATCCCAGAGCCCGGAAGATGGTCAAGATCCCTACGAGCTCTTACTGGAATACTTCCTTCCTCCGAGCACGTTTGCTCTTGCGAGTCTCCACTCAAGCCGGCCAATCAAGGCAAGAATGAGGTGGGAGCTCTGTTCCTCGTCAGTGTTCACTCCAGCCGGCCAATAAAGGCAAGCCAGAGGTGAGGAACAAGAAATCTCCCGGGAGATAGGTCCGTGGGGTCGCTACTGCCCAACAGCTCGCCACATGCTGCCCTGCGGGTTTCTGTATCTCTCTTGGTCTGGCTCCTCATCCTAGACCCGTCCCGGCAAAGTAAACTCTACTGGCACAGACCTAGAGTTCGGAGCGCACAAGCCCCACCACGACGTCAACGTAGAGATACGGCGGTGGGGTTATTATTATTATTATTATTTATTGCATTGCAACCTTCGTGCATACGGCATACCTAGGGCGCAATCATTTACAATTCAAAACGAATTCTCTATCTTCTGTGAGCTCAGTAAAAATCTCAAACCTTTTAGCTACATTTCAGTGCCAAAGGCGACTAAAATCAAATTCCCGTTCATAACGACATAGCTTCCGCCACGTGACGGTCCTGTCCCCTGGCGTCACAGCCTAAGGGTTATTAACAAAGGCTCTGTGGACAAAATTAAATTTTAACCCTTGTAATGCTGCAGGAAGCAATGATATCGCGAGCGATATGAAATGCCAACACACCGCACACCGTGCCTCTGTCCATAGATATATATCCACGTCAAATGCCAACACAACGCGCACCTGTCCACAGTTTCCACGGCAAACGCCAACACAGCGCGCACCGCGCACCCCATCAGTCCATTCAGTTTTTTTCGTATCCATTGGGATAAAAACCCTAATTAAATCAATAAAGATTTTAAAAAAAAGAACTGTTTCATTGTTGATATTCTCTCTCAGTCTATCGTTGTAGAAGAAACATCGGTTTTCCGAACATATTGGAACACGTTCATCATTTCAAATTCTCGCACAATTTTTACATGTAAGTAATAATAACGATGAAATATATCTATATACTACTATTATAAAGCGGAAGAGTTTGTTTGTTTGAACGCGCTAATCTCAAGAACCACTGGTTGGAATTGAAAAATTCTTTTTTGTTAGATAGTCCATTTATGGAGGAAGGCTATAGGCTATATAACATCACGCTACGACCAATAGGAGCGGAGCATAAATGAAATATGTTGCAAAAACGGGAAAAAATATTCCTTTCTGAGAGCTTCCGTTCTTCTTCTTTCTTCCTTCCGTTCTTCTTCTTTCTTCTTTCTTCCTTACCGTTTACGCAGCTCACGCAAGAGCTGCGTAGACGGTTTATGTTACGTAAATATCATGTATGAGGGAATTGTTCCTCTTTAAAAGTCCTAAAAAAAGTCCGTGACAGCATACTTATGTCTATCTTTTAAGATTGACTCACTATAACTAACCTTTTTTATGGTAGTCAAATTTGTTCGAAATTAATGCATTATTTGCGAAGGAGTTTTATCAAAATAATATTAATTCTTATTCAAATAAATAGTTTTAACATCAAGGCTATTCATTTAGCAGTAAAATACTTTTTAATTCATTCGAATCGGACATTTAATTTCGAAGTTATCACGAGTATGAAAATGCAATACGCGAACCGTTCGACGCCGGCGCCGCCCCGCCGCGACGTTCCTTACTCTAGACTCTAGAGAAGAGAGGAGAGGATGGGCACACAGGTAGATCATGACCTGGAATAGGACATAAGATAAGTTTTATCCCTATACTCCCACGGGATCGAGACCTACGCGGGTGAAACCGCGGGGCACAGCTAGTGTTTAATAATATTTTCTGTATGATGATGGGTTTACCAGGCATATTTACATCAGCGTGTTACTTGCAATCCATCAACGTATGTCTATGAACAGAGCTAACGTAATCACATGTAAATCCAGTGTAGCAGATACATGTTGTGATTCAGTGATACACGCTACACGCTTTACAGACGTACCTCTAACATTAATTGAGTATTAACTTCGAAAACGGGGATGTACAGTCACGGACTTTAATTGATGACCCACCTTCAAACTTTTCAATTTTATAGTTTCATACATTCACGAGATTACACGATTAAACACGAACTCAAATCGCACGCTCGTAAACAAGATGACAAATAAATTACTTTTAATCGGAAATAGTCTTATCCATAGAGGTTGACTAATAAGTTCTTAATGATAAAAATAAATACAATGTTGCACTAAGTTTATCCAATCTATTTCATACCGACCTCCTTTGAATCATAGCTCATTATGCGATAATTTCTGAAAACATAACTGAAGACAGTGACAGTTGAAATATCGATGTCGGAGAAGAGACGTTACTTTCGAACTTTTCGAAATGACTATTAATATTTCTCCGTACGCTAACGTTACTATCGCAACAGTAACCTAGCAACGATTTTTTATCGTTTTAGGTTACTGTTACTAGACGTGCAATTGGTTGACTTTAGGTAGTCACTCTGCTGTCAAGTTTGTAGTTCTGGCTCTCAGGTTAGCCAACCGGTAAAAATATGAAATGTAATTTCTAATACGAAGACATATGACTTTGCGTGTCGGGAACCGAATAAACCCGATTTGCATTACACGGCTAAAATACGAACAGTGCCAGGTGGTTCATCAATTAGTCCGTGACTGTACACAATCATGTTCTCAAATCAAATCAAAATATTTTATTTCACACAAACCTTCATGGGCACTTATGAAATGTCAGAAACTAGGTGCACGGTTCCAATTGGTCGTTTCTGGAGAAGAGCCGGCAAGAAACTCCACGACCTTACTCTTTTAAAAATAATTCATGACATTCAGCCAAGTAAAATTTTCAGCTTGAATTCATCCTAAGTGCTTTGTGTAAATAATTCGACTATTCAATGAAGTTATATTTTTAAATAGCAAACATTGTTATAACAGAAAAAACAAGAAATTTTGTTTTAAATTTATTTTAGAATGTTTTATGTCCTTTATAAAGGATGGTGGGCAAGAATATATGGGAGCTGGTCCCACGACGCCCACAGATAAAACCACTGTAGTTTTGAAGACATTACTTCTCCCTTTACTCAGGCCAAGGCACATCAAAATCTGTCCCAGGGTTATTCAGTTCTGACATTAGGTGTTTGGTCTGGTTAGGTTAGGTTAGGTTTTTAGCGGAAAGATGTGTCACCTACAGGGGACGCGACGGCGGAGGCCGGCGCGACATGTCGTGCGGTGTTCCACAAGGTTCGGTCGTTGGCCCACCCCTGTGGAACATCGGGTACGACTGGGTGCTGAGAGGCGAGCTCCAGCCGGGTGTGGCCCTGGTGTGTTACGCGGACGACATGCTGGTCACGGCCCGGGGAAGCTCGTACAGGGAGGCAGCGTTGCTGGCGACTTCTGCGGTCTCACAGGTCGAAGGCCGCATACGGCGTTTGGGCCTGGAGGTGGCCATCAACAAGTCGGAGGCCGTGGTCTTTCACGGGATCACATATTGTGGTCGGGGGGACCCCGATTGCTGTCGAGTCCACCATGAAGTACTTGTACCCTCTTCCAACCCCCCTAAACGGGTCCAGAGGGACATGGATGGACATATTAATCACCGACAAAGCGGTACTATAAAATCGAGAAAATCATCTTTTTCAGGGTACCTCCCCTACAAGTAAAGTGGGGATGGTGTTTTTTTTTCTCCTCTATCCCATGGTGTGGGGTGTCGTTGAAAAGGTCGTTTGAAAATATTGTGAGTCTGTGAAACCATTTTTGGATTCAGGGATCCGTTTACGATATATTAAGCTTTCAAGTGCTATCTGAGTGGGCGAGAGTGGTCCCAGCAAGGCCAGCCACCACGTGTGAATAACATAAAAGAGCAGATAACACTAAACATTTTTTACGATGACACCATCAAAATCTGTCCCGGAGGAACCGAGCTATGTACGTGCATCTAAAGTATTTTTCTCTGTCCGCAGCTTAGCTCAAACACAGTTAGTACTAGACAGCTGTTATCTGGCATGGATAGACATATTAATCACGCCGACAAAGCAGTAATATAAAATCGAGAAAATCATCTTTTTTTAGGGTACCTCCCCTACAAGTAAAGTGGGGATGGTGTTTTTTTTTCTTCTCTATCCCGTGGTGTGGGATGTCGTTGGAAAGGCCGTTTGAAAATATTGTGAGTCTTTGAAAACCATTTTTAGATTCAGGTATCCGTTTACGAAATATTAAGCTTTAAGGTGCTATCTGAGTGGGCGAGGGTGGTCCCAGCACGGCCAGCCAGTACGTGTGCATTACTTAAAAGAGCAGATTTAACGGAACATTTTTTATTACGACACCATCAAAATCTGTCCCGGAGGAACCGAGCTACGTGAATCTAAAGTATTTTTCTCTATCCGCGGCTAAGCTCAAACACTGTTAGTACTGTCTATCCATGCCAGATTACAGCTGCCTAGTACAAAAAATGTTCAGTGTTATCTGCCCTTTTATGTAATTCACACGTGGTGGCTGGCCGTGCTGGGACCACTCTCGCCCACTCAGATAGCACTTAAAAGCTGAATATTTCGTAAACGGATCCCTGAATCCGAAAATGGTTTTCACAGACTCACAATATTTTCAAACGGCCTTTCCAACGACACCCCACACCATGGTATAGAGAAGAAAAAAAAACACCATCCCCACTTTACTTGTAGGGGAGGTACCCTAAAAAATAGATATTTTTTTCGATTTTATATTACCGCTTTGTCGGCGTGATTAATATGTCTATCCATGCCAGATAACAGCTGTCTAGTACTAACAGTGTTTGAGCTTAGCCGCGGATAGAGAAAAATACTGTAGATGCACGTAGCTCGGTTCCTCCGTGACAGATTTTGATGGTGTCGTAATAAAAAATGTTCAGTTTTATCTGCTCTTGTAAGTAATGCACACGTACTGGCTGGCCGTGCTAAATAAGTTAGGTTAGGTTAGGTGAGATATTAATGATATGAAAAATACTTCAGATGCACGTAGCTCGGTTCCTCCGTGACAGATTTTGATGGTGTCGTAATAAAAAATGTTCAGTTTAATCTGCTCTTTTAAGTAATGCACACGTGGTGGCTGGCCGTGCTGGGACCACTCTCGCCCACTCAGATAGCACTTAAAAGCTGAATATTTCGTAAACGGATCCCTGAATCCGAAAATAGTTTTCACAGACTCACAATATTTTCAAACGGCCTTTCCAACGACACCCCACACCATGGGATAGAGAAGAAAAAAAAAACACCATCCCCACTTTACTTGTAGGGGAGGTACCCTAAAAAAAAGATATTTTTTTCGATTTTATATTACCGCTTTGTCGGCGTGATTAATATGTCTATCCATGCCAGATAACAGCTGTCTAGTACTAACAGTGTTTGAGCTTAGCCGCGGATAGAGAAAAATACTTTAGATGCACGTAGCTCGGTTCCTCCGGGACAGATTTTGATGGTGTCGTAATAAAAAATGTTCAGTTTTATCTGCTCTTTTAAGTAATACACACGTACTGGCTGGCCGTGCTGGGACCACTCTCGCCCACCATCCTTTCAGGATTATCTATAGAACTTGGCACCCATTTAGATCTCAATTCTTTTGTCGGCGAAGTCGATAACCACACTTTGAATTTCGCTCCCATTTCACATTTATGTTTTTGATTGGATATCATTACTTTTTGTAAATAAATTATTATTATTCGTCAACTAAAAGTGATCCGTAAAATCTATTTTCAAATATAAGTAGCAAGATTGTGTTAGAATGTATTTCTTTCGTAACATATTTAGTTACACTTGTCCGCAGTGATGTCAGATCGCTGAGCCCGGCGTTGTAGTTTGTGTTAATATTGACTGTCGAAGTTCTATAAAAAAAACGTGTGCCGTCGGGGAAACTCCGTCAGGAACAAGTTCAATTCAATTGAATTCAAATCTTTATTGCATACGTCATGTGTGTACAAACTCTAGTTACAAAAGTTCACATGGACCCCGTCGGTTCCTTCCCCACGTATGCTTTAATTAATTAATTTTCGCAGCCACTATTTTGCATTTACATTTAGACCTCACTATTCGCTTTGACACACTCAAAAACATACGTAACGTATCGGTATAAGTACGATTTTTTATATATTTTTTTATTTATGGTCTTCTAGCTACTGCGGAAAATGTATTCTATAGATTGCCTAGGTATTGTACAGAATACCTGAATTATACAGATTACCGGTAAGATATACAGAGCGTCCCACGGATATGCCACATGGAGGGAAAGTACCTTGAATATTGTAGATGGAACATTTCACTGAAAGAAGACATTATTTAAATTTAAAAAACAATTTAAACTGCATTCATAGATATTTAAATAATTACATAGTTGAACCGGAAACCGAACCCGTTACATGAGAAAAATAATCATTAACATTTGATGTGAAATTTTGTTCTGAAAAATGAAAAACTGACATTGCCGTAAGGACATACAACTGACATTTCGTTTACGAAAATCGTATGAAAGTGTCCACGAGCTACAAGCAGAACTTAGACGTATTATTCTAAATATCCACCACAACAAGATCAAAAAATCGACAGGAAGCGAAATAATCAAAAGAGTGCGACTTTGTATTCAACAGGAAGGGACACAACATTTTGAGCATTTGATAAATTGATTAATTTTGTATAAAAAATGTTAAAATTCATGGTCTCTCTTTTATTTGTGACCCTATGTTATTTAGCAAAAAATAATCCTCAAATTAAGCCTTTCGATCAGTTTAATAAAGCTACAGGTTAATTATTTTTATCATGTAACGGGTTCGACCATGTAATTATTTAAATATCTATGAATGCAGTTTAAATTGTTTTTTAAATTCAAATAATGTCTACTTTCAGTAAAATGTTCCATCTACAATATTCAAGGTACTTTCCCTCCATGTGGCATATCCGTGTGACGCCCTGTATACGAATGAATATCGCCCACATGGCGCAAGGGCGATATGCACCGGAATCTCACCAGTGCGGGCGGCGCCGCGCCGCTATTTTTTTCGTCTTGGGGTCCGGTTCTGGTGCGGCTCCAACATCATGTACAGGAAGCTTAAATGTCACCTCAAGATACGGACTATGACTATATTTCCAAACCCTTAAATCCCCGTGACACCGGACGCGCCGCACTACTGTTGCCGGCCTCGCGGAAAACTTAAACAGCCAATGATTAACAATTATTGTTAAATTATTGGTTGTCTAAGTTATATAAAATAATCTGGTAATCAATCAATCAAAACGATAAAAGCGACCTTTCATAGTGGAACCAATTCTCCTACAAAAGAAAATATTTTTGCTATTATAATTTCGAAAGGCGCTAGGTGTTAAAAATCGATTACACAATTTTTGATTTTTTAATCTTAAAAAAATCTGTTTTCTGATTTTTTCCTTTGTATACACACAATTACCAAGCTAGACACCAAATTTCAACTTTCTAGGTCATCTGGAAGTGGGTTAGGTTTTAGATCTATAGGTATGTCAGTCAGTGATAAAAATGACGATTTTCAGACGTTGATATCTCAACAACCGTTTGAGCTGTATTTATGAAATTTGGGATTCTAGTTAATCGAGAGGGTATTAATAAATACACCAAGTTTCATGTGTGTATGTTAAATAGATTATAAGGTATTGAGGGGTGAAAAGTAGCTCCAAATGGTTCGTGTAATATAACACACCGTTGCGGCGTCGCCAGTTCTTTTCTTGAACTTGGCTTGACACGCGGCCGCGTGTCTAGATAAAAAAGAGAAACATTTTTCATTTGAAAACACAATCCAAGAAATTAAATAATAATCTATTTTATAGGCAATAAAGTTATAAAAAATCCACATTTAAATCGACACAAGAATTTCGAGTTGTTTTAGTATCCCGACTACAAACATAGCATGTATATATAACAACGAACAGACGGTATTCCCGTCGTGATTCTATTTACAATTGAACAGGAAACAACACGAGCCCACTCCTACTGAAGATAGTACAGAATTCTCATAAATCCTATCCCGAAAGAAGAATTTAACAGGCAATAACTTAGTTCTAGTAATTTTACTACTATAATAACTCCACCTGCCGTATATTCAATTTTCTTAACCGTGGTTTGTAAAGCTGTGTGCAGACGGCGTGGTTCGCTCGTGCGTGTACACCGCGCCGCGACCCTATTCCCGCTGATATTATAGTTAGCCGAGTTTACAGTACAAAATTCAGTAGTTTTTAGGCCTTACTACTCGTTAAACTGTTGACTTCTGTTATCGTTTTGCTGTAATTGGAATACCTATGCGGTCGAGAATCGTGTGTTACCTTTGCGCTCTGTTTTCGGTTAATCCAATTGTCATCCATTTTTAAAGCACTTCCTGGAATCCGATTTCTGAAACTTGGCATACTTAGTGACTACTTACACTTATTCAGCTTATGCCCATAGAAAATAAGGATTATTATGTATGTATGGAGACACGTACGCTTCTCCATACATACTTAATACTACAGCCCCCAATATTTAGTAATTATCGTAACATCAGTATCTGCCAATATATACAAACATCCGGTAGTGACGGGCATCGTGTGTTGAACGGTCAGACGATTGACGAGTGACTGGAGTGAAGACTAGTTGAAAACATTTTGAAGCTTTAACGGTTTCACTGTTTAGTTTCAAGGGCGCGCGGACGTCGGTGTGTCATGCATTGAGAGTATACACGGTGAAATGCACAAAAAAAAGGCGCGCACAGAAACGCACGAAGCGTTTGTCTTCGTAGCGGTGCACTCACGCACAAGCAAAACACTCGAACTATCAAGAAGCAATCCCAATTTAACATTAGAATAACACCATTAATGTCTGCGAGATTTTCGCGGACGATAAATTTCTTTTGGGCCTCCGCGGTTGACTGGCAACGTAAATATTTATTTTAAATTAAATAAAGAGCACTTGTTCCCGCGGCTCCTGCTGTGCCCTGTTCACATGCGCTGCAGCAGGTGTTCTGCCATGGGCCGGATCGCCAACTGGTAGAAACTATCCAGATGAGGAAAGCCGTCTTTTTCTGAAAAGTAGGAAGAATGTGTAATTATTAATAACGTTGTCGGTGAGATGTATTGCACAGACATTCGCGTGAGTGATGGTGTTTTCTAAAAATATTCGCGCAATTTGAGTAATGACGTAACAGAAAAGTAACGTGAAGGTAAACATTGCATTCTTATCATAATTATCGTATCGTGGTTTTTGTGAGTATGAGATTGTTAGTTGTTAGTGTCAATAATCACCAAGCAGTTTAGTGACGTCACTAAAGCATCTTAAATATCTTAAGCATTTTGTTGGTTTCAATCAGTCATATTCAGCCTAGTTCTCTAAATTGTGCATTGGTTCTTAAAATCTGTCTCCATGAAACTCATCTTATAAAGTCCTTTTGACACTGTTACCTTTTCCCGCTGATATAGTAACTATAAAGCAATCCTTTACCAGACACATAGACAAATGAACAAATCCTGTTCGTCTCTGGGCCATAAAACACGTAATAATGGCGCTAGGCGCGGCATCGAATGTATCTTTTACAGCGCCTCTAAATCACGCTCAGGTGGCGCGCACCGAAATAGACGCCACGCCGCCGTCACGCGCCGTGACGTGACGCTGCTGACGTGACCATGATGTGGCGTCACGCGCCTTGACTGACGGTGCTGACGGCGGACGTCAAACAGTTGAGGCAGTCAACGAATTAAGAATGAGCTGTTTCTTTTATTGTACGTAGAATGGAAGGGTTAAGTGGCGTTTCACATTAAAAATTCAGGGGAAAGGTTACAAATGGAAAACTCCCAATGTTCCAATAGTATATTTTTTGGAGCCCACAACAATAACCCCTACTAGTGCCACATATGTTATACCAAACCACAAAGATATTATACATTTACTGGATTCTGATCATTGCGGGCAAAGGGTTACTATCCCAATCCAAAACAACACAGTGGCTAAAAAGGATATCACATTCAACCCCAAAAGTGCAAGTCGCTTGGAAGTTTTTAAAGAAAAACTAATTAATAAATTACCATGCAGTTTTGTCAATTCATGCTGATCCTAATCATCTATATGATGAGTTTTTTAATATTATATACTGTAAACATTTAATTCCACCTTTATTCCCAAGACTATCTCTGTTAATAGTAACGCATCCTTCAGTGATTGGGCTACCATTGGTATTCATAAAAGTAGAACACGGCTTTATGAGCTGTACAATGAAAGGACCGATGTAAACACTGCTGAAATGGCCAAATCGCGTTATTTGAGTTCGAATATGAAAAACAGTAATAATGTAATTAAAACGACTTGGAATGTTATTAATAGTGAAACGGGAAGGTCTAGTAACAGAAATACTGACTACAGCCTATATATTAATGACAACATAATAAAATCAGACTCACGAGTCGCCGAGGTCTTTAGACCTCGGCGACTCGTGAGAATTTCTTTTCAGATATTCCCGTTTCAAGTTTCCCGTTATCAAGTACTAAATCCCTAAACTCATCACCTACTGTTGCTGAGTCTTTGCTTAAAAAATGTTAATTTTTGCGATTTGGAATTGGTTTTTGAACATATTACCTGTAGGGACATAATTAAAACCTTTCAAACTTTAAATGTAAAAAAGACTGGAGATCTATGGGGTAATCTGTATATATTATATCTGTAGAAGTTGCTAAGTCTATTATTGAGATTGTAGCACCAACTTTAGCTCTTATCTTTAATAATCATAATAGTCGAATTAATAATAGTCTAAGGCATTCGATTGCGTTCTTCATGAAACGTTAATCAGGAAACTACGGAATCTGGAACACAACTCTGGTCTCGGTCTTCTTACTTCATACTTGAGTAATAGGATTCAGAACGTTGACGTTAATAGAAAAAGATCTCCTGGGTCTATAGTAACAATGGGAGTCCCACAGGGCTCAATTCTTGGTCCTTTCTTGTTTCTTATTTATATGAATGACTTGCCTTACCTCATAAAGGATAATCATTAGGTAGTGTTGTTTGCAGATGACACTACACTTTTGTTTAAACTTAAACGTCAGCAGCTGGTTACTGACGATGTAAAAAGCGCGATCTCAAAAGTAGTTCACTGGTTTAATGTTAACAATTTACTTCTTAATGAAAAAAAAACGAAATGCATTAAGTTTTAACCTCACGTTAGGCAGGTGAAAACTAATGTATTGATAAATTGAGAGCAAAGAATTGAATCCTGAAGATAGCACAGTATTCTTGGGCTTAACTTTGGATGCTAAGCTTATAGCTTAAGCACATATAGATAAATTGTAAAAAAAACTAAATACAGCAGCATAATGCTGTTCAAAAAATTCGTAATTTAACTGACATAGAGACAATCCGTTTAGTGTAATTTAGCTACTTTCATAGTGTAATATCGTATGGTATTCTGTTGTGGGGAAATGCCACCGACATTCCGACTATCTTTGTTTAGCAGAAAAGAGCTGTTCGACCAATTTATAAATTAAATCCGAGACACTCTCTCAGAGAGTAATTTAAGGAGATAAATGTAATGACTGTGCTGTCTCAGTATATTTTTGAAAATATTTTATTTGCCCATAAAAATATAAAATTGTTTATATTTTTTATGGGCAAATAAAAAATACAGTGATATCCATAATATTAATACTAGGGACAAACACAATTTTGTTCTACCTACAACAAGGCTCAAGATACAAAAAAAAACAACCGACTTAAAAAAAAAAATAACTTTAATTTCGAAAGTCGGTGTCTTTGCTTTTCAATTTTCGTTTTTTGCCACCGACTTCCGAAATTTAAGTTATTTTTCACTTTATTAGTGTTTTTTTTTTGAAGTCGGTTGTTTTTTTTTTTGTAAAAAGTTTTTATTTTTGCACTTTTTAGTTATGGTAGCTACCCCACACAAATTCGTATACCGTTATCTGCTATGTAAATAACAGTGACAGAGTGAAATAATTATATCGTCTACATACGTAAAGTGGGAAAAATACGTAATTATTGAAGCTAACTCAAAAACTGCGCAAGTAAAATTTATAAAATTTATATGGGACCACCTCTGAAGCATGACCTACCAAACAAAAAAAAATCATCAAAATCGATTCATAATTGGCGGAGTAATCGCGTTACATACAAACAAAAAAAAAAAAACACTGACGAATTGAGAACCTCCTCCTTTTTGAAGAAGTCGGTTAAAAATAGGGGGCTCGTTCAGATGTCACTGTATACGCTTTTACAATATGCTTCCAAGACACGTACATACAAGATAAACCATAATAAATTCAAAACATTCATTAAACGTAAGTTGTGCCAAAAAGCGTTATAAATACCATTAAAGATTACATTGAGGACTCAAAGGCTTGGGATTGAGTTGCGCCAATTTTTTTTATTTACTTGCATTTTGCTATTTTTGGTAACTTTTTATTTTATTATACCTACACAGTGACATGAATATTTACTTTGTGAAGTATAATATAATTATTATAATATTTTAATTATTGTGAATTTGAGGACTATGTGGATCATATTTTTTATTTATCTGGCAGTTTGAGTACTTTATGCAGCCTACCCAAATATCCTTAAGTGATGATGCAGCTGGCAATGTTACTATGAATAACCATATAATATGTCGTGTTTAGCGACAAAATAAATTACTATGAAAACTCATACATCATACTCATCATTTAAATTATTATTTTTACTTCAACGCACTGCAACCAAGGAGGTAACTAATAAAAGATTTTATTTTTCGATTTGACTTGCAAATAGAGCTATTTCAAGTAAAGAAGTCATTGATTCTGAAATGAATAATTAATTTACTCAGTTTGAATTTCCGCGCATTACTTGAGAAAAGTAGGCACTATACAAGCCTTGGCCGCGACCAGGCATTGATGGACTCACGTAATGTGTTCGCCTCGGCCCACATTTTCAATCTTTCACGACGATCGTCCATCAATGCGGCAGTTGCAAGCCGCGACAGTAATGTATCTATAAAAGTAATTAATTAGGTACTGTTGCATTTCTGTGCGTGTAGTTTGAGACCGGACCTAGACGACAATGTGTCAGTATTACCCGGCTAATGAAACACACGAGTCTTCATTTTGTTACTGCAAAGAATACTTCTCGCAGACCCCGCGACAATTTGTCACACTAGCGGCTGTAGGGACTAGAATCGGCTGCAGGGGATTTTCAAGCTATTAGTGTTTAGTTACCTGTTAGATTTTCTGAGCTAATTACTACTGCTTGCTAATGACTATAACTACAACAACTACGTTTCTATCTTCCCTGTAGCTGCAGTAGCAATCTCTCATGAGGTCGTAGTAATCCTATATTTGTCTAGAGGGGATGGAAAAGACAAAAACATCTACAGTAACAAAATTCAAATATACACAACTCACAAGAAAATGCAGAAAACAGTTCCAAGCCTACTCAACTCAAAAAAACACATATTTGAAGGCTTGTATTATAACAAGCTTTTGTCTGCGACTTAAAATGGTTTACTTCAAGAGAGCTAAAAATATTTACAGGAGAAATACAATATTTCATCAAAATATCAGATCTGCTTGTAGTGAAATATGTCAGCAGACTCCTCAGGCCGTAAGCTTTTAATGAAAAATGTTTTGTTGGCGCTCCCAATTGTTTGCGACGGAGTTTGAGACAAACATGCCAGTACAGGCTGCTGTGGCTCGAGTACAAGGCTCTGCGGCTCCAGTCAGGCTTCGGCTCGAAACTGTGACGTGTTTGTACTTTGTACGTCCGAATGTTAAACGGAAATATGAAGGACTCGCAATGTCAATGACCCCGGTGTCGTAGCAATTGGTCTTAGAAACATTAGGTACATGACTAGGAGCAGTATTGCCTTTGATACTCAATTAAGTAGATTTCTGAGAACATATTGTTTTTGTAACCGATGGACGGACGGCTGAAAGGTCTTGGCTGCAAATATATTATGATACGGAAATTACCACAGAAGTGCCCGAGCAAGCCTTGAACCCCGCTGTGGTAGATTACTTAGATCTAGATACTAAAGGAAATGATCGATTGCGGAATTTAAATACAAGTACCTAATACAAAAATAAGTGAGCGCATGACCCGCCTTAAAATTTGAAACAAATACGTAAATATGAACCATTCAACATGCAAATGTCCTCAAAGGAAGAATCCTTCTCCCGTACAATATCTACAGCGAGGAACATCGATGTAAGTCGCGGCGTCGCGACGCCCAGGAACTGAAATTGTCCGTTAAACATCACTTATCTTGAATCCCGATCGT
Organism: Lithophane semibrunnea; assembly: GCA_947363905.1. NCBI lineage: Eukaryota > Metazoa > Arthropoda > Insecta > Lepidoptera > Noctuidae > Lithophane > Lithophane semibrunnea. The sequence continues at coordinate 738,740 of OX376186.1, read as the reverse complement.
GAACTTATTATCACTCAATAGGAGTTCCGTTTCCGCGCATAAAATTAGGCTCCCCCTTCCCCGCCCCCTGAACCCGAACGACCCACCCCCCTTGCTTCTTTGTCGAAGCAATCTATTTATTTATATCTAAGAGGTGACAAGTTCGGGGATGCTCATAAAGTTACCCAGGAATTTAGCCGAAACAGATGTAAACGACAAATTGGTTACATTATGAATGATTTCTGAAGGAGCCAGAAAAGAAAGAAAGCAAAATAAAGGAATCAGTTTGTGAGTATTGTTGAAGCACGGAAATTGGATTATTGTGTCAGAAAGCGTCGGACTTACAATACCAGCCATGCCCGACACGAGGTCGAATCTTTACAAAACACAAACAATGACTTTTTCAACACAATGTTGCAAAGCGTTTGTAAACAAGCCATGGACAATTTATTTGGGATATTGGAAGCCGGGCTCAGAAGAAACTTATTTCAAGCAGCTTAGAAATTTTATTTTGAGCTAAAACGATTGAACATTTCTGTTCACTAAAATCCTCACATAGCCCAATTTCGCATCTCGCAATGATCGTACAGCTCACACGTCGCTACACGTAAGAGTGCATGCACACGGCTGTACGGCGGCAGCCGGCAAGGTAAGCCACGTGTGCCGCCGGCGTACGGCGAGCCACGAGAGGCTTACGGGAAGCCGCATGACGAAACGAAGGGAGTATGTTCCGCAAACTCGCTTTGTGTGTTGCTCCAGTAAACCGAGCTGTAGCTGCCGGGGATTTGGACGGAATATTAAAATATTGTGACATTTGTTGCAAGTTAGCTTACAGTTTCGGATAAACATTATGTGACAATAAAAACGATGACTCAGGGGTGATTTCACCAATGAAACTGAATGCGATCAGCGAAATTCGCCCTCAGTAACAACAAAGTTTGTGAACATTGAAGGTGTTAATTTATCTTGGGTACCTGTTTCCTCATTCGGCGCCTACACTGACACTACGGTCTGACACTATGTCCACCTCAAACCAATTTCTTGATGTATGTGTGTTACACAAAATTGTAGCTTCATCAATATTGTTGGTTAAACTGAATATAACATGCAGTTATGGAATATATAAAAGAATACATAAAATCTCTTGCGGGGCGGTTAAGCTCGGCCGCTTATGCTGTTAGAAAGATAAGACAGTTAACAGATGTAGAAACCGCGCGTTTGGTCTATTTCAGTTACTTCCACAGCATTATGTCGTATGTCATTTTACTGTGGGGTCGGGCTGCTGACATTAAATCCATTTTTATTTTGCAAAAAAGAGCTGTCAGAGCCATTTATAATCTATGTCACCGTGAATCTCTTAGGGAACTATTTAAAAAGATTAATATCAGTACGGTACCTTGCCAATTCATTTATGAGAATATTATGTATGTAAGAAAAAACTTAAATCTTTTTAATAAAATAAGTGATAGACATAATTTTAATACTAGAAATAAAGATTAAATAGATCAACCATTTTTCAGATTAGCTAAAGTACAAACATCTTTTATGGGGTACTGCGTTAAATGCTATAACAAAATACCTCGTGATATATTGCAATTAAATGAAAGAAAATTTAAAACTCATATAAAAAGTACACTTTGTAAACAAGCTTATTACAAATTAGAGGATTATATCCAAGATAAGAATGCTTGGAAACATGCTGGTCTTGCTCCATAGGACGATTTAGTGTCTGGACAAAATCAAACTGATAGCTAATTTAGTTTTTTATTTTATTATTTGTATGTCATAGACTTTTACACTCTGAGTTTAAGTAAACTCACGCACTGACTTATTAGTACTACTTGTAACAATGTTAGGACTATTGTAATATCGTATACTTTTACAATCTTTGTAAATATGTGAGCACCATGTATCTGGTAATTAATTTATTCATTATTGCTCCATTTATAATTCTTTTTACCTTTCGTAGTACAGTAATCTTATTGTAGGTGCATCGTCTTCACATATAATTATATAATTAATGTATACAAAATATTGTAAAACATTTTTAAAAGAGTAACGATGGAGATTCTTGCCCATTCTTCTCCATACGAAAACTACCTTTTGGAAGGGGCAACTAGAATCAATTCTATTTCTTTGTTTTGACGCTCAAAAGTGCCATATATGTGCTATATATTTGAAATAAATTATTTGACTTTGAGTTTGACTTTGGATTTAATCACAATCCTCCTGGCTCCAACTATTAGGTATGCAGTAATTAAATCATCACTGAATATCAAATGGTGTTGACGACGATTAGTGCTCTATTGACAATTAGTTCAACTATGCCATGTGTGGAGCGTAACCGGTCATTATACTGAAAATTGTTATTAACCAACAAAAACTCTGTCTAACCTCATTCATGCTAACCCTAACTAATATTATAAATGCTAAAGTGAGTTTGTTCCTTTATTTCTTTGTTTGTTAAGCTTTCACGCTAAAACGGCTTAATGGATTTGGATGAAATTTGGCACATGGGTAGACCATAACATGGAGATGGACATAGGCTACTTTTCAACAGCTAGTTATCTATAAAAACAAGTTCAGCAAATGATACTTGTAACAGTAACATAATCCAATCAGAGCAAAGAAAACAATGTGAAGATAATCACATCGATATCGTCCGGCACTTAATCAAGTCCAATATCACTTAGCTATTATAGTCCGGCGGACCCCGGTGGACCCCGGCAACTGTCCAGTGAGTGCGGTCCACCGCACCGCGGGAACGCTCGCACTTAAGGAACAGAAGCTTCTCGCATACCGCGACAGAAAACTTATGAGTTGAAGATATAAACGATTTATGTTTGTAAAAGTCCCAGTTCCCACAGACTGTAATACTCGTACAATTTAAGCGCACTGAAATAAATTTCTTACTGTGTATGGTCAAGATAAATCCTACTACAAAGGATTATAATAATTCTTTAAAACTCGAAGCTGATAGGTATAACATAAACATATAATGAAATCTTGATAAGCTAAATGTATTAAAACAAAATAAATAAATAAAAAAAAATAACTATGTAGAATTTTATAACGAAAATTATTGTAGAGTAGAAAGCTACATACCAAATGCATTTAATTGGCAGTTGGCAGTCACAATTCCTAGATACATGAAGGTTGAAGTACTGAAGTTGTCTCCTGAACTCACTATGTACCCAAACCGCACTGACTCACCAAAACGTAACACAGCGTATTATTATCTCGCAGTGTCCGCTTCAGCTATGCGACACAGATGCTCAGAGATGACTGAAGCCATGCAGTAGACACTTTTGCGCATATGTGCTGTGTTGGCTGACTCCAGACATAGCACACTATTATCGCGTCTATTGCGGGGTACTACATCTGATAGACGTCTAAAAGGACTCTGATTTGTCTTTACAAACACAGCTACTTCTAATATGTACAGACAAGGTAGTGTTAATATATTTTTTTAATACGGTTTCCAATTACTTTAGTTGGTTTAAGTTTAAACATCGCTCAAGTGATATCGCGGGCGCGACAAGGCTTGCTATGCATGTCGCGCCCGCGATATCGCGCCAGTTTGCACGAGGCTTTATAGATTACCAGCGCAACTACCACGTGTGTTCAAGATAAGCAAAGTAATTAGATGAGAGTTTTTCCGAGGCGATGCAGGAGGCATGGCATCAAACGCAACTCGAGGAAATTATGCGGGCATGACTTGCTTTTTACATAACATTTAATAACTTAAGGCCGGGACGTAACCAAAATTACCTGTCTTCAATTTGATTTTTCATAAAATTGATAAGACTTAGGTATAAAATAAAAATAGTATGAGTAACTACATGATATTTCCAAACTTTTTGTGGAACAGAAACACAAAATATTAAAATTTTCTCGATAAAAAAATATCACGAAGTTACCACTAATTTTCACGTATTTTCGATTTGTACTTAAAATGCTAATGCGTATTATGATAAAAATTAGATGATTATATGTATTAAAACAAGGCAAAAAAAATTGTGTAGGCTTTTTTTTTATTCCTTTTATTTTTGGTTTTATTACGAATCAAAGCTTGTAGGACTTACGACGTTCTTAGTTCGTGGAAGAAGCCATCTTCGGTCGCACATTACGGGAACTTCAAGCATATTTTTGTTTCACAAATCAGTCGGCGTCGCTCTGTTGAGACGAGAGAACTGCGCTCAAATTTTTAGCTGCGCTGAGATATTATTTATTATCGTAAATAATATTTTCGTTATTTATCACATTCCACAAAAGAAACTGAGACATAGAAAACATGAAATAAACACTAAAACCACTTCCAAAACGAATATTACAAGTGTTATTGATTGATAAATAAATAAATACCGAGTCTAAATAAACATATAAAATTCAATGTTGATATTTGAAAACTCAAGATGACATACATTTTATTTGACAGATTTTTGACTGATATATTAGCACGGAGTATAGAAAGAAGTAGGTACAACTAGCGCCATTGTTCTGTATTGCGGAGAAAATTTACAACATAGCCAACGAGCCCATTCTACGTTCATTTGAAAGTTCGCACTGGAGATTAAATCTTATTGCGATTTACTCAGGATCCAAATTCGTTTACTCCCACTTTTTTTAACAAACTTCTTGTAAGGTGACCCTTAGACGAACAATTGGAGCGACTGACCTAAATAAAACTTGTTTAGAATAATACCTTTATTCTTCGGTTATCGAACTCGAACAGATTACGTATGACTCCGGATTTTTAATTGGTCTGTCCGTGATGTCTTGTTTATATCTCTTTATTTGACTTTTTTGTCATAGTTGGGTTTTAGTTTTTACCTGACTGCGGCGAAGCAAAAAGGTGGGTTATGATTTTGACCGGCTTCTATGTATTTATCTATGTCTGTTCCCTCATATTATCTTCTAAAAGACTCATCACAATTTGACAAATGAGGTATTGTTGGAAGCTTCTTGATCATCGGCTATATGAAGACCAAAGCACAATCAGTCACACACACACACATACACTCATACATACACAATCCTACAACACACTCACGTACACACAAAACACACAAACATACATAAACCACTCACGAGCAAGCATGCATGCACTAAATTTATATTGTTTTAATTTTATTGCATAAATAGTTAAGTTTAAAAAAAAAACGGGTGAAGACACTGGCTCCTGTAACACAGGTTCCACCTAGCTCAGGAGTCAGGGCTTCAAATTAGAATGTAACACCTTTTTATGTCAATAAAACATTTTTTATTATTTTATTTTTATTTACATTAAATTGAAAATGGCGCCCTCTAGGTGACATATCATGAACAACAAAAAATATTTTTTAATCATACCATGTTGGGTATCAAATGAAAGGTTTTAATTAGCACATTTCAAAAATATATATTATAACCCCAAAAAAAAGCAGCGACAATCAAGACGTATACTGCCATATGTTATGTTAACGCGTGGGATGATAAGTGCCGCTTCATGCGCCGCCGCACCGTAAACAGAAAAAACGTCAGACGCCCCGCGTGACGCCACACTGCACGCGACGCGCCACGCCCCGCGTCTCCGTAAATGAGGCCTAAAGTTATAATGCAACTTGGCATGTTTTCAAAGCTACAATTTCAACAGTTAAAAAGAGGGACCATACTAAACTTTCTACTAAGGGACTAGTTATAACAAGCGCCCGAGACGCGCATTTTGTACGCTGCGTTTCGGGCGATCAATAAAATTGTATGAATTCCTATGTAACGAATTTTATCAAGCGCAGCAGTCTAAGCGAGCGCCCATGACTGGCGCCGTTAGGCCTGCACATGTCGCAACTTGCCACTCTCAACTTGCATCTCCGTTGTGCGATTTACAAATAAGACTGGGAGAAGGTATGCCGCGGGCATCGCTTCATCGAGAATTGCTGCTGTGTGCGCCGCCGTGATGAAACACCGCGTGTGACGCGGCTATGCCATTCGCGGGCTCCGCCGTAAAAAACGCTCCATTTCAAACAAACGCGTGTAAAATCGCGTCTCCGTAAACGCACTCATACAACGCCATATGTTTGAATTCAGTGCGGGCCGCGCCGCCCAAAGCCACGCGCGACTCCTCGCGTCTCCGTAAATGAAGCCTAACCGTGCCCTTGACGCTTGGACGCGAGTTCCTTTTTCACTATTTTTCCTTGTCATTTTCTCCGCATTAGTAATAAACTTAAAAGAAACACGGTTCAAAAGTTACAACAAAATGTGGAAATCTTGTTGCGTTTGACGAGCGTCCAAAACGCGCCGGGCGCGCGCCCAAAACACAGCGCAGGTACTGAGCCGCGTACCTCGGGCCCTTGTTATAATTAGTCCCTTTGGTACTTTGGCACCCATTTACATAGATGAATAGATGTCAATTCTTTTAGTGGTGAAGCCGACAATCCTTCATTTATTTCTTTTGTACAGAACTCGGCCTCTTTTTCACATGTTTCAAATGTTTTCGAAGGGGATTGTTCGCGTTTGGCGCAGAAAGGTTTTCATGACACATTGCCATATTCGTTGCACAATACAGTGCAAAATTCATTATACGAATATTATTTTTTTACTTGGGTATCACTTTGCACGATCCTCCAAAGAGAGAAATCCACGATATAGCATTATATTTATTACTTGGTAACATAGTTTTCCACAAAGACGTCATTAGGTACAAATTGTACAAGGTCCTAAATAAAATTTGGTAACATTTAAATTTGAACTTTTTCACGTCAACATTGAGTTTCTAGTTCCAAAACATGAACATGTTCCATAGTTCTGAATTCAAGCTTAGCGTATCGTATAAGCAAAATAAACTACAGAAGATTGAAATTCGAATTCTATAAACGCCAGACGAAAAGTTTCTGCTGGCGGGAAGGCATTGTGTTTTGTTTTCGTCGTGTTTAATGAGAGGGGTAGGTAAGGGTTGCGCGGGTGAAATATGATTTTTTGCTGTCAATACACGCCCCCTTAACTAATCAGATTTCTCTTTTTGGATCAGTTTCATTTTGTGCCTTAAGCGATAACGTTGGTACCAATAGCTACTATGACTGACTTAGGTATTTCATATATATCTGTACTGCAGTCTCATAACACTGTTAACAGTCAAACAGACAAAAGACAAATAATTAATTATGTATAACATGCAATAAAATAGTCCTTGCTAAAGTGGATTAATGCATGTAGTCTTGTGTTTCGTAGTTGGATAGATAGATATCCTGTGTCTAATATTCAAACAAGTTAAAGGCTTTGTGAACAAGATTCAATTAGACGGGAAGCTCGTGTGTTAGACGCAATAGACACGGATAAGTTCTACAATTGTATGAACTAGTTGTACGCCCCCGGCTCTCCCTGCATATTATTATGTAAAGTAATCCAGTCTTACTAGACTGCACTGTGTTACTCAGTGCAGTCCTCCAGACGGTATTTTTCGACCATGGCGGCCAATCTCGACGGAGTCTATCCTTCGGCGCGGAAGATATTATAGTGCAAAAGTGAGTGCGCAGACACACGACAAGCAGGTGCAAGTGCTCTTTCCTCACTTCTTAATCTGATGGGACAGCAAACCGACACGGCCGGAGGGAGATCCGGCGCAGGACCAACGGCTTGCCGTGCTTTCCGAGGCACGGAGGTATCACACCGCAAACGTGAAAAATTTCGGAAGTCTTTGGTTTTGACATTTTTTTGCCACCGACTTCCGAAATATAAGTTGTCAAACAACTCATTATTTAAAAATAAACGATTATTATATTTATATTATAAGGAATTTTTGTTGCGTAAATATTCAGCATGTTCCGAGCTCTACGACAGTGAGACTGCAGCCGACGGGCGGCTGGCTGGACTCAATTATAGTTGGTCACTTACATGCCACTTGCAGGCGGCTAAATGCTTTTGTATATAAACTTACTCAGTTACAAAGTAGTTGTCTAATAATAGCCTTTTTTAGTAGGTAGCAGATGTTTATGGGCTGATCTAAATGGCATCCGATGTACTCGTACCAACTCCGACCTCCTACCTACTCAATACTTAACTCGTAAAGATATCAAACACTCGTAAAAGTGAATCCTAATCGCAACCGGATTACACGACAAAGTTCCGCTCAGCTGTTCTCAAACAAACTAGCTCCCGTTCAATCATATCGCGGCTTACAATCTTCGACAAGGTTTTAACGCGGAACACATTTCACAAGTTTACAGGCGTGTCGAGTGCGGGAGGTAAGGCGGACGGATTCGGCAGGAGCACGCAGCGCACTGACAGCCTGATCCCAAACGTCGATGAATGTTTTTTCATATTGTTGGGAAAAGCTGCGGATTTGGAATAATGTACGAACGAAATAGTATCACTGTTTCCTCGCTGGTGAACACAAATCTTGAATAGATAATGTCCAAATTCGAGTATCTTGTTAGCTTATGCTATTTTAAGACTAGTTTATGCATACCTATACTAATCTACTTATTATGATAATTATTGTTATACTGATTAAGCTCTTTCTTTAGACAGCGCACCATCTTACAATCTCTCAGTATCTTCAAAACTTTTGTAACGATGACAATTGTGCCTGAAGTTCAACCACCTTGAGATTACCAAAACTCAGATCTGACAGACTGTTTCAGGGTTTATTAATCAAGTCGAGGAAAACAACAGCTTCCCAGCATTTTACGATGTCCATTTAATACTGCTTAACTAAATGAGCGAACAAATTGTGTACACAAGCTAAGATGGCGGCGCGGATTACGATGTTTTACATTGTTTATGTAGGCGCAGGATTTTATAAAATTTTGGGGAGTTTAGAGGAAAGCAACCATTTTTCTAAAACTTGAATCAGTCAAGTGTATATTAGGCCTCAGTTTACAATAGTTAGGTATATTTATATAGTTTGAATAAAATATTCGACTGTGTTTAAAAATACTACATTTTCATTAAAAAACTATGGAGCTTTTAGGGTTCCGTACCTACGTCCGAATGAAAAAACGGACTATATCCACCGGAACAGGGAAGCATGTATGCCGTACGATTTCAGCTTCAAAAGCATTACTACATGATTAACCTTCTCAAAAGCTCTGCATCTCATCTCATTTATTATGATAAGGTGGTTTCCATGCACGCAAAACTTAATCGTGCTCAATAAAAATCCTAAGTAGGTATAATAAGTTTACTATAGGTAAATAAAATTCGTAAATTTATGAATTTTGTTTGATTTGGATGAAATTTAACACAGGGCAGGATTCGACTCGAGGTGGCCTTGCACAAGTCCGAGGTCATGTGTTTTCATGGCCCTCGGAACGCGCCACCGTCGGGTTCCCAAATTACGGTAGGAGGGGTTCACATCGGCGTCGAGTCGACGATGAAGTACCTAGGACTCGTCCTCGACAGCCGGTGGAACTTCGTTGAGCATTTCCGACGTTTGGCTCCCAGGCTGGACCGGGCTGGAGCTGCCTTGGGGCGTCTCCTGCCCAATCTGGGGGGTCCAAACGCCTCCTGCCGGAGGCTCTACGCGGGGGTCGTGCGGTCCATGGCCCTTTACGGGGCACCGGTGTGGGCGCGTTCCCTTAGGCTGCGGCCAGCCCGCCGGTTGAACGCGTCCCAAAGGGTCATGGCCATTCGGCTGGCCCGGGGATACCGCACGGTCTCCCGCGAGGCGGATTACCGCCATGGGATCTGGAGGCGAAGGTCCTCGCGCACATCTGGGAGTGGCGCGAGGAGATGAAGCGCCGGGGCGTAACTCCGCTGCCGCGAGAAATCGCGGCTCAGCGGACAGAGCTCCGGCAGGATCTCATGGCGGCATGGAGAGTGCGATTGTCGCAACCCAGTGCTGGGCACGCCACAATTGCGGCGATAAGTCCCCTCTTTGAGGAGTGGCTAGAGAGGCGCCACGGCGTCCTCACCTTCCGCCTGACGCAGGTCCTCACCGGACACGGTTGCTTCGGGAGATTCCTGTTTCGTATAAGGCGGGAGGAAACGCCCGGGTGTCACCACTGTGTGGATCGCCCGGAGGACACGGTGGAGCATACGGTGGAGGTCTGCCCCGCTTGGGCGGAGCCCCGCCGTGTCCTCTTGGAGGCGATTGGCGGCGGTGACCTCTCGCGTCCGGCTCTGGTCCAGGCCATGGTACGGAGCGAGAGGGCATGGGAAGCAGTCACCTCCTTCTGCGAAGCAGTAATGCTCGCGAAGGAGGAGGCGGAACGCGTGAGGGAGAGGCAAAGTTTGCGCCCTCACGCCCCTAACCGTCGCCGCCGCTGGAGACGCCCTGGGCGTCGGGAATCCCAGGCGGATTCCCGGCCACCATAGGCGCGGGCTTGCGGACGGCGAGCAATGGGTAGCTCGCCGTCCGATCAGGACCAGGCCCGGGTCGATGGCGCGTCGTGTTCCACGCGCGCCTCAAAGAGATGTCAGCACAATTGGCGGGGTCCGCCAGGACCGATGCCTGCCAGGGTTGCGGGTTAGTCCGAAAGGGATACCGGGACCTTGGCAACAGGCAACTGAAGGAACACGGGTGGGTTTTAGTCAGTAAAAGTCTGACACGCCCTTCCGCTCCACCCAGAGCGGGAGAAGTCATTGGATGATATCACACCCTCAAAAAAAAAAAAAAAAAAGGGCTGTATTCTACAAAAAAAATTTGAAGAAAAAATAGCTTTGAATCGCGACAATCTAAGAAGTCCGTTTACAAATACATATGAGTTACAATAGGTACTGTAGTTATGGTCACTACAATTTACAGATTTGTAAGCTTTTCCGTGGTATTGTGTGGCATGAGTTTTGTGGTATAAAAACACAATAATTTACAAATTTGTAAGATATCTACAAGTGCGTGTTACAAATTTGTAAATTATTGTACCTGATAAATTGTAATTGTAAAGTTTTATGCTAGAGGGCCCTGATGAGTATACAACAAAGTGGTTGTTTCGCTGTTGTAAATTGCAACGCTTTCGACACGGTACACGGTACGCTGTATGGAGCAGGCTACTTTGTGCACGGTTGCGGTGAGAGCCAGTCGGTTGGCTCTGCGGCTGCGGCCACTGTGTTTTATGAACGTGAAACATGACGTGATAAGGGGCTTAACCTACGACACCTACATTGTACAATTGTATTTATAAAACACTAGCTGTGCCCCGCGGTTTCACTCGCGTAGTTCTCGATCCTATGGGAATATAGGGATAAAATGTCCTATGTCTTATCCAGGTCATGGTCTTCCCATGTGCCAAAAATCCTCTCTAGAGTAGGGAACATAGCGGGCGGCGGCGTCGAACGGTTCGCTTATTGCATTTTTATACTAGTGATAACTTTGAAATTAAATATCAGATTAGAATGAATTAATGAGAACCTCCTCCTTTTTGAAGAAGTCGGTTAAAAAGTATTTTACTGCTACTTATATTATACCCTTGATGAGAAAACTATTTATTTGAATAAAAATTAATACTACGATACTCTTGTCACCCGCTTCCTTCGATTCGTAGGTGTTTTTGTTTTGTTCTATAAATGTACTTGTTTTTTTTTTCATTTATCATGCGTTCGTTCTCATACTCCGATGTCACTTAGTGGACAATAGTGTGGTTTATACGTGTCCTCGACTGTAATATAACTACTTTTTGTAAATGCTGTAATGTATAATTTTTTTTTGCCCCAACAAATAAAATAAAAATAAAAAAGCAGTACTAACAGCTCTTTTGTTTACCTCAACCAAAAGGCAAACACATTATAATTCGTATTTTGTCGAAGGAATCCTTATAAAAGCTGAAAGCAAAATTAAACACACATGTGAAATGCTTTTTTACGCTAGCGTCGATTTTTGCGGAAAAATAAACAAGAATTTCCCTTTTTCATCTTGTAATATGTTTCGGGATTGCCAATGACGGTGTCGTGTCGGTACACGATATGTGGGTGTAAACATTACATGTGATGGCTGCAGGCACCGAGATCATAACTAGTTCTATAGGCTAAATTACGTCGTTATTATAGAGATATTATTTAATCTCAAACAATGAGATTTTAGCAAACACTGTCCATAAAATCTGCAATCAGGGTTTTACTTTATTAGTAGCTATATATAATTCGTGACCATAACCAATCACAGTGAGCCGCAGAGAGCTGAACGCTGTAGACTGTTTTGTGGGCTAAATGGACAAATGAAGCACGAACAGTAACAATCTTGATGTATTACCGTCACCCGTCACAAAGCTTACTGTGCCCGACTCTCGACCCCGCCGCCGCCGCGCCGCGCGTCGCCGCGTGCCCTCCTGGCCGCAACGTTACGAAAAGGACTTTTGTAAAAATTAATGATAGCTTCAGTTTGTTGTTACGAAGCAATTAAAACAGAGAGGCTCCCTAAAACTCAGCTTAATGAGGATTCAAAATATTGAAGTCATAAACGGTGATAGAGAATTTAAATAATGACTTACTCGGATTATAAGCGAATAATAATATGTGTAAAAATGTTGCTTCTAAGCCTGGGTTATAAATAAAACAACGTCGATAAATGACAATAAAGTAGATTTCGATGTCTATAAGGCCATAATAATATACAATTAAATCAGGGGCAAATACCAACTGCCCATGTTCAGACGAAATACCAACTGCCCATGTTCAGACGAAAGCATAATTTGTGTAGGCTTGTACTTGTTTGTGTACACACAAATGCAGTCTGTGTCCTAAGCTTGCACTAATTAGGTACGACAGCACTTGTGACGTTTGTGGTGCTCCTGTCCTGTCTGATGACACGACTTCACCTCGACTCAGAATACAGAACAAGCCAGAAGGCCCGAATGCGCGTACGACTGAGCCAAGATAAACTTATCGTCGTAGTGTATCTTGTTATTAAACTTCTTCGCCATTTTTTTCTAAAAGAAAAAATAAAAAATATTTAATCCACAAAATTACAGAATATAATCCCAAGGCTTTGTACAGAACAATATACAAACTTAAAAGTGAGACATACCAACTTACATAAGTAACCTAGGCTAGGTTTGGTATAATACATAAAGGCAATACGTCGTTTTTATCAGAAGAGAGCCAATAAGAGATCTTATTGTCTAATAAGCGTGGGTTTGCTAGCTAGGAGATGTAATTAAATGAAACACAATAATATTCTGAATAATCACAAATCTCTGATCACATTAGGGAATGAACAATAATGTAAACGACGTTCCACCGAGTACGTGAGCCGGGAGCGCAAGTCCATCAACTCGCTGCCCTGGCAGGGTAGTCACCATGATCACCAATACCACAGTCGCCATTAATCCGTACCGGTTTCCCGGTTTCGATCCATCTCCGCGATCTTCCATTATTTTTGGCGGGGGGCGCCTCCTCTGATTCTGTACTCGGAGTTACGTCAAGTTGACAGCTGTCATGATCTTTCAAAAATCAACTACGTAAGTTTAGCGTCGTAAAATCTTTAGACTCGCCGATATAAAAATAAATATTTATATTAAACACGAGAAATAACAAAATAACACGTGTATAATAAACAAACAGCAATCAAGAGAAAAAAAAAACTAATTATTTTTCATTCATCTTCTCACAACATCCACGACACACATCTATCCATCTCCCAGCAACCAAGCTCTTCTGAAATCAACATTCCAGTGTTGATTTCAGAAGAGCATTGAGTATAGTAAGGGCCTGAACTAATGGCGAGTTAGCTCGCAACACTGTGTGCTGAGGGTACGGCTATAAACCGGTGACTTCACGGCCTGAGTTGTTGTTTGGGCACAACAGGGACAAGAAGCCTTATCAACTGGTCCACCAATTCCTAACAATTGTACTCACCCCGCATTATTTCTGTGATTGCCAGAAAGAAGATAAATTGAGAATGGTTAAATGTTAAAATGTGCAAGCCGTATTGCGCAGAGGAAGTATCCCAGTCCGGGATGATGATGTTTTTGGACATAGTGTTTCGCATGGAATTATAATTCAATCTATGGCTTGAAACATGCCTTCTGGGGCCGTATAATGAAGTATTAATGCCATCATTATTCCACTGCGAAAAAAGGATGGTGCTATCGGCCTTGTATAGTTCTGTCTCTCATTCACACTGAAAAAAATGGTGGCATTAATACGTCATAATACGGCCCCATCTGTTCTGTATGTATGTTCTGCTACACTAAACTCAGTTGCTACCTTATTTCAACTTCGTAATAAATGGTATAGGTACCTAGACATTGATTTTGTTGGAGACAGACACAAACCAAGCTATTTTAATTAATAAACCATCATACAGAATGAAGGCACTTCATTGAATTAAATTAAATGGTGAATAATAGAAAGCAGTCCTTATCTGGACTAACCAATTAGACCTAAATTAATGTCAAATACGTCCTGTCCGCAACTCAGCCTGATAACTTCGTAGAATTACCCCACTAGTGAACTTTAATAACATTATAATAACTTCCAGCAAAAAGCCTAGAGACACGGTATAGATGGAACAGACAGATCTGTTGGAGACACTCGTACAGAAGGACCAGTAATAGACGTAGCAAGGAACAAACTTGCTAAAGCTCTACGGCACTCGATGTCAAGTGCTCCCCTAGTTCATTTGTCCTTGTGTACAATATAATTCTACCGTCGACTTCTGAGTTGATAGCTTTCATTTATTCCAATCGTGCTGCTCGCGTTATTTGTGATGAGTATTTCTTGAGACAATGGACTTTGGTGGCGGAAGGCGTGAGGGGAAATGCTCCAATGGCTATTGAAATTGGATTCAGTTCGATAAATGGTTCTTACGTTCTGTTAATTAACTGTCGCATTAGAACGGTATCTAGTGCGAGGAACGTACCGTACGTAGCTATCTTTGGTAATAAAATGCCATTATTTATAATCAGAACTCACATAACTTGTACCTTGGTATCAGAACATCGTTGAAACAAAAAGCGTGTTATTTAAACAGAAATAATGAAAGTCGTATTTATTCAATCCACCAAGTGGCGTTTAACTTCTTGCTCATTATATTTGAGTTTTAGCCAAGTTTTCATGACGATTCGATCGCAGCGCCACGCGCCTCCTGCTGCCGATAGTTACGTGTTGTTTACTCTTTCATGAGATTAAAAGAGGTGAAACATAGAATTTCTAGTATAGGTAACTTCAGTTAGGTACCTACCCAAACTCAATCTCAAAGCATTTATTTCAATTAAACCATTTACAGGCACTTTTGAATTGTCAAGGAGTAGGTCAGTCAGAAATAGGAAGCTAGTTGCCCATTCCAAAGCGTAGAAGTAGTCCTATGGAGAAGAACGGGCAATAAACTCCACGGTCACTCTTTTAAATCATAAAAATTGTTACAAAATATTATTTACATCATTCATGTTGAAATTATACATGTGAGTGCAATGTAGAAAGCACGTTAAAAACGTCCGTAATAAAAAGATAAAAATAAAACACAATTCAAAATTAAAATAAGCCATGGCAGCCAAGAGATGAGCAGTCCCAACTGACGGCGCGCGTTCACCAACATGACGCATGGATCAGTACCATTCGGCTCAACCCTTTTGAAGGGAGCTAAATGATCCAACACACGCGCCACCATCAGCGAGACATCTGAGTGAGCATGACATACTCACAGCCGCCAGGGCACATTCAAGTCAATGAAAGACATATTACCCGCTAAATGGTAGCTCAATAGTACATAGTACTCACACCTGTGCTATGCAATTGTATAATACAAAGGAGATTGGGTTTATACATTGCAAACATAGTCTTACAATCTTCAGCAGCTCCAACAGTATTTTCAAATGTTAATTAATTAGTTGTGGTTGTGAAGCTGGACCAGCATGAAGCCAAGCATTTTTATCAGCGATGTAATGCCCCAACTTATAATATAGGTGCCTGCATAGTGTGCGTCTCATTCAGTTGAAGTATGTTGGGAGGATTTTATTGTAACATTTTAAACAGTACCCCATGAAAGATGAGTCTACTTTAGCCAGTCTGAAACAAATAGGTCCCTATTTCTAATACTATAATTATTATAGCCTTCACCTAGAGTTCAACTCTAACATTCCATACCTAAACCTGTATGTAAGGGCTGCACGGTCGCCCGAAATGTTTTATTTTTGTTTTTTAATTAAAACACAAATGAATGAAAGCTGATATTTTCCATTTTTACCCAGTTAACATGAAAGTGATCCCCAAAATGACTCGCATTCGTTCGTGAGGCTATCAAACAAATATGTTTGTTCTGCTTCACCCACGCGCTTATCAAATTCAGCTTGTATTTAATTTGTTTCATTAAATATCCCAACGTAGGGAGTATGAAGCGTGAGCCGTTGGTAAAAGAAACGCAAGTTGGAACAAAAAATATCACTAAGGGCTGATTTTACCAAAGTCAGATATCTTTTATCCGTGGAATAAAAATGGCGTCTGACAGTTTTTGTATGGAAAAACTGTCAACAATTCAAAATGAATTCGTAGGATAAGACTTATAATCGGTATAAAAGTTTGGTGAAATTCGCCCTTAGTAATTAAAGAAAGGCGTCTAATATTGTCGCAAAAAAACTCCAAACAAAGGAAATCTCTCTGCAAGTTAGTCACAGCGTGTCGGAAGTGCTTGGACGCTGTCGGGTGCGCTCGGCTCCTCACCGCGCCAATCAGTTAGGAGCTAACTTTATAACTGCGAGATCAGCTAATTGGTGCACTATTGGCATTGTAACATAACGGTAATTGGAAGAGAAAACTACCTAAACTCTTGCGCGTTGCAGGATTTGTGTGACTCCAGGTCTTTGATGAGTAATTCGCATGTGGCGATGTTGATGTCGCCACACATTTCAAGTTATTTCATGTTATTATTTTTATGTTAAAAATGTTGCTTTTACAAAGTAATCTTCAAGTGGATATGAATGCCAACATCGTACTATTCCTTTTGTTCAACTTTGTATGCGGCATCAGTTCTGCTGGGTTTTTGGAGGGCCTACCGCGCACTATGTCAGGTTTGTTGTGCACGTGTTAGCCAAAAATCGTCTGTATACATATCATCAATCAGCAGTATTTGCTAGACAGTGGGGTGTGAGCCGCTAACACTATCTCAATATTGAAAGGCTGTAAGAGATCGAGTTGTGTCTACCGAACTGTACGACTATGTGCTCCCAACTCGATGACAAATAAACACAAGATATTCTCCATTTTCTGCTATCAAAAAAGGCAATTGGTACTATACCTAATGATTTTAAATTCCGACGGTCCCTTTCAAAGAAGCTTAATAAACGGAAATGCAGAGCTCACTCTCAGTGTTGTGTTCACTGAACATCTCACGTTTATTAAATGAAATAATACATAAGTTACTGTAGCCCCGCGCCGGCCGAGTATTCCGACCTTCCAGAGACGTACGGAACACGTACATCACAAAGCTTGCTTCTCTTGCTTAATAATCTTTGAATGAGAATTAAACTGAGTGAATAGTCGCTCCTTTATTACAAGCTTTATATTAGCTTGCTCTGTTCGTATGTGTTTCCGGATACTCCTTTTGTCATCAATTTTTCAAGCACTTCCTGGCATCCGATTTAGCTGAAAGTTGGCGTACTCATACAGCTACCAAGACATTTTGAAAAAATGATACCATGGAGCTGGTCTGATGATGAAGCCGGAAGTTAGGCATAGGAACTCCTCAATGAAATAAGATAGCACCATCGTGTTTGGATTCATTGGTTATGTATTAACAAGTGCTTTGACACTAGGTAGTTTTCAAGGTCTGATGATGGAGCCGGAAGGTGGCCATGGGAACTCCTCTATCAAACAAGACAGCACAATCGTATTTGGACTTGTTGACGTTGTCTTGACAAGGACTATAGCCCAAGCCAGTATCCAGGGTCGGTTGACAAATTCTAATGCTAAAAAGTACAAAATACAATATAACAAAAATCTTTTAAAGAACAAGCTTTGAATAAACTAAAAAGTTCTAAATAAAGCTTACGTAAACATAGAACTTTAATAAAAGCTTGTGAGGTAAAATGTCCTTCTTAATATAAATTAAAAATAAGCCTCAAGGTTTTAAGAAAATATTAAAGTTCTATGTTTACGTAAGTTTTATTTAGCACTTTTTAGTTCATTCAAAGCTTGTTCTTTAAAAGATTTTTGTTATATTGTATTTTGTACTTTTTAGCATTAGAATTTGTCAACCGACCCTGGATACTGGCTTGGGCTATAGTCCTTGTCAAGACAACGTCAACAAGTCCAAATACGATTGTGCTGTCTTGTTTGATAGAGGAGTTCCCATGGCCACCTTCCGGCTCCATCATCAGACCTTGAAAACTACCTAGTGTCAAAGCACTTGTTAATACATAACCAATGAATCCAAACACGATGGTGCTATCTTATTTCATTGAGGAGTTCCTATGCCTAACTTCCGGCTTCAGCATCAGACCAGCTCCATGGTATCATTTTTTCAAAATGTCTTGGTAGCTGTATGAGTACGCCAACTTTCAGCTAAATCGGATGCCAGGAAGTGCTTGAAAAATTGATGACAAAAGGAGTATCCGGAAACACATACGAACAGAGCAAGCTAATATAAAGCTTGTAATAAAGGAGCGACTATTCACTCAGTTTAATTCTCATTCAAAGATTATTAAGCAAGAGAAGCAAGCTTTGTGATGTACGTGTTCCGTACGTCTCTGGAAGGTCGGAATACTCGGCCGGCGCGGGGCTACAGTAACTTATGTATTATTTCATTTAATAAACGTGAGATGTTCAGTGAACACAACACTGAGAGTGAGCTCTGCATTTCCGTTTATTAAGCTTCTTTGAAAGGGACCGTCGGAATTTAAAATCATTAGGTATAGTACCAATTGCCTTTTTTGATAGCAGAAAATGGAGAATATCTTGTGTTTATTTGTCATCGAGTTGGGAGCACATAGTCGTACAGTTCGGTAGACACAACTCGATCTCTTACAGCCTTTCAATATTGAGATAGTGTTAGCGGCTCACACCCCACTGTCTAGCAAATACTGCTGATTGATGATATGTATACAGACGATTTTTGGCTAACACGAACGAATGCGAGTCATTTTGGGGATCACTTTCATGTTAACTGGGTAAAAATGGAAGTTAGGCATAGGAACTCCTCAATGAAATAAGATAGCACCATCGTGTTTGGATTCATTGGTTATGTATTAACAAGTGCTTTGACACTAGGTAGTTTTCAAGGTCTGATGATGGAGCCGGAAGGTGGCCATGGGAACTCCTCTATCAAACAAGACAGCACAATCGTATTTGGACTTGTTGACGTTGTCTTGACAAGGACTATAGCCCAAGCCAGTATCCAGGGTCGGTTGACAAATTCTAATGCTAAAAAGTACAAAATACAATATAACAAAAATCTTTTAAAGAACAAGCTTTGAATAAACTAAAAAGTTCTAAATAAAGCTTACGTAAACATAGAACTTTAATAAAAGCTTGTGAGGTAAAATGTCCTTCTTAATATAAATTAAAAATAAGCCTCAAGGTTTTAAGAAAATATTAAAGTTCTATGTTTACGTAAGTTTTATTTAGCACTTTTTAGTTCATTCAAAGCTTGTTCTTTTTTTTTTTTTTTTTTTTTTTTTTTTTTTAATTTATTTTGTGAAACATGAGTACAGGTTGAAGGTCTTATATTAATTCGAAGTGGCTACATGTTTTGCCATTTATGGCGTACAAAATTAGTTGCAACAAACAAACAACAAAAAAAAATAAAAATCACAATGTCAAAATTTAAATTAATGAATTACAATGTTAAAATTCAATTTAAAACCACAATGTCAAAATTTAAACTTAATTCGAGTCAGACAAAAACAAAATACAAAAAATAAATATAAAAAAAAAAAACAATCCAATACGCATAATTACAATTCTATACAAGCAAAATGTCATTTAAAAATTCATCCACGTTGTAATAACACTTCTCTAGTAATAACCCCTGAAGGGATTTTTTGAATTTGTTTAGAGGCATACATTTAATAATATCTGGTATTTTATTATAGATATTTGGAGCAATACCAAAGAAACTCTTTTTCAATAAAGCAGTCTTACACTTGTGTTGACATAACAAATTCTCATATTGGGCACGAATTGGGGTTCTCTTAACTGCTGAAAATTTTGGGAATAATTGTAGATTAGCTTTAACAAATAATGCAGTTTCCAATATGTATATACATGGAAAAGTTAGTAATTTTAGTTTTTTAAAGTAAGGAACGCAGCTATCCGTTGTTCTCAGACCACACATTGATCGTATACACCTTTTTTGCATCCTGAAAATAAGTTCTCTATCAGTTGACTGTCCCCAAAAAACAACACCATATCTTAAAATAGAACCGACCAATCCATGATAGGCTGTTAATAGTGTGTCAGTATTAACATTCTTGGACAACTGGAATAAGAGATAGGCAGATTTACTCAGACGCTTGCTGATTTCCTCTAAGTGAGGTTTCCAGGTTAGTTTATTATCTATAGTTATACCCAAGAATTTTGCATTTGTAACTTCTTCTACTGTAAAGTTATTATAGGCAATGTTAACTGGTGGATACTTACGGCGCTGGTGGAAATGAATAACTTTTGTTTTATTTAAATTAATGACAAGATTATTTTTGTCAAGCCAATTTACAATGTCACTCAGAGAATTATTTATGTCATTTTGATAATTATTAGGACTCGTATATTCCACAATAGCCGTGCTGTCATCTGCAAATAGTACCATTTTATGATCTATAGTTTTTGGGAGATCATTTATATATATTAAGAAAAGGGGTGGCCCCAGTACGCTACCTTGAGGTACACCATATTTTATAGGCTTTGGTTCAGATATATATGTTATCTCCAATTTAGTAATAGGACAGATTCTAGTGATTTCTGTACATTGAGTTAGGTCACTCAAATATGATTCCAGGAGTTTCAAAATGTTTCCTCTTATGCCATACCCATGTAATTTTTGCAGCAAAATGTTATGATCCACGAAATCGAACGCTTTTGTCATATCTGTCAATATAGCACACACAGGGTTACCTTTATCAACAGATGTCATCACACTAGATAGCAGGTCAAATAGAGCCATATTAATATTTGTATTTTTTCTAAAGCCTTTCTGTTCATTGCAAAAAAGTTTGAATTTTTCGAAATAAGAGTAAATAGAAGTATAAATTACCTTCTCGATTATTTTTGAGAATACTGATATTTTTGCAATAGGTCTATAATTTTGAACATCACTTTTACCGTTTTTTTTATAAAGCGGTTTAATGATGACTTTTTTTAGGCTATTTGGGAATAAACCATCAGAAATGCAAAGATTAATTATATGTGATAGTAGAGGTGCTATAATTTCCTTTACGTATTTTATTACTTTAGTTGATATGCCATCAAATCCTACCGTATTTGTATTTTTCAAGCTGCTGATTATTTTGATTATATCAGAATCAGAAACAGGTAGCATAAATAGTGACTGCGAATTCGAATGTTCAATAACGTAATTATTTGATAAAGTTCTTTTAGTTTTAATATTATTTTCAATGACATCTATAAAATAGTTATTAAATTCATTTGCAATATTCATAGGATGTGTAAGAGTTAAATTATCTTTTTTTATTGATAGTATAGGTTCCTGTGGTAAGTTGAATTTGGATTTTTTAATGATTTGCCAAGCAGCTTTTGACTTATTTTTTGACGTATTAATGTAGTTGTTATTTTGGGCTTTTTGAGTTAATTTAATTATTTTTCTATAGATTGAAGAGTATTTTTTAAATGCAAGTCTAGTTTTTGTATTAGGATTGAATCTATATGCCCAAAGTAACTGCCTTTGCTTTTGACTACAGATTTTTATTCCACGAGATATCCTTTGCTTTTGACTACAGATTTTTATTCCACGAGATATCCACTTATTTTTTTTATTAGTATGTAGAGTCACAATTTTATTTGGAAAGCATAATTTGTACAATAATGAAAAATCATTCATAAAATGTTCATAGGATTCATTCGCATCTTTTGCTTCGTATACTTGTGAGAAAGATAAGCATTTTAGATGACTTTTGAAATTTACTAAGTTGCCTACTGAGATATCCTGTTTTTTTGTTTTCCAATATTTCAGTGTACAAGTTTTTCTAATAGGAACCTGGAGTAATTGAGATGTATGATCAGAAAGAACTAAGTCCATTATTTCAACTTTACATTTTTTTCGGTAGGTGTGAGCAAAATTATCTATGCAGGAATTTAAAAGATTTTTACTTATATTTTATTACTTGTTACGTTCACGTTCTTACGGCCTGGCCACGGGAAATTTTCTGCAGCGAATGTTCGCGCGGCGCAAATTGCGGTGCGTCATGCGGCAGAAACAAATGTATAGAAAATAATGTACTAAGCATGCCACGGGCAGCGGTGGCACGCGGGGCGATTCGCGAATTTTACCGAGCGGATCGTACTGGCGGCAAAAACAAATGCGAATCAGTACGGCGCATGTAGGGCTGCCAACTTTTTGTACAAGAAATAAAGTACGAAAGAGAAGGAAAATAAACAGTCTTTTGATTAAATAAAAAGTATTTAATTTTTGGTAAATATTTATTATTTTAAGCGTACAAATATAACTACTTACTGACTTATAATATCTACTTCATAATAATTATCAAAGGGCATCAAATAAAATTCATCTGCATCGCTGTCAACAGGAAAAGTGCCCAAAAGGCTGGCTGGTTCTTCGGCCAAAAAATAGTCCAGCCCTCTGGGGACCAAGCCTACTAATTTACAAACGTGTCAGTGGTCTCACAATGATGAGTTTTTGACAGATTTTGTATGGCATATCTGTCAAAAACTGATCATTGTGATTGACTATTTTTTGTGCACTAACTAACTAACAAAGGAATCACAATTATGATAATAGGTTGAGTTGGAAAAGTTTGGAAACTAACAAAACGAAAGCAAGGGCCCGAAAAAATGGTTATGTTATCCGCGCGTATCCGAGTCAGTAGACGTAACCGTCGGCAGACTGTCAGACTGACGGTGACGTCTTGATGACAATTTTTCATTTGACAGATTCCTTCTGAAATCCACAGCACGCATTTTTTTTTTTAACAGGTATTATTTATGGCTCTGGATACACGTGAAAAAAGTATTTTTGGATAGGTACTTTATTTTTATTGTACAGATAAAAGTATTTTAAGTTGCATTAACTATAATACTGTTTTTAACAGTATTTTTGGCAACCCTAGGCGCATGCCACGCCCACGGATAGTATAGAAGCCAGGGACTTGAAAATTTACCCAAAATAGGGGTATGAGGTATGATAACGTTACTTAATACGTTATATATAGTTCCAGTAACCATTTACGAACTAATTCCTTGGCAATATTACAAAAATCAATTGGAACGACATCAACTATTTAGTTACGACCCGGGTTGAACAGTAGAAATGATCGTTACTGGAATGGATCGTAACAGTATTTTAACGTTATTTTATAACGCTTCAAGTCCCTGATTGAAGCTCAACAAGTTCTTTTTGTGAAATACTCCGTCTATACCCCGATTTCTATTTAAATAATGAACTCCACAATCTCTTCCAAATATTAGGTTCCAAATACTACGTCTTGAACCAAAATACCTAGCAATATCGAGATAACTTAGATAAAGATATTTTGCTCTTGGTCTATAATATTCGCGGCGGCAAACGCTCTGCCCGTGGCTTGCATTCTGTGCCGCTTGTTTTGCCGCCCTGCTTGCCGCACCGCAATTCGCGCCGCAGTTCGCGCCGCCTGTCCCGTGGCCAGGTGGTTAGGTTAATATACTTTCTTATACTTTCTTGTAAGCGAGGTACCTACTTCAAAAAATTGTTTTAATGGGTGTAAAAAGACGCTTAGCGAAGCCGAAAGTCACTTGTTATTCCCATCAGGGTGATTTTTTTTTTATTCTCGACCATACCTGGGAACCTTCTGGTTACGGAGATATTGATGGTCAAAGTTCCAACTTTTTCAGATGGTTTATAAAAAAAGCAAATTAATGTTATACTTTAATTTTAAATACCCCCACAAACCCTGAACCGTTGCATGCACCCAAACAGAAGGTTTTGCGTGCGTTACGTTGCGCACTACCGTAAACAACGATTTTTCACACCAAAAACTAAAAGTCGTGTCCCAGTAATTATTTTTGTGCATTGTCATTTAATTTGATGTACATAATTGCGTGCGTAGTTGAAGGCTGTGTGATGGGTCTTTTTACACCCTGTGGGTCTTCCTACAAAAACTTAGACACTTATTCAACGTGTCTAATGTCAAACTCCATTGATATGTAAAAGTGTTGTTTAAAAGATGTTTAGGCTTATTAACTGATAACACGGTTTAGTAATATTTACTGATAATAAGCTGTTTGTTTAATTTTTAATTTTCACGGTGATTTCTTTTAATACTTACAACAATGCATTTTAATGAGTGTTAGGGCGGTAGAAGACCTCGACATTTTATTGTTCGTCGAGTGTTTGCGACCAGCGCTTATTTATCCGGTGGTTTCCACAACAATATGTATTTGTCCAATGATATTATTAATTTAATATCATTGGTATTTGTCGGTATTTGCAAATGACTCGTAATGTTATAAAGGCAGACGGCGGCTCTTTATTGGAGGCTTCGGGACGCCGATGCAATTATTCAACCGTATAACGCAATAATTAATAGGGACGTACTACAGTCGCGCATGTGTTTGTGCAGTGTTCGCCAGAATGGCGGACCACGGTGTATTATAATTGTAGGGGTGTTGGTCAGCTCGATATTTGTTACAGGAGGTTGAAAGGAACATTAATTAATATCGCGCAAATCTCATCACTCCCGCAGGTATTGCAGTTTCAGAACAGTGATTGCACGTTCATTTACATTACAGATTGTTACAGGTTGTAGCTTCTAGTCAATTAACTATAAATATACGTGTCTAATTTCCAGTGCGCGTATTCACTATAATAAAATTGAACTAGATAAATATTCAGTGGAATGTTACGTTTTAATAACGAGCACCTGGGAGTGCCTGGGACCGCTTACACCACACATCACTGAATACGCTTAGCGCTAAAAGTAGTGAGTGATTTGTGGTACAATAATAAATAATGGTAAAAGCATGCCATCAAAATCGTGCGTGAATTAGAACGCTAGCTTAATATTATTACAATACAATATTACAAATACTTGTTCCTAAATACTGTAGTAATTACAAATATTATCTGCATTTAAAATTTTAAACACATTATTGTAATCGACACAAAACATGCGAGGGTTACACGAAACCTGATATTAACTATAACGAGACATGACATAACTAGTTAAAACTAGTTAGCAGCTTACCCGCCGGGGGTAACCTGCATTGTGGTAACGGAGCAGGGGGTAAACATGTCGTCACTAGTTACAGTAACGTAAATTGCAATGGTGGGATTATGTTGGGCAGATTTTTTAATTTATTTTATCTTTATGCACAAGTAAAAAAATATTGTACAAAGGCGGACTTAATGCGTGAGATGAAGATGATTTTCAACCTTAGGATGATGCAGAGACAAAACATAGCAGGTGCAACATACGGGATAGATAACTCGAAAAAGTATAAATAGTAATAAATTATTTTATTACTTACATACTTACATTAGGGTCGGCTAAGCACCTTGAAATTATTTGTAAGTTGAAGCGTCTCAGGGTCCATTGTAGGCCATTGTTGGCTGCGTGCCCCCGCGCCCCTCTCCTCGTTTAGGTTATCGTCCCTAATCTGCTAATACGGACACTTTTTATAACCACTGAGAATATATAGGTATAATTATATTTTTTTTTTGGTAAAGATGGTGAATTTATCGGCAGAGTGGATTTGATATTGTGTTAAATGGTGGGCTGGGATTTTTTCTGTTATGTTTTATTTTCTTTTCACAGCGCCTTTTTTCAGCCATGACATGATCTTTGGTATAAGATAGCCTGTCATGGCAGAAAAAAGGCGCTGCTATTTGCTAAAGCTGTTGCTATTTTGTCATATCAATAAAGTATTATGATAATACCTTATTGATATGACTAAATAGCAAATGCTTTATATTATAGACTCTTCACACGAGTTGTTTAACTCGGCTATAGCCACCTCAGCTCTAGTACCTTTGCAAATATTATATTTTTCCCGTCATAGCAAACGTGGCCAGTCTTAAAATTAAAAACATGAATTAATTATAAATGTTTTCTCCCGGCTTTCACAGAAGCTCAGTCATAGAAGTCAGTAACAGGAAACATTTAGTTAAGAACTTCACTCCTTAAAAGGTAATTAACTTTAGAGAAATCTAAACTAGGGCTTGGAATACTTTAATTTATTACCTCGAGCTATTCCGTTGCGAGGATTGTGTTTTACAAAGTTTGAATAACAACTGTTCAATAAAACTCGTATGAAA
Organism: Lithophane semibrunnea; assembly: GCA_947363905.1. Taxonomy (NCBI): domain Eukaryota; kingdom Metazoa; phylum Arthropoda; class Insecta; order Lepidoptera; family Noctuidae; genus Lithophane; species Lithophane semibrunnea. Next base: position 712,435 of record OX376186.1, on the reverse strand, counting down.
TTGAATAGCGGAGACGGTAGGCAACTAAATAGCGGAGACGGTAGGCAACTAAATAGCGGAGACGGCAGGCAACTAAATAGCGGAGACGGTAGGCAACTAAATAGCGGAGACGGTAGGCAACTAAATAGCGGAGACGGCAGGCAACTAAATAGCGGAGACGGTAGGCAACTAAATAGCGGAGACGGTAGGCAACTAAATAGCGGAGACGGTAGGCAACTAAATAGCGGAGACGGTAGGCAACTAAATAGCGGAGACGGTAGGCAACTAAATACAGTTGAATGTATTCAGTTTCTTTTACCCCCGTAATTTCGGCCCGCACATACATACTACATCGCCTCTAATTGGATGCGTCGTGTTCGCCACTGAATAGCACCGACCAATGTGAGCCGCTAATAACAGCTTCGGTTCTACAGACCCTAAGTAATGATTCCGAGAAAGACTCGATTGAAGCATCGTTACACAATATCGACTGGTTCACATGAAGCAGTAGTCATTACTGGTAAACCTGAAGATAAAATCATAATGTGAGGTCCTATTTGCTGTTGGCTAACTTAATCATCTCTATTTGAGCCATAGAAATATTTAAAAAACAGGAAATGTGGCATGGGGGCGCACCTGTGTCCGCACCGCATGATCGAGATGCTCATGTCATAGGCAAACTGCCGTCTCCGCGAACTAGTGCGCTTTCGACCGCCATTATGAGTACATTTAAGAATGCCGTATTGTTCAGTGGTTTCTTGTAAAAATTGAAGCCAAACTAAATATGTAATGTATAAATTATGGATGCAAGTATTTTACTATAATATATTTTTATTGAAAATCATGACAAACAACGAATCGTTATATATTTCTTGCCTTTACTACGTTATTTTCGTTTTTATTATATCACAGCGACTGTACTATTTTTGCAGTAAATACCTTCCAAATCAAATTCAAAACACATACATTGCTTTTACCGCTACCTAAGCGTGTCGCTAAGTGACTGGACGAGATACTTTATTTATGCGGTTGCATCGCGTAGTACGGCCGCGCGCTGGCGGGTATCCCTTCTTTATGCTGTTGCATCGCGTAGTACGGCTGCGCGCTGGCGGGTATCCCTTTCTTTATTATAATATCCATGATTTGAGCCGATTGCTCGATACTCATCTTGTTTTCCTCGTTTATTCCACTTACTTTCATATTGTGATATAATTTTCTGGTGAATTTAGGACATCGACAGGGTAGCCCTTTAAGGACCAATCATTCCTTAACCTTCTGCGAACTCCCAAGTTCTGTGTGGTGGCTAGACGTTTGGGACTCACTACACTTTCAAAGAGCGAATATTTTGGTCCATCAATCCAAGGTCAAGTTTTAATGAAATCCTTTTGCTTGTCCCCAGGTGGAAATGCTGTATCAGCGGTACTTCCTACGAATGAACCAGACGAACATGACGCACCTGTTGGGCCTCCTGCTGGCGGTGGCCGTGGGGCTGATGGTCGTGCAGGTGCGCACGCTGCTCATCGCGCAGGACTTCCTCGCCAAGCAGGCGCTCAATAACACAAACTTAGACAACTTCAAGTACGTCGACTATCTCTACTGCTGTTTCATAGCATACACTATAATATCACTAAGCACGTTTCTAGATTTTATGAGGTTGTAGGAGTGAGTTTATTTATTGGAACGCCTTTTAATTTGTTCAACACTGATATTTGTCACAATCTAGAATAATAAATAAATCTAGTCAAAGCATTATCTCATTATGCTTTACTCAATATCAACTCAATTAGTAACTCTTTAAGGCACCTGCCACCACCGCCAATTTCATTCGTAGAGATATATTATAAGTTATTCGCTGAATCTTCACACCACAATCTCGCAAATTTTGCCAGACTTGATGCAGAGACGCTTCGCTCGCTACGCTCGCTCGGTCAATAATTATTGTAATTGATAACCCATTTTGACGTTTAAAAGTGCCTTTGACTTTGACGTTTCGAGGAATAGGTTTACCTGATGGGTACCTAATAGGGACCATACCTGGGAACCTTCTGGTTGCGGAGATATCAAAGGTCAGAGTTCCAACTTCTTCAGACATTTTTTAAGGACAACAAGTTTTAAATGTTATAACTTAATTTTAAATACCCCACAAACCCTGAACCGTTGCATGCACCCATAAACACAATGTTTTGCATGCGTTACGGTGCGCACTACGGTAAACAGCGATTTACACACCAAAAATAATAGTCGTTTCCCAGCAGTTATTTTTGTGCAATATTACTTAATTTCATGTACAGAATGCGTAGTTGACTGTTAAGTGATGGGTCTTTTTACACCCTGTACAGTAAGTACAGAAGATTCAAATACCTAAATAAACGCCGGGCGAAAAGTTTCTTATAAGAAAAGTTGATGGGAAGGGATTGTGTTTTGTTTTCATCGCAAGGAGGCGCGGGTGAAAGTTAACCGTCTTTATACCCGATATACTTTCGTACATGTACATAAGTCTAGCAAAGCATGCGCGAGAGATCGGAGGGCTTTGCACCAACCTCGACTGATGTCCTGTCTCTCCGCAGCCGATACCATGACCCCAACCGATACGAGAACGTGACAACCTCTCGATACCACGAGCAGCTGGCCGCGTTCAACGCGGCGCAGCTGCAGCGCCTGTTCTACGAGAAGGAACGCGTTGCGCACATCGTCAACATCATCATCCTCGGAATTACTGCTCTAGTGTACGCCTGTGAGTATAAAACATCTTCTTGTTTTACTTCCAAAGAATTATAGCGGTAAAACAAGAAAGAGCTACATTTATTTTTTTACTGCTGTAGTTCTTTGGAAGTTTCCAACATAGTTCAGTGATAAACGATGACCGCTAACGATTAGACTACTGCGCGGAGTTCACCACTCGTTATCGCTGATGATGTCCCAAAACACTTGTCTGAGCTATTATCAGTCAGAATTTGAAATCGGCCTTCCGTCACTAATGCTTTACCCTAGCTGCAAGTCTTCTAGATTAAAAATAAAACAAACTATGCTCGAATTATTAAACTATAATTACCTATTGTATTCGAATCTAAGGAAAATGTAGGCGACCATGTTTCCTAGTCTGTATTTACAGATCATTTTGTTGTTTATACGAAACTGTGCCCAGGGAACAGAGCGTGATTGGGTTGATTTACTACACTCCAAAATATTCAAAAGAGTAATTCCAAAGGTATTGCAATGTATTCGGGAGCAAGTCAGAGTGAGCTTTGAGTGTGTAGGTCCACTAGCGACTTACGTGCCTACGTATTTTTTTTTTTGAGGGTGGGAAGTCATCCAATGACTTCTCCCGCTCTGGGTGGAGCGGAAGGGCGTGTCAGACTTTTACTGACTAAAACCCACCCGTGTTCCTTCAGTTGCCTGTTGCCAAGGTCCCGGTATCCCTTTCGGACTAACCCGCAACCCTGGCAGGCATCGGTCCTAGCGGACCCCGCCAATTGTGCTGACATCTCTTTGAGGCGCGCGTGGAACACGACGCGCCATCGACCCGGGCCTGGTCCTGATCGGACGGCGAGCTACCCATTGCTCGCCGTCCGCAAGCCCGCGGCTATGGTGGCCGGGAATCCGCCTGGGATTCCCGACGCCCAGGGCATCTCCAGCGGCGGCGGCGGTTAGGGGCGTGAGGGCGCAAACTTTGCCTCTCCCTCACGCGTTCCGCCTCCTCCTTCGCGAGCATTACTGCTTCGCAGAAGGAGGTGACTGCTTCCCATGCCCGCTCGCTCCGTACCATGGCCTGGACCAGAGCCGGACGCGAGAGGTCACCGCCGCCAATCGCCTCCAAGAGGACACGGCGGGGCTCCGCCCAAGCGGGGCAGACATCCACCGTATGCTCCACCGTGTCCTCCGGGCGATCCACACAGTGGTGACACCCGGGCGTTTCCTCCCGCCTTATACGAAACAGGAACCTCCCGAAGCAACCGTGTCCGGTGAGGACCTGCGTCAGGCGGAAGGTGAGGACGCCGTGGCGCCTCTCTAGCCACTCCTCAAAGAGGGGACTTATCGCCGCAATTGTGGCGTGCCCAGCACTGGGTTGCGACAATCGCACTCTCCATGCCGCCATGAGATCCTGCCGGAGCTCTGTCCGCTGAGCCGCGATTTCTCGCGGCAGCGGAGTTACGCCCCGGCGCTTCATCTCCTCGCGCCACTCCCAGATGTGCGCGAGGACCTTCGCCTCCAGATCCCATGGCGGTAATCCGCCTCGCGGGAGACCGTGCGGTATCCCCGGGCCAGCCGAATGGCCATGACCCTTTGGTCCATTTCACCCTGGGATTTCACCAGTGTCGTGTATTTACGACGCTCGTTTAGTCTGTTTTTTACTTTATTTAATTACGCATTGCCCGTTTGTTGTAGGTATTTATTTTTCTATTCACTGTGCCGGGCGCACAACTGGTATGGAGTCGGCCGGTTAAAAGGTTAGACACTAGACTGCCTATTGACATGATAGGCTTGAGAAATTATGAAAATAATTATAATTTGTATTACATTTATAAATCTTAAGGCCTCAAGTAATTACTTCGTAACTTCGTAAGATTGATACATTTCGTTCTATGTATAATTATCGATAGTGCCACTAAAATGAATAATAATTCCACTAATAGTTATATATGCAACTGTTGTATAATAAGGGGTATTAAAACACGAGGCGAAGCCGAGTGTGATAATAGTATCACATGACTGTTATAATACCTAATTATGTACAGTTGCATAAAAGACTTTATCTACACCTAACCTACACCCATGATATGAATCCTCTATAAAAGGTTCTAAAACCATAGCCCCATAGGGTGTTGCAAAGTGTTGTAAGAACTCTATGTTGTAAATTCATGGAAAGTTTAATTGCTGAGTATATAATACAAACAAACTATGTACTTAATATGTAAACAATTTTTGCAATACTTACCTATATCGATATTTGGTATTACAGACGGGGAACAAACCAACAACCTGAAATATGGTGTAACTTTTGTTTGTTCCCCGCCTGTAATACCAAAATTCTACAGATTATAAAATGCTTGTTTTTCTCTTTTAAGTTATGCGTTTTTGCAGGCGGGTTTTTTTGTTTTTTAAATAATTTGTTTTATTTCAAGCTTTTTAGTTTTATTAATTTATATATTTGGAATTAACTCATTACTAGCTTTTATTTGATACCAATATTGTATATCCCATTTTTTGGTCACCAGATGAAATTTAAAAAAAAATATAGCCTATGTCACTCCCACAATTAAGACGAACCTAACGACACCTCGTATGTTAAAATCCATCAAGCCGTTTAGGCTACAGAGCGTGCCAAAGAACATACATACATACATACTCTTGATAAACATTACCCTCCTTCTGGGGCAGTAGGGTAAAAAAATGGCGGATACGACGTGAATTAGAATAACCTATAAGTTTTTTTAAAAATAACATAGAGCTGTGGTAGTGAAACGCGCGTGCAAGACAATGTTTTTTTTTTTTGATAATGTGGTTGTTTGATGATTTAGGGTCAGCTCAGACCGCGACGTGAAGCGAAGCGACGCTGCATGCACTTTTAACAATTCAACCATTAACACGGCTATGAGAAAAGCGGTAATCCGTGTCAATCACGACCAGTTAGATATAGACATTGGGCAGCTAGACTATAAAAATCAAGATCCTCATGTAGCAGCAGAAACTATGGTTAATCTAATAAGGCAAGTTATAGAGACCAATTCACAAACTATCAAAGTGCCAAACCGTAAAAAAATTATGAAACCATGGATAACCCCAGGGCTTCTTCGCTGTATTCGGCACAGAGACAATATGCATAAAAAATTAAAAAAAACGCCAGATAATGGTGACCTAAAAATATTTTTTATCAGGTACAGAAACTTCTGTAACAAATTATTAAAGAAAATTAAAACTGATTACGAAAAAACACAAATAAGCAAAGTTGGAACGAACCCCAAGCAACTATGGACTGCAATAAATAGGTTAACAAATAGGGTTAATAAGAAAGTGACACCATCTCATCTCTTAACACTGTCATCAATCTGCCTAGCCTTTTCCCAACTATGTTGGGGTCGGCTTCCAGTCTAACCGGATGCAGCTGAATACCAGTATTTTACATGGAGCGACTGCCTATCTGACCTCCACAACCCAGTAACTGGGTAATACGATACCCCTTGGTTAGACTGGTTGTCAGACTTTCGTGCTTCTGATGACTCGTAACGACTGTCAAAGATCCACAAATGACAGCCGGGGCCAACGGCTTAACGTGCTTTCCGAGGCACGGAGGAGTCTCGATATGTGAAAATGGTCACCCATCCACGGACCAACCCCGGCAAGCGTAGCTTAACCTGATGGATCGACCCGAGCGGCTGTTATTACTTAGCCACGAGCTCCTCATCTCTTAACACTGTCATCTACTCCAAAAATATCGGTAAACTCTGTTAACGATTTTTTTGCTCAAATTGGCAAACAGCTCGCGGAAAAAATAATAGACCCACCACAACCTTTCAAACTAATCGACAGCAACAATTCGAATTCAATGATTTTGCTGCCAACGGACGAAGTCGAGGTTGAAAATTTATTAATGTCAATTCGTAGTGAGTCTGCAGTGGGATGGGATAGGATATCGAGTGGTCTTCTTAAGAAACATAAAGCCTCAATTGTGCCCCCGCTTACATACATTTGTAACCTGGCTCTCTCAACTGGTAAATTCCCTAAAGTCCTTAAAAGATCAATCATACACCCGATCTACAAGAGTGGGGACAGAAGCCGTGTCAGCAATTATAGGCCCATAGCTGTTTTACCTGCCATGTCAAAAGTTCTAGAGAGGATAATGAACAACAGGCTTGTTGATTACCTCGAAAAACATAAGCTTCTATCTCAAACACAATACGGCTTTCGGTCTGGCAAATCAACGTCCGACGCTGTACAAGATTTGACAAACTATGTTGTCACCAACCTTGACAAGGGGAAAAAGGTGTTAGGCATATTTGTAGACCTTGCTAAAGCGTTTGACACGGTTTCTGTGCCCATTCTCTCCCAAAAAATGGAGAATTTGGGAATAAGAGGGGTTCAACTTGAAGACTACTTGAGTGAGCGTACCCAGTGCGTAAAAAAGATGAACACATTAGTGACGAACAAACAGTCTCATATGGCGTCCCTCAAGGAAGCGTGTTAGGTCCCACTCTTTTCCTTATATATATTAATGACCTGGGTATGATCACACTCCCAGGGGGTAGGATTATTACATTTGCAGATGACACGGCGCTCCTCTTTAGCGCTGACACATGGGATGAAGTTTTTTCATACGCGCAATCAGGCTTTAATACGGTGTCAAATTGGTTACGCAGTAATGTTCTAACACTCAACGCGGAGAAAACCAATTATATGACCTTCTCTCTTAGAGCAAATGTTAACGTCCCAAACTCCTCAGTGCCCTACACAATAATAACACACAATTGCCCAGAACCACACGACAACAATATGTGTACCTGCACTCACCTTCGCGGCACTAGACACGTTAAGTATCTGGGAGTTACAATCGATTGTACCCTTAGATTCCAGAAACTCATTGATACACTTAAAACCAGGTTACGCAAGTTGATATATATTTTCAAAACCTTGAGACGAGTAGCTGATGACAAGTTAAAAAAATCAGTATACTTCGCCCTTGCTCAGTCACTGTTAACCTACTGTATCTCTGTCTGGGGAGGTGCTCCTAAAACTACAATTATTGAACTGGAGAGAGCCCAGAGAGCTATATTAAAAGTGTCCTCATTCCTGCCTTACCGCTATCCCACAGAGCTCCTATACAAGGAGGCTAATCTAAAAATCAATGATGTAGATATTAAGGCAGACGTGGAGGTGGCGACTGAGTTTGAAAATTTCTTTACAAATATTCCCATTTTAACAACCAAAACTCTATCATCATCGTCCTCCACGTCTGCTTATTCAATACTAAAAGAATGTGTACCAGAATGTGACAAGCTTTTTGCATTTACAATTATTACTGCCGAAGACATTTTAGAATCTTTTAAAAATCTTGATGTAAAAAAAACTGCTGACCTTTGGGGGTTGTCAGTACATACCATGTCTTCAATAATTGATGTTATTTCACCCTTTTTAGCAATTGTTTTTAACTCTTGTATTGCATCTGGTGTATTTCCTGATCTGATGAAATTTAGTAAAGTGATTCCATTGTTCAAATCTGGCAGCACAACTGATCCTACGAATTTTCGGCCTATTTCGATATTACCTACTTTGAGCAAAATCTTTGAAAAATTAATTTTAAAACAAATGTTAGGACATTTCAATGCACATAATTTACTACATCTGAAACAGTTTGGTTTTACAAAAGGTCGTTCTACTACAGACGCGGGCGTGGAATTACTAAAGAGCATATTCGAGGCCTGGGAGGAGTCGCAAGATGCTCTTGGCATTTTCTGCGACTTGTCCAAGGCCTTCGATTGCGTACATCATGATACACTCATCAGGAAACTGTACCACTATGGTTTGAGGGACAAGGCTCTCGAACTTCTGACTTCTTATTTGAATAACAGAATTCAGAGGGTCGATGTTAATGGCAAGAGATCTGCAGGATCTGCGGTCACTATGGGCGTTCCACAGGGTTCAATTCTAGGTCCATTCTTATTTCTAATTTATATAAATGACTTACCTTATCATATAAGGGATAATAACAAGATCGTATTATTCGCAGATGACACTTCGCTCATTTTTAAAATCAAACGTCAGTTAGTCAACTTTGAACAAGTCAACGATGCACTCTCTAAAGTTGTGCATTGGTTTAATGTAAATAATCTACTCCTGAATGAGAAAAAGACTAAACTGATTAAATTTTCAACGCCAAATGTCAGGCAGCTAACTACCAACGTTCAAGTCAATGGAATAGAGTTGGACCCTGTTGAGTCAACGGTTTTTCTTGGAATAACTATTGACGGCAAATTACAATGGGGCCCACACATAGAAAAATTGTCAGGAAAGCTTAGTTCGGCCGCCTATGCTGTTAAAAAAATTAGACAGATAACCGACGTAGATACAGCCAGAATTGTTTATTTTAGCTATTTTCATAGTCTTATGTCCTATGGGATTCTTCTCTGGGGAACCTGTGCGGACATCAATAATATCTTTGTTTTACAAAAAAGGGCTGTTCGAGCCATTTACAACCTAGGTCCAAGAGATTCCCTTAGAGAAAAATTCAAAGAAATAGATATTCTGACTGTAGCCTCACAATATATATTTGAAAACCTGTTGTATGTACACAAGGATATATCAAATTTTAAGAAAATGTCCGATATTCATAGTATAAATACTAGGAATAAACACAATCTTGCTGTACATCGCACTCGTCTCCACAGAGTAGGCAACTCGTTCATGGGTCAATGTATACGCTTTTACAACAAACTTCCCATTGATATTAGAAACTTACCCATTAAACGATTTAAAAGCAGTATTAAAACCAAACTATGTAAAAAAGGGTACTATAAAATTTCGGATTATTTAGAAGACAGAAATGCATGGGATTGAGCTGCTCGCTCTGCTAAGCCTTGAAAAAACCCTAGAACTTGACATTTTAACTTTAATTAGTATCTAAAATCATTAAATTATACCAGTTTTATATACCTACAAATTGACATTGTTGATTATTCTTTATACAACATGACATTATTACTTTGTAAGTATTATTTTGTTTTGATTATTGTGAATGTGAGGACTATGTGGATCATTTTTTATTTTTTGCTCCTCTTTCCCTGTTTTAATGATGGTCTGGCAGTTTTGAGTACTTTCTGCGGCCTACCCAAATGTCCTTTTTTTGGTATTGTTCGTCGAGTCGTTGAGCTCCTTCAGCTCTGAGTTGAGCTCCTCGGTTACTGACAAATGCTTGCACTGACTGGACAGGTCCACTCAAATCTGTGTGGTTCTTTCCTCAAAAGACCATTTCAGACATTAATCTACATGGTCCTCATATGGCTTGACCAAGATTATGTCTGGACCTTAAAAGAGACTGCGACCTCTGAGTTTGTTTCGGCCTTTCTTCTCAGAGTAGTCAGATAGGAAACGCCGACCTCATCTAGCTTATTTTATTTTTTTAATAATATGACGTGTAAAAGTGATTGCGATATCCTATTTACAGAATAAACAATTTCATTTCATTTCATTTCATTTCATTTCATTTCATTAATGTTTTGACAGTGCGTCAACTCTTTATCCTTAACGCCATATTAAAACAGCACTCATTACTTACCTATCAACCCACGGCCTCACATCAAAAAAGACGGTACAACCCTGTAGACCGCCGTCTTAAACACCAACCTACTACCCAATTCTCAAAGCGGTTTTTTTGCCATCTGGGTGGTTTTCGATATAACAAAATAAACAGGATGTCACCCATAGTTAACCTCACTAGAACTATGTGCAAAAAGAAAGTTACTGCCTTACTACAACAACTAAACTATGAGGATACTGAAAACTTAATTACCTCTATGGTGTAATATCAAAGCTATAGCAATAATCCTTCCAAAATAAAAAAACCTATTTACTTATTTAACTATAAGTTACATAATAAAAATAACACAATCATACAGTCAGGCACGCTAGAAAAAAAAAAAAAGCGCCTAACACACACACAATCACGCGTCATTCAACACTCCACACTCACACACACATACATACACACACTTCCACACACAAATAACCTTTAACAAAAGTATAGTTTATATGTAAAGTTTAAATCTATTTTAAATTAATGTTAGGTATGTACTATTGAATGAAAATGGATAATTGAGTTTAGAATAATTGTAATAAAATTAATTGCATGATAATAATTACATAAATAGACGTAAGTAAATAATTTGCACGCTTGCTTGCAGGCAGAATACGATGATTTTTAGGACATAAGATCTTTCCTTGAATTGGTATGTATTTTCTAGCAAATAAACATTTTTGATTTGATTTGATTTGATTTTGATAAAAATTTCCAATCGAGCCACCAATCTTTTTTACAATATTGTTTTCTTTTAGGTTGTCAGTCTACAAGTACACAAAAAAAAAAATGTTAAATTTTGTAAAAGGGCGGAGACCTGGTGATCTGAAATACAGGCCTAGAGCTTAGTTTAGGCACCAGTCTCCCACAATATAAAAATGTTGTCTGACTGATAGCTTGTAACAATGTATCATGTAATATTGTGGTGAGAAAAATAAATCTTATCTTATCTTATCTTAATTATGGAATTTATTTTCTTCATGAAAAGGTATAAATAATTTCAGTGCAAAGGTTGATACGTGTCAAAGTACGCTGAGATGCGCGGTGCTGCGCAGCGCGTGTACCATAATGTGTAGTAAATAAATTCGATATTGTATTGGATCATCAAAAAGTGCGCGTCGCTTCGCGTCTCGGTGTGAACTGACCCTAAGGAAGGAATCGTAAAAGCAATTGAGGATTTTTAATACGGCTGTAGATAAATTATATAAATTAACGCTACCTAAGATTTTAACAATATTACAGGCTTGTTGTTCTACCGCGCTGAGGGCAAGCCATGTTACAGACAATAGATTGATACGTTAAACGAGTCGTTTAATCTGTCAACTGCTTGATGATAACTTCCGATTAATCTACTGTAAAGTTGGTTATAGACTTGAGCATTTACTTGTAACAGAATTTAAGATTTATTTACGAAATTATGGAATATCCTTCTATTTTATTTTAAATGATGGTTTAGATCAGGATGGCTGATGATATGTTGGTTGCAGGCCTTCTGGCGTGCCTGAGCCGCCCAGCTATGAACGAGATCTACCTGCTGACCATATCATACGTGGTGCTGGTCACCTTCCTGCTCATCGAGCTGGCCCTGGCTGGCACCTCCGTTTTGCGGTAAGTCTACGTCTAATACTTCGCTGTTACAATACTGTTTCGCCAAAACCGTTACTAATGAGATTGTATCCCTCGAATTATATGTGTAGGCCACATTATAAAATCTACAGTAAATGGTCCTTGGAAATGGCGAGAATAACAAGAGTGTAAATATTTACTGCGGGTTCGTTACAATACTGCCCTCCCGACGTTTACTCTTCGCATACAAACCAACACCAATGTGACATGAACAGGCGCAGGGAGTCGCAAGTCGCAACTTTAGGGCAACCACGAGTGAGTGCGGTGTTGCTGACTTCTGCACGAGCGACCAGTAGCGGGAGCGACTCCCGCGATTGGCGACCGCCGAGCGGTCGCGCAAGTTGTGTCAAATTGAAATTAAAACTTTCCATTCCACCCACAGCCGCTCGCCTCAAACAAACCACAGAGCAAGGGTCCATTTGTTTACACCAGATTTTCAAAACTGTTTCAAATGTTACTTGAACTTCGCAAATCCGTTTCAAACAAAGTTTACAAGTGTGGCGGGAGACGTGTTTGTACCGAGTTTAGATCAAAGCGAGTCGTGCGCGGTTTTATCGCCGTCTTTATTGTCGGTGAACGTTTTTACGTCCAGGTGTTATCGGATACTGCATTACTCGGATAATATTCGGGCAAATTTGCCAGTCGTTAAAGGTGTTATTGTTTCATTTTTAACGGCGGCGGGTGAAGGGTATTAGGGGGAGAAGGGAGGACGTTTACGAGTGCCGGAAAGTGGTCATTCAGGGTAATGCGGCGCGCCTGAGAGCCGGAAGGTGTTCCCGTTCTGTCGACTGTAGCCTACCTTCAATACAATCTTTTAGATTTTATTTATTTTCATGATGTTGACTGTGTTCTACATTAAATGTACAACTGTGGGTTATTAATAAGCTCTTACGTAAGTAATGGAACTATAACTATGGAGGGTTAAACTAAGCATTATGGCCCAAAGACACCTAAAACATTTCCAACGAGAATAAGTGTTAATAGTCGTTAGTGACGGCTAGCAACGACTGGCTCTCTGCGACCAACACCATCTGGCGTCTAGACGTATCTATTAAAGATACACATAACTATTTACAATACGTTCTGAATAACATCCTCTTCACCCCCCGCCCTTACTTCAATTTATTTGTATAAAGATGTGTTATGAGGATTATTTGCGCCACTCTTTTCATCATCATCATCACTAGCTGCTTACTGCTGGCGTGCTATAATTGGAAAGTCCTACCCTTCCAAGTGCACGCCAATTCGGTGCTCGGCAACTCTCATCCAGCTGCTACCAGCTTCTCTGTTAAGATCGTCGCTTCATCTAGCCTGAGAGCGTCATACCTTACTTTTGCCGATTTAGGGTCTCCAGTCAAGAACGGTCATCGGTTCTACGGTTAATATGGCCGGCTCATTCAGCTTGCTTGAGCTATGAGCTATGATCTCCTCGTTCCAGAAGCGATCCCTCAGAGAGACTCCAAGCATAGCTTGTTCCATAGCAAGCTGAGTGACCTTGAATTTATGAACCAGCCGTACCGTGACTGTCCACGTTTTGGCTCCACCACTCTGTTATCACCGATAAACACTAGGAAGTGGTGACGGGTAGAGCGTTTTGAGGACTGTTTTATCTTACTTTGACGTTCAAAAATTGCTGAATCCCAGCCTAATTTCAATGAACAATTGTATGTGCAGTTCGCTGAGCATCAGTACCGGCGCGTGTGCTCTGTTCACATACGCCACCTACGCGACGCTGCCGGTGCGGCTGCTAGAAGCCACTGTGGCGGGCCTGGCACTCGGCATCGTCGACATTGGTGCCCATCTCATCTTGGACGAGGCTGCTGACGTGCACGTGAGTATCAACATGGCTAGCTCCGGTTCTTACATAAATATTTTATTAATCCTCTAAAAATTATATTCTTACTTCGTGTTGCTGGCACGACAGTTATTCACATTTTGTTGGCCCAAAACATTGCCACTTCAACGGCGTTATCAGTGGCAGCGTAGAGGTCACTTTGGCTGCATGTTTGTTCCTAATGAATTTATGATAAATTCATCCCAACTACGGAACCCTTCATTGTGCGTGGTCTGACACGCACTTGGCTTTTTCAGCAGCTGACTTGTAGCATTGTGACATTGTCCTCAGCAGATGTACTGCTCAGTGGCGACACTGATCGCGTGCAACGTGGCCGGCGTCATGACGCACCACCCGCGTGAGCTGGCTCAGCGCCGCGCCTTCCTGGAGACCCGCGACTGTGTGGAAGCTCGCCTCGTCACCCAGCGCGAGAATCAGCAACAGGTAACACTTTGACCTGAACATCATTATCATCATTCAGCCGGAACTCGTCCAGCGCCACAATGACCAGTCCCTGTGCTCCACGCATCTTACCAGCCATAGGTCCATCTGGTGGGGGCCCACCATGTGGCACCTTCCAGTACGCAGTCTCCACTTACGAATTATTCGGCCCATAGATATAAGGTTCGGCCCCATCGGCCTTCTATTCTCCCAACTAAATGACATCCTGCCTATTTGAAGAAAAAACTGGTACGTTGAAACGTGATTCATCTGGTGATTGCAGTTGTATAAAAGGTTTTATAAAGAAACGAATTGTAACGTACGCTGAACGTTTGAAACATTTTTTTTTCATATAGTAAGTAGAAAGGCCGACAAATATTGTTCCGAATTATATTTACTACGGTAACGCGAAATCAATTTGGTTCTATTTAATTAGTTCTTCGGTACCGAAAACGAGAATATTCAATACTTTCAAAGTTTTCATTTCTTTAGGCAATCTAGGGCAATCAATCTAAAATGTGTGGAAACTTCAAAAATTATTTAGCCGCATATAAAAAATCCAAAATCTCAACCAAAGTGTACCACCCCCGTTTGTCATTGACTGTTGAATTGGACTTAAAAGGGGCCAATGGATACGGCTTCGGTTCGCCGTTAAATATTTGCCGTTGCAATTGGTTCGTTGGAGCGCAGTCGGCGAGCCGCATAACATGTGCGTGCCACTTTCATTCATGAAGCCGTCCACTGTTTTGTGGACTCTTGTGACTCTGTTGTTGGAAGTTATACTTAGTTGCGTTTCCATACGCTGTCCAGACTGGCTTAAGTAAGTTCTGTATTTCTGTTCTGGAGGAAGTCTTTAAAATTCGTCGAAGACAAAATAAAATGTTATAATATACACTTATTTTTTAACCGCTATTTAATTTTGAACCTACTTAAACAAGACATCACAGACAGACAAATTAAAAATACGAATTCACACGTAACCTGTTCGATTTTGCCTAACACGTGTGACGCCGGATTTTTAATTTATCTGTGTCTGTGATGTCTACATCTTTGTAGTTGACTTCTTTATCGTACTTGGGTTTTAGTTTTATAACTTATTTTTATTTAAAAGAATATGCTCAAGCTTTTCACTTGATTTAATAACTAGCTCGAATTCAATACATCAATAGTCCTGGGCTACACTACTGGGCTACACAATGTATTGAATGTTTCCATTCACTTCGGATCCTCGTTATCCGGTATATTCGGTAATCCGGGAACACAAACAACTGGTTATTCATAGAAATGCTCCTTCCGACAAGATATCATAATGTTACAACAGTGTTACACGTCATTAGTTTCTTGTAAGCTTTGAACGGAATATATATTATGATTTGAATGTTGTTATTGTATTCTATTCAGTAACTTGAATGTTGAGGAGATAGTATTAGCTAGTTGCGTTACACTGATCTTGTCTTAACGCGATAGTCTATTCAGTATTCGTTGTTTGGACGAGTCTTTGGGATTTGAATTCAAGTTCTAATCATAGCTTACTTCTGGTCTGTTAAATCACATTTACTGTCAATCTGCCTAGCCTTTTCCCAACTATGTTGAGGTCGGCTTCCAGTCTAACCGGATGCAGCTGAATACCAGTATTTTACATGGAGCGACTGCCTATCTGACCTCCACAACCCAGTAACTGGGAAATACGATACCCCTTTTGAAGACTGGTTGTCAGACTTTCGGGCTTCTGACGACCCGTAACGAATGTCACCAATGACAAGATCCACGAATGACAGCCGGGAGCAACGGCTTAACGTGCCTTCCGAGGCACGGAGGAGTCTCGGTACCTATGTAAAGATGGTCACCCATCCACAGACCAACCCCGCCAAGCGTAGCTTAACCTGATGTTTCGACCCGTGCGGCTGTTATTACTTTGCCACGACCTGCTAAGTGAGTTAAATCAAATTTACTGTAAATTTAGAAAAACAGGTTTAATAGACAACATAATATTGTTTGTTCCCAAATGTGCTCTCAAATAGGTCACTCTACATGAGCTCCGTATCGCGTCAAGTCGACGTCAAACGCTGTTCATTTTCACCGCCGCAGCCGGTCCGGGACGCATATAAGGAAAATCAACCAACTGTAGAGTACAAGTTCAACGTCGATGTATCTATTTCACAGAGAATATACACAGAATTCTGTACCAATACATTTAGGGCCAAAGATGTATGGGTGATCCGCAGTGGTAGGCTATTACATGGAACTTAAACATAACTGGCGAAATGTGGGTGTACCATTAGGTACATCTCTGCCTAACGGTTGAGAGAATACAGGCGTGTTAATGAGCGTGAATACTTAAAGCTGGCAATAGGGTCGAAATAAACGATCTGGGTACGTACGTATGCCCTGCACAGAAGAGTGGCGGCTGGTCGAGCGGTATCACTCACTTTATGATCATCTCTTGTGACCCGACTGAAGCGAGTCATTCTCGCAAAAAATGCAATACAAACGGCGCCGTATGCTTACAAACGCTCGCAGTCATGCAAAATGCCGAAGCCAAATTGGCAACTTGTTCAATTGTTATAATTTCGACAATGATTGTTATTGGTGTTATCATAAAACACAGGTTGGACAAATCCGACTTTATTCCAGCACTCAGGTACCTAAAATACCTAAAATAAGAGTAAATACGACAGTCCTTTGCATACGTAGAAATTGCACTGTTTTCAATATTTTTCTTGGTCACAAAACCACTAGGTACGGTCTCGATGTTATCTTGTTTGATTAGCAGCGATACGCGTGGTAAAAAATAGAACTAAATACTTAAATTTGCCTTCGGCATTTTGCAAAACTGCTAGCGTTTGTAAACGGAAGGCTCCGTTTGTATAATGACGAATCATACAATCTGCCTGCGACATTTATACCAAAACGTGACGTAATTCCTGAAAGTTCCTCGTAATTTTAAAAATATTGCAGGCTTAATTTCATCACCTGCCTATTCTCCGTACAGTACAACTATTTTGTCCCTCAGGAATCATTGCATTTCCGAATACAAACGAATGCTAATTTCCATGTGCAACAATTATTAGATTTATCGTGTACAATATTTTGAATTCAGAACTTTATTGTTGTTTTATTTTGACTTTCGTCAATCTGCCTAGCCTTTTCCCAACTATATTGGGGTCGGCTTCCAGTCTAACCGGATGCAGCTGAATACCAGTATTTTACATGGAGCGACTGCCTATCTGACCTCCACAACCCAGTAACTGGGTAATACGATACCCCTTGGTAAGACTGGTTGTCAGACTTTTGAGCTTCTGACGACCCGTAACGACTGTCAAAGATCAACGAATGACAGCCGGGACCAACGGCTTAACGTGCTTTCCGAGGCACGGAGGAGTCTCGATATGTAAAGATTTATGTTATGGTTTATTTTGACTTCCGTGTGAACTATATAGAGCTGTAAAACTATTTCCTCCCATTTTTTAAATAAATTACATTAAGTTATAAGAGTATTAACAACTCTATATACTTCAAGTCGATTGAGAGCGTCCGGTCTGCACCTAGTGCAAATGGCAACTGATAGAAATCCCACGACTGACGAAACACGAAGTTTGCCGAGGGACATTAAGAAAAAAGTCGAACTGTATATTTGTCGCTAGACTAAAAGAAATGAACAACTCAAAAAGTCTACTATTTACAGACTAAATCAAATTATGAAACTGAATTAAATTCCTTTATCTCTAACTTAACATTAATCTACACGAAGATTAACAAAACGTCTCGCTTAACTAATTCGTGTATTAATCTAAATTAACTTCGTAGCTCCTACTGTGCGTTTTCTAGCGCCTCGTTTAGATTTGTAAACGCGACTTACATTGAAGGTTAGTCGTCGGGAGTGAAGTTTTGTTTGGATACACGAGCGGCGATGGATAGGCACGGAGTGGTGTCTTCGCGATATGGATCTCTGTCGCAGCTAACAGTACATGACTGTA
Organism: Lithophane semibrunnea; assembly: GCA_947363905.1. Classification (NCBI taxonomy): domain Eukaryota; kingdom Metazoa; phylum Arthropoda; class Insecta; order Lepidoptera; family Noctuidae; genus Lithophane; species Lithophane semibrunnea. The sequence goes on along the minus strand of OX376186.1, from coordinate 694,293 downwards.
ATGGTTGGTAATGAGTCGCAAGCTGTGACACCGAGCTGTTACAGCTAGTAACGCTCTGTGACTTTGGTGTGAGGTTTGTTCAAACTTTGGAAGGGGATGTACAAACTTGGGAGACACCTCAATTCTGTTCTGATGGTTGATAGTGGTGTCAGGTCACGGTTTAATACACTAGTTAAAATTTTATTATTACTTAAATTAAATACGTCTGTCTCCTTGGCTTAGTATTCACAAGCGCTTCTGCTGAGCACGAGGTCCTGGGTGCGATTCCCTGGTCGGGAAAAGTGTTACTTAGTAGGTTTTACCATCAGGAATATCTCAATCATAGCAGGTCAGAGTCTGCATTTGTGCCCGGTTGATGGCAATAGGGTCGCCCCTATTACATGGGACTTAAACATAACTGGCGAAATATGGGTGCGAGGTGCACCATGCGTCATGTTCGTGAACGGGCGCCATCAGTAGGGACTGGTCATCTCTTAGCTGCTACAGCTTATTATAATTTATTTTAATTTTTGAATTGTTTGTATCTTTTTTATCTTTTATTTACGGACGCTTTTAACCTGCACGTTTTTCTACATTGTACGCACATGTATAATTCCAACATGAATGATGTAAACAATATATTGTAACAATATTCTGATTTAAAAGAGTGTCCGTGGAGTTTCTTGCCCGTTCTTCTCCATAGGTACCTACTAGGCTTTGGAATGGGCAACTAGCTTCATATTTCTGACTGACCGACTCCTTGACAATTCAAAAGTGCCTGTAATTGGTTTATTTGAAATAAATGCTTTGAGTTTGAGTTTGAGTTTGACCTCATTTTTCTTTTGAGTCTAAAAATGTAAAGCATGTCAAACAAAAGACAGTTTAATAAAGCCAGAACAGTCACGTCAATGTAGTCTATGTCGCTCAACGAATAGACACAAGAAACTGCCTAATATTATTCACATGACTTTAGGAGCAGAAAATTATGCAAGAGAAGCACCCTAATTCTGAGAAGTGTAAGCTTATGTGTGAGCTCGTAACTTGATCTAATTGTGTGACGTTAACTAACGCTTTGTGTACGCTCCTGTACCGGGTGCCACTCCACGCGTTTGTACGGTGATGTCACGGTGGTCTGTCAAGCCACCGCGCCTACAGTCACACACACAAATGTAGTGACTGAGCAGACAGTGGAGCTTTTATTTAATGATTCCTCTAAATAAAGAGATTTATATCTCTCATAGACAATGTCAGCGTACGCAATGCCCCATTTAGGTACACATTGCAAGTTTCTGGAACATTCAAGAGCAATAATCGCATGCCACAAAGTAATTTCAATTGTTGCCAGTCAAGAATTTAATGCAAGTGTTTAACGCATGCGATTTCCATAAAATGGCTTACAATAATTTTATTGAATGCAAGTTTTCAAATCAACTTAAATCAAATCAAAATTTATTCATTCGGACAGCAATAGATCCAAATTATATGTTAGTAGTACTAATAATATTATAAGTTTTTAGATAGTTGGTTTTACCATTCAATAATTTCATGCGACTTCTGTATACACCACGGCAATTATTGCAAGGCGAATATTGAATGCAAGTTTTGCCTTGTCTAAGCACACAGTCCTTTTAAGATTGAAGTATTGCCAGTAATTTGCGCTGCCAAATATTTCACTCAGCTATTGAGCAGCTTTTGTTCCCATGGTGTGGGGTATCGTTGGAAAGAAAAAAAAAATCGAGTTTGTGAAAAACATTTTCGGGTTTAGGGTTCCATTTGCGAAATATTAAGCTTTAAAGTGCTAGTTTTTGTTAGGGTCAAGTTTCCACCCCACCCCCCGCCAGCTAAATGGTTGGTTTTGGATATGTGAAAAAATTCACGGCAGTAGTATATATAACGAAATTAAAAGGAAAACCATCACCGCTACGTAGGCTCCACAAGTTACCGAGTAATAATCGACCAACTTAAATTTGCAACTACAATGTTAAGTTTGTTGCATAAATTCATTCCAACTACGGAACTCTTCATTGTGCGTGGTTCGACATGCACTTGGCCGGTTTTTTTTATTATACATGCTGTTTACACAAAAACCTGTTTTGAACAGCTAATTCAACTAATTAAAATTAAACAACTAATTAGCCCGTATCGTGCAACAATAAGTGTTGTTTAAACGGTGCGGTGGTGGTTGTATGGTATGCCACTGTGTATGCATGGGGCTTTAGTGATAGTTCCACGAGTCTCAAAGTTAAGCTTATCGGGAACTGAAACCGTTCGAAAACAAGTCTAGATAATGCTGCGTGCTGCCATCAAGCTAAATGACGGCAAAGTGCAATTTTGGAAATTAATTAAATTTGACTACCGCGTTTGCAGAGCCCGCCCTCAATAACACGTTCCTGGAAAATGGTGAGTATTTTTTTACTAAAAGGAATAATTATTTACCCACTAACGAGACCAGCATAGTTTGTTAAATTCAGAACATTTCGGAAATGAACTCAATTGATCAATCTACTTAAAGGTATTTTCCATTCGCTGTAGAATGAATGTTGTTGTTTGCTATGCTGTTCCTACTTACAAACCAACGTATTCGTCACATTGCGAAATTAGTTATTCAAATACCTATCTACCTACTGAATAAATACGTATTATTTTTGTATCCATATAGTTCGCACACTGTTGATTTGATACTGTTTTGGGGTACACACGGCTACACATCATGCTATACATTTTCAGTTTACGCTGATGTCGCATTGCTTAGGATTTCCGTACAATGCGAGGTCAGCTTATACTGGAAATGTTCGTGATTTTTTTTTTACTTTTTATTACGGACGGTTTTATCGTGCACGTCTTTCTATACCTATTGTTCTCACATACTGTGGAGGTCAGATAGGCAGTCGCTCCGTGTAAAATACTGGTATTCAGCTGCATTCTTTTAGACTGAAAGACGACCTTAAATAGTACGCATTAAAGTTGTAAATACCCGAATATAGTTGGGAAAAGGCTTATAATAATATTTTGATTCAAAAGAGTTTCCATGGAGCTTCCTGCCCGTTCTTCTCCATAGGAACGCTTTGCCTGACCGACCCCTGCACATAAACCAATCACAGGCACTTTTGTATCCCGGGTCGACGGCGCATCAAGGAGATGTCAGCACATTTGACGGGGTCCGTTAGGACCGATGCCTGCCAGTGTTGCAGGAAAGTCCGAAAGGGATACCGGGACCCTTGGCAACAGGCAACTGAAGGAACACGGGTGGGTTTTAGTCAGTAAGTCTGACACGCCCTCCCGCTCCGCCCAGAGCGGGAGAAGTCATTAGATGATTTTCCAAGCCAAAAAAAGGCTCTTTTGAATTCCGTCACTCTTTTGAACGCCTGTTTCTGATAAGCTGCTTCGTTCTTGATCGTTCCTCTTTGAATCTTCAATATGCCTGCCGTCCACTGTTTGTACAACCTATTTCCTACAAAATACAGGATAACATCTACAACAGATGAAAGAGAAACAAAGAAAATGTAATATAAATTCCTGTAGTACATGTTAGCCGCGATACAACAAAGAAACAGGAACGTAGGTACCTACCTCAAGCTAATTATATTGTTACAACAGCCAATTTAATCAAAAGGAAAAAAATGTAGAAACATTTTGATATTTGGCGAAGAAAACGAGATGTCTGCTCCGCTGGAGCAATACTGCGAATGTTTTTCTTGAAACTGGTGCGACGCGACGTGAAGGAAGGATGGTGCTTAGAGAGAAACTCGTCCGAGTGCCATCCGTCCTAATCTCGAGCCACTTGATACTTGCGTCGCACTTTGTTTACGGGCTTAAGTTGTAAGAAAAGACGCATTCGAGGGATTAATTCCACTCGACGAAATGTGAAAAACAGCGGGCGCTAATGTTAGGCGCGATCCAACTGTACCGGATTACGTTTTCAATTTGCGGTTTTTAATTAAAATAATAAAATTCATGCATTGTAAAGAATTACCTCAAGCCATTGAATCTAGATTCCTCATTTATATTGAGGTTCCTATTCCCTGCTCATTGGCACACGAGTCTAACAAAGTCATTTATTTCAAGTACCTAGCCCATCAAAAAGTCGTGTACCTACTTAGGTATGATATGACCGACAACATTTACAAGAAAATATAGAATTGATAGTAGTCCCTTCTTCCAAAAGGTTCTTTATGAGAAGAAATACCTAGGCCAGGCATAAAAAAAATTGTTAACATTAATGCCACCTATTGCCTAATAGCGGTAAACAAAAATGGACCTCAACTTAAAAAAAAAACTTGTTACTAAAATGTATAAAACAAAAATAAATAATTTAAAAAACACGACTGCCCTGCTAAAAAAACGTCATTGCAGTCGGAGGACAGGGAAAAGTGTTCCACTGAACGGTCCCCCGACTGCCTATCTTTTTTGATTGAGGAGTTCCTATGGCCAACTTTTGACTCCATCATTTAACCAGCTCCATTCTCCAGGGTAACATTTTTTCAAAATGTCTCGTTAGTGATACTGGGTGGCTTGAAAGTCAGGAATTGGTTTATAAAATAAAATATGACATTTGCACTAACATTATTACTATTCTTTTTTTTAACAAATTAAGTTTTTAATTTAGAACTCGTTTTAAAACTAGTTTTTACTGGATGACTTTGTTAATACTGATTGATTAACTGAACGTACTTACTGTATTCTGTGGGATTTTTGTTTAAACTCAAGACCATATCTCCGATTCAAGAACAGGACGTCTGTCGGCTCAGCTAGTTAATTATGTAAATAGATACATTGTCACTCACATATTTACCACATTTAACCACAGACGATTTTTCCTAACACTATCGTCCGTCCTCAGGAGCGCTTGCTGCTGTCGGTGCTGCCGCGGCACGTCGCCATGGAGATGAAGGCCGACATCGCCAACCAGCCGCGCCAGGAGCAATTCCACAAGATCTACATCCAGCGCTATGAGAACGTGAGGTACGTACCGCAGGACCACTTATATCCTATCTAAGCTCTTAAGAAACCTATTTTCATAAACAATTGGTAAACCTTTAATGAACGTGATCATGATTCGGTACTTCTTAGCCTATCAAGGGATAGGCTAAATATAAGAGTGAGGGTTTGGAGCAATTGAATTGTTAAACCTGATTTAGTATCCGTCCCTGGGATAAATTACACTATTATCTGAAGAAAGATAAGGTAAGATAAGGTTATAAGTAATCAAATCATACAAACGTTAAAGAAATGTTTACAACGCTTTGTTGAGAAGGCTAAAAAAAAAAGCCATGAAAAATCACTCTTAAAAAGTGCAAGAACAAATAAAGCGACGTGGTCGGCTAATACGCCCATTACGGGTACCAATAGCAGAAGACATTGCGGATAGTCTGCTCAAGGCCCAGGACAATACAAACCAACCTCAACATATCCCGTATCATAAATTCCATGGCTCTGCTCCCGTCGGATGAAAGAGAAATTGAGTCCCTAATCGTGAATATGAAAAACGACAGTGCGATTGGTTGGGACTTTAGTTCTGCTTTTAACAATAGTTATATTTTCTGAGCAAGGTGTTTCTCCAAGAGTATTTGGGTCAAAAGTCATTTTTCAAAGTTTTCAATTCAAAGTTTCCAATTCGGTTTTAGAGCAGAAAAACAAATTAACATCCGAATAAACTACGTAAAAAACGTAATATAATAATCAATGTTCCTGTTGCTAGGGCAGTACTACAACTTGTGGGATGTTGTCGTACTGCCCTAGTAACACGTCAAAGGAGTTGTCTGTCGGTCATCTTAGTAGCAAACTTAATGAAATATTACATTTTTCTCCACTCTCATGTCACGAGTGCCAATCTAAGAAAATTTGCTTCTTACTCAATACTACAAAGAAACAACTGACACACACAACTGGCAAAATGTGGACGTACTACAGGTACTACAGGTACTACAGGTACTACAGGTACTACTACAGCTGCCCAACCTTTCGGGGCAACAATTGTTTTTTTACGGTGCAAAAAAGTCAGTTGCGCTCAAAGTCCCCGAACAATATAATTGATGCTTTGTAATTATCATACCCGGTACTTACATTTCATCCAAAGAAATATTTGACTACTCCCTTACTCTTAGAGAGATTGAATTTTTTGTGTTGAATTTCAACAATTTCAGCATTACAATTGGCCCGGTAAGTACTTGCGAGGTTGTTGCGGATGCTGTGCACGGCCTCGAGCTCGGTGCATCTTCTTATTTGGGTTACATTATTGCCATTTCCTTAAGAATCTCTAATTTTTTTGGATATAAATTATTTCCTATGTTACTTCCTGATAATTTAGTTTTCTATTGGTGAAAAAATAGTTACAAGCGGTCCAGTAATTTCGGAGCCTAATCGGTAAAAACAAACACATAAACAAAAAAATATTTCCTCTTTATAATATCCCCTCACCCGTTACGCCGGCGCGGATTATTGTTACAGATATTTAGTTTTATGCCCCTGGTGGAGGCTTTAAGTTAGTAGCTTTGAGCATGAACCCTAAGGACCACTTAAAAGATGCCGCAAACAAACAGAAATTAGGTAAATAACTACCTAACTATCAAACTGATTTTTTGTAAAATTCGAGTGCGTATGTCGCTCGGCTTTGCAATACAGTAACAGGACTCAGTAGTCAGTAGTCAGTAGTCGTCGCTAATGATGTGCGTGATGTTATATTATTAAGTAGCTGCGTCACGCGGTTTGACCTACATAAGCCTCGATCCCGTGGGAATATCGGGATAAAAAGTATCCTAAGTATATCCCAACCTAGGTCATGGCCTACCCATGAGCCAAAGCCAAACAAACAAATTCACTTTCACATTTATATTATTACTAGTTACCGACCGCGGCTTCGCCCGCGCGGGATGTCGATAAAAAGTATAGCCTATGTCCTTCCCCAGGATGCCATCTATGCCCTTGCCAAATTTTGTCGTAATCCGATCAGTGGTTTAGGCGTAAAATGGTAACATACAGACAAACAAACAGACAGAGTTACTTTCGAATTTAAGATTAACCTTATTATAATGTAATTAGTACATAGAAATAAATATTAATATATATATATATATATATATATATATATATATATATATATATATATATATATACCGGATGATTTTTTTTACCGTCTCGACAAACATAGGGTGTAGTAGGTGAACGGAGTAGACGCCAATGGCATAGATCAAATCAAATCAAATCAAATCAAATTGTTTATTGCAATCCATAATGTACAAATTAGGTGGTAAATAAAAATTAAAGAAACAATTATGGACCCTGTCGGGCACAGCAAATTTTAAAAATAAGTAGAGAGCGGAAGAGCGCTTTACAAGTTTTTCTTGTTATTATGTTAGGGATTATTTATATCTTATCTATGTATTTATATTTTCATTCATTCTCTTATTCTATTAATATTTTATATACGTCTATCCATTTATTAATTAATTATTTAATTATTATATTTATTTACTAGCTTAAAATTTGTTTATTGTTCTTAATGTAGTATAATTATTAAGTATTATGGTATAATTAATTTTTTACTATTTTACTTATTAAAATATATCTGGTTGTCATAATTATGCGTTATTATTATTGAATTGAATTTATCTATTATAAAATTATTCCATATCCTATTATCTATGTATTTTTGTATTTATATTTCCATTTGTTTACATATTCTATTAATATTTTATATACAGGTCTATCTATTCATTTATTATTTATTTAATTATAGTTAGTTTGGTATTGCTATTTCATTACTCGCTTAAAAAATGTTCATTGTTTTTAATGTAATATATTTTTTAAGTATTTTAATACAATTTATTTTTGTTGTTTTAATTATTATTATCAATATTGGATTTATCCGTAAGATATTCTTGTACTGTGTAATAGCTTTTTTTAATTAAGTATTTTTTTTGTTTATTTAAAAATATACTGGTTTTGTTTTGTTGTTTTATGTCTTCTGGTAATTTATTATATATTCTTATTGATATTGAATTTGGACTAGATGAATGTAATTTAAGGCGGGAGGGGAGCAAATTTAGTCTATTTTTATGGCGCATTTTTATGGCGCGATATTTTTTTTTATACCCTTTAAACAAATTGATCTATCTAAAAATACTACCCATTTGAAGTAAACTTTTAATACAAAAACAATAAAAACAGAAATTAAAAAAAAATTGAATAAATCGATGAAAAAATATCGAAATTCAAATCATACGCACCCTACTAAATGCACGGAATTTATCAATGAATTAGATACGTTCCTTTGCGGCCGATAGGTACTCGCCGCACTTGCCGTCGGCGTCGGCTTCTTTGATATCATCAGGCGCTTGAGCCGCCGCCGCGCGGGAGCTGCTCGCTCGCGCATCCCCCCGCCCGCCCGCGTCCCGAGCTTCAGTCACCGATTAGTCACGGCGGTGTGACGTCGCGCTGTTTGTTTCCGCGTATGCATCGTGCACCCGGTCATATTTGTCGTATCTAAACATGTACGAATATTCTAACGTAGAGTATCTTGTTTGGTGAAAACAGCCAGTGCAAGGCGAATGTACGCAGAAGAAGAAAATCTTCAGTCGCTGCGAAGGAACGGTATCCCTTCTCCTCAAATTCCCCCCCGGACCCCGCATGGAGTTTTGTCACTGGAGAACCGTTCTGTCATTGACACCATGTTGCAAGACGATCCCTATCTGCAAGACATGTACTTCCAGCATGACGGATGTCCAGCTCACTACAAACGATCTGTGCGCGCGTATCTCGATGGTCAATTTGGTGATAAGTGGATAGGTCGCGGTGCACCTGTGAACTGGCGGCCGAGGTCACCAGACCTACATAACACCCCTTGACTTTTATTTGTGGGCCGACCTAAAACGTTTAGTCTGACGTTTAGTGTATACCGAAGAAGCTCAAAGCGTTAGTGATTTAAAACAGCGAATAATTTAAAACGCTTTTAATGTTTTGAAAAGTGATAGAGACACGCCTCGAAGTTTACCAAACAATATGCAAAGACGTGCTAGTTTATGTTTAGAACGAAACATTTGGAACAATAATTACCTACTGCGATATCGCTAAAAAGGTAGGTACAGACCTAAGTGCATTTTTTGTAAAATGCGCGCAATGCGCGTGCGCGTCGGTCGTTCGTGTCGCCCGCGCGCGAGTACCGCTCAGCTGCTCGGCTCTCGTACGTGAACCCCGGTAAGTGAACTCTCACGCACACATCAAGTTTCTATGTACGTGTATGTGCGTAGGCGCGCCGACGTTACTTAGCAACGGGTCGACCGAACAACCTTCTGTCAATGTTCTCGCTCCCGCATGTATGCACGTCCTTTTCATTTTGAATGAAGTACAGTCGAGTATTCTTGCTTATTCAATTATTTATTGTTTCGAATTATTTGAAAAAGATTACTTAGATTGTTTTAAAAGTTCGTTCCGAGTCTTTGTTACTGTTTTTGTTTTATTTGTAATGATAGGTTTTCTTGTTATTTTATCTTTTTAATTGGTAAATTGGTGGGGTTTTTATTTGTACTTAAGTATTTGTTGTGTTTTATTATTTTAGGTAGGTTAAGTTTTCTTACTTGTGTTAAGTTATTACCTATTTACTACTTATTCTTTTGGTGTGAGGCTTATTTAGTCAATTGGGTATTTGTATTGTATGTTTGAGAATTTTTGGGTATTGTGTTCATTTTGTAGATCAGGTTTGCCTTAGTTTATTAGTAAGTGGAGTATAAATGTTGTAGATCAGGTTTGTCTTAGTTTATTAGTAAGTGGAGTATAAATGTTATTGCGTTGATTTTGGAAACGTTTTCAGCACGACTGTACCATGCGAGGGGCGGCCGCTTACTAGGTTTCTACGCAAAAGAAATGTGCGTGCGTTTCGCTCGCACACACGTACAACTTTCATTCATGCGCGATCGCAGCCTACGCCGTTTACTATCTCCTATTTTGGCTATTATTAGTTTTACGCACGGGCCGTAGGATGGATAGTTTTCATGATTTTTTAAGGAAATTCCGAACCTGTACAATCTCAATGGTACTAAGCAAATATTCTTGGGTTTGGCTTCTGTTTCACTTACACAACACACCTGATTATGCTCGAGACGGTAAAAAATGTCATCCGGTATATACAACACAGCCATTAACAATATAGACTTGCATTTGGTGCTATTAACAGCAAAAAATGTCTCATCAGCTTTTTGCCCTGAATTATCAGAAATATGACATGTACTTTAGCAGCACATGTACAACGCATGTAAACATTGTAATTAATGTTTTCGCGCGTTTCTTGCTTGTTACAAGTTATCGCGAAGTCGCTAACTTCCTTACTTCACATACCAAACTTTGCGCGCACACGATATGTTTGCGATTCGTTCAAACACGCTTTGTATCTCGTAAATATTAAACGTTTTCAATATTCAGCACTTCCTGTATGTTTAACTGTTCCTAACCATTAATCTTACTAACTAGATGAACTGTATAATAATAATATATACCTGTATATGCGCCCTTGTAAATGTGGCCGTCCACACGTCACTATCCTGTTCGATATTTAACGGTAAAGTGTTTTAATTTATCCCGACAGCGCTAGCGTTGGCTTCGCAACGGTTTTCCATAGTGCAGGTGTTATTGCACAGAGAGCACAACAAGAGATGAGTTATCATTTGCGATGTTGCTCCACAGTCGAACTGTGGCTCACCGGAGTACTCCTACCTGACTAAATAGTAACTGCAGCGGTGTATAAACGTGGCGTGTGATCCTACAAACGCAGTAAAATATCGCTCTGTTCAACGTCGTCTGAATGTGGGCCATCAGTTATATTTAGACTGTCATCCGTAAACTGTCATATAATGTGACCTTAGTCTGTTTAGGCTTCTATAGTATCTAACAATCTACAACTAGGATAATAGTTTTGTGGTGATTCTCAGGATGAAAAAGTGAATATATTTGCTATTAAGTGCGTTTCTAATCAGTGACACGCAGATATTGCGTCCAATTCCCAGATAAGTTCAATGTTATTGCTTCTGGATCGGTGTCAAAACCTCCAGTATGACTGAAACTTTCAACAAAGGTTATCTTTGCTCGCTACAGTAACTAATAGTGTCTATAATTAGTTTCTGAACCAAGGAAGTCAGGCCTAGCCGTAGCTTAGGCGGAGCTACGCTTCGTGGACCTTGTAATTACATAGTAGGTCTAAACAGATTTTATCCAATAGACTTATGTTCCTCTCTTAATCGTAACAGAAACATAATTGCGAAGTTGTCTATTCGGTGACATCGAGACACGCGGCCGCGTGTCAAGCCAAGTTCAAGAAAAGAACTGGCGACGCAGCAGCCGTGTGTTATATTACACGAACCATTTGGAGCTACTTTTCACCCCTCAATAACTCAAAATCTATTTAACATACACACATGAAACTTGGTTTATTTATTAATACCCCCTAAATTAACTAGAACCCCAAATTTCATAAATATAGCTCAAACGGTTGTTGAGATATCAACGTCTGAAAATCGTCATTTTTATCACTGACTGACTGACCTATAGATCAAAAACCTAACCCACCTCCAGATGACCTAGAAAGTTGAGATTTGGCGTCCAGCTTGGTAATTGTGTGTATACAAAGGAAAAAATCAGAAAACAGATTTTTTTTAGGATTAAAAAAAAAATTAAGTAATCGATTTTTAACACCTAGCGCCTTTCGAAATTATAATAGCAAAAATATTTTCTTTTGTAGGAGAATTGGTTCCATTATAAAAGGTCGCCTTTATCGTTTTGTATATTAGGTACCAGATTATTTAATAGAACTTAGACAACCAATAATTAATAATAATTGTTAATCATTGGCTGTTTAAGTTTTCCGCGAGGCGGGCAAGAGGAGTGCGGCGCGTCCGGTTGTGACCACAAGGATTTCAGGGTTTGGAAATATAGTCATAGTCCGTATCTTGAGGTGACATTTAGGCTTCCTGTACATGATGTCGGAGCTGCACCAGAGACGGACTACAAGACGAAAAAAATCGCGGCGCGGCGCCGCCCGCACCGGTGAGGTTCCGGTGCATAACGCCCTTGCGCCATGTGGGCGATATTCATTCGTATATATGTTACCGGTAATCTGTATAATTCAGGTTTTCTATACAATACATAAGCAATGTATAGAATACATTTTCCGCAGTAGCTAGAAACCCATAAATAAATAAAAAATATAAAAATTCGTACTTATACCGATACGTTACGTATGTTTTTGAGTGTGTCAAAGCGAATAGTGAGGTCAAAATGTATATGCAAAATAGTGGCTGCAAAAATTAATTAATTAAAGCATACGTGGGGAAGGAACCGTCATTTTAAGAGTTCGTACACACATGAGATATAAAATAATAAGCATAAGAGAGATATAAAATAAAGATTTGAATTCAATTGAATTGAACTTGTTCCTGACGGAGTTTCCCCGACGGCACACGTTGTATTATAGAAATTCGACAACCAATATTAACACAAACTACAACGCCGGGCTCGGCGATCTGATATCACTGCGGATAAGTGTAAATAATTAAGTTACAAAAGAAATACATTCTAACATAATCTTGCTACTTATGTTTGAAAATAGATTTTACGGATCAGTTTTAGTTGACGAATAATAATAATTTATTTACAAAAAGTAATGATATCCAATCAAAAAAATAAATGTGAAATGGGAGCCAAATTCAAAGTGCGGTTATCGACTTCGCCGACAAAAGAATTGAGATCTAAATGGGTGCCAAGTTCTATAGATAATCCTGTTTATAAAGAACATACAACATTCTCAATTAAATTTAAAACAAAATTTCTTGTTTTTTCTGTTATAACAATGTTTGTTATATAAAAATATAACTTCATTGAATAGTCGAATTATTTACACAAAGCCCTTAGGATGAATTCAAGCTGAAAATTTTACTTGGCTAGTTTTTTATCAGCAAGCCAACATCTGAGAGGAGTAAGATATGTTAGCCTTACAATACAGAAATGGCAAAGATATATGCCTAAATAGACGGTCAAAACTGCGAATTCGTCTAATATAAAAGAAAATAGCGCCCAACCGCTAAATGCACGCACAATAACAACAGCTAGATAAGCACAATGACGTGGCGCGAGTGTAAGATGTAGCTGTCGCGCACACCAGAATAACAAAGTTACTCTGTTTGTTTAGTTCTTTTGTAGCGCGATACTATAGACATAGAAATTATCAAAGATAAAGAAGATTAGCCAAATATAAGAGAACTTGTATGTAAAAACTAGCCAAGTAAAATTTTCAGCTTGAATTCATCCTAAGTGCTTTGTGTAAATAATTCGACTATTCAATGAAGTTATATTTTTAAATAGCAAACATTGTTATAACAGAAAAAACAAGAAATTTTGTTTTAAATTTATTTGAGAATGGTGTATGTTCTTTATAAACAGGATTATCTATAGAACTTGGCACCCATTTAGATCTCAATTCTTTTGTCGGCGAAGTCGATAACTGCACTTTGAATTTGGCTCCTATTTCACATTTATGTTTTTGGTTGGTTAATTTACTAGCGGCACCCCGCGGTTGCACCGGCGTAAGTCTCGATCCCATGGGAATATCTGGATAAAAAGATCCTATGTCCTAATCCAAGTCATGATCTACCCATGTGCCAAATTTCATCCAGATCTGTACAGCTGTTTTAGCGTGAAAGTGTAACAAACAAACTCACTTTTGCATTACTATAATATTAGTCAGGATTATTCTGAATGGGGTGAACTCGTGCGACATGCGCTAGAATCCCTTTTAACTTTTAACAACATTGCACCGAATATCCTTCTGACGCCAATTTCTTAAAGTTGTTAACAGTCGACAGTTCACACGGCATGCTTCAGTTGCGCTCACTCGAGCGCTCACTCTTGTGTGATGCACATATTCCGTTGAATAGTTATGCTGTTTAATTTATATGCTGGATATTATTGAGACAATGTATGAACAGAACAATACAGGCAGTCACGAGATAGGCAGTCGCTCCATGTAAAATACTGGTATTCAGCTGCATCCGGTTAGACTGGAAGCCGACCCCAACATAGTTGGGAAAAGGCTAGGCAGATGATGTATGAATAGAACGAATAAATGCCTATTCAATTTGTTTTTCACCTTATTATTTGGCCTTGGCTTAAAAAAAAACATTTTGCTTGATTTTAATGAACTTGTTCATGTCTACGCCTTCCGCATGAGATCTTGCTCCTCTGGGCATCGTCGCCATCTGTCAGTGGTCTACAACAATGCCGATATGAACACGACCCCGAAGTGAACACGTTTTCGTAGCCGATAGCAAAATACCGTGTAGGCCTACAGTGCTACGATGCTACGGCGCTATGGTGCTACGATGCTACGGCGCTACGGTGCTACGGCGATGTAGCATAATAATTATAGTACCTGCACGACCGAATCTATTGGCTCGGGTGTATTGTTAGTAGTATTGGTTATTGCGCAATAGAAAAACCGTTTGCAGTTCAGATCAAATTATATTTTACTATCAAATTAATCACACTAGCAATTCACACACTTAGGTACACGACACAACAATACGCTGGGGCTGGCATCCCAATTAGTCAACTCAGTAACGTATTTCGTATATACACCGTGACATTTTAATCGTCTTACAAAGGTGGTCCACTCAATGTATCCGACATAAAATACCTCCAGACACGATTTTTTTTTTTACCATTCATTAATATAATAGGTACAAAGAAAAATAAATATTGCATTAGAATTCTGAAACATCCTGTTATTAATGTTTACGTATCAAACGGTAGAACATACCTACGCAGCGCACGGGTCGAGTAGATCATTCCAATACCGAAAGCCAATCAAGCATAGTCCACGTGGACTGTCATCCAATGAGGAGCTCTAATGCTATCCTTTGAGAGAGAGCCGTGAGCCGCGCGTGTCACGCCCCGCCCCTTTCACTCGAAAAATAAGTGAAGGTCAATCTCGCTCGCAGCGTCTCAGTTGCGGCCGAATACCGGAAGTGGAAGTGCGCGCGCGCTACCGGATATCAAACGTTGTTCGCGATCGTTACAGTGCAAGAAGTGAATAGTTCCTCATAATCATTGTGAAGTAGGTATTCACAATGATTATGAGGAACTATCGATACTCGAATATCGAGTACCTACAAATGGTGCGCCTGTACGCAGTGAGTGGTGACAATTTACCGGGAGCAAGGAGATTGTACGCTGCGCCAAATAATCTGAAAATGTTACGCAACCGAGGTGTGATCAACCCGCAAGTGCCAGGACTGCAATTTCAGTAACTACATATCTTTTGTTTGTTATTTGCTAGGTTAGTAGACATGAGTCAAATTTCTATCTTCAATAGGGTCGAACGAAGACAAATTGATCAGTTATTGAAATCGGCCGTATGTTTGTAACTTTCTTTTTTATTAATCTGCACTTACTATGTACCTATACCCCATTTGAAATAAGATAAGATATTGAAACAAACCTTTATACAGTCCGTTCAACCGATTTTGACTTCTATTCCGTAGGCATAAGGATGGCATTAAAAGAAAAAAAGGTTACACACATTTTTGCAATAGGGGGAATGAACTCGTGTTAAAGATGCCGCCGCTTCAGTCCGTGCCGCCTTTGGAACGCAAAGCTCGGACCGCGCTCATAACAGGGTGTTTCAAACTACGTCATGCGTCTTACTATTGCATTTTTTATTTTTATTTTTAATTACTCAATTGTTCATAAATACCTATCTTTTTTTTATGAATGTGTAGTAGTCATTGGATACATGAAGTGGGCTGCGGATGAAAGACGATTAAAATGCCACCTTTCTCCTATTAAAACCTCCCTTTCTCCTTTTTCTCCTCTCTGTCTTGAGCTAGTTTGGACCGATTCTGTCTGTAGGCGTCGCCATCTTCTTATGGGTCTGCCTCGATGTCGACAGACGTTTTCTAGGAACCATAATATTATGGTAGTATCTACACAGGTGTCAGAAGAACACATACGAATAGAGCAAGCTAATATAAAGCTTGTAAAAAGAACCATAAGCAATCCAGTGGTGTATAGTTATGGTGAAAAAAATCCTATGCATACCCATGGGATTTTTTTTACCATAACTAAACGTCAGTGGGATACTTACTATACATTAATTAGTATGAACTATCCTACTTATAAATGAGCATTCTCTATTTACACCCGAGCAGAGACTTGCGCTTTTCTCCGGTAAGACGGCGGGTGGCACGCGCGCAGGCCACTTGACCCGCCTAGACGAATCGTGCTGGCCTGCTCGTGTGCCACCGCGTTCGCGCGGAAAAAAACTCTATCTGTACTATTAAATAAGGGTTTATATCGTCTGTGGCAATTTCAGTCTATATGGTTCACTACCCTAACCCCATTTCCGTATTATGTATTATTAACATTATTATATTTTTATATAGGCTGTTCAGCGGTATTACCCGTGCCTTTATTTACACCCGCGCGCGCATCGCTAGCGGACAAAACAAAACCAACCGCCAAATATGAATAAATTATAATAAATATTTGTTAACATATTTGTAATCATTATTAAAAATGTCGATTTCACGTAGGGGAGAAGAGCGTTAACAATAATAAATAGATTTGACTCCGCCATGGTACGTTTAGTGAAAATAATTTTTTTTTTTCTTAATCTATCATTTTTTTTTTGTATAGGCTGTCTAAC
Source organism: Lithophane semibrunnea (assembly GCA_947363905.1). Taxonomy (NCBI): domain Eukaryota; kingdom Metazoa; phylum Arthropoda; class Insecta; order Lepidoptera; family Noctuidae; genus Lithophane; species Lithophane semibrunnea. The sequence goes on along the minus strand of OX376186.1, from coordinate 677,630 downwards.
GGTTGTGCCAGTGCCTTTATTTACACCTATAGAAAAACAAAACCAGCCAGCGGCCAGCGCGCCATTTTCCATAAATATTTATTATCGTTTTCGTTGTGTGGTTTATTTTACCTATCAAAATACAAAATCTAAAGTATTGCCACCAACCGACATAGAAGTTTTTAAAAGAAACTCCGTATAGTCAGTACCTGGCAACAAAGGTCAGTTAAAATTTATAAATCTATCATCTCTATAGTTAGGTACGTTATTGTAGCGTAGGTTCTTACAACAACTCTGTTTTTTCCTCGCAAGTGTGTTACCGCCTGGACTGTAATATCCAAAAGAGCACACTCGTATCACAATGTACTATTATAAATATAATTTATATTAAGGTGTCTCAAACGTAGTGGTCCAAAGGCAAATGTGGGGAGGTGGCCACCTATCATTTAAAAATTTAAAAGTTGGCATATTCTCAACAGTTCAGAAAATTTCGCTAATTTAATAATTTCCTAGAAATTTTTCATTTCGATTTTCCGACCTCATGAACAAAATTTTCGACTTAGTGAGTTCATTTCTGGCTGGAAGATGCCTTGATAGTGCAGGCACAAGATTATGTTCCTATTTACGTTAAGTGTGGCTCTGCAATGCTTCAGATTTTATTTTTACTTGTCTTTTCTAACTTTTTAATAAACTTTTGCGAAACTTTCTAAGCGCAGATCAGACCTTAACATTTCTTAAGTGTTTGCTGCCATAATTAGATGCAGTATGAAATCCTTTTACCTGCACAAGTGATACACGCCATTAATCTCACATCATGTTTAAAAAGACGTGCGTGACGGGACTGGCTTTGTGCTGCTCAACGTCAAAATATTCAATAACGAGTATGTCGTTCGTACGCAACGTCACTCGACGTCACATGAAATCTCTTTCCATGACGCTAATAAACGTCACGTAACGTTATATGGAGCGGGCTTTGCTCGGAGTTTCTTTGAAGGATAAATCAGAAATTAAATTATCCGGAAAAGAAACGAAGTTACCGACACATGTCTTACAACTGCAACGGCACTAAGCTGAAGTGGTAGTGGGCTGGACATGTTTGTGGGAGGACCCATGGCCGGTGGAGCAACGACTACTGGAGTAGAAACCGCGTATCGACAAGTTAAGTGTGGGACGCCGTTCCTAGATGGACAGACGACATTAAAGAAAGTTAAAAAAAAAAAAAAGTTTTATCGTACCATGTTGGGTATCAAATGAAAGGGCTTAATGAGCACATTTCAAAAATATATGTATTATAACCCCAAAATAATTAAAAATAATTAAAGTAATAAAAATTAAAACCCAACTCCGACTAAAAAGGTATAAACAAGTCACCGCAGACAGACAAATTAAAAATCCGGAGTCACACGTGTGACTCCGGATTTTTAATTGGAGTTTTAGTGGAGGACAGGGTATTGTGGCACAGCCTGGGAGAGTCCTATACGTCCAGCTGTGGACTGCGATAGGCTTAAGTTGATTGATTGAAAGTTGTATACTGCTTACTCGGGTAGCAAGTTGTAAATCGGGGGGGGAAAGAGCGGGCTCATATTATTAACCGATTTCCAAAAAGGAGGAGGTTCTACGTTAGTAGCGTACGTAGTAGTACGTAGTTTTTTTTCTAAATTGTGGTAATGGGTAACCGATAATAAATCCGCTGTGATGTAACATTTACCTACAAGTTTATAACATGTTCACCGTAAATTGCTTTATTACGGCACCGTGTCGCGCCGTATCGTGTCGTGTTGTGTCGTGTCGTACTGCCCTACGTCCCGCAATATTATTTTTACTCCCATACATTTACGAGCAAATTACAGGAGACGCCTGAATAGGCACCGTGTAAAAAGAAATTGTTTTTCTTTATGTATTCCGTGTCTTTCCCTCACTAGTTGGTACATAACATGAGAACACGGTGCCTTTATCGCTCATGTTCGCTTTATGTAAATGTTATAAGGACACAATCATGTATGAGTGTCGTTGAGTCGTGGAGCTATCAAGAGATGGCGCTAATTAGTAACGATGGCTACTAACGGTTACAAACGTGTTGTCGAGTGATAGTATTAGGTTATTATGAAACGGTTTGTCAATAATGTAATCCGGTAACACTGAAAAGGATTGACTTATACAATATTGTCCTTCTATTCCGACATGATTTATCTGATAACATTGATGAACTGGAAGTTTATTGGTACCTAATACGGTGAGGATGACGTCAACGTTATGCTTTACGTCCTGTCTCATGACATTGGAGTTTTCTTATTACATACGGCTAACGCTTTATTCAGTACTTCTTAGTAAACCTTGCTTTTCTGATTTCGTTCATACGTCTGTCTCATACTCGGTAACCGATAATAAAACCATAATTTCAGCCCGGAGTCACCCACTGCTGGGTAAAGGCCTACCCATTTTTCTGCAATACTTCCCGGTTCCGTACGTCCCTCATTCAGTTGTGTCCCACGACTTTGACGATATCATCAACCCAACGCCCTTTTAGACCGCCCTGATATCTTTGGCCTAACCTTAGCCACCGTTCGGTCACAGCTTTACTCCATCGGCCATCTCCGCGTCTAACCAGATGTCCTGCCCAACTCCACTTGAGGCGCATCGCGCTGTCCCCCCGACGTCGTAGACTTTCAACCGACGACGGATTTTTGTGTTACGCAATCGGTTTTGTAGGGTTTTGCCAAGCATGGCTTGCTCCATGGCCCTTTGTGCTACTAGTATACGGTGGATAGTCTCCTTTATGGTCGTCTATGTCTCGGCACCATAAGTCATTGTTGGCAGGACACATTGGTTGAAAAGGCGGGTTTTTAGGCCCTGTGGGATGCTTTTGCATCGAAAATATGTTCGTGCTTTTCGTGCTAATATAAATCCGATTTTGATTTGTCTTGCAAACAGAGCTGTTTAATGCTAGCCATACACGTAACGATTTAATCGTAACGTATATTGGAAGAAATTTGCCCAAAAATCTTTCAACACACGTAACGATTGCGCAAGCCTAAATCGTTACGTGATTGGCTGCCATAAAGTAAGGAAGCAACAAATGAACACATTGACGCGAAAAATTTTCCTTGTTCGTTATTCATTCGGGAATTTATAATGATTAAATTACTGTTTGAATTTCCGCGCACTATTTGAGAATAGTACTATACAAGTGTGCCTCGTCTTCGCTTTGGCCGACATTTTCACCGTCGTCCATCAATGCCCATTTTACAGGCCGCGAAAAAATACCACACAAACTTATAGTAGACTAGCACTATGCCCGCGACTTCGTCCGCGTGAATTTCGTACTTTCCTCTAAAAATTTCAGCAATTCCTCCACCCCCTTTGAAAGATAGTTTTCGAAAATTCATATTTACGACACCACGTTACACCACGTTAGCGGCTGATTTTTGAAAAACCCCGAAGCACGTACATTTTTTATTTTTTTCTTTTAAGTTATTAAGTATTATCGTACCAAGTTTCGAGTTATTCCAACAGCGCGTTAAAATTGTTACTTATACACCCCGTAATTCCTCTATGTGAAGGGTTGCTTAAAAAACTAAAAGTGACAATCTTTATTATTTACTAAGTAGCAAGTATTGCCAAGTTTCAAGTTTATTAACCAAAGGAATAAGATTTTTCATATTAACTGTATCCTCTCTTTTTACCCCCACAGGGGAGGAACTTTGAAAAATCAATTGAGATGTTTACATAATTTGACTCAAAGATTATTTATACCAATTTTTGAGTTAATCAAACAACGCAGTAAAATCCTCCCCTGTAAAATTAATGATCCCTTTTCACCCCGTTTGGGGTAGATTTCAGTAAAACCCTGATACACATTATTCTTTATTTTCGGTGTTAAGTATAAATACCAAGTTTTGAGTTTATCGAACCGCGCGTTAAAAATCTTCTATACAAACTTTGACACCCCTCTATTCCTCTTTAGGGGGTAGTTTGGAAAAACGAAAAATGTCAAACCTTATTATTTACTTATATAAGTATTCGTGCCAAGTCTCAAGGAATAAGATTTTTCATACAAACGAAATTCCCCCTTTTCACCCCCTTAAAGGTCGAATTTCCAAAAACCCTTTCTTAGTAGGGTGCCTACGTCATAATAACTATCTGTGTGCCAAATTTCAGCCCAATCCGTTCAGTGGTTTGAGTTGTGCGTTGATAGAACAGTCAATCAGTCACCCTTGTGTTTTATATACAGGGCGTCCCACGGATATGCCACATGAAGGGAAAGTACCTTGAATATTGTAGATGGAACATTTTACAGAAAGAAGAGATGATTTGAGTTTAAAAAAAAAATTAAACTGCATTCATGGATATATAAATAATTACATGGTTGAACCGGGAATCGAACCCGTTACATGAGAAAAATAATCATCCTGTAGCTTTATCATACCGATCGAAAGGCTTCATCATAAGGATTATTTTTTGCTGAATAACATAGTGTCACAAATAAAAGGCAGACCATGAATTTTAACCTTTTTAATACAAAATTAATCAATTCATCAAATGCTCAAAATGAGTCCCTTCCTGTTGAATACAAAGTCGCACTCTTTTGATTATTTCGCTCCCTGTCGATTTTTTGATCTTGTTGTGGTGGATATTTAGAATAATACGTCTAAATTCTGATTGTAGCTCGTGGACACTTTCATACTGGTTCTTGTAAACTATGTAAATGTATGTAACTGAATGTCAGTTGTATGTCCTTACGGCAAAGACAGCTTTTCATTTTTCTGAACAAAATTTCACATGAAATGTTAAAATTCATGGATTATCATTCGTTGATTACAATGTGCCGTCCTGTAATCCTTCGCCGTCTGTCGCGCCGGTGGTACCGAGCGTCTCTGCGGCGGGGTGCGTAGTGTCACTAATTATTACTGAAGGTGTCATGTCCGAGCACTGGGACATAATTGTCGAGACCAGTGTAAAGGTCCGCGCGACTACCACACAGCATGTGCGGCACTCACATGAATAATCCAGTCTGTAATTTGAAGTATTATGTAGTTAGCACGCCTCGGCTTCACGGCGCTGTTTTGTCCTACCACATTTTTCAACACAGGTTTTAGGATGGGTACCTACTTCAGCTCGCATACCGAATATTCAGCATAAAAGGGGAAACAAGTTTTAGGTAATAATAGGTATGACCTACCAAAAAAGAAAAAAGAAACAAAAAGAATACTTAATCAAAATCCATTCATAATTGGCGTGTAGTCGCGTAACAAACAAACAAGAAATAACATACAGTCGATTAGAGAACCTCCTCCTTTTTGAAGTCGGTTAAAAATTTAATGAAATATTTGGCAGCGCAAATACGGGCAATACTTGATCAATTAATAAATGATTTATTTCTGTAAGTAGGTTTGTACAAACACTTACACGTTAATCATATTTTTAAAACTAAATGAGGTCGGCGCTTCCTATCTGACTTCTCTGAGAAAAAAGGCCGAAACAAACTCCTCTGAGTTTGTTTCGGCCTTTCTTCTCACAGTCCCTTTTAAAGTCCAGACATAATCTTGGTCAGATCATGTGAAGACCACCTGTCCAGTCAGTGCACGTATTTGTCAGTAATCGTGCAGCTCAACTCAGAATTTAAGGAACTCAACTAAAATTGTACAAGGACGTGCAACTTTGTGTTTAGATAAAAAATTGCATGCAATAATTGCCTTGGTGTAAACAGAAGTCAATTATGGAATGGCAAAACTTGCATTCAATTATTGTATGCCATTTTATGGAAATCGTATGCGTGTAATACCGAAATTCCATGATCCGCGATTTTGCGGACGGACACCGACGAGCCCGGACGACGGACCGTAGGAAGGTGTACGTGCGGGGTATTGCAGACATCGGAAGTTCCTCGATGCACGGTGCGTGGCGGTCTGTGGTCGTCTGCCGTGCGTGACCGTCTGTAATATTGCCGATCGTCGGATTCCACCATAACACGTGCATGCAATTCTTGAATGGCAACAATTGAACGTGCTATCATGCGATTATTGCTCTTGAATGGTCCAGAAACTTGCAGTGTAAATATGGCTTTACTATTGCAAAAATATAAATCAGCCTTAAAATGACTGGGAATTCATAATAAGGGAGCAGGAAGTCATACGCTTTAGCTCCTACATAACATCCGACGACCCCACTCCCCCCTCACTCGCTTCTACGACTCCACTGCGCCGGACACCGGATGCCAATTTGTTCAAACGATGCACTAAATAAATCACGCCCAGTACAGCAAGTGGCTAGTAGATACACTATACCAGGTTATGACGTAGCACGTATTATACAGGGAGATGTGCACGAGGATTACACCAGGAATGCAATTACCGCCGCTTGACGCACCATCTACCGGCGGCTTATTACATTTAAGCATTCCAGTAATGCAATAAGCTTTAGTTCAAGTTTACAAATAATGTCACAGTACTTATAGGTGCGTTTTTGTATTTTAGGTTGGCCTTGAAGCCAACTGAAACGTACCTTCTTTATAAAAGATAAAATCTCTATAATTTAAAAACAAACGTGAACCCCCCTCTTCGCCTAGGTAACTCTCGGGTATCTAATGAACACTTTGAAAAGATTATCTTACCTATTTCCTAGTCTTCTTTCTTCTTCGTGTGGTTAATGACTAACTTGGTGTCACGGTTAGTGGCTAACTTGGTGTCACAGTTAGTGACTAACTTGGGGTCACAGTTAGTGACTAACTTGGTGTCACAGTTAGTGACTATCCTGCAGGCAAATAAAATTCTCGTACATAAAAAAACGTTCACAATCAAGTCACAATCTGTCAAACTTGTCAAAAATTTTGGTAAATTCATTTTATTTTTGAGACAGACAGCGATGATGCGTATGCGAACGTTCCCAAAAATTACGGGAATTGTTACAATTGTCACAGTTAGTGACCAACCTGGTGTCCCACTTGTTAGTGACTAAGCTGGTGTCACAGTTATACCGCCATGGGCCCCTGACTTGGCTTCACATGTCATCGAGAAATATCCTAGTTGAAAATAAACCACTTAAGCCGGAGTTGCTGTAAAATGAGACTAATAACGAGCTGCAGTGCTAATTGATACTTCACAATGTTCATTTAGCAGTGCTGCAAGCTCGAAACGACACACAAGTATCCCGCATACAAAAGGAAATGGTAAACATTTCGCGAGCGACCTTTGTATAATTAAATCCTGAATATAGAGAAAAATAAATAAAGTACCCGAATCAGCGGTACATTACTTCCATTTCAGTACATACATGTTTAATTAGGAAACGTTACGCATTAGAACATTGTAAGTACATTCATTTCGGGCGGCACCTAACATCGTATCATAGGACTTTCGAAATAGAAATGTCTGTTCTTTATGCGACGCGACGCGACGCGAGGTAGTGAGGTAGTGGTGACCCTGATATAACTTTGTCTTAATTAAGCCCCAGGCATGACTGGGATGGTGCGGAAACTTTGTGTCCTAATAATATTAGGACAATATTATTGTAAGCACTCTATAAAACATGTGACTCCTTCTGGTCGTATTTTTAACCGACGAGAAAAAAAGGAGGAGGTTCTCAAGAGGTTCTCAGGTCGACCCGTATGCCTGCCAGGGTTGCGGGTTAGTCCGAAAGGGATACCGGGACCTTGGCAACAGGCAACTGAAGGAACACGGGTGGGTTTTAGTCAGTAAAAGTCTGACACGCCCTTCCGCTCCACCCAGAGCGGGAGAAGTCATTGGATGATTTCCCAACCTCAAAAAAAAAAAAAAGGTCGACCCGTATATTTATTTTTATACGCCGACTCAAAATTTGTTACTTTAGTTTAGGAGCTTAGTTACACCAAAAGATTTATTTTTTCGCTTTTTAGTTACCTATCTTTTTTCGTCGGTTTAATTTTTAATAAAAAGTTTTTTATAAGTCGCGTACTAGTAGATAAATAGTCCTAATTAACGGCACGCAGTATTATCTGAGGGGGTTCCCTCTATCTGGCAGAATCTTGATGCTCCGAAAATTTGGCAGAACACGCATGGCATAATTTTCTTTAAACGAATATTTTTAAGGCAGATTTTTTTTTTAATATAAATTTTGTTAGGGCATAAATGTTTATAGGTATGTCCGAACTTACAATGGCATACTTTTAAGATGGCAGAATTTTATTTGGCATAACGTTTATTTAGAGCGACGATTATTTGGTACAATTTCACTTAGCATATTACGAAGATGGCAGAATTACATTTGGAATAATTTTCTTTAAACGAATATTTTTAGGATAGAAAAATTGTTTAATGTACTTAGGTAACTATTATTTGTCCGGATGTTTATATGTCCGAATTTACAATGGCATACTTTTAACAAGGCAAAAAAAAAAAAAAAAATTCCAAATGAAATTCATTTGGAATAATTTTATTATGCAAATGGCAATATGCCATTTGCCCACCTGCATCGCTGAGCTGATCGACAATTTTTTTTTCGCTGCACCCGAGCCTACGCCGAAGGCACGAAGGAACGAGGGCAAATTTTTGACAGAAGATGGCGGCAGCTTATTTTTGTATTGTGAGCGTAGCGAGTGCATGTGTCAAAGCGAGTCTATGTTTAGAGCGAATTTTTATTTATAGAACACTAGCCACCGCCCGCGGCTTCGCCCGCGTGGTATGACGATAAAAAGTAGCCTTTTCCTTCCCCGGAATGTCATCTATCTCCATGCCAAATTTTATCCAAATCCGTTCAGTGGTTTAAGCGTGAAAAGGTAACATACAGATAGACAGACAGACAGACTGAGTTACTTTCGAATTTATAATATTATAAATTCAAAAGTATGGACGTCATCCATACTTTTAATAAATTTAAAAGTATGGATGACGTCAGCTGCTTAAACCTCCTTGCAAAAAAATACTCTATTATTATGGATATGAAAAGTATGCCAAAAGATGATTCTAACTGTAGTTTCTGAGATATGATAGTTCTGCCTTTTAATGAGTACCGATATGAAATGTATGCCAAAAGATGATTCTGACTGTGAACTTCATGCGATATGATGGTTCTGCTTTTAATTATTATGGATATTATATGAAATGTATGCCAAAAGACGATTCTGACATATTTATGATGGTTCTCCTTTTAATAATTATGGATATGAAATGTAGGTATACCAAAAGACGATTCTGACTGTGAACTTTCTGCGATATGATGGTTCTACTTTGTAATTACTTATTATGGATATGAAATTGATGCCTAAAGATGATTCTGACTTACAAAATTAGGAGTTTTGAATTTATGCTATATAAGTGTCTGCCAAACGATTTTCTGCGAAATTAAGTTTATGCTATCCGTAGTCATGCAAAATAATATTATGCGTAAAAGGTTCTGCCTTATAAGGTAGAGCCACCGCAATCAATGGATAATGAGCACAATATTGAGCACACCGAGCCCGTCACCCACATAGGTACTAGATGGCTAGAATAACGTGCTCCTGCTTGTGTTTAGAACAAATCAAAGACACGTTTTTAACGTTTTCTTTTTTTATAAAAAGCGAAAAGGCAGCCTTAAATTCATCACGGCACTTATACGCGGAGAGAAAAAAGGACTCACGGTCCAATTTCTCGGCCCCTCAGTCGGTGCCGCCTTCAAATACATATTTCATTAGAGAGCCGGACCACTTAGAGATCCTCGGGCTGAATCAAAGAGAAATTATATAACGTTTCAATAAATGAACAACACTTTCGGCGAAACACACTCCACTTTAAAAATAAAGAAACTCCCCTGAACACGAAGCTTGTATGGTTGCCGCGGTCGCCTACTCACTGTGGGTGATATCTGAATACATGCATCGAAAGAAATGGAAATGGTAAACAATTATTGCGTGGGTTCGATGCGTGGAGAACTGCGAGACGTTTGGCACCCCTGCACTTCCTATCTGCCACATGCAATGATGAAAAGAAGCCGCGCTGATCTCTTGTCAAATCACAATTCATCACACACCACTACTGAGTCTCGTCACTTATGAACTTGGACGAGCGCGATACGTTCACTAATAATTCGGTCAACGACCACATTGTTGGACAACCAATTCCGCACTCATGAAGCTAAACCGCGCCATTATAGTTCCACTAGCAAAAGTGAATTAAACCTCATTCAGAATGAGTTTCGAATTTGAGGCAAATTGCAGCTTTGCGGTCAATCTGCGCATATTCCCGGCACGGAACAAGCTAGCCATCCGAGGTTTAATGGACACATTGCACATGCAACATTCAGCCCGTTTTAAAAACCCTAGAGTTTTCCACGTTTAAAATGATTACTGGATGCACTTAAGCAAAAGTACCTATATGTCAGTATATCCTGGACATAGAATGTAAATTAAACTTTTAATTAAAAAACAGTATGTAAAAATGTTTAACAATCGCGAGCCGTCGATTATAGCCACGATCAGCAACAACTCCTGGAGGAGCGGCTTGTTCCCTAATACGGAGTTGTTCCTCAAATGTCCTGAATATCAACAATAGGTACCTTCCTGCTTGGAATACTCTAGCTCCGTTTCCTTCGAGCGGTGAGCGGTCTATGCAGATTTGAGAGGTATATTTTTAACCTTCTTCGACTTCCAACAAGGAGAGGAGTTCGACTCTGTTTATTTTATGTTTCATCGATATTGTCATCTCTTGTGGGTGATTTAGAAAATTATTTCTTCGTTTGGTAGAGGAAGCTTTCGCAGAGGTCCCATATAAATTGTATTAACTTTGCTTCGGTATTTTTGAGTTAGCTTCAATAATACGTATTTATCCCACTTAGTCTATATGATGTTCTAATAAGTTCCTGTCACTGTTATTTACATAGCAGGTAGTGGTATTCGAATTTGTGTGGTGTAGGTACCTACCACAACTAAAAAACTAACGACATCGCTTTGCGCTATTTTAAACCGTCATGCTCCCTGGAAGAATATACGCTTTCAATCTTTTTAAACCTGCAACGATGTCGTCTCATTTGTGGAAGTTTTTAAGATTTAAGAATAGTTCAAACTTGATGCCACACTTCGTTCTCTTTTATAAATATGAAGTTCAGTCACTGCTTGTGAGACTGGTAGGCGAGTCTGCAGAGTTGTATTATGTGCTATGTGAGTCAGTTGACGTGTGTGTTTGTTGCAGCATCCTGTTCGCGGACATTTGCGGCTTCACCTCCCTGTCCGACCAGTGCACCGCCGAGGAGCTGGTGCGCTTGCTCAACGAGCTGTTCGCCAGGTAACAGTCATGGGCCACACCTGATATACTGCTGTCTAACATAGGCCGCTCCCAACTATGATTGACATCCAGATGACTGTTCGCCTCATTTATTTGGTTGCGCACTCTCATATTTATTGCACATTCCAATGAAAGTATGTTTTTTGTCCTCCAAAAAGTAAGCTGCTAGGTATGTTTGAACATCATGATTAATTTTAAACAGATTTTATTGTACCACAAGAAAGTTAATACCTATTAAAATATACCTAGGCAGCTTCTTCCATTTCCAGATTACGTTTCCAGAAGTACAGTTCAATAACCGTAAACAACAAGTCATCGGCTCCCGTTCGATAGTTAATGCAACCTCTGATCCGCTTCCTTCGTAGATATTCTCTCGTTTCTCGGCCAGCAAAGATAAATAATAGTAAGAACCGTATTGTCGCAGCCTTTCGCTCCATCAGTTACGAAGAAATGAACAAAAAGAATAAACTCGTGGGCGTCGTCACTAATCATGGATGGTTCTGTAATTTTTGTTGAATTATGAATGACTTGCTGTGTCCCAGGGGCGACAAGCAGGGAGCTAGGAACACGAATAATAATGAAAATAAACGGAATTTTATATTTTTCTTTCGCAAAAATATACTTCCGTTAGAGTTGTTTTATCTAATCCATACTATTATTATAAATTCTAAAGTAACTCTGTTACTGTCTGTCGGTCTGTCTGTCTGTCTGTCTGTCTGTCTGTAACCTTTTCATGCCTAAACCACTGAACGGATTTCGATAAAATTTGGCAAGGAGATAGATGGCATCCCGGGGAAGGACATAGGCTATTTTTTATCGACATACCACGTGGGCAAAGCCGCAGGCGGAAACTAATCTATTCTGGTTAATTCTTAATTAGCTTGAAGCAACAAGTGTTAATTAATAATTATCTAACTCCAATTACTTGAGAGCTCCGTGCCATTTATAATCTCGTACTTGAGCTTATTTGCCCTTGACTCATTGTGTTGAATACTCATGACATAATCTCTCACTGGACCAAGAAGAAGTGCCTATTTGTACGGGACACAGATTTGTTGATGAAAAGACTGCAATTTTTCATTATTCAAATAAACTGCTCGGAATCACAGCTAAAATATTTCTTAACTATTCCTCACGTCATTTACTAAGACACATGATTATGCTGGCATCACCGAACAACGTAAGTCCCGGGAGCTCCCTTAACCCTTGAATGTTAACCTCCGTCGTATACAGGTGACGTCAGTGCACTGGCCGGGGGCGTTGGGGCCCGCAACTCGACGCCACTGCTAGGGTTACAAATTGCGGGCCCTTCGGATAATAGGCGCGAGATAATCACTTTGTTTTGTACCCAGAGATTAATTGGGTGCGGTTAGGCGAGGTGGCACGGCGCGATACGGTAGTCGGTAGATTGACTGCCGAGATACGAGATAAATATTATGTCGACGCAGTATCTGCCTAGACCTACTATTAATGCTGAATGTCTTTACGGTAGTAAAAATCCCATACCGTAGCGACAGAATTCCTTCATCCAGATATTTACCTGCGTAAGTTTCCCGGAAAATACGTTGCCATTGTAAATACGTACATCTATACATATTATAAACTAGCTTCCGCCCGTGGCTTCGCCTTCGTGGTATGTCGATAAAAAGTAGCCTATGTCTTTCTCAGACTCTAGACTATCTGTGTACCAAATTTCATTTAAATTGGTTTAGTAGTTTTTTTTGGACGGTTTATTATTATAATATATTACTAGCACTTTGTTCGCGACTTCGTCCGCGTGGATTCCGTACTTTCTTCTAAAAACTATAACAACCCCGCCACCCGCTTAGAAAGATAGTTTTCGAAACTTAATATTTTCGGTCTTTATCATTTATTTACGATCTTTACCTACCCTTAAACTTTATTTCCCTCATACACCCCGTTAGGAGCAGATTTTTTTAAAACCGCGAAGCACGTACTTTTTTATTTTTTGTTTTAAGTATTAGTACCGTACCGAGTTTCGAGTTAATCCGACAGCGCGTTAAAATTTTTACTTAGTTTGACACCTCGTTAGTCCTCTATGGTAAAAGAATTTCCAAAAGCCTTTCTTAGTGGACGCCTACAACCTAGTAACTATCTACATAATAACTAGATACAGACTACACCTTTTCACCCCGTTAGGGGTAGATTGTTGAAAAACTCTGATATACATTATTCTTTGTTTTTTGTTTTAAGTATATATACTAAAATTCAAGTTAATCGGACTGCGCGTTAATATTCTTCTAAACTTTGATACCGCCCAATCCCCGTTTAGGGGGTAATTTAGAAAAAACTAAAAATGACAAACTAATCATTTGCTTAGATAAGTACCTATTTGTGCCAAGTTTCAAATGCCCTCTTTTTACACCCTTAAAGGTCGAATTTCCATAAACCCTTTCTTAGTGGATGCATGTCATAATATCTATCTGTGTGCCAAATTTCAGCCCAAAACGGACAGTGCGTTGATAGATCAGTCGAATCAGTCAGTCACCCTTGCCTTTTATTTAGATAGATTATGATTGTACCCATTAAGATGAACTAGGCCATATTGTAGTTAGGTAAGTCGTTTTCCGCATTATTGACCGAGTGAGCGTAGCGAGCGAAGCGTCTCTGCATCAAGTCTGGCAAATTTGTCGAGTTTGTCAGTTTGTACCACGGCCGGTTTGTACGTATTCGTCTACAGATCGTATTTTACAACCGATCTGGACGAAATTTGGTGTACACGTATATATAGATTTATAGCATGGTTGTAGATAAAACATAATTATTATACTCTAGCTAAATATAATAATAATAATATACTTTAGCTAAATCATCACCACATATTATAAAGTAAAACTACTGCACCGATTTTCATGTTGTTTTCACCAGTAGATAGACTGGTTCTCGAGGAAGGTTTTAGTATAATAACCGACATCCACGCGGGCGAAGCCGCGGGCATTAGATAGTTATAGGTATATATTCTTCTGTAGGTCTGTATGTGACTGAACTGATTTTGATGAATATTTTTGTGTGTTTGAGTGTCCCTGGATGGTTTAGATTCACAATTGGACGCGATAGGTGGCGCTGCGAGTTCTGGGAAACATGACAAGGTCTGGCCGGTCAGTTAGTATTATTTTATAAACTCCAGCTAAATAATCAAAACACGTTTTCTTAAACAGCGACATCTGTTTCTTTTGTAAAGTTCGCTCATTTTCGCTCTATTTTACACGGAGTTATAAGTCAGTGTCGACCTCGTTGTACTTGTACTTTTAGCTCGCTCGCCACAGACACAGTATTTATTCAAGATTATTTACATGTAAAAGTCTTAAATAAAACGATGAAAGTAACCAAAATCATATGTGCGTAAAAATGGGTAACGCTTTCCCGATTGCCAATTTTTCTTCAGACTGTTTTGGATAAAAGGAAAAATAGTTTTAAAAGTTGCTTCTTTTACCGAAATATGATTCGGACAGTGAGCCTCCGTGATGTTAGGAGATCAGTCGCTAGGGTTCCATGGAACTGTGTGTAGGACTATCTAGAACAAATGAACAGAAACGAGAAATCATTTAATTTATTTATCTAACAGTCGTTGCAAACATTTTACACTCTAATCGCGTCTTTGGTATTTGAACGCGTAAGCAATTCGAATTCATTCTAATATTTATTATTTATTATTATACACAAAATCCAAAAAAATAAATTAAGTGAAGGTAATATGCCTACCGAATGAGATCCAATACGCACGACCTTTTATTTTTCTTCCGTCCCGACCGAGCGTAACAAAAATAATGAATTCTTTCCGCATTTCTATAACATCCTATTGATTGTATTCGCATTGATTCGAATCAACCGTCAACTGGCCACAATATTTCCTAATTGTATAAAAAAATCGTTCAAAACAAACGTATTTATCATTTGGCCGATGATAAAGTGGCGCCGTCACGATTGGACCATCCATCAAACCGGATGGCCCAGCGTCCGGCCCGGATCCGACCGACATCGATATTTTCTAATGAAGCGCGAATTTTATTGCTAAAGGGGTTCTGATGAACAGGCCGCTGTTTGTGCTTGGTTTTGGTGCCAAAACGTGTAACAGAACTCTGTGGGACCAATATTAAAAGGCAATGTCGGGCCATAATGTTACCTCCTTCGGACACACGGTCCGAAGTGGTTAGACAGTGGTGCTGCGGGGGCGGTGGTCTACCTGCCTACGAAAAATCATTAAAAGGGTAGGTACCTGAAAACTGAAATAAAATTAACTATAGGTACTATACAAAGAAAATATGAATTGCACATTCAAAGGATACTTTCAATTAATATTTTTTTAAACTGGTATCATAGGATAAGCCTTTCAGTTTTACCATCTATCCAGGTATAATCCAGCAGTCGATGACACCCTCTCCTCCTCCTACGGGGAGATGTCTCCCTGACCGAGTTCATTAGTTCACAGTACAATACAGCAGGTACTGGCGGTGCACCGTAAAAGGTGCAATAAGGCAGAGCGCGGATTTACGAGCTCCCAGCGACGACAGATCCGGACGTTCCGATTTATTCGATGCACTAAATCACTGCTCGTTGTGTAAACAGACCGTGTTTAGTGCGTGTGTTAGTAGAGATAGTCGCTTGCGGAATTACACAAATCGGCACAATAATCAACTGTTGTCAGCTGTATGTGTGAAAGGACCCTTCCGTCCATCCTCCATCTTCCTATCCGTTACTCAGGACATGATGGCAGCCGTAAAGTGCGTCAATAGGTACTCCCAATAAACTGCGATCTACTTTACGTATTTTATGGCGAACGCAGAACATTCCAGAAGTATCAACAATTTTACAACGGTTTTTATCTTTCGGCTAAAATTCGGAGCAAACGACGTATCCATATTTACTTAGGTCTGTACTGTAAAACCCCTTAATTTCACGTCTGTCTGGGGGCACGGCAGTGCCCCCGCCAAGACCAGCCAAGCGAAGCGCGAGGAGCACCTTTTCTTGAAGCGCTTTGTCATTTTGTTGAACCCTCATAACTTGTGTTTGGATTATACCAGATAAACAGAATTCTCGGGATATGTCGTCAATAGTATATTTATTAAATTTAGAAAGTTTCAATTGCATAGCTCCTATAATTTCGATTTTATTTATATCTAAAAAACCCCGATTTCGTCACTCACTCTCTGATGATCATCAAAATTTTTAGGGTACTTTTTGAAGTCCTAGAAAGCTGAAATTTGTATGTAAGCTAGTTTAAGTACACAAACAACAACAAAATTCTAAAACTTGGAACTTCAACCCCCAACCGGGCAACCCCTTAAACTAAGACTTCCACAAATTTAGATGCTAGAGGTCTGAAAATTGATATAGTCCCTATATATAGTCCCTTGTTATAAATAATAAAGTACACATTTCAGGATTTTTAGTCAAATCACCTTTTAAATTATGGGATGGAAGTTTTTATGGGTAGGTATATTCCCATATAAACTTAATTTATGCTAGAGATCTGAAAATTATACTAGTACTTACACACATAATAAGAAGTCTGCTATTTCTTATTCCAAATAAAAAAAATAGGATTTTCGTTTTTTTTTTAATCTGCTCTCAAACCAATTAGGAGATAAAAGTGTATTACGGGACTTTTATCAGGTTTCAGAGTATTACTACATTAGTATACTTATATTATACAAATAAAGAGAGTGGGCTATGAAAAAGGCACCTCTGATGTGCAAGAAATACACCACAAAAAAAGAAAGAAATAATGAACAAAATAAAAAATATTTTCATATGCAACTTAAATAATAATCTATCACGTATCGTATAATATTTATAATCTATCACCCTACCCATCCTACCCTACATAATTAATTGTTTATTAAACCCTCATCTTCTTTGACAGTGAATTTAGCAACTTTCCTGCTGAGGTTTCCTCAGCTATAATATAGATTTCCAAGGTTCATCAGCTTTTCTCAGCCCACCAGTCCGTTAAAACTTAAATTAACTCATTATTAAAGCTACGAGTTGTACTACATCCGTTTATCAAATTGTTGTTTAAGTACAAAGATAGCACTTTAAATTTGCAAAAAAACAAACGAACAAATCCATACTAATATTATAAATTCGAAAGTAACTCTGTCTGTCTGTCTGTCGGTCTGTCTGTACTGTCTGTCTGTCTGTAGTCTGTATGTTACCTTTTCACGCCTAAACCACTAAACTGATTTCGACAAAATTTGGCAAGGAGATAGTTGGCATCCTGGGGAAGGACATACTTTTTATCGACATACCACGCGGGCAAAGCCGCGGGCGGAAGCTAGTAGTACATAATTATGCGAGTACATAGTTAAAGCAGAGCTCAGTGGAATGTCACGTACTTGCGGCACGCCTGAACCTGTCACGCAGATATGTGCACGACGACTCAGCTTTGAAAGCTCTCCTCACTTTTATAAAAATCAGACATTTCACTTTAAGTGAGTATTATATTTTGCGACTGTGCAGCTGAATATTTTTTGGGTGGGAAGTTTTCAAAGTTGTCCCGCTCTGGGCGGAGCGGGCGGGCACGGCGTGTCCGGGCACGGCGTGCGTGTGTGACTCTTACTGACTAAAGCCCACCCGTGTTCCTTCAGTTGCCTTTATGTTGCCAGAGGCCATGGTATCCTATTCATACTTTCCCGCGACCCTGCCATGCATCGGTCCTAGCGGGCCCCATCAGTTGTGTTGACATGTCTTTGAGGCGCGGGTGAAACACAACGCGCTGTCGACCCGGGCCTGGTCCTTATCAAACGGCGAACTACCCATTGCTCATAGTCCGCAAGCCCGCGCCTAATCAGCCATACGGGATCCCTACGCCCAGGGCGTCTCATGGGGCGACTAGGGGCGTGAACGCGAAACTTGCCTTGGGTGTTGCGGAACGCGTGTCGGGAGACACGCGTTCCGCAACACCCACAGGCCACTCGTGTAAAAGGATTAACAGAACCCACACGGATTCTGTTAATCCTTTATACGGTCAAAATATACTTATGGATCAGCAGATTTTTAGGGTTCCGTACTTCAAAAGGAAAAAAACGGAACCCTTATGGGAACACTCGTGTGTCTGTCTATCTGGCTGTCTGTCTGCCCGTCTGGCACAGCCTATTTGCTCGGAACCTACTAGACCAACTACACATTTAATATGAATTACTGTGACCCGAACAGGGACGTGTAACGTAAAAAAAATAATAATGAATGTGGGGGTCACCATTTCGGGGGCAAAAATTAAAAAATAAGTTTTGCAAACTGTACCGTGTGACGTATCAAATGAAAGGACTTGTTGTGAGGAACTCATTTTTTTTATAATTTTAAAATAAATATAATAAATCTGTAGACGAGGCGTTTCTGTACAATGAAAAAAATAAAATAAAAATTGGTGGGTTGTCCAAGAATAACCAACAGAATCCATTTCTACCATTTTTGGAATTTTTGTCTGTTTGTCTGTCTGTCTGTTTGTATGTTCTTTAGTTTGATTGTTCCACTATCACGTAAAAAGTACGAAATCAATATGGTTATCTTTTATACTCAAATATTGTGTGTAACTCGATGTTTCAATTAGTTTTTGTTTCATCGCAATCGCTTCAAAATATCAAAAGATATATGAATTTAAAGTGTTCAAGAAGGAATTTTCATTACGTAATGTACATACACGTAACGACATCTATTGACGCGAAATGATACTTACTTCTTAATTACTAGGTTTGTGAGATCGTGTGTTGTTATATGACCGTCATTTTCTTTGCGCGGAAACTTAACGCGATACATTGTGTATAGAATATAACTCTAAAGTTAGATTAATTAAAATTTTCCAGATGCGTTGTTTATTTATTAGTTTAGTATTAGTGCGATAGGTGGCGCTACCTATCTTTCAAATCTTGATAATCATGAAAGAATAGTGACAAATGTAAATTTCTCAAAAAATATAGGTATTTATTCTTTAATTTTTCACTTTTCTACATAGTTTATTTAGCTTACAGAGTGTTCGAACGTTTTCCCATATATTTTA
This sequence comes from Lithophane semibrunnea, assembly GCA_947363905.1. Lineage (NCBI taxonomy): Eukaryota > Metazoa > Arthropoda > Insecta > Lepidoptera > Noctuidae > Lithophane > Lithophane semibrunnea. The sequence goes on along the minus strand of OX376186.1, from coordinate 658,403 downwards.
ACAGTATCATTTCGTGCTCGATAGATGGCGTTGTTCGTTTTATGTCATTTTCTGAATCGCGGGTTTAAGAGTCTCCGTCGAAGAATAACTTTCGCCCAGATATTCCAAACAATTTTTAGTGTAGGTATCTTTGTTTTTGACTTCTTTAGTGTCGATAATATAATAATAAGTGTGAGTCGGACAACTTGCACCCTTACTCCCACCCAAATTCAGCTTCGGCTAACATACAACCTACTACGGATAACTACGCAGTATCCAATATTATCCCCACACTTATCCCCACTGATGGACACTTGGCTTAGGCCCGTGCCATTAGTTCTACCCGGCTAGGCCGAGAAAAAAAATGAATAGAAAATAATAATAATAAATAAATAATAAATTGTTGGTTGGGTTGTCATTCGTTGAAAGTATTGATCTTAGAGATGGGTTGTAACAGGTGAAACACGATATCTGTGATCACTGTGACTGTGACAAAAAATAACAGATATATAATATCTGTTATTAAATCACAGCCTGTGATTTTTGATAAATACGTATCTCAATCGAATATCATCTTTATTTCTTTTGATTTAAAGTCGAAAATCGTATCTATCTGTTATAAAATCACAGCCTGTGATTTTTGTACAGACGATAAATACGTATTGACTCAATTGAATATCTTCTTTATTTCTTTTCGTTAAAGTCGAAAATCGTATCCGAAGTTTTAACAGTAACAGTCTTGAGGATCTGTGATTTTAAGTAACAGATATTTTTTATCGTTAGGAGCAATTGCTATCTGCTATTTTATAATATCTGTGATTTCTATCTGTGACGATAAATACGCCTCACTCCTAATTGATCTGATTGGTTTTGATTTGGTATTTTGGTTGGTTTCGTTCATTAGGTTCAAATTAAGAAGTCCAGAAACGAGTCGTTACAGATCGATTCAAACTTAAGGCGGCTCGCAAGTTAGCTTTTAGCTGCGCAGTACCCCACCCCTCAACCCCGCTGTCACATGAAATTGTTACTGCGCAGCGAGTCGCCTCATGTTCCGAGCCGCCATTAAGTTTGAATCGAACTGTACTATACTTCGTAATTTGTTCGTATGATTCGTGACCACCGCTTATTCGATTCGATCGTTGTTGGCGTGTGTAAGGCCTCGGCCTCGAATCTTGCGGGCAGCGGGGCGGCGGCGGCGGCGGCGGCGGCAGCGCGGGAGCGGGGCGGGCATCAAAGACCCGTTCTCGAAACTAGCGGGAAGATCGCGCGTCACTATAGCCGCGTAGTGTTGTGTTCACGATTGTGTCGTCGAGATATTTGTTTTTATTCGCGAAAGAAATGTCTGAACAATGGCGGCAACATCTTTTTGATTCAAATTTATTCCTAACGCTCAATTTATTGTGGGCAACAACACTGCAATGCAGACGCACGGGCGGTCACCGCTTGAATGGAGTGCACCGCTCGCTGCCCGCCGCCTCGCCGCTGCCGCGCCGCTGTTTTCGAGAACCGGTCCATTTGATTTTACGCATAAGATCCTGCTGCGCCCGCGCCGCCGCCGCCGCCGCCGCCGCCCCGCTGCCCGCAAGATTCGAGGCAGAGGCTTTATTGTTGATTTGATTTGTTCGACTATCGGACAGCAAGAAATACACAAATATTGGCACATGTTTCTGGGGAAAGTCAACAATATACATCGATAAATACGGTTCCCGAAGAAGAAGATGCCACACACTATCCAGTAGAGTTCTTAGAATCCCTTAACACACCCGGTCTTTCAGCACACAAAATTTGTTTAAAAGTCGGAGTGCCAATAATTCTTCTCAGAAATTTAAGTCCTCCCAAACTTTGCAACGGCACTCGGCTCATAGTCACCAATCACCAACAAAACGTCGTCGAAGCCGAAATCTTAACAGGTTGCGGCGCCGGTGATGTTGTTTTTATTCCAAGAATTCCTCTCATTCCCAATAATTTCCCGTTTAGTTTTAAGCGTGTGCAATTCCCCGTCAGCCTGTGTTACGCCATGACCATTAACAAAGCTCAGGGCCAGACATTATCCGTTGCGGGGGTGGATCTTAGTATTGGTTGCTTTTCCCACGGCCAACTTTATGTAGCTCTTTCGCGTGTGAGCAACCCTAGCAACTTTTTTGTGTACGCTCCAGGTGGTTCCACCGCTAATATTTTATAAAGAAAAGCATTTTCTTAAATAAAAACACAAGTTTTTTGGCAGTTTCTTACTAGGAAAAATCACCAGGCCTTGTCGAAAGATTCCCCCTTTTTAAATGAAGGTACAACTTTTCTAAGCGACATATTATTGTTTTCCGACATCCATGCGAACGAAGTCGCGGGCACAGCTAGTTTTAAAATAAATACTTACTTTAAAGGATACTTAAGAAAATAGACGAAAATTGACCATACACCCATAGCACCGAAACTGTCAAAACACTCACAAAGCGGGTGCGAGGCGGGAGCGGGTCGGGCGCGAGAGTAAGGTGGGTTTAATAAATTGTAATTCAAGGAATTATTATGGATTTCAACACACTGAACGCAGGTGCGGGTCGGGCACGGAGCGGGACGGGAGCGGGAGCGGCTCCCGCCACCATAATATATATTAGTGCTATTCTGTAAAAATACCGTAAAACTAAGTGTAGTTAAATATCAAAGTGAGCTTGGAGTGAACTGTCACTGCCTTAGCATCAGTAGGTATCGATGACAATGATAGCTCACTCCACGCTCAGTTTTCACGGTGAGATGGTTCCAGAATAGCAGCAATGCGGGTGTAGCGTCGTTACATTCGTCGGAATACCCGTATTCACACTGAACGCGGGCGCGAGACGTGCGCAGAGCGTGTCCTATTTTTTTGTGAATATTTACAAATACGTGTTCTGTTTGGTGATGGATCTCTGGATTATGAAGATTTTCAATAATGTTATTTTAATGTCTCACTTACAAACATGTAATTTACATTTTTAAATATTTTTATAAAAACATTTAAGAATATAAAAAATAGTAGACCGCCCGCCGGGTGTCGCGAACGGGGTCCAAGCTACCGGTGGACAGGGCTCCTGAGGGAGCAACCTCCTAATGATACGCGCCGTGTCCAGAAATACCGCTTTCTGGTTCAAGCCCGTGATCTGCTAAGCCTAACGGAAGCCTCTATTATGCCATTGGCCGTCACGAATATCGGCACATGTGGAAATATTTATAAAACCGTTCCTCGTCCATTTCTAATTCTTTGCAAAGTCGATGATATTCTCCATATTGATGTCTTTCTTTATTAATGTTTAAGCTTTTCCTTTTTCGCGTTCTTCTTTTTAAAATTGAACAGACAGCTTCTAACTGAACAGACAGCTGTGCTGCTGGGGAGTTTGTTGTGCCACTTTTTGTTCCCAGCTGAAGCACTAGGAAGTGGTGAAGGGTGGGCGTTTTGGGGGACTGTCTCATGTAATTTTGACGTTCTAAAAGTGCTGATTCTCAGCCTAGTTTGAATAAATTACTTTTGATTTTGATTGATTTTGAAAAAATTTATACTCTAGCATTAAATACATTGTAATGTTTTGCATGTCATAATATTACGTCTGACTATATTAGGAACTTATTATTGACTTTAAGACCAACACTGTACCATACGTCCGTTACAAATAAATGATTATGATTATTAATCTATGGTCTTAAAATAACATGGTAAATCTTTACGTAACCCTTCATTGTGCGTAGTCCAAAACGCAATTGAGCGATTTTTTTTTTAAATAATTGACGAGAAATTTAATATCTTAAATATTATAATATTTTGAAATATCGTATTTATTATTTTTAATTGGTTGGGCCCAGTAGGTGGGGACGACAATTGCGGCGTGTTCTAGTTCCTAGGAAGTGCAGGTGTATTATACTTTTGGACACTCCAACATAATATATGGGTCAAAATCACCAAGGTGGCAAATTCCAAATTCTGTTTTATGATGAATTTACTTAGCAGCTATTACTTTGATGATCAGCCTAAATGATCACTAAATTTATTTTTAAACAATATTTACGTTGGCAGAGAATAGAATTGATTAATACTCTTGAAATTTTATTTTTAAAGAGAGCTATCGCTGAAAAAAATCATTCATATAAATATACAACGTGTTCCTTTTGATATCCCATACCTCTAAGGTATTAATGAGACCATCTACAAGAATCAACTGGCATAAAATTATTTTTCTTTTTTTTATATAACTTAACATTAGATTCTCGATGTGTTTCATTTTTTTATTATGTATGAGGTAATCATTTGCATTTAAACCTTTCATATAAGATAAGAAAATGTGTTGTCAGTTTTTTTTAATAAAAATAATCTGAATTAAATTAATTTATATTTTTTTTTATTTCACGTAAGGGTGTTTTACTTAAATAATCGTGACATTGTAGAATGAAAAAAAAAAAAGTTTTTTATAATTTTTATCCAAGAATTTTTTTTAAATGTAAATAGGTAAGGAAAAAAATAAATGACAAAATAATAAGTATTTCGAAATGTTTTGTTTAAATGTTTTAATAAAAATACTAGCAGCAGCAGTAGCAGTGAAAACGCCATCAAAATCCGTTGCGTATTTTAGAATAACAACGCGGACAGACAGACAAACGCGAAAAGCGACTTTGTTTTATTTTATTTAGAAACTCCCGTGGGAATATAGGGATAAAACGTATCCTATGTCCTATACCAGGTCATGGTCTACCCATGTGCCGAATTTCATCCTCTCTAGAGTAGGGAACGTCGCGGCGGCGTCGAACGGTTCGCGTATTGCATTTATAAAACCCTGATAACTTCGGAATTAAATGTCCGATTCGAATGAATTAAACAGTATTATACAACTTTACTATTTATTTGAATATGAATTAATACTACAATTCCTAATGTAACCACTTTTGTTTCTACCGGCGATTTAATTAAATTTTAGAACACAAAAGCTGCTATTGTGTTTTAACGATGATAGTTAGATATATTCCCTTGCGGACTTTAGGTAATGATGTGTACTTTATTCATGTAGTACATAATTTTTAATTGTATCATCAATAGTTCTCTCAGCACACGCCAAATAATGAATTTTATAGGCAAAATGTTGCTACATTGCATTACATTATTGCAATTTTCTAAAGGGTATTTAAAAAATAAAATAATTATAGCATAGGTTACTTCCTGATAATGTAGCTTTTTATTGGTAAAAAAATGGTTAAAATTGGTCCAGTAGTTTCGGAACCTATTCGGTACAAAAAAACAAACATACAATAAAAAATAATCTTTCCTCTATAAAATAATAGTAAGTATAGATTTAAAAATTCAAATTATAAATATAAAAGTGAAATAAAGGAAATAATAATAATAATTTATTGAAAAATTATTCATATGCCAGTTGATTCTTTGACATAGTCTATTTAATACCCTAAAGTTATGGGATATCAAAAGGAACTCCTTGAATATGTATAGGGTACGGTTTGGTCAGGAGCACCGCATTTGCACTGGGTGCCGGTGGAATTTATAATCTCCCATTTTGGTAGATTGTGCTTGCAGCAGCCTACTTGGGCAGTCGATTGATTGTCATCCTAATAGGCTCCTTGCAGGAACCAACCAGATACCAACCACATATGAGCTGTTCCCCTTTGAATCAGGTTCGACCGGCTGGCCGCCGAGCACCACTGCCTGCGCATCAAGCTGCTGGGCGACTGCTACTACTGCGTGTCGGGCCTGCCGGAGGCGCGCGACGACCACGCCAAGTGCTGCGTCGAGATGGGTCTGGACATGATCGATGCTATTGCGTGAGTATACCACATGGAGCCACACGAAGGACTCCAAACGACAGCTGCAGAAAAATCTTTGAAGATGAAAATAATGAATGATTAGCCTAACCCTAATTGCGTAACACAATTTAGCCTCGTGCAAACTGGCGCGATATCGCGGGCGTGACAGGCAGCGCAAACCTTGTCGCGCCCGCGATATCGCGCCTGTTTGTGGGAGCCTTTTCAATCCTAAACCATTGCTTCATACTCTAAAGGTTACTAATATTTAATGAACAAAATAAACATTTTATTAATATTTAATGATTTTACTATTATAATTTGACAAAGGATGAATAAATACATGAATGAATGAATGAATGAAATGCACCGACCCCAGCGTGGCTTAACCAGACTCGATAAATCGAATGAACCCCAGGATTTGCACTAGCCCCTGAAGCCTCATGGTTCATGGTGCTACAGAGGCCATTGCATATCAAAGAGTAGACCGGGGGGCGCGGGTAATGGTAGGGAAGACCGTGCCCGTCGGGATAGGAAGGATTTGCGTCCTTGAGTAAGCAATGGACTAGTGGAGAGACGGGTAATATTTATATAAGGATGGGCATCTTTTTACGACGTCGCCGCCAGTTGGCTCCGTTCGATCTTCACCGTTGAATCCATTGGCGGAGATATGCTGCGTTCTCGGCTCTTTCCGTTTTCGTTCCTTGCCACTGCAAGCTACAATTTCCTGTTTTCTGTGTCTTCGTCCGAGGACTCGCTGCTGTCTGTTTCAGGTTTCTTGTATATCTCGCTGGCTGCATTCTTGATCTTGTTTCGGTCTTCAGCCGCGTCTTTCCAGAAGTCGATTTCCTTGTCGAAGCACGCCATGTCCTGTTTTAGGTTGTTGATCCATGCGTAAATCGGTCGCCTACTTTCTAGGATTTGGCCTTGTACTGCGTTGCTGCATATAATAGGTGTGGTTTGCCGCGTCTGTGAACATGTGCGAACACGTCCTGTGATTCTTGATGCGTTTAGTTACAGTTTTTCCTTCTAAGATTTCGTGCATTTTCTTTTGTCTTGGTTTATTCATAGCGTGGTTGGTAGCGTGGACTCTCTCTGTCAGGATGGTTTAAGTCCAGCTTCACCGGTGAATCTTTTGGCGGGGATAAACTGCTTTCTTGATTCTTTTCTTCTTAGTTCTGATGAGTTTTCAGCAGCCGTGTTCAGGTCGCGATCGGCCCGATCCTCGTTGTTTATGTCCAGGCCCGTCGCAGTACAAGTTCGACCTGTAGCTCGCCGCAGCTCACCTCAGTTTGATGCGATTGTAAATAATATAGTTCCGAGTTAAAAGCGCACTATTCGGCATAAGTAATTTATAAGACCCCGACCAAAATCCCGACCCACGTTGCCCGAATTCCTCTTTTTTGTTGTTCATAGTTACATCGCCGAAACCCATAACCAACCACTTTCAAAACAAAATCCCGCGCACAAGATGACCTCTTCTATACCGTCCGGGTTCTATAGCGGGCAAGCGCCTTTTATGGCTTTCCGCGATAGTACAGTCTGTTGTCAACATTATCTAACCCACCCTAAAATCAAACGACTTTGGACCCTCTGCCGGTAACATTAAGGTTTATTTAATTTATATGAGCTTATCAGACAAGTGCTCGAGGACTCGATGAACAAAAATACAATAATAACACAGACACGCAAATTTGATCTTTAACGCGTAACGTTAAGGTAAACCCACCCAACATAGTCGGAGCCACTGGCATTATATATGTTTTTGTTAAGCTATTTTAATCATTATCTCGTTAACATTAAAGTTGAAAACCTTTTAAGTCACGCTACATAATTACAACCCAATCTTTAATTTCGCGTATTCCCAACAAGTTCTTGTGGCTTAGCGGTTTGACGCTGGATTGACGACGAACAGCATGTGGGTTCGAAAACACAGTGCACCTATACATCAGTTTCTTTTTTAATTTGTTTTCATTTCTACAATATTGCTTGCAATATTAAAGAACGACCAATGTGATTTTCGCCTAATAACTAATCTTGTAAACGGGTGGGTAATTTAAAAAACTTTAAGTTCACAGAATTTATATTTACCAAGAATGGTTGAATACGAAGTAAAACATATTTACTTCGTGAGGTAGATCATAAATTCATCTAAGTAACAAAAGTTACACTACGCCTAATAGCAGTGACTGCGCACACACATTTGTAAATCGTTTAACTCGTTAAGTATTTTTAAGCAATTTGTTGACTATACCAAACATAAAATAATATTTTTACATGAGCAGAATGTTGGAATTAGAGAGATTGGTCGCCGACTTAATATAGCAGTAAGTGTTTTTTTTATACCTATTTTATTTTATTGATTGTGATTAATGAACGCGTAGTTGGCTATTTTACCATTACACTCCTTACAAGTTACATACACGGTTCCAAAAATGTTTATTTTTGTTTTAGAGAAATACGGTCAGACTATGGCTAAGACGTTATGGAGACAATGGAAATATTCAGCGGATTCGTCCAGGAGCAAAAGCCATCAAGTATAGTCCCGAATTCGAACGCCACCGGGCTATTGTTTCAAGCCACGTTGAAAATCCATTTTTGCCCATTCGTGCAACCGCAATAAACCACAATATATCAGTGGAAACAGTGAGAAGGCATTTACACGCTGCTGGGATAAAGAATTATAAACCGGCACAGAAAATTGCATTGACACCTGCTCATCGTGCAGAAAGGGTCCGTTTTGCCCAGGAATATTTAAATTTTAATTGGGAAGAAAATGTTGTGATCTTCACTGATGAAAAATCATTTAAATCGGACAAAGATGGACGTAAAATCTTATGGCGGAGGAAAGGAGAACGTTACAACGAGAAGTGCTTGCTACCTTGTAGAACTAGCGGTAGAATAACCCTGGGCTACTGGGGCTGGATGTCGTCCATGGGACCTGGTGAATTGGTGGAAGTTGGTGGTAGGTTTAATAGCAGTTTGTATTTGGAGATTCTGCGTGACGTCATGCTGCCGACTGTGCGAATTGCCTATCCAACGTCACATATTTATTTCATGCACGATAACTGCTCCATCCACCGTGCAGGCATTGTGCGGGAATGGTTAGCTGCTCAAGAAGGTGTGACAGTTATTAATTGGCCATCTAAAAGTCCTGATTTGAACCCTATAGAAAATCTATGGGGTCAGATGGTTTTAAATTGGGACACAACGGAAGTGCGAAACAAACACAACTTGGCTGAGGTCGTGACATCGACTTGGGAGCACATGAGAGGCAAAGATTTGTGTTGGAATATGGTGCGCGGTATGCGTAGCCGCTTACAACAAGTTATAGCAGGGGACGGTGCGCCACTCCGCTACTAGTTCATCTAGTAGGTATATTTAAACACACCATGTAAGTAAATGCTCAATGGATTGATTGTTAAACCATTAAAATGTTGCAGATTATGTGGTGATGTTATTGTTATAAATAGATTTTTTCTATTTAAATAACATGTTTATTCACTACATATAGGCAGCTATAAATTTGTAAAGCATTTCACAGATGAATTCATTTTCTCGATAACAAACTTAGCATAAGCATGCCTTTTTTAATGTTTATATGGCATACTATTATAAAAATAACATGTTTATTCACTACATATAGGCAGCTATAAATTTGTAAAGCATTTCACAGATGAATTCATTTTCTCGAGAACAAACTTTTAAGCATAAGCATGCCTTTTTTAATGTTTATATGGCATACTAATATAAAAAGTATATTAATTTGGAAATATATGAGCATTTACTTACTTTATCTTACTTAAGTGTTTTAATGAAATAATAAACATTATAAACTTGCAATTTTTTAGTTTTATTTCTATACAAACTGCCCGTTTAAAAAGACCGTCCTCTAGAAATACCCTACGTCGTCTGTTAAAGAAATGTAAAAAAGTGTAATAAAATATCTAAATTTAGGCTAAACTTGGTTTCGAACGTAGACAACGATGAACATCGCACTACCTTAGTGACCACAAGACCAACTCAACTCTTATAAGCCGCATTGAAATTTGATCTCAGTTGTAATGCTAGACGCAATATTCTAAAAAAAATTAACCATATAGTATACTATCATAAAGTTTATTCTTGCACAGCACGAGCAGCCATCTTCTCCTCGTGCAAATTATTTTGTATTTTAAATAATCACTCCATAGTAGCATTTGAATACCAGCTTTATAATGAATACGAATATTTATTTTTCAACTACCCACTTATTACAAGTTATGTGAAAATATTACCATTTAAAAAAGTTTATGTTCAGTCTGTAGTTCTTTACAATAATACAAGAAATAGTTTTGGAATATAAATTCTATATTGAAAGCAAAACAATAACTTTGTCGAAGGATTTGATCTCGATACTTGTTTTTCTCAGTCTTATACACAGACTACGAGACCAGAATTACTTAAGCTCAATCATTAAAATAAGCTATAACACTTAACATATTATAACAAATAGTTATAAAATATAACCTAATGCAAACGTTTTAAAGATCAAATTTGCGTGTCTGTATTATTATTGTATTTGTTCATCAAATCCTCGAGCACTTGTCTGATAAGCTCATATAACTTGAATAAACCTTAATGTTACGTGCAGAGGGTCCAAATTCGTTTGATTTTAGGGTGGGTCAGATAATGTTGACAACAGACTGTACTATGGCGGGCGCGCATCTTAATAACAAAAGGACTACTCCCGCCTGCAGCGTTCGGCCACTATGTAATAGGTATGGGTCGTTACATGATTTTCGCGAAACGTAACGTAACTAGTGACTTGGATCGCGTCACCTGTTTTGAAAACTAGTGATTTTAGTAGTTTTTCAAATTCTATTCGGTGATTCAACATTTTGATTACCTATATCGAATTATTTACAGTTATTTGCGAAAAGAAAATATAAATGGTTACTTAAGTAATACGTTACATTACGTTACGTTAGCTTTAAGTTTTTTGAACGAATACCTTCTGTAGCTACAAGTAGTTACATAATACTAACACAAATAAACTTCCCTTCATACTTTATTCAGGCTAAAGAAACGACATGCGTTCGCAACGTACTTTTGTTTCGATTCTCGCGTTTCATTCGATCACTGCATTGTAATGTAACTAGTTACAAAAGTCACGTGTTTCGCTTTTCATTCGATCACTGCATTGTATTTTATTGTAACTAGTTCCAAAAATCACGTGTTTCGCTTTTCATTCGATCACTGCATTGTAATGTAACTAGTTACAAAAATCACGTGTTTGTGTGCGGACTCGAATTTAGTGATTTGGTTTCATGCCAGGTAACCAGTTATTGTTAACTAGTGACGTGAAATAACGCCCATACCTACTATGTAACGCTTACTACCCATGCTCATCAACTTTTTTCTTTCTTGTAAATGAAAATAGCGCACAGGGTTGACTAAACTTTAACAGCGTAAAAACTAGATGACCACCCGTCATATATTTGTTTTAAATTAGCTCGAGTATAAGCCCTTTTCAAGGATTGCACATAGCAATCAGCCTGCAGACAGCAGTTTGAGTTAATAAAAATCAAAGTAGGTACCTATGCCGTATTTTACACAATCTACAGTTTACCCTTTCACTGTCGGCACATTTGTTGAGATGCACCGTTGTGGCATTCTATAATATACCCAAATAGTGAGTATCTTAAAAGTTAAAATACCAATTGCTATGCGGCCTAAGGGTCGACGCGGTCGCCCACATCTGGCGAGCGTTAGGGGCTGGGCGAGATGTTGTTTCCAAAGCCGTTAGGTATGCGTGCCCGGGACAGTAAGAGCGTCACTAAACACTCACACAAAAAATGTATATATTAAAAAACTTTTTACAAAAAAAAAAACAACCGACTTCCAAAAAATAGTGAAAAATAACTTTAATTTCGGAAGTCGGTGTCTTTGCTTTTCAATTTTCGTTTTTTGCAACCGACTTCCGAAATTAAAGTTATTTTTCACTATTTTTTGGAAGTCGGTTGTTTTTTTTTTTGTAAAAAGTTTTTATTTTTCACTTTTTAGTTGTGGTAACTACCCCACACAAATTCGTATACCGTTGTCTGCTATGTGACGGAGTCAATTAACATGTCATCAACATCGCAAAGTGGGAAAACTACGTAATTATTGAAGCTAACTCAAAAACTACGCAAGCAAAATTAATAAAATTTATATGGGACCACCTCTGAAGCATGACCTACCAAACAAAAAAAGAATCATCAAAATCGATTCATAATTGGCGGAGTAATCGGGTAACATACACACAAAAAAAAAAACATACAGACGAATTGAGAACCTCCTCCTTTTTGAAGAAGTCGGTTAAAAAGGCACACGAACTCAATAACGATTTTGGAACACTATCGCCCACGTAAATGCGGTGTAAAGTTTTACATTCTTTAGCGAATTAAACCTGTAGTGACTTAAAATGACGGAATTATGGCGTATATCTTGCAGAGAGGAGCAAGTCACTGTATTATGGAAAAATCTCACCAGATTAGCCTGCACGAACACTTGGCGACCACCACCACCACCAAAACAAAACACCACCATCGCTTAAAAAACTCACTATCTTTAAATTTAAATAATCCATGAAACTACTGTAACGGCTAGGGCTTTGCAGGTAGGCTGCGCAGGCCGTTAACGGATAGATAGGTAGGTAGGTAGGGTAGAGAGAGGAATGAAACCAGCTGGGTAGTTTGATACATATATTCGTAGTAGATCCACAGCTAGGTCGCGGGTAAGGACACTGATCTTTCCGAGCACTCACACACTTAGGTAGGTAGAAGGGTACCGTCCTTGGTCATCCGTTGTAGTAGGAAGCGGCCTGCCAGCGCAGGCTCAGCTGGAACGGTAGGGGAAGCAGGATAGGGAAGCATAATACATCGCAGCGGCTTACAGGCAGAGATAGAGTGCAATCACAGCGTGGCAGAATGACAGGTGATTTTAGGTTATGTTGACAAGCCATGCTTAGAGAGCATAACCATTGCAGATGGCACAAGGAACACACAGTACAGTATATTAGTTATAATAATGATGAACTCACCCTAGACTCGGGCCACATGGTAAATCTAGGGGTTCTACAACGAACCGCTAGTATGGCTGGTTAAAGATGAAATGACTGAGTAGTCTGTCAAGTAGTGTTGGGCATGTAATTTAGTGTTGTGCTCAACCACTTAGTAACATAGTACTACTCGACTAAGTTCAGGTGTGAAGCCACAACGTTACAGTACCCCGGCTGCAGAGAGAGGATTTTACCTATATAAAATCCGCTAGAACTACCACTTCCCACTTGCTGTCTAATCTTTAGCACAAGTCTGAATCCAGTCCAATCAGAGCAGAGACTGGAACCATACTCTATAGCCATGAGTGAAGCTAGTTAGTCATAGTTCACTCAAGATTTCCAAACAGCAAGCAAAGAAATACACAAGATTAAGAGCAAGGGTATCTCAGTCGGTAGTGTTCTATTAGTAGCTGGTACCAGTGTATTTAGTAGTATTCCTACATGTGAGTAGACATGTGGTGTATTAGATAATTAGATCTTAACTGGCTTTAGGTAAATATAGGTAAGTGAGTTCAGTGTGTACTTGTAGGTATAGTTAGGCAAGTATGCACATGTAGTTAGAATGCGTTACTGTTAGTGTGTTAGTAGGGGTAGGTTAGGGGTAGTGTGTAGTGGGGGTAGGTTAGGTAAGTGGGGTGTGTGTGGTGGTTAAATTATTTAGTGTCAGGTTTGTAAGATGTGTATTGGTGCGGTCACCTCACTTGTAGGTGCCGTCTTTAAGATGTTCATTTGAACATGACATAAACAACACAACAGTTAAGGGTAGTTATAATAGTGACCTGCTCTGCAATAATAAATAGACATCCCTTGGGATCAGCAGCATCCGCTAGAATAGCGCCAGAGCATCATAATGCTATTTTAAAAGATAGCTTAATTTTTTTTTTATAGTTTTAGGTAACAGATAGGCAACACAAAAGCTAAGGGTAGTTATAGTAATGAACTGCTCTGCAATAAAAAATATTTATCCCTTGGGATCTGCAGCATTCCTTAAAATAGCGCCAGTGAGCAATAGTATAGTTTATGTCAGGTTATAGATGTAGTTTATTTTAGGTTACAGATATTAATAGTGTATTTTAAGTTTTATTTAGATGTAGTTTTAGTTTCAATATTATATTTAGTAGTCATTAGTATTCCCATAATAACTCAGATAATAGAATAGTTAAGCTAGCAACAGATCAGATTTCTGTAGGTAGTTACTGTTGTAGTCCAACTTAAGTCCCAATAGTATAATGCAAACACAGGACTAGAAAATTAGGGTCCAGCCCAGTGTACTTAGTATCCAGTATGTAGGATTTATTGAATACATAGTGTCACCCTAAACCACACAGGAATACCAACAATTACATAGATAGACAGTTTACATAAATAGATACATTTGGTTTAGGCTTATTTAGGGAGTAACCATCCGCTCCTGCAAGGGCTTATTTATAGAGTTGCACCGCTCTTTAGAGTATAGATATGTAATAAATAGGAAATTTGGTTTAGGCTTATTTAGGGAGTAACCGACCGCTCCTGCAAGGGCTTATTTATAGAGTTGCAACCGCTCTTTAGAGTATAGATATGTAATAGATAGGAAATTTGGTTTAGGCTTATTTAGGGAGTAACCGACCGCTCCTGCAAGGGCTTATTTATAGAGTTGTAACCGCTCTTTAGAATAGATAGTAAGTACATATGCATAGATTAGGTTGCTTAGGTTACCAATGGTTTAGGGCCAATTGATAAAGCAGAACCACTGATCAATGGGGTAGACCATCATGATCAGTTATAGAAGGTAGGTGATGAATGGGGTAGGGCCATCATCAATTATAACTATGGCTGTAGGGCCAATAGTCATGGTAGAAGTTTAAGATGAATGGGGTAGGGCCATCATCAATTATAACTATGGCTGTAGGGCCAATAGTCATGATAGAAGTTTAAGATGAATGGGGTAGGGCCATCATCAATTATAACTATGGCTGTAGGGCCAATAGTCATGATAGAAGTTTAAGATGAATGGGGTAGGGCCATCATCCTAAGTAGGTAACTGTTTGGATTTACCAAATAGTTGGAAGTTTAGATAATAGTATGATAATTGTTGGTTATATGTAGATAGTGGGTAGTTGTAGAGGGTGAGTGCAAGTAGTTTTAGTAGTTTGTGGGGTAGGTTGTGTAGTGTTTTGGTACTTAAATCTGATTTTTATGTAGTGGTTGTCAGCTGTTTATTATGTTGACATAGGTAGGTAGGTTGAGAATTTAATTTAGATTAGTTTAGATTTGGTAAATAATTGTTGTATAATGTTAAATTTTTAGGTATGACAACAATTCATTAAGTATTAGTTTGTAAGGTTAAATTGTTTGTTTAGATTATAATTATGTATAGGAAAAAGTAGTAAGTACTGCAATATTGTGTATTGTTTTCGTTTGTCAATGAAAGTAGTAGTTTTGCATTGTTAAAGTAGAAAACAATACAATTTTAGTTTAATTGTAACAGCAATTTAAGAATTATTTAGGTAGTTTTATTTTATTGCAGTAGTTGTAGGAAGGTAATTGGTGTAGGTATGAATTTGTGTTTAGATATTCCATGAAGTTTTTAGGTAAGTGTATTTTAGAGTGATAGCTGTCTTAGTGTTTTATTTCATTGGCCACAGTATTTATATTGTAGTTTTATTATTTGTGAGCCAGTAGATTAGTCATTTAGATTGTAATAAGTAATGTTCTATAGTTAGGTAATTTGAATGATAAGTGTAGGTAAGTTTGTAGGTTATGTTTAGTTTAATGTAAGTTTTTAGCAAAGTTAAAAGTTAGGTTAGGTCATTATATTAGTAATTAGAGTATGTTTATAGTAGATATTATCAGTTTTAGGTATGTAAAGGTATGACAGCTATCAGTACCTTGTGTAGTAGTCACAATTCAATTATTTAGAAAAAAATGCATTTCACCGCTGCCAGCACTGAGTAAGTTTTTAGATTTAGATGAGAAGTAGAATAATTACACATCAGGTGAGTTCCCATCATGTACACAGCCAGTATTGGATACACAAGTAGTTGTCACATTCAGTTAGTACAATACAAGTAGAACTTAAAAATATACCGCTACGATGATTAGCGAGGAATGTGTGCGAGGGCTCAGTTAGATCAGCGTTAGGTGTGGTAGGAAAAGAGTTGGGCGCCACTGTAACGGCTAGGGCTTTGCAGGTAGGCTGCGCAGGCCGTTAACGGATAGATAGGTAGGTAGGTAGGGTAGAGAGAGGAATGAAACCAGCTGGGTAGTTTGATACATATATTCGTAGTAGATCCACAGCTAGGTCGCGGGTAAGGACACTGATCTTTCCGAGCACTCACACACTTAGGTAGGTAGAAGGGTACCGTCCTTGGTCATCCGTTGTAGTAGGAAGCGGCCTGCCAGCGCAGGCTCAGCTGGAACGGTAGGGGAAGCAGGATAGGGAAGCATAATACATCGCAGCGGCTTACAGGCAGAGATAGAGTGCAATCACAGCGTGGCAGAATGACAGGTGATTTTAGGTTATGTTGACAAGCCATGCTTAGAGAGCATAACCATTGCAGATGGCACAAGGAACACACAGTACAGTATATTAGTTATAATAATGATGAACTCACCCTAGACTCGGGCCACATGGTAAATCTAGGGGTTCTACAACGAACCGCTAGTATGGCTGGTTAAAGATGAAATGACTGAGTAGTCTGTCAAGTAGTGTTGGGCATGTAATTTAGTGTTGTGCTCAACCACTTAGTAACATAGTACTACTCGACTAAGTTCAGGTGTGAAGCCACAACGTTACACTACATATTACACAACACACACCACCCGATAAAATACCGACTTTCTGACAAAGGATGAATAAATACATAATAATAAATTGCATTAATTATAATAACTGTGATGTATGTTCTAATTTTATTAGCTTCATTCATTCATTTATTTAATTAATGTAATTTTGCATACTAGTTTTATAGTTTTAAAAACACTATTAGTGATCGAAGAGAAACTGTTAAAAACCCGACTATCTGTAATATACTACTTACTATTCATGCAAATAAAAAAAAAGGTTTGAAAAATTCGTCTACAACGTAAATAACGCAATAAACGTGGCCGAAGCGTCAAAATTAAAAGCATAGATCTATCGATTGCCGTTGTATATGTTGTTGGGAACTTATGAGTATCGTGTTTGGAGACGTTGTGTAAATAAAATTCCTTTATCCAGGATAAAATCTATTCAGATGACACAGTGACGCTTCTTACATAAGTTATACAGAACACGAGTTATTGTCACGGCACCGGCAAAACGACTGGCCGCTAAACACTATGCGCGTGTCAGATGATGTACACCCCTTTGCAAAAAAAACGGACGGTTTTGATTTTTGTACATTATCGGTAATCATTTAGTTGTTAAGAGGTTTTAATAGCCAAACTATGTTACTGGCACTTAATAAAGAGTCTGCGTATGAAAAAAAGTTAATTCCATATTCGAAACTTTTGTTTAAAACAATAATAATCCCGTTTTCCGTTTGTGACTTTTACTAACATTTTGCAGGTTTGCGGTTAGAAGGTTATCCTGGCAACTAAAACTAACTTCTCGTTATTTTTAGTAGAATAATTTATGTTTGTCGCATAATCCAGGCTTATTGTGACTTAAAAGTGATATCTTTGTGTCGATTGTAATGGCAGAAAAAGCAATAAGATCTAGTAAAATTGTAGCGCTGCTGGAAGAGGGGTGTAGCCAAAAAACTATATTCTTATTGATTATAACAAACTACTAGTCATTTATGCTAATGACATAGTAAAAATATTAATATTATCCATACAAAAGCAAATGACTGTTAAGGTGCCCGTTTTTTTTGCAAAGGGGTGTATAATTAACACTATAAAATATGTATAGTTTATGATATTCTCCTAATTAGTAAGGTGTGAGTGTTAGAATGGTTACTAGTTATTTACTGTGTATGAAAGTATGTATCTATCCAAAAATCATAACTTTCGTTCCGAAACTAGTCTTTCAGGTCGCAATATTTTTATTGCGACTTAAAAGGCTTGACTTGACTATTAGCATAAATTATCTGTCAGTGAAATATTAATTCAGGGAGTGATAATTATAGTATTTTAAAACTCTTGTTTCACAAACTATTAATTTACAATGAGAATAGAATGAATGAAGTTTTAGGCGCGATAACGCGAAATGTAGCCCCCCCATTACAACACAGTGCTATCGCCTGACTCTTGTGTTTGTTTGCAGGTTGGTGCGCGAAGTGATGGCAGTCAACGTGAACATGCGCGTGGGCATCCACACTGGTCGCGTGCACTGCGTGGTGCTGGGCCTGCGCAAGTGGCAGTTCGACGTGTGGTCCAACGACGTCACGCTCGCCAACTACATGGAGAGCGGTGGCGTTGCTGGGTGAGCACGAAACTTAAACTCGAAGCATTTTTTCAAATAAACCATTTACAGGCGATGAAGCTAGTTACCCAATCCAAAGCGTAGTAGGTTCCTTTGGAGTAAAATGGGCAAGGAACTCCATGGAAACCCTTTTATATCAAAATATAGTTACATCCTCCATGTTGATATTATAGGTACATATATTGTACACACCAAGTAACGAGGTAACCTTCTCATCGAAGAGTTGAACTCGGTAGAGCTTGGTTGTTTCTCAATCATCATCCTCTTAAATTTATAGCGAGTACATTCACAGCTAACACTTTGTATCGCTTGCGCTTTATTCTTCTTCAACACGACCGTCACTTGCTCCTCAGCTATTCAATCGCAAGCACACTATAATATTTTTTAATAAACCGACGTGTTTCTGTAATGCACCTCCGCACGAGACTGCCTCGTTGGTCTCGTGGCCGGCACTGGGTTACATTCCCGGTTCGGGCTCAGGGAATGATAATTGTAACTGTTAATTAGGGTGTGATGTTATGTTTTTATGTATGAGTAGTGTTCCGGTACTATTAAGCACATGGTTCTTGACAGACGTGTGCACATTACGAAGGAGACCCTGCGCTGCCTGGGCGAGGACTACAAGGTGGAGCCTGGCTACGGTGGCCTGCGCAACGCCTACCTTAAGGACCACAACATCGAGACCTTCCTCATCGTGCCTGACGACACCAGCCGCGTGGTCAGTACACAATCACGCTCCATTTGATAACAGCGTTTGTGTGTACAGTTATAACACGAGCACTGCACTGAACAACCATTAAAGTTATTTTCTCCAGTCTTACTGTGATGATTATAATTTAATTTTCTTATGAACAAAGAATTTTAGAACCCATACTTTAATTAAAAAATGTATTAAGTATGTTTTTTTTTAATTTAATTCTTTATGTAGGTTTGTACAGGGTGGCGCAAAAGTAATGTCAAAATGTGAATTGGCTACCATTTTGTCGAAAATTTAAAAAATTGGGCCCTGTTTTCACGGACATATTATTTAAAGGTGTAAAATTGATGGCATTAAGTCGAAAAATTATATCGGTCAACTGACCACCTCCTGAGTTAATGAACATTCATGCTCGTTTTACGGCATTTTGAATTAAACTGGCTCCAATTTGATGATTTCTTTCATTCGTTCAATCAATCAGGTAGGTACATACTACAGGTCTAAAATAATTACATTGTTATCAGCTTGCTAAAGTGAATTAATGCACTCGTGTTGGCACCAATATAACCCAGGTGCATTAATAACTCACTTTGCGCTCGATGCAACAATCTACTATTGTCTAATGGAAGATATTTTTTCAAATAATTGTGTGTTTCTTTTCACAAACAACGCAGTTTCCAAAATATAAAATGCTGGAAGGATCAGTATTTTTAAAGACTTGAAATAAGGCCTACAGCTATCCGTTGTTTTTATATTACACATTGCTGTGAGACATCTTTTTGCATAATAATAAAAGCTCACGATCAGTCGACTGCTACAATTCCACGGTATGCTACCAGTAATGTATCTTTATTTACCTTTTTGGAACTGCAAGAGAACATAAGCAGATATACTCAGGCGTTTATACAGTTCCTCTATCATGGCTTTCCAAGTAAGCTTACTGTCGATGGTAATACCTAAAAACTTAGCATTATTAACTTGACCATAACTTGAAAATAAAAGTTTATGGTTATTATAAGTTACATCAATATTTGGATGTGGTTGCCGTTGATGAAAGTGCATCACCTTAGTTTAATTTAGATTAATTACGAGATTATTATTATTCATCCAATGGATGATATTGAGAACTTCTTACTGCGACATAATTAAAACAGCACTATGAAGTAACATTAAAATTAATGGTGGCCGCTGAAAAAAAAACGAGGAAGGCTTACTTGACCGTAGTCGCATAATATGATGTGTAACATCTTGCCTGGCAACCAACCTGTCGGAAAATGGGTGGGGACCATCTGACTGACAACTCTAGAACCGCGCGCGCTCATTGGTCAAATCAAAAGCGCACGCGCTTCCCCGCACACTTCCGTCCCTTTTCACGAAATCACTTCCAAAATTGCAGAAAAGTGAGAGGAAAGATATTACACATTAAAAATGGCGCCATTATTACTCAAACCCCTTTGAGTGGATCTGTCCAGTCAGTGCACGCATTTTTCAATTAACGTGCAACTTTTAATTTAAAAATGAGCTCTATGATTCGACGAAAAATACAAAAGAAAGAACATTTGGGTACGTAGGCCGCATATAGTACTTACTGAGAGAAAAAATTACAACGACCCCCAACTCCTCACATTCACAATAATTCAAATAAAATATAATACTTTACAAAGTAAATATTCATGTCATTATAGGTATATAAAGTAAAAAGGAATAAAGAAAAATAAAATTTGCAAAAATAAAATTAAAGAATCGTACTTACATCGCATTTGAATGGTGCTAAGTGCGTACATAATGAGTGCTCGTGACTTTACCGCCACTATTTGAGCTGATAAAATATTAGTGATTCAGTGAAATATCGTGAGTGTAACGTGGATGTGTTGTACGCAGGACAAGAAACCGCAGCACTCGTTCTCCCTGAACGGCAACGTGTCGAAGGAGATGCGCGTCATGGGCCACGGCTCGCAGCACGGGAAGCACTCCTCCAAGTAAGTATACTTCATCCCACCTGTCCACTAGTTCCACTACAATAGATAATCGTATAAAGATGAAAACGTATCAATTTTTAGGGTTCCATACCTGAAAAGGAAAAAACGGAACCCTTATAGGACCACTTCGTTGTCCGTCCGTCCGTCGATCTGTCTGCCCGTCGGTCTGTCTCCCCGTCTGTCAATATCCTTTTTTTCAGAAACGCGAAGAAGAATCAAGTTGAAATTAATACCAAATACGTAGGTCTACGGTCCGTTAGAGCTCTAAATAAAGCTTGTAAAAAAATCAAGCAAGGCAACGCAATAAAAAATTACGGCCATTTATGCGACATATTTGGATACTCATAAATAAATCAGACAAGAAGCAAGGCCTCACAGCACAAGTAAAGGAAAAAGTCCAAAAATCTTTATTTGATATCTACAATTGCAGTTGGCCGTGACGTAGGTATCTCAATTATAGAATATTTTTTCACATACAAAGGAACCTGGCCCTTCCGATAGAAGGCTCTACAAACAGCGGAAAATGTCCTCGTCAACTATTTACATGGTAACTTTCATTAGTGCACTGAGTCCTAGCAACATTAGTGCACTGAGTCTTAGCAACATTAATCACTACACAGCAAAATACATAATATAATATGACATTACAATGTCTGACCGCGTGATACAACGCACACGACAACCCAAGACAGAAATAATATTTTGGAAAATTGATGATCCTACCCGAAGGATTTTCAGCGGTAGAATGCTCTATTATCTAATTAGCATCGATGGTTCAGGGGTAGAATCACGAGAATAATAAACTGAGCAGAAGGAAAGCTTCCTAACAGCTGGTCGATTCTGTAAAAATCTGACGGTGAGATGGTTACAGAATACTTTAAAAATATAAACAGGGCAAGTGCGAGTTGGCAATGAGCCAGATCAACTTTATGGATTTCTTCCTTGTTTTACTATTTGACGAACGTAAGTTAAATAAAGTATCTAATAGAAAAGGTCAAACGGATTCTTGCTAAGACTGCTTATAAACACACTTTAGTACCTACAAACTTACTAAAATAAAAATACGAAACAAATAAGAGACGAATAATAATACGCCAATATAAGCGATAAACCTAAAGAATAATAATTATTTTCTTATTGGAATGGCCTTCTAGTTATTTTGGATAATAATTATTACCTAACTCGTTACTAAATAATTCTGTAATAAGCATTAAAAATTTGTAGGCATAGATACATTACCTGACAAGACCCTGTGGATATTAAAAAAATAAATCTCCTTGGTATTCCTACAATCAATATTGACTAATGGGATAAAAATTTGATGATTATTTTTGTATTAATACAAAGTGAAGAAATTTGTGTAGGCTTTTTTTTATTCAAAGTCAAAGTCAAATAATTTATTTCAAGTAGGCACATTAAAGGCACTTTTGAACGTCAGATACATAGAAATAGAAATATAACTGATTCTATTTGCCCCTTCCAAAAGGTAGTTTTCGTATGGAGAAGAATGGGCAAGAAATTGTACTCTTATATAATTACATGTGAAGACGATGCACCGAGAATACAATTACTGTAACGCAATAGGTAAAAAAGAATTATAAATGGAGCAATGACAAATAAATTAAATAGGTATGTGATAGATATATGGAAAATGGTTGATCTATTTTATCTTTGTTTCTATTCGTAAGTTCTCTTTTCATTTAGTATCAAATTATTTACCGTAAACTAATCTTGGACCTGACGAATAGCGCTATTCACGTCGTCAAGATTTTGATTTTGTGACTGTTGGTTTTTTTTTTAAATCAATGATGTGTCATCTGTAAATAACACCATCTTCGGTTGAATTAGTAGTAATTGGGGTAAAACATTAATGTAAACTTAAAAGAGGAATGGACCCAATATCGAACCTTGAGGAACGCCCATTGCCATTTCAGACCCCAATGAGTTTACGCCGTTTACTTGAACTTTAACTTTTTATCTTTCAGATATGATCTTAGTAAATCAAGAGCTGTATTCCTAATCCCATAGTGCTCTAGTTTCAGCAGAAGTGTATCATGGTCGACGCAATCGAGCGCCTTCGAGAGGTCGCAAAGGATTCCGATGGCATCTTGTGCTTCTTCCCAGGCGTTAAAAATATTCTTTATTAGGGTGACACCAGCGTCAGTGGTACAACGCCCTTTGGTAAAACCGTACTGTTGTTCATGAAAGATGGAATTTTTATTAAAGTGACGCAACATTTGACTGAGCATCAACTTTTCAAACACCTTACTGAAAACTGGCAGAATTGACACAGGCCTATAATTGTTGGGTTCCTTACTATCACCGGATTTGAACAAAGGAACTACTTTACTGTATTTCATGAGATCCGGAAAGACTCCTTGGACTACACTGGTGTTTAATATGAAAGCTAAATAGGGCGCAATGGCTTCGATGATAGATCTACAGACTTTTACAGACATTCCCCATAGATCTTCTGTTGATTTAATTTTAAGATCTTTAAATGCTTTTATAACTGCCTGGGGGTTTGTATGCTGTAACCTAAACTCCAAAGGGCATGCCTTTACATTATTTCTAAGTAGTGCAGCAGAAAGCGCGGGTCAAGAATTTAAAGCTTCAGTAGTTTTAACGGGAATATTACCAAAAAGTTTTCAAATTCTTGGGCTATTTGTACAACTGAGTTGATGGGGCCAGATTTTTGTACTCCTTTAGTTGATAGTTTTATAACTTTTATTTTTATCGTAAATACATAATACACACCACATTCTACGAAACAAACTGTGAGATAGAAAAAATTAAAGTAATAAAAACTAAAACCCAACTACAAATAAAAAGGTATAAACAAGACAACGCAGACAGACAAATTAAAAATCCAGAGTCACACGTGCTAGGGCATAAGTCGAACAGATTACGTGTGACTCCAGATTTTTCAGTGTCGATAAAAAGTAGCCTATGTCCTTCCACAGGATACCATCTATCTCCTTGCCAAATCTTGTCGAAATCCGTTCAGTGGTTTAGTCGTGAAAAGGTAACATACAGACTGACAGACAGACTTACTTTCGAATTTATAATATTAGTATGGATTGATTTATTTACAACTAGCAGCGCCCCGCGGTTTCACTCGCGTAAGTCTCGATCCCGTGGGAATATCGGGATAAAAAGTATCCTATGTGTTAATCCCGGTTATAAACTATCTGTTCATTTAGCCGTTTTTGCGTGATTCAGTAACAAACATCCAAACACACAATCTTTCACATTTATAATATTATTAGTAGGATTTTCTAATTTACCATCCTGGAGCAACCTGTACTTAAAGAACTGTAGCGAAGACTTCATTTGCCGGGGTCACGGATCATATGTAGGGGAATAGAAGGAAAGCCGCGCAATGACTTAGAAATTATGCCGACAAAGGATCTTACCGATAGAACGTAAGGCAGCTGGTAGGTAGCTTCATGAGTGAATCTTTTACATAGAGTGATCTCAATTTTGGTTATGTTTTTATTATTTAGCTTGTTTGAAAATTTAAAATTTTCTATTTACGAATTATTTTATTTTATTGTTTACTGACCACTAAGCCCTACCCGTGTGTTAAATTAATGTCGCCATTGTAGCGGCACGTATAGTAAGTATGTAAGTGTATAGTAAGTAAGATTTGAATTAACAAGTGCGTGTCGAACCACGCAAAGTGAAAGGTTCCGTAGTTTCTCCGTCAATTTCGCCTTAAGGCCGTCATTGAGAGTGGACGCGTGTCGCGTGTGCCCATAAATATTTGCAAATATTTATTCTTCTAAATTCTTATTGGCCAAAGTATAGAAGTTAAATTCTCGTTTACTCCTACGGTTATTAAACGGTTAGACTCCACCCCTCGAAAGGGATAGCCTGTGTTTGCAGTGTTACCTCGACAACAAGTGCCGTGTGATTGGTGTTGGTCGAGCGGGATTCGAACTAGCGGCTCCTTCGCGGCAGTCGCCGCTAACGCCATTCAACCACACGAACGTAAGCGCAGCAGGCGAATTTACTAACCACTACGAGCTACGAGCGGCGCGCTACGTGGCCTTGAGACGTAGCGAGCGCTACGACTGCTACGAGAAACTGACGTCATCGTACCTGCCACTTCGACCAGTGCTACGAGTCGGCTACGATACTCCATCGACTACGCCGCGCGCCGTGCTTACGCGCCGCCGCGCCGCCGCGCCACACAGTGTTTGAGGCGTCGGTCTTGGACTGCTGTTTGCCGCCACCGTATAAAATACACTGAATATTGAACTCCACTCTGAATCTCGGATAAGTACCTACTCTATTTTATTATCGTTGTTGATTGTGCTCTAACATGGCAGGTGTTCAACGCACCCCACCTAAAACGCCAAAAACACAAATAAACAATATGAGTCAGAGTCAAACCCAATCTGAACCCGATATCAACACGGCAATAATGATGAGCGACTACGTAAATATAAATCGTAATAAGCGGCCTCGACAAGATAATAATTCGCCTGAAGGCAGGTCAGTTTTAATTTCTGGTGATCAACAAGACAACAGCATAGCTAAAACGCTAACGGAACAGACTGCCCTAATGTCTAAACTGCTATCTGAGGTAGCCCAAATAAAAACACAAAATACCCAGATTCAAGCCACCAACACGGAAATTCGTAAGTCAAATGAAGAGATCGAAAAATCGATGTCTTTCATGAATCTAAATTTCGAAGATCTGAGAAAAGAAGTTGAGGACTTAAGAAAAGAAAGACTAGAACAGCAACAATATATAGAAAGCCTGGAACAAAAAATAACAGATCTCTAACACAAATCCCGTTCTTCTGGTGTTGAACTGAGAAATGTACCACAAGAAAACACGGAAACCCATACTAGTCTCATAAAAACAGTATGTAGTTTAGGCAAAGCTGTGGGAGTGCAATTTCCCGAATCCGAGCTGCGAGACATCTATCGTCTGCCAGGGAAGTCTGCCACTTCTGACACCCCACGCCCAATAATTGCAGAATTTACCAGAGTGCAGACAAAACAGACACTTCTGTCTGCAGTGCGGTCGTTTAACAAGGATAAGGGAAGAGATGAAAAACTTAACACCAGCCTGATTGGATTACCAGGGAAACACTAACCGGTGTATGTTGCTGAACAACTTCCAGCCAGTACCAAGAAGTTATTTTATCAATCCCGTGAGTTCGCCAAAAAATATAAATACACATACTGCTGGATATCAAATGGTAACATTTTCCTGCGGAAGAATGAGGGTGATAAACAGATTTTAATCAGCATCGAAAAACACCTACAAGATCTTGAAAACATAAATGTGTGACTATGCCTTGAACTCACTGTAAATCGTTTTTATTTTAATTTATTTTACTTTAATTTATTTAGATTAGTTAGATCACTTTTTATTGATATTGTCATCTTCTTATATTATTCCCAAAACAACCAGTCACTAACTAACACATCCATACTCTCACAAACACTACACAGTTCAGTAAACCCTAATTACAAACATATTCACATGACTTACACATACATAAAAATACTCCACAATATCATAAAATACACATATGTGCGATGTACTTGCCATTCTAACTTTACGTACAAAATAATACTTGCTTATACAACTGGCTCACACTCTGACATTTATTTCCTAATTAAAAATGACTAATTTGATTAATATTAATAACGACCTTGATAAATTTACCGTAGGCAACTCCTTTATATGTAACCCAGAAGACTGTTTAAAATATGTCAATGTTTCTGGTAGCGATATTAAATTACTGCATTTAAATATTCGTAGTATAAATAAAAATTTCGATCAACTTCTGGTACTATTGCGACTAACTAAAATTAACTTTGACATCATAGTTCTGACCGAATGTTGGCTGAGTAAAACTAACAATCTACCTATATTGGAAGGTTTTCAGTCTCACTCAACTGAAATAAATCTCAACCAAAATGATGGAGTTATAATCTATACTAAACTGGGACTGC
Source organism: Lithophane semibrunnea (assembly GCA_947363905.1). Classification (NCBI taxonomy): domain Eukaryota; kingdom Metazoa; phylum Arthropoda; class Insecta; order Lepidoptera; family Noctuidae; genus Lithophane; species Lithophane semibrunnea. Next base: position 631,533 of record OX376186.1, on the reverse strand, counting down.
AAACTAATGTATGGGAACCCACCTTCAAGGGCGGAACTTGCCTCATGTGCCAAATAGAAAACAAGCTAGCAGTTGTGGCAATCTACCGCTCTCCATCATATAAATCCAACGATGACTTTGATAACTTCAAGACTAGCTTATCTAATGTCCTCGACACCATATCCGCCTGTCCTAATATAGTATTAGTGGGCGATTTGAACATGGATTTAATCAAACGTAACGAGGACAACAAATGTCTTGACTATCTCATCTTAAATGCTTCTCAAGGGTTATTGCCCACTCACGAATTCCCTACTCGCTTTGATAAAAGTCTAGACCACATTCTTCTAAAGTCCAAACTATTGTCGACCACACTGGTTTTAGAGTCCCATATTACTGACCACAAGCCGATTCTCCTCGACATCACAGACGCAAACCCTGCGCGGAGAACATGGTATCTTTCCACCCGCTTCAACCATGAAGCAATCAAGCTGGAACTGGAAAATACCGATTTTTCAAGTATATACACTGAGGAGAATGCTAATATTTCTATGAACAAATTTATAGACATCGTAACAATGGTCATATCCAAACACACAATTCAAGCTAAAATCCCTAGACACAAAAGAACTCTAAAACCCTGGATAACTACTGGTCTCCTAAAATGCATTAGGCACCGGGATAAGTTACACATGCAGTCCAAGAAAGCACCAGACAACCTTATACTTAAAATTACTTATAATCGTTACCGGAACTTTTGCAACGACCTACTCCGAAAATTAAAAAGATCATATGAAAGGAGTCAGCTTGAGAAAGCAAGTAATAAACCAAAGTTTTTTATGGAAAGCAATAAAGGAAATAACCAATACCACGAAAATGTGTGCAAGCCCCGTTGAGCTACTAAAAATGCGCAATGATCCTAAGTCTTCAGTAAATGAGGTCTGTAATTTTTTCAGTAATGTAGGAAAAAAGTTGGCTGACAACATTATATCACAACACAACACCCCACAACTTCAGACTAACGATCAGTCTCATCTTGATAGTACAAACCCCTCCCTTGTAAACTCTCTTGGGCTCTTGGAAGTAGATGAGGCTGAAACAGAGTCGCTTATACTACAGTTACGCAATGATTGTGCTATTGGATGGGACGGTATATCGCCTCTTTTATTGAAGAACTGTCGCTACGTACTGACACCGCCACTTACCTTCATATACAACCGCTGTCTACAATCGGGCGTGTTCCCGGATGCTCTTAAAAAGGCGATGGTCCATCCTATATACAAGGGGGGGAACAGAAGCTGTGTCAATAATTATAGGCCTATATCTGTTTTGCCGACACTCTCCAAGATCCTTGAGAGGATCTTAAACAATCGACTCAGGGCCTTTTTAGACAAAAACAACATTATAGCAAACAACCAGTATGGCTTCCGAGCTGGTGTTTCAACGGAGGATGCTGTACTGGGATTGACACAAGAGGTGGCTAAAAATCTGGACAAGAAGACAAAATGTCTAGGTATATTTCTGGACCTTTCTAAGGCATTTGACACGGTTTCTGTTCCCATCCTTATCTCAAAATTAGAGCACTTAGGTGTACGTGGTATGCCACTTGAAATATTTAAAAATTATCTCAAGAACCGCTCCCAGAGAGTTAAAATTGACACCCACCTCAGTGAGGAGGAGGTTGTTACTTTCGGCGTCCCTCAAGGCAGCATACTGGGACCCACATTATTTCTTATTTACATTAACGACCTTTGCAAAATGAACCTCCCAAATACTAAGATATATACTTACGCTGATGACACCGCGATCTTAGTTCATGGACCTACTTGGGATGCTATCAAATCTTCAGCAGAGTCTGCAGTGGCGGAAATAATGAAATGGCTCAATATTAACCTTCTTACCTTAAACATAAGCAAATCCTGCTATATTCCATTTGCAATTAGGCGAAAGACCGCACCGCAGTCATGCAGTTTTTCAATTACTGCCCATTCTTGCTACAACCGATCAGCACCTTGCCGTTGTCCAGCACTAACTAGAAGTGACAGCGTAAAGTACCTAGGAGTCCACATAGATGATGAACTTACATGGAAAAACCAAATTGGCGCTGTCACAACTAGAACCTTGCGTCTTATACACATGTTTAAATCCCTCCGCAACTCTGCAATATATTGAAAATGGTGTACTATGCACTTTGCCAATCGGTCATAGGATACTGCATTTCTGTATGGGGTGCTGCATCGAAGGGTGGTCTCCTTAGGGCGGAGAGAGCACAAAGAGCCGTACTAAAAGTAATGACTAGGAAGCCCCAAAGATACCCAACAACTCAACTGTACGCAGACTGTAAGGTTCTTACAGTGCGTCAGCTCTTTGTGCTTCAATCCGTTCTTAGGAAACATAGCAGCATTCCCCCCTCAAACCCTAAAAAGCGCACAAACCTCCCCTCAGGCACCCAACATAGGACCACGTTCGCGAAGCATCAGTTTTATGTAATTAGCGCTTATATTTACAAAAAGATTACTAAAAAACTGAATATCTTAGACCTCAACAAACACAACCTAAAATTGAAAGTGACAGAATGGCTACTTACACTGGACTATGCTGAAACGGAGACTTTACTTACCTACATCACCTAATAAGCACACACTCATCTCCTTGCTTGCAAAAACACTCTTATCCTCGGATCCATACACTCTCGCACATACCACTCTCTTACACACAATCACCATATCACCTACGTATACACACTCACACACAAACATAAACACACCTATAATCACATTCACTCACCCTCACCCTCGCACTTACCTATGCATGCATAATTTAAAAATTACAGTAACTTATATTTTTCCTTTTCATAAATTATAACTTTATTCCCTACTTAAGTTAAATCGACACAGTCCACTCACACATTTCAATTGGAAACCCATTGCGAAGCACTGTCTCTTAAGATACAGGATACCCCTAGTTTAAGAGACAGAGTTTAATCTATTGTGTACAGATTTTTGCAGCGTCCAAATTTTTTATGTTAATGTACTCTACAGTATTGTCAAAATTGTAAACTAAATGTATCTGTATTTTCGGGAAATAAAGATATTTATTATTATTATTATTATTATTAGTTGGCATGAATTTATCCCAAGCACAAACTTAACATTGTAGATGAAAAGCTGTGTTAGTTTTCCTTTTAATTTCGTTATATAAACTACTGCCGTGATTTTTTTCGCATAGGTATCCAAAACCAACTATTTTTCTGGCAGGGGGAACACTTGACTCTAAAAAGTATTGGCAGTTTAAAGCTTAATTTTTCGCAAACGGATGCCTGAAAAATGGTTTCCACAAACTCAACGACAGCCCACAGGATTTTTTGGGTCATAGTTTTATTTTACCACTTGTTGGCGTGAATTATATTTGTGTATACCCATAACATATTTCAGCCCTCTAGTCCTATGAGTCTCTGAGATAAGCCTCGGACAGACAGACAGACAGACGGACATGGCGAAACTATAAGGGTTCCTTGTTGACTACGGAACTTTAAAAACTGGATGAACGTAGTTATCTCGCAGCCGGAACTTGTAGAACTAGGAGTCGAGGAAAAGAAAAGTCAGAAAGAATGCTAAGCGAAAAAGCTAGTTATTACAAATTTGTAGTTACTCCTGTCAACCTCGTTCCGGACACACTCCACTAAAATATCAGCGATATTCTCTACCTTCATCACACACAGCACTGTTATGAGAATCACTCTCTCTCATTAAAAACGCAAAGTTATTCATCGGAATAAGTCCTGAATGTAGTCTAAACATAGTCTTTGTCAACCTCTAGTGAATGTTTGGTACCAAGCCTTCTTACCCTCCTATAGTTCTATCCTTACCCACAGGATCGGAGTAGACGCCGGCAACGACAACAAGAAGCCGGAGGATGAAGTCAACGAGTACCTGATGAAGGCTATCGACGCGCGCTCTACGGACCGGCTGCGCGCCGAGCACTGCCGCCCCTGTACCCTCACCTTCCGCGACACTAAACTGGAGCAGAAGGTACGTAGCAGAGAACAGACTCACTCATCGACGCGTTCTCCACAAATCATCCTATATAGGGTACAACGTGCCGCTACAATGGCGACATTAATTTAACACACGTGTAGGGCTAGTGCCCAGTAAACATAAAAAATATAATAAAATAAAATAATTCGTAAATTAAACATTTATATTTTCAAACAAACAAACTAAATAATCAAAATCCAGTGTCTGTGGTTCTTGCCACCGACTTCTGAATTTAAGTAATTTTTCAGTTTTTAGTGTTTTTTTGGAAGGCGGTTGTTTTTTTTTTTTGTAAAAAGTTTTTATTTTTCGCAGTTTAGTGGATCAGTTTGTAGTTAACTAAGTTACAATACCTACCCTAATGACAACTGCTCATCGCCTTTTACAAAATATCGCTTTTCCCGATGCAGCAACGTTAATCGTTGAGGAGTTCTCCTGGTACTTTACCATCAGCTCCACTTCACCCTATGCAATATGACGAGCATAAATTGCTTGGCAACTATATTAAAGTAATCGAATCGCAACCATTAAATACTTATTATCGAGTAGCTCCGGTCGAATAAAACAAATCAGGTTTATTGGATTCCCATAACGTTTCTGAAATAATTCATATACCGGTCGTCTTAGTATGATATGCTGAATTCTGGCTTTAATGTTGGCTGTAAACTGTACATGTGCTTAGGCTTACAATTAACAAAATTTAGTTTAATTTAGTAAATGTGGTGTTTACCTTTAAGTAATTGTTACACTGTGCAAAGTTTTTAAAGACATGTTTTTTATTTATTTGTCAAGTTGTTAGTGTAAACAATTGTTGGTGAACCAAATAAATAAATAAATAAAACCATCAATCTGCGGAGGGTTGTCCCTTACACTGTGTATAATAGATAGATTAATTTATAGATTAGAAAGCATCTTTCATTATTATGTGAGTGGGTAGTAGTAGAGTGGGTAGCAGAGGGGGAGCACACTCCGTGGTTGAGAGTGGGTAGTAGAAGAGTATAGGAGAGGGGGAGGACACTCCGTGGTTGAGAGTGGGTAGTAGAAGAGTATAGGAGAGGGGGAGCACACTCCGTGGTTGAGAGTGGGTAGTAGAAGAGTATAGGAGAGGGGGAGCATACTCCGTGGTTGAGAGTGGGTAGTAGAAGAGTATAGGAGAGGGGAGCACACTCCGTGGTTGAGAGTGGGTAGTAGAAGAGTATAGGAGAGGGGGAGCACACTCCGTGGTTGAGAGTGGGTAGTAGAAGAGTATAGGAGAGGGGAGCACACTCCGTGGTTGAGAGTGGGTAGTAGAAGAGTATAGGAGAGGGGGAGCACACTCCGTGGTTGAGAGTGGGTAGTAGAAGAGTATAGGAGAGGGGGAGCACACTCCGTGGTTGAGAGTGGGTAGTAGAAGAGTATAGGAGAGGGGGAGCACACTCCGTGGTTGAGAGTGGGTAGTAGTAGAGTGGGTAGGAGAGGGGGAGCACACTCCGTGGTTGAAAGTGGGTAGTAGAAGAGTATAGGAGAGGGGGAGCACACTCCGTGGTTGAGAGTTGGTAGTAGAAGAGTATAGGAGAGGGGGAGCACACTCCGTGGTTGAGAGTGGGTAGTAGAAGAGTATAGGAGAGGGGAGCACACTCCGTGGTTGAGAGTGGGTAGTAGAAGAGTACAGGAGAGGGGGAGAGGGGGAGCACACTCCGTGGTAACCTCTCCTCAGTCGCGCTCATTTTGGCGCTGCGCGCGTTTTTGTCTGGGCCCCTTCTGGGTCGTCTGTAACCCGATACCCGAATGGGACGACTTGAGATTATAACTACGACACGTTTTAAGTTTTGTATCGGAGATGTTTACATAACATATGTCGTTGGAATCTGAATCAGATAAGCTAGCATCATACAACTATATGAAAACAATTAGAACATGTAAAACATTGTTAATTTTAATGTAAACTGAAGCGAAGGGCGTTTTTACAAGCTTTATATTTTTCAATATACCGTCAAATAAAAATATATATGTAGCCGAGCCTTAACGTTTGTGTGTGGACTAGCAATTACGCGCAGCAACGGGAGACGACACCCCCACTCGCACCCGCGCCCTCGCACCCCCGCCAACCGACAGTGGACGAAGGAACGCGAGAGCGTACGCCACGCTCGCGAAACGCTCGTTATAGTTTTAGGAAATGATTATTTTACCTGTTTGTGCCAACTTAATATACTTCAATATATCTCTTTTCACTGTAAACGAACGTTCTAAATCATTTAAGACCCAACATAAACATCCCTGAGAAGAAATCTCCCACAAGTGTCGCCCAACTCGTGGCCGTTATCAGTGAAATTACGACAAAAAATAACATAACAGTGACAATAAGTGCTAAATCCTATCGTGCCAACACGTACACGTACTGTGAACCCCATTCCGATAGTGCATTTTCTGTAAATTACCTCCAAACAGTGCAAAAAAACATCGACAAAACTTCGGGCGAGTCCACTCTTCCCGCTAAAAAGTGTAACCGACGCGCGGACGCGACGCGCACGCGGACGAGTCTAGGTACCTACCGCGCTGGTTTTGGCGTGAGCCCGATAATAATATGATTTTATTATAGTAAAATCAACATATCGTGCAACGAACCACCCGTGTTGTTCGAGCGAAAAACAGCAGAGTTAGTACCCTGTTACTATGCCGCCGAAACTAATAAAAAAACGTACTACCGGAAGAGATGGTGGGTCGGAATCCGACACGGACGTCGAGTAGAATAGGACGGTGGTTGCATCACCATCGCCATCACCGAACATAGCCATGTCTGAGGATATGCTTCAGGCTCTTGTGTGCAGCATTACGAGGAACCAAGCGGAAGCAAATCGTATTCTCATCGAAAGCATACTGGCGAACAAGGATGAACCGTGCACAGCGTCACCACGGATACCCGACACGCGTGATACCGCGCGGCGGTCGGGCAACTTCGCGAAGTGTACGGCGCGTTATGACGGGTCATCGAAGAACGCGGAAGAGCTCGAGGCATTTATCGACGCTATCGAAGTATACCGCGACTGCACCAACATCAGCGACGAGCACGCGCTGCGGGGGCTGCCTATGCTGCTAGTCGGCGAGGCCGCCGTGTGGTGGCAGGGCGTAAAGTCGACGATAACGTCATGGCCCGACGCGTTGCAACGTCTTCGAGGGATGTACGGAGTGCCGCGACCCGGTTATAAAATATTTCGAGACATTTTCGGTACCGAACAAAATAGTGAACGGGCCGACGTATTTATAAGTAAAGTGCGCGCTTTAATATCAAAGTTACCGTATAATGTGCCGGAAGTGATGATGCTTGATATGGTTTATGGATTGTTAGATCGTAGAATAAGAAAACGAGTGTCTCGCGACGCGGTGAACGAGCTGGAACAGCTGATAGCGAAGGCCAGGTTAGTCGAGGAGTCGTTGGCGGAGGTAAGTACTTCCACTCATTTTAATGTCAAGGGGTCGTCTAACAATAATAGTGACAATGTAAACAATAACCCTTCCATCGCCGCGCAGGAAAGTTCGAGCACAAACGTTAACCCTTCGAATGCCGTAGGTGACTCGCGTAAGTCGAGTAACAATCAAAGTGTTGCTAGGCCGTCTGACTCGCAGGGGCCAAACGTGAAAAATAATAATAATAGTGATGGGCAAAGGCGTGTTAGACCGAAGTGTACTTATTGCAAGATTTTTGGCCATACGGTAGACGAGTGCCGTAATAAGGATAAGAAGGACGGCAAGACCCTCCTATTTCTAAGTCGAGCAAAAGTACCGAGTTACGTTGTTACGGATGTGGTCAGCTGGGAGTGGTGCGTTCAAAATGCAGTAACTGCAAAGGCGCGTCGACTTCAAGTAAGTCGGATTTTTGTAGCGTTCAAGTAGCTAATAGTGATGATCCGCGACCGCTGGTGGAAATTCAGGTCGTGAAACGCAAGGGGGTAGCTATCTTAGATACGGGGGCCACACATTCCATCGCGGGCCCCATGCTATATGACTTACTTCTTAGAGCTGGCGTTGTTTTTAGGAAAACGTTACGTACTATAGGGCTTGCCGACGGATCACAACAAGAAGGTACTATACTTGAGTGTGATACCGACGTTATATTGGAAAACCATGTTATACCTACCACGTTTATAGTTTTACCGGACGCGCAAACTCGGACATTGCTAGGTAGAGACTTTATTATGAAAGCAAGTATCCTGTTGGACTTACCACAGAGAAGCTGGTGTTTTAATGACGAACCGGAAAACTGGCATCCGTTTATCACCAGCTTTGATTTACCTACTGGCAGCCAGATGGAGCTGATGAAAGTAGAAGCATCACACCTTGTGTTGAGGGATGATGAAGGCACCAAGTTAACAGCTGATCAGAGGGGCCAACTGAACGCGTTTCTGTTGAAGAGGTCCGACCGCTTCGCAAAGGGTGGGCCACCAACGGAATACGCCACGCACCGGTTGAAGATCGAACCTCATCAGGAACCCATCGCCTCACCGCCTTACCGAATGTCTCCTGGTAAGAGAGCGATGCTGGAACAAGAGTTGCAGAAGTTACTGGACACTGACGTGATCGAAGAATGCGAATCTCCTTGGGCCGCCAACGTGGTCCTCGTGACGAAGAAGGATGGAGGGGTTCGGCTGTGTGTAGACTACAGGGAGCTGAATGCTGTAACTGAGCCTGATCGCTACCCACTTCCACGAATCGAAGACGTTCTCCACGCAGCTAAGAACACCAGTTTTATGACAACCTGTGACCTTCGATCAGGTTACTTTCAAATTGGTGTAGAACCGGCCGACCGTGACAAGACTGCGTTTGTGAGCCCGCTCGGCTGTTTTAGGTTTAAAAGGATGCCAATGGGTTTGAGGAATTCTGGAGCGACTTTCCAGAGGCTTATGGATCGATTCAGGTCCGGCAAGGAACTGGCCGACGTTTGCATGCTAACTTATCTAGATGACGTCATTGTCCTGTCGGAGTCGTTCCCCAAGCACCTGGAAGACTTGAGCGCTGTTTTCGACCGGCTTGAGATGTACAACCTGCGAGTGAACCGCGAAAAGAGTTACTTTGCTCGCGAGTCAGTCAAGTTTCTGGGCCACGTGATCGTACCAGGTGGGGTGAAGGCAGACCCCGATAAGACAGCAGCTATCGCAAATATGTCTCCTCCTGAGAACGCGAAGCACGTGAAGACGTTTTTGCAAACGTCAAGTTGGTTCCGGCGCTTTATTCCTAATTACGCCGACGTTGCCAAACCTCTGCGGGTCTTCTCAAAAAGGATAGCAAATGGACCTGGACCTCGAAGCAGCAAGACGCCTTCGACTGCATTAAAGAAAAGTTGATCACCGCTCCGATACTGCGCCAAGCTGACGAATCAATGCCGTTTACATTGAGGACCGACAGCAGCGGTTATTGTCTCGGAGCAGTACTAATGCAGGGGGAGGGCCCCGAGGAAAGACCAGTAGAATACGCTAGCCGTTTGTTAAATAGTGCGGAGAGAAACTATAACACAACGGAAAGAGAAGCGCTAGCAGTTGTATGGGCTGTTACTAAGTTCCGCGCATACATCGAAGGATCAGAGGTTGTGATAAAAAGCGACCACCAACCTCTGCGATGGTTGATGACTGTGAAGTCACCAAGTGGCCGCTTAGCGAGGTGGGCCCTTACTCTCCAGGAGTACAATCTCCGTATAGAATATACACCTGCCAGGTCGAACGTCATGGCTGATACTCTTTCACGACCACCATGCGCAGAAGAAACGGATTGTGATATCCGCTACGCCGAGGTTGATTTCCCCTCAAGAAGCCCTAAGGATGTGCGTGAGAATCAACTCATAGACCCTGACGTACGAAAGATCGTCGAGGACCTCGAATCAACTGACGACCCGTTTAGGGGGAGGAGCTGGTCGGACCGAGGCTTTGTTATGTCGGACGGTATTTTGTACAGGTATGGACCTGACGAGTGTGAGTAAGAGACAGGATGTCTCGTTGTACCGGAGCACGAGCGAGATAAAGCCATGGCAGAATATCACGACGCACCGACGGCTGGACATTGCGGAGTAGAGCGCACTCTAGATCGAGTGAAGTCGAAGTATTACTGGCCTGGTATGAGGCAATACATCGTTGGATACCTGAAGAAATGTGTAGAATGTCAGCGGTACAAAGCCGATAATAGGAAACCAGCTGGACTACTGCAGACTCCCGCAACTAATCGCCGCTTTGAAGTCGTCGCCGTGGACCTTTTCGGCCCATTGCCGGAGACCGCCGATAAGAACAAGTGGATCCTTATCATAGAGGACACCTGCTCTCGATGGGTAGAGTTATTTGCTCTACAAGATGCTACTAGCTTAAACTGTTCCAAGATCATGATCACAGGGATTTTCCTGAGATATGGAGTACCTAGACGGATCTTGAGTGATAATGGTGTGCAGTTCATAAGCGAAATAATGCAGCAGGCTTGCCATTCGTTTGGCATTACTCAGTCGCTGACGCCCGTATATCATCCACAAGCGAACCCTGTGGTAAGGAAGAACCGTGATCTAAAGCCCCAACTCGCTATTCTCGTAGGGAAAGATCACAACACCTGGGACGCTCACTTACCCGCGATACGTTTCGCGATGAACTCTGCAGTGACCAGCAGCACCGGATCTTCACCGGCTTACCTGACGTTTGGACGAGAGATGCGTGCGCCGGCCGACGTCATCGCCGACATGCGCACCATTGTAGAAAGTGACAACGCCTTGACGAACCTTACTCCTTACCTTAAGAGAATGTCAACCGTGCTATTTGAAGCTAGGGAAGTACACGAAAAGGTTCAAGCGAGTCAGAAACGTTATGCCGACGAGGGCCGTAGCCCTGCACCTGATTACTCAATCGGTGATCTGGTCCTTTTGAAGACCTAAGGGAGTAACGACACGACCCGCGGACAGACGCCGAAGTTCATACCGCGACGGGACGGACCTTACCGTATCAAGGAACCCGCGAGCTCCACTACTTATGTGTTGGAGAAGGTAAGTAGCGGTGAAACGTTAGGGAGGTACCATGTTTCCCAGTTGACCCCATTCGTAGGCGATGTACCGCCAGCCCCGGTCAACGAAAAGCGTAGGCGCGGTAGACCTAAGCGTTATCTTGTCTGACTCAGACGCGTGGGCGCATGTCTGGGTCAGAGGGGGAGGATGTAGCCGAGCCTTAACGTTTGTGTGTGGACTAGCCCTTACGCGCAGCAACGGGAGACGACACCCCCACTCGCACCCGCGCCCTCGCACCCCCGCCAACCGACAGTGGACGAAGGAACGCGAGAGCGTACGCCACGCTCGCGAAACGCTCGTTATAGTTTTAGGAAACGATTGTTTTACCTGTTTGTGCCAACTTAATATACTTCAATATATCTCTTTTTACCCGACTACGGCGAAGAAAAAAGGAGGGTTATGATTTTGACCGGTATGTATGTATGTATGTATGTATGTATGTTCATCTGTTCACTCCTATCTTCCAAACCACTTATCACAATTTGACAAATGAGGTATCGTTAGAAGCGTCGTGATTGTCCGCTGGTTATAGGCTATGTGAAGTCACATAAAATTAAAAATGGCGCCCTCTAGAGGACATAAAGTGAGGAACTTAAAAAAAAATATGGTTTAATCGTACCTTGTTGGGTATCAAATGAAAGGGCTTAATGAGCACATTTCAAAAATATATATTATAACCCCAAAAGAATTTTAAAAAAAACAAGTAATAAAAACTAAAACCCAACTACGACTTAAAAGGTATAAACAAGACACCACAGACATACAAATTAAAAATCCGGAGTCACACGTAATCTGTTCGATTTATGCCCTAACACGTGTGACTCCGGATTTTTAATTTGTATGTCTGTGGTGTCTTGTTTATACCTTTTAAGTCGTAGTTGGGTTTTAGTTTTTATTACTTGATTTTTTTCACTGTAAACGAACGTTCTAAATCATTTAAGACCCAACATAAACATCCCTGAGAAGAAATCTCCCACACATAGGAAAAAAATTCAAATTCAAAATGTTTTCACCTATTTTACATAACGATACACTATTTAATACTAATAAATAAAAAAAAACACAATATTAACAAAATTTTGTTTTGTATTGTATAATCTACAGGGTGTTAGAGTAAACACCGTTATCCTTGCAACCAGTGGCTTGGTTTCATTTATAGAACGTAAAATCAATGGATAATTACAACTTTTTTTTAATTTTTTTTAGATCTAAATTTTACAACAAGAGACGCAAGTTCGTTGCCCTATGCGCTAGGGCAACGAACTTGCGTCTCAACACGGGCAGGGGGTACGGAATGTGATCTGACCGGCAGCGAGCGCGATCCCTCCCTTATTCAGTCAGCTGTTTCGCTAGCAAGCATGGTGTCAGATAGAAACTTTTTAAAATCTTTTAATGAAAATAACGTTTTTTTTTTGTTGTGTTCGGTCATTTATTTTTATATTTAAGTTACCCATGGTTTGAATGACAAGAGTGTTTACCCTTACATCCTGTATAGCTGAAGAGTTTGTTTGTTTGTTTGTTTGAACGCGCTAATCTCAGGAACTACTGGTTGGAATTGAAAAATTCTTTTTGTGTTGAATAGTTCATTTATCAAGGAAGGCTATAGGATATATAACGCATAAATGAAATATGTTGCAAAAACGGGAAAATATATTCCTTTTTGAGAGCTTCCGTTGCGTGCGCTGCGTAAACGGTTTATGTTTCGTAAATATAATGTATGATGGAATTGTTCCTCTTTAAAAGTTATAAAAAAACGTTTGCAACAGCATGTGTCTATCTTTTAAGATTGACTCACTAAAACCTTTTTTATGGTAATCAAATTTGTTCGAAATTAATGCATTATTTGCGAAGGAGTTTTATCAAAATTATATTAATTCATAGTCAAATAAATAGTTTTAACATCAAGGGTATTTATGTAGCAGTAAAATACTTTTTAATTCATTCGAATCGGACATTTAATTTCGAAGTTATCATGAGTATGAAAATGCAATACGCGAACCGTTCGACGCCGGCGCCGCCCCGCCGCGCCGCGACGTTCCCTACTCTAGAGAAGAGAGGAGACGATGGGCACACGGGTAGATAATGACCTGGAATAGGACATAAGATAAGTTTTATCCCTATATTATTGTGTTGAGGTGTGGAGGCATACTACCACGCTGTCACTAATGAGGTGTGGAGTCATACTACCACGCTGTCACCTAATGAGGTGTGGAGTCATACTACCACGCTGCCACTTATGCGCGCACACTCACGTAGCCCGCGTTGTTCGCAGTACACTGCCGAGCGTGACCGCATGATGAAGGTGTACTTCATTTGCACGCTGGCCATCTACCTCGCCGGCGTCGCAATTCAGACCATAGCCTACAACCTGTAAGTACGGTACACCACACAACTTACAACGCCTGCTTAGTCATTTCAAGCTTCAAGAAAACAACACTTTATTTATGGATAGGATATAAATATTTTCAGTGTCCGTAATCTACTGATATCTTTTTGAAAAGGGAATCTTGTCAGTTTTGTACTTACCTACTTGAAATAATTTAAAGTTGTAAAACGTTTAGGCTTATAAAAGACGGCAGCTCTGCTCGTCGAGTGCAGTGTTCTGAACCAGTGAACCGTTTCCTTCCAGACGATCACACGCATTATGTTTTAAAGTCTGTCAAACAAGTCGGTTTAGGTACTGAAACTGAAGGAGAACTTTAAAGTAATATATTGTTGACCAGATAATATTGTTGAATCATTAATTATTATAGCTTTTGTGTGCTGTGTTCAGGTCGTTGCTGGGAATCGTGAGCATTATCGCTGCCGGGCTCATCATCACGTCGTGCACCTACCTGGTGGTCTGCCTGGACTTCGTGGTGAGTGTTAACATGACGCATTACTAATGAGCACAGAGTGCACATGACATAACACGCCCGTGTGTGTGCAGCACGCCGGCGAGCGCGTGCGTCGCGTGTCGCAGCGCGTGCACAACAACCGCACGCTGTCGCAGACACTGTCCTTCATCGTCGTCACCGCCTTCATCATGCAGATCCAGCTGGTTATGGTCAGTGCCATCATCATGCCTTTTAATATAATCACAAATTGCGGATAGCTAACCCTTAGAGCTGATTCACATTAGGTCGGACTGACAGTTTTACCGGAACGACAAAAGTGTCGGATGTATAGTATGTATTTTAATAGCGCTGTTCACATTAGGTGGACCCCATAAAACTGTCGGTGACGACACTTTTACCGTATGTAGTTGGGTTGAATATAAATTGGTACAGTTACTGCTTTGTATGGCACCGTTCACATTTGCCGGGCCAACCTTGTAATGAGCCAGCTCTAACACTCAAGTTTGGTTATAACTGCGGCCAATTTAGGTAAAAGACAGTAACCAAATTAGTAAGAGCACTGGTGCGTTTTATTTTTTGGCAGCAGTCAAATATGAAAAAAACGGTGCAGAATAATTATTACGAATGAATTACTGTATGGGCTATACAGGATGTAAGGGTAAACACTCTTGTCATTCAAACCATAGGTAGTTGACTTAAATATAAAAATAAATGACCGAACACAACAAAAAAAAATGTAATTTTCATTAAAAGATTTTTAAAAGTTTCTATCTGACACCGTGCTCGCTAGCGAAACAGCTAACTGACTAAGGGAGGGATCGCGCTCGCTGCCGGTCAGGTCACATCCCGTACCCCATTCCCGTGTTGAGACGCAAGTTCGTTGCCCTAGCGCATAGGGCAACGAACTTGCGTCTCTAATGGTAAAATTTAGATCTAAAAAAAATTAAAAAAATGTTGTAATTTTCCATTGATTTTACGTTCTTTAAATGAAACCAAACCACTGGTTGCAAGGATAACGGTGTTTACCCTAACACCCTGTACATATATATCAAAAACTCAGTCCGGACTGAATTATATCAGTTTAAAGGTTATCAAATATTTTCATGTATTTTATAATAATTCTTTTTACAAAGCATATTTTACACCTTCCCAAGCGACATTCACTATTTAGACACTACTTAGGTATATCTTCAAATTTTTATAATATTTATTATGTCGGATCCGGTCATTAGTACGGACACGAAACGAATCGCAAGCGCGCCACTGGCGACATCACGTGATCTACCCTCACTAAAAGCGCGCTTGTACTGAGTCCACGGCGAGGAGGACATTCAGCGTCTGATAGCATCGGAGTTATGACGTCGTGGAACTGCACTCGATTTGTTGTGCTCAGTTATTGTGATTAATTGTAATTTGTGGCTATAGTGTTAATTTGTGATTTTGAAAACGCCGTGTACCGCACCTGCCCACATGATGTCTGATTCTAATGGAATAAATCAAACTCAAACTCAAAGCATTTATTTCAATTAAACCATTTACAGGCACTTTTGAATTGTCAAAGAATCGGTCAGTTAGTCAAAAAGTTGAAGCTAGTTGCCCATTCCAAATCGTAGATCTCTATGGAGAAGAACGGGCAAGAAACTCCAAGGACACTCTTTTAAAAATGGATATAGATATTACAAAATCCTGGGTACAGTATTCTTGGTACTTCTATATGTGAGAACAATGTCAAATGAAAAATAATCAAAAACAATTCAAAATATAAGATTAGAAATAAGCCCTGGCAGATGAGAGATGACCAGTCTCAACTGACAGCGCCCGTTCACGAACATGACACGTGGATCAGCACCATCCAGCTCAACCATTTTGTAGGGAACCGAATGATCCAACACACGCGCCACCATCAGCGAGACATTTAAGTGAGTATGACATACTCTCATCTGCCATGCTCTTTCAAGTCAATATAAAACATGATACCATATTAAACGGCTCCATGGTACTCACATTTACAAAATTGAAAAAATGCTTCTAATTTATACAAAACTATAATTTGCAATGTACGACTACCAAACGGAACTTCGACAAACGCTACTACGACATGATTTTACTTCGACATTACGGAACTCCGACACATCTTTACTTCGACAATACTTTACTTCGACATGCCTTTAGTCCGACACTACTCTACTCCGACAAGACGTTGCTTCGACATGACTTAACTACGAAATGATGTGACTTCGACGCCATCCTACTTCGACAATAATGCTAGTTCGACATGATTCAATTTCGACATACTCTACTCCGACATGCTGTACTTCGACAATATCTTAAATCGACGTGATGCGTCTCAGGACACGATGCTAATTCAAAATTATTCTGCGTTGAGAAACAACTGACCTTGTGTAATTTTTTTATAGGTAATAATATAGTTTTAATTTTCAGGGCGTTCAAACAAACAAACTCTTCAGCTTTATTATTAGTATTTATTAGTACGTAATAACACTTTGGTGGCTCCATTTCTGCACTATGTTGAAGTAAAATCTTCTTTGATTTATATTTTTCTTAATATGGATCTGTCAAAGTTGCACAGCATTTCGATTAGAACATGCTAGCTAGACAAAATTATTTATTGGGGTATTTTGCTTTGTACGGCTTTTTTATGTTGTTTTAATGCGGTTTCAGCACAAAACACCCAAATAAAAGAAAGCAGGGCCACGCGTACCAAATAAAACAACAAATGACAATAAATATTTCGTATTTGAGACAGGTAGAAAAACAGTCCTAAAATTATCAACAACAGTCATAAGTCATAAAATATAGTCCTCCAGACCGTATATCGGCCGCGGCGGCCAATCACAACAGAGACTAGCCTTCGGCGCGGGAGATATTATAGTGCACAAGTGTATGCGCAGACACAGGTGCACTCTCTCTTCCCCCCTCATTCTCATAGTCCGATGGGACGGCAAACCGACACGACCGGAGAGAGATCAGGCGTAGGACCAACGGCTTAACGTGCTTTCCGAGGCACGGGGGTGTCACACCGCCAACTTCCAAACTCCGGGCTGCTACTACGAAATTCCTAATGGAAAAATCCAATAACACTTTACCCCACCCGGGAATCGAACCCAGGCCCCACGCTCTGCAGCCGCGCTTGCAACCACGAGACCAACAGGGCAGTTAGTCATAAAATACTCAACTACTAATAACCTAGCTACTAATTACACAAAGGCACATAATGGGACATCATTACTACTCATTAACAATTTTTTTACATAACATGCAGATCATAAAACTAACTTAGTATTCAAAAAATCAATATGATTCAACTAATTACAAAGTTAGTAGGATACACAGCTTAGAAAGGATATTGACCAATTTGGACCAAATGCTGCCCAGCCATGGGAGTGCTTCTAAATGGTTCCTTGCATCAATTTATACGAAAAAAAAATTAAAAAAAAAAATCGGTCACAGGGTTAAAAAGTTATTGCCTTTATATGGAGCCGGCAGGTACCGATAGGAACTCCTCAACCATACAAGACAGCACTGTCGGGTTTGGACTCGTTGAATATGCACTGACGTTGAATATGCATAAAAATGGAATAAGAATGTGTTGTTTAACATAATTACTGTCATTATTTAATAAAATGCGCCTTTGGTTGGTTGGTGTTCATCAATAAAAAATACTCAACAAAATATAGTTTTTCTCAAAACTCCTCGGATAGATTTTATTAAGCTTTGGTGTACAGACTAGTACAAGCCTAAGGATCATAATGCACTATGTGTTCATTCTGGGCAGCACTTGGCCCAGCTCCCATAAATAGATGGTCAGTAAAAATATTTAACATGTAAATGATATGCATACAAATGAAATAATAATGTGTTGTTTAACATAATTACTGTCATTATTTTTAATAAAATGCGCCATCGGTTGGTTGGTATCCATCAATAAAAAATACTCAACAAAAATTCGTTTTTCTCAAAACTCTGCGGATAGATTTTATTGAGCTTTGGTTTACCGACTAGTATAATCCCAAGGTACGTAACGCACTATGTGTCCATTCTGGGCAGCATTTGACCCAACGGCCTTAAATGGATGTTCAGTAAATATTGTTTAAAATGAAAATGATATACATAAAAATGAAATAAGAATGTGTTGTTTAACATAAATACTGCCATTATTTTTAATAAAATGCACCATCGGTTGGTTGATATTGATCAATAAAAAATACTAAACAAAAATAGTTTTTCTCAAAACTCTGCGGATAGATTTTATTGAGTTTTGGTGTACAGACTAGTACAAGCCCAAGTATCATAATGTACTATGTATCCATTCTGGGCAGCACTTGGCCCAGCTCCCATAAATAGATGGTCAGTAAAAATATTTAACATGTAAATGATGTGCAAACAAATAAAATAATAATGTGTTGTTTAACATAATTACTGTCATTATTTTTAATAAAATGCGCTATCGGTTGGTTGGTATCCATCAATAAAAAATACTCAACAAAAATTCGTTTATCTCAAAATTCTGCGGATAGATTTTATTGAGCTTTGGTTTACTCACTAGTATAATCTCAAGGTACGTAACGCACTATGTGTCCATTCTGGGCAGCACTTGGCCCAGCTCCCATATATGGATGGTCAGTAAAAAATACTTAACATGTAAATGATATGCATACAAATGAAATAATAATGTGTTTTTTAACATAATTACTGTCATTATTTAATCAAATGCGCCACCGGTTGGTTGGTATTCATCAATAAAAAATGCTCAACAAAAATTCGTTTTTCTCGAAACTCCTCGGATAGATTTTATTGAGCTTTGGTGTACAGACTAGTATAAGCCCAAGGAACATAATGCACTATGTGTCTATTCTGGGCAGCACTTGGTTCAACTCCCATATATGGATGGTCAATGTCCTTTATTCTACATCACTCAATTCTTCTTCTGAAGAATCTTCTACATTAAAATCTGGCATAGGTACTAATATTTTGTCAAAAATTACTAAGACTTACACTAGAACTTATATATATTAACAGTAGGGGGTATTATTAATTCTAAAACCTCAGAAGGAAGTTTACTTGTCGGTTTTTTGTGAACTTCTCTATCCTTATCAGTAGTTGAAAACGCAAAATAATTCTTGGAATTGAGACAATGGTCCAGCTAGTATGTTCTAATCGAAACGCTGTGCGTTGATCGGTATGTTTATTGACTGACAAAGAACGTAGAAGAATCAACGAAAAAGAATAACATTAGTTAAGTTTTAATTTATTCCAAATCATCCTTCTGCTCCCTTATCCCAATATTTATAAATCAATAATTATTTAATTTTATAAATAATTATTAGACGAAAAAAAATATGCCAAAATCATTATGCCAAAGAATATAAGGAAAAAAAAACATGCAAAAAGAGGGGCTCCCGTCTGAGACGCATCACGTCGATTTAAGATATTGTCGAAGTACAGCATGTCGGAGTAGAGTATGTCGAAATTGAATCATGTCGATCTAGCATTATTGTCGAAGTAGGATGGCGTCGAAGTCACATCATTTCGTAGTTAAGTCATGTCGAAGCAACGTCTTGTCGGAGTAGAGTAGTGTCGGACTAAAGGCATGTCGAAGTAAAGTATTGTCGAAGTAAAGATGTGTCGGAGTTCCGTAATGTCGAAGTAAAATCATGTCGTAGTAGCGTTTGTCGAAGTTCCGTTTGGTAGTCGCAATGTACATGAAAGATTAAAATAATAGAAAAAATAAACTTAAGTTTGTAAAGTCAGAAAAATAAAAGGGGGAAGCAACTCTTCCAAATATTAAAAATTTTAACTAGTGAGCCCTAGTGCCTGTGGAGCAGGACCAGCATTAAGCCAAGCATTTTTATCTACGATATAATCATCCAACTTCTAATATGCCTGTCTACATAGTGTGCGTTTAATGCATGTTTTAAATTTCTTCTCATTTAGTTGAAGAATAATGAGTGGTATTTTATTATAACATTTTACACAGTACCCCATAAAAGAAGTATGTACTTTAGACAATCTGAAACGTGGTTGATCTAATTTGTTCCTATTTCTAGTGTTAAAGTTATGCCTGTCACTTATCTTACTAAAAAGATGTAGATTTTTCCGAACATACATAATGTTTTCATATATGTACTGACAAGGAACCGTCATGATGTTAATTTTTTTAAACAGTTCCCTTAGAGATTCGCGTTTGTGGAGGTTGTATATGGCTCGGCTACAGCCCTCTTTTGCAAAATAAAGATAGAATCAATATCTGCAGCCCGTCCCCACAGCAAAATACCGTAAGACATGATGCTATGAAAGTAACTAAAATAGACCAGTCTCGCGGTATCCACGTCTGTTAGTTGGCGGATTTTCCAAACAGCGTAAGCGGCTGAACTTAGTCGCCCTGCAAGTGATGTTATGTGAGGACCCCACTGTAGTTTTGAATCAAGCGTGATCCCCAGGAAAACTGTCTTTTCGACGAATTCTAGTATCTCCTCGTTCAGTACAACATAACATTCACTACTTCTTACATTCGGTAACGTAAATCTTATGCATTTAGTTTTCTTCTCATTTAATACCAAATTATTTATAGTAAACCAATTATGGACCTTGAACATAGCGTTATTTACGTCGTCAAGTTCCCGTGCATGTCTATTTACTTTAAAAATCAGTGATGTGTCATCGGCAAATAACACCATTTCTGTGGTCGATTTTTCAGTAGTTGAGGTAAATCATTTATATATACTAAGAAGAGGAATGGACCCAATATCGAGCCCTGTGGTACACCCATTCTAACTTTTAAACCCAATGAGTTCACACCGTTTATTTGAACTTGCTGCATTCTATCATTCAAATATGATTTTACTAAGCTAAGCGCAAGTTTACCCAGTCCGTAATGCTCAAGTTTCAAGAGCAGCTTTTCGTGATTCACGCAATCAAAAGCCTTAGATAGGTCGCAAAAGATGCCTATTGCATCTTGTGCCTCTTCCCATGCCTTAAAGATGTGTTTCAACAAGGTGACACCGGCGTCAGTTGTGCAACGTCCTTTGGTGAAACCATACTGTTGATCGTGTAGAATGTTATTACGATTAAAATGATTGAGCATTTGATTTAACATTACTTTTTCAAACACCTTGCTGAAAACCGGCAAAACTGATACGGGTCTATAATTATTAGTGTCTTTGCTGTCCCCGGATTTGAAAAGTGGAATAACTTTACTGTACTTAATTAAATCTGGGAATACCCCTTGATCCACACACAAATTAAATATTAAAGCTAAGTAGGGTGCAATTGTCTCAATAATGGATTGACAAACTTTAGTAGACATGCCCACAGATCTTCGGTAATTTTGATCTTGAGTTGCTTAAAAGCTTTTACAACGACCACAGGGTTTATATGTTTAAATTTAAATTCCACAGGACAGGCTGAAACATTCGCTCTTAATAAATCAATAGCAAGTGAGGGCGAGGAATTTAAAGTTTGCGTAGTTTTAATTGGAATATTGGTAAAAAAAGTTGCAAATTCCTGAGCAACATCGATGTTAGCGCTAATGAGACCGCGGGAAGTGTCCAGTGTGTAATCAGTATTATGCCTTTTGCTCTTATTAGTTTCATTGTTAATAATTTTCCAAACTGTCTTTATTTTATTGTCTGCTGATTTAACCTTGTTGCTAATGAAAGAAGCTTTAGCTACTTTGCACACTATTTTAAAAGTTTTAGAGTAAGTAGCAACATATTTATTAAAAGTTTCCGTGTTAATATAAGGCTTAAGGCCATACAGTTCAAATAATCTTTCCCTACTTTTCCTGATGCCTTTAGTTGCCCAGTCACTGAATAAAAACTTAGGGCAAATAGTTTTCGTTTTTTTCTTAAAAGAGTTATTAAACTCTGTTTGCACTAATGAAAAGAATTCTTCATACAAAATATTACCATTGTTTATATTTAGGCCCTGAGTACTTAACTTACTAATTAAAGTGCTATTAAACCTATTTAAATTACCCGATGTTATCGGTCTAGTTTGTATCTGCACTTTTTGAAGTGGTGTGTTGGACTCTAAATTAACGGTTTGACCGCTGTGATCAGAAGGGAGATAATTTACAATGGCTTTATCTAAATAGTTGCAGCTACAAAAAACATTATCAATACATGTAGCAGTAGTCGTAGTAATTCGCGTTGGTTCCAAAAACACATTTGACAGATTGAATGATTTGAAGAGACTTAATAATCTACTGCTATTTGAATTATTTTCCAAAATATTAATATTAAAGTCACCACAAATGATTACTGATTTATTACCCGTTGCAAGTTTTGCCAAAACATCTTCCATTACTGACTCAAATATAGAGTAGTTTTGACGATCTCCGACTTATATAGGTATATATTGTATATAAATATACTAGCTGCGCCCCGTGGTTTCCCCCGCATAAGTCTCGATCCCGTGAGATTATTGGGATAAAAATAACCTATATTCCACCCATGTGCCAAATTTCATCAAAATCCGTTCAGCCGCTTTTGCGTGTTTGAGTAACAAACATCCAAACACACAAACACAAAATTTCACATTTATAGTTAATAGGATTGACATGGATGAATATTAAGTACTAGCTGTGCCCCGCGGTTTCACCCACGTAGGTCTGCATCCCATGGGAATATAGCGATAAAACGTATCCTAATTCCTATTCAAGGTCATGGTCTACCCGTGTGCCAAATTTCATCCTCTCTAGAGTAGCGATCGTCGCGGCGGCGTCGGACGATTCGCGTTGCGATTCGCGTATTTTTATACTCGTAATAACTTCGAAAATAAATGTCCGAAACTGAATTTATGAATGTATTTTACTGCTACATAAATACCCTTGATGATAAAACTATTTATTTGGATAAGAATTAATACTGCGGTGCGAATGTAACCAACTGTTTCTACCGGCGATCTAATTAAAGGAGAATGGGCCCCTGCTTATGGGGGAAAGAACTTTTCAAGGGGAACCTTTTCTACAAACACGACTTTTGCCAATTGTTACTTAGTTCGGAGTGAATTACCTAAAAGGGTGTGAATACCTGGGAATCGAAGTTAAGGAATTTTCTTGGCCTACTAGCCATAAGATATACATCAATGGCTTTAGCTTTTTGAGGGGAACTTTTGCTATTAACATCACTATTGGCAATTGTTAGTCAGTTCGGAGTTAATGGCATAAATAGGTGACTACTTCAGTACCGAAGTTAAGGAATTCTCTTGGCCCAATAGCCATACGATATACACCAATGGAAAGAGCTTTCCATGGAGAACCTTTGCTACTAACACGACTTTTGCTAATTGTCAGTCAGTTTGGAGCTAATGACCTAAAAGTGTTACTACTGGGGCACCGAAGTTAAGGAATTTTCTTCACCCAATAGCCATATGATATACACCAATGAAAAGAGCTTTTCGAAAGAAACCCTTGCTTGTAACATAACTGTTGCCAATTGTTAGTCAGTTCGGAGTTAATGACCTAAATAGGTAATAACTTGAGCACCGAAGTTAAGGAATTCTTGGCGTCCAAGAGCCATAAAATATATATCACTGAAAAGAGCTTTTTAGGGATAATCTTTGCTACAAAAACGACTTTTGCCTATTATTTGTCAGTTCAGAGTAAATGACCTAAATAAGTGATGAATTTCAATCATGCTTAATTACTCACATTTAGAGCTCTATAGTTCCTTTCGAACTAACAATCGAGAAAAACGTGATATCACGAAATATTTCCTTTGAAGAGATCTTTCCATTGGCATATATCTTAACTCTATTGGGGGATGCGGCAGGCTTAGCGAAGGCTTAACGATCTGTCCGGCCAATCGACTCTTAAAAACACTGTTCCCAAAACGGCATCTAGGAGGCCATCGTTTTCAAATGTCTGTTTAAAGGTTTGCAAGATCATATTTGCAAGGCTCAAAGTTAATAAAAGTTATTTCATTGTCTAAATACCTGACTTTCACTAATGCTTAATTACTCACATTTAGAGCTCTGTAGCTCCTTTCGTACTAACAATCGAGAGAAGCGTCCTATCACAAAATATTAGCCTTAAAGAGATCTTTTCATTGGCATATATCTTAACTCTATTGGGGGATGCGGCAGGCTTAACGAAGGTTTAACGATCTGTCCGGCCGATCGACTCTTAAAAACATTGTTCCTAAAATGGCATCTATGGGAGACCAATGTTTTAAAATGTTCGCTTATAGGCTTCAAAGATGATGTTTGCAGGGCACTGAATCATTAAAAGTTATTTAATTGACGAAATAGCAGAATTCCAATAATATTTAATCACTCACTTTTAAAGCTCTGTAGCTCCTTTCGTACTAACGGTCGAGAGATTCATAATAAGAAATATTCTTCTTGATGAGATCTTTCCATTGGTATATATCTAAACGCTATTGGGCTCCAGGGCAGAAACGCCCAATCTCCTTTTAGAACACAAAAGCTGCTTTTGTGACAGTTAGTTATATTCCCTCTCGAACTTTTTTGTAGGTAATAATGAGTACTTTAATCATGTAGTACATAATGTCTATGAATCATCAAAAGTTTTCTCAGCGCACACCAAATAATGAATTTTATCGGCAAAATTTTGCTACTTTGAGTTATGTTATTGCAATTTTCTTAAGGATCTCTAACTTTTTTTAAATGAAATAAAGCCTTTATTATTTCCTGATAATTTAACATTCTATTGGTCAAAAAAATTGTTAAAATCGGTACAGTTGTTTCGGAGCCTATTCGGTACAAACAAACAAAAAAACAGCTTTTTTTTTTAAAGTTCACAATAATATTATCGTGAACTTTTTGTTATAAAAATAACAGACTTATTACTTTGGCATACAATGTATACCCAATATACATTATGTAAGGGTAAACACCGTTGTCACTCAAATAGTAGTCTAGAAATAGTTGACTTAAGTAAATATAAAAATACATGACCCAGTAAAAACAACAAATAAAACCTTATTTTCATTAAAAGATTTTTAAATTTAATATCCGACACAGTCCGCAAGCTCATGGATACTCGCTCGAGAGATACGTAGTATGTAATTACTGTGTTCTACCTACACAACACATTAATAAATACACAAAAGGTACCTTAGGTGTTGTAACGAGCCTGCCAGGGTTGCGGGTTAGTCCGAAAGGGATACCGGGACCTTGGCAACAGGCAACTGAAGGAACACGGGTGGGTTTTAGTCAGTAAAAGTCTGACACGCCCTTCCGCTCCGCCCAGAGCGGGAGAAGTCATTGGATGATTTCCCAACCTCAAAAAAAAAAAAAAAAGGTGTTGTGACGAGTCTACATGTAAAGAACAATGTCAGGTATCGGCCTACACAACTTTTAAAATTAAATTCACACGGACACAAAGTTTTTACCTACAACAATTTAAATATTTATTTCCAACTTATTAGAAAAAATTTAGTTCTTTTCGAGAACTTTTCGAAAAGAAAATCATTTTAATAAGTATTGATTTCGTTCATCATGTTCCAGGTTTTTCATTTTCTAAATAAAAAAGTTTCAGGTTACCTATTCTGCCACTGTAATCGATTATTCTAAATAATTAAAGCGAAAACTCTTTACTTTTTATTTACCTACTTTTTCTTTAAAAAATAAAAGTTGTTTTTTTTTTCATTGATTTTACGTTCCAAACCAATGAAACCAAACCACTGACTGGATTCAAGGATAACGCTGTTTACCCTAACACCTAGTATATATTTTTAAAAATTATATTTACATTTTTTTACGTTTTAAATTACTCTTTTTATTTTAATTACTTTACGTTATAATACTGTTCGTATTTTCCGCGAGTGTCCCAAATAAAATATTTTTCTTTCATTAATTTGGACATCATCATCGCTAGGTCCATCATCAGCCTCATCGGCCTGGACGTCGTGTCTCACAATTATACTGTCTAAAATAAGTGCTGGGGGACTAAGATTAGGTTGATGTCCTCCTCATTCTAAGTAAAGAAAGAAGAAAGAAAATACGTTTATTTGCGGCAAAAATGACGCTAAGAAAGGACATTTTACGAACAATACAATTAAAACAACAACTCTAATTTCAACATGAATGATGTAACCAATTTCTTGTATCATGTTTTTTATTTAACTGGGAATGTACTATTGTACCGTACATTTTGGTTCTCCGGGATTCCAAACCAGTGCCGAGAGGGTAAGAGTGTCCGTGGAGTTTCTTGCCCGTTCTTCTCCATAGTTACCTACCTACTACCCTTTAGAATAGGCAACTAGCTTCATATTTCTGACTGACCGATCCCTTGATGAATTCAAAAGTACTTGGTTTATTTCAAATAAATGCTTTGAGTTTGAGTTAGGGATTTTATTTACAGGCTAGCTGTGCCCCGCGGTTTCACCCGCGTAGGTCTCGATCTCGTGGGAATATAGGGATAAAACGTATCCTATGTCCTATTCCAGGTCATGGTCTACCCGTGTGCCCATCCTCTCCTCTCTAGGGTAGGGAACGTCGCGGTGGGCGGCGCGACACTGGCGCGTCGAACGGTTGTCGTTTTGCATTTTTATATTCGTGATAACTTCGAAATTAAATGTTCGATTCGAATGAATTAAAAAGTATTTTACTGCTACATAAATACCCTTGATGTCAAAACAAACTACCTATTATTACCTATTATTACTACCTATTAAATAACTAACTATTTGAATAGGAATTAATATTATGTTGATAAAACTCCATTGCAAATAATGCAGTAATTTCGAAAAAAGGAAGATGCTACAAAAACACCCAGAGTCGATTAAAATAATTCATGCACGGTGAGGTATAGCAATCATAGTACGTCACTTACATGCTTTTTTTTTTGGCTAAAACTATCCCCATGTGACAGATCTCGGAGTTCTAGAATCACATTCACATCTAAGTAACAGAATCTTTTAATCTCTTTCAGCAACTTCTAACTTTCGTATCGAAATAAAACTTTGCATATTTAGTTTGGCTAACAATTTGGAATCTTGGAGCTGATCTGATTTTGGAGGCAGGAGGTGCATAGTAGAACTCTTCAGTGGCTACTAGTAAACCCCTCGAGTTTGGGCTCATGTGATTCGTTTTAATGAGTTCAATAGATTGCACGTGGTGTCAAGGGTCTGATGATGGAGTCAGGAAGTGGATAGTAGAACTCTTCAGTGGCTACTAGTAAACCCCTCGTGTTTGGGCTCCTATGATTCGTTTTAATGAGTCCAATAGATTGGGCTTGGTAACGAGGGGCTGGTGATGGAGCCAGGAGGTGGATAGTGGAATTTTTAAGTGGCTGCTTGAAAACCGCGGTGGGTATTGGAATTTGTAAGTGGGTACTAGTACCGCTCGAGTTTGAGCTAATAGATATAGAAAATGAAGAAGAATTATACAATTTGTTAATCTATTAGCATGCCATCTAAAAACTCAGCTGGTTGTTGCAGCCCTTCATATCTTGCAAAGCCAAGATAGTAAATCATACTTATAATATGTGCACAACTGCCCAAAGTACGCCGACCATGAATGCAAGAGCAGTGATGTTCGACGATTGCGTTTCTGCTATTTTCTCTTTCTCTTGGATTATACATAATATATGTATAATATGTCTTTGAATATGTATCCTTGGGGGGGCGGGGTTTGCTTTACGTTGTCAACAATTCTCTCTTGGAAAATACACCAACTTACTTTCTTACTACTAGCCACTGACGAGTTCTACTATCCACCTCCTGGCTCCATCATCAGACCCTCGACACCAAGTGCAATCTATTGGACTCATAAAAACGAATCATATGAGCCCAAATTCGAGGGGTTTACTAGTAGCCACTGAAGAATTCCACTATCCACCTGCTGGCTCCATCATCAGACCCTCGACACCAAGTGCAATCTATTGGACTTCTAAAAACGAATCATATGAGCCCAAACTCGAGGGGTTTACTAGTAGCCACTGAAGAATTCCACTATCCACCTCCTGGCTCCATCACAATCCCGTCGTTACCAAGCCCAATCTATTGGACTCATTAAAACGAATCATATGAGCCCAAACTCGAGGAGTTTACTAGTAGCCACTGAAGAGTTCCACTATCCACCTCCTGGCTCCATCCTAGACCAGCTCCAAGATTTCAAAATAGTATTATTATCCAAATTACATAATTATAAATGCAAAGTTTCATTTCGATATGACAGTGAAAGAAGTTGATGAAAAAGATTCCGTTACGTAAATATGAATGAACCCCTAGAACCCCGAAATGAGCCCCTCGGGGATCGTTTTAGCGGAAAAAAAAGCTTATAGGTGACGTACTATTATGATTCCCCTACCTCACCGTGCATGAATTATTTTAATCGACTCTGGGTTTTTGGTCTATACATTCCGTAGCATTATCCTTTGATTACCATAAAAAAGGTTATAGTGAGTCAATCTAAAAAGCATCGCTCAGCATAATGCTGCGACCTTTTGCGAGACAGAGCCCCAGCGCTGGTTTTGAGCGACAACCGGCGTAAGTACCAAACAGCAGCCATCGCGTGAGAACAGCAGCCGAGGGTCATTTTTCCCACAATACAGCTACGGTAGTAGCCTATTATTGTTTCAATTCTATGCGCATTTTTTTCATACAGTAGGTATATAATTATGTCGCAGTAAGATGGTTGAAGCCGTAATATAGTTATATCCCTCGATTATAACTATATTATGGTATATAGCAATATCCCTAGATTATAACTATATTATGGTATATAGCAATATCCCTAGATATCCCTAGGGATATAACTATATCACGGCTTCAACCATCTTACTGTGACATATACACATAATACAGGGTGTTAGGGTAAACATCGTTATCCTTCAAACCAGTAGTTTGGCGTCATTTATAGAACGTAAAATCAATGGAAAATTACGACTTTTTTTAAATTACATTTTACCACTAGAATATTTGACTCTTTCATCTATGCGCTAGGGCAACGAACTTGCGTCTCAACACGGGTGGGGGCGCGGGACGTCACCTGACCGGCCGCGAGCGCGACCCCTCCCTCAGTCAGTCAGCTGTTTCGCTTGCGAGCACGGTGTCGGATAGAAACTTTTTAAAATCTTTTAAAGAATATAACGTTTTTTTTTGTTGTTACTCGGTCATTTATTTTTATATTTAACCGACTCATTGCCAACACCATTTTCATGTATACTTTTGCCCGGCCCCGAACATTGGACGATGACGGGCCAGGCGCGTCATGGGCCTACATCAAGGATGACGCAGCGGCATTGGCCTCTGTGATGTTTTATGCGTATTTCACCGTTATCTTGCGTCAATCTGCTAAGAGAAAAAGTTACTTGTGTGCTTCGATTCGAATTCGTTGGTATTCAAAGGAAATATGGCCTCACAAGGTAGTATTTATTTATTTTAGTAACATGTTACAGTGGTCGCCAACATTTTTGTAAATGTAATAGTATTAGGTTATTTGTTTGTGATAATCATAGTATTATTTGTATATAATCAGAAACCAGACGAAATTTTTCCTGAATATAGTCAATCGATTTAGAATATTTCAAAGATGCGTAAATTCATTCAATTTATTAATTTTATTTTATTAATTTTAGGATAACTTACAGCTAATGCATGTTAATGTCTAGCACAATGTGTAAACTATGGCCAATTACAAGTTTCCACTAACAATTAAAGTGAGTAACATCAACAAATACTCTAAGACAGTGACGACGTAAGAGATACGCGAATTAATTATCTCACGCTCGAAAACGACAATAATAAAGAGAAGAAAAAAAATATAAATATAAAACGAAAATGGCTATAGATTGAAAAAACAATTGTTCAAACTTTATATACGTGGTGGTAACCGTTTTACGTCTGTGTCCCTTCCACCCCGTATAAGTTTGTAAGCTGTTACCAAAGGTTTGCTATCCCTGACTTATAAAATATGAATTCTAAATTAATGGCCAAGGGTATTGTCAACTGCAATGTTTAATTTAGGATAAAAAGTGGTAGTTCTCTTTATCTTAATGTTTTTAAATCTGTTTTTAAGTAAGTTCGATGTGACGCGCTAGGTGCGTCAAGGGCCTCCCGTGATATTTGCTTATGAAGCGCCTGGGGCGTCATTGGCAATGAATCGGTTAATGGCCGATTCCTATAATTAACGGACCGTTATGGGTTAAAATTAAGACTCTTGTATCTTTATCAATAATGAAGCAAAAATCTCATGGCTTTGTATAGTAGACCCTCCCATATAGAAGTAGATATCACAGGTAAAATTAGCTTACGAATTTATTTATTTGCCCAGTTTGGCAATAAAAAATGCTACCATTCGTAAGTAAAACGATTCGTTTTTGTTTATATGAACCGAGCATAAGTCAACTATCCATGGTTTGAGTGACAACGGTGTTTAACCTTACACCCTGTATATCTGATGTCTGGAATGGTTCTTCCCCTTAGCAGCACAGAATTGGTTCCGTATTGTGTTATATTTTGCGTGTTAACTTTTCGGCATAATTCTTTATATGCTCGCCGTAATAACTTCAAGCTTGTTTTATCTGGTAAGTACAAACTCAAACTCAAAGCATTTATTTCAATTAAACCATTTACAGGCACTTTTCAACTGTCAAGGCAAGTACCAAGAGCATTAAAATAAGGTAATCTGTGGTAAGACTTGGAAAACTATTCAGTTCCGAGTTTTCTGCGGTTATTGCTCGAAATATAGCTCTGCGAGCATTGAGATTATTTGCAATTAAATAACTTCTTAGATGATTCTCGATACCTACTGGTACCTTTGGTGTTTCTCACTGAATATATCACTCACTAACCTGAGATCAGTCAGAGGTTGACCAAACGCATGGAGTATTAAGCACACGTGACAAGCACAATAAAAAAAAACAAATGTAAACATGTATTTGAATATATTCTATTAAGGTCTTTAACTATGAAATTGCCGTTTTGTATGAAAAAATTTAAACGAATTTTATTCATGTATTTTTTATTTGTATTAATCGAAGTAATCACCCATGCAATCAATGCATCTTTGCCAACGCAGTGGCAGTTTATTGATGCCCTTCTTAAAGAAATCAGCTGGACGGGAGGCAACAAATTCTTCAAAGGCATTTTGTACTGCCTCTCGGGTATTGAATTTTTTTCCCGCCAAGAAATTATCCAAATTCTGGAAAAAGTAGTAGTCTGTAGGCGCAAGGTCTGGTGAGTAGGGCGGATGACGGAGAGCTTCCAACCCCAGTTCTTGCAACTTGGAGACCGTCTGCTGTGCAGTATGAGGTCGCGCGTTGTCGTGCAGGAGCAGCGGAGACGAGCGCTTGATCAATGCTGGTTGGAGATGTGCTAGCTTCTGCATCATTGTGTTCAGTTCTTCACAGTACACATATGCAGTAATGCTCACCCCGTTTGGTAAGAAGCTGTGATGAATCACACCGGCGCTAGACCACCAAACAGTGACCATCACTTTTCTAGGGGTAAGTTTTCGTTTAGAGCATTGTTCAGGTACTAAACTAGGATCCAACCAACTCGCTGAGCGCTTGCGGTTATCAAACAGAATCCATTTTTCATCGCAGGTAACAATGCGGTTCAAAATTCCTTCATTTGTGTGTCTGTTGAGCAGTGCAAGGCACGCCTCGACGCGTACTTCGCGCTGGCGATCTTTGAGTTCGTGGGGCACCCATTTGTCAAGCTTTTTTACCTTGCCAATTTGACGCAAATGGACCAAAATTTTTTTGACGCTAACGTCAAAAGCTGCTGCTAATTCAGCCGTAGATTGTGTATCATCAGCTTCCACAATCGCCTTTAATTCGTCATTGTCGACCAAAGTCTTCGGACGACCGCGAGGTTCATTTTTCAGGTCGAAATTTCCAGAACGGAAGCGAGCATACCAATAACAGGTGGTGCGTTGGTTTGTAGTGTTAGCTCCGTAAACGTTGTTGATGTTGCGTGCCGCTTGTGCCGCGTTGCTGCCACGACGGTAGTCATATTCCATAATTACTCGATTTTTTAACGTATCCATGATGGCGAAAAAGATTGAAATGCGATGAAAATGTAACACTAATCATTAAACAAATGACTTCTTTTGAAAAAAGAATTCCATGTTTTTAAAATAAAATTAATTTGAAATTAGAATTCTTAGCCAAACAAAAATTATTTTGATTTGAAATGGCCAGTACTGCAGAACGGCAATTTCATAGGTAAAGACCTATTATAACTAGAATAACTACGAGTATCTAAATAGTGAATGTCGCTTAGGTAGGTCCAAAATATGCTTTGTATCAAGAATTATTTCATAATATTATATGAAAATATTAGTTAATCTTTAAACTGATCATTCAGTCCGGACTGAGTTTATGATATAGGACTCAATACTTACAATATTTAATTTGTTATATTATTCTGCATCACTTTTTTCATATGCGATCGACTGCTGCCAAAAAAAGAAAAGGCAATTTTTACGCAATGGCCTTTGAATATTATGGGTTCCAAATAGGTAGGTATTACACTGAACTCAACATATTGTATGCTATTTGAGTGGTAGGTATACCAAAAAATTAATATTCAATATCGAGTATTATTAAAATAGAAATATGTTTATGCCATATATGACATATTGCAGATAACTAATGTGTAGTTAGCTGATTCTGACCGTGTCACGTGGCGCAGGTGGTGGGCGTCTTCTCCGCGGCGGTCCAGCTCGGCGGCAACATAACTCTCGCGCAGCCGGGCGACTACTGCCCCTACGACATGAATGAGGTAAAAACACACACACATACACACAAAAACACCAATATCTGGCAACTTGACCATGAGCGTAGAAGTAGTCCAGGTGAACCTGCGGTACGCCCATGAGCTTTCCCATAAGCCTATAAAGATCTCACACCACGAAAGTCAGCCAATATTTCGTCACAAATCCTGATATTCTTCTGTAAACAGTAAACGCTACATAGTGTCAGCTTAGAACCTAGCTACGAGTACGAGAACAAAATTATGAGAACGATCATGAATTGCCTTAGGTACTGTGCAGGAATCAGCTCGTAGGAAATGGTGTTGAAACTTTTACAGCACATATAAAAAAAAACCGGCCAAGTGCGAGTCGAACTCGCGCACGAAGGTTTCTGTACCATTATCTATATCTATAAAAACGGCAAAAAAATCACGTTTGTTGTATGGGACCCCCTGGGGAGCCCCCTTAAATATTTATTTTATTCTGTATTTTAGCATTTTTTAGTTATAGCGGCAACAGCAATACATCATCTGTGAAAGTTTCAGCTGTCTAACTATCACGGTTAATGAGATACAGCCTGGTGACAGACGGGACAGACAGACAGCCGAGTCTTAGTAATAGGGTCCCGTTTTACCCTTTGGGTACAGAACCCTATCGGACCACGCACAAGGAAGGGTTCCGTAGTCGGGATGAATTTATCCCAAAAACAAACCTAACATTGTAGTTGAGAAACATGTTCTTCCCTGTATCGTCAGACGTCACGGTTAATTCTCCATGTAAGTTTGTAATCGCAAAAAAATAATTTCTTATTTGATAAAACTACAAATAAACACTTTTCGAACTTCTTCCTTTAATTATGTTGTTAGACCTTGCATCCTGCATGATTCAAGGTCAAAGGGAAGGATCCTGTAGGTTTTGATTTATTTGCGAGTATCAAAATAATAATATTAATGTATATCATATAATGGGTCAAGGGCTTGATACAGAAAGCAGTACTTCTGGACACGGCACGCATTGTGAGGAGGTTCCTCTCCCTAGAGCCCTGACCACCGGCAGCCTGGATCCTGAACCTGATGCCGATGGGCTACTAGTTTTTATATTTTTAAATGTTTTTTTTTTTTTTTTTGTTTTTTATAAACATATTTAAAAATGTAAAGATTATGTATTTAAAATGAAATAAAGGAATATTAATGTCACAAAAATGGCCATAATTACAACTTGATATCTAAGCACGCGTTCCTAAGAAAATGGGTTTTGACAGACTGACAGACAGACAGACGGGCGGATAGACGGACAATGAATTGATCCTATAAGGTTTTTTTTTCCGTTTGAAGTACGGAACCCTAAAAATAAGCTACATTTCCTATCTGACTACCCCTGGAAAGAAAATAATGGCGTCAGATCATGTGAGGACCACGTAGATCAGTGTCTGAAATGGTATTTTGAGGGAAGTTCCACATGTTTGAGTGGCGGAGCTCAACGACTCGACGAACAATACCAAAGAAAGGACATTTGGGTAGGCCACATAGAATAACTCAAACTGCCAGAACATCATTACAACTAATTGAGAAAGAAAAATAAACGTGTGGGGTCGGAGGACCCCCGTCAGAAATGAAAAAAAAAGAAAGTTCCAGCTCACATAGGATTTAAAACAAAAACAAAAGTTTCGCATCTTGGATTTTGGATTTACATTTTGACCTCACTATCGGCTTTAGCACCCTCAAAAATCATGAAAACGATACATATCTGATGAAAATTTAAAAAAAAAAACTGATCTCCCATCTTGGATTTACATTTTGACTTCACTACTGGCTTTAGCACCCTCGAAACCATGAAAAAGATACGCGCGACGAAAAATTAAAAAAAAATCGGAGCCGCCATCTTGGATCTCTATCTCACAATTTGACCTCACTATCGGCTTTTGCACCCTCGAAAACCATGAAAACGATACCGTAGAAGAAAAATTCAGAGCCGCCATATTGGATTGACATTTTGCCCTCACTATCGACTTTAGCAGCCTCGAAAACAATGAAATATATCTAATAAATTTGGAGATTTTCGCAGCCGCCATATAAATTTTCATTTTGACCGCTCACACTCAGTCACACGTATGCAGTGCAGGTATAGGTACAAACGGCATAAAAGAACTTCGTCCCAAAAAATTACTCGGTAAGTCGTCACAAGGGAATATGCATGTATTTTATTTTTAATATTTTTATTCGATGGTTTACATCGCAAAACATTGTTAAAAATAAAATTCGATGGCAAAAAAACAATTTAAAAAAAAAAAAAAAAAATTCAACCGACCCGGGATATTTAAACGCCCTTCATTTGGCGCGCTTGGTGTGGTGACGTGACAGTCTATGACAACAAACAAACACCATGACTTGGACAAGGACATATAATTTTTTTATCCCGATATTCTCACGGGAACGAGACTTATGCGGGTGAAACTGCGGGGCGCAGCTAGTGTGTATAAAACATGTTTTTTTTTTTTTTAATCGGCTGTTCCATATATTTTTTTGTCGATTTAAGTTAACACAAATATATGGAACAGCTGAATTTTTGCGATTTCAAGGTTGGTTCCATAGAAAAAGTTGTTTAAAATGATGACCCCTTTTCGGGTTTAGCATAAACAAAAAATAATGTTGTATAAATGATTATTTAGCATAATAATTAAAAAGTCAAGTTTTACGGTTAGGCTTAGCCGAGTGAGCAGCTCAGTCCTTAGCCGAGTGAGCAGCTCAGTCCTTAGCCGAGTGAGCAGCTCAGTCCTTAGCCGAGTGAGCAGCTCAGTCCTTAGCCGAGTGAGCAGCTCAGTCCTTAGCCGATGGAGCAGCTCAGTCCCTAGCTTTGTTGAGTTTTCCTTCCTTACCTGCCCCTATTTTGTACTTCAGACTGATATCGTACAAATCCCTCGCCATCCCTTACATAGTCTCTGAATAAATTATTTAAGATCCTCACCTAACATCCGGATCAAACGAAGCATAAAGGGAACAAACACGCAAACTTACATAAAGTACACACCACACATACCTACATAATTATAATACCCACACTCTTCATCACTCCTATTGAATAAAAAATAAATCTGTAAATAAAATCCCAAACTCAATCTCAAAATCACCTCTCTATTGATTTTTTTTTTCTTAGCCTATAGTGTGTCCCACTGCTGGGCAAAGGCCTCCCCTTTTCTTTCCAAAGCTCTTGTGCAATTTCTGTCCATGCTGGCCCCGCAAACATGATTAGATCGTCACACCACCTTCGCCTCGGTCTACCTCGACGGCGATGTCCTCCTCGCGGCCAGTGAGTGACGATCTTTGCCCTTTTCTCCGGGTGCATTTGCCAATTACAGGTACTTTTGAATTCGTCAAGGGATTGGTCAGTCAAAAAGATGAAGCTAATTGCCCATTCCAAAGCGTAGAAGGTTCATATGGAGAAGAATGAGTAAGAAACTCCACGGACACTCTTTTAAATCCAAATATTGTTACAATAAACTGGTTACATCAATTCATGTTGAAATTATATATGTGAGAACAATATAGAAACACGTGTACGTTAAAAGCGTCCGTAATTAAAAGACAAAAACAAAAACAATTAAAATAAATTAAAAATAAGGCGTGCCAGCTAAGAGATGACCAGTCCTTGCGTCATGTTTGTGAACGGGCGGCGTGAGCTAAATTGTGCTGGATCACCTTGGACCATTTAGCTCAACCATTTTGAAGGGAACTTATTGATTTCGAAGGGAACTTATTCCAACACACACGCCGGCCGGCCGCACACCAGCGAGACATTTGAGTGAGCATGACATTCTCTCAGCCGCCAGGGCACATTCAAGTTAAGTCAATAAAATGTTAAATGGTAGCTTTAAAGCAGGTAAGTAATCTATGTACATAGTGCTCACACATGCTATGCAATTAAAAAATACTAGAAGATTGAATTTATACAATGTAAAGATAGTTTTTACAATCTTCAGCAGCTCCAACAAAGATTTCGAATGCTAATCAATTAGTTTATGCGCCCTTGTGGAGCTGGACCAGCGCTGAGCCAAGCACTTTGTCAGCGATTTAATCCCCCAATATATAATAGACTTGGTGGCATAGTGTGCGTTTTATACAAGATTTAAATTTCGTTTCATTCAGTTCAGTTGAAGTATGTGGGGAGGTATTTTATTGTAACATTTTAAACAGTACCCCAAGATACAGACTAACTCACTAGTTTTGGGGCTCACTGGCAACTATCACTAATATAGGTAACCTAGCTGTAGGTAATATTTGAATCCCCATATGACATTATCTGCACTACATGCGTAATGCGTATGGATAATTATCAATTTCCCATTTCTATGAATTTTCTACTTTTATGTGTTTGGCAGCATTACCTGCAGTTGACGCTCCTGGCCATGTTCCTGTGCGCGGTGCACCAGATCCTTATCACCGTGGTGAAGCTAGCTCTGCTGACAGTCACGGCCGCCGCCTACGTCGCCGTCACTACGCACCAGCACCTTGTTCACCAGCAGCACTTCTATGACCACCAGTGAGTGCCTTACTGACTATGTAATGCTCCCTCAAATGTCTCGCTGATGGTGGCGCGTTTGTTGGATCATTCGGTTTTCTTCAAAATGGTTGAGATGAATGGTGCTGAACCACGTCCCAGGTTCGTGAACGGGCGCCGTCAGTTGTGACTGGTCATCTCTTAACTGCCAGGGATTATCTTTAATCTTTATGTTGAAATATTTTATATTATTGTTGTTTTTTTATACATTGTGTTCACATAATATCATTTTTACCCGACTACGGCGAAGTAAAAAGGAGGGTTATGATTTTGACTGTATGTATATAATGTATGTATGTTCATCTGTTCCCTCATAACTTCTAAACTACTCATCATAATTTGACATATTGTTGGAAGCTTCTTGATCGTCCGCTAGTTAAGGGCTATGTGACGTTACATTAAATTGGACATGGCGCCCTCTAGAGGATATAAAGTCATGAATGAAAATATAAAAATTTAATAATGCTGTGTTGGGTATCAAATATATAGGTCTAAACCCAAAATAATTATAAATAAAAATAAAAGTTATAAAAACTAAAACCCAACTACGGCAAAAAAGTCAATTAACCCATTGAATGCCTACTACGTAATATTACGTAGCCGGTAATAATGGCAGTGGCCGAGTACGTATTATTACGTAGGTCTTCCCTATAGAATAAATGGAAATCTGTATTATTTGGCCTCCTTGAATAGACATTTTTACACTCTTTGGCATCTCAAATAAAACACGACATAAAAAAGTAGTAACTTTATTATTTCTAAATTATCGAAAATCACAAAATTTTGAGGGTACTTTTCGGTTAAAAATTAAAGTATACTAATGAGATCAAAAACGAAAACGGTAATACTTCTTAATAATTTAACAACAAACAAAAAAAACAAAACATGTAATTCTAATATAGATTTTAAAAAATTATACAAAACGAGGATCAGTGTGGTAAATAAAATAACTGACTACACATAAGGCGGGCTTTTCAGGACAAGGAGCACAGATAAAAGATGACTCCTTCCGTTTTTTATTTTTGGTGCAAACTCGACTCTCGGTTTGGCTGGAACGGCTTTCTTAGCAGTCGGTGGAAGTCTTTCTAAACAGTGAAAATTATGTATTGGTACACGAGTATTTGTGTTGGCTGATGAGCGACTCACAACAGAATCTGGCGATGGAGTTGGCTCAGAAGGTCCTTGTATCAATGGCGATGGTAAGGGCAGAGATGGGCCTTCTTGGGCTTCTTGTTCTGGCTGTACTGGCGGTGTCTGTAACGATGTCACTACAGGATTTAATACATCACGTTTATCTTTCCATTTGCACACAGTCATAACATTGCATACTTTTGCGGCTAATTCTCCACGCTTCAACTTAGCGTTGGTAACATCCACAGGGAGGTTCTTGCGGTTCTTGCGAAGTGTACCACATATGTATGTGTTCCTTTGACTAAAGTCAGGTGAATTATAAAAATTATCTGCTTAGATTACGTGACCTTTTAATCGCGGTGCCAATGGTACGTAATTTTGCGTATACGCAATATTGCGTAGGTAAGCATCCTATACAAAATAAATGTTAGTGGTGCCTGCCTACGCAATATTACGTATACGCAATATTACGTTTCCCGGCATCCTTCTATAAATTGGTATCCCTGATGCCAACTACGAAGTATTACGTAGCAGGCCATTTGTATGGTGGCCACTGATTGTGACTTGACGGTTAACTTCGGCATTCAATGGGTTAAAAAGGTATAAACAAGACATCACAACAAATTAAAAATCAAGAGTCACACGTAATGTGTTCGATCTGTACGTGAAGGTTGTGTCTCTGTCTGTAATTAATTGTAGCTGGTTTGTTACAAATGAATAACTATCTTGATTTAAAAGACTGTTCATAAAGTTTCTTGTCTGGTTTTCTTAATAGAAATCTACGTTTGAAAACTTCAACTTTCTCACTGGTTAACCGACTCTTTGACAATCGTAAATTGTTTAAATGAGTAGAATATTTATTAAAACACTGGTTCCCCTTATCTACATATATAAAAATCTTAAATTCACTGACAGACAACACACCACCTAAACCTCTGGTTCTAGAAGCAAGAAATTTTGCACAAGTTTTCCATAAATATCGGCAAACGATTGCGAACTTTCGTACAAACTTACATCCCTTTAACTCATTTCCACAAATCCATCCTTACATCGTGATTATTAACTATAAATTGGTGGATTGTCCTCCGCAGACACCGCTGCGGCTGGGACTGGAACCAGCAGTGGACTAACATCGTGATTGCCGTGGGCGCCACAGTGGCGCTGCTGCTGCACTCCCATCAGACAGAGAGCACGTACCGGCTAGACTTCATATGGAAACTACAGGCCAATGGTAATCAAATGATCCATATACAGAATGTGGCGTAAATAATGGATTACCCTGAAACTGTCGATTGGCCAGATTATCATCTATCATTTACCCCACTTATATCGCCATATTTATGCCCATGAATGACAAAATTATTGATAATTTGATGTTTTAAATAAAAATCGTACTTACTCTTAAAAAATCAGCTGCCATTTCTACAATTGGTTTTTTTTTTATGTCACTCCTGAATATTTGTATTATTAGATCAGTATGAAGATTATATATTACATTGTAAGAAAACATTGCAAAAGATACTTATTCTCAAATTTTTGAATTTTTTCTAAGGAATTATGCAATTTTGGGGTGTATCGAAAACAAAATGTACTACACAGCGGTGGCCCATTATTTTTGAAAATTGTCTATTTAATAAAGATTCTAAAATGGTATAATTATAATCAGTATCTTGATAAAGTACAAAGTTTGAATTGCTATGGGTCTTATTTTGAAAATAACAACTAAGTCGTTCGTCCGCGTGTATTTTGTACTTTCCTCTATAAACTTTGATAACCCGTCCACTCCCTTTG
The DNA here is from genome assembly GCA_947363905.1 of Lithophane semibrunnea. Taxonomy (NCBI): domain Eukaryota; kingdom Metazoa; phylum Arthropoda; class Insecta; order Lepidoptera; family Noctuidae; genus Lithophane; species Lithophane semibrunnea. Next base: position 591,514 of record OX376186.1, on the reverse strand, counting down.
AAAGATAGTTTTCTAAAATTAATATTTACGATCTATAACATTTATATCCTTAAACTTTATTACCCTTTTATTTCTTTAAACTTTATTACCCTTTTATTTCTTTAAACTTTATTACGCTTTTACACCCTGTTAGGAGCTAATTTTTGAAAAAACCCGAAACACGTACTTACTTTTTTATTTTTTGTTTGTATAGTAGTAGTATACAACGTGCCGCTACAATGGGGACATTAATTTAACACACGTATACGATTGCGCGTATTCGGTTTATGAATATTTGAATTTCATTAAACGTTATTATTTATTTACAATTTTCTAAATTACCTACTGTCCTGGAGCAACCTGTACTTAAAAAACTGTAGCGAAGAGGTCATTTGCTGGGGTCGCGGATCATAGGTAGGCGAATAGAAGGAAAGCCACGCAATTTTTTAGAAATTATGCCGACAAAGGAACTTAATGATAGAACGTAAGCCAGCTGGTAGGTAGCTTCATGAGTAAATCTTTTACATAGAGTGATCTCAATTTTGGTTATGTTTTTATTATTTAGCTTGTTTGAAATTTTTAAATTTACGAATCCTTGTATTTTATTATAATTTTTATGTTTACTGCCCACTAAGCCCTACCCGTGTGTTAAATTAATGTCTCCATTGTAGCGGCACGTTTTAGATAGAAGAAGTATAAATACTGATTCGCTACTTAATCAGACTGCGCTTTAAAATTCTTCTATACAAACCTAGACACCCCCCAATCCCCGTTTAGGGGGTAGTATAGAAAAGCTAAAAATGACAAACATTATCATTTAAAACCCTTTCTCAGTGGATGCCTACGTCCTAATAACTATCTGTGTGCCAAATCTCAGCTCAATCCGTTCAGTGGTTTGAGCTGTGATATAGACTACCCCTTTTCAACGCGTTAGGAGTAGATTTTTGAAAAATCCTGATACCCATTATTTTTTATTCTTGGTTTTAAGTATAAACCGAGTTTTGAGTTAATCGGACCGCGCGTTAAAATTCTTCTATACACTTTGACACCCCCCAAACCCCGTTGAGGGGGTAGTTTAGAAAAACTAAAAATGGTAAACTTTATTATTTACTTAGATACATATTCATGCCAAGTTTCAAGTCTATTAACTCCAGGAATAAGATTTTACATACAAAAGAAATCCCCCTTTTCACCCCCTTAAAGGTCGAATTTCCAAAAACCTGTTCTTAGTGCGCCCCTACGTCATAATAGCTATCTGTGTGCCAAATTTCAGCCCAATCCGTTCAGTGATTTGAACTGTGCGTTGATAGATTAGTCAATCAGTCACCCTTGCCTTTTATATAAATAGACTAGCTGATCCGACAGACGTTGTCCTGTCTTAATTTTTCTAATTTTCCGCGCAATTTTCTTAATTTTTTCTTTCATAAGAACCTTCTCCTGGCAATATCAAACACAACAGATAAAGAATTAGCGAAATCGGTCGCCGTTCACGCGTGATGGCGTGACCAAGGGAAATAGGGATTTATTTTTATATATGTAGAAGATAGATGATAATAATATAAAATGACTTTTATTTCAGACAACTTAGTCCATATTAGTACAATTGTTTTTTCGAATACTTAGAGCACTTATTAGGCTAAGAACTCACGGAGCGGTTTTCACCCGCGCCCGCCACGTTTGCGGGCCCGCAGCTTCTGTAGGATGTAGATTTATTTATATGCAAAAAGTAAGAGCACATTTCACGACGCGTTTTACGCGACGAGTTTCGAATAAAACCGCAGTTCCACGACCGCGGCGGGCGCGGCTGAAAACCGCTCCGTGAGTTCTTAGCCTAAGAGAATATAACAAATGGTAGGGGAGCCCAAGCAGGGATTTCGGGAGTTGCGTTTGCCCCTATGTACAGGGCTCAGGTATGGTGGGAGTACTTCACAAGGTACAAGGTTGCCCCCCGTACGTTATTCTGCCGCGCTCGAGTAACTCCCGAAATCCCCGCTAGGGCTCCCCTACCATAGACGCTCCCCCACCAGTAAAAGGGTATACTTCACATAACCTTTTTTTCTTTTTAGCATCTAATCTTCACAATCCAATAGGTCCCCACGACGCTCGAGTAAATCTCCATTTAGCATCATTGCCTCCCCTACTAAAATGAGATCCATTGACATCGTGGATGAATATAACACTATGTACTGAGTTAATAATTTAATAAGAAAACAATGAAATCGTGGCTTAGGCACCATTGACTCTAAAACAACAAAGCTAAGCTAGTACAATTATTATTACACAATTGACAGTATGAGACCACCTTGACATCACATTCCCCGGCCGATTCACGGAGTTACTCCACAGACGTGCAGCTCAGTGAACCGCCCGAAGATCATGCTGTCAGGTCGTGCTGCAAACACCATCATTAAGGTGTTAGGGCTTTTCCATAACCTGTGTACGACAGAGGCCACTTCCTTTATCATTATGGCATAGAAATCACATGTTTTTGCTTGAAAAAACATACCAGACGCACTACAGTACCTAGGAAGCTTCAGCAATGCTCTGAACGCGTTGTTATACTGAATACGTAACGTATTATAGCCTTTCTGAGTAAAGTTAACCCACAGGCTGCTGGTATGAAAAGTTTAACAGAATGCCTTGAACAAAGTGACTTTAACATCCACTGAGCATTTAGCAAACCTGCGAGCCAACATGTTACCTCTTACAGCTAACGCGCTGCGTTCTCTTTCTATGTCTATATCATGTTTAAAATCTTCGGTGACTATTGACCTAAGAACCTAAAATGCTTAACTCTTGATAAAGCCGAACCACCAAGCATCACTGGGGGAACATAGTGTAGGCTCTTGTTCTTCCCAATAAAGTCCAGCAGTTCACTCTTAACAGAGTTATACCTCAGACAATGTTTTTCAGCATAACCTTCACAAACAACCACCAGCCACTAATTGACGGGCTGAGCAACACCATGTCGTCTGCGTGCTGATATTATTGACGCATGTGTCATCAATGCGACATCCAACATAAGTGTTACTCAGCTCTTCGATTAGGTAATCCACATAAAGATTGCAACAGCCATGGTGAGATCAGACCTCCCAGCCTTACCCCGCATTCTAGTTGGTAAGGGTTCCAGAAAGTATCACCCCATTTGAAACTGTTCTTCTGATTTGCATACCAGTAAGACATGATAGCTATTTATGTTTGGCTGGGACACCATCCCGCTGTAGCTTTCTCCACAATATTTTGTAATCAACCAGATCAAATGCTTTCGAGAGGTCCAGGAAACATGCATATACAAGCTGAAATTTTAATTGTTATTTTTCCGCAGCGAAATGATTTTGTCTTGGTAGTACAATTGATTTATAAAAATAAAAAGGATTAAAAAATGGCAGATTTAGAATTGTGATAAACGAAACTCGAAAGCATTCTCGAACCAAAAGTAGTATACCTACAGCGCGAACGCCTGACTGCGCGAGACAAGCGCGACCGACGTCGTTGACCCTCGCGCTACAGCTGATAACTACCTACTCCTGAGTTAACGAAAGATAATTTGTTATTCCAATTTTCCCTTTTACGGGCTTATGACCGTCATAAATACTTTTTTACCTACAACTTACTAAACACGAAACTGAAAAACAAGTTTATTATCTTACAAAAAAATAATTGTCTGAATTACTTAGATAATTAAGTATTTAAGGAGTATTTAAAAAAATGGAATCAACTTATTTACAATGATTTTAATTAACTAACCTACTTTTAAATGTTTGCTATTTACAAAGGTACTTACACTTCCCGGTAACGTAGTAATTGTTCGAAGTGCAAGCCACTGCGTTCCATCCACCACACAATCAAGCACGTTCTAATAGATTGTTTTTCAATAAAGTGTCTCTGTCACGTCTAACGATAAAGCCCATGCCCAAGAACTGCCCATGATCGAGTGAATAGCCGCTGTTTCGCCGCTACCATCGTCCGGGCCTGTGGGACTTGGGGGTTCAGAACACCACTAAGACGGAGCGACTCCAAGTGTTGCGGCTCCGCGTAAAGTCGCCGGGCAGCGTGGGAATTATAACGAGCCCTAGCGTACAGTTGTGCCATTGCGACGTACTCCAAATTTGAATAATTATAATGCCGATCCATTTTTGCAAATCACGTTTCGAATCGCAGAATGTACGTACGACTATTGCCGCGGGACAAGACAACTGACTGAGCGAGCCGGAGCCGACGCGCCGGCGACGGCGCGGGGCAGGGGTGCGTGGGCGCTCGCCGCGTGCTTGCGGACTAGATTATGCCGTATCAAAACGCGCTATAGCTTACTTTGCTCTGAACATTTACAAATCGCTCTTCGCTTTATCGACACCGCGCAGCCGCGCATGGCGGTTCGAGTAGTAGTACGTAATGTCTAGTGAACTACTATTGTTTCTCACGCTTTCGAGTTGATGCATATTTTTTAAATTATTTTAAAACAAAAACATTAATATTTTTTAAATTTAACTCTATGATTCAATAGTACTACTTAGGGCAAATCGTTTTGCCGCGGAAACCAACCATTACAATTTCAGCGTGTATAGGTGTTTTGCGATCAGTATAGTATTTCACAGTGTGCTTCAACGTTAGTATAGCACTCTCGGTAGATAGCCCTTGCCGAAAACCAAACTGTGCATCACGCAGTCTGAGATGACCAGCGAGAATGCTCTTACTTTTGATAATACAAAAACAGTAATGTCACAGTCTAAGACTCGTAACGACTGTCAAGGATCCACAAATGACAGCCGGGACCAACGGCTTAACGTGCTTTCCGAGGCACGGAGGAGTCTCGATATGTGAAAATGGTCACACATCCACGGACCAACCCCGGCAAGCGTAGCTTAACCTGATAGGTCGACCCGAGCGGCTGTTATTACTTAGCCACGAGCTCCTCTCAACATAAAAACTATGAGTATCGGACATTTTCTTAAAATTTGATATAATTATATTTGTGTACATACAATAAGTTTTCAAATATATATTATGAGGCCTACAGTCAGAATATCTATTTCTTTGAATTTTTCTCGAAGGGAATCTCTTGGACCAAAGTTGTAAATGGCTCGAACAGCCCTTTTTTGTAAAACAAAGATAGCATTAATATCCGCACAGGTTCCCCAGAGAAGAATCCCATATGAGAAGACTATGCAAATAACTAAAATAATATAAACAATTCTGGTTGTATCTAATAAACGTCAATTATCTGTCAATTTTTTTTAACGGCGTAGGCAGCCGACCTTAGAATAAAAGTCAAAGTCAAATAATTTATTTCAAATAGGCACATATATGGCACTTTTGAACGTCAAACAAAGAAATAGAATTGATTCTAGTTGCCCCTTCCAAAAGGTAGTTTTCGTATGGAGAAGAATGGGCAAGAAACTCCATCGTTACTCTTTTAAAAATGTTTTACAATATTTTGTATACATTAATTATATAATTATATGTGAAGACGATGCACCTACAATAAGATTACTGTACTACGAAAGGTAAAAAGAATTATAAATGGAGCAATAATGAATAAATTAATTACCAGATACATGGTGCTCACATATTTACAAAGATTGTAAAAGTATACGATATTACAATAGTCCTAACATTGTTACAAGTAGTACTAATAAGTCAGTGCGTGAGTTTAAGTAATGACAGAGTGTAAAAGTCTATGACATACAAATAATAAATAAAAAACTAAATTAGCTATCAGTTTGATTTTGTCCAGACACTAAATCGTCCTATGGAGCAAGACCAGCATGTTTCCAAGCATTCTTATCTTGGATATAATCCTCTAATTTGTAATAAGCTTGTCAAAGTCAAAGTCAAAGTCAAATAATTTATTTCAAATAGGCACATATATGGCACTTTTGAACGTCAAACAAAGAAATAGAATTGATTCTAGTTGCCCCTTCCAAAAGGTAGTTTTCGTATGGAGAAGAATGGGCAAGAAACTCCATCGTTACTCTTTTAAAAATGTTTTACAATATTTTGTATACATTAATTATATAATTATATGTGAAGACGATGCACCTACAATAAGATTACTGTACTACGAAAGGTAAAAAGAATTATAAATGGAGCAATAATGAATAAATTAATTACCAGATACATGGTGCTCACATATTTACAAAGATTGTAAAAGTATACGATATTACAATAGTCCTAACATTGTTACAAGTAGTACTAATAAGTCAGTGCGTGAGTTTAAGTAATGACAGAGTGTAAAAGTCTATGACATACAAATAATAAATAAAAAAAAAACTAAATTAGCTATCAGTTTGATTTTGTCCAGACACTAAATCGTCCTATGGAGCAAGACCAGCATGTTTCCAAGCATTCTTATCTTGGATATAATCCTCTAATTTGTAATAAGCTTGTTTACAAAGTGTACTTTTTATATGAGTTTTAAATTTTCTTTCATTTAATTGCAATATATCACAAGGTATTTTGTTATAGCATTTAACGCAGTACCCCATAAAAGATGTTTGTACTTTAGCTAATCTGAAAAATGGTTGATCTATTTTATCTTTATTTCTAGTATTAAAATTATGCCTATCACTTATTTTATTAAAAAGATTTAAGTTTTTTCTTACATACATAATATTCTCATAAATGAATTGGCAAGGTACCGTCATGATATTAATCTTTTTAAATAGTTCCCTGAGAGATTCGCGGTGGCATAGATTATAAATGGCTCTGACAGCTCTTTTTCGCAAAATAAAAATGGATTCAATATCAGCAGCCCGACCCCACAGTAAAATGCCATACGACATAATGCTGTGGAAGTAACTGAAATAGACTAAACGCGCGGTTTCTACATCTGTTAACTGTCTTATCTTTCTAACAGCATAAGCGGCCGAGCTTAACCGCCCCGCAAGAGGTTTTATATGAGGTCCCATTGTAATTTCTCGTCTATTGTGATTCCCAAGAAAACTGTTTGATTAATAAACTCCAGTTTTTCTCCATTCAATATGATGTCACATTCGCTACTTCTAACATTGGGTAATTTAAATCGAATGCATTTGGTTTTTTTTTCATTTAGTACCAAATTATTTACCGTAAACCAATCTTGTACCTGAAGAATAGAGCTATTCACGTCGTCAAGATTTTGTGAACGTCGATTTATTTTAAAAATCAATGATGTGTCATCTGCAAATAACACCATCTTCGGTTGATTTAGAAGTAATTGGGGTAAATCATTAATATAAACTAAAAAGAGGAATGGACCTAATATCGAGCCTTGAGGAACGCCCATTGCCATTTCAGACCCAATGAGTTTACGCCGTTTACTTGAACTTTAACTTTTCTTTCTTTCAGATATGATCTTAGTAAATCCAGAGCTGTATTCCTAACCCCATAGTGCTGTAGTTTCAACAGAAGTGTATCATGGTCGACGCAATCGAACGCCTTCGAGAGGTCGCAAAAGATTCCAATGGCATCTTGTGCTTCCTCCCAGGCGTTAAAAATGTTCTTTATTAGGGTGACACCGGCGTCAGTGGTACAACGCCCTTTGGTGAAACCGTACTGATGTTCATGAAAGATGAAATTTTTATTAAAGTGACGTAACATTTGATTGAGCATCAACTTTTCAAACACCTTACTGAGAACTGGCAGAATTGACACAGGCCTATAATTGTTGGGTTCCTTACTATCACCGGATTTGAACAAAGGAACTACTTTACTGTGTTTCATGCGATCCGGAAAGACTCCTTGGTCTACACTGGTATTAAATATGAAAGCTAAATAGGGTGCAATGGTTTCGATGATAGATCTACAGACTTTTACAGACATTCCCCACAGATCTTCTGTTGATTTAATTTTAAGATCTTTAAAAGCTTTTATAACCGCTTGGGGGTTTGTATGCTGAAACCTAAACTCCAAAGGGCATGCCTTTACATTCTTTCTAAGTAAGGCAGCAGAAAGGCTCCAGTAGTTTTAACTGGAATATTTCCAAAAAAAATTTCAAATTCCTGAGCTATTTCTACATTTGAGTTGATTGGGCCATGTGCAGTCTCTAAATTAAATTCAGTACTACGCTGTTTTTTCCTACCTGTTTCATTATTTAGTATTTGCCAGGTAGTTTTTATTTTGTCATCAGCTGATTTTATTTTATTGCTAATGTAAAGAGCTTTAGCTACTTTGCACACATTTTTAAAAGTTTTAGAATATTTTGCAACATACTGATGAAAGGTTGAATTATTCATATGTTGCATTAGGCCATAAAGTTCAAAAAGATTTTCCCTGCTTTTACGAATACCTGGAGTAGCCCAATCACTAAATAAGAACTTTGTGTAAATAGTTTTAGTCTTTAGTGGAAAAGTTTCATTAAAGTGTTTGTTTATTAGTGAAAAGAAATCGGCGTAGAACTCATTTGGGTCACATACATTATTAAAACTCTGAACACATAATTTACTGGCCAACGAATTATTTAATTTTTCTAAGTTTTTACATGTAATTGGCCTAAACCTTATTTGACTTTTTTGGAAAGGTATGTAGGCGCAGAAAGTTATTGTTTGTCCACTGTGATCAGATGGCAACTTATTTACAATTTCTTTATGTAAGTAATCACAATTACAAAAAATATTATCTATACAAGTGGCAGAAGAAGCTGTCACTCGCGTTGGTTCAATAAAAACATTTGACAAATCAAATGACCTAAAAAGACTTAATAATCGGACAGTATTCGAGTTATTTTCTAATAAATTAATGTTAAAATCACCACATATGATTATTGACTTACTATTAGCGCTAAGTTTCTTTAGCACCTCTTCCATTACAGAATCAAATATAGGTAGATTCTGGTAGCTTGGAGGTCTATATACGCATACTATAACATGCTTATCAAGCTCAACACAGGACAATTCAATGGTGTGTTCAACAGACAGTCCAATGATGTCTTTCCGTTCTTTTGATTTAATAGATTTTTTTACTAATATTAATGAACCGCCATGTATCATACATTTTCGACTGAAATGGCTAACTACACAATAATTTTCATAATTAATTGACTTTACTTGATGGTCTTTTAACCAATGTTCTGTTAAACAAATGATAAGATTAATAATCTTATAATTTATTGGCCCATTGTTACAAAATAAAAAAATAAAAAATATTGCATGGTTAGGTGTAACTAGAATATTAATAACATAGTAATTAAAACAGTGGTCCCCAAACTACGCAGCGCCTGTATCATGGGGGCCTGAGTCGCGTTAGCTTAAATTTTAAATCTAGACATGTTTGCGTTAGCTGAAAAGACAATGATCGAATTAGTATGAAGACTGGTGCCTTTTTTTTTTGGCGGCATTCGATGAAATATGAAAAAAACGGTGCAGAATAATATTATGAATGAAGTAATAAATTGGGTCTTATATCGAAAACTCAGTCCGGAATGAGTTATATCAGTTTAAAGATTAACAAATATTTTCTTAAATAAAATAAGAAATAATTATTTTTACAAATCATAATTATTTTTGACCTTCCCAAGCGACAAACGAGCGAACTTCAGTTGTAATATTATTTTGCATCACTTTTTTCACAATCGATTGCCGCCAAAAAAAAGGCACCAATTTTACGCATTGTCTTTTAATTATAGGATGTTTGAAAATGGACAGAGTTAGTAATAATTTGCGAATCTTGATAAGATAAGATAAAAATAAAGCCTTCCTGACAATTTTTATATGTGTGGCCCACACATACAAAAATTGTAATTTACCGTCAATAGTTATTACAAGAAAAAACTGTAGACTCAACGGGGTCCAACTCTATTCTATTAACTTGAAACTACAGCTTTGAAAATTTAATGAGTTTAGTATTTTTGGGTCCCGTACCCAAAGGTATCTCATGAACCGTGATAGTTAGAGTTGAAATTTTCACAGATGATGTATTTCTGTTGCCGGTATAACAACAAATACTAAACAGATTAAAATCAATATGAATTAAGGGGGCTCCCATATAACAAACGTGATTTTTTTTGTAGTTTTTATAGATATTGGGACGGAAGCCTTCGTACGCGAGTCCGACTAGCACTTGGCCGGTTTTGCTTTTTTTCATTCAAGAGAAGATTATATTTACATTAAACCAATGCACAACTTTAGAGAGTGCATCGTTAACTTGTTCAAAGTTGACTCCCTGAGCCCCGTTATATTTAGGTCATTTCGATTTGTTTTGAGGTACGTTAGCCCAAGGCCACCTTCCGGCTTCATCATCAGACCCTGAACACCACCTAGCCTTAAAGCACTTGTTAATAGTCCAAACACGATGGTGCTGTCTTGTTTGATTGAGGTTTTCCCATGGCCACTTTCCGGCTCCATCATCAGACCCTGAACACCACCGTTAGTTATATAATCATGCCAAGTTTCAGCTCAATCGGATGCCAGGATGTGCTTGAAAAATGAATAACAATAAATTGGAGTAACCGGAAACACTTATGAACAGAGCAAGCTTATAAAGCTTGTAGAAATAGAATTGATTCTAGTCGCCCCTTTCAAATGGTAGTTTTCGTATGGAGAAGAAATGGGCAAGAAACTCCACAGTTACTCTTTTAAAATGTTTTACAATATTTTGTATAAATCAATTACTTATTTAACTGTAGACGACGACCGAAGACGATGCACCTAGAATATGATTACTATACCACAATTTATTTCATATACTCTGAAATGCTTATTTACAATATACATATAACACAAATAACTATTTACAGTAACTATACAAATAAATACATATATAAAAAGGACACAGCATTGAGGAAAGCAATGCTAATTCTTTGGCCAAAGAACGAGCCAGTACTAGAAACATTTACGCCTCAAGCTTTTAAGAAAATATTAAAGTCGCCAATTGGATGCCAGGAAGTGCTTGAAAAGTGGATGACAATTGGAGAGACGCGAAACATCCGGTTGAGAGCAAGATAATAAAAAGCTTGTAATATACGATGTTCCTAAAATTTGTACAAGCAATTCTTTCTAATAAGTCTGTGCGTGAGTTTAAGTAGTCACAGAATGTAGGGTATATGTCGCAGCCATCTGGTTAAATAAGCCAGCTAATTGGACGCCCCATAGGCCTATAATTAAACGCCGGCATCCAATTGGATGCCTTGGCTGAAAGTTAATAGGGCCGGATTTGGCGGAGAGCCAGTTTGGCTTCCGCAGAGGGCGCTCTACGGTGGACGCCATCATGCGCGTGCGGGCCCTCACGACGGGTTATGCTGTAGCCCGGGGTGGGGTCGTCTTGGCGGTGTCTCTAGACATCGCCAACGCCTTCAACACACGGGTGCCGACCTACCTCTGTCGTGTGGTCGAGGCCTATTTGACGGAGAGGGCCGTCATCTACCCCGGTCACCAGAGAGTGTGGAACCAGCGAGAGATGTCGTGCGGTGTCCCACAGGGATCGGTCCTGGGGCCGCAACTGTGGGACATCGGATACGACTGGGTGCTGCGCGCCAACCACCCTAGCAGCGTCAGCGTGGTTTGCTATGCTGACAACACGCTGGTCCTGGCGCAGGGGAGGTCGCACCAGGCTGCGGCCGAACTAGCGACACGTGGGGTTGCGACAATCGTCGATAGAATCCGGCAATTGGGACTCGAGGTGGAGTTCCATGGTGATTGGAGTCTGAGGTCATTTGTTTTCATAGCCCTCGGAACGCGCCACCGTCGGGTTCCCAAATTACGGTAGGATGGGGTCACATCGGCGTCGAGTCGACGATGAAGTACCTAGGACTCGTCCTCGACAGCCAGTGGAACTTCGTGGAGCATTTCCGACGTTTGGCTTGGGGCGGATTCTGCCCAATCTAGGGGGTGCAAACGCCTCCTGCCGGAGGCTCTACGCGGGGGTCATGCAGTCCATGGCCCTTTACGGGGCATCAGTGTAGGCGCCATGGGATCTGGAGGTGAAAGTCCTCGCGCACATCTGGGAGTGGCACGGGAGACGAAACGCCGGGGCGTAACTTCGCCACCGCGAGAAATCGCTGTACAGCGGACAGAGCTCCGGCGGGATCTCATGGCGGCTTGCAGAGTGCGATTGTCGCAACCCAGTGCTGGGCACGCAACTATTGCGGCGATAAGTCCCCTCTTTGAGGAGTAGCTAGAGAGGCACCACGGCGTCCTCCCCTGCCGCATGACGCAGGTCCTCACCGGACATGGTAGCTTCGGGAGGTTCCTGTGTAGGATGAGGCGGGAGGAAACGCCCGGGTGTCACCACTTTGTGGATCGCCCGAAGGACACGGTGTAGCATACGGTGGAGCACCGCCCGTGTCCTCGTGGAGGCGATTGGCGGTAATGACCTCTCGCGTCCGGCCCTGGTCCAGGCCATGATCCGGAGCGAGATGGCATGGGAAGCCGTCACCTCCTTCTGCGAACCAGGAAAGTTTGCTCACGTCCCTAACCGTCGCCGCAGGAGACGCCCTGGGCGTCGGGAATCCCAGGCGGATTCCCGACCACCATAGGCGCGGGCTTGCGGACGGCGAGTAATGGGTAGCTCGCCGTCCGATAAGGACCAGACCCGGGTCGATGGCGCGTTGTGTTCCACGCGCACCTCAAAGAGATGTCAGCACAATTGGCGGGGTCCGCTAGGACCGATGCCTGCCAGGGTTGCGGGAAAGTCCGAAAGGGATACCGGGACCTTGGCAACAGGCAACTGAAGGAACACGGGGGGGTTTTAGTCAGTAAAAGTCTGACATGCCCTTCCGCTCCACCCAGAGCGGGAGAAGTCATTTGATGATTTACCACCCTCAAAAAAAAAAAGGCCTGAAGTTAATTACTCTAGTAATTGCTCTAGAATCAAGTAATAAAAAAGACTCAGACAAGTGATTCTTTAGTTCCGTTTTATCCACTGTGGCGCTAGTAGTAACCAAAACAAATATGGCGACAACCGTGAATGCTCTGTGTGATGAAACTCGTGTTATGTTTCATTCTTGTGTGCAATTTTAAGTGAAATTAAAGTGTGATACTGGTGCCGCCTATTCTCTTATATTTTGAACTAAACTATCACTAAAATTCCTTAATTATGGCTATGAGAATCTTATACTTAGCTTTTCTGCACAAAAATCTATACATAAAGTAAAAAAAAAAATTGACACAATTAAAATCGAATTTGACAATTATACCCCGAGAATGATTTTTAGAGCCGAAGGCGCGTGTTTCGCCATGTTTTATACGGAATTTTTCACTTATTGTATGGAAAATATGGAAAATTATTACGTACATGTTGTGTTCCTTTTTACGATACTTACTCTTTGTCTTTTGCATTGCCAATAATACATGGATCACATATTAGGTAGGTACTTTATTTTAGCTATACATTGACACAGTATTATGGAACACAAATTCCATCTGCTGTTATCTCTCCACCACCCTTTATTTGACTAGTAGAGAATGCATACCTAAGGCAAAATCCGCCTAAAGGCACAAAGATAAATAAATAAATAAATGGTACACAAATAAGTGAATTGTTGCCTGAGACATGTGTTGTGTCGCAGACGAGAAGGAGGAGATGGAGCATCTGGAGGCGTACAACCGCAAGCTGCTGGCCAACATCCTGCCCGAGCATGTGGCGCAGCACTTCCTGTGCAGCGACAAGAACATTGACGTGAGTACACGCGGCTTCAGGAAGGTTAGGCCATGCTTTCAATTTGTAATCCTCCTCAGCTAGCATTGGTCCACAGTGTGATGCCACAGAGTTAACTTCGCACTGTGGCTCAAGGGTACGATCATTAAATTTATCGTATCTAGCTTTTATCTGCGGCTCCGGTTCCTGTGTGGATGTCAGAAAAAACCCACGGGAACGTACTTCCGGGATTGAAAGTACCTACCGTATGTCTTAATCCAAATATCTAAATGCATAACTTATTTTTATAACCGATTAAGGCTAATCTGTTTCATTTTGACAGTTCGACAACATTCATTTTTGTTTCTTTGAGCAGTTTCTTTTTAACTTATGTAGCAATGTTTTAGAAATTTCTTTCAAACCGATTCACATTGTGATTGATCGTGTATTACAGGGAACCAGGGCCAAATAAATTAGGGCTGAGTAAGTAGCAGATGACCCCACCTATCCACCATTTTCGTATGTTCAACGTTCTGCCAAACACCCTGTATGTTCGTCTGTGTTTTTTTTATTTGACTCAGTCACTGTTATTTACATAGCAGGTAGTCGTATTCGAATTTGTGTGGGCTAGGTCCCACAACTAAAAAGAGAAAAATAAAAACTTTTTACAAAAAAAAACAACCGACTTCCAAAAAAAACATTAATAAAGTAAAAAATTGAAAGCAAAGACACCGACTTCCGTAATTAAAGTTATTTTTTAATGTTTTTTTTGGAAGTCGGTTGTTTTTTTTGTAAAAAGTTTTTATATTTATTAAGTATCCCATACTTCCCGCATTACGGGCAATATTTCCCCTTTTTATATTGATTAAAAACTTATCTGCGGGCTGTAACAACATATTATGATAATAATGATATGTATAGTCGGGAGTTAAAATATTATTGTATAAGTACATAATTAAGGTATTCTCCAACTTAAGTCAGATATTTACGATTGTGATAAACTCGATAGATTTGTCTACGCAATAAAAAGATTAAGAGATACACAAAGAGCAGCTTCTTTTGATATCAACAGAAGCTGTTGATGTTGTTGCTGCAATACGTTTCGTGCGTACTCGCTTCTGGCGTTTACAGTATGAAAAAATGTGTACGTGCAATCTGTGGAGCCTAATAAATGGATAGCTGTAAGCCCTTGTTTAATAAGTACAATATCCTACCATTACCGTGTTTTTTAGAGAAGTACTTACATTAGACAAGAATGCCTATTTGTAAACAATATCCGGAATAATTTACTAAACATAAAGATGTAACTAAACGAAATGTGGCTCCTAGAAAAAAAAAAAAATTTAAACATGAACTCTGTTTACCGCAGTGCAGGCTCGAATTGTATATGAGGAACTTGAACATAAATGCTGTAAAGGTATATAACAAATTACCGGACACCTAAAAATTTACCTTCGGCCATGTTTAAAAAAAAGGTAATGAAATGGCTATAAGTCACACAAGCTTTTACAATCGCGATGAGTACATGTCAGATCGCGGCCGCGGAAAAGAAAACGGAAATAAATAATATAGGTATATAATGTTGAAAAATTGTTGAACGTTGCAACTTGCAACCTCAGACCAACAAAAAAGTAAAGACGGATCACGCCGTACATCAAAAGTGAAGCCACAAAACCATGCTCCTGCAAGTAAACACACAGGCTCACGCACACACCTACACTAAAACCATGCTCATCGCTCTTAGTACGTCCCGAGTCGTCGTCTAGTTAACATCACCAAAACAAATATAATTATGCCTTCCTGTGTAGTGAAAACGTGTAAAAACAATAGTAAATCACAGAAAAAGTCTCACGGAATCACTTTTCACTTGTAAGTAGTTCAAATAACATCATTTTTTAATTTAGATAACTATGAATTTTAGGTTACTTGGAACAAAAAACCTGAACGAATGAACGGACGAAAACAGTGACATTTAATAAAGAGCGAGGGTTGCCATAATATGATTTCAAATTTCTCCATTCGATATTTTTTACTTCGAGTAATTATGTCTGTTTTTTTATGCATTTATTATTTTAGATTTCCAAGTAATACTGAAAATAAGAATAAATGGATAGTAGCTAATTTAGTAACCTATTTATATACACATATATATTTTTTTTTAACAGTCAATTGAAAATTAATGGATAATTCTAAGTGAAAGAGCGGAGTCTCCTAACACAAGCAATTCTTGCATAAAAGGGGATCTCATAAATGCACTTTGTACTTAATTGTTTTTTTATTTTATTTTGCAATGTAAAAAAAATGTTTTTGTTTCGGAATTCTTCCTAATAATTGAGGTACAATACCATACTCAACAATATCTTACTCGTACAATATTAGCCTACCGAAAATATTATTCCCCAAGTTATAGGGAAAAACTTTAACAACTGACAACCCTTTTTACACACACATAGATAAAAAGGTGGCTTCACTTTTGATCTACGGCGTGATCTGTCTTTCCTTTTTTGTTGGTCTGAGCTTGCAACTCTTTGACATTTATGATGAGTTATGACATTATTTATATTATTTTTATATTCTTATTTCCTAATCTGACAATATATTAAACTTTATCTCTTTGTCTCTCTTTAGGTATAGCTTTGACATCAATTAAATACTTTGTTGCTTAAAATCCCAATGCATGAGATAATATTTGTTGTTGCTGTCTTTTCTTTATTTAATTAACATTGGGTAAAATTTAATATTTGCACAAATGGTAGAATGAATAAGTAATGGTAGAATGTAAAGGGGCCATTATAGTTATAAGATCATACAATTGTAAACCTACATTCTCGCGAACAAACGGATTTGATTTGATTCTTTGCATTTTTGCTTTCTACGCACTTCGCATGCGTCCTTGTCTTGAAGCCCTTGCCCAGTAACTAAAGTGCTCATAGTCATAATTATGTAATATTACCTAACATGACAGAAGTGCATCCGCAAGCCGAAAGAATATTAACTCATTCCTCCAATTTTATGACCTATCAAAACACTTATTTCCTATATCCACCTATTCATGAAAGAAAATAATCACACCTAGACATAACTTTCCCAAAGAAACATTTACTCTGAAAAAAAACGTGTGCGGTCGGAGGACCCTCGTTCCTTCTCAATTATGATTTAAAACAAAAATAAAATTTGCCGCCATCTTGTATTTACATTTTGACCGCACTATCGGCTTTGGCACCCTCAAAAACTATGAAAACGATACCTATGATGAAAAATGTTGATTTCAAGTTAATTAAGCCATGCAGTAGAATCCTCCCCTGTAGGGTAGATTTTCTAAAAACCCTGATACAGTTATTCTTTATTTTCAGTCATAAGTATAAATACTGAGTTTGGAATTAATCGAACCGCGCGTTAAAATTTTCCATACAAACTTCGACACCCCCCAATTACCATTTAAGGGGTAGTATAGAAAAAATATGTAAAACTTAAAACTTTATAATTTACTTATGTCGTTTGTATGTTTCCATATCGTTAATCAAAGATTATTTTAAATCTTTTTGCAAGTTAATCAAAACACGCAGTAAAAACCTCCCCTGCAAAATTGACTACCCCCTTTTCACCCCGTGAGTGGTAGATTTGCGAAAATACCCTGATACACATTAGTCTTTATTTTTGGATTTAAGCGTATAATCTGAATTTCAAGTTAATCGGACCGTGCCTTACAATTCTTCCAAACATCACCCACACACTCACACCCGCCTCAATCCCGCTTTAGGAGGTAGTTTAGAAAATCAAAAGATGACAAAGGAGACCAATCCTTTTTTTCGGTGATTTGGGATTAAAAAACAAAAGTCCGCGGCCAGGAATGAATTACATTTTATTCGAATGGTGGCAGTAGTAAAAACATTTCTTTGTATGGCGACAACGCAGTAATGAATTTGCGAACAAAGTTAAACAACGATCTTTAAATGAAAAAAAATATGTCCTCCCGCTATTTCGTGTAAGATCCCGGATGCATCACCTCACAAATACAATACAATACAACATTTTCAGCCGGTTCATCCATCGTAAAAAATAGGTCGGAGTCTCATTTCCTACAAAATGTATGTGATTTTTTTTTTGCAATTTCTGACTTTTCTTGTACCTACTCAAACCTCAGTAGGTCCCGTTAAGATCTTTGATCCTTTAAGAAACAGAATCGATTGGCATCAAAAAAAGTTTTTGTGAAAACCTCCCATTTTCTTGCTGACTGTACGATTTTCTCAAAATCTGTGAATACTGATCAAAATATCTCAAAAAGTTAAGGACAGATTCCTAGGACCATTTTCTTTTTAAAAATATGTAACACTAACTGATGGCTGCCAAAAAAAAACAATCCCAGAATGGGTGATCTCCTTAATAATTTACATAGATCACTATTCGTGCCAAGTTTCAAGTTTATTAACTCGAGGAATAAGATTTTTTATATAAACAAAATTCCCCCATTTCACCCTCTTAGAGGTGGAATTTCGAAAAACTCTTTCTTAGTGGAGACTTACTCTTCTTGTAAAACACACCCTCCAAATTCCATGTCTCTAGGATCAGCGGTTTAGGCTGTGCGTTGATATCAGTATTGTTATTTATCTTGTCTTAATAACTGTACTAAAAGTACCTAGATAATGGCTTGTCGTCAATTACCTCATTCTTAACTCTGTAAGCCACCCAAAGACAATAATAGTACATTGTGATACGACTGTGCTCTTTTGGATATTACAGTCGAGGCGGTATTTGCGCGTGAGCCGGAGGCGAACGCGATAAGGTGGCCGAGAGTGTAATAATCAATGCACACGCGTTTCATACGACGTTTTTCAACACACTTGCGAGGAAAAAACAGACTTGTTGTAAGAACTTATGCTACAATAACGTACCTAACTATAGAGATGATAGATTTATAAATTTAAACTGACCTTAGGCCTTTGTTGCCAGGTACTGACTATCCGGAGTTTCTTTTAAAAACTTCTATGTTGGTTGGTGGCAATACTTTAGATTTTGTATTTTTGATAGGTAAAATAAACCACACAACGAAAACGATGGTAAATATTTATGGAAAATGGCGCGCTGGCCGCTGGCTGGTTTTGTTTTTCCATAGGTGTAAATAAAGGCACTGGCAAAACCGTTAGACAGTCTATACAAAAAAAATGATTTGATTAAGAAAAAAAAAAATTATTATCACTAAACGTACCATGGCAGAGTCAAATTTATTTATTATAATTTACGCTCTTCTCCCCTACGTGAAATCGACATTTTTAATAATGATTACAAAAATGTTAACAAATATTTATTATTTATTTATTTACTATGGATGACTTACAGCTTAAAATTAACAGAAAAATAAAACTGTATGTGAGACTGACAGCCAATTAAAAGTCATCACTTCTAAAAACAGAACGAAAAGAAAGAAAGAGTGTGAACTACACAACACAGCTACCAGAAAAAAGAAAAAAAATACAGAATAACATTGGAGCTTAAACTAAATTCACATTTTATATTCAATAGAAGAATAAAAACTGAACACATAAAAACTTATTTAAAAAAGTCAAGGCTCAGGCACTTTCTGGCCGAGGACACACCTGTTATGAATGGATCAAAATCATGCTGTTTACACATGATATTAAAGTTGCTACTATTATAATTTATTAATATTTGGCGGCTGGTTTTGTTTTTTTCCGCTAGCGATGCGCGCGCGGGTGTAAATAAAGGCACTGGTAATACCGCTGACCAGCCTGTTAATAATACATAATTCGCAAATGGGGTTAGGGTAGTGAAGAATATAGACTGAAATTGCCACAGACGATAGAAACCCTTATTTAATAGTACAGATAGAGTTTTATTCCGCGCAACGCGGTGGCACATGGGCAGGCCAGCGCGATTCGTATAGGCGGGCCAAGTGGCATGCGAGCGTGCCACCCGCGGTCTTACCGGAAAAAAGCGCAAGTCTCTGCTCGGGTGTAAATAGAGAATGCTCATTTATTAGTAGGATAGTTCATACTAATTAATGTATAGTAAGTATCCCACTGGCGTTTAGTTATGGTAAAAAAAATCCCATGGGTATGCATGGGATTTTTTTTACCATAACTAAACACCACTGGATTGCTTATGGTTTTTTTTTTTAATAAAAACTTGCTTTTGCGCGCTTGTCTTTGGTAAAAAGCTTCACCAAAACCAATGTCTATTGGTTACAAATTTCATGCTGCCATGATAGTACTTACTAATTCCACACTGCCATGTCATTACTCAGACTAGTAAATAGTTGTGGCGCAAAAAAGCACGCTGGTAAAAAGCACGCTTCCATAATACACTGCATTATGAACCTAAAAGCGATTCAATAAGAGCCACTTTACGAGCAAGTGTGTTGAAAAAATAATAAAGTTTAAAGTTCCACACAAAAAGAAACGTGAGATGACTTGCAGAATGAAAATATTAGTAATTTGATTTTCTGCAAATCGTCCTAAATGGGCTATAGGCATGTAGGACAAGGTTGATGAATCAGAATTACTTCAATTTTCAAGCGATTAACATGGGAAAAAGGTTAAATAACTAAAAACAAATCTCAGGACTCAGACCAACAAAAAAGGAAAGACAGATCACGCCGTACGTCAAAAGTGAAGCCACCTGTTTATCTATGTGTGTGTAAAAAGGGTTGTCAGTTGTTAAAGTTTTTCCCTATAACTTGGGGAATAATATTTTGGGTAGGCTAATATTGTACGAGTAAGATATTGTTGAGTATGGTATTGTACCTCAATTGTAAGGAAGAATTCCGAAACAAAAACATTTTTTTTTACATTGCAAAATAAAATAAAAAAACAATTAAGTACAAAGTGCATTTAGGAGATCACCTTTTATGCAAGAATTGCTTGTGTTAGGAGACTCCGCTCTTTCACTTAGAATTATTCATTAATTTTCAATAGAGTGTTAAAAAAATATATATATATATAAATAGGTTAGTAAATTACAGAAAAATCAATCTGTATATAAATGAATGAGCGTAATACAGCTTCTTCCAATAACCATGCACTCAGAAATTAAACTATAAGTTATAAGGTAGTTGAAGCGTAAATCATATCATCGTCGTGGGTATGAGTCTTTAAGTAAATTGTTTTGAAATAAAATAGGTACTTAATTATATTTTTAATCAACTTTATTAAATTCAAAAACACCACGATAACAAAATCAATTACTATAGAAAGTACGTAAAAAGCGTCCGCAATTATAAAATAAAAACAATTCAAAAATTAAAATAAGCCATGGCTACTAAGAGATGACCAGTGACAACTGACGGCGCCCGTTCACGAACATGACGCACACCTGTGCTATGCAATTATGTAATACAAAGGAGATTGAGTTTATGCAAAGATGGTCTTACAATCTTCAGCAGCTCCAACAGTATTTTCAAATGTTAATTAGTTAGTTGTGGTTGTGGAGCAGGACCAGCATTAAGCCAAGCATTTTTATCAGCGATGTAATCCTCCAACTTTTAATAAATGTCTGCATGCATAGTGTGCGTTTTATACAAGTTTTGAATTTCATCTCATTCAGTTGAAGTATGTGGGGAGGAATTTTATTGCAACATTTTAAACAGTACCCCATGAAAGATGAGTCTACTTTAGCCAGCCTGAAACCTGATTGAACTAATAGGTCCCTATTTCTAGTACAATAATTATGTCTATCACTTCGTTGACTAAAAAGATGCAATTTTTTTCTTAAAGAAAAAAATATCAAGAAAATGGGAACAAAAAAAAAATTTTTTTTAGTCGTCTGCTCACATGTATATTTCTATTCTCCGTTTAAAAACCTTGTTGTTGTGTAAATTTTTTGAATTGCTGCCTTTTAGATTTTAGTGTCTGTGAAATTGTTTCTAATTTTGAAATGTGGTGAAAGCGTATTGTTAAATATTTTTCAATGATACATTTAATTAAATGGACCTTATGCTCATAGCCTACAAAATTATGGTCCAGATCCAAGTTTACAAAAATGTTATCCTTCCCTAAAAATGATTCTAAAATTTTTGTTACTATATATTTGTACTGATTTACTTTTATTTTTATTTATTTATCCATTTATTTTTATTTTCAGTATTACTTGGAAATCTAAAATATTAAATGCATAAAAAAAACAGACATAATAATTACTCGAAGTAAAAAATATCGAATGGCGAAATTTGAAATCATATTATGGCAACCCTCGCTCTTTAAATGTCACTGTTTTCGTTCGTTCATTCGTTCAGGTTTTTTGTTCCAAATAACCTAAAATTCATAGTTATCTAAATTAAAAAACCATGTTATTTTAAGTACTTACAAGTGAAAAGTGATTCCGTGAGACTTTTTCTGTGATTTAGTATTGTTTTTACACGTCTTCACTACACAGGAAGGCATAATTATATTTGTTTTGGTGATGTTAGCTAGACGACGATTCGTGACGTACTAGGAGCGATGAGCTTGGTTTTAGTGAAGGTGTGTGCGTGAGCCTGTGTGTTTACTTGCAGGAGCTTGGTTTTGTGGCTTCACTCTCGATGTACGGCGTGATCTGTCTTTCCTTTTTTGTTGGTCTGAGTCTCAGAATTACAAAGTTTGGAAATGATCTTGCCCACGCCCCATTCGATTTGATACTTCTAGGGACACCCTGTATACATTATATACGTACAACGTGCTTTTTTTAATCCCATAACTCTAGGGTGAGAACTCTAGATGCGACGTTGTCACATTTATTTTTAAGAAAAATCGTCTTACGCCAATAATCGTGACTTTGTCGAATTATTTTAGTAGGTATGAAAAAAGAACACGTTGCATAATAATAAGATAGCGGCGGAAATAAAGCAGTATAAAGGTTCGGCATTCTTACCCGTGCAAATGCACAAGCAGTGTATAACGTTAACACGGCAAAACGGTACCTACAGCGAGCTGCACTATCCACAGTGTTATTACGCAAACTGTCGCAAAAACTGGATGCAACAAGCGATGCTCTTTATCCGAGGCTTAAGAGCCTGATCTTAAACTGTCGTCTTTAGATTGATCGCGGTTACTTTAATCTTGTTCCAAATAGTATCCATTGTGAGTGTACCATGTGTGTGTGTGACAGGAGCTGTACCACGAGCAGTGCGAGTCGGTGTGTGTGATGTTCGCGTCCATCCCCAACTTCTCTGAGTTCTACGTGGAGCTAGAGGGCAACAACGAGGGCGTGGAGTGCCTGCGCCTGCTCAACGAGATCATCGCCGACTTTGACGAGATCCTCGCCGAGGACCAGTTCAAGTACATCGAGAAGATCAAGAGCACTGGTGCCACCTACATGGCGGCCTCGGGTACATAGCGGATAGTTTGTCTCTAAACCTAGTATTTTCGATAGCACTGACTCATCACAGTCGTGAAAATATATTTCCAGGCCTAACGGCTGCCACCCGCGACCTGCGTGGCTTCCGCCACGTTACCGCGATGGCCGACTACGCACTGCGACTTCGCGAGCAGCTGCAGTATGTCAACGAGCACTCCTTCAACAGCTTCCGTATCCGAATCGGTAAGAGGAGTCCTGTCTGAGCAGCGCGAGCAGCGTGGTGCATCGTGCGTCGTGTACTAGCAGCTACAGTCCGCTAGCGCTTCTGTGATGTACCGCGCTGTCCAGCTGGGACGGGCTGGAGTAAGACACGGGTTAATTGTCTCCAATGCGAATTACTCTTTAAGTTGCACGCGGTGCTCTTGCGACTGTTGCGCTAAAACATAAGTGAAGCAAGTGAGGAACGAGATTTGTGTGGCCCGACAGGCATCAACATCGGGCCGGTGGTGGCCGGCGTGATCGGCGCTCGCAAACCGCAGTACGACATCTGGGGCAACGCCGTTAACGTGGCTTCGCGCATGGACTCCACCGGACTGCTGGACCATATCCAGGTGTGCAACCCGAACGGAATTGCTCGTTTATTAACTCAAATGCGATGTGTTTCACGGCGGCTTAATAGGTACCTATTGCATTTGCAAGAGACAATATTAGTCCGACGTTTGCGCAAAACAAATTAATTGAATTTGTGTTCCTCCGCGATTGTGATGTGAATGTTAATAATATCCGTTACTTTGCGAGCTCCGCTTTATCCGATGCATGCGCGCGAAGGTGAACTCAATTACGTCATACGTGAGTTGTAATTAGAGCGGCAAGCGTCGGGCGGCTGATGTAGAGGGTGTGTTGGCAGGTGACGGAGGAGGTGCACGACATCCTGTCGACGCGCGGCTACCGGCTGCGCTGCCGCGGCACCATTGACGTCAAGGGCAAAGGCAACATGATCACCTTCTTCCTCGAGGGCGTCGGCGAGACCTCGTCGCCCAGTGCACAGGATATCTACAATGTAGGTATACATTTTCCTTTATATTTCCAATCAGAAAGGAGATCATTCACCGTCCATACATTTTTGGGCTACATGTGAAAGTGCCAAACAAAACATTAGCTAGGTGTATTCCGAAAGATTACGTTTTTCTCTTATTTTTTTATTACTACAAGCTATTACTTTAATTAGAGTACTATTAATTATTTCAGCTAAAATATACTGAAAACAGTATTTTTCAAAATCGTATAACAGCGCAGGATATTGCCCTACAGATTTAGTGCAATAGTGAAAAGTGAAGAGAATAACAATGTTCTAACGGAATTTATATTTTTTTTGTTTGTCCGGCACTTTCATTATTTAGCCCAAAATGAATGATCTCCTTTGTGTAATTTTTATTTTTATGACGTTTAGGGGCTAACCAAGCGCAAATATCTCAAATAGCTGTACCATCTATCACACAATTAGTTTACATAATGTGGTAAATAAAGCAATTCTCTAGATCCTTACATTATTATAAAACAAAGTCCTCCGCCGCGTCTGTCTGCCATTCTGTTCGCGATAAACTCAAAAATTACTGCACCGATTGTCATGCAGTGTCATGCTTCTCGAGGAAGGTTTTAGTATATAATAACCGATATCCACGCGGGTGTAGCCGCGGGCATCAGCTTATAGTATCCATACTAATATTATAAATTCGAAAGTAACTCTGTCTGTCTGAACTCTGTCTGAAAGGATTTCGATAAAAGGAGGATGCTACAAAAACACTCAGAGTCGACTAAAATAATTCATGCCCGGTGAGGTAGGGCAATCGAAGTATGCCACTTATATGCAATTTGTTTTCGCTAAAACTATCCCCAAGAGATAGATCTCGGGGTTCTAGAATCACATTAATATCTACGTAACGGAATCATTCAACGTACCTAGTAGCCACTGAAGAGTTCTTCTATTCACCTCCTGGCTTCATCATCTGACCCTCGACACCAAGTGCAATCTATTGGATTCATTAAAACGAATCATATGAAACTAAACTCGAGGGGTTTACTAGTAGCCACTGAAGAGTTCCACTATCCAACTCCTGGCTCCATCATCTGACCCTCGACACCAAGTGCAATCTAATGGACTCATTAAAACGAATCATATGAAACTAAACTCGAGGGGTTTACTAGTAGCCACTGAAGAGTTCCACTATCCAACTCCTGGCTCCATCATCTGACCCTCGACACCAAGTGTAATCTATTGGACTCATTAAAACGAATCATTTGAGCACAAACACGAGGGGTTTACTAGTAGCCACTGAAGAGTTCCACTATCCACCTCCTGGCTCCATGATCAGATCAGCTCCAAGATTCCAAATTATAGTATTGTTATCCAAACTACATATAAATGCATAGTTTCATTTCGATACGACAGTTAGAAGTTGATGAAAAGATTGCGTTACGTATATGTGAATGTGATTCTGAAACCCCTAGATATGTCACTTGGGGATGGTTTTAGCGAAAGAAAAAAGCATCTAGGTGACGAACTATGATTGCCCTACCTCACCGTGTATGAATTATTTTAATCGACTCTGGGTTTTTGGTCTATACATTCTGTAGTCTGTAGCATTGTCCTTTGGCAAGGAGATAAATGGCATCTCCGGGAAGGACATAGGCTACTTTTCATCGACATACTACACGGGCGGAAGCTAGTAATTATATAATTAACTAGATTTACCCGGGCCGGCTTTCCACTTATTTTTTATTTTGAGATTTTTAGTTTTTATCATTTCTCAAATTAACACACTTCATTTTTTTTTTTTAATCTGAATGTTATCCGGTGGTGTGTGTTGTGTATTGGGTAGTTTCAGGGATTAAAAAAAGAATAGTGAGTTCTTAAAGTGATGTTGGTGTTTTGTTTTGGTGATGGTGGTTTTGATATGGTGAGATCTTTTCATATTGCAGTGACGTGCTCCTCTCTGCAAGATACAATGGGCTAAATAATGTACCCAACTTTAAGATAATTATAATGCGTGTGTGATAGTGTTCCAAAATCGTTATTGAGTGAGGAGTGATGCTTTGCTTTTACTGTCCCGAGCACGCATACCTAATGGCTTTGGAAACAAAATTCCGCGCAGCCCCTTTTTAATCCTCGCCAGATGTGGGTCCGCGCCGTCTCTTCGGCCGCATAGCAATTAAATAAAGAAATAATTGGTATTAGGTCACCACCTATGAAATCGGCGTTTTGTATGGGGAATTTAATAGAAGTTGCATTTTTCATACAACAGTTTCTATAACAACCATGAACACTAATGTTTTAAAACTTTTATGCACTAATGTTTAAAAACTAAGATAACGTATGCCACTTAGATTAAGCGACAAAAAAAAGTATAGGCTAAGTTTAAAAAATAATAGATGTCATTTCTGCTTCCAAAATGAGTAATAATGTTTTTTTACTATTGGTAGTTGTCTATGATGGTCATTATTGATGAATATTTTAAATCATAGAAGTGACGAGGTTCTCTATTTGTGAGAAAAAAGCGCCAATTTCATAGGTGGGATTTTAACTTTTTAAGATACTCACTATTAGGGTATAATACAGAATGCCATAACGGGGCATCTCAACAAATGTGCTGACAGTGAAAGTGTAAACTTTAGATTGTGTAAAATACTACATACTTTGTTTTTTATTCACTCAAATTGCTGACTGCAGTGTGATTGGTAGGTGCAATCCTTGAAAAGGGCTTATACTTGAGCTAAATTAAAACAAATATGACGGGTGGTTAACGAGTTTTTACGCTTTTAAAGTTTAATCAGCCCTGGGCGTTAATTTGATACTTGTCTGATAGCATTGAAAACCAATTCATAAAAGAAAAACCCATACTCTTGTCCCGATCCTACCCGAATAATGACCGAACGAAGGTAGTGTTAGGTAAAAAAAATATTTTAATTGAAAAAACGCACCTAATCTATTGGTTTTTTGCGGTCTCTTTTTTTCCTTTAGAAGAAAGGGGTCGCAACAAAAATCTGATGCTGCAATGCTATTGGTTGATGAGCGTGGGTAAGCGTTACATAGTGGCCGACGCTGCAGGCGGGAATAGTCCTTGTGGTATTGAGAAGCACGCCCGCCATAGTACTAGTAGTAGCCTAGTTCAGGCGCGTCGGCGCATCGGGCCAATCGCGCCCTGAACAGTGCTGCTGACAACGCATCAGAACTAAGAAGAACAGAATCGAGAAAGCAGTTTAACCCCGCCAAAAGATTCACCGGTGAAGCTGGACTTGAACCATCCTGACAGAGAGAGTCATCATGAGAGACTTGATTAATCACGCTAGGAGTAAACCAGAGAAAATGCATAAAATATTGTACATAACCGTAACCTAACGCATCAAGAATCACAGGATGTGCTATCTTGCACACGTTCACAGACGGGGCAATGTCCCGGTCTACTCCTTGATATGCAATGGCCTCTGTAGCCCCATGAAGCATGGGGCTCCAGGGGCTAGTGCAAATCTTGGGGTTCATTCGATTTATCGAGTCTGGTTAAACCACGCTGGGGTCGGTGCATTTAATTCATTAATTCATTCATATCTTTTGAGGTTTTTTTAACACATACGTTTTGGCGCCAATCGTCCGCAATTTTTTTTGCATGTGAAAAGCTGCAGTAGTCACGATGTTCGCTGCGTGGTGTTTCAGGACCCGCAGCCGTCGACGTCGGGCACGAGCCACGAGGGAGTGCTGGAATGCGCGAGAGCCGAGCACCGGCCGCTCGAGACGCTATCAGAGGGCCAGACGGATGAGGATGGCGGGCCCTCACCCCGCGCCTCCATCCCCAGAGGTAACTAACAACTCCTCCAAGAAAAACGGAAATTTTATTTCTAATGCCAGATGCCCGGTTTTTACACGACTGCCCAAAAAGGAGTGTAATGTTTTCAGGATTCATGTATGTATGTGTGTATACGAGTCTTTATTCCAGTATAACTTTTAAATGCCTGAACGGATTTATTTATTACCAATAAAAATTACGTACACATAGAACTATAATATTTTCTTAAAAGTTTGAGAAAATATTAAAGGTGTACGTAATTTTTATTTGTTCAAGGAAAGCTTGTTTTAAAAAACCGGCCATTATCTATAAAAACAGCAAATAAATCAAGTTCGTTGTATGGGAGCCCCCTTAAATATTTATTTTATTCTGTTTTTATTTGTTGTTATAGCGGCAACGGAAATACATCATCTGTGAAAATTTCAACTGTCTAACTATCACGGTTCATGAGATACAGCCTGGTGGCAGACGGACAGACAGACGGGCACACAGACAGACAGCGGAGCCTTAGTAATAGGGACCCGTTTTACCCTTTGGGTACGGAACTCTAAGAACGGCAAAAAAATCAAGTTTGATGTATGGGAGCCCCCCCAAATATTTGTATTTTTTATTTAATTATTCTCATATTATTCAATATCGAGCAAAAACGAGCAAAAAAAGTTGATTTTTTTGCTCGTTTTTCGACGGCAAAAAAGCAATTTAAAGTAGTTAAAAAAATGTTTAAAAATATCCAACCGATCCGGGCTATTTAAACGCCCTCCATTTGGCGCGCTTGGTGTGGTGACGTCACAGTTCGTGAAAACAGACAAGCAACTGTCAAGTCAACGTCAAACACTCCTTTTTCTATGAGCGTTTGACATTGACTTGACACTTGTTGATTGACTTGACATTGACATTTTGATTGTTATCCCGGATTGTTACGTCACATCCGCTCTTAGCCTTTTCAAGTATTTGAATTACCCACAGGTTTTTGGGACTTTTAAAAAAATATTTTCTCGCTAAAAAGAAATTTTATTCAAAAATATTGATGGAGGCATCATTCTGAAGTAACATAGTTTATAGAAAAAAATATTTGACCCATATTTGAATCACATGCATATTCCCTATTGGAACCGTGCACCTACATGCTTCTGACTTTTCATGTGCCCGTGTAGGTTTGTCTATACTAACACACAAACACATAAAAAACCTTTCCTCTTTTTAATAAGAGGAAATATTTTTTTGTTTGATTGTTAGTTCGTTGTACCGAATAGGCGCCGAAACCACTGGACCGATTTTAACCATTTTTTCACCAATAGAAAGCTAAATTATCAGGAAGTTAACATAGGCTATAATTTATTTTAAAAAATTAGAGATCCTTACCCAAAGTAGCAAAAGGAGACCATTCACGTTTCATACAAAGTAGGGCACAACACCAAAATGCCAGCGAAAAAAAATGTGCTACGGGTCGGGGAAGTCTTCCTAATCATTCCCTTCAACTGACGGCTGTCAGAAAAGTCTAGAAAATTGACTGCTTTTCGGCCTATTTCTGCCTCACGGCGCCAATCAGACTCAGTCAACGCTCTGTAATTATTGTAAGAAAGTCAAAGTTGCCTAGTTTGAGAGTCATTTTGCAAGTTTATTTGATTATTGACGTATTACAAACGCTAAAATGGTTCGAACAGATTAAATATTACCACATGACTTTTTAATAAAACCACAAAGCGAGTCGACCGCTTTCGAAGTCCTCCTAATCATTTTTTACTATGGCGCCGAATCTCTTAGACCATTCATTCAACTGATTTTTGACCAACTTCTTCAAAAAGGAGGAGGCTCTCAATTCGTCTGTATGGTTTTTTTTTCTTTTTTTTTGTGTTTATGTTACGCGATTACTCCGCCAATTATGAATCGATTTTGATGATTCTTTTTTTGTTTGGTAGGTTATGCTTCAGAGGTGGTGGTCCCATATAAATTTTATAAACTTGCGTAATTTTTGAGTTAGCTTCAATAATTACGTATTTTTCCCACTTTGCGTATATAGATGATATAATTATTTCACTCAGTCACTGTTATTTACATAGCAGATAACGATATACGAATTTGTGTGAGGTAGGTACCACAACCAAAAAGTGAAAAATAAAAACTTTTTACAAAAAAAAAACAACCGTCTTCAAAAAACAAACACAAAAAAAGTGAAAATAACTTTAATTTCGGAAGTCGGTGGCAAAAAACGAAAATTGAAAAGCAGACACCGACTTCCGAAATTAAAGTTATTTTTCACTTTTTTTGTGTTTGTTTTTTGAAGACGGTTGTTTTTTTTTGTTTTTTTGTTTTTCTTATTTTTTTTTAGATCGAGTGGGACTATCCCAACCAGCTTCAGGGATTCGTTCAGCGAAACGGTGCTGTAGGATTTATAGAGCTTTTGGCCGCTTTTAGCCGTGTTTATCATTTTCTGCACTCAGGCCCAGCTCAGACGCTTGCCACATGCATCACCACCGGCTCCACCTCTGGCGTGTTAATGCTCCGTATGACCTCCGGGTACAGACCCCAGCTCACTTTGGCCGCTCTAGATAGCTGTTTGTCGATTTTGGAACCTTTTCTACTAATTTTAGTGGCGTGGATGTGGCTACGTTATAACAGCCACACGGGTCAATCCATTAGGTTAAGCTACGCTTCCCGGGGTTGGTCCGTGGATCGGGTTTTACATAACGAGACTCTTTCGTGACTCGGAAAGCACGTTAAGCCGTTGATTACCCAGTTACTGGGTTGTGGAGGTCAGATAGGCAGTCGCTCCATGTAAAATACTGGTATTCAGCTGCATCCGGTTAGACTGGAAGCCGCACCTAACATAGTCGGGAAAAGGCTAGACAGATTGATTTTGTTAGTGGCGTGGGAATGTTGAATATGGGCTTGTGGTCAAATGCTCACAATTGACCCATCATTTTTATTTCCTTAGACATGCCCATTTCGTTGCGGGAAAATCCGAAAGGGATGCCGGGACCCTTGGGAACAGACAACTGAAGGAACAAGGGTGGGTTTTAGTCAGTAAAAGGCTGGCACGCCCTCCCGCTCCGCCCAGAGCGGGAGAAGTCATTTGATGATTTCCCAACCTCAGAAAAAAAAAAGACATCCCTATGTCCATCACGCCCATGCTCAGGAGTGGGACATCGTACTTTAGCTTCCTGGTGTCTACCATTGCAAAGGTTTCACGTGGTGCAAACTTCAGGTTATTTCGGATGCCCCATCTCCGAACATACTGGAGGGCGGCATTGAACCTCCAATTCTGGGTCGCCGTCGAAGATCATGACCATATTGTCGGCGAAAGCCTGGCAGTGATCTCCCGCTCTTCCAGCCCTTATAATAAAAAAAAAGAAGTTTTCGAAAAATGCTTGGATGGGCTTCCCCTACTTACGTGACATACTTTTTTCGTTGGCCTAAAATGTTCCTCCCAGACACGAAAGATCATCAAGGTACCTAGATTTTTTTAACTTTAAAAACAGCTGAAGGAACGGTCGTAGAGATTCGGCGCCATAGTAAAAAATGACTAGGAAGACTTCCCCGACCAGGGTAACACATTTTTTTTCGCTGGCACTTTGGATTTTGAGCCCAATATCCTTCTCTCCTTTTGCCTATAAAATTCATTATTTGGCGTGCGCTGAGAAAACTTTCGATGATACATTAAAATTATGTACACAAGGCTACACATCAAGCTATACATTTCCAGTTTATGCTGGTCCCGCATTGCATAAGATTTTCGTACGATGCGAGGTCAGCTTATACTGAAAATGTATAGCTTGATGTGTAGCCGTGTGTACTACATGATCAAAGTAGGTCAATCAGCCAATCAGCGCCGAGCAGCAATCCTATATAAGTGGGGGGTGATGGGCGATTTGATTCTTCCCCTGGCTGGAGGCCCTGAGTCCCCTAGCTGGAGGCCCTGAGTGTAGTAGCTTAAGGCAGCCACAGGAAAGTCCGGTTAAATAGTTACGATTTTCATCTAAAATCAACTATGAGATGACCTAGTTAAAAAAACAAAAAAAAAGCGATTTGATTCACTTTGAGTCCAGTGCTGGGTGTGGTAACAGGTCGCGTTCTGGTTTGCAATTGGTCAATAGTCATCCTCAGGATGCCTCGTTGAGGGGTGAAACACATGTCGATTTATTACAGGGTTTTTATGACTCTTGAAGAATACTCTAGCTAGCGGAATCCTACACGATCAACAGTATGATTTCACCAAAGGACGTTGCACAACTGACGCCGGTGTCACCTTGTTAAAACACATCTTTAAGGCATGGGAAGAGGCACAAGATGCAATAGGCATCTTTTGCGACCTATCTAAAGCTTTTGATTGCGTGAATCACGAAACGCTGCTCTTGAAACTTGAGCATTACGGACTGGGTAAACTTGCGCTTAGCTTAGTAAAATCATATTTGAATGATAGAATGCAGCAAGTTCAAATAAACGGTGTGAACTCATTGGGTTTAAAAGTTAGAATGGGTGTACCACAGGGCTCGATATTGGGTCCATTCCTCTTCTTGGTATATATAAATGATTTACCTCAACTACTGAAAATTCGACCACAAATGGTGTTATTTGCTGATGACACATCACTGATTTTAAAAGTAAATAGACATGCACGGAAGCTTTACGACGTAAATAACGCTATGTTCAAAGTCCATAATTGGTTTACCATAAATAATTTGGTATTAAATGAGAAGAAAACTAAATGCATAAGATTCACGTTACCGAATGTAAGAAGTAGTGAATGTCATGTTGTACTGAACAGGGAGATACTAGA
This sequence comes from Lithophane semibrunnea, assembly GCA_947363905.1. NCBI lineage: Eukaryota > Metazoa > Arthropoda > Insecta > Lepidoptera > Noctuidae > Lithophane > Lithophane semibrunnea. The sequence continues at coordinate 559,084 of OX376186.1, read as the reverse complement.
ATTTGTCGAAAAGACAGTTTTCCTGGGGATCACGCTTGATTCTAAACTACAGTGGGGTCCTCACATAACATCACTTGCAGGGCGACTAAGTTCAGCCGCTTACGCTGTTTGGAAAATCCGCCAACTAACAGACGTGGATACCGCGAGACTGGTCTATTTTATTTACTTTCATAGCATCATGTCTTACGGTATTTTGCTGCGGGGACGGGCTGCAGATATTGATTCTATCTTTATTTTGCAAAAGAGGGCTGTCCGAGCCATCTACAACCTCCACAAACGCGAATCTCTAAGGGAACTGTTTAAAAAAATTAACATCATGACGGTTCCTTGTCAGTACATATATGAAAACATTATGTATGTTCGGAAAAATCTACATCTTTTTAGTAAGATAAGTGACAGGCATAACTTTAACACTAGAAATAGGAACAAATTAGATCAACCACGTTTCAGATTGTCTAAAGTACATACTTCTTTTATGGGGTACTGTGTAAAATGTTATAATAAAATACCACTCATTATTCTTCAACTAAATGAGAAGAAATTTAAAACATGCATTAAACGCACACTATGTAGACAGGCATATTATAAGTTGGATGGCACTCCACAGGCACTAGGGCTCACTAGTTAAAATATTTAATATTTGGAAGAGTTGCTTCCCCTTTTTTTTTCTGACTTTACAAACTTAATGTTTGTTTTTTTTCTTTTAAATTCTATTATTTTAATCTCTCAAGTACATTGCAAATTATAGTTTTGTATAAATAAGAAGCATTTTTTCAATTTTTTAAATGTGAGTACCATGGAGCCGTTTAATACGAGTATGGTATCATGTTTTATATTGACTTCAAAGAGCATGGCAGATGAGAGTATGTCATACTCACTTAAATGTCTCGCTGATGGTGGCGCGTGTGTTGGATCATTCGGTTCCCTACAAAATGGTTGAGCTGGATGGTGCTGATCCACGTGTCATGTTCGTGAACGGGCGCTGTCAGTTGAGACTGGTCATCTCTCATCTGCCAGGGCTTATTTTTAATCTTATATTGTGAATTGTTTTTGATTATTCTTCATTTGACATTGTTCTCACATATAGAAGCACCAAGAATACTGTACCCAGGATTTTGTAATATCTATATCCATTTTTAAAAGAGTGTCCTTGGAGTTTCTTGCCCGTTCTTCTCCATAGAGATCTACGATTTGGAATGGGCAACTAGCTTCAACTTTTTGACTAACTGACCGATTCTTTGACAATTCAAAAGTGCCTGTAAATGGTTTAATTGAAATAAATGCTTTGAGTTTGAGTTTGAATAGGTTACTAAATATATCTACGTCTATTGTATTTTATAATGAATTTCCGCAAAATCACGCCTGAGTCAATTAACTATCTTATATCATAGGTAAGTCACAATAGCAGATTTTGTGCTTTAAAGGATCGTGGGGAAGAATGTATGGGCGGCACACCCACGTCCGCCACAGATAAAACCACTGTAGTTTTGAAGACATTACTTCTGCCTTTAATAAGGCCAAGGTGCATCAAAATTTGTCGCAGGGTTATTCAGTTCCGATAATGTTAAGTTAGATTAGGTTATGTTAATTAGGCCCCGGGATCGTGGAAGGCGCACAAGATCTTATGATCCCCGGTTCATGTGTGGGAAGGGAACACCGGGGTGGTTTTTAGTCAGTAAGAGTCTGACAGACCCGGCGTGGCAAATCCTCATGGTTGTCCTCCGTTGGATGCCGGTGTAGCGCGTTAGCTTTGGGTCAGTCTGTTACTAACTGTGTTGCAAGGAAGTGAAATAATAAAAGTATTAAGTGTGCATAAAAGTGAGTTTTATTGGAGCAGACTCTACACTACTGAGTAATAATTTAAAAAAACACACCAAAAAAAAAGGGTTAGGAAAAGTTGTGAGATATAAACCCTAACCTAAACTAACATTATCGGAACTGAATAACCCCGGGACAGATTTTGACGCGCCTTGGCCTGAGTAAAGAGAGAAGTGATGTCTTCAAAAATACAGTTGTTTCATTTGTGGCGGAGCTGAGTGTGCTTTGCCCACGATCCTTTTAATTAGATCGCCGTGCCGGCAGAAACAAAAGTTGTAACATAGTAGTTGATTACATTCTTCCCTCTAGGGTGCCGTCTATCTCCTTGATAAATTTTGTCGAGATCCGTTTAGTGGTTTAGGCGTGAATAGATAACATACAGACAGACAGAGTTACTTTCGAATTTATAATATTAGTATGGAAAGTATGGATTTTTCACTTTTCAGTTTTGTTTTACGTAGGTTCAATTTTTTGTATAAAAAATAATTTTGTTTTTCATACTCATAATGGTTCTCCTCTTTTATGAAATTTAAGCAAAGATGGCTGCACCGATTTTGACAGAACATTCACTGGCAGTAAATTAGCAGCTAGTACATAATATTAATGAATGAAAATAATTTTCCAGAGACCAATGGCTCAGTAAGCCCAAAGCTGCCGAACGGCGGCGCGTCGTCCCGCGAGAGCATCGCGGAGGCCGTGCGAGCGCGCGTGCGGCGCCGACTGGAGCGACCGCTGTCGCTGGCCGACCAGACCGGCTTGCCCACGCTCTCCTCACTCGTCAACTCCAAGGCGTACTCTACCGACTTCGATCAGACCTTCCACATCCGCGAGACGAAAACGAACTTCTCGTTGAGCGACGTCAAGCACGGCGTGGTCGAGTCGCGCAGCAGCGGCGAGATCGAGGCTCTGCTGGAGGGCACAGGCCCGCGCCGCGCCGCCAGCCTCGCGGACTTTCTCTTCCGCCGCAAGCAGACCAAACTCAGCTCGGCAGTGGTCAACGTCATTGAGAACCCAATGACCGCGATGTACGACAACAGCCCGAACACCTCGGCCGCACACGAAGAGTCGCTCGCCGGCTAGACCCCTGTCGAACCGCACGGACAATACCCCCTGAACTGACCGCCCGACGGGCCGCTTTCCGCTACGCGGAGATCTGCTGGTGCTGTGTCGGTGATCGCCATCACCTGTACTTACGTGCTGGTTTTGTAATGCTTTTATATTTATCGACGGCAAATAAGTACAGCGTCATGACTTCATATTTTGTAAATATAGGACACAGTCCCGCAAGAAATCTTTTATCGACAACGAGTTGGTCTCATTGTCAATGTAATGGTATTTGAGCAGGTCTCTATGGTCAGTCATACTTGCTAACAAGTAACATCCTTTAATTTCGATGGATGTTTTTAATTAAATCAATGTTGTGGTTTGATGAAGCAGTTTCAAAATAATTTGAAACATCCAATTGAACTGCGGTTGCAGTTCATCTCTCTCGTTCGGCCAACGTATCCTTATTCTGCTGCTTCGTCTTTCCACCTTTATATTCGCTATAATCCGCTGACGAATACTTCTTCTCTATTGTTGAAACGAGTATCTAATTATAGATTATTGGTGATGACTTTTTCATTATAACACAATCGATGATGACAAACCATCGATGAAATGTGATAGTGAAACATCTCGCTTGAGCGGCCTGTCCGAGAACAGTGGCGGAACGCCCCAACGACCATTGTGATGGCCATGCTCCCTATGCCGACGTGTTCCCGGAAAAGAACTCCACCATAAGACTGAAGGGCGGACCCGGCCCTCTTCATAACACAAGTCAGCACTGACATGGCCGACACTTCGGCATTAACACAACAAATTATAATCTGACATGCTCTCTCAGACATGTCGGAGAGTTACCAGATATTACTCGTAAACATCCACAGCACTCGAGGACCGTCGCCCGGACACGAGCCGAACTTGCTTACGAATTTATTGATATTAATGTAGGAATGCGGCGCACCGGACGCGGTTCCCAAGGTTGTGATCCTGCTCACCACTCTGTGTGCCCCACGCAGAGCGAGGTAGACTTTAAGTATTTACATAGTTAAGGATTGCGGTTGTGTGTACACAGTTAGGGGCGTGTTGGGATATATGAAAGGTATTTGTCAAGTTCTCTGCCGACTTACGGCTTTATTGTTGTTAACATATTTTTTTCTGAAACCGTCAATCTGATGTTTCAAAACAACTGTCATCATATTATGTAAGTTTTTATAAAGTGCTGTACACAGGACACAGCGCATGTGTGACGGGCGCGCGTCGTCGTCTCGCGAACATGTTCTGTGCTGGCGACTTGACGCGCTCCCGACCGCTCCCTCCGTTTTCATAGATCCTGCATAAAGTGACACCCCACACTTACCACTACAATGTAACCTTAATCAAATAACGAGCTTATAGTAACTCATAGTAAGGTAAGACATGATAGTATTGTGTGAGTGCGAGCAGTCCGCCCGGCGCCGCTCGGTGCTGCTCGGTGCCGTCCGGTGCCGTCTGATGCCGCCTGACGTCTTGGACACTTGAAGCTTTAATACACTGTGCTCCTTTTGGCGGACGGAGAGCTACAGTCAAAACGTGTCGTTCGGTTAGAAACGATTACACTTCTTTCCAATCAAACATTTGGTGCTTTTTGGAGGTTAAGACTTAAAGTTTGTAACCTCATGGGGTGTAACCTTTAAAATTTTCATATATAGGTAAGCATGGTGTAATAAAGGCTCGGAAGTCCCAAGGCATTGTGTCGGCAGACCCGGCCGTAGGAACTATTAATCTCAATGTACCTATTTGAACTGATTAAGTATTTATAATGTAGGTTTTAATGTGTGTTTTTACTAGCGTACAAATAAATGTATGACTTGTTTACGTTCTCGATCAGGTCTCAGGTATTTTAATAAAATACTTACCGTGAGGTTTAGTCAGGGACAGCTGCACTTCGTCGCCTCGCCTCCAGTGGTGTGATGTGCCTGCTCGGGTGTTCTCCGGCGTACTCGGGTGCGTGCTCGGGCTAGCGCGTGTTGCTTGTTCGTCTGCTCAGCGTCTGAGTCTCACTCAGCGTCGACAGTGTGAGTGCTCGGTTGATTGGCCTCGAGTGTCAGCTGTTTGAGTGTGAGGGGCGAGGTGACCCTGTGTTACGGGTAATTGTCGCATTACAACCAAAAATAGTAGCCAAATAATTAATTATAATAATGTAAATGTACGATTGCTGTTTTACCATATTCGACTAATAGTTGTAGAACAGATTGAGGCACAAGTTTATTGTAATAGTCAGTTCGTAAGCGGTGCACCGTCCGGCCGGAGATGGCAGTTATAGTCAGTTGCAGTGCTGGCCCATTTCGAACATTTTGGCTGCGGTAATGGCGGTGGTAATGGCTGCGTATGGTGTGTCAGCTCCATCTGCTGTCGACAGCGATGGCTTCCCATCAGTTGCTTCGTTGGTTCATAGGGAGTGTCACGGTAAAGGTTGCGTATTCGAGTGGTTGTAATATGAAGCTAGTAACGCTTTCGTACAAGTTGGGATCTCGTCAGTTGCAAATAGTCTGCCCTTTCGAACGCATCGGTAAAGGCTGCGTATTGAGTGTTTCATGATCAGATTATTACGCGGAATGACAGTTGTTTAGTAGGACGGTGCACCGTCATGTAGGAAAAAGCGCATCCGCGTATAATTATCTGCTTTCATGAAAGTGTGTAGTTTGCTTCACCCTAATTGCGTAACACACTTTCAATCACAGTAGCGCGGGTTTTGATTAATTGCTTATTAGGTTCGAAAAATTCGTTTGCTCGACAATGTAAATAACGCAATAAACGTGGCTGAACTGAACCGTCAAAATGAAGGGCATTGCGATGAATTGCAATTTTATGTGTGTTACGCAATTACTCCCCACCCCCTCTCCCTCCGTGTGCCCAATCACTGAACTCCGACCAAACTCCCGGGTCCAAGCTTAAAACAACAATATTTTAATAAAACTTATATAAACTGAATTTTTCTGAATATTATATATAATGCTATACAAGTACTTACTGATTTTTTTCCATATGCTACTGCATCTTCTTCTAAGTATAGCAATTACGTCGTCTGTAAAGTTACACGCAAGAAACACTAGGGCTCTCATTTATTTGTATAATACATATCAATACGAAGGTTGCCGCCTCTACACGGTATAGTCTAGGAACAAAAACGACTTCGCTGAAAGGAAAGTAGGTTAGGTTAGCCTTAAGTACCAAATATAATTGTGGCCAGATTATTTAATTTTTATCCTTATTTTACTGTGATGTTACGAAAACAAATTATTTAATACTTACAGTAATTATTTAAGATTAGGCTTATCCAATTTCCAAATGATAATTTGTTCCGAGTCTAATAAGACGCAATGTTTATTACTTACATAATAAACTTACCTACATGTAAGAGTATTCTATCACCTATGAAATATTTACCATAGATTTTTTTCCTATTAATTTACCCATTTGTGATCCAGTGTTTTGGGCTTACAATTCGGAACCATAAGGCCGCTTGTACACGCTAATAAATTTCATCGTGTCTGCTGCAGATAGGACAAATTCATCATGTACAAAGAATTTTGTCGGATCTAGGCACGAAAACCCGCCGCCCCCTACCCCGCCCCCCTTCCACATCGCAGCAACTTCGCGCGTCGGGTCTAACGTAGCGTATAACGTAGCGCGTAGGGTAACGTTTGAAATAATAACAAAAGTTCTAACGATCATAATGACCTAATTTCATTTAATATACTTTTTTTATATTACGATTAAATGATGTAATGAATTATTGATATAATATTATTTACCTAATTTTATATGGTATAATAAATATTTTCTATAATGCACATTTAAATTCATATTCAATTAGTAACTAGGTATTCAGTTACTATAATATTCAAAATCTTTGTTTTGTATATTTTTGCTAAAACTGATTAGAACGCCTGCCATTTTCGTGGAATATTATTATGTTTTCATCTTCTGCGTCAGATACCAGCTACTGTTATTGAATCGTTTGGGTTAGGTGAGGTTAGAACAGTGACCATTAAACACGCGAAGGCGAGCGAGCGAAGCGAGTGTGCCGCGGTAGAAGCCACAGAGCGCCAGATCCCCTCTATTATAGGGAATATGCATGTATTTTTTTAATATTTTTATTCGATAGTTTACATCGTCAAATAATAGTAAAAACAAAATTCGACGGCAAAAAAGCAATTTAAAGTAGTTAAAAAAATGTTTAAAAATATCCAAACGATCCGCCTTCCATTTGGCGCGCTTGCTGTGGTGACGTCACAGTATGTGAAAACAGACAAGCAACTGTCAAGTCAACGTCAAACACTCCTTTTTCTATGAGCGTTTGACATTGACTTGACACTTGTTGATTGACTTGACATTGACATTTTGATTGTTATCCCGGATCGTTACGTCAGATCCGCTCTTAGCCTTTTCAAGTATTTGAATTACCCACAGTTTTTTGGGCCTTTTAAAAAAATAATTTCTCGCTCAAAAAGAAATTTTATTCAAAAATATTGATGGAGGCATAATTCTGAAGTAACATAGTTTATTAAAAAAATATTTGACCCATATTTGAATCACATGCATATTCCCTATTCTTGGTGAATCGTTTGGGTTAGCTTAGATTAGAACAGTGACCATCAAACGCGCGAAGGCGAGCAAGCGAAGCGAGTGTGCCGTGGTAGCGGCCGCCGAGTGCCAGATGAGATTATAACAGCATGATGTTTCCCGATATTTACTTATTCATTGCAGAATTTTGGCTGGAAATGAGTAAATATGAAAACTAGGTCAACTGAACGATATAAAACGAGCATACAAATTGAAAATTATACAGTATGCAAGGGTAAACACCGTTGTCACTCAAAACATGGGTAGTAGATTTAAATATAAAAATAAATGACCCAGTAACAACAAAAAAAAACCTTATTTTCATTAAAAGATTTAAAAAAGTAAATATCCGTCACTGTCCCAATACTCATGGATACACGCTCGAGAGAGCTGCAAAACAGCTGACTGAAGAGGGGCCGCGCGGTCAAGGCCCCGCGTGCCCCGCCCGCCCCGTTCGCCCCCGCCAACCGCCGCCCGCCGTGTTGAGAAGCAAGTTCGTTGCCCTTGCGTATAGGGTGAAATATTCTTGTGGAAAAAGGTAACTTTCTTTTTAAAAAAAAGTCGTCTTTTTACATTGATTTTACGTTCTATAAATGAAACCAAACCACTGGTTTCAAGGATAACGGTGTTTACAGTAACACCCTGTATGAAATTATAGTTATACTAAATGTTATTAGAGCAAAAGAAGGTTATATGAAATATAACATTATATCACAAATGACATTAGGTTATTTGTTATTATTGCTAGTGAAAATTATATCATGTGAACTTTATTTCAAGTGATATTATACTATCTGTTATTATGCCATATATTACACACCCCTAGCGTTCACAGTACACACAATTCGTGTGTAGAAACGACACGAATTCTTGCATCAGCCCCACGAATTTTCTTAGCGTGTACAAGCGGCCTTATAATCCTTTTGGTGTTTTAAATTTGAGTAGGACAAAGTTATTCTTAGGTATTTTTGATGTCGTATACCTATTTAATGCTAATTAAGTAAGTATATTAACTTTATTATTGATTATTTAAATGTGCCAATCGTGAACGACGTCTCAATAGTTTGCCAATAATGCCGACAACTCGACCCGCACTCCGCGACCCGCGGTCTGTCAGATGCTACCCGCGATCCGGGATCTGTCACACTCGATCTATCTGATACGACCCGCGATCCGTCACATGCCACCCGCAATCCATCACACACGACCCACTATCCGTTGCGAACGAATACATTAACTAAATAGGTACCTACATTCTCAACATATTGTTGTATTAAGTTATAATAATATAATAATAAAAATGTTTATTTATCCAAATAGTACACACAGATACAATTCAAGGAAAGTGGCAGAAATACAATGAGGATAATAATAGCTTTCAGCACAAAAAATTAAGTCTACAAGTATGTAGAATGCATGAATTAATCCATTATTTTCTAATAGATTAGTATAATATTTTCGTATAAGTACTTATAATTTGATAAGTACAATTCTTAAAAAGCTTTGTAATGTAACCAAATATGTGACCAAACGCATAAATAATTTAGTCATAAATTATGGAGTTTTGATGTTATTCATTTATTGTACTTAATACGATAAGATATGTTTCTCCGTTCCCCTCCGCCCAAAGAGAATTTAATAGTCAATGGCGGCGCCACAGTGTATCGCATCATTGCGTAACAGTCGCTCGCACAAATACAGTCACCGTGCGCAGCGGTGGGCACCCCGTGCACTTCTTCAGGTCGTGTGACGTCCAAGTCTATACAAGTTAAGTATTAATGCGTAATCTTGCAGTATTAATTAGTATTATCAGACTCTACCTTTACTTGCCAGTAGTAGCGAGCACCATGACTGTGCGTCGGTGCGCGTGCGAGACGACGTGGTTCACTACGAATAGAGATCCCATCACTCGTGAAACACATTTTGATGTGGCTTTTATTCTAACTCTTTAAATTCTTAATAATGTTTATAACAATGTAATTTACATTCTTCGCGAATATTTTTTTTTTCGTGTTGATTGTGTCAGTCGGTGTTCAGTCCATACGAACCCTGTCCCCTGTCGGCTGTCGTCAGTCGCCGTGCCGCGCCCCGGTGGCATCAGGCAACCCGCGAGCATCGCAAGTGGCTACAGAGTACTCTCCCGAGTTTTAGGAAGCTTTATGTGGGCGGAGATGATATTCCCATAGCGCATAGTTCTCTATTCCTCGGAATCGTTCTCGAGCTGTGTACGGCGCCAGACTCGCAGGGTGCACGCGCTGGCTGCACGACGAGGGTGAGTCGTCACACGATCCATGTGTTATTCTTTTTGTTTTGTGTACTACTGTTTAAGACATTTTGACTTCGTTTCTACTAGCATATATTATGCGATATATATACATATACTTAATATAGGTCAAGACTTCGTTTTGCTTATTTGCTGTTGTAGTCGGTGAGCCACCGACGAGCACCAGTCGGTTGCAGAAGGCCTAATCTCATGCAAAGAAAACGTCACGATATACCAACAATCCTATGTTACCTACTACACTTATATAGGGTGGCGCATAAGTAATCACACGGCTCCCTAAGACTATGTACAAGTTTTAGGTATTAAGTATGAAAAATGTTTATTTAAAAACCTTTCAGCTCTTCCGTACGGTTTGTCTATTGATGTCACGAATGTATGGAACAACTCATTCGCTTTGGATTGGTCTCTTATTCTTCTTCTTAGCGTGTCGATGGCAATTAACATCGTCGGCCCAAATTGTGGCAACGAGTTTGGCACTTTCAGTAGTGTCCATCATCGGCTCCTGACAACAGTACACGTTGGACACGATAGACAGCACAATTGTTTTTGAAATAGCACCACTATCTAGGGTGGAGTCATCAGTGAATCTCCACCTGAGCAGGTTTTCCTTGCTTCGGCCAAACCTGGGTCCGGTCCCTTATAACAACTTGTTCAGAATGATGTGTTCAATAACAACTAACATGTAAACAAAAAACTAAGCTTTCTGTCCAGCCGGCGGCGGCGGCGCCGTCAGAATTGGTGCCACATTTGTACGTTCGGCGCCGTCAGAATTGGTGCCACATTTGTACGTTTGAAACTTCGGAGTATTTTGAATAACTTCTCATAATATTTCTGGCGATAGGTATTCGATAATTCTTTGGTCTCTTTTAGGGCCGCCAAGGTCTTTGGCTTATTCACCATAGAATCGTGTCTGCGAATGACACCATTCACATAGTGCGTAGTGGAAGAACCAGTCCAATGCAAATAACCAAATCAAAATAGGTGCTAAGCGGCCGGAACACACTATTACCATGTCCTCGTAAAGTATCGTGATAAACACCTAGTCTAGAGGACTGTTTCTGCCGAGTGATTACTTCCGGCCTCATTTACGGAGACGCGGGCCATCGCGCGTTACGATTTGCGGCGCGGCGCGCACTGAATGCAAACATATGGCGTTGTATGAGTGCGTTTACCGAGAAGCTATTTTACACGCGTTTGCTTGAAATGGAGCGTTTTTTGCGGCCGAGCCCGCGGATAGCATCGACGCGTCTCACGCGGCGTTCATCGAGGCGGCGTACGTAGCGGCAATTCTCGATGAAGCGATGCCCGCGCGGAACCTTCTGCCAGTCATATTTGGAAATCGCACAACACAGAAACAAACAAACAATTATAGCGAGTATTTTGGCGCCGCCTCAAAATTTGTTAATTAAATTAATTTAGGATCTTTGATACACTAAAAGGTATATTTTTTATTTTTCTCTTTTCAGTTACTTATCTTTTTTCGTCGTTTAATTTTTTGTAAACTTTTTTTTTTTTTTCATTTTTTTTACCATTTATTGTTGCGGTTAAAATCTACTTAGTACCTACATATTTTTTAAAGCTCAAACACGTTATAGCTGCTAGAAACTACTGAGGAGCTCTCAGGACTGTCTTCCGTCTCCATCATCAGAGTAGTAGTGTCATCAGAACTACATAGTTCTGATATGTGAGCGAAATTTCAAGAGAATCGGTTCACAGTTGAAAAATTCAGTATAGTGCAGGTGAAAAATCAATCAACCCGCTACCCTTAGGGGTGGATTTTAGTTTTCAATTTTATATGGGACCAACTTCAAGGTAGGTACCCTCTAGAAAAAAAGAATCCTTCAAATCGGACCACCCGGTAAAAAAAGAATCCTTCAAATCGGACCACCCGGTAAAAAGTTACGCGTGGTCATATATTAAAACGTGCCGCTACAATGGCGCTATTAATTTAACACACGTATACGATTTCGCGTATTCGTTATATGAAAATATTTGAATTTCATTAAACGTTATTATTTATTGATTTATTTCCAATTTTCTAAATTACCATTCTTGAGCAACCTGTACTTAAAGAACTGTAGCGAAGAGGTCATTTGCCCGGGGTCACGGATCATATGCGCCTCTCCATGCCGCCATGAGATCCTGCCGGAGCTCTGTCCGCTGTGCCGCGATTTCTCGCGGATACCTGTCGACTTGAGAACATTCTCCTTTTTTTTCGATGGTTAAAAAACGTGGGACGCCGCGCGAGTCGCCTCGCTGCATATGGCGCGCTTAAATCCAAATAAAATGGTTTTTAAATAACCTACAATACATCAGGCCGAAATACCGTCGCGTAATTTGCATTTTTATTTAAATTCGCAGAATTTCCGTCGCGTAATTTAAGCGCTCCGCAAACAGGGCAACTTTAGTTGAAAAAACTATCATATTAATTGATAAATGATTTTATTTCTGTAAGTAGGTTTGTACAAACACTTTTACACGTCAATCACATTTTTAAAACTAGATGAGGTCGGCGTTTTCTATCTGACTACTCTGAGAAGAAAGGCCGAAACAAACTCAGAGGTCACAGTCTCTTATGTCCAGACATAATCTTGGTCAGATCATATCAAGACCATGTAGATTGGTGTCTGAAATGGTCTTTTGAGGAAAGAACCACACAGATTGTGTGGACCTGTCCAGTCAGTGCACGCATTTGCTAGTAATCGAGCTGCTCAACTACGAATTTAAGCAGCTCAACGTACCAAAGAAAGGACATTTGGCTTGGCCGCATAAACTACACAAACTGCCAGACCATGATTAATTAAAAATAAGGAAAAATAAATAATAATAAAGAAAAGAAAGATCCACATAGTCTTCACATTCACAATAATTAAAATAATATAATACTTTACAAAGTAAATATACATGTCATTGTTTAAAATCCGGAAACAATCTTGGTCAGATCATTTGAGGACTATGTAAATTTGTGTCTGAAATGGTCTTTTGAGGAAAGAACCATACAGATTTGAGTGGACCTGTCCAGTCAGTGCACGCATTTTCAGTCATCGTGTAGCTCAACTCAGAACTTAAGGAGCTCAACGACTCGACGAACAAGTATTAAAAGGTTCAACAAAATCGCTCAGTTTGCTGAGTTGTCGAGATTCTAAATAAACTTTTCAAATCCTTGGTCTGTGTGACTATGGATCTCGAAGCAGCGATTGTCCAATTTAGTGTAACAATATTTTAATTTAAAAGAGTATCCGGTATCTTGGCCGTTCTTCTCCATAGGTACGCTTTGGAATGGGCAACTAGCTTCATATTTCTGACCGACTCCTTGATAATTCAAAAGTGCCTGTAAATGGTTTAACTGAAACTGAAAATGCTTTGAGTTTGAGTTTGCCGATTGAGGAAACCAGTAACTTGACACAGCTACTACAAATTTGACGTTTATTCCCCGTGGTCCCGTAGTACCGGAGTCGTCCCTGATTGTTAGTAAGTTAAAAGTACTGTCAGCACTAAGTTTTAAATCTATATATATATTATCCCTATTTCCCTTGGTCACGCGATCACCCGTGAACGGCTGAACGGATTTGGATGAAATTTGGTACAGGGGTAGACCATAACCTGGAATAGGACATAGGATTCTTTTTATCCCGTTATTCCCACGGGATCGAGACTTACGCGGGTGAAACCACGGGGCGCAGCTAGTATTTCATAAATATTGTTTTCTTAAAACTTCGATCAAACCTAACAAAAAGTACTAGGCTTGCATGAATTCAATATAATATTACAATCATTACTATTATTCCACTAATAAGATTTGGAAAGGCACATAAATAGTATAAAACTAACAAAAAGTACTAGGCTTGCATTAATTCAAGATAGTACCTATTAAAATCGTTAGTACCTATTGTAATTTAATTTGAAAAAAAATCCCCGTGTTCCCTTCCAGGGACTACGGGATGGGACCACGGGGAATAAACTCAAATTTGACAGTTGTTGGTTGCGTCAATCTGAAACTGATTTAGTCATCGAGTGCAGCAACTGAAAACTTGTTGTCGAAACTCGCAACTAGAGTAGTTATGTCTGCGCAGTTTCTAGTTTTTATAGTTAACAGCTAGTTACGAGTTGTCTGTTGCCGCAATACGGAGATCAAAGTTGCTCTGTCTGTGGAGCGCCTTACGGCAGCTCGTCGCTAGCGCTACGCGTAGGTATAATATGAATACTTAAGCTGATAAAGATCAGCCATTGTTCAATAGATTTAATAATTTTAATTAATGTTAAGTATATTTTAATATATTAGGTACTTACTTCAATTTTGTAATTATGTTTAACAAAAGAATAATAATATTTTCCATATGATGATTTTGTACCTAAGTACAATGATATTATTTACTCTTGTACGAAAAAATGGGATCTATTAGATTCCTTTGTTCTAAGAATCTGTAAGATTCTAACAAATCTTCAAGCTGTCTTCAAAAGAAGCGGCAGTAGGTATATATGTACTTACTGTCGTTTAAGGTGGACCATTTGCGTATGTACGTATATATGTACGTACATACGCAAAATGGTCCACCTTAGGGACTAAGTGAGGAAACCAAACCCGTTATGTACGTACATTAGCAGTGTGCAGTGCACGCATATTTACACGTTCACGGTACCTTATAAATTACTTAACGTTGACAACGATTTATGTCGAAGCTTTAGGTTACCGCGCACCTGCCCCCCCGAGCGCGCTGCAGTTGCCGCATTTTAAATGTTTGTATGTAGTTCTGTGCAAGTTAGCGAAGCCATTCGAGAAGCGCTCGCCGCAGTAGCCGGGCGGCAAGAGCATCGGCGTGAGATGAGCCTATAAGAATCTGAAAAGAAGCAATATGATGCGGTTGTGTCGTGTGGCGACTGCATAGCTTGCGGCGTGGGAAGCCATGACTGAGCTGCGCGTACGGTGCGGACTAGTGCGCGTTCACCTTAAAGCGGTTTCTGTAGTTGAAGTGTTACCACAGACTTGCGATTAGCAATTGACCGTACGTTCTTCTCACTCGCCTCAGGCTGAGTTCTGAATTCTGAGTGACGGCGCACCGCGCACGCAGAATGAACGGCGGATTAAACAAACGTTCGACACGTTTGCGGGTGCGCATACCTACTTGCGGATGTGCTCATCAATACACGTATTATTTTCAACTTTCCCGCGGTCACTAAGGACAGGTAAATGCCGACGTGTAAATTCGCTCCGCAATCCGCCTTACGCGGTGTGCCGTCACTCAGGACTCGAGACTAAACCGTGAACCGTCACCCTCAGACAATGACCATAAAGCCGCCTCCGACCAAATAAAATAACAAGACATAGCGCTGCCAACAGTGACGTGAGGCCGGTTTCGTAAACATGAGTGCACTTTGTGAGGTGTAGAGTTACACGATAAAACGACTCGCGAATTTAAACAAATTGATTATAAATGGTTGTAAAGGTGTGCGTGTGAGCGTGTACGCATAGAACGGAGGTGTAGTTCTGGCATGCTTCACTGTATTGTTCGTAGCACTAGGTATTAGTTTTTTTATATTGGTCTGAGCAGTCACTCCTGTCACGACTGCTAATTGACCAACAACCTAAACTGTTCTTCACAACATGCAATTAAAGTAGGATGAGCTCTGTTCTCTGTAAGCAACGGCACTAAACTATAGGACTCCCGGAATTTTGTGATAGGCACAGTCATCACACGTCCATTGTAGCAATATGAATTTCATTTAGTGATGTGATGTGAGTGACAGTCATCACACGTTCATTGTAGCAAGACTTTCATTTACAGCGTGTCTTTTTACCTGTCACGCGGATTTGCGCCGCGATCGTACGTGGGCTCAAATCTGTACGATGAGGAAAAGGCCCACGTAATTGTGTATCATTGTATTTTTTTTAATTTAAGTGTTACCACTGGCGCACGCCAGTTTTTCCATTAAATTACTTTTTCATGAAATCATGACATTTGAGAACAAATCTAGGTAAGAGAGATGTATTATATGATTCTAAGGCCTCATTTACGGAGACGCGTGGGGTCGGGCGTTGCGATGCATGGGCGGCGCGACCCGCACTGAATTCAAATTTTTTTTTTGTTTTTTTTTTCTCTTTATAAAGTATCACGATTGGTGATACTTTATTCACATTACAATCTAGCCTATTATCTAATAAGTAATTTAAATATAAAACTGCTAAGCAGCTATAAAATTAAGAAATCGTCCAATAACGTCTTTCTTATTCACTATAAGTTAAGGGGAAGACACTTGATTCACGTGTTCTTTATAAAAGTCAGCACTTGCACTACAGTCACTTACACTGCACTAAACTAACTCGAAAGGTTTTACACTTTTTAGTCTTCGCACTAATTCAGTGTTGTCAAGGAGTTGGATCGCCTCAACATTCACCTGATGATGAAGTCTGTGTTCGTGAGCTTCTACGTATTTTTGTATAACTATGTTTACGACATCCATCGGTCCCGGTGGAGATCACTATTTCTAATATACCAGGGCGCATTGACTAAATCCTTTAGTATTTAGGGGTATGAGGAACAGGGTGTAAAGTTCACTCATCCCCCATAGAAAAGGGAGGATCCTCCGACCAGACGGGTGTTGTGTCTGGCGGGCAACTGCCCAATGATTGATATTGGGTTTTTGTATATACGTTCACTGCACGGTAAACTCTAATTGCGCGATGCAGGATTTATGTGACGTCAGGTCTTCGATGCGTAGTTCGCATGTGGCGATGTAGATACTGCCACATCACTCCCCTCCGGAGACCGGAGGTCGATAGTGGGCTGAGTCTTGTATCTTGCGATGCTTGCCAGTGCCAGTTGTGGTTCCAGTGAGTCGGAACCGGGTGCCGCATTGTTCGCGGTGGGTCGGAACTGTTTGCGGCGATTGTGGTGATTGATGTGATTGCGGTGGTTCCCCAGTGGCTCATGGTGATGAGGTTGAGGTGATTGAGGTGATTCCCCAGTGGGTCGGGGTGATGAGGCTGAGGGTGATGACCAGGAATGCGCGTTCGCTGCATGCTGGTGGTCAGGATACCCGTTGACGCCTCGGGTGTTGGCTTGACTGTGTGACTCGCCTCACTGAAAGCTTGCGGGAGTGATGATGATGACGTCACGCTGGATTAGTTGCACGAAGGCTGCGTTGACGTTCATATTCGGGGTCACCAATTTAGGAGTATGAGGAACAGGGTGTAAAGTTCACTCATCCCCCGTAGAAAAGGGAGGATCCTCCGACCAGACGGGTGTTGTGTCTGGCGGGCAACTGCCCAATGATTGATATTGGGTTTTTGTATATACGTTCACTGCACGGTAAACTCTAATTGCGCGATGCAGGATTTATGTGACGTCAGGTCTTCGATGCGTAGTTCGCATGTGGCGATGTAGATACCGCCACAAGTACTTTGTTTTGAAAACGTTGTATGGTTTGACGATTGCTTTGGCTGGTGCAGACACACAGCTGAATACCGTAGGTTCATACAGGCTTTAAAACTTGTTTATATAACAACAACTTGTTAGGTATTGACAATGGCGACTGTCTACCAAGTAGCCACTAAGTACTTTTTTTTGTATCGAATATCTAATTCTGCTCTTTTTTTCTTGACATGCTCTTTCCAGCGCAGTTTTCCATCCAGGGTCATGCCGAGATACTTAGCAGTATGCGCGTATGGTATTTGTTGGTTGTTGATGAATACCGGGAAGTCAATGTGGATAGACTTGGTTTCTTTCAGTTTGATACGCCATGTTGTAGTCCACTTATAGATAGGATTTATGGCATCTTGA
Source organism: Lithophane semibrunnea (assembly GCA_947363905.1). Lineage (NCBI taxonomy): Eukaryota > Metazoa > Arthropoda > Insecta > Lepidoptera > Noctuidae > Lithophane > Lithophane semibrunnea. The sequence continues at coordinate 541,555 of OX376186.1, read as the reverse complement.
ACCTTTTCTACAACTTTCTCGTGACGATTTTCAACAGCCATGATAGCTGTGTCGTCAGCAAAGGTTGCAATGGAATTATTTTCTAGCTCAGGAATATCGCAGGTATATAGTAGGTACAGGACCGGACCAAGTACACTCCCTTGTGGTACTTCAGCTTTTATCTGCCTAAGGTCTAAATAGGCGTTTCTTTGTCTTATCCTAAACAATCTGTTTGATATATACGACTCTAGGATGTCTGAAAATTGTTGAGGCAGCGTTCTTAGTTTATATACGAGACCTTCATGCCATACTTTATCAAAAGCTTGGGAACGATGAAAACCGTGGAGTACACCTTCTCCTCTAATGGGTTTTCAATAATATTTGTAATTCTGTGTACTTGGTCGAGGGTGGAGTGTTGTTCTCTAAATCCGAACTGGTAATCGGGGATTAGATTTTCACTTCCGATTAGAGGTTTCAATCTCTTTAAAAATAATTTCTCAAATAGCTTTGATAGCACAGGCAATAGTGAGATTAGTCTGTAAGATATTGTTTCATGAGGTGGTGTCAAAGTCAAAGTCAAAGTCAAATAATTTATTTCAAATAGGCACAAATATGGCACTTTTGAACGTCAAACAAAGAAATAGAATTGATTCTAGTTGCCCCTTCCAAAAGGTAGTTTTCGTATGGAGAAGAATGGACAAGAAACTCCATCGTTACTCTTTTAAAAATGTTTTACAATATTTTGTATACATTAATTATATAATTATATGTGAAGACGATGCACCTACAATAAGATTACTGTACTACGAAAGGTAAAAAGAATTATAAATGGAGCAATAATGAATAAATTAATTACCAGATACATGGTGCTCACATATTTACAAAGATTGTAAAAGTATACGATATTACAATAGTCCTAACATTGTTACAAGTAGTACAAGTCAGTGCGTGAGTTTAAGTAATGACAGAGTGTAAGAGTCTATGACATACAAATTGGTGAATAAAAACATAATGGTTTTTTATGAGTGCGTTTACGGCACGGAACAGAAATTTTTCTGTTCCGTGGTTTACGGAGAAGCGATTTTACACGCGTTTGCTTGAAATGGAGCGTTTTTTTGCAGCAGAGCCCGCAGGTGGCATCGACGCGTCACATGCGGCGTTTATCGCGACGGCTCACGCAGCGGCAATTCTCGATGAAGCGATGCCCGCGGCGGAAACTTCTGCCAGTCTTATTTGGAAATCGCACTATGGAGACGTAGTCACCGTCGCAATGGAGTACGATATGATATGATCGACTTTGCTAATTGCAACTTGCGACACGTGCGCTCCCATCTCTCGCTAACCTAAAACTAGTCGGTTTTATTGAGTAGGTACCCCGCGTGCGCCGCAGCGCATCGCCACTCTCGGCGGGCATCGCCACTCTTCCCGTCTCGCATCTCTATGAATGCGTGCGATGATAAGTGCCGCTTCACACGCCGCCGCACCGTAAACAGAAAAACCAGCCCCGCTGCACGCGACGCGCGAAGCTCCGCGTCTCCGTAAATGAGGCCTTATGATTATAATTCTGTAAATACATATTTGTTACGGTCGCGAATCATATTTTGATCAAGATACAATCTGACACTGATCTGCAAATTGAACATTTGATCTTCGCATGCTATCATCACTGCAGATCCTCCTTACTCAAGTTAGAATGATCAACTCGACAGAGGGAACAGTAATCAAGGAAGCCCTCTTTGATGACTGTTCCGTCTTACTGAATAGAATAATAATGTACTTGTAAGGAAGCCCATTATTACTGAACAGTATTGTAATGTACCTACTTGTAAGCTTGAGGATCGTATATGTACCTAAATAGTGTTTGATTGTAAATATAACTTAATTTTCCGACTGTTCTTGCGAGAGCTAGACTGCGAATGAAGCGTTCGCGTGGAACTCCTACGTCCACTTCACATGTCATATCCTCATGATGCTACGTACATGTTGGCACTTTTAAAAACCTTTTCATGCGTTATCCAGCAAATGAGCCCGGTTACCCTGAAGAGGAGCCGCACCTTGTAGATGTCACGTGGGTAGTTCACACGAGTGCTTCAGTTTCAGTCGCACTCACTGTTCTAATTTTTTTATATGATAAGGTACCTTTGATGTTTCGATTTCATACCTGCCACGCTTTCCTTATGTTGTAATCTAATAGTTGCAATAAATGGTGTCACGTGATCAAGACGCGTTTTATTATCTAATTTAGATAAAATCAATAGTTTCCATTTTAACCCCTAAACATTCCTTTACCTATCTATACCATTACCTACCTCGTGTTGAACAATGAGATAAGTAGCTAGATGCAATGAAATACCTACTCAATCAATACGTTTGGAAAACTTATTGGTGATCACGGCCATTGTGGTCGTAGGTAGGTCCAGGGGGCTATTATAAGGCCCTACCTTGGAAATAAATAGTAGTTTGATGGGCGTGGCTTACACGAGGAGTGGCATTTCCATCTTCCGTGGTCAGCCGCCACGTCACCGCTAGAAACTTATAGGAAATGAACTGCTTTTAGAGGAATAGGGAATATGCAGGTATTTTTTTTATTTTTAACCGACTTCTTCAAAAAGGAGGAGGTTCTCAATTCGTCTGTATGTTTTTTTTTTGTATTTATGTTACGCGATTACTCCGCCAATTATGAATTTGCGCGAAAACGCCAATTATGCTTCAGAGGTGGTCCCATATAAATTTTATTAATTTTGCTTGCGTAGTTGTTGAGTTAGCTTCAATAATTACGTATTTTTCCCACTTTGCGTATGTAGACGATATCTTAATCATCATTTACATAGCAGATAACGGTATACGAATTTGTGTGAGGTAGGTACCACAACTAATAAAATATAAGTAAAAATCTTTTTAAAAACAAGCTTTTAAAGAACTAAAAAGTACTAAATAAAACTTACGTAAACATAGTACTTTAATATTTTCTTAAAACATTGAGGCTTATATCTTCAAGTTTAGTGTAAGAAGTACATATACGCCTCAAGCTTTTAAGAAAATATTAAAGTTCTATGTTTACGTAAGTTTTATTTAGTACTTTTTAATTCTTTAAAAGCTTGTTTTTAAAAAGATTTTTACTTATATTTTATTTTCTACATTTTAGCATTAGGATTTTTTTAAATATCTGTTCTATTTTTATCCCAAATCCAATAAATTAGGTTTTCCCATGGCCACCTTCCGGCTCCATCATCAGGCCCTGAACACCACCTAGTGTCAAAGAATACATGACCAATGAATCCAAACACGATGGTGCTATCTTGTTTGATTGATGAGTTCCTATGGCCAACTTCCGGCTCCATCATCAGACCAGCAAAATGGTATCATTTTTTCAAAATGTCTCGGTAGTTGTATAAGTATACCAAGTTACAGTACAATTAGATGCCAGGAAGTGCTTGATAAATGGATGACAATTGGAGTTACTTGAAACACATATGGCCCCTTCCGGCTCTATTATCAGACCTTGAACACCACCTAGTGTCAAAGCACTTGTTAATACATAACCAATGAATCCAAACACGATGGTGCTATCTTGTTTGATTGAGGAGTTCCTATGCCTAACTTCCGGCTCCATCATCAGACCAGCTCCATGGTATCATTTTTTCAAAATGTCTCTGTAGTTGTATAAGTATGCCAAGTTTCAGCTCAATCGGATGCCAGGAAGTGCTTGAAAAATTGATGACAAAAGGAGTAACCGGAAACACATACGAACAGAGCAAGCTAATATAAAGCTTGTAAAAATAAAAAAAATACAAAAAAAAACAACCGACTTCACAAAAAAACACAAAAAAAAGTGAAAAATAACTTTAATTTCGGAAGTCGGTGGCATAAAACGAAAATTGAAAAGCAAAGACACCGACTTCCGAAATTAAAGTTATTTTTCACTTTTTTTTGTGTTTTTTTGTGAAGTCGGTTGTTTTTTTTTTGTAAAAAGTATTTAATTATTCGATAGTTTACATCGTCAAATAATAGTAAAAAAAATTCGACGGCAAAAAAGCAATTTAAAGTACTTAAAAAAAATGTTAAAAATGTCCTCGCGATCCGGGCTATTTAAACGCCCTTGGTGTGGCGCCCATTTGGCGCGCTTGGTGTGGTGACGTCACATTCCATGAAAACAAACCAGCAAGTGTCAAGTTAATTTCAAAAACTCCTTTTTGTAGGAGTGTTTGACATTTGACTTGACACTTGTTGATTGACTTGACATTGACATTTTGTTTGTTATCCGCTCTTAGCTTTTCAAGTATTTGAATTACCCACGGTTTTTTTGGGACTTTAAAAAAAATAATTTCTCGCTCAAAAAGAAATTTTATTCAAAATTATTAATGGATGCATAATTCTGAAGTAATATAGTTTATAAAAAAAATACTTGACATTTATTTGAATCACATGCATATTCCCTATTGCTAATGTGGCCGGTTTAGGGCCCGATATCCAATGGCCAAAAGTGGAACGTTAAAAACGTTACTTAAATCATGAACTTTGGCTTAGCAATGATCTTGTCATTGTCGCACAACTGTCAAACTAAAAGTGCATAAAATAAAGACTGAAACATTAACTAAGAAAAAGTGCGTGCTAAGTAACGTTAATTTTTATCTCGGTCTATGAAATTTTGGCACGTAGCGAGTTATGGAGTACGTATATATTATTTTACTAACATCTAAAATATTTAGTAATTATTAAACAGGAAATTATTTCAGGAACGCTATGGGAATCCAATAAACCTGATTTGTTTTATTACCTCACACGCAATGTATCGTTAGAACTGTGACCAAACCCGCTACTTCCAAATTGCTCGCAGAACTTTTTTCACCATTTTCGATCCGATGTTCCGGGTTTTCGATGGATATGAAATGTATGCCGAAAGATGATTCTACTTGTAAACTTTCTGAGATATGATAGTTCTGCCTTGTAATGACTATCGATAAGAAATGTACATATGCTAAAAGACGATTCTGACTAGGCGCACCTTTTTTTTTTTTTTTGTGGTTGGGAAATCATCCATTGACTTCTCCCGCTCTGGGCGGATCGGAAGGGCGTGTCAGACTTTTACTGACTAAAACCCACCCGTGTTCCTTCAGTTGCCTGTTGCCAAGGTCCCGGTATCCCTTTCGGACTAACCCGCAACCCTGGCAGGCATCGGTCCTAGCGGACCCCGCCAATTGTGCTGACATCTCTTTGAGGCGCGCGTGGAACACGACGCGCCAGCGACCCGGGCCTGGTCCTAATCGGACGGCGAGCTACCCATTGTTCGCCGTCCGCAAGCCCGCGCCTATGGTGGCCGGGAATCCGCTTGGGATTCCCGACGCCCAGGGCGTCCCCATCGGCGGCGGTTAGGGGCGTGAGGGCGCAAACTTTGCCTCCGCCTCCTCCTTCGCGAGCATTACTGCTTCGCAGAAGGAGGTCACTGCTTCCCATGCCCTCTCGCTCCGTACCATGGCCTGGACCAGAGCCGGACGCGAAAGGTCACCGCCACCAATCGCCTCCAAGAGGACACAGCGGGGCTCCGCCCAAGCAGGGCAGACCTCCACTGTATGCTCCACCGTGTCCTCCGGGCAATCCATACAGTGGTGACACCCGGGCGTTTCCTCCCTATCCTGAACAGGAACCTCCCGAAGCAACCGTGTCCGGTGAGGACCTGCGTCAGGCGGATGGTGAGGACGCCGTGGCGCCTCTCTAGCCACTCCTCAAAGAGGGGACTTATCGCCGCAATTGTGGCGTGCCCAGACTAGTCGCACCTTCGGTGCAACAAAGTCACAACAGCTCATTTTCTAATTTTACCGGAGAGGAGTTTTAATTTTTTTTTCGCATTTATTTGTTCATTTCTGGACTACTATTTATAGTAGGTTTGAAATCTTTATAAAATTAATAGTTTATTTTGTTTGCTATAGTTTTACGTTAAAAATCTTATATAGAATTATCCAAAAAAATCCTAATAAAAATGGATCAAATGCCTTTGTAGCTCCAAAATTTTTGTAATTTGTAAACAAGCACTCGCGGGCGCGAGGTCACTACTGTATAATGAAACATTGTCGGCCCAAAACGCATGGAAAAACCGCCAATAACCGCAAAGGCACCTGCGCCATCTAGTAGAATTTTGAGATACTTTCGCGGATGTCTTTGTTGCCCCATATTCATGCATGGTTCAGAGACAATTTGGCATACTTACCTCAATTTAGCAGTTTTGGCTATTTGTGACTTTGTTGCACCGAAGTTGCCGTCTGACTGTGAACTTTCTGCGATAATATGATTTATTAGGGATATGAAAATGCTTATAGATGATTCTGACTTATGAGTTTTGAAAGTATAATATGAGTGTCTGCCAAACGATTTCTGGGAATGCATTTATGATATGCGCGGTTATGATATGCGCGGCAAAATAATATTAGTTCTGCTTTATAGGGTAGACCGGTAGACAAGACATCACAGAGAGACAGATTAAAAATCCGGAGTCGCACGTAATCAGTTCGATATATTATGCCCTAACGCGTGTGGCTCCGGATTTATTTGTCTGTCTGTGATGATTTGTTTATAGTTTTTAAAAGTACTAAGTAGGTACCTTTATAATTAACTTTTTTGTCGTAGTTTTTTGGGTTTAAAATTGCGGGCCGCAATTTGACATAAAACTATAGTTTTTTAAATTGTCTGGACTAAAAAAAAGCGTTCCTTTGCTAAGATAAAGTGACGTCGGTCGGATCTGATGACGAAAGAAAAGTTTTCTATCTCTCGCTTGCATATTTAAATTATTTTTAAAACAGCAGGTTAGTAGAACATAAAAACAAGACGGCCATTCTGATTTCTGCTTAGGTACTCGTATATGAATAAGTGAATAAATAAATAAAAACAGACTTTACTTCAGAACAAGTTCTAGCATTAAATTTCATTTAAAACAAATCATCATTCAAATCATTTATTAATAAAAATAAATAAATAAAATCTAACAATTAAGTGCATTACTTAAAAATCTTCAACATTTTAATAGGTCGATACTTTTCATGTCGATGGTACTGACTAGGTACTTTTTTAGGCGTTTCGACGACGGCGACGTAGTATCTGGTATTATTAGTCGGGTTGAGTTTTAGGAGTTTGGGTGGAATCACACAATGTTGTAGGTTCAATGAAACTCCCTCGCTCTCAAGGAATATATTATACTCACCTACGACGAGAAGGACAACTTCATACAAAAAATATGCGGCAAAAACACGACTAAGGCGCCATCTATTGAATGATGCATGAACATAATGAATGGATGCATATACAGGGCGTCCCACGGATATGCCACATGGAGGGAAAGTACCTTGAATATTGTAGATGGAACATTTTACTGATAGAAGACATTACATGAATTAAAAAAAAAAAACTGCATTCATAGATATTTAAATAATTACATGGTTGACCCGGGAATCGAACCCCTTACATGAGAAAAATAATCACCCTGTAGCTTTATCATACCGATCGCAAGGCTTCATAATAGGAATTATATTTTGGTAAATAACATAGTGTCACAAATAAAAAGAAGACCATGAATTTTAACATTTTTAATACAAAATAATCAATTTATCAAATGCTCAAAATGAGTCCTGTCGCACTCTTTTGATTATTTCGCTCCCTGTCGATTTTTTTATCTTGTTGTGGTGGATATTTAGAATAATACGTCTAAGTTCTGATTGTAGCTCGTGGACACTTTCATACTGGTTCTTGTAAACTAAATGTATGTAATGAATGTCAGTTGTATGTCCTTACGGCAATGTCAGCTTTTCATTTTTCTGAACAAAATTTCACATCAAATGTTAAAATTCATGGTCTTCCTTTTAAACAGTTCAGCTATATTTGTGGTTGGTCGATAAAACAAGTTCGACCAAGAGGTTTCAATGTTCTAGCACAGATGTCGCTACGATCATTCTACAAGGTTTTATAAAGAAAAGAAATCTGACAGTTTGTAAACTTCAAAACACGAGTTGGACGCGCATAATCTTTTCACTGGTGTCAAGCAATTTTATAGTGTTTATAAAGATTTTTATAGGTAAGTAACCTATTGAGACTATAGATTTTATGTTCCAATACTTAGTTATTTGTAACTAAAACGTGCAGGAAATTGAATTTTCATCATGTCCTCTCACCCTTGAATTTTTATGTTTTATATATATATATTATAGTGTTCAATACAAAGTGAACATAAATTATATAATATGTTTATGACGTGTGGCAACACACGTCATAGAAGAAAATGTAATTTATGTGTGGCAACACACGTCTTGTCTCTTCACTTCACTTCAATGACTAATAAATCCTTATAAGTCAATGCTTCACTTGTGTAAAATTACCATGCGACAGTGTTGCCAACTTAGTGGAATTTCCACTAGATCTGGTGGTTTAGACTTACCTTTTAGTGGATAAATTTTGGTTTTAGTGGCTAGTGGATTTTTCTAGTGGCTTTGGCTGCTTCAGTTAGTGGTAAGGTACGAAATTCAACCACTAGCACGATAAACATATTTTCGGAACATAACTCGAACGTTTACGTTATAAGTGTATATTTTTTTATGTATAGGCAACACTCAGAACTAAGGTGGTTGTTTTCGGGGATCCCCCGAAAATAGTTTGTATATTTCTTGAATAATTTTGATAATACAGTATGCAAGGGTAAACACCGTTGTCACTCAAACCATGGATAGTTGACTTAAATATAAAAATATGCCCGGCGCAACCTCACCCTGAGAATACTTTGGGTGATCACATCGAATCAAGAAGATTTTATTCCGGTTTCACGTCAATAATCGTGAAACATCGCAAAATTGGAATTCATTTTGGGTGATCCCATGAATCACGAAGATTTTATTCTGGTTTCACGTCAACAATCGTGAAACATCGCAAAATTGTTGCGATCTTGGAGTTGGTATTTTGGATCATCAAGCTCATCAAAATTTCGTGGATGTGGATGTGGGTAGATTTCATATTTTCAATGAGGCGTATTTATCGTCACAGATAGAAATCACAGATATTAAAAAATAGCAGATAGCAGTTGCTCCTAACGATAAAAAATATCTGTTACTTAAAATCACAGATCCTTAAGACTGTTACTGTTAAAACTTCGGTTACGATTTTCGACTTTAACGAAAAGAAATAAAGAAGATATTCAATTGAGTTAATACGTATTTATCATCCGTACAAAAATAACAGGCTGTTATTTTATAACAGATAGATACGATTTTCGACTTTAAATCATAAGAAATAAAGATGATATTCGATTGAGATACGTATTTATAGTCCATACAAAAATCACAGGCTGTGATTTAATAACAGATATTTGGATCTGTTATTTTTTTGTCACAGTCACAGTGATCACAGATATCGTGTTTCACCTGTTTCACCCATCTCTAATTTTCATATACCCACTTTGGTGTGTACCAAAGACACATAAGCATAAAGAGTAGGTATGTATACCTACGAGAATATATTCTAGGAATTTGATGTCACGTGATCATCGTTCTTCATTCATTCGTCGTGCAGTTGGCACTTGGTCGGCGATTCCTGTCAAATTGTCAGTGCAAACCAACAAGGCTGCTTTCCGAATTAGGAAATAATCGCTGACAGCACTCACATCGATATCTTGCGTTCCGTTTTAGATATCACAATTATGACAGCTGACGGCTGTCATCAATTCAGAACGCTCGTGAACGCGCTCACAGTCCTCGCTCAACTTCAAAACATAAACATAACCTCAAACAAGAAGGACTGATTGTATATTTTTTCAAAATGGAAGTTCTACTATTAGTTTGTTGGTTGACTCTATCGACTCTGGTCGCCATACTAACGACAGCATCAACGGGAGAGAAGAAGGGATGCGCAAGCGACAAACTTTGTCCAATAGGACAGTGTAATTTACCCTACAGGGTCCGTAATTGTACTTTTAGCTTTAAGCCATTGTAATACCTTATCTACATTATGGAATGCAAATAAAATATGAATATGAATAATTTTAATAAACTTCTTAACATGAATGTTAAGAAGTTTATTAAAATTATAAAGAGAGAAGGGATGCGCAAGCGACATTGTCCAATAGGACAGTGTAATTTTAATAAACTTCTTAATATTCAATAAATTATCTAATTAAGTAATATATAATCTATTTTGTAGTTTTACTTAGAACATCCTTTATCATTTGAATAAGTTTTATATTTAGGTACATTAATGCAACTGATAGGTAGGTAAGTAAATGTGAAATTCATTCTTGACAAGTAGATTTTCTTTTTTTAAATACTTCTTATTCATGTACTTAAGTATTTAAAATATTTGAGAAGGGAACTTGTTACCATTGCGCCATGTATTGGGATGGGTATGTAAATAATGTTCAACAATAATAGTAATAAAACATTTTTATTAACAATCAATTAGAATCACAGTATAATCAGACTGAACCTCAGGTACCCTGGTCGCGCTCCAAGCCACAATCTTCTCATTATTATTTATGCTAATATAAGAAAAATATCAAACAGTACAACAGTAACAAAATTCTTATGTACTTATATTATTAACTCCTTATCTATTTTAGTAAATATTATGTAAAAGCACAAACATACAGGGCAATTTAAACATTAATAAAATTCACAGATTTTACCAGGTATTTCTATTCAAACGGGTACTGTTCAAATCTTAAAACTAATAAAAAATCACAAGTAGAGCTATACGTATTAAAACAGGTAAGTACTTACTGATCAACAATCACAGTATACTACTAAGTCAACAGGTACTGATCAAATCTTAAAAACGAATAAAAAATCACAAGTAGGGCTACTAATAGTAAAACAGGTGCTGATCATATCTATACTTACATGTAAAGATCTATAAAAAACTTCAATTTAATAGTTGTTGTTAGTCTTGTTACACAACAACTGCAAAATGAATCAGTTCCGTGTTAACAGCCAAAAAAAGCACAGTAAAGTCTTACATCAGAGTATCAGGCCATGTTGCCCTATCGTTTCCAGATGTTGCATTGTGATCCACTATCTTTTTATAATGTTTTTTTTAAGCTGTTTATTTTTGACTGGCACTGGATACCAGTAACATAATTATTGTATATGTTGCACATTGTTCTTGCTATGACGTCATACACCATCTTAAGATGCATTTTTTTTTAATGTTCTCTATGCTCACTGTATAATGTGAGTAGCAACAAAATGCATGACTCGTTCCAAATGAATAGAGGTGGTGACTCTTGATAAACTGAAAAAAAAAAAACATTAAGAAGTTACTTCCGTTCCTACTAACACTGCAATAATATTGTTTGCGATGATTTTTTTTTACTGAATTCTTCAATAATAGCTTAATAGATTTGAATGAAACTTGGCACATAGATAATCATATCCTGGAATAAAACAGGATATTTTTAATATACTAAAGAAAATACTTTTATAACTTTAAATTGATAGAATCTGAGTGCAAGTTCTTAAGAATTAACTGTCAACATACTAATAACACAAAACCATAGAACACTTTTATCTTGCTTTTGTTATAGATTAATTATTGGAGTATGCTTAACCACATAAACTGTTGTCAATATGATGTTATGCAAAAACAACAGGCACATTCAGCTAATAAGTATCTGCACATAACCAGATAATAATATAAAATACTTACCGTATTGTTTTTTGGTTCATTCAGCAGTGAGTTTGTTTCTCGGCTAGGCATATTTGCATCAAAGTCATTCACCAATTGCTGTGACTCTGTTTCTTAGCTAGGCATATTTGCATCAGTCATTCACCAATTGCTGTACATATTCAGTATCTGTAAACAGCAAGAACCAGTTAAGTAAACATTTATGATTGATCAGAAGACAATAGCTAAAGAGTGGTTGTATGCACTTTAAAAACTGTAAGATAGCTTTTGCAAACAGACAGCTAAGCAGTTGTGGGCTGTAAAACATTTCCATCATAATCGTTTAAGCATTGGGCAGAACTGTAAGTGGGATAAAATTCAGCACTTACCTCCCTGAGCCCTCTCGTATTCCTCTGATGTTAGCATAACAGAAAACAGTCGCCCGTGATTCTCGTCGGCTATATTCATTTGAATTTACGTGGTTATTACAATATATACATCAAATTTCTTCTTCTTCACAATTTTGGAACTATTGGTAAGACTCAAAATAAAACAATACAAATGTCACGTCTGTCACTATGACACTATTTGACAGCCACATTGACAGCGCTCACAGTGATAATAATGTAGGGCATGGTCGGCGTTATCGCAAAATGGCGCATGTCATGACGTCATCTATGACGATTCAAGGGATATCGTTATCGCGATCAAACTAATACGGTACGGGTTTTATCGCGCCCAAATCGATTACAGCGTAATAAGGAACGCACCCTTATAGATGAGCTGTCTGTTTGCAAAAGCTATCTTACAGTTTTTAAAGTGCATACAACCACTCTTTAGCTATTGTCTTCTGATCAATCATAAATGGTTACTTAACTGGTTCTTGCTGTTTACAGATAGGTACTGAATATGTACAGCAATTGGTGAATGACTGATGCAAATATGCCTAGCTAAGAAACAGAGTCACAGCAATTGGTGAATGACTTTGATGCAAATATGCCTAGCCGAGAAACAGAGTCACTGCTGAATGAACCAAAAAACAATACGGTAAGTATTTTATATTATTATCTGGTTATGTGCAGATACTTATTAGCTGAATGTGCCTGTTGTTTTTGCATAACTGATTCATTTTGCAGTTGTTGTGTAACAAGACTAACAACAACTATTAAATTGAAGTTTTTTATATATAGATCTTTACATGTAAGTATAGATATGATCAGCACCTGTTTTATTATTAGTAGCCCTACTTGTGATTTTTTATTCGTTTTTAAGATTTGATCAGTACCTGTTGACTTAGTAGTATACTGTGATTGTTGATCAGTAAGTACTTACCTGTATTAATACGTACTAAGTATAGCTCTACTTGTGATTTTTTATTAGTTTTAAGATTTGAACAGTACCCGTTTGAATAGAAATACCTGGTAAAATCTGTGAATTTTATTAATGTTTAAATTGCACTGTATGTTTGTGCTTTTACATAATATTTACTAAAATAGATAAGGAGTTAATAATATAAGTACATAAGAATTTTGTTACTGTTGTACTGTTTGATATTTTTCTTATATTAGCATAAATAATAATAAGGAGAAGATTGTGGCTTGGAGCACGACCAGGGTACCTGAGGTACAGTCTGATTATACTGTGATTCTAATTGATTGTTAATAAAAATGTTTTATTACTATTATTGTTGAACATTATTTACATACCTATCCCAATACATGGCGCAATGGTAACAAGTTCCCTTCTCAAATATTTTAAATACCTACTTAAGTACATGAATAAGAAGTATTTAAAAAAAAGAAAATCTACTTGCCAAGAATGAATTTCACATTTCCTTACCTATCAGTTGCATTAATGTACCTAAATATAAAACTTATTCAAATGATAAAGGATGTTCTAAGTAAAACTACAAAATAGATTATACATTACTGTAATATCTCCAAATAAAACGTTAATTAATTAATACGTATTTATTATATACGGAGCTACTTAAATAACACAACATGGCAGATGATGGTCCGAGAGGGAGGGAGAGAGAGACATAAGTCAAAGCGAGTACAAATGAATAGAGGACTGCGTTCCAGATCTCACACTCTCCCACACTTATTTTTAACAATATTTGTTAGAAAATAACAGAAACTCTAGACTAAATTAACTTAACAAGTATCTACAGACTCTGAGCAAGTTACAATTTGGTTCACATGACGTTTCCATCTTTGACCTTCTACATCAACTATGTACGTAACCCCTGGTATGGACTCTTCAAGAATTATTCCTAAAATCCATGGCCTTCTGCCTTTCCTGTGGTCTTTGACCATAACCTTTTGACCTATTTCCCATTTAACTTCCCTTTTTCCTTGATCTCTTTTCCCTACTATTTCCAGAACACTGTCAGATAAAGGAGGTGGACGTAATAAACTGAACCTATTCCTGATTTCTCTCCCTAACATGAGACGCGCTGGAGACACTCCAGTTGTACGCTGTGGTGTACTTCTATAATCAAACAGGAACAAATTGATGGCTGAAATCAGACTACTACCACTATCTTTAATTTTAGTTACTGCTGATTTAAAAGTTTCCACAAACCTCTCTGCCGCACCATTGGTTGCAGGGTGGTAAGGTGGTGTGAATGTATGTTTAATTTGAAATGTTTTACAAAATTCCTCAAATTCAGAACTTATAAATGTTCGACCGTTATCAGTCACTAAATGAGTTGGATACCCAAAGCGAGTAAATATACTTTTAAAAACTTCTATTGTACGAGAACTTGTAATATTCGACATTTCAAATGCTTCAGGCCATTTTGAATAACTATCAACAATTACTAAATACATTTTATTGTAAAATGGCCCAAGAAAATCTGCATGAATTCTATACCAAGAAGACGGAGGTATTGGCCATGGCTTTTGAATTTTAGCTGGAGTCTTGCTATTTTGTAAACACACTTTACACCTTTTTGTTACATCATCAATGTCTGAGTCTAGATTTGGCCACCAGATATATGAACGTGCTATTTCTTTCATACGAACTATTCCAAAATGGCTTTTGTGTAATTCTGACAAGACGGCTTCTCTAATGACTAGTGGAATTACTATCCGATATCCCCAAAATATGCAACCCCTGTCTATTGTTAATTCATTTTTACGGTTATAATATGGTAATATGTCTATTGATAAATTCTTTTTTTCAGGCCAACCATCAGTAATGTACCTTATGACTTTTGATAATGTTAAGTCTATTTTTGATTCATTTTTAATAATTCTCCAATTAATTGTTTCTAATTTTGATTCATTAATATAATAATCCAAACTGAAGAAACCTTTTTTTGTTACTGATAAAGAATCCGGTTTTAATGCAATTTCCTTATTATTATTTTCATAATCCTCCACTGTCCTAGACAAAAAATCTGCTGGATTTGAATTTGTTTTAATGTGCCTTACTTTATAGTTAAAAGCTGACAAAAATATAGCATAGTGTTGTAATCTCTTAGCAGCCATTTTTGGAATACTTTTAGTAGGTCCAAAAATTCGCACCAAAGCTGCGTTATCAGTCTCTAATTCAAAAAATCGCCCATAGATATAATTATAAAATTTTGTTATGCCAAAAATTATTGCCATTGCCTCTTTATCAATGGTGGAATATTTCTGTTCCACTTCACTGAGTTTTTTGCTAGCATAACAGATAGGTTTAACAATACCATTTTTATCTCTGTTTGATAAAACTGCCCCCAAACCTGTTTCAGACGCATCACATGTCAAAATCAGTGGAAGACTTGGATCATAATGCCTTAAATTCTTAGCAGATGCCAAATTATTTTTTATTTTTTGAAAAGCTATTTCACATTCTGGTGACCAGTTAAATCTCTCTTTCTTTGTACAATCATATAAAGGTGTTAAAACTGTTGCCATATTTTCTAAGAAACGAGAATAATAATTGATTTTACCCAAAAATGATTTCAGTAATGTCAAATTAGTTGGTGCTTTTGCTTTTAATAATGGATAAATATTTGACTGTATCACACTGATACCATTTTTGTTTACACGATAACCAAATACATCTAAACTAGTTGTAAACAACTTACATTTCTCTAATTTCAACTTAAATTCACTTTCTTGAAGTCTACTCAAAACCTTAACTAATATATCAAAAGTTTCTTGCAAGTTGTTCCCTTTAATATAGATATTATCTATGAATACAATGGTGTTTGGAATCTTATCCAACTTTTTAGTCATTAATCGTTGAAATGAACCAGGTCCTGTACTAACTCCAAATGGAAGATAATTGTACCTGAAAATACCAACTTCTGTTACTATAGTAGTGCAATCTTTACTCTCATCACTAATAGCGGCCTGTAAATATGCTTCGTTTAAGTCCAGTTCGCAGTAATAT
Organism: Lithophane semibrunnea; assembly: GCA_947363905.1. Taxonomy (NCBI): domain Eukaryota; kingdom Metazoa; phylum Arthropoda; class Insecta; order Lepidoptera; family Noctuidae; genus Lithophane; species Lithophane semibrunnea. The sequence goes on along the minus strand of OX376186.1, from coordinate 525,559 downwards.
TCGCCATGTTTAAGTTTATTTAAAATATCATCAACATGAGGAAGAGGAAAATGATCTGGCAGCAAAAATGAATTAACTGTTAGTTTATAATCACCACATAGGCGAACTGAGCCATCTGGTTTCAAAATCGGAACAACTGGTGTGCCCCATTCACTTTGTTCAACTATACTAATGCGACCATTTTTAAGCAATCTTTGTATTTCATTATTCACTTTCTCATGTAATGCATATGGTACACGGCGAACCGGTAAGCGCTTTGGTGTGGTGTTTGGTTTTAATTTCAATATTATTTCCTCACCTTTGAAGTTTCCCCAACCCGGGCTAAATATCTCTGCGAACCGATTCCTTACCAGCTGTTGTGCATCTGTAATGTTTTGTACTATATTAGTTCCAATGTCTAAATTACATTGCAAAATAGGAGGCCATAATTTTAATTCATTTAACCAATCTCTACCAATTACCCTGGGAACTTTGGTTTTTACAACATATAAATTTAATTTTTTATGTAGTTCACTAAATTTAACAGTAACATTTTGTATAATACCCAAAGGTTGCGTTATAGTCTGATCAAAATTTTTAAATAATACACTACAGTTCTCTAATTTTAATGAATGTAAATATTTATCTTTATCTGTAAGTGAAATAACTGTAACATCTGAACCAGTGTCCAGTAGAAAAGAAATGTCTTGTCCATTAACATTAACTGTTAAATAATGAGGCGGTACCCTACTTACACTATTTACAGTATATGTGTCCTGTTCATTTAACAACATTTTTATGTCCTCTTCTACATCCCCCTTATTTTCTTTTTCTGCTGGATCAACCTCCAATATATTAGTTTGTCGCAGTCGTTGTTTCTTTGAACACATTTTAAAAATATGTCCCTGTTGTCCACATTCTGAGCAATATTTCTTGTTCAAGCTGCACTCTGATTTTTTGTGATTGTTTTTTCCACAACAATAACATATCACAGAATTTTGTTCCCTATGAGTTTTGTTTTGTTTGTACACAGGTTTTCCTTTTTTCTGGTTATAATACATTTCCGTCTCAACACTTGACTTTCTATTTTGCACTATCTCACTTGAATTATTAGAGTGCATCAGGGCAGCTTCCACTGTGCGGGCTACTTTCATACATGTATCAAGTGATATGTCTTCTTCACTTTTCATCAATTCAAACTTAATTGTTTTGGAAGAAACTCCTTCAATGAATTTTTCTTTTAATTGGTCATCCATGTCCTTAAATTTACATTTTCCTGCTAGAGGACTGCGTTCCAGATCTCACAATTACTTAATTAGATAATTTATTGAATATTAAGAAGTTTATTAAAATTACACTGTCCTATTGGACAATGTTTGTCGCTTGCGCATCCCTTCTTCTCTCCCGTTGATGCTGTCGTTAGTATGGCGACCAGAGTCGATAGAGTCAACCAACAAACAAATAGTAGAACTTCCGTTTTCAAAAAATATACAATCAGTCCTTCTTGTTTGAGGTTATGTTTATGTTTTGAAGTTGAGCGAGGACTGTGAGCGCGTTCACGAGCGTTCAGAATTGATGACAGCCGTCAGCTGTCATAATTGTGATATCTAAAACGGAACGCAAGATATCGATGTGAGCGCTGTCAGCGATTATTTCCTAATTCGGAAAGCAGCCTAAGACGATTCAAGGGATATCGATATCGCGCTCAAACTAATACGGTACGGGTTTTATCGCGCCCAAATCGATTATAGCGTAATAAGGAACGCACCCGTGTCATTGTCATTTGAGTTTGACACTCGTGCGTGACGTCTTGTCAAATGTCATTCGACTTTGACAGTTCATCGAAGTAAACAAAAGTAAAAGTGATAAATAAATAAATAACAATATACGGGAAAGTTTTGTGAATAAAATAAATAAGCAAAAACAAGTGATAAAAGTGTTTGTGCGGTATATTCATACTAATTGCGAGCGAATAATCATAGTATTAAAATGTCTGAGCTAAAGAAGCTGAAATTGTCGCGAGCGTCGTGCAAAGCAACTTTGACCCGTATTCAAAACTTTGTAGAGGATCCGCTAAACCTCGCCTCGGCTACAATAGACCTTTTAGAGGCAAAGAAAGATAAGCTTATTACTTCATTAAAGCAGTTCGAAGCTCTTCAGTTAGATATATTGAGTTATGAAGAAGATTCTGAGGATGTAGGTATATTTGAGGAACGATTTTTTAAAACCCTTGCTAAGATCAATGAAACTATACGCATACTCAATCCACATGTACTTCAACTTCTAAATTACCCACTGTAGAAATTCCTACCTTTGATGGCAAGGATTTTACAAAATTCAAACCCTTTTATGAGCTATTTATAGCGGTAATAGACACTAACCGTACATTGACTGATGTTCAAAAGCTATTTTATCTGAGAAAGTATCTAATTGATGATGCTTTGTCAGTAATAGTCAACTTACCGCTAATTAGTCAATCTTATAAGGAAGCTTTAGAATTGTTAAGAAAGCGCTATGACAATAAGACACGCTTAATATGTAACCACATTAACTTAATTTTGGATATACCAACAATGCAGAAGGGAACGGCGGTCTCTATAAGAACCTTTGTTTCTCAAATTAAGCAACAATTATATGCCTTAAAAAATCTTGATGAACCAGTTGATAGCTGGGATCGTCTTCTATTGTGTCTATTATCTAAAAAGCTTGATTTATATACACACAGAGCATTTCACTTAGATAGAGATGCTAGAATTCTACCAACTATGGCAGAGTTTTTAGACTTTTTAGAAAAGCGTGCTATGGCGCTGGAGGATACTATTCCCCTTAAAGGTCATACTGAAAATAATTCCAAGACTGCAGTGAAAGTCTCAAATATTGCTGCACAATCCAATGTATTGTGTGCCTATTGTAATAAAACTGATCATGCAATTTTTGCTTGTCCCAAGTTCAAGATTCTGATGGTTCCTATAGAAACACGTCTGACATTTGTAAAAGATCACAAATTGTGCTCAATATGTTTAAGATTGCATGACAATGTCTGTAAGTTCAAATTTAAATGTAAAGTTTGTAAAGAATCGCACAATACACTTTTACATGAAAGTAAGAAAGGGGCTTCAGTCTCATTATGTTCACATAGTAACATTTCAAATTGTAATGTTTTATTACCTACAGTTAAGGTTAAAGTCACTGACAAATATGGTCGTGACATATTTGTACGGGCCTTGCTCGACAGTGGAAGCCAGGCTTCCTTTGTAACTAACTCTTTAGTAAAAAGGTTAGCAATTGCGCCTACTTTGCAATCTACCAATATTATTGGTATTGGCAATAAAACCACAAATATAAATCAGGTAGTCAAGCTACCTGTAAACTCTACTGTTTATGATAATATTATATATAATGTCAATTGCTATACAGGATGTAAGGGTAAACACTCTTGTCATTCAAACCATGGGTAGTTGACTTAAATATAAAAATAAATGACCGAACACAACAAAAAAAAAACGTTATTTTCATTAAAAGATTTTAAAAAGTTTCTATCTGACACCGTGCTTGCTAGCGAAACAGCTGACTGACTAAGGGAGGGATCGCGCTAGCTGCCGGTCAGGTCACATCCCGTACCCCCGGCCCGTGTTGAGACGCAAGTTCGTTGCCCTAGCGCATAGGGCAACGAACTTGCGTCTCTTGTGGTGAAATTTAGATCTACATTTTTTTTTTTTAAGTTGTAATTTTCCATTGATTTTATAAATGTCCAGTGGTTTTGTTTCGTTCTATAAATGAAACAAAACCACTGGTTTGAATGACAAGAGTGTTTACCCTAACAGCCTGTATAGTTGATACAATTACAGCACCACAGCCGCAGCAAATATTAGATATATCTAAATTGTCCATTCCAGAAAATATTAATTTATCAGATAAAGAATTTAACATCCCTACTGAAATTTCAATATTAATAGGGGCTGATGTTTATTTTGATTTTTTTTTAAGTGGTTGTTTCAAAATATTGGATATTGGTCTTGTATGGCAAAATACTGTTTTTGGTTATGTGGTTGCTGGAAAATCCTGCATAAGCAGTAAAAATGGATGTTGAAATCTAGTTTCTAATTTTGCAATCTTTGATGAAACAAAATTGGAAAATGTTATAGAAAATTTTTGGCTGTCTGAGAAAGTGTCTGAACTTCCATTGAAGAAAGTTACAGACGAATTTCAGAAAACGTAAAATATTTATAAAGAGTCCCTTAAGAGTATGTAGATATGCCGCTCATTTATAAAGAGTCCCTTAAGAGTATGTAGATATGCCGCTCATTTATAAAGAGTCCCTTAAGAGTATGTAGATATGCCGCTCATTTATAAAGAGTCCCTTAAGAGTATGTAGATATGCCGCTCATTTATAAAGAGTCCCTTAAGAGTATGTAGATATGCCGCTCATTTTTCCTAAAAATGAGTTACAGCTGGGAGACTCTTTCTCAGTCGCCCTGCAAAGATTTTTAAGTTTGGAAAAAAAACTAAAACATAATCCAATTTTATTGGAAGAATACAAAAAATTCATAGAACAGTATGTAGCATTAGGGCATGCCAAGGAAGTTGATATAAATTCTTATGATCTTAATAATGGTTCTGTTTACTTTTTAGCACATCATGCCGTCTTTAACCAAGATAGTAAGACTACAAAGTTGCGAGTGGTTTTCGATGGAAGTATGAAATCCAAAAATAAAACTTCGTTGAATAATGTCATGCTGAATGGGCCTGTGGTACAAAGTGAGCTCTTTGATATTCTTCTTTTATTTCGAACATATTTATTTGTTTTAATTTGTGATATACAAAAAAAGTTCCGTGGTGTTTATATTAATGAACATCACACTAGCTTACAGAACATCCTTTGGAGAGATGATCCTAATAAACCCATAAGTTGTTTGCAGTTGCAGACTGTAACATATAGGTTGAAAGCCTCTACCTTTTTGGCCACTCGGTGCTTAGTAGAACTCGCAAATAATCATAAGAATGACTTACCTCTTGCTGCACAAGCTATGCTTTCAAACACATACGTCGATGACGTACTTGCAGGTTGCGAAGATATAGAGCAACTTAATTTATTAAAAAATCAGCTAATTGAATTATTAAAATTTGGTAATTTTAAGTTACATAAATGGTGTTCAAATCATCCTATAGTTTTAGATGATATCCCTAGTGAAAATAAATATTTTGAGGAAATTGACTTAAATAAGGATAATATTATTAAAACTCTAGGGTTAAAGTATGATGTTATAGCCGATAATTTCTATTTTCAGGCTCCTTTAACACAACCTAATGAACAAATGAACACTAAAAGAAATATTCTCAGTTACATAGGGAAATTTTTTGACCCATTGGGTCTTATTAGCTCAATTATAATTGTTGCAAAAATGATCATGCAGGAATTGTGGAGCATTAAGATAGGTTGGGATGATATTCTTCCAACAAAATATTCCCAGCTTTGGGAAAAATGTCTAAATAACTTAAATTTGATGAATAGGATTATTGTACCTCGGTATGTCCAATGTAACAATTTTTTATCGATTGAGTTAGTGGGGTATGCTGACGCATCATCAAGAGCTTATGGTGCCTGCCTTTATATAAGGATTTTAAAATCTAATGGGAGTGTTGAAGTTAATCTTCTCTGTTCAAAGTCAAGTGTGGCACCTCTAGCTAAGGTGCTTACTATACCTCAGTTAGAGTTGAATGGTGCGTTATTGCTTGCCCAACTCACAAAAAGAGTCAGTGATGTAATTGGCTCAAGATTTCCGCATGACACACGCTTGTACAGTGATTCTCAAATAGTACTAGCGTGGATACAATCAGGTAGAGTCAGAGCTAATACCTATGTGAATAATAGAGTTCAACAAATTGTTTCTTATACTGATAGCTCATCTTGGTATTATGTTCGCTCTGCTCAAAACCCTGCTGATATTATATCCCGTGGGGGTAGAGCCACAAAAGTTAAAAGAAAATAAATTATGGTGGCATGGTCCACAATACTTATTAAACCCAGATCTAACTCATAAGCAAGAAAGTTTTAGTGAACCAGAAACAGTACCAGACAAATCTTGTCTTATAATTAATGTAGAGCCTTCTCTTAGAAATATTTTCTAATATAAATAAGCTACAAAGCGTTGTTGCATATATGTATAGGTTTATAAATAATTCTCTGGGAAAAAAACATTACCTATAAAAGATAAAAATTTAACCCCTAAAGAGATACAACTCGCTCTGGAATTTATAATTCGTTCCATACAAAAAATATCATTTTCTGAAGAAATTAATTCAATAATTAATACTTAATAAAAAAATCAAGTCAGGGCTGGCCAATCTTCATCCATTTATTGATGCACACGGTTTGCTCCGTGTGGGTGGCAGGCTGCAAAATGCAGGCATTCCCCAAGATAAAATGCACCCTATCATTTTGCCAAAACATTCTAATATTACTTCCTTAATTATTATAGAAAGAGAGCATTTACGATTATTGCATGCAGGTCCTAGGTTGGTGCTCAGTTCATTATCACAGAAATTCTGGATAATCAATGGCATACGAGAGGTGAAAAAGGTAGTGCATAAATGCTTGAAATGTTTTCGTTTGAAAGCCGACACTGCTAAGCAGCTTATGGGTTCACTTCCAAAGGAACGAGTCACAGCAACTAGGCCCTTTCAGCATGTCGGCATCGACTTTTGTGGTCCTTTTAATTTAAAGGTATCAAGAATCAGGAAACCACTCGTTACAAAAGGGTATGTAGCTCTATTTGTTTGTTTTTCTACCAAAGCTATACATGCAGAAGTTGTGTCGGACCTTACAACCCCAACTTTCTTGGCATGCTTTGATCGCTTTATTTCTAGGCGTGGCATACCGTCTAAAGTGTATTGTGATAATGCAAAAACGTTTAAGGGGGCTGACAACCAATTAAAAGAATTGTACAAAGTACAAGCTTCCAGAGCTCATAGAGACTCTGTATATAATTATTGTAAAGTTAACTACATAAAATTTATGTTCATTCCTAGTTACTCCCCTGAATTTGGTGGTCTTTGGGAAGCCGGTGTAAAGAGCGTAAAGCATCATCTCAAACGTGTCGTCGGCACTTTGTGCTTGACTTATGAGGAATTTAACACGGTGATAATTCAGATAGAGGGTGTTCTAAACTCTAGACCTCTGCTTTCCAACCCCAATGAAGGTGGATATTTAACTCCAGGTCATTTTCTAATTGGTACGGCTTTGTCTAGTTATCCAGAGGTTGATTTATTGGAAATTCCAATAAATAGATTGAAATTTTGGAAAATTGTGTCTAAACTGAAACAACATTTTTGGAAGGCATGGTCAGCAGACTATCTGACGCAACTTCAGAGCCGTCCCAAGTGGAAACATAGCTCTGACAACCTAAAGGTAGGTGATCTGGTACTTGTTAAAGATGTAAATGCCTCTCCTTTACAATGGCCTATGGCAATAATTGTTAAGGTGTTTCCTGGGCCAGACAACAATGTTAGAGTAGCTGAAATAAAATTTAATGATAAAATTTATTTAAGATCCATTGCCAAGCTATGTCCTCTGCCAGTGGAATAATGTATATATAATTTTAAACATTTTTCAATGATCGTCTCTCATTGTCCTTTTGACAGATTGTCAGCCTCCCCCCCCAACTATGTTCAATACAATGTGAACATAAATTATTTAATATGTTTATGACGTGTGGCAACACCATCATAGAAGAAAATGTAATTTATGTGTGGCAACACACGTCTTGTCTCTTCACTTGTGTAAAATTACCAAGCGTAACTATGCGTTTGCACCAGAAAACATTTAACATGTAGATGTTTCGAAACTTGTCACATGAAACAAATCTCATTACTTGTTTTGTTGAACTTGCGTTCGCACTGTACGAAACATGAGTAAGTCTTAAGACAGATCTCAAGATTTGTTGTAAACTGCGTTCGCACTATCTAGAAACATACACAATAGACATGTTTTGTATAAAGATTTGTCACGTTTGCGTTCGCACTGTTGTTTGTTTATGTCAAATTATGTCTCGCAACTTGTCTATTGCTTGATGTTTAGTGTTATCCGAGTATGGTGGTAAACATCCCGTGTTTTTATCGAAACATAGAGTGGTCCAAAGTAGACACGATGAAGTTTATAGAGCTTTGGTAAGGTTTTCCATGTTTCAGGAATACAAAATGTGTGGACTATAATAACCGACCAAACTGTCAAAACAAATCTAACAACATGTTACTAGATTCATACAGATACATTTTGATACGAAATTGGTTTGTAAAGACATGTAGCGAAACATGTCGAGTGATATGAAACGTCAAACATGTTTCGCGGCAACAAGTTGCGTGACAATGTAACGCTAGGCATACACTGACAGAAAACAGACATTTCAACATGTTTTATGTGAATGTTTCACCAGTGCAAACGCACGGTAACGACCATTGGTTTTTTCTCCATTTTTTATAATAAAGTGAAATCTATATTTTACTCTCTCTTTGTTTTATTCCAAACAATAGTATTTTATTATAGTAAATATATCTGTAAGTATATGTATCATAAGTTTATAGCTTAATTATGTACTGTAAACCTGCTTTATCTATAATGCAATACGATATATTATTATTATTATTTTAAGAGCACCTGCCATCTAATCTCTTCACCACCCTTGGTTGACTGGTAGAGAATGCCTCAGGCATTAAGTCCGCCTTTGTACCTTTTTTAGTACGAAAAGTTTAAATAAATAAATTTTAAGGCGGTAGAAATTCTAATATAAAAAGTACTGATTGGGGAAAGTGAAACAGTGATGGCCGGGATAAGAGAAACATATGGCCCACTTCCCCCGTGCCAGAGAAAACAAACATTTTTTGAAAAATATTTTTTAGTTTTACTAGGTACTTGATTTATTGGTTAACGTCTTGGCATTTCGTTCGCACAAAGTTCTGAAATTTACCAAAACCGGGTGGATAGACATTCATTAAAATCGGATAGGCAGTTTTTGCAAGAATCCCGAACAAACATAAAAAAATCATAAAATCGTTCGAGGATCTCTATTTAGGCGATAGCTATCAATTTTACAATGAATACTAAATAAAATAATGTTAATTACTTATTAGACAACAATGTAATCATTGTATGTACAACCAAAAGTTTTTTATGGTTTTACAAAAGTTTTTTTACGATAATAGAGAAGTTTTTTTCCAGGTCATGTAAACCATGTCTCGAGCTGAGACCAGCAAAAAAGGAAAGACGGAGCACGCCGTACATCAAAAGTGAAGCCACTTTTTTATCTATGTGTGTGTAAAAAGGGTTGTCATTTTTTAAAGTTTTTCCCTATAATTTGGGGAATAACATTGTATGGGTAGGATAATATTGTACGAGTAACATATTGTTGAGTATGGTATTATAACTCGATTGTTAAGAATTATTATATTATTAGCACCATAGTCTGCTTAATTTGATGATTTTATCGATAAATACACGACTTTAGAGGTTGGAACTCGAATCGTAGACGGCTGATTAAAGGAAGAATACTTCTCATCAATCATTATTATAAATGCGAGTCATATTATTGTGCTAGAGCTGTTTACATAAAATTAAAAGTAAAGTATATTTCACTTACCCCACCTGATCCGTGGGACGCACTGTAGGTATAGTACGGAAGTACTCTGGGTGGGTCGATCTCTTGATTGAGATTCTGGTTTCTCACATTTCGGGGGAGTTTGAGCCCCCAAAACCCCCCGCCTACGGCCCTGTTGACATGGCTGTTACCGAGAGTCTATGATACAAGTAGCGCCATCTAGTTCACAAGTGTTGTACTAAGCTACACAGAGACTACGACATTCGTATTTTATTCCGAAGCAAAATAGAATGAACCAAAACCAATTTTATATTAAATTCTAGCGGTGACATCCAAAATTCTTGGTTTTGAAACCCTTTATTCGAACTGAAAGTCAATTTTAATGAGCTGGCGCCAGCTATCTCTATAATTCGCGTATGGCAATACAGGTTACTATCATCCCTGTGTTTGTCTGTGGGTATTTATGTTCTGTGCTGTACTTTCTCAAAATCTCAAGTCTCAAGCAAGTAAGTCAGTGTCACTGTGAAGTCAAGTCACCCTCAAGCCGTCAAAAATTCAGTGAATTCAGTCCCAAGAAGAACATCGCGTTTGTTGATGATCGTTAAATTTCCGTGTCCGTGTTAACGATCTAAACGCTTTTCAAGTAGGCCACTTTATAATCAGTGATTTAGAGGTCTATATTTCGTTTTGTGAAATTATTTATTCGTTTACCATGGAGTGGTCCATGCCTGTCAATGACATATTCGACGAACGGGTGACGAAGATAACGGCTACGATGCTGCCGAAAAATTTCTCTGGCGATGTACGCACCACCAGGTAAGAATAACCCAGTAAGCAGTTACTTTTATACAGATTAACATCATCATTAATCAGCTGAACATATCTGCATAAACAAAGGTAAGTGCGAATATGGTGATCAATACTGCGACACGCCTTGTCAAGGTTTGTGTCCATATACGTACGCATAGAGCGGCCTCGAGCGGCTGGCGTCAGAGAGCGCAGGCGCGCGAGCCGCGAGATGCATCTTATGAACATAGATCACAGGTAATAAGTTGCATTGGCGAGGCGCAGGGCGGGCCAGCGCAGTGCGCCGCCGCAGACGAGCTCAAGCCGCGGGGGCGCGATATTGATTGCATCAGCAGTGTCCTTCAATGATGTACTATTGCACCTCCTTGTGGAGGTACTCCGCACCTGACGAAACATTAACAAAATTAGATTTATTTTATAAATGAACCATGAAAAATCGCTCTTGTTAATGCTTGCTCATTGGGAAATGGGAATATTTCTGTTTAGCTAAACTCTTTTTTATTTAACTTATTAAAATTTTGAAAACAAAATACTGTTATGTATATAACCTTTTGTTAAAGATGATGTCTCATAACAATAATTTGTTAATTCTTTGTCTAAGAGGATTCATAATTGTTTAGAATAGGCTCTCCCAATTAAACATGACTCATCAGTTATTGACCACTCAGCTGTTAATTGGCCTTTTACAAATTCTATTGTGTCTCATTAGTGACGGTTGAACTCAGATTTCACAGTACAACTGTCTACCTAAAGCATATTATGAAGCTGATCTTCAGTGCTCTAGCTCACATGCACTTCCTTCAATTTCTGTATTTGCCTATCATTGTCATCATCATGTTGAAACCTCTTGTCCAAATAGTTTTTTACACTTCACAACTACATATAACAAGTAAATCATTATGAAATCTAGAAAATGAAGATGTTACCAAGGTATTTGCTTTCTAGCATAAAGTTTTATCTCAGGTATGGGGGTTGGTCTTTAAGTTACAATACTGCCTCGAGTGGTGCACATTGATGTTACAAGTTGTATAAAAATTTTACATACTTTGCGGTCATATTGTGTGTCTGCTGCACCCATTGTTTATATGTAGGTATGAGGGCCAAAGCTTGGGAACAATCAGCCGAGCCACCATCACACACATCGAGACAGTGTGCATACACCATCCTACACACACAAACAGCCCAACTCATCTTTGTGAACTAAAACATCTACAGAATCCTTACTTCCTTACTATAATATTATAAATGCGAAAGTAACTCTGTCTGTCTGTTTTGCTTTCATGACCAAACTACTGAACCGATTTAAATTAAAGTCTGTAAAAGCCTGAGAAAGGACATAGGATATTTTTATTCGACATACCACGCGGGCGAAGCCGCGGGCGGAAGCTAGTATAATTATACATATATGTCACTTCATAATTTTTCATGAACAATTATTGGTTTTTAAAATAACCCAATGGGCCAGTAAAAAAAAAACAAGGAAGGTCCAAACTAAAACGTGAAAAATTACTTTAATTTCGGAAGTTGGTTTCTTTGGTTCTGTATTTTCGTTTTTTGCCACCGACTTCCGACAAAGTAATTTTTCCCTTTTTTTTTTGAAGTCGGTTTTTAGGCAGCCGCATGAGCTCCGCGTTGTTTAATACGGATGCGGATGCAGAGGGCTAAATAAATACGAAAGCTCTGCAATTGCGGATGCGGATGCGAATATCCGCAACATCCCTGGTTCATATTACCATATTGAATGACTATTTTCATGAAATCATGACATTTGATTTGAGGCCAATTCTACTGCTGATTCTAAAAATTATAATTCTGTAAAGCCATATTTGGTACGGTCGCGAATCATATTTTAATCAACATACAACCAGACACTGACCTGCAAATTACAAAAAAAGTAAGAATTGAATTTCGCGGGCTACTTACGTTAGCGCATCGCACAGTGCTTAGGGGGAGGACTGTTTTAGGTGTCAACAAGGAGCCCTTATAGTTTCGCCATGTCCGTCTGGCTGTCTGTCCGTGGCTTAGCTCAGTCACTGATACTGTTAGTACTAGAAAGCTGTAATTTGGCATGTACGTATCACGCCGACGAAGGGGTAAAATATTTTTAGGGTACCTCCCCTCTCAGACCAAATAAAAAACCTCCCCTACACGAAAAGGGTAGAGGTTTTTTTTTTCGTTTATCCCACGGGGTTCACAAATATTGTGGGTGTGTTATAACCAGTGACCGGAATAGGTAGAGCTAATCTACCTAAGGTTCGAAAAGGAATAGAGACAAAGTGGAGACGCCTTACGACAAAATATTTTTTCGGGAGTAATGTCCCGGGTTTCGGAACATTACTTAAGTACAACCAAAATTAATAAAGTAAAACAATTATCGAATTCATTTCAGTTTCTGTTTAAAAAAAGAGTACTTATGCAAGATTTTTATTGTTTAAAAAAATAAAGGTAATCTCCTAATCTTCGTTTGAACGATGTAAGTACGCGCGAAAGCTAATGTTATTTACATAACAGTTTTAATAATTATATAACTAACAAGGTAAACGTAAAAAAGATACAATATTACTTATAGTACAACATTTGAGCCCGGACTAAAATATAAAACAACTGTTTGAATAAAATTCCATAAATTGTTGAATAAAATTATTTGAATTTGGAAAATTAATCAAGAATGGTTTAATGGTTAGAATGTCTTAAAAGTCATGTAAAATACAGAAACTTACCAAGCAGTTTGATTACCAGAGCAAATGTCACTAGTGCCGTTTCTCTTGTACTTACACCGAACTAAACTAACAAAACTATCACTAAAATTCCTTACTTTTACTATGAGAATTTTAAAGCTATTCTGCCAAAAAAATCTCTAAATTTAAAAACTATTTTGACACAACTAAAATTGCATTTGACAATCGCGACTCCACTTGGTATCTACTTGTTTGCCCTACCCCGTGATTTTTTTTTGAGCCGGAGGCGCGCTTGTTTTGCCGCGTCGACGTGTTCTATATGGATTTTTTTTTATTTTTGTATTAAAATATGAAAAAAAATACCTATATGTGAAGTATTATGGGTTTATGGGCTTTATAAAGGGGGTCGAAATTTTCATTATTTTTGCGATAGGACATATCATTTTCGAGATATAAGCAAAAGAAAATAAAAAAGACTCGGTACTGTTTTGCAACTGAAGTAGAGGTGTTGGTTTGAATTTTAGTTAGTGACATCTAACTTTACTCCACACCTTTAGCATTTATATTAAATGTACATTGATGTCCCGAAATCCCGACATTAGTCCCGAAAAAATTTTAGTCGTATGGAAGTCTCCACTTGTTTTGTCTCTGTTCTTTGAAATTTAGGAACATTAGCTCTACCTATTCCAATCACTGGTTATAACCATTTTTCGCATCATTTCAGACTACGCTATAGTCTTGTTTATACCTTTTAAGTCGTAGTTGGGTTTTAGTTTTTATTACTTGATTTGTTTTTTAATTCTTTTGGGGTTATAATATATATATTTTTGAAATGTGCTCATTAAGCCCTTTCATTTGATATCCAACATGGTACGATCAAACCATTTTTTTTTTAAAGTTCCTCACTTTATATCCTCTAGAGGGCGCCATTTTTAATTTAATGTGACTTCACATAGCCTATAACCAGCGGACAATCACGACGCTTCTAACGATACCTCATTTGTCAAATTGTGATAAATGGTTTGGAAGATAGGAGGGAACAGATGAACATACATATATAGCGCCAGGCTCCGACATTGTTTATTAAAATCACAAAAGACTTTCACACAATCACTTTGTTTATTCGTTTTTTTAACAGAATTATTCACTTAAACTGATTTAAAATAACTATCGTAGTTTACTGGTAGATGTGCACTGGGCGACGGCCATCAGACGACTGAACTGAGTCGTTTTTTTTTTTTTTTTAACTGGGGCATCTCGCAGTTGATCTTAGAGAAGATCGTACTGCTTAACTGGACTTTCCTGTGGCTGCCTTAAGTTTCTACACTCAGGGCCTCCAGCCAGGGGCATATAACTATTCTAAATTAAAACTAAGTGAACGCTCGCTAAGGGCACCCCCTGTGGGGTACGAACCTCGGCTTAGGGCGTCACTGACGGGAGGACAGCAAGATGGGACAGGCTGGATCAAGGTCGGATCATTATTATTATTCGGGGAATTTAAAGCTACATCATCGGACAAGGGACGGGGGGACGAATTTAATCGGGATCGCGTTGGTCGTGCTGGACCTCGACGGCGAGGTCGGAATGACGGTAGGCGTCTGTTTTTGTATCTCTGTACTGTGCTGGTCTCCCTACTGCTCTCCTGGAGGAGGGTGATGGGGTCGTCAGGTTCGGATAGGACATGCCTGGGACGGCGAACGATACTAATATTAGAGGGGACATAAGTGGAAGCTTCGACAACCAGAGGGTTGCGATGCTTGACTGCAGAGTCGAAATAGCGCTTTGTAAGGCGTTTAAGAAATTGACGGATAGTGGGCACCTTTAGGTCGAGATGTAGGATCTCGTTACGAACAAACCAGGGGGCTCCCGTGGCTTTTCTAAGGAATCGGTTTTGGAGCGTTTGCATCCTATGGATTTGGTTGGGTTTGGCCTGAGCAAAGACCGAGCCCGCATAGGTCATGATGACAATTTGCTACGTGCATTCAGAACCGAGTGGAGCCTACCTAGAGCGAAGGCGGCGCGCGAACGCACCTCCTTAATGTGCTCTCGAAAAGTGAGGAAACGGTCTAATGTTACACCGAGATATTTAGCTTGCTTCTCCCAAGGGATCGGCTTGCCGAACATCGTGATTGGTGGGGGGGGGGGGGGGGGAATGGGTTATTCCTACGGTATTTTTGAAAGAATACCGCCTGACTCTTATCGGGGTTGACTTCGATACGCCACTTTTTAAAGCGTGAAAATCAGTGGGGAGATTACGGAGCCCTGAGGGACGCCCGCACGAATGGGTCGGGGGGAGGATAATGCTCCTTCGATACGATAGCGGAATGTGCGGTTCGACAAAAAGTCCCGTACTATGAGTACTAGACGATCCGACACACCGAGTTGATATAGCTTGTATATCAAGCCGTTGTGCCAGACTTTGTCGAATGCTTTCGCGATATCGAAGAATATTGCACCGGTCATATTACCGCGCTGGAAGCCGGCGCTTGTGTATTCTATGATCCGGTGTACCTGATGCACGCTACTGTGCTGAGTTCGGACACCGAACTGCTCTTGGGGGATGAGGCCCTTAGTCTCTGCGTAATCTCTGATACGCTTATAAATAAGCCTCTCATAGATTTTGCCGAGAACCTTGAGCAAACTGATGGGACGGTAACTCGAAGGCACCGACTTGGGCTTGCCGGGCTTCGGGATACCGATGACAGTGGCTTCTTTCCATGCTTGTGGAAAGATGTTATTGCTTAGAGCACCATTGAAGATGGTGGTCAGTAGCATAATGAGGTGGGCTGGGAACAGTTGAACTACCTTATTGGTGATTCCATCCGAACCGGGGGCTTTACGAGTTTTAAGACCTTTGATGATCTCGTGCACCTCGTCAGGTGCGACGGGGGGCAGGGGATCATCGGGGTCTTCTACGGGTGGTAGGGAAGCTCTACGTTCGACTTCAGCGTCCACCTCATCGAGGTGAGCTTGGTCTACTGGTAGGGAGCTAGGAGAGCATTGAGCTTCTAGACTGTCGGCTAGGCACTCTGCTTTTTCTTGGTCCTCGAATGCGATGGACTTATCGGGGCGTACTAGGGGGGGCATAGTTGCGACTTGATCTGATCTAAGCTTTCTGGTGAGTTGCCAGAAGGCTAGATGGGTTGGCTCGAGTTCGCTCAACATCTTATCCCAGTCCGTGTTACGCAGCTCCGATACACGTTTTTTACAGATCTCTGTAAATAGCGCATATGGGCCTGGTATGCGGAACAGGGAAAGTTGCTGTAGGCACGTGTGGCCGCGTTCTTCTCCGTTATCAGATCACGTACATCCTGCGGGAGGCGCCAGCGTCGGTCTTCCTCGGCTGGGACCTCTTTAGAACATTCGTTCATCACAGACTGTACGTGATACATGCCTAGACGGCACATAGAGACTTCTAAACGAGAGAGGGTCCATAGGGATGCAATACAGCTCCTTTTTATAATAAATGAGAGTGCCGCCACCGTGACAATGCGTTCTATCGTTACGGACTAAACGATACTTGGCTATGGAGGGCATACGGTGGCTGGGTTTTAAGAAGGATTCTTGTATCAGGAGAATATCTATCTTGTGGTCGCGGAGAAAGAGAGCAACCTCGTCTCGTTGACTTTTTATGCCAGAGAACTGAGTCGTGCGCGCGCGCTGCTTTATATAGGCTCGCCGCACGTTGCTTTCAAAACATAGATGCTGGCGCCGTCACGGCCATGCTGACATACGCTCGTCCTCGAGCGTCTTCTGAGCATCTGGGAACAAGACAACAGGCTGTTCGCTCATCCTGACACACTCAGTCACAAAACTATAAATTGTGGGGTCAATAACCAAAAATTACCACAATGCGCTGTTCCGGCAAGCCCTTCAGCGTACTAGAACTATTTAAGCCCCTCTCATCAGTTTAAAACCGGAGACTAGATAAATCTCTCTCATCAGTTTCATAACCGCAGACTAGATAAATCCCTCTCATCAGTTTTATAACCGGAGACTGAATCTGTGCTAGACCGGAAATCTCTTTAGCTGACTGAGCTAGACCAGATTCCCCTGTAGCAAATGCTAGACCGGATTTGCAATCCCTATAGCCAAGAGGCTAGACCAGAATGCAACCCCTATAGCTGAGTTATTGGACTGCTTCAATAACTTTTTACTAATTTCCTTTTTTTTTTTTTTTTTTAATTATTTAATACATCTTTTCTAATTATTTTAATTTATTTATTTTACTTTAATTTTACTATTGATTATCGTGGTGGATAATGGCAGTAGTTACACTGCTAATTGGATCAGGTGACTCTGATGATGAATCCCCTAAATAACTGTTGTTAGCGCTCAAGGTACGTGTACCAGTCGACCCAATGCTACCATCGACAGATACAGTATCGCCATCAGAAAATTCATCCTCAGCGTCATTAATTACAACTAAGTTAGGACTATTGCGATCAGTTTCATGAACACCATTACTCTGACTTCCATCCGCCGTCACGTCATCATCATTATAAGTTTAAAACACAAATCCTAATGGACCGCGGGGTACTTCGCGTAAATTCTCATGGGCAATTTTGTACGTTCTATTGGTCCCATTAACATGCCTCAATTCGTACCTATCGTTTTCTAGGACAGCAGTGATTTTATAGGTGCCTTTATACTTTGGGTCCAACTTAGATTGGTGTCTTTCTTCACTTTTGGCGAAAACAAAGTCTCCAACCGAAAAGGGTCTTATTTTGGCCATACCCCGGTTAAAACGAACGACATTAGACTGAGCCAGTCTCTTTATATTTTCTGACGCACTAGACCGTGCCGCTTCTAAGTGTAGTCTGGCAGGACTTTCAGCACCTGCAGCAATTCTGGAAATACCTAACGAGTTACCTTGTACTCCGAACATCAGCTCGATTGGGGTAAAGCCAGTGACTCTGCATCGTGTACTATTGAGTGCTAGTTGGATCTCACCTAATTGTTCCTGCCACGACCTATCGGAATTACCTTCGGCTATTGTGAGTAGGCTTTTAAGAGTTTGCATAACGCGTTCCACTTGCCCGTTGGCTCTGCAGGCACCAGTGGCGATAAGGTGTAATTCGATATTGTTGTCTCTACAAAAGTTCCTAAAATCTGTATTGTCGTAAGAGCGTCCACGATAAGCTATTATTCTCTTTGGTGCTCCAAACAAATGTACTGAGTCTTTTACTGCTTCGATAGCGTCAACGGAATTAAGTGTTAGTGTGTGTTTCAGTAGGACATATTTTGTAAAGGCATCAATAGTGACAGAACAGTATTCCTTGCGGTCACTTTTACCACTGAGTTTTCCCGTGAGATCTAAGTGCAAAGTATGCCATGGAAGTGGAACCTTGGGAATCGGATGCAAACGTACTTGCTGGGCACCCGATGGACCCTTTGAAGACTTGCAAACCACACAGGAATCTACGAACTTCTTAACATATTTAGACATTTTACTAAACCAATAAAGGTCGTACAACTTATCTAGTGTCTTTTCGTAACCCAGATGTTTTATGTCACTATGAACGTGGCTAATAAGCGACCATATTAAAGAGTGTGGGAGGATTGGTAACCACTTAGTAACTTTGGCGCGTTCTACTTTACGGTACAGTATGCCTTGCCTAATATCGTAAGTATGGGCGATTTCGGAGGGTAATTGACTCGATTGTAGTTTAGAGATTATGTCTAAAATTTCAGAGTCTCGTTGTTGCTCAACGGATAGCCATCTCTTTTCGAGTTCTGAAAAATTAACAATCTTAGGAGGGGGAGGTTTCTGAATTGATAATTTAGAATTTGCCACATCGGCATGAACCTCTAGAGGGGAGTTCCGGGATAAATAGTCTGCGTGAGCCATATTTCTACCTTCCTTATAGACAATATCAAAATTATAGGATTGTAAAATGGCCCACCATCTATGGACTCTATGAGTCAAATCCTTTTTTGAAAAAGAGGCTTTCAAAGCATTGCAATCCGTATATACCGTAAAATGACGGCCAGGTAACGTCTAAAGTGTTCTATTGCTTTTACAACGGCTAACGTTTCCAATTCGTATGAGTGGTAACGGCTTTCTGCACTAGTGGTCTTATGACTGAAATATGCTACAACATGTGGGAGAGAATCGTACTTCTGGATTAAGACAGCCCCGTATCCGTCACTACTGGCATCGGTGTGTAACTCAATGGGCAAAGATGGATCAAAGATTTTGAGTACTGGTTCTGTTGTCAATTGTCTAACTATTTCACTATGAATTTCTCATGTTCAGCATTCCAAATGATGCGGCCTTTGCCGGATGTTAGTGGATACAGAGGTTTGAGTAATTTTGAGAAATTTGGTATGAATTGCCTAAAATATGTGGCCAATCCAATAAACTGCCTAACTTGCTTAGCTGTGGAGGGTTTTGGGGCATTTTGTAAGGCTTGAACCTTGCGAGGATTAGGTTTGAGAGCTCCCGAGGACACGACATAACCTAAGTACTCGATTTCCCTTTTCATAAAAGAGCATTTTTTAAAGTTAAACGAGAATCCGGCATGAGATAAGGTTTCTAGTAGTTTATCAAGTTGACAAAGTCCCTCATCAATGGTTTCTGATGCCGAAAGGACATCATCCATATAGACTAAGATCCTATCGTCCTTTAACGGTTTTAACGCGAAATTAATAGCTCTTTGGAAAACTTGAGGAGCGTTTTTAAGACCAAATGGCATGGTCAAAAATTTGTATTGGCCTGTCGGTGTTACAAAGGCAGTCTTTTCCACTGAGTCCTCATGGACCTTCAGTTGGTGAAAGCCTGAAGCCATATCGACAATACTATAGTAACACGCTCCATGTAATTTACTAATTTGGTCACTAATCAAAGGAAGGGGGTAACTATCCGGACGAGTATTGCTGTTGAGCTCTCTGTAATCTACACTCAACCGATCGCTGCCGTCTTTCTTCTTCACTAATAGGATGGGGCCTGAAAACGGGGACGAACTTTCTCGTATAATATTGGCATCTAACATTTCTTGAATCTTTTTATGAACGTTATCGAGCTCTAGGGGAGACAAACTATATGGTCTCCTATGAACAACCAGGGTCAATAAGATCGATTTTTAGTTCACCGGTTTTAATGCGGGTAGTTGGTAAACTATGTATAAAGTTATCGGAGTATTTTCTTAGTATACCTAACAAACGTTCTTTATCGTATCCTACGAGGTTCGTATCTATCGCGTCTTCGTTATATTCCGACACCGTTGTACAAGAGTTAGATATAATTTTCTCAGTAAAGGTTAAACTATCGTCACTAATCTGAACGGAAATCCCTAGTTCTAAAACATCACGGCCTAATAAAACTTCTTCACTAAGAAACTCATCTGGCAAAGCGTGATAAGTAATGTCAAAACTAAGATTTTGGAATTTAGTAGCACACTTAATTTGAAGCAGGGAGATCACATTATTACTTCCCACACCTTTTAAAGCTATTTGTTCATGAAACTGTTCGCCCTTGAGAAATTTACAATAGCTTTGCTTAATCAAAATGCATTCTGAACCCGAATCAAAAACAAAAGGCAAATTAATACCACTTATCTCAATCAATCCACGCGCAGCTCGAATACACACGTTGACCTGCTTGCTGGAACTGGCGGCGGTGCCCGCGGCCTCTTCCTTCTTCTTGTAACGCATAGGGCAGGCGGATGCTACGTGGCCGGGACTGGCACACACGTAGCAGGCGACAGACGGTCGAGGATTCTGTGGAGGACCCGAAGACCGTGGTGGCTCCGCCTTGGCTGCCACTGCAGAGTTCTTCATGCCGAATCTGTTTCTGTCGCGACAGTCTTGCCCTCGGTGACCATGTTTCCCGCAAAAGTGGCAGCTGCCGCGAAACGGAGTAGTGCTCCTAAAGCGTTTTGCGTCCAGATCGGATGAACCAGTGTCTTCGTTACGTCTTTTTAGTGTAAAACCACGCAGAGTGCGAAATAACTGGCTTTTGTCGTTTATAATCACTGAATTTAATTCTCGACGAATCTTATCATCGCACTGAGATAGCACGGAAATGGCAAAGCCAGCGATCACCTTCTCGGGCATATTCACTTCAGGGATTTTCTCAATTAATTGCCATAATCGCATTCCTGCTTCAGCAGGGCTCTCTTTGCCATCCAACTGAAATTTGATTATCTGATCGAAATGATCTTGAATCATCATAGGCTTCGCGAATCTTGATATCAGCATTTCTTTGATTGCTGGCCATGATATTTGGTCCGGTTTGATATTCGTCAGACAGGTTGCCGCACGCCCCTTGAGAGAATGGGTTAGAGGAAGAATTAGGTCGATTCCTTTTATCATTTTCTGCTCAATTATCATTTCGCTAAGTGTGCACCAGTTGATGATGTCAGATTCAGGTTCATCCGGGTCGTAGTTGACCAATTTTATCGGTCCATGCTGAACAAACTGACGAGATGTCATATTGTCGGCAATTTTTCTGAAGATTGCTTCCATACCGGTCGAAGATGACGTCATCTGTTCCATTATTGGATTACTAGGTTCATTACGTGGTGGTGCTTGGTCCGGATCCCACTTCTGATATAGCGCCAGGCTCCGACATTGTTTATTAAAATCACAAAAGTCTTTCACACAATCACTTTGTTTATTCGTTTTTTTAACAGAATTATTCACACTAAACTGATTTAAAATAACTATCGTAGTTTACTGGTAGATGTGCACTGGGCGACGGCCATCAGACGACTGAACTGAGTCGTTTTTTTTTTTTTTTTTTTTTTTTAACTAGGGCATCTCGCAGTTGATCTTAGAGAAGATCGTACTGCTTAACCGGACTTTCCTGTGGCTGCCTTAAGCTTCTACACTCAGGGCCTCCAGCCAGGGGCGGAACTGAGTCGTGCGCGCGCGCTGCTTTATATAGGCTCGCCGCACGTTGCTTTCAAAACATAGATGCTGGCGCCGTCACATACATACATACATACATACATACCGGTCAAAATCATAACCCTCCTTTTTTCTTCGCCGTAGTCGGGTAATAAAAGGAGAATGCCACAGGTTCGTACCTACCAACTTGGGAGCGAGAGTGTCACAACCAAATGTAGTTCATAAAATTACTCGTATTTTTTAAATCAGATTTACGTTTTTGTTATGAAAACGATTACCGGCTTTCGAACACCAAAAATAAAAGTATTTTTTTACTTTTGTGGTACGTATTTTCCGCTTATGTCACTGTCATTGCACTTCATTTCCGAATGTTGCTACTACGTAACCTGGCAACGAACATTAAAATAAAGAAGATAAATAAGTAGGTACCGATTTGCTATTTAATAATTTAATATTAGACTAAAATATATTTTTGTGTGTCAAAAAAAATCTTTAGGTCACGCGGTTGCGTCGTAATAATTGATCAGCTTCGGCGCAAGCTCAGCAAAGTGCTCGCCGAAGTTCCACCTCCAGTACAAAACCAGGCCCACGTATTTCATGCTTGCCGCACCTCTATTGTTGCACCACCAATGGTGAGGTGTGCGTTAGGCGGTGGTCTGGGCGCATGAAATACCAGGGCCTCGGTCTTTTCAAGCGCCACCTTGAGGCCCAGTGTCGCCGATTCGCCCCACGAAGAGGGATGCGCCCTAGACAGCTCAGCTCTGCTTCATCGTAGCTCCCTCCCCGGGCCGTGACTAGAGTGTCATCAGCGTAGAAAATGACACCCTACCCGGGGGAGAACAAACAGCGCAAGGCCCAGTAGTCGTAGCTTAAGTCGGAAAAACCGGAGGTAACTCCGGTTTTCTCTAACAACCCCGGTTTAAAAAAATCTGTAAGTTTTGTCCTGTGTCCGGGTTAGCACGCCCAAATGGCTACACATCAACCTATACATTTCCAGTTTATGCTGATCTCGCATTGTATAGGATTTTCGTACAATGCGAGGTCAGCTTATACTGGAAATGCATAGCTTGATGTGGAGCCGTGTGAACCTACCCACTTCCGGGACTATTAGTTCAATTCAAGGATTAATAAACAGTTTTTATGCTTTCAGATCAATCCTAGTAGTACCTATTCATAATGTTACGAATGATTCACATTGATACAAGAAAAACTCCCTTATATTCCGAACTGATACCTGATCCAATATTTGGTCTCAATGTGCATTGATGTGTGCTTTGGATGTGGACAGTCCATGCTACGTGTTGCAAGGCGTTTCCGAGTGCCACTCAATTGGCCTACCTTTTGTTTTATTTGTACATTTCTTTTTTCTGTCCTGATAGTGGTCGAGGCCTTATACATTATGTAAATATGAATTTGAATATATAATTTATTAATGAATCTTAACTACTTTTTTCATTTTTTATGTAAGTACATTAACCAACATTTTAAGTTCGAGAAGTGGGTGTACTATAGTAAATATGACTCTGCCTAACTCTTCTGGGAAAACAGACCTGCTGTTATGTTAAGATTTCAAGATAATAGGTATCAGCTTTTAGCTGTAAGTCTGCCATGTTGCAATAAATATAGAAATAAATCAGTAAACACAGTACTAATTGATTAAGTACTTATTCAGACCACCAGCTGCACTTACTGCGAGTAGGTACCTACATGATTATTCATATTCATTATCATTAGGTATATAAAAAACTGACAACGAGAATTATTATTGACTATGAGTGATGTATTGTATATTCATCCATCAGGAAACTAGCGCCAAATCAAGAATAAAAAGCGACCGATACACCACCTTATTTGTCACCAACTCCACCATTTCCAGTCAGTCACTTTCTCGAACTTAACCTCAAAATATGAACTAGGTAAATGGTAAATAATTACTAGCATAGTTAGCAATATAGGAAGAGCATTGAATTCTCCTCCAAATACACTAGGTTTGGTTGTGACAGCGGACTTTTTGGCTTGGTACAGGGCTTTTTGGCTTGGTACAGGGTGCCCTATATTAGGAGGCATTGTACTTTTCTCTATAGAAAAGTCCAAAGTTACCTCTGTACAGAGTTATAAACCGCTGGTATTCAAAAAATACTTCAAATTAGATCATGAAACTTTGCATGATAACTGAACTAACTATAAAGCAGGTCTTATGTGTGTCATTTTTTTTTTAATTACCATTATTTTCACCGTAAAAACCAATTACCTAAACTTTTCGACGCTTTAGAGCCGCTAGCGCCCCACCCCGTCTCGTTCTCACTCAGGTCGCGAGTAGTATGGTGCGAGAGCGGGATAAAATCTTAGGTAGGCTGCGCCCTTAAGACGCTGACAACAGAAAACCGCGGTCACTGTCGGATTGCATAGAAAAGAACACTTACCACCTTACTAATAAACGTTGTATAGCGCCTGTATAGTTACACAACGTTTTGTCTTCTTTTTTCAACAGTAATTTGACTTTTGAAAGAAGAAGACAAAGCGTTGTGTACGGGCGCTATACAACGTTTATTAGTAAGGCGGTTAGTGGCAACGTGGAGTCCGTGACGACGTCATGACGCCAATGTCAAATCCGTCTGTGATAATTGTTCAAAATATAAAACTCACATTTTAAGTCACAAATTACCGAATGGTGTATACGAGTACTAATGATGAGTTGTTTACAAGAAATGTGTAGATAAAACAATATTTAGCAAACAGTGTACAAACGTTTCTACAGGGGAAAGTCTTCAAAAGTAAACAATATTTTACCTAGAAAAAACTAGTATTCAGTGCAAACAAAGTGTAATGTAATAACAGTATAAAATAACAATACAAACACAAACTTTGAAAGCTTGTGCTATTTGGATAATTATGTCATCCACTGGCGCATGTTATAAATTTATCATTCCTAGAAGGTATATTCCCTGAACAGCTTTAAATGTCTGCTGTGAAACAACTTTTCAAAAAGAGGAATAAGTCAGACCCTAACAACTATCGGCCCATCACTATAGTTCCTATTTTGTCGATTTTTTTTGAAAAGGCTTTTTTTTTTAGTTTGAGCAACTTTCTCTCTACACATGAGATATTATGTAAGGAGCAATTTGATTTCCGCAAGGGAAGTTCAACTGCTCTTAAAATCTTTAACTTGATAAAAATTGGGGGTATTCCTCGAAGCGCAACTACTTTGAAACGCAACAAATGAAGCGCACCTAAGTATTCCTCGAAACGCACCAACGATGAAAAATAGAGAATAGCATGAAGGATTCGTAATAAATGATATTGATAGAAGTTTTAATATTCAACTGGCCTAACGAACCGTAGGTACATCAACTTAGAGAGTTGAATTGCTGATTCTATGTTTATAATATAAGGCCGCGAATCATATTTAGATCAACATACATCCTGGTACTGACTTGCAAATTGAAAAAAACGTAATAAAATTTTAATTTCGGGGGCTACCCTGAAGCAAAACTTTTAACATTTTCGCCTTAATGTAGATAAACATCTAAATTGAAAAAGTACTATAAGAGTATATTTGTCAGAAACTGCTTGGTTCCTAGAAAATCAAAAATCAAAATCAAAAGCCATTTATTCAAACTAGGCTGAGAATCAGCACTTTTCGAACGTCAAAATTACATAAGACAGTCCCCCAAAACACCCACCCTTCACCACTTCCTAGTGCTTTAGCTAGGAAGAAGAAGTGGCGCAACAAACTCCCCAGCAGCTCAGCTGTCTGTTCAGTTAGAAAAAGTTGATTCTATACAAAAGTTTGCAAAATCATTTACATTACGCAACATAAAACATACCTAAATCCAATTATTAGCCATATGTCAGCTAGCACACGCCAATATACCAACCAAAAACAAAAAAAAACAAAAAACGAGAACTATACATATGTACTCAAGCAGAAATAAGTAGTAAATGTAAACATAAATTAACTAAATAAAATCCTCCAGGCACAAAAGGCGTGCCCGCTTACATATAGCTATTTATAGCTGCAACTGGAAGTTATAAATGATAAACTAGGACCAACGAAGTAAAATAAATAAAAAATGAATTACTAATAACATTAACAAAACCGAGATCAGCAAGACGACCAGTCACCACAAGCAGCACCCGTTCACGAGCATAACGCAAAGATCAGCCATTAATTACCCCCCTCGCCATATTTGAGGGAAGGAGACAACCCGACCCCCGACGCTACCGCAAGCAGTGACATTTAAGGGAGCATGACGAACCTGCTGCCGGTTGCTCAGGCAAAAATAATAATTATCCATTGTCGAGGTCGCTAGATATTTGCAAACCTTTATTTCAAAAATGTAAAATTCTCTCAATACTTTGCATGTATTCCCGTGGGAATATAGGGATAAAACGTATCATATGTCCCAGTGGCGAAGGGTGATTTCTCGGGGGTGGGAACCCGGAGCAAAAAAAATGAAAAAAAAAAAATATATATAATGTATATATATATATATATATATATACATACTGACGAATTGAAAACCTCCTCCTTTTTGAAAAACCCGGTTAATAATACTTGTTATGATGTCACTTCGGACCTTATGGCCGCGAAAAGCTACTTCTTATTTGTTTACCTAACAAAAGAATGGTGTCAATAAACCGTTTAATTAAATTCCTATTTCGATCTACTTTTCTCAAACTTATTTATAAACTCACATTCAAAAAGCCCGCTTTCACAAACCACGCACGCTCACACATTTTACTAAGCTCCTACGCTCCTAATAGCGCAACGCCATCTAACGAAAATATCAGAAATGCAATGCATTTTGGCAGTACAAGAACGAGATATCTCCATTAAAAAATTCACAAAATAATTAAACAGAGGGCGCGTTTACCGAGAAATTTTTAGGGAGTGGCATTTTACAATTCAGAGTTTTCGCTCACGGCCACTAGAGGGAAATGGCCGCGCGGGTGTAGAGCTTCAAACGAGTTAGCGAAAAATCGTCAATTATGAATGTAAAAACCCCTTTATTACATGAACTACTAGAATCTGAGAAAAGTAAACAAGGGAAACAATACATTTTATTTTATTTACAACTGCCAGTCAGCCATTCATATTTATCGTAAAGGGAAACATTAGAATGTTTGAAAAAACCATCAAGTCGTTTGTAATTTATACTTACATCTGAGCAAGCACGGCCTAACGTAATTATGTGTTTCTTATTTTCAAAACTTAACCTTGGAAAGCATGTTTCCTCACAAAGAAAATAATCCTAAACAACAATTTATAGGCTACCACTAAGCTACCAGACGGCCCGCACGCGGGGCAAAAGACATTGTAGTTAATTAGAAAGTCCTTGACGAATTATTGCCGCCATCCTAATCCTACTGATCGTACTAATAACTTTTCAAATGTATTAAGAAATTTCACTTTTTTACTTACCCCAAATACATAATTACAACGTACACTTTCACTAAAGTCAAAACACTTTAATCACTGTTTTATACCAACAAACTAATACTACTAATACGATTCTCGTACTGATAAACTAACGTATTCAATAAATAATACGAACAAAATGCAAATTAACTGCAAGTGTAAACAAATTATAATGCGATAACGTCAAACAGCAACCACACAATAGCGTCCTGTCCGAACTCCGAGCCGAACGCATTACGAAATTCAACGAAAACTACCGAACCGACTCGCTGCATCTCGTTCACGCGCACGCAATTTTAGATCGCTTTAGGTACCATAACTCGTATTTGACCGGCTTGCTTGAAGCGTATGAAACCGGGGTGTCACGTGACCGAAGTGACGTCATGACGCCTTGATTTTTGAAGGAGCGATAAGCCAGCCGCGCCGCCGAGTTATTTTAGAGAATTTTTTTTTGCTGTTGGGAGACAACAAAGACAAAACATTGAATGTAGGCGTTTTGTATAGTTTTAATTATATGGTGTATTAAATACCTATAGTGTGATTACTGAACAGGCATTTTAAACACTACTGACTGTGTCGTTTTTCAATGACGATAGAGTGGTTTTGTTTCGAATTCCAGAAAGGAAGCCGATAGGAATCGGCTTGTAGGGGAGCTTCGGCCTTGGTATGTCCTATTCCAGGTCATGGTCTACCCGTGTGCCCATCCTCTCCTCTCTAGAGTAGGGAACGTCGCGGCGCCAGCGTCGAACGGTTCGCGTATTGTATTTTTATACTCGTGATAACTTCGAAATGAAATGTCCGATTCGAATGAATTAAAAAGTATTTTACTGCTACATAAATACCCTTGATGTTAAAACTATTTATTTGAATAAGAATTAATATTATTTAGCAGTAAAATATTTTTTAATTCATTCGAATCGGACATTCAATTTCGAAGTTATCACGAGTATAAAAATACAATACGCGAACCGTTCGACGCTGGCGCCGCGACGTTCCCTACTCTAGAGAGGAGAGGATGGGCACACGGGTAGACCATGACCTGGAATAGGACATACCAAGGCCGAAGCTCCCCTACAAGCCGATTCCTATCGGCTTCCTTTCTGGAATTCGAAACAAAACCACTCTATCGTCATTGAAAAACGACACAGTCAGTAGTGTTTAAAATGCCTGTTCAGTAATCACACTATAGGTATTTAATACACCATATAATTAAAACTATACAAAACGCCTACATTCAATGTTTTGCCTTTGTTGTCTCCCAACAGCAAAAAAATTTTCTCTA
The DNA here is from genome assembly GCA_947363905.1 of Lithophane semibrunnea. Lineage (NCBI taxonomy): Eukaryota > Metazoa > Arthropoda > Insecta > Lepidoptera > Noctuidae > Lithophane > Lithophane semibrunnea. The sequence continues at coordinate 496,948 of OX376186.1, read as the reverse complement.
AAATAACTCGGCGGCGCGGCTGGCTTATCGCTCCTTCAAAAATCAAGGCGTCATGACGTCACTTCGGTCACGTGACACCCCGGTTTCATACGCTTCAAGCAAGCCGATCAAATACGAGTTATGGTACCTAAAGCGATCTAAAATTGCGTGCGCGTGAACGAGATGCAGCGAGTCGGTTCGGTAGTTTTCGTTGAATTTCGTAATGCGTTCGGCTCGGAGTTCGGACAGGACGCTATTGTGTGGTTGCTGTTTGACGTTATCGCATTATAATTTGTTTACACTTGCAGTTAATTTGCATTTTGTTCGTATTATTTATTGAATACGTTAGTTTATCAGTACGAGAATCGTATTAGTAGTATTAGTTTGTTGGTATAAAACAGTGATTAAAGTGTTTTGACTTTAGTGAAAGTGTACGTTGTAATTATGTATTTGGGGTAAGTAAAAAAGTGAAATTTCTTAATACATTTGAAAAGTTATTAGTACGATCAGTAGGATTAGGATGGCGGCAATAATTCGTCAAGGACTTTCTAATTAACTACAATGTCTTTTGCCCCGCGTGCGGGCCGTCTGGTAGCTTAGTGGTAGCCTATAAATTGTTGTTTAGGATTATTTTCTTTGTGAGGAAACATGCTTTCCAAGGTTAAGTTTTGAAAATAAGAAACACATAATTACGTTAGGCCGTGCTTGCTCAGATGTAAGTATAAATTACAAACGACTTGATGGTTTTTCAAACATTCTAATGTTTCCCTTTACGATAAATATGAATGGCTGACTGGCAGTTGTAAATACAATAAAATGTATTGTTTCCCTTGTTTACTTTTCTCAGATTCTAGTAGTTCATGTAATAAAGGGCTTTTTACATTCATAATTGACGATTTTTCGCTAATTCGTTTGAAGCTCTACACCCGCGCGGCCAATTCCCTCTAGTGGCCGTGAGCGAAAACTCTGAATTGTAAAATGCCACTCCCTAAAAATTTCTCGTTAAACGCGCCCTCTGTTTAATTAATGGAGATATCTCGTTCTTGTACTGCCAAAATGCATTGCATTTCTGATATTTTCGTTAGATGGCGTTGCGCTATTAGGAGCGTAGGAGCTTAGTAAAATGTGTGAGCGTGCGTGGTTTGTGAAAGCGGGCTTTTTGAATGTGAGTTTATAAATAAGTTTGAGAAAAGTAGATCGAAATAGGAATTTAATTAAACGGTTTATTGACACCATTCTTTTGCTAGGTAAACAAATAAGAAGTAGCTTTTCGCGGCCATAAGGTCCGAAGTGACATCATAACAAGTATTATTAACCGGGTTTTTCAAAAAGGAGGAGGTTTTCAATTCGTCAGTATGTATATATATATATATATATATATACATATATCGCACCCCTAGATGAACACTCCGGCAACTCAAAAAACCTCAGTTTTCAGAAATGAAGAAAAACTGTTTTTGGAATGTATAGGAAAGTTAACAAAGATTTAATGAGACATTCATAAAGGTAACGTTTTCTAAAGCTTATAAGTTATATTGATGTATTCGATATTCGGTATTCGAGTCAGGTATTCGATAAAGCCACTAACTCGAAACTCGTACTTTTTGAGTTAGTGGAGTTTTTATCTAGGGTTGCGATATATACATTTTTTTTTTTTTTTCATTTTTTTTGCTCCGGGTTCCCACCCCCGAGAAATCACCCTTCGCCACTGGGACATACGATACGATACGTTTTATCCCTATATTCCCACGGGAATACATGCAAAGTATTGAAAGAATTTTACATTTTTGAAATAAAGGTTTGCAAATATCTAGCGATGAATTAAAAAATATTTTACTGCTAAATAATATTAATTCTTATTCAAATAAATAATTTTAACATCAAGGGTATTTATGTAGCAGTAAAATACTTTTTAATTCATTCGAATCGGACATTTAATTTCGAAGTTATCACGAGTATAAAAATACAATACGCGAACCGTTCGACGCTGGCGCCGCGACGTTCCCTTCTCTAGAGAGGAGAGGATGGGCACACGGTTAGACCATAACCTGAAATAGGACATAGGATACTTTTTATCCCTATATTCCCACGGGATAGAGACCTACGCGGGTGAAACCGCGGGGCACAGCTAGTACATGATATTTTCGTAACATAAACCGTTTACGCAGCCGCAACCGCACGCAACGAAAGCTCTCAAAAAGGAATAATTTTTCCCGTTTTTGCAACATATTTCATTTATGCTACGCTCCTACTGGTCGTAGCGTGATGATAGCCTTCCTCGATAAATGGACTATCCAACACAAAAATAATTTTTCAATTCCAACCAGTAGTTTCTGAGATTAGCGCGTTCAAACAAACAAACAAACAAACTCTTCAGTTTTATAATATTAGATTAAAAATTATTATAGATTAAAAAGTATAGATTTGCATGCCTGCTTGCAGGCAGAATACAATGTCACTTAGGAATTAGGATATAAGATCTCACCTGTACCAAACAATGTAATTCTAGCAAATAAACGTTTGATTTGATGTATAATTTATTGCAAAATATGAAACAATTATCGATTAATTCAAAAACAAGTTGAATATTCGAAAATTAAAAACAACCAAGTTCTGCATTCAGGTAAGACGTTCTTGGTATTAATTAAAATACCAACGTAAGTAGACATTTAATTCAGATATTTTGGATTAGAATTAGAACTCAAGGTAAAATATTAGTTTACCTTTAATTTGTATGGAGTTTTTTTTTCAAAACCTGTTTTGGTAACAACCAGTAATTTCTGAGAAATATGTTCAAATTTAACATATATCACGTATCGTATCTCGTATCTACCTCGTATCTACCACAAACTACATAGATTTGGTAACTTTTTTGTTTAAGTCAAGCTTTTACCGATGAATAAAATACAATAGACGCTGATATATTTAGTAACCTAATCATTGTCATCCAATTCAGCATAAATTAGCAGCTTATCGTAGTCTCACTCATAGATTGATGTCAGTATCCCAAGATAATTATAACAGAGAACTAGGTAAACATTATTTATCATATAGCTGAGAGCAACGGTTGCAGTAGGAAAATGGTTAATGATTTGATACAAACGAAACGCCGTAACATAGTTCGTTCTCTTTTGTATCCACTGCCTCCAGAAAAACCACATCAATGTATAGGTAATTTGACGTACTTAGGGTCAATTTAATGATAGGGTTTCAAAAACTTTGTTTAGAAATGAAATAAGGGTAGCATTTAAAACAGATAATTCTGTAAGACGGATTTGTAACGGAAAAGATCGTTTAGAAAACCATAAAAAATCTGGTGTTTACAAATTACATTGCGATGATTGTAATGGTATTTACATAGGTCAGACTGGTCGTAATTTCCAAACAAGATTTATGGAACATATTGCAGCTTATAGGAATAATTGTCCAGAAAGATCTCATTTTACGCAACATTTAATAGATTCAGGTCATTCATTAAATAATAATAACACATTCAAAATTTTACACACTTGTGATAAAGAATTTAAAATGTCAGTATTAGAGAGTTTAGAAATTGTTAAAAATAATACAGCGACCGTTACACTGTTGAACGAATTAAATCCCAGTATCCCAAGGTCGCTTTTGTTGCGATTGTTCGCCCCTTATCGCGCTTATCGCACTGATAACGGTCCTAGCCAATCAGCGCCGAGCAGCAATCCTATATAAGTAGGGGTGTCGGGCGATTTGATTCTCTGGCTGGAGGCTTTAAGTTAGTAGCTTAGAGCATCTCCGCAGGAAAGTCCGGTTGAGTAGTAAATACCCCTAGTGGTAAACCCTACGAGATGCCATTCAAAAAAAATGTTTGAAGATGTGTTGAGCAAAGTACTTCAAGTTGCAACATAGTCGGTTTTTTTCCGAAGTCTTGTCGTTTGTGGGCTGGAATGTGCAACGTTTGTGGGCTGGAATGTGCAACGTTTGTGGGCTGGAATGTGCAACGTTTTAAAAACCGTGTTTATTAGTTGTTTAGACTAAACAACTGTTAATCACAACATTTATGTAGGTATGGAGTTTAACGAACGACTGGTACTATAGACATTGGTGCCGATTCTTTTGTACACGGAACTAAGCTATCTAAAGCTATTCTGCAAAAAATCGCAAAATTTAAAAATCATTTGACACTACTAAAATCGAACTTGACAATCGCGACTCCAAGTGGTACTTGTTTGCCCTACTACGAATAGCAAAATTGCCATTTTCACTAAATTAATAACTCAATGCCATCTCAATATCAAACTAAAACATAGTTTAGTTGTCACTTCGAGATGCGCCGATTGTTCGGCAGAATATTTGTATTCGGTACATTCGGAATATTTTACAAGTTCGTATTCGGCCGAATAATTTCCGAATGTTTAAATTATTGTTAACATTAAAAAAAGAAAATTTTATTAAACAGTAAGGTTAACTAATTACTAAATAAATGTGGTTTATTCCGAAAGTTCTACTAGTTTTTGTAAATGAAAGAAACACTACTTTTTGTACCAATTATTTATTTACCGATTTGATTGATGATGATTTATTACAAAATAAAAAAGATTAACAATCAATTTAAATAAAATTTTAATCAAATAAACTTCTGTTACTTTTTACAAATGATAAATTAAACTAAATTAAATTTCTTAATAATTTTAGGAAACACAACTTTGAGTACCTAACAACTTTTTCAGTTTTTTTTTTATGTAGTTGTATAACTACTATGTGTAGGAACCAACTCAAGTATTAAAATATGTACCTATATAATCAAATTAAGTTTTTTTAATGTCTATGTTTTTTGCTAAATAAAATGTATGAAATCAACAATAAAAAAAACCACAAGTAACAAATTTTAATTTGCAACATAAAAACTAGGAGTTGTCATAACTATTTGTAGTTTTAATCTAATTAAGTTTTTTGTAAAGTAAATGTCAATGAAAGTCAAATAAAATTCTATGAAATCAACAATGAACAAATATATCTTCCGTAACAAATACTAGTTTACAAATGAAAAAAAATAATAAATTAAGGAGATCATTTTGGGCTAAATTATGAAAGTGCCGCCCAAATAATAAAACATGTTATTCTCTTTACTTTTTACCCGACTGCCCCAGAAGGAGGGTAATGTTTTTCGAGAGTATGTATGTATGTTTGTATGTATGTATGTCTATTTCTTTGGCACGCTCTGTAGCCTAAACGGCTTCGGTTCGTCTTAATTGTGGGAGTGACATAGGCATAATTGTTTTATATATTTTGATTCAAATCAAATCAAATCAAATTGTTTATTGCAATCCATAATGTACAAATTAGGTGGTAAATAAAAATTAAAGAAACAATTATGGACCCTGTCGGGCACAGCAAATTTTAAAAATAGGTAGAGAGCGGAAGAGCGCTTTACAAGTTTTTCTTGTTATTATGTTAGGGATTATTTATATCTTACCTATGTATTTATATTTTCATTCATTCTCTTATTCTATTAATATTTTATATACGTCTATCCATTTATTAATTAATTATTTAATTATTATATTTATTTACTAGCTTAAAATTTGTTTATGTAGTATAATTATTAAGTATTATGGTATAATTATTTTTTTACTATTTTACTTATTAAAATATATCTGGTTGTCATAATTATGCGTTATTATTATTGAATTGAATTTATCTATTATAAAATTATTCCATATCCTATTATCTATGTATTTTTGTATTTATATTTCCATTTGTTTACATATTCTATTAATATTTTATATACAGGTCTATCTATTCATTTAATTATAGTTAGTTTGGTATTGCTATTTCATTACTCGCTTAAAAAATGTTCATTGTTTTTAATGTAATATATTTTTTAAGTATTTTAATACAATTTATTTTTGTTGTTTTAATTATTATTATCAATATTGGATTTATCCGTAAGATATTCTTGTACTGTGTAATAGCTTTTTTTAATTAAGTATTGTTTTAGTTTATTTAAAAATATACTGGTTTTGTTTTGTTGTTTTATGTCTTCTGGTAATTTATTATATTATATTCTTATTGACATTGAATATGGACTAGATGAATGTAATTTAAGGCGGGAGGGGGGCAAATTTAGTCTATTTTTATGGCGCAACGAAAAATTTGTTTGTATGTCTCCCCGTGTGTTGTAAGAATCTGGATATTTACGGACCAGTTTACATAGTTCTAAGACATAAATTCCAACCAAGGTGAGAATTTTGTGTTTCTGAAAGTAAGGCTTGCAACTATCTGTTGGTTCTATATTGGTAATTATTCGTATTAGCTTTTTTTGGAGGGTAAATAGGGAGGGAGCGTCTGTGCTATTTCCCCATAATATGATGCCATAGCTAAACCAAGCGTGGGCATACGCGTAGTATGTGACTATTGCGGTTTTTAGGTTTGTAGCCTTTTTTATTTCGCGGAGAGCATATGAAAACTTTGAAATTTTTGATTTGACTGTCTGTATATGTGTTTTCCAGTTTATATGAGTGTCTATTGTTAAACCTAGGAGAGTGAAATTGTTAACTGTTTCTAATTTATGTTGATTAAAAGTAAAATCTATATTTATTTGCTTTTTCTGCCAGGGGTGAAACGCTATTAGTTTGGTTTTGGTAAAATTTATTTCGAGATTATGGTCGCTCATCCAGTTTACAGTTTTTCCAAGAATAGTCGCAAGTTCTACATTTAAATTAGCATTTGTTTGGCATGAAGTCAGGATCGAGATATCATCCGCAAACAATACGCATGGCCCGTCTATGGTTTTGGGAGGTCATTTATATAAATGAGGAAAAGGAAGCAACCTATAACACTTCCCTGGGGAATTGAAGCATGTATTGATTTAACATCAGATCGAATGAGCTGTGCTTCTTTTGTTCTTTGATTGTAGTATTCAATCTCAACTAATTGCTCTCTATCCGTTAAATATGATGCGAACCAGTCATGGGTTTTCCCGCGTATTCCTATTCCGTATAGCTTATTTAATAATATTTTATATTGCACTTTGTCGTAGGCCTTGGTCATGTCGAGTAATATCCCTATTGCATATTGTTTATTATTTATAATATTTAATGCTTCTTGGATGTATTTATAAACAGCTAGCGTTGTAGATCTGTTTTTTCGAAATCCATTTTGGCAGTCATCGAAAATCTTATATTTCTCGCACACACGATCACACATTGCTCTTTCGAAGACTTTAGATGCTGTAGGAAGAAGGGAAATTGGTCTATAGTTACTTGGGTCTGTTTTTGCGTTCTTTTTATGGATAGGTTTTATCAAAGCTTTTTTTAGTTGATTGGGGAAAGTGCCCTCTTCGAAGGATTGATTTATTAATTTATAGAACGGTAATGTAAGTTCATCCGCGCACTGTCTGAACAGAGTAGGTGGGAGTTCATCTCTGCCGTGACTATTTTTATTTTTTAGGTTCTTTAAGATCTGGTTTACTTCATATCCGTCAACTGGGGTAAGAAACATGGTGTTTTCAGTAGGGTTAATCACTGATGGGTCTCTCTGTACACTGCCGGATGTGTGGGTGGTATTTTCCCCAATAGATGCGAAAAAGTTATTGAAAACATTAGCTACATGTTTAGGTTCATTTACTAGATTTATTGTTTGTAGTGTTATATTTTGTTTTTCTTTTTTAAGTTTTTTGTTTGTCCGTTCTTTTACAATATTCCACATGGTTTTAACTTTATTTGATGATTTATTAATTTTATTTATGTAATATAATTTTTTTGCCGCTGTTACAGATCTTTTTAAGATTTTTTCATATTTTTTATAGTATTTCGTAAATATTTGATTATTTTTTTTAGACGAAAGAACTTTTAATAGTCTTTTATTTTTACAGGATTGTTTAATACCAACGGTTAGCCAGAAATTATTACGTTTTGTTTTTAGTTTAAGTCTACGTTTTGGGATACATGCATCTAAGACATCTATCCAAGTTTTTTGGAACGACTGATAGTTCTCATCGACATTCTTATGCGTCTGTATAATATCGTTCCAGTTTAATGTCTTTAATTTTGATTTGAATTTTTGAATGTTACTTCTATGAAATAGTCTTTTATTAGCAAACCAAACGGATTGTTCACTTTGTTGTTCCAGTATCATATGTATTATTGTTCCGCAATGGTCTGAAAAACCTAATTCTTCTACCGTCGTGTACATTTTATTATCATTAAAGTTTGTAAAAATCAAATCTAAGCATGTTGACGTGGTTTGTGAGATACGCGTAGGTTCTTTAATATGTTGTACAAATTTAAACTCGAGCATGAGATCGATCAATTGGTTTGTTTTTTACGCTATTTTCTAAGGTATTTATGTTAAGATCTCCTCCTATTATTACGTTAAGTTTTTGGTGTTTATTGTTTATATATTTCAATATTTGTTTTAGCTGACTTATAAAGATTTCTTCCTCTCTTCTATTCCAGTACACGGTGACTATTAGCAGATTTTGCTTTGGTAGCTTACATGCACATACTTCTATACAATATTCAATAGTCATATCTCTGATATCCCAACACTCTATACATTCTACACTATTCTCTAAAATAATACAGACTCCGCCACCAGTTCGAGAGCGGCGACAATAAGATGCTGCAGTTTTATATCCACTAAAATGCACAGATTCTAATTTATCTTTGGTGAGCCAGGTCTCGCACATGCATATTGCTTTGTAGGTGGGTTGATCGTGAATGAAAGCCTCTAAAAGGTGTTGTTTGTTATAAATGCTTTGAATATTTTGAAACAAAATTTTAAATTGTTGGCCTGGGGTTTCGAAAAGTACGATCACATCTATCTTCATTTATAATGTGTTGAGTTTGGTTCTGTTCATTATTGACTTGTTGATTGTTAATGTATATGTTGGATTGCTCTTTCTGTATTTCTGTTTTTTTACCATCTATAAACAACTGGTTGTTTCTTATTATTGCATATAATCCGTTTTTCCTTGCTTTCAACATTTCTTCACGCATTTCCTTTCTTTCCAATCTTTCATTTTCATCCAAAAATTCAGATAAGAACAATCTTGTTCCTTGAAGACAGTGTTTATTTTCTACAATGTATTTAGCCATTCTCTTACTAATGAGTTCTATTACTAGAGGTCGGTTTTGCTTATAGTATCTGCCTAGTCTATAAGTTTCTTCTATATACCCTGTAAGGTCAATATTTAGTTTTTCATAACATAGGTCTATTAATCTACATTGTTGGTCATAATCTGGCTCTTTATAATATTCAGGAAAACCGTAAAGTACTATTTTCTTGCAGTTGTTCTCAGTACATTTAAAGTGTTTTGCCGTTTTTAGTTTGTTTAAGTCTTTAATCTCATTCTTCAATTTCTCGTTTTCTATGGTTAGTTTTTCAATTTTTCTATTTATTATTTCTATATCTTCTAGTCTTTGCTCGTTTTCCTTAAAAAGTGAGTCTGTTTTCCTTTCAATATCTTCTCTCATTTTAGTAACCGCCTTATTAATTTCTGTTTGGATAGTGTTTTGTATCTCCGTTATTATAGACTGATTGTTTTCTCGTAAACGAAGAATTATCATTTCGCTCAGATTCTCTAATGTTAGTCCTCCTTGGATAATAGTGCTCAATGGTATTTCTTTATCTTCCGAGTATTGTGTATCACCTAATAAACTCAGGTCTTGTGAGGAAGAAAAGTCTTGATCTGCAAACAAAAAAAAAAGGGAGGGGAAGATTAAAAAAAAAAAAAAATTACAATATTGGTATCAAATAAAAGCTAGTAATGAGTTAATTCCAAGTATATAAATTAATAAAACTAAAAAGCTTGAAATAAAACAAATTATTTAAAAAACACAAAACCCGCCTGCAAAAACGCAACCAATAACCTGAAATATGGTATAACTTTTGTTTGTTCCCCGCCTGTAATACCACAATTCTGTAGATAATAATGCTTGTTTTTCTCTTTTAAGTTACGTATGCGTTTTTGCAGGCGGGTTTTTTGTTTTTTATATAATTTGTTGTCACTATTGGGCCAAACCTGTACGGCAATTCCTTGGCTGTTATACGAATGTTTTCATTATTATTTAGTAGTTAAAGTAATGAAAAGTAATAGCTTGTAGTACCTAATAAAAAATTGAGGGAAAAATGTACTCTTTCAGAATATAGTTTTTTGTTTGTTTGTTCTCTATCACCTCTTTAGCCCAAAAAATTATGGATGGTGAATGATCTCGTTTGAGGAAACTTAAAAAGAATCAACAGTAGGTAATTGATGTTTTAATAAAATTAAGTTTTATTGACGAATGACAATTTTAGCAAAATAAAATCCGATTCTCAGGATTACTATTATGTACCGTACACCGGTAAACCGGTTTACCGCGCTAAATTGAACCGAAAGATTTGGCCGAATATTCGGTTCGGTAAGTTTTGGACCGAATATTCGGTCGAACATTTGTATTCGGTTGAACCTACATTCGGCGCATCTCTTTCGTCTATTTCAGAATGGGAAATCGTCGTTTGACAGGAATAAACAAAATTTTGGTGATATTTAATCTCTGATTTTTAATTTGTGACAAGAGAATCGACACCATTGTCATAATCATAAGCCCCATGATGTGATTTAGCTTCAGCTGTTTTATTAGGTAAATAAAAGTAAAAAATAAATGACTAACGTAACATTGTTGTTGGTGACAGGTCTGTGCAGGAGCAGATCGCCAAACTCATCGATCTGCTGGGCGAGGAGTCGGCATCCTCGCAAGGCCTCAACAAGGTCATCACGTCGGCCGACAAGCTGCGCAACAACCCCAAGCACACCATCTACCTACTGAAAGACCACAGGGGCAACGAGTTAGTATCCTACTTGTGCCCAATGCTATTAAATCTTTTACCTAACCATTTTAACTGAATACCTTATACTTACTACGTACACACGGCTACAGATCAAGCTATACATTTCCAGTTTATGCTGATCTCGCATTGTATAGGGTTTCCGTAAAATGCGAGGTCAACTTATACTGGAAATGTATAGCTTGATGTGTAGCCGTGTGTACACAATTTGAACTGTGTTTGCCAAAAACGTCAATTATTTTCAGAAAAATTAAGTCATTAATTAATTCTTGAGTTAATATGAAATTATAGGTACTTAATAATTGTACTTTTATAATCTGCCTGAAAAGTTGTGTGGAAACCAGTCGTCATTGTACTGGCAAGATTGTGATGCAGACGAATGAAGAAAATGTAGGGCGCACCCAATCACAAATTGCTTAGCATGATCCTCTATTATGCCGAAAGTACTGCAGCATTAATTTTGAAATAAATATATGTTAAAGTTGAGGATTGATGCTAGGTCTTATGTGAGGCGAAAACACGATTACATAAGATTTTCTCGAAAAAAAATCCAAAGTTACATCTGCACAGAATTATAAACCGCTGGTATTAAAAAAATACTTCAAATTAGATCATGAAACTTTGCATGATAACTTAACTAACTATAAAGCAGGTCTTATGTGTGTCATTTTTTTTAATTACCATTATTTTCACCGTAAAAAGCAATTATCTAAACTTTTCGACGCTTTAAAGCCACTAGCGCCCCACTCCGTCTCGTTCTCACTCAGGTCGCGAGTAGTATGGTGCGAGCGGGATAAAATCTGAGGTAGGGTGCGCCCTTAAGTATGAATGCTGATGGTTATAAAAGTAGGGGAAGACTAAAGAAATGATGGATGGATTGTGTGAAAGATGATATGGCTAGAAAGGGGGTGGGTTTGGGTGGGATAAGGGCAAGATAATGATTAATTAGATTTGTATAATCAAGGAATTCTCACGCAGTCGTACCTAACTTAGTAATTGTTTACATTTTCGGCGAATTAACAATAATTTTTAGCCCTTTGCTTATACCTAAGCTGTGCGAACACAATGTTTTCCCAAACACTCGATAATACATAACTCAACATCATCAGTTACTGTTTGTGTTATTGCTAATAGAGCATTATTACCGACTGCGAAATTATATACAATTGAAAACTGGACTATGTAAAACTAACTAAAAGATAGACACAAGATGTACTTAATAGAAAAAATAATATCCTTATTATTGACATGCAGTCAGACATGCTCAGAACAGACGTCCCAGTTTCGGCGTACAGCAATCGAAATCGAAATAAAAAAAATCGGCGTACAGCAAAAGGGCCGGAATACCAGAATTGGAAACTACTGTATTCTTAAGGATTTCTTAGTGTCTGAGAAACGACGCTGACGAGGATTCAATTCAACCATGCAAATAGTGCCGCGTGAGTCTGACCTTGATCACGGCTTGATGAGCACGAGTTTTGATCAGAAAAACAGCAAACGTAGTATTTGTGCTCAGCGCACCTACAGTATGGTATGTCGCGGTTGCGGCCAGCGGCTGGGCGCAGTGCTGCGGTGGGCGCTGCCGCTGATCCGCGCTGACTTGCTCCTCTGCGATTGCTTGCGCCTACTTACTCTTACGATAACCTAAGCATTTCCTTGTTCTGTATTGTTTGCGATTTTATTTATCACTATTGTTTTGTTTTTTTTTTATGCTTGCCTACGGCTTAAGATTAGTTACACAAAATCATTAAGGAATGTTTAAGACCCCTAGACGAATATCAGTGAAGCGCCGCATCCAGCGAAAACAAGCTATTGTGTTATTCGTTTGCTTCAAGTCTCAGTGTGAACTGTTGAATCTAGCGAAAACAAGCTATTGTGTTATTCGTTCGCATCTAGCGAAAATAAGCTTTTGTGTTATACGTTCGTATCTAGCGAAAACAAGCTATTGTGTTATTCGTTTGCTTCAAGTCTCAGTGTGAACTGTTGAACATTCGAATACTGGTAAGAAAGTGATTTCAACACACCATAACCCTAAACTGTTAGTGCTTTCTGTCTGCGCGGAGACTGCAAGCAATTGCAATATGCAGCAGTATTCCTATGTCCACCAGTGGACGATGATGATAATGATGATATCACTGCCAATTTGCGAGAATCTAAAGATTTTGCCAACAAATTAATTGTTCTCAAATTGAAATATTTTATTTATAATAAATATTTTTGACTGACACCGTTCCAATGTCAATTAATTTAATGAGTGCTTTAACACTAAGCAACGACTCTTGATTGAGTGGGGTATTAAGTGATTCAGTATTTAATTATGTATTTTGGTCAGAATAATGTCTTCAGCAGTGTGGAGTGGCAGGTGCAGTTCGGTCGATAATATTTATACTTATTAAGTTAGGTAGTCAATGAACCTCGGGCCACATGCATGAGTAAAGAAACGGTACAGAGAGTAAGCTTCATACAAGCGCGCTATAATTAGGTACACTACTACAAGCATGAGGCGCAAAGACTATACAGGGTGCAAGGGTAAACACCGTTGTCAACTTGTCACTCAAACCATGGGTAGTTGAATTAAATATAACAATAAATGGCCGAGTAACAACAAAAAAAAACTTTATTTTCATTAAAAGATTTTAAAAAGTTTCTATCCGACACCGTGCTCGAACAACTTCCAAAAAAACAAAAAACGGGAAAAATAACTATAATTTAGGAAGTCGGTGGCATATAACGAAAATTGTTATGTCCGTCTGCAATTTTGCCGATAGTCGGATTCCACATCCGACTATCGGCAAAATTGCAGACGGACACGCAGACGACCATAGTCCGCCACGCACCGCGCACCGTGGAACTTCCGATGTCTGCGATGTCTGCGACGGACCGTGGGCAGGTGTACACAGGTGCACCCCGCACCTGTGTACACCTGCCCACGGTCCGTCGTCCGGGCTCGTCGGTGTCCATCCGCAAAATCGCGGATCGTGGGATTTCCGTATTAGATGTCTGATGTTTTTTTTTATGTTTTTAATTATGCTAAAGACCCCACAAGGTATATTATACAATGTGGAGATGATGATACAACAATAAATTAAAACATTGGCAATACTAGTTCATAGAAATGTTTTGAAACTATCAAATTAATCCTATCACCAATAATACAAAAATGTTTTTTTCAAACAAACTAAATAGCATAAAAATGTAATCAAAATAGAACACCATTTTTAATTATTGATTCACTAACCTGTGAAAAGAGCGGCAACAGCGCACGGTGTCAAGTCATGTCATGACACAAGGTGGTGTGTCGCGATGCGCGCCGACGTAATCTTTTGGCGCCTTATTTAATGATAATAATTCTCAATAAAAACAATTACACAGAATCACTGAATAATAACATTCACCCACGAGTAATTATTAATCACAATCACTGTTCAATCACTTAGTTATTAAATTTTTAGATTTTCAAAATGACCGCCATGAACCCGAACGCACAAATTACACCGTCTTAGAAGGTTATTTCTAACTCTTGCTAAGAGGTCGCCATTAGCGGCCATATCCTTTAATTTATTAAAAGATATTATTATTCTGTTTCTTAAATCCTCAACTGTATCAACGTCTGTTGAATAAACGCGCGCACTAAGCGTCTAATTTCGCACAATTCACTTGAAACAATTCAATTCACACAACAATTTTTTTCAGATAAACCACTGAAATTGTCTTGGAAATCTTTTATTCCAATTTTCTTTTCTACATGTCAAAGTGTCTTTTTTCAAAAATGATCATTGTCTTTTAAAACTGCCAGCAACATACGAGTCAGGTCATTTAAGAGCGGTAGCAAACGGCGTATATTAAACGCGCAGACGACGCGACAGTGTGTTAACAACCCGATTTTTGTTTCATTCTGTTTTTATTCAAGTAATCGATAGTTTCTATCGTGCGAGAGTTCAACTCCGGCTTCGCTACGACAGGTAACTTTAAAAAAAAAATATATCAAAGTTTCGTAATATACGCATCATGAAAAACTAATCCAATCAAAAACATAAATGTGAAATGAGAGCCAAATTCAAAGTGTGGTTATCGACTTCGCCGACAAAAGAATTGAGATCTAAATGGATGCCAAGTTCTATAGATAATCCTGAAATTTATAAAGAACATACAACATTCTAAAATAAATTTAAAACAAACTTGTTTTTTCTTTTATAACAATGTTTGCTATTTAAAAATATAACTTCATTGAATAGTCGAATTATTTACACAAACCACTTAGGATGAATTTAAGCTGAAAATTTTACTTGGCTAGTTTTTACATACAAGTTTTCTTATATTTGGCTAATGATTAACAATTATTATTAATTATTGGTTGTCTAAGTTATATAAAATAATCTGGTACCTATATACAAAACGATAAAACCGACCTTTCATATTGGAACCAATTCTCCTACAAAAAAAAAAATATTTTTGCTATTTTAATTTCGAAAGGCGCTAGGTGTTAAAAATCGATAACTTGAATTTTTTTTTAATCTAAAAAACATCTGTTTTCTGTTTTTTTCCTTTGTATACACACAATTACCTAGCAAGACACCAAATTTCAACTTTCTAGGTCATCTGGAAGTGGGTTAGGTTTTTGATCTATAGGTAGGTATGTCAGTCAGTGATAAAAATGACGATTTTTAGACGTTGATATCTCAACAACCGTTTAAGCTGTATTTATGAAATTTGGGGTTCTGGTTAATCTAGGGGGTATTAATAAATAAACCAAGTTTCATGTGTGTATGTTAAATAGATTTTGAGTTATTGAGGGGTGAAAAGTAACTCCAAATGGTTCGTGTAATCTGCTGCGTCGCCAGTTCTGTTCTTGAACTTGGCTTGAGCGTGTCTAGATAAAAAATCTTATTTAAAAAACAGAACTATGTATTCCAGTTTCTATTTATTCCATTAATTGTATGTACAGTAACTTACCGTTCCACCAATTTCTGGTGCTTTAGTATGAATGGGACGCGAGACATGATTTTTTTTCTCATTTTTATTTTGTTATTCACCTATAACACCGTATTAGGTCGTGATTTTTACATCAAAATATTGCTTATACTTTCTATTATGTGTAGTAAAAAAACCACAACATAATTCCGTGTTATCCACAAGTTATTACAAATTTTAGTAATATCCGAAATATCTGCAGTTAGGGCTGTCACTTCAATCAAAATGTAGATACTTTTTTATGTTATAAATTTATAATATAATATTTTATTTTATTTATAATATATTATTTTATAAATATAATATTTTAGTTTATTTATCATGTCGATGACTAGTATCGTTATTTTGTCGCTTAGTTGGCTAAAATTGTCTGACTGTTAAACGAAAATTTAAAAAACAACAAACTGTTAAGAGAATCTTCAAACTACAATAACATGACTGGTATAAAACTACGGTCTAATTCTTGGTCGAGTCGCTCCACTGCTACTCAACGGCTACTGGCCCTTTCTGGATACAAGCGGAGGAAATGCTATCATGTTGGGCTGGTACACCTTCCTAACAGTCAATAAATTCTCATCCGAAGCACTTAACGAGTACCTAGCTAATTTTGCCGATTCTGTTATACACCGAACTAAATTAAAATTCCTTACTTTTGGCTATGAGAAACTTAACGCTATTCTGACAAAAAAAAACCCTAAATTTAAAAATTATTTTGAACAACTTAAATCGAATTTGACAATCCACTTTGTACTATTGCTTTCCCTACCCCGTGAATTTTTTTTAGAGCCGGAGGCGCTCATCGACATCACCTTCGACGTGATTTTTTATGGAATTTTTCACATTTTATAAGAAAAATATGCAAAAAAAAAAATTGTTGATCCTCAGGGGTTTAAGAGTTTTCTAAAGGGGGTCGTAATTTTCATTATTTTTGCGATAAGACACACCATTTTCGAATTATAAGCAAAAGAAAAATAAAAAAAGATACAGTACTGTTTTACAACTGAAGTCGAGGTGTTGGTTTGAATTTTAGTTCATGACATCTAATTTTATTCACCAAATTTTTACTCGCGATTAAAAATAGTCAGATTTAGTTAGAGGATTTTAGATATAAGACAAAATTTTAGGTTAAATCGTGAAATTCAGAATAGTATTTTCACTCAAAATCAAAATCAATCAAAATCAAAAGTCATTTATTCAAACTAGGCTGAGAATCAGCACTTTTCGAACGTCAAAATTACATAAGACAGTCCCCCCAAAACGCCCACCCTTCACCACTTCCTAGTGCTTTAGCTGGGAAGAAGAAGTGGCGCAACAAACTCCCCAGCAGCACAGCTGTCTGTTTAGTTAGAAAAATTTGATTCTATACAAAAGTTTGCAAAATCATTTACATTACGCAACATAAAACATAAATCTAATTAGCCATATGTCAGCTAGCACACGCCAATATACCAACCAAAAAAAAAAGAATAATATAAAAATAAACGAGAACTATATGTACTCAAGCAGAAATAAGTAGTAAATATAAACATAAACATAAATTAACTAAATAAAAGCCTCCAGGCACAAAGGGCGTGCCCGCTTACATATAGCTATTTATAGCTGCAACTGGAAGTTATAAATGATAAACTAGGACCATCGAAGTAAATAAATAAAAATGAATTACTAATAACATTAACAAAACCGAGATCAGCAAGACGACCAGTCACCACAAGCAGCACCCGTTCACGAGCATAACGCAAAGATCAGCCATTACCCCCCTCGCCATATTTGAGGGAGACCAGACGCCAGACTAAACTATTATCTAACTTATCTCAGTACCATCTTAGTGCTGTCAAACTAAATTATAGTTATGTTGTGTCAGATAGATTTCAGAATAAATTTGGATGATGTTATATGGGTAAATCCTGCACCGTCATCTTTTCGCTACTGTAGACCGTTACACTTACAATATAAAAAAGAAACGAAAGAATTAATCATTTCTGAGAAACAGTTTATTGATGAGCAGATACAAAATCTTACCCCCATGATAACTGAAACCTCGCGAGGGCATAAAATAAAAGTTGAAAGCAAATTCTACTGTGCGGCTATTGATGGGAAAGTCCTGAATGCAATTCTTTCTACACCATCTCAGTTGTAATCCACCATCGTAGTTGTTGTCCATATTGCAATTTGACCTCGTCGCAATTTAATGATTTAGAGATAGCATTCTCCAAACCTGTCATAGAAGAACGTCTGGTACATGGAATAAGTCCACTTCATTCATGGATTACTAGATAGGGCCTTAGAATTTGTATTAAATCTTGGATACAAAGTTGAGTTAAAGAAATGGAGGATCACTCAAAGATCAGAAGAGCGCCGACTGGTCGAGGATCGTAAAAAAAGAATCCAAGGTCTAATCAGAGAAAAAATGGGCCTTTTGGTAATGAAATGAAATGAAATTGTTTATTCTGTAAATAGGATATTGGAATCACTTTTATATTATTCACAAATAAGCTAGATGAGGTCGGCGTTTCCTATCAGACTACTCTGAGAAGAAAGGCCGAAACAAACTCAGAGGTCACCGTCTCCTTTAAAGTCCAGACATAATCTTGGTCAGGCCATATGAGGACCATGTAGATTAGAGTCTGAAATGGTCTTTTGAGGAAAGAACCACACAGATTTGAGTGGACCTGTCCAGTCAGTGCAAGCATTTGTCAGTTATAGTGGAGCTCAACTCAGAACTTAAGGTAGATGTGGTGCGTCCAACTTCAGGGACTACTAACGTTGGAAACACTGCCGGCACTGCTTTTTCTGACAAAAACCGAGGAACTTTTGCAGAAATTCTGAATATCGAACGGTGGCTATTAGATGAGTTATACGTAATTTTAATCGTTTTGCCCAGTAACTTGCCAATTGATTCAGAAAAATTCGAGACTTTTTGCAAAGAGCTGGCATACAAATATGTTGCAAAGTATGAATGACATCCTATGACTGTCACGCTTCACAAAATTTTAGTCCATGGTGCGAAAATAATAGATTCAACAAGTTTACCTGTTGGCATGCTCTCTGAACAGGCGGCTGAGTCTCGAAATAAATTTTGGAGGTTTGACAGAGAGCACCATACTAGAAAGATTTCTCGTGAAGCAACCATGTCTGACCTTTTTCACAGAGTCTTAGTCTCATCTGATCCAATAATATCTGATTTTAACCCATTAGAGAGAAAAAAAAAAGCAGAGAATTCCATTACCAGCAGCCGCATTGTCTTTATTGAGACCTGTTAACGAAAAAAATCTAGAAATCGATGATTATTCTCGCGTTGAATTTGTTGTTATTAGTAACTAGCTGTGCCCGCGGTTTCACCCGCGTAAGTTTCGATCCCGTGGGAATATAGGGATAAAACGTATCCTATGCCCTATTCCAGTTCATGGTCTACCCGTGTGCCCATCCTCTCCTCGCGAACATAGGGAACGTCGCGCCGGCGTCGAACGGTTCGCGTATTGCATTTTATATTCATGATTACTTCGAAATTAAATGTCCGATTCGAATGAATTAAAAAGTATTTTGCTGCTACATAAATAACCTTGATGTTAAAATTTTGTTTGTTATTTATTTGAATAAGAATTAATATTATGTTGATAAAACTCCTTCGCAAATAATGCATTAGTTTCAAACAAATTTGATTACCATAAAAAATGCTTATAGTGAGTCAATCTTAAAAGATAGATATATGCTGTCGCGGACTTTTTTTTAGAACTTTTAAAGAGGAACAATTCCATCATGCATGATATTTTAAAAATTATAATTTGCAATAACTTTTGAATAACACGTTTAACCACAATTATGTTGTGGTTTTATTACTACACATAATAGAAAGTATAAGCAATATTTCGATGTAAAAATCACGAGCTAATACGGTGTTATATAGGTGAATAAAAAAATAAAAACGAAAAATGAGAAAAAAAAACATATCTCGCGTCCCATTCATACTAGAGCAACAGAAATTGGTGGAAAGGTAGGTTACTGTACATACTATTAATGGAATAAATAGAAACTGGAATACATAGTTCTGTTTTTAAAATAAGATTTTTTATTCGTTTTTCACGATTCGGATATTACGAAACTCTGATATTTAAAAAAAAAAAAGTTACCTGTCGTAGCGAAGCCGGACTTGAACTCTCGCACCAGAAATGATAGAAACTATCGATTACTTGAATAAAAACAGAATGAAACAAAAATCGGGTTCTTAACACACTGTGGCGCGCCGTTCAAAGTTTTTCTTCGCCGTCCGAAGTCAAGTTTCAAGTTAAGTTCTTGAAACGCGCGTCTTCTGCGCGTTTTAAATACGCCGTTTATTAGGGGCCTTAGTAGCGAGCTGACAACATGTTGTGTTTATAGTGATGCAGAATATTGCAGATGTCTTATAACCTTTCGGTGCTTGCCTGTTATCAGATTACATCATGTAAAAAATCTTATAAATAAAAAATAATGTCCTGTGACTAAACTACTGGATATATTTGATTGAATTTTTGTATGTAGACTAAGAACGTCATTACGTAAACGTAGTTTAATTTATTGTTGTATTGTCGTCTCCACCTCGTATATTATTTTTAATGTGGTAGATAGATATCTCATACCTCAACATCGAATGAAAATTCAACCCGGGCACACCCGAAGCAATAACAAAGTTTTGATATTGATCGTAATAAAAATGAAATGAAGTTGTTTATTCTGTAAATATGATACCGGAATCACGTTCCCAAGCTCTGTAGGTATACTTCAGGCCCCGCAACGAATAGCGATACGTAACAAACAAATTACGACGCGTGGAAGACGCGCGCGCCACGCGCCACCGCTCATGCGTTCATGAACTCGAGTAGCTACTAAGCCACAACTACACATTCAATACAGTAAAACCAATAGATACGAAATAGCGAACACATTCGCAATTTATAAATCAGAACGTACTACACAATCAATTATAAACCTTATCCTTCCTTCCTTCATTTTCCCATCAAACACAGCGTTAATTTACCATACTCTCACACGAAAACATCGCTCGCTATCGTTGTGCTGTGCAAAAGCCATTTATTTTACATATACGCTAGTGATGTGGACATATATACAAAAACCCAATATCAATCATTGGGCAGTTGCCCGCCAGACACTTCACCCGTCTGGTAGGAGGATCCTCCCTTTTCTATGGTGGATGAGTGAACTTTACACCCTGTCACTTATAAGAAAATCAAAATGAGTAAAAAACATGATTTCACCTCGGCCTCGGTCTTCCAACCGGGAAATAACGGTTGACGAATTGAAGAATAAACTATAATAGTAATATAAATTCATACGGCAATCGACATTATTGTCGATAGTATACGTTAGAAGATCTGCAGTCTGCACGAGCACATCACTATCGCGTTTAAATGGTGCGTTCAAGAGCAAAGATAACGACTATGAGTTTTTTTTTACAATTAATGACAGATGATTGGTGTTTACGATTTGAAATACGTACCTAGGTAGTACCACAATATAATAAAGTATGTCTCGGCAGTGACCTTGCAATAATTACCTTCGGCCGCTCGGTAGATAAACATTCCGCGTCCGTGCGTAACTGCTGCGCAGCCGATACTGCTGGCATACACTGAAACGAAGCGCGTCGTTTCGGCCGTTTTCTATGAATATATAATACTGTTACTAATTTATACTGTGGTAATATCTACCTACTGACCTATTAGTGATTAAATAATTATTTAGTTTATTATTGAATAATCATGACTATAAATTAAAATACGTACATACAGTCATGTGCGAACCCTACCAATATAATCCCACTAATAAGGATTTGGATGAAAGGCACACATAGTTTATAACTAACAATAACTTTAATTTCGGAAGTCGGTGTCTTTAATTTTCAATTTTCGTTTTTTGCCACCGACTTCCCAACGACTCAGCCCACTCTCAACACTCTGACTCTCTTGACTCACTTTGACTCTCTCAACGGGTAGCAAATTTAACCAAACGTTTCGTTTATTGGACCCATGAAAAAAGTTCCTTTTTTCCTTTTTTCCTTTAGGTAAGCTAGGTAGCAAAAACTAGTGTCCGAGATGGTGAGATTACTGCAGGCGTAGCATGAGCACCGTTTTGTCGACGGAAGAGTAGACAAAAATGACGTTCCGTGTAGACAGTACGACGGCAGCAAAGTAGAAAGAGTCAACTGCACTTTTTACGAAATTCACTCTTTTACATAATTCGACTCAGAATTCTTTGCTTTATCATAGGATCTTTTTCTGTTTGATTCTCAATTTTTACTGATTAAGTCACGTCTACAACAATTGTTCCCAAAGTGTCGAAGTACCGTATTTTGGATCGAACAATTTTACAGTAATATTGGCCTTAACTATTTCCTTGGTACTTAGACCCTATTAAATGATGTTAAATAGGAGAAGATAGCTTTGTTCTTCTATTAATTATCACAGGTTTTCGTTCAAAACGCTCCCTTGTAAAATCATGATTTTGTAGATAACAGTTTATACTTTGTGGCCGTCGAGTAGAAAGTTTCCTACTGGCGATTCCAAAATCAAATTGTCTTGATAATTCACTACCTTAGACAAATGTCAGTTGTCAGTGTGTTTTAGACAGCAAGGATAGAAAACTTTCTTCCGAAATAGTCTTCATTTATAAAGATCGTAAGAAACGAAAGACACAAAATGACAGATTGTAGAAGGATTTCTACGGTGCGATGTCAAAAATGGAGAAACGAAATGTCACTTTGTATAGAAAAGCTATGTCTATTCTTCGTAGGGATAGAAAGCGTCATGCTATGCGTGTTGGTAGTTATTATAATAGGTAATCAAAATGACGTCATTCATAGTGTGTGCATTTTTCTGCCTGACTGTACCTTTTTTGGTTACATTTCAAAGGAAATGGGGCGAGTGGAAAATTTTAATCGCAAAGGGCAAGTGGAACCTAAACCAAAAAGTGAGAAATAAAACTTTAAATTAAACATTTTAAAAACTTTTTACAAAAAAAAATACAACCGACTTCCAAAAACAACACTAAAAAAGTAAAAAATAACTTTAATTTCGGAAGTCGGTGGCAAAAAACGAAAATTGAAAAGCAAAGACACGTTTTTTTTTTGTAAAATGTTTTTATTTTTCACATTTTAGTTGTGGTACCTACCAGGGGCGACGCCTTCATATAACTTAATTCCTATCGGCTTCCCTTCTGAAATTCGGAACAAAACCACTCTTTCGTCACTGAAAAATGACACAGTCAGTAGTGTTTAAAATGCCTATTCAATAATCACACTACAGGTATTTAATACACCATAAAATAAAAACTATACAAAACGCATAAGTACATTTAATGTTTTGTCTTTGTTGTCTCCCAACAGCAAAAATATTTTCTCTAAAATAACTCGAAGGCGCGGGTGGGTTGTCGTTCATTCAAAAATCAAGGCGTCATTACGTCACTTCGGTCACGTGACACCCCGGTTTCTTATGGTTCAAGCAAGCCGGTAAGATACGAGTTATGGTATCTAAAGCGATCGAAAATTGTGTGCGCGTGAACGAGATGCAGCGATATCGGTTCGGTAGTTTTCGTTGAATTTCGTAATGCGTTCGGCTCAGAGTTCGGACAGGACACTATTGTGTGGTTGCTGTTTGACGTAATCGCATTATAATTTGTTTACACTTGCAGTTAATTTGTATTTTATTCATATTATTTAATACGTTAGTTTATCAGTACGAAAATCGTAGTTGTATATTTGTTTGTTGGTATAAAACAGTGATTGAAATGTTTTGACTTTAGTGAAAGTGTACGTTTTAATTATGTAGTTGGGGTAAGTACATAGTTAATAAGTTGAAATTTCTTATTAATAGATTTAAAAAGTTATGAGTACCTACGATCAGTAGGTTTAGGTTGGCGGCATTAATTCGTCAAGGACTTACAATGGCTTTTGGCCCGCGTACGGCCCTTCTGGTAGCTTAGTGGTAGCCTTTATATTGTTGTTTAGGATTTTTTTCTTTATGAGATCAAAACTTAACCTTGGAAAGCATGTTTCCTACATGCTTTTCAAGGTTAAGTTTTGAAAATAAGAGACACATAATTACGTTAGGCCGTGCTCGCTCAGATATAAGTTTAAATTACAAACGACGTGATAGTTTTTTCAAACTTTCTAATGATTCCGTTGTTTACTTTTCTCAGATTCAAGTAGTTTATGTTATAAAGGGGTTTTTACTTTCATAATCTGACGAGTTTTCGCTAATTCGTTTAAAATTCGTTTGAAGCTCTACACCCACGCGGCCAATTCCCTCTAGTGGCCTTGAAAATTTCTCGTTGAACGCGCCCTCTGTTTAATTATTTTGTGAATTTTTTGAATGGAGCTCTCATTCTTGTACTGACAAAATTCATTGCATTTCTGATATTTTCGTTAGATGGCGTTGCGCTATCAGGAGCATAGGAGCTTAGTAAAGATTCTATCTGCGGTTGAAATCACTTGTTGAACTGCGCGAGTGTGCGTGGTTTGTGAAAGCGGGCTTTTTGAATATGACTTTTAAATAAGTATGAGAAAAGAAGATCGAAATAAGAATTTAATTAAACGGTTTTTAGCTTTTCGCGACCACGATTAAGGTCCGAAGTGACATGACAATTTTTTTTTTTTTGTTTTTGCTTCTGGTTCCCTCTCCCTTAACATCACCCTTCGCCACTGGTACCTACCCCACACAAATTCGAATACCACTACTTGCTATGTAAATAACAGTGAAGGAATAAATTAAGATATCGTCTAGATTCTAGATAAACTAAGTGGGAGAAATACGTAATATTGAAGCTAACTCAAAAACTACGCAAGCAAAGTTAATACAATTTATATGGGACCAACTCGAAAGCATGACCTACCAAAAAAAAAAAAGAATCATCAAAATCGATTCATAATTGGCGGAGTAATCGCGTACACACAAAAAAAAAACCTACATACGATCACTATCTATCTGTAACCTATTTTTTGAGACCTTTCCAATGAGCCCAATCAAGATACCTCTGCTGTAAGTTGGCGAGGGAGTTGGGTATCCTACAAATTCCAGGTGATGTTGCAGCATCAGTACATGGTTATACAACGTGTAACGGAATAAACGCAAGAGCTCATACACCCCAATTAGAATATTAAATTATAAGACTAAAATAATATCTGTAATTTAATTTAATTAAACCACACCAAGTAATTTTTTATAAAATAGACGTCCTGACTAAACATGAAACGTTTGAGCACACTACACGATCTCCACGCACACTAATAGCGCGCCGCACGCGTGCGTGTGCCTACCAGTTGGCTAGGTAGGTAGGTACTACAAGCAAGCATAGGTATGTAGTATGCATTAGGTATGTACGTTAGTTCAATGACCGAACATTACTAGTAAAATTATGATTCCATCTTTCCATCACATTTAGGCATAGGCTTTGCACTGTAGGCTTTGTTTGTAAGGTTTAGTAAAGCGGAAGCATTTTTAAATCAAGCAACTTTTCGGCTGTCTACGATCTATCAGTAAACGTGATAGTGTAGTGGTCTTTTTGGCGGCCGCCCGACTCACTTATTATCTCTGATGCGACAGTTGGGTAGGTACCCAACTGTCGCGATATCATATTCAAAGTCTGCGTGTTTAAAAGATTTGAATCATAATATTTACAGTAATTAAAATTGGTAAACATGAAGGTACTTACAGAACTGAACTATGTATTTACACTACACTATGTCACTATTTTTTCTTCGTCTCCTTTTTAATACACTTTCGAAATATCCACCGCCTTGCTCGATGCAAATTTAGTTTATTTAGAAAGAAAAAAATTAGTGCGCACATTCGCCCCTCTATCTATGGCTGTGTTAGGACGAAAGGTACCGGAGTCCCTCAGACGCTGAGTTGCACTTCACATTGTCCTGGCGCTCAATCTGGTACCATATCTTGCGTTGAACTCTCGACACGCTATCTCGACATTATCGTAGCAACGAGCCAGTGTCCTCACCATCTCCGTGTACTGAATATTGGTGTACTGGAATGCCATCGCGCACGTAAACAAATGACATTCGGGACCACTTGTCGCTCGCTGCCGGCGAATAACTACCCTTCTTGTGAGCGGGCGCACCGCGGGCGGTGACGGCGCTTGCGGTGGCATATCAAACGTCAAAGGGGTAAGTCGGCAAATTAATGCATCTCCCTCTTTCACATTAATCTTCCATTTGCAAAAAACGAACCACAAAATTCCTAATATTTTGTCATTTCTTAGAATGTGAAAGACCACATTCGGTCGTGCATTTAAAAAAGCTTTATTACTTTGGAATTAGGTCTAAATTTCGTTAAATTAACTTTTTTTTTAACACAACTAGCTCAAACGTAATAAAAAGCAATGTTTATGTGTGTGTAAAGAAAGCTATGACCGAACAACAAATTAGGTTTTGCATTTAAATTAGACATATTGCTTTGCAATAAGGATTAAGCTTCCTTAAATTAACTATTTTATTTACCGCGCACTACACATAGGATAGCTATGAGCGTATTACAAATTTGGTTATGCATTTGAAAAGGCTTTATTCCTTTGAGATAAGACTTAAATTTCCTTAAATAAAATATCTTATTACCTTGTTAAGATGCGGTGGTTCTAATTTCAGTTAAAGAAAAGATTTTTTCATGAAAAATTAACACATAAATAATGATGGAAATCGATTCAGAAGCCGATTCTGAGCAAACTACTTTCAGGTCTTGCGCTTATTCTGTTACACGTTGTATATAGTACGACACAACTTACATGTAGCGTAAATTTGAAAATTTGCATTCATTATTTTCAATTTTACGAATGTATTTGGTTATATGACTTTACAAGAATTTACAGTTGCGTTTCGTAAAGATAATTTTCACCTGAAGCACTAATAAAGATTGGAGATTTAGAAGGTGCACTCAGTTCGGTTGGCGATTGGTTTTACGAATTTTGCCGAAGCTTCATCTAAGTTGTGTCGGACTGTACTATGTTCTTCTTATATCATTAAAGTAACAGAATATTACATTTCGAATCGATTTGACATGTGGAATATGCTCACGTTGCTCACATCCATTCATCAACTAGAAAAGAGCTGATAATCTTCAAACGGCTGAACCGATTTGAATCATAGCTAAGAACACTCGAAAAAGCACCTTTAAAACAAAACAAAAGAATCAGAATCGGTTACGCCGACTGGCAGCTACGATGGCACAGCCAGACACAGATACACACGTTAAACTTATAACTATAAGTTAGTTATAAGTTCAACAACCGACTTCTAAAACTACGAACATACAACTGTCTGTAGTTCCGGAAGTCGGTGGGTTTGGTATTGTTGGTATTTTTCCACCGACTTCTGAAAGTAACCCTTTTCGTTCCACGTTTTAGGAGATACCTTTAGAAACGGTAACACTAAGAAGTCAATTTAAAATATATACCGGATGATTTTTTTTACCGTCTCGACAAACATAGGGTGTAGTAGGTGAAGGGAGTAGAAGCCAATGGCATAGTTAATTAATTTTTTTATACCCTTTAAACAAATTGATCTATGTAAAAATACTACCCATTCGAAGTAAACTTTTAATACAAAAACAGAAATTAAAAAAAAATTGAATAAATCGATAAAAATATCGAAATTCAAATCATACGCACCCTACTAAAAGCACGGAATTTATCAATGAATTAGATACGTTCCTTTGCGGCCGATAGGTACTCGCCGCACTTGCCGTCGGCTTCTTTGATATCATTAGGCGCTTGAGCCGCCGCCGCGCCGGAGCTGCTCGCTCGCGCATCCCCCCGCCCTGCCGCGTCCCGAGCTTCAGTCACCTGCGATTAGTCACGGCGGCGTGATGTCGCGCTGTTTGTTTCCGCGTATGCATCGTGCACCCGGTCATATTTGTCGTATCTAAACATGTACGAATATTCTAACGTTGAGTATCTTGTTTGGTGAAAACAGCCAGTGCAAGGCGAATGTACGCAGAAGAAGAAAATCTTCAGTCGCTGCGAAGGAACGGTATCCCTTCTCCTCCAATTCCCCCCCGGACCCCGCATGGAGTTTTGTCACTGGGTGCAGAACCGTTCTGTCATTGACACCATGTTGCAAGACGTTCCTGATCCCTATCTGCAAGACATATACTTCCAGCATTACGGATGTCCAGCTCACTACAAACGATCTGTGCGCGCGTATCTCGATGGTCAATTTGGTGATAAGTGGATAGGTCGCGGTGCACCTGTGAACTGGCGGCCGAGGTCACCAGACCTACATAACACCCCTTGACTTTTATTTGTGGGCCGACCTAAAACGTTTAGTCTGACGTTTAGTGTATACCGAAGAAGCTCAAAGCGTTAGTGATTTAAAACAGCGAATAATTTAAAACTCTTTTAATGTTTTGAAAAGTGATATGGACACGCCTCGAAGTTTACCAAACAATATGCAAAGACGTGCTAGTTTATGTTTAGAACGAAACATTTTGAACAATAATTACCTACTGCGATATCGCTAAAAAGGTAGGTACAGACCTAAGTTCATTTTATGTAAAATGCGCGCGCGTCGGTCGGTCGTGTCGCCCGCGCGCGAGTACCGCTCAGCTGCTCGGCTCTCGTACGTGAACCCCGGTAAGTGAACTCTCACGCACACATCAAGTTTCTATGTACGTGTGTGTGCGTAGGCGCGCCGACGTTACTTAGCAACGGGTCGACCGAACAACCTTCTGTCAATGTTCTCGCTCCCGCATGTATGCACGTCCTTTTCATTTTGAATGAAGTACAGTCGAGTATTCTTGCTTATTCAAGTATTTATTGTTTCGAATTATTTAAAAAAGATTACTTAGATTGTTTTAAAAGTTCGTTCCGAGTCTTTGTTACTGTTTTCGTTTTATTTGTAAGGATAGGTTTTCGTATTATTTTATCTTTTTAATTGGTAAATTGGTGGGGTTTTTATTTGTACTTACGTAAGTATTTGTTGTGTTTTATTATTTTAGGTAGGTTAAGTTTTCTTACTTGTGTTAAGTTATTACCTATTTACTACTTATTCTTTTGGTGTGAGGCTTAGTCAATTGGGTATTTGTATTGTATGTTTGAGAATGTTTGGGTATTGTGTTCATTTTATTTGTAGATCCGGTTTGTCTTAGTTTATTAGTAAGTGGAGTATAAATGATATTGCGTTGATTGATTGATGATTTTGGAAACGTTTACAACACGACTGTACCATGCGAGGGGCGGCCGCTTACTAGGTTTCTACGCAAAAGAAATGTGCGTGCGTTTCGCTCGCACACACGTACAACTTTCATTCATGCGCGATCGCAGCCTACGCCGTTTACTATCTCCTATTTTGGCTATTATTAGTTTTTACGCACGTGCCGGATAGGATGGATAGTTTTCATGATTTTTGAAGGAAATTCCGAACCTGTACAATCTCAATGGTACTAAGCAAATATTCTCGGATATGGCTTCTGTTTCACTTACACAACACACCTGATTATGCTCGAGACGGTAAAAAATGTCATCCGGTATACAGGGTGTTCGTGTAAACACCGTTATCCTTGAAACCAGTGGTTAGGTTTCATTTATAGAACGTAATATCAATGGATAAAACAACTTTTTTTTTAAAAGAAAACCTACATTTCAAACAAGAATATTTCAACCGTCGCCGCCGGCCGCCGTGTTGAGACGCCCTTGCGTGTACGCAAGGGCGTCTCAACACGGCGGTTGGCGGCGGCGGTTGGCGGCGGGGCGCGCGGGACGTTACATGACCGGCCGTCAGCTGTTTCGCAGCTCTCTCGAACGCGTACATGAGGATCGGGACAGTGTCGGATATTTACTTTTTAAAATCTTTTAATGAAAATAAGGGTTTTCGGACAAACTGTGGGCCCAAATAGCGCAGAACTGGTGCCCTGAGACAGTGAGACGGGGTCGCGGCAGACCACGTAGGAGATGGCGGGACGAACTGGATAGGTTCCATCAAAACTCGACGGCGACGAAAAAGACGGAAGACGCGCGGGCTCGCGAAAGATGGAAGGAGTGGAGGGAGGCCTTTGCCCAGGAGTGGGACAGCATAGGTTAGGAAAAAAAAAAAACAAAAAAAAAAAAAGGTTTTTTATTTGTTGTTCCTGGGTCATTATTTTTATATTTAAGTTTTTGTATTTACCCATGTTTAATTTTTTCTTTGAGCGCTTCATTTAGCTCTAACAAACGATCATATGATGAAAGTGTTTTTACGTTATATGTCAGAACGTATAGCGTTTTTTGTGAGGTTTTTTCATTTTTTGGAGGGTTGTTTGGAGGGTTTTGGTCATGATCTTCCACGGTGACCAGCCGGCTTGGAAGATAAGTTTGGTGTTCTGATGATGGTTGTTGTATGTTGACGTTGCGAGAGGGGGGCGGTAATTGCTATATATTAACGTTATTATTTTTCTGCAGATCTGATGAGTTGTTTGTGTTTTTATTAATCAAGTAGTTCAGCATGCCCGGTTTTAAAATACCTTCCGATAGGCTTGAAGTTCTTTTTATTTGTGTTTGTGATTTATTTTTCTTATAAGCCTGCGTGTTTGCGTCGGCTCCTTTTGTGGTTTTGTTCTCAGGCGAAGTTGAAAGCGTTCTTTTGTTATTTCCCGCTGTTTTGTTTCTTTCACTTATGACAAGCTTGTCGTATTTTATTTTTACCAGGTTTCCCTTTTCCCTTTCGATTTTTGCTTGATCTTGAAGCTCTTTCCTCTTCTCTAGGATGTTTTTTGGGAAATCTTCCGTTACGTAGTAACCGGTATTTTTAAGTGCATTTCTATTTCTAAACAAATTAATTTTTGTGCCGAGTGTGCAACAAGTGACAATTATTGGTCGAGGTCTTTCCCCTTTCTTGCCTATTCTCCTAACTTCTTGAATATCCCTGCGGTCTAGTTCTTGAGAGAAATGTTCTTTGATAAAGTTCATTATGAGGCTTTCTAGGTTAGAATATGATGTTTCTGTTTCTTTTATTCCGAAAAAGACGATGTTGTTTTTTCTTGCCTGTTTTTCTATAAAATATAGTCGTTTTTCTTGATTTTCACATTTTTCCCTTAGATGCTCGTATTTTTCATTGACTAGTTTAAACTTATCTTCCAATATGTAGTTTATATTTTGTGTAACTTGTTCTGTTACTTTCTCTCCACTTTTTTCTATTGCGGTTTTTTGTTCATCTAAATCTCTTCGAATTTTTCGAAGCTCTTGCATAATTTCCTCCATTTCTTATACTTTCCGGATTGTTTTATAAATTGTATAACGATATTGAAGTGATTATTATGTTGTTACTGGCGCCCTCTTGTGTTCCTGATTCGACTTGCTAAGGTAGCTAGTTCCTTGACGGATCGATCGTAGATCGAAGATGGTTCGAACTTGTGTTAGTAATACGGGTAGGTTTCCACAGATGTCGCTAGTGTCTTTGTGCAGTTCTCACTTACCTATTATTGCAAGTCATTTTTGATCTTGTAAAAGTAGGGTTATTTATATCACTTAATTCTTTTAAACGATTGCCGGGATCATGGAAGCACAATTTCCTTCAGTTTTAGTTAGTCTTTCACTTCAAATGCATAAATTGTGCAGGATATGTCTGTATAAACACGTAATACAACTAGTTCGCAGCCAAAAAGTTTTCACTGATTACTTAGTCTTCACTCAATGTTAGATGTTATCCACAATGTATGATATAAATCACTTGTATATTTTTCACTTTTTGTCTTTTCCACTGAGTAAATGCACTTAATTTTTATTTGAGATCACTATTAGTACGGAGCCGAAGTAAATAATCAATGTACACGCGTTTTATACGACGTTTTTCAACACACTTGCGAGGAAAAAAACAGACTTGTTGTTAGAACTTATGCTACAATAACGTACCTAACTATAGAGATGATAGATTTATAAATTTTAAATGACCTTTGTTGCCAGGTACTGACTATCCGGAGTTTCTTTAAAAAAAAAAAATTAAATATGACATATTAGGATTAGCTGAAACAAGACGCATTGGGAACAAAATTGAAGAGCATGAAAACTTCATTTTCTGCTATACAGGCCACACACCTGGAAGACATGGCATAGGTTTTATAGTTAAACACCATCTTAAAAATAATATAGAAGGCTACCACGGTCTCTCTGAAAGAGTAGCCATATTGAACCTGAAATTCGAGAATACCAGCTTATCCATCATCCAAGTTTACGCCCCCACTGCACAAGCAAACGATGATGAAATTGATAACTTTTATGCGACAGTAAATAGGGCAATAGAACTAGCACACAAAGACTACATACTGATGGGCGACTTAAATGCTAAAATTGGGACACCAAAAAATGAGGAACATTTAATCATGAAAGCACACGGATATGGAATCAGAAATGAGAGAGGACAAAGACTAATCGAATACGCCAGCGAACACAAACTGTCAATTTTGAATACTTTCTTCAAAAAAAAAACAAAAAAAATATGGACCTGGCGATCACCGGATGGAGCCAATAAAAATGAAATTGACTTTGTGCTATCAAATCGACCTCGTCTGTTTAAAAACATAGAAGTACTGAACATTAACTACCCTTCGGATCACAGGCCAGTAAGAGCTACAATATCATATAACACACATTTCAAAAAAAGTAGAACAAAGTTTACCAACTGTCAACATAGCACAATAACAAGCGAAGAAGAAATCACCAAGTTCAAAGAACACCTAAACTCCTACGTATCAAAAAATCCAATGTTCGCTAAGATTACTATCCCAGTCCAGAAGTATTACGATAACTTAATCAGCATCATCACTTCAAGATTGCAAAAAGCACGAGTAGCACAAAACCCAAAGAAAGTCCACAAAATAATTTCAGAGCATACATTAAAACTTTTTAAAAGAAGACAAGACCTGCAAAAAAGTTCAAATAAAACTAGAGCAACAAGAAACGAAATCTCGGCGCTTTACAAGCTTGTCAACAAATGCATAAAAAAGGACTACGCCAACTACAGATATAAAACTATTGAAAAACACCTAAACCAAACTGGTAGCACAAAAAAGGCATACAAAGAACTGAAACCAAATAAAACGTGGATCGAAAAGCTAAAACGAGGCGATCTAACAAAAAACAACCGCGGCGACATCATTAGCATAGCGACAGAGTTCTACAGGGATCTCTACAGCACAAAAGAGCCAGAAGACTCCAGCGACGAGAACCAAAATAACAGCAGCGACTGTAACATACTAATAAGACCCCAAATTGAAGAAGATGACGTCATTGAGGCATTGAACAAACTGAAATTAGACAAAAGCCCGGGCTCGGACAACCTAGCAAATGAGATTCTAAAGATGTCTGCCCCAACTCTAGTTACACCCCTTACAAATTTATTCAACTCTATCCTCGAATCTGGAGAGACACCCACCCAATGGTCTGAATCTAACATAATTCTGTTATATAAAAAAGGCGACCCGAATGATATTGGGAACTACAGACCTATAAGTCTGCTGTCGAGTGCATATAAGCTTTTTTCTACAATCCTGACCAAAAAAATTACCTCTACATAAGAAACAAGACAACCTGCTGAACAGGCAGGATTCAGGAAAGGATTCTCTACCATCGACCATATTCACACTCTCGAACTTCTCATTGAAAAATACCAGGAGAGAAATAGACCACTGTACTTGGCATATATCGATTACAAAAAAGCATTCGATTCAGTGTCACACAACTATATCTGGGAAACTCTAACAACACAAAATGTGGAAAACGAATATTTAAGAGTAATCAAAAGCATATATAGGAAGGGCAAAAGCAGAGTTAAACTAGAAACAGCCGGCCCCTGGTTCCCTATAAAGCGAGGCGTAAGACAGGGGGACCCGCTTTCACCTATACTATTTATAGCCACATTAGAGTCGATAATAAGCAAGCTTGATTGGAATGAATGCGGAATAAAAGTAAAAAACAAAAACTTAAACCACCTACGTTTTGCCGACGACTTGGTGCTGATATCAGAGAAAGGAAAAGAACTACAGTACATGGTAGAATCACTAAACAAAGCTAGCAAGCTAGCCGGGCTAGAGATGAACCTCTCTAAAACGATGGTAATGACCAACAACACCAAGGTACAAATATACGTTGACAACGAGCCTCTCCAATATACTGATAAATACATTTACCTAGGGAAGCAAATAAGCTTCGACAAACTAAACAACTACCAAGAGATTGAGCGCAGAGCCCAACTAACATGGAATAAGTACTGGAGCCATAAAGAAATATTTAAGAGCAACATGCCAATCAAGCTGAAGACAAAGGTTATGAATTCATGCCTTATACCATGCCTGACCTACGCTTGTCAGACATGGAAGTTTAATAAAAATATCAAGAATAAAATTACAACGTGCCAGCGAGGAATGGAGCGGAGTATGCTAAACATAAAAAGAATAGATAAAATAAGGCATACAAAAATACGCAACATCACGAAAGCAACAGACGGCTTAGCACAAGCTCTTGCATTAAAATGGAAGTGGGCCGGACACATAGCACGCCTGCAAGACCAAAGGTGGACAATAAGAGTGACAGAATGGAGGGGGCCAATAGGCAAAAGAAAGAAGGGGAGACCTTCCAGCAGATGGGAGGACGAAATCAAACGCATAGCGGGTCCAAACTGGACACAAACAGCACAATCCAGAGAAAACTGGCTCAATTTGGAGGAGGCCTTTACCTGCAGAGGGGTTCTTACAGAATAATTTTATTCAAAAATAAATATCCAAAACTATTTATATAAAAACCACTAAACATAAAAAAAAAAACACCTTTCTAATTAATACTAACAAAACTAACTAACTTATTAACTAGCATTTTCTGTAAGAAATTAAAGGCTTTTTTATTTTATTTTTATTATTTATTTACCCATGGTTTGAGTGACAACGGTGTTTACCCTTACATACTGTAGTACACTAGCTGATGCCCGCGGCTTCGCACGCGTGGATGTCGGTTATTATATACTAAAACCTTCCTCATGAACCACTCTATCCATTGGTGAAAACAGCATGAAAATCAGTGCAGTCGTTTTTGAGTTTATCGCGAACAGGACGATAGACAGACGCGGCGGAGGACTTTGTTTTATAACACTAGTTGCGGCCTGTGGCATCGCCTAATTATTTTTCTAAAATAAATAAAAGTAGCCTTGTAACCTGCAAACTGCCCTAGTAAATTGCACCTTATAACATCAGCTATCTGGCATCTGCCAGTGAAAGTCCCGTTAATCGGTCCAGCCATTTGGGAGATTAACAGAAACAGACAGATAGAGACACAAAAAATAAAAATATTTTTTGTTTCTAAATGCATGAAAGTATATTTTATACGGTACATCCCATCCCTATAAAATATACTTTTCTTTCAACTTCATAGTAATGTTATCATTATTCACTACAAAACCGATCACAAAGGTCGTATTTTTTGCTTAGAACCAAAACAGTGTAGTAATGTTGTATGAAATTTCATTGTTGCACTGTTTTTCATTAATGTACTGTTTTCAGGGTTTCGTACCCAAAGGGTAAAACGGGACCCTATTACTAAGGCTCGTCTGATAGACACAGTCCTGTCTGCTCAACTCAACTCAACTTAACTGAACTGAACTGAACTGAACAAAAAACTGAGAAATTGTTAATAACCTTTTGCCTCAAAAGTAGCGGGATAACTTTGTTTTCATTAACTTGAGTAGGTATATTTTATCACGGTAGGTACATTGGTAGTTGAAAGAAAAGAAGATTACGCACCTTGCTAAAGTGAGTAATTAATGCACTCGTGTTAATTTAGTGCCCTCGCGTGCGCTCGGGCACCAACATAACCCTCGTGCATTGCGCTAGATGCAACAATCTACTATTAATGCATTTAGGAAAAGGCTGTTATTTTAAATTAGTGATAATTATTAGATTAGTGTAGTTACATTTTATGCATATACTATAAAAAGAAATGATACAGTTATAGTACACACTGCTACACACCAAGCTATACATTTCCAGTATAAGCTGACCTCGCATTGTTCGGAAATCCTATCCAATGCGAGATCAAGAAAGAGAGAAAGGTGAATCCTAACTATAATAATATTATTTTAATAGCGAAAATGTTTGTTTGTTACGCTTTCACGCTATAACGGATCTGAACGGCTTTGGATGAACGGACGTGGCTAAATAGAATGCTTGTCTATACCAATATTATAAAGAGGAAAGATTTGATTGTTTGTTTGTTTGCATTGAATAGGCTCCGAAACTACTGAACCGATTTGAAAAATTCTTTCACCATTAGAAAGCTACATTCACCCTGAGTAACATAGGCTATAATTTATAAAGATTACACGCGGGCGAAGCCGCTGGCGGCAGCTAGTAATGTATAAACATTGTACCTAGCTGAATCTAGTATTTTTATAGCAGTACTGAATATTAGTATATTGTACGAAAAACGTTCAAGGAACTTTATAGATCGTTACAATCCAGAAAATGAAATCGTAGAAACGTACGTCAATAAATTAATATTTAAAATTACAAATAAAAAAAACGTTTTTCAATTTCGTTTTTTGCTGCCGACTTCCGAAATTAAAGTTATTTTTACCCGAATACGGCGAAGAAAAAAGGAGGGTTATGATTTTGACCGGTATGTATGTATGTATGTATGTTCATCTGTTCCCTCCTATCTTCCAAACCACTTATCACAATTTGACAAATGAGGTATCGATAGAAGCGTCGTGATTGTCCGCTGGTTATAGGCTATGTGAAGTCACATTAAATTAAAAATGGCGCCCTGTAGCGGAAATAAAGTGAGGAACTTAAAAAAAATATGGTTTAATCGTACCATGTTGGGTATCAAATGAAAGGGCTTAATGAGCACATTTCAAAAATATATATATAACCCCAAAAGAATTTAAAAAAAATCAAGTAAGTAATAAAAACTAAAACCCAACTACGACTTAAAAGGTATAAACAAGACACCACAGGCAGACAAATTAAAAATCCGGAGTCACACGTGTAAATAAATAAATCGAATAGATTACGTGTGACTCCGGATTTTTAATTTGTCTGTCTGTGGTGTCTTGTTTATACCTTTTAAGTCGTAGTTGGGTTTTAGTTTTTATTACTTGATTTTTTTCACTTTTTATTAGTGTTGTTTTTGGAAGTCAGTTGTTTTTTTTTTTTTGGAAAAATGTTTTTATTTTTCACTATTTAGTTGTTGGACCTACCCCACACAAATTCGAATACCTGCTATGTAAATAATAGTGACGGAGTAACTTAAAACATCGTCTATATAAATTATACGAAAAATACGTAATATTGAAGCTAACTCAAACACTACGCAAGCAAAGTTAATAAAATTTATATGGACCACCTCTGAAGCATGACCTACCAAACAAAAAAAGAATCATCAAATCAATTTAAAATTGGCGGAGTAATCGCGTAACAAACATACAATAAAAAACAAACAGACGAATTGAGAGTGGCTGTAACTACTGCTGCGGGGAGAGGAACGTCCGCACCGTCCAACTGTCCTCGCTCCCCGCGCCTTTGCCATCGAGAAAAGAAATAATGAAACGACCCGCTACCCGCTGCATGCCGCCGAGAATACGGCCATAAAGAAACTATCCGCGAACGATGATGAATATAATGTTACGCTCTCAATACAATTGTGAAAAAATATGAAGTACTAGCTGCGCCCCGCGGTTTCACCCGCGTAAGTCTCGATCCCGTGGGAATATCGTGATAAAAGTATCCTGTGTTAATCCAGGTTATAAACTATATGTTTGCCAAATTTCATCCAAATCCACTCAGTAGTTTTTACGCTCAGACCAACAAAAAAGGAAGACGGAGCTCGCCGTACATCAAAAGTGAAGCCACAAAACCATGCTCCTGCAAGTAAACAAACAGGCTCACGCACACACCTACACTAAAACCATGTTTATCGCTCCTAGTACCGTTTTACCTATTACCTAGTAAAAACTTGTAAAAACAATAGCAAATCACATAAAATAAAAAGTCTCACGGAATCACTTTTCACTTGTACGTACTTAAATAAATATCGTTTTTAGGGTCCCGTACCCAAAGGGTAAAACGGGACTCTATTACTCAGGCTCCGCTGTCTGTCTGTCTGTCCGTCTGTCACCAGGCTGTATCTCATTAACCGTGCTAGCTAGACAGTTGAATTTTTCACAGATGATGTATATCTGTTGCCGCTATAACAACAAAAACTAGAATAAAACAAATATTTAAGGGGGGCTCCCATACAACAAACGTGATTTTTTTGCCGTTTTTATAGATAATGGTACGGAACCCTTCGTGCGCGAGTCCGACTCGCACTTGGCCGGTTTTTTAATTTAATTTACTATGAATTTTAGGTTACTTGGAACAAAAACCTCAACGAATGAATGAATGAAAGCACATAACGTAGGAGTGTTGCCATAATGTGGTTTCAAATTTTCCCATTCGATTAAAACCGATTTAAATTATGATTTCTTTTTTCGAGTAATTATATTCCTGTTTTCTTTTTTAACCGCTTGAGTCCTAATGATGCACGCGATGCATCAATCGGAAATATCCTTCAAGCCCCACTAATGCATAAAATGCATCAGTCGATGCCACGCAACTTAGATCTCTATTTCTACTGAAATACGGGTTAATAGTGTCTATGGGCAGTAGCACTCTAGAGTTGGATGATATTCACGTCAAATTTATCTACTAAATGCTTAGAGGAGCTCGTGGCTAAGTAATAACAGCCGCTCGGGTCGATACATCAGGTTAAGCTACGCTTGCCGGGGTTGGTCCGTGGATGGGTGACCATTTTCACATATCGAGACTCCTCCGTGCCTCGGAAAGCACGTTAAGCCGTTGGTCCCGGCTGTCATTTGTGGATCTTTGACAGTCGTTACGAGTCGTCAGAAGCACGAATGTCTGACAACCAGTCTAACCAAGGGGTATCGTATTACCCAGTTACTGGGTTGTGGAGGTCAGATAGGCAGTCGCTCCATGTAAAATACTGGTACTCAGCTGCATCCGGTTAGACTGGAAGCCGACCCCAACATAGTTGGGAAAAGGCTAGGCAGATGATGATGATGTTTAATCTGTGCATGGAACACCACTAAAAAATAATATTTAAAAAATAAAAATTGACGTTTGACAGTGTTATCTGTCAAAGCGCCTGCGCGGGTGTGCGCGGACGGCCTCCGTGCATATTTTAATAGTTATTTCGTGTTTTTACTGCCGTAATCGTCGTGAAGTGATATTAAATCAAATTAATAATAGTTTATACATCGTGTGTGATAATAATATTACCAAAATACATAAGTTGAGTGTGCAAAATTAGCGTATCAAAAAAATGCCGTGAAAGTACTGAGTGTGGTGGTGATTATGTGAATAGTGTTTGTTTTATGATGTTTACAGCGTGGGAAGCTACTATAAAATATTAAATAGTGTAATTGAATCAATTTGTAAGTGATTTTGACTACTATAACGACATAATAACAACATTTTGTCGTCAAAACACGGTCCTTGAAATCAAGGTCAAGATGACCTCTAGTTACGTAATAATTTTGTTTTTTATTTTCTGTTATTATCTCAAACTGTTTTTTTTTAGGTTCGTTATCTATTCATCATACTGCCTGCAAAATTTTATAACAATAGAAACAGTTTTTAACAGAAATCGTCAAAACATAAGAACAAATAAACTACCACGCACTTTACGATAATATTGTATTATCGTAAATCCTATTGTATTCATCCGTTCACCGTATATAGATAAGTATGTGGTCTGTTTATTCAAGAATCCAAACTACTTTACGTTATCGAGCTGCGGATAAGTATAACTCAAGATATTGAGGTTTTACCCGGAGCCGCTGACACGCGGCGGGCCCCCGGGGCGCGATGTCGGGCGAGCAGCGGGCCCTAAAAGAATTACGCGTTCCAGCAAGGAACCTGAGAGGTTTATGTATTTGACGGCGTCAGCGATGGCTGAGCGATAGTTGCCGTCATCATCTCGATTCGGTGGTACGGACTCCATAGTGCAGGTTTACAATAAAACACGATGATACAGCAACTTAGTTAGTATTTCACTTTCAGAACAATCATCACAGTAGGTACATTACTAATAATGTTCACGCACTACTTTACACGTTCGGGTAAACCGACAGTTTCGCATAGGAGAAGCTGAGGTCTGCATCCGTTCGTTGCCCTCACAAGACTGCCTCGTCGTTCAACCACTTCCCCTAACACGACTCTGTCCACGTGCCGCCCTACTCCAGTGAGCGCGTCACGGAGTTTACCCTCACCTCAGTACTACAATAATCAATTGAGAGAATATTATCGCTCAACGTTTATAATCTGCGACATATTTATATTTTCGATTTCCAAGTAATACTGGATCTGAAAGTAAATGGATAGTAGCTAAAGGAAACAAAAAAAAAAGTTTTACATCGCTATGTAAAACTTTTTTTTTTGTTTCGGAATAGAAGTCCTTCTTAACAATCGAGCTATAATACCATACTCAACAATATCTTACTCGAACAATATTATCCTACCCATACAATATTATTCCCCAAATTATAGGGAAAAACTTTAACATATGACAACCCTTTTTACACACACATAGATAAAAAGGTGGCTTCACTTGATGTTCGCAGTGCTCCGTCTTCCTTTTTTTGTTGGTCTGAGTTTTTACGTGAAAGAGTAACAAACAAACATCCATCCATCCATCCATCCATCCATCCATTCATCCATACTTACAAACTTTCATACTTTTCAAACATAGTACAAACTTTCGCGTTTATAATATTAGTTAGGACTATAACTACGTGTATATGTAAAGCAAACATTGTTGGATGTTATGCATAATAATGATTGACACTTCTGTCGCGAATCTATACTTAACTAGTCTATGCGAAAGATTAAGTCTTACGCGAGTACAAATAGGTAATGAGCGGCTGTGCATGTGCAACAAGGCGTGATGGCCGTGGCCTCGCTTGTGAAACTGTGACTTAAGAGCGTAAATACGTCTAGCGCGGGAAGTCAAGTTTAGGTAAATTCTTTGCAAAACTCACACATAAAGCAACAACAAGCGTAACACGTCATACTCATAGCTTTATTGTAAGTACTGTTAACATTACCATGTCGGTGAAGCCAACCAACCCATAAGATTTTCCTTTACCAAAAACTGCTCAACGCGCCTAAAGAAGTTTTCACTTAAAAAAAATGTATGCGGTCGGAGAACTTCACACTTACCATTTAAAACAATATCAACTTTTTACAAAAAAAAACAACCGATTTCCAAAAAAAAACACTTAAAAAAGTGAAAAATAACTTGAAGGTGTCTTTGCTTTTCGACTTCCTAAATGAAAATTATTTTTCACTTTTTTACTGTTTTGTTTTTGTAAGTAAAAAGTTTTTAAATTTTTCACTTTTTAGTTGTGGTACCTACCCCACACAAATTCCAATAACACTACCTGCTATGTAAATAACAGTGACGGAGTCAAATAAAATATCATTATACATAGACGTGGGAAAAATACGTAATTATTGAAGCTAACTCAAAACCTACGCAAGCAAAGTTAATAAAAAATTATATGGGACCACACGGGAAGCACCAGCTTTCAAATAAAAATCAAAGAATCATCAAAATCGGTTCACCCAGTCGAAAGTTCTGAGGTACCAAACAAAAAAAAAAAAAGTATATCATTGAAAACAAATAAATGATATAATAAAGTCGATAGTAAGGACAAAATGTAAATCCAAGATTGTGGTTGCGAAAATTTTGTTTTCAGCTCACAAGCTCGGAAAGAGTCCTGTTTATCATTCGAAATCTGAGTGCAAAAGTGCATTTTATCCGATAGCGTGGAAAGTGTTTTTAAAATTCGAACCTTTCTATTCAATAGTTTACTATACCGAGTCCATCGATAATGCATGAATACTTACTTATTTCATGTCAAATAATGAGGCCCTATTAGCTTATCGCCAGCTTATCGGCCCTACTAGTTTACACTACAGAAGTAGAAAGTCTAGAAGATTTGATAAATTGAATTAATGCTGCTTTCGAAGTTATGCGACAAGAGATGCTGCTGCGCACAACAACACAGTGTGAAAAATGACCTTAAAAGCGATCATCCTCTTTTTATTTGTTGGATACTACAAACTATTTCAATTGTCAGAGTAGAACTCCCGAAGTGCAGATGTACTTAGAAACGAAGTTACGGCGATTTTTAGTTCTCCATAGAATTTCGAACAAATCCAAAATTATGTATTTAAAAAACTTATTTTTATTTTTCCACTACTGTAGCCACATAGCAATGATTTTTTGGCACATATTAGACATAACAATATAAAAAATGCTTTTAATAGAAGACGTAAATCTATTTTTTTGTATTTCAGCTTATTTATTTTTTATTTACTTAATCTTAGCGAATATTTTCTATATCTATCTATCTATACATATAATAAATCTGTAGACGAGGCGTATCTGTACAATGAAAAAAAAAAAAAAAAAATTGGTGGGTTGTCCAAGAATAACCAACAGATTCCATTTCTACCATTTTTGGAATTTTTGTCTGTTTGTCTGTCTGTCTGTTTGTATGTTCTTTAGTTTGATTGTTCCACTATCACGTAAAAAGTACGAAATCAATATGGTTAACTTTTATACTAAAATATTGTGTGTAACTCGATGTTTCAATTAGTTTTTGTTTCATCGCAATCGCTTCAAAATATCAAAAGATATATGAATTTAAAGTGTTCAAGAAGGAATTTTCATTACGTAATGTACATACACGTAACGACATCTATTGACGCGAAATGATACTTACTTCTTAATTACTAGGTTTGTGAGATCGTGTGTTGTTATATGACCGTCATTTTCTTTGCGCGGAAACTTAACGCGATACAATGTGTATAGAATATAACTCTAAAGTTAGATTAATTAAAATTTTCCAGATGCGTTGTTTATTTATTAGTTTAGTATTAGTGCGATAGGTGGCGCTACCTATCTTTCAAATCTTGATAATCATGAAAGAATAGTGACAAATGTTAATTTCTTAAAAAATATGGGTAGGTATTTATTCTTTAATTTTTCACTTTTCTACATAGTTTATTTAGCTTACAGAGTGTTCGAACGTATAAATTAGAAGCATTTTTTCAATTTTGTAAATGTGAGTACCATGGAGCCGTTTAATATATACAGGGTGTTAGGGTAAACACCGTTATCCTTGCAACCAGTGGTTTGGTTTCATTTATAGAACGTAAAATCAATGGAAAATTACAACTTTTTTTTTCTTTTTTTTTAATCTACATTTTACCACAAGAGACGCAAGTTCGTTGTCCTATGCGCTAGGGCAACGAACTTGCGTCTCAACCCGGGCGGGGGGTACGGGATGTGACCTGACCGGCCGCGAGCGCAACCCCTCCCTCAGTCAGTCAGCTGTTTCGCTAGAGAGCACGGTGTCGGATAGAAACTTGTTAAAATCTTTTAATGAAAATGACGTTTTTTTTTGTTGTGTTCGGTCATTTATTTTTATATTTAAGTCAACTACCCATGGTTTGAATGACTGTTTACCCTTACAGCCTGTATATATATATAATTCATTTATTGCGGATCACACATAAAAAAAAACATACAATCCATATAGTATTAGTAACAGAGACTTAGAAAATATGGTAAATATGGTATCATGTTTTATATTGACTTGAAAGAGCATGGCTGATGAGAGTATGTCATACTCACTTAAATGTCTCGCTGATGGTGGCGCGTGTGTTGG
The DNA here is from genome assembly GCA_947363905.1 of Lithophane semibrunnea. NCBI lineage: Eukaryota > Metazoa > Arthropoda > Insecta > Lepidoptera > Noctuidae > Lithophane > Lithophane semibrunnea. Next base: position 453,444 of record OX376186.1, on the reverse strand, counting down.
ATCATTCGGTTCCCTACAAAATGGTTGAGCTGGATGGTGCTGATCCACGTGTCATGTTCGTGAACGGGCGCTGTCAGTTGAGACTGGTCATCTCTCATCTGCCAGGGCTTATTTTTAATCTTATATTTTGAATTGTTTTTGATTATTTTTCATTTGACATTGTTCTCACATATAGAAGCACCAAGAATACTGTACCCAGGATTTTGTAATATCTATATCCATTTTTAAAAGAGTGTCCTTGGAGTTTCTTGCCCGTTCTTCTCCATAGAGATCTACGATTTGGAATGGGCAACTAGCTTCAACTTTTTGACTAACTGACCGATTCTTTGACAATTCAAAAGTGCCTGTAAATGGTTTAATTGAAATAAATGCTTTGAGTTTGAGTTTGAGTTTAATAATGTGGTGTGCTCGTGCAGAGGGCAAGGCGAGATCATCGGGCTACTGAAGGTGGGCCGCAAGCACCTATTCCTGTTCGACGACAAGGAAGCTGTGCACGAGGTGGAGCCGCTGTGCGTTCTGGACTTCTACATCGTGCGCGATCGCCAGCGGATGGGCTTCGGACGCATGCTATTCGACTTCATGCTGCACGTGAGTAAATGCGCCATGTCACTGTGTGCCAAGAAAGCCAACCGATGATAACTAATCACTGCCGCCTCGTCTGCAATACCAGAGGCCGAGGACGCGGATGCGTTGCTAGCCCAGATACAAAGCTGAGCCGTTGCACGTGCCTGTAACTACTCCGGCACCCATATATTATATACCCTTCACACCGGAACATGGCACACCTGCTTGTTTAACATAAATTCTATACTTAATATATAAATTTTGTAGTATTTTTCCAGACGAACTCCTTCACAAGTAGCAGTACTACTAAAACATTCCCAAAATTTTGGAAGCATCAATTTCATTTTTGATACTTGCAGGATAGCCGACATTGTCTCATTTTCCAAAAATCCATCCATTTCCAAATTTACATTTCTGCTGCTAAACATTACCGTCAGATATTTATCTTCCAGTGGAATTTACATTTTTTTGCAATAAGAGCGGCACTGACTGCAATATAGACAACTTGAAACATTATACTGTCAGGTTTTTATGCTGCATTAGTGATATTCGATATTTTTTATCACATCGAGTTATCGCATTGTTCTGAATTTAACTGGATAGGCAGGTAGGTCACACATTTTTTTGAAGCCGATGCAGCATCCTATATTGCGTGTCACGCCAGATAGTTTTGGTGTTCTTTCGATGTCATAAAATATAAAATTTGTGCAGCCACTTGTGCCTTTATCCACAAATCCACAAATAATCATATATTTCAAGATGACGGCAACGTCATCTTGGCGACAGATGTTAATGTATGAATCATGAACTCAGATATTATTGCCGACCGTTATAATATATTTATGCCCGGACTGTACATAGCGTGGATGGAACATGCTACTATGCTATTTAATATAGAAAATAATTTAAAAACCATATGAAATTCAAGTTGTGACAATCATACAAAATTTAAAAAAAGGTTAGATTTACTGCTACCATAACAATCAGAAATTGTTAATTATTATAGGATATTTATTCTTTTAGGGTTCCGCACTCAAAAGGTACCAACGAGACTAAATGTAAATAAATAATAATCGTTAAAATCTTTATCAGATGTTCTTTTGCCTTTATTTTCTTTTAATTTTGTATAGAAAATCAAAGCTTCATGTAAACGGTTTCTAAACAAGTGCGAGTCAGACTCGCGCACGAAGGGTTCCGCACCAGTATCTATAAAAACGGCAATCACGCAAAAATCACGTTTGTTGTATGGGAGCCTCCCTTAAATATTTGTTTTATTTTAATTTAATTATTTATTATTAAAGTTAATATGTAGGTAAATATTCTGTGAATATTTCAAGCGTCTACCTGTTGTCGTTTTCAATATCGAGCAAAAACGAGCAAAAAAAATCACGTTTGTTGTATGGGAGCCCCCTTAAATATTTATTTTATTCTATTTTTTAGTATTTGTTGTTATAGCGGCAACAGATATACATCATCTGTGAAAATTTCAACTGTCTAGCTATCGCGGTTCATGAGATACAGCCTGGTGACAGACGGACAGACAGATAGACGGAGCCTTAGTAATAGGGTCCCGTTTTACTCTTTGGGTACGGAACCCTAAAAAAACCTGTAAATATTGTGCTGCCTAAGTTACACACGCTTGTGTAGGAGCTGGAGGTGACAGCGAGCCAGATGGCCATCGACGGACCTTCAGACAAGATGGAGCTGTTCCTCGCCAGGAACTTCGGCATCACAAAGCTGCTGCGCCAGAACAACAACTTCGCAGTGGCGCCCAATTTCTTCGACCGCACCGACGATGAGATCAGGTCAGCCTATCCCCCCCCCCCCGAGCCTTCTCATTCATGGGTTAGCTCCCAAACTCGAGCCAGTCTAATGATCTTAAACTATAATTAATAGACTAGTTGCATTGTTGTTTAATGGGGTTGCTTTTCATTTAAAAAATAGCCCACCTTATTGTTATAATGGTTGCTTCATTCCATTATAACGATATTCATAAAACACCACGATTATTTTTTTTAATCAATTATTCTGATAATAATTAATTTAGACTAGGCGCCATGTTGTTTTGAAAGTCTACGTTGTACATTAATAAGCTCCGTGTCAAATCAAATCTTAATTGCTGAACCCAATTAGGGTAATTTGTAATAATATCTTCAAAAAGTCACGTGTAATTCCACATTGACCTATTTTGTAAAAAACATTTAATTCTGTGAATGAATAATCATGGAAGACTGACTAATTGAATAAATAACGTATATTTGTTATGAGTAGGTAATACTGTTCTGCTCATGTGAGTCTGTTGATTAATACCTACTTACATACGTACGCACACTATTATGCGGCCAGACGTCAGCCCGACATCGATGTCATCTTCAATAATTTTATTATCGTTTGCTTTTAGTCGAAAACAATAATTTAGGATATCTCCTCGCAAGTTTTATCCAAGTGTTTCTCAATTGAATGTTTTTTTGGTAAGTAATTAAATGCACAGTCTTTATACTAGAGCTTTCACACTGTGAGCCTGCGCAGTAGCACAATACACCAACAATGTACTGTGCGCATTAGGCATGTTGCCTATTTAATGCAGTTTGGAATACGAAATCCACAATTTTAATAATGCTGTGACATCACACAAACAATCAACATGGCGGAACGTTTACGTGCGTTCATAAAAATTCATTAATACGATTTAATTAAAGAAGTCAACAACTTTTCACTACATATTATAAAACAAAGTGCTCCGTCGCGTCTGTGTGTCTGTCTGTTCGCGATAAATTCAAAAACAACTGCACCGATTTTCTTGCTGTTTTCACCAATGGATGGGTTCTCGAGGAAGGTTTTAGTATATAATAACCGACAACCACGCGGGCGAAACCGCGGTCATTAGCTAGTAACAATATAAATGCATGTACTGGACCACTAGGCACAGCCTAAAAATCAATGCAACTAGCCTATTCATTGATTTGTGGTACCTAACGAGTAATCTCTTTATGTGTCTATTCCACGACAGATGCTGGAAACTAACAAGAAACATATTAAGTTAATAAGCATAAAGCACAGGTCAGTGCGATTTCTACCTTCTACGGTTGTTCATAAATGACTTAAATCAACGAAATACTTAGGAAATCGAAAGGTCGTCTGAGCAGTAGAGCTGGAGTAACAAAGCTGCTGGTGTAAAGGTCGTCACACACTTTGAAGATAATACAATAGAATAGAATTATCTTCATTCAAGTATCTTAAGACTCAAAAATGATTAGTAGGACTAAGACTTACAACTATATTAGTAAGAACTGACAATTCACAAAAAACAAACAAATGGTAGTGGATCACCGTTGTGGCAAGCCATTTGAGATGGCGGCACACAGTCTAGGCGACTTGAAATTATGCTTAGGATACTGTTTGAGCTGTTCCACATCCTGCGCACCATGGAAGCGCACCTTTTGCGCATGGTTGTGTAGAAACATGACGACACGGTTGGCGCAGTGGCTGAGCGATGGACTGCTGCGCAACGTGTCGCGGGTTCGATCCCCGCACGGAACAAATATTTGTATGATCTGCAAGTAGTTGTTCCGGGTCTGGGTGTTAGTGTATGTGATTTTCTATGTTTGTAAACGCACCCACGATACAGGAAGAAATTCTTAGTGTGGGGCAAGGTTTAAAAAAAAAAAAAAAAAAAAAAAAAAAAAAAAAAAGTTGACTTAAATATAAAAATTCCGACCCACACCAAAAATTAAGACCCAGTAACATATAAAAAAAAACGTTATTTTCATTAAAAGATTTTAAAAAGTTTCTATCCGACCCCGTGCTCGCTAGCGACACAGCTGACTAACTGAGGGAAGGGTCGCGCTCGCGGCCGGTCAGCTCACGTCCCGCACCCCCGCCCGTGTTGAGACGCAAGTTCGTTGCCTTGCTTCTTGTGTGGTAAAAAGTAGTTTAAAAAAAATGTTGTAATTTTCCATTGATTTTACGTTCTACTAGCGGTCGCCCGCGGCTCCGCCCGCGTGGATGTCGGTTACCGCTGCAAAAAGCCTACCCAGGAAAGACACGGTCAGCAAAATGATTCCCAGGTCAATTCACAGACACCGACAGTAACATCGACGACGCAGTCATTATCCGCAGGCTGCATAGATTGTCTTTCTGTGTATGTTAAAGTTGTTAATGATGAAAATATTTAAATGTAATTAATACTAAGTTTTCACTTCTGCCGGCAGTCCCGGAGCGCAACCCGTTGTTTTAGGATAGAATAACTAAAGCGATTATTGTAGAGCTTCTCTATAAACAACATTTGACGTTAAATTATTTTCAGGTAACAAAATATACTGATGGTCGGGAGCCCCGACCCGTGATAGGGCAACGTAAAGTTGCCCATGCGTAAAACATTCTTTTCGTAAATCAATTCCTACTAATTTGAATGTTTGGCCCTGGGAGAAAAGAACTGTTGTTTAGCTCTGAGAAGAACTTTTGCGTAGGTGTAGTTTTAAGAACGAAATCTAAAAAAAATCGCACGAAAATTATTAGACTTCGCGCACGACCGCTGCGTAGGGAGCCTTACCTTAGCGTACCTTACTCATAGATCTAAACTCCCCTCCCGCACGCGCACCCACACGCCTTGATGACGCCCACTTCGCAACGGGCCGTGCAGCAGAAATCGTAATATTTTAATTTCGCCATAACTTCAAAACCAAACGTCCAATTTTAATCATTCAAAGACCAAATATTATCTACATAAACTGTACTTAGTGATGAAATAATTTATTTTGATAAGGATTAATAGCATGAGTAAAATAAACGCGTTTAAATGTAGTCCAAAAAAAATTCAAGATTTTTAAATAAAAAAACGGTTGTTGTGCCTCACTCGACATAGATAGGTATAGTGTGTCGCGGACTTTTTTGTAGATATTTATAAGATCTACATTTAATTAGAACATTTTATGGGTCTGTCTTTTATAGTTTAGGCAGCGTACGCAAAATAAGTAACTTTTCTGGTTGATTTTTTAGCGAAAAACCCAAATATCTTACGGAACCCTATTTTTTTCCAAAATAAAATATAGCCTATGTTACTCGTGGATAATGTAGCTTTCGAATGGTGAAAGAATTTTTAAAATCGGTCCAGTAGTTTTTGAGCCTATTCATTACAACCAAACAAACAAAGTTTTCCTCTTTATAATATTAGTGTAGATAAATGAAACCAAACTACTGGTTTCAAGGATAACGGTGTTTACCCTAACACCCTGTACAGTGTACACATAATTATTATTATCGAAATATCGCTCACCGTACAATTTAATGGCCCACCACACACAGTGAAGATAATATATTTTACATTAGAGTTTAAGATACTGGCCGATATGCGGAAGTTATGTTAACAGGGTAAACGAGAGAGTGATTGCCCACGAACAGTGATCATTATTTCCTGTAAGCTATTTGTTCGATAAGAGTCCGCTAAAAGATAAAAATATTCACAAAGAGCTACTCAAAAAGTTAAGCATTTTACTTATTACCATATGAAGTTACTTACCTATGATGATCCATGAGTTCGTGGACGGGGTGGGATATTAACTTTTAAAAATCTTTTAATGAAAATAAGGTTTTTTTTGTTACTGGGTCATTTAATTTTAAATTTAAATCAACTACCCATGGTTTGAGTCACAACGGTGTTTACCCTTACATACTGTATATATTTTTTTTATGTTAGCCTACAATGTCCCGCTGCTGAGCAAAGGCCTTCCCCAAATCCTTCCAAACATCGTCAATATATTTTTTTTGTGGTACTATTTTCTTTAGCATGTATAGACGCTATGCTATTGCAGGTTAACGGGAACGCCCGTCGTTAGATAACATACTGTATAGCATATTTACGGTTAAAAGTAGTGTTTTCTTTGATTTTAATTGAAAATTCGTTTAAAACTCGTAACGGTTATTTTAGATGTAGGCAATTACTGAACCTGATTTTAAATAAATCTGCCGCCTTTTTTCAACTATATTGGGGTCGACTTCCAGTCTAACCGGATGCAGCTGAATACCGGTATTTTACATGGAGCGACTACCTATCTGACCTCCACAACCCAGTAACTGGGTAATACGATACCCCTTGGTAAGACTGGTTGTCAGACTTTCGAGCTTCTGACGACCCGTAACGACTGTCAAAGATCAACGAATGACAGCCAGGACCAACGGCTTAAGGCTCTTACACACTGGGGCGAATCGCCGCGCGACGCGAATTTTAACAAAACAATTTCTGAGAAATTACTTTGTTAAAATTCGCGTCGCGCGGCGAATCGCCCCAGTGTGTAAGAGCCTTTAACGTGCTTTCCGAGGCATGGAGGACTCTCAATATGTAAAGATGGTCACCCATCCACAGACCAACCCCGGCAAGCGTAGCTTAACCTGACGGATCGACTCGTGCGCCTGTTATTACTTGGCCACGAGCTCCTCTGAACCTCCTCTCCACTGAAACTGAATTTAAATGTTATCAGTTATTGCCCACCATGATTTGAGTAATTGCCATGTGGTAATGTCTATCTTGATCTTGGCTTGACACGCGGCCGCGGTCTAGATACTTATTGCCCGGACTATATCTGAAATGCATAATTAGTAAGTATTGAAATCCCTTGGACACTTTGTTAATGGACTGCGTTTAAAAACGTGCCGCCTCGCTAGAACGAATGTGAGCTTTTCGAAAAATCGATTATTATGAATAATTAATAACATTCTAAGATAAAAAATAGATTTAAAACAAACAAAAAACACAATTCACAACTACGACGTCGTTTTTTCTCGACCTGTCGCCAGTGTTGCCAGCGCAAACAACCCAACTCGACATTACAAGATAGCCCTTGTTACGTATGGAAAACGATTTAATAATAAAAGTTCCGAGGCCCTGCCCCCCCGCGACGTTCGTTACACGTTCGTAGAGTCTACATTTGCTCAGCAATGCAGCTCGAACGCGAGTTTGCCCGCAACGGCCGACCAGTTCGCTCTCCGCTCTCCGCCACCGTACGGTGAGCATGCTATTCGCGCGCCCCGCGATTTTCCCGCGACTTTGGATATTGTCGCCGCCACGGGGTCTCAGACACGATAAACCAAGCTAACTGTTTCATTTTTACCCACTAATCACGTACTGCGTGCTGTACGCAACATTAAGTGGTCCGTTCGAGCCGGATTTTGGATCTCGGCCACGTGTATTAGACGGAACAAAACCTGTGTGCAGGGATATCACTGCTTCGCACACCCCCAAATGGTGTTATAACACGTAGTAAACGTACCACGGAGCAGCTGGCTCCTAGTAAAAGTGAACAGTGATAAAACCGCTTGTTCGTCGGCGGCGGTCTGCAAACGGCTAGAGTATGAAGCGGCTCACCTTCAAGCACAAATCGACCTTGATTTAGCTAAAAAAGACCTCGATTTAGCACAAAAAAGTGCACAAATTCAAAACGACTTGCTCTTGAAAAAGCTAGAAGTCGATATAGCAGACTTGCAAGAAGAAGACCGCGCCTCGGTCTCGAAAAGTTCGAGAATAGTCGAGTCGTGGTTCGACAATCAAGATGGCGTCGCGTCCATCGCTAAAAGCGATTTCGCAGAAAATGTTTGCCCAATAACTTCGATGCCGACGTGTAACAAAATCTGGAACCATGCAGAGCAGCAACAGGACTTCGTCATCGAGCGCCCGCCACGTGCCTCGATTCATTGTCAAGTATTATCACATCCGCGCAGGCCACGGATGCGACGAGTTGGTGGTCAATGAACTCCGTCAAAAATATTGGCTGTTACGTCTACGTCCTATGGTCCATACAGTCGCGACGCAGTGCTTGTTCTGTGGCATCAGAAAAGCTAATCCAAAGCCGCCACGACTAGGCGACTTGCCCGAAGATAGACTCTCACATCACCAAAGACCGTTCACCGTTACCGGAGTTGACTTATTTGGACCAATGGAGGTCACAGTTGGGAGATCAAGAGCGCTATGGTGGCGTCGGTGTGCCGTACATATGGAAGTCGTGCCGTCTCTCACTTCAGATTCATTAATGGCTTTACGCAGAATGGCCGCACGTAGAGGCTGGCCAAAGAAGATTTATTCTGATAATGGGACTAATATGCGCGGCGCTGAAATTGAACTGAAGAAAGCCTACGACGCCGTAGACAAAAGTACTGTCACGAACGAAGCCCTGAACAATGGAGTTTCCTGGAGCTTCATTCCGCCAGCTAGCCCGCACATGGGAGAATCTTAGGAGCGACTCGTGCGCAGTGTCGAGACCGCCCTCAGAGTAGTCCTGAAAGAGAGAGCTCCGCACGAAGAGACTCTGATTACTCTCCTAGCTGAAGGGGAGAATATTATAAACAGCCGGCCCCTCGGTCATGTTTCCGTGGACCCTCGGGACGACGAGACATTAGCGTCGAATCATTTCCTCGAGAGGTTCGTCGTCTAATTTACCTATTGCAGGAGTGTTTACGGACATAGACTTACGTCTGCGCAAACAGTGGCGTATTTCCCAGCGCCTAGCTGACCAATTTTGGGCCAGATGGGTAAATGAGGTGCTCCCCGATCTAGTGCCGCGCCGTGCCAAAAATGTACAGAAGAGGGTGCGCAATTAAAGATCGGTGATATGGTAGTGATAGTTGACCCTAACTCTCCCCGTAATTGCTAGCCTAAAGGAATCGTACAATCTGTGTATCCCGGTGCTGACGGACGTGTAAGGGTTGTCGACGTTAGGACTAAAAATGGCATACTTAAACGTCCTGCAGCCAGGTTAGGGATATTTTAGAATCTGTTTGTTTATTTTAATTTAGCCTTTAAGGGGGATTGGCCCGCGAAATTCAATTTTTTTTAAGTTTTTTGCAATTTGCAGGTCAGTATCAGGTTGTATGTTGATCTAAATATTATTAGCGCTCGTAACAAACATTTATTTACAGAATTATAAACATTAGAATCAGCAAGACAACTCTCTAAGTTCATTTAAGTACATGGAATGAAAATTTCATGAAATCGTCATTCAATGCACTTACATGAACTTAGAGAGTTGTATTGCTGATTCTAATGTTTATAATTCTGTAAATCCAATATTAAAAAGTACAAAATAAAATATTAGGCAAAAATCTTTTTAAAAACAATCTTTTAATGTACAAAAAAATTGCTAAATAAAACTTAGATCTTTTATATTTTCTTATAAAAGCTTGAGTCGTATATTAAAGTTTTATTTAGTAGTTTTTAGTTCATAAAAGCTTGTTTTTAAAAAGATTTTGACTAAATATAAGTCAAAATCTTAAAATCTTTTTTATAGTATTTAAGGCGATAGGAACAATACTACTAACAATATACTGAACATCATCTTTACGATTTATGTGAAGATGATGTTGTATGGTTGTCTACCCAGATTTTACGAATTTTATTTCTAGATGAAACATTCATTCATTTATTCATTTATTTATTGTTTGTCACTGGTGAAAAGACAGTTCTTACAGTTAGCATTATGTATCACTGTAACATGGGTATGTTACAGTGATAGGGTATACAATATTGTTATGTCATTATTAATGGCTATGTTAAAAAAATAAAAAATAATTAATAATAATACAGTCACACTCTTATCCATTGCATTGGTTGTTTTAGTCAATTTTACATGAATTAATACAATAATTATTATTACTACGGTATTACCATTATGACATATTATTTTTCTTTATTTCATTTTCTATACACATAAATTATATTTTTAAATATTAGAATAAAAATATATAAAAAACATTTAAAAATATAAAAAAATAGTAGCCCACCGGTATCGGGAACAGGGTCCAAGCTACCGGCTTACCATTGTGACATGTTTACTTATCTCGGGACCATGGGGTCCCGGTCTTTTGGAACGCGTACGAGGGGCCGAAGCCAACTCGCAGAGGCCCGTTAGACATTTTTAATGGAATGAGGCACCAACCGACGATTATCCCTGTTCACACTATACAAGTGCACCCAAGGACAACCCCCGGTTGGAGTAGGACTATTTCAGGATAGGGAAACAAAGAAATCAGAAATCATTTATTTTGCAATGAATGTGGGTACAAAATAAGATGTAAACATTGTAAAAGCGGTTCCATCACACTCTACCTTACGGCATGCAAAAGTAATAAAAATAAAACAAATATAGCTAAATCCACTCAATTACAAAAAAAACAAAAGTACAGTTAAGCGGATCTACAGCCTTCTTACTTATACTAAACATTAAAAATAACTATCTTAATTCTTTATTTTACAAATGATTGATTATTTTGCATAGATTAACAAACATTAACGAAAATAAAATAAGATACCTTTAATTAATATAATGTGAAACAACAATAATAAATTAATATATCATTATAAACTCTTATCATCCAGAAAATCTTGTATAGAATAGTAACATTTATCTATAAGTAAGGATGTAAGCTTCTGTTTAAATATACGGAATGATTCTTCTTCTTCTTCTTTGTAGGCATTAGGTATTTTATTATAAATGACGGGCCCCATAGATAGTAAGCTTTTTCGTTTTGTGCCTACCTGTAAACATTACATTTTTATATTGCGATCTAACAGATCCCAGACGTATTCTTATGTCGTCCATTAGGGTAAAGAGGTGTATGTTTGATCTAACAAATATTGCAACTTCTAGTATATACAAAGACGGGAAGGTGAGTAATTTTAGAGACTTGAAAACAGGTGCACAACTGTCGGTATTTTTAAGACTAGTCATTGATCTCATGCAACGTTTTTGGGCTTTGAATATCCTCTCCCTCTCAGTACAGTTACCCCAGAATATGACTCCGAATCTCAAAACTGACGCAACTAGACCATGATAAGCTTCCAGCACGGTGCGAATGCTTACTTTTTTTGCCAGGTTATAAAGTATGTACGCTGACTTGCTTAACTTCTTACATACATCTAAAGATATTAGATTATGGGTTTGCTTGGCTAAAGTGGACGTGTAACCTGGAACGATTGAAAGACTATGGCCCCTGCCTGACCAATGTTTTTAAATATAAAATACATAGATGAAATATATATTATTACGGTCATAAAATTTTTGAATCAACATGTTTGTCGAATCCATCTTCGTCAGATGAGCTGTCAAGTAGGTCTAGCAATATTAGGGGAGACCGGGTCAAAATCGTATAGCTAAGGGTTTAGGGTTGTAGGTCTTTGATCTCAAAACACTAATTTCTCTAATCAACAATTATAATTAGTCAGTCTCATAAGGAACATAATCACTTGCACATATTTGGAATAATTGAAATATTTAACAATAAAAACCAAAAAAATTTAAACTTCTTCTAATTACGATTTTGCCCCGACACATGGGCAAAACCGTATAGTAGAACGTCAACTAGACTTTGTTCTTGGGAATTAGAAAAAAACGGTTTAAATCGTCCCAAGCCTTTGCGTGTGGATAAGTCCAGATCATTGTTCTGTCCAAATCGGTTTACTCGATCTTGTAATGTTGATTTTGGTACCTCGAAAGTTTTGGCAGCTTTCAAGTAATCCATGGTGTCATCAAACACGGCTTGAACGGCTTTTTTCATGTTATCCGGATCCCATTCTTGTCTAGAATTAGTCCTTTTATAATTACGCGGCATTTTAATTGCACATAAAATTAAAAAAAAAAAAAGTAATTTTATATTCATTCATGCGGGTCAATATCGTATAGTGGCAAGTTTTGCCCCGTACGGTTTTGACCCAAGGCTCAATGTATAAATATATCACTCACTACTACACATACGCAAACCAATTTTGCCTACTCAAATATTTGTTAATTACGAGTAAATAAACACACTTTAACATAGTTGAATGGACACTTACCTATTATTTACGTAAATTTCACTATTACTGATTGAATTTTCACAAAAAATAAGATCAAGTACACCGAAAAACAATAAAATCGAATATTTTGATAACGCGCGTGCCTGCAGCGACAAATGTTTGTTGACAAATAGCTCCCATTGGTCGAAGCCACTGAGCAGCTTGTGCGCGGGAACTTTGAATTATTGACAAGAATAGACACGCTGTACTGTTTTACCCCGGTATACGGTTTTGTACAGGTCTCCCCTACGTTTTGTATGCGCTTCATTTTGTATCTGCGTCTGCGTCTTGCAAAAACTGAACAGCCTGTACATGAAACAACCGCCCGGAAGTAGGTATGACGATATTGCGATTATATCTTTAGCTGTGTGTGGTCGGTTAAGATAAGATATTTATTTACATTGAGCGCCATAATTATTTATTATCTTCGATGTGTGTAGACACCTTAAAACCCTCGTCGCCGCAGCCGTGGCTGACCAGCCTGTGGTCGGCGTCCGCGAGCAGCTCGACTGCTCGAGTGTATCGCCATTACTGGCATCATGTTTTATTAATCTGTAACTGCGTTCAATCGTTAGAAAGATGTGTTTCTATCTAGCTCCCCCCTGAGCTACAATAACGAAACCGGTGTAGACTGTTAGCTTGTTGAATATACCTGCCTTATCTAACGAAAATTTTGTACACCTCAAAAACCTCACCAAAATTAACCTCCGACACAAAGACAAAAAGTTACATTGGAAGGAGTATCTCCAATAGAAATTTTAAGTCTATGGCCAAGGATGGAAACCGAAATTAAATGCCTTTTCTATTTTTGTGCCAGTGGTACATTTAAAATTTTCGTTAGATTAGACAGGTACATTCAACAAGCTAACAGGCTAGATCGATTCCTTTGCTGTAGCTCAGGAGGGGCAGCTAGATAGAAACACAATGCTGAGTGTTGCTCGCGCTGCATACTCTTTGTTATTACCCGACTGCCCCAGAAGGAGGGTAATGTTTTTCGAGAGTATGTATGTTTGTATGTATGTATCTCTATTTCTTTGGCACGCTCTGTAGCCTTTACGGCTTGATGGATTTTAATATACGAGGTGTCGTTAGGTTCGTCTTAATTGTGGGAGTGACATAGGCTATATGTTTTTATATATTTCATCTGCAAATACAAAAAAAAACGGAGGGGAAGGTTTTTTTAAATAAATTACAACAGTATTGGTATCAAGTAAAAGCTAGTAATGAGTTAATTCCAAATATATGTTATATAATAATAAAACTAAAAAGCTTGAAATAAAACAAATTAAGTATTTAAAAAACAAAAAACCAGACTGCAAAGACCTATAAACGAAAAGAGAAAAACAAGCACTGAACGGCGGGGACAAACAAAAGTTACACCATATTTCAGGCTAGTGGTTTGTCCCCGCCTGCAATACCTTACAAAAAACAAAGTTCAATGCTTGTTTTTCTCTTTTCGGTTATAGGTCTTTGCAGTCGGGTTTTTAGTTTTTTAAATAATTCGTTTTTCATCGGTGTACTAACGTGTATTTTGATAGCAGTAACGGTGCTAGTGACGCCTTTGAGGCCCCCGCTGCCGCTGTTGGACGCTTCGCTGCACCCAAACCAACTTCAGCCATAGCTAATGTAAGTATTTATAAGTAAGGTATATAAGTACACTAGCTGCGCCCCGCGGTTTCACCCGCGTAAGTCTCGATCCCATGGTAATATCGGGAATGCCCCTGTGCCAAATTTTATTCGTGTAATACATAATCACATAACTACGATTAGTATTTTCGCACGAGAAATGAGCGGCGCTACGACGCGATGCCGCGACGTGACGTGACCTTTCAATAAATTCGCTCGATAGCGAAACAGCTGACTGACTGGGGTGAGGGAGGGGTCGCGCTCGCGACCGGTCGACGTCACGTGGCGTATTCCCCGTGCCACCCGGCCTTGTTGAGACGCAAGAAACACTTCATTTTATTTCATTTCATTTCAAACACTCTTGTGGTAAAATGTAGATTAGATGTTTTTTTTAAGTTGTAATTTTCCATTGATTTGACGTTCTATAAATGAAACCAAACCACTAATTTCAACGATAACGGTGTTTAATCTTACACCTTGTATATTATAAACCCAAAAACATTAAATAAAAATATAAGTTATAAATCTAAAAGTCGGAAAATCGAAATGAAAGTAATATTTCTTGAAAATTTTGAAATTTGCGGAATTTTCTGAACTGTTGAGTAGGGTATATCCCAAATTTTAATTATTTAAATGATAGGTGGCCACCTCTTTACCACTTTTGCCTTTGGACCACTACGTTTGAGACACCCTGTATATTTTACTAGCTGTGCCCCGCGGCGACACGAAACCGCGACCGCGCCATCCATCGCCGGCTGCTTGTAAAAGTACACGCGCTTTATAATACTTTAATTAATCAAGCGGAACGGTCGCGGCGTCGTGTCGCCGAGCACTAACGTGGCGTCGCAGTCGTTCAGTGTTCGGCCGATTGGGACAACCCTGGCTGTGTCAGGCGGTCAGGCCGCTGATGACGAGCCGCACGTTTCAGGTGCTGCGCTGGCAGTGACGCGCTAACGCGCGCTAGCGAGGTGTGACAGTGTGAGTGGCCGCACACTATGACGCCAGTCATTATATAGTCTTCACTCGACATTATTGATTGCTCATAGTTTAGGTGTAGTGTGTGTACCAGTATTTAGGAAGATATTGACTAAACAACGAGTATACCTACATACAATACCTAATGAGTAAGATGGTAAATGTAGTTTCTTTGATTATTTAGCCTTCCGTCGAGTATGTTAGCATCAGCTTTCAGTGGTAGTCCATGTGGCTGGGAGCCTGACAATGTACATTACATTATAAAGCACGTGCTATGTATATCTAGATACTAATTTAGTTTTGTAACATAAAGCCTCTCCCCCACCAGCGCGTTGTTATCGCGCGACAATAACGCAAGGGTTATTGCGATAATGCATCCCGATTCTTTGCACACAGCTGCGTTTTTATCGTCCGATATTTAAAACGTGTTTTGCACCATAGGCGCGTTTTTATCGCACGATAATAACGCAGGTGTGTGTAAGATCGCATGCGTCCTAATATAAAATGTTCTAAGAACATTTATCAGAATATTGCAGGGCGGAGAAACGCGCGTCCTACTCATATTGCGGCGTTATTATCGCAGCAGTAACTTCGTGGCCGTCCTAATACAAAATATACTGAAAACAGATATCGCAAAAACGCTAGCGTTATTATCGCGCGATAAAAACGCACCTGTGGGGGAGAGGCTTAATTGTTTTGTGTAAAACCCATTCGCTGATACAATGAATGCACACATGGCAGCCACTTACTTGTCTCTGTATTGCACTGTGTGTCTGTGATTGTAAACAACGAGCCAAGTTGAGTGAATTGAACTAAGGGGTGACTAGGTGCGCATACAGAAATCAATGTAAATCAACATATTGCCGACAACGTGGTAGACTCTCGTGAAACATCCAGCTGAAGTACTACTGAGCGTAGTCACGAGCGTCTGCTTTGTTCCGATCGGCATCAGGCACGATGTCGCACCACGCTATGAAGGATGCTAACGTTGCTTCCTTCGTGTTGCAGGTAATCCACGGAGCTGGCCACGAGGAAGCTACCCGCCGGTAAGCGTCGTCTTCTTCATGCTTCGGGCGATAGTAGATTCGATACATTTAGCATCAGGAGTACCTACCTAGAGTTTTTGAAAGCTGGCAACAGTGACTGAACGCTGCACTCCGAATACATTCGGATGCCAGGATGTAATGTGGCTTTGGGCATCTGTGGAACACGGCTCATTGGTCAGTTATTCTGAAACACGCCGAGTAATTTTGATATTGCTTCGCGTCGAAGCAGTCACTGAAATGCCCAATGTAACCGTCAGTCGTGAATGAACGCAAGCTGTCGTCAAACCGCAATGCAGGATTTAAAGAAGACGCAATATCGCCGGTCACCCATGCTCAAAGTATCGTGTCTGCTACGGGCCCTAACATAATGATGCTTTATTGAAGTAACCTCAGCAAAGGCAAATTCTAGTAAGTCCTAAAATCCAGAAAAATCAATAGTTAAATGTTATTAATGTTCGAAATCCCTGTATTCATTTGCCCAATAATAATGAACAGAATGTGAGGCCGTGCGAAGCCGGTAGTGAGGCGCCTGCGCGCGCGCACCCGACCTAAAATAACACTTGACGTCGCCGGGATGAAGCCGTGTCTTCAAATTCTGGACGTCAAGCGTATACATATATAATTTATCATCAAGCAGCAAACTCTTCGGCTAATAAATTAATCGCAGCAAGCAGTAAACTCCTCAATTAAATCAAAATCAATCAAAATCAAAAGTCATTTATTGAAACTAGGCTGAGAATCAGCGCTTTTCGAACGTCAAAACTACATAAGACAGTCCCCCAAAAACGTCCACCCTTCACCACTTCCTAGTGCTTTAGCTGGGAAAAAAAAGTGGCGCAACAAACTCCCCAGCAGCACAGCTGTCTGTTCAGTTAGAAAAAAATTATTCTACTTATACAAAAGTATGCAAAATCATTTACATTATGCAACACAAAACATACATCTAATTATTAGCCATATGTTAGCTAGCACACGCTAATATACCAACCAGAAAAAACGAGAACTATACCTATATACTCAAGCAGAAATAAAAAGTAAATGTAAACATAAATTAACTAACCAGGCACAAAGGGCGTGCCCGCCTACATATAACTTGATGCACCTTTTCACCTATACTCCATTTGAAATAAGATTAGACGTTTAAATAAACCTTTTTTACAGTCCGTTCAACCGATTTTGACTTCTATTGCGTTGGTCGCATGACAAATGGCAGCTGCAGTACACAGTTGGTATTGTGTTATCTTTTTTGCTTTTAATGCCATCCTTATGCCTACGGTATAGAAGTCAAAATCGGTTGAACGGACTGTATAAAGGTTTGTTTCAATGTCTGATCTTATTTCAAATGGGGTATAGGTATATGTACCTAGGTGAAAACTTACATTTGAAATAAGTTTAGACATTTGAATAAACCTTTTCCCAGAAATTCCTCTGGGAGCCTGAAGTTCTTGTGCAAAATTTTATGCTTCCAAACCTTGTGGCTTAGGCTGTGCCATGTCTGAATTAGTGAAGAAATTAAGATTTTTTTAAGTAGATGCCATATGACGGTCCTTCTTCTTGTTGATAAGCACACACATAACGTAAATTCGAACGATTTTAAAATTGTAAACAGTCTTTTCGCACATAACTTAGTTTTTTTAAGACTTCAATGATATCTATGGGTGATAGTTATTGTGCTTGTCCCAAAATTTTAGCCAAAATCGCTTAAGATAGTTGTTATTTCGATTAAAAATCGTTCGAATTTACGTTTACGTTTCGCGTTCGTACTAGGGCCTCAGGTTCGAGACGTCGGTTTTGTTCTACCTCATCAACTGAATTTGCCTTTGATTGGGTTTTTACAGTAGGTACAGTCAACCGCACGTTCGTGGCTACAATTTGTGATTTAGCGCCATTAGTAGGAGTTAGAGCGGTTGCATAGACAACTGTTACCACAGACGTGCGTTTGCGCGTACCACACGCAGGCTTGTTATCTATAAAGCCCAAAACACACACAGAGCGGGTGCGGGGCGGGAGCGGGGTGCGTCGTTTTCATCGCGTGAGTCGCGCGGTTCATCGTGTTCACACAGACCGCGGGCGCGGGGCGGCAGCGGGTCGGGCGCGGGACGGTGGACAGATGGCAGCGGTTGCAGTGTGAAAATGTTGGGTGATTCTGACACGGACGAAGAATTATTATTTTTTACTTATTTTAAGGAGAAGAACGCGAAAATGGAAAAATTTGTAGGTTCTTGACATTAATAAAAAAAAACATCAATACGAATGTATCGCCGCTACACCCACGCCCGCGTTCTGTGTGTTGACATCCATATAATTCCTTGAATTACAATTTATGACACCCGCCATACTCCCGCGCCCGACCCGCTCCCGCCCCGCGCTGTTGTGTCGGCGGGCGGCGGGCGCGGCTCCCCCGCGTGTCCCGCTCCGCGCCCGACCCGCGCCCGCGTTCGGTGTGTTGACATCCATATAATTCCTTGTATTACAAATTATTATACCCGCCGTACTCCCGCGCCCGCCCCGCACCCGCTCTGTGTGTGTTTTGGGCTTAACGTACAGTTGTTTTATTTGCATAAATAAGTTTGATTTATGTTTATTTATTTATGTGTTATGTTTATTTTGCGTTTACGTTGCTTGCAGCTACGCGCGCTCGCGTCGCGCGATGAACTCGCACTGACGACGTCCGTCGCTGGCGACCACGACCGCTATACTAGCCCAATCGTATGCGTCGACCGCGCGACACTACGGCACACCATCGACACGCCACTCGTCACACGCACTACACACGCACCACACACGACACACCACGTACAACTCTCACAACTAGCACTCACAGGCTATACAGACCGCCTAGCACATCGAACGGGGATCAAAGTGTGCAACTAGATGTAACCCTCATTAGTGGTGACGGGTGCGTGGCCACGCCCGGGCGCTGTGCGGCCCGTGCGACCACTGCGGACCGCACTCAAACAACTTAGTTTTGTTCATCGCCCATACATTAGACAACAATTAGAACTGTCAAACATTTTCTTAACAAAATGTTTGTTTGCACTTGGTTGTCTCCACTGTTAAAATTTATACTATCGGGTTTTCACATAAGTATAGTCGTAGTAAGACTTATTTTGATTTTTGAAGTGAGAACTTCTTTAAGCGCGTGGAGGTCTTTTGGTAGGAGTGAGAGTTATGGAATCGCGTCACCGCGCGCCGTTGTGCTGAAACCTAAAATACAGATGGCGCTAATAAATACCAGTTTTAAGTTTTCACTTCTGTCGGCAGCCCCAAGACTGGTTAAGTTTTATGTCTGCTCTAGCGCCCCCAAAAACTATGAAAGCTTAGCATTTTTTCATGGCTGCCGTCTTGGACAAAAAAACACATTTAAATCTTTGTTTTTTAAAACGAAATCAGAGTAACCCCTGAAAATATTTAAAATCCCGCATCGTTTATCTATAACCAACCTCTATCGTTAAAACATTATCTGTCACTAACATTCGAAATCGCAAATGAAAGCCTAGTTTGCACGTCATTTGTGGCGCTCGCGTTGTCCGTGTGCTGTTGTAAACTAATATTATATTTTTTATTTATTCCAACAACACGTTGAGAAAGAATTTTATTGATAATAAATCTAGATATATTACAGTTTATGTACCTACTTAGTTAAAAATGTCATCATTTTATATGAATTGATCTCGACCACTGTGTTGTTTTCGCAGTAAATTATTGATTAACAGTAAAGTAAAAATATAAGTAGGTATTGGGCAACTAGGGCCTGCGACTTATAATAAAAGTTCGCTGTGTTGTGAATAGAGTCGCAAATGGTTTAGGCCCTAGTTATAACAGGTGCCTGAGCCGCGCGTCTATGTAACGAATTACATCAAGCGCTGCCGCCCTAGGGAGCGGCCTCCGACCCTCCCGGGCCCTCTCAGCGCACCCTCGACGCGTGGACGCTATTTCTTTTTTTTACTATTTTTACCAGACTACGGCGAATCTAAAGGAGGGTTATGATTATGACTGGTGTGTAGGTATATAATGTACGTATGTTCATAATTATGTGTTCCCCAAGTCATGAAATAAAACTAACAAAAAATAATGATGCCGTGTTGGGTATCAAATGATAGGGTTTATTTTGCACATTTCAAAAATAAGTATAAGTATTTCAAAAATATATGTAGTCAGTATTAAAAGCCCAATTTTTTTACATAAAAATAAAAGTTATCAAACTAAAACCAACTACGACAAAAAAGTCAACTAAAAAGATATAAACAAGACAAATCACAGACAGACTAATTAAAAATCCAGTAGTCCAAAAATCGAATCCATCAATGTGACATCGGATTTTAAATTGTCTGTCTGTGATGTCCTTTTTTATATCTCTTTAGTTGACTTTTTTGTCGTAGTTGGGTTTTAGTTTTGTAGTTTCTCTGCGCCAGTAATAAACTAAAAAAAGTTATACTGAAAATTTGGAGGGTTCAAAAGTTACAACGAAATCCTGTTGCGTTTGACGAGCGCCTAACGCACCGAGACCGCGAGCCCGGCGCGCGTCCAAAACGCAGCGTAATGATCGCGCGACTCGGGCGCTTTTTATAACTAGTCCCTTATTGTGTAATAAGTAGTGTTGAGGTAACAATAATTTACTCAGTGAATACGTCACACGGTCACACGCGCGCCACCGCCACTTGATGTCCACGTAGCGGCCGCGTGCTCACAATTCCTTTCCATTCCTCTAGAGACAGATATTTCTGTTCCTGTTTGAACTACACTAACATCATCGATTTAATGATACGATGGATCTCACCCCACCATCCCTTTCTGTGGATCACACGAACACTGCA
Organism: Lithophane semibrunnea; assembly: GCA_947363905.1. Lineage (NCBI taxonomy): Eukaryota > Metazoa > Arthropoda > Insecta > Lepidoptera > Noctuidae > Lithophane > Lithophane semibrunnea. Next base: position 432,598 of record OX376186.1, on the reverse strand, counting down.
CTTAGAACTCGCAAGACTAAAAACAACTAGCGCTTGTTTACAACACATAAACCTGATGCATTTCAGTGAAATAACGATTAAACGGTGAGCTAGGTGCGGCTTGTCTATCTCGTAGCAACCGTCGCGTCGCCGCGTCGATGGAGTGCCCCGAGCCGACTAGCTGCACGCGCCTGCGCTTGTTGCAGCTTCATATCGTAACTGTACATTGTTATAGGATGCCAAACACACAAACTGACTTTTAAGTAATTCACTGTGATAATATTATCTATTGTTGTAGCGTTCTTTTGATATTTTAATTTATTATTTATGTTTAAAATGTTTAGTAGCAGTCGCTGTTAGTTGCATGATATCAGATTGTTCAGATATTGTTGACTTCGATCTGTGTGTGGTAACACCAGACGTTCTGTGTCATTTTTTATTTCTGTATGCAACTTTGGTGTGAAGTCCTAAGTAAATAAATCTATACTAAACTTGAATCTATATAATCTTTACATGAATTAGCTTCCCGTGCATTGTTGGCAAGATTGTTGAGTTTCGTAACATTCAGCTAAAAAGTAAGCTAAAGTAGGTACAATAGACGTAGATATTTTTAGTAACCTATTCCGCTTGACTATTCTTCAAGAGTCATAAAAACCCTGTAAGAAATCAACGTGTTTCAACTCTCAACGAAGCATCCTCAGGATGACGATTGACCAAACCAAAACGCGACGTGTTACCACACCGAGCGCTGGACGCAAAGTCCAGCGCTCGGTCACATACGACACGACACGCTGGACCAGAGCCGGACGCGAGAGGTCACCGCTGCCAATCGCCTCCAAGAGGACACGGCGGGGCTCCGCCCAAGCAGGGCAGACCTCCACCGTATGCTCCACCTTGTCCTCCGGGCGATCCACACGGTGGTGACACCCGGGCGTTTCCACCCGCCTTATTCGAAACAGGAACCTCCCGAAGCAACCGTGTCCGGTGAGGAAAGTGTCCCCCCCTGCCAGCTAAATGGTTGGTTTTGGATATGTGAAAAAATTCAGGGCAGTAGTATTTACAACGAAATTAAAACGTATCACAGCTAAATAGGCTCCATAAGTTACCAAGTAATAATCGACCAACTTAGATTTGCAGTTGCAAAAACAAGTTTTTAAAACAACAATTTGTGCGTGGTTCGACACGCACTTGGCCGGTTTTTTTAATTTAACAGTTGAGCCAACATTACCCCCAAAGTACCTATTCTAATGTAACGCGCTCTAACTGGAGATCTATACGAGGAACTCGTTACCCCAGGCGAGGTGATTGCTGCTCCGCCAGTATTTAAACAGTTGGGAGGTGTAGCTCGTGGGACACACGGTTGGAACGAAGATTCTTTCATTTTTGTTACGTAACCAAAGTGTCGTGACGGTCAAAATGTTACACTTTTCCTCATTCGCCAAGTGTGCAGAGTATTAGTATGAATAAATATGAAATCGCGAAAAAAAAACAGCTGTTCCGTACATTTTGACGAGTTATGCGAACATAAATGTACGGAAAACCTGTTTGTTTTTTCGCGATTTCATATTTGTTCCCATAGTAAAAGTTGTTCATAATGATGAGTACAATGACTCCTTAAGATGTTGTCGGTGTTTTACCAATAACTCTGTATATAGCGTGTAACAAAAACCCTGTCCGATCCGTCCCGGCCGGCGTTATGTGGTTTTCTATGGAGTTGGAAAAATAAATCAATGGGGTATTTTATCGGTTAATTACATGGGGCGCGGGCAACCGTCGTTTAGTAAGTGTCTACAAGTCAAAACTTATGACCTCTGTAGAAAATTTGCTAATTTATAATGAAATAAGCTGCCCGCCCCGGCTTCGCACGGGTAGCACGAAGTACTTATCTACGGCGCACCTAACCTACCCTACCTATCTACCTACCTACATACTGTACCCACCTAGTGCCTACATACCTACCTACCCACCTACTTACCCTTCCTACTTACCCTACCTACCTACCTACCTGTCTACCTACCTACCTACCCTACCTATCTACCTACCTGGCATACGCTGGCAGAGTGTGCCGCTTGGGAGGAGCCGCGCCGAGCCCTCATCTCAGAGGTAGGCAGTGACTTGTCGCTGTCGGCCGTAGTGAATGCCATGGTTGGCAGCGAGGAGTCCTGGGACGCGGTGGTTTCCTACTGCGAGACAGTTGTCTCGCAGAAGGAGGCTGTGGAAAGGGAGAGGGGGATCTCGTCCACTCACCCGGCCCGCAGCAGGCACACCGGGCGTCGGCGGAGGGCAGATAACGCCCTCTTCCAGCCCCCCTAAATGGGTCCAGGGGTGACAGACTCGGGGACGTCCGTCGCCCCCCACACATCTGGACCCGAGGTGGCGGCGCGTAGTGTTCCACGCGCGCCCCTCTTAGACGTCACGGAGGGAGTCAAACACCTCACTCCCCCCCCTGACCCGAGGAGGCCCGCAGTGGCCGGCACCAGTCGGGGGTTCCGGAAGATTTTTACGTTCCCGCGAACGTTTTTTTTTTTTTTTTCCGATGTGGAAAATCCTTATGGATGTCCTCCGCCCCGGGGCGGGCGGAGTGGTCTGTCAGACTCTTACTGATTAAAAACCACCCCGGTGTTCCGACTCACACCTACGCCGGGGGTCACGGGAACGTAAAAATCTTCCGCAACCCCCGACTGGTGCCGGCCCGCTGCTGCGGGCCTCCTTGGATCAGGGGGGGGAGTGAAACCTATCCAAACCTAACATTATCAGAACTGAATAACCCCGGGACAGATTTTGATGAGCTTTGGCCTGAGTAAAGGGAGAAGTAATGTCTTCAAAACTACAGTGGTTTGAACCGTGGCGGAGCTGGGTGGCTTTTGCCCACCATCCTTTTGAATATTTGACAATTTTCCATACAAAAACAGTCAGACGGCATTTTTATTCCACGGATAAAAGTTAACTGACTTTGGTAAAAATCAGCCTTAGGGCTGATTTTACCAAATTCAGAGACTTATACTCGGTATAAAAGTTTGGTGAAATTCGCCCTTAGTGGTATAAAATATAAATTATTATTCACGTAACTTTTTATGACCCTATCGTAAATCAATAGATAAGCCGTTCTAGAGAATAACATTTATCGATACAAATACTAATTCACGAACTATAAATAACAGTAATTTAATTTATTTCGCTTGTAAAGTGGAAAGTATCATTTTGGTTTGTTCGTCGCGTCTGACGCATAGCGGTTTGCATGTGTGCGTAGCGTACTTCACTAGATGCACACGAGCGCAACCGCTGCCGCGCTCCGTCTAATTTACCTAAATCTGTGCACTTCGATTTTGTAATAGTACCTAATCAAACCAAACAACATCAAATTATTCAAACACAAACTGCGAAAACCCTTCTAATCAGTCGCAATCATATATTGGTTCTGAAGAACAAAAGGACTGTGACTGCGCCTTCTCTGCTCTATTACTGTGCGGTTTTCAGATTCAGCTACTTCGCGGGACATTATTTGATCTGCGTGACGTCGGTGTAGTTGCCCATCCTCCGATCTTACGGTCTTACCAATACATCTATGGTTATCAGATCATTAATGATCTACCTACGCATCCCGATATGACTTATTATGTAGTACTCCAAGGATGATGCGGCTGCATCCGCAATTGCGGAGCTTGCGCATTTATTTAGACCTCCGCATCCGCATTAATCAATGCAGAGCTCATGCGGATGCAGATGTGGGTCGAAGAGGGTGAATCCAAGCAAAATACAAAAGTACTAAGTACCTATTTCAGACCAAATAAATACCAGCCGGCCTAACATGACACACGCGACAACTACTCACGCGAGAGTGAGTAATTTTTGTCTATTTCGTCACTTTTCTCGTTTTCTGACAGTGCTGCCATACAAAATACTCGACTCGTTCTGTCAAACTTGATGTTTTCTCTACAAACCCTAACATGACACCCAAGATATCTCGACTTTTGACAATTACACGAGATAATCTCCGATTCTTCTGTCATTTACTCGTCGTCGATTTTTACGACGAGATGAGTAGGTAGACAAAATTATTAAACCAAAAAAAAAAAAAAAAACTCCATAATAACATGGCAGTTTCTTAAATTGTTCTTATTTTAGTCATAATTTTATTTAGCTATATAATATGTAATATATAATAATGAAAAAACTTAGTTTTAAACTACTATCTATATTGGAACGAAAGTTCCTTCCAGCAGCCACGAGAGAAACTGTGGCGGGGAGCACTATTAAGTAGATGAGCATCACTTTCAGTAATAACCAGTCACTTTGGCAATAATGGTGATTAGTCAAGTCTAGGGATTATGGCTGTATGGCAGTATCATACCTTCGCTACATAATAGGATGGTGATTAACTAGTATTTTGTGGTTATAATAGCGAAATCAACTCCAGCTGCATATTTAACTGAACATCAGTCCTTTTGGCAAGTGTGGTGATTAACAAAATTTGCAATAACACGGGTTTTATGGTGATTGTTACAATATCAACCTTCGCTTTATCAAATGGCGATCATCGGCCCCTTTGTCATTTGTGGTGATTATTTAGTGAGTATACAGGGTGAAATTTAATTCATTGGCATTATTATCCACGTATTCTAACCGTATCGTAATCTATTCTTTTTAATGATATTTAAACTTATATTGTGCCACTAATTTTCATTTCCGTCATTTTGTATTGTAATTTCGGCATGCCAAAGAAAAATATTTAGTTTTAATCAAAAAAGTAAAATTAATATAGTACATACTAATTCCATGCGTAAAATCGAATGAATGAAACCGAACCTTGAGCTGATGTTGCTATCATAAAAATGATTTGTTTTTAATAATTTGCTACATCGGTATCTCGTCACGAGATAGAGAAGTGTCAATTTGCCTTTTTCGATTATACTCGTGCATAACGGTCATGTTAGGGATTAGAATGACGTCATAATCGACAAAACGAGAAAAATAGCGTTGTCGCGCTTGTCATGTTAGCCCTGCAGGACAGAGCGCTGCGAACAATACAGTGAAGCATGCCAAAACTATACCTCCGCTCTGTGCATACACGCCCACACGCACACATTACAATCAAACTAAATGTTGGGCTTCCAGTCTAACCGGATGCAGCTGAATAAGTACCAGTATTTTACGTGGAGCGACTGCCTATCTGACCTCCACAACCCAGTTACTTGGTAATACGATACCCCTTGGTAAGACTGGTTGTCAGACTTTCGGGCTTTTGACGACCCGTAACGACTGTCAAAGATCCACGAATGACAGCCGGGAGTCTCAGTGTTTAAACATGGCCACCCATCCCCGGAGCAACCCCGGCAAGCATCGCTTAAGCTGATAGATCGACCCGCGCGGCTGTTATTACTTAGCCACGGCGAGCTCTTCAACAGTTTTCATGGATGTTTTTATAAAATATGCTCTTATTCTATAAAATATGCTCTTATTCTATAAAAACATCCCTGAAAACTGTTGAGGAGCTCGTGGCTAAGTAATAACAGCCGCGCGGGTCGCTATCAGCTTAAGCGACGCTTGCCGGGGTTGCTCCGTGGATGGGTGGCCATGTTTTCATCAAAAGTTTTTTGAATTTTTCGACCTTGTTATGAAACCAGTTTTTTTCAAGGTTCTCATTAAGCTATATTTATGAAATTTTCTCAGTCTAACTATCAATAATTTACTTTTTAAAGCTATGTGCACGTAAAAGGTAGTATTTTTTTAAAAATCGGGGCTTAATAAGTTTCTCTAAAGTTTAATAAAAAGTTAGAAAAGACGAGTTAAAATAAAATTTGAAGCATTGCAGAGCCACACTGTACTTAATTAAGAACATAATCTTGTGCCTGCATTATCAAGGCATCTTCCAGACACATTTGAACTCGCTACGTCAAAATTTTGTAGGGTCGAAAAATCGAAATGAAAGTGTAAAACTTCTTGATGATTAAGGGCGAATTTCACCAAACTTTTATACAAAGTGTAAGTCTTATCCTGCGAATAAATTTTGAATTTTTGACAGTTTTTCCATACAAAAACTGTCAGACGCCATTTTTATTCCACGGATATATCTGACTTTGGTAAAATCAGCCCTTAGTATATTGGAGAAAGGAGAATGCCACACGTTCGTACCAACTTGGGAGCGAGAGTGTCACAACCAAATGTAGTTCATAAAATAACTTAAATCAGATTTACGTTTTTGTTATGAAAACGATTCCCGGCTTTCGAACACCAAAAATAAAAGTATTTTTTACTTTTGTGGTACGTATTTTATTGAAGTTAAATAATTAGGTACTGATTTGCTATTTAATAATTTAATATTAGGATAAAATATATTTTTATGTGTGTCAAAAAAAATCTTAAGGTCACGCGGTTGCGTCGTCATAATTTAAATTATTACTTTGGAATAAGTACAAACTGCAACACACTTAACTGCCCCATAATTTATCTGACATATCGCAGAAAAGAAACTAACATTTGACGTTGACATTATTATGAACCCTAGCCAGTGGGTGAGTAACTTATCTTAATTTCGTCGGATAATTAACAAATCGGGCTTCCACTCGGCAATCCACTTTTTAAATCCGGGGACAGCAAAGACACTAATAATTATAGACCCGTATCAGTTTTGCCGGTTTTCAGCAAGGTGTTTGAAAAAGTAATGTTAAATCAAATGCTCAATCATTTTAATCGTAATAACATCCTACACGATCAACAGTATGGTTTCACCAAAGGACGTTGCACAACTGACGCCGGTGTCACCTTGTTGAAACACATCTTTAAGGCATGGGAAGAGGCACAAGATGCAATAGGCATCTTTTGCGACCTATCTAAGGCTTTTGATTGCGTGAATCACGAAACGCTGCTCTTGAAACTTGAGCATTACGGACTGGGTAAACTTGCGCTTAGCTTAGTAAAATCATATTTGAATGATAGAATGCAGGAAGTTCAAATAAACGGTGTGAACTCATTGGGTTTAAAAGTTAGAATGGGTGTACCACAGGGCTCGATATTGGGTCCATTCCTCTTCTTAGTATATATAAATGATTTACCTCAACTACTGAAAAATCGACCACAAATGGTGTTATTTGCTGATGACACATCACTGATTTTTAAAGTAAATAGACATGCACGGGACCTTGACGACGTAAATAACGCTATGTTCAAGGTCCATAATTGGTTTACTATAAATAATTTGGTATTAAATGAGAAGAAAACTAAATGCATAAGATTCACATTACCGAATGTAAGAAGTAGTGAATGTCATGTTGTACTGAACGAGGAGATACTAGAATTCGTCGAAAAGACAGTTTTCCTGGGGATCACGCTTGATTCAAAACTACAGTGGGGTCCTCACATAACATCACTTGCAGGGCGACTAAGTTCAGCCGCTTACGCTGTTTGGAAAATCCGCCAACTAACAGACGTGGATACCGCGAGACTGGTCTATTTTAGTTACTTTCATAGCATCATGTCTTACGGTATTTTGCTGTGGGGACGGGCTGCAGATATTGATTCTATCTTTATTTTGCAAAAGAGGGCTGTCCGAGCCATATACAACCTCCACAAACGCGAATCTCTAAGGGAACTGTTTAAAAAAATTAACATCATGACGGTTCCTTGTCAGTACATATATGAAAACATTATGTATGTTCGGAAAAATCTACATCTTTTTAGTAAGATAAGTGACAGGCATAACTTTAACACTAGAAATAGGAACAAATTAGATCAACCACGTTTCAGATTGTCTAAAGTACATACTTCTTTTATGGGGTACTGTGTAAAATGTTATAATAAAATACCACTCATTATTCTTCAACTAAATGAGAAGAAATTTAAAACATGCATTAAACGCACACTATGTAGACAGGCATATTATAAGTTGGATGATTATATCGTAGATAAAAATGCTTGGCTTAATGCTGGTCCTGCTCCACAGGCACTAGGGCTCACTAGTTAAAAATTTTAACATTTGGAAGAGTTGCTTCCCCCTTTTTTTTTCTGACTTTACAAACTTAAGTTTATTTTTTTCTTTAAATTCTATTATTTTAATCTTTCATGTACATTGCAAATTATAGTTTTGTATAAATTAGAAGCATTTTTTCAATTTTGTAAATGTGAGTACCATGAAGCCGTTTAATATGGTATCATGTTTTATATTGACTTGAAAGAGCATGGCTGATGAGAGTATGTCATACTCACTTAAATGTCTCGCTGATGGTGGCGCGTGTGTTGGATCATTCGGTTCCCTACAAAATGGTTGAGCTGGATGGTGCTGATCCACGTGTCATGTTCGTGAACGGGCGCTGTCAGTTGAGACTGGTCATCTCTCATCTGCCAGGGCTTATTTTTGATCTTATATCTTGAATTGTTTTTGATTATTTTTTATTTGACATTGTTCTCACATATAGAAGCACCAAGAATACTGTACCCAGGATTTTGTAATATCTATATCCAATTTTAAAAGAGTGTCCTTGGAGTTTCTTGCCCGTTCTTCTCCATAGAGATCTACGATTTGGAATGGGCAACTAGCTTCAACTTTTTGACTAACTGACCGATTCTTTAACAATTCAAAAGTGCCTGTAAATGGTTTAATTGAAATAAATGCTTTGAGTTTGAGTTTGGGCAAAATCGGCAAGAATCGTTTCTTTTCGTTTTACCGTAATGCGATGACATTAGAAATCATATTTCTTACTATTTTATTCTATATCTAAGCTGGAGAGTTTGTTTGTTTGATTTTTTGTTTGCACGCGCTAATCTCTGAAGCAACCAGTCGGATTTGAAAAAATCTTTTTGCATTAGCTATCTACTATTCTTTTTGCTTTGCATATGGGCTATTTACCGCCACGCTACGACCCTTAGGAGCCGAGCAAAAAGAAACAAGTCCTAACGCGGTCCTAGCGGAAACGAAGTAATAGCGCGGATGATGCGATGGGACGGGGTGGGACGAACGGGGGACCAAGTTATTTAACGCAGACGAAGTCGCAAGCAGAAGCTAGTTATCTAGTGATATTAATAATTTGTTACTGTTCAACATTTTCGGAATTCAACATTACGGGTCCAAAGAATTTTATCGACTATCCATATCATCATCTGCCTAGCCGTTTCTCAACTATGTTGGGGTCGGCTTCCAGTCTAACCGGATGCAGCTGCTGAATACCAGTATTTTACATGGAGCGACTGCCTATCTGACCTCCACAACCCAGTAACTGGGTAATACGTTAACGTGCTTTCCGAGGCACGGAAGAGTATCGGTGTAAGGATGGTCACTCATCCACGGACCAACCCCGGCAAGCGTAGCTTAACCTGATGGATCGACCCGTGCGGCTGACATTACTTAGCCACGAGCTCCTCCACTATATCGACTATCCATATACCTACACATTTAAATAAAACAATTAAGTATTTGTAATTATTATTTTATTTACATTTTTCATTCTTCGCACTTATTTTAACTTGCTGCAATCAGCACTGTATAAACTGCAACTCATAAATATAATAATAGGTCTTAACCTATGAAATTGCCGTTCTGCAGTACTGGCCATTTCAAATCAAAATAATTTTTGTTTGGCTAAGAATTCTATTTCAAATTAATTTTATTTTAAAAACATGGAATTCTTTTTTTCAAAAGAAGTCATTTGTTTAATGATTAGTGTTACATTTTCATCGCATTTCAATCTTTTTCGTCATCATGGATACGTTAAAAAGTCGAGTAATTATGGAATATGAGTACCGTCGTGGCAGCAACGCGGCACAAGCGGCACGCAACATCAACGACGTTTACGGAGCTAACACTACAATTGGTTTGCCCGCTTCCGTTCTGGAAATTTCGACCTGAAAAATGAACCTCGCGGTCGTCCGAAAACTTTGGTCGACAATGACGAATTAAAGGCGATTGTGGAAGCTACACAATCTACGGCTGAATTAGCAGCAGCTTTCGACGTTAGCGTCAAAACAATATTGATCCATTTGCGTCAAATTGGCAAGGTAAAAAAGCTTGACAAATGGGTGCCCCACGAACTCAATGATCGCCAGCGCGAAGTACGCGTCGAGGCGTGTCTTGCACTGTTTAACAGACACACAAATGAAGGAATTTTGAACCGCATTGTTACCTGCGATGAAAAATGGATTCTGTTTGATAAGCGCAAGCGCTCAGCAAGTTGGTTGGATCCTGGTTCAGTACCTAAACAATGCTCTAAACGAAAACTTACCCCTAGAAAAGTGATGGTCACTGTTTGGTGGTCTAGCGCCGGTGTGATTCATCACAGCTTCTTACCAAACGGGGTGAGCATTACTGCAGATGTGTACTGTGAAGAACTGAACACAATGATGGAGAAGCTGGCACATCTCCAACCAGCATTGGTCAATCGCTCGTCTCCGCTGCTCCTGCACGACAACGCGCGACCTCATACTGCACAGCAGACGGTCTCCAAGTTGCAAGAACTGGGGTTGGAAGCTCTCTGTCCGTACAAAATGCCTTTGAAGAATTTGTTGCCTCCGGTCCAGCTGATTTCTTTAAGAAGGGCATCAATAAACTGCCACTGCGTTGGCAAAGATGCATTGATTGCATGGGTGATTACTTCGATTAATACAAATCAAAAATACATGAAAATTTTTTCATACAAAACGGCAATTTCATAGGTAAAGACCTAATACTTTAGTTTCGTAAAACATTGGTATCAAAACTGAAAATCGTCATTATTGAGCGGAGCAAAGCGAACTAGCGACGCGGCGTCTTCAGCTTCTGTTGTGACATGTCCTCAAGCACCACGAGGACGATCGCAAGGTCCTCGCAAGATCGTTCATCGCCGCCTTCCTCGTGACGTCCGCATCGCGTCGTAACCACATGTTTATCGGCCGTTCCTAAAAACAAAATTAGTGCTGTTAAGAAAACCTTAACCAAACTTATTCTTACGTATACAAACACCGAAAAACCGAAAAACACTAATAATGAAATTGGGTGTAAAACTTACGTGCACATATCAATGGTTGTCGCGATAATCCGGCAACTCTCATCCCCATTTCTTTTAAAATTACGATGCGGATTCTTTCCGTAGCGGTGAGCCGCGCAAGCATTTTATTAAGGCCAGCATATTCGAGCGCAGTAGGCATTTAGCGCTACCTCAATCCCTGCGAGCTAGTCGCGCGAACACGTAGTTCAAATGAACTCGCTGACCCCGCTGTGCAAAAATTTTGCGTCACAGTATAAAATTGTAACAGTAAGTACAATTAACTTTGTTTTACGGAATTCATGTTAATGTTTCGGGTGTTTAGTTTTTGGGGAAATATAAGCAACACAATTTATTTTATTACCTACCATTGTTTTTTTTTAATGTCACTAACACTGTTTCCTTTTCTTTCATGACTGTTACAGCGCTTCCGCACTACGCTTACGCTTACTACCGCACTACGCTTACTTATAATAATAAAACCGGCCAAGTGCGAGTCGGACTCGCGCACGAAGAGTTCCGTACCATTATCTATAAAAACAGCAACGCCTTTAAATATTTATTTTATTCTGGTTTTTAGTATTTGTTGTTATAGCGGCAACAGCAACATACATCATCTGTGAAAATTTCAACTGTCTAGCTATCACGGTTCATGAGATACAGCCTGGTGACAGACGGACAGACAGACAGACTGCGGAGCCTTAGTAATAGGGTCCCGTTTTACACTTTGGGTATGGAACCCTAAAAACAAGCATTATAATCTATAGAATTTTGGTATTTAAGTCAGCCGATAAGTCAGTCGGTATGTCGGTCGGTAAGTCAGGAGATAACAGATATCTACACTAGTCACTATTTTGTGTGAAAGTACAACAACATCAACAACCTTGCATTATTATTATAATTTGAACAATAGATACCTACAGTAGGCGCGCGAGTTGAATTGATGCAGTAGGTACACTAGGTACATGTCTGACGCTCACGTAATAGAATCTACCTATTGCGCCTGAGCGAGAAGCAAATACTGCCGTCGCATCGTCGCGTCGCCATTCTAAATCCCATTCAAAAAATCGGTCAGTTCAACTGAACAGTCAGTTGAACTGCAAAGATAAAAAGTTTTATTTGCAAAAATGATCTTTGGTGTAGTTGTGCTACTGTTCTTTCTGTAAACTGTAATATTAAAAACGAGTAGGTGGTTATAATATACGTAGAAAAATTATAATCAAACTCATCTTATTGTTTATACAGACTGATTTTTAAAACTAACACACACAAGAAATGATTGTTATTTCTCGTATATTTTGCGGGGAACGAAGCGAGCTAGCAACAGCGGCACAGGTCCTACCTCAAAGACGCCTGGCCAGCTACTGAAACGAAGCGCGCGGGCCACCTTGTTATATATTATCTTGTTAAAACAATAAAAAACTGTTTTGAGAAAAATGAACCATACAATATTCTTCGTAATTTTATTGCCTATTTTTTGACATGTTTTTCGGGAGTAAAAGTTGGTTCTACTACAAGTAAAAATAATAAAACGATCAAAAAATCGCGAAAAAAGGGAGTTTTCTCGATTTTTTTTGATCGAGTGAAGTTGTATAAATCGTGTTTTGAACCATAGAATAATCAAGAATATTTATTAAACTACAACATGTATTTTTATCAGATCATACAAATAATATTTGATTGTTTAATTTTGAATCAAAAATAGGTCGATTCTGAGAGTCCTGCCCTTAAATTATTGTAACATATTAAAGTAGTGAATTGATTGTAGATATTGAATATTATTTTAAAAGATCTCTTGGTGCCTAGACAAAATCCCTTTTCTGTAAGCGTTAACGCCAACGGAAAAATCAAATTGTATGTAGTTGACAGCAGCAGTCACGTGACATCTCTAAAGCTAATGTCAACTCCATACAATTTGATCTTTCCGTTGGCGTTAACGCTTACAGAAAAGGGATTTGTCTATAACCTCTTGTGTCAAGCAGACAGAACTGACTACAGACATCAAGATTTTGTTTTTAAATTTTTATTGCATCCATGATCCATGCAGTTTTTATTTGGAATAAACTTGTAAATGTCAATTTGATTGATAAAGAAGAATTGCAATACGACCGAATTAAAAATATTACCTGAACCGTTTTCTGGAAAACATGACATCTTGACAAACAAACATCTATCCCTTTCGAACAGTCATAATTTCTCTCAGTTGCGTCTTTAAAGGGCAGTTAAGTGTGTTGCAGTTTGTACATTTACGTTTGAAAAGAGGATCGATCCAAAAAAAATATGTCATTTTTATTGTGACGTAGGTATTGTTTAATTTTTCTGTGGCGCTGTCACGTATGACGTTACTTTCAAGCTTTCAAGTTCAACAATGATTTCATCTGAACTATTTGAATATACATAATTATAATACTTACTAACAAAAACGGGGGTTCAGGTGCTTGTTCCTAACGTAGTCTTTGTGTGATAATCATTAGCGATGCCTCCATTTAGAGTAAGACATCGGCCAGAAGTCAGAGTCGCTGATGTATAAACTGTTCACTTTTATCTATTTCTATTCTATACATATAATAAATCTGTAGACGAGGCGTTTCTGTACAATGAAAAAAAAAAAAAAAAAAATTGGTGGGGTGTCCAAGAATAACCAACAGATTCCATTTCTATCATTTTTGGAATTTTTGTCTGTTTGTCTGTTTGTATGTTCTTTAGTTTGATTGTTCCACTTTAACGTAAAAAGTACGAAATCAATATGGTTAACTTTTATACTCAAATATTGTGTGTAACTCGATGTTTCAATTAGTTTTTGTTTCATCGCAATCGCTTCAAAATATCAAAAGATATATGAATTTAAAGTGTTCAAGAAGGAATTTTCATTACGTAATGTACATCCACGTAACGACATCTATTGACGCGAAATGATACTTACTTCTTAATTACTAGGTTTGTGAGATCGTGTGTTGTTATATGACCGTCATTTTCTTTGCGCGGAAACTTAACGCGATACATTGTGTATTTGTGTATAGAATATAACTCTAAAGTTAGATTAATTAAAAATTTCCAGATGCGTTGTTTATTTATTAGTTTAGTATTAGTGCGATAGGTGGCGCTACCTATCTTTCAAATCTTGATAATCATGAAAGAATAGTGACAAATGTTAATTTCTTAAAAAATATAGGTATTTATTCTTTAATTTTTCACTTTTCTACATAGTTTATTTAGCTTACAGAGTGTTCGAACGTTTTCCCATATATTTTGACAGTATCATTTCGTGCTCGATAGATGGCGTTGTTCGTTTAATGTCATTTTCTGAATCGCGGTGTTAAGACTCTCCGTCTTAGAATGACTTTCGCCCAGATATTCCAAATAATTTTTAGTATAGGTATCTTTGTTTTTGACTTCTTTAGTCTCGATAATATAATAATATAATATAATAAAGAGATGGGTTGTAACAGGTGAAACACGATATCTGTGATCACTGTGACTGTGACAAAAAAATAACAGATCCAAATATCTGTTACCTATCACAGCCTGTGATTTTTGTACGGACGATAAATACGTATCTCAATCGAATATCATCTTTATTTCTTTTAATTTAAAGTCGAAAATCGCATCTATCTGTTATAAAATCACAGCCTGTGATTTTTGTACAGACGATAAATACGTATTAACTCAATTGAAAATCTTCTTTATTTCTTTTCGTTAAAGTCGAAAATCGTATCCGATGTTTTAACAGTAACAGTCTTGATGATCTGTGATTTTAAGTAACAGATATTTTTATCATTACGAGCAATTGCTATCTGCTATTTTTTAATATCTGTGATTTCTATCTGTGACGATAAATACGCCTCACTCCTAATATAATATAATAAATAAATAAATAATAAATTGTTGGTTGGGTTGGGTTGAAATTCGTTGAAAGTATTGATCAGTGATCTGATTGGTTTTGATTTGGTATTTTGGTTGGCTTCGTTCATTCAAATTAAGAAGTCAAGAAACGAGTCGTTACAGATCGATTCAAACTTAATGGCGGCTCGGAAGTTAGCTTTTAGCTGCGCAGTACCCCACCCCTCACCCCCGCTGTCACATGAAATTGTTACTGCTCAGCGACTCGCCTCATGTTCCGAGCCGCCATTAAGTTTGAATCGAACTGTACTATACTTCGTAATTTGTTCGTATGATTCGTGACCGCCGCTCATTCGATTCGATCGTTGTTCGCGTGTGTAAGGCCTCGGCCTTGAATCTTGCGGGCAGCGGGGCGGATGGCGGCTCGGAAGTTAACTTTTAGCTGCGCAGTACCCCACCCCTCACCCCCGCTGTCACATGAAATTGTTACTGCGCAGCGACTCGCCTCATGTTCCGAGCCGCCATTAAGTTTGAATCGAACTGTATTATACTTCGTAATTTGTTCGTATGATTCGTGACCATCGCTCATTCTATTCGATCGTTGTTGGCATGTGTAAGGCCTCGGCCTCGAATCTTGGGGGCAGCGGGGCGGCGGCGGCGGCGGCGCGGGAGCGGGGCGGGCATCAAAGACCCGTTCTCGAAACTAGCGGGCAGATCGCGCGTCACTATAGCCGCGTAGTGTTGTGTTCACGATTTTGTCGTCGAGATATTTGTTTTTATTCGCGAAAGAAATGGCTGAACAATGGCGGCAACATCTTTTTGATTCAAATTTATTCCTAACGCTCAATTTATTGTGGGCAACAACACTGCAATGCAGACGCGCGGGCGGTCACCGCTTGAATGGAGTGCACCGCTCGCTGCCCGCCGCCTCGCCGCTGCCGCGCCGCTGTTTTCGAGAACCGGTCCATTTGATTTTACGCATAAGATCCTGCTGCGCCCGCGCCGCCACCGCTGCCGCCGCCGCCGCCCCGCTGCCCGCAAGGTTCGAGGCAGAGGCCTTATGGTTGATTCGATTTGTTCGACTATCGGACAGCAATAAATACACAAATATTGGCACATGTTTCTGGGGAAAGTCAACAATATACATCGATAAATACGGTTCCCGAAGAAGAAGATGCCACACACTATCCAGTAGAGTTCTTAGAATCCCTTAACACACCCGGTCTCTCAGCACACAAAATTTGTTTAAAAGTCGGAGTGCCAATAATTCTTCTCAGAAATTTAAGTCCTCCCAAACTTTGCAACGGCACTCGGCTCATAGTCACCAATCACCAACAAAACGTCATCGAAGCCGAAATCTTAACAGGTTGCGGCGCCGGTGATGTTGTTTTTATTCCAAGAATTCCTCTCATTCCCAATAATTTCCCGTTTAGTTTTAAGCGTGTGCAATTCCCCGTCAGCCTGTGTTACGCCATGACCATTAACAAAGCTCAGGGCCAGACATTATCCGTTGCGGGGGTGGATCTTAGTATTGGTTGCTTTTCCCACGGCCAACTTTATGTAGCTCTTTCGCGTGTGAGCAACCCTAGCAACTTTTTTGTGTACGCTCCAGGTGGTTCCACCGCTAATATTTTATAAAGAGAAGCATTTTCTTAAATAAAAACACAAGTTTTTTGGCAGTTTCTTACTAGGAAAAATCACCAGGCCTGGTCGAAAGATTCGCCCTTTTTAAATGAAGGTACAACTTTTCTAAGCGACATATTATTGTTTTCCGACATCCATGCGAACGAAGTCGCGGGCACAGCTAGTTTAGAATAAATTACAAAATTACAAAGAAAATATTATATCCGCTGTGATCTTGTTTTAACATCATAGATTGAGCGGAAGAATGATTGAATTGATTGTAGAAGTGAGCTAACTATAATGTCAATGCTTCTACTAAGTGAGGTAATACTTACGTATTACCTCACTTAGTAGAAGCATTTACATGAATGAAATGAAGAAAAACTCCCTTATATTCCGAACTGATACCTGATCCAACATTTGGTCACAATGTGCAGTGATGTGTGCTTTGGATGTGGACAGTCCATGCTACGTGTTGCAAGGCGTTTCCGAGTGCCACTCAATTATGTCCTACCTATTGTTTTATTTGTACATTTCTTTTCTCTGTCCTGATTGTGGTCGAGGCATTATACATTATGTAAATATGAATATATAAATTATAAATTAATCATAACTACTTTTTTCATTAACCAAGATGTTAAGTTCGAAAAGTGGGTTTACTATTAAATACAACTCTGCCTAACTTTTCTGGGAAAACAGACCTGCTGTTTTTATTTACATTTTTATTTCAACATTTAAATTACATTACATTTATTATACTAAATTAACTAAAAAACAATTACATATATAACAAATTAAAAAGAAAAAATAAAGGGGAGGGGCTCATTGAGCATCAAAGAATTCGTCCGCATCGCTGTCAATGGGAAAGGTGCCCAAAAGGCTGGCAGCATTGCCACGTTGAATGGCAATGCTGATTCTTTGGGCTAAAAATAGGCCAACCCTCTGGTCATGTGAAGAGTCGACCAATCGCTTAGCGATGTCCCGAAATAATCGATGAGCACTCGGACCCCACAGCCCTAGTGTTTCAACCCCAAACGGCTCGCTCCCAATAAGGTTGTAATATTTGCGCCGTTTGAGGTCTTCTGCTCCTGAAGCAGCTGTCCCAGCACAGCCCGCCGTGCTAGGAAGATGGGATGGCGCGAGGGTGTCGACACAGGTTACGTCCCACACCAAAGGTCTACCCAACTTCCAGGGCATTATGGTCATTCCATCTGGCCTCTTCCCATCGTCGCGTGCCAAGCCGTTGGGTTCTAACACAGCTGGCACCCCGGCGGTGACAAGAGCCCGACGGATAATGTCATTAATGCTGGCGTGCCGTGCCATCCGACCAGCGCTCTTGCTGCAGGATAGGCCGTGGTGTCCGAGGCAGTCGACTCCTTCACCGCATTGACAACGATGTGGAGCACCGCAAGGAGCGCCCAGACGCAAACATGTAGCGAGCCGGAATGTGGTTTCACCCAGCATAGTACCTATGTTGGGTGACGGTAGCGCCTGAAGCCAGAGGCCCGACTCCCATTCACCCACAGCCAGCAGGCGGGCACGCTCAGCAGTATTGGTGGACGTATTAATAAGTTTATTCCGTACCAACCTGCAGAGCGGCTCATCCCACTGTCTCTGGGAAGACGGGTTCTCGGGCTGAACCGTGTCCGGGCAAGCCACTTTCCAGGCATTCACTGCATCGGTCAAACACGGCACTTCAGAGTCAACCTGAGAAGAGGCTAAAATTCTTGCGGTTAACTTTTCGGTGCTGTGGACCGAGGACAGGAACGCCGGTAGGCTTACACTGGAAATTTTGCGGACGCCGAGCCCACCAAAACGAATGGGTAGTGTGGCTTGAAGCCACGCGCGGTCGTCCAGTGCCACATTTAAAATGGATGTTAAAGTGTTTCGAATAATATGATCGATTTTGTCTAAAAGGTTGGACTGCTTCCATAAAGAGGAAGAGCGGAGAAAATACATAAAATTTGGACCGAAACAGCAATGTCTGATAAGGGTGAATGCCGAATGTAGATTAATTTTAGAGAGTCTGTCCGAAATATCGTTAAAATGTTCAATTTTTGCCTCGACAAATGGTGAAAAACTATCTTCTAGGATTGGGGAACCTAGGAGGTGCAGTGAACTTTTTTCCAAAACTTTGATATTCGGGGCTATTGAATTAAATTTCTGTATGGTCGATTGTCTGTCGGTGTCGTCACAAAGGTAAATTTCACATTTGGAGTTGTTTAGGTCAAGGCCGATGGATTGGAACTGCTGCTTTAGGAATTGTAGATCTTTTAGAACGGTGTCCACGTCACCTCCTAGTGTACCATCGTCTAAATACCACACATTAAATTTTGAATTTAGTTGTTGTATTATAGGATGGATAGTCAAGCTGAAAATAACTGGCCCGAGAGGATCACCTTGTTGGCATCCGACTGCCGATTCCAAAACGTTGTCTTTATATAATAATTTTGAAGGGTGCCTGTAGCACTGCCACATAAAACCGTAAATTTCTGGTAACTCCTTTTTTACTTCGGCCAACAAAGTGTCCCTGTTAACGGAGTTGAAGGCGTTCTTAACGTCAACCTTGAGGATGACCTCACCTTTACTGGCATTTAAAAAGCTTGAAAGGGCGTGTACGGCAGCCTCACAGCCCCCTTTGGATCCAAAGCCAAGCTGTAGGGGCTGGAACTTGTTGGTCAGGATTTCGCCATACAGTTTGCAGCATATTTTGGCTGCCGTTCGCCTGTAGGTGCACCCAACGGCGATGGGACGGATGCCGCCGTCCTTCTTGCGCAGGGCACATAGGTTGGCACCGTACAAAACATCGACGACGGCATCATTCACACCGCCGTTGAGCATCAGGTTAATTAGAGCCGCAAGCTCCTTCAAAAGCGACTCACCACAATCCCCGGCGCCTGAGCTCAGTAGGTCTTTTAAGTGCTGGGGAGTCAGGCCGTCGAGGCCACCGGCGGAGCCACTTCGAAAGGAGCTCACGGCTGCAATTACTGTTATGTTAAGACCTGCTTTTAGCTGTAAGTCTGCCATGTTGCAATAAATATAGAAATAAATCAGTAAACACAGTACTATTGATTAAGTACTTATTCAGACCACCAGCTGCACTTACTGCGAGTAGGTACCTACATGATTATTCATATTCATTATCATTAGGTATATAAAAAACTGACAACAAGAATTATTATTGACGATGAGTGATGTATTGTATATTCATCCATCAGGAAACTAGCGCCAAATCAAGAATAAAAAGCGACCGATACACCACCTTATTTGTCACCAACTCCACCATTTCGAGTCAGTCACTTTCTCGAACTTAACCTCAAAATAAGAACTAGGTAAATGGTAATTAAATACGAATTGCGGAAATCCATGTAAAAAATAGTTAGCAATATA
Source organism: Lithophane semibrunnea (assembly GCA_947363905.1). Taxonomy (NCBI): domain Eukaryota; kingdom Metazoa; phylum Arthropoda; class Insecta; order Lepidoptera; family Noctuidae; genus Lithophane; species Lithophane semibrunnea. The sequence continues at coordinate 412,817 of OX376186.1, read as the reverse complement.
GGAAGAGCATGGAATTCTCCTCCAAACACACTAGGTTTGGTTGTGACAGCGGACTTTTTGGCTTAGTACAGGGTGCCCTACATTACGAGGCATTCTCCTTTTCTGAACTCTTAGGAATAAGTTCCCAGCTTTTAACTTTTTAAATGATCTCATCGCCACCTCCGCTTTTCCTCATTTGCCTTTGGGCCACTACGTTTGAGACACCTGTATATATATATTTTACCATCAATGGATGGTAAAAGGTAAACAGGAGGTAAAGAAAGGTGGGAAAGGTATATAAAAGAGTAGGTAAGTAATGACTTACCTACTCTTTTGAAATCATTGAGGAAAGCATAATATTGCACTGAAGCTGCATACTTCCTATATCTGGTTCCTGTAGTCAGACCCGTGAGTCAGACTAACAAACCTTTTAAGTCTTCGAGTCGGTTTTGCACGCGAAGCGGCTGACGGCTGGCGGCGGGCCGGCTACTTAGTGAACAATCCTCTCAAACAAAAAGATGTTTACCTGTAACCTTACCTTAGTCGCGGGACGCGGGACAGGTGTAACTAGTAGTCTTGATGATGTACGTACAGCTCACCGTCGCCCGCGACCGCCGCCGCAGAGCCGCACGCCTTCTCCTCGCCTGGGGGCCGGGTCTGCGTGGGCTTCACGGCCATGGAGTTGCGGGACGACGAGGAGGAGCCGGAGTTAGGGGATGATGTCTACGAGTTCGACCCGGACCAGCCGGCTGCTGAACGCCGCGACGAACTGCGCGCGCGCAGCCCCTTCCGCTACAGCCCGCCCGCGCTGGAGCGACCCGCCTCCCTGGCCGTGCAGTCCCCGGCCGAGTCAGCTGACGTACCGGCCGCCGGCATGCCGTCCGGCGGCGGCCCCGCCCCGCAGTGTGCCGCCGGAAACATCTCCTACGCGCAGTGTGCCGCCGGCATGCCATCCAGTAGCGCCGCCGGCGCGCAGCCTACTCCCGGTAGCGGCTCCGGCGCGCAGTCTGCCGCCGGCACGCCGTCCGGTTCCGGCGGCCGTCGAGATTCGCAGCTTACGAATAAAGGGTACTTCGATATTAAATATTTTCACAATAGGCTATGGTAATTTACCACAGCCTAATGTGGAAATATTTATTATCCAATTCATTTATTTTTATTTGCTTACATGAAAAACACTGGTTAGTAGCATGCATTCAAATTTCTTGACACAGTATTAAGACATGCACCCTGTAAGGGCACTGTAATGGATGATGCCACGAAATGTATGGAAGCTGGTACCCGCTCCAAAAGGAATAATGATATACCTATCTTCAGAAAGGTATTCAGATTTAGTACCTGCTTACATGAATTCCAATGGGTTTTGCCTTGATTCCTTGTCCGATCGGAGTAATACAGGGTGGAAGTTGAGACGAGGGTGTAAGGGAAGCTACCTTAAACATTGTAGGTACAGAAAATGTTCTTAGGAGACTCGGTATCTGGAAAGATTACCTACAGTTGGCTAGAAAATCGTTAAGTCTGACATTTTATTTTTATGATAACAATCCATACATGTTAATACTTACTCTAGACTCTTTTAGACCAACTGAGTTTGATCTTTTCCCATACTTACCTACATTTCGTAGTGATAGATCATCTTTTACGACGTTTGCTATTAATTATAAAAATAAAGGCGTCATATTAAATTATAAAATAATAAAATAAATTATATACCTACTTATTTATAAATTATATATTAATTATTACGGTAAATTACGCAAAAAGGCCCACTTTATGAGAATTAAGCTGGGCGCTGATAGCGAACAAATACTTTAGGTACCTACTTATCTCTTTCTAAATTGAACAAAAACAAGGCTAACAGATTCAGATAAAATAGTAGCTGCTTATCAACGATATGTTAGGAACTTACATACACATCATTGTTTAGATTTATAGTTACGATTTATAAAAGAAAAAACAAAACGAAATCATGGGTTTCGTTTTTTCTTTTATAAATCGTACCGTAAAGTACCTCGGAAAGATTCTGTTTAACATTCCAAAACTGAGTGCAAAAGGGCATTTTATCAGCTAGCGTGGAAAGAGTTTTTAAAATTCGAACGTTTGTATTCCATCATTTTCTATACCGCCGGCGCCGCGCCGGTCCACTTCTTTCTTACCTACTTATCGAACATAATAATGACTCTCGAAGTTAAGTTACGGACCCCTTATTTTCGTGTGGTTAGACTGGTTAGTGACTAAACTGGTGTCAGAGTTTTATAACCGCCCTAGGGCCACTGACTTGGCTTCACATGTGGTCGAGAAATATCTCTCGTGCATGCCGGTTTCCTCACGATGTTTTACTTCACCGTTTTTAAAGCAAGTGATAATTATACAATACGCACATGCGGCACATGAATCCAAAATGACTTGACAGTCCGACGGTCGCACCACTAGGCTACCACTGCCGGTCCACTGATAATGCATTCATCTAATAAAATTATATCACGACGACTCACAGTGTGGGAATCTCGCAATCTAGGGGGATTTAAATCAAAATATAAATTTTAATAATTGATAATATAGTTACCTATAACCTCAGACCAACAAAAAAAGGATAGACGGAGCGCGCCGTACATCAAAGTGAAGCCACAAAACTATGCTCCTGCAAGTAAACACACAGGCTCACGCATACACCTACACTAAAACTATGCTCATCGCTCCTAGTACGTCACGAGTCGTCGTCTAGTAAACATCAATAAACAAAATAGAATTATGCCTTCTTGTGTAGTGAAAACTTGTAAAAACAATAGCAAATAACATAAAAAGTCTCACGGAATCACTTTTAACTTGTACGTACTTGAAATAACATCGTTTTTAAATTTAATTAACTATGAATTCTAGGTTACTTGAAACAAACAACCTCAGCGAATGAACGAATGAAAGCAGTGACATATCGTGTGAGGGTTGCCATAATGTGATTTCAAATTTTCCCATTCAATTAAACCGATTTAAATTATGATTTCTTATTTCGAGTAATTATATTCCTGTTTTCTTCTTTTATGTATTTATATTTTAGATTTCCAAGTAATACTGAATCTAAAAGTAAATGGATAGTAGCTATACGAAATAGCGATGTATTTTTTTTTGTTTTTGTTTCGGAATAAGTCCTTCTTAACAATCGAGTTATAATACCATACGGCATACTCAACAATATCTTATTCGTACAATATTATCCTACCCATACAATATTATTCCCCAAATTATAGGGAATAATTTAAAAAAATGACAACCCTTTTTACACAAACATAGATAAAAAGGTGGCTTAACTTTTGATGTACGGCGCGCTCCGTCTTTCCTTTTTTGTTGGTCTGAGCTAGTGTTGCCAGGTCCAATTTGCTTTAAATCGGGGCAGAAAGTAAAACAAATTGGGATTTAGGGTAGATCGGGACACTTAAAAAAACGAGTTAAAAAAAAATTAAGGTTTAATTTATTGCAATTTAACGCAACTAATATTATTAGTAAATCTGAATTTAATCTTTTAGTAAGTATTATTCAGACTTGCTGGACTAGAGAACACAAAATATTAAGTACAATAAAATGGTAGTTCATGTATTAATTATTGACGCTGTTAAAGGAGTATGTGGGTAAGTAGCAGGGCCGTAGCCAGGAGTTAATTTCGGGGGGTTAGGGTAACCAACTTTTTTTAGAAGAAATAAAGTATTTCTTGTTATTTTGAACAGCATTTTTTGTTCTTTTAGCTGATGTTACATTCAAAACTTAGTTGTTATCAATTTCCATAAAGCCCAGTATCTCTCTTCCGGCCATTTTAAAACCACAGGAACACATGGGACAGCTATGGAGAATATAGGATGCAAGAGCGAGCTCGAATTTTTTTGCATGTCGCTTCGAATAAGTTAGGTCTGTATTCTTTCTCTTTCATCGTTCATACAGAAATAGAAGTAAGTTTATCGACTTATGCAGAAAAGTTAGTGTAGGATACAAGAGCGAGCGAAGCGAGCTCGAAAATGTTTGCACCCCGCCTGTGATAGGTAGGAATTCTGCTAAAGTTGGTTTTAAATTGAGTTTCTGCTTTTGAATGCTCGAGTGTCAAACGATTCCGCCCTTTCCGTCACGTATTGAAGCCATAAAAGAAAATAACTTTTGAAGATTTGCAAAGTCTTATTTTCTTTGAAAATATTGTGCCATTTTTGGAGCGGCGCCAGCGGCGTCATGTCTTTGTTTTACACTGCTGCCTTCACTACTTCTTTGATTTTACACACTTCTTCATAGAGGTGATCCATGTCGAAGAATGTTTCAATTGTTAGATTTTCAATCCCGTTAACCATTGACGCGTAAGTGAATGAGTCGTACTGGACATGTATTGATTTATCGGGACATTTAGTGTCCCGATCAGGTGCAAATCGGGACGTGTCCCCAGACCCCTGAAAATCGGGACGTCCCGCGCAAGTCGGGACACCTGGCAACACTAGTCTGAGCCTATAACCTATTTATACCTAAGACCCTATTTGTCACAATTAGAACATCTTGAAGGTAGGTTAAAAAAAAATGTTGAAGTAAGTAGATAGATAATAATTGTTGACCCTTACAATACGAGCAACAACATTAAAGTGTCATCTTCACTTGAGATTACTGGTCAATTAACGTACTTATTGCCTTGTTTGTTGGTTTATTATTGTATTGTGTATATCTTTCAAGGTAAGATAGAATGTATTTTATTAACCCCCGACGGAAAAAGAGGGGTGTTATAAGTTTAACGTGTGTATCTGTGTCTGTGTATCTGTGTGTCTGTCTGTGCCATCGTAGCTGCCAAACGGCTGAACCGATTTTGATTTTTTTGGTTTTGTTTGAAAGGTGACTTAAGTTTGTTTGAAAGGTGGCTAATGAAAATAGGAAGTTAACAGCAGCTATCCTTTCTACAACAGCATACATTCATTATGCCGAGTGTGTGTTGGCGTTTGCATTAGCCGTCCCCCGACACGACGACGCTTGGATCAAAATATTACCTACAACTTTTATGATATTATTTTTTTACTTTTTAGACGCTTTGTTTTTGTCGGGGGTTTTTTAAATTTTAAATTTAATTTTTTAACTTGTACCTACTTAAGTATCTTTTATTTAATTCAATATGGAAATAAATCCCCCTAGATTGCGAGATTCCCACACTGTGGGATTGCATGAAACCGTTTTAAAACCGGCTCTTTTGTTCAATTCACTTTCCATCATTTTGGTTTTTTTTTTTTGATAAAATCCTAAAAAATCATAACATATGAGCGAGTCCAGCAGCGAAGACGATATAAATGTAATAATTATAGTATAGTGTATACTTGTATAGTGTGTAAGTATATGTAATAGTTATAGTTATACAGTAGGTACCTACCGCTTGCCCCGTACTGTATAATTTTATTTTATTTTATTTTATTTTATTAGTTTGGAACAACAAACAGCTACATTATGGGATATTACAACATGATAACATAAATAACTTAAATAATAATATAGCCCACAGCGCTGTTCACAGATTACCATTAATGACTAAACTTTAATATTGCTAGGAAATAAGCTGTTCATGCAATAAAACACATTATAAAAATAAAAAGAGAAGTTGAGAGTTATACCTATAATGCCGAATTGAGTTTTCTAATTTAATATATTATCTTTGTTTTTCTTGCACCTACTATTTTCCTTGCTGTAGTGAGGCAAAATGGTAAAACAACCTGCTTTGTCTGGCTGCCGAGGCACAAATATTAGTAAATTTTCGCTCAAGTACCTCTGCCTCGGCCTCGCCGCGGCGCGGGCGGCAGGGTACAAAGAAAACCTTTATTACAATATCGAAATTATACAGGTACAGGTACTTTAAGGTATCAAAATTCGAAGGTATGACGTCATACCGCCTACTGTCCGTACCATAACCATTTTTTCGGTTAAGTATTCAATCCCTGGATAAAATGCACTTTTATGACTTTTGCACTCAGATTTCGAATGTTAAACAGAATCTTTCCGAGGTTGTGAGGTGAAAACACATGTTTTTTGTGTAGGTAGGTACACTAAGTACCTAAGCCCGCTTAGACCGCACATACCTAGATATGAAGTTTTCGTCGACTTTTTTTTTAGACATCTCTTTTCAAATTCTTGGTGTCTAGTCTATGATGACATCGCGGATAATTATTCAAATAACTGCACTTTTAGATAGACAAGTAACGACTGGAAGTGCTATATTATAGGACACAATAAAATATAATAGGTAGATACCTACCTTACCGATGTTTTTGGATTATGTATCTGTGTATTTAGTTCAACATTAAACCTATCCCTTAACCTTGAATTAGACGTACTTATAACTCTTCAAGGCGAGTTTTGCTCGACATAAATCCACTTATAAGGATCTTTCTTCATCCTAAGAGTGCGCGCGCTTCCGCGTCATCGTAATTTATACAAAATTGTACTTAATTAATTAATAAACATTATTTAATCCCCCTCAGTTGTTTTATTTATGCCTACTTTACAATCTATTCACGCAGCGCAGCTAGGATCAACAGAGATCCAGATCCCATATGTAGGTACTTATGCCAGATCGGAGTAAACTAAGTAGGTACTTATGATCTAAAAAAAACACTCCTGGACTCCCTAACTCGTACCACAGTCGGTTTTCCGTTTGTCCATCCTGAAACAGCCACCCCAGGGTGGATACTCGGAAACGCGTGAATTCCGATCAGCCCGTCCGTCCGGGGTGTGGATAATTGGAATTCACTTTTGATTTTATTTCCAACTTTTACCCCAAGTAGGTACCTATCTACAGTCATATCATCAACAAACAACAGTACAATAGGTACCTAAGTATACACTTCTCAAAATATTATTCATAAATCATAATAATAAAATAACAATTGCTAGTAATTAAAAAACGATTTCTGCTTTGACATTTCAAGAAGAAATACGTTTATATGTATTTTATTTTTAAAGGTACCTACATAAGCTAATGTCTTCACCGCCCTCAGCAGTATTATTTTAATCTTACTTCGTGGGGAAAAGGGATGGAGCTATACGTTCTGTTGAGCTTCATAAGTTCTAACTATCTTGGGCCAGTTCCTATCATGTCGTGAACAACCGGGGAGAAAATCGGAAGAAAAATAATATAGGTAGATACAAATTGCCGATTATCCACCCCGTCTGATGGATGGATTCTCGGATATAAGTAGGTTCCGTTTCCGAGTATCCACCATAGGGTGCAGGATAAACGGAATAACCCGGGTGGATAAACGGAACAACCCGCCCCAGTGCTTGCCATCTGAGATAACGGCCTTCAACATCAAAATAATGATGACTCAAAGATGCAGTTTTGAAGCTGACATACTTACTGGCCATCACTTTGGTGTTGTCATTGTTCCGAATTTGAATTCACGGCCATTGGCAAAATGTAGATACCTACACAAAGACGTCTAAACAAAAGTGCAGCATAGCTCGATTTAGGAGTCCTGCAGGGTACCTAATTGCGTAACATACCTGCTTACAATGGCAACCGATGGCAATGCCTTTCATTATTACAGTTCAGCCGCGTTCATTGCGTTACATAAAATGTTGTCGAGACGATTTTTTCAAGCCTATGAAGCAATGGATACGAACTTGCTTCAAAACCCTCGGATTTTGATTAAAAGTGTGTTACGCAATTAAGATGCGGGAGTGTATTAACGGTAGGTAGGTAGGATAAGTGGAGGCCCTTAAAGTACCAGGTAGGTACTAAAAAAAAAAGTACGATCAGCAACAAAAGTCGATAAAGTTGATGATGTACGCCACAGCTCTCCGACGCCTGCAGCCGCCGCTGTTGTGCCGGGCGCCGGCCCCGTGGAGCCGCGCTCAGGCCGCTCCGTCAAGCGGCGCTACGGCCCTGCTGTGCCGCGCCCCGAAACCTCGCCTGGGGGCCGCGTCTACGTGGGCTTCACGCCCCCGCATATTTTGATCGACGAGGAGGAGGAGCCCTCCAAACCGGAACCGGACGACGCTGTCTATGAAGCCTACGAGTTCGACCCGGACCAGCCGGCCGCCGAGCGCCGCGATGAAATGCGGGCGTGCGGCCCGTATTAGTGTGGAAATAAAATAATAAAACTCAAATAAAATAATAAATTAGACCGCAATTTAGACTTGTCTTTGCGATTTAATTGGATGCAGTAAAGTGCAAGTACCTCTCGTAATCGTGTATCGCATATCCGAGATCTAAAGATCGAAATATGTACCTAATACCTACCTAGGTTTTTTTTCAAAATTTAAATCTGTGTTATCTACGAATAAATCACGTCACCCTAGGGTGGCGGACGCGGGGTGGGTACTGTGGGTAGCCTCGCTTTAATATGCAGTGTTCAAAATGGAACAGATGCTAAATTCAGATAAAACAAACTTAGCTAGGTATTTCAGGTAAGGCTTCGGACACACCGCAAGTGGCACGCTTCGAGGTTAGCTAGGACGGAAGCTGAATGGTCGAAATGCTTCGATTTATGGTGGCCCCACTGATAGTTCGTGATCTAAAGTGTGTATGTAGTCGTATATTTTGTATTTGTTGTGGTAAAATGTCTCTCAAAGTTGTCTAGATAATTGCTTCATACAGAAAGCATTATCCTCAAAGGACATTGACCATCCATATGGACCAAGTGCTTCCCAAAATGGACACATAGTGCATTATGTTCCTTGGGCTTATACTTCAATAATATCTATCCGAGGAGTTTTGAGAAAAACTATTTTTGTTTTTATTGATGAATACCAACCAATGGCGCATTTTATTAAATAATGACAGTAATTATGTTACACAACACATATTTTTTTTGCTATGCATACCTAATTATCATTTATATTTTTTACTGACCATCCATTTATGGGAGTTGGACTAGCTGCCCAGAATGAACACATATTGCATTATGTTTCTTGGGCTTATACCAGTTTTCTGTCTGTAAACCAAAGCTCAATAAAATCTAAGTATCCGAAAAGTTTTGAGAAAAACTATTTTTCGTTGAGTATTTTTTATTGATGAATACGAAGCAACCAATGGCGCATTGTATTAAATAATTACAGTAATTATTATGTTATACAACACATTATTATTTCATTTGTATTTACATTTATATATTTTTTACTGACCATCCATTTATGGGAGATGGACCAAGTGCTGCCCAGAATGGGATATAATGCATTACCTATGTTCTTGGGCTTATACTAGTTTGTAAATCAAAGCTCAATAAAATCTATCCGAGAAGTTTTGAGAAAAACTATTTTGTTGAGTATATTTTATTGATCAATACCTACCAACCAACAAATGGCGCATTTTACTATATAATAAAAGTAATTATTTTAAACAACACATTATTACTTAATTTGTATGCATATCATTTACATTTTTAATATTTTTTACTGACCATCCATAATATATGGGAGTTGGGCCAAGTGCTGCCCAGAATAAACACAAAGTACATTATGTTCCTTGGGCTTATACTAGTCTGTAAACCAAAGCTCAATAAAATCTATCCTAGGAGTTTTAGGAAAATCTTTTTTTGTTGAGTGTTTTTTTATTGATGACTAGCTTTTGCGTGCGGCTTCGGCCGCGTGGATGTCGGAAATTATCCCACGGAAACGTATCTACTACCGGGATAAAAGTATCCTATGTCCCATAACCCACATGGTCCGTCTAGGCGACCTGGGCGTTACGGCGTTAAAGTAACAGACATGGACAGCCAGTAGCTATCCATATTTATACCTATTCTCAATACTCAATACCATAATGTGTACTTAGTCGGTAACTATATAATTTAGATCATTAAAGACTATGGACCATGTAGGGCACAGCAAAAAGGTAGGAGAGAGGATATTGTGGTGATAGTATGGACAGCAGTATGAAACCGTCGGAAAGATTAATGAAAAATTATTGTATAAGATGAATGAAAAAGCTATGGCATATTGTATGGACGATGGAATCTAAGGCGTAAGCTTGGGTAGCCCGCGAAATTCAAATTTTCTTACGTTTTTGCTATTTGCAGGTCAGTTCATCAAGTTTTATATTGATCTAAATATTATTTGTGGCCGTAAAAAATATGGATTTACAGAATTATAAACATTAGAATCAGCAATACAACTCTCTAAGTTCATGTAAGTGCATTGAATGACGATTTCATGAATTTCGCGGGCTACCGTAGCGCATCCTGCGCATCCACCTTAAGGGATTGAGAATATCTTGAGAATCTGTCCACTCGGTCAAAAGTTATTACTACTTGGCTTGGAACTAAGAGTTTGAGTTTACCAGTGAGTACTTACTCGATAGATGGCGTTGTGCAAATGATGCGATTTTCTTAAAGGGGATGCGCCAAGGTAGCCCGCGAAATTCTTGACGGTACGCTCTTGAAAAGAGTCACGCAAAAATGTCAATATTAAGTACTTACATGTGAATTTCAAAATAATTCCCTACCCCACTTGAGGGATGATTTTAGAAAAACGTTGAATCACGTAGGTAACTCTTTATTTGTTACCAAAAGCATAAACTTAAATTTCATAGCCCTAACTTAAAAAAAAACGGAATGAAGGGTTCCGTAGTTGGGATGAATTTATCAAACAAACTTAACATTGTAAGTAGTTGCAAAACTTGTTCTCCCATACAGAATGTTTGGGAGAACATGTTTTTGCAACTGCACATGTAAGTTGGTCGATTATTCCTCGGTAACTTGTGGAGCCTACTTAGCTGTGATAGTTTTCCTTTTAATTTAGTTATTTATACATATACTACTGCCGTGAATTTTTCACATATCCAAAACCAACCATTTAGCTGGCACTTGACTCTAATAAAAATTAGCAATTTAATTTAAAGCGTAATATTTCGTGAACGGATCCCTGAATCCAAAAATGGTTTTCACAAACTCTCAATATTTTTGAATGACCTTTCCAACAGGGATTGAATAACCGAAAAAAATATGGTACGGACAGTAGGGTGTGCGTTATCCTAGCAAAATGTTGTCGAAAATGGACTTTAGATACTTAATTAGCTTATAGATAATTAGTTGTCTAGGTTCTGTAATTGCTAAAGGAGATGGGAAATCCTGGGTCCAGCAGTTAACTAGTTGAAATGTGTATTAAAAAATCCGTTATATTTTTCTAAAGAAAATCACAAAAAACAGTACCTTGTTTCTATCTAGGAAGCGAGAAAAGTAAACTAAATAATCGATTAAATGCATTCCTGATTTCTTAATAATCTATAATGAATAAATCATTAAATTCTCAGAATATGTATGAAAATCGAGTGACAAGTGCTTATCAATCATTTCTAATCGATTCATAGCGAACCGAATTCCTTGAATTTTTCTTCAGTTGGCAACACTGGTCACTGACTGACAGATGACAGACAGAAAAAAACTGGCACCTCGTTCGTTTTCTTTCGTTCTGATTGCTCTCGTATTTTCCATGTTTTATTGTATAACCCCATGACCTCGGCTTTGCATATTATAAAGGACTATTCCACGGATCTTGCTACTTTGAATTACCTGGTTCTCTATTTTGAACAACTGATTACGCTTATCGATCGGTTATTGATTTGGTCTCAAAAATTTTAGAAAAAATCATTAACAGCAGATTGATGAAATATCTGGAAGATAACAAACTACTTTCAGATAGTCAATTTGGTTTTAGGTCCAAAAGATCAACTAGCCAAGCAGTACACAAATTGACTAACTATGTTACTACCAATCTAGATAAGGGTATGCACACAATTGGGATCTTTCTAGACCTTGCCAAGGCCTTCGATACTATATCGTGTACTTTACTTTTGCACAAGCTTGAAACACTTGGGATAAGAGGTGCACAACTGCAACTATTTTCTGATTATCTCAGCGATCGCCAGCAATGTGTAAGAAATGATAATTTTACAAGTTCTGAACTTAAAAATAGTTGTTTTGGAATTCCTCAAGGTAGCATTTTGGGCCCTACGTTATTTTTAATCTATATAGATGCACTGTGCCGCCTGTCACTACAAAATGGTGTCATAATGTCGTATGCGGATGACACCGCTCTACTGTTCTCAGGTAAATCAAGAGTTGAGGTCTATGAACATGCTCAGAATGGTTTTAACATTGTGACTAATTAGCTTCATAATAATCTACTGACATTAAATACAGATAAAACAAAATACATTTTATTTACAATGAGAAATACTAACATGCCGCTTACTAACCTCAACATTTCCGCGCATATTTGTAGCACATACGCTGACACCGCATGTTCCTGCCCCGCTTTAGCAAAAGCTGACCATGTAAAATATCTAGGTGTCACTATTGACACTAATCTAAAATTCCCTAAACATATCGATTTACTATGTACTAGAGTGCGCAAATTAATAAATGTCTTTAAAAATTTACGAAACATAGCAGACTATAAATTAATTAAACAGGTTTATTTAGCCTTGTGTCAATCCATTCTTACCTACTTATTGTATAACTTCATGGGGTGGTGCTGCAAAAACAATTTTACTCGCACTAGAGCGTGCTCAAAGAGCAATTCTAAAAGCAATACCTTTCGCCCTTTTAGATTTCCTACGCACGAGCTCTACTTATCAAGTAATGTATTATCAGTACGACAATTATTTATACTAAGCATAGTACTTTAGGAGTATGAGGAACAGGGTGTAAAGTTCACTCATCCCCCATAGAAAAGGGAGGATCCTCCTACCAGACGGGTGATGTGTCTGGCGGGCAACTGCCCAATGATTGATATTGGGTTTTTGTATATATGTTCACTGCACGGTAAACTAATTGCGCGATGCAGGATTTATGTGACGTCAGGTCTTCGATGCGTAGTTCGCATGTGGCGATGTAGATACCGCCACATCACTCCCCTCCGGAGACCGGAGGTCGATAGTGGGCTGAGTCTTGTATCTTGCGATGCTTGCCAGTGCCAGTTGTGGTTCCAGTGAGTCGGAACCGGGTGCCGCATTGTTCGCGGTGGGTCGAAACTGTTTGCGGCGATTGTGGTGATTGATGTGATTGCGGTGGTTCCCCAGTGGCTCATGGTGATGAGGTTGAGGTGATTGAGGTGATTCCCCAGTGGGTCGGGGTGATGAGGCTGAGGGTGATGACCAGGAGTGCGCGTTTGCTGCATGCTGGTGGTCAGGATACCCGTTGACGCCTCGGGTGTTGGCTTTACTGTGTGACTCGCCTCACTGAAAGCTTGCGGGAGTGATGATGATGACGTCACGCTGGAGTAGTTGCACGAAGGCTGCGTTGACGTTCATATTCAGGGTCACCAATTTAGGGGTATGATGAACAGGGTGTAAAGTTCACTCATCCCCCATAGAAAAGGGAGGATCCTCCTACCAGACGGGTGTTGTCTGGCGGGCAACTGCCCAATGATTGATATTGGGTTTTTGTATATAAGTTCACTGCACGGTAAACTCTAATTGCGCGATGCAGGATTTATGTGACGTCAGGTCTTCGATGCTTAGTTCGCATGTGGCGATATAGATACCGCCACAGTACTACTCCAGCACACTGCACTTCCTTTTGACCCAGTTCCTTCCGACAAGAGAAGGAAGGACTTGGTTTTCATAAATCCTCAAACTAGTCATTCGTTAGCAAATCGATTTTATGTGTTTTTAGGACCTTTTCTGTATAATAGGCTCAACAAGTTACTAAGCTTCTATAGTGTAAGCTATAAGAAATGTAAGTAATATGTTATCAGAATATTTAGCAATTACTCAATTACATAGACACTGAAAAACTTCTAGAAATTATGTCATGATGATAATTAACTCTCTCGTAAGTATTTACTTTGGTATATTTACATAGGTATAGTGTTAGATAATTATTAATGTACCAATAATTAGGCTTTTTCTCATAGTTTTTCATAGATTATTTCTTAACAGTTTAACCTAAAATTTTTGTGTTTCATTTAAATTAGATGTAAAGTGATGGCCTGAAACACAGGTTTGAATTAACCTAGATCGGGCAGTTCGCTACGTAATTGTCATTTCAAACAATAATTACCGACTTGCACCTACAATACCTATGCATATTTTAGTTTTAGTTTATTTTTAGGCACTATTATTGTTTGTGTAATCTTACTATTGACTAAATGTACACTTTTTGTAAACGTTTTTATTCAATAAATATTTGTATTTTGTATTTTTTTTGTAATTGTAGATTTTTTTTATATCACAAAAACAGTTCCTGCTGGGGTAACGTTTCAAACGTTAACCCCAGCCAGTATTTTTTTTTAATGGGAATATTTATATAAATATTAGCTATGTAATAAGTTGTCTGGATGGGGTACCTAAATGTTGCACCACAATTTTTTTTTCTTCTGCTGCCGTTTTATTCAAAATCCTGCTAGAGTAACGTTTGTGGTTTTGCTGGATCTCTGAAACGGTTAAGCGGATTCTTATCATCTTTTGTACATGACTTTTTAGGAATTATTTGAATTTGTTGTGCAATAAAAAAAAACAAAATATTGCACCATTATAAAAACACTTCAATAAGTTCTAACACTCTGAATAAGAGCTCTAAAGACTTATACTTTAAACGTTATTTTGTAGCTCGTAACGGCATTCAAATGTATGTGAAGTTTCAATAGTATCCTGTAAGTCATTAACAAAATATGATGATATTCAGTTCTCCACGTTCACGGTCACAATGCGCGCGGAGTAGGTGTATGTGGATATATGAAGTTGAATGTGACAGTGACAGAAATGTATGTACATACATTTTTGTTATAATTATTAAGTTTTAGCTAATTTAAAGATACCATGGTGCTCACATAATTACAAACATTAAAAAAGAAATAAGTAAAACATATTGATTTCGGGTTTCGAATCAATTATTTCGAAGAATCGAACTCAGAAGCCGAGCTCACCAGTCGTGAGCAGGACCTGCTTTTCCTCACTCCATAACCGATTAATATTAATAAAATTACGGCATGAAAACGCTTATTTAACCTTTCAACGACCAAATTTATCTATTTCTGTATACCGGAAGTATACTATCCCAAGTCCAGTATTTAATTGCCTCGAGATATTTGGATAAAATGGTGCGCTAACATAATTATTACTGGCTGCGTCCTGAACGCGCGGCGCGGCGGCGCCCTAGGCCCGCGCGTTGCGCCGCGGTCACGATATTGTCTACAAGTGTTGTAAAGATTGTACTACTTACGCATACTCCTTAAAGGTCTTTATGACTGGTTGTATTACCATAGTAACGAGAAAAACATAACTGTTCTAACAATCTTTGGAAAATTAAATAAGAATACCATTGGATTGTATAGTGAATTTTATTTATAACAAATATTATTAAATATTCTTCACATGGTAGCAGAGCGTGGTTCGTATGATTCATGGTTCATAATGTAAAAAGATGTCGAACAGAATAGAAAGCCTAAATAAAGAAAATTACGACACATGGGCAATCCAAGCCAAAGCCGTTTTAGTTAAAGCAAAACTATGGAAATATGCAGAAAAGAAAATAGAATTTGAAAAAGCAAGTGAGCCAGACATTGATGGCAACCTGCTGGCCATCAGCGAATTAATCCTTATAATTTCGCCATCCGAATTAAAACAAATTAAAAACTGCAAAACGGCTTATGAAATTTGGAAAAAACTGAACGAAACTTACGCCAGCAAAGGTCCGGCGAGAAAAGCAACACTACTGAAACAAATAATCTTAACAAAATATGAGAAAGGTAATGACATCAGGGAACATTTAAACATCTTTATGGATGTTGTAGACAAACTAGAAGAAATGAATGTCACCGTTCATGAAGATTTGTTAAGTATTATGATGCTGTACAGCCTTTCCTCAGAATTTGAAACCTTCAGAGTTGCAATTGAATCCCGTGATAACCTTCCAAAACCGGATGAACTAAAAATAAAAATCATAGAGGAATTCCAAACGCGGAAAAACACTCAAGGAACCCATCCGAGTACAAGCCTAAGCGAACAAGAATCGTTCTATGCAAAAACAAATTTATACTGCAAAATATCGTACCTTCGGTGCAACAAAGTCACATCAGCTCATTTTTTAATTTACTATTTGTGACTTTGTTGCACCGAAACAAAAGTCAAAACTGCTCATTTTTAATTTACTATTTGTGACTTTGTTGCACCGAAGGTGCGATATGCAACAAAAAGGGGCATATGACTAAGAACTGCTGGAAAAATTACAAAAATAAGAACAAAAATAATAATAATCCCAACTATAAAGGGAATAGAGATAACCAAAAGGAATTCAATAGCCTAGCTTTATTAGCAAATAATGAAGTATTCCAGAAACAATGGATTTTGGATAGTGGATGCACATCACATATGTGCTACAGCAAAGAATATTTCAATGAAATAGAACAAACGAATAAAACACTGAAATTAGCATCTAAAGATCACAATACAAACATACTGGGAAAAGGAAGAGTTGATTGATCTCTTATTAAATACAAATAAAGAAGTGTATCTACACAATACGCTGTTCATTCCAGACCGTTGTACTAATCTTCTATCTATTGGGAAGATAACAGATGCTGGTAATACAGTACTCTTCAAAAAGGATGAAGCTACGGTAAAAAATCCAAAATATGGCATTGTGATGAAAGCAAGAAGAACTGAAGACGGTCTCTATGCGATTTTTCCCAAGAATGTGATAAACGCAAAAGATGAAAAAGCCAATTATGTTCAAAATAATAATATTTCTGAATGGCATTCAAAGCTGGGACATATGAACTATAAGGATATGAAACTAGCACATAATAATGAAAGCTTGATTGGGCTTGATTTCAAAATAGATGAACAACTGGAAGAATGTGAAGTCTGCATTAAAGCTAAAATGAAAGCTACGATCGGGAAACCAAGTACTGAGCCTCGCACTTCTGAACCACTTCAGATTATACACAGTGATGTGTGTGGCCCGATACCAAAAGCTTCTTGTGCCGGAAACAAATATTTTGTCACTTTTATTGACGACTTCACTAGATATAGCCGAGTATATTGCATAAAGACTAAAAATGAAGTCATAAATATGTTCAAGGTCTATAAAGCAGAAGTAGAGAACCTCATGGAAAAGAAAATTAAATGCCTACAATCCGACAACGGCACGGAATATTGTAACAATGAGTTCAACAATTTCTTAAAAGAAAATGGCATAACCAGAAGATTATCTGCACCTTATACACCGCATCAAAACGGAATTGCGGAAAGGAAAAACAGAACTTTACTGGAAAAGGCAAGAAGTCTAATGATTGAGTCTAACGCACCGATGTATTTGTGGGGCGAAGCCATCTACACAGCAAACTACCTGTCAAACAGAAGTCCAAACAACAGAATTGGAAATGCAACACCATTTGAAAAATGGGTTGGCAGAAAACCATGTGTTGCGCACTTTGATAGATTTGGAGCAAAGGCGTTCGTTCTTTTAAAAGGAAGACAAAATTTAAATAAGTTTGACGCTAAAGCAATACTTGGAGTCTTCATTGGATACTCCGAAATATCCAAGGCTTTCCGGATTTGGATACCATCAAAGCAAAAAGTGATTGTAACCAAAAATGTAAACATAATGCAGAAATTCTACTACGACATAAAGGAAGGAGAGAATTCTCGTAAAAATAATACAGATGAAACAAGAAAAGAAAAAGAATATGTCGAGATTGAATTTCTAGAACAAAATATAAATAGAGACATACAAGAAAATCACGAAAGAGAAGAAGACGTCTGGGCTGAAGCAGAAATGCAAACAGGAACTAATGATAATTCAATTTCTGAAGAAAATGAAATTCATTCCGCAGAAGAAGAAGAACTACTACTGCCACCTCAGAATGAAGTCACCGAAGAGCGAACAGAAACTAGAACTTTGCGTGATCAATCATTAATACGCAAGCCAATACGTTTTGATGATTTTGTTATGAACGCGGTGGCAGAGCTGGAAGTCAACAATACTGAGCCCAAAACATATAATGAAGCAATGTCATCTGAAAATAGAGAAAAATGGGAAGAAGCTATGCAAAACGAGATGAATTCACTTAAGGAAAATAATACCTGGGAACTTGCCGTACTACCAAAAGGTAGAAAAGCTCTACCAAGCAAATGGATATACAAAATAAAGAGAAACCCTGATGGAACCATAGAACGTTACAAGGCGAGACTAGTCATCAAAGGTTTCTCCCAACGCGAAGGTATTGACTATGATAAAACCTTCAGTCCAGTTGCACGACTTACAACTATCAGAGCTATACTGGGAATTGCAGCTAATGAAAATCTGAATTTACAACAATTCGATGTCACAACTGCATTCCTAAACGGTACAGTGGAAGAAGAGATTTATATGGCACCACCGAATGGACTTGATGTACCTAAAGGAAAAGTATGTCGACTTTTGAGAAGCCTCTACGGCTTAAAACAGGCGCCTCGATGCTGGAATGAGTGCATACATACATTTCTGATAGACGCCCAATTTCAGAGAAGTGAGGCAGATCCTTGCTTGTATGTAAGAATCAAGGGAAACTCAAAAGTTATTGTAGGACTGTATGTTGATGACGGCTTGGTAGCTTCCACTGACAGCGCTGGTCAAGAGTTTTTACATGAACTTGAAAGAAACTTCAAAATAACCACGAAGCCAGCGTCATATTTTCTGGGTATGGAAATAAATAAAAACCAAGACGGATCAATAAACTTAAGACAAACAGCCTACGCTAAGAAGGTCCTAAAACGATTTGACATGGAAAACTGCAAACCGATTACATCTCCGACAATTAAGATGCCAAAAATGGAAGAGAGTAATGGAAATGTAGACATGAAATTTCCATATCGAAATTGTGTCGGAGCACTGACTTACCTGATGGTCGCAACGAGACCCGACATCTGTTATGCAGTGTCTGTCGCATCAAGGCATTTAGAAAAACCTAGTAAGGAGGATATTGTGGCTGTAAAGCGTATTCTACGCTTTCTTAAGGGAACTCTCGATAAAGGTCTAACATTTTATCCAATGAGTAAATCCAGAGCAGATGACTTAATGTGCTACTCAGATGCTGATCATGGAGGAGATCCAGAGACTGGGCACTCTACCACGGGCATGGTGTGCCTTTATGCCGGCACTGCTATTGCCTGGAAGAGTCAGAAACAGACTTCAGTTGCTCTATCAACGACAGAGGCCGAACTAGTAGCAGCAAGCGAGACCACACAAGAAATAGTGTGGTTGAAAAAACTTTTGGCAGATCTATCCAACACAGAATCTTTAAAAGTTACACTATGTATTGATAATGAGTCTGCTGTGAAATTATCAAATAATCCGCCATATGAGTTTCACCGGCGAACAAAGCATATCAGTTTAAGGCACTTCTACATTAGAGAATGTGTATCAAAAGGAGAACTAGTTGTTAAGCAAGTTGCAGCACAAGTGCAACTAGCAGACATGTTTACAAAACCTCTATACGGACCAAGATTTAACGACCTCTCTCGTGGAATTGGTCTTCAAGCAAATTCTTAAAAGAAGTGTGGGTGTAAAGATTGTACTACTTATGCATACTCCTTAAAGGTCTTTATGACTGGTTGTATTACCATAGTAACGAGAAAAACATAACTGTTCTAACAATCTTTGGAAAATCAAATAAGAATACGATTGGATTGTATACAAGTATAGTGAATTTTATTTCAACAAAATGACATATTTCTATTGACTTTCATTTTTTTTGTGTTTTATAGCAGTGTAAAGATTTAGTTTTATAAGATAATTTAAGATTAGTGTTTTTTTACCTATGTTGAACGCTAACAGTAGCGTCAAATCAAATCAAATCAAATTCTTTATTTGCTTAATACAGGTAGGTATAAACAGATGTTACAAATAAATTTAAAGTACTCTGTATCATTACCTATTATGGTGTGCAAATATTTGCATTATTATTAATCTAATTAAATAATTATTAAAATAACATTACAAAATTATTATACTCAAAACATAAAATTAAAATATAGTTAATAAAAAATTCAGAATACTACACATGTCAAAGGTTTAAAAATAAAAATAAAAATTGTCTGATGAATCAAATACAATGTCATATACTTAACAATCGAATAAATTAAATAAAAATATTGGTCCAAATTAAAATAAAATTATACAGATATCAATTAAATCATTATAGCATGTCACATTACCTGTATTCAATGTCAATAAATTACTCTTAATTTATGTATCCGTCTATATTTTTATCCTGTAAGTACTCCTTGACATTATAATAACATTTATTTACTAGGAATTTGTGCAGTTTCGACTTGAATTGATGAACAGGTAACTTTTTGACATCATCAGGCAACTTGTTGTAAATCAATGATGCCATACAGAGAATACTTTTATTGATTAGTGCTGTTTTCCCATAAGGTATCTTAATTTCTAATCTTTTTTTGTCACGTAATTGTCTATAGTAGCTTTTAGAAGCAGTCTTATAATAATAGGGAATATGCATGTGATTCAAATATGGGTCAAATATTTTTTTCTATAAACTATGTTACTTCAGAATTAAGCCTCCATCAATATTTTTGAATAAAATTTCTTTTTGAGGGAGAAATTAATTTTTAAAAAGTCCTAAAAAACTGTGGGTAATTCAAATACTTGAAAAGGCTAAGAGCGGATGTGACGTAACAATCCGGGCTAACAATCAAAATGTCCATGTCAAGTCAATCAACAAGTGTCAAGTCAATGTCAAACGCTCATAGAAAAAGGAGTGTTTGACGTTGACTTGACAGTTGCTTGTCTGTTTTCACGAACTGTGACGTCACCACACCAAGCGCGCCAAATGGAGGGCGTTTAAATAGCCCGGATCGGTTGGATATTTTTAAACATTTTTTTAACTACTTTAAATTGCTTTTTTGCCGTCGAATTTTTTTTTACTTTTATTTGACGATGTAAACTATCGAATAAAAATATTAAAAAAATACATGCATATTCCCTATTAGGATTTAATTTCACAAAAACATTTAGTTCATATATATATAACGAAGGCAGTGTCAGAATTTTTAAGCGTTTAAAGTAGGGTTGACAGCTGGTAGTGTTGTCTACATTACACATTGCTCTAATGCATTTCTTTTGAGCTTTAAATGCAGATTCCTTATCGACTGAGTTGCCCCAAGATATAATACCATATCTTAGGACAGGTGCAACAAGTCCATGATAAGCAGCTAATACGGCTTCTTTATTAACAATCGTCGCCGGAATTAGTGCCAGTCAACCTGCTACATCGCTCGAAGTCCAGGTGAGATGTCCCCACTGCTCCCAGCCACGCTTCTTTAAAGGCGAACGGGGGCTGCGCATACACTATGGCAAGGTTCACAAACCTCATAGTGTACCCCTGTGCCCCCCAGTCACAACTTCAACACTTTCGGACCAAACACTTTGGAAAACCCTTTCAAAATTAAAAAATTCTACTCCTGTTCTAAAGAGAGTTCCCCGGGGCGCGAGGGGGTCTGTTGCTCTAAGTTTGACGCGATGTCTCCGCCTTGCGACCCAGGAGAATTCCTACAGCGCCTGGGAGCAACTACTTACCTTCCCATACAGGATTCTGCATGTCCAAAAAAATTTGGCAACTAAAAAAACATTGACAAACCAAATTAAAGACAACTGCAACAATTCGACTCTTATTTTAGGTCCAAAATTAACCGATTTCAGTAACCTCTCACGAAGAGGCCTATGTTCGCATGTGGAATCCAAATTGAGTGAAGGTGATATCAGGGGAGCGGCCAGGCTACTTTTCAGCAGCGATGTGGTGGCGCCCTACTCTCCAGAAACACTTTCAGCCCTCGAGAGCAAACATCCGGCGCCTGCGGATGGTCTCACCTTCCCCGACCCCCCCGTCCTTCCCGATCCGGATTCAACTCCTTTTAATGTTACTGCCCCTCAGCTAATTGCAGCCGTGAGCTCCTTTCGAAGTGGCTCCGCCGGTGGCCTCGGCGGCCTGACTCCCCAGCACTTAAAAGACCTACTTAGCTCAGGCGCCGGGGAATATGGTGAGTCGCTTTTGAAGGAGCTTGCGGTTCTAATTAACCTTATGCTCAACGGCGGTGTGAATGATGCCGTCGTCGATGTCTTGTACGGTGCCAACCTATGTGCCCTGCGCAAGAAGGACGGCGGCATCCGTCCCATCGCCGTTGGGTGCACCTACAGGCGTACGGCAGCCAAAATATGCTGCAAATTGTATGGCGAAATCCTGACCAACAAGTTCCAGCCCCTACAGCTTGGCTTTGGATCTAAAGGGGGCTGTGAGGCTGCCGTACACGCCCTTTCAAGCTTTTTAAATGCCAGTAAAGGTAAGGTCATCCTCAAGGTTGACGTTAAGAACGCCTTCAACTCCGTTAACAGGGACACTTTGTTGGCCGAAGTAAAAAAGGAGTTACCAGAAATTTACGGTTTTATGTGGCAGTGCTACAGGCACCCTTCAAAATTATTATATAAAGACAACGTTTTGGAATCGGCGGTTAGATGCCAACAAGGTGATCCTCTCGGGCCAGTTATTTTCAGCTTGGCTATCCATCCTATAATACAACAACTAAATTCAAAATTTAATGTGTGGTATTTAGACGATGGTACACTAGGAGGTGACGTGGACACCGTTCTAAAAGATCTACAATTCCTAAAGCAGCAGTTCCAATCCATCGGCCTTGACCTAAACAACTCCAAATGTGAAATTTACCTTTGTGACGACACCGACAGACAATCGACCATACAGAAATTTAATTCAATAGCCCCGAATATCAAAGTTTTGGAAAAAAGTTCACTGCACCTCCTAGGTTCCCCAATCCTAGAAGATAGTTTTTCACCATTTGTCGAGGCAAAAATTGAACATTTTAACGATATTTCGGACAGACTCTCTAAAATTAATCTACATTCGGCATTCACCCTTATCAGACATTGCTGTTTCGGTCCAAATTTTATGTATTTTCTCCGCTCTTCCTCTTTATGGAAGCAGTCCAACCTTTTAGACAAAATCGATCATATTATTCGAAACACTTTAACATCCATTTTAAATGTGGCACTGGACGACCGCGCGTGGCTTCAAGCCACACTACCCATTCGTTTTGGTGGGCTCGGCGTCCGCAAAATTTCCAGTGTAAGCCTACCGGCGTTCCTGTCCTCGGTCCACAGCACCGAAAAGTTAACCGCAAGAATTTTAGCCTCTTCTCAGGTTGACTCTGAAGTGCCGTGTTTGACCGATGCAGTGAATGCCTGGAAAGTGGCTTGCCCGGACACGGTTCAGCCCGAGAACCCGTCTTCCCAGAGACAGTGGGATGAGCCGCTCTGCAGGTTGGTACGGAATAAACTTATTAATACGTCCACCAATACTGCTGAGCGTGCCCGCCTGCTGGCTGTGGGTGAATGGGAGTCGGGCCTCTGGCTTCAGGCGCTACCGTCACCCAACATAGGTACTATGCTGGGTGACACCACATTCCGGCTCGCTACATGTTTGCGTCTGGGCGCTCCTTGCGGTGCTCCACATCGTTGTCAATGCGGTGAAGGAGTCGACTGCCTCGGACACCACGGCCTATCCTGCAGCAAGAGCGCTGGTCGGATGGCACGGCACGCCAGCATTAATGACATTATCCGTCGGGCTCTTGTCACCGCCGGGGTGCCAGCTGTGTTAGAACCCAACGGCTTGGCACGCGACGATGGGAAGAGGCCAGATGGAATGACCATAATGCCCTGGAAGTTGGGTAGACCTTTGGTGTGGGACGTAACCTGTGTCGACACCCTCGCGCCATCCCATCTTCCTAGCACGGCGGGCTGTGCTGGGACAGCTGCTTCAGGAGCAGAAGACCTCAAACGGCGCAAATATTACAACCTTATTGGGAGCTATATGTTTGAGCCGTTTGGGGTTGAAACACTAGGGCCGTGGGGTCCGAGTGCTCATCGATTATTTCGGGACATCGCTAAGCGATTGGTCGACTCTTCACATGACCAGAGGGTTGGCCTATTTTTAGCCCAAAGAATCAGCATTGCCATTCAACGTGGCAATGCTGCCAGCCTTTTGGGCACCTTTCCCATTGACAGCGATGCGGACGAATTCTTTGATGCTCAATGAGCCCCTCCCCTTTATTTTTTCTTTTTAATTTGTTATATATGTAATTGTTTTTTAGTTAATTTAGTATAATAAATGTAATGTAATTTAAATGTTGATATATGAACTGAATTTTATATAAATAATTAGTTGCTTAGTTCAGTTTTACGAGGGGTGTTCAATAAATAGTGAGAATGCGATACATTCTCCTTGGAAAGAAAAAAAATAAATACTGGCAGGCATAGCCCAGACATTAGCTATGATGATAATAAAAAAAACAATCAATTCTCTTTTGTTTAAAAAAAATCTTTTCAGTTTTTTTTTTTAATTCTTTTGGGGTTATAATATATATATTGTTGAAATGTGCTCATTAAGGCCTTTCATTTGATACCCAACATGGTACGATTAAACCATTTTTTTTTTAAGTTCCTCACTTTATGTCCTCTAGAGGGCGCCATTTTTAATTTAATGTGACTTCACATAGCCAGCGGACAATCACGACGCTTCTAACGATACCTCATTTATCAAATTGTGATAAGTGGTTTGGAAGATAGGAGGGAACAGATTAACATACATACATACATACATAACATACATACCGGTCAAAATCATAACCCTCCTTTTTTCTTCGCCGTAGTCGGGTAAAAAATAGAAGTCATTTGTTTGCGCCGTTTCGGAACGTGTTCTGTTGTTTGTTTCACCAAGATAACGCCCCCGCGTACAAATTCAGAGTTGCGATGGCTGCCATTCAAGAAGCTGGCTTCGAATTCCACATCACACACAATTCGAATTGCACATCCTCCATAATCACCGGACCTTGCTCCAGCGATATTTACCGATTTTTGCAGTTAAAGAAACATCTCAATGGCCAGAAGTTTGAAGATGATGGCGCAGTAGTCGCCGCCGTACACGATTTTTTAAGGGATCAGAAAGAAGATTTTTTTAGAAAGGGAATTTTAGTGTCAGAAAAAGGTTATACAAAGTGTATAATCCTGAAAGCTAACACTACGACTACGTCGAAAAATAACAGATAATTGCGTCATACTCATTCTCACTATTTATCGAACAAAATTTTACGGACGTACGAGGGGTCGTACGTCCGTAAAATTTCAGCGTATTAAATACAGTAATTAACGAGATAATAAATTAAAAGTGATTAGGAAGTCCAAGACCGTGGTAACCCGACCAAGTTTAGGTGGTTACAAAAAAGCGCCCGCCTAGTACATTATGCTACCTTCTAAAATATGTAGTAAGTCTAGTGTGACAAGTATATAATAGTAGAGATGTGTGTACACAAGTGTTAAAAAAAACTACAAATTTTTAAAGAATTTTTATTTACAGGTATAATTATCATTTCAATTGAAACATCAAAGTTTTCGATAGCGATATGAATTCAATTCCAGAAACTTATAAAAACAGCTGCAAATTAGGGGAAGGTGGGGTAAAATGGGGTACCAAAGACAAAAAAAATCATGTAGACGAAATCAACAATATTTTTATTTCCTTTATTTCATTTTTCATACTTATAAATTATATTTTTAAATATTAGAATAAAAAATTATATAAAACATTTAAAAATATAAAAAATAGTAGCCCACCGGTATCGGGAACAGGGTCCAAGCTACCGGCGGTCAGGGCTCCAGAGAGAGGAACCTCCTAACGATGCGAGCCGTGTCCAAGAGTACAGCCTTCTAAATCAATCCAGCTGCCCAACGAGAGCCTCCTTAGGTGTTGGTCGAGGC
Organism: Lithophane semibrunnea; assembly: GCA_947363905.1. Lineage (NCBI taxonomy): Eukaryota > Metazoa > Arthropoda > Insecta > Lepidoptera > Noctuidae > Lithophane > Lithophane semibrunnea. The sequence continues at coordinate 387,069 of OX376186.1, read as the reverse complement.
TCTTGGCAATTAAGCCATTGGCTGATACGACTATCGGCACAATGATCGCAGAGTCCACATCCCACATGTCGACAACCTCGTGAGCCAAGTCAAGATACTTGATTTGTTTATCTTTCTCGGCCTTCACGAGGTTCCCGTCATGCGGGACCGTTATGTCAATGATCATTGCGCGCCGCTCTGTTCGATCCACCACCACTATATCAGGCTTATTGGCAACAATAGTCCTGTCAGTGATGATGGATCGATCCCAGTACAATGTGATATTTCCATTTTCGAGAACTGGGTCGGGCACGTACCTGTAGTACGGCACTTCCGATTCCACTAGGCTGTATTTCAGAGCAAGTTGCTGATGGATAATCCTGGCTACAAGGTTGTGTCTATGCAGGTACTCTCCGTTAGCTAGATGAGAACATTCGGAGATAATGTGACGGATTGATTCTCCCGGTCGGTGGCATGCCCGACAGATGTCAACCGTGCCGTCCTTCACAATAAATCTCCGGTAATTGTTCGTCATGATAACTTCGTCCATGATTGCACAGACAAAACCTTCGGTTTCCCCAAAGAGGTCACCGAAACGCAGCCAGGCTACGGACGCTAGTAAATCTACATCGGGTCCATGCGGGGCCCGGAAAAAGCGTCCGTGAAGCTCCTTACTCTGCCATACCTCCTTGCGATCGTTAGTGTCAAGCACTACAGGCTTGCGCCAGTTCTCTTTCGCCAAGGAGAGCGGGGTGAGGCCCTTATCCACCGCGACCACATCTCGATGCATTCCCACGTCGGCTTCTAGGAAATTTCCCTGAGACTGCATATCTCCCGATTGTGGAGGGTCTTAGCATTTAAAAAGCCTCGACCTCCACACTTTCGCGGGATATACAGTCTCATTACCGATGACCGTGGGTGATGCATTCGATATGCAGTCAGCAGCGTACGGACCCTCCTATCCAGGGCATCAAGTTCGGTCTGAGTCCATTTGAGTATGCCGAAGGAGTACATCAAAACCGGCATGACCAAACCATTGAAGGCGCACACCTTGTTCCCGCCTGATAAAAGACTATTAAATACTTTCTTCAGGCGGCCAAAGAAGCGCTCCTTCAACGATTGCTTCATGTCAGTAACATTGATGCCTAACGCTTCCGACATAGCCAAATACTTATAGGTTTCGGATGCGGAGAGGGCTCTTAGGTATATGGAATCCGAGAGTTGGGTGCCCACGGATTCCACAATCTCCCCTCGCTTTACATGCATGACCGCACATTTGTCCACACCAAAGTCCATCCTGATGGCTCTACTGAAAGTTTCAGTTACTTTTAGTAGCTCCATCAGTTGTAAATTGTTGGGGGCAAAGAGTTTTAGGTCATCCATGTAGAGGAGGTGAGATATAACCTGTCCACCTCTCCTCATCCGATAGCCTAGACCTGAGTCCTCCAGCAGTGTGCTTAGAGGATTCAGGGCCAAGCAGAACCAAAGTGGACTCAGACTATCGCCCTGAAATATGCCTCGCTCGATCCTTATCGGCTCACTATTCCTCTGGATATTTCGACATCCTGGATAGCGAAGGACTGTCCTCCATTGCCCCATACACGCCATCAGGAAGGTGCGCAGAGATGCATCTACTTTATACAACTCCAGCACCCTCATGAGCCATGTATGTGGCACCGAGTCATAGGCCTTCTTATAATCTATCCAACATGTCGACAGATCCTTTCGGGAACGACGAACCTGTTGGCTAATGGCCATATCAATGAGGAGTAGCTCCTTAGTACCGCGGGACCCATTCCTACATCCATTTTGAGAGGCAGACATGATGGAGTTCGTGTCGATATGTTTGTTAATTTTAATATTAGCTTGCTCTGTTCGTATGTCTTTCCGGTTACTACTTTTGTTATCAATTTTTCAAGCACTTCCTGGCATCTGATTGAGCTGAAACTTGGCATACGTAAACAACTACCGAGACATTTTGAAAAAATGATACTATGGAGCTGGTTTGATGATGGAGCCGGAAGTTAGGCATAGGAACTCCTCAATCAAACAAGATAGCACCATCGTGTTTGGACTCATTGGTCTTGTATTAACAAGTGCTTTGACACTAGGTGATGTTCAGGGTCTGATGATGGAGCCAGAAGGTGGCCATATGTGTTTCTAGTTACTCCAATTGTCATCCATTTTTTAAGCACTTCCTGGCATCTGATTGTGCTGTACTTATACAACTACAGAGAAATTAAAAAAAAATATACTGTTTTGCTGGTCTGATGATGGAGTCGGAAGTTGGCCATAGGAACTCCTCAACCAAACAAGATAGCACCATCGTGTTTGGACTCATTGGTCATGTATTAACAAGTGCTTTCGTACTAGGTGGTGTTCAGGGTCTGATGATGGAGCCGGAAGGTGGCCATGGGAACTCCTCAATAAAACAAGATAGCACCATCGTGTTTGGACTCGTTGGTTATGTATTGACAAATGCTTTGACACTATGTGGTGTTCAGGGCCTGATGATGGAGCCGGAAGGTGGCCATGAGACAACCTCAATCAAACAAGAGAGCACCATCGTGTTTGGACTCATTGATCATGTTGTATTAACAAGTAATTTGACACTAGATGGTGTTCAGGGCCTGATGATGGAGCCGGAAGGTGACCATGGGAACTCCTCAATCAAACAAGACAGCACCATCGTGTTTGGACTCATTGGTCATGTATTAACAAGAGCTTTGACACTAGGTGGTGTTCTGGGCTTGATGATGGAGCCGCAAGGTGGCCATGGGAACTCCTCAATCAAACCAGATGGCACCATCGTGTTTGGACTCGATGGTTATGTATTGACAAGTGCTTTGAAACTAGGTGGTGTTCAGGGCCTGATGATGGAGCCGCAAGGTGGCCATGGGAACTCCTCAATCAAACCAGATGGCACCAACGTGTTTGGACTCGATGGTTATGTATAGACAAATGCTTTGACACTAGGTGGTGTTCAGGGCTTAATGATGGAGCCGGAAGGTGGCCATGAGATAACCTCAATCAAACAAGATAGCACCATCGTGTTTGGACTCATTGGTCATGTTGTATTAACAAGTAATTTGACACTAGGTGGTGTTCAGGGCCTGATGATGAAGCTAGAAGGAAGCCATGGGAAAACCTAATTCGTTGGATTTGTGAAGGTGATAGACCAGATATTTAAACAAATCCTAATGCTAAAAAGTAGAAAATAAAATACAAGTAAAAATCTTTTTAAAAACAAGCTTTAATGAAGTAAAAAGTACTAAATAAAACTTACGTAAACAATAGAACTATAATATTTTCTTAAAAGCTAAGATAAGATAAGATAATATTTATTTTGTGAAACATGAGTACAGGTTGAAGGTCTTATATTAATTCGAAGTGGCTACATGTTTTGCCATTTATGGCGTACAAAATTAGTTGCAACAAACAAACAACAAAAAAAAAAAAAAATGTCAAAATTTAAATTAATGAATTACAATGTTAAAATTCAATTTAAAACCACAATGTCAAAATTTAAACTTAATTCGAGTCAGACAAAAACAAAATACAAAAAAATAAATAAAAAAAACAATCCAATACGCATAATTACAATTCTATACAAGCAAAATGTCATTTAAAAATTCATCCACGTTGTAATAACACTTCTCTAGTAATAACCCCTGAAGGGATTTTTTGAATTTGTTTAGAGGCATACATTTAATAATATCTGGTATTTTATTATAGATATTTGGAGCAATACCAAAGAAACTCTTTTTCAATAAAGCAGTTTTACACTTGTGTTGACATAACAAATTCTCATATTGGGCACGAATTGGGGTTCTCTTAACTGCTGAAAATTTTGGGAATAACTGTAGATTAGCTTTAACAAATAATGCAGTTTCCAATATGTATATACATGGAAAAGTTAGTAATTTTAGTTTTTTAAAGTAAGGAACGCAGCTATCCGTTGTTCTCAGACCACACATTGATCGTATACACCTTTTTTGCATCCTGAAAATAAGTTCTCTATCAGTTGACTGTCCCCAAAAAACAACACCATATCTTAAAATAGAACCGACCAATCCATGATAGGCTGTTAATAGTGTGTCAGTATTAACATTCTTGGACAACTGGAGTAAGAGATAGGCAGATTTACTCAGACGCTTGCTGATTTCCTCTAAGTGAGGTTTCCAGGTTAGTTTATTATCTATAGTTATACCCAAGAATTTTGCATTTGTAACTTCTTCTACTGTAAAGTTATTATAGGCAATGTTAACTGGTGGATACTTACGGCGCTGGTGGAAATGAATAACTTTTGTTTTATTTAAATTAATGACAAGATTATTTTTGTCAAGCCAATTTACAATGTCACTCAGAGAATTATTTATGTCATTTTGATAATTATTAGGACTCGTATATTCCACAATAGCCGTGCTGTCATCTGCAAATAGTACCATTTTATGATCTATAGTTTTTGGGAGATCATTTATATATATTATGAAAAGGGGTGGCCCCAGTACGCTACCCTGAGGTACACCATATTTTATAGGCTTTGGTTCAGATATATATGTTATCTCCAATTTAGTAATAGGACAGATTCTAGTGATTTCTGTACATTGAGTTCGGTCACTCAAATATGATTCCAGGAGTTTCAAAATGTTTCCTCTTATGCCATACCCATGTAATTTTTGCAGCAAAATGTTATGATCCACGAAATCGAACGCTTTTGTCATATCTGTCAATATAGCACACACAGGGTTACCTTTATCAACAGATGTCATCACACTAGATAGCAGGTCAAATAGAGCCATATTAATATTTGTATTTTTTCTAAAGCCTTTCTGTTCATTGCAAAAAAGTTTGAATTTTTCGAAATAAGAGTAAATAGAAGTATAAATTACCTTCTCAATTATTTTTGAGAATACTGATATTTTTGCAATAGTTCTATAATTTTGAACATCACTTTTACCGTTTTTTTTATAAAGCGGTTTAATGATGACTTTTTTTAGGCTATTTGGGAATAAACCATCAGAAATGCAAAGATTAATTATATGTGATAGTAGAGGTGCTATAATTTCCTTTACGTATTTTATTACTTTAGTTGATATGCCATCAAATCCTACCGTATTTGTATTTTTCAAGCTGCTGATTATTTTGATTATATCAGAATCAGAAACAGGTAGCATAAATAGTGACTGCGAATTCGAATGTTCAATAACGTAATTATTTGATAAAGTTCTTTTAGTTTTAATATTATTTTCAATGACATCTATAAAATAGTTATTAAATTCATTTGCAATATTCATAGGATGTGTAAGAGTTAAATTATCTTTTTTTATTGATAGTATAGGTTCCTGTGGTAAGTTGAATTTGGATTTTTTAATGATTTTCCAAGCAGCTTTTGACTTATTTTTTGACGTATTAATGTAGTTGTTATTTTGGGCTTTTTGAGTTAATTTAATTATTTTTCTATAGATTGAAGAGTATTTTTTAAATGCAAGTCTAGTTTTTGTATTAGGATTGAATCTATATGCCCAAAGTAACTGCCTTTGCTTTTGACTACAGATTTTTATTCCACGAGATATCCACTTATTTTTTTTATTAGTATGTAGAGTCACAATTTTATTTGGAAAGCATAATTTGTACAATAATGAAAAATCATTCATAAAATGTTCATAGGATTCATTCGCATCTTTTGCTTCGTATACTTGTGAGAAAGATAAGCATTTTAGATGACTTTTGAAATTTACTAAGTTGCCTACTGAGATATCCTGTTTTTTTGTTTTCCAATATTTCAGTGTACAAGTTTTACTAATAGGAACCTGGAGTAATTGAGATGTATGATCAGAAAGAACTAAGTCCATTATTTCAACTTTACATTTTTTTCGGTAGGTGTGAGCAAAATTATCTATGCAGGAATTACTACTCAATCTGGTCGGTTTGTAAAGTTCTAACTGTAGGTTATATTGCAAAAGAAAGTGTTCGAATTCTAATGTTATTTTATTCCTTTTTAACACATCTATATTAAAGTCTCCAGCTAAGATAATATTTTTATTTCCGGATGAGCAACATTTTCGTAAAATATAGTCTAGTCTCTCGTAAAATATGTTGTAATTATATTTAGGTATTCTATATACACATAGAATGATAATACCATAAGATATCAATTCAATACCACAACACTCAAAAACGCCTGTCACTGATTGCCTGGCAACATCCAATAATTCTCGATACTGCAGTCCTGTTCTAACAAAGATGCAAGTACCACCACGTTTAACATTTCTAGTGAAGAAAGCTGCTGGGCAGAAATTAGGTATATGTAATATATTCTCGTAACCTGTTTCAATAAAATGCTCAGTAATACAGATTACATCAATGCTACTTCCGTTACTCTGAAGCTCTTCCAATTTTACAATCAGCGAATCCGCTTTATTCATAAGTCCTGCAATGTTCTGATGGAGAATCTTAAGATAATAATTATAGAAAAAACTGAGACGTGTTTTGGGCCATACCAAATTGTTCCCTCTGGGTACAATCAACTATTGGTTGCACGGTGTTTATATTATCAAGGTCTAGGATGAGGTCTCGCAAGTCAGATATTACGATATTAAAGCCTTTATTATTGAGATTACCATGCCAATGGTTGTAAGTATCAAGTGTGTAAGGAAGATTTAGATTCGAGTCTAAGATAAACGCATAGCTGTATGTCTGAACGTCCATATAAATTAAATTATTAAAAGTATCAATCCGGCTATTAAACATAATATTAGAATTATCCATGTATTTAAAAGTAGGTAGACATATAATAAAATTAGTGTGATTTAATTGTAATAGTTTCTCACGAATTAATGTCACCAGTTCTATATACTTATTTGTTTTTTTGAAATCCTCCTCGCCAATAAAAATAATACAATAATCTGAGCAAGTAAAATTACGAACTTTGTTTTCAATATTTCTTAAGATATACTCAATTCCACATTTAGGCGTATGATAATGACACATATTATAATTACGTAGATAAGTGCCTTCACTCATTGTATATATTCTATTTGACAATTCACTGCTTATTACACATATGCTAGGTTTCAGAGGAGGGGATGATGTATTTGGACTCGTTTTGCTATTACAATCTTGAGACGGGATGTCTTGAGTACTTCCAATAACTACATCAATTTGAGGTGCGCTTTGTATATTTTTAATGTTTTCCGACGTTGTAGTCTGTTTTGTTTTTATGAGGTTCATTGTTGTATTTCCTCCTTGGAGTTTTAATTTTGTTCCTAGCTGGACTGCTGTAGATAACTTTATACGTTTTATTAATTTCTAGTAATTCAGCATTACATTCCTTCAAGTTTCTATTCTCTAGAGACAATTGATCTATTTCTTCGTGTGCGCTTTGTAAACTAGTTTTTAGACTTTCTATCTCTTTCTTTAATACGTTCATTTTTTCTTCATATTCATCTTCAGACATATCTGGCAGGGAATTTGTGGTACAGTCCAACGTTTGCGAAGTTACGTCATTGCTATTGTCAACATTGGAGTCCGATTGAGTGCGTGTTCGTCGGAATGTAATGTTTTCTAAGAAATTCATGTTTTTTGATGGTTTATTTTAATTAGAATACTGGAATGAAATCAAAACAAATCCTAAAAACATGTCACTTCGTAGGATTCGAACGCTCCTCACATCGGTTAAAATGGAGTCTCAGGCGGACACCTATACCGCGAGGCCAATTGTCCGATTACTTACTTTACAAAAGTAGTGATCTTATACCCTTAGAGACACACTAGTTCGTAGTATAGATAATAGATGTCAGTTTCGTCAATAATAAAGTAATAACAGCAAGTTTAGTAGTCTGACAACACTATTAGATGTTTGGTAACACTAATGGTCTCGTTGTTTATATGTTATGCGCTAGATGGTATTGTACGCAATATTTTTCAAATGTTGTGATGAAAAAAAACGATTTTTTGGCGATCAATACTCGCAGAAAATCACTCGCAGTTAATTATATTCCTAAATGATGAGTGTTGTTGCATGTAAACTTGGATTATAAGCACAGGGAACAGATGTAACTCACTAAAGGTCTTGATTAATAAAATGTCACGGTTTTGAAATTCACTGTTCACGTAATTTTTAAAGTGCGTTTTTTTAGTAGTCTCTCACTAAAACTCGCATAAATCACTGTCACTATTATATTGCAGATCAGGGTTACTAATTATATACTGTGCACAGCCAAAAAATCTTATGTTTAATATTTTTATATTTAATTTTAGTAGGAGCACCACTCATTACAATGTTTACTTGACAGCGCCACCTGGCGGATTGCTTAAAAGGACAAATATGTCTTATTCTCATTTTTCTTACTCTACTTTGCATTATTTTTCTTGCCAGTTCTTTTGTGCTCGGACAATCCTTAAGGATAGCCGTTTTCTGTTTTCTCTTTCCTTAGCTCTTAATTTTGGGAATTGCCATAATACTTTCCGGTGTAATTAACTGAAAATGGACTCTTTTCTTTTAAAATTGCCTTTCAGTAGTTTTCTCTTTACTCCTTGAATTGGACGCCAAAAACTGAAACTATATAAATAAACATTAAAATATTAAATTAAATTGCCTCTGTGAAAAGGCCATCGCATTATGCCCCATTCATTTTGCCCCAAACGTTACTTTTCAAGTTGATCGGCCATTTTTGAACTCAATAGAAATGATAAAAAATAAATTAGAACTGGAATAGTTTAATTTCAGTCCCACTAACAGGTATAAAAGTTTATGCAGATCATGTACTTACCTCAATACACAGGAGTATATTATAAGAAAATAGATAACAATACCCTCAAAAACTGATTTTGTCAGCCACGACTCTAAAATAGGCACCGCCATGTTCCCCTTGCTCTGACTCATGTGATGCTACTAAACAACGAACGAATGACGCCACTGTCGACTTGTATACACGTGTGTGACAGGCACACAAGCAAGCTTCCCGTTTTGCCCCGAGCCTCATTTTGCCCCACCCTCCCCTAACTTTGTTCCGCAAAAGTGGCGGAATAATTTTGTTTTCATTAACTTGAGTTTTTATTTTGAGTATGAATATTTTATCACGCTAGGTAGATTGGTAGTTGAAAGAAAATTAGATTAAGCAGCTTGCTAAAATGAGTAATTGTAAATGCATTCTTGTTCATTTAGTGCCCTCACATGTGCTCAGGCACCAACATAACCCTCGTGCATTCCACATTCGTGTTTTAAAACCTAATTAATTATTTACGGTTGCTTAAAAGATTTTATTTACACCCATGATATAATATGAATATTCTATAAAAGTTGCTTTGCAATACCAATATCGAACAAAAATGCGAGGTACGACGTGAATTCGATTTCGAATGTATGTTATGTTTTTAAATTCCGGTGCTTTGTTAGTGAAACACTCATGAATGACAATATTCTTTTTTTTAAATGAGTTGCATTATGAAATTCAGTACAACAACCCGTTTGGATGATAGTAAGATTACTATGACACTGGTTGTTTTAATGTTGGCAATAAGCTCACTGTATCAGAAACTTTTAGAGAGGCTTTATAGCATGGGTGTAGATAATAGTAGATTTCTGCATCGAGCGCAAAGTGAGTTATTGATGCACGAGGGTTATGTTGGTGCCCGAGCGTATGCGAGGGCACTAAATTAACACGAGTGCATCAATTACTCACTTTAGCAAGGTGCGTAATCTACTTTTCTTTCAACTACCAATGTAGTCATCTCAAGTCAGGTCAAGTCAGGTCAAGTCAGATCAAGTCAGGTCAATTCAGGACAAGTCAGGTCAAGTAAGTCAGGTCAAGTCAGGTCAACTCACCTCAACTCAGACAGAGCCGGAGAGACGAACCTTAGTAACAGTTTTACCCTTTTGCTATGGAATCCTAAAAACAGTGCAGTAAAGTTGTATGAAAGGAGATTGGGCGTTTCTGCCCTGGAGCCCAATAGCGTTAAGATATATACCAATGGAAAGATTTCATCAAGAAGAATATTTTTTATTCTGAAGACGTCTCTTGATCGTTAGTACGAAAGGAGTGTGTGAGTGATCGTTAGTACAGTAAGTGTGAGTGATTAAATATTATTGTAATTCTGGTATTTCGTCAATTAAATAAGTTTTAGTGATTCAGTGCCCTGCAAACATCAACTTTGAAGCCTATAAGCGACCATTTTAAAACATTGGTCTCCAATAGATGCCATTTTAGGAATAATGTTTTTAAGAGTCGGTCGACCGGACACATCGTTAAGCCTGACGCGTACCCCAATAGAGTTGACATAATGCCAAAGGAAAGATCTCTTCAAGGCTAATATTTTGTGATAGGACGCTTCTCCCGATTGTTAGTACGAAAGGAGCTACAGAGCTCTAAATGTGAGTAATTAAGCATTAGTGAAAGTCAGGTATTTAGACAATAAAATAACTTTTACTAACTTTGAGCCTTGCAAACATGATCTTGCAAACCTTTAAACGGACATTTTAAAACGTGGGCCTCCTAGATGCCGTTTTGGGAACAATGTGTTTACGAGTCGATCGACCGTACAAATCGTTAAGCCTTCGTTAACCGATTCATTGCCAATGACGACCCAGGCTCGTCATAAGCAAATATTACAGGGGGCCCTTGACGCACCTGAGGCGTCACATCGACCTTACTTAAAAACATTGAGATAAAGAGAACTACCACTTTTTATCCTAAATTAAACATTGCAGTTAACTTGGCCATTAATTTAGAATTCATATTTTATAAGTCAGGGATAGCAAACCTTTGGTAACAGTTTACAAACTTATACGGGGTGGAAGGGACACAGACGCGAAAACGGTTACCACCCCGTATATAAAGTTTGAACAATTATTTTTTCAATGTACCTATAGCCATTTTCGGTTTATATTTTTTTTTTCTTCTCTTTATTATTGTCGTTTTCGATAATGAATTCACGTATCTCTTACGAATTTACGCTTCTTTGAAATATGCAAAATCTGCTTGCGTGTTCAAATATTACGTTGATTATCACAAAGAAATAACCTAATACTATTACATTTACAAAAATGTTGGCGACCACTGTAACATGTTACTAAAATAAATAAATACTACCTTGTGAGGCCATATTTCCTTTGAATACCAACGAATTCGAATCGAAGCACACAAATAACTTTTTCTCTTAGCTGATTGACGCAAGATAACAGCGAAATACGCATAAAACATCACAGGGAGCCAATGCCGCTCTTGGTGCGTCATCCTTGATGTAGGCCCATGACGCGCCTGCCACGTCATCGTCCAATGTTCGGGGCCTGGCTAAAGTATGCATGAAAATGATGTTGGCAATGAATCGGTTAAGCCTGCCGCATCCCCCAATAGAGTTAAGATATATATATGCCAATGGAAAGATCCCTTCAAAGGAAATATTTCGTGATATGACGTTTCTCTTGATTGTTAGTACGAAAGGAGCTACAGAGCTCTAAATGTGAGTAATTAAAGCATTATTGAAATTCATCACCTATTTAGGTCATTAGCTCTGTACTGACTAATAATAGACAAAAGTCGTGTTTGTAGCAAAGGTTATCCCTAAAAAGCTCTTTTCAGTGGTATATATCTTATGGCTATTGGACGCCAAGAATTGCTTAACTTCGGTGCGCAATTTATTACCTATTTAGGTCATTAACTCCGAACTGACTAACAATTGGCAACAGTTATTTTAGAACCATGGTTCTCTTTGAAAAGCTCTTTTCATTGGTGTATATCTTATGGCTATTGGGTCAAAAAAATCCTTAACTTCAATGCCCCAGCAGTAACACTTATTTAGGTCATTAACTCCAAACTGACTAAAAATATGCAAAAGTCGTGTTCGTAGCAAAGGGTCTCCTTGAAAAGCTCTTTATATTGGTGACCTATATCTTATGGCTATTGGGCCAAGAACATTCCTTAACTTCGGCGCCCCAGTGGTCACCTATTTATACCATTAACTCCGAACTGACTAACAATTGGCAATAGTCATGTTACTATCAAAGGTTCCCCTCACAAATTTAAAGCCGTTGACGTATATCTTATGGCTATTGGGCCAAGAATATTCTTTAACTTCGGTGCTCAAGTATTCACACCCATTTGGGTCATTTACTCCGAACTGACTAACAATTGGCAAAAGTCGTGTTAATAGTAAAGGTTCCCCTTGAAAAGCTCTTTCCATTGGTGTATATCTTATGGCTATTGGGTCAAGAAAATTCCTTAACTTCGGTGTCCCAGTAGTAATACTTATTTAGGTCATTAACTCCAAACTGACTAACAATTGGCAAAATTCGTGTTAGTAGCAAAGTACTCATTGGAAAGCTCTTCCCATTGGTGTAAATCTTATTTTGAAGACATTACATCCCCTTTACTCAGGTCAGCCGCCCAGATAGCCGGTACCATCGCAGTACTGCGCAAGCTGCAGAGAGCGACGGCCGTCAGAGTCATCAGGAGGTATCGCACTATCTCTTTAAGCTTGTGCACTGGCCGAATTCCCGCCCTGGGACCTTGACGCAAAAGTACTCGCATCATCGAATCGGCGGCGCGAGGAAGCTAGGGCGCGGGCCGAGCGACCGATGCTGCTCCATGTGTGCAGCTCAGCTTCGCGAAGTCCTGGTGGTGGAATGGCGGACGTGGGTATGCCGCCAAAACATACCTAACCTAACCTAAAATTGTCGGAACTGAATAACCCTGGGACAGATTTTGATGCGCCTTTGCCTGAATAAAGGGAAAAGTAATGTCTTCAAAACTACAGTGGTTTTATCTGTGGCGGACGTGGGTGTACCGCCAATTCATACCTAACCTAAGCTAACATTGTCGGAACTGAATAACCCTGGGACAGATTTTGATGCGCCTTTGTCTGAGTAAAGGGAGATTGTCTCCAAAACTACAGTGGGGATATCTTTAGAGGACGTGGGTGTGCCGCCAATAAATATCTAACCTAACCTAACATTGTCAGAACTGAATAACTATGGGACAGATTTTGATGCGCCTTTACCTGAGTAAGGGAGATTGTCTCCAAAACTAGTGGTTTTATCTGTGGCGGACGTGGGTGTACCGCCAATACATATCTAACGTAGCCTAACAACGTCGGAACTGAATAACCCTGGGACAGATTTTTATGCGCCTTGGGCAGAGTAAAGGGAGAAGTAATGTCTTAAAAACTACTGTGGTTTTATCTGTGGCAGACGTGGGTGTGCCGCCAATAAATATCTAACCTAACCTAACCTAACATTGTCGGAACTGAATAACCCCGGGAAAGATTTTGATTCGCCTTGGCCTGTGTAAAAGGAGAAGTAATGTCTTAAAAACTACAGTGGTTTTATGTGTGGCGGACGTAGGTGTGCCGCCAATACATATCTAACCTAACCTAACATTGTCAGAACTGAATAACCCTGGGACAGATTTTGATGCGCCTTGGCCTGAGTAAAGGGAGAAGTAGTGTCTTAAAAACTACAGAGTGGTTTTATCTGTGGTGGAACGGGGTGTGCCGCCAATACATACCTAACATATCCTAACCCAATATTGTCATAACTAAATAACGCCGGTACAGATTTTGATGCACCTTGGACTGAGTAAAGGGAGAAGTGATATCTTCAAAACTACAGTGGATTGATCCGTGGCGGACGTGGGTGTGCCGCCCATATATTCTTGCCCACGATCCTTTTACAGACGTATTCGAACACCATGACCTGTCTGCTAACCCAGGATTGGCTCCGTGCGATGAACTCCTCAGCGGTCAAGAGCAAGGACAAGAAATTTTATATACGTATTTAATAACGATTGTCCGTTCTATAGTCCACCAGGACTTTGCTGCTGCTGCACCCAGGATTGGCTCCAGACGAGGCAATTCCTCAACGGTTAATAGTACAAATATGAAATTTTAAACACGCTTTAATTATGATAGTCCGTTCTCAATTCCACCATGATCTGGCTGCTGCATCTAGGATTGGCTTCAGACGAGGGAACTCCTTAACATTTGATTATTATAGTCCGTCATTACCTGGCTGCTGCAGCCAAGATCGGCTCCAGACGAGGAAACTGCTCAGCGGCCAACAACAGAGACATTAAATTTGCACATGACTAGATAGTGCAACTTTGTTGACTTCACGCCATGACTTATGTAAAGGCGTGTCTGGGTTCATTGGATTTGTCTTTACAAGTACCTTTTACCATTTTTATGCCAAGACTGCATACAGATTAGCATGCCATAAAATGTGTCTCATATCTGTTGGGTTTGTAGGAGGAAGGCAAGTAATACGCTACAGGTGGTAGGCACTCATGCTTTATTCAGGCAAAAACCAACAAGACAGGACGAGGCTCCCGTCGTCCTGACAGATGTCTCTTAGCAACCGAACACAGCTATTGCCGCGTTCATACATATACAACAATATCTATAGCAATGTAACAATTAGTCAGTCGAGTTCATTGGCGCGCCGCGTATATCTATATATATGTACGACCCAGATGCGAGTTGTGGGCGCGCGAACGAACTATCGTTGCACTCGTGAGTCGGGTGCTGGGCACTAAAAGTGTAGTGAAGGTGATAGATAGAACAGATATTTAGACAAATTCTAATGCAAAAAAGTACAAAATAATATTTAAGTAAAAATGTTTTAAGTCATATTTAAAGTAAAAAGGTTTTTACTTAAATTTTATTAATATATTTAAGTATTTACCAATTCCAGATTCGTTCTACAATTGTTTTAGGACTACTACTAAATCCTAGGACTTTTTGTGACTCCCAGTTTGGTCCCTCAGTTCACACGCACATGACTTTTTCGTCTTTTATCTGGGAGGGGTGGTAAAATTATAAACGGTTTTCTTAAAGAAATCATTTTATTTCCATTACAATTGGACATCTGTTATGTATCTTTGGATTCTATTACTTATCATAGAGGAGAGTTAAGTCAGTGACGAACCAGCGGGAGCAGGGATACATACTGCTCAAGCTGTTGACGTAGTAGCTCGTAACAACGAGAGCCGCGCGCCGCCCGCCCGCCTCAGCTCGTGTGCTGTGTACACGACGGACATCAACGATATTAATAACTAAGTATGTCAGGCACTCTGGATGCAGTTCATCGTATGCCTCGCCAGCGAGATACCTACTGTGTGCGGTCGGCGACTCAGCGTCAACGGGCCCAAAAACATTGCATTTCGTCAAGAATCCCATGACCAATGATGACAAGTTGCTTTACTTATTGGTTTTGACCGGCAATCAAATCAGCGGCAACAGCAGTTTCTGTCGTATTGGGTCTCACTACATGATAACAGTTTATGATGCGGTCGAAATATAAGCAACCAAGTTAGTCTGCTTAATTAAGAATTTTGATGGAACACAAAAAGATTACGGACAGGCCTCCTCCGGCCATATGTTTCTGTTTACGGTGCGGCGGTGCGTGAAGCGGCACCTATAAACACAAACATATAGAAATATACGATGTTGTTCATAGAGATGAGAGACAGGAAGAAATCCAGCGTGTAGCGGAGCACGCGGCGGGCATCGCTGCGGCGCACGCGGGGTACTCAATCAAACCGACTAGCTTTAGGTTAGCGAGAGATGGGAGCGCACGTGTCGCAAGTTGCAATATAAATGACGAAATCGAGAATTGCCACTGCGTGCGCCGCCGCGATAAACGCCGCGTAAGACGCGTCGAGCCGCGTGAGACCATCCGCGGGCTCGGTCGCAAAAAACGCTCCATTTCAAGCAAACGCGTGTAAAATCGCTTCTCCATAAACGCACTCATACAACGCCATATGTTTGAATTTAGTGTGGGCCGCGCCGCCCATCGCAACGCGCGATGCCCCGCATCTCCGTAAATGAGGTCTTAGGAATTGCGGTAGTCAATTGGTGTCCGTCAAGCTGACGTCTACACCACGAAATTCAGGGTTGGTTTAAAGCCTCGTATTCACTAGGTAACAGGCGTGCGATATGTTGCTCTACATGTTGAAAGTTAGCGCGGAACGTTTAGCAACGTTGTCTATCTACACCTAGGTACGCATGATCAGTCGTCAATAGAGATGGGCAAATGCCCGGGCATTTATGGTAAATTGGGAAAATTGCTAATTAAGTGCCCATAAATTTCTGTCCCTAGGCATTTATCTGGGCATATATTTTTTGTTTCAAAATTCATTTACAAAATTGATATTTGTGCCTATTCTCTTGTACACCGAACTAAACTATCACTAAAATTCCTTACTTTTGGCTGCTATTCTGCTATTTACCATAAATATGGTAAATTGGGAAAATTGCTAATAAAGTGCCCATAAATTTCTGTCCCTAGGCATTTATCTGGGCATATATTTTTTGTTTCAAAATTCATTTACAAAATTGATATTTGTGCCTATTCTCTTGTACACCGAACTAAACTATCACTAAAATTCCTTACTTTTGGCTGCTATTCGGACAAAAAAAATCTGTAAAAAAAAATTATTTTGACACAACTAAAATCGAATTTGACAATCGCGCCTCCACTTGGCACTTGGTTTTCCCTACCCCGTGAATTTTTTTAGAGATGGAGGTGCGCATGGACAGCAGCTTCGACGTGTTTTTTTAAGGAATTTTTCACATTTTGTATGGAAATTAGGCAAAAAAAAAAAATACAAACATGTTGAGCCTCAGGGGTTTATGGGACTCCTGGGGTCCAAATTTTCATTATTTTTGCGATAGGACACACCATTTTCAAGATATAAGCATAAGAAAATAAAAAAAAGATACAGTACTGTTTTGCAACTGAAGTCGAGGTGTTAGTTTGAATTTTAGTTCATGACATCACATTCCACACATTTTTAATCGCGACTAAATTTAGTTATAATTTTAGGTTAAAACGTCAAATTCAGAATAGCATTTTCACTAAATTAAAACTCAGTGCCATCTTAGTGCTGTCAAACTAAAATATAGTTAAGTTGTGTCACTATATACCTAGTCTATTTCAGAATGGGAAATCGTCGTTTGACAGGAATAAACTAAATTTTAGTGATTTTTAGTTTAGTTTACAGAATTTGTGACAAGAGAATCGGCACCACTGTTGTTCTTATTATTGCCAGAAGTTATGTTTTATCGTTTGTTTAATCCTTATAATTTTATTCCATAAAAACATACACACACGCACATATTTTACAATTTTTGATATAAAAATGATATTGTTAATTTTCACATGAAAAAGTAAAACAATGATTATTAAAAAAAAAAATGTGTTCAATCATTGGCATTTCTTCTTTTTTATCACGTTTAACGACCCCATATTTTAAGCCCTGCGATTGGGCATTTATTGGAAAGTTATAAAATTATGCTCAAAATGGTTTTTTCCATATTTTCCTGCCGGGCAGAAACACATTGCCCATCTCTAGTCGTCGACAACATGTCGCCGGAAGTGTTGATATCAGCGGCGGTAGTTATAATTTTATATTTACGTTATATAAAAACGTTATATTTTCAAAACAAAATGGTGCTTGGAAATTCGAGAATTATTTTAACAACCTTCTTAGATATCTCTAATCGAAATTGTTGTACTGGTCAAAAACAAGTGACGATACGGCCGTGTTTAGCGGCCAAATAAATAACTATGAAAACTCATATTATCTGCCGTGTTATTTAATTCGTCAAGGACTTTCAAATTAACTACAAAGTCTTTTGGCCCACGCGCGGCCCGACTGTTAGCTTAGCGGTGGAACGAACTTTTTACTTCAACACATGGCAACCAAGGAGGTAACTTATTAAAAAATTTATTTATATTTTGATTGAACATAGAGCTATTTACTATTAACTATATTTTTACCGCAGGACCGCCAACGCCTTTCGCTTCCATATTTGCTGGCCGCGACTGTAATGTAAGAAGGAGCACTCGTTCGTTACACCACATTACGGACATTTCTGCGCGTCACGTCTCCATTCGACAACATTTGATGCTCAACTGCATGTTGCACGGAAACAAACAAGCCGCGCGTCATATTGCGCGCCAGCTCGCAACTTCGCACGCTGTTGTGCAACGTTGCCGAACATATTAAGCGTCACGCGTTGCGCATGAATTGTTGCCTAGTGGATACGAGGCTATAGTCTCATAAAAACAACGTTTGTGTTTTGTATATTGCCATCAACTTCATAATCTACAATTATTTTTCACATAAGTATGAGTCGCTTTTTTTAAGCTGGTTGTTTTTTTTGTGAAAGTTTAATTTTCCACTTTTTAGTACCCACACACATTCATGTAAGTACCACTTCTTGCTGATGTGAAGATGTTAATTTCCCTCCAAACGAGTTCGTCGATGACGTATCGTAATTTTGTCGGTTAGCTTTCTTGTAGTTGACCGACCGTACCGATTCCACTTTTAGAGTGCGTTTAATCAAAATAGGTCCTGTGCCGTAATGTTGGCTCCACTGTTAAATTTGCGGTAGCGTCGTAGCGTATTCGTTTTGGTCCTACAACAGTGGAGCCAACATTACGGCATAGTAATTGTTAGGACCCCACTCCTCACCTATGAAATCAGCGTTTTGTATGGGAAATTTGAAAGAAGTTGCATTTGTCTTACTAACATTTTCTTAATTTATATAACAACCATGAACACTAATGTTTTAAAACTTTTATGCATTAATGTTTAAAAACTAAGATAACGTTATGCCACTTAGATTAAGCGAAAATAGTAAGTATTGGCTAAGTTAAAAAAAAATAGGGGTCATTTCTGCTAACAAAATGAGGAGTCATTTTTGAGGTACTTTTTATGTTTAGAAAACTATAAGTAATAAGGTTTTTTTAGTATTGATAGTTGTCTATGATGGACATTATTCGATATAATACCAAGCAATTCATGAATATTCGACTGATGATGAATATATGACGAGGTTCTCTATTTGTGAAAAAAAAAAAAACGCTCATTTGTGGGGACCCAATATTTGATGAAACGCACTCTATTTAATTGACGATTGACATTTTGAACAACTTTTACTGCGGGACCAAACCTGACAACGCGAATAATAAAGCAGCTATTGTCTTCATTTTAACGAGCGAATATAAATGTAGAGAACAGCTGATTTGTTTTTTGTGTATGAATACATAGACATTGTATAGTGGCGGTACATAAGGTCCTTCTCTTGCCGCGCACAAGTTCGCGTTGACAGACTTGAAGCAGTTACCTGCAGATGCGCTCATACATTCACGCGCAACTACACGTAGGTATCCGCTGACAAGTCGAATGCGTTGTCTACGTTATTATATTGTTATTTGAACAGTGGCGCTACACATTTAGAATGATGAGTCATTAGCGCGTTGCTGGCGTCTCGCGAGGCGCACTGAACTGCGCTCTGAGTGCGCGGGGACGCGGGGGCGCGGGGGCGCGGGGGCTCTGGGAGGCCCGTTCTGTCCTCCGGCAGGTAATACAAAACTCTTAATGATACATTGATTACTAAAATAGCTTGAAGGATTGTACAAGTACCTATTTTAGAAAACTTACGTACATTTATTATAATAATAAAGACTAGCATACACATGACGGTGTGCGCGGGCGGCGCGCGGGCGGCGCCCGCTCACAGGTACAACGATCATGTTAATGTTTTGATACCGATACAATTTTTACCGGTCGGAATATAATAATCATTTTATTAAAATACCTTACAATTTCGATTAATACAAATAATATTAAAGAATATATTGAGCATAATTATTATAATATTACTTATAAGCCGTATCACAGTACGCTAACTTAAAATAGTTAATGTTTGAGAACTTTATTTGTTCGCACTATAATAGAATAAAATATATAGTTTTCAATATGCGCAAGAACGGTGTATAGTGATGACCGAATCATGACGCACAACTAAGTATACATTAAAGTATTTAATAGGCCCAATACAAACCAATAGTAAAGACAGTCTTACATGTGTGCGCGAGGGCGCGCGCCCTGCTCACCTCTAAATCATAACAAGCATCGTTATTGGTCCGAGTCGAACGAGTCTTCTAACTGTATAGTAACTACATATTTATAAGTATTAGTTAAATGCTAAACGAAAGAGTACATAGGTGAGTGCGTGTATACATCTAGGTCTGTCGCGTACGTCAGGAATGTAGGCGGCGACCGCCAAGCTACTGCCACGCGACACAATACCTTACTAACAACATTTTGGCACTGATAAATAAACACATAATAAACTAGCGGAACTCCAAACGGCCTGCGGGACGCGGCCGCGCTAATACGGGTCGCAATACTTGCCGCACTAACACACTACGAGCAGAGAGTATTGTTCGTGCTACCGCCACTAAATGTCCATTATACAACATTCACTTGTCGGTACTCTCTTTGGTTTGTCAACAATACACTGCGGATACATAGTGGGCGCGGTCCGTCGCACCACAACACTACGGAGATTATGTTTACTTAAGAACTACTGTCGCTACGAAGTCCTACATATTCGTTTTGAGATCGGTTACAATTTATACTGATGGAGAAATAGCATGTCGTGTTGACGCCGTGTTAATAGTTGCGGAGCGCCTGTCGCGGTCGCACGCTGCGGTAGCGCGCCATTGTCGCACGCTGCGCTCGCACGCTGCGGTCGCGCGCCACTGTCGCACGCTGCGGTCGCGCGCCACGGTCGCACGCTGCGGTCGCTGCGGTTCGTATAAGGCCGGTGTGTTCAGTAGTATATGTCAGCAGCTTTACGTTTATCTGTAAAGTTTAATATGTCCTACTTAGTGTTGTCAATTAGTTGTGACAGCGACTGTTTCTGTTTATTTTAACAGGATAAATAGAATTACGAGTATTTGGTTCTTTCGAAAATCTACCTTTGACGAAGCAAAAAGTGGATATTAAGTTTTCATGGGAGAAGTTTACTGCCTGTCTTGATAAACTCAAAAGTTGGTAAGTATCATAAACTAAAAGTTAAATGATGAAAAAAATTATGACACAAAAAAACAAAATTTCAAAATAATCATCAAATGACTTCTCCCTCTCTGGGCGGAGCGGGACGGCGTGTTAGACTTTTACTGACTAAACCTCACCCGTGTTCTTTCAGTTGCCTGTTGCCAAGGGTCCCGGTATCCATGGGCGTACCGTTGCACCTGCGATTTTTTTTTTGTGTAGATTTGTGACCTTGCTTTACATTTTTTGCCATGTAGCCTTCCGCGAAAACGCCGATACACGACACCGGTCGGCCAAAATTCTTCCTTCATGAAAGTCTCCATTTATCAGGCTGATGTCTAGTAGACGTCCTGAATGATGGCGCATCGCCTAGAGGTGTAACTAATATATTCGTAATAGATATAGGGATTATAATACAAGCATGTATATTCATATTAGGATGAGAATACCTATAAAGTAATAGGTTACCAGGTATTAGTCAAATAATAGGGATGCAAGGCGACTCGCCGCCACGCTAATCTATCACCATTTGCCGACGAGATGCGAGTGAGTGAGATGACGGCGGCTGCCGACAGCAGCTTCTCACTCACTTGCCGAAGACTCGAAGAGTGAGCAAGATGATTAGACTCGCCTAAACCGACGCGAGATAAATATTGTATTGTATGAATGGTATCAGATCCTGGCCGCTTGCTTGTAGTATGCGCGTAATGTAATGTAATTGTTAAGACATAGTTATACACGTCGGGATTCGTATGAAAGCTGCATGAGTTGTTAACAAAGTACCTAAGCAAGCATTGAAAACCGTTTTTTTTTTAATTTGGTCACTAGTTTCTGTCGCACTGTCTCTTAGCTAATCTAATTTAATACGATTATTAGTTATAATATTTGTAATTACCGAAGGTCATAGCGACTCCATTTATGATATTATCCATTATTGTATTCAGACAGCACGTGCACGCAGTGATTGAATTACTTTATTATTATACAGATCGGACTAACTTACCTAGTGACGTCCGATCCCTAATTATATGAAATAATTTCGCCTTCATGGAAAACAGTGTAGTTTGCACTGGTGCACTACACGCCAATCACATTATTTAAAGATGAAAGCCTTCATCATAGATAAAAATAAAAAATGTTATGTGGTCCGATCGCTGGCGCACCATCCTGTCATCTGTCAAATCATTCCTTCAAAGCTTAAGAACCTAAGAACGGGACTTTCCGATGACCTATAAGGGTATCGTTTAGTCCTAGCCAAGGAGTAAAGTGTCCCGGCACAGTGCATATATAGCACAACACAACTTTTAGAAGGGGTTTTGATAATCCAGTACACATAAGTAGGTTGATAATCGAGTACACATAAGTAGGTTGATAATCCAGTACACATAAGTAGGTTGATTATCTGGGAAGGGTTGGAATGCCATGAAGGCGAAATTATTTCATTTTAGATGTTCAAAGAACAAAGTTGTGTTGGTAATCATTTCAAGTTACTCATTATAAATTACTAGCTTTTGCCCGCGACTTCGTTCGCGTGGAATAGTGACTTCCGGCAGATTTTTTGTTTTACCCACATAGTTCCCGATCTCGCGGTATCTCTTCAAAAACGAAATGTGGAAGATATTCTAGGGAACTCTTCAAAAATCAACATAATGAGCTCTCCGTTTGAATTGAAGATATGTATACTCACTTAGGGCATTAAAGCCGTTATTGCCGATCGAAAAAGGCGAAAATGTTATTTTTCCCTTATTTTCAAAATATTATTTTGATTTAACGGAACTTATTTTGAAAACAACTACCAGACAACCCAACAAATAAACCTTTTATTTACCAATTTTAAATTTACGAAACGATCATCAATCCATTATTCCACGACAGTACTGAAGCGCTCGGCCGATACCCAACCAAATGCGTGTAACGAAACCATAGCGCGATCTATTTCGATCCCAACGCCATCTATCGAGCATAGTGACAACTCGGATTATTTATCTATACTCCGTTCGGGCATTTTCTTTGTACTAAAAGTTTTATTATATTGATATTATTTTTTTCATACCTTTTTACTATTTATTTACTTTTTTCAGTGAATTAAAACAATAACATGAACCGAACTCGTGTAACGATCGACACCATTGCGCGATCACCAACTCGACATATAGTACTAATAGAATTATCTATACTCCGTTAGAGCATTTTCTATGTACTAAAAGTTGTATTATATTATATTTTTCATACCTTTTTACTATTTATTTACATTTTTCCGATGAATTTTCAGTACTGAATTGATGCCGACTCTTGACCAATAGATGGCGCTGTATGTCCGGAATAAATTTTATTTTTTATTTTATTTTTTGTAATAAAAACTATCCTATGTCCTTTCTCAAGTTCCAAACTATGTCTGTACCAAATTTCACACAAATCGGTTCAGTAGTTTAGGCGTGAAGCAAAGACAGACAGACAGACAGACAGAAAGACAGACAGACAGACAGAGTTACTTTCGCATTTATAATATTAGTTTGGATGTATTTCTATAAGAATCAGTAAGTATTCCATTAAGGTAAAGACAGACTATTAGTTCCTGGAATTCGTATTCAGTCTTGAATCAACCAAACCATAATCTAATACACACGTATAAGCAGACAATTAAAATTGACATAAAAATATAATTAGTTTTATGAACAGCCACTCTCTATTATAGAGCACACAGCCTGTGCAAAAGCATTAGGATCACTATTGGTCACATATAAAAGCGAGAAAAGTTTGAGAAAGTGGTCCAACCAGCAGCTTTTCTTATAAGCTCAACATTGATACCTCCCCCCCCTCAAGGGCCTTGAAAGTAGAGGCATGTCTGTATATGTGAATTTAGAAAAAACTATTCCACTATTATGCACTTAAATTTTGGTTTATCCATCCACTAATGGTTACAGTAGAGGCGGTGATAATATTTTCATATAAAGTTATAATTAATGATTTACAATTTTGTCTTTTACTCTTAGTAAAAACTAAGAAAATGGTAATATCAAGAAGGGTTGAGATCTACCAGGTGCAGAAATTTCAGATATTTCTGGTATCTTTATGTTAATATTATCCTCATTAACAGAAATGTTATCTATGTGTTAATTACACACGTAATCTAGTGACACGGTTTGAATTCTGTGTGCAATTACAAGAGTTAATATGGTTAGGTATATAATGTAAAAGTAGTTTTAGACCCAGGGTTATTTATGAAAGACATGAAATAACCTGGAACGTTAGTGTCCCAAAATTATTTCATATTTGGCTCTTAATTTAAATATACCAATTTATCCTAAGATACCTTGACACTGTCATCTGTGCCAATGTGGGGCCTAAAACTGGAGCAATTGCTGACTTAGTATTCAGCAATTTCCTCTGTTTCTGTTATATAATTATAACTCATTCAATATCTTTAAGGTATTGAGTTAGCTATATAGCAATCCTTCATTAAACTTAGTGGTCAATAATAATGTCACCATGGTGACTGAGCCTAGGAGGGGCCAATATCTTGACTCTCAATAGTCCATTGATCCAGAGCAGATTCATATCGCTTTCTTGCTTTGCTAGACAAGAAAGTTAGTACTATATTATTTGAAGGGATTAGTGTTCAACTTGTCAGGAAAGCGTCCCTGATAATATTGCGGCAATCAGTGTGAGACTCCTGCGCAATGGGTGTGGAGGTCCCATTTGACAGTGAATGCATCTACAGAGCATGCACCTAGATCCATGATGCCATTCTGACACTTAGAATTTGACCTGTTTGCAAACAGGTTAATCTGGGGATGACCCAGTTTAACAACAATTGACTTGAAGGTATATCCACCTCACTTCCATTCAATTTCTATATTTGGGCGTCTAGATTCTAGATCTGTCATAGTGTTTCCTTTGGAACTAAAATAGGATGCATAGGCCCATATTTGTTTTTCCTCACACTATTGCCATCACTGTCTAGTTAAGCTTTAGGTGAGTAGAACGAGTGGCAATGGTACGAAAGCGAAACGAAAGGCAATGGCTAATGTGATAATATCTATTCTTAGTAGGTAACACCTCACAGTACCAATCTGAGTTTGCTTGAAGATATTTTGAGCCCTATAAATGCTGTTAATAGTCCAGGGTAATTTATATTTAACTTTTTTAATTACATACCAGAACCAGCCAGTTTGAGAAGCAACAGATAATGTTTCAAGAACAAAGTCAAATTGTTTAATTCTATTGCAGTTTATTGAAATGTGAGCAACCATCATCATCATCATCTGCCTAGCCTTTTCCCAACTATGTTGGGGTCGGCTTCCAGTCTAACCGGATGCAGCTGAATACCAGTATTTTACATGGAGCGATTGCCTATCTGACCTCCACAACCCAGTAACTGGGTAATACGATACCCCTTAGTTAGACTGGTTGTCAGACTTTCGTGCTTCTGACGACTGAAATGTGAGCAACCGTTGCAAATGATTTAGAATTTGATTCTAGTTTTAATTTGAAATAGGTAGGTACAGTCACGGACTTTAATTGATGAGCCACCTTCAAACTTTTCAATTTTGCAGTTTCATACATTCACGAGATTACACGATTAAACACGAACTCAAATCGCAAGCTCGTAAACAAGATGACAAATAAATTACTTTTAATCGGAAATATCCATAGAGGTTGACTAATAAGTTCTCAATGATAAAAATAAATACAATGTTGCATTAAGTTTATCCAATCTATTTGATACCGACCTCCTTTGAATCATAGCTCATTAGCTCGATAATTATGAAAACATAACTGAAGACAGTGACAGTTGAAATATCAAGATGACAAATAAATTACTTTTAATCGGAAATAGTCTTATCCATAGAGGTTGACTAATAAGTTCATATTGATAAAAATAAATACAACGTTGCATTAAGTTTATCCAATCTATTTGATACTGACCTCCTTTGAATCATAGCTCATTAACTCAATAATTCTGAAAACTTAACTGAAGACAGTCACAGTTGAAATATCAAGATGACAAATAAATTACTTTAAATCGAAAATAGTCTTATCCATAGAGGTTGACTAATAAGTTCTTAATGATAAAAATAAATACAACGTTGCATTAAGTTTATCCAATCTATTTGATACTGACCTCCTTTGAATCATAGCTCATTAACTCAATAATTCTGAAAACTAACTGAAGACAGTGACAGTTGAAATATCGATGTCAGAGAATTTCTCCGTACGCTAACGTTACTATCGCAACAGTAACCTAGCAACAATTGTTTATCGTTGCTAGGTTACTGTTGCTGGACCTGCAATTGGTTGACTTTGAGTAGTCACTCTGCTGTCAAGTTTGTAGTACTGGCTCTCAGGTTAGCCAACCGGTAAAGATATGAAATATAATTTTCTTCTTCTAACACAAAGACATATGACTTTGCGTGTCGGGAACCGAATAAACCCGATTTGCATTACACGGCTAAAATACGAACAGTGCCAGGTGGCTCATCAATTAAAGTCCGTGACTGTACACCTCTGCCTAGCCATTCGGGAAATACAGGCGTTATGTTATTATGAATTTGAATTATAAACTAGTTATGACCTTCTTATTTTAATTGTTATACTATAAGGCTACTGTTCTGTGACGTTTCATCATTTTGGTGTAAAGCAAACTGTACAGCTGGGATTTAGAAACAAGATAACCTAGTAATTAGGATAATTCTACTATTTGCATTTCCTTATTAGACTTAGAATTAAAATAGAGCAACCTTTATGACCTCAGGTGACAGACAACTGGCTTCATGATCCCTGCCAACACACATGGTTCTGTGCCAAGCCTGGAGGCATGTAAACTCTTTCATTATAGCTGTCCTTTATTCCACTGTTAAAGTGGAATGTAGCAACATATTTAAGTATCTCCAATTGTCATCTGATTTTGGTAAAAATATACTAAATAAAAAATGTTTCTTGGCAGGGAAACATGTTTCATGGCACCTAAGAGGTTATTAATTTCTATGGATATAGGGTGGCTTTCTTTCCGACTGAAGTTTTTATTCAGAAGTTTGAACTGGAAACTCAATAAAGGATAGTTTATAACCCTTGATCCACCATGCATGGTTGGATTATTAGTAATACTCTCCAAAATTCAGGGAAATACTGCAATCCATCAGTCCATACCTAAGATAGTGACAATCATGACTCGGCAACATTTGATGACATTGAATTTATCTTTGAGGCATATAGCTGAACGGGTATTTAGATATTGGTGCCCGCTCCATCAGTTCTTTCATTTCCTTATTAAGGCTGGGTAGGATCAAGGATACTCGTGTGATGCAATCATGATAGATTACACACAGTAGTTCAGCTGTTTAGATTTGATCTACACTCCCTTGGGAAGCTATTAAACTGTTAAGGCCCTTGTCAATGGACCCAATGGCAACAGCCCCTTTATTCTGCCGCCCCCTGATCCTTTGGTCCCATTTGATTCCACCTTCATTTACTGCAGCTGCCACCCCCCACCCCAAAACGTTGGTGGGTTCAACAGGCAACAGATTATGGGTGCTTCATACCTCTCTTAAATGTTGCTTCGCCTGCACATTGCAACTGCACCACCTGCAGTTCATTTATCATAATTTCTAAACACCAAAGTGAAGTAATCAACTGCATCCTCCGCAGATTCTCAAAATTTGAAGGTAAGGCATTTCAGGTTGGTGTATGTGTACCGTTTCACTCTAAGTCTCCTTCAGGTTGGACTGTAGTAGAATTGAAAGAAATACTAACATAGCATATCTAATTTAAATTGTATACGATTAGGTATCTAAAATAATTGTAAGTATTTTGAAATTTTTTGAAGACCACTAGTTGTTGTCTTTCAAGTAAATAAATTATAATTGGCAGCATTGAGTGTGGCTATTCAGTGTCCGGATTCGATGGCTTCGGTCACCTGACACCTGACACACAGCCTCTTGAACAAGTTTGACTACAGTGTCTTTCACGGAAGTGGGCTTCGCACTCATAATAAGAGTTAGGTTCCAGACTGCTCAATTCCAGCTTAAGCTCTCGTCAAAACTCTTAGAGACTGCTAGGGATCTAGCAAGGATGTGTCAGTAACACTGAACGATACACCAACGGTTGACCTCACAGTGAAAACTCGTGTGGTGTTGTCCTTTTTTAAGTATACGGCTCAGTTAGTCAAGGTCCACCTCACGTGGATACTTCTAGACTGATGTGCATATTACGGCACCCAAGGTAATTTAAGTAAAAATTATCTCAGCTAACGACAAATTGGTAGGTATATCGAGAGACTTACCGGTGTCCATCACGACTCCGCTTTCATGTATTCGCTCGATTTTCCAGTTCTCGCAGATATTCGTTCAGGTCCTCCATTTCCTGGTTTCGTTTTCTTCGATGTTTTCCCATTTCGATAAATATATCTGAACTTTTTATCGGAAGTAGGCTTGCAGAAAAAATATCGATATATCGAAATATCGATATTTTTTGTTCGATATATCGATATTTTTAGGCGATATTTATTATTTCGATATATCGATGTATCGATATAAAATATCAAGTATCGAAAATGTATCAAAACCGATATATTTGTAATAGCAACACCTTTGTCGTCACTGACTAAAACCGCTGGAATTCTGAGCCGTAAAAAGCATACTGTTTCTTTTCCTAGTTTGGTGTTAAAATAAATTAAAAACTTGAACAACATAAAGTAAAAAAAAAAAAAATGATAAATTCCATCGATATATCGATATCGATATTAATATTTTTTATAAATATCGATACGATATATATCGATACTTTTTGACACTTCTTGCATCCTTAATCGGAAGCGTGATCAGCGCGCGGCACAAAAAAGTACAATGATTTGACAGATGACACTATGACAGGATGGTGCGGCAGCGATCGGACCACAGATAACATTTTTGATTGTTATCTATGATGAAGGCTTTCATCTTTAAATAATGTGATTGGCGTGTACCTAGTGCACCAGTGCAAACTACACTGTTTTCCATGAAGGCGAAATTATGATTATAATTTTGTATTTATATTTGGTGGAGGTTTTGGTTTGGTGGTGGCTCAGACCAACAAAAACGGAAAGACAGAGCACGCCGTACAGCAAAAGTGAAGCCACCTTTTTATCTATGTGTGTGTAAAAAGGGTTGTCAGTTGTTAAAGTTTTTCCCTATAACTTGGGGAATAATATTTTGGGTAGGCTAATATTGTACGAGTAAGATATTGTTGAGTATGGTATTGTACCTCAATTGTTAGGAAGAATTCCGAAACAAAATCATTTTTTTTTACATCACAAAATAAAATAAAAAAACAATTAAATACAAAGTGCATTTAGGAGATCACCAAAGAATTGCTTGTGTTAGGAGACTCCGCTCTTTCACTTAGAATTATCCATTAATTTTCAATTGAGTGTTAAAAAAATATATATATATGTATATAAATAGGTTAGTAAATTAGCTACTATCCATTTATTTTAATTTTCAGTATTACTTGGAAATCTAAAATATTAAATGCATAAAAAACAGACATAATTACTCGAAGTAAAAAATATCGAATGGGGAAATTTGAAATCATATTATGGCAACCCTCGCTCTTTAAATGTCACTGTTTTCGTTCGTTCATTCGTTCAGGTTTTTTGTTCCAAGTAACCTAAAATTCATAGTTATCTTAATTAAAAATTGATGTTATTTGAAGTACTTACAAGTAAAAAGTGATTCCGTGAGACCTTTTCTGTGATTTACTATTGTTTTTACACGTTTTCACTACACAGGAAGGCATAATTATATTTGTTTTGGTGATGTTAACTAGACGAAGATTCGTGACGTACTAGGAGCGATGAGCATGGTTTTAGTGTAGTGTGTGCGTGAGCCTGTGTGTTTACTTGCAGGAGCATGGTTTTGTGGCTTCACTTTTGATGTACGGCGTGATCCGTCTTTCCTTTTTTGTTGGTCTGAGGGTGGTGGTTTTTTAGGAATTTAGTTTTGATAACGAAGCGGGCACAAACCAGTGAAATTTTGACACATTTTACTGTAGAGTCAGAAGAAAACAAAATTGCTATTTGCAAAATATGTCAACAAAAGTGCTCATTTAAAACAACGATTCTGAACTTAGGCAAACACATGAAAAGCAAGCAAGCAAAAAAAAACAAAAATGTTATCACCGTTTCACTTTTGTAATAGGCGTACGTGAATAAAATATAATGAAAGTGCAACCTACCCTCACGAGAATCTTGTATTTCATATTAATTATTATGGAGAATAACAGCATGTATCAATATTAGATTGTGTAGCTAATAATGAATCAGTTTACTATTATTTGACTAATATGGGTAATAGTTGTAGTGTATAGACATTTATACTCTGTCGTCTCGAGCAGCGTACGCGCGGTGTCGCGGGGCGGGGGGGGACTAACCAACCGACCGCTGTGAGAAGACGCGGACGCGCTGCGAGCCGATATCAGTGAAACCTAGTGTTACTCTTACAAAATATTAGCTTCTGTGTCATAGTGAACATTACAGGCGACGAGATAAACAGTATCTTAAGGGCTTTACTATTAATAACAAAAGAAAAGAGAGAAATACACGTCAAAATATCACTAGACACTGGCTGTAAATTCATGCATGACAAACAACCAGGCTTTCAAAGTGATTATTATGTAGGTAACTAGGTCGCTGGTTTCTTCACAAATGTTGTTTCATTCGGTTATGCCCGTGATGGCTGAATAACCTACAAATGTTACCTACCTACTTGAGTTCGAGCCTCAGTATTTATTAGTTAACCGACTAAATGTAATACCAGTTGATTTAGTTGTCATGTACGTTACAGTCATACTCTTCAATTAAGTAACGTTATAATTCATCAAAGTGTTAACCAACTAAACGTAATACCAGTCTATTCAGTTGTCTTATAAGTCACAGTTGTACCCTTCAATTTAGTAACGTTATAATTCATCAAAAATTACTATTCTAAAGATAATGAATTGTTCCACAGTATTAATTGACCTTACATAAATATAAAATAAAGGGCGTATTTGCTGTTATCATTATTATTAACTGTTGTTGACTGTATATAACATTTTTGACTAAAGAAAAATAGAAGGAAATGTAAAGTACTTGGCTGTGAGTTGAGTAGGTAGGATTCTTTTGTTCACTTTTTAGGTATCTAGGTTTCTATGATTTATTCCATGGGTGTATATCAGGGGAGGACCTACATATTTGTCAACCATCCAACCTACCTATGAAATGTTCTTCGAGAATCACCTAAAGTACTGTACAGTGAGCGGTTTTAACTACTGGGCATTAAATTGCGGTACGATATGAGAAAGCATTAAATTGCGGATATCGATGAATACTTAGTGTACAGCTTGCATTAAATTGCGGATATTTACTGGCATAGCATTCAATTGCAGATATCGATGAATACTTATGTATAAGTGTACAACTTGCATTAAATTGCGGAGATTTACTGTTATGGCATTAAATTGCGGATATCAATGAATGCTTATGTATAAGTGTACAACTTGCATTAAATTGCGGAGAAATGAATTGAAATGAAATTGTTTATTCTGTAAATAGGATATTGGAATCACTTTTACACGTCATATTAAAAAGTTGTAAAAATAAGCTAGATGAGGTCGGCGTTTCCTATCTGACTACTCTGAGAAGAAAGGCCGAAACAAACTCTGAGGTCACCGTCTCCTTTAAAGTCCAGACATAATCTTGGTCAGGCCATATGAGGACCATGTAGATATGAGTCTGAAATGGTCTTTTGAGGAAAGAACCACACAGATTTGAGTGGAGCTGTCCAGTCAGTGCAAGCATTTGTCAGTAATAGTGGAGCTCAACTCAGAACTTAAGGAGCTCAACGACTCGACGAACAATACCAAAGAAAGGACATTTGGGTAGGTCGCATAAAGTTCTCAAATTGCCAGACCTTCGCTAAAATTAGTTTTAGCGAAGGTCTGGCAATTTGGCAGAACGAAAAATAAATATCCACATAGTCCTCACATTCACAATAACAATACTTTACAAGTAATCATCATGTCATTTTGTATATAATATTCAAGAATGTCAATTTGTATATAAAACTGGTAGGTATATTTTTATGGCTTTACTGTTATGGCATTAAATTGCGGATATTAATGAATGCTTATGTATAAGTGTACAACTTGCATTAAATTGCGGAGATTTACTGGTATAGCATTACCTACTAATATTATGGCATAGGTACAGTCACGTACAGTAAACGCTTTATTCCTAGCATTAGATTGCGATAGCGTGTTAAAAATCTATAAATATGCAACATAGTCACTTACCTTGTCAACAGGTAACCCCAAATGGCACAGTACACCTTAGAGAAGTTCGAATGTGAAGGTGAGGTGGGTTCAGTCTCCGTCCGTTGGGACAGATGGAAAAGGAGTCTAAACATTTACCTCGAGGCGGCAGGCATAGACACCGAGGCAAAGAAAAGAGCTAGTCTTTTATATTTCGGTGGTCCCGAGCTACAAGAAATCTTCTACAACATCCCGGGAGCTAACGCAACTGAAGGCGAACTATTTAACATCGCGATCGAAAAATTAGACAACTACTTTGCACCTAAACAGAGCAAAGTGTATGAGCGACACCTGTTTCGTCTCCTAAAACAGGAACAGGATGAGAAGTTCGAAAAATTTCTTATCAGACTTCGACTGCAGGCCAAGAAATGTCAGTTTGGTGGAAAAGAAGACGACCATATCATAGACCAAATAACTGAAAAGGGTAAGACAGAAGAACTCCGAAAGAAGATACTGAAAACAGGGGACAATATCACTTTGGATGAAATAATTGCAGAAGCGAATGCACTGGAAGCCATAGATCGTCAATTAGGAAACTTTGGTACGAAACCTGTGAAAAGTCAGTCAGTCAATAGAGTAGGTACAGAGAAGGAGAAGCAAAAAAAGAAAAGATTGGAATGTAGTAGATGTGGAAGTACCAGACATTTGGCCCGTGACAACAACTGCCCTGCAAAAGGGAAGACTTGCCTTAAATGTGGCATCTTAGGACACTTCAGATATCAATGTCGGACAAGACAAATTCAGAAGAGGAAATTTGAAGGAGAAGAATCATCGAACAGTCAAGTAATAAAGAAGAAAAACAGGTCAACAAATAATATCGAAGAAACTGCAAACATAAGCATGGATGGAAAAAAAGTCGACTACATTTTCAATATCGAGAACGACGCAAAAATCACATGTAACATAGGTGGAACCAACGTGGAGATGTTGATAGATTCGAACTGCAAGTCAAAGTCAAAGTCAAAGTCAAATAATTTATTTC
Organism: Lithophane semibrunnea; assembly: GCA_947363905.1. Taxonomy (NCBI): domain Eukaryota; kingdom Metazoa; phylum Arthropoda; class Insecta; order Lepidoptera; family Noctuidae; genus Lithophane; species Lithophane semibrunnea. The sequence continues at coordinate 353,931 of OX376186.1, read as the reverse complement.
AACTAGGCACATTAAAGGCACTTTTGAACGTCAAATACATAGAAATAGAACTGATTCTAGTTGCCCCTTCCAAAAGGTAGTTTTCGTATGGAGAAGAATGGGCAAGAAACTCCACCGTTACTCTTTTAAAAAAAAAAAAATGTTTTACAATATTTGGTATAGGTACATCAATTATATAATTACATGTGAAGACGATGCACCACAATCAATCAAATCACCACGATGCAAGCACAATCTTATAACGGACCAAACCTGGGAAAGAATGAAGAAAAACAACGCTCAAGTTACCAATCAAGATCCGAATCCTGACAAAACATTCGTAGCTTACGGGAGTGCAACACCGCTGAAGCTGTTAGGATCATTCAAAGCTACGATAAAACTTACCGGAACATCACAGGACATAACAACATTCTACGTGATCGAAAACGGTACACGTGACCTACTTGGACGAGTGACGGCAACCTCATTGGGAAGTTCATACTTCGGATCAATTCGGATATCAACCAAGTTGAAACTGAGGCGTTTCCAAAATTTAAAGACATTTTAATTACCATTCCGATTGACGATTCAGTGAAGCCCGTTGCTCAGCCATATCGGAGGATTCCCATCCCACTCGAAGAAAAAGTAGAGAGGAAACTGAAAGAATTACTCAAAAGGGACATTGTAGAAGTCGTGAAAGGTCCTTCTAACTGGATCTCGCTTATTCCCTGTGCTAAAAGACGGAGGGGACATCCGATTATGTGTCTATATGCGCCGAGCAAATGCGGCTATACAACGTGAAAACCACCCACTGCCAACGATGGAAGAACTGTTGCCAAAAGTTCGAGAAGCCAAAATCTTTAGTACGAGATGCATTCCATCATATTGAACTTCACCCAGACTCAAGGCATATCACAACCTTCATTACCAGCAAAGGATTGTATCAATACAAAAGGATGATGTTTGGTATCTCATGTGCGCCAGAGATTTTCCAAAAAACACTGGAACGAATGCTTTAAGGTTGCGATGCAGTCATCAACTTCATAGATGACATCTTCACGTTTGGGAAAGCCGTAGCAGAACACGACTTAAGGCTTAAAATGTATAGACCCAAGTGTTTGTGATGTATACCTGTGCACGATGTCGGCGAGGTCCTTGAGCGCGCGTTCGACGCCGTCGGCGAGGTGGTGCGTGGGAGGAGCGGGAGAGGCCAGCGCGCGCGCCTCCGCCTCAAGACGCGCCGCCGCCGCACGCAGCGACACGCGCAGCGCTGGCGAGCAGCGCCGCGCGTCCGCCGCAGTCGCGCACGCCGCGCCCAGCCGCGCCAGCCGCTCCGACGACTGCAGTCGCCACAGCGACCCGCGCCCGCCGCCCCCCGCACCGCCAGCACCGCACCCGCGCCGCACCTACACAACGAACTAGTATTACCATTTCAAAGCATATTCTCTTATACTAGACGTAAAAAGACCCCATACGCATATTGTACATCAAATTTATTTTTGGTTTGAAAAATCGCTTTTTACGGTAGTGCACGCAACATAACGCACACAAAACATTGTGTTTAGGGGTATTTAAAACTAAGTTATAACATTTTTTAAACTTGCTTTCTTTAATAAACGTCTGAAAAAGTTAGAATCTTCAATATCTCCGTAAACAGGTTCCAAGATATGGTCCAGAACAAAAAGAAAAAGGATCTCAATGACGGGAATAACAACAAGTGGCTTTCGGCTTCATTGTTTTTTTTACGGGTCAGAGACAACTGGGCCCGTGTCAACTCATCCCGAATACCAGATATTTTCCTCCCGTTTACGGTGATTTATACAGTCTGGCAGAAAATCGATAAGACATTACGAATTTAATTTTGTTTTCCACAGATTTGGTTTTTTAAACACAATTATCTACAATACCTATTTCAATTATATAAGTACCTACACTCGCGACAATCTAAGAAGTCCCTTTTGACAGCTTTAAAAATGCATTGTGTAGCGATGAAAAAAAAAATTGGTTTCTTGTAAACTGATTCTCGAGACATATCGATTGAACATACTTAGAGAGTTTGTAATCGAAGACATATCTACATTGCTTTAAACTGATTCTCAAGGCTTATCGTTTTATTATATGTACGAGAACGAAACGTCAAAACTAATTTCTTAGATTGCCGCGAGTTTAGGTTAAGTTTATTAGTTTTTTAAATTATCTGGACTAAAAAAGACAAGCGTTCCTTTGCCAAAATAATGACAAAAGAAAATTTTTCTATTTCACTCTTGCACATCAAATTTACAATAGTAGACTATTGTAGAACATAAAAGACAAGAAGACGATTTCTGCTTATATGAATAAGTATTTAAATAAATGAAAACCGGCCAAGTGCATGCCAAACCACGCACAGTGAAGGGTTTCGTAGTTGGGATGAATTTATCCAATAAACATTGTGTGGGTAACTACTCTGTATTCACATACGGAGTGTTTGCCTACAGACCCATGGCCTTAGTTTTAACTTAGGTTTAGTTTAGTGCTTAATATGTTTAGTCAAGCAAAGATTCGTGCTAATTCCACGAGAACGTACTGCCGACAAATTGCTTTGCAGTTTGGCAGGTGTTCTGTAAAAATAAAACTGACTAAATAAACAATTTTATTTTTTTGTTTAATTCAACAAACTCAACATTGCAGTTGCAAAGTTGGTCGATTATTACTCGGGTAACTTGTGGGTTCACCTATGAAATTGGATTTTTTTTCGTACAAATAGAGAACCTCGTCACTTCTATGATTTAAAATATTCATCAAGCAATTGCTTGACTCCTGAAATACTCCAATCTTATCGGGACGTATATGTTCGAGCCGTTTGGGGTTGAAACCCTAGGGCCATGGGGTCCGAGTGCCCACTTGGTTTTTCAAGACATCGCCAAGCGCTTGGTCGACTCTTCACGTGACCAGAGGGCTGGCCTATTTTTTGGCCAAAGAATCAGCATTGCCATACAACGTGGCAATGCTGTCAGCCTTTTGGGCTTTTTCCTGTTGACAGCGATGCAGACGAATTTTTCGATGCCCTTTGATAATTTTCCCTTGTACATAATTATTATTATGGATATTTTAAGTCTTTAAGTTAAATAAAAATAAACTTGCCAAAAAAAAAATGCTTGATATTATATCGAATAATGACCATCATAGACTACCAATAGTAAAAATACCTTAAAAATGACTCCTCATTTTGTTAGCAGTAATGACCACAATTTTTATTTTTTAACTTAGCCAAAACTTATTTTTGACGCTCTAAGTGGCATATTACATTATCTTAGGTTTTAAACATTAGTGCATAAAAGTTTTAAAACATTAGTGTTCATGGTTGTTATATAAATTAAGAAAATGTTAGTATGAAAAATGCAACTTCTTTAAAATTCTCCTTACAAAACGCTGATTTCACAGGTGGGGACCTAATATATACTACCCGCGCACTCTGGTTCGTGTAGAACAAACTAGCTGAACAAAAACAACTCTTCAATTCCCAGAAGTTAATTACTAATATGAACTCATTCGCCCTATACATTAAGGCTGCGTTTCCACCAGAGATGTGCGATGGAAATGTGTCGAGCGAGGATGTCTAGCTGTGCTGTGGAAAATATGTGGGGGTTTCCACCAAAGCTGTGCGATGAAAATGTGCCTACGAGGATGTCCTCGTAGGCACATTTTCATCGCACAGCTCCGCTACACGTGTAGTGGAGCTGTGAAAATGCGCATTAATGTGTGGTGCGAGGTTGGATGGACTGGCTGGTACAGTATGCGCAAACCTCGCAACACATCCCTCGCACACATCCCTCGTACACATCCCTCGCTTGTTTTGTATGCGCAAAAATCTAGCTCCGCTGAGCCGTTTCCACCAGAGCTGTGCTGACCGAGGCGAGGTAAATGAAGCGATTCTATTGATTCTTTACAAACACATCCCTCGCTACGCATCCTCGCACATCTCTGGTGGAAACGCAGCCTAAGAAATACACCTATTTATTTTCGTAACTACCCTCATTAGGAAGGACAGTCATTAAAGTAATTATTTAAAGAATTGATAATTCAAAGTGCATTCATTTGGATTTTTACACCATCAATTCATTGATAACATAATTTAAGTAGAGTAACTAAAAGACATTTGTGATGGATTATGTACAGTCACGGACTTTAATTGATGAGCCACCTTCAAACTTTTCAATTTTGCAGTTTCATACATTCACGAGATTACACGATTAAACACGAACTCAAATCGCACGCTCGTAAACAAGATGACAAATAAATTACTTTTAATCGGAAATAGTCTTATCCATAGAGGTTGACTAATAAGTTTTCAATGATAAAAATAAATACAATGTTGCATTAAGTTTATCCAATCTATTTGATACCGACTTCCTTTGAATCATAGCTCATTAACTCGTAATTCTGAAAACAAAACTGAAGATACTGACAGTTGAAATATACATGTCAGAGACGTTACTTTCGAACTTGTCGAAAAGACTATTATTATTTTTTCTCCGTACGCTAACGTTACTATCGCACCAGTAACCTAGCAACGATTGTTTATCGTTGCTAGGTTACTGTTGCTAGACCTGCAATTGGTTGACTTTGGGAGTCACTCTGCTGTCATGTTTGTAGTTCTGGCTCTCAGATTAGCCAACCGGTAAAGATACGAAATAGAATTTTCTTCTTCTAATACGAAGACATATGACTTTGCGTGTCGGGAACCGAATACACCCGATTTGCATTACACAGCTAAAATACGAACAGTGCCAGGTGGCTCATCAATTGAAGTCCGTGACTGTACTTATGGGTAAGTAGTTTTGTTTTAATTCATTTTTATCACAGGAACTTCATTAATTTTATTAAATTAATTGTTTAGATAAAAGTGGACTTTTTCACCCATATTTTTTAATTAAATGGTCAAAAAATTACATGTCCACTCATGTCCACTCTGTAGAATCTATTTTATATGATTCTCAAAAATCTATTAGTAATGAGTAAAAAAAAAAATATAGCGAATTATTTGCACAACTATTTCTTTATTTTTTTTTTTCATTAAGCAGTTTTTACCGTCTCAAAAACGGATTTTTTCGAAGAATGGCTAAAACACCCAAAGGCAATGCGGAATGAGGAGCTGTTTCGGTTTATATCTTTGAGACATGATTTTGATTGTGTTACGGAGCTGTCCCTGAGAGATGTCAAGGTCATCATCTCAAAGTATTCGTCAAAATCAGCTGAAAAGTGGAGCAATTGTGGAAGAAATCGAGAACGGTTCCTGAAGAAGAATTCGACGTGGCTGAAGGGAGTTGGCATAAATTTCGATGTGTCCGTTTATTTATGCATGCCAAGTACATTTACAGAACCGTGACCTGGAAGACCCTAATTGTAGACAAACCAAACCAGGGTTCGGTAACACTAATGACGGAAATACCGCGCCAAGTTTTTATGATATTCCCGAGGCAAGTGCCGATATTACAGGGCAAGAAGATTCACTTCCACCACAGGGCAAAAAAAATTGGCATACTTCTTCGTGCTTTATCATCAGGATATGATATAAATATTGAAAATTTTGAAACCTTAGCTCAAGAAACCAGACAACTTTACGTAAATCTCTATGCATGGTTTTATATGTCCGCGACTGTTCACAAAATACTTCTGCACAGTGGTGATGTAATTAAATCATCACTTTTGCCTATCGGTTAGCTTTCCGAGGAAGCACAGGAAACTCGGAATAAGGACTGCAGAAGATTTCGTGAACACGACACACGAAAAAACGATCGCGAATTGCTACGAATAGAGATTTACTTAAGCCCAAAACACACACAGAGCGGGTGCGGGGCGGGAGCGGGTCGGGCGCGGGAGTACGGCGGGTATAATAATTTGAAATTCAAGGAATTATATGGATGTCAACACACCGAACGCGGGCGCGGGTCGGGCGCGGAGCGGGACACGCGGGGGAGCCGCGCCCGCCGCCCGCCGACACAACAGCGCGGGGCGGGAGCGGGTCGGGCGCGGGAGTATGGCGGGTGTCATAAATTGTAATTCAAGGAATTATATGGATGTCAACACACCGAACGCGGGCGCGGGTCGGGCGCGGAGCGGGACACGCGGGGGAGCCGCGCCCGCCGCCCGCCGACACAACAGCGCGGGGCGGGAGCGGGTCGGGCGCGGGAGTATGGCGGGTGTCATAAATTGTAATTCAAGGAATTATATGGATGTCAACACACCGAACGCGGGCGCGGGTCGGGCGCGGAGCGGGACACGCGGGGGAGCCGCGCCCGCCGCCCGCCGACACAACAGCGCGGGGCGGGAGCGGGTCGGGCGCGGGAGTATGGCGGGTGTCATAAATTGTAATTCAAGGAATTATATGGATGTCAACACATAGAACGCGGGTGCGGGTCGGGCGCGGAGCGGGAGCCGCGCCCGCCGACACAACAGCGCGGGACGGGAGCGGGTCGGGAGCGGTTGTGCTATTCTGTAAAAATATCTCCGTGAAAACTAAGTGTAGTAAAATATCAAAGTGAGCTTGGAGTCAACTGTCACTGGCTCACTGCCTTAGCATCAGTAGGTATCAATGACAATGACTCACTCTACGCTCACTTCACCTAAGTTTTCAAGGTAAGATGGTTACAGATAGAAAATATAGATAGAAAAGATACAGATGTCTCACATGTCAACGATAGTCTGGCTATTCTTTCGGAATGGTTCGCAGCCAATAATCTTTTACTTAATGCGAACAAAACTAAATGTTCTCATTACCAAATGTACCTCAAGTGGGTCTAAATCTAAAACTTGATGGCAAGAAACTAGATGCAATCACGGAAACTATATTTTTAGGAATTACTAGATTCAAAATTACAATGGGGCGCCCACATCAGAACTCTTTCAGGTAGACTAAGTTCAGCTGCATATGCAGTAAGAAAAATAAGGCACCTGACTGATATAGCCACAGCTAGGTTAGTGTACTATGCTTATTTCCACAGTATTATGTCTTTCGGCGTTCTGCTGTGGGGATCGGCAGCTGACGTAGATTCAATTTTCATTTTACAGAAGAGGGCAATCCGCGCTTTCTATAAAATGGGTCCTCGCGAGTCCCTTAGAAACAAATTTAAAGAAATTGATATACTGACTCTTTCTTCTCTCTATATCTTTGGAAGTATTTTCTATGTTCGCAAAAACTTAGAACTTTTCAAAATAAGAAGCGATTTCCATAATATAAATACACGTAGTAGACATGAAATTGTCATACCCAAATTTAGAACAAACTAAAACAAGCAAGTCATTTCTTATAAACAGTATCCGCTTCTATAACAAGTTGCCAAAGTCGGTTACAGAACTTAGCGATGGAAAGTTCAAAACCCACATCAAACGTGTCCTTATCAAAAAAGCATATTATAAGATTAAAGACTACGTTGAAGACAAGGAAGTTTGGCAATAATTCCTTCTGCACATGTGGCTTCCCTGGTACCTCATTAACGGCATATTTATGTAAGAGTCTATTAACTGCTCCCAAATTACCATGTTTATTTTCTTTACATTCATCCTCGACATATAATCATTGTATTTGACATTATATACCTCCAATTAATTTCAACTCTTATTGGCTTTTGTGGACAGGTTTATAATTATTCAATTTGTTACAGTTGTAATAGCAATCACTTCAATTGGTTTAAATAGGTTTTTATTTTTATTTGAATTTGAATTTTATTATTATTATTCTTTTAGATAGATCATTTTCTATTTTGTGAATGTGAGAACGTTGTAGGCTTATTGGACTGTAGATTTATTGAACTTCTTCTATTTTTGTTAAGTACCTGGTACTTACTTTTTGAAAGGCCTACATTGTCGGCCCATGCCTACCAACACTGTAATTTGCTATTCTGTCAAAATCAAAATCATAATATTTTATTTCACATAAACCTACATGGGCACTTATGAAACTTCAGAAGCTAGGTGCACGGTTCCAATTGGTCGTTTCCTATGGAGAAGAGCCGGCAAGAAACTCCATGGTTACTCTTTTAAAAATAATTGGCTTTTACAATACTTTCAAATTACAGCGTTGGTAGGCATGGGGGGACAATGTAGGCTTTTCAGCTGTAAGGAACAAAACCATAGTTCTGCCACTCAAGATCTTGACTATTCAATGAATTATTCATCTGATGATAGTGAGTGATAGATTTAGTTATTAAGTATTTTTATATATCTGTTTTTAGATTTTATAGTTACATTTATGTAAAAATTAATTTTAAAAAATGTTAAAAAAAATATTATGTTTTTATTTGACTATACCTGCTCAAACGACCAATGGTCCTCAAAAAAGTATTAAGACCCTCATATCTATGCTTAATAACCTCATTTATTAATAAAAATCGAAACAAATAATTTTGTCCAGCTAGCTTGCTCTACGCGAACCATAGACATCAACACGGTATACATTTAGCTTGAGCCCTGCAATTATCCTTACATATTATAAACCAAATCCTCCGCCGCGTCTGTCTGTTCGCGATAAACTCAAAAACTACTGCACCGGTTTTCATGCTGTTTTCACCAATAGATAGAGTGGTTCTCGAGGAAGGTTTTAGTATATAATAACCGACATCCACGCGGGCGAAGTCGCGGGCATCAGCTAGTTCTTAATAAAATGTTTACTTTTGCTAACCGATGAAAAGTTATGCAATCTTTTTTATAGCTGGATGTTCTAGACGATTTCCCACACCATTTAATTGGACAGGAACATTTTTCTTTATACAGACATGTTTTATATTTATAAGGTGTGAAAATAACCGCGTGTGCAGAGGTCCAATAACTGGTCAAAACTAAAATGGCCAGTCATATTTCCATCTAGTATCAGTGCAATTTCAGTGATGTGCCGTGAGCATGAGCAGTCAAGAGGCATTGGCCCCATACGATGATATGAAAATCAACGGCGCTGAATATCTCGTTATTTTTGTCATCTGAAAGCGGACCCTGCCCGCAGGGCTCCTATCTGAAATTCTTCAAATATATTTTCGGCGTTCTCTCATTACGCCCCACCTCACTCAGCTATAAGTTCTCGTGTTCAATATGCTTGCTCGAAAACCCTGGGCGCTTTCCTACCACCATGTTTATTCTAATTTGAAATAAAAATTACGTTTCCATGACAGTCAAGTCTGTTGTGTCATTGTGTGTCAAAACGAAACGTGACCATCTTTTGACGCGTTAGGGCGAATTTAAAGATTTTAATGTTCGGTTACAATGAATTTCGTCAAAAGAGTGGTTTAGTGTGTGGTATGCGTACCTCGTTGGTGCACCAATCAAGCGAGGTGCGTAGCGCGGCCAGCAGGTCGGCGTCGTCGGCATCGTCGGCGCCGGGCTGCAGTGGCGTGGCGTAGATACCTTGCTTGGCCGGCTTGCCTTTGACCGGCGGCTTGCTCGGCACGGCCGGCTTGTCGTCGCGGCGCCGCGCGCGCGCACCCTCGGGTGACTCGTCGTCGGGGCGCGCGCGCGCCGCGGGGCTCAGCCGCTCGTCGGACTCCTTGCTCTCCCACATCTTCTTGAGGCTGCTGATGCTGCCAGTGCTGCGGCGTTTGTCATCGTCGTCGCCAGCGCCGGCGTCTAGCACGCCGTCGTCGCGCGGCTCGTCGGGCGAGCGCTCCGCCTTCTTGCCGGTGCCGTTGGTGGCGGGCGCGCCACTCTCCACTTTCCGTAGTCGAGATTTGAAGTCTATAATAGCGCGGCCCGACTCCTCCGAATCCTTGGGCGCAGGCAGCATCTTTTTATTGGTTTCTACCTTTTTGAGTTGCGATTTAAAGTCAGTGTTCTTAATCTCCATGCTCTTCTGGTCGACGTTGTTGCTGTAGGGCGTCTTGCGCAGGCTGGCCTTGAGGTCGATAGGCGACACGCTCTCCTTGGCATCGTCATGGCGCACTGGCTCGGGCCGGCGCATGTTGAGGCTCTCGGACAGTTCACTCACGAGGCGCGTAACGGGGTCGCGGTCGCCGAAGGGTGCGCTCACGTCCCCCATCACCAGCTCGTCGGGCGGCGATTCGTTGAGGAAGTGCTTCTTCTTGTCGGCGCGCTCCTTGATCTCCGCAACCAGCTTTAGCTCTAGCATCTCCTTCATGTTCTTCTTGGTGGGCTTGTCGTCATCTCGCTCGGGCGGCGGTGGCGGCGGCAGGTCGGCGAGGCGCTCGGACGTGTCGGTGCCGGCGTCGCGGCAGCAGTCGGGCGGTGGCGGCGGCGGCGGCTGCGCGTCCTCGGGCGGCGGCGGCAGCTCGGGCGGCGGCGGCGGGAACTCCAACTCCGCCAGCCGCGGCCGCGGCTTGGCGGGACTGTCGGCGAACGAGCGCAGGGGGGGAGCGGCGCGGGGCGCGCGGGGCGAGGCGGGCGCAGGCGCGGTAACGCCGCCGGACGAGTTGGAGCGGATCATATGCGGCATGGCGCGAGCCGTGCGCGGCGATAGTGAGCGCGCCTCATCCCGCGGCTCGCGCCCCGCACCAACGGACTGGCGCATGGACTCCAGGTAGGCGCCAATGCGCGCGCCCTTGGGCAGCGTGCCATAGCGGTTGATGGCGCGCTTCACGTTCTGCACCTCCAGGGCCGCCACCTGAACTCCTTGCTGAAATAGGACGTCGCACACGTTAGATACTGACACGTGAGGGTACAGGCGCGGCTGGCGCGGCACTTACCTTTGGCGCGACATCGTGCTGGTGCGGGTGCGCGTGGTGGCGACGCTTGTTCCGGTGGCGCGGCTCGCCACCCGACTCGTCAGTGTCGGGCGTGCCCTCCGCCAGCGAGCCCTCGGAGGAGGCCTCGCGCGCTCGCCCCCCGCCCCCTCCCCCGCCGCCTGCACACAACACGCTCATCAGCCACCGCCCGGCACCGTGACCCACACCACACGCGACTCACGTCACTAGCTGCGCCCTACCCTAATGCTGGCACTTCACTTGATGTAACACATTTGTGTAATTACTCTATGTGACTATTGCCCAGAGCGATACCACTCAATAAGCACCCTAAGCCAATTGAAGTGCCGCATAAGGTCCAACCAGTTCGCGGTTGATGAACGTCCACCAAAACATCCTGTTAACTAGACATGAATTAATGTCTCCGATCAACCGCGGTCTAGTTGCACTCCTAAACTGCGCACATACGTCACAATCATAATCGCACAATTCGCATACCGTATGTAATCATACACAACTATCAAATAAGATGCCTTAACAATCATATTATGTTTCGTTTATACACTCCTTATTACACTCACGGTCAAAATACTACGGGTCAATGACGGATATCCCTGTAGCTTACAAATTAATAAATCGTACGTGCATGAAACTTAATATCAGATCAGATAGAGAATTTTAATATCGTATGAAATAAAACCTTAAATGATCTAGGTACAACATAATTAAAAAATGTTAAAATTTAAAAAACCTCCAATTTGGAAGTAAATTCCTTTCTCGGTTGTATAAATTTTGCTTGTTTTCAATCTATCAACTCTATCAATATGCACCTCACGGCAGTTGATCTAGCAAGTCAACTTCGAGAGACCCGTAGAGACGACGTAATCGATCAGACTGTAAGGGGGCGGCTCCTTGAAGCTAATTTGAACCCACATAGACCCGCAAATGGTCCAAAACTTTAAAGGGAACATCGGGTAGCAAGATTACTTTACGCCCGTGAACACGCAAATGATGAGACGAAGAATGTGCAAGAGACTGACTCTGACGAATCCAGATTTATGCTGCACATGATGGGCGTAAAGAGGGCGAAGAGTCTACCGACGGCCAGGGGAACGTTTTATTCCAGTTTGTTTTGAGGAAAAAGTGCTTTTCTCGCGGTGGATCTGTTATGGTTTGGGCTGGAATTTCTTCAGAGAGTCGCACGGAGTTAATACTGATAGGAAATGGTACGCTAATTAGTGCAAGTTATGCGGAAGAAATTCTTAGTGAGCATATCGGCCCATATTTAATGAATATGGGTGAAAATTATACAGATCGGACTAACTTACCTAGTGACGTCCGATTCTTAATTATCTACACTAATATTATAAAGAGGAAAGATTTGTATTTTTGTGTGTATGTTTGTAATGAATAAACTCAAAAACAACTGCGCCGATTTCAAAAATTCTTTCACCATTAGAAAGCTACATTCACCCTGAGTAACATAGGCATAACATAACATATAATTTATAAAGATTACACGCGGGCGAAGCCGCTGGCGGCAGCTAGTATGAAATAATTTCGCCTTCATGGAAACAGTGTAGTTTGCACCCGTGCACTACTTGCCCATCACATTATATAAAGATGAAAACCTTCATCCATACTAATATTATAAATTCGAAAGTAACTCTGTCTGTATGTTACCTTTTCACGCTTAAACCACAGAACGGATTTCGATAAAATTTGGCATGGAGATAGATGGCATCCCGGGGAAGGACATAGGCTACTTTTTTATCGACATACCACGCGGGCGAAGCCGCGGGCGGAAGCTAGTCATAGATAAAAATCAAAAAATGTTATCTGTGGTCCGGTCGCTGGCGCACCATCCTGTCATCTGTCAAATCATTCTTTCAAAGCATAAGAACGGGACTTTACGATGACCTGTATGGGCATCGTTTAGTCCCGGCACAGTGCATACAACACAACATAACTTGTAGAAGGGGTTTAGGTAATCCAGTACACATAAGTAGGTTGATTATCTGGGAAGGGTTATTACGAGTAGACTTAAAATTCTTTATGGACTAAAGGATAAACTATATTTTCCTGTTTAAGTGTTTAAGTGAAATGGTAAACTGGACTGAATCTAACAAAAATTTTAGATACCTGTAGAATTGTCTGGGTTCTAGGGCACTCTTTTCAGTTTTGAATATTTATAATAAATCCTAGATATTTTTCATAACCCAGTTTGAATACTAGACAGTTTTTAAACACTTTGCATATGAATGTGAGGATATATGACACATAGCATTCTTTATGACCTCAGGTGACAGACAACTGGCTTCATGATCCCTGCCAACACACATGGTGCTGTGCTAAACCTGGAGGCATGTAAACTCTTACAATATATTTATGTTAAAACAGAAACTGCTGGAGATATGTTCTAACATATTTTCTTATGGGTAGCAAATAACATGCATTTATCTACACCCATGCTATAAATCCTCTATAAAAGTTTCTGAAACAGTTAGCTTATTGCCAACATTAAAACATCCAGTGTCATAGTAACCATAATATCATCCAAACGGGTGTTATAATGTTGTACTGAATTTCATAATGCAACTCATTTAAAAAAAGAACACTGTCATTCACGATCGTTTCACTAACAAAGCACCGTAAAATAAAACAAAACACATTCGAATTCACGTCGTACCGCGCCATTTTTGTTCGATATTGGTATTGCAAAGAAACTTTTATAGAAGATTCATATCATGGGTGTAGATAAAATCTTGTATGCAACTGTAAATAATTAGGTATTAAAACACTCATGTGAAACCCATGTTCGTGTTTTAATACCCCTTATTATATAACAGTTGCATAAATAACTATTATTAAATCTATTGTAGGCAAAAACCATTATTATAGCTGTCCTTTAATCCACACTTACAAGTGGAATGTAGCAACATATTTAAGTATCTCCAATTTTCATCTGATTTTGGTAAAGATATACTAAGTAAAAATTGATTCTTGACAAGGAAACACGTTTCATGGCACCTAACTGTAAGAGACTATTCATTTCTATGGATATAAGGTTGCTTTCTTTCCGACTGAAGTTCTTATTCAGAAGTATGAACTGGAAACTCAATAAAGGATAGTTTATAACCCTTGATCCACCGTGTATGGTTGGATTTGTAGTAATACCCTCCAAACTTCAGGGAAAGACTGCAATCCACCAGTCCGTACCTGAGCTAGTGACAATCCTGACTCCCGCAACGTTTGATGGCATCGAATTTATCTTTGAGGCTTATTTATTAGACGACGACGAAGACGAGCTTATATATTAGACGAACAGGTATTTAGATATTCGTGCCCGCTCCATCAGTTCATTCATTTCCTTATTAAGGCTGGGTAGGATCAAGGGTCTTCGTGTGATGCAATCATGATAAATTACACACAGTATTCTAGCTGAGTCACTTAATGTTTAGATTTGACCTGCATTCCCTTGGGAAGTTATTAAAATTTTAAAGAACTTGTCGATTGTAGCAGCCACATTATTCTACCGCCCCCTTATCCTTTGGTCCCATTTGATTCCACCTTCATTTACTGCAGCCGCCACCCCCTTGTCAAACTTTGGTGGGTTCAACAGGCCACAGATTATGGGTGCTTCATACCTCTCTTAAATGTTGCTTCGCCTGCACATTTAGTTAATTTATCATAATTTCTGACCACCAAAGATAAGTAGCCAACTGCACCCTCCGAGCAGATTCCCAACATTTGAAGGCAAGGCTTCAGGTTGGGGTATGGATACCGTTTCACTCTCAGTCTCCTTCCGGTTGGACTGTAGTTATTTTTTTTCTGCTTCAAAAATAATTCGATTTCAATGAAAATCACTGAAAATATAGATTTTCATGTGTTAAATAAGCAGTAATTTTTTTGAAGCGAAATATTTATTTTTGTATATTTTAAGAATTAAAATTGAAAGAAAAGGTGAATTTTCAGACCAAAAATTTGCTTAGTAAATTTTCAATTTTTTAACTTAACCAGTGCTCATTTTGTTCTTTAAAACCTCAACTTAACGATGAAATGAAAATGTTGGCGCCGCTACTCGCCAATTGACGCTGTCAAGACTGTCAAACGTCAGTGTCAAAAGGATAGACATAGGTCGTACTTGCAAAATCGAGTACCAGGGCTTCCAAGTACGTCCACCTTTAGACACCAGCGCCAAAAACCAGGGCTTGAAATACTTTCAAGTATTTTCTTTCTGCATGGAAAATAGACCCGTAAGGTCATACAAATAAGGAGTACAATCGCGTATGTAAAAAATATACGTCCAACTTCCAACCAAGGCCTTGGTGGAAGTAAATACTTGCATAGAACATTGATCCGTAACATTATATAAATAAAGAGCACAATCGCGTTTACAAAACAAAATACTTCCAAAACCTTAAAGGAAAAATACTTGCATAGGATCCAAGCCTTGTTGGTAGAAAAATACTTGCATAGAACATTGAGTCGTAAAGTAATATAAATAAGGAGCAGAATTGCGTCTACAAAAAAAAATACTTCCAAACCTTTAAAGTAAAAATACTTTCACAGAACATTAATCCGTAACCAAATATAAATAAGGAGCAGAATCGCGTCGAGTGTTGACGGAGCAAAATACTTTGAAGTATTTCGGGTTGGCACTTGGTCGGCGTACTTGTTAGTAAATACCTGGTGTAAAAACCTGGTCGCGTAAATACGCACCTTCTCTACAAAAGGAACGTCAAAATTGACGTGTGTGCCGGCCGTTTTCCCGCGCAGTGCATTGTTCAAGTGACATTACTCTCGTTACTGTGTCGTAGAAAAAACATGTCGGTTACTCATTGTAATTGTTGTATAAAATACAGTAAACATTAAGACCACAAGGGCGTATTTATGACACAGACATTGGTCCTTCAACGCCGAATTATCGTCAGCGAAGAGTATCGTTCCAATTAAAACTCAATTTCTACCAAATCTACGTGCTGTCGAAGAGATTTCAAATGGAGACTTACAAAAGGAATCTACACGAAAAATCGTAAGAGGCTAGCGCGTGGGTGGATAAGGGATAAGTTCAAAGTGTATACTGTGTCTTTGTATTTTAGTGTCCGTATCAAGCTACCGGTGCACAATCGCCGTGAGCTAAGTACTTCATACTCGGTGCTATTTGTAAGTACTCTTTTTCGTTTCCTACACAGCCATCACAATGAGCCCAGGAACTAAATCACCTCGTACTATTTCCAAAAGCGACGATCTCGATATTCGTGATTTAAATAAAAAACGGGGTACTTTACGCGGTAGAATCACACTCTTTGGCAAATACATTAGTTCGTTAGCTCAGACCAACAAAAAAGGAAAGACAGATCACGCCGTACATCGAGAGTGAAGCCACAAAACCAAGCTCCTGCAAGTAAACACACAGGCTCACGCACACACCTACACTAAAACCAAGCTCATCGCTCCTAGTACGTCACGAGTCGTCGTCTAGCTAACATCACCAAAACAAATATAATTATGCCTTCCTGTGTAGTGAAAACGTGTAAAAACAATACTAAATCACAGAAAAAGTCTCACGGAATCACTTTTCACTTGTAAGTACTTAAAATAACATCGTTTTTTAATTTAGATAACTATGAATTTTAGGTTATTTGGAACAAAAAACCTGAACGAATGAACGAACGAAAACAGTGACATTTAAAGAGCGAGGGTTGCCATAATATGATTTCAAATTTCCCCATTCGATATTTTTTACTTCGAGTAATTATTATGTCCGTTTTTTTATGCATTTAATATTTTAGATTTCCAAGTAATACTGAAAATAAAAATAAATGGATAAATAAATAAAAATAAAAGTAATTCAGTACAAATATATAGTAACAAAAATTTTAGAATCATTTTTAGGGAAGGATAACATTTTTATAAACTTGGATCTGGACCATAATTTTGTAGGCTATGAGCATAAGGTCCATTTAATTAAATGTATCATTGAAAAATATTTAACAATACGCTTTCACCACATTTCAAAATTAGAAACAATTTCACAGACACTAAAATCTAAAAGGCAGCAATTCAAAAAATTAACACAACAACAAGGTTTTTAAACGGAGAATAGAAATATACATATGAGCAGACGACAAAAAAAATTTTTTTTTTTGTTCCCATTTTCTTGATATTTTTTTCTTTAAGAAAAAAATTGCATCTTTTTAGTCAACGAAGTGATAGACATAATTATTGTACTAGAAATAGGGACCTATTAGTTCAATCAGGTTTCAGGCTGGCTAAAGTAGACTCATCTTTCATGGGGTACTGTTTAAAATGTTGCAATAAAATTTCTCCCCACATACTTCAACTGAATGAGACGAAATTCAAAACTTGTATAAAACGCACACTATGCATGCAGACATTTATTATAAGTTGGAGGATTACATCGCTGATAAAAATGCTTGGCTTAATGCTGGTCCTGCTCCACAACCACAACTAACTAATTAACATTTGAAAATACTGTTGGAGCTGCTGAAGATTGTAAGACCATCTTTGCATAAACTCAATCTCCTTTGTATTACATAATTGCATAGCACAGGTGTGCGTCATGTTCGTGAACGGGCGCCGTCAGTTGTCACTGGTCATCTCTTAGTAGCCATGGCTTATTTTAATTTTTGAATTGTTTTTATTTTATAATTGCGGACGCTTTTTACGTACTTTCTATAGTCATTGATTTTGTTATCGTGGTGTTTTTGAATTTAATAAAGTTGATTAAAAATATAATTAAGTACCTATTTTATTTCAAAACAATTTACTTAAAGACTCATACCCACGACGATGATATAATTTACGCTTCAACTACCTTATAACTTATAGTTTAATTTCTGTGTGCATGGTTATTGGAAGAAGTATTACGCTCATTCATTTATATACAGATTGATTTTTCTGTAATTTACTAACCTATTTATATATATATTTTTTTTTTTTAACACTCTATTGAAAATTAATGAATAATTCTAAGTGAAAGAGCGGAGTCTCCTAACACAAGCAATTCTTGCATAAAAGGTGATCTCCTAAATGCACTTTGTACTTAATTGTTTTTTTATTTTATTTTGCGATGTAAAAAAAAATGTTTTTGTTTCGGAATTCTTCCTTACAATTGAGGTACAATACCATACTCAACAATATCTGACTCGTACAATATTAGCCTACCCAAAATATTATTCCCCAAGTTATAGGGAAAAACTTTAACAACTGACAACCCTTTTTACACATACATAGATAAACAGGTGGCTTCACTTTTGACGTACGGCGTGATCTGTCTTTCCTTTTTTGTTGGTCTGAGTTCGTTAGAAAACACTTCATTAAATGATCAACAAATTGTGGAGATACAGTTGCGAATATCTAAGACTGAACTAATTTTCCATGAATTCGAAAATGTTCAAACCACAATTGAGAACACTATCGATGAAGAAGAACTGGATCCCCAATTGGAGATCAGAGAATTGGTTGAAACACAATATTTCAAAATAATTTCTTTAGCTAAATGTATTTCAAACAAATACCAGGAGAGAGTTGTGACTGAAAAATTATGTTCTCTTAGTGGCGGTGCAAATAATAATACAATTAAATTACCTACCATATCGTTACCGTCCTTTGATGGATCATATGAAAACTGGCTAGAGTATCGTGACACATACTTATCATTAATCCATAATGCACAAGAAATTAATCCAATTCAGAAATTCCATTATCTACGATCAACATTAAAAGGTACAGCGTTGCAGGTTATAAAATCATTAGAATTTACTTCTGACAACTATCAAGTTGCATGGGATCTGTTAACTAATAGATTTGATAATAATAGGTTACTAATAAGTAATCATGTCAAAGCTTTGTTTTCCTTACAAGCCATTACAAAGGAATCACCCACTTAAATAAGAAAGTAAATTGACTCGGTGTTAAAAAACTTGAGATCATTAAAAATTATGGATGAGCCTACTGAACATTGGGACACTTTAGTAATTCATTTAATAGTTACCAAGCCTGATCCAGTTACTAATAAAGAATGGGAAAATATTAAAAGCTGCATTTGTAAGGGTTCGGGGAAAGTCAAACTAGATGATTTAATACAATTTTTAAGAGACCGTTCTGATGTACTAGATATTTTGCAAAGCGGTCACAAACAGACTAGTGAATTATCAAAAAAGTCAATAAATAATAATAATTCACAATCTTCCACGCAATTACGTTCTTTTGTTTCAAATAACAAACAACCATCTCGGTCAGGTAAGTCTACAGCCAAGCCAGCGAGCACTTATAAGTGTCTTATGTGCGAAGCTAATCATGCGTTATATTCATGCTTTCGTTTTCTAAATTTACCTGTCCAAGAAAGATTCAAATTCGTTAATGAAAAAGACATATGTAGTAACTGTTTACGTTCTAGTCATACCATTGAGGAATGTCAGTATGGTCCATGTAAACAATGTTCACAAAAACATAACAGTCTTATTCACTTAGACAGCAACGCAAGTTGCAATTCTATTAGTTGTGTTCCTGCTTATACGCACACTGACGCGGCCGCTAGCGTGAATGGCGCGTTGGACGGTGCTTGCGCAGATTTACATTCGTTAAACGCACATACAAATGACTTGAAACAAGCCGTGCATTCTATCCCATTAGAATGGCAGCCAGCGATGTTTTATTACCGAATCACTTTGTAAAAAATTACGTTTAAAACTAATACAGTCCACACTCACCATCACTGGGGTAGCAAACACTGTAACGCGTTCGCAGCAGTCTTGTGATCTCCTCATGCGATCGAAGCTTAGTAATTTTAGCACTTTATTAAATTGTTCCGTTTTACCTAAGATTACTTATTATCTCCCGAACTCATTCATAGATGTTCACTCGTTACAAATACCTCAAAACGTTACACTTGCAGATCCAAACTATCACACTCCATCAAATATAGATTTGCTCATTGGCGCTGATGTGTTTTGGAGCTTGCTACAGGAAGGTCGGATGCGTTTATCCAATGGGCCTTACCTACAAAATACTCACTTAGGGTGGATTATTTCTGGCGCGTTAACCCGTAATATTCCTACTAGTGTAAGTAACATGGTTTGTTGTACACTCACAAACTCGCTAGATGATCAATTAAAAAGTTTTTGGGAACTAGAGGAGGTTGATAACGGCAAATCAAGACATAATATTCTGACAGCTGATGAAAAGGTTTGTGAGGAACTTTTCACTTCAACCACCACTCGCGATAGTGAAGGTAGATTTGCGGTACGAATACCTATGCGTGAATCAGCTGATTCGCTCGGCGATTCGTATGAGCTAGCAAAAAACAGGTTCTTATCGTTAGAAAGAAAGCTGGATCGTTCGCCTGAAATAAAACGTATGTACTCAGATTTCTTAAATGAATATTTAGCGTTAGGTCATATGAGCCGTCTCAAAACATACAATTCACCATATTATTTTTTACCTCATCATTGTGTACAGTCACGAGCAATAATATGTATACACTTAGCAACTTTTAAAAGTGATTTTCTCCTACTGTATTGATTGTAACTTTATGATATTACGAATATAGTATTTGGGAACCCATTGCTGTCATTTGTGGATCTTTGACAGTCGTTACGAGTCGTCAGAAGCACGAAAGTCTGACAACCAGTCTAACCAAGGGGTATCGTATTACCCAGTTACTGGGTTGTGGAGGTCAGATAGGCAGTCGCTCCATGTAAAATACTGGTATTCAGCTGCATCCGGTTAGACTGGAAGCCGACCCCAACATAGTTGGGAAAAGGCTAGGCAAATGATGAGTATTTTGGAACCCCTATTATTATGAAAAAATTATCATCACAAAGTTACAATTTTAATTCCACGAGAAAATCGTTATTGAATTTTGCTGAGTGTATACATATTTTTGCTCGTGACTGTACAGCGTGAAAGTACAACAACTAAGCTGCGAGTTGTATTTGATGCGGGTGCAAAAACGACCACACTGGTAAATCGTTCAATGACGTACAGTTAATCGGTCCTCAGTTATTAAATGATTTGGTGGGTATACTTCTACGTTTTAGACAATTCGCGCTCGTTGCTTGCGCGGACGTAGAAAAAATGTACCGACAAGTTTTAGTACAGCCTGATCACCGTACATTGCAATTAATTCTTTGGCGGGAAAATAAAGGTGACCCATTAAAAGTTTACCAACTTAACAACGTAACCTATGGTACTGCTTCGGCCCCGTACCTAGCTATGAGATGTTTACGGCAATTAGCGTTAGATTGTCCTAATGAGCAAATATCTCAAATAATATTAACTTCATTCTACGTTGATGATTTAATATTCTCTCATAATAACAAACAGGAACTATTGTCGCTCTGTGAAACCATTAGTAACATTTTAAATTCCGGTTGTTTTCCGTTACGGAAATGGGCATTTAATTTCGATAGTTCATCAGATAATTTAACAAAATCATTGTCACTCGATAAAACTGCCCAACATAAAACACTCGGTTTAGGTTGGTGCAATAACAGTGATGAATTAAATTTTAATACTAAAATTGATTCTAAAATCGATGTTTCACAATTAACAAAACGAAACATACTTTCCGTCATATCACAGGTTTATGACCCATTAGGGTTATTAGCACCTATTGTTATTGTTGCTAAAATACTCATGCAAAAGCTTTGGCTTTGTAAAGTCGGATGGGATGACCCTGTTTTCCAGTGATATCGCAAATTCATTTATTCGAATATTAAATTCATTACAATGTTTACAAAAGGTTCGTATTCCGCGACATGTCACCACACAGTACGCATATCAGTTACAACTAAACATTTTTACGGATGCCTCTCAGGAAGCCTACGGTGCCTGTGCGTACATAAGAAGCGTTTGCGAGCAGTCAAAAGAGGTTACTGTAAAATTATTATGTGCAAAAAGTAAGGTTGCCCCTTTAAAGCCGGTAAGCATTCCGCGGCTTGAGCTGTGCGGAGCGTTAGTGGGTGCGCGTCTTTATAAAAAGATCATAGACTCAATGAATTTAAGATTCGAAAGGGTATTATTTTGGACGGACTCAACGATTGTCTTGGGGTGGTTACGCACTCATCCAACGTTAATAAAAACTTTCGTTCAGAACCGAGTTGTTGAAATCAATGACTTAACTAGTAATTGCATTTGGTCACACGTGCAGGGCGTTCACAATCCAGCTGATTTATTATCGCGTGGTGTAAGCCTACCTGAGTCCTTCACAACGAGTTGTGGTGGGTTGGGCCTAGGTTTATTAGTGAGTCTTCTGATATTGAAATCAATCAAGCTGATGTACCGTCTGATTTACCCGAATTAAGATCACATGTTATGTCAGATTCGTCAAGTAACGTGTTTCCGTTTGAACGATTTTCATCATTCAATAGAATGATAAGAACCGCTGCCTACATTAGGCGATTTATTTACAATATTCGACATAAAACAGAACGTAAACTCGGGCCGTTGTCCGTAAGTGAATTACATCAGTCAACTATTTTACTCGCACGGTTGTCTCAAATAGAATCATTTCCTCTTGAATATAAGTGTTTATTAAAACAGTCCTCAAATATAAAATATTCACGGAATATGTCAGGACTCAACTTATTCTTTAGTGAAAATTCTTTGATTAGAGTAGGAGGTAGGTTGGGTAATTGTAATGATTTCAGCTACGACAAAAAACATCCTATACTGCTCTGTAGTAAACACAGATTTACTTTTCTGTTATTCCAGCATAAGCATACACAACTTTGTCATGCTGGTCCTCAATTATTACTTTCAACCATTCGTGATGAATGGTGGCCACTTGGTGGTAGAAATTTAGCACGCTGAGTCGTTCATAAGTTTGTTAGATGCGTTAGGTTGAGTGGGAAAACGTTTAGCCCAATAATGGGTGTCCGTTACCTCAGCCAGATGTGGTCGAAAATGGTCATTTGAATCTTATAGATAATTAGTTTTGCGGCTTCTGTAATTGTTGCGCACATTTTTAAATTTGTTGCGCTTATAGTTTTTTAATTATTTCACAAAAACATTTCCTGCTGGGGTAACGTTACCCCAGCCAGACCTTTTTCTTTCTAATGGGAATATTTAAATAAATACTAGCTATAAAATTAGTTGTCTAAATGAAGTAAATGTTGTGCCTTATTTTGTATTTGTTCTTTCTTCGGTTGCGAAGTTATTCGAGATTTTGCTGGGGTAACGTTTTTGGTTTTGCTAGATCTTTGAAACGGTTAAGCGGATTCTTATCATATTTTGTACAAGACTTCTTTGGAATTAGTTTAAATTTGTTCTGCAATAAAAATACCAAAATAATACATATCTTAAAGGTTATTTCATTAAATAGAAAACACTTCAATTGGTCCCAGCACTCTCAATAAGAGGTCTAAAGACTTACTTTAAACATTATTTTGAAGCTTGTAACTGCCTTCAAATGTATGTGATGTTTCATTAGTATCCTGTAAGTATTTAACAAGTTATGATGATAATCAGTTCTTCACGAGCACGGTCATGATGCACGCGGTGTTATTTGGCAACTGATAAGCCTGTATATGGATATATGAACTGAATGTTATGTCAATTATTAGTTGTGTAGTTCAGTTGTATATCAGTAAAATTTCAGCGTAGTACATTGGATAATTAATGAGATAATACGATTATAGTCATTAGGAAGTGAATGACCGTGGTAACCCGACCAAATTTAGGTGGTTACGAAAAAGCGAAAACGCAGAACATTATGCTACCTTCTAAAATATGTAGGATAGTGTTACAAATTTAGTACAGACATTTACACAAGTGTTAAAAAAAACTACATGTTTATTAAAGAATTTTTATTAACAGGTAAAATAATCATTTCAATTGAACTTTTAAAGTATTAATAAACTTATACTTAAAAACAATCACAGATTAAAATTGCAGATAGTAATTTTGCTTTTTTGAATTTTCTATTACTTTTTTTTTAAATGATAGATTTCAGTAAACACAGTACACAGTTACAGTTTTTATTTAAATAGGTATACGCAATATTGGAATGTGTAATGATCACAGACAATAAATAATTATACAATGTTTTTTTTCAGTTAACACTAAACTTACGTATGACTACTAATACCCACTTATATCAATTAAAATCACAGATCAATGGTAATACTAAATGACATCACAATGTAGTGAAATGCTCAAAAACTGCTTCAGATTCCGTTGCGTAGTTTTAAAGATCCAGGCAAACAGGGACAGACAACGGGAAGCGACTTTGTTTTATAAGTACTATGTATCGAAGGATAAATATGTCGTCATCACTGTCGAGAATTCCAGTCTAGGTAATAACTAAGTACGAAAAAAAAGAAAATAATAAGTAAGTTCCTAAATTCAAATATTTAAGCCTTAAAAAAATACAGTTTTAGATAAGTAGGTACCTAACAACATGTACATATTAATAATAATTTTGCTACTATTTCTGTAGTTACATTATGCAAGCTTACCTTGTTCGTGAATTCATCAAGCAACACGCACCATAATTATGATCATCAATAGAAGCACTCCACATTAACAGTAATTTGCCACACTTATTATTATAATAGCTCTCACGCACTCGATAAATATTTTCAAAAACAGGAAACGGAACTGCCGAAGCGCACGCGCACTCTACAAGATGAATTATGTAATTATGGAGCATGTTTGGTGCGTTATGCAAACAATGAATTACCCCTTCACCCCACCCCTCCCGCGTCCCGTCGAACGACGTGTTATCGGTGATTTTTGATAAGTATGTGCAACTGGAAGATAATAATAATGTTTTCATAGTACAGATATTATTATATTATTATGTATTTAACAGTGTACGCGTCTGTACCGAAATTGTAAAGTGTATTATACTAAACATTTCAAAAGATAGCATAATGTTCTACGTTTTCGCTTTTTCGTAACCACTTAAACTTGGTCGGGTTACCACGGTCATTCACTTCCTAATGACTATAATCGTATTATCTCATTAATTATCCAATGTACTACGCTGAAATTTTACTGATATACAACTGAACTACACAACTAATAATTGACATAACATTCAGTTCATATATCCATATACAGGCTTATCAGTTGCCAAATAACACCGCGTGCATCATGACCGTGCTCGTGAAGAACTGATTATCATCATAACTTGTTAAATACTTACAGGATACTAATGAAACATCACATACATTTGAAGGCAGTTACAAGCTTCAAAATAATGTTTAAAGTAAGTCTTTAGACCTCTTATTGAGAGTGCTGGGACCAATTGAAGTGTTTTCTATTTAATGAAATAACCTTTAAGATATGTATTATTTTGGTATTTTTATTGCAGAACAAATTTAAACTAATTCCAAAGAAGTCTTGTACAAAATATGATAAGAATCCGCTTAACCGTTTCAAAGATCTAGCAAAACCAAAAACGTTACCCCAGCAAAATCTCGAATAACTTCGCAACCGAAGAAAGAACAAATACAAAATAAGGCACAACATTTACTTCATTTAGACAACTAATTTTATAGCTAGTATTTATTTAAATATTCCCATTAGAAAGAAAAAGGTCTGGCTGGGGTAACGTTACCCCAGCAGGAAATGTTTTTGTGAAATAATTAAAAAACTATAAGCGCAACAAATTTAAAAATGTGCGCAACAATTACAGAAGCCGCAAAACTAATTATCTATAAGATTCAAATGACCATTTTCGACCACATCTGGCTGAGGTAACGGACACCAATAATGGGCAACCTACCAACTGAAAGATTACTATCAGGTTTTCCGTTTGTACAGTCACGGACTTTAATTGATGAGCCACCTTCAAACTTTTCAATTTTGCAGTTTCATACATTCACGAGATTACACGATTAAACACGAACTCAAATCGCACGCTCGTAAACAAGATGACAAATAAATTACTTTTAATCGGAAATATCCATAGAGGTTGACTTTATTAGTTAACCTCTATGGATATTTCCGATTAAAAGTAATTTATTTGTCATCTTGTTTACTTTCATACATTCACGAGATTACACGATTAAACAGGAACTCAAATCGCAAGCTCGTAAACAAGATGACAAATAAATTACTTTTAATCGGAAATATCCATAGAGGTTGACTAATAAGTTCTCAATGATAAAAATAAATACAATGTTGCATTAAGTTTATCCAATCTATTTGATACCGACCTCCTTTGAATCATAGCTCATTAACTCGATAATTATGAAAACATAACTGAAGACAGTGACAGTTGAAATATCAAGATGACAAATAAATTACTTTTAATCGGAAATATCCATAGAGGTTGACTAATAAGTTCTCAATGATAAAAATAAATACAATGTTGCATTAAGTTTATCCAATCTATTTGATACTGTCCTCCTTTGAATCATAGCTCATTAACTCAATAATTCTGAAAACTTAACTGAAGACAGTGACAGTTGAAATATCGATGTCAGAGAATTTCACCGTACGCTAACGTTACTATGCAGCAGTAACCTAGCAACAATTGTTTATCGTTGCTAGGTTACTGTTGCTAGACCTGCAATTGGTTGACTTTGAGTAGTCACTGCTGTCATGTTTGTAGTTCTGCTCTCAGGTTAGCCAACCGGTAAAGATATGAAATATAATTTTCTTCTTCTAATACGAAGACATATGACTTTGCGTGTCGGGAACCGAATAAACCCGATTTGTATTACACTGCTAAAATGCGAACAGTACCAGGTGGCTCATCAATTAAAGTCCGTGACTGTACGTACGGGTACTGACTACTGTGGTCCAGTTTTCATTTTGAGCCGTCAAGGGAGAGGCTCAAGGTTATTAAAATGTTATATTTGCATATTTATTTGTTTTACAACTCGAGCAGTGCATCTTGAGTTGGTCACAGATCTCTCCACTAACGGTTATCTTCTTTGTTTAAAAAGGTTTATATCTCGAAGGGGAAAACCTTTAGAGATATATTCCTATAATGGAAAAAAATATGTTGGAGCGGCTAACGAACTAAACAATTTTTTAACTAAATTTTCAAACGAAATTATCGAGATGGTCGCTATGGAAAACATTACATTTAAATTCATTCCCCCATACTCTCCTCATTTTGGTGGCTTGTGGGAAGCGGGAGTGAAGTCTAGCAAGTATCATTTGAGACGCGCTGTAGGGAACTCTAATCTCACGTTTGAACAGTTTAACACAGTATTGATACAAGTTGAGGCTGTCCTAAACTCTCGCCCGCTAACACCTCTTTCTTCAGACCCGAATGACCTCCAAGCATTGACACCGGGGCATTTCCTGGTCGGGCGTCCGCTCACAGCACCGATCTGCGACGACATCACCAACGCAGCTACCAATCGTTTACCTCGTTACGACCGCATCGAGCAAATGCGTCAACATTTTTGGCAACGTTGGTCAAAGGAATATGTCAGCGAGCTCCAGACTAGAACAAAATGGAAGTCCAACAAGAGTGAAATCAATATCAACCAATTCGTTCTCATAAAGGAAGACAACGTGCCACCATTAAAATGGCGCCTCGGGCGAGTCATCCGAGTCTATACTGGAAGAGATGGAGTATCACGTGTTGCCACCATTCGAACAACAACCGGAGAAGTGCAGCGTTCCTTCTCAAAAATATGTCCGCTACCTGTTGAGATACCTGGTTCAACAACTGAAGCCACATAAAGTCCTCAAACCAAGGACTTTCAGAGGGGGAGGATGTTGGCGCCGCTACTCGCCTATTGACGCTGTCAAGACTGTCAAACGTCAGTGTCAAAAGGAACGTCAAAATTGACGTGTGTGCCGGCCGTTTTCCCGCGCAGTGCATTGTTCAAGTGACATTACTCTCGTTACTGTGTCGTAGAAAAAACATGTCGGTTACTCATT
Source organism: Lithophane semibrunnea (assembly GCA_947363905.1). Taxonomy (NCBI): domain Eukaryota; kingdom Metazoa; phylum Arthropoda; class Insecta; order Lepidoptera; family Noctuidae; genus Lithophane; species Lithophane semibrunnea. The sequence continues at coordinate 326,407 of OX376186.1, read as the reverse complement.
GTAATTGTTGTATAAAATACAGTATACATTAAGACCACAAGGGCGTACGTTATTTATGTCCCAAACAGAAAAAAATAAAGGTGTGTACGATTTTTTTTTGTTTTAAACGAGGAAAACCAAAAATCTGATTTTTTCAAGATCAATTTTTCAATAAATGCTATAATTTTCGATTTTTTATGGCGTATCTGGTTTAAATTAATGCAAAAGAGTAAAGTTCAAGTTAACAAGCTAGTTAACCTTAGGAACGAAAAAATTACCATAAAAAAAACTTTACTTTTACTATTATGAAAATTTCTGAAAACATTGTTTAAACAATAACCGTATATTTAAAACATTCAGGAAATTAACGCATATGCTCAAAAAAAAAAAAAATCTTTCCACTTTTCTAATAAAAATATTTTGTTAAAATATAAAATACTACTTTACCTAGTACAATAAATGTTTAAGTTCGATTGACACTGAGGACACATGGTAAACAGTAAATGAATAAGATTTGCACGTTATTTAAATCGAATTTTCTTTGAAGGGTTCTCTCCATAGTTACGAGTTGGTGTAGCTTCCGATTTCTTCAGGTTCGTCTATATCTTGAGGATCTTCGGATTCTTCGTCATCATTTAGATCTTGATTGTCAGCATTAATTGGATAACGAATATTGTCTTCAAGATATTCTGAATCACTTATGTACTCGTACGGCATTCGAACAAATTTCGGACCCGTGATAATTTGAGCATGTGCATTTTAAGCCACGCTTGCGGCAGCCACATCTACCTCCATGTTCATGTATGTTCCGCAACTTTTCATAGTTTTCGAGTTATGTATTATTCCTGTTTTTTTTTGGGAATTTTCGACCTGATCAACGTAAAAAAAAAGTAGAAGACATTGTCGAATTTTTTTTGCAACTGAATTTTCATAAGTAGTACTTTTATGCATAAAATAATCAGCTTCGTAACTGTAATGAAAGTTTTAAAAATGTTGGTCTAAAGTGAAAAATTTACGTTCAGTGAATTATGACATAACTATTTATTTTTTAATTAAAAATCTTAACAGGTGACTTCATAGTTCCTAAGTAGGCCTCAAGAATGCGCCAAACCCTCAGCTTTCATAACCATTAAAAAAAGTAGTACTTAATTGAGCTATTTTGGCTGAGATCGGCCATGAAAGACAGCGATTTTTTTTCGTAAAAATACAAAAATAAATATTTCGCTTCAAAAAAATTACTGCTTGTGTACACATGAAAATCGAATTATTTTTGAATGAAGAAAAACGATTTTTTCGTTTTAATTTTTTAAAACGAAAAAATCGTTTTTTTGCGTTTTTCTCCATAAATTTGAGGCTATGTTGGAAATGGTAAATACAAAAGTTGAAGATATTTTGATTATAAACAACTTTTACTTTTGACTTTTTTCAATAGCTTATAGCTTAGCCGCAAATCGTAAAAATCATTATTTACCCCCCCAAATTGGCTATTTCCCCACCCCCACCCCTGTTCCGGAACTTTCCCCGTGTTCTTTTAATTTTTCTTCATTTGCTTATAATTTATACAAAATTTTCCGACCAGCCACATACTGCTAAGAATTTTGTTTTTTCAAATATTTTTGGCCCTGGACTAAAACTTGCACCAGTAGAACACGTTCCAGAGGCTGTTAGTCACGTGACCGAAGCCAACGAATCTGGACACTGAATAGGCGCACTCAATGCCGCCCATTGGGTGGGGCTATTCAGTGTCCGTACTCATAATAAGAGTTAGGTTCCAGACTACTAAATTCCACGGCTTACCGCAAGTGATAGCTCTAGGGATGGTGCAGGGACGTGTTTATCACACTGAACGTATAGATAAACCATTGGCTAACCTCTCGTGGTGTCTTTTGTAGTTATGCGGCATAGTTAATGTTCTCATGATTAACCTGTCGTCAAAACTCTTAGAGACTGCTAGGGATCACCACACGAGCTTTCACTGGGAGGTGCCGTATACTTACAAAAAGACAACCTTTTGTAAGTATACGGCACAGTTAGTGGTCTCAAGGTTAACCTCACGTGAAAACTAGAGACTGACGGCACCCATGAAAATTTTAGTAAAATTATCTCAGCTAACGACAAATTGGTAGGTATATCGAGAAACTTACCGGTGTCGATGACGACTCCGCTTTCATGTATTCACTCGATTTGCCAGTTCTCCCAGATATTCGTTCAGGTCCTCCATTTCCTGGTCTCGTTTTCTTCGATGTTTTCCCATTTCGATAAAAATATCTGAACTAAGCGTGATCAGTGCGCGGCACAAAAAAGTACAATGATTTGACAGGATGGTGCGCCAGCGACCGGACCACAGATAAGATATTTTGATTTTTATCTATGATGAAGGCTTTCATCTCTAAATAATGTGATTGGCAAGTAGTGCACCAGTGCAAACTACACTGTTTCCATGAAGGCGAAATTATGAGTATAATTTATTTAACGCATCATCACTATCATTACAGGAATGTCCTAATTTAATAGTGTGGCCATAATTACAGCTAATAAACATGTCAGTCAATATTCATGCATGGCAACGCTGGACAACATACAGCTCAAATAGTAAATTAACATATTCAGGACGTTGGCATCAATCGCATGGACTGGCCCACGAGAAACATGGACCTGAATCCAATTGGAAACGCTTGGGACGAGCTTGGGAGGAGTGTAAGAAATCGAAACCCCGCCCCAGCTACACTTCGAGCCTGCCAGGGTTGCGGGTTAGTCCGAAAGGGATATCGGTACCTTGGCAACAGGCAACTGAAGGAACACGGGTCGGTTTTAGTCAGTAAAAGTCTGACACGCTCTTCCGCTCCGCCCAGGGCGGGAGAAGTCAATGGATGATTTTACAAACTCAAAAAAAAAAAGGCTTCACTTCGAGACGAATGGACCAATGTCCCGCAAAATTGCATACATGTATGAAACTTATTAAAAAGCATGCCCAACAGCCTGCCAGCTGTGAGAAGAGCCCCAAGGAGGCAATACAAGTATTAATTTTGTTTTTGTGCTGTATGTGATGTTTTGTTTTTTATGTAATTGTGACAATTAAACTAAAAATGTTTGCAACATTTGGTATTATTTTAAACACGCGCCGTTCAGTGGCTACCTGGTAAATTATCTACAACATAAAGTTTCATTCATGCCGCTATAGCTCTATTATTTTACGAGTAATTTTAGTTTTTCGTTCGGACCCGTATTCTTTGACCGCGAGTGTAGTTTATTACACTTATTACGCAGAAACAATAAGATAGAATACACTGCACAAACCGTGCGGTTCGCGTGCATTAAAGCCCCCAGTACACGTTGAGCGAGGCAGTCACTCGGCCAACGTATACTGGGGCTTTTTTGCGTGATTTGCCGTTTGATTTGCATGTTTTTTTTTCTCGTTTCGTTGTGGCTTTAGCTGTTGTAGCTTTACTTATATCTACTTAGAAGCAGCTTACCATATATCTATATTATGTACAGTCACGGACTTTAATTGATGAGCCACCTGGCACTGTTCGTATTTTAGCCATGTAATGCAAATCGGGTTCATTCGGTTCCCGACACGCAAAGTCAATGTCTTCGTATTAGAAGACGAAAATTATATTTCATATCTTTACCGGTTGGCTAATCTGAGAGCCAGAACTACAAACTTGACAGCAGAGTGACTACCCAAAGACAACCAATTGCAGGTCTAGCAACAGTAACCTAGCAACGATAAACAATCGTTGCTAGGTTACTTTTGCGATAGTAACGTTAGCGTACGGATAAATAATATTAATAGTCATTTCGACAAGTTCGAAATTAACGTTTCTGACATCGATATTTCAACTGTCACTGTCTTCAGTTAAGTTTTCAGAATTATCGAGTTAAATGAGCTATGATTCAAAGGAGGTCGGTATCAAATAGATTTGATAATCTTAATGCAACATTGTATTTATTTTTATCATTGAGTATTACAACGTCTATGGATAAGACTATTTCCAATTAAAAGTAATTTATTTGTCATCTTGTTTACGAGCGTGCGATTTGAGTTCGTGTTTAATCGTATAATCTCGTGAATGTATGAAACTGCAAAATTGAAAAGTTTGACGGTGGCTCATCAATTAAAGTCCGTGACTGTACGTACATTCACATTATTATTTAAGTATGTTTAACGACATAACAAATACATTATATAGGAAAATATGGTGGATACACTGTCAATCCAAAACGCGTCGTATACTTACAACGGGTGAGAACCTATCGCTATACACTTGAGCGAGCGGATAACAAACAGAAAACGCTAGTTTAAACTGATGTAATTACATAACATCATTATGTGATTGTTATTTACTACAAATAGAGCCCCGTGTGAGTAGCGTGGCACTCCAGAGGCCCTAGTACGAGTTTCTTTTAACCATCTCGACTTTACGAATCGACCGCGTTCGGCGCTCCGATTGGCCCTTCACCAGTGAAGAGCCAATCGAAGCGCCGAACGCGGTCGTTAGCTAGTTACAAGAAACTCACACTAGAGCCTCGGTGGCGTCGACAGTCATGCACGAGCACTCGAGTGTAGGTGGGCCGTGGAGCAATAGGCACACACGTGCGCGAGTAGCGGCCACTGTACTGACTACTGGCTAGCGCCAGCGCTGAACTGCCGCGTGACGTCATAAACACGAAAAGAAAACCTCACAACGAAATCTAATTTGTTCAAGTCTGTTCTTGGATGGTTAATATGGCAGTGGGGATGTATGGGTGTGCGACTGACCGTTGAGCGCCGCCAGCTGGTCGTCAACGCCGTGCTCGTCGGCCGCGTACTGCGACTCGCGGAACGAGCTGCACGAGGACAGCAAGCTGCAACATTACACTCACTTACACCATTTGCCATATCACCTCTCTACTTGAATACAGAATGTTAGATAGTTTCGAACTACAAACTCAATGACATTGACACATGAAAAAGTTCTAATTTTATTAGAACCAATTTAAGATTTTTTATTACAAATGAAGTAGATAGTTATGTACAACAACAGATTAAATTATCTAAAATTCAGAATTTTTGTTAAATAAATATCGCGATCCAATCCTAACAGTTGTCCACATCATGATGAGCCGACTATTTCATAAACTGTGACACTGTCCGTTGCAGAGTTAATAATCGATACGATTTCATTTTACACATCGTGATGACATCGATTGTATGATCGAGTTACACTTAACACTAAACTAAATATTATAAAACAAGCCGCACACTCGATGGAAAACCCCGTCAGCAACAATTACGAACATCAGCATAGAATACATACTCCATAATGTCGATGACTTATTTTTCTTCTACAACTTATTAAAATAAGTTAGGAAAACAGACTGAAAATGTGCCAGCAGCTTGATTTTCATTTTTCCATAGCCATCGTAGGTTTTGATGTAACCCAGCCGTGATTTGTTGGGTAGCAAGTTTTCTACTTTATCGGCCGCACTCTCTTCCATAAACTCAGGTGTTAACACATCTTCATCACTTGAATGCATTTTCAATCGATTTAGTATGAATGAATTTTTAAATTCAATGCATTTTCAAAACTTTAGTGTGATGTTCGTACAACTTACAATATTTGAAATAGCGCTAATTTACTATTGACAGCAAAGAACACAAAACAGTTTTTATTCTAATGCTAAATTCCTTGTCGAAAATGCGATCAATCAAATCGGAGTTTCTATAGCATTGAGATGGAATTCGAACACCAAAAGTGCTTTTAATTCAAAGTCCTTTGTATTCACTGTTTTCAGTGAATAAAATAAGCTTTTTAGGGGGGGAATGGTAGGTATAATAGTATATTATGCAATTAGTGAATAAAGAACGGATTTAAAGCGAGGGCCACAGGTGAATCACGAGCAAGCGAAGGATTCTAATGACTGAATCACGACCGTAGGGAGTGATGTGTTAGGATCCTGAACGACGCGAGCGATTCATGGCCCTCGATATAAATCCGTTTTATTCAGTTGCATACTATACTTTATACCATGACTACGAGAAAAAGAACATGCAACTTCGAGTATGTTGATAGGTTAATTTTATGCCTTGTTTTTATAGTACCTACACCGTAGCGTAGAATACATACTCCATAAGGTCGATGACTTCTTTTTCTTCAACAACTCATTAAAATAAGTTAGGAAAACAGACTCTGAAAATGTGGTCAGCTTGATTTTCATTTTTCCATTTACTCAAACAAACAAACAAACTCACACTCAAATTCATCGTAGGCTTTGATGTAAACCAGCCGTGATTTGTTGGTTAGCAAGCTTTCTACTATATGGCCGCCCTCTCTTTCATAAACTCAGGTGTTAACACATCTTCTTCACTTGAAAACATTTTCAATTGATTTATTATTAAGTAACCCTAAACTTTTTGTTCGTACAACTTACAATATTTAAAATAGCGCCCATTTACTAATGACAGCAAAAAACACAAAACAGTTTTAATTCGAATGCTAAACTCTTGTTCGAAAATCAAATCAAATAAGAGTTTGTATATCATTGAGATGGAGTTCGAACAAATTGGTGTTCTAAATTCAAACACCAAAACAGTGATTAAAAGTGCTTTTTATTCACTGTTTTCAGTGAGTAAAATAAGCTTTTTAGAGGGGGAATGGTATAAATAAATTAATAACAGCAGAAGCAATCATGGAGCATTATGTCTTGGTTCTTTAACGAACTCGTCGTGTTTTCACGTCAGCACTAATAAGCAACTTAAATAAATTAAGTCTGCGTGACTGCAAATTGCCACGGGGCGAATTCTAGAATAGCGGAAATGGGTAAGGTGAGGTTTGTTTGTGGGAAAGATAACATTATTATTGATCCTCAATGGGGACACAGTGGTGGTGCAAAGTATAGTGCGTGGTGGTGACCTGGTGCGCTTGGGCGGCGTGGGCGCCTGCTTGCCGCGCCGGTTGGTGGGGCGGCGCATCTGCACGGCGCGCGCGTCACTCGCGCCCGCACCCCCTGCGCCTCCACCCGCGCCCCCGGAGGCCGCCTTCTTCAGCGACATCTGTGGGGTGCCGCCCGGACACGACGCGCCGCCTTCCTGCAGCTGCTTCTCAACCTCTGTGCATTACATAATTATAAAAAAGATTAAAAGCTATGTATGTAAGCGAGCACGCCCTTTGTGCCTAGAGGCTTTTATTTAGATATTAATTTATGTTTACATTTACTTTTTATTTTTGCTTGAGTACATTATAGTTCTCGTTTTTTTTTTTTGGTTGGTATCCTGGCGTGTGCTAGCTGACCTATGGCTAAAAATTAGATTTATGTTTTGTGTTGTGTAATATACCTAAACGATTTTGCATAGTTTTGTATAGAATCAAATTTTTCTAACTGAACAGACTGCTGTGCTGCTGGGTAGTTTGTTGCGCCACTTTTTCCCAGCTAAAGTACTAAGAAGTGGTGAAGGTTGGGCGTTTTGGAGGACTGTCTTATAATTTTGACATTCGAAAAGAGCTCATTCTCTTTTGAATAAATGACTTTTAATTTTGATTGAGTAAAATATATTTTAGGAGAAATGTCTTCAAATGGAATATTTAAGAATTACCTCGTTGATCTAGTGGTCGCACTGATGGGCATGAGATCCTGGATTTGATTCTTAGGTCAGGCAAAATGTTGTTGGGATTTTCCATCTGAAATTTCTCAATAGCAGCCCGAAGTATGGATTTATGCCTGATTGATAACAATAGGCTCGCTCCCTATGACATGGAACTTGAAAACATATCTGACGAAATGTTGGTATAGTATAGATCTCTGCCTAATCGCTCGGGGAATACAGGCGTGATGATAGTTACCCTCGGTGATGGAGTTGTCCTGGAACATGTGCTCGAGCGCGTGGTGGATGTCGCGGAAGGAGGGCCGCTCGGCAGCGCTCCACTGCCAGCAACCGCGCATCAGCTCGTACACGGCGCCCGGGCAGCCCGGCGGGCACTCCATGCGGTAGCCCTGCAACGGCACGCATTCTGTGTCACGCTCGCTTCACAACGATTAACTAGCAAGTAGTAAGTTGCATGATATACACACGCGATGCGTAATCTCATTTTAACAATAGACTCACTAATATCGTATAAATGTCGTGATTCTTTTGTTAGAAACTAATTATTCATAAATAAAATAAACATATTTATGTTCAAACAATAGAGAGCAAATATTCCAGACACATCCATTGTATTGAATGACTAAATTCCTACTGAGAATGCCTACATAGCACATTAATATAAAGAAAACTGTATTAGTAAACAATATCAACATAACGCTGACACCTTATACCGATGCACGACATCCTATCGATCAACGTCACGCTCGGGCTCCGCATCTTGTCTACAATAATGAAACGCTCCAGTAGTGTTCGGTTGCCGTCTCCAGAAGGGATTATCTTTATTAAAAATAGCTTTTGCCCACGGCTTCACCCGCGTAGAGACAATGAAAACGACATCATTTAGAAAAAATATCCCACGCGAAGGTTGCAGATTCAGGATGACAATATCCTGTCGTGGTCCTGTACTGCTAATCTGTAAAAATCTTACCAAGAAAATTCATGTGACGAAAGCTTGACGTGAGCTGTCAATAAAGTCAATCCTTAGCATCAGGTGATTGACAGTTCAAGCTCACTTCACCTAATTTTTAAAACAGTGAGATTTCTGCCGAATAGACAAGCAGGTTATCGTCTACCCGGCCGCGTGCCAAATTTCACCCAAATTCGTTTAACCGTTGTGGCTTGATTGATTAACAATCATCCAAATCCACAAAGTCACCAACACTTCCTTATTATAATATTAGGTAGGAAGTACAACACAATTAGGAACACGGATTACATTATTCAGGGTGAATTTAACTTTTCAAGCAAGTGTTGGTAGACTCTGAAATATAGGTCATAAGAAAAAAAGCAAAAAGGGATCATGGGCTACATTTTAAACAAAATTAAAATTATTTAGCTGCTCTAGTACATGCCACTGGCCTGTATAGGGGCCTATGTATTGGTCTACTTTAATTCATAATCTAGGCGCTGCGCAAACGTAGACAGTTTTTGTTTCCAGTTACCGACACCGAACACTTTTTGATCTATTTTGTGTCCAGTTAAGTGGAAGCAACTGGACACAAAATACTGGTTCTATAGAAATTCGGTAGCGGTGTATCTGACACAAAACACAAGTGTCCACGTTTGCGCCCTGCCTTCGATAACTTGAAGCTATTTTATACCTATGATGATTGTTACATGATTCAGTTTGTGATGTGCTGCAGCTTATTATAAATAACAGTTTTTTTTTTCTCTCTCTCTCTTTATCTTTGAAATACAATTTTATTTTATTTAAAATTCTACCACCAGTGGGTAGCTAGTGTAACAACTAACTTAGCCGCACTCACGCTGCCCAAAGAGCCTTTTCTTTACTCGTCTATCTTTGTTAGATTTAGACATATTTGTTTGATACGTCGTCAGTAATTGTTTTCATGAATCCCTACCAATCAATAAAGGTGTAGTGGCCAGGCAGCTCGCTCTACAAGTACACTTCAACTGCAAAATGTATCATGATCTATTTGCTGCATTTAGGTTTTTCTTTCCCATAGTACCGCTTTAAATGTTTTCTAATTTCTTCTATACATTGTCAAGCAGCCCTCGTTAAGCACTTATGTATGACCCTATAACAAACAATTGAACATTTCAGAAAGCTAGAGTAAGCGCTCAGAACTAGGTGAGCGACGAATAGAACATGAAGCACTCACCAGACGCGTCCGCTCGAGCGATCTGCGACATGGTCATTCTATTGAAAAATTGACTATAATCTAGGAGCACGCTAGGCGCGCCAATGTTATATAACTGCTAAATTATGCAATGAATCGTACGAGGGGTGCGTTGCGTAAGCTACGCGGAGCGTGCGGCAGGTCGGGGGGGGGGGGGGGGGGCGGTCTGCAGGTGCGTGCGCATAACTGAGGCGTTAGTGTACTCACATAAACAATTAGTTTACAAATATACAAAAACAAATACGTCTCGCTCTTGTCACCGCATATATCTACAGCGGGATGCAATAATCTACTGGCATTACAAAAATATATTTTGTTTCAAGATGTTAAACAGTTATTGAATAAGAATTGAGGAAAAAACGAATCATAGGACGTTCGTTAACACTCGGGTAGCGACCTGCAAACTAGACCTATCGTCACTAATTTAAAAAAGTAAGAGCGTGGATTAGTTAACAACAATATCGTTTGTGAGAACATTGGACGATATTCCATCGCGGAAATACTAGCATCCGTTTACATTAATGTGTTGAGTTTACACAAAGTACATTGTGGACGCGGGTGTTTAGTAAACAGGACCGAGGAAGCAGCCTATCGCCACGCCGGCTGACGCCGATAACCTTCACATTTAGTTTTTTCCGAAAATAGTCAGGGTTTGTCCGGGTAGAGCGAGGCGCGTGGCTCCATGTCTGCTGTCCGCCCGGCGGCACGGCGTGAGGCGCGCGCCGGCGAGCACCCTGTGCTGCGCGAGCTCGTCGTGCGGCGGGTATAAACGCGGCGCGCGCCACTTCCTCGGCACAGTCGCAACCGCACGCCAACGCAAACATGATCGCAGTCAAGAACACCATCGTATATTTCCTGCTCTTCTCCGTCGCCGTACTTGGTAAGATATCTCACCTAATAATTACTACCCTAACAAACGTTTTACTTTCGAAATGTGTAATTAAATGTTTTTTTTTTTAATAAAACGTGGGTAAAACCACAATGTAACGTCGAGTAAAGCTGCGGCGTCAGCATTTTGTTTGAGTAAAAATAGTGGGAGCAACTTCCTGCATATATGGAGCATAATTTAAAGTGAGTCTCATTATTTCCAGGCAAGCACAAAAAGATGAAGCCCAAGAAGTTCGTGTCGCCGACGACGAAGGGCATCCAGTGTTACAACTGCCTGTCGTTCGACCACCCCGGCTGCTGGGACCCCGACCACCCCGATTACGCCAACATCACGGTGAGTGCCTGCCCCCCTTGACCCGCCTGCGCCCGCCACTCGCCTCTAACCCGCCCCTCTGCGCAGGTCCCCAACATCGACTGCTACATTCCTGGCATGGCGTTCCTGTGCATCGTCATCACCTCCGAGTCCGCCAAGTTAGGTGAGAGTCCGTCTGTACCCTATGAGCCGTGTCTGTGTGTGTGTGTGTGAGTGTATGTAACGCGAGCGTGTGTTGCAGTGGAGACAGGACAGGAGATAGGGCCGGTGCGCGCGCGCACTTGCGTGCCCGCCAAGGACTTCTCCAAGAAGACGGTGTCGTACTCCATGTGCAGCAAGCTCAGCAAGGAGCTGTCGGCGTCCGAGATCTTCTCGCGTATCGCCGTGAGCCGGCCGCAGTGCACGCTCTGCAAGAAGCACCTGTGCACGGATGCCACGCACTGCTAGCTCCCGGCCCCCGCGGCCGCATGGCCCGGGGGCCTGGGAGCGGGCCGCCGCGGGCAGGGGCGCGCGCCGGCGCACGTGGCCGGCGCGCGCCTCCTCTCCGTCACAATGGGAGCGTGTTACGCAACATGTTTATTAAACTACCGAAGCAGTTTCCATTCTATGAAATGCAAAAACGTATAGTACTTTGTTGTTTTGAAACTAACACACTAACTTTGTTAAATTAATGGGAGTTGTTGGGTCACGGGACGCGGTTTCGTTTGTTTTTTTTTTATTTTTCAAATATTATTTTAATAAACTATTTAATTTTAATAAATTATTTTATTATTTGATTTGTTTGTTTACGTAAGAAGAATGTGTCAACAACGTTCAGTTTTTGATTGATGACGTGCTGCAAACAATATGATGATCGTTTTGTTTATGATAATGAATACTATTGGTAAATATGTATTGTTGTGCGATCGTAGATACGCTGTAGTGAGGTGGTACCTTCTCGAGCATGTGGTAGACGTCAGCCAGGTCGACGCCTGGGTAGGGTGACAGGCCGTAGGTGGCGATCTCCCACAGCAGGATGCCGAAGGCCCACACGTCGGATTTGGTGCTGAAGGTGTTGTAGGCGAGCCCCTCGGGCGCCGTCCACTTGATGGGGAACTTGGCACCCGCATGTGCCGTGTACGTGTCGTCGCGCATGAGCCGCGCCAGCCCGAAGTCCGCTACCTTCACCAGGTGGTTCTCACCCACCAGGCAGTTGCGCGCCGCCAGGTCCCTGCACCAACACAACGTCAAACCATCACACATTATACTTCAATTCGATGCAGATTTTTGTTTTCAATACAGTATACACATTCACAATTATAATATACTTGAATATATAAACGGTTCAGCGTTTATTTGAAGATGGCTCAGAAGATTCAACATTTTCCAATAATTCCTAAAAGCCTGGAGCTAGCATAGAAAATAATTATTTGTCAAAATTTGGTACAGTCACGAGCAGTAATATGGAATAACGTTTACACTATGATATATGAACTATTTCATAATAGTATAGGTTTTAAAATATTGTGTTCGTAACAACATGCATTTATTGCAAATTACAAATTATTTACAAATAAAACAGCACGAACAAATCACTTTTAAAAGTTGCTAAGTGTGTATACATAATAGTGCTCGTGACTGTACGATCCGCAACGAAACTTGTACAATGTTCCTTAGACGTAGCATCTTAGTACAACTGACGACATAATTCAATACACTGCTTTTCGCCATTTTATGTAATAGTTTGTGTTGTTTTACAGTTAGGTACATACATTGTGTTCAACTTTCTATTTTCAAACAACCCTCGTTCGAACTCGATAAGAAAATACAAACAGTGTAGTGGCTTATTGAGTGAGTTACGTTATGTTTACAGCCGGCGCGAGCGGCGAGAGACGCGCGGGGCGCAGCCGGCTGTAAACATAACGTAACTCACCGTCACCACCTACAGTCCAATAAGTCCACAACGTTCTCACATTCACAAGATAGAAAAGAATCTATCTAAAAGACTAATGATAATAAAATTAAAATAAAAACCTATTTAAACCAATTGACGTGATTGCTATTACAACTGTAACAAATTGAATAATTATAATCATGTCCACAAAAGCCCCTAAGAGTTGAAATTAATTGGAGGTATAATTAAATGTCAAGGATGAATGTAAAGAAAATAAACATAGTAATTTGGGAGCAGTTAATAGACTCTTACATAAATATGCCGTTAATGAGGTATCAGGGAAGCCACATGGGCAGGAGGAATTATTGCCAAACTTCCTTGTATTCAACGTAGTCTTTAATCTTATAATATGCTTTTTTGATAAGGATACGTTTGATGTGGGTTTTGAACTGTCCATCGCTAAGTTCTGTAATCGACTTTGGCAACTTGTTATAGAAACGGATACTGTTTATAAGAAATGACTTGCTTGTTTTAATTAATCTAAATCTGGATATGACAATTTCATGTCTTCTACGTGTATTTATATTATGGAAATCGCTACTTATTTTGAAAAGTCCTAAGTTTTTGCGAAATCCAAAATACTTTCAAAGATATACCGGTGATGTTTTTTACCGTCTCGACTAACATAGGGTATAGTAGGTGAACGGAGTAGAAGCCAATGGCATAGTCAATTTAATTTTTTTATATACTTTAAACAAATTGATTTATCTAAAAATACTACCCATTTGAAGTAAACTTTTCATACAAAAACAATAAAAATTAAAAAAAATCGATGAAAAAATATCGAAATTCAAATCATACGCACCCTACTAAATGCACGGAATTTATCAATGAATTCGTAGATACGTTCCTTTGCGGTCGATAGGTACTCGCCGCACTTGCCGTCGGCTTCTTTGATATCATCAGGCGCACGAGCCGCCGCCGCGCCGGAGCTGCTCGCTCGCGCATCCCCGCGCCCGCCCGCGTTTCGAGGCCCGTAAGCCCGAGCATCAGTCACCTGCGATTAGTCACGGCGGCGTGACGTCGCGCTGTTTGTTTCCGCGTATGCATCGTCCACCCGGTCATAGTTATCGTATCTAAACATGTACGAATATTCTAACATAGAGTATCTTGTTTGGTGAAAACAGCCAGTGCGAGGCGAATGTACACAGAAGAAGAACATCTTCAGTCGCTGCAAAGGAACGGTATCTCTCTCAAATTCCCCGGAAAACCCCGGAACCCGCATGGAGTTTGTCACTGGCTGCAGAACCGTTTCCGTCATTGACACCATGTTGTAAGACGTTCCTGATCCCTATCTGCAAGACATGTACTTCCAGCACGACGGATGTCCAGCTCACTACAAACGATCTGTGCGCGCGTATCTCGATGGTCAATTCGGTGATAAGTGGATAGGTCGCGGTGGACCTGTGAACTGGCGGCCGAGGTCACCAGACCTACATAACACCCCTTGATTTTTATTTGTGGGCCGAACTAAAACGTTTAGTGTATACCGAAGAAGCTCAAAGCGTTAGTGATTTAAAACAGCTAATAAGAGACGCTTTTAACGTTTTGAAAAGTGATAGAGACACGCCTCGAAGTTTATCAAACAATATGCAAAGACGTGCAAGTTTATGTTTAGAACGAAACATTTTGAACAATAATTACCTACTGCGATATCGCTAAAAAGGTAGGTACAGACCTAAGTAAATTTTTTGTAAAATGCGCGCAATGCGCGTGCGCGTCGGTCGGTCGTGTCGCCCGCGCGCGAGTACCGCTCAGCTGCTCGGCTCTCGTACGTGAACTTGGTAGGTGAACTCTCACGCACACATAAAGTTTCTATGAACGTGTGTGTGCGCAGAGCGCTAAAATAGGCGCGCCGACGTTACTTAGCAACGGGTCGACCGAACGACCTTCTGTCAATGTTCTCGCTCCCGCATGTATGCACGTCCTTTTCATTTTGAATGAAGTACAGTCGAGTATTCTTGCTTATTCAAGTATTTATTGTTTCGAATTATTTAAAAAAGATTACTTAGATTGTATTAAAAGTTCGTTTAAGAATAAGAATAATTTATCTCTAAGTATATGGTGCATTGAGATCTAAAATTAAACATTGATTCACATATACTACCATTGCTGGTGTAGAAAAATTAAATAATCTAAGTGCATGCAAATCGTAGACATTACAATAAAAGTTATATTAAATTAACAAAATTGGTTTGAATTTATATTTTTGATTTGATACAATAATATTGATTCAGATTAATTGAATAGTATTATTTGTAATGTCAAAATATTAATTATTATGTCAAAAAGCATAGAATATTAATTACTATGTCAAAAAGTATGATTTAAAAATTCATTAACAGAATAGACACACATGTCTAAGAGCCAAGTAAACATTTTACATTTGAATTTATTAATTGGTAACATTCTCAAGCCAGGTGGTAATTTATTATACATTTTTACTGTCATACAACTGGCATTTCTAATGTATAGTTGCAATCTCTGAGGAGGTACTAGCAATTCCCCGGCATTTTTTTTTCTTCAGTCTTTGGGAGATTTGTTCATTTAATAGGAATAAATGTGGGTATTTTTTTACAAATAAACAAGCCTCAAAAATATAAAGGCATCGTTCCGAGTCTTAGTTACTGTTTTCGTTTTATTTCTAAGGATAGGTTTTCTAATTATTTTATCTTTTTAATTGGTAAATTGGTAGGATTTTTATTTGTACTTACGTAAGTATTTGTTGTGTTTTATTATTTTAGGTAGGTTAAGTTTTCTTACTTGTGTTAAGTTATTACCTATTTACTACTTATTCTTTTGGTTTGAGGCTTATTTAGTCAATTGGGTATTTGTACACAATACCCAAAAATTCTCAAACATACAATATGTTTGAGAATTTTTGGGTATTGTGTTCATTTTATTTGTAGATCAGGTTTGTCTTAGCTTATTAGTAAGTGGAGTATAAATGTTATTGCGTTGATTTTTAATTTGATTTTGGAAACGTTTTAAACACGACTGTAACATTCGAGAGGCGGCCGCTTACTAGGTTTCTACACAAAAGAAATGTGCGTGCGTTTCGCTCGCACACACGTACAACTTTCATCATGCGCGATCGCAGCCTACGCCGTTTACTATCTCCTATTTTGGCTATTATTAGTTTTACGCACGGGCCGTAGGATGGATAGTTTTCATGATTTTTGAAGGAAATTCCGAACCTGTACAATCTCAATGGTACTAAGCAAATATTCTCGGGTATGGCTTCTGTTCCACTTACACAACACACCTTATTATGCTCGAGACGGTAAAAAATGTCATCCGGTAGAGAGAAGAAAGAGTCAGTATATCAATTTCTTTGAATTTTTTTCTAAGGGACTCGCGAGGACCCATTTTATAGATCGCGCGGATTGCCCTCTTCTGTAAAATGAAAATTGAATCTACGTCAGCTGCCGACAGAACGCCGTAAGACATAATACTGTGGAAATAAGCAAAGTACAATAACCTAGCTGTGGCTATATCAGTCAACTGCCTTATTTTTCTTACTGCATATGCAGCTGAACTTAGTCTACCTGAAAGAGTTCTGATGTGGGCGCCCCATTGTAATTTTGAATCTAGTAATTCCTAAAAATATAGTTTCCGTGATGGCATCTAGTTTCTTGCCATCAAGTTTTAGATTTAGACCCACTTGAGGTAAATTTGGTAATGAGAACCTAATACATTTAGTTTTGTTCGCATTAAGTAAAAGATTATTGGCTGCGAACCATTCCGAAAGAATAGCCAGACTATCGTTGACATGTGAGACATCTGTATCTTTTCTATCTATTTTAAAGAGTGTCTTCAGCGAATAGTATTATATCCGATAAGTTAGCCATCATGTAAGGAAGGTCATTTATATAAACTAGAAATAAGAAAGGGCCGAGAATTGAACCTTGAGGCACACCCATTTTAACTAGAGACCCCGAGGACGTCGCCCCGTTAACATTTACTTTTTGCTGTCTGTTTGATAGATAAGAAAGAACAAGATCAGCAGCTTGTCCACGAATTCCGTAGTGGTGTAATTTACAGATCAGTGTATTGTGGTCAACGCATTCAAACGCTTTTGAGAGGTCACAGAAGATGCCAATTGCATCCTGGGACTTCTGCCAGGATTCTAAAATGTGACTGATGAGTTTTACTCCCGCGTCTGTCGTCGACCTACCTTTCGTAAAACCAAACTGGTGACTATGTAAAATCCTATTTGAATTAAAATGTGACAGCATCTGGTCTAGCATGATTTTTTCATAGATTTTGCTCAATGCTGGTAATACAGATATATGTCTATAATTAGAGGGATCGCTTTTACTACTTGATTTGAAAATTGGTACAACTATATGTACGTTTATGTACCTACTATGTTTCATTAAAACAGGAAACGTACCAGTGTCCAAACATTGATTAAATATGATTAAAAGAAAGAAAAGAAAGAAAAATTGTTTATTCTGCACAAACAAAACGCACACACAATAGAAATAGACAAGATAAGGACTGTTACAAAAGTAGTCAAAAGCCTCGAATTTAACCGATAAAAGTAAAATAAAAATTTGACATATTGACTCCCTGCCATTCGTTCATTGGTTGATGATAGTTCTCTAAGTAGTCTGTGGTTGATGTCAAGGCCAGAGACCAAAGACACTATTTCGTAATTGTTGCGACATCGACATTGGCAAACGACAACAAATAAACATAATTATCAAACACAAACAAAATGCCGATTTCAGAGTTAACTACTTTTTATAACAAAAAAACAAGTTAAATTAGGCTGTGTCGCATCTGTGCCAGAACAGGTCATTGTTCAGCAAAATGCTATGATTTCGGACGAACCTAACATCAACAGCGCTGGTTTTCAGCGATTACCTATGAAATGACGTAATGACCTCCCACTGTGTGACATAATGACATAATGTGTGACAGGGGCGATAGTTTCAATGATATCTCCCAGAAACTTAACGCTCGATGCAACAATCTACTAATTTCACCTCAGCCCCTCAAACAAGCAGGTTTTGCTGTCTACAGACCTATATAGCTTGCCTATATGCTTATGTATAAGTAGTTGAGTGAGATACCTGAGATACAGGTTTATCCTAGTTCAGGTAGAATCCAATTATTATATACCTACCTCTAGTTTAAGGCCCTATTTAAAAAAAATATTTATGTAAATCAATTATTTCAATAAACAATAAAATGACAAAATGACCAAATTCGGTTTTGCTGCGAGCTAAATTTTTTTATTAAAAAGTTACTTAGTCACACGTGTTAGGGCATAAATCGAACAGATTACGTGTGACTCCGGATTTTTAATTTGTCTGTATGTGGTGTCTTGTTTATACCTTTTTAGTCGTAGTTGGGTTTTAGTTTTTATTACTTTAATTTTTTTTGGGTTAGAATATATATATTTTTGAAATGTGCTCATTAAGCCCTTTCATTTGATACCCAACATGGTACCACTAAACGACATTTTTTTTTTTAGTTCCTGTCCTCTAGAGGGCGCCAGTTTTTGTGTGGCGTCATATAGCCTATAACCAGCGGACGATCAAGACGCTTCCAACGATAGTTTTACGTTAAGAAGAGATGAGTGAATAGATGAACATCCATACATACGTACCGGGCAAAATCATAACACTCCTTTTTTTTCGCCGTAGTCGGGTAAAAATAAATTTTGTATTGTATTATCCACTCGTAGGAGGCCAAGCGTATAAATAGACCGCCAGAGCAAACTTGAAGACGTTATATATTGCTGTACTGTAAATGATTGATGATGATACCATATTATAGGATTCGGCACCCTAGGATGTCAAAAAGGAACCCTACCAGACGCTTCGTGAAGGTTCATTTTTGTTTCATTCCACGTACACACGACACTGACAAAATTATATTGGAATGAGCGATCATCTGCTCCTTCATTTCATTCTTTGATCATTTGGTAGGCGGTGAAAGATGTTGACTGCCGAAATCCAATATCGTTGGATCGGTTCACTAATTAATTAATTTTTCACTTTTCATTCATTCTATGTTCAATCGTTTCAATTCGAGTGAAAGATGTCGAATAAATGCAAATAGAGAAGCATATGATATGGGCTTTACTAAACCTACGGTTGTGTCTCCAGAACCGTAAGGGCTGGCTGTACGGCTGTGCGGCTGTACCTGTGTATAAAGGAGCGACTCTCGAGGTAGCTCATGCCGGACGCGATCTGCGTGGCCATGTACATGAGCACGACGGCGCCGGGCACGGCGTCGCGGCTGCCGGCGCGCAAGTAGTCCAGCAGATTGCCTCGCGACATGAACTCCGTGAGGATGTAGAAGGGCGGCTCGCGCGTGCACACGCCCAGCAGTTGCACCAGGTTGGGGTGGCGCATCTCCTTCATGATGGCCGCCTCCTCCAGGAAGTCCTTCAGCGCCATCGTGTCGTCCTTCAGGGTCTTCACCGCCACCTTCATACATACAGAAGTTACATTGAACACTATGTCGATATTTTGCTTGACAATACTGACAACTTTACTCGGAACTACATTTAAACAAACATACATACATAAAGTCTGACCAAGCTGTCCACGAATTATTATCTGTTGAATATTTTACTTCACTTCTAAGTAACATTATTACATGTCTAATCTATATATATAAAACACAATGCTGACTGATTGATTGACTGATCTATCAACGCACAGCTCAAACCACTGGACGGATTGGGCTGAAATTTGGCACACAGATAGTTATTATGGCGTAGGCGCGCACCAAGAACGGGTTTTTGGAAATTCGACCTTTAAGGGGGTGAAAAGGGGGGATTTTGTTTGTATGCAAAATCTTATTCCTTGAGTTAACAGACTTGAAACTTGGCACGAATACTTATCTAAGTAAATAATAAACTTGGCACGAATACTTATCTAAGTAAATAATAAACTTGGCACGAATACTTATCTAAGTAAATAATAAACTTGGCACGAATACTTATCTAAGTAAATAATAAACTTGGCACGAATACTTAT
Source organism: Lithophane semibrunnea (assembly GCA_947363905.1). NCBI lineage: Eukaryota > Metazoa > Arthropoda > Insecta > Lepidoptera > Noctuidae > Lithophane > Lithophane semibrunnea. Next base: position 306,525 of record OX376186.1, on the reverse strand, counting down.
CTAAGTAAATAATAAACTTGGCACGAATACTTATCTAAGTAAATAATAAACTTGGCACGAATACTTATCTAAGTAAATAATAAACTTGGCACGAATACTTATCTAAGTAAATAATAAACTTGGCACGAATACTTATCTAAGTAAATAATAAACTTGGCACGAATACTTATCTAAGTAAATAATAAACTTGGCACGAATACTTATCTAAGTAAATAATAAACTTGGCACGAATACTTATCTAAGTAAATAATAAACTTGGCACGAATACTTATCTAAGTAAATAATAAACTTGGCACGAATACTTATCTAAGTAAATAATAAACTTGGCACGAATACTTATCTAAGTAAATAATAAAGATTGTGATTTTTACTTCCTGTAAACGGGGATTGGGGGGAGTCAACGTTTATATAGAAGAATTTTAACACGCGGTCCTATAGTTATTATATAAATAATGACATACTGATGTAAGTATCGCATAATATTTCTTGAATAATAAATAGTGTATAGAAAGCTCTAGATTTTTAAAATCGCCGCGTTTTTTCTTGGACAGCTTTCGTTGGTCAGACTCTAATAAACTCACGCCTTCTTCCCATGGGAGTAGGCAGAAACTACAGAATGCTACCTGCTATAATCCTTACATACTCCTTTTGTTTCGTTTACGTTCATACATCTGGTTATACACTCAAGCCGGTTGCAAGTACCTACTTAGTTACTAAGCACCTGACCTTTCTGAGTAAACACCAATAAGACCACTGATCTTCTTGGACGTCACCTCCCGGTGTTTCCACTTTATATTATCACATTTTTAGAACGCGGCTTTCTAGTAATGTGACCTGCAGAGGACGGCTTAACCAGATGTAAAACGTGAACGACGCAGAAGGAGCAAGTAAGACCAGGTAGCATTCTGAAGTGTCTGCCAACCCCCATTGGAAAAAGGCGTGAGTTTATGAATAATTATTGACTGCAAAGAGCTATAGTTATACCTCATTGCTTTGTTCGTGTCTAACGAGGCGATAGTAAAAATAAAAACGTTTTACAAAAATGTGAAAAAAAACTTTAATTTGTGAAGTCGGTGTCTTTGAGTTGTCTCTGAGTTGAGCTCCTCATTTACTGACAAATGCTTGCACTGACTGGAAGGGTCCACTCAAATCTGTGTGGTTCTTTCCTCAACAGACCATTTCAGACATTAATCTACATGGTCCTCATAAAGCTTGACCAAGATTATGTCTGGACCTTACAAGAGACTGTGACCTCTGAGTTTGTTTCGGCCTTTCTCCTCTGAGTAGTCAGATAGGAAACGCCGACCTCATCTAGCTTATTTTTTTTTTTAATATGACTTGTAAAAGTGATTCCGATATCCTATTTACAGAATAAACAATTTCATTTCATTTCATTTTCCAAAATTAAAGTTATTTTTCACTTTTTGTGTTTTTTTTGGAAGTCGGTTGTTTTTTTTTGTACTTAATAAGTTTTTATTTTTAACTTTTTTGTTGTGGTACCTCTCCCACACAAATGCGAATACTACTACTGCCTGCTATGTAAATAACAGTGACGGAGTCAAATAAGATAATTATCATCTACATAGACTAAGTGGGAAAAAGACGTAATTATTTAAGCTAACTCAAAAACTACGCGAGAAAAGTTAATGATGGATGACCTACCAAACAAAAATAAGAATCATCAAAATCAATTCATGATGGGCGGAGTAATCGTCCAATTATGACAAAACAAAAATACAAAAACAAAAACGACTTCGCAAACATTCGACCTGAGAACCTCCTCCTTTTTGAAGTCAGTTAAAAAGACGATCAATTAGTATTATTAATCGATATCGATTATTTGACATTTACTTTGACATTAAAATCTCGCACTATACCGAAAAAAAAGTTTTAAAATATGAATATTTACGATCCAATTTCAAATTTCCCTTCTCATAGGATAACTTAACGTCAAGCAAATGGCGCCGTCTAATTTTGTTACAAATTAAGTTACTGGGAACAGTAGGAATCACCGAAGAGGTCTGATAAGAGTCACATTAGCTGATTACTGTCACTCTAGCAGACCGTCGCATCGATGGTTGCGTGGCAGTTGACTTTTGATGACAGAGATGATATCAGGGGAGCCGCTGTCGTAACACGTTCACGACGAACTGCTATATTCTCCGGTACAATCCTGATGATATAGAAGTTACTAAATACGATGACCACTTCTGGTAATCTCGCGCCGTTAAGCATATTGGAAATATACGTCGCGAACACTTTCGTGCGATGATTTTTTACGATTTCAAATGTCGTCTAACACCGGGCAAATCATTTGATAGCTCACCGGTTAATCCTTTGGATCAACCTTCTTTCAGCCATGCCAAATCCATAGGTTTAACCGGTATGCTATCTGTTTCAATTTAAATAATGGAATTATCACTCCTGAATGTAAACAAAAGGAGTATGTAAGGATCGTAGCAGGTAGCGTTCTGTAGTTTCTGCCTAGTTCCATTGGAAGAAGGCGTGAGTAAGTGAGGAGTGATACATAGATACATAATATCTATGTATCACTCCTATTCGTCGGCTGTGTAAGGCAGTGTAATGGTGGTACTGACGGTGATGTTGCCGCGCTTCCAGGCGGCCTCGTACACGTCGCCGTACTGGCCGCCGCCCAGCTTGTGCTTCATGACGATATCAGTGCGGTCGATCTCCCAGTGGTCGGGTGGCGCCAGCGGGAACACGGTTGGCTTGTTGCGCTTGGGTGCGGGGTACAGCAGCTGCGTGATGAGCCCGTCACCCACCAGCGAGTGGTGGTGCACCAGCTCAGCCAGCGTGCCGAACTTCGACTCGGACGTCACGTACACCTTGCCGTCCGCGTCCTCGTTGATGCGGTAGTGGTACACGCGGCCTTCGTAGCGCAGTGAGATGCTGCGCTGGCCCGGGCTCGACTCCGACTCGCGCACCTGCAACACGCGCCGCCTTCGTTACAAGAGGAAGCTGATTACATTTATTTGGCAGGCTAAGAAACTGGCTAAGAGATATCACTGCAGGTATTTTTGGACTCACGTGGTTTAGAGAAAGCATTGGGCTGCGACTCACCAGGAAGCTGCCGTTGATGCCGGAGGACAGCAGGTACTCGGCAGCGTTGCGCGAGATGGGCCCGTGGTACCACGAGTGCTTCTCCAGAGAGTTGACGGGCGTGACGTAGTTGCTGGGCACCCAGCCCACGCCGCCGCCCAGCGTGTGCGCCTCGCACCACTCGCCGCTCTTGTTGTAGCTCTTGATGCGCACCTGCTCGCCTGCGCGCACACAACCAGCACTCAGTATCGTGGACACTTTCAAGGGCACCCACCTCAAAGGAATTAGTAACAAAGAGAACTCATAAAAAAACAACAGACTTCCAAAAAAAAAGTGAAAAATCACTTTAATTTCGGAAGTCGGTGGCAAAAAATGACAATTGAATCGTTTTTTGCCACCGGCTTCCGAAATTAAAGTTATTTTTCACTTTTTTTCTTTTTTTTGGAAGTCGGTTGTTTTTTTTTTTTTTGATAAATGTCTTTATTTTTCACCTTTTAGTTGTGGTACCTACCCCACACAAATTCGGATACCACTATCTGCTATGTAAATAACAGTGACGGAGCCAACTAAGATAATTATCATCTACATAGACTAAGTGGGAAAAAGACGTAATTATTTAAGCTAACTCAAAAACTACGCGAGCAAAGTTAATGATGGATGACCTACCAAACAAAAATAAGAATCATCAAAATCAATTCATAATGGGCGGAGTAATCGTCCAATTATGACAAAACAAAAATACAAAAAATCGTCTACTTACGCAAAGAGGGAAAAATACGTAATTATTGAAGCTAACTCAAAAACTACGAAAGTAAAATTTATAAAATTTATATGGGACCAAACAAGAAAGAATCATCAAAATCGATTCATAATTAGCGGCGTAACAAACATACAAAAAAAAAAACATACAGATGAATTGAGAACCTCCTCCTTTTTGAAGAAGTGGGTTAAAAAGATAGTCACTGTGCAATATATTAATACGTATAGTCATCTTTTATTTGTTAGGGTGGTTCAGTGGTTCAGTAGGGTGGTTCTTGAGCGCTGCTTCTTTTTGTCCACAAAATTATCATACGAACTTATCAAGCATGCGCGCACAAAATATGGCCCGAGTGCGAGCCGTACGATTTCCTCCTGGTGTACACTATTCAAACAATCCAGCGCGACGTTCCGTCTATCTACAAGTGAATCTGATGCTTGCATGTATCTAGTATAGTTCAAGGGTTTTGTATCTACCTAATAGGCACAATGTAGTCCATAGCAGTACGACCACGGAACAGCATGGTAGACATGGTAGATAGGTATCGGTATCGCAGTGCGCTCAAATCAACTCAAATGAAGTCAGTTCTGGACATGTACGCGAGCGAGTATAAAGCTAGTGTGTTATCAACAGTAAGATACGAGAGATGTCCTGCTAATGAACGGCTGTGTTGATTCGCTGGCGTGGAAGCTACCTTCCGTCAGGCGTCAGTTGAGCCGGCTGGGACACTCGCACAATAGGCGCCGAGGGACTCACTGACCGAGTTTGTCGTGACGCATTGCGCTCATATAATCAATTCTAAGCAAGTTGCAGGTTTTATACTTGACAAAGATAGTTTCATTTTCGTTTTCATCATGATCGCAGTATAATTATGAAGATAATGCAATAAGTAGTTATGATCATTATTAGAAGATATAAGATAATGCAATAAGTAGTTATGATTATCGATTTAAATTACCTAATGTTAGAAGTAGCGAATGTGACATCTGAAAATGGAATGACATCTGTGAATGGAGAAAAACTGGAGTTTATTAATCAAACAGTTTTCTTGGGAATCACGCTAGACGAGAAATTACAATGGGGACCTCATATAAAATCTCTTGCGGGGCGGTTAAGCTCGGCCGCTCATGCTGTTAGAAAGATAAGACAGTTAACAGATGTAGAAACCGCGCGTTTGGTCTATTTCAGTTACTTCCACAGCATTATGTCGTATGGCATTTTACTGTGGGGTCGGGCTGCTGATATTGAATCCATTTTTATTTTGCAAAAAAGTGCTGTCAGAGCCATTTATAATCTATGTCACCGCGAATCTGTCAGGGAACTATTTAAAAAGATTAATATCATGACGGTACCTTGCCAATTCATTTATGAGAATATTATGTATGTAAGAAAAAACTTAAATCTTTTTAATAAAATAAGTGATAGGCATAATTTTAATACTAGAAATAAAGATAAAATAGATCAACCATTTTTCAGATTAGCTAAAGTACAAACATCTTTTATGGGGTACTACGTTAAATGCTATAACAAAATACCTTGTGATATATTGCAATTAAATGAAAGAAAATTTAAAACTCATTTAAAAAGTACACTTTGTAAACAAGCTTATTACAAATTAGAGGATTATATCCAAGATAAGAATGCTTGGAAACATGCTGGTCTTGCTCCATAGGACGATTGTCTGGACAAAATCCAACTGATAGCTAATTTAGTTTTTTTTTATTTATTATTTGTATGTCATAGACATAGACTTTTACACTCTGTCATTACTTAAACCCACGCACTGACTTATTAGTACTACATGTTAGGACTATTGTAATATCGTATACTTTTACAATCTTTGTAAATATGTGAGCACCATGTATCTGGTAATTAATTTATTCATTATTGCTCCATTTATAATTCTTTTTACCTTTCGTAGTACAGTAATCTTATTGTAGGTGCATCGTCTTCACATATAATTATATAATAAATGTATAAAAAATATTGTAAAACATTTTTAAAAGAGTAACGATGGAGTTTCTTGCCCATTCTTCTCCATACGAAAACTACCTTTTGGAAGGGGCAACTAGAATCAATTCTATTTCTTTGTTTGACGTTCAAAAGTGCCATATATGTGCCTATTTGAAATAAATTATTTGACTTTGACTTTATTATATTAAACTGGAGGACTCGGTGAATTTCGTACCTACTACGTGAGACAAACTTTAGATTTTTTCGATTTTGCGGCTGTAACTTTGCCTTTCTCCTAATTTTCTTTCTTCCTAAACCACCCCTGAGTTATTTTGGTTGAGTGTTGAAGCTAGTTCGCTGTATTTGGATTTTCAAAATATTCTACTTATTTGCGCAAAAAAAATGACATTTTTTGTATATACAAAAGGCAATGTTACTACTACTGTTATTAGTAGAACATAGGATGCAAGAGCGAGAGAAGCGAGCTCGGGACTTTGGGCACCCCATGTAGGATAGGTTAGTTTTGAAGGGGAAGCCTAGAGAGCAACGGAAGCGAGTGCACAAAGACCCCGCCATCCCCTTCGTGGTTATTTTTTTAACCATTCAGGTCCGTCGACTACGCCGTATTATTGCTTGGAAACAAAAGACCGCTACGTGATCTTCCCCAAACTTAATACCCCCACTATCACACAAATCCCGAAAGAAACTGGAGATTTTTGCACTTGCACCAGCACTATACACTAAAAAAAAAAAACAAATAGTTCGACCAATTTGATCATTTTTTGGCCGCTTTCGAGTAACGAGATTCCTCCTTTCCTTCCGAGAAACCTCAGATTTTATCTCGATCGCACCATACTACTCTACTGCGGCCTGAGTGAGAGCAAGACGGAGTGGGGTGCTGGTAGTTTTCAAGCCTCGAAAAGTTTAGGTAATTGCTTTTCACGGTGAAAATAATGGTAATTAAAAACAAAAACATCAGACCTGCTTTGACCTTGCCTCACCTGCTAAATATTATATTTAAACATTTTTTTATAGAATAAGTATTTTTATTTCTTTTTTTGTTATTGTTACTTTTTTTTTTCATTTATTTCATTTTTCATACTTATAAATTATATTTTTAAATATTAGAATAAAAAATTATATAAAACATTTAAAAATATAAAAAATAGTAGCCCATCGGCATCAGGATCAGGGTCCAAGCTGCCGGTGGTCAGGGCTCTAGAGAAAGGAACCTCCTCACTATGCGTGCCGTGTCCAGGAGTACTGCTTTCTGAATCAAGCCCTTGACCCAGCCGTGCAATGAGAGCCTCCTGAGATGTTGGTCGAGGCTCTTCGCTATTAGGCCATTGACCGTAACGATTATGGGTACAATGATTGCAGAGTCCACGTCCCACATGTCGACAACCTCGTGTGCTAAATCAAGATACTTGATTTTTTTATCTTTCTCAGCTTTCACGAGATTCTCGTCATGAGGGACAGAGATATCAACGATCATTGCACGGCGCTCTCGTCGATCTATCACCACAATATCAGGCTTATTGGCTACAATAGTCCTGTCAGTGATGATAGATCGATCCCAGTACAATGTGGCGTCACCATTTTCGAGAACTGGGTCGGGCACATACCTGTAGTATGGTACTTCATACTCCACAAGGTTGTACTGCAAGGCAAGTTGCTGGTGGATAATCCTAGCTACTAGATTGTGTCTGTGCAAGTACTCGCCATTAGCAAGACGAGAACAACCGGAAACAATATGTCGGATCGATTCACCGGGACAGTGGCATGCCCGACAGATGTCAACCGTACCGTCTTTGACAATGTATTTCCGGTAATTATTCGTCATGATGATGTAGTGGTATGTAACCCACACATGCAGACGAACTTGTAAACTCAAGTGCCTGTGACGTCACACGACTCACACGTCCCTTAGTTCGAACTCAGGGTTCAGTATTCGGTCACTAGCCGTCAACAAAGTAGGACACGTTCACTAACCACGAATCGCATCACTTGTGCGTCAAATTATAATCATCATAATCTTACTTATTGTACCGTGTTTAGTTATAGTACCTTTATTAAACTCATTGTGAACTAACCAATGAACATTTAATTTAATCACACTATAGAACCCGTAATCACATCACAACAAAAGTTCTATATTGGTGACCCCGACGTGATTTGATACCCGACGTGATTTAAAAAATACGGTTCAATACTGTACTATAACCCGCGAGTGCAATTGCGTAAATACAGACTTAGACTCTCTTTAGTGTTTACTGTGAAGTATTTTACGAAATTCCGAGATGACCAACCCTAACACTGCTGCTGCGGCCACGGCTGGCGCCGCACCTGACAACGTCTACGCACCTCAGCAAGCTGCTCCGAGTTACATCGTAGACCAGCACCAGCCGCCAGAGACGGGGGCAATCACCATCAACTCCAGCATCGCCGACTTCTGGTCAGCGCGCCCGCGACTATGGTTCCACCATTTTGAGGCCATAATCGGTGCACAAAAAGCAGGTGACTTACAAAAATACCAATTAGTTATAGTTAAGTTAGGTCGAGACGAATTGGGTCAAATTAGCGACATTCTCGAGAACCCGCCTGAGCACAATAAATATGAAACTTTAAAAGTCAGGTTAATTTCGGCATATGAAGAGTCTGAGTCCAAACAGCTACACACGTTGCTTACGAAAGTCGAGTTAGGGGATCAACGACCCACTCAACTCTTACGTAAAATGCGCGAGCTCGGAAGGAACAAAATTCTCGAGGACACTATCAAAATTTTGTGGTTAGATCGCCTGCCTCAAACAGTCCGCGCAGTAGTCACTGTCTGCGATGTTACATTAGTTAGACAATGTCGCAGCTATAGCTGATAAAATAATGGAAACTTCACGGCTATCCGAAGTCTGTACACTAAATCCTGTCGTTATCACCAAACAACCAATGGACCAACAATTTATTAAATTGCATCAAGAAATTGCCGCGTTAAACACTAAAATTAATGATTTGCAAATCACGCGTCAAAGTAATAATAGGAGTCGTGGCAATTATCAGACGCGATCGCGGTCACGATCACGCTCTCGGTATTTTGCTAATCAAAATAAATACAGGCGTCAAACAGCGCAACCGGGAGACAAAGATTTCAAGTGTTTCTACCACTATATTTATGGAGATAACGCCAAGAAATGCGGCGACCAACAATGCGTCAAAAAAGCGTTAAACTAAAACCGACACCTGCTTTGGCGAGCGTAGGTGTCGAAGGAACACATCGCTTGAGCGTCACCGACTGGAAAAGTGGTACGCATTTTCTTATAGACACCGGCGCTGATATTTTAGTTATTGCCTACAAAAACGCGAATCGTCAACCAGCTGATTTTACGTTATTTGCTGCCAATGGTACAACAATCAAAACATATGGGTTTCAGAAAATGACTTTAGATCTGGGCTTACGTCGAGCTTTTACCTGGGAATTTGTCCTGGCCGATGTACAGCGGTCCATTATAGGGGCAGATTTCCTAGCCAAACATCAATTGCTTGTGGATCTTCACTCAAAAAAGTTAATAGACAAAGTCACTTTGCTCTCTAGGAACGCCAACGTAGAAGATGCCTCAAATATTCCTACTATTAAGGTCATCGACTCGGATAATAAATATCACCGCATTTTAACAGAGTTTCCAGACATCACTATGAGCGAGTGTTACAAGGATCCACCCAAACACAATGTCATGCATCAAATTTGTACCAGTGGCCCACCCGTTTACGAAAAAGCACGTCCACTTAACGCTGAAAAATACAAAGCGGCGAAGGATGAATTCCAACGCATGGTAGAACTAGGAATATGCAGGCCGTCAGCCAGCCCATGGGCAAATGCTTTACACATCGTTCAAAAGAAAAACGGTGAATTACGCCCGTGCGGAGATTACCGTCGTTTAAATGCAATCACCGAGCCCGATCGCTACCCTATTCCTCGTTTAACGGATTTCACATACATCCTCAAAAACAAAAAGGTACTATCTAAAATTGATATTCGACGTGCTTACCATAATATAAGTGTTGCACCTGAGGACATACCGAAAACCGCAATAATAACTCCATTTGCTCTGTTCGAGTTTACAAAAATGAGCTTCGGTCTGCGAAACGCTGCGCAAACGTTTCAAAGATTTATCAATGAAGTTTTAAAAAATACTCGCAATACATTCTGTTACCTAGATGATATACTTATCGCATCAGAATCAGAAGAGTGTCACATTCACGATCTCAAAGAGGTGTTCAAGCGACTTAATGAATTTGGCGTCACAATCAATACGTCTAAATGCGAATTCGGAAAATCCGAACTTACATTTCTCGGTTACCGCGTTAGCTGTGATGGCATACGGCCGGACGAAGAAAAGGTCAAGTCAATCATAAACTATCCGCAACCCGAAACCATCGAAGAACTGAGGCGCTTCCTCGGTCTTATAAATTTTTACCGAATGAGCATTCCTAAAGCAGCCAACACTCAAACTATTTTAGACAAATATTTGCACAATGCTAAGAAAAGAGACAAAACAAAAATCGCTTGGACCGAAGAAGCAATCATCGCATTTAATCAGTGCAAACATCATGTAAGTGATGCCGTCACCCTCGCGCATCCAGACCCGTCATCGAAACTAATCTTAATGACCGACGCAGCGAATACCTGCGTCGGCGCAGCACTCCATCAACTAGTCAACGAACGGTTAGAGCTACTAGGATTTTATTCAAAAAAACTAAGTAGCGCCCAAACAAAATACAGTACCTACGACAGGGAATTATTGGCTATTTACATTACAATAAAACACTTTCGGTATATGATTGAAGGGCGTGATCTCACGGTGTTAACCGATCACAAACCTTTAATATTCGCATTATCGAAGAAAGAATCTAAATCAGATCCACCAAGACGTCTTCGTCAATTGGATTTTATTTCTCAGTTTTGCAACAAAATTGAGTACGTTCAAGGCGAGCTCAATAGCGCCGCAGACGCTCTTTCAAGAATAGAAGAGATTTATGTACATGATATTTTCGATTATGAACAATTATATAAAAGCCAAGTCGAAGATACGCAATTAACCATGTTAAAACAAAAACCTAATCTGGAATTTAAATTGTTCCGCATGCCATATTCAAATCATGAACTTACATTCGAAACATCAACTTCAACAGCGCGACTTTATTTACCGTCGGAATTTCGAGAAAAAGCGATTTCAAGTGTCCATGCACTTAACCACCCTGGGGTAGCCGCTACGCGTCGCCTTATCGCGCAGTGCTATTTTTGGCCTAACATAAATAGTGACGTAGCAAACTTTGTAAGAAGTTGCATACAATGCCAGAAATGTAAAGTGCAAAGACATACAATTACACCTCTAGGAGAGTTCGAAAGGTCAGACCGTTTCGAGCATGTTCATATAGATATTATTGGACCATTACCACCTTCCGATGGATATACATACTGTGTCACAATGATTGATCGTCATACAAAATGGCCTGAAGTCGTTCCTGTAAAGGATATAAGCGCTGAAACCGTCGCGAAAGCTCTGCTCGAGCATTGGATAGCACGTTTTGGTTGCCCTGCAAGAATAACTTCGGATCAAGGTCGTCAATTCGAATCCAACCTTTTCACACAGCTGACCAAAATACTTGGCATAGAAAAGATTAGAACAACAGCGTACAATCCAAAAGCGAATGGACACGTCGAAAGGATGCACCGAACGCTAAAAGCTTCCATCATGGCACGTTGCGATGTTAACAGTCAATGGGCACAACAATTACCTATCGTGTTGTTAGGAATGCGCAATACAATTAAAGAAGACTCGGGATACAGCCCCGCTCAAATGACCTACGGTAAATCTATGCGTCTACCGGGAGATTTTTTTGTTCCCACCGATGCAAACATCAACAACACCGATTATACCTGCAAACTCATGGAAACACTAGCAAACCTTCAACCGACCACAAGAAAACAAGCGGTCGTCCATAATCGCACAGACAAAACCTTCGGTTTCCCCGAAGAGGTCACTGAAACGTAGCCAGGATACAGAAGCCAGGAAGTCTACTTCAGGCCCATGGAGGGCCCGGAAAAAGCTTCCGTGTAGCTCTTTGCCTTGCCATACTTCCTTACGATCGTTAGTATCAAGTACTGTAGGTTTGCGCCAGTTCTCTTTCGCCAAGGAGAGCGGAGTAAGGCCCTTGTCGACTGCAACCACATCTCGGTGCATCCCCACGTCAGTTTGAAAGAAATATTCCCTGAGACTGCAAATCTCGCGGTTGTGGAGGGCTTTTGGCATTTAAGAAACCTCGACCCCCACACTTCCGCGAGATGTACAGTCTCATACGGACCTTCCTATCCAGGGCGTCAAGTTCCGTCTGAGTCCATTTGAGTATGCCGAAAGAATACATCAAAACCGGCATGACCCAGCCGTTGAAGGCTCGCACCTTGTTTCCGCCTGATAAAAGACTATTTAACACTTTATTCAGGCGGCCAAAGAAGCGCTCCCTCAACGATTGTTTCATGTCGGCAACATTGATGCCTAATGCTTCCGACATACCCAAATACTTGTAGGTTTCGGTTGAGGAGAGGGATCTAAGGTGTATGGAATCCGAGAGTTGGGTTCCCACGGATTCCATAATCCCCCCTCGCTTTACATGCATGACTGCACATTTGTCCACACCAAATTCCATCCTGATGGCGCTACTGAATGTTTCTGTTACCTTCAGTAGCTCCATCAGTCGCAAATTGTTGGGGGCGAAGAGTTTTAGGTCATCCATGAAAAGGAGGTGAGATATCACCTGACCACCTCTTCTCAACCGATAGCCTAGACCTGAATCCTCCAGCAGTGTGCTTAGAGGATTCAAGGCTAAGCAAAACCAAAGCGGACTCAAACTATCGCCCTGAAATATTCCCCGCTCAATCCTGATCGGTTCATCGATCCCCCGTTACTGTCGGCATCCTGGATAGAGAAGGGCTGTTCTCCATTGCCCCATACATGCCATCAAGAAGGTGCGTACAGTTGCGTCTATCTTGTACAACTCCAGCACCCTAATGAGCCATGTATGTGGCACCGAATCATAGGCCTTCTTATAATCTATCCAACATGTCGACAAATCCTTCCGGGATCTACGAACCTGTTGGCTTATGGCCATGTCTATAAGGAGCAGCTCCTTAGTACCGCGGGATCCATTCTTACATCCATTCTGAGATACAGACATAATTGAGTTGCTATAAATATGTTGTGCAATTTTTGCTCTAAGAATGGATGTAAGAACTTTATAGACCGTCGGTAAACATGTAATTGGTCTAAAGTTTTTAGGTTTCGCTGTACTACCCCATTTATGGAGCAGGTGGGTAACTCCTGTCGTAAAGAACAGTGGTAGCGACCCAGTCCCTAGAGATGACTGGAATTGCGAAGCTAAGCAGGTGTGTGATCTTTGTAGCCATTTAATCCAGAAATTGTGCAGTCCGTCCGGTCCTGGGGATTTCCAGTTAGGCAACGGACGGACCGCACGGGCCACATCCAGAGGACTGATGGTAATGGCCTCCATGTCTGGTATTGAATCACACGCCCGCTCAACAACACGCATCCAATCACCTTCAGTGTGACTGACGGGCACCGACCAGATGCTTCGCCAAAAAGCACTCATGGTCTCGTTATCCGGCGGACGCGCGTCAGTCACACCTTGGGTGGGAATGGGCCGCCCCCATGCTCTGTATACCCACCTTTCATCGCTCTGGAACATGCGGTTCTGAGTGTACCGATCCACTCTTCGCCTATACCGACGGATACGGTTTGCCCATGCATAAACTTTCTGCTTCAGGAAGTCGATGCGCTCTGTGACACAGGACACATATTCTCGAGGACTAATACTCGTTCCCGAGAATGCCCGCCTCACAAAGCGCATCACCCTTGGGCGTGTGTTGCCCTCCCTGAAGCAGATGAGCTTCCCGATGAGTACCCTGGCCTCATTAATACGACTTGTTAATTTATTATTATGCTGCACCGATTGACGTCATCACGTCAACGCCGGCTGTCACTGAAAACCAGCGCTGGGGCTCTGTCTTGCATAGGGTCGCAGCATTAAGCTGAGCGAGATATTTTCCCCCAATTTGTAATTTTCGTGTATTTGTTATTTTTAGCGTCATGTTTGCCGCAAATAATAGTATATTATGCAATTAGTGAATAAAGGACGGATTTAAAACGAGGGCCATAGATGAATCACGAGCAAGTGAAGGATTCTTACGACTGAAATTCATGATGCTCGTAATATCCGTTTATTCTAGAAATAAATCCGTTTTATTCAAGAAAGTTGCATACTATACTTTATACCATGACTACGAGAAAAAGAACTTCGAGTATGTTGTTATGTCAATTTTATGCCTTGGTTTTATAGTACCTACCTAGTACCTAGCATAGAATACTACTGTAGCATAGAATACTTACTCCATAATGTCGATGACTTCTTTTTCTTCGACAAATAATTAAAATAAGTTAGGAAAACAGACAACCATTAGCAAGACTCATTGTAGGCTTTGATGTAAACCGTGCTGTGATTTGTTGAGTAGCAAGTTTCCTACTATATCGGCCGCCCTCTCTTTCATAAACTCAGGTGTTAACACATCTTCATCACTTGAATACATTTTCAATCGATTTATTATTAAATAACACTAAACTTTTTGTTCGTACATCTTAAAATATTTAAAATAGCGCCAATTTACTAATGACAGCAAAGGACACTATACAGTTTTTATTTTAATGCTAAACTTCTGTTCGAAAATCAAATAGGAGTTTGTATAGCATTGAGATGGAGTTCGAATACATTGGTGTTCTAAATTCAAACACCAAAACAGTGATTAAAAGTTTTCAAAGCATCAATCCTCAAGTTTAACATATATGTATTGGCGGCACACCCACGTCCACCACAGATAAAACCACTGTAGTTTTTAAGACATTACTTCTCTCTTTAATCAGGCCAAGGCGCATCAAAATCTGTCCCAGGGTTATTCAGTTTCGACAATGTAAGGTTAAGTTAGATCTTTATTGGCGGCACACCGACGTCCGCCACAGATAAAACCACTGTAGTTTTTAAGACATTACTTCTCCCTTTACTCAGGCCAAGGCGAATCAAAATCTGTCCCAGGGTTATTCTTATATTAGGCCATCGAACGCACGATCCCCACGTAGGCCGCAAACAGCGCTCGGGCCCCCCAGATTGGGAAGCAGCGTTGACAGCGCCCCAGCCGCGCATAAAGTGAGTTTTATTGCAGCAGACTACACTACTGAGTAATAATTAAATAAACAACAAAAAAAAATGGTTAGAAAAAGTTGTGAGATATAAAACTTTTTTTTTTCCGGGGTGGAAAACCCTCATGGATGTCCTCCGCCCTGGGGCGGGTGAAGGGGTCTGTCAGACTCTTACTGACTAAAAACCACTCCGGTGATCCGACTCACTCTTACGCCGGGGGTCACGGGAACGTAAGAATCTTCCGCAACCACCGACTGGGGCTAGCCCGCCACCTCGAGCCTCCTCGGACCAGGGGGAGTGAGGTGTTTGACCCCCCTCGTAACGTCTAAGAGGGGCGCGCGTGGAACAGCACGCGCCGCCGCCTCGGGTCCTGATGTGTGCCGCCCAGATCGGGGCCCCGTAAAGGGCCATTGACCGCACGAACCTAACATAACCTATCCATCATAACTTCGTATCTCATCAACCATCATATCTCCAAGTGCCCAAGGTTCAGTCACGACAGAATGGAGCTGGAAGCAAAGATCGAAACCCAGCTAAGCCAGTCCACACTCCACACAATCAGTGGGAAACCGGCCATCAGAAAACCATTCCTAGCATTCGCGAGCAAAGTTGCCAATATCGCAGCAGAAGCCAAGAAAACGGACGCAACCTTGCAAGGTGGACACCGAAACCGAGTATCACCTACGACAATATCAAAAACCACAACAGTCATCGCACAAACAACAACAGCAACAACACAAAGCACAACATGCACACCACTCATCATAACACAATTCACACACACAAACACCAACCAACGGCCAGAACCAGAGGCACCACCAGCGGTAGCAGCAGCAGCAGCACCAGAGGTCAGCCTACAACCAGCCCCTAGCACCAAGCCCATCACCCAATTCCTGGCATGCGGAGGAGACGGAGTTCCAGGCATCAGCCTGCAAGGCGTCGCTCTCTTCATGAATTGGGAAGAAGAGAAGTTGGGCATGAGCTTCTGCATAGGCTGGAGCCGACCTGTAGCCCGTATACCGATATCGCCAGGCGTTGCCGCCTTGATCAACGGAAGCACCACCAAAGCGAGCATAAAAGGCAGCAAGTATCGTGCATTGCTTCAAGTGGAAGTAGCCACTCACCGATGCCGTCTATTGCGACACAAAGGAAAGACGATCGCACTATTCGAGTGGGGAGAGGAGACTCCATTCGCTCAGGTAAACTCACTGCTCCAAAAGATCAGGGAGGCAGGAGAAAACACATTATTCACAGCACGCACCAAAAGTGTTGACGCGATGATGATCGATGGGGAGAGAGGAGACGTCGCAGACCGCTTCGGTTGTATAAAAGCCTCAGAACATCACGAGGTAGTTGTTTATAAGCAAAGGGGAAACTGAGTTTCCTCAAAGGCCCCAGACAACCAACAGCCAGCACGACGAGCCCCGCAACAAGCCCGACCACTCAATGCGGTTCAGAGAGGGCCCAGCAGAAGGCAGCCGCCGAATAAGCTGCAAAGGAGCAGAGCAAGACCACTAGCCCCGAGGAGTCGCCTGAAAGCTTTCGGCACTTTCCTCAGTGCACTGCTCCCAAGCACCAGTCGCGCATTACCATCCTACAATCAAGAAACAGCAGTGGAAAGGTTCTTCAAAAAGAAGCCCAAAGAACCAGCAATGCAGAGGCCCACGCCAACAAGAGCCGACCAAGGGCAAGTCAGCCCGCCGACACTCGCAGTGAATTCGGGCACCACGGACCACGTGAAAAGCGCTTTCCTTGAGTACGTAGCAATCGTGAGAGCGACCAGAGAGGTCAATCTCATGACATGCAGGAAGATCCTGCAGACCTTCCAAAGAGACACAGAAGGACTGCTAAGGGAACTACTCGAGGAAGCAGAGGCAGCAGTGTACGACAACGTCAGATTTCAAAGGGGAAATGACGGGGTCGTACATGGCAACCTACAGCGCGAAGAGCGGTTTTGTGGCCCTGGACGAGTAGGAAACGGTGCGCTCAGGCAAAATTAAATTCCAAACACCGAATGACGACCCGATAGTAGTTACCGCCAAATGTACCAAAATCATGCTGGAGGATAAGATCCTCGAAATGGCACAGTCAGTTTTGAGGACTTCAGACACCCCAGGATCGCAGGAAAGTTGGGCGGTACCTAATATCAGGTGGGTCAATGGAGTCCCAGGTTGCGGCAAGACAACCTGGGCGGTGAAGCACTTCGTTGGGGAGAAGGACGTCGTAGCCACCACGACGACCGAAGCTGCCAAAGAGCTCAGGGAGAAGCTTGGCACCGCTTAGGAGACCGATTGAAGACAAAGGTGCGGTGGCCTCAATTTTAGCCAACGGGTTCAAGAAGCAAGAGAAATGTTACCGTCGCACGGTAGACGAGGCTCTTATGAAACACTTTGGGGCCATGGTCATGGCAGTAAGGTTGTCTGAGAGCCTATTCGAGTTAAGGTATACCCGTCCGAACTTGGTGGCTGGCATCACCCAGGAGCTTATTTGCACACACCGCAACCCGATGGATGTAGCGTTTGCACTGAGAAAGATATACTCCGGCATATACTCCTCCAAGTCGACGCTGTCGCGGGTCCAGTCCCTGAGGGTGAAAGGTTACACAGGAGCGCAAATACCGAGCACTGCCCAGAATACCCTATTCCTGGTTCATACGCAAGAGGAAAAAGCCTCTCTCGTGAGCCAGGGATATGGGTCCGGCGAAGGGTCGCGCACGTTAACCATACACGAGGCCCAGGGTTTGACCTACGACAGCGTAATCATTATCAACACCAAGTCCAGAAGGCTCAAATTCCACGACAGCATCTCCCACGCGGTAGTGGCGGTGTCGAGACATACAGTCAGTTGCGTCTATTACTCCGACGACGCCGACGACACCACGGGCCGCTTTGCAAAAAGGGCGATGGATGCACCGACTAAAACGGTCGTCGACTACAACCTGAAGATCCCACATTAACACCACCTAACAAGTCCCTATGCAAACTCCAATCCAATGCAAACCCAACCTAACCCAAAACAACACCAAGTCTGAAACCCGAATAAAATTTGTAAAACTACATGGCAGAGCCAGTCTGTTATACTCACGTAAATGCCCTGCCGATGGTGGCGCTGTGCGTCCGGTCGTTCAGTTCCCTAAAAAATGGTTGAGCTGAACGGCGCGGATGTGTACGTCAAGTCCATGAACGGATGCCGACGGTTGGGGCTGGTCGACTGGCACTGCCATTTAGTTACTTTATATCCTAACTTGTAATATCATACCATCATACCTGTAATATCGAACAAAAATGGACTGACGTTGATTTAAGTTAGCAATAAAGTGTCCGATGTAGGAGCACAGTAAATATAGATGAAACAACTGTAAACAAAAATGTAATTGTAACCAAAAGCACGGACTTCCATGTCTGTGGATTTATTTGTAAGGCAGGAGTGTGGTTTTGGTCAAGGCTCGCACCTACGTCGGGGGTCAAGGGAACGTGAAAATCTTCCTCAACCCCCGACTGGTGCCGCCGGCCTCCTCGGGTCAGGGGGGGGAGTGAGGTGTTTGATTCCCCCCGTGACTTGTAAGAGGGGCTCGCGTGGAACACAACGCGCCGCCACCTCGGGTCCTGATGTGTGCGACAGACGTCCCCGAGTCCGTCACCCCTGGATCCATTTAGGGGGGCTGGAAGAGGGCGTTATCCGCCCTCCGCCGGCGCCCGGTGCGCCTGCTGCGGGCCGGATGAGTGGACGAGATCTTCCTCTCCCTTTCCGCAGCTTCCTTCTGCAAAACGACTGTCTCACAGAAGGAAACCACCGCGTCCCAAGACTCCTCGCTGCCGACCATCGCATTCACTACAGCCAGCAGCGACAAGTCACTGCCTACTTCTGAGATGAGTGCACGGCGCGGCTCCTCCCAAGCGGCACACTCTGCCAGCGTATGCCGCGCCGTGTCCTCCCGACAGTCGACGCAGTGGTGACACCGGGCGTCCGGCTCCCTGTTTATGCGACAGAGGTACTTCCCGAAGCAACCATGCCCCGAGAGCACCTGCGTCACCCGAACCGACAAAGAGCCGTGCCTCCTCCCGAGCCAGCGCTCGAGGTCCCATCCTCCCGAGCCAGCGCTCGAGGTCCCATCCTACCGAGCCAGCGCTCGAGGTCCCAGGGCGGGAACATTACATAACCTAACCTAACATTATCAGAACTGAATAACCCCGGGACAGATTTTGATGTGCCTTAGTATAAGTAAAGGGAGAAGTAATGTCTTCAAAACGACAGTGGTTTGAACCGTGGCGGAGCTGGGTGTCTTTTGCCCACCATCCTTTGAGTCCAGAATGATTTCAAATTCTATAAGTTAGATAAAACGAATAATTGAAATACTACCCTGAATTCATGCAAGCCTATAAACTTTTTGTTAGGTTACGTACTGCTCAAAATTGTACACAAAGTCTTTTGCACAGAATACCGTCTTGTATCACTTGTATGCATGCAATGTACGAGGCATGCCTTTTAAGTTTTGTCGTTTGAAGAAAACAACACGAACCAGTTATTATAACATTTATTCCACTCTAAAGTGGGGTGTTCAAAATGGCTGACTTGAAAGCGTCGACTGCTTCTTCACCGGACTGGAACCTTTGACCACGAAGACTTTTCTTAATTTTAGGAAATGTAAAGAAATCGTTAGGGCTTAGGTCAGGACTGTATGGAGGATGGTCAAGAATTTCTACTTTTTCCTGTCTGAGCGCTGAGCGCTGTGTGAGCTTGCGTTGTCGTGGTGCAGGATGATGCGTCGCTTTGAGTTAGAATTTCGAAGTTCGGCGATGACTTGTGGTAAACAAACTGTGGTATACCACTCTGCGTTAACCGTTCTACGATCTTCAAGTGTAATAGTCCCAACATGGCCGGTTTTTCCAACGAACGTGGCCACCATCTTCTTTGAAAGTGCTTCGAGAACTAACAACTTTAGTCGGCTTTGGCTCGTCTTGAAAGACCCAGATTGTAGATTGTTGTTTGGAATCAGGATCGTAGGCATAGATCCAAGTTTCGTCACCACTGATGATATCGTAGACGTGATTTGACTGTCCTCGGTTGAGACCTTTGCAGAGTTTTCTTACACCATCTGACGCGGGCCGCCTTGTGATCGTCGGAAAGCAGATGCGGTATCCAACGGCAAACTAGCTTTCTCACACCAAGCGCTTCATGCAAGATCTTCTGAATGGTTGTCCCTGAGATGCCTAATAGAGCCTCTATCTCTCGATACGTCACATGACGATCTTCGAGAATTAGTTGTTTCACAGCAATGATGTTATCTTCAATGAAGGCGGATTTTGGGCGTCGTTCGCGAGATTTGTCACTAACACTAGTATGTCCACGCTGGAATTCTAAATACCAGCGTTCGACAGTCCGCAGACATGGGGCTTCATCACTGAACACAGATGTTAGCTCATCAAAACACTGAAGCCGTGTCAGGCCTCTTCTAAAGTTGTAGAAAATTATTGCACGAACATTTTCCTTAGAAAGATTTTTTTTCGTACGTAACCTGACAGATTCCAATCGACGCTGTCACTAAACAATAACATTAATCCTAATACTTTCAACTGTTTTGAGATTCCAAATTTAAACACATTCGAATATAGAACAGTTCCAAATTCGAAATTGCCGGGAAATATGGAAACGACAGAACTTAAAAGGCATGCCTCGTACTACAGAAATAAAAAGTATCCTATCTCTTTACCCAGGTCAAGGTCCACCCATGTGCCAAATTGCATCTAAATCATTTCAACCGTTTTAGCGTGAAAGTGAACGTAACAAATAAACAAACAAACTCACTTTCGCATTTATAGTATTAGTTAGGAAAATAAGTGTATAATTGTACAACAACAAGACTCAAATTATTCAGTGGGACCAATGGGAATTAAAAATAACATACTAAATCATTCCCGAGCGGGAATATAATTTATTAAATTCCCGTTCGTCCCACGACGGCAGTGGGACGAACGGGAATACACTACATATTTTGTGGCAATTTGGATGTGTAAAAGTGGCAGTGCTAATCGACTTTTGTCGCTGACCGTACCTATTTATTTACATTATTGTTAGGCTATTCCGGCGATGTACATTACCTTTCTTTAGGCTGAGCTGGTTCTCGCCACCTGCTTGGAAGTCGTAGAGCGCCACGAACAGCTGCGGGTCGTCCTCTTCGTGATGCGCCAGCAGGTTCTCTTTCGACGTCCATCTGACGACACACAAACTATTCATAATTATACGTTAGGACTGTAGACACCGTACTTCATTCCTTCTTTGTGTAGGGCGACTCAAGTATTGAGGTCTTTATGGATATTATAAAAAAATATGATACATTTTGAAGATATTTCTTCCTTTATCATGCACTAGCTTTTGCCCGCAGCATCGAACGCGTAGATGTCGGAAATTATACCACAGAAACCTTGATAAAAAAACTTTCATCCCCATTCAAATCCCGTTAGATGCATACTACTAATGATTAAAATACTAACATGAATTCATGCAAGCCTAGTCCTTTTTATTACAAGCTTTATATTAGCTTGCTCTGTTTGTATGTCTTTCCGGTTACCTACTAATATTGTACTCCATTTTTTAAGCACTTCCTGGAATCCGATTGAGCTGAAATTTGGCATACTTATACAACTATCGAGACATTTTGAAAATTTGATATCATGGAGCTGGTCTGAAGATGGAGCCGGAAGTTGGCCATGTGTTTGTAATTACTCCAATTGTCATCCATTTTCCAAGCACTTCCTAGCATCTGATTGTGTTGTAACTTGGCATACATATACAACAACCGACACATTTTGATAAAATGATATCATGTGGCTGGACTGATGATGGAGCTGGAAGTTGGCCATAGGAACACCTCAATCAAACAAGATAGCACCCTCGTGTTTGGACTCATTGGTCATGTATTAACAAGTGCTTTGACACTAGATGGTGTTCAGGGTCTGATGATAGAGCAGGAAGGTGGCCATGGGAAAACCTAATTCGTTGGGTTTGTGAAAGTAATAGAACAGATATTTAAACAAATCGTAACGCTAAAAAGTAGAAAATAAAATATAAGTAAAAATCTTTTTAAAAACAAGCTTTTAAAAAGTATTAAAATAAAACTGTGATGTGATGTAAGTTGTGTAGTGTTAATAAGTAACAAGTAATAAACCGTTCCTCCTAGCTACGTCTACTTTGTTTACCTCATCTATCAACGTTGTCCGGTGAGACCCTCACTAAGCGAGCTAGCGGAGGGCAGAGGGGGCTCCCGGTACAATCTTAACTCTAATTAAAGAAAAAATAATTAGGACTGGAGAGGAATCCTCAAGAATATTTTCCTCCAATCGGCAGCAACAAAGCCTGGATAAGAAACCCATTTACATTCAAGATAGATTCCGAAACTAATTTGCCAGATTCAGGGGGTCTACTCCCTAAGCCCGTCGGACGTCCGTAAACGAAAATCAAGTCTGTTCCCTACTGCCTATTGATTTTGGATTCATGGACCATATTATTGAACGAATGAGGCCTGACGATAGAGTCCGGTCTCGATTGCCGGTTTACATATTTTGTGGTTTGCAAGCTTAATAAACAAAAAAAAATATTGTTGTCGTTAGAAAATTACCACATTTTTAACCATTTACTTTTTATTATGTCTTTAGTTAAAGAATTGAATTATTTTTGCCATTTTTGTGTGGATAGCGGCTTTATCCTTTATGACCATCGCAAATGAATAGTCAGTTTTTTATTTTAGATATTTACACGAGAAGTTTTTGTAACTAAATAATTAGGTATTGAAAAAAGCTCCAAACGCAGCAACTCAAGCTCAAATATAGGTCCTCTTCACTTCAATTTTATGGGAGACCATCAGGAGTTAGGTTAGGTTAGGTTATTTAGGCTATTGAGGGATGCTAACGGGAAACTAAGGTCGAAACGGCTGGGGGAAACTCCCTTGACTCGATGTGAAGTTGCACAAAGCCCGTGGAGTAGTGTTGGGTGACTCGGCACACGTGCTAGCACAGTTCTAGCTACTCACTTGGTTGAAAAGAGTCACTCACTCATTTTATTTTGATGTGCTAGCACACACCACTCTGGCACAGATTAGCTACACACAAAACATTTGTACTGTTTTGAACGAAATGAGTCAGTCGATCCAGTCACTCACTCTTTTTTGTATTTTGATCATTGATATCTTCGTTCACGGTTGCTAGCACAAACATACAGCACAGAATTCGCTACGCGTGTGCCTACTCCACTGCGTATGTACACACAACCGAAGACATTAATGATCAAAATAGAAAAAAAGAATGAGTGACTCGATCGACTGACTCATTTCGTTCTTAACTCTCAAGCACAAATGTTCTGTGTAGCTAATCTGTGTCAGTGTGGTATGTGCTAGCACATCAAAATAAAAAGAGTGAGTGATTCTTTTCATCCAAGTGAGTAGCTACAACTGTGCTAGCACGCGTGCTGACCTAACACTAGTTCCTACCCCCGAGGTGTCCCGAAGTGTTCCGAGGTGTCCCGGGATGGTTTTTCAGTTGAATTGGACCGCACACTTTAACCTTTTCACCGCCCACGTACACAGAACGCGATGCGCTCGCCAGCGCCAAGCTATAAATGTATAACGAAATATATAGTAAACAGTAGTGATGAGGGAGATGACTATCGATAAATGAAATTTATACGCCTACGTTAGGCTTTTTTTATAAATTTACGAATATAAATAAAAATTGATTCAATATTTCCATATTTATTTTATTTCACATTATCGTGAGTAAGAAAAAACAGTATACATTATAAAAAATTAAGAGAAAAATGTGGTACATCTCTAATTGTTTCATTACGTCATCTGTTGACTTCATTTCAAGTCCTTGGCGCTCGGAGCACGTTAAATCCAATTCTGATTAAGGATGTCTATGATCT
The DNA here is from genome assembly GCA_947363905.1 of Lithophane semibrunnea. Lineage (NCBI taxonomy): Eukaryota > Metazoa > Arthropoda > Insecta > Lepidoptera > Noctuidae > Lithophane > Lithophane semibrunnea. Next base: position 282,581 of record OX376186.1, on the reverse strand, counting down.
TTATTTACTTACTTTTTGATAAAAATAACGTTATTATTATTTTTACGTCTCTGACATTTCTGGGAACCCGGGGGTCCTGGACCTTTGGAAGGCGTACGAGGGGCCGAAGACAAATCGCAGAGGTACGGGCCTCTGCGATTTGGCTTCGGCCCCTCGTACGACTTGGCAAGATATGGAAACAAAGATATTGGATTATGGGTTTAAGTGGCTAAAGTAAACTGGTTATCTAGAACGATTGAAAGACTATGATTACTATCTAGTTGGAATTACATCAGAATCATCGTCTTTTGTGTCAATATCCTCCACTTCGACTCCGATTCCACACCGTCCCAGATATTCTATTACTACGTACACAATGCATAATTTTTAGTAACTCATCAGTCCAATGTTTTATTAATTTTATCTTATCACAAGCAAAGCGGGAAAGAAGGATGCGTGCGCGCTTTCCCGTTTATTTTCTGCACTATGCCAAAGTGACCTTGATACTCTTACGCTTATGCCGTCACAGAACGACTTCTATAGTAGTCCGTGGCGCTCGGGGCAGTTACAACTATCCTTTTTGTAGAGATGGGAATATAATTATCGACAATGATTGGTAAACAATAACTACAACTATTTATTTCCGGCTTGGCACCCATCTGAAGGTCGAAATTGGTAAATTTTCCCTTTGTTATAAAGTAGTTTATAAGTTCATATTTTACTGACCTCAAATTGATTTCGATATGAGTATTTATATATTTTTCCACGGATGAAATCAAACAGTGATAACTTTCGCGTCCCATCACTGGCCGACTTTGTATAAAGTCATTGGCGTTCAGGGGACATTCAAAACGATACGACTTTTTGTTTTTTCCGATTTTAAGACAATTAAGGGCTTATTTTGTGTGAAAAACTAGAAAACAGGGTTTTAGACAGTGCTATATTAAATAATAACAGGAAACAAAGCTTTTAAATAAAGTACATTTATTTTTTTAAGATAGTTAAAATTAAGAGCTTCTAATGAAGTCGTGGCGCTGGTGGCACGAAATTCCGGAACTTCTATTGAAGTCCGTGGCGGTGAAAAGGTTAAAGAGGTGTGCTACCCATCTCTAGTAGGAACAACTGTCAAATCATGTCGTCATTCATTTTAATGGGCTACGGACCAATCAGATATCCGCAATTGCTATGGATATCACTTGCGGATGTCTAATTGGTCTGCGTTTCGTACTACCGTAGGAAACGCACGTCAATCTGTCCGAAACGAAATTTTAGTGCTTAGGGAGTAGACCCCCAGATGTCGACTCGTTATGAACTGTCAACTGACACAGCAACAGCACTCAAGGATAATATTTGACACATAAACATTAATAGATTTTTGGTTATCGTGTCGTCAAGGATATACAAAATTAGCTCATCAAGCTATAACTTTTTTAATGCCTTTTGTCACAACTTGTAAATGTGAAGCCGGGTTTTCAACCCTATTTTTCCTTAAAAATAAATATGTAAAGAAACCGAGTTGAAGTGGAACCCGACCTCAGGATAAAACTTCCGTCATTTTCCGCCAATTGCCAAAAAATAAAGGATTTTTTCAAATAAATCTTTAAAATTTAATATCTCCGGTTAAGTTTCGGACATTTTATTTCAGAATCAAATTCATCAGAAATGACCTGAATAATAACATCCTTTAATATTCAGTACGACTTTCCCTGTAAACCTGTATAGCCATCTGGACAAACTATTAGAAATGGCTTTAAAAGGTTGCGGAACTTGTGCAAACTATGAAATATATGTAATAACTAGTAAAAACAAAACAATGTCCAAATACAACCGAGTAAACGCAATGATACCTCTTCGATACAATCTGCTTTGATGTTATCATTTAAACTGAATGCTGGCTGTCTGACGGCAGTATTATAGATCCTCTACCAGGATATAATGTATATCGAACATCAGTTCAGCAAAATAATAAAAACGGAGGTGTAATTTGCTTTGTTAAAACTGATTACAACACTAGCAACTCAACCTATAATACTAGACGCAGATCGACTTCTCATAACCATCGATGATAAAGTCGCAATCCTAGGCATTTACAGATCTCCTTCTTTTAGTAATATTTAACCAATCAAAAACAAAAATGTGAAATGGGAGCCAAATTCAAAGTGTGGTTATCGACATCGCCGACAAAAGAATTGAGATATAAATGGGTGCCAAGTTCTATAGATATTCCTGAAATTTATAAAGAACATACTACATTCTAAAACAAAATTTCTTGTTTTTTTCTGTTATAACAATGTTTGCTATTTAAAAATATAACTTCATTGAATAGTCGAGTTATTTACACAAACGACTTAGGATGAATTCAAGCTGAAAATTTTACTAAACGTTATCCGTAAAATCTTTTCAAATATAAGTATCAAAATTGTGGCTAAGTAATACCAGCCGCACGTGTCAATCCATCAGGTTAAGCTACACTTGCCGGGGTTGGTCCATGGATGGGTGACCATCTTTACATATCGAGACTCCTCCGTGCCTCGGAAAGCACGTTAAGCCGTTGGTCCAGGCTGTCATTTGTGGATCTTTCACAGTCTTTACGGGTCGTCAGAAGCCCGAAAGTCTGACAACCAGTCTTGCCAAGGGGTATCGTATTACCCAGTTACTGCGTTGTGTAGGTCCGATAGGCAGTCGCTCCATGTAAAATACTGGTATTCAGCTGCATCCGGTTAGACTGGAAGCCGACCCTAACATAGTTGGGAAAAGGCTAGGCAGATGATGAAGTAGCAAGATTGTGTTAGAATGTATTTCTTTCGTAACTTAATTAGTTACACTTATCCGCACTAATGTCAGATCGCTGAGCCCGGCGTTGTAGTTTGTGTTAGTATTGGTTGTCGAAGTTCTATAAAAAAACGTGTGCCGTCGGGGAAACTCCGTCAGGAACAAGTTCAATTCAATTGAATTTAAATCTTTATTGCATATCTCATGTGTGTACAAACTCTTAAAATGATAGTTACAAAGTTCACATGGACCCCGTCGGTTCCTTCCCCACGTATGCTTTAATTAATTAATTTTCGCAGTCACTATTTTGCATTTACATTTTGACCTCACTATCCGCTTTGACACACTCAAAAACATGCGTAACGTATCGGTATAAGTACGAACTTTTTATATTTTTTTATTTATGGGCCTCTAGCTAATGCAGAAAATGTATTCTATACATTGCCTAGGTATTGTATAGAATACCTGAATTATACAGATTACCGGTAACATATATACGAATGAATATCGCCCACATGGCGCAAGGGCGATATGCACCGAAATCTCATCGGTGCGGGCGGCGCCGCACCGCTATTTTTTTCGTCTTGTGGTCCGGCTCTGGTGCGGCTCCGACATCATGTACAGGAAGCCTAAATGTCACCTCAGGATACGGACTATGACTATATTTCCAAACCCTTAAATCCCCGTGACCCCGGACGCGCCGCACTCCTGATGCCTGCCTCGCGGAAAACTTAAACAGCCAATGATTAACAATTATTATTAATTATTGGTTGTCTAAGTTATATAAAATAATCTGGTACCTATATACAAAACGATAAAAGCAACCTTTCATATTGGACCCAATTCTCCTACAAAAGAAAATATTGTTAAAAATCAACAACTTGAATATTTTTCTTATTCTTAAAAAAAACTGTTTTCTGATTTTTTCCTTTGTATAATTCCAAGAAATATCAGCCATCATATAGCCTTTGTATGTTCCAAGAAATATCAGCCATCATAAAGAAAATGGAGAGAGGTAAATCCCCGGGGCATGATGGCCTCAGCATTGAGCACCTAAGGTATGCGGGGGGACACTAGCCGCGTGTGCTAGCTTTATTTTTTAATCTGTGCGTTAGTCACGGTTACTTACCGGATGACGTACCTAATGTATACAATGGTAGAGCCTATTGTAAAAAATAAAACAGAGAATGTCTCTGACATTTCCAATTACAGGCCTATTTCTCTGGCCACTATCATAGCAAAAGTGTTGGATAAGCTGCTTGATAAGCAATTGGCTAAACACCGCGAACTACATGACGCCCAGTTCGGTTTTAAGCCTGGGCTGTCAACTGACAGTGCAATCTTGTGCCTCAAGCAGACAGTCCAATACTACACAGACAGGAAGACTCCTATTTTTGCTTGTTTTCTGGATCTGTCAAGGGCATTCGATCTTGTGAGTTACGATGTTTTGTGGCATAAACTAGAATGTGACACTACGTTACCATCTGAAATAGTGACAATATTTAAGAACCACTGCGAAGAGTAGATAAGTTTTAATATCTGGGCCACTGTGTCACTGAAGACCTTAAGAATAATTGTGACATTGAAAGGGAATGTAGGTCGCTGGCTGTCCGTTGTAACTTCACGTCAACTTCACTCAGCGGACATACAGCGACCTTCGCGTTCAATATAATAATGCACTGAGAGAGCTATTGCGGCTGCCGTGGCGTAGTAGTGCGTCGGGGATGTTTGCAGATAATAATATTGATGGTTTTGCCGCCATTATTAGGAACAGATGTGCATCCTTGATGACTCGTGTTCGCGGCAGCACCAACAGTATTCTCAGTATATTCGCAGATCGGTGGGATTCCCGGATGTTGCAGAGGTGGATGCGGCTCCACGCTGAACTATAATTGTATATTTTTATTTGTGATTGTGTATGTAACCTACTAACACTAGAAATTATGTAAAATTGTTACTAACCCTATGGACTCCGGTCTGAAATAAAATATTTCTATTCTATTCTATTCTATAAACACAATTACCAAGCTGGACACCAAATTTCAACTTTCTAGGTCATCTGGAAGTGGGTTAGGTTTTTGATCTATAGGTAGGTATGTCAGTCAGTGATAAAAATGTCGATTTTTAGACGTTGATATAAGATAGTAAGTTACAAGTACTGTCAGCACTAAATTTTAAAAATTTAATAAATGTTGTTTTCTCAAAACTTCAATCAAAACCTAACAAAAAGTACTAGGCTTGCATGAATTCAAGATAGTATTACAATCATTACTGTTATCCCACTAAGATTTGGATGAAAGGCACATAAATAGTTTATAACTAACAAAAAGTACTAGGCTTGCATGAATTCAAGATAGTATTAAAATCGTTAGTACCTATTGTAATTTGGCAGCATTATACTTCACGAAGGGACCACGGGGAAAAAAAATCCCCGTGGTCCCTTTCCAGGGACTACGGGAGGGACCACGGGGAATAAACAACAAATGTTAATACTGCAACCACAGAATTCACGAACATTGTTTCTTCTACTGTAAACAAACACTCGCGCCAAGTAGAAGTTGGTAGGAAATTGGCATGCATCAAACCATGGATCACCCCGGGATTAGTATGATTCATCGAGACAAACTTCGTAATGACTGTAAATCTGACCCTGATGACCCTATCTATACCGGATGATTTTTTTTACCGTCTCGACAAACATAGGGTGTAGTAGGTGAACGGAGTAGAAGCCATAGAAGGCATAGATATTTTTTTTAATTTTTTTTTTTTATACCCTTTAAACAAATTGATCTATCTAAAAATACTACCCATTTGAAGTAAACTTTTAATACAAAAACAATAAAAACAGAAATTAAAAAAAAAATTAATAAATCGATGAAAAAATATCGAAATTCAAATCATACGCACCCTACTAAATGCACGGAATTTATCAATGAATTAGATACGTTCCTTTGCGGCCGATAGGTACTCGCCGCACTTGCCGTCGGCTTCTTTGATATCGTCAGGCGCTTGAGCCGCCGCCGCGCCGGAGCTGCTCGCTCGCGCATCCCCCCGCCCGCCCGCGTCCCGAGCTTCAGTCACCGATTAGTCACGGCGGTGTGACGTCGCGCTGTTTGTTTCCGCGTATGCATCGTGCACCCGGTCATATTTGTCGTATCTAAACATGTACGAATATTCTAACGTAGAGTATCTTGTTTGGTGAAAACAGCCATTGCAAGGCGAATGTACGCAGAAGAAGAAAATCTTCATTCGCTGCGAAGGAACGGTATCCCTTCTCCTCAAATTCCCCCCCGGATCCCGCATGGAGTTTCTGTCATTGACACCATGTTGCAAGACGTTCCTGATCCCTATCTGCAAGACATGTACTTCCAGCATGACGGATGTCCAGCTCACTACAAACGATCTGTGCGCGCGTATCTCGATGGTCAATTTGGTGATAAGTGGATAGGTCGCGGTGCACCTGTGAACTGGCGGCCGAGGTCACCAGACCTACATAACACCCCTTGACTTTTATTTGTGGGCCGACCTAAAACGTTTAGTCTGACGTTTAGTGTATACCGAAGAAGCTCAAAGCGTTAGTGATTTAAAACAGCGAATAATTTAAAACGCTTTTAATGTTTTGAAAAGTGATTGAGACACGCCTCGAAGTTTACCAAACAATATGCAAAGACCTGCTAGTTTATGTTTAGAACGAAACATTTGGAACAATAATTACCTACTGCGATATCGCTAAAAAGGTAGGTACAGACATAAGTGCATTTTTTGTAAAATGCGCGCAATGCGCGTGCGCGTCGGTCGTTCGTGTCGCCCGCGCGCGAGTAGGTACCGCTCAGCTGCTCGGCTCTCGTACGTGAACCCCGGTAGGTGAACTCTCACGCACACATCAAGTTTCTATGTACGTGTGTGTGCGTAGGCGCGCCGACGTTACTTAGCAACGGGTCGACCGAACAACCTTCTGTCAATGTTCTCGCTCCCGCATGTATGCACGTCCTTTTCATTTTGAATGAAGTACAATCGAGTATTCTTGCTTATTCAAGTATTTATTGTTTCGAATTATTTAAAAAAGATTACTTAGATTGTTTTAAAAGTTCGTTCCGAGTCTTTGTTACTGTTTTCGTTTTATTTGTAAGGATAGGTTTTCTTATTATTTTATCTTTTTAATTGGTAAATTGGTGGGGTTTTTATTTGTACTTAAGTATTTGTTGTGTTTTATTATTTTAGGTAGGTTAAGTTTTCTTACTTGTGTTAAGTTATTACCTATTTACTACTTATTCTTTTGGTGTGAGGCTTATTTAGTCAATTGGGTATTTGTATTGTATGTTTGAGAATTTTTGGGTATTGTGTTCATTTTGTAGATCAGGTTTGCCTTAGTTTATTAGTAAGTGGAGTATAAATGTTGTAGATCAGGTTTGTCTTAGTTTATTAGTAAGTGGAGTATAAATGTTATTGCGTTGATTTTGGAAACGTTTTCAGCACGACTGTACCATGCGAGGGGCGGCCGCTTACTAGGTTTCTACGCAAAAGAAATGTGCGTGCGTTTCGCTCGCACACACGTACAACTTTCATTCATGCGCGATCGCAGCCTACGCCGTTTACTATCTCCTATTTTGGCTATTATTAGTTTTTACGCACGGGCCGTAGGATGGATAGTTTTCATGATTTTTGAAGGAAATTCCGAACCTGTACAATCTCAATGGTACTAAGCAAATATTCTTGGGTTTGGCTTCTGTTTCACTTACACAACACACCTGATTATGCTCGAGACGGTAAAAAATGTCATCCGGTATATACAGGGTGTTAATGTAAACACCGTTATCCTTGAAACCAGTGGTTTGGTTTCATTAATAGAACGTAAAATCAATGGAAAAATACAACTTTTTTATCAAAAGAAAATCTACATTTTTCCACAAGAATATTTCACCCTACACGTAAGGGCAACGACCGGCCGCGGCCGGCGGTTGGCGGGGGCGGGCGGGGCGCGCGGGACGTTACGTGACCGGCCGTCAGCTGTTTCGCAGCTCTCTCGAACGCGTATCCATGAGTATCGGGACAGTGACGGATATTTCATTTTTAAAATCTTTTAATGAAAATAAGGTTTTTTTTTGTTACTGGGTCATTTATTTTTATATTTAAGTCAACTACCCATGATTTGAGTGACAACGGTGTTTACCCTTGCATACTGTATAAAAATGAATCCCTATTTCCCTTGGTCACGCCATCACGTGTGAACGGCTAGACCGATTTCGCAAATTCTTTTTCTGAAAGAAAGATGAAAGAAAAAATTAAGAAAATTGCGCGGAAAATTAGAAAATTTAAAAATAATTAACCACCATATAAAATTATTCCTAATATATAAACCTTATGACGTTTGACATAAGAATTGTCAGAATACGTAATTGTTGACAGGACAACGTCTGTCGGGTCAGTTAATAGAAATAAAATATACACTCGGTATAGAAACTTTTTTTCTAAACTTCTTTCAAAAATCAGGCCTGACTACAATAACCAACAGATCGTTGATAACAAAGATAATCCAAAAAATCTCTGGAAAGCAATAAAATCAATAGGTCACATATCTCCTAGAAACAATGAGAGCTCCCAATTACTGAGCCCCAATAGAGAAAAAGAAACACTCGACTCCTGTAACTCACACTTTACCTCCGTAGGAACCCGTCTGGCAGACATGATACTAGAAAAACTTAATCTATCCCATGAATCTTTAATAAATACATACTCATCGGACGTCTCTAACTCACATTCTCTCCTCCTTGAACCGACAGATGCGTATGAAATTATTAAAATTATATCAGACCTTAAAGTCGAAAGTGCTCCTGGTCCGGACAACATTTCAGTTATTCTTATCAAAAGAGCTTTAAAGTCCTTACAAGTACCAGTGATGCACATCTTTAACCTGAGCCTTGAGACCGGTACCTTCCCAGAATGTTAGAAAATACGAGGCATGCCTTTTAAGTTCTGTCGTTTCCATATTTCCCGGCAATTTTGAATTTGGAACTGTTCTATATTCGAATGTGTTTAAATTTGGAATCTCAAAACAGTTGAAAGTATTAGGATATGAATATGGATATATATATAAATGCTATTGTTTAGTCACAGCGTCGATTGGAATCCGTCAGGTTACGTACGAAAATGAATCTTTCTAAGGAAAATGTTCGTGCAATAATTTTCTACAACTTTAGAAGAGGCCTGACACGGCTTCAGTGTTTTGAAGAACAAACATCTGTGTTCAGTGATGAAGCCCCATGTCTGCAGACTGTCGAACGCTGGTATTTAGAATTCCAGCGTGGACATACTAGTGTTAGTGACAAATCTCGCGAAGGACGCGCAAAATTCGCCTTCACTGAAGATAACATCATTGCTGCGAGACAACTAATTCTCGAAGATCGTCATGTTACGTATCGAGAGATAGAGGCTCTATTAGGCATCTCAGGGACAACCATTCAGAAGATCTTGCAGCGCTTGGTGTGAGAAAGCTAGTTTGCCGTTGGATACCGCATCTGCTTTCCGACAATCACAAGGCGGCCCGCGTCAGATGGTGTAAGAAAACTCTGCAAAGGTTCAACCGAGGACAGTCAAATCACGTCTACGATATCATCAGTGGTGAGGAATCTTGGATCTATGCCTACGATCCTGATTCCAAACAACAATCTCCAATCTGGGTCTTTCAAGACGAGCCAAAGCCGACTAAAGTTGTTCGTTCTCGAAGCACTTCAAAGAAGACGGTGGCCACGTTCGTTGGAAAAACTGGCCATGTTGCGACTATTGCACTTGAAGATCGTAGAACGGTTAACGCAGAGTGGTATACCACAGTTTGTTTACCAGTCATCGCCGAACTTCGAAATTCTAACTCAAAGCGACGCATCATCCTGCACCACGACAACGCAAGCTCACACGGCGCTCATCAAACGATTGAGTATTTGAAGCAGGAAAAAGTAGAAATTCTTGACCATCCTCCATACAGTCCTGACCTAAGCCCTAACGATTTCTTTACATTTCCTAAAATTAAGAAAAGTCTTCGTGGTCAAAGGTTCCAGTCCGGTGAAGAAGCAGTCGACGCTTTCAAGTCAGCCATTTTGAACACCCCCACTTTAGAGTGGAATAAATGTTATTTGAGCGAATGGAAAAGTGTATAAAACTACGTGGTGAATACTTTGAAAAACAATAAAAAGTACTATAAGGTTCTAGTCGTGTTTTTTTCTTCAAACGACAAAACTTAAAAGGCATGCCTCGTAGCTGCGGTTTCCCCTATTCACAAAAGCGGTCCCAAACATGCACTAGATAACTATAGACCTATAGCACTACTAAGCTCTGTCTCTAAAATATTAGAGAGGATTGTTAACTCCCGTCTTACATCTTTCCTTCAGAAAAATCTGATAACCAATTTGGTTTTCGAAGAAATAGGTCGACCGAGGACGCTGCCACTCTCCTTGTCAATTGTGTCTCTGCTCATATTGAGAAAAATGAAAAATGCCTTGCGATCTTCCTTGATCTTGCAAAGGCATTTGACACGGTTTCAACTGACTCCTCAAAAAACTGGAATGGTTAGGAATAAGAGGAATTTGCCTTGAATGGTCTAAAAGCTACCTGACAAACCGAAAACAGTACACCATTAGTATATCAATGCAGTACACAAAAGTAAACTGTTTCACTAGTGACAAACTCCCCATTAACTTTGGAGTCCCACAGGGCAGTTTACTTGGTCCCACGCTTTTCACTGTCTATATGAATGGCATACTAAACATCTCTGTGAAAAATTCTGATACTATAACCTATGCAGATGATACAGCCGTTATATTTCAAGGAAAAACGTGGGTGTACACTGTCTAGCAGAAGAGGGATTGACACTAATCGCGAATAACTTGGACAGAAACCTCCTCACGCTAAATGGCAGCAAAACAAAATATATTGTTTTCTCCAAGACCGCCGCTTCAAAACCCCCGGAACATCTAAAACTCAAACTGCATCACTACTCTTCTAGCATTTCTACTTACCCTTGTGACTGTCCTCCTCTTGAACGTACCACTTCTATTAAATACCTCGGCATTTTCATTGATGACCACCTAACCTAACATTTAAGCAACATATATCCAATCTTTCTGGCAGGGTAAGAAAACTTATCCACACCATGCGTTGACTACGAGACTGCCTACCTACAGACACACTACAACAAGTTTACCTAGCGCTATGCCAATCCATAATAAAGTAATTGCATCCATGTGTAGGGTAGTGCTGGAAAGACCTATCTGATTGAAGTAGAACGAGCACAGAAAGCGCTTCTTAAAGTAACTTTTAAGAAGCCCTACCGGTTCTCTACTGATTGACTCTATCGTGAAACGAAGGTTCTCAGAGTCCGCCAGCTTTTCATTCTATCTGCCTGTACCAAAACTCATAAAACTATTAAAAGTAGACCCAACTACACATCAATCATAAGCAATTGACCTATAGAATCCCACACCTGACAACACCTCTTTGCTAGGTAGACGCTCCGCAGCCTACTCTCTCATTAATACGTACAATAAAGTCTGCAAACTCTGTGAAATCAAAAATACTACTTCGTTTAGTTGCAAAAAAATAATAAAGAAAATATTGCAAAACTCTGGTTACGACGACTCGGAACAATTAATATAAATGCCCTGACCCAACACTAAATCAATGATACCAACACAATGGGAACAAACACGCAAACATACACACACACTCACATACACAACACGTCACACTTAAACAAACAAAATACCATACAAAACCTGAAATCACTAATGTTTAAATTCCACTTTGTAAGTCGTACCCCGAGCCCCAAGATACAGACTGTCTAGTTTGGGCTCACTGTTAAAAAATTTGTGTAACCTAGCTATAGGTAATATTGTAACCTGCAAACCTGCTAAATAATTGTAACGTTGTAAAAGACAATGCCAAGAATCGGCTCGAATTGTATGGAGCGTCCGACAGAATTTCTATAATAATGATAATTCATAATAAAAAACAGTAAGAATTATACAATATAAATAAAATCTGTAGAACCACACAGTTAAAAAGTCATTTTAAATAGTTATTCAATTTAACAGCACATTCCCACTACAATTTCAACTAGAAATGTTGCCAATACCAAAATAAAACAATATAGATACGAAATTGCACTTGCGAATTGATTACAATAATATCAATATGAAGATACGTAAGTGAATTTATTGCTTACATAATCGTTACTCGTAATTATAATAGGTCTTTACCTATGAAATTGCCGTTCTGCAGTACTGGCCATTTCAAATCAAAATAATTTCACGAATGAACGGTCTCCAAGACTACTACTTTTTCCAGAATTTGGATAACTTCTTGGCGGGAAAAAAATTCAATACCCGAGAGGCAGTACAAAATGCCTTTGAAGAATTTGTTGCCTCCCGTCCAGCTGATTTCTTTAAGAAGGGCATCAATAAACTGCCACTGCGTTGGCAAAGATGCATTGATTGCATGGGTGATTACTTCGATTAATACAAATAAAAAATACATGAAAAAAAATCGTTTAAATTTTTTCATACAAAACGGCAATTTCATAGGTAAAGACCTAATATTAATAAATAGCGTTTAGTTATATTTTTGAATAAGTTTATTATATTTTATAGTAATGTAATAATTTAAAAAAAAAAATCGATTTCGATACCGTTTAGAATAGTTTATTTCTAATAAAGTAATAATAGTGCTGGCAGCACTTGATGTAAAACTTTAACTGGCATTTGTCATTTTCAAAAAGTTTGACTTCTCCCGCGTGGTGTCATGGACTCATGAGTAGCGAAGTACTTCCGTATTTTTTCGAGTTTTGTGTTTGTATATTGCTGTGTTACTGGACTCCGATTTTTCTACCATTTACGACTAGGTTGGCTGTTCACACTGAGGATAATATGCTAAAAGTCATTAATTCATTTATTAGTTTATTTCATGATATCGTTAAAATCAGAAGTGACAAGTGGTCAACTTTAAAAAAAAAAATTATATCTTTTTTTGGTGTGCTTGTAGTAGAAAACTAATTATACTATGTAATTCTATATTTATTTTCCTTTTTTTATGAAATATAGTTCATCTTTGTCGGTTCTGGCCGAGTCTTGTGGGAAGCCCTGGCATTCTCCTTTTGCTTATAGGTAATATTGTATAGCCTGTAAACCTGCTGACTGTATTACCTGGACAATGAACAATTTCTATTTCTATCTACCTAATGAACAAAATCTGTCAAAAACTGATCATTGTGAGACCACTGACACGTTTGTAAATTAGTAGATTTGGCCCCCTGGTTATGGTCTACCCATGTGCCAAATTTCATCATATTCCGCTGAGCCGTTTTAGCGCGAAGATTATTTGGGACCACGTGGGACATTTTCCTCATCATCCTTAGAACAGAAACCCTCGGTTCACCCAGATCTTTCACAGATGTTCTGAACAGACCAGGAAATATAATCAACTTCTGGAGGGAGGTAGGCTGGTTGGAAGAATCACCGACGGCCGCCATGGCCCAAGCACAATGGTCCACCTGAAAGACTAAGTGCGGAAACCAAACCCTATAACAACAGCAACAGCCTGTAATAAGAATAATAAATCAATATTATGATACCTTTGTTTTATTGTAATAAAATAAACTAAGCCGATTATGGATGGGCTAGTTATTAGTGTTGTATATGTCAGGTGGTATTACCCAGCTCAAAATAGCGAAATAATGATCTTATGGGATCTTACACGTACTGGCGGTAGTACATAATTTATTTCATTTAAAGATCGTTGTATAACTTTGTTCGCAAAGTGCGTTGTCGCCATACAAAGAAATGTTTCTACTACTGCCACCATTCAAATAAAATGTAATTCGTTCCTGGCCGCAACCTTTTTTTTGTTGTATCCCAAATTGCCTCACAAAATGGGTGAACGCCTAGAAGTTATATTTTAAAATAGCAAACATTGTTAAAGCAGACAAATAAAGATTTTGTTTTTTTTTTCAGAATGTTTTTTGTTCTTATAAATAAACAGAATTAAGTATCTACAGAACTTGGCACCCATTTAGATCTCTATTCTTTCAAATCAATCAAATCAAAAGTCATTTATTCAAACAAGGCTGAGAATCAGCACTTTTCGAACGTCAAAATCAAAAACGCCCCCAAAAACGCCCCCAAAAACGCCCACCCTTCACCACTTCCTAGTGCTTTAGCTGGGAAGAAGAAGTGGCGCAACAAACTTCCCAGCAGCACAGCTGTCTGTCTGTTCAGTTAGAAAAAAATGATTCTATACAAAAGTATGAAAAATCATTTACATTATGCAACACAAAACATAAATCTAATTATTAGCCATATGTCAGCTAGCAGACGCTAATATACCAACCAAAAAAAAATGTACTCAAGCAGAAATAAAAAGTAAATGTAAACATAAATTAACTAAATAAAAGCCTCCAGGCACAAAGGGCGTGCCCGCCTACATATAGCTATTTTTAGATGTAACTGGAAGTTATAAATGATAAACTAGGACCATTGAAGTAAAATAAATAATATTTATCAATTTTCGAGGTCGCTAGCTAACCACATATTGCAATACAACTCGTATAGTAAACATTGTAATGAGTAGATTATGTCAATAATAAATTAAATTAGAAATTCTGTCGGCGAAGTCGACAACCATGCATATTGCTAGTAATGAACTTGGCTCCTATTTTCACATTTATGTTTTTGATGGGATACTTATTTCTAACATCTCTCGAGGTTGAAGTTTTGAATTTAATGATTACTGTATATACAGGGTGGCCGGAACATTGACGTCCAAAAACAAAAATTCGGTCCCTCGTGCCGTGGGTTATCCAAATCACCCCCATCTATGTTCCGCGATTTTTCATACTTTTTATCCTGATATTCCCACGGGATCGAGACTTACACGGGTGAAACCATGGGGCGCAGCTAGTTACTTATATTTTTCCAAACATAAAAAATACCTTTAAAAGTGACTCCTCATTTTGTTAGCAGAAATGACCACTATTTTTTTTTTAACTTTGCCAACACTTATTTTTGGCGCTTAATCTAAGTGGCATATTACGTTATCTTAGTTTAAACATAGTGAAAAAAATAAAAAAATTGTGTTCATGGTTGATACATAAATTAAGAAAATGTTAGTATGAAAAATGCAACTTCTTTAAAAGAATGACGTCTGACGTCTGTATCGGTGTAGACCTGTCTATCTTTTTTATATCGGAAACAATTTAAAACACAAGTTTCAGTGTAAACATTTAATATAATAGTGAACTTAGTGCTACATAGCGTGCCATATATTGGAGTGAATAGGAAATAGTGCGCATAAGGGCAGTAAATCAACAAAACAATAATACAGTGACTTGGCGCAATTGACTGCTTACCCACTTATTTTCGCAAGTAACTGCAGAATTAAAGTGATAACAGTGCCATCTATCTATCTTTCTCGTGGCTATCGATCTCACGATCCGTATCGAGTCATCTCTGGTGCCATCTAGTGTGCGAACCTAGAAATATTTGCGTAACAGACTCGTCTCGATTACCATCATGCCAGGTATCAATTGTGGAGGTTGCGGTCGCTTTATCTCGTCAGTAGATGGCGCTAGGTGTGGTAAATGTCAGGTCCAATACCACCGGGTGTGTGTAGGCATTCCAACAAAAACAACTATACCAATAAGCTGGCGTTGTCCCGAGTGTAAGAAAGGCCTCGTAAGGGATAACAGGGCTGATACCCCAGTCAGAAGCTCTGGGGAAAGTACGGAACGCCCTCAAGCAGTAACACCCGTAGAACAAGCCTGCATGGAAACCAGTACGCCTAATAACTCTGACGTTCGTTCCAAACCTGCACCTTTGCAGACTGCATGCCTTTCTAATGCTGCCACCCCTCCGCCGTACAATGCCTCTATAGTTGAAGCCACGGCCCGTGAAATATCGCAGATCACCGGCTCCGACATGAAATTAATCCTGGAGGAACTGAGAGCGGTTCGTGCGGAGATCCAAGTCTTTCGCAAGGAAATGGAGGTGGAGATGATGGAGCTCAAAACCTCTATGAACACCTGCAACACGCGCATCGATGGCCTAGAGGCCAGGGTGGACGCCTTGGAGCGGCGGGCATCGTCGGCTCCCGCGAATACCGGGGCAGTGGACAGGATCGTAGAGGAGTTAAGGCGCGAGCTCAACGACAGAGATCAGGACCTCTTGGCGAACGACGTCGAGATCACAAATATACCCGAGGCCAAGGTTGATAACCCGATCCACATCGCCAAGGTCATAAGCCTGAAGCTAGGGGTAAACTTGGAGGAACGCGACATTGTCAGCGCGGAACGAGTCGGCGGGAGGCAGCTCAACGCGACGAGCTCTACGGGTGCGACAGAAACTCGCCCTCGCGCCATTGTCGTGCGCCTGTCGCGTCGTGATCTGCGTGATGAACTGCTGACGAGCGCGCGAGTGCGACGTGGGGCGACGACTGCCGATTTAGACATGTCCGGCCCAGCCCAGCGATTCTTTGTCAACGAGCGCCTTACAAAAACAAACCGTCAGTTGTTTCGGAAGGCACGGGACGCTGCTAGTCTCTTCGATTGGAGGTTTGTGTGGACCAAGCGCGGCCGCATTCTTGCCAGGAGGAAGCCTGGTGACCCCACACATAGAATCCGCACCGAGGAAGACATATCTCGAATATTTGGACCTGTCAATGAAACAGCCTGATTATTCTCAAATTTTATTTTTATTTATGTTAATTTTTATTTTTGTTATTAATATGATTAAGCTCATGTTAGTTATCTCTACTTGGGAGGATCTGCGTTACAACTGTTTTTATCGGGTGCTTGACCACAGTATGGCAGGTGTGCATAGTGAGTTATCCTTATTTCTTTTTTATATATTCGATCAACATATCTTTACACTTAAAACATTTATTACAACATACCCTAATAATATTCAAAAATTATGTACATTCAATTTATTTACAATGTTTCTTGTTTACGTTAATTACATATACAGTACAAAATCACTCCATCATTTCAGCTCATTGCAGTCCACTGTTGAACATAGTTCTTACCTCCACATATACATATACTTACTCACACTCAACATAAACATACAGTTACACAAGACATACATACAACACACAGATGACAAATGACTCCCAGTAAATGTATTAAGTTTGGTCTACTGAATGCGGGCTCTCTAGGAACTAATCAAGATGAATTTTTGATGGCCATGGGTAACCATGCTGTGGATATCATGGCTATCAACGAGACATGGTTGCGTAAGGGTGAGGAGGACCGTGCGCCTAGTGTGCCTGGTTACAGGCTTAAGCACATACCGCGACCTATGTCTGTACGTGGTGGGCGCGGCGGGGGGGTCGCATTCTACATTAGAAATGGAGTCACTGCGCGAGTAAGAGCTCATCCTGATCATCCCAATGTTGAACAGCTCTGGCTAACCCTTAGTGTAAATAAGAAGAAGTTACTCATTGGCACTGCCTATCGTCCACCATGGTTAGACTTAGAGCCTTTTCTCGAAGGCTTAACTGCCAGTATTGGTGGTTTGGCCCCCTATGACAATGTAATATTATTAGGTGACTTTAATGTTAACATGCTAGATGTCAATAGCCCAAAAACCAAACAACTTTTAGATTTCCTTAGCTACTTGAACCTAAATCAATTAGTCCAAACACCCACACACTTTGTAGGTGATAGTAGTTCACTTATTGATATAATCTGCAGTGATACTTCAATCCGCAATGTCATGGTGAAACATATCAGTGAACTTAGCCATCACTCGTTTATCACATGCGAGACGATTTTTAAGAAGCATAAGGCTAAACCAAGATCTGTCATATTTCGTCCGCTGTCAGACATATTAGAGGACTACTTTAACATAGATTTAAAACTTATTCCATGGTCGTGTATTGGAGACACGAGTGATGTCAATTCTATGGTGCAAACATTTAACTCATTTATGATCCAGTTATTCGATCTCCACGCTCCCCTTAAAAGGAAGACATTTAAAACTCGCCCCACTCCCTGGATAACTGAAAACATCAGACTGATGTCGACATTAAGAGATGAAGCCAGGGACAGATTTCGTAAATCCAAACTACCGGGTCATAAGCAGTATTATTTGGATCTGAAGCACCAAGCAGTCACGGCACTAGTTTCCGAGAAGACGGCGTATTTCGCCAGGAGCATCAATAACCAACTGAAGGAACCGAAACTATTGTGGCGCAATTTAAAATCAGATGTGCTTCCGGACCATAAGCAAAGATTGCTGCCAGGTCACTTCAATAACCCCGATGCCATCAATGCGGCGTTTCTGGACGTCCCTGGTAATTGCTGTCACAACATCCCACAATTTTCCTACTTTGAGTCTCATAGGTATGGCCCTGCCTCATTCACACTCACAACAACCAATCCTGAGTCGATCCTGAAGATAATCAAGAGTCTAGGGTCAAATGCACAGGGCGTCGATGGTATAAGTCTCGACATGTTATCTCTCACGTTGCCAACTACCTTGCAAGCAATAACGGACATCATTAACCGGTCCATAGCCACACGTACGTTCCCCGAACTCTGGCGATGCGCTATTGTACGTCCCATCCCTAAAAACAATAACCCGGTTAACATGAAGGACTTGAGACCAATCAGTATTCTACCTTGCCTGTCTAAGATCTTGGAACGTGTAGTATACTCGCAGGTCATTGAATACCTCGAAACTAACAATATTCTTCCTGACCTTCAGTCGGGTTTCAGAAAGGGTAGAGGTACTGCAACAGCTCTGGCTGATGTTGTGGGTGGCATCCTTGAAGCACGTGACCGGGGGGAGGGAACTATTCTGGCTCTGCTGGACTTTTCCCGCGCTTTTGACGCAATTAATACCACCCTACTGCTGTCAAAGCTAGTTTACTATGGATTCGATAGTGATGCTGTAGAATGGTTTAGAAGCTACCTAACTAACAGGGCTCAATATGTAGAGATGCATAGAGAAGACGGGTCAACGGTGTCATCTCCCCCCCTGCAAGTGTCAAGGGGTGTCCCTCAGGGATCGATTTTGGGGCCTTTGTTGTACATACTATACAGTGCGGATATCATAAAATCCTTTGTTAACTGCAAATATCATATGTATGCCGACGATATTCAGCTGTACATATCCTTCAAAGGGGGTGAAACATCTACAGCTGTGCAGAAAATGAACGAGGATTTGCATAGGGTGGTTGTATGGTCGGAGGAGAACTCTCTAGTTCTAAACCCCCTTAAATCTAAATTTATGATTCTGGGTTCTAAGAAGCAAGTCAGTGCAATACTTTCTGCCAACCCTGAAATAGTTGTTATGGGAGAGAAAATTGAGAGAGTGGAGCAGGCATGCAATCTAGGGCTAATCATGGATCCAGAGCTGCACTTTGAGGCCCACGTGACCAATGTTCTTCGAAACTGTTTTTATAGGTTAAAGGTCTTATATGGTATACGGAAGTATCTAAGCATACCAATACGGAAACAACTTGTAGATAGTCTCATCCTATCCAAGTTAAATTACTGCGACACTGTCTACGGACCTTGCCTGCTTTCAAGAACGGAACGTGTAATACAACGTATTCAGAATGCCTGTGTTCGCTTTTGTGTTGATGTCGCACGAAGAAGTCATGTAACTCCATACATAAACAAACTAAAATTATTAAAGATGGCTGCCAGGAGAAAGCATCATTTGGCCAACTTGTTGTTTGGTATTGTTACAACTCAAAAACCACACTATCTCTATGAAAAGCTAACTTGGAAACAAAACCACCTAAAGTATAGTCTTCGCTCCATGGTAGGTCCACTGTCCGTGCCAATGCACAGAACTACAGCATTCAGGGGGTGTTTCAAGTTTGCAGCCACACGCTGTTGGAATGATCTCCCACCACCATTGCGACGCCTGAAAGCAATACAAGCTTTTAAATACCACCACAAAAAGTTACTCTTACATCAACAAATTTCGCATCTATCTTAAATATGTATGTTCTATGGTGTTGGTTTCACTCACCTCTGGGGTCATGGCATGCAGGCTTTGGCTTGGGATCTCCCGGGGCGTGGGCTGCTTGGAATTTCCCTCTTCTGTCACTGGAGCTGTATTTGTTGGCTGTATTTATTTCTGTTCTTGCTACTGCATCCTACCCATGAATGCTTAGGAATGCCAACTTCTTTCTATAATTTACGGTTAAACCTGATTAATCTACTGCACACTGTGGTTTTGTCAAGTTGGTATAGTTCCTTGTTAACAAATTTATGCTAATTTATATATGTATCCAATATAATTTAATTTATCTAATAGTAATATAATTCTAGAATTCATTATAATAACGTTCATTAAATTAACTATTTCTAACGTACCATCTGGTCTGTGGTTGTTCTCTTTATCACCGTAGTTTGTCATCGTCACCTTCTTACACAAATTCCACAAACACTGTTTACAAAAACTGGAGCTACACAACACAAACACTCGATGCATCCTTTGTTATTTTTATTGCATCATACCACTATTAACTAGGTAATTGCGCCATGTTATTTGTTACGTAACCATTACGACGATTACGACAAAACGTCTTTACGTCAAAAAACTGTCAAAATAGTTTTGATGACAGCTGCGCGCACAGATTGCAACCCGTGGCGCGTGAGTCGCTGACGGAACGGAATGTTGCCATCAATAAATATTATATTCTTATAAACACTACAAGTATTTATTTTTCACACTACAAGTATTTATTTTATTTATTTTTTTGTTATTGTCCACTCATTATGTGCTGCACCGATTGACGTCATGACGTCAACGCCGGCTGTCACTGAAAATCAGCGCTGGGGCTCTGTCTCGCATAGGGTCGCAGCATTATGCTGAGTGATGGCCGTTTTGCGTGAATGTGACGCATATTTTCCCGCAACTTGTTTATTTTCGTATATTTGTCCTTTCTTGGCGTCATGTTTGCCGCAAATAAACATATTTTCTTTCTTCTTTCTTTCTAAAATCCCCATACAAAACGCTGATTTCATAGGTGGGGACCTAATATTTAGCGACTTGACAGATGTTGTCCTGCCACTTCAATGCGGACTAGCGCCCTCTAAAATTAGGTTTGTGTAATCTATGTATTATGTAAAAGGCAAGGGTGACTGATTGACTGATCTATCAACGCACAGCTCAAGTAAGAAAGGGTTTTTGGAAATTCGACCTTTAAGGGGGTGAAAAGGGGATTTCGTTTGTATGAAAAATCTTATTCTTTGAGTTAATAGACTTGAAACTTGGCACGAATACTTATCTAAGTAATAAAGTTTGTCATTTTTATATTTTCTGAACTAGGGTAGTTTAGTGTTTAGAATTATATAGCAAGAATTTAAACGCGCGTTCCGATTAACTCGAAACTCGGCATTTATAGTTACAACCAAAAAGAAAGAATCATGTGAATCAGGGTTTTTCGAAAATCTACCCCTGACGGGGTGAAAAGGGGTAGTCTATCACAGCTGAAATCACTGAACGGATTGGGCTGTAATTTGGCACACAGATAGTTATTATGACGTAGGCATCCACTAAGAAAGGGTTTTTGGGGAAGGAAGAATTTTAACGCGCGGTCCGATTAACTTGCAACTCAGTATTTATACTTTAAACCAAAAATTAAGAATAATATGTACCAGGGTTTTAAAAATTCAGCTCTTCACGGGGTGTAAAAGGGTAATAAAGTTTAAAAGGTAAAGATCGTAAATATAAAGTTGTTGAAGTTTTTAGAGGAAAGTACGAAATCCACGCGGACGAAGTCGCGGGCTAAGTGCTAGTATTATATACAGGGTGTAAGCGCAAACACCGTTATCCTTGAAACCAGTGGTTTGGTTTCATTATTAGAACGTAAAATCAATGGAAAATTACATTTTTTTTTAAGAAAATCTGCGTTTTACCACATGAGTATTTCACCATACGCGCTAGGGCAACGAACTTACGTCTCAACACGGGCGAGGGGCACGAGACGTGACCTGAACGGCCGCGAGCGCGACCCCTATTGTGTATTTATTCATGTGTTGTGTAGGTAGGTAGGAGGGGTGGCGACCTCGGGCGCATATCCATGAATTTGTGGACGGATTCGGATAGAAACTTTTTAAAATCTTTTAATGAAAATAATGTTTTTTTTTTGTTGTAACTCGGTCATTTATTTTTATATTTAAGTCAACTACCCATGGTTTGAGTGAATACCCTTACACCCTGTATTATCACGGAAACGTGCTACCGGGATAAAAAGTATCTTATGTGTTTATCTTATAGGTTATTAACTGTCTGTTTCATCCAAATCTTATTTATATCTTAAAATCTCTGAGACTCTGTGCAGACAAACATATTCTGAAAATGGTTTATCTAGCACTTTGTCAGTCCGTTATCACTTATTGCATCCCGGTTTGGGGAGGGACCGAAGTTTATCGAAGTGGAAAGGGCCCAGAGAGCTGTGCTCAAGGTTATGCTTGGTAAACAATACAGATTTCCCACTGCAAAACTATATGCGGACTCTAAGTTACTTACGGTGAGACAGGGGCGTTCTTTCCATAGAAGCGGAAAAGCCCGGCTTGCCTTCAAAACTGTGCCAATATTTAAAAAATAAACTTCTATAAACTTCCAAGTCAATCATTCATGTCGCAAGAATTGATAAGAATAATAAATAATAACATTAAACTTCGCGCTGCACCAGCCGCGCGCTATGAGTACAACCTACGATGCCAGGTTTACTTACTCAAACAAAGCACCGTTTACCAAACCGTCTGCCACAGTTGCGATCTCGCTCTAACACTATAGCGTTAGGCGAGATCGCATCCATGAATGAAGACGTCAATTCTGTAGTACATTGCATCTTTCTCGCTCACACAAGCTAACATAAACGCAGCAAAAGCCCGCTTCTGGACCTCTCATTTTTTGCATAGAAATTTTTTACGATGTTGATTTAGTATGTACTTATTTCGCAAAATGTTCTAATATTTAAGCCTAAGCCTTTTGAGATTTTATGAATGAAACGAATCGTATGTTTGCCGCGATGTTGACCCACGTAAAGTGAGTTGCAAGTCCGCGACGCGACTCAATTTGTTATTGTTTTGAAATAATTTGAAATCAGTATTTTATTTTCCAACCGTGGTAATGAATTAGGTACCTAGTTTTATTATTTAAAAGGTGGTGTGATAGTTAATGTGGCTATGTCATTCCATAAGCTTAGTAAGTGGTTATAGTGTGGTTTTTATCATCAAAATGTGAATTTGGAAACTGTGTTCGAAAAGTTATGTAAATACATTAAGTTTTCTGACAGTAAGTAACTCTTTACTTCACCGTAATCAACCCCAATTATTAATTTGTTACTCGGAAATAAAGACAATTTTTGTCAGTCGAAGAATATATTGAAATTGGCATTCGATTGTTTAGATATGAGTTGAGTATGACAAACTTAGGTAGTCTGGTGTCATGAAAGACATCAAAATTTGTATATGGTAGGTAGTGTTTTTTGTATGGCAATTGTTGTTTTGGTAAACCACTGAAAAACAAACCATCTTATTATAATACATCTCATCAAGATCACAAAACACAATTTATTTTCGTATCGAAGATATTCTTCATACCTAGGCGTTTTGAAATAAAGATTAGAGTTGGCTGTTGTCATTATGATTAATTATAAAATGTTTTTTTTTTTTTTTTTTTTTTTTTTTTTATTTTAGCCTATACTGTCCCACTGCTGAGCAAAGGCCTCCCCCAAATCCTTCCAAACATCCTTTTCTAGGGCCACCTCGATGTTATATACCTAATGTAATATCTCATTAAACATTTTCAACAAATCGACAATTTGGGGGCCATCTAGCGGATTTTGATAGAATAATTTTGCATGTGACAAGCAAATATGAATTTATTATGGTGAAAAGGTCCTACAAAGCGGTGTGGTTTACACGCATTCGTTATTATAGATGGCGCTTACGAAAATTACGTACTGATGCTTGAAATATGTAGAACTCTTCGCATTTTAAAGGTTTTCTAACCAAAATTATAATATGGTATTACCATGAACAACAAAGAAAATCCGTAAATCGCTCACATGGCTGTTTTATCGTAAAAAATCTGTGGGCTAGCCCTGATTTTGAACCCTAGGCCCGCCACTGCGGTGAGACAGCTCTTTGTCCTCCGAGCCACACTTAGGAAGCATAAACCAATTCCTCCACCGGATAACACTAAGCGCAGAGCAAAAATGATATTCCCAACAATAAGCCACAAGATACCGATATAAATTGCATCAAGGTACTCTATTTTGCGTACATTCGCAGTATTTTAGAATACTGCAGTAATATCTGGAAGCCGCACTACTTGGTTTATATACAGCAAATAGAATCAATACAATCTAGATTCATTAAATATATAAACTATCGCACTGGCTTCGGATCTACAGACTATCTGCCATCATGCAAACACCATAATATGCTGCCACTGGAGGATAGACGTGTGATTCTAGACATGATATTCCTTTATAATGTCTGCAGTGGGAACATTGACAGTACCGTTTTAAATAACTTAGTTATAAGATTAAGTGCTCCATCTCGACGGACTAGGCACACGCAGTTATTCGATGTACCGCACAGTGGTACAAACTACGCCCAAAACTCAACCATTGGTAGGACGCTAAGTAATTTTAACAAAAGATTCTCTCACCTTGACCTTTTTAATACCAAAAAAGGTACATTCAAGAAACAATTTTAATAACATCGGTATGTGACGAACTGCCTAATAAACCTAAATAAAAAAAAAAAATTAAGTAAGTTGACATTGAATAGAATCGCCCCATACCACTACCACTGTGACATATCCACACACCATTTACCACTCCTCATGCACACTCACTCACACTGTACACTTAGCAATGCTTAGATGGTGCTAGCATTTCACTACTCACTTTGTATGTTTGTTTCTGCTGCATATTGTATGGTTATTAAATTGTAAATCCCTTAGATGGTGCTAGCATTTCACTACTCACTTTGTATGTTTGTTTCTGCTGCATATTGTATGGTTATTAAATTGTAAATCCGTAATTGGCTGTAAGACTAGTTTATATATTCTAAGTTATTATCTCAAAGAGCTGTGGATTTTGTAATAATAAATAAATAAATAAGACCGCTTTCACCATGCGCCAGTTCTACGTTGTGAGTAGGGCGTGCAAACCCGGTTTTCCAGTTTTGCTAAAAATCGGAAACCGGACAAAATTTACCGATTTTTTAAAACCGGGTTTGAGAGACAAAACCGGAGTTGCCACCGGTTTTCCCGTTATTGAATTACATTTTGATTTAAATCAACTTTTTTCGAACGCACTCAAGAAATATTCTATTTAGAGTCATCAAATATATCCGAAAGCAACCTATACCCACTTACACTCCTCCCTCCGCGACCCCCGAACGTAAGCTACGACTACAGGTCCTTGCGGTGTTTGTTCTCCCGCGGGCAGGGAGTTATTTGCTACGCTGATGACAATCTAGTCACGGCCCGAGGTTAAGAAGCGGCTCGCTCAGCTGTCGAGGGCGCGTCCCTCTTTGTGGGGCGAATCGGGGCACTGGGCCTCAGGGTGGCGCTCGAAAAGACGGAGGCCCTGGTATATCATGCGCCCAGACGCCGGCCACCGGCTATCGCACACCTCACCATTTGTGGTGCGGGCAAGCATGAAATACTTTGGCTTGGTTTTTGTTTTGGAGGTGGAACTTCGGCGAGCACTTTGCTCAGCTTGCGTGGAAGCTGATCGGCACGGCCGCCGCCATCAGCCGGCTGTTGCCGAACCTGGGCGGACCGAACGTGGTTTGCCGATGGCTAAACACGGGGGTTGTTCGCTCGATGGCGCTCTACGGGGCTCCGGTGTGGGCGGACTCCCTGTATGCCTAGAACAAGGCTCTACTGCGGAGGCCACAGAATCATGGCAGTCAAGGTCATACACGGATACCGCACAGTATCAGCGGACGCGGCGTGCGCCCTCGCGGGTGTACTCCCGTGGGATCTGGAGGCGCAGGTGCTCGCCGTACTCTACCGATGTGGGGCAGACCAGCAGGCGGAGAGTGGCAGACGCCCGCCGCCTGAAGTGGTTAAGAGATGGCGTAGGGAAGCTCAGCGTATGGGACGCTGAGCGAATGGAGCGTGAGGCTGAAGATGCCCAGTGCTGATCATTGGACCGTGGGGTCCATCCAGCCGATCCTGGAAGAGTAGACACGGAAGCGACACGGGACGATGTCCTTCCCTCTGGAGCAGGTGTTGTTAGGGCATGGCTGCTTTGGCAAATACCTGCATAAGTTGGTTAAACAGGAGGCGACTCCCGTGTGTCACCAGTGCGGCTGCAGCGAGGACACGGCGCTTCACACCCTCGAGAATTGTCCTGCTTGGGTGGTGCAGCGCCGTGCTCTCGCAGCAGCGATCGGGGCAGACCTCTCCTTGCCGGCCGTTGCCAAGGCCATGGCCGACAGCAGGGGAGCATGGGAGGCGGTAGCGTCCTTCTGCGAGGACTTCATCTCGCAGAAGGAGGCGGCGGAGCGCGTCAGGGAGGAAGACTCCCTCGCTGACGCGATTCGTCGCAGGAGAACAGGGCGGCGGAGGAGGCGCGATGGCGATCTGATGCCGCCCTAGGAGGTGCCAGCGGGCGATAGATGGGGAGTATATCGTCGGCGCATTACACGGCCCTCATGAGAGGTGGCGATGTCTCAGGTGAGCCCGGACATCGCCAAAGGAGTTTGGTACCCGGAGGCGGGCTGTGCTGGATGGGTCGCGAATTGGTACGCATAAATGATGGATTAAAAAAGGTATATGCTATGTTTTATTTGTAGATTTTGTGGGTATCTAAGAATATTGTTTTCTTGCTAAAATTCTACTATACAAAAACTATAAAAATGTAGCCGAAACCGGGGCTAGCACCTGTTTCCGGCTTAGGGCCTTGAAAACCGAAATTCAAAACCGGTTTTGAAGACTTTCTGGTTTTGCACGCCCTAGTTGTGAGCTCTTTCATTTACAGAAACATCGATAAAACTAATCCATTTACTGGGCTAAGTCACCATGAAGTCAAGGTTAAAGTGCATAGTTGGCTTCAGGATCAGGACTACGTCCGGACAGAACAATAGTTCTTACTCATTTTTTAACTCAAATTTCAACCCCAACCCTTTCAGCAAGATACATAAATATACTAACACTACAGCACATATACACGCTAATTTATACTATCTCAATCACACACTCTTACCCCCCCACGCACACATACACAAGCCCACCCTCACATACACACCTAACACATGTAGCACATACCTACACATGCAGACTCATAATACAACTCCGTTTAATAAATTCCTTCACTCCTAGTTTAATCTTTTTTTAAATAAGTTACTGTGCCCCGCGGTTTCACCCGCGTAGGTCTCGATCCCGTGAGAATATAGGGATAAAACGTATCCTATGTCCTATTCCAGGTCATGGTCTACCCGTGTGCCCATCCTCTCCTCTCTAGAGTAGCGAACGTCGCGAGGGCGAGGCACCGGCGTCGAACGGTTCGCGTATTGCATTTTTATACTCGTGATAGCTTCGAAATTAAATGTCCGATTCGAATGAATTAAAAAGTATTTTACAGCTACATTAATACCCTTGATGTTAAAACTATTTATTTGAATAAGAATTAATACCGACTTCCGAAATTGAAAGTTATTTATCCCTATTTAGTGTTTTTTTTTGTTACTTAGTGTGTTTTTTTTTTGTTAGTTCAGTTTTTGGCAGTCATGTTTTTAATTTTTTTATCTTTCAGTAATTCTATTTTGAGTCTAATGAACTGGCTTTTATGTGATGCGCGCACAAACAAGCAAACAGACAAAACTTAAAAAAAATGTTTTTTTTACTTAGAGATATGCATGTATTTTTTTAATATTTTTATTCGATTTAAAAAAATCAATCAATCTGATTTTTTTTTAATCGAATAAAAATATTAAAAAAATACAATATTAATATTAATATTAATATTTTTATTCGATTAAAGTACTTAATTTTTTTTTTTTAATACCCAACCGATCCGGGCTATTTAAACGCCCTCCATTTGGCACGCTTGGTGTGGTGACGTCACAGTCCGTGAAAACAATTGAAGTCGTACAAGAGTTTACTCTACTTGGCCTATCCATAGATACTAACATTAATTGGAAATCTCACATCAATAAAGTGAGATCAAAACTATCCAAATTTGCATACGCCCTTCGTGAAGTCAAAAAAACTACTAACCTTAAAACTGCACTTGTTACCTATTATGCCTCAGTTACGGCGTAATACTATGGGGAAACAGCACAGACGCACCGACACTTTTCACATTGCAAAAAAGACTAATAAGAATCTTCTATTTTAGATATTTACTATATAGAAGACACTGACAGCTGTAAACCTTATTTTCAAGAGCATAAAATATTTACCCTCCCCTGCCTATATATTCTAGAAATATGCAAATTTGTTCGAAAGTACCAACACTTTTACACTACAAGAGAAAATATACAGTCAAGATACACATTACGTCATAAAAATAGATTAAACCTACCAAGCTCTAAGCTAAAAATTCACTCAACAAGCACCCTAGTCATGTCAATTAAAGTTTATAATAAATTACCAGAAATAATTAAAGAAGAACAAAAATTTAATACATTCATAAATAGATTAAAACAATTTCTATTATCTAAATGCTATTATAATATCAATGAATACTTAAATGATAAATTTTAAATTTAATTATGAGTTTTATAGAATTATTTTATTATAATCCATAGAATAATAATAGGTTAGTTGTAAAATAAAAAAGACCCCTTCCTCTCCTCTCTCCTACTTTTGCTGTGCCCGACAGGGTCCATAATGGTCATATCTTTGACCTAAGTTCACATGTGGAAGCAATAAATGTATTGAGTATTGAAACAGACAAGCAACTGTCAAGTCAACGTCAAACACTCCTTTTTCTATGAGCGTTTGACATTGACTTGACACTTGTTGATTGACATGAAATTGATATTTTGATTGCTATCCCGGATTGTTACGTCACATCCTCTCTTAGCCTTTTCAAGTATTTGAATTACCCACAGTTTTTTGGGACTTTAAAAAAAATAATTTCTCGCTCAAAAAGAAATTGTATTCAAAAATATTGATGGAGGCATAATTCTGAAGTAATATAGTTTATAAAAAAAATATTTGACCCATATTTGAAGGACATGCATATTCCCTATTCTCGATCCTTCCAGCACTTCTATTGCAACAATCTGTAATGTACAGACAAGTAAATATTAAGATTTTATAATGACTACCAAACTGAATTTCGACAAACCGTAATACGCGAAATAAATGCTGCACATCCCGACCTGCCGCCGGCTCGCCGTCCGGCAGGTCGGGGATGTGCGCCAGTGGCCGGCTCTGCAGCAGCGCTTCTGCAATAAGTAGAATGTGCTGACGTGGTACCTGTTGGCGGAGTCGAGCGGCTGAGGCGTGCCGGGCGCCGGTTCGCCGTCCGGCAGGTCGGGGATGTGCGGCAGCGGCCGGCTCTGCAGCAGGGCTTCTGCAACAACACCAGGCAATTTTATTGCCGCGGGCAATTCTTCAGAACGTTCTATTCAATACTTATTTTTTTTTTTACTAGCGACCCTCTCCTGCTTTGCACGGTTTTTTGGACTTGACAAAACATCGAGATTTCTTAGTTATATTTAACTTTAATAGACGAATTTATTCCGGAAGGTTTATGTGTATAATACGTTAAGTATTATACACATAAACCTTCCGGAATAAATTCTCTAAACGAAAGGTGATAACCTCATCAAGATCTGTTGCGTGGTTTAGAAGATCAACGCGGACATACAGACAAACACGAAAAGCGACTTTAATTTATAATATTTATAGATATAGATTATTATACTAGTGCCCCGTCCCTGAGGGTCTACTCCCTAAGCCCGTCGGACGTCCGTAAACGAAAATCAAGTCTGTTCCCTACTGCCTATTGATTTTGGATTCATGGACGATATTATTGAACGAATGAGGCCTGACGATAGAGTCCGGT
This sequence comes from Lithophane semibrunnea, assembly GCA_947363905.1. Classification (NCBI taxonomy): domain Eukaryota; kingdom Metazoa; phylum Arthropoda; class Insecta; order Lepidoptera; family Noctuidae; genus Lithophane; species Lithophane semibrunnea. Next base: position 252,773 of record OX376186.1, on the reverse strand, counting down.
CTCGATTGCCGGTTTACATATTTTGTGGTTTTCAAGCTTAAAAAACAGAAAATAATATTGTTGTAGTTAGAAAATGACCACATTTTTAACCATTTACTTTTTATTATGTCTTTAGTAAAGAATTCAATTATTTTTGCCATTTTTGTCTGGATAGCGGCTTTACCCTTTATGACTTTCGCCTTTTTTCTTTTTGACGGTAAATTGTCAAAAGTTTTTTATTTTCGATATTTACACGAGAAGTTTTCGTAACTAATTAATTAGGTAATAAAAAAAAACGCTCTAGCAGCAACTCAAGCTCAAATAGAGATCCTCTTCAATTTTATGGGAGACCATTAGGAGTTGGGTCGGTGGCTTTTGAGGAACGGGAAACTAAGGTCGAAACGGCTGTGGGAATCTCCCTTGACTCGATGAGAAGTTGCACAAAGCCCGTGGAGCAGTGGCAAAGGGTGAGTTTACACTAGTCAATATTAATAATATGATTTTATGGTCAGTTTATTTTGTTTCAATGGTAAAAACCGGCCAAGTGCGAGTCGGACTCGCGCACGAAGGGTTCCGTACTATTATCTACAAAAACGGCAAAGATATCACGTTTGTTGGGAGCCCCCTTCAATATTTGTTTTATTTTAATTTCATTATTAATTTTTAAAGTGTATCTGTAACTAAATGTTCTGTGAATATTTCAAGCATCTACGTATTGCCGTTATCAATATCGAGCAAAAACGAGCAAAAAAATCAAGTTTATTGTATGGCAGCCCCCTTAAATATTTATTTTATTCTGTTTTTTGTTAAAGCGGCAACAGAAATACATTATCTGTGAAAATTTCAACTGTCTAACTATCACTGTTGATGAGATACAGCCTGGTGACAGACGGACAGACAGACAGACAGCGGAGCCTCAGTATATTACAGATAGACAGACACATCGGTATATTTGTTGTATCTGTCAATGATATTCAGTTTTTGCTGTACAGGATTCATCTGTAACAAACACAAGAGCCAGCAGCCACCTCGCCCACCCACCCATACATCAACTGCTACACCTGCAAACCGACTCTCCAGGATCAACACTCAGTGTCCACTGAGGCACTAGAGCTGAAGTTGACGATGCAAAGTTAGCCAAGTAAGTATTATTGTTTAGTAGAAAAGAGATTACATAAATCACGTTTCAGAAAAACTGATAAAACATGATTTCCTTTGTTTACAGCATTAAACCCTCGTGCACATCCACGTGCTCGGCGACACCTCCCTGTCGACTCGTCAGCAAGAATTCGAATTATTGAGCTGGAAGAGCAAAGACTGCTTGTTTTAGTATGTTGTTGATTGTTAATTTTATTCAGGTTATTAGTTATTTGAGACTAAAGTGTACAAGTAAGAGAAACTAAGTTCCTAGCAATAATTTAAGACTACAATAGATAAAAAGGTAAGAAAATCTATGTTTTGATTGGTGCTAAATAAAAAAACCGTTTTGTTAATAAAAACAACTTTTATTGTGGAAATATTAATTTTAAATGTTTCAATCTTCCACCAGTCCCAACACCCATTATATTATCGACGCAAGTATAGCCGGCGTCGCCTCCGCTCTTCCTGTAGAGCTTCTTGAAGCAGTTCGTGCATTAAAAAGTAGCCATAGTTTTGAATATTTTCGAAACATTAACTGTCAACAGCACGATAGCTATTTTGATGTCGTATCAACTGACCATTCACATCCGTGAAAACAAGGGTCCAATTCAACTGAAAAACACACCTCGGGACACCTCGGGGGTAGGGTAGGAACAACTGTCAAATCATGTCGTCATTCATTTTTAGTCTGAGCTACGGACCAATCAGATATTTCTAATTGGTCTGCGTCAATTTGTCACGTAACTAAGTCCGAAACGAAAGTTTAGTGCTTAGGGAGTAGACCCCCTGCTTCGCACGGTTCTAATCTATTAAGTGTATATTGCAAGGAAACCCACACACAAGAAGCGAAAAGCGACTGTTTGTACCCTACTGCGGCGAAGCCAAAATAGGATCCACCTAAGTTCACATGTGGAAGAAATAAATGTATTGAGTATTGAGTATTGAGGATGGTTATGTGTTTGACCTGTATATCTTGTCCCGATCTTGCTCGAACTACGACCGAATGAAGGATCCCATTGATATATCTTTCCATTGAAAAAAAAAACGCACCACTACAGCTGGTTTAGTATCGCCTTTCTTCATTTACAAAAACAAGGGATTCGGCAAAAATCTGATGCTGCATTGCTATTGGTTGATGAGATTTCTATAGCGGCCGAGCGCTGCAAGCAAAAACAGTGCTTACGGTGTGTAGTTATTCGTTTCTCTGATAGTACGGTAGAAATCGATATGCAAACTCAAACAACAATGGATTGACGTGTCGATTTGGCTTACGACCTTCTTCTCTACGTTGTTTCAATACATATGTATATCATAACCCCAAAAGAATAAAAGTAATAAAAACTCAAACCCAACTACAACTAAAAAGGTATTAAACAAGACACCACAGGCAGACAAATAAAAAATCCGGAGTCACACGTAATCTGTTCGATTTATGCCCTAACATGTATGACTCCGAATTTTTAATGTGTCTGTGTGTACCATAATAAAATAAATATTTAAGGGGACTCCCATACAACAAACGTGATTTTTTTGCTCGATATTGAAAACGACAACTGGGGACGCTAGAAATATTCACAGAATATTTAGTTACATATTCACTTCAAAAATAAATAATTGAATTTAAATAAGAGAAATATTTAAGGGGGCTCCCATACAACAAACGTGATTTTTTTGCCGTGCGTGAGAGTGCCGTGCGCGAGTCAGACTCGCACTTGGCTGGTTTTCTAAAATTTTGCCGAGGCGCTCAGCGACGCTAGTGCAGTGCAATGCGAAGTTGCGACAAATTGTACGAACGAGCTGGCTCTGTACCTATGATACCCGATGACTTAAGTTTTATTTTTGATAGATAATTTTATTTTTGTTTTTGACAGACGTACTCGTAGATATTTTTTTTTTTTTAGCCTTTACTGTCTCACTGCTGAGCTGAGCTTGGCAACAGTCTCCACACGGTGGGTGCCTGAGGATGGACGGCACCGCCGAGGCCGGCCCAGGAAGAGATGGAGGGACAATCTAGACGCGTATCACAAGGGTTGGATCGAGGTGGCCCTAGAATGTTTGGGGGAGGCCTTTGCTCAGCAGTGGGACAGATAAAATTATATTAGTTAATTATAAACATTTGTCTGAGTTAGGTAGGGTAGGCAGTGTCTTTCTGTCTGTATGAAACGCACACCACTGCTGACCACCAGCATGCAGTGGACGCGCATTCTTGGTCGTCTGGTTCATCGGTTATGACCCTCAGCCTCATCAGCAACCTTGGCACAGAATACTGCACTTTCGGCCGGTCCACAAGCAGAGCCCTTATACCCTCTCCTGGTCGACACCAACAGTCAGCGTCAACCTGGCGCTGTACTACACCCGATTTACTGGCTCATAACACAACGCCACCCCGACTCACTGGGTAATCACCGCAGACAGTTCAGACTCACCGCGAACTATGCGGCACACGGTTCCGACTCACATAGAACCTCGACTGGCACTGGCAAGCATCGCAAGATACAAGACTTAACCCGGCCCGGCATGATATCGACCTCTGGTCTCCGGTAGGGACTTATGTGGCGGTATCTACATCGCCACATGCGAACTACGCACACTGCCGTCATGCGAAATCCTGCATCCCGCAAGCAGAGTTTACCGCTCGATCAGAATATATTTAATTCCCACATCAATCGTCGGGCAGTTGCCCACATGAGACACGAAACCCTTTTGGTCGGAGGATCCCCAATTTTCTATAGAGGATGAATGAATGAGCTCATACCTCTAAACTTTAACCAATGTGTGCTATTGTAACATTAATAAAGTTATTGTTCATTATTAAATAATACTATCAGAAATAAACCCTACAGATTGACAGAAGATGATCTGTGAAACACAAAAGTTTACATGGTTACTTAGAAACTGATCATATTATCAAGTTATTGCCATAAATTACATATCAGAAAAAGAAGTGTTATAGTCACTAAGGGCCTTATCATACTAGCGGATTGCGAGCTACCTCAAAGCGGAGCGGCGCGCAACGAACATGCGGCGTATGCGCAGCGAATTCTTTGCGGACGCGCAACGAGATACAACATTATACAATAAAAAATGAACATTACAACTAACAAAATCATAAAAACAATAAAAACAGAACATTAGAACTAACAAAATTGTAAAAAGAGAAAAAGAAGACTTGTGCGAGGCCAAAAAGGCACCTATCTCAGCATGATGCTACGATATTTGGCAAAAAAAAAACAAATACCGCAGCGCTGGTATTCTAATTAGGGCCCACTGTGATGTCACGGACACACAAATTACACAGTAAATAAAAAAGGTATCATACTGATCATCGATCGCCGTGTGAGTTGGGCGTAAATGTTATCGCATTCGCTTTTAGATACTTAACTAATCTTAATAACAAAATCACTTAAAGTATTCATTCAATAATAGGATTTAAAAATTCGCAGGGGCGTATAGTTTATATTTAGAACAATGACAATGCATGGAGCTTTAGGAAACAAATTGCGTTTAAGGCTGTTACATACTGGCGCGACTTTTAACAAAACAATTTCTGAGAAAACTTCACGGCGAACAATGCGGCGGCGTCATTTACAAATGCAGAGAAGCATGTTAGACTAGGGTTACCTTCAGGATATGTGCGGCTTTCGGCTCGGTTCGGACATTGTCTGCTTGTCATTCATCCGGACACTTCAACTTAACTGGATTTACTAAGTTTTTTTTTTAAAGGTTTTCTGAAATGATTGGTCAGACTTTTCAAATTTCGAAACGGTGACGCTGGCAGGTTAAGTTGAACAGTAATAGTTGCTCTGCACTAGCTTCATATCTCTTCACACTGTCCACTGCACTGTCAAATTTTAGTGTGTGGTTATCTCGTTTTAATAACTGTAAACAGGAATATTAAACACTAGCTTCCGCCCGCGGTTTTGCCCGCGTGGTATGTCGACAAAAAGTAGCCCATGTCCTTCCCCGGGATGCCATCTATCTCCTTGCCAAATTTTATCAAAATCCATTCAGCAGTTTAGGCTTGAAAAGGTAACATACAGACAGACAGTCAGAGTTACTTTCGAATTTATAATATTAGTATGGATTACAAAAGTCCATTGAGTGTACTAATTATATTGGTTACTTGTAAATTTGTCGAATTAACTATTATCAAGTTTATTACTAACTAGCTTTTGCCCGTGGCTTCGCCCGCGTGGAAGTCGGAAAATATCCCATGGGAAGAATAATTCCTTGCCACATTGTTTTCATATACTTATCGTTATTGGTTTAGCAAAGGGGTAAAGCTCCCTCCCAGTCGGCATGATTTTTTCCGACAGTCATCGTTATATTTCACTTAATTTACACAGAACCTTATATTTTTATTTTTGTGTAGTAAAATATTCACAAAAAATATTAAATTGTTACGGAAAATAAACTCTCTGTACACGCCCACTTGTCACACTTGTTTTTCTACGTTGAAATACAAGTGTGCGTGTAATGAATATACACCTAAACCTTCCTCATGAATCACTCCGTCTATTGGTGAAAACCGTATCAAAAACGGTTCGGTAGATATTAAGTAAGTTTATCGCGTTCAGACAGAAAGACGCGGCCGAGGTACTTTGTTTTATAATAATGTAGTAATGATACAGACAAGGGTAGGTTTAATTGATAGTAGATACAATCCTCTTTAGAAGCAACTCAAATGGTGATGATAATCACGTTCATTTCATTCATAATGTACAAGGGATAACAACGAAACGATGAGTCAATGTTAAAACTTTCATACAGAAAGTTTTACATACCTAAAAGTGGTCTCCGAGGGTCGTCAGTATCCATTTTCGGTTCACTATAGCATCTCTGTTAGTACACGTGATACTCGCACAATATTGATAGACATTATATTTTGTTATTGTTTACGACTACCATTGACAGAACTTCACAACGGTGACATTGACATTGACGTTAAATGACGTTTGACAGGACTACGATGGAGCTTGCGTTTGGTTATTTCAAATTCTTATTTATTTATGACTAAATATAATAATATTTATCTCATATTTATTTATTTAAAAGTAGCCTATGTCCTTCCCCGGAATGCCATCTATCTCCTTGCCAAATTTTATCGAAAACCGTTCAGTGGTTTAGGCGTGAAAAGGTAACATACAGACATGTAGACAGACAGACAGAGTTACTTTCGAATTTATAGTATTAGTATGGATATATGTACAAAGTAACTAGTAAAATAAGCAATAAATATAGTATTGAATCTAGTTAACTTGCAGCTGGCGGCCTAAGCAGAAGGGTTAAGAGTTATTCAACAAAACTCATAAAAACGAACTATCACTAAGAATTAGGGGCGATATCAGTACCCGTGCGTTTGCACTGGCAAAACATTACAACAAAACAACATGTATAAATCTCTAGTTTCTGTCAAAAATTGTATGGAAGTTGACAGAAAATAGATATTTCAACATGTTTTGTCGTGAATGTTTCGCCAGTGCAAACGCAAATTTACGATATCGGGTGCAGCGGTTCGTAGTTTCAATAAACCCTTCAATAGTAAAGTTTTACTACGTAAACAAGGCGTTAGTTTAATGTTTTCGTTAATTTTAGTTTCTGTGGTTTTCCATCTTTGCCAGTTTTATCAAACAACAACTGATGGGCACCTCCGAATATTTTTCTAAATGATAGCTCTTTGGATCAGAGATTGAATTACCCAAAAACTCATACCAATAAAAAAAGGAAGACGGAGCACTGCGAACATCAAAAGTGAAGCCACCTTTTATCTGTGTGTGTAAAAAGGGTTGTCATTTGTTAAAGTTTTTCCCTATAATTTGGGGAATAATATTGTATGGGTAGGATAATATTGTACGAGTAAGATATTGTTGAGTATGGTATTATAACTCGATTGTGAAGAAGGACTTCTACTCAGAAACAAAAACAAAAAAATACATCGCTATTTCGTCTAACTACTATCTATTTACTTTTAGATTCAGTATTACTTGGAAATCTAAAATAGAAATACATAAAAAAGAAAACAGGAATATAATTACTCGAAATAAGAAATCATAATTTAAATCGGTTTTAATTGAATGGGAAAATTTGAAATCACATTATGGCAACCCGTCATGTCACTGCTTTCATTCATTCATTCGTTGAGGTTTTTTGTTCCAAATAACCTAAAATTCATAGTTAATTAAATTAAAAAACGATGTTATTTCAAGTTCGTACAAGTAAAAAGTGATTCCGTGAGACTTTTTATGTGATTTGCTATTGTTTTTACTACACAGGAATGCATAATTCTATTTTTTTTATTGATGTTAACTAGACGACGACTCGTGATGTACTAGGAGCAATGAGCATGGTTTTAGTGTAGGTGTGTAGGTGAGCCTGTGTGTTTACTTGCAGGATCACGGTTTTGTGGCTTCACTTTTGATGTACGGCGTGCTCCGTCTTCCTTTTTTTGTTGGTCTGAGCCCAAAAATTAAGGTACCTTTAACGACGTCGTATCATTAAATAAGGGTACCCAAAATATTTCGATACCGTTCTTTTTTCAGTAGCGGAATTTTGAGCCTTTATAAACCTTTATAAGCCTTTATTTAACCTTTATAAATGTATCGGTAGCAGGACCTAAACCTTAATAAATAAAGGTTTTCTTTGACGCACCGGCACACAGTCGGCAAAAATCAAAGAGATAAGTAAAAGAGTACAGCAAACAAATTGCACAAAATACTCAAGTTCTAACGTGTTCGATCCCCGGGCACCCGCGGGCCACGCCATGCCGTCTCGCATGTTTTTCGGTATCGAAATCGTGTAAAGGTTAAATAACGGTTTAAAGTTGAGGATGTTTTTCAAATTATTTGTTTGCTTAGTGACATAATAAAATGTTGAAATAATCAACTCTGTTTAGGATGTACTCTGACGATGTTCTAATGTCGCTACTTAACTTTTAATCATTACTTTCAAATGTTTGATATTTTCACATTTCTGAATACCAACAAATATTTAAAAGAGGGCCAACGTTTTAATTAAAATAGCAACCAAGGCTATTTGATGAGTTGATTTAGAGATAAATGCAAAATAATGCTCTCGGGCACTTTCATAAATCAATGAAACAATATATTTGCCAAAAGGCTCCATCAATCCATCAGATATTTAATATATTCACTATCAGGATAGGTAACACTATTGCACAGAACAACTTTTATTCGCACTGAATATCCTTTTAAAAATTGGCCAAATCGGAGTTTTCAAAGTCATCAGATTTGATTGTTGCTGAACTATGACATTTAAACCCTACAGATTCCCCACTAGAACGTTATATGAGTTGTGTCAGGTTCTCACGGTGAGGCAGCTTTTTGTTTATCAGGTTTTAACAAACTGCATGTGTGTACCTATTATGATCCAGATAAATTTAGCAACAAACATACTATTACTAATGTATATATTACTAATGTAATTTCTGTGCATATTTACAATAAAATTAATAAAGTTTTAAACATTTACCCACTTTCTTTACATGAATGCAAGTCCAATGTTAAGAACTGGCTTCTTACTCTTGGCTATGACAAAACGGAAAAATATTTTATTGGGTAAAGTAAACTCTCCCTCACACATACACACACCCACACTCCACATCCACACCACACAGTACTTTCAACCTACATTTTAATTATTTAAAATACTATCTCAGTTGTAATTTCTGCATGCTCAAAATTATTTTTGTTCAGTAAGTCTTAGTTGGTATAAAAACATAATGTAATGAAATTGGGAGAAGGCGCTGAAATCTGACATACAGGTTTTACCTAGTTTGGGTTTCAGAGGCTTCATTGTGTAACTGTTATCTATGTCAATACAGATTTATGTTTATTTTTAATTATTATTATTTAGGAAAGCCCACAATTCGTCAGATTTGCCTATTTAAGTCATTATGAGTTAGGCTACACACAATCATACCAATTAAAGGTTCTAAAGTTTATTTTTGGCCCTTTTTCGAAATTTGAAAGTGGACTCCTGACCACAGGTCTTCTATCTGAAACTTTTCAAATATATTTTCGATGCTCTCTCGTCAGAGCACACCTACTCAGGTATCAACTTTTCGTCTTGCATATGCTTGCTCAAAAACCGCCTGGGCTGGGTTATCATTACAAATATTCAGTAGTATTAAATAGCCATTTTAATATTATTTTGAAAAATATTGCAGCATTTACATTATTCCAAACAAAACTTACTTTAGCTTTGAACCTTGGCCCTACTTTAGCTTTGAACCTTGGCCCATTTTTCACATTTATGTATTTGGCGGCATCATCACTGAGGTACTTATAAGATTTTGGTGACATGGATTTAATAAAAATAAGACAGAATATAGCTCAACTTTACACAAAGTTACAGCATAGACTAATGGATGACATCACTGGGTAATTAAAAGTAGAGGTAGGTAGGTAGAGGAGTGAGTTGGATGTGCTCACATCATTCAATTTTATTGAGGGATGATTTTATCAAAGTCAGATATCTTTTATTCCTGGAATAAAATTGCCGTCTAACAGTTTTTGTATGGAAAACTGTCAAAAATTCAAAATTTCTTGGCAGGAGATTTACACTCATTATAAAAGTTTAATAAAATTTGCCCTTAATGTTGTAATGTTCAATGTTCAATTTTTGTTCACTTTTGTTTTTCATAAGGCAGAGTAGAGTGACTTGACTAAGTAAGCAACAAGTATAATAAATAGACGACTCTTTTGTACTTTACACCTGTAAAATGTTATTGGTAACACTGATATCTGTTCTGATTAAAGAAGGTAAAAGGCCATTAGGGATTGCCATTGTATTGTAACAAAAGGGATCAGGAATGCACTAATCCATAAGAATTCCTAGAATTATGGGTCGGAGGGTTTCTTAGGGGCAGTTTAAACCTACTTCGCACTGCAGTGGGACAGTAATAGTTTGGTAATATTATTATTTACACTGGTCAAGTAAAAGCGTAATGTTTGAATCAAGCTGATGGATGTACTCCTCTAGAATATAAATAAGAATATTAAGTACCTATGTGGCCTCTGCTTTTTGTTGACAGTGTAGCTACTTAGATAATTCAACTTTTTATGGTACTTACCAATTATCTTCATCTCGGGCATTTAAATGGCTAAAACTAGGAAGTTATTACTTCAATATACATGTTGTAGGAACAACTGAAAACACATCAACTGATCAATCAAGTATTTATGAATAAATAAAGAGAAATTTAACAGGGACCGAAGTTGAAGAGTTCGCGTTCACGCCCGGCCATTGTCGTTGGTATGCAAGCCGCGGGACTGGCTGGCTGTGCGCCGGTGCGAGGAAGCGCCTGCCAGCGAGGTGAGGCGCACAGTACGTACGTGGAGGAGCACTCACCGCTGTGTTCCGTGAATATGTTGGAGCCCAGCATGCGGGGGTCCTTCGGCACGCGCGGCTTGCTACGCGCCGAACGCATGGACGCGCCACTAGCCGTGCCGCGCTCCTTCGCCTGCTGTGCCCCCATGGTGTCAGCTCGCCGGTGCCCGCCCTCCGCCGCTCTGCTACTGGACGCACTAATTCAATAACACCGCCGACGCAACGTACTCAACCTCCATACTTGTCGCTAGTCCACTGCGATCTGATAACACTGTGTCTTTTGTCTAAAAATATATTTTTGATAAACTACCCCAAGGGCATTTTGTTAATCAAACAGTTTTTCGAACGCACATTACCAGAATTAGCTACACACAAAAAATAACACAACCACCGCCATTATGCGTGTGACTGACATGTTTGTTTGACGTCGATTTTTTAGTTTTACATTCGGCCGACGAGGGCAGCACTGCTATATTGCTACCACAGAGAAACAGAAATATCCGAAAAAAAATTGTACAGAGAGTAAAAAAAAAATCTTTTCTTTTTTTTTCCTTTTCCGTTTATTTCCCTTTTTCCACAAAAACACAGCAGGCAGCAGCCGCATTTGTCTGCGACTGCTAATTTGTAGTGCGTGACCTGCGTAACTGTGCGTTTGCACTGGCGAAACTTTCACAACAAAACATGTTGGAATCTCTATTTTCTCAATGTTTCATACAATTTTTGACAGGAACTAAAGACTTCAACATTTTTTGTTGTGCATTTTTTGCCAGTGCAAACGCACAGTGCAGCACTACGTTCACACTGCACTCGGCACTTTGCCTGTGAATTATAAGCCGGCTCCACACACTTGGTGCTTGTCGAAAACTACAAACGCACAAACGCGTGGATGTGTCGCGATGGATTGTCGAATACGCTGAACGACTATTAGCGATTTTCCATAATTCTGAACACACACGCAGAACATTTTGCAATTTTGCATTTATTAATGCAGCGGGTCAACGATTAGAGGTTATGTTTTTATAACAACGTGAAATAAACAAAAGTGCGAACGCGAGGAAATGTAACAAATTTCTATAATATTTAAAACACGACACGTTTATTGATTATGTTTTCAGTTATTCTGTGCGCATACTTTAAATTCTTCCGTGTGTGTTGGTTGGTGTATCACAAACTGTAAAAAATATTGAGGTTATGTAAAAGTGTTTGCGGAACACCTACCAATTAAAAGAATTAATTTATCATCATTCCCAAACAAAATTTTGTTAAGCCTACCTAGAAAATGTATACTGGGCATTCTGTACCAGACTATCAGAAGTAGGTATCAAAAATGAAATCCACTATTTTTAAATTGTCCATTTTTTAAATAATTTTGCACAGCGAGCGCATTCCGAATTAAGGCTCTTACATACTAGGGCGATTTGTAGCGCGACGCGACGCCGCCGCCGCATTGCTCGCCGTGTAGTTTTCTCAGAATTTTTTTGGTTAAAATTCGCGTCGCGCGACCAATCGCCCCAGTATGTAAGAGCCTTTATTCAAATATAAACATTTCGGCGCGAAATTGGTCATAAAAGTCCTGTCTGCATAAAGATATAGTTAAAGTGCGCGAATCAAACCCCGTTGTACCGTATGCACCATTGACCGGCACCATCAATGGTGCAGAGGAGAGGAGACTAATTCGTTTCGTTAGCACCATGAATATTAATATAATAAGTAAACAACCAAAAAGCAACAATAATATGTTTTATAAATAAATTCCACAAAACTTCATGTAATAATATAAAAATAATGACACCACACAAAAACTTATATTATATGTTGCCTAAAATTAAAAATGGCAACTTTATAATAAGAAAAAAACGAACTACCTTAACTTTTCTAAAAATAACGGCACATCAATGTCGCCATTAATTACTTGCGTTTGTACATGCAATATATATCATAATTATGTATTACGTTTTTTGACGTGTTTTGCCCTGTTAATGCGTTAACAGCATTAAAAGCGGCACTGCGTACCTCTGTAATCGTTCCTGTACATTTAGTTTTTTTTACATATCTACACCTCCATATGCTACATATTTAAATTTTTGTACTGTGTGTGAAAATGGTATTGATACCCTTCGAACAATAAAAGTCTTCCTCGACTTTGTGCAATAAAAGTTAAATTAGTTTCGCTCATTTTAATTTGATCTATAATGTCTAATTTTACAATTATTGACATAAAATGACAGAATTAACACAAAATAGTTACCTTGTCAACACAAAAAAATATTAGAACATGCAAAATTAAATACCTAAACTACCTACTTTCAGGAAATACCTAACCGCATTGATTAAATATAGTGTCATCTGAATGGTGCAGATGAGACCATACTATCAATGCGGTTTCGTTTGCACCATTCTCAATGGTGCAGATGAGACCATATTATCAATGCAGTTTCATTTGCACCATTATGTAATGGTGGAAACGAAACGAATTAGTCTCCTCTGCACCATTGATGGGACAGGTCAATGGTGCATAGGTACGGTACAACGGGCTTTTATTTAGTACTTTTTAGTTCAAAGCTTGTTTTTAAAAAGATTTTAACTTTTATTTTATTTTGTACTTTTTACAAGCTTTATTTAGGTATTTAACTATGAAATTGCCGTTTTGTATGAAAAAATTTAAACGAATTTTTTTTTCGAGTATTTTTTATTTGTATTAATCGAAGTAATCACCCATGCAATCAATGCATCTTTGCCAATGCAGTGGCAGTTTATTGATGCCCTTCTTAAAGAAATCAGCTGGACGGGAGGCAACAAATTCTTCAAAGGCATTTTGTACTGCCTCTCGGGTATTGAATTTTTTTCCCGCCAAGAAGTTATCCAAATTCTGGAAAAAGTAGTAGTCTGTAGGCGCAAGGTCTGGTGAGTAGGGCGGATGACGGAGAGCTTCCAACCCCAGTTCTTGCAACTTGGAGACCGTCTGCTGTGCAGTATGAGGTCGCGCGTTGACCAATGCTGGTTGGAGATGTGCCAGCTGCTCCATCATTGTGTTCAGTTCTTCACAGTACACATCTGCAGTAATGCTCACCCCGTTTGGTAAGAAGTTGTGAGGAATCACACCGGCGCTAGACCACCAAACAGTGACCATCACTTTTCTAGGGGTAAGTTTTCGTTTAGAGCATTGTTTAGGTACTAAACCAGGATCCAACCAACTTGCTGAGCACTTGCGGTTATCAAACAGAATCCATTTTTCATCGCAGGTAACAATGCGGTTCAAAATTCCTTCATTTGTGTGTCTGTTGAGCAGTGCAAAGCACGCCTCGACGCGTACTTCGCGCTGGCGATCATTGAGTTCGTGGGCACCCATTTGTCAAGCTTGTTTACCTTGCCAATTTGACTCAAATGGACCAATATTGTTTTGACGCTAACGTCGAAAGCTGCTGCTAATTCAGCCGTAGATTGTGTATCGTGTATAATTCGTCATTGTCGACCAAAGTCTTCGGACGACCGCCAGGTTCATTTTTCAGGTCGAAATTTCCAGAACGGAAGCGAGCAAACCAATAACAGGTGGTGCGTTGGTTTGTAGTGTTAGCTCCGTAAACGTCGTTGATTTTGCGTGCCGCTTGTGCCGCGTTGCTGCCACGACGGTACTCATATTCCATAATTACTCGAATTTTTAACGTATCCATGATGACGAAAAAGATTGAAATGCGATGAAAATGTAACACTAATCATTAAACAAATGACTTCTTTTGAAAAAAGAATTCCATGTTTTTAATGGCCAGTACTGCAGAACGGCAATTTCATAGGTAAAGACCTATTATTAGCTTGCTCTGTTCATATGTTTCAGGGGGCTTACCATGAACTCTTATAGCAGGTCAATTTTCGACGGAAAGTGAACTGTCGGGCTATTTTGTACCGTGAACATGTCAAATAACAGGCAAGCCAGCGATCACGTGACTAAAGCCGGTCAGTGGTCACGTGACAACATTTCACTGGTCTGACCTGCGTTAAGCTGTACCATCAAGTCCTTTTTGACATGTAAACACTCGACTACTGAACTGCCCTGCAGTCATATTAAGCAGGCGTGTAAAACTTACTTTTAGTGAACTGTTTTCTTTAATTTAAAATAAAATACGTAAGTACATGTTCATTTGTGAATATGTACTCTGATAATGATCTCTAGATTACAGTGGTAGTAATAATTATACTTTGTCTAACGAGGTTACTGAGAAATACGATCATAACTTGAAAAAAAATTGTTTAGTGAGTAGGCCAACCTACACTTCATCGGTATTGTAGTATAGTAAAATAGTGCACTGTCCCGTAATGTATAGTAGGAACCTAGGAACGTGGGAATGTATGAACGTAGGAATGTATAGTAGGAGCGTAGGGTGTTTTAAATGGTTATTGAAAGCAAAAATCACAATAAGTAAACAAAGCATTTTTATTACTGTAAGTATCAATTTCAATGTCAGACGACTTAGAAGTAGATAATATTTCATCTAAAAAAGATGCAGGTTGCTCCACGAGGCTCCACCTCTCATCTTTATACGACGTGCATTTGATACAAAAGCGTTCACCGCACATCTATAGCTTCGGACTATGTCTTCGCACATTGCTTTGGAATCTCAAAGAACAAATAACACAACATCCATCTGGAGTAAATGCTGTACCATCTTGTAGATTCCATATTAATTATATTCCTTCAATAACACATAGGAAAAAAAGAAATATATGAAATTGATGCAATTCGAAAGAAACTGAAAAAATAAATTATTGAAGTGTTGTCGTCCCTTGACTTGACTTGTCTTTCTGACAGTGTCAGTTAGTGATGCGGCTAAATTTTATTTAACTCGTTACTGCAGTGTATAAAATAAAAACTCGATTTCATTTTCTCTCAAGGTACCAAAATACTATGTTGTGTAGAGTCAAAGAATTTCAATAAGAGTGAAAATATATATATGTACTGTGGGTTAATGATTTCTGTTGATAACTTGTAATTTGTCATTAAAATCATCATTGTATCATCATTGATTATCAGATTGAGAGTGGAATGTGGAGAAAGCGCTTTTTACAAAGTCGAACAAAGCCGATCTTACCCGAATGTCACTGACTTAAACCCCAATGTACCAATATGGAACGGTTGCTGTATTTTGGAGCGATCTATGATTCTTTTCTCTGTTTTTTTGTGTGCGTTTCAAACGTGCGAAGCTGTTGGAAACCTCCCTCTAGTACCTACCTTAGATTCAACTTGAATTAGATAATCGGAACAATCGAGTGCCTGACGGTTAGTGACTGAGTAACATCACTAGAGTCAAACTGACAAGCAATCAAAAACTATATTTTTTTTATACTTAATGGCTAGGATAGTCGTTCGAAAATAGCAATAACTTTGGTAACTTTCAAGATTATTTTCATAAGTATCTAAAAGGGTCTCCAGTGTCATAATCGTGTTAAATAAGATATTTTGTTAAGAAAAATAGTTTTTTTTAGAATTCTCTTGATCATTATAAACTGTTATTAAATTAATTTAATCTAATTCTTTAAAACCGTAAAACCGGTAACATTGCGAAAAAGTATTTCCGAACGTTTGTTTATAATATGGCGTACCGGTCAACGGTTACGTAGCAGGTCTGAAGTTGATACATTGCAGGTCAGACGGAAATGCTCATGGTACAAATAGAAAACCTGTCAGGTTAGCCTGCTAAGTTGACCTGTTATGTACTTGGCAAGTATTTTAAAAGTTGATGGTAGGGCCCCTGGTTACTCCTTTTGTCATCAATTTTTCAAGCACTTTCTGACATCCGATTGAGCTGAAACTTGGCATACTCATACGCCTCTTTACAAGAACAACGTGATATTTTTTAAACCACAACTTTACAGGAGAGCAGTTTTAAACATTTAAACGTTGATAAATTCTAAAGTATTGATAATTTTACCGTAGGAAAACAATTAAATTGTTGCGGTAATGAATTTATTTTCTGAAAATAAGCAAAAAAAAACTCAGTTCAATATGGAATAAGTAAAAAAACTGATTTAAAAAAACACAGACACACATGTCACGTTTTTAATGAAAATATGTCACAAAATGCTTGTAACATATTGATATATCACGTTGAAGATGTTAAATTTAGGTGTAAGGCTGTGTGATAAGTTAAATAAAACACACTATCAAAATAAAGATCTTGTATTAAAAAAATAGACATTCACGAAAACAATGGCTTACTTACACTATGAAATTAGTTTAAGGCACAATAATCAACAAGAGATCAATCAATCACATTTCACATAGTACTTAGTACTATGCTAGCTATATAATATTGACTTTCCAGTTTCCTTCATTTAGCTTTCTTTTTTTACCAATTTTAGTTGGAGTAGAATTATACACTATTGGAGTTGCAGCATTTTCGTTAGTTACGTTTTCAATCGCAGAAGATTCACTGTTCTCTATGACACCGAGATCGCTGAATACCATAGCATGTTCGTTTGTAGACGAAAGTGGTTCCTCGTAGTTTTCAATGTTTATTGAAACCATATTAGATGTTACCAAATTTTGATCATCCGAAATGTTATTATAGTTGGTAGAGATATTTTGTTCCACGTCAGTATCAGAAGAATACTCAGCACGTTTTCTTGGTTGGGCTTCAAAATCAGGATCCTTTACGGAGTCGTCGCTATCTGAAACGTTATGAATACAATCAATTTCTTGAAGTGTAGTGGTGTGGTATTGGTTTGATCAATTATCCTCGAATTTTGTGAGAATATTGGGATATAAATTATTTACTCCTAACATGCTATGGTATTCAGCGATCTCGGTGTCATAGAGAACAGTGAATCTTCTGTTCTAGTCCAACTAAAATTGGTAAAAAAAGAAAACTAAATGAAGGAAACTGGAAAGTCAATGTAGCTAAACGACTGAGAAATAGTGGGAAGCCTTATCAATCTACCAAATAAAAAAAAAACATGCCAAGTCGTAAATTGAAACCTTCTTGTAAAGATAAATGTAAATTTAAATGTGGGTTTAAATTTACAGAGGAGCAAAGACAGACCATTTTAAATGACTATTGGAGCTTAGGTGCAATAGAAAAACAATGGACGTTTATTGCTAATAGCGTAGACATAGTCATCCCAAAAGAACGTTACGTTAAAGTTGATTCGGATGGAAATGTTGCAACTATTCGAAACAACAACAACGCTTTCTTTTTGACTATTTCGGGTGAAAAAACAAGAGTTTGTAAATTGTTCTTCAAAAATACTTTGGGGATTAATAATCGACCCATAGAGACTGCTTTGAAAAAGAAAAATAGCAATACTAATATTTCTTCCATGAAAGATAACCGAGGTACTCATTCAAACCATCACGCAGTGGACGAAAGCATTAAAAATGGCATCAAATTGTTTATTGAAGATGATAAAAGTTCAAAGCTCTGATCCCGATGCCATATTTTTCAAAGAATCATACGCTGACGAATTATTCAAGAAAGCTATAGTGGTGAAAAAAAAGAGAAATCATAATAGCCAAAGCATTAATTTAAATTTGAAAAAGGCCTATCTTCAAAAACCTGGACTAGCAGAGAGAAAAAAAGCTGATCTCATGGATTTGGTAAATAAAAACCTCATTCCTAGATACCAGAAGCCATTTTACGAATCGTTGTAATAAGAAGCAAAATAACAAAAGTTTAGATGTTAATTTAAATGCAGAGGGGTATAAATTATTTACTCCTAGTAAATAATTTATACCCCTCTGCATTTAAATTAACTTACCTTGATACATAGATGGGCCACTGCTTGACGAACTGCTAGAACTCGAAGAACTGCTAGAACTAGAGGAATCGCTGCTACTAGTCGAATCACTACGAGGTCGGATGGAACCTACTGCGATGTCTTCGTCTACTAAGAGGATTAAAATAATGAAATTATAGGAACACAACTAGAAAAAAAAAAAAATCTGTACAAGTAAAAAAATACCTTTTGTTGATGTCTGCAAGTTATTGGTCGAGCTTTTGGCATTTTCATTCTCGTCTTGTGTTAAAATATCTATCTGAGAGTTTGAATCATTTGTTTAAATGTACAACTTAAATTATTTTTAACACCTGTAGCTAATTGAACCAACATCCTAGATCGTGACGCCATCTGAAAAACAAATTAGTAAAAGTTACTTTATTTTAGCACGTATAATGTAACATTTTAGCATACTATAAACCCAAACATAAAGCTTTTCAAAAATAATGATGTAAAATAAAATAACCCATAGTATTTGAAAACGATTCATCAACAACATGGTTACATTCAAAGATATCACAAAGAAAACTTGTAACTTTTTCATCAATAATGTGACAATATTCATTATCTCATTCTCAATACCCACGAGTTTTACAACAAAAACGAGTTAAATAACTAATATCACATTATTCAAGTTAAAGTAAATAACAACAAGAAACATACCTTTGCACTAAAAACGTGGTATACTCGTGATGCCACGTTTTTTGTGAAAAGCAGGAGTACTTCACTCGTTGCGCGTGCGGGGCAAACTAACGTGTCGCGTTGTCGAAGTCGTGCGCCACTCCGAAAGAGACAACGTGATAACGCCATTTGCCACTGTCGTGTCGTCTCTTTCACTCATAGCTCCTCGAATATTAACTTATAAAATGCCGCGTTTTTGTAGAAAATAAAATTCGACATCGCGGTTTTGAATATCAAATAATAATAAAAAACGTTTTTATGAGATGTCACGTTGTTCTTGTAAAGAGGCGAATAACTACCGAATCATTTAAAAAAAATGATACATGGAGCTGGTCTGATGATGGAGCCGGAAGTTAGGCATAGGAACTACTCAATCAAACAAGATAGCACCATCGTGTTTGGACTCATTGGTCATGTATTAACAAGTGCTTTGACACTAGGTAATGTTCAGGGTCTGATGATGGAGCAGGAAGGTGGCCATGGGAACTCCTCAATCAAACAAGATAGCGGCATCGTGTTTGGACTCGTTGGTTATGTATTGACACGTGCTTTGACACTAGGTGGTTTTCAGGGCCTGATGATGGAGCTGGAAAGTGGCCATGGGAACTCCTCAATTAAACAAGACAAAACCATCGTGTTTGGACTCATTTGTCATGTATTTACAAGTGTTTTGACACTAGGTGGTGTTCAGGGCCTGATGCTGGAGCCGGAAGGTGGCCATGGGAAAACCTCAATCAAACAAGATAGCACCATCGTGTTTGGACTCATTGGTCATGTATTAACAAGTGCTTTGACACAAGGTAGTGTTCAGGGTCTGATGAGCCGGAAGGTGGCCATGGGAACTCCTAAATCAAACAAGATAGCACCATCGTGTTTGGACTCGTTGGTTAAGTATTAACAAGTGCTTTGACACTAGGTAGTGTTCAGGGTCTGATAGTGGAGCAGGAAGGTGGCCATGGGAACTCCTCAATCAAACAAGATAGCACCATCGTCTTTGGACTCGTTGGTTAGATATGTATTGACAAATGCTTTGACACTAGGTGGTGTTCAGGGTCTGATGCTGGAGCCGGAAGGTGGCCATGGGAAAACCTCGATCAAACAAGACAACACCATCGTGTTTGGACTCATTGGTCATGTATTAACAAGTGTTTTGACACTAGGTGGTGTTCAGGGCCTGATGATGGAGCCGGAAGGTGGCCATGGGAAAACGTAATTCGTTAGATTTGTGAAGGTGATATAACAGATATTTAAACAAATCGTAATGCTCTTCATGAGCCCGGTGTAGATTTCTTAGCGTCCGTATCCTGGCTACGTTTTGGTGACCTTTTCGGGGAAACTGAAGGTTTCGTCTGTGCAATTATGGACGAAGTTATCCTGACGAATAGCTACCGGAGACATATTATGAAGGACGGGACGGTTGACGTGTGTCGGGCATGCCACCGTCCGGGTGAGTCCATCAGACATATTATCTCTGGTTGTTCTCGTCTAGCTAACGGCGAGTACTTGCACAGGCATAATCAAGTGGCCAGGATTATTCACCAGCAACTTGCGTTGTAATATAAACTTGTGGACTCTGAGGTACCGTACTACAAGTATGTGCCCGACCCAGTTCTCGAAAATGACCATGTCACGTTGTACTGGGATCGGTCTATCATTACTGACAGGACTATTGTTGCCAATAAACCTGATATCGTAGTGATAGACCGATTAGCGCGCCGCGCAATGATAGTCGATGTTACCATCCCACATGACGTGAACCTCGTGAAAGCTGAGAAAGAGAAACAAATAAAATATCTCGACTTAGCACACGAGGTTGTCGACATGTGGAATGTGAGCTCGGCTATCATTGTGCCGATTGTCGTAACGGCCAATGGCCTGATAGCCGAAAGCCTCGACCAACATCTCTCGAGGCTCTCGTTAGGCGGTTGGATCAAGGGCCTGATTCAGAAGGCAGTACTCCTTGATACGGCTCGCATTGTGAGGAGGTTCCTGTCTCTGCAGCCCTAACCACCGGTAGCTTGGACCCTGCTCCCGACACCGGCGGCCATCTATTTTTTATATTTTTAAATGTTTTTTTATATTTTTATTTGAATTTATGAAATATTTAAAAATGTAAACAAATAAGAAAATAAATAAATAAACGAATAAAAAATATAAGTAAATTGTTGCCAATAAGCCTGATATAGTGGTGGTGGATCGAACAGAGCGGCGCGCAATGATCATTGACATAACGGTCCCGCATGACAGGAACCTCGTGAAGGCCGAGAAAGATAAACAAATCAAGTATCTTGACTTGGCTCACGAGGTTGTCGACATGTGGGATGTGGACTCTGCGATCATTGTGCCGATAGTCGTATCAGCCAATGGCTTAATTGCCAAGAGCCTCGACCAACACCTAAGGAGGCTCTCGTTGGGCAGCTGGATTAAGGGCTTGATTCAGAACGCTGTACTCCTGGACACGGCTCGCATCGTTAGGAGGTTCCTCTCTCTGGAGCCCTGACCGCCGGTAGCTTGGACCCTGTTCCCGATACCGGTGGGCTACTATTTTTTATATTTTTAAATGTTTTATATAATTTTTTATTCTAATATTTAAAAATATAATTTATAAGTATGAAAAATGAAATAAAGGATAAATATAAGTAAAAATCTTTTTTAAAACAAGCTTTTCATAAACTAAAAAGTACTAAATAAAACTGACGTAAACATAGAACTTTAATATTTTCTTAAAACCTTGAGGCTTATCTTCAAGTTTAGTGTAAGAAGATCATTTACGCCTCAAGCTTTTAAGAAAATATTAAAGTTCTATGTTTGCGTAAGTTTTATTTAGGACTTTTTAGTTCATTCAAAGCTTTTGGAAGGGGCAACTAGAATCAATTCTATTTCTTTGTTTGAAGTTCAAAACTGCCATATATGTGCCTATTTGAAATAAATTATTTGACTTTGACTTTGACTTTGCTTGTTCTTAAAAAGATTTTTACTTTTATTTTATTTTGTACTTTTTAGCATTAGAATTTGTCAACCGACTTTGGATACTGCCTTGGGCTATAGTTCTTGACAAGGCAACGCCAAAGAGTCCAAACACGATGGTGCTATCTTGTTTGATTGAGGTTTTCCCATGGCCACCTTCTGGCTCCATCATCAGACCCTGAACACCACCTAGTGTCAAAACACTTGTTAATACATGACCAATGAGTCCAAACACGATGGTGCTGTCGTGTTTGATTGAGGTTTTCCCATGGCCACCTTCAGGCTCCATCATCAAGCCCTGAACACCCCCTAGGGTCAAAGCACTTGTTAATACATGACCAATGAGTCCAAACACGATGGTGCTGTCTTGTTTGATTGAGGAGTTCCCATGGCCACCTTCCGGCTCCATCATCAGACCCTGAACACCACCTAGTGTCTAAGCACTTGTTAATACATGACCAATAAGTCTAAACACGATGGTGCTATCTTGTTTGATTGAGGTTTTCCCATGGCCACCTTCTGGCTCCATCATCAGACCCTGAACACCACCTAGTGTCAAGGCACTTGTCAATACATAACCAATGAGTCCAAACACGATGGTGCTATCTTGTTAGATTGACGTTTTCCCATGGCCACCTTCTGGCTCCATCATCAGACCCTGAACACCACCTAGTGTCAAAGCACTTGTTAATACAAACCAATGAGTCCAAACACGATGGTGCTATCTTTTTTCATTGAGGAGTTCCTATGTCCAACTTTCTGCTCCATCTTCAGACCAGTCTATAAGTATGCCAAGTTTCAGATCAATCGGATGCCAGGAAGTGCTTGAAAAATTGATGACAAAAGGAGTAACCGGAAAGACATACGAACAGAGCAAGCTAATATAAAGCTTGTAAAAAGGGAGAAATCACTAAAAGTGGAAACACTGGCAGACACGCTCCGCTGCACCGCGTGGCGTCTCGCTGCGCCGCGCGCCGCGCCGCGCGCCGCGCCGCGCTGCGCAGCGCGAAACCACTTCTTCAAGCATCGTCGCGTCGCGTCACGTCTCGGTGTGAACTTTTCACCTTATCGTGACCTTTCCTCACTACGCAGCGCTTTGATCCTTAGATTATAAAAGGTTTACTAAATATTTGTGTAAGTGAGGTGTTGTTTGAATCTGATTGTAGTTGGATTGTAAATGTGTGCGTGTGAGCGTTTATGCACAGAGTGGAGGTATAGTTTTGGCCAGGGCCGCAGGCAGGTGGGGTTTTGGGGTTCAAACCCCCCCGTCAATGGTCAGTGTTAGAATGGCTGGTTGCCGATCCGAATGAATTAAAAAAAAATCAAGTAATAAAAACTAAAACCCAACTACGACTTAAAAGGTATAAACAAGACACCACAGACAGACAAATTAAAAATCCGGAGTCACACGTGTTAGGGCATAAATCGAACAGATTACGTGTGACTCCGGATTTTTAATTTGTCTGTCTGTGGTGTCTTGTTTATACCTTTTAAGTCGTAGTTGGGTTTTAGTTTTTATTACTTGATTTTTTTTTAAATTCTTTTGGGGTTATTATATATATATTTTTGAAATGTGCTCATTAAGCCCTTTCATTTGATACCCAACATGGTACGATTAAACCATCTTTTTTTTTAAGTTCCTCACTTTATGTCCTCTAGAGGGCGCCATTTTTAATTTAATGTGACTTCACATAGCCTATAACCAGCGGACAATCACGACGCTTCTAACGATACCTCATTTGTCAAATTGTGATAAGTGGTTTGGAAGATAAGAGGGAACAGATGAACATACATACATACATACATACCGGTCAAAATCATAACCCTCCTTTTTTCTTCGCCGTAGTCGGGTAAAAAAGTATTTTACTGCTACATAAATACCCTTGATGTTAAAACTATTTATTTGAATAAGAATTAATATTGTGTTGATAAAACTCCTTCGCAAATAATGCATTAATTTCGAACAAATTTGATTACCATAGAAAAAGGTTATAGTGAGTCAATCTTAAAAGATATGTAGAAATAAGCTGTCCCGGACTTTTTTTAGAACTTTTAAAGCGGAGCAATTTCATAATACATGATATTTACGTAACATAAGCCCTTTACGCAGCGCACGCAACGGAAGCTCTCAAAAAGGAATATTTTTTCCCGTTTTTGCAACATATTTCATTTATGCTTCGCTCCTATTGGTCGTAGCGTGATGTTATATAGCCTTCCTCGATAAATGGGCTATCCAACGCATAAAAAATTTTTCAATTCCAACCTGTAGTTCCTGAGATTAGCGCGTTCAAACAAAGTCTTCTATACAGTATGTAACAAAAACCCTGTCCGATCCATTAAAGGCGTATTCCTGGGTTAACATACGTACTATAAAAAATATATTTAAAAATGTAACTCATAAAAATCAAAAGATAATGATTATTTTATTTTTATAAACCATGCGACATTCACACTAAATACGGCAAATTTTCATAAATTGACAACATTCCACTCACCGGGGAAATCTTTTTATTTTACCTATTTTTATTTCAAAGGATACCGCCCTACACTGGGCGCGCTGTCGGTGCTCTCTAGCGAGTCGCCGACTTGTCTGATGTAGCCGACTGGTTGCCTACCGTGCGATGCGGCGCGTGTCTGTACGCTTGTTGCTAGTCAGTCTTTCGTGAAGATTCCTTTCGATCGGACGTCCGTAATGTCATATTCCAATCGGGAATATTTTAATATGTTAATGTGCTTAGGCAAGGCCGATTGTAATTATGCAGCTGCGCGTAGAGATTATGAGGTGCGTTTTCACAGGCCAGGTGTGCCAGTACCGTCGGAGCGTGCGTTCCAACGTCTACATAACCGTGTGTTCACCACAGGCAGTGCTCATGGCCACGAGACACAGCGCGCTGATGCTGGAAGACCACGAGAGCGCAACCTGGATATCGAGGAACAAGTTTTGGATATGTTTGCGGCGGACGCCACGCAAAGCACACGCTCTGTTGCTCGACAACTAGACACTAATCACATGCTGGTTTGGAGAGTGCTGAAGGGAGATGGTCAGCACCCTTATCACTACCGGCGGGTTCAATCCCTTCCCACTGATTACGAACCAAGAATGGAATTTTGTAATTGGATCTTAAGAAAAGTCGAAGAACATGAAGGTTTCTTGAAACGCGTGCTTTTCTCCGATGAATGCTCGTTTGTAAGAACAGGTGTATTCAACTGCCACAACGAACACGTGTGGGCGCTCGAAAACCCGCTAGCTATGAAACCGAGTAATTTCCAACATCGTTGGCGTGTTAACGTGTGGGCTGGTATCCTCGGAGACCAGATTATTGGTCCATACTTTTTGAGGCCCACAATGAATGGTTCAAACTACCTGTCTTTCTTGAGTGAAGAGCTGAGTGAAGAGTTGGATCCTTTAATAGACCTCAATTTCCATCGCTCAATGTGGTTTCAACATGACGGCGCGCCTCCACATTTCTCGCGTGCGGTGCGCGAGTATTTAGATGCTCAGTTCCCGAGGCAATGGATTGGCCGGGGGGGACCAGTTTCGTGGCCAGCACGGTCTCCCGATCTTACGCCTCTGGACTTCTATTTATGGGGTCATGTCAAACAAATGGTTTTTTAAAAAGAGTGTGATTCGGAAATCGAAGTAAGAGCTCGGATTGTAGCAGCTTTCAATTTAATTAAATCAGACACAAGTGCGCTGCAAAGAGTACGTGACAATTTAATAAAAAGGTGTCGAATGTGTATCAGTGTTGGAGGTAGACATGTGGAGCATGATCGCCGAGGTATCCAACAACAACAAGTTACAAATTGTGATGTTCACGTTCCCTTACAGCCAAAGTTTGCCACAGGAAGAAAACAACTTTAGATCTGCAATTAATATGACATTACACAATTTGACATACAATAATAATTTATTCCATTTAATTGACACTAACAATTATGTTGGTAATCGCTTATATTTGACAAAAGATAGATCTTTTGTGGATAAGTACTATCTTTCAAAGTATTGTAAAAGACAGATAGCTGTGTCGCTATCATATTACTTTTCTATTACAGCCAAGAATTTGGCTAAACAAATTGCTTCTATTGAGCAATGCTGTGACATGTTAAATAATTCAGCTAATAATTTGGTATCAAATATTGACATTGTTAATAATTTAAATTAGAAATTCAGACAACAGAGACAACCTCTAGCAATAGTATACAGAATTGCAAAATAAAATCAAATAAAAGTTTAAAATCAGTAAATAATATTAACCTGGTGCATCAAAATATTCAAGGATTTATGAACAAAGATTTAGAAGTAGAATTATTTATGAATTTTAACAATATTGATATTCTTTGTATAACAGAACATTGGCTTAAAAGCACCCAGTTCTTGTTCAATTTTGATATTCACCAGGTTGGTAGTTCGTTCAGCAGAGTAAATGCTATACATGGTGGCTCATTAATTTTAGTAAGTAACCAGCTGAAATTTAAAGACCGTAAGGATATTGTGAGCCTATCTGTTGAACGGACAGTTGAAATAGCCTGTATAGAATTGGAGCAGTTTATTGTATTAAGTGTGTACAGACCCCCTTCAGGATTGTATGACTGTTTTGAAAAGGTAATGGATGAAGTGTTACACAAGATTTGCAACTCCAATAAGTCTATTATCACTTGCGGTGATTTTAATGTTAATTTGTTAGAAAATTCAGGTTCTTGTAGTAAAATAATAAGTTTGTTTCAGTCCTACAATCTTGTAAACCTATTTTTGGAGCCCACTCGAATAACCCCTACAAGTGCCACATGCCTAGATAATATTTATACAGATATTATACCAAGCCACAAAGAAATTATAAATCTACTAGATTCTGATCATTGCGGGCAAAGGGTTACTATCCCTATCAAAAACAACAAAGTGGCTAAAAAGGATATAACATTTAACCCCAAAACTGCAAGTCGCTTGGAGGTTTTTAAAGAAAAACTTATTAATACATTACCAGTTTTGTCAAATCATACTGATCCTAGTCATCTATATGATGATTTTTTTAATTTATACTGTAAACAATTTAATTCCACCTTTATTCCCAAGACTATCTCGGTTAATAGTAATGTATCTTTCAGTGATTGGGCTACCATTGGTATTCATAAAAGTAGAACACGGCTTTATGAGCTGTACAGTGAAAGGACCTATGTAAACACTGTTGAATTTAATTTATATGTTAAAAATTATTCAAAATTATTTAAAAAAGTTTGTTGTATGGCCAAGTCACGTTATTTGAGTTCGAAGATTAAAAACAGTAGTAATGTAATTAAAACGACTTGGAATATTATTAATAGTGAAACGGGAAGGTCTAGTAACCGAAATACTGACTACAGCCTGTCTATTAATGACAACATAATAAAATCAGACTCACAAGTCGCCGAGGCCTTTGAGAATTTCTTTTCAGATATTCCCGTTTCTACTACTAAATCCCTAAACTCATCACCTTCTGTTGCTGAGTCTTTGCTTAAGGAAAATGTTAATGTTTGCGAATCGGAATTTCTTTTTGAACATATTACCTGTAGAGACATAATTAAAACCTTTCACACTTTAAATGTAAAAAAGACTGCAGATCTGTGGGGTAATTCTGTAGAAGTTGCTAAGTCTATTATTGACATTGTAGCACCTACTTTAGCTCTTATCTTTAATAATTGTATCGACTGTGGGGAGTTTCCTGACCTTATGAAAAATAGTAAAATAATACCTTTGTTTAAATCAGGTAGTACATCAGACCCCACAAATTATAGACCTATTTCAGTACTACCTACCTTTAGTAAAATATTTGAGAAGCTAATTTTAGAGCAATTGCAAAGATTTTTTAATAGACATAGATTGTTACATAACAAGCAGTTCGGTTTCACAAGGGGTCGTTCAACAACTGATGCCGGTGTTGAACTCTTAGGACATATTTATAATGCATGGGAAGATAAATGCGATGCCTTGGGCATCTTTTGTGATTTGTCTAAGGCATTCGATTGCGTTCTTCATGAAACATTAATCAGGAAACTCCGCCACTACGGAATCCGGAACACCGCTCTGGATCTTCTTACTTCATACTTGAGTAATAGGATTCAGAGCGTTGACGTTAATGGGAAAAGATCTCCCGGATCTATAGTAACAATGGGTGTCCCACAGGGCTCAATTCTTGGTCCTTTCTTGTTTCTTATTTATATTAATGACTTGCCTTACCTCATAAAGGATAATCATGAGATAGTGTTGTTTGCGGATGACACTTCGCTTTTGTTTAAACTTAAACGTCAGCAGCTGGTTACTGACGATGTAAATAGCGCGATCGCAAAAGTAGTTCACTGGTTTAATGTTAATAATTTACTTCTTAATGAAAAAAAAAACCAAATGCATTAAGTTTACGCTACCTCACGTTAGGCAGGTGAAAACTAATGTGTTGATAAAGGGTGAAGAATTGAATCCCGAAGATAAAACAGTATTCTTGGGCTTAACTTTAGATGCTAAGCTTCAGTGGGGCCCACATATAGATAAATTGTCAAAAAAACTAAGCTCCGCAGCATATGCTGTTAGAAAAATTCGTAATTTAACTGACATAGAGACAGCCCGTTTAGTGTACTTTAGTTATTTTCATAGTGTAATGTCGTACGGTATTCTGTTGTGGGGAAATGCCCCTGACATTCAGACTATCTTTGTTTTGCAGAAAAGAGCTGTTCGATCAATTTATAAACTAAGTCCGAGACACTCTCTCAGAGAGAAATTTAAGGAGATAAATGTAATGACTGTGCCTTCACAGTATATTTTTGAAAATCTTTTATACGCACATAAAAATATAAAATTGTTTAAAAAATACAGTGATATCCATAATATAAATACTAGGAACAAACACAAATTTGTTGTACCTACAGCGAGGCTCAAGAAAATAGGTGGCTCGTTCAGATGTCAATGTATACGCTTTTACAATAAGCTTCCAAGCCACGTACAAGATCTAAGCCTTAATAAATTCAAAACATTCATTAAACGTAAGTTGTGCCAAAAAGCGTTTTATACCATTAAAGATTACATTGAGGACAAAAAGGCTTGGGATTGAGCTGCTCCAATTTGTACATTTATTTTTTTTATTTTTGGTTTTAAATTACTTACTTACGAGTTTTGTTATTTTTGGTAACTTTTTATTTTATTATATACCTACACAGTGACATGAATATTTACTTTGTGAAGTATAATATTATTATTATTTTAATTATTGTGAATTTGAGGACTATGTGGATCATATTTTTTATTTATCTGGCAGTTTGAGTACTATAGGCGGCCTACCCAAATGTCCTTTCTTTGGTATTGTTCGTCGAGTCGTTGAGCTCCTTAAGTTCTGAGTTGAGCTACACGATTACTGACAAATGCGTGCACTGACTGGACAGGTCCACTCAAATCTGTATGGTTCTTTCCTCAAAAGACCATTTCAGACACAAATCTACATGGTCCTCAAATGATCTGACCAAGATTATTTCCGGATTTTTATATTTATATTTACATTGACATGAATATTTACTTTGTAAAGTATTATATTATTTTTAATTATTGTGAATGTGAAGATTATGTGGATCTTTCTTTTCTTTTTTATTATTTATTTTTTCTTAATTTTAATTAATCATAGTCTGGCAGTTTGAGTAATTTATGCGGCCTAACCAAATGTCCTTTCTTTGGTATTGTTCGTCAAATCGTTGAGCTCCTTAAATTCGGAGTTGAGCTGCACGATTATTGACAATTGCGTGCACTGACTGGACAGGTCCACTCAATCTGTGTGCTTCTTTCCTCAAAAGACCATTTCAGACACCAATCTACATGGTCTTCACATAATCTGACCAAGATTATGTCTGGACTTTAAAAGAGACTGTGACCTCTGAGTTTGTTTCGGCCTTTCTTCTCAGAGTAGTCAGATAGGAAACGCCGACCTCATCTAGTTTTAAAAAATCTGATTGACGTGTAAAAGTGTTTGTACAAACCTACTTACAGAAATAAAATCATTTATCATTTATCATTTACTGTTTAAATAAACTAATACCAAAATTCGGTAAGTACCTTTTTCTTAGCTCACTTGTGTCTGTTTTCATTTCTGTGCCAAAAGCACATTTTTAAAAAGCCCTTTTCTGGGCTACATTTATTTCAATTAATTGTTTCTTGATGAACAGAAATTGAAGTCAAGTTCACTATGCCTAAACGATATCAGCTCAAATCAGCTGATAACAACGCGTAGGCATAACGTAGGTTTATTTAGCTATAAGTTTGTTTGGCGGCAAGCGACAATGCAGGCGGGCGGCTCATGTCAAAGAATCATAAAAACCGTCCCGCTCGGGCGGCTTCAAATTGTAGAACATGAACACATGAAAACAAATACACACACACATGAACTTTATCGAGGATAAGTGTTGCCTTTGATAAGTTTATTTTTATTTTTTTAAATTAATTATTTTCATTGGGGAAAAATAATAATCTCAAAACCATGAAATGGTTACGTATATGGGCACACAATACTATACCAAATAATACCCTTAAGGATCCGACAGGGTTTTTGTTACATACTGTATATACTTATACTAATATTATAAAGCTGAAGAGTAGTAATATAAATAGTATAATAATAGTATAGATATTAGTATAGATTTTTAGATTATAAAGTACGCATATGCGAAATAAATGATAATTAGGTATCTGTTTATAGAGTATTAAGGATTACGGAGGTAGGGCTTGTACACAAAACTGCGAAACGGCGCGATGCGAATTCGCAACGCTGAAGCTTTCTTAAGAAAAACTTAGGGTACCGTCGCTGATTTTTGCGATGCGATGTCGCAACGCAGTTTTGTGTACAAGCCCGTAATCCTTAATACTCGATCAAGCGCGGCGCGGCGCAGCGAGACGCCACGCGGTGCAGCGGAGCGTGTCTGCCACTGTTTCCACTTTTAGGGATTTCTCCCTTTTTATTATTACAAGCTTTATATTATTATTATTTGTTGGTATACATTTTTGTATCTCGGCTCTGATCTGCCGGTTTTTTTGGATAGCACGGGCCAAGTGCTACCCCTGAGAGAAATAAACTAAGTAATAGTTGATGACGATATATTATGGCCTGATGATATAATGTTTTGACTTTGTGTTGTAGTGATGAATGTCTGCGCGTGTGATATTTGTGCGTGTGATATTTGTGCGTCATTGTCGTTCTGCAGGAATTTTCGCACAATTCTGCAAGTGTTCAGGATAGCAGCTTTTTGTAGGGTTTGGTAGGTGGAGGGAGCTACGTCTAGTGTTTTTAAGGATTGATGCAGTTGTTTGGGGATGACACCGGTGGTTGAAACTACTACAGGAATAATGGCATTGTAATGTGTTGTTCTGTCTGTGAGGATGGCTCGATCAAAGTATAGCTTGTGTGTTGTGTTTTCAAGAACCGTTTCTGGAGTATATTTGTAGTACGGTACTATTGGTGTAGTGATTAATTTATATTTAATGGCAAGTTTTTGATGAATTATGTTGGCTAATTGATCGTGCCTGTGTTTATAGTCAGTCTGAACTAATTGCTTTACATGCTCCAGTAATGTGTTGGATAGTTTCAGAAGAACTATGACATCGTCTACATATGTCTGTTGAAAGAGGGACTCGCATGATGTGCTTTTGATAGTTACGGGTTTCAATAACTTGATCTTGAATTGCTGTCATGAACCCTTCAGTCTCAGGGAATAAATCTCCGCGCCTGAGCCATTCGTTCGACGCTATCTTGTCGACGTTAGGTTGGCAAAGGTCTTGTCGATGTTTTCCATGAAGTGATTTCTGGGTCCATTCCGCTATTTTGGTCTGTCTGTCAGTCTGTTTCTCGTTAATTTGAGTAGTTTTATCAAACATGTTTAACGGGGTTAGTTTTCGATCATTATAAACTATTGCTTTGTGGAGGGTAGAGGTTGTGCTTTTTGTGTATAAATATTTTCTAAGGGTAAGTACTGATTTGTTTATTGTGTAGGTTCGTTATATCTGTGGCGTCACGTATTGTGATTTGTGATCACACATTAGTATACGTGGCGTCGCCTGTATTATGTTTAGTTAAGTATTTTTCGGTTAGTCAGGAACGCACCCTTGTCAAGTGGCAACACTAAGCCACGATCCGGGGCGTTACCCATAGCGTCCCTTATGTAGCGTCGCTCGGCACTTCCCTACCGTCGGCGTCACGGGACACAGACTAGGTTTTAGTCATAAGTTTACTTTGTCCCTAGTAGTTAATTATTTATACTATACATATGTGTTAACAGTGTACCTAACTCTAACAATAATACGTGTGTAAGAATTATAATAATATCAACCGTAAATTGGAGTTTCACTCTCGTTCGCGACTTCACCTCCAATACATCTATAAGGAGACAGGTCGAATACCTTCGACCTATGTCCCCAAAGTGGTGACCCCGACGTGATCTACGATTACGTCAACCTGAGGTGAACAGCAGCGAGCTACGAGTCTAACACGTATACCGCGTCTGAGCTGGACATAAAAACAAAGAGGAAGTCGACCACACCCTGGACACTCTGCTGCTGACAACTCATCGGAACCGCAGACTGCGAGACTTCGCCTCATCTTAGTCATCGCACAGTTCACGCTTTTCGGCCGTTTACCAGTGCTATAGTGTTCCAAAATCGTTTTTAAGTTCAAAAGTGCTACAAACATTTAGTGATCAAATCAAAGCAGTGTTTTTTTGTGAGTGCGCGTTCTATTTTTACTCATTTCAAGTGGGCAAACCACCCGACTCAGGTAGTCAACCCGAACCACTGCAAATTCGTGTCGAGCGCGTTGCACGCCCTCTGTCGCTATCCGGCGACAACATTTGACACTCGAACGATAGCTGTCACTACTGACAATTGTCAAATGTCAGCTGTCAGCTGTGGTCAACGTTCCAGTTCACGCAAGTATTGCTCATGTTAATATCTTGAACATTTCTTGTCGAACATTTACGCTTACATTTAGATTTATATGTGTTTACATTTAGATTTATATGTGTTTTTTTTTTTTGCAAATGTTATTTTTTTTTTTTTTTTGCAAATGTTATTCGATCCTCCGCCCACACACGGTTAAAGACATTGTAACGGTTGAAAAATTTGGCGTTTCTGCGTATTAGCTCGTTCATTCCTCACTCCTTAAAACCGCTCACCTTATTTATTTATTTATAAATAATTCACCTTCTCATTCATTCAACCAATCATCTACATCCCAAAAGGGTTTTGACATGGGCGAAGAACTTCAGGCACGCTTAACAGCGCTTGAAGCTGAAACCATAGCTCTACGCGCCCTACAAGTACAGCCTAAGCCTCATCTCACCACTGCTGGGGCAGTTTCTGTCAAGCTGCCACCATTGTGGACTGATAGGATAGCGGTTTGGTTTGCTCAAGCTGAAGCACAATTTCTTCTGGCTGGCATTTCAGCGGATGCTACAAAATATAGTTACATCCTCAGCCAAATCGATCATAAAACGGCCGGTGAGATCGAGGATATTGTCACCAAACCACCTGCTGAAGGCAAGTACCAGAAATTGAAAGAAACTCTACTTAAGCGTTTTTCAATTTCTGAAGAGCAGCGAGTCAAGCGACTCCTTAGCGACGAGGAACTTGGAGACAGAAAACCGTCACAGTTCCTCCGTCACCTACGGTCACTCGCAGGTAACACACTGACTGATGACAACATCTTGCGTCAGTTATGGCTTCGTCGCTTGCCTCAGCATGTGCAAGGCATCCTTGCGGCTCAGGCTGATCTCGACCTTGACAGGGTAGCGGACATCGCCGACAAAATTATTGAGGTTCAGCCAGGACCTGCAAACGTGTGCGCATCAGCGGCTACGGACTTCATCCGTCCAAATGATAGATCGAATTGAGGAGTTGAGCCGCAGAGTAGAATTATTAACGTCCGATCGATCCCGGTTTCGTAACCACTCCAGGTCACGAAGCACAAGTAGACGCAGAACCAGTGACTGCCCGGATGCTAAATACTGCTGGTACCACAAATTGTACGGCCCCAAGGCTAAAAAGTGCATTTCTCCGTGTAACTGGAAGTCGGAAAACCCGACAAGCAATCAGTAGTGGTGGCAACTGATTGCGACAGCTCACAACTTCTCAGTCGCCGTCTTTTCATAACCGATCAGGAGACAAAACGTCAATTTTTGATTGACACCGGATCGGACTTATGTTGCTATCCTCATCGCTGGCTTACAGACCGAAGGAAATCATATGACTATGAACTCTGCGCCGCTAACGGTAGTAAAATTAAAACATACGGCACGGTGGCCTTAACGCTCAACTTCCGACTCCGTCGCCAATTCGTTTGGACGTTCGTCGTTGCGGATGTCGACAGCGCCATCATTGGTGCAGATTTTCTGGCATATTACCATTTGCTGCCAGACTGCCGAACAAAGCGTTTGATTGATGGTATCACGAGCCTTTCAACTGTCGGCTCTACCGCTACATCAGACCAACCGAGTGTCAAGGCCGTCGCCCCGGCGAATTCTGCTTCTGCACAAGTGCTCGCAGAGTTCCCAGAAATCACTCGTCCTCCTGGTTTACCAAGAGTAATCAAACATGATACGGTACATTTCATTAAAATAACGGATGGGCCTCCCATTTCTTGCCGTCCTCGCCGTCTGGCACCTCAAAAATTGACGTCTGCCAAAAAGGAGTTCGAGGACATGGTTCATTCTGGCACAGCACGACCTTCCAAGAGCGCCTGGTCGTCTCCGTTACACATGGCCTTGAAAAAAGACAGCACTTGGCGTCCCTGTGGCGACTACCGCGCACTTAACGCCCGAACTGTACCGGATAGATACCCTGTCCGACACATCAACGATTTTGCCCACAATCTTACTGGTTCTACAATTTACAATCTCGCAAATGCCACTCTTTTGCAATATCCAGTCAACGGTGCCCCTCTCGGTCTGTTTACTGACGCATCCAACGTTCACATTGGGTCCTGTCTTCAACAGCTCACTAACGGCAAGTGGGTTCCTCTTGCCTTCTTTAGCAAGAAACTGACAAATCAGCAAACGCAGTGGTCAGCTTATTATCGTGAGTTACTGGCGGTGTACGAAAGCGTACAACATTTCCGCCTCATTCTTGAAGTCCAACACGTGACCATCTACACGGTCCATAAGCCGCTTCTCTACGCTTTTGTACAGCGC
The DNA here is from genome assembly GCA_947363905.1 of Lithophane semibrunnea. Taxonomy (NCBI): domain Eukaryota; kingdom Metazoa; phylum Arthropoda; class Insecta; order Lepidoptera; family Noctuidae; genus Lithophane; species Lithophane semibrunnea. The sequence goes on along the minus strand of OX376186.1, from coordinate 217,709 downwards.
CGTGAAAAACTCCCCCCTGCTCAGTTGAATCAACTGTCTTTTATCAGTCAGTTTACGACCGACATAAAATACATCAAGGGAGAGGATAACGTCGTCGCTGACGCTATGTCACGTATCGACGCTATCACATTCGACCAGGACTACGAAGCCCTTGCGGAATCACAGAAGTCAGACTTAGAGTTATCTTTCCTGCGTTCTCAAGGGTCAAGCCTGCAACTGACCAACGTTAATATTCCAGGAACTAATATCTCTGTCACTTGTGACGTGTCCACGGGCAAGCCTCGGCCCTATCTTACCCCTCCCTTTTGGAGAGAAGCTTTCGACAAGGTCCACAACCTTAGTCATCCCGGTGCACGAGCTAGCACCCGCTTGGTGACCGAACGCTACGTTTGGCCTTCTGTCAACAGGGATTGCAAAGAGTGGGCACGAACTTGCGAGGCGTGTCAACGTACCAAAGTATCGCGTCATAATTTTTCCCCTATCGGCAACTTCGAACTACCATCTGGTCGTTTCAAGCACGTTCATATTGACATCATCGGCCCCCTGCCGATTTGCAGCGACTACCGATATTGTTTGACAGCTATCGATAGATCGACTAGATGGCCTGAGGTCTGGCCAATGCGGACTATCACTGCGGAGGAGGTTGCAGAAACTTTTACGCGAGAATGGGTTGCTCGTTTCGGTGTACCGTCAGTCATTACAACAGACCAAGGCACTCAGTTTGAGTCTGATCTGTTCCGCCGAATGACAACACACTTCGCCACTAAGCGAATTAGAACAACGGCATACCATCCCTGCGCCAACGGCATGATTGAGCGTGTTCATCGCCAACTTAAAGCTGCTCTCATGTGCCACCAAGATTCTTGGGTACGTGCACTGCCTTTCGTCCTTCTTGGCATGCGATCCGCTTTCAAAGAAGACCTGAAAGCTACAGCTGCTGAATTGGTTTACGGAGAAACACTTCGGTTGCCCGGCGAATTGCTTGTTCCAGTTCCAGAAACTGATGCTACGAACGATCCCTTCGACGTAAAATGTCGACTATGCGACCAATCCCTGCATCTCGTCAATCTCGCCTGCAATCTTCAAAGATCTCTCGTCAGCAACTCACGTTTTTCTTCGTGACGATACAGTGAGACGACCCTTACAACCACCTTACACAGGGCCATACCAAGTCATTGATCGCGCCAGCGATGGCAAAACAATGACTTTGGTCATTAAGGGTAAAAACGTCGCTGTAAGCATTGATCGCGTCAAGCCAGCTTACATGGAACACGCCAGTCCTACAGCCCTTGATCCTCAAACGAATCCAACGAAACCCACTCACACACCCACATCAGAATTATTCCTCGTCCTCCTTCTTTCCTGGGTAGTGTTAGTCGCTGAACGCAAGATCGAGGGTGGTGTTTTCTATATTTGGTCAAACTGGTGTTAATGACGCGTTGTAGGCTTTTAAGTTCTGTTTTAGTCCAGCTTATTATACCAATTGAATATGTAATGACGGGTATCGCATAGGTATTTATTGCTTTAATAGTATTTTTGGAGTGTAATTGAGTGTTTAGAATGGATTTTAGTCTATGTTTAAACTGTTGGGTAAGTTTATTTTTTATTGCTTTATGTTTAATTTGCTTCGCTTGTATATTTGTATGTTCCGTGTTCATCTAATGAATCTATGGTTTCACCTGACTGTGTGGTATATAAGTGTTCGTATGTATGTCCTGCCCTGACTGAATTGATTTTACACTTATCAATTCCAAATTCCATTCCTATATCACTCGAAAATTTATCTAAAGCGTACAATTTTATGTCATCCATATAAAGGAGGTGGTTAATTTTACAGTCATGTCTATCCGTCCGTATGCTATCCGTAGTGTTTTTGTAATTGAGTTTATATCCTGGCATTAGTGAATTTAATTTGTTTGATAGTGGGTTTAGGGCAAGACAGAACCATAGCGGGCTAAGCGAGTCACCTTGGAATATGCCTCGTTGGATCTTGATGGGTTCTGTCTCAACAATACCTATAGATGCCGTAAGATGTAAACGTGTTGTCCATTGTGTAATTTTGTTATTTAAAAAGGCAATGATTTGAGGGTTTATCTTATATATATTTAAAATTTCAAGCAGCCAAGTGTGTGGTATAGAATCATACGCTTTTTTGTAATCTATATACATAGTATATAGATCTTTCTTCTTCCGCTGGACCTGTTTGAGTATAACCGAGTCTATTGTAAGTTGTTCCTTGCAGCCCTGACTAAATTTTCGACAGCCTTTTTGTTCTTCGGATAATATTGAATTTGATTCAAGGTGTTTGTAAATGATTTGAGTGATGCATGATGTTATTATTTTATATATTGTTTGTAGGCATGTTATTGGTCTGTACTTTGCTGGGTCGGCGCTGTCGTTACTGTCTTTTGGTATCATATACGTAATTCCTTCCGCTATGTATGTAGGCATCGTTGTTGGATTTTTAATAAAGGTGTTGATGTAATTATACAGGAATGTATGTGAGTGTATGTAAATTTTTTGTACCAAAAGTTGTGAATGTAGTCGGAACCGGGTGCTTTCCAATTGTGTAATTTTTGAAGGACGTCATGAAAAGTATCTATCGGAACTTGTTCGAACTCCATTTGTTCAGTGTGCTTATGGTTTTCTGTCTCTATTTTAACCCACTCAGCTTCAGTATTATGACATATTGGCCTCTCCCAAATTTCTGACCAAAATTGTTGGAGTTCGTGTACCGGCGGTAAATTATGATTTGTGTTATTTTCGTTATTACTGGGTGCGGTTTGGTTTGTAGTCGAATTTTTTAACGTTCGATAAAACTGCTTTTCGTTGTTCCTAAATTTATTATTTTGAATTTTTCGAAGAGTACAATTTTTGTACCTATTTAATCTACTATTTACAAGAGTGAATTTCTGTTTTAGTGTATCTAAGAAATGTGTGAGTTGTGTGTTCGGTTCTTCGTGAGTTGAGTGAATTCTGTAATTTTCTAGTATTGTGTGTACCTCTCTAACAAGCCTCCAGCCTCTATTTCCTTGCATGTACGCTGTAAGTCTTCCTATTTTTGCTCTTAAGTCTTTAACTCTTAATTCTAATCTTTTTTGCCATTTCGGCTTTTTGTTTTTTTGATTGATGTAAGCCGTATTCTCAGAGGTGATATAAGAAAGTTTACTTCCATTTATTTTAGCAGCTGTCCAAGCAGCACTATATATTACTGTCTGCAGGGTTTCAAATTCTGTATCTGCATTGACATATTTTGGAAGGATGACGTTATTAATGTTACTTACTATTTGTGCTAATTTTTTTGATGATTTTGTTTAGGTATATATCTTCTTTTTGTGGGATGAATACTTGTAAAATGCTGTAGTGTATGTGAGAATGTTTCCTCTAGTTCTTGACATCTTTCCTGACTTATTTCGATGTTTATGGTGTTATTTTCTGTGTTTATATTGGTGGTCAAGGCTCTAACGTCAATGCTATTCAAGAAATTGGGCTCGCTTCCTACTTCGGTTTCTTCTATATGTATTTGATTATTAACGTGTGCAGATTCTGTGTTATTATTTGTGGGTGCTTATGTCAGGGTATTGTCGGCAGCTATATCTATAATGTGATTTTCTAATTGCCTATAAGGGTTCGGTTGGTTAAGTGTATTTTCTGCATAAATTTTTAGGTCTTGGAGTTGTTCATCTGGTATCATTTTATTATTTAGAATGACCCTTTTTTGATCTGAAATTCTCTGTTCAGATAGATGTGACAATTGTGGATAGAACTCAATGAACATTTCTCTTAATTTTTTCCTCCAGACAGTCATATCTGTTTCCATTTTCGTAGCGATGAAATAAGATTTTATTAGAGTTTCGTTCATTTCGTTTGACCACCTCATTCTACGTTTTGGTTCCGATTGTAAATGTGTGTTGCATTGATCTGTATTTAACTGCGATGTTGGCAGAGTGTGTGTATCTAAGTTAGTGGTGTCTGTTTGTAGCTTTCTGCTTACTTCTAATCTAATTTTATCAAGTGTAGTGACCGAAAGTAATTTATTGTAAACTATTGCTCTTCGTTGATCTCCAACTCTTTGCTTTGAGACATTCATTTGCGGAAATCTGTTAATGAATTGTTGGTGCAATAATGTAAGATATGAATTTGTTTCAGTTTCTAAATTGGTGATTATTAAATACGTACGCCAAATGAATTGGTTCATGTCTTCGCTCCATTTTTTACGCGTATTGGTTGTGACTGTAGCGGGTGAAGTGTTTATGGCAGTAGTAGCCTCCGACACAACGTCTACTGACATCGGTGACGATGATGATGATCTTAATGAGCGTGATAAATATGAAGGTGGTGATGATACGATTGATGAAAAGATGGACCTCGGAGAGGATGATGATGAAACCTGCGATGTTTCATCATTTGCTGAAGGCTTATTTGCCTGAATTCGTTGTTTTGTTTTTGATCTTGTTATCATAATTATTCCCACGAGAAGCTAGGGACACAAAAAGTCGACCACAGCAGAGCCCTGCGTTCACTGTGGCAAAGGTAAATAAAACTGGAGGTCCCCTATTTTCCAAAGTTGGCACACTAACGACTAGCGCTCTCTCCTAGCCATGCAGCCCTCGGCATGTGCGACCTTGGCTTGGATTGTATCTCTTTTGGTCTGGCCCCTCACCCTAGATCTGTCTCGGCATAGTTTAACTTTGCCGGCACAGACCTAGGGTTCATTGGAGCGCGCAAGCCCCACCACGACGGCAACGTAGAGATACGGCGGTGGGGTTATTATTATTACAAGCTTTATATTAGCTTGCTCTGTTCGTATGTCGTTCCGGTTACTCCTTTTGTCATCAATTTTTCAAGCACTTCCAGGCATCCGATTGAGCTGAAACTTGGCATACGTATACAACTACCGAGACATTTTGAAAAAATTTTACCACAGAGCTGGTCTGATGATGGAGTCGGAAGTTGGGCATGGGAACTCCTCAATCAAACAAGATAGCACCATCGAGTTTGGACTCATTGGTTACGTATTAACTAGTACTTTGACACTAGGTGGTGTTCAGGGTCTGATGATGGAGCCGGAAGGTGGCCATGGGAAAACCTTAATCAAACCAGATAGCACCATTGTGTTTGGACTCATTGGTTATGTATCGACAAGTCCTTTGACAGTAAGTGGTGTTCAGGGTCTGATGATGAACCCGGAAGGTGGCCATGGGGACTCCTCAATCAAACAAGACAGCACCATCGTGTTTGGACTCATTGGTCATGTTTTAACAAGTGCTTTGACACTAAGCGGTGTTCAGGGTCTGATGATAGAGCCGGAAGGTGGCCATGGGAACTCCTTAATCAAAAAAGATAGCACGATCGTGTTTGGACTCATTGATCATGTATTAACAAGTGCTTTGACACTAGGTGGTGTTCAGGGTCTGATGATGGAGCCGGAAGGTGGCCATGGAAAAACCTCAATCAAACAAGATAGCACCATCGTGTTTGGACTCATTGGTTACGTATTAACAAGTACTTTGTCACTGGGTGGTGTTCAAGGTCTGATGACGGAGCCGGAAGGTGGCCATATGTGTTTCTAGTACTCCAATTTTCATCCATTTTTCAAGGACTTCCTGACATCTGATTGTGATGTAACTTGGCATAAGAATACAACTACCGAGACATTTTGAAAAAATTATACCACAGAGCTGGTCTGATGATGGAGTCGGAAGTTGGGCATGGGAACTCCTCAATCAAACAAGATAGCACCATCGAGTTTGGACTCATTGGTTACGTATTAACTAGTACTTTGACACTAGGTGGTGTTCAGGGTCTGATGATGGAGCCGGAAGGTGGCCATGGGAAAACCACAATCAAACAAGATAGCACCATATTAGCTTGCTCTGTTCGTATGTCTTTCCGGTTACTCCTTTTGTCGTCAATTTTTCAAGCACTTCCAGGCATCCAATTGAGCTGAAACTTGGCATGCTTAAACAACTACCGAGACATTTTGAAAAAATTATACCATGGAGCTGGTCTGATGATGGAGCCGGAAGTTAGCCTAGGGAACTCCTCAATAAAACAAGACAGCACGATCGTGTTTGGACTCATTAGTTATGTATTGACAAGTGCTTTGACATTAGGTCGTGTTGAGGGTCTGATGTTGGAGTCCGAAGGTGGCCATGGGAAAACCTTAATCAAACCAGATAGCACCATTGTGTTTGGACTCATTGGTTATGTATCGACAAGTCCTTTGACAGTAAGTGGTGTTCAGGGTCTGATGATGAACCCGGAAGGTGGCCATGGGGACTCCTCAATCAAACAAGACAGCACCATCGTGTTTGGACTCATTGGTCATGTTTTAACAAGTGCTTTGACAATAAGCGGTGTTCAGGGTCTGATGATAGAGCCGGAAGGTGGCCATGGGAACTCCTTAATCAAAAAAGATAGCACGATCGTGTTTGGACTCATTGATCATGTATTAACAAGTGCTTTGACACTAGGTGGTGTTCAGGGTCTGATAATGGAGCCGGAAGGTGGCCATGGAAAAACCTCAATCAAACAAGATAGCACCATCGTGTTTGGACTCATTGGTTACGTATTAACAAGTACTTTGACACTGGGTGGTGTTCAAGGTCTGATGACGGAGCCGGAAGGTGGCCATATGTGTTTCTAGTACTCCAATTTTCATCCATTTTTCAAGGACTTCCTGACATCTGATTGTGATGTAACTTGGCATACTAATACAACTACCGAGACATTTTGAAAAAATGATACCATGTTGCTGGTCTGATGATGGGGCCGGAAGTTGAACATAGGAACTCCTCAATTAAACAAGATAGCACCATCGTGTTTGGATTCATTGGTCATGTATTAACAAGTGCTTTGACACTAGGTGGTGTTCAGGGTCTGATGATGGAGCCGGAAGGTGGCCATGGAAAAACCTCAATCAAACAAGATAGCACCATCGTGTTTGGACTCATTGGTTACGTATTAACAAGTACTTTGACACTGGGTGGTGTTCAAGGTCTGATGACGGAGCCGGAAGGTGGCCATATGTGTTTCTAGTACTCCAATTTTCATCCATTTTTCAAGGACTTCCTGACATCTGATTGTGATGTAACTTGGCATAATAATACAACTACCGAGACATTTTGAAAAAATTATACCACAGAGCTGGTCTGATGATGGAGCCGGAAGTTAGCCTAGGGAACTCCTCAATAAAACAAGACAGCACGATCGTGTTTGGACTCATTAGTTATGTATTGACAAGTGCTTTGACATTAGGTCGTGTTGAGGGTCTGATGTTGGAGTCCGAAGGTGGTCATGGGAAAACCTTAATCAAACCAGATAGCACCATTGTGTTTGGACTCATTGGTTATGTATCGACAAGTCCTTTGACAGTAAGTGGTGTTCAGGGTCTGATGATGAACCCGGAAGGTGGCCATGGGGACTCCTCAAACAAACAAGACAGCACCATCGTGTTTGGACTCATTGGTCATGTTTTAACAAGTGCTTTGACACTAAGCGGTGTTCAGGGTCTGATGATAGAGCCGGAAGGTGGCCATGGGAACTCCTTAATCAAAAAAGATAGCACGATCGTGTTTGGATTCATTGATCATGTATTAACAAGTGCTTTGACACTAGGTGGTGTTCAGGGTCTGATGATGGAGCCGGAAGGTGGCCATGGAAAAACCTCAATCAAACAAGATAGCACCATCGTGTTTGGACTCATTGGTTACGTATTAACAAGTACTTTGACACTGGGTGGTGTTCAAGGTCTGATGACGGAGCCGGAAGGTGGCCATATGTGTTTCTAGTACTCCAATTTTCATCCATTTTTCAAGGACTTCCTGACATCTGATTGTGATGTAACTTGGCATAATAATACAACTACCGAGACATTTTGAAAAAATTATACCACAGAGCTGGTCTGATGATGGAGCCGGAAGTTAGCCTAGGGAACTCCTCAATAAAACAAGACAGCACGATCGTGTTTGGACTCATTGGTCATGTATAAACAAGTGCTTTGACACCAGCTGGTGTTCAGGGTCTGATGATGGAGCCGGAAGGTGCCCAGGGGAAAACCTAAATCAAACAAGATAGCACCATTGTGTTTGGACTCATTGGTCATGTATTGACAAGTGCCTTGACACTAGGTGGTGTTCAGGGTCTGATGATGGAGCCGGAAGGTGGCCATGGGAAAACCTCAATCAAACAAGATAGCACCATCGTGTTTGGACTCATTGGTCATGTATTAACAAGTGCTTTGACACAAGGTAGTGTTCAGGGTCTGATGATGGAGCCGGAAGGTGCCCAGGGGAAAACTTAAATCAAACAAGATAGCACCATCGTGTTTGGACTCTTTGGCGTTGTCTTGTCAAGAACTATAGCCCAAGGCAGTATCCAAAGTCGGTTGACAAATTCTAATGCTAAAAAGTACAAAATAAAATAATATAAGTAAAAATCTTTTTAAGAACAAGCTTTGAATGAACTAAAAAGTTCCAAATAATAAAACTTACGCAAACATAGAACTTTAATATTTTGTTAAAAGCTTGAGGCGTAAATGTCCTTCTTAATAAAAATTAAAAATAAGCCTCCAGCTTTTAAGAAAATATTAAAGTTCTGTGTTTGCGTAAGTTTTATTAAGAACTTTTTAGTTCATTCGAAGCTTGTTCTTAAAAAGATTTTTACTTATATTTTTTATTATACGCTTTATATTAGCTTGCTCTGTTCGTATGTGTTTCCGGTTACTCCTTTTGTCATCATTTTTTCAAGCACTTCCTGGCATCCAATTGAGCTGAAACTTGGCATACTTATACAACTACCGAGACATTTTGAAAAAATGATACCATGTTGCTGGTCTGATGATGGAGCCGGAAGGTGGCCATGGGAACTCCTCAATCAAACAAGATAGCACCATCGTGTTTGGTCTCATTGGTTATATATTGACAAGTGCTTTGACACTAGGTGGTGTTCAGGGTCCGATGATGGAGCCGCAAGGTGGCCATGGGAAAACCTCAATCAAACAAGACAGCACCATCCACTTTCGTCTCATGGGTCTTGTATTAACAAGTGCTTTGACACTAGGTGGTGTTCAGGGCCTGATGATGGAGCCGGAAGGTGGCCATGGGAAAACCTAATTCGTTTAATATGTGAAGGTGATAGAACAGATATTTAACAAATTCTAATACTAAAAAGTACAAAATAAAATAAAAGTAAAAATCTTTTAAAAACAAGCTTTTAATGAACTAAAAAGTACAAAATAAAACTTACGTAACTAAAGAACTATAATATTTTCTTAAAAGCTTGAGGCGTAAATGTTCTTCTTACACTTAAATATAATAAGCCTCAAGCATTTAACAAAATATTATAGTTCTATATTTACATAAGTTTTATTTAGTACTTTTTAGTTAATTAAAACTTGTTTTTAAAAAGATTTTTACTTTTATTTTATATTTGGTCTGAGTAGGTACCTACAAGAATTAAAACAACTGATACTCCTTTCTTAATAAATAGTTTATTTTTTTTTACAATTAACAACAAAGAAAAAATAACATTGAAATAATAAATAATATTTTTGTTTGAAATAAATAATTTAATTTTAACTTACAGTAATACCAAACCAACGCTACTCGCTAGGTACACACTACACACGCAGCGACTTCGATCGCCGGCTACGCCGCGTTGTCGATGTCTAGCGGCAAGTCCACAAATCGGCTATCAAAATCTGTCTCGACGTGAGAATAATATTAAAATCGCTATCGATTCGCTGCCATTCAAAGGTGCTCCGTGTGTATCTATATATCTAGCATATCGCTACAGTCTCAAAAATATATTAACAAATTATAATAATTGCACGGTTGCACCGAGACAGAATAAAAACGGGGGCGGGGGCGCGGTCCCTGAACAGTGCGGGCGCATGGCGCGGTGTCTATTCGCCCGGACATCTCTCACGCTCCACGCCCCCGTCTCACGAGCAGCGTGTATCATAGATAAGCTATGTACTTATGCATTTAATATTATAAACTTAACAATCAACAAAATAAATTAAGTAGGTACCTATTACTTAATTTTAACATTTGTACCACGGTTACATCGGCAGAGCAGCTCGCATAGGTACAGACCAGTTGAACTTAATAGCTGCGGTCGGTCCAGAGTGCGGCCCTTTTTTGTTTGTCTATGTATATACATTGACGTCTATTACGCTATTTATATGAAGTTTAATTTAATAGTACCTGTAGGTATACTTGGATATTGTGGACGCACCGAATACAAAGCAAAACGACGGAGCTCGTACTCGTAGTAGGTTTTTCCGGCATGGCGCCTGGGCGGCAGTCGCCTAGTTGGCGGACCACACGCGCCGCGCCTCGCCATGCGTCAGACGCGCTCGGATGGATGTGGTGCTCCAAAATACTAACACCTTACCGAGTTTATACAGGGTGGCCAGTTAACAGTGGTAGTCCTAACCGCTTTTTAAGAAGAATTTCACCAGGGCTTTCCAAAATACCCTTTACATTAATACGACTGCGCGACCTTAAACAGACTGTCAGATTAAACGACGGTTAGCAGACTGTCAGATTAAACGACGGTTAGGCTTCAAGAGAGTCGGTCGGTAAGTCCTAATCTAGAGGAGGTGCCTTACTCATGAATATGACTTCATACTTTTATAATGGTAAAAACTCCGCAATACAAAAAAAAACCAGCTGTCTCCCAGACAGCCTGTCTGTGATCGTGTAGCTATACCTACGCCTTCGCTACGCCTACGCCGACACCTATAATTAACTATAATTTCGGGTTCTGTACCCAAGTAAAGGCTCTTACACACTGGCGCGATTCGCCGCGCGACGCGAATTTTAACAATACAATTTCTGAGAAAACTTCACGGCGAACAATGCGGCGGCGTCGCGTCGCGCGGCGAATCGCTCCAGTATGTAAGAGCCTTAACTGTGAACTTTGTACCATTGCTGTTTTGTTTCTCATCATTGTATGATTTTCGTGTAATTATTTAATTTATTTTAATGTTAACATGCATTTATTTAATTGTATAGCCTCTTTTGGCGATCCAATAATAAATAAATAAATAAGTACCTTTAACCGGAGCCCTTATAACTTCGTCATGTCCGTCTGTCCGGATATGGCAAAGCGATTTTACTCGGGAGTAGCATTCGGTACTTTAATTAACATTGGAAGGCGATGTATTCTGTGCATCGCTTAAAAATAGTAGGGGTTGCACTCTCCACAAATGTAACCGAGGGTAAAAATAACATTCAATCCGGGTACACTACATAAATACGAAAAACTTTATTCCGTCAGTCACAAATACCAATTTCAAAATACCGATTTTCATAATTCCGAATGGTTCAAAATTCCTAATATAACAACTCCGATTTATCATTCATCCTATTTTTATAATTCCAAAATTTCAATATTCCTAACGTTTATAATTACTATTCTCAAAATACCGAGTTTAAATTATTTATTTTTATTTATTTAAACTTTTCGCACTAAAAAAAATGAAAAAAGGCGAACTTAATGCCTAAGGCATGCTCTACCAGTCAACCAAGGGTGGTGATGAGATTAGATGGCAGGTTTGAGAGGAACAAAGAGAAAAAATATAAAATAATAAGTTGTAGGTATTGTAAAACAGGTTTTACAGTACATAAATAAGCTATAAACTTATGATACATATACTTACGTACATAAATACTTACTATAATAAATACTATATTATATGCATATTTAAAACATACAAATTCAAGAGAGAGAGGTGATGTCATGACTCTACTCTATTTATTTTGAAAAAAACTCCGCAATTTCCGCATACCTACCGACTGGTGGCCGTCCTGATATCAAGAGGAAGCGCATTCCAAAGAAAAATGGACTGAATATGAAAAGAAGAATGAACAAATTCAGAAGTATGAGAAGGACAGAGTAGGAGAAGATTGTTTGTTGATCGAATAACAAAAACTCCGACTTCATGATAACGACGACTTCGAAATATCAAAAACACGAATTCCGATTATTTAAGTACCGATTAATTAGAATTCCGAAATAAAAATGCAGTGTATTGGTTCTCATTAAAAATTATGATTGTTTACTTTTGAATTAAAATATTTTCTTCGAATAAAATATTTTCTTTTGCTGGTTACAGTTCTAACCTAACCAACAAAAGAAATGATCCATAAGCAGCAAAAATGCAGCATACAAGCGAGCATGCAAACAAGCATGCATCATGCAAGCGAGCATGCAAGATGCAGCAGGCCTGGTTTCTGTCACGGCTCCGGCGCTGTGGGGCTCCGGCGGTCCCACTCGATTTTAAATTACACTCTAGGGGTAGGGCATACAAGACTGGTGGAGTCGGATTTACAGCGATTCGTTTCTGTTACTAAAACCTAATTTTTAGCAAATGTTTTAGGACTAACAATTTTATTATAAATGAACATTCGGAATAAAAACCAAGCGATTGATGAATGTTTTAAATCATAGAAGTGACGAGGTTCTCTATTTGTGAGAAAAAAACGCCAAGTTCATAGGCCAATAATTCTTAGGTATTATGAAATTCGGACTTTTGAAAATCGGAACATCGAAATTCGGAATAAAATATTTCGGAGTATTTGGGTGTTCCCAGCAGGGGCAGGTCGCCAGTAAGTACCTACACAATTGTACCCGTGCGAAGCAGGGCCGGATCGCCAGTAAGTACCTTCACAATTGTATCCGTGCCAAGTGGGTCGCCAGTAAAATAGCCACACAATTATAAAACCCTTGAAAGATAATTCATACTAATAAAAACAATTTACGTATCGATGGCAATCATATACAGGGTGTTGGGCCCGGTATCCACCAAAGCGGAGAGGAGAGGAGACGAGAGATGTGTTTGAATAAACCATTGGTTTATATACCGGGCCTAAGGGTAAACACCGTTATCCTTGAATCCAGTGGTAAAATCAATGGAAAATTACAACTTAAAAAAAAAAAGAAAATCTACATTTTACCACAACAGTATTTCACCATACGCGCTAGGGCAACGAACTTACGTCTCAACACGGGCGGGAAGCCCGGGACGTGACATGACCGGCCGCGAGCGCACAGAACATTGAAACCGCGAGCGCGACCCCTATTGTGTATTTATTCATGTGTTGTAGGGGTGGCGACCTCGGGCGCATATCCATGAATTTGCGGACGGTGTCGGATAAAAACTTTAAAAAATCTTTTGTTTGACTCGGTCGTTTATTTTGATATTTATGTCAACTACCCATGTTTTTAGTGACAACGGTGTTTACCCTTACACCCTGTATATAACATAATATCTAAGTTTATTCAACAAATAATATACAGGGCGTCACACGGATATGCCATATGGAGGGAAAGTACCTTGAATATTATAGATGGAACATTTTACTTAAAGAAGACATTATTTGAATTTAAAAAACAATTTAAACTGCATTCATAGATATTTAAATAATTACATGGTTGAACCGGGAATCGAACCCGTTACATGAGAAAAATAATCAACCTGTAGCTTTATCATACCGATCGAAAGGCTTTATCATAAGGATTATTTTATGCTAAATAACATAGTGCCGTGACTTGCGACGGAGGCGGCAGGAGCTCCACGACCGCGTCGCTCTATCACAAGTTTAAAGCTTAATCACAGATTAGAACAGATGGTTCACTCCGCAAACTCATTTAAATAAAAAGCGTGAGCTCTCACTCGCACACCGTTCGATGTCTCGCTGAGCAACAGAGAGCGCGCGAAGCATAGTTCGCGATAACGCCACAATGTAGCCCCAGTATTATATATTTTGAGTACATTACGCTCATTGAATTGGCTCGACAATACGAGATCGCCGCGAAATTTTAGCTTCATACCTAAAATACGGAGTGCGCCTTCTGTATTATTCTGTGGCTATATTAAAATAACACGGCACCGTGCACGGTGCACGGCGAATTCGATACGACTACGGACACATTTCTCCTTAAAATATTGAGCAAAATACAAAATCTGATTAAAGAAAACTTGTTATTGAAAGTAAGACTAAGTACACTATTTTATATTCGATCCACAGCCACTTTACACGCATGAATAACTTATTACTAGTTATTAGATAATATATAATCTTCATACATTTACTGTTGTAGTAAATTATAAATTAATAATTGAATAAAAGAAAATAATTGACACCAGCAAAAACGCTCTTGCGCTCCGCTCGCCCCTTTGATCTTGCTCCGTTCGATTAAAATGTTCCACTCACCCTGTTTTTTATTTTATTTTGGTGTAGTTATTCGCCCCTTACGAAGAGGCGAGTGGAAATTTGACATTTAAATAATCATTTAGGTGTATCGATTCGGCCCTTGCGGCATTTCTTTTGAAATTTAACCAAAAAAGGTACGGTCAGAAAGAAAAATGCACAAATTATGAATAATACTTGATGTTTGAGTACTTTAGTAACTCTATCTGTAATCTAACCAACTGGTGATAGTTTTTGCTACCTGGCTTACCTATTATTACAAAAGGAACCTTTTTCATGGGTCCAATAAACAAAACGTTTGGTAAAATATGTTACCCGTTGAGAGACCCATCACATAGCCGTCAACTACGCATTTTGTACATCAAATTATATAACATTGCACATAAATAATTGCTGGGAAACGAATTTTATTTTTAGTGTGACAAGTCGCTGTTTACGTTAGTGCGCAACGTAACTCACGCAAAACATGGTGTTTATGGGTGCATGCAACGCTTCAAGGTATTTAAAATTAAGTTACAACATTTAAAACTTGCTTTCTTTAAAAAACGTCTGAAAAAGTTGGGACTTTGACCTTCAATATCTCCGTAACCAGAAGGTTCCCAGGGATGGTCCAGAACAAAAAAAATAATCAAAATGACGGTACCTAATAAGTTAATAACAAGTGACTTTGAATCTTTTTACATCCGTTATAATGCTTTCTCTTTCTAAGTTCCTGTTAGGGAACTATTTAGCAAATATCGCAAAACGCATACCGCGTTTTGCGATATTTGCTAAATAGTTTAATACCTACTTATCTCCAAGTGCAACTAAACGTGAATTTATGCTAGAAAAAAAACCAAACTTCCGAAAAAAATACAAAGTTTCCGAAACATAATGTTCTACTAAAATAATCGTTTTCTTAATGTTGTTAGCTTAATGTCTACTATTGGCTAAAGAATAACGTAATAAAAAAGTTAAATGAAAATAACTATCTACCGGTAGTTGCATTCGGGTGCAGAGGTGAAAAACTGAGTGAAATAGGTTAGGTTAGAACTGAGACCAACCACTACTTCCAAGTTGCTCGCAGAAATTTTTCACCATTTTCTAATCCGGGTTTTGGGATGAAAATTACTAACTGTAGTTTTCGTTAAAACGCAATTTATGCTGTTGGAAAAATATTACGTCAGCAAATGTTGTATTGATTTTTGGAATTTTCAGTTTTTTATTCGGTCGTTGTTTTATTTGTATTCGCAAAGTTTGACGGAAAATTAGTATATTTTGAGTATGCTCTGTAAATTTTTTTTTTCGAAGCTTTTATTACTAGGTAAACATTATAAACTAATTGTGTGCCTTTCATCGAAATCTTATAAGTGGGATAATACTATCTAGTTTAAAAAAAACAATATTTATTTATGAAATATTTAAAAACTTAAGAGTGCTGACAGTACTTTTAACTTAGGTACTTACAATCGGGGGCGATTTGGGGTATCTAATATTCAAATTGCCTAAGTGTATCTACTCGCCGTAGATACACTTAGGCAATTAGGGGCAAGATCCAAAGGGCGAGGGAAGCCCAAACCGCAAAAACTTTAAAATACGGTACCATTTTTTTTTTTTTTAATAAGACCTTCGCGCTTTAACCACGCGCAAGAAACCAGTGGCGAGTAGTGGTGACCGAGCGGGGCGGTGGCCGAGCGGGGCGGTGGCTTAGAGGGGCATTGGCCAAGCGAGGCGGTGGCCGGTGTTTTCAGTTACTTCATTGAATTAACTTTTCAAGAACTGGTAAAAAACGATTCGCAGCCAAAATATTCTAACATACGTACTTACCTAATGTAGGTACCAACGCGCGCGAGCTTGATTTGTTTACAAAAGCATCTACAATAATTTATTTTGTAGTAGGTAAGTATTACCAACTAGGTGGTATCGTTAACTTACAAGATGCGGGCACGAAACCAGGGGCGAATAGCGATGGCCGATCGGGGCGGCGCGGCGGCAGTAGCACAATACAAACTCGATGGCCGATCGGGGCGGCGCGGCGGCAGTAGTACAATACAAACTCGCGCGCGAGAAGGTCATTGCCGTCAGTTATTTCATTTAAAGAGCTAAACTTTGAGAAACTACCTCAAGCGTATGCGGATAACTTATTCACCGACTAGGTCAAAGTAATGTGTCCTACTCACTGTAAACTATCTAGTGAAATGGATGCAATATTATTTATGGAAAGTAAGTAAAGTTAAACCTTAACTTATTTAACTGTAGTTCAAACTTAAAAGGTTTCAAATTTACGAATAGATTATTTACAGTTTAGAGCCAAAGAAGTTATGATCAAGACTACGTCACGGCAATGCGGTCCCCAGTCCAGGTAAAGCGGGGCCGGCTTGCCAAGAGAGTGACGTCACAGCGCGTCGAGTCGGGCCGGTGGGGCGGGCACTCTAGCCGGGCAGCGGCGCCTCCTCGTAGAAGTCTGGCTCGTCGTCCTTGTCGATATCTTTCTGGGCGCCATCCAACTGCCAATTATACATTCATAGTTTAAAATAAGGTACTTGCCAAGTTGCCACATTCTCGGAAACCGAAAGCATAAATGAGTGGTTGTGCAAATTACCGCTCTGAGCTGCAGCGGCGTGAACACGTAAGCCAGTGACATGCGCAGCGGCACCATCATGACCAGAAAGAAGGGCATCGCAAGAGAGAAACGCGATGACTTGACGGCGTACAACACCGCCAGCCCCGCCGCCTGGATCAGTGTGAACATGTGCATCTTCAACGTCGGCACCTGCGCACAAACTCTCCATGAGCGATGTCCGGATATACAATAGATATGCCCCAGGCCCCAGTGGGCTTTGAGGAAGTGCGGCCAGAGAATACGAACCCGCCTGACGTAAGGAATTTGCGGGTGATGCTTGACGGGCTTGAACAGCAGGATGCAGCGGTCCCAGAACTGGATGCCGCCGAGCGCGGAGATGCCCATGTATAGGAACACGCCGAACAGCACGGCCATAGGCACCAGGCGCAGCCACCGCGCCGCCAGCACCGACACGCCTACCAGCAGTGCCACCAGCAGCGCCGTCAACCGCTGCTCTGTAAGCGAGCGTGCACGTCACTACATGCGATGATACGACCACCTGTCGCTGTCCCTAAAGCTTCATCGCACAAAAATTGACGCAGAGTAAATAAATCAAGACAAAATTCGTTCGACGACGGAATATCCGTATTTGTAACCTGATAACCAATCTGATTTTTTTTTCATGTTATGATAGTTAAGGGACAGTCAGTTTCCAAGTCATTGCCTGGAAAAGTCATTTGAATTTTATAATTATCCCTGATAATATATTATCATTACTAGTGTACTGGTTCAATTTATCATCATCATATTGCCTAGCATTTTTCCAACTACATAACTACTTATGTAGTTGGAAAATGTTGGAGTCGGCTTCCAGTCTAACCGGATGCAGTTGAATATAATATGAGTTTTTTACATTGTTTCAATTATACAGTATGTTATCTAACCAAGGGCATTCCTGTTAACCTGCAATATGCTTCTGTAGATGCTAAAAAGAATATTACCATTAAAAAAAAAGTTTTTTTATAGTCAAATATTCACAAAAAATATTAAATTGATACGGAAAAGAAACACGCACACTTGTCTTTCCACGTTGAAATACAAGTGTGCGTGAACAAAGTGTTTCTTTGACGTATCAATTTAGTATTTTTGTGAATATTTCACGACTTACATTTTTTTTTTTTTGAGTGGTATCTTTTTTTATCAATCATGCAAAAAAAACGTCCCCGTTAACCCGCAATAGTATAGCGCGCTATACTATTGCGGGTTAACAGGGACGCCCTTTGTTGGTTAACAAACTGTAAACGTAACTAATAAAAGAGGAATTTTGATTTTCGTGGTTGATTTCAGTGTGTTCAAGGGTAAAAGCAAACTGCATAAAGTATATTGCAATATTATTGTCGGTGGGATCGGACCTTTAACCTCGACGATGTGCGGTTTGTCACCGGGCGCGTGAGTGGTGGACATGATGGTGAGCGCGGCCACGTGGCTGACGGAGCGCACGGTGGCCACGCACTGCCACGGCGCGCCGAACAGCCCGCATATGGCGTTCACCGACGACATGATCACGATGTCCATGTGGAAGCCGCTGCCCTTCTTCAACTTGCGCTCCGGCTTGTCGATGATCAGCCTGCGCCACACACGTGTCAATACCCAAGTCACTGCTCTACTCGCATCACCACAATTATTTATTATATAGTCTACATACCTAAATATTTATAGCAGCTACTTTCATTCGCTGTGCATTCAATAGTTTAATGGGCTCAGCTAACTAGTATTTGTACGCTCATTACAATATTACTAATAACAGACAATTCACAATATTTTCGCACGAGTACCTACTCATGGAGATTACGAGTGCAGTCGCTTAGAACAACATAGTGCGATGGCAATCCTCTTACTCAGCGATGTGCGTCTCCATGAAGACGATGATGTAGACCATGAGTGCGGGCAGCCCCATGGCAAAGGCGGCCCAGGCCGGAATGGTGCTGAGCCCGTCATTGAGCGGCACGAACCACGAGCGCTGCGATGTGGGGCTGAGCCCCTCAGGCACGCGCAGCGTCTCCGTCCACACGGGCACGGCACACGACAACCCCACCATTAGCACGATCGCGATGGGCACGCCGAAATCGCCGAGCGCGCGCCGCGCCTGTCACAGACCAACCGGTGAACACAGAACACCATATGCCAGATAGCGGCACAGCGCCGGCCTAGTGGCGTCAAACAGTACCTACCTATATTAGATGGTAGCTATTCTATGCGCTTCGGCTAACCTCTTCTCACCAGACAACTTATTTGAGTTTTCCGCTAATTAAAATCAAGGGGTGTTGGATTTATCTATGAAGTTGGCTCCCCAGTTGTATGACGAACAAGAATACGCTATAACGGCGCTACCTAATAGGTCCGTTTTGGAAGTACAGAGAACAGTAGAGCCAACATTACGGCATGAGAAAGAACTATGGATGAAACTATTAGGAAACGCACTTGGCGTGCATGCAATTCCTATGCCATAATATTGGCTACACTGTTGTAGGACCAATACGAATGCTACGCCGCTTCTACCTAATACTTAGGTCCGTTTTTATCAGTGGAGCCAACATTGCGGTTATGGAAATATTTGATGAAACGCATTACATAATAACTAACAGTATTATTATATTCACGATTTAGGTTATCCAATTTAGACTGGCTGCCGTGTGTTCGTGTCAAAGCCAAGTTCAAGAAAAGAAGTGGCGTCGTAGCAGCCGTGTGTTATAATTATTACACGAACCAGAAATACATTATCTGTGAAAATGTCAACTGTCTTACTATCACGGTTCATGAGATACAGCTTGGTGTCAGACGGCCGGACGGACGGACAGACAGACAGCGGAGTCTTAGTAATACTGCCCTCCTAACTCAATCAACCGTAACTCGCATTTTTATGAAAAATGAGTTAATACTTGATTCGGAATCAGCGTGATGAGATATAATGGTCACCTTGACGTGTTTAAAAAAAAAACCTATTCTAACGGAGATAGTGTTCTGTGTTAGTCATAAGCGGCGTAACTGCCTCGTTTGTTTGTACGTTCCTTAATATAACAACCGTAAGAGCTCTTACGGCCCTTTAAAAATAAACGCGGTAAGTTACTATACGGTGTTATTATGCGAAACGAATACTTGACATAACAGCAGTATGCACTAACACTGCTATGATTTTAAAAGTGCCATTGAATAAATTGCTTAATAACTTTAGAAACGTAATGTGAATTGAAAAAAAACATTAATTATTATGTTTTAATTTCCTTTAAAATAAATACGTGGTGTAATAAGTACAAGGTGATTTTATTCAAATTTTTGTTTTATTTACAATTTTATTTTATAATTTCCTAGACATTAATCCTAACATTGTTACCGCTCATAAGGCTAGTAAAACTTGAGCTCTTAAACATCAAAATCGTAACTATGTGACATAAGGCGCTCATGCTCACGGTTAGTTCATTAAATAGTTGTGTTGCACAAGCCGTAATGATTATTTGTTAAATTAAAAATAAAGTATTAAGGATATCACCACATATTAAACACTCGTTTCAAGGGAACAATCGCTAATCGAACTATATATTAAAATTATTCAGTATGAAGATTTTCTAAAACTGCGACACTGAACAATAAATTAAGAAAAAAAACTTTACGCGCGATTATCTCGAATATACTTTGCGTAGTTACGGTTGACTGAGTTAGGAGGGCAGAATAGGGTCCCGTTTTACCCTTGGGTGCGGAACTCTAAAAATTGTTCGTTCGTATTTCCGAAGATAAACCATGATTGCCGAAGCGCATACGTTTGTAAGTACCTAGTGTAGGTATCTCATAATTGATGAGCGAGGATGTACTTACGCTGCGGCCGAGGAATTTGCCGTTGCGGAAGATGCGCAGGTAGTAGGCGATGATGAAGGTGGAGAGCGTGAGCATGGTGCACCACAGCGCCGTGTTGGGCTGCGGCGGCATGGCGGCGTGCGCCGGCTGCGCCGACAGCACCGCGCTCACGTTGCCTGCCACGGCTGTCACACACACGCACCGATTATAACTATCACTTGTGCACTTACATTTTACTTACAATATTACTAGCACTCGCCCGCGGCTTCGCCCGCGTAGATTTCGGAATATGTATATCCCACTTGGACGTACGAAGCAATGATATGATGTGGCATAATTATTTTAACCAAAAATTAAATGCCCAATTTAAATAATATATTTTATTGGGTAGGGATTAATATACTTATACCGGTCAAAATAGCTTCGGAAATACCTAAGTAGGTAATAGTATGAATTTTTTATCAAAATCAGAAAGATAAAAGAAAAAAAAAATTAAACCCTGTTATCCGATTATCCGTGTTAAAACACAACTACTTACGACAAAAAAGTCAACTAGGTACTTATCTATCTATACCTATACTCGTATAATAAAATGCTTTGTCCTGAATGACTGACTGACGGATCAACACACAGCCTAAACCGCTGATCGTAGAGACCTGAACCTTGGAGGGTGTGTTCTTTGTGTGACGTAGGTAGCCGATAAGAAATGATTTTCCGAAATTCTTCCCCTAAGGGTGTGAAAAGGGGGGATTTCGTTTGTATGAAAAATCTTATTCCTTGAGCTAATAGACTTGAAACTTGGCACGAATACGTATCTAAGTAATTAATAAAGTTTACCATTTTTGTTTTTCTAAACTACCCCCTAATCGGGAATTGGGGGGTCTCAAAGTTTGTATAGAATAATTTTAACGCGCAATGGTTAACTTGAACTTAGTATTTATGCTTAAAATAATAAAATAAAAGTGAAAATCTTTTTAAGAACAAGCTTTGAATGAACTAAAAAGTTCTAAATAAAACTTACGCAAACATAGACCTTTAATATTTTCTTAAAAGCTGGAGGCTTATTTTTAATTTTTATAAAGAAGGACATTTACGCTTCAAGCTTTTAACAAAATATTAAAGTTCTATGTTTGCGTAAGTTTTATTTAGAACTTTTTAGTTCATTCAAAGCTTGTTCTTAAAAAGATTTTCACTTTTATTTTATTTTGTACTTTTTAGCATTAGAATTTGTCAACCGACTTTGGATACTGCCTTGGGCTATAGTTCTTGACAAGACAACGCCAAAGAGTCCAAACACGACGGTGCTATCTTGTTTGATTGAGGTTTTCCCATGGCCACCTTCTGGCTCCATCATCAGACCCTGAACACCACCTAGTGTCAAGGCACTTGTCAATACATAACCAATGAGTCCAAACACGCTGGTGCTATCTAGTTAGATTGACGTTTTCCCATGGCCACCTTCTGGCTCCATCATCAGACCCTGAACAACACCTAGTGTCAAGGCACTTGTCAATACATAACCAATGAGTCCAAACACGATGGTGCTATCTAGTTAGATTGACGTTTTCCCATGGCCACCTTCTGGCTCCATCATCAGACCCTGAACAACACCTAGTGTCAAGGCACTTGTCAATACATAACCAATGAGTCCAAACACGCTGGTGCTATCTAGTTAGATTGACGTTTTCCCATGGCCACCTTCTGGCTCCATCATCAGACCCTGAACAACACCTAGTGTCAAGGCACTTGTCAATACATAACCAATGAGTCCAAACACGATGGTGCTATCTTGTTAGATTGAGGTTTTCCCATGGCCACCTTCTGGCACAATCATCAGACCCTGAACACCACCTAGAGTCAAAACACTTGTTAATACATGACCAATGAGTCCAAACACGATGGTGCTGTCTTGTTTGATTGAGGAGTTCCCATGGCCACCTTCCGGCTCCATCGTCAGACCCTGAACACCACCTAGTGTCTAAGCACTTGTTAATACATGACCAATAAGTCTAAACACGATGGTGCTATCTTGTTTCATTGAGGTTTTCCCATGGCCATCTTCGGGCTCCATCATCAGACCCTGAACAACACCTAGTGTCAAGGCACTTGTCAATACATAACCAATGAGTCCAAACACGATGTTGCTATCTTGTAAGATTGAGGTTTACCCATGGCCATCTCGGGCTCCATCATCAGGCCCTGAACACCACCTAGTGTCAAAACACTTGTTAATACATGACCAATGAGACCAAACACGATGGTGCTGTCTTGTTTGATTGAGGAGTTGCCATGGCCACCTTCTGGCTCCATCGTCAGACCCTGAACACCACCTAGTGTCAAAGCACTTGTTAATACAAGACCAATGAGTCCAAACACGATGGTACTATCTTGTTTCATTGAGGAGTTCCTATGTCCAACTTTCTGCTCCATCTTCAGACCAGGTCCATGATATCATGTTTTCAAAATGTCTCTGTAGTTGTATAAGTATGCCAAGTTTCAGCTCAATCGGATGCCAGGAAGTGCTTGAAAAATTGATGACAAAAGGAGTAACCGGAAAGACATACGAACAGAGCAAGCTAATGTAAAGCTTTTAAAAAATAAAGAATAATGTTGAGTATCAGGGTTTTTCAAAAATCTACTCATAATGGGGTGTAAAAGTGTAATAAAGTTTAAAAATCGTAAATATTAATTTTCTAAAAATATCTCTCAAAGTGGGGGAGGGGTTGTCTCGGCTGGCCGTCGTTGACACACATGAAGCTTTCTCAGAATTTCATTGTCAAATTGGCTCGCGGCTCGCGGCGATGACAGACGGGCGAGTAAGCTCGCCGACCCATAATTCTGTGCCATAAGTACCTACGCGCACTTGCTCGCACGTCTACAACCCGTTTAAGGCTGAGTCCTGAGTGACGGCGCACCGCGCAGGCGGATTGCGGAGCGGATTTATCAGACTGATGTCTAGTGGGCTTCCTGAGTGACGGCGCACCGCCTAGAGGTGTAACTAATATATTCGTAATAGATAAAGGGATTATAATACAAACATGTATATTCATATATGAGAATATAAAGTAATAGGTTACCAGGTATTAGTCAAATAATAGGGTTGCTTAATATGTCGTATGTTATAGTCGATGTTTGCAGATAATAATATTGATGGTTTTGCCGCCATTATTAGGAACAGATGTGCATCCTTGATGACTCGTGTTCGCGGCAGCACCAACAGTATTCTTAGTATATTCGCAGATCGGTGGGATTCCCGGATGTTGCAGAGGTGGATGCGGCTCCACGCTGAGCTATAATTATATATTTTTATTTGTGATTGTGTATGTAACCTACTAACACTAGAAATTAAGTAAAATTGTTACTAACCCTATGGACTCCGGTCTGAAATAAAATATTTCTATTCTATTCTATAGCGAGGCGAGGCGACTCGCCGCGCGCCGCCACGCTAATCTTCTAATCTATCACCATTATCTGACGAGATGTGAGTGAGTGAGATGACGGGGCGGTCGGCTGCCGATTGCGGCATCTCAGTCACTTGCCGAAGACTCGAAGAGCGAGTGAGATGACTAGACTCGCCTAAACCGATCCGAGGCGGGCGAGTGAGCGAGATAAATATCGTATTGCTTGCTTGTCGTAGTATGCCCGTAATGTTTGTATTGTAATTGTAAAGACATAGTTATACACGTCGGGATTCGTATGAAAGCTGCATGAGTTGGTAACAAAGTAAGCAAGCATTGAAAACCGTTTTTGGTCACTTGTTTTTGTTGCACTGTCTCTTAGCTAATCTAATTTAATACGATTATAAGTTATAATATTTGTAGTGACCGAAGCTCACAGCGACTCCATTTATGATATTATAAGTGATCAAACGAACTTACCTGTTGTGAAGTTCGATCATTATTATACGAAGGGCTTCGATCGAAAATATAAAATTTACCATGCAGCTTCCTCACGCTAGTCGACAACCAATCGCATATTTAGAGCTGAAAGCAAAAACTAAACGCACATGTGTAGCTATTCCGCTCTATACGTCATCTGTCATTATTTTAGAGTAAGAGAATCTCAATTTTTGTGGGGTAGGGTAGGGAGGGTCCCTATATCTTCGGACGAAGCCCTTCGTATAACCGTGCGTTTGCACTAGCGAAACATTCAAGACAAAACAAGTTAAAATCTCTAGTTCCTGTCAAAAATTCTATGGAACAATGACAGAAAATAGAGATTTCAACATGTTTTATCTTGAATTTTTCGCCAGTGCAAACGCACGGTAATAATGATCGAACTTCACAACAGGTAAGTTCGTTTGATCACTTATTATACTTTAGGCTTCGTTCACTATATAAATTTTTACCATGCAGATGTTAAAAGTATATGAGGAAAATTGAGGTTCCAAAGATGAAATTATAAATAAATAATATTTCAATATCAAATAAAATCTTTCAGTTTTTAGACACAAATGACAAAGATAATAAAATAGCAATACCTAATCTCATTCATCTTATTATAGGACATATTGGTGCCGATTCTCTTGTACACAACTATCACTAAAATTCCTTACTTTTTACTATGAGAATCTTAGAGCTATTCTGCCAAAAAAAATCTCTAAATTTAAAAATTATTTTGACACAACTAAAATCGAATTTGACAATCGCGACTCCACTTGGTACCTACTTGTTTGCCTACCACGTGATTTTTTTTGAGCCTGAGAGGCGCGCAATTTGGCCGTCTCGACGTATTTTTACATGGAATTTTTCACATTTTGGAAGAAAACCAAAAAAAAAAATTAACAACATATTGAGTATTACGGGTTTGTGGCTTACAATGGGGGTCAAAATTTTCATTATTTTTGCGATAGGACACACCATTTTCGAGATATAAGCAAAAGAAAATAAAATAAAGATACAGTACCGTTTTGCAACTGAATTCGAGGTGTTGGTTTGAATTTTAGTTCATGACATCTAATTTTATTCCACACATTTTTAATCGTGATTAAAAATAGTCAGAGTTAGTTAGAGGATTTTAGATATAGAACAAAAATTTTGGTTAAAACGTAAAATTCAGAATAGCATTTTCACTAAATTAAACCTCAGTGCCATCTTAGTGCTGTCAAACTAAATTATAGTTAAGTTGTATCACTTTAGTCTATTTTCAGAATGGGAAATCGTCGTTTGACAGGAATAAACTAAATTTTAGTGATTTTTAGTTTAGTTTAGAGAATTTGTGACAAGTGAATCGGCACCAATGTCTAATTTCGAAGCAACTTTTAATCAAATTACCCTTATAATATAAACAACCAAATCATTCATCTTATTATTGAACTTCTTGTCTACTTTAGTTTCATACTTATTACGCCACGTAATAAATAAAGGTAACATTCAGCACAGCATGAGCGAATTAACTTGAATTATTGACAATATGTGCCTCATAAAAAATCTAGCGAAAGATGGAAGAGCTAGGTATTTGTCCAGCCTGCCGGCCGTTTGCCATAGTACATTCTAACGATACTCCCTTAGCGTTAGTAGTGGATGTCAAGGCACATCTAGTACTATGTCCTGAAAAACAAAACTCTAATATTATACTGCAAACAGATAGTATTTTTTATCCATCTATGATGGTAGAGGCAGAAACTGGTTTCTGGGGCTTATTAAAATGAAAGTATTATCTGAGTACTATTTCCCCTAATGCTCTGAGTAGGTACAGTTAATTTTATTATGTAAGTAATGTACTAGCTGTACAAATTTCGAACCTTTTAAAGAAGGGTAAAAAAAAAGAGAGAGGTTCAGTCAGTTGACTGCAACCGGGACCAGATGTTTTTATTAGCATCTGTAATAGAAATGTGTATACCTGTATGATTTATTGTGTTGTTAGGTATTTTAATAAGAGATTAAGTCTCTTATTAAAATACCTTTAATAAGAGACTCTCAGGGCTCTTTGATATGTAATTAGTGTTACTAAAATTACCAAAACTAAATTATCTTTTCAAATTTCTTAAGAATCATTCTTTTTTTTTTACGTTTAGTTTGATACTGGGACCAATGTACAGTCACGAGCAAAAATATGTATACACTCAGCAAAATTCAATAACGATTTTCTCGTGGAATTAAAATTGTAACTTTGAGATGATAATTTTTTCATAATAATAGGTGTTCCAAAATACTATATTCGTAATATCATAAAGTTACAATCAATACAGTAGGAGAAAATCACTTTTAAAAGTTGCTAAGTGTATACATATTAGTGCTCGTGACTGTACTTAGTTTGATTTTATAGAAACCTTTAAATAGCCTCTTGATGCGGTCGTCACCCCCATTTTTGAGTTCATTATTTCAGCAAGAGCTGACTATGTAAATTTAAAGACCCATACCCGGGATGCGCTAGGGGGGCCCGCGAAATTCAAATTTCCTTACGTTTTCTGCAATTTGCAGGTCAGTTTCAGGTCGTATGTTGATCTAAATATTATTAGCGCTCGTAACAAATATGGATTTACAGAATTATAAACATTAAAATCAGCAATACAACTGTCTAAGCTCATGAAATGTGTATTGAATGACTTTTTCATGAAATCATGACATTTGGCACTTTCATGAACTTTCTTTTAAGATACGGTAAAAGCGTCTTTATTCTATGTATCTGGGCCGATTTCCAGAAAATGTTAAGATTAATATTTTTCATTCATTCTTGAAGTAAAAAGTCAATATTACCAAACTGAGTTGCAATGTACTGGAATGTGGAAGTATTTCGTTCCCACTTTTTGTCAGCATTTACGATGTGATTCTCTATCTGCTTCATTGTTATCCTTCGATTTTATGTAAGAAGCAAAATAGCCAAAATTTGTGTATCTTCACACAATTTAAAAATAAACGTTTATTACATATAAACATTTATTTTGGCAATGTATAATATGGCAGTCTTATTATCAACATTTAACAATATAAATGGGAATGCTGTTTATTTTTACCAAACATTTTAAAGGCTAAAAATAATGGTGAGATATTCTAGATAATTCATGTGACAGGTACTCATAATTTTCAGTCTTTTTCCAGAACCCATGAACCCTATTACAAACAGCCCTCCCCCACTTCTTGATGCAACAGTAAATATTTACAAATCATATTTTAAATATATCGAGGAGCTCGTGGCTAAGTAATAACAGCCGCTCGGGTCGATCCATCAGGTTAAGCTACGCTTGCCGGGGTTGGTCCGTGGATGGGTGACCATTTTCACATATCGAGACTATTTCGTGCCTCGGAAAGCACGTTAAGCCGTTGGTCCTGGCTGTCATTTGTAGATTTGACAGGCGTCGTCAGAAGCACGAAAGTCTGACAACCAGTCTAACCAAGGGGTATCGTATTACCCAGTTACTGGGTTGTGGAGGTCAGATAGGCAGTCGCTCCAACGGACGATTCTTATAAAATGCAGTATAATTCATATATTACTACTCAACAAAAGTCGATGTTTATGAAACCGTGCCTGCCGCCTGACATACTACAAATAATCCAAAATTTAAAAAATACTAATAGTGTGGGCCATGATGGAATATCAACTAAGGTTATGAAACACATTGCCATTGATATCTCAAGCCACTTAAGCTTTATTCTTAATTTGTGCATTACAGCAGGAGCCTACCCTGACAGATTAAAAACATCGATCATAAAACCAATCTTCAAGAAAGGTGATACAGAATGTGTAGAGAACTACAGACCTATTGCTTTGGTTTCAGTCATCTCAAAAATATTTGAAAAGCATATTTATAAGCAACTTAATAGCTATTTAGAGAGCAACGATATTATTGCAAATGAACAAAAAGGTTTCAGACGTAATAAAACAATAAATATGGCTATTTATGACTTTCTGTACTTTGTAATGGATAACGTTGACAAGAGAATACCTGTCTGCTCTATTTTTATGGATATGACGCAGGCTTTTGATTACGTTGATCATGATATACTGCTTGGTAAACTGAATGCTTACGGAATTAGAGGCAACGTTCTTGAACTGTTTAAATCATATCTTAAAAACCGAAATCAGTTCACTGAAGTAACTAAGGTGAATCTACTTACGAAAAAGGAAGAAAACTATACATCTCATAGTCGTAAAACAAATTTCGGTGTACCACAAGGCACCGTCCTAGGCCCGCTCTTTTTTATAATATATATAAATGACCTACCTAATGCAACTGACAATCCCATATGTCTTTTTGCAGATGACAGTACAGTGACTATCAAATGCAAAGACAATCGTACTTATCGAGAGGACATAAACAAAACCTTGAGTGTTATTATGAATTGGCTCAACGTAAATAATTTAAAAGCAAATCTAAAAAAAACGAAATTAATTAACTTCAGGCAGCGTGTGCCAACTTTAAATAACTTTGACATCCATTTTAATAACCAACTTATTGAAGAAACTGACATAACTAAATTTCTAGGATTAAATATTGACCAAAAATTGACATGGAAACCACACATTGAACAATTATGCAAGCGTGTTAGCAGATCGGCCTATGCCTTGCATGAACTTGCCTACAAACTAAACCCAAGCACCCTTATAACTGCATATCATGGGCTGGTAGCATCGGTTCTTCGTTATGGTATAATTTTTTGGGGTAACTCTACCAACAAGGATCAAGCTTTTAAAGCACAGAAACGGTGCATTAGGGCTATGTTTGGCTTACAATCTATTGAGAGCTGTGTGCCTTTTTTTAGAAGGTACAATATCCTACCACTACCTTCACTCTATATTTTTGAAATCGCTGTTTTCGTTAAGCAAAATCCTTCTTTGTTTAGATTGGCATCTGAAATTTCTAACCGCACTCAAAGAGATGAAACTCGTATTTATGTACATAAAACAAATACTGCCTTAATGCAAAAAAGTGTTTTTTACATGGCACCGGTGATTTTCAATAAATTGCCCAAAGATTTAAAACAGTTAAATGTTATTTTATTTAAAAAAAAGCTAAATAATATGTTGTGTCAGAAATGCTATTATAGCATCTCTGACTTTTTGGCAGATAAATTTTGACATGTTCACTCATTAATTGTATTTATTGTATTGATTATTACTGTTATAATGAATTGACTTTTAAACTAACTTTTATTTTAATATTCGACATCTTAAAATCTTGACTGTATTGTATTATTAAGTTAAATTATTATTTAGTTAATTAATTTTTACTTTGTTTTTTTAATGTCTGCCTTATAAATTTAATTTAATTTTTTGTATTGTATTATTGTATTGACTAATATCGTTATATGAATTGACTTTTACATGACTTTGATCGTATTATTTAGTTAATTAATTTTTATTTTGTTTTTTTAATGTCTGCCTTTAACTGTTATTGTTCTTATATTTTTGTATGCCTTCAATTGGCTGATCATAGCGCACATGTTTTATAATTTATTTCTATCTATTGCTGTACCAACCTATGTATCACAAATTAAAAATTCTGATTCTGATTCTGATTCTGATTCTCCATGTAAAATACTGGTATTCAGCTGCATCCGGTTAGACTGGAAGCCGACCCCAACATAGTTGGGAAAAGGCTAAGCAGATTTTGATTTTGATATTTTAAATATATGCTATACTTTTGTGTAAACTATTGATAATTATCAGCCACCGCTGTAGGTCTAGTTTAATATCTGGTTGAATGATAATCTTTATACCATAATTGCCTTTACATTAATTTAAACCATGATATTTATGGTTATATGGTATATTAAATGATCTAATAGTTTTATGTGAAGCCAAACATATACATATACTTGCCTGGCATGTGGCAATTAATGTTCCTATTAGCAGAGTCTCTAATAATACACCTTTTTTCAAATTAATATTATCAATGGACCTAAAAATGGACAGGAGTCATGATGGTCTAATTATATATATATTAACTAATCTAAGACAATTGAATATTGCAATTGTTTCATTAACATTGTTCAAATATGTTTTATAATCAGGTGGTCATCAAACTATTGTTAATAATAATTAATAATAATTTGAAAATAGACAAAAAGAAAGTCACCAACATGTCCAGCCTCAGGGGTTTATAATAATAATAATAATAACCTCACCGCCGTATCTCTACGTTGACGTCGTGGTGGGGCTTGCGCGCTCCGAACACTAGGTCTGTGCCGGTAGAGTTTACTTTGCCGGAACGGGTCTAGGATGAGGAGTCAGACCAAGAGAGATACAAAAACCCGCAGGGCAGCATGTGGCGAGCGGTTGGGCAGTAGCGACCCCACGGACCCTACCTCCTGCAGGCGTAGCATGAGCACCGTTTTGTCGACGGAAGAGTAGACAAAAATGACGTTTCCTGTAGACAGTAGACAGTACGATACGGCAGCAAAATAGAAAGAGTCAACTGCACTTTTTACGAAATTCACTCTTTTACATAATTCGACTCAGAATTCTTTGTTTTATCATAGGATTTATCGGTTGTCAGTTTGATTTTGAAAGTAAGGATAGAAAACTTTCTTCCGAAATAGTCTACATATAAAAAGACCTAGACAAAGATCGTTAGAAATGAAAGACAAAATGACAGATTGTAGAAAGATTTCTACGGTGGATGTCAAAAATGAAGAAACAACTGTCACTTTGTATAGAAAAAGCTATGTCTATTCTTCGTAGAGATAGAAAGCGCCATGCTACGCCTGCTGGGAGAAGTCTTGTTCCTCATCTCTGGCTTGCCTTTATTGGCCGGCTGGAGTGAACACTGACGAGGAACAGAGCTCCCACCTCATTCTTGCCTTGATTGGCCGGCTTCAGTAGAGATTTGCAAGAGCAAACGTGCTCGGAGGTAACGGAAGTATTCCAGTAAGTGCTCGTAGGGATCTTGACCATCTTCCGGGCTCTGGGATTATTCTGAAAGCCGTGGAATACCTCTCCACTCCTCAAGCACCTCAGGACATGTTGCCCCCTTGTCGCTACGTCGCTATGTGCTAGCGACAGTTTCTGGGGGCCCATTATTGAGTGTGCAAGTCACCCCCTGCCATTTTATTTGTGTATATATAAAACATTGATCAGGCAGGGGCCATAGTCCTTCCATAGTTCCTGGTCCATAGTTCCATAGTCCAATGTTTTGTTTCCATATTCTGCAATAGTCCTACACCAACCGGGGATTGTCCTTGGGTGCACTAGCATAGTGCGTACAGGGATAATCGTCGGTTGGTGCCTCATTCCATTTAAAATTGTCTAAGGGGCCTCTGCGAGTTGGCTTCGGCCCCTCGTACGCCTTCCAAAAGACTGGGACCCCATGATCCCGAGATATGTAGACACATGAAAATAATAATAATAAGCCCCTTAAAATCCTACCTTACGTCCAAGCTGAACACCTAGCTACGTGGGGGGCGTACACGCGTACTGTACAACTGTACAAAAAACTTACGCGGCTAACAAGGAACGGTTACCCTTTATGGAAATGAGTAATAAGAGAGTATATAATTTACGGTCGCTTCCCGGGGATTGCGGGGCGCATCTGGAGCCGATGCTAGATGCCACAGCATGCGAACCATCGGCGGTGAGGAGTTGAGCAAGCGGGCTCCTACCAATAAATTTTTTACAGTCGTAGTGAGTTGAACAGAGGCTATAGACAAAATCCCTTTTCTGTAAGCGTTAACGCCAACGGAAAGATCAAATTGTATGGAGTTGACAGCAGCAGTCACGTGACATCTCTAAAGCTAATGTCAACTCCATACAATTTGATGTTTCTGTTGGCGTTAACGCTTACAGAAAAGGGATTTTATCTATAGGCCCAGGGCGGGCTGACTGCGTAGAAGCCATTGCCGATTCCACGGCGATGATACAATTTCATTATTTTCATCCATCCCTTTGACTCGCCCCTCCTACATGACAAAAAGAACAGCTAGCTTGTCCACCACCAGCACGCTTGATAGTGTTGTGCAGGAAGTCAACCTTGACTCTGAGTTTGCACCCACTACAAGTACATCAAGTACGCGCAGACGATGGACACCTGAAATGAATAAGTTCATACTGCGCACTTATTGACCGCACTAGATACAGACAGAAAAACTTAACTTGAACCGCTCCACCTAAAATTTATAGAAAAATACCCGAACATGCAGGTTAGTCGACAGAGAATAGGAGACCAACGTAGAGCTATTATTATTATTTTATTTATGTTTACACATCTCGGGACCATGGGGGTCCCGGTCTTTCCTCATCCTAGACCCGTCCCGGCAAAGTAAACTCTACCGGCACAGACCTAGTGTTCGGAGCGCGCAAGCCCCACCACGACTTCAACGTTGAGATACGGCGGTGGGGTCAACGTAGAGATACGGCGCACGGTGGGCTGAAAATCAACTTTCATAGACTTAGGGATTTCGATTACCAATTGCCGGCTTTTTTGCCGGATATCGCTTCTATTAGTTATAACTATATACAAAAATGACACCCGAGTTAATTATATTTTTTTTACGAAAAATTTGTATGAAGCTAGTATGAAAAATCGAATTATCTCTTAAACGGCAAGGAAAACGGTAATATCCTTACAGGTGGTTATAGTACTAATTATTTATGATTTTTTGACATATTTATTTATTTATTTATCAAGTTCAGACAACAATATGGTCCAATTTGTTAGTAAAATATCTTATCACTAGTGTTAGTAGTACACAAAAACATGGACAAGAAAAACTGATGATTGCGGCAAAATGTGCAAATTTGCGGATATTGTAAACAAGGCCGTGCACGGCAGCATACTCCTCGCAGACCTTCAACATCTCTCTGATGGATCCCTCAGTCGGGCCCAGCAGTACCATGTCGTCCGCGTAGCTGATGCTGTTAATACTAACACCACCGACCCGGCAGCCGACACGCATACTACTGAGCTCAACTATGAGATCATTGACATAAAGGTTGAAGAGCCGTGGAGACGTCAACCCCCCCTGTCTCACACCGCACTCCAACCCATACGACTCAGAGAACGTTCCAGCCCACTTCACATTGTTCGTTTGATTCGCATACCAATATTGCATGAGCTTAACCACTGATGCCGGTACATTCCTGTCACCCAGCTTTCTCCAGAGTACATCATATGACACCAGGTCGAAGGCTCTGGAGAGATCCAGGAAGCAGGCATACACCGGCGTTTTGTGGTCTGTGTAGTATTGGACAGTATTCTTTAAACTTAGCACAGCACTTTCGGTTGAAAGCTGAGGTTGAAAACCAAACTGCGCATCGTGCAAACACAAATAGCTTTTCAGGCACGAATCAAGCATACTGTCCAATACTTTAGCCGCTGTGGTTGCAAGGGAGATTGGACGGTAGTTACCCTTGTCCGAGATATCCCCTGTCCTGTTTTTGACTATCGGTACTACAATAGTGTGCATCAGCTCAGCAGGTAAATGAGAGTGACTGATGCACATTGTATAAAACCAGGACAGGACCCTCGGCAAGTGACCTCCCGCATGTTTGAAATGCTCGATGCTGAGTCCGTCGTGGCCGGGCGATTTACCTCTGCTCATGCCTTGAATGACGGATCTGACTTGTTTAGCTGAAAAAAGTGTGAGTGGTTCCGCCCCCCCACTGTCAGTCTCAGCATCGACCATTGCAACTGAAGGGCCCAGTGGAGATTGCACTTTAAAATGCTCCATAAACATATTTGCAATTCCCCCCGGGTCATTGGTACCTCCTACGCTCACCGGTAAGCCAGGCCCAGTATCCAACTTACAACACACTCCACATAACTTTGTTAAATGCCGTTTTTTTTAAAAAAAATCTTCAATATGTATTTATTTATTTTTACTTAAGAAACGGTTCCTTTTAGTGTTTAAGTTAAAAACGATCATGAGGAATCGATATGAAGAATAACCCAAATATGAAGAAATACTTAAAACAAAAAAAATATTTAAAAAAATGAGAGTTTCTATTGATAATTTGAAATTAAATAGAAGTTACAAAAATATTATTTAAGTACTATAAATACAATTATACAAAATATTTTAAAAACTTATTTATGGAATTAATAACTAAACCTAACACAAATAAAAATTAACACATACACGTACATTATACTAACATAAATAAAAATTAAAAAATACATATCATTAAATCTTACAAATTTTCTTTATCACTCTCGTTGTCGGACTCCAATTCTGAGTCAGAATCCAGATTGGATTGGATATATCTAAAAACTCGACCTCAGTTTCCTGAAACTGAATTAAGTTGAGAGTTGCAGCAAAAAAGCTCTGCTTTCTCTTGGCATCTAATTTAGGCCTTTGTGATCTTAGAAAAGGATCCGAAGAAACAACAAGCATATTTAGGATATCTTGATAACAATCTTGTCTGCTTCTTTTCCGCGAATGATGTTCCCGGAACCTCCTAAAATCTTTGTTTCGATACTCTGAGGCTTCTTTCGACAGAGTCCCAATCGGCACAACATCATTTTTCTCTATGATGTCAGCCCCTTGTATTAATAATTTTTGTACGGTTGACGACATGTAGTACCAGTCGTATAATTCAACGTACCTTGCTGCTGTTTTGCGTGCAAAACCTTTAAATTTTATTACGTCAATCTTCTCGCCCGATGTTATGGCTTGCAAAATCACAGCAAATC
Organism: Lithophane semibrunnea; assembly: GCA_947363905.1. Taxonomy (NCBI): domain Eukaryota; kingdom Metazoa; phylum Arthropoda; class Insecta; order Lepidoptera; family Noctuidae; genus Lithophane; species Lithophane semibrunnea. The sequence goes on along the minus strand of OX376186.1, from coordinate 182,524 downwards.
TTTTAATTAGCTCTTCATCCAACCCGGTAATAGCTGCAGTTTAATTGGGAAACTCGAAAAACTTTCTTGCGGTATTCCCGTCATTAGTAGTTCCCGAGCCTTGTTTTACTATATCAATCAACAGATTGAGCTCATCTTTGAATTTGTTTTGAATAAATTTCTTTCTTGTCTGCGACATTTCTTTGTGCTCATTACTTCTCGCTACCCATCGTTTGAAGTCGAGCCTGTACGCAATGTGTAACAGACATTCCATGCAATTTATACGGGCATGTAGGGATGACAAGCCAAATTCGTATAAGTCAGAACACACAGTCTTTGATGTTACAGCATCTAAATGGTTCATTTCTGTAGGTTTTGCTAAGCACAGGTACCACGATGCATTTGATCTGGCTTCAGAAAGGTACGTGCAGACTTTAGCGTCAATCATTGTCATCATTAGTTGATGAGTCACTCTATTACTATTACTGCACTCTGTGGGGATAAGGGCCTTAATTTCAACATCCATTTGTCTTTTGAGATTAATGACAACTGCTTCGCTTTCCTTTACAAAAGTAAACTGAACTGGACGACAATACAAAGCTGAGCATGGTTTTGGGTTAGTCCATAAAGTAATATCTCCATCTGTCAGTTTTAGTGGCACCAAGGAGGTGATGAAAATGCTTGAATCATTTTGCTCACCTTCCATTTTCTGCTTGTATCGGCTTTGATTGGAAGCACCATCAAATCCCCACTTGGATATCAGCTTTAGCTGCTTATTTTGCACATCGTCTGTCAGACTTTGAAGGATCCTCGTCACCGTGATGTCAAGTAAAGCTTGAAGTGTAATCCTAGCCGATGAATCCATAACTAACACTGATTGCTTCGGAGGGTAGCAATCAAGCTTAGTTTGTTGAACTTTATAGTAGGATGGATAAATATCTTTATCACCTTCCCGAATGGCAGTTTCTCGCAACGTAATATATTGCCACTTTGACAGTTTTAATGAGAGAAGCAATCCAAACGCTTTCTCTGGTGTAAATATGACTGTTTTTACTGGTTTCTTAAGCGTTTCATTAATTTTAACGGCTGCTTCACGATTTTTCATCATATATTCGATCACAGATGCGATATCCTCATGCGCTTCTTCTTTTAAACCTGCTGCAGCTGCATATGCCAATTCACTGGAATCTTCGCCTGTATGATCATCAGATCTTCTCTTTTTCTGTTTGCTTCTCAGATCTTTGAATGGTTTTCGGGACCTTTTTGTCATTGTTGCAACGGACGATGATGTCGACGGTTCTTGACACTGAGTGTGCACTTGGTATCTCATCAACAGTTGGTTCTTGATTAACTAAAGTTTGCACACAACTTGGCCATTCAATATTTGCTTGCAGCCAATTTCCGTACAGTCTTCTGAAATTATCAATGAATCGGTTGGATTTCTGCCACTTCTGTAAAGCAGCTCGAGTGAATCTCGAACAAAACTCTTTGAGAGTTACTCGATCTTCGGCAGAAAGGCAATCGCCTATGCGGGATACAACTGCATCAAACAATACTTGATGATTAAATGAAGTATTCTCACTTTTTAGAAGAACAAACTAGTCTAAATTGGTGATTAAACTTTCCATTCTAAGATTTTATAGTCGTAGAGCAAAGATTTAGTGTTAGCAGTTACACAGTTGTAAACAATCTAAATTATAAAGAAAAATTTTAGCCCTTTTATTGCAAAACGTCGATAATTAGGTAACTACCCTGATTAGAGTTAAAAAAAATGTGTTAATGAAAATGTATAATAGTCAAAAACATTTCAACTCATAGCACAACTAATCAACAAATTAGCTTATCAGAAAAGGGTAAATGTTGTCCATAGTTGGCATTGTTGCGCGATATTCCAAATCATTTAATTACCTATTCAGAGTTATTAGAAGACTAAATCATTGTAATTACTTAATCACTTGTTTCAGGCTCATTAGAGGCATTTTTGTTATTTTGTATTTTGGTTGTAGGTATGCAAAGTTTTAAATTCATTTAAAACGGCATTTAAAAAAGTTATGTGGAGTATGTCAAAAAATCATAAATAATTATTACTATAACCACCTGTAAGGATATTACCGTTTTCCTTGCCGTTTAAGAGATAATTAGATTTTTCATAACTAGCTTCATACAAATTTTTCGTAAAAAAAATATAATTCCTTCGTTTTTGGGTAGAATGAACTTGGGTGTCATTTTTACACTTGGGAGCAAATAAATCGAGCCACTTCCTTTTTTCACGCATTGTGGTTATTATTTTTAGTATTATGGAACGCATCGATTCGAAAGATATATCGCCTAAAAGGTTGTTTAATAGCCTTTACAATGAGGGTAAATTATTGAATAATAACCTCATTGAATGATAAATTATTGGCTCTGAAAGAAAAATGGTAATGTTGATAGAAAATTTAGTAGGCTTAGAATAGTCTAGAAAAACAATTAAAAACGAAATTATTGCAAAAAAAATATTCTTAATAGCTGGTATTACCCCCATCTTTACATACATACACACTACATACACACTTAACATCATATTTTTTTTTAATAAAATTTTCTCTATGAACTGCATTAATCCACTTTTCTTAAGGTTACGGAATATTTTGAAATCTAAAATGTAAACATTAAGTACTTAATGTTATTTTTTACCATTAGGAAACATCGTATTTTTTATCGTCAATAATATAGTTGCCACAGCACTCTCCAGTATAAGTGCAGATAGAAAGGGACAGACGTATTGCAATACCCTAGTGAGAGAAAGGGACTTTTCAAAAAGACATCAACGCGGTGTACTTTTTCTTGTGACCCTTTACGTATCAACCAGTTTATCTTGAGCCCTGCAGTAAATTCATAATATTATTAAATTACAAATATATTCTACTTACCGATGAAAAGTAACGCTATCTTTTGTATAGGTGGATGTTCTAGACGATTTTCCACACCAATTAACCGAACAATAACTCATAATTGTTTATTATTATGTTTTTTAAGATCAAAATTACCGCGTGTGCAGAGTTCCAACCACTAGTCAAAACTAAAATGGCCACTCATATCGTCATCTAGTATGCTCAATTAAACTGATGTGTCGTGAGCCCGAGTCGCCCGCATGAGCAGTCAAGAGGCTATATAGTCATTGATCCCCACTAAACAAATTTATAAGTCCTTCAATAACAATGCCAAATTGCCGAGTTGTAGAAAGAGTGGACGTAGGTGTCCGAGTGTACCTGACAACGTAGAGTTGTCGAGCAGCGTGGAGTTGTCGAACATCGTGGAGTTGGCAGCGGGGGCGGTGAGGGCGGCGGGGGCGAGGAGCGCCGTGGCATTGTCGGGCACGAAGTAGTGCACGCCCAGTGGGTGTGCGCGGAACACGTTGATGAGGCTCGTCACCGGCTCCCCGATAAAGATCAGCGAGATCAGGAACGCGAAGATGTCCTCCGTGAACCTGCGCATTCCCATGCTTGTTATTAGCTAGTGCTACCGGCCCAGCAAACTTTTTGCCGAGCTCTTACTTCTACGTAAGGGCCTATAAACACGATTTTTGTAACAACCTGAAGATGTTAACATTTTTTCATTTGATATTCAAGCGCCGTTGTTACTCTCAGATAGGTACTATTGAGTATTATGAATTTATGGCCATTAGTAAAGACAAACATCTAGTGGAGAGTAGGTAGAATTTGACACAAGAACCGCAGTAGATACTAGGGATTAAATCCTGTCTAAATAAGAAGGGTCTGTGGTGAAACCTCGTAATCTTCTTAACGGCGACGCTGCCTTCGACGGAGGCGACGGCGAGCGCGATTACGATCATCCACAGGCCGCAGTACATGCGCGCCGTCAGGAAGTCGAACCCGTTGGAGTGGCAGAAGTTGGCCAGCGACTCGTCTAGCAGCAGCAACGGGCCTGTGGCGCCCGTGATCATCATTGGCTGTCCCGATACCAGCGCGAACAGGATGCCGCCCGCGCACGTGAACACCTGCATATTACACCCAGTTAAGCGGACGCACCTAATCACCTGACCTGCCTTGCGGCTAGCAAATTACAGTTCAAGCAAACAGTCGGCACGGGCAAGATCGGTGCAGTTCAGCTACTAACGGAAGAGGGGTGGAGGCATTCAATGGACTGGCACGGGCTACCGTCATGATTATTCACAAGGCAGCAGTTACCTAGATTCAACACTGTACGGACCTCCTCCCGCCCATTAAGTACCTCAGGGTACCCTTCTCCCAAAAGAGATTCTTGGCATTATGAATGCTGGCTCACCAGAGTTTCGGCGATGCCAATGTTGCCGTAGGTCTTCTCAGCGAGCAGACCACCGAACGTGATGGCGGAGGACAGTGCCGCGAAGTACATGAAGATGGTGGCGGCCACGCACTGTCCGTTGAGCGCGTCGCGGAAGTCCGAAGCGTAGTGCGGGTAGCGCCGCTTCATGTCGCGCAGCACGCCTGTAACACGGACGCGCTTAGCCCTCGCCATGCACCACCTGCCCAGCTGTGCTCACACGACCAACGACGCCGCGTATACGGAAAACGAGCATTAATCATGACTATGATTTAGTGCGCACTATGTCATGGCGCTGTCTGAGTCGGTCAGTCCTAATTTCATACGATGTTTTACCGCCAGTCAATTAATATGTAAACAAGTCCTGTATTTAATTAGGTCATTATTATCCCAAAAACATTTTCATGTAAAATGTTACCAAGACGAGACCATATGGCTCGCACTGTCAAAAAGTTATCAGATGTCATGTAGAGCCAAGCTTCTAACTCTACACGCCCTAACTCTACAAGCCCTAACTTCACAAACTCTACACCTTAGTCAAAATAATTATGTGGCTTGGCCGTTTCCGGCCCGATCGCATCTACATGAGAAATAATTAACTAAATGAATGAATAATTAACTATTGTATAACAGAAAAGTATGTGAATACATTTTTCACCTTACGCCCATGTGACGGTACGAAAAATTTGAAAAATCGCCCGGGTAATTGTAAATTCGGAAAAAACTGAAAGTGCTTTTTCTAGGGGAATTTTTGCATGAATGATTGAAATTTGAACAGGAAAACTTCTGACGGGTCATCTAGTGATTAATTTACAATCAGGGATGGACCGGCGCAAGTTAGTTCCAATGATGCAGCAACGGTTAAAACTGACCTCCGAAAAGACGGCCGGTCCGGCGGAGCGGATCGTCGGGCTCCTTGCTGGGCAGGCCACCGGCCTCTGCGGCCAACAGCGCCTTTTTCTCGTCGAGAGGTGCGGGTGCCTCGCCGGCGGCGCGCTTGCGTTCGAGCGCGTCGCGCTTGCGCCGCCGGATCATCTCGCTCTTGGCGCGCAGCTCTTCGAACGGCAGCAGCGCCTGGCGCTCCCAGTCGCCAGGCGGCAGCACGATGGAGTCATCCAGGAACTCGTTTATGGCGGACAGCAGCTCGCGCCGGTCGTCGGCCTTGTATGCGATGGAGTGGAACGCTGGGTTGGACATGAGCGTGGAGATAGAGCGGCCCACCTCGTGGTAGTCGAGGTCGGCGCCGCTCGGACCCAGCAGGATGAACATAAAGCGAACCGGCACGGGCACCTCGGTGATGGACGGCATAAGGATGCCCTGCGCCAGGCGCACGAAGGCGATAGTGGGCTGCTCCAGAAAACCCACGGCACCCACTAGTACTGTGGTGGCCTCGGCGTCACCGGGGATGCGCTTGAGGATGGAGTCGTTGTGCGGGCGGCGCAGTTCGTCCTGCGAGCCGGCGGCCGCGTCCACCGCCGCCAGGTACTCCACCTCCCTCATGTCAATCCCGCCCGCCGACGACTTCTTGCGCAGTTCAGCGCGCTCCAGCGGCAGCGCGTACGAGCTGCGCCGGCGACGCGGGTCCGCGAGGTTCTGCACACAGGCACACACTGAGCACACAGACCATACCAACGCAACAACGCAGCGCTACTCACTTATTTCCTTCAACAATCCTACTACTATCAAGTATGGAATACTATTCTATTATGACGCGTCGTTGCTCCGTATGATAGGGTGGGAACTGTGGGAAGCAACTATTTCGGGCGCATTGTGTAGGTACTTGTCTGATGAGAGATTCTAAAGCTGATTATTTAAAGAAAATGAGAAGCAAAATAGTGCAATGCAACTAGTCTAGCCACAGTCAATACCTATTTTTAGGTTCAAACATTTCCATTTTTTTTTACAGATATATTGTTTAAATTATTGATAAGCTCGCGTTTTACCACTTATTCACCTGATGGTAAGCTATGATGTGGTCGACCCTGGAGCACGGTTGCCAACAAGTACAAGCGCAGTAGCAGACTCCCAGGTTATAGCTCACACTCTTTAGCCGTACGAACTTATCGGCAAACAACAATGAGCAGGACCTGAAGCTTTGTATTTATTGACTGCAAGTGTGCAGAACAGAATGTGTTCATCAGAGGTCCGTCAGTGCGCGCCTCAACAAGTCTTTGAGGGCTGGTAAGTTCCCACGAAACTGTGTAGGTACCTACATGTAAGTAAATTCTGGGCCGCAGGCCGCGTGGAGTGAATGCTTGTTTCAAAACCAAGGACATTTCGAGTGTAACAACACTTATGGCTAGACCAGGCATAGATTATTACAAATGGTTCCACAACAGCAAAATAAGCTCAAATACACTCAAAACCAATGATGAAGTTAAGCTTCCTATATCTATTTTATTTACTTATTAGTTCATGATTTCAATCAACATTATAGTACGTGCAAATGCATTGTTGATTGTATTATGTAGGTATCGATCGTGTTGGCATGTTATGTATATATACTATGGCTAGGTAGATCTTGTATAAGTATGGGGATGTACAGACAGATATATCGGACGTGTTGGCGGATATTGTGGTTACCCAAATTTTAATTTTGATATGTTAATCTTAATTTTTTACAATTTGCAAGCGTTGTTCTGAAGTAAGTCTATCCATTGTGAAATGGCAAAACGTTACGTACGTACGTTTGGTAAGTCAAAGATTACATTTGCTAACCAAATAATACAAGACGAGCTTAGAGATGGTGTAGCTCAATTCTCTACTCGTACCTACTTCTTCCCTCGGTCATATTGAGCAAAAATATTTTTTTTGCCTACCAGCAATGATATTAAATTAAATATAATATACTAGCCTACCAGGTTGAATCTGTGCAAGTATTCGTCGTGAGTAAAATGATAACAAGCGGAGATAATGTGACGTATAGATTTCACTGATCGGGTGGGCGTTACCTGGATGCCTGAGATCCGTGTGTCAAACATACCGTCCTTCACAATATATTGCCGGTTATTCGTCATAGCTTCGTCCCTAATTGCGCTGCACATAATGTTGTGTGGTGAAATTAAAATCATGGGCATCATCTTAAGGGGTCAATAAACTCATTATTATGGACAAACCAGAAATCGGGAAAAAAAACTGTTCCCTACATTTTGACGAGCTATGCGAACATAAACGTAGGGTACCTACAGCTGATTTTTTCTTCGCGATTTCAGTTTTGTTCCCTTAGTAAAAGTTGTTCATAATGATGAGTACAATGACCCCTTAAGAAGATTAAATCTTAATTGATTAAAACATTAAATTTCTTTCGTACGTCAACGGCACATAACCCGATCACGCTGCCGCATACTCGGCTAATTCAAACAGAGCTGAGCTGCAGTTGTAGGTACCAAAAACACGAGCAGAGAGAGATAATATTTTGTTTATCGAGGCTGCTAATCTCTTTCTAATGCCGGCGCCAGACATAGAGTCTGGACATTTTTGCCTAGCCTTTTCTTCCAGTCTAACCGGAGGATGCAGTTGAATAGCTGCCCTTCTCAAAGAAATAACTTTTTTATTACAGAAGTACCTACATAGTTAAGAATTATTATTGTACCCGATGTAACGTTTTAGATCGGGTCTGATTTGGTGTTAATGATTCGAGACCATGTGAAGCTATACGATGACATGAGTCTCATCGAAGCCGTATGGTGTGTGGAGACACAGACTCATGACTCTGCCAGTACTGACTTGGGACTAGTGACCAGTGACTGCAGACCGGTGACATAACACTGTCCCGACAGACGGCGCACCGAGTCCAGTCGTGACGGCGTTGGCAACAAACAACAATCCAAACTGAGAACAACAACAACTAGAAACAACTAAATGTAATCACACAAGGATAGATGATCGTCATGTACGATGCTACGTCTAACGGCCGTACGATAACGTGAGCAAACTATCGAGAAAACAAGCTGATGATGGGGTAGCGGAGGGGTGAAGGCACACAGGCGCGGGGGCGGCGGTCCGTACGATGAGATGCGCGCTGTGGCGGCGGCAGGCGGCCGTGGCGCTGCACACGGAGCAGCGCGCGCGCGCGGCGGTCCCGCCCTCCTCCATCCACAGCGACTGCGACACAACATACACAGTCGACCTCCACGGCTCCATCAGACGCGTCGGCAACCACATGCATGTTGCACGACGCATTCACAGAACAACGAGAAAATATATTAGGATCTGATGTCAAGTAAACATTTTCAGAAAATAAAAATCATTGGATGACACACCCAAGGAAAGCCTTCTACTAAATCATATTCAAGGCAGTAGGTAATTGAATAATAACTTTCGAAAAGGTAAGTAGGTATAATGCCGCAATAAGTCTTAAAATGCCCTAAAAATCTATTTAGCATGGTGTTCCAATAATAACATAAAAGGGGCAAGAACAAGACGTCGCTTCAGGCTTGAAACAGGACTTGGTCGCACGGATCGCACGAGTCGCAGGAGTGGCACGGGTTGCGCGGCTGTGTCGCTCAGTTGCACGTGCATCCCGCCCGGCATATCGCAAGCAGCTCATTCGAGGTCGCGCGCTCGATGCGTTGTAGACTTGTAGTACGTATTGATAAGAGGTGTTATGTCACCAGTTGTTTGTTACGGTAGTCGATAGCCGAGTCCTCCGTATCGGATTAACCTTGATCATTTTCATAAACGTACCTACCTACATTCCGTCCGACATATTATGGCAAACGTCAGATTAACGTAAGTAACGTTCGGTAAACGTGACTCGCTATCTGATACGACAACACGACAGATTATGTTTTCTAGTTATCATTTTGTACTTTTCGTGTAGGTTTTTGAAACCGATAAGGTTCATTGTGTCATTCGACAGCTGATTACTTGTAATGGCACGACACGGGAGGCAAGGCCGCTCTTCGGTTAGCTTCGACTTTCTGGAACAGCCTGCTAATGCGGGCGATGAATTTCAAAATCAAACATCAAAATATTTTATTTCACTTATCACTAATCCTTACTAATATTATAAATGCGAAAGTAACTCTGTCTGTCTGTCTGTCGCACTTTCACGCCAAAATACTGAACTCAAAATTTGTAACTTAAATTACTTTATGAGCTTAGTTACTCTAAAAGGTTTTATTTTTCGCTTTTCAGTTAACTTTTTTCGTCGGTTTACTTTTTTGTAAAAAAGTTTTTTATTTTTCGCTTATGAGTAATATTATTTTCCTCAATTCGTAAGGAATTGCTTCAACTGCCTTCTATCTCCAACGTCAGACCCTCGATGACAGTCATAGTTCTCATCAAAGTGAATGACATAAGCCCTAACACGATGTAGCTGCTGTAAACTGCTAAGGAGCTCTCGCGGCTGTCTTCCGTTTCCATCATCAGATCAACTCCAGGTTAAAGACCTTGAGTTGATGATGAGTGGTTGTGTCATCGAAACTATTTAGGTGTGCGAAATTTCAACAGAATCGGTTGACAGTAGAAAATACAGTAGGTAAAAAATCAATCAACCCCATTTTTTCTATCCTTAGGGGTGGATTTTTGTTTTCAATTTTAAATAGGACCAACTTCGAGGTATAACCATCACAATAAAAAAAAAATCGTTAAAATCTGACCACTCATTAAAAAGTTATGCGTATCGACTTGAGAACCTCCTCCATTTTTTCGTCGGTTAAAAATAGGAAATAGCATTACTAAGAATGATCGAAGTATATGCGTGTGTATGGCTCACCTGCAGGCTGGTGTACGAGGAGTGCTTGCGGCCACTGATGGAGAAGCGGAAACGGTCGTCGTGCACGTGGCGGTGGCGCAGCAGCAGCGAGCGCATCACTACGGGCTTGTCGTCCTCCTCGATGAGTCCTTCCGCCACCATGCGCTCCACCACGCGGTAGGCCACGCCGGGCAGGTCCTTCTCGTCCAGGTCCAGCAGCACCACACCCGTCTCCAAGCAGCGGCGCAGGTTCAGCAGCGAGTGGAAAGACAGCGACGCCACATGCGGCTTGCCCCAGCGCGCCGAGCCCTCCTCCACGTCCTCCTCGTACTTGATCCAGCGCGCCGTCTCCTTCCACTCCGCCTCGCCGTCCTCCGTGGCCAGCAGCTCGTCCAGTTGCACGAACACCTGCAACACCATTACCAGTGCTGATATTGAACACCTATACACGCGCTGCACCTCCCGCTACTTACGTGAAAGACGGCTTACCGAATGTGGGCTGTGATCATACATCTTCTTGTAGGCAGCATCTGTTAATATACTCTGTACTTTATCGCCACCGTCCTTGCGGCCAACGTGAACCGTTGAACCCTGGAAGCAAACGAGTATGATAGTTACAATATATGTATAGATCTACAACGTCCAATGTGTTCTTCCAAGTGTCAGGCGGCACTAGGTGTAAGGCTCTTACATACTGGGGCGATTCGTCACGCGACGCGACGCCGCCGCATTGTTCGCCGTGAAGTTTTCTCAGAAATTGTTTTGTTAAAATTTGCGGCGCGCGGCGAATCACGCCAGTATGGAAGAGCCTTAACTGGTGAGGTGACGAGGTCCGTAGGGGTGAGACTGACCCGAGGCTGTATTTTGTGGCGGCGCAGCGCTCGCGGGTCATCGCTGCGGTGCGCGGCAAGTTCGGCGGCGTCCGCCTCGGGCAGCGACTCTTCTGCGGGCTCGATGGACACGCGGCGCTCTCCCGCGCCTCCCGCTCCCCCGAGCACACCGCGCGCGCCCTCCTGCAGCGAGTACTTGCGCGGCTTATGCGGGTGTAGGTGCTTGCTGAAACACCACCACCGGTCGTCAGTCGTCGGCCGACATACGCTCATACCTACATCGCCATCGCAGGAAGCCATAATTATTGTAACTTACTAGGTACGTACGAGTATGTAGGTAGGTAAATATCATTATGATAAAGGATTTTACAGACATATTTGTTTGTAAAGGAGGATGGCCAAAGCGTACCCGGTGATGAGACGGTAGCGTCCCGATGCCCGATATGCCATATAATTATAAAAAATCCATTTTTTTTAAGGTTTTATAAAACGTAACCAATATCTCTTTATGAAGCCAGAAAAAAAAGATATAAGATGTTTTTTTAGTTTAAGTATTTTTTTTGACTTTTTTGTGTTCAGAGGCCCTAGACCTTCAATCAGCGTTATCGATGATGGAAAAGGCAGAACTGTATAGGACTGACATAAGCTATCGAAAAGCTTATGTCAATCTTGTTGAAAGTCGTTGTAGAAATACGAAACGCTTTCGAAGCGCTTGTCACTTGTCTAGGCCCTCTGTACTCACACCTACTGACGATTCGTTTGGCATAAGAAACTATCTAGTACTCAAAGTTTATAAATTATTCGCGTTTTTCTGAATAGTTATTTAGTGTCACCTGCCTAGCCTTTTCCCAACTATGTTGGGGTCGGATTCCAGTCTAACCGGATGCAGCTGAATACCAGTATTTTACATGGAGCGACTGCCTATCTGACCTCCACAACCCAGTAACTGGGTAATACGATACCCCTTGGTAAGACTGGTTGTCAGACTTTCGGGCTTCTGAGTTCTGACGACCCATAACGACTGTCAAAGATCCACAAATTACAGCCGGGACCAACGGCTTAACGTGCTTTCCGAGGTATGGAGGAGTCTCGATATGTAAAGATGGTCATCCATCCATGGACCAACCCCGGCAAGCGTAGCTGAACCTGATGGATCGACCCGTGCGGCTGTTATTACTTAGCCACGAGCTCCTCAATAGTTGAATAGTTATTTAGTGTAAGTAATTGAATTCTATACAACTTTATTTTTAGTAGTAGCTAGGTATATGTGAAACCTGAATATAGTAGTTTGTTCAGAATAAGTAACTGAATCGATTCCAATAATTTTTACACCATGTTTTATTTTGTCCCAAAAATATTTAAAAAAGGTTACAAGTTGTACACTAAGTACCTATCCGGAATCATACGCTCACAACACAGCACGCAGCAATCACGACATGGCATAGCCAGGATTGCCAACGCATATTTTCCAAATTCCCCAAAATCATTGGTGAAAATCCCCGAATTTGGGGAGAGCAAAATCCTGATTCCCCACAAAATCCTACTATCCTGCTAATATTATAAATGTGAAAGTTTGTATGTTTGGTTGTTTGTTACTCAATCACGCAAAAACGGCTGAATGGTTTTGGATGAAATTTGGCAAACAGATAGTTTATAACCTGGATTAACACATAGGATACTTTTTATCCCGATATTCCCACGGGATCGAGACATACGTGGGTGAAACCGCGGGGCGCAGCTAGTTATTTTATAAAATATATAGACAAAAAATCAACAATATTTTATTACTAAAGAAATCTGAATCATAATAGCCTCATACACTCGTAGAAGTGGCTCCGGATGAAAATGAGGTTTTGAGAGAGGTAAAGAAGTCGTGTTTGTGTATAGTTAACACAAAAGAGTTTTCCAAAAAGACTCCTATAATTTGGGAAATATTAGAAGAAAGAATGGTCAGCTGGTGCTTAAGGTTCCGTAATAACTGTGGATTAAGTTTGAAGAAAGAACACAGAAGAGCAGGAATACTTATCAGCAGAGGAGTACACAACAGCTGAAAATCACTTACTCACTGTACTTCAAAGATAATGTTTAGTTGATTTTTCTATATGCAATAACCTTATTACTACAAAACCGTGAACAAGTGTCTAAGTTTTTGTGTTAGGTTAGGTTAGGTAAGGCCCTAAGAAGTTACAAACTTTTTTTAACGATAAAGGACGCGTTTGTGGTACGACTCATTTAAGCTCAAAACACACACGGAGCGAGTGCGGGGCGGGAGCGGGTCGGGCGCGGGAGTACGGCGGGTATAATAATTTGTAATTCAAGGAATTATATGGATGTCAACACACAGAACGCGGGCGCGGGACGGGCGCGGAGCGGGACCCGCGCCCGCCGCCCGCTGACACAACAGCGCGGGGCGGGAGCCGGTCGGGCGCGGGAGTAAGGCGGGTGTCATAAATTGTAATTCAAGGAATTATATGGATGTCAACACACAGAACGCGGGCGCGGGTCGGGCTCGGAGCGGGAGCCGCGCGGGAGCCCCACCCGCCGACACAACAGCGCGGAACGGGAGCGGGTCGGGAGCGGTTGTGCTATTCTGTAAAAATATCTCCGTGAAAACTAAGTGTAGTAAAATATCAAAGTGAGCTTGGAGTGAACTGTCACTGCCTTAGCATCAGTAGGTATCGATGACAATGACTCACTCCACTCTCACTTCACCTAAGTTTTCAAGGTAAGATGGTTACAGAATAGCAATGTGGGTGTAGCGGCGTTACATTCGTTGCAATACACGTATCGATGATATTCTCCATATTGATGTTTATTTTTATTAATGTCATGAACCTACAACTTTTTCCATTTTCGCGTTCTTCTCTTTAAAATACCTAAGTAAAAAATAATAATTTTTCGTCCGTGTCAGAATCACCCAATTTTTTTTTTTTTGTTTTTTTTAATAATCATGTTTTTATATACAATCTAACACTAAAATTATATACAAAGCGAAATAAAAATTATTATAGAAAGAAGGGCGTCAAAAAATTCTTCCGCATCGCTGTCAGTGGGAAAAGTGCCCAAAAGGCTGGCAGCATTGCCACGTTGGATGGCAATGCTGATTCTTTGACCTGGAAATTGACCAGCCCTCTGGTCACGTGAAGAGTCGACCAACCGCTTGGCGATGTCCCGAAATACCTACTCGATGAGCACTCGGACCCCACGGCCCTAGTACCTCAACTACTGAAAAATCGACCACAAATGGTGTTATTTGCTGATGACACATCACTGATTTTTAAAGTAAATAGACATGCACGGGAGCTTGACGACGTAAATAACGCTATGTTCAAGGTCCATAATTGGTTTACTATAAATAATTTGGTATTAAATGAGAAGAAAACTAAATGCATAAGATTCACGTTACCGAATGTAAGAAGTAGCGAATGTCATGTTGTACTGACCGAGGAGATACTAGAATTCGTCGAAAAGACAGTTTTCCTGGGGATCACGCTTGATTCAAAACTACAGTGGGGTCCTCACATAACATCACTTGCAGGGCGACTAAGTTCAGCCGCTTACGCTGTTTGGAAAATCCGCCAACTAACAGACGTGGATACCGCGCGACTGGTCTATTTTAGTTACTTTCATAGCATCATGTCTTACGGTATTTTGCTGTGGGGACGGGCTGCAGATATTGATTCTGTCTTTATTTTGCAAAAGAGGGCTGTCCGAGCCATATACAACCTCCACAAACGCGAATCTCTAAGGGAACTGTTTAAAAAAATTAACATCATGACGGTTCCTTGTCAGTACATATATGAAAACATTATGTATGTTCGGAAAAATCTACATCTTTTTAGTAAGATAAGTGACAGGCATAACTTTAACACTAGAAATAGGAACAAATTAGATCAACCACGTTTCAGATTGTCTAAAGTACATACTTCTTTTATGGGGTACTGTGTAAAATGTTATAATAAAATACCACTCATTATTCTTCAACTAAATGAGAAGAAATTTAAAACATGCATTAAACGCACACTATGTAGACAGGCATATTATAAGTTGGATGATTATATCGTAGATAAAAATGCTTGGCTTAATGCTGGTCCTGCTCCACAGGCACTAGGGCTCACTAGTTAAAATTTTTAATATTTGGAAGAGTTGCTTCCCCCTTTTTTTTTCTGACTTTACAAACTTAAGTTTATTTTTTTCTTTAAATTCTATTATTTTAATCTTTCATGTACATTGCAAATTATAGTTTTGTATAAATTAGAAGCATTTTTTCAATTTTGTAAATGTGAGTACCATGGAGCCGTTTAATATGGTATGTTTTATATTGACTTGAAAGAGCATGGCTGATGAGAGTATGTCATACTCACTTAAATGTCTCGCTGATGGTGGCGCGTGTGTTGGATCATTCGGTTCCCTACAAAATGGTTGAGCTGGATGGTGCTGATCCACGTGTCATGTTCGTGAACGGGCGCTGTCACTTGAGACTGGTCATCTCTCATCTGCCAGGGCTTATTTTTAATCTTATATTTTGAATTGTTTTTGATTATTTTTCATTTGACATTGTTCTCACATATAGAAGCACCAAGAATACTGTACCCAGGATTTTGTAATATCTATATCCATTTTTAAAAGAGTGTCCTTGGAGTTTCTTGCCCGTTCTTCTCCATAGAGATCTACGATTTGGAATGGGCAACTAGCTTCAACTATTTGACTAACTGACCGATTCTTTGACAATTCAAAAGTGCCTGTAAATGGTTTAATTGAAATAAATTCTTTGAGTTTGAGTTTTTTGAGTCTAGTGTTTCAACCCCAAACGGCTCAAAAATATAGCTACCAATAAGGTTGTTATATTTGCGCCGTTTGAGGTTTTCTGCACCTGCAGCAGCCGCCCCAGCACAGCCCGCCGTGCTAGGAAGATGGGATGGCGCGAGGGTGTCGACACAGGTTGCATCCCACACCAAAGGCCTACCCAACTTCCAAGGCATTCTGGTCATTCCGTCTGGTCTCTTCCCATCGTCGCGTACCAAGCCATTGGGTTCTAAAACAGCTGACACCCCGGCGGTGACAAGAGCCCGACGGATGATGTCATTAATGCTTGCGTGCCGTGCCAACCGACCAGCGCTCTTGCTGCAGGAAAGGCCATGGTGTCCGAGGCGGTCGACTGCTTCACCGCACTGACAGCGATGTGGGGCCCCACAAGGAGCGCCCAAACGCAGACTTATAGCGAGCCGGAAAGTGGTATCACCCAGCATAGTGCCTATGTTGGGTGACGGTAGCGCCTGAAGCCAGAGGCCCGACGCCCATTCCCCCACAGCCAGTAGGCGGGCACGCTCAGCAGTATTGGTGGACGTATTAATGAGGTTATTCCGTACCACCCTGCAGAGCGGCTCATCCCACTGTCTCTGGGAGAACGGGTTCTCGGGCTGCTCCGTATCTGGACAGACCACTTTCCAGGCGTTCATTGCATCAGTCAAACACGGCACTTCAAAGTCAACCTGAGAAGCAGTTAAGATTCTTGTGGTTAACTTTTCGGTGCTGTGGACCGAGGACAGGAACGCCGGTAAGCTTACACTGGAAATTTTGCGGACGCCGAGCCCACCGAAGCGAATGGGTAGTGTAGCTTGCAGCCACTCACGGTCGTCCAATGCCACATTTATGATTGATGTTAGAGTACTCCGAATGATTTGATCAATTTTGTCTAAAAGGTGTGGCTTTTTCCATAAAGGTGAAGAGCGGAGAAAATACATAAAATTTGGACCGAAACAGCAGTATCTGATGAGGGTGAATGCCGAATGTAGGTTAATTTTAGAAAGTCTATCCGAAATGTCATTGAAATGTTTAATTTTTTCATCAATTAAAGGTGAGAAACTGTCTTCTAAAATTGGGGAACCTAGGAGGTGCAGTGAACTTTTTTCCAAAACTTTTATATCTGGGGCTATTGAATTTAATTTCTGAATAGTCAATTGTCTGTCAGTATTGTCACAAGGGTACATTTCGCATTTTGAGTAGTTGAGGTCAAGGCCAATGGATTGGAACTGCTGCTTAAGGAATTGGAGATCTTTTATGACAGTATCTACGTCACCTCCTAGAGTCCCATCATCTAAATACCATACATTAAATTTTGAATTTAGTTGTTGTATTATGGGGTGAATAGCTAAACTGAAAATGACCGGCCCGAGGGGATCACCTTGTTGGCATCCGACTGCAGATTCCAAAACGTTGTCTTTATAGAGTAATTTTGATGGGTGCCTATAGCACTGCCACAAAAAGCCAAAAATATCCGGTAACACCTTTTTTGCTTCGGCCAACAGGGTGTCCCTGTTAACGGAGTTGAAGGCGTTCTTGACGTCAACCTTGAGGATGACCTCACCTTTACCGGAGTTTAAAAAACTGGAAAGGGCATGTACGGCAGCCTCGCAGCCCCCTTTGGATCCAAAACCAAGCTGTAGGGGCTGGAACTTGGTTTTTAAAATATCTCCATACAGTCTGCAGCATATTTTGGCTGCCGTACGCCTGTAGGTACACCCAACGGCGATGGGACGGTTGCCGCCGTCCTTCTTGCGCAGGGCACACAAATTGGCCCCGTACGACATCGACGACGGCATCATTCACGCCGCCGTTGAGCATCAGGTTAATTAGAGCTGCTCCTTCAAAAGTGACTCACCGGCTTCCCCGGCGCCTGAACTCAGTAAGTCTTTTAAATGCTGAGGAGTCAGGCCGTCGAGGCCGCCAGCGGAGCCACTTCGGAAGGAGCTCACGGCAGCAATCAGCTGGGGGGAGGTAACGCTAAGAGGCGTTAAATCCAGATTAGGAGGGAGAGGGGGGTCGGGGAAGGAGAGACCATCGGCAGGCGCTGGATGTTTACTCTCCAGAGCTGAAAGAGTTTCTGGAGAGTAGGGCGCCACCACATCGCTACTGAATAGTAGCCTGGCCGCTCCCCTGATGTCACCTTTGCTTAGTTTAGATTCTACAAGCGAACATACCCCTCTTCGTGAAGGGTTATTGGAAACGGGTAATTTTGGGTCTAAAATGAGGGTCGAGTTGTTGCAATTATCTTTAATTTGATTTTTAGCAAACATTTTCACACTGCAACCGCTGCCGTCTGTCAAACAGTCAAAATACAACCGCGCCCGACCCGCTGCCGTCCCGCGCCCGACCCGCTGCCGCCCCGCGCCCGCGCTGTGTGTGAACACGATGAACCGCGCCACTCACGCGATGGAAACGACCCGACCCGCTCCCGCCCCGCACCCGCTCTGTGTGTGTTTTGGGCTTAAACAATGAGCAACGACAGCGACGGTTTCATATCACCTATATTACTGTCAAGTGATAATGTTATTTGGGAGAATCGTACAATATTTTCACGTAAAATACCTTCATGCGGGATCACAAACGTTAATTAGTACTAAAAGATATTGGTTTATAAGCACACGTTGTCTTGCTAAAAAGGTAGTGCGGCAATGTGTCGTTTGCAAGCGTGTCAGCAGCAAGACTTGTATAGTACCCTCCGCACCGTTACATAGGATACAATGAGTCCATTTGAGGCAACCCGATACACTTGGCTGGTCCACGTATTTAGAGACGGGAGAAAAGTGCTAGATCGTTTTATTCACTTGCGCTACATAACGTGCAGTCCATTTAATTTTAGACTTGTGTTCTTCACTGTCTACTGAAGAGTTTATGTTCGCCGTTCCGCCGGTTTGTGGCGGAAGAGAAGAAGAGGTTCCGTAAGGATAAATCTATACTAATATTATAAAGCTGAAGAGTTTGTTTGTTTGTTTGAACGCGCTAATCTCAGGAACTACTGGTTGGAATTGAAAAATTCTTTAGTCCATTTATCGAGGAAGGCTATAGGCTATATAACATCACGCTACGACCAATAGGAGCGGAGCATAAATGAAATATGTTGCAAAAACGGGAAAAAATATTCCTTTTTGAGAGCTTCCGTTGCGTGCGCTGCGTAAACGGTTTATGTTACGTAAATATCATGTATGATGGAATTGTTCCTATTTAAAAGTTCTAAAAAAAAATCTGCGACAGCATGTCTATCTTTTAAGATTGACTCACTATAATCTTTTTTATGGTAATCTCCTTTGGAGAATGGGCTTTTACGTAAATATCATGTATGATGGAATTGTTCCTCTTTAAAAGTTCTAAAAAAAAATCTGCGACAGCATGTCTATCTTTTAAGATTGACTCACTATAATCTTTTTTATGGTAATCTCCTTTGGAGAATGGGCTTTTGCCTATGGGGTCTGCCCTGAAGCCCAATAAAAATAAGATATATACCAATGGAAAGAGCTTTTCAAGGGGAACCTTTCCTACTAACACGACTTTTGTCAATTGTTAGTCAGTTTGGAGTAAATGACTTAAATGGGTGTGAATACTTGGGCATCGAAGTTAAGGAATTTCCTTGGCCCAATAGCCCTAAGATAAACATCAATAGCTTTAGCTTTTTGAGGGGAACTTTTGCTACTAACATGACTATTGCCAATTGTTCGTCAGTTCGAAGTTAATGGCATAAATAGGTGACTACTTTAGTACTGAAGTTAAGGAATTTTCTTAGCCCAATAGCCATAAGATTTACACCAATGGGAAGAACTTTCCAATGAGAACCTTTACTACTAACATGATTTTTGCCAATTTTAAATCAGTTCGGAGTTAATGACCTAAATAGGTGACTACTTCGGTACCGAAGTTAAGGAATTTTCTTGGCCCAATAGCCACAAGATATACACCAATCGAAAGAGCTTTCCATGGAGAACATTTACTACTAACACGACTTTTGCTAATTGTCAGTCAGTTTGGAGTTAGTGACCTAAATAAATATGACTACTGGGACACCGAAGTTAAGGAATTTTCTTAATCCAATAGCCATAAGATATACACCAATGAAATGAGCTTTTCAAGGGGAACCTTTCCTACTAACATGACTTTTGCCAATTGTTAGTCAGTTCGGAGTAAATGACCCAAATAGGTGTGAATACTTGGGCATCGAAGTTAAAGAATATTCTTGGCTCAATAGCCGTAAGATATACGTCAACGGCTTTAGCTTTTTGAGGGGAACCTTTGATAGTAACATGACTATTGCCAATTGTTAGTCAGTTCGGAGTTAATGGCATAAATAGCTGACCACTGGGGCACCGAAGTTAAGGAATGTTCTTAGCCCAATAGCCATAAGATATACACCAATATAAAGAGCTTTCCAAAGAGGCCCTTTGCTACGACTTTTGCATATTGTTAGTCAGTTTGGAGTTAATGACCTAAATAAGTGTTACTACTGGGGCACTGAAGTTAAGGATTTTTTAAACCCAATAACAATAAGATATACACCAATATACACCAATGAAAAGAGCTTTTCGAAGAGAACCCTTGCTTCTAACATAACTGTTGCTAATTGTTAGTCAGTTCGGAGTTAATGACCTAAATAGGTAATAAATTGCGCACCGAAGTTAAGATTCTTGGCGTCCAATAGCTATAAGATATATACCACTGAAAAGAGCTTTTTAGGGATAACTTTTGCTACAAACACGACTTTTGCCTATTATTAGTCAGAACAGAGTTTATGACCTAAATAGCTGATGAATTTCAATAATGCATAATTACTCACATTTAGAGCTCTGTAGCACCTTTCGTACTAACAATCGAGAGAAACGTCATATCACGAATTATTTCCTTTGAAGAGATCTTTCCATTGGCATATATTTTAACTCTTTTGGGGGATGCGGCAGGCTTAACGACGGCTTAAGGCGATGTTACCCTAAAAACCGTCGATTTCTATTGTGATTTATTCGTAGATAGCTCGGATTTAAATTTTGAAAAAAACATATTACATAATTCATACTTCGATCTTTAGATTACGGCTATGCGATACACGATTACTTGCACTTTACTGCATCCAATTAAATCGCAAAGAAAAGTCTAATTTCGGTCTAATTTCTTATTTTATTTGAGTTTTATTAGGCTTTGAATAATAAAACTTATACCATAATAAAGGTCGTAAAAAATGTGTTAAATATGCGCTGACATAATGTGAAATTTTAAAATATTTATACCACTAACAAAACTAAGTGGTTTCATCTTTTCATGCGCGCGTCACGCGTCCTTTAGTCCCGAGCGGAACGTGTTGGAGGTCGGACGTGTGCCAATTTTTGCGAGCCCGCCACCCCCGCCCGTTGAGTTCTTGCCTCTATTACGTTTTCATTTCAAATATCACAGCGACTGTACTATTTATGCAGTATATACATTGCTTCTTAACTACTACCTAAGTGTGTCACTAAGTGACTGGACAAGCAATGTAACAATCACAAAACGATACTTTACTACATTATTTTTGTTTTCAACTATCATAGCGACCGTACTATGTTTGTAGTAAATACATTGCTTCTTAACTACTACCTAAATGTTATGATAAGGGACTGGAAAAGCAATGTAAAACTCACAAAACGATACTTTACGTAAGCGTTAGCTCGCTTAGTACGCCGGGCGGCGCGCGGCAAGTTAGTGATGTGGTGAGACATTCTAACGTAGCCTACGTTAGAATGTCTCACCACATCGACAATAATGTCGATTGTCGTATGAATTTATATTACTATGAAAGTTTATTCTGCAATTTGTTAACCGCGCTGAGATATGGATATCGATAACTGTTACTCGTTGTTACGGTGTTTTTTTTTTTACATTTGCTTATTTATATTAAATAATATTATTGGAGTTTACTCATTAAGAATCGAGTTTCCTAAAAGGCCCCTGGTATGGAAATTTTATGTGGAGTGAAATTTATAAAAGTGTAACACTTGTTTTATTCATAAATAACACGACAACATTTCACACTTCGTTCTAGTTATTTCAGCCGTTAGTCTATCTATATAAATAAAAAGAGAAGTCTGACTGACTGACTGACTCATCAATGCCCAGCCCAAACCCTTGGACCTGGAAAGCTGAAATTTTGCACAGAGGTTCTCTTTATAATGTAGACAAGGAATAAGGAAGGAATTTTCGAAATTCAACCCCTAAAGGAGTTAAATAGGGGATGAAAGTTTGTATGGAAAATCTTATTCCTTAAACTAATAAATTTGAAACTTGGCACAAATACTTATTCTAAGTTAATAATAAAACGTGTCTATTGCTAGGTTTCAGGATTTGTTATCCTCCAGCAATCATATTATATCAATCCGCGAACCGCACCTCGAATACTATAATAAGCAGTGTGAGAAGACACTGTTTAACTGGATTAACATAATATAGGGTACTTTTAATCCCTGTAGTACGTCCCCGTGGCATATTTTCCGACATCCACGCGGGCGAAGCCGCGGGCAAAAGCTAGTATATAATAATTACCTATAGATGTAGTTTTTTTAGAGTTTATATGCATTTTATTTCAGTTTTATTAATAAATGACTTTTGAATTTTGAATTATATTTTACTTAATTTGGTTTTAATGATGTCAAAATACGCCCCAAAAATACTTTTCTTTTTTGCAGTCGGTTTTCATCATAGATAATAATATCCAGTTTTCATCGATATTTTTATCGATCAAATATTTATAAATATCAACTCCTCTTCCCTAGAGTTACACACATGCTCAAAAGGGGCGGGCATTAGAAGGTAAAGAACCCCGACTGAATACAGTAAAAGTTATTTCATTGTCTAAATACCTGACTTTCACTAATGCTTAATCACTCACACTTAAAGCTCTGTAGCTCCTTTCGTACTAACGATCAAGAGAAGTCTTCAGAAAATATTCTTCTTGATGAGATCTTTCCATTGGTATATATCATAACGCTATTGGGCTCCAGGGCAGAAACGCCCAATCTCCTTTGTTCGAAATTAATGCATTATTTGCGAAGGAGTTTTATCAAAATAATATTAATTCTTATTCAAATAAATAGTTTTAACATCAAGGGTATCCATGTAGCAGTAAAATACTTTTTAATTCATTCGAATCGGACATTTAATTTCGAAGTTATCATGAGTACGAAAATGCAATACGCGCCCCGCCGCGACGTTCCTTACTCTAGACTCTACAGAAGACAGGAGAGGATGGGCACACAGGTAGATCATGACCTAGAATAGGACATAAGATAAGTTTTATCCCTATATTCCCACGGGATCGAGACCTACGCGGATGAAACCGCGGGACACAGCTAGTATACAGATAATGGAATAAATTTTCGCGGAGCAAGTTCGATAAGAACATTAAGTGGAACGAATTAGCACATGAGACATCAACGCAAAGGATTGAATGGCGCTTTATACCTCTGTCAGCGCAGGGTGATGTCCGCATCACCCTGCGCTGACAGAGGTAGAAAGCGGTTAAAGAAATGCTCAGAAGGGTGCTTAGGGTGGTAGGGCAGCACTTTAATATAATGAGCTATTGACTGTGTTGTGTGAAACCGAAGCGATGATTAATTCTCGACCACTTACCTATGCATATAACTGAAACTACGGAAAATTTTGCTCCGTTGACTCCTTAACTGTTTTTACATGTAGGAAAAGAAGGGAAAGATGTCCTAGATATGGGTCATATTAATGGTCAGCCCTTGACGGGACGTTGGCGTTATATTAAAAAATTATGTGGTCATCTGAAGCAGTGTTTTCGCAGCAAGTACCTGGCTCTACTGTCTCAGAAATCAACGGCAAAAAATAATAATGCGATAGCTAACTTATTTGTAAAATTTTAAAGTTGAATCTCCTCTTGGCTCCGAATCGCAGGTGGTCGATGCTGAGGATTGTCTGAAGGAGTTAAATGTCAGGTTCTCAGCAAAAGATGTTGCTACTGTTATTAATCATGCAGGAGTTCACGTGCCTAGGGTACTGGCGATCTTTTTCTCGCTCTGTGGAAGCCACGCTCATCTGCCCAGTGACCTAATGAAAACTGTGGTTGTACCTACTGTGAAGGATAAGAAGACTGGGGACACATCAGATCTCTCGAACTATAGGCTCGCCTTGCACGTTCAATACAATAATGCTTTCAGGGTGTTTATGGGGTTGCCGCACTACTGCAGTGCCTCCGGCATGTTCGCAGAGGCGTAAATAAATGGCTTTCACGCCATCATGCGCGAGCGTTGGGCTTTTATTATGCGCAGGGTTTCTACGCGCCTACCCCAACAGCATTCTGAAAACTATAGCCGATAGGTGGGACAACCCCATACTGGGACATTGGATTCGTCTACATGCCACTATGGCGTAGTAATGAATAGTTTGTGTTCTTTTTCTAGTAGATGAATGTAAGTACTAACATTAGTTTCTAAGTCGTGTGTAACTAACCAAAATAATGGACTGTTAGGTCCGAAATAAAAGAATTAAATTACATTTAACAAAGACGAAGAAGTTCTACAGTAGGCCGTGTGCTAATGAATACATTTGTGATGATGGCTCATCCATCGCTGCCGCTCGCATTCGTCACACCCGCGCATTGCTCATGTGTGAGGCTGCGTGCGCATACGCCGGCCATTAATACAGCCTTCATTGTTTGCGTATCGACAGTCACAGATTGGGAGCATTTGCCAGTGTCATGCGTGTCATGCGGTGCTAATGATGCGATGACGGAACCAACGCTTAGACGAGATGCAATGTGCGTATTAAGGACTCGCACTTGACCGATTTTGTACTGATGTGAAGGATTGGATGTGCATTGGAAACAGGGACATTTTGCGAAGTGGTCATTTTGCAACGACATTCTGAGAAATGGAGATTTTACGATAGGGTAATTTTGTGTAGAGGTCATTTTGCGAAAGAGACATATTGAGAAATGGTAATTTTACGACCGGCAGACATTTTGAGAATGGTATTTTTGCGACTGAGCCGTGCGTGACATGTTTCCCGGCGCGCGGCGATCTAAAAGTACGTCAAGCGACGCCTGGCGCCTGTCCCGACTCCCGAGCCGTGCGCTTGCATGCTCTGTATGTAGAGCCAGGGGTGAGCTGAGTGCGATCGTTTTCACTCGCTGTTTGGAGCCGACCTTCTGTACGTATCTATTTCGTGGGCTGTGTGGGGGTGGAGCGGCTCATGCGATGTTAGCGTGAGCAAGGTCGCACCGTGCCCTTGTGGCGCCGCGCGTGGCAGGCGCCGCGCCACCCGCCTGGCCGCCTGCCGTGCACCCGCGTGCCTGTCCCGTTGCTATCATTGATATTCTATGTGGAGATTAACCTTTAGTTAGTCGCGCCAAAATAATCACACTGTTAGTCACATGGGTGCGGATCTCAAGAGTGTATTTGTGAATCAAGGTATCAAAGTATGTAGTACCTACTCTCTAAGTCCGTCAACGTAGATACGGGTCCGTTCGAAAGTAGTTCGAAACTTTGGAGTGACCCTACACCCGATTAATTAACTTTTTTGAACAGGCAAAAACACATTGCGTGTAAAGGTTTGTACATTGAGCGGCAATCGTGCGAGGCGGCCGCGCGTGGCTTTGACGACTGCCGCGCGCGAACTCTTCTGTCTACCTGCTGTGTTTGGAAGAATTATTAGCAGAGCTACGACACACGCAATCGCTTTCATGCTAACTGAAGTGCGCGGCGGGTCTGTCTGTCGCACAAACATTCGTCGGTTTAGTCCACACTAGAGCGCGGTGTGGCAGAAATGAGTCCTGCAAACGCCGCGTGTTGCTGCCGCGCTCTTGCCGCGCAATGTTTGGACACACCTCAAGGGAGCGGGCATACTGGGTGCGGTTTAGTAATACGCATACACAAACAACCCGAACTTGTTGGGATTTTTCGTGCGTTCAATGCGATATCACCGGGACATTACCTATTTGACGGAGAAAAACGTATTCAGTGTGCGCACTCAATTCGTTTTACCACCGTCGTTCGTTTACGTATCATACAAATTCGTGTCTTAGCGTTTCAAAATATTTTATCTACACCCCTGCTATAAATCCTTTCTAAAAGTTTCTGAAACAGTTAGCTTATTGCCAACATTAAAACAACCAGTGTCATAGTAACCATAATATCATTCAAACAGGTGTTATAATGTTGTACTGAATTTCATAATGCAACTCATTTCAAAACAAGAACACGAGCATTTCACTGACAAAGCACCGTAATTTAAAAACAAAATATACATTCGAATTCAAAAATTCGAATTCACGTCGTACCGCGCCATTTTTGTTCGATATTGGTATTGCAAAGAAACTTTTATAGAAGACTAGCTGTTCCCCGCGGTTTCACCCGCGTAGGTCTCGATCCCGTGGGAATAATATATTTATTATTATTTACGCTCTTCTACCCTACGTGAAATCGAAATTTTTAATAATGATTTTAGCCACACACCAAAAAAGTTAACAATTATTGGAAAATGGCGGCTGGTTTTGCTTTTTCCGCTAGCAATGCGCGCGCGGGTGTAAATAAAGGCCCTGATAATACCGCTGAACAGCCTATATAAAAATATAATAATACTTAGTACGCAAATGTGGTTAGGGTAGCCGGTAGTGAATAATATAGACTGAAATTGCCACAGACGATATAAACCCTCATTTAATAGTACAGATAGAGTTTTATTCCGCGCGAACGCGGTGGCACACGAGCAGGCCAGCCCGGTTTGTCGGGGCAGGCAAGTGGCCTGAGCGCGTGCCACCCGCGGTCTTACCGGAAACAGCGCAAGTCTCTGCTCGGGTGTAAAAAGAGAATGCTCATTTA
The DNA here is from genome assembly GCA_947363905.1 of Lithophane semibrunnea. Lineage (NCBI taxonomy): Eukaryota > Metazoa > Arthropoda > Insecta > Lepidoptera > Noctuidae > Lithophane > Lithophane semibrunnea. The sequence goes on along the minus strand of OX376186.1, from coordinate 156,080 downwards.
TTTTTGTAGGATAGTTCATACTAATTCAATGTAAGTATAGTAAGTATGCCACTGACGTTTAGTTTTGGTAAAAAAACATCCCATGGGCATGCATGGGATTTTTTTTTTACCATAACTAAACGCCACTAGTTTGCTTATGGTTCTCTTTTTAAATAAAAACTTGCTTTTGAGTGCTTGTCTTTGGTAAAAGGCTTCACCAAAACCAATTTCTATTGAATACAAATTCCATGCTGCCATGATAGGACTTACAAATTCCATACTGCCATGTCATTACTCCGACTAGTAAATAGTTATCTGTGGCGCAAGCTTCCATAATACACTGCATTATGAACCTAAAAGCGGTTCAATAAGAGCCACTTTACGAGCAAGTGTGTTGAAAAAAATTGTATGCAACTGTAAATAATTATGATAACACTCATGTGATACTATTGTAAACCCACATTCGTGTTTTAATACCCCTTATTATATAACAGTTGCATAAATAACTATTATTATATACCAACGCCCTTCATGATTGAGTCCCTATCAATTTCGGCGCGCTACGAGTTTAGGTAACTATCGGAGCGCAGTTTGTCTGTGTGCGGTCGTATCGCTGACAGTCGTAGTGTGCGCTGTGCGCACGGTGCAGCGCGAACTAATAATCTTGGTCCGTAACTGCTATTATTAGGAGTTTTTACTTATTAGGTTCCGTAATACTGGATGGATTTTATTTTGTGATTATGAAGTGCTATGTTTAGGTACCCTATAAAAATATGGTTACCTAGGATGGCATTCACTGAAGTAAAAGCAAACTATAAAGTGTGACCAGCATATATAATGTAAGTCTGAAACTAATTACACGTGTTATTGTACTCCTTTATTATTTAGATTAATTAGTCCTTTATTATTTACATTTATGTTTATTTATTTAATCCTTTATTATTTACATTTATGTAACTATAATTATTACTATGTAAAATAATAGGTCTTTACCTATGAAATTGCCGTTCTGCAGTACTGGCCATATCAAATCAAAATAATTTTTGTTTGGCCAAGAATTCTAATTTCAAATTAATTTTATTTTAAAAACATGGAATTCTTTTTTCAAAAGAAGTCATTTGTTTAATGATTAGTGTTACATTTTCATCGCATTTCAATCTTTTTCGTCATCATGGATACGTTAAAAAATCGAGTAATTATGGAATATGAGTACCGTCGTGGCAGCAACGCGGCACAAGCGGCACGCAACATCAACGACGTTTACGGAGCTAACACTACAAACCAACGCACCACCTGTTATTGGTTTGCTCGCTTCCGTTCTGGAAATTTCGACCTGAAAACTGAACCTCGCGGTCGTCCGAAGACTTTGGTCGACAATGACGAATTAAAGGCGATTGTGGAAGCTGATGATACACAATCTACGGCTGAATTAGCAGCAGCTTTCGACGTTAGCGTCAAAACAATATTGGTCCATTTGCGTCAAATTGGCAAGGTAAAAAAGCTACAAATGGGTGCCCCACGGACTCAATGATCGCCAGCGCGAAGTACGCGTACGGTAATATTTGATTTTCGGCAGATTTCTGCCTACTTAATTCTCTACTAATATAATTAACACATTATTAGATTAAAGAAATAATAGTAAACTACAACAATTTTCTTAATTAGTAAGATGATGGCAAAATTTTTTATTTACCTAAGAACTGCACGTGCCTTCCGTGTTCTTTTAACTTTTTCTTTTTATTACCTTTAATTCTTCCGTGATAATAAAGTTCAATGATTCGACCCATTTTCTAAAAATTAACACTATTTTACTGTAAGAATAATACAAAACATTAATATGTATAAATATCATGAGCAAATCACAAAGTGTTACACCATACATTATATAGGTACTCCCAGTCTCAAAACTGGTTAGCTCTAGTACAAAAGTACGCCCGATTCCGCGAATTACGTCGGGAGCGGCGGCAGCGGCGAACGTCACAGGCGACACACACAGGTCCAACGTCGAGAAGCCCTCGGGCGCGACTGATTGCCTCGAGCGAGCGCATCGGTTTATAAGGCATTATTTAGATCTTTTATTATAATTAAATTAGTAGTCAAAAATAAAATATAAAAACTGAATTTGGTAGATAAATAACTAAAATTTTAAAATATTTAAGACTTAAATTCTTACGCGTAGACGACGATTTTGCACATGGTATTATTGCGTTTTTTCAGCGTGGATCACATTTTTTTTCAAGTACTAATTCAATAAACTTTGGAAAAATGATCAGTCGCCTTACTAATTTACTATATGCCCAGTATTTAGGAAAAATAAGCTAACGAAGAAAATCGGTAACTATAATTATAATTATTAGTATCACGCCACCGGCAAATATTGCAAAATGGCTTCTTCAACACAATTTATGAATTCCATTGAGAAACTCAAGGGGTCAGAAAATTATTCAACTTGGAAGTTCTCGATGCGAATGCTGTTAATTCATGAAGAACTATGGGAATTTGTTGAGAATGACTTTAAAGACAATCAACAAAAGAAGGCGGAAAAGGCGTTAGCACGAATTGCCCTATCAGTGCAACCAGCAGTAATTCCATACATTCGCTCGGCAAACACTGCTTACGAAGCATGGAATAACCTGAAGAAAGCGTACGAAGGTCGCGGATTGTGTAGAAGACTAGGTCTTCTCAGAAGTTTGTTTGGCACAAAACTATGTGATAGCAGCTCGATGGAGGACTACCTCAACAAAATTAAGGAAGCCTCACATCAGTTGAGTGAAATTGAGTCACCACTGGATGATGAATTCGTAGCTGTTATAATGTTGAGTGGTCTAACTGAAGACTTTGATCCACTGATTATGGCAATTGAAAATGCTGGTACAAAACTATGTACTGAACTTGTCTCGGTCAAACTATTGGAAGAGACACGGAGACGAAAGGACAAGCAGGATAATATAACCGCATTGGTCACTCGGAAGCAACCAAAATGTTTCAAGTGCAAGCGTATTGGTCATTTCTTGAAGAATTGTCCCGATAAACAAACTAAAGGACAACCTGCAGCTGAAAAGGAGACACAGAGTCAAAGTCATGGTCGAGATAGGAACAAGCTGAAGACTAAACCAAAGGACAAGGCTCTTATCGCTGCTCTTTCTGTGAAGGTGAATAGTGATGTGTGGTACATAGATTCTGGAGCTACAAACCATATGTGTAATAATGCAAAACTAATTGAGAACAACAATTTTAATAAAACTGTTGAAGTCAGTATTGCAAATGGAGAAAAACTATTGACTGCTGGAATAGGACAAGTAAAAGTTCATTTAAAAAAGGTGTAAAGAAAATAAGTGATATTTTAGCTACTGGTACTCAAGTTAATGGCGTGTATCAACTCGAAACTGTGTCAGACAATAGCTGTGCTCAAGATAATGAAAATACGACAGCAGCAGCAGCGGTAGCAGGCTCGACATCCCAAGAAACGTGGCACAGACGTCTAGGACACCTCAACTCAAGGAGTATGAAGCTTCTACAGTCAGGTATGGCAACTGGTATTAATTATAGTATGTCTGAATATAAACAGTGTATACCATGTATTGAAGGAAAGCAATCTAGATTGCCTTTCCCCAAGAAGTCGTATACGAGAGCTACAGTTGTGTTGGGTTTAGTCCATACAGACCTATGTGGTCCCATTCAAACTCCATCTCTAAGTGGTGCTAAGTATGTGTTAAGTTTCATTGATACAAGAAAACATTTTGTTTATTTTCTGAAAACCAAAGATGAGACTTTTAGGTATTTTCAGCAATATAAGGTTTTTGTAGAAAATGAAACTGGAAACAAGTTAAAAATACTTAGAAGTGATAGAGGAGGAGAATATATGAGTTTAAAATTTCAGAATTTTCTCAAGATTAATGGAATCAAACATCAGAAAACTATACCTGATTCTCCACAACAAAATGGTGTTGCTGAACGCTCTAACAGAACTATTATGGAAAAAGTCAGGTGTATGCTGCGAGATGCTGGACTAAGTATGGAATTCTGGGCTGAAGCAGTAAATACTGCTGTCTATCTGAAAAACCGAAGTCCAACTAAGGCAGTTCCTGGTACAACTCCAGAAGAAAAATGGAGTGGAATAAAGGTAAAACTTGACCATTTAAGAATTTTTGGTTGTATTGCTTATGTTATGGTGAAGAATAGAAAGAAACTTGATGTAAAAAGTAAACCATACATATTTGTGGGATATAATGAAGAATCTAAAGGATATAGACTCATTGATCCAGATAATCCCAAGAATTGTGTCAATTCTCGTGATGTTGTTTTTATAGAAAATAAATTTTATACGAAAGAAATGTCACATGATGAAAAAGGTGATCAACCACTGCTTGTTGATCTTAGTTTGAATCAAAATGTAATTCAAACATCGGAATCATCCGTTGTGAGTTCTGACATATCTGATGACATTAGAATATCACAGAATAATGAACAAAGAATAAGCACAATCACACTAGAAGATTCCGACAGTGAAAGAACAAGTGATGAATCAGATAATCGCTTGGATCCAACTTACCTTCCAGGAGAAGATTCTGGGACAGAATCACCAGAAGACTGCAGCTATGATGATGCTTCTGAGTCACATCTCATGTCCAACTTCGTGACTACATCGGAATACAATGATCCTGATGAACCTCAAACTGCAGCCGAGGCATTAAATGGACCAGAATCCGATTGTTGGCGTAAGGCGATGACTGACGAGTATAATTCTTTTATTAAAAATAAAGTTTGGACTTTAACAGAACGAGTACAGCATCATAAGCCTGTGTCATGTAAGTGGATATTTAAGAAAAAATATGGAGTAAATGGTGAGTTGTTGAAATATAAAGCTCGTTTAGTAGCCAGGGGTTACACCCAGAAATATGGTGTTGACTATTTAGAAACGTTTTCCCCTGTCGTGAGATACTCCACACTAAGGTTATTCATCGATCGCTCAAGGATCGCTTTAGCAGCAGAACATAACATGAGTATTGATCACTTGGATGTTAAAACGGCATTTCTGAATGCAGACCTGGAAGAAACGGTTTTCATGCAGCAACCACAGGGTTTTGAAGTTAAGGGGAGTGAGAATATGGTATGCAAGCTCAACAAAGCTGTTTATGGACAGGCATCAAAATCTTGGTACGATAAAATTAACAAGGTATTATGCGATAAGTTGAACTTCTGTCGTTTAACTTCTGAACCATGTGTTTACTACAGGTCTGAAAACCAAGCAATGATGCTCATAGCGCTTTATGTCGACGATTTGATCATATTTTGTTCTCCGAAATTTCAAGGAAAAGACAAAATGAAAGCGCAATTGCAGCAAGAATTTGATATCACGGATCTAGGGCCAGCTCAGCATATTCTCAATATGAAGCTATCTAGAACCGGTACTGAAATATCTCTTAGTCAGTCAAACTATATTCAAAAACTGCTTAAGAAATTTCGGATGGAGGATTGTAAACCCTCAGGAACACCAATGGAGACTGGTCTGAAGTTACCAAAAGAAACTCAAAAGGATGATACTTATGACTACAGAGGTTTGGTAGGGTCGCTTATGTATATAGCAGTTTGTACGAGACCAGACATCAGTTATGCAGTGAGTTATCTGAGTCAATTCAACAACTGTTTTAGTGAAGTTCATTGGAAGGCCGCCAAGAGAGTTTTACGATATTTAAAAGGTACACTGAATTTGGGTCTAACTTTTACTAAAAGTAGTATGGAGATTAGAGCTTATGCTGATGCAGATTGGGCATCAAACACTATAGATCGTCGGTCCTATACGGGTTATGTCTTCTTTCTAGGGAAGTCTGCTGTCTCTTGGGAGAGTAGAAAGCAACGTACTGTTGCATTATCTAGTACTGAGGCAGAGTACATGGCATTGTCTGACACGTGTAAAGAAGCTCTATTCATTAGGAAACTTTTATTTGAGATTCTTGGTACCAAAACTAAAGTTGTCATATTGAATGATAATCAATCTGCTATAAAACTTTGTAAAAACTTTATGTTCCATTCTAGGACGAAACACATCGACATTCGTCATCATTTTATAAAAGAAATTGTTAATGATGGTGTAGTTGAAGTAAAATACTTATCAACTAATGTTATGTTGGCTGATGTATTAACAAAGTCACTTTGTAAAGAAAAACATTGTGAGTTTACAAATTTAATGTTAGCCGTCTAGTTAATTCTAGTTTTGTGAATTTTATTAATTAAGTTTTATAGAAGAAAAAAGTTGTTTTATAATAGGTAGTTTGCGTTTAAGGGCCAGTGTTGGAAGGAATTAAAGTGAGTCTAAACGCAGCCTATACTGACACGTCATCTGTCCTTTTGATGGTGACAGGTGACACTTCCGCTCCGCTCATGATTTCTATATGATGTGCAAATTAATAAAACCCATATTAATCTTCGATGAATCTTTCTTTTTCCTGCCCAAATATCCAACATTTAATTTATCTAACTTTATAAATGCCTGTTTTTGTTACCATATATTTTTCTGTATTCCGCAATACCTGTACAGGTAAAACGCGTGCTGCTAGTTTTCATTATGTACCTACCTATTTCAAGAGGGTTTTAAAGTACCTACTGTTTCTAAGTTCATCGTAATTGTTGTTGTAGGTATGTTTCGATTGCTGATTGTTTTATACCTACTAGTGCGAATGAGATGTGTCGTATAATTGGTTCATTAATTAACTGATTATATTTCATTGTATTTTAGACGTTCCGGTGTATCATCAAGGATCCAAACTATGATGAATAGTGTGTTGGTGGACCAGGAATTGCCAACTGCACAACGCCTTGACACTAACAGCATGCCAGCTATACGCATTTACACTTGCTCTAATATTAGCCAAAAAGAATCATAGTACCCCCGCATGAACAATAACGATTTAGTTAATCTTCTCTACCAAGAATCTTATTCGATGACATCACAAGTGTTTCAAAAATTCAATGAAACACAAATCACATATAATTATAGCCAACCAGAAGAAACTCTGAAGCTTACAATAGAAACATTAACTCAACAGCGTGAAACACATTCCATATACTGCCACGAATCGATGTCCCCTCCTTCCCCGATGCCATCTTCTTCTCACTGCATTATACCAGAAATATTTGATTATGACAGTGATGACTCTGTTAAGGATAAGGACTACCAACCATGTGAAGAAGTTTTTAGTGATGATACTGAATATGGTTATGACATGCAAAGACAAAATACAGTTTCAAACCCTAAAAGTAAACCAATATTGAAAAGGAAAACATCAATAACTAAAACGTTTCCCAAAAAATTAATAACGCGACGACATACTCAAGAATTTACAAGAACAGAAGAGATTATTGGACATCGGTTACCTAAGAAAAGACGTAGTAAAGTACATCTTACTTCTTCTTTACTTTATTACTTAATTTTGGTAATACTACACGAGTGTTACTAAGTATAATTGCTTATTTACCTAATCTGTTTTACTCATTTTGTTAAAGTTTTTAATTAATATTTAAGCATAAAAAATGGCCGAATTTATATTTTTTTATATACAGTCTAATATTTAATTGATTATGACGTTATGTGTTACGCACAATTATATTATTTCAACTTTGCAATTATTGATCTCTGATTGTGATTCTGATGTTTATTTCATAAGTGCATAAGAATTTGAAACCAAGTGTCGTGTGCCATAAAGCTTTCAAAAACGATACTTACATGTTTTGGGTATTTTTATAAAATAATTATAATATAATTTTTCCTATGGTTTCGCGAATACTGATTATTATTAAAGATGTAATTGTGATCTCATTACTGACGAAGATTTGTAAAAGTTTGATTAAACTTGTTTATTTTAATTTTATATTGTTTAATTAAATAATAAGCTATTTGTTAAGTTCCTACACAATTTAATTAGACGTACTGATTGCCTATTATTTTTTATTAATAAATAAAGTTCTGATTTTCATAAAATAGTTTTTAATTTTTCAACTTTTTACCCGCAAGTGCTTATTTAAAAGGCAGTTAATTGCGAGCGAGATGTCTTTAACTGCCTTCTAGTTGAGGAATAGGAGAACCAGTATAAAAATATGTTTTACAATACCGAGCTTAAAAGCGTTTAAAATCCCATAACTGCTTTCTAAGTAAGCGAAGTTAGTCTTCCAAGTGTTAGTTACTAGGCTATAAGTCTGTTAAAATCCTTTAACTGCTTTATAACTTAGTATATTTTGATAACTTTTACTATAAGTACAAGACGTGGCGGCTACAAGAAATTGCTTTACTATAAAGCAGTTAAGGTATGGTTAGCGGCCTTATAGTGCAGTATATTATGTAAAAATGAAAAAAAAAATGCTTAGCTAAAAGTTAGAAAATGAATTTAAATAAAATGTGATTAATATAAATGAATGAACTGAATCACATATTGTGCAAAAAGACTGTGCCTACGTATATAACTTGCAACCTTGTTCCTAGGTAGCATACTTTTCAAGAGACATCAATTCCCACTTATTTTTGCGTTTTCTCGAAAACTACTTTTTGCACTTAGCTGTCTTTTAGTTAGTGGACGGCAGATCGATGACAATGACTCACTCCACGCTCACTTCACCTAAGTTTTCAAAGTTAGATGGTTACAGAATAGCAATGCGGGTGAAGCGTCGTTACATGCGTTGCAATACACGTATTGATGATAATTCTCCATATTAATGTCTTTTTTTATTAATGTCATGAACCTACAACATTTTCCATTTTCGCGTTCTTCTTTTTAAAATAAGTAAAAATAATAATTCTTCGTCCGTGTCAGAATCACCCGACATTTTCACACTGCAACCGCTGCCGCCTGTCAAAGTACAACCGCGCCCGACCCGCTGCCGTCCCGCGCCCGACACGCGCCCGACCCGCTGCCGCCCCGCGCCCGCGTGAGTCGCGCGGTTCATCGTGTTCACACACACGATGAACCGCGCGACTCACGCGATGAAAACGACCCGACCCGCTCCCGCCCCGCACCCGCTCTGTGTGTGTTTTGGGCTTTAACCTAATACATTGATTCCTATCAAAAAAAATGACAGATATCAATACGTCAAATTTAAATTTAAATAAGAACCGGCCAAGTGCGTGGATCACGCACAATGAAGGGTTCCGTAGTTGAGATAAATAAATGTAGGTATCTCCCAAGAACAAACTTTCAACGTTGTAGTTGAAAAACATGCTGTCCCATATATTCCAACTGCAAATGTAAATTGGTTGTATAATACTCGTTAACTTGTAAAGGATACTTAGCTGTGATAGTTTTCCTTTTAACTTTGTTATATTGCCGTGATTTTTTTCACATATCCAAAAACACCCTTGACTCTATCTCGCCTTCCGATTAGGACCAGGCCCGTGTCGATGGCGCGTCGTGTTGCACGCGCGCCTCAAAGAGATGTCAGCACAATAAAATTGGCGGGGTCCGCTCGGACCGATGCTTGCCAGTGTTGCGGGTTAGTCCGAAAGGGATACCGGGACCTTGGCAACAGGCAACTGGAGGAACACGGGTGAGTTTTAGTCAGTAAAAGTCTGACACGCCCTTCCGCTCCGCCCAGAGCGGGAGAAGACACTGGACGATTTCCCATGATTAAAAAAACAAAAAAAAAAGTGTCCCTTGACTCTTAACAAAAATTAGCGCTTGAAAATTTTAAAGCTTAATATTTATCAAACGGATCCCTGAATCAAAAAATATTTTTCACACACCCACACGAAACCCCATAACATGGGACAGAGGGAGGGCAGGTACCGTACAAAAAAATATTTAGCATGATTAATTTTATTTTACCACTTTGTGTGTTTAATCTATAGGTACCTATGCCAAATTACAGCTTTCCAGTAATAAGATCCTCTGAGCTAAGCCGCGAATAGACCTACAGACATGGCGAAACTATATCGTTTCCTTGTTGACTACTATAGAACCATAAAAGCCAGAAAAGTTATGAGTAAAATTTTGTGGCCAGCTAGAAAAATTTAGAAATAAGTTTTAATAATAAAACAAATTATTTAAAAAACAAAAAACCCGAGTGCAAGAACCTATAACCGAAAAGAGAAAAACAAGAATTTGTACTTTTTTGTAAGGTATTGCAGACATACAAAAGTAACACCATATTTCAAGTAATAATAATATCAATCAGGTAGTTATAATTTGTTTTATTTCAAGCGTTTTAGTTTTATTAATATAATACATATTTGGAATTAACTCATTACTAGCTTTTATTTGATACCAATATTGATGTAATTTATTTTAAAAAAACTATCCCCTCCGTTTTTTTTGTATTTGCAGATGAAATAATTATACTAAAAAAATATAGCCTATGTCACTCCCACAATTAAGACGAACCTAACGACACCTCGTATGTTTAAATCCATCAAGCCGTTTAGGCTACAGAGCGTGCCAAAGAAATAGACATACATACATACTCTCGAAAAACATTTCCCTCCTCCTTGGGTAGTCGGGTAAATAGTCAGCCATTTACTGCATTTTGAGAAGCTATTCTGCTCATCATGCCGAAGATCCTCATCAGATCTTCACTATTTTTTTTTTTTGAGACGTACTTGTAGTTACCAACTTTCAAATAAAAAAAGGACCATCGTTATCGGATCTCATAAGGCGGAGATATCCAGTAGCCCCCTTTTTGCACCATTTTGGAGGAAGTAGCCCTCCAATCAAAAATGCCCGACGGCAAAAACTTATAAAAAATTTGTTAAACCTGTACACCAAATTTCGTCGGTTGTAAAATACGACCTGAGGCCTTAGTGCGAGGAAACTCGCACTAAGGCCTCTGTAGACAAACTCGTACAAACTGATAAACTTGCCGATTTTACCAGACTTGATGCAGAGACGCTTTGCTCGCTACGCTCGCTCGGTCAACAACATAAGCATAATCAGCCTATCCCAGTCTCCCAGGTCCCAGTTTTCCCACTACTCGGACACAAGCCTAGTGAGAGGGATGCAGGTTTCCGCACGATGTTTGTGTAAGTATGTCCTTCACCGTTTTGAGAGCAGTGGTGATGAAAGAAAAAGCAAAGTGTACCTATCTGGGGGTGCGGAGGTTCGAACTCACGACCTACGACTTATTCGTCGAGGCGTTACCACTGGGCCTCCACTCACTGCTCTACATAATACTACGAATTCACAGTATTCATTTGTAGGGTATTTACTGTTCATTTAAATTCGATATATCATCCCGTGAGTAGTGGGATAGTATCTATATCAAATTAAACAACGAACAATTTGTTTTATTTATTGATATTAGTTACTTCCTTGAATATTCGTATTTATTCATTCATCAGAGGACCCAATACCTCCTGCAGGAAGCTCTAGGTGGGAATCGTACAGTCCCTGGCGCTCTATGAGGAAGCGCCTGTGTGGGCAGACAAACTGATGTCCCGCAATGTCGTTATTCTGCCAAGACCGCAGAGACCGGTGGCCGTCAGGATCATGTACGGTCTCCTTCGAGGCGCCGAGCCTCTTGAGCGGATCACCGCCCTGGGATCTCGACGCTAAGTTGAGCTCGTCACTACATCGGTGGAGCCAGGACGTATTGCACAGGGGCGAGCGTCCGCTGCCTCGTCATGTCGAAGATACGTCTGAGTTGAGACCTGGTTGCGGCGGTTGTTGCTGTGGATAACCTTTTGCTTCTGGTCGTGTTTAAGAGCGCTTGTGGCACCGCACGCCGTCGACTCCATTTGCGAGGAAGTGAGGGTTACACGGGAGCTCGCGTGTCTCTCAAGAGGAATTGCGGCCGTAGGTTACGTTACAACGGCCGCACGCGGTGACGGGGTCCGCATGCAGTGAGCCAATATTTTCCTGGAGAAGGGCGGGGGGACGAACTGAGCATTTGAACAAGTACTGGTCAAAGGTAGTTGAAAAACACCCTGCGTTATTAGTTAGTACGAGTCTGACATACATGAGGATGGTAGCCAAACGCAAAAAAAATGTGTTATTTTAATGGGTAACCTATCATGATAGTTGATAGGTTTAGTTGCTTTGCGATCAAAAGAAGTATTATTTATTTATTACTTTAAGCACACAAATGTACAGAGGCGGACTTAATGCCAAGCTACAGCAGCAGCTGCAGCTTGCTTGCATGCTTAATGCTTCAGTATCGCACTCAACGGACCGTATCTCATGATAACCTTCGTCGTAGGTCACGTAGGTAAGTAAGGGCATAATAATATAATATTAGGCAAGTACCTATGAATCCAACTCGAAATTTTCTGATAGTGGGTGTGAAGGTACAAGAGCAAGAAGGGAAAATGATCAAGTAGGTAGGTACTTACAATACGCTTCACAGTATAGTGCAGTGTTAAGTGACGTCATCCCTCGTACGAGCGATGACGTCACTCATTAGTTGGATTGAGTTTATATTATAGTATGGCATGTTATTATCGACGACTGACGATTAATATTAACATGCCAGGCATTTGCAAATGATGTAAGTACCCAGGTAGGATTGACTTAACAGAAGTTTTTTTTTTAAGTTATCACCAAAATAAAGTCCCAATTTTGCCAACACATTAAAAAAAATTAAATGGACCGCCACGTGGGCATTCAAACATCTGTAGTGATTTTTTTCCGAGCGTCCGTCCGTACACGTTCACCAAACATAAGCTGACATAAAATATTATGTAGTCACTAGGAGTGTGTGGATGAGCATTGAGTTGCGAGGTTCCGCGCCGCCTGGGTGTAGGGACAGTCGAAGGGATGCGGGCTCACCGCTGGTGCTCCAGCTGCGAGGCGCGTGCGTACGTGACGGGCATGGCGCTGGTGGTGGTGCCCGGCGGAGGTCGGTAGAGGCGGGTGGTGGCTGTCGATGACTGGCAGTGTCAGCTGATGACAGCGACAGAGGCGAGCGTGTGGCGCGGCGGCCGCGAGTGGCGTGCGCGTCGAGCCCGCCTGACAATGCCAATGCCAAACTATTTTTGTCACATTACCAACAGACTCAGGTGCCACTTCCGCACGCTTGAGTGTGTCGCGCCAGCCGCTACTCTCCACTCGTCATTGATGATGATGTGGCTTGTCTACTCGCCTCCGCCTCTGTCCAGCCTCGCACAGACACCGAGGCGAAAGACTTCTAATTTGCGAGCTTCGTCCGAAGACCGGAAGACCGTATGGTTCACGCGCTGCTACTAGGTACATTATTATTTTGGAATGCTAAAGGCGTCAATGCGTCATGCACATTCATCACGTGCGTATAACAGAAACGCCTGGCTAATAATAATGTTCAGTGTTCAACACATCTGTGTAGTGTAGGTAGCTGCACAACATATACATAATTATAATATGTATAACAGAGGTGCTGTTGTATGTGTACTAAGTATAGATACGCTACGGTTACATATGCACAGGGAACGCGGAAGTACGGGGAAGGGCCCCCCCAACCCCTAAAATCAAAAGGGAGGGACGCGCCCCCTCCAATTTTACTAGGGAAGCAAGAAGTGCCAAAACGTATCAAATATAAAAAACAGGCCAAGTGCGATTCGGACTCGCGCATGAAGGGTTCCGAATCCGTACCATCCTTACATAATAATATTACTTAAAAAAGTCCTCCGCCGCGTCTGTCTGTCGTCCTGTACGCGACAAACTCAAAAACTACTGCACCGATTATCATCCTGTTTTCACCAATGTACAGAGTGGTTCTCGAGTCAGGATTTAGTATATAATAACCGACGTCAACGCGGGCGACACCGCAGGCATCAGCTCATTATCTATAAAAAACCGGCCAAGTGCGAGTCGGACTCGCGAACGAAGGGTTCCGTACCATTATCTATAAAAACGGCAAAAAAATCATGTCTGTTGTATTCCCATACAACAGACATGATTTTTTTGCCGCCCTTTAATATTTGTTTTATTATAATTTATTTTTAAAGTGAATATATAACTAAATATTCTGTGAATATTTCAACCTTCTACCTGTTGCCGTTACCAATATCGAGCAAAAACGAGAGAAAAAAACACGTTTGTTGTATGGGAGCCCCCTTAAATATTTATTATATTCTGTTTTTTAGTATTTGTTGTTATAGCGGCAACAGAAATACATCATCTGTGAAAATTTCAACTGTCTAACTATCGCGGTTCATGAGATACAGCCTGGTGACAGACGGACGGACAGACAGACAGCGGAGCCTTAGTAATAGGGTCCCGTTTTACCCTTTGGGTACGGAACCCTAAAAACTGCAAATAAATCACGTTTGTTGTATGGGAGCCTCCTTAAATATTTATTTTTTAGCATTTTGTGTTATAGCGGCAACAGAAATACATCATTTGTGAAAATTTCAACTGTATAACTATCACGGTTCATGAGATACAGCCTGGTGACAGACGGACGGACGGACAGCGGAGTCTTAGTAATAGGGTCCCGTTTTACCCTAAACGGGACCCTAAAAAATATCAATATCGATTTCGATATATCGAAAAACAAAATATCGATATACTGGTGAAATTTTTAACCTACCTCTTCAAAAAGGAGGAGGTTCTCAATTCGTCCGCATGTTTTTTTTTGTGTGTATGTCACGCAATTACTCCGCCAATTATAAATCGATTTTAATGATTTTTTTTTTGTTTGGTAGGTCATGCTTCAGAGGTGGTCCCTTATAAATTTTATTAATTTTGCTTGCGTAGTTTTTGATTTGGCTTCAATAATTACGTATTTTTCCCACTTTGCGTATGAAGACGATATTATTATCATAGTTGACTCCGTCACTGTTATTTACATAACAGATAACGGTATACGAATTTGTAAAAGTGATTTATCTAAGAAATATTTATACTATATAAGTCTGGCTCAAGTTTTTTATTCAAATAAATACCAAACTAGAAAAAAACCAGCCAAGAGCGTATCGAACCAAGCACAATGAAGGGTTCCGTAGTTGGGCTGAACTTATCCCAAGGAAAAACTTAACATTGTAGGTGAAAAGCATGTTCTCCCATAAATGACGTAAGTTTGTACGCACAATATTGGGAGACATGTTATTTAAAGACCATAGACTTATTATAGGTTTTCCTGTAATCTATAGGTAAAGAACTATTTTCTTTAATTTTTTCAAAACTTTAGGCTCAGTAGTTTCGGAGATAAAGCCGGGAATGTTAAATCATCTATTTTCTTAAATACCTTTAAAAGTATTTTATTATAAAATTATAAAAAATGTATATTTGAGATCCTCACAACAAGCCCTTTCATTTGATATGTAACGCGGTTCTATCTCTGTTCTATGTTAGGGGATTTGGTTTCCGCACTCAGTCCTTAAAGTGGACCATTGTGCGTGGGCCATGGCGGCTGTTTGTGGCTATTCTAACCAGCCCACCTCCCTCCAGAAGTTAATTAAATCTCCTGGTTTCTTCAGAACATCCGTGAGAGATCTGGGTGACCCGAGGGTTTCTTTTCTGATCTGGGTGATTCCCGTGCATTCGAGGAGCACGTGCGCGACAGTTTCCTCAGCCTCCATGCACGCCCTGCACAGAGGACTGTCCGTTATGCCTATTGTGTGAAAGTGTTTGTTCAGTGAGCAGTGTCCCGTGATGGTCCCCGTCACCAGGCGCAGGCCGTTCCTATCCAGGCGTAATGACCGTCTGGATAGCCTGCTATCCAGGGATGGCATGGCCTCCCTGGACTGCCTGCAACTTGGTGTCGAGGTTATGTAACGCGGTACAGTTTGCAAAACTTTTTTTTTAATTTGCCCCCGAAGAGTGACCCCCCAAAATCTTGGGGCACAGGAGTACCCCCGCCAAGACGAGCCAAGCGAAGCACAAGGAGGGCACTACCTACCTTTTCCCTCATAACTTGGGTTTGGATTATACGAGATAAACAAAATACTCGGGATATGATGTCAATAGTGGATTTATTAAACGTAGAAAGTTTCATAGCTCATCTAGGTATACATAATTATATATGTCACCGGAAAATAACAAGAACCGCCAATTTATAAATTTTCTAGCAAATTTATAAACTTTCGTAGGATTCTAAACGAGAGATAAATTGTATTATTTTACGGCCACATTTTCGCAAATTTATCAATTTGCGACGTCTCGTGGTAAATTTATAAACTAACGGATATCCATTCGTAAGGTTCAAAACTGTTCGACCAATCACAGAAGAGCTTTTAATTTTACGCTTCTTTAATACGGCAAATAACACACTGCTCTCTGATTGGTGATCACTGTATTTGACATTATATACCTCCAATTAATTTCAACTCTTAGTGGCTTTTGTGGACAGGATTATAATTATTCAATTTGTTACAGTTGTAATAGCAATCACGTCAATTGGTTTAAATAGGTTTTTATTTTTCCACATAGAGTCCACATCCCACATGTCGACAACCTCGTGAGCCAAGTCAAGATACTTGATTTGTTTATCTTTCTCGGCCTTCACGAGGTTCCCGTCATGCGGGACCGTTATGTCAATGATCATTGCGCGCCGCTCTGTTCGATCCACCACCACTATATCAGGCTTACTGGCAACAATAGTCCTGTCAGTGATGATGGATCGATCCCAGTACTATGTGATATTTCCATTTTCGAGAACTGGGTCGGGCACGTACCTGTAGTACGGCACTTCCGATTCCACTAGGCTGTATTTCAGAGCAAGTTGCTGATGGATAATCCTGGCTACAAGGTTGTGTCTATGCAAGTTGTCTATGAGTTTTATTATTATTAGTCTTTTAGATAGATTATTTTCTATTTTGTGAATGTGAGAACGTTGTAGGCTTATTGGACTGTAGATTTATTGAACATCTTCTATTTTTGTTAAGTACCTGGTACTTACTTGTGGTACTTGTAGGCCTACATTGTCCTCCCATGGCTACCAACACCGTAATTTGAAAGTATTGTAAAAGCCAATTATTTTTAAAAGAGTAACCATGGAGTTTCTTGCCGGCTCTTCTCCATAGGAAACGACCAATTGGAACCGTGCACCTAGCTTCTGACGTTGCATAAGTGCCCATTTAGGTTTATGTTACCTTTTAATGTGGCCGTAAAATAATACAATTTATCTCTCGTTTAGAATCCTACGAAAGTTTATAAAGGACAAGGACATGACCAGTTCCTGCATTCGAATTCGGGAACTTGTGCAGGATTACAGTTTATACATTATGATTTAAAAATAAAGATCAAATTTATCATGGATAAATTATTCTGAAGAAAGCCAAGGTTAAAATATCTGCAAAAACAGTATTTTAATTGCTTCCGCTTTTCTTTTAGAGTGCGGTTCATCAAATAGTTCCTATGCCATAGTGTTGGTTCCCCTGTTGTAGGACGAACATATTTTGTACGTGCGGCGCCACCTAATAGGTCCGTTGTTAAGTTAAAGTGCCAACATTACGACATATGTAGGAACTATAATGATGAAACGCATTCTATAAGTAGTTCCCAATTTTGACGTTCCATTGTATCTATAACCATCCGGTAACCATAATAAGCTAAACAGTATGGGAAAAATAAAATAAGAACGAGTTATTTTCGATCAAGAGAATAAATGACATGGAATATAATTATAATGCATGTTTAGTTTATAATTAATTTGATTTATTTATATTTTGTAATCTAAGTTAACACTCCAACTGGTTAGGTTTTTATTGACATTTGTGACGATCGAACACCATAATAATCACTGTGTATAAAGACTGTTATTTATTTGGCAATGCATCTGACATTAGTGGCGGGATCAAAGGCACAATATAATCTTTGTCATCAAATCCCCAATATTAATCGATTAGAGTCAAAGCATTAAAAATTGATTTACAAAAAAAATATTTTTGAATTGATATTTTATTATACCTACCCTTTTTAACTGTGTTTGATTAATAATAACATAACATAACATCACGCTTCTAACCCCTGAAGGGAGAGGTGTACCTATACACCCTCACTCCGCTAGTTGTGTTGTAAGTCTCGTGCATTAGGGGGCGAGCCTATTGCCATCAACCGGGCGCAAATCCGGACTCCACTTGCTACTAAGCTCATGCTTGCCGCATGCTCAGCTGCAGCTGAGCATGAGGTCCTGGGTGCGTTTCCCCGGCACAGCGCTGCAGCGCTTGCGACCACTAGACCACCGAGGCAGTAAAATGATTTCGATTTTAGTGTTTTAGGTTCGAGAAAAAATCGAGTAAGTCACTTATCATTTATCGATCTCAGATCCATCCGATCTTGGCGTCACGTTGTGTTTACATGTTCGTTGTGTACTGTGCGATTATTGTGTTCTGTTTCTAACGATCATTGCTATTCTATACGAACTGATATCTTCAAAGCCCGATTTCCATTGCTATATAAAAAGGATTCATCGGTTTTGCTCTACGATTCGATTAAATGGATATTATGATGAGATGCATAAAATGTGGCATATTTCGTAAGGCGGATTCAAAGGCATATTATGTCAATGCTATCCTTACCCCTGCAAGCGAGACTTGCCCAGTGGTTGAATAATCAGGTATGCACTTAAATTACATTGGAACAATACCTACAGTACTATTTAACAACAAGACAGCAGGTATAAAGTCTGACATAGCGGTTCGATTGCGTGTGAGCCAGCAAAACTTAATAAAGCAGCGTTTATTTGGGGAAAGGGTGGCAACGCATCAGCAAAAACCCTGCTATGGGCGGCGGTGATTGCCTAATTCCCGTAACTAATTAAAAACGTTCAAATTCAAGTCGCAATCTCATCTCAGTGACAATTAATGTCAAAAACTTGTCTTAAACTCGATAACCACAACGCCTAGCGCCATCCCATATCTAAAAGCAGAGTTATTTAGTGAATACTATCTTTATTTTTCTCAGTTTCCTGATCTTATAGACTCGTGAAACTTTTTTATCTGGAAACTGTAGAATAGAACAATTGCAAAAATAAAACAATATTTGCTGCACATTGATATCAAGACCTATGCAGGCGCCCATAGTCCCACTGGTCATGTCATTTGCTAGAAAATTTATAAATTGGCGGTTCTTTTTATTTTCCGGTGACATTTATAATATAAAAAACTTTTTTACAAAAAAGTAAACCGACGAAAAAAGTTAACTGAAAAGCGAAAAATAAAAAAAAACCTTTTAGTGTAACTAAGCTCATAAACTAATTTAAGTTACAAATTTTGAGTCGGCGCCGAACAAACAAACAAACAAATTAATTACTGGCAGGTACTCAATTATAGCGTATAATGGCAGCTTGATGAATCTTCGTTCAATTGAAGGTGTGTTCAGCGCCGCCTCAAAAAGACGATGACCATTTATGCCCTAATCAATTCCACCCAATTCATATTTTTAAGTATCCATCATTTATTCAAACTAGATTTAAGATAATAGTACTAGTCTAGAGTCAATCAAGGCCAATGTTTAAAATTGAATAAAAATAAATATTATTTGTATTTCCGGTTACATTTTCGATTAATGGCGACGATAAGTGAAAGATTACAGTTCATTTCGTTCATTCGGTCAAGGTGATCAGATTAGTGATAGGAGTATACCTTATTTTTGAGATACAGGAGATAACCATGGAGGCCACCTTATTACTTATTTATTTATACAGCGTGTAAGGAACAGCCCTCCGCAGACTGATGGACTGAATTCAGTATAACATACCAAGTAGACTGGTACATGAAATTATTTCAGGAATGTTATAGGAATCCAATTAACCCGATTTGTTTTATTACCTCACACGCAATGTATCGTTACGGTGGCAAAACGCACGCGGCGATCAGCAGCGCAGCGAGCCTTCAGTCGCGCACCGCACTCCCCGCTACGGGGTGGCGGCGGCGGCGGCGGGGGCGAGAGCGTGCTCGCACCACGTGATTCAAAATCACCTGGCGCGACTAGCTAGCCCAGTACCTATTTCGTCAACTCGTCCTACATGCCAACGGCCCATTTAGGACGTTTTTTTGATTTTCTGCAAGTCGTCTTAGATGGGCCGTAGGCATGTAGGACGAGTTGAAGAATTACCCAACGAGCGATAGCGACCAATTCAGCAGATAGCCGCGTGACGTACAAATAAAGAACACAAACCGTAAAAGGTTCACAAAGTCCTTCCGCGGGCGAGGGGCGAAGCCCCGACCCCGATCCCCACGGGCCCAGACGGGGCATCGCGATATCCGAGTGTGCAGTAAAGAACATGTCACAACGTTCACAGATAAAAAAAAAGTTAATTTAATCCTACCTTAGAATCGCTCCGGACTAAGTCTAAAATTCTTTCTTGAGTTTCACCGCGTAGTGGTGATCCGGCGCCTTCCTGATTGGGAACTATGGGCCGATTTTCTAGTAAACGTTGATAGGCATTGGTAATTATCCGGGCGTCTGATGGATGCCGACGGTCAGGATACCTATCAATGTACAGTCGGAGCGCTTCCCTAGCATTTCCCCGAGCTTCCCCGTAACACATAATCATCGGTCCATACTCAAGAGCACTAAATAAAACCATTTGGAACACTAGAACACCACAAAACACAAATCCAAAAGCGTACACTAACGAAGACGAGCGTAAGCGTAACTTCACAACGCGACTGCGCGAGCGAACCTTACCGACATGCGCTCGCGGCTCAACAACAGCGACACTGCCGCAAGGCGCCGCAAACCAACTGCTGTTGCCAACTAAAAGAAACATTTTGCACGAGTTTTTGCACGATATTTTGTGCAATGCATTAATAAATTAGGTACGTGTCACGAATACTTAACACATTATGTGCCTTTTTCCTTTAGAAATTAATTGCACAAAAAGATTTCCTATTATCAATAACGGAGTTTTAGGTTTAAGGTGAATCATGTTAGTTCTAACATTTTCGTTCACAAATTGAGGTTTTATAAGTTTGCAATACTGTTGTAATTGTGCAAACGCCGACCATCCGAGCGAAAGGGACGCAGCTATACACAAATCGGAGCGTCTGTTTGGAGTAGTTTGGGAATAGTACCTACGCGCTTAGTCCGATGAACTCTGTAGCTAGGGAGAAAGTGAACAGCTGATTTTATGCGTCGTTCGTTAGAGTATTTCAACATACATTGCTGTTTTTTTTATTTTAGCTCTGTTTACATAAATGGAGTGCTACGTACAGAGAATGTAATTTTACATTAAAATAAAGGAATAGTAACTGAAAAACCGATAAAAAAAATGAAAATTTTCCTGAGAAAATTTCCAGTGGAATATGATTCAAAATAAGGAGCTGAATGCCCCCTGTTAATTTATGGAGGGCTGTCCCTTACACGCTGTATAGCACTTCAATGACTAACTCACTAAAACATACACAAACAAAAATCAAATACAGTTTTAGGTATTGTGAATTCGTCAGTTACAGACGTGCACCACTTTAAACAACAACATGTATGATATAGTCAATAGACATTATTATAGGATGTGTATGACTGGATGATGTTACCAAGATGTTATCATATATTTTGATTAATAAGTTCTTTTGTAGGTAATATATACAGGGTGTTAGGGTAAACACCGTTATCCTTGCAACCAGTGGTTTGGTTTCATTTATAGAACGTAAAATCAATGGAAAATTACATATTTTTTTTTAATTTTTTAGACCTAAATTTTACCACACGAGACGCAAGTTCGTTGCCCTATGCGCTAGGGCAACGAACTTACGTCTCAACACGGGCTGGGGGTACGAGATGTGACCTGACCGGCAGCGAGCGCGACCCCTCCCTTAGTCAGTCAGCTGTTTCGCTAGCAAGCACGGTGTTAGATAGAAAATTGTTAAAATCTTTTAATGAAAATAACGTTTTTTTTTTTTGTTGTGTTCGGTCATTTATTTTTATATTTAAGTCAACTACTCATGGTTTGAATGACAAGAGTGTTTACCCTTACATCCTGTATATGTAGTATTTTTTCCGAAGCAGATACTTGCAAAGTTTTTGGGTAAAAAATTATGAACCATCTGGAAACACTGATTGTCGTTGTCACTCGATCATTCAATCACTTGTCACTCGCCACCATAGAAACCTACTGTTACGTTCAAACCAGTCCAAAGTTGTGCTTTGTGCGTGTGTCATTGTTTATTTGCTTATTTATTGTTTATTTATACACTTAACGTAACTTTTCTGCACATTTTAGCTCGATATACATATTCTTGAAAGCGATATCTCATCGTCAATTTGGTTTTCCTACTGTAATAACGATACGTGTCAGTTTATCGGTGAAATGTAATTGGATACGATATTCCGGTGCTGAGTTGATTGGAATCATGCATCCATGTTTCTGTGCATCAAATGTGTTTTGCGCGTGCAACGTATTTAGAGACTTGCAGTCAGTGAATTATCTTCCGTCTCTTCACTGCCATGGCTTATATTTATTTAGGTTTTGAAATAAATTGTTTATTTCAATAAAAAAGGGGTACGTTGTTTTTGAGAGATTTGTTTTATTTCCCGTTTCTCCGGTTTACACTGTTCTGAGTCTCACCACCTTACTAGGTACCTTACTAATATGTGGAATTCTCCCATAAGTTATAAACATCCGATAGGTCCACGCCTGATTTTTATAACTATCCTAAAGAGGTGAGATGGATAGTGTCCGATAGGATCGATTGATATTCAAAGCGCAGTTTGGTTTCATTCTGCTCGAAAAGGGTTAAAATGAAACAAAGTACATTATAGTTTCGTAGCTTAGCTTCTCCACTTAACTAAGTGGAGAAGCTAAGCTACGAAACTCATCATCTCTGATGGAAAAGCTGCCTAATTCTCAGGTTTTAAAAATATACTTATTTCTCACCACAGCACAGTCTGGGTGCATTATAGGCTGGTTCCTAGTTATTTATGTTGCAAAATCTAGCAAACCCTACTAGGTCACGAGGTGAGTATATATGTTTCTGGCGCTAATTGGAATTCGATAGTGAACCAGAAAAACTCGTGAAAATGTATAAAAACGCCTAACACAAAATGATTCGCAATCAATAGTTTTTTTAAGTGTAACGGATCAAAAGTGCTAGGATTTTTTTTTAGGAATTTTTTGTTACTGAATATCCAAAAAACTGTTGCCTTATCTGAGACAGGAGGAATTCTTTCAAAATAAAGATCAAAAAGTGCTTTTAAATGCATCATTTGCAGCTTTGGAAAGTGATCGTTTTAGTAAGGGTATGCATGTATAGGACTCTGAACATGGTCCTTTGTAACTTAATTAGTTTATGAGCTTAGTTACACTAAAAGGTTTCTTTTTTATTTTTCGCTTTTCAGTTAACTTTTTTCGTCGGTTTACTTTTTTGTAAAAAAGTTTTTTATGTTTCGCTTTTGAGTTACCATTTATTGTTGTGGCTAAACCCTACCTACCATTTTTTTAATTTGATTAATATTATTTTCCTCAAATGACGAATTCCTTCAACTGCCTTCTGTCTCCATCGTCAGACCCTCGATGACAGTCATAGTTCTCATCAAAGTGAATGACATAAGCCCTAACACGATGTAGCTGCTGTAAACTGCTATCATCAGATCAACTCCAGGTTAAAGACCTTGAATTGATGATGAGTGGTTGTGTCATCGGATCTATGTATGTGTGCGAAATTTCAACAGAATCAGTCCACAGTTGAAAATACAGTAGGTGAAAAATCAATCAACCCCATTTTTTCTACCCTTAGGGGTGGATATTAGTTTTCAATTTTAAATGGGACCAGCTTCGAGGTATACCCTTCCCAATAAAAAAAAATCCTTAAAATCGGACTACTCATTCAAAAGTTAGGCGTTGTCATACATTAAAAAAAAAAAATATATATATATATATATATATGTCGCAGATTAAAAAAGTTGAGCGATAATAGTCTCTCAATTGATTAATGTAGTACTGAGGTGAGGGTAAACCGTGACGCGCTCACTGGAGTGGGGCGGCACGTGGACAGAGTCGTGTTAGGGGAAGTGGCTGAAAGACGAGGCAGTCTTGTGAGGACAACGAACGGATGCAGACCTCCACTTCTCCTATGCGAAACTGTCGGTTTGCCCGAACGTGTAAAGTAGTGCGTGAACATTATTAGTAATGTACTGTGTGATTTGCTGTATCATCGTGTTTTATTGTATCATCGTGTTTTATTGTAAACCTGCACTATGGAGTCCGTACCACCGAATCGAGATGATGACGGCAACTATCGCTCAGCCATCGCTGACGCCGTCATATATACAACGTGCCGCTACAATGGCGACATTAATTTAACACACGTATACGATTTCGTGTATTCGTTTTATGAAAATATTTGAATTTCATTAAACGTTATTATTTATTGATTTATTTATAATTTTCTAAATTACCATCCTGGAGCAACTTGTACTTAAAGAACTGTAGCGAAGAGGTCATTTACCGGGGTCACGGATCATAATGGTAGCCGAATAGAGGAAAGCCGCGCAATTTCTTAGAAATTATGCCGTTAAAGCATAGTACCGATAGAACGCAAGCCAGCTGGTAGGTAGCTTCATGAAGGAATCTTTTGCTCAGAGTGATCTCAATCTTGGTTATGTTTTTGTTATTTAGTTTGTTTGAAAATTGAAATTTTTCAATTTACAAATTATTTTATTTTATTATAATTTGTATGTTTACTGGCCACTAGCCCTACCCGTGTGTTAAATTGATGTCGCCATTGTAGCGGCACGCTGTGTATACGGGTCGACTTGAGAACCTCCTCCGTTTTTTTCGTCGGTTAAAAATGCTTTGTCCTGAATGACTGATTGACGGATCAACGCACAGCCTAAACCGCTGATCGTAGGGACCTGAAACTTGGATATTCTTTGAATGACGTAGGCATCCGATAAGAAAGGGTTCTACCCCCTAGGGGGTGAAATACGGGGGCAAAGTTTGTATGAAAAATTTTATTCCTTCAGTTAAAAGAATTGAAACTTGGCACGAATACGTATCTAAGTAAATAATAATGTTTTTCATTTTTCATTTTTACAAGCTTTATACATATTAGCTTGCTCTGTTCGTGTGTGTTTCCGGTTACTCCTTATGTCATAAAATTTTCAAGCACTTCCTGGTGTCTGATTGTGCTGTAACTTGGCATACTTATACAACTACCGAGACATTTTGAAAAAATTATACCATGTTGCTGGTCTGATGATGGAGCTGGAAGTTGGCCTTAGGAACTCCTCAATCAAACAAGATAGCACCATCGTTTTTGGACTCATTGGTCATGTATTAACAAGTGCTTTGACACTAGGTAGTGTTCAGGGTCTAGTGATGAAGCCGGAAGGTGGCCATGGGAAAACCTCAATCAAACAAGACAACACCATCGTGTTTGGAGTCATTGGTCATGTATTAACAAGTGCTTTGACACTAGGTAGTGTTCAGGGTCTAGTGATGAAGCCGGAAGGTGGCCATGGGAAAACCTCAATCAAACAAGACAACACCATCGTGTTTGGAGTCATTGGTCATGTATTAACAAGTGCTTTGACACTAGGTGGTGTTCAGGGCTTGATGATGGAGCCGGAAGGTGGCCATGGGAAAACCTAGTTCGTTGGATTTGTGGAGGTGATAGAACAGATATTTAAATAAATCAGAATGCTAAAAAGTAGAATAAAAAATATAATTAAAAAAAACTTTAAAAAAAAGCTTTTAATTAACTTAAAAGTACGAAATAAAACTGTCGTAAACATTGAACTTTAATATTTTCTTAAAAGCTTGAGGCGTAAATGTCCTTCTTACACTAAACCTGAAGATAAGCCTCAAGGTTTTAAGAAAATTTGTTTACGACAGTTTATTTCGTACTTTTTAGTTAATTAAAAGCTTGTTTTTACTTATATTTTTTCTAAACTACCCCCTAAACGGGAATTGGGGGTGTCAAAGTTTGTATAGAAGAATTTTAAGGCGCGGTTCGATTAACTCGAAACTCAGTATTTATACTTAAAACCAAAAATAAAGAATATTGTGTATCAGAGTTTTTCTAAAATTTACCCCTAACGGGGTAAATAAGGGTAATCTATATCACGGCTCAAACCACTGAACGGATTGGGCTGAAATTTGGCACACAGATCGTTATTAGGACGTAGGCATCCACCAAGAAAGGGTTTTTAGAAATTCGAACTTTAAAGGGGTGAAAATGGGGGATTTTGTTTATATGAAAAATCTTATTCCTTGAGTTATTAGACTTGAAACTTGGCACGAATACGTATCTAAGTAAATTATAAAGGTTGTCATCTTTCGTTTTTCTAAACGGGGATTAGGGGGTGTCAAAGTTTGTATAGAAGAATTTTAACGCGCGGTTCGATTAACTCGAAACTCAGTATTTATACTTAAAACCAAAAATAAAGAATAATATGTAACAGGGATTTACAAAAAAATCTACCCCTGACGGGTGAAAAGGGGTAGTCTATATCACAGCTCAAACCACTGAACGGATTGGGCTGCTTTGTATGAAAAAGCTTATTCCTCGAGTTTATAGAAATGAAACTTGGCAATACTTGGTACTTAGTACATAATTAAGATTGTCACTTTTAGTTTTTTAAGCAACCCATTACATAGAGGAAGCACGGGGTGTCAAAGTAAATAAAATGTTTAAAGGCTCTTACACACTGGCGCGATTCGTCGCGCGTCGTGAATTTTAACAAAACAATTTCTGATGATGCTACGGCTACACTTCGCGTTATCGCGCACGAAGAAAAGTTCGCGATAACGCGAAGTGTAGCCGTAGCATGAGAAAACTTCACGGCGAACAATGCGGCGGCGTCGCGTCGCGCTTCAAATCGCCCCAGTATGTAAGAGCCTTAACGGGCTGTTTGAATAACTCGAAACTTGGTTCGATACTAATACTTAAAATAAACGAAAACTATCTTTCAAAGAAAAAACTATCTTTCAAACCTCAACTATTGAAAAATCGACCACAAATGGTGTTATTTGCTGATGACACATCACTGATTTTTAAAGTAAATAGACATGCACGGGAGCTTGACGACGTAAATAACGCTATGTTCAAGGTCCATAATTGGTTTACTATAAATAATTTGGTATTAAATGAGAAGAAAACTAAATGCATAAGATTCACGTTACCGAATGTAAGAAGTAGCGAATGTCATGTTGTACTGAATAGGAAGATACTAGGATTCGTCTAAAAGACAGTTTTCCAGGGGATCACGCTTGATTCTAAACTACAGTGGGGTCCTCACATAACATCACTTGCAGGGCGACTAAGTTCAGCCGCTTACGCTGTTTGGAAAATCCGCCAACTAACAGACGTGGATACCGCGAGACTGGTCTATTTTAGTTACTTTCATAGCATCATGTCTTACGGTATTTTGCTGTGGGGACGGGCTGCAGATATTGATTCTGTCTTTATTTTGCAAAAGAGGGCTGTCCGAGCCATATACAACCTCCACAAACGCGAATCTCTAAGGGAACTGTTTAAAAAAATTAACATCATGACGGTTCCTTGTCAGTACATATATGAAAACATTATGTATGTTCGGAAAAATCTACATCTTTTTAGTAAGATAAGTGACAGGCATAACTTTAACACTAGAAATAGGAACAAATTAGATCAACCACGTTTCAGATTGTCTAAAGTACATACTTCTTTTATGGGGTACTGTGTAAAATGTTATAATAAAATACCACTCATTATTCTTCAACTAAATGAGAAGAAATTTAAAACATGCATTAAACGCACACTATGTAGACAGGCATATTATAAGTTGGATGATTATATCGTAGATAAAAATGCTTGGCTTAATGCTGGTCCTGCTCCACAGGCACTAGTTAAAATTTATAATATTAGGAAGAGTTGCTTCCCCTTTTTTTTCTGACTTTACAAACTTAATGTTTATTTTTTTCTTTAAATTCTATTATATTAATCTCTCAAGTACATTGCAAATTATAGTTTTGTATAAATTAGAGGCATTTTTTCAATTTTGTACATGTGAGTACCATAGAGCCGTTTAATAAGGTATCATGTTTTATATTGACTTGAAAGAGCATGGCAGATGAGAGTATGTCATACTCACTTAAATGTCTCGCTGATGGTGGCGTGTGTTGGATCATTCGGTTCCCTACAAAATGTTTGAGCTGGATGGTGCTGATCCACGTGTCATGTTCGTGAACGGGCGCTGTCAGTTGAGACTGGTCATCTCTCATCTGCCAGGGCTTATTTTTAATCTTATATTTTGATTATTTTTCATTTGACATTGTTCTCACATAAAGAAGCACCAAGAATACTGTACCCAGGATTTTGTAATATCTATATCCATTTTTAAAAGAGTGTCCTTGGAGTTTCTTGCCCGTTTTTCTCTATAGAGATAGCTACGATTTGGAATGGGCAACTAGCTTCAACTTTTTGACTAACTGACCGATTCTTTGACAATTCAAAAGTGCCTGTAAATGGTTTAATTGAAATAAATGCTTTGAGTTTGAGTTTGAAAGGGTTGCTGAAGGTTTTAGGGGAGAGTACGAAATCCACGCGGACGAAGTCGCGGGCATAGTGCTAGTTATTATATAAATATGCTGTGTCACCCCATCTCAAAATCCAACTGCGATGTCATTTTTTACTCACATGTTGCGCTGCGCGCGGCGCTCGTCGTTGGCGTCGTCCAGAGAGTCAGCGTGCTCGGCGTGCTCAGCATGCTCCGCGCGCTCGGCACGCTCTGCGTCAAACTGCACGTGGCGCGCATCGGCGTCGCGCGGGCTTCCCGAGCCCGAGCCGGACCACGCGCTCGACACCTGCACAGTGCACATGACTCCACGTTACTCGGCGCCACAGTCCCGAGCCTCACAGCCTCTCGTCTGCTTCTGTTCAACTCACTAGGTTACCCGCGGATAGAGACTGCCACATGCTACCCGATACGTTCCAGCAAGCGTCTACCGCCCAAGTACACAAAACTTTTTTTAAGTATAAGTACCTAATTATAATTAAGTTATAAAATTTTCAATATTAAAAATGAGTCTAAAAGATAATGTTATTATTCTGTGTATTGCGTGGTGGAGTGAAGCTGGCGAAGTAATGAGCGGCGCGGCACGGGCGTGGGCCCCGCGCGGCGCGGCACGGCCTTCAGCGACATGGCGCGATCGATGGCGTGCACTCACCTGCTGGTCGGAGCGGGCGCCGGCGGCCGGCGGTGACACCTCCGAGCTGCTCAGCGAGCTGGCGCCATCTGCAGACACAGCGCACTTTTAGCAGCACACACCACTGGACTGTCCCTGACCCGCCCGCCCTCTGTTGTTCAGAAAGCGCGTCGTCCTCAGGAGCAGCCTCAGTCGCGGCACTCCTATGACCACTGGCGCGATGCAGCGGAAATACTTATTACCCAATAGCAGCCAAATGAGATGGTTCCAGGTAAGTTAACGCCACTATGTGTGAACTACTGGTATTCAACCGCATCTGGCTAGACTGGATGTCGGTCACACCACTCACAACCTAGTTTGGGAAAAAGATATCTGCTGAGCGTATTTACCATATTTTTGATAAGCAAACTGTGGAAACCAGCGACATCTTTAAGTCCGTCCAAACTTGTGTTTCGCCTATGCAGGCGAGACACAAGTTTGGCCAGGTGATAAAGCTGAGGGTTTGTTTTAGAATACTAGCCCACATGCCTGACACCGTTTCAAGGTGTCGGGAGAGCGCCGAGCGACTGTGTGGGCTGTGGGCGTGTGGCGGCCGCGGCGGACGCGTGTCGAGGGTTGCCAGCGCTCGCGTGGACGCTCGTCGTTTATTCATGAACCACGTTGTGCCGAGCGCAGTCAGGGCCACTGATGTGACACGAATTCGCGATCGCGAGTGAATCAGCCTTCACAACAAAAATATAAGAACAAAAACAATTTAAGGATCGCACTAAATGCGACAGGGATGGCAGAAATTATAAAATGTTGCTTCTTTTGTGCCCGGAATGACCTATGCGGTGAAGGTGCACTTACCAGGTAAATGTGTGTGCGAATATGGGGGCGGCGCAGCACTGTCTCGGCGCGGCTCGGCGGCGGCGGCGGGCAGGCGCGGCGCGGCGTCGCCCCACACCACGCGCTCCATCTCCTCGTCCAACCGCACCTCGTCATCGCCCGCCACCTGCGGAAACATTTAAACATAAAAAATTCTATAAGCTAAAAACATTACTTCTACAACAACTTTACAAACCCAAATCCGAATCTGTGGACTTCGGTTGTTATTGAAGAGAGTAGAAAGGGACCCACTTTCTTCTCTCATAGATACCTATCTGTATCTAACTTAATCCATCTTTGATTCCACCCCTGTGACGCGGTCGCTCGCCAGGCCCACGTCCAGCTTCCCAAACAAGTGGTTTGGGAAGCTGGACGTGGGCCTGGCGAGCCTTACCTAGTACTGTCGGGGTGCTCAAACCACTTGCGAGCCTTACCTAGTACTGTCGGGGTGCTCAAAGCCTATGTGCACGAGCAGGATTCTATGTTCAACATAACAACCTTGTAAGTCCATGATTCATGACCATGTTCAAATAATATATGTTATACCGACTAATGTAAATATATAGTATAATTCACACAATCGTATCTTATACGATAATATATCGCGAGAGCGCCATCCTACCGGCAGCCGCGCCGTCATAAAAATCGCACGTTTTATCTCTTCTACAGGCTGTTCAGTGTTTGCAATGAAGTGCATACAAAACGTACTATATATTTATATACTATGGATTTGATGTTCATGTTGCATCTAGACTAGACTTTTTTTTGTGAAGTCGATTGTTTTTTTTTTTGTAAAATATTTTATTTTTCACTTTTTAGTTGTGGTACCTACCTCACACAAATTCGAATACCACTACCTGTTAGGTAAATAACAGTGACGGAGTTAAATAATAATCAGATATCTTCTACATAGACTAAGTGGGAAAAATACATAATTATTGAAGCTAACTCAAAAACTACGCAAGCAAAGTTAATAAAAGGGACCACCTCTGAAGCATGACCTACCAAACAACAAAATAATCATCAAAATCGATTCATGATAATTGGCGAAGTAATCGCGAAAGTAACAATCTACAAACAAAAAAAAAACATGCAGACGAATTGAGAACCTCCTCCTTTTTGAAGAAGTCGGTTAAAAAACTAAAACCCAACTACTAAAAAAACAACACAGACAGACAAATTAAATAGGTATCCGGAGTCACACGTGTTAGGGCATAAATCAAACAGATTTTTAATTTGTCTATCGGTCATGTCTTGTGTGTAGGTACCTCTTTAGGTGTCTTTTTGTCGTAGTTGATTATTTACTTTTTCAAAGTTTACTTTAAAAAAATAAAATTGGGGTTATCCATACTATCCATGCTATCCATCCATACAGTCCATGCTATCCATCCATACAGTCCATGCTATCCATCCATACTGTCCATGCTATCCATCCATACTGTCCATGCTATCCATCCATACTGTCTATGCTATCCATCCATACTGTCCATGCTATCCATCCATACTGTCCATGCTATCCATCCATACTGTCCATGCTATCCATCCATACTGTCCATGCTATCCATCCATGCTGTCCATGCTATCCATCCATGCTGTCCATGCTTTCCATCCATACTATCCATGCTATCCATCCATACTGTCCATGCTTTCCATCCATACTGTCCATGCTATCCATCCATACTTATAATAGGTCTTTACCTATGAAATTGCCGTTCTGCAGTACTGGCCATTTCAAATCAAAATAATTTTTGTTTGGCTAAGAATTCTAATTTCACATTAATTTTATTTTAAAAACATGGAATTCTTTTTTCAAAAGAAGTCATTTGTTTAATGATTAGTGTTACATTTTCATCGCATTTCAATCTTGTTCGTCATCATGGATACTTTAAAAATTCCGAGTAATTATGGAATATGAGTACCGTCGTGGCAGCAACGCGGCACAAGCGGCACGCAACATCAACGACGTTTACGGAGCTAACACTACAAACCAACGCACCACCTGTTATTGGTTTGCTCGCTTCCGTTCTGGAAATTTCGACCTGAAAAATGAACCTCGCGGTCGTCCGAAGACTTTGGTCGACAATGACGAATTAAAGGCGATTGTGGAAGCTGATGATCCACAATCTACGGCTGAATTAGCAGCAGCTTTTGTCGTTAGCGTCAAAACAATATTGGTCCATTTGCGTCAAATTGGCAAGGTAAAAAAGCTTGACAAATGGGTGCCCCACGAACTCAATGATCGCCAGCGCGAAGTACGCGTCTCGTGCCTTGCACTGCTCAACAGACACACAAATGAAGGAATTTTGAACCGCATTGTTACCTGCGATGAAAAATGGATTCTGTTTGATAACCGCAAGCGCTCTCAGCAAGTTGGTTGGATCCTGGTTCAGTACCTAAACAATGCTCTAAACGAAAACTTACCCCTAGAAAAGTGATGGTCACTGTTTGGTGGTCTAGCGCCGGTGTGATTCCTCACAACTTCTTACCAAACGGGGTGAGCATTACTGCAGATGTGTACTGTGAAGAACTGAACACAATGATGGAGAAGCTGGCACATCTCCAACCAGCATTGGTCAATCGCTCGTCTCCGCTGCTCCTGCACGACAACGCGTGACCTCATACTGCACAGCAGACGGTCTCCAAGTTGCAAGAACTGGGGTTGGAAGCTCTCCGTCATCCGCCCTACTCACCAGACCTTGCGCCTACAGACTACTACTTTTTCCAGAATTTGGATAACTTCTTGGCGGGAAAAAAATTCAATACCCGAGAGGCAGTACAAAATGCCTCTGAAGAATTTGTTGCCTCCCGTCCAGCTGATTTCTTTAAGGGGCATCAATAAACTGCCACTGCGTTGGCAAAGATGCATTGATTGCATGGGTGATTACTTCGATTAATACAAATAAAAAATACATGAAAAAAAATCGTTTAAATTTTTTCATACAAAACGGCAATTTCATAGGTAAAGACCTATTATATACTTACTAGCTTTTGCCCCCGGCTTCGCCCGCGTGGATGTCGGAAATTATTCCACGGGAACGTACTATCGGGATAAAAGTATCCCATGTCCCATAGCCCATAACCCATGTGGTCTGTCTAGGCGACCTTGGCGTTACGGCGTAAAAGTATGACATATTATAAGTAGACATGAGACAGCCAGTAACTTTAATATTAGTGAAAGTCCATATTTATATTATGTTGATAGTGTGGTTATTATGGACAGCAGTATGAAACTATCGGAAAGATTAATGAAAAAATATTGTATAAACATTAAAAAAAAACTATGGCATATTGTATGGACGATGGAATCTAAGGCGAAAGCTTTAGGGTAGCCCGCGAAATTAAAAATTTCTTACGTTTTTTGATACTTGCAGGTCGGTATCAAGTTTTATGTTGATCTAAATTATGACCCGCAGTTGTATCAAATATTTATTTATAAAATCATAATCATAAAAATCATCAATACAAGTCTCCGAGTATATTATCCTATTGAAGTATTTGAGGATTAATGAAAGAAAGAAGAAAGAAAATACGTTTATTTGCAGTAAACGTGACGCAAAAAAAGAGAACACAAACACAAAGAAAAAAATAAGAAAAGGTTCGGCTATCGCTCAGCATTATGCTGCGACCATAGGGTCGCAGCATAATGCTGAGAGCAAAACCAGCGCTGGGGCTCTGTCTTGCATAGGCAAGACAGAGCCCCAGCGCTGGTTTTCAGCGACAGCCGGCGCTGACGTGATGACGTCGACCGGAGGATAGTCTAACAGGTGCTGTATTCCTGTATCTAATGGTTATTATTCTGTAAAGCTACTAGTTGCTACGGTCGCGAATCATAATTATTTCAACCAATCCAATCATAATTTAATCAACATACAACCTGCAGACACTGACTTGCAAATTGAAAAAAACGTAAGAGAATTTCGCGGGCTACCTTGGCGCATCCCCCTTAAGAAAATCGCATCATTTGCACAACACCATCTATCGAGTAGGTAAGTGCTCCGGGTAAACTCGAACTCTATGTTCCAAGCCAAGTAGTAATAACTTTTGACCGAGTGGACAGATTCTCAAGATACGGACTATGACTATTGAAAAGAGTCACGCAAAAATGTTAATATTAACCCTTCAACGGACGGCTGTCAAGTCTAGAAAATTGACTGCTTTTCGGTCTATTCAGTCAACGCTCTGTAATTATTGTAAGAATGTCAAAGTTGCCTAGTTTGAGAGTCATTTTGCAAGTTTATTTGATTATTGACGTAAGTATTACAAACGCTTCCCCTATTTTACCCTCTCGAGGGATGATTTTAGAAAAACGTTGAAACACGTACGCAGACCAGGACGGCACGGCAAGGGATTACATTTGACCAATGGACATTTATACGTATCGATATAGAAACACGTGCGCAGACCAGGACGGCACGGCAAGGGATTACATTTTACCAATGGACATTTATACATATCGATATAGAAATAGGTACGATATAAATTGCTATGCTTTAAAATGATGCCATGGCATCGAAAGGGATTTCATTGCACGGCATTGAAAGACGCGCCACGGACTCCCGCGGCGGGATGCCGTGGCGTACTGCGGCAGGCAACGGCATGTCGAGGACGCCAGCGCTGGTAGTGACATGACGCGGGGCGCGCGCGCGTGGCAAGGCGCTGGTATGTCGCGGTATCTAAGCGGCTAGTGTGCGCTGACTAACGGCAAAATCCTTTGCCATCCCGTCCCGGTCTGGATAGATGGTATCTCGGGAAAGGACATTGGCTACTTTTTGTCTGAAAAATAACCCTAAGCCCACCAATAACCCCCATTAGGGATTATTTTTAGGGGGGATATAGGGTTTTCTTAGTCATCTCTCAAGAGGTTAAATTATGGGTGATTTAAAAATTCACATGTAATATTGCCATTGTTGTGTTTCTTTTCAAGAGATTTAAGGGATTTGGATGGGAATATTATTATAGTCCATAACTTGACGTTACATTTTGTCTTTATATTTCACTAGCTTCCGCCCGCGGCTTCGCCCGCGTGGTATGCCGATAAAAAGTAGCCTATGTCCTTCTCCGGGATGCCATCTATCTACTTGCCAAATTTTATTGAAATCCGTTCTGTGGTTCTTGGAACGAAGAGTTTGAGTTTATCAGTGTACCTGGACAGATGGCGTCGTCGTGAAAAATGAGCCGATTTTCTGAATGGCGGCGGATGTTAAGATTTTCGGCAGGATAGTGAGCATCGTATACATACAATGTGCCATAGTTTTTTTCATTAATCTTTCCGACAGTTTCATACTTCAGTCCATACTGCTATACTTTCCATAGATGTTACACAATTACGAAAGTTATTGGTTGTCTCATGTCTGTTACCTTTACACCGTAACGCCTAGATAGACCGTGACGTAGGATATGGGACATAGGTAGTTTTGCCAGGTCCGATTTGTTTTAAATCGGGGCAGAAGGTAAAACAAATCGGGATTTAGAGTTGTAGATCGGGACACAAAAAAAGACACTTTGATTGTCTTTGAAAATATTGTGCCATTTTTGGAGCGGCGCCGTCAAGTCTTATGCACTGCTGCCTTCACTAGTTCTTTGACTTACTTACTTCCTCATAGAGGTGATCCATGTCAAAGAACGTTTCAATTTTTAGATCACAGAGCACGATATAATAATTTTAGATTTTCAATCACGTTGACGATTGACGCGTATGTGAATGAGTCGTCTTGGACATGTATTGATTTATCGGGACATTAATCAGGTGCAAATCGGAACGCGTCCTTAGACTCCTGAAAATCGGGACGTCCCGCGCAAATCGGGACACCTGACAACGCTAGACATAGGATACTTTTTATACCGGTAGTACGTTTCCTTCGGATAATTTCTGACCTCCATGCGGGCGAAACCGCGGGCAAAAGCTAGTAATATATATATTTTAAATGTGCTAATTAAACCCATAATATATACAAAACAAGGCATCATTAAAAAAAAATATTTAAGACAGAATGCGCTGTTTTTTTTTTTATAAAATATTTCCGTAAAGCTATGTCAGAAGGTGCAATACTAAATATTCATGGTTTTAGACTAAATAGTTTCCCTTTAAGGTTGATGCGCTAGGGTAGCCCGCGAAATTCAATTTTTCTTACGTTTTTTGCAATTTGCAGGTCAGTATCAGGTTGTATGTTGATCTAAATATTATTAGCGCTCTTAACAAATATGGATTTATAGAATTATAAACATTAAAATCAGCAATACAACTCTCTAAGCTCATGTAAGTGCATTGAATGACTATATCATGACATTTGGCACTTTCAGAACATCGTGAGGAAAACGGCTTGTCATAGAACTAAAAATTCGAAGACATTTGTGACATCCTCCATCCAACCTGCACTGAGCCCGCATGGTGCATGGATTACGGCCTACTCCCTCTCACAGAGAGGAGGCCTGTATCCCAGCAGTGGGAAAATTAAAGGCCGATTACGGCTACTAGATACCTACCTATGTAAATTGTAGATTTAGAGATATAGTGACTGTGGTGAGTGGTGACATGAGCAGCGATGGAGGCTACCAACATGTTTTTATATTACTTGATTATCCAATGCCTTTACTGCCAACAGTACGTTATTCGATATTCCCTGACAATTCGACTGACAATAATTGTCTAGTTTCCTCACTGGATAGGTACTACACCTAACATACACTGTCAGTACGACACCAAGCCGCGTATAAATAACTCGATTTGATCAATTGAACAGGGCGGTGAGTACGTTTGTAAAATTGTGGTAAATATATACACGGGCGCGGGCGCAGGGGGCGGTGCGGGCGCGTCGCTGCTGCCCTGACAATGACAACGGGATTTATAAATAAACAGAGTAGCGGGAGCGCGCGCCGCCCGCTCTGCTGACCTACGCGCACGGGCTGCTCCCGCCCGGCGCCCGGCAGCAGTGACAGTGAGTAGTTAGTACGCCGCCACCGGCCACGTGGCCTCGTCTGTGGCCTCGTCCGTGGCCGCGGCCGAGGCCGTGTCCGTGGCCGCCGCTCGTCTGCTCCGCGCTGCAGCCGTTGGGTGAAGGTTCGGCACAGAGCGCCGCGCCGCCGCGCCGCCGCCCGGGAGCGCGCTGCCAAAACCGACGCACTACAATCTAATGCATATTTCACAAGCGCTTAAACATATTGGATGGATAGGCACCGAACTTATCTTAAAATACCGGCCAATTGCGTATAAGACACAGTTGACGGATTCCGTATGAATATTTTCGTACGCACAGTAGGTATCGATATCATCGACCGCAAAAATAAGTTTGTATTTCTCGAAAGAAATATTAAATATTGTAACCTTAAACTTAAATTATTTACGTGCTTATTTGCATAGAACTATTTTATTCTCCCATGACTATAACGTTTTTGTGTGTGTTTTGTAAAGTCTTTGCTAGTTCGATGTAGAATATATCCTTGTCATGCTTTTTTGCCATCTCTGTTGGGGCATATATTTGTATGATTGTCCATTTGTTCTTGTAACCCGGTAGGTTTATGTTTAGAACAGCAATTCTTTCCGATATACCAGTAATTTCTTCAATATATTTCTTCAGGTGTATTTTAATTAAAAAACCTGTCCCAAACTGTCCTTTAGTTTCGCCTTTATAAAAGAAGATGAAGTCGGTATACTCCTCTATGTTGCTTCCTGTTCCTGTTCGTTCCTTCCTTCCTGCACAAGAGCACAACAAAGCTATATATTTAGCATTCGTAGACTATAGCAAAGCTTTTGATTCATTGGACCACAAAAGCATTTGGAAAGCCTTAAAACACCAAGGGATAGAACAGAAGTATATTCGAATTATTAAAAACATATACACAAATTCTACAGCTCAGATAAAACTCGAAATATTGGGAGAAGAATTTCCGATTCTAAGAGGAGTAAGACAAGGCGACCCTTTATCACCGAAGATATTTTCGGCTGTCTTGGAAGAGGTGTTTAGAACCATGGACTGGCAAAAATACGGCATCAATATCAATGGAAGATTACTAAATCACCTACGATTTGCAGACGACTTAGTTTTAATCTCTGATAACCATCTTACACTACAAAACATGTTGCAAGAGCTTGCAGAAGGAAGCATTAAAGTGGGACTCTCAATGAACAAAGAGAAAACAAAACTGATGACAAACAGCACCGAAGAGACCATCAGTATACACGGAGAAAGTATAGAGTATGTGAACTCGTACATCTACTTGGGACAACTGATTTCGTTCACGAGGCAAATGGAGCAAGAAATAGAAAGACGTATAACCAGCACATGGAATAGGTGCTGGTCACTCAAAGAGGTCATGAAAAATGCCCAATATCCTATATCCTCCAAAAGAAAACTTTTTAATACATGCATTCTGCCATGCCTCATATACGGCTGTCAAACGTGGGCATTGACTCAAAAAACCCTGCAGAAAATTACTTCTTGCCAAAGAGGCATGGAACGCAGCCTGCTGAACTTCAACATCTCACAAAAAGAGAGCTACAGATCTGAGGAAAATTACAAAACTAAAGGATGCTACCTTCCATACAAAAACATTGAAATGGAGATGGGTTGGTCATATGCTCCGCGATAGGAACAACAAGTGGTCTAAAGCTGTAACGGAATGGCAAATTAGAGATGGATCAAAAAGAAATAGAGGAAGACCGCGTAAACGCTGGGACGATGACATAGTGGAGATAGCTGGTGCCCTGTGGACTAGAGACACACGAGACCGTGACAAATGGCGGAGCCTGGGGGAGGCCTATGCGTCAAAGGACGCGCTGATTGACGAAGACACCGAAGTGCAATAGTTATGTTTTGTTTAATTTATTTTATACTGTAATTAGTTTTAGTTTTTCAGTAAATAAAGGCTTATTATTATTATTATTTTCTCCCTTATCCATACATCAGGGACAGCCTAATTGTTTCCATTGTGTGGTGGTGCACAGAATACACCTTTCTAATTTTCATCAATAAAGGCTCATGCAAACTGGCGCGATATTGCGGGCGCGACAGGCAGCGCTACCGCTACCCTTGTCGCGCCCGCGATGTCGCGCCTGTTTGTGGGAGCCTTAAGTACATTCGTTAGTGCGAAATATAACTAGTCTCTGGGTAAAATGGCTGTGTAACAAACGGACGGGACGGATGGACAGATGGACATGAGGAAATTATAAGAAGAAAAATGTAGATTTTGAGAGAAGCTCATTTCTACCCCTAGAAATGGACTTTTTTAATAGGTATTAAATGTGACCAAGTTCAATGAAATACCCTCTCCAATGACAAAAGAATAGTCAAAGTGTACTCTGTCAATTTGAGAACCTTCTCCTTTACCCGACTCGGTGTCGAAGCCAAAAAACCGGCCAAGAGCGTGTCGGATGAAGGGTTCCGTAGGTGGGATCAATTTATCCTAAGGACAAACTTAACATTGTAGTTGAAAAACATATGCTCCCATACATTCCAACTGTAAATATAAGTTTGAACACCCATGTTGGGAGATTTACCATGTCATTGTTATTTTAAGACCATGGACTTCTCATAGGTGTTTCTGAAATCTGTAAGTTAAGAACTACCATAGGCATTTTTTTTTAAATTTTAGTCTCCGTAGTTTTAAATAAGCGGGTAATGGTCAATTTTCATCTATTTCATATCTGGCTAGCTGTGCCCCGCGGTTTCACCCGCGTAGGTCTCGATCCCGTGGGACTATAGTGATAAAACGTATCCTATGTCCTATTCCAGGTCATGGTATACTCACGTGCCCATCCTCTCCTCTCTAGAGTACGGAAAGTCGCGGCGGCGCGGCGCGGCGCCGGTGTCGACCGGTTCGCGTATTGCAATTTTATACTCGTGAAAACTTCAAAATTAAATGTCCGATCCGAATGAATTAAAAAGTATTTTACTGCTACATAAATACCCTTGATGTTAAAACTATTTATTTGAATAAGAATTAATATTAGGTTGATAAAACTCTTTCGCAAATAATGCATTAATTTCTAACAAATTTGATTACCATAAAAAAGGTTATAGTGAGTCAATCTTAAAAGATAGATATATGCTGTCGCGGACTTTTTTTTAGAACTTTTAAAGAGAAACAATTCCATCATACATGATATTTGCGTAACTTAAACCGTTTACGCAGCGCACCTAAAGGAAGCTCTAAAAAAGAATATTTTTTCCTGTTTTACAACATTTTTCATTTATGCTCCGCTCCTATTGGTCATAGCGATGTTATGCCTATAACCTTCCTCGATAAATGGATTAACCAACACAAAAAAAAATCAAATCCAACCAGTAGTTCCTGAGACTAGCGCGTTCAAACAAACAAACAAACAAACTCTTTAGCTTTATAATATTATATAGCTTTATAATTAATCTATACATATAATAAAATCGTAAACGGTCCGTGTCTGTACATTTAAGATTTTTGCAAAAAAAGTACTGGAAGCTGCGAGAAATAAGTAATAGAGAGTAAAAAAAACTTTTTTTGACTGTTTTGTCTGTTCGTTTGTGAGCGTGTCACGTAAAAGCCACTCATCGGATTCTAAATTGAATTACTGAACACTAAGAAGTTTTATTGTGAGTAACATTTAGTCTTTATTTCATCAAAATCGACCTGCAGAATTCTAAGATATATGGATTTACCACTTATGTTTTTTTTTTATCCAGGTATTAATTGCAATCTTGACGGTATTTTGTTCACAATAAATTGTGCAGTTTCCGAGCTGTAACCTAACAAAAAGTACTAGGCTTGTAATAGGTAATAGGATTTCACATAGTTATAACTAACAAAAAGTACTAGGCTCGCATGAATTCACGTTTAGATTATTTTAAGTACATCACTGCTAACTATAAATAAAAATCAATTGTCGCATGTATGAAAGAAAGTTCATCACTAGAGAATGGCTCGACCGATTTGGCTGACGTTTTTTGTTGTATTCGTATCTGGACAAGGTTTATAATTATGAAATATTTTTTTTGTTAATCTACCGGAAAAGTCGGAATTACACCCGGGCGACGCCGGGCACGAACAGCTAGTCTATACTATATATATATATATATATATATATATATATATTATATAATATTATATATTTATAGATATCCACAATAACTTAACATACACGACAATTAACAATACCCCCAATACAATTCAATTGGATACTCTCACGCCTTGCACTAGTACTGAAATCATAAAAATAATTGATAACTTGGACCCGAGTTGTAGCTCAGGAATTGATGGCATCACCACTAAAACTATTAAATGTATAAAAAACCTAATAGCGGCCAACCTAACAAATTGTATCAATAACTGTTTTAAAAGTAGTAAATTCCCAAATACCCTCAAAATTGCGAAAGTCAACCCTATATACCTACAAGTCCGGCACAAAGACAGATCCCGGGAATTATCGACCCATATCGGTGTTACCGGTACTATGAAAAATTTTCGAACGAGTAATCTACACTAGACTAGAAAAATACCTAAACGACATTAACTATATTTATGAACGGCAGTTCGGTTTCCGACCCAAATCAAACACCTTGTGCGCCACAATCGACTTAGTCACCACCATAAAAACAAACATTGACAAAAAAAACATTGCACTTGGTATTTTTATTGACCTAAAAAAGGCTTTTGATACGGTGTCCCATAAAATTCTATTATTAAAGCTGAAAAGCATTGGCATCACCGGAGAAATGTACAATATCCTCTCCTCATACCTTGACAAGAGGAAACAAATAGTCAAAATAGGAAACGCTATGAGTAGTGCATCTCCTATGGAATTCGGTGTTCCTCAGGGATCGCTGCTATCCCCCCTCTTATTTGCTATTTACATAAACAATATCAAAGACCTAGGCTTAACTGGACAATTAATTTTGTACGCCGATGATACCTGCCTTTTCTACTTCGGTAATAACATAAACACCATTGTAGCTGACGCTCAAAAAGACCTAGATATATTATACAACTGGTTTAGCTCTAATTTACTTACCATAAACGCATCCAAAACATCGTACATGATATTCTCAGCAAAAAATAAAAAAATTCTTGACCATCCGGCCTTACACATAAACAACACTAAAATCGTTAAAAGTAATTGTGAAAAATACCTCGGACTTAGATTAGACAATAAACTGACTTGGCAAGCACATATTGATTACCTAAAAACTAAAATAACATCGCTAATGGGATCAATGCGCGGGTATATTAATAACATTCCAAAAAAAATCCGCTTCAATATTTACAACTCATTAGTTCGCTCACACATAAATTACCTAATCGAAATCTGGGGATGCGCCACCAAGTCTACGATTAAAGATCTACAAATAGCACAAAATAAAATAATTAAACTTTTGTTCAACTACGATTATCACACACCTACATCCGAATTATACAAACACACCAAGCTAATGAGCACTCATCAACTTTACACATTCAATTCCTGCATTCTCATTAGAAAAATTCTTACCAAAGCCATACACACACAATTATCCTTCAACATAAAAACATCCAAATACAGCCAAAGAAACCCCAACCAAATACAGACGCACCCCCCGCGGACGCAATATGGCAGGAAAAATATAAAATACGAAGGCGTACAACTTTATAATAATCTACCGGCAGATATCAGGAGCACTTCCTCATTTAACATATTTAAAGCTAAACTTAAGCAGTACGTCAATAACAACACAAAACTAATAAGGTCTTGCACATAAAATGAGACACCATACCTAGCTACTTATATTAAAAAAAAAAAAACAACAAAACTATCAGCTACTGGACTACACTTACCCTAGTTATAATAGGTCTTTACCTATGAAATTTCCATTTTGTATGAAAAAAATTAAACGAATTTTTTTCATGTATTTTTTATGTGTATTAATCGAAGTAATCACCCATGCAATCAATGCATCTTTGCCAACGCAGTGGCAGTTTATTGATGCTCTTCTTAAAGAAATCAGCTGGACGGGAGGCAACAAATTCTTCAAAGGCATAAAGGCATTTTGTACTGCCTCTCGGGTATTGAATTTTTTTTCCGCCAAGAAGTTATCCAATTATAATATATATATTATTTATACCAATAAGTATACAAACAAGCCAGCCCTCTGGTCACGTGAAGTATCGACCAGTCGTTGAGAAATTTCCTTAAAAAGGAGATGGGTCCTTTTGTTTGTATATTTATTGGTATAGTTAGTAAGTCCTTTTAGTTTTTTTTTGTTAATTATAAATTAAATATTAATTTGACTATTATTTATCTTCTTTATTTCATTTTTCATACATATACATATATTATATTTTTAAATATTAGAATAAAAAAATATATAAAACATTTAAAAATATAAAAAATAGTAGCCCACCGGTGCCGGGAACAGGGTCCAAGCTACCGGCGGTCAGGGCTCCAGAGAGGGGAACCTCCTAACAATGCGAGCCGTGTCCAGGAGTACCGCTTTCTGAATCAAGCCCTTAATCCAGCTGCCCAACGAGAGCCTACTTAGGTGTTGGTCGAGGCTCTTGGCAATTAAGCCATTGGCTGATACGACTATCTGCACAATGATCGCAGAGTCCACATCCCACATGTCAACAACCTCGTGAGCCAAGTCAAGATACTTGATTTGGCTCATTTAGTATTATTATTATTCGTTTATTTATTTTCTTTCTTATTTATTTACATTTTTAAATATTTTTATAAAATCATTAAAAAAAAACATTAAAAAATATAAAAAATAGTAGCCCATCGGCATCAGGATCAGGGTCCAACCTGCCGGTGGTCAGGGCTCTAGAGAGAGGAAACTCCTCACTATGCGTGCCGTGTCCAGGAGTACTGCTTTCTGAATCAAGCCCTTGACCCAGCCGTGCAATGAGAGCCTCCTGAGATATTGGTCGAGGCTCTTCGCTATTAGGCCATCGACCGTAACGATTATCGGTACAATGATTGCAGAGTCCACGTCCCACATGTCGACAACCTCGTGTGCTAAATCAAGATACTTGATTTTTCTCAGCTTTCACGAGATTCTCGTCATGAGGGACAAAGATATCAACAATCATTGCACGGCGCTCTCGTCGATC
This sequence comes from Lithophane semibrunnea, assembly GCA_947363905.1. Lineage (NCBI taxonomy): Eukaryota > Metazoa > Arthropoda > Insecta > Lepidoptera > Noctuidae > Lithophane > Lithophane semibrunnea. The sequence goes on along the minus strand of OX376186.1, from coordinate 112,211 downwards.
TATCACCATAATTCGTAGGCATTCAAAGCATACAGACGTGCTCTTCAATGCATAATAAAAATAAATTAAAATAAGTTAACGTTTGCATATATAGTGACCTAGTTTTAGTATATTAGCGTGTTATACAGAGAAATATTATAAGTGACAAGTTAAAATGATGAACTGACTGGTTTACTTGTTATAATATTGTAAATGGAAGGCAGCCCCTTTAATCGGAGCACGAAGATGCGACACAGCCCTCCACCAACGCCGACCCCGGCACCGACACCGCCCCAACGACCAATACAGGACCAAGATGAGCAGGTTGAAATAGTGTGCACTTCGGAGATCCAAGGCTGGATGGGTTCTATTGAGCAGGGCCTCAGTGAGGTCTGTGCTATTGCTTCTGATGGAAAGCTGAACACCGAACAGAAGCTAAAAATAAGCAATCTTTGCCGTAAAATTGGACATGGAGTTTCGCAAATGGCTGTTCAATACCAGTCGCTTAAACAAAAAGCCATACAAACCCATACCTCCCTTAAAACCATGACCGAAACCCGAGACCTATCGGAGTCTTTAAAGGAGATGAACCGTGCGATTCAAGAGTCCTGTACGAAGCAGGGTGCGGCTACATCTTTTGCAGATATGGTGAAGAAGCGGTCCAATAGCTTTATCCGTCCTAATACTTTTAGCTCCGTGGCGATTTATCCTTGTGATAACTCAAAGACCAGTGACGAAACCAAGAACATGGTCCAAAAAATCATTTGCCCTGGAGAAATGAAGCTGAAAGTACGAGGCGTACGCAAAATAGGAAAAGGAGGACTAATAATCAGCACTGAGACCAAAGATGACCTAGATAAGCTCAAAAAAACAGTCCAACTCGCTACGTCAGGTCTTACCGTCGACGAACCTCAAAAGCGCAAACCCCGCATAATAGTTATAGGAGTTCCAACATCAATGACAGAAAATGAGGTTTATAAATGCATTTTTGAACAAAACTTGACGGACAAAATGCCGACTATGTCCCAAGATACATTTTTGACCTCAATAAAACTTAGCCACAAATCGGGCAGGAAAGATGCTGAGAACTGCAACTATATTATAGAAGTTCCAGCCGCCATTCGTAAGGCCCTCATCACACAGGACAGACTATTTATTAACTGGACGTCCTGCCCGGTACGAGACTTTACTTTGGTGACTAGATGTTACAAGTGCCAGCAGTACGGTCATGCAGCCAAGACATGCAAAATTGCTACCCCCACGTGTGGACATTGCGGTGAAGAAGGGCACACTATCCAAGACTGCGCAAAGAAAGCCCATCCGCCAAAATGTGCTACATGTTCGCGCTTTAAAAAACAAGCTAATCACAAGACGGGAGATACAGAGTGCCCGGCTAAAAAAGCTGCCGAATACAGGTACATTAATTCGATAGATTATGAAGGCGCCTAAGAGCGTCACATACTTGTTTATATTTTAGACTTAATCTATTATTTTTATTCAATTGTAGTATGGATGATAACTTAATTACCGATATAGATAACACATTTTTAACTGTGTCAAAGACATGTGACGTTGAGGACTGCAGAAATTATCTTTCCGAATATCATAATTCACTAACCATACTGACCCAAAACATTCGTAGTATTTGTAAGAACATAGATAGCTTTAACATTTTTCTTCATAGGCTTAAATTTGATTGTGATATCATGGTACTTACCGAGTGCTGGCTATCAAATCGCTACGATAACCTCCCAGTAATACCAGGGTACAACTTATTGCATACCAAAATAAACCACAATCAAAATGATGGGGTGGTAGTCTTTGTTAAGGAATCGTTAAAGGTCACAGTTGAGGAACATACTCTACAAGATGCTATGAGTAATTGTTTAGTCATCAAAATTGGTACAACCACAGCTATAATCGCTATTTACAGATCCCCTTCCGCTAGAAACTTAGATTCTTTTAACGATTCCTTAAACCAGATCTATCAAACACTAAGTCCTTTTCAGAATGTTATACTAACAGGTGACTTAAATATAAATATTGGCTCTGAAAACTGCGATGCAGGGACCCAAGATTACCTTAATATCTGCTCATACCATGGCTTTCTCCCCGCTCACACGTTACCTACTCATCAGAGCGGCTCCTGTCTCGATCATATGATGATCAAGACCAGCCTATCATATATTACGCTTGTTACTAACTCAACAATTACTGACCATCACGCTGTCCTACTTACGATAAATTTAACGCTGTCTAAGCTAAATCGTCCCCAGACTATGAGCAAATTAAACACAAACAAACTCGAATGTGATTTATGCAACCTTGATTTTAGCCCAGTTTACAATACCGCTGACGCTAATTTGGCTTTATCGTACTTAATAAAACATGTCCAACAAGCGATATTACGTAACACGACAGTTTCTACGGTAAATAAGAAACTCTATAATATTAAACCTTGGATTACTCCTGGGTTAATCCGATGTATAAGACACAGAGATAAACTTCATCAAAGATCAAAGAGGTACCCTGATAATCTAATAATTCAAACCACCTATAAAAAATACAGGAATTTCTGCAATAATCTCCTAAAGAATTTAAAGAATAGCTACGATAAAAATGAACTAAATAGAGCAGGTAACAATAGCAAGCAACTTTGGAAACATATTAAAAATGTCACCAATATGTCTAAACAGCGTGAATCAAATTCGAGTTTACTGCTTACTAATCCTTCACCATTATTGTCAGCTAACAATGTTAATAACTATTTTGTAAATGTTGGAAAAACTCTTGCCGAACAGATCCCGAAACATAGTGACCAACTGCCTTTCCAAAAATCAAGTAATAGCTGTAACCCAAAATCTTTTGCTATGATAGACACTGATGAAGATGAAATAACTCGAATAATTTCTCGGCTAAAAGATGACTGTGCTGTTGGATGGGATAATATAAGCAATAAGATCCTTAAACTATTTAAGAGTATTTTGGTACCTCCCTTAACGCATATTTTTCGAATGTGTCTTGCCGAAGGAACTTTCCCTTGTTGTCTCAAAAAGGCAGTTGTAATCCCTATCTTTAAATCTGGAAGCAAAGATTTAGTTAATAATTATAGGCCAATATCCTTACTCCCCTCAATATCAAAAATACTAGAGAAAATTATAAACAGTAGGCTAGTTAACTACCTACAAAAAAACAACTTTCTATCCCCGGCACAATTTGGTTTTAGAGCTAAACTATCGACAGCCGATACGGTGCATAACCTGACTGATTATATTTCACAAGAACTCGGCAAAGGAAACCAGACTTTGGGAATCTTCCTTGATTTAGCCAAGGCCTTCGACACGGTGTCTGTTTCTGGTCTGCTAAACAAGTTAGAGATCTTAGGAATTAGGGGAACGCCGCTGAAACTATTTGCTGACTATTTAGACGGCCGGTACCAATGTGTTAAAATTGATAATATTACGAGTGATGAACAGAAAAATACTGGTTTTGGTGTTCCTCAAGGGAGTATTCTGGGCCCTACGCTATTCCTGATCTATATTAACGACTTGTGTGGTCTTAATATAAAAGACGGCAAAATTATATCTTATGCCGACGACACGGCGTTAATATTTAGCGCTAAAACCAGTAGCGAACTGTTTGAAATCGCTCAACTAGGTTTTAATACTGTGACTAATTGGCTTCAATGCAATTTACTAACATTAAATGCTGACAAGACAAAATATATTCACTTCTCCATGCGCAAGCCTCAAGTTAACATTACTAACCCTCACCTATATGCCCATGAATGTAAAAACCGTACAGTCAACATGTGTAATTGTCCTGTTATCCTCAAAACAAGCAACTTAAAATATCTCGGGGTAATAATAGACGAAACACTCTCTTTTAGAAAACATATCGAAAGTTTAGTTAAAAGAGTGCGCAAACTATTATATGTTTTTAAAAAATTACGATCATTTGCTGATTCAAAATTAATCACACAAGTTTATTTGACCCTATGTCAATCAATAATTCAATACTGTATCACTTCTTGGGGTGGCGCACCCAAAACTAATTTACTTCCTCTTGAAAGATCTCAGAGAGCAATTTTAAAGATAGCAAACTTCCATCCCTTCTTCTTTCCCACAGATCAGCTATATAGATCCTGTAACGTACTGACGGTTCGCCAGCTTTTCATTATGCACTTAGTATTAAAACAGCACACCATGCTCAAGTTTACTGCTGACAATACTAACAAAAGACGGAATGATATAGTGTGCACATCTAATGCAACCTCAAAACATGTCTTTGTAGAAAGATTTTTTACATTTTTAGGACCCTTTTTGTATAATAGATTAAATAGAATACTTAGTATCTATAAATTAAATTACTTTAGCTGTAAAAAAAATATACTTAATTATTTACTAACCCTAGATTATGCACAAACGGAAGATCTACTTGTTGTCTGCAAATAGAACCGCTAACGTGCCTCTTTGTTTTTATGTACCTAAGTTCTTGCTTTAGTTTTTAATTTTGTACTCATTGTTAATTTATTAAAATAAGTATCTATGCACTTTCTAGCCTGAAGCACAGGTTCAACCTAGTTCAGGCAAATATGCAACTGTGCTCTATTTTAAACTGTTATTGTATTTATTGTAAACGTGTCCCTTCTTATAAATAAACAAAAATTATTATTATTATTAAAAATTATTATAAACAAAAATTATTATTATAATTATTATTATTAATATTAATTAATATATTATTTTATTATTTATTATTTTATTAATATTAATATTATATAAAGCTGAAGAGTTTGTTTGTTTGTTTGGACTACTGGTTGGAATTGAAAGAAATTCTTTTTGTGTTGCATAGTCCATTTATTGAGGAAGGCTATAGGCTATATAACATCACGCTACGACCAATAGGAGCGGAGCATAAAGTAAGTTATTTTGTACTGTTTACTAGCACAATGGATTATTGTTGTCCGAAAATAAAGAATTATATATATATATATAAATTAAATATGTTGCAAAAACGGGAAAAAATATTCCTTTTTGAGAGCTTCCGTTGCGTGCGCTGCGTAAACGGTTTACGTAAATATCATGTATGATGGAATTGTTTCTCTTTAAAAGTTCTAAAAAAAAGTCCGCGACAGCATACGTCTATCTTTTAAGATTGACTCACTATAACCTTTTTTATGGTAATCAAATTTGTTAGAAATTAATGCATTATTTGCGAAAGAGGTTTATCAACATAATATTAATTCTTATTCAAATAAATAGTTTTAACATCAAGGGTACTTTTTAATTCATTCGAAAGTTATCACGAGTTTAAAAATGTAATACGCGAACCGTTCGACGCCGGCGCCAGCCGCCGCGACTTTCCCTACTCTAGAGAGGAGAGGAGAGGATGGGCAATTGGGCACACGGGTAGTCCATGACCCGGAATAGGACATAGGATACGTTTTATCCATATATTCCCACGGGATCGAGACTTACGCGGGTGAAACCGCGGGGCACAGCTAGTGCATAATAATGGGTGACAATTTAGATGTCGACTTTTTAATTTCACTAGTTCGTCTTCTCTGGGTCAAGACAAAGGAGAATTATAACAATAAAGATTTAAAACAGAAGGATGGACAGATGTCTGCCGAAATATTTTTCACCTCACAAGCTCGGAAAGATTCTGTTTATCATTCGAAATCTGAGTGTAAAAGTGCATTTTATCCGATAGCGTGGAAAGGGTTTTTAAATTCGAACCTTTTTAACCGACTTCTTCAAAAAGGAGGAGGTTCTCAATTCGTCTGTTTTTTTTTTTGTATGTCTGTTACGCGATTTACTCCGCCAATTATGAATCGATTTTGATGATTCTTTTTTGTTTGGTAGGTCATGCTTCAGAGGTGGTCCCATATAAATTTTATTAATTTTGCTTGCGTAATTTTTGAGTTAGCTTCAATAATTACGTATTTTTTCCACTTTGCGTATGTAGACGATATCCTAATCTTCATTTACATAGCAGATAACGGTATGCGAATTTGTGTGGGGTAGGTACCACTACTAAAAAGTGAAAAATAAAATCTTTTCACAAAAAAAAAAACCGACTCCACAAATAAACACTAAAAAAGTAAAAAATAACTTTAATTTCGGAAGTCGGTGTCTTTGCTTTTCAATTTTCGTTTTTTGTTTGTTTCTGCTGCATGTTGTATGGTTATTAAATTGTAAATCCGTAATTGGCTGTAAGACTAGTTTATATATTCTAAGTTATTATCTCAAAGAGCTGTGGATTTTGTAATAATAAATAAATAAATGGCTTTCCATAATATTCAAAATGTCACAATGCTTAGCAGAGCGAGCAGCTCAATCCCATGCATTTTTGTCTTCTGAATAATCTGTGATTTTATAGTACTCTTTTTTACAAAGGAGAATGCCATATTGTCGTACCAACAAAGGAGGAGTGTCACAACCAAATGTAGTTCATAAAATTACTCCTATTTTTTAAATCAGATATAAGATTTTGTTATGAAAACGATTCCCGGCTTTCGGACACCAAAAATAAAAGTCTTTTTCTACTTTTGTGGTACGTATTTTCCGCTTATGTCACTGACATTGCACTTCATTTCCGAATGTTGCTACTATGTTAAAAATATAGGTACCTACCTGTCAACGAACATTAAAAAATGAAGAAGATAATTGTACCAATTTGCCATTTTATATTAGGTTACAATATTTTTATGTGTGTCAAAAAACATCTTTAGGTCACGCGTTACATCGTAATAATTTATTATTATTTTTTTGGAATACATTGCAAATACATGCATTTAATGAAAAGAGGACCTATTCAAAAAAGTAAAATGTCATTTGTACTGTGACGTATTGCAATAATTATTCTGTGGCGCCGTCATGGATGACGTTACTTTCAATATTGGTTTCATCTGAACTATTTGAATAATAATTTGTAATACTTATTAACAAAAAAAATCAAGTAATAAAAACTAAAACCCAACTACGACTTAAAAGGTATAAGCAAGACACCACAGACAGACAAATTAAAAATCCGGAGTCACACGTGTTAGGGCATAAATCGAACAGATTACGTGTGACTCCGGATTTTTAATTTGTCTGTCTGTGGTGTCTTGTTTATACCTTTTAAGTCGTAGTTGGGTTTTAGTTTTTATTACTTGATTTTTTTTTTAATTCTTTTGGGGTTATTATATATATATATTTGAAATGTGCTCATTAAGCCCTTTCATTTGATACCCAACATGGTACGATTAAACCATCTTTTTTTTTAAGTTCCTCACTTTATGTCCTCTACAGGGCGCCATTTTTAATTTAATGTGACTTCACATAGCCTATAACCAGCGGACAATCACGACGCTTCTAACGATACCTCATTTGTCAAATTGTGATAAGTGGTTTGGAAGATAAGAGGGAACAGATGAACATACATACATACATACCGGTCAAAATCATAACCCTCCTTTTTTCTTCGCCGTAGTCGGGTAAAAACGGGGGCTCAGGTGCGTTTTCATAACGTAGTCTTTGTGTGATAATCCTTAGCGATGCCCTTACTGGAGTAAGACATCGGCCAGCAAGTCAGCGTCGCCGACGTATCCTAAACCGTTCACTAGTATTGTTAGAACAATTTAGAATATATTACATAGAAAATATATCCGTGGATATGATCGTGTTTTAACATCATAGATTGTACCGACGCGACGCCTGTAAGTATTACCTCACCTAGTAGAAGCATCATATTATAGTTAGCTTCTAAAGTACCTACCTACTTCCGGGACTATTTATTCAATTTAAGGATTAAAAAACAGTTTTTATGCTTTCAGATCAATCCTGGTAGTTCCTATTCATAATGTTACAAATGTTTCGCATTGATACAAGAAAAACTCCCTGAGATTCCGAACTGATACCTGAACTAACACTTGGTCACAATGTGGAGCGATGTGTGCTTTGGATGTGGACAGTCCATGCTACGTGTTGCAACAGTTGCAAGGCGTTCCCGAGTGCCACCCAATTGTCCTACCTATTGTTTTATTTGTATATTTCTTTTCTCTGTCCTGGTAGCGGTCGAGGTCATATACGTTATGTAAATATGAATATATCTTAACTGCGTTTTTCATTTTTTATATAAGTGCCTTATTAGGTACTAACCACATTATCACCTTATTATTATTTACTAACATGTGAAGTTCGAAAAGTGGGTGTACTATATAGTAAATACAACTCTGCCTAACTCTTCTGGAAAACAGGCCTGCTGTTATGTTAAGATTTCAAGATATTAGGAATCAGTAAACACAGTACTAAATTGATTACTTATTCAGACTACCAGCTGCACATACTATGAGTACCTACCTACATGATTATTGATATCCATTATCATTATATATAAAACCTGACACCAAGAATTATTATTGACTATCAGTAATGTATTGTATAATCATCCATCAGGAAACAAGCGCCAAATCAAGAATAAAAAGCAACCGATATTAGGTACCGCTTCATTTGTCATTAACTTCATCATTTCGAGCCTGTCACTTTCTCGAACTTAACCTCAAAATATGAAGTAGGTAAATGGTTAATAAATACGAATTGCGGACATCCATGTAAAAAAAAGTTAACAATATAAGAAGAGCATTTAATTCTCCTCTAAATACACTAGGTTTGGTTGTGACAGGCGGACTTTTCGCTTGGTACAGGGTGCCCTACATTCCTGGTCATTCTCCTTTTGGTTTTAATACAGCTTTTAAATCGTTTAATGGGTAAGTTTCGAATGTCAACGGGAAGTTTGATATAAAAGCGTATACATTGACCCATGAACGAGTTGCCTACTCTGTGGAGACGAGTGCGATGTACAGCAAGATTGTGTTTATTCCTGGTATTTAAACTATAAATATCGGACATTTTCTTAAACTTTGATATGTTTTTGTGTACATACAATAGGTTTTCAAATATATATTGTGAGGCTACAGTCAGAATATCTATTTCTTTGAATTTTTCTCGAAGGGAATCTCTTGGACCTAGGTTGTAAATGGCTCGAACAGCCCTTTTCTGTAAAACAAAGATAGCATTAATGTCCGCACAGGCTCCCCAGAGAAGAATCTCATAAGACAGAAGACTGAAAATAACTAAAATAAACAATTCTGGCTGTATCTACGTCAGTTATCTGTCTAATTTTTTTACCGGCATAGGCGGCTGAACTAAGCCTACCTGACTGACAGAGTTACTTTCGAATTTATAATATTAGTATGGATTTCATGTCAGTGCGCCAACCTCTATTTAGAATCACACGAAAAAAAATCGCTCAACGCGCCTAAAGATGTTTTCACTTCAAAAAACTTTATATACTTACTTTTCTTCTATTATTCAATTCACTTTCCATCATTTTGGTTTGTTTGGCAGTGGCAGAGTTAGTGCAAGCGGTACATAATGCCAAATTGAGCTTTCTTCCGGAAAATTGCGCCAAAAGTACATAAAAGCGTACAATATTTGTTCAATGCATGGAGACACCATTTTCCTCGCTGTAGTGAGGTGAAAAATTATGTGTTAACCTTTGAAACCTTCGCATCGCTCAGGATTCAATACAAGTACTCGCGCCTAAAAAGAACTTTGCAGCTTTGCATAACAAATAACTATTTCCATCTTTCTACGAAAAGGACAATAAAGAAAAATGAGTCTCGGTGACTATATACTTATTTATTTAATTTTTCGATATAATAATACAATAAGTTTAAATGTGAATTAAATGCGTTAATGCCAATGCTCAGTATTACGAACTGCCCGCGGTGCACCGTACAGTCCGTACAGCGCACCGTGGCGCGGCACAACGCCATGCCGTCTGCCGGTAGCGGCGTCGCCGCGTCGTCGTGCGCCGCGGCCGGTGCCGTACCGTAGATATTTTATTTTATTTTATTTTAGTTGGGAAAACAAATGGTTACACATTACAATACGGTTAAGAACTTCAAAGTAAAATGGTAATATAAATGTATAACCAACAACATTTTCCACATAATATAGATATGTGTCCACGCCCTTAATCGGTCCATTACATTCGGAGCAAATTGGTTGTGACAGACGGACAGACAGACACACGAGTGATCCTATATGGATACCGTTTTTCCCTAAAAAGGAGGGTTATTTCGTAGGTTAAAACAAGTGTACCTATCTATACCATTGAAACTGCTGCACTAAACTCTTCCACCTTATATGAAGAAGAATTGATTCACTTGACCCTAATGGTATAAAATATGTATTTAAATTATAGATAACACTTACCATTAGGGTTTACCTTGATCGAGGGAAAATCACTGATGTAATAAACTGTTAGCGAGTTATGAATAAATTTTTTCGTTTAATGGGTTACCCAGGGGGCCTCCCACCAGCTCTTATAGGTAGCCTCCATAGAGATATTAATATTACATAGAGTGCGCGTCTTGCACAAATCGCTTAGTGCGCATCGTAGACAAGTGAGCTATAGATTAGTGTTGGGTAGGACAATTGTCCCAACACCTCAAAATAACATTTTGTACCGCTTCACTGTGACAACGTACAAATGAATGAATCCCGAACTGACAAGGAATGAGTGTGGTGAGGAACGTCGTGTTGTTCAAACCTGTGTCTACTGTTCATAGTTTGTTGCGCGCACTCTTTACTATAATAATATCTCTATGGTAGCTTTGACTTTTCGTACCATGACGTCCTTAAAAAAATAAGCTTTGAGAGTGTACCTAATGTTGAAACAATGTTATTTTCTTAGCGGTTTTGGTGACGTCACCTCTAATAGTTCATACTATTCGTAGGTACCACGACGTGACTGTTGACAACTAGCAATCTATTGTTTTTACGTAAAAAAAGTAATCTTAAAAAAGTTCCTCGGTCTCGACGGAAATATTATTGTTTTGCAAAGTACACTCTATAAAGAAAGTAAAATGTATTTATTTACGTAAACTTGCGTACCTAATTAATTTCTTGTTTGATTCTAGATGGCGAATGCATACGAATTATTTGAGTTTTTGTAAGCTGATAACACAAAAGCCAACAGTACAAAAGTGCAGGGGGCGTCATATTACGAGTATGCAGCTACGTAAGAAATTTAGACGAAACGGAGTTTGTTATGCGGTACAGACTCACAAAGGATCTATCATTACCTGTGCGATGAGTTGAGGCCACTAATGAAGAACCCTACAAAATCTACAGACTTGATTGCAGTTTAGTAAAAAGTAAAAACCCAACTACGACTAAAAAGGTATAAACAAGACACCACAGATCCAGAACACAGATCCACAGATACATGTAAAGAAAATATATTTTCTTTTATAATAATATCTGCGCTACTAGCGCCATTACAGCCGCAGACCACAATGTCGTCAGCCTTTATTTAATCTGTGGTCGAGAACCATTGTTAAACTTAAAAACTATAAAGTTCAGTACTTGTTGGGAGGAATTGATACTGATATAATTAATAGCATTAAATGTCGTTTCTTTAATTACAGGTAAGGTTTTTATAGTTCACTAAATGTTATTGAATGTTTTGTAATCGGTGTAACAAACATTATGAATAACAAACAAAACTTTAATTACATAGAAAGAAACTCAATTGTGTTTGATTGACGGTATCACCTCACATACTCAGCAAATACTGCTTATAAAACGACATTTCTTGTCAAGAAAATGGAGAAGCTAAAATTTGTATTCAAATCAAAAGCTACAAAAGACGGAAAATCAACGTACATCGCCATAACCTCAATTATTACACAAGATGAAAAAGTTTTTCTGATCCCGGAAGAGTATGAGGCAGCGTCACTTCACAAACATATTCTCACCTCAAAAGCAAACAATACTGTGCGAAATACACTAAAGAAAAGACATCAAACTAGAAGTGTTTGGATAAAGTTGACAGCGGACATGACAAAAGCATACTTCGATGAAGATGAAAATATGGTATTTGAGAATCAATACCTAGAGGAAGTTACCCAAGAACAATTAGGAACTATCAACAAAAACGATTCAGAGGACCACATGGTGAAAATTTTGGAAAAATTAGTTGAAAGTCAACAAAGAAAAGAAAAACAAAGTGTAAAAAAGTTAGCAGACAGATTTGTAATAGAAAAATTTGATGGCAAGAATGTTAGTGCATGTCAATGGATGGAAGTTTTTGAAAAGGAATGTGCAAGATTTGATATAATAGAAAATGAAGAGAAAATTGAAATCTTCAGATTATTTCTAGAAAAATCATGTACTGATTGGTACGCTTCCATGATGATGAAACATAGTTTGCAATAAAAATGGTCAGAATGGAAACTAAACTTTGTAGAAACCTTTGCAAATAAGGGTTGGGCTAGTAGCAAATATGCTTTAGCATTCAAATATCAATCAGGCTCTTTATTGGAATATTCCATTAAAAAGGAAAAACTTCTACTTGAAGTAAGAAAGACAATTGATCAAGGGACCTTGATTGATCTAATTGCTGCCGGTTTGTCAGACTTTATAACGGATAGGATCAACAAAGAAGAAATTTTGGAAACAAAAGATTTATTTAATGAAGTCGGTAAATTAGAACATCTGATTATCAAGAAAAAGTTTATGAAAAAGCAAGATGATACTAAGCCATTGAAAGATAAGATGCAAAAATGTAGTATTTATGAAAAGCTAAAGAAAGGAATACGCTATCACTCAGAAGATTCATGCTGGTTTAAAACAAAAGAAAATGAAAAGAAACAAATCAAACTCATTAATAATTCCGAATTGGAATGTGAATTGTAGTGTGAAAACCCAAAAAGTATTGAATAAGAATCTTGAAATATTTGGAATCTATGATTCAGGCTCAAACGTGTCTTTGTTAAATTCAAGGCTACTGAAATGTAAGCAAAAATCATCAGGTAATTACAACAATACTAATTTAAAAACAATTAATGGCGTTAAAAAAGCAAGTGATATAATTACACTTGATATAAATATTTTTAATGTAGAAAAAGAAACTGATGTCTTTGTAATTGAACAAGAAAATTTTGATTATGATTTTTTAATCGGACTTGACTGTATAAAAAAATTCTACTTGATTCAAAATGAAAACTTAGAAATCAGTCAAAAAGTTCCAATACCAAGAAACGAAATTAAAATTTCAGAGACAAAAATGGAAAGTATAAAATAAAAAAAAAATAAGGAATATGTTTCTAAGGAAACAAAAAGTTTAAAGAATGACATTTCTAAGGAAATAAAAAATGAAAGTATTACAATGGATATAAAATCTGAAAATTCACAAAACGATGGAATAAATCTTATAAACTTTAACGAAAACTTCAACAAAGAAAATTACAATATTTGCATAAACCATTTAGACCATGACAAACAAGCAATAATTGACGACTTAATAATAAACAATAAATCTGTTTTTGCAAAAGATAAGTATGACATTGGCACGGTAAAGGATTATGAAGCACACATTGATTTAATAGTGGAAAAATATTGCAGTAAAAGACCGTATCGTTGCACAGTCGAAGATAAAAAGGAAATTGAACAACAGATTGCACAATTATTAAAAAAAAAATGATAGAAGAGTCATATAGTCCATTTGCAGCTCCAGTAACATTAGCTTATAAAAAAGATGAAAATACAAGATCAAGATTGTGCATAGATTTTCGAGACCTGAACAAAATTGTCGTGCCACAATCACAACCATTTCCACTTATTGAGGATCTAATAATAAAAACAAGAGATTGTGAATATGTCTCCACATTAGACATAAACTCAGCATTTTGGTCAATACCTCAACGTGTGACTGATAGACACAAAACTGCATTTGTCACACAAGAAGGTCATTTTAAGTGGACTTGTTTGCCATTTGGTTTGAAAACCTCGCCAGCTATATTTCAGAGAATAATGTGCAATATTATAAGAAAACACAAACTTGCAGAGTTCACAGTCAATTTCATCGATGATATTTTAATATTTTCCAAAACCTTCTCTGATCATGCATCTAAAACAGCTGTTTCAAGCAATTAAAAGTGAAGGATTAAGCCTAAAATTTTCAAAATGTACATTTGCAGCAGACTCAGTAAAATATCTGGGTCACATAATACGGAATAATTCAGTTAGACCAATGAAAGACAACTTGATATCAATTAAGAATTTTCCAACACCAAAAACACAAAAAAATGTGAGACAATTTTTAGGAAAGATAAATTTTTATCATAAATATGTACCAAAAATAGCAATAAAATGGAACCATTGCACAACTTATTGAGGAAAGGACAAGCCTTCGATTGGACTAAAGCATGCCAAGAATCATTTGATGAAATGAAACAAATATTATGTTCACAACCAGTACTAACTATTTTTGATCCAAAATTACCTATACATATATACACAGATGCCAGTATACTAGGAGTGGGGGCCGTCCTAAAATAGCTGCAAGAAAACAAGGAAGAAAAACCAGTAGCATTCTTCTCAAAAAAATTGAATGAAGTTCAAAAAAGGAAGAAGGCTATATATCTGGAATGCCTTGCAATAAAAGAATGTGTAAAGTATTGGCAACATCTATTAATAGGTAGGAAATTCATTGTTTTCTCAGATCACAAGCCGTTGGAAAATATGAATATAAAATCAAGAACTGATGAAGAACTTGGAGATTTAACATACTACTTATCACAATATGATTTTGAAATAAAATATTCTCCAGGAAGATACAACTTGGAAGCAGATTCCCTGAGCAGGAATCCAGTCTTAGATGCCAATGAAAATCAGGAGGAACAATTAAAAGTGGTAAACTTAATACAACTAAAAGATATCTTAGAAGATCAAGAAAAAAACGAATATAAACAGTCTAGAAAAGAAAAGTTAAAATCAGACCACAATGTTTATTATAAAAAAGTTAAGAAAAAAGATAAGATAATTCTCTCTGAAAAATTTAGTATGGAATTCATTAAAAGAGTACATACGGACCAAGGTCACCTGGGAATAAATCAAATGCAAAAAAACAATAAGTTCACTATATACAGCAGAAAAGTTAACAAAGAATATTAAAAAAACCTGTAAAGATTGTACAGTATGTATAAAAAACAAATCAAGAGGACAAAACAAATTTGGAATGATGTCACACTTGGGCCCAGCCACAAAACCTTTTGAGATATGTTCTATTGATACAATAGGAGGTTTTAGAGGCTCCCGGTCCACAAAAAAGTACTTGCACCTGTTATCAGATCATTTCACAAGGTACGCATTTATTTTGACATCTAAAACACAAAATGCTAATGATTTTATTAAACTATTGAAGAACACCGCAGAATCAGATGGCATTGGTATGATTCTCTCGGATCAATATCCAGGAATTAATTCTAGGGAATTCAAAAAAATTTTAGAAAAAAAAAATATTCCAATAATTTTTACAGCAGTGAATTCACCCTTTTCGAATGGTTTAAATGAAAGATTAAATCAAACATTGGTTAATAGAATTAGATGCAAAATTAACGAAAATGATACCAAAGTAGCATGGACAACCATAGCACAAAGTTGTGTAAAAAAGTACAACGAAACTGAGCATACTGTCACGGGATTCGCTCCTACGTATCTACTAAATAGTACTGATGTTACAATTTTGCCAAACGAGCTAAAACCAAAGAAGACAGAGACTGATTGGATGAAAGATAGGGAAAAAGCTCTAGCAAATACACTTCAGTCACACAATTACAACAAGACACTTTACGATAAAAATCGTAAACACTTCGACTTCAAAGTCGGCGATATGGTGTTTGTGGATAATGGAAACAAGCTGAATAGGAAAAAGTTGGACGAATTAAGAATTGGATCTTATAGAATCGTGGAAAAATTATCAAACACGATTTACAGGATTAACACTGGTCATAATACACCTGAGTCAAACTTTTTCCACATCTCGAAATTGGCTCCAGCCCCAATACCTGACGAAGAAGACCAGGAATAGTATACCAAAGGAACTATAACTTATATGATATTAGATTATCTTAACATTTTGTAAATATTACCTTTCCCAGGGTGGGTGATGTAAAGAAAATATATTTTCTTTTATAATAATATCTGCGCTACTAGCGCCATTACAGCGGCAGACCACAATGTCGTCAGCCTTTATTTAATCTGTGGTCGAGAACCATTGTTAAACTTAAAAACTATAAAGTTCAGTACTTGTTGGGAGGAATTGATACTCTAATTAATAGCATTAAATTTCGTTTCTTTAATTACAGGTAAGGTTTTTATAGTTCACTAAATGTTATTGAATGTTTTGTAATCGGTGTAACAAACATTATAAATAACAAACAAAACTTTAATTACAGAGAAATAAACTCAATTGTGTTTGATTGACGGTATCACCTCACATAATCAGCAAATACTGCTTATATACATTATATTTTTGAAATGTGCTCATTAAGCCCTTTCATTTGATACCCAAAATGGTACGATTAAACAATTTTTTTTTATGTTCCTGACTTTATGTCCTATAGAGATCACCATTTTTCAACGATATTCATTTGTCAATCCTCATTTGTCAAATTGTGATGAGTGGTTTAGAAGATAGGAGGGAACAGATGAACATACACATAATGCGCACATTTCAAAAATATATATTATAAGCCAAAATAGTAAGTACAACTACTACAACTTTTGTTAACTACAACCCAACTACGACTAAAAAGGTATAAACAAGACACAAACGACAGAAAAATTAATAAAATATATTTAAAAACAAGCTTTTAATGAATTAAAAAGTTCTAAATAAAACTTGCGTAAACATAGAACTTCAATATGTTCTTAAAACCTTGAGGTTTATCTTCAAGTTTAGTGTAAGAAGGACTTTTACGCCTCAAGCTTTTAAGAACATATTAAGTTCTATGTTTACGCAAGTTTTATTTAGAACTTTTTAGTTCATTAAAAGCTTGTTTTTAAAAATATTTTTACTTATATTTTATTAATTTTTCTGTCGGTTGTGTCTTGTTTATACCTTTTTAGTTAGAAGTTAGGACTTCCGGCTCCATCATCAGACCAGCTCCATGGTATCATTTTTTCAAAATGTCTCGGTAGTTGTATGAGTATGCTAAGTTTCAGCTCAATCAGACGCCAGGAAGTGCTTGAAAAATTGATGACAAAAGGAGTTACCGGAAATACATACAAACAGAGCAAGCTAATAATATATAAAGCTTGTAATCCAATTAAAAAAAAATAAAAACTAAAACCCAACTACGACTGGTATAAACGAAAGGTATAAACAAGACACCACAGACAGACAAATTAAAAATCCGGAGTCACACGTAATCTGTTCGATTTATGCCCTAACACGTGTGACTCCGGATTTTTAATTTGTCTGTCTTTGGTGTCTTGTTTATACCTTTTAAGTCGTAGTTGGGTTTTAGTTTTTATTTTTTTTTAATTGGATGAAATACTATCTACCTACTTCTAAGCTCAGACCAAATAAAAAACTTCTAAGGGCGAATTTCACCAAACTCTATACCGAGTACAAGTCTTATCCTGCGAATAAAATTTGAATTTTTGACAGTTTGTCCATACAAAAACTGTCAGACGATTTTATTCCACGGATAAAAGATTTCTGAGTTTGATAAAAAAATAAAGTAATAAAAAATACAACCCAAATGCGACTAAAAAGGTATAAACAAGACACCACAGACAAACAAAAATCCGGAGTTACACATTTTAGGGCATAAATCGAACAGATTACGTGTGACTCCGGATTTTTACAAACTTTATATATTATTAGCTTGCTCTGTTTGTATGTATTTCCGGTAACTCCTTTTGTCATCAATTTTTCAAGCACTTCCTGGCGACTGATTGAGCTGAAACTTAGCATACTCATACAACTACCGAGACATTTTGAAAAAATGATACCATGGAGCTGGTCTGATGATGGAGCCGGAAGTCCTAACTTCTAACTAAAAAGGTATAAACAAGACACAACCGACAGAAAAATTAATAAAATATAAGTAAATTAAAAAAAATCAAGTTATAAAAACTAAAACCCAACTACGACTTAAAAGGTATAAACAAGACACCACAGACAGACAAATTAAAAATCCGGAGTCACACGTAATCTGTTCGATTTATGCCCTAACACGTGTGACTCCGGATTTTTAATTTGTCTGTCTTTGGTGTCTTGTTTATACCTTTTAAGTCGTAGTTGGGTTTTAGTTTTTATTACTTGATTTTTTTTTTAATTCTTTTGGGTTTTTTTGGGGTTATAATATATATTTTTTTGAAATGTGCTCATTAAGCCCTTTCATTTGATATCCAACATGGTACGACCAAACCATTTTTTTTTTATGTTCCTCACTTTATATCCTCTAGAGGGCGCCATTTTTACCCGACTACGGCGAAGAAAAAAGGAGGGTTATGATTTTGACCGGTATGTATGTATGTATGTATGTATGTATGTTCATCTGTTCCCTCTTATCTTCCAAACCACTTATCACAATTTGACAAATGAGGTATCGTTAGAAGCGTCGTGATTGTCCGCTGGTTATAGGCTATGTGAAGTCACATTAAATTAAAAATGGCGCCCTCTAGAGGACATAAAGTGAGGAACTTAAAAAAAAAGATGGTTTAATCGTACCATGTTGGGTATCAAATGAAAGGGCTTAATGAGCACATTTCAAAAATATATATATAATAACCCCAAAAGAATTTAAAAAAAAATCAAGTAATAAAAACTAAAACCCAACTACGACTTAAAAGGTATAAACAAGACACCACAGACAGACAAATTAAAAATCCGGAGTCACACGTAATCTGTTCGATTTATGCCCTAACACGTGTGACTCCGGATTTTTAATTTGTCTGTCTGTGGTGTCTTGTTTATACCTTTTAAGTCGTAGTTGGGTTTTAGTTTTTATTACTTGATTTTTTTTAATTTAATGTGACTTCAAATAGCCTATAACCAGCGGACAATTACGACGCTTCTAACGATACCTCATTTGTCAAATTGTGATAAGTGGTTTGGAAGATAGGAGGGAACAGATGAACATACATACATACATACATACATACCGGTCAAAATCATAACCCTCCTTTTTTCTTCGCCGTAGTCGGGTAAAAATAAAGAATAATGTGTATCACGGTTTTTCGAAAATCTACCCCTAACGGGTAGTTAATTTTACAGGGGAGGATTTTACTGCGTGGTTTGATTAACTCAAAAATTGGTATAAATAATCTTTGAGTCAAATTACGTAAACATCTCTATCGATTTATTAAAGTTTTCCCCTGTGGGGGCAAAGAGAGGATACAGTTTATATGACAAATCTTATTCCTTTGGTTAATAAACTTAAAACTTGGCAATACTTGCTACTTAGTAAATAATAAAGGTTGTCACTTTTAGTTTTTTAAGCAATTCCTTTGCTTCACGGGGTGTCAAAGTGAATAAAAATGTTAACGCGCTGTTGGAATAACTCGAAACTTGGTACGGTACTAATACTTAAAACAAAAAAGTAAGTGCTTTGGGGTTTTTCATAAATCTGCCGCTAACGGGGTGTTAAAGGGTAGGTAATAAAGTCGTAAATATGATTTTTTGAAAACTAACTTTCAACAGGGGTGGAGGGTTTGCTGAAGTTTTTAGAGGAAATTACGAAATCCACGCGGACGAAGTCGCGGGCATAATGCTAGTTCGTATAATAAATGTAGGTTGGTGTGGATGACCGAAATAAACACATTACTAGAAAAAAACTTATTTTAATTATTTTAAACTTCTTACAATCTTTTTAAAACATCTTAACTTCTTCCTAGCTTGTTCGCCATTTTTTTACTTCCCCCTCCCTTTCCTCTCTCTCTCCCACACATAATCTCTCATTGACTCATCGCTGCATTTATGTTCTATTTACTTACTTATTTCTTAAAATTCGGATGCGTTCTTAATGATTATCCTACATAATGTATGTCTGTGCTAAATAAATGTATTTTCTTTCTTTCTTTCTTTCTTATGTATAAGAATGTAGTAATATTCTGAAAACTGACGAAAGCCCCATAATACACTTTTAACTCCTAATTTATGGGTTTTTTTTTATTAACCTAAAACACGTATTTTTTCATTTGTAATAAGTAGTCTGTGTATGTGTACTTGTATAATTTACAGATTTCTAGCATAAAATTAAGTTTTTAAGGGAAAACCTATACAAACTTCCATCCCCTAATATAAAGGGTGGGGGGTGATTTACTAAAAATCCTGAAATATGTGTTTTATTATTTATAACAAGGAGTCCCTATATCAATTTTCAGACCTCTAGTGTGGAAGTCTCATAGAAACTTCCATTCCCTAGTTTAAGGGGTTAGGGGGTAAAAGTTCCAAGTTTTAGATGTTTTTTGTTCTTTTTATACTAATAATAGCTTACATACCAAATTTCAGCTTTCTAGAACTTTAGGAAGTACCCTTAGAATTTTGATGATCATCAGTGAGTGAGTGAATGAGTCAGTGAGTGACGAAATCGGGGCTTATTGGATATTAATAAAATCGAAAGTATTAGAGCTATGCAATTGAAACTTTTCACGTTTAATAAATTCACTATTGAAATCATATCCCGAGAATTTTGTTCATCTGGTATAATCCAAACCCAAGTTATGGGGGTTCAAAAAAACGACGAAACGCTTCGAGAAAAGTTAAGTAGTGCCCTTGCGGTTCGCTTGTTCGTCTTGGCGGGGGCACGGGAGTGCCCCCAGATAAAAGCTCGAGTTCATGTTCTCTCGAGGTGCCACTCGATTTAGCCGTGATTACATAAATATCACCAACACTGTACCGTCATTCATCACTACATATTATAAAACAAAGTCCTCCACCGTTTCAACTCAAAAACTCCTGCACCGATTTTCATGCTGTTTTCACCAATGGATAGAGCGGTTGGTGTAGGCCCCGCTCGCCCCTTGGATCTTGCCCCTTAGATTAAAATGTCCCACTCGCCCCGTTTTTGTCGAGGAAGGTTTTAGTATATAATAACCGACATCCACGTAGGTAGGTAATAAACCAGGGAATAGATTTATTTCGAGTAATAAACCGTCAATATAAAATTACAGTTCGAAGGTTCTTACCAAATCTGTTTTTTATTAGGTAATACAAAAAAAAAACAACCGACTTCAAAAAACAAACACAAAAAAAGTGAAAAATAACTTTAATTTCGGAAGTCGGTGGCAAAAAACGAAAATTGAATAGCAGACACCGACTTCCGAAATAAAAGTTATTTTTCACTTTTTTTGTGTTTGTTTTTTGAAGTCGGTTGTTTTTTTTGTTGTATTACCTAATAAAAAACAGATTTGGTAAGAACCTTCGAACTGTAATTTTATTATATATTATAGGTAATTTTATTATATATTTTCATTTAATCGTTAAAAACGTTCAATACATGCATTTACTTTGCAATAGGACATTGACGCCAAAGGGACAAAGCTATACAGTTCGTATAGCGTTGTTTCTTTTCTACTACATGGAGCAGGTAATAGACAATCATTCGTTCTTTCCCAGCACTAAGCAGGAACAAAACAATATTGAAAGATGAAGCTCATGGTACGAATATAATATGAGTACCTAATGTTATTATAAGCAATATGCATATTGCATAGAGATATAATAGTATAGTATTATATCTCCATGTAAGATTGTTTCTTATAAGATTGTGGTGGGCCTACCACAATCTTTTGGAGTGGGACAGCGTAGGGTAGGAAAAAAAGGCTTGTGTTTAAACGCCTACCAGAAAAGTACCTATTTTACTACCAAAAAATACGAAATACCTGCCAGAATGGATAAATGCTCACCAAATTGTGTTTCATAAAGTGTTGTAAAAATGAACCTGTTTTCCATTTTATTCTATGCTATAAAGATTTATAAACGCCTTCAGACCAAATATTTATTATCACTAAATAGATGTTACCAATATTTTATTTCACGACTTTCAATTTAGTTATTTTTACTGAGGTAAAAAGCTAACGGTCGATCGTAAAATCTTTTTGAATAACCATACTAATATTATAAATTCGAAAGTAACTCTGTCTGTCTGTCTGTCTATCTGTCTGTCTGTCTGTATGTTACCTTTTCACGCCTAAACCACTGAACGGATTTTGACAAAATTTGGCAAGGAGATAGATGGCATCCTGGGGAAGGACATAGGCTACTTTTTATCGACATACCACGCGGGCGAAGCCGCGGGTAGAAGCTATTACGTATCCCAAATACATGTTACTTGTTTATTATTTTATGATTTTTTTGTAAATGGCTCGAACAGTCCTGTTCTGTAAAACAAAGATAGCATTAATGTCCGCACAGGTTCCCCAGAGAAGAATCCCATACCTTAAATGGTTGGAGCTGGATGGTGCTGATCCACGTGTCATGTACGAACGGGCGCCGTCGGTTGAGACTGGTCATCTCATAACTGCCAGGACTTATTTTTAATCTTATATTTTGAATTGTTTTTGATTATTTTTCGTTTGACATTGTTCTCACATATAGAAGCACCAAGAATACTGTACCCAGGATTTTGAGTCAGTTATTTGTCTGATGTTTTTAACGCCTTGGGCGGCTGAGGTAATCCTTCCTGACATAATTTTTCTGTGTGCCCCATTGTAACTTACCGTCAATAGTTATTCCAAGAAAAACTGTCGACTCAAAGGGGTCCAACTCTATTCCATTAACTTGAACATTGGTAGATAGCTGCCTGACATTATGATTATTCCACCATAACATTTAGGTAAAAGTTATGGTGGAATAAAGAAACTCAAATTATACCTATTTATATGAACACTGAAAACATTTCTTTCAATCCTTTTTAGACAGACGTGGACCTGCACAATCCTAAGCCTTTTTGTCTTCAATTTAGACAAGTAAATCAAGGATTTGCCCCCACCGTACCGCAAATGTCAATCCTAAGCTGTGCGACTTCGCAGTTTTGCACACGAATCCTGGAACGTTGTCGAAAAACAGATTCCTGTTAGATGAAAACTTACGCACAAACGAAATCATCATAAAACGCGGTGGGACATTTATATCTTTCGATGTAAATCGATGTCTTTAAGGTAGCCCGCGAAATTCAATTCAATTTTCTTACGTTTTTGCAATTTGCAGGTCCGTGGTGCCGATTTTCTTGTGACATAATTCTCTAAACTAGATTTAGAGTTTTTTTCTAGAGTTTATTCCTGTCAAACGACGATTTCCCATTCTGAAATAGACTACATTAACACAGCATAACTACGTAGCAGCGTAGCTATACGGGCTTCTTGTTTATTATTTTATGTTACTGTTTGTTGTTGTTGTATTACTAATACTCGTAATAGTTAAATAAGTATATTTCATGTCATTACTAACACTATGGACTTTAAGGTCTGCCAATAAAAAATCAAATAAATAAAAATAAAATAAATAACTATATTTTATTTTTATTTTGACAGCACTAAGATGGCACTGAGTTACTTAATAATTTAGTGAAAATGGCAATTTTTACTGTATGACTAAATCTAAACTAAAATGTGGAGTAAAATTAGATGTCATGAACTAAAATTCAAACCAACACCTCGACTTCAGTTGCACAACTGCAATACTGTATCTGTTTTTTTTTTCAATTGCATACCTACTTATATCTTAAAAAAGTTGTGTCCTATCGCAAAAATAATGAAAATTTCAACCCGCTTTAGGAAACCATTAGCCCCTATTACTCAACATGTAGATCATTTTTTTTTCATTTTTCCATACATAAAGTAAAAAATTCCATATAAAACACGTCGACGCTGCCACCCTTGCGCGCCTCCGGCTCAAAAAAACATTCACGGGGTAGTTGCCCTACCCCGTGAATGTTACAAGTACCAAGAAGTGGTCGCGATTGTCAAATTCGATTTTAGTTGTGTCAAAAGAATTTTTAAAATTTTCAAAAGTAAGAAATTTTAGTGATCGTATTTTAGTTTAGTTCGGTGTACAAGAAAATTGGCACCAGTGTCAGGTTGTATGTTGATTATAATATACCTATATTTTGCGAGTGTAATCTATATGGATTTATAGAATTATTAATATTAGAATCAGTAATACAACTCTCTAAGTCATTTATGTGTAAAATTTAACATTCTATTAAAAGTCAGGCAATAGATTTTTCTTATTTCTTTGTAGGAGGATTTTTTCATGAAATCATGACATTTGGCACTCATATCAAACCATTGTGACCACCGTGAGCTAAGTAGTATCGCATAAGAAACTACATCCAGTTCATTTCTGTTTTCCTGAAAGTTATAGGTATAGGACATGACAGTTATAATAGTAGGTAAGATATGACAGTTTTAAGATTTCTATCGATACTCGTATAGTCCTACTATCCTACTAATCTTCTTTTTTATTATATAAAATACAAGGGTGACTGATCTATCAACGCACAGTTCAAACAACTGGACGGATTGAGTTGAAATTTAGCACACAGATAGTTATTATGACGTAGGCGCGCACTAAGAAAGGGTTTTTGGAAATACCTAGGTATCCGAGTAGGTTAATTGTGTTTATTGAAAACGTAGATGTCTCTTTGTTAACAGTTAAACTGTACTTCTGAAATGCATCCATGACTTTTTTTTAATTCTTATCATGTTCTGCCTTGTCTTTTCCGCACATAGTTACGTCATCTAAATAGGCATATGTATCTGTCAAATACTCTTCTTTTATTATCCAGTACAGTACATGACTCTTTGAAATCCACTGACTCCATTTGTTACGCCAAACGGGATACGATAAAATTGATACAGTTTCCCGCACGCCTCAAATGCTGTATATTGTTTTTCTGCTTCCATTATACATACCTGATAGTAAGCGCTTTTTAAATCAATTTTAGAAAAGAAGTCGTATTTCCAAATGTCGTTCACCATTTTTTCTATATTTGGTAAAGGGTAGGCATCTACTAAATCTGTATATTTATTAATGGTCTGAGAATAGTCTATGACTAATCGTTTGCGGTGATTTTCATTTTTGGTGATTAGAACTTGCCCGAGTTATTGAAGAGAGCAGATTACCTTGGCGAGCGCCAAGGTAATCTGCTCTCTTCAATAACTCGGTCTGCTAAGAGCTGACTTATTTCATTTTCTATGAATTTCAGGTCATCGTTACTGTATTTTCTAGACTTAACAGCAATTGGTAAGCAGTTAGAATGTAAATTCGAAAATAAAGGAACTGGTGGAACAGATGAAGCCAGAACACTACATATTTGTAATGGTTTTCTAGGTCCACCAACAGTAATTTCAGGTTTCGAGTGTTCTTTCAGTATATTATGTCCTATGATAACATCAGCGCAAAGGTGAAAACGATGAGAAGCGAAGCTTTTTCGTAAATTGCCGTTAATAACTTTCTTTGCTTGAAGTAGCCCTTCACAATTGATTGTGTGAGTTGTTTGGGCCATTGTTACAGATTCAGTACATTGTGCTTTTATAAAAGAAGAATTCAAATAAAAGTCATAATTGATAAAACTTTTTGAGCTTCCAGAGTCAATTAAGGCATTTGCTTTTTTGCCGTTAACTGCAATGGTGACAACTGATTTCTTTAAACTAGCCGGAACAGCAACAGCCGTAACATGATCGAATATATTTTCAGGAGATTCCGCATTAGTAGCAGTAGTAGCGTTAATATTTGTCTTAGGGCTCCTACAAACATTTGCAAAATGTCCTCTTTTTTGACAATTTTGGCACTTGGTATTTAATGCAGGGCAGTTCTGACGCCGGTGAACTTTATTTCCGCAAAAAAAGCATCGTCTCAAATGGTATTCTGTTGTTAGCAGTTTATTTTTGTCTTCCGCTGTCGTCTTTGGCAATGACTAGAGATTCGCCAATAGTCGGATTGTTAAATGTTTGCGCATTATTTTCAGCAGTTTCAATTGCTTGTGCCTGGCTAGCAGCTTCATCCAACGTCAGGTTAAAATTTTCTAGCAATTTATGGCTCGCGGATTTTATGCGAAATAATGCCAGAAATAAATGCGTCTCTTATGCAATCATTCTTATTACTTTCTGCATCAACATTTTTAAATTGACAGTCTTTGCTTAAAATTCTCAGGTGCTGAAGATATTGTTGAATGTTTTCATGGCATTGCTGTTTTCTTGTGGCCAGAATATGTCTCGCAAAAATTTCATTCATCGCAGTTTCGTATGATTTGCACTCACTTATGTATTCGTATACTTTGGATGATACATGATAATAAAAAGTTGCATCTTCATCGCATCATTGAGTTTCATCCCTGCTTCATTCGCAATCAGAATATTTTTGAAAGTAGATACCCAATGTGTCCATTCTTGAGCCGCAGTAGGCGATGGCGATCAAGGTCGAGAATATTTGGCCGAAGATATTTCTCCATCGTTACAGTTAGTATTAAAGAGTATTTTGCATGTTTTAAGTTAAATAAATTGTTCCATTTGTGCGCTCTTAGACCGACCTTTAAAGGGGTGAAAAGGGGGATTTCGTTTGTATGAAAAATCTTATTCCTTGAGTTGCTAGACTTGAAACTTGGCACGAATACTTTTCTAAGTAAATAATAATGTTTGTCATTTTAAGTTTTTCTAAACTACCCCCTAAACGGGGATTGGGGGGTGTCCAATGATATTATATTAAGAGATATGCTAAACACTCACAAAACAACAGAAAAATGTGTTCCGTGCAGCAGCGGCTGCACACATACCCACATTTCATTTATTTTACATTTCAGTTCAAGTAAAAATGATAGAAAAGAGATGGCTTGATAAAAACAACAAGAAAAAAAGAGACAGCTAGTGTTGTCAGTTGCGCGTGAATGTAAACAAACATTATTCTGGCCACCAATCACCGAATGTTGGCATCACAGACTAACAAATTTAACGAGACAGAAGGTAAAAACCGCGCGTACTAAATTTGTGCACGCGGTTTGTACACACGACTACACATCAAGCTATACATTTCCAGTTTATGGTGATCTCGCATTGTGTAGGATGTGTAGCCGTGTGTACCTACAACGTTTGATCACTACTGTTTCTTTTGGCTCCTACTAAAAATCGGCCACCGATTATCAGCTGTGGGCTGGCAGCTTAAATGTGGTGATAAAAAATAGAAATAGCTTTACTTTAGTATTCTCCGTGATACATTATGGTAATGGTAAGCTATCTATATTTTATTTTCCTGCACATGACATGTTTAATTTCTATTTAAGTATATCAATCATTTTATAAGACAAAATGATTAAATAATACAAGGTTAGAAAAAAGGAAAACAGAACTGTGGGGTTACGATGACTTTACTGCCTACGATATTCGCATCTGTATTTTTATTCTATGTCCGGAGTGAATGCGTCCTTGTCGTCCTCACGACAAACAAATGTATTTCCATTTCTTTCTTTTTTCTAACCTCCAACTATCAGAATATTAGGAAAATAATTGAAATTTAATAATAAATCGAAGTATATTGCGTACCTACATATGATACGAGATCCCTTGTGTTTTATTAACTTTGGTATCATAATTGGTACACTTTCTAAATACACAAGATGGCATTTTTGATTTTTTTAGCTGCTTCAACTAAGCGTTTATTACTCGCGCCATGCGTGTCGCAGACTAAAGTCAATATGTTACAATTGGGGTGTTTTCGAGTCTTCACGATTGCGCAATCGTGAAGACTCGAAAGCTCACAACATATCATTGGGGGTGTCAAAGTTTGTATAGGAGATTTTTAATGCGTGGTCCGATTAAAACGAAACTCAGTATTTATACTTAAAACCAAAAATAAAAAATAATGTGTATCAGGGATTTTCAAAAATCTACCCCGAACGGGGTGAAAAGGGGTAGTCTATATCACACCTCAAACCACTGAACGGATTGGTTTGAAATTTGGCACACAGATAGTTATTAGGATATAGGCATCCACTAAGGAAGGGTTTTTGGAAAATCTTATACCATAGAGGAATAACGGGGAGTCAAACTAAGTACGTAAAAATTTTAAGGTCAGCACCTTAAAATTTTCGGATTATCTCGAAACTCGAAACGATGCTAATATTTAAAACAAAAAATAACCAACGTATATGTTTCGGGGTTCTTCAAAAATCAGATCCTAACGGGGTGTCTAAGGGATAAAGTTTAAGGGGTAGAGATCGTAAATATATTAAGTTTCGAAAAGTATCTTTCAATTCGGTTAGGGGCGTGAGGGCGCAAACTTTGCCTCTCCCTCACGCGTTCTGCCTCCTCCTTCGCGAGTAATACTGCTTCGCAGAAGGAAGTGACGGCTTCCCATGGCCTCTCGCTCCGTACCATGGCCTGGACCAGGGCTGGTCGCGAGAGGTCATCGCCGCTAATCGCTTCCACGAGGACACGGCGGCGCTACGCCCAAGCATACTTCCACCGTATGCTCCACCGTGTCTTCTGGGCGATCCACACAATGGTGACACCCGGGCGTTTCCTCATCTCATTTGGAGCATTTGTTAAATTGATTATTTTTGTATTAAAAATTTTAAAATTCATGGTCTTCCTTTTATTTGTGACACTATGTTATTTAATACAATAGAGGCTGATATATTTCGTAACCTATTCCGCTTGACTATTCTTCAAGAGTCATAAAATTTGTACGTATTTACATAGGTCAGACTGGTCGTAATTTCCAAACAAGATACAAGGAACATATTGTAGCTTATAGGAATACTTGTCCAGAATTTGCTCAACATTTAATAGATTCAGGTCATTCATTAAATAATAATAACACATTCAAAATTTTACACACTTGTGATAAAGGATTTAAAATGTCAGTATTAGAGTGTTAGAAATTGTTAAAAATAATACAGCGACCGTAACACTGTTGAACGAATTAAATACCAGTATTCCAAGGTCGCCTTTGTTGCGATTGTTCGCCCCTTATCGCGCTTATCGCACTGATAACGGTCCTAGCCAATCAGCGCCGAGCAACAATCCTATATAAGTGGGGGTGTCGGGCGATTTGATTCACTCTGCGTCCAGCGCTCGGTGTGGTAACACGTCGCGTTCTAGTTTGCAATTGGTCAATCGTCATCCTGAAGATGCCTTGTTGAGAGGTGAAACACGTGTCGATTTCTTACAGGGTTTTTATGACTCTTGAAGAATAGTCAAGCGGAATAGGTTACTAAATATATCAGCGTCTATTGTATTTTATAATGGACTTCCGCAAAGTCACGCCTGAATCAATTAACTACTATGTTATTTATCAAAAAATAATCCTTATGATGAAGCTTTCGATCGGTATGATAAAGCTACAGGATGATTATTTTTCTCATGTAATGGGTTCGATTCCCGGTTCAACCATGTAATTATTTAAATATCTATGAATGCAGTTTAAATTGTTTTTTAAATTCAAATAATGTCTTTTTTCAGTGAAATGTTCCATCTACAATATTCAAGGTACTTTCCCTGTATTTGGCATATCCGTTGGACGCCCTGTATATAATATGTGTCTATAGCTCACTTGCCCACTATCTCTATGGCTGTGATAGTATCATTTTAATTTCGTTATCTATCTATATCATATAATATATAAAAACTTTTTACAAAAACGAAACAACCGACTTCCAAAAATAACACAAAAATAGTGAAAAATAACTTTTAAATTTCGGAAGTCGGTGTCTTTGCTTTTCAATTTTCGTTTTTTGCCACCGACTTCCAAAATTTAAAAGTAATTTTTCACTTTTTTGTTTCTTTTTTGGAAGTCGGTTTTTTTTTGGAAACACTTTTTATTTTTCACTTTTTACTTGTGGTACCTACCCCACACAATTTCGAATACCACTACCTGCTATGTAAATAACAGTGATGTAGTCAACTAAGATGTCGTCTACATAGACTAAGTCAGTGTATTTCAACCTGGGGGCCGCGAAGCCTCTTTAGGGGGGTCGCGAAGCTCTATATGGGAGTTGCAAAAGGTTGGAAAAGCTACTGCAGTAAAAAAAAACAATAAAGTTTAAAAAGATTTATTAAGAAAATTGTTAACTAAAGGACATGACATAATTATTTGTATCAAATAAACAAAAAATCGTGGCATCGGATCTGGTCGTACGCATGCGCGTAAATTGCGTTAGCTATTGGCGACGCATTCGATGTAAAAAAATGTGTTTTACGTACTTAATTACTTGTTACAAAATAAAATACTTAAACAAAAAGCAACGGGGGGTCGCGAAATATTTCTTCATACTAAAAGGGCCGTGTCATAAAAAAGGTTGAAAATCACTGGACTAAGTGGAAAAAATACGTAATTATTGAAGCTGATACACACGCAAGCAAAGTTAATACAATTTCAATACTCAATACTCATTATTTTATTTATATGGGACCACCTCTGAAGCATGACCTATGAAACAAAAAAAGAATCATCAAAATCGATTCATAACTGGCGGAGTAACCGCATAACATACATACAACAAAAAAAAAACACAGAATAATTATATTGAGAACCTCCTTCTTTTGAAGAAGTCGGTAAAAAATGAGATGTCATGAACTAAAATTCAAACCAACACCTCGACTTCAGTTGGAAAACAGTACTTACTGTATCTTTTTAGGGTTCCGCACCCAAAGGGTAAAACGGGACCCTATTACTAAGGCTCCGCTGTCTGTCTGTCTGTCTGTCTGTCCGTCTGTCACCAGGCTGTATCTCATGAACCATGATAGTTAGACCGCTGAAATTTTCACAGATGATGTATTTCTGTTGCCGCTAAACAAATACTAAAAATCAGGATAAAATAAATATGGGGGTTCCCATACAACAAACTTGAATTTTTTTTTCTCGTTTTTACTCATTATTGATAACGGCAAGAGGTAAACGCTTGAAATATTCACAGAATATTTAGTTACTTAATCACTTTAAAATAAATACTTAAATTAAAATAAAACAAATATTTAAGGGGGGCTCCCATATAACAAACTTGATTTTTTTGACGTTTTTATAGATAATGGTACGGATCCCTTCGTGTGCGAGTCCGACTCGCACTTGGCCGGTTTTTTTTATTTTCTTTTGCTTATATCTCGAAATGGTGTGTCATATCGCAAAAGTAATGAAAATTTCGACAACTTTTAGGGTAACCCATAAACCGCTGAGGCTCAACATGTTGGTATTTTTTTTTGCATATTATTTTCCGTACAAAATGTGAAAAATTCCATTAAAAAAAACGCCGACGCTGCAGTCTATGCGGGACTCCGGATCTAAAAAAAATTTACGAGGTAGGGAAAATAAGTACCAAGTGGAGGCGCGATTGTCAAATTCGATTGTAGTTGTCTAAATAATTTTTAAATTTAAAGATTTTTTTGTCAGAATAGCGTTAAGATTCTCATAGCCAAAAGTAAGGAATTTTAGTGATAGTTTAGTTCGGTGTACAACAAAGTCAGCACCAATGACTATATAGTTTAATTTCTCTTTGATCAGCACCATTGTTTTACTTCGAGTTTATTATATTCCTGTTTTTTTTTAAATGTATTTAATCTTTTAGATTTCTAAGTTATACTGAATATAAAAAAATCAAGTAATAAAAACTAAAACCCAACTACGACTTAAAAGGTATAAACAAGACACCACAGACAGACAAATTAAAAATCCGGAGTCACACGTGTTAGGGCATAAATCGAACAGATTACGTGTGACTCCGGATTTTTAATTTGTCTGTCTGTGGTGTCTTGTTTATACCTTTTAAGTCGTAGTTGGGTTTTAGTTTTTCTTACTTGATTTTTTTAAAAATTCTTTTGGGGTTATTATATATATATTTTTGAAATGTGCTCATTAAGCCCTTTCATTTGATACCCAACATGGTACGATTAAACCATTTTTTTTTTAAGTTCCTCACTTTATGTCCTCTAGAGGGCGCCATTTTTAATTTATTGTGACTTCACATAGCCACCAGCGGACAATCACGACGCTTCTAACGATACTTACCTCATTTGTCAAATTGTGATAAGTGGTTTGGAAGATAGGAGGGAACAGATGAACATACGTACATACATACCGGTCAAAATCATAACCCTCCTTTTTTCTTCGCCGTAGTCGGGTAAAAAGTAAATGGATAGTAGCTATTAGACATAGTCGGAATGATCCAGAATGGCTGCCATCGAAAACCAGTGTGGTTTGTTCCGATCATTTTGATAATAACGACCTTTATTCAACTAATCGTGGACTTCGCCATGGGACCAAAAGCGGATATTTCAAAACAATTTACTTAATGACTCATACCCACGACGATGTTATGATTTACGCTTCAACAACCTTATTATTTAATTTCTGTGTGCATGGTAATTGGAAGAAGCTGATTGAGATTTAACGTTCTATAAATGACACCAAACTACTGGTTTCAAGGATAACGGTGTTTACGCTAACACCCTGTATACAGATTGATTTTTCTATAATTTACTAACCTATTTATATTTTAATTTTTTTCACATTCAATTGATAATTAATGGATAATTCTAAGTGAAAGAGCGGAGTCTCGTAACACAAGCAATTCTTGCATAAAAGTTGATCTCCAAATCATGTACATGTATTGCACTTTTTACTTAATTGTTTTTTTTTTATGTTTTTGTTTCGGAATCCTTCCTAATAATTGAGGAACAATACCATACTCAACAATATCTTACTCGTACAATATTATCCTCCCCAAAATATTATTCCCCAAATTATAGGGAAAAACTTTAACAAATGACGACCCTTTTAACACACACATAGTTAAAAAGGTGGCTTCACTTTTGATGTTATGCTGGTCACTTTTTGCAATTTTGTTATACCCACACAATTTTTGCATAAATTCTTGCATACCTACGTTCTGCAAAAGCGGATTTTACTACAGTAAGTGGATATTTGAAGATCCGTTGTTTTACTACAGTAAGTGGATATTTGAAGATCCGTTGTTTTACTACAGTAAGTGGATATTTGAAGATCCGTTGTTTTACTACAGTAAGTGGACATTTGAAGATCCGTTGTTTGAGTAGATGAGGATATTCTGTGAATTGGATTGTTATTGGAACAAAGTTCTTTGACGCGCATTGTAAAGTTTCTGAAAATGTTACATACTTGCAACTGTTTTCTTCTATTCAAGGAGAAAGTAAGAGAGAGAGAGAACGCCGGCAGAAAAAAAACAAAAGAAAAGAAGAGTCATTACCGTGTCGCGGGATACAATTGTATACATCGGCCCGATTACACTGCATGACTTACTGGACGGGTCCACTCAAATCTGTGTGGTTCTTTCCTCAAAAGACCATTTCAGACGCTAATCTTCATGGTCCTCATATGGCCTGACCAAGATTATGTCTGGACCTTGCAAGAGACTGCGACCTCTGAGTTTGTTTCGGCCTTTCTTCTCAGAGTAGTCAGATAGGAAACGCCGACCTCATCTAGCTTATATTATATCTATACCAACACTAATATATATAATATAATATATATTATATATTAGGTCTTTACCTATGAAATTGCCGTTTTGTATGAAAAAATTCAAACGAATATTTTTCATGTATTTTTTATTTGTATTAATCGAAGTAATCACCCATGCAATCAATGCATCTTTGCCAACGCAGTGGCAGTTTATTGATACCCTTCTTAGAGAAATCAGCTGGACGGGCAGCAACAAATTCTTCAAAGGCATTTTGTACTGCCTCTCAGGTATTTAATTTTTTTCCCGCAAGTTATCCAAATTCTGGAAAAAGTAGTAGTCTGTAGGCGCAAGGTCTGGTGAGTAGGGCGGATGACGGAGAGCTTCCAACCCCAGCTCTTGCAACTTGGAGACCGTCTGCTGTGCAGTATGAGGTCGCGCGTTGTCGTGCAGGAGCAGCGGAGACGAGCGATTGACCAATGCTGGTTGGAGATGTGCCAGCTTCTCCATCATTGTGTTCAGTTCTTCACAGTACACATCTGCAGTAACGCTCACCCCGTTTGGTAAGAAGCTGTGATGAATCACACCGGCGCTAGACCACCAAACAGTGACCATCACTTTTCTAGGGGTAAGTTTTCGTTTAGAGCATTGTTTAGGTACTGAACCAGGATCCAACCAACATGCTGAGCGCTTGCGGTTATCAAACAGAATCCATTTTTCATCGCAGGTAACAATGCGGTTCAAAATTCCTTCATTTGTGTGTCTGTTGAGCAGTGCAAGGCACGCCTCGACGCGTACTTCGCGCTGGCGATCATTGAGTTCGTGGGGCACCCATTTGTCAAGCTTTTTTACCTTGCCAATTTGACGCAAATGGACCAATATTGTTTTGACGCTAACGTCGAAAGCTGCTGCTAATTCAGCCGTAGATTGTGTATCATCAGCTTCCACAATCGCCTTTAATTCGTCATTGTCGACCAAAGTCTACGGACGACCGCGAGGTTCATTTTTCAGGTCGAAATTTCCAGAACGGAAGCGAGCAAACCAATAACAGGTGGTGCGTTGGTTTGTAGTGTTAGCTCCGTAAACGTCGTTGATGTTGCGTGCCGCTTGTGCTGCGTTGCTGCCACGACGGTACTCATATTCCATAATTACTCGAATTTTTAACGTATCCATGATGACGAAAAAGATTGAAATGCGATGAAAATGTAACACTAATCATTAAACAAATGACTTCTTTTGAAAAAAGAATTCCATGTTTTTAAAATAAAATTAATTTGAAATTAGAATTCTCAGCCAAACAAAAATTATTTTGATTTGAAATGGCCAGTACTGCAGAACGGCAATTTCATAGGTAAAGACCTATTATATTTATATATTATATTATAATTTAATATATTTTAATATTATAAAGCTGAAGAGTTTGTTTGTTTGTTCGTTTGAACGCGCTAATCTCAGGAACTACTGGTTGGAATTGAAAAATTCTTTTTGTGTTGGATAGTCCATTTATCGAGGAAAGCTATAGGCTATATAACATAACGCTACGACCAATAGGAGCGGAGCATAAATGAAATATGTTGCAGAAACGGGAACAATTATTCCTTTTTGAGAGCTTCCGTTGCGTGCGCTGCGTAAACGGTTTATGTTACGGAAATATTATGTATGATGGAGTTGTTCCTCTTTAGAGGTCTAAAAAAGAGTGTGGGACAGCATATGTCTATCTTTTAAGATTAACTCACTATAACCTTTTTTATGGTAATCAAATTTGTCCGAAATTAATGCATTATTTACGAAGGAGTTTTATCAAAATAATATTAATTCCTATTCAATTTTATAGTTTTAACATCAAGGGTATTTATGCAGCAGTAAAATACTTTTTAATTCATTCGAATCGGACGTTTAATTTAGAAGTTATCACGAATATGAAAATGCAATACGCGAACCGTTCGACGCCGGCGGCGCACGGTGGATCGAAAATCGGCTGTAGAAGACATAGGATCTCGATTTCTTAAATGTTATTATTTTTGCTGGAAATGACTTCTGCTGATCATTACTGTTCTATAAAATGTCATATGAAGTAAATGTGTGCACAAATGGAAGAGTTATAATTTTTATAAGAAAAAAATGTATGGAGCTAGTATGAAAAATCGAATTATCTCCTAAACGGCATGTTTAACCGTAATATCCTTGGAGGTGGTCATAGTGCTAATTATTTATAATTTTTTGGTTGCGGATTTGACGAAAAATTTCATGCCGTTTTTTTTTAAAAATCGTCAAAATATTTTTATTTGTTTTTTCATATGAAACGATTCCTTTTAGTGTTTATGTTGAAGAACACGGACTTTTAACTACACGTAACATAAAATAGCATCACTCCTATATTTCCGAAGGAGTTGGCAGAGGTTTAAAGTACACCCACACGTAGACAACTATGTTTGAGCTAGATATTTATCAACACATCATGAGTTTTAAAACTTTTCATACAACCAAATTACCAATTGTTTACTCTTCTAATGAGTCCGAAAAGAAGTGATTAAGTAACTACACTGATTAGGTCTTCTAATGAGTCTTTATAGGTAATTTAATGATTTTCAATATCTCACGACAATGCCAACTATGGATTACATTCAACTTTTCCTGATAAGTAAGCTAATTTGTTAATTAGCAGTGCTATGAGTTCTAAGAATAGTTAGTGACAATTATAAATTTTCATTAGCTAATGAGAAGATAACTAATGAGGGTAGTTACCTAATTATTGGCGTTTTGCAATAAAAGGGCTAAAGTTTTGTTTTATAATTTAGTTTGTTCACAACTGTGTAACTGCTAACACTAAATCTGCGACTATAAAATCTTAGAATGGAAAGTTTAATCACGAATTTAGACTTGTTTGTTCTTCTACGAAGTGAGAGTACTTCATTTGATCATGAAGTATTGTTCAGTGCAGTTGTATCCCGCATAGGCGATTGCCTGTCTGACGAAGATCGTGTTGTTCTCAAAGAATTTTGTCGGAGATTTACGCGAGCCGCTATACAAAGGTGGCAGAAATCCAACCGATTCCTTGATAATTTCAGGAGAAAGTACGAGAATTGGTTGGGAGCAAATATTGATTGGCCGAGTTTTGTGCAAACTTTAGTTAATCAAGAACCAAGTGTTAATGAGATACCAAGAGCGCCCTCAGTCTCTCCAGAACCGTTGACATCAACGTCCATTGGAACAATGACGAAAAGATCCCGTAAACCATTCGAAGATCTGGGAAGTAAACAAAAAAAGAGAAGATCTGATGAACACACAGGCGAAGATTCCAGTGAATTGGCATATGCAGCTGCAGCACGTTTAAAAGAAGAAGGGCATGGAGATATCGCCTCTGTCATCGAATACATGATGAAAAATCCTGAAGCAGCCGCTAAATTAAATAAAACGCTTAAGAAACCAGCGAAAACAATCATATTTACGTCAGAAAAGGCGCTTGGATTGCTTCTTTCGCTAAAACTCTCGAAATGGCAATATATTACGTTGCGAGAGGCTGCCATTCGAGAAGGTGCTAAGGATATTTATCCATCTTACTATAAAGTGCAACAAACTAAGCTTGATTGCTACCCTCCGAAGCAATCAGTGACAGTTACTGATTCATCGGCTAGGATTACACTTCAAGCTTTACTTGATATCACAGTTACAAGAATCCTTCAAAGCCTTTCTAAGGAAGAGCATAACAAGCAGTTGAAGCTGATATCCAAGTGGGGATTTGATGGTGCTTCTAACCAAAGCCGATACAAGCAGAAAATGGAGGGTGAAGAAGATGACTCGAGCATTTTCATGACCTCCTTGGTGCCACTTAAACTGACAGATGGAGACAACATCTTATGGACGAACCCAAAACCATGCTCAGTTTTGTATTGTCGTCCAGTTCAGTTTACTTTTGTAAAAGAGAGTGAAGCAGTTGTCCTTGAGCTGAAAAAACAAATGGATGAAGAAATTGAGGCCCTTATCCCAACAGAGTGCAATAATAATAATAGGGTGACTCATGAACTAATGATGACGATGATCGACGCTAAAGTTTGCACTTACCTTTCTGAAGCTAGATCAAATGCATCGTGCTACCTGTGCTTAGCAAAGCCTACAGAAATGAACCGCTTAGATGCTGTAACATCAAAAATTGTGTGTTCTGACCTGTATGAATTTGGCTTGTCATCCCTACACGCCCGTATAAATTGTATGGAATGTCTGTTACACATTGCATACAGGCTCGACTTCAAACGGTGGGCAGGGAGAAGTGATGAGCACAAAGAAATGCTACAGACAAGGAAGAAAATAATTCAAAATAAATTCAAAGATGAGCTCAATCTGTTGATTGATATAGTAAAACAAGGCTCGGGAACCACCAATGACGGGAATACTGCAAGAAAATTCTTTGAGTTTCCTAATAAAACCGCAGCTATAACCGGTTTGGATGAAGACCTCATCAAAAGATTTGCTGTAATTTTACAAGCAATTACATCTGGAGAGCAGGTCGATATAATAAAATTTAGAGATTATGCCCGCAAAACAGCAGAAAAGTACGTATTATTATACGACTGGTACTACAAGTCGTCAACCGTTCATAAATTATTAATCCATGGGGCTGACATAATCGAGAAAAATAATATTGTGCCGATTGGAACTCTCTCGGAAGAAGCCTCAGAGTCTCGAAACAAAGATTTTAGGAGGTTTCGAGAACATCATTCGCGGAAAAGAAGCAGGCAGGATTCCAATCAAGACATTTTAAATATGCTTGTTGTTTCTTCGGATCCTTTGCTAAGTGCACAAAGGCCTAAGTTAGATGCCAAGAAAAAGCAGAGCTTTTTTGCTGAAACTCTCGACTTAATTCAATTTCAGGAAACTGAGTTCGAGTTTTGGGATATATCCAATCTGGATGCTGACTCAGAATTGGAGTCTGACAACGAGAGTGATAAGGAAAATTTGTAAAAAAATTATATATGTACTTATTTGTAAATTTGTATTTGAGTCTGTTTGGGTTTTTTTTTTTGTAATATTTAATGATATATTTTTTTTGTTTTTATTTTTTTTACTTTATTTTACAAATGCTTAGTATTAATTCCTTAAATTAAATTATTTTGTATATAATATAACTTTATATGTTACTTAAATAAGAGTTTGATAATCTTTTTTAATTTAAATTAGTAAAAATGTGTCAAAAAACAGCAATTTTTTTATTTATTTTTTCTTGTTTTGTGTGTTCTTAGTATTTGGGTTAATAACATATCGAAATTTTTAACTTGGACACTAAAAGGGATCGTTTTACATGTAAAAATAAATAAAAATATTTTGACGATTTTTTTAAAAAAAACGGCATTAAATTTTTCGTCAAATCGGCAACCAAAAAATCATAAATAATTAGCACTATGACCACCTTCAAGGATATTACGGTTAAACATGCCGTTTAGGAGATAGTTCGATTTTTCATACTAGCTCCATACAAATTTTTCGTTAAAAAATTATATTTCCTTCGTTTTTGGGCAGAATTAACTCGGGTGTCATTTTTGTACATAGTAATGATCAGCAGAAGTCATTTCCAGCAAAAAAAATAACATTTAAGAAATCGAGATCCTATGTCTTCTACAGCCGATTTTCGATCCACCGTGCGGCGTCGCCCCGCGCGCCGCGCCGCAACGTTCCGTCTCTAGAGAAGAGAGGAGAGGATGGGCACACGGGTAGATCATTACCTGGAATAGGACATAAGATAAGTTTTAATTCCCACGGGACCGAGACCTACGCGGGTGAAACCGCGGGGCACAGTTAGTTTTTAATATGACGTTTAAAAGTGATTCCGATATCCTATTTACAGAATAAACAATTTCATTTCATTTCAATTTCATTTCATTTCATAACGAGTGTTTTTTAAAACTGTTCGTGGGAGCCTAAAACCACCGCTTACGAGAGTATTATTTTAATATTACTTCAGTGTAGGAAAGAGATGAAGCTCTACAGGACGTATAGCTTCCATCTCTTTCCCACACGATAGGAACTCACACGAAAGCTGCCAGACTCGCTCGCTCGGTCAATAAATTAATTCCATATGTTTCAGAACTTAGGGCGTGGACACATGTCTACGTTACACGGTGGCCGGTGCCGTACCGTTGACATGTGTCCACGCCCTTAGAGTGGTCTCATATAAATTCTATTCACTTTGCTTAGGTAGTTTTTGAGTTAGCTTGCCTTCAATATAATACGTATTTTTCCCACTTAGTCTATGTGGATGAAGTTATAATAAGTTCGTGTCACTGTTATTTACGCAGGTCGTGGTATTCGACATCCTCATCATCATCATCACCATCACCATCATTATCATCAATTCATCATCATTAAAATAAAAAAAAAACACTAATTAATACGTAAGGGCTAAAATTACTTAAACGGAAGTTGGTGGCAAAAAACTAAAATTCAAAACCAAAGACACCGACTTCGGACTCCGAAGTATACCAGTATTTTGCAATTCCTTGTAATATTTATATGAATGTGCCGTCACACGAAAAGCGTACACTTGCAGCTTCGGTTTCATTTTTATGAATTGTTCGTCACGATTGTTGTATACAATACTGGCTGATGCCCGCGGCTTCACCCGCGTGGATGTCGGTTATTATTATATACTAAAACCTTCCTCGAGAACCACTCTATCCGTTGATGAAAACAGCATGAAAATCGGTGCAGGAGTTTATCGCGAACAGACAGACGCGGCGGGGGACTTTGTTTTATAATATGTAGTGATATCGCACGTGGCGTGAGAGTTGCGGGCTCTCGTATGCTCTCGCGGCGCCGCGTCTTGTGCTAGCGTGACGTGACCGCAGCACGGATCATTGACTATACCTATATAACATTATGCTCACAGATCACATGGGCACCGAGCTCCGGGCTCCGGACGACATCATGCCTCGCAAGGTGCAACATGGCTAGTACATGTATACAGGGACTCATGTGGTCATGAGTCCCTGTATACATGTACTAGCAAGGGTCTGCCACAGCGATTGAGGATCGAGGATCGGATTATCATTGTTGTAAGTGGGAATAATAATAATTAGGTACCTACCTATCAATTTGAACGGTAAATAGGTGGATGCAGTTGAGGCAGTTGCTTAAATGTGACGCAACATGGTCCTATGATACGGTTACAGACTGTAGCGCTGTGGTAGTGGCGAGCGCGAGCGAATGCGAGTTAGCGCCGGCAGACAGCGGCGCCGGCCAACGGCTGGCAGCTCAAGTGCCTCTTGCCTCTTGAGGGACCCACCTACATATACCTTGCGTTAGGCAGTGCGCACGCGACCGCCGCAAGCAGCGTCGCGTCTCATCGCCTCGAACCTTCCAACTCGACGCCCGCGCCTCCGCATCGACAGCAGGGCCCTCGCGCCTCGGTGCGGGTGTTGAGGACAGTGTCTCGGTCACGCGCGCACCGCCCTCGGCTGCTGCCAATCTCTGCTGCTACAAATAGTTTTAGTTTGCAGTTTTTCCGCAACAGAGTAAAAATTGCGTAACTAGGTTGTGTCCGCTCCCCTTGGAATATGAATAGACGATAAGTGTTTGCGAACGGCGTTAACGTATTCTAGGCGCACTTGTCGTCGGTGTGACATACATCACCACGACCGGTTCCTACCTTGACGTTGGCTGCTTGCGATCGACCTCAAACATTTGCGGCTGCCGACTTGCCGACACACATAAATGTACCTACTTGCCGACGTACGAATTTCTTACTTAGATAATATCAGGAATTAATTATAAAACTTAAGCCCAACTACGACAAAAAAGTCAACTAAAAAGGTGCACAAGAATCACAGACAGACAAATCGACGGTGAAGTATCATCCTTCCTAACTAATATTATGAACGCGAAAGTTTGTAAATATGGATGGATGGATGGATGATTGTTACTCACGTAAAAACTACTGAATGGATTTGGATGAAATTTGGCAAACAGATAGTTTATAACCTGGATTAACACATAGAATACTTTTTATCCCGATATTCCCACGGGATCGAGACTTACGCGGGTGAAACCGTGGGGCACAGCTAGTAGATAGTAAGTAGATTAAAAACTTTTTCTGAGAGCGACTTACTATAAAAATACCCAAATCGCTATAGGTGTGCCTATAATATTTGAAGAGTTCCCTCGATTTCTCCAGGATCCCATCATCAGACCTCATGGCAATGGGACCATCTCGGAACTACTCGGACCCTTTCAAACAAAAAAGAATTTTGCAAATCCGTGCATAAATGGCGGAGTTATGCTCGGACATACATAAAAATATATCACTACATAGTATGTATAAAACAAAGTGCGTGCTATAAAGTGTGTGCTGTAAATCACTACATAGTATGTCTATAGGTGGGTTTAGACCAAACGAACATAGAACCAGAACAAGAGCTAGAGCATTCTCTTGTTGATATTCTTGACATTTTAGTATGGAGAAACCACCGAAGGAATGTTCTGTCCATGTTTACACAAAAAGAATTTGGTAGAGTGGGGGTAGAATGTGCATTCGCTTGCTTTGTCTAACTCGACCTTAAAACAACATGTATAAAACAAAGTCGCTTCCCGCTGTCTGTCTGTCCCTATGTATGCTTAGATCTTTAAAACTCCGCAACGGATTTTGATGCGGTTTTTTTTAATAGATAGTGATTCAAGAGGATGGTTTTAGTATTTAATTTGTCAAGTTTTTGTATACATTGGCTAAAATATAATTATATTTGATGGATGTGTCGGAAAAATAAGCCGTCTGGGAGCTTTCAACGAAAACGCTGCCTAAACCCTTTGAGATATAACAAAATTATGTATGGTGGAATTGTGTATCTTACTTTGCACACACATATGAACACTTGTTTGCAAAGACCGGCCAGACATAGTCACATATTTGATCAAACACTTTGACAGACTTTGTTCACACATTTGATCACAGGCTAGGGGTGGCATAAGACGTACTAGATAAAAATAACAGATATTAAAAAAGAACTAATATCGATTTGTTCCTAACAATATAAAATACCCGGTTAAAATAATAGACTCTCAAGACTATTACCGCGACGGTTACTTATAACAATCCCCACCCAAACTGTTACCACGGCTATTACTTACATACACACTGACACAAAGGAAGGAATATAGCAAGGTTATCAATTTCTCTCTCTCTTCCTCATTAAAGAATGGAAGACATTCCATTGAAATTTAAATACGTATTTATAGTCCGTACAAAAATAACAGGCTGTTATTTAATAACAGATATTTGGAACTGTTATTTTTTTGTAACAGTAACAGTGATAACAGATATCATGTTTAACCTGTTACAACCCATCTTTACCACTGGCGACATGCTTTCAGTGTTGCCAACTGCTACCTTCAGTTAGTAGCTAGACAGTCTGCTAAATGTAGCTAGATTATTAGATTATACACATGGCTACACATCAAGCTATACATTTATCATTTTTTATGCTAAATTTGGCAGTATTTCTTCCTGTTTAGCACACTTTTTCGTCGTTTACCTAAGTCACAGATACTGATGCCGATTCTCTTGTACACCGAACTAAACTAACTCTAAAATTCCTTACTTTTGGCTATGAGAATCTTGGAGCTATTCTGCCAAATAAATTTAAACTTGTTTTGACACAACTAAAATCGAATTTGACAACCGCGCCTCCACTTGGTAGGCGCGCAGCCTTGACGTGCTTTTTTATGGATTTTTTCAGTTTTTGTATGGAAAATAAGGAAAAAAAAATTACTATCATGTTGAGTAATAGGGGTTAAAGAGTTTTTTAAAGGGGGTCGAAATTTTCATTATTTTTGCGATAGGATACACCGTTTTCGAGATATAAGCAAAGAAAAAAAAAATAGATACAGTACAGTGGTTTAAATATAGTTCGTGACATCTAATTTTATTCCACACATTTTTAATCGCAATTAAAAATAGCCAGATTTAGTTAGAGGATGTTAGATAAAGAACAAAATTTTAGGTTACAACGTCAAATTCGGAATAGCATTTTCACTAAATTAAAACTCAGTGCCGCGAAATTCAAATTTTCTTACGTTTTTTGCAATTTGCCGGTCAGTATCAGGTTGTATGTTGATCTAAACATTATTGTCGGTTGTATCAAATATGGATTTACAGAATTATTAATTGTGCATTGAATGATAATTTCATGAAATTTTCATTTCAAGCACTTGCGATTGAGCAAAGCGACCGTTCCGCTCAGTTATTTACGAGACACTGGCCTTGCAGGCTACGCTACGCACACATTTGAAATTCGAACGCGCTACGCACACATTTGAACTTTAAACGCTTTGATGTGCACTCGAAAAACCGACACCGAATGGAAAAGTTGAAATGAGTGATCAAACTTTGATGAAATACCCAAACAAC
Source organism: Lithophane semibrunnea (assembly GCA_947363905.1). Taxonomy (NCBI): domain Eukaryota; kingdom Metazoa; phylum Arthropoda; class Insecta; order Lepidoptera; family Noctuidae; genus Lithophane; species Lithophane semibrunnea. Next base: position 68,562 of record OX376186.1, on the reverse strand, counting down.
CCTGCCAAACATGTGATCAAACATGTGGCCAAACATGTGATCGAATATTGCTGCAATGTCTGGCGCCGGCATTTATGTGTCCTCAAACAAATGACATCATATGGCAAAGTTGAAATATGTGATCAAACTTTGATGAAATACCCAAACAACCCTGCCATACATGTGTTCAAACATGTGGCCAAACATGTGATCAAATATTGCTGCTATGTCTGGCGCCGGCATTATATAGGCCTGCAGAAAAGTCCGCGATCGCATAATTATGTCTATCTCTTAAGGGCGGGCTCTACCCAAAAATGGCCTGTCTTCAATTTGATTTTTCATGAAATTGATAAGACTTAGGTATAAAATAAAAAAAGTATGAGTAACAACATGATATTTCCAAACTTTTTGTGGAACAGAAATAAACTTTTCTCGATAAAAAAATATCACGAAGTTACCTCTAATTTTCACGTGTTTTCGATTTGTACTTAATAATTATGCTAATGCCTAATAGGATAAAAATTAGATGATTAATTGTAATAATACAAGGCGAAACAAATTGTGTAGGCTTTTTTTTAATCATATATATAAATTTCTAGCTGCGCTGATATATTATTTATTTTCGTAATTTATCACATTCCACAAAAGAAACTGAGACATAGAAAACATGAAAAAAACACTAAAACCACTTCCGAAACGAATATTAAAAGTGTAATGAATTGATAAATAAATAAATACCGAGGCTAAATAAACATATAAAATTTTATGTTGATATTTAAAAACTCAAGATGACATTCATTTTATTTGACAGATTTTTGACTGGTATAGTAGGTACAACTAGCGCCATTGTCCTATAGTGCGGTGAATTTTCTTGCGGAGAAAATTTACAACATAGCCAACTTGCCCATATTCTACGTTCCTTTGAAAGTTCGCACTGGAGATTGTAAATCTTATTGCGATTTACTCAGGATCCAAATTCGTTTACTCCCACTTTTTTGACAAACTTCTTGTAAGGTAACCCTTAGATGAACATTTCGAGCGACTTTTGACCGTCGCCTAAACAAAACGTTATTCTAAACTTGTTTAGAATAAAGGTAGGAATCAGAATCAGAATCAGAATCAGAATTTTTAATTTGTGATACATAGGTTGGTACAGCAATAGATAGAAATAAATTATAAAACATGTGCGCTATGATCAGCCAATTGAAGGCATACAAAAATATAAGAACAATAACAGTTAAAGGCAGACATTAAAAAAACAAAATAAAAATTAATTAACTAAATAATACGATCAAAGTCATGTAAAAGTCAATTCATATAACGATATTAGTCAATACAATAATACAATACAAAAAATTAAATTTATAAGGCAGACATTAAAAAAACAAAGTAAAAATTAATTAACTAAATAATAATTTAACTTAATAATACAATACAGTCAAGATTTTAAGATGTCGAATATTAAAATAAAAGTTAGTTTAAAAGTCAATTCATTATAACAGTAATAATCAATACAATAAATACAATTAATGAGTGAACATGTCAAAATTTATCTGCCAAAAAGTCAGAGATGCTATAATAGCATTTCTGACACAACATATTATTTAGCTTTTTTTTAAATAAAATAACATTTAACTGTTTTAAATCTTTGGGCAATTTATTGAAAATCACCGGTGCCATGTAAAAAACACTTTTTTGCATTAAGGCAGTATTTGTTTTATGTACATAAATACGAGTTTCATCTCTTTGAGTGCGGTTAGAAATTTCAGATGCCAATCTAAACAAAGAAGGATTTTGCTTAACGAAAACAGCGATTTCAAAAATATAGAGTGAAGGTAGTGGTAGGATATTGTACCTTCTAAAAAAAGGCACACAGCTCTCAATAGATTGTAAGCCAAACATAGCCCTAATGCACCGTTTCTGTGCTTTAAAAGCTTGATCCTTGTTGGTAGAGTTTCCCCAAAAAATTATACCATAACGAAGAACCGATGCTACCAGCCCATGATATGCAGTTATAAGGGTGCTTGGGTTTAGTTTGTAGGCAAGTTCATGCAAGGCATAGGCCGATTTGCTAACACGCTTGCATAATTGTTCAATGTGTGGTTTCCATGTCAATTTTTGGTCAATATTTAATCCTAGAAATTTAGTTATGTCAGTTTCTTCAATAAGTTGGTTATTAAAATGGATGTCAAAGTTATTTAAAGTTGGCACACGCTGCCTGAAGTTAATTAATTTCGTTTTTTTTAGATTTGCTTTTAAATTATTTACGTTGAGCCAATTCATAATAACACTCAAGGTTTTGTTTATGTCCTCTCGATAAGTACGATTGTCTTTGCATTTGATAGTCACTGTACTGTCATCTGCAAAAAGACATATGGGATTGTCAGTTGCATTAGGTAGGTCATTTATATATATTATAAAAAAGAGCGGGCCTAGGACGGTGCCTTGTGGTACACCGAAATTTGTTTTACGACTATGAGATGTATAGTTTTCTTCCTTTTTCGTAAGTAGATTCACCTTAGTTACTTCAGTGAACTGATTTCGGTTTTTAAGATATGATTTAAACAGTTCAAGAACGTTGCCTCTAATTCCGTAAGCATTCAGTTTACCAAGCAGTATATCATGATCAACGTAATCAAAAGCCTGCGTCATATCCATAAAAATAGAGCAGACAGGTATTCTCTTGTCAACGTTATCCATTACAAAGTACAGAAAGTCATAAATAGCCATATTTATTGTTTTATTACGTCTGAAACCTTTTTGTTCATTTGCAATAATATCGTTGCTCTCTAAATAGCTATTAAGATGCTTATAAATATGCTTTTCAAATATTTTTGAGATGACTGAAACCAAAGCAATAGGTCTGTAGTTCTCTACACATTCTGTATCACCTTTCTTGAAGATTGGTTTTATGATCGATGTTTTTAATCTGTCAGGGTAGGCTCCTGCTGTAATGCACAAATTAAGAATAAAGCTTAAGTGGCTTGAGATATCAATGGCAATGTGTTTCATAACCTTAGTTGATATTCCATCATGGCCCACACTATTAGTATTTTTTAAATTTTGGATTATTTGTAGTATGTCAGGCGGCAGGCACGGTTTTAGGTTAGGTTATTGGTATATTATTATTAATGGAGTAAAAGAAATAAATCGGAAAATTAAAATAGGTAATGGGTTTATGTGGATCAATTAATGTTCGTACGCACACCGTATGTGCACGGGACTTGAATTTTTTTTTGGAAATTGTACTCATGACTAGCCCCCTATTTATGATAGGGATGTTAACGGCATTTAAATTTCACAATGATTCTACGGGAATCGCTGAAAGAATAAAAGTTATAAAACTTTTACGGTAACTTTACAAATTAAAAATCCGGAGTCACACGTGTTAGGGCCACAAATCGAACAGATTACGTATGACTCCGGATTTTTAATTTGTCTGTCTGTGATGTCTTGTTTATATCTCTTTAGTTCATTTTTTGTCGTAGTCGGGTTTTAGTTTTTACCCGACTACGGCGAAGTAAAAAGGAGGGTTATGATTTTCACCTTGTGTTTTACTGTGCATTAGTAATAAACTTAAAAGAAACAAGGTTCAAAAGTTACAACAAAATGTGAAAATCTTGTTGCGTTTGACAAGCATCCAAAACGCAGCGTAGGTACTGAGCGCGCACCTCAAGTGCTCGGGCGCTTGTTATAACTAGTCCCTTAGGTACTTTGGCACCCATTTATATACTCAATTCTTTTAGTGGTGAAGCCGACACTATTACATATATTTCTTTTGTACAGAACTCGACCTCTTTTTCACAAATGTTTTTGAAGGGGACTGTTTCTACTCGCGTTTCGCGCAAGATAGGTTTCCATGACACATGCCATTTATCGTTGCGCAATACAGTGCAAAATTCATTATAAGTACTAATATTAATTTTTACTTTGCACGATCCTCCGAAGCAAAATCCACGTTAAGCATTCTATTTTTTACTTGGTAAGTTTTCGGCTAATACTCGTACAAACGCCAACACACACTCGGCATAATGAATGTATGCTGTTGTAGAAAGGATAGCTGCTGTTAACTTCCTATTTTCATTAGCCGTCCCCCGACACGACGACGCTTGGATCAAAATATTACCTACAACTTTTATAAAGGGCCACTACATATTATTGTTTTACTTTTTAGAAGTTTTGTGTTTGTCGGGGGTTTTTTAAATTTTAAATTTAACCTTTATTAAAGTATTTAAGGGGGATGCGCTAGGGTGGCCCGCGAAATTCAAATTTTCTTACGTTTTTTGCCATTTGCAGTTCAGTATCAGGTTGTATGTTGATCTAAATATTATTAGCGCTCGTAACAAATATGACAGACTTATAAACATTAAAATCAGCAATACAACTCTCTAAGCTTATGAAAGTGTATTGAATGACTATTTCATGAAATCATGACATTTGGCACTTTGATGAACTTAGAGAGTTGTATTGCTGATTCTAATGTTTATAATTCTGTAAGTCCATATTTGTTACGAGCGCTAATAATATTTAGATCAACAATGGATATAGTATGTTACCCTTAAGAGCGGGTATGAAGACAGCAAAAATCATATTTCACCCGCGCAACTCTTACCTACCCCTCACATTGAACACGAAAAAAACAAAACACAAATGCCTTCCCGCCAGCATAAACTTTTCGCCTGGCGTTTATAGAATTCAATTTTCAATGTTCTGTACCTTAGAGTCATGTTAACCTGATAACCATGTTAATCTTAAGAGTCATAGATAAAAAGGTGGCTTCACTTTTGCTGTACGGCGTGCTCTGTCTTTCCTTTTTTGTTGGTCTGAGGATGTCATGAACTAAAATTCAAACCAACACCTCGACTTCAGTTGCAAAACAGTACTGTATCTTTTTTTCCTTATATCTCGAAAATGGTGTCCTATCGCAAAAATAATGAAATATTCGACCCCCTTTAGATTATTCATAAACCCCCGAGGCTCAACATGTTGGTAATTTTTTTTTGCATGTTTTCCATACAAAATGTGAAAAATTCCATTAAAAAATCATGTCGAAGGTGCTGTCTCAGCGCTGTCTAAAAAAAATTCACGGGGTAGGGGAAGCAAGTACCAAGTAGAGGCGCGATTGTCAAATTCGATTTTAGTTGTGTCAAAATAATTTTTAAATTTAGAGATTTTTTTGTCAGAATGGCGTTAAGATTCTCATAGCCAAAAGTAAGGAATTTTAGTGATAGTTTAGTTAGTTTAGTTCAGTGTACAACAGAATCGGCACCAATATAAAGTAAAAGTAAAACGCACACGCGTGCTTGACCAAGTGGGTAAAATACGTATTATTGAAGCTAACTCAAAAACTACGCAAGCAAAGTTAATGAAATGAATATGGGACCACCTCGGGAGGAGTATACCCTTTCGAACTTAAAAAAATATTTTTTTAAATCGGTTCATAACTGGAGAAAATATCGATGAACATACTCAAAATAAAAATACATCATACAGACGAACATAGAACGTCCTCCGTTTTGAAGAAGTCGGTTAAAAAGTAATTTTGTTGTACCTACTGGGAGACTGTGGGCGACTGGGATGTGATCTTCGCCAACCTCATCTGCCTGAGCGCTGTTACAAACGTTCATTCATCATTCATAACAGGCTTCCTCGCTGACAAATAGTAGGTACCCACGCTGGCCACGCTCTCCTCAAATGATTAGCCACAAACAACTTGGACTTTGTATATCTACGAGTAGGTAGGTAATGTATGTATTTGAGCTCATCATAATTATAAAACGCCATTTTTTGTGTGTTTTATTATCGAGGATGAGTTGTAGGTATATTAAAAGATCCTGATGTAAGTACCTACATAACAACCAGGCAACAATCGGAGGAATGCAAGTTGTCGTGTTAATGCAACGTCTCTATCATCATCATGTTAGTCATAGCGCATAGGGCCGGCTCGCTTCCTGATAGCGAGCCATGAGTCACGAAACGATACTCACGATCGTGCATCGCACAGCATCGATTGGAAACGCACTGCAACTCAGTAATAATAGTAAGAATAACAGTCGACTTGTTTTACATAATATGTCCGGGCGCGGCCGCCCGTGCCGTTAGGCCGACAGGCTGTACGTTTTTTATTAAAACGAGATTAAATTGATTGACGGATGAGGCACTTGAAAAAAAAAATCTTAAGTAGATAAACTACGTTTTTGTTTAGAACTTCGTAAGTACTTAGTATAAGACCACCTACCTATCACACTCGTTTCACAAATGACATTTCTACAAATGAATGTGTTTGCTGTCAATTTTGATCGTCATGTTGAGATTGTGCCTTTGATAATCCTCCGGCGATGTCTAATGTTGATAAGTAAATATAATGCAGAGGTGACCTGAAGGTTTCTGGACCTCCTCTAGGATTAACTTGCCGATCGGCACTCTGAGGTGTATCCGCGTATCGAACCCTGCATGGGATTCGCCTCAGTCTGTTTGACCCTTTAGCACCGGACCTTTCCACGCTCCTCGGCATGTTTTCATTCGTAAAAAGTAGTCGAAACGACATAATATTGCATAAATAATAAAGCCCCGGCCACAGCTGGTAACTTCAAACATGTACACAATACTTTGTTTAAAGACATTACAAGACGAGTGAAGGGCCTCAGTTCATCTATCACTTCCACTCGTATATATGCCACTGTAAAAATGATACTCGGTAGCTTGGTGTAGGCTCCGCTCGCCCCTTGGATCTTGTCCCTAATTACCTAAGTGTACCCCTCGCCCCTTTGAATTTTAGATACCCCCAATCGTCTCCGATTGTTAGGTTAAAAGTACAGTCAGATAAACATTAAAATAATCAAACATAGCGTTATTCATAATGCGTGCATTTTTCTTAGTAAGGTCCCTAACAGACTGTACTTTTTTTGATTAAATTTCAAAGGAAATGCCGCAAGGGGCGAATCCATACTTCAAAATAATTATTTAAATGTCAATTTTCCACTCGCCCCTTCGTAAGGGGCGAATCAGTACACCAAAATAATAAAAAACGGGGCGAGTGGAAGGAACATTTTCATCGAAAGGGGTAAGATCCAAGGGCGAGCGGAGTCCACAGACAACATCGTATACAAATTATAATAATGACGATAAACATGGAGCTAAAGAACCACATTCACGGTAGTTAAGTTGGCATTTTCAGTTTTGGCTGAAATCAAATGGATGGACGTCAGAAAGTCTAGTCCTTGCAATGGGACTCTATGTAATGTATGTAATTTAGAAATGACTGACGAATTGGAACGGTCAGTCCAAAACTTCATCATTTCAAAATAGTAAAGTCCTTGTAAATGTGACTCTTACTGAAGTCTTATGTCATCGTTATTAAGGTATAAATTACAATGATTGACTAATTGGAGTGATCACTCCAAAGTAGTAAGTCCTTGCAGGTTTTCAAGAGTCCGCACACATGAATGATTTACGAATTGGAAGGATGTCTTATGGCAGTGATTATGATTATGATTCCATTCTCACGATCATTTTGGGCAGAACGGAACGCCAACTGCTTACGCCAAATGACCGTGAATGTGGTGCTACATAGTGCGCTGTGGATGTGTGACCTGTGTACTGGAGCGAGCACGCAGTTCCGCAGCGGGGACGTGAGAGGGAAGCTGCCGAATGTAATAAAGTGTGGTGCTACGCTACATAGTGCGCTACGGATGTGTGACCTGTGTGGAGCGAGCACGCAGCTGCGCAGCGGGGACGTGAAAGGAGCATCCCTTTGCCGCCGAATGTAATAAAGTGTCTGAGGCCCGAGGCATAAGCCACGAGCCGTGAGGCACGCAAGAGGCGCGACGCTTGCGTCTATCTTATCCGCAGTCGATTGCGAGGCGATAATTTTCGCGTAAACAACGCTATCGCTTCCTATCCGTCTGTATCATGCCTTTTAAGAACATCTAGCCACCTTCGTCGCGCCGATAACGACTGCTTAAATGATACGGATCCACGTCCCTGACGAAAGTGTGTCGGGCTGTCGGCACGTTTCCGTGATCCACAGTCCGCACTACCGTCAACTACCGTGTGCTTATCGCAATCACAATCGCAACCCAGTGTGTACACGGTCACATTAACACTGGGTACTTTTCCGAATTTGAGTAGGTATCAAGCGCAAACCTTTAATTTTATTATTCGATAACAACAATCTGATAAGGAAGTACAGCCGCGGCCTAGTTACATGGCCAGCCGAAGGTACCCGGCCGCGTGCGGTCCTGTGCGGGCACGTGCGGGCCGGTGCGGGCGAGCGCCTCACGGGCTCCGCGAGCTGTTTGCCAAATACATTTACCCACATTACATATTGTTAATAATAAACCAACAAGTACTAGTGCTTGTTTGACTTGTAAGTATTACAGCAAAACCAAAGGTGGTTTACGGTCTCAGCAGCCGTACCTATCTAATCTATTTGTTTTTGTTATAAATAAAAAAAAACTTCGCACGTTTTTAGTATGGGTAAATTCCTATGCACACAAAGCAATGCGTGACTGACTAGTTGACTGACAGCCGAGAGACGAGAGACGACGCACAATCTCAAATACTCGAGCTCTATAATAATGTGAGTTTTGGTGCTCTAAGTTCTATTAAGTACCTACTTATTAGTCGATCTTGACGAGGTCGCAAGCAACAGCTAGTTGTAAGCAGGTAGACGAGTCAGCAGTAGTCAAGGGTCTGTACTCTCAGTACACTAGCTGCGGCCTGCTTGACCTTGTCCGACGCCGACGAGGCACTGCAGGTACATTGTAGCTAGAGGAGCGGTGGCGCAGGGACAGCGTGCACGTGTGCACTGCGAGCCGCAATCGCGCGGCACTGCGCCGCGGCAGCGTGCCAGCGAGCCTTCTCGTGCGATGGTAAGTGAAGCTACAATCAACAAGAATGGTTGCCCGCTTGACACGCGTCCGCGAATATGCGACGCATATTGGCAAATTATGCCACTCATCATCTCAACTGATACAGTATATCATTATAATATGTAAATGCTATCGGCAGACTAAATGAACGCGCGATACACTTATGTAACGTTGTTTGTTGATGATATCGATACATCGATATCATAGATATGAATATCGATATCATCGATATGAATATCGATATGATAGAATATCGATATCGATATCATCGATATGATAGAATTGTGATCATGTACTGGTTATCAAAAATGTTAACATTTATTTATTTATTCCACTCAACAACATGAAGAAGTATGCTTTGTTTCAGGTAGAAGATCTGGACTATGTGGACGCTAGTTGGAGGGGAGAGTAGAGCACAAGATTAGTCATGTGGTGTAGAGTCCCACGTGTGGCAACGCACCGCCCCTCACCGCCGATAATTACTAACCTCACCATGGATGCCTTACAAAAACACATAATCGACTAATGATTATAGAAAATAGTGACCTTAGAGACGCGCCCGGCAACTTCTTATAGTACGTAGAGGCTAGTCGCGCAGTATTAATAATAATAATGTAGCCCTGGCCTCCGCAGCGACCGCTCTCATTGATATGTTAAGTGTAACGCTGCTCAGCATTGACCATTCATTAGTTTAAACGAGCGCTCGGCGGCGCAGGCAGCGCACGCCCGCTCTGCACGCCGCGTAATGAATGCACGCCCCGTGCTCCGTGTAGTGCGTGTGCAAGTACGTCATGTAGGTACTAGGAACTCGAAGTTGGCGTCGCGCCTTAGAGGCCGTATACGAAATTTTGCCGATTTCGCTGATTTACGTGATTTTATAACATCATTTCAATTATGATCTAATGAATGAACGCCTTTTTTTTATTTTTTTCAAGTAGGTAAGTAGTTCATTCATAGATCTAGGCTGTTATAAAAGATTTTTTATTGGATTTTTTATTTTATTAATTCGTACCGTTTAGCTTTCAAAATGAAAGTGATGTTCTAAACCTCTTTCAGCAAAATTCACAAAACAGTCGCCGGTTTGAGGTCGATTAATCTAAATTAAATAGTAACAAACTTTTTCGGAAGTCGGTGGCAAAAAATGAAAATTTAATACCAACGCTGAATTCCAATGTTTTCACGTTATAGGGTTTTTTCACTTTTTAGTTGTTATACCACTACCTGCTGTGTAAATCCTGGGTGGCCAATCAGGTCATGCTTATCATAAAAATGCATTGTCTTCGAAACTGAACCAACTTGTGAAATTCCAACTCCGTAGGATAAGAGGAAGTGGTTTTAATTCAGCTTGCAAGATTTGACTCGAACATGCATACTAACTAACAAGGCGATTTAAATAAAAGCTTGTAATAATAAAAACATTCATCAAGTAACAGAACATAGAACCTCCTCCTTTTTGGAAGTCGTTTGTAAATAAACCAGTAGTTCATAATAGAAAATAAACAACATTATTTTGGAAGTCGTTTGTAAATAAACCAGTTGTTCATAATAGAAAATAAACAACATTATTTTGGAAGTCGTTTGTAAATAAACCAGTAGTTCATAATAGAAAATAAACAACATTATTTTTTGGTTATGCTAAGCCCGAAAAGGGGTCATTGTACTCATCATTTTGAACAACTTTTTCTATGGGATCAACCTTGAAATCGCGAAAAAAAATCAGCTGATCCATACATTTTGTCGATTTAAGTGAACACAAATCTATAGAACAGCTGATTTTTTTTTCGCGTCCCATATCAAAAGTTGTTCAAAATGATGAGTAAATGACCCCTTTTCGGGTTAGCATAAACAAAAAATAATGTTGTATTATCGTATCGTAATTTAAATTATCGTTCATGTTGTGCATTAAAACTTTAAGAAACACAGTAAGTATTTTAACTGTAAAATCACGTCTGTAATATCCGGTAAATCAGCGAAATTGGCAACGGCCTCTTCTCATAAAGCCGAGTGTAGCCGCTACAATCCAGCGTAGCGGGAGTGCTACGTCACGCTACGGGTATCCCGTGCGCCTGCTTCGTAGCCCCTGAGACCCGCTACGAGCACGAGCCTACGCGCCCCGGCGTAGCCCAGAAGACGCGCGCTCACAACTCTCGTAATTTCATTCAGATAATTATTATAATTGATATTGGTGCCGATTCTCTTGTCACAAATTCTCTAAACTAAACTAAAAATAACTAAAATTTAGTTTATTCCTGTCAAACGACGATTTCCTATTCTAAAAAATAGACTAAAGTGACACAACTTAACTATGATTTAGTTTGACAGCACTAAGATGGCACTGAGTTTTAATTTAGTGAAAATGCTATTCTGAATTTGACGTTTTAACCAAAAATTTTGTTCTATATCTAAAATCCTCTAACTCTGACTATTTTTAATCACGATAAAAAATGTGTAGAATAAAATTAGAATTTAGATGTCATGAACTAAAATTCAAACCAACGAAGGACCAAACCTCGAATTCAGTTGCAAAACGGTACTGTATCTTTTTTTTATTTTCTTTTGCTTATATCTCGAAAACGGTGTGTCCTATTGCAAAAATAATGAAAATTTTGACCCCCTTTGCAACTCGTAAACCCGTAACACTTAACATGTTAGTAATTTATTTATTTTTTTCTTCCATAAAGTGAAAAATTCCATACTTATAAAAATATGTCGAGACGGCCACATTGCGCGCCTCTCCGGCTCAAAAAAATCACGTTGTTGGCCAACAAGTAGGTACCAAGTGGAGTCGCGATTGTCAAATTCGCTTTTAGTTCTGTCAAAATAATTTTTAAATTTAGAGATTTTTTTGGCAGAATAGCTCTAAGATTCTCATAGTAAAAAGTAAGGAATTTTAGTGATAGTTTAGTTAGTTTAGTTCGGTGTACAAGAGAATCGGCACCATTGTATCTTATCTATTTTTAAGAGATAACCAGTTTCAAGAATGAATCCATATTAATATTTAGGTAGGTAATATATACGTATTCTATGCGTTATATGCGTTATACACTGGCCTTCAAAACTTAGTACCACACTTTTAAAATTGCAATTTCTTCATACCTGTAGAAGCCAGAGTTTTGAAAAAATGTTTTATAGTAAATTTCATCAGCTTTTTTGGAAATTATAGTTTATTATACATAGGTAAGAAACTTTTTTAACTTAAACCAACAAAATAGCCATTTTTAACTTACTGGCAAAAAATTCAAACAACATTTTATAACTACAGTTTTACGCCTTATTTACATTTTATTTTTTACACCTTGGCTTTTGAATCAAAATTCATCGATCAAGAAATAAACGTGAAAACAAAAAACAGAAACAAAGAGCAAGCTAATAAAGCTTGTAAAAAGAGTTAAAAGTTGCAACAATTTGAAAAGGAGTGTTTTTGTTTATAATGTTTTTTTAAGTTTTTATATAAAAAAATAAATTCATTTTGTAATCCTTTTTAATTCGAAAATATCTATCTTGTGTAATTTAAAAGTTATTACAATTTTAGAAATGTGGTACTAAGTTTTGACGGCCAGTGAAATTTTATAAAAAACGAACTCTATTTGTCTGTTACCTTTTCACGCTTTCAACGGTTGATTAAATTTGACACAGATAGACCATGACCTGGACCATGGTTTGGACATAGGATACTTTTACCTCAGAAATCGGTAATACGTTCCCATGGGTCTAATTTTCGACCTACACGCGGGAAAAACCTAGTAATTAATAAAATAAATGTAGTTTTCGCACGTACGATGTATGTTAGTCCTACGGGTCTAGGTGACGCTAACACGTGACCGCTGCCGTGCAGTGCGCTACACATGGACATAGCGTCAACGTTGTACGATGTATGTTAGTCCTACGGGTCTAGGTGACGCAAACACGTGACCGCTGCCGTGCAGTGCGCTACACATGGACATAGCGTCAACGTTGTACGATGTATGTTAGTCCTACGGGTCTAGGTGACGCTAACACGTGACCGCTGCCGTGCAGTGCGCTACACATGGACATAGCGTCAACGTTGTACGATGTATGTTAGTCCTACGGGTCTAGGTGACGCTAACACGTGACCGCTGCCGTGCAGTGCACTACACTTGCACATTAGAGTCAACGTTGTTTTCGTGCATTTTCGTGGTGGGGTTGGCACAATTATTAGAGCTTACATTTTTAATTAACTTTCGAAATGTTTCAAGTAGGTAGGTAAATAGATAAGTATTGTTTTGTAATTTGTCATAAATATTGTAGGTAGATATGAGGGACATATTATTATCTTCTAAACTACTCGTCCAAATTTGACAAATGAGGTATCGTGGGAATCGTCTTGATCGGCCGCTAGTTATAGGCTATGTACATTAAATTGAATAGTGCGCCCTTTAGAGGACATAAAGGCACTAACAATTTTTTATACCTATGTCCGTGTTTGGACACAAATGAAAGGGAAAGGGGTAAAGAATAAGGACATTTCAAAAATATAACTATATTAATTATGTATAACAGAACCCCAAAAAAAAATTAAATAAAAATAAAAGGTATAAAACTAAAAAAAGGTACCTATAAACAAGATATCACAGACAGACAAATTAAAAATCTGGACTCACACGTAATCTGTTCGATATAAAACGTGTGACGCCGGATTTTTTTTTATAATAAAATATTTAGATATGTAGTTTTTGGTGTTATTTTATATTATATTTTTGAAATGCCCTTCCATTTGTACCCAACACTCCCACAATTAAGATGAATCTACCGATACCTCATAATTATGTTAAAATCGATCAAGCCGTTTAGGCTACAGAATGTGTCAAAGAAATAGACATACATACATGCATACATACCTACTACTCTCGAAATCATTACCCTCCTTCTCGGGCAGTCGGGTAAAAAACGTAATAAAATTTGAATTTCGCGAGCTACCCTGACGCTTTAGAGCGCATTTTGCTAACAGGGCGGCGACCGAGTTATGTAGGTGCGAAGAATTAAGTGGTCAAATAAACGCACCATATACTCGCATCTTGGTTTTTACTTTTCACCCAGCAGTCAGCACCACTGCACCAGCGGTATTATTACAACTCGCTTTGCAAGGTTTCATTGAAAAACTCAAAAGCTCCGACACTCCAAGCCCTAAGCCGCCTGGGCCCTCCTGATTCACAGGCTGAGTCAAGAACAAACGCAGAGTAGAGCAGGTCGAATGTCGACCTACCTGGTACGACTGTAACGCTGGGACAGCGCGACATCGTGACCCCGCGGGCAGCCAGCCGGCAGCCGCATCCGAGCGGAGCCGGTCAGACGCGCGCGCACCCGAGCGGAACCAGCCCTGCGCCCATGATCTAAATGGCGCGCGCTACTTACTAGAGCACCACTATTACCACGTGCGTGTGGCGGTGCCGACCCGCATCGTATCGAAATAATTTCAAAAAGAAAAACTAACCAATAGATACACCACCCTTGTAATTAGGTATCTCATTTAATTGGTTCACATAATTAATGGCGAAAGCATTTAAAGTCGCTTAAAGGCAATAACAAACAACAGAATACATTCGCAATAGGTACAAAGAGTAAAACTAAGTTCAAGGTGTCCTAACATACGGGCAAATGGCAGCGCGGCTGCTAGTGGCTCTGGCTAGAGACTGGGCCTGTGGCCAGTTGCCAGTCGCCAGTTCAAGGTGCCCTAACATACTGGCAAATGGCAGCGCGGCTGCTAGTGCCTCTGGCTAGAGACTGGGCCAGTGGCCAGTTTCCAGTCGCCAGATCAAGGTGCCCTAACATACTGGCAAATGGCAGCGCGGCTGCTAGTGTCTCTAGCTAGAGACTGGGCTAGTGGCCAGTCGCCAGTCGTTAGTTCAAGGTGCCCTAAAATACTGGCAAGTGGCAGCGAGGTTGCTTGTGGCTCTGACTAGAGACTGGGCCAGTGGCCAGTGGCCAGTCGCTGTCGCGGTCGCGAACGCACACGACACCATGGAATATTTGAAAGTAGGTACTGATACGGCACAATTACAATACGGACTATTTCGATAAGTTAATAAGTAAACAGAATGGCCTTCCTTGATAAAGTGCTGCACCCCGCACCCGGATAACATTGAATATGGCGGCTCTGTAATGTTTCCGTTTATTGATGATAATAAATTGTGATTGTTGTCCAATATGCTAATAATAATAATAAGTACCTAGTAACTGTAACTTTCATAATTACGTTTACAAGTAAAAAATAACATAAGGCTGCTTGCTTATAGATACAGGTTCCCAGTACAGAAAAGTCGAAACGGATCAGAACGGATCGGTGCGGGAAAATACTCCTAAATTGTCGGTACCGAATCCTGACTACACTATCACACACAGCAAACACTCGTGGGGAGGTTACCATTTCCAAATTTAGAACGTCCGCTCCTGACCAGAAGTCGGACATTTGCAAAAAATCGGATATTTTACTTTTTTATTTTTATTCAATTAAATTAAATATTTGTGTAAGGCAACTAGGCCCAATTTTTAGTAACATAGTTCTTAAAAAATTGTTGTTAGTAAACAAACACAGAAACACAAAAAAAAACAAAGTGAAAATTGTAAGTTTATCTGACCAGCAGGATTTTGGTCGTATATAATGTTAAACCAAAACCGAATAAGTACCTACTTTGCAGCTTCGCGTCAGTGAAAATATCCGCGAAGCATTTCAACAAATATTTATTATGGTCAGTTCACACCGAGACGCGACGCGACGCGCACTTTTTACCCGACTACGGCGAAGCAAAAAGGAGGGTTATGATTTTGACCGGTAAGTATGTATGTATGTTCATGTGTTCCCTCATATCTTTTAAACTACTCATCATAATTTGACAAAAATGAGGTCTCGTTGGAAGCGTCTGGATCTGGATCGTCCGCTGGTGATCTCACATTAAATTGAATAGTGCGCCCTCTAGAGGACAAAAAGTCATGAACAATTTTTTTTTATGAGCCCATGTTCTTTTCCAAATAAAATGGCTTAAGAACGCGGCGACGGATGAATTCTCCATACAAACGTAATACCTAAATCATTTGCGATTTGAGCATATTTCCACCATAATGTGTTATTATTCGGATTGAGACAGTATTTATCTAGGTTCCTACATATTTTTTTTTAAATCTAACTGAAAATGAAGCTGTAGCAAATTGAATTACGCACATTTTTACAGCGTAAATGACATATTTTCATATTGTTTTTTCTGTATTATAAAATACTTATAATATTGTTTCAGCAGAAACATAGCCTATAATAATATTATCAAGTTAAAACGAAAAAAAAATTGGAAAAACATTAAATTTTCATTCATCATTTTTGGTATTACGGAACACATCAAAAATCATAAATTTTCAATAGCAAGTAGTGCTATCGCGTCAAGCAAATGTCATGGTCGTACAGTTCACGGTAGCTGTCTGTATCGCTCCGACAGGCACACTAGCGCAACATTTGTAGCACGCGATTCGTAGTTGCGATCGATGCTCCGCAGGGCCCTTAATTAGCACATTTCAAAAATATATAAATAACCACATAAAAAAAAAAATGTTAAACTAGAAATTAAAAGTTATGCTAAAAAAGAGGGGTGATAAGCACCCTTCTTTTTCCGCCAGGGGTTAAAAATGAAATTAAAAATCTGGAGTCACACGTTGTGCCCTACAACGTAACGTTTAATTTGTCTGTCTGTGATGTCTTGTTTACATCTTTTTAGTTGACTTATTGTCGTAGTTGGGTTTTAGTTTTATAACTTTTATTTATGATCCGATACAATATCGAGGTTATTTACTACATATTAACCGTGCGTTTGCACTGGCGAAACATTACAACAAAACATATTTAATTCTCTATTTCCTGTCAAAAATTGTTTGGAACATTGACAGAAGATAAAGATTTCAACATGTTTTGTCCCGCGCATCTCAGGATACTTTGACACGCGGACACGTTCGCACTGAAATTATACCTTTTCGTGAAGAAAATAAGTTCGATAATTGTTAAAAAGTGCACGCAGCGTAGCGTCGCTTCACATCACGGTCTGAACTGACCCTTACAAGATACCTAATGTGTAACTTATGAAATTGAATTAATTTTTCATCGCAGTTGTGTGTTTGTAGAAAAATAGCTTTTGACGCGTGAGTACTTGTCTTTCTCACTTTCGCCTCCATTGCGCCCTCGCCGTCAGCTCGGGCTGCAATCCGCCTCGAGTGCAATGAAGGACTTTGCTCACTTGTATAGGTACAATGTGGACTAAATTTCACCCATTTTCGGTTACGCAATCTATCCAGGGAACAGTGTAAAGCTGCTGAACAGACCGTTGCCCGAGCCATCTGTTCTTCGGGCGCACTAGCGGGCGGCGGACACGCACGGACAGCGCCCCGTATCTCCGATAGCGCGCGATACCGATGTTGACAGGTGCGCCCGGCTCTCACTACAGCTTAGCATTCATATTTTTATTTCGATCTTTCAATTTCGCGAAGGCTACATAATTTTTTCAATTTATTTTTTCCGTCACATGCTCTGTGCGGTAAACTTTCCGCATGTTTTAGTGTGCAATATGCATTTAATTAATCAATTAACTGTTTTGCATAACTACGGTACGTCAGCGCTGGCCAGGACTCACCTGCGGGGCGAAGCCCAGGAACGACAGCTTCCTCTTGCCGGAACTCATGTTGTGTGTCTCGCGGCGGTCGCGCTCTCGTGAGGACT
The DNA here is from genome assembly GCA_947363905.1 of Lithophane semibrunnea. Taxonomy (NCBI): domain Eukaryota; kingdom Metazoa; phylum Arthropoda; class Insecta; order Lepidoptera; family Noctuidae; genus Lithophane; species Lithophane semibrunnea. The sequence goes on along the minus strand of OX376186.1, from coordinate 50,997 downwards.
GTGCGCCCGGCGGCGATAAGCGCACGTTTCTCTTGGTTGCCGGCGGCACACCGACTGTGCGCGGCGCACGAGTGGGTGTCGCTCGGCGCTGCCGGTGCGCACAGCGGCACGGCGGGCGGCGGGCGGAGGGAGACGGGCGGCGGGCGAAGGTGGCGGGCCGGGGGGGAGATGAGGGCGACTCGCGCGCAGCGCCAACGCAACACGCACCGCACTACCCCACACGTGCGCTCAGCTGCAACACACAGTATTAATGATCCACTTTATCCACTAAAGTGTATCCACTAAAGTGGGTATTACACTAAACTGAATCAGGGTCCCTAAATGCTTAATAAGAGAGAGACAGGTGTGATAAGAGTAGCAGTGATAACCTAGTGGTGTGACCGTCAGACTGTTAAGTCTCGAGTTCGAACCCAGCCACGCACCTCTGACTTTACGAATTCATGTGCGTATTGTATAATCATCACTTGCTCGAAACACGCTGAAGGAAAACATCGTGAGGAAATCGGCATGCCTGAGAGATATTCCTCGACGGCATGTGAAGCCAAGTCAGAGGCCCATGGGCGGCTTTAAAACTCTGACACCAGGTTAGTCGCTAACCATACGAAAATAAGAAGATAAGAGTAAGGCAGCAAGGGTCCCTAATTAGAGCGCAAGAGTGGACCCGGTCTGCCTTACTCCCTTAGTGCGCTTACCACCGCGCAGTGTAATAACTAATAATACTTAGGGCAGTTAGTTAAGCTTAAAGACTAATAATAGACCAAAAACCATTCAATACAGTATTTGTCTGTCCTGTAAGCTTTAATTACTATGTAATAAAGCTCTAAATTATTTACTTGTACATTTTTAAGGTTCCGTACCTTAAAAGGAAAAAACGGAAGCCGTATAGGATCACTCGTGTATCTGTCTGTCTGTCTGTCACAGCCAATTTTATCCGAATCCAATGGGCCGATTAAGTTGAAATGACATTACCAGTGGGACTATGGGCGCCTGCATAAGTGTCGAAATCAATGTGCAGCAAATATTGTTTTAATTTTTGCAATAGGGAATATGCATGTATTTTTTTAATATTTTTATTCGATAGTTTACATCGTCAAATAATAGTGAAAAAAATTCAATTTAAAGTAGTTAAAAAAATGTTTAAAAATATCCAACCGATCCGAGCTATTTAAACGCCCTACATTTGGCGCGCTTGGTGTGGTGACGTCACAGACCGTGAAAACAGACAAGCAACTGTCAAGTCAACGTCAAACACTCCTTTTTCTATGAGCGTTTGACATTGACTTGACACTACTTGTTGATTGACTTGACATTGACATTTTGATTGTTATCCCGGATTGTTACGTCACATCCGCTCTTAGCCTTTTCAAGTATTTGAATTACCCACAGTTTTTTGGGACTTTTTAAAAATTAATTTCTCGCTCAAAAAGAAATTGTATTCAAAAATATTGATGGAGGCATAATTCTGAAGTAACATAGTTTATAGAAAAAAATATTTGACCCATATTTGAATCACATGCATATTCCCTATTGTTGTATTCTACAGTTTCCAGATAAAAATGTATCACGAGTATAAAAGATCAGGAAACTGAGAAAAATAAAGATAAGTATTCACTAAATTAATCTGCTTTTCGATATGAGATGGCGCTAGGCGTTGTGGTTATCGAGTTTAAGACAAGTTTTTGACATTGATTGTCGCTAAGATGAGACTGCGGCTTGAATTTCAACGTTTTTAGTTACGGGAATTAGGCAATCACCGCCGCCCATAGACATCCACAACACCAGGGTTTTTGCTGATGCGTTGCCACCCTTTTCCCAATAAACGCTGCTTTATTAAGTTTTGCTGGCTCACACGCAATCGAACCGCTGTGTCAGACTTTATACCTGCCGTCTTGTTGTTAAATAGTATTGTTCCAATGTAGTTTAAGTACATACCTGATTATTCAACAACCGGGCAAGTCTCGCTTGCAGGGGTAAGGTTGGCATTGAAATAATACGTCTTTGAATCCGCCTTACGAAATTATGCCACAGGTTTTGCACCTCATCATAATATCCATTTAATCGAATCGTAGAGCAAAACAGATGAATCCATTTTAAATAGCAATGGTAATCAGGCTTTGAAGATATCAGTTCGTAAAGAATAGCAATGGTCGTTAGAAATACAACACAAAAATCGACAGTAAACAACGAACATGTCAAAACAACGTGGCGCCAAGATCGGATGTGCAAGTAAGGATGGTGAATGGCGAGATCGATAAATGATACTCGATTTTTTCCCGAACACTAAAATCAAAATAATTTGACTGCCTCGTTGGTCTAGTGGTCACAAGCGCTATAGCGCTGTACCCGGGAATCGCAGCCAGGACCTCATCCTCAGGTCCTGGGTGCGATTCCCGGGTCAGGCAAAGTGTTATTGGGTTTGTCCATCTGGAATATCTCAGTAGTAAGTGGAGTCCGGATTTTTGCCCGGTTGATGGCAATAGCCTATCGCCCCCTATTGCACGGGACGTACAACATAACTAGCGAAATGAGGGTGTATAGGTACACCTCTCCCTTCAGGGATTAGAAGTGTGATGCTATTTTATGTTATTATTAATCAAACACAGTTAAAAAGGATATACCTACTAAAATATCAATACAAATATATTTTTTTTGTGAATCGATTTTTCATGCTTTGACTCGAATCGATTAATTGGGTATTTTATGTAAAAGATTATTGTGCCTTTGGTCCCGCAACTAATGTCAGATGCATTGTCAAAGAAATAACAGTCCTTTAGGTAGGTTTATGAATGAATATAACCAATATTATAATAAGTAAATATATGTTAATTGTTTAGCTAGTTGTGTTCTAATAGCGAATGTGAGTACCAATACAAACCATTTCTGGTTTAATGGTACAAAACAAACATGAACCTGTAATAAGATAATAAGAATAAATAAAAAAATAAATTAAAAAAAACCTATTATGGTGTTCGATCGTCACAAATATCAATAAAAACCTAACCTGTAGGCGTGTAAATAAATCAAATTAATTATAAACAAAACATGCATTATAATTATATTCCATGTCATTTATTCTCTTGGTCGAAAATAACTCGTTCTTAGTTTATTTTTCCTATACTTACTATGTGTAGCTTATTATGGTTACCGGATGGTTATAGATACAATGGAACGTCAAAATCGGGAAGTACTTATAGAGTGCGTTTCATCATTATAGTTCCTATCAGGGCTTGAAATACCGTTAAAAATATGGTATCGTTACAGCCTTCTGATGCGGGTAGCGTTAACTAATAAATATCGTTATATTATTTACCGTTATATCTGGCACATTTTACCGTTAAACATACGTAACGTTAAAATCTAAGGTAACGATAATTTTATCGTTATAATTAGTTTTGTTACCGTCGCTCTCGTCCAATTGCAAAAGAATGTCAGATTGCATCGACGCTAAGACTGCCGTACGACTATTTGCGCGTTTAATAGATATTATCTTATCATTGCTATTCTGTGTTGTGCTTGTACTTGAGAATATACTTGGTTGGTTGGTCCACCGTGTTCTGTAAGCGCGTACGACTGCCGTGAGCGGTGAGAGATATGAAGACGACAAACGAAATGGCAACAGCGCCGACAGGGTGTGAGAGTGAGAGGGGCGCGCGCGCACGCCGGCCGCGGCCGCCTTTGAGGCGGGCTGGCAACGTCGCTTAAAATAACAAAATAATACCGATAATTTTTTACCGCTATTTTTACAATAACGTTAAAAATACCGGTAATTTTTACCAAAAATGTTAACGTTATTATTATGTTATGCTACTAAGTAACGCTACCAAATTGTACCGATATCGAAGTATCTCTACGGAAATACCGTTACTTAACGTTACTTTTAATGTGAATTGGTATCGTTTTCAAGCCCTGGTTCCTATGCCGTAATGTTGGCACTTTAACAACGGACCTATTAGGTGGCGCCGTAACGTACAAAATATGTTGGTCCTACAACAGGGGAACCAATACTATGGCATAAATAGGCTGGAATATGCGACAAACATAAATTATTCTACTAACAATAACGAGAAGTTAGTTTTTTTAGTCTGTAAGTAAAAGTCACAAACTGAAAAAGGGATTTCTTATTATTTTTTTAAACAAAAGTTTCGAATTGGAATTAACATTTTGTCATACCCAGGCTCTTTATTATGTACCAGTAACATAGTTTGGCTAATAAAACCTCTTTACAACTAAATGATTAGGTACTTACCAATAATGTAGAAAAATCAAAATCACCCTTTTTTATGCTAAGGAGTGTATTTCTGTGACCCAAACTTTTCGAGGGCAAATAAGAAAATTAAAAAAAAAAAGTTTTGCATACTGTACCTACCGTGTGACATATCAAATGAAAGGGCTAGTTGCTAGGATCTCACATACATTTTTTTATAATTTTTAAATAAAAACTTATGATAGGTAGGAAAATAGATGAAAATTTACCGTTCGCCCCCCAGATCTCCGAAACTACAGGGAGCTTAAAACGGTTACTTTAGCAGAATCATAATTATGAAAATATTATGAATCATCGTAAATGTCACTAACTGACAATTCATAAATAAATTATGATCTGCGTGTATAACATATTTCGAAATAATTCATCTGTTTGACAGTTTTCTATGGAGATTCGCAAAATGGTCCACAGATTATGAATTGCTTTTATATATGTCAAACTATAGGAATTGCTAATGTGGCCGGATTAGGGCCCCTGTAAGAAAAAATTTGAAAAAAATACAGACAGTAGTTCTATATTTGACATATAGATTTCAGGAAAACCAAGAAGAAGTCTATGGTCTTAAAAAACATGGTAAATCTCCCAATATTATGTCTACAAACTTACATTTGCAGTTGGAACGTGATTCAACTACAATGTTAAGTTTGTTCTTGGGATAAATTCATCCCAACTACCGGGCTTGGCCGGTTTTTAGGGTTTCGTATAGAGCGTGCAAAACGGGAAATATTCAAAACCGGTTTTTAATTTCGGTTACAAGGCCCAAAACCGGAAACCGGCGCTAGCCCCGGTTTTGGCTACATTTTTTAAGTTGTTGTATAGTACAATTTTAACAAGAAAACAATATTCTTAGATACCCACAAAATCTACAAATAAAACAAATTTTAGCATTTACCTTTTTTAATCCAGCGCAGCCCGCCTACGGGCACCAAACTCCTTTGGCGATGTCCGGGCTCACCTGAGAAATCGCCACCACTCATGAGGCGACGACTCGTGTAATGCGACGACGATAGACTCCCCGATCTAACGACCGCTGGCACCTCCTAGGGCAGCATCTGATCGCCATGGCGCCTCCTCCGCCGCCCTGTTCTCCTGCGACGACTCGCGTCAGCGAGGGAGTCTTCCTCCCTGACGCGCTCCGCCGCCTCCTATGCTGTCGGAGACAAGGAAAGGTCTGCCCCGATTGCTGCTGCGAGAGCACGGCGCTACACCACCCAGACAAGACAATGCTTGAGGGTGTCAAGCGTCGTGTCCTCGCTGCAACCGCACTGGTGACACACGGGAGTAGCCTCCCGTTTAGCCAGCTTGTGCAGGTATTTGCCAAAGCAGCCATGCCCCGACAACACCTGCACCAGACGGAAGGACAACGTCCCGTGTCGCCTCCGTGTCCACTCTTCCAGGATCGGCTGAATGGCAACCACAGTCCAGTGACCAGCACTGGGCGTCTCCAGCCTCAATCTCCATTCGCTCAGCGTATGGGTTTGAGCTTCCCTACGCCATCTCCTAACCACTTGAGGCGGCGGGCGCCTGCCACTATCACGCCTGCGGGTTTACCCCACGTTGGTAGACTACGGCGAGCACCTGCGCCTCCAGCTCCATCTCTCGCTTCCGCTGATACTGTGCGGTGTCCATGTATGACCCTGAGTGCCATGACTCTCTGTGGCCTCCACAGTTGAGCCTTGTTCTGGGCAGACAAGGACTCCGCCCACACCGGGGCCCCGTAGAGCGTCATCGAGCGAACCACCCTCGTGTTTAGCCGTCGGCAAACCACGTTCGGTCCGCCCAGGTTTGGCAACAGCTGGCAGCGTGCTTCGGCGCAAGCTGAGCAAAGTGCTCGCCGAAGTTCCACCTCCGGTCCAAAACCAGGCCCAAGTATTTCATGCTTGCCCGCACCTCTATTGTTGCACCACCAATGGTGAGGTGTGCGTTAGCCGGTGGCCGGCGTCTGGGCGCATGAAATACCAGGGCCTCCGTCTTTTCGAGCGCCACCCTGAGGCCCAGTGCCCCGATTCGCCCCATGAAGAGGGACGCGCCCTCGACGGCTGAGCGTGCCGCTTCTTTATAACTCCCTCCCCGGGCTGTGAGTAGAGTGTCATCAGCGTAGCAAATGACGCCCTTCCCGGTGGAGAACAAACAGCGCAAGGCCCAGTAGTCGTAGTTTATGTGCGGGGGTCACGGAGGGAAGAGTGTAAGTGGGTATAGGTTGCGTTTGGATATATTTGATGACTCTAAATTGAATATTTCTTGAGTGCGTTCGAAAAAAGTTGATTTAAATCAAAATGTAATTCAATAACGGAAAAACCGGAGGTAACTCCGGTTTTGCCTCTCAACCCCGGTTTAAAAAAATCGGTAATATTTTTCCGGTTTCCGGTTTTTAGCAAAACCGGAAAACCGGGTTTGCACGCCCTAGTCACAATGCTTAGCAGAGCGTGCAGCTCAATCCCATGCATTTATGTCTTCTATATAGTCTGAAATTTTATAGTACCTTTTTTTACAAAGTTTGGTTTTAATACAGCTTTTAAATCGTTTAATGGGTAAGTTTCAAATGTCAATGGGAAGTTTGTTATAAAAACGTATAAATTGACCCATGAACGAGTTGCCTACTCTGTGGAGACGAGTGCGATGTACAGCAAGATTAGGTTTATTCCTGGTATTTAAACTATGAATATCGGACATTTTCTTAAACTTTGATATGTTTTTGTGTACATACAACAGGTTTTCAAATATATTGTGAGGCTGCAGTCAGAATATCTGTTTCTTTGAATTTTTCTCGAAGGGAATCTCTTGGACCTAAGTTGTAAATGGCTCGAACAGCCCTTTTCTGTAAAACAAAGATAGCATTAATGTCCGCAGAGGCTCCCCAGAAAAGAATCCCAAAAGACAGAAGACTATGAAAATAACTAAAATAAACAATTCTGGCTGTATCTACGTCAGTTATCTATCTATTTTTTTTAACGGCATATGCAACCCAACTAAGCCTACCTGACAATTTGTCTATGTGTGGGCCCTATTATAATTTACCGTTAATGGTTATTCCAAGAAAAACTGTCGATTCAATGGGGTCCAACTCTATTCCATTAACTTTAACATTGGTAGATAGCTGCCTGACATTTGACGTTGAAAATTTAATGAGTTTAGTCTTTTTTTTCATTCAAGAGAAGATTATTTACATTAAATCAATGCACAACTTTAGAGAGTGCATCGTTAACTTGTTCAAAGTTGACTAACTAACGTTTGATTTAAAAAATGAGGGATGTGTCATCTGCGAATAATACGATCTTATGATTATCCCTTATGTGGTAAGGCAAGTCATTAATATAAATGAGAAATAAGAAAGGACCTAGAATTCAACCCTGCGGAACGCCCATGGTGACCGAAGATCCTGCAGATCTCTTGCCATTAACATCGACCCTCTGAATTCTGTTGATCAGATAAGAAGTCAGAAGGTCGAGAGCCTTGCCCTCTTACCATAGTGGTACAGTTTCCTGATGAAAGTATCATGATGTACGCAATCTAAAGCCTTGGAAAAGTCGCAGAAAATGTCCATCCTCCCAGGCCTCGAAAATGCTCTTCAGTAATTCCACGCCCGCATCTGTAGTTGAACGACCCTTTGTAAAACCAAACTGTTTTAGATGGAGTAAATTATGTGCATTGAAATGACCTAACATCTGTTTTAAAATTAATTTTTCAAAGATTTTGCTCAACATAAGTAATATCGAAATAGGCCGAAAATTCGTGGAATTAGTTGTGCTGCCAGACTTGAACAGTGGAATCACTTTGCTAAGTTTCATCAGATCAGGAAATACACCAGATGCAATACAAGAGTTAAAAACAATTTTCTTAAATAAGCAGAAGTCGAGGACGACGATGACAGAGTTTTGGTTGTTAAAATTGGAATATTAGTGAAGAAATTTTCAAACTCAGTTGCGACCTCCACGTCTGCCTTAATATCTACATCATTGATTTTTAGATGGAAGTCACGATTCCGTACTGTCGGTCTTCCCGTTTCAGAATTAATAATATTCCAGGTTGTTTTAATTTTATTTCCAGAAGAATTTATTTTATTTTTAAGTGTATGGCTTTTGCTGAGGAACAGGCTCTTTTAAGGGTTTTAGAATATTTTTTAACAAATTCTTTAAAACTGTCATCATGGTTATATGTTTTTCATGATACAATTTTATTCAAATAAATAAATTCCTGGTGTTGCCCAATCACTAAATATAACGCGGTCACAAACCGGCAATGTTTTTGAGGTGAAAACCTTCCCAAACTCATAATTGGACGTAGTTATGCCATAACGTTCCAACCCACAGCAAGCTGAAATTAAGATAATGTCAATTTAGTATTCGGGTTTTTTCTTTTTATGTTAACAGATACGGCTGTATGATGTGTGTCATTTTAAAGACGTGTATAAAAACGATTTTATCATGGGCTTATTTTTCATATACTTGTATTTATACGCTAGATATTTCGTAAAAACTAGCTTGGAACGTTTTGGAAAAAATGACACTTGTTCGAACATAGCTTGAAATTTATTTTGCTAAAACGTTCCATGTACGGTTTTGCAAAAAATTACGTTGATTATTTTTTTTTTAAACAGATACTATATGACACTTAAATGAATAGGTAACAAAATTAAACGAGCCACTTGCAGTATAATAATAAAAAAAGTTTGATTGATGATTTTTTTTCTAATCTAATCTTCAAACTCTAAATCAAAATCTGGATCTCCTCCAAACCCGTCAAAATCGTCAGAATTTTCATCTGAAGCACTTAATTTTTTATAAAATGGCAAACAGTCATTGGGAATATATTTAAAGAGAAACTTAAGATCACCTAACTTGGTAGGTGCAATTGATTTGCCATTAGGCCACAAAAGCTGCAAGTCTGATTGGTCTATCGATTGTACTTCTCCTCTAACTTTCTTGTCAATTTTGAGTTCTTTAAAGTCTTCATCGAATGATGTCCGCATAAAAATCGAATATAGTTGATCCTTTTTTAACAATATTTCTTTTGTGTGAATCCAGTTGACCTTATTCTTATCTAAAAAAAAAATCCTGTTCATTATATTCATTATATTCCTTGGTAACATAGATGAGGACTTTAGCTATACTGGTAAGTCTGCAGTGGACATGTCAGGCGGTTTGTTAAGAGGCAGACCGTTCGGAGGAGTGGGGATATTGTGGCGAAAAAGTCTTTTTAACGTTGTGAATGTAGTGCAGTGCCAAAGTGACAGATTGACTGCTATAAAAATGTCAATAGCGAATAAGGACATATTAGTTTTTTCTATTTATATGCCTATTGATTCGACGGAAAATCTTATCGAGTTTACTGATTGTTTGGGGGAAGTAGTGTCTATAATTGAGAATAATTATATTGAATCTGTATTTGTAATGGGGGATTTTAATGCACATCCTAATCAGCTATTTGGGGTTGAATTGAAATTGTTTTGTGAAGGTCAGAATTGGGTATGCGCGGATATGAGGGCACTGGGTGAGAGATCAGACACGTACACTTTTATCAGTGATGCACACGGTTGTTAAAGATGGCTAGACCACTGTCTCGTGACCGAGGCAGCATGGAAGTCGGTAATTAATGTACAGGTGTGTCATGGAGTGTACTGGTCTGATCATCTCCCATTAGTGGTTGAGTGTAACCTGGAATTAGTAGTACTTAAGAAAGTTGTGAGAAAGCTAACTAATAACAAAATAATCTGGGGAGAGAGGGACAAAAAACAAATTGAAATGTATGAGCATATATGTCACCGTTATTTAAGAGAAATAGATTTTCCTACTGAATTAAGAGATTGTGCTGATACGAATTGTAATGAAACTAGTCATAGGAAAGTCATTGATAAATTGTACACTGATATTATTAACTCCATGTCCGAGGCTGCTATTCAGAGTAACGAATGTAGGGAGGTTCGAAGGGGTGGACACATCGCGGGCTGGAACAGGTATGTTAGGGACTCTCACAGGGAGGCTCGGCTTCATTTTGTGAGGTGGCGTGCGTGTGGAAAACCAGAGTCAGGCCCTATTTGGAAGGCAATGTCAGAGAGTAGGAAAATATTTAAGAAAAATCTTAAATCCCTACAAAATAATCGCGAACAGATGCGTATGGACATTTTAGCGACGCATCACGACAATAAGTCCTTCAAGTAATTCTGGAAGCAGACCAATAAACTTAATCCTAAGCCGAGTCTCCCGGTGAGTGTGCAGGGCAAAATAGAGGCAGTGGACATCGCCAACATATTCAGGGAGCATTTTCAGACAGAGCAGCGAGCACTTGTGCAGAAGGAAATGCCCCAGGCTACAGGTCCTCCACGTGACGAGCCCGTTAGAATATCATCGAAGGACGTATCGAGGGTTTTACATAAAATGTGTAAGGGTAAGTCCCCTGGACACGACGGACTTAGCGTGGAGCATTTGAGGCATGGGGGTCCTCACCTGTGTAGAGTGTTCCTATGTAGAGTGTGCGATGTTTTACACTCTTTGTGTACGTCATGCGTATTTGCCTGATGAAATTATGAAGGCGATTGTAGTACCGATCGTGAAAAATAAAACGGGGGATGTCAGTGACAAACACAACTACAGGCCTATTACACTGGCTACTATAACTGCCAAGGTGCTTGACGGTGTGCTGAATGGTCATCTTTCTCAGTCTGTGGTACTCGAGGACGCCCAATTTGGGTTTAGGCCGGGCCTCTCTACTGAGAGTGCTATATTAGTCCTGAAGCACACCGTCAGGTACTACACTGACCGTAGGACGCCAGTATATGCTGCCTTTCTGGACCTCTCAAAGGCGTTTGATCTGGTCAATTTCTTGAATAAATTTATTATTTATTATTATTATTAATGTCTTTTAACTTGCTCGGGACCCTGGTTTCCCGGACCTTTGGAAGGCGTACGAGGGCCCGAAGCCAACTCGAAGAGGCCCGTTAGACATCCATAATGAAATGAGGCACCAACCGACGATTATTCCTGTTCGCACTATGCAAGGGCACCCAAGGACAACCCCCGGTTGGTGTAGGACTATTGCAGGATATGGAAACAAAACAATGATATTGAACTATGGGTTTGGTTGGCTAAAGTGGACTGGTAACCTGGAACTATAGAAGGACTATGGCCCCTGCCTGATCAATGTTTTATATAATACACGGACAAAATGGCAGGGGGTGACTTGCACACTCAATAATGGGCCCCCGAAAACGGTCGCTAGCACATAGTGACGTAGCCACAAGGGGGCAACACTTCCTGAGGTGCTTGAGAGGAGTGGAGAGGTATTCCACGGCTTTCAGAACAATCCCTGAGCCCGGAAGATGGTCAAGATCCCTACGAGCACTTACTGGAATACTTCCTTCCTCCGAGCACGTTTGCTCTTGCGAGTCTCCACTCAAGCCGGCCAATCAAGGCAAGAATGAGGTGGGAGCTCTGTTCCTCGTCAGTGTTCACTCCAGCCGGCCGATAAAGGCAAGCCAGAGGCGAGGAACAAGAATTCTCCCGGGAGATAGGGTCCGTGGGGTCGCTACTGCCCAACAGCTCGCCACATGCTGCCCTGCGGGTTTCTGTATCTCCCTTAGTCTGGCTCCTCATCCTAGACCCGTCCCGGCAAAGTAAACTCTACCGGCACAGACCTAGTGTTCGGAGCGCGCAAGCCCCACCACGACGTCAACGTAGAGATACGGCGGTGGGGTTATTATTATTATTATTATTATTGTGACAGGCTGTGGGACAAACTTAGGGAGAACAAGGTGCCTGAGGGTGTTACTAATATATTTAAGTATTGGTATCACCATTAGACTAACTATGTGAGGTGGTCAGGTTCGTTTTCAGATGCCTATCAGTTGGAGTGTGGTGTGAGGCAAGGGGGATTAAGCTCCCCTACGCTCTTTAACATTTATGTAAGGGAGCTGGTCCGTGAGCTCAATGGCACCAGGGTCGGCTGTTCCATAGATGGTCAGATTGTGAATAACATTATTTACGCTGATGACATGGTGCTATTGAGCCCGTCGATCAGTGCCCTGCGGAGACTGCTGGGCATCTGTGAAGAATATGCAAGGACGCATGGATTGACATATAATGTTAAAAAGAGCGAGTTGCTGGTGTTTCGGGCGGGGCGCATGACTCCGTCTTGCGTACCGCCCGTGATGCTGGGTGGGGTGGCGTTAAACAGGGTCCGCCAGTTTGTGTACCTTGGCCATGTGGTCAACGAGGACCTGACTGATGATCCGGATGTGGAACGGGAACGCAGGGGACTGGCGGTTCGATGTAACATGCTGGCCCGCAGGTTTTCAAGATGTAGTAAGGATGTGAAAAAATCTTTATTTAGGGCCTACTGCCAATCCTACTACACCTGTAGCCTGTGGGTCAGTAACACACAGCGGATCGTCAGCGCCCTGCGGGTCCAATATAACAATGCGTTCAGGTTGCTGATGGGGCTGCCTCGCTATTGCAGCGCCTCAGCGATGTTTGCGGATGCGCAAGTAGATGGCTTCCATGCTATAATACGTAAGCGAGCGGCATCGCTGATGCGCAGGGTGAGGGCCAGTTCCAACAGCTACCTGAAGGTTATTGCTGAAAGGTTAGAAAGTCCTTTATGGAGGCAATGGATACGCATCCATATAAAATAGTTCCTCATGTAAATAGTACTAACACTTATTCTTAAGTTCTTTTTTATGTATTTACTAACACTTTATGGACAGTAATGTCTGAAATAAATACATTGAATTGAATTGAATTGAATATTCAATTCCAAATTTTCTGTAAAAGTCTGTCTTTTGCATCCTATAGGTATACATGACACAGTGGAATAAGTTTCGCTTCTATTTTGATGATCTCATGATTATTATTTAATTCAACCAGGTTTTAGACGGGCTTAATTAGACTAATATTTAAATAAACCGGGGGATTACATTGCTGACGAAAATGCTTGGCTTAATGTTGGTCCTGCTACACAATCACAAGAGCGCATAAACTAATTTATTGGCATCTGGAAATACTGTTGGAGCTGCTGATGATTGTGAGACTATCATCAAGTTAAAGTCTGTTATGCCAAGTTTCAATCTTTACATTGTGTAGCTTCAATCTCTTAGTAGGTTTTTATTAAATACCAGAGGCGTAGGTAGGTAGGTATCCACAGGCCCTGGAGCAAAAAAAAAACTGTAGAGCCCTAAATTAAACTGCGGTTTTATCAAGTCAAACCATAAATATTATTGGTCCATCCATATTTAGAAGTTGAAAGTAGAAGGATTTTTATAAAACACCTGTTGTTCTTGTGGGCGTCTTTCGGAAAAGACCCTGAAGGTTGTAAAGGCCCCATACTTATCAAGAATTTGACGTTATTCATTATCACTTAAATCTTGTTCGTAAAGTTTCCCAACTCATAAGTAGATATATATTTTCGAAATGGATACCTTTCATTTGATACCCAACATGGTACGATTAAACAATTTTTTTAAGTTCCTGACACATATACGCCTTCAATAAAATGGAATATGGATCCCATTGGGTGGATGGATGTGTATGACTATTTATTTATTTATTTATAATTATTTACAACGGCTTGCGCCAATGACAGTAATTAACAGATAAACTTAAGCATAAAAATAAACATATTACACAATTAACATAATTCTATAATTCTAACTAGACTATGAGCGGTTGCCTATCTGAGTGCAGCACAACATATAAAAACACGGTTACATAATAACTAATTACATTAATAAATATCTACAAGAGGGCGCCATTTTTTTTATTTAATGTGACGTCGCATAGCCTATAACCAGCGGAAGATCAAGACGCTTCCAACGATACCTCATTTGTCAAATTGTGATGAGTGGTTTAGCAGATAGGAGGGAAAAGATGAACATACATACATACATACCGGTCAAAATCATAACCCTCCTTTTTCCTTCGCCGTAGTCGGGTAAAAAAGAAATTACATAGAAAGCAATTTAACTGACTATACCTTATATCTTTGAACACTTTCCCTCTGAAAATAGTCAGAGCTCAAAGAAAACTTGTGAGTTTTGTTCCTGTAAATAAATGTCGCTTAGAACAATTTAAAAATAATTTAATGGAAAAACTACCGGGTTTGCCTTATCACAACGACCCGGATCAAGATTATACCTCACTATTTAACCTCATCAAGGACGTAGTTGTGCCATAACGTTCCAACCCACAAGTCTGTCAAAATTGAGTTAATGGCGCTAGGCTACATTTTAAAACACCTTTTATCATATAGTAAAAACGTTTCAGTCTTTATGTCAATAATTCTTTGATTTCCAATGTTCCAACCCACAACGCGTAACATATTTAGTAGTTTAAAATAATTCAAAACGCAACAATCTCTCTGAAAAGTTTTTATTTTTATCTTTATTAATATGAATAATTTCGCTGCAACGTTTCACATAACCTTGAAACGTTTTTCATTGAATGTAAATTGTAAAAGTGTCTCTTAGGTTTTGGAACGTTTTAACAAAACAAAATACGTTAAGTAAGTAAGTAAGTCATTTATTTGTCCAAAACACGAGTATACACACACAAGGCATGCAAGATGTTACAATAAATTATGTCACAGTCATGTTTTGCCTTTACGGCGTACAAATTTAGAGGTATAGTACATTAAGTTATACAAGTGTCAATTAATAATTCAATTCAAAATATAGTGGTCTTAGAGATGTCAATATTAAAAAAAACAGAATACAATAAAATAAACATAAAAATAAAAACGTGCAGATTAAATGTCATACAAATCAAATTAACTTATCATTTAAAAACTCATCAAGTCTGTAATACACTTTTTCTAACAAAAGGCTTTTTAGTCTATTTCGCAATTGTTTGGTAGTATATTCCCTCCAATGTTTTGGCAACGTATTATAAAGAATTGGTGCCATACAGAATATGCTTTTGCGCAATAAACCCTTCTTGGATTGAGGTATACAAAGCTTGCTATTGTCACGTCTATTTCGAACAAACTTCTCTGACACTAAAGGGAATAAGTGCGAGTTCGATTTGGCAAACATAATGGTCTCCAAAATGTACATTGATGGAAGTGTTAATATTTTATACTTTTTAAATAACGGTTTGCAGCTCTCAGTAACCTGTAGTCTAAACATAGCTCTAAGGCATCTCTTTTGCGTTTTAAAAATGACTTCTTTATTTGTTGAGTTTCCCCAAAATATAATTCCATATCTTAAGTTACATGACACTAGACCATGATAAGCAGTTAGCAGAGCATCATTATTTAACATCGGCGCTAGTTTATATAATGCATAAGCGGATCTACTATTTTTTTTCCATAAGGCTTCCGTATGCGCTTTCCAATCTAATTTGCTGTCTATAGTAACTCCTAGAAATTTTGCTGTGTCAACTCTATCTACAAGGTTATTACAGTAATGTACTCTCACATTCGGAATGGTTGACCTTTGTGCAAAATGCATAATATTAGTTTTCTCTAAATTTATTTTCAGGTTATTGTTTTCCAACCATTTTATCATTGATCCCAAAGTATTGTTAATATCAATTTCGTATTTGTCTATATTTTCGCATGGGATTGTAATGGTACTGTCATCGGCGAACAGTGTCATGGGGTGGGGAATACTTTTGGGTTGGTCATTAATATATAGTATAAAAAATAGTGGCCCAACGACAGTACCTTGCGGTACGCCAAATTTAACTGCACGTTCTTTTGACCTATATATAATTTCCTTTTTATTGCTTTTATTTATTGCTGAGATATCTGTGAATTGTCTTCTGTTACTTAAATAAGACCGAATGAGGTTTGAGACGTTACCTCTAATGCCATATGCTTCTAACTTATCAATAAGTATCTCATGACGGACGTGATCGAAAGCCTGCGTCATGTCGCAGAATATCGTACATATCGGTATGTTCGCATCGACTTTTGGCATGACATTGTGTAAAAAATCATATATTGCCTGATCTATTGTTTTACCGTTTCTAAATCCCTTCTGTTCATTCGCCAAAATATTTTCTTTTTCCAAATAAATATACAATTTTTTATATAAATATTTTTCAAATATTTTCGAGATTACGCTGTTAAGAGATATTGGTCTATAAAATTGCATTAGTTCTTTATTTTCCTTTTTGAACAGTGGTTTGATAATAGATATTTTTAGTGCGTCCGGAAAGACACCTGTCTCAATACAAAGATTAATTATATGGCTTAGATGCATTGATATTTCTTCCGCTACTGCTTTTAAAACTTTTGTTGACAGGCCATCGTATCCTACACTATTTGTGTTTTTTAAACCTTTTATAATTTTAATTACATCCATGCATGCATGGGGCATGGGGCAGCATGGGGACAGAAAAAAAAATCTTTACTTTTCGTAATTAAAGATGTGGCGTTTTGCCAGATCTCATTATAGGATTAATTTTGTCAACAAAATAATTATTAAAAGCATCTGCAATATCTTTTGGATCAGTGATAATGTCATTATTTACTTGAATTTTGTCAATATAGTTTTTGAGAACGTTACATTTTGAGTCATTTATTATTTTCCAAGTAGTTTTTGCTTTATTATCAGAGGTATTTATCGTATAGTTATTTTGCGCCTTTTGTGTGAGCTTTACAATTTTTTTAAATAGCCTAGAATAACAAGTTAGCTTTTGTTTATTCACCTCATTTGGTGTCAGTCTATACTGCCATAAAAGTTGTCTTTTCTTTCTACTACAGAGTTTAATACCCCGAGACACCCATTTTGGTTTTTTGACTGTGTCTATTCTAACATTCTTTTCTGGAAAGCATAATTTATAAAATAATGAAAATATGTCAAGAAAGGATTGATACGCTACATTAGAATCATTGGTGTTATAAATGTCATGAAATGGTAGATGTTTTAAGTAGTTTTTAAATGTTGTCATATTTTCATTGCAATAGTCACGTCTTATTATTTTCCAATATTTAATGTTACATTTTTTGTGAATTGGGAATGTCAAAAATTGTGCCGTGTGGTCTGAAAGAGCCAATTCTAGTACTTCGACCTTACATGGTTTGCGTAAGTTGTGAGCAATATTGTCAATACAAGTTTTACTTTTCAGGCGTGTAGGTTGATTCACTGCCAATTTAAAATTGTAGTTGAGGAAAAGGCACTCAAATTCAATTATTTGCACGTTCCTTTTTAAAATGTCAATATTAAAATTGCCTGCAATCACAACATTATAATGGTATTTCTTTGTTAACTGTTGTAGGAGAATTCGCAATTTATCCATACATACATTTAAATTGGTTACCTTTGGGACTCAATACACACATGCTAGAATAGTATTATAGTCAAGTAACTCTATAGCGCAGCATTCAAACACTCCGGGCTCTGATATGTTGGATATCTTCTTTAATTCGTTGAAACGGTGTCCGTTCTTTACCAAAATGCATGAGCCACCTCTTTTACTTTCTTTTCTACAGTACGACGCCGCTATTTGGTAATTTGGTATGGTTAAGAATGATTCGTATCCTCTCATAATAAAGTGTTCAGTTACACACAATACATCCACATGTATGCCCTTTTCTGATGATAATTCGTCCAAACAAACTGTGACGCTGTCGGATTTGTTAAGTAAACCGGCAATATTCTGATGCATAACACAAATATTATTAGTTACGAAAAAAGTCTGATAACTTCTCTTTATGTACTTCCGTGGTGTTTACCGTGTCATAGTTTTCAATGTCAAAATAGTTCTCTTCATCTTGGTCGTTGAATTGTCGAGTCAGGTTATTTACATTCTCTTGTGTCATCTCATTTGCTTTTGAGTCCAAGTGAAAACGATTGATTTGAAGTAAACGAATATTAAGTTCTTGAAAAATTGATCGCATGCCAGTGTTATTGAGCTTTCCGCTATGTCTGTAGAACATTGTGTGATCATAGGACAAGTTCTTGTTTGAGTCCAGAAAATAAGCATGTTCATGGGTGAAAATATCACGGCACAGTAGACTATTGAAATATTCTATCCTTCCATTAAAAATATTCGTGTAATTGCCACATTTATATGTTGGTGCGCAGATGATAACATTTGTGTTTTATTTTTTCTACAGACGCTCTTATACCAAAAATCAAATTAGGGAAATCACTAGAATTGACATCTTCCTCTCCTATTAAAATTACACAGAAATCGTTCATTGTAAATGATTTGAACGTTGATGATGGTGTGAAAATGTGTGGAACGTTTAAGTGTTATAAAAATGGTGATTTTATCATTGGCTTAGTTTTCGTATACTTGTATTTATACGCTAGACATTTCGTAAAAACTAGCTTGGAACGTTTTGCAAAAACGACATTTGTATGAACTTATCCTGAAATTTATTTTGCTCAAACTTTCTATGTACGGTTTTGCAAAAAACTACAAGTTTTTTTTTTTACTAAATCTCTTATTTATTCTAACAGTATATTATACTGCCCCATTGGTCTCGTGGTCGCAAGAGTGACTGCAGAGCGTGGGGTCCTGGGTTCGATTCCCGGGTCGGGCAAAGTGTTATTGGATTTTTCCATTAGGAATTTCATAGTAACAGCCCGGAGTTTGGAAGTTGGCGGTGTGATACCCCCGTGCCTCGGAAAGCACGTTAAGCCGTTGGTCCTGCGCCTGATCTCTCTCCGGTCGTGTCGGATTACCGTCCCATCGGACTATGAGAGTGAGGGAAGAGAGAGTGCACTTGTGTCTGCGCAAACACTTGTGCACTATAATATTTCCCGCGCCGAAGGCTAGTCTGCGTTGAGATTGGCCGCCGTGGCCGAAAATACGGTCTGGAGGACTATTATTATTATTATATTATACTATATGACACTTAAATGAATAGGTAACAAAATTAAACGAGCCAGTTGCAGTATAACAATAAAAAAAGTTTCATTGATAAAAAAAATTCAATCTAGTCTTCAAACTCTAAATCCAAATCTGGATCTCCTCCAAACCCGTCAACATCATCAGAATTTTCATCTGAAGCACTTAATTTTTTATAAAATGGCAAACAGTTTTTGGGAACATATTTAAAGAGAAACTTAAGATCAGCTAACTTGGCAGGTGCAATTGGTTTGCCATTAGGCCACAAAAGCTGCAAGTCTGATTGGTCTATCGATTGTACTTCTCCTCTAACTTTCTTGTCAATTTTGAGTTCTTTAAAGTCTTCATCGAATGATGTCCGCATAAAAATCGAATATAGTTGATCCTTTTTTAACAATATTTCTTTTGTGTGAATTCAGTTCACCTTACTCTCTAAAAATTTTGTTTTGTTCATTATATTCAATTCCGAATTTTCTGTCCCGTAAAAGTCTGTCTTTTGTATCCTATACACTTGAAAAGGTTTTTTTTTTCTTAGCTATTTTAAAAACATCTATACACCGTGACATTTTAATCGTCTTACAAAGGTGGTCCACTCAATGTATCCGACATAAAATACCTCCAGACACGTTTTTTTTTTTTTTACCATTAATTAATATAATAGGTACAAAGAAAAATAAATATTGCATTAGAATTCTGAAACATCCTGTTATTAATGTTTACGTATCAAACGGTAGAACATACCTACGCAGCGCACGGGTCGAGTAGATCATTCCAATACCGAAAGCCAATCAAGCATAGTCCACGTGGACTGTCATCCAATGAGGAGCTCTAATGCTATCCTTTGAGTAGAACCGCGCGTGTCACGCCCCGCCCCTTTCACTCGAAAAATAAGTGAAGGTCAATCTCGCTCGCATCGTCTCAGTTGCGGCCGAATACCGGAAGTGGAAGTGCGCGCGCGCTACCGAATATCAAACGTTGTTCGCGATCGTTACAGTGCAAGAAGTGAATAGTTCCTCATAATCATTGTGAAGTAGGTATTCACAATGATTATGAGGAACTATCGATACTCGAATATCGAGTACCTACAAATGGTGCGCCTGTACGCAGTGAGTGGTGACAATTTACGGGGAGCAAGGAGATTGTACGCTGCGCCAAATAATCTGAAAATGTTACGCAACCGAGGTGTGATCAACTCGCAAGTGCCAGGACTGCAATTTCAGTAACTACATATCTTTTGTTTGTTATTTGCTAGGTTAGTAGACATGAGTCAAATTTCTATCTTCAATAGGGTCGAACGAAGACAAATTGATCAGTTATTGAAATCGGCCGTATGTTTGTAACTTTCTTTTTTATTAATCTGCACTTACTATGTACCTATACCCCATTTGAAATAAGATTAGATATTGAAACAAACCTTTATACAGTCCGTTCAACCGATTTTGACTTCTATTCCGTAGGCATAAGGATGGTATTAAAAGAAAAAAAGGTTACACACATTTTTGCAATAGGGGGAATGAACTCTGTTAAAGATGCCGCCGCTTCAGTCCGTGCCGCCTTTGGAACGCAATGCTCGGACCGCGCTCATAACAGGGTGTTTCAAACTACGTCATGCGTCTTACTATTGAATTTTTTTTTTTTTTTTTTTTTAATTACTGAAATGTTCATAAATACCTATCTTTTTTTTATGAATGTGTAGTAGTCATTGGATACATGAAGTGGGCTGCGGATGAAAGACGATTAAAATGCCACGGTGTATATTCTTCCGCTGTATAAACACAGCCTTACCGAGAATACCGACGAATATTGTTTTTTAAAAACGGCAATTGTGACTACATAATAAACATTTTTTACCGTCTCGAGCATAATAAGGTGTGTTGTGTAAGTAGAACAGAAGCCATACCCGAGAATATTTGCTTAGTACCATTGAGATTGTACAGGTTCGGAATTTCCTTCAAAAATCATGAAAACTATCCATCCTACGGCCTGTGCGTAAAACTAATAATAGCCAAAATAGGAGATAGTAAACTAGGCGTAGGCTGCGATCGCGCCTGAATGAAAGTTGTACGTGTGTGCGAGCGAAACGCACGTACATTTCTTTTGCGTAGTAACCTAGTAACATGGTACAGTCGTGTTTAAAACGTTTCCAAAATCAAATTAAAAATCAACGCAATAACATTTATACTCCACTTACTAATAAACTAAGACAAACCTGATCTACAAATAAAATGAACACAATACCCAAACATTCTCAAACATACAATACAAATACCCAATTGACTAAATAAGCCTCAAACCAAAAGAATAAGTAGTAAATAGGTAATAACTTAACACAAGTAAGAAACCTTAACCTACCTAAAATAATAAAACACAACAAACACTTACGTAAGTACAAATAAAAACCCCACCAATTTACCAATTAAAAAGATAAAATAATAAGAAAACCTATCGATACTGGAAATATGAAATAACGTAAGGGACATTTTGTCGAAAATGAGTTATATATATCATTGGATTCGGAATTTCTTGCTCTATCGATTGGTATATTTAAAATCTCGATATCTCAAAGAAAATGTCCCTTACATCACATATTTTCCGTAGGCCTAGACCATTTTTCTTCTAGAAACTGGCTGTATATGACATTTTAAATTAATATTTTTGTAAAAACTAATGTAAGTCTCTTTACTCGCAGTTTTTGGTATTTACCTCGTAAACAAAATCGAGTACATTTTACAACAGGTCACATAAGTTATTCCATAATTTGAGATTATGATTATTATGCCTTATACATTAGTGTTCCCTGGGTAGGTACAAATATCATGTCCCTTACATTAAATTGCGACTCAAATTATCATAATCATATTGACCATTACGTTAATTTGTCAGCATCGAAAATAACGAAAAAATAATGAACTGTCCTTTACATCACATTGGACTGCGTGATCCGTACAATTCCTCAAAACTTACCGAAACGAATTTTATTATGCCTCTCTGTCGCACACGATAAAAGGTAACTTGTCTGAGCTAGAGATAGCAATATAGATTGTGTGTGTTATTTTTTCGTATTTCACCGGCAATCATGCGCCACGTGCATCGATAATTGTTTACGTGCGTCTAAAAGTAACAATAACGCGGTTCACTCGCTGTCCACGTGATGACTCGCGTGTGAACTCTTTGCATACCACTGAGACAGGCTTCGACCAATTAATCTTACCCACGCGCTCGTGAATCATTGCCTGGAATCGGTCCTAGTCCACTCCACGTTCCCGAAACCTCTTCGGTACGACCGACGACTCCGCAGCAGGAGCGGGCTCAGGTCCCCGTGCGCCACATAGCCTGAAGGTGATGAGTCGGTGGTCACTGCAGTTGGCGTGCTCGTGCACTCTCCAGTCGGTGACGTCGACCCCTCGCGTGGTAAACGGTACGTCTATGTTGGACTCCCCGTTGGCGGTGGAGAAGGTTGGTGGCTGGCCTGGCGCATTATGGGTCACCAGATCGTGCCCCAACAGGAAGCCCTCTATCTCCTTGCGTCTTCGTGCCACTTCACAGCCACGTCCGAGGAGTTGTCGCGGCACCGAGTGCCAGATGGGTGAGTGGGCATTAACGTCCACGCCAGCAAGCACCCGTTGTCCCCTTAGGTTTCCCAGTACTTTGGTAAGGTGCTCCAAGTGGGTTGATAATGTCCTCAGAGTACTGGATATACGCACTCACGACGTGCACTGATGAGTCCTTCTAGGCTATGTGGCACACAATGCAGTGCGTGGTTGTCAGGTGACGCAACACCGCGCATGTCACGTCCATCTTAGGGAGGAAGATCCCTGCTTTGGGGGCCTTCAGGCAAAATTAGCTGCCCCAGCGTTGCCACAGACCCCTGACGAGTTGTGTACGGCTCCTGCACCAGAACTACATCTAGCCCCTCTTCCATGGCGATAGAGGGGAGCTCCACCGTGGCCGCCGCTGAGCCCTGTAGGTTGAGCTGCCCCACTTGTAGGTCAGCAGCCATAATAGTTTGTATTGCTTAGTGCCCCAAGTAACACAGTCTTGGAGGTTTAAAACAAATCTGTCTATTGACAGACTATTCATGGTTAATCTTTAGATCGGGGCTTTCTAAAGATGGTTTCAATAAAGAAAATGTATTCTTCTAGTGTTTTTTTTCTCAAGCTCAATTATTTTTAGAGCATTTGTTCTATAGCACACTTATTTTAAGTACGTTTATAGGTATATTGAATGTTTTAAGATAAAATGCTCTACAAATAGTTAATAAAGCCTAAAGGTACCTAACTTGAAGTAATTTTATAGATAAGATGAGATAAAACATACTGTTTTAGCTATTGGTACTCTTATCTTTGTCTATAAAGTCTAGATAAAATACTTTAATAGATATTTTTCAGTTTGTCTAAAAAAATGATAGTGAAAACGTGTTTTTAGTGGTTTTTTTCCTAAAAATAGCTTAATTAAGTGCATTTGTATTAAATATTTGAATTGGATGATTTTATGCTATGGAGACAGTGAAAAAAATTAAAAGGTCTGGCGGCTTTCGTCGAAAAATCGGCAAATATTTAAAAAGGAAGAAAAATAAAGAAGAGTTGCAAAATAATTCAGATTCGAAATCGAAACTTTCTAGTAACTTCCTCCAAAACGCGGGAAATTGTTCTACGACACAGGTATACAACTGAATTTGCAGTGTCCCTGCCAGAGGCGGCTCGTGATATTTATTTGTGGGGGTTCACTAAAAAAAGAAACGTAGAACTAGAGCTTACAATTTATTTTATTTGTAAAGAAAATCCATTTGGCGATCTTTTTGGCGAGCGAAGACATCTATCACTTTCTTGTGAAAATCAGTTATGGAATTAATTAAGCGTTTTTCAATGCTTATCATACAACAAGATACACTGTATTGTTCCATTTTTAACACAAATGTCGCGCACAAACTATTTTTAATAATTATTTAGAATAAACACTGCGAATCTACTGACAGCCGAGTTGAGCCGACCGTTTGTTTACATAAGATCGGCAACAGCGCAAAGGCATAGATCGCATTCCCGCGCGATGCCGCCTTGCGCCGTTTGGCAACGTCGCGCGTGAGCGGCGCTCCAAATTAGGCTAATTTCTCATACAAAATCTTTTGTTTCACGCGTCGGACTGTGTCGATATTTCTCTTTCGCACTCATTGAATACAGTGCTAGAAATCGTACTGAACTTTGTTTCATAGGAGCGCAATCGCTGGCGCTCCACACGTTACAACTTGACGCCCAATGTACGCGTAGGAAATGGTTTTCTAGTAAACTGCTATTGTATACATGGGCATAGTAGAAAGAATGTATGTATAGGATTATAATAAAGAAATATAGATTATGCTATTTTCGTGGGAGTGCACTGCACCAGCGCTCTTTATGACGAGCCGCCTCTGGTCCCTGCACATTACAAATTAAATACGAATACGCAGCTATGGAGGGATCCGTCCACTTTTGTATACCAGCCTTATGTTAACACAGGAGGGCTTGGAACCGGTTTAGAAATACCGGTTAATATTGTTCATAAAACCGTTATAATATCGTTCATCAATTAACCGGTTCATAACAAAAACGATTAAGACTAAACCTAAATCATTTCGGTTACCGGTTATTACAGAGAATATAATTTTAAAACTCGCGCTAATCTGAGTAAACCGGTTTTACTCAGACGCACGCCCGCCGCCGCTTGTGTTTAGTTTAGGGACTTGAACGTTATGAAAATATAACGTTAAAATAGCGTTCCACCCGAATCGTAACTAAATTAATAGTTGAAGATTTCGTTCCCATAGATTTTCGTTAAATTGCCAAGAAATTAGTTCATATGGTTACGGGAACTATATGGTATAACGCTATTTTCATAATTATCGAGTTAATGAGCTATGATTCAAAGGAGGTCGGTATCAAATAGATTGGATAAACTTAATGCAACATTGTATTTATTTTTATCATTGAGAACTTATTAGTCAACCTCTATGGATATTTCCGATTAAAAGTAATTTATTTGTCATCTTGTTTACGAGCTTGCGATTTGAGTTCGTGTTTAATCGTGTAATCTCGTGAATGTATGAAAGTAAACAAGATGACAAATAAATTACTTTTAATCGGAAATATCCATAGAGGTTAACTAATAAAGTCAACCTCTATGGATATTTCCGATTAAAAGTAATTTATTTGTCATCTTGTTTACGAGCGTGCGATTTGAGTTCGTGTTTAATCGTGTAATCTCGTGAATGTATGAAACTGCAAAATTGAAAAGTTTGAAGGTGGCTCATCAATTAAAGTCCGTGACTGTACATAGAAACTTGATGTGTGCGTGAGAGTTCACTTACCGGGGTTCACGTACGAGAGCCGAGCAGCTGAGCGGTACTCGCGCGCGGGCGACACTACCGACCGACGCGCACGCGCATTGCGCGCATTTTACAAAAAATGAACTTAGGTCTGTACCTACCTTTTTAGCGACATGGGAGTAGGTAATTATTGTTCAAAATGTTTCGTTCTAAACATAAACTAGCACGTCTTTGCATATTGTTTGGTAAACTTCGAGGCGTGTCTCTATCACTTTTCAAAACATTAAAATCGTCTATTATTCGCTGTTTTAAATCACTAACGCTTTGAGCTTCTTCGGTATACACTAAACGTAAGACTAAACGTTTTAGTTCGGCCCACAAATAAAAGTCCAGGGGAGTTATGTAGGTCTGGTGACCTCAGCCGCCAGTTCACAGGTCCACCGCGACCTATCCACTTATCACCGAATTGACCATCGAGATATGCGCGCACAGATCGTTTGTAGTGAGCTGGACATCCGTCATGCTGGAAGTACATGTCTTGCAGATAGGGATCAGGAACGTCTTGCAACATGGTGTCAATGATGGAACGGTTCTGCAGCCAGTGACAAAACTCCATGCGGGGTCCGGGGTTTTCGGGGGAGAAGGGATACCGTTCCTTCGCAGCGACTGAAGATGTTCTTCTTCTGCGTACATTCGCCTCGCACTGGTTGTTTTCACCAAACAAGATACTCTACGTTAGAATATTCGTACATGTTTAGATACGATAACTATGACCGGGTGGACGATGCATACGCGGAAACAAACAGCGCGACGTCACGCCGCTGTGACTAATCGCAGGTGACTGAAGCTCAGGACGCGGGCGGGCGCGGGGATGCGCGAGCGAGCAGCTCCGGCGCGGCGGCGGCGGCGGCTCGTGCGCCTGATGATATCAAAGAAGCCGACGGCAAGTGCGGCGAGTACCTATCGACCGCAAAGGACCGTATCTACGAATTCATTGATAAATTCCGTGCATTAAGTAGGGTGCGTATGATTTGAATTTCGATATTTTTTAATCGTTTTTTTTTTTTTTTTGTAATTTGTTTTTGTATTAAAAGTTTACTTCAAATGGGTAGTATTTTTAGATAGATCAATTTGTTTAAAGGGTATAAAAAATATAAAAAAATTAAATTGACTATGCCATTGGCTTCTACTCCGTTCACCTACTACACCCTATGTTTGTCGAGACGGTAAAAAAAATCATCCGGTGTAAGTACCAAGATAATAAAATATTTTAGACATTCCAGTCACACTTGACTCGGATTGTTTGTTTCGAATTTTGGGTAAATAGAGCAAACTCACCTTTTCACGCAGATAAAAAAAAATATCAAGATGAATCACATAAACTACTCTTACTTACCTTTGTAAAAATATTGGAATGAAGTTAATACGGAAAGCATTTTATTACGATCACATAAAAAAATAGAATATTTTCAGTCGCTCCATGTAAAATACTGGTATTCAGCTACATCCGGTTAGACTGGAAGCCGACCCCAACATATTGGGGAAAAGGCTAGGCAGATGATGACATAAAAATATTAGAAAACAAAAAATTGATTAGGTTTCATGGAGCTGACTGTACCAAATTCAACTTGTTGGTATTCGTTTGCATAATGGTATCCGTTCGGATTAAAAAATAAATAGGTATGAGATTTAACAAAATACCAGTGGTATTAGTTTTTGGTATGAGAATGGAATAAATCGGATCTTGAATATCAGTTACCCGTATCGGATACAGCAAGCGAGGCACCGAGTGGTAGAGGCAGCCCCTGCAATGCGACTGCGCGGGCTCGACTCGCACGGTGCGTAGCCACGCGTTCGACGTACGCGCGCCACGCTTAGCAGCGCCCACGAGATCTACATAACTGAAAAATATTTAAATTTTCGTTATTCGTCTGACTTTAACAATGTTTAGGTCTTATCTGGTTGTCTGAATAATTCACAAAACATTCAGACCTTTTAACAATAAAGTGTCCACAGCAACGAGTCCCGTCACTCTTCCCAGACGTGGGACGAACTGACGACACGCAACAGCGCGTCCAGCGCTTGCTGAGCTACAGGCTTTATCAGCTGCTTTGTTCTTCAGTCATTACTTACTGTCATAACAGTACGCGAGTCATATCGGAAGGCGCGAAACGATTCCATCATTCAACAGCGATTCCAAGATACAAGTAGGGACGTATATTATTAAAATTTCAATAAATTTGGTTTTATGCTAAAGCTGTTTGAGTGCGAACTGACACTAGTCACAGTAATTGTCACAATGATGACAGTAAACCCCTGTTCGCACTGGTTCGCACGGTTCGCTCCATAAAGCCAGTAGCCATCACACGTTGTATTGGGCGATCAAAATAGACGCAAATCAAAATGCAAATACAAGCAAAAAGGCCCAGTACCAAACGGACCAGAAGTAGGTCAAATATAGGTATAACTTTTTTTTTTCCATGAGGAAACCCCACTGTTCCTACTTGTACCAGCAGTCGGGGGCCCGGGAGATACTTGTACATGCGCCGCACCCCTGGCTCCTGACTGGTATCAGCCCGCCATGCCTCGCGGGCCTCATCACAAAGTGCGGCCGATCCGACGACCGCACGTCCCGCTTCCTCCTATAAAGGCACGCATGATGTGCTGCGTGACACCTCTTTAGACCTAATGTTCGGGCGACGACACAGCCCCCAATTTCGCCTCCTTATGGTGGCCGGAGATTATTAAGCGCCCTTCGACGCCCGGCTGCTCTCCTGGTACGGGTGGAATGAGAGGTATGCTCTCTCTCCCTCTCCGCCGCCTCCTTTGCATGCATCACCTCCTCGCAAAAAGAGGTGACTGCATCCCACGCGCTTTTGCTACCGACCATGGACTGAATAACGACCGGAAGCGAAAGATTACCCACACCAAGTGTTGAGACGAGGGTACAGCGCTGTTGAGCCCAAGCTGCGAGCAGTCCTCCAGCGTATGGGCATGGGCCTTGTCCTCAGAGCAGTCCACACAGTGATGACAAGCGGGCGTCCGCTCCCGACCTATGCGACGCAGATACTTCCCAAAACATCCATGTCCACTAAGCACCTGCGTCAGCCGGAAACTGAGGGCTCCATGCAGTCTATGCCACCTCTCCAGCCATTTCTCCATAACAGCCCTTACCGCCATTATTGTGGCGAGCCCCCACCTGGGATGCGCAAGTCACTCCCTCCATTCAGTCACTAGCATCGCTCGGTCCTTCGTGTCTCGAATTCCCGGGGAACCGGACGCTGACCACTCGTTAGCTCCACCTTCCGCCAGCGATATAGGGACACTAAGATTTTCGCGTCCAGATCTCAGGGCATTGATCCGGCCAGGAGAGTTTCTGCCTCGTAGGAGATCGTACGGTATCCCCTTATCACCCTAACAGCCATTGCTCTCTGCGGCCTTCGTAATATTGCGACGTTCCAGGCCGTCCGGTTGTCCGCCCACACGGGCGACCCATACAGAGCCATGGACCGCACGATCGATATATTACTAATAATGTTCACGCACTACTTTACACGTTTGGGCAAACCGACAGTTTCGCATAGGAGAAGTGGAGGTTCATTGCCCTCACAAGACTGCCTCGTCGTTCAGCCACTTCCCCTAATACGACTCTATCCACGTGCCGCCCCACTCCAGTGAGCGCGTCACGGAGTTTACCCTCACCTCAGTACTACAATAATCAATTGAGTGACTATTATCGCTCAACTTTTTTAATCTGCGACAAGTATAATTGTTATTATAGAAGGTTCGCTCAGGTTAGGTTAGGTTAGGTTGGGGGATCCCCCACAGCGCATACTTCCTCGTAGTTTCCCCCGGGCAACGCCGTGTCTGACCACCGTAACGGAGTGGCAGACCGGCGGCTAAAGTGCGCTGTGATTCGTAGACATTGATGCAGTCGTCCGCGAATATGCCGAACAAGCCATTGAGAGGTCCGTCGGGGCGTTTTATCGGGAATCGCTCCTCCCAGGGCGATTCAAACGGCCCTTCTCAGGGCCAATCAAACGGCCCTTCTCAGGGCCAACCCATCGGCCCTTCTCAGGGCCACGCCGACGGCGCTTTGGCGTCGGAAGCTGACCGCGCATCTGCGGCCAGCTTATTTAGAAGGCCATACGAGTTGTCGGACTCTGACGACTCCAATATGGACACATCAGCGGCTGAGAGTGACCTCTTCAAGCGGAAGAGGTCCGAGGGCTCCTCGGAGTCGACCGGAGGCAAATCAAATCAAATCAAATCAATTTATTTGTGAAACATAGGTATTAACATTTTAGAGTGATCTTAAGAACTAGATAGTGCGCTATGTTTTGTCAATTTTGACATACAAATATTTATAGAAAAAAATATGCATGCATGCGTAGTTATGAACTTTAAATATGAAATTAATAACATATTGGAATTGAATAGAATAATTAGTTTACATTAAATTACAATACTTGAAATCGTCTTTGGTATTAAATTATTATCATTTAAAAAGTCTTCAATTTTATAGTAACATTTGTCAATTAGTAATAATGTGAGAGCTTTTTTAAATTTTACTAGAGGCATATTTTTGATATTGTCAGGTATTTTATTGTAAATTTTTGGTGCAATGCCAAAAAAACTCTTTTGCATTAAAGATGTCTTGCATTTTATATTATATAACTGTGACAAATATTGAGAACGTATTGGCATTCTTTTTATGTCAGACATTTTTGCGAACAAGTGGGGGTTGCTTTTTATAAATACTGCAGATTCTAAAATATACAATGCTGGTAGTGTTAGTATTTTCAGTGATTTGAAGGATGGTACACAGCTATCAGTAGTCTTTAATCCACACATAGATCTTATACAGCGTTTTTGCATCTTAAATATAAGTTCCCTGTCAGTTGATTGTCCCCAAAAAATGATTCCGTACCGTAGCACTGAAACGACTAGTCCATGATAAGCTGTCAGTAACGTGCTAATATTTACTTTTTTGGATAATTGATAGAGTGCGTATGCAGATTTACTCAGTCTGTTACATAGGTGTTCTATTTGTGGTTACCATGTTAATTTATTGTCTACCATTATACCTAAGAACTTAGCAGTATTTACTGTTTCTATTTTGTAATTTTTATAAGTCAAATTTATAGTGGGATTTGCCCGACGTTGATGGAATTGCATGATTTTAGTTTTGTCTAAATTTATTACTAGATTGTTACAATTAAGCCATTCTATTATTTTTGTCAGTGAGTCATTAATCTCGTTTTCATAATTATTGGGATTTGTGCATTCTATTATAGCTGTACTATCATCGGCAAAGAGAACCATTTTTTGTTGTATCATCTTTGGGAGGTCGTTGATATATATTAAGAACAATAACGGTCCAAGCACGCTACCCTGGGGTACGCCATACCTTAGGAGTCTTGGTTTCGATAAGAAAGTGGTTTCTATTTTAGTTTTAGGACATAGTCTAATAATTTCAGTACACTGATATCTATTGCTTAGGTATGATTCTAGGAGGTCGAGGATATTACCTCTTATACCATAAGCATGTAATTTCTGTATAAGTAGTGTATGATCTACGTAGTCAAAGGCTTTACTCATAGAATAGAATAGAATAGAATATACTTTATTTGCTTTGAATGTAGGTACATACAAATAGGATCGTAAATAACATAATAAAGAACCGTGTACATTCTGCCTTGTTGGCATGCAAACACAATAATTATTATACAAGTTATCAAAATGATGTATCATTTAGGAAATCCTGAACAGAATAATAACATTTATCTACTAGTAATTCAGTAAAACATTTTTTAAATTTCATCAAGGGCAAGGTTTTCATATGATCGGGAATTTTATTAAAGACAACAGGAGCCATACAAATTACATTTTTTTTTAATAAACTCGTTTTAAATGTGCCTGTGTGAAGTAAATTCTGATATTGTGATCTTAATGACGTACTCCGTTTTCTGGTTTCTGTTAATGTGGCAAATAAATTACGGTTTGTTTTAACAAATATTGCTAATTCGAGGATATAGAGGCATGGGAAAGTTAATAGTTTCTGAGACTTAAATATAGGCACACAACTGTCAGTAACTTTGAGGCCAAATATAGCTCTCAAACAGCGCTTTTGAGCTTTAAAAATGCTTTCTCGTTCACTACAATAACCCCAAAATATAACACCAAATCTTAAAATAGAAATTACAAGACCATGGTAGGCCACTAGTATTGTTGACCGATTTACTTTTTTGGATAGGTTGTATAACATAAACGCGGCTGTGCTCAGACGTTTACAGATATCTTCTGCTTGCGGCTTCCATGTTAACTGGCTATCAATTAAGATTCCCAGAAATTTTGTGCTATTCACTTTATCGATAGTTTGGCCATTGTAGTTGATATCCATGTCACCTGTAGATATACGTTGGTGAAAATGCATAGTTTTAGTTTTTTGTAGATTAATAACTAGGTTATTATTGTCAAGCCATTTTATTAAACTGCTGATCGAGTTATTGATGTCATTTACGTATGAGTCTTTATTGGTACATGAAACAATTGAAGTACTGTCGTCTGCAAATAAAATAATTGGATTAGATATATGGCGTGGCAGGTCATTAATATAAAGTAGGAATAGTAAAGGTCCGAGGACACTTCCCTGCGGAACTCCGTATTTTATTTCTTTAAATGACGATAAAGTTTTTTGTTCCTTCCTAGATTTTAAACATAAGCGTGATATCTCTGTACATTGTCTACGGCCTTTGAGATAAGTTTTTATTAAGTTAAGAGCATTGCCACGAATACCGTACGCATCAAGTTTGGTTAAGAGAATATCGTGGTCCACGCAGTCAAAGGCTTTCGACATATCGGCATATATTGCACATACCGGTATTTTGGAATCTACTTTAGGCATTATTTCATGGAGAAAATCAAAGATGGCCATGTTAATATTTTTATTTTTCCTGAAGCCCATTTGTTCGTGACATAGTATGTGGTATTTAGTTAGGAAGTTGTCAAGAGATTCATAGATAACTTTCTCTATGATCTTGGAGAATATAGAGATAAGAGCAATTGGCCTATAATTTACCATTTCTTCTTTATCGTTTTTTTTATATACTGGTATGACTATTACGCTCTTGAGACGTTCTGGAAATACGCCAGACTGTATGCTTACATTAATAATATGAGCAAGGGGTTCAGCTATACAATGTGCAACAAATTTGATAACTGTTGTTGAAATGCCATCGAGGCCAGAGCTCTTTTTATTTTTCAGATTTCTAATTATACGCATTACATCTAGAGGTATAACAGGGGCCATAAATATTGTATGTGGGTTTATATTTATTTTAATGGTATCGCATAACGTATGTTTAGGTATGCCAGAGGTTTGTTCAATGAAAAAGTTATTAAAAGATTCAGCTATTAAATTAGGGTTTGATATTATTTCATCTCCTTTTTTTATTTGAGAAATGGGTTCTCTTACAATTTTGTTGTTATTAATAATTTGCCAGGCCGTTTTGGATTTGTTTTTTGAGTTATTTATTAAGTGGTTATTCTGCGCTTTTTGTGTAAGTTTAATAATTTTCTTAAACCTCCTTGAGTAAATCTTAAATTTATTTTTGTTTTCAGACGTTGGTTTTAGTCTCTGCTGCCATAATAGTTGCCGTTGTTTTTTGCTACATATTCGTATCCCGCGAGAGACCCATTTTATTTTTTTCTCTGATTTTACAGTAACTAATTTGCTCGGGAAACAGAGATCATGTAACAGTAGGAAAATGTCAAGAAAGTTATCACTGGCTTTGTTAGCATCC
Organism: Lithophane semibrunnea; assembly: GCA_947363905.1. Taxonomy (NCBI): domain Eukaryota; kingdom Metazoa; phylum Arthropoda; class Insecta; order Lepidoptera; family Noctuidae; genus Lithophane; species Lithophane semibrunnea. The sequence continues at coordinate 17,838 of OX376186.1, read as the reverse complement.
TCTGTATTATATACATTAGAAAATGATAGACTTTCGAGGTGCGATCGAAATTTAATAAGGTTTTCTTGAGTTATATCTCGTATTAATGTTCTCCATGTTTTTATTTGATTCGTTTTATTAACTTTTATCTTAATTATTTGAGCAGTGTGGTCAGATAATCCAAAGTCAGTGACTTCATGTTGGCACTTCTGCTTAAGATTATGTGCAAAATTGTCTAAACAGGTATTACTGATAAATCTAGTTGGCTGATTAATTTCTAGTTTAAGGTTGAAGCTCCTGAGAAAGCATTCAAATTCAGAGGTGATTCTATTCCTGTTCAAAACATCTATATTAAAGTCTCCACATAAAATTACTTTTTGAAAGGGTTTTTTACAGACATTTTTTAAAACGAGATCTAAATTTTCATAAAACTTACTTAGATTACATAATTTAGGAGGCCTATATACACATATAGTAATAATTTTTTGAGAAGGAAATTCTACAGCACAACATTCTATAATTCCTGATATCGAGTATTTCATTACGTCAGGTCGTTCTTTATACTCGTGTCCAACTCTTGCTAAGATACAGGCACCGCCACGTTTTTTATTCTGTCTAGCAAAGCATGCCGCCAGCTTATAATTAGGAATATATAATAACTTTTCTTGGCCTGACATTATAAAATGCTCGGTTATACATATTACGTCAACTACTTTTTGTTGACTCAACAATTCCTGAATGTAAATATTTAAAAGGTCTGATTTATTTATAAGTCCGGCAATATTTTGGTGAAGAATATACATAGAATCAAAGAAAAAACTCACGACTTGAGGATGCAACGACGTTATTATCAATCTCGTGAATAAAGGCATCACGTTCTATCGAACTTTCAGATATAGTTTGCAATAAGTTATTAAAAATATTGCTCATCCCGCGGTCGTTTATCTTTCTATTTATTCTTGAAAACATAGAGAAATTATACAATAGATCTAAGTTAGTGTCAAAAGCAGTTGCATAACCATTTGAAGATCAAGATGTAGTAAATTGTTGAAAGTCTCAATTCGCCAATTAAACATAGTTGAGAAGTTACTTAATTTAAAGGTAGGAACACATAAAATTACATTTGTATGCTGAATTTTAAGCAAGGATTCTCTTAATTCTATAATTATATTAACATAGTTTTTTGTTTGCTGAAAGTCTTTTTCACCAATCAAGATGACACAATGGTCGGACATTGTAAAGTCCGCTAATTTCTTATCTAAATTATTAATAAGTTGTAATATACCACAGTTTGGCAAAATATAGTGACATATTTGAGAGTTTTTAAATGTTTCTTCAGCTATTGATGTAATGTTACTAACCTTGTTAGCACTAACAACACATAATTTATTCTTCACTGGTATGTTTACATCTTTTATTATTTGGTTTTCATGGTTTCTGGGTATAATAACAGACGTCTTGCTGGAGTCCAGGTTCTCATTGAGTTTGTTACTATGATTCTTCTTGTTTTTCTTTTGAGAATTAATACGTGGAGTTGATGAGGTAGGTGTATTCTTGCTTTTGACAGGAGTTCCTCTTTCACTAGTTAATGTTTTGGTAGCTTTTTTTAAAATATCATATTTAGAAGTCAGTTCAAGGACGGTCTTCTTTAGTGAAGTATTTTCGAGATTTAGGTTCTGAATCTCCTCGTGTGCCGAATTTAGTTGTAAATTGAGCTGTTGTATTTGGGTTTGAAGTTGTTGCGCCTGCACATCATTTTCATCAGTGGATATATTTGGTAAGCTACAGGTACTGCCATCTAACTTAGAACTGTTGGGACTAGTTTCTTTTTTTTTTTTTAATTTTTTTTTTTAATTTTTTTTTTTTTTTTTTTTTTTTTTTTTTTTTTTTTTTTTTTTTTCTGCATGCTTTTAATTTTTAATTGGTATGGTTATTTACAAAATACGATATTAAGTAACTAAATGGCAGTTCCAGTCGACCAGCCCCAACCGATGGCATCCGTTCACGGACTTGACGTACACATCCGCGCCGTTCAGCTCAACCATTTCTGAGGGAACCGAACGACCGGACGTACAGCGCCACCAACGGCAGGGCATTTACGTGAGTTTGACAGACTGGCTCTGCCATGTAGTTTAATTTTTTTTTTTTTTTTTTTTTTTTTTTTTTTTTTTTTTTTTTTGTCTTAACGTTGTAACTATTACTATTATAAACAATGTGGTTGAACTTACTGACTACTGCTATGAGGGATGTGAAAAGTGGGTAAGAGGGAGTTCTTAAGGGTCGTTAGCGCCTCCACGATCGCCATGTTGCGATGCATTATTGCTGTCTTTAGGTTGTAATCGACAACTGCTTCTGTTGATGCATCCATTGCTTTCTTGGCGAACCGGCCTATGGCGTCACTTGCGTCGTCGGTGTAATAGACACAGCTGGTTGTGTGTCTCGACACGGCCACTACCGCGTGGGGAACGCTGAAACGAATGTGGGTCTTTTCTTTTCGGGTGTTGATGACAATGACGCGCTCGTATGTGAGACCCTGAGATTCGTGGATGGTCAGGATGCGGGAACCCTCGCCAGTTCCGTACCCCTGGTCACTAAGGGAGGATTTCTCCTCCTGTGTGTGCACCAGGAATAGCGTGTTCAGGGATTTTTTCGGGATGTCCGCACCGGAGAAGCCACATACCCTCAGTGAGTGAATGTTACTCGTGGATGTTTTGGACGAGTAGATCCCACAGTAGATGTCGCTCAGTGCGAGCGCGACGTCCATGGGGTTCCGGTGAGTACAGAGCAATTCCTGGGTGATCGCAACCACCATATCTGGGCGGGTGTACCTAAGTGGAAATAGGTTTTCCCTGTCCAAATATGGTAGCTGATTGACATCCCCGATGAGGACAACTTCGCTAGCACTCGACAACTTAGCAGCCATCACTATGGCCCCAAAATGGTTCATGAGGGCCTCATCCACCGTCAAACGATGGCACTTGTCTCCCTTTTTGAATCCATTTGCTAGGACGGAGGCCATAGTTCGCACCTTCGTCTTTGCCTTATCGCCTAAGCGGTGCGAGAGCTTCTCTCTCAGGTCTTTTGCTGCTTCAGTTGTCGTAGTTACCACCACGTCGTTCTCCCCATCGAAGTGCCTCACCACCCACGTCGTCTTTCCGCACCCCGGAACTCCGTTTACCCACTTGAAATTGATTGCAATTGAGGTTCCCGAAATGGTTTGCGCCATCTCTAGAAACCTATCGTCCAGCATTACCTCTGTGCATTTGGCTACTACCACTATTGGGTCCTCGTCAGGTGTCGTGAAAACCGGCTTTCCTCTCCTTTTCGATTCATCCTCGTTCCGTGTCACGAATCCTCCCGTCGCGCTGTAGGCCGCCATGTACGAGTCTCTCATGCTCCCCGCGATGACTCGGGATGTGCTATTGTCGTACACAGCGGCGTCCGCCTCCTCGAGAAGGACCTTCAACAGTCCCTCTGACTGAAGGTTGTAGCATTGTAAGAGCTTTTTGCAGGTGAGGGTGTTTGCCTGTTTGGTAGCTCTTACGATCGCCAGGAACTCGAGGAAGGCGTTGTGTATGTGGTCCGAGGGGCCCGTCACCGGGATGTATACAGGAGGGCTGACCTGTCCTTTATCAGCTCTTGTTGGGGTCTTTTTTTGGCGGAGACTTGCCCGCCTCCATCGGAGATTTCCTAAGGAAGCTAGCGAGGGCCTCCCCCTGTCTGTGGGCTGGTTCAAAGATGCCAGAGCGGGTTGCCCCGCTATGACGATCTGTGAAGACGTTTTGTAGGAAGGTCTTGATTCCGGTCTTAATTCCAGCAAGTCGACTTGTGCCCTGTCCGTGCCGCTCTGGAGTACTTCTGCGCTGCAGTGTTTCCCTTTCTTCGGCGATTTTTTGTTGCATCCGCTCTGAGCCACTGAGCGTTGTTTGAGGTGACGGCGGGTTGCCCTGCTGTACGGTGTGCTTCTCTCTTGGGGGTTTTAGATAGCTCAAAGATTCCCCTCTGTCCTCGTACACTATCACCTCGTGCACTTCTGCGGCTTTTATACATCCAAGGCGGTCTGCAACTTCGCCCTTGATACCGTCGATGTTCATGGCATCTACACTTATTATTCGAGCCGAGTCTCCACCGGCTTCCCTTAATCGTTGGAGTAACGAGCTTGCTTGGGCAAATGGGGTTTCTTCTCTCCACTCGAGTAATGCAATTTTTTTGTCTTTGACTCGCATCACTCGGCACTGGATATTGAAGAGCTCCATCACAGGCAGATCGGTGTATTTTCTGCTTTTGATACTCGTATTCGCTGTGCTACCATTGATCAGGGCTGCTAGGCCAGGTGGTATGGTGACTTTGGTTTTGCTTGGTCTTGGTCTGCAGAAGCTGATCCCAAAGGTCTCTTGCGGGTGGTTCATGAACAGTGCTACACTTCTGAGTCGTATGCCAGGCTCGCCAGCTGCCCCTATCGCTAGAAGGCACGGTATGGGGTTGGCGTCGGAGGCCGTTGTCGTTGTGGTTGTCTCGTCGGTCGATGTTTCGTTTTGTGAAGTCGTTGTTGTGTCAAAAATGATAATGCTAGTCGTCATGTTTGGCTGGTTTTGTGTCAAAGTTGGGCTGAATGTGGTTTGTAGTCGTGGTAGGGTTTGTGTCGCAATTGTTGTTATTTGTAATGCGTTTGCTGTTTGGTTTTGGGATTGTGTAGGTGCTGTGGTCAGTATTGTTGTTATTGTTGTAGTTGGGTTATGTGGTTGCGTCAATTGTGATGTTGTTGTTCTTGTTGTTATTGTATTTGTATTTACGTTGTTCGTTTGTGTCAGTGATAAGGTTGGTGTTTGTGTTGTGGTTGTGTGCGTGTTGGTTGGTGTGATATTAGTGGTTACTGTGTTAGTTGTTTGCGTGTTTGTTTGTAGGTGTGTCGTATGAACGGCTGTGGACTGATTGGCCCTCGCGGCAACTGAGACGACCTTTTGTGCGAAGTCCAAGAAAGATGCTCTTGTAGCCTTTCCCTCTACGATGGAGCTGAGAGCCGAAAGGTCTAGGATGACGTTCAACTCGTTTTCTAGCTTCATTCTGTCGTGGCTAAATCTTGGACATTCGAGTAGTAGGTGCCAGACTGATTCCTCCGTGGATGGGTCGCACACGCATGCGGGGCTGTCTTTAAGATGAAAGCGATGCAAGTATGCTGAGAATCCTCCATGTCCCGTGAAGATTTGGACTAGAGCTGGTGTTAGATCTATGTCCCTGATAATTCTTTTCGCGGCTATGACGCTTGGAAAGAACACCTTGGTCACCGATCCTGTACTGGAGGACTCGTATCTCTTTTGCCATTTCTCGACCGTTTCCTCGCGTATGCACTTCTTCACAAAGGATATTGGGACTTTATCATAGTCTGGTGCCGTCTTTTTGGTAAGGGCCGCTTTCTTTGCCAATTCATCTGCTCTTTCATTTCCCAGTGTTCCCACATGTGCTCTCAACCAGAAGAAACGCACATCCCTGCCCTCCCCGCGGATTTCTCGCACCAGTTCTTTGAGATCGTGAGCCAGTTGATGTGTAGCCATCGGACACCTCAGCAGGTCCAGCGACGATCTTGAGTCGCTGAGAATACTGGTCGTGTCCCCTCTGCTTTCTTTCACCAGCTTAGTGGCTCTGAACAGTGCGTAGAGTTCCGATTGAAAGACAGTGTTGTGCGGTTCAAGCCGGAAGGTTCTGTATTTCGACTCCCTGCCTTCATTCCACCAGGTTATGGCAGCCCCGACTTTCCCCTCTATCTTGCTACCGTCGGTGTAAATTTGGGGGCCGGTTATATGGTGAGTTTCTACGGTTTCAGGGTCGAAGTCCTCCAGTTGCTGGTATTCCGTGATTATGAGCTTTGAGGGGTGAGGCTGTTGTAGGTACCCTACTTTTCGCTCTATCTCTCTTCCGGGAGGTAGGAACTCGTGGGAGTAACCCTTTTTTACCTGAAATAGTTTTGAGGCCTCGATTACCCGAAGGTCGAGAGGCAGCTGCCCCGACAGAAGCAGAGCCGATACCAGAGACACCGTACGGTGCGCCTTACAGATCTTTTGCGCAAAGCCTCTCTGCAGTGAGTCTAACTGATTCCTTACCATCAGTTTCTCGGCTGCAGGCGCCCATGCGCTTGCGGCATACAGTACTATCGGCTCTACCACCGACACGTATATGGTCCTGATTATCTCGCGGTTGAGACCCCAAGTCACCCTCGCCGCACATGCAAGCTGTTTGTATATGTCCGCAGCTTTTTTGCAGGTGGCGGAAACATGTGCGTTAAAAGTGAGCTTGTTGTCTATGATCAGCCCTAGTAGCTTGATCTCTTGGACGAGATTTAGCTGGACACCTGACATGTGGACGACCGGAGTGTCATACTTAAGCTTCCTTGTCAGCACCATCGCATTTGTTTTATGCGCGGCGAAGCGTAGCTTATTCTGAACACCCCATTCTGACACTCTGTCTAACGTCCTTTCTGCTATTCGCTCCAGAGCGTTGACCTGTTGGTCGGAGAAGACCAGGACCACATCGTCCGCGTAGGCTTGGCAAAATACGCCAGAGCTGTTGATTTCTGTCAGAAGCGAGTCTAGGATTAAGTTCCAAAGTGTTGGTCCAGCAATGGAGCCTTGGACACATCCCTTGGTGGTCTCCTTCTCGCTTTTCGCTCTGGCGTAGTTCACCAGTACCTTTCGATCCTTCAGGTATGAGGTTAATGTGGTGTATAGGTTTCTTGGGCACTTTTTGCTAATTAACTGGTGTTTTATGGCCGGCCACCACGCGTTATCGAAGGCCCCCTCTATGTCCAGTGATACTAAAAGCACGATCTTCTTTGCTTTTATCTCTGCACGTATGTGCGTCACAAGGGCGTAGAGGGCGTCCTCGGTGCCCCGTTGCGGCATGAAACCGTATTGATGTGTGTTGAGTGTGGGGAGTAGGTGCCACTGAATCCTGTTCACGATGAGTTTTTCGACGATCTTGCCCAAGACTGCCAAAAGTCCAATGGGTCTGTAGGACTTTGGATGAGTGTAGTCGTCTTTACCGGGTTTTCTAAGGATGCACACATGGGCCACTTTCCACTGCCCAGGGAAGTAAGATAGCGCCAGGCATCTGTTAGCCAAGGCGAGAAACACTTCCCTGTTGCAGTTGATAGCGGTTACGCATATATCGGCCGTCAGCCCATCCGGTCCTGGGGCTTTCTTTGGGTTCTGGTTTTGTAGAACCAATTCAAGCTCCGCTGGTGTAAAAGGTGGGTCATCGGCCGACAGTCCTTGAAGATCATCGGATTCCTCTCGTATACGGCTTCTAAGCTGTGTGTGGTAGGTCGTTTCTGTTGCTGTTGAGTCTGCTGGGTAAAAGGTGTTCGCGAGAAGTTCCGCCGATTGCTCTGGGCTCAGGGTTTCTCCAGATGGGCCTCTCAGGAGAGCGTCATTTTCCCTTCTCGCGGTTTTCCTTATGACTCTGTAAATTCCGTCCCACATGCTTTCTCTTTCCTGTGTGGAGCAGAACTCTTTCCAGCCTGCCGTGGCAGCGTCAGTGGCTTGTGTGGAGTAATTTTCTTTAGCTGTGAGGTATTCCTGTATTGTGTAGTTCCTCCTTGATGGTGCCGCATTGCGGATTCTTCTCTTCTTTCTGAGAACTTCTCCTTTGAGTTGTTCCAGAGAAGGAGACCACCAAGGTGGCTTGAGATCTATTTTTCTGTTACCTATTTTCGGGATTGATTTTTTGCACGCTTGGTGTATGGCAGAGGTATACTCGCTGATTAGGTTCTCCAGGTCTTCATGATTTAAGGCTCCAGTAACTCTTTCGGGTGTGATGGTTTTCCCTTCAAGACAGAGTTTAACGTGTTCCTTAAATTCTGACCACTTTGCCTTCTTGGTATTATAAATGCGTGTCGAGATTGGCCTAAGTGGTTCCAGGGGTTTCTCGAGACGCATCGTGAAGGTCACCGCATTGTGGTCAGATGAGGTGAGACCTCTGTCAACTCTCCACTCCTCGATCCTGTCTAGAAGTGACAGACTGCACACTGTGACGTCGACGATGCTAGCGTACAGCCTGTCTCCTCTATACGTCTCGAAGGTTGGAACCTGTCCTCTGTTGAGTATCTGGAGATCTTGTTCGTTTAAGAACGAGTTGTACTCCGCTCCGCGGTGGTCTTCGGAATTGCTTCCCCACCACTGACTCCAAGCATTTATATCACCTCCGATGATTGTGTTGGGTGTGTGTGTGTGTATTTTTGTTAGTGTTATGTTGAGTGTGTTGAGATAGGGTGTGAGTGATTGGTCTCCCTCGAAGTAGACCGACACCGCTCCAAACTTTATTTGTCCCACCTTAACCGTGGCTGAAGCGATGTTCTCAGTGACGAGTTGAGGGTCATGAATGACTTCCAGCTCGTCACCAAAAACCACTATGGCTGCCTTCACTGGCTTTTGGCGGTTCAGGGTGCACTGGATGACTTGAGTGCCAGGGTGTTGTTTCATGATCCCCGTTCTTCCTACATAAGGTTCTTGGACGAGGGCCACTTTTATTCCCTTCTCCTGAGCCGCTAAGTGGAACTCCGTCGTAGCTAGTTTGGAGCGCTGCAGGTTCGCTTGCATAAAATGCAACCCTTTGGTCGGGCCACTGCGAGTTGCAACCGTGGTGCTGTCCTGTTGGGTGCCCTCCGCCTCAGCAATACGAGACCCGTGCTCTGGCTATGCCGTCCCATTTCTGGCGCTCTTGGCATTCGTCGCTGTAAGCGGCATGCGCCTTGTCCGTGCCCTCTCTTTTGGCCTTTACGCAATTCACGCACGTAGGGCTCTTTCCGTCTCGTTTTATGGGACAGTCTCTCCCAGTGTGTTCGCCTGAGCAGAAGCTGCATACCTGCGACGTTTCTTTACACACTGTTCTTGTATGTCCGTACGCGAGGCACCTGCTGCACTGTACTAGAGGTGACTGATCCTCCACGGGGACCCTTTGCAGGCCAATAAATACCTTGGCCTCTCCCTGCGTGAGTCGTTTCCAGAGTTCTGGGGAGAGCTCGAACACCGGGTGGCAAACCAACGCGTTCCTTGCCTTTTTTCTGAACCGCATCTTCAGGGTCTGGCTCGCCATATCGACACCGTGGAGGAGGCTCTGGTTCTGAGCTTTTAACAGCTCCACCATCTCCTCGTCGGTGTAATGAGCCTGGACTCCTCTGATACAGATCAGGGGATTTGCTGGTTTGGGCTCCTGTACTTTGAGGTCATCCTTCTCACTGAACTGCTTCTTCACAAGGTCCAGATCCTTTCTCGTGGCGCAGTTTAGGACAACCTTTTGATTGCGGGCCTTCCTCACCTTGTTCAGTTGAGCCCCCGTTGTTTTAAGGTCCAACACCACTCTGATCCTCTCCATGACATTGTCTCCTGTCTGTTTAGGGTCCGTCGATGAGACTATCAGAGTGTGGCTGGACTGTGTTGGCTTCGGCTGTGATGAAGTGGTCACGGGTCTATTTACGGGATGCGCCGTTTTGGGTCTGTCCCTCAGGTTATCCATGCCCTTGACGATGTCTGCCAGCGTTTTCCTGACCTCTACAACAGCGAGTTCGGTGTCGAGGTTTGTCGCCGGCGGTGTTGGCGCTTGAGGTCTGTCTCTCAGGACTTTGATGTCCGAGGACACTATCTCCAGCTTTTCCTTCACTGGCTGCAGGTGTTTCTTGATATCCTGAGGGGGGGGTGGAAGTGGTTGGCTTATGTGCTTGCCTATGACGGTTAGGTTAGGTTAGGTTAGGTTAGGTTAGGTTAGGTTAGGTTAGGTTAGGTTTTTTTTTTTTTTTTTTTTTTTTTGTTTGGCAGGAGTGGGAAATCCTCATGGACGCCCAGACTGACTCACTTATGACCCAGTCTGGGCAGTGCCGGACTTTTACCGGCTAAAACCACACTCCTGCCCTTGCTCAGTGTCCCTCTGACATTATCAGAGCCGTTTTTTTGTCTGTATAAATTAGTTTTTCTTAAAAATTCATTTAACCTTTCTTAAATAAAAACGACTAAGTCCATCATTAAAGCGGAGTTTAATAAAAACAGAGAGTCTATTTCTCTAGACATCCAAGTTCCCCTAATTTTTTGTTCCAAATTTTTATATATTTTATTTATTTTAATTTATGTTATATTACGTTATTTTTTATGCTATATTTACTACCTGTATTTTAACTATTGTACTCTTCTACTTTTAATAATTTGTGCTTTATACTCTTTTACTAATATTATGATACATTAATTATATGCCTACGATATACTAAGTATCATATTTTCTTTTACTATTTATTCCTATTTACTACTATATTTGCTATTTCGCAACAATAGTCCAAAAACTCTTTCCTCTTCTTTCCTTCGATCAGGTCGGGCAGATTGTATGCAACCAATGCGGTGTCGAGTTGCTGCTCTGCTTCGTAGCGCATCTTAGCGGTGATGGGGCACTCCAACAATATGTGCAGAACGGTCTCTTCCACTCCAGGTTCACAGGCGCACGAAGGATTCTCTTTACACTTGAAGCGTTTCAGGTATGCAGAGAATCCCCCGTGCCCCGTCAGTATTTGTGTGGTCAAGCTAGTTGGAGCCATTTTGCGCACCACGCCATACGCCATCACCGCGTCAGGGAAGAAATGCTTGGTGCCCGACGCTGTGTCACCTGACCTATATCTCCCGTTCCACTCGTCAAGCGTTTCCGACCGGATTCTTCGCTTGACGAATGACACGGGACACAAGTCGTAGTCCGGCTTCTTCTTCGATCCCAGGGCGGCTTCCTTCGCGAGCTGGTCGGCTCTCTCGTTTCCCTCCAAACCTGCGTGGGCCTTGATCCAGAACAAGGAGACACTCTTGTTCTGGAGCTTGCAGCGTCGAATAGTGTCCCTTGTTCCCACGGCCAAAGGGTGGGGGGAACTTACATTGATCACCGACTGAAGAGCCGCCATGGAGTCGCTGAAGATGCCGAACGTGGCTTCACTGCGCTGGAGCACTTCCCTCGCTGCTCTTTGTAGAGCCAGGAGTTCGGCCTGGTAGACGGTACAGTAGGACGGCAAGGCAAGCTTGAGGGCCTTAGTTTCGGTGGTGCTATTCCACAAGGATAGCGCCGCTCCGACTTTGCCCTCAATCTTGCTGCCGTCGGTGAAAATCCGCACAGCAAAATTGCTGTGGTTATGGTATTGTTCCTCGTCTACCAGGCTACCATACTCCAAGCTCACTTGCTCTGCGGGGTGCGGGGCTTCTATCGCTGGAGCCATACGCTCAACCTCCCTGTCTCCCAGTACGGGCTGAGGCACTCCCCTCTTGGCTCCGTACAGTGCAGCTGCTTCCCGAATACGGAGGTCGAGTGGGAGTATCCCAGCCAGCACCAGTGCCGAGTTCAGGGAGACCGTGCGGTAGGCTCTGCACAGCTTTTGTGCAAACCCCCTTTGGACGACATTTAGCTGCTTCTTGACCCCCAACTTATTGGCTGCCGGTGCCCATGCACTTGCGGCGTACAGCACAGTCGGCTCCACTGCTGCAGTGTATATTGCCCTTATCACCTCCGAGTGCAAACCCCAACTGACCCGGGCTGCCCTGGCCAGCTGCTTGTACATAGCTATCGCCTTCTTACAGACGACAGCTATGTGTTTGTTGAAGGTGAGTTTGGCGTCAATGACTAGCCCTAATATTTTAACATCTTGGGACATTCCAATGTCGATCCCCCCCATGCTCAAGCGCGGTGTGTCATACTTCAGCCTCCGCGTTAGCACCATCGCACAGGTTTTGTGCGGCGCGAATTTCAGCCGATTTCTGACACCCCACGCTCGAACATGTTCGAGAGCGGCATTGGCTTGTCCCTCGATTTCTTGCGCTGTATCGCCGCAGAACACCAACACCACATCATCGGCAAATGCCTGGCAGTAGTCGCCCCTGCTCTCCAGCTGTTTCAGAAGTGGGTCAAGAAGCAGATTCCAAAATATGGGTCCCCCTATGGATCCCTGGACGCATCCCTGGCTGGTCTGTCTCCTGCTCTCCTCCCCGGCGTACCTCACGGTGACCACCCTGTCACTGAGGTAGCTGCTGACTACCCGTCTCAAATTTACCGGACACTTTTCCTCAGCCAATCGTACCTTAATGGCAGGCCACCAAGCGCTGTCAAAAGCTCCCTCAATATCCAGCGACACAAGCGTAACTATCTTTTTCTGTGCCAACTGTGTGCGGATGTACTGCACGAGAGTATAGAGGGAGTCTTCTGTGCTTTTTTGGGGCATAAAGCCGTATTGGCGAGTACTGATCCTGGGCAGCAAGTAGAATTTGAGACGAGCAACCAACATCTTCTCGTACACTTTCCCAAGGACAGGCAATAGCCCAATCGGCCTGTACGACTTTGGTACGGTGTACGAGTCTTTGCCCGGCTTTCTGAGCACAACCACCGTAGCTTCCTTCCAGATCTTCGGGAAGTGGTGGTGCGCCAGGCATTTGTTTAGCAGTGCCAGGAAGAAGTGAGGGTTGCAATTTATGGCCTGAGTGCAGATATCGGCCGTGAAGCCGTCGGCTCCCGGGGCCTTTTTAGGATTGAACGACACCATGGATCTGCCAAGCTCGCTTTGGGTAAACGGTGGGTCATGTCGTTCAGTATGGCTCCATGCGTTTACCGTCTCTGCCAGTTGTCGGGCTTGGCGATGATCCATGCTGTCGTCCGCTTCCCGGTCCTCGGGATAGAAAGTCTCGGCCAACAGCTCCACCGAGCCTTTGGCGTCCAGTGTCTTCCCTTCCTTTTGCAGCGGCAGATCCTCCTCTCTCTTTGCGATTCTTCCCATCACCCTATAAATCCCCTCCCAGACCCCTTCTCTGTCCTGCTTCCCACAAAACTTCTTCCAGCTCTCTGCTTGGGCTTTTATCACTGCTAACTCATACTCTTCTTTTGCTTTCAGGTACAAGCTGACCACCAACGCTCTTCGGACTGGCGCTGCGTTCCTGACTCTCACTTTTTTAGTGGCGACCAGCCTCTTCATCTCCTCGAGTTCTTCGGACCACCACGGCATGGTAAGTGTTTCTGTTTTCTTTTTGTGTGGAATTGTGTCTCTGCATGTGTCTGTTATGGCTTGTGTGTATGTGTGTGTGATAAATTCCAACTGATCTACTGTGTGTGTGTTTGACAAATCCACTAGGGTTAACTTTCTGTCCAGCATAATCTGCGACAGTTTCTCATGAAACTGCCGCCAGTTAGCTTTTCTGGTGTTGTATACCCTAGTGGTTCGTTCGATTGATATGCCTTTGGATTTAATTAAATGAATACTAAAGGTTATGCCGTTGTGGTCGGAACTCGTGAGACCCTCATCGATCCGCCAGCCATCTACTACGTCGAGCATGTCTGCCGAACAGGCCGTCACGTCCACGTGGCTGCTGTACCTCACCCCGCCTCTAAAGGTATCAAAGGTTGGGATGTCCCCCAGGTTGAGGATCTGAAGGCCCAGTTCCCCCAGTGTTCCACACATTTGCTCCCCTCTCGAGTCCTCGCTGCAGCTACCCCACCAAGTACTCTTCGCGTTTGCGTCTCCTCCAATGACCAACCTATTTGAGCCCATCTCTCGCTCTATTCGTTTAAGATGCTCCAGGTATGGCTCCATGGGCTTGTCCGGCTCGAAGTAGAAGGACACCAGCGTGATCGTCCAGGCTCTGGTTCGGACTCCCACCACGACGATATTATTTGTGGTGAGTTGCGGGTGCTGTACGATGTCTAAGCCTTTATCGAAGACGGCTATTGCCGCCTTTACAGTCCCTTCTCCTCCCTCAGAGCTCTGGAAGACCCTTACGCCCCGGTAGCCCTTCATCCTTCTCACTCCACCCACGTATGGCTCCTGGAGCATAGCAACGGCGACCTTGCGCTTGTCAGCTTCGAGCAAGAGCTCGTTTGTTGCTAGCTGACTCCGTTGCAGGTTGGCCTGGATCATCATGTACTCGGTGATGGCCGCAGGGACCACTTTAGCAATACGCTACTGACAGGCGCGCCAACGAGTCCCATTTAACGCGTATCGGGCACTCGCTGTCGAAGGCGTTGTGGTCGGTCTTTTCCACTTTAGCCAAGGCACAATTGTGGCACTTCGGCGCCTCCGCTGCTAGCCGTGATGGGCAGTCAGCACGCATGTGCGGGTCACCACAGTGGATGCAGAGGTCGGCGGGCTGCGTACACAGTTTACGGCTATGGCCGAAGCGCAGACAGCGAGTGCACTGCACCAGTGGTGACTGATCCTGCACTCGCACTCGCTGCAGGTCGATGTGCACGCGACCCGCCATCGTCAGCCTCTGCCATACAGGCGGGGACACCTGCAGGATAACATTACACATGTGGGGGTTCCTCGTCCTGCGACGGTACTTCACCCCCATCCTCCGGTCCTTCGCAGGTATGTCCCCGACCAAGTGGGAGTTTTGCCGCTGTAGGGACTGGGTTATCTCCTCATCTGTGTGGCAGGAAAGGACGTCTCTGATGATGACCAGCGGATCCTTATTTTTCATCTCCTCTACCACCAGATTACCCGTCTTCCTGATCCTTTCAGTGACTTTGGTCATCTCCTCCTTGGTTTTGAAACCAACCACCACTTTCTGGTCCCTCGCCTTTCGCAGCCGCTCCACCCTAGTGCCCTCGTTTCGGGCATTGACCGCCACCCTTAGCTTCTCAATAACCTCTTCACCGGTATCCTGATCGTTTACAGATGATACGACCACCGAGTGAAGAGGCTCTTGGATATGTTGCTTCGAGCCAGCAGCCATCTCCGCGAAAGTCGGACCCTGGCCTGCAACATAGTGAGGGGCCAGCTTCAGTTGCTCCGACAGAGCGCGGGTGTGTAGTTTGCATTCCTCCAAAGCATGCTTGTGCTCCTGGAGGTCTGCCACAAGGCTCTTCATCAGCTCTGTCGGTTCTTCCGTGGCCAGCCTCAGTGGCGCGGCTATCGGTGTGGCTTCAGCTATAGCTACAGGTGCTGGCGTGACTGGAACTTTGTTGCGCTCCGATTCTTTTACCAACTCAAAGAGCCTATTGATTGCGTTGATCACTTCTTCTTTTATTTCCGTCTTAAGGTTGCGAGAGTTGCCCAAATGAAGCTTCGCTTTATTTAGGCAAGCTCTCGCCTCCGCAATAAGATTGGGGTGACCAGACTCAGTCTTCTTTGTTGGTTTTGTGATATCCGTGGTCACTCGGCGCGTCTTCAAGGTGCTCGGAGCGGGTGGCGTGGCATCGCGTTTTGTGTGGGCCGGTGACTTGGCCTGAGGCTCAACTTTCCCGGCCTCCCATTCCCCAATGCTACGCCTCACACAGGGCAGCGAGGGTCCAGCCTTCTCGGTCGAACGTGGCGAGCCCCTGGTGACTGGTGAGCTCGCGTTTGTTTTGGCCGGTGTGCGGAACATATTGGCGGTCTGTGTGAAAGTTAAATTCATAAAAAAGGGGGACACGTCAGAAAATTAACGACACTTCTGCTTCCCTGTAAATGGGGGATAGCACAGAAGTAGCTTAATTTATAGTATAAAAATAAAATTAAAAAAAAAATAGTTTACGGCCGAAAGACCGTCAGGTCAATACCCTAAAATAAAAAAGGGGTCAAAAGGTTAATTTTGGGACTAAGAAGTAACTTGAGAAGCTAAAAATCAAAAGATAATTTTATACCAAATTCAAAAAGTTTACCTGGCTAGACGATAAAGGGTGGGTGGGAGGGCAATTTTTTGAAGTTCTATGTTCGCTAGACGCACGTGCGAGGTGTCAAAAGACGCGTCTCGGCGCGGGCTAGCGATCTACGAGGTTATTGGAATTTATCTGGAATAAAAATTTTGTGTTTTTGCCGAAAAACGTGTTTTTCGACTGAAAAACCTGAAATTACACCACCAGACAGGACTCGGGTTCGCGGAACGCGCACAGGAATACAGGTAAGGCAGGTAAGTAACTATTGTAACTACTAGAAAAATGATTTTTGGAAGGAATTTCGAGATAAAAATTAATTAAGGGTTGAAAATTTGGAAGATTTTTCTAAGTCCCAGAACGGAAAATGATTCCCGTTTTTGTCAAAAATTATTAGTCAAATAGTAGGGCGGAGCCTATTAAAAATCAAAATAGCTGAAAACAGCTTCAAATTGCGTCACCGGGATGCAAAGTTATAAGGGTTTGATGATTTGACTATGAAACTACGTTCCTCCTAAGGTGGATTTCGTAGGTATTTAAAATAACAGATGTGGAAATTTTTTGAAGTTCTATGTTCGCTAGACGCACGTGCGAGGTGTCAAAAGACGCGTCTCGGCGCGGGCTAGCGATCTACGAGGTTATTGGAATTTATCTGGAATAAAAATTTTGTGTTTTTGCCGAAAAACGTGTTTTTCGACTGAAAAACCTGAAATTACACCACCAGACAGGACTCGGGTTCGCGGAACGCGCACAGGAATACAGGTAAGGCAGGTAAGTAACTATTGTAACTACTAGAAAAATGATTTTTGGAAGGAATTTCGAGATAAAAATTAATTAAGGGTTGAAAATTTGGAAGATTTTTCTAAGTCCCAGAACGGAAAATGATTCCCGTTTTTGTCAAAAATTATTAGTCAAATAGTAGGGCGGAGCCTATTAAAAATCAAAATAGCTGAAAACAGCTTCAAATTGCGTCACCGGGATGCAAAGTTATAAGGGTTTGATGATTTGACTATGAAACTACGTTCCTCCTAAGGTGGATTTCGTAGGTATTTAAAATAACAGATGTGGAAATTTTTTGAAGTTCTATGTTCGCTAGACGCACGTGCGAGGTGTCAAAAGACGCGTCTCGGCGCGGGCTAGCGATCTACGAGGTTATTGGAATTTATCTGGAATAAAAATTTTGTGTTTTTGCCGAAAAACGTGTTTTTCGACTGAAAAACCTGAAATTACACCACCAGACAGGACTCGGGTTCGCGGAACGCGCACAGGAATACAGGTAAGGCAGGTAAGTAACTATTGTAACTACTAGAAAAATGATTTTTGGAAGGAATTTCGAGATAAAAATTAATTAAGGGTTGAAAATTTGGAAGATTTTTCTAAGTCCCAGAACGGAAAATGATTCCCGTTTTTGTCAAAAATTATTAGTCAAATAGTAGGGCGGAGCCTATTAAAAATCAAAATAGCTGAAAACAGCTTCAAATTGCGTCACCGGGATGCAAAGTTATAAGGGTTTGATGATTTGACTATGAAACTACGTTCCTCCTAAGGTGGATTTCGTAGGTATTTAAAATAACAGATGTGGAAATTTTTTGAAGTTCTATGTTCGCTAGACGCACGTGCGAGGTGTCAAAAGACGCGTCTCGGCGCGGGCTAGCGATCTACGAGGTTATTGGAATTTATCTGGAATAAAAATTTTGTGTTTTTGCCGAAAAACGTGTTTTTCGACTGAAAAACCTGAAATTACACCACCAGACAGGACTCGGGTTCGCGGAACGCGCACAGGAATACAGGTAAGGCAGGTAAGTAACTATTGTAACTACTAGAAAAATGATTTTTGGAAGGAATTTCGAGATAAAAATTAATTAAGGGTTGAAAATTTGGAAGATTTTTCTAAGTCCCAGAACGGAAAATGATTCCCGTTTTTGTCAAAAATTATTAGTCAAATAGTAGGGCGGAGCCTATTAAAAATCAAAATAGCTGAAAACAGCTTCAAATTGCGTCACCGGGATGCAAAGTTATAAGGGTTTGATGATTTGACTATGAAACTACGTTCCTCCTAAGGTGGATTTCGTAGGTATTTAAAATAACAGATGTGGAAATTTTTTGAAGTTCTATGTTCGCTAGACGCACGTGCGAGGTGTCAAAAGACGCGTCTCGGCGCGGGCTAGCGATCTACGAGGTTATTGGAATTTATCTGGAATAAAAATTTTGTGTTTTTGCCGAAAAACGTGTTTT